>LR999963.1:180946835-190946835 GCA_905220375.1 Tachina fera
AGTATATATGGGAGCTTGCCTTTATCCTTGCAGCGACAAGACTGTGTGTAAGATTATTGAATAATTTAAGAAGTTGTAAGCATGTTTTTTTTCTAATTACTTTACACAATTAAAAAAAACTAAAATTTCTATAATGGATATGTGGAACTTATCTCAGTCTTTGTGCCGTTAGTTACTAAGCTTACAAGGAATATAAATTTTCTTATTCTTTCAATTTCTAAAACAAATTCAGTGCATTTTTTTTAATTTAAGATTGGTACACATTAAACTTTTTAAATTAAGGATATATGGAATCTTAATTTAGCCTAGGA
This sequence comes from Tachina fera, assembly GCA_905220375.1. NCBI lineage: Eukaryota > Metazoa > Arthropoda > Insecta > Diptera > Tachinidae > Tachina > Tachina fera. The sequence continues at coordinate 180,947,147 of LR999963.1, forward strand.
GCTATTGTAATTCAATTTTCTACAAGGTTTTGCTTTAGAATTTTTAAAATAAATAGCAATTTTTATTTATTGGATATCATAATTTGATTTTAAATTTATTGAGATAAAAAGGATATTTGGAGGTTAGCTCTATCCTTGCAAGGGCAAAGCTGAAATTTTTTTTCACCATTACAGGGTAATTTAAGGAGCTGTTACCAATTTTTTTTTGTTAATTTCTTAACATAACTGAAAATAAATATATATTTTAATGAAGGTTGTATGGGGGTTAGATTTATTGATATTGCTAAATAAAATTCAGTGCGTTTTTTTTAATTTGAAGCTGATACATATTAAATTTTTTTTAATTGAGGATATAGTATGTAGGAATCCTGTTTTAGCATCTAGGATATTCAAATTGAATTTTTAAGAACGCTTAAATTTTAAGAAATAAATACCAATTTTTTTTTTAGTTATTATAATTCCATTTCAAACTTATTTAGAAAAAAAGGATATATGGCAGTTTCCTTTATCCTTGCAGCTACAAAGTTTAAATTCTGTGTGTGCAATAATTGAAAAATTTATGAAGTTGTAAGCTAGTTTTTTTGATGTTTCAGATTTTAGTTTAAAAATCTAATTTTTTATAAAGGATATTTGGGAATTTCGTCCGTCCCTTACCAAAAATATTTATTTTATAACTCTTGATACTCCTTAAGGCAATTCAAGTCATTACGCTTAAGTTTAAAGCTGATAGAATTCTTTTTAATTTAAGGATATATGGGAGGGAGTCCAGGCCATTAACTTTTTTAACCTTTTTTTGCAGCATAAAAAATAAAAAAAAGTATTCACATGTTGAGATCTTGAGAATCTAAAAATATATAAAAAGTATTCTAGGACCTTAGCTAAATTGCCTGTGGCAATTCTAGATCCTGACTAATTATAATTTTTTCATTTCCTTTACTTAGGAATTTAGTTTTCATAAGTTGTTTTTTCTGAGGCATATACTGGAGTATGAAGAAATTTCTTTCAATCTTATAAGAGAAATCCTGCTCGATTATTGCATAAAATGCATTTGCTTAAATCAAGCTCTTTCTCTTTACTTTGCATGCCAGACATCGACGGCGTAATATAAAAAGGACTTATAACAATTTTTTACGAAATCAAATTCTTAATCTTTTATGGTAGCCAAAGTATAATTACATCCTACAGTTTCAAATAAAATAGTTATGGCCTGTTAAAAAATAATTTTTGCACGTAAATAAAGTTTTTCCTTCTCCTATAAAATAATTAATATTAGAGTTAAGCCTTTCTTACATTAAGCCATCGTTATATGTACGTTACTTTACTGCAATGAAATAGATATTTTTTTTAAGAATTCTTATATCAACATTGTATACAATATTGACAGCACAAAATTCTGGCATTTTTATTTCTGGTTAAAGAATATTTGCAGTTTTTCTTTTTCTTCTTGCCTGCTGCTCCTTGTTTCATTGCTCTGTTGCTGATTATTGAAATGCAGTTTGGTTAGACATTCAAATTTTCTTCGTATCAATATCATAATTTGCACAAAATTTTTTGTGTGCTACTTTTGACTAACATTTTGGGTCCAGTCAGCTACGAGTGCTCAAAATGAAAGGAGCTGAGTGAAAAAGTTTCTTATGGATTTTGGCAAACCATTTGTTTTCATTTCGTTAGGTGTTTTGCCTTTTCCATGGAGAAAACTTTTGTTGAAAATAAGGAAATGTGTTTTATTTTTCTCTTTTCTTAAATTTTTGGCAAAAGAAGAACAAACACTTTTCTGTGCTGTTGTTGCTTTTTTAGTTTAGTGCCTGATGATGATTTGGGTTGGCTGATTGGTTGTTTGAGTTTTGTAAGCTTTACTTTTCTTAATGTTTTTTTTTTGCTTCTGGTTACTTTCATTTCGTGCATTTGTGTGCATAAAGCAATCTGTTTGTTGTTTATGCTCACTAACGGAAATGAGTTTGCATTTCCGTTCGAAGCTATAAAAAAAAGCATATTCCTTTTTTAATGTTTACTTGCAGTTTGCATTCTTAGCCCAGTTATGTTTTGCTATTCGTGTATTCATTTTATCGATTCCCATAAAATATTTAACAAACAAAAAGAAAATACTTTTGATAAAAGTGGGCTGTTTATGAGTAAAAAGCAAGAAGGAAAAAAAATATATAAAAAGATCATTGAAAGCCATAAAATAAAATCATAAAATTATGTTTATTGCTGTTGCTTAAAAAATTTTTATATTTCCTCATGAATAAACATTAGAAAGTAGGTAGTGAAATATGGCAAAATAATATTAAAAATTTTTTAGCAAAATATCTAACCAGTATAAGAATGACATAATTAAATTTAAAGCATACTTTTGGGGTTGCATGAAGACATTAGATTCTTTTGCAAAAACCATTAAAAATAGAGAGAGGTTTGCTATTAAAATTAAAAGAAATTTAAATAATGAAAATTTTACAATATACATGAAATCACTTAACAAAAAAAAATATCTAAGCGCTGTTCATATATTAAATAATTTTTTTATATCTCTAATGCAATTTTCTTAAATGAATTTATTATTCCCCTTGGACTTTAAGCTTTACATATTCTATAAATATCCTTCATTCAGCTCACCCCCTCCCTTCTCTGTTAAATAACAAAACACTTACAAAATCTATTTTGTCAGCTTAACAATTTTTATTTGATCATAAAATCCGGAATAACTTTTGCACCAAAACTGCTTAGACATGCATTTCTTTCTATTTATTATGTGGCAGCCAAAAATTATACAATATATTCTCTCATATTATTTTTATTTTATTTTATGTTTCCATGTCAGAAAAAGGTGACAAGATAAAAAAAATATATTCACGTTTTGTGCTTTTGTTATTTGTTTTATTTTTTATTACTCTCAGTCACTTGCTTTGAAAAAAAAAATTTTTTTTTGTTGTATAATAATATTTAAAATTGTAATTCATTTACAACTATTTTATGACTTTATGTTTGCAAACGTATATGGAAATAAAAAAAAATAATTTTATAGCATATATTTTGCGGCATGACAGGCAACATATTTTCTTCTTCAATTCCCTAAGCAAATTTTTAAATTTTACTTTAGGGCTTAAATACAAATAGAGTGTTTAAATTTCATTTATGTAAATAAATAAATACAAGAAAACACAAGAAAATATTTTAGATCCTGTAACAAAAAAAAAATTTTTTGTAATAAATTTATGACAGCTAAATGTATTAAGCGAGAATTAATTTTCTTATTTTCTATAAGATTATTTTTCAATTTCTAAAAAAAATAATGTCTGCTTATTTTTCACATATTGCAACTGAAAATAAAATTTCAATGCACTTAAGAAAATATATTTGATTTGTCTAATCTTGTGCTAAAGCAAATATAATCCAGAAAAGTACTTTAGTCGTAACTTTCAAAAAAAAGGATATACTGATGACTCGTAAGCTGCTGCTTCAACACCAATAAAATTTTGCAAACATGTTGCTTATACAAAATGGCATTCGAAGTAATTATAATCCGACAAACTTCAAGACTCATCTTACATATCGTTACGTTAATATAGAAAGGCGCTAAATCATAATAATCATTTTTTTTAAATTGACTTTGTTGTATATTTTGATTGAAGATATAATAATAAATCAAAAAATGCAAAAAACCTCGATTTAAAAAAAATAATGAGTTAGGAACTTTCTATAGTAAGGTGACGATACACAGGATATGTTCCATATTTTAGGTCACAAAACCTTAGTTTTTCAACGTTTTTAGGGCAATAAAAGGTATTAAAGAATTTTTAGTAGCCCATATAAAAATTTAAAAAAGGATATACGAGTGACTTTGCAACTTTGAGGGCAAATCTATTGAAACTTTGTACAAATACTGCTGAGGAAATATCACATTCGACCTGCAAGTTTCATTGAAATTTAACAACTTTAAATAACATATTTGCCATAATTTAATTTTGGTTTATAACACATTTTTAATAATATGAAATTTATTACATACATAAAACCAGAAATACTTTAGGACGATTAACAAACTGTTTTAAGAGTAACCTGTAATAGAGTACATTGCTTGAAAAAATTAGAGATTGTGTATTTTTTTTCAAAATATTCATACGATCATAAAGCAAATTGCAAAACGAATGACGTTTGTTATCGTTTATCTTTTGACAAAGTTTGGTTGAGACTGAAGCAGCGGTTTAAGAGGCGCCCATATATCCTTTTTTTATAGCATTTTCCAAAAATTACAAAAAACGGCTCTAGGAAGCTTCAAATACAAAATTCAAGCAAATAAAAATAAAATAAATAAAATATTTTTTTTTCATTAATGTGAGTTTCTAAGGAAGAGAAGAAAAATTAAACTAGACTTTAAAACGGATGGAAATACCGATACTTTTCTGTGCAGCCACGCACTTCATCAGCACCCTAGTCTATCTACTTGAAAATAGAGAGACAGAAATACTTTAGAAAAATTAACAAACTGTTTTAAAAGTAACCCTGCAAAAGAGTATATTTCTTAAAAAAATAGAAATTATATGAGAATTAATTTCCAAGATATTCGTACGATCATGAAGCAAATTGCAAAACGAATGACATTTGTTATGGTTTATATTTTAACAAAGTTTGGACGATATTGAAGCAGAGGTTTAAAAGACGCCGATATATCCTTTTATCATATTCCAAAAATTACAGGAAACTCTTTAAGGAAGCTTCAAATACAAAATTTAAGCAAATATTTTAGTTTTTAAAGTAAAACTTAATATATTTTTATCTATCAGTTGGTGCATAGCTCATATTTTATAAGATGAGAGAGGAATAATTTTAGAATTACCATTGACAAAGTATGTTAAAATGAGTCCTGCAATATAGTACATTACTTAAAAATAATATGTATGTATGTACGTATATTGTTTTCCAAAATATGTACTTGTATGATCATAAAGAAAATTTTAAAACGAATGACGATGAAGTTTAGACGAGATTGCAGCAGCGGTTGGAAAGACGCCTATATGTCCTTTTTTACATTTTTAAAATTTTTACGGAATTAATGTAAAAAGCTTTTACTGCAAAATTTTAGTACATATATTTATATTGAAGTTTTTTTTCAGAAAATTATGTTATTTTTTAATATATTTTTCCATTTATTAGTTGGTGATTTATCCATATTTGAGTGATTACTCCGTATTTTATTATTTGAAATTTGAAAAAAATAATATCTCAAAACTTTTTACAAACTGAGTTGAAGATGCTTCTACAATCCAGTCCATCACTTCTAGGAAAATTTTAATATTATAATATTTCTCTAAATATACATATGTATGATTGCAGTGAGACTTATAAAATGAATGGCCTCTACTATCAGTAGTATTTTTACAAAGTTTTGAAGAGATTAAAGCAGTAGTTGAAAACACTCCCATATATCCTTTTTTATAATTATCCAAAATTTATACAGAAATTCGAAAGAATGCTTTTAATACAAAACTGAATAATGTATTTTTCAAGAAATTTCATTATATAAGCCCCCATGTGCGAAGAAAATAATTCTAGTGTACGTTACAACAATGTTTCCATACAAATTTTGACTTAAGCACACTTGAAAAACAAATTGAAGAGATCTCGTTATTGTTGTTTATTTTTTTCAAATAAAAATAAATGGTAAATTTAAGTTTGTCCGAAGTTCATAAAGTAAAAAGTAAATATAAAAAAATTAAATAAATAAATTAACGCTGCATACACGTCCTTTTGTAAACTAATATCTTTAGTTTTTATTAGCAATGCTAATGCAAATATCAGAAAACAGCTTACATATGTTACATTTGCTTTAAAAATTACTGTTATATATGCTAGAATTTTGCATTTACGGCAATTATGTGTTAGTTTTGAAAAACGTAGAAAAAGGATATATGGGCGTCTTTCCAACCGCTGCTTCAATATCTTTACAATTTTGTCGAAATACTACTGGTAGTAAATAACATTCGTTTTGTAAGATTCACTGAAATCATACACATATTTTGGGATATAATACATTTTTATATTCTTTTAGAAATGAAGTATTGTTTTGTAGGAGTACCTTTAACGCATTAAGTAAATTACAAACACGTATATTGTTTTAAATAAGTTTCTCACATCATATAAATATATTTTAAATAGTTTATGAAGCTATTTATAAAAAAATAACAAAATTAGGGAGAGATTATTAGCTCTTTAAATATGAAACAGTTATTTTAAATTATATATAATTAATTTATTTTTTTTGTGTGATAAAATCACTAATTACCCAAAGGAAAAATATCAGACAGAAATTAACTATATAATATTAAATACTTATATTATTTTCAAACAAAAACAAAATATTAATTTGGTTTTTTCTCATTTATTTACAGGTAAGTTCACATGACTTTAAATGGCAAGTAAAAAAATTGTTATTAAAAATATTTTAGATTAACTTTAATTTTTAGCAAAAGTTTAAATTTTTTCCAACATTAGAAAATTTCATAAAACTCTATATTTTGCTATAGAAATCGTCCATTAAAACTAAAATAACTCCTACATGAAAAACATGCAATGGTCTTGCAATTAAACTGCATGAAAATAAAGAAAAAGTTGTAAACTAAATTTCGTCTAGATTTATATAAACTTGTTTTACTACATATATATTTTCTATATATATAAAAGTTAACAAACAGCGAAGTTAAATGCACGAAAGAGCAAGAGAGACAGAGAGAGAAATTTATCAAATGTATTAAATCCTCAAATGTTGCTATAGAGGTTTCAAAGCGGATTAGTATGTCATTCCAGGTACTGAATGATTAGAGGTGGAAAATTTTTTATCCTTTTTTTTTTGTTATATTTATAATCTAAGTTAGTGGTAAAAGGAATAGTATGTGCGAGCAATTTATCAATGTAGTAACTATGATGTATAAATGTATATGTTTACATGTAGTTTCGTGAGTTTAATCTTTTTTATTGTTGTTAGAATAAAGGGTGCAGTTTTTTTAGTTTTTATAAGAGTGTAGAACAAAATTTATATTTCAAGGACTTTAATAAATGTATGCTTTCGCTATCTAAAGTCTTTTGACACTAGCGGCATTAATCAAGTACTTTTTGGGACAAATTTTTTACTCAAAGTAATAAATTTTGACACCCTGTATTATTTAATTTTCTTATTTGGCCGTTGTTTCATTGGGCCGTATTAGATAGTGCAAAATCGCTTAACAAGCAATAGACACTAATGAAAAAATCAAATTAATACAACGATAGTTAATTTTTCATGTAAATTTTGTTAAATGCAAATAAAGGATATATGGTCGTCTATCTAACCGCTTCTTCAATCTCTTTCAAACTTTCCCAAAATACTAGTGATAGTAGATGTCAATCGTTCTATAATTTTCACTATGATAATACAAGTGTTTTTGGGAATAATAATGTATAAATTATTTTGAAAAAATTCTAAAATATTTATTTTTTGTAATAAATATATTGAAAAATATATTTTAATATAATTGAAAAAAACTTTATGGGATTGAATGTTACAGTAAAAACTTTTTACATCAATGTCGCAAAATTTTTGAAAAATGTGAAAAAAGAATATATGGGCGACTTTCTAACAGCTGCTTTAAACTCTTCCGAAATTCACCAAAATACTAGTGATAGTATGTGTCATTCGTTTTATAAATTTGACTTTGATCATGCGAGTATTTTGGGAATAATAATATTTAAGCTTTTTGTAAGTAATGAACTGTATTGCAGGATTACTTTTAACACGCTTTATAAACATTTTCATAATATTTTTTTTTTTATTAAATTTTATATTATAAAGTATTCACGAAAATTTGATTTAAAGTTGTAGAATTTTAATGAAACTGGCATATCGAATGTAGTCTTTTGTGAGTAATATTTGTACAAAATTTCAAAAGATTTGCTTGCATAGATGCAAGGTCACTCATATATCCTTTTTTATATTTTTCGCAAATCACACGCTGTAAATATTTGAAATTGCTGATTGACATATTTCAAAAGATACAGACAAACACAGGCGAACAGCCAAACGTTAGGATGGACAAAAATATAGATGAACTTTCTACTTTCATTAGTGTTATTTATTATTTTTAGTGAAAATTTTAAATGTAATTATAGCGGTTCACGGAACACATCCTTGTTTATTTACGGACGGGTGCACACAGGGACAGAAAGCCAGTAAGCTCCTGCATGGAAACTGTTTTTATAACTGATTTTAGGAAATGCCATAACAAGAATAAGGAAATGGTATTATTGTCGTACAACTTGTTTATATTAAATTATTTTCCAAAAGATATAATACTAATGACATAAAAAAAATTAAGATAAAGGAAAACCTCCTTTCTGCTAATGAAACCTAATCAAATATTTCCTTTTTTGCCTAAAAAAAATATGTTTACTTCAAAAACACGATTTAAAGCAACTCTTTTGAAGAGCAATGCCTTTTTTTCACTCACTTCATTAATTTTTTAAGGATGTCCTTTTTGTTCATGTTTCCATTTTTGTTTTTATTATTTATTACTACAACTAGGTGACCTAGTCACTACTGTGTTTTTTAATCTTTTTTTTTCGTTTGTGCCCCAAAAAAGAAAACTTTTTATGCCAGTCCTTCCATCGACTGTATAAAGCTCTTTTTTTAATTAAAACTATGGTGTTATGCATATCCGCCAACTTTTTTATGTCTTTTATATGTTGCTTTTTTACCTTGTTGTGTTATTTTCTATGACTTTATCTAGTTCATAAAAATAAAAAAATAAAAAATAGAAATATTATAAAGTTTCAATGGAACTGAAACTTGGCAAAAAACTTAATGAAAGAAATAAATAGGAAAAAAATAAGCAATAACCTTTTTGTATCAGAGAAAAATATATTGGATTAATGTATTATATATTTCCGAACAAAAAATATTTTGGCTTAATTTAGGCAACTAAAGCAAATGAATTTTCAAAAAAAAATGATAAGCTTACTGTTTTTCTGGTTTTTTATGAACTATACAAAAATATTGCTGAAAGTAAACGCTAACTCATTGTTTTTTTGAGAAAACCTCACACATAAATAAACATTTTTGCTTATATAAAATTTTTGGCTAAATCTTCAGAATTTTTTTTTAGAAAATTTTAATATAACAGAATAAAAATATATGCTTTCATTTGCATTCAGATACATTACCATTAATTAAAAATATATTACTGAGGTATGCATTTTATTAAAAATCTAAATCTTAGGAAGGACTTACGTCGAATGTCATAAGAAAACTTTCTTATTATTACTGAGGTATGCATTTTATTAAAAATCTAAATCTTAGGAAGGACTTACGTCGAATGTCATAAGAAAACTTTCTTAGTTGAAACATTAAATAATTTTAGAGACAAAATTCATGTTAACAGTAACGTTTTAGCAAAAAGGACATTCAGCCAGTTCCACTATTTTTGCAGAGAAATTAACGAAATTTTGTTAATATATTGGTAATAATGCTAATATATTATAAAGTATCAGAAAAAGGACATTCAACATGTTCCACTATATTTGCAGTAAAATAAACTAAGTTTCGTTAGTATATTAATATTTATGGCTTACGTTCTTTTTGAGTGTTTCATTAAAATTTATTACGAAATTACTGAAATATTTCAAATTCAAAATTTTTATATGATTCCAGACTTTTGTGTGCTGGCTTATACCATTCGATTAGTTTTGTAATTGCTTTTCAGTGATTTAAACAAACAAATTTAATTTAATTCTAACGTTTCAGAAAAAGGACATTCCACAAGTTCCAATAATTTTGCAGCAAAATAAACGAAGCTTTGTTTATTATATTGTTAATGATGTTTATGTTCTTTTTGAAATTTTCATAGAAATTTCTTAAGAAATCGTTACAATATTTAATATTTAAAATTTTAATACATATTATGTTCACATACATATATTAAGGTTTAATTAATTCAATTACTTTTATCATTTGATTTTATTTTTAATAGTTTTTTAGTAATATTTTACTTATAAATTTTTAGATAAAGGACATTTCACAAGTTCCACTATTCCTTCAGCAAAATTAATGAAACGTCTTTAATATTTTGGTAGTAATGGTTTACGTTCTTTTTTAAAGATTCATTGAAATTTCTTGGGAAATCTCTGAAATATGTACATATGTATTTTCAATTTAAAATGTTTAAATGTTTCCACTTTTTAGCTTATTCAATTACTTTCACCACTTGATTGAATTTTTAAAATTTTTTTAGCAATAGTGTACTGATGGTTCCTAATTATAAAGTTTTAAGAAAAGGACATTTCACAAGTTCCACTATTGCGACAGCAAAATGAACGAAACGTCTTTAATATTTTTGTAGTAATGGTTTACGTTCTTTTTGAAAGTATCATGGAAATTTATTGGGAAATCGCTGAAATATTTGCAATTTAAAATTTTATTATATCCATGTTTTTGTTTATTCGATTATCTTCATCATTTGATTTAGTTCTCAATGGCTTTTAGTAATATTTTGCCATCAGAAACTTCTTGCTTAGAAAGTTTTAGAAAAAGAACATTATACAAGTTCCACTATTTTGACAGCAAAATAAAACAAGTTTCGTTAATATATTACTAATAATGTTTTACGTTCTTTCTAATGGTTTCATTAAAATTTCGAGATATTTCGCTGAAATATTTCCAACTGAATTGATAAAAATATTTCTCAATTTTTATTAACTCAATGAATATTACCAATTAATTTAGGATTTAGTTTTTTTTAAGTCAGTTAAGCTAGAATGTATTTCTTATTTAAAAAAAGGACATTCAACAAATTATACTATTTTTACAGTAAAATTAATGAAATTTCGTGAAGATATTACCAACACTAGGATACACTAATTTCGAGACTTGCATTGAATTTATACACGAATTTTTTAAGAACATATTCAATTTGAAATTTTAATTTAAAACTTCATATATAAATACATACATATGTATATATGAAAATAACTAAGTTAAAATTTCATATTGAAATAGTACATACAATTTTTTTGGATTACATAAAAACTTTTAAAAAATGACATTCAGCGATTCTCTGAATTTCTGTTTTAAGCAAATGATATTTTGAGTGATTGTCGATTGATCGACTTCCAGGAGTTTTTCAATAAAAACTTATTAAAACAAACCAGAAATACCTTGGATTTCAATACTTTGAAAAAAAGGACATTCAGTTGCTCCTTGAAGTTCTGCTCTAAGACTAAAGAAGTTTTGTGGAATTGTTATTGGCTCTAAATGACATTCGTTTTCGAAAAAATTCGCCATATAAACTAATTTTTAAAAAACTTATTTGAATTATAAACTTATCTAACTTAGTCCTTTATCGCATGATAACCTTAAGCACAAAAATTCGGAAGCAATTAAAAAATTTTAGTATTTCTTAAAAAGGACATTTGGTTATTTATGGTAGCCAAATATCCTTTTAAAGAAATACTAATTCTTGAGAGAAAGTCAAAAAAAGTCTTGAGTTGTTTTACAAGCTAACTCGTTCGTTTATATATGTAATTTTTATTTAACATGTGCTAAAATTTTTTTGCAGAAGCTAAGGTTATTATTAAATATGTTACATTCTTTACATTCTATGCACTTTATACACATATTATTTCCTGGAATTACTGGTTATATTGTTATTTTTCTTTGATAATGAGAATATGCTGAATAATTAACTTTTTTTTTCTGGTATTATATGTTTTATTATATTCAGCCTTTTTTTTTGTTAAAAACATAACAACAGTTCCAGGTAAAAAATATTTGTATGACTAACAATTTGAGCTGTCATATGTCTTGATTATCTGCAATAACATTTGTCAGGCGTAAAATGAACTCAACGTTTAAAACGTATAATTAATTGTGCACGTGTATGTAATTATTTCTGTTTAATAACCAACTGTCACAAAAATTCCAGAATTATTTTTTCCGTATTCTGAACTCGTTTAAAATCTTCACACACACACACACATTTGCTGCATTTAAAACGTTTGTTGTAATTTATTTTTAAGACACAGTAAGGGTTTTTTCTCATAAACATTTCTGTTAACAAATACTGATTTATAAAATGACAAAGAGTCCACTTAAATACCACGACATTTTATTAATAAAACAAGAATTAAAAAATATGTATGTGTGACTTAATATGGCCATAAATATTTCTAAAATAGAAACGTATAAGAGCAGTTCCATGTAACAATGTTTTATATTTTCTTTTTTTTGTTCTTTTTCCCTTTTTATGACAACAAAAGTATAATTTAATGTGTCTACAAAACAACATTAAAAAACAGACATGCTTAAGTATTGAGAAGAAAAAATCACATACGATAACTTACTTAGTGTCCTTAATAAGCAGTTGAAAGTGCTTTATAAATGGCGCAGCAAATTTTCAAAATCAAACACGTACTTGATATTTTATTAGCTTAACAGGCATTTAAGGCAATTTAGTGTACAAACATGTGATTAAATGTGGCAGCTAGGTTTATTGCTTAAGTAAATGCTCTTCAAATCTATTTGTTGCCTATTTTAGGGGGTTATTTGAACATTTAATGTAAAGCTTAAGTAACTTGGACAAAATTGGTGTATAAAAAAGGACATATGTGTGGCTCTAGCTGCGGTTGCTTAATATGACTGAAATTTGGCACACATGTTAATAAGAATAATTTGCATTCGTTTTCGTTTAAAAAGTTCAAAAGTTCTAATAATTAAAAATATAAATGCAAGTAACAGAAACTCAAAATTTTTTCCATTTCAAAACTTTTGCTAAGGTTGCTCCTAAAAACAATTTCTATCGTTACAAAAATATATTAAAAAAACTAAATCATAACAAAGCCAAGTTAAAAATAGCATACTTTTGGGGTTACAAATAAATATTAACTTTTCCAAATATTAAACATGACAAGCGTTTTGTGAGAAGTTTTTTCTAATAGTTTACTAATTAGCATTCGGCTTAAAATTTAATTATTTTTAAGTTGTTTTAGCGACCATAAATATTCAAACTTAGAAAAAGGACATTCCACAAATTCAAGTATTTATGGAGAAAAATAAAATCAAATAAGCAAATTAGTGATAAATATTACGATAGGAACTTTTTGAGAGTTTCATTGAAATTGACTACATAGTTACTAAAATATTTCCAATTTAATATTTTGGTATTTTTTAAATTTTTTGTTTATTCTATTTTTTACCATTTAAATTAACATTTAATTCTTTTTGATGGTTTTAAGCTAACAAAAATATCATAAAAATAATCATAAATAAAAATTTTCAGAAAAAGGACATTCATTAAGTTCCACTATTCATGAAGAAAATCAAGGGATTTTTTGCCAGTATGTTAATAGTATAATTGTACGGCCTTTTTGAAAGTTTCACTCAAAGTTTTTATGAATTTACAAAAATATATACTTAATTAAAAATTTTTAATTTATTTCCACATATTTTTTTTTAATCTTTTAATTTCAGCAATCAATATAACATTTTATTGTTTTTGAGGTATTTAGTCGATATATGTAAATTATGTTCCTAAACATTTCAAATAAAGGACATTAAACAAGTTCTACTATTTTTGAACAAAAGTATAAGAAGTCTTGCCAGTATATTGCTGACATGATTCCACGACATTTTATGACATTCATTAAGGTTACATAAATATTTCTGAAATTACCAAATTATTTCCCATCAAAAAATTTAAAAAATGTTTCAGATTCTTATCACCTCGATTATTTTTGCCACTAGATTCAACTGTAATGGCATTTTCTTTTCTGGAAAAAAATGTTACACTTATTACATTTTTCAATGAAAATTCGCAATAAAATGATCTTATGAAATTTACATTTTATGAGAAATTTTTGTGGATGACACAAATTAAATTTTTTCTTTAAACGAACTCTATTTTTTTTTAATAAAAAGGACATTCAACAAGTTCTATTATTTTAACAACTAAATCAAATAAGTCTTGTAGATTGATTTTTCTTTTTGAGAGTTTCATTTCAATTGCTTTATAAGATTACCGAATAATTTTCAATTGAATATATTAGAATTTTTTTATTTTTATTGTTAATTAGATTATTTTCACCATTACAGTTAATATTTAATAGTATTTAAGGTGTCAAAAGTAGCAAAAATATGTTATTTAAAACGTTCAAGAAAAAGGACATTCAACAAGTTCCTCAATTTTTGCAGTAAAATAAAATAAATCTTTTAAATATATTACGAATGCTACTTTGCGTCCTTTTTGAAAGTGTCATTGATAGTTTTAAGGAAATTGCCGCAATATTTAAATTTTAATGTTTTGGATTTGTTTTAATAATTTTAAACGTTTCATTGAAATTTCCTGCGAAAAAAACGAAATATACTTACATACATTTACTTAATATTTTTTTATATATTTCTAGTACATCCTTCGCATTTGTACAAAAAGCACAACTCCTTCAAAGTTGTTTTTCCCCATGAACGAAATTCGTAACAATGATGTTGTAACTTTTAAATGTCTTTAATTTTAATTGCAAAATATTTTTTTTCTCAACAATTTCTCTTTTAAAATTTGCTTCATTTTCGTTTATGTCTAAAAGTCATAAAAATAATGAAGAAAAATTATTATGGAAAAATAATGACGAGAAATGCGTTAAAACCACTTATACAAGCGCTTAGCCAAGTTGAAAGTTATGTAAAATAAAACGTGAAATTAAATTATCATTTCTTTTTCTTTGCGACAACGTCAAGGTAAATTTTAATAGATTAAAAAAGGTACAATCTTTCACTTACATAAATTAAATGTGATTTTAGATAGAACAAATTTAAATTTAATAATAATTAATGTTGAAGTGAAAGGAAAATACAATGTCATTTAAATGACAAAGTTGTGCCAAGGAGGTATAATTTGAATTAATATTTTAAGTAAGCAATACGTATTTTTGAATATTTATTTAAGAAAATATATTGAAATTTCTGGCATTTAAGCTCTTGATTTATTAATATTCTACACTCTGTTATAGCAATATTTGAGTGCTACGTTTCCATTAGTCTTAGTAGTCTTACTTAAGGTGAGAAAGTATGAACATATATTGATTTAATACTGTCAACTTATTTCCTCACAAGTATTATGGAAGAACGCAAGAACTTTCACTGAAACTCCCAAAAAGGTTAAATCGTTATATTCATAATACACTTAAAATATTTATTTTGTTTTTATGTAAAAACAGTAGAACTTGCTGAATGTCCGTTTTCTGAAATTTTATAAATAATAAGTTAAGGTTCGCTTAAAAATGCGAAAAATTAACAAACGTTTCTTGCAATAAAAATAAGCGAATAAACAAAAATCTGAAAAAAAATTAAAATTTTCAATTCAATGTATTTCAAAAATTCTATAAAATTTGCTAACGAAACTCTCAAAAAGGACGTATTATGATTTTTATAACGCAATATCAGAACTTTTTTTTATTTGCTTTAAAAATAGTAGAACCTGTTGAATGTCCTTTTTCTTTAATTTTTGAAATAACAAATTTATGGATGCCTAAATACTTGAAAAACCATTTAACGTTTATTTGAATAATAATAATCCAATAAATTAAAATCTGAACAAATTTTAAAATTTTTAATGCAAATTGTGTATACATACATACGTATGTACATATTTTGATAAATTTATAAGAGTTGTAATTGAAAATAATCGAGTAAACAAAAACCTGAAAAAAATTTTAAAGTTTCAATTCAGTGTATAATTTTATAAGATTTGTTAACAAAACTCTCAAAAAGAACGTATAATCATATATGTAATATACTATCACAACTTCATTTAGTTATATTTAAAAATAGTAGAACTTGTTAAATTTTTATGAATAAAAAATTTATGGTTGACTAAATATATGAATTACAATTTTAAGTTTATTCAAATAAATATAATCGGTTATTAAAAAATCTGAACAAATTGTAACACTTTCAATTTAATTCATACACATACATATATACACATGTATTTCAATAATTTTATATTGCTTGTAGACAAAACTCTCAAAAAGGATGTATTACGACATAAGTAATCCACTACCACAAGGTCCTTCAATTGTATTTAAAAATAGCAAGACTTGTTGAATGTCCTTTTTTTAAAAAATTTTAAATAGCAAATTTATGTTCATTTAAATATTTCAAAAACAATTTAATTTTTATTTTAACAAAAATAAGCAAATATCTCAAACATTTTTAAAATATTTCAATTCAGTGTACATACATACTTACATACATATGCACATATATCAATAATTTTATAAGATTTTGCAAACGAAACTCTCAAAATGGACGTACTCTGATATAAGCAATACACGAGCACAACTTTCTTACATTTTTCTTAAAAATAGTAGAACTTGTTGAATGTCCTTTTTCTGAGGCTTTTTAATTAAAAAATTTTTTGTCTTTTAAATACTTTAATAAACATTTTTAAACGTTGAAGCTAATTTTTAAATTAATCACAGTAGTCATTGTAATGCTTAAGTGGTGGTGCAGGAAAGGGACTTTGAAGTCCTTTTTAATAGGCTTGGAACTAAAACTTACTAAACGCCCAATACAAGTAATTATTATTTTTTATTACATTTAATAATATTTTTCTGTGAACATAAAAACTTTATTGCTAAATTACACCCTTTTTTACACAAGCAATATATGTATATATAAAAAATAATTGACGCCGAAAACTATGCAAGAAATATATATTTTTTTGCTATTTATTTTCGCCTTTAAATCAATTACAAGTTTGCTGGGTGTGCCAAGGACATAAAGTTTTTGCATAAGTGTAAGTAAATGTTCTCTTGCAATAGAAAAAAGCATTTTATTGTTATTTCTAGCAGTGGGGAGAAATAAATATGTTGTAAATATTTTTTGAATATTATGTTTTTATGACATTACGCTGAGACAGGTGAGGGCGAAATGTCTTAATGAGAAAGCTGGGCAGGTCTTGATATTTCTTTTATTTCTCAATAAATTTGTAAAACTGATAGTAAGTTTTATGTACTTGTACTAATGATTTTATGACAAGGTGGGCTGTTCCATTTTATTTTCAAGCAGTTGTTAAAAAAATTTCTTATAATGCAAATGCAAATATAACTTTACTTTTTTTTATTAACAAAGGAATGTAAATACAAATATAATTATCTACTAAAAGTGTGTCATAGAATCAAAAATTTTTTTTGTTGATTTTTAATAAAAATATAATTTAATAAAACTTAAATTAAAAATGATTAAACGAGAGATAACTTGTACTTTTTGACCTAAATTTTTGAAAAAATTATTATCAATAATCTATGATTATTGAACTGAAAAACGAAAAACTGTTACAAATAAACGATACCTAATTGGCTCCAAAAACTATGCAACGAGTTATTGCTGTTTATTCTCAATACTATTTTACTTTAGCCAAACGTGCGTGTGCATGTGTTTAATTTTTTTATTTACAAATGTATTTATGTTTGCTGAATTTACATTGAATGTTGTAACAGTTGTAGGCCTAAAACCATAATTACATAATAAAGCCAACAAAGTTAATGATTTTTATTTTATAACACAAACAAAACCGCACACACACACACACCAACACAAACAAATAACAGCAAACTCCACTCCACAAAGGAAAAAAGAATTAAACAAACAAGCAAACAAACACACACACTTGCATTTAAATATATGTATGTATATATAAACAAAATGCAAACACATCCTTTTGTATAACATGTACATACACACAAACATACATCCACACATAAATTTCCGAAAGCAAATAAATATTTTACGTGTTCGTGTGACTCTGCACAAATACACGCTTGCATGTATGCATGGAAAAAAGCAACAAAAGCAACAATAATATTATTTTATATATTAACATCGAGTAAAAGTAAAATTATTAAATGACGTCTATTCCTGGGGTTGCTACACAGATATGGGCGGAGAAATCTTTTATAGGCCTTGTAAAGTTTTATATTCTGACATAAGCATTAAATTTATGTCCTCAGCATGGGGTCTTCATAAGGCACTACGCTGTCAGCATAACATATTTTGCTTAAAGGCGTTAAACAACTTAATTAATTTCTCTATAGTCTTGGACTCTGATATTCGTTTTCAAATAGTACATACGAAGTGATCAAATTGATAGCGACTTTCATAAAACTTATAAAGCACATTGCATTAACTTTTATTTTGATACAACTAAACATTTTCTCTATGCTAATATTGCCCTTATATAAAAACGATAAAATAGAACTAGAAGTAAAACAACAACAACTTCAGCTGGCAGGATAGACAGAAACTATAACAAACCACCATTAGAACAAGCCTATTTAACCATTAGTTGTGTAAACAATTGTTTTTTTTTAATTCTTTTCATTTTACTAAACGTATTTCTTTTATTTTGTATTTTAAGTGCACACGTTTGCAAACACATTTAATATTTGTTTGCATACGTTTCATTATTATTAATAGTTTTTTTTTCTCCCAGATTAGGTAAACAACTCCAAATATAACTAGAAATATATTGTTTGGCTTATAAAAAAAACTACAAAGATCAAATACAACATTAAAATAAGATAACAACTATTACACTTTATAAAAAATTAATGAATTAAAAAACTAAAATTAACGTAGCGCCCGATGATTTAAAGGGAGCTAAAAAAAAGTAAAAAATATACATTAAAATCTGGACCTTTTAAATGACAACTTTTAGTCCTGGTTGGGCAAATTTTTAGTTTACTCTCAAGATAGGAAAATATGATGGCTCCCTTCTTCATTATCTCCTCTTTTATAAGCTCCACAACTCAAATTACTGTTTCGATATTTTAAAAAGTACTTTTTTACAAAAAGTTACTTATCTATAAAAAGTACTATTTATTAAAAGGCACTCGTTTACAAAAAGTAGTTTTTATTTTATAAAAAGTAATTTTTCCATAATGTACCTTATTATGAAAAGTACCTTTTATAAAAAGCACTTTTTTATAAAAAAGTACCTTTACAAAAAAAGTACCTTTATAAAAAAAATGTCTTTTATGAAAAAAGTACCTTTTATAAATAATAACCTTTTATAAAAAAGTACCTTTTACTAGAAAGTACATTTTATAAGAAAGTACCTTTTATAAAAAAGTACCTTTTATAAAAAAGTACCTTTTATAAAAAAGTACCTTTTATAAAAAAGTACCTTTTATAAAAAAGTACCTTTTATAAAAAAGTACCTTTTATAAAAAAGTACCTTTTATAAAAAAGTACCTTTTATAAAAAAGTACCTTTTATTAAAGAGTACCTTTTATAAAAAAGTACCTTTTATGAAAAAGTACCTTTTATACAAAAGTACCTTTTATTAAAAAGTACCTTTTATAAAAAATTGCCTTTTATAAAAAAGTACCTTTAATACAAAAGTACCTCGTATGAAAAAGTTCTTTTCATACAAAAAGTACCTTTAATACAAAAAGTACTTTTTATAGAAAATGTACCTTTTATGCAAAAAGTACTTTCTATACCAAAAGTACCTTTGATACAAAAAGTACCTTTGATACAAAAAGTACCTTTTATACAAAAAGTACCTTTTATACAAAAAGTACCTTTTATACAAAAAGTAAATTTTATACAAAAGTACCTTTTATGCAAAATTACCTTTTATACAAAAATTACCTTATATACAAAAAGGACCTTATATACAAAAAGGACCTTTTATACATAAATTACTTTGCATAAAAAAGTAATTTTTATATAAAAAGTATCTATAATACAAAAAGTACATCCTATAGAAAAATTACATTTTATACAAAAAGTACGTTTTATGCAAAAAGTACCTTTATAAGGAAGTACCTATTATTAAAAGGTATATTTATAAAAAAGTATCTTCTATAAATAAGTATCTCTTATAAAAAAGTAACTTTTATACAGAAAGTAACTTTTATACAAAAAGCAACTTTTTTACAAAAAGTACCTTTTATACAAAAAGTACCTTATATAAAAGAGTACCTCTTAAGAGAATGTGTTTTTTAAAAAAGTATGTTTTAGAATTTTTAAATAAATAACTAAGGAGTTAGATCACAAAATGTTCGCCCAGACAAACCCTTTTTTCTTTTTTGAGCTGGATGTTTGGGGGAGGGTGTGTGAAACAAATTTATGAATTCAGCCTTAATTTTCGAATTTTTTACATTATGCTTGCTGACTTTATTTTAATATGGTTTTGCATACTATTATTATTATAATTTTTTCCACCAAAACTTACTAACCGTAGCAATTGCAATATGTAATAAAAAATATAAATATAAATATTAATCCCCCGAAAAATAATGGCCTTAGTAATTGTCAGCTTTTCTCGGTTATAGTCCAACCTTTATAATTTATATGCAACACAACAATTAATTGGTTTGTAAACCATAATTAACACCATAACAAAATGCTGACTTTAACGGTTGTAAGTATGAAGTCGAAAGTATTAAAAATATAGAGAGTGAGTGCGAAAGAGAGAGAAAATAAAATAATAATACCCTTGTTTATGACTAAAGGTTGTCCTGTTGAAGTTACAATAAAAGACTGAGAAATTGTTTTTGCCACTAACAAAGATATTTTTACCTTTTGTTTATTTGGGAATGGAAATGCCACTATTAAAAATATAATGACCTATAGAAAATAAAATTGTGTTTGCACGTATGTATTTACATACATACATACATATTTCTGTTTAAATACAAATTTGTGTGTAGCAGATATTTACGGGGAAGTTAGGAAATATGTACTTTAGTAAATTATTGCTTAAAGAATAATAAAGAACAATAAGAAAGAAATAAGTGAAAGAGGAAATAATATAAATGATGCATAACCGAAGTTTAGTTTGTGTCTTAGAAGGCCATTGAAATTATTTTGGGTGGTATATTACAATGGTATTCTAAGGTGCTATATATTGTTAGAGTATTGTTTTATTATGCATAAGTATACGAGGGTAGTGTTAGGGAGAAATTTTATTTTACCAGAAAAAAATTTGGTTCGGCTAACTTTAAAATAAGTTTTCATTAATATGTATATTCCATGCATAAAGCATAAGTAGGAATTTCACTCAAGCACAAAAATGAGTTTAGAGGTTAAATATTTACTGATTCATATTTGCATTTTATGTGAGTAATGTGTCAGCCTTTTAATAAGGCAACTCAGGAGAAGCAGTTTTTTAGAATACAAAATTTGATCGCAAATATTTCTGTACAATAGTTTATCAAGTTATATCCACATTTGGAAAAGGTCAGAATGGACCCAAACAAAGAAGCGTTAGAGGGTTAAAATTAAATGTTTTTGAGGCAATTTTTTGGTTTTCATTTATTCTGTTATATTAACCTTCCTAATTAGCATTGAACACTTATTTTCAAAGCATTTACGCCAAAAAATCTGCTATTTAAAAAAGTTTCAGAAAAAGGACATTCAACAAGTCGTACAATCTTTGAATAAAATTAAAGAAACTTGTGATAAGTGTGTTTCTTATATAATTAGACGTCCTTTTGGAAAGTTTTGTTAAAAGATCTTATGATATAACTAAAATATAATCAATTAAATATATTGAAATTTTTTCTAGTTTTTGCTGATTCTATTATTTTTACCATTAGACATTTCTTAAAACTATTTTCCACATATTTTACCCACTAAAAATAAATTATTTAAAAAGTTTCATTAAAAGGACATTCAACAAGTTCTACAATTTTCAAAGAAAATTAAAGCTAGTTTTGATAGCGTAATACTTATATGATGATACGTCCTCTTTGAATGTTTCATTCAAAACTTATGTAATAACTGAATTATAATCAATCAAATATTCTTTATTTTCTGGTTTTTTTAATTATATTATTTTCACCATTTAATTTAAAATTAAAAAATTGTTTCCAAAGTATTAAAGCGGCCAAAATATTTTAATTTTTAAAGTTTATTAAATAGGACATTCAACAAGTTTTTCTATTTTTACAGAAAATTAAAAGAACTTGTGCAAGTGTGTTACTAATATGATGATACGACCTTTTTGAGAGTTTTCCTGAAAGTTTTTATGAATTTGCTGATATACATATGTATGTATGTACATACATTCAATTAAAAATTTGGTATGTTTTAGTTTTTTGTTTATTCTATTATTTTTACCATTCGATCTAACCTTAAATTATTTTTCAGCCATTAAAGTGACCATAGATTTGTTATTTATAAGGTTTTAGAAAAAGGACATTCAACAAGTTCTGCTATTTTTACAGCAAAAGAAAATAAATCATTTTAATGTATTATGCATGTAACTATACAACCTTTTTGAAAAATTCATTGAAATATTTTTAGAAACTACAGAAATATTTTTATATAATTGTTTTGATTTATTTGGGGAATTTTGTAAATTACGTATAACCATTTAAATTCAAATTAAATTGCTTTTTAGATATTTAAAAGACCAAAAAATGTGCTTTTTATAAAGTTTCAGAAAAAGTACATTCAAAAGTTCCACTATTTATACAGCAAAATAGAAAAAACTTGACAGAGTGAATAGCAAATATTAAGATACGTTCGATTTGAAAGTTTCATTGCAATTGCTTACAAAATATCGGAAATATGTATAGCTGAATAAACATTTGGAAATTTTTTTCACAAGGAACTAAAATTTAAATCAAGTACTGAAATATTTTACTCATATAGAAATAATAGCTTGAGAAAGAGTATGGAAATAATACACATAAAATTAAAAATATAAGATTATATATATAGATTTGAGAATTTTTTTTACATTTTAGCCAAAATGACAACTTTCTGAAAATTATTGATCCTTAGTGTATCGCCCTCGTATTGAGCCTATTAAAGTTACAACCTTTTTATATTCTTTTCTTTTATATATTGCGTTAACTACCTTTAGTTCCGCATTAAAAGGGCCATATATTTCTTTAACTACTACCAGGTTATAATTGTACATAAATCAAGTCATTTTATAAGCTTCATTTATAACTTAAATGCCAAGCACCTAAATAGAAACCCAAATGTAGCATAAAAATTTATTCATGATGATTTATTTTAATAAACATATAAATTTTAATGCATAAGTAAATTAAGCATAAAACAAACACACACAGAAACCACTCTAACACATATATACCTTTACATTGAAATTATTTAATGTTTGCAAATCAGCAAAATGTTTTACACAAAGAAAAGAAAAATACTGGTCGTTACCTTAACTGAAAGAAATAATTATTAATTTACTGAATAATATAGTAACTAATCTTAGAGAGAAATTATTATGTTAGTTAACAAAGTTTTATTGTTGTGCAACTTTCTTTATTTATAACTAAACGGCTTTGGTTGTTTTATTAAGATCTTCATAACGATTTGCAGCTGGTAAAAGCCATAATTACCGAAAATTATAAATAAATACGTTGATTTGACTTTATTTATCTATAAAAATAATTTATGCTGCAAACGTAATCAGTTTAGGTTTTGTTTTACATGTTTATTTTGCTTAGGTTTATTATCTTAGACATGTGTTAGTTTTAAGAAAATGTACGTACATACATATATGCTTTAATTTATATAAGATGAGAAGAATATATTGAAGAAGATTTAATTCGCAGATCTAATTTTAATGAATATTTGTTCCCAAATAGCTAATAATTAGTTACACCCTTAATTCTAGTAATTTACTGACTTTTATATTTTTAAAATAGAAAAGGATATATGGGGAGCCCTTTTAATTAATTGGTTAAATTTATTGAATTTTCGCCTGAATGCATACTAACTCATTGGGCGTTCAATCTGCAAACTTTTATGATTTTAAGTAATTCTTTATTTTACCATTTTCAAAAAGGGTATATGGGGAACGTTTATATTATAACAACAATTCCAATGTAACTTTGCATACACAAAATATCAGTAATCGCACGTCCGATCTGTGAGTTTCACTGGTTTTATATAGGATTTTGTATAGTATAATTAATAAAGGACATTTAGCCAATGCTTTAGTGATTGCCATAATGTAAATGAAACTTTGCATAAGTAAGCAAACTTCTATGACTCTGAGTCATTCACTTAATTTAAATTTTATTCTTTTGTTAAAAAAGGATATATGGGAAATGTTTGATATAAACCAGTAACATTAATGAAACTTTGGATTATGGCTAGTAAGCTCTAACTACGTTCTTTCTATGATTTTCTCCAATTAAAAATGTTTTTTTTTATGTTTACAAAAAGAGGATATATGCGGAAATTTTAACTAGCTGCAATAGTTTTAATGAAATTAAGCCTAAACAATTATGACTTTATGAAGCGTTCGATATAAAAGTTTTGCTCAAATCAAAAAAAAATCAAAATTAAAATTATTGAAAAATAAAGGAAACATTGGGAACATGTAAGTGATTGTAACAGTTTTAATGCAGTTTTCCATCTAAATAATTCTTTACATTCATGGAGCATTCGATTTATGAATTTTATTAATGATTTTAAGCCATTTTTTATTTTTACATAAAAAAGGATATATGGAGAACTTTGAAATTATAGCAAGTAATACAAATAAAACTTTGCACAAATATGGAGTAACTTTCCGCCCGTCCGATATTTAAATTTCACTGATTTTTAAGAAAGTTTATTTATTGTATGTTGTATAGAGGATATAAATAAGGTATGTATTTGCATATAAATTCTACAGATGCTTACAGATGTTTTTATTTTATTATTTTTAATTGCAAATCAAACTTTTTATTGTTATATAGGCTTTTATATAAGCTTCTATGGAGCATTCCAATGGTTTTGACAGAACTTAACTTTTTTTTATTAAAAACAGGATATAAATATGTGAAATCCGTACATATATTGCAATATCTTTAATAAGGCCTTGTCTTTAATCATTTGGAAATAAGCCCATGCCCAATATGTGAAATTCCTTGATTTAAACTAAATTTTTTAATTTTTACAAAAAAGGATATATGGCGAACATCTATATTATAAAAGCACTACAAATGAAACTGTACACATTCATAGAGCACTTCATGACACGTCCGATGTGCGAATTTCATCCAAATTAACTAAAATTTAAATTAACAGATATTTCAACGAGCTCCAGATCCTGCAAATTAAAGATTTTTATAATAAATAAAAATTTAAAATTATAATTATAATAAATAAAAATTTAAAATAGCATGGAGATATCATTGGATAAATATTGGATAAATACGAATAAACCTTTGTGTGAACTCTCAGTCTGGCTAATTTTAAGCATAATTTTATGTTTCTGTGCCCCATAAAGAAAAAAAAGGATATATGGCCCAGGCTTAAACTAGTGAACCAAATTCAATGAAACTATGTACATATGCACATTAATTCATCCAACACCCGATATAAAAGTATTTTTAATGTTTAAAAGTTTTTTCAAAAATACTAAAAAAAATAGTGGTCGAAATATGAATTTGGCTGATTTCGTAAACATATTATTTTTGTTTTAAAAATAAATCAGTTTCAATAAAAAGAATTTTTATATTTAAACAAAAAAGATCTGAGGGAAATACATATCTAAATGAGGTTACTAAGCTTAAGAGATCCTTGCATATGTATATAGAGGCATAGTTTGGAACTATAAGGCCGTCATTTTGAAAGCTTCGCCAATATTAAATCTTATTTTTTATTTGGTAAAAAAAAGGATATATGGGGAGCGTGAAAAGTATTATTCCATTTTCACTGATACTTTGCACACAAGCATATGAACTGATTAAGTGTTCGATGTGTGAATTTTATTAAACTAGTTTAACTTTTGAACTTTTTCCATTCGAAAATTTTGTCATTATAAATCATTCAATGTATTCTTCGTTCTTTATTAAATTTTTTAGATTTTCAATTTTTGAATTTTTTTGTATTAAGGACTCTTAAATACCGAAATATCGTAAGTCAGATTTTTCGAAAAATTTAATTTCTTCCTATAAATAGAAAACCACACGCATAATTGGTTTATTTTTGATGTTTAAGTACTTAAGACACCTTAGAGTAAAAATTTCATAAGTGACATTTGTAGAAAATTTTATTTGTTGCAATAAACTAAAAATTGCAATTACACCGTTGGTTTATCTTAAATCTTTTTTGAGTACTTTAGACCCCTTAGAGCAGAAATATCGTAAGTAATTTTTTTTTTAATATTATAGCTGCTAATATTTTATGCAAATTGAATGCCCAGCGTTTGTTTATCTTTGTTTTTCATTATTAAGAACCCCTCAGAGCCAAAATATCGCAAGTGACATTTTTGCACAATTTTATTTGATACTATAAATAAAAAACTGCACGCCTAGTGTTAGTTTCTCTTTAATTTTTAATTACTTAGGACCCCTTAGAGCGAAAATATTATAGTGACATTTTTCCAAAGTTTACTTGCGGTTTTAAACAGCTTTAGCTCTGATTTTTAAATACCTTCGAAACCTTAGAGCCGAAATATCGCAAGTGGTTTTTTTTCAAAATGGTGTTTGTTGCTTTAAATTTCAAATTGCAGGTATAAACAGTTGGTTCATCTTTGATCTTCGACTAATGAAGACCCATTAGAGCAAAAATATCGCAAATGTCATTTTTCTACAATATAATTTGTTACTATAAATAGAAAACTGCACGCCCAGCGTTGATTTGTCTTTGACTTTTATGCATTTAGGACTCCTTAGAGCAAAAATATCGTAAGTGCTTTGGTTTTTAAGCACTTAGTACCCTTTAGAGCAAAAATATCGTGACATTTTTTAAAAATTATATTTTTTACTATAAATAGAAATTTTCGCGGACCGCATTGTTTTAATATTGTTAGAATGGCCACAAAATTCATGAGTTTCAAGGAAAAGTAAAAAACAATTTTAAAACTTTTAAAACAATTTTATAAACGACATTATTTATGTACAAAATTTATTTAAAAACTGTAGCTTTGCAAATCCTTGCGGCTCTACGCACATTAGTTTTTTCTACACACATTTTCTTTATTTGCTTATTCTGATGAAGTTAATGATTTTGCGTTTTTACTGAATACACTTTTTAATTTAATAAATTAGTTGCGCTACTGTTTGTCACTTGTTATTCTGTTTTTTTCTTGCAACTGTTTTAATGATTTTCGGTTAAATTTTTTTTATGGAAAAAATAAATTACAATTCAGCTAACTTTTATTTTGTGGTTCTACTTTCCCGTCACTTTTGTGTATGTATTTTTATATACTCCTTGTATCAGCTTGTTTTTGTTGTTGCTATAAAAACTCTCCATAACTTTTATGAGATGTAAGAATTTTTTTATGGGCCTGATGTCCGACTTTGTATTGGTACTTATGGACGCTTTCAACTATGTAGACAATGCATAAGTATGTACTTTTCGTCTCTCTCTCTCACTCTGACTCTTAATAGCGTGTGAGTTTGTAGCAATTTTATGTGTGGTATGAAAACTGTTGGTGTGTGACAGTTGTTTTCATTTATTTACAGAAATTTGCAAAAATTGTCTTGGTCACCAAGTCCATTTAGGGTGTAATAAATTAACTATATTTACTAACATGCAAAAGCAAAAGTTAATGTTCACACACACGCTTATATAAATATGCATGTATGTGTTTATGAACAGTTAATGTATAAGAGACCATATGAAGTTTCACACAATGTAGTGTCCTTTTACATTGTCGTGTTAAGCTAAGGAAGCGTCTACTTTTTATTTTGCTATTGAAACTGTATAAACAATTTTGTATAGACATTAAGGAAGAGAGCAGGGACGTGGTAATGCATCTTAGCTTGTAGTGGAAAATGTATCCTCGTTATCAGCTCTGTGTCTGTATATTTTTTGAATGCTGCATTGAGATTTAAAAACGCTTCTTTCTCTACGCCGCTGTTTA
The DNA here is from genome assembly GCA_905220375.1 of Tachina fera. Taxonomy (NCBI): domain Eukaryota; kingdom Metazoa; phylum Arthropoda; class Insecta; order Diptera; family Tachinidae; genus Tachina; species Tachina fera. The sequence continues at coordinate 180,975,004 of LR999963.1, forward strand.
ATTTAATTTGTTTCTGCTACTTTATGATGTGGTCACTATATACGAGTACGTTATAATGAGTATGATTACTAATGTATTTGCACATGCACTTCTTTTTATAGATGTATAGTTTTATTATGCATACCCCGGTCAACTTTTTAGAAACATACATAGATCTGACATGAAAAAAAAATTTAATTAACTTAATTTATATTTTGATTGTTATGGCCAAATACTATTTTTTCCATAGCTCTTTAGAAAAAAAATCATTAAGAATATTATTTCAAGAAGAAAATTAATAAGGACTATAAGCTTTATTTATCTTTTTATTTATTATAAAGCTCGCTCCTTGCTTTATGTTTTAATGCCATTAGCTTGTCAAATGCTTTTAGACCAAACCATATATCTCACTGGGTTACGCATTCTCAATATTCCCTGCTTAATTACTGTGATACTCTGATAGCGTTTTATATATTTACGAAATTTATTTATTGCTATTTCTTTTTCCCTCTCTCTCTCTTTCAGACATTAAGTCTTGCATTTATATATTAAAATATTCCTGCTTTATTTAATTATATACATATATATGTAGTCAGGAGGCAGGCACTATACAGAATATAAACATGAGTCTCATCATAAATAAGTACATTTATGCTAGTGCGTGTGTAATTAACTATTTTACGACACAATATAATTTACTGTGCTTGTTAATGTTGTTAAAATAAAAATTTATTATATTTATTTTCGATACAATTTTATGGTCACATAAAGGAAGGAAATTAAAAAGAGAGTAAGATTTCACCAATAAAAGTTATTTAATTCGTAGATGCTTTAAGTATGTATATGCAGCATAGAATGCTTACAATTCTGGGTAATTAATGGCAGCTTAATGTTAAAAGTGCTGAAATTTTAATGCACAGCAAACAAGCATTGCATATTAATTAATCGAACACTCGATCTGTAAGTTTGTTTAAATAATTAAAAGCTTTATTTTAGTATAAGGCCGAAAAAAGGACATTCAGAGAAAGTGAAAGGGGTTGCAGCTTTTTTTAATAAAACTTTGCACAAATACTAAGGAGTTCATGGAGTGTTCGATACATGAGTTTAGCAGATTTCAAAAGAAAAAAATTTTAAGGATATGTGGGATGTATGTAAATTATGGTATTAAGTTTTACGAAACTAAGCATAAAGACACATGAACTTGTTCGCCTAATCATTTTAAGAGATTTGCTGATTTTAAATGCTATTTTTTATAATTTCGAAAAAAAAGGATATATGGAAAGCTTCAAAGTTGTTGGTCAATTTTCAATGAAACTTTCCACACATACACATGAGCTGATTAAGCATTCCATCTGTGAGTTTTATTGCACTAGCGCAACTTTAAAATATTTATTTTTGTTAATTTTTTTTTTGAAAAAAGGATTCTTAGTAAATGCTGATATTTTAATAAAACTTTGCTAAAATACTTAGGATCTTATAAAATTTTGAAGTTGAGTTTTGCAGATTTAAAAATAAAATTGTTTACTTAAAAAGGATCTGTGGGACGTCTGTAAGTGAGGGTACTACGAGACTTTGCATAAGGACTTCTTCGCCTAATAATTTTGAAAGTTTTGCTGATATTAAATGCTATTTTTTAAATATTGATAAAAAGGATATATGGAGCGCGAGAAAGATATTATTCCATTTTTAATAAAACTTTGCATACGTTCACCTGAACTGACTAAGCGTTCGATCTGTGAGTTTTATTGCAGTTGCCTAACTTAAAAACATTTTATAGTCGAATAACTTGTCACTGCTATTGCATTAATTGCACTAGCGCAACTTTAAGGCATTTTCTGGTTGAATAAGCTTGCCACTAACGTTAATTCAATGTGCTTGAACAGTTTGAAATTCGATACCAAAACTTTTTTTGTTGTTGTTGATCAGTTAGATCCGAAATATCGTACTGTTAAAGGACATTCAGAGAAGGAAGGCATTAGTTGTTGCTGCAATTAAGAAAAACTTGGTACAACTACTTAGGAGGTCACTAAGTGTACGATACATAAGATTTTCAGATTAAAAAAAATACTTAAAAAGGATCTGTTGGAAATATGTAAATAAGGGTACTAAGCTTAACGAAACTACGCATAAAGTCATGTAAGCATGACCGCTAAGGCATTTTGAAATTTTCGCTCATATGAAATTAGATTTTTTATATATTTGAAAAAAAAAGGATATATGGCGAGCTTGAAAGTTATTGTCCCATTTTTAATGAAACTTTGCATAGGATTACGTGAACTTGTTAAGCGTTCTACCTGTGATTTTCATTGCGGTATCTTAACTTAAACACATATTCTGGTCGAATAACTTGTCATTGGTATTCATTAATTGCTCTAGCACAACTTTAAGGCATTTTCTGGTCGACTAAGCTTACCACCAACGTTAATTCAATAAGCTTGAACAGTTTGAAATTCGATACCAAAAACTTTTTTTATATTTAACTTCTTAGAGCAAAAATATCGTACTGAAAAAGGACATTCAGAGAAAGTAAACGTGGTTGCAGCTATTTTAATAAAACATGAAGGCTTCTATAAATGAGTTTTGCAAATATCAAAAAAAAAAATTTTTTTCCTTAAAAAAGATCTGTGGAAATATTTATATGAAGTAACATACTTAGTTTATACTTTTTGTAGAGACATATGAACTTGTTGACCTAATCACTTTGAAAGTTTTGCTGATATTAGATAAATATTAAATGCTAATTGTTATTTATTGAAAAAAAGGATATATGGGGAGCTTAAAACATATTGTCCCGTTTTCAATGAAACTTTATATAGACTCACTTTAACTCACTAGGCGTTCGATTTGTGAATTTTATTGCATTACCTTAACTTTAAAACATATTTTGGTCGAATAAGTTGTCGCTGCTATTCATTAATTGTATTTGTATAGCTAAAAGTTCTACTTAAAGAGCTTTCTTAGATACAAAAATTTTTATATTTCTTATCTTTGCACGCCTAAGACCCCTTTGAGCCAAAATATCGTAAGCGATAAAATTTTGATATACATTTTTTGTGTGTAAGCTTAAGTTTTTTTCTCAGTACAAGAATAATAGGAGTTTCAAGAGCACTAGCAAACTTTAAATAAAAATATTCTGTATGTGTTATTGATAATCTTTTGTTATACGATTCTCTCACATATAACATTAAATTCGCAACTTAAATAGCTTAATTCAAAAAAATAAAGAATCTACCAGACAAAAATGGTTGAAAGAAAAAAATTTAATCTTATTCTTTTCTTTCTATTATCCTAGTTAAAAATAGAACAAAACATAAAACATCCAGCTTCAAATGCCCTGAAACTCAATCTTTAAAACAAAACTAAAAGATTTTTCTGCTTCCGGTTGAGAAATTAATGAAAATAATTTTAAACTGATTTAACTTCCGGCATCAAGCGGAAAGAAACATTTCTAGCAAATTAGCCTTAATATAAAGCTTATTTAGATTGAGCAAAGAGGAAAAACTTTAAAACAAAACTGCAGTAGAAACAAAAACAACAACAAAAAGGACGAAGCATCAAAAATAGAACCACATGAAGAAATGAAGTAGAAGAGAAATAACATTTAGTGTAGATGTTTTGTTTGACTGCTGTACAATGCTGTGCTCAGCTTAGCCAGACATTGTCAAAAGTTTTTGCCTAAATGCAAACGCAAGACAAGAAAATGCTTTTACATGCGATAAACCAAAAAAAAAGGAGTCATATAACATTAAATGACAAAAAACAACTTCAACAAATGAAAAATTGCTTCAAGTTAAGCTACAAAATAGAATTGAGAAAGAATAAATTTTTTAAAGAAAAAGTCCTGCTGGCTGCCGGCGCTATTGTAACAGACATACAGAGATTGCATTATACAAAATACATTTACTTGCGATTTTAGACGTTTGCGAGAAAAAGAAGATGTGTGGCACAAAAAAAAGTCTGTTTCAATGTTAAAAAGTTATGCTTCAAAACATTACACTGTTACATCTTTTTTTTTCTCTGCCTTGCTCAAGTGCATGTGCACACCTAAAAACAAAACTAATTCTTATACAACACGTTTGTTAAACAAGTTTTAAAAAATTATTTATGTATGTATGTATATGTCCATGTTAAATTCCCTTTTCAATATATAAAAGATTTTACTGAAAATCGTAATGCTTGTGAAAAGATTTGTACTGAAATACATTAAAAGGATTATCCTCTTAAAGTTTTTCTTTCACGGAAATGTACTTAAAAGAACAATGATAAATTACCACTCAGGCAGGACTTGAGAAAAGTGCTCAGCTCTCAAAATAAAAACAATAAAAATTTCGAACAGAAAATAATAATAATAAAAAAAATACTAAGAATGAAAAATAAGAACAAAAGGATATTGCAAAAAGGACTTAACAACAACATAGTCATATAGTACATAAAAAATAATATTTAAACTTAATTCAATTTCTTGGTATTATAAAAACGTTGCTTTATTACTCACCTTTATTTATTTAGTTGTCTCGTCTATCTGCAAAGAAAAAATATATAAATAATTTAACTATATGTACATTCTATGAAATTTAAAAAAAATCAAAATCAATAAAGTTCACTAAACCGTGAGGAAAAGTTTTAATATATTTTAAAATAAATCATTTCATTTAAAACGTTTTTTCAAGTTACTTTTGAAAATGTAAAAATTATTTGTTTTTCATAAATTTATTATTTTTAAAAAGCTGCAATTTCGAAGGCACTTTTTTAAAAAGCACTTAAGAAAGAGTACTAAAGCATAATCCGATAAAAATATTTTTAGGTACTTTTTTTACCTTTTTGAAACTGTATTTTTTAAGCAATTTATTTAAAAGTTACTTTTTGAACAACTAATTTAAAAAAACACTTTTTTTAAAAAAAAGTACATAAAAAAAGGTACCTATTTAAAAAAGTACTATTTTTCACAAAGGTACCATTTTTGAAAAAGAACATTGAAAAAAACTGTTTTCAAAATGGTACTTTTTTTAAATAGTATGTATGTACTTTTTTCACAAAGGTACCTTTTTTAGACATTTATTTTAAAGGTACTATTTTTAGAGGTACAATTTTCAAATAGTTCTTTTTTAAGGTACTTTTTTACAATAGTACTTTTTTCAAAATATTTTTTTTTTGGTAAATATACTTTTTTAACTAGTCCCTTTTTCAAAGCTGCTTTTTTTAGTAGTTCGTTTTGTTAAGGTACTTTTTTCAAAAAGTACTTCTTGTTAAAGTTCTTTTTTCGAAAAGTTTTTTATTTGTAAAGGTACTTTTTCAACTAGTCCCTTTTGTAAAGGTGCGTTTTTCAAAAATTTTCTTTCGTCGAAGTGTTTTTTTAATTAGTACTTTTTTTAAAAGCTTATTTTCTATTCTTTTTTTTCAAGTAGTCCTTTTTGGAATTGTACTTTTTTGAAAAATTACTTTTTCTAGTGCTTTAAAAAAATTTTTAAGTTACTTTTTTTTTCAAATAGTTCTTTTTGTAAAGGTAATTTTTTTTCAAACAGTTCCTTTTGTTAAAGTACTTTTTTTTAAATAGTCCCTGTTAGAAAGGTCCTTTTTTAAAAAAACAGTCCCTTTTGGAAAGGTACTTTTTTTAAATAGTCCTTTAAAAAGGTTATTTTTTAAAAAAACAGAGGTACTTTTTTTCAAATAGTTTCTTTGTAAAGGTACTTTTATACAAATAGTCTTTTATTCAAAAATAAAAATAGTCTTTTATTCAAATAGTCCCTTTTAAAAATGTACCTTTTTACAAAAAATCACTTCTGTAAAGGTACTTTTTTTCAAATAGTTCCTTTTGAAAATATACTTTTATACAAATAGTCCCTTCTGTAAAAGTACTTTTTTTTCAAATAGTCCGTTTTGTAAATGTACTATTTTTTTCTGGAAGTCAGTTTTACACAGCCGCTTTTTTAAATAGAGTCTTTTTTGTAAGTTGCTTCTTTTAAAAGCTTCTTTTCTTCTATAATGGGGACTTTCTTTCCCAAAAATAGGTTTTTTTTTGTACTTTTCCTTAGGAATACTTTACTTTCTAAAGAGATGCTACCATAAATAGTTTATATATTTTCTTTTTTTGACGATCTGAGTACAAAGCATTAAAAAAAACTATTCCGTACAAAGTACGTTCTGTCTGAAGTGCAAAAATCTTACTTATGCATACGTGCATCTGCACGTGCTTGCAGTAAACGAATTCTGTTTTGCTGGTGATAATAAAACGCTAACATAACAGTCAACATATACAAAAAGAAAACAACAGTTGAAAAACCAACAATATCATTGATAAAAGAAACTTAACGTACATAAGTATAATATTTCCCTTGCCGCCGCAACAACAATGAATAGTACAACTGCAGCAATAATAAGAACAACAATGAAAGCAACACAAAAACAACAATTGTAATCATGTAGTAACAAGCATTACTTACACGTCTCTACATAACTAAAACAACAAGCATATCATTTACTTAAAGTAGAAACAGTCAAGTAATGCTCAAACACACACACACATACACACGAGCACACTAATACATGCTTTTAGATACAACAAAACATTTTTGCTGGTATCACTCTACTCTACAAGGACGTCTCTACTTATGAATCTTAGAAAGAAAGAAAAACAAATGGTGGGAAAAAAGGAATAAAAATATGTCTAGGCTGTTGTAAATATTTTACAATTTCTTTTGCCAAGTTGAGAAGATACGAGTACGACGAGTGTTTAAAGTATAAAAACTTCTAGATGTTTTCAGTTACTGTTGCTTTGAGTTGGTGTTTTTATCCTTTTTTATATAATGCAGGCTTAAAAAGTCATTTGTTTGCTTTTTTGTATCATTTGTGTATTTATAACTGTTACTGTTTGTGTGTTCATATATATGTGTGTGTGTGTATCTGTCTCTGGTTATTGGCCTACTTTCTCAAATTAGTATTTTCCTTCCATTTTTTTTTTGTAACATTTATTTCTTATTTGTCATGTTTTCATGTGCATACGTATTTAAAAAAAAAAAAGTTATTTATTTCTATTTTGAAACATGTCTAAACATGCACATGCATGAAGCAGATAAGAATTCATTCGAACATGATAACATGCACCCTTGAAGGCTTAAGAGAAGGAAACTTAAAAATATGTTTAAAAAACTGAGATTTTGCTGAGGTTGTTTTTAGTTCGGAGAAATGTATTCTTATAAAAACAAGATTCTAAGCAAAAGAATTTGTGCAATTGTTATAATTAAACGGGATAGAAAATAATGAAATCTTTGCATTTTAAATTCAAGATGTACTCATTACTTCGGTTTACAATCATATCGAACCTTTTTTCGATTTTATCGTAAGCGACATGTTATCGAAAATATACTTTTTTATTGAAATTAAAATTTTGTAGGTCCACCCGTAGTTTAGAATTATGCGAAAATTGCTGATAACTTTTAAGAGTTAGGCTGTAGAATTTTGTCGTAAGCGACAATTTACTTACAAAAACAAGTTTGAATATTCAAAGAAAACCTTTTCCTGAAAAATCTAGGTTTTATCGCTTGCGATTAAATCGAAAACAATCTTCGAGGTATGAGCAAGTTATTGTGTAACATTTCAAAACTCCTAACGAATGTGTTATCCCTTAGAAAAAGGTGATAGACAGGTATGCTTAACATATTCAATGTTATTGTGCAGTATTATGGTGCAATGTTATTGTACAATATTATTTTACATTATTATTTGTAATATTACTATACAATATTATTTTGCAACATTATAGTGTAATATTATGCAATATTATTTTGTAATTTTATTGTGCAATATTATTGTACAATATTATTGTGCAATATTATACTGTATAATAATATTGTGTAATATTATTATGCAATTATATTGTGTAATATTATTGTGCAATAAAATTACATTTGTGTATATTACATTCGTAGATGGCATAATATGTTGGATAATATCGAATGTCAAGCATATTGAATTTTATTCTCGGAAAAAAATCCTAGGAACTATTTCCAGAAAAGTATTTAGAAGTGCGCTAATAGTAGATTTTGATAACAAATATTTTTTTGGTATATTTGATGCCGTTAAAGGGACTAGAGGATTAAAATGTTGCACAAAAGTTTGTCTCACAGGATTTTACTTACATAAGTGGCCCATCCATTATACAATACATATTTTTATGCATATGTTGTTGTACATATTATTGTCTATTCGACCTATACTACGCAATAAATGGCTTAAATATTTTCAAAAAATATATATTGTCCAATTTTCCAGACAGTGAAAAAGTAAACAATATTGAAAAATTTTGCAACTACATTACACAATTGTCTTGATTGTACATTAAAAATCAAAAGACTTTTGATATTTGCCAATATATTGTGTTATCTTCGCCAATGTTCAATATTATTGTACAAAACGAAAAATTGCACAATTATATTGCAAGTGGTGGGGGCATTCTAGCAATTTTAAGGATATACTTCATATTAAATGCAAGTGTGCATTAATACGAAATTAACCCCTAAAAGCTGTCAATAAATTCTCGTATATACTTAAGGCCTTATTCATAAAAACTTATTTTGTTTTATGATAGGGTTTTTAATCAAATGTCTGCAGAAATTTGGTTTTGTAAACATTTTATAAGTCAAAAATATTTTTTTATGAATATGATGGTAAAAATGTATTATAAACTCAATGTACTCAAGGACTTATTATCATATAATTTTATCTTGGGAAATATATTTTTGGAATATGTTTATACCACTTTATGCCTGTTTTAGGATAATTTTTTACTTCTTCTTGCAAAAGGGTCAATAAAGACCCATGCGTAGAGCAGCTAGAGGGTTAAAATTTTCTACAAAAAATATTTTTTATAACTATTCTCAATACTAAGGTTGAATATGATATGCAAAGAGAAGAAAATTTAACTTCCAGATTTTTGTTTATTGTTGCTCAGTGTAATTTTTTAATTTATTTTTCAGGTCAGTTAGAAAATATTTTTTTCTTAAATTTCTATATATAAATTTAATTCAGTTCTAAGTTTATTTCATGAAGTAGATTTTAAAAGTGCCGTCTATGTTGTTATATTTTTGGTGCACAGTGTAATTTTTTAATTTTATCTTTGAAGTCAATTAAGAAATGTGTTTTTCTTCTTAGTTTGTATTTTTGTAAATTACTTTGACTTAGAAATTGTGCTAAAATTATCCAAAATTATTTCATGTTTTCATGAAAACGAGGCATAACGGCAAAAAAAACTTAACCAACACAATTTTCAGAATTTTTTTTTGACGAAAATCGATTATTTACAATTGCAAATAATCCATTTTGTTGAAAAAATTAAGTTTGAAAATAATGTCGTTCAAGCTTTTTTGGCGGTTATGGCACGACATATAGTTATTGTTTTGTTACACACTGTAATTTTTTTAAATGATTTCTTACGAGTTAAAAAAATTTAACTTGGATTTAATAAATGAATTGTGTTTTAAATTTATATTTGTGAAACAATTTTATAACATATTTTTATTGCAATAATTTAATAAAACTATGAAAAATTATTTCCTAAACTTTATGTAACATATTTTACAGTGTGTCACACAGCGTAAATTTTATATTAAGTGCAAATATATTAAAACGGTTTATATATAATTTTTTAATAATTTTTTTTTTAATTTGTATTCGTCATTCACAGAAATCATTTCCTAAGCTCTATTTCCTTTAATTTAATTTCTTTAATTTAATTTCGTAGAGTAATTGCAGAAGAAAAAAAAACAAAATGAAAACTTTAAGCAATTATTCATTAAAATGTCACACATGTGTCTCTCTTTTATTCCATGACAGTGTATGTGTGTGTGTGATGTGTGAGTGCTTCTGTTTACTGCAATTTTTCATTGAAAAATGTTTGTTCTACATATTTACTGCCACACAGTGGTGCTCCTACTGTTGTTGTTGTTTTTGTTTTTTGTTCATTTCCTCATTTTATCCTGAATAAGTGACACATAAAAACAAAAACAAAAAAAAAGACTTGTATTTATATATTTTAATTTTCATTTCCTATTCAATTTTAGTTTTATTTAAAAGTTTTTTGTTTGTTTATTTTTAGCTTGTTATTTTTACATACATGACACACATACACACACACACATATACGCATTTACACACTTTATTTTGTCTCCCAGGGCTATAAGGGAAATTATATAAAAAAAAAATATTGCATGTTATATTTTTCCTATTATAAAATAAACAATTCTAAATGTGAAATTTAAATGAAAAAAAATGTATTTCAAATGTGAGCATAAGATTGGTAGTAAGTAAAAGTAATTAATTGCAGATCCTTAAAGGACATGAAAAAAATATTTTTGCAAAATTAAACAGATTTTAAGGTTGCAAATGTGTGCAAAGAATTTTTTAATCAAGAACATGAAAATCAAATCAAAAAAATTTAAAATAAAAAAAAATTATTAAAATTAAATTTTTTTTTTTTGATATATTTTACAAAAATTTTATCGGCTAAAAAAAATAAACTCCTTTAAAGGCATTGGCCTAATTGGGCTAAAGCTGCAAGACTTAATAATATTATAAAGTTGTTCGCTTTTACTCCCCCAACAATTCTATTTTCACTCTGGTAAGAAATTATGTAGATCCTGTCAGGATGACTACAAGTCCTTTCTTTATATTAAAAAAAAAATTAAGTTGTTCTTCTTGTTGTACTTGTTCACTACAAAACTTTTCCATTATTCTCATACTAAAAGCTTAGAATACAATCATTATGCAGGCAAGCAGTGAGTCACTTCTATGACTCACTGTAGCAACACTTTCATGCAAAATTGATGAACATTAAACTTGCATTGTTCATTTAAAAATACTAATATTTTTAAACAATATTCTAGTAGCTTTAATGCAAAATATTCTCTTATTCATTAGGATTTTTGTTTCATAAATATATATTAAATTGAAAAATATTTCAAATTTGATTTATTTATGTTGCAAGTTTTCCCCCAAAGTCCCATAACCCATTTTTTTCTAAAAAAAATTTTAGTATATGTGACCTTAATTCCTGCTATTGGTTTTGATTGCTATTTGTATAAATATATGTGCACGTATGTATGTATGTATATAAAAAATAAAAAATTCTATTCATTTATTTAAACCATTTCATTTACTAGTTTCATTTATTTTTTTTCTATTCATAAATTATTTGAAATATGTTTCAACATTCTTCAATTAAACCAGCATGTAATGCATGGAATTTATCGTGAAATGAAAGTAAAAAAATATATATGGAAATTAGGGCAAGCTTTTAAAGATTAAAACAAAATATTGCGTAATAAAATTAAGGAAATTTTAAATTCGAATGCTTGATTTAAGGTGCAAAGGACTCGTTGTTATCTTGCAAACAGTCTGTCTATCAAGCAACACGTCTCGAAACTTTAAATGAAATTTACTTAGCACATGTTGTGCTTTTCATATACATTTTCAAGACATGTTGACAGCTGGTAATGTACAAACTTCATGGAAGCCTTAATTAGCGGTAGTAGCAAAGGATTGTCAATTGTTTGAGTTTCGAAGGAAAGTAAATTAAAAAGATTTTTATGGGAATAATAAAAAATAAATTAAAAAAAAATTTCGTGCTTTAAAATTGTTCGTCTTATTATTTAATCAAAATGATTTAAAAAATTATTATTAAGAAATATATCGTTACCTTAATATAAAAAGGCCATAACTCATTCTTTGTTTTAAATCGAGATTTTTAAATATTTTGATAAATTACATGTTACTGCATCGAAATACACAAAAAAACTCGATACAAAAAAAAAATAATGAGTTAGGGCCTTTCTATATTAAGGCATTAATTATTATTAATAAAAAACTACATTACAATTGGGTTATGTGAAGGGATAAAAAAAGTTAATATAAAATTATTTAATTATTTGGTTTGAAAAATTATTCGAATAAAATTAATCGATTAATCGAAATTATTCGATAGCTCAAATTACTAAAGAATTAAACTAGTCGAGTATTTTTGTCTAATAACTAATAATTATTCGATTAACAGATAATTATTCGAATAAAAAATCTATCAAATCGAACTCAGAAACAACGAAATTTTTTGACTATTCGATTTAATAAGAAATTAATGTTTGAGGTTTTTTTAATGAATAACACATAATTGTTCGAATAAAAACATATAAAATTATCCGATAATTCGCATTAATAATAAATTAAGTAAATCGATTATTTGAATAAATAATACATAATAAGAGTTTCAAAGTAGTGTTAAATTATTCGATTGTTTAAATGGTATAATAAATAATTATTCGAATAAAATTATTCGAACATACGAACCAACAACAAATAAAATTATTGGATTACTAACAAATTAAACTATGCGATTAGTTGCATAGAGAACGACTAAGTATTCGAATAAAAAACATATCAAATTATTCGAATATTCGAAAAAGAAACAAAAATAAAGCGATTATTTAAATAAGCAACAAATTCGACTAAAAATAGTATAAAATTTTCCATTTATTTGAATTTATCAACAAATAATTACTCGCATAAGAAACGAATAAAATTATTCGAATATTTCAACTAATAACTAGTAAAATTGTTCGATTACTTAAACTAATTACAAGTTGAACTATTCCACTTTTTTCATGAATAACGACTAATTATCCGAAAAAAACACTTGCAAAACTATTCGATTAAATAAAATATTAACTAATCCATTATATGGATGAACAACAAATGATAATTGGTTCAAAAGTATTTTAAATTATGCGGCTATTTGAATGAGATAATTAATAATTATTCAACGGTACAATTATTAGATTATTCGAAATAAAAACAAATAAAAATGTTCGATTTTACAAACTAATAACAAATTAAATTATTCGAATATTCGCATTTATAACGGCTAATTATTCGAATAAAAATATCAAGTTATTCGATTATTCTGATAAACAACAACAAAAACTAATCAATTATTTAAAGAAGTAACTAATTATTCGATTATAAATATTATAACGTGTTTCGTTTATCTAAATGGATTAATTCAAATAAAAATCGAGTAAAATTATTAGACTATTTGAACTAATAACGAGTAAAATTATTCGATTACTCATACTAATAACAAATTGAACAATTCTACTTTTTTCATGAATAACGATTAATTAGTCGAATAAAAAACATACAAGATTATTATTTGGATGAATAACAAATGGTTGTTGGTACAAAAGTAGTATAAAATTTTGAATTAAATAATTATACGAATAAAAAATTTATACAATTACCTGATGTTAATTAATTAATAACAAATGAATAAAAACATTTAAATAGTTACTCGTTTAAGTTTTATATATAAATTATTCGAATATTTTAATAAAATAAATTATTATTAAACTAATAAAAATACGAATGAAATTATTAGATTATTCGAGTTAATGAAAAACTTAACTTAATCTTAAATCCTTTAAGATTATTTAATTTTATATACATATATTGGGATAGTGAGTAATTATTCGCATATAAAAACAAATAACAATTATTCGAATAAAAAACGAATAAAGGTTTTTGGTTATTGATATTATTAACAAATTAAACTATTCGATTTTTTTTCATGAATAGCGACTAATTATTCAAATAAAAAACATAAGCAATTTTTCGATTATTCGAATAAATAAGAAATTAAACTAATCGATTCTTTGAATGAATAACAATTAGTTATTCGTTTAAAATTAAATAAAAATATTCGAATTTTTTAAGGAAATATTAAATAATTATTTGAGTTAAAAAAACGAATAAAACGTTTCTATTTTTCGAATTAAAAACTAATAAAATTATTTCATTTAAGATATTAAAAATGAGTTTACATGAATAACAACAGATAATACGAATTAAAATCAAATAAAATTATTCAATTGTTTTAATTAATAACAAATTAAACTAATCGAATATTTAGACGGACAACAAAAATTTAACATTTTTCTGTTATTTGAATGGGATAGCAAAAAGATAAGAAGCTAATATACTTTTATTCGATCATTAAAACTAAAAATTTTTAAGATTATTCGATTGCTCAAATTATTAGCAAATTGATTTATTTTATTTTATTTATTTACCTGTTTAACAAATAATTATTCTAATAAAAAACTTTTTAAATTATTCTTTATTCCAATTTATTCGAATTTATAAAATATCAATAAATATTTAATCGCCCAAATAATTATTCGATTATTTGAATGTATTAATAAATAAAAAAACGAAAAAACCACCTCATTATTTATATTAAAAACAAATAAAATTTTGCTATTATTCGAATTAATAAGAAATTAAAGTATTCGATTATTTGCATGAATTATTATTCCAATTATTCGAACGAGTTATTTATTAATCGATTATTCGAATTAATAAAAAATTAACAAATAGTTGTTCACTTAAAACTAACATGGAATTATTCGATTAATTAACTAAAATGGCAATAAATAATTCGAATAAAAAAACTCCTGCCATAAAATTTCTTAGTTACATCTGAAATTTAAACTTTAAATCACACGATTTAAATTACTTTGTCTTAGAGCTTAAATTTTCTTCTCTTTTTTTTTTGATAATCTAATTAAGCTTCTTTGTATTACAGTATATTTTTATTAATAATTTATTTAAGTTTCAAGCAAAAATATTTCAGCTTAAAAGCTTTCAGAATCATGCACAAACAGGCACATACTACATGCATGCACATGTCACTCATTTAATCACTCCAGTTATTTAGACATTCTCTTTGTTTTTGTATTTTGTAAATGAAATCAAATCTTTGATATTTTTATTACAACAGCTGTATGTGTATATGTGAGCGTGCGTGTGTGTGTATATGTGTTTGTGTGCACCTGCCAGTTTTTTATAATCCTTGTTTAATGATGTGTGAGTGACATGTTGTGTTTGTTTCTTATGTACGTATTTCTAGTTTTTAATTACAATTGTTATTTCTATTGTTTATTTATTCAACAATATTTGTTGTATTAAATTTTCCTTTTCCCTTTTCTTTTCTTTTCATTGCAGGTATGTATTAGTTATTTCAAAATGTTATGATGGCTTTATGTATACACATTTGGATTTACAACAAAGGCAAATAACAAAAAACAATTATTAATTCAATTGTAAGTTAAAAAGATTTTATGATTAGAAAAATCAAACATAATAAGCTTGATTGTCTTATTGTGATTATTTAATAACAATAAAGTGCTAAAATTTTGATTTGTTGTTATATTCACGACTATCAAGGCAAATTCAATAAGGTGAAGTATATTTGTTAAAAAAAAATTACGAATGTTTTGCTCTATTTGAAACTAGAGAAATTATCCATCTTCTGCTGATATGAGATCAGCTGTTACGAATTTGCCTCGATGACTACAATTCAAAACAATTCACACTCTCTTAACAGGTTTCAACAAGGCGCATTCATACTAGGTGGTCGCAAGGGATCAGGTGACTATTTTCTTCGCTTGTTATTTGAATATACGTTGGATGTTAAAGCACATTTTTCAGTACAAATTTCTGACATTTAAAGTATAAATTTCTCAAAGCGAGCTTAACTCAGTATACCTTATATGAATTTGCTTTGGTTTTCAATTATTAAGAGCAATTTTCATGTGCAGCGTATGGAGCAAGGCGAATTTACATTCACCAGCTGAAGATGAGCTGATGATTTTTCTGCTTTCATATCAAAGCAATACGTTCGGATATATTTTGACAGCAGGAAATTTTACACTAAAAAATATACAAGGCAACTGTGCATATTTGTAAATCGAATCCATCTGGTAACAATTCGCCTTAGTATGGAGAATGCCTTTTGGGCCAGTTCATCGTATTTAGAAATTAGATTTTAGTTTAAAATTATTCGAAAGCCTTTAAATTATTAATTTGTGCACCACTACCTACAGTAAATGGTGTAATTTATTGTTCAAAAGAATTCGATGTAAAACCTTTGACATTTCAAAGTTAAGATACCGCTTTATGCGAATTTGTCGCATATGGAGCTTCTCAAAAGTTTGGATATTTTCAGAAAGAAGCCTCTAACCTATTCCATTCATTCTAAATCAATAAATAAACATTTAGGCCAATTTATCTTCAATGAAAATTTGCTGTGTAACCTTTGACATTACAATGTAAATAAATCCTTTTGGGCCAAATTAACGTATATGCAATTTTTTAAGAAATTTCGGATTTATTGCTAATGTGTCCAGAAAGCCTTAATAATTTTTATAAATAATTCTGTTAATTTTTCATGTCATAAGTTATTATAGCTTGAACAATGAAAACATACCCTTTTGGGCTTATTTAACTTATATGGAATTTTTTAAGAATTTTGAAATTTTGTTGCCAATTTGTTTTTAAGCCTTAAAATTATCACCTGGTAAAATATTTTATCAAACGTTATCGAAATAGATCCATTTGGGCCAATATATCTTATAAGCAATTTTTTAAGATTTAATTGATTTTATTTCATTTATATTTAGAGAGTAGCATTCAAATTGTATCGGGCTAAATTATTATACCAACACTAATGCGGACACATTTGAGCCAATTTATCGTATGTGCAACTTTTGAATAGTTGAAGCTGTTCATCAAACTATGTACTAAAACTTTTAATTTTTAATGTCACAAGATTTAAAGCTTTAAATATATTAAGAGACCCTTTTGGGCCTATTTGACTTATATGCATTTTATTTTACAATTTAAAATTTTGTTGCCAAGTTATTTCAAAGCTTTAAACAAATCACGTGGTAAAATATTTTTACAAATTTTATCGAAATAGACCCCTTTGGGCCAATATATCTTATAAGCAATTACATAAGATTTTTATAAAAAATCATTTAAAGGTTTTTATACTGATATTTTTCATATTGTTCGTGATATGTGCAGAAAGCAGGCTTCAACTTATCCTGGGCTAAATTACTCCACCAATATTAATTTAGATACATTTGAGCAAATTTATCGCATGTGCAACTTTTGAATATATCAAACTTTTCAATAAAATATCTTTTTAAACTTTTAATTTATCACTTGATAATTTAGTTTAGCATTGAAAGTGTTAAGAGACCCCTTTGGGCCTAATTAACTTATATGCAATATATTTAAAATTTAAAATTTTTCTGCCAAGTTGTTTCAAAGCCTTAAATTTATCTCATGGTAAAATATTTTATCAAAGGTTATCGAAATAGACCCCTTTTGGCCAATATATCGTATAAGCAATAATATAAGATTTTTATAAAAATTCGTTTTAAGGTCTTTTTGCAAGTATTTTTGATGTTTTTCTTGATAAAGCCGGCTAAATTATTTCACCAATATTAATGCAGACACTTTTGAGCCTATTTATCGTATGTGAAACTTTTTTATATTTAAAACTTTTAATTTAAATTTTTCAACAAAATTTAAATTTATCACTTAATAATTTATAAAAGCCTTAACATTTTTCATAGACCCTTTTGGGCTTACATAACTTATATGCCACTTTTCATGAATTTTAAATTTTATTGCCAATTTATTTCTAAGCGTTTAACTTATCACGTGGTGAAATATTTTAGCTAATGTTATGTAAATAGACCCCTTTGGGCTAATATATCTTAAAAGCAATCTTTTGAAATCTTGAAATTTTTATGAAAATTAATTTTAAGATATTTATACTGTCATTTGATTGGCTTATAAGGCAGTTGTAGTGCTAAGAGACCCTTCTGTGCCATTTTAACACATAGGCAATTTATTTTCTTTTTTTATATAAAAATGTTCGCAAATTTATTTCTAAACCTTTAACTTATCACGTGGTAAAATATTTTAGCAAACGCTATGTAAATTGAACCCTTTAGGCAAATATATCTTATAAGCATTTTTTTTTAAGATCTTGAAATTTTTTTGATTTTTTTTCCTGCAGCCTTATTTATAAAAATTAAAAAGGCTTTATAAAGGATTTTTAAGAAAATTTTTTTATGAAAATTTGTTTTAAAAACCCTTTATAAAGACATTTAAGTTTTATAAATAAGGCTGTTAACATTTGAGCTTTTGATGTCAAGCTCTGTTGGAGTCTTTTACATATTTTTTGATCAATTAAAGTTAACATATTTGGGGTATTTAATTGGTAGTTACACACATCATAGTGTCATTGTATTTGAAATTATTTAAATAAAATTGTTTAATATGTATATTGACCCATTTGGGCAAATTCATCGCATGTCCAGTTTTCCAAGAAACCTAAATTTTGTTGCAAAAGCTTTTTCATACCTCGCATCGCACAGCGATCTTCTAAGCTAGTGAAAAAGTCAAAAGAGATTTAAAATTTCAGGACAGTTTGTTCTTAGTACAAAGCTGAAAAACAGCATATCAAACTTGAACATCATGGCCTGTGATAACATCGTCGCTCGTAACTCTTGGAAATAAAGAACGATTTTAAGGATCATTAATTTTTTTTTGATTACCGTCTACATACATATTTGCCTTCCTTGCCAATGAAATGCTAAAAATTATTTATTGCATTAAATCTTGCTTTTCATTTTCAATAAACATTAAAAATATTTTTAGTACTGAAATAAAATTACCACAATAACTATTAAAAGCAAATATTGCTTGTACTAAATTGATATTTATATATGTATTTATTATGACAAACCAATAAACACACATAATCATTTAAGAGGAGATTTAATGCATTTGCTCTAAACGTTTAAGTATTTGTTTTCACTTATTTGTAGAAATAGAAACCATAAAAATTTACATAAAAACATATGTACGTTCTGTATTAGCTATTAACGAAAGCAAGGAATAGAAGAAAAAAATTTAAATAAAATCAAAATCTTTGTATTGTCGTCATCACATGGTTTCGTGTATTGTTGTATTAAGAACATTAAAGTGGCATCATTAGTTTTATTTTATGGTTTTTAACGATTATTGCTGTCAAATCTTTTTATTGTCCTTTGGAGTATTATGACCCTTTCTGTTCTTCCTATTCCTATTCTACTGTATTTTTTTTTAATTGTACTCTTGCTGAGTACATAGACAATTATATCTACATATTCCCCAAATTGCATAAAGAGTTTTTTTATTTTTATTGTCAAGCAATTTTTTTCCAACTCCATTTGCATTTTTTTAAATTTTGGTTATTTTTTTCAAAGAAATTAAAAAAAAACGCAAAATATAAAAAATTTAGTACTAACTAAGTGCAAAACTAACAAGCTTTTGTTGTTTAATGTTTTTTTTGAAGATTTTTTTTATATTTCTCTATCCAAAGCGAAATTGCATTTTGTTTATGCGCGAGTTTATTGTGCAGCGTCACGCGACTAAAACTAACAATTTCATGGAAAATATTATAGAAAAAATTTACATATCAAAAAAAAAAAAGGAAATAAAAAATAAAAACGTAAGAAAGAGAGCAGTTAAATGGTACTAACAATGTAACATGGCTGTTTAGTACACATACACAGCCAGCCATACTTATGTTTCCATGTTAACATTATGTATGATTCTATGTACATGCTGATAGTATGTATGCATGTATGTATGTCTGTGTGCATGGTTTTCATTGTTTCGGTTCCCTAACGGTTCGTCATAGAATCAACTAACACTAATACAAGGGATTTGATGTGAAAATGTGCAATGTGCCGCGTAAATAATAGAAACAACAAATAAAAAATAAATAACAACAAGGACAACTACAGTAACTTTAACAACATTTGTGCAACAACAACAAAAACTAAGCAACACTACATACAGTACTATCGAGGATGTTTCTGTTATTGTTGCAGTTCTAATAAAATTTTGCCTGAACCCGTGCAATGACAAAAAAAAAACCATTTTGTATCAAGGAAATATTTTTCAGCTTTTCTGAATTCCAACTTTTAATAACGTAAAATTATTGAAGAGAATGTATTCATTAAAAATTTTTTTAATCCAAATGATTTCAACAAAATAATTAACATCGATTTTTAATTTGATTTGTATTTCTGAATAGAGTGATATCTGCGTTATATATTTTTTATAGTTTCTGTGCTAAATTATATAGTGCAAAATAATAAATATTTAAATCAATAACTCTGCCGCAGATATATGTTAAAAATTCGTATTTTACATGTTATTTTAGTTCAAAAATAAATATATATTTTTTAGTACCAAATTTTTTGAGTTAGGATTTCATAGCAAACTTATGATCGAAGCTTAAGAAAATTTAAGATATTGAAATGCATACTTTATAACTTCACGATCAACAAATAAATATTATTTCATTAAATTGCAAAATTAATCTTTACAAATATTCCATGTTACTTTTTAGTACTAAATTTTTTCGAAGCAGAAATTTAGCTCTTGTACTAAAAAGAAAAACATTTGACTATTTTACAATAAAAATATGTTTAATATTTTTAAAGGTCCAACATTATTTAAAAGAATGCGTTAATTAAAATAAAAAATTAATTAATATTTCATTAATTTGCAAAATTAATATTTAAAAATATTACAAGTCTTAATTTTTAGTACAAAATTTTTTCTTTGCTGAAATTGAGCTTTTGTACTAAAAGAAAAAAAAACTTGACTATACTAAAACAAAAATATATTTTATACTTTTAAAAGCACAATATTATTTAAAAGAATGCGTTAATTTAAATAGCATAATAATAGCATTGCGACAGAATCTATTATAAGCCACAAACATTTTAGACCTAGTGTTTTTACATATTATTTTAGTACTAAAATATGTATATATAAATATTTTAGTACACAATTTTTCAAAATTAGAATGTCATAGTGAATTCATGTCTGACACTAAAAATAACATTACAACATATTTAAAAGGAAATTCATTAGTACTAAAAATTAAATGTATTATTATCTGTAATAAATCTTTATTTTTGCGGAAAATAAATTTCGTAAGTATTTGTTTTTAAATAAAAGGTTTAGTGCTTTAATTTCATACAACATATTTAGTACTAAATTTTTTTGAAATCAGTAATTCGAAACGAAACAAATGCTTTCTAACTTACTTGTCATAATCCTACCACCTCGAAAGCATTTTGTTTCGTTTCGTATTATAGACTTTTAAAAAATTTAGTACTAAAATAGTAAAAAAATGTTCAGCCAGAATTTCTAAGAGTTTGAAAATATTTATGAATTAAAAAATATTTAAACGGATATCTTGTAGTACAAAAGTTTTATATCTTAATTCATGTACTAAAACTTTATATATTTGAATGATTTCTTTTTTATAAATTTAAATGCTAAAGGTTCATATCGAGTTTTTGGTACTAAATTTTTTTGAAGTCACATCTTCAATTTTACCTAAATGAGAAATTATAATATATTCCAATAAAAATTAATTTAATTTTTGCTACTTAAATTTATTACCAATTTTTTCAAAGTCATAATTTCGCAGTGAAATGAAATAAAATATTAGAATATTGGAATGAAATTGTATTAATACAATGCATAATTTAATTTCTTTTCTCTGTGCTAAAACTTTATTTATGAGATCAAAAATTAGTTGCTACTCATATATGTGTGTTTGTTTGTTTTAAGACATAAGCTTTAATTTATGTACTAAAACTAGAAAATATATAAACATATACCTACATATTGGACCAAAAATATGTTACTTAGTTTAGTTTTCACTATTAAAATTTTACACAAATTTATAAAAAAAAATATTAAAAATTTTAGTACTAAATAAATAAACAAATATTCCTTTTAACGTTAGGTCATAAATTAATTATGAAAATATGTTACTTAATTTAGTTTTCGGTGCTAAAAGTTTTCATACACTTACAAAAAAAATATATTAGATTTTAGTACAAAAAATAAAAAAAATTGGTTCTCAACGTTTTTAGGGCTGAAATTATGTGCAACATTATACGTACAAAGTGCACTTCTTAAATATTTTTCGCATTTTTTTAGTACAAATTTTTTAATAATAAACTATTTATTTGTGTACTAAAATCAAAATATTTTTTTTAAATTAAAACAAACAAAATTTTATCGATGAAAGTAGTGATGTAATTCTTTTGAATTACTTACGATTGACAAAAAGATATTTATCACATTACCAAACGAGTGTACTAAAAGAAGTTGCAGTATTTATAGTCATGTGCAGCACAAAATATTTCGCCAAATTTTAAATATTTTTTTTTACTTTTAAACAGCTCAAATTCCCCTGGGCACATTTTCCTCTATTCGTAAAAATTTTGCTTTAATATTTTCTAAATAAAACAACAGCGACAATAACGAGGAGCAAGTACACAAAAAAAGAGAATATTACAAAATAAAAATTTTTTTTACAGAAACTTTTGGTCAGTTGAATAAAGGTTGTTGTTAGTGGCTTAAAAGCAAAGCAATCAGAGTGACATGGAAATATTTTTAACCATATTAAAAAAATAAAATAAAAAATCTGTGATGAAGCAAATTCCAAAACAATGTGAAAACCATAATTACAATCATTTCGTATTCTTAGAGAAAACAAAATTTACTGTACAATCATAGTTTTTCAACTTTATCTAAAAAATTTTTAAATTTGAAATTCGTTATTTGAGTAATTTAATTTTCACTTTCCATACAATCGTTTCAGGCAGGTTATGTTTTTTTTTCTGAATGAAGATCAAGTACGATTTAAATGAATTATTTAATTGTTTTTAAAAATTTATTGTTGGCATTCCTCATACACAACTAAGTTTAAATAATACGAAATGTTATTGTATTTGATATTTAAAGACCTTTGCATTCTAACTAAACTAAATATATGTTGCACAGTGGGACCATATAAAACATAAAGCATGTTGAGTGAAAAAGCTTATGTAGTTTATTGGAACAAACGCATAAACAACCCGTTTTGCTTGCATGCTATTATGCAATCTGTCCCACTTTGTGTGCTATAATAGAAATGGATTATCCTTGAGTTCAAAAGCAATATTTTTTGAGCTTAATTTCATAAATTTTATTAAAATTTTAAAGCAAAAATAATTTATCGTCTTAGTTTAAGTCTTTGTTTGGTTTAATTATAACAATTTCCATTATTTTTTAAATTAAAATAATCCATTAGATTTGAGTAAAACATAAAACATGTATATTGTTTTATATAAATTTTTTTGTTATCCTTCAACTTCCTTTATGAATTTATTATAAAATATATGAAACTTGATACAATTCTGTAGATGACTAAACACACGTACTCGCATATAGAAACTCAATTTTATTTATGAAATACATACATAAGGATTAAGTGAGTGTGTGCGTGAGTGCTGGCAAATGTCTAAAATGTTATGCATGCACATAAATGTGCTTGTATGTACATTTAATTTGGTCAATGAATTTGATGCCATTGAAGGCTATTTTAAATAGCGAACAGAACTAAAATAATTTATGAATTTGGGGAACTATCAGAAAAAAACGACAAAATACGAATTAATTTAAGATTATAAATTTTGCCAGAGATTGAAACATAATAAAGGACTGGAACACTATATATACAATTTTTTAAATAAGATTTCAAGTGGAAAAGATTTTATTTGCATCCAAATATAAAAATTTACATTGTTATTAATAAAAAATAATTTTGGTTTTTAAAAGGTTTTTTTAAACCAGCTTTGTATAAATTTCATTGTTTGATTAACCAAAATTAAATTTAAAACTAATCAATTAACATAAAACGCTTTTTATTTAATTAGAGTTTTTAGTAGATTTTTAGTACCAAAATTTATTTTTAGTTTATTTGTAGAGACATTTTTTTAGTACATTATTAGTACAAAAAATATTTTTTAGTACATATTTAGCACACAAAATTTTACTCTACGTGATAAAATAAGCAAATTTAATACACATTTTTTAGAACATAATACTAACAATTTTAGGATTTTTAATATAATTTGAAAAAATATAGTAAAACCATTGCCAAACGAAAAGAATTTAAAACACATTATATTTATACTAAAAATTTTAATATGTGCTGCTGAGTACACACCACTAAACAAATATATATATATATATATATATATATATGACACTCATTAATAAAAAGTTTTCCTATTATTGTTTTGGTACATTATTATACTGGTACTAAAAAATGTATATGTTCAGCTAAGTACACACCATTTATCAAAAATGTGTATATAACTCTCATATATAAAAATTTTTGATATTTATATTTTATTACAAAAAAAAATATTTTGCAGCAAAATGAACGTAAAATTTTCATTAGCAAATATTTGTAAATTTTTAATTTTATAAAATAATTAAAATAATTTTAGTACGAAAATCTAGATCTCTAACAAAATTTAAATATAAAGTGTTAAACGAAAAATTTTTGTATAAGTTGTTTAGCTCAAGCAATTCAGTAAAAATCTAATACATTTATTTAAACATATGTGCATATATTTGACATATTTACTTTGGTACATTTAAAATTATTATGTAATAGAGTCGGCATGCCATACTTTAGTACACACATTTAAGTACTAAACATAAAATTCTAAGAAAAATAAAGAAATTGGTAGATTTTAGTACCAAAATATAAAAAAACTCTTAAATATTATGTTTAAATTTGAGAGCTAAAATTTTAGAACAAGTCATTTTAAGAACAAGTCTAGTTTCAATCGAACTTAAAAGGAGCTTAGTAGACATTATCTGATGTGACATTTATTGTAAAAAATATTTACTTTTTCTAATTTAGAACTAAAAATTACATTATGTAACCAAAATAGGGAAATTAAAATTTTAGTACCTGAATTTCTATTAACATTTTAATTTTTAGAAACAAATTTTAACATGTTGTGACTAATCACAGAATAAGAAAAAAAATTTTAAAAAACAAGTTGTAACATTTTATTTGATTTTTCTGCAAACGATTTAACAAGGACCAATAACATTCATTTAAACAAATATTTAATGTCAATTTTAATTCGTATTCATTTTATAAAAAAACTAAACAAAAATAATTAATTTTTTCATTTTGGTACAAAAAAATATTATTTTGTAATAAAATGAAAAAAATCAACTTTTAGTACACACATTTCCATAACGAAAATAAAATTTTAAGAATCAAATGATATAAATTTTAGTACTAAAACACAAAAATTGTAAAATTTTTCTAAATTAAAACCGATTTTAACCATTTTTAGAACATTTGCAATATCAAATTTTAGTACAAAAATTTAATTTTGTAATAAAATGGGAAAAGCAAACTTTTAGTACACACATTTCAATAACAAAAATAAAGTTTTAAGAAACAAAATTAAATAAATTTTAGTACTAAAATACAAAAATTTCAAAATATTTCCAGATTACAACCAGTTTTTAATAATTTTTAAGGACACTTCTAATATGAAATTTTAGTACAACAAATTATCAATTTGTAATAAAATGGGAAAATAACTTTTAGTACACACATTTTAATAACAAAAATTAAATGTTGAGAATCAAAATAAAATACATTTTTAGTACTCAAATAGAAAAAACTATTAAAGTGTTTTTAAATTAAAATTTAAAATTTAAACATTTTAGTATAAAATGTACCATTTTGTAACGAAATTTGAAAACAAAATTTTAAATACACACATTTCAATAACAAAAATAAAATTTTCAAATATTTCAAAATATTACTAGTTTTAAATATCAAATTTTAGTACACAATACATATATCATTTTGTTATAAAATGGAAAAATTATAACTTTTAGTACACACTTTTCAATAACAAAAAATGGTTTTTTTTTCTTAATTTTACTTAAAAAATATTATTTTGTTATAAAATGGGGAAAGCAAGCTTTTAGTACACATATTTCAATAACAAAAATGAATTTTTACGAATCAAAATTAAATAAATTTTAGTACTAGAATAAAAAAAATTTAAACAAATTTCCAGATTAAAACCGAGACTCAATAATTTTTAGTATATTTCTAGTTTCAAAATCGACTGTACAACCGTAATCAAAAGCAAGTATTAAACCGGTTTTAGAATTACTTCTGCAACCGGTTTTATAACCGGTGCTCTAGACGGTTCTAACCGGTCTAAAATACAGCTTTGAAAATACCTTAAAAGTCTGATTTTAGTTTTTTGCTTTTTCTATGTTCGGTTCGTCCTGCCAGGATATTAGATTAGATTTTTATATTGCCCTTGAAATTTTAGATTTTTATTTTTAAATTCATTGCTAATCAGCGAAGTTGAATGGAAAATATAAGACTAGAAATTTTAATTTAGAGCCATTAAATTTTCTATATGAAGGACTTTTTTTCATATAAATTATTTAAGCTTAAATTGCCGTTATAAAATAAATTACTAAGACTTTTTTTCGATGAGAAACAGAATAATTACAAAAAAAAAATTCATTTTAGTTGCTTAAATATTTATAAAAATAAATCTTTTAATTCGCTTCATTTGCTCACAAAATGTAACTTTTTGTGTACAAAAAGGACTTTATTTTTCGTCCATTGCAAGGACTACTAAATGAACTGCAATGAACTGCGTCGCAGTTACGAAGTTAAAATGTGACAATTTTGTCAACCATGAAAAAAAGCTTCAGCTCAATTTCACTTTACCACAAGAAAAAAAAAAAGAAAGAAATGAAATGAAAATAAACTTTGATTTAAATTTATCCTGCTTAATTTTTTTTTTGCAATGTCAGCATATATATTTTTTATATATACGAGTATATTTTTTTTTTTTAATTTTTACTGGTATTTTTCTCTTTATTTTATGTTTTCGGTGTCATGGTAATACATTTTTAGTCATGATGCAAGTTAAATAAAATAGTCTTTGTTTGCACAGTGTTAACGATTTCACTTTTTATATGATTCTTTGTTTTATTCGATTCGTTTCGTTTATTTTTATTTTTTATTTTTTTGTGTGCAAATATTTTCCATTTTATGTTTAAATTTGTTCCCAATATTTAATGATGTGTAGTAGTAGTGATGGTGAAGCAAGCAAGTGATTCTCTTTTAAATGCATCATACAAAATAATAAAAAATAAAAAATAAAGAGACATTTTTAATACAGATTGAAATCCTCTTTGCTCTAGCATTACAAATAATAAAAAGAAATATTTAAGCGGAGACCATAAAATGTGTAACATGCACAAAACGAGAGGTTTTCTTTTATGATGCCATGACATCGATTGCAGTACAATAAAGAAGCAGTCTGGGTAGTTGGAATTTAAGGGTTTTTGTGTTTTGTCACCGACTGTGCGAATAAATTGTCACGATAGCCAAGCAGTATCTCAATAATTTTTTACTTATTTTGCTGTTAAGCACAGTGACATTGTTGCTCTCTCTCTCTCTATCCGCACAGTGCATGAGAAAGGCAACTTTGCGGTGTATGTTACCTTAGTGATTCCTGCTACTTTTATGGTACTGGCATTAAATTCGTTGCAGATAGTTAAGTGGTCACTTGGGTATCCTTTGTATATATTTGGCAAAAATGTTGTAGTCATAGTAATCTTGGCAATTATTTCTTGTAAATCTGAAGGACAGACTATTACTGCCAGAAAACTATTATTTCTTTTTTACAATGCTTGATTTTACTTTAGTTACATTTATCGCCGCCTTTTGCAACTAAGTTGTGCTTGTGACATGCAACAGCAATTGAGCTCTTAAAAAAATGGTAAAATTTAATTTTTTTTTATTTTTATTTTTTTGCTGCAACATTGTTTACACTGGATTGCTGGTAATGCTTTTTAAGATGAAGAGTAACACAAAAAAACAGTATTTTTGTTCATAAAAAAATAATATACTAGATGCAGTTAAGCCAGTAGTGTTGAGGAAAATGAGTGTTATTTTGTTTTAATGGAAATGGTTGCAGTTTGTTTTATTATTATAATCGTTGCCTTTTATTGAACAGCGTGATTTTTTAGTGATTTCTTATCAGTAATATAAAACTGTAAATATATAGTTGAATTTTCATCATTGAAAGTGTAATAACCACCAGCATATTTTGGAGGCACCTCTCAAGAGTTACGTAAAAACGCTTTGAAGAGCTTAATAAGCAAACATTAAAAAAAAACTAGGAGTATTCATAAATGTTTAAAGGCCCAGTAAACGTTTAATAGTGATTTATAAAAAAAAATTACTTCGTTTTTTTGCTTAGGAATATTAAATAAATTTAAAAAAATAACTTGAATAAATATTTAATAAATATTAAATAACTTTACATACATAAATAGAAACTCTAGTACAACTCTAGATTAAAAGGTCGCATAATATAAAAATATTTTTTTATTTGTTAAAATGTAATAGTAGACTACATATCTCGACCAAATAAATATATGACTTAGACCACTTTTATAGTTAACGGCACATACATATGTACATACCATGATACAATAATATAAAAGTAAAACCACATTTGACGTTTAAAATTAATTATGACTTTTACCCAAATTATTTGAATATTGTTTTTTTGTAAACAGAGAGGAAAACGTTGCCACATACATAAAATGGTAACTTTTATTTAAGAATGCTTTTTGAAATGTGTAATTTGAGTTTAGAAGTTGTAGTTTAACACATATTTTGTTTTAATGTTGGTTGTTTTAATTGGACATGAGGATAACGAAATCTGTGTATAATAATACCTACAAAAGCAAGTGTTGGATTTATTATTTAATGCATTAAATAATAAAAAATACTCACGGCTAGGGATGCAACATCGTGCTTATAAAGAAACGCCGTAAATAGAAGCTTTATATCGATGTTTTATTTTGTTATCATTAGATGATTTAAATGTCTTGCAGTGGATAATAAATTTACAAGCTTTTTGTTTTAAAATAAGTATCGGTTGTAACTAATTTATATTATAATATAATTGTTAGTACAACAGATAATGCATGAGCGCAAATTTATTGTTGGGTTGCAACACGCACAAACACACATACTGTGATACTTGCATTTGAGGTAAACAGTTTTGAAAGCTCTTAACTTGGTTCGTGTTTCTTTGAAAGGATCTCGGCGACATCAATGCTTGCTAGTAGCTTGCTCTCATCGGTGTGAAAGTACAAAAAGATCTTTACAATAGGTTGCACATTGTACATATGACTTGGACGTTGCTGAATAAAAGTTAATGCTTTGCTGACAGGTACAACAACTGTTCTCCTTTTTTTGTTCGCATAGGATATGGCCTACGATTGGACTAGGGCCATGTTGTAATTATCCCATTTCTCTTAAAAATGGACCATGTAGTCCAATAATATCCGTAAGGACACTACAACCCACGCAACAATTTCATCCGAATAATGTAATGCAGCTACGTTAAACACATAAACTCGCATATTTGCATTTCAGATAAACAGCTTTAAAGCTCTTAAATTTGTTAGTTTTTTGAAAAGAGCAAGCAATTTTGTCTCCGAGATCTGCTTGGATGTTGTGCTCTGGTCAGTGCGAAAGTACAAAAGGTCTTTTGTAAAAGTTTGCAGCTAATGTAAGGCAATAATCCAGAGAGCATAGACAACAAATTTCAGTCTTGATTCAGTTGAAAATTTCCTTGGAGTTAATTTCCTTGCTGTTGTATATTTTTCGCTGCAGTTGTTGGTGCTGTTATAACTTTTTTCTGTTTATTTTTCATAAATATATGAAATAATTAAATTATTTTGAATTAAATAAACAAAGACGTCAAAAAATTAATGAAAAACTCGTATTTCATAAATTAGTAAGGTAGCATTAATTTTGAGAGTAAAAAAAATTGGGGCAAACGTCAGAAGGTTAATATGGCGACGAAAAGAGAGAACGGTTTTACCTTTATATTATTGTATCATGGTACATACATTACATATAGATATGTAACCAGCGTTGCCGTTGTGACACCAAAGTATCACCTTTCACACTTTTTCGTATCAATGACACTTTTTATTGCCTTTTTTAAATTTATCCCTTTGTATCATTTTAAAAAAAATATATGCCGTAGAGCAATCATATCCTCTAGCATATCAGTTATTGGGAACAGAGCTCTTCGTGCACTTGGCGATATTCGGTTCGAGGATCTTGATCATTTTATTATTTTGGTCGATAGAAAAGACAATAAATAGTGAAAATATTCCAAAAAATCTAACACCCAAATTCCTGACTCTAAATGCAAATTATTTCTGGGAGTATCATTTAATTTTCTTATCTAATCTTAATAAAACTTTTTATAAATAAGATTTAAATATGAATTTTCATTACTTGCAAACCGGCAAGACCGTATACAGACAGTCTTCACTATTCTTTACCTGGCATTCGTTCCTAATGTTTTTTGTACTTGTAAATTAAAACTTAAGGTTCTTTTGACTATATCCACTTAAAAAAATATTAGCTTCATCCGGTCATTTTTACAATCTGGCCGGTTATAATTAAAGTATGTTAATTAATTTTATTTTAGTCTAATGTATTTTATTAATTTTTAAAATTCTTGTTTGTTTTTTCAATTGAAATAAATTTTATTTTTTTTTTTGTTCACAAAAAACTTCACTCTATTTTACTTTAAAATACCCTTTTTAAATTTTTTTTTCTAAAAAACTCTTTCTATGATACTTTTTTGAAATTTTCAACGGTAACCCTGTATGTAACTAAATATTTCTCTCATACTCTCATACTTTTTATTGCTCTCAATTGTTATGTTGATAAAAACATAAACAAACCTGCTTACATACATATCTACATATATACATACATACATACACACACACGTAACACGAACGATCGCGACGAAGTTATCAATTTATTGCAGCTAAGATGATGGAATTAATAAAACACTTTTTTTTAACACATAAAATCGATCAATTAATATTAAAGCTTCTTAAAATATTGCATTACACACACACCAAACTATTGTTGCACCATATTTTCGTGCAAATATATTATACAAAAACCACTTTGATCTACTAAATATTTAATTTTAATTCACTGACTTACGAACGCCCACGCACTGTTTGAAATATTTTAAGAAACTGATAAATGACCAAGAAATCGAGTTCATGTTGTTTAGTGCTGCCAACTGCAAGATTTTGGGATAGATAATTGAGGTGTGAAAAAGATTGACGATATTGCAGAATATACCGTATACAAACATACATACATATGTATGTATACATACAATGCATATTTATTTTTTTAATGTTATTTTCAGGGATCACAAATAACGATTATTTCTTAAATTGCCAGTTCAGAGGATTTGTCCCCATACAAAAAATATTAATATTCTAAGGCCTTGTTCTGAGAGAGGGGGCTGAAAAAAGATTTATTGATTCTACAAAAATATTTGCACCAAAACTCGAATGTAAGTCCAGTGAACAAGGCAAAGCTTAAAAAGTGATTTCAAACACTAGATATTATACGAAGTTAAGCAGGCATTCATGGGTTAATTCTTGTACTTATTCACATTTGCATTTTAGCTGTGAGCTATGTCAAGCAAGTTTATTTAAAATTTTGCGGGCAATATTTTTGTAGACCATTTTAACCCTCTAAGACTACTGCGAATGGGCCTTTTGTACTCTTGAATGGGCATATAGCAGGCTAAAATGTTAAAAAAATAAATTTGCTACAAGAATTTAAATTTAAAAAAAAGCTCTATAACAAAATTATGTGTCAGAAATAAGTGAAAGCTTAAAAGCCGTTTAGGGGTTAATTACGTACTTATTTAAACTTGCATCTTAACTGTAGTATATATTCAGTAGTTTTATATAAAAGTTAAGCAGAAACATTTTTGTAAAACATTTTAACCCTCTAACTCTTCTCTGTATCGGTATTTTTCACCCCTTTAGTATTAAGGGGTCATATAAGTACCCTTGAACGGGAATTTAGCGAATTAAAATATTCTATAAAAATATTTGCCACAAAATTCTACTGTTAGTCACTAAACAAAGTTAAGCTCAAAATTAATTAAAAACAACAGAAATTAGTTAAAATTTAAAGGGCACTTAAGGGTTAATTTCGTACTTATTCACATTAGCATTTTAACTGTAAGATACATATGTTCAGCAAATTTGTATCAAATCTAGCAGGCAACATTTTTGTGGAACATTTGAACCCTCTAACTCTTTTTCGTATGGGCCTTATTTGTACCTTTAGTACAAAGGGGTCATATATGTAAGTACCTTTGGACGGACGGATACATATGTATAACGGGTTAAAATATTCCACAAAAAATATTTCCCACAAAATTTTATAATTAGTCACTGAACAAAGCAAAGATCAAAAATGAATTTATGTGCCAGATATTAGCTAAATCTTAAATTGCGTTTAAGGGTTAATTTTTCATTTTTTCAAACTTTTGCTTTAGCTTTGGGATATGTTCAGCAAATTTATGTAAAATATTACGAATAAAACTTCTGTGGAATATTTTAACCCTCTCACTCTAACTCCCTATGGCTCTTTTTTGTCCCTTTAGTAAAGAAGGGACAAATAAGTACCCTAAAAGATAGTTTCCAAGGGTTAAAGTGTTTTAAAAAAATATTTGCCATAAAATTATACTATGGAGCTCTGGGAAAAACCCGCTGTGTGACATACAGTCTAAGCATTAAAACAGTCAAACGTTAAATTAACCCTAGGACGCATTTTTTAAAATTCGAATTATTTCAAAATATTTAATTTTGATATTTATTCCATATTTATTTATTTCTCTTAAAATAAAAATGTTCATAATATTTAATTTATAATTTGCAAAAAGGCAATATTGTTTATATTTTGATACATATTTCTGGCATAAAGTCAATTTAAATAAATTCCTTTTCTGCTTTAATTATTTTGTAGCTAAACAATATTTTAAATATTTCAAAGAATTATTTATGTCAATAACAAATAAATTTCATATCTTTGTAGTATTCATTCAGCCAACAAAATAATGCAATAACATGTTAAAAATTTAAAATAACTTTTAATTAAATAATTGTTGCAATATTTTTATTTTTTTCCTGCTTTGTCTAAATCTAAAATTAATAACTGTAAGCAGACTTTATTTATGGCAAGGCAGCTAAGCTGGCAAATATTTAACTTTTTTTTAAATTATATGTTATTTTATTTCTTTAGTTTTAATTTAAAAACACAAACATCATTTCATTTCATTGAATGTTTGATACACAAACACTTTTGCATTATTTACGCTTAAAGATTTTAAGGATTTCTTTCACTTTATTTATTTATTTATTTATTTATTAAGCCTGAATGAACAAATTGATAAAGATTAAATGTTCTGCTATAAAATTTATGTATTCTTTTACTTTATTTATATTTGTTTTATTTGCCACCTATAGAACAGAATTGTAGAATAGCAGCAGCAACATCAGCAAAACTGTTGACAGTTGATATTTTATTATTATTATTATTTGCTTTATTTTTTTTTTCAAATTGCAAAAGTAAAAAGAATTATTTATGAGCATTTGGGGAATTAAATTAATAAGATTTATGACTTAGTTTTGTTGCCAAAAGAAACGATAAACTTATAATCGTGTGAAATAATAAAGGAAATTAAATTAAATACATTTAAAGGATCAATAAAAATAATAATTTTAAAATCTATTTAAGTATGGAAAAAGGTTAAAAAATAATTCGATAAATGATAAATATATGCTTCTGGAACAGCTTTAGTTGAAAAAAAATTATTTTTATATTTTTTTTTACATATAAAACCAAATGAATATCTCCCCCACTTATCGTCCTTTTCAATTGTTGATTTATCATATTTATTTTAAACCATTGTATTTTGTATGATACACATATTTACTTTAACAAATTATTTTGTTTGTTAATTTTATTAATAGTAATAATGGCTTCGTAATTACAAATCAATTCAATAAGTAATTTTATCTTTGCGTTCATTGTTTACATTTCCAAAATCGACAATTTGTGAAATATAAGAATAAATATTTAAAATGTTTAATAACAAATAAAATACAAAACGTGTTACATGAATAATAAAAAAAACAATACTTAATTGTGTGTAAATATTTATTTATGTACACTATCAAATCTATCGCTATAATTTATAACGTTTGCTTCAAAAGTAAACGTAAAACTGAATAAACAATTATGACAAATTTGTAACATTTAAAAGTAACGATAAACTACACCAGGTGTACTTTTTCAAAAACATTTAATTGTCTTAATTGAAGTAAAAATTTTAACATATAAAAGTTTCTCATTAATTTATTTAATCTAAAGCAAAAGGTAACAATTTTCTAGAGAAAAAAAATCAATTGTCTTTCATCAAATTCAAATTATGTGCTAACCTTCCATTTGTATAATTAAATTCCCTAGAAAGAATTATAGAAAATTACACCCCTGGGTTGTTCGTTAATTAACTTTTCATTTCATAACATCAGAGGAGAAGCTTCATTTTAGTTTTTATTTAATTAAAAATCATAAATTCATATACAGTTAACGAACGGAATAAGGCAAAGGAAAAAAGATATAATAACAGAATTACCCACACGCACACATAAACACATACATACGAGTACACATACATACGAGTACATCTAAGCAATATGAAAATAATAAAATAAAGCGGAAACGGAAACAAGTTGAATCTGTGCTAAAACTACTCACGGTATTTTACTAACAACTAAACCACTCATACATACATATGTACATGTTTTATGAATACAAAAACTCTTAAGTCCTTTATAAGCCAGATTATAGAAAATACATCTTACCCAACAAAGAACAGAATACACGTTTGACTTATATAATTTTTTTTATGGCTTTGAGGTTTTGTAAATCTAGCTTAAGTTTCGGAATTGTAGCTTTAAATAAAATTAATATACGTGCCAAATAAAATATCATAAATTATTAGCTTGACTAGAATTCTCAAGTAAATCTCAAGCCATAGAGCAATACTGATCATCAAATTGGGGAATTTTTAAATTCCTTATTAAGACATAAAAAATTAGTTCAAGATACTTGTATACTGACACATACTATTGGTCCTAATTTTAACAAACATTCTCCAATATTTCTCAAAACAAAAATTAATCAATAATTAAAAATTTTTAGTTGCTAAAAATAAATAAATATTAACAAAAACAAGCAAGAAAATTAAAAAAATGTGCTTAACTTTTTTCAAAACTCGCTAACTAAAAAAAATTACGAATCATTTGTCTTATTTATTTTTTCAAAAATTCTCCAATTTTTCTCAAACCAAAAATACAAAGATTTTGAGACGCGAATAGCAAATTTTAAAGTAACAAAAAAAATTGTAGATTTTAAAACTTAATTTTCTTAAAAATCAATCAAACAATTCTCAAACCAAAAAGAAACCAGTTATACAAATTTTAAGATGCAAATAGCAAGTCTTTGAAAAGAATGAAAAAAATTATATAATTTTTTTTCTCTAATATTTCTCAAACCAAAAATAAATTAGTTTTTGATAGTTTAAGTTCCAAATAGCAATTATTTGAAAAGAATGAGCTCGAAATAAAACACCTCATGTGTTTTTTTTTTTAAATTTCTCTAACCAAAAATTAATATATTTAATGCAAATATATCTTTGATGAAATATTATGTTTAATGCAAATATGTTTAATGCAAAATTAAATTTTAAAAATAAACCAGTAAGAAGGTGAAACAATTTATTTGTTTAATAATTTTCAAAGATTCTTCAATATTTCTCAAATCAAAAATAAGTTATATATGAAGATTTTTAGTCGAAAATAGTAAATCCTTAAAAAACGCACAAGAAAACTAAAAATTTATTCTTCTAAGATTTTTAAAAATTCGCAAAATTTTTGCAAACCAAAAATGAAAAATTTTTCAAAAATTCTTTATTATTTTCGAAAGCAAAAATTATTAAGATACTAAGATTTTCAGTTGCCAAAAGCAAATCTAAGAGAATGAACATAAAAAATTACCAGATTATTAATCATAATTTTTCCAAAAATTATGCAATATTTCTCAAAACAAAAAAATATTACATATAAAAAAGTTAAGAAGCAAATAGCAAGTCTTGAAATACTTATTTTAATTTTAATTTTTTAAAAATCCTTTAATTTTTCTTTAGCCAAAAATAAATCATTTATACAGATTTAAAAAAAATCTCAAATGTATTTCAAGCCAATGAAAAATAAGTTATAGGAATTTTTAGATGCAAATTGATAATTTCAAAAAGAAACAGTAAGAAAATAATAAAAGTTAATTGCTTTAATTTTCTCAAATATTCTCGATTATTTTTCAAACCAACAAAAAATAGCTATAAATATTTTAACACGCAAATATAAAAGTTTTAAAAATATGAGTGTGAAAATTTAAAAATTATTTGTTAGAATTTATTTAAC
Source organism: Tachina fera (assembly GCA_905220375.1). NCBI lineage: Eukaryota > Metazoa > Arthropoda > Insecta > Diptera > Tachinidae > Tachina > Tachina fera. Next base: position 181,011,217 of record LR999963.1, read on the forward strand.
ATATTCTCTATTTCTCTAACCAAAAAAAAACATGCTTTCAAATATCCAAAGGCAGATCTACAAAAACTTTAAAAATAATATGAAAATAAATTTTGTATACGAATTTTAAAACGCGAATCTGACAAAATTACGAATAATCAAATAAGTAATAAAAATATATTAAAATCAATTTAAGTCCAATTTCAAAACTAATGCAAGCTTAATATTTGAGAATAACATTTGAGATAAACATTTAAAAATAACTTAGTGAACAGGAAACTCTTCTCAACTTGCGAACCAAATAATCATAAAAAAAAATAATTAAGAAGATTGTCCTTTAAGGAAGAGTTTTATATGAAAGAGGTGGTATATGCACATTTGTTTGCTGTGTAGCAGCAACATTTTCTTAACATAAATATAAACTTTTACATGTGTATTAATGTACATAAGCTTACAATACAAGTAACTATTCATATCTAGTATAAGACCAAAAGTTAATTAACATTTGAAGGTTTTTTCACGGAACAGTAAACGACAACTTGTGCTGCAGACGTACATATAAATTTATGTCAGTTTCGTATAAATGCAAAGCATTTATCTAAATTACTGTAACGTTGTTGCCAAAACGGCAAATAGGGCTGAAACCCCAAAATACTCGTAAGTACATATAAAACATTTACTTTAACATTCATATAATAATTGATTTACGCAGACTAAGTGTCTGAGAAAGCCAAGCAAACACAACGCTTCTGTTTTGAAGTCAAAACAAGTGAATGAATTCAAATTTATTTTTCTGAATAAATTCTTTAAATTTCTTTTTTTCTTAAAAAGTTCCTTAAACAACTCCTTAAAAACTTTCTCTTAAAAAGTGAATTTTAATAAAAAATATATTTAATAACTATAATATACAAAAAAAAACTTTTATTAAAGGTACCTCTTATCAAAATTATATTAAAAATTTAATATTTCAAATAAAGGATACATGGGTGGCAGCCATGCCCTTTGGCCAATTATTATAAAATTCTTCAGAGATCCTACATGCATATTGCCAAAAATAGTAATCAGCTTTTAGTGCGCTCTGATTAACATTTCAGGAGAAAGTTTTAAATTAAAGGATATATGGGACACTGGCATATTGTTTGAGGTATGACATAAAAATTCATCTGGCAGTTAAACTGAGTAACTTTAGAAACAGTAACAAGCTTTCTGCATAACAGCATTCGAAAATTTAATTTTGAAAATAAAGGATATATGGGTGGTAGGACTGCTCTTTATCTGATTGTGATGAAATTCGCCAGAAAGCACTACTGTATACAACTAGAAGTTGTAACAAGCTCTTTATCACATTCTGACTAAATATATAGTAGAGATTATTATTTTTTAAATAAAGGATATGTCAGACGCAGGCATATCATTCGAAGTACGGCAATATATTTTATCAGGGAGCTTAACTGTGTAATAGCTATAGACTTTATAGCTGTTCTAATCATAATTACATTAAAAACTTAATTTTCAAAATAAAGGATATACGGGTGATAGGAAAGTCCTTCGGCCGGTTGTAATCAAACTTTGCAAATATCATAATTGCATAATACTTAAACTATTGAGAAGCTCTCGCTGAGTTGTGATTAAAATTACCATAAAGGATATATGGAACACTGTCATATTCCGTGAATTATGACAAAAGCATTCATCCGGAAATTTAACTGAGTAACTCTAGAAGTGGTAATAAAATTTATACCTATCCTGATGATAATTGCATTAAAAATTAAATTTTTAAAATAAGGGATATACTCAGAGAACCTATGACCTTTGGCCGACTATGATAAAATTCTTCAGAGGTCACAACTGAATAATACTACGAATGGCTCGCTGTGCTCTAATTAAAATTTCAATTAAATAAATTGTAATTAGATTTTTTTAAATAAAGGATATATGGGATACCGGCATATTCTTTGAAATATGCAGAAAAAATCATCCAGGTGCTTAACTGTGTGACTCTAGAAGTAGTAATAAGCCCTTATTCATATTCTGATCATAATTGTGCTCAAAATTTAATTTTTTTAAATAAAGGATATATGGACAATAGGTGTGTTTTTTGGCCGATTATCATGAAACTTTTTAGAGATCATAACTGGTTAGTATTACAAATTGTTACAAGCTTTCGCTGTATTCTAATTAAAATTGTAGCAGTTAGCAATTTTTTTGAATAAAGGATATATGGGACACATTCATATCCGTTGAAGTGTAGCAAAAAAATTTATCGTAGTGTAAAATTTTTTAAAATCTAGAAATAGTTACACATTTTATGAGCATTTCCATTATAATTATGGTGAAATATATAATTTCCAAATTAAAGGATATATGGAGGGTAGTTATTTGCTTAGGCCGATTGAAATGAAACTTTTGCAATATCTTAGGCACATAATTCTAGATATAGTTATAAGTTCTCACATCATTCTGGTTATTATTGGAAATTATATTGAATTTTCAAGAATCAGGATATGTGGGCGATAAGCATATCCTTAAGCCAATTGAAGTACAATTTCCAGGAGAAAATTTTAAAAAAGCTATATTTACAAAAGTACCTTTTAAAATATTACATTCGAGGAGTATAAGTATTATTTCTTTAAAAAAGTAAATTTTCCAAAAATTACTTTTTTTTAGCAAATTTTCTCTGAAAAAAGGATTTTTCAAAATAAGTAAAAGTTTTCACATACAAAATTTTCTCTTGGATGTAAATTTAATATAAAACTTCTTTGAGTAAAAATAATAACAACACACAGTTTCTGACCAACACACAGTTGGTCGTCCTTGCTACAACCCACAATAATAATAAAAAAACCCAAGATTAAGCATGTGGCTTTTTGATAAAAGCACAATGATTATTTATCAGTCTTTTCTTGGCCATTATTTTTGCAGCCAACAATTTCTTAAGTACAAGTAATCACAATAAGAGCTTTCCTTTATGCTTCAAGCATTTAGTGGCAGCAAAATTTCTACAAAATTTGGCAGAGAAATAAAACAATTCGCATGAAAGTCTAAGAATAGTTGAGGAATTGAAATACATTTACTGGATTACTGACCCATCATCATGAATGAATATTCCTTGTTTGATTTTTATGGGTTTTGATGAGAGCTGCTCTTGTTGAGTGTGTGAAAATGACTACAATTTTTATGGTTTAATCTAATGAGGGTTTTATTTTTCTCTCAACGACCTGATAAGTTTGTGAATGAAGGCCAAGATATTTATAAAAATATATTGGTGGTTTCAAGAAATATATTTGAAGATTTTTGTGGCATTTTTGCCATTATGGTGCAGGAGAACGAACTCCTTCGTGCTTGACCACATTTAAATAAAGAAATATTTTTTTTCATTTTGTTTTATTTATGCTTTCATTTGGGGATGAAGTTTCTCATTAACTTTAAGTGTTATATAAAAAGAAACTTTTTCCTTGTGTCTTTTCTCAAGTAAATTGTGAGGAAAATTTTAATTTATTTTTACTTCAAAGAGAAAATGGAAAAAAATTTCCAAAAGATACAAATTTTTCAAAAGAATTTTGATGCTGAAACAAAAGGAGTCTTTTATTGAAAACATAAAGAATTTATTACTAAAATAAAGTTTTTAATCCCCAGGAAAGCTTTTAATTCCTAAATTATTATTATTATCATGGGTCTGTCTACCAATACGAGGGCAAGCCAATAAGTCCTTATAAAAATATATAGGGGGCTCTAAAAGGGTTTAAAACAGAGAAAACATTTTTTAAATCTTTCCTTAACAAATAAGGAAATTAATGCTGAATGTTTCATATCAATTCTCGGAGCCGAACTTTGACACAGACTTCCTCATTATGCAAAACTCACTATTTACTTACAACCTTAAAAAATCCCTCTACAACTTTCTACATTGTTAAATATTTTCCCTTTTTATTTTTTTCTTTCTGTGAATTACAATTTCTGTAAACGTTGACCACTAAAACTTTAATCAAATAGCATAAAACATGTATATATGTATATGCATGCACTTGCATGCCAACAACCATGCCAACACTATGCAAATAATTTACTATGAATCTGATTTATTAACGCTGCCGTCAAAACTTCACAAACATACATCTACACTTTGAAGAGAGAAGCAGCAATGTATGTAAATTAAAATTAAATAAAAATAAAACAGAATTTTAGAAACCCCATAGCTTGTTGTAGTTTTTGGTGCTTGCCAAAAGTGAAACCAAAAATTAAAAAAAGTTCATTAAAACGAAAATTTCTTTAGGGCAAATTATAACTACGTTAAAAGTTTTTGACGAAATTGTATGTCCATTCACTGATTAAAATGAAATTTTTAGAAAGTCCATAATTTTTTTTAGTAAAGGATATGTGGCAGGTAAGCATATCCTTGCCTGGACTAAAATAAAATTCAACTCAAATATTTGTATAGCACTAAAATAAAATTAACTAAAAATATTTACTGAATATTTCTTGCTGGTTATAATAACAGCTGAAAATAAATTTTTCAAATAAAGGATATATGGGACACAGGCATGTCCTTTGGGTTAAGGCAATAAAATTAAACAGGGATTTCGACTAAGTAATTCTAGAAATAGTAACAAGCTTTCTTCAAATTCTGATTAAAAATTTAATTTTCAAAATAAAGGATATATGGGACACAGGCATGTCCTTTGAGGTACGGCAATAAAATAAAACGCAGATTATAACTGTGTAATTCTAGAAATAGTAACAAGCTTTATTCCGAGTTCTGATCATAAATTTTCAAAATAAAGGATATATGGGACACAGGCTTATAATTTAAGGTACGGCAATAAAATTGAACAAGGATTTTTACTAAGTAATTCTAGAAATAGTTGCAAAACTTTATGAGTATTCTGATTAAAAATTTAATTTTCAAAATAAAGGATATATGGGACACAGGCATATCCTTTAAAGTATAGCAATAAAATTAAGCAAGCATTTCAATTGTTTAATTTTAGAAATAGCTGCAAGCTTTAGCCGTTTTGTAATTATAATTGCCCCAAAAATTAAATTTTTCAAATAAAGGATATATGGGTAGCAGGAGTATCCTCCTGCCAACTACGATCAACTTAACCAGAAAGTATAGCTATGTGATATTATAAATAGTTACAAGCTTTTGCTGCATTCTAATTTAAATTGCAGCAGAAATTAAATTTGTAAAATAAAGGATATATGAGACACAGGCATATCTTTGAATGTATGACACAAAAATTAAAAAAGGAGTTTAATTTTGCAGCCCCGGAAATAGTTACAAACTTTATACGTATTCTGATCATAATTGCATTAAAAATTTAGTTTTCAAAATAAAGGATATATGGGTTGTAGGTATACCTCTAGGCTGATGATGATGAAATTTTTCAGAGAGCATGAGTATATACAAATAAAAATAGTTACAAGCTTTTTCAACAGAAACTAAATTTTTCTAAATAAAGGATATATGGTGCACATGCATATCCTTTGAAGCGTAGCAATAAAATTTATCAGGCAGCTTAACTGTGTTACTAAAGAAATAGTAACAACCCTTTCTGCTTATTCTAATCATAATTACGTTAATAATTTAATTTTCCAAATAAAGGATATATGGGTGCTAGGTGTGTCCTTTAGCCTATTATGATGAAACCTTCCATATACCATAACTGTACAGTATTCAAAATAGTTTCAAGGTCTCAATGCGTTCCGTTTAAAATTGCAGCAAAAATTAAATGTTTAAAATAAAGGATATATAGGACACATTTATATCACTTGAAAAATTACAATAAAATTTATCTGCGATTTTAACTATTTAACCAGAGAAGTTGTTACAAGTTTTTAGAGCATTTTGATCATAATTGCATTAAAAATATAATTTATTAAATAAAGGATATATGGAAGGTAGACATTTCTTTGCGCCGAAAGAATTAAAATTTACCAGACATCTTAAATGCATAATAGTAATAGTAATAGAAACAGTTATAAGCTTTCAGTGAGTTTTGAGAGTATTTGTAGCTGAAATTTAGTTTTTGAAACTAAGGATATTTGAAAGGAGAGTATATCCTTGCAGCAACTCAAACAAAATAGACTGATAAACTTTTATTTATTAATTCAAAATATAAATACAAGTTTTCACTATATTCTGGTCATCATATCAACTGAACTCAAATCCTTAAAATCAAGGACCTGTGGAAGTTTGAATTTTTTTGCGATTGAGGCTAGGAGTTTAAAATTTATACTTCAGTCTGACTAAAATTAGAGCTAATATTTTATTTGAAAAATAAAGGATATATGGGAAGAAGGGATGTCCTTGCGCCGAATGAAATAAAACTTTACATACATATTGAGCACATAGTGCTTCAAATAGTTATAAGCTTTTATTGAATTGTGATTATAATTGGATCTAAAATTTAATTAAAAAAACTAAGGATATGTGGAAGCCACACTTATTCTTGCACTGATTGCAAAAAAAAAATAAGTTCAGAAGATTCTGTTATTGACTCAAAAATAAAGTTAAGGGTTTTCAATATCGTCTGGCCATAATTACGAATGAATTTTAGTTTTTTTAATCAAGGTCATGTGGGAGCTTAACTTTTCCTGTCTGCGATTAGCATTGATAGCATAATTTCTTGGTTCTATAGATAATTTGAAAGTTATCTTGCTTTCTGATCAAAATTACTCATAATATTTTATTTGAAAAATTAAGGATATATGGGGAGAAAGTAGGTCCTTGCTCTAAATGAAATAAAATTTTACATAGATGTTCAGTACATAGACCTAGAAATAGTTATAAGCTTTCACATTTTTAGGATCGTAATTGAGGTTGAAACTCAATTTTCACAATAAAGGATATATGGGAGTTGTGCACAGTGTTTTATTTCTTTATATTTATTCTGAAAAATGGTAGAAAAAGCTGTACAAAGATGTGAATGAATTTGAAATAGTTCTTTAAAGAACTCATGTTTCCATCATAACCATTTTAAGAAATTTTTTAAATTAAATTTTTCTTATTTATTTCAATAAAATGCTTTCAAAACTTATTTTTTAATGTTTATTTTGAGGAATATAAATTTTTAAGTTTCCTTTAAATATTTGCAAAAATAGAGAATTATGAAAAAAATTAAATTTATTTAAATTTTATAAGAAACAAACAAAAAAAACTTTCTAAACAAACCAACAACTTTTCGTCTACTCTCTATATAAATTCACAACTTTATTTCACTCGTCTTATCTATTGTTGCCTGTAACATGTTGTACCGACATTTTTCTCTTCTTCATTTTGGTTTTGCTTTTACTTTTTACTTTTCATCTGTCATCTGTCAAAATTGTAAATTGAATTACGTTTGCTGCCGTTTGTAATGCAGCTTGAACTTTTTGCAATTGCGGCAAAACTATTGCTTTCAAAAAATAAATATTTTCCTTCGTCTTTTCTTTTTTCTTTTGCCAGAACTTCTTTCTCTGCAAAACATGGCAAACAAAATTGTTGGTGGTTTTAGGGGTTGCACACGTTGGTTGGTATTTATGTGTGGTATGGCTTTTTGTCATCTGCTGGAGCAATTTCAATAGAAACTTAGGTACTTACTTTTTTCTAGTTTTTTTTAAGATTATTTTCTTTTTCTATTATTTTTGAAAATAAGAAACTTTTTTTTTATAAGTATGTATGTGTGGTTTTCTATTCCTGAAATATTTTTCTGTTTTATATTTTTTGTATTTGAATATTCAGCATTTATATGAGATCATATGAATATGATGTTGATGGTGATGTACTCTTGACACATACAGTTGACAGCAGATTAAGTGTAAACAAGAAAAGTTTAAAATATGTCAAGAAAATGCTAAATAAAACTAAAATAAAATAAAATATGGATACATAAGTTTAATAAAACTATGAGGATATATACCGTAAAAGGACAACTAATTTTGACATAATTGATATAAATAACAGAAAAGTATTTTTTTCTCAGTTCCTCAGAAGATTTCATTATAAATTTGTGTGCTCATGTGTTTGACATGAATCACAAAAGATGACAAAAAAAACTTTTAACTCCTCCCAGTTAGAGGTTTTTCGGTCCTTTCTTAGGAAAGTGTCACTTGGGTTAAACTATCTAACTATTTGCAGCAAAACACTGAATCTCTAACTCAACTTTAACACATAAAATCCGACTTATTTTGAAATGCGTTTGAGGGTTAATTTCGTATTTACTGAAAACTGTCAATACTTTTACATCAAATTTTGCGTGTTAACATTTCTGTACAACACATTAACCCTCTTACTGAATATGCAGAAGCTGTAAATTTAATTTAAACACCAGAAATTTGTCTAATTTTAAAACACATTTAAGGGTTAATATCATACATTGCAATTTAAGTGCAGCACATATTAAAACCTTTTGCATAAAATCTTGGGAGCAACATTTTTGTAGAACATATGGGTCCTGTTGGTCCCTCTTTTAAAAGAGGTCTTATAGGTACCTTTCAACGGGCATATCATGGGCTAAGATGTTCAACAAAATTGTTGCCCACACAATTGTATTACAAATCTTTCAATGCACTGAACAGAACAGAACAGAACAGAAACACCAGAAATCAGTCTAATTCTAAAATACTTTTGAGGGTTAATTTTGAACTTTAAGAAAATTGAAATTTAAGTGCATCAAGTATTCAACCCTTTTACACAAAATTCTGTTTAGCAAAGTTTTTGCGGGTTACATTAACCCTATTAACCCTTCCCCGTGTGAATCTTTTCCGTCGCTTTTTAGGAAGTATCCTCCCTGCACAGGGAATTAAAGATTTTAAATTTGCTATAGAAATATATGTTTATCCCAAAATTCATTTATAGCTCTTTTAATACACTAAAGTTTTAAATCTTTTTTATTTAAATCTTTTTTTCTGCAGTCCCAGGTGCTGGACTTAAGTATAAAATTCATATGGAAAACACTTATAAAAAGTTTTAAGACGAGTCGACCAAGCAGGCAGTTTTTTGAGAACGGGTGTTTATTTTTTTAGCTCACTGTTAACAAGAAATAACTTATTTTAAAAACTGAGTTTTGAACAAGATGGTATTTTTTATGAAACTTTTTAGTCTTGTTTTCAGCAAAGAGCAAAAGTTAACATCATGGTATTGTGACATTAAATAATTGAACATCAAGAGTTAATTTTTTAAGGAACTTTTTAAAAAAATTTTAATTTTCTACAATACAATAGCATGTTTTTTATTAAATTTTTTAGTCTTGTTTTAAGCAAACAGCAAAAGTTAACATTGTGGTATTCCTGCTTCAAATAGTTGAGCATTGTGTGTTTAAAAGCTCTTAATACAACTTTTGACTAAATAAAGTTCTGATTGAATAAAAAATTGGATTGTTCTAGTTATTGACAATGTTTTTTTTAATTTTCTAGTATTGTTTGAATAACTGCAAAAGCTAACATCGTAAATTTTTTGAGTCACTTTTTACAAAAAAAAATAATTATCTACAATACAATAGTACATCTTTTATTAAATTTTTTAGTCTTGTTTTAAAAACAGCAAAAATTAACATCATGGTATTGTGGCACTAAATAATTGAACATCGGGGTTAATTTTTTTAAGCATTTTTTAAATTTAATTTTCTACAATGCAATTGGTTGTTTTTTATTAAACTTTTTAGTCTTGTTTAAAGCAAACAGCAAAAGTTAACATCGTGGTATTCAAGCATTAAATCATTGAACAACATTGCGAGTTTAAAATCTTTTAATAAAAATGTTGAGTAAATAAAGTTTTCTGATTAAATTGAAATTGGATTGTCGTAAATATTGACAATGTTTTTTATTAAGTTTGTTAGTTTTGTTTTAAGAACAGAAAAAGTTAACAATGGGTATTATTGCATAAAGTTTTTTTTTGCTTAAAAGCTTTTATAATAGAGTTGAGTAAATAAATTATTGTAATTAAATAGAAGTTGGATTGTTAAAATTATTTGCAATGCCTTTATGTTCAACTTTCTAGTTTTTTGCTAAGAAAAGCAAAAATTAACATCGTGGTATTCCAGCATTTAAAAATTTAACATTGTGTGTCTAAAAGCTTTTAATAGCAATCTTCTATAAAGAAAAGTTTCTGATTAAATAGAGATTGTGTTGCTCAAATGGATACTATTTTTTATATTTTTTAGTCTTATTTTAAGAAGAGCAAAAGTTAACATCGTGCTGTTCCAGCTTTAAATAAATGAACATTGTGAATATAAAAGCTCTTAATAACAGTGTTTAGTTACTAAAGAATTCTGATTAAATAGAATTTGGATTATTCTAATTATTGTCTTGTTTTAAGCAAACAGCAAAAGTTAACTTCATGGTATTCCAAAATTAAATAATTGAACACTGGGTGTCTCAAAGCTCTTAATAGTAGAGTTAAGTAAATAAAGTATTCTTATTAAATAAGAAATTGGATTAATGTTATATTAATTATTATTTTAATTTATACTGGTTTATTAAAATTTTTACGCTTGTTTTAAGCAAACAAAAAAAGTTACCATCGTGGTATTCCAGCATTAAATAATTGAACATTGTGTGCTTATAACCTCTTAATAACTTCTAATTGAGTTAATAAACTATTCTGATTAAAGTGAAATTGAATTACCCTAATTGTTTTCAATATTTTTATGTACTATTTAACTTTTTAGTACTTTGGTAGGAAAAACAAAACTTAACATCGCGGTATTCATTATGAAAAAATTTAATATTACGAGTCTTACAGCTCTTTATAACACTGTTATGACTTAAGAAAAAAATTCTGATTAAATATATATATAGGATTGTTGCTATTGTTGTCAAGATTTTGATAACAAAAAAAACATTTGTATTGAAGTCAGTTCGCGGTATATTTGCGGTTGTCATATGTGACTTAAAATTTAGCAATTTAACTTCTAACATAAAAGTTGTTTTTAACTAAAATTTAAAAAATAGAACTAGTTTTAGTGCTTCAAGTTACAATGAAAAATATAGATAACAAAACATAGTTATAATATAAAATATACTCGTTGTCTCTAGCAACTATAACAACTGCAATTTTTATAATCTGCATACACACACTTAATAATTGCAGCAAAAATAAAGAAAGAAATAACTCACCCACAAGATGACTTAAAAATCATTTCGAAAGACTATAAAAAGTTTGAAGAATTTTTCAAACCAGAAAAAAATTATATTTCTTTCTATGGCAAATTATTTAGAACAATTATGGAAGCCTTGTTTCCGTGCATTACGTACACTGGCGTTGTCTGCAATCAGAGCGACTCATTTTAATTGTCAAACATATTGAAGCATACAATTATGAACAAAAGAAAATAAAACTGAAATCACTTATGTTGGAATCTAATAACTTGTTGTGGGAGAAAGTGATAATACTTCAGCTACATTGTTTTATTTTTCCTTTTCAAAATGCTGCTGGTGTTCAACAATGACTTCCGTTTCCGTTTTGCGAAGAGTTTTTGCTTTTCTAACCTTTTTTTGTTTGTAATTTGCTGGGATTTTTGCCCAATAATAATAATTATTACGTTAAAAGAGTGAAAGAGCTAATGAAGGGGATTTAAGATGAATTTAATAAAATAATAAAAATATAAAAAAATAACTTTATAGAACGACGAAGGCTTAAGAGAATTGGAAATAGAATTTTTCTGAATAAAAACTTGTAACGTTGAAATTTTATTTCATATTAATGTAACTTTTTTTATTTAAGTGAGTTTAAATTTTGACCTTTTTTCTTGCTAATTTGACAGTTAAATGATATTGGGGAATACTTGTCCACTCTGGTTCTTAAGACTTTGTTTTGTTTTACAGAAAATACTAAAAACCTTTTGCAGCCTCCAGAGCCTTTTTGATGAACTGGTTTTTCTAGCTTTTAATTGTTTTCGTTGAACTTGCGGATTGTGTTCGAGTGTGGAAGATACATTTTAATTGTAAGCATTTGTACAAGCTTTAAGTGCACTTGAAGGAGAATAAGGCAGAGACCAAGAAGAATTAACAATGAATAAAAGAATAACCACCTTAGTCATAAAACTTAAAATAAGTTTATGAAATTTTTCGACTTTTTATTTATACTTTCAATTAAACTATTTTTTAAGCCTTAGGTCTGCTTATATTTTTATTTTTCAGTTAAATATTTCGTTAAAATTTGGTTAATCAAGAAATCTATTATATATTTTCTAATTTTCAATTTTTATAGCTATGCTATTTATTGCGCGTTTTAAATTTATATTTGTTTGGATTTCTTTGTACTTAAAAGAAGAGTACGAAAATAAACGAAATAATTTTAATTGATTTTGTTTTGTTTCGTTATTTGAAGTGAGTGAAACAAAAACAATAAGAACGATTGCTTAGTTTCTTTTTTTATTGTTTTTGCATATTAGTACAAACCAGAAAACCGCCACCGGCCACAAACAATAAATTAATTTAATCGTACGCAGCTAGACAATAAAATAATGAGAAAAATTTGACATCATCATATCATATAAATTTCTTGCATTATTATTTCACACATGAAATTTGTTTTATATAACTAACCAGCATAGCTATAATCTGGTGTCCTAGGACACCTCTTTCTTTCATTCGCAAATCGCACGATTCATTCGCAAGTCGCACGATTATTCTTTCTTTCTTTCAATCACAAAAAAAAAACTTTTATTTTTTCAATCGCAAAAAAGATATTTTTCAATTTTTTTTCTGTGATTGAAAAAAAATTAACGCAAAAAAATAATTTTTTTGAGATTGAAAAAAAAATAGTTTTTTTGTGATTAAAAAAATATTTTTTTTGTGATTAAAAAAATATTTTTTTTTTTTAATGAAAAAAATTTTTTTCTTTGGCGATTAAAAAATATTTTTTTTGTGATGATAATAAAAAATTTAAAAAAATATTTTGGTGATTGAAAGTAAGAAAAGAGGAAATAAATATTTTTTTTGATTGAAAGAAAAAATTAAATATTAAAAAATAAATAATAGATTGCCTGAAAAAATTAACAGAATTTTAACAAATTTTGATATAAAAAATAGAAATATAAATATTTTAAATTATAGTTTAATTAAATTTAAAATAAATTTGACATGTATTTTATTAAAATTTTTTTCAACAAAATTTTCTTGAAATAATTTAAACGTGTTTTATTTAAAATTTTTTTTCAATAAAATTTTCTTAAAATAGATTTCAAATGCATTTTATTTGTATGTATATGTATAAGTCTAAATATATTCTTATTTGATATAGAAATAATTTTTGTAAGTATACACTGAGCTCAAGGCCCATAGTGCACACTTTTCACTAAACCAGCAATACGCCAGCTTTTTATTGGTAGAAATAAATCCTCACATCTATGTAAAATCTTATCAGAAAAAATTTTGTGGAACATTTTAACCCTCTAACTCTTTTCTTTGTGGGTATTTTTTGCTTATTTCGCTTAAGGGGTAATATATGCACCCTTAACAAAGCATGCAGAAGGTTAAAATGTTGTAGAAAAAGTATTCCTCTTAAAATTTTTTTTAAAAGCGTCTCAACACAAAGAATTTGTTAGTTTAACTTAAAGGATTTAGTAACAAAAACACAAAGTGCTTACTAGGGTTAATGCAAGAGTATGCTGTAATATTTTTCTGCCGTTTAAATTAATTTTGTAATTAAATGTATAGAGAAGATTATAATAAAATTTTATGCATATATTTTATTTAAATGAATTAACCTTTTAAGAACAAGTACAAAAAATTTTAACAAAAAGATTTACAGGGAGAAGCTTTTACAGGGTTAAAATATGCCATAAAAAGTGTTTTCATTGGACTTTACATAAAACTGATTTGTTTTGTACCTAATTACAAGTTTTAATAAATACAAAATTAACCCTTAAATGTATATTAGAAACAAAACGACAGCAACCGTTTCTTTCTGGGTTTTTTTTCAAACTCTGCAAACTTGTGTATGTATGTGTGAGTTTGTAGCTGCATGTATTTGTATTACTAACTTTTAAATAACACTCATACTTAACATTTACTGCAACATAAACTATCTTAATATTAATTAACACGAACCACGTTATTTCATTTGTAGCGAAGATTTATATTTTCATAACAGATTGTATAAAATTTTTGTACTGCAGCAGTTTCTTTGATTGTAAATTAAAGCTGTAACGTAAATTATTTTGGAAAAAAATATACAAAAAACTTATTATCAGATGTAATTGATGTTGTTTGAGTGAAAAAATAAACCGAAAATGAATCATATAAAAAATGCACACACACACACATACACCCATCAGAGAGCGGCACGAGTGTACCGCAACCATAAGTACAGCTCATATGTACTCAAGTACCGCAAATAGTGAAAGTACTTGCTTAGATTGCATAAAATTTTTCTAAAATTCTAGTTAATAAATAATTGCCAAAGAGGTGGCGATGCTTTTTTATTGAAGGTTTAAATTCAATATTGTGAGAGAAAACTAAAAAAAAGTAGAAAAAATTTAAACAACTTTATGTAATTAAATTTTATTTAAATGAAGTAATTTTTAAAAAGTAATCAATATTATCATACAACCATAAAGTTTAGCTGCCTTATTCATAAAAAATATTTTACTTACTTGACATACAACTTCTATGGGAAATTTGTCAAATAAACCTGTAATAAACATAAAATATTTTTTGTGTTGCAAATTGATTTTACAGTGGCTTTTGTTTTTAATGTTTATATTGTAAAGGCCCAAAAATAAATGGATTTGCTCAGTTTAACTGAATATAAAGTTATAAATTGGGCTCCATTTGGCAGAGGCTTCAATTTTTTTTTTATGTTGGAGCAAATGAGCGTTGTTGGAAAAAAATTTATGCTGCTGATTGGTGCGCCTTTCTTTTATTTGATTTCACTAGAGATGTACAAATTTCATAATTTTTTGCACGTGAGTCACGTAGTAGTCACGTGTGACTCACGTATGCTCGTTGGTATTTTTAAATATAATTCAAAATTCCATGCTTTTTTGCGCGTGAGTCCAGCATTAGTCACGTGTGAGTCACGCATTATATATATTATATATATTTATATATTATATATATTATATAACAATAATTTAAAAAAATAACGTGTTTCATTTTCATTTTAACTAAATTTCATAAGCGGCCCACCCACCCACTTCCAATATAATTGGGCAATAATATCGCCAATTTATATGTCATATTTGAAGGTGGCACAATATATTGGAAAATATCAAAAGATTTTTTATTTTTATTGTACAATCAATATAACTGCACAATTGTTCAATATTGTTTAATTTTCCACTGTCAGTAAAATTGCGCAATATTTTCTTTGAAAATATTGTGCCATTTATTGCTTAGTATAGGTCAAAACGACAATAATATGTACAACAATATATGCAATAAATTGTATAATGGATGGACCGCTTAGGTCTTATTAAAACATTTATTTTTGGATAATTCTTAAACGAAGTCATTCAATCGATGGCGGGCAAGACATCAGGTCATCAGGAGTGTGTTTGAATAAAAAAACATGAATTTTTGCTGGTTTTTTTGGTTAAGCACCGTTTATATGCATTTCATTCTTGCTACAGTATTGCGTATACAGAAAAAAAATCATGTTTATTTATTAATTAATAATTGCTTTGTATGCGGTACCCGCCTCCCAATCCTACATCTTCAAAATTTTTGTAAAAACATCAAATTTACCCCCTATTTGTGTAAGGCGTTGACGTTAGATATCTTGGCGGTTTTTTTTAATAGATTAAAGGGAACTTGAACAACCTTTCTTTAATCTATTACAGAAATGTCAAGATTTCTATCGTCAACGCCTGACTGTTTTCTTTCTGAAGATATAGGAAAGATAATAATTATTTTGTATTGAGAGAACCTGTCTCCCCCTTTCTATACCTTCAAGATTTTTTGCAAGCATAAAGTTTTTTGTAAGAGCTATATGTATACAGTTTAGTGAACCTCATTATTTTATTTGTGGAGATATGAATTGTGTAGCGAAAAAATTGTTGTTTTGTCACATTGTGCAACGTACGCTCATGCATATACATATAATTTGTATTTATATATACATGAATGCGTCACTAAAATTTTGAATTTACTTTAGTGTCTGGAGAACACAAGCATAATATTAAAATAGTTTTGGAAAAAATTCAAGAAATTAAAAAAAATTAAGTTTAAAAATTGTTTAATGATAATTTATGATAACGGTTATTTTAAATTGTTTTTTAAAAGCACGTTTTCGGAAATTTTTTGAAAAAACTATATATAAAAATTTATTATATTATATATAATATGCACTCTTGCAGTTCTCTGATACCCAGCAGGAATATTAACAAAGAAAAATTATATTAATCTTTAGCATTATTATTGTTTTTTTTTTCAAACAATATTTAAGGCTTATCAGGAAATACCTTTTTTTGGGAGGCCAAGAGTTCATACAAATAATAAAAAATTAGAGAAAAAAGGCTAAAGAATGGCAAAGAAAACAAAAAAGGAAACAACCAAACAATCAAACAATTGTCTTCAAACACGCAAGTTGTTGAGCATTCCTGCCAGAGTTTGTGTTAGCGGTTAAGGAAACAGTAAAGTTATCATACATTTTGGCCAAAGAGTTGTTGCAAGGGAACGAATGGTTAAAGCATGAAAAATTAAATAAGAAAAAAAAATACACCACAGAACAAGAAACAGACAAATAAGCATGACAAGGTAATAATTTATTTAACAGCTTATAGTTAAGGGAAACATTTTTGTAAAGTTGTAAAAATGAGAGAGTGTGTGTAAGGCAGAAGGGTCAATAAAATTCAAACAAGCAGTCAACTCTTATGACTTGCAGGAGTTGTAAGGATTATATTCCATTCTATACTTTTTTTTGACTTTAAGGCAATATAATAAATGTTGGCTCGTTAATGTGACTAATACGCGTAATAACAATTAATATAAACTATATTTAGACAAATATATATTTGTTATATTTGATATTTCAAAAATTTTACACACACACACACACACACAAGAGCACACAGCATTGAATCCTGCCCTTAACTGTGGCTTTTATTTGGAAATAGAAAAATAAAATTCTTAACTGTGGCTTTTATTTTTGAATAGAAAAATAAATAATAAATTTTTTGTATTATTGTATTGCACAGGTACAAGTATTGTTGTTGGTTAATTTGTGAGTGGCTGCCACTTATATAAAAATAAATCCTTAACATTCACACCATCTAAAACCTACACATATTTCATTCATAGTGATGTGGATGTTAAAATGTAAAAAGCCTGCCATCTGTTTGGCCAAAATGGAAATGAAAATTTATTTATAAACATTCCTGCAAATTGAACCATTAAAAATGTAATACGAATACGAATTGCAAACATATAAATAAAATAAGCCCATGAATTTGTTATTAAGAAATTGAAAAATTAAAAAAAGCATTGGAAATGAGTTGAAAATTTATTTACATTTACAAGAAACTTTTAGCTTAATATTTTTATGTTTAAAAATCAGTAATCAGGAAATTTTTATATTAAACAAAAAGAATTTTTTTTAATAATCGTATAATAAATTTCAAGTTTTAGAGGAAGACCAAAATTTCTTAATCGGATTTAAGTTCAGTATTTTAAATTTTTATAGAAGAAAATAGTTCTACACTGAAAGAATTTTGTTCATAAGTTCTATGAATTTCGACATTAATGAAAAAATTCATTATAATTCAACCAACGTCACGCTTCGTTGGATTAATGAAACCAGTTTCGTTAAAATTATTTTAATGAAAACTACGTCAAACGTATTAAACAGTGTCATGAATGCAATGAACGAATTTCATCGAAACAACGAAATAATGTCATTAAAACGACGAAATAATTTCATTAAAGTCACGAAATAATTTCATTAAAGCAATGAGATAATTTCCAACGAAATAATTTCATTAAAACAATGAAAAAACTTCATAAAAACAATTAAATAACTTTATTATAATAACGAAATAACTTAATTCAAACTTTAAGTGTAAATAAGCATACAAAGAGTACAAGAACAATCACACAGAACTACTTTTTATGAAAGCTTTTGGTTGACAACTGTTGAAATACATTTAATTTATCAGACTTTCATGACTATACAGTGAAATTTTCATTGGGACAACGAATACATATCATAGCTTTAATGAAATTCTAAATTGCTGTATATTTCATTATATTTTTTAGTTTTAAAGAATTTAAGCTTTAACATAATTGCTTTAATGTATGTACTTATCCATATATGTTTATTTCAAGCAACAACTGTAAATGTTTCTTAAATATAAAGGGGTTTCTTAATAATTAGAAAATATTGTTGTCATAAATCCAATGAAATATTGTTACGAAACTAGATTGCCAACGAAGCAATTCCAATAAAATTCTCTCAAAATATTGGTGAAATTTTCATTTGATTTGTGAAATTATCATTAGATTTGTGAAAAAATCTACTGAAATTGTTTCGTTTGATTTGTGAAGCAAAATTCTTTCGGTGTATTTTTTAATTTTATTATCTAAAGAATACAAGAAAAATTAAAGTAGACTTTAGCTTGGGGAACTGCCGGTCCCAGGAATTCTTCAACACCCATGCTTAACTATTTGCTGATTAAGTGCGTGACGTTTCAGAAAAATGTTGGCATTTTCCCAGTTGCTCAAATAAATTTAAATATTTATTACAATTTAAAGAAAATGTTGATTTCAGCGAAACCTGCAGCAATAATTAAATAAAAATACATTTTTAAAATGATTTTGCCCAAAAATTTTTTATATATTTTTTTAAATTATATTTTAACCGCAGTTGCACGTGACATGTCACACGAAACGTAACATGCTGCAAGTAATATATCTCATGTGACCTTTTGCAAGTGACATATTTCACGTGGCATTCCGCACATCGCATGTTGCACGTGACACATTGAAGTTAGACACCGCTTGTAACATGATGCAGGTGACATGTTGCACGTGACATTCCACTCGTTATATATTGTACGTGACATGGTGAACGTAACATAGTGAAGGTGACATGTTGCATGTGGCATGATATAGGTGACATGTTGAACGTGACACTCTACTCGTGATATATTGCATGTGGCATGATGTACGTGACATGCTGCAGGTGAGAAATAGAAAATGACATTTTGCACGAGACATTTTTCAGGTAAAATGTCGCATTTGACATTTTTCCTGTTACATTTGTATGATTTCTGTTGACCTTTCTAGGGAACTATCAACGAACATTCAACCCATGTGCTTAATTAAGGATTAACATAAAGGAAATTTTCATTCACTATATACAGTCGAGTCCGCTCTAGCGCAACACGCTTTACTGAAAAAACAATCGGATTACTGAAAGCGATACAAATCCCCGCACTGATCTTAAGGGCATCTAGTCTTATTCACTTCGCTGTAGCGACACATCGCTTTACTGAAAATATCGCATTACTGAAAACCTAAAGCAAGCCCACAACTACGTTTTGTATGAAACTTACTTTGCTTTAGAGAAAAAATAAACAATGACAAATTTATTTATTAGAAAAAATTGTGCATGTTTTGTCCGTTAAAAAATTAAATGGCAGGCAAAATTTATTTGTCCTTTTCGCTCTTACGTGCTTTATTGTATTTTTCTATTATACTGTACTGATTTTAAGTAGTATGCTTAACTGTAACAAATTACAGTAATCCGAACTACGTTTTAGAAAAAAAAGTTGGATAACTGGATTTTGTTTATTTCCAGTAAAGAGGAGGATATTCATATATTTTTTTAATTTCTTCAATAAGTTTTTGGCTAAAACTTTTGCATATTTTAATATATGGAATTGCAAAACTTTTATGCGATATTCAGAGAGACGCGACGTGGATTAGTTTTGCTCTCCAGCATGTTTTCATATTATTATTATTTATTACAGTATAAGTATAATAAACTTATCGTGCTTGCTTTTAAGAAAAGAAGTAGCGAAATATTGGAATAAATTAATACATATAATTTTTATAAAAAGACCAATGCCTCTAGCTTAACAAATATTGTAATTTAAAATAATTATGCCAAAAAACAACACCGACTTCAATGTAAAGATCTAATAGAAAATTTTCAAAAAAATGTATATGGTACCAAACAGGAAGTAAAGTCCTTCAAAAAAAAACTAAAAAAAAGCATGTGCAATATATAACTGAATTTTAATGGGTGTAGTCCCGCCCATTTTTTTTTTTTTTTTGTATGGAAGATTGTGTCTATTTTGGAGCTCAACTGTGTGGTAAGTTTCGTAAAAATCGATTAATTAGAACCATGTGATATATATAATAAAAAAATTTAATGGGCCCGCCCATTTTTTTAAACTTTAAAATTGTGAAATTACTAAAAGCAAATGTGTTTGTTACATTTTGCAGCAATCAAAAAAGTAGAATATCACAAAATTAAATATAAAAATTTGTGGGCGTATCCCTGCCCACTTTTGTTAACAATGAGACCAATTGCAAGCTATACCCCCTTGGAGAAAAATAAAATATTTTCAATCGGTGCAAAATATATCGAATTATGAAGTAACAAACAAAAAATTTAGACGAATTAATAACCCCCTTCTTTTTTTGCAGTCAGTTAAAAAAAATGTGGAAAAACTTATTTTAATCATAGCTGTTAAGTAATGATTAGTAATTGTACTGATTACTAAGGTAATTACTTTTTTTTAAAGGTTAAGTAATGATTAAATTACGATTATATTCAGTTTCGCACTAATTACTAATTGATTACGATTACTTATAATGGAAAAGTAATCTGAATTACTTGAAATTACGACAAAATAAGCAAAAAGAGAATCAAAAGTAATTAAAAAATAATTCAATTACTTTTAATTAGTACATAATTAATAATTATTTATTTTTGATTACTTTTGAGTATTTTTGATAATTTTTTGTAATTTCTAGTAATTCAAATTACTTTTCAATTATTAGTAATCGTAATCAATTATTTATCAGAAATTCTTTTAAAGGGAATTATATAATCAGTACAATTCTTTTTAAAACGTAATCTAATTTTTAGTAATCATAATCAAAATTTAACAACTCTGATTTAAATAAAATATTTTATTTATTTAATTTTTGTTTTAAATTTTAAAGACTTTTGTGGAATCTTTTTTATATATTCTTTTATATATAGCAAAAATTTATTCGTGTGTAGGTTGCTTCAAATCAATTTATTTTTTTTTTAATTCTATTTGTAAGGCTAGTAAATTATTTGCTTTGTTTTAGTTAAGATTTTCTTCTTCTTTTTTTTGCCTGCAGAAAAAAAACTACTGATAAAAATATGTCGTTTGGAGAAAAATTTGTGTGTTTTTGTTTCAAGAAAACAAAAAACACATTCTATTGTTATTTACGTCAACAAGTTATTCTATAAAGTTTTATATTTGTTATTTGACAAATTTTACAAACCTTTTCTGATTGACATCAGTCCAGTGAAGTTTGCAAAAGGACGAAAAAAAAGTCAGTAAGAAAATTGCCAACATCAAATCATCATATATGTATATGTACAGTTAATCACAAAAATATTTTAACTGGAGAAAATAAAATTTATTAAAAATAAAATTAATAAAAACATACATAAATAATTTTTATATAACCGACAGTTTAGAGAAGAAACAATTTTTCGAAGGTGAAATAATTGCTCTAACAATTAAAAGAAGTTAGTTAGGACTTAAATTTTTGAGAGTAACTGTACTTATTTATATACACACTAGGGAATTCAATTTTGCATACAGTATTTATGAACATAATATTACTTAATGTATTTATTTCCTTTTGTTTTTGTTTTTCTAGTTTTTTTCCTCCGAATAAATCATTTATAAATATTTTCCTCTAACTTTTGTTTATGAAAAACAAATTTTGTCATGTATGGAAAATAACTGAAATGAAAATCTTTATGTGAATATTTGATGTACATACACACATATGTATGTAGTTCTGGTGGGTGTGCTTGTGCTTAAAAACAAATACGAGAAGCTGTCATGCATACAAATATAAAAATAATGTTTGCTTTATTTGCATTGTATTCTGCTCACACCATAAAATTCTATGCATAAATATTTGATTTTTAAAAGCATAAACATTCATGCATGAGAGCTGAATGAGTTTGAATGAGAGATTGTTTATATATTTAGATTTTGATTTACAATTTTTTTCTTCCAATTTTTTTTTGAGCAGCCTATTAAAACATGTTTTGTATACAATAAAAATGTCAATCATGCGTAATAAATCATCAAACATTGTGACAGTCATCTGCATAAAATTTATACGAGTAGCAAGCACATGTATGCACATATTTGTAGCACTAATATGTGTGTGTGTGTGTATTTTATAATGTATAATATAATCATATATTGAGCTTTTAAAGATGAATATATCAAGCATTATATTATCATGTACTTACACATGTATGTATTTATGTATATGGGCATTTCCATAGGAAAGGCCAACTTCCTACTTTTACGAAATGTGAGGCTAATTACGTTTTACACCAACATGAAGAAAAAAGTATTTGATATATAAAATTCTATGAAAAAACAGGGTGCATCAGCAACCAAAGTAACGTGACAAAAGGTGTCCTTTTTGTGTAGAATAGCCTATGTAAATATGTAGATATGAATGCATATGTATTAACCTATACTGATGATTATTATTATGGCGGATGTGCGTAAACGCTTAATATAATGATTATGATGTCGTGGCTAATGTTGTCATTTCTCACAACACGCTTCATTTAGAAAATTATAAATGTGTATAAATGTGTATTATGTACACACTCATGTACACACATACATCAGGCATAAGAAAAAAGTTCACCCTTACCAGTGCGTTTCCACGTAGTCAAAAATTAGCAAAATCTGGTACTTCAGAAATTTCAAACAAAATCTAGCAAATTTCATGAAGACCTCCCACACAAAGCAAAATCTATTTTGTCACTAGTTTTTTTTTCGAAATCTACTTAAAATCCATAATAATTACCATGAAACCAAATAGGTCTCGGACTGGAGGAAAGGTATAGCAACAGCCTTCCTAACCTACTTAAAATCCAGCAAAACTTAGAATGCTACTATGGTTTTTTTCTTCGAAATTTTAGTAAAAAGTAAACCTCTTAAAAACGTGTTTTGTGGCCTAATTCCTTTTGGTATTTGCCTCTCACAGTGCTACGAATACGGTATATATTTGGAAAAAATTATTTGATAATCAGTTCCTATTGTTTTTAAGGCTGCTGATTTCGAAAAAAAAAATGTGAAAAAATTCTAGCTCATTTTCTTAAGAAAATACGATGGAGTCCCGCTATTGCGAACTTCATGTGTATAATATACTATATTTTTTATAAAATAATAACAAATTCTTATTAATTTTAATAATTCTTTAGTGACTCTTTTTTTAAGATGAAAAATATATCTCAAAAATTTCTATAACATTTGAAAAACAAAGAAGTTTAGGTAATACGAACTTTACTAGATTTTTTCGAAATATACTTAAAATCCTGTAAAACGTAGATATGCCAATATGGTTTTTTTTATAAAAATTTTAGTAAAAAGTAAACATTTGTACTTAAAAATGTGTTTTTTTACCAATTTCCTTCAGCTTATGCTTTGCACAGTGGCACGAATCTGGAATATATTTAGACAAAATTATTAGATGATCAATTTCTATTGTTTTTTCAGCAGCAGAATTAAAAAAAAATAGTGAAAAATCTCTAGTACAATTTTTAAAGAAAATACGATAGAGCCCCGTTATTGCGAACTTCAAGAGTTTTATTTTTTCTTAATATTAAAAAATTCTTATAAACTTTTAATGTTTTAGTGATTTTTTTGAGGATGAAAAATATCTCGAAATTTCTATATACTTTTGAAAACAGTGAAGTTCAAAAAACAATTTATTTTTTATTTTCATTAATGCCCTAAATAACTGAAATCGTTTAAATTATAAAATTTTCATGATTTACAGGATATTTAAGCTTTACCGGATAGATTAAATTAAAAAAAATTAGCTTGTATTAAATACCTTGAGAAATAATTTTATTAAAATGAAACAAAAATTGTATTTTATAATTAATTTAATTAAATAATATTATAACAAAAAAAGTCTACATCATTTAAAAAATAGTGCTATTTTTTTTTGAAGATAATAAAACCATTTAATTTTCTGCTTTCATTGTTGCCCCTAAATAACTAAAATCTTTTAAAGTGCAATATATTTATGATTTGCAGGATAGTGATGCTTTAACGAATAGAGAATTAAAAAAAATTTAACTTGTATTAAATAACAAATAATGTTTTTAAAATAAATAACATATATGTGTATTCATTTTATAATTAATTTAAGTACGAAATTTTATAATAATTAAATTTCTATAGCATTTAAAAAATAGTGAAGTTCAGGTACTACGAACTTTGTATTCGAAAAATTATAATAATGCTGAATCTATTTAAACAAAGTTATTTGAATGTCATTCCTTACTGTTTTTGCGGCTGCTGAATATCTGCATATTTAAAAACAACAGTAAAGTTCAGTTATTACGAATTTTATATTCAAAAAGTTTTTGTAAATAACAAAATAAATAAATTTTTGTTTTTAATTTTGCCAAATTAAAATAAAGCTTTTCATTTTTAAGATATTTATTATTTACAGGACATTTAAGCTTTAACGAATATAAAAAAGATTACTTATATTGAATAACTTGACAAGTTATTTTATTAAAATAAAATAAAAATTAGTTTTATAGCTAATTTAGGCAGATAATATTATAACAACAAAAATATGCATCCCTTAAAACAGTGAAGTTCAAGTATGACGAACTTTATTATCGAAGTTGTTTTTTTACAAACTAATAAATTTATTTTTTTTTGTTTTCATTTCTGCCCCTAAGTAACTGAAATCCATTGAAGTATAAGATATTTTTGATTTACAGGACATTTGAATTTTAACGAAAAGAGAATTGAAAATATTTAAATTTGCATTAAATAACTTGACAAATATTTTATTAAAACAAAATAAAAATGCATTTTATCATTAATTTAATATGAAAATTTTGTAAGAAAAATTTAATTTCTAAACCTCTAAAATATATATGAAAAATAACGAAAATACCTTTCAAAAAATATATTACCATACAAATTTGATAAGGGAAAAAAGTTTCTATTTACAAGTCCTAACTATAGTGATTATTAAAGT
Source organism: Tachina fera (assembly GCA_905220375.1). NCBI lineage: Eukaryota > Metazoa > Arthropoda > Insecta > Diptera > Tachinidae > Tachina > Tachina fera. The sequence goes on from LR999963.1 coordinate 181,036,378, forward strand.
TAAAAATTTTAAAACTCTGTTACCTTTACATGTGTACAAAAAACCTCATTAAATCGTGCTTAAAGCAAAATTTTATACAATATTACACAACGTTTCCATTTGTATGCAGTTTTATTTTTTTAATAATTAAAAACAAAAGTAATCCACTAACTCTTTTTTTAATTAAAAACAATAATCAGCTTAATAATTTTTAATGGCTGCAGTTTGTATGCAATGCAGTATATTATACACTATTTTTCCATGAACTTAAAGCACACATACTACGTGTAGATTTTATTGCTTGTAGTGGTCAAATAACTCAATCTGCCGGTAACGAACACAAACACAAATACACTTTCGAAAGCAGCAAAACTTAAACATAAATAAAGTTGCTTTTTTGCTGTTGCCTTTTACTAAATAAAGCAGAGCCAGCACTGGACCAGTTTTTTTATGACACTGCTGTTGTGGACATTTAACGAGAGAATTATGACCAGAGTGCTACAATGAATCATCGTTGGAAAATATGTATGTATGTATGTACAAGAGCAAGTATTGCAGTAACAGCCACAATACTGCAGTAGTTGCAGCAAACTAAACAAGAAAAAACTGAGAAAACATCTAAAGGTACAACCTCCTCGGAAACAAAAGTGTGAATGACACACTTTATTTTGCTTTAAAGCTGAGAAAGGAATAAAAGGATCACTTAATAGAAAAAATTTTCACTGAAAAAAAGTAAAGTATTCTATTGAAATAATCACAAAAAAGTAATTTTACAATTATGGTTTCTACTTATTTATAAGCTCATTTAATTACACTGTGCAACAATTTGGAACCTTTTTCAAAACTTTTGCGGTTCTCAAAATTGATTCTGGTAGAGAAGATACAAAAAGCTTTTGAAAGCTTACACCGGAATTTTATTTTGGGGATGGCTTGGGCCGGGGGGCAGGGGGACAGGGGGACCTAACAGTCCCCATTTATGCTAGTCGTGCAAAATATAAAAATATATCGCTCATTTACTTCAACAACGACATAATTAAAAAAAATTTGTTTAAAAAAAAACGAGTTTAAGGCTTTCAATTACACACAAGTTAGAGGAAAAAGTAAATTTTATTTTTTCTGTTGAGTATATTAAATATTTTTATACACTTTCTACCCAATATGAATAATAATATGAGAATTAATTCTACATTATAAACTCAAATATCCTTTTTTTTTGACTTATGACGTTGTTGTAGTAAATGAGCGATACATTTTTTTCATCTGAGATGTAAAATACATTCAGCTACTTTTTAAAACATATTAAAGCAAAAAATTTTGTAGGACATATTAGCCCTGCTACTTTCCCGCATAATGGTAATTTTGGCTCTATTCTAAGATATTGTAAAAAACACTCCTAAAAAGGGGTATAGCGGGAATGAAATGTTCTACAAAATTATTGGCCATAAAATTTTACTAAAAGTCTATTAAGACACCCGAGCCCAAAATTTAACATAAACAGCATAAACCAGCTAAACTCAAGAATGCCCATTTTTTTCTTAAAAATTCCCTTAGGGAAATTAAATCTTTTTATAGGCAGATCTTAAAAAAAATAATAATTTGTAAACGTTCCAAATTTTTATGAAAAATAACGAAAATTCGTTTCAGAAAATATTTTTTTCCATAAAAATTTCAAAACGAAAAAATCGTCTGTATATACATACAAGCTTTTTAATTATCCCACAAGGGAATTTTTAGTCTTAAAATGAAATATCAGAAAGCCATAATGTTTTTTTCTTCTAAATTTTAATAGCTCAGTAAAATCATTAATTGCGTAAAATTTATTATTTATAATATAAAAAAAGTACCATGATAAATTTCAATAACAGACCTCGTTTCCAAATACGCCTAAAGCTATACTAGAGATATGTACATAAGTACGAGTATGTATGTATTTACGTGTTTGTACATGCACAAAATTTTTGCGCTTATTTATTTAATATTTTTTTCTTTTTTTTTTGCTTTTCAATAAACGCTAATAATGAATACATTTGGGTGTTATGAAAATAAATGAAACAAATCTAAATATATTTTCTGCCATAAAAATACAAATCATCGATATTCAACAGATTTTGCAAATTGATAAATTTCCAAACATTTATTACGCCACTCGTATGGTTTTTTTTGCAGATACACACACGCACTCACTTACTTACTCTTATTATTCCTTAATGGTATTTTATTTATTTTTTTATGTTTATCTTGTTTTCGTAATCCTCTCACTCGTGTGTGCTACGCTCCACACGCTCTTAACAACAAACATCCGCACCCACACACAAATACGCTTACAAATATTCATAACAGTATTTTATCATGCATATTATTTTCATATTTACAATAACAAATACTTAAACACAAACACTTAAAAGCAAAAGCTTTTGCCTATTATGCGATTTGTAAAAATGAGAGTATGTATATTGAAGAGTGTAATAACAGCAGCAGCAGCAGCATCAACAACAACAACAAGAACAACTATCTGTTAGAAATAATGCCAATAGAAAATCGTTTTGTAGATAATATCATCATTCATTCATTCCACTTTTATTGTTTTCCCAATCCATTGTACGCACACACACACACACACAGATTTTATTTATAATAAATACATAATGACATGTTTGCACGCCATACGCCTGTATGTAGGTACATATGTATATACAGATTTTCATATGTAAGCCAGAGCTGCCCACAGAGAAATGTATTAGCGTATGTGTATTCATTTGTATAAAAAGCCGATTGATGTTCGGCACTCTGGCGCTACTCTGGGCAGCCTCGATGTAAGCTCATGGAGTTGTATGAATGAGAATGTACACATGGCATAGTAGGGCCCAGTTTGGGCATTTTATTATACAGTGCGACACAAAACACAACATTGGAAAAAATAACAACTCCTATAAGCAATTGCAATTGTTCCTTTTTTAAAAGCCACTTTTTCGCTTAAGACACTTTCCTTCAATAAAATAAAAATCAACAAAAGTTGTTTCTTAATAAAAAGTAACTTTTGAAACAAGTTACAATGTTATTTTATCACTAAAATAGAAACTACCTCGAGATTAACTAACATAAGAAATTAAAATTAAATAATATTAAAATAAAATAAAATTAAATAAAATAAAATAAAGTAAAATAAAACAAAATACAATCAAATAAAATAAAATAAATTAATATAAATTAAGAATTACAGACTTACGTCCCTTCTCACAATGTCTGATTAAGAGTTAACGTGAACTTTCCCTGACAGCTCTTTATACAAAACTTGTCGTTAAAGTCCTTGTTAGCTTTTAATTGTACATTGTGAAAAGGGCCGTTAACAATAAAAAAATAAGTAAAATAAAATAAAATTAAAAAAAAATAGAAAACAAAATATAAAAAACAACAACACTAGCGTTAAGTAAGTGCAAGTAAAAATATATACACAGTAAATACCACAACAAACACAAACATACGCTTGGTTTCCTTGTAAAAAATCTATGTTTGCAATAACAGGACTAGTGCAAAATTAGGAGAGAGAGAGAAAGAATGGAGTGGTGCAGGGACATAAACAATTATAAACATTCCACGCAATAATGTTTAGGTATGTAACTTAACCATTACTTTTGTTTTATTAGTTTTGAGCTTTTTCGTTTTGTTCCTTTTTTTCTAAATAAGTTGTTTATTTTTTTTTGTGTTCAGCTTTCGTCGCAGTATTAAGAACATATAAAATTGGCAGGAGTAACAAACAACAACAACAACAACAGTTGTATACTTTTTCAGTAACTAGACTTTCGCATGTATAACTTGCGCATTCGTTTACAGTAGTAAAACAACATTAAGGCATGCGATACATTTCCGTTAAAACAACAAACAATATTTAAAAAAACAGCCGTGCTTTTGAGAGCAGGCATGTTGAAAAGTGATTTAAAATACGATGGCATTCTTTGTTGAGAAAGAAGCAGTTGGAGAGAAAAAATTAGTTTATTCTATTTTTGGAGAAATGTACCAAAGGCTAAAAGCGGAATGTCAATAGCGGGAGAAAGTGTTACAAAAAGGACTATTGGAATATCGGTAAGGAAAATAAAAGATAAGCAAGGGCATTGGTTTAGATTGCTGCTTAGCATAGGCAGTCATTCAAGTAGAATCTTATTCTATAAAATTTTGTCTTATTTTATATTTTGAAGAATTTCACTGGGTTCTAGAAATTTTTTTTTTCAGTTAGACCTCGTTTTCCAAGCAAAAGTTGCGCTCAGACGAGGCAAATAGTTAAGTAAAATTTAACAATATTTACAGTTTTTGCATATAGAAGTACATTAGATATTTATATATTTTATTTAAAATATTGAATTAAGATTCGCCAAAAATAATGGTTCCATATAATTTGTAATATAAGTGGTTCCGTCTGACCGCAACCTAACAGCAATTTATGCGGCATGTCGACGCTTTTGCAGTTAATTTGTTCTTGTTTGTGCAATAATTATTGCTTTCTGTTAAAATACATAAAAAATACATGCATATGCATGTTTATGTATGTGTATGTACAAGCGCAATATAAATAAACTTATTTAAATGTATTTCTTTTGTTTGCTGTTATGCTCATCTGTTACGTGCGGTTTTTGATATTATTTTTTTAAATTTTTTTCTGTATTGTTTTTTATTTTACTCGTGTGCCAACAACAATTTTTTTATGATGTTCTCTGTTTTACAGCCATGTCTTTTTTTCAGAGTTGTTATTTTGTTTGCAATTTAAGTTATTTTTTTAAATGACTTTACAAACACATACAATAAACTCTATAACACACACACGCACACAGAACACATGCACAGGCATGTGGTAAATGAATAAAATTCATAGAAGTGTGCGATATGTTTTTGCAGTTCTAAGGAGTAGAAAGCAAAAAAAAAAATTTATAATATCATAATAAATTTCATGATATTTTTGTTTACAATTTTAATTTCACATTAAAGTAATTAAAACATTTTTTCAAATATTAATGGTTTAAGAAAACACACTTAACATTTAAACTTATAATAAATAACTCTTTAAAAAAAAATTTAAAATAAAAATTATTTAGATTCAGTTAAAGAAATACGTAAAACATAAAACTTAATTTTAAAGGGCGTGCTTCCGCCCACTTTTTTAACGCAATATTATTTTATTAAACGATTTTAAAAAGTCTTTCTTGGAATTAAATAAGTAAAAGTACATATAATATAATAATAAATTTTAATGGGCGTGGCGTAGCCCACTTTTTAAAAGTAAAGAATGTATTAAATTTCGTAAGAATTGTTTAAGTATAAGTTCATAGAAGATAATACTTAATTTTAGGGGGCGCGGTACCGGCCACTTTTTTATTTTGTTTCACCAGCTTAAAGTGTCTGCTTAAGGACTCTTGGGAATATAATAAGTTAAAGTATATACAAAAAATATAACAATAAATTTTAATGGGCGTGCCTACGCCCACTTTCTCGAATGTGGAATTATATATATTATATATATATATTAATGAATTTACGATTTAACTAAAATCACTTAAATAGAAGCACGTTAACTATAAAATTTAGTGTTAGGGGGCGTGGTCCCGCCCACTTTAAAAAAATCAAGATTGTAGCGTTACTAAAGCTCAATGCTTGTGTGAAGTCTTTTAAGAATAGGTAAAGTATAAGAGCGTAATATATAATATGTACTTAATTGTAAGGGGCGTGGTTCCGCCCACTTAAAATATAATATAATATATTATTTTACAAGCATAAATTCCCTGATCATTTTTGTGGGAATCGGAAAAAATATAATAATAAAAAAACAATAAATTTTAAAAACAGAACTATGTCACTTTCAGTAATCAGATGGTGGGTGTAAGGCTTCCTAGGCATCGTTTATGGTAAAGTTGCCGTGAATGGAAAATAAAATTTAAATGGGCGTGGCTCCGCCCACTTTTTTTTAAACAGAACTATATAACTTTTAGTAATCAGATGGTGTGTGTCAGGCTTCCCAGGCATCGTTTAAGGTAAAATAACCGTAAATAGAAAATTAAATTTAAATGGGTCTTTACAAGAGTTCTAGATTCGTAATAAGGCTGTCAGATAATTAGACGTACGTAGGAAGATAGAGAAAATATTTAGCAGGCGTAGTCACGCCCCTTTTTTGCTAATAAAACGAAATGGAGGCTATACACTCACTTTCCGCCTAAAAAAATCTTGTGAAGTAACCTATATAAAAAAGATTAAAGAGGAAGAGGTTAACCTTGCAAAAAATCCTTGAAACTCCCCACGCCCTAAAATACAGATTTTTGTTCTGAAATCAGAGAATAATTGAAATGGATTTGAAAAAGACTTAGCTTAGATTGAAAAGACAGGCAATCAATATTGAATCAATACGTTTTGGATTACTTTCATGCTGTTTTTTAGCATAACACGAAGATTTTTGAGGTTAGGTTTTTTAAACAGGAATAATTTCTTTAAAACGAACTTAAGTTAAGCAGTTTAATTAATGTGATTTTTCTAAAGAAGAGAAGAAAAATTAAACTAGACCTTAGCTGGGGAAATGGCTGCATTTTTCTGTGCTGCCGTGCAATTCATCTGCAGTGACCTATATGTTTGTGTGGTTGTATATTTCTCACTGAGCAGAAAGTATAACATTATAGAGATGATGTTATGCTTTGAATGTTAACTTTAAAATTGTCTTGTATGTTTTTGTTGTTCTATATTTATGTTCTTGAGCCAATAATAGCTGGATAATTTTTATTATATTAGGTTTGTTCACGTATATCTGCTCAACAATATATTAGAAACATTTTTATTTTAAAGCAAACTAATATAAAAAAGAAATTCAGTTTCTTTACTCGTTCTTAACGATAGCATATGTTCAATAACAATTAAAATTTCAACATTATTATATTTTCTATTTTACTTTCAACATATTTTTAACAAGAATAAAATTTTCTTTTTTTTTCTTTCTCCAGAAATAAATTGTTTTCAAAGATTCGCCGAACAGCCAAAATACACAGAAGTGAATCCAGGTCAGGACGCTTTATTAACATGCAAAGTAATCGATAAGCGTGGCACATGTTCATGGCAAAAGGATAATAAGGTAAGCACACAACAAAAGCCATTTAATTTTCAAAGACAAAGAGAGTGAAATAAATAAGAAAATATTGTCATTTTTAAACGATTTCACATGAATTTTAAACCATAACATTTGCTTAACAAGTGGCAGGCGTTTTAAATAAAATATGAGCGCTGCATGTGCACCATGTTGCCTTTCTTTTCCAGGAAATTTTAAAAAGAAATTTAAAATTCTTACATTTGCTAAGGCAGTAGCAAATTCAAGCAAGGCAGGTGATATGCAAGTTGGCAGATGGCTTTATTTCATTCAGGTCAGTTATTTTCCAAGAAATATTCAATGGCAAATATTGAAATATAATTATATTTTCAGCAGATACTATAATTAAATAATTATAAAGAGAAAACCATTTTATTTATATATTGTTTCAAAGGACCTTTAAGGGTTTGTTAACGCCTTGTAAATTTGTTATGAAACGAGCACTATTTAAATATAATTAAAGTTAATTTTAAATTTTTAACTTGTGCTTTTAAGTTTTACTTTCTTTTAAAGGACGAAGTAACAACAATTACCTGCAAGTTGTTTTCCTAGAAAACTGCATTAACTGTTGGTTTACTTGCAAAAAAACAAAAAAAAAAAAGTAAAGTACACCTAGAAAAAAATATCAAGAAATGCAATTCCTAAATTATTCAATTCAATTATCACTTGCTTCAATAAACTACATTTTAATATTATAAATTTGATATTAAGAGTTTTTTTTAATAAATTTAAGTTAATTTTTTTTTCTATTTAAATCTTTACAAACTTGTAGCAAACATAATTTAGGCTTTTTTAACTACTCGTAAATTCAGTAAAATGCCACTTTGCCTCACACCAAAAGGTTGCGTACAGGGGGTGTGTCCTTTTGGCGAATTTTCGATTTTTAGTGATTTCTTCAGTATTCACGCTTTTTTAGTTTTTGGTAATTTTTTTATGCTTTTTGCGTTTTTTTTTTCGTTTGGTACTTTTTTCTGTGACTTATTTTATTTTTCCGATTTCTTTAGATTTCGGTGATTTGTTTTATTTTTTAGTTTTGGTTATTTTTACTTTTGGTTTTTGGCGATTTTCTTAGTTTGGTGCTTTCTTTCGCTTTGCTTTAGAGATTTTTTTAATTTGTGGCGATCATGGTGTTTTTTTGGTTCTTGTGTTTTTTTTGTTTATCCGATTTTTTACGTTTGGTGCTTTTTTAGTTTTGATGATTTTTTTTTAGATTTTTTCTTAATATTTTTTATTTCTTTTTTTTCCTTCTGGTGCTTTTTTCATTTTGGTGTTTTTTTCGTTTTGGTGATTTTTTTAGTTTTGGCACTTTTTTCGGTTTTTGGCGATTTTTTTAGTTTTTCCGCGACCTTTTTGATCTTGATGTTTGTTTTTCTTTTAATGCTTCTTTGTTTTGGCGAATTTTTTGAATTTTAGCACTTTCTTAGCTTTCGGGATTTTTTCGATTTGTTGTTGTTGTTCTCGCTACGCTGTCCGTCTGTCCGTCATACAGTATTTTCTCAGGAACCGTAAGAGCAACGGACCTTAAATTTGGACAGAGAATGAAGAGCCTTGGCCACTACAACAACAAATAAATGAGAATTAAAAATTAAAGGGTGTTCCAAAACGAGTAACGAAAAATTTTAAAATCCCATGTAATATACATACAATTGTATATACATATGTATATTGAGACTTGAAATTCGTAAAATTAGTGTATTTTTATATAGACTACAACAATTAACATTAAAATATTAAAAAAATTTAATTAAAGTGTGGTCCATCAGTTAATGCAATCTTGACTATGTAATTTTGACAACTTGCTATATCTTGGAAACCGTAAGAGGTAAACTCTTGACATTTTCAAAAACGGTAAAACTAAAAAATCCTAAAATTATAAAATCGCTAAACCAAAAAAAATCGCCAAAAATTTAAAAAAAATCGCCAAAAATTAAAAAAATCGCCAAAATTAAAAAAAAAATTCTATTACTAAAATAAATTGCTAAACTCGAAAAAATCGCACAAAAGCAAAAAATCGCCAAAATGAAAAAAACGCCAAAACCGAAATAATTATTTGTATGAAAAAAAATCTTCAAAATGAAAAAAAATCACCAAAATTAAAAAAAAATCGCCAAGGTTAAATAATGCCAAAAACCGAAAAAATCGCCAAAATGCGAAAAAAAGAGCCAAAAATTAAAAAAATCATCCAAACGGAAAAAATTGCCATTATGAAAAAAATTGCCAAAATTAAAAAAAATCGTAAAATTAGAAAAAGCCAAAAACGAAAAAAGTCGCCAAAACCAGAAAAAAGTGCCAAGATTGAAAAAATCGCCAAAATAAAAAAAATCGCCGAAATTAAAAAAACTTCAAAAACCAAAAAAAAAATCGCCAAAATGAGAAAAAAGTGCCAAAACTCAGAAAGCGCCAATAAATTCAGAAAACCCCAAAACTAAAAAAACGCTTAAAACCGAAGAAAACCCAAAAACGAAGAAATGCCAAAACTATAGTTTATATTGGCTAAAGTTCGTATTGAATTACATATCTCGTGTCCGTACGGAATCCTTCGTGCGCGGGTCAAAGTCGCACTTCACTGAATGTATTTATTATTTTGGTGTATTTTTTGTTCTGGCGATTTTTTATTTTTGGTGATATTTTTACTCTTGGTTTTTTTCGTTAGGTGTTTTTTTTGTTTTAGTGATTTTTTTTGTTGGTTTTGGCGTTTTTTTTTTGTTATGATGTTTTTTCGGTTTTTGGCAATTTTTTTCGTTTTAGTGCTTTGTTTTTGTTTTGGCCATTTTATTAATGTAGTCGATTTTTTCTGGTTTTTGGGTTTTTTTCTTATAATTTTTTATTATTATTTTTACTTTGGTGCTTATTTTTTGTTTTGGCGTTTTTTTAGTTTTAGCGTTCAGTTTAATTTTTGGTCACTTTTTCTGTTTTTTGGCGGTTACTTTCATTTTGGTGCTTTTTTTGTTCAGGCGATTTTTTTGTTTTTTAGTTTTCTGCGTTTTACTCGTGGTGTTTTCTTTTTGGTTTTAGTGCTTATTTTAGTTTTGACGATTTTTTTTTCGTTTTTTGTGATTTTTTTTCGTTATGTGATTTTTATCGTTTTGGCGATTTATTTTATTTATGGTATAGGTACTTTCCATTTAAGCGTTTCTTCATTTTAGGGATTTTTCCTGGCGAGAATATATTATTTTTTCGTTTTCATTTTTTAAAAAAAAATTGATGCACCCATATTCATAAAAATATAAAATGAACTTAAATCCATTTTAGGAAAATTTTTTTTAAAAAATTTTGAATAAAATATATTTCAAATTCATTTTAAATTGTATGGATATGGGAGAAAGTATTCAATGTGGAAAAGAAACAATGAAAATCTAAAGCACACTCTTAGGAGCAATATTTCATACAGTGGAGCACTTAAGGCAAAAAGCAGTAATAAATCTGTAGTTCCTAAACTATTGATACGATAGCAAAGAGATATAGAAATAAAATAAAAAAGAGACCATAATATTTCAGAAAATTTGCTTTTAAGCTTAGAAACTAATCATCTTCTTTTAAGAAAAAATTTTCCAATTTATAACTCTCTGACAAAATTTTGCTAAATTTTAGAGACGTTCAAGGCTTTTTTTATCTTTTCTGAAGCACTGCAAGAATAAACACATACAACTTAGTGACAAAATTTAACATAACATCAGCCTTTAAATTTACGTAAATACAAATATACAGGGATTTACGTAACTAAATGCAAAATGGCAGAGAGAGAGAAAAAGAGTAAAAAGAGGAAACAGAAATACATATTTATGTAATAAATGTTATGAAAACGGATTTAATAGAACAGATAGTAAATATTTTATATACTCAAACAGTAGGACACATTCAACTGATTCTAAACTAAATTTATACGACTAGCTGTATGTGTATGTATGCCTTAGTGTGAGTGCTTGCGTGCTTGTGCTTGTGTGTGTGTGTATGAGCTTACAAAATTTCTCTTGCCGGAAATTCTTGGAAGTATTTTTAAATTAATATTTAATTAGAATTATATGTGAAGATTTTCAAGCAAGAAGCCAAGCACTTTATAAACAACATTATGTCCTTTAATCGTTCATTTGTTAGAAGTTAAAAACTTTGGAAAACAATTCAACAACAACAAAATTAACAAAATTTTAGCAATTGTAATAAATTGGATAAGGATTGTTCTTGTTGTTGTTGTTGTTATTTTATTTTGTTAATCAACATATGTAACATTAATAACTATCAAAAGTTTTGTGAAATAATGAATCATTATCTCATCATCGTCCAAATGAATAATAATTAAATAATTCAATGCAGGATTCTTACTGTTCATAAATCAAATTATTTGTTGGAAATAAATATTTAAGACAATATTCTCAATAAGAATAATCCTATTTCTTGTTCATTTAAGCAAAAAAAATTATTCGGCCGTTAATCGGGTAATCTAATTGTTTTACTCGAATAATTTCTGGTTCATTTAAGGAATAAATAAATTTTATTCTTCATTAATCGTGTGATCTAATAAATTATATTCGATTAATCGAGTAATAAAATGTTGGAGAATTTTATTCGCTTAATCGACTAATAAAAAAATTTATTATATGCATATAAACGATAAATTGTATTACATACTTTATTAATCTAGTAATCGAATAATTTTATTATTAGTTTGTTCGGCCGTTAATCGGGTAATCTAATAATTTTACTCGAATAATTTTAATTCTGGTGAATATAATATTTTAATCTTATATTTTTATTTATTAATGCATAAAAAATGGAAAATTTTTATTCAAATAAATCGATTAATCTTATTCGTAATTCAGTCTAATGTTTAAATAATCATATGAATTTATTCGATTAATCGAATGAAATACAAACAAAATATGAAATATAAACAAAAAATGTTATTCGTCTACCAAACGAATATTTTTATTTTCCGTTAATTTAAGCAATAAAAAAATTTTTATTCGTTCGTTACTCGAATAATTTTATTCTTTGGTCATAAAAAATATTTATTCGGTCATTAATGGTGCAATCTAATAACGTTTTTTTTTTAGGATTCATACTAAAAAAAATTAAAATTTTTATTCAAATTAATCGTATAATTTTATTCGTTTAACCGAGTAATAAAAATGTTATTATTTAAAAACGAAAAATTTTATTCGGTTGTAAATCTAATAATCCGATTTTGTGATCTTATGGACTATTTCTCACCTGCGAAAGAAAACGTTCGACTTACAATTTATAATAATATAATTTAATAATAATAATTTAATATCTGAAAAATTAAAAATAAACTTTATTATAACTTTACAATGATAAAAAAAGAAACTTCTGTAATGATGCAATATTTTTTTCTTCTTTATTTTTAAACTACTTTATAGTTTAAAATTATAATTTAAAATGCATTAACTTCAATAGCAACTGTAATTACTAATTGCTTTATTTCTTAACAAAGGAAACAAACAGGTCATTGAGCTTTGTGGTATAGCAAAACAAAAAAACAAAAATAACATATAAAAATATCCAAAAACATTGACATATTTAGGTGACATTTTGATTGTTTTGCTGTGGTCGCCATTGTGATTTATTAATATGTCATGTTTGGTTCTTTTTTTTTATTTATATATATTTTCTCATTTTTTTACAAGGGAAAACGTAACAAAATATAACAACAAACAAAGGTTTATTTTTATTTTTTACTACTATCGTATAGTTTTTTTTTATGCTTCAAACCATTCATTATAAAATTAATGTTAAAGTAAAATGATTTATGAGGTGCTCGTAACAGCCAAAAAAATTATAAGGTAGTGTTGTTTTTATATATTGTATTATTCGTAAAATATTTGTAAAAATATGTAGCACGAAATATATAATACAAATATTAGACAATACAAAATCTAAATAAAGTGATTGCCTGAACGTTTAAGACTTCTTCTTCAACGTTGCAGTGACATGTGTTCTATTATTGAAGTATCAAACTCTTAGTTTTTTTATGTAAAAAAGATCGCGACAGCAACATCCCCAAGCACATAAAATTTTATTTAAAAAAAGGAATTTCACCATCATTTATTAAATAAATACAATATAAATATGCTAACAACTTTCTAAATCACGTAGTTAAGCTCTTCAGAAAATTTCTTGTGAATAGCTGGAAGGATATGCCTGCCCCCCATATATCCTTTATTTGCAATTTTAGTTTTCTGCTGATATTATGATCAGGATGCCTTAAAAACATGCAGCTTTTTTCATAATCGTACAGTTTATATTACTCATACCGATTACTGCAAGGATATGACCCCATTTCATATAGAATTTAAAAAAAAAATTATTTCAACTATAATATTGATGAAGTACTTCAAATTTCTTAAATTTTGCTTAAATTATGCAAACAAGCTTTAATGGAAATTTGATTTCTCTTGGTAGAAGAACATGCCTACCTTGCCTGTATGCTTAATTATAAAAATTATAATATCAGCCTTAACTGTTATCAGATTGAGAAGAAAATCTCTAACTATTTGCTAAATTAAGCACTTAAGTTGTTAGGAAAATGTCGTTCCAGTCGGTGCAAGGATATGCTAACCTCCCATATATCCTTTATTTTACATATTAAATTTCAAACAAAATTGTGTAATCAGAATGAAAGCAAAAGGTGTTTAATAAATGCTAGAAGTAATGTTTTAAGCTTCCTGTTAAATTGTACTCAATTGCCCTACATAAGTCAGTACTCCTCACATATCCTTATAACTAAAAATTGATTTCTGATTGCAAATGTGACATTAATGCAACGAAAATAGATATATAATTTTAAAATTATCTATCAAAGCTTTTGCAAAAATTTAATTTTTAATGGTCCAAGGATATACATAACTACTTACCATGTATCCTTTTTCTCAAAAACTTATTATAATCTAAAATTATGTTAAAAAAAAGTAGCTAAAGCTTTCGTATATTGCTAGAAACACATTGATTTGCTGCTGAAAAAAGTAAAAGAGACATATCCTTGATATTTAAGTTTCGTTCCAGTTGCTGCAAGGATACGGCTACGTCCCATGTGTCCTTTATTTTAAAAACTAAATATCAACTGAAAAAATTGTCAAAAGTATAATAAAAATTTGTTAGCTTTTCCCACAATCAAATGACTAAGCTTTTTTAAAACATTTCCTATCAGTTGAAACATATCACGTATCCTTACTTGAAAAATGCAGTGAAACTTTGTATATATTTCCACAAATATGCAGATTAGATCTATAATAAATTTCATAACAATCGCTCCAAGGATATATCTGCCTGCCATATATCCTTTATTTTAAAAATTAAATATCAAACGCAATTGTAATTTTAATGCAATCATACATATATTTTTCGGGTTTTAGAAAATTTCTAACTCTTTCCACAATCTCACATTTAAACTCTCTGAAAAAATTTCCTTTCATGTATATTTATTTCAAATAATTTAATATTAGCTGTAATTCTGGTCTTAATACCGTGAAACTTGGCATATAGTTCTACAACTATGCATAGAAGATCTCTTAGAAATTTGAGTTTAATCGGTCCAAGGATAAGACTGCATCCCATATATCCTTTATTTTAAAAATTAAATTTTAGCCACAATCATAATTTAAATGCAGGCAAAATATATGCACATACATATATATTTGAAGTTTTACAATTTTTTACATATTTCCATATTGCTATAATTACGATCTAAATGCAGCTAAGATTTGTAAGAAATTTTATTTCAATCGGTGTAAGGGTATGTCACTCTCTCATATATCCTTTATGTTAAAAATTAAATATCAACCGCAATCGTAATAAAAATGCAAGCAAAATATCCATATATGGGACATTTTAGAATATGTTAAACTCCTTCCACAATCTCACAGTTAAGCTCACTAAAAAAATCCTTGCATATATCCTTATTTAAAAAAAAATATATAATTGCTGTAATTGCTACCCAAATGTAGCGAAACTTGGCATATATTTGTACATCTATCCAGGTAAGATCTATAAGAAATTTCACTTCAATCGGTGCAAGGATATGACTGCCTCCCATATATCCTTTATTTTAATAATTTCATTTTACCTTGCACTATAATTTAAATGCTGGTAATATGTTTATATATTTTTTTGAGGTTTTAAAGTTAAGCTCAATAATAGTTAACATTCCAGTAGGTGCAAGGATATACTTTGTTCCTATATATCCTTTAAATACAAATATTAAATTTGCATTGACAAAAATTAATCAGAACACAGTGAAATTTTTTTAACTATTTCCACAATCTCACGGTAAACTCTTTGATAAATTTAACTAACGATCTAAGCAAATAACTGCCCACAGTTCATGTATCCTTTTCGTAACAAATATTATATCATCTTTAATTATGACTTAAGTGAAGCGAAACTAAACATATAGTTTTAAAATTATGTACTTACGAGAAACAAAAAATTTCACTTTGATCGGTTCAAGGATATGTCAACCTCCCATATATCCTTTATTTCACAAATTAAATATAAGCTATAATTGATATCAAAATTCAGCGAAAAGTGTTAACTTAGTCAAGAATCCAGCACTTAAATTCTCTAATAAATTTAATTTGAATCATTTAAAGAACAGAGGTGCCTGTCAAATATACTTTAAGAATGCCAGGACAATTTGAGTGTTACATAAGAATTCGGCTGCTAAGGGACCTGTGTATGGGCAAGGGGTTTTCTTTTACGGGTATAGGTTATTTATTTCACTTCAAAATTTTGTATTTCAGATGGCCAGCTTCCAGAGCTTAATAAATGTATTTGTTTTATAAAAACAAAGAAAAGAGAATAGCTTACATATTAACAAAAATCAGGGCAAATTGTCTTCTGCATTGGTTTAGTGCCCAAAAGAAGAATATGTAATTTGAAATTTGCATATTATTTCCATACAGCAACTCATAATAAATGCAACATGCGTAGCCCTGGCTGTTTTGATAACGTTGATGTGAAAACTCACACACACGGAGACATGAATCGTATGACTATGAGTTTTTGTCTGTATGGAGACATGGCTCTAAGGCAGTGTTGGTTTAATTCCAAAAGCCATGTGGGCATCAGCTTCTACGGCTTGTGTCATGTTACGTTTTTCATATGCTGCTCTCGTCTACCTGTCACACAATTTTAAATTGTAATGTTTCTTGTTGCTTGTTTTTTTGCCCTTTTGGCTTTGACTTCCCTTAAGTGCCTGTAGGGACATGCAAAGTTGTTGACCTTTATTTTACATCGTTATTGGCTCGAACAATAGCAAGAAAAATTAAACAAAAACTATTCAAATATACTAAATATTAAGTTCATTGTTGTTTCTCGGAGAGAGCAGTCATTATTTTTAAAATTACAAAAAATATACAAACGCATACATGCATACATACATATGTACATACACACTCACATACTTGTATATGTTTGTACAGAAAATTTAAAATTCGTATCACATTTGGGCTTGTATCTTAAGGTAATTTAAAAATTATTTTATAACAAAATTTCAATTTTACCGAGAAAACTAGAAACAAATACATTTTGTTATGAAAAGCTTTAAGAGATTTGAAGCACTTGTATGAATTTTAATATGGAGATTAGACTTTGAAATTATATATAAGGAATTGTTGCAGTTTTTTAGGGGCTTAATAATCTTTTCTTCTTTCAAGGAAAAAATAAACAAACAGATATAGAGACAAGTGAAACAATCTTGCTTTGAAATAATAAACATTAATTCATACACAACTCCAAGGAATTTTATGTTGAATAGGATATCATAAACATTAAAATTTTCAAGAGAATATCTTTTTTCAAATTAAATTTCCGTGTTTTATATACATATATTAATTTTTTTTGTAAGTCTTCATTCAAGGTATTTTTAGAAATGTAACAACTTTTAAAATCACCTATATTAACTCTGGGGAAAATTTCTTTCCAATCTAAGCAAGGATATGCCTGCCCCCCATATATCCTTTACTTACAAAAATTGATTTTTAGCTGATATTATGATCAGGACACATTAAAAACATGCAACAATTGCCATAATTATAAAATTTATCCTATCCGTGTTAATCATTGCAAGGATATGACAACTTTTTCTATATCCTTTATTTAAAAAAATATTAAATTAATAAAATATCTATCTCAGTTCTATAAATACTGTTTAAATTACTCGAAGAAACTCCCATAGAAATTTTAGTATTGCTACAAGGATATGCCTACCTCTTATATATCCTTTATAACAAAATTTTATTATCAGCAAAAAATATCACCAGATTGACTAGAAAATCTATTACTATTTTCGACATTGGATTCTTAAGCTCTCAGGCAAATTTCATTCTAATTGGTGCATGGATATTAAAATCTCCCATATATCCTTTTTTACAAAATCGATTTTGAGCTGATACTATGATCAGGACACATTAATAAATATGCAGCTTTTCTTATAATTATACAGTTTAGCCTGTTAGTGCTAAGAAAATGAAAACCTTTCTCATATCCTTTATTTTTTAAAATAGGATTTCAACTAAATTTTGACTAGGATGTCGATTAAAAAAAGGAAAGTTCAATAAACATTTCATAAAGCATGCAAATAAGCTGGCATATAAATTTATTTTTTTTTGATACAGGGAAATGCCTACTTCGTTTATTTTTCTTTTTTTTATAAAATTTTAATATCAGCTACATATATTAGCAGATTGAATAAAAATAGCTAACAACTTCCAAAACTATGTCTTTGATCTACTACACAAATTTTATTTCCGTATGAGCTCCTCCCATATATCCTTTATTTTGAAAATTTTATTTTTGATGCCATTATGCTCTGAGTGGAGTCAAAAAATTTTCGTTGTTGCTAGAAGAGGAAATTTAAGTTCTCTTGTAAGTTGAACTGTAAGTGCCACAGATAAATGTGTACTTTTCACATATCATTTATACTAAAAATTTATTTTCAATTGCAACAATGATCTAAATGTAGCGAAAATTTATATATATTTCTAAATCTGTGACTTAAAACTTTCGCAAACTAATTTATTTCCATCGGTCTAAGGATATGCTTACGTTCACTATATCCTTTATTTTTTAATGCTTTTTTATCCATAATTGTGACTAGGAAGCACGTAAAGTTTTTGAATCCTTCTAGAAACACATAGTTTAGCTGCTTATAAAAATAAAAAAGCGACATCCTTAATATTAAAAATTAATTTTATTTACAAATATGTTAGTCGAAAATGAAAAGAAACCTTATAACAACTTCTATAACTATGTAGTTAATCGTTTTGAAATTTCTTACTTCATCCGTTATTAAAAAAAAATTTCAGTTAAAAATATTTATCAGAAGCTAGTTAAAATGTTAAGCTGTTTTTGCGATCACTCGGTTAAGTTTTCTGAACATTTTCTCAATCGATTGAGGCAAGGATCTACCTACATTTCATGTATCCTTTTACAAAAAAAATTATATTAGCTAGAATTATAATTTAAAAGGCAGTGAAATTGAAGATATATTTCTAAAAGTATGCAGCTAAGATGTACAGTCAATCTGATTCCTATCGGTCCAAGGATATGCCTGCTTCCCATATATCCTTTGTAATCTTATTGCTTGAAAAATAAAGATATATTTTCCGAGAATAATTTCTTTTAATCAATTGAGGTCATTACCAGCTTTCATTTGCATTATTTAGTTTTTGAAATTGAGTAGTTGAGAAATGGCGTTTCGACACCAATAACATCATAAAACCTGTTAAATGCTACTAGGCTAATATTTTTGGTTCTTGCCTCTGCTAACTTTAGCTTTATACAACTTCAGGCAAATTTAATAAACTAAATGAAGTGAATCAGTTTAAAAATTGTCTTGTAGAAAGAACGAAAAAAATAAAAAAATGTTGTCTTTGTCGGAATTGTTTGAGTAATATCTTGTTTATTTTCATATAATAATTGAAAACTATATATTTTTTTTGGAAAAGTATGATTTTATTGCACTGTGTATGTAGTTGGTAGACTTTGCGGAAAAAAACTCGTCTGTCTGCTTTTTTTTTAATATCTCATTTAATATGAATAATTTTGTATATGATTCAAACTGAATATTAATCACATGCCTCAGAGTCCTATTAACCGTTTGATTGATGTAATTACTGGTACTAAAGTTGAACGAAAATTTGTAAAAGTTTTTTAAGTTTTAAATTCCCACGTTAGTTAACAAAATATTCCATTAATCACTGACCTCGTTCAAGGTTTTTATTTAGTGAATATTGTTGTTTTTTTCACTCTATTTTCATTCCATGAAAAATACAATATGATTTTAATTTATTTATAACCGCCATTGTAACTACGTATCATTATTGCAGTTAGCAGGATAGTAAAACAATAATATTTTACCTTTATTTATTTAATTATTTTTTTTATTTTTATTTTTTTTAGTCAAAGGCCAGAGTGGGCTCAGTAATTGTTAACATTGCATGTGGCCTTATTAAAACTTGTGAGGATTTAATTTTGTATCATAAAATAAGGAAATGGCACACAGTAATAATATGATAAATTTTGGGCGGGGGAAATATGTACTTCAAGGGGCAGCATTTGTGCCATAAGGGCTGAAGGCAAAACCGTGAAATAATTTTGATAGAACTGAGTGGGAACTTTGTGTTGCTTTTCGCACAATTTTTAAAGAGAGTTTAAGGGAAAATTTAATTTGTTTTATGCCTTTAATTAATAATGATTTTTGAAACTTTAGCTTTTAATTAAAATTGAATATGTGCCACTTATTTCCTGAGTTTGCGGCTTGATGGACACCGCAGGACTTCACTTTTTTGCAATAAGCTTACAATAATAATAATAATAACAAAAGAACTGTTTCCGTTCATACATATTTTTAACAAATTAAAACGTTGATAAGCATTCTCTTTCATTTTCATGCACATAACGAACAAACAAACAAAAAACCAACTTGTCACACAACAAACCTTAACAGGCAAAACAAAAAATGCACTTTATTTAAAAACATAAAAATTTTATTTGAAAAAACCCAACTGCATGTTGTCATGTAATTGTTACAAGATTAATGGCAGCAGATAACATTAACAAAAAAAAATAAATAAATAAAATAGTATAAAATAAAATGTAATAAAATAAAAATAGTCTTGCTACCAGTAAAATATATTCATGCCAGTGATAAATAATTGCTTGTTAAAGTCTATAATAACGAAAAAATAAATATTTATATAAAAATAACAAATGCATAAAATTGGATTAAAATTTCAAAAGGCTCATAAAGGGATGATCGCGGTATTAAGTGTTATTTTTTATATATTTATTTAAAAAATAAAACACTCGAATAACATGAGAGCATGATTTGAAAACAACAATTGTTTATAACAACAAATAGAAAATTTTAAAAAACATAGATTTTTTATATCTTATTTATATTTCTTTAGTTCGTTAGTTATCATAAATTTTTCAATTTGTTAATCCCTCAGGATTTTAACACAAAAATAACAATTTTTCTAAGTGCATTTGTCACATAGTTTTTAGCTAGAAAATATTTCTGCACTAAAGGACAATTCAAAATAACAGTGAAGAACATAAAATTAAAATTTATATCAACAGTGTCCAACACTCAATATATAAAAAAATATACCTGCATCAGCGTTTTAAAAGTTTACATCTGAAACTCATTTTACGGCCTATTTAAAATTACAACCTTGTGTAGTAAAAAATAAAGAAAATCGTGTGATATTTGGGTTTCTGTTGTAAAGTGTCTTCAGAACATTTATTCAGCACACTACAAGCAATATTTTGTTGGTATACATTAACCCTCTAACTCTACTAGAAAGGGGTCTTTTTTGAGTTTTTTTCGTAAAGCAAAAATCACCTTTAAAACAGGGATACGTGTAGTTGAAATATTCTCCGAATATATTTGTCATGAAATTCTATTATAGGTCCTAGAAAAGACTTAAGTCGAAAATTTAGCTTTACTATCAGAAATAAGCTAAAACTTAAATAAAGGCGGTTGAAGGGTTAATATAGTTAAAAGTGGTACTAACCATGAAACCTTTGCAGTGTAGCCATAAGATGTATTAAACATTTTTATACCAAATTCTAAAAGGAAAATTTTTGTGGAAGACTTTAACCCTGTAACTCCTTGCCGTATGGGTCTTTTTTGAAGCCTTTTCACAAAGCGGTCCCATAAGTGCCCTTAAACGTGTCAATATTGGGTTAAGATATTCTAAAAAAATCTTTGCCATAAAATTTTACAAAAAAAACTTTAAAAACAATGAAGCTCAAATTTAAATTTAAATTTAAGCATCAAAACTCGGTATGACTTTAAAGTGCTTTTAAGTGTTAATTTCGTATTTATTGTAAACTGCTCTTTAATCGCTGGACTTGTTCGGCACTTTTATATAAAATTTTGTGAGAAACATTTTTGTAGAATACATTAACCCTCTAACTCTCCTCCGTATGGGTCCTTTTGGACCCTTTTTAAAAAAGCATCACATTAGTACTTTTAAATGGGGATATAAAGGGTTAAAATATTAAACAAAAATGTATGGCACAAAATTTGATAACATACATTGCAGCTTTTAATTACACTTAATTGCCAGAAATCAGTCTGATTTGAGAAGCCGTTTAAGGGTTAATT
Source organism: Tachina fera (assembly GCA_905220375.1). NCBI lineage: Eukaryota > Metazoa > Arthropoda > Insecta > Diptera > Tachinidae > Tachina > Tachina fera. The sequence continues at coordinate 181,058,100 of LR999963.1, forward strand.
TCATGCTTTGAGAAAATTGCAATTTAAGTGTGGGAAATCTTCAGCACTATTACATAAAATCTTGCTAGCAACTTTTTTTGAAGAATATATTAATACTCTAACTCTCCTCCGTATGGTTCGTTTTGGGAATTTTTTATAAAAGGGTCATATAAGTACCCTTAAACGGATATTTAATGGGTTAAGGTATTATACAAAAATATTTGCCCCAAAATCTTATAATAAAAATCTGAACACACTGAAGCTTATAATTTAACTTAAAAAACAGAATTCGGCAAAAAAAACAACAACAAAAATAGCCAAAAACCGAAAAAATCGTCAAACAAAAAAAAAACGCTAAACTAAAATAAATTCCAAGAAAATCGCTAAAAAACCCTTAGACTAAAAATTTCCACATCGGGTAAGATATTTGATTATACAGGTTAAGGTTCTTATAGTATTATATGTAGTGTCCTTACGGAACCCTTCGTGTGCAAGTCAAAGTTCCACATTAGCGATTTTTTTTTAATTCAAAACATTTGAACCCTTTTAGGGGATTTTTTGTCCCCTTGTTCAAAAGATACAAAGAGTTAGTTATCAAAAATTTTTGTGTACATATTTCATTTTATTTTATAAATTTAATATCCTTAAGGCTTTATTTAAATTCATAGAACAAATTGTTATCTTTTATTTTTTAATTTGCCTTCTAGATATCAAGCAATTGAATTTTTGGGATAATTAGGTCATTAGCAGCAGCAGCAGCAAACAAATGACAATTTAATCAACACCTACAAAATAATAATTGAAAGCTGGCTGATGAGCTAGGTGGCTAATGAAAACAAGAAACAATTGCCCATCCGCACTTACAAAAAAAGACAACAATTGCAACAAATGCCGCTTTAATTAGTGGAGCAGGTCTCCGACTGTTTAGGGAGAGAGAGAGAGAGAAACAGAAACAATTGCCCTCAAATTGTTTTAGGAATTTTAATTTCTTCTTTCCTTTCCATTTTTCATTAAGTGTCTGCCTTGTTGGTAAATAAATGTCTTTGCCTGCTTCCTTGTTTATATATTTGTCTTATTGTTTAATTTAAAGACAATTTCTAGCAATTGTTTTACTTGAGAGTGTGTGTTTCTTTTTGTATTATTTCAAATATTTACTTGTCACTAGAACTGATAGGATTTGCCATAAAAACATTAACAAAAGTCTGGGCAAAAGATCTACACACAGCAAACTAAGACAAGACAAGACAAGACAAGACAACACAAGACAAGAAGTGGGGCAATCAAAAGGCAAATACATACTTGCTGCAAAATAAGAAACTTTTTGTTACAACCAACCAATCAACAAACATACAAACGTACAAACAGAAATTACAAATAAAATAACAACAATGTAACAGTTTGCCTACAACAACACACACGCACACATCCACACAATTTTATTGTAACAACTTAGATAAAACAATGTGTGGAAAGAGATAGATATACAAAATAGAAAATTAGAAACAAAAGATATGTCACAAGTTTTGAAACAATAGAATAAATAAACTACTAATTTTGAACTTTAGCTCTGAGCACTAATTGTAATTTAATTTCCAATTAGTAAACAAACTAAATAACATATATACACGCACATACACACACACATACGCACTCACACTCGTTAATATACAGGCTTAATACACACCTAAACACACCCACACACTCACCCATAAATTAACAAGTAACACAAACAAAAGCATTATTCTCATATAAGCCTTTTAATTACGAGTACAAAGGAAGACTGTTAGTCTCGCTTTAGTCTCTTCTGGTTGACAGTTGCCTATGGGAATTTGGGATATTTGCCTGTTAGTAACTCAATCACTCGGGTGTTTGTTTTGTTTTGTTAAGATTTTTTTTAAAACCTTTGTTAAACTGAACTTTTGCTAGGAGGTACTTTTTTATAAGGTACTTTTTTCAAAACGTACTTATGTTAAAGAATACTTTTGTTAAAAGTACTTGTTTTGAAAGGTACTTTTGTTCAAAGGACCTTTTGTTGCAAGTTACTTTATTACTTTTTGAAAGGTACTTTTGTTAAAAGTACTTTTTCCTAAAAGGTAATTTTTTCTAAAAGGAATTTTTGGTAAAAGGTACTTTTTCCTAAAAGGTACTTTTGTTAAAAGGTACTTTTTGCTGAAAGGTGCTTTTGGTAAAACGTACTTTTTGCTAAAAGTTACTTCTGGTAAAAGGTACTTTTTGCTAAAACGTACTTTTTCCTAAAAGTTACTTGTGGTAAAAGGTACTTTTTCTTAAAAGGTAATTTTGTTAAAAGGTAACTTTTGTTAAAAAGTACCTTTTGCTAAAAGGTACTTTTTAGAAGGTACTTTAGTCAAAGAAAATACTTTTGTTAAAAGGTACTTTTGCTAAAAAGATATTTTAGTTGAAAGGTCCTTTTGTTAAAAATTTACTTTTGTTAAAAAGGTGCTTTTACTAAAAAGGTACTTTTGTTAAAAAAGTACTTTTGTTAAACAGGTAATGTTGTTAAAAAAGTACTTTTGTTAAAAAGGAATTTTTGTTAAAAAGGTATTTTGGTCAAAAAGTACTTTTATTAAAAAGGTACTTATGTTAAAAAGGTACTTATGTTAAAAAGGTACTTCTGTTAAAAAGGTATTTTTTTCAAGTGTTTTCAGGAAAAAAATATTTTCTTAAAGGTACTCTGGGTAAAATGTACTTCCATTCTAAGGTACTTTTTGTAAAAATAATTTTTTTAGTTAAAGTACTTTTGTTAAAAAGGTTCTAAGGTTCTTTTGTTAAAAGGTACTTTTTGCCAGAAGTTCATTTTGCTAAAAGGTACTTTTTTCAAAACGTACTTATAATAAAAGTACTTTTGTAAAAATGTACTTTTCTTAAAAGGTACTTTTTTAAAAAGCTAAATTTTAATTTAAAAAAAATTTTTATATAAAATTTTTTTAAGTTCATTTTTTAAGGAGGTACTTTTTTAAAGAGGTACTTTTTGAAAGTTATTTTTTTCACAAAAGGTGCATTTTAAGAAAATATTCTGTTCCAAAAAAATTAAGTTTTTAATGTTTAAAAAAGTACTTTTTTTGGTTGTTGTAGTTAAAAAAAAACTTAGGCTGTAGTGAACTTTCTTCTTTGCTCTACAAATTGGATTGATGGGACTTCTTTTGTATTATTTTCTTATATCCCTGAAATGTTTGCTGGGTTAAATTTCATAAAACATTTATATGAATAGAAACAGATTGAGAAACACCGAGATGTAGAGGGGATACATGTATAACAAGAGCATAACAAATTACAAAAAAAAAACACGTCAGTGTGCATGCATAAACATGCTGAGGTAAAGATGAGCTCATCTCAATATTTATAAGTTCAATTGCATGTGATAATACTGCAATTTTGGAACAAAAGCATAAAATTGTTCAACATTTCAATGCCTGGAAAGATTTTAATGGATTATTACAACAAGAAGAAGGCGAAAGTCCTTTTTACAAATTCAAAATGGAGTCGAAAGAAGCTTTTGTGATAGTATAAGGACTGATAAAGAAAACATTGCATGAGCAATTTAATTTCCAAAAACATTACGAAAAACATACTACAAGTAGTAACTAAAGCCAAGGAATTATAAACCTACTTACTGCCATGCAAATAGACACTGTTTTGGTAACTTAAATCATTGGCTTACAATAGCTTTCTCTCACAACTTTGATTCAGTAATGCGACAATGCTAAAAAGCCAAAAACACCATAGAACACAGCTTAGTAATCAGCATAAAACCTAATTGAACTTTTAGCCACTTACGACCAGGACGTTTTAGAAACATAAACAAGTTTACCGAAAAACAAACAAAAACTTCTTTCTCTAGCTTTAACACAATATTGCAAAAAGGCCATAAACTAAAGAAACGTATGTAAACTAATTACTTGGCTTGTATTTCTCTAAGGTTCTTTGTTATTTTTTTTCCTTTTTTGTGCCCCAAATCCTTTCACCCAAAAACTTTATGCAGACACAACTTTCTATTCAATATCCATGGCACACATAATGATTTTCCCAAAATAAAACTCCAGCCAGCCTAATAAACTTTTCACTTTTTTCCCTCTATTTACAGCCTGTAGGTATTTATGCCAAGAAATATGAATGGGCAGCACGACCCTCTTCATCGTCGTCAAATGGTGGCCTGCACTTGGATTTGCATCCACCGCCAATGCAAATCGGCGGAGATTGTTCTTTGTGGATACGTTCGGCCACATTGGATTTTGATGATGGCCTGTGGGAGTGTCAGGTGACAGCAAGTGATTTTACCACGCAGGATGCTTTAACCAGTCAACCAGTCCGCTTAGTCGTACGTGGTAAGTATATGAACAAGGCAAATAAGGAGGCACACACGCTCTATGCTCGCTATGAATAGTACGAGTATCAAATAAACATGAAGTAGAGGACAAGCATAAAATACACGTATGTAACTCAAAACTAAACCGCAAAGGACATTGATGTCAGCTCAAAATTATGTTAGTCCTTTGAAATTATTTACAAAAGTAGCTGTTCCTTTTATATAGATAGACCTGGGTTTTGATGGAAGGTATGGTGGCACAATAAATGTGTCATTTCGCTCAGCAGTCTAATTTAAAATTCCTTGTTTTCTTACAATCACATTGCTAAACCATATTAACTTCATTCTATAAAAAGGCTTAAAGAATATGCACAACTTTAAGTATTTCTTGATTAAAAATTAGGAAAGTACCTTTTACACGACTTTAAATAGTTAAAGATCTTAAAAGATCTTTCGAAATAAAAAATCACAAGTGAAACCAAAAGATGATTTTCAAACGCCTGATGAATGATACCCATTTTGATATACGAGTAGTTCGCCGACTTTTTATTTTATTTCGTATTTCACAAAACGGCATCTGTAGGCCGCCATATTGAATTTTGACTACATTCATAAGCTGGTAAGCACAATAGCCTCTTTTGAGACACGCAGTCGGGTAAAACACGTACCTGTTAAAAAATTTTACTTGAAAAGTACAGTTTAAAAAAGTATCTTTTAAAAAAGTACATTTTGAAAAAGTAACTTCTAAAAAAGTTCATTTTCAAAACGTACCTTTTAAAAACTTTTTAAAAAAAGTATATTTTAAATAAGTATCGTTAAAAAACTACAATTTTAAAAAAGTTGCTCTTAAAAATAGTACCTTTTAAAAAAGTAAGTTTTAAATAAAGTACCTTTAAAAAAAGTACCTTTTTAAAAAAATTCTTTGACGAAAGTTCCTTTTAAAAAAATACCATTAAAAAGTACATTTTAAAAATTAGTACCTTAAAAAAATGTTTTAAAAATTTACCTTTTTTAAAAATATATTTTAAAACAAGTATCTTTTAAAAAAAGTACCTTTTGAAAAAAGTACCTATTAAAAAAATACCTTTTTAAAAAGGACCTTTTAAAAAAAGTACATTATAAAATAAAGTACCATTTAAAAAAAGTACCTTTAAAAAAATCCCTTTTAAAAAAGTACCCTTTCAAAAAGTATCTTATAAAAATATATTTAGAAGAGTATCTTTTAATAAATACCGTTTAAAAAACTATCTTTTAAATAAAGTACCTTTTAAAATAAGTACCTTTTAAAAAGTACATTTTTCAAAGACATTTAAGAAAATTACTTTAAAAAAAGACCTTTTGAAAAAAAGTAGATATTTAAAAAAGTACCTTTTAAAATTAAGTGCCTTTTAAAAAAAAGTACCTTTTGAAAAGAGTACCTTTGAAAGAAGTACCTTTTTAAAAAAGTACCTTTAAAAAAACATTTAAAAATTTACGTTTTAAATATAGACCTTTTTAAAAAAGAACGTTTTGAAAAAAAGATCCTTTAAAAAAATTACATACCTTTTACAAAAGTTCCTTTTTAAAAATTAACTTCTAACAAAATACATCTTAAAAAATATCTTTTTTAAATTAGCAACTAATTAAATAGTAACTTTTTAAATACATACCTTAAAATCAATGACCTTTTAAATAAGTACCTTTTAAAACAAGTACGTTTTTTACCCTTTAAATAATATGTAAGTACCTTTAAAAAAATTATCTTTTAAGAAACGTAAGCTTTAAAAAGAGTACCTTTTTAAAAAAATTAACTTTTAAAAAAGTACTTTTTAAATATAGTACCTTTTAAAAAAGTAGCTTAAAAAATACCTTTTAAGAAAAAGGACCTTTTAAAAAAGTACCTATTAAAAAACTTACATTTAAAACAAGTATGCTCCTTTTAAAAAAGTACCTATTTAAAAAGTAACTTTTAAAAAAGTACCTTTTAAAAAATGTACCTTTTAAAAAAGTACCTTTTAAAAAAAGTACTTTTTAAAAAAAGTACCTTTAAAAAAAGTACCTTTTAAAAAAGGTACCTTTTAAAAAAAGTACCCTTTGAAAATAGTACCTTTTACAAAATAGTACCTTAAAAAACTACCTCTTAAAAAGCACGTCTTAAATAACGTACCTCAAAAAAGTGTATGTAAAAAAAGTACCTTTTAAGAAAAGTACCTTTTAAAATAAGTACCTTTTGAAAGAAGTACCTTTTAAAAGAAGTACCTTTTAAATCAGTTTATTTGTAAAAAAAACTACCTTTAAAAAAAGTACCAAGTAACTAAGTACTTTTTTAAAGTTCCTTTTCAAGAAATATAATATTTTAAAAATTAATTTTTAAACAAGAACTTTTTTCTACAAGAATTTTTTAAAAATAAGTAGCTTTTCGTTAAAGAATTTTCTTAAGAAAGATTACTTCAAGAAGTACCTTTTTTTAAAAAAAATGTTTTATTTAAAAATCATGGGTTTAAAAAAAGTACTTTTAACGTGGTGTTGTTGAAAGTTATGAAAAATGTGGTTCTTGTTAAGCGATTTTAAAATTTCGGGAATTATTTTCCTTTTTTGCGATATTTTAGAGGTTGTTTATTGGGTGCAACAAAATTTTCGTTATGCCAGCGGCATTCTTCTAATGTATATATACTCGTGATTAGTAGAACAATACTCTTAAATACACACAGCAATTGAGCTGCCAAAGAAACTGATTTGCTAAAGGTGATTTTGGTGGGTTTGCGGTTGGTTTTAATATTATTGTCATAGACTCGTTGGCAGGCATGAAAGACAGACTAGAACAGAGAATGCTGGCCGAATTTTAAGCAGTTTGTTTTGGCTCTCAACAATGGAGATTATGACAAGAATAACTAAAATTAAAGTCTTTATTCAAATTCAATATTTAATTTAAGATAAAACGAAAAAGGAAGGAATTTTTGTTATATTTTCAACAAACAATGAGTCTAACAATGAATTAAAATAACGTTTGAAAGTTTTTATTTATTTTTTCAAAAGTCTTGTGCTGGTATTATTCTTTTAATTTTATTTTAGCTTTCTTTGCTAGTGCAAGTAAACCAAATACTTATTCTGCTGCAACAATTAAAAGAAAACTCTAAGAAATTAAGAAGGAGATAAAAAAAAATAACCGACCTTAATTAATTTTCTAAATCTCATACTTAATGCAGTGTAATTCAAGCCGCAAAATACCATGACAGCAGTCATTAGATTTCGTTCTATTTCTTTTCTTTTATGCCACTCGAAAGAAATGAAAAATAAATATGAGCAAGCACAGCTTTACTCACACCAAAACTTAAACACACAAACACACACACATGCTTTTGTTTTCTATTATAATTGCAACAAACTGCATTTACAAGACTTCAAATGCTTCCACAAGTTTTAAATACACATTCTATGAAAACATAACAGATGATGTCAGATCTACTCGTCTGTGTTGTCTATTATCTTTTATGCAGAATCTTGTTAAGAGCAGATTTTTAGAGTCAGACACACACACACACACATGTACAAGTAAATAAAACAGAAAAGGTATTATCGCATGTAAGACAACCGCAGCACAGTGGGATTGTTTGTAGCATAATGACTTCAAAAAAATAAATGTTTTAATTATGGCTCAAAATAAAAAACTGAAGTCTTGCTGCAGCTCCACTGTGCGTTATTAATACTTTAATGCCACCAGTAATCAGACACTCATATTAATGTAAAAGATTTCCTGCAAGCAGCAGTTGTTATAGTTGCAAGTTGCAAGTTGCTCACTTATCTTTACAAAAATATAAAATAAAAAAATTTTCTTAACTTCATTCGCAATTATTTCCCAGAGTTAGTCAAGTAGTGCTGCTGAGCAAGGGATGAAAGCAGTTGAAAAGAAAATGTTCGTTCGTTCTATTCTATTTCAAGTAGAGAAAGAAAATCATACAATTAGACATCAATGAAAATAAGGTTATTTCTTGCTTATTTGACCACAAAACCACACTTAAGCAATGGATTTAGGAAACTGTACACACAAACACACACACATAAAAGCAAAAGCAAGTGTGAGTGAATGGGAGTGTATAGATGTGTGTATGTTTTGTGTATGTATGTGTTTGGGTTTGTGCTTGTACGTACATTGAGTTTAATGAAACCTGCATGCAGGTGTGCATATACAAATACAAATAGAGATTGGAAACGTAACTGCTACTGCAATTAACTTGAAAGCACTCACGCTGATTATAGTTTTCCCTTAGTTCTTGCTTCAGCGAAAATAGAAATACACAAGCCGCACACACACACACACATAAATACACCTACACACACACGCAGTATTTAGCTGCAGTACAAAACTAATGGGAATTTATTTATATCCAATTATTTTCTTAAAAAATACTGAGATAATAAAGGATCTTTTAATAAACACTCCCTATCTTTCAATTTAAATAATAATACATAAATTTTTTTATTCGTTTGATAGGCCCATTGTGCATTGAATATTACCAAGCTTATTCTAAATCTGAAATCTTGCATGACTGTAGTGCATGAATCAATCAAAATTTTACCCATGACTTGGTTTATGTTTACTTTGAGGCACGCACAGTGGGACGGCTACAGACAGACATGTGTGTGTAGAAAGACTATAGGAAGTGGTCCTGGATTATTAAAAGTTTCAATTGAGCATAATAATAATTTAATTAAGAAAAAATTACATTTTATCAACATCAACCACTCCGTCCCCTCCCCCCCCATGAAATTTAAGTCGATTTTTTATCATGAAAATTTTTTTATCCAAGCAGAAGTCCGCAAATTTGATATAAAAACTTTATAGATTAAAAAAAGAGACAAGTGCACAATTTCATCAAAAAAGGCCACGCCCACCGCCCATGCAATCGAAGTCAATTTTTTAGGCATAAAATATTTCCTACTCCTAGAATACTGAATACTTGAAGTGTGTGCATATAAAATATTCGTGTATATACTCATGCGTAATTGCATAAATACTCAGAGTACTTATTAAAATATTTTCGACTAGTTAATAGAAGAAAAAAATTCAAAATTCTCATCTGTCTATTATATTGAACACAAAAGCAAATTTACTTTCATGTTATTACTGATGCTTGAAGTGTGTGCAAATAAAATACTCGGGTATATACTCATGTGTAATTGCATAGAAAAAAAGGTAAAAATTCTCGGCTGTCTATTTATATTGAAAACAAATTTATTTTCCTATTATTACTGATGCTTGAAGTGTGTGCAAATAAAGTACTCGTATAAGTAATCATCTGTAGTTCAATAAATACTCAGAGTATTTATTAAAATATTTTCAGCCAGTTTATAGAAAAGCAAAAGTAAAAATTCTCGTCTGTCTATTTATATTAATAATAAAACCAAATTTGAGCGCTTTATTTTTCTTTTCAATATAAATAGCGAGACAAGTATTTTTACTTCCCTTCTATGAACTGGGAGTATATTTTTATTTAACGCGTGTCAAAATTAGTATTTTGATTAAGTCTACTCAAAGAATATATAAAACTAATACTTTTATCATTCTCTGATGGGAGTCCATACACGAGTACTTGCACTTGCCTTGAATATTATAGTTTTTTCAACTTTAATGTACATTTCAGAGTCATGGTCTTACTCGTACTAAAAATACAAAAAAAAAAAGAAATCAAACCTTTAATTTATTTTATACAAATCCAAAAGCTATGTACACCTACCGCACTAGCCTTAGTAAAAAGCCCGCAACTTTCCTCCAGTGTAAATGCATAAAATGGATCACAAGAAAATCATACCGCAATTGAATTGCTTATAAAAGTGTTCTAAGAAGACAAGCAGTTTTCTGTTAAAGAAGGGAGAAGGGAGTTTAGAAGATACACATGAACACACAAAATCAACTGCAATAATATTTATATAATAAAACGCACGTCCGCAGGAAACAGGAATTGCATGACATCAATTTTCATACACCCACACACACACACTCACATCTATACATATTTAAAAAGCTTGTCCTTTTACTTACAGTTTCTTAAGGAAGAACAATATAAATATAATGAAACTATTCCTTCGTAGTTGTAGTAATATGTAATAGAGAAAATAAAATAAGCACATTTATAGTAATTTTCCCCTTGTTTAAGTTTAAATTGCAACCACTAATGAATGGATTTGTTTTCGTTTTCTTCCTCTATCTCTCTCTCTCTCTCACTCTATCTCTCTCTCTTTATCTATAGTGGCTCCACAACGTCCTCGTTTGGAGTACGAGGGAGCTCATGTACCACCTGGCCATAACATCACAGTAGACTCTGGCTCTTTAGCTACAGTGAAATGTGTCTCCCACTACGGTAATCCACCGGCCACTCTTAAGTGGTATCTGGGTAAGTAAATGCTATGCTAGACTATTTTTAATTTAAGTTTTAAGTTTCCTTTTACCATTTATTATATTGTCTTTTTATAGCTTTTATGTTTTCAATTTTCTATTTCTATTACTGGAAATATATGTTTAGGTGGTATGATTGTCTGTAATTGTTTTAAAATAGGATAAATTATTTTAAAGACTTTAAATAACCTCTAAAAGAAATAATATACTTCGTGCTTAATATTGAATCTTTAAATTAGAGCATAATTATAAATTTTTACCTACTAAAAAAAATCTTTCTCTATTACGCTGAATTTGCCTGATTATGGTTGGCGAATTTCAAGGTCGTTAGCCACCAATTAGATTCATATTAATTTTAAGAGCCTATTGCACCGAGTTATTTAAATAACAATTCATATTTAAAAGTAGTTTTTTTTCTCATACAAAAATTAATGAAAAACGACATTTAAATATAAATTGATATTTAAATAGAGTTCGTGAAATTGACACTGAGACTTTTTTATAATTTCAACTCATAAACGAAAATTTTCTTTACGAAAATCTATTATCTACGGTCGTAAGAACTACATTTTTGTCAAAAAAATTAAGCTCAAAAATTATGTCGCTTAAGCTTTTTTGGTGGTTATGTCTCGATATCAAAGGACTTCTAGAGACCTTATTCATCAAGAATAATTTTGATTGAAAAAATCTTTATCAAACAAGTTTGCAAACAGAAAAAAAACTTATCAAAAAAATTTTCATAATTTTTTTTATTTATTTATTTTTTTAAATATTAAAGGTATTCATTTCATGTTTTTCTCGTTAGAAAAATGGAAAAATGTTTTTTTTTTGGCAACAAACACAGGAAAAAAATTAAAAATTTTTTTAAAATTTTTTTTCCTCTGTTTGTTGTAAAAAATTACATATTTAAATTTTTCCAACGAGGAAAAAAACTGAAGTGAATACCTTTATAATAAAAATTATTTTAAAAAAAATTTATAACTTTCTTTTATCTGAGTCTGAAACGAAAACGAAAAAATTATTCAGAATCGAATAAAATTGTTGGTTGTGAATATTTTGGTTGAAGCTTTTTACAAATAAAAAATACAAAATACAATAATTCTGTACGTAATTCTCAATAACATTGTGAGAGTTTTTCTATAAGGCCCCTTTCACACTAGGCAACTTTACTTGCGCAAGTATAATTTTCATTTTTATTTATTTTCTTTTGAACTTGCTTCTATGTTCACATTCAGTTCATTTGTTGAGCAAGTTTAATTTTCTTATGCTCGAGTTTTCTCAATTTGTTGACGTTTTGTGGCAGAATTGCCAAGTTGAAGCAAGTCTGTACTCAAATCTCGGCAATTCTTTCCCCTTCAACCGACCTTTCCTCTCACACCCACAAACACAAGACTTGCGCAAGTAAAGTTGCCTAATGTGAAAGGGGCCTAAGCATACGTAGAAGCTATTTAGCTTTTCTCAAAGAGTTTCTGTTGGAAGTCCACGGATGAGTGGACTGCTTAACCAAAAACAATTAAAAAAATATAAATAAAAAAGAAATTTAAAATAAAATTGTTAAGTTTTGCTCAAAAAAAAATTAAAAATTTATTTTTTTTAAATAAAATTTTTTTTAAATAGCAAATATAAAAAAATTTTTTTATTTTTTTATATTAAGAAAATTTAATTATATTAAAACAAACATATTCTAAATTTTTTTTTTTAATATTTTTTATTACAAAAATATTTTAGAAAAAAAATTAAATAAATATTTTTTAATTTAATCTAATTTTTTAATTTTTTTAATATAAAAATAAATAAAAAGATTTTTTTTTATATTTTTGATAAAAAAAAAATTTTTTTTTTAAACCATAATGCTAGTTTTAAAAATTTTTTAAGCAAAAAGCAACATTTTTTATATAAAATTTTTTTATCTAAATTTTTTTTTTGTTATAAAGATTTTTGTTATAAAAAAGTTTTTATTAAATAAAAAAGAATTATATATAAAAATGTATATACAAAATTTTTTATAAAAAGATTTCTTAATTAAAAAAAAAATTTTTTGATGAAAAAAATTTTCAGTACGCATTGTGCATTTTACAGTCGCGATAATCGTCCTACTGAGAGGAATATTCGCAGAGTGTTGAATAAATTTAAGTCTACTGGTTCAGTAAACAATCAACAATAGCCAAGTTTCCACTATACACAAATCGAGCCATAATCTGCTAAAAAGTTTAAACGACATTTTTTAACTCTCTTTTATAGCGAAAACCTATTAATTATGATCGTACATAATCGATTTTCGTCAAAAAATTAAGTTCAAAAATTTTATCGCTTAAAGTTTTTTTGAGGTTATGGCACGGAATGACGCTGACACTTACATATTTTTTTTAATTTTTCCTCTTTGTTTTTTTAAGTTTTCAAACTGAGAAAGTCTAATTTCAATTGATTACATCCTTTGCAAATTCCTTATTAACCTCTTTACTTTTACGTTTCCAGTAGCTTCATTTTCTACTTCTTATCCAATAAGGCAAAATTGTTTATGTACATATTTTTATATCCCCCTTTTTTTATTATTTTTTTTCTTTTCTTCTCTCTCTTTCTAGGTGACCAAGAAATTGAAGCCATTCATCCGCAAACAAATGCTACCGAACCAGATAATCCACGTACTTGGTCAGCCACCTCGGTGGTGCAATTGACAGCAATGCGTGAGAGACATGGTGATATTTTACGCTGTTTGGCTTATCATGAATCTTATACGGCGAAGACGGTACCAGTGGAAGCCAGATTAGATGTCAAATGTAAGAAATATATTTTTTTTAATATAGAATTAAACACACTCACATATGTATAGGTATATACACACATACATATTTTCTAGCACACTACCATTTAATGCAAACACTTCCTTATAGCAAATATAATAAAAATATACATACATATCGTTAATTTAATAGAAATAAAAAGGCCCTAACTCATTTTTTTTATGTCAATAGACATAGAAATGTCCTTTTGTATAAAAATACACGTTTGTATAAAAAAGGTACTTTTGTATAAAAATGTACTTTTGTATAAAAAAGGCACATATGTATAAAGAGATGCTTTTGTATAAAAAGGTACTTTTGTGTCAAAAGGTACTTTTATATAAAAAGGTACTTCTGTACAAAAAGGCACTTCTGTACAAAAAGGTACTTTTGCATAAAAAGGTACTTTTATATAAAAAGGTACTTTTGTTTGAAAAAGGTAATTTGTATTAAAAGGTACTTTTGTATAAAAAGGTACTCTTGTATAAAAGGTACTTTTGTACAAAAAGTACTTTTGTATAAAAGGCACTTCTGTATAAAAAGGTACTTTTGTATAAAAAAGTACTTTTGTACAAAAAGGTACTATTGTTTCAAAAAGGTAATTTGTATTAAAAGGTACTTTTGTATAAAAAGGTACTTATGTATAAAAGGTACTTTTGTATAAAAACAAACTTTTGTATAAAAGGTACTTTTGTATAAAAAGGTACTTTTTTTAAAAACGTACTTTTGTTTAAAAAGGTACTTCTGTATAAAAAGTATTTCTGTATAAAAAGGTACTTTTGTACAAAGAGGTACTTTTGTATAAAAAAGGACTTTTGTATAAAAAGGAATTTTTGTATTACAAGGTACTGTTGTTTAAAAACGTACTTTTGTTTTAAAAAGTATTTTTGTAAAAATGGTACTTTTGTATAAAAAGGTACTTTTGTATAAAAAAGTTCTTTTGTATAAAAAGGTACTTTTGTATAAAAAAGTTCTTTTGTATAAAAAGGTACTTTTGTATAAAAAGGTACTTTTGTATAAAAAGGTACTTTTGTATAAAAAGGTGATTTTGTATAAAAGGGTAATTTTGTATAAAAAGGTACTTTTTTTATAAGGTAGCTTATTGAAAAAAGCAATTTCTTATAAAAAAAATATTTTTTATAAAAACCTTTTAATAAAAATGCTCTTTTGAAATTATGTTTTATAGAAAGACTTTCTTTTAAGGAGTTTAAAAACAAATACATACATACTTTTTTTAAATATTTTTTGAGGTACTTAAAAGTACTTTTTTATATCATTTATTTGTTTTTTATAAATATCTATAGACTTTGAGTGATTTGAATTTTTGCAAAACTTACTTACGAAAACCGACAACGATTTATTGCCAATAAAGCCGTTAATATTTTCAAAATTAATTTGTTGTTGGTGATAGTTAACAATTAAAAATTAATTATATAATTTTTATTAGAATTGTTTCTCTAACGCTACGACAAACTAATGCAAATTTAATTTCGAGACAAACAACAAAAAAGCTCAAGTCAAACAGCCGTTCGCTGATTTAACATCTCTTTTGTTACGTTTTTTACTAAAAAAACAAAATATATCTAACAAGACCAATTTTAATTTTTTTTTCCTTATTTAGCTTAAAGTCTTGCAGATGAAATTCAAGCTTTTCTTTTTAATATGCATTCAAATGTAAACTATAATTTTTACCTTTCTCGAGCCAAAGCTTTAAAATAAAAAAAACAAATTAATTTGGCAACAAGTCAAAATTTTACAAAATCCTGTGAGCATTTTAAATATAAAAAAACTAGAGTAAACCAACCTTCCGGCCTTACGAACACATACAGACAGATATTATCATTAACACATACACCCACACGCTTCATACAAATATTTATAGACTTTTGCTTGCTGGCATTCTGCTTTGGCTGTTGCCAATTTTGTTAAATCAATTAAATTAACTGCAATTTTCCTTCAAAATGCTTTTCAAGTCTCCTGGAAAAATACACAAAACTTTACTTGCGAGGTCAGTCTAGGAATTAGGTCACTTAGTTCACCTGATGATATGCGACAGGAGATGACCATTGATTTTTAAATCGCCATTAAGAGTTATTGCAAAATCTTATCACACCACCCTCGTTGTCTTTTATGTAACTTTACATTTTATTTTCTGCTTGCAGACGCACCGACAATACGTTTAATTGGCTCGCCGGAAATCGACTTGGAAGAGGATAAAGATGCACTAATATTGCGCTGTGTAGCGGATGCCAATCCACCGGCGAGCATTGTATGGCGTCGTGCAGGACGTTCAGAAATTGCCAGTCTACAGGTAAGTTTGGCAACAATTATAATAGCGGCAACAACAATTACACAATATTTGTGCTCGTAGTTGATTGTGTTAAAGGATTTATTTGTAAGTTTGTTTTCTGTTTTTCCTGTCAGTCTGCCAGATGTAAATCCTTTTGCATTTAAAATTTGTATTTTTCTTTTTTTTTTTAATTTCATACACAAATTTCTTCAATACTCGTACATTGGCATTTCAACCTTTTAATCATGATTTATTATCGCCTTTTATTTTTGTAGGAAACTTTACAGTTACGCCCTGTTGGACGCCGTGATGCTGGTCTTTACACTTGCCAAGCACAAAATTCTGTCGGCACATCAGAACAACTGTCAGTACAGTTGGATGTTAAATGTAAGTTAAATTCTAGGATTTCAGTTAATGAACAGGAACAAGACTGAAAATACTTTTAAAATTTTAGACCCACCCAAGATACTTTCGGCTGGTCCTGATCGTCTGACCACAGCACCGCTATTCAGCCCGGCTGCATTTGAATGTGTGGCCGATGGCAATCCCATGCCATCATTTAAGTGGGTGCAAAGGTAAGTTTTGTAATAAAACTTTTTCGTTTTAAACATTAAGGGTAATGAAAGGCAGGGAATACTAGTAATTAAAATTTGTAGCAATCGTGTCCTATATAAAAATTTTAATGGAAGAAATCTATCGCGATTGTTAGATTTGACTGCTTCTAATTCGGATCATTATGGGAACCTTTAACGTGAAATAAATAAATTACGGTGTTTTAGACAGACCATGGAGCTGATTTGTTTAATTATTGCGTATTTTTTCTCAGCTTGTAGAAAAATTCGCTTAATAAAATTATACGTATTTCACGAAAAAATATGGTTTAAATTTTTTAAAATGAATCATGAATGATATTATTCGTATGAATAATCGAATAAAAAGCATATTAAAAAATAATCGAATAAAATTGTTCGAATTAATAATCAAATGTAGTAACTGAATTGAATAAGACTAAGATTATTCGGATAAATATTCGAATAAGTAACCGAACAAAATTTTAATGAATAATCTAACTGAACTAGCCAAATGAACACTCGAATAAATTTCCTGTAATGAATATCCGAATAAAATTATTCAATTGAATTATTTAATTAAATTAGTCGCATTAATAATCCAATAAAGTTATTTTAATAAATAACCGAATAAAACTAAATAAGATATCGAATAAGATTACTTAGGAGTCGAACTTAAATTAGAACGTCAAGCGTTTGTAGCAGGGTACGTATTTTAAGTACATTCAAATATTTCATACGTTTAAATGTACTGAAAATACGTACCCTGCTTCTAAAGCAACGCTTGTCGCTCTAATTTAGGTTAAACTCTAAATAAATAAAGGAATAGCCGATTAAAAATATTCGAATAAATAATCGCATAAAATTCAAATGAAAAATCAATTTAATTGAAAGAACAATAAAGTATTTTAATAAAAAATCGAATAGAATTATTTGAATGAATAATCAAATAAAATTACTATTAAATAATTAAACATAATTAATTAATTAAATTAATCGAATAAAAATATTCGAACAAATAATCGTATAAAATAATTTAAATGTTTAATAATGTAGTAAGATTATTCGAAGGAATGATCGAATAAAAATATCCGAATAAAAAATCAAATAAAAATATATTAAAAAATAACTAAATTGAATAGGAGACTAGGAATATTCCAAAAAAAATAATCAAATAAAAATATTCGAATAAAAAATCGAATTATAATATTCGAATAAATAATCGAATTAGATTCTAAAATTCTCGAATGAATAACTAAATAAGAGCATTCGAAGCAATGATCGTAAAAAAATATTCGATTATATAATCGAATAAATTTATTTCAATAAATGTACGAATGAAAAATCAAACAACAAAAACTATATGAATCTTCTAATGAAATTGCGAATAAGATTACTCAAATTAAAAATCGAATCAAATAATTAAATGAATAAAAAATAAAATACTTTAAATAAAATTTTAAGATTCCATAAAGTAATTAATGATATCATCGATGGCTTGATAAAAACAAGCCATATTTCCATTTTTCAATATTACAGTTTTAAATTTTATTTTTGTTGACAACATCTCCTTAATGATCTTAGAAAGTTACACTTAAAAATAAAAAATGAATGGCCTTTTTAACAGATTATTTTTGCAAGTGAATGATTTAGTTTTTGTTTAGTTCTTTCCTTCTTACATTAAGCCATCGATATGCAATTTTCACGAATATTAGATAAATTTGCAGCAATTTATTAATTTTATTTATATTTGAAAGAAAAGAAACATGAACTGCTCACTTTCATTTTATTTTTTTTTTTATAAAAAAAATCACTTTAATTAGTCGAACTGCTACTTGCAAAAAACAAACAAACAAAGAATAAGAAAAATTTACATACATGTGTTGTTGTTATATGTACGTTACTTCACATACATGATGTTAGTTTAGCCCTACAGAGAGGGCGAGAGAGAGAGGAAAAGCTCTCATTCATACTTTTACATCCTTCTGCTGGCTGTAAGTATTGCAAGAGCTTACAAGCAGGATTATGCTTAATATTTTTTTACGACTACATAAAAGTTCTACATATTTAACGGTATTGAAAAATTGTGTGTGTTGGTGTAAGGGAAAAGATAAGAATTGTGAAGTTGGGTGTGTGTGTGTGTGCATGCAGTATCCGGTTTTAGTTGATTCCTTAAAGCACTCGTTACTTGTTACGAGTGCATTTTGCAATAATATAACACACAGTTAATTAATATGCAAAGCTATGCTGCTGCTGCTTAATACTTTTAATAACATTTTGTTATATACGAGTATAAAAAATCAAACTTATTAATATCCTTTCAAATACATAACTTTAGTATTTAGTATTTATTTTTAATAAAGAGTAGCACAAAGTAGTTTTAATAATACATTTCGCTGGTATATAATAAAGCTTTAATTGCTTATTTAAATTTTACTCTTTTTATTTACTAATAAATCTCTGTTGGTTTAGAGATTAAAAAGGAGTTTTAATAGAAATATCCTTAAGCAACATAAATCATATGCCAGCTGTTACTTTTATAACAACTAAGCCCTGCCTAAAGCCATTTTGAGCCAAATTAATTTACTTTTGTGTGCAATTTGAAGACAAGAATAATCGGTACAATGTTTATTTGGCCAGCTGATACTCCACCTTAAACTTCTTTCTACCCAACAGATTCCTTTTAATTATATCCTCAAGTTTGAGCACGTCCAAGTGTATATATATATATTAATAAATCTTTATGCCTGAGAGTTGTCGCAAGAAATAATCATTAAACTGTTGTTAAGGATGATTTTCCTTTCTTATTATTTTGTTTTTTTCTACTTAAGACTTCTTTGAGTTTGCAAATATTTGTTTTACAAAGATTTCATTTACTTGGCTGAAGATAGAAGCCTCTGCAGCAACAACTCTTTTCGAAATAAGAGAGATTATGTTTTGTTTTTTTTTTTTTTTTTGTTTATAAGCCAGAGCGGAATTATAAGTAAAGTAAGAAATTGTGGTGTAAAATATTTAGTTAGCAAAAGTTAAATAACAAAATAAGAAACACATTGTAATTCAAAAGGCATATGGGAGAGTGTTGACTTAATGAAGTACGTGTTTGTCAAGAAATTAAATGACAACTTTTATTAGCTTTCGTTTGGTTCGATTCCTTGGCATAAGCGCCGCCTGGGAAAAGGAGGAAATAAATAATATTTTATGATGAACTTATGGTTTAATAAATATTTATATTAGGGATTTGCCTAATAAACGTGACAACGTAAAAATCATTTACGAGTACTATAGATTAACAATGTATCGACACGTTGTTCTTAAATATTTTTGTAGCAATAAGAAAGGTTAGAAATATATATGTATATATACATTAAAGAAAATTTTTCCATTACTTATGACTAAAAGATAAACAAACAAACATACAAAATTAATACCAAAAAAATATGACTTCAGGGAAATATTCCTAATACTCTAGTGTATCGTGCAACAAATAAATAATTACGCAAGTATAAGCAAAAACATGTTTACCTCATCTCAAAGTCTTGAAAATTAACTAGAAAAATTTAAATTTCAATTTCATATCAAATTACAAAATTGGCGGTAAGGCCGTTAAAAGTATTACAGAAAATTAAAGCATACTTTTAGGCACCACAGGAAAATCTTTACTGCTGTGAATTTATTCACTAAAAGGGCGTTCTTATTGTATCTATCTTTTGTGTCACACTGACCTTAAAGCGCTAACGGAGATCTTATTAGAAAAATCAGCAAATATAGATAATATGGAAAAAACAGAACTTCAAAAAAAATTTAAATTTTTGATTTCCATAACAAAAAACCGCAGACAAATTTCATAATTTTCGAAATTTTCCTCAAAGAAAAATATATATTAAAAATCGTTAATTGATGTTTGGCAAGGGCTTTTCGGGTCCTATAAATTTGAGAGCAGGAATATAGGAATAAGTGCTTTAATTAAAAATAACAAAATATTATTGCTTTTCTATAGTTCTAGAAATTAATTGTCATTTTTCAAATATTTTTTTTTTAATTATTTGCTATTAATATAAACCAAGAATAAAAACTTCTTTTAATAAATATTTACTAGAGCAATCGTTTAATAAAAATAACAAATCCAATCTAAAAATTCAATTCAGTTACTTTAATCGTTATTTAAATGGAAGAAATTCCAGAACTGTCCCACGATGTCGACAACGTTCTACTTGTCCTAAAGTTACATTGGAAACAACAATAAAAATTTTAAATTTGTTTTTGTTTTGAATGGAAGTGTGCGACAAGTCAAACCCTATCGACATCGTATGCCCCAAAAACTTTTTTTTAAATATTTTCATTTAAGAAATTTATTATTCGAAATATTGTCTTAATTATATTTTAATTTGAAATTTATTTGCTGGTGGTTCAGCTTGGTCTATATGCTCTTCATTGTTGCTGTAACAAATCATCAGCAGACTTCAACCACACATTTTGAATAGTCATAAACCTCTTATCTTATGCATATAGACCAAGCTGAACCACCAGCAAATTAATTTCAAATTGAAATATTTTTCAGTTTAAATAATTTTATTCAATTATTCCCTCGAATAATCTTATTCAATTATTTAATCGAATAATTTCATTCGATTATATAATCAAATAATTTTATTCGATTAATATTCAAATATTTCATTTGCATTAATCGAATAATTTTATTCAATTATTCATTCGAATAATTTTATTCGAGCTTCATTTGGAATAACTTTACTTCCAACACATTGAAAAAAATTATAATTTAATAATTTCTGTTTTTTCATTCATTAAAAAATTTTTATTCGATTACTAATTTTTTCTTAAACAATCGGAAAAATTTTTACTTTCCAAACGTTAATTTTTTTATCAGTTTTATGTTGAATAACATCAGCAGAGCTTAATTTATTCGATTATACAATCGAATAATTTTATTCGATTATTTATTCGTATAATTTTATTCGGTCATCACTTTAAGTAATTCTATTTAGTACTTTTTGAAAACAAAATTAATCATTTACCATTCCTGTGATTTTATTCGCCTTAAACATTTTATTCGATTCAATATTCGAGTAAATTTATTTAATTAGTTTTTACAACAACCAAAAAAACTTCACTCAATATGAAGGAAAAAATTCTATTAAATTGCTTTAATGCAATTATTTTGGTTCAGTTATATTTTCGGAATATTTTTTTATACATTCAACTTTAATCGATTATTACTTGAAAGAATATTATTTATTACTTAAAAAAAATAATTTAATCGACTTGCACAATCGATTATTTACTTAATCAAGTAATTTTATTCGATTGTTTAATTTTATTATTTAATCAAGAAGTAAAAACACAAACAAAAATTTTTGCTTGGTGTCTTTATACGAATAATTTTATTCGATTATTATTTTGAGTAATTTTGTTTTTAATGGGTTGAAAAATGTTTTAAAAGTTTTACTAATTCATTAGTATTCCATTATTCATTGGAATAATTTTATTTGATTATTTATTCCAATAGTTGTTTTTTGAAAAAAAAAATCGTTTAATCATTTGTTTGATTGTATTCGCTGAACAAATTTGTTTCGATTATTTATTCGAGTAATTTTATTTATGCTTTCAAAGTATTATTTATTTGTTTATTTAAACAAATAATTTTATTCGATTATTATTCCAGATAATTTTATTTGAACTAGTTGTAATTTTTTATTCGAATAATTTTTTATATCATATCAAAAAATTTTATTTATTATTTATTTAAAAAAAATATTAATTTTTTAGTCATTGGTATAAGTTGATTAAGTGGAAAATTGTATTCGATTATTTATTCGAATAGGTTTTATCAATTATTTATTACAACACTTTTACTCGGCCATTTATTCGATAAGTTTCTTTCGATCTTCATTTCGATTACTTTTATATAATATTTATTTATAAAAAATTAATCGTCTAATCATTTGCTTGATTTTAATCGCTGGAAAAATTGTATTCGAATAATTTTATTAACTTTTCGAAGTATTATTTGTTCGTTTATTCAAACAAATAATTTTATAATTTTATTTCAAATAATTTTGTTCGAAATATTTGTTATTTATTCGAATAATTTTTTTTATTATATCAAAAAATTTAATTTATTATTTATGAAAAAAATAATAATTATTTAGTCATTGCTATAAGTTTATTCGGGTCAAAATTTTATTCAATTATTTATGAATATAGTTTTATTTTATTATTTTATAATTTATATACTTTTAAAGTATTAAATAACCGTTTATTCAAACAAATTGTTTTATTCGAATAATTTTATTAAACTTTCAAAGTATTATTTATTTGTTTATTCAAAGAAATAATTATATTTAACTATTGTTTCGAATAATTTTATTCGAAATATTTGTTATTTATTCGAATAATTTTGTTTACATTTAAAACAATTCTTATTTAATATTTATTAAAAAAAAGTATGAAATATCTATTCATTGGCATAAGTTGCTGCGGTGGAAAATTTTATTCGATTATTCATGCGAATAATTTTATTCCAATAATTATTACAACAGTTTTATTCGATTGTTTATTCGAATAGTTTTATTCGATTCCCATTTCGATTAATTTTTTTTATAGGTATTGAAAAGTATTAATCGTTTAATTATTTTTTTTTAATAATTTTATTAAACTGTAAAATTATTATACAATCATTGATTCAAACAAATAATATTAGCCGATTTTTTATTCGACAATTTTATTCGATTATTTAATTGAATGATATATATTATTGTCATTTCAAAAAATGTTATTAAATATTTATTAAAAAAATATTAATTATTTAATCATAGGTGTAAGTTGCTTCGGAGGAAAATTTTATTTGATTATTTTTTTGAATATTTTTATTTAATTATTTTGTACTTTATATACATTCAAAGTATAATTTATTTATTTACTTAAACAATTTATTTTATTCGAATATTTTTTCGAATAAATTTATTCGATTACTTATTTGAATAATTTCCTATTGCCATTTCAAAAAAATTTATTATTATATATTTTATTTTTTTGTTTGTTCGGTGAAAAATTTTATTCGATTATATATTCGAATAATTTTATTTAATTATTTTATACCTTATATACCTTCAAAGTATAGTTTATTTATTTATTCAATCAAATAAATTTACTTGATTATTTATTCGAATAATTTTATTTACTTATTTAATCGAATATTTTTGTTATTGTCATTTCAAAAAATTTTATTTATTATTGGATAAAAAAATCATTTATCATTGGAATAATTTTATTCGCCTGTTCAATGGAAAATTTTATTCGATTAATTAATCGAATATTTTTTTTAATTTTTTCCCCTACTTTTTGATGCGGTTACAAATTAGAATAACATTAAATGTTTCGAAATTTTAATTTATTCTATGAACAAAAATCGCTTTAATTCGAACACTTTGGTACATGAATAATTTGGAAAACTTAAATGCCAGCTAGCCAATACTGTAGCGACATGTTTAAAAATAAATATTTAAAAATGTTTGAAACATTTTAAAAAGAAGTTCGAAATAGTTTTCTTCTTGTGGAGAAATTTTTTAAAATTAATTTTAAAATGAATTGATTTTTTTAACTTTGTACCTTTGCCTTTGTTTGTTAAAAAAAAATAGTAATGTGTACTCTTTTGTTCTCACTAATCGATAACAAATATTTTTAGTTACTTAGTGAAACAATTTCATAATTTTAAATTGCATAAATATTTCACAACCACAAAAATGTTGTATAAGATGGGAAAAGAAAAAAAAACAATTTAATTTTTTTTTTCAAAGCATTGAGTAACTAACTTGTGCATACATACTTTCCTAGTTGTTTTTTTTCAAGGGAACAAATAGTAGCAATAACGTACTGAACTGAATAATTGATGCAAGAACTGATAATAGTTACGAGTACAATTTATTCTTATGCACTAAAAAAAATAGATAGAGAAAGAAAGCATGCAAAGAATTTAGCTTCGCTTTAACAACAAAATGTGCAGCACGTTTCGTTATTTTACATACATATAACACTAGATATTTGTGTACATATTTTGGCAGAATTCAGAATAACAAAGTGTTTTCTTTCGTTCGTCTTCTCTTGCATAAATATTAAAAACATATTATTCTAAGGGGAGTAGTTGTTTTCATGTAACACCATACATCATGCATATTAAGTATTAGATATTTAAGAATGAATATAAGAAACGGAAAAGGGGGAAATGCAAGGACCACTGGGGCTTATACAATCTGTATAACTGAGTATTCTATATTGGGAAAAGTAAATTCCAGTCATAACTGAATTGTCTTTATTAGGCAAAGGAAATTCATAATCAAGCCTTAGAGAGTTTGGAAAGGAAAATTTAAAAGAAATTCGATAAACACAATTTGTTACTTTCTGAAATTTGAAATTTAAATCAAAACACACTTTAAGCTACGATTTTTTTAATGTCATGTAGAAAATTCACTTTCTTGCATCAGACCTACATCTTGCCAACTCCCTCTCTTGCACTCTCTCTTTCTTCTTCTTCGCGCTATCTTATACACTCTCTCACCCTGTACACTAGACAACTAAATTAATAGTTTTTGTGTTGTATTTGAGTTGAAATATGCTTTCGCGAGTGTGTGTGTATATGTGCGTATGTGTCTGTGTCTGTGTGTGTGTGTGAGTATGTGCGTGTGTGTGTGTGTGTGTGCTCACTTCTACATTTGTATGCAACTTCAATTCTGCATGTGGGCCAATTTGAAACATGTTTTATATTCTCAATAAGAAAAAACAAATTAACACTGCAACAGACAACGCAAATAGCAAGATCTTAGAGGGCTGCGTAAGCAGTCTTGAAATGTAAAAACGTCTTGTTTTTTAAATATTTGTCTCAGCATGTATTATACTAAACCAATAATAGATGATGTCGTTTAATAAGCAACGCATGATGGATGTATTGATGTCCTTTGAAGACTTAATGTCGTGAAGACTTCTTGTTCTTAACAAACACTCAAAAGAAGTAGTGTTGATACTTGTATGATTGTTATTTTGCATATTGTACGTTTGAGTGTGTGTGTGTGTGTAAGATGTAGATGGTAAGCTATTATGTGTTTAAGGGTGGTTTTTTAAAGCAAGTGCACACAACTAATATCAATCCATGTGTTTATTTGTATGTGCGCAGAAACATAAAAGACTATACACACAATGTTTGTGCATATAAATATGACTGACGTTTGTATATGCATCCATGCGTAGAAAAAAGCGCAAGCATTACAAATTTGTCCTTCACCAAGTATTTTCTCCTTTACTCCTATACCTTTAATAACTGCTACAAATGTCTTGCCAACAGTATTGTTTAGCATTTGTTTTAGAACATTTCGCTGTAGTAAAGCATTTGAAAAATCCATGTCATGTCTAAAAAACTTCTTGTAAAAGGTCTTGTGCAGGGGTCTACAACATAAACAAACTTGCATTATGTGCTTTCAACAATTCGTCTTATTATTATTATTATCATTTGTTACTTTTCATTCATCTTCTAGCAACTTTTCACTTGTCATTGTAGCAAAAACGTGAGCTGCAAATCAATAAATATACGAAGAACACACTCACACACACACACACGCTCCAAAAAAAACTTATACAAACATAAAATTTTGTATTTTGCAGAATTTGTAAAATTTCTTTAGGGAAAGAAAACAAACACCATAATAACTTCAGTTATTTTAGAGTTTTATAAAGTATTAGTATTTTCAACTGCTTTAGCAGGACTTGCAGTTCTTAGACGAAACGAGCATATTTATTAGCCGCTACTTTGTTAAGATTTGTAGAGTATTTGTGATAGAGAGGCAGGTGGTAAAGGAAGATATAGAGGAAAGCTTCATTCTTTTGTATTTTTCTTACAACTCTGCTTTTTGCAGGTGTTTAATAATATAGTGTTGCAGCGCCTCTGGTGTCAAGGAGGCGCATTAAGTTTTTGAAGTTATATTTAAGCAGCCATTTTATTGGTTATTTTGCTTCGCTGATGATCGCCGAAGGAGGGCGCTCTGATGTTACATTAGCATAAGTATCCGTCGGTATAGTTCATTGACCAGTGTCTATGCCTTCATTAATTGAACTTTTCCACAACAACTGATACATAATAGACACTAATGCACATCACACAAATGCGCTGTGTTGTTTATTTAATGATTAACTGTCGGATACCGGGCTCAAACCCAGGACCTTTGGTTTCGAAGTCAACGTGTTAAATACGTCAGCCAATGTGTTATGATAATGAGGCAAATATTTTTGTGGATTAATATGTAACCCTGTAACTACCCCGCATAACGGTACCTGTTCTAAAAACTCGAAAAAAAACAAGTATAAAAAGGAAAAGGGTATAAATAAAATATTTTATATATTACAAAAATGTTGGCCATAAAATTTTGTATTAAGTCCTCCAAGACACCTAAAGCCCAAAACTCAACAAAAAGAGTGAAAACTAGCATAATTCAAGAATTCTCAGTTTGTCTATAAGCAGGACTAATTTCTTAATCGAGCTTTAGTTTAGCCTTTCCAATTTTTATAGAATGAAACATTTAAAAAAATTAATTTGATTTTTTAAAGCAGAGAAGAATGCCGGCATTTTTCTACGCCGGTACGCACTACATCAGAAACCGAGTCCATCTACTTAACCAAATTTTTAATGAAATGGATTATACCATTGGCATAATGGCAAATCAATAGTTGTCTACACAATATAAGCACTTCTCGTATTCCATTTCCATTAGTAACAATTAAGAAATTATTCCTAAATATAATTAACTTTATTTCTTAAAAGTTCTTATTTTTATGCTGTAAATAACTAAAATTAAAGATAAAATTACTTTCAGTATAATATTTCAATAAAGTGTAAGTGTAAGCATAAATTCTTGTAGCAAATGAAATGTAAGTAAGCCCTGTATAGGAGCCAAGTTAAAGCCCTTATGACACTTAATTTTTTCTTCATTGATTTGATATTGAATTCATAGAAAGAAACCATAAATGTTAGAAAGAACAAACTATATAAAACGGAAACAAAATGTTTAAATGTTGTAAAATTTTCACAATTAAAAACCGCTAGTATAGAGACAAAACAAACTAAAAATCGCTATGTTTGACCATAAACCGCTAATAGCGAACACTTTTATGTTTCAAGCTTGAAATGTCAATTTTAAGTTGAACGTGTATACTTTTTTTTGACAGATCTTCATTTCTTATCAATAACTTTAATCAAGTTGTTGACATTATTTCATTTTTCTGAATATAGCTGACCCCTTTGCACCTGTTTACAATATGTTTGCACTTTTCTATAAAACTTGATACATGAAAGAAAAATTAAGTGTCATAAGGCACACAAAATATTAAAATATTTCAAAAAATTTTGAGAATGAAATATTATTTAAATTTCATTTGACAATCTTACTATCACAACAGATACGAGTAAATAAAAACCATACACGTGTTACTCGTATTTTGATTATAATTTTTATGATGGCAAAACTAAACTGTAGGAATAATTTAAGATAAAATAAAATAATTTCTTATAAAACATAAAAAATTCCCATAAAAACACTAATTAAAAAACATTTCCATTTAATAAACATTTCATGATGCCTAAACTGATTGGCGAAAAAAAGATAAGAATAAAAATTCATTTAGAATTAACTAAAAAATGTTTTTGGGGCAAATTTTTGAATTAAACTAGAAGACAAACAAAATATTACATGCATCACAGAGTTTTCAGTTTCAGTTTTCAGTGAAGCTCTTTAAAAAAAAAATTGTTGAATTATCACTCATTGTTATGGCGAATAGGAACAGAATACAGTGACATCCTTGGACTTTAGGCAAGACATGTGTTATGCACTTTTGAATAATATCCTAAGAGGAATATTTTTGTTGAATACCTTAAAGCTCTAACTCTTACTCTTGTGGGTATTTGCTGGTCCTGTCAAAAAAGATAAAAAAGGCTATACAACACACAGAGAAAAAACTGCTTAAAATCAATAAAAACCATATTGAGTTAGTAAGAAACATTAACGCAAGTCAAGTCTATTTTGAAATTTCTTATTTCACTATGGAAAAATATTAATTTAAAGTATTCATTTAATAGCTTTATTTATTTTTAAGTATCTCCATATATATTTTCTATTATAATGCAGCTTTACCCTGAGTGTATAAGTATTTTTAAATCATTGATCACACACATTCTTATTCTCTTTCATTTAGTCGTCAATGAGACAGCGACTATGACACATGCGTATCGGGTGTATTAAATTATTTATGGGTTTAGTGAAAGAAAAAGAGTTGAATGCGAATAGTATTCTATGATCACTAATACTTCTCGAGACATTCAATTTGTTTTATGTTAGAAAACTTTTAATGAGAAAAATTGATGTAATTTCATATTAATTAATTTAACAAAAAAGGAATTGATTTACAAGAAATTTTATGATTAAATTAAAGAATTAATATTTTTTGTTTTGCTTAAAAGAGTCATCCACGGAAAAGTCGATATGTAGGTGGGTATTATCAACTTAAGCTGGAGCCGGAGCCGGAGCCAGAGCTTGAAGTTGAGCCTGAAGTTGAGCTAGAGCACGAGCCAGTATCGGAGACAAATCCCGAGGCTGAGCCCGAGCCTTAACTTGAGCCAGAGCCTTAGCCAGAGACGGAGACAAATCCCAAACCCCAGCCAGATCCAGAGCCCGAGCATGACCCCGAGCCCAAGCCAGAACCTGATCCGGATCCTGATATAAAGTCTGAAGCAGACCCTGCACCAGAGCCTGCCCAGCGCCACTGCTTTGAGGAGCCACTATTATATTATAAATATAAAAAAGTTTAAGTAATTTTTTTTCAAACTATATCCAATACGACTTCTTCCGCATATTACAATCAAACGTACCTTGAAGAATTACGGCTAAGAGAAAGAACACGTATATAAATCTCATGTTTTCTTGTATTCTTGAAATCTCCACCGAGTTCGTCAAAAGATAGTTTTGAACTAAATAATTAGATAAAATTTCGTTGCTTTTTTATTCGTTTGTTTTTCATTAAATTATAGGCCTTAATATAAAAATAAAATCTTATGTACCAACATTTTTATTTTGTGTTTATTGTTCTTTAATTAAATTAATGTTGGTTGTTAATAAAAAAAGATTTTTGTTCTGTATGAAGTCGCTGTTTGATAAGTCTTTTCTATAAATTAAAAATATTTTTTATGAATAACTTTTATATTATTTAGAGCAACTAAATGTTTGTGTTTATTTATCTATCTTTTGCGAAAGAAGCAAATTATATTTTTCTATTTTTGACAAGAAAAGATAAGAAATTATTTCTTGGTTTGCTCTTAAAGTTCTCAAGAAAACAGCCTGTGACAGACAGCCAGACGAGCATCGTATCGAAAAAAGGAACCCTATTCCTTTTCACTTTTGTTGTACTTAACGCTAAAAGTGATGCGTTTTTGCTGGTGTTGTTCATTAAGCATCGTTAATATGCATTTTGATATAAAAATCATATTCATCTAAGCCCACGGCAGTGCTCTAGGCCAAGTTCTGGCCAATGCGCGCAGTTTAAATATTTACACCAAGCCGTTCGAGCTGTTTTTGCCCCTTTCATAACTTTGTTCTGCGCATTTGTAAAATTATGAAATTTCAACTTAATTATAATAATTAAACTCATATGCGAAGTTTTTCCTGAGATATGGAGGTGCAAAAATTGCATATTTTGGGACATACTTCACTGACTTACGGAATCACTGACACACTCATCACACTCACGTAGATCTAGGTGAACCATTATCTAAAAAAAATTTTAAAATCCTTAAATTTTAGGCGTGGGGGGCGAGGTTACGCCCAGCTAGTGCGCTGAAATTCGTTAAAAAATTAAGTCTAGGTGAGCAATCAACTGAAAAAATCTGAAAACTCGGAAATTTCAGCCAGGAGGGCGGAGGGCGGGACTACGCCCATAAAAGTACGAATTAAAAAAGCAAATCTAAGGCGCTTAACGGTAGCGACTTTATTTGAAATTTGGCACATACATATACAGCGAGTTTGTTAAAAGAAGTGGGCGTTGACACGCCCATACAATTTAAACCTCATATTTCGGGTAGTACGGCGCTCAGGATATTTAGATATACTATTTATGTAGCTATAAGGACAATAATAAGCACTGGCTGAAAAAAGTCTTGAAATTGAAAAGTGGGCGGGGTTACGCCCACAAAAATTAAAAATTAAAAAATGCGCTAAGGAGCTATAATTTGATATAGAAGTAAGTCTAGCTGAGAAACCAACTAGAAAAAACTGAAAACCCATACATTTTAGTTAAAGGGGCGGGGCTGCGCCCTTCAAAATTAAAAATAAAAATATGCGCTAAGGAGCTAAAATTTGATACACAAGTAGGGTAAACGTAAAAAACCAACTAAAAAAATCTGATAACCCAAGAAAGTTTACCAGAATGGGCGTGGCCACACTATTATTGTGCGAAATTAAAAAGTTAAGTTAGACAGCTTTTTCCTCAAGCCATTTTAATAAAACTCTGCATACACGTTGCATAAATGCAAGATTTTAAACTATCATCTTTAAAAGTGGGCGTGATCACTCCCATAAAAGAAGTAAATAAATATCCGCTATTATCTTCTGTATTACAGGGAGAAAAATGGTAACAAGTAACCAGGTTGCCTGGAAACTATACTATATAAAACCCTGACGATTTCATATTTATAAAATGCATGGCAGATTAAAGTGATTCCTATCTCACTACTTTTAATAGTTGAAGTTTGGGATAAGAACTTGGCCTTTTTTCACATTTATATTTTTGTAAGGATTCAGTTAACATGAATTTTTAATGAAATGCAATATACCATTGGCATAATGGCAATTCAATAATTGTATACACAATATAAACACTTCTCGTATTCCATTTCCATTAATACCAATTAAGAAATTATTCCTAAATATAATTAACTTTATTTATTAAAACTTCTTATTTTTATGCTGAACTTAAGCCTGATTCAGAAATTATTATTGATTAAAATGAATTTAATCTAGTTAAATTTAATTTAATAAGCATCCCATAAAACCAATTGTTTTATTGTAAGAAAGAAGTAATATCATTATACAACTGAAATAATACTTCCAGTGTAGTTTATATAAACAACTTAAATTAAAGATAAAACTACTTTTAGTATAATCTTCGAATAAAGTGGAAGTGTTAGCATAAATTCTTATAACAAGTGAAATCTCAGTAACCTCAGTATGGGAAACAAATTACGGCACACAATATCCAACAAAATTTCAAAACATTTTAAAAAATTTTGAATGGAATATTATTTAAATTTCATTTGATAATCCTACTATCACAACAGATACGAGTAAATAGAAAGCATACAAAGCATGGCAAAATTAAACTGTAGGAATGATTTAAGATAAAGTAAAATACTTTCTTATCGTTTTTTAAAACAAAAAATATTTCTACTTAATAAACGTTTAATGATGCCTAAAGTGATGAATAAACAAGATATGAAATAAAATTCATTTAGAATTAAATAAAAAATGTTTTTTTTTGGCAAATTTTGAATTAAACTAGAAGACAAAAAAAATACTATGTGTATCACAGAGCTTTCAAAGTTTTCAGTGAAGATTTTAAAAAAACCCTGAATTAACACACACTGTAATGGCGAGTAGGAAGAGAATACAGTGACATCTTAAGAGATATATTTTTGTGGAATCCTCTAAAGCTCTAACTTTTACTCTTCTGGGTATTTGCTGGTCCAGTCAAAAAAGAAGGAAAAAAGTTATACTACACCCAGAGAAAAAACTGTCTACAATCACTAAAAACCATATTGAATTAATAAGAAACATTAACGAAAGTCTGGTCTAGTTTGAAGTTTCTTATTTCAATATGGAATATATTAATTTAAAGTATTCATTTAATAGTTTTATTTATTTTTAAGTATATCAATTTATATTTTCTATTATATTGAAACTTATTGAATTTATGTGAAGCGTTCTTATTTTTAAGTTGCAGCTTTTCCCTGAGTGTATGAGTATTTTTAAAACATTGAGGTCAGTTTCATAACAAAACTGTGCAAAGTAAAAACACACATTCTCTTTCATTTAGTTGTCAATGAGGCAGCGACTATAAAATATGCTCACTGAGTGTACTAACTTCTTAGATATATATAGTGAAAGAAAAAAGTTGAATGCGAAAAATATTCGCTCTTCGAGGCATTTAATGTGTTTTATGTTTTAAAACTTTTAATGAAAGAAATAAATATGAAATTAAACAGACATTTTGATATTTTTGGAGCAGCTTCACTAAACTGCATTTTCTATCAAAACTTTAAAGGACAATAAATCGGGATATATGGCTAGCAGCCAATTTTTAGGGTTCCGTACACCAAAGGTGAAAAAAGGAACCCTATTGTTTTCGCTACGCTGTCCGTCTGTCCGTCTGCCCGTCTCTTCGTCACACGGTATTTTCTCAGGAACCGTAAGAGCTACGGACCTGAAATTCTGACAGAGCTTGTAGAACCTTAGCCGCTATAGCAAAAAATACATGAGATGTACAATTGTTGTCAATTCTTTTGATTTGTTTATTTATTCTCATGTGTTTTGTGTTGCATTGTTTTTGTTTATGCCATATTTTAATTAAATAAATTTGACTTTGTTTTATAAAGTAGAAAGATTGGCTGGCAAGTGGCAAAAATGTGACAAGTTCAAATGTCTATAACTCACGGTTAAAGTTACAGGTAGAATGAACTTGTCTTTAACTTATCGCTCACTTTTTGTTAAAACGAAATTGTAATAATGAAAAAAAGTGTTTATTATAGGTCTCAGCCAATTTTTGTTTTGCATTAATTTTTTTTTTCTTATTTTTCAAGGTTCCATCAGATAATTTATTTAATATATTTTTCTTTCGAGATTATTAACAGTTTCCTATGAAGAGTTCAGAGTCCTATAACTTGAAAAATATGGGGCATCGTCAACTTTTTTATTTAATTTTTTCATTTTCTATCACATTTTCTATTTACTTTTAACTTCCTTACTAAACTGCATTTATTACAAATATTTATTTTTTTTATGCGCACAAATACTTCAGAGAGAAATTAGACAACTTTTCTTACACATAAAAATATATTTTTATTTTTGACATTACTGCTTTAAATGTTCTGTCAAACTATTTATTGGTGAAGCCAACAAGTAATCTCTTAGATTCAACTTCAACGCCAGAAATAAGTTGAAACCTAAAAAAGAAGTTTTAGGGGTATTAAGGATAACCTTGGTTCACTTTAACATTTTAGGTCTAGAATATATTGAAAAAGTTTATGTGATATGAAACATTTTAACGCGCTTTATCTCTTCTCCGTCTCGGTCTTTGGATCCATTTATAAATCAGAATATAACGGCTTAAGTTTTCATACAAAACTATTGACTACAGGTTTTGTTCCTTAAACCTCTGCCCACTCGGAGGCTTCTAGTTGTAACTTAAAATGTTGAAACAACTTTAATTTTTAACAAAAACACAACTCGGAAATTTCGCAAACTAATTAATATCTCATTATCTTGTTGTGGCATGTGCGAGTGAGTTTCAAAAAAAAATAAATATTATTAAGTTAGATAATGACAAATTCAATAAATATCAAATTCAATAATTTCTTATCATTTGTTGTGACATCTACGAGTGCACTTAAAAATAGAAAACTATTATTTGCTTCTTGCTTGCAAAAGTTAGATAATCACAAACATTTAATTGCTGTAAACAATAAACAACTTATTCATAAAGAAATATATTTTTGATTTATTAAAGGCTTATCAAACTGATATTGCAGTGCAAACAAGTTAGTAAAATTTAATTTATTGTCTACACTAGTTAACCAACCAACAACATTTACGGCCTGTATGGCAAACAACAACAATATTTCTAATGTTATTGTTGTTTACAATACAAGTTGTCGAGATCGAACGTTTGCCGGTGACATCGTGGGACAGGCAGTTATTTCATAATATAAATAAAACAAAACACAAATACATACGATTTTTGTTTGTATATTTTCTTAAGGCCTTTAGTTTAAGTATAAAAAGGCAACGAAATTGTATCTAATTAATAAGTACAAAACTATCATTTGACAAACTCGGTGGATATTTCAAGAATCGAACAAAACATGAGATTTATATACGCGTTCTTTCTTTTAGCCGTAATTGTTGCAGTGGCATTCACTCAAGGTACGTTTGATTGTAATATGCGGAAAAAGACGCATTTAAAATGGTTTAAAAAAAGTTACTTAAACTTATTTTATTACTTATATTTATAATAGCGGCCGCTCAAAGTTCCTGCGCCGGTTCTGGTTCAGGCTCTGGCTCTGGCTCTGGCTCTGGCTCTGGCTCTGGCTCAGGCTCCGGCTCAGGCTCAGGCTCCGGCTCAGGCTCCGGATCAGGCTCTGGCTCAGGCTCAGGTTCTGGCTCAGGCTCTGGCTCCGGCTAAAGATGATAACACTTACCCACATATTGACTTTTCCAAAAATGGCTCTTCTAAGAAAAACAAAAAATTATCACCCTTATGGGGAATAAAAGGCGAACATTTTGTTCACGTGAAATATTTAGCGTGAACAAAAAATGTTGAACAAAATGAGAAAATAAAATGCTGACACAACAACAACGCAAACATTAGCGATCAGGATTTTAGGGAAAGCGAACATATTTCACGTGAACTTTTATTCCCAATAAAAGTGATCAATTCCTCAACCCAACCACACAAAATTTGCTGCGAATCAATTAATTTTTATTTTTGTTAAATTTTGCTCTTGCAAAGAAATGTCTAATAAGGATATTTTTAATAAAAATAATGAATCATAAACAACAAAAAAAAATAATTCATAGCATTTATTTATAATCTATTTTTGCCACACACCTTGGCTTGGTATTAAAATTAATTCAAAACTTTTTACTGTATAGCGCAGACAATATTCCTGCTGGCCTTTTTGTGAGATTTAAATATTTTAGAGAATTCCCTGATATACGGGAACTTTTTTTTTGCAAATTTACTTTTATATTGTCTTGCATTATCAGACATATAATTTTGTAAAGAGAAAAATTTTTCTCATTTTTCATAAATACAATTGTGCTTTTGAAAGTTATTAAAACATTTAAGACTAATTGATTTTTACAAAAGTGTCCAGAATGTCCATCTTTGGAGAGGGGGAGGCTATTAATTATTCTGTGGCAAAAAGGAAAAAGTGCTTAAGTCGAGATAAGGTGATTTTGACTAAATGGTACTTCCGTAATCTGCATACTTGAAAGTAACACCCCTGGTAAAAATCTCAATTAATTTGTGTGATTTTTCAGGAAGTTATGACACTATGACTTTCAATTTATTTTTTTTAGACTTCTAATCTCATGTGGGGGTGGAGGTGTGGAGGTTATACTTTGGTATATTTCAACTTAAATGTATTACTTATAGTATGTAGAATGATGTTTGCTTAAAAAAATACACGTTAAGAGAGAACATCCCAATTTAACTGTAAAAGAAAATATGACTTAAGCTCTTAATAAAAGAAATGTATTAAAAAGACATTTTAATATTTTTGGAACAGTTTGACTAAACTGCA
Organism: Tachina fera; assembly: GCA_905220375.1. Lineage (NCBI taxonomy): Eukaryota > Metazoa > Arthropoda > Insecta > Diptera > Tachinidae > Tachina > Tachina fera. The sequence continues at coordinate 181,094,039 of LR999963.1, forward strand.
TTCTCTATCAAAACTTCAAAGACCAATAACTTAAGGGAAATAAATATCCCAGCCAGTTTATTTTATTAATCTTTTTTCCTTATTTTTCAAGTTTCTATCAGATAATTTATTTTCATAAAATTTTTTTTCGAGATTTTTAACAGTTTCCTGTGAAGAGTTCGGAGCCGTATAACTCGAAAAATATCGGTCGCCACCAACTTTTTTATATAATTTTTTCTTCTTTTTTATTTTTTATAATATCACATAGGCTACTTTTTATTTATTTTTAACTGCATTTGTTACAAATATTTATTTATTTTCTGTATACGAATACTTCAGAGAGAAATGAGACAACTTTTTTTACACATAAAACTATAGTTTTATTTTTGACATCACTGTTTTAAATGTTCTGTCAAACTATTTGCAGCTGAGTCCAACAAATCTCTAAGTGTCAACTTAAACGCAAGAAATGAGTCGAAACCTGAAAGTAGTGTAGTTATTAAGGATTACACTTTTTCACATTCTAGGTCTATAATGTTTTCAACAACTGTAGCTGACATAAAAGATTTTAATGCGTCACAACTCTTATACGTCTGGGTTTTAGGGCCCCTTCATAAATGAGAAGATACTGGCTCAAAATGTTTTGCATTAAATAGTTTTGTATCTATTAACCAGAAATCGCTGCTGTTCACACTTGCAGGCTTTTAATCTTAACTTGAAATTTTTAATTTGTTTAATTTTTAATAAAATAATTTCTTATCATTTCTTGTGACATCTTTGAAATAGTTTAAAAATAGAAAAATATTATTTGCTTCTTACGCAAAAGTTGGATAAAAAACCACAAACATTTAGTTGTCCCAACTAATATAAAACTTATTCATAATTTAATTTTAATTTAAAGAAGAGGCTTATCAAAAGAAATCTCTTTTTTTAAATCTTTTTTTGAACAAACACCAACATTAATTTAATTTAACAATAACAGAAATAGAATACAAATATTTAGTGAAAAAGAAAACTGATAAAAAGGCAACAAAATTTTATCTAATTATTTAGTTCCAAGCTATCTTTTGACAAAATCAGTAGATGTTTCAAGAATACAAGGAAACATGAGATTTTTATTCGCGTTCTTCCTTTTAGCCGTAATTGTTGCAGTGGCATTCAGTCATGGTACGTTTGATTGTAATAAGCAGTAGCAGTCGCATTGGATATAGTTTGAAAAATATCACTTAAACTTTTTTTATATTTATAATAGTGGCCTCTGAAAGCGACGCTGCTGGGCAGGCTGTGGTTCAGACCTTAGATCAGGATCCGAATCAGGTTTGGAGTCCTGCTCAGGCTCTGGATCTGGCTGAGGCTTGGGATCTGTCTCCGGCTCTGGCTCAGGCTCTGGCTCAAGTTCAGACTCAGGCTCAGGCTCGGGATCTGTCTCCGACACTGGCTCAGGCTCTGGCTCAACTTCAAGTACAACTTCAGGATCAACTTCAGGCTCAGGCTCCGGCTCAGAATCTGTCTCCGGCTCTGGCTCTAGCTCTGTCTCTAGCCCAGGCTCAGGCTTTGGATCTATCTCCGACACTAGCTCGAGCTCTGGCTCAACTTCAGGCTCAGGATCCAGCTCGAGCTTCGCATCCGGCTTAGGTTCTGGCTCTAGCTAAAGATGATAATACCCATCCACATTTCGACTTTTCCGAAGACGGCTCTTCCGAGCAAACCAAAAAATATTAATTCTTTAATTTAATCACAAAATTTCTTGTAAATCAATTATTTTTTTTTTGTTAGATTTGGCTCTTGCAACGAAATGTATTATACGGATATTTTAAATATATCTGTGGTAATAAGGAAAAAGTTCTTAATTCTCGTTTTACTGTTTTGAAGGAGAGCACTTTTAAGCGCTCAAGTCGATTTTCTGAATTTTATTTCTTTTACAAATAGATTGAGATATTCTCTATTAACGTGTATTTTTTTAGCAAACATCATTCTAGTTACTATAAAAATACATTTAAGTTGAAATATACCAAAGTATAGCCTAATTGAAACTAAATATTATGCCAAATGATATTAGAAGCCTATAACAGATAAGTCAAGAGCCATATTGCTATAGCTTTCTGAAAATACCCACAAATTAATTGGGATTTTTACCAGGGGTACTTTCATTAGCTCAAAATCAGCTTATCTCGACTTAAGGACTTTTTCCTTTTTGTCACCGATTTTACAAAAAAAAAATATTTTAACCAGTTAAAAGTTTCATTGAATGTTATAATTCTTGTGAACGATGAATTCAAAAGCTTTGTTTTGTTAAATCGGCCAAAATTTTTTTTAAAAAAATAATCTCTCGTGTTTGGGAAAACAAAACACAGAAAATTGCCGAAACCTCAAATACGAGATTATTTTTAAAGAAAAGTTGGGTTGATTTGACAAAAATAAAACTTTCGTATTCATGGTTTAAAAGAGCTGTATATATATACATATATTCATGTACATATATAAATAAATCTTTATATTCAAAGAGTGATATCTGCAATTCTTGAATATTTTAGTAGGCAAATTAAAACTGTTATTTTCTCGAAGTCCCAGAGCAATAACTGTATTTGATTAACATTAGTAGAATTAAGATGTCTTCTGTAAATTGTACTACTAAACTGAAGAAGTTAACGAAATATTGATCTAATAAAACACAAATAAAAGCAGAACTTAAGCGCAAAAAAAAAATAGTTAAATTATATATATAAATAAATTCAGTGAAGTGGGACTTTGAACTGCGCACGAAGGGTTCCGTGCGGACACTAGCGGCCGAAATTAAATTAGGTGTTAACGAGTTCCTCCATATAATTTGACATTAAAAACGGTACCATTACCTAATTTTAACCCACCTCTAAGTCCTAGCACAATTTTTAATGTGCAGTTTCATCGTAAAACTCTTTCAGATCAAGTTCAATTTCGCCACTTATGCTAACTTCATGCCAATTTTTGCTTATACATAGGGCCGTAGATATGTAATTCAATACTAACTTTAGCCTTTATAATAAATAGTTTTGGCTTTTTTCGGTTTTGGGTTTTTTCGGTTTTGAGCGTTTTTTAGTTTTGGCTTTTTTCGGTTTTCGGCGCTTTTTTTAATTTTTGCACTTTTTCTAGTTTTGTCAATTTTTTCCGGTTTTTGGCGTTTTTTTTTCATTTTGGCGTGTTTTTAATTTAGGAATTTTTTTTTTCACAAAGGCGATTTTTTCGGTTTTTAGGGTTTTTTATTTTGGCGATTTTTGGCGTTTTTTTCATTTTGGTTTTGAGCGTTTTTTAGTTTTGGCTTTTTTCGGTTTTTGGCGTTTTTTTTTAATTTTTGCACTTTTTCTAGTTTTGTAAATTTTTTCCGGTTTTTGGCGTTTTTTTCATTTTGGCGTGTTTTTAATTTAGGAAACTTTTTCACAAAGGCGATTTTTTCGGTTTTTGGGGTTTTTTTATTTTGGCATTTTTTTTTAATTTTGGTAAAATATGTTGATTTTTTTGGTTTTTGGCGTTTTTTTTTTCAATTTGGCGATTTTTTTCACTTGGGCGCTTTTTTAGTTTTGAAACTTTTTTTCTCATTTTGGTGATTTTTTCGGTTTTTGGCATTTTTTCATTTTGGCGATTTTTTTCATTGAGGCGATTTTTTTCATTGAGGCAATTTTTTAGTTTTGGCGCCTTTGTCGCGTTTTGGCGATTTTTTTTTCGATTTTTGGGGTTTTTTTTATTTTGGCGATTTTTTTACTATTTCGATTTTTTCGGTTTTGCCGATTTATTTTAGTGTTAGATTTTTTTTTAATTTTGTACTTTTTTTCGTTGAACCGATTTTTTTTGGTTTGGCGATTTTATAATTTTCGGATTTTTTAGTTTTACCGTTTTTGAAAATTTCAAGAGTTTGCCTCTTACGTTTTCCAAGATACAGCAAGTTGTCATAATTACATAGTCAAAATTATATTAACTGACGGAGCACCCTTTAATTTAAATTTTTTTAAATTTTAGTTTTAATTGTTGTAGTCTGTATGAAAACCCATGAATTTTACCAAATTCAAGTATTAATATACATAGTACATACACACTCTGTACACATTCAAGTTTTGTAGCTTTTACGGTTCTCGAGAAAATAGCCTGTGACGGACAGCGTAGCGAAAGCAATAGGGATTCTTTTCACCTTTGTTGCATATATATACGTTAAACCATTTAGTTCCTATAAAGAGTATAGGACCATTTTTATTATTTCTGGAGGTTTTGGTAATTAGATGAGCAGCTTGGGCATCCAATGCTAGAACTGGGGCAAGAGTTATAACATCAAATAAAACCTTTTCGTGGTTTAATTTTTTTCTTTTTAATTTAATAAAAATTACACATTTCTTTGCAAGAGCTAGCTAAATTTAAAAAAAAAAGGAATTGATTTACAAGAAATTTTGTGATGAAATTAAAGAATTAATATTTTTTGCTTTGCTTAGCAGAGCCATCCTCGGAAAAATCGATAACTGAATTGATCGGTATTATCGTCTTTAGATGGAGCCAGAGCCTGAAGTTGAGCCTGAAATTGAGCCTGAAGTTCAGCCAGAGTCGCGACCAGTGTCGGACACTGATCCTGAGCCTGAGCCTGAGCTTGAGCCAGAGCCAGAGTCAGAGCCGGAGACAGCCCCGGAGCCTGCCCGACGCCGTTGCTTTGAGATGCCACTATTATAAATAATAAAAAAGTTTAAGTAATTTTTTTTTCAAACTATATCCAATACGACTTCTTCCGCATTTTACAATCAAACGTACCCTGAGTGAATGCCACTGCAACAATTACGGTTAAAAGGAAGAACACGTATAAAAGTCTCATGTTTTCTTGTATTCTTGAAATATCCACCGAGTTCGTCAAAAGATAGTCTTGGAATTAATAATTAGATAAAATCTCGTTGACTTTTTATACGTTTGTTTTTCCACTAGATTAAAGATTTTAATAAAACCAAAAAAACAAAATCGTATGTACGAGCACCAACATTTGCATTTTGTTTTTATTATTAAGAAATTAAAGTTGGTGTTGGTTTACTAGTGACATTTTACTGCCTTTTGGTCATACAAAAAGATTTCTGTTTTCTATGTGTTATCTGTTTGATAATCCTTTTCTATAAATCATAAATATTTTTATATGAATAAGGAATTTATCTGACTTTTGCGAAAAAAGATGTCACAACAAATGATAAGAAATTGTTTTCTTAAAAATTAAGTTTATTAAAAATTTTAAGTTTAAGTTAGAAGCCTGCAAATGTGCAGAGATTTATGGTCAAGAGCTACAAAACATTTTAACCCATTATATTCTTATTTATGAAGCAGGCCAAAATGACCCACAAGGAGAAGAATTTGGAGCGCATTAAAATCTTCAATCTCAGCTACAGTTGTTGAAAATATTACACACCTACACTACTTTCAGGTTTTGACTTATTTCTGGCGTTTAAGTTGAATCTAAGAGATTTGTTGGACTCAGGTAAAAATAGTTTAACCGAAAATTTAAAACAATGATGTCCAACATAAAACTATAATTTTATGTGTGAGAAAAGTTGTCTCATTTCTCTCTGAAGTATTCGTATACAGAAAATAAATAAATATTTGTAACAAATGCAGTTAAAAATAAATAAAAAGTAGCCTATGTGATATTAAAAAAATAAAAAAGAAGAAAAAATTATATAAAAAAGTTGGTGGCGACCGATATTTTTCGAGTTATAGGGCTCCGAACTCTTCATAGGAAACTGTTAAAAATCTCGAAACAAAATTTTATTAAAATAAATTATCTGATAGATACCTGAAAAATAAGAAAAAGAATTGGCTGCGATCTATATTTCCCCAAGTTATTGGTCTTTGAAGTTTTGATAGAGAATGCAGTTTAGTGAAGCTGCTCCAAAAATATGAAAATATTTGTTTAATTTCATATTAATTTCTTTCATTAAGTGCTTAAGTCATATTTTCTTTTACAGTTAAATTGGGATGTTCTCTCTTAACGTGTATTTTTTTAAGCAAACATCATTCTACATACTATAAGTAATACATTTAAGTTGAAATATACCAAAGTATAACCTCCACACCTCCACCCCACATGAGATTAGAAGTCTAAAAAATATAAATTGAAAGTCATAGTGTCATAACTTCCTGAAAAATCACACAAATTAATTGAGATTTTTACCAGGGGTGTTACTTTCAAGTATGCAGATTACGGAAGTACCATTTAGTCAAAATCACCTTATCTCGACTTAAGCACTTTTTCCTTTTTGCCACAGAATAATTAATAGCCTCCCCCTCTCCAAAGATGGACATTCTGGACACTTTTGTAAAAATCAATTAGTCTTAAATGTTTTAATAATTTTTAAAAGCACAATTGTATTTATGAAAAGTGAGAAAACTTTTTCTCTTTACAAAATTATATGCCTGATAGTGCAAGACAATATAAAAGTAAATTTGCAAAAAAAAAGTACCCGTATATCAGGGAATTCTCTAAAATATTTAAATCTCACAAAAAAGCCAGCAGGAATATTGTCTGCGCTATACAGTAAAAAGTTTTGAATTAATTTTAATACCAAGCCAAGGTGTGTGGCAAAAATAGATTATAAATAAATGCTATGAATTATTTTTTTTTGTTGTTTATGATTCATTATTTTTATTAAAAATATCCTTATTAGACATTTCTTTGCAATAGCAAAATTTAACAAAAATAAAAATTAATTGATTCGCAGCAAATTTTGTGTGGTTGGGTTGAGGAATTGATCACTTTTATTGGGAATAAAAGTTCACGTGAAATATGTTCGCTTTCCCTAAAATCCTGATCGCTAATGTTTGCGTTGTTGTTGTGTCAGCATTTTATTTTCTCATTTTGTTCAACATTTTTTGTTCACGCTAAATATTTCACGTGAACAAAATGTTCGCCTTTTATTCCCCATAAGGGTGATAATTTTTTGTTTTTCTTAGAAGAGCCATTTTTGGAAAAGTCAATGTGTGGGTAAGTGTTATCATCTTTAGCCGGAGCCAGAACCTGAGCCTGAGCCAGAACCTGATCCGGAGCCTGAGCCGGAGCCAGAGCCAGAGCCGGAGCCAGAGCCAGAGCCAGAGCCTGAACCAGAGCCGGCGCCGGAACTTTGAGCGGCCGCTATTATAAATATAAGTAATAAAATAAGTTTAAGTAACTTTTTTTAAACCATTTTAAATGCGTCTTTTTCCGCATATTACAATCAAACGTACCTTGAGTGAATGCCACTGCAACAATTACGGCTAAAAGAAAGAACGCGTATATAAATCTCATGTTTTGTTCGATTCTTGAAATATCCACCGAGTTTGTCAAATGATAGTTTTGTACTTATTAATTAGATACAATTTCGTTGCCTTTTTATACTTAAACTAAAGGCCTTAAGAAAATATACAAACAAAAATCGTATGTATTTGTGTTTTGTTTTATTTATATTATGAAATAACTGCCTGTCCCACGATGTCACCGGCAAACGTTCGATCTCGACAAATTATATTGCAAACAACAATAACATTAGAAAAATTGTTGTTGTTTGCTATACAGGCCGTAAATGTTGTTGGTTGGTTAACTAGTGTAGACAATAAATTACATTTTACTAACTTGTTTGCACTGCAATATTAGTTTGATAAGCCTTTAATAAATAAAAAATATACTTCTTTATGAATAAGTTGTTTATTGTTTACAGCAATTAAATATTTGTGATTATCTCGCTTTTGCAAGCAAGAAGCAAATAATAGTTTTCTATTTTTAAGTGCACTCGTAGATGTCACAACAAATGATAAGAAATTATTGAATTTGATATTTATTGAATTTGTCATTATCTAACTTAATAATATTTCTTTTTTTTTTTAAACTCACTCGCACATGCCACAACAAGATAATGAGATTTTAATTAGTTTGCAAAATTTCCGCGGTTTGTTTTTGTTAAAAATTAAAGTTGTGTAAAATTTTTAAGTTAAAATTAAAAGCCTGCGGGCGGGCAGAGGTTTAAAAAGCAAAACCTGTGATCAATAGTTTTGTATGACATTTTTAGCCTTTATATTCTCATTTATGAAGAAGGCCAAAATTACCCAGACGGAGAAGAGCTAAAGCATTAAAATTTTCCATCTCAGATACAGTTATCTAGCATGTGCTAGACCTAAAATGTTAAAGTGAGCAAAGTTTATTTTTAATACCCTTAATACTCCTTTCAGGGTTCGACTCATTTCCTGCGTTTAAGTTGAATCTAAGAGATTACTTGTTGGATTCAGCTATAAATAGTTTGACAGAACATTTAAAGCAGTGGTGTCAAAAAAATATATATTTTTATGTATAACAAAAGTTGTCTAATTTCTCTCTGAAGTATTTGTGCACAGAAAAAAATAAATATTTGAAACAAATGCAGTTTAGTAAGGAAGTTAAAAAAAAAATTAAAAAGTAGCCTATGTACTAGAAAATCAAAAAAAAAAAGATAAAATTATACAAAAAAATTTAGCCGTTGCCCATATTTTTCGAGTTATAGGGCTCTGAACTTTCCATAGAAAACTGTTAGAAATCTCGAAAAAAATATTACAAAATAAATTATCTGATAGAAACTTGAGAAATAAGAAAAAAATTTAATGCAAAAAAAGAATCGGCTGATACCCATATTTCCCGAGTTATTGATCTTTGAAGTTTTGATAGAAAATGCAGTTTAGTGAAGCTGTTCCAAAAATATCAAAATGTCTGTTTAATTTCATATTTATTTCTTTCATTAAAAATTTTGTAACATAAAACACATTAAATGTCTCTAAGATCATTAGTGATCATAGAATATTATTCGCATTCAACTTTTTTCTTTCAATAAACCTGTTAAAAATTGTATACATCAAATCCGGTAACTGTCTCATCGATGACTAAATGGAAGAGAATAAGAATGTGTCTCATTTTATTTTGCAGAATTTTGTTATGAAACTGACATCAATGATTTAAAAATACTCGTACACTCAGGAAAAAGCTGCAATTTAGAAATAAGAAAGCTTTATATGAATTCAATAAGTTTCATTATAATAGAAAATGTGTATTGAGATATCTACAAAATAAATAAAAATATTAAAATAATGCTTTAAAATAATATTTTTCCTTAGTGAAATAAGAAATTTCAAACTAGACTAGACTTTCGTTAATGTTTCTTAATAATTCAATATGGTTTTTATTGATTTTAAGCTGTTTTTTCTCTGGGTGTAGTATAATCTTTTTTCCTTCTTTTTTGATAGGGCCAGCAAATACCCACAAGAGTAAGAGTTACAGCTTTAAGGTATTCAACAAAAATATTTCTCTTTTTTTTTTTTGTTTAAAAGTGAGTAACACATGTCTCACCTAAAGTCCAAGGATGTCACTGTATTCTGTTCCTATTCGCCATAACAGTGTATGATAACTCAGTATTTTTTTTATAAGAGCTTCACTGAAAACTTTGAAAACTCTGTAATACATGTAATATTTTTTTGTCTTTTAGTTTAATTCAAAATTTGCCCCAAAAACTTTTTATACTTAATACTAAATTAATATTATTTCTTATCTTGTTTTTCCATCAGTTTCGGCTTTATTAAATGTTTATTGAGTGGAAATGTTTTCTGTTTTTATTAAACGATAAGGAAGTATTTTATTTTATCTTAAATCATTCCTACAGTTTAATTTTTCCCTCATAAAAATATTTAAAATATACAAGTAAGTGTTTGTTTTTTATTTATCTGTTGTTTTAGTACGATTATCAAATGAAAATAAAAAATTTTCCATTAAAAATGTTTTGAAATATTTTGAAATTTTATGGGATATCATGTGCCATAATTTGGCTCTTATACTGGGGTTACTAACCTTTCATTTGTTATAAGAATTTATGCTAACACTTCTACTTTATTGAAAGATTATACTGAAAGTAATTTTATCTTTAATTTTAGTTGTTTAAAGTACAATGGAAAATTTATTTTAGTATAGAAAGAAAATTACTTTTTTTGTTTAGATAAAACAATTGATTTGATGGGATGCTAGAATGAATTTTAATCAATAATAATTTCTTAATCAGGCTTAAGTTCAGCATAAACTTAAAAAGTTAGAATAAATAAAATTAAATATATTTAGGAATAATTTTATAATTGGTATTAATGGAAATGGAATATGAGAAGTGGTTATATTGTAAATACAATTATTGATTTACCATTATGCCAATGGTATAAATCCAATTCATTAAAAGTTCATGTTAAACCAATATTTGCTTAAGTAAATAGACACGGTTGCTAATGAAGTGCGTGCCGGCAGAGAAAAATGCCGGCATTCGCACCCCCTCAGCAAAAAAAGTCTAGTTTAATTTTTCTTCTCTTCGTTAAAAAAAAACCAAGTTAATTTTTTTAAATATTTCATTTGATAAGAATTGGAAAGGTTGAACTTAAACTCCATTAAAAAATTAATCTTGATTACGATGGATTTTATAAATAATATATCTTCTTATTTTTTTCATTTAACGCGTGTCAAAATAAATATATTTGAAAAAATTGTTTCTTTATTGTCAAATGAATTTTAAAAATTTTATATTAAAATTCTTTGGAAATATTTTGAATGTGTTTGGCTCTTGTCCTGGAGTTACTTACATTTCATTTCTTATAAGAATTTATGCCAAGATTTATTTAAAAAAAATAAAATGAATTTGAAATCCCTTTTAGGAAAATTTTTTATGAAAATTTCAAATTCATTTTAAATTTTATGAATTTTGGGGTTTATCTTTAATTTTCATTGTGTCAACTACACTGAAAGAATTATTTACGAATTTTAGTTTTACTTTCAATAAAACGATTAGTTTTATTTATGTTTTATTTATGTTTGTATTTGTTGTGGTATATTTAAAGTTTTTTTTGTAATTTTTTTTGCAGAATTTCCCATGGCTCCAAGTATGTGGAACGTGGCAATGAGCCTCGTTTAGTGATTGACAATGTAACGTACGACTATCAGGGTGAATATGAGTGTCGTGCCACAAATTATATAAATGGACAAGAGCGAGTGGCCATTTCGGAGGCAGTATCATTGCAAGTAGTGGGTAAGTTTAAAAACGAGCTAAATACAATAATTATAAATAAATAACTTTATTAATTAAATTTTTTTGCTACATAGATAATTAAAAGATTTATTAAAAAGCTATAAAAATATGTAGACATATAAAAGCTTTGAAAGCTCCTAAGCTCTTTTAACTTGTTTCTTTGCAAAGCAAGAGCAAGCATTGTACTCTCTTGTTGTTGATGTTGTACTTTCGTCGGCGTGAAAGTACAAAAAGCTCTTTATAAAACTTTGCACATTGTGCATATGGCTTGGACGTAGCTAATATAAAGCTTAAAGTCTTCAGAAAAGTTTTACGAAGAGCTTTTCTACAAAAATTTTAAAATTTGTATGGACAGCTTTAAAAAGCTCTATTTTTTTATTCATATAATACAGCTACCTCCAAGCCATATGTGAAATGTGCGAGCTTTTACAAGAAAGCTTTGTGCTTTCACACAGATCTCGGCAATAAAAATGCTTGCTACCTACTTTGCAAACTTTGTAAGAGCTTTCAAAGCTTTTTACCTCAAATGCAAATGTCAGTGTATGTGTGTTTGGTCGTAGCTGCTTTAAAAGCTTTCAGAAACGCTGTACGGCGAAAGATGAAGAAAAGCTCTTCAAAAACTAGAAAGCTTGAAAAATTTGTACACAGCTTTTAAAAAGCTCTTTTTTTTATTCATATAATTTGTTCAATTCAAAAGCTCAGTCGTATAGTTTATCGATAAAGACAAAAAACAATCGGCCCTGTTCTGTAAACCGAATCGAAATCGCACAATTTTAGAAAATTAACTCCGATAAAGAAATATCTGTTCAGAATTTTTTTAAATATCTAATTTTTATTTTATTATTAATATTGGAAATTTGACGATTTCAAATCGATTCTATTTATAGAACAGGGCAGGATATTTGCTTATGCACTTGTCAAAAGAAAAATTGGTTGCATGAATATTTTTTTTCATATTTTAAAAAGTCTGAAATTCATTTAATTTGAGAAAATGAATTTAAACCAGTTATGGGAATTTTAATTCGTTAATTAATAATAATCAAGTTTTTCCCTGTAGAAAAATTTTCGGGAAAATAGTTTGAAAATTAAATTGAAATGAACTGAATATATATTTAATATTAAAAAGAATTTGTTTGCTGTTGTTAGTTATCACATTTTTAAAAGATTTAAAAAAATGAATTTAAGAAATTTAGTACTCCCAGGCCTGGCCTCCTCCATATAACTCAACGAAAACCATAAAAAATTCAATCGTTTAATTAGAAAACACTTTTTTTGAAAAAATACTTTTAAGAAAAATACAATATTGTATAGTTAAGCAACTAGACTACGCATACGTCGTTAACGCGAGCTTGTGTATTGAACAATTGTTTTTGTTTTCATTGCAGGCGCTCCCCAAGTTTTGCGTTTGCATCCCTCCATGCACACTGTTTTAGTAAAGAGGGGAGATCCTGCATCTCTTACACTAGTGGTATGCGCCGATCCCAGGCCTCATCGTGTAGCCTGGGAATGGGGCTCATTAAGGCTGGATGCGGGTTCAGCAACAGGTGGGTTTTTTCACACTTGTATTTTAAATAATAATCAAATAATTGCAAATTTTAATCTGTTTAATCTGCCATCATCACAGTGCATTTCATTGGCTTTTATTTCCAATATTTTCCAAAATAAATTTTTTATTTTCTTTTCTTACTTCTTCTCATTTAGATCGCTTTCGCGCCGATGATTTGCTGCAGGATGCACGCGAGGACTGTTACCTTTCCACATTGCACATCCATCATACCAGCGAACATGATGCACGTCCCTATTATTTGGTTGTGGAAAATGAACGCGGCAGTGATCGACATGCCATTCAATTGAATGTGGAGGGTACGTTTACAGGTGCAGAAAAATCATTTCATTTTCCTTCTTTTGCGTAATTTTTAGTTTAACAAAGAAGAAAATAATTTTTTTTTAATTAACATTGATGTGACTAACCTTATTTTATAAATGTCTAATTTCTTATGCCATGGCTGACAGCTGACGGTTTTATATGTATTTTGTTAGTTTTTATTTTATATAAATAATTTTTTTTATATAAAAATTTTTTATAAATGAATTTTTGCTAAAGCTTTTTTTCAGTTAAGCATCTTCTATATGCATTTCGTTGCTACTTAGGAAACAAATCAGTAGACTTCAGCATATGAGGTCTTAAAATAAGCTAGAAAAAATGTATATGCTCATAGTAAGACTTTAAGATTTAAGGCCTCAAACAAAAACGTTGCCTTACCAAAAAAAAACAAGAGAAAATTTCGAACATACTAAAGACTAACCTCCATATTTATAAAAAAAATAAAATGAAACTTGAAATCCATTTTAGGAAAATTTTGTATGAAAAATTTTAAATAAAATACATTCAAAATTCATTTTAAAGTTTATAAATATGAAGGTAAATGTCAAATAGAAATACTTATAGTTATTATATAAAAGTTTTTTTGTTTTTTTGAGTGCTAAAAAGCAAAATTCAGAGAAAAATTATTTAAACGTGCTGGGTAATTAGAGACTTATAAAGTTTGTGATACAGTTGACTGAAGTAACTATTTTAAAAAAATAGCCAAACAATTTTATTTTATTTTCTAAAAGCAAATTCCCTCAAATATTCAGTGTGCATATGATACAACTGAAAAAATGTGTGTGTTACAATTTCACATTTAATCTGTTTTAGTGCTTATTTTTGCAATAAATTAATATTTTTCTAATATCAAAAAAACATCACAGATTTTAATAATCTCTTACTTAATGCCATACATTCCACATGATAATATGTTTTTATCAAATATAATAGCTAGATTTATAGAAAAAAATAAAATACATATATAAAACCGTCATATTTATTTTTAATTATTATTTCACTAAATTCAATATGCTGCGATTCTAATCATTAATATTTAACATACTAATCTAATAACCCAAATCAATTAACATTAAATTATAACAACAAAATATGACAACATACTTAAATACACTTTTGCATATTTAACTATGAAAACAATTACAAATATATAATGACAAATATTTGCTTTTGTATTTATTAAACAATACTATATAAATATTAATCTAATCGGAGTCATAATAATTTTAAATGATTTTTGAACTCATAATGATTTTTTATTAATTTACAATCTTTAAAAATTCATTTAATTTTAATTTTTAAGTTCTACCTTAAACATAGAAGGCCGTAACCTGGCTTAAGCTTATTATTGTCTGTGACTTTACCTCCAATTTTCCATTTTTTTTAATTAGCTTTAATATTTCTTTAATCACGAGTTAATACGACTACAAAAGCGGAGTAATGAATTAATTGTTTTTACCTGCATCTAGTTCCAGTGCTTCCCAATCTTTATACAATTTTTCCTTAAATTTTTATTTTCCAGTTTTAACTTGAACATACTGCTACTATTGCGCTCTATTACTTTACCGCCAATTTTCTATTTTTTCCTCCGAGTAATATTAAATTATCTTTTATATTTGATTAATCACGCGGCAATACGACTACAAGTGCGGAAAGTCGGTTGGATAGTTTTTATCTGAACTGGGTTTCACTGTTTCTCAAGCCTTATACAATAATTTCTTTAATTTAATTTGTAGCTTGAACGTATTGTAACTATTGTGTGCTATTAATTTACCTCCAATTTTCCATTTTTTTAGGGGACTTCAAAAAAGGAAGAGGTTATCATTTCATCTGCATTTTTTTATGTTTACTACTTTATAACTTCGTTCCTCTAAAACTGATTTTAGAAATTGTTTTTTGTCTGAAGAGTATATCTTTCCATTTAGTCCCGTTAACAATAAAAAGAGCAATAATCAGCTCATTAATTTTTTTTTAATTTTATGATCTTTCTTTGATAGCTGCAAGACTTGGCACACAACCGATTAACCGATTTTTACGAAACTTGGTACATGCACTTAACTCTAAAAGGGAATCAATTTGGCATTCAAAAGTGGGCGGGCCACGCCTATTAAATTTCAATATTATAATTCACGTGCTTGTATTAAACCAATTTCTTACGAAACTTGGCACAAACAATTAAAGCTTTAAAAACACACAATATTGCATTAAAAAGTGGGCGGTGAAACGCCTATTAAATTTTAATACTATATTTCACGTGTTTCTAATGTCTTAATTTGTACGGAACTTTGCACACGTGCTGACCCTTAAAAAGGTCACAATATTAAATTTAAAAAAGTGGACGGGACCACACCCACTATAATTTATTATAATATTTTACGTGGTTCTACTTAGTTGTTTTTTAAGAAACTTTACACACGCATTGAGCTTTAAAAAAGTCACAATGCTGCAATTAAAAATGTGGGCGAGGCCACGCCTACTACAATTTATTGTAATATTTCACGTGCATTTAATTAAGTGATTTTTACGAAACTTTGAACACTTATTGAGCTCTAAAAAGTCACAATCTTGCATTTTAAAAAGTGGGCGGGACCACACTCACTATAATTTATTATAATATTTCAGGTAATTCTACTTAATTTATTTTAACGCACACGCTCTAAGCTCTAAAAAAGATTTAAGTTTGCATTTAAAAAAGTGGGCGGGAGCACGCCTATTAAATTTAATAATATATTTCACTTACTTCCACGCAACCGATTTTTACAAAAACTTGCACACGCGCTGAATTTTGAAAAAGCCATTATCTTACATTTGCAAAAGTGAGCGGGACCACGCCCATGAACTTTTGCTATTCAAATATGTAAACTTCTACTTATTCGATTCCCATGAAACTGTGAAAAGAGTTTCGATTCTTAGAATAACATAGTTTTCTAGTTAAAGAAATGGGTTGGGCCACGCCCATTGACACTTAATATATATTTTAAGTGCTTTTACTTCAGCGATTTTTACGAAACTTGGCTCATACACCTTGAGCCCTGAAAGTGGTGCGATGTTGAATTTAAAAATGCCAGCGTACACTAATATTTGCAAAGTTGGGTGTGACGATGTGAAGTCGTGTAGTCGTGCAGCCTACTGTGCTAAATGCGTTTAACGAATTGCTCTGTTCGTTCATTGAAATGCTTGCATTTCAGACAGTAATTCCATTAAGAAAAAATTAATTTTTTTTATACCAAAATATAATATTTTGTAACTATTTTTATGTAATTTAAAACATTTATTTGTTGTTAGTTTAGTATGTCTAGATATATTTCCTGGCAGCAGATATACATATTTCCTATTCCGAGAACAAATTAACTTTTTTAATTCATATTAATTTTAACATAAGTTCAATAAAATAAAATATTGAAATAGTTTATGTAATTTCTATTGGAATAATGAGCCTGTTTCGCGATGCCGACATAAAAGGTTCGATCGATTACTTGTGGCCTGTTTCACGACTTACAATTAATATTTGTATACAAAAACCAATTTTTATGTTTTATAGTTTTCTTTTCAATATAAAGTTTTAGACAAAAGTTTTCTTTTAATATCGTGAAACAGGCCATAACTAATCAATCGAACGGTTTCTGTCGACATCGCGGGACAGGCGGGAAGCAAATTACATACACATAGTTAAATAATATATTTTTTTTTTCATATAAAACATTTCATAAAATTTACTATTTATCATTTTGGAAGCCAAAAACAATAATTCGAATATTAAAAAAATTTCCTTTTATTTCTTATACAAAAATAAAGAACTTTTTTTTATTTTATTTCTCATTTACAATTTTATACAACTTTTTCCTCACCATTGCAACAACAACAAATATAAATTTTGTACAAAAAACGTGTATTTAAGTATGAAAATATAATTGTAATTATACGACTGTATGTACATAAAATTTAAAAAGGCATGTTTAAAATAATATTATTTTTTACTCGCTGTTGTGTAAACATGATAATACAAATAATTTATTTAAGTATGGTAAATTTTTTGCAAGTGTATATGTATGTGTGTATGTGTATGTGTATGTGTGTAACAAGATTTACTCAAAAAAAAATTATATTATAATAATATTAAATAACAAGCAAAAAATGTTTTTCTGTTCTATTTTTCTCTCCCTGCAAATTGAATGCTGTTTCAAACACGCGTATTGTTATGGAATCCTATTCATCATCATCATCATCATGCAATGAATGTTATATAATTTAAACAAAAATTAAATGCAAAATTTATTTATGCCTGATGATATATATGCTGTGCTCTCTGTTTTTCCTTGGCCGATTGTTTTAAAACAGAACCTCTAGAGATGAGTTATTTATTGGGCATTGCCGGTGGCTGTTTGGCAGCCTTATTCCTATTGATTTGTCTTTGCATTTATGCCATACGCATTAAAAAATGCTGCTTTAAAGGTGAGTGATAAAATAAGTACACAAATACACAAATATTTCTGTTAAAAAAAATGCAAAAACTGCTTAAGTCGAGATAAGCTGATTTCGTCTTAATGGCACCTTTGTAATATTCGTAATAAATAACACTCTTAGGCCAAATCTCAATAATTTTTTAAAATTTTTTAGAAAGTTATAGCGCCATGTTTTATTTTATCTATTTTCGACTTATAGTGTTAGATGGAATAACAGCTTAACTTAGCTTATACTTTAATATATTTCCAATTTATTTTATTAGTTAAAGAGTGTAGAAGGTTGTTTTTTCTATAAAAAAAAACAAATAAGTTAAACAATGAATTTCTTAATTTACCTGAAAACCGACTTGAAAAATTAAAAATGCTTTCCTACGAAACAGTAAAATATGACTTAAGTGGTATTTCCTTATTGTCCTACATTTTATAGAACAATAAAATTAAAAGCCGACAAGTCTATAAATACTATTTATGGATTAAATGCACTTAGCTCATTTTTAAAATGAAGAGCATATGCTTTATTTTATTTATTTCTTCTTCTATTGTTAATTTTTAGGGTTCCTTCCATACACCAGGAACCCTTTTTTTTTGCTCCGATATGCCGTAACGAAAAATCGCCAAAATAAAAAAAGAGTTTAAATGAAATATAAAAAAATTAAATAAATCTCCAAAATTCAAAAAAGCGCCAAAAATAAAAAGAATAGCACAAAACATAAATAAGTGGCCAAGAAACAAAAAAATCGCCAAAGAAAAAAACGCCAAAAAAATAATAAAAATTGGCAAAAACCAAAAAAAAAAACGCCAAAAATAACATATAGCACTAAATACCGAAATAAATCACTAGAATGAAAGAAAACACCAAAACTATAAAATCGCCAATAACGAAAAAATCGGAAAAAGGGGAAAAAAGCGCTAAAAGTAAAAACTCCAATACACGAAAATATCGCATAAACAAAAAGGGGGTCAAAACTAAAAAAATTCGCCAAAACGAAAAAAATATGAAAATCTATAAAAACGCGCTTAAACTAAAAAAACGCCAAAACCCAAAAAAAATCGCATAAACGAAAAAGGCGTCAAAAGTAAAAAAAATCGCAAAAACGAAAAAAATCGGGAAAACTTATAAAACGTGCTAAAACTAAAAAAGCCAAAACTCGAAAAAATCGCATAAACGAAAAAGCTACCAAAACTTAGAGAAATAGCCAAAACTAAGGAAAAACCAAAAAAACGCTAAAACTAAAAAAACGCCAAGACCCGAAAAAATCGCATAAACTTAGAAGCACCAAAACTTAGAAAAATCGCCATAACTAAGAAAATCGCCAAAAACCGAACAAATTGGCGTTAAAGCCGGAAAGTCTCATCAACTCCAAAATCGCTAAAAATTTAAAAAAATGCTACAACCGAAAAAAACGCCAAAAAAAAGCGCCAAAAAAACAAATAACGTCATAAACCGAAAAAAAATCGAAATAGCACCACAACTAAGAAAAATCGCCAAAACCCGAAAAACAACGACAGAACGAAAAAAGGCGATAAACTTAAAAAAATGCTAAAAACTGAAAAAAGCACTTAAATAAAATCTCCAAAGCCCGAAAAAATTGACAAATCAAAAAAAAAATCATCAAACAAATATAAAAATCGGCAAAACTAAAATAAATAAAAAAAATCGCCTAAATTAAAATAAGTTGATATTAAAAACACAAAAACAAAAAATAAACGCCAAAATTAAATAAAAGTAAAAAAATTTTAAATAAATGGCAAAAACGAAAAAAGCACCGCAACCAAAAAAAAGCGCCAAAAGTAAAAAAACCGAAAAATCTATTTAAAACGCCAAAACTATTAGAACCAAAAAAAATCGAGAAGAAATGCAAAAACGAAAAGAGTACAAAAACCAGGAAAAAGCGCAAAAACAAAAAAACAATCGTAAAAACCCAAAAATATTGGCAAAATTTAATAAAAGATAATAAATCAAAAATAAAAAAGCTCGCTAAAACTAAAAAAATTCTAAAAAAATCGCCTATGATAAAAAACGTTATTATTAAAAACGCCAAATCCAAAAAAACGTCAGAAACCAAAAATAAAATCACAGAAATGAAAAAATCCCCACAACTAGGAAAAAGATGCAAAACTAAAAAATCCAAAAACCAAAAACACCGGCTAAACAAAAACAAAGCGCTAGCACGAAAAAAAACTCAGAAACTGAAAAAAATCGCACTAACGCACAATAACTAGAAGCACAAGAACTAAAACTCTAAGGAAATCAAAGAAGCAAGAACAAAAAAGCGCTGAAACTAAAAAACTGTAAAAAAAATCGCAAAATACCGAACAAACATCGTCAAAGCGACAACAAGCACGAAAACTAAAAAAAAACCTTCAAATTAAAAAAAAATAGCAAAACCGAAAAAAGCAACAGAACCTTAAAAAAGCGCTAAAACTAAAAAAACAAAACGAAAAAATGCGCTGAAATAGATAAAAAAAAAATCGTGGAAAGACTGTAAACTTAAAAACTGCCGAAAAATCGCAAGTAACCGAACAAAAACGCCAAAAACGAATAAAAACTCTAAAAAGAAAAAAAAGCGCCAAATCTAAAAAAACGCAAAATTTTTTTTTAAATGTTAACATCGGTTAAGATATTCGATTAAAGAGGCTAAAATTTGTATATATTATTACATACATATATATGGAAAGTACGTATGGAACCCTTCTTATGCGATTAAAAGTCTCATTTTACTGAATTCATTAGATTATTTTTTACCTCTCGGCTTTATTTTTTTTCCTATGACCAAAAACTGGAATTTTTTTATTAAGTAAATTTTTTTTCCAGTTTATTGCTTTCTCTGTCCTTAAAAAAATAATTATTTTTTCGTGCTTATTTGTGGTTGCACGCACAACATTGTTAAATTAAGATAATATACATATATTGCCTTGCAACACTCGCTTTATTCATTTGAGCCCTCAGTTATTTAAATATGCCGGTGTTCAACATTCTACAGTGGAATGAAAAGCGAATGAAATTTATTTGAAATTATTCTAATGATTTCTTTGACCACAAATAATATTAGTTTAAATTCAGTAAAGAAATTCCAATTTTAAAAACCAATAGTTAAGCTCTTGACGTTTTATAGTTCAAATTGAATAGCTGGGGGAATATTACACACATAAAGAACGTTTGGGGACTCATGTCAAATATTTAAGAATAACTAGAGCTACAATGCAGAGGATAGCTCCCAAATTAGTTAACATCTTTAGCAGTACAATATAATTTTTAGGGCACTTTTACAGAATTAAATAATGGATATGGGTCTAAATATTAATTTCGAATTTATTTTCGTTTATACAAAATCCTATAGACAACGTTTTAGTAAAATTTTTCTTGCTATAGGTCTTTTCTGCACTTCGAAAAGAAAATGGGCTGTTATTTGCTTATGAGCAAGGTTTGAATTTTTCTCATTTAAGGTTCGTGTCCGTCCCACTGTGCATTTCAACCTTCACATGTTTCATTATTTCATTGTTATTACTGCTTTTTGTTGCCCGCATTCATCATTATTATTATTATTATTAAAAAAATACACTTTGCATTACTTTTTTATTGTTAAAGTTATTTACATATTAATGCATTCTGCTGCAAATAATAAGGACAAATAGCTGGGGCGCAAGTAAAAGCATAATAGGGCGGCGCGAAAAAAAAATGAATTGCACATTGTTGCAGTTTGGCACACAAAGATAAATTGTTTAAACAAATAGAAGAAAGAAAGAATGAAAAAGCGTCAAAAATATGATTTTACGCTGATATGTAAGCAGGCCATGGACACACACACACAAATATTCACTCACAAAAAATTGGTGGCATTTGTTAATGTAAAAGTTGGGTAAAGGCAATATTACAAAAAGTTGAGAAATTCAGTAAAGTGCACACGAAAGGGTCACTACGGAGAATACATATGTAATACTACACGAATTTTAGCCTAAATACCTTATGTAGACTGTTTTTTTATTTTTGTTTAAGCGTTTTTTTGTAGTTTTAGCGCTTTTTTTGTGTTTAAACGATTTTTTTCGTTTTTAGCAGATTTTTAGTTTTAGCGATTTTCTTCGATAGTTATTTAGTTTAAGCGATTTTTTTAGTTTTGGCGCTTTTTTCCTGTTAAGCGATTTTTTTCGGTTTAAGATGATTTTTTCGGCTGTTTTTTAATTTAAAAAATTTTTTAGTTTTGACAATTTACTTCTCTTTTTTTTGGCATTTTTTGTAATTTATTGGTCTTTTAATTTTTGGTGATTTTTTGTTGTTTTTAATTCCAGCGAGTTTTTTATCTTTGGCGTTTTTTACGCTTTTGGCAATTTTTTTCTATTTTAAGCAATTTTTTCGGTTGTTTTTTTAACTTTAGCGATTTTTTAAATTTTGACGATTTTTTCCCTTCTAGCAATTTATTTTGTTTTTTTTGCGTTTTTTTTTTAGTTTATTTATTCATTTTTGGTGATTTTTAGTTAAATTTTTAATTTTAGGGAGTTTGTCTTAGCTTTTTTTTTTTTGTTCTTGGCAATTTTTTTAATTTTCTAAGCGATTTTTTCGGTTGTTTTTAGCGATTTTTTAGTTTTGGCTTTTTTTTTTAAATATTACTAAAATTAAAGATATGTTGAAACTAAAAATAGCCAAAATGAAAAACCGCTTAAATGAAAATAACATCAAAAATAAAAAATCGCTTAAATCCAAAAAGGATCAGCAAAACAAACAGCAAAAAAAAACTGAAAAAAATATCGCCAAAACCGCAAAAAAACTCCAAAACTAAAAAAAGGTAAACTAAAAAAACACCAATATTCAAAAATCGCTAAAGTGTAAACTGTGTTAAATTAATTTTAATCGCCAAATTTTTTAATACTATTTTTAATTCTTAATCACCAAAATTAGTTTTTGGAACTTTATAGTTTTAGTGTTTTTGAACATTTCAAGAGTTTGCCTCCTACGCTAAAACTAAAAAAATCCAAAAATGAAAAATATAATACAGAAACGAAAAATCGCCAAAAAGAAATAGCCCCGCTTAATTGAAGAATATCACCCAAAAATAAAATAAGTCTCTTAAATTAATTTTAAAAAAATCCCCAAAATTAAAAAATCGCCAAAAACTGAAAAAATCGCCAGAACCGAATAAAATATCGATATAACAAAAAAAAACTCCAAGGTTTAAAAAAAGTTGTTAAAACAAACAAAAAACGCCAAAATTTTTGAAACTTAATAGTTTTAGCGTTTTTTGAACATTTGCTAAAATTTAAAAGTTCCAAAATTAAAAAACAAAATGCAGCAGCGAAAAATCACCAAAATGAAAAAGCGCTTAAATGAAAAATATCACCAAAAATAAAATAAATCATTTAAATGCAAAAAGAAATCACCAAAATTAAAAAGGTCGCCAAAAAAACTGAAAAAAATCGCCAACACTAAAAAAATGTATTATAAAAAAATTGCCAAAAACCGAAAAAATCGCCTCAACGAAAAAAAACGCAAAAGGCTAAAAATTGCCAAGCTGAAAAAACGTCAAAACGAAAAAGCGCTAAAATTAAAAATATGTATTTAAAAATATAACAAAAAAAAAATCATAACCAACCGAGAAAAGCCACAAATCGAAAAAAACGCTAAAACTAACATAAGCGCTAATACTAAAAAAATTGGTGAAAACCAAAACAAATCGCCCAATTAAAAACAAGCGCTGTATGGAACCCTTTTTGTGCAATTCAAAGTTCCATTTTACAGAATTTTTATAAAACTACACCAAAATTATTTTTTCTTAAATTCAATTTAATTTTTTCCTTTACAATAAAAACGTCAAAAAATCGTCAAAAGGAAAAAAAACGCAAAAACTAAAAAAGGCTAAAACTGAAAATATTTAGTAAAAAAAAACAAATAAAATTATCACAAACCAAAAAAAAACGCCAAATCGAAAAAAAACGCCAAAACAATAAAAAGCTTCAATATTAACAAAAATCGTTAAAAACGGAAAAAGTTGCTAAAAAGAAACAAACGCACTATGAAACCCTTCTTTTGCGATTCAAATTAGCATTTGACTGAATTTTTATAAAACTACACCAAAATTATTTTTTCTGAAATTAAATTTAAGTTTTCCTTTACAATAAAAAGCGCCAAATTAAAAAACCGTCAAAACGAGAAAAAAAACGCCAAAATTAAAAAAGGTTATAACTTATAATTTTTATTAAAAAAACAAATAAAATTATCACAAACCAAAAAAACGTCTCATCGAAAAAAACGCCAAAACAAGAAAAAGAATCAAGACTAAAAAAAATCGTTAAAAAATCGCGTTATGGAACCCTTATTGTGGGATTCAAAGTCGTACTCGTACTAAATTTTCATAAAACTACACCAAAATTAATTTTCTTAAATTAAATTTAATTTTTTCTAACGATAAAAAGCGCCGAAATTAAAAAAAATCTTCAAAACGAAAATAAAACGCCAAATCTTTAAAAAGGCTTAAATTTAAAATATGTAACGTAAAATAAATCGTCAAAATCGAAAAAAATACCAAAAGAGTCAGTACTAAAAAGGAACAAGCGTCGTATGAAAGGAACTCTTCTTGTCTTGTTCAAATTCGCATTTGACTGAATTTTTACAAAACTTCATCGAAATTATTTATTTTAAATTTAATTTAAGTTTTCCTAGCGATAAAAAGCGCCAAAACTAAAAAAAAACTTTCAAAACGAAATAAACGCAAAAACCCATAGAATCATTATAAAGAGAAAAAAACGCCAAAACTAAAAAACGTTAAAACAAAAAGAACGCTAAAAATATATATTAAAAAAACCAAAAAAAAAAAACGATAAAACCGAAAAACCCGCCAAAACGAAAAAAACGCTATAACTAAAAAAAGCGTTTATACAAAAAAATCGACAAAAATTAAAAAAATCGCTAAAAAGAAACAAGCGCCTTGTGGAAACCTTATACGTATAAGAGCTCAGGTCCTATTTTACTGAATTTTTATAAAACTACAACGAAATAAGTGAGACATTTTTAGATTATTTATTTGAACTGTAGTGAATTTTAATCAGAAATAATTCTTAGCCAGGCTTAAGTTCATTTCTCATATTCCGTTTCATAGAAAATTTAAGTGAAATAGTTAATGTTAATAAGAATCTCTGCCCAAGTAGATAGACTAGGGTGCTGATGAAGTGCGTGGCTGTACAGAAAAGTATGGGTATTTCCGCCAGCTAATAAAGTCTAAGTTTAATTTTTCTTCTCTTCTTTAGAAACTCACATTAATTAATAAAAATATTTCATTCAATAAGAATTGAAATTACTGAACTTGAGACTGACAACGAAATTTTTTCGTTGAGAGCTGATGGCCAACGTTGACTTTTTTGTAATAGATAAAAGGAATTTTTTACAACTTTTCTTAAATCTATTGCACAAACGGCTAGATTATCATCTTCAATCTCTTACATAAACCGGCAGTAAATAAATAATAATAATAATTTTTCCTTAAATTCAATTATATTTTTCTAAAGTTATTTTTGTGCTTCATTAGACAACAAAATGTGCTAAACAATTGGATGGGCAAAAGCCTAATTAATTTAATTCATAACGTTAGACTATGCCAGCCTACTGCTTGTTCTTAAACAATAAAATAATTAGAACTTCATGCAGCAGATTTTTTTTTATATAATTAACCATTAAAATATGAAATATATAATTTTTGAATTTATAATAACCATTAAAAAGTAAATAAGAACAAAAGCGTTGGGCAAAAAAGTTGGTTAACTTTTTTAATTCTTTTTTTAAGCCTTTTGGGTAGAAAACCGTCTTTCCTGTTTTACTTCTGAGTGTGTGTGTGTGTTTATGTTTATATATTTCCTTATTTTTTAGTCCTGCTACTTGCCTTTCCGTTTTGTTGCTGCTGTAAAGAACAACAATGGTTTTGTTGGGCTTAAGAACAATAAGAATAATCATAATATAAATAATAATAAGTTAAGCCAACCAAAAAACAAATAAATAAATAAATAATTATTTGTGCATAAAATCAACAAAATTCACACACTCTCAAATACACACGCATACATACAAACACACACACACACATATTTAGGCTTTCCCACAGTAGTAATTTTTCCGCCCTTCACGCAGACACTTGCCTGTCTTTACACATAATTATTTAAGCAAATATAATAAGTTTACTCAGTCGGACTAATGCTACACACTGTGCGATAACAAGCGATAAATCATAATGTGCGTGTAAAGCATTTAGAATGAAAAAAATATATAATAAATAACATTTTAATTTATTTGTGATAAGACTGGAATCTTCAGTCTAGTTTTCAGAAATAACGTTTTCCAGTGGTCCCCACTTATTTAAAAAAGAGGAATTTTTTAAGAACTCAATTGATTAAAATATGAATTAAAAATTTATTTCAAGCGATTAAACTTTTAATTAAACATTTTTGTGTGAAAAGTTTAATAATTAAAAATTTAATAGTCAATTAAACTTTTCTTTTCAAATCTTATTGATTAAAAATTTAATTAACAATTTTTTGGATTAAAATTTTAAATGAAAATTTAATAGAATCAATTAAACATTTTTTGAAAAGCAAATTGATTAAAATAATAATTCAAAATTTAATTGAATTTTAATCGACTTTTATTAGAATTTAATTGAATCAATTAAACTTTTGAATAAAAATTTTTTTGAATAAAAGTTTAATTAAAAATTTAATAGAATCAATTAAACTTTTGTTTGAAAATCAAATTAATGAAAATTTAATTAAAAATTTAATTAAATCGATTAAACTTTTAATAAAAATTTAATGAATCAATTAAACTTTTAATTAAAAATTTTTTGGAGTAAAAGTTTATTTAAAAATCTATTAGAGTCAATAAAATTTTTAATTAAATTTTTCTTTAAAAATTGGCAATTAAATTTATTCATAATTAATATTAATATTCATAATTAATTCATAAAATTTATTTCATAATTTTTTGTTGATTAAAAGTGTTATTAAAAATTTAATAAAATCAATTAAACTTTTGTTTGAAAAGCAAATTGATTAAAATAATATTTAAAAAATTAATTGAATCGATTAAAATTTAAATGAATCAATTAAACTTTTAATTAAAAATTTTTGGATTAAAAGTTTAATTAAAAATTTAATAGAATAAATTACACTTTATTTTTGAAAATCAAATTGATTAAAATTTTACATAATAATTTAATTGAATCGATTTAATTTTTAATTTAAATTTAAATGAATCAATTAAACTTTTAATCAAAATTTTTTTGGGTTAAAAATTTATTTAAAAATTTATTAGAGTCAATTAAACTGTAAATGAAAATGTAAGAAAAAAATTAATTGATTAAAAATTTAATTAAAATTTGTTTGGACTAAAAGTTTAATTAAAAATTTATTTAAATCAATTAAATTTATTGCGTAAAAATTTATTTAATAATTTTTTTCATTAAAAGTTTAATTAAAAATTTAATAAAATCAATTAAACTTTTGTTTAAATATCAAATTGATTAAAATTTTATTTAAAAATTTAATTGAATTTTAATCGATTTTAATTAAAATTTTAAATTGAGTCAATTGAACTTTTAACTAATTTTTTTTTGGATTAAAAGTTTAATTAAAAATTTAGTAGAGTCATTAAACTTTTAATGAAACTTTTCTTTAAAAATTCAATTGATTAAAAATTTATTTACCAATTTTTTTGGATTAAAAGTTCAATTTTAAAATTTTAAAATTCTTTTGTATAAAAGCTGCACATTGTAATTTTTTATTAAAGATTTTTTCTTTAATTAAAATCCCTCTCACATCATAAAAGTATCCAATTAAATCTCAGAATTATTCATTAAAATAGCAAACCAGTAAAAACGCCTTAAGTTTTACTCCAAACAAAAAGAAAAACTGTATTTATTTCTAAATAAAAAAGTAATTGTTTTTAAGAGAAAAAGCAACAACAAAAATTTACAAAAAAAAGTAATACTGAAGTAGTATTATTATTATTGTTATTAAGCAAACTGACCGAGCATGCCAAAAGATCTCGTTTGCATTTTGCACTTTCCTGCAGTCAGTTTGTCCTTCTTCTTCGTTCGCTCGTTCATCCGTTTCCGGTTTATGTTGTTTTAATTAAACAAAGTGATGGTTATGGTGGTGGTGGTGGTGGTAGTGGACAAAGTGCCAGCTAATGTAGCAAAAATAAAAAGTAATTTCTAAACATTCGCTGCATTCGTTGTGATGCCATTAAATTTTTTGTTTTACACAAAACAAAGAGAAAATGTAACAACAAACAAAGTAAAAATCAAATTATCTTTTATTTAAATTTTGCTTAATAGACTTTTTGGGTTGCTGTTTACTGCTTTATTTTGATTAGATTTTGTGCAATTTTTTATAATTTAATTCATTAAAAATGTAGTTCGAGAACACTTTAATAATTTTAATAATTTTAATTGAAAAATATCAAAAGAGATTTTTAACGTATAACTTTTCTCTCTCACCATTTCGTTTAGGCAAAATTTGGGTAAAATTAAGATGTTTTGAAAATAAATAATGAACAAATCGGACAATTTCACAAGTATTTATTTTTCGAATAATTTTATTCGTTGTTCTAATATTAATATTTAAATTAATATTAAATATTGTAATAATTTAATTTTTTGTAATCGTATTATTTTATTCGTTATTGAGTTGAATAAATTTGTTCGTTATTAATTCGAATAATTTTATTCGTTAATGACTCGAATAATGTTATTTGTTATTGTTTCGAATAATTGATTGCAAAAATTTTTTTGGTACTTATGGTATTTATGCAAATAATCTCTAGTATAATCTTATAATTTAATTATAAATTTATTCGAATAATCGAATAAAATGTATTCAATCACAGCAAAAATATTTTCCTCATTTTCATTCGAACAAATACCTGATAATAATTTACAAATATAGTTATTCAATTGCAGTTATTAAAATTACTCGATTGTTTCATTAAAATCATATAAAATTATTTCGAATAATCGAATGAATAACGATTCTAAGAAATACAATTAAAAATTTTTTTTGATTATAACAAATTAAACTATTTCTTTATTTTAATAAAAAGCGAATAAAATTACTCGGAATAATCGAAGGAATGTGCCCCGAATAAATTCAATTGATTATAAAAATTAAAGTTATTCGATTAGTTCATTAAAAACCAAATAACATTATTTTTAATTATCGAATGAAAACGATTAAATATAATCGAGTCTTCAAGAAAAAACTACAATAAAAAACTTGCTTATTGAAATGCATACATAACAAGTAAATTTACTCATTTGTAACCATTAAAATTAATCGAGTATTTCATTAAAAAGCTAATAAAAATGTTCCGAATAACTTTATATATAAAATTAAATAATCGGTTATATAACATAAAAAATTATTCAATTATAATAATTAAAATTATTCAATTTGTAAAAAAAAGCGGATAAAATTATTGCGAATAAACGAATAAAAATTTTATAAAATAATCGATCGTTGAATAATGTAACAAATATATTTTTTTCGATTATAACAATTAATTTTAATTCGATTCGATTATTTCAATAAAAAATTAAATAAAATAATTCCGAGTAATCGAATAAATCATGAGTGAATATTTTAAATTTTTCACAAAACAAAAATAAACAACAAAAACTTATAAAAAAAATATTCGAAGATAACAACTAAAATTATTCGATTATTTTAATGAAAAGCGAATTAAATTACTGAGCATGAATGAATAAATAACGATTAAATACAATGAATTCTTCAAAAAAATCTACTAAAATAAACGATTTTTGAAAAAAAATTGCAAATTAATTTAATAGATTATTGCAGCAATAAGTGAATAAAATTACTTCGACTATAACCGAATCCATTATAGCCCATTCTTCAAAAAAATATATTTCTATTATTGAAATATATAATAACAAAATTTATTCTATTATAACAATTAAAATTACTGGATTATTTCATTAAAAAGCGAATAAAATTACCTGCAGTAAGAGAATTAATAACGATTAGATTTAATCGGTTCTTCAAAAAAAAAAATTAATAAGATAATCGATCATATAAATATATAATAAATAAATTTATTCGATTATTAAAATTTATGTTATTCGATTATTTAAATTTCTCATTTTCATAATGTGTGCAACGCCGTTCCCATTATTTTTTTTATATGGAAAGCAATGCCACACAACAAAATAAATATCGGAAATGACAGATTTTTCCATCAATATACACTATTGCTGCCATAGTGTGTACATGGCTCTAGTTTCTTACAATCTTCGCTCATGCTTGCATTCACTTGCAAACAACACTTTCACATAATATTTTGAAGTGCATACACCATTACTCCCCAGTCAATCACTTAAAGGTTTTGATAGCAAAATTTTCTTTTTGCAATTTTCCATTGCAATTTAAAAAATAACGAGACCCAAATATCAATCAATTTTCAAGTTGTCAGTTTAATTAACATTTTCTTCAATTGAAAGCCACCGAATAAATAAAACAGCTAAATACCTTTCCTACCTCCAGCACTTGAAGCAGAAAAATAAAAAATTAAAAACACAAATTTTGTTTGCCTTAACTGCAAATAGTGAACCGAAGAGAAGGTAGCAGCAGCAACAACAACAACAAAAATTAAATGCAAACACAAAGAAAACGCAACGGAAACCGGAACTGCATATATGTCACAAACATTATCCGCTGTTTGTTAATGGCAACACCACCAACACAAACAACCAACATGTGAGAAACCAACATATACACACCGAACACACACATTCATACATTCATACATACATATAAGCATATGTATGTATGATTTTTTTTTACTCACATGACAACAAACATTAAAAAATAATAACAACATCATATTTGAAACGTGTGTCTGTCTGTCTGTTGGCTGGTGAATGCAAGCAACTCCTGTGAAAAGGAACGTGTATAACTCTACATGTGACTAGGTAAAAGCACGAACTTGCTTGCTTGTCTATAAGGTTCCATAATTTAGCTGTCAATCAATGTGTCAATTTAGTAAACAAAACTAGTAGTGCAACAACTTTAACATCAACAAGAGTATCAAGCACTAGAAAAATCAACACAGAGTATCATGCATCGTATACAAATAAAATGTCCCCCCACATATACATTTCTCACTCACTCTCCCTATCTGCTCTCTTTGAGTTAACATGTAATTTTCCTGCAATCAAGAGAGTCAGTTATTCAAATAACAACTAACTAATTGCATTATTCTCTACTAGAGAAAGTTAAAGAATAAAATAAAAAACTTCAAAATCCCATTTGAAAACTTAACATGCTATTTTATTATAAAAATACATTCAGCCTTAATAAACATAGAACTATGAAATGGCAAATTAAATCTGACAGTTATATTTTATTATATGCCTTATCACTTAATTCAATTAGCCAACAAATTTTTAAGTAAAAAGCAAATACTTTTGATGTGTAAACATCTATACGCTAGGGGGTAAAAATCTTTTTCACAATACAATCACAAATTTAGAGTAAGATCGTAAGGCGTTATCAAATCGGTGTGAGCTATGTATGAGTGTAATAGTGTAGTCATGCGAACAAGAAGTACAGAGAAACTTAACAGCTGCATAGAGATACATTCAACCAAATTTTAAGGCATACCTTTAGGAGCAATGTTAATTTTAATAGAAATTGCTTGTGAAGTGTAATAGAGTTGCCAATGGTGTAATTTATTTTACACTTGTTAAATATAAAATAAATTAAATAAATATAAATAAAAGAGCGTTTTAAATGTCAAGTATTTGTTTAAAAGATATGAATATAGCAGTCTTTATTTATTATTAGAATTTATAATATTATATTATAACATATCTTCATTACGCACTGTTGCCTTTTATACTGAAGCTGGTGCACAACAATTGGGTAACAATTTCCATCTCATGCCAATTATTATGGGTGGATATTTTAATATAAATTTTGCAAACCCACAGTCGCAAGCTTTATCCAAATTTTTATTTGACGTTTTCCACTTGGATATTAGCACGTCTCCACAAAGCCCCACAACTAAAAAATAGGTGGAATTTTGACAATTTTTTTCAGTTGCTCTTAATTTAAGTGCTTTCTTTCTTTTCACAGATTTTATTCGTTATATAGTGAATTTTTTAGTTATCGATTTTTTCGTTTGGTCCTTTTATAGATTTGGCGATTTTGTCGGTTTTTTGCAATTTTTTTAGTTGTCTTCTGGCTTTAGCGTTTTGCCGATTTTTTCGTTTTGTAAATTTTTTCGCTTATTAAAAATTCTTTTCGGTTGTTTTTTAGTTTTAGCGCATTTTTTCGTTTCGCCGATTTTATTCTGTTTATGGTGAATTTTTTTAATTTAGCGATTTTTTTCGTTATGGTATTTTTTCGATTTGGTGATTTCTTAATTTTTTGCATTTTTTTCCGTTTTTTTTTGGTCTTAGGGATTTTTTAATTGTGGTGCTCTTTTCATATTACCGATTTTTTTTGTTAGAGGGTTTTTATTTTTATGCCCTTTTTTCGTTTTGACTATTCTTAGGAAATTTTTTCAGGTTAAGGCGATTTTTTCGTTTTGTAGCTCTTTCGTATTTGCAATTATTTTTTGCTGACTTTTTCAGTTGACGATTTTTTAAAATTGTATTTTGATGTTAGGTATTTTTTAAGTTATGGCGTTTTGTATTAATTTTTGGGGTTTTTTCTATTATTGGTAATTTTTTAGCAGTAGCGATTTTTTATATTTTATGCCGCTTTTTTACGTTTTGGTATATTTTAGCGGTTTTTGGCAAATTTTTTTCGGTTGTTTTCTAGTTTTATCGATTTTTTTCGATTTGGCGATTGTTTCGTTTTGGCAATTTTTTTTTTCGTTTGACGAGTTTTTTTACTTTTGGTGATATTTTTTGTATTTTTGCGACCCTTATACTTTTGGAGGCTTTTTTACATTTTATATTCTGTTTTATTATTTATGTATATTTTGGTTTGGTCATATTTTTCATTTAAGCGTTTTTTTAACCTAGCAATTTTTCCTTGCGAATTTTTTTTATGTTGGGATTTTTTAGTTTAAGAGTTTTTGAAAATTTCAATAGTTTAACTCTTACGGTTTTCAAGATACAGGCAAATTGTCAAAAAAAAACATTAACTGATGGAATACCCTTTAATTTAGATTTTTTTAATTTCAATATTAATTGGTGTAGTTTTTGTAAAAATACACTAACTGTCAAAATTTCAAGTGTCTTTTTATAATTGTCAGTATATTACATTAGGATTTCAACATGTTTCGTTGCTTGGTCTGGAACCCCCATTAATTTATTACTGTCATATATATGTTGTTGTAGCGGCCGTAGGTCTTATGGTTCTCGAGAAAATAGCCTGTGACAGATGAACATCATAACGAAAAGATTAAGGTTCATTTTCACCTTTGGTGTAATCTTATTAAATTTAAAATAAGGGAAAGCTAAATATTATTTTCAAATTGAATAAACAGTTCGCCGACTTTTTATATTTTTCTTATTCACAAAAAGGCGTTTGTAGAATTTTACTACTGTCATATCTTTAGCGACACTCTCGGAATTCAGACAAATCGATTAGTTTATATAATGCGCTGAAGCAACGCACATACATACATATATAGACTGATAAACACAGTCAGCCAAAAACTTATGCTTGGGGTCATCAATTTTATTCTCTTTTTCATATAAAATATTCCGTTTTTAAGAAAACGATCTTAAGATTCTTAAGAGCGCAACGAAATGGCACTTTTTACAAAAATTAATAAAATAGTAAACCAACACAGTCACATGGAATTTTTCATAAATAAAAATGAATAACTATTGCATTACTTTTGTTTTTTAACATACTTTGGCAAAAGTTACTCGTAGTTTTTTTTTTATAAAAATCCTAACATCATTTATCATTAATTTAAAAAAAATAGAACACTATATAACTCTATAACACCAACTAAGAGCGCTGCTACATAATCTCAATTTTTACTTTAGCAATTCTTTTATAAATTCTTGAAAAAAAAATTATAACTAAAAAAAGACTTTCTTTTGCAAACTTCTCAGAAAAAGAAAATAACTATGCAATGTTTTTACATTTTTATCTATTTTATCTTTATTGGAACAAAAAAAAAAGCATTTACTCGTATATACATATAAAATAAAAAACATATTTTTACTCTTTCCAGGTAGTGGCGGTTATAAATCATCGGATAAAGACAGGTGAGTTTGCACAAGAACACCAACAACAACAAAAATATTAAAGCAAAAATCTACTTCTACATGAACAAGAAATAAACTATTATTTTTATAAACAAATTTTGTTTCTCTAACACTTGGAAAATATTTCAAATATAAAATGGTAAAGTATGTATAGTAGTTATACATATAAATAGAATGAGTAGCATAAAAATAAAAGATAAAGGCTAAAAATTGTTGGTGCAAGTTATTTTAAGTTTTGCCAGCTGACCTCAGCTCAACTCGACTCGCCTCGCCTCGCCTCGCCTCGCCTCGCCTCGCCTCGCCTGTGGGCAACAGGTGTTGCTAACGAACGAGCTTGCATTTACCACAAAATACTTCATTTTTACTGTTTTACAGTTTCGCAAGAAGTTTTTTTCCTTTGGCTTTCTATTATTTATGTTTTGAAGTGTGTTTGGTGGTGGAGTTGCGGTGTAGCCCTGTTTGTCTGTTTCACATTTAAACATAAATCGTTTACATAGTCTTCATTGTTACCAACATTTATGTTTATTTTTTTATATACATACATACATACATACACGTACCATGCTGCCACATTTTCTCAATTCATGGAGTGTGGCAAAATAAAACAATTTATATGCGTGTGTCTGTTGCAATGATTTATGTACGGAAGTGTTCATGTGCAGGGTCAAAGAGAGGATAGATCTGTGCTAGAGGGATATTTTGTGTTTGAAAATATAATTTTTTTCCTACACATACTCATACTTATTAGAGATGGGAAGGCGAGTAAATTTTCACTCACGATCATTCTGACTTGTTATAAAAAATTAACAGTCATATATGTATGTGCTTTTGAGCTCATTCACGCTCACGTGACTCTAACAGTCACGATGGCTCAGGCTCACGCAGCACTCACGAAAGTATATTTTTGAAGTTTATTTAATTTTGCCATGATTTTTTGGGTTTGAATAAATATTTGTTTCATAAATACACTTTTACTTATTAGAGATGGAAACGTGAATAAATTTTCACTCACGTGACTGTAACAGTCACCATGACTCACGCTCACGCAGCATTCACGAAGGCATAGTTTTGAAATTTACATCTTTGCAATGATTTTTTTGCGTTTGAAAACATATTTTTTTTCTCAACATATACATACTTATAATAAATTAGAAATGGGAACGTGAGTAAATTTTCACTGACGATAAAACTGGCTTGTGGCAAAAAATTACTAGTCATAGATTCATGAACCTAAAAAATTTTCAGTTCATTCACGCTTACGTGACCTTAACAGTCACGATGACTCACGTGTGGTAGTGCTCAGTTGAAGGCATAAATCTTTGTCAGTGACAAATTCTCTTGGTTTGAATATATTATTTTTCTGCTACATAAACTTTTGGTTATTAGTGATGGGAACGTGAGTAGATTTTCACTCATAATTACACTGACTTGGTATTCAAAATTTGCAAGTCATAGATTTATGAGCCTGAACTTATTTTTAGCTCATTCACGTATACGTGACTTTAACAGTCACGATGACGCACGCTCACGCAGCACTCACGAAAGTTTATTTTTGAATTTTACACAATAATGTTGCCAAACTACGACATTAGGCGCATAAACTCGGTTCTTCAGTCATGAGCTTGGTTCAGCACTGAACCTCATAGAGATGATAGTACGTGTTATTGTAAAAACCTTTTGGTGTTCTTTCACATAGCTAATTTTACCTAACTTAACCAAGCCTCCTAGCCTCTTAACTTAACTTAACCTTACCTAACTTAACCATACCATACCTAACCTAATCTAAGTTTACGTTACGTAACCTAACCTACAATAACTTAATCTTACCTAAGTTACCCCAAACTACTTTAACTTAATTTAACTTAACTAAACTTAACTTAACATAACCTAACGTAACATAACTTAACCTAACTTTACTTAACCTAAGTTAACTTAACCTGGTATCAAATCAATTGGAGTTTGCTTGCTTTACATAGTTAAAGCTTAATTTTTATTATTAAAGAATTTCGAAGATTTTCCATGATCAATCTAGTAATTTATTGAAATTTTTTTCATTTCACTTTTCAGTGAAAAGGCCGATTTGAAGTCACGATCCGATAGTACTAGCGGTGGACCGCCAGGCGATTCTATTTACACAACCCCGGCGGGTTTTCATCATCAACAGCAGCAGCAACAACAACAACAACAACAGGCTCCTCAGGCTCAAAGCAACCAACAAATGCATCCCCATCATCAGCAATTAGCAGCAGCTGCCACAGCTGTTGCCAATAATCATGGACATCATGGATCACCCGAAGCAATGAAGGTACGAATGGCTGCAATGATATTACAGCCACCCACTAGGGTCTAGCAGGCAATAACAGATATGACAACAACAACAAATACAAATACAACTACAACTACTAATAACTTAATGACATTAACGACACAGACTGCAAACGATACCGAGACAAGCACAAATATAAATACCAAAAACAATAATGACAACAACAATACCAATCAAAATATTAAAACACACGACAGCGAGTTGGAAACAAAACTGACAATCAGTTTAAACTCGCACAACTCCCAAGATCTCACAGATCTAGAAATCAAATCGTTAACTGGAAATTGTGTTGAGGATAAAAACCAAAGTTTAATAAAAATAAATAGCAGCATTATAAATACTAATACGAATTGTAAAGATAATAATAGTTTAGTTAGTGTAGGAGAGCAATCGACAGAAGATCAACAGGCAGATTTAAATAAGTTAGAACAGTCGGAAGATGTAGAAAAACTTATAAACTTAAATGAAGAAAATCTTTTAAGTGTAACTAAGGAAACACAAAACTTTGCCACTGAGCAGCACAATAGTTTTAAATGCCCGGCAGTGGATGTGAAAAGCTTAGAGTCCAGCCGGCTAGAAGAAGCTTTAGGGAAAACTTTTTTAGACTCCGAAAGCTATAAGTTGTTACAAAAACTGCCCATTAACAATCCTTTTTACAGATTTCACAAACAATCGAACTCGTTTCGAGAAATGCGTACGAAAGCAACAACGACGACGACCACATCATTTGATTTTTTATTAACAAACATAAGAAAATTTAAGTCTGATACGGATTTAAATAAAAATCCTCAATTAGCAATAACAACAACAGCAAAAACCCTTAACAAAAACAATATTTTAGTTGTAGCCAATCAGTGTAAAAAGAATAATTGTAATAATACAACAACAATGACAAGAAATCAAAAATTAATTACAAAATTTAGTCGCCAACAATTCAACAAACTGCAAAATCATCAATATAACAATAGTCTGCAAAAAATGGATCAGTTGCTGATTAAGCCCAACGATTTTAACAACAGCACCGTGATTACCAATCCATTTTCGATATTTCACGACGACGAAACTCACTTGACCTTGACGGTGGACAAGCGTCTGCGCTGTGCCTCTTCGGCCAGCAGAAGATTGAGCCGCAAAGCGGCGCCAGCAGGTAATACATCCTCCTCAACTTCGTCCGCCGGTTCGGTTACTCTGCTGCAAACGCCCAAAGCCTTCACCAGTCAACAGCAATTGAACAACTATCATTATTTGTATGGGGTACCCATAAAGAAATTCGAACGTCAGGACTTTCCCAGCACGTCAGAGGCCAATGGTCGCAGTAAAAAATCAAAAATGCCCACCTCCAACTCTTCCTCAAGTGTTTTCAAGCAAATATCCTTGAGAAAAATGTCCAAAGCAGCTTCGGCCTCCTCGTCCAACATACACGTGCCTTTGACGGGGCCTCAGCTGAAAAAACTCAAAATAACTTATCCCAATCACACCCAGCCCTTGACATCCGCCGCCAACGCCAACGCCAACGCCCACACCAATCCTTTAGTAAATCACAAAAACACTTACTTTTCCCGTCTGCAGGCCAAAACTCGCCTGGGCTTGCAAAAGCTCAAAGACAAATGCAAACAATTCAATTACTCCAACACGCAGCGCTCGCATTTGGGCCGCCACCACCACTCTTCCAGTTTCAAGACCATGTCCAAGGTGGAAAGCTTTCGTTTCATAAGTGACCGTGACAATATACGCAACTATGAGACACGCTGCATGGCGGCCTATCACGCGGACCATAAGCAAAAACAAGGCACTCTTTACAAATCCTACAAATCAGAGTTGGATCTATCGAAAAATCTTAATTACCTGGAAGCTTATCTCAATCAAAATTTTGAACAACAGAATTCCGCCCAATCGGTGGGTCGTGCTCAGGGCCACAAAATACGCAGAGCCTTTCATCACATCACTGAAAGTACAAACAAACATAAGAGCAACAATTCCGCGCAAAGTTCCGCTGAAATGGTGGGCGTTTCTCCCAAGAAACTGAACTTTAGCAAAAGCAACTACGAAAATGTACAAAGTCTACCCTTAACAAAATCCGACTCACTCAGCAGCTCCGACTATGCCTCAGTGTTTTCGGCCAATTGTGGCGAGGATGCCCTTAGCCAACCCAAAATTGATAAGACTGATTTGGGCTCCCACAACAATCTGCGCTACGAACATCCCAAAATGTCAGATTTTGTATATGATAGTAAAAACCTTAAGTTTAAGACGCTAGAGCTGAAAACTGAAGCTAGCGGGCAGCAGCAGCAGCAGCAGCCTTTGGTGGAAGATGAGCATGAGGTGGAGGAAAATGAATTGGTTTTCAAACAGGAATTGCTAAGAATTTGCCAAAACAAGGACACACACTATTTTGAGGATGATTTTCCCCTGGACATACCCGAAGATGAAGAGGATGAAATAGCCTGCAATAACATAAGAATCTTGATAAACAATTCCGAGGACTTTGAAAGATCTCCTGACGATGACTGGTATATGCAGAGAGCGCAAAATGCCAAATTAACTGAAGTCGCCTTCTATCAATCGCTCAATGAACAGCTGCAGCAGGAGCAGCTGTATGAGGACAGCCATTTAAACTATGATCCCTTCATGCCTCGCATAAGTAATGAACTCTATACCTTTAATTCGGAAACAGAAGATGAAAAGCAGTTGATATCTTCCACCTCTTCCCTCAGGCATTCCAAGGGTTTAAACAATTCTCTTAAATACGACTATCGTAACTCAAATGCAGAGCATTTAAATGGCAAATCTTTACACCTACAAGATTACAAAACGGCAGCGGAAAATGCCCAACTAATGCAACAAAGCCTGTACAAAACATATCAGGCAAAAACTTCCACGCTATCCAATTCTTCCTCCTCCACATCATCCCTACACCAACAGCCTTTGAATCAAACACTACACCAAACCAACAACAAATACAAACTCATCAATCATGGTGGTTCTGTGCAAAATAAAACCTGCATAGCAACCACCACTACTTACTCGCCTCACTATATGCCATCCCAAAGAAACTCCACTTCTTCAACAGACAATTTCGATCATTTTATAAACACACGCTCTTCTTATTCTCAAAAAGCACCACCACCACTTTCCTCCAAAAGATCCTCCTTCAGCCAATACACCCAACGTTCTCCCCTACAGCCCCAAATAAATGCTCTCAACTATTATGGTAACTCTGCTAGCAGCAGCAGCAACAATGACACTTACAGCATACCCTTCAAACTGCAATCCTCCTCCTCCTCCTCCAATCATTCCTCGAAACTTTCCAACTCCTCCAGCAACTCCACGACTTCGTCTTCACACACAAATCCCTTAATTATACCCTCTACTCATATTGGCGTCGGCGGCGGCAGCAGCTTGACTTCTGTCGCAGTCGCCAATAGTCCGGCAGCACAAATAAATTTAACAAAATTCTACAACAATCAAAATGCCTTGCAGCAATCATCGAACAGTTCCGCCTCCGCCTCCGCCTGCGCTTTAAACGTAATAACGAATATTACCGTGGCGCCACCACCAGCGTCACAATCGTTGCTGTATAATCAAGAGAAACGTGATAAATTTATTTTGGAGTATGAGTGTTAGCAACTGGGTGGCGGACGGCAGGCATTACTCGTGTGTGGAGATTTTCAAATGCAGAAACCTTATTCGCTTTCTTTTTCACATTTCATTCGCATTTTATTTATTTGTAATGATTTTGTCATAATAATTAATAACTTTGGGATTATGGAAATTTTTAGTGGCTTCCAGGCGAATTTTTTTTAATTATAATTCAAAATCTGGGAGGATGGGAAATCATTCAATAAATCAAATTTTATTTATTTTTTATTCTCAAAGGGTTTTTGAAAAATGACATATTTTTGCCAAGATATATTAAAAACTTTAAGCAAAAAGTTTTCAAAGAAAAACTTCTTGTTTCCCGCACCACCTAAACCATAGTAGTGTGGACCGCTATAATCATTTGTCCAAAGCTTCAGCTCTTGGCGAACTATAGTTAAATACATTTATAAAACTAATTACCCAAAGGATAGACTCTAAAAGGTATATTTAACAAACGAAGCTTTTGAAAAAGCATTTTTGAGTAAATGTACGTTTTAAAAGAGTACTTTTCACAAAAAGTACTTTTTACAAAAATTATTTTTAAAAAAAGTACCTTTTGGACATACAATATAAAAAAATTTAAGAAAAGTACTTTTCTTAAAAAGTACGTTTTTAGAAAAAGGTACTTTTCCAAAGAGTATTCAAAAAAGAGTACTTTTCAATAAGTACTTTTTAAGGAA
This sequence comes from Tachina fera, assembly GCA_905220375.1. NCBI lineage: Eukaryota > Metazoa > Arthropoda > Insecta > Diptera > Tachinidae > Tachina > Tachina fera. The sequence continues at coordinate 181,134,282 of LR999963.1, forward strand.
GAAGTATTTTTTCAAAAACTCCTTTTTAAAAAAATAATTTTTTTAGAAAAAGTACTTTTAGCAAAAGTACTTTTTAAAAAAGTATCTTTCTTAAAATAACTTTTAAAATACTTCTTACAAAAAATATTTTTTAAAAGAAGTAAATTAAAACAAATTTCCTTTTGAACGTACAATTTAAAAAAATCCTTTAAAAAAGTACTTTTTTTTAAAAAACCACTTGTTGGAAAATAGAACTTTTTCAAAAAGTACTTTTTTCGAAAAAGTATTTTAAGATTTCTATATAACATACGAAGCTTTCGAAACAAGCAGTTTTCAAGATATGTAGATTGTAAAAAATTACTTTTCACTAAAAGTACATATTAAAAGAGTACTATTTACAAAAAGTTTTTTTTAAGAAGTGTATTTTAAAAAAATTTCCTTTTGGACGCAAAATTAAACATATTTGAAAAAAGTACTTTTTCAAAAAGTACTTTATCAAAAAGTACTTTGTTACAAAAAGTACTTTTTTAGAAAAAGTATTTAAAGAAGTATATTTAACAAACGAAGCTTTTAAAAAACAGTTTTTAAGAAATGTAGACTTTAAAAAAGTACTTTTCACAAAAAATACATTTTAAAAGAGTACTTTTTACAAAAATAATTATTTAAAAGTGTATTTTAAAAAATTTTCTTTTGGACGCAAAACCAAACATCTTCAAAAAAAGTACTTTTTCAAAAAGTACTTTATCAAAAAGTACTTTGTTACAAAAAGTACTTTTTTACAATAAGCATTTTAAGAAATATATTTAACAAACGAATCAGTTTTTGAGAAATGTAGATTTTAAAAAAGTACTTTTCACAAAAAGTACACTTTAAAAGAGTACTTTTTACAAAAATTATTATTTAAAAGTGTATTTTAAAAAAGTACATTTTGAATGCAAAATAAAAAAATTCTTTTAAAAAAAGTAATTTGTAAGAAAAAGTACTTTTTAAAAAAAGTACGTTAAAAATTATATTTAACAACAAAAGATTTTCAAAAAGGTATTTTTTACGAAATGTTTATTTTAAAAAATTGCTTATTCCAAAAACTACATTTTTTGTTAAAGTGATTTTTACAAAAATTATTTTTTAAAAGAAACATTTTTAAAAGCGTTTAAAAACCTTTTGGAAATAAACTTAAAAATATGCTTTCTTTTAAAGTAGTTTTTTAAAAAGGACTTTTTAAGAAGAATAAATTTTGTTAGACATAGTATTTAAACAAAATAATTTTAAGAAAGTACTTTTAAAAAAAATACCTTTTGAAAAATTAATTATTAGAAAGGTACCTTTGAAAAATTATTCTTAAAATGGTCTTACTTAAAAAAATATTATCTTTTAAGAGAAGTACCTTTAACAAAAAATACTTGTTGAAAAAAAGTACCATTTACAAAAAATACTTTTTAAAAAGTACCTTACAAAAAAAATTTCTCTCAAAAAAGTCAAATTTAAAACAACTAAATTTTTAAATAAATACTTTTTTAAAATAGAACCTATTAAATTAAATTAAAAATTATTTGTTAAAAAATGTACTTTTTAAAATAAGTACACTTGAAAAAAATTACCTCATAAGAAGTAAATTTTAAAAAATCACATTTTAAAACAATTAGTTTTGGAAAAAGTACCTTTTTAAAAAGTTCCTTAAAAAATAACCTTTTAAGAAAAGTCTAATAAAAAAAGGAAGTACTTTTCCCAAAAAATACCTATTAAAAAAGGATTTGTTAAAAAAAAGTACATTTTTCCAAAAGTCTTTGAAAAAGTCCAGTTTAAGGAAAGTACATTTTAAAATAATTACTTTTTTAATAAGTACCATTTAAAAAAGGTATTTCCTAAAAAGGCTCTTTTAAATTGAGTTCATTTGAGGAAAAAATTAACTTTTGCAAAAACTTTTTTTTTTAACTAACAACATTCTTTTAATTTTCGCCACCAAAAAATTTTCCATAATTCTCTATTTGGACAATATTTCTCTCTTCATTAAACTCTTAAATAAAATAATGTAAATAAATTTAAATCTAATTAAATAGAATTGGCTTAAATACAAAAAACTTATGGATACTTTGAGAAGAAAAAATGGGCAAAAATATTACAAATACTATTTCGCATAATTTTAAGCGTGTTTTTTTAAGTAAAATAAAAAGAATTTGCTTAAATTAATAAAAAAAACCAAACTAATAATATCCAATGTACAATTATGTATAAATTTAATAATAAATAAAGATTATTTAATATCTAGTTATACATATATAAATATAGAACTACATTAACTAAAGAATACTTTAAAGATATAAAAAAAATTAATTAATTGTGAAATTTTCTGACAATAATGAGATTCAATTATAAATTTAATAAATAAAGAACAAAAATACGCATAAAATAAATTGTTCAAAACAAAAACATTTCTATATTAATATTATCAAAAAAAAATTAAATAAAAATAATATAATTAATATAAGTATAATTCTACAAACTGACAGATGAAATTATAAAAAAAGTATAGAAATATTATTAAATTTATTATATTGATAATGTTTAATTAAGTTTAAAGCAAAATACAGCCGTATAGAAGAGTTACAGTTGCCCACAAAATTAAACGTCTAGCTGACACAAACAATTAACTAAACAAGGAAGCAGAAAAAAAGAACTAAAACGTTATAAATTTGCCAAGTTAATTAGTGCGAGTGTATGTGTGTAAGTGCGTGTGTGTGTGTTTGAGCGTGTGTAAGTGTAAGTGTATATATAGAAAAGTTAATTTATTAATTTTTTATATATATTCTATAAAATTTCTGTTATGATTAACAATATCAAATTTAAACGTTGTTGCATTTCTAATTATGTTAATTTAAGTTTTAAATGAACTTTTATTTAAATAAATAATCAATTATTTATTAGCATCGATAAAAGGTTTTTGCATAATTCAGCAGATATTTATATACAACGTATTTTTTTAATTTATTGAAAAAAATTTATGTTTTCATTAAAATAATTGCAGCTTTTACTTGTTAAATATTAAATAATTGATGTTGGTCCATGAGAGGCATTGAAGTGTACAAAATTTGCTTTTGAACTTTTGTTGAGAAATTTGTTTAAAAATTTAGCGATTGTGATAGGAAAACAGGCCATTTTAGCACCTTTTCTTTTAATTATTTTGCCCAGCAAAAGCTCCCCTTTTTTAATTCTTTACTTCGGATTGGTAGTGAGTGATGTGCTCAGCAAAACTATTACGAAAATATATCGCTTGCATTTAATTTTTTGTATACTTATTTTAAGCATTTCTTTCTAAGGACTATAAGCAAAACCTTCTGCTCCAATTCATTAAACCAATGGTAAACTGAAGAAAGCAAGTGTATTCACAGCACATAGATATTATAAATATTTTAAAATAATTACAAACTTTTTAAAAAATATAAAAGCGTTTAAAATTTTACTTGCCTCCATTAATTTAGTTTTTTAATGTTGCTTTTTAGTTCACAGGAGGACATTTTTCTTCAGGAAATTTTTGTGTGTGTCCAACTATAGTCAACTTTAGGATTCAAATAATGAATGAGCGATGTTAAGCCCTGTCTTTTTCCTCTTTCCTATCTCGCCAACCAATTAAAACTTTATCAATGAAAAATTTCATCACATAAGCTGAGACAGATTAAATAAAAAATTCTGGCTCATAAATCTTTCTTTCGCCGTCTTGTGGTTACGGCATATTGGTGTGTTCAGTATGACTTTCGTAAAAGAAAAATTTTGATATCCAAGCTTGGATAAAGTTAAAAATTGTTTTTACGGCTTGTCAGAATTTAATTTTTATGAAAAATATGTCTCAAACTTTCTGTGTAGGAAATGGAAATTGTGTTGACCACCCTTCTTCTTTTGCTTATTAATATTATTGGATTGTGATTATACTGTGTGTGTAGAAAAAAGAAATTGTGCCCGAACCCTTCTTCTCTAGCTACTCAATATTACTGGATTATGATTATACCGTATGTGTCGGAAATTGAAATTGGGGCCAAACCCTTCTTCTCTAGCTACTCCATATTATTTGATAATGATTATATTGTGTGGGTAGAAAAAAGAAATTGTGGCCGAACCCTTCTTCTCTAGCTTCTCAATGTTATTGGATAATGATTATACTATGTTTAGAAAAAAGAAATTGTGCCCAAACCCTTCTTCTCCAGCTACTCAATATTATTGCATTATGATTATACCGTATGCGTAGGAAGTAGAAATTGTGGCCGAACCCTTCGTCTTTGGCTACTCAATTTTATTCCATTATGATTATACCCTATGTATGAAATTGTGCCCAAACCATTCTTCTCTAGCTACTCAATTATTGCATTATGATTATACCGTATGTGTAGGAAATAGAAATGTTATTTTGGACTATGATTATGCCGTACGGCTGATAAATTTTTTGAGTAATACAAACCAAAATCGTCAAGCCCTTCTTCTTTAGCTAATCAAAGATATAATTTTAAAAATCTCTTCTATTTTAAAATTAATGATTGTACCATCTTGTTATTATGAGACAAAATATCGAAACCAAATTTGTACACTTGCTAATTATTATTGTTAAATTAAATTTACGGCCCTAATTTCATTTGAGTAACGTTTTAAAACGACACATAAAATCAAAAAAATTTACATTGAAAACTAACCGTATTACCCCAGAGCTGGATTATCATTGTACTATACTTTTAAAGCGTAAATTTTACATTTAAAATTAACCTTTTATTACCCTAACACTGCATTGACATTCTGTTACCTTTTAAAAATACAGATATTGCAGTTAAAAAACACTATATTATCCCAAACAGCGCATTATCATTGCAGTGTAAAATTTTTGTTGTTATCTATCGTTCTAAAATCATAATCCAAGGAGAATAGGCATAATAATCAAATAAAAAAGCAGCCAAAGAATTCTTTAAAAGAAGCAAGGACTCAATTTACAAAACAAAATTCGTTTGCTTGATTCTTTTGTCATATGCTAACAAAAATATTTTAGAGATTCTTTGTCACTCTCTTCTCTAACGAGTTCCTCATTTTAGCTGGTAAAAACTTATTTGTTAAAAGAAGTCCTATAAATATTATACTAAAAAAAATAATTTTAAGTAAAAAATGCGCTACAACTAGATGATTTGTTTTTTATGAATGATTCTATTTTCCAATAAAAAAAATAAATAAGTTGATTACATATAATTTTTTCAAATATTTTATTTATATTTAATACTTATACAAACACGGAATTGAATTAAGGCAAACGTTGTTGTTGTTGTTATTGTAAATAAATATACTTCCTTCCTACTTAATGTAAAACATAAATAAATTATGAACCGGTAAAAAAAACATCAGAAGCTTAAAATGTGTATGAAATTAAAAAATCAAATTTTGTTTTAGTTGAGACTTAAGCAAATGCTATGGATATACAGTAAGACCTACATAAAAGCAACTAATAAGGAAATTTACTTTTTTTATGTTAATAAACTATTTTTTTAAGCTTTATCCTTATATAAAAAAATTATTTAGCCATACAGACATATCCTTAGCATAATATATAAAGGCCCTAACTCTTTATTTTTTTAAATCATATTTTTTGTATATTTCCACAGAAAATATGTAATGTACCGAAAAATGCAAAAATCTCGACTTCAAAAGAATAATAAGAATGGGTAACGATAAAAAAAGGCCTAAAAATTAGATTAAAAAATGTATCTCTTTTTTTTGACTGAATAAAAACTATTTTAAATTGAAACAAAATGCTGATAAACAAACAACTTAATTGAGCTTAAAGAAGTCAGCATAGAATCACGAGATCTATAAAGTCCAAATCGATTTCGCTATTATTCGATTTCTGAAAACGTATAAAAAACTATGGTTAAAGTGATATTTATTTAAGAGCAAAGAGCCCAACTAAGAGGTCTTTAAAAAATACATAGTTCAAGTTTCAGTGACAAACTTTATTCCTTTTTTATTACTAGACAATAGGTTGACTTTTAGGCACATTTTTGCATATATATATAAAGGTATTAGATAAACATTTATAAGTTTCAGAACTTTTTAAACATATTAGCATGATTCAGCATATCGAATATCTTACATATATTTTTTTTTGCTATAACCGAAGCTAGAAATACCAAATAATATATTGGGCAAACTTAAGCATGTCTCTAAAAATTTCTGTTGCCATATCTTATTTATGCGTTTCAGAGCTTTCTGAGCAATTTAGCATATTTTAGCATATGGAATACAATACACATTTCTACATTATCGTAACTGAAGACTCTAACACTGAATGTGTTCCACGAAAATCTTTCGAAATACTTTAGCATGTTTTAGCAAATTTTTGCATAATTCTATTAACATATATGAAGGCAGAAGAAAAATATTTATGCTTTTCGGAGCTCTATGGAGGGTTAAAATATGTTTTAGCATATTCTTGCATATTTTTGTTGCCGTATATCAAGGTAGAAGAAAGAAATTTGCTCTTTTCATAACTTTCTAAGTGTTTAAGCACGTTTAAGAATATTCTAGCATATGAAATGCACTATATATATTTTCATCATCGTAAGTGAGGTCATCAAAAAAACATATTTTATCCGTTCCGAAATTTTTTGTGTACGTTAGCATGTTTTAGCATATCCTTGCATTCGCCTGTTGCCCTATATGAAAGCCGAAGGAAATTATTAAAATTTTATTTTATGTACTTTTGAGTATTTTAGCATGTCTTAGCATATTTTTAACAACTCGAAAAATGTAAATATTTTTCCGATAGAGAGACATTCTGAATAAATTAGCATATCTTAGCATATTTTAGCATATGTTTGCACATGTATTTCTGTTGCAGTAATTGAAGGCTCGAGAAAATTATGTATGAATTTCATTACTTACTGAAATATTTAGAACATTTTAGCATATGGATTGAATTACATATTTTTTTCATCGTCGTAAACGAAGGCAGAAAAACTGAATTTGTTTCGTATAAAAATTTTCTGAATATACATATTAGCCTATTTTAAAATATTTAAGCATATTTTGTTTGCACACGTATTTTTGTTGCCGTATCCTGAAGGCTGCAGAAAATTATTTATGAGTTTCTGAACTTTCTGAGTGTTTTAGCACGTTTTAGCATATTCTAGCATATAAAATAGAATACATATTTTTTTTCGTTGGCATAAATGAAATCACAAATAATAAATCCATTCATTTCAAAATTTTTAAGTATTTTAGAAAATTTCGGTTGCCCTGCATGAAGGCCGAAGAAAGATATTTATTAGTTGCAGAACTTTCTGAGCATTCTAGCTTATTTTAGCATATTTAATAAGCATATTTTATTATATTTCTGCTGTCATATTTTAAAGATTTTGTGTTTAAAGACCAGCAGAGAGTCAAAATGATTTAAATTTTAAGAATGCTTAGAGAGAATATGGTTATTTGTTTTTTATTTATACACGCTGAGCAAATTATTGCATTCTCTATCTCATGAAATTACAAAATATTTTCGTTTAAATTTTATTGAAATATTTTAATCTTTCATTGCATATCAAATGACATTATTTGCCCTGGCTTTAAAAGTTTCTTATCAGTTATCTATAAAATGGCCAGACCTCGAATGTGTGTTTTTGCATTTCTGATAGTTCAAATATCTGATAGTGAATCTTTCTGTGGTGTAAGTCTACATATGTATGTATGTATGAATGAACGAATAAATTTCTGTTTACGGCATATCGAGTGCAAAAGAAAGCCATAAAGTGAAAAGAAAAAAGAAAATCGCAAAATATTATGTTTGTATAGATAAGTGAAACAGTTGCACTTGCAAGTACGAAAGAAACTTATTTATTGCGTTTATTTGCCGCAATGGCACATATAGTTTTTCTCTTTTATTTAAACATATGAAGCGAATGTGCGATATAACTAAGACAGTGTCTTAAGCAGCAAGGAGAATTCTTTAACAATAATTTTTATAAAATTAAAGCGATAAAAGGTGATATAACAAAAAATTCTGGGTCAGACTAATGCTTTCGTTTAAAACTTTTTCTTAAAATTAAAAATGTCACATCATTTTGTTGGAATTTTTCTTGGCCACTCAAATTAAAGATGGCTTGCGTTTTTATGTGTTTTTTATGTGCTTCAGTCCTTTCTGAGTATTTTAGCAAGTTTTAGCATAATTTAGCATATCGTTCTGATTCTGCCTACAAAAGCAGAAAGGGTATTTTTTTTTTGATTTATAAGCATATTTTGGCATATTTTATCATATGGAACTGCATAGCTTTGCTTTAAGATATATGATGCCTTGGAGAGGACTCATATTCTTTATGTTTTAGCATATGCAATACCGCACATATTTTTCTATTGTCATAAATCAAGGCTGAACATTTAAACTTATTCTTTTAGAAATTTTCTGACTACATTAGGAAAGTTTAGCATATTTTTCCTTAATTCTGTTATCACATCTGAAGATAATCGAAAATTAGTTATGCGTTTTATTGCTCTCTGAATATATTATCAATATGTTTGCATTATCATAAATTACAGACAGAAATACTAAATTTATTCGTTTTCGTATTTTAGCATATTTTCCATATTTCTGTTATTACATATAGAGATAATGGGAAATTGTTTATGTCTTTTAGATCTCTCTAAATATTTTAGCACGTTTTAGCATATATAAAAAAGGAAAGACACATCTGAGGATAATAGGAAATAATTTATGCGCTTCAGAGATTTCTGAGTATACTAGCACATTTTAGCATATAGAATACTGTTAATATTTCATTCAAAACTTTATAATGGTATTATTTTATTTTAGCATTTTTTCTATAATTTTTTTACCTTGTAGAAATTCAACATGATAATGCTTCAATTTTTTAGCACTTTAACAGAGTCAATTAAACTATTTTTTTGAGCTTTAGGTCTGGTATTATTTGTATTTTATTTGATAAAAATTTCGTTTACCTTCGGTTAACTTCTTCAAGATATATGTTTATTGTTTTTTGTTTTTTAATATTTAGTATTTTTCTTTTTTTATTTTAAAATTGTAAAAAATAATTTGTAATTGAAAGGAGAAAAGAAAAATACTAAATATTAAAATACAAAAACAATAAACATATATCCTGAAGAAGTTAACCGAAAGTTAAGGAAATATTAATCAAATAAAATAAAAATAATAACAGACCTAAAGCTCAAAAAAATAGTTTAATTGAATATATAAAAAAGGTCGAAAAATTAGATAAAAGAACTTTAATAGAGTGTTTAAATAGGCTTTAGCATATTTTTTATGCCACAACTGAAGACAAAATTTTTTTATTTATGCGTTTCAAAAATGTCTAAGTAAATTAGCATGTTTTAGCATATGGATTACTATATGCTAAAATGTCTTAAACTAATACAAAAAGTGTTAATTTATTCTTTTTATTACTTTAAGACTATATTAGCATGTTCTAGCATATTTTAGCATACATTTTTCAATATCTAAGGACATCAGGAAGCTATGTATGCCTATCAGAACTTCCTGATTATATTAGCACGTTTTAGCATATGGAATATCATACATATTTTAGTTTCAGCATATAGAATGCTATATAAATCTTTGCGTATTTTAAAAGAAGACAAAAGGGCTAAGTTTATATGATTATATTTTTGCATAATTTGTAATCTTAAATGGTACACAGAAGGAAAACATTAAGTTTCAGAGTTTTATGAGTTTTTAAATATAATGCAGCATAATTTTTGCAAAATTTCTATTTTATATATATTAAGGCAGTAGAATGATATTTGGGCATTTCAGAGCTGCCTGAATATTTTAACATGCTTTAGCATATTTTAGCATATCTCTATTTTCTTATATGAAGGCAGTAGAAACATATTTAAGTGCTTCAGAGCTCCCTGAGTATTTTAACCTGCCTTAGCACATTTTAGCATATATTAGCATATTTTTATTTTCATTAATGAAGTCAGTAGAAACATATTTAGGCGTAGTTTATTATTTGCATATTTTCGCATTATTTGCATATTTCCATTTCCATTTTAAAAGACAGTGGAATAAATATTTGGTCATTTCAGAGCTGCCTTAGTTTTTTAACATGCTCTAGCATATCTTAGCATATTTTAGCATATCTCTATTTTCTTATATGAAGGCAGTAGAAACATATTTAGGCGTCTCAGAGCTGCCTAATTATTTTAAAACACTGTAGCATACTTAAGCATATTTAAGCATATTTTTTTTTTCTTGTGTGAAGGGAGTATAAACATATTCAGGCATTTTAGAGCTGCCATAGTCTTTTAACATGCTTTAGCATATCTTTCATATTTCCATTTTTTTAATGAAGTCAGTAGAAACATATTAAAGTGCTTCAGAGCTCCCTGAGTATTTTAATACACTTTAGCATATTTTAGCATATTTTAGCACATTTCTGTTTCTTTATGTGAACACGTTGGAAACATATTTAGACGTTTTAGAGCTGCCTTAATCTTTTAACATCCTTTAGCATATTTTGAGCATATTTCTATTTGCTTATATGAAGACAGTAGAATTATATTTAGGCGTTTCAGAGCTGCGTGGGTATTTTAACACTCTTTAGCATATTTTAGCATATGCAACATTATTGCTGTCATAAAAGACGAGTTGAAAAATATATATGTATATCTTTTTAAGATCTCTTTGAGTACTTTAATATATGTTTCTTAACATTTGTGGAGGCGTAAGGAAAATATTTATACATTTTAAAACTTGTAGAGAGTTTAAGCCTATTTTTTCATAATTTATCATATTTTTCTATTTTTCTATTTATCTATTTTCTATTCTAAAAACAGAAAAGAAAAATTTTTCTGTTTGAAATATTGTTGAGTTTTTAAATACATTTTAGTATAGTTTTTAAAATTTTTGTAGCTTTAAAATAAGGCAGAAATATTTATACGTCTTAAAACTTTTTGAGAGTTTTTTTTAGCATGGTTTTAGCAATAATTTAGCATATTTTTTTTGTCATTATTTTTCATTGTCATATATAAAGGCGGAAAAAAACATTTATTAATTTAAAATATTCTTCAGTGTTTATTTACATTTTGGCATATTTTCGCTCCTTTCTGTGGCCATAAATGAAGGCAGAAATATTTATTTATCTAAAGAACTTTCTAAACATTTTAACATCAATATGGTATACAATATTTTTATATATTTTAGCATATAATATAAAAATGTATGGAGAAACATAAATTTGCTACTTTAAAATTTTTTCTTCAATTTTTAAACTAACAAATTTGAATATATATGTGTATATATATGTTCCTTTCACTTCTCGAGGGAGAATAGGGCCACTAGGCGAATTCGAATGGTGGTTTATAATTATAGTTTCACTTGCAGTATTTTTTATTTAAGAAATACACGCAATTTTTTTAAATACATATGTAAGTCCTTTCTTCTAGCAATCAATTTTATTAAGAGTCTTGAAAATACTATTATTCAAGTTTTGATAACAGTCAAAAAAAATTATTTTTTATATGAATTTGAAATAGTTTTTAATTAAAACTTTACTTTATGTATGTACATATGTGCTTTTAAAAAACTATAAAAAAATAGTAGAAAAAATTTTAATGACAGCATACAAAATTTCTTTTAAGAGTCGCTAAATCTTTTATGTGCTAAGAAACCCACTGTGCTCTATGAAAGTATGCTGTCTAAGTTGTAGATATGTATGTACATTAAAATATATAAAAGCACCGCAAGCGCGTAAATATTCGTATGTACTACATACTCCAGCAATTATCTTGCTGGTAGTTTATCACAATTGTGGTTGTTGTTATTTATTTATGTTTGGTGTTATTGCTGTTGTTGTATTCTTTCGCCTCAAATTGGTTTTCGCTTTTCTTTCGCTCAATCGCAAAATTTTCTTATTTGTTCTTTCTCAACGTTATTTATCAACAAATAACTGGGAAATGTTAATATCTTAAAATGTAGAAAAATTAAAGCATATTTTATGGCTGGTGATTTTATTTATTCATTTGCAATATTTGTTGTTTTTATGGTATGTTAAAGTAAAACTGTAAATTCATTTTTTACCTTGTGGTGTGTTTGAGAGACAGAGAGAGAGAGAGTAGTTTATTTTATATCAATTATAAGAGTATTTTTAATATTCACATATTGCTACTCAACTTACCGAATAATGGTTGTCTGTACTTGTATATGTTTAACCAAGAAAGTGGTAAATAAGGAAATGTAGAGTAAAACTTTTTTTCTTTCTTTTTTTTTATGACTCGAATATATTTCAATTTTATGGTTTTATGGTATGCTATTTTCCATTAGTTTGTTTGCTCATTAATCAAGTCTTAACATATGCTTTGGTATTTACTTAATTATCATGCTCAGATGTATGCAGCAATAACAGCCATTTACAAAGTTTTAACATACGCTTTATTTATGTTTGATTTTACAAAACTTCATTAATATTTACTCATTAAAATCGCAGTAAAAGTTTTATCTGTTCTATAGCAGAAAATTTTTATAGTTTTTTTTTTAGTTCGCTAATGATTAAAAATAAATCAATTTAAATTGAAAATTTCATGTGTCCTATCTTTGTTCTCTTTAAAATATTGTGTCATCGAACATTTACGGTTCTGTTTAATTTGCAATTTACATGTATTGAAATGATTTTTAATGATTTTATCGTTGCCATGTTTGTCATTATGTAATCTTTACAATTAAGGCATAATACTTTTTATCATATCATGTATAAACTATAAATTTTTTGTATAATCATGAAGGGCAGAGTTTATTTTGTTTATTTCTTGTTTGCATTCAATAGTAAAATGTCACTCACATAACACAATTTCAATTAAAATGATGTAGCAAAAAATTACTTATTAATGTTATTTTTTTTTCAACTTCTGTTTCTAGCTGTTGCAATAAGCATTTGTTATTTAACAAATTTATGTTTCTCTAAAGATAAAAAGCTAAATGTCAGTTTTGTTTAAATGTTGGCTTTCCAAAAAAAAGAGGCATGTTTTACACAAAATAATACATTAATCAGTTAAAAAAAAGTCAAAGGTATTGTAAATGATATAAATGAAAACAAATTTTTTTTATGGTTATGACACTAGTAATTAAAAAAGTTTTAAAAATATTATTATTTAAAACTCAAGTAATAATGTACTTCGAAATCAGTAACAGCAAGTTTTTATATGCAAGACTCAAGATATGCTAGAAAATTAATGAGGAAATATGTCTCACGTGTATCTTGCAATCAAAGAAACCAAACATTGAAAACAAGCTTAAAACATGAAAATGTGTATTTGTTTTTTTAAAAATCCAGGAAATAATGTAGCTTAGCCAAGACTAAAATATTGTACAATATATGAAATATGTTAACCCAAGATCAATATATAAATTTATAAAAAGTTCTGAAACGTATAAACGTAACTTCATACAAATAATCAGATTAAGGCTATTTCTGCTTGTTAATGTAGATATAACAATGAAACTGGTGAAAAATTTTATTTCAAAAACCAAATCTTTGATCTTTTTTCTAAACCAAATTCGCAGCAAATCATAAAGATGTTAAATAGAAAAATCTTTTTATTATAAAAACTTTAAAAAAACTTTCTATAATAAAAAGTTTTAAAACAATTTTTATGATAAAAGCATTCAAAAAGTTGTTTTAGAATAAAAGCTTCTTCAAAGCTTTTCTAAAGCGTTGTAGTTAATAAATCATCAAAACAAGCTTTTAATTAGTAAGTAAAAGATTTTAAAAAGTTTTTTATATTTTTATTACATAATGAAAGCTTAAAAATCCTATCTAAAGTTCTTATTAAACCTAATAAGCTTACAAAAGCTTTTTAACGATAAACAATTCTCAAAAGTATTCCAATAATGCTACATATCTAATATTTTATCTGCTAAAAATCTTTTTTATGCTTCAACAGCTTTTTAGTAATAAAAGCATCAAGAAAGTTTTAATTACAGAAAAGCTTTAAAACAGGTTTTCATTAATTAGAAAAAGCATTTTAATATTCAATATATAAAAATATTATGTAAAAATAAAGACTTTTATTATGTGTTCTTTATTAAATAAACCTAAAATAATAAAGCAATTTCAAAGGAATTGCAATAATAATAGACCTTTATTGAACAGTGAATATTTTCCTTATAAACCCGTTTCAAAAAAAAGCTTTTAGGAACCTGTTTGATAACAAAAGCTTTTAAGAAACCTTTTGATAACAAGACCTTCTAAAAAAACTATTTTTAATTAATCAAAGCTTTTCAAAAGGCTTTTAGCAATAATAGTTTGAAAAGAGCTTTTGTTATATGAAAGCTTGGTACTTATTTTAAAACATTTTTTTGTAATAATTTTATTAAATGTCTCACCAGGAAAAGAGACTACAAAATTTCCTTTAGAGCAAAATAAGCTTGCAAAATCTTTATTTTAATAAACATTTTTCAAAAACATTTAAGTCGTCAAAATTCCATTATAAGCAAGCAGTGGAAATTTTTTATTAAGCTTTTTACAACAAAAGTCTTCAGCAAGCGTTTTAACGTGAAAAGTTTATAAAAGACTTTTCTTTTCAAAAGTGTTTAGTTAATTTAAGTAAAGCTTGAAAAAAGCTCTTGGTATGTAAGAGCCTTAAAAAGTTTTAAGAATCTTAAAACTTTTTTAAATAAAAAAATTTAAAAAGCTTTTTCTGAGAATTAAAGCTTTTTTTTAAAGTTCTTATTAAAATTAAAAGCTTTTTTTTTAAATTTTTATAACAAAAAGGTTTTCGAATTTAAAAAAAACTTTTCAAAAGCTTTTATTTACTGAAAGCTTTTTAATAATAAAGCTTTTTTTAAAGCTATTTAATAACCAAAAAAGCTTAGTAATAAGATGTTTTTAATAATACATTCTCTGAAAATCATTTTTAATCATTACAGCTTTTGAGCAACTTTTAACAATTAAGATCTTAAAAAAATGCAATAATCTTCAAACGTTCTTAAATAAAAAAAAATTTAAAAAGCTTATTTTGAAAATAAAAGGTTCTTGAAAGTTTCTTAATAAAATAAGCAGCTTTTTTAAATTTTTATACCAAAAAGGCTTTCGAATTATTTAAAACAAAGATTCAAAAGCTTTTCAAAAGTTTTTACTTACTAAAAGCTTTTTATTTAAAAAGCCTTTCAATAACAAAAACTCCTTAGCAATAGCAGGTTTTTAATTATACATTATCTGAAAAATCTTTATTAATCATTAAAGCTTTTGAACAGCTTTTAAGCAACTACAGATTTAGAGAAGCTTTTTGATACTTAAAACCAGAAAATTTGATTCTATACTTGTTATTTATCATGAAGAGAAAGAAACCTTTAAAGATAGCTTGTTACAGTCTTCTCGATTCAAGTTCAACATCAAACAAAAAACTTTTAAAACTCTATAT
This sequence comes from Tachina fera, assembly GCA_905220375.1. Lineage (NCBI taxonomy): Eukaryota > Metazoa > Arthropoda > Insecta > Diptera > Tachinidae > Tachina > Tachina fera. The sequence continues at coordinate 181,149,669 of LR999963.1, forward strand.
ATATTAGGACTGACTGACTGACTAACTGACTTCGTTAGGCAGGTTATCAGTGGACACTCATCCATATTTTGAAAAGTGATTGTATGTTCACGAAAAAATTTTATAAAGAAAAAAAAATTTTTTAGAAAGCTTTGATAAGTGCTAAGCCAAATAGTCTAAGAAGAAACAAAATTTTAGAACTTAAAGCTTTTTTGTAGATCAAACTTTTAATTAATTATTTGTCTAAAATTTTAAGGCCAGGTTTTAAAAATCTTTGTTTACAGTTTGTTAGGCAAATGATAAATAAATAAAATAAATAAAGTCCTTGAAGCTCTTTTTATTCGGTAATTTTAGCAAATTAAAGAAGGCTCTATTAAGGGCTTGAAATTTTTCAGATAGAAAGTTCTTATAAACGGCCTTACTAAGAAAGCATTTTAGCAACATTACACATTTGCGATGAACAATATATCAGTAGTATATAAATCAACTTTCCTAGAGGTTATCAAAAAAGCTTAAAAGCTTTAAAATTTTAACACAATGCCAAAAGAAAATCCAAAAACTTTAAACAACAGAAAATTAAGTTGAAATAAAATAAAAACACAATTTAATTTACAATTTAAGTTTGAAAGCTTAAATTTAATATTTACATTAAAAATGTTGCTATTTATTAAAATAAACCCAACAAACATTTCCAACTGCAACCTACTTTAACACAACTTGCTTAAACGACGACCTTGAGACCAAATAACTCACTAACGCTTGTCTTTAAAGAATCTTTAAGCGAAGTAATATTTTTAAATGTGTTTTAAGTATTTAAAATATTTATTTGATTAAACTTTAATTTTACAAGAATTTTACAGGACTTTTCTTAAGACCAAAATACTCATAACCCATGTTACTCATTAACGACCAGTAGTAGTCAAGAGACGTTTGTAGTTTTTAAATAAATAAAGACTTAATGCTAACCCAATAATATTTGTTGAAAATAATCTTACCTTTAAAAAAAACTATATACATATATGAAATTTATTTTAATTTATGTTTTAATTTTATTTAAATATTTTTTTTTTGTCAAGAGAAATATTTTATAATATTATTTTTTATATGTATTATTTCGTTTACTTATTATTTTTAATTTAAAAAGATTGTTAAATTTTCACGCATTTTGTGCATTTTCGATACGAGAAGTTTTCTTTTCTTTTTTTTTTTTGTTGTGAAAATTTTGACTTTTAATTTTAGGATTTTTTCCAAAGCCCTGTTTTTCAGTGTACGTTTTTTAATGGTTTTGTTGTCTTGAAAATTTAACAAATTTTAAAAATTTAAAAAGAACGTTTAACCAAGTTATGAAATGAAATTGTTTGAAATCCATGAATTTTTTCCTGAATGATCTTTTTTTTATTAAATGACAAAATATAATTTTTTTCTTATTTTTTCCCATACATAAACAAAACTAAGTCTCCCCGATATATTTAAAAACATATATATATATATATAAAAATCCTCCACTACTAAAATCAAAAATTTTCATAATATCTATATATAATAAACAAACAAACAAAAAAGCGATTGTTAGATGTGTTGTGTAAAATATTTATTTTTATATTCCATTTTTTTTTTTCTAACAGAAAGCAAAACCACACATACATACATATAGTATATTTAAACAATTTATTTATTTGTCTACAAAATGAAAGCTAATGGTTATGTAAGTGTTTTAAAAATACAGTCAAAAAAAAAATAAAAAATATTGTAGGAGTTTGTACTGTAAAAAAATCAACTTTAGACTAAAAAAGTTTTTTTCTTTTTTAATTTTTTATTTTCTTCCCCGGATGTGTATACAGTTTTAGTTTCCTTTCAATTAATTGTTATTATTGCCAAGAGTATCATTAACTACTAAATTGGTTTGAGTATTATGAGAAAAATGCTTGTTTGGGATTTTTTGTTTTAAATAATAAAAAAATCCTAAAAGTGTACTTTAAATTATATTTGCTAAAGCAGCCTTGAAGTATGCTTCAGTTTTTTCTTCTAAGTGTTTTTAGTACTGTACGATAAAAAATGTTTGATTAATAATCCTTAGCAAGGAATTTATTTGTTTTTATTTTAAAGTAAATTTTATTTTATACGAGGGTCGTTTGATAAGTGCTTGGCCATGTATTTAGTAATTTTTATTTAATATTTAATTATTTCTTGGTTATTGGTTACTTAAACTTCTCAATTAAATTTTTTATTTTTTTACGAGGGTCGCTTAAGTATTTGAGAAATTTTTATTAAATAGTCAAAAATTATTTTAATAGTTTTCGTAATTTTTTTATACATATTTTTAATTTTTTATATTTTTTTATTAACTTTTTTACTTTTTTTATTTATTTTTTTCATTTTAATTTTCTTTTGTTTTATTTTTTTATTTTATTTATTTTTTATTATTTTATTTAATTTATTTTTTATTTTATTTATTTTTTATTTTTTTTTTTATTTTTTTTTTTTTAAGAGAATTGTTTTATTTTGTATAGCAAATTTTGGCAACATTAAAAAAAATTTAGGACTTACTCCTTCAGTCATAAAAAAAATTATGTTGACTTACAAACATTTTTTATGAACATTTGTTTATTAAACATTTTGAAAAACAAAATTATTTTTATAAATAAGGGATCATAAACATATTACATAATATAGTTTTCGGAGTTTTAAAGTCCCCCCTTCCCTCACCTTTCCAGCCTTAGTAACGCTTTTTACAAAATTTTCAGTTTAAATTTTCTAAAACGTAACAAATCCTTAACTTCCTCCCTCCTCTGGAGTTTTACGTCATATGCGAACAATCACTAAGGCCTTAACGATTTTATTACTGTTCAAAAAAAAATTTTTTTTAAAGAGAATTATTTTATTTTTATAGCAAATTTCAAGAAAATTCTTATGTAGTTTTTAATATTTTTGGTTAATTTATTTTTTTAACATGACCTAATAAAGCCATATTTTTATAAATATTTCCTTATTATGTTTCAAGTCTTATTTAGTTTCTCTGCCAAAAACTTATTAAACCGGCCTCGTTTAATTTTGTTTGTTTCTTCTTTTATTTAATAATTAAAAATATAATCAAGAAAAACTTGTAAAAAGGCATTTGTTATGAAATGAAAGTCATTATCTATATGTTTATATTAAATTCCTTATTTTGTTACCAAAAAAATGTAAAGTTTCATAAACATATTATTCTTTTAATTTATTTTGTTTTCATATTTTTCCAAAATATATATTATGACTTGTGTTATGAGGGGCGTAATGTGAATATGTGGCATGCTTGCAGCAGTGTGTGTTGCCTTATTTATTTGAAACCAAAAATATATATTTTAGTAAGTTTGTTTTTAAAGCATTTAAAAATTTTTTTAACAAAAACAAAATTCAAAAAAAAAAACCCAAGTATGTACGTAATTTTGCATTGAAATTTATTTTTTGTGGCATAAAAGGTCTTATTTTTCGTTTCATAACATTTATATTATTTGTATAGTTTTTCTTAAATGATTATATATCATATAAAAAAATTACTTTTCATTATTTTATGGTGTAACTTTTTTCTTGTTTTGCATAAAAAAAATAGATAAAACTAAAACTTAGGTGTATTATATTAAAAAAGAAGTAGAGAACGCAATAAGTTACATAAGTATTTAAAAAAATTCTAATTTTTCAATAATATTGCAAAAAAAAAATATTGAAAAATATTTAAATACTATATACATATGTATGTAACCCAATTTCGCTCTCTAGTGTTTTTGTACACAGTTAAAGAATTAAATTACTCAAATACAAAATTAGAGCATAACCAAAAATTTTATTAAATTACTAGTTATATCAAAATTAAAATCTCAACATTTATACTTAAATTAATTTTAGCATCAGTTTAGGCTTTAAACTAAAAGACAACCCAATTGAACAGAAAAAAATGCATTAAAAGCACATCTTTATCTTAATATAGAAAAAAACAATACTCAACACCTACACCTACACCAACAAATCAAACCAGAGAAAGCAAAAACATTAAACAAATAAACAGCAACACACTCTATTACTATTCATCCCACCATAAACACTTTAGAACGAAAAAATAAACAACAACAATAATTAATTAACCTAAAACCAGTCTTGAACTCACCCAAAACCACCACACTCACACACTCATCTCTTACAATGGTAGTTTTATTGAGTAAAGGTTATTTTTCCACCACTCACTTTCTCTCTCCCACACACTCACACACAAATCCAATTCTATGTTTACGTTTTTGTTTATTTGTTTTTTTTAAATTTCTTCTTCTCGGCATTTTGTTAGTGTAGGAGTATAAGTAAAAAAAACAAACCCAAACAAACATTTGTTTAGTTTGAAAAAACACAACACAAGCACACAAACACACACTTTTATGTACCAAAAAAACCCCACTGCATGTTAACATATTGCAAAATGCAAAATGGTTGTGTGAGTGTGGGTGTTTGTGTATGTTAACATGCATTTCACCAGAGATGAAAACATTTCCCTTTATTTTGAGTAACTAAGTAAACGTAACCGACAAACATTATTGTAAAATGTAATTTATATGCATTTCCGTTGAAATATATTGTTTTTCTTTATATTTTTTTTTTTCTATTGTTTAATTTATAATCACTGACATGTTGTATTTAAATGTATAACTTCCGGTTTCTTGCTTAATTTATACAAGTACATATAAAACAAAACACTTTAAATGTTTCGTTTTTTTTTTGCATAAATCAGTATATTAAATACATACTTGTAAAATAAATAAAAATAATTTGAATCAATAACTTGCCTTGATAAGAAAAAATAGCCAGACATTTAAAATTCTTTTAACATGCGCTTACCTGAAAATGGAAAGAAAAATATATATATAAATTTTAATAATAGTTTAATATGATTTATTCTTGATTAGGCTATAGGCAAAATATATTGTATTTTATTACAATTTTTCTAGTTTTTTTACCCCTTTTGTATATTATAATGAGGGTATTCATTTCAGTTTTTTTCCTCGTTGGAAAAATGGAAAAATTTAATTTTTGACAACAAACACAAGGAAAAAAAATTCAAAAATTTAAAAATTTTTTTTTTCCCTGTGTTTGTTGTAAAAAATTACATTTTTCTATTTTTCCAAAGAGAATAAAAACTGAAATGAATACCCTCACTAATTTCTTTTTTTATCAAGCTTTAAGTTCTCTTGTTTTTACATAAAAATTCTCGTTTTATGTTTCGATGTTTCACCATTCTTGTGTGGCTTCTTCAAGAAAATATTTTTTTTTATAATTTCTTAAATAATTATGAAAAAAAAATATTGAAGAAGCCACACATAATTTTTCAAATAATTATAAAAAAATATTAAAAAGCACGTTTTACACAAATAAAAATAAAAATTTATTTAGGACTTAAAAAAAATTTTTTTTTAATTTTTTGTAATAATTAAAATTGTTGGTAAAAGTAGGGCTAATTGGTAATTAGTATTGAATATTATGCAAAACATTCGTGTTGGCAAGTTTTTATATATGTATGTATATATAAGAACGCCTCAAGGTACACTTTATTTAATACATCTTGAAAAGTTCTTAAAGTATGCTTCAGTTTATTTTAGATGTATGATATTTTACCTTAAAAGTTAGGTAATTGTTTTTAGCATTGAATAGTTTTTCAGTACGAGGGCCGTTCAAAAATTCTTAACATTATGCCTTATTTCAAAAGAAGCAAACAGGCTGTATGACTCCCTTGTTAAACGTGGATTACAATTATGAAAATTTTTAAAAAAGTTTCATGTAAAATATATGTAAGAAAAATTTTTTTAGTATAGTCCACTACAAAATAAAAATACTTGACAAGATATGTTCGAAAATGGCAAGTAATAAACAAAATTTAAATCTGAATATAAAATTCAGCATATCCCTCCTTTATTGCAACATAAGCTCATCTAAATTTTTTAAATTTAAGGCTTAAATGTTACACTAAGGGAGCGATACTCTGTTTGTGCTAAAAAAACTTGTTTTATTAACAACGAAAAAGAAAAATAAAGCCGGAAAGAATTTAAGATAGTTCCATATTGACTTATGTGAATCTTCATGAAAACTACAAATATTTAGGGAAGTCTAATTAAAAATAAAAGATTTTTTAAATAAGAAAATTTACTCTCGCACTTGTTTTACTACTTGTAAAGTCACTTCCTGTTATTTAAAAAAACATTAGTTTTTCATATTTTATTTAAATGAAATATTTTTAATATTTTTTTTATTTTTAAGCCGAAATTTTTCCATTTTCCCTTAAATTTTATGTTAAAACAAAATTTTATGCACTTCTAACTGAATCTATAAAATTTATTTCAATTCCTACAAATGCAAAATGCGTACAAATTTAACAATTTTTTATGTCTTTTTCTAAAAAAAAATAACATATAAAAGAGACGAAAAATTTTTTTTCCTCTCTAGTGAAATAAAAATCTAATTTGTTAACATCTTTTTTGTTTTTATAAACGACATTTTTTGTTATTCATTTATATTAATTTTATCCTAATTACTGTGTATGCGCGCGTGTGTGTGTGTATGTACTTATCATTTTGTGTAAAACTGTTTGTTTCATTTAATTAATTTTAATTTTCTATTAATTACATTTCAACCTAAAAGGAGTTAAAAAACCTGCAGCAATATATACCAAAAAAAAACAAGAATGATAAAACGTACAATAATATTAAAAACTCATTTATTTAAATTTCCATGTATGTATATTATAATTATAATGATGACGATTATATTTATTTTATTTTCACTTTAATTTGTTAAACATTTTTTAAGTTTTCTCTTTAGTATTTTTCTATATATATGTAAATGAAACGTAACAAAAAAAAACAAAAACATCAAGCATTTGCATATGGAACTTGTTAATGAAATGCATTTAGGTTTAATGTAAAATTTAATTACAATTTATTTGTTTATATGAAGCAACAACAAGAACAACAACTTTAACACACACATAAAAACACACACACACACATTCGATTTATTATTATATTTTTTTATTATTTAATTTTTGGATTATTTATATATTTTATACATTTCCCTAATGACAGTTAATTAGTTTGATTGTAATATAAATTTAAAATAATTTTTTAAATAGTTGCGGAAAATATGGGAACTAAACGTTCAAAAGTAACTCGAATTTTTTTTTGATTCTGGCAACACGTTAGCAGCAAAATATTCACAAAAGCTTTAAATAATAAATAGCTTTCAAGTTTGGTTTCTGAAGCCATTTTGAAAACAAAAATATTAAAATAACAAATAGTGTAGCATAACCTTAGGCTTCCCTATTAGTTTGAAGCTATTTAACATATTATTTGTTAAATTTTAATTGATAGTTCAGCCTTTATGTCCATAACGTCTAGACTTTATATCCTTTACTCTAACTGTAATGTCTCGAGAAAAATTTTCCATTAGTTTCTAGCCGATACGAGTATTAATAAAAATAACAATATCGCATCCTGCGCAACTCTCAGATACTTCAGCGAATTTTGCAAAACTTGCTACATATTTTGGAGGCTTATGATGATACAAAAATACAAAAATGGGCGGAGCCACACCCACTAAAATTTTATATTAGTTGCTTCCACTTTAAAAAAGATTAAAAATTTTTTACACACTTTATGCCGTCTCAGTGAGAAAATTTCAGTTAATTTTATTTATTATTTTTCAAATTTAATTTGTTTCTATATTTATGATTTGAACGAGCTAAAAATTTTCACGTTTTATAAAAATGGGCGTGACCACGACCTTTAAAAATCAATTATTTATTTTATGTATTTCTACCTAAACTATTTCAACAAAACATGTTTTACAAGACCTTCAGAAAAACAAAATTTTGTAAATCGAGAAGTGGGCGGGCCCACACCCTCTAAAAAAATTTAATCTTATTTTTTACACACTTGTGCTTAAACAATTTTAACAAAACTTGGCAAAATTTCTTAAACTTTAAAGATTTCATAAAAATATATAAGAAAAGTGGGCGGCACCACGCCCTAAAAGTTTTTAAAAATTTTGTTATATTTTTCACTTTTTTTGGCTCTAACCAAAATCTAATGATACTTGATACTCCTGCCGCATAAAAGATAACATAAAACTTCATTACAAAAGTAGGCGGTGCCACACCCTTTGAAATAAAATATTAAATTTAACGTTTTTCTAATTTTGGAATAATTTTGAGGAAACTCTGTAAGCACCTTAAACTCTTAAAATAACTAAATACCGAATTTTTGGATATGTGGGCGTGGCCACGGCCCTTTAATTAAATTTTTAATTTTGCGTAATTTCATCAAATCGATTGAAAAGAAATACTAACCTCTCCTTAGGTCTTTAAGATGATTTTATCTTTTCTTTTTGAAAAGTGGGCAGGATTACGCCCATTAAGTTTTTTATTATATATCATAGTTTTCAGTTCAATTGATTTTTTTGAAATTTGTACTCGAATTTGGGCTTTTAAAACGACATATATAATCGTGTGTTATAAAAGGGGGCGGGTTACACGCCCATTTAAATTAAACATTTAAGTTTACTTATTTCTACGTTAGCATTTCTTAAGAATTTTTTTAACGTACTTTGGCCTCTTTAAATGACAGAATTAATGTTTTCTTAAAGTGGGCAGCAAGACGCCCACCATTAACTATTATATCTCGTATTTCTACTTTTGCAAATTTTACGGAATTTTTCACACGCTTTGGGCTCTTTGACATAAATCGTCTTATTTTCAGAGAGCAGGGCCACGCCCTTTAAACCTAATAGCTGCATTTTCTTATACTTTTACTAAGCCAATTTTAAGGAAGCATTTTACCTTCCTGAGGCTTGTATTCCGAAAAGTGGGCGATGCCTTTTAAAATTTTATATTGTAATTCGCATACTTTTATCCAAGCACTTTTTAAGAAAATTGTTACGCATCTAGAGGCCTTAGAATGGCATAAATTTTAATTTCGAAAAGTGGGCAGAGCCACGCCCCTTAAATATTTTCCATTATATGTACATCGATTGCTACGGAACTTTGTATATTTTTATTCAACTCTTGCTACGATACAAAAATTCGTATATAAATAAAGGACAGTATGTGATTGTATAAAAGTGTTGCCAGTGTTGCCATGTTTTAAAAAGTTTATTAAAAATTAAAATTTTCTTTAAAAAAAATAAGCACTTAAAAATTTAAAATTAATTTATATGCAGTTAAATAAAACATTGCGAAATATTTTAGAAGGCTGTATAAAGTCAACAACGTTCAACTATTATTATAGTAACACATATCGCTCCTTCATGGCAACAAAGGCATAACTCCAAAAAATTTATTTTTGCAAAAAATAAGTTTTAAGTTTTAAATTTATATTGTACTCAATGAAGATGTAAAAATATTTTCTTTTCTCAAGAGGTACGTGAACAAGGCTATTATATGAAATTTGTACACAAAAATAAATATGCTATAACGTTTTATTCTTAACTCCAAAGACATGCATATTTTTTGAGATATCTTTGCGTTGCAATAAAGAAGCGATATGCATTATAATAATTTTTGGCTTAACTGCAAGTAAATTTCTTTAAATTGCTGCCATTTTGGATTGGTAAGATAGTGAACGCAATTTATATTAAAACATCAACAAAATAATTTTTGTTTACAATGGAAACCTCCAACTTGAAAGTTTTATTTTATTTTAAAAAGAACAGGCAACTAAAGAATTAAAACAAAAAGACAGCAGTACATTTGAACGTTTTTTCGCCCACTGTAATCTAACATTTAAAAGAAATAAAATAAATACATGTATGATTACATATGTACATATATATTATATTTATCATTTAACAATTTCATTTTATAAATCCAACCAATTTAACTTAGTACTGCCTAATTTTTTTTATACAAAAACTTTATTTAAAACCAAAAAATTTTTATATGATTTTGTATGAAAGAAAAAATTTTTAAATAAAGCCAACATTTATTTTGTAAATATTTCATATATTTTTAGAATAAAAAAAATTATAATTTTAAAATTTTAAAACTTTTTCTTTTACACAAAAACACTAAACAAACCCTAAACTCATTGAAATAACATTAATACACACCAAAAAAAAGGAATTATATTTATATATAAAAAAATTAAAACAAGAATATTTAATGTTATATTATTATTATTATTAAATTATAAAAACCAAAAAAAAAAATATTTAAAAAATACAAAAAAAAACCAAAATTGAACATAAAAAACTTTATAATAAATAATAATAAAAGAAAAAAATATGAAAAAGAATTTAACCAACCAACGTTTAATTGCGTATGTTTGTGTGTTTTTATTTAAACTTCCTCTTCCTGTTTGTTTGAAAAGAATTTGTTAGATTTGAAATGAATTTTTAGTTTAATTTCAGTTTGTCATGGTTTAATTTTTAAAAATTTATGCAAGAATGGCAGCAATTTTTATTTTTATTTTTTCATATAATAAAAATATATTAATTTTTTTATTTATAATTTTATTGCAACTGCAAATTTTTATTTCTCAGTGTGTTTGTAATCAATTTATTTTTATGCATTCACCAAACAGCACCTGTTTTTTTGCAATAAATTCCAAGGAATCAAGCAATTTGAGCACTTTGTTAAACACATCACCCAAGTTTTGTTGTTGTTTTTTTTCTGTTGAAATATATTGAAATAGATTTTGTGTTGTCTTTTTGTTTAAGAGTAAAAAATTTGTGTTCGTTCTGGAACAATTTTATTTTTTCTTGAATTTTTTTCTGTTTCTAAAGAAATAAATGATTGATTTCATTTCATTTCAATTCATTGAATTCATTTTCAATGCATTGAAAAATTATGAGAAAAGCTTTTAATGAAAATATGTATTTGAAAATTAAAAGCTTCAAGTGTTAAATAATTCTTAATTTGCAGAATCTGGAAAGGCTTGAGAAAATATTTCATTATGCTTAAAACTTGTTCAGAAGTAAGTGGCAAAAATTAAAAAAAAAACATAAATCAGGCGGAAAAACGTATTCATGAAAACAAATACTTTTCAGAAAAATTCAGGGAACAGAATATATTTTTTTTGAAGAATATTCTCATATTTGACTAGTGATATAAGAAGTAAGAATTTTTGAGTTGTTTTATTTCAGCTTAACGTTTACAAATGATTTTTTAAACTAGAAAAATAAGGAATAGAAAAACAAACTCAACTAGCATATTTAGAACAAGACTGTTCCAAAACATGCTAAGTCGACATAACATGTTATGCTAGGAATAGCATGTCTGAATTTATCATTTATTAATTTAGATTCTGTAAAATGTTGATACTAATCGAACTATTCCATCAAAAGGTAGGAGCAAAAATGTACTTAGCATAATTTGTCAAGTTTAGAAAACCTTCCTTTTTATATGTTTTAAGTACAATTAGCATGATTTTTTGGAATTAAGTAGTAAATAAATTTATTGAAATTTTTCTGTAGGTGAGAAAGGACCACCAGCCAGATGCTAAGTCTACTTAGAGGACAGTCTTGAGTATTCTAAGTAACTTTTAAGTATGACCTACAACAAATTTATAAAGTTCAAATAAACTAAAAAAACTATATTGCAATTATTATATGATTACAAAAAGTCTCGAATTTCTATCTCATAACATTCCCGAGATATCATCAAACTGGCATTTTTGACTTAGTATGTTTTAGAAGGGAGCTGTCGATATGTATGCAATCAAATTGCACTGTGATAAAGATATATTTAATGCTCTCTTTAAGTTTGTTATTACTGTACTTGACTGTGGTCAGTTTACTTTGCATACCTTAATATTAAATAATAGGGTAGCAGCGTAGAAGATATATTTTTAAAAATTTTTACTTATTCTCAGCTATGTGTTAGACTGTAATTTCTTTCCATTAAATATTTTTATGTAGTCCGGAGCAAGTGACATAAAACTACGTTTGCATGAGAAAATTTTATATTATCGCCGACGGCTAAAGTGAACTTTTTCAACAACGAACTGAGTATACCAGAGTGATTTGAATTCGTTTTAACTATATTCGGCTGTAATTGCTTAGCTTTGAATACTTTTATACAGACGAATGCATTTATAAATTATATGTGTTAAAAAAAAAAAATAAAAAAAAATTTTGCCTTTTAAATTCGTTATAACTAGGTCTTACTGTAATGTGCTTGCAGAAGATGCTTCTTTGAAATTTTATTTGATTGTAATGAACTACAATAACAACGAACTAAATACAGCAGTGATTTAAATTCGCTATAACTATATTCGACTGTAATTGTTTAACTTTAAATACTTTTATACAGACGAACACGGTAATAACTAAAATTTCTTTATGTAAATCTAAACATATTCGGACCTATTCTCGTTCCAGTATCGTTCCAGTATCCATAAAAACGACAATTTTACATTGAAAATATACCGTTTTACCCTAGTCGCGTATTACCATTTCCATATCATCGATTACGATTACAATGAGAATTGTTAATAATGAATTAAATATAGTAAAGCTTTTAATTCGTTTTAACCATATTCGACTGTAATTTCTTAACTTAATATCCTGTTATGCAGATGAACACGGTTATAACTAACATACGTAAGAACGTGGTTAGTTGGTCCCTATGAGTTCGTTATAACTATGTCCTACTGTATTTGCCGTTATAATCGTACTGTTGTAATTAGCTTTAAATCTCTTTTTACAGATAAATACGGTTATAACATTTCTTTAAAAAAAGTCTAAGCGTATTAAAATTCCTAGAAGTTCATTATAACTACGTTCTACTGTAGCTTCCTTGTAGAAGAGACAATTTTAAATCATCGAATACAATTACAGTAAAATTTTTTATCAAAGAACTTAATATAGTAGTGTTTTTTTTAATACACTTTTAGACAGACGAACACGGTTATAACAAATATAATTTAAAAATAACTAATTACAATTTGTTGCCCTTTGAGTTAGTTATAACTAGATTCTACTGTATTGCCCTTGCGTCGAATACGATTGTTGTAAAAAAGATATTAATAAGTGGCATTAACGCATATCGAAGCAAGACCAGATTTACATAAGGCAATTTTAGTTGAGAAACTTTTAAATTAATGGAAGAGAGGGTAGAAGGTAACGGTAAAAAGAGGGGAGCCATCATATTTTCCTCTCTATCTATTTCGTGACCAATAGGAGAAAAAGTGGGAAAAGTGAAAAGCTCATACGGATTTATTGTTTATGATTAGTCCTAAATTTTGATAAGAGTTTTTTTAACTCCATAGATCGAGATTAGAGATTGCGTCTTCAAGGACAATTTTAATATATTTTACTAGCTAAGAATTACCAGAATTATTTAACATATCTTAAATGTTTGTTATTTATTTGTTTGATTTTATATTGCTGCCATTCCAAGTTTATATTTTTTTAGCATTATTTAACTTTACTTGTGATTCTTGTGTGTGGATAATGTTTTTTAAAGGCAAATGAAAAAAATATATATATTACAAAAAAGCAAAGACTGGAATGTTGTGGAAATGTCCTGCTCCTGCAACAACAACTTTAAACTAAATGTGGTCATCACTGTTTTTCACCTTCTTCCTTAACATTAAAACAAACAAAAAAAAACAGAAATTATATTTAAATGGTATTTTTATTTTATTTTCTACAATGAATGACAAAAGCACCTTTTAAAACGAGAATGTACAACCAAACAAGCGTAAAATTCAAAAAAAAAAAAGCGTTAAAAAAATTTTAATTTTCTATAGTTTAAATTTTATATATATTGTTTCACTTCGTTTAGTTCATTTATAACGTTTCGTTTTATTTTCGAAATTTATTTAATTTCATAGTTTTATGGACTTGGTGAGCGCCCCTCGTATAACTAAATATCTATACCAACATTATACTCAATAACTTTATATATTTATTATATTGTTTTTATTTAATTTTTCAACTGTGTATAAAAATTAAAAAAAAAACAAAAACAAATTTTTATTTTTTTAACGAAAATAATATTTATTTAAGACCAAATTTTTTTTTTAATTTTTATATAATTTTTCTAAAAAATATTTATTTAAATAATATCTAAATCATTTATCCATATACACATTCATATATATAAATCAATCTCTTCATCTACATCTATATACATTTATATATATATAAAAAAATCTTACTTATATATAATAACTATATTATATTTATATAAATATATACAAAAAAAAATATTTAACTCTAACGCCGGAAGTTGCTGCCGTTGTTTTTGTGACTGCTGATGATGTATGAACGTGATTTTTGCGAATTCTAATATTTTTATATGAAATAAAAAACTAAAAAAAAAAATATTAAACTAGACATGAAAATGAAAAATTACTTGTTATGTGGCAATTGTGGATTTTCCTAAAAGTTTGGAGTTTTTTTTAATAATTTAGTTCGCAACGTATTGTTTGTTTGATCATCATCCTCATCATTGTTTTTCCATTTATTTATTTTCATTACCTTTTAATCAATGTGTAAAAAGTTTATTTGAAATATTTATTTCTATTTCCACCATTTGTATAGAATAATAAACTTTTTTATATTTTTATTTTTTTGATTTATTTCTTTCGTTTGTTTGTATCCAATCAAAAGCACATGTAAATAAAACTAAAACAAAAAGCTATTAGCGTTAAAACGTTATTTTAGCAAACTGCATTTGTTTTTTAGTTTCTATTTTTTTTATTTAATTCTGCACCGACTCAATTTTACCCTCCACCAAAAAAATTAATAAATTTTTTTCTTAAAGAACAGAACGACGAAAAGTTAAGAAAAAATTTTCTACAAATAATTTCTTATTCGGGCTTAAGTTCAGTAATTTCAATTCTCTTATTGAATGATATATTTTTATTAATTAATGTTACTTTCTAAAGAAGAGAAGAAAAATTAAACTAGACTTTATAAATGGAGGAAATACTGATACTTTTCTGTGCAGCCACGCACTTCATCAGGCCATCATTAACTTAAATTTTCTATGAAACGGAATATGAGAAATGAAACGGGATATGATGATGATTCTATGCTTACGTTTACATTCCATGATAATTTTTATATTCCATGATCATGTTTACATTCTATTATCATGTTTATATTCCATGATCAATCCAGCAGAGCTTTCAAGTATAAAAAGAAGCATGTCTACATTTCGTACTATATTTAATTCAATCTAGTGTTGCCAATTAAATATAATTGTGCTTTAACCTGTTTGATTTTTAATAATTTTCTTATAAATCAGAAATATCAGTATTAGATTTTGTTTCAGAAACTGCAAAAATAAAAATTGTAAATTTAATATAAAAAAAGAACAATTTAAGAAATAAATTTTTGTTTTATAAAATTTTCGTTTTCTCTGAAATTCTTCTTCAACGGTTGGCAACATTTAAAATTAACTAATTTGATGCGTCCCTGAATTTTTACACAAAAATCATTTTATATCTTCACGTAGTCTTTTTTTTAGCTCCAAGCACTTTGTTCAAAATTTTTAAAATTTTTTTTATTGCAAAAAAATAAAGACACGGTCACACTTGGCAAACACTTGCCAAAAAAAAGCGTAACCAGTACTGCAAAAGATTTTATTCAAAGATACTTTTTCATAAAAAGGTACATTTCATAAAAAGGTACATTTCATAAAAAAGGTATTTTATTATAAAGAGAATTTTCTTTAGATAAAGGCACTTTTTTGTAAAAAGGTAAATTTTTATATAAAAATGTACTTTTTCATAAAAAAGTGCTTTTTATAAAAGGTACTTTTTTATTAAAAGTAATGTTTTGTAAAAGGTACTTTTTTATAAAAGTTACTTTTATATAAAAGGTACTTTTTTATAAAAGGTATTTTTTATAAAAGGTACTTTTTTTTATAAGTTACTTTATTATAAAAGAACTTTTTTATAAACCAACTTTTTTATAAACGGTACTTTTTTTAAAAGGTACTTTTTATCAAAATTTACTTTATTATTAAAAGGTGCTTTTTTATAAAAAGGTGCTTTTTATAAAAGGTACTTTTTTATAAAAAGGTGCTTTTTATAAAAGGTACTTTTTTATATAGAAGTGCTTTTTGCAAAAGGTGCTTTTTTATAAAATCTACTTTTTCATAAAAGTTGCTTTTTTATAAAAGCACTTTTTTATAAAAAAAAGTACTTTTGTGTACATAATAAATATTTTATCATAAAATGTACTTTATTATAAAAGGTACTTTGCTATAAAAGGTACTTTTTTATTAAAAAGTACTTTATTATTGAAAGGTACGTTTTATTAAAAGGTAGTTTTATGAAAAGGGACTTTTTATAATAGGTACTTTTTATAAAAGTTACTTTTTTATAAAAGTAACGTATTTTTTTATAAAAGGTACTCTTTTATAAAAGGTACTTTTTTATAAAAGGTACTTTCTTATAAAAGGTACTTTTTTAAAAAAGGTACTTTTTTATAAAAGGTATTTTTTTAAACAGTTTTTTTATAAAAGATACTTTTTTATAAAAAGTACTTTTCTATATAAGGTACTTTTCATAAAATGTACTTTTTTATAAGAAAAACTTTTTATAAAAGGTAATTTTTATAAAAAGGTACTTTTTTATAAAAAGGTACTTTTTTATAAAAAGTTATTTTTTTATAAAAAGGTACTTTTTTATTTAAAAATGTACTTTTTTATTAAAGGTACTTTTTTATTTAAAAAGGTACTTTTTTATAAAAAAAGTTCTTTATTATTATTGAAAGGTACTTTTTTACAAAAAGGTACTGTTTTATAAAAAGGTACTTATTTATAAAAACGCATTTTTTATTTCAAAATATGTACTTTTTATAACAAGATTCTTTTTTACACAATAGTACTCTTTAATAAGAAATTTACTTTTTTACAAAAATGTACTTTTTATAAAAAAGTACTTTTTTATAATTAATTGAAAAGAATATATAAAAAACACATTTTCTATTAAAATTTTGTTTTCTTATTAAAAAGTACTTTATGAAGTTTTCTTATTCTAATAAAGATTTTCAAAAAAGTTTTATTTCTAGAGGCGAATTATTTGAAGAATATGTTACAAAAGTTTAAAAAAAAATTCCTTCCTCGAAATATGTCCGTCCATCAATTTATTAATTATCATTTACCGCATCTTTGCTTAAACTTCACATACGTATGCCGGGTGGAGGGTATTTCAAATCTACACCAAACAAAAGAAAACACAATCCCCAATTCTGCACTAAATAATTAATTAAATTTTAACAGATTTATTTTATTCATTGTGGTTTATTTTCTTTTTTCCTATAAGTGTTTTTGTAAATGTTTGTATCCGTTGTTAAATTTTAAACAAATACGTTTTTTTTGTGTGTCCATAATTAAAGCTAAGCAAAAAATATTTACATATTTGATTTTTGTTTGTTTTAAAAATGACTGAATAATAAAACAAAAAAAATGTTTTCATGTGAATTAATAAAAAATATTTGAATGATTAAAAATTAAGCAAGTTTTGTTTGAAAAAGAAAAACAGCACACACACACTTTTCTTTTTTTAAATAACACCGAGTAAAAATGTTATTATTATTATTATTTGATAGACAAAAAATTTATAGAGTTATAAAAGAAAAATAAAAACTTTATGTAAATTTCGTAAATTTTGTTAAAAACATAAATTGATTTGACTTTGAAAGAAAATTAAAGTTACATAAAAATCTGTTGGATAATAGAAAATTGTAGTTCACAGTGGGCAGGAGAGAGAAAAAAAATTTTTTAAATACTAAGGTAATATCGCAAAAAAAATATAAAAAAATTTGAAGTAGAGAGATTTAAAGTAACTTTTTGGAAAGAGCTTTTATGAAAATTTTTTTTAAAAAAGGACTTTTTAGAAAAAGAAGTTTTTGAAAAGTACTTTTAGAAAAAAAAGTATTTTTTTAAACTATTTTTGAAAAAGTACTTTTTTGAAGAAAGTTTTTTCAAAAGTTTCAAAAAGTAAATTTTTGTTCCAAAATAAGTACTAGTTTTTAAATTAAGTATTTAACAACATTTTTTAAACAACTTTTTTAAATTTATGTACTTTATTAAATTACTTTTTGATAAGTACTTTTTAGAAAAATAATATTTTTAAAAGTACTTTTTTAAAAGAGTACTATTTTTAAAAATTATTTTTTAATGGTACTTTTTCGAATAATAAAATTTTTTACGAAAAGTACCCAAAAAAGTACTTTTTAGAAAGAGTATTTATTTAAAAAGTACTTCTAAGCAAATGAATTTTTATTTATGTTTGGAAAAGTATTTATTTAAAAAGTACTTATTGGAAAAGTACTTTTTATTAGAAAGTGCTTTTTTAAGAAAGTATTTTCTTTTTTGGAAAAGTACTTTTTTGAAAAAGTAATTTTTTGAAAAGTACTTTTTTTGAAAATTACTTTTTTGAAAAAGTACTTTTTGGAAAAGTACTTTTTTGGAAAAGTGTTTTTTGCAACAGTACATTTACGATAAAGTAAGGTACTTTAAGGTACAAAGGTTGTTAATGGCAGTTTTTATTTTACTTTAAAAAAAAAACAATTTTTTTGAAAAATACTTTTTAACAAAAAAAAAGTACTTTTTGGAAAAGTCCTTTTTTTATCAAGTACCTTTTTAAAAATTTATTTTTTTGGAAAAGTACTTTTTTGAAAAAGTACTGTTTTGAAAAACTACTTTGTTTGTAAATAACTTTTTTTAAGTATTTTTTAAGAAAGTACTTTTTTGACAAAGTACTTTTTCGAAAATTACTTATTTTTTAAAGTATCTGTTTTAAAAAGTGCATTTTTGTAAGAGTATTTTTTAACTCCTTTTTTGGAAAAGTACTTTTTTGGAACATTACATTTTCGGTAAAGTACTATTAATAATGACAGTTTTTTACCCTTTGGGAAAGTAATTTTTTGAAAAATGTTTTTTTAAAGTGTTTTTTTGGAATAGTACTTTTTCTTAAAGTCCTTTTTCGGAAAAGTACTCTTATTAATATTGCTTTTTTAGAAAAGTACTTTTTTGAAAAGTTCTTTTTTAAAAAAGGTCCTTTTTGCAAATATACTTTTTCTAAACGTACGTTTTTGAAATAAAGTGAAATTTGTTGAAACAATTCTCTCTGTATCTCTCACTGAGTCGCTCCCTCTTTCTCTCTCTTGCTCTTTCTCTACCGTAATATCTCCCCATTTAGCACCCCAGTTTCAAAATTTTAGGCTTCTGACTTCTCTTGAGTTGTCAAATAAATCTTTCGCTTCTTTTAACCAAAAGCATTTCAACATTAATATTAATTTTCTTTAAACTATTGAAGACTTATAAAGAAAATATCCCTCAAATTTACATAAAGTTTTTATAAATAATAATTTACCTGCACCTGCCATTTTTAGAATTGTAGAGAAAAGTTTTTTTATCACTTAACAACTCAACTGCACTTTATCGTACACACCAGAAATAACCAAAAAAAACTTATCATTTTAAATTTCAGCATTTGCTATTACTTTTAATTTCCCCAACAAATAAACAAAACCAAACAATTATTACAACTTAAACACCAAAATGAAACTTGGAAATAACAAACAAACAAGCAAACCAACAACATTGTAATAGAATAATGGAAAAATTAAAGAAACCTTTTAAATATAATTTTCAAAACCACAAAACTACAGAAACATTACACAGTAAAATCAAGAGCACACCAAAGTTTTCAGATATAATTTTCTTTATTTTACTTTTAATATTTATTTCATTTTAATATTTTAGTTTTCCCTCTCTCTGTCTCTCTCTCTTTGAATAATATAAGTTTTCCTTTTGTTGTAGCACCACCACAATGAAAACCGCAAAGAAAGAAAATTTTAAGCCGACTTACACAAAACAAATAAATATTTATTTCAAAAGAATATTAAATTTAATTTCATTTAAGAAATTTTTCTTTTATTTAAAGTCTGGCACGAAAAAAACCACTACAAACATACAAAACAAATTCAAATTTTTATTATTAATTTAAAGTTATTATTTGAAGAATTTAAGAGCACTAAAAAGTTTTGAAATTAAATAATTTCCCCCGCACAAACACACAAAATTTTAATAGCAATAAAATTTATTTAAGTTATATTTCAATTTTTTTAATTTTAGTAAGTTTTAGTTTTATTAAGGACTTAAGGATTTTTTCTTCTAATTTTCGGCCTCGTCAATGTATAATGCAATTTAATTTATTTGTAATCGTATGTATTTTTTATTTACAATGCATTACTTAATGTTTTAATTGTTTAGTAAAAAAAAGAGAAATTAAATTTGCACCTGTGTTTTATAATATAATAAATGCACTGAGAGTAGTTTGCTGGCAGCATTACCTCCCTTACAAAATGAATTCTGCTTTTTTGTAAACATTTCAGCAAATTCTTCTTATCCTGCACCATTACATAAACGACTTATTGAATCGTATTTCTTATTATTTA
Source organism: Tachina fera (assembly GCA_905220375.1). Taxonomy (NCBI): domain Eukaryota; kingdom Metazoa; phylum Arthropoda; class Insecta; order Diptera; family Tachinidae; genus Tachina; species Tachina fera. Next base: position 181,170,081 of record LR999963.1, read on the forward strand.
ATTTAATAATATTTTAATTTTTTCAGTACTTCTAGGCACAAAATCAAGGAATGGGGTAAGTGGACTGATAATTAATAATATTAATCATACGTATAGTTGTACGGCTTACGATGAGAGACTAAAAATGAGCCTTCTTGCATTTTATTTTTTTTTAATAAGATTGTTACAGTAATCGAGATCTAAAAATCAATTTTTCTATAAGGTTTAACAACCTTGAGCTTCCCTACTTTATTTTTTACTTAGTATTTTTTACTTGACTTCCGTTATTTTAAGAAATTTTAATACGGAGATCAAGTAAGAGAGAGAACAAAATACCAGCTCAGTAGAGAACGAAAAAGCGTGAAAGAAAGAGACACAATCTCTTGTGTCAATTAAAAATGTCTTAAACAAAATAGTAGACAAGACGGAAATACAGTCACATTTATCGCCTAAACAAAAAAAATTTAAATAAGAAAATAATCGCCAGAACAAAAAAAATTCTTAATTTGAAATTTATTTGCTTGTGGTTTAGCTTGGTCTATATACGTATTTCATTGGCGCTTAAACCAAATCATCAGTAGACTTCAACCACAAATTTTGAACAGTCACAAATGATTTGAAGTCTACTGATGATTTGGTTTAAGCGCCAATGAAATACGTATATAGACCAAGCTAAGCCACAAGCAAATAAATTTCAAATTAAAATATAATTATGACAATATGTCGAATAATAAACTTCTTAAATGTTAAAAATTCTTAATGTTAAAATAAGTCAAACAAAAAATTTTTTTACAAATTTTCATACTTATAACAATAATAGTTTTCACCATAAGTTTTTAGTCAAAGGTTTTCTTTTGATATTCAGAAACAGGCCAAAATTTAAATAAAAAATCGCTACGACAAAAATACACGCAAAATGAAGAAAAATTCGCCAAAATTAAGAAAAAATATTAAGCAAAAAAATGTTAAGGAAAAGAAAAGAGAAACAAAAATATTGCAATTAAAACTCGTACAAACACAAAAGCCAAAACGAAAAAAATTTGCGGAATAAAATAAAATTTTTTGAGCAAAAATCGCCAGAACAAAAAAAATATCCAAAATTAAAAACGTCAAAACAAAAAAATCGTATATACAAAAAAAATCGAAAACAATCGATATAAAAAAATTACCTGAAAGAAAAATATATAGTATACATAATATTCTTAAAAGAAAAAAATCTAACAAACCGAAATTCTAAAAAATAAAAATTTTTTAAATAAATTAATAGCCGAAACTAAGAAAAAAATCACCTGAAAGAAAGAAATTAACAATAAATATGTTTAATAAAAAAAGATTAAAAAAATCTTAAAAGAAAAATAAATACAAAATAATTTTAAATGAGAAATAATTTCTTAAATAAATAAATTGCAAAAAAACTAAACAAAAATCAACTGAAAGAAAAAATCAACAAAAAAAATTTAACGAAAAAAATTTGTAAAAATATCAAAAAAATTAAAAAAAATCTCAAAATTAAATATTCAAAACTAAAAAAGTCGCATATGAAAAAAAAATTCGAAAAAAAGCAACAAAAAATATTTAAATGAAAAATCACCTGAAAGAAATAAACCAACAAAAATATTTTTAACGAAAAATATAGTTAAAAAAATTCTTAAATGAAAAAAATCTAAAAAACAAAAATCAAAAATTACAAAAAATTTCTTAAATAAATAAATAGCCGACACTAAGAAAAAAATTAGAAAAAAAATGTTTAACGAAAAAAATTTTAAAAAAATGTCAAAAGAAAAAAATTATAGACAAAAAAATCTAATATGAGAACAAATTTCTTAAGTAAATGAATTGCCAAAAACTAAGAAAAAATCAACAAAAAAAAAATTCAAAATTCAAAACAAAAAAAATCGCAAGCACAAAAAAATTCGCAAACAGTGAAAGATAAACATCCACCAATTAAGAAACATCATCTGAAAGAAAAAATCAAAAAAAAATTTTTAATGAAAAAACAATAAAAAAATAAATAAAATAAACAAAAATTTAATATAAGAAAAACATTTTATATAAATAAATTGCCAAAAACCAAAAAAAAAATCAACTGAAAGAAAAAAATCAACAACAAAATTTTTAACGAAAAAAAATTCAAACAAATTGCAAAAAAATATAAAAATAATTTTCAAAATTAAATATTTAAAACTAAAAAAATTGCATATACAAAAAAATTCGAAAAAAATCGCCATAAAATATCGCGAAAAAAAAATAACCTAAAGAAAAAAATCAACAAAAAAATTAATGAAAAATAATAAAAAAATCTTAATATGAGAAAAAATTTTGTACATAAATAAATTGCTAAAAACCAAAAAAAAAATAACCTGAAAGAAAAAAGTCAAAAAAAAATTTAACGAAAAAAAATTCGAAAAAATTTCAAAAAATAAATTAACAAAATAGCCAAAATTAATAATGCAAATCAAAAGAAATTGCATATACAACAAAAATCGAAAACAATCGCAATAAAAAAAATCATCTGAAAGAAAAAAATAAACAAAAAAATTTTAACGAAAAAAAATAACTTAAAAAAAAACTTGAAACAAAAAAATCTAAAAAACAAAAATCTAACTAGAGAAAAAATTTCTTAAATGAATAAATAGCCAAAACTAAGAAAAAAAGTCAACAGCAAAACTTTTTAACGAAAAAAATTTTTTTAAATTCTTAAAAGAGAAAAATCTAAAACAAAAATAACGCAACACTGAAAAAAATCAGCCGAATAAGAAATGTTGCCAAAGTAGAAAGGATTCTTGCGTGTGTGAATAAATGCGAGCTTTTCTTAGAAAATGGAACGAACTTTTTCTAATTCAAAGATATCATCCTTCTTGAAAGAGAGCTTTAAAAAATATTTTAGTATAATTTTTAAAGATAATAGTTACTTGTGTGGAAAGTAGACTCAAAAAATGCTCTCTGGAACAGAGCTTTCTCTTTAAAAATTTATTTTTTCAGCCTACGATATCGATATAAAACGTTCGAAGAATAAAAACAATAAAATATGAAATTTTGTTTCAATATTTTATTTTATTTAATGCGAGCCCAAAAAATTATTGCAAATAGACGTGCTAAGCTAAGAAGAAATAAATTTTTTAAATAAAAAATTTTTGAATAAGCTTTAAGTATTTTTTTTTTCTTTAAAGGAAAAAATTATTTTTATATAATAAAATAGTTCTTCCAAAAAATATTCTGTTTGATTGGATATTTTATAAAAGATGCCAAATTAAGTGATATTTAGCTCTTTGACAACGATATAAATATTTTTATGCATAATATTTTTTTGATTTTCTTTGCATTACAGAAAAATTTCTCAACAAAGTAAAAGAAAAAGTTGATAGCGAAAAAAAAAATTTTTTCAACTCGTTTTTTACTGCTTTTGTGTGAAATATCAGAGATTTCCTTTTTCCCATTCAAACAATTTCCGCTTCCTGCAGGAAAAATGTTTTAACATGTTTTATAGAAAGTTCTTTTACTTCTTTTTGTGCAGAGTAGTAAATTTCTTACAATAATCCTTAAAGACACTGCATCTATTCAATCATGTGATTAATTAACTTCACTTTTAATAAAAAAAAACTTTATTGCATTTAATTCCTTCATTTAGTGAACTATTTATTCTCTGCATTTTATTTGTGGTTTATTATTTGTAACAGGAAGAAAATTTGTAGGTATGCGTTAAAAGCAATTTCGAATTTTTTTAACCACAAAAATATAAAAACTTCTTGTGGGTGGAAATTTAATTAAACATTTTTTTTGTTTAACCCAAATTATTTAATTTAAAATCGATTTATGGGAAATAGCAAGACTTTAAACAAAATGTTAAAAAAAACTATAAGTTTTTTTATATAAAAAAAAAATAATTAAATGAAAGCAAAATTCAGAACTCTGCCTGCATAATGTAAGCAAATGATGCGTATACTTAATATCATTATGCATGTTATTGCAACAATTAATATTGCTCATACGCCTTGTGAACATTTCATAAGTTTTCCCCGCTTTATGCTCTTAGTAAAGATGCTTGTAAATTTCCATTCATCTTATTCTCTATTTGAATATTATTGTAATATCAAGGAACTTGCAGGAAAAAAAGCTAGATTTTTTTTCTCAACTTTACCAACAATCTAACTTCCTACTTGTCATCCATTATAAAAATCAAGGTAATTTTTATATTTTATGCACACTTTTTATTATTAAATATTTTGCTATGAAATCTTTGCTATTACCAACCCCATCACCACACCACATCACATCTCTGTGATTTGTGTGTGGGGAATTTCCTGCAAAATTTACGTATGTATGTATATGTATGGAGAATATCCTTGAATAGTCGCAACTTTGCATAAGTACAGCGTCATTGTATGCCATTTAAAAGGAAAGATATTATGGAAAAAATGTAATAAAATATTTATGCAAAAGATGTTATTTTTTGTGTGTTCGTTTATTTTATTTTTTATTTTTTTGCTTTTATTACACGTGCATTCTAAAACTTTAAACAGACAATGTATATACATACATACATGCGAGTGTATTGCCATTTATGATAAATAATGACATTTATTTAAATTTATATATTCGCAGTCAGGTACGAGAACATTCAAAGTCATAAAATTTTATTTAAACAGCCATGAAAGCTCAGATATTACAAATACAATAAACAAAATATATAAACTAATTAATCATGTTGTAGCACTTTTTGGGAAAAAAAGAATACTTTTGAAAAATCTTTTTTTATATATTTTGGAGGTTTTTTCGTTTCTTGAGAAATATAATCTCAGATCCTTGTTAAAAGTTGCTTACATTTTTGTTGAGAAATTTTTTTTTGTTTTAGAAAACTTTTATTTAAACGAGAGAACTTTCAAGAACTCTGTTTTTAATTCAGGAGTAAAAAAGCTTGCTTCCCTAAAAATATGCACTAGCATTAGTGAAATACGCATAGAATCTGTCTAACCCCTAAATAATCAATTTCAAAGTATTTTTAAGAAAATAATAAAAATTTAGTGAACAAGTTCAATATAAATATAATAAAATTGATAAAAAATTTTAAAATTCATTTTGTTCTTCTTTAATTTTTTTTTATTTTTTGTAGTTTTTATTTGTTTTATTTTTATTTCATTTTATTTTGTTTGCTTGATATTTTTTCTCTAATTTAGGGTCTGTCCCACGATGTCGACAACGTTTTACTCGTCGCGCACATATATTAGAAACAACAACAAAATATTAAAATTTGTTTTAATTTTGAATTTAAGTGTTCGACTAGTCGAACGTTGTCGATATAGTAGGATTGGCCCTATTTTTTTATTATATTTTATATACTTTATATTTATTTTATTTTTTTTTTACTTATTTTATTTATTTCTACCTAATTTTATTTTTTATATGTATTTTAAAATTTTTTTATATAGCTTAATTTTATTTTATTCTATTTTATTTTATATTATTTTTGTATTTTATTTTATTATCTTTTATTTAATTTTTTATTTGTTATTTTAATTTTTTTTATTTATTTTATTTATTTCTACTTAAAATTATTTAATAATATTATTTTATATTATTATATGTTATTTTTTATTTATTATATGTTATTTAATATTATTTAATTTTATTTTATTTAATTTATTTTATTTTATTTTATTTTATTTTATTTAACTTTATTTTATTTTAGTTTATGTCTTATTTTAATTTATTTTATTTTATTTTATTTTATTTAATTTTATTTAATTTTATTTTATTTTATTTTATTTTATTTTATTTTATTTTATTTTATTTTATTTTATTTTATTTTATTTTATTTTATTTTCTTTAACTTTATTTTATTTTAGTTTATGTCTTATTTTAATTTATTTTATTTTATTTTATTTTATTTTATTTAATTTTATTTTATTTTATTTTATTTTATTTTATTTTATTTAATTTTATTTTATTTTATTTTTATTTATTTTATTTTATTTTATTTTATTTTGTTTTATTTTATTTTATTTTATTTTATTTTATTTTATTTATTATTTTTATGCAATATATTTTTTTAATTTAATTTAATTTAATTTGATTTAATTTTATTTTATTTTATTTTATTTATTATTGTTATGCAATATATTTTTTTAATTTAATTTTATTTATTTCTATTTAATTTTATTTTACGTCACTTAACTTTATTTTGTTTAACTTTTTATTTATTTAATTTAATATTTATATTTTAATTTTTTTGTATTTTATTTTATTTTTTATTCATGTAATTTAATTTATTTTTAGTTTTATTACTTTATTTGTGTTATTTATGTTCTTTTTATTCTTTTATTTAATTTATTTCTATTTTATTTTATTTCTATTTTATTATATTTCTCGGTAATTTATTTATTTTAATTAATTTTATTTAATTTTTTTAATTTAAATTTTTTATGTTACTTAATATAATTTTCTTTTTTAAGCATGTGGTTTTCATTCAACATTTCTTTTCGTTTTCTGTTCACGCCTTCAGTTTACTTCTTCAGTTTAATTATCTATTAAACAAAGTGTAGAGAAATGAATAGTTTACTTTGGCTTTTTGGCGTTTAGCTTTGCTATTAAATTCCTTTTTTTGAGGTTTGTTGTATGAATGAATGTGTATTTCAAAAGCGAATATAGACGGAAACCTTTGTCATTAAGCATTCTGCAAATTCGGCTGAATGTTATAAAGCACAGTAGAACTAGTAAAAGAAATGTATTTTTAGGTAATTGAATGAAAGCTTTGCATTTTCTTTTAATTATTAAAAAAAAATGTTGGTTGAGAAGGGTTTCTATTCTCTTCAGTTCAGAATTCAGAATTACATTATTTGCCGGCAAGAATTAGTAAATTATTTTCTATGTTAATATTAACAACTTTTATCAAATGCAATTGCTAAGAAAGTGATGGCAAACTTAAGAGGAATTAAATTATAAAATTTAGGCCTGAGTGTTAAGCATCTGCAGGAAGGAGATCTCAAACCTTCGAAAGCATGAGGCAAGTAAAATTTAATAAAATTTCTTATCATATTAAAAATAAATCTTTCCACTGTCTCTAAATGTCGTTTTAGTTGCATTGTTTATTTCTTCGCTTTCTTTCAACTTTTGCCAGCAATAGATATTGTTTATGCGAATAATTCATATGCGAGTGAGTTGGTTTGAAATTTCATTGTTTAACTTTTGTAAAAGCAAAAACGTTTCTTCCCTCTACTTGTGCGAGAGATTATGAATGTGACATTAAGAGGTGTGATATTAACGCATTGTATTTTATTGAATGCTTTAAGGCTGCCGCTTTCACAAACTTATTTGCTTTGATATCACCAACACGAAACAATAAGTGGAGGATAGCCTGCCTCATTATGGTGCGGCTTCTTTGTAAACTTGACAATTGTAAAACGATACCATGCAAATGCTTAAGCCTATTTTCCCTTTAAATAGATTTCAATTACTGTTGGTGTTTGGCAGAAAAACATATTGAATACAAAGGAAGTCAAATTTTACTAAAGGAATTGGTGGAGAGAGATGACAATCGAGTATAGAATAGTTTTCCAAGTAATTATCTAATTTAAATTAATTAGATAATGAATAAAATTTAAGTGGATATGAAAATTGTTTTTAGTAAAATTAAAATTGAAAAGGATGTTTTGTATGTTGAATTTTCTGAGACAACATTTAACAGATATTAATGTTTTTGTCTTTTGAAAATTAAAACCAGCTCAATAATGATTTTATGAAAAAATACATAAATTATTTTACAAAGTACTCGTATTAACTCTTTAATGCGCCTACAAATATAATTCCCTTAACAATAGTGGCTTTTATTTTAACCTTAATCTACCACCAAAAAAATGCCCCGGCAAATAAATATTATAAACATAAATTTTATTAAATGAAAAAACACTGACCTTTAAGTAAACACATAATGGGAAAATTATCATATTATACAATATTACAGTGCACTAAAAATGAAAACATAATTAAGCAGAAAATTGCCAGCTTAAGCGTTCATAATGTGTTACAAGGCTTTTTTATTTTTGCTCAGCTTACACACACAAATTGGTTTTTAAAACTTATTTTTGTATTACAAAATAACATAATTGTATTCCCTGAATTGCTATATTTGGCGATGTTGTTTTTTTCGTCTACTAAATGGCGCTTAAAAAAATTTTTGTATTAAATTAAAAACGCGCACAAGATGACCGCTGAACATTAAACATTTGCATTATTAATATTTTTATTTTTTTCATAAAACAACAGACCTAAACCGTAAATGAGAAAAATACATAATTTATTATTTATGCAAAAGTGATTGTAGTACATAAAAACATTAACGTAAAATGTTGCAAAGGCAAAAACAATAATAAATAATAAACGCTGCAAAGTGTTTAAACCGCAAAACTCGCAAACATCCGTTTCCTGTTTTTAAAGCTTCCTTATTTATTTATTATTTGGCTTAGCGCCCACTATGCCTCTTTTTCTCTCTCACACTCTTTATATATGCTTACTCTTATTTCAATATATCTGTTGCTGCCTTTAAATGTTACTTACCGTTTTGTTTTTTATTAATGATGGGTTTTAGAATTTAAATTTTTATTTAATGCTAAAACATGTTTAAGGAAATTGAAATTAATGAATTTTTTGTTTCGCTTAAATATTTTAAAATTTGTTAAAAAAAATAACAAAGTATGCTTTAACTAAAGTAACCCCAAGCTGAAATTATAAGCGATATCATATAATTAAATACTTTTTCCTGTGGCTTTTCTTTCACTTTAATTAAAACGCTTAAACTATACAATCCCAAAATTTAAAAAAAAATCGCCAAAATAAAATAAAAATGCTAAAAACTAAATAAAATCGCCAAAACGAAAAAAACAGCTCTTAAGCTAAAAAAAAATCTCTAAAACTAAAATGAATCGCCAAAACCAAAAAAAATCGTCAAAATAAAACATAATCGACTAAATTAAAAAAAAAAAACGGCAAAAACCCAAAAAAATCTCAAAAACGAAAAAAAAACTACCAAAACCCAAGAGAGAAAGAATAAAACTTTTCTTTTGCTTTACTGAAAACGCTAAAACGGAGCAATCCTAAAATTAAAAAACAAATTGCCAAAATTAAAAAATCGCTAAAATTTTTAAAAAATTAGCCGAAACGAAAAAAAGCACCAAAACTAAAAAAAAGTATCTAAAACCCCGAAAAAAAAATCGCTTAAATTAAAAAAAACGTCAAGAACCGAAAAAATCTCAAAAACTAAATAAAATACCAAAACTGAAACAAAAAATAATAAGACTTTTCTTTCTCTTTACTGAAAAAGCTAAAACTAAACAATCCCAAAATATAAAAAAATCGTCAAAATAAAAACAAATTGCTAAAAACTGAAAAAAATCGTTAAAACGAAAAAACGGGGCCAAAATTAAAAAAAAAATTCTCTGTAACTTAAAAACACGCCAAAAACCGAAAAATTAAAAAAATCGTTAAAATACAAAAAATCAAACCGAGAAACAAAAAAAAAATCGCCAAAATACAAAAGATCGCCAAGAACCGAAAAAAATCTCCGAAACGAAAAAACAGCGCTAAAACTATAAAACAATCTCTAAAACAAAAATAAATTTCCAAAACAAAAAAATCGCTGAAATTAAAAAAACGTTCAATCTCCAAAAAAAATCCCAAAAACGAAAAATAGTACCAAAAACAAAAAAAAGAATTAAGCTTTTCCTTCACTTTACTGAAAACGCTAAAACTTAACAATCCCAAAATTTAAAAAAAATCGCCAAAATTAAAAAAAAATCGCTAAAATCTGAAAAAAATTCACGGAAACGTAAAAAACAGCGCAAAACTATAAAAAATTTTCAAAGCCGAAAATAAATCTCCAAAACGAAAAAAATTGTCAAAAAAAATCGCCAAAATTTAAAAAACGCCAAATCCCGAAACACAAAATTGCAAATAAGTACCAAGAACCAAAAAGAAAGAATAAAGATTTTTCTTCGCTTTACTGAAAAAGCTAAAACTAAGCAATCCCAAAATTTAAAACATAAATCGCCAAAATGAAAAAATCGCTAAAAACGAAAAAACAGCGCTAAAACCATAAAAAATCTCTAAACCAAAAATTAATCACCAAAACAAAAAACATCGTTTAAACAAAAAAAAATCGCTACAAATAAAAAAACGCCAAATCCAAAAAAAAACCAAAAATAGTATCAAAACCAAAAAAAAATAATAAAGTTTATCTTACATTTTAGTTTAATCGCTAAAACTGCACAATCCTTAATTTTAAAAAATAAATCGCCAAAATAAAAAAAAACGCCAAAACGAAAATAATCACCGGAACTGTAAAACAAATCTTTAAAACTAAAATAAATCGCCAAAAACCAAAAAAAAACGCCAAACCAAAAAAAAATCGCCAAAACTAAAAAACGCCAAATCCCTAAAAATTCCCAAAAAATAATTCAAAATCGCCAAAACTAAGAAAAAGCGTATAAACTTTAAAAAAATCACCAAAAATTATTATATTGTATTCCTATTTCCATTTTCATTAAAAATTTACATTAAATAGCTGATGTTAATAATAATCTCTAGCCAAGTAGATAGACATGGGTGCTGATGAAGTGTGTGGCTGCACAGAAAAATTTTAGTATTTCCCCAAAAGCTAATAAAGTCTAGTTCAGCTACGTTCAAACACACATACACTGATATTTGCAGTAGAGGTAAACAGCTTTGAAAGCTCTCAAATTTGTTCTTGTTTCTTTTTAAAGTATGTAAGAGCCTGTTGTGTTGTTGTGGATGTTGTATCTCGTCGGTGTGAAAGCACATAAAGCTCTTTATAAAAGTTTGCACATTATGAATATGGCTTGTACGTAGCTGGTCTAGTTTAATTTTTCTTCTCTTCTTTAGAAACTTACATTTTTATTAATACAAAATATTTCATTCAATAAGAAAATTGAAAATACTGATTAAGAAATTATTTCTGATTACAAAGTTTTTTTTTGAAACATTTGTAAATTTTTTAATTGAACTTTTAGTGATTTTTAATCAGAAATGATTTTAAGTCAGGCTTAAGTTCCGTAATTTCAATTCTTATTGAATGAAATATTTTTATTAATTAATGTGAGTATCTAAAGAAGATTATTTAAGTGAAACATTTGTAAATTTTTTAATTGAACTTTTAGTGATTTTTAATCAGAAATAATTTTAAGTCAGGCTTGAGTTTACTTAAACTTAAGCCTGACTTAAAATTATTTCTGATTAAAAATCACTAAAAGTTCAATTAAAAAATTTACAAATGTTTCACTTAACTAATCATGGGCACGTGAAAAAAAAATATGTTCACTTGGCAATCACTGTTTACTTGGCCATCACAGTTTCAGAATGCTGGAAATCCAAGTAAAAACTGTAGAATGCAACAACAAGTAACATTAAGCCACTACAATTATACTTACATGCATGTACCGATGGTACATCGAATAAGTAAAAATAATTAATGTGATGATCGTAAAAAAGATAAGTAAGAATAGTTAAACATACTGAGGTAGAGTAAAATAATTTCGTGCTAACCTAAATAGAAAAATGAAAAATTGGAAAAAACAGAAAATTAATAGTGATACTTATAAATGTGTTTACCAAAGGTAAATCAATTGTATACACAACAATCGTTTCTCATATTCCGTTCATTGTACATTTAAGTTAAATAGCTGATGTTAATAAGAATCTCTACCCAAGTAGATAGACTAGGGTGCTGATGAAGTGCGTGGCTGCACAGAAAACTATCGGTATTTCCCCCAGCTTAAAGTCTAAGTTTAATTTTTCTTCTCTTCTTTAGATACTCACATTAATTAATAAAAATATTTTATTCAATAAGAATTGAAATTACGGAACTTAAGCCTGACTTAAAATTATTTCTGATTAAAAGTTTTTTTTTAAATAAAACCTTTTGAAAAGCTTTTTGATAGCAAAAGCTTTAAAAAAAGTAAAAAAAGATACAAAAGCTTTTAAAAAGAGTTTTGCTTCCCAGAGCTTTTGATACGATTTTTAATTTCAAGAAGCTTTTTTTCAGTAGCATACTTTCAGAAAGCTTTTTAATAATAACATCTTTAAAAACCTTTCGCATTGACAAAAAAAATTCAAAAAGCTTTTTAACAGCTTTTTTTGAATAAAGGAAAATTTTACAAAAAAAATTTTTCTTGGAAAAACTTCGGCTTTGGCATCGTACATAAAAATATTAATAAGATCGATATATATATATAGATATACCTATATCTGTGGCAATATGGAATAATAGCTTAAGTCGACTTAAGCAAAGCAGCGCATTTCGGAAGTTTTTACGCTTTCACTAAGAGATTAGAAGGCTCTAATGCATGATTCTACTTTTTGTGATTCTTTCTTTCAATATGTAACATTTTAACCCCTGAAAATTCCAACTGGAACAAAATACAGCACAAATAGCCTTAACTTTATTAAGTCTACTTAAGCTACTATTTCATATTGCAACTGATATATATGGACATATATGTATGTATACATATACTATATGCACATATTTAACACATCAACTCCTCAACTATACGTGTGATTTATATTAATTATAATTGTTGCTTGAAAACCATTTAACAAAATTTAACAAAACTTTGAAGAAAAAGCCCCTCCATTAAAATGCATCCCTGTGAATAACTGAATGATTGATTGTACGGTCAATTAAAAAGGTAAGTGCTCTAAAGTTAAAGTTTTAATGTTACAATTCAAAAATTATTAACTTGAAATATAATAAAAAAGTTCAAAAGCCAACACCCTGTTATAACAAAAAATATAGAAAAATATTGCTTTAATAGTTTGCTTAGTTTTTATATATAAAAAAAATCTATTTATACACTGACATCCAAAAGTAGAAAACACCATACATGCCTTTCGTGTTTAAAAATAGTTTTAGTTTATTAAAGTTAAAAAGTTTATGTCACTGTGTGTGTAAATGGTAGTGTTTATATAAACTTTAATTTACTGTTAACATAATTTACGTTTTCTTTTTTTTATTGTTATTATTAAATTTTTTATGGGGAAACTTGAAACAAACTATTTCAACTACATTTTCCATTTTCTGGGTCTTCCGAGTGGCCAGAAATGCACTACAATCTTTGATTTAACTCGTCTGTAGTGTTGGTTCGTCTGTCTGTCTGTCTGTCTGTCTCTCTGTCATAGTTTGGCAAATATAAAAGAATCACACATTCTTCAACTTGTCGTAGTTTTTCTTTTTTTTTTGCTTTATTCTACTCCCTCGCTTAAAACATACCAACTTGACACTTAAAGCATGAACTTTGGTGTGTTGTTGTCCTTGTGTGAGTGTTTGTATTTGTGTCTTCTTTTTTAATAATTTGCCAAAAATAATGTTTTGTGCATTCAGGAAAGTTTGTGTATGAACTGTCATACTTACAAAAAAAATACGTATGTATATATATATTTATATATGTACAACTTTAATCAAAATTCATTTTCACTACAGCTCTCTCTCTCTCCCTTCTCTTCCTTATATTAATAATGTTCAGTAGCAATTCCAATTTATTTTTAGGGAAATAGCGAAATAAAAAAAGTTAAAAATAAAATGAAAGAGTGAAGTGTTGATATTATGTTGTCACACACAAAGACAGAATGAGCGATATACATACATATACTTTGGCAATTGTAAGTTTCCGGTTTCCTTTTTGCTTCATTTCACATAGTTTGCTTTTTCAATGCAATTTTGTTTTAAGAACGTTACATCATGGTGGAGTGTCGCTGTTGCAAATTCTTTTGGGGAAAAAAAAATTTTGAAAAAAAAATTCAACAAACAGAATCTTACGTCTTCAGCTCGAAAAAAAATTAATAAAGTTTATTTACAAAATTTTAAAAAATACATAGTTTTTTTTTTCATAGAAATGATAAGTCTGTCATATAAAATTTCTGAAGCAGATGCTCTGTTTTCCTTAAATATTTATAAATCGTATGTATTATTGTTTGTTTAAGGAAAAAAATATTTCATGCGATATTTTTATAGTTTATAGCAGAAATAAGAAACTAAACTACGGCATGCATATTGTTAATTTCATATTAAAAAAAAAGGAAATACACACTATCAAAGAAAAAAATATAATTTAGAGCAGCTAGGTCCAAGCCATATGCCACAATGTACAAGCTTTTACAAAAGAGCTTTTGTGTTTTCACACTGACGAGAGCACAACAGCCAACCAGATCACAGCGACAACAATGTTTGCTCTTAATTTGCAAAGAAAAAAGAACAAATTTAAAAGCTTTCAAAGCTTTTTACCTCAAACGTAATTGTCAGAGTATGTGTACTTGCACGTAGCTGATTTAGAGCTTTATAGGAAATTAGCAAAAGTAAATTGATAAGTTGTGCTTTAGGAAAAATAAATAATTTAAGTGCCTGCTTCACGCTGTTGCGAATGGAAATATTTGAATTACAATTTATATTGAAAAATAAATCTTCATATTCTATTAATGTTTTCAATATAAAATTTCAGTTGACAGTTTTCCTCAATATCCTCGAATGAGCACAGTTTTCTATATACTCGTAGGTTATCTTATAGAAAAAAAAGGACGGTATAAATTCTTTAATTCTCTAGCATGGCATATAATTTTTCCTTTACTTTTTCCCGCATATATTTTATTGTTTTATAGAAAATTTTTTTAACTGTCTTATGCATCTTTTTAATATACACATAATCATATTTTAAATAAGTGCTTTCTATATATTTTTTTTAAATAAAATATCATGCAATATTTTTTCAAATGCCACTTATTTTTTTCTAAAATAAAATTTCTATCTTGCGCACACACAGTTTTAACAATATATTCTCATTTAAGGAGCTGCCCATATTTTTCCAATAAATACTGTAGCATGCAATATATTTTCATATTGAAATTTTTTTGTATGGCATGGCATATATATTTTAAAAATATATTTTTATTTCCTGCTTCTGTTATATATAATTTTTTCTAAAAAATATCGCATATTATATATTTTTTCTTAACCGATTTACTTTAAAATAATACAAAATTTTTTGTATTACCAGTTATTTATATAATAGCAAATTATTTTTAATGTATATTGCATAATTTCTTGTAAATAATATCGCTTGTCATAATTTTCCATGAGCGTTTTAATTTTTGCTAAAATTTAATTTGTGTACAGCGAAGCATGCTTTAAGCCTCTTATAATCATTTCATGCGATATATATTGTAAATGTTAAAATTATATCGCATTTAATATTTTTTTTAAATATATATTCCTAATTCCTTTTTGTAACAACAAATCTTGTCTCCAAATCATTAAATCGATCGACAACTTCTATTGCAAACAACAATAACATTAAAATATTTGCTGTTGTTTGCCATACAAGTTGTCGATCCAACGTTTTGTTGGTGACATCGTGGGACAGGCCGTAAAACCTAATATTTATAAAAGTTGCTTTTTTGCGAAAGGTACTTTTTGCACATTTTGTCAAAAGTATTTTTATATAAAAGCTACTTTTTATAAGAAGTACTTTTTAGAAAATGTACTTTATATAAAAGGTACTTTTTATAAAAGGTAGTTTTTATAGAAGGTACTTTTTATAAAAGGTACTTTTTCCAAAAGGTGCTTTATAAACAAGCTACTTTTTATAAAATAAACTTTTATACAAGGTACTTTTTATTAAAGGTACTTTTTACAAAAAGGTACCTATTATAAATAATTTTTTATAAAAGGTACTTTTTATAAAGTGTACTTCTTAAAAGAAGAACTTTTTACAAAATGCAATTTTTATAAGAGATACTTTTTATAAAAGGTACTTTTTACAGAAGGTATTTTTTACAAAAGGTACTTTTTTTAAAACGTACTTTTTATTAAAGGTACTTTTTATGAAAAGTACTTTTTATAAGATAATTTTACAGAAGATACTTGTTATAAAAGGTACTTTTTATAAAACGTACTTTAAAATAAGTACTTTTTAGAAAAGGTACCTTTCCAAAAGGTAATTTTTTATAAAAGGTACCTTTTCCAAAAGGTCCTTTTTCTAAAACTTAATTTTTATAGAAAGTACTTTGTTACTTTGTTACTTTTATTAAAAGGTACTTTTTAAAGGTTTTTTTGTAAAAGGTTCGAGTACTTTTTATTAAAGGTACTTTTTTATAAAAATAAAACATTTTATTTATTCCCTAAATATTGAATTGGAACAACTCAAAATCCTCCACACCCCGGATAAAAGTCTGCGATCAAAAAATATATAGCACGATCCTTGTAACACTTCGTATTCACTACTTTCTTTATTAACATTTCTTTTAAAAAAAATTACCAATTCTCTAAGTAGTACATACATACATACATATGTATATATGAATATATAAGTAGGTATGTATTTATATCTAATATTCAGAGACAATAACAAATTTTTTTGGCTTTCATTATTTTTTTTATTTTTTTCAAAAAATCTCCCCCTAAAGCCTTTCATGAGTGAATAGTTGATGATTATGCACACATATGCACATACTTTAAATATCTACATAAGTCACGCATACAAAATATTTGCATATAAGAATGCATGTATATCCTGTTGACTGTGCAGTGCACTGTGCTGTGGTCAAAGGAAAAAATTCAATGTTCAAGCAAAACTATTTTAATTTCATGTGCATTTGTGGTTTTAGATTATTTTATGGTGTCATGTTACGCTTACTGTGCACTCAATTAAGTCTTTTTTCTCTTTTTCTCTCTCTCTCTCTCTCTCTGCTCCTTATAAACCAAAAAAATAAAAAATTTCTAAACTTTTAGACAGTTTTTGTGTAATTTGCATGAAAATAAGCAGCGGCAAAATGAAAGTGTGTTCATATTTTTTCATTTTTATTTAAAACTGCTAAATTATTTTTAAAGCACAAACTGTGCTTAGCCTTAATGTTGTCATAGTTTAACTTTTCTGTATTAAAGTTTAGATTTCAGTGTATTTGTTTCAAAAATTTATTTAGTTTATGTATGTGTCAGTTTAACTTGCTGACCTAAATATTTCCCGTTTGGGTTTTAATTTATTTTTTTTGTTTAATTTTAAAATTTATTTTAATAAAACATTTTCTAGACATGTTTAAGGTTTGCCATTTCTTTTTTTTGTGTTAAAGAAATTAATTTAATTTTTATTTTCAAAGGTTTCATTTAATTTTCTGTAACTTTTCTTTTCTTTGTATTTTTTTTAGCTTTTTAATTTTCTATGCATGTTATTTTCATGTAAAGGAATTTTTTTATAGTTATTTCTGCTTGAGAAGGAATGAATAATATTTTGTTTCAACTCTCGCTTAAGATAAAAAAAAATGTATGGTCTTTAGTTGCAGTTTTTTTCGCTGCTGTTGAAACTTCATTTGAATTTATAAAATTCTAACATGTCTCTTGTTTAATTATTTTTTGAATACTTTTTTTATACGAATACAAGTATTTCACATTAAGATTGCTGTAATGACAACGAAATACCGAAAGTAAAATGAAGAATTTCAAAAGTAATCCTTTGAATCGCTTACGAAGGATTCCATACGGACACTATATACGTATGGAATACTGTACAAACTTTGGCCTATATAATCGAATATATTACCTGATGTAAACATTTTTTAAAAAATTTAAGTGTCCTCGGTAAGCTTTTTTTCGATTGTTGGCGATTTTTTTAGTTTTGGCACTTTTTATAACCTTTACCAAAAGTAATAAAGCGCGATGTCCTTCTCTTCCGTCCGTCCATCCGATGTACGTAAAATCGGTTTTCCGAAGCTCCCAGAAAATCTAGAGACTTCGGCTTTAGACTGGTGTATCAGAAATGGTCTAAAATATGAAAATCAGCAAAATCGAGCAGATGGTTTCAGAGCTGGACAACTTAAACTTTATTTTGCCATATAAAAGTAACTACTGAAAACTAATTTTTATTTTTTGTTTTCAATAAACTTATTTTATAATTCAAGACGAATAAAACTGGTATTAATATTATAAAAAAATAATTAAAATATTAAAAAAATTTTCCAGGGTTGGAAAACTTTTAAATTTTTTGTTTTTTTTTAATTTTTCCTTTAAACACATCTTATATTCTTCACAGAAATATATTGGTGTAAAAAATCAAAAAAATATAAAAACTGTGATACCAGGGTTGGGAATTTAAATACTTTTTGTGATAATAAAAGTAAAAAAAGCTAATTAATTTTTTCTTTTTCTTTATTATAAATTAGATATATTTTAAGTTATGGAAATAAAAGTTTGGTAAAAAAAAATTAGAAAAATAAAAATCACATTTCCAGAGCTGGAAAGTTTTAACTATTTTTTTATATTAAAATAATTAATATGCAAATAATAATTTTCCTTATATCCTTTTTTCTTTGTTCACTAATTATATTTTTATAAATTTTGTAAAGAACTAAATAAAAAGTTTGATTCCAGGGTTGGAAAACTAAATTATTTGGTATATAAAATTATTAATTAACAATTAATAATTTTTTTTTGTTTATAAATTAAATGTACTTTATGTTGGGAATAAGAAATTACAAAAATAAAATTTATTGCTCCAGACCTGGATAACTTGAACTTGTTCTGGTATATAAAATTAATTAAATCAAACTAGTTATTTCTTTGGTAATTAAATATATTCTATAGTTTAGAAAGAAATAAATTAGTTTGAAAAATCAGAAAAATCAAAATTATGTTTGCAGGGTTGGAGATTGCCAAAAATAAAATAGCTAAAAACCGAAAAAACACCAAAACTAAAAAAATCGCTCAAAACTAAAAAATGTACTTTAAAAAAGCCTAAAGCTAAAAAAAACACCTAAAAAAAACGCCTAAACAAAAAAATCGCCTGAACAAAAAAAATCGCTAAAACTAAAAAATGTACTGTAAAATAGCCTACAGCGAAAAAAATCGCCTAAACAAATAAATCGCCTAAAAAAAATCGCCTAAACAAAAAAATCGCCTAAACAAAAAAAATCGCTGAAACTAAAAAATGTACTGCAAAAAGCCTAAGGCTAAAAAATCGCCTAAGCAAAAAAATTGCCTAAGCAAAAAAAATCTCCAAAAAAAGGCTCAAAAACTTAAAAATGTACTGTAAAAAGCCTAAAGCTAAAAAATCGCCTAAACAAAAAAAACGCCTAAGCAAAAAAAATCGCTAAAACTAAAAATGTACTTTAAAAAAGCCTAAAGCTAAAAAAATCGCCTAAACAAAAAAAATCGCCTAAACAAAAAAATCGCCTAAACAAAAAAAAACGCTAAATTTAAAAAATGTACTGTATAAAGATTAAAGCTAAAAAAAATTGACTGGGCAAAAAAATCGCCTAAGCAAAAAAAATCACCCAAACAAAAAAAATCGCCAAAACTCCGAAAAAATCGCCAAAACGAAAAAAAAACAAAACTAAGAAAATCGTTAAAACAAAAAATATGTATGAAAAAAACGCCAAAAATCAAAGAGCGTCTATACAAAAAAAAATCGCCAAAAATTGAAAAAAAACAAGCGCCATACTAAAAACTTCGTGTGCGATTCAAGTCGCATTTTACTGAATTTACTGCGAGTCAAAATTAACTTCCCTAAATTTATTTCTTGTTGTCTTCTTTAGCAGAATCAATAGTTAGAACTTTTGTTATTTTCTAACCCAGTAGGTACATAAAAATTCAGTGTAATTTTAAAGTCAAGTTTTTTTTTTTAAAAATGCAGTTTTGGGCCATAAAAAAATGTTTTTTAAGTAAAAATAGATTTTTTTACCTTTAGAAAATGTGACTTTTTAACAAAAATATAGTCTTCCTGAAACAAAGAAAGGCAAGATAATTTGTTAAAAATGTGACTGTTACAGGACAAGTTTCTCATAGAAACTTTTGTCCTTTTTGGCATATTTTTGTAACAAAATACTGATAAAAAAGAATTGTGTGTTGCTTTCTTAAATTTCTATTTAAAATTCTCTCCGAGTGCGGAATGTAAAAAAGTAACCCCATTATTTATTGCTAATAAAAAGAGCGTGTATGTGTGCGTGTGTGTGTGTGTTCACACACAAACTTTCCTTCAGCTACTTTCTTTAGCTAATTATGGTTCAAACTTCCCAGGGTGTCACTATAAATCGCCGTATGTGTGCGTGTTTGTGTGTTTGTATGCCAGTGTTAACGTGTAGGTATTTGGCAAGATAGTATAAGCAAGTTTATATATGAGTTTCAGCGCGTCATTTTCAAGAATTTACTGCAACACGTACTTTGTTTAATTTTGCTTTTACATTCTTTATCTTTATTTTTTTATTTGCTGCAACATTATTTTTTTTATTTTGACGTTGTGCTGTGCTGTGCTTGCTTTATATGTATTGGCAGTTGAAGGAACAACGAAAAAAAATTCCTGGTAGTTTGTGAGATAAAGTAGTTTGTAAAATTAACAAATAAAAAAATATAATAAAAGTTTTATTTTTTTTTGTTAATTAGTTAAACAGTTTACTTTCTTAGTTAAATTAACTTTGTAGTTTCTGTTTTATTTTATTACCAATATTCCAAAGAATGTGCATGATAAACCTAATTAGTTCAAGTTGTAAAAAAACAAAAATAAAATTGGAATGTTTTAGTTTAAAAAATAGTTTAACTCAAGTCATTGCAAAACTCGTGTTATTTTTGTATTTAAAACTGATTATTGGTTGATGGTAAATATTTTTGCTGTTATCTAGATTGCTATAAAATCCCTTACTGCTTTTATTATTTACATAATATTCATCGTTTCAATTAATAATTTTCAAACATTTATAATTAATATTTAATTATATACATATATTTACTAATTGCTTTAAGACTTCCATTAGCATTTAAAATATCAAAAAAAGGAACAAAAAAGGTTTGTGTCATGTTTCAATTTATGGTTTAAAAAATTTTAATTAAAATATTATTAAATAAGGATATAATAAAAATATACATATATATACAAACGAAAATTACGAGAACAGTGGGGTAATCAAAAAATTAATTTTTCAGCTTAAAAACCAATTTTTTTTAAAAAAAATCCTGTTTCTACTTCAGACGAATTTTCTATAAAAATACTGTTTTGTTAAAGAGATTATTTTCTATAGAAAATATTATAGAGAACAGACAACTTTTCTATAGAAAAAAAACAGCTTTTCTTGAGAAAAAAAACTATGATGATACGCATAAAAAATTAAAAATAAAAAAAAATTTACGCTATTAAAGACATTATTTCCTGTAGAAAAGGTTGGGCTCTTAAGGACCACTTTTCTATAGAAAAAGTTAAGCTGTTACAGGTATTATTTTCTATAGAAAGATTTAACCTTTTGCAGACAACTTTTCTATAGAAAAACTTAAGCTGTTACAGGCATTAAGCTGTAAAAGCAAACTTTCTATAGAAAAAATTGAGCTCTTACAAACAACTTTTTTGTAGAAAAAGTTGCACTGTTACAGACAAGTTTTCTATAGAAAAAGTTGAAATGTTACAGACAACTTTTCTATAGAAAAAGTTGAGCTGTTACAGACAACTTTTCTATAGAAAAAGTTGAGCTGTTACAGACAACTTTTCTATAGAAAAAGTTGAGCTGTTACAGACAACTTTTCTATAGAAAAAGTTGAGCTGTTACAGATAACTTTTCTATAGAAAAAGTTAAGCTGTTACAGACAACTTTTCTATTGAAAAAGTTGAGCTGTTACAGACAACTTTTCTATAGAAAAAGTTGAGCTGTTACAGACAACTTTACTATAGAAAAAGTTGAGCTGTTACAGACAACTTTTCTATAGAAAAAGTTGAGCTGTTACAGACAACTTTTCTATAGAAAAAGTTAAGCTATTACAGACAACTTTTCTATAGAAAAAGTTGAGCTGTTACAGACAACTTTTCTATAGAAAAAGTTGAGCTGTTACAGACAACTTTTCTATAGAAAAAGTTGAGCTGTTACAGACAACTTTTCTATAGAAAAAGTTGAGCTGTTACAGACAACTTTTCTATAGAAAAAGTTGAGCTGTTACAGACAACTTTTCTATAGAAAAAGTTGAGCTGTTACAGACAACTTTTCTATAGAAAAAGTTGAGCTGTTACAGACAACTTTTCTATAGAAAAAGTTGAGCTGTTGCAGACAACTTTTCTATAGAAAAAGTTGAGCTGTTACAGACAACTTTTCTATAGAAAAAGTTGAGCTGTTACAGACAACTTTTCTATAGAAAAAGTTGAGCTGTTACAGACAACTTTTCTATAGAAAAATTTGAGCTCTTACAGACAACTTTTCTATGGAAAAAGTTGAGCTCTTACAGACAACTTTTCTATGGAAAAAGTTGAGCTGTTGCAAACGACTATTCTATAGAAAACGTTGAGCTACTACAGACATTATTTTCGAAAGAAAATATTTCGCTGTTACAGAAAACTTTTCTATAAAAAAAGATGACCTACTCCAGAAATTATTTTCTAAAGAAAAAGTTTCGCTGTTACAGAAAACATTTCTAAGGAAAAAGTTGAGCTGCTACAGACACGGTGTTACCTTCAACTTTTCTATAGAAAATGTTTCGCTCTTTTTTTATAGAAAAAGTGTCTATATGACGGAATATTCTTTTTTTTTTTTGGAAAAATCTACGCCTTTCTAGAGAGCTTTTCTATAGAAATTACTACTTTTTTATAGAAAAATCTACGCTTTTCTAGAGAACTTTTCTATAGAAAAAGTTGCTATTTTACACACAACTTTTCTACAGAAAAAGTAACGGTGTTACATGCAACCTTTTTATAGAGAAGGTTTCACTCTAAAGGACAAATTTTTTTTTAGAAAAAGTGTCTATATCACGGACTAATTTTTATGGAAAATTAATTATCTATAGAAAAAAAGTTGCTCTTTTACACACAGTTTGTCCACAGAAAAATCTGTGGTGTTACAGCAATTTTTTATAGAAAAGTTTTCGCTTTTAAAAACTTCTTTGCTATAGAAAAAGTTTCTATATCACGGATTATTTTTTAATAGAAAAACTAACGCTTTTTCAAACAACTTTTCTATAGAAAAAGTTGCCCTGTTTGAGAGAATTTTTTATAGAAAAAATGCTGTGCTACAAACGTTATTTTGTATAGAAAAATTTATTGTGTCTTTGGCAATAATTTCTATAAAAAAAATTGCTTTATCATGGAAAGTTTTTTATAGAAAATTCTGCGCTGTTATAGAAAACTTTTCTATAGAAAAATTTTCTCTTTGTTGCAGATAACTTTTCTTTAAAAAAATGTATATCTCTTAGAGAAATTTTTTCTATAAGAAAATATTTGCTCTTCCATGATAAAAGTTGCTATGTTACAGAAAAATTTTCTGTTGAACAAATTTTGTAGAAAAAGTTTTTCTGTTATAAAAAATTTTTATATATAAAAAAAAAGTTGCTTAAAAGAAAAAAATTTTAAAGAAAAGTTTTACTGCAAGAGAAATTTTTCTTTCTTAAGTCGAAGAAATCGCTTTTCCAATAAGTTTTTAGTAGTAAATAAAGTTTTTTGTAATAAAAACCTAGTCTGTCCCACTGTTTAATAATATACATATACTTGCATACATTATTTATTTATATATTTATTTATTTTTTCAATTTACTTATTAATTGGCATGTTTTTTTTTCAATATTCGTGGTAAAAATATGAACTTATTAATGTCTGTGTGTGTGTGTATTTTTATACTTGTCTGTGTGTGTTTTCATCAATATTATTAATATACATATTTATGTATTTACAATTTTTATATATGAAATAATTTTTATAATTTTTTAACAACATAACTATAAAAAACCAGTATATAAAAGCAATTATATTGAATGAAATTGCTTATGTAAAATTGTTGTATGCAAGAATGGGATTAATTAATTTTTTTTTAAATATTTTCTCTGCATCCCTTCGTGTTTCAAATATAATTAACATTATACGTATTTACCATGCTTGGAAAATGTTATGAAATGTTAAAGTTTTTTAAAATAGATCCCAGGAAGAGAAGTTAAAAATTTTTAAGTTTTTAATAGTTTTTTTTTTGATTGAATTAGAGCCTCTTTCACCAACTTATTTAAATATCAATTCATATTTAAAAGTAATTTTTCCATACAAAAATTAATGAAAATCGACATTTAAATATCAATTGATATAGACAGATAGAGTTGGTGAAATCGGCCCTTAGTGCTGGAAAATGTAATTGAATTTATTTAATTTATATATTAACTAATAACATTATTTTATGTAAAATTTCCCTGATTTGAATATTGAAATTAATTTTAATTAATTTTTAAATTTTTTTTGTTAACATTTCCTTAAAGATTTTTACAGAAATTTAAATTTTTAAATTATGTAAAAAAATTTATTAAGCCTAAAGTTTAAAGTTTTCTTTTAATTTCCATATTGCATAACATTTTCACAGCATTTTATTATTTTTTTTTGTTTTAGCTTGAATTTATAATTCACAAAAAAATTTAATTTTTTTAAATTTGCACCAAATTTCTGTTAGTTTTGTAATTTTGTTAAAACGTTCAAACGACACTTCTAATCCTTAATTTTCTGCACAAAAAATGCACTTAAATGTTTGTTAAAATATATTTATTTTTTCTTCTTTTTTTTTAATTTCCTATACATTTTTTTTGTTTATTATTTCTTTGTGTATTATTTTATATATTTATAATTTTAATTATTAAATGTATTTTTGCAAAAAGAAAAAAAAAGAGAAATAAAAATAAACTCAAACGATAACATGTTAATCAAATACACAGCTTAGACAAGAACCTTTTTGAAAACTAACTGTACTTGGTTGCAAACATAACTAAGCTCAGTCACGTACCACCACTTTACACTGACTTTAATATTTTATATTTCCATTATTTATCTGTTTGTTGCCAATTTCACATTAAACCAAACAAAACTGCTTACTTTTATTTATTGAAAAAAGAAATAAATAATAAATTCTAAGCCCAAAATTTTATTATATCTTAACTAAAAAAAAACAAAAGTTTTTGTTATATTATTTGTCTTTTATATTTAATCTTATGCTCTTTTTTATTTAACTCACCTTTTCAAAAAAAAAAAAAAAAACTCCAATTAATGTTTAAATAATTTATGAAAATCTACTCTTTTTTACTTAAATATGATATTCTATTAATGTTTACACACAAACACTTGTATGTGTGTGATCTTGCTACTCCTAGTCCGTACCGGTTTTGAGCACTTTTGGCAACCATCATCATGCAGCGTAGCGCGAGGCCATTAATCGCAATTCCATAACATCAGCTGGCACAATAGCGGCAACGACAGCAGCAACATCACCCTCAACCACGCCTCCACTACCACCCTTGCCCACCTCTTTTGTGGCTATAAAATGTGCCAAGACTACGGAACCACCTACAAAAAATTCAGCTAAAAATAATCTCTCCAAGGCCCAGCAGCAACAACATACTACACCACCTCCTTTGCCCCAGAAAAACGGTCACTACAATTCTTTGGATCATCGCGACAGCCAGCAGTATTATCATCACCAGCAGCCCTATATTTTGCGCACCAATACCTTGGATAGAAGACATAATAATACGGCTACAGCTGCCAGTGATTGCAGTTCAGACTACAATCAAATCAATCCTCATTATTTGCAAACATTTGACAGTTTGGATCATTACAGTGTGGCCAATTTGCATTATCGCACACAGTCCAAGTCACAAATTTATGGCATGGGTGGCAGTACAGGCAGTGGTCATAGCAATAGCAGTAATGAAACTATGGGTAATTATCACACAAATTCCACACTGCCTCAACCACATCACCAGCAGCAACAACAACAACAACCACACCACTTGGAAAGCCATTATCATCCTTCCACCCAAAAGTATCAGCAAACACATCATGTACATGGCCATCATAGCTTGAAGCATGCCAAGCAACATCATAAGACGCCCAAGCATTTGAGCAAGTCTCAAAAGTCTATAAGCGAGGCAATAGCACAGGCACAAACCCCACAGCAAATGGCCAACAACAACAACAGCAACGGCCACCAGCAATCGGCCAAATCTTCAGCTTCAAATTCATCCACAGCATCCACAAATGCTGCTAATACCAAAAGTTCCACAAGTAATAAAAAAATAATAACTGCAACAAATTCACAAAAACTTAATATGAAAAGTCAGCAACAACAGCAGCAGCAGCAGCAACATTGTTCTAATTCTTCAAATAATATACACTATACCAGTTCCAGTGATAGTTTGCAACAATTCGATAATAATTATTATTAAACAAAAATTAATGAACGAAGACATTAACAAACAAAAAGAAAATCAAAACAGAAGTTGTGTAATACCGAAAAAAAAAACACTTTCTTTTTAAACCTTTTTCCTGCATGTTAAATGTTAAGATTATTGGAAGAAAAACTAACAATACCGCAATAATTAAAAAAATTCTCGTATATACAAAAAAAAAGAATACAAAGTGAAATGAGTGATTAGTAGAAAATAGTGGAAAAAATAGAAATTAATGATAAAAAAATGTTTATACAAAAATATCATTTTAATTATTTGAAATATCCTTTGGAAAGCATAAAAATCAAACATTAAGCTAAGACAAGAACCCTTAAATTTAACGGGATTTGGTTAGCAGCCAGCGTTACCGTATGTGAAGATTTATTTTATTTTCAAAGTTTTTTCGCGATGTTAAAAAGATTAAAAGATTTCTTTGTTAAAAAAATAAAATTTTTAAGAATATAATATTTGGTACTTTTAGTTTATTATTTAAGGTCCCTTTGACTAAACTACTGACATATTTTATTCTTTCCTTCATCAAAAGTATGAATAATTTGCATATATATATATTTATCTTGTACATGTTCTATTTAGCAAATAGTTTTTGTTATTTACCTTTACGTTTGTTCCCTAGAAGAAATTACCTTGCAGGAGAACGAACTAGTGTCGAACTGGTATTTTACTAGTACAGAAACCACCACCACTAGCTCCCAACTGTAAACTTTCCTATAACATTTTAATGCTCAAATTACCATTGAGTGTGTCTAGAAAATTACTAGTGCCATTGGTACTAGTTTAGGACTAGTTTATTACCAATTCTTTTGCAAAGAAAAATTCTATAAAATTGGTGGTTTTATTCCTTTGACACCCAGTGGCAACTGCTTCTTAAAATTTGCAATTATTTATCAAAATTCAAAAATAAAAAAGGTTAATTATAAATATTTGTTTATAATTATTTAATAATTGTATAATGTTAATTTTCGTAAATTTTTTTTTTCAATGTGGTACCTTGGAACTACTTCATATACTAGTACTCATCAGAACTAGTAATTTTATACAACAACTTTAACCCTTTTCGCACTAGTTATTGCTGTTCTAGTAATTATACTAGTAGCTTTTAGACAATTGACGCCTATTCTCCTGCAGGGTAATGACTAAAACTAATACAAACAAAATTTTTGCACTAACATATTTGCAACAATTTTACATTGAATACAATAGTGGCAGTCAATTGACTAGTCATTTTATCGGAAGTGATGATGGATTTATTTATTAATTATAGTTGCTCTAATATACATATGCCAAAAAATTTAAAACTCGAGTTTTATTAAAAAAAATACAGTTTCTTCTGTCTGTGCAAATTAAAATTTATAAGTGTTAAAAAAGATAAGTAAAATCAATAGTAAATAAAAGAAATTTACACAATTTAAAAGGTGTGAAGAGTGCTAGATCGCAGCAAAAAAATTCAGATTTGGAAGCAATAACAACTGAGGGAAGCAATGTATTGCCTATTTGATAACAAAAGCTCAAAAATGCTTCTGAAAAGCACTAACGTAAAGCAGGCTCTCACAAAAATTATATATTATTACTTCTGTGAAGCACTTTAGTAAGGCAAATAAATTTTATCGCTTTTTGGAAGCTAAATGTATTGCTTCCAACTGGCTCATCTCGAACAAAAAAATGCCTTATTTATGGGCAACAAACAGCAAGTGATTTTGTAAGATTGTCTCCCTTACAAAACGCTTCTGGTAAGCAGTATTTTTTGCCGGGATACCACCTAGGTTATTATTAAATTTGAAATATTTTATTTAATTTTAGGTTTTGAATTGACTTTTTAAAATAAAATAAAAAAACAATTGAAATAATAAGAACTAACAACCTTATTTATAAAAATTATAAAAGCTTTATAAAGATATTTTAAGAAAAATTATTTATGAAATTTTTTTTTTAAAACCTTTTTAAAACCTTAATAATTTTTATAAATAAGGCCGTAAATTTATTGTTAGTATATCAATCACGTATGATTGCTCAATTGTAAAATTTAATATTTATTCTATCATTGATTAGTACAAAGTATTGGAGTAGAGTGAGCAGCAGCGTGACCGTTTGACCGACTAAAGTAGCAAATTGTCACTTTTTCCTTGTCACTTGCCACTTTTTGTCTCCATTTTTTTAGAGTGAATTATATAAAAACACATTAAAAATAAAAAGTTTAGTGTAGTTTTTTCGTTTTTTTTAATTTTGCCCCTTTTTTGATAAATCCCCTCTTGGTGCCACTTTTTGAAAAATATCATCGGTCACCTTGGTGAGCAGTTCGATTATATATTGTATTCATTAGTTAGAGAGAGAGAGAGAGAGAGAGATGCAACACCACACGTATACAAAAGTTTCCATCAATAGAACTTTGTTCTACGCAATGATGCAAGTATCCTGACTGATACTATTCTTGTTAACCTACATCATTTGAAACAAAATAAGTTTTTCTTTAATTTGAATTCAGTAAAATCTATGCTAAAAATCACCCAAGAAAAGGATTTTTTTTTTGTTCGACTTGAAGGTTTTTGTGAAAAAAAATATGGCAACGCTGTTAGTAGCTTAATTAAGCTCAGACACGAACCACTTTAAACTGAGATATTAAGCCATAACTGCCCAAAAATAAAGCTAAAGCAACACATTTTTTTAACTTCACAAATAATGGATTTTTGTCAACAAATTAAGTTAGAAAATTATGTTGCTTGAGCCTTTTAATTTTTAATTTATAATCAAACAATATTGTTTTCTCTCCGGTTTTTAATTTATAGTGCGTGCAAGCCAAAGCAGAAATTTCGAAAAAAAATTGCAATATTATGTCCTTATGTTTGTCAAGAGGCCTTTATAAATTTTTTTTCAATTTTTAAAACTTTCATCTAACTTAAAAAAAACTGTTATGCAAAAAATCTAAACACTTTAAAATTTCCTTTTACACAATTTCCATTAAGTCTAGACTTAAAAATTCCTCAATGAGGTTAATGAGGGTGGAGTTGGCTGAAGTAGTTAGCACGAAGGTCCTGGGTTCGAGTCAGGTATCCAACAGTAATTAAATAACAACATCTCACATTTTGCTGTTGTGCATTAGTGAACCATTTGTATCAGTTTGTTGTAGGAAAAATTTCAAGTAATGAAGGCATAAGCACTGGTCTCTAAACTATTTCTGCTTAAGCGGATAGTAATGCTAATGCAACATCAAAACAGCCTCCTTTCTCGTTATTGTGTAGCATAATCATCGGCTAAGTAAAATAACCAATAAAATGGCTAAAAAACAAAGCTTTGAAAATTTAATATGCCTCCTTGACACCAGAGGCGCTGCAACACTGCATTATTTTAAAAAAACGTGCAAAAAAGCAGAGCTGTAAAAGAAAGAAACTTTCCTGTATCTCTTCCTTCAGCACACGTCTTCTCAATCACTATATCTTTCATTAGGAAGGTAACACTTAGTAATTAAGAGTTGTAGGCATTGATTGCCTAAGTGTTACTTCTCTTAAGAAAAAAAATTTTAATTCTTGAAGGATCCTTTAATTTTATTATCCACAGTTATTAACACTATTTAAATATTTATGCACATTTTATTATTGCTTATTATATTTCCACAGCGTGTATGTTTTATTTTTTTCCCGTTAATTTGCTCTTTAGATTTTCGTTTTTTTTTTGTATTTCATTTAATTTTTTATTATCGGCCACAACCATTGCAGCAGCGGTTTGCCAAAGGATCGTATGCACATTAAAGGAATACTGATGTGTATAATTTTTGTGCGGTTGTGGCTGTTGCGTGGGTGTTATAAATTCTCTTGTTTATTTTATTATCCTTGTTACGAGTACTTGTTTTTTATTAATGTTGCTTTTTTATTAATAACGCTAATGCCAGGCAAAAGTTTTTTTCACTATTAAAAGCACAAAATTTATTAAATTTTAATTGTTTAACTATCAAGTTTTCGTTGGAATTATCATTAATGTACTCTTGTAAGATTTAAAGGGGATTTGTTTGCTTTTCAAACAAGTGCGTGGGGTCAGGCCCATTAAAATTTAACATTATATTTCACGAGATTCTACTTAATTCGTTTTTGCGAAACTTTGCTTACACCCAGAGCACTGAAAAGTTATTTATCTTGCATTTTCAAAAGTGGGCGGAGACACGCCCACTAGCGATTAGCATTAAATTATGTGTACTTCTAATTAGCCGATTCTTATGAAACTTGCCAAAAAGTTTGTGCCTCTTATAATGATATAGTTTTAAGATTTAGGAAGTGGGCGTTAAAACTTAATCTTATTATTCACGTGCTTCTATTTTGAACGATTTTTGCGTAACTTGGCACACATTTTGAGCTTTAAAAACTCTCCATCTAACATTAAAAAAAGTCAGCGGGGTCACGTCCATTCACATTTATCATTTATTTTACGTGCTTTTACCTAATTCATTTTTATGAAACTTTGCTTACACCCAGAGCTCTAAGAAAAAGATCTATATTGCATTTTAAAAAGTGGGCGGGGGACACTCCTACGAAAGATTAGCATTATTTTTAGAAAATTTTTATAGTTTCGGCTCTTAGAATGAAATAGTTTTATGGTTGTTAAACAGGGCGGGGCCATGCCCATTAAAGATCAATATGATATTTCATTTCATGTGCTTCTACTTGGCCAATTGTAATGAAACTTGGCACACACCCTGAACTCTGAAAGAGGCGCAATTTTAAATTTAGAAAAGGCCGAATTGGGCTTGAAGCCAATTAAACCGTCTTGAAAAATAGGCACTAAGAAATTTAAAATAATTTCATTTTTTTAAGAGAAGTAACACTCGGACAATAAATGTCTACTACTTCTTTAGAAAAGGGTTAGTGTTAGCCAGGCGGCGAAGGAAGGGATAGAGAAAATCTTCATTATTTTTGGGACAAATCTGCTTTTCGAACATTTTTAATAAGACAGTGTTGCAGCGCCTCTGGTGTCAATGAGGCGTATTAAATTATTGAAGTTATATTTAGACACCTTTTGTTATTCCAACGAAAATGGAGTTGAAAAATAATTTTTTTTACACATATCATAATATAGCAAATTACAATGGTCCCCAGTGGGGCTCCAAGTGGAGGTTGCGTTATAGCACCACCCTTCCTAACCTTAACAAATCAATGAAATAATTCAATAGAACAAATCTTTAATTAAGTAAATGTACACTACTGTTACACTACTGTTGCGCTGGTAGCCTCATAAATCTATTACTCTTATATTTTCTTTTATATTTTAAAACTGCCTATTTTAGACTTATATTAATTAATTTTATAAAGAATTTTGCAAAAAAAAATAATTTTGTAATTATATCTACCTTCATGTTCGTGCATGCATGCATATGTGTGTGTAACCTAAAACATATTGAAAATAAAATGAAATTATATATTTTTCTTGCTCTCAATTTCCATATGTCGCCTGTCTACAAAATGTTTCACATTACCAATTTACATAATTAACATTTGATGTTTTCACACTTCTACTATACCTACTTACAACTACATACAATGCGGAAAGAACAAAAAAAAATACACAATTTACAAGATGATAATATACGAACGAAACAGCTAAAAGAATCGGTAAAAAAAAATTACCATATGTATATTACACAACATTATCACACTAGTAAGTAAGCCCACATGCAATGATGTGAGCTTTCACACACATTCAAGCAAGCACACACTCACACACACATACTCGTATAAACACACATGGAGACACGCAACAACAACCCGCCTAATTGAATTTTAAAGTACGTTTAATTTAATTAAAAGTTCGTCACGTAATTAACTATTAATGTTTATTAACTTTTAATTCTCGATACCTGCTTCTACGAAATTACATTTACAGGCAAATGTATTGATACTTTCTTTTTCACTACTACAGATTAAAAAAAAATGTCTACTACAGTGATTAAATAGTAATTTTGCAACAGTTTCTCCCACGTCGTGTGCTTATGTGAATGGCTTGATTGTCGGAGAGATATAATTACTCATGCTGCCAGTAGTACTTTGAGTCAGAGATGGGCAGCGCTCACGTGTATGGCAAAGATCTCGTGTGATTGCCAACAGTTTGGCTTGGCTTCTTAACCTGCCACAAAAGCTTTTGAATACTTTTAACACCTAAAGCTGCATAAATTAATTTCACCCTGCTAAAATTAGGTTAAAAATATTTTAAATAATATGCTCTAACACAAGCATTGCACACTGGGGCAAAATGGCCTTTTTTATCAGATCAATTCATAACTCCACAGCTACAATAGTGAAGGTCACCAAATTTTGTATTGATAAATCTTGTAATAAACTGCATGTTCAGACTAAATCTTGGAAGTGTAGTAGGGTGAGACGGGTACCCCCCCCCCCCCACAAATTAATTAATATGTTTACTATATCTTCATAACTACAATAGTGAGTCACACTAAATTTGAAGTGAGTAGCTCTTAAAACAAACTTTATATTCCGCCAAAATCTTAGAGTTATAGGATGGGGAGGGGGATACCCCCTCCAAAAGTAATTATTAATTAATTAATAAATATGATTTTTAAGTTATTTTTAATTATTATTTTTCGAACTTCATTTGTTTAAATATGATTTTTTTTGTATAAGAAATACCGAAGCACATAAGAGGTGCTTAACCAACAAAAGACACAAAAATTCAAGGAAAGAAATTTTTTATTCACTCACGCTCCCGATAAATTGCCTGGCATTGCAAGACAATTGGTCAGACTAAGATCACACATGTTTTTTTTTTTAAATCATTATTATATATGCTCACGCGTGACTAATGTGTGACTCAATCGTAACAAGTCATGAAATGATAAAAGCGACTGCAATAAAAGTTTTCTTCAAGAAAAAATTACAATATTTTTTTTTTAATTTTAATGCACAGAATAATTGACAAATATTCGTACAACAGTTTGTATTATTTATTTATTTTTAATTTATAAAAAAAAATGGTAGACTCATGTTTGTTTTTTTGCTTTCCAAAGGATTAAAAACAGGGGGGCAAATTACGGCACTCGTTATAGAACGAAATTAAGAAATATTTCAATAGAGTTTATATGGAAATATTTTATAATTTCGAATCGTATCGAATGCCGTAATTTGGCCCCAGGTCTATAACAAGTATATATGTTTTTTTTCACTTACAAATTAAGTTCTCAGTTACGGAAGTAAAGTATTATTGTAAAAAGTATGAATATGCAATATGTTTAAAATAACTTATAATTGTATAAATTGCTAAAAATTAAAAATTAGTTTATATAATTGTTAAACTAAGAACATTAGCCAAATAAAAATTTATTAGAATGAAAAAAAAAATAAAATATGATAGGAAAAGTGTGTAAATAATTTACATAAAATATAATAAAATATCAAAAATATTACAATATGTATTATAAAATTCAAAGTTATAACCTTTAAGTTGATAATATAATAAAAGCTCTTGAAAGCTCTGTAAAAGCTTACAATAAGTGAAAATAAATAAGAAAAAGGTCAAAATGTTCAAGTTCTGCCAAATACTTTAGAATGTTTTTTCTAGAGGTATTAATAGTTTATCTCTGCCTTAAAAAATATCCCCCCCTCCCCTTTTTTTCGCTTAGTATTGATTGCTGTAATTCATGGCTGGGCTGAATTTTTTTAATATAAAAATTATTCTGTTTTATAAGAGGTTAATAAACTAAATTTTCTATGGAAATTTGATTAATAAACCTTTTATAAAATCAAAATATTTTTTATGAATTAGGCCATTGTTTTTTAAGTTTAAATAAAAATGTTTGCCGACAAAATTAATTGTGAAATTCTTTGATTTCTAAAGGCTTTATACTAAAAAATTAACAAAAAAAAAGTTATAAGAGCTTTTCAAAACATTTATTGCCTAAACTCGAAAATGGAAATCCAAATTGTTTTCTTGAGGCTTTAAAAAGCTCCTCCTGTAAATGAATAATTTATATCAAAATGGTTGAAGCTTTCAACAGACATACTACGTACCTTACGATACAGTCATTTAATACTGCAATTCTTTGATTTGAAAGCTTTCTAATAGTAAATAAATGAACAAAATTTATAAAAGCTTCCAAATGTTTTTTTTTTTAATTCGAAAGTGTAAGTCCAAATTGTTTTTGCAAGGGTTGAAAAAGTTCCAGCTATAAATGAATATTTTATTCGAAAGTTTTTGAAGCTTTAAGCAGACATTTGATAAATTTGGCTAGAAAGCTTTTTTGCCTTAAACAGAATTTGCTTGTGGAAATTCTTTTTAGTTAAATTACGGTACTGAAAAAGTTTTTCTTAACCAAAATTTCAAAGCTTACAAGTAAACCATTTTTTAAATTTCAGCCAAGACTGGTGAAATGTGAATATCAAGAAGAGGTTTTTTCAATTAAAACCTTAAAGCTTTTATTTTACCCAAGTCTTAAGAAACCGTAAAAACTAAACTCATCTTAAAGCTTTTTTATGATTTTTTAAGCTTTTCATTTATTTGCCAGTATTGCATTTTTCTTTCATTATTTAAATGCAAAACTTAGCTAGAAAAAATATCCAGCTAACTTAAGTTTAAAAAAAAAGCTTTTTTTTTGCTAAAAATTTTAAAATGCCTAACAGTTCTCCATAAAATGTGTTTTACAAATTCATCTGAATTATAAATTGTGTTTTAAAAATGCATCTGAATCTAAATTCTCCCTGCAAGCTTTAGGAAAAAGCTTACTTCATTTTAAAATTTAGGCATGCCTTAAGAAACTATAAAAACTCAGCTGATTTGAAACCTTTCTTCAAGATTTTTTGACTTCTAGACTCTATTTAGGCATTAAGAAATTGTAAAAGCTCAGCTAATTTTAAAGCTTTTTTTCAAGACTTTTTTGACTTGTAGCCAGGCTTTAAGAAACCATAAAAACTCAGTTGATTTTAAAGCTTTTTTTGACTTGTAGATTTTAGCCAGGCATTAAGAGACAAAAAAAGATCAGCTGATTTGAAAGCTTTCTTACCAAATTTTTTTTTTAACTATTGTAAAAGAATTTTTTAATCAGCCTTTAGAATTTTAAAACTAACTTGTAACTGTAAAATTGTAAAAGCTTTTAGCTGCTTAGAGAATAATTTTTATATAAAGTTTGGTCACAAGTTATTAAGTCTTAAAATTTTTCATTTAAGAAATTTTAAGAATCTTGACAAGAAATCTAGAAATATTTAACATTGATATTTAAAGCTTTTAAAGCTTTCATAATTTCCAAAGTAAAAGTGAATAAACTTATTTTGCGAAAAAGCAAGTATGTAATTTAAAAAATTAAGTTAACTTAAGTATTTTTGTGTTTGTTTTATAAAAAGCTTTTAATTAATTATTTATGAGTTTATAAAAGCTCTTAAGCTAAGCATGTTTCTTTTTGTTTTATAAAAAGCTCTTAAGCAATTGTAATAAGTTTATAAAAGCTTTTAAGGTAGAACTAACTAGCATCACCAAGTTTTAAAACTTTATTTATTGAATTTTTTCTAACTTTTTTCATTTCCTTTTTTCCTTTTTTTCTTTACTTTTATGTTACTTACGAAACAAAACGCTTAACTCTACTACAATTTACATGCCACACAAAACAAAAACTGCCAATCAAACAAAACAAAACAACACGTTATTCTTTTATAAACAACCAACCAACCACATTGAAAACTGCAGATGCTTAAGCAGCCCTGCACCACAAAGACTTCCATAGTCAATCGTTCTTTTGATGAAATGGGAAACTTATTGTGGCAGCAAGAGGCAGCCGAGTTTATAGAACAATATCCCCAACGTAGAAGACCCAAGGCGGCCACTTTACTACTGCGACCAAGTAACTCGGCTGGTACTTTGTATCGCAAGTCGGAAACTCTCATGCCCGTCTTGAACAAACGAGCCAGCGGCGGTGAATTGTTGACGGCTCAGCAAAGGCATCGGCGTGACTTGTTTAGTGGCGATATTGGCTTACCCGAAGTCAACAGTCATGTGGGCAGTATGGTGCATACTTTCGAAAACATGGCCTTGCAAAGAGAATTAGCCGAAAAGCAACGCGAACAGCGAGAACGTGAACACAGTAAGTATTTAGCTGAATTGATGGCCATGCAGGCTGAGACAGAGTCAACACCTGCCGCCGCCATTGTAGCCACCACCACAACAACTACAAAACGTACCTTCATACCCTCATCCGGCACCCACAATAACAACAGCAAATTCAAGCAATTGAAAAAGAAAACTCACGAGACTAGACAAAAAATCATACAACAAATTTTACAAAATCATGCCATGCATAAAGATGTTACTAAACTTCAGGACACTGCCCCCCAAAATAAAGGCACTAGGCAGGCCTCCTCCAACACAGAAGTTTATTATCGGAATGTAGATGACGACTATCGTAAAAATTTATTTAGCAGCTTCACAGATAGACAAATGAAACAAGAAAACAAGGTGGCACGCAATAGAGATGTGGAAACATCTAGTTTTTGTGATGAGATTGTCACTCAGGCCTTTGATGAGATCTTTGAGGGTTATAGTGGCCTAGAGGATGAGGAAGAAATGCAAGAGACTAAACATCCCGATACTTCAATAGCCGATTTTGCAAATAGCTCCCATTTTCTTAATCATTACGCAAAAGAGGGCTTAACGCCACAAAAATTGCCCCCTTTAGCGGGTCATAAAAAACCTGCAGCTCCTCAACCCCCTTCTAGAACTGTTCGCTCTTCCTCTACTCCTAGCAAGCGTAAAACTGTGCCATTTTCCAAAAACCCACAGAGATCTACGACCATCAACAATCTTTTGCAACGTCTTAAGACGCCACCAAACAAAGTTTTCTTACCACCGGACTCTTTTATAACCAGTGACACAGTTTTTCCCAACACTAGCTCCCGACTTGTGCACAAGTTTCCCCATCATTTGCATTTCAAACGCGAAGTAGAAGGCCAGGAGAGTAGTGAAAAATTAGATCAAGATTTTCTAAGAGGTTCTACTGTTTCCCAGTCATTTGTTAAACAATTAAAAGTACACAAACCCTGCAAGGGCAAAGCTCTTCCCGTGCCCCTACCACCCGAAACACAAACTTCTAATAAAAAGCATTTTAAAACGAGTGAAGCTTTGCGTCATGTTCTATTATTTTCCAAAAAGTCCAAATCTTCAAGTGAATTAATACCCAATAATTATACAACAGTAGAGACACGTAAGTATTATCGGCGGCTAGATGACGGCGATGTTATGATCAGCCAGCCAGAGCTCAGAGCCAGTGAAAGAAAAAAGGCAGATGGCTGCAGCGGCAAAAGTTTGCCAACGCAATACCAGCACACTGTAGAGATTTAAAGGCTCAGTTAGGGCTCAGTTAGGGCTCAGTTAGCTGACTGTAATGTAAAGTAACTGCAACAGTAGGAAACAGCTGATTGATATTGTTATGTGAAAAGCAATGAAAATGGTTATAGAGATGTAATGTAACGTAACCTACTTTTCATATAAAAATATCGATCAGCTGTTTCACACTCTTGCAGTTACATTACATTACAGTCGGCTTAGTGAGCCTTTAGCCGATAGCAATGGAAATTAATTGCAACGTAGGAAACAACTGCCTTTGCTACATTACATTACATCTCTATAACCATTTATATTACATTTCACATAACAATACCGATCAGCTGTTTCCTACTGTTGCAGTTGCATTACATTCATACATTCGGCTACCTGAGCCTTAAATGTTTTAACGCACTGTTTCCACAAGTCAGACAGGTGACCGACCTGTACAGAAAATTTTTTTGAAAATCATTTAATAAATTTCATATAAATTGTATACTCAAGTCTATCGTGCGTATTGTGGAAACAGAGAGTAAATTTTATTTAAAGCAGAGCTGTTAAATTTCGATTACAATTACTAATTTTTTAAAAAATAATTAAAAGTTATATCTGAAAGTAATCGGATTATTTTTTAATTACTTTTGATTATTTATTAATAATCAAAAATTAATCAAAAATAATTAAAAGTTATAACTACAAGTAATTGGATTATTTTTTAATTACTTATTAGTTAATTCTTTTTTTTTTGATTATTGTGTTAAAATTTCAAGTAATTCAGATTACTTTTCCCTTATTAATAATCGCAATCAATTAGTCGTGCGAAAATCCGACTACTTTCAGAGATTTAATAAATAATCATAAGGTATTAAAAGTAATCTTTAAAAGTAATCGAATTATTGTTTAATTACTTTTGATTCTTTCTTGATTAATTATTATTAATCAAAAGTAATCAAACATAATTAAAAGTAATCTTTAAAAGTAATTTGATTATTTTTTAATTAATTCTTTTTTTATTATTTTGTTAAAATTTCAAATTATTTAGATTACTTTCCCATTATTAGTAATCGTAATGAATTAGTAATCGTAATTTAATCATTACTTAAGCTTTCAAAAAAAGTAATCAAATTAGTAATCATTACTTAACAGCTATGATTTAAAATTTATTAAAACTTTTACAGAAAATTTAAAAAAAAAATTTTGAATCGAATAACATGATAAGCCCTCGTCGCCCCCTTCCCTTAAGTTATAGTTTAAGAAATATACGCTCAAGCTGTTGTGCTCAAATTTTAGATTACCCAAAAAAAAATATTATTTTAAAGAACTCAATTCTTTTATCTCTCAGTAAATTAAAATGCATTTAAATTTAAGCATTTAATTATTTTTAGAATCTTTTAACTTAATAAAAAACAAATTGGTAGTGCCAAAGAAAAATTAAAAATTTTATGGTGTTCGAAATTGTAAAAGTATCAACTTTTTTTTTGTAAAAATAAAATTTAAAGAAAAATCTGATTTTCTGAAAGATTAATTTCATAAGAAAAACAAGTTTATGCGAATTATTTAAATTTGTGCTATATAATTTATT
The DNA here is from genome assembly GCA_905220375.1 of Tachina fera. Classification (NCBI taxonomy): domain Eukaryota; kingdom Metazoa; phylum Arthropoda; class Insecta; order Diptera; family Tachinidae; genus Tachina; species Tachina fera. The sequence goes on from LR999963.1 coordinate 181,209,161, forward strand.
TTTATCATTTGAGCGAAACCATAAATACCCAAAATTATAAAGGTCTTATTTATAAAAATTATGAAGGCTTTATGAAGAAAGCCTTTATAAAGCCTTAATAAATTTTATAAATAACGCTGTAAAAGTATCAAATTCTTTTCTTTGTAAAAAAAAATTATTAAAAAAACTCTCACTTTCTGAAAGAAAAATTTCATTGTGTGAGCGTTAGTCAAACAAAGTCAAAACAAGTTTATACGAATTTAATTAATTTAATTTATTTTTATCATTTAAGCGGAACCATAAATATTATTAAAAATTATGTGAGTTCAAGCACTACCAATTTAAGCCATTTAAAATATAAAAAGTCTCTTAAAATGTTTTACTAACTAAACAAACAATTATTTACAAAATATTAAACTTTTTATTAACTTATTATCCCTGACTGATTTTTCACCAAAGATTTTGCTACGTTGTGTAACTAATTTTAAACAAAAAAACAAAAACTTTGTAAATAATAAAGAAAAAAAATTAAAATAACTAACTTAGATTACAAAAAAAAAACATTCAACTAAAACTAAAATATATTTTACAAAAAAAAAGTTACAAAAACTTAATAAAACTAAAAGTATGACTGATTTTATTTGCTGAATACTAAATAAACAAAACAACTAAACTATAAACTGAAAGAAAATAATAAATAATATGCCATTAATTTCGTTTAATTTCTTTTTTTTTTTTTTTTTTGAAAAAGCACCTGCAACTTTTCTATAAAATTTTGATCTAATCAACAATTGCTATGGAATACAAAAGTTGCCAAAGCAAAGATTTGCTAGAAATTGAGTGAAAAATCAAAAAGACATACTTAAATAGTATTTCCCCGCCGCCAAGAGGACAAAAAAACTTTTATGCCATAAATTTGCAAAAAAAACAAATATTCAAATTTTAATTTCAAACTAATACTTAGTTTTAAATTTCATCAAACAAAAATGTATTAACAAGTTTATATGTATAACAATATTAATGTACAAATTAATTATTATAAAATAAAAATCAAAAAAAAAAATAAATAAATATGTTATATACTAAATAAAAAAAAATTAAAAAAGAAATTGTATTAAAAGCGTAATAAAAATAATAACCAATTCACAGCCGTCTCTTAATGGCAAAAGTTTTTCAAATGTTGCTGCTAGTTGTTAAATATAAACATGTTTCTAAGCAAATGCTTACAAGGAAGTTGTCAATAACTGGTAATATACATACATGCAAACACACATGCTTACGTTGTGTATATATACTTTAGGGTGGCCGTTAGTTTTGTATGGAGAATTTTTGTTTAGTTGATTTCTTCTATTCTCACCTAACAAATCGGTTCAGTTTTATTAAAAAAAAAATTAAAAAATAAATTCATTGCGATAAGCTGTGTTTTAGGGGGCCTCAAAGTTATATTCAATGTAATGTTTTTTTCATTTTTTTTTTGTCTAGTTTTCTTATGACTATACTGAATATATGTATGAAATAATATTATAATAATTTATTCGACCTTTTAGTTTAATATATACGATATCGATATCGATATTATCGATAAAATAATAAATATTGTTATCAATTATTTACAAAAAGGACCTAAAGCTTAAATAAAACTTGTATATATGTATGAAATAATTTAATAGTTATAAACTCTTATTGTAAGCTTTTAGTAAATTAATTTCCATATAAATGCAATTTTGGTCTATATAATTTTTGGTATTTTGTTGGTTATTTTCTTCATTATTTCCTAAAATATTATTTCTAGCAAAAAACTTTCTTTGGGACTAATGTTGTAGACTAGAAGATCTAAAATATTGCCATATATCATATTCTTGTAAAAGGATTTTTTTAAAAGATATACACAGCAAAAAATACCAATGTAAAATCAACATGCCAAAAGGTTGATTCAAATTCATTCAAATCACATTAAATTTACCAGAAATAATATGTTGTTTGAGTGTGTTGGTGTTTATTTGCCTTGTTCATACCCTATGGGAGAATGTGTAGTTGACTACAAAAATAGTTAACTTTTCTTAGACTGACTAAAAGCTAACTGCAATGACATCCAGAACAAACACAAAATTAATTCTTAAGTTGAGTACGTAGTCGAATTTGATGAGGGCCAACAAACTTACTCTCAGCTACTTTGAAACTCATTTCAGTTTTATGTCAACACTTTGCTGTTGTTATTTTAGATGGTAGCTTAGCTGAGTGGTAGCGCGTTGAGTACAGAAATTGTGATGATACATGTTCAAACCCTAGAAAATTCTTTTAATTTACTGGCTACAAGTTGGTTTAAAAAAGTCAACTTTAAGTTAGCTGTGAAAGTAATGCAGAGTGAGCCAATTGACTACCGCCTAGGACATCGCAATGTTAAAGTAGTCAGTTGATTACATTGCGAAGTAATACAAGTGTAGTCAATACTACTTGCGAAATAGTTAGCTTAAAGTTAGCCAAATTTCCGACACGGTAGCTGCATTACACTTTTGTGCTTAGTTGTGTAGGTTGTTTTTGTATTGTTGTTGTTTTTTATTTTTATAAACAGCCGACACACAACTTCTGTTGCTGGCTGGTAGGCAGTGTACTGGTCTTGCATTCGGAGAATCGCAGGTTCGAATCCTAGAGTCATGTCAAAATATTTTGTATTTTTTTGAACTAAAAGTCAAAGCATTTCATTTTTTAACTAAAACTAAAAATTTTCAAATAAATTGTAAGTTAAATGAAAAGAAATAATATTAAATTATAATTTAATTCAAGATATTCATAAAAAATATTTCAGTTTTATTAAACGCTTATTTGACATATTTCTATGGGAAATTTAAGAATATTTAAAGTTGTTGTGGCTGCAGGGGTAAGCACGTTGACTACCACGCGATGAGTTCCGAGTTCAAATCTTGGCCGAGGAAACCAATTTTTTATATACAACAAACATTTTTCTGATGTCTATCGGTCCTGTTCTCTAAAACGAACGATTGGAAGTCGCACGATTTTAGAAAACTAACTCCGATAATAGAAATATTTTTTCAGACTTTAAAATTTTTCTATTGTATAGAAGATTCTCAAATATCATATCTGAAAGAAAATTATAGTGTATGATTTTAAACACGTTTGCAGGACCGTTATTAGTTTTTGGAAAACGTGAAATTTACTCGGATTCGGTTTACAGAACTGGGCCGTATGTCAACCCCAAATAAGTTAAATAATTAATAAAATACAAATAAATTAAATTCATGTTATCTAACTTGAATTAAATTTGATTCAACGTGATTCTGCATTTTGTTTTTAACAGTACTTAAATGTTAATTCAACGTGAAATAAAGTTATTTCAAAAGGAAAAATTTTTTTTTGACAATTATGTACTATAAATCATGTTAAATTAACATGAAATACATATGAAGCAAAATCATTGTCGAAAAATATTAGATTAACCTTGTTTAAGTAGATTTTAAGTTCAAATGTTTGTGTGTGTAGTCATATGCAAAAAATTATATTGAAAAATGGGCTTGAAGCACAACTTATCGCTTATAATTTTTTTTGTATGTTTTTTTTACATAAAATTGAACCGATTCAGGGGGTAAGAATACAAGAAATCAAACAAAAACAAATAACGGCCACTCTAATATACTTACATATATACATACATATGTATATCGTTACCTTAATATAAAAAAGCCTTAACCGATTTTTTTAAATCAATTTTTTTTAATATTATTTCGCTAGATTAGATTCCCATCTATCGAAATTTGCAAAAAAAAACTCGATTTTAAAAAAGTATGAGTTAAGGCATTTCTCTATTAAGGCAGCGATATGTATGTATGTACATTGTGAATTGGTAAAAATATTAAAAAAAATTAAATTTAAATTTAAAAAAAAAACAAATTGTTGTGCATGTTAATTTTAAGCAAATCATACATAAATTAATTATTTTAATTTCAAGTTCATTTCCAACATTAAGGCTAATCACAGTTGCTTAGTTGCCGCTGTCGTTACAAGATAACACTAAATTTTATCACCTCAAGAAAATCTTCATTTGCTTTTTTCAAATGGCATATTTTCAGCGTAAATGGCAATGGCACATTAAGGCACATTAATGTTGCCTTAATGTGCATACAAGCTGATTTTTAAATGTTTGATTTTCGCAACAAAAAAATAGTAATACGAGAAATTTTAATTCGTCAAACAAGGACATCAGTAAAGTACCATTTCATTTAACTAGAATTAAATATCAATTCATATTTAACTTAAGTTATGCTATAAACACAACTGGGACTACCGACGAGTTTCATCCACGTCGGCGAATTCGTCGATAAGCATTCGCTGCGTAAATTTGTCGTGTGAATATTCGTAACTGAAAATTCGTTGTTCGTCCCAGTTGTGTTTATAGCATTAACTAGAATTACTGAAATTGGCCCTGAACGACACATTTCGAGTTTTGTAGACCAAAAGATTTTATGAAAAGAAATAAAAATAATATTTTAATGCAGACGAAACAGCGGTTTTGGTGCCTTCCATTAAAAAAAATCGGTTATTTTTAATAAATGACATTTTAATTGCTTCCACAAGAAATATCAATGAGTACTTCAGACTACTTCTCAAAATTTAAATTGACTTTTAATTTAATCAAAAGGCCTGCGTGATCGTACAATGTATGTACTTTATACAACAATAATACATTAATGTATGATAGACTTCTCATTTGGTTGATAATATTAAGTTCATATTTTACAATGTTTGTTTGAGTCTCAGCAATGACTTCTTGACATTTTAATTAATTTACTGCAGCAGACCGCTTGCTTATATTATGCAAAACATAATGGATCAGTGCTATATTGAAGTCCGCTGCTTGTCAGGTCATTAAATTTTCGATTTTGCTGTCAATATCTTAATATGCTTTTCACGTTACAAAAAAAGTTCACTAGAAAAGAAAAAACGAAGAAGAAATTACGAGTTCATCCACAAAAGTTGAAGTGTGTGAACCCAAATTACAAGATTTCTTAAATGAATTTTCACTCTCTTAACGGTGACTATAAGGTCCCTGCCTGTCTGCCAGTACTAAATGGAAACCTGTGCAAACTTATGGAATCAAATTTCCCATGCCTTTCTGAACAAATTTGACTATTTAAAAAAAACAATCTGACCAGAGTCTCAACATGCTCCAGCATGCTCAAGCTTAAGTGCAGAGAAATTCCAAAACTCTAAAAAAAAAATAGTGAATGAAAACTAAAAGACCTGAGCAGAACAAATTCTTATGTTAATCTTCTCCCTGCAGTGCAGAAATAATTTAAAATAATCGTAGGACTTCCGACCTAAAACTGCGCTATTCTAGTACAGACGCCTCTCGATAATTTGAAACTTAAATAAGACGAGAGAAATCATTTAAGCTAAATGATTGCAGCACGGTGAGATTTGTGAGCTTTCCCGTACAGTCAACTCTCAATAATTTGAAACTTAAGTTAACAGAAAAAATATGTATTTGGAATAAGCAACAAATTGTCCGAAATAATTTGTTTTTGAATTGTTGAATTTATTAGACAAAATATTGAAATTTTCATACAGTCAACTCTAGATAATTTAAAACTCAATGTACCAAAGAAAATTTCTACAAAAGTGAGAAATTTAAATTAAAAAAATTATACGAAATAATTTATTTCGGTATTATGAGTCAAAATATTGGATTTTTGACTTATTAATACAAATATAAGGATTTAAGTGCAGTCAACTCTCGATAATTTAAGACATGAGGAAGTCGAATAAAAATTGTTCATAAGCCATATGAAATAAAATATGAGGATTTTGGTACAGTCAACTCCCGGTAATTAAAAATATCCCAAATAAATGTTATTGTGGATTATGGGACTTATGAAATAAAATATTGGAATTTCGGTACAGTTGGTACAGGGAACTAAAGAAAATTGTTTATAAACCACGAAAATTATCCTAAATCATTAATTCCGGGATTATGGGAGTGATTAACTCAACTAACTTGGTTTCGGTAGAAAAGTTTATCAATAGTTTAAAAGTAAAGCAGAAATAATTAATTATTTATATTTAATCTAAAATTTTGAGATTTCCAAAAAGATGCCTTTGAGAATTTTGAAACTAAATGAGCCAGAGAAAAAGAAGAAGAAGAGAAATAATACAAGAAATCATTACAAAAAAATAATTGATTTCAGGAAAAAATATTCGATTTAAATAAATAAAATATAAGGCTTTAAGTACAGTGAACTCTCGATAATTCAAAACACGAGGAATTTTGAGTAAAAATCTTGTTAAGCTCAAAAAAGATCCGAAATTATTGATACCAAGATTGTGGGACTTATGAAATATAATATAGGAATTTGAAAACAGTGAACTCTCGATAAATGGAAATACGGGAATCTAAAGAATAATAAATTATTAACCACAAAAATAATTCGAAATCATTAATTCCGAGATTGTGGGAGTCATGAAATAAAATATGGGAATCTCGAAACAGTCAACTCTCGATAGTTCTAAACACGAAGAAGTAGAGTAAAAATTTTGATAGGCCCAAAATTTATCCGAAATTATTGATTCCGAGATTGTGGGCCTTAAAATATGGAGATAATTTTTAATTACGGAACTAGAGAAAAATTGTATAAAGTAAAAAAAACTATACGAAATTATTGATTGTGGGATTATGGGAGTTATGAACTTATTTAAAAGGATTTAGGTGTAAAGTGACTTATCAATAGTTTAAAACTAAAGGTTAAAGAGAAAAGGCTTCCGGGATTAATATTCAAAAATATTGAGAGAAAAAATATTCGCATAAACGAGAAAATATACGAAGTAATTAAACCTAGGATCGTAAGATTTGTAAGTTCAAGTCCTCTGGATCATAGAAAATAACCAAGAAATCATAAAAACATTAATTCCGTGATATTGGAATTCGTAAGGGACCAAAAAAATTAAGTTCAATTAAGCGAAAGTTAAAACATAGTGCAAGCAATCAATGACCAGCTAAAGCAAACCTCAAATATACAAGAGTTTAAATGAAATGTTAGATTTCTTATTTTAAAATTTTATTCATGCTTGCAGTACAAAAAAAAATATACAATATTAATCGAAAAAAAAATAAAATTTTCTGCAAGTTGAGGAGCGCAAATTTAAAAGCTGTTTTCAATGCAAAAAAATAAAATGTTTACCCAAGAAAAATTAAGATCTTGTTTAAATTATCGAGAGCGCACTGTAAAAGGAAATGTGTGGTGGCATGATTTCAATGCAAAAAAATTAAATTTTTACCCAACAAAAATTAAGATCTTGTTTAAATTATCGAGAGCGCACTGTAAAACGAAATGTGTGGTGGCCTGCATAAATAAAGGAGTAAGTCTATTACCGTCAATTTTGAGTTATAGCTGAAAATATGATTTATTTATTGATCTAACGCCAAATCGCGGGCAACAGAATCGAATTGTTCTTTCAATAAGAGGGAATGATTTCGAAATGATATTGACTGATTATAAATTTTTCGACCAAAAACCAATATATTTTTCATATCTATTCAAATCATTTTAGGCCCAAAAGCATTATCGTTCATACAAATTTTCCCATTTTTTTTCATCTTTGTTGTTTCTAAGCACATTTTAATGTTTATTTATATTTTTCATTTTATAAGAATTACCTTTTTTAAGATAAGTGGTTCTAACTGCTTTTTAAAGGATCGTGCTGGGAATTTTTCAATTCTAAAATTGGGTTAGTGCAACAAAAGTAGAAATTCTGCTAGCCATAATTTAAAAAGTGATCGCAGTTATTTTCATTTCTCTTATATACCAAACATTAAAATACGCTCAATATTAACATTCAACTCCGCTCTCCACCATTATTGACTTAAAAACAAATAGATTTAATTATAAGCCCATAGTAAAATTTAACTAAATAAATAAAAATAATTCTTATACATTGTTAACCATTAAAATATGTAACAAAATTAAAAAAGATAAATAAATTGTTAAGTTAAAAATTAATATTATACAGTTTAACTACATTTTAGCACTTCAAAAAAAAGTGAGAAAAAGAATACTAAAAGTAAACTAATTTAATGAAATACCAAATAATAATAATAATAATAATAATAAATATACACTAAGAAAGAAAAACACAAAGGGATTAATATTTAGAAAGGAAACCAAAAATTTTAGATAAGCGTAAAATATTTAAAAAAAGATACTAAAACAAAAGAAATTATATTATAATTTTTTGTGCATGCAATAAATGATTGAAAAAAATTAAATAAAAAAATTGTTTAAGAGTTTCAATTATACATAAGTTAAAAGTCATTTAGAAAAGGGTAAGTAGTGATTCTTAACAAAAACCAAATATTAAGCCAAAATTAAATTTTTTTTAAACTACACGCGTTGTCAACCATTTACCAATCTGAATTTCCGTAAGATTGTTTTACATACGGTTTCTGTGAGAAGCTGAACTTCCGTAAGAACTCTCTAGCCGGCTTTAAATAAAATTCTCTACTGAAAACAATTTTTTAAGGTAATATTTCTTATTTTCAGACACATTTTCATGAAAAATTTTTTGTTTCCAACATGGGCACTAATCATATTCAAAATAATTGAAATTTTAGGGGTTTAGAGAAGCCAAAGGGTTTAAATTATAGAATATCTAGAAGTAAAGTATCATTCCTAGAAAGTCAAATCAATGATTGCTTACATTGTCTTTGTTTTGCTCAATAGAACTTTTTCCGCGGAAACTTGCAGGTTTAAATACTCTTAAGTTTCGAACTGCAATGTACAAAAACATACAAGAATTAAATTTAAGATATCAGAAGTATAATGTGTCAATAAAAAACATTTAGCCCTCCTCACAACTTTTCCATTACACATACAACTCATCTACTCAAGCAAAAGTATAACTCAACAAAAAAAACAGTTTGCCAAAAAACGAATTTGAAGTTTTCAATTTGCACACATATTAGTGCAGAAATAAAATTTTATTTTTCTCTCACAAGAGTTGAGTAAACAAGATATTTTTATGAAATTTTTTCACAATATGGTAAACGATATGAGGATTAATTCTGCAGCATTAACTCAAAAATTAAGTTTTTTGAGTTAAAACGTTCTTGGAGTAAATGAATGATATGTATAAAAAATTAATTAATTTAATTTAATCTTTTATTCGACCCTTTTGCATTATATATTTTTTTTATTAATTAAGCAAAAGATAAAATTTTATGCAAAAACGTTAAAAAGGTTTTATTTGAACTGTTTAAACCACATACATATGTACATAAATCCTTTCGAAAATTCTTGTATATTATTTATTTGGATTTGGGAAGGCTCCAACACAGTAAGATTATATAACCCCAAAATGTTTACGTATACATATGTCCAAAAGTACCAAGTTAATTAATAATATAAAATTAGGGTTATTTGTTTCTACCAAGTTAATTAATAATATAAAATTAGGTTTATTTGTTTCTAATCTAAAAAATACCTGCATAAATACATACACACATACGTATTTATGTAATATAAGTACGTACATACTTACATACATACATACATACATACATATTTTTTATTTTATGTTATGGTATTTTAATATCGATGTTCGTTCCCATTCAATTATCATTTGTTTATAAATTTCCCTCTGTAATGTTATTTACATTCCCTTCCACTAACAGCCATACTTTAATAATTGCACATGTAAATAAACACACACATAAATAAATAAACATCTTACAAATACATATGTACATAAATGCATGCGAGTGTGTGTATATGTGTACATAAATCATCCCACTTCTCTTCTTCTTGTATATTCTAAATTAAAGAGCAAAGAAGAATGAACAAGTTTTTTGGGAACAAAAATGTACAATAACAACAATATTAACAGTATCACTAACTCATCATACATACATACACACATACATACTTACAAACCCATCGACCACATCTTCGTTTCTTTTAAATGCACTTGTCGCGACAAACACGAATTTCCTAACATCACTCGAACATACGACACTAACAACAAAAAACACACTAACATTGTTTGCAGCCCTACAGCTGGCTCCGCTGTCAACAAAAAATATTTTACATTCTTTTTAAATTATAAAAATTCATATTTTCCTTTAATAAAACACCCACATTTTAAACAATGCATATTATATTTAATGTTTTTCGCAATTTTATTTATATTCAAGCACTATTTCCTAGACTTTTCACTATTTAAACAAGATCAACTAAATTTTGTGTGCAGAAAATAAGAAGAATAAATGAAAAAACTAAACTTAGCTGAATAAAAAGGGTTGTGGGAAGGTTAACAGTTGGTGAAAGAGATTTTTGTACTATTTAGCATGTTGTAATTGGTAGCAAAGGGAGAATATGAATAAGTATGCATTAATTAGCACGTATGTATGTATATATGTATGTATATATAAATATGTATGTACATGTGTAATTAAAATTAATATGAAAACTATAAGTTGGGTTTGTTGTACATATGTATGTATAATGAAGCGCTCTCAAGCTAATCTAGAAATTTCTCGAATCTATCAAGGCTCACGATACCTACAAGCTGCAAAAAAAACTATTATAGAATAGTTCATACACCCAGGCAGAAAAACACAATCAGCACGACGTTGCTACGATTGTCTGCGGGTACAACTGACATCAGTAAAATATGCGTTTACCAAAATTTTAATGTACTCATAACATTAAAATGATAACGCCGAAATACCGTCCTCCGACTCTTGTTTTCATTGTTGTCACAATACTCTAAATACAAATATATAATATCTTCACAATGTAAATTAGCCAACTTAAGTCAAATTTTTGTATTTACGGTGTTGTAACGATATAGAATTATTGTAAACGGGAAACTAAGTCATATTTTTGTGCTTACAATACTTTGGTGGTACAAAAATTTTGGAAGAGTCGTAATTTTGTATTTGCAGTGTTGTGGTGGTACATATTTTTTGAGCAAAGTCACAATTTCTGTCTGGGCAGCTTCATACAGTTTTTGATGTTAAAATATTCTTCTGTTCTATAATTTTTTGGCTTACAACCAGGGATCGAAAATATCGATTGTTTTCCAAATGCAAGCTGGAAAAATCATATTAATAGAGATGTACTACGTGCACAATGAATATTTCAAGATATTCCATATCACCATTTATTACGTATAGATGCAATGATTTTTATTATATTTTTTATTAAAAAACTCAACTTTACCGATTAAAAAGTAACTGTTATTTAGTGAGTGATAAATAAAAATTATGAATAAATAAAAATTAAGAAATAACTTTTATTTTCAGAGGAATAAATGAAAATCAAGAAATAACGATTAAAAATTCATTTTTAAAATAAAAATTATAACTGTTACGGTCGGTCCCAGGTTAAAACTCAGTGGCTCCGGCATGCCGCTGCACAACAGCTGTCTACATTCAGTAACACATACAATACATCAGCAATCTACTAAACTAACTTAACTTTAACACATCCATAACCGGCACATCATTTTTATGTGCACAGGAAAAATTCTTGTTTGTTTGGCAAAGCGATTGGCTTTTTTCGCACCCAATTCAATAATCTTTAGCAATATACTACATAACAAATTTATCGCAGCCACTTACCTTAAACTATAGACAAAGTTGTTCAGAGGCTTCTTCCTACTTTCTTGTACACACTCAAACACATTTTTACATTAATTTTGTATACATACATACATACTAAGTACATACATACTTAGGCATGTAATATTTTCATCGACGATATTTAACACCACTTCTAATGATTTTTTTACAATTACACTTCTTTCACTACACAAACAAACTTATGAACAATATTTTACATTAATTACGCGATTTTTTATACATTTTCTTACAATTTATTCGCAAAATATAATTTCACAATTGCAAATTTACAGACCGAGTTAAAAGAATGACCAGACAAAAGGAAATAAAACTACAGTTAGATTTGAAAATTTGTAACCACCTAGTGGTGAATAGTAAAACTTCATTTTCTTAACAAATTGTTGCCATCTTTCATAAGCCCAGTGCTGACAACCTTGACATTGCACCACACAAAACAAAAACAATACTAATGTGAAAGTGTCAACGAAAGAGATGACATGCAAAAGAGAAGAGCACTTGAGCAAAACGTTGAAGAAGATGTGAAAAAATTAGAATTAATCCACAGAAAAAAAAGCTGATGGAAAAACATATTGTTTTAAAATAAAATGGGCCAGATTCTAAATAAAAATTATTAAATTAATGAAAAAAAGCAAATTGAACAAAAAACATTGTGCAAAAACACTTATAAACCAGCAAAATAGGTAAACATAAATTGTAGTGAAAAATCGGATAATTATAATTAGTTAGAATGAAAATGGTGGAAAGAAAAAAAATAAGAAACAAGTGATAAAAAAAGCGTGTACAATTTCTAATAGAAAATCCAGCAAATGCATAATTTTCCATTAACAATTTAAGGGTGAGCGGTCGGTGCCCAAACATGAGAAGAAAAAGAACACAAGTGAAGAAAAATGTTTAGAATAAATATTTTCTTTGTAGGCCTTTAAATAATTGTACATAAGTATGTATACCAAACAGATTTGTTAAACAGCATAAGCAAAATTAGCTTGTTTGATAATAGCAAATAAACAAGGCTATTTATTTACATATGTACATATTTTGGAATTCATCAAATAGAACATTTGTTTTGATCATTCCTAAACGGGAATGTATAGAGAAAACTGTTTCCGCTCCACCTAAGGTGGGGGAGTTCTATATAAAATGTACACGCATGTTTTATATTATTTTCTTTTTTTTCCTGCTTTCTGTTATTTAATATTGCCCACTGGTGAACGCCATGCAATTTATTTAATTGAGTTCAATTGTTTAATTATATTTATGTTGTATGTAACTAGTTTGTATTAAATGTTATGTGTTAATATTATTTGTTTTTGGTTTAGTGCTGATTGTATTTGAGGTGCATTATGGCGGTTAAAGTTCAATTCCAAATTGGACATACTTCAAAGTTGCGCAGCAAAAAGACTGTTGAGGGTTTTACCCATGACTGGGAGCTTTATGTTAAGGGAGTTCAACAGGCCGATATAAGTGCATTTGTGGAGAAAATTATTTTCAATTTACACGAATCATTTCAAAAGCCTAAAAGAGGTAAGTAGAGAGATAGATCTATCATTGTAATGAATTGTAATGTTTAACTGGCTTATTTATATGTATATAACAAATATATCACGGCTTTATAAAGGCTTAAGAAAAATGTTGTATGGAAATCTATTTTATAAATCCTTTATTAATAAGACTTAATAATAAATAAGGCTTTAAGTAGGTAAATAAAGTAGAAAACATTCCGAATTCATATATTTTCGCTAACATGTTCTGCCTTATCGTGGATGGCGTATTTCATATACGACTACGAATGTTTGGTAATAGATTAAAGAAGACTTCAACAGTTTTTCTTTATTCTATTACCAAACAGTCGTAGTCGTATTTAAAATGCGCCAACCATGATAAATGAGATTATCAATTCACATATCCGTAGATAATTGAATAGCAACTTGCTAAGATTGAATTAGTTTCAACTGAGCTTCCCTAAGTTGTGGACTGAAACCTTAACAAGACCATATATATTGCTTTTTTTTGCCTTGCTCAATCCACTTCCGGGAATATTCAGATGTTTATAGCAAAATATATTTGGGGTATTCAAGCGGTAGTCTTAAGTGTCATATTGTTTTAAAGACTTTATTTGAAAGTAAAACAACCGCAAAAAAAATACAATTACATATTGTCATCTAAAATCCAAAAGGCCGTTTGTACACTTTTTACTTTTTTACAAGAGAAGCGAAAAAACTTTATAAATTTAAGACTATTTGTTTGTTAGGTGCCAAATTTATTAATGAATAAAATCTAGATTTTTGAACATACATATGTATGTATGTGAGTAAACTTTTAAGGAAATATGTATTTTGTTTAATCAAATCATAATCAATCAAAAAGTCTATTTGGAATTTTTTGTTGTAACGGCCTTTTGGATTTAAGGTGACGATACATTAAAATAATTAAAAACAAATACTTCAAATCATATGTAAAAAATGTTTTTCATATTTTTTTTAATGAAAAACAACTTAAATGTCTTTTATTTACTCAATGAACGTCATATCTCAGAAAAATGGATTTGTTTGAATTAATGATGCAGAATGAATAAACCTCATATTGTGTAAAAACTTCATACATAAATAAATCTTGTTTACTCAGCTCCCGAGAGAAAAGTAAAATTTTCTATTTCCATTAAGTTGTGTGTAAATTTAAAACTTTAAACTCATTTTCTGGCAAACTGATTTTTTTACGTTATGACGTTGTTTGACTAGATGAGCGATATGAATTAATATGTAAATAGAATTGTTGAAAATGGATTTAGCAGGTTTACACTCTAATCCAACGATAAATAACATCGAATTTCGCATACTATCACGATGAATTCATTGACAGAAAGAAATACTAAAGGTATTCACGTCAAATCTTGCAACTGTGAAAAAAAGTATAATTGCACTCTCTGACGTGAGCAACCAACCCCTTTTGTTTAGTTGTCTATAAAGCAACACAATATGTGCAAAGATATATTGTACTCGTATGTTTCTTAATTATTAAAAGAGTTTGTTTAAATTCTGAAACAAAGTGTTGGAACTCTGCTGATGAATTTTGTAATTAATTCACTAATAAAAATATCAATATTAATAATATTGATATTATTTCAACAAAATTCTAATTACAATTTAAACCATACATAGGTCTTTTGAATATAGCAAAATTATGTATTTGTGATCTTAAAATCAAATTTAAAAATTTCTTTACAATTTCTAGCTAAGAATTTTTAAAAAAATTTATAATTTTTCAATTACTTTATTTGTACCGAAAACATCTGCAACCACTTGCTTTTTTCATTTAAAAGAAATACATATAGGTATTTCTGCGTTGTAATTTGATGTATGGTTGATTTTTTAAGTACTTTTTGCACATTTTGTTTGGGTTGGCAATGCCCTAAAAAGTTGCACAACTTTATTATTATTATTATTAACAAAATTTACCCTGATAATCTTGCACTTACTCAGACCCTGACAATTTTGCATCATTTGTGCAAAATAATTTTCTATTTGGTTGTTGTTATATGTTGTTGAAAATTTTGCAATTTTGCTTTTTCGCACCAGTGCAACTTTTGACGTGAATACCTTTACTATTATGACGTTGGCAGCAGCTGTTAACATATTTTATTTTTATATCGAACTTGGTATGTACATAAGAAAGTATAGAACCAAAACAAGCTATAATTAGTAAAGTGTAAAAATAATAATAATAGTTTATAATATAAAATTAAAGTGGTTATTTCACTAATATCTCAATAAATATTGTGTTTCAAGTATTCCATAAGTTAGTGAGCCCAGCAAAAATGTTTGTTTATGCTGAAGAAAATAAAACTGTCTAAAGTAAATGGTGCCATAGTTCCCCACTGGTAAGAAGTTTACTGTGGTAGCTACCAAACGATCTATACATTTTTATAAAATATTAGAATCTAAAATATTCAGTCATATAAAGCCTTATTATAATGAATATTTCTAATGGAAATTTCAAAAACTTTTGAACAGTTGGAATCATGAATAAAATGTGTTGTGAAAATTTCCCAAGGTTGACATATTTAAATTGCTTGTTTATTTGTTTCATTTCAAGAAAAACTTCATACGATTGTAAAATTCTATTTCGACACTTTATAAATAAATTTATTCACAAAGATTTGACTGTCGAAAAAGCTAGAAATATGTAAGTTTTTAATTTTCATAGAATTTATGATACGAAATAAAAATTCATGAAAATGAAAAATTTTATTCGTAAATTTTCACCTTTGGAATTCATGATAAGGCTAATGGAGTAGTATAAATATTGTTAAAAACGTTGGAACGTTCAGTCAAAGACATATGGCTCATTTACTCAAAGAACGTCATAACTCAAAAAATGAAATGTTTGTTTTAGTGATGCATAATTAATCCTCATATCGCTCTTCATATTGCGTAAAAATGTCATACAATAGGTCTGTTCATTTACTTTCCCAGCAGAAACTAGCAACGAGAGAGTAAGGTAGAAGTTTACAAAATTACTCTTTCAAATATGAAAATATGTAAGAACTTGCAAGAAAATTTTATTCATATCAGAACCATGGATGGAAATCATGTTACAATTTTACTTTTTCTGATGTATTTTTTTGATAAAATCTTAAATTGATTTTTTTTTCAAACTTACTTTATAGCTATTCATTTTAGTTTATTTTTTCTCGTTGGAAAAATGGAAAAATGTAATTTTTACAACAAACACAGGAAAAAACATTTTTTAAATATTTTTGAATATTTTTTCCTGTTTATTGTCAAAAAAATTACATTTTTCAATTTTTCCAACGAGAAAAATCTGAAATGAATACCTTTATTTAATATAAAATAGTTTATTCAGATTCATGTATTATTTAATATGTTTATGCATTTTCATAACTTTTTTTTAATTTTGTTCATTAAGAAATACAAAAATTCCACTCAGTCGTTAAGCAGCTCTGGGTCGGGGAACATCTCTCGCGTCATCGTAATTATTGCTTAAGTGCGGTCAGGCTTGTGTGTGTTGTTTGGCCTTCGAGAGTTTTTCGTCTCGCTCGCACTGGTTGACTGATCTGCCACGGATGACCGTATAATCTTGCGGTTTTTTGTGGAATTTCTTTAACAACCACGTTGCCTACTTCCTATGTGAAGGCATAGGTCGTGTACAGTCAGTCACAAAACCTTTTAAAATACTGCTAATACCATCTTGGGCATATGGTCTACGTTACTCCGCCCATATTTGTGCAACACCATATTATGCAAATTTACTTTGCATTAATATGTTTAATAAATAAATAAATAAATTCCACTTTATATCTCTGTATATGTATGTATATGATGAGAAACAAACAAAATTATTTGCCACTAAAATTGAATTTATGTGGCTTAATGAAAGAAAAACAATAAAATAAGAAAACATGCTTTCTTTTTTCATACGTATACATGTTTTTTAACAAAGAAAGGCACATATTTTCAGTTTTCCTTTTTCAAATATTTTTTAAATAAAATATTTTACAACACCATACACAACAGGTGGTTGGATAATTCTTGCAAGTAAAAATTTTACGAGTAATAATTTGTAGGAATTTGTTTGTCTCAATTTTTTTCTCTCTTTTGACGCTCTCTCCTTGCAAACTTTTTGAGTTAATGAACACTTTCCAGTAATAATTGTTAAAAATTCGTAATAATGTTCAGTAAATGAACAAACCTTATGTAATTTTGACAACTTGCTGTATCCTGGAAACCGTAAGAGGTAAACTCTTGAAATTTACAAAAACGGTAAAACTAAAAAATCCGAAACTAATAAAATCGCCAAACAAAAAAAATTGCAAAAAATTTAAAAAAAACGCCAAAACGAAAAAAATTGCCAAAATTAAAATAAATCGCCAAATTCGAAAAAATCGCCAAAATAAAAAAACGCCAAAAACCGAAAAAAATTCGCCAAAACCAAAATAATTTTTTATATGAAAAAAAAATTGCCAAATTAAAAAATCGCCAGATTGAAGAAACGCCAAAAAACGAAAAAAATCGCCAAATTAAGAGAGAAAAGTGTGGCTCCTAAATGAAAAAAAAACGTCAAAATTAAAAAAAAATCCAAAAACCGAAAAAATCGCCAAAAAGTGAAAAAAAGTTTCAAAACTAAAAAATTTTCAAAAACCGAAAAAATCGCCAAAACAAAAAAAAAATCGTCAAAACCAAAAAAAAAACCCCAAAATTAAAAAATTGCCAAAAACCAAAAAAAATCGCCAAAACGAGAAAAAAATAAAAAATCGCCAATAAACGCGAAAACTCCCAAAACTAAATAAACGAATAAAACCGACAAAACCCAAAAACTGAAAAAATGTCAAAGTATATTTTATAGAGGCTAAAGTGCGTATTGAATTACATATCTCGTGTCCGTACGGAACCCTTCGTGCGCGGGTCAAAGTCGCACTTCACTGAATTTATTCTTTAATTCAATACAAATTGTCTAGTGGATTCAACAACCGATGTAAATCCAAGTCGAACTCGTTTGTGGTAATTTTTGATGATGTTAGTGATTTTAAAGATGTACATATGTAGCGCATTTCAATCGACATATTGTGCAATAGTTAATGGGATCATCCATCAAAGCAAAAACTTTATTTGAAAGATTTATAAACATTTCGTTACATAAAAGTACGATCTTGTAAAGTTAGCAAGCAAGTATTTTTTTTTAACGGTAAGCTTCGAACAAGATTAAGGGATTAATTTAGAGTTTTGTTTGCAAAGCTATGCTGAATTTACACCACACTATTTTTAATAACATTAGCTGCGAATGTTTTTTTTTTTTGCTAATAGAAGTATAGAATTAAATAAAATTAAATAATATCAATAATTATGTTAAAAATTATTCTATAACGCTATCTTCTTTACTGATTATTTTAGCAAATTATTATGCATTTTTATATTATTATTATTCATCACTTATTTACCAACTTATTATTATTAAATGTTATATACTTTTTAAGATATTAACAATAGATATTATAACAATAACTTGATAGAAAAAAGTATAAGTTTAAATGTTTTATTTAGCAAATATGTAGTAAAAAAATTTATAAAATTATAAGTCTTAACTTTTATTGTTTTTTAACTCAAGAGATTGTCTTTGCACCTCTGTATCTTTTTAGTCTGCAATAAACCTCCATACATCATACAAGAATCTGGCTACGCTGGTTTTATAGTTTTCATTGATATATATTTTCGCAATCGGGATGAACCCAAAAAGGTGCAATTTAGTTATGATTTAGATTTACAACAAACAGGACCGCCACAACATAGACACGATACAAAAACGTTTATTTTCGATAATCCTTCGGAAGAATATCGCCAAAAATTGCTTAAAGGCGGTGGAGTGCCCGTATCGGGTGTGGTAGCAGGATTACAACCCCCCACCATCAACAACAATATAGTGGCAATGCCAGCTTCACTCAGCTTAAACCATTCGCCAGGAGATGGCCATAAGGCATTATTGGCTGAAGGAAAGAAGCACAACAAATTACGTCCAGATGATGCAAGATCAAATTCGTTTGCCAATCTCTTTGGACCGCCCATAACAAAAACATCAACAACAGCAGCGGCAGTAGCAACGACAGTAGCGCCCACAAATGCTACCAAACACTCGCCCGATAATAAAATCGCAGTTGCAGCAGCACATGCCAGCCATCATCAATCTTCAGCAAGCGCAAGCTTACCGGCCATAAAAGAAAAATCGTCAAAGGATAAAGAAAAGTCATCGGAAAAATCTAAAGAACGTTCGGAGAAGAGAGAAAAACATCACAAGCAGTCGCTAACAAGTCCCCACAAAGAGGGCCGTAGTGAGTCCAAGAAGTCTGATAGTAGCAAACATGAGAAGAGAGACAAAACAGAAGAAAAATCTAAGAAAGATAAAAATCGCGACAAGGACAGAGATCGCGAACGCGACAAGTCTTCAGGAGCAAATGCTAACAATAGCTCAAGCACTGGCAAAAGACCGACAAGTCCTAAACCGGCTAGAGAACATAGTCCGCAGAAATCTGCAACTGGCATTATGCCGCCTAATGCGGCTGTCAATAATACAAATTCTATACCTCGGCCTTTATCGAGCAACAGCGGCAAACTGGAGGAAGTGAAAACTACGAAACCTGCTAAGGATTCATCTGGAGAAAGTAAATCTAAGGAGTCCAAACAAAAGGAATCCTCATCCTCCTCCAGCAGCAAAAAGTCTAAGAAAGAAAAAAAAGATAAAGACAAAGAGCGTGACAAGGAGAAACGGCATGAGGAAAGAGAAAAGCAGAAACTGGGCGACACCCAGCAAAGATCCACCAATAAAGAGGACACTAATAAAGTTAACAATAATCCAAGTACACACACAAACAACAGTACGAATTCTTTGGATAATAAGAACTCGAAGACCACAACCAATTTATTAAATGCAACAAATGTGCCGAACGATGTTGCTAAGAAGCCAGAAAAATTGCCAAAACAAGACTTGTTTAAATCCAGCAGCGACAAAATGTCTGCAGGCAATGCAATACAAGCAACAACGGCCAATAGCTCAACTCACAGCTCAGCCGAAAAGAAAAGTTCTTCAAGTTCTCTAAACTCGAGTTCGAATTCGACTGAAAAGGACAAACGTTCGCATAAACATAAAAAGAAGGAAAAGAACAGGGACAAAGAAAAGGAGCGTGAACGAGATAAAGAGCGTGACAAAGATAAAGACAAAGACAAAGAAAGGGATAAAGATAAAGAAAGAGATAAAGATAAGGAGAAGGAAAAGGAGAAAGAGAAGGAAAAGGACAAGGATAAGGAAGTGAAAAAAGAAAAAGAAGCTAAAGAAAAACACTCGGAAGAAAAACCTGCTGAAACATTTTCCTCAACACAACAAAATTCAAATACAACAAAAGTTTTAATGGCGCCCTCTATTAACAATACAGCAGAGGATCTAACCAATGCTCTCAATACATCAGCTCCCACTACTTCAAATGCAACTAATGCAGCTCCCTATACCACAACAACAACAACTACAACAACAGCAACCACAACGACTTCAACAGCAACATCATCATCCTCATCGTCCTCATCATCTACGAAATCATCAAAAAATAAAGATAAAAAATCCAAAGATAAATTGTCCAGCAAGGAAGAAAAACTTAAACATAAAACAACTGACAACGACATCAATAACGAATCCCGGGCGGCCAAGCAAGCGAAGCTAAGCAATAGCAATCCAATTAACACCTCATCTTCATTGTCTACCTCGTCGTCGTCCTCGAGCGTCTCTACTCCCGCAACAGCAGCTGCTATTGCGAATCATACCGCTCCCACTACTGCTACTGCTACTGCTCAGCCCGCTGTCACAACACAACCCACACACAACAACATTATCAACAACAACAACAACAGTGCTTTAGAATGCAATTTGAAAGCAAATGCAGTCGATAATATAAATGGCGGCAATGTGCCAACTGCTGTACCGCAACAACAAGTGGCACCCACAATTAAAGATCAATCACACACAACCAACAAACCATCACTGCAAACTTCTTCGCCCATCATCACACACTCAGACAGTTCCAATTCTAGTTTTCCCGACTTGCCGCTGCCTAAACAGCAGCCCCCATCCAAACCAGCAACATCACAACAGGATCGTTCAAAATCCAACATCGTTCCTGCAATTGAGCCGCCACCGCCGCCGCCCCCATCCACTCCAGCTCCACCACCAGCTGTTAAAGAACAACATGCTACTAAACCAGTTAAAGCAAGCGCCAAAGAGAAAACTGCAAACAAACCTCCCAAAGAAGAAGACGCTCAAAAGGAAAGGGAGAAGAAGAGACGTCGCAATTCGCAAGCCGTAAATACATTTATTGAACCTCCCGTTAAGCAAGTGAAAACAAAAGACCAAGCGAAATCCATACGCGACAAATCTAAATCACCCTCACTGCGCAATAGCGGCAGCCGGGCCAGCATATCAGCAGACACTTCTAACACATTCTTGCAACCAAGTGTCTCGCCCTCCAGCACAGCTGCAGCAGCGCCCCTGCCGCCACCCTCTTCTGCCCCCTCCGCAGCACATTCGCCCGCCTTAAGCGCTGCCGAGGCTGTGGGCAATGCCACCAGCGCTACAGCCAATGCAGCCACTTGCAATAGTAGTTCAGCAGCAACTTCCTCTTCTACCACAAATTCCACAAGCATGGCTGCGCCACATCATTTGCCTTTGGACTATTTGAGTGAGTTGCAGGAGTTGCATCACAAAATTATGACACTGCAAGACAACGAAGATCTGCAACATGTTGTCGAATTAATAGCGGCCACTGGCTGCTACGAGATTACAACAAAAACTTTTGATTTCGATTTGTGCAAATTGGACCGGGTGACCGTTCAGCGGCTGCAAGAGTTTTTCGCTACCTCAGTCTCGTGACATAGAATACACGTGTAGGGACGTCGTCGATATAAGTGAGTACATGCACAATAATCATCCGCCTTATTGTGAATGGCGTGAATGGCGTCGTCGAAGTCACATCAAGACGACAGTAAATATTGTCAATTGTCTACTCTTTATCGGCAACAATTGGCTCTTATTCACAATCTTTTACTAAACTCTAACCCCTTTATGCAAAAACGATTAGTAAATTTAAAGTTGGTTTAAAAAACGAATTTTGTATGGCAAAACCGGTTTTAATGCATGCTTTAACTTTAACAATCGTTTTTGCATAAGAGCATAAGGCTTTGTTAACTGTTGTCTATAAAGAGCAGACAAGTGAAAAGTTTTACTGTCGTCTTGATGTGACGTCGACGGGACACCATTCACAATAAGGGGGAATATTAAGTTTTCATTAAAATACACATATGTACATGCCTTGTAGACTCTGCAACACATATTTAAGTCACAAATTACAATTTTTTTTCTCTTATACTTTACACGAAAATTTAAAAAAAGAACATATATTATCATATTGTCATGTGGATTGTAAAAGCACATAACTGACGTACTGAGCACCTGCAAAATTTTCACAATTTTTTTTTTTAAATAAATTTTAAGACGCGGGCTAAGCGTACAAACGTAACATACGTTTTATGGCTTAGTTTTTACTTGTCATCTGTCAAGTAGTTACAGCTTGAGTCATGACCAGAGAAACCAGAAATATGGTCTAAAAAGGAGTGTTTTATGCGCATTCAATATCCACTAAAAACTTGAAAATATACATATGCTCTTAAAAATAAAATAAATTTGTTTATTTGTAATTCAAAAATTTCAACATCATTTGCATAAAAAATAAGATAAAAATAAAACAAACCAAAAATTCAAACAATACAAAAATTAACAAAGATTATTAAAGAAATATACTAATTGGTTTGAAGTGTTTGTTAATACAAATTTTCATTAAAATTTTGACTAAAGAAATTAGGTCTGTTCAATTACTTTCCCAGCATAAACTAGCAACGAGAGAGTAAGGCAGAACTTTACAAAATTACTCTCCCAAATATGAAAAAGTAAATGAACGCTTTAGAGTCTAAACACAATGTTTGCGGTGCGGTGCGATTTCTCGTTGCGGGAGAGAAAAATAAACATAATACAACGGAAGACGGCGCCGGCAATACTTGTCATTGTTTGTTTAAATTTTCGTTACTTTTTTTTGTGCATACATTTTTATAACTAAAAACAAAAAATTATTAACATTTTATACATTCGTAAATATATTTGATATATTTTTTAAAGTTTTATAATCTATGACAAAAATGTTTGAACTTCAAAATCATGTTTTTTTTTACAAAAATGTTGTGAACACAGCCAATTATACAAAAACTACGGCAACGTCAGCAAGAGAAGGAGTATCAAAAATTGAGAGAATAAGAAAATAAAATAGATTTTAATGTTATTCCATCCCCCCCTGCGGTTTTTAACTTCAAAATCGTATGGAAACCCGCACCGCAATAAATAATCGTTAAATTGTGTTTAGACTCTTACTTGTAAAAAAAAAATTTATTCATATCAGAACCATAGATGGAAATCATGATGCAATTGTAATTTTTCTGATGCATTTTTTTGATAAAATCTTAAATTGATTTTTTTTTTTTCTTCAAATTTGCAATATTCAGTATTCATTTCAGTTTTTTTTCTCGTGGGAAAAATGTAATTTTTTACAACAAACACAGGAAAAAAATTTTAATAATATTTTTGAATTTTTTTTCCTGTATTTGAAAATAACAAAATTATGTATATTTGTTATCTTTAAATCGAAATTGAAGACTACTTTATAATATCTAGCTAAGAATTTTTTAAATTTTTTTAATTTTATAATTTTTTTCATTAGTTTATTTATATCGAAAACATCTTCAACCAGTTGTTTTTTCCATTTAAAAGAAAAACATTCAGACATTTCTGCGTTGTAATTTGAAGTATAATAGTTGATTTTATAAGTACAATTTGTAATATTTTTTTGGATTGGCAATGCCATAGAACGTTGCACAATTTTGCAAAATTTACTCTGATAATCTTGCATTTACTCAGGCCCTGACAATTTTGCACCATTTGTGCAAAATAATTTTCCTTTTTAATTTTTTTTGAAAAATTTTCAAGTTTGCTTTCCGCAAGAGTGCAACTTTTGATGTGAATACCTTTATTCTTTCTCATTAAAAATTATTATTAGGGTTGTCGACTTTTCCTTGCCCAACACTTTTTCACTCTATGTTAATTTTCTAAACTAAACTTCTTAACTAAATATTTCTCTTTTATAATAACAATAATAATAACTTTTATTTTCATTTCAGATAATTTTGTTTAATAATTCCAATTTCTTATGACTCTTTGGAATAAAGTAATTAATGTATTTATGCATAGTAATAATTACTATATACATAATATATATATATATATATATATATATATATATATATATATATATATATATATATATAAACGAAAACAAAATATTTCTTAAGGTACACTCTGATTGGCTAAATATTTGATGTTTATTAAGCATACGCGCTAATTTGCCAAATGATAGTTTAATCATACAAGGCAAACAAACCTACATATACTCGTATGTACGTATTTATGTAAATCATTTGAAAAAAGGAAAACGTTTAATAGAAAATAGTAAATTGACTATATTATTTTACTCTACGTCTACATATACATATACCTGATATATTTCTATCATGACAAATATGTCAAATTCCATATGGGAAAAACAGCTAACATAAAAAAAATTATTTTTCAATATAAAGTTTGACTTTTGTTATGATAAAAATATCTATCTATATCAGCTGTACTATAGACGTAGGGTTAAACACAATTGTTTTACTGACTATATAAATATTTTTTGCAGGCGTTAAAAAAAAATAATAGATTTAATTGTTGCAATTATTTCATCAAATATTTACTTCATCTAACTGTACCTTAAAATAGAAAAAAATAAAATTAAAAAAAACGGGATTTTTTTCTGCACATTTCCAGCGACAGGAAATTCAAGCATTTAAAAAAAATGTGTTTATGTTGGCTTAGACGCTTAAACCACTTGCTATGAAAATGCTAAATTTTTTGTTTGAAAGCAAAGCATGATGACATTACCCAATATACCAAATGCCTTGAGAAAAATAATTATATTAAAATTACTAAAATAAGCGCCTTTAAATTGAAAAAGGATTGAAAATATGTACATATATTGAAAAAGGTTATCGTAACAATTGTAGAAAAATCAAGACGGAATCCTGGTGATAATATTATCTCTTCGCGTCGGGAAATATCAAACAATTATATTGGTTGTCCTGTTTTTCACAGGCTGATTCATATACAACGTGAAATAAGCTTACAAGAAACATGCGCAAGGAACTAAGTTTTTTTTGGTAGTCATCCTGTGTTTCACAGAGTGACAACAAACTTTTCGTTTGGAAAAGTTCTCACCAAAGTTACAGAACATAGGCAGGCACTGGGCATGATTATTATAAGCTTATCCTTGCAATTGTAGAATACATTTACGCAAATAATATTATACATAATATTAACTTTTGTATAGAAATTATTATATTTCTCAATATTTTTTATAAGCATTTTTTATACAGGGTGGCGCAGAATGAGCTACATTTATCATTTAAATGTTTTATTTACATTTTTATTTATGCGATTATTATATTCACCCTTATTCCAGTTATCAACATCGACGTCACGTCAATACCATACAAAAAAATTTGGGCTTGTCTACCTGTTGTAGAAAACAACTGAATGCTTTTGAAATGCTCATGATATTTTCTAGACCTTAGGAAACAGAAATAGATTGTCTATAGCACAAAATTGTTTTCTAGAGCGAGTAGAGAAGCCCCCAAGTTTCGGGATTGTATTGACGTGACGTCGATGTTGACAAATAGAATAAGAGTGATTATTTTTTTAAATAGTATAGGTATTCATTTAATTTTGCCAAAGAGAAAAATCTGAAATGAATACCTTTAGTGAATATTATTGGGGATTTTTTTTGCAATTACCTTTGAAAAATTATATGCTGTAAGTGATGTCCATTTTCTGCTAAGTATGTGCTCTTTAGCATATTTTCCATAACTTTTCGCATTATTTCGGGTATAATGGCCATGATTTCATTTCGAATGTTGATTTTTAGTTGGAGTATTGTTCTTGGTTTGTTAAAGTACACTCTTTCTTTCTTTCAAATATACCCAAAGAAAACTGTCAGCAGCTGTTTAATCTGGTGAACGTGGAGGCCAGTTAAAATCGCTTGTGCGCCAAACAGACTGTTAGTTTGTAAAATAAAATTCAATTATTTTTGTACGTTGTTCGATCGTGTAATTATTCATAATTCATTTCCCAAGTCTTCTTCACAAAATGCTGGGGGAAAAACAAAGAAAGAATAATAATTAAAAAAAATTTTAAAGAATTCAAATCATATAGCTAATTCTGCGCCACCCTGTATAATTCCTTTACAAGTAATCAGCCCAATTATTAACAAAAATTCACTTTTAACTTTTCTCCTTTTATTAATTTATTTTCCCCCTTTTTTTACCGAATTCGGGCAGTTGAATTTGTTTTTTTTTCACTAAAAATCTTTCCCACAAATAGTTTCCAACATAATTTCTAAAAGTTTTTTTTATACATTTATTCAATTTTTTTTTCTTTAATTAAAAGAGAAGTAACAATCAGGCAATGAAGGCCTTACTAGGTGTTACCTTCTTTAGGAAAGCGATAGTGATTGAAAATACAGGTGGTGAAGGAAGAGAGAGGAGAGGAAAGCTTCATTCTTTTACAACTCTGCTTTTTTGCACTTTTTCTTAATAATGCATTGTTGCAGCGCTTCTGCTGTTAAATGAGGCGTATTAAATTTTTTTAAACTGTTGTTTTTTTTGTAGTAGTCAATTACTTCAGCCAATTTAAAAATTATATCGGCCATATAGCTAGGTGTCAAATAGAATGACCTTGGAGGCGAATGGACAGACCTGTTTCTCGAAATCAACTCATCGCCAAAAATTTTGATTTTAACAAGCCCATATTTCGACCGGATCTATGACATACATACTTTCAAACAAAAAGTATTGATCATGGTGCGCTCACAATTTCTGTTGGTCGCTACGTGGCCTCCTGCTTAAGCCCTTATGACACTTAATTTTTTCTTTATTGATTTGATATTGAATTGATAGAAAGAAACAATAAATGTTAGAAAGAACAAATTATATAAAACGGAAACAAAATGTTTAAATCTTGTAAAAATTTCACAATTAAAATTAAAAAATTTTTAAATTTTTTTTGTCAGATCTTCATTTTTTATCGATAACTTTAATCAAATTGTTGACATTACTTAATTTTTCTGAATATAGCTGAAACCTTGAATTTTCCTATTACATTAGGTTTGTTCATTTACAGAAAATTATTACGAATTTGTAACAATTGTTACTGGAAAGTGTTCATTAACTAAAAAAGTTTGCAAGAAGAGAGCGTCAAAAGAGAGAAAAAAATTGAGAGACAAACAAATTCCTACAAATTATTACTAGTAAAATTTTTACTTGCAAGAATTATCCAACCACCTGTTGCGTGTTTTATTGTCAAATAAATTATTTAAGAAATATTTGAAAAAAGAAAAACTGAAAAAAATATGAATTTCTGTGTTGAAAAACATGTATACGTATGAAAAAAGAAAGCATGTTTTCTTAATTTGTTTGTTTTTCTTCCATTAAGCCACATAAATTCAATTATTATGGCAAATAATTTTGTTTGTTAATCATATATGATCAGAGATGGAAAGTCGAATTCTTGTATATGTTAATGGAATACAATTAAAAAGTATGAAAAATGCATAAAAATGGTAAATAAACATGAAACTGTATAAAGAATTTCATATTAAATATCAATTTCTTAAAAAAATTGCAATTTAAAATATTATCAAACAAAAACACCAGAAAAAGTACAATTGTATTATGATTTCCATCCATGGTTCTGATATTAATAAAATTTTCTTGCAAGTTCTTACAAGTAAAGCGTTCATTTAATTTTTCATATTTGGGAGAGTAATTTTGTAAATTTCTGCCTTACTCTCTCGTTGCTAGTTTCTGCTGGGAAAGTAATTGAACAGACCTAATATGTTTGCACTTTTCTATAAAACTTGATAAATGAAAGTAAAATAAAGTGTCATATGGGATTTATACAACAAATTGGCATTGCCAATTGTTATAAAATAAACATCTGTTGCAAGTCGAACATGTTATTGTGAATTACGCGTATTTTTATAATTTTCTTAATAAATTGTTATTATTCAGATAAATGAATAGCATTTTTCTACGACATATGTTATTTTTATTGGAAAAAATAAAGAGAGGAAGTTTTATTTATTTTATTGTAAGTAAGTGAAAAACATGAAGAATTGTTGGCAGTTTATACTACATAAATAAATAAATTCATGTATTTTCACTACTTTTAAATAAAAAATCAAACAATTTTAAAAACCAACAAGAAAACTATTTATACTGTGCTTCTTTTTTTATTACCAAACAAAACGTTTGTGAAAAAGTAAATTTTTTTTTGGGAAAAAATTGCGATGCCATATTTTTTCATGCGAGTTTTTTCACGTGAAATAATTTACGATTGCAACTTCAGGAAAAAGGGAAATATTTCGAGAAAATAAATATTCACGAGTAAGGATTAATTTTTTGCTAAAATTAATGCACAATTTTAGAAGAAAAAAATTAATAGACACAAGAAATCAAATCTAAAACAAAATAAAGTTACGAGATAATTTTTTTTTAAACAATTTCTGATTGATATCTATCTGAGCAAATATGTGCATTCGCTTATTTATGTTGCAATGTTATTACTTTACTTTTAGCTGATATTCATTTTAAGATTATTTTTCCCAAAAACTTCAATTGCTTATGTTAATAAAATTACGTTAAAAAACAAACAAAAATTGTATAATGTATGTAAATAAATGAAAAATATGCAGTATATGCATTTTAAGCAAAATAAGCAAAAATATGCATTTTAAGCAAAATAAGCAAAAATATGAATTTTAAGCAAAAATATGCAATAAACCATTTAAAATTAAATTCATGGTATCAAACACACATTTGCCTAAACTTCCTGTCGCTGCACTTTAACTGCAATTTAACATTAAATTAATATAAGCCAACAAAAAATGTATGGAAAACACAGAGAGTGCTTAGTTATAAAATTTAAATTTAAATAAATTTATTTATAAAAATTTTTTTATTACAAAAGACCATACCATACTATACATACATGCATACATGAATACATAAATGAAAAAAGAAACAAGAAAATCAATAAAAATCATACACGACATTAATGAAAACATAAATACATATTTTAAACATACACATTATTATTAATAAAAAAAAAAATTAAAATAAAAACCAAATAGTTTGCAAAGAAAATTATTATATTAAAAATATTGACATACATACATGCATACATACATATTTATATTGACAAACAAACAAAAACAGAAACAGAACAAATTAACATTATAGAAATATGTAAATGTTAAAAATATTATTAAAAAAAATGGTAAAAATAAAAACATATTCGAAGTTATAAAAGGAAACAGCAGCAGATAAAAAAATAATTTACATCTCTGAATTTGTATTGCAAATAGATGAAAATAACTTTTTTTTCTTATTTCTATTTAGAAATCTCTGTTTCCTTTTTTTAAAACTATTTAAGTATATATTATTTGATTTATTTTATTTTTTCCTAAGAAACTGTTTATTTTACTTTTGTTTTATTGTCTATTAGTTTATACAACATTTTAAATATATATATTATAGTTTTTTATGATTCGTTTATTATTATTAATTTCATATATTCCTATAAAAAGAAACCTTACTTAAATGTAGACTTGGAAGACTTTTGTTTGTAAGTATGTAGCTATTTTTTTTCGAATAAGTACATGTTTAATTATTGACTATAAATATTACTTTATTTTTCCTAATTTGCCTTACTCAGTTACACAGTATACAAATAAGTTGTTTATTATTCTTGAATAAAGTTTTCACATCATTTTATTATTATTATTTTAAATAAATTGGATTTGTTTCATAAAAAAAAATTTAATTAATGGATTTTTATTTTTGTTAATAAATTTTTAGAATTATAAATTTTTAGAAGAATATGAAATATAAAAAAACATAAAACCTGTCGTCTGTCAGTCTTGTAGCAGGAATAAATATGTTAAATTTATTCCTGATATCTGGCGACAGTCTAATTAAAGTTGGATTCACCCATGGTTTCGGAACAAAATTGTTGTCCTAAAAAATTGTTCGCTGAGAGTATTTTGCAACACTATTCATCCATTTCATGATACAATTATACTAGGTACATGCACAAGCCCAGCTTGTCACTATACATTGCACCTAGTTGTCAAACTTTGTTTACAAGCTGCAAAAATGTTAATGTATGTGTGTAAACAAAATGATTACAGTGTTGCCAATGAATTTACACATGGCTGTGTCTCCAATTACACATTGAAGAAAATTACACTACACATCTTTTGTGTAGGTTAAAATTAAAAAAATAATAAATAAAAATAGAATCCAAAGTAGAATTACACACATATTATACAAGAATTCAATTACATACATCGCCTACACATGTGAGTAGAAATTACACACTGTCTAACTACACCCATATTGGCAACACTGAATAACTATAATCATGCAGGAATGCCGCGTCTGCAATTGTACTTTAGTTACCCTGTAATTGTTATTTTTATAAACAAAAGACAGTTGTTTCCGACAATTTGGGGTTTGTTTATACCAACAAAATACATGTGTTTTTTGGTGTTGTAATTTTGTTGTAGTTCTGCATGTACCTAGTATAATTATATCATGATCCATTTCGAACAATTTGTGCTTAAGATCAACGTTACCATGTGAAATAAGTGTTTGAAAGAGGCGTATTAATGTTAACAAGGTGGCAGCACAGCGACAGATGGCAACAATTTCCTGTTTTGTTGGTGTCTTACACACATACTGCTCATGCTCATGCGGTAAGAATGTGTTAGTAAATTTTAAATTTTTGTTAATGCACTTGTCACACAGACAATGCAGTATGAAAAATCAAAATAGTTTTGATCTTTAAATGAACTCATACTGCTGACAGTTTTTCAAATGAACAAAAAATGAATTTATTCATTTTTCTGATATGTATTTTTTTTAAATTTGAAGTTTTACTGAAAAAAAGAAAGTAAAACAAACAAAAAAGGAAATAAAACAAAAAACAAAAAATAAGTTCTGAAAAAATAATGTGTAAAGAATTTAATTCTATAAATAATTTTTTTGTTGTCAAACGCATGTTTATTTTATAAAATTTTTATTTTAAATGATGATTGATATGATTGATGGTAAAATATCAATCACACACGTATACCAAGGGTTCATCGGCAGTAGCTGCAAGCAGTATGTGTGTATGGGCCCCTTTACTTATTTTTAGTATTTTAATAAGCAAATTAGAAAAACATTTCTTAACTTAAAAACATTTCATTTGAAAGTCAAAATTTCTTTGTTTCTTATTATTAGACTTACACGTAATTCACACGTTAATTTTTCAATGATTTTTTGAAACACGATTTTTAGAGTTTGTTGGCGAACGGTATAGAAAAGCAAAGGGGATAGTAAAAAAATCGCATTTCCGAGTTTTTTTTTTCCAAATTTTCCTTACACATATTTTAATTTTTTGTTGTTTGTTGCTTAATTTTATTTTTTCATTCAATGTGACAAGAGATTTTTTTTTTTAATACAAAACAGTGTTACCTGTAGGTATTTTTTCACTAATATAGGAGTAGAGGGAATATCGGAGAAATATTTTATTTTGGCCAAAATAATGTATGTATTTTTTATTCTCATATTGCATAAATGTAAAATTAACTATACTCAAAATATATTTGTGTTCATAAATCGTTTAAAAGTTTGTTTTTGCTCGAAATTATATAGGATTTTATTCAATTATTTTGTTGTCGCAGTGCCTGTCTTTGGACCAGGTCTGCCCCTATTCTTCTAATGGAAATAGAAAACAATGATTTAATAATTAAAGATATGTATTACCTAAAACTATTTAAATGAAATCTTAATAAGCTCTATGACTGGAGAAACCCCTAATACATGTCATGTCAAGTTTTAAGTATAAAAGCATAGACAGACGACAGCGTTAATTTGCATTAGCAGTCTTAATTCAAATTAACTTGTGAATTATCGCCATACCAATGCGTATTAGATTTACCGTAAATGCACTGTATGAAAGTGAATTAATACTGAATTTAGCTATATGATAACACCGTCCCAATATGGTAACACCGTCAACAATCAATCAAATGGAAAATTGTTTTCGTTTTCAAAATTAAAATGGATTCAATGGAAATATAAGTTATTTTAATTGTTTTTTAAAAGAGAAAAATAAATATTAAAAATGAAAAACACATTTTTCCCATTTTAAGATGTCCAAGGAAAATAATCGAAGTGTGTGGCACGAAAGAGATGCACAGATTTTGTTTACTTAATGCAAATACTGCCGTCTATCAGGGTAAATTTTTAATTCACATTAGTGAGCTTTTAATGCAAATTAACGCTGTCGTCTGTCTATGCTATAAGGGTACGTTCGTAAATTCAGCAAATTTATGCATATATGCAGCAATTCTGCCAAATTTTACTGCGTATGCGTGATCAGATGTTGCACATGCTTTGCAACTGCTCAACATCTGTGCATAGTTGACATTTTTGAACGAACAGCAAACAATTTTTAAGTCGGCAAGTAATTTTATTTAAGAAAATCTTAATAACAAAAGTGAAAATTTTCCTTTAAATTATAGTAAGGAAAATATTGGAAAGAAAATCAAAGCGGGCATTTCTTGTAAAAACATAATTGGCCCTAAAAAGAAGACTATTAAAATGAAAAAACTTCTTTGAAGTAATAAAAAACTAGCAAGTTTATGTGTTTCAAAGTAATTTTCGAATGAATGAATCTTCTTTTTGTTAAAATTCTAAACATCTAATTTAAATATCAAAATACGTGCATATACTCAACCCAGTAAAAAAAAAGAGACTCCAAAAAAGTCATGAAAATGTAGAGTTTACGATGCGGAAGTAGTGCAAATTTCGATCCGATCTAATGATTTTTACATAGGGTTGTCATTGCAAGAAGTTCTCTTTTTCGATGCCTGGTCACTGAATTGGAAGCGATATTAAGAAAAATTCCCTTTTTTGTGTTCTATGGAAGTATTTTCATCTAGGAAAAATGGTAAATAGTTGCCTTTTTTAACAATTCGTTTCTTTTTATACGAAGTTAAACCCGAAACAGTGTTTTCATGTAAATTTAAGCAAATAACTTTTAAATTTTAGACTAAAAATAGTTCATAAATTTCTTTAAAAAAATAAAATTTTTTTAAATTTTGGTTAGTATTTTCTAACACTATGGAGGAGTTACAGGTTTTGTGTGACTAAAATAAGCTTCTACATGGTTTTTTGCTCACTCTCGGCAAATTAAAAATATCGATTTCCTTGAAGCAATGAAAATGTACTTCCGCTAGAATGACTTCCATTTTTTTCACTGGGCAACTTATTGTTCCACTGAAACTTATTGCATCTTAAAATAATTTACTGCACTATTTGTAGAGATTTGCGGCAGGTATGCCGCTTACATGCATTAAAAAACGCTTGACGCTAAACGGTTCTGCCAAGTTATGCATTTTTGAACGTTAGATGTTCGTGATGCTGCAGACGTGAAAAACCTCGTGCATTTTGCCCTTCGAGGGGAACAAAAATTCCACTTAATAATTCACAATAATGAATTCTCAAGCTAAAAACCATAACTTCTAGCTTTAGATAAATTAAAAAGATCGAAATGGAATATAAAAAACGTTTATTTTAAAGAAGTAAAATTTTAATTTCTTTGAAGAAAATCACATTTTTTACTTGACCAGTAACCGAAATTAGTTTACAAGTAAATTAATGAAAAAGTATGGCATATCTCTGGAGCTTCCCGCTTATACCCAATTCAAAGCGTTAGAAAACCCATAGATTTTTGTAATAATTAAAATAAATCGGAAATTTTCAACAACGATATCCCTTGAACCATTAAACCGTTTAATATTAAATTTTTTTAAGTTCGGAAAAGTAAATGAAACCTTAAAACCGATTCGTCAGAAATTTTTGGAGTTATTAAAATAAAGCGCTTTTTCGAACAATTTCCCCAACAATCAGGCTTATCATGAATAAAATTTCGCATGGAAATTTCCGAACGTGTGAACAATTGGTATCTATAAACTTCATACAATTGCGAAATATGTTGACAATTTATGAAAAAAAAAATTATTCACTATGATTTGTCTGTTGGAAAAAGTGGAAACATGTAAGATTTTAATTTGATATGAATTGTCGATACGAAATTAAAATCCATGTGAACGAAAAATTTGATTCGGAAATTTTCACATGTGGAATTCTCTTACAATCAATGGATGTTTCTCATGTTTAAAAATTGATTAAATTTTGGATTTGATCGGTTTGGTTGGTTGGTTCACGTGGCTGCTTGATAAATACTTCGAAGCAATCAGGTAATTGTCCCAGTTGTAAATCTCTATCGTATGCTACATCTAGTGATCAGTCTTACTAGATCCACCATCTTGTGTTGAGGTACCGCACGAGGTCCCCTATAAAGCCCTGCACAAACATATTTGAAATATAAGTACGTCTTGGTTTTCAAATGTATTGCCACCAAAAGTAAATGCTGTCGTATAATAAGCGAAACACGATAGATGTAGTAATGCTCGTGTATATTAGTGTGTAGAAGTGATGTCGCGAACACTTTTTGTTTGTAACAAAATGGAGAATTTGAAGAAAACAATTCAAACACCCTGAATATCACAAAAGGGAATAGTGGGCCTGTTCGTAAATGCATCACCGCTCTTCATCATGAGACCAAACTTTTATGGAAAATTCAATACAAGTTCGCTGATAAGTCATGTTTGTAATCCATATTTAACATTTGTTTGTGCATTATCTAAATTAGTGATTTCAATTTCCATTTGCAGCGCAGTGAAGCATTTACAAACAAGCCCAGTGTCTTCACATTTGATGCTTGTGTGCTTGTTATGTTGAGTAGTATACGTTTGAGTGTGTGTGCAAGATGTAGATGGTATGCTATTATGTTTGTTTTAGACTTTAAAGCAAGCGCACAAAACATGCATGACTTTTGTATACGAGTTCATGCGTAAGTAGAGTAACAAACACCACAAATTATTTCGTCACGAAGTATTTGCTTCTTTACTTCGATATCTACAAAAATTTAAACAAATGTCTAGCAAACAGTATCTGTCAGTGTTTGTTTTCAAGACTTAACTACACAATAAAGCATTTGAAACATCCCTGATGTTCTTGAAAGTTCTCTCAAATTGCTTTATGCAGGTCACTAGTTTCCTATACCAATCTGAGCTACCTCCTAGAGGTATTAATTTGTACCGCTGAGTGAGTAAACTGGTCACTAGCAGAACAGGTAATAAATTATATACATATTCTTTGTGTGTCTACTTTGATGAAGTGTACTCTAGTAGCATGACTGCCGATCAGCGATCTGCAATGAGTCGTTTTTTTTTTGCTATTCATACTGTCTCATAAAATTTTATATATAAATGCGTAGACATCGTTTAAACTTAACTACTCTGATTTACGCACACTCACAATAAGATTGATTTGGAAGTATAGGTTGAAATAAATATGAACGCGACATCGACATCATAGTCATACCATACTCAGATTAAAAAATAAAGTCAGTTTGATTTCTAATTTCCGAAAAATTCTTATACTACTCACATTGGTTCGGCTCAGTCAACTCGTGCGAATGTGCGTTTATTTAAAAGTTTAGTCATTAAACAGTTTGCAAGAGTATACAATAGTAGTTAATAGGGAGTTTTTCAATTGCTGGAAAAAAGCAACAGATAAACACATAACCTCACAATGAGAACCTTAATGATCGTATGCCAAGCTCGCATTGTGAATCATACTTATTTTGCATCGTCCATGGACATTGAGTTAAGGAGGGTCGAAATCAATTATAAGTCATGATTCAACTGTACTCACTTTTTCACTACTCATTGCTGATCTTTGCTGCCGATAGCGCAGTGGTCTGTCAATCTCCGGATTGGTTGCGGTACTTAGCTGTCAGTTGAAAAAGGCGAAGTTTAACGTATGACGGATTCATTGTGCCCCGGCTTTTATGCTCTTATTTACACGTACGTAACACACATACGGAAGAAAACCACTCACTCTCTCATAAGCATTCGACACATCATATATTTTATTCTCTTTCATATAAATGATATAAAGATGAATGTGTGTGCCTGACTTTGCTATAAATATCCCTTTCTTCTGGATATCTCTTCTCCCCCATCCCCTCCACCAAACCAGTGTTGGTATCTCTACGAAGAGCAAACGCACAATGAGCTGTTGCGAAAAGGGTAAAAAGAGTAAAAAAATAAGAAAAAGAGGTTAAAAAAGCACAAATTTTTTTTTTTAATTTTAATACATTAAGCCACTTCAAAAAGGAGAGTTTGGAGTGTAAACATCATAATATAATTTCAAGTTTTTGCCTCAAAATATTTAATACATATATGAAATATATGAAATTAAAAAATGCTTGAAATTTTCTTGTGTTATTTTTATTAAATTAATTTTTTTTTGACATTTCATTCAAATTGCCTAAAAAAGTCAAAGGGGCTTCATGAAACATATTTCCCCAATTGCACAAATGACAATTTTAAAAGTTCTCATGAAAACCCTTATTAATTTCTCAAAATGTTAGTAGTTATATGATCGGTGTTAGTTATTTGGTAGGTGAAGCTTAGGCTTAGATTAAGATACATATGTATGTATGTTACTGAAAAATATTTTAAGCATACAAAAGCATTAAAAGCATCACTTTTTTCCTTAAGTAACTTACAAGTTTTTGTTTTTGCGATATTCACACTTATTCCAGTTGCCAACATTGACAGCACGTCAATACGATACCAAAAAAATTGGGACTTGGCTACCCGTTGTCTAAAACAACTGACAACCTCATGCTGTCAATTGATCTACTATCAATAAATTATTATGCAGAGAATTATGTGGTACTTCCGATTTCTATTTTGCAAGAAGTATTTTAATTTTTAAATCCCAATTATGAAACGTTTTCTAAATTGTTTTTAACACAGTTTCCGTTATTTTCATTAAAAATAATTTAAGAAGGCTCAGTAAAAAGATGCTGCTATTAGCTCTTAAAAGTACATTAGGTTTGTAAATTAAAAATATTTTTATTTTATAAAAAAGCACCAAAAGCACTGTGAGAAATTGTTAAAAAGCACTGTAAATACCCGCTTTTTAAAAAAGGGCATTAACCAAAATTTCGCGTTTATGAAGAGGCAAAAGGCACCAAAAAATACCCGAAACGCACCAAAATACCATCACTGCACCAAACACTCTCTCTCTCACACACAACTATCTCACATTCTTACTCTCTCATACTCTTACTATCTCACACTATCTCTCTCTCTCTCTCTCGCTTTTAAATCTTAAATATTTGCGGAATTATAAAGTACTTTTTTAAAATAAAATAAAATTACTTTAAATTAAATTTACTAAATATTTTCTAATTTAACTAAAATAACTTTTTAGGAATATTTATAAATTATGCCAAAACAAGTTTTTTAATTAATACATACATAAATATGTATATTATAAATAAAAATTATTAAGAAAAATATTATTAAAAATTTACAACAAACATTATAATATTAAAAGTCAGCGCTCAAAACTGTAAAAATATTTAAACTTTAAAAAAACAACAACAACAAATTGTAATATGTAATTAAATAAATACATACATACATACATACATACATACATAGATACATATAAAAAAAAATATTATAAACATTTATTTATAAATGGAAAATAAAGCAAAATACAAATATTGTAAAAATAATAAAACATACAGACATATAAAAATTAATGTATTTCAGCCATATAACAAGTATAATTATAACACCTCCCCCTAAATAAATAAAGGCGAATTTTTAATAAAAAGAAATATCTAAAACTAAAAAAAAAATAAATTATGTTGACAATCGTTTCATTTTAAAATAATTTAATTAGAAATTGCAAGCACAAAAATGGATGACGAGTCAGGTAGTGAAAAAGCTGCTTATAGCATTTGTGAGAATATAAAATTTTGTTGAATTTAAACAGCAGCTAAACTACTGTTCGCTTACTGCCAGGAAGCTTAAATATTCTGGGTTGCCAGATGTGTCACTAATTGCCAATGTAAAATGGCAAGCAGTGTGACCGACGACATTCTTCA
Organism: Tachina fera; assembly: GCA_905220375.1. Taxonomy (NCBI): domain Eukaryota; kingdom Metazoa; phylum Arthropoda; class Insecta; order Diptera; family Tachinidae; genus Tachina; species Tachina fera. Next base: position 181,247,625 of record LR999963.1, read on the forward strand.
AGAAGTGGCACCAAAAGGGAATTTAAAAAAAGGGGCAAAATTAAAAAAAAAAACATGAAATCTACACTAAACTTTTTTTTAAATGTATTTTTATACAATTCACACTAAAAAAAGATAGAGCCTGGTACTCGAAGTTGTGAAAAGTTTTCAGTAACTTTGATTGTTTAGTACATGTACTAAATGTAGCGCAACTAGCGGTTTTTTTAAAATTTCTCGCTTTTATTGCTTGAAAGTATACAAAATTGTTAAAATTCCGTGCGAAAAAAGTACTGCTCATGTTGTTTCGCAGCTGAAAGTAAAAACATGCTGCCAGATAGATTTCACGTATTTTTCGCAATAAGAACAGAGTACTACTCTTGGGAATTTATTTATACCAAACGCTTTTGGTGAATAAAGTAGCAGACTTTAAAGAAGAAATTAAATAAAATGAAAATTTTAAAAATTATTGGAATTATACAAAAAAAATTACATATCGTCAATTTAATACGAAATGGACCCAGCTCATAATTTTTCGAAATCAATATTTTTACACATTTCGATAGACCATTACTAGATACACCTCCTTTATATTAATAAAACTAATATAACACTAAATTTGTAAAGTGTTTTTAATAAAAATTTCGTTTAAAGAAATTTTGTATCAATATTGAATCTTTTTGTATTTAGTTTTTTCCTCCTCCTGTAATCTATGAAAAACATGAGATAGGGCCTTTTCGTATTAAGTTAACGATATGTATGTGCGAGAGTGGTTCAATAAGTCCCTGAATTTTCGAACTTCCCTCGTAGTTATATGAAATGCAACACTTTCCCCATCAAGTACCACCTGCTAATAGTCTACTGTCAAATTTTGGAGCAAGTGTCGTCATTTATTTTACGTTTAACAGCTGTTCAAAACCTACAACCTCGTGTATGTTTCTAAAAATGTAAAAAAGTGAATTTCAAGTGTTCATTAAACAATATTTTTTAAGAAAAAAACCGTGAATCAAACCAAGGAAAAGCTCGATAATTATTACGGGGACTTTGCACCATCGATTTTAATTGTAAAAAAAAGTTTTTTACTAACTTTCGTTGTGGTGGCACAAGTACAAATGACGCTGAACGTTCTGGACGGCCAATTGAGATCAGTACACCCGAAAATTCCACGACGTGATGTTGGCCGATCGAAGAGTAAAAGTGCGTAAAATCGTAAAATTGTTGATGCCACATGGCTCAGTCGTTTCTCTGTTGAATGATTACTTGGGTATGATAAAGCTTTCCGCAAGATGGGTGCCGCGTTTGCTCACAATCGACCACAAACGCATGTGCAGTTTCCATTTCAAAAATCCATGAATTGAGCTTCGAATTGCTCCCTCATCCGCCCTATTCTCCAGATTTAGCACCTAGTGACTACTTTATATTTCCCAACCTAAAGAAATGGTTCGGTGGAAAGAGATTTAGCTCCAACGATGAAATTATTGACTAAACAAATGTCTATTTTAAGAACCTAGAAAAATTCTATTTTTGGAAGGGATACAAAAACTGGAACTGAGTAGATTAAGTTTATTTAGTTAAAAGGAGATTATGTTGAAAAATAAATTTTTATTTTTGCAACAAAAATTTTTCATTCAGAAAGTCACGAACTTATTGATCCACCCTCGTACATATATTTCAGAATTCACATGAAAATTTTAATTTTTCAAAACTTTAAAATTCTCATAAAAGTTTTTTTTTATATAGAGTGACACAAGTTTAAATCATAATAAAACAAGGAAATATATTTTTAATATCAATGAAACGAGCTTTATTGGAAAGAAACTTTTATGAAATTAATGTGGCAAATGGCCACTTTTTCGACTGCTTTGTCACTTTTGTCCCCCTTTTTTTAGGGTGAGTTATATGAAAATACATTAAAAATAAAAAGTTTAGTGTAGTTTCTTCGTTTTTTTTTTTAATTTTGCCCCTTTTTTTTGATAATTCAGCTGTTAAATGGGTGATCAAACAAAACAGTGATGCCAACCACTTTTCCATTTTTCTAAGGAACACGGACAAAAACTTAATAAAATATTTAACTTCAGAATTATATCCAACTTAATGTTAAAAGTAATTTAAGCTCAAGTAAATATAAGATTTTTATATAGTCTTACCTTTTTTTCAGTTTAACCTTTTCCTGTTTTTTGTTATCCTTGAAATGAATTAATTAGATTTTTATTTATTTTAATTTTCTTTATTTATTTATCTCCATTTATTTTTCTTATAATTTAAGTATATGTTTTTTTTTTTGCTTTTCAATAAAACGATAAATCGTTTTAATATGTTTTTCTTTCCTTCAAGTGTTAAATTAAATAGATTTTTTTTTCTATGATTTTGGTTTGTTTGGTTTTCTATTACTCTCGTCATTTGTTATTCTGCAGATTTATTTAATAATGTTTGTTTTTATTGTAATTCTATATATTTATTTATTGAAATTATTTAATTTTACAATATTTTCAAGAATCAATATTTTTTTGTTTGTTTTATTTTTATGTTTAACTGCATTTTAAATTAATTTATTACTTTTTGTTTTGTTTGTATACCTCTGCAGTGGGGAGGGTCGATCGGTCGGTTGTTCTGTTTTCAATAAAATTTAATTTATGCTCAGTTGGATTTTTTTATTATTGTTTTTTGGGGTGTGTGTGTTAAATATTATTTAAATATTTTATATGTTTTTTTAGTTTAAAATTATTTAAGGTACTAAATACATATAAATATATTTTGAAAATGAATAATATATTTTGGGAAATTACAGATTTTAGAAAAAAAATTATTTTTATTTTTATTTATTTTTAAAAAGATTTTTTTATTCGTTGGTTTGCTTGAAAGACTTTATTTAGTGTTAGAGTTATTATTTTTCAGTCTGAATAAAAGAAATATTTCTAGCCAATAAATTTTTCAACTGCGGTTCATTAAGGTCTTTATTAAAATATTTAATAATAATATGTACACACATACTTAGTTATTTTAATCTGAAAAAAACTTTGTTTCTGTAGCAAAAACAAGATTATACTTATGTAATAAAATGTAAGGGAATGTTAGTATAACGCAACTATTTTTCATTATTGAGAAACTGTAAACAAAATTACGACGTCATATCGACAGCGAATTTGAGGTTATAAATTGAATTGAGCAGTCAGTGCTTGAAATTTACATAGTTCGTTTTTTTTAAATAAAAGTGTAACTTTTTTCTTCTCTAAGTTCATAATCCTATTCGGCTGCATCAATTTAAAAATTATTTGCCTTTGAATTCTTAAGTAATTTCTCCCATTACAATAAACTTTCACTTCCTAATGAAGATGAAATTTATTTCATTCTCTTTGAATGAGCAAACAAAATGTTGGTCCTTATTTTTAGAAAAGAAAACACCATAAGCACAATCTTGGAAAATTTTAACCATGGGGCAATACATACTGTATTATCAAAATGAGGCCCACAAAATCCAAAAAATAATAAAATTACGCGAATTGGTGTGGCCACAGTTAACTAGCGTTGGGATATCAGTGATCTTGCTTTTCAGCATGATTGAAAAGAATATTTTTGTTCATAGAATTGGAAAAAACAAAAATAAGGCCTACAAAATCCACATACATTCCAAATGCATTTTTCAAAATACACTAGGAAATTACTCCACCGTTAGTTATGCGTTACCAAATCATGTTACGCAAATAGTTGTGGCCACAATTAAGCAGTGCTGGGCTATCAATGAGCTTAGTTTTCAGCTAGATTGTGATAGGTGAAGCTTTCTTGCAAAAATTGTCTCCGTTATGAAAATAATCCCCCTCGTCGTCGTCACATCAAGACGACAGTAAAAATTGCCACTTGTGTACTCTTTGTCTTGATTTTAAATTTTAATTTTTGAGCTTTACAAATCTTCCTCTCTTTTTTATATTCACTGGGACTGATAGCGGGAAAAAATATCAAAGGAGATTCACGATAGCATTTTTCCCTTCGAGGGTGAATGAAAATTTCATTGGAACAAAAATCCCTCTTGTTATTCACTATAGCAGAGATTGATGCTATTCAAATGTTGCCAATGTCAGTTGAAAAATGTGAGGGATTACGTACTATGTATGTATGATTCTATTTGTCTCGGCCTTTAGCCTGCCGTCATTTGCAACTCATGCTAAAAAGTCTTTGTGTAGATCCCTACTTCGGGTTCAGTGAGAAAAATCACTAAAAATGTTTGATTTCATAAGTTGATGTTTCAAATAGATGTCTAAAAAAATTAATTACTTAAATAAAATTATTATATTGTCCAGACTTGCAATTTTATTACAAAATTCTTGAATATATTTTTGGAGATTGTTGAAATCGATGAAATGGTTCCATATTATGAACTAAAAAGGTTTGGTTTGTTTGAAGTGGATTAAAAACATCTAAATGTAATTTGATATTGCTTAGGCAATGCATTCAAAACTTCAAAATATATAAATAATTGAGAACTTTAAGGATTTAAAAAAAAATTTATGTACTTTTATATCTTCTTTAAAATTTGTCATATTTCTGTGTTTCCTTTCAAGATTTTTCTTTTTTGCTTTTCTGTGGCACTATATACTATATTTTCTCCATTCTTATTTTAATATTTTTAATAATTTCCTTTCTTTCTATTATTATTATTATTACAGGTGAGGTGTGAGAAAAATATTGAGTGTGATGTGTGTGGTGGTTGTCATAATATTTTGTTTTATTTTTCTTTTTGTATATTATTAATACGATAAATGCTGTTTGTTGTTGGTAAACTTTTTCTTATTTATTGATTTGTTATTATTAATAAATTAATATTATTTGGTTTTAATTTTTTATTAACTTATGTATGTAAGTTTTGTGCTAAATTTTTTATTATTATTTTTTTTTGGTCTTTAGTACATTTTCAAAAATTAAGAAAGAAAAGGAGAAAAATATACATATGAGCAAAAAGTAGTTTGTATATTAAAAAGTTATGACCAAATAATTTTTTGGCAGAGATTTATTTAGCTTTTTTTAAATAATAAATTTTTTGTGCTTTTTTTTGTAATTTTAAGTCTTGTTTTTAATCATATTATTTTTTTTGAAATATAAAATAAGTTATTTTGTTTTCAGATTCCAAAGAAGTTTTTTTTTGTGAAATGTTGAAAGCAAATTTTAAGAGCTTGGATGATCTTTTTTGCACATATAGGATGCTTTCAACAGTTTTATGTAGAATCCAACTATACAATTCCGCTCGATATAGATCTTGTTGTCTCTTTCTTCAATACGCGTGAAATAAGCATGCTTAAACCTGCTTATAACGGGTTAAAATGACCTACAAAAATAGCTCATGTTTTAGACTCGGCAGTTTTTCTTGAAGCAAATCTGAGTTTGTAGAAGAGAGGGGAAAGAAGTAAGAAGAAGGGTACTACTGACTTGCTTGTGAAGAAAATTTACTTCAAATCTCTTCTGTTAATTCATTCGCTGTATTAAAACACTAGGAAAATTGAACAAGAAACCGTCCGTGTGTAAACAATCGAGCAGTTTTAAAATAGAATTCAAGAGAACTGCTTCAAGAAAAACTGTCAAGTCTTAAACGTGATCATTTGCCCTAAAAGTTTATTATAAATCTTCAAATACACTAAAGCTTAAAGTTCAATTTTAAGCCACAGTAACTGTAGTGCGATTTATTAATTTTTTTAACGACAATCGCATCCTTAAAATAATTATAGCACAAATTTATCGAATTTGCTAATCAGTAACAATTTTTAACGATATTCGCTGTAGGTTAATGTCAGCTGTGTCGTTATTTAAGCAAAAATAATTTATGTTTTAAATTAATTTTATCGACAAAAATCCACAGAAAATATCAGATGCTGTCCTATCGTAAGAAATAAGTTTCATAATCACACAATCGTTATTTTAAGCGACAAAATGTAGACACAAAAATTACGATTGTCGGATCGTTAAAAGTTACTGAATCGCTGTGCAGTATTCAGTAAATTTTATTAAGATGTAATAAATATAGCGAAAATTTATCGACTTTGCTATTCACTAAAATATTTTAACGAAATTCAATTAATTAAAGCAAACTAATTACTACGATTTCCTGTTCGCAAAAAGTTACTGAATCCAGGTACAGAAATAAGTCAAAACATAAAGATGGAAGTACATAACACGCGTTCAATGCGCTAATGCGATACACACGGCTGTCAAAAAATTTTAACTAGTGTATTTTCATAAGGCAAGTTACATAGAGAAGTTTGCGACGCGCGTACCTCGCAAAAAGTTGAACATTCTTCAACTTTAACGCGTTGTGTTGCCAGGTTCATACGCTAACATACACAAAAATGATTAGAAATTAAGTTTTCATTAAACAATGGTTAAAAAAAATGCATTAAAGATTTAAAGAAATATGAAACGTAAATGCAAGATAAAAACAGCCGACAAAGGCTTTAAATTTTACAATTAAAAAAACCTCAAAAGCGTAATGTGTAACTTTCTATTTGTATAGCGTTAAACGTTTAACAAGCCAGAAAAGCGTTGCCGCGTAACGCGTGGTATGTACCTCCACCTTAAGGCCGAGTCGCATAGAATCCGTCATACTGACAGCTAAGTTGAAATATTGAGTTTCTTATGAGCTCTGTCACATTCAGTACGACTCCTTCAATGCAAAGTATAAAAGTTGTGCCAAATTTCAACTTATAGTGCACGCTGAATAGTTTGACAGATAGTGGGATTTAGGATTTTGCGTTTTGTGGAAGCAAGAGTAACATAAAACAAAAGCAATTAATAAAAAGACATACATAAGTTTAATTAATGAAATGGAGAACATACATATTGAAGCTGCTCAATTGTTTCCCATCAAAAAAGTATTCATTGTGTCATTTTCCTCCGTCGTTGCTTTAATGTCAGTTGAAAATGACAACGTTTAACAGATGAAGAATTCTATGTGACTCGGCCTTAAGATGCAAGAGTGTCGTAGCTTCATATGCATGTTCACTAAAAGGGGAACTTAAAACCCCTTAAATCCCTGACATTTTAATAAAAAGTTACAGAACTCTATCAGCCCAATCATGAAAAACAATTCCGTGCGATTTTTTTAATTTTTCTCTTTTCTCCAATTATAAATTTGTTTTTCCCTTTTTTACCAAATGCGGCAATAAAAAACTCCCCGGCAAAGAAATAGGTATTATGAACGCCGTTGAACTTGCCTTTTTCACCAAAAATCTTTCCCTTGCAAAACAGGAAGGAGTTTACATAAAAACATAGTTAATACACAATTGAAACACAATTTATATACATAAACTTCTATTTTATAGATCTTGTATGTAAAAAAACACAAATAATGCACAAATAAATCATTTATAAACTTTTTTTTACATATTTTTCCAAGTTGTTAAATTTTAGTAATTTTGTTTACTCTCTCACTCAAATAAGAAGGGAGAAACAAAATGTAAGCAAACAAGCAAAACAACGAGCTTCGTAATACGGTGATGCCACGTATTACTCTTTTTTTGTTTCCAAGGAATTTATGATTGGAGGAATGTTTTCTCGAGAAAATTATTTTCCGTGAGAAATAAATTCCGAGGGAATATTCATGATTGGGCTGTATCTCTATACTTTTAGGCATTTCTCAGCATATGAGAATTTCACTGTAGAGAAACAGTTTTGGATATTAACAACTAATGAAAGCAGAGTGTGAAAAGAAGCATCACAGATTCTGGCAAGGTTGCTATTTAGCAGAGTAGGGAAACTATTTAGCCTTATTACGGTTTACAGTGTAATATAAATGAACGAAGAGTCGTTAAGCAGCTCTGGGTCGGGGAACATCTCTCGCGTCATCGTAATTATTTCTTAAGTGCGGTCAGGCTTGTGTGTGTTGTTTGGCCTTCGAGAGTTTTTCGTCTCGCTCGCACTGGTTGACTGATCTGCCACGGATAACCGTATAATCTTGCGGTTTTTTGTGGAATTTCTTTAACAACCACGTTGCCTACTTCCTATGTGAAGGCATAGGTCGTGTACAGTCAGTCACAAAACCTTATAAAATACTGTTAATACCATCTTGGGCATATGGTCTACGTTATCCGCCCATATTTGTGCAACACCATATTATGCAAATTTACTTTGCATTAATATGTTCAATAAATAAATAAAATAAATAAATGAACGAATTCGTATATTTGATTTTGATAATATATATTTTACAATTCCTCTAGAGCGCTGCTGGATACCGAGAGAGTTTGTATATTCATTTGTATGAGAAGCCGATTGAAGTTCGTCACACTCTGATGCCAGTTTGGCCGGCTATGCTCTAGAGTCATGTCAAAATTTATTAAATTGTTGATTTATTTCCCATTTTTTTTCATTCGTATTCCACTGTGCAGTTATGGCTTTCAAAATTTTTATTTCACACAGTGGGATGGCTTTTTACAATGTGTCCTAAATGCTTGAAAGTTGCCAGCGAGCATTAGTTAACTAAACTAAGAAAAAATGGAATTGCATCAAAAATGGCCACACCCGCCTGCCCATGCAATCCAAATAGATTTATTCGATATAATTTTTTCTATCCAGGCAGAAGTCTTCATACTATTGTTCTACCAGAAAAAAAAACAAAATTCCTAACAGCGCTTCTGGGAAACTTGGTATTTCACAAAAACTATTATTTCTTTTTTAAGATATTTGTTTTTTGTTTTTAATTTAATACATATACATACATACATATAGTTTAATTTAATTAAAACTTTGTACATTTAAAATAAATATTTTTTAGTTATTACATTTTTGTTGTGTAAATTTTTACATAAAATTTTTAATTTAATTTCATTTATTATTTATTTTAATTTTTTTTTTTTCGTTAAAGTTTATTAATATCTTTAAATCAGTATAATTTATTTTCTTTTAGAACATTTTTTAACAATCTAATTTTTGTTTGGTTTGGGTTTCTTCTTAATCTTAATAATGGCTTTTTTGTCTTTCGTTTAAATTTTAAATAATCAGGGTTACTGTGTTTAAAATTCCACGTGAAATTTTTGAGTGGAATTATTTCCATTTAATAGCAAGTAATAGGGAAAACAAAAAATTCTAATTGGAAAGTGGAAAAATTCACGTGGAATTTTATTCACGATAGCTCTAAATATTTCTGTGGGCTAAAAAGTAAAAGTGCTTAAGTCGAGATAAGCTGATTTTTAGTTAATGGTAACTCTCGAATTTTTATAATCAAAAGTACCTGTGGGAAAAATCTCAATTATTTAGAGCGATGTTCCAGGAAGTGGATTGCTGTTTATTTTTTTCAACTTACGGAGTCATATGGAAAAATAGCTTTTTCTAATTTAATGAAATAACCACGTTTTCCTAAAAAAAAAAATAAAATCAAACACTGAAATTCCCAATTTAACTATAAAAGACATAAATGTATGAAAATCGACGTGAAAGTTTAAGCACTTTTCCCCTATTGCCACCGATTTCATTTGTTAATATTTAAAGTTTTATAATTGTTATCATTTCTTTTTTTTTATTATTTAATTAATATCCTAATATACTTATGTATTACTTTTATTATGTTAGAATGTATGTATTTCTTTCCTTACTTTTTTAAAATTAACAACATCTATTTTTGTTTGAATATAACTTTGGTTTTATGTATCATTTTTGGATTTGCGTTTGTATGTATGTAAGTATATATAATGCTGATTTGTTTCTATTTTGTATATAAATTATTTTTTAAAGAAAATGCGTTAAATCTCATCCATTAATATCATCCTCGGAGGAGGAACTTGCTGCTGGAGTTGTTGAAAACCACTGTTCGCGATTGCTGCTGATATTTACTGGACTGTAAAGTATTTTTTTTAAGAAAAGTAAGAACTAAGACAAGTTGAAAGTTAATATATGTATATTTAGTATTAGAAATTATTTATTATTGGGTTATTTTAAAGAAATTTTAATATTAAATTATTTAATTTTGAGAAACGCTCGTTTACTGTTTTATCGTACTATACAGTGCTGTCATACAGTGCTGCCAACTTATTAAGAATAAAAGCTACATTCACCACTATCTTGACAACATTTTTCCCACAAAATATTTTCCCTTTTCCCAAAATTGCAATCATGATTTTTTTTCCTTTTTTGGATTCGCTTTATCATGAATAATATTTTTCACCGAAATTTAGTCTCTTTTTCCTTGACTTTTTATACTTTATTTCTGCAGGCGAACTAAATAAATACATCGCATAATTTCAATATTTTCCTTCCAATTATTTAATTAAAGGTTATAAAGAGTTATTTTTAGTACAAGATGAGTAAATAATGTTCACGATTCTTAACCATAATTCTCCTCAACACCTTTTTGGTTCACATGCAGTAAATTTTATGGTGATGGTCAGTGTTACCATATGTAAATATTTATCTAGTTTTTTAAGTTTTTTAGACATGAAAAAACGACCAAAAAGATTTCTTAGAAAAAAAATGAGATTTTTCAAAATGTGACTTTTGGTAATTTTAATATATTATTGAGGATTCTTTTCACTAAGCTACTTACATATTTTCTGATTTGCTTCATAATAATCTTACACATACTCTATACAGTAAATATTTTGTGTTATTTAGCCTCACTGTGTTATTAGTTCCCTAGAAACAAAATAAATTTTAACTTATTTTCGTTCAATAAAATAACAAAAGAAAATATTGGTCCATACTCATAGTCAAAATAAAGTATATTTTCAGATTTTAAAACCCGTATTTGGTATGGTAATACTGGTCTTAAGCTCTTATCCCCATATTCATAAAACTTAAAATGATTTTGAAATTTATTTTATTTCGAATTTTTCACACAAAATTTTCCTAAATTAGATTTCAAATTAATTTTATTTTTTTACTTGTAGATTTTGAAGACATGAAGATTTTTGAAAAATAAATATGGCAACACTGGTGGTGGTATACTACGGAACTGTTTTCCATTGTACTTAGAATATTTAAAAACTCAACTTTACAATTAAAAACAATTTATTTGAATCCCAAGATGTTTATTTCTTCTAAACTTAAATTTGTCTAATTCTCAATTAATTTTTAAACTTTAGAAATCTTCTTCCCACTTTTTACATCCACGGGAGATTTACGATAACATTTTTTCTACTTTGAGGGGAATACAAATTTCATGGGGGCAGAAACTTCACTTATTACGATAGGTGTGTATGTATGTGTTCACCTCACTAATTCTTGCCTTACTGAAAATAGTTCTATGAGAATCACGTTTTGAGTTCTAGATTAGATATTAAACTAATCTTCATCTTTATATGATAAAATAATTTAAAAAAAGAACATTAATATAATATAAATATTTTATATTATTTGTCTATTTTAATACGCAGAATATTTTACTTGTAAATATTAAAATGAGTGTGTTAATAACATTATGACTTTTGCACGTAAAATGTTGCCACTATTTTGGTAATATGGTAATACTACATACAATAACAATAATAAGCCACAACCAGCGTTGCCGTTTTGGTTACTTTTAACAAAAAAAAATTCGCGGATACAACAACAAATACAAAGGACAATGAACACAAAGGAAGATAAAGATAATACCAAACAACAATATTCTGCTGCTGACTTGGTTGAAGTGATGTGATATTAGCGTTAAGATTGACAAATAAATTTGTGATGTATTGTTTACTTATTTATTTATTTTTATTTATACAAATTCTGTGTCGTGAAGTCCAGTTTCTAGTCTATTTTAAATCAATAAGTGATAATAGTGACAATATGTAAAACAAAAATTAACTGCTACTTAATTGCAGAATTCAAAATCTGATTGAACTATTGTTTTATTGCTAGATTTTATGAATAAAAAACTACACCTGAAGAAGTTTGAAAAAAGCAAACGAAACGTTGGGTGCTTGAAAATAAAATAATTTTGTTTTATTTACAATTGGAATTGAGCATAACTAGGCCGAAAGTAACCCCTGCTACAAGAAGTTTAAAAAAATCTTAGTTTATTATATTACAAGCCTTCCTCTATCTCTTCCCTCACCACCTGTCTTCTCTATCACTATTACTTTTCTAAAGAAGGTAATACCTGATACTAGTAGTAGGCATTCATTGCCAGAGTATTACTTCGCTTTTAAACAAAATTAAATAAATAAAAAAAAATAACTTACCCATTCTTTTTTGAATTTGTCGGCAATGTGTGCGAGATGCGATAATAGCCTGTCTCCGGCTCGTCCTTACACTCCTCCATTGATTTGCGCTGCAATGTCATAGTCTCTTGTGGGCCAGCCTCGGCATCTAAATAATACTTAGAGCTTTGAGCGATTTTACAATTTTCACATTCACTCAGATAATCATCATCCAAACTGGTGTCGTTGGGTAGGAAATGCTCTTTGGGATTTAGGCAATTCTTCGAAGTAGTACAAACAGGTAATTGTTTTGAATTGTTAGAGGAATGGTTGGCGCTATTGGAGGCTATAAGATGATGAGGATGCAAGTGCGAATCCTCTGGACAATAATTAGCTGCCAAAGTGGAAGTTATTGTTTGGGTCTGCATATTTATGTTGGTTGGTTGTGTTTGGGATGTTGTTGATGTTGATGTTGATGGTGATGTTGCAGCAGTTGTGGTGGTGTGATGTGTAGATGATTGCATTTTTTGTTGTGTCATAGATGTAGATGTTGTGGCAGCAGCAGGAGAAGACGACGATAATGACGACGAGTACTGTTTGGGATAGGTGGGCATAGAACATTGAGAAACCGCATAATTTATTGCTGATGAATTAGTTGTACACGAGGGGGAAGCGTTAAGGGAGGATGAGGTGGGCAATATAATGTGGTTAATATTTGAAGCGTTATTCAAAATAGAATTATGTAATTCTCTTTTTGTACGTAAAATTTTTGGCAGTGTTGTACTTTTTGATATTACAGCTGCTTCGTTAACCGCATGATGTTTTATGTTAAAGGCAGCATGACTTTCACCAACACCAGCACCACCTCCACCTCCACCACTATTGTTATTATAATTGTTGTTGTTAGCATTGTAATTATCGTTACCGGTAGCTGTTGAGGGCAAACTAATAACTGATGGTACTTTACTCACCACACTATTTATGGTGGAATTAAGGGACATTTTACCACCACCTACATTCTTGGGCAAAGTATAGGTTACAATATTTTGCAAGGGATAGAAGGTCGAAGAGTTTATTTTGCTTGTAGAGCTGGTGAAAGAGGACACTGTTGACGTAGTGCTCAAGGGCAGAGTCAATGAAGGCGGTTGCTGTTGGGTAATTTTGATTACATGATCGTGATCTGATTTACGAGTTTGCAAGAGATTAGAGGAGGTTGTAGTATGATGAGATGAGGGACTCAAACCTATCATGGTGGTACTGCTGGCAATGGCGTTGCTGGTATTGGTGGCATTATTAATGATGGCTGATGATAATGATGAATGATGTGGTTTACTTAGAGTGTAAATGGTTTGTACAGATGTTGTATTTGTCATTAGAGCATTAATCGAAGTGGAGGATGATGTAAAGTTGTTACAATTAGCAGAGGTAGTGTTGGAATTTTTTGTGTTCATTTCATTGTTATTATGAGTTTTGCGATGATTATAAGTATTTGTTGCCGTAGCTGATGTTGGCGTTGGCGTTGGCGATGCAGCTGATGTTGCGGTAGTGCTTTTTAAATTCGTTAAGCTTTTATGTAGTTTCGGTGGTAATGCTGGATTTATTAAATCATTTGCTTTCAGATGATGATTAGTCCCATGGGCAAAACTCAAATAGGCATCAACCTTTTTTTTGCATTTGTTTTTATTAGTTTATTTGTTAGACATACATATGTACGTTTACAATTCATTAAAACATTTCCCAAAATAAAAGAAAGTTTTAAAGAGTAGAAGAAAAATAATTGTTTGAATTTGTTTGAGGTTATGTTCGTATTGAATTTATTAATGCTTTTAAATTTATTGATGATTTTGAATAGTGAAATTTTGAAGTGAGATATAGGGACTAATTATTTTTTATTATTGTGCAAGAGGAAAGTGATGATAGTATTTAGTTTGATTCACTATTATTATTATTATTGTCTGCGTAATGAAGTTATGCTCTGTAAAAGTGAAGTAGTAGTGACGTTAAATAAGAGTGAAGAAATGAAAGTTGATATTAAAATGAAAATAAAGAAGGATATTGTATGTATGTATGTATGTACTGGTAAATAAACATTTTAGGTTTTAAAATTTGTTAAATACTCGCTCGTGCATACTTTAAATTAAAAAAAAAGAAATTAAATGTGTTAAAAATTTTCAAAATAAGGTAATTACATGTAAAATTAATGGATGTATTAGCCTGCCTCTTTTGACAAATGAATAAAGTACATTTGGTAGAACTATAAAAGTTAATATGGGCTATTTTATAGCTTCTTTTATTAATTCTTACTTGGGTGGATATAACGAAAATCGCGTAAATTGCGAAAAACTAACTGATGCTATTTTTATTTAAGACATAATAAAATATTTATAAACAAGATTTTCCGCCTTTATCTGAGAGCAATAACATAAGCACTAAAACTTTTTGCACGTAAAAATTTAAAAATTAATAAAACTCGATTTACACACTGCAATTTTAGTTGAACACCATTTTAACTCATCGACGAGAGAACAAAATATTATGTGTCTGCTCTTTATTATATTCTCCTCTCTCTTCCATAAGCTTAAAATTGCGGTATGTGAACCAAGTAAATTCAAATTATTATATAATTACCCACAGTAACGTTCGAAAGCGCAAAAAACATATAAATACTGAAACTGAGTTCTTATTAAGTTTTTAGTGCGCAAAATTTAATTCTAACGGCCATATCAAAAAAAAATTATTTGAACTTTAAGTGTTCTTATGTTAAAATTTTTATGGACATTTTATTTTAACGTATACTTCAAATTCAAACAAATTTTGTTTTGGTAATACAGTAAATTTTTAAATTTAAATTTTTTTTAATTTGAATAAAGAAAATTGTTTTTAAACTCGCATTAATTTTGACATGCGTTAAATAAAATAAACAAGACATTACAAAATTATTTCAAAGTTTTTTTTTTGAAAGTTTTTTTATCTGAAAACAAACTTTGGCAACACTGATGATATTTCTAAATCAAATTTGTTTCATCGAAGAGAATAATAAACTTTAGTGGGATATTACAAGAGTTCAGGATGTGCAGAAAATTTCTTAAAATTTTTTGCGGGCATGGTGCCGCCCACTTTTCTAAATTCACGATCATGTCGTTGCTAGACCAAAAGTTTTGAAGAAACATTAAATTTCGTATTTAATTTGAATAGGTGTGGCCATGCCTACTTTTCATAGAAATCTGTTAAGTGGAAATATATAACATATTGTTAAATATAATTGTTAGAATCCCCGCCCACTTTTGGCAACGGAACCCAATTGCCTCTAAAATTGAGAATAACAAAAACACACATTAGCCCAATTCACAAAATTATGCAAATGGTCTTGCACCGTAGCATATGCTAAATAGTATAGTATAGTATATTCAACTCACCACTTAACAATTCTTAGTGGTGAGTATCAATATACTATATCATTTGGCAGATGCTACGATGCAAGACCATTTGCACAAGACTGTGAATTGGGCTATTGCCTCTCTATGGTATATCTGCATTACAGTTAAGATACTAATTGTTATTGTAAGTTAACCCGACAAAAAAATCAAAAAGAATAACAGAAAACATGACAAATACACACACATACTCAAACACACACACAGATTGGGTAATGCATTATAAAAAGATTATAGCCCAATTCACAATCTTGTGCAAATGGCTTTGCATGGTTGCATGTGCAAAATGGTATAGTATATTGATACTCACCACTAAGAATTGTTAAGTGGTGAGTTGAATATACTATAGTATTTTGCACATGCAACGATGCAAGGCCATTTGCACAAGATTGAGAATTGGTTTTATATATTGTATGTATGTAAATGTAAACAGTCAATAGGATTCAAATACATACTTATACATACAATACAATACATACCTTGCTATTCAAGTAGGCGGCAGCAGCTGGCGAAGTGATACCAACACTCTCGGCGACTGAACTTCTAGTGCTGCCACTGCTAGCACTGCGTAAACGATCGCTACTGCTGCTCGAACGTTTTGTCACACGACCCAAAACAATTGGCGATGAATCGTCATGGTGCTGAGGCTGTGGCAGCAGTGACGCATGATGCCCATGATGATGAGCATGACTGTGGCCATGGTGATGTTGATGCTGCTGTTGCGACTGATGTTGTTGTTGTTGTTGCTGCTGCTGCTGCTGCTGGTTATGGTGTTGTTGTGCGTGATGCTGTTGCTGAGCATTAGCTGTTGGGTTTTGCAATTCACCTGTTGAAATGGTTGCTATTTTCGGTTCATAATTACAATGCGAGTTCACGGAACGTTTCATGGTATTATTCGTTGAGATGTTTTCACCATCTCGCGTTGCACTATGACTCAAACTTTGTGATGATTTTGGCCTTTGTTGATGATAGTTTAATGAATTTGTATTCGAGTTAGTTTGCAAACGTTGAGAATGTTGCTGCTGCTGCTGCTGAGAGATTGTGGGCGAGCTTAGTTTGCTGCTGAGGACAGTAAAGAAAGCATTATTGGAAACATTTTGAGCATTAGTCAGCTGAGTGGAGCCCATGTATGACATGGGCACATGCTGTACAGGGCACTGGCATGTGGGCTTTTTCGTTGCAGATGTCAACGATGAATTAGCTGAAGATGTATTGCTAGTCGTAATGTTGTTGGTGTTGAGTTTTGCATCCGCTTTTGAAGATTTATTGGCAGTATTAAGAGTATTTGAAGTGACCATGTCACGCGAGGAGAGCGGATCAGCCACAGCATAATAACGCGGCATGGTGCGATGATAACGCTTTGAAGAAGTTGAAGAGGAGGAGGAGGATGAAGAATTTTTCATACCTGCGCTGGAGTTGTTAGAAGATTTGTTAGCTTGACTGTGCTGTAATGGTAATGTATTGTGACCAGTATTATTCAATTGTGTACAAGTTTCTTGGGTTGCGGTTGCATTGGTGGCATCATTGCTGGTTTGGTTCGAGGAATTGTTGGAGATTTGATCCATGACAGGTGTTGAAATAGCGCTGGATATAGAAGGCGAATTATTGCTGAATTGCGTAGGTGAAGCTATGACATCCACATCTGTTGGCGAGTTATTGTTGCACGGTGGCAAAGAGTTATAGCCTCTGGTGTTATCATTACCCACATTGACCTCTACGTCAACGACATATTGTTGCAGCGGTTCATTTGCTCGCTGCAAGCGGCGTGATATTGTATTAGTGGAATTATTTACACTTAGGTGGCAATTTTTGTAACCACAATCGTTTGTATTATTCATTGCTAGATTCTGCCGCGACAAGTTATTACTGCTGGTGGTCATTACTTGCGACGATTGCATACCGTTTTGTGCAGCCGGCATCTGATGCTGCGCCTGTGGGGGCTGTGGAGCTATGGTCTGCACACAAATGGAGTTACTTTGTGCAAAATGCACTCTCCCATTTCCCTGTACATTTGAGCCATTCGTTGTAGCCGCCGCTATCAGCTGTTGTTGCTGCTGTTGCATTTGCAATTGTTGTGTGGATAAGTTAGAAGGTTGTTGTTGTTGTTGTTGTATTAGGCGCGTGGACGAGCCGTTTTCATCTTGTAAACTATACGGTGGCTGGTGGTTTTCGCCCGTGGCTATAGTAGTTATATTGCCGCCACTGTTTATGTTGATATTAATTAAGTTTGTAGTACTTTGAGTTATTTGGTGAGTCTGATTGGACATTTGGGTTTGTGGAGCCAAAACATGGGCCTGCAATGTGGGCACAACATGTGTGGGCTGATGGTTTAACTGAGTGTGCACTGTTGGAGGCTGTGTATGATGTTGGATTTGTTGCATTTGCTGATTAGCCTGTGCTCTTCGATTCAAATCGGCATTTTGTAGTTCCACGGAGTTCATGCCCATGTTTGCTCTTTGTGTGGCAGCAACTTGAGCTGCTGCTGCAGCTGCTGCACATTGGGCACTTAAGGCCTCTGCTTGGGAAATGGCTACAGCCTCGTCATAAGGCGGTGGCGCCTCTCCTCTGGGGAAATAACCACTGGGAGGTTTCCACAAGGGATAGTGAGTGGCTGCTCCACCATACGTATAATCCATGCTACTTAAATTACCTTCCATATAACCCATATTGCCAGCAATATATCTAAAATAAAAGAAAAAACATTTATTACTTTTTCTATCTTGCAAAACTAACCCGCCCTCACTCACCCTATACTCCCCACAATGCTTCTTTGATCTTCGGCTGTTTGTCGTGATTCTCTGGCTCTTAATTTCTTACGTCTAAAACGATTTATAAGGAAAAATATCATGGACAGAGATAGAGTGGCTGTTATGCCACTAACGATTAGTCAAACTCCAAAGTCCGTGCTGCCATCCGTCAACTGATCATCGAGACAGATCACTTCACAGCAGTTGTTGCCCGAACCGACCGTTTGGAATGATTTACATTTGGTGAAGGCTTCGCACAAGACCATTTTGCAAGCCTTTGGCAGACCACTGTCACATATGCAAAGACGGCACGAATCTGGTCCGGGCATGTAGTGCATACCGGTTTCGTATAGTTTGCCATTGTAGTCTCGGCAATGGCCACCGGGTATAAGACTTGAACTAGCTGAAAGAACATCTATGAAAAAGATGCGGCATGTTAAACTATTAAATTAATTTATTTGGAACAGAGTTTTTTCACTGGAAGGTTTGTTTGGAAATTAGTCGCAAGAGCTGTATTCGAGACAATCCCCCTTATTGCGAATGGCGTCGTCGACATCACATCAAGACGACAGTAAAAATTGGCTCTTGTCACCTCTTTGTTGACAACAATTGACTACTATTAATATGCTCCATTAGTTTACAAAGCCTTAGAGATTAGTAACAGATCGTCGACAAGTTGCAATTGTTGCCGATAAATAGTATACAAGTGCCAATTTTTACTGTCGTCTTGATGTGACGTCGACGACGCCATTCGCAATAAGGGGGAATATTTTTTTATTTATTATACCGATGGTCCAATTTCTATACTACCTTCGAAGTTATTTTTATTTTAAAAATCAATATTCGAAAATGTAAGGATATTCAAAATTATTTATATTTGACCAATTATTACAATTTTCGGAATAAGTACCGATAAACTTTGTATATAAACATAGTCCTTTATTTTTAAATAAAACGCTATGTATTATACCATATTAATATTTAATGTCTGGCAATGCCAATAATAGATAGCTGCATTGCAACAAGCATATGTATTTTAAGTCAATAACTGCTAGGAAAAAACTAAAATAATGAAGGCAATTATGAATTTAATTCCGCGAGAAATTTTTGCTGGGGAAAAATTGCAACCAATGACAAGTAATAGGGAAAACAAAAAATTCGAATTGGAAAAAGGAGAAATTTCTCGCGATTTTTTATTCATAATTGCTCTGTATTTATTTAGACGTTCTTACAGCAAAGTTTCATAACTATTCTCTTTTTCGAAATTACTGTAATATTGGGAATTGTAAAAATAATCAATGTCAATATTTTTTCCTGAAATAAAAATATGTTCGAAACTTCTTATAAATATTCGAAATCATATCGAAATAAGGCGATAGTTTATAGTATGAAGAGCGTCTATAAATTAATTTGCTTCTAATATTTTTTTTTATTTTAATGTTAATACCATTCAAATTCGAACAATTTGCTTTTTTATTTTAAAATCGAAATAATCATATATTTGCATAGAATAAGATCTAAAAAAATCGAAAAATGCGAAAATCTCGATTTAAAAAAATTATGAGTTAGGACATTTATATGCTAACGTAAAGATGTGTAGTTATCCTGACAGTTTTTATATATTTTTAATATAATATTTTTAATATTTATTTCAATAAGAGTTCTTTCTTAACCATTAGTGGGTGTTAAAATTGTTTTATTTTTATATTTTAATCTGAAATTTTTAACACTCGAACCAAACTTCGAATATGAAAGAAAAGAAAATTTAAAAGTTTAATTGGCAAAATACACACATACATACATATGTACATACTTACATATTATGGGTAATGCCAGAAAAAGGTCAACAAAAAAAAATGTTTTTTCCTTAAAACATTTTTGTTTTGTTTTTAATAATAAAGCTTAATTTAATTTAATTTTTGAAATTTCTTGAGCGACAATTTTTTGCTGCTATTTAAAGAAATAGGTATTTTTTTTTTTGTAACTTACAAATTTTCTACTAACCATAATTATGTACATACTTTGAATTACAGAATTTCAAGCAAAGCATTTCAACAAATATCTATTTATGTGTATAAAAACATTCTAAGAAGACAGTGTATAATAAATGAATTATCCAATGATTAAAAAAATATTCATATGTATGTACATATGTATGTATGTGTGTGTGACCTTCTCCGAGAAAAGAGACCGATTGGGTGAAAATTAAAATTGGTGTTAAATAAGAGGTTTATGAAACAAATTTTCTATGGAAATTTGATTAATAAACCTCTTTTATAACATCAAAATATTTTTTATGAATTAGGCCCTTAATGTTTTTCTCATTTTTATCGATTTTCCCAAGAACCCGTTTTTGACACACTAGATCCCTTTTCTCGGAGAAGGTCACATGCACATACATACATATGTATGTATGTACATAGTTTTACATGAAAGCAATTATTAATGGATCAGCGAATTAGATAACTAAAATCTATTACAAACTAATGCAAGAATTATTTAAATAAATTTTTAGTACTTCCTTAATTTATGTTAAGATTAAATTAATTAATTTAATTAAATTCTAAGAAAAAATTATTAAAACATCAGCATGTTCCAAAAGAGCATTCCATTATTTTATAATAAAGTACCGCCAAATATAGACAACAATTGCAATAATAGAGTGCTTAAAAACAAGGATTAATTCTAAACAAATATTTTGATAAATATTTATTGTACATACATACATATGTATATACTACATACGCACATACCTATGTTCATAAATAGGTACATAAATATTTATGTACATACATATGTATGTATGTATATTTTATGTCCCAACAAATTTAGGTTAGAGTGCTTTGGCTAAGAATACAATTAATGATTATTACACATCGTATAATAAAATTTATTACACATATGTACATACCTAAATATGTATGTATATATGTATGTACATACATACATCCGTACACACAAATATTCAAACAGGAAAATAAAAATTTGGAGTCGAATAGAATTTAGCAGGCGATAAAACCATTGATGTTATTATTTTAGAAGTGCTGCTGTTACTTACAATACCAGCATCAACACACCCACATACATATGTTTATATACTTTACATTACATACATACATATGTTACCACATAAATACATACATACATAAATGCCCTGTAATGAAGTCAATAAAATAAACTTAGGAAAATCTAAAAAAACAAATAAACTAACAAAACTAACAACAAGGACAAATACTGGGTGAAGACACTTCAGGTAATGTCTTTATAATTTCTAAAAACAACACACACACTCTTCGGCACCTCCATACATACAAACATACATACATACATACATACAAATGTACATTTACCCAGCAAAGGGTAAATGATTGTGCTTCTTATAAATATTAAAAAGTATACAAGAGCAACAAAACAACATTCTTTTTGCATATTTTAGTAAACTCTTTTATAATTTCTCCCACTTGTTCTATTTTTTTTGTAATAAAAGCAACAACAATACCGAGAGCAAGGAATCACTTATGCATAAAACAAAAACTGCAACAACAGCAAAATGAAAAAAAATTCACAAAAAAAATGCACAAGTCAACTGGCGATAGTGCTGATAATGATGACAACGGCTAAAACAAAAAGAAACAACAACGTTAATGATGAAACAGAATAAAGTCTGCAACTTCAGGAAAATCGCTGACAAATTAATAAAGCCCATAATAAAATCGACGGCAGTAACTTCAAATGCTCTCTGATTTTTGTTTTATTTTCTTTTGTGCTTAATTTTCTTTGTAGTTTTGTTTACAAAATATATGAAATTTATTGAAAGTATGGTAACATTTTTGTGAGAATCAGTATTGATATGTGAGAGAATAAGAAAAAACGTTCTCAAAATAAAATAGATTCTATCTCACGACTGCTTTCTGCGGCTGGTTTTTTGTGTCAAATTGTATGGGAAATGTGTTTAGGCCGGAATTCTGTTTAATCATTTAACATTAATACCTACATCCATGCATAATAACACAAACAGCACTCTGTTAAAAGAACTATTTACATACATACATACATACAGAAATGCATACGCAAGTACATGCATATACATATGTATGTACATGCATACTAAAAAAACACTAACAACATGATGTTTCCAAGCGAAACTTCATTTCAACAAAATTAAGATGACTTTGTAGAATGTTTCTGAGGACCTCTGTGTACGAGTATTTAACGATGTTTTATAACTCGGTGCATGTACATACATACATACATATGTATGTGAATCACCGACAACACAAACATACATACCTACATACATATCTGTAGCAACATATAATAATCGCTAAGTCGAATTAAGCAAATTTAGCTTTATTATGCCCGATTTGAAAGTTGCAGCGCTTACAATGCTACATATGAAAAGAAAGGACCACACGAAAAAGAATGATGCATTAGTCTTTTAATATCAAGCAGTAGCGTCAAATCTTCCCAAAAAACACTTATTTGTTTAAATCGACTTAAGCGATTATTAAATATGCCACAGCTATGTACATACATATGTATGCATAAACAAATAAATAACACATATACTTACATACATGCATGCATGCAGTTGCAATATATACGTTTTTGCATGGGTGTTAAATGTGTTGTGCGTGTGTGTGTGTGTGTGTATGTGTTTGTGCAAATAACATTGTGTTTGTGACATATATCCTTTGACATATCCGCTACACATGCATGTACACTGACACAACATGCACCCACACTTACACTATAAACTTTCCCCCAAATGGTTTTTTTCTTGTTCTGTGGCTACAGAGCAAAAAAAAATTTTAAATTTTGCTGCAACATAAAAACCACCCACAACACGTACGAACAGCAGCAAGAAGAAAAACAAGCAACAACATGGAAACAAACTCTGAAAAAGAGATGCCAGACTTAAGATATGTAGATAATTTTCCCCTATTAAAAGGTCAGGCTATTTTATTATTCCTAAATATTATTGAGAAACCTTTGTGTAAATTTTAAAAGGGATTTTTCTGAGATAATTATAAGAAATTAAATATGTATGTATGTTTGTTTAAAAATATGTACATGCATACGTATGAATGCACGAATATATTGGGGCGAGTGAAAAGTTTTTCGTAAGATCTTGCAGCAATAACGTTATGTAGCTATTGAGTAGAGGGTATTTGCAACACTTTTTGGATACTTAATGCTCAAAACTAGTTACTCGACAAGAAAATAAAACACCATTATATATCTATTTATATCTTTTTATGTATAATTTAAAATTCCTACTAAAATTATAAATGTGAAAGTTTGCATGTTTGTTACCTGATAACAAAAGAACCGCTGAAGGGATTTTAATAAAATTCAGCCAACAGACTGGTTATATGCTGTATTGAGATATAGGATACTCTTTTTATATCAGAAAATAAAAGGTTTAACCCATTATGGGGCTGTATTGTTCTTGAAATTTTTAAAAATTCCAATCACGGGCTTGTTTTTGTTAACAGAATGAAAAAGCTTCTTGATTGTAAGATTTTTGACATGAATTAATATATTACTGGTGAATAATTCTACTAAAATTGTATGTTTCTGATATTTTCTCGAGAACCGTAAGACCTATGGACCTGAAATTTGGATAGACTATGTAGAAGTTTGGCCGCTACAACAGCAAATACATGAGAGTTAGCAAATAAAGGATTTTTCCAATATATATACATACAATTATATGTACATATGTACATATATAAACTTGAAATTTGTAAAGTTATTGTATTTTTATGCAGACTACAAAAAACACTAAAATTTAAATTAAAATGTGTTCTATAAGTTAATGTAATTTTGACTATGTAATTGTGAAAACTTGCTGTATCTTGGAAACCTTCAGAGGCAAACTCTTGAAATTTTCAAAAACGGTAAAACTAAAAATACCAAAATTATAAAATCCCATAACGGAAAAAAATCCCCAAGAACCGAAAAAATCGCAAAAACGAAAATAAATTGCCAAACTAAAAAAAATCTAAAACTAAAATATGTAAATTGCCACAAACCGAAATAAATCAACAAAATTAAAAAAAAACGCCAATAATTAAAAAAATCGCCCAACTGAAAAAAACGATAAAACCCGAAAAAAACGAGAAAAAAAGCGCCAAAACTTAAAAAAAAATTACAAAACCGAAAAAAATCTAAACTAAAACTAAAAAACGCTCAAAACGGACAACATCCCAAAAACGAAAAAATGTCATACCTTTATATTTTAAAGGCTAAAGTTAATGTATTACATATCACACAGTCATATCATATCACATAGCGAGTCACAGTCGCACTTTACTGAATTTATTCATTTATTTATTGCATTCATTTAAATTGAAAAGAGCATTGCAATATTACTTTTCTCCAAATTATTTGCTTTTGACTGTTAATTAAATATTTTTACTGATTTTATTAACATCAGATTAGAGCTAAAGTTAATTGAAAACTGCAAAAAATAATTTTCCGAACAATGAGCACTAGTAGATACATATGTATGTATGTATGCACGAGTATGTATGTACATACATATACATATGTAAAACTCTCTTTTGCCATTTTAAGCAATTTCTAAACATTTTCTGGATAGGTCTATGGCACAGCCGGCCAAAGTAGCAACACAGTGCCGAACTCCAATCGGTCTAAAGCCTGCATCACACTATTGGCACAATGTACCGATATTCGTCGAATAAAGGCAAGTAATAAGCTAAATTTGCCTTATTTCTCAGCTTATTGATATACATATAAGGACATACGCTTAAATTAGACGTGCCATAGCCATAACCAAACCAAAATTCAATTGGTTTCTATGGTAAGGGCTCTTCTGTTATGGCGAGTCAACTATAATCAAATACAGTGTTGCCCCTAAGTTTTGTTTGACAACACCTGTTTTTTATGGTTATGGTTATGTCACGTCTAATTTAACCTACAATTGAACCACACTGCATTGGTAATAAATCCATATAGACTTATTACAGAATTAATTGATTAATAATGTCATTTTGGCTTATTAATTATGACTTTATTACAGTGAGCGTACGAATATTGGTACGGCGATCCAGACAGGTTTAAGGCTGGCATTGTAATTGACTTATTATTGGGGGAAATTTTCACCAGTTAAATTATTTCATTATTCACTATCAAATATGACATAAAATCAAAACGTTATCAAATATTATAATTTAAATATAAATTGAATGTGATAAATTATGTGAATGTAAATTTTTACAAATAATGCGACTAAATCAAAATAAAAATGCTAAATAAATTTAGCTGCAAAAATGCTAAAATAGCCACACTAATAATTAAACAGGTTAAGTACAGTATAATAAATTTCAATAAAATTATATTAAACAGTTTAAGATTTCCGGTAAAAAGTTTAAATATTCTTTTTTCTTAATTTACATAACAATAACAATTTGCATTTAAATTAAAAACAATTATAATAACAATAAAAAAACTCATTTCCGTTTAAGTCACTACATATATGTATGTATATAATAATTACCATAAGCAAGTTTATTATTATTAGGTAGGTGGATACATAGGTATGTAGGTATTTTATTATTATTATTTTTTTTTTCTAATAGGTAACTATTGCTATTCGACATGATTCCAATTAGATGTTGGTGTATTAATGTAAATATGTATGAACAAAAAATAAAATCTATGCAAAATTATAAATTACAGATGAGTTGCAGAATTGCAGCAAAAAAAATAAGTTTGTTTTATAAAGAAAAAAAAAATATTTAAAACTTGCTCAAATCCCAATTTGAAATTCTCTGTTCATTTAATTTTTTTATAATATAAAAATAAAATTTATATGCTTAAAACTAAAGAAAACACCAGCTACATACATATGTACATAAATGCAGCAAACACTATGATATCATACGAGATTTATCACCAACACAACATTAAATAACAACACAGAATTGGGGGAAAATGAGCAAAATCGTTCATACAAATAAATAAAAAAAAAATATGTTAAAACTCTCTTTCAGAAGACGCAGAAACGCATGCAAAAAAATAAATAGCATCCAAATGTGTGCCATGGATAAACTTTTTTATTAGAATTTCTTCTTTTTTCCTACTTCTTCGCAGCCCAAAGTGGGGGTTTTTACATTTGGTCATGGACACCTATTAAAAGGAGCACTCACACACATATACACACAAAAACCCATCCATACACCAACACTTTTTCTACACTTGCACAAAACAATTTATACATATTTACATATACCTACATATATGTATATCATTTTATTTTGCAATTTTCTGTATTAAACGAAATATTGTTTAACAATTAATTTGTTAATATTTTATTTACAATTATTTTTTTCATATGATAGCACTACTGATATTTACATATTTATTTTTATTGCAAAATTTATTTTTATATTTTTTCTTTAAAATTTTATGCTCTGTGTTCATACATACATACATATATTCCACTTTATTATACATGTACATAATATGTATATGAAATTTTCATTTCCACTTTTTTCCCAACATTCAATTAAATTCAATAGATATTTTCTTCCTATTGTTTTACCTTTTATATTGGAAATTAAATTTATCACAATCAGGCTTAACAAATACATTTTATTGCACTTTATCTATTTCCATTAATTAATTGAATAAACTTTTTTCTTTAATTTCTAAAGAAATCACGAAAAAATTTATGCGATTCTCCTATTCTTTCTTGTTGTTATTTTTACACTACTCTCCTCATTTATGTACTTTGCATCAGTGTTGCCAATTATGGTATTTAGCGTTTGCGAAAATGTACTTTACAACAGTGATGGACTATTAATGTTTATGGGGGTAAAAATGTACTAAATATCTGTGGTACTAAGAAAAAAGTGCCGTAAGTCATATTTTACCGTTTTGTAGGATAAAACTTTCAATTCGCTTTCCGGAAATGCACATATTTCTCTTATACATATATAAATGGGAAAATTCGGTGTTCACTTTTTTTCTCTTTTTAGGAAAACATCATTCTACACACTGTCAGCCTTATTTATAAAAATTATTAAGGCTTTATCAAGGCTTATTAAAACATATTTTCATAAATTTTTTTTTAAAAAAGCCTTTATAAAGCATATTGTATTCAGTTTGATATACATATCTATATTAAAGTAAAAGCTAATAGTTTAATATTATTCCATATGTGACTATAAATTGGACTAGTTATTGTGCTATAACTTCCTGATTAATCATGGAAAATAACTGAAATTTTTTTTGGTATACCTTTTAATATGAGAAGAGGTACAATTAACTCAAAATCAGGTTGTCTCGCCTTAAGTACTCTTAAGAGGCAAAACAAATCAACATTATAATGCCATTACAAACTTTTAATAACAAGGGGAATTGATACCTTGTATATTTGTTAGTGTAAAATTTCCTACTGCCACAACGTTTCCGAACGTTTTGCTTTGATTTAATGGCAGAGATATTATCAGCTGATCGTCAGCTGCTGAACTCAGATCAGGTGATGTGAATTTGCCTTGGTTTAATAAGCTTTGAAGTATTGTATACACAAAATCAGCTAATGAGACTAACTGTTTGAATGTAACCTAGTTAGCATGGGCTAGTGGAGACACATATGTATGTGCTACTTAAAAATTTGCATTTAAAACAGTGTTGTCAAAAATAAAACTATAGTTGTGTGTCTTAAGTACACAGAAAAATACAAATGTTTGGAATAAATGCAGTTTAGTAAAGCAGCTCAAAAACTCCAAAAAAAGCTCAAAACTAAATACATAAGAAAACAAATTTAATAAAAAAAGTTGGTGGCTACCCATATTTTCCGAGTTATGGGCTTCGAACTGTTCATAAGAAATTGTGAAGAAAATTTAATAAGAAAAAATTGGCCGAATAATATGTCTTTGCCAAGTTATTGGTCTTTAAAGTTTTGACAGTTTGGTGAAGCAGTTCAAAAAATAAATCAAAATGTCTTTCTAATACATATTAATTTCTTTCCTCAAAAGTTTTGTAACATTAAGCACATTGAATGTTACAAAAGACATTGGCAATCGAGGAAAATTTTTTCGCAAACAAGTTTTTTTCTTTCAGTGAACCTATGATATATTAAGTACATCCGCTGAGCATGTGTTGTTGTCGCTGTCTCATTGAAATGAAAGAGAACAAGAATGTTAGCTATTTTAGGTAGCACAATTGTTCTATGAAATTTAGATCAGTTAGATGATTTACATATTTTTAGTAGACATATGTATAACTTTAATAAAAACTTTCCAAATGATATAATAACTAAGTAATAAAGTGACAAAAAATCAAAACAAAAAATTATGAGAGCTCATTTACTTGAACGTCATAACTCCAAAAACTCCGATTTTTAAGTTAAATATGAAGAATTAATACTAACATCGCAATTCACATTTTGTATTGTTAGAAAAATAATATAGTTTATTTTTGAGTTATGATGTTGTTTAAGTAAATGACACATATGGAATATATCCTAGACTAATGGTGATTTCTTTTCTAAAGAAAATATGTTACACTATATATGTATGTGTAAAATTTTCAAATGTTACCTAGAATCACTCAAAGTGCTACATATTCTGTTACTACAATCGAACAAAATAAGCTGCTTTTATTTACAACGGTTACATTTTATCATCAATTTACTTCATTAGTGATTTTCAAGACTATTTGAGAAGTTTTCCGCACACTATTATAATTTTAAGCACACATTGACATCACTAATTATGTTTAAAAAACCAAAACCGTCACATTACTTAAATAAATATTTATTTATATTATTATTTAAGAAGCCTTCTCTCGAAATTATAAGAATGACATGCAAAATAAAACCTTCGTTACCGCAGTTGGAAAAAATGACAGCATGTACACCTTCAATAAAGGGGGGGGGGGGGGGTAAAATGTGTAACATATTTACATGTTTTTCATGCAACATATTCAGAAAAGAAATTGAAAATGTTCCACGCCGTTGTATTTTTGTACAAACGAACACAGAAATGTAAAACATGTAACATATATGCAACATATTTGTCAGAAAAGACATCGCTATTACATTCAGTCCCACAATGTCGACTGAAAATGTTTGATCGATTACTTATATTGAAAACTCAAACAAATATTATTATTTAAAAGTTGTTTTCTTCAATACAAGTTGTAGATCAAACGTTTTCTGTGGACATCATGTGGACCGGGCAGGCCGTTAATCCAGTTATGCCATCACTGCTCTATTTTCAACACTTGTGTCTTCTCTATCATTCGTAAAGAGAAAATATGTAGAGCATGATTATAAAAATAAGAGAACACTGTAAAATTCAGTATTAAGTACTAAAATATACAACTGTGCATATTAAGTTGGATTTGTTTAGCATGATAACAACCGTTCTAAAACGGAAATGGGTGTGAAGGGAAGGAAATATAAATGAAATACAAAATTTTCAACTGAACGAATAGTTAATCAAATATGGAGGGATGTGATACATATTTAAATGGTAATAAATTAATTAAAAAAATTCAAAAATTTCTAAAATAAATACATTAAATTCATATACATACATACGTACCTGCGTTCCACATACATAAATATACATATATTTATATTATATTTGTTGTTATTAGAAATGCTCTATAAACAAATTAATTTAATTACATGCACTCTCTATTTTTCTACTAACACTAGTTTAAAACTTTAGACACATTTTTATAATTTATATAAATTTCAAAAGTAATCGTTCTTTTTATAAAAATTTAACTAGGCATTGAATTATTGAAATCACTTTACGATTTTTGCTTTCAAGCGGAAATTCTTGACCAGCATATTATTACACAAAAAATAACTGAATTTTCACTTTCAATACTAAATAACAAAAAAATCTATATTATTTAAATGAAATTAAATGACACTTAACTGCGTGCAGTTTAGGTTAAATGTGCTTAATTTAAAAAACTAAATAACAACACTACGTTTAGAGTAACAGAATATAAAAAAAAAACATTTAAGATTAATTTTATATTTACATGAAGACATGCAAGCAACCAAATTATTCACACACACCCCAACTTTAGGCATGTGGACTTATAAGTACCCACTAAATAAAACTCAGATGTAAACAAATTAGAAATTAGTACACTGTGAATAATGATGCTAGCATATTAAAAGAAAAATAAGTTTATTAAAAGTAAATATATCGAAGGTGTAAAATATGAGCTGGAACTAAAGTGGAGTTGAAGAAAAAACTGTAAATTTTATGCTGAAGTTAGATTTTTAATATATTTAAAACTTAAGATAAAAACCTGAGCGATTATGTTGATGAAATCTTATAATCTTGTAATATATTTCTTTAGAAAACTGCATGTCTACATTAACCATAAATTTTGTTTGTGTTATAAAATATATGTGCCCTTAATTATGAAAGTGGTCTAAGTCATATATTTCTTTGGTCGAGATATTTAGTAGATTACATTTGAACAGTTTAAAAAATATTTTTATACATATTTGGCAATATTTTAATTTATGTAGTCGTGCTAGTCTCGATTTATATAAATTTATTTAATATTTTTTAAATATTTATGGAAGTTTTTTTTCAGATTTATTTGATATTTCAAAGCAAAAATGCACATGACTTAGACCTCTTTCATAATTAAGGGCAAACATGTGTCCTTTCTTTTTGCTCAGTGTGTTAAACTACTCTTGACGTGTTGCTGGTATTTAGCATGAGTATTTATTTCTATTTTTTATATGAATTTTTTTTTGTATCTTATTTTTTCGCTAATTTGTGCTCAATGGGCAGTTAATTTCAAATTAATTTTGAAAAGCGAAAACAAAAATATGTATGCATGAACAACAAAATTTACTAAGCAAAAATTTTCATTCATAACTTATCTCACATTCAATGCATAAGCACAAAATCTATTAGTACGCTGGAGTGGTAAAAAAAATTAAGAGTCCTTGAAAAAAAAAATCTAAAAGATTGCCGCCCATAAATAAATTTAATAAATTTAAGGAAAATTTCGGAATAATGACCTCGAGGGTCACCAATGTTTCGGCATCCCAGCAAACAGCTTTAAAAGGTGTTGTACGTAATAGCAGTTATGTTATTCCTGGCTTATACGATCTCAGTACGGAAGACACCAACTGGGTGCTGACATCATCATTTATTATATTTACCATGCAAACAGGCAAGTTTACGTATGGAATAATAAAAACGATTAATTTTTGCAAACCTGTGATTAATTATTGCCTTAAAAAATATATAATATATGTACATACATATAAAATGAAATTAACAGATGCTTAACAAAAATTCTTGAAAAGTAGCTGCACCACATTTTTTTTTCGTTTTAAAGTCGATTAGTTTTTAAACTTGTTTTCTAAAGAGACATTTAAAAACATTTTGAACAGTGATCAAATAATCACCCTTATTCCAGTTGTCAGCATCGACGTCACGTCAATACAATACCAACAAAAAATTATGGATTGTCTACTCGCTCTCAAGACACAATTTTCTTCCATTGACAGTATATTTCTGTTGCCCTTATTTCTAGAAAATAGCATGAGCCTGTCAATAGCAGTCAGCTTTTTTCTAAAACGACTGGATAAGCCTCAAGTTTTTGGTATTATATTGTCATGACGTCGATGTGGACAACTGTAATACGGGCGAATATTTGATGGTTTGTTATGGGCTCTTGAGACGTTTAAATAAAAGGGTGAAAATGTGGCTGCGTATTAAGAGCAAATAAAACCATCAATCACATAATTGCGTGCGTGCAGTCGTGTTTTTTTAGCTAAACGCGTAGGTTGTCGTCAACGATTGATGAGAATAAAAAAAATTTGACAGCTGATTATTTGATTAACTGCAACACTGGTTGACGAAAAAACTTAATTTGCTTTGTGTTATTTGTTTTGTGGCGACATGGAAAAAGTGCCGATAGTCCTAATTTACACTATGCAAGTCTTATTGCGAAGCTGATTAGTTTGTGAGAAAGAGAGACGAGTGGAACAGAACCGTTTCTATTCCCCTCGTCTCTCTATCCTAACAAACTAATCAGTGGCTCGTTTCTGTAGTTCTCGCATCGTAAAATTTCCCGCATGAAACGAGGGAATCGTAACAAAAACAGTGTAAATTAAAACACAAAATGGCTTTTCTCGCATAAGTGTTTCTGTATGTTTACTTTGCGAGAACTAACTGTCATTAAAACACATTTCCAGCAATTATTGGAAAGATGTGAAAAAGTGTTTCTGTAACAATATTTTGTGAAAAGTTTCTCGCAAAAACTGTCAAAACAACTCTCATTTTAAATTGGTGCGAGAGCAACGAAATTTGTACAAAAACATATGAATTTTTGAATTTGTGTGTGAAAATATGAAAAATAAACTAACGAATTTTTGGTCTAAAATTATTATTAACGAGTCGATATGATTATGTTTATTTAGAATTTTTTTCTGTGTAATTGTCTAATGTAGAGACAGTTGATAGAAAAAACTTATTTCAATCATTTTACATTCACTTTATATTATATCTTCATTATTTTATTTAATTTTCTTTGTAAATTATTTCTTTTTTTGTTATTGAAATAATATTTTTGTGACATTTTGTTTTCATTTGACCCTCGATTACTGGAAATATTCCAGTAAAAACTGAATCAGTGTTGCCTATTCTCGCATTCAAATACAGAAACACTTTTTTCTCACATATCGAGAAACGATGGAATTTTGTGTTTCACATTTCATGTGAGAAATTTTACGATGCGAGAAATACAGAAACGAGCTATAGCTTAGCAATAAGACTTGCATAGTGTAAATTAGGACATATGAAAGAAATATTTTCCATTTTATGGAAATTTGCTGTTGTTCTGTGTGAAAAAACCAAACGAAAATTTTAATATTATGTATTTATTATCAGGGCCAATTTTACCAATTCTATTTAAATATCAATATCATATTTAAATAACAATTTTAATTAATTTAAACAAGTTGGTGAAATAGCCTCTCATCTCCGAAAAAAATGTTAATTAAACGACACTAATACACATTCATTGACTGAATAATCTTTTATTTGATCGTTTCCAGAACCCATTAAAAACTAGAGATGTGCAAATGATGTAATTTTTCGTAGCACGCGAGCATCCCTGGGTATCAATAGTAAATTTAAAATTAAACCCGTATTCTAAGCTGTGTGACAAAATAAAAATTATAACAAATAACAATTTTTACATTAATTGAAATATAAAAATTGTAATTTATTATAATTTTGTCATTTTTCACAAAGTTCAGAATAAGGGGGTTAGTCATGAGTAGATACGTAAAGTATTTTAAAATAAAATTATCAATATAATTTTAATACATAGGGCCTGTGCCAAACGGTAGCAAAGTACTATTGTAAGTAAATTTTTGACACTTCTGAGGTGAATAAAATTTCACTAGCCCCAGGGGCTAGTAGAATTTTTGACACAACAGATAAATTTTTGACAAGCAGCAAGTAAGAAGCATGATATCATAAAATGTAAAACCACCGCCGTCGTTTCAAGCCGTCGCGCACTACATTAATTTTTATGTCCCTTAAATGTAGTTAGACTGTAAAAAATGTATTGTTTATTTTAATTTGCAAAAATTTTGCATCACAAATGTAAAGTTATATAATTTTCTGCTGCATGAATATTGTTTTATATAAAAATCTTTTTAAAAAATATGTTGGTAGCCGGCGGCTTGCAGTAAAATTTTTTGCTTCGCCGCCGCAGCAATTTTTTCGTCAGCTTCTTTCTATGATAAAGCGAATTTGTCAAAATTTTACATTGTCAAAAAAGATATCATTTGGCACAGCAGAAAAATTAAATTTTTTCCCCACAGGCAAATATTTTTTTACCATAGTACTTTTCTACCGTTTGTACATATCGTGACATAACCGCCAAAAAGCTTAACCGACACATGCATAACTTTTGAATTTAATTTGTTCACCAAAATCGATTAATTGCGGTTGTAAATAATTGATTTTTGTCAAAAAAAAAACGGGGACCAAAAAATTTCTCGGTTAAGCTTTTTCGGCGGTTACGGCACGATATATGTATATTTTCTCATGAAGAGTTTGCGAAACCTTAACAAATTCACAGTCTGTCCATAACAATTTCACTCAAATTTATATAAGCTTTCATAAAAATATCAGTGAATATTAATTTAAATTCATGACCAACAACATACGAGTAGAATTAATTTAAATAAATTTATTAAAGGGTCCGCAAGATAACTTTTTTTTTTGAAAATGCTATAAAAAAAACTACTGAAGCTTCGGCTGTGTGGCACGTAGCGCCGTCCTGTTGAAACCAAATGTTCCTCTTCAATTTTTGTGAAAAAAAATTCGTTCAACATGGCCCGATTACGATCGCCATTGACTGTAACGGCCACTCCTTGCTCATTTTCGAAATTATGCCTCTGGACTAAAATCCGCACCAAACAGTGACTCGTTTTGGGTGCGTCGGCTTTTCAATGTGAGAATTTTGCTTGTTTACATACCCACCAAGATCAAAATGAGCTTCATCTGAAAAGATGATTTTTTTTGGCAAAATCGGCATCTTCTGTAAGTCGATCGCAGGCCCACTTAGCGAAGCGAAAACGCATTGGATGGTCAGTTGGCTCGTTCAGCGGAAGGATAAAACTAATTATCTGTCAAATCAGACATGAGCTAAGTGTTACCATTCACGAAATAAGCACTAGTTGCAAAAAAAAACGTTAGATGGCGGACCCTTTATTTGACATATTGTCAGAAGTGTACATATAATAATTGAAATTGTGACTGTTTAAAATTTCTGGTTGAAATCTACTGATGATTTGGTTCATGCTAAACCACCATCAAATAAATTTCAATTATTATAAGAATTTATTTTTTAACTTTCCGCTACATGAAGTTAATGATTTCACGTCAATTTCCGAAAATCGAGTTTTCATCGTATTTCGACGTTTTAGGGTTCTGGGAGTCGATTGTAACTATTTTTGCGTTGATGTCCATATGGATATAAGTATGCAATGCGAATTGATACCAGTTGTTCACGATTTGCAATTAATAAGAGGACGCAAATTACGGTACTCGTTATCGAGCGAAATTATGAAATATTTCAATAGAGTTTCTATGGATATATTTCATAATTTCGTTTGACAACGAATGCCATAATTTGCCCCCTGATCATCAGCTGCTGAACTGAGATCACCTGATATAAATTCATCATGGATTTATGTAAGTATCTGTGTGTTTCATGACTTAAAGACGAGTCAACGGATCGGAAAGAAATTTGAAGCCTCCCAAAGATGTTGAGCCCACTTACATATATGCCGTAAGATAGTGAATCGATTCGGTTGAATTTCATATTTCTAAAATTTTCGAGAAAAAAATTTGCACAAAACTGTTTTTTAAGTGAGAAATTTTTTTAGATTTACTTGAACTGTAGTGAATTTCAATCAGAAATAATTTCTTATTCGGGCTTAAGTTCAGTCATTTCAATTCTTATTGAATGAAATATTTTATATTCATTAGAGTCTGAACACAATGTAACGATTTTTAGGGTTCCGTACACCAAAGGTGAAAAAAGGAACCCTATTGTTTTCGCTAAGCTGTCCGTCACACGGTATTTTTTCAGGAACCGTAAGAGCTACGGACCTCAAATTTGGACAGAGTATGTAGAACCTTGGCCACTACAACAACATATACATGAGAATTAGAAATTAAAGGGTGATCCAAAACGAGCGACGAAAAATGTTAAAATCTCATGTAATATACATACAATTGTATGACCATGTGTATATTGACACTTGAAATTTGTAAAATTAGTGTATTTTTATATAGACTACAACAATAAACATTAAAATATTAAAAAAATTAAATTAAAGGGTGGTCCATCAGTTAATGCAATTTTGACTATGTAATTTTGACAACTTGCTATATCTTGGAGACCGTAAGAGGTAAACTCTTGAAATTTTCAAAAACGGTAAAACTAAAGAATCCGAAAATTATAAAATCACCAAACCGGAAAAAATCGCCAAAACCGGAAAAAAATCGCCAAAAATTTAAAAAAAATCGCCAAGTCGAGAAAAATCGACAAAATTAAAAAAAAAAAATTCTAGCACTAAAATAAATCGCCAAATTCGAAAAAATCGTTTAAATGAAAAAAAATCACCAATATGAAAAATACGCCAAAACGTCCAAAATGCGCCAAAACCAAAATAAATTGTTTATGTGAAAAAAAAATCGCCAAAATTAAAAAAAATCGCCAAAATTAAAAAAAATCGCCAAATTTAAAAAAAATCGCCAAAATTTAAAATAAACTGCAAAAACCAAAAAAAATCCTCAAAACGAAAAAAATCGCCAAAACTAAAAAAATCGCCAAAACAAAAAAAAAATCACCTATATGAAAAAAACGCCAAAATTAAAAAAAATCGCCAAAATAAAAAAATCGCCAAAATAAAAAAAAGCCAAAATAATAAAAATCGCCAAAATTAAAAAAACTTCAAACCCCAAAAAAAAATCTCCAAAACGTGAAAAAAAGTACCAAAACTTAGAAAGCGCTAATAAATTCAAAAAACCCCCAAACTAAAAATAAACGCTTAAAACCGAAAAAACCCAAAAACGAAAAAAATGCCGAAACTATAGTTTATATTATTCGTATTGAATTACATATCTCGTGCCCACACGGAACCCTTCGTGCGCGGGCCAAAGTCGCACTTCACTGAATTTATTTTTTAGCGGTGCGGATTTCCATACGTTTTTGAAGTAAA
This sequence comes from Tachina fera, assembly GCA_905220375.1. Classification (NCBI taxonomy): domain Eukaryota; kingdom Metazoa; phylum Arthropoda; class Insecta; order Diptera; family Tachinidae; genus Tachina; species Tachina fera. Next base: position 181,284,658 of record LR999963.1, read on the forward strand.
AATCCGCAATGCGGGACGGAATAAAAAATTAAAATCTATTTTATTTTCATTGCGGACTTTCTTATTCTCTCAATTTTCTCTTGCTGACGTTGCCGTAGTTTTTGAATAATTGGCAACATTATTGTAAAAAAAACATGATTTTGAAGTTCAAACATTTTTGTCATAGATTATAAAAGTTTAAAAAATATATCTGAAAATGTATAAAATGTTAATAATTTTTTGTTTTTAGTTATAAAAATGTATGCACAAAAAAATTAATAAAAATTTAAACAAACAATGACAAGTATTGCCTGCGCCGTCTTCCGTTGTATTATGTTTATTTTTCTCTCCCGCAACGAAAAATCGCACCGCACCGCAAACATTGTATTTAGAATCTTAATGAGAGTTTCTAAAGAATAGAAGACAATTAAACTAGACTTTTTTATTAGCTGGGGGAAATACCGATATTTTTCTGTGCAGCCACGCACTTCATCAGCACCCTAGTCTATCCACTTGGGTAGAGTTTCTTATTAACATCAGCTATTTAACGTAAATTTTTAATGAAAAGGAATTCGAGAAATGATTGTGTACACAATTATTGATTTACATTTGTAGGTGTCACATTTTTTTTTAATTTTTCTATTTAGGTTAGCACGAAGTTATATTACTTTTTTGTTTTTTTTTTTTTAAATTTTAAACTAATACCTCGATCAATTTCAAAGCCTAATCAGTTCTTAAATCGGGTAATTCGTTCGTTTCAGAGATATTGTTGGCGAAAAATTTGGAAAAAAAATTTTTTCTAATAACTTAAAAAATCTGCGTTAGATCGGGTTTATATATTCACTGATTTTATACACTTAAAAAGTGTATGCCGCAAAAAGTGTCTAAAATCTGTAACTTAGTGGCTGCTCACATATTACGTAATGCTCTAAGGAGTGAAGGGGGTTAAGGGTTTGTTACGCTTTAGAAAATGTATGCTGATAATTTGTTTAAAGGTTTATAATGGAAGGAGTGGGGAGAGTTTTTGTATATAAATAACAAGAATAGCGCTTTGCAAAATGTGAATGGCCCAAGGCGAATTCGTATCAGCTGATCTCAATTCAGCAGCTAATGATCAGCTGTTAATTTCTCTGGTGTCAAATTAAAGCAAAACTTTTGTAAATTTTCTGTCAACAGGAAATTTTACACCAACAAATATATAAGGCGAATATGCGTGTTGCAAATCGAGACCACCTGGTATCAATTCGCCTTGCAATCGAGTCTTAGCAGCAAGTTTCTGGAATGGCCTGCAAAGTCAACCGCATTCCATGTTTTTTAATCCGAAAACTCAGCACATTTTCAATAACACGCACTAAAGGAAAAGTAAAAGACACAATTCAAGTTATATTATTCGGCCCTGTTCTGTAAACCGAATCTTAGTAAATTTCTCATTTTCAAAAAAAATTAATAATGGTTCTGCAGACGTGTTTAAAATCATACACGATAATTTTCTTTCAGATATGTTATTTGGGAATCTATATAATAAAAAAATTTAAAAAAAATATTTCTATTATCTGAGTTAGTTTTCTGATATCCATCGATTTACAGAACAGGCCCGATTATTCTCAATGAGATGTCATATTGAATTAAAAAAGTTTTTTTCTTGCTAAAAAAACCTGCAAAAATATGTCTGTAATTTGAAATTTAAATAGAGGTTAATTTACATTTAATATTTAAGGTTTTGGCATGCTGGAATCGGGCTGCGTTTCCATTAAAAATGAGGTCAACATAATGATGAAAAATGTGATTGACATTGTTTTGGGAGGATTTACCTATTGGCTGTTCGGTTATGGCATGAGCTATGGACGTGGCCCGTTATCAAATCCTTTTGTAGCCATAGGTGATTTTTTACTTGATCCACCAGTTGATGATCCATTGATGGGACAAATATTTGCAGCGTTTCTATTTCAATTGTCATTTGCCACAACTTCAACGACTATAGTAAGTGGTGCAATGGCAGAGAGGTGAGGAAATGGCATATGTATGCATTAGGGCGGGTCGATTTAAAAATCGCACAAATTAAAGGAAAATCGTATTCTAGGGGTCAAAATACGAAACTTTGACGAAGGAACCATACCTCTAATAGGTATTTTGATGTCCCGAGTTTTGGTCCGAAGGGTAAAATTACCTATGCCCGTGACACCCCTGGAACCACCCCTGGGTGGTTTGCCATGCCAACATTTCAAAAAATCACAAATATTTGTATAGGGAACCCCCAGGGGTGGTTCCAGAGGGTGTGTCACTGGCATAGGTGGGTCGGCCCTCCAAAATTAGCGGGGGTCGGTCATACATTTTGACTCGATTGAGAAACTCTAAATGGATTAAACTGAGATTTTTTAAAATTTTACCCTTCGGATCGAAAGTCGGGACATCAAAATACATTTTAGAGGTATGGTTTCTTCGGCAAAGTTTCTTATTTTGATCCCTAGAATACGATTTCCCTTGTAATTTGAGCCATATTTTTTGCCTCCATACAAATCGACCCGCACTAGTATGCATGTGCATATATGCACAGTGGCGACAACTTAAACAGCACAGCAATTTATTAAAAATTTTTATTTCTTAAAAACACAATCTTTGTGTAACCATTAGCCCGTTTCGTAAAAGTTTTCACATGAAGTGTGAAACAAAAAATTTCATCGTTTCTCGATATGTGAGAAAAAAGTTTTTCTGTATATGAATGCGAGAATAGGCAACACTGATTCAGTTTTTACTGGAATATTTTCAGTAATCGAGTGTCAAATGAAAACAAAATGTCACAAAAAAATTATTTCAATAACAAAATAAGAAATAATATACAAGAAATGGAAAATAAAATAATGAACATGAAAATAAAGTGAATGTAAAATGCTTGAAAGAAATTTTTTCTATCAACTGTCTCTACATAAGAAAATTACACACAAGTAAAATCTAAATAAAAATAATCATATCGTTTCTTTAATAATAATTTAATTTAAAAAATTCGTTGAATATTTTTTTTCATAAGTTTTTGAACAAATTTGGTTGTTCTCGCACCAATTTTGTTGTTTTGGCAGTTCTTGCTAGAAACTTTTCACAAAATATTGTTACAGAAACACTTTTTCTCACATTTTTCCAATAATTGCTGGAAATTTATTTAAATGACACGATAGTTCTCGCAAAGAAAAAATACAGAAACACTTGTGTGAGAAAATCCATTTTGTGTTTCAATTCACACTGTTTTTGTTACAATTTCCTCGTTTCATGCGGGAAATTTTACGATGCGAGAATTACCGAAACGAGCTAAATGTTTTTATTTTTTCTTTTGTGATAAAATCTATTAAACAATTAAAATTTTTTTGTTCAAAGTGTGCTATTTATGCTGGCACTACTGTACACCTGTACATACTCCTAAATATTTACATATTACTATATACATATGCACATGCATAAATATTTACTCACATACTTATTTAAATACAATTGACCTCTTTTGCTTTGTTGTTTGTTCCTCATTAATTTTCAGATGCAATTTTAAAGCGTATTGTTTGTTTTCGCTGTTGAACACAATAATCTATTGTATACCCAGTGGCTGGGTGTGGGGCGAACATGGTTTCCTTAACAACTTGGGAGCTGTTGATATAGCGGGTAGTGGTCCTGTGCATTTAATTGGTATTGCGTGCTTTTGATTTTTGCGCTGAATTTTTTTTTGTTAATTTAAATTTTTTTCTATAATTAAAAAGGTGGAACAGCAGCATTTGCTTCGGCTGCCATGCTAGGACCTCGTTTGGGTCGCTATGCAGAGGGTTATGATCCTTTGCCTTTGGGCAATCCTGTTAATGCGTGCATGGGTTTGTTTGTTTTGTGGTGGGGTTGGTTGGCCTTTAATTCGGGCAGTACATATGGCGTTAGTGGTTCAAAATGGCAGTATGCTGCTAGAGCAGCAGTTATGACCATGATGGGCTCTTTTGGTGGCGGCATCATAAGTTGTTTGTAAGTGTTTTTTTTTTTTTTGGTAATAGCATATTTTTTAGGTATAACCCCACAAGCTACATATTAAAGTCAAGTCGCTATATTTTTCATGCTCTTTAAATGATCTAAAAATATTATCGATTTTTTTAAATAAATATAATGCAGATATCGAGCCTTAATTTCGATTCAAACTTGTTTTTGTACGCAAATTGTCGCTTACGAAAAAATTGTACAGCATGTGTCTGTGTTATCAAAAATTTTGTCATTTTGATAATTCTTAACTATGGGTAGGCCGATTAATGTTAAATTCAATAAAAAAAGTATATTTTTGATAACATGTCGTCGCTTACGATAAAATCGAAAAAAGGGCTCGATATTTTTTATTCAAAAAGTTGTTAGGATTTTTAAGCACAGTTTAGCAATTTCTGAATATCATTTTTGAATTAGGAAAACAACATAACTACATAATTATGGTAAGATAAGGCGTCTACATATCGCCAGCTAAAATTCATAACCACGCAACTAATGAAAAATTCAAAATGCCATTTTTAATTAATTACAGTGTGACAAAAAATACCTGCAAAGTGTTACTGTTTTTCTGGTAGGTATTGTCGAGTATATCAAGAATCTGTATTTGAAATTTTCCAAACACCTACAAAATCTTGAGTTACGGGTAAAAACCCGGGTTTGGTTTTCGTACCCGTAGGCACTTATGAACCTCTAACTAAGTTAAATTTCAACCAATTTTGAATTTATAAACGGATTGAGAAAGAAGAGACTTAGACCTTTCGGTTATAAGCGAAAATTCGTAATTAACGGCGTTTGATATAATTCAAGGCACACACAAACATAAACTAAAGTGTATGGTGCAAGCAGCTTTTGACAGTTTAAAAACGAAAACACAGAATATCATCAGGACGATTGCATTGACCTGATAAATAGGCCTTGGTATAATTATAATCATTTCTGTGAAAAAGTTTTGCAAAACTGTAGGGGCCGGAGATGTTGTTCGTTGTAAGCGAACTATACTGTATTTAAAATAAATGTATACCTAATCTAAACTTTCAAACGTATGGTCGTTTGTCTCCTCTGAAAAAAAAAATTATTGTACTTACGCTGTTATTAATGCAAGTAGCAGAATTTACAAATCGCTAATATACCTACTGCTCTTAGGTATTCCCTTTGGCGTCATGATGGTCGTATGGATATAATGGATTTGATTAATGGTATCTTGGGTTCTTTGGTGTCCATAACAGCTGGTTGCTTCTTGTATAGAGCTTGGGAAGCTTTAGTAATTGGACTATTGGGTGCTCTGTTGTGTGTGCTAACGATGCCTTTGTTTGATCGCTTGGGAGTTGATGATCCCGTGGGTGCCAGTTCAGTTCATGGCGTATGCGGTATTTGGGTGAGAATTCTTTTTTTTTATTTACATAATTAAGCTTTTTATAAATATCTTTATTCATGTATGTTCTGAAAATCACAATTTTTCATGATTTTGAAAAGAAAATAATGGTCCTGCAAACGTTTTTAAACTCATATACAATAAATTATTTTCGGAAATGATATTTGATGCTTTATGAAAAAGAAAAATTAAAAAATGTTCCCAACACCATTATTACTTTTAAAATCATATGCGATTTGAAACATGGGATTTTCAGAACATGCCGGATTTTTTCTATTGTGAGTCCGCTTTTTAACTTTCAGAATATGAAAAATATTCAGTTGAATCTAAAAATACCATTAAAGCTGCAACTTAATAATAGGAGGAGTTTGAGTTTAAAAACGGATTCAAACAGAATTGAATAAAGATGTTTGTTGTGGAAATTTTTTTGCGTACAGGTTTTTTAACTTTCTATGTTTGTGTTTGTAATTCTCAATAACATGTTGAGAGTTTTTCTATAAACATTCCGAGTTTTTTTTAGCATTTCTCAAGAATTTTTTTGTTGAAGTCTACTGACGACGAGTTTCTTAAACAGAAACGAAATGCATATAGACGTTTCTTAACCAACAACAACAAACTAAAAATGTTCTTTATTTATTATTTATTTCCTAGGGAGTTATAGCTGTGGGACTTTTTGCCGATAATCCCATTCCGCTTGAAACTACCAAAGGACGCTCAGGGCTTTTTAAGGGTGGCGGCTGGTATTTACTGGGCATACAGTCGCTTTCGGCCTTGTGTCTTACTTGCTGGGGCATTTGTTCCACCTTTTTACTGCTCTATATTGTCAACAAAATCATACCCATTCGTATGGATCCTAATGAAGAACTGCTAGGTGCCGATTTAATGGAGCATCGCATACGACATTCACAAATCGGTTTATCGAGAGCCATATCTGCTTTGGCACCCCTTAAAATTGACTTGAACGAAATAGCTGGTATACAGCCTATCGGACTAAATCCTGGCCATGAAAAATCACTGGCTCAACTTAAGGCGGCCGATGACAAATTACAACAGTGGCAAACTTATTTACATCAAATGGGTCCTCATGTACCCAAACAATTTGAACATGATGCTGATGACGAGCAAATTTTCAAACGCAACCTTAAGTCTCCCGTTAAAAGGAGAGGCAGCCTGGCCAATGCATTCAACAGAAAACTTAAAAATATTCAAATAAACAACCACGCACCGTCGGATGTGGTGCCGGGTTATTATAAGCAAAATAACAATGAGTTGCCCATAATATCGGATAAAAAATTTGATGGCGATAAGGATAAGGATATGAATTTCGCTTGGTTGGACTAATGAAGGAGAGATATTTGTCTTTTGCGATGTGCATAATTTTCACTAAGCAATTAAATTAAAATTTATTTTAATACCACAGTACAACATTTTTGAAGTCATTGATTCGGGACTCAATTCTGACAATTTCACGTAAAAGTAGGCCCAAAATGAAGAACTTGTGCATCATTCGTTTTGTCTTCTTACCTGCTAAAATATTTTTTATATATTTTGTGCAAAACTTTCCAAATAATGAATGAGGGTGCAATTTCTGTAAAAAAAAATCATACAGGTAGCCACCGGAAATCCCCAAATAATTAAAACAGTCCACTATCCTTTTTTTCCTTTTAATTGTTCACGCACACTTATTAGCGTTTATTGCTTCGCAGCCATAAAAATCAAATAACCTTTTGTTTATTCCTTTTTTTAATTAGATTTGACACTTTTTGCATTTTTGATTTTTTATGAATTTAAAAAAAAAATTAAATTTTTAGACAAAAAATACTTCTTTCCCTTCATACATTAATTTTTAACTTGGAAAGTGTTGCACACATAGGAAAAGGGTATAAGAACAGATTAGAGGAATTGTAATTCTTAATTTTTCTAAATTTGTTTCAGCTAAATCGGACTAGTGGTTCTCGAGTTATGTCAAACAAAAGAGCCTAAAACGTGAAAATTCCCCTATACGATAGTTACTAACTTCAAATCGATATTAAAAATATTTTAGCAGGTAAGAAGACAAAACGAATGATGCACAAGTTCTTCATTTTGTGCCTACTTTCACGTGAAATTGTCAGAATTGAGTCCCAAAATCATATGTTGTACTGTGTAATGGATTTCCTTTTATTTTATTAAGTTTTTTTATTAATAAACCGGCATGTAGAGAATCAAAATTATGCCAGTGCCACATGCGTACGTGACTCTTTTACATGCCACAGTTTGTATATCGCTCAGTTACTCAAACAACGTCATTCCAGAAAACGAGGTGGAATTTTTCAATTTACCCACAACTTGATGGAAAAATAAAACTTTATTTTTCTCTCAAGAGCTGAGTTATGAGGATTAATTCTGCTTCACTAACTCAAAAATTTCATTTATTGAGTAAATTAGCGATATCAATTTGATTAAGTAACGGTCAATTTCAATAGGGAAATTTTATTTATTTGAACAATATGGCAACATCTTCTCATTATGTGTATAACAGCTTGGCAACACCTTTTACCGTTACGCTGAATATTAAACTTTTCGATAGATTGGTTGCATGTAAAATTAACGGCTTGTTTAACTAAATTATATTTATACACACATGGGAGTTAATGTAAAATAAATAATAATGAATGTCTGTCTGTTCGTTGTTTTAAGTAGTTTTTTTAAAGTTAAAAACAAATTGCAATATGTATGTTAAATTCATTTTACAGAATGAGAAAGATTAATTTTTAATTATGTTATTGAATGCATTACATCGTAATAATTAAATTTTTGATAACTTGGCTTTATTTACATTATTATATGCATACATATGTACATATAACAATTCTTAAATGCATTTAAAAAATTTATTTATGAAGCCACTACATATCGCACATTAAATTATAAAAAAAGACTGTGTTGCAAAGAAATTTCTACGGTTGTTACGAGATTTGTTCAGTGAACTGAAAAAACAAAACAATTTTGATAATTTTGATTTATAACTGCTTATGATTTAGTGTGCGATATATGTATGTAATTTCCATTGCTAGCACACGCAGTCTTACAATGTCAATCCGTATTTCTGTAACCATTTCAGACCCTCCACTGTATTCGCCTTTGGTTTATACTCACAACCAATCCAATCACTATACTTTATCTTTTCAATCAATGAAAATATATATTCATAATTCAATTCACCTGTATGATCGGGTTCATGGCGATCGGGCACTTGAGCAATTTGTATGTGTCCAATTAATTGGTGCAACTCTTCAAAGGCATTAGTTACATTACCACGTATCAATTGCAAATGGAAAATATCTAACATCAAACGTAAATTTTTACTATTTACTTCTTCCAAAACATTGCGTGCCACTTCGTAGGAATTCAATAAGTACGAAGGCACCGAATATTTATTAATGGGTTCAATAACGGCCACTATGTTTTCTTCTTCCAAAATGGGAGCAGCATATCTCAAGTTGGAATGGTACGTTTTCATATGTTCATCTAGCGAAGAATTTTTTACTAGGCCCGCCATTAAATGAATTTTTTGGCATTGCAATTTCTTGGCCAATGTTATGGTTTCCTTGAAATGGATTTTGAAATGATTCTCTGCACCTGGTACACTAGAGGAGCCCAATGACATTTCTTCAGTGCCCAGAGCTACATTCATAAGCGCAATTTGTATGCCTGTATCATTTTTAGCTTCAATTACTTTCTCTTCTTCGTTGCGAGGAAACGGTATCTCTACAGCTCGAAAGCCGGCTCGGTGGGCAAGATGTATTCTATCGGCTATAGTTGCAGCTTCGGTAAAAAGGAAATTTAAGTTAGCAGCAAATTTAAGCACCATCGTTTCAATTTAACTACGTTTTATAAATTGAAAATTTATATAAAAACGGTGACTGCTACAATTATTTGCATACTATCTTAAAGTGCACTTAAAAATGATAAGAGATAGTGGAATTGAATAACTTCAAAACACAAAACTTTGACATCCAGGGCTGGAACTATGAGCGCATACCTGAAAATATAAGTAAAAATATACATGTAGCTCAAAATTATAGTGTTTTTACTTATTAAAAATTTTAAAACCTCCGAATACATCTAGAAAAGATGTGATATCTTCTAAACGGCTGAACCGTTTTTCTCAAAACATAGCTAAGAACCCTCTCGATCAAGTCGACACACACTAAAAACTTATAACACTCCTTGATTTGGTCGGGGGTTAGAAATAGGGATTAAGAAGTATTTTATAATTCCTTTGCTTAAATATGGAGTGTTAAGTACTCAGACAAAAAGCAAAGTAGATTATTGATTTTGATTTGTAAAAATTAACTTAAATGTCATTTGATATTATACGCAGACAGCTGCTTTATTGAACTTATCTTTCTAAATTTGCCTTTGTGTCCAATAAATGTGTGCTTAAAAGCGCTAACAGCATAAGTCGACTTAAGACATGTATATCGTCAGTTGAAATGCAGTCGGTGCCTAACATATTGAAAGTTTTATTTTTAATTATTGGATATTATATCGAAACAAACATTCGTTAAGCAGCTCTGGGTCGGGGAACATCTCTCGCGTCATCGTAATTATTTCTTAAGTGCGGTCAGGCTTGTGTGTGTTGTATGGCCTTCGAGAGTTTTTCGTCTCGCTCGCACTGGTTGACTGATCTGCCACGGATAACCGTATAATCTTTCGGTTTTTTGTGGAATTTCTTTAACAACCACGTTGCCTACTTCCTGTGCAGTCAGTCACAAAACCTTTTAAAATAATGTTAATACCATCTTGGGCATATGGTCTACGTTACTCCGCCCATATTTGTGTAACACCATATTATTCAAATTTCCTTTGCATTAATGTTTAATAAATAAATATCGAAACAAAATTGGCCGAGTTAAAATCACCCTTATTCCAGTTGTCGACAACGACGTCACTTTAACACAATACCAAAAAATTGGGCTTGTGTACCCGTTGGCAGATTTATGCTATTTTCTAGAACTTGGTAACCGAAATAGATTGTCAGTACATAGCACAAAATTGTTTTCGAGAGCGAGTAAACAAACCTAAATTTTTTTGGTATAGTGTTGAATTGCCGTCGATATCTTCAGCCGAAATAAGGGTGAATAAATAAACTACTTCAGTCAATTGACCCATTTTGACTTTTTTCTCTCTTCTATAAAATTTACAAAAGTTAAGTTACGTTATTTTTCATTCCAACAATTGATATGCGACAAAACTATTTTATTTATTTATTTATTAAACATATTAATGCAAAGTAAATTTTCATAATATGGTGTTGCACAAATATGGGCGGAGTAACGTAGACCATATGCCCAAGATGGTATTAACAGTATTTTAAAAGGTTTTGTGACTGACTGTACACGACCTATGCATTCACATAGGAAGTAGGCAACGTGGTTGTTAAATTCCACAAAAAACCGCAAGATTATACGGTTATCCGTGGCAGATCAGTCAACCAGTGCGAGCGAGACGAAATGCAAAATCCTTTAAAAAAAACTATTTAAAACACACACAAGCCTGACCGCACTTAAGAAATAATTACGATGACGCGAGAGATGTTCCCCGACCCAGAGCTGCTTAACGACGTTCGAAAAAAAAACTATTTTAATTTGTCCATTTTGATTAAAAATTAAGTGGACGCTTTTTACAATTTTCCCTTCAACAAAAATTCTCGTTTCATGGAACACACGTACTCACATTGCTAGGCAAAGCTTGTTTTTAGCTTTTTCTAGCATGTGTTAGAAAGAACAACGTGGAAAAATATTAAACGTGTAATTAACACGTAAATCTAAAAAAATACCAATACAGGTACCGTCCTGCACAAACCTCAACGTGTACGTTGTGTAGATATGAAACCTATAAAATGCTTCAGATCAAATAGCCCATTTACCGTGTCAAAAACTGAAATACCAAAGTACATATATCATAATTCAATGTGCCTTATAAAAAATAAAAAGTTCTCATTAGCGTTACATGTGCATTTCTATATTGGACGATTCTTTAGTTCATGCTTACCTTTTATGAACCAAGCTCATCTTCCAATGATTTGGCAAATTGTTTTAGCACAAGTTTTGAAGGCCATTTAGTAGAACGGCATGTATGAATGAATAACTTTGTAGATTTCTCTCAACATTTCACCCAATTCCCACCAAACAAATAAAAGAAACTAAAGCTGTTTAATTTTCTTAGCTCTTTTTAAATTTGTTTATTTAATTTTCTGGAATTTCAAAGCAAGCAGTAGTAACCATTTAAATTTTACTAAAGATATTAAATTAGTTAAATTAAATTACATTTTGAAGTGTGGAGGATGATGTTCATTTGTATGGGTGAATACAAACGAAGAAGAATAGTTGTTGGGAGTAAGTCCTTAAAGGTTTATTTTAAAATCTAAATAGCAGTTTGTAATTGGAATATTTTTGTTGATGAAAAGAATAAATGATGGTACTTTTGCGATTTTCAATTTGGTATTTAATCGACTTCTTCGATGGTGGGACCAGCACCGGAACCAGCTCCAGCACCGGGAGCACCACCAGCACCAGGGAAGGCACCAGGCATACCACCGGGCATGCCACCGGGAGCTCCGCCAGCACCTTGGTACAATTTGGTGATGATAGGATTGCAAACGCCTTCCAGTTCTTTTTGGCGGTGTTCATATTCTTCCTTATCAGCCAATTGATTGGCATCCAACCACTTGATTGTTTCGTTACACTTCTCCATAATTGTGTTGCGATCAGACTCTGAGATCTTGCTCTTCAAGTTGTCTTCATCCAATGTTGCCTTCATGTTAAAGCAGTAAGATTCTAAAGAATTCTTAGCAGCAATGGTTTCTTTTTGCTTCTCATCTTCGTTACGGTACTTCTCGGCCTCGTTGACCATGCGTTCGATGTCTTCCTTGGACAAGCGACCCTTGTCGTTGGTAATGGTGATCTTGTTTTCCTTATTGGTTGAGCGTTCCAATGCGGTGACATTCAAGATACCGTTGGCATCAATATCGAAGGTAACTTCGATTTGAGGAACACCGCGAGGTGCTGGGGGAATACCAGATAATTCGAATTTTCCCAACAAATTGTTGTCCTTAGTCATGGCACGTTCACCTTCGTAGACCTGGATCAATACACCGGGTTGGTTGTCGGAGTAGGTGGTGAATGTTTGGGTTTGTTTGGTAGGGATGGTGGTGTTACGTTTGATGAGAACGCTCATGACACCGCCAGCGGTTTCAATACCCAAAGACAAAGGAGTAACATCGAGCAGCAACAAGTCTTGAACTTCCTGAGACTTGTCTCCGTGCAAGATGGCAGCCTGCACAGCGGCACCATAGGCAACAGCTTCATCAGGGTTGATGGACTTGTTCAATTCCTTGCCATTGAAGAAATCTTGCAATAACTTTTGCACCTTGGGAATACGGGTAGAACCACCGACCAAGACAATATCGTGGATTTGAGCTTTGTCCATTTTGGCGTCACGCAAAGCTTTTTCGACGGGGTCCATGGTGCTGCGGAACAAGTCAGCGTTCAATTCCTCGAAACGGGCACGGGTGATTGAAGTGTAGAAATCGGTACCCTCAAACAAAGAGTCGATTTCAATACTGGCCTGGCTGGAAGATGACAAAGTACGCTTAGCACGTTCGCAAGCGGTGCGTAGACGACGCAAAGCACGCTTGTTGGAGGTGAGATCCTTCTTGTGTTTGCGCTTGAATTCCTGAACAAAATGGGTGACTAGGCGATTATCAAAATCTTCACCACCCAAATGAGTGTCACCAGCTGTGGACTTGACCTCGAAGATGCCGTCGTCAATGGAGAGTATAGAAACATCAAATGTACCACCGCCCAAATCGAAAATAAGCACATTACGTTCCCCAGCGGCCTTCTTGTCAAGACCGTAAGCAATGGCAGCAGCGGTAGGTTCATTGATAATACGCAAAACATTCAAACCAGCAATGGTTCCAGCATCCTTGGTGGCCTGACGCTGTGAGTCATTGAAATAAGCTGGCACGGTGATAACAGCATTCGAAACTGATTTTCCCAAGTAGGCTTCGGCGGTTTCCTTCATCTTTGTCAAAACCATGGAAGAGATTTCTTCAGGGAAGAAGGTTTTCTTTTCATCCTTGTAGGAAACTTGGATTTTTGGCTTGCCGTCAACGCAGACAACGTCGAAAGGCCAATGTTTCATATCAGCTTGAACTGTTGCATCATCGAATTTGCGGCCAATCAGACGCTTAGCATCGAAGATGGTGTTTGTGGGATTCATGGCGACTTGATTTTTGGCTGCATCTCCAATAAGACGTTCAGTGTCGGTGAAGGCAACATATGATGGTGTTGTACGATTACCCTGATCGTTGGCAATAATTTCAACTTTGCCGTGTTGGAAAACACCCACGCAAGAGTAGGTTGTACCCAAATCAATACCAATAGCAGGAGCTTTAGACATCTAAAATAATAAGGAAACAAACAAAAAAATTATAAATGTTTATAATTTACAAAGCCTTACTTACGGATTAGTAAGAGATTGCCAATGAATTGGTGTTTTTTTACAGATAAAGAGTAGTAGACAAGTGCAATATTTACTGTCGTCTTTATGTGAGGTCGACGACGCCATTCAAAATAAGGATTGTAAAATATTCCACCTTATTGCGAATACCGTCGTCGACGTCACATTAAGACGACAGTAAAAGCTGTAATTTCGTCGGTTTGTTTCTGTTTTGATGTATGGGACATTTTTAATAAAATTGAGTTATTGATTGATTATATATGTATGAATAATGTGTCTTCTTTCCAAATTCATTATCAATTTTCCGATTTCTTGAATACATCTGGAGATATGGAATTTCAAATTTGCGTCTACTTAAATTTATGTATACAGTAATTTAAACCACTTGAGCAAGTAGTGAACAAAATTTTGTTATGAATGTGGAATGCCTTGCCAAAGATTTTTGTCATATTTTCCTTAAGTCCTAATAACTTTTCATGTTGGATGTAAAAAGTTTGAATAAAAAACATATGTATCTATTACTTTTATTATTAAACAAAAAATTATATCGTGTATTTTTATAAAACTAATGAACTAAACATTCATCATCGATTTTCTCAAAAACACATTTTTGTCCAATACATCAAAACAGAAACAAATCGACGATTTGTCTACTCCTTGTCGATAACAATTGACTACTATTAATATGCTCCATTAGTTTATAAAGCCTTACCTCCATATGCAAAAAAAAATTAAAGTGTGCTTGAAGCGTACTTTAAGACAAAATTTCCATACAAAAACCGGTTTAGCTTACACTTTAGCATTCGTTAATATTTAGCATATGGGGGTTACAGATTAGTAAGGCCGGGTTTACATTAGTGACATGCACAAGACCATTTATAAGACCTTTCAAGACATGATAGATTTTTAAAAAGCTTTACTACAGCGAAATATTTTGCTTTAGTAAAGCATTTGAAAAATCTCTCGTCTTGAAATGTCTTATAAATGGTCTTGTGCAGGTCACTAGTTTACATCTGTGTGCTAAATGCCACAAAAGCGTAACCAACTAATTACAAATGAAAAACTATTTGATTCAGACATGTATTTATTAAGTTAAACAGTTCATACATAATTTATAGACAATTTTATAGAATCCAAAATGATTGCAAACTGTTAAATCAATAAATATATGTCTGAATCAAACAGTTTTTCATTAGTAATTAGTTGGTTACGTTTATTTTTTTTGGCCAAATGACACAAGAAATGCCAGATGTAAACTCAGCCTATGCTTGTTTTTTCAAAGAAAACGAAACTTTTTTAATTCTTTATATGTGACGCGCAAAATAGAAAGGGACCTAAGGGTAAAAACAGTTTTGTTCAGGAGAGCCATTTTAAAGTTTTACCCCCTTATGCAAAAACGATTGGTAAATTTAAAGTTGGTTTAACATTTGAATTTTTTATGGCAAAACCGGTTTTAACGCATGCTTTAACTTTAATAATCGTTTGTGCATAAGAGCAATAAATACATGTATCTTTAGTTGACTTCAATTTCATAAAACGCGCATATCTCTGGGAGGGAACACTTTTGGGGCATGGGATCGGTCTCATTCGATGCTCAGATGTGTTGTCCACATCAACAAAAAAAAAAAAGTGAAAATTGATTTTTACCCTTAGGTCCCATTCTCTATGCGCTGCAACATATATTTTTGTAGGCCGTCAGCAGCTCTAAGTTAGGTAAAATTTAAAAAAAATCCGAGTCACGATATTTAGAAATACAAGGTTAATTGCTTACTGTCGCACGCTACAAATTATTGGAATTTCTAGGAGAAATGCCCATGTGTTGTTTTACATATGTTATCTTGTCGTTTTGGCCTATACTATGCAATAAATGACACAATATTAAACAAAATATTATTTTTTGTTTTTGTGATTTACACTTTATCCATATAAAATTTCTCAATTAAAAAACAAAGCTCTTACTTTTCTTTATAGGTACATATTCCCGTAAGCGAAGTTTTTTTTTATCAAATTTGTAAAGAGAATTCATTTGCATGAAACCTCTTCCCCTGATTATTATATGTACAAAGTTCATTTAGAATAATTAATTTCACGTTTTATATTGTGTATCAATAAACCAGATTTGGTGTTGTTAAACCACGATTAGGGGTGAATGACTAATTTTAGCATTAGCATGTACATATATGTGTGCGTGTGCAAATATAGTACATATCTCTCATTTACACAAAGAACGTCACAAGTCAAAAATTTGAATTTCATAAAAACAATTTCAGAACTCAAAAAATTCAATTTTTGAGTGAGTGATGTAAATTGAAAATTTCAAACTCGTTTTCTGGCAATTTTAATAGTTTATATGGCAATATTTCGTAATTTCGTTCGATAACGAGTGCCGTAATTTGTCCCCTGGTTTTCTCGAGTTATAACGTTGTTTGAGTAAATGAGCGATAGGTACACATGTATGTATGTATGTATGCATGTAATTCCTTTTTTGGAGTCTTATCGTGGCTGCCGTATTTGAAATACTGAACAAACGTTGTGGTTCTATAATTTATTGCAAAAACGTCGTATTCAAAGTCGAAATACACCAACCAAGATAAGGTGAGGACTATTGAATTTACTATGCACGTGTACAATAAATGTTTATTATAATTTTTTGTATGTAATAGATTTTAAACATTCCTAATTGCGAAACTACTTTTCAACACCTTTTTTTCTTAACTTTTTTTGTGTCGTTTTTTTAGTTACGACATACATATCGATTTCTACCATTTTGTTTCTTTGTGACTAAAAAAAATCAATGAATGCACAATTTTTCCAGAACATACATATAAAAAAAATCAAAAATGCTGCAACTAGTATTCAATTAGGGTGTTAACAGTACATAGCAGATATATAATGTAGTGAAATTGCATTACATAGAACTGTTCCTGTTACCAAGTCCCTTTTACATATGGATGTAGTATGTAGTACATCAAATACACATGGGAAAAATCCTTAAAATGTGCTAATGTATTAGTTACCAACAACATAGAAAGTGCACATGTATGTACAATTAGGGGATGGTTATTGAAGGAAATGCCCTAAAATAACACGATCTAGAATGCACGAGTTTCTTGTGAAATTGTAATAGTTTTACTATTTAACAGATATAAAAACAAACACCACTGTAGCTATTTTTCGATAAACTAGTGAGTCATGCCAAGAAAATTTTTCCAGAAACTTCGCATTGTAATTTTGTTGTAATTGTACTCAACTGCTTAGATCACAAAGCAATTATTAAATGGAAAAAAGAATTTCACAATTAATTTTTTCAATTTATTATGTATACTTAATAAATTAAACCTTTGCTACATATCCCACGTGTTAATTTTTTTCGCCCATTGCAAGTTGTAGCAAATTTAAAATTTTCAATGTCGAGAATTTTTTCATTTATATTACAATTATTGATTTTATAATTTTTGTCTACTCACCTTGTTTATATTTTTCTTTATTAATCGTTTAAAATGTTGTACACCTTTATTCCAAAAATACTTTTTTGGTTTATTATCTCGTGTTCTATAATAACTGTGCGGCAGTCACACGTTCGGTCAAATTCACAATTTTTCTAGTAATGGCGGCGGATGCGTTCCAAACGTCGCTTTATAAGCAACGAAAATGGCGTTAATGCTTGTAAAAAACCGTAGTAAATATTCTAGCATGTTCTTGCATACAGAGTTGCGCTGAAATCGTACTAAAAAACACGCCTGTAAAAACGTTAACACTACGTCTACACGAACCATCGAATTGGGCATGACATGAACATGATACCGGCAGGGCAACTGTGAAAAATTCATCAACTTATTTGCAATGGTGAATACGTGCAACATCCATGTTCAGATATATCAAAGTATTTTGCGGTATTTATCAATTTTGTTTTGTCACTTTTATTTATATTGCAAATCGTTGCGGACGGTGAATCTCATGGCGAACAGTGTTGCTCAGACACATGTTCGGGCATACATATCAGAGCACGAACTAAACATGGACATGAGCTCTTTTCAACGACCACCATGATGCCCATACCAAATTCACAGCTAGTGCAGACCCCTAGTAAGGTATTCGGGTTTAACATACCACAGTTATTATTACTCATATTTTCATTTTGTATGAGAGACATTATATACATACATTTTGTATAATTATCTTCTATACCGTACAGTTATGCGACCAAGACATTCTTAAACATTTTTCACTATGATTTTTGGTGAAAAAGTGCGAGTGTATTAAAATTTTCAAGGCTTACACCATCAATTTATACGCAGATATCTTAATATTACAAATTCCGTAGTGCTCGTTCTCGCATAGTTTTGAAAAGAACCAATAAAAAACAATGCATATATACGAATTCGATTTCTTCTAACATCCTTGTTAATAGGCACATTTGTTTATATATCAATCTCAATGACCTTTCAGCAATCTGTGTGTAAGAGCGTTGTTAACAGTACGAATAGACGAGCAATTTTTAATTGTGAACATAAGAAATAACGTCGGTAGAATGTCGCCAGAAAAAGGTTTGTGTTCAAACTTATTTTAATGGGTGGCTAGACGCATAATGTTGAAAAATCAAAGTTTGGGTAGTCGTATGCATACAAAATGCGTGTTTTAAGTTTTGATTTTTTAATAATTCTGCAACAGAACATACATTTTATAATTCTGCTTGATTTTTTTTATAATTAACTTATTATTTAAAGTTTCCTGCCATTATTTTCTACCAAAAAAGTAAATTTGACATATTGTGCTCTAACATAATTGCTCAGATTTGTGTTCTAGCAATTATTTCCAAACATGTGTTTGAACACTAATATTTACGGTTTACGCAGTCATTTTTTTGTGTTAGCAACAGAATTTGAGAATTGCCAACACAAAAATTTACAAACTTATGTCTCGTGTCATCTCACTGTGATATATTCATGTGTAACCACATCGGTTTTTCTCCACGAAGTACATTTTCGTATTACCATCTCTGTCATCAAGACCTAAAAAAGATTTTTACGCTTTTGAGCACTAGAAAAACAGCTGCTTATTGTTTTTGTTTAGAAAAACCTAATTTCCCAAAAATATTAAGTAAATGAATTACGTGCATATTTTATAGTTTTAAGCAATGTCCAATATCGTTGTAAATCAACTATCTCATCCACAGAAAGTACGTATCCTATATAAAACAGTATTGAGACTGCATAGAGGTAGGTATCACATTAATCTTTATTTAGTACAAGGAACTTATTAAATTTTTAAATGTAAGGTTTGCCAGATGAACTGCGTGAACTCGGTGATATATATGTGAGAGATGAGTTTCAGCGACACTTAAAATGCACTCCCATGGAGGCACAACTGTTTATGACGGAATGGGCTGTAGGTGAAAAATAAATATTTTCTGAAGCATATTCCCATTTGTTTTCTTTCAGAAATATGCCGTAACCTTAAGTAAGCAATTAGGTTTGAGAGGTAAACCTCAAGGAACTATAGGAGATGAGTTGGATTTACAAGCAGTGGAAATGTTAAAAGATGACCAGGTTGTGCAACTCTACGAGCTAATGTTGGCCGCTAAAGGCTTAGAGGGCGATGTTATAACAGCAAATGATATAAAAAATAAATAAATGCGTTTTTACTTTTATTAACGATTCGTTCAAGCTGATTTTTTCTCCAATATTTTGTATTCATACTTAACATTATTTTCTTGTTGCATGCCTAGCGGAGTCTCTTCATCTAATTCAACTTCCTTAAACTCTTCGGGAATGTTAGGGAAAAAAGTATCACATTCAAAGTTTGCATAAATTTTTGTCAAATATAAACGATGACAACGCTCTGATGCCATAGCTTCGGCATAGACACCATTTCCGCCAACAATCCAAACAGTTTCTGTTTCTTCCTTTAATTTTTCATCTTCCTCTATATGTGTCATAGCAGACTCTAGATTGGGATACAACAAAACATCACTGGGGAGATCTGATTGTTTCAAGGTGGTACTTAATACAATATTTAAACGTTGTGGTAGCGGGCGTTTCGATTCCGGTACCCCAAAATAAGTTTTGCGACCCATAATAACTATATTACGTTTACTGGGATCTTCAACCCGTTTTGTGGTATTGCTAAAATATTTAAGTTCTGACCTGAAGAGAAAATTTAAAGCTAGTTAAAAATGTTTCTTTGGTTAACTTGAATGAATGAATATATGCAAACGCACTTCAATCTCCATGGCAAGTCACCTTTAATGCCAATGCCAAAGTTTTCACATACCGCAACAATTAAATTGAACTTTAACATTTTGAATGAATTATTTAAAGATGAGAAACTAAAAATTTGCTAAATGGTTGGTTTTATCAAGGACTATTTTAGAAATATAAACACTAATTTGATAACAAAAATTAATAAAAACAGATAACGACTCGAAATGAGTATAAATAATAGATCATGGAAATATGAGCGCTTTTGCGAAATCATAGTGTTACCAGCAGTAATTTTTACTCTTAGCAGCAGCATTCACGTGGTTATACAATTTTCTTAAAATGTGAATCGTGTAAATTGATGAGTTAAGATAAATTTTATTCATTACCTGAAATGTAGGTAAGTATGGCAATTAAATTTTTTTAAGGGTGGAAATTCACCCACATGCACGGTTGTCTCATTTTGTTCACTAAAGTGTCCACTTTAAGAATATATGACATTTTCACGTGGGGGTCCAACAGTGTTCCTGGGAAAATCCAAACACGGCTTGTGCTTTATTTCCCCTCTTTTGAGTTCCCAAAATCGATGCTGTACTTTTAAAAATACCCACCAGCTTTCCCCATTTTTTCCCCGTTATTTTATTTCCCAAAAAGTTGCGAAATACTCAGTCAAGAACTGTCACCAGCGTTGTCAACTTGGTGCGTTTCGCACCATTTTGGGTGCTTTTTGAAATATTTTGTGCGAAAATTCCTTACTTGGTGCGTGGTGCTCTTTTTTTAAATTTTGGTGTGCTTTTTCAATTTTTGGTGGTACCAACGCAAATTTAACACGACAGTGGGTTAAAACGGGAAAATTCTTGTTGTGAAACTTTTACCTACATACTTCCTGATAGTAATGATGTTTACAAAACATCACAATTTGCAATGAAATCTTTTTTATGACCCTATGATAACAATAATGATGAAAATAGGTATTAGCTGTATTAATTTTTTATCTCTTCTTAAAAAGTTTTAAGCAGAATTTATAAAATTAATGTAAAAAATTTTAATTTTTTTACAATTTAATGTGTGTGCCCTTGTATAAGTCACATATGTATATCTTTGCTAGAGATATTTTGTAGGTTCATATGAACAAATCCAAAAATATTTTTTTATTATCCGACAGCTTAATTTAGAGTTGTACTAGCCTCGATTAATATAAATTTATTTTTTTTTAAAGATGTATTTACAATTTCGAATCAAAAATGCCTACGACTCAGACCAGTTTCAGCCACGAACTTCATCAGCACCTAGTCAATAATTGTATACACAACAATCATTTCTCATATTCCGTTTCATTAAAAATTTACGTAGTGGAGCTGGTGTTAATAACAAGTGTTATTAGTAGATAGACTAGGGTGCTGATGAAGTACGTGGCTGCACAGAAAAATATCGATATTTCCCCCAGCTAATAAAAGTCTAGTTTAATTTTTCTTCTCTTCTTTAGTAACTCACATTAATTAATAAGAATGAAATGAAATATTCATTGAATAAGAATTGAAATTTTTGAACTTAAGCCCAAATAAGAAATTGTTAAATATTATTATTAAATTAATCTAAAAAAATTCTCATTTACAAAAAAATAATATTTAACTTCTTATGCAAAATTAATTCAATAAACATTTTAAAATAAAAAAAGAAATTTTAAGTCTGTTGCGTTTTTTTGTAAATGGCGCGCTTTTTTCTCCATTTTGGTGCGCTTAGAAATTTCAAAGTTGACAACGCTAACTGTCACCTTATTCTCTCAATTTGTGCTCTCATTTAAATGCAGTAAAGTTCAGTTAAAATTTTTAAAAACTTTTGCGTACTCGAACACAACTAATAATTTTTACTCCCAATAGCTGTGTTAACGTTGTTGATACAATTTTCTTAACATGTGAATCGTGTGAATTGGTAACTACAGATAAATTTTATTCATTATATAAAATCTACATATATATGTACATTATATACTATTATTAGTATTTAATTGTAACTTTGAATTTTAAATTATAAAAATGTTGGGTGATATACAATATAATGCTTAATTTTTCTGTTAAGAGTTGTGGTGGGCTGGTTACTAGTTTGCCGCACAGTATATGTATTTAAAATACATTAGGACTGCGGCAAACCAATAACCAACCGACGATTTATTATACTCACTTTTTAATATCATTATTATTACACGGGACTATAATTTTTATGCGGCATGGGGTTGCTTAGTTAATTTGAATACTTATTGTTGTATCTAGTACGTATGAATATACCCATGTACATATGTATGCGTGTATGCAAAGTATTTTACCCTCAACGTATACATAATTATACAATAAATTAATTTTTATAAAGTAACTTTGGGTCGAATATACATAGTATATATACTATCATATCTATTGCAATTTGGAATATGTAGCAGCTTAAGTCGACTTACATACATATGTATGCAAAGCAGTGTTTTTAAAAAGTCTAAGATATTAAAAGGCGCATTAGAGCCTTTATACTTTCGTGTGATCCTTTCTTTCCATATGCATGTGCATGTATATCATTTTAAAAGCTGCAAATTCCAACTGGGACATAATACATCATAATAAAGCTAAATTTCTTTAAGTACACTTAAGCTAATATTCCATATTGCTAGAGATATAATAATTAAAGAAGCTGCGCTCACAACTACATACATATAACCAGAATAAATTGAATAAAAGTCATTTATAAAAATTGAAGCTCATTACGAAATGTATCCAAATTATGTAAGTTAGAAATTCCATGCCGCAGAGTAAAATGTTGACCTGTGTTATTAAAGAAATAAAACCCAAATCGATTTGTTGTAAACTCTTAAAAGTATTTTTATTTTTTATGTTGCATATATGTTTTCATAAAATTCGCCCCCACACACGAAAAAAAATTTATTTATGTAAGTACCCACCAAACCACATGCTCCGAATTTGTAACGACTAATCGAAAAAAACTTCCGATTTCGGAACTGAAATACATATTACCGAAATCGTAACGATTTTTGTATGAAATAGCTGACACGACTTCGCAACGATATGTAGTTACGAAATCGTAACGATATGTCGGTAAGAAATCGATAATATATGTATGTATATCGGTATGAAGTTGCAACGACATGCGATTTCTTTGTTTGTATACAGCAGAGTACCGCTTCACAGTTTCAAATGTATGTTGCTGTCAAGGCAAATCGACACAAGGTGGTCTTGATTTAGAACCCTGCGTATTCGCCTTTAATATTTGTTAATGTAAAATTTCCTGCTGTCAGAATATTTCTTAACATAGTGTCCACACCTGATGAATTTATATCATGATGAATGTCAAATTGATATCATGATGAAAACTCATCACGTATAGACTCGATTTATTAATATTATGGTAGCGTTATGATATAATCATCAGAGTTCACGTCCTAAAGAATTCATCTTGATATCAAATGTCATTTTATGTGTTACTGTACATTAAAAGTTTTTTTATTAAAAAATTTTCGTTTAAAAAAGGCGGTGCAATAATTATTTATGACCAAAAAATTAAACAACACGCAAATTAATTATTTTTGGCAAGTATTTTTAATATATTTGTTTTATTCATCATAATATAAAATCATTAACGTCTACCCCCTTTGTGTTGATATTAATGAAAAAATTAAAGTTTCTCTGTCGGCGTCATATTACGAGGTATTATATAAAATCATCATGTGTGGACACTATGTAACGTTTTGATTCATTTGACAGCAGAGAAATTATATCAGCTGGTAAATTAAGATCACGTTATGTGAATCCGATTTGGTTGCTTGTTTTTGTCGAAATAATTTGCATAAAGATACATACACGTATTTATTGGATATGTACTTACATTTTTAAATATTTTTTACAATTCTTTTTTATTTATTACATTTACATATTTATAACAAAACTTATAAATCAAAGTTTTAGTGATTTAAAAACATTAGTCAAACTACAGAAACGTCTTAACGAATTCGATACGACAAGTCTGACTTCAAAAAACATCGAAATATTTGTGTAAACAAATATATGTATGTATGTGTACATATCGTTACCTTAATATAGAAGGGCCCTAACTCATTTATTTTTAGGAAATAGAGTTTTTTGTATATTTCCACAGAAGATAAATATCTAATGTATCGAAAAATTCAAAAATTTACGATTTCAAAAAAAAAATTATATAGGGCCTATCTATATTAAGGTAACGATATGTATGTATTATTACGAGTGTGCGTATGCAGGTGTTTGTCGAAGAAAATACGTAAAACCTTTGTTATTTTTATGATGCTTTTCTGTGCATATACAGAAGATAACATAGAAGTACGTTTTGTATCTAGTATGTATGTATGTATGTATGTGTGTAGGTACATACATAAATATGTATGTATGTACATATGCTTATTCATATTATTCATATGTGTAAGTATCTATTTAGTATCATCTTACAACATTTTTATTCATTTGGTCCTGCTAGCAGCCAATATGTTTCCATTTCCCCTTTACCTTTGACTTTTACATAGCCGCGTGATTCGACCTTGTAACCGATTTCACGCACTTTTTTCGCCGTATAATTGGACAATTGAATTTTATATGGGTCACTGGTGCTTTCCATGCGTGAGGCAGTATTAACTGTATCACCAAACAAACAATAACGCGGTACTTTTAAGCCAACTACACCGGCTACAACAGGTCCCGAATTGATACCGATTCGTATGGAGAGGCCAGCAATTTGCAGAGCCTTGACTTTCTTTATAAGACGCAATGCCAGATCACATGCATGTTCAGCATGTAGGGGATTAATATCTGGAGCCCCAGAAACAGCCATATAAACCATGCCCACAGTTTCGACTTTATAGACAAAAGGTGAGGTGATTTCTTCATCGAAGGCCGAGAATACCTTATTGAGTGTGGTTACAGCGTCCATGGCATCCTTTATGCTGTTGGCGTCATCATCATATACATTCATGACTTCCACAAATATAACCGAGACCTCTTCAAAGGATTGGCATGTGGCTTCTTCACCATTGCGCATGCGCTCGGCTATGGGACGCGGTATCATGGAGTATAATAGTTCATCGCCTTGTTTCTTCCAAGAATCGGCCAGTCCTAAGGATTTCTCCAGCTCATCAGATCTTTGCTCCTCCTTCTCAAACATTATCTCCAATTTGGTGCAGTGCTGCCAACCAGCCATTACTAATTCCCGACTGAGGCCGTGAGGATTCAAGTCATTCAGGTACAAGCCTATGCCATGCAATTCATCCAGATTTTCTATTAAAGGACTGCAAAGAAATATCAAAGAGTCCAAATCTTTTAAGTAGAACATTTGTCCTTTCAACAATATCGACTTGTTGCCTTCAGATATTTTTCTTTGGCCAGTAGCTGGATCTATCTCGCCTTCGTCATCATCCTCCTTATTTTTAAGGAAACTGCTTTCAACTATATTTTGGGCTCTGGAATAGGACATCTTATCCTTACTTTCAAAATCCATGTTCATTGCTGCATTATAGGCAGCCTTATTACGGCCAGTACGCAGTAGTTCAAATTCAAAAAGCACGGTGCTCATTTGAATTATTGTATCCCATTCTATATTGACATCTTTCGGTCGCCGGCAAACAAACATATCTAAAATATGGGAACCAATAAAGTCCTTTGGATTTTTACCCGGATTGTGTAGAATCCAAGTCTCAAAGATTTTTTCACCCGCATGCGTTATACACATATCACGATCTAATATCAAAGTAAAGGGAAATAGATCCAGAAATACACTCATATTAACAGGGGGCAGTTTGAGTTGTGTTGGATGGGCTATGACATTAACACGTTTCGCCATATATTCTTTGTTATCGAAATCCAAACGATATTTTACCATAACGGTAAAAGGCATAACTGACAATCTAATTGGTCCCGTTGTACCGCCGCTAATATCATTTTGCGATTCAATTACATAAGCCTTAATATTGAGATTATAAAACTCTCGAGCCACTTCGGTCATTTGACCAATCAAATATTTCGACATACCCGTACGACTACTGCGATAGATAATAACGGCCCCTTCATCATCCATTGCCGCCAGTTGCATTGACGGTGACTTCATTTTCGGATATGTGAAACGCATTTGTATGTGTATGTTGTCAATAGATTGTAGGAAATCGCAAAAGTATCTTCCAGTCGCACGAATCATTTTGTCATAACCGAAATTACTAAAGAATCGTACGAAACATTTTCCAAAGAAATTCATATAGAAATCAAATGTTTCGCCTGTGACTGCTGCTAAGGCGTCTGCGAAATCGGGCATTAGTTTATCGGGATAAATTTGATGGGTCTTGAAGCTGCTGACCTTACAGTCGACAATTTGGCATACTTGCTTCCAAACGTCATGGCCATATTCCTTTTGCACAAAGAAGGCAACACTTTCATATAACATGCCATACATGATGATGGCGGAGGCGGCGGCGGCGTTGATGGTAATATAATTTGTTTTAGCTGTTATTATCTAAGTGAACCTTGAAGACTCTGTAAAGAAGCAGAAATATATAAATTATTAACAGTCGTTAGATTTAAATAAGGCATAGCTGTTTGAATTTTGTGGGTTCAAAGCCCGCCAAAGATTTCTTTTATTGCCTTATTTGCTATAAAAGGGCAGCTAAGTTTGTTCGGGACAAATGTTCGGAGGACAAATTTATGGTATTTATGGTAGCCGATCTTACATTTCCCCCGACCAGCAGCAACTCAGGAATATTTATGGAACTTTATTCCTTTCCCCTTTGACCTCGACGAGGTCACCCCAACCCACTTCTGCGTTTACAAATCTTGTTAATTAGCTTGTTACACTTCTAATGTATATATGTATGTATGTATGTACATACATATATGTATATTAAGTTTGTTACGCTTTTTACAATATTTTATGTACATAGATACAACATGTAATATGTAACTAAATCATATTATTTGTATCATAAACAAAAGCAGTTAGCGTAAATTTGATTTATAGCTTGATTGTCTTCAGGAATGTGGCAGCAATATTAAATTTGCAGAAGTGGAAATACAAACACGTGTATGTGTATATCTACATATGTATGTATGTATACGTGTATATGTATTTGAGTGCATATCAAGAAAAGCAAGTAAGTCGATTTCTCTCGTTTTTGTGTTAATGATGCCAAATTACTTTATTTTAAAAATTCTATAGATAAAAGTAAAAAAAAGATGAAAACGCATCATGACTTCTAGGAATGGTTTGCTAAGAATGTTCGCATTCGCAAATAATTCGCTTACTTTTGCTATTTGCATTCGCTAAAGTATGCGAATATTTCAAGCGAATACTTAAGACAAAAGCAAATTGTGTACTTTTATGAAAATAGTTTACGATTAATAAACGGCAAAAGCCAACATAAAAAAGATACATATACATATTTACAAGTAAAACATTCTAATCAAGGACTTGCAATTTTAACGGAAAACTTTTCTATAAATAAGTTCTCATAGTTATCAAAATTAAACCAAAATTCATCGGTGCTTAGAAATATTTTTCAGTTTTTGAAAAAGAAAAGTCAGTGTTTGGTTTGCGCCAAAATATATTTTTTACGTAAGACATTAATTCGTACAAGAGATTTTAAATGCAAAAAATATAAACTAGTCCTTGATTGTTGTCAATTCCATGGGGAATAAGTGTCACTCATATTATTCCGCATGAAAACTTAAAATGTTGAAGAAATGTTTCATACGTTTTTCCCACGATGACAGAGTACTACTTCTGCAACATTTCTTATGAAAAATTCATTCCAATTTTTCTTAATATGTTTTTTTGGCAGCATTTCACATGAAGTGTTGAACTTAGTACAAGGTTTAAGGGTCAAAGTACGAATGGGATGATTGCCTAACATTTCGTAAATTTATTTTTTAAGTATTATCTATACTTATTTTAATATGATTTCACATATCTTTTTTTTACATTTAATAAATTAATAAATATTTGCTGAATTCAAGACTTAAGTAGATTTATCTATACAACAAAACTTCATGTTCTTATAGAAATTAGTTTTCATGTGATTTTTTGCCGTATTCTAATATTTGCATTCGGTTTCGCTAAAATTAATATGTATTATTCATTTTCGCATTCGCTAAACTAGGTATTCGTTATTATTCTATGAATAATAGACGATGTATAGCCCATTTAATTTTTTTTGTATGAAAAATAGATGAGGTATAGCCCATTTAATTTTTGTATGAAAAAATTTACAATGTGTTGTCGATTTAATTTTTTTATATGGAAAATCAGCAATGTATAGCCCGTTTAATATTTTTTTGTAAGAAAAATGAGCTTATTTAATTTTTTGTATGAAAAATGGAAGATGTATAGCCTATGTATTTTTTTAATGAAAAATTAACAATATATAGCCCATTTAATTCTTTGTATGAAAAATTAACAACGTATAGCCAATTTATTTTTTGTTTCATGAACAATGGATAATGTATAGCTCATTTAATTTTTTTATATGAAAAGTAGACAATGTATAGCCCATTTAATTTTTTCATGAAAAGTAGACAATGTATAACCCATTTAAGTTTTTATGAAAAAATGGACGATGTGTAGTCGATTTTAATTTTTAATGTGAAAAATTTACTATGTATAGCCCATTAAATTTTTTATATGAAAAATTAACAATGTATAGCCCATTTAATTTTTTTGTATGAAAAATGTACAATGGGCAATACCACATTTAATATTTCTGTATAAAAAATGGACGATGTATTTATAGCCCATTTAATATTTTTATATGAAAAATTTACGGTTAATTTTTTTGTATGAAAAAATTGCGATGTGTAGCAAATTTAATTTTTTTAATGAAAAATTTACTATGTATAGCCCATTTAATTTTTACATGAAACATTAACAACGTATGTTCAAATATTTATCTATAATTGTATGTAAACCGAAATATGATCGAATAAATGAAAACATAAATAAAATAATATCTACATACATAACTGTCAAAAAAAAATGTAGACACGGTTTTATACATTATTTTGTTTTCCCTGAAAAACTTGATTCTTTGACTTACGCAGTTATTCATCATAACCATATTGTTGTACATGTACTTACCCTGCAGGAGAGTGGGCGAAAATTTAATAAAAGCTACTAGTACAATCACTAGAACAGCAAGAACTAGTGCAAAAACGGTTAACATTGTTGTGTAAAATTACTAGTGCTGATGAGTACTAGTATGTAAAGTAGTTCCAAGGCACCACATTGCAAAATAAGTTTTGACTATCTAACAGAGCCCTTGCACAGTATGAAAATTGGTATCATACAATATTTAAAACTTTAGGTTAATCTAAAAATAATTATAATTAAATAATTATAATTACCATTTTGTGTATTTGAATTTTGAATTTTAACTATTAGTTGTCACTGGGTAACAAAGGAATAAAACCACCAATTTTATAGAAGTTTTCTGGTAATAAGAACTGGTAATAAACTAGTCCTAAACTAGTACCAATGGCACTACATAGTAGTTTTCTAAACACACTCTATGCTAATTTTAGCATTAAGATGGCATAGGAAAGCTTACAGTCGGGAACTAGTGGCGGTGATTTCTGTACTAGTAAATACCAGTTGGGCACTAGTACGATCTCCTGCAGGGTATGTACTTAAATACACATGTATGTATATATGCATGTACATCTGTATGTATGCATTCAATTAAAAGTTTACGTACGTGCGTATACTTAATTGTAGTTAGTTATGCCTAACAAACACTAAGTCAAACGCTTAAAAGAAGATGACTATCATTTGATATCCAACTCAATTCTCAAACCATTGTCAAAGGTAAAGAAAAAAGATTTCATAGTTCTCAGAGAGTTATTATATCGGCCATAACCGCCAATAAAAGCTTAAGCAACATAATTTTCGAACTTGATTTATTTAGGAACGCAAATGATCTATTTTCGTCAAAAAAGGAGGTCCCAAAATAAATGAGTTAAGCTTTTTGGAGCGGTTATGGCTCTATATACCCCCTGAATTAATGGCAAAAATTTTGCAAGTGTCTATACTTTAATAAAGGTCTTGATTTTAAATTATCAATTTAAAATCATGTCCTCGTGTTTGCTGGGTATTTACAGTAATGTATACGTATGTATGTATGTAGGTATTTATGTTTGTGTGTGCAAAACTCAATTTAAAATACAATAAAGAAAACGAAGTTTTTTGTCAAATACATTTAAGAAGAGATGGGAAATTGGATTTTTTAACCAATGAACAAAAAAGGGGTGCTATCAGGGCTGTCAAATATGGCGATTTCTAGCCAAATTTTTGGTTTGGCGAAATGGCGATTTTTCTGGCAATAAATAAATTTGTTGGCGATTACTATGGCTATTTTTCAACCAAATTCAACTTCAAAATTTTTCTAATTGCGGAAAATTAGTTTGTTGAAGGAGTAGTTTGATTCTGATGATTTTTCTCATATTAATTATATTCATTGTTGCGTTTTGAATTTGGATGAGAAAAATTTACAAGAAATAATTTTTGGCGATGTTGTTTCTAATTTTGGCGATTTGCTGATAAACTTTGATACGATCATTTAAAAAAAATTTATATTAAAAAAGTGTTTTATAAAAATAAATTTATTATCAAATATTTACTAAGAAAACCTACATAAAATTGATTTTTGGCGATTTTAAAATCAATTTGGCGAAATAGATCGGAAAAAATCTGACAACCCTGGGTGCTATAAGTTTGTAGTACGTTCCTGTGTGTCTGTACGAGTCCACGAACAGAACAACCTGCCTGAACGATTTTGATATACATATATTTTTTTTTTGAAATGTGACTTGATTGAGGTTGTTCTTAGCTATGTTTGAAGAAAATCGATTCAGGTGTTTAGAATATATCCCATATTTTCTAGATATATTCTGTTGAATTTGTGTATATTTGACGCCGTAGCTCCCAAACGTTAAGATCGATTTTAATTTGTTTTTTTGTTTGTTTGAAAGATGACTTCCTTCAAGCTTATACTTGAAGAAAATCGGTCCACCTGTTTTCAAAATTTCTCTTCACTTTTCGAATTGATTGTGGTGTTAAAACTGGTATGAAAAACTAGCAGCCTTATTTATAAAAATTATTAAGGCTTTATAAAGGGTTTTTAAGAAAAATTTTGTCTAAAAATTTGTTTTAAAAACCCTTTATATAGCCTTAATAAGTTTTATAAATAAGTTCGTAGTTTGTTATTGTTTTATAAATATTGTTATTTTTTATTGTTTTATAGATATTAACCAGTCAGGTAAATTGAAAGATTGGAGAAAAAATAAGAGTTTTTATCTTTATGGTTTTTTATATTATAATTATAAAAAATATAATTTTTTTCCTAATGTCTTATTTTAATTGTTGGTTGTCAACATAGCATTATTAGTCGTACTGATTACTAATTTGATTACTTTTTTTGAAAGGTTAATGATTAAATCACGATTATATTCAGTTTCGCACGATTACTAATTGATTACGACTACTAATAATAGAAAAGTAGTCTATATTATTTGAAATTATAAAAAATAGTCCAAAAGAATCAAAACTAATTAAAAAATAATCCGATTACTTTTGACGATTACTTTTAATTCTTTTTGCTTATTTACTAATAATCAAAAGTAATCTTTGAAAGTAGTCGGATTATTTTATGATAACTTTTGATTCTTTTTAATTATTTCTTGTAATTTCAAGTAATTCAGACTATTTTTCGATTATTAGTAATCGTAATCAATTATTTATCAGAAATTCTTTTAAAAGGAATTATATAATCAGTGCAATTCTTTCTAAAATGTAATCTAATTGATTACTAATTGTAATCGAAATTTAAAAGCTCTGGTTGTCAAGCATGTCTATATGATTTCATTGGTCATACTTTATTTCTTTAATAGAGACAGATTTAATCCAAATCATGTATGTGACGCTCAGAAAATAAGTTTTGGAGAAAAACGACTTTCAAATTAACAAGCTGATTTTGATGAGCCCGAAGTTTTAGGGGTCGCTGATTACGAATCTGGTATTAGAATTTGAAAATTCAAAATGGCAGATTCAATATGCAAGACTATTTTTTGTAATACTATTGGTTTTGCTTGTAACTTGCCAGTTATTGGTCTTAAGGGTCGCTGATTACGAATCTGGTATTAGATTTTAAAAATCCAAAATGGCGGATTCAATATTAATTGCTGAAAAGTTTTTTACATCGGACTCTTTTTTTAATCCTTTTTTTATCAAAAGTGTATTTTGAAACTAATTTATGACAAAACTAAGCAGTTAGAAAGAGAAGTGTCAAATTCAGGAAAATAAAGGTGTGTTCACATTATATGTATTTGTCGTGTGGAATGTCAATTTTTCCCTTGGTAAATTTGTACATATAGTCTGAACACTTTTAGACAGTAGCATGTGTTATTTCTCTGTGTGCAGTACAAACAACAATTTTAATTTAGAGCGTGTTCTATTTTCAAGTTACAAATCATCTTGTGGCGTTAAAAATTAAGTAAAATTGTAAGATAAATTAAAGTAAAATGGTTTTAGTAGTGCGATTGTAACAACTTTTCCATCCCTGCAGTTAACGTTATTGCCTCTCTCTCTCTCACTCAGCCTCTTTAACGCAGTTGCACACACATGCACACATTTCCACATAAAATAAAATGATTAGAGGTTTAAATCCTACAGGTGTTTATGGTTTTAATTTCCTATGAAAAGGTATTTTCAATAAATCCTTATACAAACCGGAGATAAACTTGAATCCCTAATGCAATAAGCATGTACATACACACATATCGATAAGCACAAGTAGAAAGGTCCTAACTCGTATTTTAATGAAATTGGGGTTTTCAGTGATTCCAATACATTTAACAATATTGCAATATTGTAACAAATA
Organism: Tachina fera; assembly: GCA_905220375.1. Lineage (NCBI taxonomy): Eukaryota > Metazoa > Arthropoda > Insecta > Diptera > Tachinidae > Tachina > Tachina fera. The sequence goes on from LR999963.1 coordinate 181,317,656, forward strand.
ACGATTTTATTAGCAGTTGAACAAAGCAGTTGTAGAAGCAGTTGTACTGTTTATTATTATGTTTTTACCCTCTCCTGTAAAGTTACAGTTATTTGATTTAGGGCCTTTTTACTTGTAACCAGCGATATGTATGTATGTATGCATGTGTATTGTATTTCGATTCTTAAAAGCTTGTTCTTATGTATTTTTATTGAGTTATTACTTGGTATTAACTTTCAAGAAAAAGCTGTCAAAAACAATAAGGATTTGTGTTTACAAACAAACAATTTATCAAAGACAGTTAAACCCCAGACAAATCCCCAAAATTGTTCATTATACTACATACATACATAAATACATACATATGTATGTACATTTATGCACGTACATACATATGTATGTACATACAATTGTGTGTGTATGTATATGTGTATATTGATCTCTTGTAATATTTAAAATTTAAATTTAAAGCACACATCTTGTTACATGCTTTACTTATTTTTGTGGTTGTTTTTCTTCTATAATTTCCATACTTAATAGAATCTCTGTTAACCGTGTCGAGCAAAATATTTCTACTTGAACTTTCTTGTTTCTTTTTGATTTGAACAAAATAATTTTTTTTTGATGTATGTGTGTATGTTTAACAGTGAATGAGGATGATTTGTTAGCTTCTTTTTTGGCATTAATGTGTCTTTGAAGAATGTCATTTCAATTTGTGTTTTATGTTCATACATATGTAAATATGTGTGTATATGTATGTACATACATACATATGTATGTTTTACGGTTGGCATGAAATAAAAATTCTTACAACTTGCATCTCAATAACTGTGTTGGGCAAAATAGAAATAAATCATTTGGCATACAAAATTTAATAAAATCCAAAGTATATTTGTAAAAATCTTTTAAGGCGTAAATCATTAAAAATTACTGGAATTTGATATGCTGTGCACTTAGGAGCAACAAATAAATAGTAGCTCCTGTATTTTGTGTAGTGTAAAATTATTGTGGTTGAACATTTTTATACAAAAATATAATGAAAATGCAACAAATGCACCTTTAAAATTTCTTTTGAGTCCTTAGAAATTTGTTAAGAAATAATCAGAGCAATTATGTAAAAAATTCCGCGAGAAATTTCTCCTTTTTCCAATTAAATGTTTTGTTTTCCCTTTTTTTTTTTTGCTTTAGTTGGAATTGTTACGTGGGAAAAATTTCTCGTGGAATTTTTTACATAATTGCCCTGAATGTAAAATGTTCTTTCAAAATGTAATAATTTTTTTCTTTCGATTTCCTTCTTTAATCGATGTTTTTATAGATTTCCAGTTAGACACGATTTCAATAAATGTTAAATTTGAAGGTCAAATACAATTAGGTTGCGATTAGCAAGTAAGATAAAATAGAAAGTAAATACTGACTACCATCAATAAAAAAACTACATAGTAAATGTATTTGTTAATTATGATTAATATTTTGCCGCACTTCATTTGTGAGCATTTACCCCTAGATGAAAATAGGAAGACTCATAAATTTTGTGTATTAAGGATATGACATCATTAAAGGTAAAGTTTTCACGTAATAATTTTGTTATAAATGAGCCATTAATTAAATTGGTTTGCTCTTATGAAACTTATGCAAATTTTAATTGGCAGAAATATGAAAATAAATTATATGTTGGTACAAAAATCGCAACTTATTTAAGATAACAGATGAGCTATAGCAAAAAATAAATAAATAGATGTTATTGAAATTTAAAATGATACAAATAGTAAAATAATCAAATTATAATAAAAAATTTATATTTTTTCCTTTCAAACAACAGATTTCGTATATATTTTTTTTGTTAATAAAAAATGAGTTCATATAATAAAGGTATTCATTTCAGTTTTTCTAGTTGGAAAAAAGGAAAAATTTATTTTTTTGAAAACAAACAGGAAAAAAAGTTCAAAAAATTTTTTAAAATTTTTGTCCTGTGTTTTTTGTAAAAAGTTACATTTTTCCATTTTCCAACGAGGAAAAAAACTTAAATGAATACCTTTAATATATTTATTCTAATAATTTTTATGGAATAAATTTATTGAAAATATGTTTCTATTGATTTAATTTTATTCGAATAAAATTATTCCAATAACAAATTTGTTTAAATAAAGTCAATCGTTTTAAGTAAATTAAAAAAACTATAAGAAAATAATTTAATCGAATAAATATTGTTAAATAATAATAATAAATATTGTAAATAATAATAATACTAATCTGTTATTATTTATTTGTTTTTTATTTACAGTTACGCTAATAAAGTACAAAAACCACTCGAATAAAATTCTGTTCAATAATTTCAAAAATTATTCAGAAATAAATTTAATTTGATATTGAAAATATTATTTAAATTTTTTCATTATTCAAATAGTTTTATTATTATTTAATAAAAAAAGGTAAACAAAGTCTTTATTATTGTTTATTTATTATTTGTTATTTATTATTTATTATACATTATTTATTAGTTATTAGTTATTATTTATTTTAATCGAATAATATGATTGCAACAAAATTATTTAACTAGTGTATTTATTTGAATAAATTCCTTTTGGGTAATTCAAACATTATTCGAATAAAAATTTATTATTAACAATCATTATTTTAATAAGAAAATTAAAATAAATCTGTTAGAACTCGCAAAATAAATTTATTCGAATGATATACATAGATTCCCAGATTTTCTACTGAAATAATTTTTTGAATTTTATTATTTTAGGGGCATTTCTCCGAGAAATTTCATTTACAACCAATTAATTAACCTTTTACATATTTCTGAACAACGTCACATGATTTTTGTTAACATTTTACCTAACGTAGAGCTGCCGACGGCTTACACAAATATATGAAGGAGTAAAAAAATATTTATATAACGTGACAAGTAACGTAATGTGACAAGTAAAGTAATGTGTAAAGTAACGCAACGTGGCAAAAAGTGGACTTTTATTAAGCGGCCTACACACTTGCAATATAATTGTGCAATTTTCCGTATTGTACAATAATATCGCCAATGTGTATGTCACATTCGGAGGTGGCACAATATATTGGCAAATATCAAAAGACTTTTGATTTTTATTGTACAACCAAGACAATTGTGGAATTTGGTGGCAACATTGCTAAATTTTGTTTATTATTTCACTGTCAGGAATATTCGGCAATATTTTTTGTTTTGAAATATTGTACTATTTATTGCATAGTATAGGTCAAAACGACATAATATTGTATAATGGATGGGCCGCTTTATATAAATAATCATCAAAAATTTTAATTCCAATAATCTATTTTAATTATTTGAAACATTAGCTGGAGTTATTTTTCAACTTTTACTCGAGTTAGTTTTCATTATTCAAAAAGGTTTGACTTGAAAAACTTAAAAAAAATATTGATAAAATTTTGTGTGAATAACAAATACAAATATTTTGCTTTCTTTATCCGATTTTAATAAAACAAAATTTACAAAAAACATGGCTGAAGTGAATGCTATAGGGGATTTGACACGGTTTGTTATATCATTAATTTGTAGTCTGCTTTAATTTTTATTAAGTTATTCTTGTTAAGTGATTTTTTAAAGAGCTTTTTCATTAGCTCCAAAGCTAATTTTCAATTATTTCATTTCAAAATACATACTAGGCAATTAAAAGAAATCCTTGGCGACTTTTATTTAGCAACTTATATATAAATCACTTAAAATTGTTTTTTATGTAGTTTATTTTTATATACATATGTAACTTAAAACCATAAATTGCTTTTTATTATTGGATATTAAATAGTTTTATATTTTTTACGTTTAAATATATGTATGTATGTAAAATTTTGTTCGACACTGTAATACTTGTGTATATTTAAGATTTGCGTAAAAATTGTTATTGTTTTATGCGCAAGTTTAGATACTTGATTCTTTTATATTCTATTTAAGTATTTTTTATTCCCGTTACGTATGTACGTACACACTGTTGGATGCTCTGTGATGTATGCTTTCCCGTTAACGAATGATATTTCAAATTCTTTGCCATTTGCCTTTTATAGCCAGCTCGCCAGCTAACAACAACCAACCAGTCAGTCATTTGCACAGGCACCCTCTTGCCACCCCGTGGCAAGTAAAGTTGCCTTAAACAGCTAAAAGTCATATTAAATTTATGTGCGTGATGTTGCTACTGATGATAATGTCCTTTGAGTTTCTTCTGTTGGCTGTTATATTTTGTTTGTTTCATTAATTTTTTAAATTTATTTATTTGCTGGAGTCAAGTAAAGAAAATTGCAATACGTATTAGAAAACAATTGATTTCACATAAAATATGAGAAGGACATGAATACATACATATTAGCACGTTATGGATAAATTATCACTGAATTAAGAATGATGGATGTTGAGTTTACAAATACGAGTACATACAAAGTAATTAGTGATTATTATAGGAATTAAATTCGTACATAATTAAACATAATATATACATATGTAAGTAATTACCTATCAAAAAGAGCGCTTAAATCCTATTATCAGTTATAGATAAAAGAAGTAATTATAATTTGCTCATAGTATATGTACATAGATAAAATTGCACACTTATACACACATACATACATATGCACAAAACCCAAGTGTAAAGTTTGTAGGGACAAGCTTAAAAATAAACAAACCCATTCTGTCTGTACCTTTTCTTAAAACAATATTAATAATGGAGGAGTAAACGGTTTTCTTAGCATATGTTTCTTTTCCCTCATCCTTCCATAAGTTTACAGGGTTTACCAAACAAAATAAAAATAATACCCATGAGGCTAAAATGAATTGATTAAATGGTTATCAGTTCGATTTTTGTAATACGAGTATGTGTGCTCTAATAAAATCTTTAATGCTCCATTATCTACTTTATACGTACATACATACATATATACATACATACACATGTACTATGTATTTATTTACTTAACAATGAATGGTTTATAAAATGTACACACCGCCATATCTATCTACATTAGAGTGGCCGTTAATTGTATGGAGACTTTTTTTTTGATTTCTTCTACTCTCACCCCCCCCCCCCCAATCGGTTCAGTTTTATGTAAAAAAAATACAAAAAAATTTCATACCGATAAGTTGCGTTTTAGGGGGCGCGTCCGGCCCTCAAAGTTGGCCTTCAAACCCATTTGTCAATGTACTTGTTTGCATGTGACTATCTTTGTAAAAAATCATTTTACAAGAATTTGACATATGGCAATATTTTAGCTCTTTAAGTCAACAACATTAGTCTCAAAGAAAGTTTTTTGCTAAAATTAATATTTTAGAAAATAATGAGAAAAATAATCAACAAAATACCACCAATTTTATTTAACAAAATTATATTTAAATGGAAATTTTTTATTTTAAGCATGTAAAATAAATTATTTCATACATATACAGTATATATCATCGCCTCTATGCCAGAAGGTGCTATATCCACTTTTGCTCATTTTGAAAAAATTGGAAAATACTATTGAAACGGATAGCTAAAATTCAAATTATTTTGAAATGCAGTGATACTTTCAAATTATATGTAGTTAATACTTGCGTAAAATTATACATACTTTGTCAGATGAAAACTTTACACCATCATTGGATTACTGTAAAAATTGGATATAGCACTTTTTGGCATATTATTATATTACATATTATCAGGGAAACCACAAATATGCAATTGCATGTTTTTTCTTGTATGACGTATTATTGTGGGGACAAGTTATTTATCAGTTTCAGAACATTTTATGAATTTTGGCATCGATTTGTTAGAGCATATTTTTGCATATTTTACGCTTTAAGGCATGTTTTTGCATATATCAGTCTTACACGCATATTTTCAACATATTTTCGAATTTCTAGAGCATAATTTACGCTTTTTGATAACATTTTTTGATACTTCCTAGAAATTTTTTATTTTAACCGAAAAAATATAAATACAATTTTTTTTCTAGAAACTTAAAAAATTAATTTTTATGGTAATTTTGATTTAACTTGCACTTTGAACCCAGTAATTATATGTTAATTTTGTTTCCTTTTTTTCGTTTATTTTTTCGTATTATTTTATATGCAAATGTTGTTAAATTTTTGAATTAAAAATATATTTTTATTTGCAAATAAACCAATTTATTTCATTTTTAAGAGCATATTTTTTACTTTTTAGTGCTTATTTTCAAGTTTTTAGTGCATATTGAATGCCCATAAAATACTTTTTTAGATCATATTTTTGGTTTCCCTGCATATTATATTATAGTCAAAATAAATCTAAAAAAAATAAAAAAAAATTACATTGAATATATGGGATTGAGGGAAAACTTTGAGGGGCAGACGCACCCTCCTAAAACACAACTTATCGGTATGAAATTTTTTTGTATTTTTTTTTACATAAAACTAAACCGATTGGGGGGGGGGGGTGAGAGTAGAAGAAATCAAAAAAAGTAAAATAACGGTCACCCTAATCTACATACATGCATACATGTGTATGTGTATATGGATGTAAGTCTATAAATATTTTATTTGTGATGGATAGATATAAAATTTATTAGTTTTTACCTCCTGCTTTGCTAATTTTTGCAAACTAGAGATGTGCACAGTAGTATAGTGGAACCTCTCCTAACGCACATCTCCCATAAACGAACACCTTTAATAAACGGTTAAGTTTTGCAGAACAAAAATTAAAATATTAGAATGTGTATCACTCTCATAAGCGGACACCTCTAATAGCCGAACAAAAATACCACGACGGTGAGTGTCCAGTTATGAAAGATTTCCCTGTAGTCACTACGTATGTAGATCAATTAATTGAATTTTCTTAAAACCGGGTTTTCGGTTACATTATTATTAATTATAAAAATATATTTTCATATTCCTAATAAAACATTTTTTAGAAAATAAAAATTTTTGTTTGGGGACCACCCTAATGATTGAAGATGGAGGCTAGATGTGTGTGTTCTGAACAAATGTTGGGGCAACAAAAGTATTGACTCCTTTAGGGCACTTTGCGGCTAGTTAGAGCAATGTGGGGTAATTGTATAAAAAATAATATTTTATATGGTAGCCCCCTTAAGGCGGGCAGATAGGCGGTTGGTATGTTCATATAACATGTAGGGGGAAATTCTAGTGGGGGTTGATCTTAAGTTTTACCCCTCTATGAGCAACTCAGCGAAAGTTGTTTTTATATTCCTAATAAGACATTTTTTAGAAAAAAAAAATTTTTGTATGAAGACCACCCTAATGATCGAAAATAGAGGCTAGGTGTGTTCTGAACAAATGGTGGGACAGAAAAGTATTGGGTGTAGGTCATATATTTTATTCCTATAGGGGCACTCTGGGGTTAGTTAGGCTGATGGGGGGTAATTTTATAAAAAATAATATTTTATATGGGAGCCCCCTTAATTAGTGCCGATAGGGGGTTGGTATTTTCATAAAAAATGTGGGGGAGAAAATACTAGTGGGGGTTGTTCTTAAGTTTTAGCCATCTAGGAGCAACTCAGGGTTAATTGTTTATACATTCCTAATAAAAAATGTTTAGAAATTAAACATTTTTATATGGGGACCTCACTAATGATTGAAGATACAGGCTTGGTGTGTTCTGAACTCTAGGCGCAATCTGGGGCTAGTTAGGGTGATCGGTTGTATTAGTATAAAAAATAATATTGTGTATGGGAGCACCCTTAAGGAGCACAGATAGCCGGTTAGTTTGTTCATAAAAAATGTAGGGGGAAAAACTAGTGTGGGTCGTTCTTAAGTTTTAGCGCTCTAGGAGCAACTCAGGGACAGCTTTTTGCAGATTTTGCCTCCTTTTTCCTTAGTTTTGACCCCGATTAGGGCCCATTTACCCCATCACAACCCCATAATTTTTTGGCTCATGCACTTTTTTTCTAAATTTATAGAATTAGGGGTCGTATCGAACTCAAAAAGTTGCGCACTTTTCCACTTCTGATGTAAAAATAATTTGTATACCTCCACTGGGGACATAAATTCAAAACAACAATACTCGTAACTGAATGAATGAAAGGTTTAACATGCAGGGGGTTAATTTCTTTTATGTTGCGTGCAGCGTTTGATATTTATTATGTTTCGGACAATAGATAGACAACAAGAGAAAAGCATTAGACGTTACATTTGACAAATACTTAAAGAGAACGAAAATAGATAGAATTTAGTTTCCTCGAGGGTGCTGGTGGAACACGCAACACAACACACAACAAAAATAATAATGCAAATAATAGAATAGGTTATGGTGTGAATGATGACCACTTAATTATTTAATTGATAAAATACCCCACAACTTACAATAAGACAGCGATACGAAAGATACAGCACTTTTTGCTCAATTCGCATTGCACAAAAATAACAAAAAAATTAAAGTCCCTTAAATATGTAATTTAAAATTATTTTACTATTTTTTTAATTTTTTATTTTAATTTTTTATTTTATTTATTAATTTTTATTTTTTCTTTAAATAAATAATTATGTAAGTATGTCTATTAAATAATTAATTATATCTATTACGTTTTAGCACTCAAAGTGATGATAATGTTATATATAAACATACATGCATACATACATATACTTATATGTACATATGTATGTATGTACATATAACTTAAGTATAAATATTTGGACGTACAATTTTAAGTATCTTATTATCCACCAATATGATGAAAGTTTACTTTGCAAAGTTTTGCGTATGTAGGAGAGATGAGAACAGAGAACAGTAGTTATTTTCCATTCTCTCATACAACATCAAGACTTTGCGGAAGTTCCCTGAACTTCCGGCAATATCGAAAGTGTGGAAATACCACAGCGGCAACGCTGGATCTCAAAGAGAAATTGTACTATTGAAAAATTAAACCTTTTTTGGAAAAGAAAACGCAATATGTAGGAGTATCCGGTGGTCAATTGGCATACATACTTATGCATGCATAAGTGTATTACATACAGTGATGCCAACTTTTTTGACCCTTAAAGCACATGCAAATTTAAAAAAAGCACAAAAAAGCGTAATTTTGAAATCTGAAAAGCGTAGAAAGCTTAATAATGCTTAATATTTTCTAAGCTGTTCTCTATTGCGGCAAATGTATCATCTTTATTGAAATATATCAGACGAAAAGGCATGCTTTACACTGAAAAAATAAATACACCAAGTTTTTATTAAAGTAATTTTAAGAAATACACAAATTTCTTAAAAGTACTACTTAGTGCTTTTTCTTAATTTTTTTTATATAAAATCGTGTTAATAAATGCAATAGAAAAAAATTCTAGTTGATAAATAAATATGTATGTATGTGTGTATGTATGTATGCATGCACATCCATATATGTATGCATATCGAACATTTACTCAAACAACGTTATACCCAATAAGCAATTTTGCTTGAAATCAAGTCTAAAACAACCCAGCAAAAAATTTCAAAAAAGGTAATCGAGTTCGGAATTAAGCATTTTTGGTGGAAGCTCCCTACTGCATTACCAACTTAATGATTTTAACAAGGCGTGAGACTAAAATAATCGATTCTTGAGAACAACTTACATTTTTTATTTGGCAACTTGTTCACGTAATCTATTTAATCTACAAAAATCATTCTCTTCATTTAGCAACTTGTAAATCATTTTTTTAAATTTTAGGTAATGTAATTTGTAAGCGAGTAATGAAGCTTGGTAATCAGAAAAGTAATTCATTATATGGGAAGTAGTTCTGATGGTAATGTGTAATTTTTTGCTGGGAATTGTTATTCAAGTCACATTTTCAATTGTCATGTAGTAGTAGTTTTTTAAAGTTTTCAATTTACGCACAACTTAATGGAAAAAGGAAACTTTATTTTGCTTTCAAGAGTTGAGTAAACAAGATATTTTTATGAAATTTTTACACAGTTTGAAGAACGATATGAGTATTAATTCTGCATCACTAACTCAAGAATTCCATTTTTCAGTTATAACGTTCTTTGAGTAAATGAGCGATATGTACATATGTAGTTACAAAATTAGCCGAAAAGCTTTTTTGAAATACATCTCAGCCAAAAATATGGTTTGAATTTTGTTTAAAAAATGGTATTCGCCAAGAAAATTAATTTTTGATATTTTTGGGCTAATAAAAAAATTTTACATTTTTTTAATACTGTAGTAATTTTTTTAAAATTTAAAAAGTTTAAAAATTACATAAATTTTATCACGTATTATTTAATAACTAGCTTACTTGAGATCTTTTTTATAAAATCTTGTTAATTTTATAAAAAAACTCAAGCTTGATTAAATAATTATTAAATTTTAATTTAATTTTTCGAATTTAATTCGTGTGAATTTTCTCTCAAACAAGCTGTTGACCCTGTAATTCGAAGGAAAGAAAATGCTTTCGAATATGCATGTTATTAAGATGCAAATTCGAGCGTTTTGTTCTTTCGTCTCGAATCACACAATATAAAATGAAGATGTCTGAAATCGGAGAAAAAAGTTACTAAAAATATAAGTTACTTTAGGAATATTAATTTTTTTGTAGAGTTCTTATTAGGGATGCCAAACGGGAAATCCCGGATCCCGTAATCACGGGATTTGTAAAATTCAAGCCCGGGATTTCAATTTCGGGATTTCTTAGCAATTTTTATATAAAAACCATTTATAAATTGAAATTTTTATTGATTTTATGGTATTTTTTTATAAAATATAAAAGTATAATACAATTTTTTTTACCTGCAGTTTTAACAATTTAATGACTATTCGTGACATATTTCTTATTAATTAACAACAAGAGCAAACTAAATTAACGACTTTTTCACTGTTATTTTCATCATAGGGGCTACAATATACAACTAAGAATTATTTAATTGCAGTGAATAACTATCTGTATCTATCTGACTACTCAACGCTATAAAAAATTAGCACTTATCTACTTTTCGGTAACAATTGAGTAGAATTACAGCTCCTTACAATTGAAGTAGAATACAATACAAGACAAGTGCACACATTTTGTTGTCGGGTTAACGTTAACGTTAAAAAAGTCCATAGATATGTATTACCTGATTTACATTAAGCATTTTTTTCATGCAATTAGTTGCATGAATTAGAAAATAGAAAAAGTTGCGTGCAACAAAATTCATGAAATTTCATGAAAAAATGCTTAATGTAAATCAGGTATATGTATGTGATTAATGAAATTGAAAGTTTTAAAATGCACAAAATTTGTTATTAAAGTAATATTTATTAAAAAAAATAATTTATTTTACCAAAAAAAAATTTATATCCCGAAATCTCGAAAATCCCGTGATCTCGAAAATCCCGGGGTCGGGATTTCCAAAAATCGATTCCGGTTGGCATCCCTAGTTCTTATCGATAAAAAAATATTGCGACATCGATATTGGATTAAAAAATTAGTTTAGTTTTAGCCGCTGAAATTTTAAATATGATCAAGATTAGGCATCAGGTGCAGGAGGTATTTAACAAACAAATACACTACTTGCATAGATATTTGTTATGCTTACAAAAGAGTTAGAAATTTCACAACTAGCTGCATTTAGAAACTTTTTAATGTTTTGTTATATGGATTGGATGGTGTGTTATTTTAGTTCATTCGGAAATGGTGAACTTTAAAGTTTTATTGAGTTTATATTAGAATTTTAAAAATGCGTTTAAAATTTTTAATACAAAGTTTATTATTATTAATCATTTATTTCTTTTCCAAACCAACTTTGTTAAACAATTTATCTTTAGCGATTTGGGCCATAAGTCCATGAATTAGCTCAATTGAAGCACGACTGCAATCACGTGTTGCCTTGGTTAATTTATCTTCGGTGCGTTTTTCATTCACATCACCGCCTAAGAAGTAAGTAAGGAATACTGATTATTTTTGTTAATTAAAAAAGCTGTTTGTCTTACCAGATATTAAAAAAGTTCCTCTACCCAAACTAGATTCACTTTGTTCAAGTTTTTCCGACAAATCGAATATCTGCCCCGTAGTATAATCAGTATTAGTCAATAGACCTGAACTGCCTAAAGTGTTAACCCAATATTTGTTCCACAAGGAGTCCAAAAGTTTCCGATCTAGAGCTGATTTAAAATAGCTCACTTCCAGCGGATAGTATTGCTTGCAATGAACACCAAAATCTTCTATTTTATTCAAAGGTATAGTTTGATACTCTGAAGGCTCTTCATTCGGAGCCTTGTAGCCTTTGGGATAAGTGCGAAAAGCACCCAAACAAACTTTTCCAGCGGACACTGTACGTACAGGATCAACCACTATAGCAACAAAGGGTTCTTGATAGCTTTGATTGAGCATTTGTGTAGAAACATCAATGCCTGATAACCAGCAGCCATAGCCTGGATGGCTGTGATACCAGCCTATAGCGTTTTCCAATCGCCCTACCTCTTTCGCCGAGTCTATGTAAGCAGACATATATTCGTAAGCCTGGGACTGTGCATTTACACGGGTCTCGGTGCCCTCGACGGGCAATGCAAACGCATCCATAACAATCTAAAAGAAATGGAAAATAAATGCACATGTACACGTGTATATGCATACACAAAGGAATAAGTTTTTTATCTTACCATTGTATTGTCTTCCACTTTGCCCAACAACAATCCCATTATTTCTAAAGTGCCTCCTGATCTAGCATGCATGACCATTTTCAGCAATGAGAGAGCAGATATTTTGATATCTTTAAAATAGTGAGGATCCTTTTCCCAAGGTTTAGCATCCAAGATTTGCCGTTGTTGCTCAGCATCGTAGCGGAATATTTCATCGCAAGAAGGCAAAGTTTTTACATTATTTTCCAATTCCCACGATTTACGGGCAGAATCAACATCCATTTTATTTATTTGAATTATTGTTTAATGGGAAAGACAAGCAAATACTGTTTAATAAAAATTATAAATAATCCCGGTATGTTGATTTCTCAGCAGCTGTTTAACAATGACAAGTCAGATAAATAAGTCGACCAGGTTGAAGCCGCAGGCACGCCGTCGCTAATTTAATAATTTAACAGCAGGCGGCGTTGAAAAAATCTTACAATTTTCAATGCAAAATTTTTAGCTTTGTGCAATTTTTACCTTACTTGGAGGCTACACGTTCAATTTTTGCTTCAATTTTTGTTTCAAAGTTGAATACATTCTCACTTTTTTAATACTACACTCATACATTTGGGAATTGAATACCAGGTGGACTTCAATTTTCTTTCAACGCTTCATTCAATTTTTCTTTTAATATAACAGCTGTTTTAAACTAATTTTTGTGTTTTTAAAAAAGAAATAAAATATGTGAGGTAAAAATCAAATTGCTTGCAGCCTACGTCACAACATATACTTTAGCGAATTTTGACAATGTGTTTGTGAAAATATTGAAAGCAATTTATTGAACGTAACTATAGTTAATGATCGGACCAAATTCGCACGTCTTGGAAGCAATTACTGCTGTGTCATATTGGATGTATTTAAATGAACCTACAATTTGTAGTTGTTTCTTCGTTAAAGGCATTTATAAAATAAAATTAACCATAAATTTACAATAATTTTGACACGTAATATGTAAAATCTATTGAACGTGTGGATTCAGTGAAGTATATATATATATATATATATATATATGAAAAATATATATCCGAAATCTATTGTATTATGTAAACACCAAAGTAGACGTTGTTGTTGTTGTTGGCAGGTCTGCAAAATTACATTCAAAGTTTCTGGCAACTCTACCATTTATCAGTATGTCAGCAGAGCTGTATTTGTTAGAAAAGTTTAAAAGTTTTTCATATCAAACTGCTATTTATTTATTAAAAACTTATTAAATAAATGAATTTCTAATACAACAAAGCTCAAATCGTGATTGTTTTGTTCAATTAGTACATCTAATTTTTACATAATTATGTGCACGTAGCCAAGAAATACAGCACTGATTATTTAAATATTTCAAACGAACAAAACAAAGCAACATTGAAAAACTAACAACAACATTACAAACGAGAGCTTATTATTGGCGAGAGCGCGTCCCTTTTCGTTCGCTTAAATTTTGTGTCCAGAAAAATAAAGGAAACGCAGAGAAAAAAAATTCCAATACAGAAAAAAATAAAATAAAGTGATTTCTAGCAAAATAATTTGGTTAAAATACAATTCTAAAGAATTCTGAATATATATTTTGTAATTAGAGCATAAAGTTTCAATATAAATTTGTTTAATTTTTCCACAAAACAAATTTCTATACCCAGTGAATAATTTTTTTTTCATTGACTGCTTCCTTTTTTTGCTAATGCGGCATAATACACATACAAACAAATATTTAGAGATGTGAAAAAGAAGAAAATATAAACTAAAAAGAAGGAAGAAGGCTTGTGGTCTGTGATTTATAAAGTAGTTTGGTCAGAAAAAGAAATAATTAAAAAGTTGGAAATATTAAAAAAAAAGAGGAATATTAATTTATGCCGCTGTGTACGTTCTTGTGTATTATATCTGTTGAGCCTTAACATACAATAAAATGACATTGGAAGGCGCAAAATTTATATGCCTTGATGAAGCCGGTAATCATGGTGAGACCGTATTGGCCAAAGGCCGCAAATTTACCATGGGCTATTATGTGAGTTGTGATTTTGTTTTGGTTGACGAACGGGCCAAGGGTGTCCATTGTGAAATAGAGTGTGATGCATTTGGAAGGGTAAGTAAAGTTTTCTGTCGTGCAGCTGTCGTAATTCAATTCACTTGGTTTTGATGTGTATTGTTATTTTTTTCTTTTTAATTTTATTTTTTAGGTTACCATACGAAATTTGTCACCCGACAAACCGATTTTAGTTAATGGGTCTGCAGTTGAAATTAAACGCAGCTTGTTAAACAATTCCAAATTGTCGATATTAGATAAAGAATATTTATGGCTGTTTTCAAAAAGTTGTAGCAATGAGTTTGAAGATATACAGAGAGAAATTACATCTACACCTCTAAAGCAAATTGGCATTCCTGAACAACCGCCAAATTCGTGCCCAGATTTTAAGGTACTTATATAAATGGCATTACATATTAAAAATTGATTGTTCAGTAGGAAAATAGTTCCTAAAAACTTGAATTTTTCTTTTCTTCTAAAAATGTGTTTGTTTTCTTCTTTACAGCTTCATCGTGATTTGCCTAAGAGATTTACGGTACACAAGTAAGTGCTAGAATTTTTCATTATTTCATAATTATTCTTAATGTAAAATGCTAAAAAATTATTATAATATCCTGGTATATGTACATATATCATGTTTAAATGATATTTAGTTGTATGCATATTTATAATTTTTCAAGTTTCTTATATAGCACACAGTGAGAAGTAAAAGTTTATATTGATTTTCTTATTCACATATGATACATATTTAGTTGTATTAAAAGTTGTCTAACCAATATTAACTTCTTAAAATTTAAAGGGAAATATATTTAAACGAACCATCAAAATTATTGAACTAGTATATCATGATGTAAAAATTGTATTGCATAAATATTGGATAAATACAGGGGATCTACTGTGTATTTCGAAACGAAAGAAAAAGCTTTCGAATTTGTATGTTATTAATATAAAAATTCGAAATCATTTGCTTTCCTTTCGAATTACCGAGTATACCCACAGACTATTGTGATTTACAATCATGCCAATACTGAATAAAAATTTACTGGGGATTATTTTCCTTCTTTCCCTATTTGAAAAATTATTGGCAAATTTTCAGGTAGTACTAAATATCGTTAAACAAGGGATTGAAGTAGTTTCCTTTTTTAACTCGGCTGAATTTTATGATACAGGCTAGAAAATTAATATAATATGCGATTTTGAATATTTTGTTAGCTGGAAGCAAAAGAGGTGACTAAAAATTCTTTTATTATATTTGACAACCTTATTTATTGATTGTATTCACGCGAAAAATTTATGAAGCGTGAATAAGTAAGATTCGATGTCTTTAAATGGATATTTCTAGCCATACTGACCAATGGGCATGGTCTGACACTCGCATATCGCATAACATCTGCGATTGTGACTGGAAATCTCAAGAGAGCGATTCTGCAAATCGCAAAGTTGGTACAATTGTACCTTTTTTGGTACTATTTAAACTCGGAAAGTACAATAGTACACCAATGACAAATTTAGTACATTTAAGGAATATCTGCATTTTCACTCCATAATTTTTTTTTCAAACAATTGCACTGTCAATTTTTACTTTTGAACAATGAAATTAAGGTCAAAAAAAGTACAATTTTTAAAGTTGTTGGTACAATTTTGAAATTCTCAAAGCCTTCCCTGGTATATACATAAAATGAACTGAACTAATGAATTTAGGCTAAACTAAACTTTTGTTAATTTTGTCTTTGTATTGTTTACTTATACATCGAATATTTGAACAAACAGCTGACCTAAATCAATATGAAAGTCGTAAGCAAAAC
Organism: Tachina fera; assembly: GCA_905220375.1. Classification (NCBI taxonomy): domain Eukaryota; kingdom Metazoa; phylum Arthropoda; class Insecta; order Diptera; family Tachinidae; genus Tachina; species Tachina fera. The sequence goes on from LR999963.1 coordinate 181,334,033, forward strand.
GCATGAATTACAGAACATGTAGAAACAATTTTGGCGATTTGTAACTCACATGCTATCTGAAAACTATGCGGGTGTCAGAATATACCTGCAAAAGGAAAACCAATTTTTTCAGTCGTACAATTTATAAAGAAAGGAACACAAAATGAATGTTGAATTTTTCGATTCGACTTCGACAGTTTTTTCGAAATAAAAAACCATAATAAGGCTTATTGTACTAAAATTAAAAACGCGAGAGAGTTTTTTATAAGTCCTAATTTACACTATGCAAGTCTTATTGCTAAGCTGATTAGTTTGTGGGAAAAAGAGCCGAGGGGAACAGAACCGTTTCTTTTCCCCTCGTCTCTCTCTCTCCTAACAACCTAATCAGCTTAGCAATACGGACTAAAAGCAATTAGTCTTCTGACTAATGCCGAGTAGAACACTGTCATTTTCTGACATCGCAATAGCGTGTACTAGTGTCATTTTGATATATTTCGTTGTTGGCATTGCTTTCCATATAAAAAACATAATGAGAACGGCCTTACTCACATTTTTTAGCACAACGTTTCCAAAATTTACATTTATTTATATAATTTTGCCATTCAGGGCTATCATGAATAAAATTCCGCGTGAAATTTTTTTCTGAGAACAATACCAACTAATAGCAAGTAATATGGAAAACAAAAAATTCTAATTGGAAAAGGGAGAAATTTCACGCGGAATTTTATTCATGATAGCCCTGATTATTTAATAGGAAATCCATATTAATTTGAATATATTTAACAAAAAACTCTTATTTTTACAAAAAGTTTTGCTTATTATATACATTCGGATGATGAGTCAAACATATCAAATGATGAAAGCACCAACGATCAAAGTCAAAACGAAAATAAAAATGAAAGTAAAGACGCCAGTGAAAATACATCACAAAGTACTGAAAAAGAAAAACAAAAACGCAGCATAACGCCAGAGCCAAACAATGAATTGGTAAAATCTACAACTGAACTGTTGGAAACACCCAAATCCGATATAATCAATTGTTCACAAGATAAAGAAAATAAAAGTACAGAAAAGAAAAACAAACAATTGCTGACCTTGTGCCATCAGTCGGATGTGGTAATAACTTCATTTTCACCACGGGAAACTGGAGTTAAAATCGAAAGGTCGTTTGCAGTCGTTATTAAGCCAAAATTATTGGTCACTAAACCGCCTGTAACACCTAAAAGTGTTTATAGCACGCCAAAAGGTGACATAGGTGAAGATGATGAACACGAAAGAGATTTAATAACTTTTCACACACCTTCGACTTCGAAGAAGGGGGGTGGTGTTGGGGCCTCTGCAAAGACACTTAGAAATTCCTCTATGTATTTAATTGATTTAACTACACCGAATAAACTAGGACCAACGAGCCCATATCCAAAATCAGCTTTAAAATTGTCCAGCAAGAAAAACAAAACACAAATTGTTAATAAATCTGGTATTAAATCGTCTACAGATGAACAACTAGGTGTAACGGCACTACCTGATACACCCACAGTAGCGAGCGAAGCCAGCAATAGTGCTTTAGTAACACCATCATCTGTTATAACTGTTAATAGCTCTGAAGACACATCGAGCGTTATAGAAGTAACAAGCGATGGCTCTAACATGGTCATCACTTCGGGTGGAAGTGCTCACGTACCGAAAACACCTTTAAAAGCACAAACTTGCAGCGGAGTCAATACCCCCAAAAGGACGCCCCATTCTCTCATGAAGCGAGCTCTCTTAACAAGTGCCAAAAAACAAATTAAAACATCACAAAAACTTAACACACCGCGAAAGGAAAATACGAATCGCACAACTTTGCCAAGTAATTTAAATTTAAGCCCTTCCCAATTGCCTAGTAATCAGAGCTTGAGTACTCCTGCTCGTGAAAGTATGTCGGCAAAGACTGCGCATTTTGATAACACTCCATCTACTAGTAATTTAGCCTCCTCAGCTGCTACGCCTTCAACATCTTATAAAATGTCTCCAAGACGTTCTTCTATAAATCCCATATCTGCAGCGAAAGCTTTGCCCACTTCAACACCCATGTCTTGTTTAAAGAATAAATTTACTTTAAAAAGTGATGCCGCCTGCAAAACTTCCAGCCTGCATAAGGTGCGCAAATCATTAGCAGGTATACCATTATCTTCCCACATATCTAAGGCCCGTAAGTCGATTGCGCAGTCGTCTACAAGTTTAAAAATTACCTCGATTAAGGAAAAATCTCCACAGCAAGTAAGGAGCAATCGTCTGCTTGTAATGGCTCGCAATTCCTTGTGCGTTACACCATTTTCAGCGAGATCAAGACAAATGTTTGCAAGTGATAAAGTAGGAAGCCCATCAAGTACGAGTATAATCAAAGATAAACTCAGACACTCAGCAAAGAAAACTGATCGGTCTTTAGACGGCAGTGAAGCAGATAATCTGAGTCGTACATTTATAATTGACTCCGACGAAGAAGAAATTGTTGATACCAAGAAGCGGCAAGACAAACCCAAGGATGCTACATTTTCACCAGAAAAAGACTCGAACGACAAGAAAGAAAAGAAAGAAACAAACAAACTAAATCAAACAATCGAAATACCTGTAGATGTTGAAGAAGTTGGTTTAACTAAAGAAAACAAAACTAATGAGCAAAATAATGTCATAGAATTGCAAGAGAAGGTGTATAATAAAGATAATAGTGCGGCGCCACTTTCCGATAGTGATAAAATGAAGGCCATTGTGACGGAAGAAAGTTTTGCTGAAGTAATAAATGATTATCAAGAAAAAAGTAATTTAGGCGATACCATTGAGATTGTAGATAGCCCAACAAAGCAGTCTCCTCCACACACTGCTGAAACGCAAGAAAGTTTTATCGAAGATGTCGATAAAATTAGTGAAAAGACAACAACAACAACAGCACATGCAACACAAAGTTTAATTAAAACATTAAAGCAAGATAATAATAGTGCAGGTAATGTTGAGACTGGTTTCGGGGAAGAATCGAGTCTAGAAATATCACAAATTCCTAAGGGAACTAGTAGTACTGAAGAATATAAACCAAATAATAAAGCAACTGACAACATTCAGGAGCAAAGTGGCCAGAAAACATCCGATGAGCAAAAAAGAGATGAACCAGACCCTTGCGAATACAAACCCATTGTTGAAGATATAACACTGGAAGGTTCTTTTATTGAAAAAGAACTAGCAAAAGATAATGAAGAAATTGTTGTGAGCATAGCACAGCCACAAGAAGAAACTCTCAAAAGTGAGGAATTAAAAGCTGAAAAAGAATCTAAAGATAATGAACAATTATGTACAAGTTCTAAAGTCTGTGCAATTAAAGAACCATTAGAAAAGTTACAGCTTGATGATGTGGTGGAGGCAGAAACCAATATTCAACAAACAAAGGAAATTTCTACGGATATTAAAGAAAAAGAAATAACTGCGAAAGACCAAGCTGAAGAAGCGGAAGAAGGATCAAATAAATCTGAACGTACTGACGAGGTTAATTTAGAGGTCGATAACTTTGATAAAAATGAAACTGATATAAAAGAAAAGCTGTCGGAAACCCAAACCGAACCGTCAAAAATATCTGCCGTAAATGAAGAAACTTTTGAAAAGGAAACTGCTAAAATGTCCAAAAAAGAAAATGAAACTGATTTTCAAGCAGAAGACGAAAACAGTGCTGACTTAGGCGATACCAACAAGTTATTGGAAGAAATAGAAGATGTTCTTAATAAATCAGATGAAATGAAACAAAAACACTTGGACGATTTGGAAGAAGGCAGTGACAAGCCACTAACCGAAGAGTTTGAAAGTGAAAATACTGAAGAAGATGTAGAGGAATCAAAATTGGAAGAAAAAATTTCAAATAAAGAAAAGGTGCAAGAAATTTCAAATTCAAGTAAAGAAGACAGTAGTAAAGCAAACGAGTCTTCAGAGGGAGAACAAGAAAACAAGAAAAAAAGTGAAACGAACTCTGAAAGCAAAGATCAAGAACTCAAAACATCAGATACTATTGTTTCTCTAAATCAAGGAGAAATGGATGCAATTAATGAAAATTCTGCAATTGCAAACAATGACAACGATATTCAAAATCCAAAGCCTGAAGTTTTTGTGTTTAGTGAAGATGAAATTGTTGATGCTTGTACGGAAAATTCTACATTAATTTCTCATGAAAACGCTGAAGAAAACACACAAATTATTACTAAAGACATTCCAAAGCAGAGCGAAAATAAAGCTTCAAATGAAATAAATTCTGAAGAAAAGACTGAAGAAGGAGAAATTATTCCCTTCATGCAAAAGAACCAAAAAATTTATGGTGATGATAAGAGAGAAGAAAATATAATTATTGAAAGTGAAAGCAAATGCAGTTCGCCCGCAAAAGAATCCAAAGATGTGAAGGAAAGTGTCTTGTTTTTAAAACAAACCGATGAAAATATATCAGAAGTCAAGAATTATACAGACATTAAAAAGCCAGTGGAAAATGCTGCCTGCTTTACGCCTAGACGCATTTCACGTCGCAATTCCCAATTAACTAATACGCCTGAGCCGCCGTCTGCTGAGCCAGCCATGTTTACACCTAAACGCAGCTCTCGACGAGCTTCTGTGTCAGCAGAATCACCAATAACGAGTACGCCCACAAAGAGGTCTGGAAGACGTGCTTCATTATCATGTAATGAAACACTATTATTAACACCCCAACGTATTATTAGGCGTCGATCTTCAATTTCTATAGACGACGAAAGCTCCAAACCCAGTACATCTAAGTTACAAAGATCTAAAACGCCGCGTAAGCAATTTGAACAAAGTTTAGTTATACCCGAAGAAGTTGTAGATGAAGTTGCTGGTGTCATCATAATTGATGATGATGAAGAACCCAAACAGCAACAAATTGATTTGGAGGAAAATAAATGTCGAACTTCAATTTTACCTGATGATGCAACTGATAAAACTTCTGCTGCTGTACAAACTCCCAAAGCTAAAACCCCACGAAGACAATTGGAAAAGAGTATGATGGTTGTATTGGAAGAAGTGGATGATGATGTCAGTATTGTAGTAGAAAAGGAAATTGAAAATAAAGACATGCAAACAACTTCAACCGAGGAAATATTAGAAAAAGAACACCCCATAGATTTGAAAAGTGAAAATAAAAAACATGAAAACGTTTCAACATCTGATAAAAACTCACAGTTGTCTGAAGAAGAAAATGCAATAAAGCATAATGCTGTTTCTGAACAGCAACAAGGCGCTAGTGCAGAAAATATTGAAATTATAGTTTTGGAAGACGATTCCGACGGTGAAGAAATCCGTGAAGATTTCACCATTGTGCAAGGTAAAGTTGTTTTTCGCTTATTTTACTTTTAAATAAAATTATTTAATATATTTTTTTTAGGACACACTGCCGATAATCTCAATAAAACGGACGGTGGGATGCCGAGAGAGCATCACGAAAGTTCTACACAACAATCTGAAATATCGGATCAGATAGTTCCCCAAGGTAAATTACATTTTATATTGTATATGTATCATTTCAAGCCAAATCGGACGTTTAAAAAATTTCCGCCAATTTTGTGGCATTTTTATTGTCTCTCAAAAAAATTTTTTGATTAATCATTCAAATGATATTAGGTTTTTTTATTTACTTTCCCAGCAGAAACTAGCAACGAGAGAGTAAGGCAGAAATTTACAAAATTACTCTCCCAAATATGAAAAAGTAAATAAACGCTGTACTTGTAAAAACTTGCAAGAAAATTTTATTCATATCAGAACCATGGATGGAAATCATGATACAATTGAACTTTTTCTGATGTATTTTGTTTTATAATAATTTAAATTGACTTTTTTTAATTGACTTAATACACATGTATTATTTACTAATTTTATGCATTTTTCATAATTTTTTAATTTTATTAAATTAAAATTAACAAATACGAAAATGCCACTTTCCATCTCTGATCAAATATTATAGACAAACAAAGTTCCTAGACAATAAAATTGAATTTATGTTACTTAAGCTGGATTCACCCATTGTGAACAAAAGTTTGTCCCGATAAAATTTTTTTGTAGTAGTTTTACTTCTCTCTTCTTGAGAGAGAGAAAATATTTTTTACAAAAAAACTCAGATGAATCGTGATGCAGAAAGCTCTGTAAAAAACATTTTTGTCTGGACATAAATTTTGTTCTCAAACAATGGGTGAATCCAGCTTTAATGAAAGAAAAACAATAAATTAAGAAAATATGCCTTCTTTTTACATACGTATACAGGTGATTTTTTTTCAAAGAAATGCACATTTTTCAGTTTTTCTTTTTCAGATATTTTTGAAATAATTTGAAAACAAAATACACAACTGGGGCCCGTTTCTCAAAGCTACAAATTACAAATCCACAAGTAAAATACACACGAAACAACAACACTTTGATGCATTTTATTGTTGTTTTGTGTGTATTTTATTTGTAGATTTGTAATTTGTAGTTTCGGGAAACGCGCCCAAATTGGTTGAATAATTCTTGCAAGTAAAAATTTTACTAGTAATAATTTTTAATAATTTGTTTGTCTCTCAAATTTTCTCTCTCTTTTAACGCTCTCTGCTTGTAAACTTTGTGAGTTAATTAACACTTTCCAGTAACAATTGTTACAAATTCGTGAAAATTTTCCGTAAATCAAGAAACTTATTAAATTTTCCAGAAAATAATTTTATCACTTTATACAATTTTTTGAAAATGAGTATATATACGGCCAGGTTCTGAAAACCAAACCGACAAATTTCAGGAAAAAAATCCAATAAAGCTCACTTACTGCAGCTTTTTATTTGGTTTTAAGATTTCATATGCTTGAGATATTTTATCCGAACTTAATTTCGATTGCACTAAATTATCTGACATTGTTTTCCGTTTTTGAAACTTGGCAATTTAAAAACGAAATCGTTTTCAGAACATGGCGAATATTTTTTTTTTAAATTTTTAACTTTAAACTTCTATCTTCTAAAGCCCATTCCGGTAACGGGTAACCCATAATTACAACTTTTTCGGTTTTAAAAATCACAATGAGTGAAAAAAAAAATTAACATGAAATGTAAAAAAAAAAAATTTTGTATTTTTGTCCATCATTTTCTTAATAATGGTCCAAATGGAAATGGATTTATTTTGTGAAATTTGTTGCCTACTGCCCGTTCCGGTAGTGGGCAACCCATAACTACTATTTTTTCGATTTTTGAAAATTCAAAAAAGAAATTTAAAATTACAATGAGTGAAAGTCACAATAGCGGCATTTGAAATAAAATTCGTTAGATCAGCATTTTCGACTACAAATGAAGATCAAAAGTTCCTCATAAGTCGTCGTCCATACAGTGAAAGAAACATTTGCTGCGAAACATTTTTGATTTCACAATGTGAAGTTTTTGTTTTGCAGCTTAATATCTTTTCTCATATGTATATTTCTCATGAGAATCAGAAGAGAATGACGTACTCAATAAAGACGTGAATGTCGATGAAACAAAGTACTCTTTTCCATTCCTCTTTCGCCGTTCATCAACAAACTCAAAACTGCTGTATGAAAAACTCCAGTTTTTCATACAGCCCAATCAAAAAAAAAATTCCGCGCGAGTTTTTTCACTTTTCGCTTTTCTCCTATTATGAATTTGTTTTTTACCAAATGCGGGAATAAAAAAACTCCCCGGGAAAAAAGTAGGTAGGAGTAGGTAGGAGTTTACATAAAAAGATTTAATACTCCATTAAAACAAAATTTATATACATAAACTTGTATTTTATAGATCTTGTATGTAAAAAAAACACAAATAATGCCCAAAAAAATAATTTATAAACTTATTTTTACATATTTTTTCAAGTTGGTGAATTTTAATAATTTCGTTTACTCTCTACTTAAAAAAAAGGGAGAAACAAAATATCAATAAACAAGAAAAACAACGAGCTTCGTAATGCGGTAATACCACGTTTGGAGGAATGATTTCTCGAGAAAATTATTTCACCATCCCTTTCCTAAAGAAGGTAACACCTAGTAATAGTAGTAGGCAATTAATGCCTGAGTGTTACTTCTCTTTATTAAAAAAAAGTGAGTTTGTTTGTCCTCTACGCTTTCAATCGTTAAATCGATTTTAAAAATTCTTTCACTTATGGAAAGCTATGTATATTGCCAGTGTCAAATATAGGATATTACTTATCCGCTTCGGAACCGGTTTTCTATATTTGATACGGATTTTCTCCGAAAAACAGATTTTTGGCCTGGTTAGTGCAATTTTCATTTCGGGTTTGATTGTTTCGTTACAATAATCAAATACATGATTTTTTTTCTATGGATTCGAATAATATTATTCGAATTTTCTCCTATTCCTTATTTTGGTACATTTTTTAATGAATTTCAAATTGTATGGCAACACAAACCAGTTGGAAACAATAAAGCTGACTTTGAAAACTTTAAATTCTCTGCGTTTTTATTTTTATTGCTTGTCCGCTTAGAATAAAAATATTTTATTCTTGCCAAAAGTGAATTTCGCGAGAGTTAATTCACGGGGAATATTTAGATATCAACTGAATATAATGGTTTTTACTTATCTTTTTATTTTATATTTTCGGAAAAATTCATATTAAATAATAATTTTTTTAACAAACGTTTTTGTTTAAGCTCAAGCTTACTTAATATTTGCTTTTTAAGAGGACAAGAAACATTAAATTATAATAGTTGAGGAAATGCCGAATTTTCGGTGTATACTATAATACTGAAAAAAAAAATACACAAAGAAAAAGAAAATTGGTTCCATCAGTACGAAAACGATTTTTCAAAAATAAATTCTATTTCTAATTTATTATATTTTTCTATCTATTGCAGAGGTTACACCTAAAGCTCTAAAGGATCAAAATATTGCAATTGAAATGTCAAGTGAATGTCATGAGGAAAAAGGTAATTTAATATTAAAAAGAATTATACTGAGTTATATTTTCACATGTAGTTTGCAAATGTTTTTCGATTAAAGTTGAATCAACAGTTTCATTAGAGACACCAAATAGAACCGACTTAACAGAGAGCTCAACAAATGTGGAACAGAAAGAAATTTTCTCAAGTGCAGAAATTGCCTCACCTGAGAGTAACAATAAAATTTTACATGATACACCGAAAACTCCGCGTGAACAATTAAAAACACTGAAACCCGAAGCTGGCACTCCCTCACTTGCAGTTATAGGTGAATTAGCACATACTCCAAACGAAACAGTATCGACTGAAGAAGAGGAAGTAGAAGAAAAAGAACAAGAAGAACTGACAGAACTAGCTGTTTCAGCTGATTTAATAGAGACATCAGAAACAAACATTTCGGAAAATGAAACATCCGTTTGCGAGCAAGAATTAAAAACTGATGAAGACAATTCTTCAAAAACTATTCTAATGGCAACTCAAACTCCTCGACATGACGATGGTGAAAGAGGAATAGTACTTACTCCTAAAGAAAGCTTAGAAAATGAAGGTGAAGAGATGGAAAAATTGGCTGTTGAGAAAACTCCTGCGACAACCAAAAACAGGAAGCGTGTTACCCTCTTAGTCGAATCTCCCAAGACACCCGCTATGACATTCGTACGTGAGCTGTTAAAAACTCCAAAGAGAGAAATGCCTAGACCCAGAGAAAATACAGAAAATGAACAAGAAGAAATTGAGGCTGAGGTGGTTAAAACTCCGCAAGCCTCTAAAAATAACCAAAATGTAATTGAGGAAATGCCGTCAATTTCCGTGAAAACACCTGTAACACCAAAGGATAAAAGGCGTGTTACCCTTTCAGTCGAATCTCCCAAAACTCCTGCGATGACTTTCGTGCGTGACTTATTAAAAACTCCAAAGAGAGAAATGTCTACACTAAAAGAGGCAGGTAAACGCGATTCGGCTTGTGCACCGAAAGAAAACACAGAAAATGAACAAGAAGATATTGAAGTTGAAACGCCGCAAGCCTATAAAAATGAGCAAACCTTAATTGGCGAAACACCTGCGACACCCAAAGATAAGAAGCGTGTTACTTTTGTAGTTGAATCTCCCAAGACTCCTGCAATGACATTCGTGCGTGATCTTTTATTAAAAACTCCAAAGAGAGATGTGCCTACACCGAAAGAAAATACAGAAAGTGAACAAGAAGAAATTGAAAAAACTGCAATAGTTAAACAATTAGTTGAAACTCCTCAAGACACTAAAAATAACCAAAACTTAGCTGAGGAAATGCCCTCAAGTTCCATGAAAAATATCAACTTAAAGGGAGTCAAAGAACTGCTTAAAACACCTAAAACTTGCACCACACCGCGCTTTAGGGGAATACGTGAGTTAATGCAAACTCCCAAAGAGAGTTCATCACCCATAATTAGTGGGGTGAAAGAACTTCTAGAGTCCCCAAATACAAAAGAAGCTAGTGAGACTTCCGATTCCAAACAATTATCAGCAGAAATTTCTTCAGCGGCAACAACTTCCGAAAATTTGGACAACTTAAAAGGTGTAAAAGAGCTGCTTAAAACACCCAAGTGCTGTAGTACGCCACGTCTTAAGGGCATAAAAGAATTAATGAAGACACCCAAAACAAGTTCAACTCCTCTTTTGGGCGGCATAAAAGACCTTATGGACACACCAGCAGCCCAACAAAAAGATTCCCATGAATTGGATAAATTTTTAAGAACACCAACAGCTAAAAATGTTATGATACCTTCAATGCCCTCAAGTGCGATTATAGAGAAAAGAAGTAATTCAATAGAAGTTTCCACAGAGTATGACTTAAATGCCACCAATGTAGATGAAAGTATAAATCTAGAAGAGCTTTTCAAAGCTCCCGTAGCTGCCCATTTTGCAGAACGTATAACAGAATCATATTATGGTGAACAAGAAGAGGAGATTGAAGAGCAATTTACCAGAACCAGCAACGAATCTCTGCAAGATACCCTGAATAAAAGTGCTGAAGAGGCTTTTGATAAACTAGTGGGCCAAGAGACACAAATTCAAACTCCTGTGCGTAAAAGATATGAACGCAAAACGTTTACACTGCAAACACCCCATACCAAATCACCCTTTACAGGAGCTGACATTCTTTCGGATCTGCCCAGAAGTGATGTGGAAGAATGGATTGAAACTCTAGAGCAAGCAGAGCCACCCACAATACAAGCATGTGATGACAGTGACGAAGAGCAAAAGGCCTTTGAACGGGAGGTAAATCAAAGCGAAAAATATGCTGCAGAAGAATCGGCACTAACATATTCCATAAATGAACAAGACTCCAATGATTCCATCATACCCGAAACTTGTACCAAGGTGTATTTAACGGATAATAGTTATACCACCAAAGCCTCGGAATCTATAGGTCCATTATCGAATACCCACAAAAAAGTAAAAGAAAAACCAACTTGTTCTTCTCTAGCTACATCCATAGATGCTGAAATAAGTGGTATCAATTTATTGGATCAAACATTCGAATCACTGCCAGATGAACCATCAATGTTGGATGAGCCCCTGTTTGTTGACGAGCCCTCAATGTTCGAAGAAGCCCTTGTTGTGAGCGACAATGAATCTGAGGCAGAAAATGCACTCAATTATAGCAACGATTTATCCGAACCTCTGCTGGTAAGTGATAGTGAAGACTTAAATCATTCCCAAGAAGCGGAAACAAATGAAATGCTTAGAATTGAAAATGCACTCGAAATGATGCAAGCCCAAGACGAGCTATTACAATCATCCAATCTTAACCTAAATGAGCAAGAAAAGTCTATTATGCTAGAAAAAGCTCCAAATGCAGTTGATTCCTTGGCTGAAGATCCTTTAGAAACTGCCAATCAAAATGAAATATCTACTACTCAACTAATTAGGGAAGATAAAGCGTTAATTGAAATTGCTATTAGTCAATCTGAAGACGAGTGTGAGGAGAAATCACTAGCAAAGCCAGAACACAGTTTTCCGCTTGAAGATTGTAGTATAAACGATTTATTTACAAATGAAAATATAGAAAGTGAATTTTTCGAGACTGTAGAACAGCAAGGGAACTCGGTAATACTGGAAGATTTCTCAGCATCCAAAATGACTGAAACTGCTGCTTCAGCTACGCAAAACGATCCCACAGAGCAGGAATTATCAATTATTGAAAATGTTAATGCCGAAATAGATGCAGCTGCAACTGATGAACACAACGATGCGAAACAAATTGCCATGGATCACACAAAACTTATATCTGTTGAGTCTAGAGGTCCCCCCTCTGTCACCGAAATTTGTGAAGAAACAAATCTATTCAATGAAGAACCCGCTGAAAGTAAAGAAAATGTTTCTGCAAAGGAATGCCAGGATAACTCAAATACCGGTGAGGCTTTTGCAAGTGAAGAAAATGAAATTGCCGTAACTGAAGTGTTGGAAGCAACAGAAAAACTTTCTGATGGTGGCATTATTTCTGAGAAAGTAACAGCTGTTATTAGTGAAGAAGCTGTTGAGGAAGCGGATCATTCTGATGGAAAACTGAAAGAAACCACCTCAGATGAATTAAAGAACACCGTAGACAAAACATTGCAAATAGAAACTCAATCAATCGATGTAGATGCCTTGGAAACTTTAGTAATTGAAGACGAATCCCTAAGTGAAGATCAGACTGAAGCTCAAACGAGTAAAACAGCAGCCATTCACCAGGAGCCTTCAAATATCTCTAATGAACTATGCGATGATGCAAAAGGAGAAGAAGTATCGAAAGAAAGATCCACCGAAAGCCCAACAACAAGCAAAGAAGTATTGCAAATATCGTCTAAGGTTTCGGATCAAATGAAATCTGATCTGGTTGAAGATCTCTCAGTTGAAGAAAAAACTTCTGCCGACCCTACCCAAACTCTAATTAGCGAAATTATAACAATTCCGGAATGTGAATTGCAGGAGACAGAAGTAGATTTAACTTCCGAAACGGAATCAATGTCATCTGAAGCAGTTCCAAAACCAGAAGATAAAAATGAAATTTTAGAAATTCCAGAATCTTCCAATGCAAATTGTTCGCAAAAGTCTGAGGATAACAACTCCTCGGACGATAATGTAATTTTCCAGAGTAATGAATTGAACACTACTCAATCTCTAATTGCCGAAGTGGTGACGGTTCCCGAATGTGAATTGCAGGAGACCGAAGTAGATTTAACTTCCGAAACGGAAAAAATTGATTCATCTACTGAATCAAGGTCATCTAAAGGAGTTCCAAAACCAACGGAACATAAAAATGAAGATAAAAATAATGAAATTTTAGAAATTCCAGAATCTTCTAATGCAAATTGTTCGCGAAAGTCGGATGATAACAACTCCCCGGACGATAAAGTTATCTTGCAGAGTGAAGTTTTAGAACCAACTCAATCTCTAATTGACGAATTGGTAACGGTTCCGGAATGTGAATTGCAGGAGACAGTAGATTTAACTTCCGAAACTGAAAAACCAGCTGGATTAACAAATGAGTCTATTAAGGATTCTTCAGCTATTGATTCAATATCATCTGAAGTTGTTCCAAAAACAATGGAAGATAAAAATGAAGAGGAAACTAATGAAATTTTAGAAAATCCAAGATCTTCCAATGAATCCTTAGAACCTAATAAATCTCTAATTGACGAAATTGTAAAGGTTCCCGAATGTAAATTGCAGGGTGACACAGATGATGTAACTTCCGAAACGGAAAAAACAGCTGGATTAGCAGATAAACCCATAAAAGTTTCATCTCAGGAATCAATATCATCTCAAGCTGTTCCAAAACCAATGGAATATAAAAGTAATGAAATTTTGGAAATTCCAGAATCTTCTAATGCAAATTCTTCGCAAAAGTCTGAAGGTAACAACTCCCCGGACGATAAAGCTATCTTGGAGAGTGAAGTCTTAGAACCAACTGAATCTCTAATTGACAAAGTGGTAACAGTTCCGGAATGTGAATTGCAGGAGACAGTAGATTTAACTTCCGAAACTGAAAAAACAGCCGCATTAACAAATGAGTCTATAAAAGATTCTTCAGCTGCTGATTCAATCTCATCTGAAGTTGTTCCAAAAACAATGGAAAATAAAAATGAAGATGAGACTGATGAAATTTTAGAAATTCCAGAATCTTCCAATGAAACCTTAGAACCAACTCAATATCTAAAAGACGAAATGGTAAAGGTTCCAGAAGGTAAATTGCAGGAGGTCACAGAAGAAGATTTAACATCCGCAACGGAAAAAACAGCTGGTTTAGCAGATGAACCCATAAAAGTTTCATCTCAGGAATCAATATCATCTGAAGCTGTTCTAAAAGCAATGGAATATAAAAATAATGAAATTTTAGAAATTCCAGGATCTTCCAATGAAAATTGCTCGCAAAAGTCTGAGGGTACCAACTCTTCGGACGATAAGGCAATCTTCCAGAGTGAAGGCTTAGAAGACATAATATCTATATCTTCAGATACACAAGAGAGTTTAAATAATCCAGATGAAACTCATCAACCTGAAAGTGAAACCGTAGTAGAGGAACAAGTAGTCGAAATCGACGTGGAAAAATCTGTATTGCCGAAATCTAATACTGAAGAAGTAGTATTAGATGATTCTGCTAGAGCCTCAACTCCATCCACAACAATTATTAAATATGATTTTGAAGTGAAAATAAATGATTCAAGTCATACAAAAGAAACTGAATCGGAAACTAATAATTCTGAAACTAGAAAGAGTCAGGCTACTGGTGCGACATCAACGGAAACTACTTCACAAATGGAAGAAGATTTAAAAGTCGGACTAGCAATTCATCTAGAAGAAAGAACTGCAGACGCTCAAAATAATACCACTGAAGCACAAGATATGAATGCAACCCAAGTTTCGGGAGAAGTAGTAAAAGTGTTGGATGAAGCAACTGAAATAAAAGAAAGAAAGCGTACCGCGACAGAAAGCAGTCAAGAGTCAGCAAAGAACGAGGAAACAAGCACAAGCTCTACTAAAGATAGTCGTAAAATAAATAAGAAAACCACTAAGCAAAAGGTTGAAAAGGTTGAACAAGAAATGAAAGATAGTATGCAAATATTGAAAGAAAGCGAAAAACCAAAAAAGAAACGTACTACATCGGAGTCTAGTCAGGGATCTGTTAAAGATGGCGATGATAGCATTCGAACTCGTAGAGGAGGTCGCCGAAAAATACAAAAACCTGTTGTCGCAGAAACTCTACCGGAACAAAAGGAAGAATGCGAAGAGCACACTAGGCCAACAGATGAAGAACCCCAAGCACAGGAAGCTAGAACTGAGTCGGCAATTTTGTCTGAAGAGATTTCTGCAACTGATCAACAGCCCATGGGCAAACAAAACATTCCAAATGAAACTGATACTCAAATGACTACTACTCAGACTGAGCAAATAACCCTAAATATAGAAAGCGCGGGCAAAGCTAGTGAAGCACTTCATGAATTGGGTAAAAAACCAAACGAAGAACACGTTATTGAAGAAGAAATTAAAGAAATGGCGCAACATGATCAACTCGGAAATTTAATTCAAAGCGAAGCAGAAAATAGAGAAATAGATGAAATCCAAAAACAAATCGATTCTGCAGAGATACAAAGAACAAAAGTAGAAACTGCGGAGCATGCAACTTCAATTGATTCCACTGAAATAACTGAATGCCAAATTGAAAAACAAATTGCAACACCAGAAACTTCAACATCCCCAACTACAGTAAATGAAGAATGTTTACCTAAAGCACTTACACCAGAGTCTGAAGTTGAAGCTATAGATGCTGCTAGCGAAAATCAGTTTATTGCCATAGTTTCCCAAGAAACTTCTTTAGCTGCCCTAATAGAGGAAGAAAACTCTCAAGTTTCCAAAGAAATATTTGCCGAAATGTCTAAAACACCAGATGAAGAAGAAATGAACGAAAAACCACATGAAGTTACACAAACTGCGGCATCAGTATCATCCTGTCTGGTTAATCTTGATGTAGGTGAAGAAAAAATTTTAGAAATACCTTCAAACGTTATTGAAATATCTGAAGAAGATGAAGATGCCACAAGTGTTAAAGAAAATCTGGCAATTGTGGAAGAAGTTGCTAAACACAGTCAGACAGTCAGACGTGGTCGTCGTAAACCAACCATATCAGAATCAAGCCACGATTCAGATCATAAGGTGAGTTCGAGTTCTAAAATGACTCGCCGAAAAATACAAAAGACTACGGTAGAGGAAGTTGTAATAGAAGAAATTGAAGAGGATAAAGCTGTGACTGCTGTAAAAAGTGATAAAATGACTGTAGAGGTTGAGGAAGTTTCAAATGCTACAGAACAACTTTATTCCAAAGGTGTTGAAATAGCTGAAGCTCAAAGCTCTGCAATAAAAGCTCAACAGCAGGAATTAAAGCGTACACGCCGTAAGGCATCGGTTTCAGAATCGAGTCAAGGTTCAGTTCAAGAGGATGACACAATACGCACTCGAAGAGGTCGCCGTAAAGCACGAATAACTCCTGTGGAAGATGTTCTAATAGAAGAGGAACACAATGAAGAAAATACAAATCAAGTGGCTGCAATTGCCGAAAGTAATGAAAATGAACAGAAAAACGAAAAGAAAGCAGAAGATACTGCACCAAAATTGGATGAGCTTGAGAATAAGATAAAATCGGATGAGGAAAATATTCACAATACACCCCAGGATGTGGAATCTAAAGAGTTTATAAAACCTGAGACAAAACTGGAACATGAACATCAAGAAGCACAATTGACTGAATGTCAAATACTAGAAACAGCTGAAGATGAGGTAAAAAATGAAGAATCCAAGCCAACCCCGTCTAAACGAGGAAGAAAGAAAAAAATGTTGCCTGATCCTAATGCACCTCGCAGAGGTCGTCCAAAGTTAGAAGTCACAAAAGCAGAAGCAGTCAAAGCTAAACAGTTAGAAGATGCTAAAGCAAAAGAAAATGAAATTGAAAGTACGGCAACAGAAGAACAAACTAAACAGAAAATTGATGAAGTTAGCAATGAAAAAATGTCAGAAAATGATAAAGAGCAAAACAAAGAACAAACTGAGAAAGAAACTAATGAAGCTAAACAAATTGGCAAACGTGCGCGATTGCGTAAATTGGAAGTGGAAAATGAAATGGAAAAAGATAATAAAGTTGAAACTAGCGCAGCATGTACAACAAGACGTGGACGCAGGCATAATAATACGGAAACTTCCGGAACATCAGTTGCTGCCGCTCTACCAAGTCGTAGTACAAATCGAAATCGCAAAACACCTGTAGAACCGACAACAGACATTCACCAAGAAGAGCAATTAGTTAAAGAAGTTAAGGCAGATTCTGAAATTTCTAAAACATTAGCAGAAGAGCCACAAAAAGAAGCAAATAAAATAGAAGAACAATCACCAGAATCGTCTGAAAATATTGTGACTGTAACGGAGAGAACAGATGATTCGAAATCACTTAAAGAAACCAAAGTTTCGGCTGAGGAAGACAAAAAACAGGAATTGACAACAGGTGCTGAAAGTTCCACTAGCGCAAGTGAAGTTGTTGTTGGTGATGAGAAGCCAACCAAAAAACGCACAAGAGCTCAAAAGACAAAAATAGAAGAATCTCACAAAGAAGAATCACAATTGAAGCCCGCGAACATCGCATCATCAAAAACTGCAAATGAAAATGAAAATATGCCAAGCCAGGATGAGGAAGTTGAACAACAAAGGTCTACCAAGCGTAGGGCTGCAGTCAAACATGTGCAGCAACCTGAATTATCTGCAAAGTC
The DNA here is from genome assembly GCA_905220375.1 of Tachina fera. Taxonomy (NCBI): domain Eukaryota; kingdom Metazoa; phylum Arthropoda; class Insecta; order Diptera; family Tachinidae; genus Tachina; species Tachina fera. Next base: position 181,351,727 of record LR999963.1, read on the forward strand.
CAAAAGAAGACGAGAAGCTGCTGAAGCTCATGCTGTAAATATAACGGAAACAAAGAAGGACACAGAAGTTGCGGCATTGTCTGAAGAGAAGTCAAGTGAAGTTAATCTTCCACCCGAACCGTCGTCTTTGGATCATCAAAATACATCTCAAACACCAATTAGAGAAGTTAAAACAAGAAAAGCGCGAAGAAATCCCATCATCGAAGTTACTCATCCGGAAGATGATGAAACATTGTCGCCTTCAAAAAGGAAAGCGGCTGTTAAGCATATTAAGCAAGATCATAATGAAAGTGGTCCTTCCAGCAAGAGACGTATAGGCCGCAAAAATCAAATTGAGGAAAATCGTGAAGCTGAAGACGATAAAGTTGCTCAAACAGCTACATTGGAAATTGCCAGTCAACATCATTCTATTGTAGAAGGTGTACCAGAACATAAGAAGGAAGATCATCTTAATGTAGTGAATAGCGAGGAGGAAGAAAATAAAACCAAGGTAATTAGCAGCACTACTAAGAAAGAAGAGTCTCAGCAAACGGAAGTTGGTGAAACCTCAAGTAGACGCCGTAACGCGGGTAAAAAGAAACCTGACTACAAAGAAGATGATGATGATGATACACAAGTGTTAAAGAAGACTAAAAACTTAGAAGCAGCAACAAATGTTGAAAATACTACTACTACTGATCCTAATGAAGGAAAAGTGAAACAAGATCTTGAAAAAGAGGATCCTGTAGTGAAGCAACAACCACAAGTGTCAACGAAAAAAGTCAGAGGTAGAAAGAAGAAAAACGATCACACGGAAGAAGATGAACAATCCGCAAATTCGAACTCCCCAGAGACAAAAGACAATAAAAGCCGTAAGCGTAAACAGTCCGACACAGATATTCAAGACAAAACCTTGAAACAAGGAGTTGTTGAAGAGATTCATGAGACTGATGAGAAGATAACAAAAGAAACTGAATCAAATATAAATATTCCAAGTGATATTAACGAACCTCAAACACCAAAATCTAGCGCTCCTGCAGCTAAAAAGGTACGCAAGGCATTTGAGCATATAACAGCAGAATCGGAAGAGGTAGATGATACTCCTGGCCGAAGAGCGCGCAACCTGCCACAACGCAGAGCTGCTACAGCATATCACAATTACGATGAAACTTCCGATACTGAAATCTCAACTAAAGCAAAGAAGAAGACAGAATCGCCCAGAAAATCACTGGAAGCCGTTAAAAAATCACCCACATTAACTGCAACTTTAGCACCCATTGTTAGTGTCTCGCCATCGCTTTCCTCAGCCGGTTTAATCACAACGGCCAGAGGTCGTACTCGAAAACCAACAGCCAAAGTTCAACAATTCCTTGAAGAAGAACGCGCCAAAGCGGAAACTCCCAAAAGAAGGGCTCTGTTAGCTGCAGCGGCAGCAGCAGCTACTGCCGCTGCTACCACTACTACTGCTACTGCTACTGATTGTGCTACGGCACAACGTACTCCTGCTAGACGTGGACGAAAACCATCTACCATTGAAACCGAGGTGGAAGGTACTCCCCAAACCAGCAAAAGTCGCGGAAAAGCAAAATCTGCGGCCACACTCCTCACTAAACAAGCCGAGGAGGACACTAGTGTTGATAAGGAAATTACAACGGTGTTAGAAGAAAAAGAAACCGAGTTGCACACTACACCGCCTCCAGTAAATTCAGTCAAAAGTCGCAGAGGGCGTAAACCGAAAATAACTGAAGAACAGCAGCACAGTAGCGAGGAACCACCAGCTAAGAAAACGCCGGTGGAATTGGAAAGTGGAAAACAAGATGCCACTCCTGCGGTTCCAGTTTCAACACCACCCACACGTGTAGCGGGCAAACGTAACGCGGCGGCAGCAGCTAAAGCTAGAATAGAAGAAGACGCTTTAGCAGCAGCAGCCGCATCAGCCATTGAACCACCGAAAAGGTCAAGAGCAAAGAAAGCTACACCAAAAGTTTCCACTCCTGCAGTTGCCAGCGCTGATGCAGAAACAGACGAAAAGGATGGTGGAAATAAAACGCAAACGCAAACGCCCTCCCAAAAACGAGAACACCGATTGACGTCTGCCTCAACAGTTGAGGGCGCTGAAGATTTACAAGATGAAACTGAAATGGAAACTATGGACAAACCAGCCAATAAAAGAGCACGCAAACCCGCTGCAGCCGCTAAGACAGCAGAAGAAGGGGAAGAAGCAGAAGCACTGCCCGCCAAAAGAGGTCGTAAACCCAAGATTGTAGACGATATGGTTGATTACGAAACTCCCCAGCAGTCGTCGAAGACCACCCGCGTTAGGGGTAAAGGCCGTAAAAATGTTCAGCTTGATGGACATCAAGATGCCGAGGCAGCAACCCCTTCCCACCAACAAAATCCGACTGATATTAAACCGGTGCCTGCCGAGACATCAGCTGAACCGCTTAAGAAATCAACACGAACTCGCCGCAAATAATTTTAAAAGTTTGTCGTTACTTCACATTCAAATTATCTGTCTCTTCACGTCACGTCACGCTGTGTGTGTGTTTTTTTAAAAGCATTTAATTTAACTTTTGTTTAGTTATTAGTTCATAAATGTTTTTTTAATATTTTTTTTTAAATTTAATCTTATGTTTCGAAACAGTTTTGAAAAAATTTTTATGTTAAGTTTTCTGTATGTAACTTGTGAAAAGTACACTAAAGAGAAGATGTAAACATTTTTGGAAAGTTATACATGTATCTCTCTCTCTCTCTTTTTGCGTTACTTTGTTGTTTAATCGTTTCAATCTTATTTTTTCTACTTTTACTCACATTTTCTCTACAAAATAGAAAAAAATCTGTCAAGTGTTTTACCATACTTTTTTTTTCAATTGAAAAAAAATATATATATTTCTTTGTAATAATAAATATATAAAATAATTTAGCTTATAACTTTTACGTAACTACTTATAAAAAAACAGAAAGTATACATACATATATATTAAAATTTGAAAATAAATGTAAAAAAAAAATTGAAAAATTTCAATTAATCTCACTCGTTTTTATTGCCGAGTTGTTTTAATTTTTTTTTTGTGTGAAAAATATGTTTTCTTCATTGTAAGATTTTATATTTTATTTGAGATTCTTATTTGTTTTAGTGAAGTTTTGCAAAATTTTTCGCAAAACAAGCAAAAATGGTTTTTGTAGGTCGTTTTGTTGAGTTATTTCGTTGAATATTCAGATGAATCAACAATTATTCGAATGGGTGCGTGTCGCACAGATTTCGTGCGTGGTCGGGTCGTTTCGTAATACTATACGATTTTTTAAATGTTTTTGTGATTATTTAGTTTTGCCGTTTTTCAGCTTTGTTTTGGTTTTGGCGATTTATTTTAGTTTTAGCGATTTTTTTTTTATTTTGGAGAAGTTTTCATTTTGTCAGTTCTTGGCGTTTTTTTTTCTTCTTGGCGATTTGTTTTCATTCGGGGCCATCATGAATAAAATTCCGCTGAAAATTTCTCCATTTTCCAATTAGAATCTTGTTTTCCCTATCAGGGCAATCATGAATAAAATTTTCCCGGGGAACAATTCCAACTAATAGCAAGTAATAGGGAAAACAAAAATTATAATTGGAAAAGGGAGAAATTTCACGCGGAATTTTATTCATGATTGCCCTGTTTTACTTGCTGTCAGTTGAAATTGTTTCCCGGGAAAAATTTCACGCGGAATTTAATTTATGATTGCCCAGATTATGGCGACTTTTTCGGTTTTTGGCACTATCCGGGTGATATACATATTTAAATTTTATTTTAACAAGAAAATTAATTATTAAACAAAAAGTTAAAATTATTACTCATCCGTAGCAGTAATTTTTTTTGTGGGGAGTTGCATTTTAGAACTCAAAGCATTTGCAGTGTTGCCAATCGTGAATTTTCCGAACGCATCTTATGCAGCACAGTGGTTAATTTCCGAACACGTGTATATTTACAAAAGTTTGTCATTTAATTTATGATTATCAAGAGCAGAGTAATTATATTATGTACGACAATGATGCATTTGGGAATAGGGTGCCCTTAACATGAAATAGTTCAAATTTAATTTCTGAAAATCAATACTGGTGGTCTGCTGTGTAATTGGAAACGAAAGAAAATGCTTTCGAATTTGTATGTTTATAACATGTAGTGCCAAGACTTTTCCCATTTGCTTCTTCCATTTTTTTGCGTCTTTCAATCTCAACGCTGTGGAAAATGTTTAAATGATTTATCATTTATAATATGTACATATCGCTCATTTACTTCAATAGTGTCACAACTAAAAAAAAACAGTTTTGCAGAAAACGCGTTTTAAGTTTTCAATTTGCATACAACCCAATGAAGACATGAAAAAATATTCTTCTCTCAGGAGGTCATGGTACAAGCTAATTATAAGAAATTTTTACACAAGTTAAAATACGAAATGCCTAATTATTCTGCATTATTAACTCAAAAAACTTAGCGATACGTAGAATATTTTATTCCAACCTCCAACGTTAAAAACATTGCAATTTTCAACGCTAATTGCTTTAGATTTTAATAATTTTGTGAAGTCGCCGTGATTTGGCATGTCGTGATTGTTCCCAATCATTTATGTGGATTGTAACCACTGTAAATACTAAACATGCCAATGTTGCCAGCTTAGGGGATTTGTTTTTCGCGATTGAGGATGAAAATTTCGTATTGGGGATCTGGGGATTTGTTGGGGATGATAATAACCAAATTTTAGGGGATTTTTTTATAACTGATTTTTGAACTAAGAAATATGCGTCCGGCAAGTCTAAAAATGTGTTTACTATTCATAGTGAATGGTTTCTAATAAAGAAAAAGTATCAAGGCCAATAAAACAAAAATACGTACAAAATGCAATATATCTTGTTGGAATAAACACACACTTTAAAAGTAATTCAAATTTTTGTGACAAATTTAATCCTTCTGCTGAAATGCTGAAGCTTATTAATACAAGTACTATGTACAACAAAGTTTCTGAGGCTGATGCATCAGAAGATTTCAATTCTGAAGTTTTTGAAAAGGTAAACTTTGGTTAAACACTTTTTTATACTTATGTACAATTAGAATTTTTTGCTTTGCCTATTACTTGCTATTAGTTGGAATTGTTCCCCGGGAAAAATAACACGCGAAATTTTATTCATGATTGCCCTGTATGTGTAATTTTTTCTTTACAAGTTTTATAAGGACAAATTAAATAAATATGAACACAAATACATATAGCTATCGATATAAATATGAATTTTATTGAATGAATATGTTATTTTTGTCATTATTTTTTTAATTAAATTAAAAAATTTAGTTTTTTCACAAAAGAAAAAATTTAAAAAAAAACTTAATTTGGAGATAAGAAATCAAAAATTGCTCTAGAAAAAAAAACTGGCAACATTGAAACAGGCAGAATATTACGACATTCGATATCAAACGAAAGTTTAAAAATATATCGATTATCCTAACGGAAGTTTGCTTCCCTTTCCCTTCATACATTTAAAACAATTTAGTTTTCCAATATTTTATTCGTATGTATTTAAGTATTTATTTTCTCTTTTTGTTTTGGTATTTTTAAGGATACAGTATTTTGTTTAAAAGTCGCTTACAATAATTTATAGAAAAAAACTTAAAATTTCTATAGTCACCATTACAGTACATTAAAATGTTGTGTGGATTTTTGTAAAAAAAATATGAAATCAAAGAAAGACACACTTACGAACTACGCCTCTAAAAAAATAGCATTACATTATAAATTTACACAAAAATTTATAATAAATGATATAAAATTAAAACAAGAGAAATAAAAACAAAATTTGTGCAAGACAGATGTATGTATGTGTGTTTAATAAGGCTGAATTCCTGTCTTTGCAAAGTAAACTTTGCGGGTGTAAAAGGGGTAATGCATGGCAACTAGTGCGTAAATACAACCTTTACAAAATTAGTTATACAATGCAAGCAAAGCTAAATGATGAAACAGAGTAAAGTCTGCAACTTCAGGCAAATCGCTGACAAATTAATTAAGCCCATAATAAAATCGACGGCAGTAACTTCAAATACTCTCTGATTTTTATTTTATTTTCTTTTGTGCTTATTTTTCTTAGTAGTTTTGTTTACAAAATGTATGAAATTGATCAAAAGTATGGTAACATTTTTGTGAGAATGAGTATTGATATGCGAGAGCATAAGAAAAAACGCTCTCAAAATAAAATAGATTCTATCTCACGACTGGTTTCTGTGGCTGCTTTTTTGTGTCAATTTGTATGGAAAATGTGTTTAAGCCGGTATTCTGTTTAATCATTTACTGTGCAAAGTCTTGAGTTTTTAAGAGAGAAGGGAAACGAACTTCAATCCTCTCTCCAACAAACTCAAGAGAAACACAGAAAGAGATAGAATTCCTCACTCTGTCTTTCACTCAGCTGAATTAAGACTTTGCAAAGTAAACTTTGCGTGCATAAAAGGGGTATTAACATTGTCGCAGACTTCTTTTAGACACGCAAAGTCTTAATTCAGATGAATTAAAGATAAAAAGAGAAAGTATTCTTACCTCTTTCTTTCACCCAGCTAAATTAAGAGTGTAAAGTAGACTGCCTGTCTTCCCCATTACCCCTGCTTTTAGACACGCAAATTTTACTTTGCAGTCTTAATTCAGCTGTGTGAAAGACAGATGGAGGGAGGAATAATATATCTTTCTGTCTCTCTTCCAGCTGAATTACATAAGTCTGCAAAGTAAACATTCTGTGTCTAAAAGGGGTACATCTGAGTTAAGACTTTTCAAACTAACCTTTGCGTATCTAAAAGAGGTCTGTCTAAGCATACATTTAAGAATTCAGCCATTATAATTACTTTTTTGAGCGTGATCTTTAAAACATTTACTTTAAATAAATAAAAAAAATTGCAATAAACATAACAAAAATAAATAAAATTTAAATTATAATAAAATGGCAATAAACAAATATAAAATAGCATCCATTACAATGAAATAAAACGTAATAAACAATAGCAATAATAATAATAATAATATAAAAAAACTGTATGCTTAAGTTAAGCTCTTTGTTTGGTATGTAATACTTTAGAGATGAAAAATTGTATTGAATTGATGATGATGGTGAAAATAATAATAATGATGAGTTAGGTAATATCATTTGTGTGATAATTGTTTTAAAAAAATTATTTTCTTGGTCTTTTTTAATACAAAACTAATTTTTTTTCTTCTTTTCACTCGTATGCTTTAGGAGCAGAAGTGGACTTTGATTAAAAAAAAATAGAAATTATCCAAGTATAATCTTATATATGGATGTATGTATGTATGTATGTGTGTAGTAGATTATAATATTTTTATTTTTTTATAGCCTTTTAAGCTTTCATCAGTAAATGAGGTTCAGATCTTAAAGAATCGGTTAGATATTGTGTCTTCATGGTTTTTTGAAAATAACGTTTTTCATTCGGTGAATTGACATTGTAAACAATCGGTCTTACGCCCACATTACGCCACAGTTCAGCAATGTGTCTTGTTAAATTGAGATTTAAAGAAGAAATTAAAAAATTATGTATGTATGTATATTTAAAAATTTTGTACTTACAAATTAAATTCCTCTTTAGAGACAAAAACTACACTTATGCCTATAACCGGTGAGATAATATTACGGAAGAATGCACCATATATTGAGGTAATCAATGTTGAAGCTTTAAGTAAGGGTAAAGCCAACGATTTTTCAGTCCATAGGCCACATATCAGTTCGGGATATAGTTTACGAAGCTGAAAATAGTATAAGATTAATAAAAAGTAAAAGTTTTGGTTAGTTCTTTTCAAATGAAAATTATAAAAAATTTATGTTCATATCTACCGGAGCTGTAAAAAATTGCAATCAATTGTGATTGCAATCAAATTTATTTCAGCCATACTGATTTCATTCTTTTGATTTCAAAATGATTTCAGATTTCAAAATGAAATCATTACAGGATAGCAATCTTTCGCGATTGCAATCATTTTGAAATAATTTTTTTAGAAATCATTGATTGCAATCAATTTGATTGCAATCAAATTTTTGTTGAAGTAATAGGATTTCAATCAATTTACCTGAAATCAAGCCTAAAAGGCTTGTATTCAATAAAATATTGTAGAGTGCTTAGAGAGGTTGAGTTTAAGTTTGCAGTTTTGACCTTTGTGTCCTGAAAATTCACGGGCTATAGGATCCTCCATAGTATTAGTGGAAAGCCCCAGATTTTAGTCGAAATTACTACATTTGTGGTGGAAACCAACAAATTCTAATTCGTTTAATCTGTTCACTTTTAACAATGAATATTATTAGCAATTTGACACTTGAGTCAACTACGACGGTAAAAAATAATTCCCGCAAAGTAGATTATATTATAAAATATTTATAGGATTGCAGTTAAAAATTATGTTCAGTAATTTTAAAACATTTTTCAAACAAAAATTACCATTATTGGCAATTCAAAATTATCAGAATCAGATTTATTTCTAGAAGAAGGAGTTTCGCTTGAAGAGAACGATTATTTTGATTGTTGATATTTTGAAATTTATTGCAATCAAAACCGTAAATTGATTTCATGATTTCAATTTGCAATCAGTGACGTGAAATCAAGTGATTGCATTTAAATTGATTGCAATCTTTTACAGCTCTGATATCTACATATCGTTACCTTAAATAGAAAGGTCCCAACTCATTATTTTTTTAAATCGAAATTTTTGCATTTTTCGATACATAAGAAGATCGTCAATCGAAATATACAAAAAACTCGATTTCAAAAATATATTTACATAATGAGTAGGGAAAGGATTTTCATGTAAATACATGTTTTTTTTGCGTTGGTCGTAGATCAACGTAAATAAAATATCTTTGCGAATCAACAAATTTGCGACAAAATTGCATCGATTTGTTAGTGCATATTTTTGCATATTTTATAATAAATAAATATTTTTGCATATTTCATTATAAATGTATATTTTTAATAAATTTTTTAGTTTTTTTATGCTATAAATTAAATTTTGTTTTTTACATTGAATAAATGGGCTTGAGGGAAAACTTTGAGGGGCAGACGCACCCTCCTAAAACACAACTTATCGCTATGAAATTTTTTGTATTTTTTTTCTATATAAAACTGAACCGATGTGGGGGAAGAGAATATAAGAAATCAAACAAAAAAAATCCGCCATATGTATGTACAACTAACGGCTACTCCAATGTACATACATGACGTTTGTATACGCGCTCATGCGTATGAAGAAGCAAGCATCACAAATTTTTCAGTCACGAAGCATTTTCTTCTTTACGCATATACATACCTGCAATAACTGAATCAAATGTCTTGCCAAAAGTGTTGTTTAGCATTTTTTAGAAGACTTCGTCGCTGCAGTAAAGCATTTGAAAAATATTGTCTTAAAAGTTCTGCTGACGTGGAACGTTATTTTTATTCATTCGTGTGCATAAATAGAAGTTCGACTTAACTTTATTCTTTATTTCATATGTTTTGACAAAACATTTGTTAAGAAAGCTTTGGAGATGAGCTTTTTAAAGTTTTTAATGTTAGTAAATGTTGAAAAAAGTTGATAAATGCATACTTTACTAGTTTTAACTACACATTTTTATATTTTTACTGCATATTTTATGTACATAAAACGTGATTTTAAATGCATGAAAATCCTTTCCTTAATAATGAGTTATGGCGTTTTTTGAGTAAATGAGCGATATGTATTTATGCAATTCTCACCTGGTAGACTGTTATCGGAGATCTGCTTATTAAAATAATGCGTTGTATAAATAAAGGATTCTCTTTAATGGTCTTCTTTAAACGCTCCAACATTAGGGAGCTATTATCGGATATATAAAGGAAAACGGTGAGTCGTTGATCTTCCAGAAAATCCAAAAGTTCTTTAAGCGTTAGCACATGTTCAGCTTCAAAGTGTTTGCTAAAATTATACAGGATAAAACAAGCACACATGCGTTTTTCATTACATATAAATAAATATTTAATATGTGTGTTAATATTTTCCATTTACCCCATTGGATGCAATTCAGCTACATTTATTTTCTTTAAAGATTCTAAAGTATGAAGAGCAATGCTACCGGAAAGACCAGCTTTTTCCAACGTCAAACGATTTACAATCACAATTTGACCACACGAAGTAAGACCGGCATCAACTAATACGTTGCGATAGCCACGTGTTATGCACTGAAAAATTAATAATAAATATGAAAGTAAATAATTATTTTGAACAAATGCTTAATATGTGCATATATCGTTACCTTAAGCAACCTAACTCATTTTTTTTTTTGCATATTTCAATGTAAAGAGGTTCATTTGTCGAAATATGCGAAAAAGTAGTTTTGACAAAAATAATGAGTTAGAACGTTTCTATGTTGAGGTAACGATATGCAATATGTATGTATGTATGTTCAAATCGCACCCTTATTAAAAAAATGTCACAATTAATTGTTGGTTTCATAAAACTGAACATATAAATTCATCCCCTCTTTCTCGGAAGACGAGAGCATAAAATTTATATGGAAATCACTCAAAATTTTAAACGATTTTCACACAAATTTTCTAGTCGAGTCGTCTGACTTGTAGAAACTGCTCAAAATAAATTACATGTGTGTAGTTTAAATAAGTCAGGCAGACGACTCTTCTAAAAAACTTGATCTGATATTTTGGAAACTATACTTATGAACGTTTTGTTATTTGACTGACAATGTTAAAAACACAATAAAAACCGGCAAAGAATTAAAAAAACAATAAAAACCGGTTTTAAAGCTGGTTAAGCAATCAAACCCATAAAAAAACCGTACCAAAGATAAAAAATCGGTTCCGAACCGGGTAAAAAAATATACTATGTATGACGCTGATAATATACATATATAGTTTAAAATCTATGGACATTTTATTGTTGTTTGACTGACAATGTTAAAGAAAAAACAATAAAAAGCGATAAAAAATTAAAAAAAACAATAAAAACCGGTATTAAAGCTGGTTAAGCAATCAAACCCGAATAAAACCGTATCAAAGATTAAAAAAATCGGTTCCAACCCGGATAAAAAACTATGCTATGCTTGTTTGTCCTGGTAATATAGCCTAAAATTTATGAACGTTTTTTTTTGTTTGACTGACAATGTTAAAAAAACAATAAAAACCGACAAAAAATTATAAAACAGAATAAGAACCGGTTTTAAAACTGTTTTAGCAATCAAACCCGAAATGAAAATGTGTTTTTCGGAACAAATCCGTACCAAATATAAGAAACCGGTTCCGAACCGGATAAAAAACTTGGCTATATTTGAAGCTGGTAATGTAGCTTTCTATTGGTGAAAGAAGTTTCAAAATCAGTTTAGCGGTTTGGGTTTAGGTTAGCAAAGAAATAACCAAAAGTTCGGCGAAATGGCAAAAATAATATAAATTAAAATTGTGTTTATTTAATATAATATTCCACAATCCAAACGGTCGAGTTGAAACGACTTGTTTCTACAAGTCAGACGACTCGTCTGAAAACTTTTATGAAAATCATTTTAATATAAATTTAATACTCAACTCGATGACCTGGGTTATAGAAACATGAAGTTAGATCTTATAACAAAAATTTAGAATTTTAAAAACTCTCGAATATATCTAGAGAAGATGTGATATCTTACAAACGGCTGGAGGTCTACTCTGTAATTCGAAACGAAAGAAAATGCTTTCGAATTTGTATGCTTATAACATGTAAATTCGAAAGCGTTTTCTTTCGTTTCGAATTACAGAGTAGACCCCCTTGACCGATTTTCTTAAAACATAGCTAAGAACCCTCTGGATCAAGTCACCTTTCAAATAGAAAAAAATTAATCAAATCGGTCCAGCCGTTTGATCTGTCACACACTACAAACTTATAACACCCCTTTTTTGGTCGGGGGTTAATAAATAGACAGACGAACATTTTTGACCGTCTGCCTATTTATATTGAAAATAAAAAAGCAAAGCAATCAAAATTTGTTTTTGTTTTCAAAATAAATAAACAGCCGAGCATTTTTACATGGCTTCTATAAACTGACAGTTTATATTATTATTATTATTATTATTATTATTATTATTATTATTATTATTTTAATAAAATAGTTTCCACAATTCAAGCGATTCTTCTAGAAAATTTTTATGAAAATCACTCGAAAAAATTCGTTCTTTTCATATAAATTTTATACTCAAGTCGACCGTCCGTATTGTAGAAACAAAGTGTTAGTTGAAAGAAAAAAGCTCAAACCATTTTTAAAATTCAGTTATTGCATTGAGGAAACTTCTCCCCAGCTTATCAAATCGGCACAAAAGTAAACATCTGTTCAACCACCTTTATTTACACACATACTTACATATGTATATATATATATTTTTTGAAAAACAACTGCTACCGTTAATAATTACTACCACCCAATGACTTATGTACCTCTGACTCTTACGTTCTCTTCTTTTCCTAACTTCATAAGCAAACACACGAAAAAGAAAAACGCACAAACACAATGACTACTTAACTACCCTTGTCTTCTTTATGTAAAATAACGTCATACTTTTGGAGTAGAAGCCACTTAGTTAAGTATTTCATGCCTTAACTTTATAACCTACTCTACATACATATTTTTGCCACTTACTTTTTTTAATGCTGCCTTAGAATTTTCCGGTGCATCATAGCCCGCACCCCGATGGGCTATTGGCCAAAATGATAGATCCTCTGGATAGAGACCCTGACTGCCGGCCGCCAATAGTCTGAGCAGCTGTTTTTCATCCGGACTTTTTAGTTTGACAAATTTTGAGGCTACACATATGATTACGAGGACCACCGTGAACCAGGGTATGCCGGCTGAGGCCATATTACACATGAACCAAAAGACATTAAACAAAAAAGTTAAAAAACTGAAGGAACAACATAAAAGTTGATAAAACATTTTAAGAAAATACCACAAAATGGTAAAAATCTTCATTCAACTAAAACTTTTTCAATTAACTCTGTCACCAAAAAGAGAAAAATATTTAAAGTCGTGAGTCTGAAATGATAAGTAGAAAAAAAGTACAAATTAGTCAATGTCTGGCATAGAGTTTGTGTTAGAAAAATCCACTTTACAACAAATATACTGACCCACTTTAATCACACAATTTCTAATGTGTCTACACTCAAATCTGCAGACACTTAATTTGCTTAAAAATAAACTTTTTAACAATTATTTTTCGTTGCAAATAAGAAATTTCAATTAGGAATGTACTTTTTTATGATAAATGGCAGTAAAAGGACTTTCTTCCGTTTCCTTTAAGAATAAACTTGAGCATTTTTTCCTGCTCACTAAACTAAGGCTCTCTTAAATAAGTGAAAAAGTCTTATAAGAATTAATTTTGACATTACATTTTGTAAGTATTCTTAATATGAACTTGGTTGTAACATGAAGTACCCTGTTGGATGTATTGCCAGATGGCTAAAATTAATAAGCCCACATATTGCGGAGTGGTGGATATACACAATAGACTTTTTTTGTGTTTTGTGTCAACAGTGCCACGCAAACGAATAAACTGTAGATTATAAAAAAAGTTTTTATGTGTGTTTTTGTTGTTTCTATTTAATTATTATGCCTGCACATTTATAACCACTAGAAAACGGCAAGTTAAGCAGGGATGCCACCTACGAGTTAATTATATTGCCACACCACGCGTGTGAAGAAATCGTACCGTAAAAAACCGATTTTATCCTCCTTTTTTGAACAGTTGAAAAAAAAGTAGTAGGAAAATAAATATCGAATTTTGCAAAAAATGTAGCAAAATCCAATTTATTTCAACCCTGATAAAATAATTTGTGGTGGAAAAGAGAAATTCTGTTCCATTCCACACAATTTTTTCATACAGTGTTGCATTTATACTGCGGTGAAAACTAGTAACTATCATATATGTCAAACAATTATGTGCACAATTAAAGACAAATATTTTTATTATAAAAATTAAAATATTAAATCAAATCCGTAAATTTCGTGGTGTGAAAAAAAGAAGACCAGTTTTGAATAGGTGAAAGAGCCCTCTAAACGGCTATAGGGATGTCATTTCTGGCATTTTAGCCGTTTAGAGGGTATACCACACTTAGGTGAAATTTCATACTAGGCCAATATCAAAAGTACGCTAAATGAATAAAATCTGTAAATTTCGTGGTGTGAAAAAAAGAAGACCAGTTTTGAATAGGTGAAAGAGCCCTCTAAACGGCTATAGGGATGTCATTTCTGGCATTTTAGCCGTTTAGAGGGTATACCACACTTAGGTGAAATTTCATACTAGGCCAATATCAAAAGTACGCTTAATGAATAAAATCTGTAAATTTCGTGGTGTGAAAAAAAGAAGACCAGTTTTGAATAGGTGAAAGAGCCCTCTAAACGGCTATAGGGATGTCATTTCTGGCATTTTAGCCGTTTAGAGGGTATACCACACTTAGGTGAAATTTCATACTAGGCCAATATCAAAAGTACGCTAAATGAATAAAATCTGTAAATTTCGTGGTGTGAAAAAAAGAAGACCAGTTTTGAATAGGTGAAAGAGCCCTCTAAACGGCTATAGGGATGTCATTTCTGGCATTTTAGCCGTTTAGAGGGTATACCACACTTAGGTGAAATTTCATACTAGGCCAATATCAAAAGTACGCTAAATGAATAAAATCTGTAAATTTCGTGGTGTGAAAAAAAGAAGACCAGTTTTGAATAGGTGAAAGAGCCCTCTAAACGGCTATAGGGATGTCATTTCTGGCATTTTAGCCGTTTAGAGGGTATACCACACTTAGGAGAAATTTCATACTAGGCCAATATCAAAAGTACGCTTAATGAATAAAATCTGTAAATTTCGTGGTGTGAAAAAAAGAAGACCAGTTTTGAATAGGTGAAAGAGCCCTCTAAACGGCTATAGGAATGTCATTTCTGGCATTTTAGCCGTTTAGAGGGTATACCACACTTAGGTGAAATTTCATACTAGGCCAATATCAAAAGTACGCTTAATGAATAAAATCTGTAAATTTCGTGGTGTGAAAAAAAGAAGACCAGTTTTGAATAGGTGAAAGAGCCCTCTAAACGGCTATAGGGATGTCATTTCTGGCATTTTAGCCGTTTAGAGGGTATACCACACTTAGGTGAAATTTCATACTAGGCCAATATCAAAAGTACGCTAAATGAATAAAATCTGTAAATTTCGTGGTGTGAAAAAAAGAAGACCAGTTTTGAATAGGTGAAAGAGCCCTCTAAACGGCTATAGGGATGTCATTTCTGGCATTTTAGCCGTTTAGAGGGTATACCACACTTAGGTGAAATTTCATACTAGGCCAATATCAAAAGTACGCTTAATGAATAAAATCTGTAAATTTCGTGGTGTGAAAAAAAGAAGACCAGTTTTGAATAGGTGAAAGAGCCCTCTAAACGGCTATAGGGATGTCATTTCTGGCATTTTAGCCGTTTAGAGGGTATACCACACTTAGGTGAAATTTCATACTAGGCCAATATCAAAAGTACGCTAAATGAATAAAATCTGTAAATTTCGTGGTGTGAAAAAAAGAAGACCAGTTTTGAATAGGTGAAAGAGCCCTCTAAACGGCTATAGGGATGTCATTTCTGGCATTTTAGCCGTTTAGAGGGTATACCACACTTAGGTGAAATTTCATACTAGGCCAATATCAAAAGTACGCTAAATGAATAAAATCTGTAAATTTCGTGGTGTGAAAAAAAGAAGACCAGTTTTGAATAGGTGAAAGAGCCCTCTAAACGGCTATAGGGATGTCATTTCTGGCATTTTAGCCGTTTAGAGGGTATACCACACTTAGGAGAAATTTCATACTAGGCCAATATCAAAAGTACGCTTAATGAATAAAATCTGTAAATTTCGTGGTGTGAAAAAAAGAAGACCAGTTTTGAATAGGTGAAAGAGCCCTCTAAACGGCTATAGGAATGTCATTTCTGGCATTTTAGCCGTTTAGAGGGTATACCACACTTAGGTGAAATTTCATACTAGGCCAATATCAAAAGTACGCTTAATGAATAAAATCTGTAAATTTCGTGGTGTGAAAAAAAGAAGACCAGTTTTGAATAGGTGAAAGAGCCCTCTAAACGGCTATAGGGATGTCATTTCTGGCATTTTAGCCGTTTAGAGGGTATACCACACTTAGGTGAAATTTCATACTAGGCCAATATCAAAAGTACGCTTAATGAATAAAATCTGTAAATTTCGTGGTGTGAAAAAAAGAAGACCAGTTTTGAATAGGTGAAAGAGCCCTCTAAACGGCTATAGGGATGTCATTTCTGGCATTTTAGCCGTTTAGAGGGTATACCACACTTAGGTGAAATTTCATACTAGGCCAATATCAAAAGTACGCTTAATGAATAAAATCTGTAAATTTCGTGGTGTGAAAAAAAGAAGACCAGTTTTGAATAGGTGAAAGAGCCCTCTAAACGGCTATAGGGATGTCATTTCTGGCATTTTAGCCGTTTAGAGGGTATACCACACTTAGGTGAAATTTCATACTAGGCCAATATCAAAAGTACGCTTAATGAATAAAATCTGTAAATTTCGTGGTGTGAAAAAAAGAAGACCAGTTTTGAATAGGTGAAAGAGCCCTCTAAACGGCTATAGGGATGTCATTTCTGGCATTTTAGCCGTTTAGAGGGTATACCACACTTAGGTGAAATTTCATACTAGGCCAATATCAAAAGTACGCTTAATGAATAAAATCTGTAAATTTCGTGGTGTGAAAAAAAGAAGACCAGTTTTGAATAGGTGAAAGAGCCCTCTAAACGGCTATAGGGATGTCATTTCTGGCATTTTAGCCGTTTAGAGGGTATACCACACTTAGGTGAAATTTCATACTAGGCCAATATCAAAAGTACGCTTAATGAATAAAATCTGTAAATTTCGTGGTGTGAAAAAAAGAAGACCAGTTTTGAATAGGTGAAAGAGCCCTCTAAACGGCTATAGGGATGTCATTTCTGGCATTTTAGCCGTTTAGAGGGTATACCACACTTAGGTGAAATTTCATACTAGGCCAATATCAAAAGTACGCTTAATGAATAAAATCTGTAAATTTCGTGGTGTGAAAAAAAGAAGACCAGTTTTGAATAGGTGAAAGAGCCCTCTAAACGGCTATAGGGATGTCATTTCTGGCATTTTAGCCGTTTAGAGGGTATACCACACTTAGGTGAAATTTCATACTAGGCCAATATCAAAAGTACGCTTAATGAATAAAATCTGTAAATTTCGTGGTGTGAAAAAAAGAAGACCAAACTGAAATACATTTTCAGTGTATGGTGAAATTCTTTTTTCATTCATTTTGTTCAACATATGGTAACACGTTTATGGCACTAGGGAACCGTGGCAATGAATTAACGGTATCTTGAAACGGAATGTAACTTTTTTAAGTGATGTATTTATACACCCGAAATAAACTTTTATAAATTTTTCAAAATGAAAGTAAATTTCTTTATAAAAAATTCCAAAGAGATAAGTGAGAATATAAAGCTGATATTATTCGAAAACTCTTGCAAAAATTTTACAATAAGAATTTTTAATTTATTATTTATTTTAATTTTATTACTGACAATTTCTTTACATAATTCTTGCAGGAATTCATATAATTGATAGCTGTTAAATTGAAAGCAATTTAAAAGCAAGTTGATTCGTTCGGAGTTGATTCGTTCGGAGGAAATGTTGAAAATAAAAAATTACTGTGGGTCGATCCTAAATTTTACGCCCCTAGGAGGTACTATAAGAGCGAAAAAACAGATTTATTAAAAAAAATTATTCAAAAAACTAGTTTTTTGTATGGGGACCACCTTAATGGTTGAAGATAGACGATAAGTATGTTTGAAAAAAATCTTTGTATTGAAAAAATATTGGAAGTTAGTCATACATTTGACTTCAATAGGTACACCCTAGGGGAAGTTAGAGCCCTGCGAGTAAATTTCATGCAAATTTCCCCTTTATATGGGAGCCCCCTTAAGGAGTCGAGATAGGGCATATGTATGTTCGGAGGAAATGTTGAAAATAAAAAATTACTGTGGGTCGATCCTAAATTTTACGCCCCTAGGAGGTACTATAAGAGCGAAAAAACAGATTTATTAAAAAAAATTATTCAAAAAACTAGTTTTTTGTATGGGGACCACCTTAATGGTTGAAGATAGACGATAAGTATGTTTGAAAAAAATCTTTGTATTGAAAAAATATTGGAAGTTAGTCATACATTTGACTTCAATAGGTACACCCTAGGGGAAGTTAGAGCCCTGCGAGTAAATTTCATGCAAATTTCCCCTTTATATGGGAGCCCCCTTAAGGAGTCGAGATAGGGCATATGTATGTTCGGAGGAAATGTTGAAAATAAAAAATTACTGTGGGTCGATCCTAAATTTTACGCCCCTAGGAGGTACTATAAGAGCGAAAAAACAGATTTATTAAAAAAAATTATTCAAAAAACTAGTTTTTTGTATGGGGACCACCTTAATGGTTGAAGATAGACGATAAGTATGTTTGAAAAAAATCTTTGTATTGAAAAAATATTGGAAGTTAGTCATACATTTGACTTCAATAGGTACACCCTAGGGGAAGTTAGAGCCCTGCGAGTAAATTTCATGCAAATTTCCCCTTTATATGGGAGCCCCCTTAAGGAGTCGAGATAGGGCATATGTATGTTCGGAGGAAATGTTGAAAATAAAAAATTACTGTGGGTCGATCCTAAATTTTACGCCCCTAGGAGGTACTATAAGAGCGAAAAAACAGATTTATTAAAAAAAATTATTCAAAAAACTAGTTTTTTGTATGGGGACCACCTTAATGGTTGAAGATAGACGATAAGTATGTTTGAAAAAAATCTTTGTATTGAAAAAATATTGGAAGTTAGTCATACATTTGACTTCAATAGGTACACCCTAGGGGAAGTTAGAGCCCTGCGAGTAAATTTCATGCAAATTTCCCCTTTATATGGGAGCCCCCTTAAGGAGTCGAGATAGGGCATATGTATGTTCGGAGGAAATGTTGAAAATAAAAAATTACTGTGGGTCGATCCTAAATTTTACGCCCCTAGGAGGTACTATAAGAGCGAAAAAACAGATTTATTAAAAAAAATTATTCAAAAAACTAGTTTTTTGTATGGGGACCACCTTAATGGTTGAAGATAGACGATAAGTATGTTTGAAAAAAATCTTTGTATTGAAAAAATATTGGAAGTTAGTCATACATTTGACTTCAATAGGTACACCCTAGGGGAAGTTAGAGCCCTGCGAGTAAATTTCATGCAAATTTCCCCTTTATATGGGAGCCCCCTTAAGGAGTCGAGATAGGGCATATGTATATTCGGAGGAAATGTTGAAAATAAAAAATTACTGTGGGTCGATCCTAAATTTTACGCCCCTAGGCCAAAAAGTACTTTTCCCAAAAAGTACTTTTCCCAAAAAGCACCTTTTTCTAAAAAGCACTTTTCCAAAAAAGAACCTTTTTCTAAAAAGTACTTTTTCCAAAACGCACGTTTTTATAAAAAGTACTTTTTCCAAAAAGCACGTATTTCTAAAAAGTACTTTTCGCAAAAAGCACGTTTTTTAAAAAGTGCCTTTTCCCAAAAAGTACTTTTCCCAAAAAGCACCTTTTTCTAAAAAGTACTTTTCCCAAAAAGCACCTTTTTCTAAAAAGCACTTTTCCAAAAAAGAACCTTTTTCTAAAAAGTACTTTTTCCAAAACGTACCTTTTTCTAAAAAGTACTTTTTCCAAACAGCACGTTTTTCAAAAAAGTACTTTTTCCAAACAGCACGTTTTTCTAAAAAGTACTTTTTCCAAAAAGCACGTTTTTCTAAAAAGTATTTTTTCCAAAAAGTACCTTTTTCTAAAAATTATTTTTTTCCAGAAAGTACTTTCTTCTTATAAGTAATTTTCCCAAAAAGCACCTTTTTCTAAAAACTACTTTTCTCAAAAGGCAACTTTTTCTAAAAAGTACTTTTTAACTCTTTAATGTCAATGCTACATTCAATAATTTAAAAAATATATCAAATTCAAAAAAGGTACCAAAATTCAGTTTTTACCCCCTTTTAACCCCTAAAAGCACACATATTAAAAAAGTACCAAGATTTGAGTAAATTTTTGGGGTAGGCACTTACTTTGCAGCATTATTCCAAAAACCAAATTCTCTTAATCTTTTCAATATGTAAAAAAAAAAATTTGAATTTTAGTCACCAAATGACAAAGTTAATTAATATTAATATTATTTATTATATTTGTCCCTTTGTGCCTAAAAGAAAATTTTAAATTTCGAAAAAACTGGGGGCAAATTACGGCACTCGTTACTGAACGAAATTACAAATTATTTCAATAGAGTTTATATAGAAATATTTTAAAATTTCGAAACGAATCGAATGCCGTAATTTGCCCCCTGGTCTCAAAGTACAATAAATGATTTTAATTTCACTTTATTTAAAAATAATTTAAAAAATTACTTAGGCAATGAATATGTACATATTTGATTATGTATGGTAGAATGAATGGTATATAAATTAGAAGCTTATTACCAAAATTTAGTTGTAAATTTTTTTTTTGTGCTGCTAAGCGAGAATAAAAATACTTTTGTTAGCCAATGTAAACAAAATGAAATGTGTTCAACTGGAGAAATATATGGAGTTGAGGACATTGCGTAGATTAAAACCTCCCTTTTTAGGCATTTGGCGAAGAACCCGATTTAAGTGACGTTTTGAAAGGTCTTCAGAGGAATCATTATGACCCAATTCACTGAAAAAAAAAATTTTATATTAAACATTTTAATTTATATACATACATATTTTTTTAAAGTCTTTCTTATGTACCTTTCATTGAAACTATATTTTTCCTTAAGAATTTGAGAATTTTCTAAAATTGGTAGAGAGTGCATGGCTACAAACTGTTCGCGGCATATCTTATCGAGTTGAGGTACAGTGCAGGCATGCGTCCAAAAACAATCGTGCACCGAAATAAAAGTTAAACTATCTCGTTCGCAGTGCAGTGATGTCAACATCATATGCGAGGAGTCCAACGAATGTATAAAGTTGGGAGGGAAAGCATTTTTGTTTCATAACATTTGGTTTCTCATACATATCGGTTGAAAAATTTTCAGATACTCTATACTTGATCTCTGGGTATGTTTAAATTCATGCTTATTGTAAGGTTGTGCGACAGGCAAGCCCTGAGGTGTTACCCATTCAACATTCTTACCACATACGCCAGATATAAGACGAGCGCAATCTGTAAACCAATCTTGTATCTCTCGAGTTGAAGCAGTCGAAGTCGAAGCAGGCCATACCCAGTCTTTAGGAAAGTCATCGATGTATTTTAGTTAGCGAGCAATTTGTAATCTAGCTCCGTAGCGATTTACTCTGTAAACAGTTGTCATTACAGTCTGTTTGATTACCTTGCGTCTCACAAAACCATCGAGTGCTTGTGCTGAAGACCATTGTCAGCATCTTGTCTACTAATGCCGCTACTGCGCTGTAGAAATATTGTGGTATGTGCGAGGGTGCCAAGATAACACTTATCGCACCAGCTTTATCCAAAAAATAAATAAAAACAAATTAGCAAATACATAATTATAAATTTAAAAAAAATTTATGTATTTCAATGGTTTTCCAACTAACACCGTTCTATTGAATAAAATATCAACACATTCCGGTGATAAAGGCATTAAATCTTCATATCTTATACTAGGATCTTTGTAGGGATTTGGTAAGGGTCTGCCGTTTTGATTAGACGATTGACATCTTTCGATGGTCTGCTACTTCACATTTTAATAACTTAAGAACACTTATCAGTATTTGTTCACACAAGTTGTTGCCATCATGGCCAGCCAGCGGCTCATCATTGATGGCAGTGTGAGTAAGAAAAAAACTGTATTTTTTGATATTTTTTGTAAGTTAATATAAATTTTACACGATGTACATTTACTGTTTATCAAAATTTTAAAACTAATTTTATATGTATGTATAATGTTGCAATCTATTGGGTCGAAATATCTTTACACTTTAGCTATACTTTAGAATGAAATAGAAAAAATGCTGACGCCATGATGAATTCTAGTGCTGCCACACGATCTACTAAAATGGAACGGATTAGAATCGATTTCCAACACACATACACTGTAAGAAAAATAATATACTATAATTATTTTGCATATATATTGTAAATACATGTGCAAATATAAAACAATTATAAAATAATTAATTGATTTTCATTATTTAAAGTAAATATATTAAAAAACCTGCATTTATTGGAAAAATGTAGTTTTGCATAATTTTTCACCTTATTGGTTGCAAATGTGCCTACTTGCTACTTTTTACACAAAAAAAGGGGAAAAAATATTTAGTACTAAGTACCAATATATGCAACTCTTCGTCCCGGTTGGATGTAAAAGTACGATTTCTTCACATCGATGTCAAAATTTGCTGTTAACAAAATGGGATCAAAAAACTGTTTGTTATGAATGAAAACTAAAAAGAATTATGAAAATTATAATAAAAAAAGAGCTTGCATATAGGAAAAGTTGTGAAAAAATTTGTAAATGCTAGAAAACTGCAGTTGCGTATGGTAGTGGAAACGTAACACATTGTTGTAAATTTTAAAGAAAAAAACTAGTAAGTTATTTAACAAATTTCATAAATAATAATAACCGTTTTCAAGTGATTTGTTAAACTCAATTATAGAAGTGCCATTTTTCCCCAAAAAAAAAGCAATTAAATTTCCTGTTGCAACATACTCTTGAGAACTACCCCTAGTTTCCTTTCCATAATCTGCTTAATCAAATAAGACTGTATTAGGTGACGGAATCGTCATCATCATGTTAACATTGTATTACGTGAGCGCTACATTTTTACAATCTTGGCGTATTAGCAAAATATGCCAAAAGATTACAGAACAATTGGCTTCGCAGGCGAGTGTTGCCTTTTATGCCTTACCCACAGCTTCTGATGATGGATTTGGTAAGAGTTGCTTTGCGTAATTGGGTCAATAGAATTAAGTGAAAGTAATAGATATTTCTTCTTTTTTGTTTGCCCCCCATTAAGATGCTTCTATGGCTACTTCGGAATTGTGTGTGAATCGTGAAGTGGCCAAGGTGTCGCAAATTTTATGGCTGCATGGTAACTATCGGGGTTCTTGTGTCATGCCTTTGCAGAATCTACAAACAAGTCCTTGGATTTCATTTCCTGAAGCAGCTGCACTTCAACCCTTTGCATTTAATGAACCATCAGATACTCTACTGCAAAGCCTAAATTTGGACAAACATGGTCTAATACGTTTACTGATCGAAACGGAAATACAACCTTCATATAATAATGTGGAACAGCAGGATATAGTTAAGGTTAGTAAAATTTATTGATCAAACTTTTAATGCTGCTTGGGTAAATGATTCATAAAAGAAATTAGTTTAAGGACAAACATATTGTGTGTTGTATCTATCTAATGCATTTGTTGATTTCAGTTTAAAGATTTTTTTTTTTTGATTCTTTATTTCGTTTTTCATTTGACTAAAAAGATAATTTGTGTATAAATCTGTGGCAATAAGCAAACATTTTATGAGACAAGTTAAGCTTTAAAATGCTTAGTTTTGGTTTACTTTTGATGCACTAAATAAAACTTGTTTTTTGTTTTAGATTAATAAGAGCTTAGACTTACTCAATCTAAAAAAGGAAATAAGTTCATTATTCCCAAAATAATAAAACAATATTGTGCTGCCTCTAGTTTATACACAAAATAATAAATTTTTAAATACATTTTACTACCCTTGCAGACTACAAGATTGATATTTTTTTATCTCTTTAAAGCCTAACTATTTCTTGTCACTTTTCATTACAGCTTGAGAATTATGGTAAGCTGCTTGCCTGGAAAATAGATTCCCACCTAGCGGTGCTAATTGAAACCAATATTGAATACTTTACAAAATTATTAATAGACACCTTTTTACAAAACCATTTTCTTATAAATGATGAACTACCATTGCTAAGGATTGAGTGTAAGCCACTGCAAAACTTTGCACTTTAAGCTAAAAATGTGTTATAAAGATATTTTTAACTTTATCTTCGCAGCTGTTAAAAACGATGGTGCTCCCCAGCCATATGACAAATTATCCAAACACTTACGTAAACCTGTGCGCATCAATACAAACCTAACAGCCGACGAATGGTCTAAGCACTTGGAAGATTTAAGAGCTTTGAGTGTTTTGGCAAATCAAGCAATTGAATATGCCTACAATAAGAATAAAACTGAAGGAAAAACTAGTATTAGTAAACCAGATCTAATTCCACAGGAGAAACGGGCTTCTTCCTCGGCAGTTGACACCAAAAAGGCCAACAAAGAACCTTCTAAGAAAAACGTATCGCCCAAAAAGTTACAACAAGAAGTTAAAAAAGCCGAAAGCTTAGAACGTACGTTGAAAGAATCGCCCACAAAATTAAGTCCCGAAAAGACAAACGTTTCCAAGGATACAGATAAATTAAGTCCCGACAAGAAAAAAGTTTCCAAAGATACAGATAAATTTATAAAAAGTGAACAGTTAGCCGCGGCAGCCCAGCCTGCTGGATCAGGGCCTACTGCAACAGAGACTGCATCTGCTAGCTCTTCACTCAAAACCCCTCTAAGTCCTAGTAAAACAACAGCTAAACCTACCGAAATAAAAGAGCCAGCTGCTGTCGACACAGACCGCCTTAAGACAACGTCACCTGCGGCAGCAGCTGATGTGAGCCCAAAAGAAAAAGTAGAAGAAAAAATTGCTGTTGCTCTCAAAAGTGAAGCAAAATCTCCTACTTCCAAAGGTGATGATAAAACTCAACTTAACTCACAAGTTTCCAAAGTTAGTGAATTAGCAACAACAATTTCTTCTGCGGTCAAGGAAGAAAAGGCTTCTAATGCTTCTAGTGCCACAATAAAACCCAACACTAATTCAAATACAACTGCTGCTTCTAGCGCTTCATTTAGCGTTAGAGACAACGCCAAACGTCCCAGTTTGAAACGTCACAAAGATAGTTTAAGCGAGTGCAAACCTCTCAATGTTTTGGTTTATGCTGAATCGGCCACATCCAAAGAAAGTGCTGTTAATACTTTAAAAGAAATTTTAGCTAATAACACGTAAGTGTAATAAATTTGTAAACTTTGTCATCAGTCAAATATTTCATTTCTTATTATTTATTGTTGTATTTATTGATATTATTTTAATCAACTCAAAAAATAATAAAACTCATTATTTGGGAAAAATTTAATTTAAAGACATACATAAGTTAGTTTCCCTTTATTTTGTGTATTCATTTTATTTACATACATATTTACATTTAATTACATAGCTTTACTTTAAATGGTTATGGGTTTTTTAGTCTTGCGCCTTCTATTTCATTTCGTATTTAGTTTAATCATTATTTTACATTTCTACAACACTTCATAAATAATTAATAAAATAACATTGTTGATTATTTGTAGTTATACTATTTATCCTTTAACTGCCCAACAAGTTGAGCAAAAACATTGGCTAAATACTACAGCTTTATTGGTTGTGTGCGGCACAGTGCCCAATGCAATTGGCGAAATGTTTGTAGACTATTTCCTACGAGGTGGCAAAGTTTTATCGTTGTGTTCTGACATTTTACACTTTATATTGCCTACATATCGTACAGCTGAGGTAAGTTTTTCACATACATACATACATATATTTAGGTATTTCATTTTAAAAAATATGCATACTTGTAGGCTTAAGTATAAAATTTATTTATTATTGAGAAATGTGTTAACGAAACACATAACAATGTTCTAACGAATTATGTAGTTGAATTTATGTGTATGAGGTATTTTAATGACTGTTGTATATAAATATAGAATCACAAAATTTTATTGCGATATCTGAATTAAAATTTATTAGAAATTATACATATTTTCAAACCGTTACGTCATTACCAAAAATTTAAAACCTCTTCATAAAATAAACAGGTCTGTTCATTTACTTTCCCAGCAGAAACTAGCAACGAGAGAGTATGGCAGAAATTTACAAAATTACTCTCCCAAATATGAAAAAGTAAATGAACGCCTTAGAGTATGAACACAATATAACGATTATTTATTGCGGTGCGGTTTTCCATACGATTTTGAAGTAAAAATCCGCAGTGCGGGACGGAATAAAATTAAAATTTATTTTATTTTCATTGCGGAGTTTCTTATTCTCTCAATTTTTGATACTCTTTCTCTTGCTGACGTTGCCATAGTTTTTGAATAATTGGCTGTGTTCACAACATTTTTGTAAAAAAAACATGATTTTGAAGCTCAACAATTTTTGTCATAGATTATAAAAGTTTAAAAAATATATCAATTATATCTACGAATGTATAAAATGTTCATTTTTTGTTTTTAGTTATAAAAATGTATGCACAAAAAAATTAACGAAAATTTAAACAAACAATGACAAGTATTGCCGGCGCCGTCTTATTACTGTTGTATTATGTTTATTTTTCTCTCCCGCAACGAGAAATCGCACCGCACCGCAAACATTGTGCTTAGACTCTTACTTGTAAAAACTTGCAAGTAAATTTTATTCATATCAGAACCGTGGATGGAAATCATGAAAGAATTGTACTTTTTCTGATGAATTTTGTTTGATAATATTTTAAATTGCAATTTTTTTAAGAAATTAATATATAATATGAAATTCTTTCATGTACATATATTTACCATTTTTATGCATTTTTCATACCTTTTTAATATTACTCCATTAACAAATACAAGAATTCGACTTTCCATCTCTGATCATGTATGAGAAACAAACAAAATTATTTGCCATTAAAATTGAATTTATGTGGCTTAATGGAAGAATAACAATAAATTAAGAAAGAAATTCACATTTTTTCAGTTTTCCTTTTTCATATATTTTTTAAATAATTTATTTGACAACAAAACGCACAACACGTGGTTGGATAATTGTTGCAAATAAAAATTTTACTAGTAACAATATGTAGGAATTTGATTTTTGTCTCTCAATTTTTTTCTCTCTTTTGACGCTTTAATGAATGAATACCTTTATTATAAAACAATTAGTCGATTTTATTAATAAATATGATTGAACAATTTGACAGAAATGGTTAAACTGTACTTTTTATAGGGACTTAGAGCCTTTTCTTGTGATTAATTGGACTAAGTAAGCGCAAAACAACAACAAATAATTTCAATAAAGTGTGACTGTGACTCGCATACAAAGGATTCCGTATGGAGACTACATACATATGTACATACTATAGGAAATTTAGCATATACATATAATCAAATTTTTTTAGCTAATGTAGACGTAAAGAAAAATCGAGTACACCGTAAACTTTTTTCGGTTTTTGGCGATTTTTCTAGTTTTGGCGGTTTTTCTTATTTTTTGGGTATTTTGCGATTTTTTCGGGGTTTGGGGATTTTTTTTGGTTTTGTCTTTTCTTTCATTTTGGCGATTAATATTAGTTTTAGAGATTTTCTTAGTTCGGCGCTTTTTCGTTTTGGCGTTTTTTAGTTTTGGCGATTTTTTCTGATTTTGGCGATTTATTTTGGTTTTAGAGATTTTTAGTTTGGCGTGTTTTTTGCGGTTTTTTTTCGTTTTGGCAATTTTTTCGGTTTTTGGTGATTTTTTCGGTATGGCGATTTTTTTTAGTTTTCTGACTTATGGCGATTTTCTTGCATCTCAGCGATTTATTATATAATTTTATTGATATTTTTCATTTAATTGCATTTTTAATTTTGGGATTTCTTAGTTTTAACGTTTTTGTCAAAATTACATCGTCGCACTTTACTGAATTTATATACTTTATTTTTATTTATGGCTTTTTTTCGTTTGTGGCAATTTTTTCGATTTTTGGAGATTTATTTTAATTTTAGTGAAATTTTTTGTTTTGGCGATTTTTTTCGGTTTTTTTTGTTTTCGCAATTTGTGTAATTTTTGATTTTTTAGTTTTAGCGCTTTTGAAAATTTCAAGAGTTTGCCTCTTACGGTTTCCCAGATACAGCAATTTGTCAAAATTACATTGACTGATGGAATACCCTTTAACGTTTGAATTCTTTAAATTTCAGTGCTAATTCGTGTAGTATGCACAAAAATACACTAACTTTGAAAATTTCAATTGTCTACATATAAATGTATGGATAGTACATTAGGATTTCAACATGTTTCGTTGCTCGCTTGAGAACACCCTTTAATTTATATTTGTTGTTGTAAGCGACCAAAGTTTTACATATTCTGTCTTACGGTTAACGAGAAAACAGGCTGTGAAGGACAGACGGACATCGTAGCGAAAGCAATAGGGTTCCTTTTCAACTTTTGGTGTAAAAAAATAATAATAAATTTTACCTGCAAAATGTAAAGCAACTTTAGGTTACAAACTTGGCCTATTATAAAATCTTGCTTGTGCAACTATTAATTGGTGGCTACACGTTCAATTTCTGCTTCAATTTTTGTTACAATGTTTAATACATTTACAATTTCTTACTACCACACTCATACATTTGGGAATTGAATGCCAGGTGGACTTCAATTTTTCTTTCAACGCTTCATTAAATTTTTCTTTCAATTTAACTGCTGTTTTAAAATAATTTTTGTGTTCGTAAAAAATTTTAAACAGAATTTTTCTTTGCTGAAATAAAATATACAGGCGAAAATTTTTAATTGTTTCCTCGACGACGGCATTTTGAACATAAAATTGTAAATCAAATTGCTTGCAGCCTACGTCACAACTTAAATTTTAGCAAATTTTGACAAACCATATGTGTGAAAAAATTGAAAGCAATTTATTGAACGTGTAGCCGCAAGGTTAGACAGTACAGGTTCTAAACGATAAATTATTTAATAAAAAAAATCATAAAAGTATGCCTATTATTTGTTGTCTTAGCTAAATAATTTTAATTAGCAATAATTTGCTTAAGTGTAGTTTCCTTTTATGCTTTAGTTTTTACAAAAAATTTGGAAAACTCTTACTAATTTTTTTTTTCAAATAAATAATTTTTATCCACAGGTACGTGAACATGAATTAGTACAGTTTTCTTATGACAAATGGCAAAAGGTTAAAATGATGCATCACATATTCTGCTATCAGCCTTCGCCAGTGAAGAAAAACTTTTCCACAGATAGCGATGATTCGGCTTATACCAATAGTCGCAAACCGTAAGTAGAATTTTTTCATATTAATGTCTTTAATATTAGATCACCACAATTCAAAAAGTAGTTTATTCCCCCACAAAAAAAAGATAAAATTGAAAATGAAACAAAA
Source organism: Tachina fera (assembly GCA_905220375.1). Lineage (NCBI taxonomy): Eukaryota > Metazoa > Arthropoda > Insecta > Diptera > Tachinidae > Tachina > Tachina fera. The sequence continues at coordinate 181,380,969 of LR999963.1, forward strand.
ACTAACTAAAATAAAAATTGGTTTGTATGTAAAAATAACAAGAACATTTTAGTGTAATCCGGAATTCTAAATGTTAAATTAGTTTTTTTTACCCCTTAAACAAAAATAAAACATAAAACTAACACTAACTAAACTATTTTTAAGCAAGTGGCAAAAACATATACGAAATTACATTTGTCTCCATTACATGCACCACAGCATGAACGGTTTGCATTTAAAGTACATAATACATACATATTTCACTTTTATTAACTTTCCTTCTTTTTCTTAAGGCTTGTTCTGTATGGCATTCAACTTTTTTTTCCTATCTACAAATTTCGAACTTTAATATTTGCTAAAATAGTCATTTTTGCACTATGCTCTTTTTAACAACATAAGTTATACATATGTACATATATAATATACATACATATTAATACATACATTCATACATATCAGAGAATGACGAAAATATAATTTTATGTACTCTGAGTACTTATCCTTAACGCAACTATCAAATTCATTAATTTTAAACTGTATACGTATAACTATAAACAACCAAGAACTATGTTCATACACATTATTTAAATTACGCAGCACAAACGACTACAACCGAAATATATACATATACTCAATTATACATATTGTTACGTAAAAATATTCCAACAGGGTTAATGTAAGTGTTATGCGAAAATATTCCTACAGGGTCAATGCAAAGATATATCTAGATTCTAGAAGTACATATTTAACTAAAGAACTAAACGTACACACGTATTCACGTACAAGCACACGTACACAAACGTGCCAGCACATATGATAATAACCATGCATTACCAGTATCACACGGTATTACCAACATAAAATTCGTTACATAGTCAGCCCAATTATGAACAAATCCGAGCGAGTTTTTTCAATTTTCCCTTTTCTCCAATTATGAATTTTTTTTACCAAATGCGGGAATAAAAAACTCCCCGGGAAAAAAGTAGGTATTATGAACGCCGTTGAACTTGATTTTTTTCACTAAAAAAATTTCCCTGGCAAAACGGAAAGGAGTTTACATAAAAATATAGTTAATACACAATTAAAACACAATTTATATACATAAACTTGTATTTTATATTTCTTGTATGTAAAAACACCCAAATAATGCACAAATAAATCATTTATAAACTTTTGTTTACATATTTTTCCAAGTTGTTGAATTTTAGTAATTTTGTTTACTCTCTCACTCAAATAAAAAGGGAGAAACAAAATGTCAACAAACAAGCAAAACAACGTTCGCAATGCTGTGATGCCACGTATTACTCTTTTTTTGTTCCCAAGGAATTTATGATTGGAGGAATGTTTTCTCGAGAAAATTATTTTCCGTGAGAAATAAATTCCGATGGAACATTCATGATTGGGCTAAGTAACTCTGAAATTCAAAATAACGAAACTGTTGAAATTTTCAAAAACGGTAAAACTAAAAAATCCAAAAATTATAAAATCGCCAAAAATTTTAAAAAAATCGCCAAAACGAAAAAAATCGCCAAAATTAAACAAAAAACGCTAAAATTAAAAAAAAACCCAAAAACCGAAAAAAATCGCCAAAACGAGAAAAACGTGTCAAAACTAAAAATAAATTTCCACAATGACAAAAAAACGCCAAAACAAAAAAAAATTGTTATATGAACAAAAATCGCCAAAAATTAAAAAAAATCGCCTAAAAGAAAAAAAAATCGCCAAAATAAAAAATATCGCCAAAACGAAAATAAATCGCCAAAATTAAAAAAAAAACGCCAAACACTGAAAAAAATCGCCAAAACAAAAAAAAATGCCTATATGAAAAAAATCGCCAAAAATTAAAAAAATCGCTTATATGAAAAAAAATCGGCAAAATCAAAAAAATTGCCAAAACGAAAAAAAATCGCCAAAAAAAAGTCAAAAACTGAAAAAAATCGCCAAAACGAGAAAAAAGAGTTAAAACAAAAAAATTCCCACAATGACAAAAATCCGCAAAAATCGCCAAAACAAAAAAATGCTTATATGAACAAAAATCGCCAAAAATGAAAACAAATCGCCTAAATGAAAAAAAATCGCCAAAATCAAAAAAATCGCCAAAACGAAAATAAATCGCCAAAATTAAAAAAAAGCCAAAAACCGAAAAAAATCACCAAAACAAACAAAAAATTGCCTGTATGAAAAAAATCGCCAAAAATTAAAAAATCGCTTATATGAAAAAAAATTGCGCAAAATCAAAAAGTTCGCCAAAACGAAAAAAAAAAATCGCCAAAATTAAAAAAACGCCAAAAACCGAAAAAAATCGCCAAAACGAGAAAAAAGTGTCAAAACAAAACAAAATTCCCAAAATGCCAAAAATCCGCAAAAATCGCCGAAACAAAAATAAAAATGCTTATATGAACAAAAATCGCCAATAATGAAAAAAAAAATCGCCTAAATGAAAAAAATCGCCAAAATCAAAAAAATCTCCAAAACGAAAATAAATCGCCCAAATTAAAAAAAACGCAAAAATTTAAAAAAATCGCCAAAACAAAAAAAAATTGCCTATGTGAAAAAAAATCGCCAAAATTAAAAAAACGCCAAAAACCGAAAAAAATCGCCAAAACGAGAAAAATTGTCTATATGAAAAAAATCGCCATAAATAAAAAAATCGCCTAAATGAAAAAAATTGTCAAAATTAAAAAAAACGCCAAAAACCGAAAAAAATCGCCAAAACGAGAAAAAATAAGTGTCAAAACTAAAAATTGCCACAAAAAAATTAAAAAAATAAAATATATAAAAAATAAAAAAATTTCTAAATGAAAAAAATTGTCAAAATCTAAAAATTGCACAAAAAGTATGAATTTTTTCACAAAATTAATATGTACCTACATATCTCTTTGCTTATGTATGTATCTCTATACTACATAAACGCACTTTGGTAAAGGGTACATAAGATTCGGCACAGCCGAATATAGCACTCTTACTTGTTTTATTTATAGTTGCAACGAATTCAGTTTTTGGCATAAACGAACGCATAAACGTCATCTTGTATGTTGTAATCGGCTATAGTCATAGTTGCATGAGTTAAAATATGTGAGCGTACGAATTATTTGCGCTACAATTATTATTATACGCAGTTACTAAAATTAAGACTATTTACTTAAGTATATATTTTTTTGAGTACTCATTGTCATTCTCTGGTACATGTGTATGTTCGTTTTTAACATTTATTTCGCAACATACATAGATACATACATACATATTTTATTTCCTTCCTTCATATATTCTTTTATTTTTTTTTACTACTAACATTATTACTTGCTCGCTGGCTGTTGTCTTTTTCTCTAAATGTGTAAAAACTAAAAAAAAACTTAAACTAAAACTAAAAACAAACTTTGAAAAATGCGTGCGTGTATGTATGTGCGAAATGTTTTTCGTATATGTGGTTCCATTCCAAACTTCATGTAAAATATAAAAAAAAACACACACAACAAAACATACACGACGCTTAGAGCTCTAGTGTGTCCACCAAGGTCCATTGAACTCAAGGATTTGAAAGGTGATATGCACCAGCTGGATGTTAAAGTTTTGGGCACCGAAGAAACCTGGAATACCCCTAGTCTTTTGCTGGCCAATAATAAAAAGAGTGGCGGCACAGCTGTTTTTTCGCAGGTAAGTTTCACAAATAAAATTATTTATCTATCTATCTATCTTCGATATAATTAATAATCAAACATGTTTTTGTAGCATGTTTTTCCATAGCATTGAGTTAAGAGAGTCGAAATCAATAACGTCATAAATGTTGCTATATATGAGTTCGATGCTCACTTCAAACTTTCGAGTGAATATGTTTCATACACAACATTGCAATAAATATGAGTGCGTCTTGCGTACAAGAAATTAAAAGTCATATTTAACTCTATTCACTTTTTCACTACTTATTTCTGTTCTCTGATGCTTATCTTCAAATCAGAGTTTACAAATTTTTCCCATCTTAAATACTTTTTTGTTTTTGGCTGTTATCAAACAGTTTTCTAAAAGTTCCGTTACTTCAAAACAGAGTTACCAGATTAATAATAAGTAACATTTGTAAAAATCAACAATAAAATGGTTGCCAGATAATCATCATGCAAATATAATCCGACACAATTTAAATTGAATTTTCAATATAGAATTTTTGTAGTATTTTTCACATTAGTTTCTATTTTAATAAGATTTTATATTTAACATTTTATTTATTTTTTGCTTGTTAAAGGTTCACTTGGAAATAAATCCTGCAGAATTTGAGACAGATGAAAATAAATTTTCCATACTCAAACAAAATGATAAAATACGTTATGAAATATTTGCCGACTTATTGAAGAATTATTTAAACTTAAGTGTTGAAGCGAATAATTCAATGACCACAAATGGTTCTGGCCCTAAACTGGTATTCAAAAATTCCTATTTTTTGGGAAGACATGAGGTAGGTGAAGTAGATTTTTAAAATTTATGCAAAATTTTAATAATTTGTTATTATTATTTTAAGGCTAAGTTTGAGTTGCTGGAAAAACTTAAATCGAGCGTTAATGCTGATAATGTTTTGGTAACACCCGAACTGACAATGAAATTCTGTGGTCCAGATGATAAACTTCCAAAAATCAATTCAAATATATTACCCATTTTAATACATTCCTGTCCCGAAGATTTTTCTACTGTGGACTATTTTGAGGTCTGAATCATGTTTGAAATTGTGTAATTATATATGTATTGTTTCTCTTCTTCGTATTGTAGAACCTTACCACAAATTATATTGGCCGCTTGGTTATATATACTCCCATTGTTAACAGTTCTCAGCATGTAATATGCCATTTGGAATTAACTAATGGCATTGCGGTTATATCACGCGAACAAACTGATGGTGTAGGACGCAGTAATAACCAGGTATGTTAATTTTTTTCATTAATTTTTTCAGGTTCATAGAATCCATTAATAACTGAATTTGAAGCTCTTTCTTAGTTGATTGCATTAATGAGATCCGTTTGCAATTGATTTAAATAGAAAATGCGAATTGATACAAGCTGGTTTTGATTTGCAACCCTGCGTATTAGCCTTTTATATTTTTTAGAATAAAATTTCCTGCTGCCAGAATATTTCTTAACGTTTTGATTCATTTGACAGCAAGGAAATTATGTCAGATCACCTTATTCGCCTTGATATTAATTTTGCCAAAGTGCGATACAAATTTTAAATTTAAAAATTAAAATTACGTCACGTTTTCATCGGAAACCCTTAATTTAATTCTATAACAAATTCTATGAACATCTTTCAATATCAATAAAAATGCTGATTTCATTTTAACTTAAGTCTAATATGGAATTTATGTATCATTTTTATTTTTAGTGGCTTAGTCCCCTGGGATGTGTTATGTTTTCGTTACAACTCCATGTTGCAATTGACTCCCCCTTAGGTCAACGGTTACCACTAATACAACATATAGTTGGTGTTGCTATGGTCAGTAGCCTAAAACGTCATCCATTATATAAGGTAAGTCATTGTTTTCTAAAATTTAAATGAAATACCTTTTATGCAAAAAATAAAAGGTGTGATGTGACACGATGATTTGTCACCGTAAATAATCGATTTTCGTTTAAAAAAAACGGGTCCCAGAAAGTGTCGGTTAAGCTTTTTTTTGGCGGTTATGGCTCTATTTAACGTTGAAAATTACATCCAGTTTTTAAGATAAAAATTTTAACTGACTGCGATTGTACTTTTTATTTTTGTTACTCCGCATTCGGTCATTTAGGTTAAGTTAAGTTTGACAGGTTGATGAGAGGAAAAAGTAAGATTTCAAATCATTTGGGTACAAATAACAGGTCCCTTTGTGCATAAGCATAGATACTAATGCATATCACGAAAATCCATGATGTTGATATGAATGGATCTACCCAGGGGCTCTCGCAGATCGTCATTTGATTTGCAATCAACGCAATAAATACCGTTGTTTAATCTTAATATTGTCGTTCATGTACCCAACCGATCCTTATTAAAAGTAGTAAGACCCTATGGAATTACTTATTATCTTTAATCGAAGAACCTTGCAAAGAAGGAAGCATTTGCTACAGAAACAAAAGCACATAAAGGGTCCGCCAGATAACTTTTTTTTTTGAATATGCTATAAAAAACTACTGAACATCCTCTTCAATTTTTGTGAACAAAAATTCGTTCAACATGGCCCGATAACGATCGACATTGACTGTAACGGCCACTCCTTGCTCATTTTCGAAATTATGCCTCTGGACCAAAATCCGCACCAAACAGTGACACGTTTTGGGTGCGTCGGCTTTTCAATGTATGCGTGCGGGTTTTCTGTGCCCCAAATGCGACAATTTTGCTTGATTACATACCCGCTTCATCTGAGATGATTTTTTTTTTGGCAAAATTGGTATCTTTTGTAAGTCGATCGCAGGCCCACTTAGCGAAGCGAAAACGCATTGGATGATCAGTTGGCTCGTTCAGCGGATGAATAAAACTAATTATCTGTCAAATCAGACATGAGCTAATCATAACAAGTGAATGGTAAATTCACGAAATAAGCACTAGTTGAAAAAAAACATTAGATGGCGGACTCTAGATCTGTATTTTTTTTTACTTTTTCTGCGTCAACGATAGTAGGTTAGGTTAGCATTCTGCTAGCAAGGAAGAGTCCAGCTTACTTGGGTCCATTACAATGCTCGCTTTGTGCTACCTGTAAGTTGAAGGGAAGATAGAAGAGAGAGTGGGAGGGAGGGGAGGCGGAATATGGTGATAAGGGTAGATGTAGAAGAAATAATAGTTATTAACGAGGAGGTGAGAGTGGCTCAAGAAGCGGCTATATCGGCCACTGTTCCTAATATAAAGACTCGAATTTTTGTGTTCAATTTCCGATAACTCGGATAGGCTGCTCAACGATATTCTGCCAAGGAGGTGCAGATGGAGATCCTCCAGAGCGGGATAAAAGCAGGAGATGCAAGATACTTTTCCTTCTCTTCCTCATCATTGCAACTGAAGCATTACTCATTATACGGGAGACTCATATCTTTATTATGGGTTCCGAAAGCACAGTGATCGGCCAAAGTGGCCACATGGCTCCTCAAGTGGTTCCTATTAAAATTCATGAGGTTTTTTGTTCTGTGGGATTTTAGGTGAGGCCAGAGGGTTCTCGCTATTGCATAGCCAGGATCAGTGCGCCATCTTTCTTGAGCAACATCCAAATATCTCTAGCAGGGGGTCTACTGTGTAATTCGAAACGAAAGAAAAAGCTTTCGAATTTGTATGGTTATAACATGTAAATTCGAAAGCATTTTCTTTCGAATCGAATTACAGAGTAGACCCCCAGGATGAGTGTGTTAGAGCACCAATATTACCTATACCGACTTCTTTTAGTAGGGTTCCTCTCTTTGCCTGAAATATTCCCGTATCCTCGCACCCGGTTTAAGATGCGTGAGTGCTGCGTGAGTCCATCCAGGGCTTCGTGACATTCTTGGACAAGAAAAGATGTTACAAATCGGACATAATTGCAGATTGGCTGCGAGTTACAATATGGATATCTCTATTTGAAACACGATAGAACCTTATCTCTGCTTGTAATATACTACATTCGTTCGGAATTCGGAAGGATATTTTAATTCCGTATTGCGGAATATAAACGCCCCCACCAAGACTCCTTCCCCCTTTTTTTGATCCGTCCATGAAAACCTGTACGTTTGCGTTCAGCAGAGAAACCCCTTCTGTCAATGAAATTTATAAATTCCTATTGAAGTAGGGTTTCGGAGTGCAGTACTCAATAAGATCCGGTATGGTATATACAGTATTTGTAAATGTCTGCACGACCCCAGTACTGGTTTCATGAGCCTATTGAATTTATATATTTAAATTGCTTCTCCTCTCCCAACACTAGCAAATGCAGATAATCGCTATTTTCCTTTTGCAAGCACGAAACCCGCAAAGCACTGTCAAATAATTCACAATAACTTCGTTTGCTAAAAAAAATTCACAATAGCTGTATTTGGGAATATAACCTATAACTTATTTATGTATGTATGTATGTGTAAGTTCCTTCAACACGATCATGCGTTTAGAAAATTAAAATTTAATTCAATATATCATTTGCATACTTCTATTAACTAAATTGATTCGTTCAAAACTTCTAGTACAAATTTGGTACAAGAAACAAACCCCTATGAGGTGTTGAAGTTCAGTGCAAATAAAAACTTAAAAATAAAATTAGGCACTAACTGCCAGTTTATAGAAGACAAGTAAAAATTCTCGTGGCACTAAGATAAAAATATTTAATTTATTTAAATATTAAAATTTATTAACTAAATGAACATGTTTCTTTGTATTTATTGAGCACAAAAAAATAATTGAATTTTCAACTGAATTGGCATTGAATGTAAAACGTTGATTTATACTAGATATAATATTTTATTTATTTTTGCTTATTACTTTTCTTTCAACTTGATGCATTTGGTTAAATTATTTTGCTTACTACATTATTGAAATGTAAATTGAATTTTCTTTATAAGTGTTTATTTCCTTTTTGTCTTTTCAACTTAAATGTAAACATATTTCTTTACTTAAAGCATATTTGTTATATGTGTATGTATGTTTTAAATAATTTTTTTTTCTTTTATCAAATCAATATTTACAGTCAGTGTACTTGTTTTTTGTTCTTATTTCTTAAAAAAAAAAGAAACTACTATAGTTTATATGTGATTTTCGAAATTGGAAAAGGAATGCTTTTTGTTAAGAAAAAATAGTCCTTTTGTTTGAAAGTTAAGTTTTTCTTTAATATAGTATTTATATATGTATGTATATGTATGTGTGTATGCATATTATTTTGTGTTGCTTCTATGTATTATTTACAATAATTTGGATAATTTGCATTCTTAGGTTGTCTCTATATGCATTTTTAAAATATAGCTTCAGCAGATCTCGACAACTGCACGGGATGTGAGGGCGAACGTGCTAAACGTTTTTTAGGCAATCTCTCGAATAACGTTAGTAGTTTAGGGAAATCGGGCCTATCCTCACAGTTGTAATGCCAACACAACATTAATATATCTTTAACATCACGCGAGGTCTGCAAATTGGCCAATGTTTGTTTCATGCCGCGACCCACTTGCCAAATTATCGATTCAGGCGGTTGTGCCCTAAAGGGGAACTCGCCACACAGCAACTCGTACCAAACGGTGCCAAATGAATACACATCGGAGGCACCCGTAAAGGGTAGTATTTCGTCGGCGGGTTTGCGTGCCTTTAGGCAGCGCATTAGTTCAGGAGCTAGATAGCAAAGCCAACCAGTGGGTACACCCAAACCTTTATCACAGTACAGCAGTTTCGTGGAGCTAAATAAACCAAAATCGGTTATAATGACTTTGCCATTTTCAAGAAATATATTCTTTGTCCTCAAATCTTTGTGTATAATACCACGAGCATGCAAATAACCCATGCCCTGAGTTATCTGTTGAGCTATTAATGTAGTCTTGTTGATGACAAATTTCTCACGTCTAGTGTGAATGTGTGTGTAGAGGGTGTTGCCCTTGCACAGTGAAGTGACTATGGCCAAATAAGGAGGATTCATGCAAGCACCCATAAACAGAACCAAATTTTCATGACGTGTCTTCTTAAAGTTGGCCACCTCAACTTTGAACGCTTCCAGCATGTGTTCATCATCAAGATAGTCTTCCTTGAGTAGTTTAACAGCCACTGAGCCATGCCAGAGAGCTCGATGCACTGTGCCAAAACGGCCTTGTCCAATTTTTTCCAACATTTGCAGGTCTCCATAGGGAATATCCCACTCTTTAAGCGACAATGAATTCTGTCTAGGCCAATTTCCAGAGTCGCCATCTTCTGTGGAGTCTAAACGCACGGGCGTACGATCTGAATCGGTTGAAGCAGATGTGCTTCCCGAAAGGGAAACAGTTTTGTCGCTATCATTCGATTTGTGAGTATCGGAGAGTTCGGTGAAGTTGTCTCTTTTATCGACGCCAGCCGAACTGAGTTTCCGCTGAAAAAATGAAGCTGGCCCGGCATTAACAATACTATTTGTTGAATTGTTGGCGAGTGAAGACGATGTGGATGTGATAAAATTGTTGGAGTGAACGGTGACATTAATACTAGTAGTGGTACTGTTGATGTTTTGATGAGTATTTGCATTGTTCGCCGAAGATATTAAAGCTTCATGACTATTATTGCGCGGCTTGTAAGTGTCAGAAAACTCGTGACTTGGGGAGTTGTTGGCATTTTGGGCCGACAATATGGTTTCAGTGGTAGCACCTGAAGAATTGTTACAATTTGAGGTAATAGTAACATCGGGAAAATTGAATTGACTTGAATTTTTGTGAGATGAAGGCGTAGACAACATGTTGGAACTTGTACTTGATCCACCGGCCGAAGAGCTCATAATCGTTGTGCCATGCATATCACTCGAAGAATGATGGTGCTGCAAATTAATTAGGGCTGGACTTGAAGGACTAGAACTGTTACAGCTTGAGCCGGGCGAACTGCTATCGGCATGAACTCCGATGCCAGAGCTTACGGTCGAGCTATGCTTTTGATGCCTACCCGAAGTTAGGCCCTTACGGCCCTTACCCAGCGTGCCGTAGCCCTGATTGGGCGACTGGTTATTGAGAGAAGGTGGTGTATGTGTAATTTGAGAATGATAACCTGCATCTTTGATGGCCTGCTTGAATTCATCTATAAATTCCGGTGGTAAACAACACGAGTTGGGCACGTCCGGCTCACAGACTTTGTGACATCGATATTTGCATTCCTTACACTTACGACCAATAAACATGGGCTTTTGGCAGAGATCACAAGTAGCCATTTTAACTAGTGTTGTAAAGCGATGAGCTATATTGTGGCTCATGCTCAAGTTCACAATGGGCGTTAAGGGAGACAGGGGCACCTGCAAACTATTGTTATTGCTGCTGCTGTTGTTGGAGGTTTCCATTAAGATATCCGAACTGGTCGAAGAGTGGCTGTCAGGACTGGGATCTGTATTTAGTCGGGATCGAGAAATTCCCCCTCCCGAAGCTTTGTAAGCCATGTTTGTGAATAGAGAGGGTGAATCCTGTGAGTGGGACTCATTCGATTTCGATTTTGATAATGGTATGGGCATGTTATCCTGCTGATGTGATTGATAACCACCACCACCCCCACCTGCTCCTAAGTTGCTGTGGGTAGGCGTTAAAGGTTGGGTATTGTTAAAAGCGGTAAAGTGCTTTTTCATTGGCGGTGGAGTGCCGGCAATTTTTCCTTTTTGAGGAGTGCCATTTAAACTGCCGCCGCCTATGTTACTAAAAATGGTTGATGTTGAAGTGGGTGTAAAAGGTGAGTGTGGCGGTGAGGGTGTAAGAGTCAAGCATAAACCCGTATTGTCTTCGCCAGCATTGTGGCCCGTTGTAGAAGACTTGTAATTTTTTTGGTTGTCGTTAGAAGGGGATTGTCTGTGGGCGTGTTGGTGCTGATGCTGCTGCTGCTGCTGATGTTGCTTAGCTTGTTTCATTATATTACGATGAGATCTGGGTGAAGCTGTTACTCCAATATTACCAACACTGCCTCGATGATGTCTGTCCCAAGAGTCCCAAAACAATTGCTCAATTAATTGCTCTTTTGTTTCCCTACTAACCGTTGCGATAGCACTTGTAGTGTTGGAATTCTTTTCGCCCTCTATCGATATTATTTCATCATGCGGTTTTGCTAAAATATCTTTACATTTGCGTAAATTTTGCATGGCTTTTGTCAGACGTCTTACTTCTTCTTCTCTGTAAGCGGGATTATTTTGTATTAGCTCTTTTAGTTCTTTCTCACTCAGCCCCAGAATTTGTTCCAATGTCGACAGGCGGGTTAAACACACATTCAAAGAGTCTTGACTCAAACCAACAACCCTTAGCCATTGTTTTAGCTCGTTGCCTGATGTGTGGGGCAAACCACTAGCCGGTATACGTTCATTCAGTTTATCCTTGGTCAAGAGCAACTCTGAAAACATACGCAACAATTTTGTCTCCAAAGAGCGTATTTCGCGTTGGGTTAACGTTGTACTTGTAACACATTGGGTGCGTAAACCCTCTAAACGATTGGCAGAACAATCGATCATGTCTTGTATGACATCCAAATCATTTGCTGGCAGGGATGACGTTGATGCAGAGTGGGGATTTGGGTGAAAGCTACGTACGGGCGTTGCATGTGTTGAGACCGATTGCTGTGGCATTGTTGTATGCTGCTGCATTGAAGTCATCATCGCTTTAGTTGGTGTTGTCGTAGCACTGCTCATCATGAGGGGATTATTTTATATGAGCTGCAATCATACAAATATTCATTATGTGAAAACTAATTAGTTATTCTGTAAATGATTTCTTCGGGCATGCCTTTTTAAGGCTGCTGATTTTTCGGCCCATTGTATGGGTTTAAAAAATATTTTAAATAATGCTTCTTTTGTTATCAAGTAATGAATCATATTTAAGTTTTTTGTAAAAGGAAATAGAAGTGATTATAATTTCTATAATTATAGGTAGAACAATCGCAAATATTATTATTATATTATTTAGCCAAAGATGTTAAAAATCATTGTTTATCTACATTTGTTAAAAACCTAAATTTATTATGTATAGGTATGGCTTACAATATTCGCTAAGTGGATACATATTTATGCACATACATATGTGTGTACAGATGTATGTATATACATACATATTTAAGTATGGTTTCACAAATTTTATGTGAAAAATAATTTTTTTATCACTGGATATTTATGCAAATCCTATTACAGTTATAAAAGATAAACTTTGTTCTGTACATACATAGTTACATATGCATGCATATGTATGTATGTATGTACACATTTCTCTAACTTTCTAAAAAAAAGTGCGCAGACTTTACTTGTGTCCGTATAAACTTTTTCTTTAGATAAGAAATACGTACATATGTATATGATGTTTCACCCGCATTATTTTTATTTTATCATGATGACGAATATATACATTTATATTACTTTAAATCACTCTGCATAGACAAGTTTTGAAAAAAAAATACTAAAATAAAAACAGTCTACAATAATGCAGTACCTATAGAAAAGGCGTCTGACATCGATTTTTTGCGAAACTTAAGAAATATGCTCAGGACCCATCATACATTAAATATTGAACATAAATCACAATTACCTTTATTTTATATCATAGATTCCATTTAAATTTTTGTTTTTTGGTTTATTATTAGGGAATTTGGGATTTATATTTTAGTTTCCCGTTCGAGACTTTGGTTTACTCGTCTAGTTTTATTTTTCTTATTTTTTCAACATACAGCGGAATCGACAGCAGCAGTGATAGAAACAGGGCATTCGTTGAAAGGTTGATTGGTATGGTTGTGGAGTGGGAGGACATTCTATAGCCCCCTTTCAACCAATAAAATATCATTATTAATACATTTCATGTTTTGCTTGTTTTGATATTTATTTATATTTTAGTTTTACATTTAAACATTTTTACTTTCTTTTTTCGATAGATTTGTAAATTACACTTTCTTTTTTCTCCCAAAAGCAATAGAAATTTTGGGAAACAAAATATTTTTCTTATAAGAAATTGATGTGAAAATATTTTATTCTCTGCCTTGCGCCTACTTTCGTTGCCAATATCTTGAAAAAATTTATTTCTTTTCGGGATATGTGTATTTTAACATTGATTTATTCTGCTAATTTATTTCATTGATTTAATTTATAATTTCTGTGCATTTGCATGTTTTTTATTTATTTTATTTAATTTGTATATTTAATAACTTTACATCAAAAAAAAGGAAAAATTTTCTTCTCACTTTGCGCAAAACAACGAGTCGTGTTTGCCAGCGAATAGTATACAGGGCTGTTGCAAAACGTAACGAATTGAGAGGGCTGACAATATAGTGTTGTATTCAGTGATGGCAAAATTATTATAATGGTATTTTTTTTTGGTACTATTCAAGCACAAAAAGTACAATAGCACATCAGTAATTAGTAAATAGCTGTAGCATATCGTACATTCAGTTCAATATATATGTATACATAATTTTAAACGTCGATATTTCGATATTTTTGCATACAAATAGAAACAACAAATTTAACAAAAAAAGGATCATACATACATGCATATTTTTTTATACTCCGATCGGATTTATTGTGTATAAATGTCGATATATGATTTTTTTGCCCATCCCTAAGTTAAATGTGCGATATGCTTTAACATCCGAATTAACAAGTAAAGTTGTGAAAACGAAAAAAAAATATTTTAGTAGAATTAAGTTCAAAAAAGTACAATTTTTTTAATTTGTTGGTACAATTTTAAAATTCTCCATCCCATCCCTGGTTGTATTTAATATGGCAAAAGTCATAGTAGGGACAAAAAATAAACAACAATAAAAACACTGGAAAAAATTAAATTGCATTTAGTGTAGAATTGTAAAGAGATGCCACGCTGCTAATAGTTAATATACAAGTTTGTTATATATTTATATATATATATCGTCGGTTTGTTTCTGGTTTGCGGCACAGTTTATTCAAAATATAATATATCTGCAGCAAACCAGAAACCAACCGACGATGTGTTTAAATTGTTATCTTATTAATATTTCATATATTTTAATCCATAAAAATTTTAAAGGTTATCAATCTCGCTCTAAAATGGCCCAATGACGCTTATGCTAATGGCATAAATAAAATTGGAGGTCTTGTGGTCAAGACGACAATTATGCAAAAAAATGCTATTGTAAATATAGGATGTGGAATTAATTTAGATAATGGCAAACCTACAATATGTATTAATGATATGATACGTGATTACAATAATGCTAATCAACAAAAGCTACCTGCTATTAAATATGAATTGCTGTTGGCACTAATGTTTAATGAAATTGAGCGATTAATAGAGCTTGTACAAACTGGAGATTTTGAAAGCTTTTATAAGTTATATTATGAAACATGGCTGCATAGGTAAGTTTTAAAGCAATATACATATATGTACATACATATATATATGTATCTAAATTGCTTTCTATATTTTGTAAAATTTCAGCAATCAATCAATTTCGATATGTGACACTGTTGGCTGCAAAAAAGAAGCCAAAGTTATCGGTATTGATGATTATGGCTATTTAAAAGTTCAACTAAAGAACGGAGTCACTGAAGTAGTACAACCTGATGGTAATAGTTTCGATATGTTAAAGGGCTTAGTAGTACCGAAGTTCTATTAAAATTTTAAATTAAAAGTAAATTAAAAAATCTGATTCTAACATATTTATGCATTTAAGTGATATACACATATTAAAATGTTTAAAGTTATATACATAAAAATATATACATACATATATTGGGAATTTACGTAATTTTTGTTTGTTTATAAAAACAAATTACAAATAGATATTCAAATGCCTAAATATATCAAATGTTTTCCTATTAGTCAATGTAGTTAATAAATTGCTATTATAAATTTTTTTTTATAAAAATATAAAATAACATTTCCAATTAATCTAGTCATTTCTTAAAATTGTTAAAACTTCATCAAGGTCCGAAATATTTTATGTCTTATAATTGTTTCTTTTTAATCTTAATGCAATTGAGGTATACATATATGTATACATATATCTATATTTATTTATATTTATTGTTCTTGTTAAATTATATGTACAAGTATGTATGAATAAGTAATAAAAAATTATATAGTAATTTTTTTGCTGTGAGATGAACAAGTTTAAGATTTTGTGTTTTATTTCTTTTATTTATGCCAAAAGAAAGACTGGAAATGTTTTGAGTAAACAATATTTGGATTGTACGATCCATATGGATATTTAACTACAACAAAGAAGTTTGTTGAAAACATTTACTCAGCATATGCTTCACAACACCAAATTGTGAAGCTTTTAAGATTAACTATCTAAGATTTATACTCTACTCATTGAAGTTTAAATTTGATTCGTATAACTTATTTCTAAGTCTTGTTTCTGTTTGTTGGTTATTAAACATAGTTTGTTCTATATATTGTTGATTTCAATAAAGCTGTTAATGTGTTACAATTGCAATCTAAATTTGAATGGGTCGACATATTACAAAAATCTTACTACTTATTATAATGATGGTATACCAATGAAGAATTATTTCTTTTGTTTTGAAAATATAATTAAGCCCCACTTTGAACTTGGATCAACAATTTTATATACATGCAGCAACACAAGCCATTTAGAAAGAATGCAAAATAAAGCTATGAGGATAACTTTAAAATGTGATCGATATACTCATATTAATACAATGCTAAATAATCTGAAATGGATGACTGTTAAACAAAGATTGGAATTCATCACTTCAAAATTTATTAGAAAATTTAGCAAGGGGATGCTTCGGAATATCTGTGTGAACAAATAAAATGTGTGGGTGAGAGCCAGTCTTAGAAATGCAGACGATTTTCGAATACAGTCAACACTAATGCAGAAAACATAATTTTACAAGGGGCTTAAACTATTTAATTCTTTCCCAAGTAATATGAAAAATTAAAGAAATAATAATGTTTTTATAAAAAAATGTGTAAATTTTGTAAGGTACCAAAACACTACATGTTTTTCTTGTGTTTTTTTCAAGTTTACAATTCACATGTTTTTTTTGTGTCGGTCAAACTTGATTAATTTACATACGGTTTTTAGTTTTTGGTCACCAACTTGTATGTACAATTACACGTGACATCGGCCATGATTGTTTACAACAGCTGATATGTTCAGCATTAAAGCCGCTGGAAATTTCTTTAGTAGCGTTGCTGAAGTGCAGGCGTCACAAATATTTATTTAAGTTTTTTTTCTTTTTAATCTGCAAAATATGGAGCTTGTATCAACACTTGTTATATACTTTATATCATTGTTATTAAAATTTTTAAAATTCGATAAAAAATAATTAATTTATCACTAATGCAAATACTTTAGACGGACGGCTAATGATATCGGAGACATTCAACCGTCGATAAACGTTTTCACATGGCATAGACATTTGACAACACATTTGTGAACATAGAAAATAGAACATGCTCTAATTGAAAATTTGTCTTACTTGAGGGCCACACGTTCCATTTTTGACTATCAATTCCATTCAATTTGTAATACACTCACACTTTTTTCACTAACACAATCAAACTTATTGAATTGAAAACTAGATTGCTTTCAAATTCACCTATCTATTTAAATGGTAATTTAGTT
The DNA here is from genome assembly GCA_905220375.1 of Tachina fera. Taxonomy (NCBI): domain Eukaryota; kingdom Metazoa; phylum Arthropoda; class Insecta; order Diptera; family Tachinidae; genus Tachina; species Tachina fera. Next base: position 181,398,153 of record LR999963.1, read on the forward strand.
TTCAATTTGAGCAGCTGGTCACAGCACACATTGATTGAAGCTACAAATTTGAGTTGTTTCTTCGTCGGTGGCATTTAAAAAATGAAATTGATTATCAATTTGTGTCACAGCTATTAATTTCAAGGAATTTTGACACACAATATGTGTAATGGAACGTGTGGTTTCAGCGTTATGTTTTTGCTTGTGTATTTTACACAAGCAAAGTTTTTGAGGTCACCAACTACATGTTTTTACATGCACCTTAAATAAAATAAATAAATAAAAGGGTAGTTAATAAAACTGGCCTTTGATTTCTATTATTTTTTATTAAACAAATTAATTGCTCAAGTATTTTTGTACAGCTAGCAATTAAAAAATTGTTAATGCATTTAATTGTAGTGTTATTAGTGTTCCCAGGTCTGATATCTACAACTTTTCGCAGTGTACTTCCTAATGCGAATCAGTGCTTCCAGAAAATTATGGGATCCAAATGGGTCCAAATAGGCACATTAAATTATAAATTATTTGCTAAATATATCTTTAAATATTTAAGTTAAGTTAACATATGTTTTTCTAACAGATTTTTTACAAACGAATGCTTTTTTCGGATGGAATATGCTAGATCTAGTAGTGAAAATGCTAAGATGGCAACACTGATGCGAATACATGCACATGTAACTTGGGCGATTTTTGGTACCTTTTTCCAACCAAGTATTGCAATTGCAGTGAAAAAATTATAAAACACAACATTTTTCAATTTGCTGTAAGGAAATTTCATATAAATTGAAGAATTAATAAAATCTACGTTGAAATAATACTTTAAAATCATTTGCTTAATTGAAAAGCGCAAAAGCATTTACAAGAACTAAGAGTTCTTAAGTATACAGTAAAATTGATTATACATATACACAAAAATTTTACCTGGCCGAACTGAAATAGAAAAATAGGTAGTTTCTATTTTGGAAGAAAAAATTGCTTTTAGACACCATTATGGCCCAACGAAACTCATCGCGCATAGATCGTTTCGCTCAAATGAGCAAGCAGGAGGAAATTATTGCCAAGAAACGGCAAGAAATTTTGGAAAAACAACGTACGGCTGAGTTAGCGAAGGCAGTGGCAGCTGCCCAAACTTTGGCAGCCAAAATGAAAAGTGTTGTCAATGAGTTAGCTCCTAAGATCGAGAAAGTAGAAAATATTGAGGAAGAAACTAAAGCGGAAGAGGATGAAGATAAGAAGGTGGATGGCAATGAGGCAACTACTTCTGCTGCAAAAACTTTAACTAGTTTAACCGGGAAGACCGGCAAAATGTATGGTATTGGCCTTAAAAGAACAACAGTTAGTGCACCCTCAGCAGAACAAACACCAGCAAAGATTCAAAATACATTTTGTAATGATGGTTCGTTTTTGGAAAACTTTAAAAAGATTTTAGAAAAGCAACAGCAACAACAACCAAAACCAATAGTAGCCATGTGAGTATGAACAAAAAGCAAATTGATTCGTTCATTCAGGCATTTAGATGTAGTCGGAGACAACAAATGTTTATTGTAACTAGTTGATACATTAAAATTTAATATATCGATTTAAAAAATTTTCATTCCCAAATTTGTTTCCATGCTATCATCCCAATCCCAATCGCTCATTTACTCAAACAATGGCATAACTCAAAAAACTAGTTTGCCAGAAAACGACGGCAGAACTTAATCGAAAAAGAAAATTTTACTTTCAAGAGTTGAGAAAACAAGATATTTTTATGAAATTTATACACGATGTCAAGAGCAATATGAGTATTAGTACTGCATCATTAACTAATTTTTTGAGTTATGACGTTGTTTGAGTAAATGAGCGATATGCATTATAACATTTACTATCTTCTTAAACTTTTATTTTAGACCTGAAACAACTAACAATACTTCTAACGAAGAAGAAACTCAACCTGCTAGTAGTTCGGCCATAAATACCACAAACAATTTGGAAAATATCAATAATTCTCCCCAACCTATAAATGATCCAATGATGACTACCCATCAGCAAGAACTTCAGCATCAACAACAACAACAGCAGCAGCAACAACAACAGCAACAGCATCATCATCTACAACAACAACAACAGCAGCAGCAACAACAACAACAACAACAACAACTGCAGCAGCAACAACAACAACAACATCAACACCAGCAGCAACAACTTCAGCAACAACAACTTCAGCAGCAACAGCTTCAGCAACAACAACTTCAGCTGCAGCAGCAGCAGCAGCAAAATCACCAACATCATCAGGCGGCAATACCGCCACCACCACCAACGCCACCAACATTATCATTTTCATTTAATCCAGCTCTAATGGCTGCGCAAAATTTGATGTTGCAACAACAAATGCAAGTACCTTCAACTCAACCTACTGCAATGCCCCCACACACGGCTAGAGCATTCTTCGCGGCAACACCTCAATTCGTTCCACCCCCACCACCGCCAACAACAGTCGCTGCAGCCGCCGCTATGCTCATGCCTATACAGGCAGTGTCTGTGGGTCCTCCGCCACCCCCTCCACCGCCACAATTGCCAATATCATTGGCCAGTTTAACGCCACTCTACATGATACCGGCTCCAGAGCCAATGCAATTGAATGCGATTCCACAACCAAAAGAATTTGATCTAAATGCCATACCAAATCCGCAGTTAAATTTGGAAGCAATACAAATACCAGTTCAGAATATTCAACAACAGCAGCAGCCACAACAACAACAACAGCAACAACAACAGCAGCAGCAACAACAACAACAGCACCAACTCCAAAACACAAATAATCCTCAACTATTGCAAGATCAAACTCAGCATGAGGATCATCTGCCATCCCAAACGCAACTGAATCTTCAACATCAGCAACAGGAATACCAACAATCTTTGTCGCAGCCAAAGTTCGAGATAAATCCGGAGATTGCTGCACAACCACAAAAATTACCTCCTCAAGATCAAGAACAGCAGCAACAGCCGGCTAAGGAGCTAGAACAACATCATGAGCTGCTGCAGGAACAAAATCAACAAAACGATGAAGGTTTGTATTGCAAATTTATTTTTCTCATTTATTTAAAATCAAATCCAAAGAAACAAAACAAAACATTTCAATAGATTTCTTTTTTATTTATTTATTTATTTGAATAAAATAACAAATCAACCTCCACAATTTTAGAATTAGAATGCATTATACATATTTGTGCATTTTATAATTCCTTTTGCTTTTAAATTCATTATTATTACACTTAATTTTGTTCAAACATTTTCTCTTTGATTTTTAATCAAACTTTGAACTTTAGAGCACGATTTTAAAGGAATTTTCAGTAGTTTTTTCAGACAACAAACCTGTCGACAATACCAATTGCATACAAATACCAACATCTTTAGAAAATCTCATCGATTTGGTTGCTGACAATGGTGATGCATATGAAGAAACTTTACGCGGCTATAGAAATCAGTTACATCCAGCATTGTGGTAAATAATATAATACAAAAAAAAAAGAAATCAATTTAAAGAGCGTTAGAGTGTGTGTTGAGGAGAAAACAAGTTTGTTATGTACAATTTAAATTTGTTAGGTGAGTTTAATAACTTAATTAATATTAAACCGAAATATTTGTACAGAGTAATTTGTCATATAATAAGGAACAGAATTTAAAGGCTATTAAAATATATATATATATATATAAATATAAAATTTATTTTCGAACTAATGGCGCATATTCATAGTCAAAACCAAGTATACTTTAAGACTTTAAAATGGTAATACTGGTTTTAAATCCTTAAAGTATACTTTGTTTTCACTATCAATATGCGCCATTGAGTTTAAAATAAATTTACTTACATAAATATTTTCTTCCAGTGGCATTATCTTAAGCGTATGCCAGACACATCAATGTTTACCCAGCATACCATTATCGGAGCGCTCTTATATATGAGCTCATAAACGATCGATTTTATGACTTTCTATGAGTGTTTCTTGCGTGTAAATTTCTGAGCTCATAAACGGTAAATTTTATGAATGTTTTATGCTTGGTTTCTGCGCGCATATTTCTGAGCTCATAAACGATAAATTTTATGTGATTTTTATGAGTAATTTCTGCACGCTGCCAGATAACGGTAAATTCCAGCTAAGCAGAAGAAAGAAGTTACACAAATTGATTCATTAGTGAATATTTTTGGAAGCGTAAAGACAAAATTGTGAGTTATTTTATAATAAATATAAAAGTAATACATAATTAAAATAATGAAAATAGCAAGCTTAAAAGAAAGCAAATTAATAATAAGTGAACTTCGTTCAAATAAATTAAGAAAAGAAAATCCAGCATGTAATATTAAAAACAAAAAGAGTCATAAAATACTCTTTTATGGATAAAATTTAGAGCTCTTTCATGAGTGACCAGTTTATTGGAAAAAGCCACTCAAATATGAGCGTTTTATGACTGTTTATGATTATTTTATGAACTTATTTTGAGCGTCAGCGCTCCAACAAAAGAGTCTTTATGAGCTCATTTAGAGCGCATATGGTAAGCTGGGAAACTACTCTTTTATGCATAAAATTTAGAGCTCTTTCATGAGTGACCACTTTAGTGGAAAAAGCCACTCAAATATGAGCGTTTTATGACTGTTTATGATTATTTTATGAACTCATTATGAGCGTCAGCGTTCCGACAAAAGAGTCTTTATGAGCTCATTTAGAGCGCATATGGTATGCTGGGTAGCTTCAATTTATGTGGTTGTGTGCGTTTGTTTCCCAAAAATAGTCTCATATATACTATTGTTGTGTTTATTTTTTTTTATGAAAAACGCGCACAGCCACATATATTGATCTGAATATTGATGTGTCTGGCATCCGCTTTACAAATTGGTTTTCGAAAAGTTTGCCCAATGTCATGACAACTCATAAGTCGAAAAGCCCAGACAAGAACAAAACATTGGCATATAAATTAACTTAAATTGTCGCAAGAATAAATGAATTGAAGTTTATGAAAGCAGATGCCCTTGTTCAAACAATTGTATTGAGAAATCTGTGGTTTTCTCATATAATTAAATTTTTTACTTCCACAGATTTCTCAATCAAGGAATGTTTAACCCTTTTAACTTTAAGTGCATATTTTTCAAGTCGAGCTTATTTTTAATTTTAAGTGTAAAATTAATATTTTTGGTTGACAGAAACTTAAAAAATTTAATTTTATTTCATAAAAAAATATAATATGTAGTATTCCTTTCCTATTGAGTAATTTTCAATGTTTATTACCAGTTTTTTTAAATATGTTTTTGATAACCTCTTAAGAGAACCAATAAAATAAATTTGGCTAATTTTTCCACTGAATTTGTTGAAATGTTCCAAAAAAGATCTGGCAGTACTGTTAATATCACCAAGATTACATCAGAGATCTGCATGATTACGAATCAAACGGCATAATTTTGCATATACTAAAATCAATATTGAACTAACACTTAATATTAAATAATTCTTTCTGTCAAAAAAAAACCGAATGCAATGCAAAGATCTGATAGAAGATGAAATTTTAATGGACGTACTTCCGCCCATTTTAAAAAATGTAATATTGTGTGTTTTTAGAGCTCAGAGTGCGTCTCAAGTCTTGTAAAAATCGGTAAAGTAGAACTACTTAAAATAAAATATTAAATTTAGTGGGCGTGACTCCGTCCATTTTTTTTAAATTGGGGGATTGTGTCTATTTTAGAGCTAAAGGTGTGTTTTAAGTTTCGTAAAAATCGGTTAACTAGAACCGCGTGAAATAGTATAATAAATTTTAATAGGCGTAGACCCTCCCATTTTCTCAACTTTCAAATTGTTTGATTACAAGAACCAAATGTGTTTTATAGGTTTCGCAGCAATCAAATAAATAGAATATCATAAAATTATGTATATTACAAAAATATTTGGCGTGTCCCGAACACTTTTTTTACAATGGGATCAATGGGAAGCTTTAATCTCTCAGATAACTAAAAATTTTTTACAATCTATCTGAAATGTACTGAGCAGAGCAGTAAAAGATTGCAATCAATTTAATTGCAATCACTTGATTTCTCGTCACTGATTTCTAATTTTTTTTGATTGCAATCACAACCGTAAATTGATTGCAATAAATTTTTTTGAAATTAATTTATACATCAATTGATTGCAATTAATTTGATTGCAATCGATTTGATTTCAATTAATTTGATTGCAATCAAAATGAAATCAGAATCAAAATAATCGTTCTCTTCGAACAAAACTCCTTCTTCTAGAAATAAATCTGATTCTGATAATTTGGAATTGCCAATAATGGTAATTTTTTTTTTGAAAAATGTTTTAAAATTACTGAACATAATTTTTAACTGCAATCCGATAAGTTTTAAATATATTATAATATAATCTACTTTGCGGGAAATTTTTTGTACCGTCGTCGTTGACTCAAGTGTGAAATTGCTAATAATATTCATTGTTAAAAGTGAACAAATTAAATGAATTAGAATTTGTTGGTTTTCACCACAAATTTAGTGGTTTCCACTAAAATTTGGGACTTTCCACTAATACTATGGAGGATCCTATAGCCCGTGAGTTTTTAGGACACAAAGGTCAAAACCGCAAGCTTAAACTCAACCTCTCTAAGCACTCTACAATATTTTATAGAATGCTACCACAACAAAATTTTGATTGCAATCAAATGATTTCTAAAAAAATGATTTCAAAATTATTGCAATCACGAAAGATTGCAATCTTGTAATGATTTCATTTTGAAATCTGAAATCATTTTGTAATCACAATTCATTGCATTTTTTTTGCAGCTCTGTTACTGAGTTATAAAGATACACACATTTTTTCCTTTTTTTGAAATCGGTAAAAAAATTAAAGATGCTATTGCATGATTCATATCAATGAGACTATTGTTAATAAATGTATGACACTGCTGGTAATTTCTGTTCATTCATATGATTCACTAAAGCAATGAATCAGTATGATTGTTTTGAAAACTTCTTAAAAATCCTTCCGGAAAAACAAAAAAAAAATCAAATTGGAAATGGGAGACATTTCACGCGGAATTTTATTCATGATAGCCCTGATTATAAAATAAAATAGCTAAGCTAGACTGTTCGCTTTATTCGGGATAAGGAAGGGAGAATATCATCAGTACATATTGATGTTAAAGAACAAAACAAAAGCATTCACCCCTATCGTGAACAGTTTTTCCCTAGAAATATTTTTCCTTTTCCCCAAATTGGAATCGTGAATAATTTTTCCCCTGAAATATGATGCCTTTCTTGATTCCCCTTATCGTGATTAATATTTTTCACATAGATTTTTTCAATTTTCCCTTGGTTTTGTTTTTTTTTTGTTATTTTTAGGACTAGATCAATAAATAATGCGCACGATTAATAATAATATAACTCCTCCCAACACCTTTTTTTCATTGAACATGAATCTCTTTGGTTCACATTCCGTAAATTTTCTGGTTGTGGTATACTAAAGAATTTTTTGCACGGCGCCTAAAATATTTAAAAACACCACTTTACACTCAAGAACATTTAATTTGAATTCCAAAATATGTGTACATATTTCTTATTATTCAACTTAATTTGTTTGATTTTCAATTAATTTTGAAGCATTTAAAGTCTTCTTCGCGTTTTTTACATTCACTACGCATTGATAGCGTGAACAAGCGTTCCCATGAAATTCACGATTGCAAATTTCTCTTCATGAGGAATGAAAAATTTCATGGGAACAAAAATTTCACGTTTTATTCACAATAGGGCTGATTGTAAAAGTGGGTGGATAGCGAACGTAAATCAATTCATATAGTTCTCTGGATCACATGCAATGTGGACTGATCTTAACTCCAGATTTTACCATAAAAATAACAAGTTTCGTAAAAATAATAAGACAGGTACATACTCGTACATATGTATGTACATACATAAAATATGTTAATTTTGTATGGGCGTTGCACAGCCCACTTTTCTAATTTTAACTTTTTTTATGGAAAACAAATACGCCCCCAAAGTTTCATAAAAAATATTGTTTATAAATATTTGAAATATATAAAATTTTTTTGGGGGCGTGGTACTGTTCGCCTTCCTTATTGCAAAATTATATCATTGTTGAAGCTCAATGTGAGCTCCAAATTTCGTATAATCAAACAGTTGAAGCGAAAGCCGCAAATATTATGACAAATTATTTGTAAATTGGTTTCTTCTTCTTATTTTTCCAAAAGAAATATGAGATGAATTTTTTAAAAGCATTTAGCAAACTTGTTCCTTAACCACATCCAACGCTCTCAAAATGCTGTAAAGAAAACAAAAAAAAAACGAACAAACAAACAACCAAACAACTTCCTGCAATCAATCAACCAACAACTAATTAAGATGACACTCACCCACAAGTCTCAGCAAAAAACATTTAACTTAACAGAATGGCTATTCATACATTTGCTGGCGGGCAGGGCAGCAAGGATATGCTGATTTTATACATCTCAAGACAAAAAGCTTTAAATTTACCACTAAATTTTCACTGCAAATCGTATAAATTTTGGTTAAAGAAATTTTGAATTTTATTTATAATCGCTTCGTTTGTTTTTCTATGAAATTTTCTCTTCTTTTGTCTACTTGATATTTAGGTTTCTAACTGATAAAACCACTGAACAATATCACCACTACAGACAGCAAATAATCGATCGGCGTCAGGAGAAACTGAAGGAACAGCAGCAGAAAGAAAAGGAAGAAATGGAAATGGAAAAGATGAACAATCCATCGGCCTACAAACAACGTCGCTTATACTGTTCCATTGAGGAAGACAAATATGATCCGGAATCGGTTATAAGCGCCGACAATGATTCGGACGATGAGTATCGCAGAGGTATGATGGATCGTAATACGGACAATATAAAAAGGCGCATAGAATGTCGCAACGAATTGAGCGAGGAGGAGCGACAGGAAAGGGAGGCAGAAGAGCAGGAGGAATTAAAGCGCTTGGAAAAGAAAAAATTGCGCAAATCCCGTTGGGGCGGCAAAGTTGAAATACCCGAAAGTTCTTCATCGTCAAGTGAGTTTTGCTGAGTTTTAGACAATTTGTTAAAATTCAAACAAATTCTTAAAAATATTTGAGTTTTATTTGGCCAACAATAAGGTGTCCCCACAAATTTCGGCAACCAGAACAAACCCTTGCTATCAGCTGTAACGCGCACCGATCCTGCTCTACTAAGTTATGCCCAACTAAATTATGGCTCTACAAATCTTAGTGAAGAGGATTGGCGGAAATGTGAAGAACATTTCAAAGTGAATCTTCTGTACCAGGACATGATGCGTAAACGCCAAGAAATCGATCGTTTAGCCAGAAGTGGTAAATTTAAATATGAATATGATTCGGATGAAGACGTAGATGGCGGCACTTGGGAACATAAATTGCGCCAAGCCGAAATGGAGGCTACACACATATGGGCTACAGCTTTAACGAAACAAAGTGAGGGCAAACATCATATTGGTGACTTCCTGCCACCGGAAGAATTGAAAAAGTTCATGGAACAATATGAGGCCAAAAAGAGTAATCGCCAGCCGGATTTGAGTGATTATAAGGAATACAAACTGAGAGAGGATAATATCGGTTTTCAAATGCTGCAAAAATTGGGCTGGAAAGAGGGCCAGGGCTTGGGCCACGGCGGTGCTGGTATTGTGGATCCGGTCAATAAGTATTTTAAATGAAATAAAATCCAAATTAATTTGATTTGTATGAAAATGTAATTGCAGGGGTCCCCAGCGAGAAGGCAACCAGGGTTTGGGTGTACAAAACTCTGCAACGCCAGAAGACTGTGACAATGAATACGATGCTTATCGCAAGCGTATGATGTTGGCCTATCGTTTCCGGCCTAATCCATTGGTAAATAAACTTGTATATTTAAATAGGAATACATATTTGGAATTTTATTTATTTATTTATTTTCTTGCAGAATAATCCGCGTAGAGCCTACTATTAGGTTTATAACAGGCTATTATTTACTCGTAATCTAATCAACTTTGTGTAGTTTTGTTATTTCAAAATGAAATTGAACTTGTTTTTTTCTTTAAGTGAAAATTATTATTATTATTATTCTATACTTCTGAACTCAAAGAAAGAAAGCTATAATTAATTAAAGTAAACACTTTATTGTTTAATTCTAAAAAAAAGAAAAATATAATAAACTATTAATAAATTTGTTTTCGAACTTATTATAAAATCGTTTAATAACTAAAACAAAAAAAAAATATATATATAATTATTTAATAATACTCCTAAAATATAAACTACATATAAATAAGAATAACTATTTGGCATATGTACTCTTACACAACTAAGAATAAAGTGTTAATACTGGAGTTTGGTTGCCTCTGGCGAAAATCACTGGACATTTAACATCTCGCGATAACATTTCCAACCAAGACATATACAAGGGAGCTGAAATGGCCTCCTATAAAGAGAGAGAGAGAGAGAGAGTAAATGTAAACATTTTTGTTTTGTTTTTTTAAATCTATCACAAAAATAACAAAAATTGTGTTTAAAACTTACTTTTCTAGGCATCGGCAATGACATTACTATTAAGGCCGCTTGTGATGAATGCTCCACCACCAATTCGTGTATACGCAATTGTCTGTTGGTTTTCTCTTCCATATCATGTATTTCTGAAGAGGTTATAACCGCATGCTCCGAAGTGGTGTTATTGCAATATCTATCAATCAATTGTTTATGTTGCAATAGGGTGGTTTCCTTCGGCCGATCCGTAACACCTTTCAGCATTATTAATTGTGAAAATTTAATACGGAATTTCGTCAACAAACGTGCCATGCTGTTTCAAAAAAAAAAAAGTAAAAGGAAATAAATTAAGAAAAATATTACAACGCATTTATGATGAAGTGAGCAGCATTATTATTGGAGGTGAGTGCAATTTTGTTAAGTTATTTGCAAAAATTTGCTAGTGGGTTTTATCGTGAGAGGCGTAATTCGACTTAAATCGACTGCAACAATTTGATACTAGATTGAAGAAAACATTGTGCAGTGTTCTTTAATTTATTACAAAAACGTCGTAGTCGAAAGTTGAAATACGCCCACAACGATAAAGGCGAAATTTTTAATTCTCTTGCCGAACTAATTTTACAAAAGAGCATAAATAGTATTTAATAAGAGCGTAATAAAAATTTAGCGTCATATCGCTCATTTACTAAGACAACGTCATAACCGGTGTTGCCAGAATTTCTAAGGCTAAAATCAGTAAAATGTAAAAATTTTTCACGAACAAATCTTCAAAATCAAATTAAGGTAGAGGTCCATAACTCGCTTTTTGCGCGTTATGCTTTACACGCGTTTCATCCTCTTGTTTCATTCTTTACTTAGTTCGCGTTGAGTTACATGCAGTGCTTTTCATGCACCATTTTATTTTTGTTTGTTTTTTTGCTAAGAAATTTTTTTATTGAAAAAAAAAGATAAAAATTATCCACGGCAAAATAATATTTATCGATAACGTAAGAAATAAAGTATTATTTAACATCTTTAGCTTTCAAGAATAGCTGAATTTCTTTCATGGTGCTTGTAACGCGTACAAAAGTAGAAAGTAGACCTACTTTATGCTTTGAACGCGCCGACGCGTTCTGCGCTTTTTTCAATGTAACTTGTCACATACTATTACATTGATTCTACTTTTTTGACAGCTGCATAGAAAGCGTAACGCACAAAATGCAAGCTATGGACCTCTACCTTTAATACATGCTTAGCATTGCACACGCATTTTATTAAATTGTGCATTGCAACTTGCGTTTAGGAAGTCGGCCTTTCATTTAAGTGCTTTTTTTCATTTTGGAGTTTTTTGTTTGGGTATTTTTTTAATTTTGGAATTTTTTAGTTTTACCGTATTTGAATACTTCAAGAGCAAGTTGTCAAAATTACACTAATTGATAAAAATACCCTTTAAAATTTTATGGGGACTAATTTAATCTTTTTGGCATCATTTCATTGGCCATTATATCATTTAGCCCCCTTTTACTTACCACTTCTCCTCTGTTTCCTCGTCCTTGCCGTGGCACAGAGCCAACACGCGCAATTTACAATTTTGCCAATTGGAACGCATTGATATAATGTAGGGAAGTAACATAGTCAAACCTTTAAATTTTAGCGAGAAAATTATTTAAAAATAAATCATTGAAATCATGTTTAAGAAAAGAAAAAAACATACCGCCATCATCGTACAACCAAAAAACATCAATTGTACTTTTGGAATGTTTACTGGAAAAAACGGTCATAGCATCCAGAATATCTTTAGGAACTTCGGAGCCGCCTTTGGTTAAATAGGTCACATTATCACCTTGATTAATTTTATATTTCTTGGGACTGCTCATGTTTGGCATGGGCGGTGGCTGGGGAACCGTATATGACGAATTGGTGCTGTCTAAACCAGCCAGGTTAAGATTCGAATCCACATGCAGCAGATCGGAGGTGGCATTACCTTGAGGCACTAAAATATTTGTAAAACCTTTGGCATTTGCGGTATTTATGTGACCCAAGCCATTAGAGCCGGAATAAGAAATTTCCGGACTTAAATTGGAAAAGTCCAAGCCATCGGGTAAACGTAGAATGGCCACACCCATACGCATGGAAAAGGCCATGCTGAAAATTTTATTTAAATTAAATTTTTTCCCCCTACAACTGTAAAATTAAAACTTACTTTAATATATTGAAGTAGCCTTCTACTTCTTTCACATCACACAGACACCAGTCGCTCTTATAGCCCATGATCATAATATTGGGTGTTAATTTGCCAAAGCCGGTGGACTTTAGCAGAGCCTTAACACCGTCTTCCAGGGTAAAGCCATCTATGACATTATAGAAAGCCTTAATTTTGCGAGCATTTAAATATTTTTGACCCTCCTTAATGATTTGTTGGCGATTTTTGTAACCCAAACTGATCTGGAAATTAATTAAGAAAATAAGAGAAAATAATAATTTTATAATAAAACGTTGCTTTACCGGCAATACATTGGCCACAAAAAGTAAAGAATTCTGTTTGGTTAATAAATAGCTGAAATCCACTAGAGGTGGTCTTGTCACCGGATCTCCCGTCAACACCAAAACTTGCGGCGTATAATTCTTAACATGATCCGACACATTTTGCAATCTATGCACGGCGGTAACGGCTGCCTTGTACTGTTGGGCCTGAGTAGAAGAACCCCAATTGGCTTCGGGCTTTCGATACATTACCACCAAATACAATACAAATATAATTGCCAAGGTCACCAAGGATGATATGTAGTCTATGAGGAACATAATGGCCACGCACAGCACACAACCAAATAAACTTAGCCAGACATTATAATACTGAAAGAAAAGAAGTGTTTATTTATGTAGACTTAAACATATTTTTAAGTTAATTCTAGTATAAGAGGTTATGAGGTTATGGTCGTGATTTTTATAATGGGTTATCCATTTTTCGGTCTAGACTTGCAACTCTGCATGGTAACAATTGCTAAAAATGCGTAATAATTTTTAGTAAATGAATAGGCTTATTGTCTATATATTTCAATATATATTTGCTTAATTCACAACAATCTTTATCGTGTATTTGTGTATCAAATACATTTTTTGTTTTTTAATTGTGAACACCCTCTGTGTAGTGTATTAATGTGTATTTTGTATTTTTAATGAAAAAAGAAGAACAAGCTACATACAAATTCTCTCAGAGAGCCTCTCTCTGAATACAACATTTTAAAAACATATGAAATAAAAGTGTAATAGTGTATTTAATTTTTATATGAAAATTTCATACAACAAATGTTAAGCTATGTACAGACGATTGTCAGATTTTACAACATTGTCAGATCTGGCAATGTGCTGACAATGTACTGGCAATTGCCAGTACAATATTCCTTGTCAGTTCACACGGTTGTAGAAAATCTTACAATTTATTGCCAGACGGTTGTATGACAATAAATTCATCTGACAAAATTTTCAGTCGAAAAATTGTCAGTTCACACGGTTGTCATATGCCCAAATTGTCAGATCTGTTGTTATGCGTTGTCAGACTCAAAGCATTTGTTAGAAATTGTTAAATATCAATCGTTTGTGTTTGTGTTAAATGTAAAAAGTGAAAGTATAAATTAAATGTTGCCCATTGAAATAATTCTCTTACAATGACGCCATTGTCAGATGCATAAGCTTTGCACATCTCACAATATTAAAATGTCTGACAAATATCTGGCAATAATTTTACAATGTGTTCACACGGTTGTAAGAAATTTTGAGCACATTTTGTGCTAGGACAACTGGGACGAACGACGAATTTTTCGGTGCGAACTTTCGTCATTAAAAATAAATCACATTTGTGCATATGAAAATAAACACAACACCGCTGTACAACGAAATTCGTCGTGCGTGACGAACTCTGAGATTTATTTCTATTTTGTACGCCGACGAACTACGAAAAACCAAATTGAGAGAAAATTCTCTCTCTAAGTTTTTGTACACACAAAAACCAACTTTATCAAATATGAGAGAAGAATTCGGTGAGTAAATTCGTCGTTATTGTGCTTCACACGACGAATTTACTCTGCGAATGGTTATCGACGAATTCGTCGTTCGTCCCAATTGTGTTCCTAGCATTACTGGCAATATTGTAAGATCTGACAACCGTCTGTACATAGCTTTACACTCTTGTATTTAATATGATAATACAATCGATAGAGATATATAAAGGACTTTGTGAATTAAGCAATTGTCTTATTATTTTATTTAATAAGAAATACCAAAGCTGGAGAGTAAAATGCATATAAACGGTGCACGCTCCTGATGAATAACTACCTGCCATTGAATGACTTGGCATACGAATTATGCTAAAATTTATTTTTTATTATTATTAGTTATTTTTTTAAAATCAATATTATATATAAATACAACCAGGATGACGCGTAACTTACATGTGACTAATGCTAAGCTCACGTGTAACAAATCATAACATTTGTACATTACATTTCTAATGAAACCACATAAGACAATGACAAAAAGAACAGCATTAAAAGTGTTAGCAGAAGTCATTAGGCGCTGATTATTTGTAAAAAAACGCGTGAGACTATTAATACTTCATATATAACTTTTCCTAAAATAACGTTAATTTACTAAATATTTAAAATTACCATCTCTTCTTAATTCAGCGCAATTAACAACTTTATGTCCACTTAAACCGAGAAAATGCTTATTTTCCATAAATAATTTTAGTAACTATTTTAAGCAAAACATTTGAATACATACATACATATGTAAGTAAGTATCTATATATGTGCCCTTAATTATGAAAGTGGTCTAAGTCATATATTTCTCTGGTCGAGATATTTAGTAGATTACATATGTACAAACCGACAAATATTTGTATATTATGAAAGATTTTAATTTTGAGTTGTACTAGTCTCGATTAATCACCCTTATTCCAGTTGTCGTCGATCACTTTAACACAATACCAAAAAATTGGGGTTTGTTTACTCGCTCTCGAAAAAATTTTGCGCAACTGACAATCTATTTCCTTTCCCTAAGGTCTAGAAAATAGCACAAACCCGCCAACAGGAGTCAGTTGTTTTCGACAACGGATATAAGAGGACCAATTTTTTGGTGTTGTGTTAAAGTGTAGTCGATGGCGACAACTGGAATAAGGGTGAATATAAATTTATTTAACATTTATTAAATATTTATTTAAGATTTTTTTAATTAAGGACACAAATGTATACCGGAAATATATGGTTTCATGATTAGACTGCGAAATATAGATAATCCCGCACATTTGGCAACGCTGGACACTTGAGATAACAGATATTTAACAGTTGACAGCCTTGCCTGAATGAAGGTTTTTGAAAACCACTATAAATGGATAATCCTGTAATATTGAATGAATTCAAACGATTGATTAATAAGAATTGAAACAGGGATCTCAATTGTACCAACAAATATGATACAACCCCAAAAATATTTAAAAAATTCATCATTGGCTTAAAAAAAAGAAAAAAAAAAACTAGGGTAGACCTTACTTGCGCCAAAAAGTTGTATCGGAAATTTGATATATTTTCTGTTACTCTAGGAAGCGGCAAAATAGTTTAGTTAGGGCCTCATTTCGTAAAACCAATTTTGTATGTGTTTTTGTAATTGACATTTTTTCCATATAAAATTTCTTATCGCTTAGCGTTGCGTTTTTCCAAAGTTCACCATTCAAAGTTCAGATTTTTTTAATTCGCTCAAATTAACTTCCAACTAAAAATAAAAACTTACCTTAAAGGTGGGCCGCCAACCCAGCGGCTTCACAAAGGCTGCATGAAATGTACAGAAATTAATGAGCGCATACGAAGCCAAATAGAATGTGGAAATGAGAGGAGCAATCACATTAAGTTCACCAATCAATAGAAAACCGGCCGATATTAAAAATGTCAATACGTAGCCGCGATAGGGTTCGCCATGTTTGCCATAGGGTTTCGAAAAGAAAATCAAACCGGGATAAATTTGATCAATACCCAAAGCTTGCACCAAACGTGGCACTGATAGCAAATTAGTCAAAGCCGTACTCAAAGTGGCTGCAAAGCAACCAGCATAGATTAAGGGACCCCACAAAGACATCAATTGCATAACTGAATACGAATTGGCCAAGCCATAGTGACAAGTCTAATGAATTAGATAAAAAGATACATATAATATTTAAAATAAATATTTAAATATTTAAATTACATTGTCTGCCTTGCAAGCCAGCTGAGAACTAACAATAGTTCCATTTATCAAATCGGTAATATTGCCCGAAGCATCACGTGCTGCCGCACCGCCAGCAAACAAAACAAAAAGTGCATACGATATCATGGAAATCAATAAGGCCCATAAAGTCCCCTTGGGAATGGCATCACCAGGATTTTTTAAATCACCACAAATATTGGCACCGGCTTGAATGCCCGTCACACTGGGAAAAAAAATGGCGAAAACGCTAAAGAAATTCTGATTAACATTCTCCGAGTAGCGATAGTCCGAAACGAAATTCTCCTTAATGGTGCTCCAGGAAAAGCCCACAAAGCCTTTCGCAATGCTGTCGACATTGCCCTGGGGCCCGATGCCGGCACCAATAATAAAATTAAATATGGCCAAGACGATGGTAACAATAAGAAAATTTTGTGCTTTAGTCTCCCACTCCATGCCCACGCAACATATTAAAATCAACACCAATATTGTGATGACACCCACAATGCGCACATCATTTATGCCACCATCAACGATTTTTAAACCATTTTCACCTGCAAGAAAAAAAAGAAACAAAATAATGAATATTTTTTTTAAAATTATGGCAAAATTTCATGTGCAACTTACGCAATAAATCATTCAGGGAATCACAAAAACCGATGGTATTCATGGCGGCTGCCACTGCATTCGCAAAGGCAAATACCACTCCAACCGAGGCTCCAAATTCCGGACCCAAGGAACGTGATATAATGAAATAAACACCGCCTCCCTTAACTTCACCATTGGTACTAATGGCCGAGAGCGAAAGTGTCGTAATGACACAAACGACAGCCGAGATGGCGATGATAATGAGGGACTGCAAAATACCCGACTGAGAGACTACCCAACTGAGGCGCAAAAATAGCATAACACCCCAAATGTTGAGCAAACATGGTATCATGACGCCAACAATCCAACCCAGTTTAACGCCGTCATGTTCGGTTGGCTCAGGTGCTGTTGGTTCGGGAATTTGTATTGTCTGCAATAAATGGAAAATAAGAAAAAAAATTTAATTTTCTCTGACTAGAGTTGAGTTTTGCATTGTTTGAGTTAATTTTTGTTAACATTCGCCCCATAATTATTTTCGTATGAATACTTATAACTCCATCTAATATAAGGGTTAAAAAATATTGTAAAGTAAGCAGGTTGTCTACAAATGAGTAGGCTCCCGGCTGGTCACAAAATAATTTATAGGAAATATGCTGATGGGTATTGTACCAAGTAAGAACTTAATCCTTATTTGTAGCCGATGGTTTTGGACAGGAACTCTAGCCTTATTTGCAAATTTATGTTTTTGTGCGGTTCTCTCTTTTTCTCTTGATTTTTTCCTGATAAAATAAAAGGGTTTTTTTTATAGATGTGTAAAACTTTAAGTTGGCACCACTTTTTTTAACTGGTGGCCATTTTGTCAGCTGTCAAGTGATTTATGTTTAGTTTGATTTGCTGCATTTGAACAGTCTCTTCATGTGCATGCCTGAACAACATTTACAAATTGTGCAAATTTATTGTGAAAATCAGTAGTTTCTAGTTTGGTTGATTACTTGGGTATGATAAATATTTAAGCAAGATGGATGCCGCATTTGCTCACAATCGACCGACCACAAACACATGTGCAGTTCACTTGGCAAAAATCCATGAATTGGGCTTCAAATTGCTGCCTCATCCGCCCTATTCTCCAGGTTTAGCCCTTAGTGACTATTTCCCATTTCCAAACCTAAAGAAATGACTCGTTGGAAAGAGATTTAGCTCCAACTATGAAATTATTGACCAAACAAGTGCCTATTTTAAGGATCTCGAAAAATCCTATTTTTTGGAAGGATACACAAACTGGAACTAAGTCGAGTAAGTGTATTGAGTTAGAAGGAGTTTATATGGAAAAATAAATTTTTGTTTTGCAAAAAAAAATAAAAATTCAGTAAAGTGCGACTTTGACCCGCGCACGAAGGGTTCCGTACGGGCACGAGATATGTAATTCAATACGAACTTTAGTAGCCTGCATAAAATATGGTTTTGGCATTTTTTTTCGTTTATTACGTTTTTTATAATTTTGGCGTTTTTTTATTTTGGCGATTTTTTTCATTTTGGCATTTTTTTTTTGTTTTGGCGATTTTTTCGGTTTTTGGATTTTTTTCCATTTTGGCCATTTTTTTAGTTTTGACGTTTTTTTTCTCGTTTTGGCGATTTTTTTCAGTTTTTGGCTTTTTTAATTTTTAGGCG
The DNA here is from genome assembly GCA_905220375.1 of Tachina fera. NCBI lineage: Eukaryota > Metazoa > Arthropoda > Insecta > Diptera > Tachinidae > Tachina > Tachina fera. The sequence goes on from LR999963.1 coordinate 181,417,112, forward strand.
ATTTTTTTCGTTTTGGCGATTTTTTTTATTTTTGCTGAATTTCGGTTTTTGGTATTTCTTCATTTTGGCGACTTTATTCATTTAGGCGCTTTTTTGTAGTTTTGACACTTTTTTTCTCATTTTGGCGATTTTTCAATTTGCCGATTTTTTTCATTTTGGCGATTTTTTTCATTTTGGCGATTTTTTTTTCATATTAACAATTATTTTGTTACTGGAGCCTTTTTCGCGTTTGGCGATTTTTGCCGCTTTTTTCATTTTTTTTCATTTAGACGATTTTTTTGAATCTTGCGACATATTTTAGTGTTAGAATTTTTTTTTTAATTTTGGCGATTTTTTTCGTTTTGGCGATTTTTTTGAATTTTTGGCGATTTTTTTTGGTTTGGCGATTTTATAATTTTCAGATTTTTTTGTTTTAACGTTTTTGAAAATTTCAAGAGGTAAACTCTTACGGTTTCCAAGATATAGCAAGTTGTCAAAATTACATAGTCAAAATGGCAACCCTTTAATTAATTAATTTAATTTTTTTTTAGTGTTTATTGTTGTGGTCTATACAAAAATACACTAATATTACAAATTTCAAGTGTCAATATACATATGTACAAACAATTGTATGTATATTACATGGGATTTTAAAATTTTTCGTTGCTCGTTTTAGAACACCCTTTAATTTTTAAATCTCATATATTTGTTGTTGTAGTGGCCAAGGTTCTACATACTCTGTCCAAATTTCAGGTCCGTAGCTCTTACGGTTCCTGAGGAAATACCGTGTGATGGACAGACGGACAGGCGGACAGCGTAGCGAAAACAATAGGGTTTCTTTTTTCACTTTTGGTGTACGTAAGAGGTAAACTCTTGAAATTTTTAAAAAACGTTAAAACTAAAAAATCCGAAAATTATAAAATCGCCAAACCGAAAAAAATCGCCAAAAACCTGAAAAAAATCGCCAAAAATTTAAAAAAAATCGAAAAAAATCGACAAAATTAAAAAAAAAAGTCTAGCACTAAAAATAAATCGCCAAATTCGAAAAAATCGTTTAAATGAAAAAAAAATCGCCAATATGAAAAAAGCTCCAAAAACCGAAAAAAATCGCCAAAACGCGAAAAATGCGCCAAAACCAAAATAATGTGAAAAAAAATCGCCAAAATTAAAAAAAATCGCCAAAATTGAAAAAAAATCGCCAAATTTTAAAAAAAATCGCCAAAATTTAAAATAAACGCCAAAAACCGAAAAAAATCCTCAAAACGAAAAAAAAGTGCCAAAACTAAAAAAATCGCCAAAACCAAAAAAAATCACCTATATGAAAAAAACGCCAAAATTAAAAAAAATTGCAAAAAAAAACGCCAAAATAATAAAAATTGCCAAAATTAAAAAAACTTCAAAAACCAAAAAAAAAATCGCCAAAACGAGAAAAAAGGGCCGAAACTCAGAAAGCGCCAATAAATTCAAAAAACCCCCAAACTAAAAAAACACTTAAAACTGAAAAAACCCAAAAACGAAAAAAATGCCAAAACTATAGTTTATATTGTTCGTATTGAATTACATATCTCGTGCCCGTACGGAACCCTTCGTGCGCGGGTAGTAGATAAACAAAATCTAACGGCATAAAATGATAATCAAATGAAGTTGGATGTGGTTGTAATAATGAAGTTGCCATATTTTGCAAAAGTGTTTCATTATTACTTTGATGGTAAGACAGGTGTATCTATTTTTGTTGATTTTCATTTAATTATTGCTGTTGCAAGTAAAGCAAAATTTTATTTTGAAAATAAATATAATATACATACGCTTTTAAAATCATCTCTCATTCTTTTTAAAATTTTTCTGGTTCATTTCACATTAAGCTCGAAATTTAAAATTTAATAAAATCACAATGTGTTGAAAGCGTTTAATGTTAATTTTTAAATCTGTAGTTTAATGGGCCACGCCAGGTGTTGTAGATTTTTCTAGTTGCTTACTCAACTTCATGAGTGATTCAGATTAAGTCTGTCAGTCAGTCAGTATGTCTTAAAATATGCACTTATTATTGCTCCTCCTCTTCTTGGCCAGCTGTCATTGTAAAGCTTCTCAATATGATGTTACCTCGATAGGGGGTCCGTCCTTATGGTTTAAATTTTATAATTTTGTAAATGATAAATAAAGCAATGGGGGAAGGAGTTTGAAAAGTTCTGTATAAAGGCCTAATATAAAAATTATTAATACGAAATTAAAACTGATTTTTAATAATGAATATTATTCATTCTAGTATAGAGTTTATACTAGAATTCTGTGAAAATCGCTAATGTCAAATAATTAGTAAAGCTGTAGTAATAATTTATTTAAAACATGTAGAATGCGATATTTATCTTTCACAAGCGAATGTATAACAATAAGTGATTTGCACTATACATGTCAAATTATCTAATTTTTTTTGATAAGAATTAAAAAAAAATTCTCAAAATTGTTCAACTAAAGTACTCTCATTATATTAAATCCGAACAACTAATTGAAAGTAATAAAAAATGGCATGTATGAAATTGATTAATTGCTAACCAATTATGATAAAAAAATTAGAAAATTAGTAATTATTACACGAGCTACAATATAGCTTTTTTCACTCTTAAATTTTGGTGACTAAAATTCGAAGAAAATTTATTTTTTTTGGTGCAAATTAAACGCAATACTTTACAAAGCAATTTAAATTTTATTCAAAAAAAATTAAAGCTTTTGTAAATCAAATTAATTTTTCTAAAAATAATTTTATTAAAAAAATTTGTTTTTATTGACCTTTTTCTATTTTTAGTTAAAGTACTTTTTAAAGGGCCAGTCAGACTATTATTATACATTGCATTAACAAATGTCAAAAATTCAAATAATACGTGCAAGTGCGTTATTGTGAATGCAAAATGTCATAACGAACGGTAAATAATACAATAAAAATTTGACAACCCATAATACTTGAACATTTTTTGAAATTTTTCTGAACGATAATACTTTTCATCTGATCAAGCTCACAAGTCGTCTGTTTCGACGCCGATGGCTTGCCGTCGCTTATGGTATATGTCATCATCTTGAATTGCTTAAAAATAAATATTGATTATGCTTATCGTATTGAATAATTTTTTGACATTCGAAATAAATGTCTTTAGATTTCTTTCTCGTAAAGTGTGATGAAAGTCCTTATACATGTAAAAGGTTATCCAAGTTGAGATCCTTTTTTCAATAACCTTATTTTTTTGACAGATCACGTGTGAGTCGTGTTATTTTTGTTTAGTATTGTTTGGCATTTCATAATGGAAAGACTTACTTACGCCTGAACGACATCGCTTTGCAAATTTTGTTTAGCGATGAGACTCATTTCTGGCTCAATAAGCTTGTAAACAAACAAAATTGCCACATTTGAGAGAAAGAGCAACCTGAAGAGATTCAAGAACTGCCACCTCATCCAGAAAAACAAGGGTTTGGTGTGGTTTGTGTGCCGGTGGAATCATCGGACCATATTTCTTTAAAAATTATGCCGATGCGAACATAACCGTCAATGGCAACAATTATCGTGCCATGATAGCCGACTATTTGATGCCTCAAATTGAAGCTCGTGATATCAGCAAGACGGAGCCACTTCCCACACATCGCATCAATCAATGGATTTATTGAGAGAACATTTCGGTGAGCACATAATTTCACGTTTCGGGCCAGTGTATTTTCCACCAAGATCGTGTGATATCACACCGTTATACTTTTTCCTGTGTGGATATGTAAAGTCTAAAGTTTATGTGGACAAACCCGCTTCGATTCAGACCTTGGAGGACAACATCACGCGTGTCATTCGCCAGTTACCAGTCGAAATGCTCGAACGAGTCATCGAAAATTGGACTCAACGAATGGATCAACTGTGACGTAGCAACGGCCAACATTTGATAGGCATAATCTTCAAAAAATAAATGCCAAAGAATGTTCTTTCAAATGATAATAAACATTCTCCATTAAATTTGAAATTTCTGTATTTTTTTCTTTAGGTTAGGTTAGGTTAGGCTTGTCTGGGTGGTCCAAAGACCTCGCATAGATCGGGATTGATCCTTAGCGATACTAGAAGATGACAAGAGAACCTGTAGGTATGGCAGCCTAGTTCGTGGTGCCTGTATCGAATGACTCCCACACAGATTTAACAAATTTTAGCAATCTACACATTTCTACTCTCGATACAAGCTCAAGACTACGAAAAGTGTGAGCACCAATATAGTTATATCTAGTGCGGCTTAGAGCCGGGCACAAAAGGGATTTATAAAAAAAGTGGCAAAATAAAAAAAAAACGAGAAAACTATACCAAACTTTTTATTTTTAATGTATTTTTATATAATTCACTCCAAAAAAAGGGAGACAAAAAGTGGCAATTCGCCACGTTATTCGGTCAAACGGTCACGCTGACACAGTACATGTTCCATTGTTTCAATTTATTTAAAAAAGTAGGGAACCTCGAAATGGATCACGCGTTGTAATAGTCTGAGTGGCCCTTTAATGGGATTTTGACGTTTCGTTGGAAAATTTCATGTTCTTTAGGGATGTTTTTATTTATTAATCTGGTAACATTGTAATACCAGATTAACAAATAAAAACATCCATGACATTGTAATACCAAATTAATAAATAAAAACATTCCTGATATTACAATGTTACCAGATTAATAAATAAAAACATCCCTGAAGAAGTTGGAATTTTCCAACGAAAAGTCACCCTACAATCTTTTATTTTAATTCCCTGACCTTAAAAGCCCATTTAAAAAGTACTTAAACTAAAAAAAATTTTGATTGTTGTTGGTTGAGCAATTGTAAATTCATTTTGCTGCTGGTTAAGCAACTTCACAGTGCATTTCAAGCCCATTAAAAAAGAAAAGTTATAAAACCATTGGGGTTTTATAGACAAATTCCCAAATTATTAACAGAAAATCCCCTGTAAGTTTAAAATTTCAAATGTAAATCCCATTGACATTATCATGTGGATGCGGTTAATTTTGTGACCGCCTTCGTATGTACATATATACAAAAATTTTGCTTTAAAGCATTATTCATTCATTCTTTAACCTAAATGTCTTTGTTGAAAACTGTATAACTCTTAAAAATTATTTACCCAGCTGCTAATTAATATTAATTTTCATTGTAAAATAATAACTAAAAAAAATTTTTCGCCAAAAAAAAAACAAATAAAATAAACATCAATTAGCTGAAATCGTAAGCGCAATTTCCTAATAAGAACTAATAAGTCATTGTTAGATATTTAACATACACACCACACATACTTATACATACATACATAAAAAAAGATAACTAAAAAAACAATTAATTTTAATTGTACATAATAAATAAATAAAAATTGGGAGTGGTTTGTCAAATTCCCTTCAGGAAAAAGAATTTAACACAATTAATAATAAAGTAAATTACGTTTTGTAAACATGTACATACCTAAAAGTTATCGAATTCCCTTAAGGAATTTTCTTGAAAATAAATAAAATTCATTAAAAAAATCTATAATTTAAACATAAATCTTAATTCGACTTTTGTTATAATTATAGAGGGCAATTATTCATAAAATTCCGCTTGAAATTGTTCCCGAAAAAAAATAAAAATCTAATTGAAAAAGGAAAAAATTTCTCACGAAATTTTATTCATAATTACCCTATTAATTTAAGAGATATTTTAAGGAGCTCAAGGCCTTTTAATTTTTCTAGCCTGTGGTTAAATTCTTCAGAAAATTAGAAATTATACAATTGTATGAAAAATTGTTCTAAAGAAAATTCAAAACGCTTTTCAATTAACTAAAACATGGTTGGTTGGTTGGTTTACGTGTCTGCCTTCTTCACGCAGGCATTCAAGTAGAATCTAGATGATTACTTTTTGAAAGGAACACTACACTCGTCGGTGTCAACCTGCCTATATAGAACCGTATCTAAGCATTAGGATATGGTGATAGAGTCACTAGATCCAACCCGTCGTGTTCAGATATCTGATAAGGTCATTCAAGCCAATCTCAGATAAACCTGAAACCAAACTCAAGTTGAAATAAATCCCAAAAAAAATTAAATAAAGCCCAATTACAAATTTCTTATAGCCATTTCACACTATGCCTTTTTGGCCTGCCTTGTATTGAATTTTTTTTTTAAACCCCCTACGAAAAGTTACACACATTTACATTAAGGCTTTTTTTTATTCATGTCTTTTTGGCATTTATATACACGTTTAATGCTGAGACATTTCATAAATCATCTCGAATTTTAATTTTGTGCCTTTTGTTCTACCCCACAAGCTTCTCACCTCCTCTCACCAATAAACTAAAAAAGCCTGCCTGCACAGGCAAGCAGAAAAGGCACTGTGTACATTGCGTCTTAATTTTATTAAGCCTTATTTCATATTCTCATTCGGGTGTTATTTCCTTGGGCCTAATTTCATAGCGCCTATGATCCAGTATAATTAACTCTTTTCCGACAAATTTTTTCTTACAAAAGAAAAAAAAATATTTGTCTAGTTTTTTAAATATATGGTAACGCTGAAGTGTCATAAATTCCCATTCGCAAATGCGAACTATGTATGTCTTGTGTATTTTTGCCATACATATGCACGAAAGTCAAACAGTGGTATTGTACTTATGTCTTTTATAATGCTTGGCCAGCTTTCTAAACACTTGAACATTTCAAAAAACATTCAGAAAATTCTTCACAAAAAGAAAACTATAATTTCCGTGTTTCACTTCATATCATTTGAAATGTCTACACACTCAACAAAAGAGTTTTTTTTGATAATTAGATTAAATATTCTTTTATTGCACTTTAGAAATATTTAACAATCATAGTGCTAAATTACACAAAAAGAAAACTATAATTTCCGTGTTTCACTTCATATCATTTGAAATGTCTACACACTCAACAAAAGAGTTTTTTTTGATAATTAGATTAAATATTCTTTTATTGCACTTTAGAAATATTTAACAATCATAGTGCTAAATTACATTTAAAAATCATTTTTAAAGTGATTGCCTTTACTGCATATAACCAGACCTCTCCGCTTTGTACAATATGCTTCTGTAACTATTGACATTGAATTTAGTAGGCAAAGAGATAGCAAGCAAAAATCTCTGCAATATGGCTCTGTGGTACGGAAACGGCATCGCCCGGCCACTGTAGAATGGTGGACCCCGAAGCTTGGGAATGGAGAATATTCAAATCTCCCCCGCTCTACTTTATGATTGTATCTACAGTACATGGATGCCATCCCAGAAGCGTAGAGTAATGGTAATACAGGTAGAAGAAGAGGTGTTGAGTTTTATATGGATGACTACCAAGCTAAGAAGGAATGAGTTACGGAGTTTACTTAGGGACATTAGTTCTTCGTATCGCAAAACCATTATATCGAAACGAGATTGTAAAGCGATTAAATATTAAGATTTTATAAATCTCGGGCCGTAAAGGCTATCAGGGAAACTCTAGGGCTGTTGAGCTTTAAAGGTTGAAACAACCTCGCGGGTTCCTTTGGATATGGAACGTATAGGCTTACCTTTGCTCTCGTACCAACTCAGAGTCTGAACACAATGTAACGATTATTTGTTGCGGTGCGGTTTTCCATAGAAGGTGGGCCAGAAGATATGACTGCATGAGCATCAGGCAGTTCTGAACCCACTTACATAAATAAATTAACCACACACTGTTTCATAGACAGGTATGCGTAGAGTTTAAAGGTTGAATATAATGACTTTCGACGCAGTTGCCACGATATAGAGGAAGAATAAAATATAGGACATTTTCTGTATCATTTACATTGGGTGAGCAAGAAGGAGAATGACCACCATGGACGCTCTTGACTTCTGCTTGGTTCGACGAGGGAGACTCGGCTTGATCAGAGTCATGGTATCAAAATAGACCAGAAGGTTTTAAATGAATCTGGTATTCTATCCGCCACGCTTGCCTAATTATACACTTGTACTGAAAATTATGAACAATAATTCCGCGCGAGTATTTTCACTTTTTCCCTTTTCTCCTATTAGGAATTTGTTTTTTCCCTGCGGGAATAAAAAAATCCCCCAATTGAACTTGCTTTTTTCACTAAAAATCTTTCCCTTGCAAAACAGAAGGGAGTTTACATAAAAAAAATATTTAATACTCCATCAAAAAAAAATTTATATACATAAACTTGTAGTTGATATATGTAGTTCTTTTATATAGAAAAACACAAATAATGCCCAAATAAATCATTTATAAACTTATTTTTCCAAGTTGGTGAATTTTAATAATTTTGTTTACTCTCTCACTCAAAAAAAAAGGGAGAAACAAAATGTCAACAAACAAGCAAAATAATGCAAATTCGTAATGCGGTGATGCCACGTATTATTCTTTTTCGTTCCCAAGGAATTTATGATTGGAGGAATGTTTTATCGATAAAATTACTTTCCGTGAGAAATAAATACATTCCGAGGGAATATTCATGATTGGGCTGATTTTAAATGAATGCTTCAACTTTCAATTCGATTTTCAGAAATTTATTTCTTTTGCAGTTAACTATAACTTCCTGAAAAATCTCACAAAATAATAGACATATTGACCAGGGGTAATTTTAACTATAAAGATTACAGGCGTGCATGCCATTAACTGCAAATCCGTTAATCTCGACTTACGCAGTTAGACTTTTTGCCACGATTTTTTCTGCAATATTAAGTCCAAAAACGGATTTTTTGAGATATGCCTCTGTTGCAATAAAGCAGCGATATGTGCAATGCACACAATAGTAAATATTTCATGTATGCAGCCATACACACACACACACGCACCCACACTCACCCACTCACTCACTCGCTCATCATTCATTAAAAAATATTTCGCAAATCAAAGATAAAAAGAATAACAAAAATTAAAAATGAGAAATTTCACTCAATCAAATATTTTGGATGGAAAATAAATTTTATTCTCTACATGATGTACAAATTTGAAAAACAAAGAAATAAATAAATAAATTGAAATAAAGAAAAAAGATCTAAAACTTGTTAAAAATTTCCACTTTTCCTTAAAAAAATGTATCACGTGCTGTTTTAATTCATCTGCTATCCAAATAGAAAATCGAAAATTATCTCTACCAAATGCGTTGAAAAATATTTCATTAATTGATACACAAATACATTTGCAGGCCAATAAAAAACAAAAATATAAATTTTAGGAAAAATTTATTAAAAGAAATTGCTACACGGAAATAAACAATTCGCAGAGTAGATGAAATTTTGTTTCCAGCCGGGAAAAATACAACAGAAATTTTTTTTAAATAATAAAAGCAAATTTTTTAGTGAAGAAAGCTTATTTTTTTATTTATTGTTTAAATTTAAATAAAGTAAATTAAATATTTTACAAGAATATTAAGGGTACAAAGAAAATTATACAAGAAAATTTTATTTTCCGGCCAACAGAAATATTTATTGAATTGTTAGCGCCAGAAAGATTGAACCACATTTCAGCAAAAGCGTTAGATATTTTGGTAATGGACAGTGATATATAATTATTTATCTCATTATTTGGGTAGTTATTAAAAATACTTTTTGCTAGTGAATAAGAGATGGCAACTGAACTTTAAGCGCGTTGCCAGTTGCCAAAATGTTATTACGTATGGCAACTGGTAACCAACAGCTGTTAATTACAGTCGAAAAATTGCAACTTAACCTAAAAATAGGGAAGAGGAAAATATACTTTAAAGCTATAAAAAAATTTTGTTAAACATTATTTTAAGCCATACACTTTACTCAGTAGAATAAAGGGTCTTCCAATAAGAGCTTTCATTTTAAGATGTAAAAATTAGTATTTTTATTCAAAATCATTACATAATTATTCAATTGCAAAGGCTATACCATTAATAATGGAAACCAATATCAGCGAAATGGCTGCCACTGCTATGCTTGCAGGTTTTATTGCTTTCATGAAATTTTCCATCACCTATTCGCTCTTTTGCAAATGTATGCATGTGCTTGCTAACTTCAAGAATTTCATCCAATTTGAGGTCTTTAAGCGATTTGTGAACCATTTAATTTTATTTTAAAGATTGAATAAATGAGCGTTATTTTAGTAAAATTTATGCTCCTCAGAAGTTATATACGAAGTAGTAATAGTCTCACGCGTTTTTGTAAAACTAATAAGCGCTTAATAACTACTGCTAACAATTTCATTGCTGTTGTTTTTGTCATTGTTTTAAGTGCTTTCTTTATAAATTTACAAATGTCATGATTTGTTAGGCGTGAGTCACGCATAAGTCACGCGTGATCGTGCTTGTATTTATATAATATATAAATACATTTTAATATATAGTACATTCATTTGTTGGTTAAGCACTTTTTATATGCATTTTGCTGTACTGCTACGTTCGGTATTTCTTATATACACAAAGTTATGTTAATTGCTTAATAAATTCAGTAAAGTGCGACTTTGACTCGCGCGCGAAGGCTTCCGTACGGACAATAGATATGTAATACTATACGAACTTTAGCCTATATAATATATGATTTTGGCTTTTTTCCTTTTTGAAATTTTTTCGGTTTTAAGCGTTTTTTTAATCTAGAGTTTTTTTTTAGTCTTCGGCGATTTTTTTTTTGGTTTTGGTGCTTTTATCTCGTTCAGGCGATTTTTTCAGTTTCTGGGATTTTTTGCATTTCGGTGTTTTTTTTTAATTTTGGGGCTTATTTTTAATTTTTGGGATTTTTTTTTAATTTTGGCGATTTTTTTCATTGTGGCGATTTTCCAGTTTTTGGCGATTTAATTTATTTTTAGAATGTTTTTTTTATATGGCACTTTTTTCGGTTTTTGGCGACTTTTTTCGGCTCAACGATTTTATAATTTTATTTTGTTTTACCGTTTTTGAAAATTTCAAGAATTTGCCTCTTACGGTTTCCAAGATACAGGAAGTTGTAAAAATTATATAGTCAAAATTACATTAACTGTGAGAACACCCTTTAATTTAGAATTTTTTAAATTTTAGTGTTAATTGTTGTAGTCTGTATAAAAATACAAATTTCAAGTGTATGTATATTACATGGGATTTTAACATTTTTCATTGCTCGTCTTAGAACACCCTTTAATTTTTAACTTTTATGTATTTGTTGTAGCGTCCAAGGTTCTACATACACTGTCTAAATTTCAGGTCCGTAGCTGTTACAGTTCTCGAGGAAATAGCCTGTGACGGACAGACGGACAGCGTAGCGAAAACAATAGGGATCCTTTTCCAAAATTTTTTGGAACATGCAGTGTTATATAAAATTTTGAGACCCACTCTTTTGTAGTTTTGGAGATATGAATTGATCAGCAAAAAAGGCCTTTGTCCCCACTGTTTGACGACGACCCATAAATGTTCTAGTTTTATTTATTTATTTAAATAATAACTCTTATCGTGATTTGTTGTAATAAAATTTTTATTCCCTACGAAGGGAAATTTGCAATAGTGAATTTCAGGGTAACGTTTGCTCCCGCTATCAAATCGTAGTGAATGTAAAAAACGGGAAGAAGACTTGTAAAGCCAATAAATTATTTGAAAATCGCACAAATTTAAGTTTGATAGAAGGAACTATAAACATTTTGGGTTTTAAATAAAATGTTTTTGAGTGTAAAGTTGTGGTTTTAAATATTTTATGTGTATTGGATAAATTCTTAAGTATACCATCGCCATAAAATTTACTGCATGTGAAGAACCAAAGAGGTTCATATTAAATCAAAAAATTTGTTTTACAGAAATATTGTTATTAATCGTGGACTTTATTTACTGATATTATCCTCAAAATAAATATTTATATGTTTTAATATTTAATTGGAAACATCATATTAAAATTACGAAATGTATTAATTCAGTTCACCTGCAAAAATAAAGTGAACAAAACCAAGCGAAAAGTAAAAAAGTAATGCATGTGAAAAATGTTCCCCTTTGCGTTTTTGTAGTAGATTAAAGGACACCGCAACATGTGCTCTTTAATCTAGGACGAAGTTGCCGTAGTCAACTCGAAATACGCCAACAACAATCAGGCCCATTATTTACGATAAGGGGACTCATAAAAAGGCAACTGATTTCTAAGGAAAAATTGTTTACGATTGCAATTTGGGGAAAAGAGAAAATATATCAAGGGAAAACTGTTCACGATACTGGTGAATTTAAATGCGCTGTTGAAGCTTATATCATTTCATTTTTTATTAAGGGCACAGTTTTAAATTGTCAGCTATTACATGGCAACTCCTAAACTTGCAAGCTATTAAATATGAAACGTCTTATAAGAACACCCTGTATTTTGAAACTTTAACTTGTTTTAGACTGGGAAGTTTTACTTGAAGCAGTTCTCTTCAATTATCTTTTAAAACTGCTCGTTTGTTTTCGTATTGTTTTAATGCAGCGAATGAAATAACAAAAGAGAATTGAAATAACTTTTCTGTACAAGCAAGTCAGTACCCACCCCTCTTCCTTATTTTTTCCTCTCTCTCCTATAAATTCAGACTTGCTTTAAGTAAAACTGCCGAGTCTAAAACATGAGTTTGCTTACATTATTTTTAGTTATCATAATTCATGTTTTCTATAGCTTTTATGCAACTGGCGAAAGTTGCCATGAAATTTCACATGGAAATTTCCGAACGTGTGAACAATTGGTATCAAAAAAATTCACATGATTTCGAAATAATTTGACAATTTATGAAGAAAATTATTCATAAATATTTGTATGTTGGAAAAAGTGGAAATGTATAAATTTTTAATTTTATTGGAATTGATGATACGAAAATAAAATCCATGTGAACGAAAAATTTGATTCGGGAATTTTCACATGTGGAATTCATGATAAGGCTGAATATGTATTTATTTATTTAATTTATTTTATACAAATAGCATTAAAAGCCGCATACTTTTTTTTGTTGCTTGTTAAAACTAATTCAGTTTAATTAATAAAAAAAATATTTACGAACAATTAAATTATATAAATACTTAATGTACATACATACATATGTATGTAAACAAATATTTATTAAAAAAATAATAATACACACATTTTTGATTTATAGGCGTAAATATATTTTTTTAAAGATTTTGGCCTTGTAGTGAATTCTTAAAATTCTTTACAATTATTTCTTTAAAATTCACAGCATATTCACCTATCCCTCGATTTGCATGTTGTGAATGCAAATTTAGGTTTTAAAATTTTGAGGGAAAAGCATATGAATCGCAAACAAAATTAGAAACGATTATACATGGGCATTTCTCCGAGAAATTCCACTATTTTTTAGCGTGCGACAGCAAGCAATTAACCTTATATTTCTGAACAACGTGACTCGAGTTTTCTTAAAGTTTTACCTAACGTAGAGCTAGAAAAATGAAAAAAAAAATTATAAAAATTAAAATAATTCAATTTGAATATGGTTTTGCCAAATAGTTTTTTAAGGTTCCGTACACCAAATGTGAAAAGGAATCCTTTTGCATACAATTATATATAGACCGTTGAAATTTTCAAAGTTAGTGTATTAAAACTGAAATTGAAAAAATCAATATTAAACGGTATTCTAATGTTAATGTAATTTTGTGAACTTGTGCCATTTTGGAAACCGCAAGAAGCAAGATCTTGAAATTTTCTAAAACGCTAAAACTAAAAAATCCCCAAATAAAAAAATTGCCGAAATAAAACAAAAGCGCCAAAACCAAAAAATCGCTAAAGTGAAGAAAACGCTAAAGTAAAATAAATCGCGAAAAGCCGAGATAAGCCGAAAAAAGCTCCAAATAAAAAAACGCTAAACTAAAATAAATTGCCAAAAAAAGAAAAATCGTCAAAACATAAAAATCGCCAAAACAAAAAAATCGCCCAAACTAAAAAAAAGCTAAAACTACAATAAATCGCGAAAAAACGAGAGAAGCCGAAAAAGAAAAAAAAACTCAAAATAAAAAAATCTAAAATAAAATAAATCTTCAAAAACCCAAAAAAAAAATTCAAAAAACGCAAAAAATTACCTGAATTACAAAAACAACGCTAAAACTAAAAGAAATCGTCAAAAACCCGAAAGAAGCCGAAAAAGAAAATAAAACCGCCAAAACAAAAAAATAAAATCGCCCAAACTAAAAAAAGCTAAAACTATAATGAATCGCAAAAAACGAGAGAAGCCGTATTTCGTTCATTTAGCTCAGTAGCTCAGTTCATCTGTAGTGAAACATTTTTTCAAGCATAAAGAAAGAGCGAAACCCGAAACGTAAAAAGTGATAGATTTATACAGAGTGTGTTCGTGTGTGTGTCATACATTGCAAAACAAGGCAGATGAAGTATAAAAATAGATAAAAGTAAAATAGTTTAACGAGTGGAATTAGTTAATAAATATACATATCTACATACATAAGTACATACATACATATGTATACTTTTCTTATGTATGCACTTGTGCGAAACATAAAATTTGCTGCAAAAGCACAAGACTTGTACCGAACTCTTTCATTAGGTCGTTTTAGACACAAACCCACTTAAATTACATAGGTTTGTGTCTAAAACGAGCTACTGAAAGTGTTCGATACAAATGTAGAAACCACTCACTACTGAGCTCACAGCGCTCAGTTTAGTGAATCGTGCAATTGAACTAGTTCGTTCATGAGCTACACAACTCTAATAAATTGCAAAAAACGGAAAGTATCGCCAAAAACTAAAACAAAAGCGCCAAAACTACACAGAGAAAAAACTGCCTAATAGAATCAATAAGATTTTCTCTATGAAACGTTTTTAGGCTAAGGGGTATCCCAGCAGAAAGAAGCGAAGATTTTTTCATAGAGATTCCTTATTGTTTTTATGTGGTAAATCTTATTAATTTTATTAAGAAGAAAACCACATAAAATCACGAAGAAATCTTATTATTCACAACTTTTTTAACTCAATTGCCGTTATTTTTGGCAACAAAAAAAAACAATCCATAGAGAAAATCTTCTTGATTCTATTAGGTTTTCTTATAAATTGTAAACTATAGGGATTTCTTATTGATTTTATTGGGCTGCCTTATTAATTTCTTTAAAAAGGTTTTCCTTATTGATTTCATTAGGTTGCCTTATTGATTTTTTCAATAAGGGTTTCTTCTTGATTTTATTAGGTTCCTATATAATGTGTAAAGCATCTTATTAATTTTTTTAATAAGGAAATCTTGTTTTTATTAGGTTTCTTGTTATTTCATATCTATAAATAAAGATAGAGAACATTTTTTTCATAATCTTTTTCGTTCTTATATAAGCATCTTTGTACAATAATTTCAGTGGGGATTCAGGCTGCTTGTTAGCATATTGGTTAGAGTTCTTGTCTATCAGTCAGAAGGTTGCTGGTTCAATATTTGTCTCCTCCCAAGTAATAAATATGGTGAGTTAGTTAATTCAGAATACAATATAATATTTATGTATGTAAGTATGTGTAAATAAATAACATCTACATATACTACATACATATGTACATAAGTATGTGGTATAGAATTTGAATGAAAATTCATAAGCAAATCACAAAGAATAAAGATATAACAATTTATTTTTTATTAGGTTGCCTAATAAAATTAAGAAGAAAACCTTTTTGAAAAAATCAATAAGATAACCTAATAAAAACTACAAGATTTCTTCTTGATTTTTTTCAAAAAGGTTTTCTCTATGAAATTAAAAAAATATCCTTATTGAAAAAAAAACCATAGAGATATCTTATTAATTTTGTTCTATTTTATGAGGTATTTATTAGGCACTGTTTTCTCTGTGTAAAAAATCGTTTAAAACCGAAAAAATTTTACCGTGTACATTAGCGTGGCCGTTTGTTGTATAAATAGTTTTTTTTGGATTCCCCCGAAATCGGTTCAGTTTTCTAGTTCTAGCATTGCATTGCATTGCATGAGTAGGAGTTATCCCCTGAGTGCTGGTCCTATTAAAAAAAAGTTTTATGTAAAACAAAACACACAAAAATTTCATAGCGATAAGTTGTGTTTTAGGGTCCCTCAAGCGTCCGCCCCTCAAAGTTGGCCCTCAAGCCCATTTATTCAATGTAATTTTTTGTTTGTTTTTTTTTATTAGTTTTTTTGGATACCTTAAATGCAAACGGACATAACTGCACTTTTATATTTTTACAGGATAAACAAAAAACTTTTCAAAATCAATAATAATAAAGTGCTCCTCAAAATTTTCTTCGAAATTTACTTATAGTATGGATACTTATACATATGTATGTTTTAACCATTTAGTTAGTTACGTTCCTTGCAATAAAAAAATCGATGCATTCGTAATTACGTCCGTTTGAATTTCTTTAATAAAGTCATAATTTTTGATCGCAGAAGTCTAAATATTTGCTTGAACATGTAGTTTGATAAAGTGAACCATAATCAATCAAAAACTCGATTTCGAATTTTTGTGTAGTTACGTCCGTTTGCATTTAAGGTGACGATATGTATGTATGTATGTATGAAATAATTCAATCGATATAAGCTCTTATTGTACATTAGAGTGGTTCGCCTTCCTAGGATTAAAGATAACGTAAAAGCAATTATTTTTTTGCCACGCCTACAAATACCGCCCTTTTGTTCACTGTGTCGCCATTTTTAGTCCGAACATTTTGTATAACAGCGTTCATAGCTCTGCAAGAGCTACATTTCTGTCTTTAATAGTTGCTTACTACCACGTCATATTCTATTCTAGTCATGACTTTTAAAAAGTTCGTATATTTTTAAATCACCCCTTTCGTTAACAGTTTTTCCCTCGAAATAAATTGCAATCGCGAATAACTTTCCCCTGAAATGCGCTCCCTTTCTTGAATAATATTTTTCACATGTATTTTTTTACTTTTCCCTTGGTTTAGTTCACTTTATTTTTGCAGGCGAACTGAATTAATACACTGCATAATTTTAATAATATACTTGCAATTATAATATTAAAAGTAATATAGAATTATTTTTAGGACAGCATCAATAAAAAATGTCCACGATTAATAACAATAATTCCTTGCAACACCTTTTTTATTGAACATGAATCTCTTTGGTTCACATGCAGTAAATTTTATGGCTAAAGAATTTTTTGCACGGCAACTAAAATATTTAAAAACACAACTTTACACTCGATACCATTTAATTTTAAACCCAAAATATGTGTATTTTAAACTTAATTTGCTTAATTTTCAATTAATTAAAGGGTGTTCCAAAATGAGCAACGAAAAATGTTAAAATTCCATGTAATATACATACACTTGAAATTTTTAAAATTAATGTATTTTTATATAGACTACAACAATTAACACTAAAATTTAAAAAAATTTAAATTAAAGGGTGGTCCATCAGTTAATGCAATTTTGACTATGTAATTTTGACAACTTGCTGTATCTTGGAAACCGTAAGAGGCAAACTCTTGAAATTTTCAAAAACGGTAAAACTAAAAAATCTAAAAATTATAAAATCGCCAAATCAAAAAAAAATCGTCAAAAATTCAAAAAAATCGCCAAAACGAAGAAAATCGCTAAAATTAAAAAAATTTCTAACACTGAAATAAGTCGCAAAATTCGAAAAAATCGTCCAAATTAAAAAAATCGCCAAGAAAAAAACACCAAAACCCGAAAAAAATCGTCAAAAATTAAAAAAAAACTGCCAAAACGAAAGAAAATCGCCAAAAATTAAAAAAAAACTTCTAACACTAAAATAAATCGCGAAATTCGAAAAAATCGCCTAAATTAAAAAAATCAACAAAATAAAAAAAAACGCCAAAAACCGAAAAAAATCGCCAAAACTCAAAAAATGCACCAAAACCAAAATAATTGTTTATATAAAAAAAATCGCTAAAATGAAAAAAACTCCAACATTAAAAAAAATCGCCAAATTGAAAAAACACCTAAAACCGAAAAAAGTCGCCAAAATTAGAAAGTGTCAAAAATAAAAAAAGCTCTTAAATGAAAAAAGTCGCGAAAATAAAAAAACGCCAAAAACTGAAAAAATCGACATAACTAAAAAAATCGCCTAAATGAAAAAAACGCTTAAATTAAAAAAATCGCCAAAACGAAAATAATCGGCAAAATAAAAAAACGCCAAAAACCGAAAACAATCCCCAAAACGAAAAAAAAGTGCCAAAACTAAAAAAATTGCCAAAATGAAAGAAAAACACAAAAAACCGAAGAAATCGCCAAAACAAAAAAAAAATCACCTATATGAAAAAAACGCCAAAATACAAAAATTACGAAAATTAAAAAAACTTCAAAAACCAAAAAAAAAATCGCCAAAACGAGAAAAAAAGTGCCAAAAGTCAGAAAGTGCCAATAAATTCAAGAAACCCCAAAACTAAAAAAACGCTTAAAACCGAAAAAAACCCTAAAAAGAAAAAAATATTGGCTAAAGTTCGTATTGAATTACATATCTCGTGTCCGTACGGAACCCTTCGTTCGCGGGTCAAAGTCGCACTTCACTGAATTTATTTACATTCACTACGGATTGATTGCGGGAACAAATCATTCCATGACATTCACGATTGCAAAAAATTTCCCTTCATGGGAAATGAAGATTTCATAGAAACAAATATGTCACATTTTATTCCCGATAGGGCTGAATATGTAGTGTTCGTTCGTTTATACCTTTTATTTCTTATTTTTCCCTGACTTGGAAAGGTCAAATAATATAAGATCCGGCAGAGCCGTATATAGCAATCTTACTTGTTTAATTTTATACTCACTTGCAGTGCAGTTTTTAAAATTGTTAAAAATTATTTTGAAGTATTTTTGCCCAACGTAAAAATAAATTTATAAACATTATCTTGCAAATCGCGGGAGAGGTGTACTTATGTCTATTTATTTAAAATGTGTTTACATCGGTTTAACAAAAGCGTTAATTAAATATATTAACAACTTTTATTTCCATTTTTTTTTTGTATACAAAACTTTTAAACATGCTAATTAGACATCAATTTTGTCGTTTTATATTTGATAAAAAAAATGTTTGTTTTTTGCCTCCGATACAGTAGAAAAGGGCATAATTATTTATTGAATTGCTTAACACATTTTAAACCTATTATATGGCTTCAATTATTGGCAAATTAAGCAACTACTGGTTTACAATTTCGCTTATAATTTCAACAAAAAAAAAATATTTTTTTTTGTGAAGTCATTAGAAAGATGATTAAATGATGACAGCATTAAATATATAAATTTTTTTAAATTTTAATATTTCATATAATAGGTGCCGAAGTATACACATTTATTTGATATTTAGCTTTTAAGGTATTAGGAATTTTTGGTTTGGTTTAAAAAATCTAAATTTCTGTTTTCTTGGAAATCAAAAAAAAATCAACTTTGGAAATTGTTTTACAATATACCCCACTGTGCGGTTTTGCAATGTTGATATGTCGTAGTAATCCTTGATTTCTTGTTTGCTATCTTTTTTTTACAAAACCCCAAAAAGGAAGCACTATGCGCTGTAGCTCCTAAACGGCAAGACCCGACTTTAATTTGTTTTTTTTTTTTCGTTTGAAAGGTGACTTTATCTAATATATTCACGCCTATACTTGAAGACAATTGGTCCAGCTGTTTGGTCTGTACGTCGGAGGTTCTTGAAATTTTAAATTTTTTGTTATTAATTTAAATATGTGTTTTTTCATAAAATTATATATTTTATTGAGATCATTTAATTAAGTTTATATATTTTTGAAATTCCCGGGATATCCCGGGAATAAAATATTTTACATCTCGATTCCCGGGAAATTAGAAACCATAACACAAATGTTGATTTTCCATGAAAAGGCCCCCTATTGTTTTCGCTACGATGTCCCTCTGTCCGTCACTGGCTGTGCTTTTATTATTATTATATTTCATTAAATCAGTTAACGCAGACACCCAGATCTTCTATTAAAGCTCCTGCTTCTTTTTGTCTGACATAAAACTGTAGCGAAGGGCCTTTAAAATTCGGTAACGCTGCCTAAATATAATTCTTACATGTTTTTACTTAATTGGATGTGAACAATGGATATAATAGAAAATTACGAGTATTAGTTGTATTACAGCAAGCAGTTTTAACTAGATGCTTGCCTTAATTAAATAATATTTTTTTTGTTAAATTTATTGAATCATACATACAAATGTGTATGTATATATTTTTTGTTTAATTAGTTTCTTTTAATTACTGTCAATGAAATATTTTTTAACATTTGCAAAATCCCCTAAAATTTGGTTCAATCTGGTTTTTGAATAAAAAAAAATACTTATGTAAAAAACACAAGTGTTTCTTTTTTTTGTGTGTACAATCCAGTTTACTTTTGAAATATTTAGTATTAAAAATATTTTTTATGTGAATAAATTGTTTTTTTAGCAAAACTTCAATTTATCTAATCGTATTTCTCAACTGGGTCCTTGTTTAGGTAAAGTGCTTTCCTTACATAATTCAATTTCTCTAGTATTATAAAAAATATATTAAAATTCTTTCTTTAACTTAAATATTTATGGCTTTCAAGTGCTTGTTACACTTTTGAATTATTTCCTTTATATTTGTTTATTTATTTCAATATCAGAAGAGATTTTGCTTAAGAATCTGACATAATTTCAAGTACACGGAATTAATTGTTAACTATTTGTTATACGATTTCAACAAAGACTATACGGAAAATTATTTTATGAAAATTATTTCAATACATCTATTGTTTTGTATGTATTACTTTACCTCTCCCTGTACTGCTTCACACTGTAGTTGACTAATCGAAGGTCTTTTAGCATTTCTTTTTGAAAATCTATAATTATCTTCTCGTACAAAAGACTCCCTGGAAAAAAAGAAGAGAAAAGAAAGAAAGAAAAATGAGAAAATAATGTTATAAAAAATATAATTTTATATTGTATGGTTAGCTTCAAATTTTCAAGTATAGAAAAAAAATTAAAAAAATACATTTTTATTGGAAATTGACCTTATTATAATACGATTTTAACAGAAAAACTGTTAATAACTGCATGTTATTTTAACCACGGCGAATTCATAATTCATAACTATTAACATAATCACCCCTATTGTGAATAACAAAAGGAATTTTTGTTCCAGAGAAATTTTCTTTCCCTTTGAAGGGAAATATTTTATTGTGAATCTCCCATGAAATTCTTCCTCGCTATCAGTGTCAGTGAATGCAAAAAAGTGAAGAAGATTTGTAAAGCTTAAAACTTTAATGAAAATCAGAACAATTTAACTTTAGAAAAAGAAAAAAAAATTTTAAATAAATATAAATAAATATTTTTTTTAACTTTAAAGTTGTGTGGCAAAAAATTCTTTAGTATCCACCTGCAGCGCCATAAAATTTACTGTGTGTGAACCAAAGAGATTCATACTCAATAAAAACAGGTAATGCAGGTAATTATTTACCTGCAGAAACAGAAATAGATTGTCAGTAGCACAAAATTGTTCTAGGGAGAGAGTGGGTTAGGTTAGGTTAGTTTAGGTTAGAAGGGTGCTGGTAAGGAAAAATAGAAAGTTAGAATCCAGCTCACTTGGGTACAATATAATGATCCTTTTGTGCTGCCTGTAAGTTGAAAGAACAAAGAGAGGGAGAGAACAAGAGGAGGGTGAGAAGGGTAGAAGTAGAAAACAGATAGAGTATTGGTAGGGGGGGGTGTGAGTTGTGAGTGGATGAAGAAATTTGGCTAGGAGGGTCACTGATTATACCAACCACTATTCCTAATATAGATGCTTAGATTTTTGAGCCCGATTTCCGATAACTCGAATAAGCTTCCGAAGGATATTCTGCCAAGGAGGTGCAGACGAAGATCCTCCAGAGAGGGACAAAGACACATGAGATGCAGGAAAGCGACTAAACAAGCCCCAATTTTCTGGTATTGTGTTAAAGTGACGTCGATGTCAACAGCTGGAATAAGGGTGATTGATAACATAGTAAACTTTACTTACTAATATTGTCCTAAAAATAAATATTTATAAATTTTAATATACATTCATATGTACATATAATACAAAGGAAAATATCGAAATTATTCGATGTAATAATTCAATTCGCCTTTCGACTGAAAATTTGTATTAAAAAAAAATTATATTTTATTGTTGTTTTCAATATAAATTTTCAGTTGAAAGGTTGCTTTCGATATCACGAAACTGGCCAAAAGTAAACAAAGCCAAAGGAAAATTTAAAAAATTCCCGTGAAAAATATTCATGGTAAGAGGAATCAAAAATATGGAAAATATTTCCGGGGAAAAATTATTCGCGATTGCAATTTTGTGAAAAGGGAAAAATTTCGAGGGATAGGGGGTGAATAATTCGAATACGAACGAGTACGCGTTAAATAAAAATAAAATATTGGGGTAAATAATAATTCGAAAATATTTAAATTTCATTAGAATTGCATAATAATCCTCTCCTCTGGTTATATGATGGCAATCGAAAAGCTGTAAAACGATTAATTTTGGAAATGTGTCATGAATTTCAGTCCATTTTAAGTCAATCTCAATTCATTATTGACTTCCAAAAAGTAAAACACGAATCATCAGGGAACCTTTACCCAAAGTTTTTTAGAACAACTAGAGTTATTATGTTATAAACTTTCATTTAAACAAATGAGAAGCTCAACAACAAATAATTGGAGATGGTAAATTTGGGCTTTCATTACAAAACACGTTTTCAGCAAATTGAAATACGATGAATCAAAACAATTCACGAATTCCATTTGCAAGAAAGTTTCGTATATAAGGCAGAAATCTACATCAACTGACACCACACACAGTGGACCCACACAGAAGAACGCTAATGATGAAGGTTTAGTGGCCTTCGAAAACGGCTGGCTGTTCCGTTCAACTATGTGTTGTCAGAATATTTACAACTAACTTTGATGTTATTTGTTCATTAATAATTGTCACATGTAATTTGGCTTAAAAAAGCGATACGAACTTTAGCCCGTTCAAATAAATCATAAATATAGAAACAAATGAAGTTAGAAAAATAATAATTAAAAATTAACAAATAATAAAGTTGAAACAAGAACTTTACCATTGCTACATTGGCTGACTTTTTTCAGCTTCAAATTGTAGCTGGAATGGTGGATACAGACTTAGCAACGTGTTTATGCAACCAGGCAGATTGCATTGTCGGTCGCATAGTCTGTAGTCTTGTTTATGGTTGCGTTCGAAGTTGCATTCGAAGTTTCGAAAATATCAAAATGTTTTGATGTTTATGGGTTGCATTGACGGTTGCATTGTAGGTTGCAGTGTCTGTATCAAAATATTCGAAAACGTGTTGCGTAAGCAAGTTGCAAAGTCTGTACCCACTATAAGAGTATGTATAAGAAAATAAATGTAAATAAAAATAACAGCTATTCAAGAATAGAGTGTTGCCATACAAGTATTTTTGACCTGGTGCTGTCAAGTTATAGCGGCCCATCCATTATATAATATTACTGCACATGTCATTGTATATATTATTGTTGTTTTGACCTATACTATGCAATAAATGGTACAATATTTCCGAAAAAAATATTGTCCAATTTTCCTGACAGTGAAATATTGAACAACATTGAACAATGTTAACACCACATTACACAATTGTCTTGATTGTTCAATAAAAACCAAAAGTCTTTTAATATTTGCCAATATATTGTGCCACCTCCGAATATGACATGCACATTAGCGATATTATTGTACAATAGGGAAAATTGCACAATTATATTGCAAGTGGGTGGGCCGCTTAATAATTAGTGTTTTTATTGGGAATTGTTACAATGTAAGTTTAACATTTATTAACGCACAATGCATTAGCAATAGTGAAATGCGCATTGTATCCCGCTAAACCCATCAATAATCAATTTCAATGTATTTTGAATAAAAAAAATATTTTACTAAATAAGTAAAATAATAATTTGATTTAATTATTAATTAGTGCGTTAATAAGTTTTAACTTAAAAAATTAATTTTCCAGCCCTGGAATCGTCTTTTCGATTTATTTTGCTATTCATTACCAATTTCATTCTAACGGATATATAAAATAAGTTTAAATTACAAAAACAAAACAAAAATTAGTGTCAGCTAGTAACTTTTATAGTATGTTTCCACCGGCATGATTTATTTTAAATAATGTCGAAAATACTATTTTTCGAACTCAATTTATGTATGCAAGCCTGCGTTGCTTTTAAAATTACAAGCTCCATCCATGGGTCATTCATCAACAGTGATTGACAATTTCGAAAAAAATGACATTAAGGAATTTTTAATAAAATTTAAATGTCAACTACATGTGAATAAAATTTACATTACAGCTGCTGCGCCCACCTTATAAAGTATTTGCGTAAATTTAATACGAAAATTCGAACAACGAATCACTCACAAGTTCGGTGGAAACACTGAAGTGATTTACTTAAACCTACTTGATTTAAAGTCGGTGGAAACATAATATTATAAGGCAAAAAAAAAGTTTAAACTTTCCAGCTCTGAAGCCGTATTTTCGATTTTGCTGATTTTTAATACCGATCTTCATTTCTGTTATACCAATTCGAGGCCGAAGTCTCTAGATTTTCTGTAAAAAATTGATTTCACTTACAGACATGGACAGACGGACATCGCTTTGTCGTCTTCCCTATTCATAAGGACCAAGAATATATACATATATATACCTTATGTGTCGCATGTTAATATGGTGGAAATTACACACGGAATATCAAAACTATACATAGACTTTACCATTTTTGGTGAAGGGTATAAAAAATATGGAATAGTAGTTTAATTTGAACTCCGCTTAATCGATATACCAGTTTGATCAATTCATAAAGCTTGCATTACATTAACATTTTTTAAAAATCAGTTATTGTACAAATGGTAACACAGGTGATTCCTCAAACGCCCAGCAAACATTCAATCTTAGTTTCATGATTCGAGCTGAAGAATTTTCAGTTCCAAGTTGTTTCTTAAATTGAATATGAATTTTTTTTCTGAAACATGTACGTAATTTTAAAAGTTTTGAGAAAGTTTTAAGTATAATCTTTAGTATCAAATGAGCTTACATATGTTTGTTGGGTGTAGACATCATATGTTTGCATGTATGTAACTGCAATGCACACAATCGCACACTTGTTAATCTTTTTTTTTATATTATTCTTGTTCTTGCGCTTGTTCATTTTCATTTCAAAGGAATGTTAAAAGAAATATGAATAATAATAAAAACAATTTCTAATTGAAAACTATTTATAAAAACACCCTCATAACGGGTAAGCAGCATACAATGTTTTTAGTACACATGTATGTATGTATGTATGTATGTATGCATGAATAAAAGTATGTATGTATGTATAGATATATTTTAACTAATTGAGCAGAATTTAAATATATAAATACATTTTTTATAATACACTTTTTTTTAAACCACAAACTTTTCTTATAGCAAAACCACTGTAATTTCTAATTATATGGTGGAAGTGGATTTTCTAAGCATGAGAAATAGTTTATTTTAATGATATCGGTCTCAGGTTACAAATAGTTTACATTATTATATACAAATGCTGTGTACACTAATCCTTCCAAATTTATGGGATGAGGGATGTCGTTAAGAGAATTGCGTGTGAAAAATGTTGTGTGTTTGTATATGTATTTGTTTTTAATTTTATTTTATTTGTCTTTAATAAGATCCTCGCTAGAGCAAATAATTAGAATATTTATGCTAAGGGCCTGTTCCACGATGTCGACAGAAAACTTTCGTTCGACAATTTTTTGTTGAAAACAATAATAAAATAATTTGTTTGTTTTTGTTTTCAATATAAGTAATTGATCGAACATTTTCTGTCGACATCGTGGGACGGACAGACTGTAAACATCGTTATGCATTGTTATTTTTTTTTTTGAAAGCTTTGTTGTTATTAAATTTTACCTAAAATTAATAAAATTGGTATTTGAGATCTAATCACTGATTTTTTAGTTATTTATATATTTATCTTACCAAAAATTATACAAACGTAACTAATCGAAGTTATTAAAATGTTTTTGTTATTTATTTTATAGCTTTTGGGTGTAAATTAGTTTACAGTTTATTCAGTAATTGCTTTCAATAACTATGTGTGTCATATATGTATGTATGTATTTAGGTATGTACAATGTACATATTTAGGCTGATAATTGTCGTATGATATCAAATAAAATGCTATGAATGTTATTATTTTTTTTTTAATTAACACCAAATATTTTTTATTTACACTAAAAGTTGGATGAAAACAAGGGTTGATTTGGTTCTTATCACCTGAAAAATAATCAAGGTCGCCGTCATAGACATGATAATAATGACAAGGTTTGTCTTAGATTCAATAAATTTTTTTTCTTATTAAAATTTTTAAATTAAAATATTTTATTTCCACTAAATCAGGAAGATAAGAAAAAAAGAAGGGAGGCTAAGCGTTTTTTTTTTGTTTGTTTTTAAGTTGCATTATATGATTGAAGGTGTATTGAGAAATTATGCGAAAATACTTCGTACAGTATAAGAAGTTCATATTCTTACACCCTCAACTTAAAAAAAAGAAACACTTTTGTAATTAAATAAATATAGGCTGCAGTTAATTTTATTTATAACAACGAGTGTAAGCTTCCCAATCCTGGAATCATAATTTAAAATTTTTCTGAATTCTTACACCAATAATTTTCTTTTAAGAATGTAAGATATTTTTAATTTATAGAGAAAAAGGAAAAATTAGTTGTAGTAGGTTATTTTTCTATAACAAAAAAGTTAAAGTTCCCAGCCCTGAAAACCTCTTTTTTAATTTTTTTTATTTTTAATACAAATTTTATTCGTACTGAACTATAAAATAAGTTTATTTAACAAAAAAATCTAAAAAAATGTTGTTATCTAGTTACTTTGATATGGCTAAATCAAGTTTAAGTTTTCTGATTTTCAATACCAATCTATTTTGGACCATTTCTGATACACCAGTCTAAGGACCGAAGTCTCTAGCTTTTCTGTTACCTGCGGAAAACCGATTTCACGTACACCTTTACCATTTTTGGTAAAAGGTATAAGGACATGTTGATTATTGAGTTCTTGATATTCATTGAACTTCTCATTTATTTAAATGAAAGTTTAACATAATATCTATAAATCTTCTAAGAAATTTTGGTGCATTTCAATGTATTTTTTATTAAGAAGCAATTAATATTTTACTGAACAATTTTTGGGAAAAAGTGCGATAAAATATTATTATTATTATGCCTGTATAATGATTATTCTCTGTATTAAGTTTAATTTTCCACTTACTGAGTAAATTCAGTCAAATTAATATTCTCAGTTTTTCGCGGCTTTAAAAAACTGCCAAAACCTTTCAAGGATCTTTGCGAAGTCTTGCGTATTACTTGAGTGTTTCGTTTGAGTGGCTGCGGCGGAATGTTGTTGTCATTTGTTGAATTATCCTCACTTGTGTTATTTACTATATTGGGAATAGTCCCATTCACATCGGACACTTTATCGGGCATGGTTTCCTAATTAACACTCAATTTTCTTTTAAATGAAAAAATTTTAAAATTTCTTTCTCATGCATATGTATGCAAAAAAGACGTTTTAAAAATATTTCACAGGATTAATTTTAAAATGTATTGTTTTAGCTTTAAATTCCATTTAACGTTCCGTTTCCGTTTAATACGCGTATGTACATGTGGGAAATAAAAATTAACAATAAACTGTAAATTATTGATGCTGCTGGTTTATATCGAGTTTTTTTTTATAATAATTTTTTCTTCTTCGCTGTTTGATGTTGTTGACCTCAACCTTTTTTTAAATCGCAATAATTACTTCACTCGAGTGTGTGTTTATGCACTTGTTACTCTCTGTTGTTGTTGTTAACACATGTCACAAGAAAGTACACATAGACTTGTTCTCAATATTGTTGCCATGTGTAGGAATATGAATTAATGAGCATGGTTGGGTGTGGGGGGTGTATGTGTGTATGTATGTATGCATGTGAGTGTTTGATTGTGCTCTCTGTTTTGTTTTTACATTTGTTTAAGTTCCCATATTCCAATAGCCAGGATTAAATGTGTTCGATTATATTGAACATAATTATTGTTGTATTGTATTGATGATGTCGTATTTATTGTTCGTTCGTTTGTTTAAACGAGAGAGCGAGTCACCGTTGAATGGATACATACATACTTAGCTTGATTGGGAGTGTGCAAGAAAGAACTTAGGAAAGTATAGCTTTTAATTTGCAACTTTTGCTTAAGGAATTAGGTGATGGTGATGATAACAGGGTGAGCCAAAAAAAGTGAAGGGTTTTGAATGGTCCAAATCAACGGTTCCCAAATGGGGATCCTTATCAATCATCCAAGGGTTTCGGGTAAATAGCCGAAAAACATTGTTTTTAAAAATAATATAATATTTATTTTCATTCTACATATCCATGGCTCAATATAAAAAGGGCGTAACTAAATTTTTTTCGAAATCGTTTTCTAGGAGACTACGTATAATTGCATCCTCCTCGAAAATCTTATTGTGTTACAGTTCAAAATCAAGAAATTACGGCGACTTAAAAAATTATTTCTTCATGTAACTGCATCCGTTTTTCTTCAGTGGTTTGCTTCTCTCATAAAATATCGACAATTTGAGTTCCGCTTTCTTATATTAAGCTGTCGATATGTAGTTTTTTATTTTATATACATATCGTCACCTAAAATCCAAAGGGCCGTAAGTACACTTTTTACTTTTTTACAGAAGAAGCAAAAAAACTTATAAATTTAAAATTTATCAATAAATAAATACGTTATTTTTGAACATACATACGTATGTATGTATGTGAGTAAAATTTTAAGGAAAGATGTATTTTGGTTATTCACATCATAATCAATGAAAAAGTCTATATATAATTTTTTGTTTGTTACGTCATTTTGAGTTTTAGGTAACGATATATCTTCAAACACAAACAGCTAAATATTAGAGGGCACGTTTACTCCTCACTGCTTAATATAAAGTAGCCCCGACTCTGCACTGAATGTTATTGCCATCAAAACTATCAAAAACAGCTGATAGTGTTGTTATTGCCATTTCATTTATGTAGTTTGATGGAATGTGAAGTGAAGCTAAAATATGACGAAGAAGAGACAATATTTTATAAGTTATTTAAAATTTGGCTTTACATGATTATTTAAATAAAAACGGTGTGTTTTTAAACATAAAAAACAAGGCAAATTCATATCAGATAATCTCGATTCAGCAGCTGATGATCAGCTATTAATTTCTCTTGTGTCAAATCAAAGCAAAACGTTTGGAAATTTTTTTACAGCAGGCAATTTTACACTAAAAAATATACAAGGCGAATATGCAGAGTTCCAAATCGAGACCAGCTGCTATTAATTCGCCTTGATAAAAAATATGTTTTTGCTTTTTACTTTTTTGCGTTTTTAGCTCAATTTAAAAAACAAACAATAGACATCCTAAGTTTTAAAGTGGTCGCGACAGAAATATATATTACAAAGGGTCCGTGAACAAGAATTTGGTGGGAACCTTTATAGACCATATAGTATACTCTATAATTTTAGTATTGTAATACTTATGATTTCCTTTTCGGGATAGTGAAAATGGAAAGAAACTAAATTGACCAAAATAATATACATATGTATGTTCAAAAGCCACAGCGGCAGAGAATTTAATTGGATTTCACCGCTTATGCGGCATTATTCTTCACGTCTAAATATAATATAAAAAAATTTAATTGACTTTAAAATAAAAAATTATTATTATACACTAGCTTTTACCCGCTCGCGTTGAGCTGTTTAAAAAATACATAACAAGCGCTTTTACAACTGGATAAATAATCAAGCCCGAAACGAAAATTACCTTAAAAAGTCCAAAAATGTGTTTTTCGGAAATAATCCGTACCAAATATAAAAAAAACTAGTTCTGAACCGGATAAAAAATACTTTATATAACAGGCTGGTATTGTAGCTTTCCATTGATGAAATAATTTTTAAAATCGGTTTCCCGGTTTGGACTTGAAACCGTATCAAACAAACAAACTCACTTTCACATTTATAATATTACTAGTTGATCCCGGCAAACGTTGTCAATTATTTTTTAACTACAAATTACTCCACATAGTGGTTACTTGTTGGGTTAAAAATAAAATGAAAACACACCGTCTATTGAATCGAATCTGTGTTGAAAAATTCAGCTCCACAGCTCTTATACTTAGTTCAAGAGATCATGCGTTAGGAACAAACACACTACATATGTACATATATAGAAGATAGATAAGTAAGAATAGGAAGGATATAATTATATATAATGTAATCCCTTCATTTCTTCTGGGCCACCCTATGTGCATGTACATACATACATACATATGTACATAAATATGTCCATAAATAAGAATGTACAACTGTATGTATGTATGTATGTATCTTAAAAAGAAAAACGAAATTAATTAATTAATTTAATTGGAAAAGTATACGAATTAAGGTCTTTCTCAGTAAAAAAGAAAGAAAAAACTGTAATAAAATTATGACATGTGTTTACAAATTATGTCATGTAGCGAATTTGCTCATAAATATCATTGGTTTTCAATTGCTACATTTGTAGACAGCGTTACCGTTGAGAAGTTTCAACAAGTATCGTATAACAGATGTTGCCGCCAAACTGCGCTAATTGCTATTGTGAATAAAATATTTTTTATAATTATTTTTTTAAGCTAGATAACATATTTTTTTTTGTAAAGAAAGAAGTTGGGCAAATTAAAAAAAAAAATTATTTCTTATGCGGGCTTGAGTTCAGTAAATTCAATTCTTATTGAATGAAATATTTTTATGAATTAATGTGAGTTTATAAAGAAGAGAATAAAAATTAAACTAGGCTTTATAGCTGGGGAAATACCGATATTTTTCTGTGCAGCCACGCACTTCATCAACACGCTAGTCTATCTACTTGGGTAGAGATTACACAGTGCGACAGTCCAAAAAACCTAGGACCGGATATTATTTTTCTTGTAGGGCTTGTCGAGTAAAACAAGATTCCAATATGTTTTTTTACCTTTGCGCACTTATAAGCCTGTAACTTTGTTGTTTTTGTTCAATTTCTTACTAGACTTGGAAGGAAGGAACTAAGATCTTTCGAATGATATATAATTTATCTAAGAAAACTTGAGAAATTTGGGTGTTATTGCCCAGCAAACACAAATTTTGTAGATTTTTAAAAAAAATTTCAACTTTGGTGACGTTTTTATACATTATTTTATTAAGAAACTGTAATGCTATTGAATTTATTCAAAAAGTACGTTTATTTACAATTACAATGCATATTTCGGGTTAGAAATATATAAGCAATTGACTGAGTTATTCAACTTTTCATGAAAATAAACTTTTAAACATTTTATAAATTTTTTTTTAAACAGTGACCTAAAACATCGGTTTGACACAGGCTTATAAGTGCGCAAAGGTAAAAAACTGGTTTTGTAACCGTAAATCCGGATTTCGGAGGTGACCGGCATTTTTCACTATTGGATTCTTTTTTAACTCGACAAGACCTACAAGAAAAAACATATCACTCCCCAGGTTTTTCTATTTCATTCAATTTTGTACCACTGTGTTATTATTAACATCAGCTACCCAAGTAGTTAGACAAGGGTGCCGATGAAGTGTATATTATGTTTGCACTCTTTCTTCAAAATCTCTGTATTACAATCAAATGAGAAGTTAAAAGTGTAAGGAGAACAAGAAATAAGTTCGAAAATGGGAAAAAGAATGGTTGTAATAATAAAAAAAAGATGTGGACAAATCGTACGTTCGCGACCTGTACGTTCGAAACCGGGAATTAAGCCAATTAAACAAAAATCAATAGAGATATTTTATTGTGTAAATACTGGACAGAGACTTATATTAATAAACTTTTAAAATAATTTAATCACTTTTCATTATTCTGTTCCATTTCGCAGATTTTTACATTTCACTACTATCAGCCAAATTTGACTTCCAAAATGCTATCAAATCGCAAAAAAAATTGCTTGCAAAAGTTTTGTTTTCAATATTTTTGGTACATCAAAAGCCCCAGGAAATGCCCATATTTCCTTGCTCACACATTTCTGACAAAATTTGAATTAATTTCTTGTTGTTGTTGTTCTGTTTTAAGAATCTAGACCAAAAGCTTAAAACAAATGCTCGATTCACTAGCCTTAGCCTTGTTGTAGCGTTTGCAGTTGCATTTGAAAAGACAATCAGGGCATATATGAATAAAAATCCACGAGAAAAGGGAAAAATTTCTCGCGGAATTTTATTTATAATTGCCCTGAATTTCAAATAAAATTTCTCAATAGAAAAACATTTTAAAATAACTTCATTTTGTTTTGAGAAATTTTGTTTTTAAATACAACTTTAAACGGTTGTGAAATGAGAAAAGTTTTTATTTGAGAGATAGTGTTGAAAGTTCCTTTAAAAAAGCCTCAGGAAAGCTAATCTGAGGTAAATGAAAGAACTTTTAATTTGACACTTAAAAATTACCAACGGCAACGCTGCTGCCACGTACAAAAATACAAATAAAAGACTGGGCATCCCAGTAAAAAAAAAATTTAAGTGCGTAACTATGAGGCTTCACTGCCGGTGTCATGTTCATATCATGTCCAAGTCGATGGCTAGTGGAGACGTAGAGTAATGCACAGAAAATGCAGCATTTCTCCCACCTAAATTATGTATCTAATTTAGCTTTTTTTAATGGTCTCTTAATATATTTTTATTTTTTAGTTCGATATTTCTTTAAACTTCGAATAGTGAGTCCTCCTAGTCTTTATGAAAAATAAAAGAAGTTTCGTGCAAAATCTTTTCGGCTTGATTATGGATGGCAACGGAACTTTAATTGCCTTGCCAATTGACAACTTACAATGCAAACGAAATCAAAATTAGCATTTTGTGTACAGTTTGCATGTGCTTTTATTGTGTAATTTAAAGTTTGCCAATCCCAAGAGCTTAAAAATTAATAACTTCCATACTTGTTGCTGGGTTCTTGTCAAGTATGTACATTTACAAGTATATTTACCATAATTTATGGCTTTAACTATCCAGTTAGCAGTCATAAACTGTTTGTATATTTCTTTTTTTATAATGTTTTTTTTTTCTTAATAAAATGTTCTGCTACTCGTATTGTGGTAGATTGTTTCTGTAGGTCAGGCGATAAAATCGTCTAGAAAGTTTATATGTGTGTGTGTAAGTTCCACAGTACAAACAATTTGTCAATTTGTCAGGAAAATTTATACGAAAAAATTTATTTAAAAGAAAAATATACATAATTTTCATATAATTTTTTTTTGACAAATTAATTGATTGTTTGAATTGTGGAAACACAATTTAAGACGAGTATATAATTTTTTTTTAACAATTTCGCTTAAAATACAATAAATATACATACGAGTATTTTGTTGTTTTACATGCATCAAAATAAAAATAAATAAACATTTCACTTTAACAAATATAATATTTATATTGCAATAACAATTTTGCAGAAGCGATTGATAAAAAGAAAATAAATCTTGTCTTTTGTTAATACGAGTACATATTTAGTATTTGATTAGATATTTTTTTGACTTCATACTCGTAAGAGTATTTATTATAAAACTAAAGAAATTATCGTAGATAGAATAATAAATAAATAAACAAAAAATATGAATTAAAAGTTAACATAAATATTAAAGAAATGACAGTGAAATGAATTGAGCAATAGCAATATATTTTTTATTTTTATTTTACTCATTGAAAATAATTTTGTTTTGTTAAAAATAGTGAATAAAGCTAGATTTACACGATTGAAGGCATTTTAAAGTCTTATCAACATTTTGAAAATTTATTTTGATGTGCTATTTACACGTTTCAAAAATTTGATCAAAATACTCTTTCAATATACATATTTCAAAATCTTTTGATAAAAATTTTATCAAAATTTGTTGAAGCTAATTTACACTATTGGTAAAATTTTATATTGAAAATATTGACTTTGATCAGATGTTTTATTTCTTTTGTGAAATAATTTATTATTATAAAAAAAAATAATTAATAAGTATGGACGACGGCACAATCATCATAACATCAACATTTTTAATATTGGAGGAAAAAGTAGCTGATAATAATGCAAAAAAAAAAAAAATAAAACAAAAGGAACATTGGTTTCGACCTTTTATTTTGGAATGGTATATACATATGTCTCTTTTAGGGAGCGATTGAAAAGGAATGATCCCGACCTATACAAAAAGTTTGTGAGACAAATTTTAAAGAAATCGAAATACCTGGGACGTGTTACTATTTTTCTGGTATTTATTGTCGAGTACAACAATAATCTGTAATTTAAATTATCCAAACACCTCCAAAATCTTGAGTTAAGGGTTAAAAACCGGGTTTTCGTACCCGTAGGCACTTATCAACCTCTAAATAAGTTAAATATCAAACGATTTTAAATTTATAAACGGATTTAGAAAGAAGAGACTGAGACCTTTCGAATCATATATAAATTGTTTCAGTCAATTTCAGATATATGTATGTCTGTATTTTTTCACCAAATATAATTTTTTCGTGTTTTTTTTCCACACTTTTCTACTTTGGACTCGTTCTTAAGCAGTGTTTTTGTTTAGGAGCCATAGTGAGAATGTCACTAGACGATTTTGATTATTTGCTTAATCTCGTGACACCATCAATAGAAAAAGCCAATACCAATATGCGGGAATCTATATGCACCGGAGAACGCCTGGCAATTACTTTGAGATTTTTAGCGCCTGGGGACACTTACGCAAGTCTGATGTTCTTGTTTAAAAGATCAAGATCATCGATAGTCAATATTCTGCCTGGAGTCTGCGCTGCATTAAAAATCTAATTTATTAAATAAAAAAATATATCAAAGATAATATCTATTTGGTACAGATGCCAGCAACAGAGGAGGAATGGGCTAGTATTCCAAAGTATAAATAAAACGTGGTATTTTCCCAATTCAATCGGGGCATTAGATGAAAAACACATCGATATTATAACACCATCACACTATAGATATTTCAATTAGGAAAAGAAAAACTGCATTGCTTTGATGGCGCTTGTGGACGCGAACTACAATTTTGTTTTCATCGAAGTTGGTGCAAAGGGTAGAGAGTAATGGCGCAAATTATCATTTATAGTATCACTTTTAAAAATATTGATATATTATTCCACAAATATACTTATATTAATTTACTAATTTTAATTGTATTCCTTAAGAAATTTGTTTACATTGCCACTTGCCGCACAGCTGATATGTATTGACCAGCACGATTGGCCTCTTAGACTAGAGCAAGAAAAACTACGAGTATGTAATCGACTACCCAAAAACCACAAATAAATTTTAAGATTAATTTAATCTCTAATCTTGAACTTCAAAAGTGGCCCTAAGGGCGACTTTTTGAGTTGAAGATTAGAGATTAAATTAACCTTAATCTTCATTTGCAATTTTTGGGTAGTCGATTATATTTGGTTTACTTGCTAGTTTAAGCGACCAATCGTGGTGGTTTAATCTTACTTTAGTATTGACACAAGCACTTGTGAAACATATAACTTTTTGTAAAAATTATATGATAAAATAATTTAAAACACATAAATATACATATGTATTTTGTATTATTTATATATTTCCTTTAACACGCGCAATATTTTACTTGTAAATAATAAAATATGAGAGTTTCTTCTTCTTCCCAGAAAAAATCAAAGTGTGTTGATAACATGTACGACTTTTGCACAGAAAATGTTGCCACTATTTTGTTCCTCAGTATGGTAATACTACACATAACAAGAAGTTTAAACTACCACTCAAAACATCAAACTCAATTATGT
The DNA here is from genome assembly GCA_905220375.1 of Tachina fera. Classification (NCBI taxonomy): domain Eukaryota; kingdom Metazoa; phylum Arthropoda; class Insecta; order Diptera; family Tachinidae; genus Tachina; species Tachina fera. The sequence continues at coordinate 181,452,843 of LR999963.1, forward strand.
GAGATTAAGTTAATTTTCGGATTAGCTAATTAGAGAAATAAACTAATCTTAATCTCGAACCCAAAAAGTCGCCCTAAGAGTTGCAGTAGGGCAGATGCTTCAAAAATTAATTTCTTTTCCTTTTACAGATAATTTTTTTTTAAATATTTAGATTATGTTTAATGAAATTTATTTGATATATTGTCAGAAGTGTAAATACTACAAGAATTGAAATTTATTTTATGAATTCTCATATAGTTTTTGAAAGTCTGTACATAAAGTAAGAGGTTTGTGACTGTTCAAAATTTGTGGTTGAAGTCTACTGATAATTTGGTTCAAGCGCCAATGAAATACGTATATAGACATGCTAAACCACCAGCAAATAAATTTCAATTATTTAGATTATGTTTTATTCGTTTATATAATTTTTGTTTCTATTACATTTAAATAACAAAATAAAAATTTTCATTTATATACGACTACCTACATAGATACATACATATATACTTATGTATATACATATGTACATGTATATATTAAATTTAAAACGTGTATTTAAACACGAAAAAGCAGAAGTTTGCAATTAAATAATATTTGATTCAACGTAAAGTTAATTATATTATATTTAGCTGATTTTTTCCACATTTGAATGCAAGATAAAAGGAATTTATTTTTTTTTATTTTTTTTTTGCTTGTAAAGCAACACACATCCAATTCAATAATTTCTTAAATTAAAAAAAAAACAAAAACAAAAAACACTTGAATATTTTGATATAGACACAAGTCAGCTAAATATAATCATGAATAATTTCTAAAAAAAAAATAAAAGAAATCATGTGGTTTTTAGGTTGAAATTGTAAATGGGGAAGGATTACAAAAAATAAGAAAAAATATTTTTGTATGATTTGATTCCCAGAAAATTTAAAAAATTCTTGAAATGCGAAAATCCCTTAAAATGTTACACTTTGTCGTTAAGACAAGTTTTATTTATTAATGGGCTTAACTAACTATAAGTTAGTTCTTTTTTTTTATTAAAAAAATACTCATTTCCCACTTACTGTGTCAACTGTGCCAAACTGAACTTGCGGTCGTTTGTATCTAAATTCTTGGTCCGAAGAAAATTGCCAAAGCCTTTAAAGGATAGCCTTGAGGATTTGCGCGGTGCCTGTTGATTGTTTTGTTGACTCTCGGTGTATTGACGACATGTGTCAGCGTTGTTAGTGTTTGGCTCGTGGCCATTTGCCACCACATTTTCATTTATTGTGGTAATATTTGTATTATTCTCATTTAATTTAGAAACTTGAAACCTTTCCGTCATGTTTATTCGGTTTAATAACTTTTATAATATGTATCTATATTTTTTTTTCGCACTCTAAACTAAATTTCACAGGATATTTTATTGTTTTTATTCTTTTCCCCTCTTTTTCTATATCTATTTATATTATGCCAAACAATATCGTATTTATTTGTTATTTCCGTTTCCGTTGGTATCTATTACAATTGGTTGGTATTACATTATTATCTAAGTTTGGATTGCGAAACGAACGTTTGTAATACACGTTAACAATTAACTACAAATTGTTAATGTTACTGGCTTTTATCGAATTTTTTATTTAACAAATTTCTTCTACACTCTTTTATTGGAATTCATTCATGTGTTTCCCTCAAACAGGCTTTTTCAAATCGTATTATTTACGTTGCTCACACTCTCTGGCAGTCGGTCATGTGTGATTGTGTTAGTTGGGTTAGTTCTCTTATTAATGCTGCTTTGCAGTGTTGCCGTTGAGAAATTTATTTTAAAAAGTGTCACATAAAGTGCATTTTGAATGAATATGTAGCAAAACAGAATTTTAAGGAAAAAAAGAAGACAGACAATTTTCAAACTAATAAAAATTAAAAAATATATTTATTATGTTATTTTTGCAAATAAATTGTTGCAAAAACAAAAACACAAACAATGCAAATAAAAATCAAGAAAAATTAAAAAAAATTATTATTCCATTTTTAAATATAAAAGTTAACTGCCTTATTTATATAAAAACTATTAAGGCTTTATAAAGGGTTTTTAAAACGGGGTTTTTTGCTTATTAAGCCTGTATAAAGCATCAATATTTATTTTTATAAATAAAGCTTTAAAAATATAACTACATATTAAGTTATTTAAAAAAAATAAAGGGTTTGTCAGTCAGAATGCACTTCCTCACAGTGATGCCAGTGAATATTTTTGAAATTCCCTACACGTTAGAAAAAAATCCTTTTTTTCCCTACAACCAAAAATATTTTCCCTACATTTTTCCCTACGGTGAAAAATTATTATTTTAACAGCAAAAAAACCAGTTATACTCGTATATATATATATATATATATATATGTACATTCTGTGAATATTATACATATGTTACACATTTTTATTTCATATGTATATTGTACAAAAAAGATTATAGTTTTAAGCTGTGTTCATATTATATGTATGTATAGTATGTACTCGTATTTGTCTTGTGGAATGTAACTTTATTATACACACGATATTTTATGTGTACGTCAAAATATGCATTTTACATAAAGTTTATAATTTGTTTGTTCACACGTTGGTATTTTATGTACATATAAATAAACCTATAAACCTTAATTTTTAGGTTTTAGTCTATTAAATCAATACTAATTTAAAATTTTACTAAATTTTTAATGCTACAAACACTCTTACACACATTTACTATGTGAAAAAGTGACATACAGCTTTAGTTGAGTAACAGGTCGAAAAGTAATGAAAGCATTAATTAACAAAAACAAACTAAAATCTAATACATACATATGTATGTACAATGTACATTCTATATACATCCATATGAAAATTTTACTTAAAAATTATGGTGCAGAAATGTTAATTATACAAATTCTTAGAATATAATTTGTTAAAATGGGAAGTTATAAAGTTTAAACTCAAGGTGATATCTTTTAGTAAACGTACTTAGTTATGGAAAATTTGGTTTAAGTCAAGCAATAGATTATATGGTAAATTTTTGCTTATCTCTGTATGCCTCGTTTTTATGAAACTATTCCTCGTGTTTATCTTAAAAATGACTTATTTTATTTATTTCTTATTAAATATTTTCGTAAAATGTCCAAGCTCTGAAGTTAAGTAGACCACACTTCGAATGCTTGATACACTAGGTGTACTTTCTCGACTGAAAATTTTTCGAAGTTTGCGAGCGGTCTCACCATAACTTTCCAATTTTTTGTAATAAGTTTCCATAATAATAACGCGTAGTTTTTTCGTAAACTAAGTTTAAAAAATGCATAATTTATGAGACAGCCTTTTTATAAGTGAAAACAACAGCACCAAAAATACAAATCAAATTTTTCATACACTCCCGATCAGATCAATACATTAACGACTAACGTCCCTTTTCAAAATATATGGTTAAGAGTTAACTTGAGCTTTAACGGCAGGATCTTAATAGAAAACTTGCCGTTAAAGTCCCTGTTAGCTTTTAATTGTTTATTGTGAAAAGGGCCGTAAATGACAGACTATTTCGTTGATTCGATTTAAATTTTTTAATAATAGCGTACATTTATTGACAAAATTAAAAAGAAGAAAGAGTGCCAAATCTAACAAAAGGGGGTTTAAGAAAAGTGGTAAGTGCCAAAATGTCACCTTAGTCGCACAACGGTAACGCTGTTGTGTTATTTATTATTATTATTATTTTTTTTGAGCATGACAAGAGCTTAACCAATAACACGACCCGCTGACAGAGTAGCAAGCCGGGCAAAAAATGTCGGCGGCGGCTGAAAGACAAATATTTTCGGCGGCGGCGGCTGTACGGCTTAAAGCCGATTTGCTTAAAGCATTTGAAAAAAAGTTTTAACCCAGTCTGCTTTTAGAAAAATACGTGAATTATTGAATCACCATGTTGTAACATTATTTATTTTTCAATAGTTTGAATATTGCAAAAATTTGAAAATTGCAAAAATAGCTTCGTAAATTATTTGTTAAACCATAGAAACATATTCTAGACTATCAGGGCAATTATGAATAAAATTTCGCGAGAAATTTCTCATTTTTCATATTAGAATTTTTTCCCTATTACTTGCTATTAGTTGGAATTTTTCCCCGGGAAAAATTTCTCGAGGACTTTTATTCATGGTTGCCTTCTACATAAATTTTATTTAAGCTTTCCGATTGAATTAAAAATTAATTACTTTATTGGAACACTGCTACGGATCAACAAACAAAAAGCTTTGAACAATTAATTATCAAAAAGTCGCTTAAACAAAAAAGTCTATGTAAACGTGAATGTATTTAAGAATAGACTCCAAAAGAGAACGTAAGTGTTGTCGCAGCTTCGTTACCGTTCACATAAACATTTTCTTTTTATGTGGAAGCAAAAATAACTATCTTTCTGGGACGCTCGCTATCATATTAAATACGAAATTTGAAAAAGTATAAGAAATAAAAGACAAAATTACGGCTAGTACTAAGCCGCCGATAAGCCGAGTGGTTCGGCGGCGGCTCGGCTTGTCGAAAAAAATCGGCTGACTGGCTAGCCGCCAGCCACGCCGGCACGGCTTGCTACTCTGCCCGCTGAATAACAAAATAATAACAAAAGTATAATTAATAAAAATATAAAAACGTGGTAATCAATTGAAGAATTCTCAATATAGAGAATTCACTAATAATCTCTTGTTAATTAAAACAATTAAATAATTGTTATTTATTAAGAACTTTATTAAGATTGTGCGTGGAGATGATTGTGTGTGCGACTGCATAAACTTTTTAATCAATGTTGAGTTACTGTTACGTTGTAAGTTGTCTGCATTTGTGTGGGTTTGTGTTGCCGATATATTTGCTTTACAGCTGTTAAGGTTTACAGGACATGTTATGTTTGTTAACAGTAAAGTTAAATTGTTGGCATTTGATTAAGAGAGTGAAAAAGGCACAGGGATGGTACAAATAGTACTTTTGTTTGCCTGTGTTGATTTTGTAATATTTTTAAAAATTAAAATTATATTTTAATTTGAAATTTATTTGCTGGTGGTTCAGCTTGGTCTATATGCATTTCATTGTTGCTGTAACAAATCATCAGTAGACAGCAAATACATTTCAAATTAAAATATAATTATGACAATATGTCGAATAACAAATTTCTTAAAAAAAATTAAAATTTTATTTTGTATTTTATAAATTGTAAATTTTCTGGAAATTTTTAATATTTTATCACATTTTTTCCTTTAATAATAAATAATATATGTCCTTGTTCAGGAAAATATTAACTTTGTCTTAAAAATACATGGAAATTGATTTTTGTGGTTATAAAGGGGAGGGGGAGGAGAGGCAACTGGTAACTAATCAAAATTAGTGTTATGAATGGCAACTTTCCCCTTTCCCCAATTTCCCAAAGCAAGTTGTCGAAAATATGATTATGACAGATTGGTATTTGGGAAAAATGTAAACAAAGCTTTAAAATATATGAACTATAAATGCTAAAACAGGCAACTAAAGTTCGGTTGCCATCCATAAACGTTTTGTTTTTATATTTAAACAGATAGAATTTATGTTTATCTAATAACGACACATTTTATATCGAAAGATTTTATCGAATAAGTCAAAGATTCTTAATGCATTAAACACAGTGTTCACAACAAGCTAAATTTTGACGTCCAGTAGCCAGATACTTAATTATTTTGCAAGCGGCAGCGACATCATAAGCAAGTGATATTGAAGTATAAATGTATGTATATTTCAGTGGAGTCAAATATTTCTGATTTATAAAAAACAAAATTATTTATTTTAAAGCTCATTTGTAAAGTGTGTCCCACCCAACAAGAATGCAAGATTTAAATTTGGCGCCATTCGAAGTGTCATTGTTTGACATTTGAACAATTCTTATTGTTTGCTAGTAGAAGGTACGAGGTTAGTAAAAATGGAGCGCTACACGAATGAACAACGCATTCTCATTGTGGAATTGTTTTACCAAAATGGAGAAAGTTTTGCGGCTAATGGATAAATCTGCCGAAACTGGGTCTGTTAGTGATATAAAGACAACAACGACCTTCGACCGCAAACGTCGCAGCTGTACGTGGTGATGTCGCTCAAACTCCATCCACCTTAATTCGACACCGAGCTCAGCAAATTGTAAACTCCAAATCCACTATGTAGCGAATTTTGACGAAGGATTTGCATCTGCATGCATACAAAGTTCAATTGACTCAGGAACTGAAGCCAGCTGATTGAAACAATTCAATTGCTGCATCAGTCATTTCCCGGTCATGTTATTTCGCGTTTTGGAGACCAGAATTGGCCGCCTAGATCGTGCTATTTAACACCATTAGACTTTTTTCTTTGGAGTTTTTTTTTGAAGTCGGTGGCTTACGCGAATAAGCCGACGACGACTCAAGCCTTAAAAGAGGAATTTGGACGCTGCATTAATCAAATACCGCAGCATTTATGCAAAACGGTCATTGAAAATTTCATTAAAAAATCGCGTGTGTGCCAGCAAACCCCCGGTGGCCATCTGCCCGATATTTTTGTTCGGCACATAACCTCATTCTGTCTACTTTACGATATAATAAAGTTTCAAATTTTTTTTTAATATCTGTGTTTTATTTAAAATTTAAATCTTGCGTTCTTGTTGGGGCACCCTTTATTACTTCGTTTATGCGTCTTATGTTTAACTATATATCGGGTCTACATAAGCACAGTGGCCTTTCTTACATGTTATTAAGATACAAATTGGAATAAAATAAAATAATTTTAAGCTGCTCGTATCATTCATTTCATATTTTATATGGCATTTATTTGCTTATGATCGCACACAAAAATAAAATTAGTCTAATGTGGCGACAGCTACAAACGTGGTTGTGTTGCCTTGTTGTAAAAATTATAATTGTCTTACACACCCATGTGTGTATATTTTTTTCACAGATTGTAGTCGGTAGCCTGCTGTGATGAATGTGTGTAACACCAGTATTCAAAAACGATTAATAAAGTTAATAACAGTTGAACGTATGAATTTTGCAGCAGAAATCCTGCTTAAAATATGTTTTAACCTTAACAATCATTTAGTTCGGTTTTACTAAATGCATTTTTTTTATTAAATGAATTCTTAAATTTTTTCTGAATATGTTTTGTTTCATATATTCAACAAAAATTTCAAAATATTTAAGCAAATTGAATATGGCAAATTAGAAGAAAAAAAATATTCATACATACCTGTGCAATAGGAAGAAATTTTTATAACTTTGGTCCACCATTTAAACTGCATATGCCAGCCACTTTTATCTTATATGTATATATAAATTAACGTTGTCTGCTTTTGCAATTAAACACTTCCACCGCACCTAATTTTTTTGCTGTACAATATTCTTGAAAAATACACAATTTAAAGAATTTTTTAAAGCAAAAATTTATGAACCTGCATGTTCAAGTGATTTTTGTTAAATAAAGCATTTTTTTAGTTCTTCCTACAATCATTCCATTAATAAAAAAAAGAAAAGTTTTTGTTTTTTTTGAAAAGAAATAATGGCCGCATGTTGTGTTTCCTGTTCTAAACATACTTATAATCTAAAATTCGCATCAAAATTAAATATTTATTAAAAAATTATATACGAAATAATAAGAAAAATGAGTTTTGGCTTTCAATAACAATTGAGAGATATATAATTTAAAATACATTTGAAAATAAATTAATTAATACTAAATAGTAAAAAGCAAAACAAGACAAAAAATTCTATTAACCTCGCCGGAGAAAGAGAAATTTTTTTAGTTAATTTTAATTATTATTGTTCGAACTTCATTTGAACGGGCTAAACTTCGTATCGCCAAAATTACATTTGATGTATATTAATGAACAAATAACACTAAAGTTAGTTGTAAATATTCTGACTAACACATATTAGAACGGAACAACTAGCTGTTCGAAGGCCACTAAACCTTCATCATCATCTTTTGTGTTTTGTCCATAGTTTGAAAAAGGAACTAATGATTTTTTCTTTTCTGCAAAAAAGCCAAATTTTTAAAGGGTGTATAACATATCCGTACATCAAAAGCAGCTTCGAGGGCCGAGTTGTAAGCATGAGCATGATAATAAATTTAGCCTTAAAGCAGGTCAGTATTTTGAATTTTATTTAATAAAAAAAGTTGAAAAAACTACAACTGCTTCATGTTTAAACGTCAACTGAATCCCTGCTTGCAACATAATCGAAGTTATTATTAACATATGATATACGAGGGCTACTATTTATATTTCAGGAATAGCAAATAGTAACAAAAATTTTAAATGAAAATGTCTTTATTGTTTTTCGAAATATTCCCCTTGAAAATCAATACACTTTTGCATTCGTTCAAATAATTTGCCATAACAAATAGCATTCCTCTTGAGACACTTGCAAAAATTGGTTTTTGAACGCTTCAACTGTTTCTTCGGCGCTTCTAAATCGTTGACCACGCAGTTTACCTTTGATATTTGGTAACAAGAAGTCATTGGATGCCAAGTTAATCAATTCGATGTTTTGACTGCTCAAAAAATCTCTTCTTTCACGAGATGTGTAAGAGCTCGCACTGTCACGATGAAGAGTGATTCATCTTCGGGGATTCGTCCTACGAATTTCTCCGAAGACTTCCGGCAAACAAATGGTCTTATACCACTCAAAATTGACAGTTCTACGTTACTAAAGCGGAACAGTGGCCACATGAGCCATTCGGACGAAGAAACAGGCGAACATTTGTTTCGCAGTGCTTCTTCCAAGAACAACTCTTGTTGGATTTAGCTCGTTTTTGAATATCCAAAGGGTCGATTGCTGTTTTGTTTCCGGCTCATAAGCATATATCCATGATTCGTCACTTGTCACGATTTTATATACGTCTTTTGAAGCATCATGCTTGAAATTTTTAATCATTTCTTTACACCACTTGACGCGAGCCTTTTTTTGAGCGATTGATAATAATTATGGGGTATCCAACGAGAACAATTTTTTTTAAAACTAAGTGTTCACGCAAAATCGATTGAATTGAAGTGAAACTAATTGTCAAGATGTGCCTCTATCTCACAATATATCACATGACGATCTTGCATTATCAGTTCTCGCACTGCATCGATGTTTTGTAGTAACACCACCGATTTTGGACGACTTTCACAGAATTCCTCGGCGACGGAACTCCGAGCACGATTAAATTCACTACACCAGCAGTATACTGTGGTTTTTGATGGCGCTTCATTGCCATACAAAGAACTGAATTCATTGACACATTCTTGTGGTGATAATCCACTTCGAAAGTTGTGAAAAATAATCCAACGAAAATCTTGCCTTGAAATTTATATTTTTTTTTGTCAAATTAATTTTTTGAACTGATTGTAAACAAAACAAATAGCACTTGTACATCAAAATGTTGTGAATACGTTTATTTTAGAAATTTTCAAATTTTATTATATTGTTGCCAGATTTTAGCTATTGACTATAGCTGTTAACATTCCCGAAATATAAATACACGACACGCCAGATAACTTTTTTTTTTTGAAAATGCTATAAAAAAATTTACTGAGGTTTCGGCTGTGTGGCACGTAGCGCCGTCCTGTTGAAACTAAATGTTGCCAATATCCTCCTTGTGAACAAAAATTCGTTCAACATGGCCCGATAACGATCGCCATTGACTGTAACAGCCACTCCTAGCTCATTTTCGAAATTATGCTTCTGGACCAAAATCCGCACAACTCGTTTTGGGTGCGTCGTCTTTTCAATGTATGCGTGCGGGTTTTCTGTGCCCCAAATGCGACAATTTTGCGTGTTTACAACCCGCCAAGATCAAAATGAGCTTCATCTGAAACGATGATTTTTTTTTGGCAAACTCGGCATCTTCTGTAAGTCGATCGCAGGCCCACTTAGCGAAGCGAAAACGTATTATATGGTCAGTTGGCTCGATCAGCGGAAGCATAAAACTAATTATCTGTCAAATCAGACATGAGCTAAGTGTTACCATTCACGAAATAAGCACTAGTTGAAAAAAAAACGTTAGATGGCGGACCCTTTAGTAGTCCTCATATCAGATAACATGTACGTTACTTACGATGTCATACTGATGTCATGCATTATTATCGCAGTACTTCGTTTTATTTTGCGCTAGAAATATGTATATGTATATACACGCCTACATATACGAGAATTACGTGGTCTGTTACTGAATAGTATCAATAAAAATATTAATTACCTAAAAAAAATTCAAGCTGCATCAACGTAAAACAATACAAAATTAGATTGATACCAAAATACGAGTATCTAATGCCCGCTAACGTAATCACTTGTCCATTAAATGACGCTTAAACAAACCGAAATTCACTAAATTACAAAATTTGCTATTTCCTTATATTTTACTTTGCAAAATATTCGTACCCATAATGATGATTAATGTTTCATTTTATTATATTTTTCGTCCACTAATAGACTGTAAAAAATTTTTATTTTAAAAAAATTCGTAAAACTGTCAATTGAGTTAAAATTTATTGATCTCTGTGATAAACAGTTAAATAATAATAATAAAACAAATTTGTTACATATTTAATTGCTGCCTCGTCATCCAACTCTGCATTACTCTCTTAGTTAACAGACAGTCGATTCTCATTTAAAGTTAATATCTTCTTGTTTGGAATTTAAGCATGTATTGGAATTGAGTGAGCAAAAGTTTCATTCAACTGGTGGCAGAAGTACATTCCTACCAATCAATACTCATCTAAATATTTCGCTTGGAAACGGTAGTGTATGTGTATTAAAATCGCTTTTATCAGACTTTAGTCGGTATTATCTGGTTTAAAAGAAAAATTTCCTTTTTGTTATTGTTTTTTGTTCTTACATTTTTCTTCTTCTTCATCTTCTTGAGAAATACTTTATTAACTTAAATCAATCGCATGCATCCACAAACAAGTATGAGTGGCAATTTTTGTTTACAAGTTGTACGTATATCAAATTTTTTGTTCTCACCCTAGAGCGATCGATCGCACAATAAAAGAGTTTAAATCAATTAAATTTTTAATAATTTAAATTTAAAAGTATGTTGAATCGCACACACCAGTAGCAACAATTAAAAGAAAACGTCTTGTCTAACCCTTTCAGTACCCCTTGTATGCATACATACATATGTACATATGCAAATACATATGTAGGTACATATCACTACCTTAATATAGAAAGGCTCTATTTCATTAGTTTCATTAGTAATGTATCAAAAAATACAAAAAATTTTACAATACAAAATTTTAAAAACCCCCGAATATATCTAGAGAAGATGCGATATCTTCTAAGCAGCTGGACCGATTTTCTTAAAACATAGCTTAGAACCCTCTCGATCAAGTCACCATTCAAACAGAAAAAACTAAATCAAAATCGGTCCAGTCGTTTGGTTTGTACGTGGACACGGATACAGATACATACTACAAACTTATAACACCTCTTTTTTTATTCGGGGGTCAAAAAGTTAGGACCTTTCTATATTAAGGTAACGATATGTAGAAACATATTTTACAAAGTGCAGCAGAATATGTCCATGAGTATTGATCAATTCTTTATAATCAACTTCAAATAAATTCAGTTCCGTACGACGTTGTTTTTATTTGGCGATTTTTCAGCTTTTGACGATTTTTTTTTGCTTTTTGGCGATTTTTTTCAGAGTTGAGGCTTTTTTTTTAATATTAAAGGCCTATTACCCACCTGCGAAAGAAAACTCTCGACTTACAATTTTTATTGAAAACAAAAACAAATTTTCACATTTTATTGTTGTTTTCAATATAAATTGTAAGTCGAAAGTTTTCTTTCGCAGTTGGGAAATAGGCCGTGACACTTTGGTTTTTTTTGGCGATTTTATCGGTTTGAGGCGATTTTTTGGTTGTTTTAAAAAGCACACTTTTAGTTTTTGCATTTTTTTTTGTTCTGGCGATTTTTTCGATTTTTGGGATTTTTAGTATTAACGCTTTTTTAGTTTTGGCAAGTTTAGTTTAAATTTTATTTTTAGTATTGACGCTTATTAGCTTAGGCGATTTTTTCGTTCATGGCGATTTTTTTTAAATATATATTTTTAGTTTTAACGATTTTTTAGTTTTAGCGCTTTTTTTCGTTTTGGCGATTTTTTTTTTGCGATTTTTTTAGTTTAACGTTTTTTTAGTATTAACGCTTTTTAGCTTAGGCGACTTTTTCGTTCATGGCGATTTTTTTTAAATATACATTTTTAGTTTTAACGATTTTTTTAGTTTTGGCGCTTTTTTCGTTTTGGCGATTTCCTAATTTTTTGACAATTGATTTTAGTTGAACGTCTTTTTCGTATTAACGCTTCTTCTTACAATACATATTTTTAGATTTAACGATTCTTTTAGTTTTGGCAATTTTTTTCGGTTTGAGACGTTTTTTTTGTTTTTTTAGAATACATATTTCTAGTTTTTGGACTTTTTTCGTTTTAGCGATTTTTTCGGTTTTTGGCGTTTTTGTTTAACGTTTTTTAGTATTAACGCTTTCTTACTTTTGGCGATTTTTTTTCGTTTATGGCGACTTTTGTTAGTTTTTTTAACGATTTTTTAGTTTTGGCGCTTTTCTTCGTCTTGGTGATTTATTTAGTTTAACGGCTTTTCAGTAATAACGCTTTTTAGCTTAGGCGATTTTTTCGTTCATGGCGATTTTTTTAATATATATTTTTAGCTTTAACGATTTTTTCGTTTTGGCGATTTTTTTATTTTTGGCCCTGTTTTTTGTTTAACGTTTTTTAGTCTTAAAGCTTTTTTAGTTTTGGAAATTTTTTTAATTTTGAGACAATTTTTTTAGAATATGTACATATTTTTAGTTTAAACGATTTTTTTAAAGTTTTTGCGCTCCTTTTAGTTTTGACGATTTTTGGCGTTTTTTAGTTTAATGCTTTTTTTAGTATAACGCTTTTTAGTATTGGCGTTTTTTTCGGTTTTTGGCATTTCTTAGTTTCTTTTTTACAGCTATTTTATTTTTGGGTTTTTTATTTGCTTTTAAGCGATTTATTTTATTTATGTTGAGATTTTTCATTTAAGCGTTTTTTTATTTAGACGAGTTTTTGTTTCAGCATTTTTTTCTTACATTTTTTGATGTTTTAGTTTTAGTGATTTTGAATACTTCAAGAGTACAAAAATTTTCAAAAAGGTAATCAGGTTGGGGATTAAGAATTTTTGTTGGAACCTCTTCCCTACTGTGTTACCAACTTAATGATTTTAACAAGGCGTGAGACTAAAATAATCGATTCTTGAGAAGTACTTAGTTTTTTTTTATTTGACAAATCTATTTAATCTAAAAAAATCATTCTGCTTATTTAGCATACTTTTTTTAAATTTAAGGTGATGTGATTTGTAAACTTGGTAATCAGGAAAGTAAGTCATTATATGGCAAGTAGTTATGAAGCTAGTGTGTAATTTTTTGATGGGACTGTACGTGTGTTTATGTCACTGAAGTCCTCCTAAACAGCTGGATTGATTTGAATGAATTAAATTTTTTTTGTACGCATTTGGGTGGTGCCATGAATGGTTTAGATTCACAAATCAGGCCGACAGATGGCGCTGCAGTCCTTATCTAGGTTATTTATCTATACAGCAACTAAACAGCTGGAAAAAATTATTAAAGTTGTGGGGAACAGGGTAAAACGGTAAAAATTTGTGCTATTGGTATTTTTTCTATTTTTGATAAGATTGGTATAAATTTACAGTTTACGCACTTTACTATTCAGTTTCTTTTTGGATGCGAACGAAGTAGCAAGAAAATTCTAGTGTATATATATTTTTCTATTGAGCTTAGCCAACTATTTTCACTAAAATGATATTTTTTCTACCTCAAAAGAGCAGACAGTTTTGAAGCAAAGAAAGATTTGATCTGCTTAATGCTTATTTTTAATAAAATACTTAAAACACTTTAGCGTAACAAGACATACCTTACCGATTAAAATTTTTACTTTTTGTTTAGAATTTTTTTCTTCTATTAACTTAACACTTTCATTTATTTTGTTACTAAACAAATATTAATAACACTAACAAAAATGTAAGAGCAAAAAACTAATAAAATAGCAATAACAATAATAAAAAAAATAATTAATAATCATGATTAACATCAACTGAAAACAAATTCGCACTCAAAAACTCAAATTAACATACATACGTATTTTGTTCTGATATCGATTATACTAGTTTTGGAATAATTTTTAATAAATAGAACAAGAGAGAGATAATAAAAAATACATAAAATATGAATAACTAAAACATACATAATTTTTTGTTTTCGCTGAGAACTTTTGCTTTTAACTGTTTCTTGATCAAATAACTAATGCTAAGTCATTAACTAACTGATAACTACTAATACCAGGCCTTTACTAAAATATACATATGTATGTAAATGTATGTCAGTATCATATATTTTTTCTCTGACATGCCGGTATGACATTAATAATAAAATTTATTTTGAGCCTTTACTAAAATATATATGTACATCATTATCATATATTTTTCTCTGCCATGCCATGCCGGACTGAGTAATATTGGAAAATTAATATTAAAATTAATTTGAAAGACATTCGGGGAACTAATTGACCACAATAATAAATAAATGATAGTTAAAAATTAAAGGGTCTTCTAAAGCAAGCAACGAAGCATGTTGAAATTCTGTGTGCGAATCAAAAACGCACTTTACTGAATTATATGAATTATTTATGTATACTTTCAAATTAAAAAGGTCTAGAACTATCTGTTAAAATTGTTTGTAGATTGAAAAGTTCCTTTACATATCGAGTTTCGCAATCGGTTTATCCGTAATATGAAGCGTTGAAAATAACTATAGAAATCTCTGTACAATGTCTGGAAACCCTATATTAAATTTTTTTAAATTATTTTTTTACCCATTTCACCATCAACGGAACTTAGAGTATTTTTAACATTTTTGATCAGCTACACCCCCTATTTTAGGGAAAATATTTTTGTTTGGAGCAACTCAATAGTACAGTACAACCTCTATAGTATAATCCGGACACTCGCTAGTCCGTGGTACCTAGTAATGCGGACAAGTCAAAGTTTAGGACTGTTTAGAAATTTTACCTCTGTAGTGTGTATAAGCGTTTTTTTAAATATATAATAGTATTTCATAGTTAGTTTGTAAATATTCCGAAAAATGCGTAGCATAACGGAACAACTAGCTGTTTTTCATATTACATTTGCAATAACGGACCTAAGTGGACCAAACACAAAGAACGCTGATGATGAAGGTGTAGCGGCCTTCGAAAACAACTAGTTGTTCCGTTTTACTACGTGTTTGTCAGAATATTTAAAATTAACTTTGGTGTTATTTGTTCATTAATAATTATCACATGTAAGTTATTTGTTTCACAGAATGAATATTTTGAATAATTTTAAGTATAAGTTTTTAAATGTTTTTTTTTGTATCTTAGTGAAATGAAAATTAATTCTTAAGAGTATTTATTATTCTTTTAGTTGTTTAATGAATTTTTCTTCGGCAATAACAATAAGTGAGTTTTTTTAACTGTAGTGCGGATGTCTCATTAATCCGGGCAAAGGCTAAAACTATTGCCCCTATAACAGCTCTCAACTAAATTCAGTTTGGTCGTCTAGTAGTAGACCAAAATTACACACGACCAATCTATATTTTAGCACTATGAACTACAACTGCTTTTAAGTTGAAATTGTCTTCGCGTTGCCAACTAAAAATATAAAGGAATAATTTGGGTGAAAATTTAAAAAAAGTCTTAGAAAAAATATTGTGTTTCAAAGAAATCATACCAAATGGATACAAACCAGTAATGCCAACTTTTTTGGTTCTAACAGCGCATTTAATTAAAAAAAAAGCACTAAAAACCCGAATTTTGAGATCTGAAAAGCGTAAAAAGCACTAACGTGAAAAACGAGTGAAGATCCAAAAGAGTGAAGTTTAATAATATTTAATATTTTCTAAGATATTCTCTATTTAATTAAATATATCGGACGGAAAAGGAATGCTCCACACTGAAAAAATAAATATACCAAGTTTTTATTAAAGTAATTCATTTAAAAAATCATTTAAATTTAATTTGGCATTAACGCTCTAAACTTCAAAAAGCACTAAAAATAGTGCCAAAAGCACCAAGTTGGCATCGCTGATACAAACATGTGTAGATTTATTTCATGACAACGAAAACAAAGTCGCAAATATAGATGTGCGACGTATTAAAAGAAAAATTCGTGCTAACTCCCTCTTGAACTACCCAATGCAAGGTAAGGAATAATCAAAATAGGGAACGAATTCCTTAAAAAGAAGTTGTGTATACTTAACGTTTTTCTCAACCCAACTTTCTCAGAGTTGTAAAAAGACAACTGTTAGTTTAGTTGAAAATGGCAATGTAAATTTATAAATCCCAAACGATGTATTTCAAAAGTTGTAAGCCGTGATAGGGCATATAATTAATTGCCCGGATTAACGAGGTTCTACTGTACATACATATACATATACTATGCGTTGACAGTTCCCTTTTATGTACACAGGCTGTGATCCTATATAAAATTTATAAAAAAAAATGTAAAAAGTTTGTTGTTGTTTCCAATATAACTGTGCGACAAGTCGAACGTTGTCGACATCGTGGGACAGGCCGTAAATATTAAAATAATTTTTTTTTGATTTTTAAAAGGTTTTACAAAAGAAGTTATTGGTTTGAAAATTTAAAAAAAAAAATTATTTTTCGCTAAAATTATTTCTCCTCTAAATACAGCCTTTTATATTTATATCTAAAAAATTAAAATGGAATGAATGTATTTTATTTTTAATTAATTAATATAGTTTTTGTTTTAGCATAATTAAATTTAGCTTTAAGGCATTTATTTAATCTAATGAAAATCTTAAGATTTTCCTCAAAGTAACTTTTTTCCACTAAATTGCTTTTTTTATTTTTGACACTAGGGAATTTGTATTTTATTAAATATTTTGTGGTTTAAAATTTTTTCGAGCATTTCTTCATAAATATTTTCATACACACAAATAAAATAACCTTGCGATGATTATTTATTTACACTCGTACACAAGTTTAAACGCAATTTTTTTTCTTTTAACTTTTGGTAAAAAACAAATTAATAAAAGTAAATCCAAATCCCGAAATTCACCTTTTTTCAAGTCATGTCCCGAAAGAACTAGCATGAACCGATTTGCTGCTCTAAATGAAAATACATCGTGTTCTCAGTGCACCCTGAATAAAAACTAATAGGAGCAAAACGAAAACACTTTGTTATATTTTTTAAATTTTTAAAAATTTCTTTTCAATTGAATTGGTACAATTAAATCCATTAAGAATTGTTTAAAGAAATTTTTGTTTGAGGGTAATGAAAATAATAAAAAAAGAAACAAGCAAGAAAAAAGCAAAATATTTAATCATAAATATTAAAAAGCTTGTACGACGCAGCACACAGAAGATCTTTTCCTATGAAGCAGACGTGTATGAACACGCCAGCAGCGTTAAGAAAAAAATTCGTACAAACATACATCCATATGAAAAAAAAATTTTTTTCCAATAAAAAGCGTATTGGCCCTGTTTGTTTATCGGTTTTATCCAGTTAGAACCATGGATAGATACATAGTATTTTTTTCTATTTTTTTTTGAAGTTGTATATTGCTTTTAAATGTAATATTTTCTTCTTCTTATTTCTTTCATTTTAATAAACAGAGAGGGAAAACTGACTCTCGATATTGTACATACATACATACATACATATGTATGTAACTCATGCTAAAAGTTAAAGTTAAGAGAAATAAAACAAACAAAAAATACACTCTGATAAACCAGAAATATTCAGACAATCTGGCTGACACAAACAGAGATACAAAAACATAAAAAATAAAAAACCATAAGTTCTCATGGTAAATTTAATGTTTGTATATGAAATTAATTGGTTGTTTGAAGAAGAAGAATGTTTGTGGCTGAAAGTATTTCGTTTATTTATGAACCCTATCAAGCAGTTCCAGGCATACCTATCAAGATAAATGTACTCGTATTATTTGTTTTATAACTGATAAACGTTAAGACATATACTTATTGTTATCAGCCAACTTATGACAGCTGACATAAAAGTTTAAAATATTTTTTTATTGCTAGACAATTTTATTATTAAAATTATTTTTATAAATTTGGGCTTTAAATAAGGCATCCTCCCAACCAGCGCACAGTGGAGTGGATTGATAAATGTTTGTGTAAAAACTACACGCAAAGAAAAGATATGGTTGTCGAATGGTTGAGAAAACAATACTATGTTCTCAGAAAAAAATGTGTGGTCGTTGAAAACAAGTTATTGTTATTTTAAACATTAACTTTGTTACGGTAAGCAAAGTAATGTTTGAATTTAATAATTAAATTATTATATTCACCCATATGGTTAGAGTTTAACAATATAGTTTTGTTAAAAACTTATGACTGCAACATAATTTTTGTTATTATTTAAAAATAATATAATGTAAATAACAATATAATGTTATCCATACCATAACCATACTATGTTAAGTTTTAAAAACATCTTTTTCATAAACTGCTTCTGTCAGTTCAGTATTGCGTTTGTAATCTATCGGTATTACACGCGTCGTGTTAAATAAATAAATAAAGTACAAACAAACAAAGGGATAGATAAATAAAAACATATACATACGCACATATGTTTATCTCTTTATTCAGACGTGTCTGTATTTCGAGTACATATACACACATATTTAAGTATACATTTCTATATATACATTTTATTTCAACAATGTTAATTTATTTTTATTTCGGATTTAACGCACAGCTGTTTTAAACGAGAGATCTACCAATAAATATATGATTGAAAAACAAAATATTATTATTATATTAAATAATACTGTTGTCGTATTTAACAATATTATTATAATATAAGAATATGTTGTGGTGAGTCTCAATTATATTTTAGTCACTTCCAACAATAGTGTTGTCATGTTTACAATAATAAGATTAGGTGTAACAAAGTTGATTGTTTTTGTTGATAATATTATTGTTAACTCAGATAATAATATTATTAAAAGTTTGCTTTTCTGTTGACAATAATATGATTTAACAACTATTTTTTCTTTGCGTGTACACCGAAAAAAAGATTTGTTATATAAATGAAATAATTAATTGAATTTGAGCCTACAACGATTTTGGAGCTGCAATGCCATAGTCTTAGATGGCTGAGCAGACGTTTCCATGACGCACAGAACCACATATATATATCGAAGTTGAATGTTGATGTGTCTGGCACCCGCTTTACTTAAAAGCTTTAAAACTATTTTCGTTATACGTGTCTATCACTAACTTTGAATGTCTCAATCTAGGGACATTGGACCAGAGATGTTCGCTGATATTCTGGATCTTCATCAAGATTCTATTAAATCGACAAAATGGTTCTGGTCCGATCACTCCACTTCTGGCCAGCTTGTCTGCTTTTGCGTTACACTACGACATGTCAGTGAAATCAGCAGAGTGTGACCCTGCTGTTTAGCTCTATGCCGCATTTCCAAGTTAATTTTGAGGTAAACTAGTATAAACTATAAAGTCCTTTAATGGCAACTACCATCCGAAAAGATTGGTATTTCTCCTCCTTTTATCCCTTGACAAGATAAAATTGTGCCCATCTCTCAA
The DNA here is from genome assembly GCA_905220375.1 of Tachina fera. Lineage (NCBI taxonomy): Eukaryota > Metazoa > Arthropoda > Insecta > Diptera > Tachinidae > Tachina > Tachina fera. The sequence goes on from LR999963.1 coordinate 181,472,458, forward strand.
CTGCATAAACTTTGGATTGAAATACGGTAAGAGTTTCTCCCAAAGACTCATAGTAGCTTATCCTCGGCACTACAGCTCCCACAACACAAAGTGGAACAATTACTGGAACAATTGATGCGCCAACTGATGATGTCAGGTCCAAAAGTGTATCGAGATACCATCTCCTTCCTATTGGGCACAAAAGTATCAAAACTCATACGCTTTATTCATTAAATCAGAGGGTTTCTATAGTAAAGGTAAGTGTCTTACCAGGGACGATAGTTCCCGTTTTCTAATTAGACATAGCCTAGCAGCAGTTTCTATCACATTTGTCAGACATGTGAGTTCAACGACGACTTTTATTGATGCCGCCCATGTTAGTCAGAGACATGCAAACCAGAGAATGACGAAAATATCGTTTTAAGTACTCTTTGAGTATTGGTCGTCAAACAACTATGAATGCCTACAGCTAAAAATAAAAAAACATGCAAGCACACGCCTTAATTTTACGCCGAATACGTATAACTATAAACAGCCAACAACTATGTATGTTTGCACACATTTTTTAAATTACGCAGCACAAACATATATAACAAAAATTTAAAGACTCTGTGAGCTACAACCATAAATACTCCAACTTTTAGTCGACTACACATGCGCATATACAGGGCTATTTTATTTACACACGCACATAAGCATATTTTCAAACAGCCGCACTTACTTATTTTCCATTCCCCTTTTATATACACATGAAAGTATGTATACTGTGGCGTATGATTAATAATTATCCCGAGTATCAAGAGTATATTTTCTTCCTATTAAATATCCAGAGCCTGAATATAAGGATACTCAGACTATAAGTATAAGAGTTTTAGTGTTTCGCATAAACGAAGTAGAGGTTGTCTTGTGTGTTGGAATCGACTATAGTCATAGTTGCTTGAAAGTAAATATGTGAGCATACGAATTGTTTGAACTACAATTAGAATTATATGCACTTACTAAAATTATGGCTATTTATATATATTTTTTTTGAGTGCTCATGAATAGCAAATTCTCTGTTGCGAACCTCTGTAATTTCTTCAAGTGTTCCCTGGTCATAACCAGTCTAACCCTGTCCGATCAAGCATCCGCACCTTAAGTAATGATAGGTCTCATTATCGGGATGTAGATCGATTTCAGAATTTTTTACGTGTAACCGAAATTGACATTCAGTACTTGGTGTACAGCCAGTGGAGATTCAAAACCGAAAGAAACTCATAGTAAAGCAAAATATGCATGTCGTTACGTCGGTCCTTATTTCGATATCAATGCCATCCTACATTCGTCACTACCGTTTATACCCCTACAGTTTGTTGTTGAAGTTACATTTTCTATTATTTATTTATTTTCTCAATTAGCATGTAAAGCATTTAGGGTAATAAAGCTTTTTTATTTCCACAAAAAAATCAGTCCAAAGATCAAACAAATTGTGATCGCTTTTGTCAGAAAAGCATCATACACATAAATTAACATTTAATTCAACACTTTAATTCTGCAAATTGTTTTTTTTTTGTATAACAAAAAAATTGTTGTTAACTTTTCACTTTACTGACGACCAATGTAGCAAATAAAATACAAGTTATTCTCTTAATGCTCTTATATTTTTTTTATTAAAACAAAAAAAAAATAAATAAAAAATAAAAACAAACCTTGTTGGTTGGTTGTCAGTTAGTTTAGCGGCAAACGAGTAGAAACCAATTTAAACTAGCCAATACTAATATAAAAAAAAATTATGAAAAATTAGAGTTGATGAAACAAATTTACACCTCAATAACATTTTGGTGAAGGAAATGTCTCAATTAAATAATTAAACATTTGTGTATTTGTGATGCTAATAATAATAATAAATTTTTAATTATACTCTATGGCTTGCAGAAGTTTGTTTGGTTTTATGGTTTACATGGGGAGGGACCAGGTAGACATTTAAAATTTTTTTGATTTATTTTTAATTTTCATCTTAAGTGTGTTCTGAAACATATGGTAGAATTTCGTGAAAAATATTTTCGCAGAATATTTCAAGTACAAAGGTAATTTTTACTTATTTTTTTTTAAATTGCTAAAAAGACCCATTTACATAAGAGTTAGAGGGTTTATGCATACCAACAAAATGTTGCTTGTAATCTTTCGAATAAATGTTCTGAAGAAACTATATATCACAATGGTGCAACTTCAAATAGGCCGTAAAATAAGTTTCAGATGTAAACTTTTAAAATGCCGACACTCGTAAATCTTTTTTCAGTCCCCTCTACAAGAGTCAGTTGCAAAATATTGTTACTTAGAAAAAATTGTAATTTTGTTGTACAGTGTTGTTAAATAACGGGTATTTTTTCAGGTTTCTAATATAGAGTTGGTAACACTGCTTTATTGTACCATAGATTCAACAGCTGGTACCCAGTTGATTTTTGTTTCGTTTTATTAGCCATTTCATCATGGCAGCGTTCGAAAATTGTTGAAATTTCTATCAAAATATTGGTTCGTTTCTATGGATTTTTATGGTTACGTACACCAAAAGTGAAAAGGACCCTTTTGTTTTCACTACGCTGTCCGTCTGTCCGTCATAGGCTATTTTCTCAGAAACCCTAAAAGCTACGAACCTGAAATTTTGACAGAATATATAGAACTTTAGCCGCTACAACAAAAACTACATGAGTTAAAAATTAAAGGGTGTTCCAAAACGAGCAACGAAAAATTTTAAAATCCCATGTAATATATATACTTACATAAAATTGTATGTATATAGACACTTAAAATTTTTAAGGTTAGTGCATTTTTATACAGACTACAACAATTAACACTAAAATGGAAAAAATTTATATTAAAGGGTGTTCCATCAGTTAATGTAATATTGTAGTATATAGTTTTGACAACTTGCTGTATCTTGGAAACTGTAAGAGGAAAACTCTTGAAATGTTCAAAAACGGTAAAACTAAAAAATCTAAAAAAATCACCAAAAACCAAAATAAGTCGCGAAAACGAGAAAAATCGACAAAATTAATAAAATTTTCTAACACTAAAATAAATCGCTAAATTCGAAAAATTCACCCAAATGAAAAAAAAATTGCCAAAATGAAAATAACGCAAAAAAAACAAAAAAAAATCGCCAAAACGCGAAAAAGACGCCAAAACTAAAAAAATTGTTTTTATGAAAAAAAAATCGCTAAAATTAAAAATTTCAAAAACCGAAAAAATCGCCAAAAGGAGAAAAAAGTCTCAAAACTAAAAAAAATGCCAAAAAACGAAAAAATCGACATAACTAAGAAAAATCGCCCACATGAAAAAAAATCGCAAAAAATTAAAAAAAATCGCCAAACTTAAAAAAATTGGCAAAATAAAAAATATCGCCGAAATGAAAATAAAACGTCAAAACCGAAAAAATCGCCAACACGAGAAAAAAAGTGTCAAAACTTAAAAAATCGCCAAAACGAAAAAAAAACTCCGAAAACCGAAAAAATCTCCAACACGAGAAAAAAAAGGGTCAAAATTTAAAATATCTACAAAATGATAAAAAAAAAATGCCAAAACCGAAAAAATTGTCAAAACAAAAAAAAAATCGCCTATATAAAAAAATTGACAAAATGAAAAAAAAATCGCCAATATAAAAAAATCACCATAATGAAAAAAACGCCAAAAAAAAAAACAAAAAATCACCAAAACGTGAAAAAAGTGCCAAAACTAAAAAAGCGCCAAAACCGATAAAACGCCAAAACTAAAAAAATGCTCAACGCCGAAAACAACCCAAAACCGAAAAAAAGTGCTAGAACTGTATTTTATACAAAACTGTATTGAGTTATAATTCAACAACAAGTTTTCTTATTTACAAACTTATCCGAAGAAAAATAAGTTTCATTGTTGAAAAATATTTTTTTATTAAAAATAAAAATTCAGTGATGTGCGACTTTTACCAGCGCACATCACTGAACCCGTATCCGTATGCCCACAATTTTTTAAATTTAATTTTATGATATTTTGCTTGTTTGATTGCTGCGCAACCTTTAAAACAACTTTGCTTCTTGTAATTACACAATTTCAAAGTTGAAAAAATTGGCGGGATTACGCCCTTAAAAATATATTATAATATTTCACGCGTTGCCACTTAACCGATTTTTACGAAACTTACCACACACCTTTAAAATAGACACAATCCTGCATTTAAAAAAATGGGCGGAGTCACGCCCATTAAAGTTTTTTATTTTATTTTAAGTGGTTCTACTTGAACGATTTTTACAAGATTTAACACTCACCCTGAGCTGTGAAAATGACGCAATCTTGCATTTAATAAATGGGCGGAGGCACGCCCATTAAAAGTTTATTTTGTATTTCACATACTTCTTCTTATCTTCTTTTCATTGAAGTCGGTTTTTTTGGGAAGAAAAAATTCTGAATTTCAAAAATGTTGATCTAATTTTTAAAATTTTTTTGTTGCTTAATTCTTGGTTCCATTTTTTGAAGTCGTTTGAACTTTTTCGACAAAATTTTTTTATAAAAAATTTTTATCAGCATTTTTTAAAGTCTGGCAACACTGGTGATTTTTCTAAGGTTCACTTTTCTTATTTTAAATGAATGTGGTAAATTTATTTGGAATGGTTTGAATAGAAGTATTTAATTTAATATTATATTGGTTATAAATGGTCGTGGCTCTGCCCATTTTAATTAAAACGAGATGATATCATTACAGGAGCACATAGGGCAAAGTTTAAAAAAAAAACGATTGGCTAGAAGTACATAAAATGTGATATTAATTACATATTAATGGGTACGGCTCTCCCTTTTTTTCTTTTAATTTTATTGCTGTTTTTTGTAAGACTAGTAAAGACCAAGAGTGTAAAGTTGTCTATGAATTGGTTTTGGTTATGAAAATTAATAAATATGAGCGTCGCTCCGCTCACTTTTACTAAAGTAAGATTTTGTGTGGGAAAATGGGGCCAAAAGAGACTTGTATAGAATATAGCGAAACGGTTAAGAAATGGCGAAATTATGAAGAAATCTGCCATAAATAATCCCTCTTATTGTGAATGGCGTCGTTAACGCCACATTAAGACGTCAAGGAAAATTGTCACTTGTCTACTCTTTGTCGACAACAATTGACTACTATTAACATGCTCCATTAATTTACAAAGCCTTAGAGATTGGTAGGAGATTGTCAATAAGAGCCAATTGTTGCCTATAAAGAGTAGACAAGTGACAATTTTTACTTTCGTCTTCACGACGACGCCATTCACAATAAGGGGGATTATTAATAAATTAATGTATACATACTTACATCAAAAAAGTTCTGCAAAGAAAATGAAACAAAATAAAATGAAAAATTGCTGCAACAAAAAATTCAGCATCTAAACTGATATTTGCTCTTTTAGGGCCTGTCGCACGATGTCGACAGTGTTCGACTTGTCGCACAGTTACTTTGGAAACAACAACAAAATTATTAAATATTTTTTTGTTTCCAATGTAACTGCGCGACAAGTCGAACGCTGTCGACATCGTGGGACAGGCACTTAATAAAACTCGTAAACCCTGTATTTCGAATGCAACCGTCAAAAGCCAAACTATTGATAAAAAACATTTAAAAACTAAAATAGTAGTACTCTCACAGCACTTAAAAATTAATAATCTAAACACATTTTGCAATAAACGTAACTGCTCGTATTAAAGTTTATAAAAAAAAACTTTAAAAATAAAAACACGTTAATTGTTTATATCAATAACTATATCACATATATATAAAAATTTTTATTTGTTTATTTAAAAATATCATGTTTCAGTTTATTTTTTCTCAACGAACTTAAAAATCGGTCAGACTCAAAGTCACAACAATTTTTCTTTTTTAAATTTAATTTTTGTTGTTTCCTCCTTTTAAAATGCAAATAAACTGCACGATTCGCTTAAAAGGCATCATCACACAACAAACAGTCAGGTGCTAAACAAATATTACGTACCACAAATCAAACAAAAAATTGTATAGATTTTTGTTATTAATATCATTTATTTAACATTTATTTGAATGTTCAAAAAAAGAAAAAAAAAACAATTCCACATATTAGTTTGTTCTTTGAATTACATTCATTCTTCTATATTAAATAGTTTTATATTTAATCTAAAACATTTATTGAGATTTATTTTATTTATTAGTAATATTTATTTATTTTTTTTTTTTTGGTTTTCATACCTCACACTTTAATTGTTAACTTTCATTTGGTTATTGGTTTCAAATCCATTTTTTTCCTTTTGTAACTTAAACTAAATATATAAAAATTATTTGAGCATGTTTGCTAGCGCTTTGGCCAAGTGGGTTATTTTTACTTATTTTTCTAATATTTTTGAATAACAATAAGATTTATTTATTTTAAAATTTTTAAAATAATTTTTCATATTTTAACTAAAACTAATAAATAAATAATAAAAGTTTCAACATGTTTGGCACTTTGGCCAAGTGGGTTATATGATTTAATTTTCTAAAATTTTTGAATAACAAAGATTTTCAAAGCTAGAGATTTTGAATAAAAAAAATTGTTTTTGAAAAGTAAATTGTGAAAATTGATTTTTTAAAAAAGTGCCTTTTGAAAAAAATGCTTTTTACAAAATACATTTTGCAAAAAAGTACCTTTTGCAAAAAAAAAAACCTTTTAAAAAGTACCTTTTGCTAAAAATTAGCTTTTTGAAAAAAGAACCTTTAAAAAAGGTACCTTTTGAAAAAATGTATCTCTTTAAAACGAAAAACATTTAAAAAAGTACTTTTTGAAAAAACTATTTTATGGATAAAAGTAACTCTTAAAAAACTCCTCCTTGAAACGCACATTTAAAAAAAAGAACCTTTTAAAAATGTACTTTTTGGAAAAAAGCTATTTAAAAAAAAGTACATTTTAAAAAAATTAACTCTTACCTGTTAAAAAAGTACCTTTAAAAACAATTGCTTCTTAAAAAAGTAGCTTTTGCAAAAAAGTACCATTTTGAAAAAAATTTCTTCTTACAAAAGTACATTTTGTTAAAAAGAACCTTTTCGAAAAAAAGAACCTTTAGAAGAAAAGTACCTTTTGAAAAAAAGAAATTTTTGAGAAAAAAATCTTAAAAACATTTGAAGAAAGTACCTTTTAAAAAAATTTGTTTTGCAAAAAAGTACATTTTGTAAAAAAATGCGTTTTGAAAAAAGTACCTTCTGAAAATATGTTGCTTTGGAAAAAAGTACCTTTTTGAAAAGAAGAACCCTTTAAAAAAAAGTATCTCTTTGAAAAAAGGACATTTTGAAAAAAATAACCTTTTAAAAAAAGCAACTTTAAGAAAATCACCTTTTGAAACAATTACTTTTGAAAAAAAGTACACTGTGAAAAAAGTACCTTTTGGAAAATGATCTTTTGAAATAAGTAACTTTTAAAAAAAGGACTTTTCTAAAAAATTGCTTATTAAAAAGTTGCTTTATCAAAACGTACCTTAAAAAAAAATATTTTTTTTTAAAGTGTACCTGTTAAAAAAAAATTATCTTTTAAAAAAATTACCTATTGAAAAAATTTCTTCTTACAAAGTACCTTTTTGAAAAGAAGAAAAGAAAACGTTTTAAAAGAAGTACATTTTGAAAAAAGTACGCCCTTAAGAAAACTACATCTAAAAAAATGTACCTTTTGGAAATAGTATCTTTTGAAAAAACGATCTTTTGAAAAAAGTACCCTTTAAATAAAGTTCCTTTTGAAAAAATCTGCTTCTTAAAAAATACACTTTACAAAAAAAAATTAATTTTCTAAGAAATTTCTTCTTTAAAAAAGTAGCTTCTGCAAAACGTACCTTTTAAAAAAATTATTTTCTTAAAAAAAGTGCCTGATAAAAAAATGTTCTTTGCAAAAAAAAGAACCTATTGAAAAATTTTCTTCTTCAAAAATATCTTTTGAAAAAAGAGCCTTTTAAATTGACCAATAATAATTTTAATAAAGTACATTTTCAAAAAATTACCTTTGTGAAAAAAGCAAATTTGAAAGAATTAGCTTTTTAAAAAAGTATTGTTTAAAAAAAGTACTCATCAAAAAAATTGCTTCTTAAAAAAGTACTTGTTGCAAAATAAAGACCTTTTGAAAAATATTTCTTCTTAAAAAAGTATATTTAGCAAAAAAAAAGTACCTATTCGAAAAAAAGAACATTTTAAAAAAGTACCTTTCGAAAAAAGTACCTCCTTAAAAAGTACATTTTGAAAAAAAAGTATTCAAAAAGTACCTTTTAAAAAAGTGCATTTTAAAAAATTAACTTTTGCAAAAAATTATTTTTTGAAAAAAGTATCTTAAAAAAAGTACCTTTTGGAAAAAATACTTTTTCAAGAGAAGTGTTTCTTTCAGATAAGTTTTTTTTTACAGAAGTGAATGAATATAAGAAAAATATATTTTTAAAACAACTTTTTCCATAAGTATCTATTGTAAAGTACTTTTACGTAAAGATAAAAAAAATATCTTTTCAATAAAAGTATGTTTTAAACAAGTACCTTTTAAAAAGTTATAGCCTTATTTATAAAACTTATTTAGGCTTTATAAATGATTTTTAAAACTAATTCTTAAAAAGCCTTTATAAAGCCTTAATAATTTTTATAAATAAGGCTGTTAATATTTAAAAATGTAGTTTTGAAGGGAGATTTTTGAAAAAGTGCTTTTTGAAAAAGTATCTTGAAAAATCGCTTTCATAAAATTTCCTTAGAAAAGCTGCATAGTTTTAAAAATTCATGTGTATAGAATAGCATTTTAAATAAAATAACGTTTAGAAAAAACAATTATCCATGAAAATCTTCTTTAAAAAAATAACTTTTTTTAAGAAGTTAATTTTTTGTTCCAAAAAGCTTTATAAAAATTTTTATATATTCTTATAAAATCTAAAAAAATAGATTTAATTTTTCTCTTTTTTAAAAATGGAGTTGGTGTCCTTAGAATTTTCCATTGTCCAATTTTACAATGAATTGCATTGGAGAAAGTTTAAAAAAATTCATATCCTGCTTTTTTTAGTTTTTGTTTAAAGGTGGTTAATTACAATATTTTACTTAATTTAATTAATAACATTTAATAAACATTTTATTACTTTAAATTTAAACATTTAAAACTCAACTAATTCATAATTTCTTTTTTTTTCATGAGGTATTTATACAATTATTTTTCGTCAAGGAATATTGAATTTGATTTTAATTATAAATCTTTGGTTTCAACTTTGTAACAATTTCATTATCGTTTATCTTTTAATTTAAATTACCAAATGTGAGACATCACTTGTATAACCTGGTGAATATTTTGGTGCCATCAAATTGCCCGGCTGATGTTTAATTCTACCCAAGAGAGGTCCATGTACTTTGGGTGAGTGTTGTTTGGCTTTTGTGGGATCTAAATAGCGGCGATTTCGCAACACGTCATTATTATCACCGATCCAGGCTTTTTCCGGTCCTCTGGGACCCAAACGGTGATAGCGTCTTTTGTCCACGGAATAGCTAATGGTGCCCGGCTGGGCATTAAGGCCCACATTATATTGCCTTTGCATGGCCAGGGAAGTGCGTATGGTTTTGCGTTTCTATAGGAATAATATAAATGAATGAGTGAAATTAACTAGTAAGTGGTAGTTCACCTCTATGGTGCCCCTCCATTTGGCGGCTGCATGCCTCGCTATATCCAAACGTTTTTGCTTTTTAACTTGATGTCTCTTATAAATCACTTCTATTAATATCAAACCCACTCCTATGGTGACACCTGCTGCCACCAAAATGAACACTCCGGCCATATTTGTTAAGCCCAAGGTATTGGGAGTTTTTTCGAATTGTTCACATTGTTGGGCATTGCCATGAAATATCCAGGCCTTGTCTAAGGCCTCCATAAAACCACCTGAAACCAGAAAGAAAATAAAATTAAATCCAAGTTAAATAATGCTGCAAGTTTTGTACAACTCACTCTCATGAAATTCCAAAATGGTCAAAGTAACATGATCGGTCCAGGGCGAACCCTTTTGCAAACCAATACCATAGCCACTGCGGCCAAATAGCTCTCCCGCTGTAACCAATTCACAGTCCTTAGAGGCTTCATATTCCAAGCGAGATGAGTCCCAAATAAAGGCCATTAGTTTCCTAAGAAAAATTAAGGAAAATTCTAAGACATTTTTCTTTAACAAAACAAAATTTTCATTAAATGCTTGATTATACATATTTAGATGGTAACCAAACTTTAATTGCGTTGCCAGTTGGCTATAATGGTATTATGACTGACAGCTGATAACTAACAGCTGCCATATTGTCAACAACAAATCAAAATCAAATTCAATTGATTTCTATGGTTACGGTTACAGTGTTATGGCGATACATCATACAAAACAGCTGTTCGAATCAAACTTTAAGCTCATTTAGCTGACTGTAATGTAAAGTAACTGCCACGTAGGAAACAGCTGATCGATATTTTTGTATGAAAAGTAGGTTACGTTACATTACATCTCTATAACTATTTTCATTACTTTTCACATAACAATATCGATCAGCTGTTTCCTACTCTTGCAGTTACATTCCATTACTGTCGGCTAACTGAGCCTTTATGGGCAACACTGCATTTAATTATACCTGACTTGCCATATCGCCCTAGCCATAACCATATAAGCCAAGTGAATTTTGGCTATGGCAATATGGTATGGCACGTCTAATTTAAACTACAATCACATACAGTGTTGTCAAAAAGTTTGGTTCGAACAGCTGTTTCGTATGGTTATGTTTATACCACGTTTAATAGAACCTTTACCGCTTTTGCTCACTATATAGACCACACCTGGGGGCAAATTACGGCACTCGTTATCGAACGAAATTACAAAATACTTCAATAGAGTTTATATGGAAATATTTTAAAATTTCGAATCGTTTCGAATGCCGTAATTTGCCCCCTGATTTTATATCAGAACTCGTAAGATAATGCCGGCAGAGCAGCTGTATTTTTTTCATTAATATCAACACAAAGGGGTAGATGTTGATGATTTTATATCATGATGAATCGAACAAATATTTGCAAAATGCTTAGCAAAAATATCTTATTTGCGTGTTGTTTAATTTTTTGGTTACAAGTAATTGTTAGGCCAGCTTTTTTAAACGAAAATTGTTTAATAAATAAATAATAAAGCACAGTCACACATACAATGATATTTGTTAACAAGATCAATTTATCAGCCCGTGAGCTCTGATGATTATATCATAACACTGCCATAATATTAATAAATTGAGTCTTTACATGATAAATTTTCATCATGATATCAGTTTGACATACATCATGATATAAAATCAGCAGGTGTGGACACTATGTTAGGGATGGCTGTTAGACAACCGTAAAAGGTTGCCATACCTATTACAAATTTTAATTTCACTTGCGTTGCTACTTAACTTAGAAACTAAAGTTCGTTTAACATCCATTATTGAGCCACAAGACTTACTTACCCCTTCTTAACATCTTCGATAGCCTTTTCCGCGGTATCATAATTATTAGCCTCCATGGTGCGATACATATTGGACAATTCCACCTGGCGTCTGAAATACATGTCCACCGAGGAATCTTTCACCGTAGCACAAGTCAAATTTTCCATGGTATTGCGCAAGCGTGCATCGTTAATGCCACTCAATTTGGTTTTGGGACGCTCCAGCACAAGAAAGGCCGCCAAGTTGGCAGTGTAAGAGGCCACAATGATCATGGCAAAACCAGCCCAAACCATGCCCAAAACTCTAGCTGAAAAACTGCGTGGTGTGCCCTCGCCTATGCCACTGTTCAGCAGAACACCCCAGGCAAACCAAATGGCTGAACTTAAATTTAAAGGCTTCTCTTCGTGGCTGTCAGCGTGTGACAGTTTAAAGCGACCAAATGGTGAAAATCTTTTAAAGATAAAGGAAAATAAAAATTCAAGTCGTTAATAAATCTGTCAAAATATTATTTCTATAAAAAATTAAATTAGTCCCAATTTACACTAGGCAAGTCCTATTGCTAAGCCGAATAGTTTGTGGGAAAGAGAGGCAAGGGGAATAGAACCGTTTCTTTTCCCCTTCGTCTTTCTCTCGTAACAAACTAAACAGCTTAGCAATAAAACTTGCATAGTGTAAATTAGGACTTATCAAAGAAAAAAACTCAGCATCAAACCGTAAGTGCTTGAATCATGAGAGTAAAAGGAGTTAAGAGTTCAAAATAGAGAAATCAAAGTGCTAGCAAAACACATGCTCTTTGTCGTTTACGAGTAGAGAGTTAAGAGATAAACAGAAAGAAATAGAGATACGAGTATTTAAAAATAAAAGCTAAAAGTTATAAATAATCTCTTCAAAGTGGATTAGTTTAATTAGTTAGTTGGTTAGTTATTCATGCTGATGTTTAATGTTTTTGTTAATCAAATTTAATAAATCGAAATCTAAAATTAAAAAAATTCTCCACACTTACCGATCCAAAAGATACAAGACTAGAGCCACAACATGCACCGACACCATTACCAATATCCAAAGCGTGTTACTAAATGGTTGTAAGAAAGACACTAAAGTACTCGAACGCGACGGTTTCTTTTCGAGTATTGTAATGCCTTGATATTTGAAGGGCTTCGAAAATTCAATATATTCGGCACGCTCTGGATTAATGGTTAGTGGTGCCACAATCATGTCAGCCCGCTCATTCACTAGTTCTCCTATTAAACCAGTCCACTCTTTTCTCATCGAGGAAGACATGACGCCCGTGGTGGAATTTTTCAAAATATAATCGCCAAAGTGGCCATCTGGGGAAAGGCTTAGCTCGTAGGTAAAATTTATGCGCTGTGACAAAGCCTTCAAAAGATCTATGCAGTAGCCGCGACAGCAGAAATCGTTTTCTATAAAAAAAAATTTAGTTTGAATATGATTTTCCTTTTTTTTGGTACAAAACTAACCTGCTCCATTAGTTGTATTAAATAAGGGACAGGGCACCTCATCATCCACACAATTCACCTCGTCATCGGTTAAGCGTCTGACATAAACGAATGGCTTTTCTTCTATGGTCAATACTTTTAAGTGTGTGGGTATCATTATGCCTTCCGGTTTCTTTTTTTGTCTACCCGGCCAAATGATTTGACTGTCGTTTATCTTTAAACGCATTTGTCCTTTTTCCTTTATTATTATTTTTTTTTTTGAGATGAAATACAATATTTTTATTACAATCGGGTCTATTCTCGTTTGAGTAGCGTTTTAAAACGACACATAAACCAGTAATTTTACATTGAAATGGTAATACGGTGCTAGGGTAAAACGGTATATTTTCGATGTAAAATTGTCGTTGTTGTCTGTCGTTTTAAAACCCTACTCAAACGAGAATAGGCCCGAATATTTTATTTATTATTATTTTTATTTTTATTACAATATTTTATTTTTTCCAAGAGAATTTAATACTCACTGCATCGTAGTAAAATTTGCCCACAACTTGTTTCTTTTGCTTTGGTCGCATATTGATGACATCGTAACCGGCATATATGCGATCGCCATTATCATCGAATGCCACCTGGCCAGTTTCACCCGTTATGTTGCGTGTTTTAAGATATTGAAATAGACGTTTTCCTGCAAAGTATTAAGAGAGAACATAACAATTTTCAAAACTGTGAACCAACAAGCTCAGAAGAAAAAAAACTATCGACATTTTAAATTACATATTTTAGGCAAGAAATTTTACTAAAAATAAAAGAGACAAACCTTACAATAGTCTCGAAAAATTCGGAATTTTTGCCAAGACAAAAAAGCACAGTACCCCAATTTCACGAACTCTATTTAAATATAAATTCATATTTAAATGTTGATTTTCATTAATTTTTTGTATGGAAAAACTACATTTAAATATGAATTGATATATAAATAAATTGGTGAAATAGGTTCACAGAGTTCTACTGATTGATTCTGGCAGAGGAGGCAAAAAACAAATACCTGTATCACGGTCTCACTCCAAGGATGCTTGAAGTTCGCCTTCTTTTGAAGGATTTATTTAACACTGGGAAGCCAAGACTACTCTCCCAGCGTTTTTGATACCTACCACAGCTACCACGTCCGATGCTCCGTGATCACACGTCGGCAACTTTAATTGCTTACACCCACAGTGAGGCCTCGAAGAGAGATGTGTGCAATTTAATCCCGACAGGGTCTCCCGAGGAAGAAAAATAGCCATCATCTCCGATAATCAGGCAGTTAGTTCATATGAGTTTACCTCTGATTTAACTGAAGAATACCGGATAAAGCTAAATAAGGTCACACTCCGCTGTGTTCTCGTACTGTAAGGAAACGACGAATTGGAAGGAACCTAAAATGCAGACAAACTAGCCAGGAGGGGAGGAGATTTTACACTCATGGTCGCACCAGAACCGTTTTGTGGTTTCTGACCCAATAGAATCCGAGAAGATACATTTATCGATGGAGATCAAGAATACATTTGGTTCAATCTCATTGGATTGGGCCATGCAAAGCTAATGATTGAAAAATATAACCAAAATCGTTTCAAAACTCTTATATCCTTAAGTAAAAATAATCTAAGAACGTGTAGCGGCAAGAATACCAGAGAACAAGTTTGGTTCAATCTCCATGTATTTTGGCATGCAAAGTGATTGGGACGTATAAGCCAAATCGTTTTAAAACTCGCATGTGTAAGCAAATATAATCTATGAATCTGGTATCTTCTTCACAGGAAATTCAAGTTGGAAAAAAATATCTAATGAAAATGTTATTAAGAGTAACAGCCTGTGCAGATTCTGTGATTACGACTTTGGAACTGCAGAGCACATTCTAAAGGAATATGAAACTCTACAGTCAATGAGGCAAGCACCTGTTGGAAGATTGACAACTGACAATTCTAGATCCAATTGCAGTCTTGAGATTCCTCTGAAGAACAGATCTAGATGATGTTTTCTAGTTCCTGTCAGAGGATGCAATATACCTTTTCGTTCTGGGTCTTCCTTAACAATTCAAATTCACTCATTTATTCCCTTTTAAATAAAGTAAATTTAAAAAATGGGTTGCAAAAGAAATCTGCGAAAGTTCAAAACATAATTTTAGGGTCTGTCCCACAATATCGACAACGTTCGACTTGTCGCCCACTTACATTAAAAAAAAAAAAAACAAATTCAAAATTTTGTTTTGTTTCAAATGTAACTGTGCGACTAG
The DNA here is from genome assembly GCA_905220375.1 of Tachina fera. Classification (NCBI taxonomy): domain Eukaryota; kingdom Metazoa; phylum Arthropoda; class Insecta; order Diptera; family Tachinidae; genus Tachina; species Tachina fera. The sequence goes on from LR999963.1 coordinate 181,487,588, forward strand.
TAAAACGTTGTCGACATCGTGGGACAGGCCCTTAATTTAAGGCCCCTTTCACATTAGGCAACTTTATTTGCGCAAGTCTTGTGTTTGTGGGTGTGAGAGGAAACGTCGGTTGAAGGGGAAAGAATTGCCGAGATTTGAGTACAGACTTGCTTGAACTTGGCAATTCTGCCACAAAACGTCAACAAATTAAGAAAACTCGAGCATAAGAAAATTAAACTTGCTCAACAAATGAACTGAATGTGAACATAGAAGCAAGTTCAAAAGAAAATAAATAAAAATGAAAATTATACTTGCGCAAGTAAAGTTGCCTAATGTGAAAGGGGCCTAATTTAAGGGCCGCACACTTACATTTGAAACAAAATATTAAAATTTCTCGTAGCATAAATAAAGGTTGCCCACCCTTTAGTTTAGGAAGTAAATTGCATTAAAAACATACTTTTTTTTTTGACAAAATCAGTTTTTTTTAAATCAATCTAAAGTAGAAATATGGGAATTAATAATGGAATATGATATTGGGGCAAATTTTCATCTCCAGCACGTCGGCAGACGACGGCTCTTTTCATAAAATTTTTAACCACATTTTGCAATAAAGCTTGGCTTATCTCGTCAATGCTGCCCCGAATTTCATCTTTCAAAGCGTCAGTTGTTTCTGGTTTGTGCAGGTAAACCAAGCCTTTGAAATGGCTTCAGAGAAAATAATTAAGCGGCGTTAAATGACAAGAACGAGGCGGCCAAACATTGTCATTACCAAATTGAGAAATTACGCTACCTGGAAAATTCTCATGCAATAACTGAATTGTTTGGCTGGCTGTGTGGCTTGTGGCACCGTCTTGCTGCAACCAAAAGTTTCTGATGTCCACATTAACCAATTGTGGCCTCATAAAAATTGGTTATGGTGGTTTGGTAGTGCAGAGAATTAACGATGATAGCGACGGCGTTTCCTTGGTCATTTTCTAAAAATATACGATAATATATAATGATGCCGCTTGAACACAAACCTTGCCATATGGTCACTTTCTTTGGATGTGATGGTTTTTCGAGGACCGTTTGTGGATTTTGTGAGCCCTATATGCGACAAATTTGTTTCGTAAAAAGGGGCCTCGTCACTAAAGATGATTTTAATGAAAAATTCTAAAAATGCGAAATGAAATTTTCACTATTTTGTAAGTTAATTTTCACAATTAAAATGTGCTCTTCCGTGGTTAAAATTTCTGAACTTTTAACTAAATAAATGTCAAAAGATAGCAGCTCAATTCTTGACATTTCCTCATTTGACAGCCAGTTTACTTCCTAACCTCAAATTTGCCCATCTTTTATATCCAGAATTGTTTGAATGTATTAAACCCAGACTAATTTCTGTTTTATTTAACTTTATTACAAAATTTAAATAAATTCAGTGAAGTGCGACTTTGACCCGCGCACGAAGGGTTCCGTACGGACACGAGATATGTAATTCAATACGAACTTTAGCCAATATAAACTATAGTTTTGGCATTTTTTTCGTTTTTGGATTTTTTTTCGGTTTTATGCGTTTTCTTAGTTTTGGAGTTTTTTGAATTTATTTTCGCTTTCTGAGTTTTGGCACTTTTTTCTCGTTTTGGCGATTTTTTTGGTTTTTTAATTTTTTTTTAATTTTGGCAATTTTTTTTATTTTGGCGTTTTTTTTAATTTTGGCGTTTTTTTCTCGTCTTGAGGATTTTTTTCGGTTTATGGCTTTTTTTAAATTTGGCAACTTTTTCGTTTTGGCGAATTTGTTTCATTTTGGCGATTTTTTTTTCACATAAACAGTTATTTTGGTTTTGGCGCATTTTTCGCGTTTTGGCGATTTCTTTCGGTGTTTGGCGTTTTTGTTCATTTTGGCAATTTTTTTTATTTGGGAGATTTTTTTCGAATTTGCCGATTTATTTTAGTGCTAGAAATTTTGTTTTAATTTTGTCGATTTTTTCGTTTTGGCGATTTTTTTAAATTTTTGGCGATTTTTTTCAGATTTTGGCAATTTTTTTCGATTTGCCGATTTTATAATTTTCGGATTTTATTAGTTTTACCGTTTTTGAAAATTTCAAGAGTTTACCTCTTACGGTTTCCAAGATATAGCAAGTTGTCAAAATTACATAGTCAAAATTGCATTAACTGATGGACCACCCTTTAATTTAAATTTTTTAATATTTTAATGTTAATTGTTGTAGTCTATATAAGAATAAACTAATTTTACAAATTTCAAGTGTCAATATACATTTTGACATACAATTTTATTTTTTAAAATTTTTCGTTGCTCGTTTTGGAACACCCTTTAATTTTTAATTCTCATGTATTTGTTGTTGTAGAGCCAAGGCTCTACATACTCTGTCCAAATTTCAGGTCCTTAGCTCCTACGGTTCCTGAGAAAATACCGTGTGACGGACAGACGGACAGCGTAGCGAAAACAATAGGGTTCCTTTTTTCACCTTTAGTGTAAGGAACCCTAAAAATTATACAAAAAGTAATTTGTTAAAAGTTTTGCTCAAAAAAAAAAAGAAAAATTGCAAAAATTTAAAAAACCTTTTTACATAGAAACTAATATATCATTACTAAGATAAGATAAGACTTGTTTCCATTACTACAATTTCATTCACTCACCTGACTCCCAATTGACACCAGAATCATCACAATTCTTGGGTGGCTCTGTAATCGTTTCATTTTTCATCATTTCCTTAATGGCTGAAGCCAAGACATACACCGAATCCTTAAGGGCAATAAAAACAATTTGTTAATATAATTCGAGAAAGAAGTAAAATTATGTACACAAACTCACTCTTATGTGGCGATTATCAATATTAAAATGCTCTAATTGCAAACCCAAAACACCATCTGGTGTATTATTGGCACTTAACGCTTGTTCAGTTACAATCCAAACGTGACCGGCCTCAGTCATGTTGTACAAGGCAGCATCACGAAAGAGAACCTGCGCATCTTCAGTGCTGTAAAAGCGAAAGAAAAAAGTAAAAAATGTCATTTAATGAATAAAACATTAACCCCCATATGCAAAAAAAAAAAATAAAGTGTGCGGATTAACGTACACTTGAAGCATGCGTTAATTTTTTTTGCATATGAGGGCAAATTATTTAAAAGCTTCGCTTGCCTGGCATACACCAAATACACCCGACTCTGGGCCGTTTTCATATCAATCAAATGCTCGGCAAAACTTTCCAGCTTTGGCTCAAATTCCACAATCATCTCGACGGTGGCTCTAACATCTATATCGTCATAATATGTTTGTGAAGTGGTCTGGAATCTACCCAAAATGGCACGACCATCTGTATCCGAGCTGTGTATAATAATTACCTGGATGTTGAAAGAAGAAAATATATTTCATATTCTTCTCTTAATGTTCTTTTAATATTTACTTTTGTATAACTAAAATGACTTAACATTTCCAACCAAACGTCAGCCTGATGGTAGTATGGCGGCACAGTGCGCAAAAAGGAAACATGTATATTTTTATCAGAGAAGGCGGCATCACGTGACGAAATCCCAATAACTGGTATTTGAAAGAAACCGCTGGTGTAACTAACGGCAGCCGGTGACAAATCACCGGTGGTTTTTTCGTGCGACACAACAACCGCATAAACCTGTTCGAAGATATAAAAAAACAATTTTTCCAAAATACAATAGACCCAGAGAAATATAATAAAATAAAAATAAAAAGAAACTGAATGAAATAAAATTATGAGCCTGCTTCCTCGGCAGATGTCTTTTGTTATAGCAACAACCAGCCAACCACCCCTGTCAAGTCAATAAAGTGAAATGAACACAATGATTTCCTAAATATTGCTTACACTTAAAGAAAAGCAAGACTTAAATTGTATGAGGTGGGCACATTATTAAAAACTTCCCTTACTTCTGTTTGTCTTTCTGTCTGTCTGTTACAGGCTGTTTTCTCGAGAACTGTAAAAGCTACGAACGGGGAAATTTTCACAGAATATGCCGCTACAACATCATATGTACGACAGTCAAAAGTTAAAGTGTGTTCTAAAACGAGCAACGAAAACTTTTGAAATCCTAATGTAATATACAGACAATTATATATAGACACTTGAAATTTGCACAGTTAATCAGGGCAATTATGAATAAAATTCCGCGTGAAATTTCTCACTTTTCCAATTAGAATTTTTTGTTTTCCCTATTATTTGCTATTAGTTGAAACTGTCTCCCGGGAAAAATTTCATGCGGGATTTTATTCATGATAGCCCTGAATGTATTTTTATGTAGACTACATCAGGTAACACTGAAATTTCTAAATCAAAATTCAAGGGTATTTCATCAGTTAATGTTATTTTTGACTATGTAATGCATACAGCAAGTTGGCAAACCGCAAGAGGCGAACTCTTGAAATTTTTGAGAAACACTAAAACTAAAAAATCTCAAAATAAAAAGTCGCCAAAACAAAAAAACGCCAAAAACCGAAAAAAATCGCTTAAACGAAAAAAAAACGCTGAAGCAAAAAAATCGCTAAAACTAAAATAAATCGCGAAAAGCCGGAAAAAAATTCCAAAAGCGAAAAAACCGCAAAAAAATAAGAATAAATGAAAAAATTCAGTAATGTGCGACTTTGACCCGCGCAAATAATGTGTCGACTAAATTAATCAACTTTATTTATTCAATGGAATCTTAAGACTAAAATTTAAAAAATATCTTAAATCTAACTTAAGCTAAGCAACGCAAGAATTTTATGCTTACGTTGCTGTCTGGCAAAGTGTGGGAAAGGAAATAAAAATGTAATCCTAAACTTTAAGGTTTCCCTACACTTTACCAGCACCTATCATTAGTTGCACATGTAACTCCTCACCCCTTTGTTTTAAACACTCCTGGGTTTCTTATACATGTATATATTTTTATATTTGTTTGTGTTTTTCGTTTTTCTGGAAGAAATTCCTATATCTTAGTATATATATGATGGTATTTTATATATAAGTATATTTTTTCTTTTATTATGAAAATTTATAAGATTAAATATAACTGACCGTTGTAACTTGGAGTTCATTTACAAAAAAAAATTATTAATTATTCGGTCTATACTTATTTATGATATTCTCAATGTCAGAAGGACTCTGAGATATCGTTACGACTTGGGTTTTATTTACACCCGTCTTTTTCTTCTTTATTATAAGATAGATTAATACAAGTGCAATAGTTACAGCAATTATCAATGTTACGTTCAGTCCATATGAGACTTTACTATGAACTTTCAATTCTTTAATTTCTTCTACATTTTTTACATGTTGCAAAGTAATATTTTGGAATTCAAAATTAGGGTTTGTTACATTAATAATTGATGTTGGTGGAAAAAAGAATTTTTCATGTATTATATGTTGTTTGTTTTCAAAAATTTTATCATCGATTGTAATGCTACAATTGTTTATATTTATTAAATAATTTCCTGATAAGCTTAAGTTTCTATTGTCACAAGTTTGCTTAATTTCAATTTTTTTAGCATTTTTCAACAAAATAGTTGCTTCATCCAACTCTATTGTTTCTGTTTTATTATTAAATATGTACTTACAGTTATTTCTAATTGAACAATGGTTGCTTTTTTGGAGATGTTTAACGATTACATTTTCCTTATAGTGTAAAATAACGTTATTTATTTCAACAATATTTTCGTTAACTTCATCAATTTCCATAAAATTTGTGTTTGGTACAGCGGTAAGTAATCTCAATTGTGTAGTAATGAATTTATCAGGGATCTGTATGGCTATTATTAGAGAATTGTCCTTGTACGTCATCACTCCGATTTTAAGGAGTTTTAACTTATAAAAATCAATGTTGAAGTTTTCTATTTCTGTTTTAGTAAATATGCTAGGATGAATAAAACTGTTTTTGGCGGATGCAATATTATCCTGTATTTTCTCTATATTGTCTTCAAGCATATTTAATTTAGACAACTGGTCTAAGTAAAGGTAACGTCTCATTATTTCGTTATTACTTTTTCTGATTTGTTCAAAAGCAGATTTTATACTATTTCTATCCTGATCTATAGAGTTTTTTAAGCTAGTAAGTGATTTATTAAACGAATCATTGATAATAATTTGATTGTTTACTGTCCTAATGATATTCCTATTATTTTCTTCAACTGTGGAGATATGATCCATAATTTCTGTCCTATCGTCATCGTCCATTGTTCCGTATAGCCATTTTTGTGCTGTGCCGATGATATTTATTAAACCTCTCTTTTCCCTTTGTTGTTTTGGTTTTATTGTTAAAATTTTTTCATGTATACTCTGTATCTTTTGCAAAAGGATTTCCCTATTACTTATATCTACAGTTTTAATATTTTCTTTTAAGACATTAAGAATTTCCACTATTTCTAAAATATTTACGATGTGTACTACTGTGTTAGTAGTATTAACTATTTCCACTTCACCCATCTTTATATCAATATAGCCATTGTTCTCCGGTAGCTGGCTGATTTGTAAAAATCCCTCAGTCCGAACCACCAGTAGAAGGAATACCATGGCGGTTACCAGGGTCTGAAAATTTAAGAGGTCTTTTAATGTTGGTTTCGTGAACATTTCTTAAGAGATGTTTCCTATATTTCGGCTGTTCTTTGTGTCGTAAAGCCCTGTAATTTTTTATATAACCTTCCTCTCTATTCTCCTCATAATTTTCCCTATTTAGATTTCTTTTTTCATTCAATTTGTCCTTATACTTCTCCATTCTTTCCTTTATTATTTCAAAATTTATTTTGTTATTAACCACATCAAAAGAGGTACATTTTATCGTACTGTGGTAGCTATTGTTATAAAAATTTATAGCTTTTATTATTTGTGTTTCTATTCTTCGAGATTTAATGCTCTTATATTCTCAGTTATGGTATTATTTAATCTTTCTACGTCGGAATTCCCGGTATGATTATTAGGTTTTGTTATATGAAAGTCAATTCCTTCTGCATCTAAAAAATTTTTAACATTGTTGGAATTGAATTCGTTGTCAAATATGAATTTTTTCGTTTTACCTTTTATTGCCAAAAATTCTCTAAGTTTTTGTACTATAGTTGTACTATTTCTATCTGGCATGTGAAAACAGACAGCATGCTTTGAAAATTTATGAATGAAAATCATAAACGACTGCTTGCTATTTACATATGTATCTACATGTACTATTTCATTTACAGATGCAGGTGTTTCGGTTCTTTGGAACTTCTTTTTGATTGGATTTCTGTCATACTTTGCTGATGAACAAATGTGACAATTATTTATTACCTTATGTATTGCCAATTTTAAATTTGGATTATAAATTTTGTGCCTGATATTTTCATAAGTAGCCAATATTCCTGAATGTCCGCTTTCATATTTATGGAAGAGAGCTATATTTTTATTCAATTCATTCTCGTCCTCTATGTCTCTAGCAAAGTAAGAACATTTGACTATTTTGTATGTGTTTCTATCAGGGAATTCTCTTATCAAACATGATTGTACTTTATAATACTCATGGTCGCTTAATTCAGAATATACTCCGATTTTTCCTTTGGGAATTTCTCTCCTCAAAATATTGGACACATTTTCCTGTTCAATGTCATTTCTATCTATAAAAATTCGCTTGTTGCCAAAAACTCTTTTAATATTAGTCTCTTTTTCAGCGACAACAATGATTTGAACTTTAAAGCGATTGACGACAGTATCCAAAATCCCTATACCATCATCGAAGTCTTCTTCCTGTGAGTGCCTCGTTTGCACTTCCAAAGATTCTGTTTCATTATTTGTTTCTCCACTATGTATAAAATCTTCTCGAATTGGCTTTAATGTATTTATTTCATTTGTATCGACATCAATTCTACTTAGGAAGTCGGCAATGTAATTGCACTTTCCTTTAATATACTCTATTTTAAATTGATATTCTCCTAAATCGATAAGATATCTTTGCAACCTCGGGCTTATATCTCTCCCAGAATATTTGCTCATGAGCCACTTTAAGGGCTGGTGGTCAAACTCTTTCCCATAGATATAAGGCCTAAAATATTTTACACCCCATACTATTGCTAACAATTCTTTCTCAATTGTTGCATAGTTGGTTTCGTGTCTATTTAACGTTCGCGATGCATATGCTACTGGGTGACCATCTTGTGTTAAGACAGCTCCAATTGCGTTGTTACTTGCATCTGTAACAATTTTGAAACGTTTATTGAAATTTGGGTATCTTAATATGGGTGAATTTGTAATAAGTTCTTTGAGTTTTTCAAAGGCTGTAATATAGCTGGGATCATTTGTTTCTATTTTTTCGTTTTTTTTTAGATATCTTGTCATTGGGTAAACAATTTTAGCGTAATTGTGGATAAATTTTCGGTAAAAACCGGTCATTCCTAAAAATGATTTTATTTGTTTTTCGGTAGTTGGAAGCTTAAGCTTTTGTATAATTGAAATTTTACTCGGGTCTGGTTTGATTCCATTAGTCGTTAAGACATGACCCAAAAACTGAGTTTCCTTTCGTAGGAACTCGCATTTATCGATTTGTATCTTTAATTTTGCCTTTCTTAAAGTTTTAAATATGTCCCTGATATTGCTAACATGTTCTGTCAACGAAGCACTGAATATAAGGATATCATCCATATAAACGACGCAAGTTTTGTTAATATGGTTCCTTAGCACAGTGTTCATCAATCTTTGAAAGGTCGAAGGTGCATTCCGTAGACCAAAAGGCATTCTGACGAACTCGAAATGCCCAAATGGAGTAGAAAACGCAGTTTTCTTTCTATCCTCCTCCCTGACAAGTATCTGATGGAAACCTTTCGCCAAGTCTATAGTCGAAAAATATTGAGCTCTACCTAACCTATCTAGTAAGCTATTCAGATTTGGTATCGGATATTTATCCTCAATTGTATGCTCATTTAGCTTCCTGTAGTCCACAACTATACGCCATTTTTTCGTCCCCGAATTATCAGTTTTCTTGGGAACAATCCATAAGGGGCTGTTATATGCAGAGTTGCTCTCTCTGATAATATTTTCTTTTAGCATTTCATCTACCTGTCTTCTGATTTCATTTTCGTGGATTTGGGGGTAGCGGTATATCTTTGCATAAAGGGGCTTTTCAGTATCAGTAATAATTTGGTGTTCTATTTCGTTTGTTGCCGAAAGTTTATCACCTTCGATATAAAAAAGGTCTTTAAAATCATTCAAAAGATTTGTAATTTTTTCTGCCTCCTCGCTATTCAAGTGGCTAAAATTAAGCCTATCAAATATTGATTCTCGTGGAATTGGTTCGAGAGAACATATATTATTAGTATTAAAAGGGTAGTGCGTTTTTTCGAAATAAAATTTATTACCTAGGATTTCTACATATTCAAGTTGGTTATTTATTACCGCCTTAAGGGGTACCAGAAAATTTTGGCCTATTATTGCATCGTATCTATCATTTTGAAAATCAACAATCTTCCAACTGAGTGTTCCCAAACAACAAAATTCCTTGGGAAAAGGTGTAACCAATTGAGAACATATTTCACCAAATCCATTCAAGGTTCGATATCTGATTGGTTTAACAAGTTTCTGCTCCGGGTAATTTTCAATTAATTTATTTCGTTTTATTACACTAGTTGTAGAACCCGTATCTATAAGGCTTCTAATTCTCTGTTTTCCTATTGATATTATTACTATAGGCAAGTTGGTATTTGAGGCGGTATCAGAAAATTTACTTCACTTTCCTGATGAAAGGTACCTATTTCCATTGGCTCCGGTCCTTCGCCATAATAATTCCTTCGGCGTTCTTGTCCACTGTTATAACAATTTCCGTTCTGATCATTTTTCCTCTGGTTTGAAAAACCTGACTGCTGTGTATTATGATAATTTCTATTATGACTAGATCCCATCTGTAACCTATCATTGATGTTGTTCCTATTTTGGAATCCTCCATTACTTGATATTTGAGTATTATAATTGAAATTGTTTTTATTTTGAAATCTATTATTACTTGACGTGGGGAAATTATAATTGCTATTGTTTTTATTTTGAAATCTGCTAGTATTTGACGTTGTTAAATTATAATTGAAATTGTTTTTCTTTTGAAATTCGCTATTATGCGGCATGAAATCCTGCCAAATCTTCTTAGGTGTTTGCCTGTTCATTTTTGCAAAATCTTTATTTTTCGAGTCTGTTCTATGACCAAATGCTATTGCTCTAGTATCATATAGAAGCTTAAGTTTCGTATATTTTGACATTATACTAGTCAAAGTTTCATCTTCACCTATATGGGCCCTTATTGGTCCATCTATTTTTTCAATCATCAAGTCAACCAAGTCCCTGTCTACACAATTAGGATTATATATTGACGGTCTTCTTACATCTAATTCATATAATTCATTTATTTCATATTTAACCTTAGTAAATATATCGAAAAGTTCACTTAAGTTACTCACTTTAGCATTTCTAGCAAAATTAAAAATCTCTCCATAAGTTCTCCTCGGCTGCAAGCCTTTTAAAAGCTGATTTTTTATTTGTTCCCAAGTTGCTCCGTCTGTCAGCTCTCTAACCATTTTGCCCGCATCTCCTTCCAGTTTTTCGTTCGTCACTATCCTCAACCCATAAGCAATGAGGTCATCATTTCCGCCTGCCAAAGCCAATGTCGATTCGACTGACATTATAAACTGCCTTAGATTATGATCTTTGTCTAACGGCCTTATTCTCCTAAATTCGGCTATTATGTGTTCTGGTTTCAGATAAAACCCTTGAACTTGATTCTGCTGAACCTGCTGTTGTTGATTTTGCGATTGCTGTTGTTGATGCTGCATTTGTATCTGCTGTTGTTGATGTTGCGATTGCTGTTGTTGATGCTGCATTTGTATCTGCTGTTGTTGCTCTAGTTGTTGATGTTGTAATTGTATTTTCAGCTCCTGCTGTTTTAGAACCATTTCAAGTTCTACAATTCTTTGCTGCAATTCTTCTTCCATGTTTATATGGCGATTTTCGTCGAATTTTTGTTTTCTATTCATCAACGTTAGGTTTTTTTTGTATATCTTTTTTATTATTATTTAAACTTTGTTTTTTTTTCTTTTAACTTTTATTTAATTATTAGTTATGTTAGAGATTTAATTATTTGTTCTTTATTATTAATTTCTTTAGAAATTAATTCCGTTTCCGACTGCGCCAATAATGTGTCGACTAAATTAATCAACTTTATTTATTCAATGGAATCTTAAGACTAAAATTTAAAAAATATCTTAAATCTAACTTAAGCTAAGCAACGCAAGAATTTTATGCTTACGTTGCTGTCTGGCAAAGTGTGGGAAAGGAAATAAAAATGTAATCCTAAACTTTAAGGTTTCCCTACACTTTACCAGCACCTATCATTAGTTGCACATGTAACTCGCACGAAGGGTTCCGTACGGACACGAGATATATAATGCAATACGAACTTTAGCCCAACTAGTATATAAAATATAGTTTTGCCATTTTTTTCCTTTTTGAGGTTTTTTTAATTTTGGCGATTTTTTTATTTTGGCGATTTTTTTAATTTTGGCCTTTTTTTTTGCTTTGGCGATTTTTTCGGTTTTTGGATTTTTTTTAATATTGGCGATTTTTTATTTTTTTGGCGATTTTTTCATTTTGGTGATTTTTTTTTAATTTTGGTGATTTTCGGTTTTTGACGTTTCGACTTAATTCATTTACGCGTTTTTTTTTTGGTTTTGACACTTTTTTTCTCATTTTAGCGATTTTTTTTCGGTTTTTGGCGATATTTTCATTTGGCGATTTTTTTATAATTTTGGCGATTTTTCACTTTGGTGATTTTTTTATATTAACAATTATTTTGTTACTGGAGCCTTTTTCGCGTTTGGCGATTTTTTCGGTTTTTGGCGCTTGTTTCATTTTGGCGATTTTTTTCATTTGGACGATTTTTTCAAATTTCGAAACTTATTTTAGTGTTAGAAATTTTTTTGTAATTTTGGCGACTTTTTTTTGGTTTGGCGATTTTATAATTTTCAGACAGACGGACAGCGTAGCGAAAACAATAGGGTTCCTTATTTCACCTTTGGTGTACGGAATCCTAAAAATCGCCAAAGCGAGAAAAATCGCTAAAAACCGAAAAAAGTTTACCGGGTACTAATTTGTTTTTTAAATGTTTAACTGATGTAAAAATATTTGATTCTATAGGCTGAAGTTCATACAGAATAACAAATGTATTGTCCGTATGGAACCCTTTCGTGTCACGCTTTACTAAATTTATTTAATCGTCCCACTAGGGAAATTATAAGAATAACAATGGGCAATCCTGAAATTGGTTGGTCTTGGCTGTCTGCAAAAGTTTTGTTTTTTTGGTCTCCTCTAGCAAAATCCAAACTGTTTTGTGTTAAGCTGTAGTATGTATAAATATTTAAAGTTTTTTAAATTTTTCATCAACAAATTTCTTCAAGTGTACAATTATGTTTGCTCTGACATTTTTTCATTCAATCATCAATATAAAGCCAAGGAAAAAAATATATAAATTCTTATAAAAAACAGAAAAGCTCACCGGTGTTACCACAAATAATTTTTTCTAAGAATATTTTTCCTAGTACTTTCCTTTGTTGCATTACTTTTTTGTTACTTACATATGATTTACACCTGCAAGCGTAAGTTTGAAAAAGTCATTACACTCCAACCCTTTTACTACTTTCAACTCAACTGAAAATACCACCACCTTTAGACACGGAAAGTTTACCTTGCAAAGTCTCAATTCAGCTGGGGGAAAGACAGAAAAATATTGTATTCCTCCCTCTGTCTTTCACAGAGCTGAATTTAGACTTTGCAAATTAAAATTTGCGTGTCTAAAAGAGGTTCAAGGAATTTTACAAGACAGTGATTTAGTTGCTTTCACTTGCAGCAAGTAATTGAAAAGTTAATTAACAGTGTTGCCCTATTAATAGTTTAGTATAAATTAACTGAGTGGCTCATTTCATATACATACAAACATACATATATTTAAAAGCTTATTTAATATTTTTTTCCTTAAATATTATATAATATAAAAAAATAATAAAAAAGTTCAATACTATCTGGTTCCCTTAAAACTAGGGTTTTTTCCCGGGAATTGCCGGGACGGCGGCTTTAAAATTTCCCGATTTCCCGGGATTTTTTCTAAGGAATCCCGGCAAATAATAATAAAAATATTTGACTGCTTTCACTTTGCCATTTGTGAAAATTTCTTGCGAGCAGCGTTTTTTCTAAAAAATTTTACATTTAAAGATATATTTTGTCACATAGATTGATGTTTTAAGCCGGAACATAACAATTATAATATGAGAAATGGAGAAAGTGTTTATAACCATTTTATGGTTAATAAAAACCTAAAGTAGATAATGGTTATTTTCAAGTAACCTGTTCTTCAGAAAGAAAATAAATAACAATTATTTTTGGTCACTGGTTTTAAAGTAACATTTTTAAATTATTATTCTCTTTCTTTATTTTTAATAAAATTGTTTTACATTGAAAACTCAATTGTATGGACGTTGCTTAGAACAAATCTACTGATCTGTTTTCGACTTCAAACATTGAAAATTTTTCATTTTATGTTTGTTTTTATTAAATATTATGTTATTACTTATATATGTTTACTTTTTTGATGTCATATACCAAAGATTTTCGTGTCGGAAAAAACCTTTAAGGAATTTAAAAACTGAAAGTTCTTGTTTTAAAACCCAATTTGAATTAACATACGAGTGTTTATATATATATATATATATATATATATATATATATATATATATATATATATATATATATGATGTGTTTTAGTGAGTGTATTAAGCTTTATAATCAAATACCGGGCATATTTAGTGTGTATTATTTCTAAGGAGCGGAATCCCGGGATATTTAAGAAGACTTCCCGCTTTCCCGGGAAATGAAAAAGTTCGGGGGAAAAAATCTACTTAAAACTAAACTCTTTTATTTTAAACATGCAACTTGTAAGACAATCGGGCATTTTTGCAAAATTTTCGTTGATAAGACGTCCTTGCACAGAGAATTTATATGCAAATACTTGCACGTGCAAACGCAGGGTTAAACAAGGCTAATGTTTTGCTATATTCTAGGTTGTATATTTGAATATAGTGAATACAAATAATTATCTTTGTGCTTTAAAAGGTTAACTTACCTTTTCATGGGATTATAAAAGCACTAAAACCTATTTTAATGCCTTAAAATCTTAATCTTAAACTTAAACTTGAAAACACTAGAAAACGGCTGATTTTTTTATTTTGACTGTGTTATTTAAAAAAAAATAAATCACAAAATTAAATATGTAAAATGTTTAACGGATTTTTCATAATTTGGAAGCTTTTTTTTTAATAAAACAACTAATTACACAAGAAAATTAATAAGTAACACATTTATTATAACATTTGCCACATTGTATTAGCAAAAAACATCAAGTAATTTAAAAAGGTTTTAGAGACTTAGCGGAACGTTTTCAAATCACAAAATTATAAATTATATGTACTTTCAATTTTTCCTGATTATTTCAGGATATTTCTTATTATTATTAAAGCTAAAGAAGTCTGGTTAAATTTTCTTGATTTTACGGTTTGAGCTATGGAATGATTTATGTGAACAAAAAACTTTTAATATATTTCCTTTTTTAGCAAAACAGGAATTTTCTATGCAGCAAATGTTCGCAAACCAATTGATTTCTTTTTCACACACTTTACTTTTCTTGTTTTCTCTTTTCTTTTCTTTTGTTTTCTTTTCTTTTCTATTATTTTCTTTTCTTTTCTTTTCTTATCTTTTTTTCTTTTCTTTTCTTTTCTTTTCTTTTCTTTTCTTCTCTTTTCTTTTCTTTTCTTTTCTTTTCTTTTCTTTTCTTTTCTTTTCTTTTCTTTTCTTTTCTTTTCTATTATTTTCTTTTCTTTTCTTTTCTTTTCTTTTCTTTTCTTTTCTTTTCTTTTCTTTTCTTTTCTTTTCTTAACTTTTCTTTTCTTTAAAAAAATTTTCATAATACGATGTATTTCTCAAATCTATCTTTATCACACCAAAGCGGCAACACTGCACAATACACCGGTAACACAGTTCAAAGTAGTAAAATTACGAAAATTGGTCTCAGGCGTATACTTCCGTTTTACTCTACTACTGTACATGCAGAGAGTGTGTGATAGTATGGTCTTATTTCTTTATACATATTTAATTTTGCTGTCTTCTCTTTTTCGTCTGTCATAAAGAAAAATTCCCAAATGATGAACAAGCAGATGCCTATTAGGATAACATTCATTCATATTTTTATTATCGTTATTAGATCTTCCAATTGCTACAACAACAGAGAGTATAATTGAATATTGAATATACAACTTATTTGCATATTTCAAGCCGAGGAAATTAAGTATTTTTTATTTATTTTTTTTATTTTTCTTCAAGTGTAAAAAGAGAGGAAATTTATGGTAATTTTGAAAGGATATTAACTGTAATTGCATTTCAAGTGGTGAAATTAACACTCAACATGCATGCACACATACATACTACATACATACATATGAAGACAAAAACAGTTTAAAATGCATAGAATAAACACACACATACATACACACATATTCATACTTATTTATGCACAACAATAACACTGTAAAGTAAAATTCAATATGCTAGAAATGAGGTGGAATTGTTGTGAAGAAGAAGAAGAAAATCATTCATTTAAACAAAAAGGCCAAAGAAGTCAAGTGAAATATTAAAGGAAACGGAAATTTGAATAAGAGATAGAGAGAAATGTGATATGGAAGCAGGTATTGGTGTACGTATAATAAGAGCTGAATAGATAATTGAGACTGGTATTTAAAAGTAAAGTATACAAATGTTTATGTTACTTAAAACTACATTCAGAGAAAAGCAAGTTCTACTTCTCTGAAATTTCTGTATGTTTATACTTCTTTGAAATTTTTTGTATAGTAAAATTTATAGAATTTCTAAGTATGTACTTTACTTAAAAAAATTTTTTCTCTCCACAAAAAGCTAAATTAACAGGCAACTATTTTAGTATGGAAGAAATAAAAGCTAGCTGCTTATATGGGGGATAATCTTTCTATCTATTTATGTACATATGTACATACATGTATCCACATTGAATACTTGAATACTTATTTTTTCCTTGTTCGCTTTATTATAAATACTAGATTACTTTAAAAAAATTATGTACCATTAATAACCTCTATTAATTAAAAATAAGAAAAAAAAACAAAAATGGATATACAGTCCTTTAGAAATTAAAAATAAAATTCAATGACTAATCCTTTAAGTCAATATTGAGTTAGATATTTTCTTTCTTTTTTCTTTAATAGAATTAAAATAAAACAAAACGACTATGAAATTTAGTTAGTTTGATCTATACGAGGGCGCATCAATAAGTACGTTTTTTAAGTTTCTAAGTTCGCATAACATTTGCCGTTTATTGTTTTTCCCTTTTTAAAGGTAATCGGTGGGGTTTATCTCGTATACATCCCAAAAAAACTGTTGCCATCATTTTATTGGCCGACAAACTCACCTTGGCCTTTTTCGCTGCAGGTTTAGACTGCTGCTTGGTCTCCGGAGTACAGTAATGGATCCATGTTTCATCCACAGTTACAAAACGCCGCAACACCTCTTTCGGATTGCGGTTAAACAACTCCAAACAATCCTTTGAAGTTGTCACACGTTTGCGTTTATGGTCAAGTGAGAGGAAACGCGGCACCCATCTTGCAGACAACTTCTTGAGCACAGCTGATTATTTAAAATCGAAACCACACTGCCATATGAAAACAATCTCACGCACTTTTACTCTTAGATCGGCCAACACCATATCGTGGATTTTTTTCTATATTTTCGGGTGTCGTTTGTACTTGTGAGACCACAGCGAAAGTCAGTAAACTACTTTTTTACCATTGAAATCGATGGTGCAGAGTCCTCATAGTATTTATCGAGCCCTTTTTTTTGGTTTGGTTGACGGTTTTCGCAAAAAAATAATGTTTTGAGCACACGAAATTCACTTTTTTCCATTTTCTTCCCAAAAGGTGAGGTAGTCTGTTATCAACGGCTGCCAAACACAAACCAAATGACACAGCTTGTTCAAACTTAGACGGGAGTCAACTGACAGTTGTCTTTTGACAGGAGCAGTGTTGCCATTTCAATCAAGAGGCTGGAGATTCAAAAATACACTTGAGTTAATGATCCACCCTTGTACATGCATACATACTTAAAATTCATTTAC
This sequence comes from Tachina fera, assembly GCA_905220375.1. NCBI lineage: Eukaryota > Metazoa > Arthropoda > Insecta > Diptera > Tachinidae > Tachina > Tachina fera. The sequence continues at coordinate 181,504,751 of LR999963.1, forward strand.
TAAAAAAATATGTGTTACTCAAATAAATAAGTTTGGCTTAAGTCAACATGTTTGCTTATGACAAAACAGAATGATATATCGAAATATTTACATTTCTGATTTGCTACACAAAAACAGAATATTTGTGTGTGCGGTTGCGTTGTGAATAAGTCTACAAGCATGTCGTCATCTAAAATAAATAAGTCGAAACTAAATACTAAATTGTGTATAACCTTTTATATACTTATTTTATATTCTTTCATAACATGTGTGCTAATATAATTCTCTTTAAATTTTTGTTTCAAAGCATATTAAGGCTTTTGTAATTTTATCATAATATTTAGACTTCCGGTCTCGTATTTTCATAAACCATGAGTAGAGAATGGAAAAGTTTATAAGGTTGTATTATTGCTACTCAAAAATATTATTTTAATTTTCTTAAACATTTATTATTGTCACTTTGAAATATCGATAAAATAAAGATACAATCAGTAACTTCCTATAGCGGGAAGTTAAAAATTAACAGGCTTATTCACAAAAAATATTAAGGCTTTATAAAGGGGTTTTAAAACAAATTTTCACACAAAATTTTTCTTATTAAGCCTTAATAACTTTTATAAGTAGTGCTGTAAAAGTTTAAACCCCAAGGTAAAATTTTCAAATCAATTTCCCACACAATATAATAAGCTTGCTTTAATCAAATAATGTTCACATTTGCCTTCTTAAACACCTCTATAGTGATTAAGAGCCAAGAACCATAAATTTGGGAGGTTTTCCTATACATTTACATGTTTTGTTAATCATTTTAAATTTAATAATTGCGTTAGTCGCTTAGACTTACTTGAACAAACTACGAGAGCTTATACTAACTTAAAGGGAAATGTTGTATGCTTCTTTCATTTACCAGCATTACAGTAAGTCGAAATCGAATCCAAAAAAATCGACATTCGTACTAATTCCTATTTAAATTTGCTTAAAAAAATATTTGGTGCATTCGATTTTCGATATAAAGATGAGAAAAATAATTTTATTTAACTTTTTCTTTAAATTTTTTAATAATTTGAAGAACTGCAAAATTTTATATACAATTTTTTTTTTTGTCAAAATGCCAACTCAGATATAAAATGAGTAACTTTGTTTAATTTTTAAATAATTTTGTTTGTTTAAAACTAAAATGTGAACATAGTATAAAAAATAAAGTTCAAAAAATCTATTTAGAAAAAATCAATTTTCCATCCCTGAACATCAATACTGTGTAATTCCATGCATACACACAACTACCAAAGCATGCACTCAAGTGTGTGCATTAATTTTTAATAACATGAAAATATTCTCAAAAATATAATGTATACTTTCAGGCATTTCCATTAAATATATGTTAACAAGTGTGCGTACAAACATTTGCATTTACATACGACCACTCAATAACATAACATCCGGAATTATTCCGTTTGTATTTAAATATGTACATTGCAGAGAAAAATACAAAACATATGTACATATGTACATGCATATGCATGTGGGTGTGTGAATATAATAACGAAAAACAAATAAATGAGGATTGAGTGTACATATAGTTTACAATAAATACACAGTGGCCCGATTGCGGTATAAAAAGCACATTAATGTATTTTTGGTTTATTTTAAGTAATTAAACCTGCAAATATTTTATACATACATATTTTGATGAGAGTTTGTTTAAAAATTATTTCGCAATGAATTAATTTGTTTGATTAATCATTGAATTTTTGATCATATATTAATGCAAATAAATATTTTTTTTTAGAAATTTGCGGTTTTTGCATGTACATCCGCTATACATTTCAATAGTTTTTAGGGTTCCGTACACCAAAGGTGAAAGCTGTCGCGTCTGTCCGGCACAGGCTATTTTCTCAGGAACCGTAAGAGCTACGGACCTGAAATTTGGACAGAGTATGTAGAACCTTGTCCGCTACAACAGCAAATATGTATATGAGGGTTAAAAATTAAAGGGTGTTCCAAAACGAGCAACTAAAAATTTTAAAATGTTATACCTACAATTGTATGCACATATGTATATTGACACTTGAAATTTGAAAACTTAGTGTATTTTTATACAGACTACAAAAATTAACACTAAAATCTAAAAAAATTTATTTAAAGGGTGTTCTATTAGTTAATACAATTTTGACTATGCAATTTTGATAACTTGCTGTATCTTGGAGGAGGTAAACTCTTGAAATTTTCCAAAACGCTAAAACTAAAAAAATCCCAAATTAAAAAAACACCAAACCAAAACGAAAAAAATTTACAAAAATCACCAAAACGAAAAAAATCGCCAAAAATTAAAGAAAAATTATAACACTAAAATAAATCGCCTAATTCGAAAAATCGCCCAAATAAAAAAATTGCCAAAATGAAAAAAACGCCAAGAACCGAAAAAATCGCCAAAACTAAAAAAATTGTTTATATGAAAAAAAAATCGCAAAAATAAAAAAAAAACGCCAAAATTAAAAAACGCCAAGAACCGAAAAAAATCGCCAAAACGAGAAAATAAGTGTCAAAATTAAAAAAAGCTCCTAAATAAAAAATAAAATCGCCAAAATGAAAAATGCCAAAAACCGAAAAAATTAACAAAACTAAAAAAATAGACTATATAAAAAAATCACCAAATTTAGAAAAATCGCTAAAATTAAAAAAAAATCGCCACAATGAAAAAAGTGCATAAGCTAAAAAAATCGGCAAAATGAAAGAAAAACCGAAAAAACAGCAAAACTAAAACAGTCGACTATATGAAAAAAATTCCCTAATTAAAAAAGTCGCCAAAATAAAAAAATCGAGAAAATGAAAAAAACGCCAAAACCAAATCGAGAAAAAAATTCCAAAATTAAAAAAGCGCCAAAACTATATTTTATATAAGCTACAGTTCGTATTAGTGAAATGCAAAAGACCATTTATAAGACCTTTCAAGACATGAGAGATTTTTCAAATGCTTTACTACAGCGAAATATTCTAAACCAAACGCTAAAAAATCGGTTGGCAAGACATTTATTTCAGTTGTTTGTCTTGCCAACAGTGTTGTTTAGAGTTTATTTTAGAATATGGCGCTGTAGTAAAGCATTTGAAAAATCTCTCATGACTTGAAAGGTCTTATAAATGGTATTATGCAGGTCACTAGTTTGTATTGAATTACATATTTGTACGGAACCCTTAGTGCGCGGGTCAAAGTCGCACTTCACTGAATTTATTTATAATTAAAATTTGTTTTTCAACTGCATGTCTAAATTTCTCAAGTATTTATTTTTTATTTATAATAATAAATGTCAAAAACTTTTAACTCGATTATTTGACGGCAGAAGTAGTCCTCATCTTTCTCTCACATCCTTATGCTATACCATTTATCCATTTCATTTTATTCTCTATTGCTGCTATTAACCAATAGAAAAGGTTACGTGCCGCAAATTTTGTCAACAAATTTTATAATAATAAATAATATATATTTTGAACACTGACTTGTCCCACTGTCAATGCCAAAAGTTTCAACCGAATTTGATGTATTTCTGGCTAACAAAAATATATATGTATGTTTTTAGTTGTTATTTAGTTGACTTACCCTTTTGTCAATTAATTTATCGCAAACATTAAACACTGTTTTAATTGGATTCTTATCCATTCGTATGGTCTTGCCATAGTACGTCATATTGCGGCTAGTTTTATAATTTTGATCGAAATTTAAGTGCTAAAAAAGTAAGAAATTAGTTTCATATTTTTATAACATATTAACAAACCAAACAAAAAAATCACTTACCGATATTGTCAAGCGAAAATGTTTCTCGCTCTCAGAGTCACTTAAAACACCGCCCACATTATATTTCTCGGCATCATCCGAATCATTACAAGTCACAATTTCCGTTAGCAGTAAAAAGGAGATAGATAAAAGTACTTTCTCTTGACAGATCTTCATTGTGAACTAATTATTTTAGTTTTGGAATTGGAAGTAGATATTTATCTAAAATTAAATTCCTAAAAAAAATTTAAAATATTTAAAAACGCATAAATGCATACTAAGAAAAAATTATCGAAATAAAAAATTAAAACCGGAAAATTGATAACCCTATAGTATGTAAACTTATATGTACTCTGTTTCCACTGGTCCGGCAAGCGACTCGTCTAAAAATTATCTTCATTAAAATCGCTCAAAAAATGATCACTTTTCATATACATTTTCTACTCAAGTCAACCGTCCGTATTGTGTAAACAGGGCCTTAATTCAAGTACTTGGATTTATTCAATAATTTACTGAAAACAATTATACATGAATTTTCTTTTTAAATAAATTTTTACATTAATTTTTAAAATAATATTCAATATAATGACTCTAATTAATACAAGAATATCGTCAAAATCAAATTGGTTTCATTTCTTTCAGACATGTTTTGGTAGAATTTATTTTTGAAACTACTAATTCAACAGACTAATTTTCCATTTTGTTAAGAAATAGTCATAAAAATCGCCAACAAATTTATTTATCGCCAAAAAAATCCGCCATGTCGCCAAACCAAAAATTTGGACGCCAAACAAGTTGAAAAATCGTTACGTTTGGCGAGAAACCGCCATATCTGACAGCCCTGACCCTCACTGCTTCCAGAGGTATTAAGAGCTTCTGGTCATTCTTTAAAAGAGAATAATGCTAGTTCTTCAATTCCAAGGCATATTTATTAGGTCTATGCAACTCTACAAAAACACAGCAATACAAAAAACAACTTTGTGTTTAAGTTGTCAGAAACACACGCAAACATGAACTATAGTATATGGTGTAAACAACTTTTGACAGCTTAAACACGAAAACACAGAATATCATCAGGACGATTGCATTGACCTGATAAATAGGCCTTGTTCAATTCCATTCCATTTTTTTTAAGGATGACCAACAGTCACATTCACTAACCTCCTGGCTGAAATATTTATTTGCAAGTAGTTCCTACTTCCGGAAAGCTTTCACCCTCTGCACCTAAAAAATATGCCCGAAATATTTTTTCGAGTTCATGCAAAAAAAAAAGATTTTTTTTGATACCTGGTCCGGATGACATTCCAGCATTGGTATTGAAGCGGTGATCTTCGACGCTAACAATTCTATAAGCTATTTATGTATGTGCTGAAAGGTTGCTAATGTTACGCCAACTCCTAAAAAAGAGAGAATAGTAATCCTGCAAATTGCCGCCCAATGGCAATATATTCTGCACTTTCCAAAGTGATATACAGTGAAACCTCTCCTAACGGACACCTCTAATAACCTGACATGTTTTGTAGAAACAAAATTTAAATAAAAGAATGTGTACCACTCTCATAAGCAGACACCTTTAATAAACGGATAAAAATACGGCGACGGTGAGTGTCCAATTATGCGAGGTTTTACCGTATTGAAATTTGCTAATCTGAATTAAAATTGACTAATCTGAATTATAAGTGACGTTTTCTGAATTGCAAATGGAAAAGTTGTGGACTTTAGCTTCTGTGCCGCCATGCACTTCATAATAAAGTCTAGTTTCATTACTAAAAATATTTCATTCCATAATAATTGAAAATATTGAACTTAAGTCCGATTAGATGCCAGTTTATAGGAGACAAGTAAAACTTATTGTCTGCCTATTTACTTGAAAACAAAAACAAAGGACTCACATTTCTATAAACCGGCAAAAAGAAATTGTTCCTGCTTGAAATTCACTCTGGTTAAATTAATGCCCCGTTTCACAATAACGAAAGAAAACTTTCGACTTAAACTTTATATTGAAAACAAAAACAAATTTTCATATTTTATTGTTGTTTTCAATACAAATTTTCAGTCGAAAGTTTTCTTTCGTTATTGCGAAACAGGCCATAAATTTTAAATATCGATGGCTTAATATAATAACTATGCAAGCATAGTTTTTTTTTTAAATTAAATAAATCTTTTATTTTTCAGTTTTACGTACTTCGTTAATGAAGGAAGATTTAATTATATGTTGCCTACCAGAAAACGTTTAAAATGCGAAATCGCAAAAAATTGAGTTACGCCTTTTTTATATTAAACCATCGACATACATTTTATTTATTTTTTTTAAATTCTGATGATTGATAAAAAATCATTTTGGTAAGAGGTGGAAAATTGAGAATTTGTTTCATTAATTCAATTTGTTTGATGATTTAAAAACAATTATTAATATTTTCTGTCATTATACACCTTAAAAATATAAAAACTCCCAATAACCCTTTTTTGCTGGTCTGGCAACTTGATTTGCTTTGTTTGTTTACCTTGTTTAGCGATCATGTGTTTTTGACATTTCCACCATTTACACTCTCACACCAAAAACCAACTCTTTCTTTTAAAACCCCGCTCTTACTTAAAATTCCAATTGCATTATAATTTTTCGTGGTTTATTCTCATTTAAAACGTCTCATCGTCTTGTTGAACACACTTGTTGATTTTCGTTCAGTCTTGTGCAAATTGCAGTAGGTTTTTTTTTATTTATTTCTTTTACAAATTAAAATGCAAAATCGTTGAAAATAATAAAGAAATTATGAAATTTAGCTAAAGTGCAATGTAATTTAATAGAAATTAACAAGGAAAAGAGTGCAAATGTGAAAGAAAAATAGTAAAAAAAAAATACATATTGAAATAAAAGAAACACCTTAAAAATATTGTTCGTGCTTTTGTTAATACGTAGCACAAATTTTTTTCTTCAATACATACGTTAACATTACGTGGTAACGAAAGAGTGTGTGTTTTTGTGCGCGCGAGTGTGTGTGTATGAGTGTTGGGTTGAAGCTGTCTATTGTGTTTGTTGTTGCTAATGTGGTGCGTTGTTATTGTACGTTCGGTCGTTTGTTGGCTTTCGGGGTATAAATTTCAAGTCTTGTTTACGGCTTTTTAAACAACACAAGCTATACACTTATCCCTCGACTTACACGATTTTACTTTTACACGATTATTTTGGTTTGGTTATTATTTAATTTATTTATTAATGATGTTGGCTGCTTTTTTATTAAATCTAAATTTCTTCTATATGCAGATGATTTAAAATTTTTCATGAAATTTGATTCGATGAGCGATAAATGCATTATGCAAAATGAGCTTAATAATTTAAGTAATTGGTGTCAATTGAATTGCTTGCATTTAAATATTAATAAATCCTTACACGTTTCATTTCATAGATCTATGAAACTAATCGAATTGACGTTTTATATTAATGGTATTAAATTGAACACATCAAATTCCAAACTTGATTTAGGTGTTGCTTTCGATAGTTCTATGTCTTTTGTAGCACATGTTGAGTATGTACTTCCTAAAGCATATAAAATGCTTGGTTTTTTGAAGCGAAACTGCTCTGAGTTTGCTAATCCGCATACACATAAATACCTGTACACGTCTTTTGTCAGATCTAAAGCTAGGAACACAATCGGGACGAACGACGAATTTCGATAACCATTCGCTCCATAAATTCGTCGTGTGAAGCACAATAATGACGAATTTACTCACCGAATTCTTCTCTCATATTTAATAAAGTTGGTTGTTGTGTGTGCAAAAACTGAGAGAGAGATAGAGAATTTTCTCTCAATTTTGTGTTTTCATCATTCGTCGGCGTACAAAATAGAAATAAATCTATCTCAGACTTCGTCACGTACGACGAATTTCGTTGTACGGCGGTGTTGTGTTCATTTTCGTATATAAATGTGGTCTATTTTCTATGACGAAACTTCGCACCGAAAAATTCGTCATTTGTCCCAGTTGTGTTCCTATCATAAGTTTGAATATGGTGCAGTGATATGGAATCCACATGTCTCAAATCTTATCTCTCGTATTGAGGGACTGCATCATATTTTTGTTAAATTTTTTACACGCTCGTTATCGTACTTAGCTACTGTTTCATATGAATCTAAGTGTCTATTTATTGGCCTACGTACTCTGGAGGGACGTAGAAAACTTCAGTCCGCCCTTTTGATTTATGGTATTAATGGATACATTGACTGTCCTGATTTGCTTAATTCTATACCATTCTTTATACCTCCTGGAAACCTGAGGCTAGTTAAATAGTTTGATATTCCTTTTCATCGAACTAATTATGCTCTTAATGCCACATTAAATCGTGCTTTTGTGTTTCTTAATGAAATTAATTGTAAATTGCAAAAAGAATCGAATTCGTATGTAGAATTCAGCTCAGATAAAATCGATTTTAAACTTTTTCTTCTAAGTGTAATAAAATGATATTGTTATTTATAATTGTTTAATTATACATACTTATGTATCAATACATTCTTCCAGAAATTAGCCTTTCATTTCTTATTAGTATTGTAGAATTTTTAGCATAAACATGCTTATGTATATAAGTTATCAATCCTAACTGCTTTTTAAAGATAAATTGTATATCGTAGTCTGTAAGGACATTTTGTTCATAGACTGAAACCAATAAATAAATAAAATGAGAGATTTATGAAATACCTCGATTTACACGATTTTTTATGTGTTTTATTAAATATTTTTGTCTCTTATAGGACGTTCGACTCAGTTCTTACCATATTTGTTAAATCAATGTGTTCTCACATCAGTTTTTAAAATAACGTCTATTTCTAATAACTAAGATATTAAAAAAGTTATTTTTATGTGTTTTGAGTAAACGCTTCTGATATTTTAAAAACTTACGCCCTAATTCAGTAAGAAGAATTAGGACGTTTCTGTTTCAAAATACTTCTGAGTTCTTGTGTTTGAATTCAGTAAATTATTTTCTTCAAAAATAGTTGTTGTCTTTGATAATAAAAAATAAAAATATTATTGCCATGTTTTTAAAACATAAAAATTAAATTAAAGTTTTATACAATCGTTTGAAAAATATATGATAATATATGTGTTGGAAATAATGTTTGGAACAAAATCATAAAGCAAATACACAAATACTTTACACGAACAATAACTAATTATTGTTTTAAAGAATCATAACTGCTGCTTTTTTCCGTCCATAGACAAGACGGCACAATCGTCGAACAGAATTAGAGCATTAGTTTAAATTATGGATGTAACGAATACCGATAGCGATTCCGATATATCGGCGATATTTCTGATTTGCCGATATATTGATATTGGCGATATTTTACTGTCGATACGGCGATACTTCTTAAATTTTTTTAGTGCTGTTTTTGAACAAACAAATAAATTTTCAAGGATTTTTTTTGCAAAAAAAAAACTAAGAGAAATAACATATTAAAAGCAGAACATGAAGTCTAAACAGAAAAATTTAACTTTTCTTTTGTTTTGCTTTGCACCATAGTAGTGAAATGTTCTCTCAATGCAAAATCATGCATGTATTTAAAAAAAATAATTTGTTTTTTTGTTAATTTCAGAATGAATTCAAATATCAATTTTAAATATTAATAATCTCTTACACTATAATTTTGTAAAATAAAAGGTTTTGTTAATTTTAACTTGAGTTCAGTTTCAATATGCGTATCGGTATCGGCGATATTTCTTTTCGAGTATCGGTATCGATGTCGGATCGGAAAAACGGCGTATCGTTACATCCCTGAATACATATATAATTTCTTAATAAAATCAATTTTTTACGCGATTCTGCCTTTATTTTCGATTTACACATACAAAAATTTAAAATTTCAATTTACACGACTTTCTCAGGAACGTATCTATCGTGTAAATCGAGGGATAGGTGTACTCTTAATTTTTGCTGTTGCTGTTTATATTTATAAACCAAGCTGTGTTTTATTTTATCATCGCATTCTACTGTCAGCGGTCTGTTAAAAATCGTAATGTACTTAAGGAAAATATATTGAAAAAAAAAAAATGCAGTAACAACAAATAAAACTGTTAAACACGGCTTATAAAAATAAAGCAGGAAAATATATAAAATATAGTGATAATTTAAAAAAAAAAATTAACAAACAAAATTCAAGGTTGAAAAATAGCGATAAAAATAAATTTTAAATTCAAATAATTTTGTCAATAAGATTTAAAATAAAAGTGAATATCGTTAAGTATATTTATTGGCAGGAGAACAAAAAAAAACAAATTTTCTCAAATGTCATTTAACTAAAATTTTAACATTTATCTACATATCTACATATCTACACTTTTGTTAGCGGTGAGTATGTGCATACTTATGTATACATAACGCCAGGTATTTTATTAATTAATTAATTAATTCCCACAATTAAGATATTTGATAAGAAACAAATAATACACGTAACGCTAAAATAAACATATGCCTGTACACATGTATGTATGTATGGATGTGTATATGTATATGTATGTATACATACAGTGGCTCACATTGAAAAGACATCAACGATTTTAAATAAGTATCGGGTTAATTATATTTTTAAACTTTTGAATGAAATTTTGTAAAACGCAACGCCTTGCGTTGACAGATTTTAATTTTGTAATTAAATTTTTTTCGTGAATTAAGCCGTAAGTTTTTAGTAAAGAATAAAATGTTATAGGTTGTCACACTGAAATTAAAATAAATTCAGTAAAATGCGACTTTGACCCGCGCACGAAGGGTTCCGTACGGACACGATATGTAATTCAATACGAACTTTAGTAGCCTATATAAAATATAGTTTTGGCATTTTGGCCGATATTTTTTATTTTGGCGATTTTTTTATTTTGGCGATTTTTTTTTTGTTTTGGCAATTTTTTTGGTTTTTGGAATTTTTTTTCATTCTGGCCATTTTTTTTATTTTTGAAATTTTTTTTCGTTTTGTCGATTTTTTTCGGTTTTTGGCGTTTTATTATATTTTAGCGATTTTTTTGATTCTGGCGAATTTCGGTTTTTGGCGATTCTTCACTTTGGCAACTTTATTCATTTAGGCGCTTTTTTGTAGTTTTGACACTTTTTTTCTCATTTTGCAATTTTTTTTTAAATTTTGGCGATTTTTTCATTTTGGCGATTTTTTTTTTCATATTAGCAACTATTTTGTTACTGGAGCCTTTTTCGGTTTTTGGCGTTTTATTTTTCATTTTGGCGATTTTTTAATATATGCGATTTTTTCGAATTTGGCGATTTATTTTAGTGCTAGAAATTTGTTTTTAATTTTGGCGATTTCTTTTTAAATGTTTGGCGATTTCTTTCGGTTTGGCGATTTTATAATTTTCGAATTTTTTAGTTTTACCGTTTTTGAAAATTTCAAGAGTTTACCTCTTACGGTTTCCAAGATATAGCAAGTTGTCGAAATTGCATAGTCGAAATTGCATTAACTGATGTACCACCCTTTAATTTAAACTTTTTAATATCTTAATGTTAATTGTTGTAGTCTATATAAAAATACAGCAATTTAACATATTTCAAGTGTCAATATACGTATGTACATACAATTGTATGTATATTGCATGGAATTTTAAAATTTTTCGTTCCTCGTTTTGGAACACCCTTTAATTTTTAATTCTCATGTATTTGTTGTTATAGCGGGCAAGGTTCTACATACTCTGTCCAAATTTCAGGTCCGTAGCTCTTACGGTTCCAGAGGAAATACCGTGTGACGGACAGACGGACAGCCTAACGATAAACAATAGGGTTCCTTTTTTCACCCTTGGTGACGGAACCCTAAAAAGATAAACGAATATCAGAGAAAAAGACGCTTAGTTCGAGAGATGGGAAATTTATATTCCGTGCTATACAGAATTTTTCATTTTTCATTACGCTCTAAAACTTGCTAAGATTGTTTGAAAACAAATTTTAATAGCTTGTCCCACATTTAATGTGAGCCACTGTATGTATGCATGTGTAGTATGTATGTATGTAGGTATGTGGCTTATTAAATGGGTACAATAATTGTTTTATTTGTTCCCAGGTATGAACTTAGATAAAATTGTTTATTTCTATAAATGTGCGAATTTATTTATTAGTGGGAGTTTGTCGAAGGGAAATCTTAGAAGGCTTAATTTTGTGGTCGAGTGTGGGTACTAATATTGAAATGAGCTTAAAGTTAACTACAAATGTTTTTTTTTTTTTTGTTTTTGTGTGTACGTACATATGTATGTATGCATACATATGCATATTAGATGTCTCCAACATTTGTTGACGTTATCAGTAACTTTCTGTTTTGAATTGATTTCGATAGATACATACCTCCCTATGTATGAATGTACATGAGTATGTATGTATGTAGGTACAACGACTAAACACATGTTTTGCGTGCTGCATGATAGTTTATCATTGAAAAAATTCCATTGTAACTTTATGATGTTTGGCAAAAAGCAACAGCCACTCTAAAGGCTCAATTAACATACTGTAATGGAATGTAACTGCAACGGTAGTAAACAGCTGATCGATATTGTTATGTGAAAAGTAATGAAAATATTTATAGAGATGTATGTAACCGGAATGTAAGAATCTGTGCATTAATTTTCACATAACAACATCGATCAGCTGTTTACTACCGTTGCAGTTAGATTCCATTATATTTTTCATTATATCTTCTACATTTATAGTCGGATCTTAAAGTTTGATACATATATCGATGTTTTTGTCTCAAGGAGACCAATGTTTTACTTCAATAGTCAAATATTCCTTTCTAGTATTTACCCACCAGATATCAGTTCCCACCACCCAAATGTACCGCTCCAATTTCAGAAAATTAAAGATTGCAAAAAAATGTATGTTTTTTGCCGAATGAGAGATCAATTGCAAATAGATTTGTGCGCGACTTTGACTGGCGCACGAAGGGTTCCGTGCATACAATAGATATGTAACACTAAAATAACTTCAGCCTTTATAATCTTAGTTTTGTAATTTTTTTCGTTTTTGGGTTTTTTTCAGGATTTTGCATTTTTGGGGTTTTTTTGGTTTTGGAAATTTGTTTTAGTTTTGAAACCCTTTTCTCCTTTTTGGCGATTTTTTTCGTTTTGGGGATTTTTTTCATTTTAGGGATTTTTTTCATTTTGTTGATTTTTCTTTTTCCTGGCAATTTTTTTTAGTTGTAGATTTTTTTCATTTTGGTGATTTTTTTCATTTTGTTGACTTTTTTATTTTTTGGAAATTTTTTTGATTTGGCGATTTTATAACTTTGGAAGTTTTTAGTTTTACCATTTTTGAAAATTTCAATGCATACAGTTTCCAAGAAATAGCAAAGTTGTCAAAATTATATAGTCAATTACATTAACTGATAGAACACCTTTTAATTTGATTTTTTTTTTAATTTTACTAAAACTTATATTACTGTTGTAATAACAAAAATTAAAAATTTTAAAACCTCCGAAATTATCTAGAGAAGATGTGATATCTTCCAAACGGCTGGACTGATTTTCTTCAAACATATGCAGCTAAGAAGCCGCTCGATCAAGTCACCTTTAAAAGAAAAAAAACTAAATAAAAATCGGTTCAGTCGTTTGGCCTGTACGTGGACACGGACAGACACACACTACAAACTTATAACATCCTTTTTTTTTAGTCAGTTGTTAAAAATACATTTAATAATTGTATGTATATCACATGGGATTTTAAAGTTTATCGTTGCTCGTTTTTGAACACACTTTAATTTTTAACTCTCGTGTAATTATTGCTGTAGCGACCAAAATTCTACATACTGTGTCCAAATTTCAGATGCGTAGCTCTTACGGTTCTCGAGAAAATAGCCTGTGACGGACAAACGGACAGTGTAGCGAAAACAATCATGAATAAAATTCCGTGTAAAAATTTCTTCCTTCACCAATTAGAATTTTAGTTGGAATTGTTCCCCGCGAAAAATTTCACACTGAATTTTATTCATGATTGCCCTGAATAGGGATCCTTTTCCCTTTTGGTGTACGGAACCCTAAAAAGGACTTCTCCAGACAAAAATATATATACATCATACTTTAAGATCCCACTGTAAATACCGAAGATATGACAAAAATGTATTTTGGCGACCCCTACATTCGGCAAAAAAAATTAGTTTCGAAACTGCCTTGCAACAATACTTTATATTCGGTTGGTTGGTGTACGGCGAACTTTTTTGTGCATGTAAGGCGAAACTGTCTAATGTACATATGTATGTACATGTATATATTAAACAAGAAAAATTTGCTTGGTAATAAATATTTGTTTATTTTATATTTCAAATATGTCCTTAATTTAAAACCCAGCAAAAAAAGACACTCCAAAAAGGTCATGAAAATGTAGAGTTGGCGATCTGGAAATAGTGAAAATTTCGATCCGATCTAATGAGTCATTGCAAGAAGTTCTCTTTTTTGATGCCTGATCACTGAATTGGAAGCGATATTAAGAAAAATTCCCGTTTTTGTGTTCTATGATAATATTTTCATCTAGAAAAATTGATAAATAGTTACATATTTTCACAATTCGTTTCTTTTTATACGAATTTACAACCGAAACAGTGTTTTCATGTAAATTTAAGCAAATAACTTTTAAATTTTAAACTAAAATTAGTTCATAAATTTCTTTAAAAGCATAATTTTTTTTTAATTCTGGTTAGTATTTTCCAACACTATGGAGGAGTAACAAGGTTTTGTATGACTAAAATAAGCTTCTACATGGTTTTTTGAGCACTCTCGGCAAATTAAAAATATCGATTTTTTGGAAGTAATGGAAATGTAGTTCCACTAGAATGACTTCCATTTTTTTACTAGGAAAGATAAAGAAAATACACTTAAACTGTATTTCAATTATTTTACAAAATCTTACTAAATTTTGTCAATGCCTTAATGATTCTATTTCATTTGACATTTTATACCTTCAATTAATTGGTATTATTAAAAAGAAATAAAAATATTTACAATTTGATTTGGATCAAAGTTCATTAGGTATTCAATTGCCGGAAATTGTAAAGTCACGTTAAAGAATTTTGCTTAAAATTCCTCAATTTGCTTTTATTTATGTATGTACATATGTACATGCATGTATATGTATATGATTGATCCAGTATAGATTTCGTTCTTAATAATAATTATAAACTTTGTATGTATGTATGTATATTGTTTAAAACAATTTTAAGATTTTTCAATTCAATTCAATTCTTTAATAAATTTTTATTTACAGAAATATTTAAATAAGTATGTATTTAGACATGTACATATGTATGTATGTATGTACATATGTATGTACAAGAGCAATCTCAATTAATTTGTAATTCATACATGTTTAATATATGATTTCTTTATTTGTTTAAATTATCATTGAGTTGCTTTTTATTCGACTTTTTTTTTGTATGTACAATTAAAAGCAATTGAACTTTGTATATCCCTGGTATGTATGTATGTGTGTAAAACACTCACATATTGTTTTGATTTGTTTTTTTTTACTTTTGTAACTGTACTCGTGCAAAAGTGCATTTGTTCCAGTGTTTGCGAGAGCGGGGAGTAACTGCGCTTTTATTTAATAAAATGTGTGTCAAGTTTATGGTTATAAATAAATACCAAATACCAGTTTGCTTATTTAACCATGTAAATATGAAATTCAATTTGTATGTTGCCTTCCTCTCTCTTTCTCTATTTTAGTTTGCTGGCAAACAAATAAAAGCGATACACAAATACTCACTTACACATTTACATATGTATGAATGTAAGTATGTTTTGTAAGGAGTAGAAATTTTATTAGTATCGTTTTAAATTAAAGTTTAATTGGAATTGCATTAAAGTTTGAATGCAAGGAAAAATATTCCTTCTATAAGATGAAGCATCATGATGGCAAATGAAAGCTGAAAAAATATACATACCTATGTATGTATTTATGAAGCTCGTAATATCACACTACAAAGAAAATCCATATACCTACATATTAAACAAATACAATAGTGGTCCCAAAACTAGAAAAAAAACGTAATAAATTCAGGAAAATGTTCCTTTATTTCCCCACATAAAATCCCCTTAGCTCGCTGAAATTATCCCAGCGACATTGAATAGCTTTGATAAATTGTTCAGAGTAGGAACTATCTGGCTTCAGTTTGCGCAGACTCCAACTCTTCATTGTTTGCAAATTTCCCTTCTCCGATTTCCGAAATAAAATAATGGGACCCAACTGCGGCCAAAACCTTTCAAACAAAAAAAGAATTTTACCAATCGGTTAGCAAATGACATAGTTGTGCAAATGGGGATGGAATTTCCCCTCCGATTTCCGAAACAAAGAAAGAAATAATTAATTCAGTCAAAAAGATAATTTTGAAAATTGGGTTACAAATGACACATTTATGCGTCTACAAACATAAAATAGTAAATTTTTTTTTATTATTTTCATTAAAACGAAAACAGTATTCTACAGGCGGGTCGTAGAGGGAGCAAAGTTATATATGGGCTTAAATTTAACACTTTCATCTTTCTCGGGAAGGTGTCGTTGTTTTGATATTCAAAACGGAGCTCGCAAAATATGATCAACCAAATTTCTCTGTGCGGTGTTCTCACTCAAAAGACCTAGAAAAATAAGTCTTAATCACTCAGTGTCTGAACAGCAACCCTCTTTTTCGTTTCAATCGTGTTCTCGCTCCCGGGTTATGGCTTGAGCGTAACACACGAATCGGTCTCTTACTGACCGCATGATGCGAACAGAATCGTTCTTTGCTACGCTACTGAGGGTCCGTAAGTGAGCAAAACAAGTAAAGTGTTCGCAGAAAAAGTCTTTATTTTTGTTGTTGCGTTTGCTTTATGTTGTTGCCTTAGATATTTCGTCACAGGCAAAGCATTATAGAGGAAGGGAGAAGATAATAATAAATAACAATAAAAATATCTTTAAATCAAACTATTCGTCCACGACGTGTAAATGTAAAATAAAAGGTAAATGTGTGTGCAACAAAAACAAAATTAATCTTCATGTATTTTGTTCAATAATGCTAGAGTTAATGTCGACGGCGTCGACGGCGTCAAATGTCAAAAAAAAGTTGAATCGTATGAAATTGTATAAGAGCAGTTAATCTGAACGCCGTAAGAAATTAGACGGTGAAAAAGTCCAATCTGTTTCAACTTTTTCGGCGTCGTTGCGATGTTGCTCAATGATGCTGTATATTCAATGTTGTTGTACATATATGCAATGCAGTAGTACACAGCTGTGTTAACGTCGTTGACGGCGTTTACATTAACAGCAAAATTAAATTTTACGACAAACATCAAAATTTCGGCGTTAAGACGCCGTCAACGACGTCGACATTAACTCTAGCATAATGTTTATAAAATAAAATAATAAAAACAACAAATCGCAACACACATACATACATATATGCTGAAAAGTCCGTTTGCCAAGATTTTACAAAATAAAGGGTCTCGAGTGAACACATGAGCCGAACGACCGAAAAAACTGTCGTTGTTTGAGCGAAGAGCAAGCCAAGGAAGAATGAAGTTTGAGGGTTTTTTCGCGACAGTGTAGCATTGTGTCAGCGGACGAGTGTTTTTTTCCTGACAACAAGCACGAGAAAGACCAATTATTGCCACCTCTAAACTTAAAAACTTACGAAAATATGGGTGTTTAAAATTTATTACCTAGCGCCCTAACTACAAATTTTACATGGCCTGCGCATACCATTCATTAAAAATAACAATTTTCGCTAATAGAATAAAGAAAATCATAGCGCGTTATCGAAACTAGTTTTTGAGGAATCATAATTTATTTCATAACAAATATGAAAAATTTTTATGTTTTTTTAATTAACATAAATTCTATGTTTTTAGCAGCATGCCACGCCCACTAGTGCGAATATTTTAATTTTATTTTTTGTCTGCCTTAGTTTTGATATGTTTCCTTTCTGATGGTGTTAAAAATTTCTAGAATGTATTCTAAGAAAATATTAGGGTTTGGCCAACAAAAATTGATTCTGAACCATCGTGTGCCATGGCTTTGGTGTCATTACCTGCAAAAATTATTGGACTACTTGGTCTAAAGAAATACCTCTTTGTTATGCAACCACATGCATTTATTTTCTACGACCGTTGTGCAATACTAAAAATTGTTGTTGTTAAACTATAACTCTGGTTTATGTACTTTGTATGACTTTAACAATCGTTTATGAATACCAGTTAAAGTGTAAAATGCAAAAAGGTGTAACTAACAAAAAAAAATTCAAGATCGAGTTTTTGATTTATTATTATGAATGCCATTAAACTACAAAAACTTTTACACTTCTGTGAGCAAAAATTACGCTTTTATTAACAAAAACCAAACGGACGTATGTAACTACAAAAGCGTTTATTTGATAAATGTAAAACGACGTATGTACATAAATACAAATTTTTTTCTAAAAAAATATAATGAAACGGTTTTCTTTGAAAATTGTTTGAAGAAATGCATTGGAGGTCTTATAAAAGCTGTAGTACGAGAACACTGTATGAATATATCGTCAGCTTAAATACAAAATGCCGCAACAAATAAAAAATTCAAAATTGATTTCTTGTTTGATTATGTGATTAACCAAAATATATATTTCCTTAAAATTTTACTCACCTACAGTGACCTCTCGGTAATGTGAACTTCCAATATAATGAACTATACAGTAATGTGAATAACTATTTTGTACTGATAATAGTTGTACAATGAATTAGTGTACTTAATTTAATTTTTTTTAGTAAATTTTTACGGTCTAATTCATAAAAAATATTTTAGGTTTATTTGACAAATTTCCCATAGAAATATAATAAGCGCTTAATAAACCCGAAATATTTTTTATGAGTAAGGCAGTTGATATAAAAAGTGAATTTAAAATTAAAAAAAAAATCGTTAAGTTTGCAATATATTATATTTTATGTTAAAAATACCAAGAGTTTCAATATTTTGTAAATTTTTTTTAGGCAAAAAACACGACATGACACCACAAATTTTTACAATAGAAAATGTGAACAAATTCGATAATGTGAATGAACTACCTTGGTTTTCATTAGTTCATATTATCGTGAGTTCACTGTATGTACTACAGTGAAAAGGCCCTAAGTTATGTTTTTCATAGTTTACAGGAGGAGGAAAAAACTAAATAAAAAAAGATGCAATATTGATACAAAATTTTTTTAAACGCAATTTTTATTAAAAACACTTTAAAAATTTAGTGTTACATTAGTTTTATTAATTTTTTTAATTTATTTTAGTAATAGTCTATCGAAATATGTAAAAATATCGATTTCGAAAAATTATGAGTTGGGGCCTTTTCGTATTAAGTCAACGATATGTATGTTCAAAAATACTGATTTTATTCATTATTCAATTTGGCACCTAACATATATGTAAATAGTCTTAAGTTTATAGGGTTTCTTGCTGATCCTGTAAAAAAAAGTAAAAAGTTTACTTGTGGTATTTTGGATTTTATAGTTTTTATAGTTTTTTATAGTTTTCCAGTTGCCCTACTCCGTTATGGAGTAATGTATGGACTAGTCTCATTATTTGCTCGGTTATTACAATATTAACTTAAGTCGACTTAAGAACTTATTCCTTTTTGCAAGAGATAGGTATACTAAAAAATTGTTTTGTTATAAAAAGTACTCAAGTAAAGAATCTTTAAACCTTATTTTTAAAACTATTAAAAATTAAAACATAAATAACAAAGCCTACAATCGCATTTTAACAATAATATATGTAGATATTTATAGAACAAAATTTATCAATAATGGGATGCTTTAGTTTTCTGAATAACAATGAGAACAATGGCTGTTATGCATACACTTACTCGTGCATATACATATGTATATGTGCATGTGCATATACAGGGTGTCTCAAAAGAAAGTTTATACCAAAGCTGGTCACCGAGAGAAACACAAGAGAAATTTTATCGCGTCTGTGCAATTATTTGTATAAGAAGCCGATTGATGTTCGGCACTCTGGTGCTAATTTGGGCAGCTCAGGTTTATACATGTGTGTATTAAGGACCTGCACAAGACCATTTATAGGAAATTTCAAGACACTGTTGGCAAGACATTTTTTTCTGTTGTTTGTCTTGCCAACATATTTGTTTAGCCTTTGTTTAAGAATATTTCGCTGTAGTAAAGCATTTTAAAAATCTCTTATGTCTTGAAACGTCTTCTAAATGGTCTTGTTCAGGTCACTAGTATGCATGTATGTATGTTGAGCTTACAGAAGATAAAGACTTTTTGTATACTGTTCTATGGAAATGTATTGATTCAATAAAAAAAGTCGTTGACAAAGATTTTTTCCATATTTGATATAAAAAATTTTTGAAAATATTTTTATTTTTCTCTAATGAATTTGAAAATAAATTTACTTTCAGCAAACATTATATTTGAATCAACTACAGTTTCAGCCTATTTTCGAAAATTACCTTTGCAAAATATTAAATTTTTTCAGTGTACGTGAAAGCCACGAATCTGCGCAAAGAAAATCAATTCAGTTGCTATGAAACTTTATTCGCTTCAAAAGCTTGAAAATACCATCACAACATTAGAAACAGCGAAATAAATCGTAGCGATCAATAATGGTTGAAAATGTGGAGAGTGTTACATCAGATCTAGACTCTAGAGCAGCTACGTCCAAACACACTTACACTGATATTTGCATTTAATGTAAACAGCTTTGAAAGCTCATAAATTTGTTCTTGCTTTTTTTGCAAATTAAGAGCAAGCATTGCATTCTGTTATATTGTTTTTGTGGATGTTGTACTCTCGTCGGCGTGAAAGCACAAAAAGCTCTCTATGAAAGTTTTCACATTGTGCATATGGCTTGTTCGTAGCTGCTCTAGAGCTTTTGGTCAAAATTTAAAGGCTTGACTTCAGTGTGAAATTTATTTACAGAATCGGTGATATAAATTGGTATCCACGCAATTCTGATTAGAGCTGCAAAACTATCGATAGTGGCTCCATTCGATAGTTTCGATAGTATTTTTTTATGCCATCGATACTATCGATAGTTTTGGATTCTTGGAAATTCTTTAACAATTTCTGAAAGTATTTATATATAGTACATATTCTACAAAGTAAATTTTATAGATTATGGTTGCACAAAAATGGACGGGTGACTAAAACCATTTGTCCATGATGTTATTAACAGTATTCTTGAAAATGTTTCTGTGGCTGACTGTACACGACCTATGCTTTCACATAGGAAGTAGCAACGTGCTTGTTACGGAAATTCCACAAAAGAACCGCAAGATTATACGGTAATCCGTGGCAGATCAGTCAACCAGTGCGAGTAAGACGCAAAACTCTCGAAGGCCAATAAACACAGTGGCCTGGTTGCATTTAAGAAATAATTGCCGACGACGCATGATGTTGACTCGCCCAGAGCTGCTTTACGACTGACTTCTTCTTAACTTGAGGGTTCATGATAAAGTTTTGCCTTTCAAATTTCAATACACTCACTTTTTCACTAATACATTCATACTTTTAGAATTTGATTCAACTTTGACTTAATTTTTTTTTTCTAAATGTGTGTTCGATAGTATCGCTATCGAAAAATAATATCGATAGTGCACTTAAAATAAAACTATCGATAGTACCATCGATAGTTTTGCAGCTCTAGTTCTGATTTAACCTCTATAGACATTTTCCATGTCAGATTATCTTAAATTTAAAAGCTTGCTCGCTCGTACACTGAGGAGAAAAAGACGTGATCAATACGTTGTCATTCTTTGTACACAGACGTGTACGAACTGACACATTCGTTGTCAATACTGCATTGTCAAATTGACAATGATATGTAAAATTTTAATCTAAACTTTGTTGATACACTTTTCACAATGAATGTGATAAGTTTGAATAAAACGACTTTCTTTAAAAAGCTTTAAGAAAATATTGCTCATGAAAAGCCTTATCATAAGGAATTTTACCAATGCGAGCGTTTATAAAATGTTTACTTATTTTTTAAGCGTTTCACTAAATATAAACTCTCTTTTGAGACACCCTGTACACACATACATACATATATGTACATACATATGAATATGCAGCATATTTTTATTTTTCATAAATGTCTACAGTTGAAAATGATAAAAAGGTCGCAAAAGACATTTCATAAAATAATAAATAAATTTCTTAAATAAAGTATTTAACCGATAATACTGCACAGCACAGAAAAATTAAAAGAAAAATAACTAGTAATTAAATAATTCTATGCAAGGATCTGATAGAAGAAGATAAGAAGAAGTACGTGAAATATAAAATAGAATTTTAATGGGCGTGTCTTCGCCAATTTTTTAAATGCAAGATTGTGTGTTTTTCAGAGCTCAGCACGCACCGCACCTTGAGTCTTGTAAAAATCGGTAAAGTACACAGAGAAAAAACTGCCTAATAAAATCAATAAGATTTTCTCTATGAAAAGTTTTTAGGCTAAGGGGTATCCCAGCAGAAAGAAGAGAAGATTTTTTCATAGACATTCCTTATTGTTTTTATGTGGTACATCTTATTAATTTTATCAAGACGAAAACCACATAAAATCAAGAAGAAATCTTATTATTCACAACTTTTTTAACTCAATTTCCGTTATTTTTGGCACCAAAAAAACAATCCATAGAAAAAATATTCTTGATTCTATTAGGTTTCCTTATAAATTTTAAACTATAAGAATTTCTTATTGATTTCATTAGGTTGCCTTATTGATTTTTTCAATAAGCTTTTCTTGAGAAAATTTTTTCATGATATTTTTCGTTGTTTTATAAGCATTTTTTTGTACAATAATTGCAGTGCGGATTCAGGCTGCTTGTTAGCATATTGGTTAGAGTTCGTGTCTATCAGTGAGAAGGTTGCTGGTTCAATACTTGTCTCCTCACAAGTAATAAATATGTATGTATGGTGAGTTAGTTAATTAAGAATATAATATAATATGTATGTATGTATGTATAAATAAATAACATCTAAATATACTACATACATACATACATATATCGTACAGCATTTAAATGAAAATACATAAGTACAATTTTTTTCATGTTTTATTAGGTTTCCTAATAAAATCAAGAAGTAAACCTTTTTGAAAAAATCAATAAGATAACATAATAAAAACTACAAGATTTCCTCTTGATTTTTTCAAAAAGGTTTTCTCTATGAAATTAATAAGATTTCCTTATTGAACCAAAACCATAGAGATATCTTATTAATTTTGTTCTATTTTATGAGGTATTTATTAGGCACTGTTTTCTCTGTGTAGAACCATTTAAAATAAAATATTAAATGTCAATAAGCGTGACTCCGCCCATTTTTTTTTAAATGCAAGATTGTGTCTATTTTAGAGCTCAATGTGTTTCATAAGTTTCGTAAAAATCAGTTAAGTGGAACTGCGTGAAATATTACGATAAATTTTAATGGGCGTAACTCCACCCTTTCTTTTTTAAAATTTTGTAATTACAAGAACCAAAGTGTTTGATAGGCAATCAAATAAGTAGAATATCACAAAATTAAACCAAAAAATTTTGGGGCGTTGCCCACTTTTTTACAATGGTACCAATCAGTCTAAAATGTACCCAGTTATGAAATAACACCCAAAATTGAGACGAATTGTTAACCTCCTCCTTCTCTTTTGGAAGTCGGTTAAAAATCAAACAACCCGACTGTCACCAACTTGAAACCGTTAAATATCCTAAATGGTCATTCGAAATGCAAAATCATAAGAGAAACCTAAAGAGGATTTTAAAATATCTGTCGAATGATGTGCATTTTAATATAGTTCGCCGACTTTTTATTTTTTTTTAGTATTTACAAAATGACGTCTGCTGGCCGCCATATTGAGTCTTGGCTACTCTCATAACTTTAGTGACAATGCCAGGATTAAGACAAATCGGTTTATATAGTGCCGCAAAGGAACACACATACATACATACATATACTGATAAACGCAATACCCTTCTTTCCCTCGCGCACTCGAGTAAAAAGGTTCTAACGACTGATTCTGGCAGAGGAGTTTCAAGGATTTGTTACGGTTTAGAAAATTTATACTGAACATTTTGTAAAAAGAGTTACTATGGAGGGAGGGCATAAAACTGCGAAAAAAGAGTTACCTAATATGTGAATGGGCTCTTATGTATGTATCTATTAGAGGCCTGCGTAAACAGTCTTGAAAAGTAAATACTTCTGGTTTTTTAAATGTATTATCGTGGCATGTATTATACTAAACCAATAATAAATGCTGACGCATTATAAGCGAAGAACGATGGATGCATTGGAGTAACTGTTAACAAGCGATGTCGCGAAAACTTCTTGTTCATAACAATCAAAAGATGCGTGTATGCTTGTTATTTTGCATATTGCACGTTTGAGGGTGCGTGTGTAAGATGTAGATGGTATGTTAATATGTGTTTAAGGGGTTTTTTTTAAAGTAAGCGCACACAACTAATGTCAATGCATGTGTGCATTTGTATGTGAGCAGAAAAATAAAAGAGCATGACGTTTGTATACGCGCCCATGCGCAGAAACAAGCACAAGCATCACAAATTTTTCAGTCACGAACTATTTCCTTCTTTACTCCTATACCTGCAATAAGTTAAACAAATGTTTCTTTTATATGATTCCGCTGTAGTAAAGCATTTGTCATGTCTTAAAAGTTCTTATAAGTGGTATTGTGCAGGACTTTAGTATGTATGTAAATATATGCGTCTGCATGTTTTGTTAATTAATTTAAACATTGGCCTGATAAGCTCCTTTGGCCAAATACATATGTATGTATGTATGTTTTCATTATGTTTCCCCCTAAAGCAAACAATTTAATTTTCTTATTTATTTATTTATACATATTTTTTTATCTTTTTAAGCAGTAAATTTTTATACAAATATTTAAATCTTAATTTGCATGATCCAAATGCATGTACTTACACTTATGTGTACATACATAAAAATGTATGTATTTATTTTTGTATGTAAATGGTTTGTACTTTATAAGATTTCTTCATGTTACTGTAGCAATTCTGCCTCAATATACAACACGGCTTTGTTTGCATAAATATTTGTATATTTATGTTTTAATGTCTTTAGTATAAAAAAAGAAATAAAGAATGTGTCCTTGTTCAAGAGAAAAGACAATAAGAAAAGATAGTTAGTTGTGTTTGCCAGGCAAGCAAGCAGGCACCCAACCCTGACTATTAGCGGCCGGGCTGGAACATGTTATTATTACAAGCTCTGACTGGCAAGGCATCAGATATTTAAAACAATCTTTTTGTATGTGATACAAAATTTTAAAAAGGCAGAGATGCTACTTTTTTAAATTTGCGAATTAAAACCAATTTTTTTTATTTATGTTTTATTTTTAATTATCCCTTTTTTAAAGGGTACGTTTTAAAATGCTCATTTTTGGAAAGGTACTTTTTTTGAGAGGTACTTTCCTATAAGTTACTTATATATTAGGTGCTCTTTGAAAAGGTACTATTTTAAAAGTTAAATTTTTAAAAGGTACTTTTTGAGAGCTATATTTTGAAAAGCTAAATTTTTAAATGGTACTTTTATAAAAAGTACATTTTCAGAAGCACTTTCCTTTGAAAGATATGTACGTTTTCATAAGGTACATTTTTAATAGGTACGTTTTTATAAGGAAGTTTTTTTAAAAATACTTTTTTATAAGATATATTTTTAAAAAAGAATTTTTCTTTAAATTACTTCTTTACACCATACGGGTTTGAAATGTAATATTTTAGAGATTTTTAAGAGATATTTTTTGAAAGGTACTTTTTTCACGCGTAAAACAGCTCTGGGCTGAAGTACAGCTCTCGTGTCTTTGGAATTATTTCTTAAGTGCTGTAAGTCTTGTTTAGGAATTGAGAGTTTTACGTTTCCCTCGTAGTTGTTAATACATAGTTATGTACCTCAACTAATTGCCTTGTACAAACGTGGATCTTGGAAACTCCTACTTCTTATAGGAGCTACACGTGGCACAAGTGGGATACCCTGGCTCTTTCACAGAAAAAAGTATTCACCAATTAATTTTTTAATTAATAATTTAATTGATTCAATAAAATTTTTAATTGTTTTAATTAATTTTAGTGAAAAAATTTAATTGATATTATCAAATTGCTTATAGGAGAAAATTTAATTAATATTTTAATTGATATTACAAATATTTTAATTAATATTACAAAATCATTCATATTACTTTTTTTCAAAGTACCAACTTTTTTAAAGATTACTTTATAAATAACTTTTTTTTTAATTACTCTTTCAAAGGTACTTTTTCAATCGGCACTATCTCCAAATATAATGGGTGTTTTTTATTGAGGTATAGAACTTTAAGTTGGCATATATTTTTTAACTGGCGGCCATTTTGTCAGCTGTCAAGTGATTAATATTTAGTTTGGTTTGCCATTTCATCATGAACAGGTTGACAAAAGAACAACGCTTGCAAATCGTGCAAATTTATTTCGAAAATAATGGTTCAGTTCGCGAAGTTTACCGCAAGCTCCGTCCATTTTATGGTCGACATAATCGTCCATCAGAGCAATTAAATCGGTTAACCATGGATCGTTTTCGTACTACGTTTACTCTATGTGATAATACGCATCCGCAGAGACGTCGAACAGTGCGCACCGAAGAAACAATTGCCGCTGTAGAGCAAAGTGTTGAAGAGGACCCGAATGAATCGATTCGCCACCGTGCACAGCAATTGGAGCTTTGTCCATAAACTTTATGGAAGATTTTGCGCAAAGATCTTGGCTTGCGACTTTACAAGATCCAGCTTGTGCAAGAATTAAAGCCGCGAGACCATGCAATGCGTCGTGATTTTGGTGTATGGGCCGAAAATGAGATTGATCTCGATGCTGATTTTCATCGCAAAATTTTGTTCAGTGATGAGACTCATTTTTGGTTGAATGGCTACGTCAACAAGCGAAATTGCCGCATTTGGAGTGAAGAGAATCCATATGAGAACCTTGAGACGCCATTACATCCACAAAAACTGACTGTTTGGTGTGCTCTATGGGCTGGTTGAGTCATTGGGCCATACTTCTTCCGAAATAATGCTGGAGAGTCAGTTACCGTTAATGGAGACCGGTATAGAGCCATGATAACCGACTATTTTGTTCCCGAATTGGATGGCATGAATGTGGATGAGTTGTGGTTCCAACAAGACGGCGCTACATGCCACACAGCGCACGTCACAATCGATTTATTGAAGGAAACATAATTTTGCGGAATGGACCTGTCAATTGGCCACCAAGATCGTGTGATTTGACACCATTGGATTATTTTCTTTGGGGATATGTGCAGTCGCTCGTCTACGCCAACAAACCAGAAACGTTAGGGGACTTGGAAGCCAACATTCGTGGCGTTATTGCCAACATACGGCCCCATATGCTCGAAAAAGTGGTTGAAAATTGGACCTGTAGAATTGGCTTTATTCGAGCCAGCCGCGGCGGCCACATGCCCCAAATCATATTTAAACATTAATGGCATAAAATTATCCTTCCAATAAAGCCAAATTGATGGACATTAAAACGATTTTCTTGTGTTTTATTTCAATTCGAAGTTCTATACCTCTAAAAAAACACCCTGTACTTTTCAAAAGATATTATTTGAAAAGTTGTATTTCTAAAAGTTTTTCTTTAAAAGTAATTCTTTTTTTAATATAAAATTTTCATATTAAAAGTCAAATTTTTAAATTTTGTATGCAGAAAAAATTAAAATATCTACTTGGTGTCTTGTAGGAATCGTCAAGGGACTGTCAATTAACTTTAAATATTTAACATACAAAATTTCAATATCAAGCGAATGAGAATTCTATCACACACCTAAACATACACATATGTATGTATGTACATATACATATGTAATAATTTACTTATGTATAAATCGTTTATGTTTTGGAGGCCTTAAAAAACAAAATATGTATTCGTTTTATTTAAAGAAATTATTTTTTGTTGACACATAATATAAAAATATGTAGTTTTGAAATTAGAAATCATATCATTATCAAAATATAGAAAGGGTCTAAGCTGATTATTATATTTTTGAATTCGTGATTTTAATATTTTTCGTACATTAGCAGTCATGTATAAGAAAAAAAAACTGGCATGAAGTCAGAATCAGTGACGAACGAAATTGAACTAGGTTTTAATAGAGTTAAAAAAATTTCAGTTGGCAACACTTTTTTAACTGGCGCCCATTTTGTTAGTTGTTGTCTAGTTTAGTTTGAGTAGAACAGACGCTCGAACAACGCTTCCGAATTGTGCAAATTTATTTTGAAAATCATGCTTCTGTTCAGAGCAATTAATGCGATTAACCATGGAACGTTTTCGCACCACGTTTACTCTAAACAATAATACACATGCACAGAGACGTCGTACAGTGCGTACAGAGAAGTCATTGCTGCTGCAGAGCGTAGCGTAGGGGAAGATCCCAATCGGGTTATACCTATAGCCATGATTACTGACTTTTTCGTTAATCAATTGAATAACCATGATGAGCAGGAGCTGTGGTTTTATCAAGACGGCTTAACATGTCTCACACACAGCTTATGCCAAAATTTATTTATTGAAGGAAACGTTTGGTAACCGCATAGTTTCACGTTTTGGACCCTTGAATTGGCCTCCAAGATCGTGTGATTTAACGCCGCTAGAGTAGTTTAAGTGGTTATATGTGAAGTCGTTAGTCTACCCCGATAAGTCCGAAACAATTGACCAATTGGAGGACAAATGTTGGAAAAATTCATCCACATTGGACTACGTCCGAGCCAGCTGTGGCATGACCGTCAGAAGCTATATTTAAATTATAATACCAAAAGATTATATTTCGAATAAAGTAAATTTCATGTGAATTAAAAAAAATCATCTTTGTTTTATTCCGCTTTAGCGCAACACGCTTTACTGAATTAAATCGGATAACTTTAAGCGATATAAATCCCCGCACTGATTTTAAACTTAGCTAGTCTTATTCACTTCGCTTTAGCGAACCATCGCTTTACTGAAAATATCGTATTACTGAAAATCAAAAGCAACCCTACAACTACGTTTTGTATGAAACTTACTTCACTTTAGTGAAAAAAAATAAAGACAAATTTATTCATTAGAAATCGATTGCATAACTTAGGGCTTAAAAAAAATTTTGCATGTTTTGTCCGTTAAAAAATGTATTTGTCCTTTTCGCTCTTACGTACTTTATTGTACTTTTCTATTATATTGTACTGATTTTAAGCAGTACGCTTAACTGTAACAATTTTCAATAATCCGAACTACGTTTTAGAGAAAAAAATCGGATAATTGAAAAAAAAATTGGGTTTTGGTTATTTTCAGTAAAGCGGAGTCGACTGTACCTTAATTAAAAGAGAGCCCATACATAAGGCTGTAGATATTCTTCTATCGAAATATACAAAAAAAAAATTCGATTAAAAAAATAATGAGTTAGGGCCTTTCTATATTAAGTAAATAAGGATTCCTGCGAATTTAGTTAATAAGTTTTTTTCTTTAGTTTCTGACCCAAATTCATAAATCCCAAAAGTCATGTAACGCATAATATAAGTGTGTGTTTGTTTATTTACATTAAATGTATTTTTCACGTGATAAATCGAAAACCGTTTATTGGATATTGGATTATGGCCAAATAATGAAGTAAAAGAGTGGAATGGCAGCTTTAAAGAACTGAAAGACAAAGTGAGTGGTGTGAGGTGATGCTGTGTGTCGGGAGTTTCAAATGAATATGAATGTAATGTAAGTACAGTGTACGAGTATGTATGGCTGTGTTACTCGTATCTGATGTAAAAAACTCAAACTAAGTTAAAGAATGAAAATTTTGTGTACTAATGTGTGTTTGTGTAGTCTTTAGATAAGTTTTGCTGTGTTACGATTCGTCGTCCTCTTATATCTTCAATGATTTTTTTTTATATTTTCCATTTGCTTCTGTGAATTTTAAGTGGGTGAATGAGGAAATGAATTTCCTTAAATGTTATATACTATATTATGTTTTCATCTCTTTAAAGGTTGAAGCTAAGAAATGTTTGGTGCTCATGATGTGTCTTTTTTTTTTTGCTGTTGGGTTTCTGGTTTCTTTGATGGAAACTTGTTTAAAATGTTTAAGCAAGTTGTAGCAAAAATAAAAAAGATGTATATAAAATAGACAAACTTTTTCTATGGGTGTGTTATGTTGAAAGGATTTTAGATTTAAGCAAAAAATTTTAGGTACATATGTATGTTTATTTATTAATTTTTCTTTATATAAGTATAATACAAAAATTTATATTTTTCTACATGAAAATTCTCAATAGTATAAACAAATTCATTTTAATAAACTGTTTAACTGTTTCGATAATATTTTATAAACAAATTTAGTTAATAAACTGGTTTATATCGATAACACTTACTTACATACACATTTATTTAAACAAAACTTTTTCTTTTTTTTTTGCTGCTAAATTTTGTTTAAATTTCTTATTAATAGTGATAGAAAAAAATAGATATTCTCTATACTAATACTTTTTTATGAGCTACAATCTTTCTTTTTTGTAAGCACATACATATTTACTATATGTATGTATGTATGTTCTTATGTATCTTATCACTTTGTACACATTTTCTATTTTCTACACCATTCGTTGCGTGTGAAAGCCGTTGGTTCACTAAAATCCAAATCCTTTTTTTTTGGCATCCTTAACATGTTTAATGGTGCTGTCTGTAAGGGAATGCTTTATCAAACTTTTATGCTTTTAAATGAAAACTTTCAACAACTTTTAAAGCTTTTTTTCGCATGCATGCATGCGCTCGCTCATCACTAGTTTATTAACATCTCTTGTAATAAAAGCTTTTACATTTCTAGATGCTCATTCTCTTTTTAGAGGAGAGCAAATGTTTTGGTTTTGTTAACTCTCTGTTTACATTTTTGTGGGGTATTTGTTTACATTTTTTTACACGTCAACCCAACCAACAGCTGTTTATCGTTGTTTATCAAGAGCATTTTGTTATTAACTGCCGACCTTTTGTTGTTTTTGTTGTTGTCTCGCCGCTTTGTTTTTGTTTGTATGATACTCTTGGCTTTTTTATTTTGTTTTTGTTGTACTTTGCTTTGTTTTTATTTATAGGTATGTATGTATGTATGTATGTATGTATATTAAAGCACAAATGACAACCCAGCAAACATGCAGTAGATGTATTCTTATAAATATAAAATTAAATGTTACCTAAAATCACTCAAATTGTAACATATTAGCCCAATTCACAATCTTGTGCAAATGGTCTTGATTCGTAGCATGTGCAAAATGGTGTATAATATTGATACTTACCACTAAGAATTGTTAAGTGCTGAGTATCAATATACTATACCATTTTGCACATGCTACGATGCAAGACCATTTGCACAAGATTGTGAATTGGGCTATTGCGTTACTTCTAACAAAACAAAATTAGCTGATTCTGTGTACAACTTTTAGGGTCATTATTACATCTTAAAGTTAGTCAAAAGTAGGATTTTGTCGGATGTATAAAAAGCGTTTCATTATTGCAAATTTATTATAACTTACCAGGTAAGATAAAATTGTCTTTAGCTTATCGCTCATTCTAAATTAAAGTCAAATTGTACAGACAAATTCCATTATAACGAATGTTGTACCGAAAAATTCGCATCGCAAAGTTCTTTCAAGTATCATTTTTATTATTATTATTATTATTTTAGACATGATATAATACATTAAAAAGAATAGTATCAATTTGTGTTTTAAATTAGTTACCAAATACAAAATTAGGGAACGACACTTTTTTGCATTTACATTGCTGCTGTTGATTTTGGTTAATATTTTGGCCGTTTGTTATGCAGATCACATATTTATGAAAACATTTCCTATATAAGCTAGTAAATGTTAGAAATATATTGCTAGCAAGGTTTTGTTTTATATTTTGTGATGATTTTTTGTTAATAATTTGTTAATTTTGCTATCGTGAATATTTATTCCCTGAAAATTTTCCTTTCTCCCTAATGTTGCAATCGTGAATTATTTCCACGTGAAAAAAAATCCCATGTGCGAAATAAATATGGCATCACCGATTTTTATTCTCGTGAGTTTTTCCTCAAAAAATATGTGTGTGTTTATTCACAAACGTTTTGTTTGGGAATAAAATAATTCCTTCTGCCCAAAAAAAAAACGATTTCAATGCAAAGATCTGATAGAAGTACGAGAAATAAAAAATTAAATTTTAATAGGAGTGTCTCCGTCCATTTTTTAAATGCAAGATTGTGTGTTTTTCAGAACTCAGGGTGCGTGTTAAGGGTTGTTTGTAAAAGTCGGTAAAGTAGAACTACTTAAAATAAAATAATAAATTTTAATGGGCGTGACTCCGCCCATTTTTTAAATGGGGGATTGTGTCTATTTTACAGCTAAAGGTGTGTGATAAGTTTCGTAATAATCTGTTTAGTAGTAATGCGTGAAATATTGTAATAAATTTAAATGGGCGTAACCCTGCCATTTTTTTAACTTTCAAATTGTGTAATTAAAAGAACCCAAAGTGTTTTATAATTTTCGCAGCAATCAAATAAGTATAATATCATAAAATTATATAAAAAATTTGTGGGCGTGTCCCCTTTTCCACTTTTTTTACAATGGGATCAATGGGAAGCTATATCCCTTAGACAACAAAAATAATTTTACAATTGGTTTAAAATGTACTGAGTTATGAAGATACACTCCTATAAAAATTGAGGCGAATTGAAAACCTCCTTCTTTTTTTGAAGTCGGTTAAAAATATCGAAATTTTTTTGATTCTCATCAATGACGGCAACGCATATGTGTAGCCGAAAAAATGCGCACACGATTGATGGTTTAGGCTAGGTTAGGAAGGGTTGTGATATACCGCTCCACCACTGGGAGACCCAATTGGGTCCATTGTGATTCCCTTCTGTTGCCCAAAAAAAGTAGCCAGAAGTGACCCTATTATCCGTCATTGAGCCACCGAATTCCCATGATAAAGCCCCTGATGCCCTCTAGTAATGCTTTCATGGAAACGTCTGCTCAGCCATGTGAGCCTATGGCATTGTAGCTTCGGACAGTGATAGATAATATATTAAATGGTTGCTGGTTCTTCTTCATCCCCTCACATCCTACAAAAAGCTGGAGTACCACTTTCCCAAATGATGGTTTTTGCTCTGACCGAGCAGTAACCTGTAAACACGCCTATCATGATTCGCATGGCCTTCCTATCCATGTCCAGTAACAGTTTGGATCTTCCTGAGTCAAGTTAAATGGTTTTATGATATCGTCTTTTGGGCACTTTGCTTGCCCGTCTTACGATGTTTCCAGAAATCGTTCCATTAACAACTTGTATTGAAAACAACATCAAACTAAAAAAAATTGTTTCTGTTTTCAATAGTTACATATCGTCGGTTGGTTTCTGGTTTGCTGCAGACATAATGTATTTTGAATATACTGTGCCGCAAACCAGAAACCAACTGACGATATGTATATGTAATCGATCGAAAGTTTTCTATCGACATCGTGAGACAGGCCGTTAGTTAAATAAAAATAGTATCTTTCTTACCTACAAAAACAAAATCGTTGCTACTCCACCTGTAGCAATTGAAGGACTAAAAGTAAATAAATGTGAACAGACAAACAATCCTTTATCACAAACTTATGAATGAATAATTGTCCTGCCAGTGAGAGTGAAAGTGGCGACCGACAAGAAAATTAAACTTACAGTTACTTTAACTTTTAAAAGCGAGTAAATTTTTATCAAACGTACAAAATATATAATACAAATATACAGAAGAGAGCTTTTTGAAAGTTGCAAAGTTTCTACTACAACAACAACAGCAAAATTAGGGAATAAACTTTTCAATTTCTCGTTTTCACTTTTCATTAAATACAAAACTTTTCAACCGAAAAGTTAAGAAAAACAACTTTTGCGCTCACACAAATGAAAATCATTTTGTTACTAACAATTGAACGGTCCAGGCCGAAATTTAATAAATAAAAAAATACGGTTTCTGGGTAAATAAATAAGTTTGTGTGGTGAGTGTGTGTGTGTGTTAGAAAAAACTATATTTTTTTTTGCCAAAAGTATTGCAAAAAAAAACCAGAAATACATAAATAAAATTTAAAAAAGAGGAAATCGTCACATTTGAATAATTGTTTAAATTTGAAATAAATAAATAAAATACAAAAAAAATACAATCATGAAAAAAGTGAAAAGTATCTCTAATGTTGTATACATTAAAAGTTAAATGGAATCATTAATTTGAGGTGAATAAATTTCTTAAGAAAATTACATATTTTCTTAAGAGCAAGGATGACCACTCAAGTGTAATGGGAAGAAATTTTTATGTTCAAAAGAAAAGAAAAACAACACCTCGAAATTTTTCGCTTAAAGTTTTGCAAAAAAAAAAACAAAAATATAAACCTCTTGTCATATTTTCTTACTTGGAAAAACTAAACATTTACTTGCTGCTAAATTTATTTATTTTTTTTAATATTCCACTTTCAATTCGTTTTTTTTTTCTTTTTTAATTTTACTGGCTCCCACTGGCTGCCTGCCTGGATGGAGGCTGTAAGATGAAAAGCAAGAACTACAAAATGTATCTATTGATTGCATATTAATTTAACGAGTACATTTTTATTTTGTATTTATTTTACACCACAAAGTGTCTCAATGTGAGTGAGTGAATGAATGTGTTTATTCATCTGGAAAAAAAGAAACAAAATCATTCAAAACACATTCATGTGCCAAATTGTATTATTTTCTTTTCTTTTTTAAAGTAATAGCACTTTTTCCAATTAATTTCTAATAAAAATTTATTTGTTTGTTAAATATGCTTGTGTATGTATTTAGCTTTTGCCTTTCCTTTACTCTTCTCTTCAATTCTTCTTTCATAAAATCCATTATTTTCAAATATGTATTCAGTTTCAGTTTTAGTATATGCAACAATGAATGCATTGCTACAAATATTACAAAACTTTATGTTGATTAAATAAAGGGTCTTGCAATAAGAGGTTTTATTTTGAAATAAAAAAATTTAAAATCAGCCGTTTGCAGGACCATGTTATTTCATGAAACTTTCCATCACCAACTCGCATATGGGAGGCTGTATGTCCTCGTTAACTCCACCGAATTTCATTTTTGAGTTCTTAAATAGATTGTGGGCCGTTGACATAGACCTTGGGGTTTATTCTATAATTTGAAGCAAAAAATAAATAAATTCAGTGAAGTGCGACTTTGACCCGCGCACGAATGGTTCCGTACGGACAAGAGATATGTAATTAAATACGAACTTTAGCCTAAATAAAATATAGTTTTGGCATTTTTTCGTTTTTGACGTTTTTTTAATTTTTGCGATTTTTTTTATACTGGCGATTTTTTTAATTTTGGTGATTTTTTTTATATAGGCGATTTTTTCGGCTTTTGGAGCTTTTTTCATTTTGGCTATTTTTTAGTTTTTACACTTTTTTTCTCGTTTTTGGCGATTTTTTTCGGTTGTGGCGTTTTTTATTTTTTTGGCAATTTTTTTAATTTTGGCGATTTTTTTAATTTTGACGATTTTCGGTTTTTGACGTTTGGTAACTTTTTTTAATTTGGGCGCTTTTTTAGTTTTGACGCTTTTTTTCTCTTTTTGGCGATTCGGTTTTTGGCGTTTTTTCAATTGAGCGACTTTTTTAAATTTTGGCGATTTTTTTCATATTAACAATTATTTTGTTATTGGCGCCTTTTTCGCGTTTTGGTGATTTTTTCGGTTCTTGGCGCTTAATTTTCATTTTGGGGATTTTTTCATTTGGATGAGTTTTTCAAATTTTCCGATTTATTTTAGTGTTAGGCCCGCAGCTCTTACGGTTCTCGAGAAACCAACCTGTGACGGACAGACGGACAACGTAGCGAAAAGAATAGGTTTCCTTTCCTCCTTTGGTGTACGGAACCCTAAAAACGAATCCCAGCTTTATAGAAACTCGGTATAGCTCACGTAATTTCGCAAACTTTTCCAGTCAATACCTCTGAGGTGGGCAATGTCCGGTATGGTTTCATCACCAAAATAATGGACTATGACAAAGGAAGTGCTCCATTGTCTCTATGTCCCCCATGCATGCTCTGCTTGCATTGGCATCCAGTAACACCCAGGCAATGAATGTCTACTAGTATTACTAGATTTTACCTTCTATAGGAAATATATAGTGATATAGAAGATATATAGCAAAGCTTCATTCTTTTACAACTCTGCTTTTTGCACGTTTTGGATAATGCAGTGTTGGAGCGCCTCTGGTGTTAAAATGAGGCGTATTAAATTTTTAAGCTGATTCTGCTAAACAACGAAGGATGACTTTCTGATGTCACATTAGAATTAGTATCCGCTGAATCCGGTGTAGTTCAGTGACCAGTGCCTTATGCCTGAAACACTGAAACTTTTCCCTCAACAACTGATACAAAGGAATACTGATCTAATATTATAAATTTTTTTCTGGCATCTCTACGATGCCAACTTTCGAAGCAAACTGACATATGTCAAAGATGTTAAATCTGTACTAGTCATGTCAGTATGTTTTTTAAAATTATGAATGTAATAGTCTCAGATAAATGTTCAGCCATAGTTTCTTTTTTAGCCATTTTCCAACTTATGTATTTTAAGGCTTAACAAAAAAAAACGAAAATGTAAATCTGTAAGTAATAAAAAAAGCTAAAATATGTCACAGCATGTAATTGTTAAAAAAAACAAATGAAAAAGAAAACAAAAAACTGCAGCAAGTTTGAAGGGACCAGCTTAGTAAGAAATATAAAATAAATTTAAGTAATCACCGCTATCGTGAATAACAAGTGGAATTTTTGTTCATGGCAAATGTTCATTCCACTCCAAGGGAAAAACGATATCGTGAATCTCCCGTGAAATTTTTTCCCCGTTATCACAATGCTTTAAATTATTTGAATATACATAAATGTTTTTTCTTTTGATTTTTCTTTCAAACAAAAATTTCAATTACACTTAAGATTAAATTTTCAAATTATTACTGATGAAGTAAGATATTAATTTTGGGGAAAATATGATAAAAATATTGAAAAGTAGAATTTAATTAATTTAATTAATAATTAAATATATTTTTCTCTGTGCATATACACGTATGAGTATTATTACTGTTACAAATTTAAATATTTTCGCTTCTTTTTAACTTTTATTGAAATGGCCACCTTTATAATCCTTAACTGTGCTTTAACTTTTAACAAAAAAAGAAAAACATCAGCTAGAAGCAGCTCATGCTCATCTTCAGTCATATTTTCATCTACAGTTTTTAGTTTTTCTTTTTTTTCCATTATAGAGATAAGGAAAAAATCAGAAAACAAAACATTAGAGAGGAATTTGCTAAATGGGAACAAACAACAAGAACAACACATGAATGTTGTTATTTAATTTTTATACAAACGGTAGGGAATCTATCAGTGTTGCCA
Source organism: Tachina fera (assembly GCA_905220375.1). Classification (NCBI taxonomy): domain Eukaryota; kingdom Metazoa; phylum Arthropoda; class Insecta; order Diptera; family Tachinidae; genus Tachina; species Tachina fera. Next base: position 181,541,915 of record LR999963.1, read on the forward strand.
CTTTTTGAGTGATTATCTGAATTGGGTGTAACTTTTACTGTTGTGTGTAGAGTGCGGATAATATTTTTTATATTTTCTTTTATTTATATAATTTTTGCAGTGGAAAAAATTGCTATCAACCTGTGAAATATAGGGTGCATATCGTTACATTAATATAGAAAGGCCCCATTTCATTACTTATTTGGAAATCTTGTTTTTAGGGTTCCGTACACCAAAGGTTTTCGCTACGCTATCCGTCTGTCCGTCACACCCTATTTTCTCAGGAACGGTAAGAGCTACGGACCTGTAGAACTTTGGCCACTACAACAACAAATACATGAGAATTAAAAATTAAAGGGTGTTCCAAAACGAGCAACGAAAAATGTTAAAATCCGATGTAATATTATGTATATATGTATGTACATACGTATATTGACACTAGAAATATGTAAAATTAGTGTATTTTTATATAGACCACAACAATTAACACTAAAATTTATAAAAATTAAAATAAACTCTTGAAATTTTAAAAAACGGTAAAACAAAAAAATCCGAAAATTATAAAATCGCCAAAGATTTAAAAGAAATGCCAAAACGAAAAAAAGTCGTAAAAAATAAAAAAAAATTCTAACACTAAAATAATTCGCAAAATTTGAAAAAATCGTCTAAATGAATAAAATCGTCAAAATGAAAAAAAGTGGCAAAAACCGAAAAAAATCGCCAAAATGCGAAAAAGGCGCCAATAACAAAATAATTTTTAATATGAAAAAAAATCGCCAAAGTGAAAAAAATCGCAAAAATTAAAAAAATCGCCAAATTGAGAAATCGCCAAATGCCGAAAATAAAATCGCCAAAAGTAGAAAAAAGGTGTCAAAACTAAAAAAGCGTCTAAATGAAAAAAGTCGCCAAAAAGAAGAAACGCCAAAAACTGAAAATCCCCAAAATTAAAAAAAAAGTCGCCAAAAAAGAAAAACCCCAAAAACCGAAAAAAATCGTCAAAACGAGAAAAAAAGTGTCAAAACTAAAAAAATTGCCAAAATGAAAAAAAAAAATCCAAAAACCGAAAAAATCGGCAAAACAAAAAATTACCAAAATTAAAAAATTCCCAAAAATAGAAAAAATCGCTAAAATTAAAAAACGTCAAAAACGAAAAAAAAATTCAAAAACTATATTTTATGTAGGCTAAAGTTCGCATTTAATTACATATCTCATGTCCATAAGGAACCCTTCGTGCGCGGGTCAAAGTCGCACGTCACTGAATTTATTTATATATTTCGATAGAAGATATACATATTTCCATAGAAGAAAGTCTAATGTATCGATAAATTTAAAAATATCTATTTAAAAATAATAATGAGTTAGGGCCTTTCTATATTAAGGTAACGATATGTACGTTGGTATTCTTTGTAAGTATATTTAGGTATTAATATCGGTTAAAAAAATAACCAAAATTTCACGACAACAAGGTGTTCACAATTTTTTCCCCGATAAGGGAGACTATTTAATAATTTAATTTAATTTAATTTATGTTTAATCTTTTATATTATTTTTATTAATATATTTTAAGTTACTATATGAATCCAAATCGTATGATGAATTAATATTGAACTGCGTTAAAAAAAATTTGCATTTTTCGTTTTTGGAAAATTATTTTGTTTGCTGGTGGTAACACTGGTATGCCTGCCAACTCACACACACAGATGTGTAAATTGTGAAGCAAATTTGTTGCTTTATTTGTTGACTCAGTACAATATTGCTGGCTGATTTATGGAAAATAGTTTTTAGGATTTTTTATAGCATATAAATATAATATTTTTTACATAAATCCCCTCTCTACTAATTTAAACAAATAGATATACCCGTTTTGATACGTCGTTTAACGAAATTCGTTTAGATATTATTAATTTCACTTTTTTATTGGTTATATAGTACAATCCTTTTCATACACATACACGAACACACTCACATACCACGCCTTAAAATATGCTAATGATTGCTTTATGCTTCTTATGTGTTTAACTTGCACATACATACATAAATATGTAATTAACTACAGCACGTTAGAGATGGCCTGCATTGTTCACGCACGTGCCTGCTGCAGTTGACATCAAGTTTGAAGAAAGTTGCATACATCATTTTTTAGTTTAAAATTGAAACTTTAAATACACGACATAAGAGTGATATAAATTACAAGGGTATTTTCTATTACATATACTCAGCACAAACACCACCAAACTTCCATAACCTTAGAGTCAAACCTAAATTAAGGTAACACCTTCAAAAAAAAAACAAAACAAACAAAAAAACAATATGTAAAACGAGAAACACTACGATCCCTTTAAATAAGGCATTTTTTTGAGCTGTGAAATTGATTCCAACAACAACAACTTTGAATGTTTTGATTCATATTGGAGTACAGAAGTTATCTTCTAATATATGTACATATATAGGAATTGCTCACCTTAGAGTAAACATATTGAATATATTTAGGTTTAATGGATATTTTATAAATTTCAAATTAATTGAATCAATTTCACATTTCACACGTTATACATTCAATAATATTTACTATACCAAAGTAAACCAATACCCAATTTGCTTATTCCCATTTCCGGGAAAGTCAAGAAGTGCATTAAACTGCAAACCCTACCAGCAGAACATAAGAAGAAAAATGCAAAAACCACTTAAGTTATGAATAAGCGTAGGTTTTCTTTTAAAATCGTGCTCTTTGCAATAATTGTGTTCATACCAACGAGTAATTGCATTTCAGTTGAAAGTTTTCAAATGTAATTACATACTTATGATGTTGACATTTTATTCATATTAAAAATAATTTCATAATAATTTATTTATTTAAAATATTCAGTGAATATTATGGTTTTCCTAAATACGAGTACATACAAGAATTAGAAGAAAAAAAATTAAAACTGCAAGCGTATAATTAATGTTTCAATTTATTGGAACATAAAACCAATTAACAAACACAAATATCGACATTATTTTTATTACACAGAAACGCATGAGTGTACATAATCGTATAATGTGAAATTGTGTGTACGAGTACAATCTTATGTATGGAATTAAATATCCAATCATTGATTACGTGTAGTACGAGTATATTGTAAGCGTTTTTCTTAATTACAATACAAAGCCATTGAACCTTGAGTAGTTTGATTGGATTTGCTTTAAATTTTATTTTTGGCATTCTAAGTATTATTTTGATAGCTTGCAATAAAGTTTATTAAGTAATATTATCTGTGTTGTAACACTTATATTCGTAAGAAAAGAGGAAATTATAATTTGCGGGGATTTAAACGGTAGTCATAAAGGTTATATTGTCATAATGTCTTAAATTATTTTTATATAAATACTTTTTTACTTTTGATTTTTCTTTCAAACAAATATTTTAAGAAATTATGGCTATCTGACATTTTGAATCCCCCAAATGTAAGTAACGATAAATTTAAATTTAATTAGCAGAAACACAGACCAAAATGTCTACTAATTTCGTGACTTTTTGAATGAAAGAGAGTTTTTTGCTAGACTTGTATCGAACTCTTTCAGTAGCTCGTTTTTGACACAAACCAATGATCAAATCAAAGAGTTCGATGCAAGTCTATTTTTTGCATAAAAAACTATTTTATTTTTCAACGTTTTTTGAGTTGTATACACTTTCCTTAAATTTTTTATCCTCTCCAAAAAATAAGATTTCTTGAGTTCATAAAAGTGGGTACTTTTTGTGAGATAGTTGGAGTGAAATTTCCTACCACTTAATTGTGAATAAATTCAGGATTAATGAAATAATTTTTAATAAATTTGGCTCATTTTATTTTTAACATATGAATGCATCACAATTAGTAATAAAATATAAAATTTTCTTCAGTTTAAAATATTAATGAGTCTTTTAAAAAAAAACGATTTTCTTAATTTGTTTGAAAAAATTTATTTTTTTGTATAAAACTTTCTGAATATCTCCGAAACTATAAGACTGTTAAAAAATTAATAAGGACGTAATTTAAAGGTCAATTTGTTTCCTAGCCTTCTATGTATTTTTTTATTTGATCAAACAACTGGTTCTCAAGTAAATGCAAATTATGTGAAGCCGCATCCTCTTTTTTCTTAATAACGGAAAATCTCGAGACGAAGAGTCAATTCAAAAAAAATAAATTGCATTGGAGCTCAGTATCATATGCAAGAAAATTTACTATCAAAGTACCGACCTGTGTAATTAATTCATTTCACTGGCATAAATTCCCGTTGTTTTTTAAATATTCACTCTATTTTTGTAATGAATGAATAACATTTGCTGAAAATAGGCTTTAATGTTTTTTGTACGTCACAAATTGAGTTGAATATTATGCCTTGGAATTCAACATAGTTGTTGATAACTATAATATCAAAAATTCTGCGGTGGTGCTTGAAGATTACATTCCTACTTCAAAAGTTATAAGTGAATGAAGGTGAAAGAAACGAATTTTTTTTCGGTTTTTTTTAAATTTTCCAAATTTTCTTGTAAACGAAAAATGCGATCGTCACGCATCACCACACAATTTTAGAACTTGAAATCGTTAATAACTGTGTTGAATGGCAAGACATAATATTCAGCCCAATTTGTGCCGCGTTAAATGTTAGCAGTAGTATTTTCTTGCTTCCAAGTTTTGTTGTTGCCATTTTTTCTTCTCAGTGTATTGTTGCAACGATATCCGTAAATGAAAGATTACTACCCAAACTAACTATACAAAAAATAAAAATATTGATTTTGTAGCTGTTAACATAAATATTGCGTTAAATTCATAAAAAGTTAAAAAAATTAAAGTTTTAATGGACACCCCAAATTTCCGTTTTAGGACAGGCGAGGGACACTCTAATTACCAATTACGGTAGCTGACTCTACCCCGAAGCATTACAAATCATTCGGCGTTTATGGCTTTGAAAATTAAAAAGTAAATTTGTTTTGGCATATTGCTAATTTTTTATTCTTTTTCTAATGTTAAAAACTGTGCATATTGTACATCCCGCTTTCTAAAAGACATTTATTTAAAAATCCCGCTTTTTGGTGGTATTTTCTTCAAAATCCTGCTTTTTTGTCAAACATTTCTCACTTTTTGCAAAAACCAGCCGGTCACGTTAAGCATTCCTAATCCATTTAGCTGTTACTGTTAAATAATTAACAGTGTTCTGTTATGAGCAAAACATGTTAAGTTAACAGTTCTGCTGTGTGTCTCTGTTAATTAAATTCGAATTTATCTTAATTCAACTCAAATTAAATACATATAAATGCTTTTTTGCCAGAGCTATTCTAGCAATCTAGTTTGATTTCAATAATATGATATTTTTCCAATCTTCCATTTGTCTGGCAATAGAAAAATCCCATGGGAAGCACTGTTAACCCATTGTGGCAAATATAGTTTCAGCGTTACGACCAGTATGCCTGTCTGTACAATAAATTAAACCACTCATATCTCTCATAGGCAAACACAGATTATGTGCAAAATTTATTATTATATAAAATTTGATTATGTATTTTAATTTTCTTGCATTTTCTTTAATTTTCGTTACAGTTTATCGACGAAAGACCTTTGAGCCACAGCAGCTGCAACAAACACAACAACATCAACAGCAATATTATTATAATAACATATTTTGCTAAACAAAGCGAGACCAAACAAACAAAAAAATAAATAAAAAAAAGGACTGTATAGAGTGAAAAGACAAGTTTATGTAAGCAATACAACAGCAACAACAAAACAAAGTCATTACGAGTACATAATAGTGTAAGGAAAGCAGACATACCACATCACCAAGCATACATAGCTGTTGTTGTACAATCAACAGTTGTTTTAGTTGTAACAAAAAAAGCAAAATAAAAATATAAATTTCACCCAAGGGGCCTTCATCTACTACTATCACAAGTGCTCCTTTTTCCCTTCCACCATCAATCTCATGCCATCACATGCACATTCATAAATGTTCAAGTAGTAGAAACAACTTTGGCCGTTAAAAGTTTGTGTAGGGACACTTAAAAAGGTAAGATTTCCTCTCTACTTAAGCCACATAAAGTGACAAAGCACCAGCTTGTGTCATAATGAATTTTATAATGAATTCTTTGCATAAGTATTTAAAATGATGGCTTTTTACTTTTCAGGCAAAATGGGTGACAATATAATTGGTTCAGCCAGCCTTTTGCATTTGGGTGATATTGTGTCACTGTATGCCGAAGGTAGCGTGTGCGGTTTCTTAAGTACTCTAGGGTATGAAACTTTAATAGTATTTCTTTCTCTTGCGTGATTTTATTTAATAAATTTTAAATTTCTTATACTCCCACTAAAACAGTTTGGTTGATGATCGCACTGTGGTTTGCCCTGAGGCCGGTGACTTAAATTATCCTCCCAAAAAGTTTCGAGGTATATTTTGTTATCGTTAATATTTTTGTTTTAATTTTATTAAATCTGCTATAATTTTATTTTTAGATTGTTTAATAAAAGTATGCCCTATGAATCGTTATTCGGCTCAAAAGCAATTTTGGAAGGCCGCCAAACAATCAGCCAGCTCAAATACCGATACAAATTTATTAAAAAGATTACATGTAAGTTGATTTTAGAAGGCAATAAGTAAAAAAATATACACAAAATACATTTTCGAATTTAGAGAAATAAAATAGAATTACCTTCAAAGTTTTAACCTGCGAAAATTTCGAAATTACGTGTGTTAATAAAAAAGTTAGAGTGTATTGCATTTTTCGAACTTACACTTGCACCTGCAAACCCTAAATTAAATTAATAATAAAAATATAAAAAATATATTGCAAACTCAAATTCAAACATCAAACTATGAATAAATAATAAAAAAAAAATATACTTAAAATACATTTTCGAATTTAGCGAAATAAATTTGAACCAAACCAGCAAGTTCGACATAAAGCAGTAGCTTTTATGAAACAGTTATAACATCAGATTTCATTATTAATTGAAATTTAAATTAAATAAAGGCAAAAAATTTAAAAAAATATAAGTTTTTGCGTATGTTCGAAAATTTCGAAGTTGTAAAAAATAAATATTTATAAAAAAATTTGAATTATCCACCTCAGGCACTCTCGAACTATCGATAAAAGCTATTAAATTTGCAATTTTTAGCAAAATTCGAAATTCGAACTTAAGTTCGATATTTTTAAAAATTCGAGTTCTTATCACGAAAAACTTTAAGAATGTTAAGCCAGGAAAATGATACAAAATTTAAATATTATTTTCAAGCTTTTGAGTGTAAATATTAACCAAAAATTCATGATTTTTGCAGTAAATTTCGAACACAAATATGATAACAAATATCCTGAAAATGCAAAATTTTCAATATGTACCAAGATTAAAAAATTCGAATTTATACTCGTAAACAGAAAAAAAACGATTTTTATGAGCACGATCTCACATAAAAATTTTAGTTTCAAGTTGTGGAATGTAAAAAAAAATCCATGATTTTTGCAGTAAATTTCGAACACAAAAATTGTGACAAATATCCTAAAAATTCAAAATTTTCAATGTATACCAAAATTAAAAATTTGAAATTAAACTCTCAAGAGAAAAAAAACGATTTTTAATCACAAAAACTGAAGGAATATAAAGTTCTGAGTATTTTCGAAAATTCGAATTTATTTTAAAGTTAAATATTTAGGAAAAAATCTCTCATTTATATATTTTGATCCAGCTTCAAACGAAAATACTTACAGTTTTATAATGAAAAAAAATCGTGAAGAACTTGCAACTTGTTGCACAATCAAAAATTCGAACTTATGTTCGAAATAAATAAAAATTAAGAATTTTTCACAATTACAATGAAAAATTGTTCTATAAGCACCAAAACTTAAGGAATGTAAAGCTCTGAGTATGTTAAACAATTCGAATATTATATTCAAGCAGCCAAGAAATTGCTTGCGTTCGAAATTTGAAGAAAAAAAAATAAAAATAATCCTTATTTTCAGAGTAAATATTTACTACTATGAAAATGAAAAGGTTCTTTCGTATGATTGTTTCTTCAAATTTCGAACAGTATAAAGTTTACAAAATAAAAAATTCGAGCTTCTGTTCGAAATAAAAAATGGGATTTTTTCACACAATTTCCTTACAACAGCATATTCTGGTACGAGTACGAACTAAAGGTTTTCAAATTTCTGAGTATGTTCGAAAAACAAAATTTTGTTCTGAATTTCGAATTCGAAAATTTGCAAAATTTTTAATTTCTTGCACAAGCGAAATTAAATTTGATTTGTTAACATGGTTATGAGACAAAAACAAATAAGGAAATATGAAGTTCTGTGTATGTTCGAAAAATTAAATTTGATTTCATAATTCTAAAAAAAAATAAAAATTATTGTAAGATTATTAAGAAGCAATTTAGAAAATATTTAAGAAGTTCAATAATATATTAAAAGTACTAAAAGTCACCTTTTTAAAAATCTTATTTTCTAAAATAAAATAAAATAAATCTATTTTTCTAAAAAATCTTTTTTGTAATTTTTTTCAAGTCTAAAAACTTTAAAAATAAGATAAATCTTCACATATGGTAACACTGCCTTTAACACTACAATCTTGATGCTATAAATATTTAATATTTTTCTGCCCTCTCTCTCTCTCTCTCTCTTGCGCAGCACGCTGCCGAAATAGAAAAGAAACAAAATGAAACGGAAAACAAGAAAATTCTCGGCCAACAAATCCAATATGGCAGCGTAGTTCAACTGCTTCATTTAAAATCAAATAAATTTCTCACCGTTAACAAACGACTACCCTCGTTGTTGGAGAAAAATGCCATGCGTGTTTATTTGGATGCCAATGGCAATGAGGGTTCCTGGTTTTATATTATGCCCTTCTATAAGCTGCGCTCGATCGGTGATAATGTAGTTGTGGGCGATAAAGTTATACTTAATCCCGTAAATGCCGATCAGCAAAATCTGCATGTGGCCGCCAACTATGAATTGCCCGATAATCCCGGTTGCAAGGAAGTAAATGTTTTAAATTCTTCCACTTCTTGGAAAATAACTTTATTTATGGAGCATAAGGAAAACCAGGAACATATTTTAAAAGGCGGCGATGTGGTACGTTTGTTTCATGCAGAGCAAGAGAAATTTCTCACCATGGACGAGTATAAGAAACAGCAACATGTTTTCCTGAGAACAACGGGCAGGACGAGTGCTACGGCGGCTACATCCAGTAAGGCGCTGTGGGAAATTGAAGTAGTGCAGCATGATTCTTGTCGAGGCGGGGCGGGTCATTGGAATTCTTTGTATCGTTTTAAACATTTGGCCACTGGTTATTATTTGGCAGCGGAGCTGGACTCTTCTGAGGCAAACAATACAAGTGGTGGCCAACAACAGCAACTAGGAGACAAACAGCAGGCGCAAAATCAACAAATACAAATACAAACACAACAACAGCAGCAGCAACAGCAGCCTTTGCAACAGCAATTATTAAATATGAGCGGGGAAAATGCAAAGGATTCGGGTATCGTTTATAATTCAACTATGATAGGTAAAGTTATTTAAAAATAAATTTAGTGCCCAACGCACGAAGGGTTCCGTACGGACACTAGCGGCCCTATGTATAAGCAAAAATTGGCATGAAGTTAGCATAAGTGGCAAAATTGAACATGATCTTAAAGAGTTTTGCGACGAAACTTCATATTAAAAATCATGCTAGGACTTAGATGAGGATTAATATTAGGTAATGTTACCATTTTTAATGTCAAATTGTATTGAGGAATTTGTTAACACCTAATTCAATTGCGTCACTTGTGCTAACTTCATGTCAATTTTTGCTTATACATAGGGCCGTAGATATGTAATTAAATACGAACTTTAGCTTATAAAATATAGTTTTGGTATTTTTTATTTTTTTTTTTTTGTTTCTGGGTTTTTCCAGTTTAAACGTTTTTTTAGTTTGGGCGGTTTTCGGTTTTGACGATTTTTGACTTTTTTTTTAGTTTTAGCATTTTTCCTCGTTTTGGCGATTTTTTGTCAGTTTCTGGAGTTTTTTAATTTTGGCGACTTTTATTTAATTTTAGGGTTTTTTTCATACTGGCGATTTCTTTAGTTTTGACGCCTTTTTCGCGTTTAAGCGATTTTTTTCGGTTTTTGGCGTTTTTTATTTCATTTAGGCGATTTTTTTAATTTTGGCGATTTTTTCGGTTTTGGCGATTTATTTTAGTGTTAGAATTTTTTTATGAATTTGGCGATTTTTTCGATTTTTGGCGAATTTTTTATAATTCTGGGATTTTTTAGTTTTACCGTTTCTGCAAAAGTTAATAACGTTTTCTTTTCTGGAAAAAAAATGTTACACTTATTACACTTTTCAATGAAAATTCGCAATAAAATGATCTTCTGAAGTATACATTTTATTAGAAATTATTGTATCGTCCCTTTCGAGCTTAAATGTTTTCTTATAACAAACGCTAATGTGTATTTTTTAAATAAAAAGTTGACAAATTTTCCAGAAAAGAAAACGCCATAAGAGTTTGCCTCTTACGGTTCCCAAGATATAGCATAGTCAAAATTACATTAACTGATAGAACACCCTTTAATTTTAATTTTTTTAAATTTTAGTGTCAATTGTTGTAGTCTGTATAAAGATACACTAATTTTACAAATTATTAAAATAAAATAGCCTGCGACGGGCAGACGGGCAGATGGGCAGCGTAGCGAAAACAATAGGGTTCCTTTTTTTCAGCTTTGGTGTACGGAACCATAAAAAGACTTTCCCCTGATGTTGACAACAAACTTTTGTTCCACAACTTGTATTGAAAATAATAAGAAATTTTTTTCTGTTCTCAATGTAAGTAAGCGATAGAAAGTTTCTTGTCGATATCATGGACCAGGCCTTTAACAAAAAAAAATTTTAATTTTTTGCAATTTCTCTTTCTTTTGCCTCTTAGAAAAAACCAAACTGGAGCAATACCGTTTGGTATCGGTGCCCTTTTCCACCGATATTGCCACCGTTTTCGAACTTGATCCCACCACTATGGCGCGAGCCGACAGTTTAGTGCCCCAGTCTAGCTATGTGCGCCTAAGACATCTTTGCTCCAACACTTGGGTTCATGCCACCTCCATACCCATCGATATCGATGACGATAAGCCGGTCATGTCGAAAGTATGCTGTTCGCCCATTAAGGAAGACAAAGAAGCTTTCGCCTTAATACCCGTTTCACCGGTTGAAGTGCGTGATTTAGATTTTGCTAATGATGCCTGCAAAGTTTTGGCCACCGTCACGACCAAGTTGGATAATGGCACCATTTCGATAAATGAAAGGCGAGCCTTGATTGCTTTGCTGCAAGATATAGTGTATTTTATAGCCGGCATGGAAAATGAACAAAATAAAACTAAAGCCTTGGAATTGACCATAAAAAATCCCATACGGGATCGCCAGAAATTGCTAAGAGAACAATATATATTGAAGCAATTGTTTAAGATATTGCAAGGGCCCTTTCAGGAACATTCCGGAGGTGAGGGGCCATTTTTAAAACTGGACGAATTAAGTGATCCAAAGAATAGTCCCTATAAGAATATATTTCGTTTATGTTATCGCATCTTAAGACTGTCTCAGCAAGATTATAGAAAGAATCAGGTGAGTAACGAAATTTCATGAATAAAAGATAAAATATTAAATAATAGGTTTGTTCACTTACTAAAAATTGTTACGAATTTGTAACAATTAATACTGGAAAGTGTTCATTAACCCAAAAAGTTTGTAAGGAGAGATCGTCAAAAGAGAGAAAAAAATTGAGAGACAAAAAAATTCCTACAAATTATTACTAGTACAATTTTTACTTGCAAGAATTATCCAACCACCTGTTGTGTGTTTTGTTGTCAAATAAATTATTTAAAAAATAGTTGAAAAAGGAAAACTGACAAAATGGGGATTTTTTTGTTAAAAAACAAGAATACGTATGAAAAAAGAAAGCATGTTTTTTTAATTTATTGCTTTTCTTTCATTAAGCCACAGAAATTCACTTTTAATGCCAAATAATTTTGTTTTTTTCTCATTCAGAGATGGAAAGTGGAATTTTTGTATTTGTTAATGAATAAAATTAAAAAAATTAATATTAAAAAATGTGTAAAGAATTCCATATTAAATGCCCATTTCTAAAAAAATTGTAATTTAAAATATTATTAAACAGAATACATCAAAAAAAGTATAGTTGTACATGATTTCCATCCATGATTCTGATATGAATAAAATTTTCTTGCAAGTTTTTACAAGTAAAGCGTACATTTACTTTTTTATATTTGGCAGAGTAGTTTTGTGAATTTCTGCCTTACTCTCTCGTTGCTAGTTTTTCCTGGGCAAGTAATTGAACAAACCTAATATTTCTATGCCTTTCAGGAATACATAGCGAAACATTTTGGCTTAATGCAAAAACAAATTGGTTACGACATTTTGGCCGAAGACACCATAACCGCTTTGCTGCACAACAATCGCAAACTTTTGGAAAAACATATTACCGCCGCCGAAATCGAAACATTTGTGGGCTTGGTGCGCAAAAACATGCACAATTGGGATTCTAGATTCTTGGATTATCTCTCCGATTTGTGTGTTTCGAATCGCAAGGCCATAGCTGTTACCCAAGAATTAATATGCAAAAGTGTTTTGAGTAGTAAAAATTCCGATATACTCATAGAGACTGAAGTTAAAGCTTTAAAAGAAAATGTCACAAATAATGTAAAGAAAAGAGAATCCACACTGCTTACTACTCTGGCCGAGGGTGATGATGATGATGAGAAAATGGACTCGATATCGTTAATCACCACCTCCACTTGGGACATGGAGAGGAGTCTAAATGAGCCAGAGGAAGTAAGATATGAAATACATTTGAAGTGGAAGGGTTTGAAGGTGAGTTTATTGTTATATGTATATGTAAAAACAAAAGTTAATATTTTCTTCTCTTCTTATTTAAAAAGGAATCTCGTTCCATGGCTGATTTGGCCAACTGTGCGGCCCAGGGCAAAGAGCTAGAGGCATCAATATTAAACTATTATCGCCATCAATTGAATTTATTTTCCAATATGTGCTTAAATCGTCAATACTTGGCTTTAAACAATCTCTCCCCTCATTTGGATATCGATTTGATACTGAAGTAAGTTTATTTCTTAATAGTTTCATAATACAAGAATTGCGAACGCCCTCAAGGTGTGGAGAAAGCGGGTTTTTTTTTGCTAAAAGAAACAATTTTAGAGGTTCGCTTTATTGCGCGAACTTTGTGACTTTTCGCAAATAAGGACTAGTCTAATGTATTTATGCACATATACATAAGTATTTATATCGATGTTTAACTTTTCAGATGCATGTCAGATGAATCGATGCCTTATGAACTGAGGGCATCATTTTGCCGTCTTATGCTGCATTTGCATGTTGATCGTGATCCACAAGAGCCGGTTACACCAGTAAAATATGCCCGACTGTGGAGTGAAATACCATCGAAAATGTCTATTTTAGAGTAAGTGGAATTTTTTCTTTTATACAAAAAAAAATTTTAATAAATTTATAACTAACTTCAACAGCTACGATGTTAAGAACCAACCAGCAGATTATAATAAAGAAGCTGTGCGTGCCAAATTTAATACCACCATAACATTTGTTGAAAACTATTTATGCAATGTGGCTGCCAAAGTATGGCTGTTTACCGATCAGGAGCAAAATAAATTAACATTTGAGGTTAGTAGTGCATCAGAAGGTGTAAAATAAAAACAAACGAGAAGCGAAATTTTATAAAACAAATTGATTTCTTATAAATGTTAAAATGTTAAATATATTTTTTCACGTCGTGTTTTTACAAAAATTGATTATTTAAGATTGACAATAATCGATTTTGGTTATTTAGGTCGTTTAAGCTTTTTTTTGGCGGTGACAACACTTGTATTATTATAATCAATAGCAAAGTTGCGCTCAAATCTCATTCCTGAATTTTATTTAAATAGTATTTTTTCGAATAATTTTGCTGAAATAACTTTATTCAAATAATTTTTTCGAATAATTTTGTTCGAATGAATTTTTTCAATTAACTTTATTCGGATAATTTTATTTTTAGATTAATCAAAAAATTGTATTAATGTTTTTATTCGAATAATCGAGTAATTCTATTCGTTATTGACGTAAAAAATCGAATAATTTTATGCGTCACCCATTTATGTAACCGAAGAATTTTATTCAAATACTTTTTTCGAATAAATTTATTAAATAATTAAAGCAATTAGATTAATCGAAAAATTTTATTGTCGTGTTATGCGAATAATCGAGTAATTTTATTAGTAATTTACTTGCATAATTGAATGATTTTATTCTTTAGTCATTCATGTGATTCCTGAATTTTATTCAAATAGTTTTCTTTTGAAAAATTTTGCTCAAATAACTTTATTCAAATAGTTTTTTCAAATAATTTTGTTCGAATAAATTTGCTCAACTAATTTTATTCGAATAATTTTGTTCAAATAATTTAATGTTATTCATTAGATTAATCAAATAATTGTATTGTTGTTTTTATTCGAACAATTTTGCTCAAATAATTTTATTCGAATAAATTTATTAAAATAATTTTATGTGACAATTAAATTAACTTATTATCGTAAAGTACTAGTATGCTATTTATTGTATTAATCGAATAATTTTATGCTATTTTTATTCGAATAATCCAGTAATTTTATTCTATATTCATATACACAATCGAATAATTTTATTCGTTACTTACGCATGCAACCGAACAATTTTGTTTAAATAATTTTGTAAAAATAATTTTATTCGAATAATTTTGTTCGAATAATTTTGCCCAAATAATCTTATTCGTATAATTTTATCAAACAATTAAAGTAATATAAGTATATTTATATTCGATACTCATTCATGTAACTGAAGACTTTTATTCAAATAATTTTATTCGCATAATTTTCCTTAAAAAATTTATTGAAATAATTTTATTATTCAACTTAAGTAATACAGTGCCCTCGGGAGAAATTTTTTTAAATTCTAACAGGTGTCTGTTTCATCGTCTCGTTTCGGTAACGAGCTGATTCGATAATAATTTTATTGGAATAATTTTATTAAAATTATTTTATGTAACAATAAAAGTAACTTTTATCGTAAAGTACGAGAATGTTATTCATTGGATTATTCGAATAATTTTATTGCTGTTTTATTCAAATAATCGAGGCATTTTATTCGATATTCATGTACACAATCGAATAATATTATTCGTTACTTATGCATGTAACCGAAAAATTTTGTTTAAATAATTTTATTCGAATAATTTTGCGCAAATTATTTTATTCGAATAATTTTATCAAACAAGTAAAGTAATTAATAAATATAATTATATTCGATACTCATTTATGTAACTCGAAAAATTTATTCGCTTAATTTTGTTGAAATAATTATATTCGAATAATTTTGTTAATAAATTTAAGTACCCTTCGATAGAAATTTTTTTAAATTGTAACGTGTCTGTCTAATCGTCACTTTCGATAACCTGTTTGAGATTGTGGAATTCGATATCTAACTATATTATTACATTGTTCAATAGGGAATGCTATAATCTCAAAATGAAAAAGTGATCGAAGCAGCTCGTTATCGAAAGCGACCATAAGACCCCATGACAGAATCCGCTCGTTATCGTACGAGACGATTATACAGACACCTATTATAATTAAAAAAAAATATCTTTTACTTTTAGGTGGTAAAATTGGCACGAGATCTCATCTACTTCGGTTTCTATAGCTTCAGTGATTTGCTGAGATTGACCAAGACATTGCTCTGTATCTTGGATTGTGTTTCAGATAATAATATTGAAAGTTCTACGGCCAACAACAGCGGCCGTTTTGTAGCTGCAGATACAGATTGTAAGTAATTCTTTAAAATAACTATAATTAGAATTTTACTAGAATCCCACACTTTTTAAATTTTGAGTTTAAATTTTTTGTTTTTAAATTGAAATGACCATTCACATACATATTATTGGCTTGCTTGTTTTTAATTAAATTTTTCGAAATAAAAAACACTACATACATTACATTAAAAGCAGCTAGCGACAAAAAGGAAGGTAAGCAAAAATAAGTAAAATAAAAATAAAGACAAAACTAAGCTTAAGCGCTATTTCATTAAAAACTTCAAAACAAAAAAAAACAAAAAACATTTAAAACTACTTCCAGCCGAGGGTGGAATTTTGCGTTCAATAGGTGACATAAACACTGTCATGACAAGCTTGGCTTTGGGCTCTGTAGGCCAAGTAATGGCTGCTCCCACCATTTCACTGCAACAACGCAAATCCGTGTCACAGCTTATGAAGGAATTTCCCTTAGTGATGGACACTAAATTGAAAATCATTGAAATTCTACAATTCATACTCGATGTACGTTTGGATTATAGAATCAGTTGCCTCTTGTCGATATTCAAGCGTGAATTTGACGAAAGTGATGCCCAGCAACAGGCCCAAGCCGAAGCTGCGGCAAACAATCTGGCCAATCCCTTGGATCCGCAGGCAGCAGCGAGTGCATTTCAACAGCGTCAAAAGAATATCGACTTAGAGTCAATTGGTATACAAGCCGAGGGAATATTTGACTGTAATAGTGGTGATGCGGGTAATCTGGATTTAGATGGCCAAGGTGGTCGTACCTTTTTAAGAGTTTTACTGCATTTAATTATGCACGATTATCCGCCGTTGGTGTCGGGTGCCTTACATTTGCTCTTTCGGCATTTCAGTCAGAGGCAGGAAGTATTGCATGCCTTTAGGCAGGTAAGTGGAAATATGTAATGAAATCAAATGAATCGTCTAGACAAAATAATACAACTCTATTTAAGGCTCTTTTAGAAGTATAAAAATATTATACAGTCTACTATAAAAGTTTTCTTACGTTTCTACCTTCTTAAAAACGTTAATTTTTTTAATAATAAAAGCTTCCCGCTTAGTTTT
Source organism: Tachina fera (assembly GCA_905220375.1). Taxonomy (NCBI): domain Eukaryota; kingdom Metazoa; phylum Arthropoda; class Insecta; order Diptera; family Tachinidae; genus Tachina; species Tachina fera. The sequence continues at coordinate 181,558,829 of LR999963.1, forward strand.
TTAATGAACTCTTTATTTACTTACGACTTTTATTTAGAGCTTTTCACGTCTTTATTCATAATGTTTAATTATTCACCTCTAAATTATCACAATATTTATGTTCTCGACTGTAGTTAAGACACGGCTGACTGACTTATCTGACACCTGGGGCTGGAAGCAACATTGAGAAACTACTCGAATACTTTCATTTGTGACTTATTCGAATATCAAGTAATTATGTCCATCCAATATTCAAGCGAATAATCGAATAATTTTATTCGTTATTCAGGCGAATAATCGAATAATTTTGTTAGTTGCCCATTTACATATGTATGGAGCTGAAGAATTTTGATGGAATAATTTGTTCAAATAATTTTAGTCGAATAATTTTATTTTAATTATTTTATTCGAATAATTTTATTAGCATAATTTTTTTTATGCGAATAAATTTTTTTTAATAATTTTGTTTAAATATTTGTATTCGAATAATTTATGTCATACACTTCCCCAAATTGACTGACGTAAAGTTAATGGTCTCCACTTTTTTTAAATTTTCGCGCTTTCGCTCATTTATTGAAAGGATTTTTTGTATATGTACATGCATACACATTTTATTGTCATTTATTCGAATAATTTTATATGTTATTCATTAGAAAAATCCAACGATTTTGTTTTTTGGATCACATTAGAAAATTATTTGAATAATTTTGCTCAAATAATTTTATCGAACAATTAAAGTAGTTTATTCACATACTTAAATTATTTTAATCATTCGATTAATCGAATAATATGTTAATTCAGTAATGTCATGCGTTATTCACACACATAATCATTCACTTAACCGAAGTTTTATATAAAAATAATTTTGTTCGAATAATTTTGTTCAAATAATTTTGTTCGAATAATTTTGCTCGCTAAAATAATGTTATTCGAATAATTTTATCGAATATGTATTGAAAGTAATTATATATTAATCGAATAAATTGATTGGTGTTTTTATTCGATTAATTTTACCGAATATTTAAAGTTATTGCTTTAAATACAAAATTTTTATCATTATATTAATCGAGCAATTTTATTCGTTCTTCATGCACAAAATTTAAAATTTTTATTTATTACTCATGTATGTAACCGAAGAATTTTAAATTTTATTCAAATACTTTTTTCGTATAAATTTATCGAACAATTAAAGTAATTAGACTAATCGAATAATTTTATTGTATTTATATATTTGATGCGAATAGTCGACTAATATTTCTGAAATAACTTTGTTCAAATAGTTTTTTCGAATAAATTTGCTCAATTAATTTTATTCGGATAATTTTATTTAAATAATTTTTTGTTATTCATTATATTAATCAAATCATTGTATTGGTGTTTTAACTCGAATAATCGAGTAATCCTATTCGAATAATTTTATTCGTTTCTTATTTATGTAAAGTTTATTCGTTTCTCATCTAAGTAACTGAAGAATTTCAATTAAATTTTTTTTGGAAATAGTTTTATTCGAATAATTTTGTTGGAATAATTTTGCACAAATAATTTTATGGAACAGTTAAAGTATTTTATTCCCATACAATATGTTATTTATTCATTCAATTAATCGAAGAATTTTATTAAAATAATTTTATTAGAATAATTTTGCTCAAATAGTTTTATTCGATTACTTTTATTCGAATAATATTATGGAACAATCAAGGTAATTGATTACAATACAGTATGTTATTCATAAAATTATTCGAATAATATTATTGTTGTTTTTATTCGAATAATCGAGTAATTTTATTCGTTATTCATGTACATAAGCAAATAATTTTATTCCTTGCTCATGCATGTAACCTAAAAATGTTATTAAAATAATTTTATTCGAAAAATTTTATTCGAATAATTTTGCTCAAATTATTTTATTCGACAAATTTTATTAAAAACATTAAAAGTATTTTATAAGTATAATTATATTCGATATTCGTTCATGTAACCGAAAAATTTTATTCAAATAATTTTATTCGCATAATTTTGTTTGAATAATTTTATTCGAACAATTTTATCAATCTATTTAAGTAATACGGGATAACGTCAACTAATTAAAACTACGAGTGTTGACGTTTGCCAGATTTTTGACGTTTGTAAATGGACAATTTTAAAAACAAAATACTATTGATATTGTACGAGTAGTTTAAAGCATTTTTAATATGAACGGCAATTGCATGTGCAGTTAAGAACGTTTTTTTTACGCATCTTTTTTTTTAATGTGCTAATTTTTACTAGACACCTGGAGTTGTGTTATTTTAATTGCCTACAACATGTTCTTGTATTAAATAATTTATTTTTACTAAATTGTTTCGTTTCTTTTATTTATTTAAAATTTTTGCAAACGTTCTTTTGCCACGCTTTCTTATAAAAAAAATATACATACTCGTATATACTTTTTAAATTTATTCTTTTTTAAATATTTTTTTTAAAAACTTCTTTTCTTAACAAATTCAACAAGTGGATGAGTATAGTTAGTACTATTCTTAATTTAATTTTTCTTTGTTCAAATAACAATATAATTAATTTCGAAAATATATTTTTTAACAAATAATAAAATTTAAATTCTCTATTCCCGCAACACAAGGTACAACTTTTAGTTTCCGATAGCGATGTTGAGTCATATAAACAAATCAAGCACGATTTAGATTTGTTAAGACAAAGTGTCGAGAAGTCAGAATTGTGGGTTTACAAGTCGAAATCTTCAGAGGAATTAGGGGCCAGTAAGTTTTAACTTCTCAAACACTTTTACACGTTTTATTATTTTCTTTTATATTTTCTAGCTGTGGAAGATTCAAACATTGACAATGCCAACTTAAGCAACGAATATAAGGCTTCATTGTCTAGTGAACAATTGAATGAATATAAAAAAGTCAAGGAGATACTGATACGTATGAATCAATTTTGTGTAACTCCAGGTAAAATATCTTAAAGCCAATAGTACAACATCCATTTTGGATCTTCGAATATTATCGAAACATACTTAACAATTTCATTTATATCTCTTTAATTTAAATATATAATAAGTGAAATAGTTGTATTAATTTATTTTATTTTTTTTTATTTTATTTCTTTAAAGGCCCTTATGTCAAGCCCCGCAAACATGAACAGCGTCTCTTGCGTAACGTTGGTGTTCACACAGTTGTGTTAGACCTTTTGCAAAATCCCTATGACGAAAAGGATGATGTTTTAATGAAGGAATTAATGTTTTTGGCTCATGAATTTTTGCAAAATTTTTGCCTGGGCAATCAACAGAATCAAGTACTGCTGCACAATCATTTGGACTTGTTCTTGAATCCAGGGGTAAGACGGGGTTTTTTTAAATTTAATAGTTCAATATGAATAATGTTTTGTTGATGAATAATGCTAAACATTTCCTAAAACGGCCGTAAAACTGTAAAATTTTGAAATTTTATTTTTATATGTATCAAAAAAAACTTTTTCTCAATTCGAAATTTTGTTCGAATTTTCGTACAGACAAAAATGTTCTAGATATATTACTTATTTCAATAGAGAAATTAAGATTTTATAAACTGTTCTCAGATGTGATATTATCCTTACAATTCGAGGCTTTGTTCGAAATTTCGAAAATATTCGAGGAATGCAAATTTTGTATATTTTTGTATATTTATCAATAGAGAAACTAAAATTTTAAAATAAATTTTCTCAAAACTAATATCCTCCTCAAAACTATAAATTCGAAAATTTGCTCGAAATTTCGAAAACGTTCGAATAATTGAAAATTTTCTTTTTTTTTTGATTACAAAGAAATTAAAATCAGGCCGATTAATTTTATAATCGTATGTGTCAGAAAAAATATTTATTTTAATTCAAAATTTTGTTGGAATATTTGAAACGTTTTAAATTTTTTTTTTGTTTTTTTAAATTTGTTCAATAAAGAAATTAAGATTTCATAAAAATTTGTTCTTAAAACTGTTATTCTCCTCAAAATTAAAATTTCGAAATCATCTTCAAAGTTTCGAAATTGTTCCGTGTTGAGAATTTTAATTTTTTGCAATTAAAAAAATAAAACTATGCCTATCAATTTAATAATTGTTAATTTGAGGAAATAGTTTTTATGTGTCAGAAAAGTTAGTTTTTTAATTCAAAATTTTGTTCGAATTTTCAGTCAGAGCAAAATTTTCTGGATAGATACATACATATGTATATCACTTTTTCAATAGAGAAATTAAGATTTCATAAAAAAAATTTCTTAAGACTCAAATTCTCCCCAAAAATTAAAATTTCGAAATTTCAAAAATGTTCGAAAAATTTTTAATTTTGCAATTACAAAAAAAATTAAAATAAAGCATATCAATTTTATAATCGTTAACCTGAGGAAATATTATATCTCAGAAAAGTTCTTATTTTTAATTCGAAGTTTTGTTCGAATTTTTTAAAAGAGTTCTATATATATTACTTTTTTCAATAGAGATGTTAATATTTTATAAAAATTTTTCGTAAAATTGATATTTTCCTCCAAATGAAAATTTCGAAACTATGTTCGAAATTTTGAAAATGATCAATAAATTACAAAGACTGGAAATTAAGCCGATCAATCTTATAATCGTTACTTAAGGAAATAGTATTAGTCAAGAGTTATTTTTTTTTTATTGGAAATTTTGTTCGAATTTCCGATATGAACAAAATATTCTAGATATATCACATTCTTCAATAGAGAAATAAAGATTTCATAAAATTTTTTTCTTAAAACTCAAATTCTTTCCAAAATTAAAATTTCGAAACTATGTTCGAAATTTTGAAAATTTTCAAAAAATCAAAACTTTTCTATTTTTTTGCAATTACAAAAAACTGTAAAGTGAGCAATTTAATTCTGCAATCGTTAACTTGAGGAAATTTGGTAGTTTCGGAGAAAAAATCTTGGCATACAAAATATATAAAAATTTTCCAAACGAGACTTGTATAAATTCTTTAATTAAATTAAACTCCAATTCTTTCTAATAATTTCTAAAATTTATTTATTAACTTTTCTGAGCAAAACTTAAAATCTAATTTAAAGCAAATTTAAAAGCTTTTGATAAGTTTTTATATTTTTAAACTAATTCTATACAAATTTCTAGTCCCGCTTTTTTTGTTCCAAAACTTTTCATTAACATTCACTTAACTTATTTTATGTTTCCACAGATTCTTGAAGCTAAAACCGTCTGCTCTATTTTCAAAGACAACTTGGCCCTTTGCAATGAAGTCACCGATAAAGTTGTACAACACTTTGTTCACTGCATCGAAATTCATGGACGTCATGTGGTCTATTTACAATTTCTGCAGACTATAGTCAAAGCTGAAAATCAATTTATACGCAAATGCCAGGATATGGTAATGCAAGAACTCATCAATGCCGGCGAGGAGGTATTAGTGTTTTACACCGATAAAAGTTCCTTCAATCAGTTTATATCCATGATGCAAAAGCAAAAGTCTCCGCTAAGTGAGGACAGCCTGCTGAAATATCATGTGGAATTGGTAAAGCTATTGGCTTGCTGCACAATGGGCAAGAATTTATACACCGAAATAAAATGCAATAATCTATTGTCGTTGGATGATATAGTGGCTATCATCTGCAATCCTGTCTGTATACCCGAGGTCAAGGAGGCCTATGTTGATTTCCTAAATCACTGTTATATAGACACGGAAGTGGAGATGAAAGAAATTTACTCATCCGGTCATATGTGGAATTTGTTTGAGAAAAGCTTTATGGTGGATATAAATCAATTGATATGCGGCGGCGCGAATGCCGACAAGACTTTGACCAACTATGTGCTCAATGGTGTTTGCACCATCCTGGCCACCTTCTTTAGCAGTCCCTTCTCGGACCAATCGACCATAGTCCAGTCAAGACAAATGATATTTGTACAATTACTGCAAGCCTGTTATCGTTTAGCACAATGCAAATGGTTAAGTTTAGCTGATCGCTTTAATGTCGAAAATTGTATACGTACTTTAGCTGAGTCGGCCAAGACCAGGAGTATTGCCATACCCCTGGACTTGGAACAGCAAGTGGTAACAATGTCCAGCAAGACAGCCATGCTGACACGTCAGACCACCAAGTGGCTTTTAGCCTCGAAACAGCCAAAATATGAGACACAGAATTCGGGCAATTTAATGCGATTAGATAGATCCATTATAGAAGGCTTGCAGGATATTGTATCGCTATTGGAAGAGCAATTGAAGCCAGTAGTGGAAGCAGAATTGTCTTTGCTGGTCGACATACTATATCGCTCGGAATTGTTATTTCCGTTGGGTACAGATGCTCGTCGTAGATGCGAGTCGGGTGGTTTCATACGTAAACTAATCAAGCACACTGAGAAACTGTTGGAGGAAAAGGAGGAGAAGTTGTGTGTTAAAGTCTTGAAAACTCTGAGGGAAATGATGGCCATAGATGTGAATTATGGTGAAAAGGGCGATAATCTAAGGAATACTTTGCTCAAACGTTACTTTGATATTAAATGTACTAATAACTCTCGCAACCCGTTGGATCAGAAAAATGATTTGGCCGCCTTAGTTATGCCCTCCCAAGATACGCAAAAGCATTTGAATATGATCACTCATGGACCGGGAGCTAAATATTTGCAAAGAGCTGAGAAAACATTGCACGAAGTGCAAAATCATTTAGATCGCCAGGGAGCCTCTGACCTGGTGATTGAATTGGTTATAAAATCTGTGCACTCGCCCTCCATATTTGTAGAGGCCATAGAATTGGGCATAGCTTTGTTGGAGGGTGGCAATCCCATTATACAAAAGGGAATGTTCAATAAATTCTTAAGTGGGGACTTAAATCAGCCCTTTTTCAAGGTATTCTTTGACAAAATGAAAGATTCTCAACAAGAAATCAAATCGACGGTTACGGTCAATACCTCCGATATTGCCGCCAAGGCCCATGAAAGCAAACAAGATGTCAGCTTAGAATTGGATAAAATATCGCGTAAACATGGTGTCAAAACCAATGGCGTTGTTATAACTGAGGAGCTAAGAAAAGAACTGCATACTGCTGGTTTGGCCACGGCAAGAGCTTTTAGCAATGCCCGCAACTTGCATGCTGGCGAGGATTCCAATTCTCTGAATATCAACAGCCCCTTGGAAGATATTTTGGCCGAGAAATTGGAAAAACATAAAGACAGCAAAGAAGACCGCAATAAATTATCGAATAAGGTTTTGGTTATGCAACCCATTTTAAGATTTCTGCAGCTTTTATGTGAAAATCATAACCCCGATTTGCAAAACCTGCTCAGAAACCAAAACAACAAAACCAATTATAATCTCGTGTCGGAAACTTTAATGTTTCTAGACTGCATTTGTGGGTCAACCACAGGAGGTTTGGGCCTTTTGGGTCTTTATATAAATGAAAACAATGTTGCGCTCATCAATCAAACTCTCGAAACTTTAACGGAATACTGTCAAGGTCCCTGTCATGAGAATCAAAATTGCATAGCCACTCATGAATCGAATGGCCTGGACATTATTACCGCTCTCATACTCAACAACATAAATCCCTTGGGGGAGAATCGTATGGATTTGGTATTGGAATTGAAAAATAATGCCTCCAAGCTATTGCTGGCCATTATGGAATCTCGCGGTGACAGCGAAAATGCTGAACGCATTTTGTATAATATGAATCCTAAGCAATTGGTGGAGGTGGCCTGCAAGGCCTATCATCAAGAGGAAATGATCGATGATCATGATAGTGAAGATGAAACGGTCGATGCTGATCATGATGAGGAGGATGTTTCGGTAAGTCCGCGTGAAGTGGGCCATAATATCTATATATTGTGCCATCAATTGGCCCAACACAATAAGGAGTTGGCGGCCCTATTAAAGGCCTCGGAAGATCCGCAATCGTGCAATTTCGATGCAAAAATGAGCCAGGCTTTAATGTATTATGCCACGCACACGGCGCAAATTGAGGTGAGTACAAAGAAACATTTTAGTTTTGTTCAATATACATATAAAATCAGGAAGTGGAAACATTTTTTTATTCAAAGTTTTCTTTCGAAAATTTCATTTCACTTTTTGGCAAGTTTGAATTAAATAGATGGTTTGTATATAAGTTTGTTGCAGAGTTTTGTTATAACATATAATAAAAAATTCAGTGAAGTGCGACTTTCATCCGCGCACGAAGGGTTCCGTACGGATACATATGTAATTCAATACGAACTTTAGCCTATATAATATATAGTTTTGGCATTTTTTTCCGTTTTTGGGTTTTTTCAATTTTAAGCGTTTTTTTCAGTTATGTGATTTTTTGAGTTTATTGTCACTTTTTTAGTTTTGACACTTTTTTTTCTCGTTTTGGCGACTTTTTTTAATTTTTGAGGTTTTTTTAATTTTGGCGATTTTTTTATTTTGGCGATTTTTTTAATTTTAGCGATTTTTTTTTTGGTTTTGGCGATTTTTTCGGTTTTTGACAATTTTTTTTTAGTTATGACACTTTTTTCCTGGGTTTTGTCGATTTTTTTAGGTTTTTGACGTCTTACTTTAATTTTTGGGGATTTTTTTTAATTTTGGTGATTTTTTTCATTAAGGCGATTTTTTAGTTACATATGTCGATTTTTTCGGTTTTTGAAGTTTTTTTATTTTGGTGACTTTTTCATTTAGGCCCTTTTTTATTTTTGACACTTTTTTCACATTTTGGCGATTTTTTTCGGTTTTTGGCGTTTTTTCAATTTGGCGATCTTTTTTTTCATTTTGGCAACTTTTGTTCTTCATATAAACAAATATATTGGTTTTGGCGCATTTTTCGCGTTTTGGCGATTTTTTTGGTTTTTGTTTTTTTTTTATTTTGGCGATTTTTTTCATTTGGGCGATTTTTTCGAATTTGGCGATTTATTTCAGTGTTAGAATATTTCTTAAATTTTGCCGATTTTTTTCGATTTTTGGCGTTTTATTTTCATTTTGGCGATTTTATTTTATTTTGGCGATTTTATAATTTTCGGATTTCTTAGTTTTACCGTTTTTGTAAATTTCAAGAGTTTACCTGTTACGGTTTCCAAGATATAGCAAGTTGTCAAAATTACATAATCAAAACTGCATTAACTGCTGGACCACCCTTTAATTTAAAATTTTTTTAAATTTTAGTGTTAATTGACAGCGTAGCGTAAACAGTAGGGGTCCTTTTCACCTTTGGTGTACGGAACCCTAATAAGTACATACTTTTTGCTACTTCTTTCTCCCTAGATTGTTCGTAACGATCGCACTTTGGAGCAAATCGTGTTTCCCATACCGGAAATATGCGAATATCTTACGACCGATACAAAAATGAAAATATTCCATACGGCAGAACGTGATGATCAGGGCTCTAAAGTGGTGGATTTCTTTGACAAGGCTGAGGAAATGTTTAACGAAATGAAATGGCAGAAAAAGCTAAGAGGTAAATTTTCACTTAAAATACTTTCACTTAAATTCCTTTGAAATGAATTTTTTTTTTTCAAATATAATTTTAATTTTTAGGACAGCCTTTTTTGTTTTGGGTCAGCAGTTACATGTCCTTATGGAGCAATATTTTATTCAATTGTGTCGTGGTAATTAATTTAATTGTAGCCTTTTTCTATCCCTTCGATAATACTGTGCCTGGTGAGTTTTTATAACTTCAATATATAAATCTTTATATGATTGTAATGTTGTTGTTTGTTTTTGTTTCCCATTTCCAGAACTTAGTCCTCATATATCTCTACTGTTTTGGGCCATCTTGATATTTTCTTTAGTTATAGTTATAACATTACCTCGAGAATCTGGCATACGTACATTAATCGGCTCAATTATATTACGTTCAATATTCTTGCTGGGACCGGAGTCAACATTATCTTTGCTGGGAGTAGTAACAGTGAGTTTAATTTTGTAGATGAGTGTGTTGGCTTGGCCATTGGACTTGAATTTGAAGATTGGAATATTTATTTTTTCCAGGTGACCCTTAAAAGTGTCCATATCATTAGTATAATGGGCAATAAAGGTACCTTGGAGAAGCATTTCTTTAAAGTTATAACAGATGTTCAATTGTTATATCATTGCATTTATATATTTTTCTGTTTCTGCGGCCTACTCTTTCATCCATTTTTCTACTCTCTACTGGTAAGTGTTTTTGCTTTAAGGCAAAACCTTTTAAATCTATTCTAATAACTCTGTAAATTATTTCTCTGACATCCGCGCAGCTTTTTGATGTCGTCTATCGCGAGGAGACTTTGGTAAATGTTATACGTTCGGTGACACGCAATGGCCGTTCAATTGTTTTGACTGCGGTCTTGGCTCTGATATTAGTCTACCTATTTTCCATTATTGGTTACATGTTCTTTAGAGATGACTTCCTGGTGCCCATAGATGTTGATGAAGCGGAAAATGGTAGTGAATTTCATTTTAAAATTCATTAGAAGAAATATTTATAATTATTTTTATATTTTAGTAGTCGATGCTACGAGTACTTTGTCGATAACACCCGAAAATACTTGTGCTTCTCCAGATGAAATGCAATCTTCTAAATTACTTGCTGCTGCAGGAGGTGGTGGGGATGTTAAAGAGCGCTCTTGTGACTCTTTGGTTATGTGTATTGTAACTACTCTCAATCAAGGTTTGAGAAATGGTGGTGGCATTGGTGATATTTTGAGGGCACCGTCGAGCAAGGTAAGCGTACTTTTTTTATAAAATTATAAATGTAAATTTTGTAGAAGAAAAATTTTTTTATAGAATTTTATGAGAAAATATTTTCTCTAAAATATTTTTGAGTAGAAAATTCTTCTACAGAAATATAAATTTTTCCCATGAAAACTTTTACAGATAAAAAATTTTCTATAGAGTTCTTTTGAGTAAAAATTTTTCTATAGAAATTCTTTAAGAAAATATTTTCTAAGAACTTTTTGAAAAGAAAAATCTTCTGCGAAAATATAAATTTTTTCCACAAAAACTTTTAGAGAGAAAAATTTTTCTATAAAATTTTTTTTAAGAAACTTTTTTTTTTAATTTTTGAAAAAAAATTTCTTCTCAGATATAAAAATTGTTCCCATATTTATTTGAGTGAAAATTTTTTATAAAATTTTTTTGAGGTAAATTTTTTCTATAGAAATTCTTTAAGAAAAATTTTTCTAAAAACTTTTTGAAAAGAAAAATCTTCTACGGAAATAGAATATTTTTCCATAAAAACTTTTAGAGAGAAAAAATTTTCTATAGAATTTTTTTGAAGAAAAATTGTTCCATAAAAATTTTTTAAGAAACTTTTTTTTTATATTTTGAACAGAAAATTTTTCTCAGATAAAGAAATTTTTCCCATAAAAATTTTTTTATCAAAAAAATTTCTATAGAATTTATTTGAGTTAAAATTTTCTATAGAATTTTTTTGAAGAAAATTTTTTTTATACAAATTCTTTAAGAAAAATTTTCTAAAAATATTTTGAGAAGAAAAATCTTCTGCAGAAAAATAAATTTTTTCCATAAAAACTTTTAGAGAAAAAATTTTCTATAGAATTTTTTGGGAGAAAAATTTTTCTATAGAAACTCTTTAAGAAACTTTTTTTTGTAAATTTTTTTAAAAGAAAATTCTTCTCAGATATAGAAATTGTTCCCATAAAAATGTTTGAGAAAAAATTTTCTATAGAATTTATTTGAGTGAAAATTTTCTATAGAAATTCTTGGAGAAGAAAATTTTTCTCTAAAAAGTTTTTGAAAAGAATAATTTTTTACAGAACTAGAAATTTTTCCCATTAAAACTTTTTGAGAGGAACATTTTTCTAAGAAACTCTGAGAAGAAAATTTTTCATCAAAAAGTTTTTGAAAAGAAAAATCTTCTACAGAAATTCTTTACTATTTTCTCACAAAATTTTTTTGAGGAAAAATTTACTTTAGGCGACATTGTTTGAGAGGAATATTTTTAATAGAATTTTTTTTAAAGAAAAATATTTGTATAAAAAGTTTTTGGGAGAAAAATTTTTCAATAAAAAATGTTTGAGAAGAAAAATCTTCGATAGGAATTTTGTTAGAAAACAATTTTTTGCAGACATTTTTGTTAGAACAAAATTTCAATAAAAATTTTCTTATAATTTCTCATTAAAAGTTTTTGAGAAGAAACATTGTTTATAGAAATTTTTTTGAGTGGAAGAAATTTTTATATAATTTTTTAGAAAATTAAATTTTTTTTATAAAAATTTTTTGTGAGTGAAATATAGAATTTTTTAGAAAATTAAATTTTTTTATAAAAGTTTTCTGTGAATGAAAATTTGTTAAGAGAAAAATTTTTTACTAAAAATCTTCTAAAGAAATTCTTTAAGAAAAACTTTTTCTGCAGGCATTATTTTTGTAGAAAAGAGAGGAAAAGTTTCTTATAAAGACTTTTTGAGAGGAAAATGTTACTATAGAAATATTTTGAGCAGAAAAATATTTCTATAGAAATTTTTTAAGAAAACTATTTTCTGCAGAAATTTTGTTTAAGAAAATAAAATTTTCAATAAAAATTTTTTAAGAGGACAATTTTCTCAGAATTTTTGAAGGATAAAATAGTCTATAGAAAATTTGACAGGAATTTTTTTTATAGAATTTTTTCGAAAGGAAAATTTTTTTATAAAAATTTTTTGTGAGGAAAATTTTTCTATAGAAATTGTTTAAGAAATTGTTTGAGAGGATTTTTTTTATAAATTTTTTTAGAAAAGAAAATTATTTTATAAAAATTTTTTGAGAAAATTTTTTTCTATAAAATTTTTTAAGACAAAAATTTTCCATAAGCATTTTTTGAAAGGAAAAACTGTCAAGAAATTTTTGGAGAGGAAAAATTTTTAGAAGTTTTTTGAGAGAAAAATTGTCTTATAAAAAATTTTTGAGGAAAATTTTTCCATACAAATGTTTTGAGCAGAAAAATCGTCTATAGAAATTTTTTAAGAAATTGTTTGAGAGTAAATTTTTTTTATAAATTTTTTTTAGAAAATTTTGTTTAAAAATTTTTTTTAGAAAAAAATTTTCCATAAGCATTTCTTGAGGGGAAAAATTGTCTTGAAGTTTTTTAAGAGAAAAATTATCTTTTTTTGAGGAAATGTTTTGAGATCAAAATATTTTATAGAATTATTTTAATTTAATTTTCTATAGAAATTTTGTAAGAAAAACTGTTTTGTACAAAAATTTTCGATAGTAAAAATTTTCAATAGGTTTTTTTTGAGAAGCAAAAATTTTTGGAATTTTTTTGAGATGTAAATATTCATAGAAACTTTTTTAAGTGAATTAAATTGTCAGTGGAAATTTTTTGGGAATATAAATTTTCTATAGAAATTTTGTTGATAATGTGGCTATTCTGGAAAACGAATCGAAGAAGTGAAATTTTTCATTAAAACAAAAACAAATTTTCAAAAATTGTTTTTGTTTGCCATAAATATCTAAAATTGAAATAAACGAGCGAACTTCAAAGGGTTTATCTCTCTCTCTCTCTCTCTCTCTTAAAAACGGTTAATTTTGTATGATAAACAAAAACAAATTTTTTACATTTATATAGTTTTGTTTTTGTATTCCTAACTTAACTTTGGAATTGATGCTTATTTCAAAATAGACCCCAATGTGTTATTTCTATTTTTATAGAACAGAATTTCCCACGAAAATTTTCTAAAAAAACAATTTTTCAAATTTCTTGATTTTTTTTAAATTTTTTTGAGAACAAATTGTTTTAAGTAAAACAATTTTGTATTAAAAGGTTTTGAGCGAAAAAAGTTTTTCGCTCAAAATCAAATACAAAAATCTTCTAAGAAAAATTTTCTGTAAAATTTTTTTATCAAAAAAAGTGTGAAGAAATTTTTATAAAAAAAAGAAACTAATTTAATAATTGTTTTGTATTGATATTTTAGGAAGGACTTTTTGCTGCTCGTGTCATTTACGATCTACTATTCTTCTTCATTGTCATCATTATTGTGCTCAATCTTATTTTTGGTGTCATCATTGATACATTTGCCGATTTGAGAAGCGAGAAACAGCAAAAGGAGTTAATACTGAAGAACACCTGTTTCATTTGCGGCCTCAATCGTTCGGCTTTCGATAATAAAACGGTCAGCTTTGAGGAGCACATTAAATCCGAACACAATATGTGGCATTATCTCTACTTTATAGTGTTGGTTAAAGTCAAAGATCCCACAGAATTCACGGGACCCGAATCGTATGTCTATGCCATGGTTAAAGCGGGCATTTTAGATTGGTTTCCACGCCTGCGCGCCATGTCTCTGGCGGCTGTTGATGCTGATGGTGAACAGATTGAGTTGCGTAGTATGCAGGCCCAATTGTTAGAGACCCAAATGTTAATAACGAATTTATCACAACAACTACATGAACTGAAGGACCATATGACTGAGCAGCGCAAACAAAAGCAACGTTTGGGCTTGTTAAACACAACAGCCAGTAGTTTTTTGGCGAGCTATCAATTCCAATAAATTAATAAGTAGTTTCTATAGTAAATATATTAAAAAAAAAATTAATTTAAAAACACATTTCATTTCATAAGGAGAGCACTCGAAAACACTTTAGACATTTAGATTGAACTATAATTTTTTTTTTTAAATTGGAAATCACACTAACTTTATTCTCTTGTTTCTTTTTTTCTATAATATTAATAAAATGTGATCTATACCATTTAACTATATAAATAAATAAAATTATATAAAGAAATTTTAAAAGTAGTTAACTTTTTATTTTTTTTTTATAATGATAAATACATATTTTTTTAACAACTATTACCTACAATTTCGCAACGCTGTACTTTAAACTATTGTAATATTTAGATTGTTTGTTCAAAACAAGCACTTTGTTTTTGTTACTAATAAAAAAAATAAAAAAATCTTTAAAATTAAACTGTTATACATGCCACTGTTATACATACATAAATTTAAACTATACTAATAAGCAAAATTTAATTTAATTTTACTACATGTAATACATACATTTGTATGTTTTAAAAAAACTAAAACAAAATTATATGTATTTAGGGTGACTGACAGACAGACAATCACCAGTAGACGAGAATAAATATTTTATTAAAAATTTTAAGAAGAACATTTAAGCTCATTGAAAAGGAATATAGGTATATGTATGTATGTCTAGCAAAACAAAATTTAAATATATATTATTTCCAGTAGTCTTAACTTGAAATGCAATACAAGTAATAAATATTTAAGAATAAAGCACTGTTACACTTAAAGTATAAAACAAGAACATGTTCTATGGCTTTCTTAAAAAAATAACTATTAACTACCACCAAAGGTAAGTTAATAATAATAAGTTTTAGCTATTTTATGAAAAACTTAACACGAATCTTCTAATCTATTAAAATATTATTAACTTTTCCTCCTATCCCTTCGTATAGAATTCTAATAGTCCTTGTTGTTGGAAAAGAATTTATGTTGCCCTTGATTTGAAAGGATATGTCATGTGAGTTTTCTCGCCATCAATATGTCATAGTCGGAACCATACAAAAAATTATAATGTGATCTAATTTTTTTAAAGAATACAGAACGATTCAAAGGCAAAGAATCAAAGCAATATAAAAATCACCTGAGATCTTGTAGTTCTTAACCAATATGATTAATAAGTGGTAAAACTGTAACAAATTGATATCAACTATTTATGCACTATTTATTATTAATTTTACATATACATACATACATATGTAATAATTTGAATGAAATAATCAATGCATACTTTCAGGCTTTGCATTTCTTACAATCAAATTGGCCAAAATCTATATTCGAATTCTTAAATTTAACTCTTGTGTCTTAAGTCTTTCGCAAATTGCCTGCAGCCAATCTCATATATGTTTGCTGAAAGACTTAAGACAGCAACTTAGAATTTATGAATTTTGGCCATTTTCATGTTTTTTGCGTTTATTTCGGAAACCCACCCGTGGCCGAAAATGGTCGGCGAAAGTCATTAAACTTTGATTCGATCGAATTTTCATGAAAAGCAGGTTCATGTCTTAAGTCTTTCGTAATTATCCTTTTTCACACAGCTGCTGCATGAAAACAAAAAACTTAAGACAGATACATGAAAAAGTTATGAATTGAAATAAGTTTTTAGCCAATTTTCCTTCCACAAAATCCCCATAAAGACATTTTGCGAGAAAATATTGTCTATAGAAATTTTTTCTATAGAAATTTCTTGAGAGGAAAATTTTTCTATAGAAATTTTTTGAGGAAAGGTTTTCTATAAAAATATTTTCTGAAGACATATTTTTTAAAAAGAAATAATAATTTTTTTAAGAGGACAAGTTTTTTCCTCTTTTCGAAAATTTCCCATTAAGACTTTTTGAGAGGAAAAATTTTCTATAAGGGGAAAATTTTTCTATAGAAATTTTTTGAAAGGATAATAGAAAACATTTTTCAAAGAAAGTTTTTTAAGATGAAAAATTTTTCATAAAGACTTTTTGAGATTAAAATTTTTTCACAAATTTCTCAAAGAATTTTTGAGAGAAAGAATTGTCTAGAAATTTTTTGAGAGGAACATTTTTCTATAGACATTTTTTTAATGAATAATTTTTCTATAGAAATTTTTTGAGAGAAACATTTTTCTTTAAAAATTTTTTGAGAAGAAAACTCTTCTATAGAAATTAAAAAAAAACTATTTTCGGCAGTCATATTTTTTATAGAAAAAATTCAATATAAATTTTTTCAAGAGACAAAAATGAACAATATAAATTTTGTTAAGATACAAAATTTCCTGTAAAGACTTTTTTAAAGGAAAAATTTTCTATAGACATTTTTTGAGAAGGAACCATTTTCTACCCTTTTTTATAGAAATTTTGTAAGAAAAAAAATTTACAAATTTTTTTTATAAAGACAATTGTTTTAAACATTCTTTTGAATTTTTAATTTTTAGCAAGATTAGTTTTTTAAAGAAATATTTGTGAAAGTGGGTAAAAATTTACTGCAACATGATTTTACTTCATTCAATTCATACAACTTTCATGTATGTGTCTTAAGTCTTTTGTCTCACGCAGCAGCTGTGTGAAACAGGAAAATAACAAAAGACTTAAGACACGAACCTGCTTTTTTAATGAAAATTCGCTCGAATCTAAATTTAATGGTGGTTTTCGGATTCAGCGACTGAAGTTGGTGGGTATAGGGTCCGACGACCATTTTCGGCCACGGGTTTTCGAGATAAACGCAAAAAACCTGAAAATGGCCAAAAATGCATAAATGCTGCGTTGCTGTCTTAAGTCTTTCAGCAAACAGATATGAGATTTGGCCGCAAGCAACTTGCGAAAGGCTTAAGACACAAGAGTTAAATTTAAGAATTGGAATATAGATTTTTGCCAATTTGATTGTAAGAAATCCAAAGCCTGAAAGTATGCAATGCTATTTTTGTTGCAATTTTATATTTGAGCTTGGTTAGTCCTAATTTACACTATGCAAGTCTTATTGCTAAGACGCTATTTACATACACTGTGCCTTTTCTGCTGGCCTGTACAGGCAGGCTTTTTTAGTTTATTGGTGAGAGGGGCTGAGCAGATTTCAGGATAGAACAAAAGGCACGAAATGAAAATTCGAGGCGATTTATGACATTTATCTTTGCCTTTTTCGTACTCACAGCATTAAACGTGTATGTAAATGCCTAAAAGGCATGAATAAAAAAGGCTTAATGTAAATGTGTGTGACTTTTCGTAGGGGGTTCAAAAGAAAATTGTCAATAAAAGGCAGGCTAAAAAGGCATAGTGTGAAATGGCTCTAAGCTGATTAGTTTGTTAGGAGAGACGAGGGGAAAAGAAACGGTTCTGTTTCCCCACGTCTATCTTTCCCAGAAACTAATCAGCTTAGCATAGTGTAAATTAGGACTTAATATGCATGAGTCAGCTGGCTTAGTGCAGTCACTTTATTTAATGCACCTTGTCAGTAACAAAAACAATACTTCATCATGTCATTTTCCGTTTATATATTAATATCACTTTCAAAATAAACCAACAATTCATTAATTGATAAAAATGAAAAGAGGGTGTTGAAATCAATGCATAGTCAATTTTCTACACTTTAAAATCAGTCTAATAACAATTTAGTTTTGTTAATAAAATCCTAACAAAAACAATAAAGTCCATGAACTATTAATGGAAGCACGTAGTTTACAAACAAAGTACTAAGTACAATTAATAATAAGTTAACTACTTGTTGGCACATTTCTGCTGGCAACCGTTAGAAATCTGACAGTCACTTCAAACATTTTAAGTATATTTGATGTCTACACTTTATTTAATAACGATCACAAGCAATCTCCCATCCTAAGCCATCTCCCATCCAAAACAAATTAGATTTACGTGATCAATGTGGAAAGCTTTTTAAGGAAATTGTGTACTTAAATAAAAAAAGAGAGAAAGAAAGAAGGTAAATCGGAGCATGTTTATTAGGGATTTTTATTGTTTTCGATTTGAAGTAAAAGTATTTTTTTCCTTTTAATTTTTATCTCAGAAAATTTTGCTATAAATACTTTTGATTGGCGAGATAAAATCATTAGTACAGTTTCAACAGGTCCACAGGAAGTTGAATTAGAAAAAGTCTCCTTTAAGTTAAATATTCAGTTTAATACATTCAAACACAGCGATGGCAGAATTTGTGGTAAAAAATATTTTAATTAAATATATTTTCATTAGTGCTGTTTGTTGTTCTTCGTCGTTGCGAAAAGTTAATTATTTAAACTATTTTTTCTAAAGGAAAGTTTAAAACGATGTAACGAAATAAATAATAAAAGAAATGGCTTAACGTTTTTTTTTAAACGTTTTGGAATTTCGAATTTTTGAAAAACATTTTCAATATTTTCGCAAGAAAGTTAAATAAAAAATAATTAAATTAAATGGATTAATTTTTTTTAAATGTTTTTGAATTTCGAATGTTCGAAATTTTTGTCAATAAATTAACTACAAGCAAATTAAATTTACAACATTTTTAGTATTCAATAGCTTCACGTTATTTTTGCAAAAATATATTTTTTGAATTTCGAATTTTCAAAGTTAATTTCCAAGCATGTTAAATTTGACGAATTTTTAATATTTTCACATGAAAATTAAATAAAAGAAATATTCAATGGCTTAGCGTATTTTTTTTTGTAAAAAAAATGTTTTGGATTTTTTTGGGATGTTCGAAAATTTTTGTTAATACACTGACTCCAAGCAAATTAAATTTAAAATATTTTTAATATTCAATAGCTTCACGTTACTTTTGCAAAATTATATTTTTTGAATTTCGAATTTTCGAAGTTAATTTCCAAGCAAATTAAATCTGAAAATTTTTAATATTGTCGCATAAAAATTTAATTATTAAATTAAAAAATATTCAATGGCTTAACGTATTTAATTTTTTTTTTTTTTTAAATTTTATTTTTTATTTTTTGGAATGTTTGAAAAAAAATTTTAATGCACTGACTCCAAGCAATTTAAATTTAAAACATTTTTAATATTCAATGGCTTGACGTTATTTTTGCAAAAATATATTTTTTGAATATCAAATTTTCGAAGTTAATTTCAAAGCAAATTAAATTTGAAAAATTTTTGATATTTTCGCATGAAAATTAAATTAAATAAGTATTCAATGGCTTAACGTATTTTTTTTTGTTTTTGTAAAAAAATGTTTTGGAATTTTTCGGAATGTTCGAAAATGTTTGTTAATAAATTGACTCGAAACAAATGAAATTTAAAACATTTTCAATAAAAGAAATATACAATGGGTTAACTTTTTTGTAAAAATACATGTGTTTTGGAACTTCCAATTTTCGAAGTTAATAAGTTAACTCCAAGCTAATTAAATTCAAATTAATTTTCAACATTTTTGAGCGCTTATATACAAAAATATATTTTATAAAATGAATTAATAAGCACAATTTGCAATTTTTTTCACAAAAAAATTTTTTTTACAAATCAAAAATACCTTCTTTGAAAAAATAGTCAAATATTTTGAATGCTGGCAAATTTTCGTTAGATATTTCTCTAAAAAAATTTTATGTTACTAAATTTTTGAAGAATTTTTTATTTGCATTTTCAAATGTTTTAAGACAATTTCGCATGTTCGAAATATTTTAAGACAATTTCAAATCATTAAAAAAAGGTGCACAAGTTAAAAAATTGGAGTCGAATGACCTGAAACATCTAGCAGTTTCTAAGTCAAAAAAAAATTTATAATAATGTGTATCACCACTTTTAAAAGAAGTTTACTTTGCAAAGTCTTAATTCAGTAGGGATAAAGACTGATAGGGAAAGTATTCCTCTCTCTGCCTTTCTCCCAGCTGAATAGAGAATTTTACAAAGTAAACTTTCCGTGTGTAAAAGGGGTGTATCAAGTATCGTTTATAACAATAAATTATAGAGTAATAAAATACAAACACTTTTTTTTGTAAATTTTCGACAAAGATATCTCTCGAACCATTTTAGAGATGTTGGACAAATTTAAATCTTTTTTTTAAGAATCAGTGAATGTCTAAAATTGATTTAACGAAGACTTTAAAATTTATTAGAAAAAAGGTATTTTCGAATTTTTTCGCCAAAGATCAGCCCAATTCTAATTATTCCCCGGGAAATAATTTCCACGGAATTAATTTTTTCTAATAATAAAATCCATCTAACCTAAACAAACTGAACTTGATATTAAAATTTCTTTTACAAAATTCACCGTTTTTAGAAGAGAGAGAGAGAGAGAGAAAGTCTTGAAATACTTACGTTTGTTTAATTTTAGAAATGCATGATAAACGAAAACAATTTTTGAAACTTTGTTTTTGTTTTAATGGATGCATCAGCGCGTTTTTTTTTTCAGAATAGCCACTATTGTTACTGAAACTCCAATTTTAAATACATAAAAATTAAATATTTCAGAGCACCTTGGTTTTAACTACCTTCTTTGCTTTGTTGTGCTTGGTTCAAGGCGTTGCAGTGATTTCAGCTGCCAAAACCATCAAGGATAACAGTATTGAAGTAGGCAAAACAGTGCCCAAACGTAGTTTGGAAGCATTTCTTGGTGATGCCGGATTTGGGGGATCTGGTTGGCAACAAACTGCCTTAAAACTGAACGGTTTCTCCAATGGCTGGAATCCCTGGAATGCTCAGTATGTATTCCTTATAAAAAAACGAACTCATTCATTTAATTATTATTCACTTACTCCCAGCAGTGCAACACGTCTGGTAGCAGGACCTTCACCCAACGAAGTGGCCAATGCCATAGCTGTCGCCAAACAGGCTTCCGCCAACGTTTTAATAGCCCAACAGCAAATGCAAGCCGCCAAGGAGAATGTTCTAAATCAACAGCGCATGGCCATGGAAAAAGAAGCCACAGCCACAATTCTAACCCAAAAGTCCGAGGCGGCCGCAGCTATACAACGCTCAGAGGCAGCTGCTGCTGCTCAGGCAGTTCTATTGGCCCAGCAGCGCTTGGCTGCAGCCAAAGCCGCCGTGGCCCACCAACAACGCATTGCTTCGGCCAAAGAAGCCGAGGCGGCCAGTGCTTTGCAACGTTCTGCTCATGCTGCCGCCGCTGAAATACAAAAAACTGAATATGAAGCTTCCAAGTTGGGACAATTGGCTCGCAACAATAATGCTGGGGCTGCCCATCATCTGACTTACACTAAAGATGCCGCTTTCAGTCCCATAACCGCCGGCACTAATCACGTAGCCAATTTAGAGTCATTGGGTCCCTGGTCTGCAGCAGCATCTGCTGCGACCGGAGGTGCCAAATCGGGACCTCCAACTGCTTGGCTATAAAGATTTTGCACTACATATTCGTTTTGAGTTTTTTAGTTTAAGATGTTCCATAAGTTTTAATCTCATTTTATTCCTTAGATTTTAAATAAATGCAATTTGTGAAAAAAAAAATATTTGAAATTGTTTTTTTTCAGTCATCTTTAGCGAGAGGATATAAATTGAATACTGCGTACTTGTGATGTCAGAAAAAATACCAAAACCCAGGAAAAAAAGTGATCGAATCAGCTCGTTATCTTAAGCGACGATTAGACCCCCAGTTTTCTTTTCGTGTCGAATTACATAATAACACCCCCCTTATTTCTAATATTTAAAAAGAATTATATAATAACAACCCTCCCCCCCCCCCCACCAACTGTATTTCGAATAAAGAAGTCAAACCGGCTTTCTCTCTACTCGCAACAAGTTTTCTAAGTAAATTTTAGAACATTTTAAGCGTTTTGAAAAATTTACTTTCATATTAAGAATGTTCGAAAAAAATTTCCAAAAAATTTTAATTTTTTTTTTTTTTGCAAAGATCTTCTTAATTTTTTAATTAAAAAGTTTGGTAAAAATTCTAAAATTTTATTTTCTTTATCTCATTTTCAAAGTAAAACTCCGAAAATTATGCTTTTTTTATAGTTATAAATTTTTATTATTAATTTATATATTTTATTTTTAGAATTATTATTTTTTAACATAATTAATTTGTTTTTATTTTGAAAGTTTTTCATATTTTATATGTATATAATTTTTTTTTAATATAAATCACTTAATTTTGATACAATAATACAAATTATTTGTTTTCATATTTTTTTTCTTTAAGGTCAGTTTAATTAAAGTTAAATTTTTGCTGAGTTTCTTCTTTTAATTTGTAATATGAATTTATTCATAACTAATACTAAATGAGGTTAGATGCGCGACAAAATGATAGGGTCACTTACATTTTATTACGAAGAGGGGGCAATTCGATATTGAATGAAATTTCAAAATTAATACATATATCAATAGAGTTCATATGTAAGTATTTTTAAATCATATCGTGCCACAACCGCCAAAAAAAAGCTAAAGCGACATTATTTTCGAACATGATTTTTTGGCGATAATAGATTATTTACGATTGCAAGTAATTGATTTTCGTCAAAAAATAAAGTTCGAATATTATGTCGCTTAAGTTTTTTATCGGTTATGGAGTGATAAGTGATTTCGAATTTTCGAAATATGTACAAAATTTATTTTAAAGGCAAAAATATTAACTTTCTAATCTTATTCATTTTTTGTTTTTAAATTTGAATGTCTTATCAAAACCTAACTTTTTAATAAAATTTCAGAGCTATTTTTTTTCAAATACATATGTATACTATATATGTAATAATTTTATGTCCTAATTATATTTCCATTTATATACAAAAAAATATTACAAATATGCTTAAAAAAATTTTAAATTTACTTTTTGAGCATTTTCGAAAATTCGAACTTAGTTTCGAAAATTCGAAAATATGTCTTGTAGTTTAAAAAACAGTTTTTCATACTACTTTTAAGATATTCAAGCCGAAATATTATAAATGATTTCATTAATTTGAAGTTTTTGTAGGCGCAAAAGTGGATGACTCATTATTTTTAATTTATAATCATAACAATCACATATCGCGCCATAACCGCAAAAAAAGCTCAAGGACATTATATTCGTACATGATTTTTGTCAATAATAGATTATTTACGATCGCAAGTAATTGATTTTCATCAAAAAATTAAGTATGAAAATTATGCCGCTTAAGCTTTTTTTTTGGCTGTTATGGCGCGATATGTAATTTCGAATTTTTCGAAATATGTACAGTTTCTTTTAAAGCAAAAAATTTTAATTTTCTAATCTTATTTTTTTTTTAATTGTAGGGCCTAATTTTGTAAAACACAAGGCTCAGCGTTAAAAAATTTTGGATGGGAAAATTGTAAATTACAAAAACAAAATACACATGAATGTACATACATATGTAAAACTTGTAATTTTGTAAGCGTTGCGTTTTACAAAATTAGGCCCATAATGCCTTATCAAAACCCATTTTTTATAAGATTTTTAAGTTATTTTTTTTTCAAATATGTACTTTTAATAATTACTATCAATATTTTGTTATATTTTCATTTCTAGACAAAAAAAAGACTACAAATATGCTTCAAAAATGTTTAAATTTACTTTTTGAGCAATTTCGAAAATTCGAACTTAATTTCGAAACTTCGAAAATTTGTCTTTTACTTTAAAAGAAACAGTTTTTCATACTAATGTTAAGATATTCAAGCCAAATGTTTAAACAGGTAATTCTGGTATATGTTAAAGATTTTAATTATTCAAAAATGACCTTATCATTATGGAGCGCTGTGAAAAATATGTTTATAAACAAATAGCTAAAAAAATATCATAAATAATTGAATTATTAAATTTAAATGTAAATATTAGTCATATTAATACAAAATTTCAATAAAAAATGTTTTTTTTTTAATGAGTTTATAAGGTTATGTTCGAATATTGCAGGCAGATGGCCCTTTTTTCTTCTATGATGGGGTAACAAAAATCTTTTGTAATTTAAAACTCAAAATTTAGCATAAAATGGTATTTTTGGGGGCTTTCTATGTTTAAAGAAATTTGTATCTTAAGGTGTTTTATGGGCGGGGTAGTTGGCATGTTTTAGTTAAATATTTAATGATTTCTAAATTTTTTAATAACTTAATTTGATTTCTAATATGATTTATTTATGCTTGAATGAATGGTTGGTTAGTTGATTGTAATTATATTTTTTGTTTAACTTATTATTTGTATAGTATGTATTAAATCAATTATGTATTAGTATTTATTTTTTAATTATATTTTATTAAACAATTTATTTGATTTGCGTTTAACTACTTAACAATAAATTAAATATTAATTATAAATTTTTGTAATGCATTTGTTTTACTTATTAATTTAAAATATTTCTTCGGTTATTTGGTAATTTAGAATATGATTTTAATTCTTTGTTTTTAGCATTTAGCATAAG
Organism: Tachina fera; assembly: GCA_905220375.1. Lineage (NCBI taxonomy): Eukaryota > Metazoa > Arthropoda > Insecta > Diptera > Tachinidae > Tachina > Tachina fera. The sequence continues at coordinate 181,583,522 of LR999963.1, forward strand.
CTTTCGTTTAATCGAAATAAAATCATATACACTCTTAAAAACAAAGAAAGTAAATTAATAAGAATTTAATTAAGGAAGAACATTTTAAACATATTTAATAAATTCAGTGTGAAATTTTTAATTGACATCTAAACAACTTGTATGTTTGCATAATTTTTGTCAAGTAATGAATAATTAATTACTCTAATAAAATTTGGGATAAAGTTTTATTTTATTTAATGCAAAAAAAAATTGAATTTTTTTAAGAAAAGAATTTAAAGAAAAACGAAATGCTATTAAAACAATAAGTATAAAAGAAGAAAAACAGTATACTGGTATGTATAAAAAAATCCCTTTTCAAGAAAAAAAATCATTTAAAAAAGTGGGTTCCAAAACGCAAGAATTGCAAAAATAGCTTTCAATTAATTTTTTTTAACAGTTGCTGGGGAAAATTATCTTGAAGGCATAAAAAGACATTTTAAGACATTTTAATTTAAAAAAATATAACAAAAGTCCATTTTAATAAGAGTACTATTCACCAACTGAAGCTTTCAATAAAAGTACCTTTTAATACAAGAAACTCTTTATAAGAACTTTTTCATAAAAGTACCTCTCAATATGTAATTACCTTTAAAAAAATTACTTTTTAATAAAAAATCCTTTAATAAAAGAACCTTTCAAAAAAGTAACTTTTCATAAAAGTACCTTTTGATAAAAGTACCTTTTGATAAAAGTAACTTTTAATAAAAGTACCTTTTAGTAAAAGTACCTTTTAATAAAAGTACCTTTTAATAAAAGTAGCTTTTAGTAAAAGTACCTTTTAATAAAAGTACCTTTTAGTAAAAGTACCTTTTAATAAAAGTACCTTTCAGTAAAAGTACCTTTTAATAAAAGTACCTTTTAATAAAAGTACCTTTTAATAAAAGTACCTTTTAATAAAAGTACCTTTTAATAAAAGTACCTTTTAATAAAAGTACCTTTTAATAAAAGTTCCTCTTACTAAAAGTACCTTTTAATAAAAGTACATTTTTATAAAAGTACATTTTAATAAAAAAAAACCCTTATAGTAAATGTAACTGTTACTAAAAGTACGTTTTAATAAAAAGACCTTTTAAAAAAAGTTAATTTTATTAAAAGTAGCTTTTAATAACAGTACCTTTTAATAAGAGTACCTTTAAATAAAAGTACCTTTTAATAAAAGTACCTTTTAATACAAGTACCTTTTAATAAAAGTACCTTTTAATAAAAGTACCTCTTACTAAAAGTACATTTTAATAAAAATACCTTTTACTAAAAATTCATTTTAATAAAAGTGCATTTTAATAAAAATCCTTTTTAATAAAAGTACATTTTAGTAAAAGTCCTTTTTAATCAAAGTGCATTTTAATAAAGTACCTTTTAAAAAAGTACTTTAAAATAAAAGTACATTTTAATAAAATTCCTTTTTAATCAAAGTGCATTTTAATAAAGTACCTTTTAAAAAAGTACCTTAAAATAAAAGTACATTTTAATAAAAGTACATTTTAATAAGTTATTTTTAATACAAGTTCCCCTTAACGTAAATGTAACTTTTAAAGCTTAAATATTCCCCCTTTGGCCTATTCGTGCAATATATCGGTATATGAAACTATGTGTTCTTTGCATCTGATATATGTACGTAAATTCTTTCGCTTGTCGAATCAGAATACAGTCTTTCTGACTGAGATCACGGCTATAACGGAATTAAATTGAGAACGAATTACCTATTCGCATCTTTACGGATAGTAGAAAAGTTATCGAAGCCTTAAGAAATCAATAAAGTCCAATCTCGAAGCGTCCTTCAATGCATAGATGAGATAAGCTCGTACAGGTATTGTAGAGACATCGAGATATGGATTCCAGGACATCAGGGTGGCTCTGACAGCGAAGAGGCGGATAGGCTTGTAAAGATGGGATCATTATTCAGTAACATCACACTAGAAAACGCCAAACCTTTGCAAGAATTAAAAAATGAATTGAAACAATGGGCTAGAAAAAAACACACTACAGATTGACACAACTTTACTGTTGAAATTATGACCGAAATTCTCTGGGGGAGCCCAAATAGTGAAAAGACGATAGAGATTCTAAATTTAAAAAGGTCAACAGTTTGAAACTTGGTGAGCATAATAATACGGCATACAGAGTTAAGAAGCCATCTGACTCGCATGGGCGATACGACATTTAGAGCTTGAAAAGAGGACGCTGATAAAACTCTCGAACACTACTTATGTCACTGTCCAGCATTCAGTCAAATTAATAGACAAATCTTCCATCTGGAATATATAACAGATATAGAATAACCTGAGAAAGTATATTGAGGAGACTAGGTGTCTAGTGTGATTAAGTTTAATAGGTTTTCATGGTAGTTTTTTATTTTATTTTGTATCTCCCCAATATTTCTTATCAAGAGCGCACAACATGTTATAATAGCATAGGTGTAGTCCGAAACGGATTGGGTCAACTATTACTTCGCGTCTTTGAACCTAGGCTGCAGTCGGACTAGTCAGAGCCCCGCTTATAAGCTGCAAATCACAAATACGCCAAGGACACTCACTGCACAGTGGCGTCAAAACAATTGAACTGTAAAGCGAAATATATTTTAAAAACTAATTTTTTTTTTAATTTTCCTTTTTAAAAAATTTATTAAAAGTACTTTTGTTTTTAAATAATTATATCGTCGTATTATTTCAAAAATATTCAGAAATTGTTTGCCAAAAATTAATAACACTCATAATTTGTACAATCCAAAACAATACTTCAAACTAAAAACATTTATTCGTTTTTTTTTTTAATAAAAACAAATGTGAATTAATTATAATTTTAATTTAATATAAAAATAAATATATCTATGTGTGTGTGCTATAAATTAGGTTAAAAGGTGTAAATGAAAATATTGTTTATGTATAAAAATAAAATAATCTCAGTGCATTGTTGTTTTAGGCAAAAAAAAATATATTAGTAATAAGAGATAATAAAAATATTCAACATAACATCAATACATAATATGTATAGTATATAAAAATAATACTTATATTATAAGGTTAATAATATAATAATAAACTTTTATATTATAAATAATAAAACAAATTCTTACGTTTTTTTTTTTAAAAGTAGTGTAATTTAACACAATGGCAGTTACCAGCTTTCGAAAGAAAGAAAGAAAAAATACTTTTTTGTTTGAATAATGTGCATAAAACACATTATTAAATTCCGAAATAATAAAGATGATTTCGATAATACTCTAAAGATAGTTACATACATACTTATATGATTTTCTTTGGAATTTTGTGGTCCCTGTGGTGGAAAACATAAATTTGAAAAGAGAAGACTTTTGGTTTGGTTTATGAAAATCTTTATCAGTGTTCCCAGTTTAGGGGATTTGTCCCCAAATTGGGGTTTTTTCGCGATTCGGGATAAAAATTTCGTATTAGGGATCTGGGGGTTTGTTGGGGATTTTTGGGGGATTTTTTTATAACTGATGGTCAAACAAGAATGATTTTTGAACTAAAAAAATGCGTCTGGGAAGTCTAAAAATGTGTGTTAGTGAATGGTTTCTAATAAAGAAGAAGTATGAAGGCAGATTAACCAATAATGAGCACTACCAAAACAAAAATACGCAACAAAGTGCTAAACGACTTTTTTGAAGCACTTCTTAAAATAAACACACACTTTTAAAAATAATTCAATTTGTTGTGGCAAATTTAAAACATCTGTTAAATGCTTGCTAAAGCTTTTTAATACAAGCAAAGCTTCTGAGGCTGATGAATCAGAAGATTTCGATTCTAAAGTTTTTGAAATGGTAAACTTTGGCTAAAAATTTTTTTTATACTTGTGTATATTAAACTATGTGTATTTTTTTCTTTACAAGTTTTATAAGTACGAATTAAATTTATATGAACGAAAATATATTCGTAGCTATCGATATAAATGAATTTTATTGAATAAATATGTTATTTTTGTCATTATTTTTCAGATAAAATTAAAAAAAAACTAAAAAAATTTCATTTTTTTCACAAAAGAAAAAATGTTAATAAAAAAAATCAATTTGGGGATTTTTGGGGATAAGTTCTAGAAAAAAACTGGCAACACTGATCTTTATATTTAAATAACAGAAGAAAGATAGAGAGAGAAAGAGAGCTGAAAAATGTTTTAATACTGAAATCCTTAACCGCCATTTTGTGTTAAAGAAATAAAGTTTCTTTCGAGCTTAAAAGTGTAAATTTTTCCATATTATGTATTTGCAAAGAACGACTAGAATAAATTATATACAAATGTATATAAATATTAAATAAATGTAATAATCAAGGTGAAATTTGAGTTTAAAAAGTATCAAATAGCAAAGCTTTTTTGGAAATTAAAACAAGATAAAGCCGTGAAAATTTAAATAACTAAACAGGTAATATGTATGTATATAGATCAGTTAAATACATTTATATATTTTTATGCATGTATGTAGATGTATGTATATTTGCATGTGGTTATAAATAAGTATGTATATATTTTTTTTTTTTTTTGGAAAATATCTAAGTATGCAGTATGTAAATTTTATAAATGGAAATATACATGTAAGTATGTACGCATGTGTGTATATTTTGTAAGTGCATGTATGTATAGTATGTATGTATATTTATGTATATGAGAATATAGTTGAAAGTAGTGGTTTGATTTGTTCCATTTTAGAATTTTTCGAGATAATGACTTGTATTTGTAATTGGTTTGCGTTATAATTTTTGATTATAACAAAATAACACATAAAATGTGTTAAATTTTGTAGGTATGTAGGTATGTATGTATTTATGTATTTATGTATGTTCTTATAAAATTTTTTTTTTTGTTTGTTTGTTCATTTTGTTCTTTTATCTAATAAAAAGTTAATAAAAAAGCAATTTACCATTTGTATAACATTGTTTTCTTAAAGAGTGTGTTGTGTTGTGTTTGAGATATACATATATAGAGAGGAGAGCTAGTTGTCTCAGACCGTTGTTCCATAGGGATTAAAAACTGCTCTGGAACTGTCTGTATCTAAAGAGATGTCCTCAGGACTAGCTAAATCTACGCGTACATTGGAGTTCGTACGCCTTCGGGCAGTTTGTGCTGCACCCCAATTGCTTAGTGTCCAATGGAAACTAGAATTGGGTGGTTGCTCTTCGGCCACTTTAACTTGTGTGCAAACCTTTACGTCACAAATAAAAATAAAATGAATTAGCCAAATAACTTTGCAATAAATTAGTATATGTATGTATTAAAAATATCTACCTCACGATTTGCACAAGGCAATGTTTCGGTGTTGTTGCCATTGGCGATTCCCGAACCCGAACCAGTGGCTGAACCAGATTCTCTTGTACTGCCCAAACTACTGCTGGATGCCAGCGAATCATTACTAGACTCCGTTGCAGCTCCACGATAACGTGTGACTGGTTGGGCGACAGCCTGAAAGAGAAATTAATGAAATTTTATTAAAATACGTTACTTTTAGAGTCACTTTATCAGCTTGAGATTAAATTCACATTAAACAGACAAAATACGCTTTATTAAATTATATTAACTTCCGTTAAGTGGTTCTTCATCACAGTCTACGGCGATAGAAAGTGTGATCAAGAGAAAATTTGATTTTCTGGAAGAAATATCTTAGTATGTATGTACATATATGTATATGTATTACTTATATTTATATATATGATATAGTTCATATCAAAGTATATTTTGCCACAATTATTGGGATGTGACCAACCATTTCGACAAGGAGTAATCACAATCATTTGGCGATTTTTTTTATTTTGGCGATTTTTTCATTTTGGCGATTTTTTTCATATTAACAATTATTTTGTTATTGGCGCCTTTTTCGCGTTTTGGCAATTTTTTTAAATTTTCGGCGTTTTTTCAATTTGGCGATTTTTTTTTTAATTTTGGCGATTTTTTTCATTTTGGCGATTTTTTTTCATATTAACAATTATTTTGTTATTGGCGCCTTTTTCACGTTTTGGCAATTTTTTTCGGTTTTTGGCGCTTTTTTCATTTTGGCGTTTTTTTCATTTGAACAATTTTATCGAATTTTGCAACTTATTTTAGTGTTAGAAATTTTTTTAATCTTGGCGATTTTTTTATTTTGGCAATTTTTTTAAAATATTTGGCGATTTTTTTTTTTTGATTTAGCTTTTTTATAATTTTTGAATTTTTTAGTTTTACTGTTTTTGAAAATTTCAAGAGTTTACCTCTTACGGTTTCCAAGATATAGCAAGTTGTCAAAATTACATACTCATAATTTCATTAACAGGTGGCCCACCCTTTAATTTAAATTTTTTTTAAATTTTAGTGTTAATTGTTGTAGTCTATATAAAATATTGTATATTACATTGTATGTATGTATATTACATTGGATTTTAACATTGTTCGTTGCTCGTTTTGGACCACCCTTTAATTTTTAATTCTCATGTATTTGTTGTTGTAGCGGCCAAGGTTCTACATACTCTGTCCGTAGCTCTTACGGTTCCTGAGAAAATAGCGTATGACGGACAGACGGATGGCTTAGCGAAAACAACAGGGTTCCTTTTTTCACCTTTGCTGTACGGAACCCTAAAAAAGTAGAACCAAAGTTGGAATATCAAATCGATACTACTTTTGTCATACCTAATTCCATTTTCTATGCTTTGAGCCTCCAATTTCATTGCTGACTTATTTTTGATTAATATTATTTATTTATTTCCTTTAACACGCACAAAACATTTTATTTCTCTTCTTCTCTACAAAAAAAATTCAGTTGTGTTGATAACATTACAAGTCAATTCGCCTTGATTGTGATATTTGCTAACAAAGTCTTGCCACCCACTATTTTCTTTTTCACTATGAATACTAAGAAATTTAAGCTATCACGCAAAAACATTAAACTAAATTAATGATAATGAAATATCCGCATCAAATTTTTTTCTATACAAAGATTGGAAAAATATTGAACTTGAGCCTTATTAAGAAACTATGCCCTGATTGCAATATAAACTAAGTTTAATCTTGAATACAAAAATTTAATTTTAAACAAACCATTGCATCGCCACTCTGGCAATCTTCTATAGATTTCAATATTTCCCAAACTAGTTCAGAGTCCAATGGTATGGGATGTTCAGCATCACGATTGTATATATTAATCGCTATATGTACAGGATGTGGTACCGGCAGAGGTATCAATAGCTTTTCCGATAAGCTCTTATCATCGGACTTCTTTTTCCAGGGACGCCAAGGCTTATGGGTGTCGGGAGTTTTTGTTTGCTGGGCAGCACGATGGGCACGAACGCGAGGTGTGGTCAAACCAACGGAAATATCCCTTAAGTAAGAAAATTATTTCAAGATTTTTATTATGTAATGTTTATCGAAAGCTTTAAAAAAAAAGTTTTTTAAAGTACTATTTAAAATAAGCTTTTTTAAAAGACACTTATTTGTAAATTTATGTATGTATGCATGTACTCTTTAAAAAACAATTTTTAAAAATACTTTTTAAAATTTATTTTTTTTTAAGTTTTTTTTAATGTACTTTTTTAAAGTACTTTTTGAAAAGATATTTTTTTAAAGTTACATTTTAGAAGGCGCTTTTTAAAAAGATTCTTTCTCAAGAGGTTCTTTTTTTAAGTTGTTTTTTACAGCATAACTTTTATAAATACTTTTTGCAAGTAATTTTTTATAGGGCTTTATAAAGTAAATTTTAAAATCAACTTTTTGCAAGATAATATTTAAAAAAGTATTTTTTCAATAGGCGAATTTTTAAAACATGTATACTTTTTTATAAGGTACTTTCTTAAAATGTACTTTCTCAAAAGTATATATTTAAAAAAGTATGTACTTTTTATAATAATACTTTTTTAAGAAGATACTTTTTATAAAGGTCCTTTTTTAAAAATGGTACATTTTATAAAAGTATCTTATCTTTTTGAAAGACGTGCTTTTTAATAATGTACTTTTTTAAAAAGGTACTTTTTTAAAAAGGTACTTTTTTAAAAAGGTACTTTTTTATAAAAGCCATTTTAAAAAAAATAGTTTTAGTACTTTTTTAAACAGATACTTTTTTGCAAAAATCTACTTTTTTAAAAATGTACTTTTTTAAGAAGGCACATTTTTAAAAAAAAAAGTACTTTTCTTAGAAGGTACGTTTTTCAAGAAAAAAGGTACTTTTCTTAAGGTACATTTTTCAAAAAAGGGTCCTTTTTTGAAAAGGTACTTTTTTATTAAAGGTACTTTTTTAAAAAGGTCCTTTTTTTAAAAGGTACTTTTTAAAAAGATGCTTTTTTTAAAAGGTACTTTTAAAAGAGGTACTTTTTTAAAACGAAACTTTTTTAATAAAGTTCTTTTTTAAAAAGGATTTTTTTTAAAAAGGTACTTTTTTAAAAGGAATTTTTTTAATTAGGTTCTTTTTAAAAAAAGTACTTTTTTAAAAGGTAAATTTTTAAAAAGATACTTTTATAAAAAGATACTTTTTTTAAAAAAGTACTTTTTTTAAAAAGGTGCTTATTTTAAAAAGGTACTTTTCTTAAAAAGGTACTTATTTAAACTGGAACTGTTTTATAAAGGTACCTCTTTAATAAGATACTTTTTGAAAGAGGTATTTTTTATAAAGGTACTTTTTTATAAAGGTCCTTTTTAAAAAGGTAATTTTTTAAGAAGGTAATTTTTATAAATAAATACTTTAAAAAAAATATCTTTTAAGAAAAGTACTTTTTTAAAAAGATATTTTTTAAAATTGTGCTTTTTTTAAATGTACTTTTCTAAAAGGTATTTTTTATTCAAACCGATCCTATTTTAAAAGCGTATGTTTTTTTAAAAGGTACATAATTTATAAAAAAGGCACTTTTTTAAAAAGTTTTTTAAAATGTATTTTTTAGAAAGTACATTTTTAGAAAGTGTCCTCTTTTAAAAATGAACTTTCTTAAAAAGGGATTTTGAAAAGGTACTTTTTAAAAATGTAATACATATTTTTCAAAATATTTACATATATAAAAGGTAAATTTTTCAAAATATTTTTTGAAAAAATTACAAAGAAATTTTCTTACCGTTTTTCTGGTTTTCTGAAAGTTAACGTTATTCTGGATCTGGGATTAAAGGCGGTCACTTCCAAAAATGGTAAATGCACTTGCACATTACCACGCGGAGCATACACATTACCCAAGAGATCCAAACCTTTGGAGCCAATAACATCCGTAGCGTTTTGTACCATTTCCGTATAGCGTGTCAAGTCTAAAGTGGGATGAGGTTCCAATTTGAAATGTGTATCGTTTTCCATAAGGGGCGTTAGAAAATCTAAGCTAAATATTTCTGTATAGATTAGACCGGCTAAACCGGGCCAATCGTTAACTGTTAAGCCCTAAAAAACACAAATCACGTAATGTTAGAGATATGTATGTTAGAATTTGATAAATGTTCAGAAATTATACCTTATTATCCCAAAATTCCTCCTCACTTATGGATAATCTAGCTATAATATGTGACGGATAGTATTTTTCCAATATATGGGCGGCAAGTTGTATGGCAATCTGTTTAAATAAAATATTCATAGATTTGTTACATGCTGTAACATATGTTATGTACATCACTGTACTGTGTTATACCTTTAGTTCCTTGGTGTTAAGTTTTATTCTCGTTTTAACTTGTGTGGTTAAGGCAGTTTGTAGTTCTCGCCTTCTTTTCTCCAGTTTTTCATGCAGTGTGGTCATCAAGTCCTGAGCCTCACGATCTAGACCCAAGTAGGGCCCTGTCTTAGAAAGCTGAGCCGAAAAGGGACCAAAACAGGCCTCAACAAATTGAGAAAAATCTTTTTGTGGCTGTAGAATTATGCGTTCCATGGCATGTTGATACGCTTGTAGTTCATCTAATTCCATTTTGGCCTCAAAGGCCGCCAAAGCCTGCTCCGGCCTTATGATAAAATAATAATCGAGCGCCAGGCCAGGACCAGCAATACGTTTAACAGCCAAGCTATCGGAAGCGGGAATGCGACCACATTTTTTAATAAACAAATGAAAAGTAAGAGAGTCCCACAGCAGACGCAAAGAATAACGTATGACACCCACTTTAAATAGAAGAGAAAATGTCATAACACCAAATAGTCCCGCGTGAAGAAACTATTAAGCTGCTTACCAATTAATATTAAACCTGATACCAAGGGACACAATATGCTGCCCACCAGTAAAGCCACTATGGGTTGCACACAGCCTTGTATTAACACATTCCATATTATAGCCTCTAATAAAATGCAATAACGATTGCGAGAATTGTCCGGAGAGTCCAGATCATAAATTAATATCATATAAATGTGCAGCAGTATAGTGAAGACTGGTATCCAAAAGGGCGTTGTCAGGGCCAATATAATGCTAAGAAAACTGCAGGCTAGGCATAGTAAAGGAAAGGCAAACAATATGATTACAGTTCCCAGAAAACCCTTGACGAAATAATTCCATACACGATTTAAATTGCGCGTAAAGCCTTTGCCTATAAAACCTTTAACGATGAAATGAAAATAAGTTTACGGATTTCATTTAAAAAAAGAAAACTCCTTGCTTACCTGTATCCGGTTCGGTTTCAAAATGCGTTCTTGATTTTGATATGTGTCGCCAGAGCTCTATCAACCTGGAAGCCATAGTCTGTGTTATGCTTGTCTTGCGCGGAAAAAGAGTACCATTGATTTGTGACAACTCCAGGTCAGGCATGAAAGGCTTAACACAGAACAAGGCTCTCAAACTCACAGGACTGCACCAGGGCACTAAAATGCCCAACAGAAACATCATGTTCCAAGTCCAACACCAATTGCGCTGCATTAAATTCAACAAACGCCAAAATGGCCAACGTGTACTTGTGGTGCGCACAATTTCCTTTTCAACCAAAAATACCGGCTGACTGGGATCTGATCTGGGCGTTACTATTGAGGTGGCCTGTTGACTAATGACTGTGGGTATCACATCGGATTGTCCCTGAAAGTTTCTACGTATAATCCAAGATTTCGGTGACCAAATGCGACAGGCCCATTGAAAGCTGCGCGTAGGCGTTTTGGCATTTTTCAATTCTTTCAACAGCACTGGCTCACGTTCCTTCATAAAGGCCAAATCACGTCCCAAAAAGTAGGCAGTTTGATGTAGATTATGTTTACTGCACATCTTGAGTGCTTCCTCGTGAGCCGACCAAGCAGACTTGGACAATTTGCTTTCCTCCGCATAGCGCAACTTGGAACGCAACCAAGGAGCCACTCTCGACAACACACAGTGATCATTCGACAAACATTTCTGATGATCTTCGCGCGAACGTTTAATATCCTTTTGCACTTTATCCACCGCTTTGTACATTATAACCACCGATTGGGCTTGTTGTACCAACAATTCCGGTATACCTGCCCCAAGTTCGGCCAACTTAGGATTTGATAATATTGAAGTGTAAACACGTTGCAAATATTCCTTCATCACGGCCTCATTGACCTCCTCTTCGATTTCTCTGTCACTCAACTTTTTAGCCCTCAATTCTGCTATTAAACGTTCGCGAAAGTGTAAAAACCAGCCACGAGTTTCTCGCTCCAAAATGCCAATCAATATGGGTAAAGCTTTGCGCATCACATCACGGCAAAACAAACGCAAATCGATTTCTTGTCCTTTGGGCGTTAAGAAGAGATACGGCACCGGCTGCGAGACGTCACAACTATTAAAATCAAATTTCTCCATAGTGGCGCGACGCAACATTTTGCGTACGTAAGAGCATAAGCTATCCAAGCAGTCTTCGAATTCAGACTGAAATGAATGGGAAAACATTCATCATTTTAATAATAAACTTACAATAGATGTTGTTGCTGTTTTCATCTATTTTCACTTACTCTGCACACTAATTCCGCTATTAGAAAACGACACCTTTCCTCCTTAATCTTATAGTCCAAATTATGGGCCAACAAAGCGGGTACACCAATAAACATATCAACCACTCGAACAACACCATGCAGCAGGGCATGTATGGCGTGATAGACCGAAAAGAAATGTGAAAATATACGTCCTCTTGCAGTCACCACTAGAAAACGAGCGGCCAAAGCTAAATCGCTCAAAAAAGAGTCGTGCGCACGCAGAGTACCCTTTTGCAGCAGTTGCGATAAGCGCCATTTGTGCAACTGGCCAGGAAAATGCAAGCTGGGCACATTGAATTCACTATAAATAAAAAGAGTAACATTTCATACAGAATTTTTCTCACATACATTTTCTCTAGAGCTAAGCTACAAAATTTTCATGCACAAACCTTGAATGCTCTTCTATAAAATTTTGTAAATAATATATTACTATATATAACCGACATAATTTTCCAACTTTATTTTTTTTTAACTAAAATCTACTATTTACAATCGTAAATTATTGATTTTCGTTAAAAATAAAAACAAAGTTAAAAAAATATGTCGCTTAAGCTTTTTTTTGTGGAGGCGGTTATGTTTCGATATGTACATATAAAATTATTGTGTCTTATAAACATAATTAAGCCAGCTTTATGAGCGCCAATATAATAGACAATAAGGTGGATTTGATTGAGGAATAAAAGCCAACAACAAAAGAAAATATAATAGCATAAATAAATGATGTTTAATCATGATGTTGTTAATGAAAATGTAGAAGAAAATATCTTTTTAAGAAGTTTATACACAATTTATTTAAAAAAATTAATTAAAAAGAAATTGTTACATATTAAACGTAAAAAGGGTAAACATTGAAGGAAAACCAATTACACATACATATCGTCACCTTCAAATTCAAAAGGGAGTAATAAATAGCAATTAAATCTACCAATGAAATTTTTTCCGATACTTGTCTAAAATTTAAATTAAAATGTTTTAAATTTATGTGTTCTCATTGTACGGTAAAAAAAATTAAAAACTTTTCTACGGATTTTTGAATTTTAGCTGACGATATATTTTATGTTTTAGGTAATTTTTTATTTATATATGTATATTATTTAAACATTAATTTTAAAAATATATATATATGTATGTATGTATGTATGCACTGACGGTCACTACAATACGAAGGCATACAGATACGGCCCTGTTCTGTAAACCGAATGGATTTCAAATCGCACGATTTTAGAAAGTTAACTCAGATAATAGAAATACTTTTTCACTTTTTTTTTAATTTTTCTATTATATAGATTCTCAAATATCATCTCTGAAAGAAAATTATCGCGTATGGTTCTAAACATTATTAATTTTGGAAATCGTACAATATTCAAATCGATTCGATTTACAGAACCAGGGGGCGAATTACGGCTCTCGTTATCGAACGAAATTACGAAATATTTCAATAGAGTTTATATGGAAATATTTTTAAATTTGGAATCGTATCGAATGCCGTAATTTACCCCCAGGGCGACATTTTCTATCTCACAATAAAATAGTTAATATTAGAAAAATAATTTTGTGTTTAGTTTCAATTTCCTTAAATGAATTTAATTTCTTATGTAGAGTCTTAGCTAATCATTCATTATTTTTTTGCGAACCGAAAATCGTAATATTTATAGATATATTTATTCGTTTTCCGTAACGACAATGTCATTCTGTAATTTATTTTTTACGATAGCCTACAACTTTGCTTTTTTCACTATTAAATTCTATATCATGGGGCTCCCCTGCATACGCTATATCAAAATAAGTGAAAAGAACAAACGAGAATAAAAAAGTAACTATTCAATTTGAGCTTGTAATTTTACTGTTTTTACTTCAACCGACAGCGAATATCGTTAAAATATGTTACTGAATAGCAAAGGCGATAAGTTGTCGTTACATTTATTATAGCGATACGATCATCGTAACAAAAGTTATTTATTCCAGGTACAGGTTAACTAATCAATTGATTTGTAGAGAATTCTCGTATTCTTATTCTATTCTTGTTTATTGCTTTTTTGAATAAACTAAAACTCTATCAACTACACTGGAAAAAGAATAATTTTTTTGTATACTTTTTTACGCAATAATTCCACATAACGAAATCACATTGAAGTGAGTTGCAGTGCATAATTTTTTTTTTACTTAAATTTCTATTAACATGCAAAAATTCATTTTTAATTATAAAAACTTAAAAAAAATATTTAGAATAAAAAATATTCAAAATAAAAATATAAAGTAATCAATTTATTGTATAATATAAAATTTAACTTTAATATTTCTCATAAAAAATTACGAAATTTGTTACGCGAAAGTGTCTCTACACAGCGGAAGAAGTGGTCATTGATTACATACATTTGGAATCGAGAAGATAAACTTGATCAGACACATGAATTACATATTGATTACCACGTACATTACCACATCTGCAGAAGAAGGAACAAGTGATAAATGTTCGTGTTTTCCTTATAATTTGAAATCATGAGTTATCGAATTCATTCGCCGTAGACATGTTGTGTGTTAATCATAATGAATTCTGGATTAAAAAATTATACCTTCTCCTTTTTTATTAATTACCTGTCCCGCTGGGTATTTGCTTATAAGAGAAGTAGAGAATAGAGCGACATAGAAAACAAAATGGTTGAACCTGATGGTAGGTACAGACTTAGCAACGTTTTTATCCAACCAAGCAGGTTGCATTGTCGGTCGTATAGTCTCTGGTCTTGTTTATGGCTGCATTCGAAGTTTGGAAAATATCAAAATGTTTTGATGTTTATGGGTTGCTTTGACGTTTACATTTTAGGTTGCAGTGTCTGTGTCAAAATATTCGAAAACGTGTTGCCTAAGCAAGTTGCAAAACCTGTATCTATCATCAAACTTTAAAGCGATTTTAGCAACGTTTTTGATTTAATTTGATTTGATTCTACATGCTTGGTATTGTCAAATAAAAAGAGGTTTCATAAAACCATTCCGAGCTATCGAAAGAATACCAAAACGTTGAACATGTACGAAAAACGTACGCGAAAAATTGTCTCCACACGATGCTGCAGAACACGCACGAAATTTAACACCGATGTGAAATATCGTATTTATCTTTAAATTATTTTCTAATTCTAAAAATTGTTTATGAAAAATACCATTATTATCTAATAAGACAGTTTAACACGATTTTTAAGGTTGGTACTTTGCTAGTTTTCTTGCATATGATACTGAGCTACAATGCCTATAAATTACTTTTTTTGAATTGGCTCTGTATCTCGAGATTTTCCGTTATTAAGAAAAAAGAGGATGCTGCATCACATAATTTGCATTTACTTGAGAACCAGTTCTTTGATCAAATAAAAAAATACACAGAAGGCTAGAAAACAAATTGACAAATTGATAAATTACCTCCTTATTAATTTTTTAACAGTCTTATAGTTTCGGAGATATTCGGAAATTTTTATACAAAAAAAATACATTTTTTAGAGGGATTGACACACAGTACTTAGTGTATAAAAATTGACTACGAAACCTTTGACCTTACACAATAAATTTCATTTTGTTGACCTGTCTAATCACCCGTACTGCACATGTCGAGTGGAATATTCGTCTACGACAGTTTTGTACTAGATTAAAGGAAATGTGTACAAGTTTCCTTTAATCTTGGACCAAACTTTCGTAGACGACTACTCGACTCAGCATATGCAATACGGATGAGTACGTATATTGTTTTTTAATTTAAATTTTTCATATTTAATCGATACAAAAAACACATTTACAACATTTATACACTTAAAGCGTTTTCTTTTCTGAAAAAAATGCAAAAAAATGTTTTTTTTTTAATTTTTTTTTGTAACAAAAACCTTATTATTTAGCGCCATCCTTTTGGAAATTGCATGCTTTAAATTATCGATTACGGACTCCTAAAAAAAATAACTTCCTAACGAACACGAAATTTTTTCGTTATCAATGAAGATTGAAATAATGTAGCACTTATTTTGAGAAAAGAAAACGCCGTACTTTTTTACACAAAAAACAAATAAATTTCGATTTTTAAAATTATAAACCTAAGAAACGTCTTTAAGCAATTACGTAAGAAAATATATTTTTTTAATTAAATTAATTAAAATTTAAACAGAAAGAAAACGACAACCGAAAATAAGTTATTTATTATTGAAATGTATTTACCCATTTTTACGTATGGTTTCCAATTGTTCCAAAGTTAATTTCTTGGGTTTTCCATATTTATCCTTTTGCAAGCTTTTGTTTTTTGTTTTCGTTTGGTTTTTTTTAAGATTTTGGTTTACAATATTTTTTTTAGGGTGATTAATTTGTTGTGTTAATGCATTAAAATATAATAATATAAAAGAATTGTTTTTGTTTTTCGGAGTGAATTATATAGCTAAAGTACAAGATTTATGATGTACACACATATAAGATATAACAATAAAATTAAAATATGTATGTAACTGCAATTTTAATTTTGAAATGAAACGAAAACCTTAATGTATGTATGAGCAAATTTAATTAACATGCAGCCCTTAAAATTAATAATTATGTTAAAATAAAAATTAATTTTTCAACTTCATAAAACCATAAATGAAAATTTTTTATGTTTGTTTAAAACGGGATCGACACTATGACTTTTTAGCGTGAATTTTTTCTAGTTCATTTACTAACGGAACAAAAAGTTGCTTAGAGGTGTAATAACACAAAAGCGTATTTAAGAAAAAGGCAGGGTAACAAGTCATCGTGTAAATCCCATGTAACAACTGTTTGCTTGCAGGTGATTGCAAAAGAAAAAAATGTGTAACGCCAAGATGTAAAATAAATCTTTATTAGAAAATAATATTTTTGTATAAATAAATAGATCTAAATGATTTAGCATTTATTAATTAGAAAACAGTAATACCTATAATTTTAATAAACTTAAAGCCAAAATAATACAAATTGAAAACAAAAATACAAACTAACAATAGAAAAAAAACTTACCCATTGTCACGTAAAGATTTTAATTGGGAATTCGTAAGACGACGCGGGTCACCGGTGCCATCAGAGGCCACTGCATCGAGCTCATCAAAGGGTGGTGCTATAAATAAATCCCTTAAGTTAATAGGTCTGTTCTTACGATTGCCCACAGTATTCGAGCCATTATTGCCAGAATTGCTGAGTGTCAAGGCAGCAGCTGATAAAGGTTGAGGAAGAACTACAAGGCAAATAAGAAAAAAAGCTGCATCAGACAATCGAGTTGAAAGCCTAAATCACACTATCGGCACAATGTACTAATTTTCGTGGGCTCACTGAAATGAAGTCATAATTAATAAGCTAAATTTTGCTTTATTTCTCAACTAATTGAAATATAACGACATACATAATTGTGCCACAATGCATTGGTAATAAATTCATATAGACTTATTCCAAATTCAATCGAGTAATAATGTCATTTTGGCTTATTACTTATGACTTTATTGCAGCGGGCAGACGAAAATCTGTGTATTGGGCCGATAGTGTGGTCCAGGCTTTTGAGAGTTATAACGAATTTACAACATGAACTTTTTTATTTGCCAATAGGAGCTCTAGAGCAGAGAATGACATAAAAAATTATGTAGCATGCATCCCGCAGCACTTTTTGCTAATTTTGTGTTGTGATTAACTTCTTCTTTACTCCTCTTATTGCCAAATAAAAGAAGTTTTATGCATCCAATTTCATTAAAAATTTCAATTCAACGTAAATTCAGTATGAGTAGTCTGAAGTCATTTTTAATTTATTTACCAATGGGAAATGTTTTCCAGTGATATAGGAACTGTTCAGCAACAGTTTTTATTTGCTGCACTAGTTGCTCAACTTCAGCTGGTGCTCCTACCAGATTAACGGTGAATTGTACTGGTTCACGTTCTGGTCCAGCCAGTGTTAATGGACGTAATTGTTGAGCCGATGTACTAGTAGGTAAAGGCATTTTATTTTTAACTCTCGAATTTTATATTAATATATATAATTTCTACTGTTAATTTTTGCTTAAGCAAAACCAAGAGTCGTAGGTATATATAAATGATTCAAATGTTTGTTGTCATTTCGGTATTCTTTGGGAAAATGGATTAGTTGTAGCTTCTTATATCTGAAAAATAAAGTAGGGTGCTTGTTATTGGTAATAAATTTGTAAGTTAAATTTTGCAATTCGAAACGAAATAAAATGCTTTCGAATGTTATAAACATACAAATTCGAAAGCGTTTTCTTTCGTTTCGAATTACACAGTAGACATCCAGGTAATAAGTAGAATACATACTCGTACTAAGGAGCATGAGCCTCGGTTTTGCTCATATTTTGGCTTGATAAATACTGTGAACACAAACAGTAAACCAGACAAATTTTTGCGGTTGAGTCACAGCCACGAGTGACTTTAAAAGTATGGTCCTGAAGACGTTTTTAAATCATATTCGATCAATTTCTTTCAGAAATGATATTTAATACTCTATACAATAGAAAAATTAAAAAAAAGAGCGAACAAATATCTGCATGATCATTGTTATTTTTAAAATCAAGTGATTTGAAAAATTTGATTTTCAGAACTTGTCCGATAGTGTGTGTCAAGAGACTACTTTTTCGCAAAAATTAAATTTTTTCAAGTTATGACGTTCTTTGAGTGAATTAGCGATATGTATGCTTGA
The DNA here is from genome assembly GCA_905220375.1 of Tachina fera. Classification (NCBI taxonomy): domain Eukaryota; kingdom Metazoa; phylum Arthropoda; class Insecta; order Diptera; family Tachinidae; genus Tachina; species Tachina fera. Next base: position 181,602,040 of record LR999963.1, read on the forward strand.
ATGATTTTTCAATTGATGTTAATAGGAATTAAATCTTTTTGAAAATCCTTTTGTAAAATTAAAACTTAAAATGTCTGTAAATATTCGTTAGTGACTGTAACTTTTGCTTTTAAGCACATTCCCTTAACAGTCTATTCAAAAAGAAGATATATTTCCATTTTCTCGCCAAAATGTTTACATTTGAGAATTGTTTATGTTAAAAATGTTTTTTTATACACTATTCTTTGCTATTGTTTGCATAATAAAATATTTTCCTAAAAATATTTGCATGATATCATTCATACAGAAATAATTAAAAAATATTATAATTAATTAATGGAGGCCAATTAAGTAAAGGAGAAAAAATTAAATGAAAACAATTGAATTTGAGCAAAATCCATGTTCATACCATACGTAGACATGTATGTATGTATGTGTCACATTTTAAGAGGAAAACTCAAGTCTCTGTGTTGTTGTTGCCGTTGCTAATTACATGCATATTGAAAATGCACAATTAAAATTTGAATAACTACAGGACAATAGTACAAACTTTAAATTGTTGTTTTAATTATAATATTCTTGTATTATTAATTTTCTTGTATCATTAATTTTCAAAACAAAAAAATTAGTAACTTAAATATCAAACTAAGCTAAACTGAACTAAAAATAAAGAAATAAATTGTTTTCAATTTCTAACTGATTTCATGGCTATTCTTTCGAATGAAATCGATAAGAAAAAGTCACGTTAAAAATTTATCATGCAAATCCCTATAACCAATATCAAAATTCCTTTCGATTGCAAAAGACGCCTATTAAAATTTAATGGCAACGCTTTTTAAGAACACCGTTTAATTTGCATTTAATAACCAAACCCTCCCCCTCCACCACCCGCTAACAATTAATTTACTAAAAGCAGCAACAAAAAAAAATAACAGAGAATCAATGAATGAAGTAATATGAGAAGTTGAGAGTAAAAAGTCACACAGCTAAAAAACAGCAACAAAAATTAAGAAATACACAACTATTTTCATGTTAAACTTATTCTTGTCTTCTTTGAACATTTTACACACCGATTTTTTTCTTTTTAAATTTATTAAACTGATACTAATTTTAAAATCTTTTTTCATGATTTTCATTAGTCTTTTTGTACAATAATTTTACATCTTTTATGCACTTTGGATTCTATATCATTATCATTACTCTACCTTTTTTTAGTTATAATCTAAAATTGTGTTATAGATTTTTTCCATTATATGCTAAGTTGTGGTCTGTGCTTTTTTAATTGCTTGAATTAACATATTTTCACATGTTCTTTCAAGTTTTTTTAGTTCAAAACTTAGTAAATCACATTTTCGATGAATTCATATGGATTTTATTTCTTTTTACTCAATTTTATTAATATTTAATTTAGATTTTCATTGAACGTATAGAATTTTTAATGCTATTTTATGAAAAATTGTACAAAACTGTGCTAGAGGAAAAACACAGTAGATTAAAATAGTACTAACAGTGTGACCATATGCGTATTAAGCTGAAGTTATAGGAATGAATCAATGAAAAAGTAGGGCATGAGATGGCATAACATTAAAAAGAATGGCTTAAATCTTGTTGAGTGGAACTAGTTTAAATAAATTGAAAATAAACTTTAAGAGGTTGGAACTTAAATTCTAAGAAAAACTACTACATAGGAAAATCCCCAGAATCCCATATTTTTGGAGTTTTGACGGGCCTTTGATATGTTCATATAAAACTGCATTAATTTTCTAAGCGGATCAGGTTAATATTCTAAGAACCTAAAAATTTCTCACCTATTTTGAAAAATTTTATGTAGATTATCTTTATTAATAAGCACTGTGCCGGGAAATAAGGCCCATGGCTTTTAATTTTAGTTAATTTTAATTATTATCTTTCGAACTTAATTTGTTTCTATATATATGATTTGAACGGGCTGAAGTTCTAATTTTATTTTATTAAATGAATTTTTTGACGTTTGTTTCAAATTTATATAAACTGTTTGCGCAAAAGTTCAAAAGGGGCTCCATGAAACATGTCTCGCAAGTTTGCCCAATTGCACAAATGGCAATTTTAAGAGTTCTAATGAAAACCCTTAGTGTTTTTCTTGGTCTGGACTTAGAAAAGCGAGCTTTCTCATTCTTTTTATACACTTTCATCAAGTGTATAACAAAAAGATTGGATTAGGGTAAGGTCTAAGGGCACTGCTAAACGTTCAATATATATTGTGCTATTTGGATTGCGATCCATTTTAATGGATCATCAGATGGATCCATCAGATCACCAGCGTATGCTACACGTTCAATATTTATCGCTGTGCAGATCCTTTATTAAAAAAATGTCACGAGAAAATTAAAAAAAAGCTTTAGCAGACGAGTCACACAATTTCGGCACTGCTCCAAACTAAAAATAAAGTCTTTCAAAATAATTTTTTCGGTCGTTAGTTTCAAGGCCATTGGCAGAAATCACTCGCTTTCACTGTCTTCTGCCATTACCGTTTATTAAAATAAAGTTCACACACATGTAATAAACTTTTTTACTTTTTATTTGTTAAATTTTTCACTGCGTCTTATATTTTATTTGTTTTATATCACTTTTTATTAACGTATTGCGATGTAATATCATGAAAATGCTACACGTTCAATATTTATCACGCGAACCGTGATCAGCGATCTGGAATCTATAATTTAGGCCTTTCTGCGATATGGATCGCAATCCATCAATACTGCATGCTACACATTCAACAATTATCGCGATACTGGATCGCGTTCAAAATATATTGAACGTGTAGCAGTGCCCTAAGTTAAAATAAATTTATATGCTACCCGAAAATATTATTCATGAAAATTATGATTACTACTGCTGTAATACTTTACCCCAAACTAGGCGGCACTGTCATATACTGCAGTATAATACAAGTGTGTAACACAAAAACCCGCAATAAGTGTTTAGTTTTTCAACCCTGGTAGTTCTCTAAATGTAAACAAAGTAATTTGACTTGAATTTCATGATTTTTTCACTAAATATTAATAAAAAATAAATACAATGTTACAAGTGGGTAAAATTAAATTACGAGATATTAAGGAATTGCAAGAAGACGATTTCCCTTTAACAACAAATGTACTAACGCCGTTGAGAAAGCGTAAAAATGCAAAATCCGTCACAACGTGCAAAAAACTTAATGATGAAGAGGGTGAAAAAGAAACCGTTATAGATGGTGATAATGCGGCTACAACTACATTAACAAAAACATCGAGAAAAAGATTATTAAAATCTGCTCTTAAAGAAACGCCGTCTAATCAAAAGCGCATTGATTCATATTTTACTTCATGTCCAAAGAATTACGAAATTACAGTTCCCAAGGAAGAGGCACCACACATAGCTGCAAAAAAAACAAAAGATAGTACGAATGCTAAGGCAAATAAAAAGACAAGAAAATCAGCAAGAGGTAATAAAAGCAGACGAAAACGTTTATTTACGGATTCCACGGAGCCATCCACAGCAGAAAGTATTTCATGCACAAATTCAATAAAAGGAATTAAAAACCAAGCGCCCATTGAATATATAACAATAGATTCGGACAGTGAACAGGAGGAGCACAAGAACGAAAAGAAAGCAGAAGAAGCTACTGTCGAGCAAGCAGATGCGGATAGTTCCAATATGTCTTTGAAAAGCTCGTCAGCTACAACAGCTTCTTCATTAAGTTTCGGCCTGAGATTGTCTAAAACTAGCGGCGCAAATACACTGCACACCGAAAAATCCTCCACTAATGCAACTAGTTTCTCCAGACGAAAACCAAAACCATGTCCACCATATAAAGTCATTGAAAATACAACATTTGCCGTGGATGCCTTTCAATTTGGTTACATTGAAAATGTTACCGATTATTTTCTAACACATTTTCATGCAGATCATTATATTGGTTTGACGAAATCTTTTGCTATGCCTCTGTGGATGAGTCCCATAACGGGTAAGTAAGTTTTTGTGTTGCTAAATATTGTGGGAATGATAATGCAGCACTCAATCTTTATTGCAACAGAGACTTAACTAAAAAAACTAGTTTAGCAGAAAAAGAGTTAAGGTTTCAATTTACATACAACTCAGTGAAGTTATAAAAATATTTTCCTTTGTCAAAAAGTGTTCTGCATTCTTAACTACAAAAATGCGTTTTCTAAGATATGTCTATGTTGCAATTAACGAGCGATATGTAGGTATAGAGAGAAAAAATTTAATATTTTTTATTTATTATTATTTCAATACTAAACTAGTATTAGATTACAAAGAAAAAATTCGCTTGCTTCTGGTTGCATTAAATAAATTGCATGTGCAATAAATAACAATGTTTGCATACAAAATAAATTTTATCTGCATAAAAAGGGTATTTACGTCGTTCTTGTGAATAACTGCGTATGTCTTAAAATCTCTAATATACTTAAACAAATTAGCATCTGGCATCTGTAATCCACAATCAAAAACATTCATAAAAAACACATAAAATCTACAATTTTAAACGGAATTTCTAAACATATTTACCTTGTATAGTAAGTATAAGTTTAAATTGATTTTATTTATTTAGTCACGTTCATTTAAAATGCAAAAATCGATTAAGGCATGCATACATGCATATGTATGTATCTACATATGCAAGTACATAAAAATTATTATTATTATTAGTATTATATCGCACACTAAATCATAAACAGTCACAACTCAAAAAAATCTCAGATGCTCAGGAGCGGCAAAAGACTTGATAGTGTACAAATGATACAAGTGCGTAAAATGAATACCGTTATGTCGGTTTATTTTATATTTTGCCTTATCGTGGTTGGCGTAATTCAAATACGACTGCCTTATCGTGGTTGGCGTAATTCAAATACGACTGTTTAGTAATAGAAAAACTGTTGAAGTCTTCTTTAATCTATTACCAAACAGTCGTAGTCGTATTTGAAATACGCCAACCACGATAAAGCAGATTATTCAATAAGGCTGTGTTGCAAAAGCAATTTTTGCAGTCGTTAGATATTTCTTCAGAGAAATGGTTTTAAGAAAAAAACAAAACAAGTCAAATCATTTTGATCATATTTTTAGTTGTGACTGTTTATGATTTAGTGTACGATATGTAATACATAAGCCTTTATTCTATCGAAATATGCAACAAAAAAATCGAATTAAAAAAAAACAATGAGCTAGGGCATTTCTATGTTAAGGTAACGATATGTATATAGTATATCATAAGCCTTTATTTAATCTATCGAAATATGCAAAAAAAAAATCAATTGAAAAAAATCATGAGTTAGTGCGTTTCTATGTTAAGGTAACGATATGTACATATTAGTGGCCTGTATAAGACCATTTATAAGACATTTCAAGACATGACAGATTTTTCAAATGCTTTACTACAGCGAAATATTCTAAAACAAAAGCTAAACAACGCTGTTGACAAGACAAACAACTAAAACAAATGTCTTGCCAACAGTGTTGTTTAGCGTTTGTTTTAGAATATTTCGCTGTAGTAAAGCATTTGAAAAATCTCATGTCTTGAAATGTCTTATAAATGGTCTTGTGCAGGTCACTAGTACATATCGCACACTATCATGAGCCTTTATTTAATATGATGTTTGATTTTAATGTTATTAAATATGTACATAAATCTCATATTATTCCAAAATTATTCCTTATAATCATATACAAAAGAATTTTCCTAAAATGTTGACAAAACATTTTATTGAAAATGCTATTGATTCGGTCGGCGATTTGACTGCTTCATTTTTGTTCTTGATTAAAACAAACCTCAACGTTTTTTATTTAACAAAACTTACAAAAATGTAATTAGATCCGATTGAAAAATATAATGAGTCATCATATTTAAAATTATTATATTTTATATACGGGAAAATTGAGAATATTTAATTGCGATTTGAGCAATTGTATTTAATGCAACTGATAATATTGCATTTATCTTAATTAAACCCAGTGAACAGTTTTCGTGCCGAAATATTTGTAGTAAAAAAATGTAGTAATACAATTTTATGTGTAGTTTCCAAAATGCAAGCAAGCGACATGTATAAAAAAATATATGTATGAAAAACACTAAATTTTTTTAGTGATTCCTATAAAAATTTTCTAGACAAGTCGGTTGCTTGCATTATGGAAACTACTTATTAAAATTTGCCAAACAACAAAACAAATTTCTCTAAAAATACCTCAAAGCAAAGCGATTTCATACCAGGTGACCTCAGCTGTTAGTTCGTTCCTCTGGTGTTAAAATCAAGCAAAATATTTTTGCAGCTGAAAATTTTACACCAACAAATGTATATGGCTTTTATGCAGTGTTGCATTTTATATTAAAATAAGTTTTCGTCCTTATGGGCTTTAATATTACTGAATTGATGAAATAAATAAATAAATGACAGCCAAATCGAAACATGTGGTGTCAAAGCTCAGAAATCTTTGTTAAGGTCGTGATACACTATCCTACAAAGTCGTGCGATCTACGAAAAAGTACATCCCTGGTATGATGGTGCTTATGAAAATTTTCAAAAGACAATAGAATTCATCGCACCAGGGTTGTAGTTTTTCGTAGATCGCACGACTTTGTGTGATAGTGTATCATGGATTTTAGGAGGAGTTCCATTAAATATTCTTAGGAAATTTAAGGTAATAGTCTTCACATTTTCAAAAGTTAATAATGAAAATTTGTCTAAAATATAGCATATGTTTTACGTATTTTTTTCAGACGTAGAAACACATACACTTTTGTGGTAAGATTTCTTATTTTTAGTCTGCAATTTGTGCATAATTTCTGACAAAATTTTGACCAATTTATCAAAAAAAAAAAAAATGTTCGTTGGGATGGCACAAAACTAAAATTGTCTATGTATTAAGCGATAAAACATTTGTATTTGTATAATTTTCTCTGTATTTGTATGTAAAATGTACATACATATCAGAGAACAGATTGAATGCCTTTTGTTTTTTGTTGTTGTAGTATTTTGTTGTTTTGAATGCAATCACAAAAAACCTGCATATTGTTTTCAATCCACAACATTTGAAAGAAACAACGCATGGCGCGCAGATGAGTGCGGCGAATTTTATTGCGTGCATTGTTTGTTTTATATAAATGTTCACTGGTCTTGTCAAAAGCTCAGTGAATGGTGCGAATGCTTTTTACTGAGATTGACCACAACGTAGTCTTTGTACTTTGTACTTGTAAAAAACTCTTACAGTAGTATTCATAAAACAGGATATAGAATTGAAATGTATTTAATGTCAAATTATATATGAAACAGTTATTTGAAATACATTTAAGATCTATTTTACTTTTTCCAAATTTAAATATCGGCATTTATTTTTTCTTTCTAAAATCTCCTTCCTCACTGCAATTTTTTATTATTTATAACCATTGAAATTACTTAAAATGAACTTGTTATTTAAACGTGATATACAAAAGATCAGCGAATACTGAGTGAATGGTATGAAAGAAATCCATTCTTTCATGTTGCATCATTTCATTTTGGTGCTTGTGTTATATCGACATTGTAATAAGAGAGTGCGTATGAGCTATGAATTATATCATAGCAATTACATTTATTTATGAAATTTATGAAATGTCGAATGGTCTCATTCTGTTCTCTGATACATATGAACGTACATATGTTTGTATTGTTAAATTTACTCCTGGACAATGAATGATTGATAACCACACTACGAAAACCTTTATTATAAATGCACTTAAAATACCACAAACCTTAAAAAATGGAGGAAATGGAAGAAATTAAATTTTCATTCATATAAAATATTTTAAAACGTGAAGTTTTTTTCTATACATATAGCTTTCTATTTAAATAAACCCTCTTGTTTCTACAACCCAGAAGAATGATTTGAATATCAAATTTATATGGAAGTCACTCACTATTTTTTTGGAGTGATTTTCATAAAATTTTTCTAGTCACACAGAAAAATGACTTGTTGAAACGGCACATAAGTCTTGAATTGAACAAATATTTATTAACTTATTTAATATGCATACATAAATAATTTTAAATTTTTTAAATCGAATGAAATATGAAATTACAAAAATTTAAAATTAAAAAAAAAACCGAATATATTTAGAAAAGATGTGATATCTTCTAATCGGCTGGACCGATTTTCTTAAAACACAGCTAAAAACCCTCTCGATCATATCACCTTTCAAAAAACTAAATCAAAATCCGTCCAGCCGTTTGTTCAATACGTGGAAACGGACAGACACACACTACAAATTTAACAATATTAAAATAAACACAACCGCGCATAGTCATAGTCAAAATGAAGTAAACTTTTAGAAATTAAAACCAGTATTCCTATACAAAATACTGGTTCTCAACTCTTAAAGTATACTTTGTTTTGACTATGACTTTGCCCCAATGAAATCACTCAAATTGATTGAGATTTTGACCAGGGTTACTGTTGAATATGCAAATTACGGAGATACCATTAACTCAAAATCAGCTTATCTCGACTTAAGCACTTTTTCCTTTTTGCCACAGAATTATTATAAATGAACTCGCATAATGTTATGCCATCAACTAACTCGTACTTTGGTCCTAAGCAAAGAATACTTCCATACAAATCAAACACTAACTTTTCTGCTCCAAAAACTGAAAAATATTTCCAAACATCACTGGATGTTGGTTTCGTTTTCATACTTATGCCAACTTATTTACAAATATGAAAGAGTTTTCCGCTAAAATTTTAAAGTTTTATTTAAAATAATTTTTTTTTGAAGATTGTTAAACGTAAATTATAACGTAAAAGAGATAATTTTTTAGGCTTCCGTACACCAAAGGTGAAAAAAGAAACCCTATTGTTTTCGCTACGCTGTCCGTCACACGCTATTTTCTCAGGAACCGTAAGAGCTACGGACCTGAAATTTAGACAGAGTATGTAGAACCTTTTCAGCTACAACAGCAAATACGTGAGAATTAAAAATTAAAGGGCGTTCCAAAACGAGCAAGGAAAAATGTTAAAATTCTATGTAATATACATACATACATACAATTGTATGTACGTACGAATATTAACACTTGAAATTTGTAAAATTAGTGTATTTTTATATCGACCACAACAATTAACACTAAAATTTATAAAAATTAAAATTATCAGTTAATGCAATTTTGACAACTTGCTATATCTTGGAAACCGTAACTCTTGAAATTTTCAAAAACGGTAAAACAAAAAAATCCGAAAATTATAAAATCGCCATACCAAAACGAAAACAATCGCCAAAATTAAAAAAAAAATCTAACACTAAAATAAGTCGCAAAATTTTAAAAACTCTTACTGAAAAAAATCGCCAAAATGACAAAAAGGGCAAAAAACCGGAAAAAAATCGCAAAAATGCGAAAAAGGCGCAAATAACAAAACAATTGTTAATATGAAAAAAAATCACCATAATGAAAAAAATCGTCAAAAATTAAAAAAAAATCGCCTAATTAAAAAAACGCCAAAATCCGAAAAAACGCCAAAATGAGAAAAAAGGTGATAAAACTAAAAAAGCGCCTAAATGAAAAAAAAGTCGCCAAAATAAAGAAACGCCAAAAACCGAAAATCTCCAAAAATTAAAAAAAAATCGCCAAAACGAAAAAAGTCGCAAAAAAATTAAAAAACGCCAAAAACCGAAAAAATCGCCAAAAAATTAAAAAACCGAAAAAATCGCCAAAACGAGAAAAAAAGTGTCAAAGCTAAAAAAATTGCCAAAATGAAAAAAAGATCCAAAAATCGAAAAAATCGCCAAAACCAAAAAAAATCGCCAAAAATTAAAAAAATCGGCAAAATAAAAAAAATGCAAAAATTAAAAAAAAGTCAAAAACGAAAAAAATTCAAAACTTATATTATATATAGACTACTAAAGGTTGTATTGAATTGTATATCTTTTGTCCGTACGGAACCCTTCGTACGCGGGTCAAAGTAGCACTTCACTGAATTTATTTTTATTTTTAGTATTCGCTTGAATGCAAACAGCAAAAGTAAGTGAATAATTTGCAAATGCGAACATTCGTTACTTCCTTAATAAAAAGAGTAATACATCAGCTAAACTGACACATCTTGTGTATAGCAGAAAAGTTAACATCATGCTATTCCAGCAGTGAATAATTTAACATTGTGTGGGTGTTAAGCTCTTAATACCGGTATTGAGTAAATGAATTGTTTTAATATGAAAAGACAAAGAAAGAATCACAAGAGAGTTATCTCATGAGTAAAAGCCGTGATACGCTATCATACATACAGTCGTGCAATTTTCGATCATTGCGTAGAATAGTGAGTTAACGATAGGGCCAACGGTAAAACTGGCAAAAATACTGCTTTGCTTAAGTCGACTTAAGCGTTTATTTCGCATTGCTACAGATGCATATGAGGAGCGATCATAAATTATTTATTTTTGTTCAGTTTTTTTTCTTACATTAAGTTATTCTCTTTTCTTTAATTTTCTAGCTCGCTTATTGCGTACATTTATATCGGTGGAAGAACAATATATCCATGAACTGGAGCTGAATCAAACTTATGAAATAAATGACATAGAAGTAACACTACTGGATGCAAACCATTGTCCTGGAGCCGTTTTAATAGTTTTTAAGTTTCCCAATGGCAAGTGTGTCTTACACACTGGCGATTTTAGAGCCTGTCACGAAATGGAATCAGAGCCGATATTTTGGAATAACGATATACATACCATTTATTTGGATACTACTTATATATCGGAAAAATATGCATTTAGCACACAATACGAATCCATAATGAAAGCGCAGGATTTGATAGAAAAATTCCTGCAGAAAAATGGCGATAAACGTGTACTGTATATATGCGGCTCATATATGGTGGGAAAGGAAAAGTTTTGGTCCTCATTGGCCGAAAAATACGATATGAAAGTGTGGGCCGAGGGAAATCGTTATAAAGCCTTGAAGGCCATGGATGAGAAACAATTCAATCGATACTTAGTTGAAGATCCCAAAGAAGCCAATATGCATGTCATACCTATAGGAAAACTATCGTATTTGGTAAGTTTCAAGTACATATGTATTTAGAGTATCTAAATGAAGACTAATTTATTTTGATTGTTTTATTTTTAAAGGCTTTAGTTGAATATTTCAAATTATATGAAGATTGCTATGACATGGTCTTCGCCATGAGACCCAGTGGTTGGGAAAAAGATGCAAAACCACGTTTTGGCAATAAGATCACTATTGTGGGCATTGAGTATTCCGAACATTCCAGTTACATGGAAATGCAACGCTTTGTTAAGTACCTCAAACCTAAACAAGTTATAAGCACCGTGCCCAGGAGTAGAGATCTTATGAAAACCTCAAAAGTACCAATTAGCTGGTACAAATATGATACTCTCAAACCAAGCAGTAATTATCAGCCAACAATAGATAGTTTTATGAGTAAAACACATCTAACCAAATCATCTATACGATTGCCGAATATAAACAAAGGCGGAGTGGAATGTTTTGTTTCACCTTTAAAATCTACAGCCACAAAAAATATCAACAATGGCAAATTAAATCAACATAAAAAATGTGCTGCACTTAAATTCAAACCTGCAGAATCAAGCCACGAAGTGGAAGAAATTTATGAAAATAATGACACAGAACAGCTTAAGCGAAATAAGGCAAACAATTTAAGAAATAATAAAAATAAAGTTGCAATCAAAAAGAAATACAAACCTGTTTACAGCATCAACTCATCGGAGGAATTTGAAAAATCTGATAAAGATAACTTGCAGAAAAAATCAACAACTAAAAAGCCAACACAAACAAAACCTCTGCGCCACAAAAAACAATTAACACCAAAAAATAATACAAAACCAAATTCTGAAAATTCCAAAGAATCGATGATTAAATCACCAGAAGTGAAACGGAAAAAGAAAAATAACTCACACACAACAGAAAAGAAAGTCGCATGTAATACCTATGAAGAGACAACTAACTTCCTTACCCTGCATTATTCTTCTTCGGAAAATGAATTAGAAATACCATTAGTACCTGCAAGTGAAATTATTAGAACACCAGATTTGGAAATTCCCAGCTCACAGAAGAGAATGACTAGATCAGGCACGGCATCATTTAACAAACTCACTAACTCTTCGGATTGTCCAAGCGAGCCTAAACAATCACTAAAAGATGACAAGAAATTTAATTCAAAATCACAGCCCAATCCTCCAGCATGTCAGGATAATCTTTCATATAAATCCTTAACAATAGATTCAACATCTCACGACGAAGCTCAAAGAAGCGATAAGTCTTTAAATCAACAACATCTGGAAATTCCCATGACATTACAGAAAAGAATGACAAGATCCAAAACCTTGGCAAGCAAAACAACAACTCGTTCCTCCACTGATTACCAAAATAAAGTTGAAGAAAATGTGCTTACGTCGGAAACCGAACTTAATGATAAAATGATCAATACAAAATCAACAGCTTTCAATACATCCCAGGAAAATGGCATATTTAAATCAACCACCAATTCCATAATAGATCCAGCCTCCTCCGATGAAATACAAATGATGAAGTCCTTAAAATCGGAAAAAATTAAACTCGACTCGCCAACAGCCAGTGAAAATGATGGATTCAACCAATTTGAATATCCCACAACTTCAAAGGCAAGTAAAAAATATGTGCCAAATCACAGTGTGGCAGCTTTTAAAAATACATCCAAAGACATTATAGATACCAAAGCCATTTTAAGTAGCATTATAAAGCAAACACAGGATATTGATCGAATAAATTGCTCCCAACTAGCCGGCCTAGTAGTGGAAACTCTTAATGAAAGAAATCCTGATAACAGTAAAAATCATATACCGCCCGAATTGTTATCAGATGCAGACGATGACTGGATGTAATTAATTTGCAGTAAAAATAATGTGTATAACAATTTACACAAAACTATGAGTATTTAAAGTGAGCAGCAAACCGTTGCCCCAAGAGTTCTAAAAAACACACATTTGAATTGTTATTTTATCATTAACATACATACATACATTTGTGATATCATTTCAACTAATGTACATACACGTTTTGTTAAGCTTAAAGCCCTCCATGAACATTTAAAGCCTTATTACAATTTTTTCTTTTAACCAATATTGCTTTTAAAAAACCCACTTATGTACATCTATGTATGACTACTCTGGAAAATATTTTTGATAAATTAGTTTTAAAAAAGGATTATTATTTTTGTATGTATATGCAAAACAACTTTATAATTAAACAAATTTTATCAATATAGGGGGAAAGAAGATAGGCTTAGCTAAAAAGCAATTGGATTTTTTTGAGCTCAATAAATGTGTGACAGCCTTATCCGTACAGGACAAATTAAAATTAGTGTACTTCTGCCCAAAAAAGCCATTTATACTGTTAATATGAAATGTACAGTAGAGCTGCAAAACTATCGATAGTGGCTCCATTCGAGAGTTTCGATAGTATTTTTTGATGCCATCGATACTATTGATAGTTTTTGATTCTTGTAAACTTGTCAATTGTGTATAGTCCTAATTTATATTATGCAAGTGTTATTGCTAAGCTTATTAATTTGTTAGGAGAGAGAGAGAGAGACGAGGGGAAAAGAAGCGGTTCTGTTCCCCCTCTCTTTTTCCCACAAACTAATCAGCTTAGCAATAAGACTTGCAAAGTGTAAATCAGGACTTATTTTTAATATAAAATCTGAAATTCTTTAATCATGCCTTAAAGTAAAACTAAACAAGATTTTTTTGAAAACTTAACATTAACGAAGAAACCAAAGAATACACACATAGTTTTATAAAAAATAAACGAAAAAGCAAACAAAACATAGATCAATAAGAAATAAATTAGAAAGAATAAATCATTACTGATTTTAATTGATTTTTTTTTAATTTTTTACTAGCGTGTTTTTGTCGATAGTATCGCTATCGAAAAAAATATCGATAGTCTACTTAAAATAAAACTATCGATAGTTTTGCAGCTCTAATATACAGATGAAAACCTCTCTTAACGGACACCTCCCATAACCGGACAAGTTTTGTAGAACCAAAATTAAAATAAAAGAATGTATACCACTCTCAAACGCGGACACTTCTAATAACCGGACAAATATACCGCGACGGTGAGTGTCCGGTTATCAGCCATGTCACATACAGGTTTTGTACGAAATTGATTTGAATTCGTATTTCCAAATCGTAACGTTTTACTTTTGCTTCTTCAGCTCTCGTATGTTTTTATGAAAACGAAAAAAATTGAAATCGTATTATTATTAAATCAAAACAGGTGGTTCGGCAAACGGCGCCAACAATATCGGTCCGGCTCCAGACATTATTAAAACAAAGTAAACAAACAAACTAAAATTACAATTACGTTTTCAATTTGTGACCAATGTTTTATACGATTTACAAAAATATTCAAATTTTCATACTAGAAGTATTTCATACTGAATTCGCCTTGGAAGTATTTAAATAAAAATTTTTTTAAGTGAAAATTATATAGACAATATTTATAATTAATTTTGAGTACAGTTTTTCGCATTTTTCGAGTTTAAGTTATTAAAAATATAAATTTCACTTAAGATTTTAAGACCGTTTTCAAATGAATTTTTTGATCGTTTTACATTTTCTAGAGAAGCAAAATATGTTTTCATTTTCAAAATCGTACAAAATTTCACTCCGTGACATGACTGTATGAGAGGTTTCACTGTATACTATAGGGCTTGTTCTGAAAATCACGCTGATTTCAAAAACAAACTGTTTATATCTGACTTGTTAATTGGGTTTTATAGTATTTTAAGTTTATGTCATGTATAATAGAATATTTTATTTCAACCTCAATGGCTTTAAATCGTGAAATTTAGAAAAGCAATGATTTAGCTTTTATAAATTTTTTGAAATCACCTTGATTTGACATGTCGTTATCTGCAGAACAGGTCCGTTCAAATGCAAATATAGCGTGAAATATGTAACTCCAGCTCCTATGACTGATTGGGTAGCATGAATAAAAAAAGTATTTGCTTTTTACTTAAAAATTTGTTTTAAAACCTAAAATATGTATGTGTTTTTTGTTTTTTTTAACAAATTTTCAAGTAAAAAGCAAATGCTTATTTTTTATTCACTTTACCCATTGTCAGACATTGCCCTGTGTATACACAGCATGAGTTACTTTACAATTGGTTCTTGGCTTTGCTAAAATTAAACAATGAATGGCAGCACCGTTTAAGAGTTACCGGAAACTGCTAAATAAGCTCTGTAAGTCACCACACACACTGAGAGAAATATATAACGTTTATCTCACCAATGTATGCATGGATTTAAAAGAAAAATTATTACAAGTTAAATAGCAAGAAAATATTATTATTAATATAAATTTAATAATGCTTTAATTTAATTAAGCCGACTTGTGTTATTCTTTTAAATGAATTGCATGCATGTAAATCTATTTTATTAATAAACAAAATTTTTTTTATGAATCCACCTTGCTTTGCAGATTACAACGTTTCATTTTACTTTCGAATTGCAACAAACTTGCACTTTTCAACTTAATAGGCGAATTGAACAGCCTGGAGGCTTATTCTGAATTGCGATGCGAAAATCAATGCGATGCGCGATGCGAAAGAAAATTTGTATTCTGTTAGACTTTCGCAATCGCATTCGCAATTTTGGCAAATTAAAAATAAATAAATTGTTTGTGTTTGGCTGTGAAAATTCTTTATAAAATTTATTTATGAAAGTCTGTAAAAAAAATAATAAAAATGGATTCTGTGGCACTGTGGTTCGACGACGAAGAAGGGCATAAGCAAAATGAAAGGATACAGAGAAGATTGCTTAGAAGCAAATCCGATATTCTAATCCGAGATTTTATTTCGTCTAAGCTTCTGTTGGGTATGTACTTTAAAATCGGCCCAAATGTACTAAAACTAAAGTTCAAGACAAATATTTTATTTGGTTTATATATTTCATACTTTTTTCAATTTAACGTTTGCCACAAAGTATTTGCCGACTGGCGTTTATTTGGTGTTTTCAAATGGCATCTTGCCAATTGGCTTTACTTATTCATAAATTCTATCATTATTTAAAATTGACGCGGTTTGGTGGTCTTCTTGCTTGCTTCCCTGAACTAAATAATAAATGTGATGAATAAATAAATAAAAAATATTATCTTTCACTTACATGTTTGTACTTTGCGAATGCTATTTTGTTGTCGAATAAATTTTGTGAATTTGACATTTGTTTTTGCAATGTAGAATACCGACTTCCTACCTTTTCGCATTTGAAATGCGATTAAAAAGGGACTTTGTAATGTAACTAATGTACTAATTACAAATTATCAGGTATGTTCTGACAATCGCATCGTTTTCAAATGACTTGCGAGTTGCAAATCCCCAAACTTGTTTCTACATGTTCCGTAACTCATGCGTTTTGCTTGCGACTTGACATATTGATTTAGGTCAGCTGTGTGTTGAAATCGTCAGTGTATAAGTAAACAATGCGAAGACAAAATTAACAAAATAAAAGAACATTTTATAAATTTCAATTTTATAATAAAAATTTTGCGAAACTATTAATATTTTTGACTAAAATTAAAAGAAAACATATTAAATTACATTAATTAACCATTTTAGTGTTTCCTTAAAGTTATGTTTGGGCTAAATTCATCAGTTCATCATCAGAGTATACTGAACTCTTGTGATTTGAACTCGCCAAAAGTCTTGCGATTGCGAGTTGCAGAACACCTCTCTTGCGAGTCAAGTCACAATCGCAAATATTATGCGATTTGCGAGTGTCAGAACATGCCCGTATATCATAACTTAATTTAAACGAGAATAGTAACAAAGACCTATTTTATGATACGTTAACACCAACGATACTTAAGTTTTACGTATATAGTATCGTGCGTTTAATAAATGTCAAGAAATTACACATCTGCAGTAAGATAACGT
Source organism: Tachina fera (assembly GCA_905220375.1). Classification (NCBI taxonomy): domain Eukaryota; kingdom Metazoa; phylum Arthropoda; class Insecta; order Diptera; family Tachinidae; genus Tachina; species Tachina fera. Next base: position 181,618,972 of record LR999963.1, read on the forward strand.
TTTTGTTCTTTATTTTAATTAATTTTATTTATTTAAATTAATTGCTTTTAAAACTAATAATAACATTACATTATATTGATGCAAATTTCATTAATGGAATGAAACCATTCTAGTGTTTAATATTTTACATTTTCTAGTATCATTTATGTTACGAAATAATTTTCATTTGGGTAATGAAAAACTTAGATACATGTTTTTATGAAGAATTCATACAAAAAAATATTTGAAATTGATTATGTGACATAAACTAATATCAAAGTATCAAACCCCAATTGTAATTAATCTATAGTTATGGAAATTATAGTTTTGTTGCAACTTTAATGAACTATTTTCGTAACTATAATGCAGAAAACATCCTGATGCTGGCTAGTAGGTAGTACTCTTGTAGTCACAGGTTCGTATTCTAGAGATAAGTCAAAGTTTAGTTTTTAATATATATATTTATATACATATCTTTACTTATAAGTTATAACTTTTCAGATAAATTAAATAAAGCTGAATTAATTAGATCAATTATATAACTTTGAATTAAAATATCATAAATGATGGTATGTATGTATTTAGTTTGTATCTAAATAATATTTGAGGTTGTTTTGGCTGCAGCGGTAAGCGCGCTAACTACCACGCGATGAGTTACAAGTTTCAATATTGGCCGGCGAAGCCAATTATATCATACAAACGTTTTTCTGATGCCTGTGCCAATAAACACATGTAAGTTCAATAATTAAATTAATAAGGTACAATGACAATTAAATAAATGAAGCAGTCATTACAATAATGACTTATGTTGGTAACACAACGATACGATATCATCAAAAAATGATATGTTACGTCTCATTAATGAAATACTGTTATTATTTAAATGAAAAATGTTGTTTATTCAATGAAATAGTTCGTTAAAAATATGTAAAACAATGTCACTTCATTGTATAAACTAAAAAGTTTCATCGCAATGAATACATTTTTCATTTAAAAAATTTAAATGTACGTTGCTTAAACAATTTTCATAATACTAATGAAGCGTTGCATTGGTTGAAAAATAAGGGCAAAATCGTAAATATAATGTCGAAAATAGTTGCATTTACGAAGGTTTTTCTCTCAGTGTAGACGGCATTACCCTTAGAATGCCAAACAATTGTTTTATATACATTAAAAAAAAAATTCACGTAAAATTTACCTACATTATGGTTCTAGGGCTAAATACCAATTGGAATTATGCTTATAGAAAAATTATAGAAGCTGGTCACCCTCTTGCAAAAGTACACTTTAGGGCAACTCTGTTATCATAACATAACGGAAATGGAACATTCGCCTGAAAAACTAACCGTAGACTATTTTTAAATAAAATTTGTAAGACATTACATATATGACAAATATTTTAATATAATTTCCCATTGAAACTGTTTCAATTTACTTAAATGCGTATGCATAAATACATGCATGAATAATTTATATTCAATAAATCATAATTTTGCTCCCGTTGTAAAATCATTTACTACTATTTTTTGCAACTCTTCGTATTAACGCTCTTCATAAAATTTTAGTGAGCTGTGAGAAAATTACAGGTTAATTTTCCTGTATCTTTAGTTTAACGGGAGCTTTGGTCGTGTATAGACTTTTTTTGGGAATAAATTGGTTAAAGACAACGATAAACGCGTGCGAGTTTTTTTCTGTAACAGTGTTGCTTGTGTTTTTTTTTGTCAAGTGTTTGAAATATTTTCACAACATACAAGTTTTTTTAATTAAAAAAAAAATATATGCATATACACATATTTACAACAAAAAAGTTAAGAAAAACTTCTTAAAATATTAAGGAAAAACCTTTAAAGAAAATTGGTAAAGAGGAAAAAAATAAAGAAAAAGTGTTTTACTATACTTATTTACATACATAAACATAACTTAAGGAATGCAAACAAACCAAATGTTTGTGATTTTGCTATTGAAAGAAATTGAACAATTGGAAAAAAATGGTGTTAGATTTTTGTAAATGGTTGCTGCTGTTGTTGTTGTTGTTTTTTCTGTATGCTTGCAGTTATTACTTATTACTGTTGCCGTTTTTGTTGTTGTTGTTGCAACCAAGAGTTTTTAGTTGCCTTTTTTAGCCGCAATATTGCTGGTTTTTTATATTTTTTGTTCAATCGTTTTGGTTTGGACGTTCTTAAAAAGATTTTTTTCTTCTATGGCTTTTATGTACATAGGCATGTATGTACATATGTATGTATGTATGTACGTATTTGAGTGTTCATTTATGCTACTTGTTCCATAAGTGTATACTGTTTTCTTTTAGTGTGCTGCTGTGTTTGTTATTTTCCCAGTTTTTTTTCTATTTCGTATCTATTTCATACGTTGTCTACAAAAAAAATCAAATAAAAAAAATAAAGTAGACAGAAAATGTTGGCAACAACAACTAAAAACCTGAAATTTAATAGTAGAAGAAGCAAAATAACACTAAAAACAAAAACAGTATGTATGTATGTGTTTTTTAATGTTTTGGTCAGTTCTAGAGTTGCCAGGGTTGATAAAATTATGAATTTACAGTGAAAGCGATAAAATTGGAATGAAATGCAATTTATTATGAAGGCTTAATTAAATACTGCCAAAACTACTGAAATTAAAAAAGAACTCATGTAATAGTTAAAAATTAAAATCTTCGAATGTAAGAAGGCGGTCTAAACTTTTATCTAAAAATATGTAACGGGTCAAATCGTTATGACTTTCATTTCAAAATGCTCTAAAATATCTTCCAATCTTAAAAATGCTATAACTTGCGTATTTCATATCGGGAGCTATGTTCGATTTAATCGCAAGCGACATATAGGAAAAAATTAAGTTTATTGGAATTATATACACATACATATATCGGTAGTTTAAAATGATCAAAATGGCAAAATTGTTGACAACTTTTAAAATACTGGCTGTAAAATTTTATCGTTAGCGATAATTGACGTATGTATGTACAGTAACACACGTTTGAATATTATAAAAAAGCAATGTGAGTCCGATCACAAGGCAGATGTGTAAACATTTAGTAATGAAATATATTTTTTAATATTGACTTATAACTAAAATAAAATATACATATAAATTTTTGACTCTACTGTATTTAAAAATCTATGGAAAACTGCATTTATAGTAGTGAAATTATTAATTGTGGGGGTTTGTGGAGAATTGCTCATATGCAAGTGGAAAAAGTAAAATAAAAATTTTGATAAAGCTTGCGAATGTGGGTTTGCAAAACTTGTATTAAAATCTCCAACCATAATAATTGGCAGCTTCAGTGTAAGGCAACAGTACGTAATGAAGATATGTTATAATATAATAAATAATTCTTTATAAAGACTGCTATACATCTTTTAATCAAATATTTGACATTTAAAACGTTCTTTTATTTAAAGGTTTATATACATATATTTTATTTATTTTATATTTTTCAGCTTTTTAACAAAGCTATCCCCACTGGCAACTTTGTTACAAGCAATTTCTATTAAAATTAACATTGCTCCTAAAGGTATGCTTTGAAATTCGGTTGAGTGTATTTCTATGCAGCTGTTAAGTTTCTTTCTTGTTCGTATGATTACATTAATACACTCATACATACATAGCTCACACCGATTTGATAACGCTTTACGATCTTACTCAAAATTTGTGATTGTATTGTGAAAAAGATTTTTTTCCCCACGTGTATGGATGTTTACACATCAAAAACTGAACATTTAAATTTTTGTCGCTCGATGTGTAAATGAAAGCTTACCCAACGAAAATTATGTAGATGATTAAGTACCTATTTATATAAAGTCCATTTTAGAGAACTGAGTTTTCTAAAATTACTGCATTTTAGATGGGTATGTCAATAAAAAAACCTATTTTAAATACGATTTTAATCTGTTCTATCGGCCCTGTTCCGTAAATCTAGTCGAAATATTAAAAAAAAATATAAAATAAAATTTTATTAGCGGAGTTAGATTTCTCAAATCGTATAATTTCAAATCAAATCGATTTACAGAATACGGCCATATTTTGTAGAAGTTATCAAAAACAAAAAATAAAAGCTATGAAATCCATTACTGTGCAATCTATATCAAAAAATTCAAGCTAAAAATTGCTTTTAGGATTTTATTTATTTTCAACGGTGGTGGTATTATTTACTTGTTGCAATTTTTTTTATAACGAAACCTTTTATATTTTCTAATAGCAGTAATAGAGAAGAGATTGACATAGAAAAAATAGCCTAGCATGTACTATCTATGAAACGATTTTGGCAACTTTCTGATTTTATTTTTATTTATTCACTCCCATTGATTAATAATAAATGTTTACATTGTAAAATTTTTCATAAAACTAGTCACCAAAATCGAAATATCTCAATCACGATAAAGGGTGAGTAATTTCCTGCCAAATTTTCCACGTCAGTTTGCTTTTACCTTTTATAATACAAAATTTAAAAAATGTAATAAACATATGTACATGTTTATTTAATGAAAAACTTACAAAAAAAAAACATAACTTTTTTATCAGTTAATAAACAATTAGTTTTCAATTGCGTATTTGTAATCTTGAAAATATTTGCCAAATTCACAACATATGGTATGAGTCATATGTTGTATAGATTTAGTGTGTAATTTCTATGGAAACATATTTCCAAAAATAATTTTTCTTTGCAATTAGCAGTAACTTATGTATGTCCAATATAGCATGCAAACAAAAGTTTATGAATTAATGGACTGTATTTTAATACTACTAATCACAAATTGGAAAGTTACTCGCAAAATTTTCGAATAAAAATTTTTTTAATAATTTAAAAATGTATTTCTTGCTTGCTTAACATGTCTAGATGCATTTCCTTGCTGCTGTTCAACTGTTGAATTCAAAAAAACTTACAAAACCTCAATGATTATAGAAAAACTTTCAATAGATTATTGCCTAGATGCAACGAAATGAATCTAGAGATGCATTGTTGCTAAACCCACAAATAAATTTTTTTAACTTCGTATTCATTTTGACACCCGTTAAATAAAAATAAAATATCGAAATACATAGATAAATATTTTTGTTAATTTTTTAACACAGATAATTTTTATGGAAAACCGACTTTCAAGCAGAATACAATGTTGAAGAGTTAATCCTAATTTACATTATGCATTTTTTCGTGAAATTTGTTGCACGATTTTTTTTCTAGTTGCTAATAGCAGCGCTATAGAAGATGTTGATATACAAAAAAGCGTAACCCGAATCTCTGAAGTATTTGTGGGATATTTTTTGATCTGATTTACTGCTAAAGGCCTCCTATTGACAAATAAAAACATTTTATGCAACTAATTTCATGAAAAAATTCATAATGTAAATTATGTATAAGTTATTCAAAAGTAAATATGTACATATTTACATAAAATCTATGAATGTAAATAAAACTTTGGTCGCTCATTTACTAAAAAAACATAATATGTAACTCAAAAAATTAAATTTTAAAATTTCATTAAAATGTTCTGAGAAAAAAATAAATTTCTTGTTCCATTCAGTTGTGTGTAAATTGAAAACTTTAAACACGAACTTTTGCAAAACTACTTTTTTTCACTTACATATAAATTGTATAATATTTATTGAAAAATCCCACTAAAAGAACAGCAATTTCTTTCTCGCAACTGGCAACTCTATAAGAAAATGACTTTAAAATGTTCCCGAGTTTTCTTTAAGAATTCTATAATATTGCTCGTACATTTGTAAGCCCATACATAAGGATTACAAATACATACATACATACATATACTAAATGCATATTTCCACGCATGCATAATAAAAATTTAATATCAAATAGCCTTATAAAACAGCAGCAGTCATATTTCAATAGATATTTAAATTTGATTAGTTTTTACAATAGTACATGAGTGTTAAATTTTAATTTTTATTATTTTTTTAGAGGGACTTTGACGGCCATCGAAAGCCTACATTGTGTACATGATTATATTTAACAAAATACGATTTTTACCACATACAGTTTTAATTTACCATTAGAAAAAAAAAACAACAAAACAATACAAATTTGATTATCTTCGCTGTTCTCGTACACCATAAAAAATATTGATACTAAATAATCATATAAAAAATATTGAAAAAAGGTGAGTTACAAAATTGTTTTTTTACACTAATATTTCTAATATTTAAATACAGACATACATACATACATACATTCAAACAGAAGTATGCAACTAATTATAATTTTCCATTTCTCTTGGTATTTCCTGCTTTATGTAGGTATTCGCTTTTTTAAAGTTTTGTAGGTACTCCGTATGCATATTTTTCAATCAATAGCACATTGTTGTTGTTTTTATTACATTTGTTTTTGTTTTTAATATGCAAAATTCTCTTTTTTATTTTTATTTATTATTAATATTTTGATGATGTTTTCATTTTTTAGCTCATGCAATTTGGTGTAATCAAGTTCTCTTGCCTCCCCTTTTGTTTTTGCATTGTTGTTGTTATTCTATACGAGTACAACAGGTACCTCTCATGTTTATGTTAATATGTGCATACATTCATACATATGTATGTATGTATGCATTTGTGTAGCATAGTTGTGTATGTCATTCATCACTGTACCCTATTAATAATAAACCTGCCAAAAAAAACGTTAAAGTTTATATTGCACAATTGAATGCAATTGATTAGGAGAGTGTTGCCATATTGTGATTTTAGTACTGTGGGGTATTAATGGAATTTTACTACTGAATTGAAAGTTTATTCTGATAAGTTTGGAAATAGCGCTTAACTGTAGTATTTTTTTCTATATACCGTCATATAAAAATATCATAGGACATTTCATTCAATAATTTTATAGAAAAAATTATGGAAATGTCTAGGTATTTTTAAGAAAAATAATTTCATAAAATCATATTGTAAACAAGCGTTTGCAGAAATATGGATAATGTTGTCTTTTATAATTGCTTTAGTTTCCAATATTATTTATTGAAATAAATTTTATGTAGGAACAAATAGTTGTTAATTTTGTTTTTAAAAAATAGTGGATTCGTCTTTTCTTTAAAAATAAATAAATAAAATGTCTGTTTATTTAACTGTTTATTTATTTATAATATTATATTTTATTATATCATTATAAATTTATTACACGGCAGTGAGATTTTTAAATTAAAGTGCTTATTGTAATAACATCAAATTCGTCAAAAAAATTATTTTGTCAAAATCGACTTTAAAGTTAGAAAAACTTAATCAGGAATTATTTCTTTATCGGGTTTAAACTGAAGACTTTAAAGTTAAAAAAAATTTAATCAGCAATAATTTCTTTATCGGGTTAAATCTGAACTTAAGCCCGATTAAGAAATATTTTTTTATTGATTTGTTCAAAGAATTATGTATATGACTTACACCACTTTCATAATTAAGGCCACATTTATGCGTGATTAAAAACAAATCAGGACTTTCATAATAATAATTTCTTTAATAGAAAAATTTTTGAATTTAGCTGTGAAAAATTGGTGTGGCTTACGATTTTATTATAAACCAAAATATTGAAATGTAAAAACTCAATTATCGTCTTTAATCAGAAACTACTAATTGGAAAGAGACATTAAATCTTTTGAGGGTATGTTCGTTATGGTTAAAGTCAATAGAAAAACACATGAAAGCAGTTGTTAAATTCGGGTGGCTTATGATAACAAATTGCACAGAATAAAAAGGGTTTGCTTGCTCTGTCTTCTGGCTTTAAAACATGTCAGATAATTTATAAAAAGTTTTAGTTATGTTATATAGTATAACAATTGTATAATTTTTGTTCTTTTTGATTCTCTTTAAATTTCGAAATCAATTTCGAACATAGTTTATGCATAAAAATGGGAATACATACATATACATATATGTACGTTCAAGGACTCTAAATTGTTATACGTATGTACGTACATAAAATTATTAACTTCGAAAATATATTCGAAATTTCGAACATATCTCAAAAACGAATATTTTAGCAATTTCACATAAAAATTATTGATTATTTTATTTTAGAGTAAAATTTTGCTTCAATGTCTCCTTAAAATTATGTTCGAATTATAAAACAAACAAAAAACCAAACAAAATAACGCTAAATGCTTAAAACGAGAAATATATACGATCAAGGGCTCTAAATTGTTATACGTATGTATATACATAAAATTATTAACTTTGAAAATATATTCGAAATTTCGAACACATCTCAAAAACGAATATTTAGCATTTTCATATGAAAAATTTGTTTATGTTATTTTAAAGTAAATTTTTTGTTTCAATGCCTCTTTAAAATTATGTTCGAACTATAAAACAAACAAAAAACAAATAAAAATAATGGTCAGTTTTAAGTTGCATTGAAAACATTTTAAAAGCATTTTCTGTAATACACAATTAAAAATTATTATTTTTTCTTTGTTTTATTTTGCATACAATTATGTAATTTTTTATTAAACTGATTTTTGTTAATCATTCTTCATTGTATGCTAATTACATTAGCAATTGATCTAGTATATTAAAAATGCAAATTAATTTTTACAAAAATTTTGAATCATGAACAAATAATGACTTTTAATTTCTGCACGAATTTTTTAAACAAATAGGTACATAAAATGTAAATTTATGTATTTAGTCGAAATATTTTTATTGAACACAAAAAAAACCGGCTTAACTTATTTATGAGACCTTGAAATGATATTCAGGCAGACATACTTACATACATTCATACATAAAATAATATGTATTTGATACATAAAATAAAAATGCATATGCAGGTAGATGGCGGCATTTGTTAAAAAAGAAATAATTTTATGATTCATATGATGATGCATTTTTAATTATGAATTAAAATTATAGTATGTATGTATGTATGTAATAGATACAAATGTTTTGTATGTTCTTACATACATACATAAATGCATACGTACGTATGTATGTATATATTTATGTTTACCTACCTATAATATTTTTTCTTATTATAGAAATATATGGCTTTTTCCCACTAAATTTGAATGAAAACCAAAAAGTCATAACATCAGAAATAATTATTTTCCGGCCGCAAACATGTGGATGCGACTGTAAAAATGTTGTTTGGAAAAAGAAGACTATTGTTGTTTTTTTTATTTTGTATTTGCTTTCGTGTGAGGAATTGTTTGTGTTAACCCAGCAAACACAAGGTCAAACGTTTAAAATAATAATAATTTTCTCTATAATAAATGGATTTTTTAAACTGCATTTTAAATTCAGATTGAGATTAAATATTCCACACTCAATGATCAGATTGTGAAAGTTGGCAATCATACTAAGATGATAGCATAATAATAGTATATGTATGCGAAAGAATTTACTTGATATTTTACAGGAGAAGGAAACAACTGATTAAAGACTAAAGTATGTATTTACATGCAAAAATAATTTTTAACCGTGTTCAAAAAAAAGGAGGAGGTTTACTCTATTTTCTACTTTATTTTAGGTGTGTATCTTCATAACTCAGTACATTTTAGACCGATTGTAAACATTTCTGATCAGAAATAATTTTTAGTTAGGCTTAAATTCACTTATTTCAATTCTTATGAATGAAATATTTTTTGCTTGTTTGTTTGTTTTCTGAGAGGGTATAGGTTCCCATTGGTAATATTTTAAAAAAGTGGGTGGGGACACGCCCACAATTTTTTTTATAATTTTATGATATATTACTTATTTGATTGCTACGAAACCTATAAAATACATTTAGTTCTTGTAATTACAAAATTTGAAAGTTGAAAAAATGGGTGGGGTTACGCCAATTACAATGTATTATAACATTTCACGCCGTTCTACTTAACCGATTTTTACAAAGTTTGCCACACCCCTTGAGCTGTTAAATAGACACAATCCCCCATAAAAAAAATTAAGCATAGTCACGTCCATTAAAATTTAATATTTTATTTTAAGTGGTTCTACTTTACCGACTTTTATCCAGAGCTCTGAAAAACACACAATTTTGCATTTAAAAAATGTACGGAGGTAGATACGCCCATTAAAATTTAATTTTACATTTCAAGTACTTCTTCTTATCTTCTTCTACCAGATATTTGTATTGAAGTCGGGGTTTTTTGGCAGAAAGAATTATACGGCCATGTTGCAGAGCTGAATTCCCTTCGGAAACGCAATTGAATCCACCTCAAGATCTCAAGCCCTAGCCGGAGCATACGAGGGCCCCTAACATTCTGGACACACCTGACAAATTTCCATATTTTAGTTTTCATTCTTAAACACAATCTGCTACAAAAATTGGCTGCATTGAATTGCGTTTCCGAACGGAATTGACTTCTGTGATATGGCCGATTAAGTGGTTATAAATGTTTTATTTTTAATTTTTTAGATACTCGCACTTAGTTCTTTAAGAAAACGCTAAAATGCAATTTCGGAGAAAATATATAGATATACTGGTAACCCTCGACTTACGCTGTACTTCATTTATGTAATTTCGATACAGTAAGATGTACATATTAATAAAAGCTGTAGTTATTTTAAATAAAATTAAAATATTTTTTGTTTTCAAGTTTAACGATTGTTAACGCACCAACAAATACCAAATTACTTTTTTACTTATTCGGTAAAATATTTTCTTTTGTTAAAAATAAGTACATTGAAATTAATTATTGAAGGGTTAGCTAGATGCTATTCAGTGTTGCTAATGCAGATCCTGAGGGAACGTTTACCCAAAAATTTTTCTTATAACAACTAGACTAATTATGTTAAACTTTCATTTAAACAAATGAGAACTTCAACTAATATCAAAGTTGAAATAAGAACTCAATAATCAAGATGTTTTTTTATTTTCTTAATTTACTACTAATACATTGGACTGAATTTTTGCTTCAGCTCGAATTGTTGTTAGTATGGTTGTCAAAATTTTTTCGTCCCAATTCGCCAAATTGATTTTAAAAATCGTTAAAAGTCATCAAAAATCAATATTTTGTTGTTTTTCTCAATATACATATATTTGATAATAAATTTATTTTTATATAACGGTTTTTTTAATTTTAATAAAATAATTTTATAAAAATTTATTTGAAAACCTCCAAAGTAGAAATAAAATCGCCAAAATATATTTCTTGCAAATTTAAAACGCATTAAATACTATAATTAATATAAAAAAAATCATTAAAAAGAAATTGTTTTGATTTCTTGCTTAAAACTACTCCTTCCTTCAATAAACTAATTTTCCTGAATTAAATTTTGTTAAAAAATATCATATCACAAATCAAAAATTAAGACGCCAAACAAGTTGTACAATTGCCACGTTTGGCGAGAAATCGCCATATCTGACAACACTGGTTGTAAGAAGTATGTAAACAAAAATAAATGCAAAACAATAACAAACAATAGCTATTCAAGAATAGAGTGTTGCCACACAAGTATTTTTGACCGAGTGGAATGAAGCAAATAATTCGTATTTTTTTTTGGGAATTGTTACAATTTATTTTTAGTTTTGTTATAAAAATGGCACCAATGAAAAAAAAATTAATTGCCAAATGTAATGCAATATCATTATACGATTAAATTAAAATATTGAATCGCTTTAAAAATTGAGGAAAAGCCTAAAATTTTTAGCAGAATCTCTTGATTTACAGTCGACTAACAAACAAAAAAAAAATAAATAAATTTGTACCATTCAATGCACATTTACCAGGTAATAGCGATGAGTATTTTTTTCAATTTAAAGTTATACAGAAACTTCAAAAATTTTTTACAAAAAAGAAATTAAAAAAATTTTAAAAAAATTTCAGCATGAAAAATATTTTATTAAAAGAGAAATTTTTGTAAGAAAATTTAAAAATATAAAAAAATAATGCTGCCAACAAAACCCGATTTCAATGCAAGGATCTGATAGAAAAAGAAAACTCTCTAAAATAAAAAAAAATTTTAAATCTGTTGATTAAGCAGAAGTGAAATAAAAAATTAACTATTGATGGGCGTGCCTCCACCCATTTTTTAAATGCAAGATTGTGTGTTTTACAGAGTTTAGGATTATTGTTAAGTTTTATAAGACTTAAAATAAAACATTAAATTCCAATGCGCGTGACTCCACCCATTTTTTTAAAGGAAGATTGTGTCTATTTTAAAGCTCAATGTGTGTGGCCAGTTTCGTAAAAATTGGTTAAGTAAACCCAAGTGAAATATACTAATACATTTTAATGGGTGTAGCCCCGCCCATTTTTTTGTAACTTTAAAATTGTGTAATTAACAGAGCTTAAGATGTTTGCTAGGCCTTGCAGCAATCAAATACATAAGTAGAGTATCATAAAATTAAATTAAAATATTTGTAGGCGTGTCCCCCGCCCAATTTTTTTGCAACGGGACCAATTGGAAGCTATTACACAAAAAACAGAATTTTTACAATCGGTCAAAAATGTATTGAGTTGTGAGGTAACAGTGTAAAAAAATACAGAAGTTAATAACTTTATGTTTACAGAAGTTAATAACTTTATGTGTTCCCAAATAAAATTTAGCCTGTGTCTTATGTCTTGAAAAAATATTTATATCAATTCTGAACATTATTTTTACGCGAATTTCATTTACACGTATGTATTTATATTGTTCGGTCCCACCAGCTCTTGTAAATCGAGGGTTACCTGAGTATGTAGACGTACGTAAAAAAGCTTTGTTCGTATGAAAATTTTCCACAAAAAAAATAAAAACTATTGTAAATGTTTGTAATACAATTGATGCGAGAATACAAAGAGTCTTGAGACTCACTCGCACACATCTTTTTCGCCTGCCAGTGTAAAATGGAAAAACAAACTCTTGTTACTGTTGCTTTTGGACAATTATGAGAGTTTTTATTTGCAAATTAATTTCAAAAATTGTTTCCCTATTCCTTTGTTTTGCTGTTGAATGAAATTTATTGTTCAAAATGAATGAAAATCGACAATTGGTTATGGTTGTTTTTCTTGTTGCTGTTGTTGTTGCAGTTATTGTTTGAGAAAATTCTCAAGAATGTCAAGAGTGTAGGGTAGTTAATTGTTCGAAATAACAAGAAGTGCAGTTAACAGGTACATAAATAATAAAAAAAAACCTCAAGAATGAGTACAAAAGAATGAATAAAATGTTTGAAATGCATAAGTACTCGTACTTAGAAAAAATTAAGAAAACAAATTCCTGTACAAAAAAAAACAATTCACTAAAAATAACACTAATTCGCAGCTTTTCCCGAAGTTTAAAAATTAGACGGCCTACTGAATAAGTAAAAGTATTAAGGCTCAGTTAGCCGACTGTAATGTAACTGTCACAGTAATAAACAGCTGATCGAAATTGTTATGTGAAAAGTAATGAAAATGGTTATAGAGATGTAATGTAACGTAACCTACTTTTCATATAAAAATATCGATCAGCTGTTTGATCTTGATCTTGATATCTATGTTTATTAACAGGCCTAAACATTATCAGCTGTTTCCGGTCATTTAATATGGCAGCACTGAGTTTAGTACAACGAAAACAATTTTAAAGCCAACATGTATTAAAACACTATAAAGAAAAAGCTGAGCCTTGTATAACTTTTTGTTAATTATTCTCTTTACAATATATTTATTTTAAGCATTATTCTAATTACTTTTAAATCAAAGAAAATCTTCAGTGGTTAACCTTAATTACACTTTTATTTTTAATATATAAAATTTCTTAATTTGTTTTTATTATTTTTTTAACAACTACTTTCTTTCTTTCTTTCAAGTAATCTTGAAAATTGCTTAAGATTATTTAATAATGAAGGTTTTTCATTTGTTCGTCGTATAAGTACTTTAAAAGTTTTTAATTTTTTTCTTTTTTCTTTTGGTTCTCTTTTATTTTTTGTACATACATATTTATAAACAATTTAAACTTTTATTTTCTCTGTGTTAAAAAAAAACATTCATTTTAGAAAGTTTAAAGTACAATTTTCAGCATGAAAATTACAATGACTTTTTATTATTTCTTTTAAAATATTTTATAACCTCTTGAGTTTAGTGAATTTAAAATTAACTCGAAACATGAATTAGGCTAGTAAGACAGACAGACAGACAGACAGCTAATAAAATCATGCATTAGAAATAAAACATTAAAGGCCTGTTATGCATAGAAAATATTTTTGATTTTTAACAGGTTTATAAAACAGTTATAAAACAAAATTATTATTATTTTTTAAATAATGAAGTTAGAATTTCCAGTAAATTATTTTGTAATGTAAAAGTCGGTGTAATCTTTAAAAAGACAAAAAAAAATATTTAGTTTTCTTCAAAGTTTCTCACATGACCCATAAAAAACAATTTTTTTATACAAACAGCTGATACGTTCAGGCCATAAACTACTCAAGCCTAAAGGCCCAGTTAGCCGACTGTAATGTAACTGCAACAGTAGGAAACAGCTAATCGATATTGTTATGTGAAAAGTAATAAAAATGGTTACAGACATGTAATGCAACTTAACGTACTCTTTACATAAAAATATAGATCAGCTGTCTCGTACGTTGCAGCTTTATTCCATTACAGTCAGTAATTTGAGCCTTTAATGACCACACACGGCAAAATGACTTCAATGAGCCGTTTTCCACCAACAATAGGTACAAAAGGTGTTCATAGTTTGTAACAATCATTATGAGTGTTAAGGCTATCTATTGTATAATTATATTGACGGTTTATGGCCTTTAGAGCACCTTAACATTTGTACTTTGTACCTGCCACAAATATACCGCCGATTGTGTGTGATGTCTAAAGGTGTAGGGAACCTTCTTACGGTTTAAACAATGTACTATAAAGTGAAATATGAAGGTAAAATGTTAATTTTTTTCTCAACATATCAGCAAATAATTTGCCCTTTCAAAAAGTACCCTTAAACACGAACATTAAAAAAAATCTTTGCCATACAATTTGAAACACATTAAAGCTCGGATTTAAAGTTTAACACTAGAAACTAGTCAACATTTCTTATATTTTCACACTTGCATTTAAGTATAGGATATGCCCGGCTTTTTTATGCAAAGTCTTATTTGGAACATTTATCTCTTTTAGACACGCAAAGTTTACTTTGCAAAGTCTTAATTCAGCTGTGTGAAAGACAGAGGGAGGTATACTATCTCTTTCTGTCTTTTTCCTAGCTGAATTAACCCTTTGCAAAGTAAACTTTCGGTGTTTAAAAGGGGTAATTTTAACACTCCACAATACCCCTTTTCCACAAGCAAAGTTCACTGCAAAGCCTTAATTAAGCTGTGTGAAAGACAGAGGTAGTAGTAGTACAGTCTCTTCTGTGTTTCTCCCAGCTGAGTTACGACTTTGCAAAGTAAACTTTGCAACTTTTTCTTTTTTTTAAAGAAGAGTCAAAAAGTTCCCTTCAGAAGCGATATTACATTTTAAAATGTTCTACAAATACATAAATACATACATACATATGTATATTCATCATTATATTAGGCCTGTCTGCGTACTTTTCCAGTAGCAAATACTCAGTAAACTTTTTTGGGAGAGTAAGACCAATTTTACTCTGTCGGCTGAAAATATCTTAAAAAGTACGCAGACAGTATCCAGTGAAATCTTGCAAGAAAACAGCTGATCGGTGTGTAAACAATTGAAATAACAAAGGAAAATAATTTTAGCCAGGAAAATAGCATTATTGGAATCATTGGTTCTGCTTTTACGCCACTGTATATTTGGACGTTTCTATCATGAAATAAAATGTTTTGTTTATTATAATTTATTATAAACGTTAAAAATCAACACAATTCTAACTATTTACCTCTGCCATTGTTAAATTTCTATTTTTATTTTCATTTCACAAAAATTATTTTATTCAAAAAGTAATAAAAACAGCTGTTCAAACTAGTTGCAAAATCTTGCAAGCGGAAATTTCTCCAGCAAAATTGTGCAAGCTCTCTAACTTCCAACTGTCAAAAAATTCTCTTTTTGGCTCTCTCGCTGCAAGAGATTTGGAGTACGCAGACAACATTTTGCAAGATTTTGTAACATTTTGCACAAAATTATGCGAAATATGTGTACGCAGACAGACCTATTGTAATAAAATAAGTTTGTGAATGAATACACCTAAACACTAAAGTTAACTTTAACTCTATAACACAATCAAAACTTAGAATCCATTTGAGGGTTAATCTTTGTATTTATTATCGCTTCCATTTTAGGAATAAACTAGGTTTATATTAAAACAGTGTTCTATAGTGTTATTATAGTACCTAGTTTATTGGTTTCTGAATAAATCGTTCTTTTACTGAATGAGTAAAATAATAATTTTAAACTTAATTGCACCAATTATGTACATACATACATACTTATGTATGTATCTGTTAACATAGCATATGTATTTGTTAACTATTTTTATTTCTTTCAATGAAATTTAACAATTTCAGCAATATTTAACTCCATTTCATAATGATTTTATAAATGAAATAAAATTTTCTCTCTACTTTGAAACTTTATTTTTAAATTTGCTGCTAAAAAAACAGTTAAATTTTGATTTCTATAAATGTTATTTATGTAACACATGTACATATGTATGTATGTTTGCATGTATGTATGTAAATATAAAACTTGGTTTGTATTAATGCAATCTACTTGCATAGATACAAGCACACTAACATACATACATACTTACATTTACATATGCATTTATGCACAAACATTAAAAACATTCACTGTAATGTATAATTATTTCATGTTGCTGCTGTTATTTCTGCTCTGCTGTTACAAATGTAAACGTACGTGTGCTTGTGTGTACGTACTCTCTGTACGTATTCGCCACTATCACACTATTTTGCTGTTAACATAACAGTAACAGTAGCAAAGAAAGCAAAACAATAACAACGACACGTTACTGCTCTGAAAAGATAGAAAGAAAAAAAATTAAATTGTATAACAGGAATTAAGTATTTACAGCAAATAACATACAGAAATGGGAGACAGAAGAAAAATTAATATTGCATTTGAATTATTGAAGAAAATAAATAACAAATGCTTGTATAATTTAAGATTTAATTTACTTCAAAAATGTCATAACTCAAGAAATAACATTTTAGAGTTACATATTAAAATGCTAAATAATAATTTTTTATTTTGTCTAAAAAATGCTCCATAGAATAGGTACCTACATATGTATGTATATGGCATAGGTAGATACATACATATGTACATATGTACATGCTCTTGACTTGATAGAGTGTTCTTAGTATGTATATACATATGTACATATGTACATACATATGTACATATGTCTGTATATCGAGGGTTTTTGCAATTTTTAATTTTTATTATTAAGTTAAAAACTTGAAATCCATTTGCAGTAAGACCAGCTTTTTGGAGTTATGACGTTTATTGAAATAAATATGTAAGTGTTATGTATTCATAAGTACATATGCACATACATACATACATACATACATACATATGTAAGTATGTACCTATGTGGTTGATTATAAATAAACTGAAAATTTTAACTAGGAGATTTTAAACAAATGATAACAACAACGATTACATTAAAGTTTAATGATTAAAGTTTGTTGTGTGATATTATGAATGAACATTTAAAAAGAAAATAAAAACAATAATATTGATTGCAAAGCGAATTCATACCAAGTGAACTCACTTTAATACGAAATGGCAGCACTGAAGAAAAAGACATATCGAGCCGTAAACGACACATATTTTGGACATCGTATTTTTTAACAAAAATTGATTATTTACTACCTATAGCAAATACATGTTGATTTTGGTAAAAAGAATAAGTTCATAAATTATGTCGCGTTTTTGGCGGTTATGGCACGATGTACACATGTATTTTTTTAGTGTAACAGTTTAAAATGTTCTACCAAAATTTTCCTAGATTTTAACTATAACTTTTTTTAAAACAATAATTCATTAATGTGAATTTTCTATATAAAACCTTGATAATGTTAATAAAGGCCTGTTCAATTCGTTTTAAAATTTATGACGAAAATAACAATAACATTTTAACAAAATATACTTATCTATGTATGTATATAAAAAGTACCTTTAAAGAGTGTCTTTAAAAAATACCTCTTCCTAGAATACATTAAAAAAATGGTTTTAAAAATGGTTTTTAAAAATACGTTATGAAAAAGTACTTTTTGAAATACATACATAGGTATGTAGTAGTTTTTAAAAAAGTAAAAATAAAGCAAATTATTTTCAAGAAAAGTATATTTTACAAAATGAATCTTTTAAGAAAAGTACCACTTTAAAAAGTACCTTTTAAAAAAGGACCTTTAAAAAAAGGACATTTTAAAAAAGTACCTTTTAAAAAATTACCTTTTAACAAAGTACCTTTTAACAAAGTACCTTTTAAAAAAGTACATTTTAAAAAAACCTTTAAATAATAGTACCTTTAAATAATAGTACCTTTTAAGAAAAGTGCCACTTTAAAAAGTACATTTTAAAAAAGTACTTTAAAAAAAGAACCTTTTAAAAAAAACATGTACATTTAAAAAAATTATGTACCTTAAAAAAGCAGATTTTAATAAAAGTACCTATTAAAAAAGTACCTTTTCATTTTAAAATACATAAGAACTTTTAAATTGAATTTTAAAAAAGTACCTTTCGGAAAATATACTCTGCAAAAAAGTAACTTTTGAAAAAAGTACCTTTCAAAAAGTACCTTTTAAAAAACCAACTTTTAAAAAAGTACCTTCTAAAAAAGTACATATTTTCAAAAAAGTACCTATTAAAAAGTGCCTTCATTTTAAGAAAGAAAGTAAAAAACTACTTTTTGAAGTAATTACTTTTAAAGTGAATATCAAAAAAAGTACCTTTCGGAAAATATACCTACTCTTCAAAAAATTCATTTTGGAAAAAGTAACTTTTAAAAAAAGTACCTTTGAATAGATAACCTTTAAAAATCAACTTTAAAAATTCAAACAATGTCACAACTCAAAAATGGAAACTTTTGTTTTTTTGTGCGTAAATTCATTTAAAAAATAAAAATTATTTCAATTGTGATTTTTTAAAAATAACGATTAATTAATGCAGTATATTTTCAAAATTTGATGAAACTTATGCACATACATATTTACATACATAAATACATATGTATGTATGTATGTACCTATGAAATTTTCTAACTTTTAATATTTCCCAACAAAAATGTCTGAACTTTATTGTTATTGTTAACCAAAAAAAAAATTAAATAAAACATTAAAAAAAATAAAATAAATTGTAGATCTCATTATCCACATTTTAACAACTTTCCATTGATGGATCTGTATGTCGTCTGGCAATGACTTGCGGTTGGTTGTTCCTGCTTGCCTGCCGCCAATTGCCAATGTACTCGTACAACAAAATGTTTGTTGCAATGGTATTAAATGTTGCAGCAACAACCGCTGGGTACTTTAAATAAATAGTTTTCTTTATATTTTTAAATATATAAACTAAACTTTATAGTCCATAGACAAAAATAAAACTAAAAGAAAAAAACAAAAACAGAAAAGAAAACAAAACATATCAAATATCTTAAACATTTAAGATTCAAACTTTTATAGATAGAAAAAAACCAAAACTCATACGAGTAGGAATACATATGTATGTATGTACATGAGTATAAAAATGGAAAGTAATGTTTCTGTTTTTTTCTGTTCATTTTGAAAGCAACATTTTGTTGGTTTCTGGCGGAAAAATAATAATGAGCAAAAACTTTAGTTAGCTGAAGCAAAAAAATTTAAAAATGCAAAGAAAATTAGAATAAAATGTTTATATATTATTTCAAGCCAACGAAGTCATGAATTAATGACCTCAACATTGAAGGGAAATCTGCTAAAATTAAAAAAAAACAGATGCAAATATAAACTGATAGTAAGTCCCGGTTCACACACGGCAACTTTTGTTGATCATCTTTTAATTTAGCTGGTAGCAAAAAAGAGATGTTTGTATTTCCTTCTACATCTTTCTTACAGTTGAATGGCAAGTTGATTAGCAAAAGTTGCCCTGTGTAAACCGGGAATTAAGGTAAAATTATTTCTAATGTGCACATATATTTTTTAGCATGAATAATTACTAGAATAACAGTATTAAATTCGTAAGGTTGCTCCGCCCACTGCCCACTTTTTCTAATCGTTAAATTATATAAGCTGTAGAGCATTGTGTGTGTAAGTATGCAAAGAATGAGGCCTATTATGAGGCCTTCCTTATAAGCTACATACATAAGCATGGCAACTGAATCAAAAAATAAATTCGCAATGAGTACTTTACTGACGGAAGCATTTGAACAACTTCAATAGGTTGATTCTCAATTTTATTTATTAAATTCAAAATTTTTTATTTATTTCATTTATTTTTTTTGTTTAATTTTATTTTTGCTGCAACAAATCACAAAAATCTAAATCATAACATACCAAAAAAACCAACCTATCAATCAATATCTGTCAAGCTACTCAACGTACGCAAAGAGTTAAAAGTTAATCAATTTCTGTACTTTACGTTGACGGACACGTACTGAATGTAGCAGACCTCATAAGAAACCGTGTATTTCAACTTAGCTGTCAGTTGAAAAAATTTAAGTTTAAAGTATGACGGATTCATTGTGACCCGGCCTTTATTATAGACAAGTCGTGTTCTACAAACAGGCTGTTACATATTTCAACATTTTCCGACAGAGAAATCTTTGTGAATAATTCACAAGTAATTTTTTTCGTAGTTTAAAAATGTAAGAAATTTTCATCACACATTTTATTCATAATACCAACTGTTTATACATACGTTCGGAAATTTCCATGTGGTATTTTATTTATGATAATCCTGATTGTGTCAGCTTCCTCAGCCATTGCGTTAATGTCAGTTGAAATAGGCGACGTATAACGTGTGAAGAATTCCATGTGACTCGGCCTTAAATGTCAAATAATTGTACTTCGGTGCTCTTATATGAAAATAAAACCAATATTTTTCCAAGAAAATAAAAGAATTCTAAGCATTAGGCAACTAATAGCTAATAAATCACTGAATGTTTAAACATAGTTTAAGTTAATTTTCACAAAAAATTAAAATTGATTTAAATACACTTTCATTTTTTCAGTGGCTAATTAAAGTTAATATCAAATTACGTTGAAAGTATGGTAACACTACAATATTTCCAAATATTATGGAAAGCTTTCCAAAGGACAGCTGTTTAATATAAATAAGAAAGTTGATTTATCAAATTGCAGAAAAATTAAATATCAAAAAACACATTTTATGATACAAAAGAGCATCGGAATGCATTTTTCTATTTATATATTTCATGAAATGAAAATATGTGTTACATTTGTTGTATATTTCCGAAAATTAAACGAAATTATTTTTAATAAGACCTCATGATGTTTATGTTCATGCATTCAAAAAACACACACACGCAGAAAACATATGGTATGTTTGTAAAACAACGCTTAAATGCACAATGTTGGCTATTTAAGATTCATTTAATTTTGTGGTGAAAAACAAAATTTTGTGTTTAAATCAGATTTAAAAATAAAATACATATAATCATTGACTGATTTATTTGCCCTAAGGCCCAATAATCGACTTCCCAATTATATGCCATTTAGCTAATAGCCACTTAAATTTAATTGGCACTTAAATGTAGCTTATTTTTTTCAGTGGCTAATTAAAGTTCTTATTAAATTACGTTGAAAGTACGGCAGCACTACAAAATTGTCCAGTGTTATGGATGGCTTTTTAAACAACAGCTGCTTATTATCAATAAAAAAGTTAGGTTATCAAAATGAAGAAAACTAAAATTGAATAACAACACATTCTATGAAACAAAAAGAGCATCAGAATTCTTTTTTCTATATATTTTTCCATGATATGAAACTATATACTGTATATGGTATATATTTATGAAAATTAACCGAAATTCTTTTTAATACGACCACGTGATGTGCATGTACATGTTTTCAATAAACACACACAAGCACAATAACATATGGTGAGCTCGTAAAACTTTAGTGTGATTTAAGTCCACAAGGTTGGACATTTAAATGTCTCTCAACTTGTACTAAAAAAATGAATTCGGTAATTAAGTGGCAGTTAAATATAAATGGCAAATAATTGAGAAGTCAATTTCTAGGCCTAAGCATATCGTGCAAAAAAAAAGTTAAGCGACATAATTTTCGAACTTAATTTTTTTAACCAAAAACCGATTACATATTTGCAATCGTAAATAATTGTTTTTTGCAATTGATTGTAAATATGTAATCGATTTTTATAAAAAGAACGGGGTGCAAAACAAAATGTATCTGTTAAGCTTTTTTTGACGATACGGCACGAAATGACAGCTTTGTTTTTTTCACCTTTTCGCTTTTAATCACGGCCTCTTTCATACTCCGCTCCCAAATTGTTAAACGAAATTTTCTTGCAAATGTAATATTTCATACGCAAATGGCAACACCTTGAATTGTGGGACCAACACAAACATACATACATACTACAATAATAAAGAGCACCTAAATGCAACAGCTGTTATGGAAATGAAAAAATAAACACCGAGAAAAAATTCTTATTACAAAATGGGAGTTTATTTTTACATATGTATGTGTGTACATATATATCTACGTATGTATGTATGTATTTATAATGCACATATGTATACATTTGTATGAGCATCTAATATACACGCATAATTATGGTAAACATTTCTTAAATATACATATATGTATTTGTTTGTTTATTCCTATTAAAATGTACATGCATCTGTTATACATATTATGTACGTATGTATGTATGTATGTAGTGTGTATATATATGTGTAGAAAAAGTGTCAGGAACATAAAGAACACAAAAACTCATAATTTTGTATAAAATAAATATTACAACAAAAATATGTACTTACATACATACATACATAACTACAAAACGCTGACGTTTTGTTTGATGTCACATGATTCATGTGTGATGTGGTTGTTAATGATGCCACTGTTCTGGCTGTTAGAAGCTGTTAGTTTGTTGTTGTTGTATGCATTTGTTGTTGTTGCCAATGTTTAACCATATAATGTGTGACCTACATAAACGTAACTCCATGTATGTGCATACATACATACTTCATTCATATACAAATTTATTTACACTTATGCAATATGTTCTTTTAGTGCATCAGATATGGGACACATGCACATACATACATAAGTATGTAGATATGTATGTATATGTAGTTATGTAAATTATTTAGTAATGCTGCACTTAAGTTGGTGGATTATAGCTTTTGTTAGTTAAATTTTCAAATAGGTACATACAAACATGTACATACATATATGTACATCCATATGTATCTATGTAGGTTTTTAAAATATGCATATAGGTACATATGTACATACATACATACAAATGTACATTAGAGCTGCCGTTATATTTTTTTTTTTTTTTTTTTGATTTCTTATGTTTTCTCCCCCCAAATCGGTTCAGTTTTATTTTTTGGACCTTGTTTTTTTTTGACAAAAATCGATTGTTTACGATCGCAAATACATATGTATGTATGTAATAGATTTTTGTAGAAAAATTAAGTTCGAAAATTATGTCGCTTAAGTTTTTTTTTGGCGGTTATGGTATAATATGCAAAAAAGAACTCGATTTGGAAAAAAATAATGAGTTAGTGCATTTCCATATTAAGGCAACTATATGTATGCATGTATGTATATCGAGGGTTTACTGTAAAAAAGTCTTAACTCAAAAATAATATTTTCTATTAGCTAATATAACAAGAATTAATTGAAATCTTCTTTTAAAAAAATTATTATTTTATTTATTTTAATAGGTATTTAAAATTATTATTATTATTATTATTATTATTATTATTATTATTATTATTATTATTATTATTATTATTATTTTATTTATTATTACTTAAGGATAAAAAAATTATTATTTTATTTATTATTATTAAAAGATCAATTTTTATTTTACCATTGAATTGTTAGAAAAATCAAAACTTTAACTTCGTTTTTGTAAAACAATTTCTTTTTGCTTTATAACACTCCTGCAGCAAAAGGCTCGATTCCTCGTTTACTCGACATATGTACCTACTCGTACTCGTATAAATATATTTATGTATATATGTTTATAATGTTTGTGTTTCTTTGCACAACTTGATCCAGATATTAAAATAAAAAATAATAAAACTTTACAACAGGGAATTCTAATGAAAAACATGCCTTACTGCCTTTTTGTGTGTCTTTCACTCCTGCGAATAGAGAGTTGATACACCAAAGTTCATATGAATAAGGAATTCTTAAACTATGAAAAATATTACGGCTTTATAAAGCTTTATATTTTTTATTTTTATTTTTTTATTTTTGTTATGTGAATCTGTTTTATAAAACCTTTATAAAGCCCTAATTATTTTTATAATAACAATTAAATTAAAAAAAAAATAAAAAAACCCGACTACCTAAAATCAGCTGAAAAGGAAAAAAACAAGTTCAGTTCAGCGGAATAAAGTAAGTGACTTTTACAGACGGGAAGCATTAAAAATCGAATCTTCAAATCTTCTTAATAGTGGTTCCCGACTGTGGAAGTCACCATGCTAAACATATATAAACGTATACACAAATTCTGGGTCCTTATCATTAGGGAAGACGAACAAGTGATGTCCGTCCGTCTGTCTGTACGTAAAATAGGTTTTCCGAAACTCCCAGCAAAGCAAGAGACTTCAACTAGTGTATCACAAATGGTCTGACATAGAGTGGTATTGAAAATGAGAAAAATCGGAAATATGGTTTCAGAGCTGGAAAGTTTAAACTTTGCTTTGCAATATAAAAGTAACTAGCTGAAACTAATTTCTGTTTCTTTTTATAATTTTAACTTATTTTATATTTCAGTTAAAATTAAATTGGTATTAAAAATCTAAATAAATCAAAAATATGATTCCAGGGTTGGATAATTTATTTTTATTTTGTATATAAAAGTAACCAGGTCAATTTAATTTTTTCTTTTTCTGTGTAAATTAAACATGTTGTTTTATATTAAAAGAAAAATATTTTGCTAAAACATGATTCCAGGGTTGGATAATTTAATTTTTTGTGTATATATACATATTTAAATATAACCAGGTCTATTAATTTTTTTCCTTAGAAATTGAAAATAATTGATGAAAAATTCGTTATACCAAATAAGTGAAATAAAATGCACAGTTGCAGAGCTGGAAAACGTAAACTTTTTTTGCTTCATAAAACTAAATAAATAAAACTAATTTTTCTTTTTTAACTTAAGAAAGAAAGACATTAGTATTCAAAATCAGAAAAATAAAAAAAATATATAGTTGCAGGGCTGGAAAATTTAAACTTCTTTGGTATATAGAAGAAAGTAAATAATATTATTTTGTAATATATTACAGTCTCTATATATTAAAAATTTTTTTCATATAAAGAGAGAAATATTTTGCTAAAAGAAATCAGAAAAAATTAAAAGGCTGATTCCAGGGTTGGGAAATTTATTTATTTTTTGTATATAAAAATAGCCAGGTCAACTTATTTCTTTTTCTTTAGAAATTAAAAATAATTGATGTTTTAGAAAAAAAATCGGTATACAAAATTAGAGAATAAAAATTATTGCCTCAGAGCTGGAAAACCTAAACTTTTTTTAGTACATAAAAGTTACCAAATAAAACTAGTTTTTTTCTTTGTTAATTAAATAGATATATTTAAGAAGAATTAAAAATCAGAAAAACAAAAAAAATATATAGTTGCAGGGTTGGAAAATTTAAACTTTTGTTTGGTATATAACAGAAATTAAATAAAACAATTTTTATTTAATTAAATTTTTATATTAAAATCTAATTTAACCATAAATATTGGCATTCATTAATTAGTCTTACGCAGCTTTGTGATGTGTTGAGTATTATGCAGAAATGCAGGTGTGTGTAATTAGTTTACCTTGCTCGCAGTTGTTTTAAAATAGAAATTTGTTTAAGTATCATTATGAATAGTTATGTATGTTGCATGTTTATGCTCCATATCTACTACGGTGAAGGGTATATAAGATTCGGCACAGCCGAATAAATCACTCTTGTTTGTGCTAATTAAAATTCTTTGCAATATTCTAGCTATGAAGTCTATGTAGTGGAATAAATTTGATCACATACAGAAAAGAAAATTCTGTTATATTTGTTACTATTAGTCAATATTGTTACAGTTAGTGCTTGTCGGTAGTAAAACTTTAGTTCAATTTTGTGCCAGGCAGTCGCGTGCAAGAGCAATCAATTAAGCTTGTATTCCAGGACAATGTAACTAAATTTTTGTCCTTTAAATTTTACCTAATGTAGAGCTGTTAACGGCCTTCACAAACGTGTAAAGAAGTAAAAAAACGTTAACTTTCTTTGAAAAAACAAGCATATTTGTTAAGTGTCGCACGTGACAAAAAGTTGACATTCCTGTGGAAATGCCTGCAAACATATTTCAGAGTGGTGGATATTATTGATCGCTGCATATAATACAATATATCGTTACCTTAATATAGAAAGGACCTAACTCGTGAATTTTTACGAAATGGAAATTTTTGAATTTTTCATTGCATTAGATGTACTTCTATCGAAATATACAAAAAATTTGATTATAAAAAATTATAGAGTTAGTGCCTTTCTATATTAAGCTAATGATACTTAGCTTTCTAGTTGCTGCTTTGCCCGTTAAATGACAACATTAATTATTTAACGGAGCGATGTAATGAAAATGCATACGAGAATTGATTAATTATTACTATATAACTGTCGTTTTCATTAGAGAAATGTCAAAGCTTCGGCTTATATGCTTGCTCATGTGAGCAAAAAAAATCCCTACTCACGTGGCGGTTGGTATAGGTGCACACTTGTTTTTATAAGACTTTATACATATACATACTTATGTATGTTTACTTTACATACATACGTACATATGTATGTATGTACTTATGTATATCCTCACAATTATTTACCAAACGTACTGACAGTTTTAATGGCTTTTTGGAATATTCAACTAACTGCACATGTGTGTTAAGAAGATAAATATTTAATTATTAATTAATCTAGAAAACATACACGAGTATATAGAGCAAAAGAAAAAAAGAAAGGTTGTTAGGGAATTATTTCCCTGGAAAAAATAACACAAAAATGTTTCCAAAGAAATTGCTGTCAGTTGCTTTTAACTAGAACTTAAAGCTTTAAAGGAAATTAAGTTATTAATTATGTAAAAGCTAGATTACAACTCAATAACTTTTTATCATCGCCCCCCTCATTTTAATATGTAATTGACTCTATTAATAATCTCTTTTATTATAAATATTAATATTCAACAATAATTGGCTTGTTTAAAGCTTTTGTGCTTTCTCTGGGATTTATTTTAATCTTTTGTCTATTAATAATTTAAGTTTCTAAAGTATAGTTTTCATTTCAAACCTTATTTATTACAGTTAAAATACCATATTTATTATTTAGTGACAAATATTGTAAATAAATTCAAAGAAATCCCCGTCTATGAAATCTTGATATCGTTTGTCGGCCTCTCTCTCTGTAGTGATAAGAATTTATGTATCTGGATGCCTGGGAATAATAAAAGTAAGAAAAACAAAATCAAAGTTAATTAAATGATTAAAATTATCGATAAAAACTAAAATTAAAAAAAATATAAATTTATTGCCCTTTTATTGGCATTTCTATCATTAGTTTTAAAATTCAACAGGAAACTTTAAATTAGATCCAATAAATTGGTGTTATATATGACGCCTGATAAAGGCAATTAAACTATTTAGTTGAAGAAATAACGTTTTAAAATGTTCTACAAATATGTTTTAACTACAATTCTACTATAAAGCTCTGTCGTCCCATGATGTCGAAAGAAATCATTCTTTAGACAATTTCTTTTACTTTTCAGGGTTGCGTACATAAAAAGGAGGAAAGGAACGCTATTGTTTTCTATATGATGTCCGTCTGTCCATCTGTCCGTCCGCCTGTTATGCAAAATTATACTTAAGTCTTAAAATAAAATGAAAATAATAATATAAGAAAAAGTATAATGGATATTACTTAATAAGTAAAAATATGCTGTAAATACTAGAATAAGCAAAAATATGCTAAAAATGATCAAATAAGCAAAAATATACTAGAATTAATAATCAAAATCATAAATACAAGAATAACATGCTATAAGTAGAAAAATATTGAAGAACGATCATATTAGCAAAAATATGCTTTAAATAATTAAATAAGCAAAAATATGCTCAAATTGACACAAAATGCAAAATAGCAATAAAAACGATCAAATAAGCAAAAATATACTGTAATTAGCACAATAAGCAACAAAACGCTGCAAGTAATAAAATAAGCAAATATATGCTCAAAGTTACTAAATAAGCAAAAATGTGCTAAAAGCGAACATATAAGCAAAACTAAGCTGTAAAGAATAAAATAAGCCAACATATGCTGGAATTGCCACAAAATGCAAAATAACGATAAAAATTATCAAATAAGCAAAAATATGCCCTAAATAATAAAATAAGCAAAAATATACTTTTCATTATTAAATAAGCAAAATTATGCTTAAAGCGACTATATATGCAAAAAGTGCTAGAAACGAGCAAATAAGCCAAAATAACATGTAAATAATAAAATAAGCAAAAATATGCTTTGAAAAATAAAATAAGCAAAAATATGCTGAAAGCGACTAAATATGCAAAATAGGATAAAAACGACTAAATAAGCAAAAATCAGCTTTAAGGAATAAAATAAGGAAAAAATATGCTTTAAATAATAAAATAAGCAAAACCATGCTGCACGTAATAAAATAAGTAAAAATATACTGAAAGAGAATAAATATGCAAAATACGCAAAATATGCTAAAAACGAGCAAATAACCAAAAATCAGCTTTAAAGAATAAAATAAGCAAAAACACGCTTAAAGTGACATAAAATGCAGATACATGCTAAAAACGATCAAGTAAGTGAAAAATATGCTCTAAATTATGAAATAAGCAAAATTATACTGCAAGTAATAAAATAAGCAAAAGCGTGCTGAAAGCTATTAAATATGGGAATTTCTCCGAGAAATGCCACTTTTTTGTCGCGTGCGACAGCAAGCAGTTAACCTTGTATTTCTGAACAACGTGACACGATTTTTCTTAACATTTTACCTAAAGTAGAACTGCTGGTGGCGGCCTACACAAGTATATAAAGAAGTAAAACAAAGTTTCGTTTTCTTGAAAAAATGAGCATATCTGCTTGGTGTCGCACTCTTCAAAAAGTTGACATTCCCGTGGAAATGCCCATTTGTAAAAAATGCTAAAAACGATCAATTGAACCTAAAAAAATGTGTAAATAATAAATTGAAAAATGTGCTTAAATAAGCAAATTTACGCTTTAAATAATAAAGTAAGCAAAAATATGCTCTTAGTAATGAAATAAGCAAAAATATGCTGAAGGCGACTAAATATGCAAAAATATGCTAAAAACTCTAAAATGTACAAAAATAAATATTAAATAATAAAATAAGCAAAAAATATGCTTAATATGCAAAAATATGCATAATGATAGAAATGCTGTAATATGGCAATATTTCTTGTAGAATTTCACAATATTGTTGCACATCAAATAATAGGTCATTTCATTTTAATTCTTTCCATGTTTATTACATTCTTATAACCGCATTTTTCCACAAATTCACTTTAAAGTTTCATCTTAAATAAATTTATCTTACACATTTTCTCTTCACGCATAACAGATTTTATTAATTATATTTATTGTATTCATATATAACAAAACAACATATTCTATTTTATATTGTAAAAACTTGGAATTGTTGTTTTTTTTAATGGATGACCTGTCATAAGCAAATGAACTTTCAATATTAAAAAAAAATTTTATATTCAGTTTTCTCCCCATTACTGCATTGTTTTACTGCTAAAAATATTTTCTAATTGTTACACTTTTTTAATATTGTTAGGAAATAATTGTTTTTAGCTGGAAAAAACCGATAACAAATCAATCAAATAAAATTTATTTATTTCAAAAACTCTTATTAACTGTAACCAATTGCCTTTTTATTTTGTTTGAAAGCCATGAAGAAAATTAATTGAAATTCTTCTTTTTAAAAAAAGTACTAATTATTTTTTATTTTTCATTATTTAATTTCAGGTACGTTTTTCAAATGATTTCTGTAAAACTTTGAGTCATTTCATTTTGTAAGTATTTATTTGTTTTTTTTTATAAATTTTTTAAATTTTTATTTTCACTTTTCTTTTTGGGTTTGAAAAAAAATCTTACCAAACTTGTTTAAAGTTTTGGAAAAATAAACAAAAATAAAAATCATTTGAATTGCAAGCATTTGTGTGTTTGTTTGTGCTCTCATATTTATTACGTTGTTTGGAAAATTGCATTAGTTGGGCTTTTTCCCCTCGCAACTTTTTATTCCTACATTGAATGGCCAAGTAATTTTAAAACGCACATTAAACTGTTTTGTTTTGTTATATTAATGTGACAGAAAAAGACTTTGGAGAGGGGAAGGAATGCTACTCAGGCGGATTAAAATACCGCAAGCATTTCTTTTTCGAAGAACTAACAAAATAAAAACTAATTAAAGAAAAAAGTATACGAGAGTTATTATTTTGCTGCAAGCAATTCTTTATCATCCCTTTTGTACCTGAATTATATAAATATATTTTACTATTTCAAATTCATACTTGTAGTTTTCTAACAGATGTTAGCTGACATGGGCTCAGCTGATTTTTACTTAAGAACGAGGGTAGTACTAAAAATCAATTTAGTTCCCGTTGAACAAATTTCTAATTTATGTTGATGGAAAAAGAAGTTCGTTTAATAGGTATTTATTTTTTAACTTTATAAAAGTATTTATTTGTTTTGTCACACCTTCCCTTCGTTAATCCTTGCTGGACCTTTTTTTGTTTGCTTAAAATTTTTCAAAAGTTTGGACATTTCGGCGTTAAACGAAGTGGACAAAAAATATTCAAATGTAATGTTACATTTTTATGCATTTATACGAGTACATATGGTCAGCTAAAATCCAAAAAGGCTTAACAAAAATTAACTAATCTACTCTTTGACAAAATATTTTACATACATGAGGTATATGTTTTAAAATAAATTTTTTAGCGAACTGAATAATTTTAAATTTATATTGCTTTTTTTCCACTTTTTGTGATTTTAGGTGACACATTTTAGGCCAGTAATAAAAAAATAAAATAAATATATATACCAGTACACATACTTATCTACTCCTTTTGGTCACGTTACTTGAAACCAGACTTTTAACACATGTTAATCTTAATAGCTGCTTTTTTTGTATACTTATCTTTCTGTATCTGATGACGACCGAATACGAGTGCAGACTAGAAAATATGAAAAAGTGGTCATTGCCCAAACACGAATTGTTGCTTTACTAACAAGCGAAAAAAGAGCAATTTAATTAAAGTATTTTTTTTAACTTCTTTTGAGCTTTACTTCACGCCCATTTTTTTTTCGTTTATTATATTTTCTGACAAATAAGGTAGCAAAATTTACTTTGACTCATATGTGGGGGAATTTATTATACTACAAAGTATGTATGTAATAGCAATTACAAAATTAAATTGCCTTATGAAATGAATTGGGAAAGACAGACGGACAGACAGACTATTGAGAAAATTCACAAGACAAATTGCGTTATATGTAAGAGTTTGTGTGCCAACAGAAAGACTGTCATTAAAATTGCAACTTGTCTAAAAAAACATAAAACTTTCGTTAAACATTTGCCTGATATGTACTCTTATGTAGTATGAATGCATTTATTTTAAAATTAAATACATACATATTTATTTGTTCAGTTCTCTAATATTATGTTTTCTTTCTATTTTATATTTATGTATGCAATATTAAATTTAATGTTTGCTGGGTTGTCTTCTCTCTTTGTGCATCTCTGCATAATTGTAACTGTAGCGGTTACGGTGCGTTATTCTATCCGTTAGTTTTGTAATTTAATAGCTGTTGATTTTCGTAAGTTATTTTTGTTGTTGGCACTGTAGTTGCTGTTGTTGTTATTGTTATTGCTGTTGATTGCTACACATTTTTGTTTCTGCACATATTTTTGTACAACCACAGCAACAACAACAAAGGAATATGTTAAAAAAAAATAAACACAAAAATGAAGATGTTACCCATTGACAAGCCTGCTCTCTCGCTCTCTCGTTCTTCAGCGAATGGGCAAAAATGTTTATTCAAACGTAGCATAAGATAAAAAATATCTAACAACGTCCTTCACCTCATCCGCTATTATCAGCGTTACCGTTGTGATGAAGTATGAATTTATTCCTTTATTGACACGTTTGTTACTTTCTAAGGCTTTTTTATTAGGGTTCCGTACACTCAGGGAATAGCTGCAACTTAAACATAAGAACGCATCACATTAATTCAACAATTTTCAATATAATAGAAAATGTATGTATATTTAGATACTTAAAAATAAATAAAATTATTAAACTAACAGCCTTATTTATAAAACTTATTAAGGCTTTGAAAAGGGCTTTTAAAACAAATTTTCATACAAAATTTGTCTTAAGAAGTCTTTATAAAGCCTTAATAGTTTTTATAAATAAGGCTGTAATGCTGTAAATTAATATTTTTCCATATGGTTTTGATTGATTTTAAACTGTTTTTCTCTGTGTTAAATTAAACCTATTGCTTTCGCTACGCTGGCCGTATGTCCCTCTGTCTGCTTCTCGAGATTTGTAAGAGTTATGGACCTGAAATTTTCACAGAATACATACATATGTAAACATTTTACCGCTACAACAACAAATATGTATGTATATGACAGTTAAAAATTAAAGGGTGTTCCGGAACGAGCAACGAAATATTTTGAAATCATAACTATAGACAGTTGAAATTTGCACAGTTACATTTACAGTTATTTTTATACAGACTACACCAATTAACACTGAAATTTAAAACAAATAAAAGTTATAGACTATTTTATCAGTTGATGTAATTTTGACAACTTGCAGGATCTTGGAAATTGCAAGAGGCAAACTCTTAAAATTTTTAAAAAAGCCGAAACTAAAAAATCACAAAGTTAAAAAATCGCCCAACCGGAAAAATCACAAAAAATCCAAAAAAAAAATTCGCCAAAAGGAAAAAATCATCAAACTAAAAAAATCTGTAAATCTAAAATAAATCCCCAAAAATCTCCAAAATAAAAAAATTTCAAAACTGAAAAAAACGCCAAAAACCGAAAAACCCCTAAAGCAAAAAAAGGCCCACCAAAAAATCGTCAGAACTAGAAAAACTGCCAAAAACCAAAAAAGGTCAAACTAAAAAATCTCTATACCTAAAGTAAATCGCCAAAAATCGAAAAAATGGCCAAAAATGAAAAAAACTAAAAAATCCCAATTAAAAAAAAACTTAAAAAATCGCTAAAAATCTAAAAAATTGGCAAAAAGAAAATATTACCAAACCAAAAAAATCTGTAAAACTACAGGGTGGCCCAGAAAGACCGAAGTGGTGTGAATTCCTTATAACTTTTTATTTAAGACATATTTTTTTAATTTTTTGTTTTTTAAATGCAGTAAATTTATAGGGAATATTTTTAAATTAGTTATTAAAAATGATATCCCGCAAGTGGTGGACATTTTCTGCTTCGCACAAATGTGTTCTTTCCATTTCCATTATTCATAACTTAGTTATGAGTGACGAAGCCCATTTCCAATTAAATGGGTTTGTTAACAAGCAAAACTTTAGGATATGGGCTAAGGAAAACCCGAGAGTACTTCATCAACGACAATTACACCCAGTTAAGTGTACTGTTTGGTGCGGTGTTTCTTCAGAAAGGATCATTGGTCCATATTTTTTGGAAAATGAAAGAGATGTCGCCATTTCCATCAATGGTGATCGATATCGGGCCATGTTGGAAAATTTTGTAAGGCCAGCCGTGGAATACCATCCGCAAATATGGTTCCAACAGGATGGAGCCACAGCGCACACTCCGAGGGCCACAATGGCTATTTTACGCGACATCTTTGGGGAAAGAATAAATTCGCGTAGAAGCAATTTTAATTGGCCTCCGCGTTCCCCGGATTTAACCGCTCCAGACTGTTTCCTTTGGAGTTATTTAAAAGGGAAAGTTTATGTTAATAAGCCTAGGACTATTGAGGAATTAAAAACCAATATTCCAGACGAAATTAACAACATAACACCGGAAGTTTTGCGAAAGGTCATGGAAAATGTGTTGAAAAGAGATCATTTGTGCGAAGCAGAAAATGGCCTCCACTTGCGGGATATCATTTTTAACAACTAATCTAAAAATATTCCCTATAAATTTACTGTATTTAAAAAACAAAAAATTAAAAAAATATGTCTTAAATAAAAAGTTATAAGGAATTTACACCACTTCGGTCTTTCTGGGCCACCCTGTAAAATAAATCACCAAAAACCGAAAAAATCGCCAAAATAAAATATTGCCAAAACTTAAAACAAACGCCAAAAACAAAAAAAAAAAAACAAAAAAATCCCGGAATTAAAAAAAGCCCCAAAAATTATAAAAAATCGCCAAAACTAGAACAGGGACAAAAATCTAAAAAAACAAAGACGACAAAGCGTTAAAAATAAAAAAAAACCGCCAAAACTAGTAAAAACGCCAAAACTAGAAAAATTGCCAAAATGAAACAATACACCAAAAATTTAAAAAAACCGCCGAAAACCGAAAAAAGCGCCTGAAATAAGAAAAACCGGCAAAACTATAAAAATCGTCAAAAATCGAAATAAAGTTCACCGGGTACTATTTTTTTCATTTCTACATCAAATAAGATAGATATTTGATTATATAGGCTTAACTTCGTATAGTACAAGTATTACACACACACATACATACATATGTATGTAGTGTTCGTTTGAAACCCTTCGTGTGCGAGTTACAGTCCTACTTTACTGAATTTATTTCTTCTCCATTTTTGCAAACCTCTTTGAAATTTATCAACGGTAAACCTGGTTATTTATCATCATTTACTTTTCCAACAACAACAACAAAAAATAACAAAATGGCTCCACCATACGACACTTAGTTACATCAACATACATACATACATAATACATAAGTACCCTGCAGAAAATGCGAATAGTGCAATTTTAGCGATTTACTAGTGACATTGTCAGTAGTATGTACTACTGACCAGGTGTACCCCAGCCAATGGAATCATCTATTGACATTTAACATAAGCTTGTCATTGAAAATCTATCACTAGACTGTGTAGCACTACTGAGTAAGTAGTTCTTTTGGGACCAGATGGAGACATTGGCACCAAACATTCACCAGTAAATTTTAGGGGCTCTAGTCTACAAAATAGATATTACCTCGCTCGATGTCCATAGTAAAATAGTAGTGATTTACTAGTGACAGTGTCAATAGTACTACTGATTGGGTGTACCCAGCCAATGTAATCGCGTAGTGACATATAACATAGGGTTGTCATTGAAAATCTAGCAGTAGACTTTAGCACTATTCTTTACGACCATATGGAGACATTTGAACCAAAGATTCAGTAATACATTTAAGTGACTCTCGTCTAAAATTTTATAAGGGTTGGGGCTACAAATTTACATATGTAATTTTTTAAAATTATTGTACAACATAATAAAAAATAAAAACAAACAAACGCGTTCGTTGACAATGTCACCAGAAATACACTAGAAATGTTGTCTCTAACGTATCCTCTACTCGCGCATAAAAGGAAAGATGTCGACATTTCAACTAGTGCAATTGTCGCTAGAGAAAAGAGTGTTGACTTAAGCCCTTATACACTTAATTTTTTCTTCATTGATTTGATATTGAATTGATAGAAAAAAACAATAAATGTTAGAAAGAACAAACTATATTTAACGGTAACGGTAAATGTTGTAAAATTTTCACAATTAACAACCGCTAGTATAGAGACAAAACAAACAAAAATTGCTATGTTTGACCATAAACCGCTAATAGTGAACACTTTTACATTTCAAGCTTGAAATGTAAATTTTAAGTTGAACATTTTTAAATTTTTTTTGACAGATCTTAATTTTTATCGATAACTTTAATCAAGATGTTGACATTATTTCATTTTTCTGAATATAGCTGAACCCTTTGCACCTGTTGAATTTTCCTATTAGAATATGTTTGCACTTTTCTATATATACATACATATGGTTCTAGGCTGACTAGAGGGTATGTATGTATGTATGTATGTCTATGGAATGTATCTGCTTGCAACCCAGACAGATGTTACCGTTTTTTTTTTATTTTATTTTTTTTTTCAACGCATGATAACGTAATCAACATTGACGAAATTTTTTTTGGTACGAGTATGTTGTTTGTTGCTGTTGCTTGTGTTTTTCTTCGCTTATTGCTTTTCAGGAATTTTTATAAGAATTAAAAAAATAATTATGCATGTACATGGCGGGCAAAGGGTGTCCCGAAATTTACTTGAGGCTTAAAATAATCGTATCCTCAATTAACTTTGTGATGACAGCAAAACTATAAGAACATTTATTTTTTAAAAATAACAGTATTGTCCAGATTTAAATTACAAATAAATTTGTTTTAATTTTTCCACTACAATATTCACGTCAACTCTTGCATTTGCTGACATGAGCAAGATATCTTAATGTGTGATTTATTGTTTAATTTTATACTGGAAAATAAAAAGTAGATTTGAAGGAAATTCATCGCTATCAGGAGTTTCCTTTCTTTCTTGGCAATGTTTCAGGTAAAATAAAATAACAACAACAATAAGCAGCTGGAAACAAAGCAGCTTACTACGAAAATTTGAAATTATCTTTCAACATTCTATTTCTCTAGGCATGTATTTAGAACAGCAGGAATACTTAGGGCTATACAGTGGAATCTCCCTTAACGGACACTTCCTATAGGCGGACACCCCCTTTAGACGGACACTTTTGACAGGTCCCGACAGCTTCATAAGCAAAGCATTGCTTTCTCTTGAGCGGACAGTCCCCTTGTGCGGACACATTTCAATGGTCCCTTCGGTGTCCGCTCAAGAGAGATTCCACTGTTTTTGGAATTGGGATGTACATATGTATGTTTTTATTTGACATAAATTGTCAAAAATTATGCTCTTACCTACACTTTTGACGGCCACTGTAAAACTTAAAGCAAAAAGTAACTCTTCGGGCAGAGAAAACTTGCGATAATTTTGTTTCTAATTAAACTGTGCAATAATTACAACTGTAAGTTTAACAACTTTCACATGTACATTCATTTCTATGGCAATAAAAAATAATAAAACGAAACCCCACTAAATATTTCAAGTGAAAACAAAAAAAAATAATAAAACTGCTCATAAAAATATTCTATAAAGTGTAACAAAACATTAAGCAAAGTGACTGACTGACCGACCGACCAGTGAATATCACATCTCAACAGCATCGTTGTCTTCAAAATAATCATCATTGTCAGCATCGTCATCATCATCATCAACAGAAAACCATAATCAGATCGCAACACATGACTTCAGTTCAATTGACCGAATACACAAATCATAAGGGACAGACAGACATGCACATGCATGTGTGTACATATACAAAACATGCTTGTGCATGCAGATGAATGTACATCTGTTTAGCTTAAAAACTTTTTCCATATCATTATCATTATCATGAACATTATATTGTAATAAAAAAAATAAATAAAAATAAAAAATGAAAGAAATTAGAGAAACAAAAAAAAAAAGCTGGAAACTATAAAACAACACTAATGATGACACTTTCAAATTTTTCATCTAAACTTACTTATGAAAGCCTGTGCAGTCAAGCATCAACATTTTTCCATACTCTCTGTTATTAAAGGAACGAAAAATAAATCAAATGGAAGATAAAATTCATACACAAGCATTTCCACAAAAAAAACCTTGCATATGATATACAAATCTTTTTTTATTTTATCTTTCTATTTTGGACTGACATGGCTGGTTGGTATGTCATAAAACTGTATTTTATAGAAACTCTAGCAAAAGGAAGACTAACTAACTGACTGACAGACTGACGGACAGGCTGCTGCTGCTGCTGCAAGTATTAAATGACAAACTCAATAAAAATCAACAGCATTCATTACACAAATCAACAGCAACAAAAAACAACAATAGCGAAAATCTACACACAACAAATGTATGTAATTAAATGTGAAAAAAATAAAAAAAAAATAGTTTTATGAAATCATAAATATGAAAATGTGCACTTACCACAAACAACAATTGACAGTGAATATATGTATAAGGAAATACATTAAAATAAGTGCAGCCATAAACATAAATGAAACCTGAGAGTCACTTAAGGAATTCGTAATGACCTAAATTTTGACACGTTTGAACCCTAAATCAAAGTATTAATTAACAGATTAACAGATATCAAAGAGAGAGAGAGAGACTGCAGTTTGGGAATATGTATGTATGGACATATGAAACCGTGCCTTGGTCCATAACGCGGAAAAGTTGAAGACTTCAGCTAGCAAAGCGAGAAATTCATACGACCCATTAAGAAGTCCTTATCAACGCTTACAAACTGCCCTCCCGTGAGACTCAACTTCCCAGACAATTGTTCAAAATTCAGAGGAATGATTAGGTGCACTTGCATGATTTAGTTCTGGCAGAACTATATCTTTGTCTCACCATTAGAAGTTGTTAGATACATCCAAGCATGTAGTATTTCCTGATAATGTCAGCAAAGAGTGCCAGCGTATTTTTTTCTCTGAGCGTAAGAGATGCTTATACAAGGTGGCGCAAAAGTAATCCTCCTATCAGAAAATGCTATAAATTTTGCGATTGGCGCCTAATGT
Source organism: Tachina fera (assembly GCA_905220375.1). Classification (NCBI taxonomy): domain Eukaryota; kingdom Metazoa; phylum Arthropoda; class Insecta; order Diptera; family Tachinidae; genus Tachina; species Tachina fera. The sequence goes on from LR999963.1 coordinate 181,657,730, forward strand.
TAGTTCTGTTTTGACATTTGTGTAGTAAACACATGCGAAATACACGTTAATAAACAATGTTACGCTACACTGCTCCAGAACGCGAAATATTGTTGACTATTTAATTCGTGACCAATAATTGGTCGGTGACTTTGGCACAACGTGAATTTCGTCTTTTCTTCTTTCTTTCGTCCCACTTCTTTTTGTGGGGCTTTTTGAAGTTGCGGGTTTATGTCAACAATCCTCAGGCTCTTGCAGCTCTTAAAGACAATATCCGTCAAGAATGTGAGGACCCATCGCCGGAAGTTTTGGCCAAAGTGATGGAAAATGCCATAAAAAGGGCTGAAGTGACAATCAACTGTACTTACAAAGAATCGCCCAGTGAGGTTCGAAATACGAGCATCTTATATGTAAATAGATCACATTATGCTTTATTTCAATATTGATGAAAGGTATTTTTATTTTATCATATGCATAATAAACATTTCCCTAAAAATCCCCAAAATCCCAATTTTCTCCCCGAACACCAATAGCGGCAACATTGAAATTCTGAAAATATCACAGCGGCAACGCTTGATCTGAAAAGTTTAGCAGAAACATCAAATGCCCTTTGAGATCCAGCGTTAACGCCTTGTTGTTTCAGGTTTTCTGGGGAAGTTCTGGGATTTTGAAATATAAAAAAACTACATTTACAAAAAATAATGAGTTAGGACCTTTCTCTGTTAAGGTAACGATACAAATTCTCGAAAATCTCATTTTTTCCAGAACACCAATACGCAACATCGAAAGTATGAAAATATCAGTGGCAACGCTTGATCTGAAAAGCTTAGCAGCAACATCATTGCGATTTGAGATTCAGCGTTGCCGCTGTGGTGTTTAAAGATTTTCGGGGAACTTCTGGGATTTTGGGTATTTTTATGCAAACAAATATAAAGGCGCCCAGTGGTTGAAATTCGAAAATCTCAAATATAAATAGGCTACACATTATGTTTTGTTTCAATATTGATATAACATAAATATCATCACCTTAATGTAGAAAGGCCCTAACTCATAATTTTTTTTGAAACCCAAAGTTTTTAATTTTTAGATATATTAGAGGTGTTCTTCTATCGAAATATACCAAAAACTCGATTTGAAAGAAAAATAATTAGTTAGGACCTTTCTCTTTTAAGGTAACGATATGTATAAAGTTTAAAAGTTATATTTAACTTATAACATGCATAATTAATTTTTTACCTAAAAGTATTAAAAATTAAATTTTTTTCCCCTAACACCAATACGGCAACATAGAAATTGTGAAAATACCACAGCGGCAACGCCAAAACTGAAAATTAACAGTAATATCAGTGATATTGTAAGGCTAATCGAAAGAGACGCCTCATCGACTTGCTAAAATATGTATTTTAATTTGAAGATCTATGTGCACACAATCTTGTGCAAATCGTTGGTATATATATTCAACTCACCACTTAACAATTCTTAGTGGTGAGTATCAATATACTATACCATTTTGCACATGCAACGATGCAAGGCTATTTGCACAATATTGTGAATTGGGCTAATGTATTAGGATAATTTCTTAAGCTTTGTATAGAAGTCATTAACAGTATTTTTTGTCTCCTGTAAAATTTGCTGTAAGTGAGTTAGTAGGTTTGCACTCTAAGCCGACGATATGAGTTTTTCGAAATACTAGGACTATAAAATACTAGCCCAATTCACAATCTTGTGCAAATGGTCTTGCATCGTAGCATGTGCAGAAAGGTATAGTATATTGATACTCACCACTAAGAATTGGTAAGTGGTGAGAATCAATATACCATACCATTTTGCACATGCTACGATGCAATACCATTTGCACAAGATTTTGAATTGGGCTACTATTTAATTTATACATGTAAATTTTGTTGTTGATGCAGTATTAATTATATTTTTTTATGTAGACTCCATATTGTTTTGCTAGGGAAAAAACTTTCACGGAAATTTTTTCTAATATTGTCTATCATTAATGTTGGTGAACATTAAGATACTTAAATAAATATTGTGTGGCTTATTTTATTCTGTATTTCCATACCCAATCAGCCAAAGAGTCCTGCCTAGATTGTCATTTTCTTTAAGAATTTTACTTTTAAATTAAATTTTTTTTATATTTTTTTGCCCACAAATTTGCAATATTGAATTGCCCGCTGTAGAGTATCGTTATAAATACTGTAATTTTATTATATATATATTATTTTGTAATAATACTGGCTTTGTTTTCCTATACTGTTGTGATTTTTGCTTTCCTTCCAATCTCTAATCAGTTACAAAATGTGCAAAAAAAACCAAACACTTGCTATTTTTACAAACAGGCAACACCTGCATAACATGGGGTACTAATGTTGGTATAATAATGAATTATTTGCGGCAAAAGATTTTAGAAATTGCATAACATACCCGGTAAAGAGAGATATGATTTTAAAGAAATATACAAGTAGTTTAAGGTATACATACTCCTATCCAAGCTTGCTCCATCATTTGTAGTGAAAAATTGGTCTCGAACCGCCATAAACGTACTACTTATACAAACAATATTTTTTTTAATGCATGATAGCTTTCGATATCTATAACTATGTCTGATAACAGCTGAACATGTCAGACTGTGTTGGCATTTCTGCTTCGTAAAGTTTGGCAAGTCTTCGCCGTGTTGCAAAGGGGCTAACTGTACTTGAAAAATAAAATAGATAATCAGATATAAAACTAAAATATTTATCAACTAAATAATGAAGTTATTTATGTTCCAATGATTTTCTTTTATAAATACATACTTACATATGTATGTATGGATGTAACGAAAAAAACAACAAAAGTTTAATGAACTTTTCCCACTTGAGGGGAAAGGCAAGCCGGCCACACATAATTTAACATGAACAACAGTTTCAAAATGATCAAAACTGTCAATAATATTGTAGTATATAATTTTTGTTGTTATTGTTGATTATATTATGGCATGTTTTGTTTGTGGAAAAAGGAAAAGAAAAGAGCACTTTAAATTGTATGAAAATGTCGAAATTCATAATAATAATGAAAAAAAAACAACAACAAAATAATCATGATTATAACGAGCTGCAATTTCAATGCAACTGTCTGTCTGCCTATTACGAGTGTAGTTGGTCTGTCCTCTGGTTTATGTATTTATGTATTTTTTATTATTATTTTTATTTGTAAAATAAAATAGTAAATTGTATTAAAACTACAGGTATGACTTTGTTAATGTTTCTTTTCTTTTTTTTGAATTTAAGAAGAAAAAAAATCACAAGCATTATGATGCCATTAACTACTTACTGCTCGTACTATCTCTCATATTTATTTTTAAACACGATTGAATGAATATTTTCATATGAACTTTAACAAAAATTAAAAAAAATTTCTGCAGAAAATTTTGAAAATGTAAATTTTTAGTTAAACAAATGAACTAAAAAGCTGACGGACTTTTTTCAAACCAATTTCCCTTGATATCGATAACGCTGATAACAACAAGGTTGCAAATCACGGAACTCGTTATCGAACGAAATTACAAAATATTTGAATAAAGTTTATATGAAAATATTTTTAAATTTCGAATCGTATCAAATGCCGTAATTTGCCCCCAGATGAATTCTAAATATTTCTCGGCAAGTAATTCCCTGGGAATTAATTTTTTCCCATAGTAAAATACTCGTATTCTAAACAAATGGCGATGGAAATGAAAATTAAAAGAGAATTTTGAATTTTTTTGTTTTCACACGATTTTTCAAATGATTTTCAAAAATGATGGTTCAAGGCATGGAAAAAAACTTCCAGGAAAACTTTTATTGAGAACATAATGCACATGATTCTAGCGACTGATACTGCCAGAGGGGCGCAAAAAAGTATATAAACGTCGTTTTAAAAACTAGATTTTTAATTTATTAAAAAGTTTTATTCCCAAAAATTTTTTCTCTCGAAATATCAATTCTTGGCATTAACTTTTGGAAAAGAAAGATTTCGGGCATATGGCCACTGCGGTGGCTTCCCTAGATGAAGTGGATATACAGAAAGTTAAATTTTGGGTCACTTTTTCAAAGACTTCAGCTTAAATAGGAAACATTCTTTAAGTGGAAAATTTATTCAGATTGCATAAGCGGGGGCATGGCTGATTTTAGTAATACTCGGCGCGTGTCCTTTAAAAAGACTTCAAAAAAGAAGGATGAGTTTCGTCTGTTTTTTTTTGTGTGCTTTATAGCTCCGTACCTTTTAGACCCATTTTAAAAACTAATTTTTTTTCTGAGAGGCATTGTAAAAAATATGGGCGGGGATATGCCCACTAATTTTTTCTCTTCGATTTTATAACAACTTACTTTTCCGATTGCTATAAAATCAAGAAAACACATTCGGCTCTTTTAACGAAGCATTCTGGAAATGTAAAAAATGGGCGGGGTTACGCCCATTAAAACTTAATATTATATTTCACTTGCTTCTATTTGACCGATTCTTACGAAACTTAGCACACACCCTAAAATCTAAAAATGAAACAATCTCTCAATAAAAAAAGTGGGCGTCGCCACGCCCATTAAAATTTAATATTACATTTTACGTGCTGGTAATTAAACCATTTCTACGAAATTAAACAAACACCTCGAACTTGTAAAAACAAACAATTTCGCATTAAAAAAAAAGATGTAGCCACGCCCACCAAAAATTAACATTATACTTCACGTGTTTGTACGTAAACGATTTTTACAAAACTTTCCCTCCACCTAGAACTTTTAAAAAGATACAATATTGCAGTAAAAAAAAGTGGGCAGAGCCACGCCCATTAAAATTTAATATTATATTTCACGTGCTTTTTTTTACGAAACTTGGCAAACACGTTTATCGTTTATAAATACATAATCTTGTATTTAAAAAAGTAGGCGTGGCCACGCCCATTAACATTTAGTATTATATATCATGCTTGTAATTAACGGATTTTTACGAAACTTGTCACACTTCTTGAACTTATAAAAAGACACAATCTAGCATTCCAAAAAGTAGGCGGGCTCATGCCCATTAGCTTCTACTCTATAGATTTTTACGAAACTTGACACACACTTTAAGCTATAAGAAATACTTAACATTCTTTTGAAAAAAGTGGGCAGGGCCACGCCCATTGCAATTCAATATATAAATTCACGTGCTAGTACTGAACGGATTCTTACCAAACTTGACACACACTTTGAGCTTTTAAAGAGGCACAATTTTGCATTAAAAAATATGGGCTGAGCCACGCCCATTAAAATTTAATGTTATATTTTACGTGCTTCTAATTTACCTACACCGAAAGGATTTTGCTTTATAAATCCAATGAAACAATTTCATTATAAATTGTTCATAAATCTAATGATAATTTCACAAATCCAATGAAAATTTCATGAATATTGTGAAACAATTTCATTGGAATTGCTTCCTTGATATTCTGGTTTCGTTAGAATATTTTTTTGGATTTATGACAACAATATTTTCTAATTATTAAGAAACCCCTTTATATTTAAGTTATTTCATTCTTTTCATGAGAAATTATTTTATTGTTTCGATGGAGTTAAAGCACTGCATTAATTACACTGTTAAATAAATTTGATGAAGTTTTCAATAAAATAATTTTAACGAAAGTGGTTTCATTAATCCAACGAAGCGTGACGTTGGTTGAATTTTAATGAATTTTTCATTAGATTAATGTCGAAATTCATTGAATTTCTGCCCAAAATTCTTTCAGTGTAGTCTTACAAAACTTGACACATAGATAGAGCTCTTAAAAATACTTAAGCTTGTGTTAAAAAAAAAGTGGGACGGGCCATGCCCATGAAAGTTTAGTTTACAATTATTTTTAATTCTTGTTATACGTCTTCCATGAAACTTGGCCAAGATGTTTGCCTCTTAGAATGTTATAATTTTTGTAATGCAATAAGTGGGCAGGACCATGCCTATTAAATATTAATAAAATATTACACATGCTCTAACCTTTTCAGTTCTTACGAAACTAAATGCCCAACTTGAGCTGTGAAAGTATTGAAAAAGAAATTGAATTAAGAAAATGGGGCGGACTGTAATACTTGCCAAATTTGGCATCACCATGCCCTTAGAAACATAAACTAGGCCTTACAAATTTTAAAACTAAATCTCCAAAAATAAAATTAAACCGTTTTAAAAAATAAGCACGAACTTAAAAATAATTTAGATGCCCTTAAATAAAATATTTTTATATAGTTTTTGCACAAAAATTTATGAAGCCATCTGTGCACCGGTTTGGAAAAACAATCGATTTTTTAAAAATAAAAATTAAAAAAATTTAAAGTTTTAATTAAAGTTAAAATTTATAAAGCCATCCCACTGTGCGGCGGGTTGTGAAAACGAGCGATTTTTTTTATAAAAATTAAAAAATTTAAAGTTTTAATTAAAGTTAAAAAACTTCATTATTTATTAAACAATTTCTATTTGAAAATGTTGATTTTTTATTTCGTTTTATGCCACAACCTACACGACCCTTGACTTCTCTAATTTATTAGCCTTCAAAATCTACACACAATGCTTGAAAAAGCTATAATGCCAGGCGATAAAATGAACAGATATGTAAGTATGTATGTATGTATGTATGTAAATCTGTCCAAAATGCCAAATCGAGTCAAATAAAGTAAAACGCCGAGTTCTTTCTGTTTTTTTATTTTTATGACATACTGGGAATGTTTCCAAAAATAAAGTGAATTCTTTAAGTTTTATAGTCCTAATCCCAGAGGTTGTATAGCTTTTGTTACGTTCAGCCGATAATAAATATATGTACATATTAGAGGTCTGCATAAACAGTCTGGTTTTTTAAATGTATTGTCGTGGCATTAATTGTACTAAAACAATAATAAATGCTGTCGTATTGTAAGCGAAGCAGGTTGGATGTATTGGGGTACGTGTATCAACAAGCGATGTCGCCAATCCTTCTTGTTCATAACAAACAATCAACAGAAGTAGTGTTGATGCGTGTGTGTTTGTATGTGGGTAGAAAAATTAAAGAGCATACCCACAACTTATGTAGGTATGTATGTATGTGCATTAGGGCGGGTAGATTTAAAAATCTCACAAATTACAAGGAAAATCGTATTCTTCTTCGCATCCGTCACGAAGTATTTTCTTCTTTACTCCTTCCTATACCTGCAATAACTGAAACAACTGTCTTGCCAACAGTATTGTTTAGCGTTTGTTTTAGAACATTTCGCTGTAGTAAAATATTTGAAAAATCCCCCATGTCTTAAAAGTTCCTGTAAGTGGTCTTGTGCAGGACTTTAGTACATATTTGAAAAAGCAAAGAAAATAGTAAATATATTTATTATAAAATTTAATGATGGTTTCTATCGTTTTCTGGTGCAACATTTGTGTGTATGTTTTGAGTGACATGAAAAAGTAGGGACATTCTAAAAAAAATATGTACATACGAGTATAAATATAAATAAATTTTAGGCAAGTTTTTCAAGTCATAAATTTACTTAATGACAAAAAATAAATAAAAAATATGCATGTGTGTATATACATAAATATTTTTGAGAACTTTAACAGGCCCCTTCCTTCAAAGCAATGAAACAACAACATTTTTAGTTCTACTAAAAACAACAACTAACTTGAAAGACTTAACAAAAAAAAAAGCCTTTAGAAAATTCCTCAAAAGAGCTTTTCTTTTTTTTTAATTATTTGTCATCTTCCTCAATGTTCGAAAAACAAACAAAAAATTTTTTTTTTATAGTTTACTAGAATTTAAATATAGCGTTAGAGATACAAAGACGCCACTTTATTTTTTTTTAAATGGGGAGGGAAAAACAGTACTCTCGTAGGTATGTTTTTCTATCTGTCCTTCTGTCCGTTGGCTTGTCTGTCATTTATTATGTTGATTTTTGCCTTTTAATTTTCCCTGTCTATCCATTCGTCTGCCATACTACTACATATCTGTACTCGTATCTTTTGAGCAGCTTTAAATGGAATAGTTCTGTTTATTTATTTATTTATTTTTTTTGCTTGCGGTGTGTATTCGTATGTTTGTCTGAAACTACGCCAGAGGAAAAACCTGAAAACAAGAAAATGTTCTAAATAAGCGTTTGGAATTTCAAATTGATTTTTTTGTCGCTGCCATTTCCAATTTTTCGTTCCGTTCGTTTTCTTTTTCCGTTAAATTTTTTACTCTTTTTTCTTTCTTAAAATAAAGTATATTTTTAGCTGCATTTTATTAAAAAGAATTTTCGCAAAACTGCACTGAAATTTTGTAAATAGTAATTTGTGCCATTTTTTTTGGTCAAAAGAACTCAAAAGATAAGATATGAAAATGAAACGTTGTTTAAAACATTTTAAAAATGGGTTTAAAAAAAAAGTAAATTTTATCTTACAAAAAAATATTTTTGGTTCAAAATTTAAAAAAAAAATTTTCTAAAAACTTAATTTTTTTCTTAAATTTTTTTTAAAATGTTAAAAGCATCAAACTTTTTTTTTTTGTAAAATAAGACTTATTTTTTTAAATCTCCCAAATAATTTTTAAAATTTTTCTGTTAAAAATTTTTTAAAATTTTTGAAGCACCAAAAATTTTTTTGTGAAATAAAATTTGTTTTATTATTATTATTATAATTTTCTTTAATTTTTTATGATGATAACATAAATATTTTTTTTTGACCTTAGCAACATGTTGCAAAACGTCTTTTATAGCACATTACAACAATTGGTTTTCTTTTGCCATTAAGAAATTGAAAGCTTCTAAACTCGATTTCTATTGAAGTAGTTTTTTCTTTTGAGTTATGATATTGTTGCAGTAAATGGACGATGTTTGTATGTAATTTCAGAACATGTTGCGCAAAATGCTGCGTACAAGTTTGCATATGTTGCTTGACCCTGCAACATTTTTTAATATAAAATTTTACCCCCATATTTATAAAATTGAAATTGAGTTTGAAATGTATTTTATTTAAAAATTTAAATGCAAAATTATGTTAAAATGGATTTTATTTTTTTATGAATATGCAGCTTTTTTTAAATCAAATATTTTTAACATTTAATTCAAAATTTTTTTGTTAATATTTTATTTAAATATTCGAAGCTCTAAATTTTTTTTTGAATATTAAGGCTGTTTTTTAGTTTTAAAACTTGTTTATTTATTTTGTATTAGAAATTGTCATATTCGACCTTAGCAGCATGTTGCTATAGTACATAGCTAAATTTTTTTTATTGAAAGCTTTTAAACTTTTCAAATATAATTTTTTGTTTCAGGTGCTTGTGAAATTTTTTTGTTAAACAATTTTTTCAACATTTTTCTGTTAAAATTTTTTTATAATTTTTTTGTTAAAAATTTTTTAAAACGTTTTTTTGAGGTGTATGTTATATTTTGTCATGATTTTAACATAAAAAGATAAATATTTCAGTTTCCTCGACCTTAGCAACATGTTGCTAAACGTCTTTTAAACCACATTACAAGACTTGTTTATTTTTTTCCATTAAGTTTTATGTCAACTGAAAGCTTCTAAACTCTATTTATGTTGTACTAATTTTTTTCGCAATATGTTGTACAAAATGTTGCGAAATTTGCTTACAGGGCCAAAGCAATATTCTTAAATCCAGATTTTTGTTTTAAAAATGCAGCTGTTTTTTAAACAAAATATTTTTTACATAAAAATTCCAAAATTCTTTTGTTAAACAATTTTTATTTTTTTTTTATTAGAAAATTTTTAATAAAAAAAATTTTAAAAATTCCAAAAATTTTTTTGTTAAAATAAAACATTTTTTACATAAAAATTCCAAAATTTGTTTGTTAAAATTTTTTGATAAGAAGTTCTTTTTTGTTTTTTTTCTTGCCCAAAATGTGGCGAAATTGTTTAAAAGGGCCAAAATAATAACAGCCTAATAAAATTCCAGGTTTATCTTTGAAAAATTCAGTTATTTTTTCAAACCAAATATTTTTTAGATTAAAATGCAAAATGTTTTTTGTTAAACAATTTTTAATTTTTTGTGGGAAAATTTTTTAATAAAATTTTTTTGTTAAGAATTGTTTAAAATTTTTGAAGCACCAACATTTTGTTTTGTATGTTAGAATATGTTTTCATCATCATCAATCATACATTTTCGAGTGTTTTCAACCCTAGCAACATGTTGCTAAATGTGTTTTATAACATATTAAAATACAAAAAATAATTTAAATAAATAATATCGTCTGAAAAACATTAAAATATAAGTTTACATGACCTTGAGCAACATGTTGCTATACATGGCTTATAGCACAGTATTTCGCATAAAAACCCAAAACGTTGAAGATACATTTCATATATTTTGCTCCCAACAAATTCTGCAACATTTGTTCATGAACATTTTATGCCAGTTTGTTTTTATATGTATTCGTAGAACATTTTAGGTTAAATTTTAAACAGAGTATCAGGCTTTATACAAAGAGAACCTTATCTTTTATATTTTTTGTAGTTTATAAATTAAATTGATATATCAAGACTTGCCGCCCAAAATGTTGCTAAGGCACAATTTTAAAATTTTTATATTGAATTAAGAAATTAAGTATAAGATTTGATATAAATATAATGTGAAATAAACTTAAAAATATTTTTTTCTCAACATAAAACTTTCTAAATTATACCTCTGCAACATTTTTTGCTGCAAGCCTTGACACTTAATAAATATAATTGGATATAAGCTTCAAAACTTTTTTTCAATAAAAATTTTTGAAAATTATGCAACATTTTGTTGACATTTTAATTATTGCTCGCATTTACAAATTATAAAAATATATAATTTTTTTTCATAAAAATTAAAATAAAATAAAATAAAATATTACTCTTATATAAAATGTTCTTAGCAAAATGTTGCTAAGCATATTCCAGCTTAACTTTGTTCACTGAGTATAGTGAATAATTTACATTTTTTTTTATATTGTTTCAAGGTTTTTTCTTTAGCTTTGTTTTGGAGATTTCTTTTTTGGGTTTTGTTGCTCGACACAAAAATATTATGTGACTAAAAAAACAAGTCTTAAAATCAAAAATAAAAAAAATTTAATTCAACATTCCAAATAAAGATATTTTGCAAACGGCACAGAATTAAGTTTATTAAATTTTTTTTGATATATTTTTTCGTTTTTTTTTGTCTTTTGTTGTCTTTTTTTAACAAAAGAATTTTTTTAAATAATTATAAAATTTAAAAAATTTTTAGAACAAAATTACAGAATTTTCATTTTATAAATAATTTTTGGTTCAGTGTATTTTTTATCATTCGTTGAATTCTATTAGAAATACTTTAAAGTTTAGAAACTTCATTATGTTTGCTGTTCTTGTTTCTCGTATAATTTTCATTAGTTCGTTATATTCTATAAAATGATTCTATAAAAAAATAAAACTTCATGTATTTCATATACGTGCAAAAATCTTTAATGTGGTTAAAAAAAACTATTATTTAATTACAATTGCATTTTGCTTTATTAGTTTTATTTTCAGAACTTTATACAAGCGATTTAATTACAATTGCTTTTTTTATATTTATTATTATTATTATTATTGTGGTATTATATTTTATTAATAACATTAATATGTTTGTAAACAGTTTCAGACTTACTTGTTGTTGCTAAATTGCAGCAACAATATTGAGCATGAAAAAATGTGGGTCAAATAAATGAAATGTATCTTATAAATTTATACAGCAACTAAATCTAGATTGAAAAAAAGACGTGCTAGAAATATTGATATCTATACATGAAATTCTTGAAATAAAAACAATTTAATTGCAACAAATATATTTTCTTGAAAAGCGTAGGAAATGTTTTAGATATTTAACAGTTTCTAAATAATGTTTTAAATATTAAAATAAATACTTATATGAATAATTTAAAAGAATAAAATTGTTAAATGACATTAAGCTGGCAGCATATTGCAGAAATTATTTAAAAACTTGAAATAAGCTTTATTAAGCCTTTACAAAACAGTTAACTTTAGCAACATGTTGCTTAAATTCCATAAGGCACTAGCAACATGTTGCTGACATTGCATATTACATAAACATATTAATAATATAATTATATAAAATAATAAAAAATGTTTGCGGAAATTTCACTTGAATTGTTATAAGCCTAGCAACATGTTGCTAGAAAAATTATTATATTCTAGTTTAGAAAGCTGTAACAGGCTGAGCTGAAATTCATATATTTTGCATTATATTCCCAGCTTTTAACATTTCCAGTATCAGCAATATGTTGCTGCAACTTTTAAGATGATAAAATCTTGTAATTCATTAGCAACATGTTGTTGAAATTATTATGTCCTAGCTTACAAAGCTGTAGCATGGTGAGCTAAGACCCATATATTTTTCTCTATTTAAGTAGCTTATAAAATTTTCAATATCAGCAACTTGTTGCTGAAACTTTGAAGGAAATGAAATCTTGTAATTTATTAGCAATATGTTCACATTGCATTAGCTGACGAATAAAAAATATTATATATAATAGTAGTAATAAATTTTTGCTAACATTTTGCCTAAATTGATTTAAACCTAGCAACATGTTGCTACAAAAATAATTATATTATAGTTTAAAAAACTGTAACAGGCTGAGCTACGACCCATACATTTTGCTTTATTTTTCCAGCTTATAGCAAGCAATTTCAAAGTCAGCAACATGCTGCTGAAACTTTAAAGGAAGCAATAATTTAAGATAAATAAATTAAAATCTACAGTCTGTTGCAGTAAACTTTTATAAATTTTTATAAAAACATGTTGCTGGTAAATGAAGCTATGCTTATCAATGTTTTGCTATGCCTTTTATATGCAGCAACATGATGATTTAACCATATATATATACATCATGAATCTTATATATATATGATTTTTAAGTTGGAAAAAAATATTCTAGAATTTGAGAAAAACAAATCATGCTGCTGATAACAAAAAGTTCAAGTTTAAAAAATTTCGTGTTCATAATTTTTCATTGTAAATATTTTTGGGTCTTGCAATATGATGACTTTAATTTATGATGCTTGCAACTTTATTGTTCTCGTACTTTCGAAATTAAGAGCAAAACAAATTATTTCAAATTTATTTTTGAAAATAAAAAAATTAATGGAAAATTTAATTTAAAATATGTTGCTCTCTCTCTCAAGAGCTTAGCAACATGTGAACGAAATTTCATAAGACATTATTAAGATGCTAATAAAATTATTTATAATTTAATAACTTTCTGTTGGAATTTTGCCAATAAATTGTTGCAGCTGTAGCAACATGGTGCTTAGAAGCTGAATATATTCTTATATATTGAAAAGAAATAATAAGATAAACAGAAACTCATTTGTGTTTTGACAGCTTCTTGAAATTTCGAAAGTAGCAACATGCTGCTGAAGTTACAGTATGAATTATAATTTAATATCCTTAAATAGTATTTTTGATAACTGCGATTTTTTTTAGTAAATTTTAAGTCCTAGCAGCTGTTGCTAGAAAAATTATATTCTAATTTAAGCAGCTGTAGCAGGATAAGCAGAAACTCATTTAATTTGCACTGTAGGCGTTTCCTTAAAATTTCGATACCAGCAACATGTTGCTGAACCTATAAAGGGAATAATAATTTAGTATCAATAAATAGATTTTCTTATTACTGAAATTTTTTCAATAAATTTTTGATAAACTTGTGTAAAAGCAGGTGTTGAAAAATCTTGCTATGCTTAGAAACATGTTGATGTGCCTCTATATCGAGCAACACATTATTTCAAACTTTTATTATTTATTTATTATTATTTCAAATTTTTATTGTGTTTACTTTAGAGTCTTGGCAATGTGATGCTAAAAATTTTTTCTTCCTGCAACATGTTGCTTAAAAGTTATGATGCTCAAAACTTTGTTGTTCAAAGGCGAAACATTTTATTTTTCAAAAGAAAAAATACAAGATTTAAGAGCGGGCCTCTTTGCAACATGTTGTTAACCATATAAATATGTTGTTAACCATTTAAATATGTTTTTTAAACTTTAATAAGCCAAAAATATTATTTTTTTAATAAGGGGGCTAGTATGTAACTTGTAAGTTTTTAAAAAATAAAACTACTTTGTGGTAGTGCGGGCAGCATGTTGCTAAAAAGAAATATGGAGTCATAACCGCTAAAAAAGCTTCAGCGATACATTTTTTTAGACTTTGTTTGTTTTTGACGAAAATTGATTATTTATGATCTTATGCTACATGTTGTGCAAGCTTTCTTACTGATATTGCGCAACACAATGATATCAATTAAAAATTTATTTATATTATTTTATTGCTTTCTAAAATTTTTCTAATGGATGCACAGTATAAGCAAGATAATGCTATAATAGAGTATTTTCGCTAGTATTTAATAAGATAAAAAACAAATATTTTCTTCTAATATTTCTTATCAACATGTTGCTGAACCGTAATCTCTTTGTTGGAATTTCTTTAAATGATTTATGGCTGCAGATACATTAATTATATATATATATATATATATATATATATATATATATATATATATATAATTAATGTATCTGCAGCCATTTTCATTTTCAAAGCAATAATAATAAAGACTGATAAATGTTGCGCAACATTTATTTCTAACGTTGCGCAACACAAAGGTACCTAATAAAAATTTAAATAGTTTTTGCTTGATTTTTAAATATTTAAATATAATAAAAATCTAGATCTCATCACTTGTGAGATCTTGCCAAAAAAATTAGAAGGAAGTGTATAGTGAAATAATTCACGCACCCTTTTTTTGATATCAACAAAGCAAAAACAACAGAAAAATATTTTAAATACAATATAATTTTCATAAGAAATGACTCTTATTAAATGTTGACAAAATGGCTAATATTATTTTAATTATTTTAGATTCATTTTAATTGAGACAAAAAACATTATTATTTTTGTGTTTCAACAATTAATAAAGCAGCACGATGACAAATATTATTTCTTGTCAGGCGCCTACAATCCGTTCTCTTGAAAATGTTGAGGCGTACAAAAAACTATTAATATTAAAATAAAGAAAGATATTAAAGGCAACATGAAGAGTATTAGTTATCAAAAAAGAAAAAGAATTAAAAAAAAACACCTCAAAAAATTAAGAACATTCAAATAGCAGCAGCAGCAATATGTGTAAACTGAACTAAAGCAACAAATTTATCAAATTTATTGTACAATAATATATAAAAATAAATTATTTTTATGTATCTACACAAACCACAAAAAACATTAAAATAAATTTTGCAAATAATTTGGCATTTTTTTTATTGAATTGTAAATTCAAAGTTAAATTTGTTTGCTTCCCATCAAATTCGGTAGTCAGTGAAATAATAGAAATGTATGACGAGTTTTTTTTTCTTTCTTTAAATTATGATCGATCACGCACTTACTACACAAAAGTTTGTAAAGATACTTCAATTAAATAATTAATTACACTTTTTGTGTGTTCGCTACTGTTAAATGATAAGGCACAATTTTTTTTAAGAATTATATTTCAATATATTTATACGAAGGCTGTATGAGATTTATTTGAAAAAAAGCCACAAGCGATTAAGATTTATTTAACAATATGGTCCATGTCTAGCAACATGTTGCAAAAAAGCAAGTTTTTCAGTTTAAACATCACACTGCTTTGTTAAGATGTATGAATGCCTTTTTATGCTTTGTCAACATGTTGCGCAACATTTTATTTCTTTAATGGGTTTTTTAACCAATAAAATAATCGTTTTTCAAACTTTAATTTTAAAATTCGAATTATATATTCCTCCAGCAACATGTTGCTAAGCACATGTGTGTTTTTTAATACATGGCAACATGTTAAAATTTTCGAGTTATTTACCACTTGTTTCGAATTTTTTGCTACAACCCATATCCTATAGAAAAATTATGTTTAGTAACATGTTGCTTGTAAATATAAAATTTAAATTTTAAACTTTTATCTTAAAATGTCGTTTTTTTAGGTCCTGATGTTTTTTTATTTAGCTTTTTTTTGCAAATTTTTTTTATTAAAAAATCATAACTAGCAACATGCTGCTGGATAATATATCATATAAATTTTGAAATTTCTTGTTTGTTTACTGCTCAGCATTTGTTGCTTATTTAAAAAAAAATTTGTACATTTTAGGAAAAAAATATGTTTAGCAACATGCTGCTGGGTAATATATAACTTAAATTTTAAAGTTTAATATTAAAATTCCTATTTGTTTTTAAAAATGCTGTATATTTTAAGGAAAATAAGTCTAGCAACATGCTGCTGGGTAATATATAACTTAAATTGTTAAATTAAATATTTTAACAAAATGTATTTGGCAACATATAAGCAACATAATGGCATAACACAAGCGCTGCAGATTTTTAAAAATAATTTTTAATTAATATTTCTCAGGAACATCTTGTCAACATTATTCTTCATGCCCTGATTATTTAACTAAAATTTAATTTGATTGTAATATTTCAAGCACCAGCCTCGTATTTACAAATTTTTGTTGTTAATATATTTATATACATACATATATATTTCTTTTCGAAATGATTTCGAGGAATTTTCTAAACAAGCACTAGAAATCATACAAATACAACAACAAATAATAATAAATAAATAATACAACGATAAAAAAAACTTGTAGTAGCCTTAGTAAGAAATCGTATAAGAAACGCTAGATGATGATGATGATGATGATGATGTAGAAGTCATCATTATAAAATTTATAAATGCCTACTCATTCCCCCATATCGCGCAACATTTGTTGCATTAAGCACAAAAATGATGAAAAAATGTGCAGCTAAAAACACATACAGACACACGAACACACATAGGAAAAACACGCACTTATAAATACGAAATGATGTTGTTGTTGTTGTTATTGTGTTGCCAATGCATGTCTGTTGCACGTATTAGAAAGGTATGTGAGAGTGTGTGTGTATTATGGCATCTCTTGATGCTTGTCATCGAAAATAGAATCATCAAAATACTATTTTTATATGGGTTTTTATTTTTTTGTATATTTCAGCCGTTAAGGAATTTAATGTTGCTCATGTTTTCTCAAGAATTTACAATTTCATTGCGTATAGATTTTATTATTTTGGTTGTTTAAGCAAACTTTAACACTAAGAAAAAGTTTTATGAAAAAAGAAAACACTCTTGAAAATAAATCATAAAACTAAAAATAATAATAATAAGAATAAAAAATTATCAAGATGATTTAAAATGTCAGAATATAAACGTTAATCAGGCTAGCAACATGTTGCTGATAATATAATTGCCTTTAAAATAAAAATTATTTGACCATATTTTTTTAATTTTCTTAATTTTATTTAAGAAAAGACTTGTTTGTGTCTTCTTAAAAGAATATAAATCTAAATAACAAGTGTTTTAAGAGATTTTTGGAAGGTTTGATTTTCAAAAGAAGTTTTGTTGAAAAATTTGGCAAAAATTGTAATAGCAAATTTTTAGGCAAGGAAATTAAATATTTTGGGTAAATGTTGCCCTCACTAATCTAGATTTTATTTCTAAAATTTATTTAATATTTTTTCCGTGGTGTTTGTTTAATTTTTTATTGTAGTATGAGCAACATGTTGTAGCATTATATGATAAAAAGTTTTACAAATATTTGAGCATACTATTTTACCTTTTAAAGATTCAAGTGCAATTAATTACCATATTCATGGCTACATGTTGCTGCAACATTTTCTAAAAATGTACATTTCCTGCTCTAATATATTTGCTTATAACTTCAATTTTAATTTGCAGTAAATTAATCTTGTACTTTCCAGCAACATTCAGCAACAAAAGTCTGGATTTTTTTATAGAAAAAATTTTTGTGAACCCTTAATTTCTTAAACGTGGCTTAATAATTGTAGTTTTTACTGCTGCAACATTTTCACAAATCTTGATATTGCTGTAAAAAATTATTCAATATTTTTCATTTAATTTAAAATATTTTTCTCTCAATTTAAAATATTTTTGGTGCTGATTAAAATTTCTTGGCGCCTGGTCTGGTGTTGTCAGCCTATTGCTACAACATTTGAGGACGAGTTTTGTTATATTGAAAATATTTCTTTTAAAAAATTCAGGTGTAAATATTAACTGTTTTTATAGCTACATGTTGTTTCAAAATTTTTTTCAATTTAAATTTTATTTCTTAATATTAGTATTGGTTATAATATATTTTGATTCAATATTATACTGCTTGCAACATTAAAATAGGTTTTCTAAATCTCAATAATATTTGTTATAATATTCTAGCTTCTAGTTTATTAATTGTTTTTATTTATGTTTTTTATTTGGATTTTTTAAAACTGATTTCTGCGCTAGCGCAACATTTTTATTATTTAAAATTTATTTTATTTAATAATTTTCTCTAATATTAAAATTGCAGTGATGTTAAAATTTACTTGTGCTTTTAACAAAATGTTGCAGCAACATTTGAGAATTCGTAGAAACATTGTAACTATTTCGCTATTTTTTTAAGGTTTATGCATAAACATTTCTAATTTTTTATGGCAAAATTTTAAATCAACATCTTGCTGCAACATTTTGTCACATATCAGTTTAACTCTTCTTTCGAAGAGTTATGCTTAAACATTACTATTTATTTGCTGCTATATGTTGCTGCAACATTGTGTCATGTTGTAATTTTGTTGCTAAGCACTATTTTTTATGTCTATATTTTATAATCTGACTAATAAATGCAAGCAAAACAATTTTTTTAAATTAGCAACTTTTAACCTAATTTTTTGGCTACTCTTTAAGTTCTCTTAAAACATGCATTTGTAAAATAAATATACCCTAGATAGTTAAGAAACATGTTGCTAATCACAACCTTTATTAACAAACGAAAAATTGTTGTTGTTTGTATTCCTGTATTTAAAATAATTTTTTTTTAGTTTTTCTCTTGACATCTCTTATCTGTAAATAAAATCAAATATTTATTTTGCCATAACTTTAACTATCTTATCAAGTTTTGTTTCTTGTTGCCAGTCTTTGTTTTGCCATTTTACTTTCCCATTTTATTGACACATTTCTTGAGCCTCAAACAGAAATATGTAATAAAATTTTTTTTACTTTTAAAGAAAAATAAACAATATTGTTATATGTATGTATGTATGTATAGGTTTTTTTATCTGTTAACAATTGCTTATAAAAATATGATGAATTTTAATTTAAATTTAAGAGACCTTTTGTGCCAATATTATTATCTTGATTTCTATTTGTTGTAAAAAGAAAAAAAAAACATACAAGTAAATGAATAAAGAAATAAATTAATATTAATAGTAAAATATTATTTGCAATATAGTTTGTTTTCAAAGAATTAAATATTTCAATTTCGGCAACATGTTGCAGAAACATCTGATAATAACAATTAAATTAACATTTGAATTAGTTGTTTTACTTTCCGAGTATGCAGTTGTAAACGTTATAACTTGCAATTGAAACAGTACAACAATACATGTTGCTGCAACATTTTCTTAAAATTTAAATTAAATGCCTAAACATAATTTTCATTTATATGCTCTAGTTTTATTATTTATAACATTGATTTCAATTTTAATATCCATAGCAACATGTTGCAGCAACATGTGTTGGTAAAAAATAGAACTTTATTTTAATTAATTCGGTAAGTTTTTGAATGTTCTGACGCAAATATTACTCAAAAGAAATTGCTACAATAAATGTTGCTGCAACATTTTGAAAATTGTAAATGGATTATCTAAACATTTTCACTATACTCTCTAGTTTTAGTGTTTATATCAGGGATTTCAGTATTAATTTCCATAGCAACATGCTGCAGCAACATGTGATGGTAAAAGTTAAAACAATACTACAATTAATCTTATAACTTTTTGAATGTGCAGTCGCAACTATTACTCAATCGAAATTGCTATAATAAATGTTGCTGCAACATTTTTAAAAATTAAAATTTTTTGTTTAAACATTATTTTCACTATATGCTCCAATTTTAGTATTTATATCAGGGATTTCAGTATTAATTTTTACATAGCAACATGTTGCAGTAACATGTTGCAGCAGCATGTGATGGTAAAAAATAAAACAATATTTCAATTAGCTAATACCATAACTTTTTGAATGTCCAGTCGCGAATGTTACTTTATTGAAATTTCTACAATACATGTTGCTGCAACATTTTGAAAAACACTATTTTCACTATATTCTTTAATTTAAGTATTTATAACAGTGATTTTAGATAAGAAAAATTTAATTTATTTTTTTAAGATTTAAAAAGTTTTTGCTTATAACTTTGTAAAGCATTATGTTACTGAAACATTGTTTAGATTAACATGTTGCTAAGCATATGTGATGTATAGACAACTTTTTATTACATTTAATTATTTTTTATGAAATTAAAATTTATATATTTTTCTTTTGCTTTTATATTTTCAGGTAAATACTTTTTAGTTGTGTACTAGCGCTATAAATTTAAAAATTAAGGTAAATATTTACAAAGTAAATTAATTTATGTCTTGTGTAATTCAGCTAATTAAGCATTTGCAGTATTTAATAGTGCAAAGTTTGCATATTAATAAATATTTAACAAATACCCAGTCTTTGTTCCAAATAAAATGGCAAGCAGATACAAAAATAAACAGACGGACGCACGGACGGTTAGAAGATAAAAGAACTTGGAACTTGTAATTAATTTCCAAGCACATGGCGTAGAATCGACGAACAAAGAAAGAAGGTCAGGGCAAAATTTTAGAAACAGATTCATATACTTTTTTTGTACATTCTTTTATTGTAAATTATGAAAACTTCCTGTACTTTATTATTGATAATTTATTACTTTTTAATATAAAATTTTTGAAAGAAAACAAAAAAATCTTTGAACAAGGTTATATGACCAAAACACTTTGTTGCTTTTTTATTTTCAACTTTATTTTGCTTTCGTTGTATACAAAAAAGCAACAGATTTCTTAAAGAATACACAATTTTTTTTTAGCAAAACGTGTGATTATGATAATCAGTCTTCATTACTTCATGCCAAACTTGGCTTTTTAATTTAAAAAAAGCAAAAAAAAAAATAAAAAAAATGTTAAACAATAAATATTTCTTTTTCAATGTCATTGAATAATTTTTTTTAAATAAACTTTTTGTTATTATTTCAACGAAAAACTACTTAAAGTTAAAATAAACTTTGAAAAATAAAATAAAATAAGAAATACAAAATTAGCATCTCATTAATATTTTTAAGAAACACTCACTTATACAACAACACGCTGAACAACCTAAAAACATTTTTATTAAATTGATATTTAAAAAAAATTAATAAAAATTATAAATAAAACGACTTCAAGCAAATGTCAGCGCAGCCAGTTGTTGTTTTCTTCTTATGACACATGTAGATTAGAATTTTGTTGCTTAAAAAGCTAAACGATTGAATATTAATTTCTTTTCATTTCAACTCTTTATTTCTAAATTTGGGATTGTATGCCAAATAAGAAAAGAAAAAGTCAACAATTAAAAAAATTAAAAAATTTTACAGTTATTTTTAAATGACACAAGTTGAACTGGAATGACAATAATTTACCACGTAACGGTTGCGCTCATAACGGCAGATTCTAGCAGAAGAGAATTATGGGACAAATATTCGTATAAAATTAAAAATAATAATAATATCGAGACCTCATAAGACCCCATGAGGAGAAGAATTTAAAAAATCGACAAAAAAATAAATTTCAATTATTGTAATCTACAAAAATATTTCTCGTAAGTTTTTACATAAAAGTGAAGTATTATTTTGCAATAAGTACAAAATTACTGATACACACAAAAATTGATCTTAGACTTCACTGCCTTAGCAACACACTGCAGCAACATCTGATGATAAAATTTTAAGCAATATCTCTATTAATTCTCTTACTCCTCTAATAAGCATTTGCAAATATTTTTTATACGCTATTGTTGCAACAAATGTTGCTGCAACATTTTTAAAAATATTTATTTTTTTCTAAACATTATTCTCATTTTATTCTCTAGTTTAAATATAACAGCGATTTCAATATTAATTTCCATAGCAACATGTTGCAGAAACATCTGATGATAAAAATTAAAACAATATATTAATTAATCACTTTTTTAAAAGTGCAGTTGTAAATATTTCTTATTCACCATTGTTGCAATAAATGTTGCTGCAACATTTTCAAATATATAAAAGTTTCCGTCTTAAAACTATTTTTTAATATTTACTGGTCTTAGCGCTTAAACAGTAACTATTTATTTCTAAAGCAACATGTTGCAGAAACATCTCATGATAAAATCTAAATAATATTGTAATTATTTTTTTTAATTTTAGACTTCGCAGTTTGTAAATATTTCATATTCCCCACTGTTGATAAATGATGCTGCAACATTTTCAAAAATATAAAATTTTTGTCTTAACAATTGTTTTATATTTATAACAGTGATTTCAATGTTAATGTCCATTGCAACATGTTGCAGATACATCTGATGGTAAAATTTAAACAACATTGTAATTAAATCTTTTACCTCAAGAATACGCAGTTTTTAACATTTCTCATTCGTAATTTTAACAATGCATGTTGCAGCAACATTTAAAAAAAACTAAATATTTTGTTTTACATTATTTTTAGTTTATGTGTTTTAATACTAATTCTAGTGTTTAAATCAATGATTTATAAACTCATTGTAGTAGCAACATGTTGCAGAAAAATCTGGTAATAAAATTTTTTTATATTTTATACGTTTTTTATACACAATTCTAAACAGTTCTCACTCACAACTACTAAATATTGCTGCAACATTTTCAAAAATGTATAAACAATATGCTGCAGCAACATTTGATTGTAAGTTTTTAGAAACAATTTAATAATTTTTCAACATTTTAAATGCGTATTTGCAAATAGTTAATTTCTTATTATCACTAAATGTTGCTGAAGCATTTTCAAAAATTACTAGACAACATGCTGCCACAACATAAGATGATAAGTTTTTAGAAAGGCTTAAATAAATTTTTTGCACACATTTGCTTTTTGTTTTAACTAAATGATGCTGCAAGCTTTTCAATTATATTCTAACATGTTGCAGCAAAACCTTATGATAAGTTCTTAGGAAGGCTGAAATAAATTTCTTTAATTTTTAAATGCGTATTTGCAAACACTTCTTTTGTTGTTATCACTAAATGTTGCTGCAACATTTTAAAAATTTTCTAGCAACAGATGTTGCATGTAACTTCTAAAGCAAAGTTCTTAGAAACATTTAAACAATTTTGTTTGTTTGTTATTACTAAATGTTGCTGAAGACTTTTCCAAAATATTTTGAAATGTTTCAGCAACATCTGATAACTTCTTAAAAAGGTTTGAAAAATTTACTTTTTAAATGGGCTTTTGCTAACTTTTGTGGTTTGTAATAGCTAAATGTTGCTGAAAATGATTCCAAAAATATTTTAAAATGTTGCAGCAACATCTGACGATAAATTTTTAGAAACATTTAAATAAATTTCTTAACTTTGTAATTAGACATTTGTCAACATTTATATATTTGTTTACACTAAATGTTGCTGCAACACTTTCAAAATTTACTAGACATGATGCTGCAGCAGCAACAACTGATAATAAAAACGTTTAAATAAATTTCTTTGATTTCTGAAAAAATATTTTTCTTCTACTGTCGCTACATGTTGCTGAATATTTTTTCAAAAATATTTTAGCAACATTCGGTCATAAGTTCTGAGAAAATTTTTAATAAACTTTTTTTTTTGAATGCTTGGTTGTTGGAATTTTTTTTGTTGCTATCATTACATGTTGCTGCAACATTTCTCTTGAATCTCTACTATAATTTTATTTTTAGTTATAAATACATTTAAATTTAGTATTTTTAGTGATTTTTAGAATTCACTGTGCCTTGGCAACATGCTGCAGCAGGTTTAGATGGCTAAAGTTTTGAAAATATTGCAATTATGTTTCGTACTTCAATTATTGTTTATACACAAAGCTGCAATAATTTTATGTATTTTATGTTGCTTGTTAAAAGTTTTAAGCAAATTTTGTTGCTTAAGCACATATTTTGTCATACAACTTTGTTGTTTGGCAAATAATTGCTTGAGCTGTTGAGATTTCTTTTAACAAAACTTTTAAATATTTATGTATGCATATATTTTTCTATTTCCCATGGCTTTGTGTTCTTTCTTTCAAGAGCATACCGGCACTTTTTCCATTACAATGGCATACTGTAACCCCGTCCATTGAAAATATAAAAAGAATTTGTAATCATAAAAAAATTAAAATGCGTTTAAAAAGAAAAGAGAACGCTATAAATTTAAATCTGTGCTTTTTCACTTAGAACACAACTAATCCGCAACCTCTAACCGAACAACACGTTTTCCATTAACAAAAAAAAGGTCATAAAATTCAAAAAGAAACAAAAAATTAATAAGAAATGGAGAAATAGTTTAGAAATTGCTTAAGTAGTATTGAACTAATCTAAACAAAGACATTTTTAACTGACTGATTGCCATTGTCAACAGTTTAAAAGAAAATATTTTGAAAGTTTTAAATAATAATGTAATTCAAAAGTTCAGCTTCCAGCAATTTTTTTTAAATAAATTCTAAAGCTTGTAAACAAACTGAGAGGCAGATGCTAGAAAATTTTCTTTTTGTTGCCCTCATATTTAATTTATTTTATTTTCTTTCGTTATTTAAACCGTAATGTTAAGGTTCAAGCTATAAACCTAAAAAAAGTTGTTTGTCAATACAACTGATTAAATAATATTTTGGTTAAGACTTCTTTTGTGGTTTACTAAACGAATTTATTTATTTATAAATCATTTCCTCGATTGTTAAATTTTTTTTTATAATGATTATGTATTAAAATTATTCTTAAATTTTTTCTTTCTTCTCTTTCTTCGTTTGCTGTATCAAACTTTTAACCTCAATTTGTTGTTTAACACACCATTTCATTAATTCTTATTTTTTAATATATGTCAGACAGACTTTAGTGCTATTAAAAAGATGCTGGTGTTGATTGGTTAGGAATGGGAAATTCTCCGTATAGAAAACAAATATAAATACTCGTAAGTTTTGCTGCCTTTTGTTGTTTATTTCTTCATGTCCAAATGTCAATTTATCATATAGAGAAAAGCTGTCAAACAAAAAAAAAAATATATAAAAATAAAATAAGGGCAAGACATTAAATAAATAAATTAGCAGAAAATACGAGTAGTTTTTTATTAAAATTATAGTAAGTAATTGTTTCAGCAACATGTTGCCAAGAAAAATATTTTTCAAAGCTTTATAAGATACCTTGGAAGTAGAAAAATTTTAGTTTTCTCTTCACTTCTTTTTTAACTAATAAAAAAAGTTATCAAATAAAACAGAATACATTTTACAATTTTTTTTTAAGTCAAGGAGAAGCAACAGGCAGTTAATAAGGGCAACACATTAAAGAAATTATAGCAGTAAGTACATAATTCTTTCAGCAACATGTTGCCAAGAAAACTATTTTTCAAAGCTTAATAGAATTTTTTGCAATAAAAAAACTTAAGCCTACTCTCCACTTCACTTTTAACTTTAAAAAAAGTTTTAAAATAAAAAAAATATTTAACAATTAAAAAATTAAAGAAATTTTTTTTACAAAAGCAACACTCAGGCAGTTAATATGCTTATCACCATATGTACTACCTTCTTTCAGCAAAGGTATAGTGAAAAGAAGACATATGGTGAATTTTTAAATTATTAAGCTTCTTAACTCGTCCTACAACTCTGCTTAAGGGGCATTTTGTTAGTTTTTATAGCATCTTTGCAGCGCCTCTGGTGTTAAGTAGACGCATTATGTTAAGCTAAAAAGCTATTTTATATCGCTACAAACATTCCTTTTTCTCGTGGTTGGGTTTAAGAAAAAATTTTGTGTTATTCCTTAATCTTTTACAGAAACCTCTGTATACAAAGTTGAAATACGCCAACCACGATAAGGGGGATTGACGAAGGTGAACATTGGGATGTGCATTAACATAGACATTAAATTATTATAGAAAAATCATAAACAGCTCCTGCTGTATTATATCAATATGAATTTCATCAACATGTTGCTAAAGAAAGCCTCTGAAACGAAAGTAGTTTCCGTATTATTTTTTTTTGTATAAGTTTCATCAACATGTTGCTAAGGAAAAACTACGAATTAAAACTAGTTGCCTTACTATTTTATTATAAGTTCCATCAACATGTTGCTGGCTACATTAAAGGTTCTGCAATAAAATATTGGATATAATCTGAATATGTATATATAAAACGCGTTTAAAAAAAACGCGTTTAAAGTTTTAAAATTATACGCAATTCAATGAACACATAAAAAAATATCCTTCTCGGAGGAGGAGGGTCGTACAAGCTGTTTTATATGAATTTTTTTCACACAAAATAAAATAATAAATTTCTAATTATTCTGCATTATTAAGTCGAAAAACGTTATCATCGAGTTATGACACTATTGAAGCAAATGGACGTTATGTAATATTATACAAACTCTAGTCTATATAATCGAATATCTTACCTGATGTAGAAATTTTTAAAAAAATTATTCGTTTGGTGCTTTTCTTTAGTTTTAGCACTTTATTTGTTTTGCCGATTTTTTCGAATTTTTTTGGAATTTTTTTTTTTAATTAAACGATTCTTGAGTTTTGGAGCTTTTTTTTTTTGCTTGGACGATTTTTTCGGTTGTTTTTTTGCTCAAGCGATTTTTGAGTTTTGGCGTTTTTATTTGGAGATTTTTTGCTTGTTTTTTAGTTTTATCGATTTTTGAATTTTGGCGCTTTTTTCTGGTTTTTGCAATTTTTTTCGGTTATTTTTTTAGTTTTGGTGATTTCTTAGTTTTGACGATTTTTCCGGTTTCTGTGATTTTTTTAGTTTTAATGACTTTCTTAGTTTCTGCAATTTTTCTTGGTTTTGGCAATTTTCTCCTGTTTTTGCCGTTTTTTGTGATGTTTTTAATATTAGCGTTTTTTTTGGTATGGCATTTTTTCGTTTTTGCAAGTTTTCCTGTTTTTGGAAATTTTTTTTCGGTAGTTGTTTAGTTTTACTATTTTTTTTTAATTTTAGCGCTTTCTTTTGTTTTGGCGATTTTTTTCTGTTTTTGTATGTTTTTTATTTTTTTTTGGATATACATAATTTTAATTTTTTGATAATTTAGTTTTTTTCATTTTAGCGATTTTTGTTTTGGAGTTTTTCTATAGTTCTAGCACTTTTTTCGTCTTGCCGATTTTTGGGGTTTTTTTATTTTAGCAATTTTCTTAGTTTTGGCGTTTTTTTCTGTTTTTGGTTAATTTTTTTTAATTCTAGCGATTTTTCTTATTGCAGCGCTTTATTCGTTTTGGTGTCTTCGTTTTTTCTGTTTTTGGTTATTTTTTTTTATTTTATCGATTTTTTTTCGGTTTTTGCCGATTTGTTGGGTTGTTTTTTGTTTTGACGTTTTTAAAGAAATTTTGTTTAGGCGTGTTTCTTCCGTTTTAGCACTTTTTGCGTCTGGCTGATTTTTATTTGGCGATTTTCTTAGTTCTAGCGATTTCTCTTGGTTTTTGTGATTTTTTTCGTTTATGTCGTTTTTTTGCTTTAGCGATTTTTTAGTTGTGGCACTTTTCGTTTTGGCGATTTTTTTCTGTTTTTACGATCTTTTCGGTTGTTTTTTTGCTTTAGCGATTTTTTAGTAGTGGCGCTTTTTTTCGTTTTTGCGATTTTTTTTAATTTTGGTGCTTTTTAAAATAAAATAGTTTTGGCGTGTTTCTTTAGTTTTAGCACTTTTTTCGTCTTGCCGATTTTGTGCGGTTTTAGGATTTTTTTTGTTTTAGCAATTTTTTTAGTTTATGCGATTTTTCGTTTTGGCTATTTTTTCGGTTTTTGGTGATTTTTTTTGGCATTTTAGCGGTTTTTTATTATTGGTGATATTTTTCATTTAAGCCCGTTTTTCATTTAAGCCCTTTTTTGATATTCACGATTTTTCGTTTCGATATTTTTTTTATTTTGAGATTTTTTATTTAAAAAAAAGTAAAAAAAGAAGAATCCGAAGAAAAAGAAGGCGATGATATGGGTTTCATTCTCTTCGTCTAAATACCATAAGTTTCAGTACTATATTTTATCAAATCTAAAGCTAAAAAAATCTGAAAAATACGTATTAAACTCCATTTAAATGGTATAGGAATCAAGCAGCAAGTTTCAGCAACATGTTGAATGAATGTCAAATTTTTGAAACATATTCCACAATTTGATACAATTCAAATTATTTCGGTCATAGCAACATGTTGCATAGCCGTAAAATAAAAAAAATCATATTTTCAACAGGCAGAAACCGTAATAATGCATTATTTCTTTATTCCTTCCTTTTTTTGTTAACACCTTTTATAGGTATATAATCTTTTGCATTTTTAATTACATTTTAAATTTATTTGACTTGCAATTAAAATAAATTCGCTCATTTTTATGATTGTCTAATAAACACAGACACTCTTCCACGGTGTCTGTCTTATCTGTTGTTTGTTATTTATTGCTCTGTAATACTCGTATATACGTACAAGTATTTTATAAATTTCTAAGTAATCCCAAGTTCAAATATTAATTTATATTAATCAATTACAATGATCATTGGCAAAAGAAAAAGAAATGCATAACAAAGACCAGAGACCGTAAACCGAGACCAAATAAATAAATAAAAAACAAATTAAGTTTATTTACTTTATTTACAACGAATATAAAATATTGAAAAATTTAAGGAGAAACAAATCGTAACCGTAACTAAATGTTAATTTACAAATTTAAGTCAATACAGCATAACTAAACGACATCATGATGATGTTGATGAAGATGAAGATGATGTTGCTGTTGATGTTGATGTTGCTTTTGCAACTCACTCACTCAGTCAATCAACGGGCTTCATTCAAATGCTTTTTATGTTGCTGCATAACGAAGCTGACATTATTGCATCAAAAAAAAAAACAAACTCTTAATGCTCTGACTATAAAAACAAACTAATAAACATTATGATGATGCTTATTGTCATAATCGTTGTTGGCTTCAGCTTTTTTAAGTGCGATTACGAGCGAGTGTCATGAAACAAACACCTCAATATCATGAAGACAACACACTGTAGCAAAAACAAATATCTCATTCATTCATACCAGTACAAAATGACAGTTCAATGCACTCTGTCCGTCCGTCCGTCTTGTTCATAAAGTTAATGTGTTTTTTGTACTGTTGCTTTTTGTATCTTAAAAACTGTATAAATAAATACAACAACTAAAAGGCAATTGATGTTTGGTTGTTGTAGCAGGCTTAAGTGTGATTATATTGTAAAAAGCTTACCACAAATAACAAGAAAACATCATCATCATCATCATCATCATTATCATCATCATTAGCAACCAACGGTAGTAAATAATAAAAAGCAACCAAAGTAAATACATTAACAACAACAAAAAAAGTGGGCATATAAAACGCCATAATTATCTTCATTATTATAACAATAAAAGCGGTAGATACATATATGTATATACACAGATATATCTATGTTTATATACATGTGTATGTTTAATTTTATAAGTCAAAGAAAAATATAATTTATTATTGCAAACCATTGTTATTATCTTGATGATTTTAACATACGAAACCATCTCAGATATTGTTACAAGATAACTTAAATTGCATTGTTTTCGAATAAATGATTTAATATTGTGCTTTTAGCAACATGTTGTAACTTTTGAAGAAAGAAATTTAGCTACAAAAAAAAAAGAAAAAGAAGAAAATTTTATCAAAAATATAATAAAAACGAAAAATACATGTATGTTGCAGCAACATGTTGCTGTGACTAATTTTATATCTTCATTTTTTATCTACACAAATAACTTGAGAGATTACACTAGTTTTAAAACGATCAATACATCGAAGCATGTATGTTGCTGCAACATGTTGCTATGAAAAAATAATTTTTATTAATTTTTTTCGCCTATGGGGGATAAAAAATAATTAATATTGCCGAAATAAGCAAGACTTGAATATATGTTGCTGCAACATGTTGCTATGAATAACTAATCGGTATTTATATAAGTTAAAAATTAAAGAATAACAATAGTTTAAAACTAAAAATATATTTACATATGTATGCTGCAGCAACATGTTGCTATTAAAAAAAAAATTTTATTTATTTTGTTCGCACATTGGGGCTAAGAAAATTATTTATATTGCTGAAATAAGAAACACCTCAACATATGTTTCTGCTACATGTTGCTATGAATTGTGAAATATCTTCAGTTGGTTTTTATATAAGTAACAAATTAAAGAATAACAATTGTTTATAAACGAAAAATATATTTACATATTTATGTTAATGCAACATGTTGCTATGAAAAAATAACTTTTATTTATTTCGTTAGCACATTGGGGCTAAAAAAATAATTTATATTGCTAAAATAAAAACCACTTCAATATATGTATATTGCTGCAACATGTTGCTATGACTAATTAAATATCTTTATTCACTATTTGTATAAATAAAAACTTAAAACTATAGTCTAAAAATTAAAAATATATTTATATATGTATGTTGCAGCAATATGTTGCTATGGAAGAGCAACTTACATGTTTTTTTTCATGCATTGGGGCAAAAAAACATAATTTTTTTGTTAAAATGAAAAGCACCTGAATATATGTTGCTGCAACATGCTGCAGTAACTAATTAAGTATCTTTAGTCGCTGTTTATATAAATAAAATTGTAAGGATTAACAATAGTTCTAAAATGATAATTTTATGTATGTATACATATGTATGTTGCTGCAACATGTTAATAAATAATTTTTTTTTCTTTATTTCCTTGTACATTTGGCTAAAAGAATAATTAATATTGCTGAACTGAACAACTGCTGAATATATGTTGCCGCAACATGTTGTTATGACTGATTAAATATCCTTAGCCGTTATTTATATAAAAATAAAAAATATTAAAATATAAAAATAGTTTTAAAATTAAAAATATATTTATATATGTATGTTGCAGCAACATGTTGCTATGGAAAAATAATTTTTAGCATATTGAAGTGATTTTATTTAATATGAAACAGTTTTTTCACAGTACTTGTAAAAATTTTGCTGCAACATGTTGCTTACCACAGCTTCCCTTATTTAAGGCTTAGATGGCAAAAAATTAGTTTTTGGAGATTTCAGTTTATAATTAACTAATTGATTAAAATGTTGAAAAGAAAAAATTAAATTGTTGCAGTAACATGTTGCTGAAAAAATATTGAAAATATGTTTCTACGTTATAAGGCCTAGCTGCAGTTTATTAGCTGAAAATTATATACATATTTTTTTAAATCACCTGTCAATGACCAGTTTATTGCTTCTCGTTTGAATGCTTTTGCAACTACAGAAAAAAATAAGATTTCTCTTTAAATTTCAAAAATTTCTAAAAAAAAAAAAATATTATTAAATTGTATGTTGCTACCAATTAACACAACAACATGCCTGGCTTATTGTCAAATTAAAGTAATTTGTCTTGACAATTATCAAAAACATAAAACAAGCTGTAATTTTTAATAAAAAAAATATTAGTTTTTTATTTTGTATTGATTTGTTGTTGTACTTGTATAATAATTGAACATTATTTTTACAGCTGCTCCTCCTCCTTTACAATAAACAAATTAAACAAATATGCGTGTTTAGTTTTATTTATTTTATTTTTTATTTTTTGAAATGAACATGAACTTTATGTGAAACTTATAGCAAAATTTTAATAGTTTTAAATAATAATTTTAATATTTAAATTACATGCAATAGTTAATTGTTTCCAATGAAAATAAAAGGCGGGTTGCTCAACTTGTTGCAAAATATTTAACATCACATTACATATTTTTAATTTTCCATAATTATTTCTTGGTTTTCTAAGAAAATTACATTTGCTAATTATATAAAAAATATTAATGTTGCCTAGCAAGCTATACTAGGTATAAGTCTTGGCAACATGTTGCTGAGAAAATTTTTAAAATTTAAAATGAAATATTTAATTTTATTGCGTTCGTAATAATATTTAATTTTTTTTTGTTACATGTTGCTTAAATATGTCTGCAAACTTATAAAAAATAATTTATTTTAAAATTTTTTTCTTTTTTTATATTTTCAGGTAAATTTATGATTTGTATATCACAATTTAAACAACAAGCTCAAGGTAAATTTATTAATTAAAAATAAAAATTGTCACATTTCAAATTTAATTTATGTACTCGTATATCAAAAAAAAACACGTGTAGAAGTGACCTGCTGCCCTAAAATGCATTTGCTGGAATATAATAGGTTAGTAACCTCTACGACTAGACTTCATTCGTATCCAATACACCTTTCTCTGTTTTATTATAATTTACCTGAAAGTCTCTCTGCCATTTCAAAAGTATTTTATTATCTTTCTTTTTAACGTTTGTTCTCACTTCTTTATTTAACAAAAGCTTTGAAAAATAAATATTGAATTCTACACATAATACACATAATTAAGAATATGTGTGTGTATTTTTTTTTAAAGAAATTTCTTGTTGATCTTTCATTAGCACAACAAATGAATTTGGAATTTATAATACGTGACAAAATTGGAGACAATAAAAAATAAAAGTGAAGAATGTATACATATATATATATCAACAGTTAAGCGACGATCATAATTCTTAAATAGAGATAATAATATGAAAATAAAAGCCGGGTTACACGCAGCAAATGATTTATTAGATCTTAATTATTAATACTTAAAAAAACTTTTGCAAGCGCTGCTGCTGCTCATATACAATACATGAAATTTAAGCCAGCGGGCAACAACAGCTGTAAACTGGTTTGAAGGACCATAAATATAATAACTAAACTCTGCCCTCTTCTTGGTTCTAGTTTTAAAAATGTATATAAAGAATTCGTGTTCATTCTATATTAACCAGAGATATTCATTTTATTTATTTATTTAAAGATTAAACTCGTTTGTTATTTTAGAAAATTTTCTGCTGCTTAGCGTTGCGTGTCAAAAATTATGTGTACGAATTAGTAATAGCCTCACCCATTTTTTTTACCAATAACACGCTTAATGACTTCCGCTGGCACTCATTTTAGTTTATTTTATTTAAATTTATTTTATTTACTTTATTACTTGTCATTGAAAATGTACAAATGTCCTAATTTTTCTTATGCTTGAGTCACGCAGTAGTCACGTATGAGTCACGCATGAGTCACGCGTGATTGCAGTTGTATTTATAATTCAAAGAACAAGGCAAACGACTTCAGCTCTCTTAGGCTTGTTAAAAAATCTATTTTTGTATAATTCGTACCCGAAGTCCATCAGGGGAGGGCGTGAAGAATTTTTACTTGTTTTGTTCTTTAAGCAGTGCTTAAATTTTGTACCTACTTCAGTATTTTTTATATAAAGAAAACATTTTAATTAATTAATTAATAATTATTTTGTAGGTGGGTTACCCCTTTCCCCTCCTGTACCGCCAATATTTTGATGGAACACTCAGTTTAAATATTTTAGTTCTGAAGATATAAGAAAAAATAATAATTACTTTGTATGGCGGGTTACCCGTCTCCCCCTCTTAAACACCCAAGATTATACTGGAACATGCAGTTTGTTCTATGAGCTACCCGTATAAAATTTAGTGACCCCCACTATTGTGGTTGTGCTGATGTGAATAGAAAGGTCTTTGTGCCCACTGTGCGCCGCCTTAAAAAAAATTATAAGTCCTGTATCTTCTTTTAGATGTAGTTTTATATTTGTCTTAAATTTCTTTAAAAAAAATTTCATAAATTTCTTCAAAATTAGGTATTTAGCCCTTTGGTCCTATTTAAAAACAATTATAAGGCCTGTATTTTTTTTTAGATGCAGTTCTATATTTGTATTAAATTTCTTTTAAAAAAATTCATAAATTTTTTTAAAAGTAGGTATTTGGCCCTATTGTGTGCCGTCTTGTTCCTTAAATTTCTTCAAAGGTCCCACTATGTGACACCCTGGTTCTATTTAAAAAAAATATATATAAAGCTTTCATCTTCTTTTAGATGCAGTTCTATATTTGTCTAAAATTTCTTAAAATAAATTTCTTTCTTTAATTTCTTCAAAAAAAGTATTTGGCTCTACTGTGCGCCGTCCTGATTCTATTTAAAAAAATACACATAACCGGTATTTTTATTTAAATGTTATTCTATATATGTCTTAAATTTCTTCCAAAAATTTTTTTCTTAAATTTTTTAAAAAAGTCCCTTAGACCCACTGTGCGCCGTCGTGATCCTATTTTAAAAAAAAATTAATATAAATCCAGTATCTTCTTTTGGATGCAGTTCTTTCTTTGACTTAAATTTCTTCAAAAAAAATCTTAAATTTCTTCAAAAAAAAGGTATTTGGCCCCACTGTTTGCCGTCCCGGTACTATTTAAAAAAAATACACATAGCCGGTGTCTTATTTTAAATGTAGTTCTGTATTTATCTTAAATTTCTTCCAAAAAAATGTTCTTAAATTTCTTCAAAAAAGTCCTTTGGCGTCACTGTACGCCGTCCCGGTCCCATTTAAAAATATATTTGTAAAGCCTCTATTTAGATGCAGTTCTACCTTTGACTTAACTTTCTTCAAAACAAAAATCTTAAATTTCTTTATAAAAAAGTATTTGGCCCACTGTGTGCCGTCTTGGTTCTATAAAAAAAAATTATAAAGCTTTTATCTTCTTTTAGATACAGTTCTATCATTGTCTTAAATTTTTCCTTTAAAAAAAATTCTTAAAAAAAACTATTTGGTCCTACTGTGCGTCATCTTAGTCCTATTGAAAAGTGTATAATCTGTATCTTCTTTTATATGCCGTTCTATCTTTGACTTAAATTTCTTTAAAAAAATTCTTAAATTTCTTCAAAAAAGGTCTTTGGCACCACCGTGCGCCATCTGTGTCATATTAAAAAAATATATAAAGCCTGTATAGTCTTTAAGATACAGTTCTATCTCCGATTTAAATTTTTCCTTTAAACAAATTTCTTAAATTTCTTCAACAAAAAAAAAGGTCTTTGGTCTCACTGTCCGCAATCTTGTCATATTAAAAAAAATCATAAAGGCTGTATCTCCTTTTAGATTTTAGCTGTAGGATTTTCCGTATTATATTTCTTTTTAACCCTGATATTAAATTAACAAAAGAAAAAAATAAAAATATTCAAATTCGTCAAAGCGTTTTTGTACGAATATTTTTCACCGACACTGCACAAAAAATTAAAATTATTACTTTACCCCTCAACATTATTTTATACATTACTTGTACTTTTGAACATGTTCTTAGGAGTTTCTTACATAAATTATTTAAAAATTCTTGTAAAGTTTATCACTGTAACAAATAATACTAGAATTTACATAAGAAAACTTTGTCAAAAAAAATCATAACTTCCAAGAATTTCTACGCAAGAAGAAATTATCCTATTGTTACCAAAGGTACACAGAGAGATACTCGTAGATACACATGTAAGATGGCATTTCCGACAAAACAACAACAAAAATGCCAGACAAGAATGTTGCCGGAAAGTGGTTACCACACCACACCACATCGCACTGCACACCTAAAAGCACCGGCTTCGTTGGTGTTAATTTTCCTAATAATGTGTGGTATTTGGCAGCTTCATTTGTTATGTCTCTCTTCTCCCCACAGAGACGCTTCCTGGGAAAGTGGCAAGTTGTAAAACAAAGAAAGAACTTGGCAAAGAATCTTGGTGGAGGGAACAACTTACTTATTACGAGTACTTGCTGCATTAAGTGCTGTAAGTGAAGGGAGTTGGAGTTTAGGGTTGGGGTTGCCTTGTAAGTGGAATGAATAAAATATTAAAATGAAAAAGTAAAGCCTTGAGACAAGTGTTAATTTTTTTTTGCTTGAAAGATACAAAAAAAAATTTTAAATTTGTCAGACGAAGTTGAATTAAAATATTTTGTAATCAGAAATAATTCATAGTCACTTAATATTTTGTAATTTAAAATTTAAATGTAAAAAAATATGTTGTATTTGTTGAAGAAATTTTTAAATAATTATTGCTATTATAAATACATATCGTTACCTTAATACAGAAAGGCCCTAACTCATTATTTTTTTTAAAATCGAGATTTTTGCATTTTTTGATAGAATAACATCTAATGTTCGAAAAATTAAAAAAATTTCGATATCAAAAAAACAATGAGTTAGAGCCTTTTCATATTAAGGTAACAATATGTAATACTAATCGAAATTTATCTTATATAATATCTTACCAGTACGTGGATGCAGTAATTTTTATTACGATATTAATATCGCTATAATAAATATAACGAAAATTTATAGACTTTGCTATGCAGTAACATATTTTAACGATATTCGCTGTCGGTTGGAGAAAATTAAGTAACAAGAGCCCATTGTAAAAAAGAATTTACGGAATCACATTATCGTTACCGCAAGCGAATAAATATGTCGATAAATATTACGATTTTCGGTTCGCAAAAAGTTACAGAATCCAGGTACAGATGCATCTTGGAAACCGTAAGAGGTAAACTCTTGAAATTTACAAAAACGGTAAAACTAAAATATCCGAAAATTATAAAATCGCCCAACCTCAAAAATTAAAAAAAACCGCCAAAACGAAAAAAATTGCCAAAATTAAAAAAAAATTCTAATAGTAAAATAAATCGCCAAATTCGAAAGAATCGCCCAAATGAAAAAAATCGGCAGAAAAAAACCCAAAAACGCGAAAAAGGCCCCATGACCAAAATAATTGATTATATGGAAAAAATCGCAAAAATGAAAAAAAATTTCGCCCAATTTACAACAAAAATCGTCTAAATGAAAAAAAATCGGCAAAATTAAGAAAAAAAACGTCAAAAACGGAAAAAAATCGCCAAAACGTGAAAAATAGTATCAAAACTAAAAAAATTGTCAAAATGAAAAAAAACTCCAAAAATCGAAAAAAACGCCTATATGAAAAAACCGCCAAAATTAAAAAAATCGCCATAATAAAAAAAATCACAAAAATTAAAAAAACGTCAAAAACCAAAAAAAAAAAACGAGAAAAAAGTGTCAAAACAAAAAAAAAACGCAAATAAACGCAAAAACCCCAAAACTAAAAACCGATTTTTTTAATTTTGGGGTGTTTTATTTTTGGCATTTTTTTCGTTGTGGCGTTTTTTTTTCAATTTTAGCGATTCATTTTAGTCTTAGAGATTTTGTTTTTTAGTTTAGCGCTTTTTTCGTTTTGTATATTTTCCAGTTTTTGGCGATTTTTATGGTTTTAGCGGTTTTTTAATTTTGGGATTTTTTTAGTTTTTTGTGTAATTAGGACAACTTGCTGTATCTTGAAACCGTAAGACAAACTCTTGAAATTTTCAAAAAAAAGCTTAAACTAAAAAATCCCAAAATTATAAAATCGCTAAACCGAAAAAAACGCCAAAACGAAAAAATATTTAAGGAAAAAATCTCTAATAGTAAAATAAATCGACGAAAACCGAAAATGTCGTTAAAATGAAAAAAATCGCCGAAAACATATCGTAAAACTAAAATAAATCGCCAAAACCGAAAAAACGCAAAAAAAAAACGCTAAACTAAAAAAATCGCCAAAACGAAAAATCCACCAAAACTAAAAACAAATCGTAAAAACTAAAATAAATCGCCAAAACGAAAAAAAAACGCCAAAACAAAAAAAAACACCAAAACAAAAAACCCTAAAAACAGAAAAAAATCGCCAAAAACCAAAAAAAATGGCAAAACGAAAAAATGCGCCAAGACTAGAAACAAATCGTTAAAACTAAAATAAATAAAAAAAAACGTCAAAACCAAAAAAAACGCCAAAATAAAAAAAACGCTATAACTAAAAAAAAATGCCAAAACTAAAAAAAAAATCCAAAAACCGAAAAAAATCGCCAAGACTAAAAAAAGCGCCAAAATTAAAAACAAATCGTAAAAACTAAAATAAATCGCCAAAACCCAAAAAAAAACTCCAAAACAAAAAAAAACGCTAAAACTAAAAAAAATCTCAAAACAAAAAATACGCCAAAAACCTTAAAAGTCCCAATAATGAAAGGTTGTATATTAATACATATCTTGTGTCCGTACGGAACCCTTCGTCTGCGATTTTTTGTTAGTAAACGGTATTTTGTTTTAAGGCGATTCTTTCAGCCTTGGGAATTTTTTTTGTATTGTTTTGGCGTTTTTTTTTCGTGATGATGATTTTTTTCACTTGGGAGAATTCAGGTTCGCTGATTTTTTTTTGGTTTGCTATAATTTTATTTTTAGAGATTTTTAGTATTAGCGATTTTTTTATCGGATTTTTTTGCTTTTTTATATTGTTTTCGGGGTTTTTTATCGTTTCTACATTGTTTATTTTTTTAGAGGTTTTTTATTTGGTGACGATTTTTTTTGTGTTTTAGGGAATATTTCTTTTTGGCGATTTTTTCCGTGTTGACATTTTTTTTCAAATTTCTAAAAAGTGTCACAACACATACGAGTTGGGAAAGAAATTAAATGATTTTCATGGCTTTTTGTCTTCTTAAAAAAATTATTAAAAGAAGTACCCAAAAAGTACAAAAAAAGTGTAAAAAAGTACAAAAAACTACCAAAAAAAAAGTACCTAAAAAGTACACAAATCAAAAAGTATGATAAATCTCGTTTTATTTGTTTTTTTTTTTTTTACCTTAAGTAGCTCCGGAGTTGTTATTCTTGAGCTTTCTTACTACAAAATGCTGAAAGCTTAATTGTACCTCTAATAACATCATTATACCAATTTCTTTTTATTTTTTCTTATTACATTTGCTTCCCCAGTTTTTAGTACTAATTCATTATCATGACTTAAATCTACATAAAAATAAATTGTACAAAACTGAGAATATAACAACTCCATTATAAAGAAAATACTACAATTCTTTTTATTTTATATTTTCGTTCAAGTGTTGAAAATAAACAGCAACTTAAGCAGGAAAAAAATTCCCACGCGTCATGTCCATTATTTTTCTCTTTAAATAGTAAAAAAAAAGAGAAGGGGAAAGCAAGAATAAAGAAAATTAGGAAAAAATAAAGAAATCCAAGGGCTCTATCTATGGTTTTTCATGGTGTTTTTTTTACAAAGAAAAACATTAAAGGCATAG
Organism: Tachina fera; assembly: GCA_905220375.1. Lineage (NCBI taxonomy): Eukaryota > Metazoa > Arthropoda > Insecta > Diptera > Tachinidae > Tachina > Tachina fera. The sequence goes on from LR999963.1 coordinate 181,696,800, forward strand.
AGTACTACAGTGGCAACGATGAGGAAAACTTTTAACAGTAAATCAAGCATAAATTCAATGCCATTCCACTACATTCCATTTCATTAAAAAGCTTTCTTCCATAAATAAAAAATAAAAGGTATCTTGCTTGATGTTTCTTCTGAATTTTGCTTTTCTTGCTCCACTGTTTGATGATCTTGAGATCCCTCTTCATCACTGCTGTTTTGTTGTAGAAGAATTAATGGTGTTTTGTTGGCACAAGGTCTTGCGCTGCTTGTCTTTCATATAAATAAAGTATACTTGAACGATTTTACACAAGTGTGAACGTATGATGGATGAATGGATGCTCTTCTGTTCTTTCTGCTGAAGAGTCGTCCGTAATAGCCAAACATGATCGTTCGTCGTCGTCGTCGTACTTGTCCAATTTGGAGTGTTAAACACCAGTAGTTTATTTTATGTTTTTTAATGAAGATAAAAGTACTTTGAAGAACAAAAAAAAAATAAAAAATACAAACAAATTCTTTATAATCATAAAAAAATCGGCCAACAAATAAAAAAAAACAACTACAACTTGAAGTGGAGTTCTTAGGAAACACCAACAACATTAACTGCAACTTCATTTCTTTGATACAAAAAGTAAAAAAAAAACAAAATGTTTTTAGTTTTCAAAGTGTTTTGATGAAAGTTTTTGATGAACGACTATAGAAAAAAGCATAGAAAAACAAACAGATTAAGATTAAGATCAAAATTTTTTTATAATAAATTTAAGTAAACATTTTGTATTAAAGTTGAAAAGTTATTACTTTTTTAGTTATCCATAAATTTAGAGAAGAAAACTTTCATGCAATAATTTATGTATGTACGTTGAAAACAAAAACAAATATTAAAATATTATTATTAATACCTTAAAAAATAACAGCGTTATTTATAAAAACTATTAAGGCTTTTTAAGAAAAATTTTGTATGAAAATTTGTTTTAAAAAGCCTTTATAAAGCCTTAATAAGTTTAATAAATAAGGCTGTTAATTTCTGAAGGAAGTTTGCCATACAAATTTAGGAAATTTTAATACATAAATCTTCACATAATTGGTAATTTTAAGCCAAAATAAAATTAAAAAGAATTTGGGAAGTATATCGAGCCATAACCGCAAAAAAAAAAAATAAACCGACACATTTTTTGTACCTCGTTTTTTTTAACGAAAATCGATTATTTACAATCTCAAATAATCGATTTGGTAACAAAAAAAAAATAAGTTCGAGAGTTATGTCGCTTAAGCTTTTGTTTGGTGGTTATGGCTTAAGTTTCTTTAAGAAACTTTGGCACGATATATTCCCCTTTATTGCAAATTTTTTCGCCGACCCCACATCAAGACGATAGTAAAAGTTGTCACTTGTCTACTCTTTGTCAACAAGCATTGACTACTATTAACATGCTACATTAACTTACAAAGCTTTAGAGAGTAGTAAGAGATTGTCAAAAAGAGCCAATAAAGAGTAGAAAAGAGAAAATATTTACTGTCGTCTTGATGTGACGTCGCCGACGTCATTCAAAATAAGTTGGAATGTTTCTTTAAGAAACTTAATTGTAATCAATCAATTAGCAAAGTTTTCTTACAAAAATTTAGTTTCTTTTGGAAAATTATCGCTACAATTTTTTTCACAAGTTATCGATAATTTTCCTTTCCGTGAAAAGTCCAAGTTATCGCTGAATTTTCTTAAGAGAATTAGATTTTTCGATATATTTTTTCTTTAAGTCAAGTTATCGATGAGTTTACTTTTGTAACTCTAACTTAACAATGACTGTCATTTAAACAAGTTCAATTAAAGAAAATTTTATCCAATAAATGGAAAAATTTTAGTTATCGATAGCTTATATTAGAAAACTTATCGATAAGTTTCCTTTGCTGGAACTTAATTGATAATTATTTTTTCTTAAAAAGTTCAAGTTATCGATAACTTTTTTAAAGAGAAGTGTAGTTATCGAATATTTTTTTAATTATTTTGTTTATGATTTTTACATAGCAAAAATATGTTATCGATAGCTTTTATGTTGGTAAGAAAAATAAAAGTTATCGATAACTTATACTATGTGAAGTGGAGTTAACGATAAATTAATTTTTTAAGAGAAGTGGAGTTATCGATACATTTTTTTTCTGAACATTTACTTATGATTTTTTCATGGCAAATGTATGTATGTTATTGATAGCTTTTATGTTGCTAGGAAGAAGAAAAGTTATCAATAACTTCTCTTAGGTGAAGTGGAGTTATTGATAAATTTTTTTAAGATACATCGATATCTTATCGATACATTTTTTCTTAAAGTTACTTTGTTTATGATTTTTACGTAGCAATAATGTGTTATCGATAGCTTTTATGTTGCCAAAAATAAAAGTTATTGATAACTTCTCTTAGGTGAAGTGGAGTTATCGATAAATCTTATTTTTTAAGAAAAATGGAGTTATTGATAATTTTTTTTTTCTTAAAATTACATTGTTTATGATTTTTATGCAGCAAAAATATGTTATCGATAATTTTTATTTTATTTTAATAAGTTGAGTTATAAAAATTTTACTCAAGAAAATTATAATTAGATAATTTTTTGTAGAAAAATCATAGCTATCGACAAATTTCATTTAGTAACTTTAAGCTAATGATGACTTATATAAATAAAATATCATATAACAAATTTAGGCTTATTAAACATTTAAAAAAAAATTCTTAGGTTATCAAAGAGTTGTATTATTAAGTGATTTTTTACAGTGCTGCCACTGAGTCTGAAACGGAAACTATTTAAGGAAGAACTTTTTATTTTGAAGAATTGTATTATTTTTCCAATGTTGCCAATAAAGCAAAAATATAAACTTTTCATTGTTTGTTTTACCCTATTTTGTATTAGTATTATATTAATTAGAAATAAGTGCTATGGCTAGCAAATTTGAAAATATCTCTGATATATTTATGTATAAATAACCTATAATTCTTTTAAATAAATTATTTTAAATCAAACTTTTAAAGGGCGTAATCTTTTATTAATTAATTTGTAGAATTTGAAAGGGTCAAATCACTTTTATGCAAATTAAACTTTAACCCTGAATTGATTAGACGTAAAAATTGGTTTCATATTATTAGATATAAAATGCATTTAAATTGTTAATATCTGGTAATTATTTTAATTATTTGTAATCGTAATGTATGAAACCAGTTGCAAATGCAGTTTAATAAGAAAAATTAAAAATAAAAAAAAGACTGCAAGTTGTTGGCTTTGGACCGTGACCTTATTTTTTTGTGCAGCAAGCAAGTTGTCGTTAAGTATCGGTGCACTCGGACAGAGTGATAATACTCGTAAGTTTACAATATTCTTTTTTATTTTATCAATTGTTGAGTTTTTTTTTTGATTTTTAACACCTTAAAATGGATTAAAGTTTGTGTTGCCCCCTGCATTTATCTAAATTTAAATTGTTTAATCATTTTTCTTCTTTTTTTTTGCAATCACCATAAGAAGCAAAAAAACCAATGACTTTTAAATTAATCTGTTCTTAGCCGTGCTTGAATGTGATGTTATAGATTTATTATTCAGAAACAAGTATGTAAAATCAACTTGACATTGAATAATTTGAAATTTTTTCAAACACTTGCACCCTACACTAGGTCAAGTTTTAATGCTTAAAAGTTTGCCTTCTAATTGATTGTTAAAGTTAAAAGTTTTTTTTTTATTTTGTTGCCTTGCAAATAACAAAGTTAATTGAATCTGACAGTTTAGATTTTGGCATATGGAATTTATGATTTTTTTTTTGCTGAGATTTCCTTAGTGCATTCGTGTTTAAGTCTTGTGTCATTTACGTTGCCGTTAAATGTGAATGTTAATTTATGGCAATCTTGTTATGAAGGTCTATCCGTAAAAGTCTTCTATCTGACTGCTTGCTTGCCTGTGATCCTCTTGCAACTTTTAAATGTTTTGTCAGTATGACAACAAAAAAAAATCATGGAGAGGGAGTAGAGAAAAAAACAACAACAAAAAATGAAGGTTATGGCTGCATTTAATTTTATGTGCAACATAAATTTCTCTTTAAAACTAAATCGTAGGATAAACGATTTTTAAAATTTGCCATAAAAAACAAAAAAAAATGGAAAATGAAAAATATGCCAACTCAAGGTAAAGTCATTCATACACACATGTGGCAAATATTTTAATGAAATAAGAGAGTATGAAATTTGCAATTAACAGGGAATTATCAAATTTGCGGTTTTCATTAAAAACCTCTTAAATAGATTTATGTTGATTTTGAGTTATTGATAACAAATGGCTACGTATCATATTATATCCGTAATTTCGAATTTACTTCCTATAGTTGATTAGAAAGTTTTTAGTACTAAGAACTGTCTGTGACAAACATTTGTTGGTTTTCGACTATTCTTACGAACCAGGTGGCCTAAACATCGCTTTCGATAACAAGTTGACTCGATCACATTTTTTCAGTTTGAGATCATAGCACCCGATATCGTACAACATTTTTCCATTTGATATCGAACAATACAATAATATTGTAGTATTGATCACGTGTTTTCAATTTGAGATCATGACATTCGATATCGAACAATGCACTTTAAACTCTTCTTTTCGAAGTATAGAAAGTTACTGGTAAGATTTTCCTTAAAAGTGAGTTGGAAAAAATTATGGCATTCGATATCGAACGAAATTTCGCAACAGTAGCTATTTAAAGTCTATTGATATAATTTAAAATAATAGACAGTTTCGAATGCCCTAATTTCCTCCTGAATTGGCCATAAAGAAATAAAAACATTTTTAATATTTTAATTCTTCTTCTTATATGTACTAGTGATGCACGAATATTCGTATGTATTCGTATTCGAATTGCCGAATATTCGGCCATTTTTAGACATTCCTTTTCTTATTTGTATTCGCCTAAATTCCAAAAAAATTTAATAAATAAATGCATAAATTCGAAACGAAATTTAAATAAATGAATAAATGAGTAAAAATAAATTTTCATTAAATTTTTTATAGAAATTTGTGCTCTATATCCTTTTTAAATGCTATTTAATGACGATCATTAAAATTTTGGGTAGTTTTTATTAATTTTAAAGTACGCCAATAGGAGTAGCAACTTCTTTTTCCTAAAAATTTTTTCATACTTCATTTTGCAGGCGCAAACATAACCCCAATTTTATGGCTATAAATTTCACATACAATATTCGCATTCGTATTCGCGAATATCGTTTCAAATGTTCGTATTCGTATTTGCGAATATCAAAATTTGACATTCGTTACATCACTAATATGTACATACTTTCTAGTTCATTATTTTCAATTCTTGTCTCATTAGAAATTAAAATTGTTTTTCCATTAATTTAAGTGATTTTCATAAGAAGAAAAGAAAAAGAAGTTAATTTAGACTGACTGGTTGAGGGAAATAAATTCTGAATTTTCTGTGTCACCACTGTGAACTTCATTTCGCACTTAAAATCATACATTATTTATGAATATTTCTTAAGTGTTTCTTATTAATTATTCAAAAGTTCCATTATTCTTATTACTATAAGTTGTAATTGATTATTTCACAAATTCTTTTTTAACAATAAATACCTAGAATTATTACTAAAAAACAACAATAATTCTTGACAAACACCCACATAAATTCTATAAAACTGGATTTACAAAAAAAAAATATACAACAAAACAAGGTCAATTGGCTTGGCTCTAAAACATCATACAGAAGACGAGAAAAAATAAGCAGGCAAAACGATTTAACTTTAAAACCATCTCCAACAACAAACAAACCAAACGATGTAAACAACTTTTGCGTTAAGTCTGCTTCAACTATACGAGTACAACTAACTAAATTCTTTTTGACTAACAAACAAACAAACCCAGACTTGCGACTAACTTTAAACCACACAACACAACATCTAACACAACACAACAACTACATACATATGTACATAGTTTAAGCTAACAACAACAACAAGCAACAGAAAGAAGTGTAATACCTACATATAAGGAGAAAAAAGTTGCAAGAAGTTTTTCTCTTACTCTAATTTTTTAACCCCATAATTATGGCAAAAAAAAAAAACAAAACATAAAAGAAATTCTAAAAATACATAAATCTTTTTTTAAACTGTGGTCATTTTCATCACCCAAAACAACAACGACCACAACAGAAAAGCAAGAAGAGGAACAACAAGAACAATAACAACATTGACTGACTCTGTTACATGAAAAACAACTGTAATCACGCGAGTTTATATGAACAGTGTTGCCGACTTCGGGATAATTATGTTAAATACAAATACATATGTATGTATGTAGATTAGTTCTTGGTTTTGATAAAATTTGCAAAAAATTCTTTTTTAATTGCTTCAAAAAGCTTTATTATTTTGAGGAAATAATAAAAAGAATAATAATAAGCTTATTTATTACAATTAAACTATTTTGGATCTTCATAGGTACCTACATATGTGTGTATGTACATACATACCTATGTATATTTATATTTTTTTTTATTTCGATATTTAAACTTCGGTTGACTTAATCAGGCAATTTCTTCTTTTATTTTTGCTTTATTTAATTTATTTTGTTATATTTCTCAAAAGCAAAGTGTTCCATAAAATTTATAAATTTTTTAAAAGTTCAGGTGATTGAAAGCAAAAAAAAGTAAATAATTAATTAAAAAAATACCTATAAGAAATTTCTTGAAGAAAAATAAAAATATAGGTATAAAGACCTAAAGCTTTAAAAATAGTTTAATTGTACATACCCACATACATATAAAAAGAGATCGAAAAATTACATAAAAAATTATTAACATATTACATCTACATATTGTATGTACATATGTCTGTATGCAAATATCCTTACCTTCCAAAATCCAAATAAAAATCTTTTTTAAAGGACAAACGAAAAGCTTTATAAAAAAATAAAATGAATTTGAAATCAATTTTATTAAAATTTTGTATTGTAAAAAAATTTGGCGGATACACGCCCAAATTTTTTTTAATTTGATTTTGTAATATTTTAAAGCTTGTTTTTTTAGAGTGTCACAACTTTGAGTTGGCATCACTGCTTTCTTTGAGTACCCATTTAATAGCTGATAATTTTTTTAGTTTGCTTTGAAATTTCATTCAAATGATCACAACGACCTTGGTTTATACCACCAATTCGGCGAATGGGCTGAAGCACCAATTGATATTAATTTTGAATTTCCATTAAAAATTTTATTTTCCGATTAAGGCCATTTCTGGTTGAATGTACTCATAAATAGGAAGAACTGTCGCATTTGGAGTGAGGAGAATCCATAAAATTTTGCCGAAACACCATTACATCCATATAAAATTACTGTTTTCGTATTGAAAACATCATGTGGTCGTATTAGAAAGAATTTCGTTTAATTTTCATAAATACATATATAACAAATACAATTTATAGTTTCATATCATGGTATAAATAAATAGAAAAATGCATTCTGATGCTCCTTTGATTTCATAAAATGTGTTTTTATGCAATTTTTGGCCCTGTTCTGTAAACCGAATCCGAGTAAATTTCTCGTTTTCAAAAAATTAATAATGGTCCTACAGACGTGTTTAAAATCATACACGATAATTTGCTTTCAAATGTGATATTAAAAAAATTAAAAAAAGTCTGAATAAATATTTCTATTATCGGAGCTAGTTTTATTAAATCCTTCGATTTCAAATCGATTCGGTTTACAGAACAGGACCGTTTATTTTCTGAATTTTTATAACCTAACTTTTTTGTTTATGGTAAGCAGCTGTTCTTTGGAAAGCTTTCCATAATATTTAGAAGTTTTTTAGTGCTGCCGTACTTTCAACGTAATTTAATAAGAATGAATATACGCTCATTTGTTAACTCATGTAATTTATTGTAATTATTATTTTCAACGATCTGGTCACACCATTTATTACGTTTACTTATCACTTTGATTTAATGTTGTTGTTAGATTTTCTTTGTATAGGACAGTTGGCTACCAAATTATGTATGTATGTATGTATGTATGTATGTCGTCCACTATAATTACAAGTTTTGCCGGGTATGATATGATAATGATCATTTGTATTTATTTGTTAGAAGCAGGTATGTATGTATGCGTGTATATATAAACAAGTAATAGAACAACATTAACAGTTGCATAGAAAATGTAGAACATATTTTACACTAAAAAATTTTTTTTAATGTAATTCGAAATTTAGTAAGCACATTGATTTCTCCTTAATTGATTTTAGTAAAAATTTAGGGTTTTTAATGTAATTAATCGTCTAAATCATACGCAAATTTTTGAATTACATAGTTGCTCAATTCACAAGCCTTGTTGTATCGCTTAATGTTGTATTTGAAAAGCAAATATGTATGTAAATATTCCAATCAAAATGCCTTTACAAAATTATTTATTTAAATCATGTCAAAATGAATACAAAATTTAAAATATTATTAATAAATTGTTTTTTTGTGAGATTTTTGTTTTGCACTTCTCTTTTCAAATACAACTACATACATATGTATGTTTGTATGTGTGTATATATGTATGTATAAATGATACAATTTGGCTTGTGTTTTGCGCAAATATTTATAAATTTCATTAATCACAACTATAGATCTGTTTACCAAATGAATTTCTTTTCTTTTTTCACAATTCACATTCCATTTTGATTGACAAATCTTTTATTTTTTTTTAATTACTAAACAGGTCTCATATTTCTCTGCAAAAAACTTGTACATATCCGTTTGTTAGTCTAAATGAATCATAAAGATTTACATAAAACTTGGCCACAAATAAAAAAAAGGTGTCGTCATAGCGGTGCTAAAAATAAAAAAAATTAAATTGTAATAAAATAATAAAAATAATAAATAAATAAATACAAAACTGTTAAACTGTTAAAAATCACGAAATTCCAAACCACATTTGTATATTCCTACATGATCTTGCTTGCTACCACTAAATTTTAACACACACTTCACTGCAAAAGATCCAGAACAAAACACAAAGAACGCAAATAAAATTTCAATATCATTACTTGGTTTGATGGACAAAATAAAAAAAGAAGGAAAGAAAAATATTAAGATCGTGCCAAAAATAATAAAATTTAACAGCTACAAAAACGAAAAAAAAGAACTAATCAGAAAAATCTAGAAAAAACCATGCACATGCACGTACATATATTTTTTTAACCCTTTAAAGAGCAATAAGAAATTCCAAATTATTTTTCAAAAAAAAAACAAATTATTTTTTATTTTTTCCACTGTTTAAACAGACCACGATTCTATAAAAATTGAAGTGTTGTCCACAACTTTTCTATAGAAAGAAAGGTGAGCTACAAAAAAAAATATTATTTACTAAACATTTTTAGATTTGGTGTTGGAAGTTTGTGTATATGTCAGGTATGTACATATGTATGTACATACATATATCTTTATTGCATTCTGTGGCAATAAGGAAAAAGTACTAAAGTCATATTTTACTTTTTTGCTGGAAAGCACTTTCAAGCGTTCAAGTTGAATTTCAGAATTTTTTTTTTAAATTAAATTGGGAAATTCTCTGTTAACGTTTAGCTTTTTAAGCAACCATTGTTCTACATACTATAGCAAATACATTTAAGTCGAAATATAACAAAGTATAATCTAAATTAAGCTATTATTCCAAATGAAATTAGAAATCTAAAAAATATAAATCGCTAGTCATATTACTATAACTTCCGGAAAAACTACACAAATTAATTGAGATTTTGACCAGAGGTACTTTCAAATATTCACAGTGCGTAGGTACCATTAACTCAAAATCTGCTTATCTCGACTTAAGCACTTTTTCATTTTTGCCACAGAATTATGATGACACAATCTTGAGCATTTGCAGGTTAAAACTATTGCTTTATAGAATTAATATGACTCATATGCACGCACGTATAGATACATATGTGATTTATACAAAAAGGCTCGTAAAATACGCAAGCAATTCTGTATATATCTATGTATTGATGTACATACATATGTATGTACATATGTACATGTGTATGTACATATGTTTGTACATATGTACATTAAAGACCTGCACAATACCTCTTACCAGAATTTTTAAGGCTTGAGGGATTTTGCAAATGTTTTACCATAGCAAAATGTTCTAAAACAAACACTAAACAACACTGTTGGCAATATATTTGTTTAACTTATTGCAGGTATAGGAAGGAGTAAAGAAGAAAATAGTTCGTGACTGAAAAATTTGTGATGCTTGTGCTTTTTTCTACACATGGCCGCGTGTACAAACGTCATACATACCTACATAAGTTGGGTGTATGTTCTTTTATTTTTCTGCTCACATACAAACGCACACAAGCATTTACATTATTTGTGTGCGCTTGCTTAAAACCCCATCCTTAAATACACAATAGCTTACCATCTACATACATCTTACACACACACACTCAAACGTACAATATGCAAAATAATAAGCGAAAACGCATCAACACTACTCTTGTTGATTGTTTGTTATGAACAAGAAGTCTTGGTGACATTGCTTGTTGACACTCATACATATATGTATGTACATGTACACCAATACATCCATCGTGCTTCGCTTCCCAGTGGGAATTTGAGTTAACTCAGAGCTAGTTAATTATCAGCCAAAAGTTAGAGGTGGTTAAAATTAGCACTCATTCTGCATGTTAAAAGTGATCAGATTTAACACCGGGCGGCCGCAGGACGAGTGTATCAGCACAGAATACACAGAAGTGAAGAAAGTGACAGCTTTAATCAGGTTCTCGTAGAAAAAAGAGAAAATTATAGTGTATTTGATCCTGTAGTGTATTACTGCTTACCAATTAACACAGCTAATAAATATTTATTGCACTAGAAAGCAATATCAAAACAAAAACGACGACAAAATTTGTGGGAAAACGAGACAAACAGAAAAATACCCTTATCTTTCGTCTCGTGATACTTCAGTATGTTTTGTGGCATCAGTTTTGAAGTAACCATAAGTTAGCTCATTATGGGTTAGCTTATGCCAAATAAAAAAATTAAAAAGAAAGTGTTATTTTTAGTTAATTATGATTTACCTTATTATATATTAAAATTTTTTAGTCAACTTAAAGTTTAAACAATTTTAAATTATTTGTTTTTAAGAAACGAGAACGTGTATCGAACCGTGATCATTTTGTTTGTCAGCCATCATACTCACTTTGCCATTGCGCCATATAAAATACATATAAGTGGCACAGAGTTATTATACACATAAATTTTATGCTGACATCTTCTCGCTGAACTTTGACTGTATCAGCCTTGAGTTAGCTAAAAGTTAGCTCAAAACTTATCGAAGAAGTTAGTTCTATAAAACCAACTCACTAATCTCTGCATCAGTTTAAAGTTAGTTCAATACTTATCGGGAAGAAGACAGTTGTGCAAAAAACAAATGCCTCACATCTGCCTCATTTATGAATTAGTTCACAAGCTAGTTGTAAATAAGTTATCAAAAAGTCACCCATATTTTGAGCTAGCTAATAAAAATCCGACTCTGTTATAATACGACAGCATTTATTATTGGATTAGTAGGCATAATACATGAAAGGAGAATAGATTAAAAAAAACAAAACGTAGGTAGGTATATTAAGAAACATTTTGAAATTGTTTACGCAGGTCTCTAATGTACATAAGCTCACACCCATTACATCCATACATACATATGTACATATATATGTATGTAAATATAGATAAATATGAAAAATAATAATGATGATTAACCAACACAACTCTTAGTACAAACTAGAATTATCATCACAATCTTTATGTGCTTTGGGCCTTCCATTTAAATAAGTATGGGCGAAATTTATATCCATATGTATAGATGTACATATGTATGTAGAAAACAAGAACTACATACAAACAACAAAAAAACATTTTTAAACAAATTAGCCTGTCTCACTACTCTTTAAATCTCAAAAAGCAAAAACAACAGCCAGTCTGAAACACAAAGAAATGCGAATAAACAAAAACAAACAGCCCAGCAACACTAAAACTTAAAAAACTGTCAATGTCAACAGAATGCACACAAACACACACACACACACACAAAATCCCAACAGGGAACAACAGAAAAAATATCACTATTGTTGTTGTTGTGTTATGTGGGCGTAAAATAAGCAAAAACAAATTATGAAGCAAACACAACAATAACCATAAAAATATTATTAATGCTGAAATAACAAAAACAAAAACAAAAACAAATGGTTAAATGTCATTAAATAAACAGTTCCAAATAATATTGAAAATTAATTCAAGGATGTTCCTTATTTGTTTCGTCTTATGTGGGTTGTTTATATGTATGAAGGGGAATTTTGTGGGATTTAAATGAGGATAATTTAACAGAGTAAACGGATTAGAAACTATTAAGTTTACAGTAATGGGCATCATAGGCATTTGAATCATTTATGCCGTATGCGTTTGAGGAACTTACTGAAAAAAATGTTTTCAGAAGAAAAATGCCCAAAAAATTTTCTAACATTATTATTTCAACGTAAAAATATCACATTATCTTTGCGTTAGGCACTGCGGCACTAAATTATTATTATTATTATATATATGTAATTATATTTCTACATACAAAATTATTGCAAATTATTTTGAAGTTAAACATTTATAATGTCGATTTTCCAAATGTTTTCTTTCCAAATGTGCAAGCATTCAATTTTAGATGTTTTTTTTTGTTATTGTTTTTGCTAATATACAAATCTAAGGTGTGGTTGTTGTACATAACTCGTTAACTACCGTTGGTAATTGATGGATGAGGTAATTGAAAGCTACTAACTCATTCATTATTAAGTGCAAGAGCACCATTCTCTTACACATAAACGTACACAAACACAATCTATACAAAATGGAAAACAACACAACGATTTTTATTTGTTAAATGTCATTGATCGTTCTGCTTCAGTTTGTTAATTTCATAGTTATTCTTTAACATTCTAATTCTAACATCAATACAATTTATAATGTGTGTGTGTGTGCATACCCTGTGGGAAAAAGAAAAAGTTCTTTGCCGGGTTGTCAGACCTATTCCCGACCTATTTCGTCAAATTTTTAGTACGAAATAATCAATGTTGATCAAAATTTTTCACAAATTTGAATAGAGTAGGCTTTTGATAATAAGAATAGTAATTGAAAAAAAATTCCAATATTCAATAGAGTTTGAATGGAAATATTTTTAAATTACGAGTCGTATCGATTGCCGTAATATGCCCTAAAGGCCTAAAGTAAGAAGGTCTTCTAAGTTTTCTCGCACTCATAAAATATAGAAAGAATGTGCGACAACATGTTTGAGTAGTTAAATTCAATTGTAAGAAACTTAGTACACTTGGCCACACTTACATCAGCGTTAGCGTTGTAAAATTTCAAAAAGTGGCACAAAAAGGTGATTTGGGCGATTCTGACGGGTGCAACATTTAGACGCTTTAAACGTCTTTTATTAATAGAAAGAAACATATTTTCAATTAAGTTATTTCTAGAAAGGGTAATATTTTTTTATATACTATCTTATCTATTTACAAGAATTTATATGAAACGATCAAATAGCCACGAGAGAGCTTTAAAGTGCATGACGGGTGCAACCAACTTTCATAAGATCATACCACAAAAACACAAAACTCTGTTAATTTTTCAACTTTTAATGTATTATTCTTTTTTATTGTAAAAGATGAGATATCAGACGATGTTTGATCGTAGAGAGTTATAATCCAATAATAAGAAATTTGCTTTTTAAGCCATGACGGTTGCAACATGGCTGCTCTCTGTTTGGAGCCACGAGCTCTTTCCCCTTGCAAATGGTCTGCATACTTCTCAGGATTTTGTTTTCGCGTCCGTCTGCACTTTTGTTGCAAAGTCTCCATATTTGCCTATGTGATTAATATGAAAATGAAAATATTTAATGTGATCAATTATACAATAATGCTAAAAGTTATTTCTGTTGCACCCGTCATTCAAATATTATAAGTACGGGGGCAACCATTTTGAATTAAAGTTAATTTCAACACTAACCAGAAAATACAACTTCACTTTAACAGATTTCTATTTGTTTCTGACTTTTTTCTTACTTCCATAAAGCTTCAAAACATTGGCATTTCATTTCTATGAAAAAAGTAGACTTTTATACGTTTTGCATGATGGATGCAACATCATTGGGTTTTTAAAATCAATAATTCGGATGAACTAAAAACAATTGCTTATTTGTTTTTATATCGCTGATTGATAAATGTTTGCAGTTCAATATACAAAATAAAAATATGGTCACAATCTGGCTGATTTGAATTTGAATTTTCTCGCGCAAATCTATAATTCTTAATAATGCTAAAAAGCTTACATCTAAAAAATTATATTATTATAAAATATAGATATTTTACTTTAAATTGGCATCAAAAAAGTATCAAATAGTGTGATTTGAGAATTGATATTAAAAGTTGTCTAGAATAGAATCGCCCATTTTTTAAAAAAATTTGGCATCAAAAAGGGGATTATTTTTAAAAACATCAAGAATAAAAATCAGGTTTTGCATATCTAAAGACTAAAATATACTATTTTTATAAGCTTGCTTACAAGTCAATATATTAAAACAACATAATTTATATATTAATAAAACCGAAAGTAGAAAAATGTACATCTGCATTCAGTAAAAAGTATCAAAAAGAGGCTTAAATTAGAAAAAGTATCAAATTTGGGTGCATTTTGTTAAAGTAGCACAATAGCATCCAAGCAGTCGAAAAAGTGGCAAATTTTTACTTTAGTATTACCAACGGTAACGCTGACTTATATATGTTTGGGTGTGTGTGTTTTAAAATGTTACTCTTTTAAAGATGTCGTCGTCTTTACACGAATATTTTGCACAACTTCCGGTTTGTATGTCATTATTATACTCCTCTGGGTATTGCCTTTGTTAATGCCATATTATATTGTACCTACAAAGTTTTTTTTAAATTTCTGGTTCTCTGTATCTGTTTCGTATATGTAGGTACTCGTTCCTATAATAAACTTTTTTTTTTAATATGTTGCTTTGGTTTCTATTTTTTAATGTTTATGTTTGATGGGTGACATGCAAAATAATAAAAAAAGAAGTAGAATGTACAAATAAAAGGTACGATAAACTTGAATATTTTTTTTCTTTCAAAGTTGTTGTTATTGTAGTTGCTGTAGGTAGGCTTGCTTATGTTTAAAAACTTGACAAAGAATCCATATAATAGTTCGAAATGAGCAAAAATAAAATTATCCATAAATATTTTTTCTAGGAACTTTTTGTTGTTTGATGATAAATATGTACATAGGTACATATGTATGTGCTTTTTATTGTTGTTTTAAATTTGAGCAAACAGCAAAAGTAATTATGACAGCACTTGGTGCTTTTCTATGTTTTGTGTTTTTTTTCTTCCATCCAATGAGTAAATGAGTTTGAGTTTTGGGTCATTAAGCAACTATTCAAAGCGATTCATTTAAGAATCTTTGGTGTCTGCAATAAGCACAAGAATCGAAAGTTTTGTTTCTTCAAACTTTTCGAGTTTTCATATTAGGTCACACCCGTTACATGAAGAAATCACAGCCGCCACATAAAGAGGTGAAACCCGGCACTTTTTGAAAAATTTCTTTTGTAAGAGATATTTGTTTTTGCAGACATTCTGTTCTACTGAAAATATCCTAAAAATAATAATTCTGTAAAAACCGAAGTCATACTCGTTGCAACCTTCTGATGACCATTGTGATCAAAATTATGTTATTTTTAGAACCTCTTATTAATCCTTGCAAACCTCACCCTCTTTAGGGTTCCGTACACCCTATTGTTTTCACTACGCTGTTCGTCTGTTCGCCACAGGCTCTTCTTTAGAGAACCGTAAGAGCTACGTCAACAAATATATGACAGTTAAAATTTAAACGGTGTTCCAAGACGAGCAACGAAAATGTTAAATTCCCATGTAATATACACTTGAAATTTGTAAAGTTAGTGTATTTTTATACAGACTATAACAATTATCACTAA
This sequence comes from Tachina fera, assembly GCA_905220375.1. Classification (NCBI taxonomy): domain Eukaryota; kingdom Metazoa; phylum Arthropoda; class Insecta; order Diptera; family Tachinidae; genus Tachina; species Tachina fera. Next base: position 181,712,816 of record LR999963.1, read on the forward strand.
AATGAAAAAAAATCTAAATCTAAAATCTAAAGGGTGTAAAATCGCCAAACCGAAACAAATCGTCAAAACTAAAAAAAGGTGCCAGTTAAAAAAAATCTGTAAAACTAAAATAAATCGCCAAAAACCAGAAAAATCGTCAAGATGAAAAAAAACGCAAAAACCAGGAAAAAATCGCCGAATTAAAAAAAAAAAATAAAACTAAAATAAATCGCCAAAAACCGGAAAAGTCGCCAAAATGGAAAAAATCGCAAAAATGAAACAAAAAACGCTAAAAACCGAAAAAATGACAAAATGAAAAAAAGCTGCATGTAAAACATCTTTAGAACTAAAAAATCGGAAAAATCGCCAAATAGAAAAAAAATCCCCGAAAACCGAAAAAAATCGCCAAAACTAAAAAACCGAAAAAAATCAATAAAACTGGAAAAACGCGCCAAATAAAAAATCTTAAACTAAAATAAATCGCCAAAACCGAAAAAAGTGACCCAAATGAAAAAAACGCGTTAAAAACCGAAAAAATCGTAGAAACGAGAATAAAGCGCAAAAATAAATAAAAAAATTAAACTTAAATAAATCGCCAAAAACCGGAAAATCGCCAAAATTAAAAAAATGCCAAAAACCAAAACAATCGCCAAAACGAGAAAAAAGCACCAAATAAAAAAAATTTTTAAAACTTAAATAAAAGGCAAAAAAAAAACGGAAAATCGCCAAACCTAAAAAAACGCCAAAAACCGGAAAAAATCCATAAAACGAGAAAAAGTGCCATATTAAATTCCAAAACTAAAACAAATGCCAAAAACCAAAAAAAAAATCGCCAGAACAAAAAAATCGCTAAGAAACCGAATAAATGGGCAAAACAAGAAAAAAGCACCAAAAAAATTTAAAACTAAGATAAATCGCGAAAATCGCCCAAATGAAAAAAACGCCAAAAAAAACTGATACAATCGCCAAAATGAGAAAAAGTGCCAATATAAAAAAAAATTTAAGACTGGCATTAATCGCAAAAAAAAACGGAAAAATCGCCCAAATGAAAAAATGTCAAAAACCGAATAAAATCGCCTAAATAAAAAAACGACAAAGACCGAAAAAAATCGCCAAAAAGAGAGAGAAGAGCGCAAATGAAAATTAAATTTTTAAAATCAAAATAAATCGCAAAAATCCCAAAAAACCGACAAAAATTAAAAAATCGCTAAAAACCGAAAAAATGGCCAAAACGCGAAAAAAGCACCAAAATAAAAAAAACATTTTTAAAACTAAAATTAACCGCCAAAATCCAAAAAAATCGCCAAAATGAAAAAATCGCCAAAACCCAAAAAAATCGCCAAAACGAGAAAAGAGCGCAAAAACTGAAAAAAACGCTACAACTGAAAATAACGACAAAAATGTAAAAACTTCAAAACTAAAAAAACGCTAAAAACCGAAAAAATCCCAAAAACAAAAAAAGTGCAAGAAATATATATTATATAGGCCAAAGTTCGTTAGTATTAAAAATCTAATGTCTGTACGGAACCCTTCGTGTGCGAGTTAAAGTCGCCCTTGAGTGAATTTATTTTAATTACAAACTTTGTGTTTTTTTTTTTGATTACATAACAAAAAATGTGAGTATCATGGTCATACCCGGCATACAATGGAGTTACCCAAAAGATAGTTTTAAAAATTTACCTGTTGAAAACAGTTACCCTTATCGGGAATAAAAGGCGAACATTTTGTACAAGTGAAATTTTTCCCGTGAACAAAGAAATTGCGAACAAAAATAGAAAATAGTATACCGACACAAGAACAACGCAAACATTGGCGATCACAAATTAAGGGAAAGGGAACCCTTTTCACCTGAACTTTTATTCCCGATAAGGGTGAGTATGTACGTAATTTCAAAGAAATTGGCTTTTTACAAAGAAACTTTTAGAAAATTTACCTAAAAAAACACTTTTTCAGAAAAGTACCATTTAAAAAAAGTAACTTCTAAAAAAGGCAACAACTTTTTTTGCAGCGTACACTGAATGCCCCCAATGATTTGTATTTACATACCTACATTTGTATGTACATGTGTATAACAATTTTTGCCATGCGGGGCATTTAATTTTTTTATACAAATTTTTTTTATGATTTATTTTCTACTAAATCTTTTCAAACAATTTAAACTTATCGAAAATTTTGTTACACTTTCTCTTTTTAAGAAATATTTAATACGACAAGCTACAAATATTTTTCTAATGAAAATGGAAAACATATTTGTATTTTACTAAATACTTACAAACAATATTTTCATAACTAATGGCATATTTATGTCATTATCAATTACTTTAACTATAAAAATGAATAAATGAAATTTACTCGTACAACAATAGCAAAACAACATCAGCTGGAAAACAAATTTCTCTTTAATCTTTTGTGGCAGGAAAAAGTTAACATTACCACCCACTTTTCAAAAATGCCATCATCATCGTTCATCGTTTGAGAAAAGAAATAGTGTATTGATGCAAAAAAGGCCTTTTAATAATAAAAAAAATAAAAAATCTCTTGTGATAGCATGTCTTGAGGTGATTTTTTATATGCTGGTGGTAAAATGAATGAAAAAAAAATCACAGATTTTCGATCATAATTTTGTTGATTGTGTTCTCGTTTCATTTAACAGCATTTATCATAAATAAATTCTGGAAAAGCTCAAATGTGCCACATATGTTCACATATTTTATTGCCTCGCGTTTGTTGTCTTTTTCTTTTTGTTAATATATTTTTATTAGTGTTCAATATTGATTTTTGCTTAAAGAGGCTGCTTTCTTTCCCTACATTTAATGCATCACTTTGGCAACAAAAACTTTTACTTTACAAAAGTTTTCTAATGATGTTTAGTGCGCCGCAGTGTGTTTTTGTAACAAAATGCAGCTGCAAATTCTTTTAATATGCCCGTTCTTTCTTGTTTTTTATTTTTTATTTTTGCCTCTAAAGTAGTTTTGGGTTTAAATTGATATGAAAGGCGTTGGTGGTTTGAGATTTTCCTTCTTTCTATCCTCCTAAACCACATTAAGAATCTTAAGATCTACGTTGTAGATTACAAAAAAAAAATAAAAAATAAAAAATAATAGAAATGTGTAAGCCTTAAACATGTGTTAAAAATTTCTTTAACACACTTTTACACACTTGGTTACAAAAACCAACTAAACTTCCGCACCTGGATTCTTTGGAAAATGTTAAAAGAAAAGAAATAAACTGACTTGTAAATAAACAAGACAAAAGTACTTTATTGAGTCAAGACAAATTTTTCACAACTGACATAAATTTCCTGCATCACAAAAACACAAGACAAAAAGACAAAAACACAAAACACAAAAAAAAAAAAATAAAATAAAAATAGATTAAAGCTTTAAGCTGAATATAAAATTTATTTCAAAACTTAAAAACTAATAAAATAAAGATATAATAATAAAAATTATTTATTTGGCATTTATTTGCAATTAAATTCAACAAAATATTTGCAAAACATTTTGAAAGCAAAGAGACTATTTAATCAAACCTCCTTTCTTTCACCATATCTAATTAATCTTATAAAAAACTTTGTTAAATGAAAATTTCATAACAATTATAAATTAAATAAATAAACAAGATCATTAAACGTTTTTCAATTAACCAAAAAAAAAAGGGAAAGATAACGAAAACAAAAAACTAAAAGTGTTTCAAAATGCTAAAAATAGTTTAATGAGTGAACGAACAACTTAAAAGTAAAAATTGTAAAATAACAAGATAAATATTTTTTTAAAAAAATTTTGTTTTAAGAGCTGAAACTTTTGTGTAAAATTAAGAAAAAAAATTAATCAAGTAACAAAATAAAAGATTTGCCAATCATTCCAAATAATTTTTTTAAAATTTAATTTCCCCACTTTTTCTATAGAAAAGTGTAATATATTACAAAAAACTTTTCTATAGAAAAGTATCTTATATGCCAACTATCTACCAGTCATTCCAAATAAAAATTTTTTTAAATTTAATTTCCCCACGTTTTCTATAGAAAAGTGTAATAAATTACAAATAACTTTTCTATAGAAAAATGTCATGAATTACAGACAACTTTTCTGTAGAAAAGTGTCTTGTAATACAGACAACGTTTCAATAGAAAAGTGTCTTATAATACAGACAACTTTTCTATAGAAAAGTGTCTTATAATACAGACAACTTTTCTATAGAAAAGTGTCTTATAATACAGACAACTTTTCTATAGAAAAGTGTCTTATAATACAGACAACTTTTCTATAGAAAAGTGTCTTATAATACAGACAACTTTTCTATAGAAAAGTGTCTTATAATACAGACAACTTTTCTATAGAAAAGTGTCTTATAATACAGACAACTTTTCTATAGAAAAGTGTCTTATAATACAGACAACTTTTCTATAGAAAAGTGTCTTATAATACAGACAACTTTTCTATAGCAAAGTGTCTTATAATACCGAAAACTTTTCTATAGAAAAGTATCATCTGTTACATACACATTTTCTTTAGAAAAGTGTCATGTGTTACAAACAAATTTTTTATAGAAAAGTTTAATGTATTACAGACTACTTTTCTATGGAAAATTGTCTTGTATTACAAACAACTTTTCTATAGAAAAGTGTCTTGTATTACAGACAACTTTTCTATAGAAAAGTGTCTTGTATTACAGACAAATTTTCTATAGAAAAGTGTCTTGTATTACAGACAAATTTTCTATAGAAAAGTGTCTTGTATTACAGACAACTTTTCTATAGAAATGTGTTTTATATTACACATAAGTTTTCTATAGAAAAAGATCTTGTACTACGCACATTTTTTCTATAGAAAAGTGTAGCATTTTCTATAGAAGAGTATAATGTACTACAAAAATTTTTTCTATAGAAAAGTTTGCTGCTTTACTGCTGTGTCTTGGTTAACTTTTATATAGAAGTGCTTTAATTTTTTTCCCGGTTTGCTGTGTTGTAAGACAACTTTTGCTATTAGTGCCTATCTTTTTTTTCACAGCCACCACGTTCTTAAAATGCAAAATTTATTTAATTTTTATCTTAATGAAAATCTGGATATATTAAAACAATATGAATGCTTCTCATAAACAATATTGTTTAAATGCAACAACAGCATTCTTTGGAACAATAAACATGTCATTTATTGTGTTTAATTTTTTTTTTAAATTTATTTATGCATTCTTTTTTTTATTCATTTTTCTATGACTAATACACACGTACATACACATCAGCGTTTTAATTTTTATTTAATATTTGAAAATGAAAAAAAATCATTTTATTAAGATTAAATCTTGACATGATATATAAAACAATTAATATTTTTTTTGTTGGAATTTACAATGCAATGCATTGCATGAGGTTTTAATAAAAAAAATTAAAATAAAATAAAATAATTGTGATCAAATTAACTTTACGTGATATTTAAAAATAAATTTTCGTTAATTTTTATGCAAAAACTTTTCAATAATACGCAATATTTTCTTATTTTTCTCTTGCAGGTTTTTGAAAAATCTGGGAAATTGCTGACAAAGAATTAAATTAATAAATAAGTAAGTAACAGATTACCAGAGCATTTGTGAATAATATTTTGCGAGAAATATATCCCGTTTCCAATTAGAATTTTTTGTATTCCCTATTAATTGTTATTAGTTGGAACTGTTTCCCGTTAAAAATTTCTCGCGGAATTTTATTCATAATTGCACTTTATATATTTTTTCTGAACTATGTTTTGTCTTGTCTTTATCTTGTTTATAATTATTACTTACATTACTTTGTGTAACAACTACGTAAAATAAAACTCTCCTAAAGAGTACGGGTATGAAATATTGTACCAAAATGTTGGCCATACAACTTTACGACACGTGCTGGACGGAACACACGCACATAGTTCTTATTCTTAAAAATTCCCTTGTGGCAATATAATCCCTTAAGGGAATTTCTAAGCATAAAAATGGGCAACCTTGAAATTGGCTGATTTTTGCTGTTTGTGTTAACTTTTGAGTTTAGGTGTCTTCGTGTACTTATAGTACAATTGTATGCTTAATATTTTTGTGGAACATTTCATCTTCGCTTTACGACTTTTTAAAGGTGTTTTTGTGATATTTTAGAAGAGAGCCAAAAATTACCGTTATGTGGGGCAGTTAGGGGGTCAATATGTTCCACAAAAATATTTACCTTGATATTTTCTACAAAGTTGCTCATTATACTTTGCACCGCAAATCTAAACAAGACATAGTTTCATATACCGATTTATTGCACGAACAGGCCAAAAAGTTGAAACTTTAGTCCCTCCCATCCCCAAAAAAAAGTTCGTTATAATTTTTCATTACACACATATACATATATGTTTGGTCTATTCTACCAAAATGCATTCATTGTCAGAACCCCGTAGTTATTTTTAGTATTGCGCTGATTGATGATTATTCACATCAGGGTTGCCAGATTTTTTTCGACGTATTTCGCCAAATTGATTTAAAAAATAGCCAAAAGTTGCTAAAATCAATTTTATGTAGTTTTTTTTAAAATATGTATATTTGATAATGAATTTGTTTTTTATAATTTTTTTTTCATATAAAATTTATAAAATAATAAAAATTTTTTAGCAGGAAATTTTTGAGCTTTAGGTCATTATATTTTTAAGAAAATTATTATATGGCATATTTCCTTTATGTATTTTTATGTTTTTAGTTTTATTTTTATTATTTTTTATTAATTATTTTTATACTTTCTTAAATTAATTTTTGTTTAATTGTTTCTTTTTAACCGACATCAAAAAATGGAGGAAGTTGTTTGTATTTTTGGCGGGGATATGCCCACAAAATTTTTTTTATTTGATTGCTGCGGCACCTTGCCCAAATTTTTAGTTAAAAAATGGGTGGGACGACGCCCATTAAAATCCCATTAAAATTTATTATTCAGCCCAATCATAAACAAAAATTCCGTGCGATTTTTTTCCCCTTTTCTCCTATCATGAATTTGTTTTTCCCTGTTTTTATAAATTGCGGGAATAAAAAACTCCCCGGGGAAAAAAGTAGGTATTATAAACGCAATTGAACTTGCTTTTTTTACTAAAAATCTTTCCCTTGCAAACCAGAAGGAAGTTTACATAAAAACATATTTAATACTCCATTAAAACAAAATTTATATACATAAACTTGTATTTTATAGATCTTGTATGTAAAAAAACACAAATAATGCACAAATAAATAATATAAACTTATTTTTACATATTTTTCCAAGTTGGTGAATTTTAATAATTTTGTTTACTCTCTCACTCAAAAAAAAGGGAGAAACATAAATGTCAACGAACAAGCAAAACAACGAGCTTCGTAATGCGGTGATGCCACGTATTACTATTTTTTGTTCCCAAAGAATTTTTGATTGGAGGAATGTTTTCTCGAGAAAATTATTTTCGTTGAAGAAGTAAATTCCGAAGGAATATTGATGATTTGGCTGATTACGTTTCACGTGGTTATAATTAACTGATTTTTACAAAACTAAACACACACCCTGAGCTCTGAAAAACACACAGTCGTAAATTTAAGAAAATGGGTGAATGCGCGCCCATTAAAATTTAATTTTTTATTTAACGTACTTCTGCTTAACCAACAGATTTTCTAAACATTTTTTTGTTTGAAAGAGTTTTCTTGCAGTTTGTTCTTATAATTTTTTTTTTCGAAAATGTTCTATTTTTTATTTTTTTTAATATATAAATTTATTTTAAATTTTGTTTAGTTTAATTGTTTCTTGTTTCTTTTTTGAAAATAATATTCTTTCAATAAAGTAAAGGTTTTCATTTCAGGTTTTTCTAGTGGAAAAATGTAATTTTTTTGGCTTCAAACACAGGAAAAAAAAATTTAAAATTTTTATTTTCCGGTGTTGGTTGTAAAAAAATTACATTTTTCCATTTTTCCAACAAACAAAAAACCGAAATGAATATCTTTAGTATATAATTCTCCTTAATTATAAAAATTTTTGAGTTGAATTAAAAAAAATAATCATAAAAATTACCATTATATTTATTATATAATATTATAGCCAGAAAAATTACAAATTCGCCAAATTAAATGTTTAGAAGATAAACTAGTTAAAAAATTTTCACATTTGGCGAGAAATCGCCATATCTGACAGCTTTGATTCACATGTTTATATGGGTAAAGTATCATGTTTTCTCTTTCTCTCTCGCTCACCATCTCTTTTTATTAATTTTGTAGAAATAGAATTCCACGCTCCATGGTAAATTGTTAAAATCTCTTATTTGTTGACATCCATAACTAAACAAAACCATGAAGGGATTCTTATTTGCCGAATTTTTCTCATGCTCTTAAAATTTCTATGAAGCAAACCGAAACAACGCGGTGGCAACACTTTGCAATGGGAAAATCCGTTGCATAGTGTCCACACCTGATGATTTTATATCATACCTCATAATATGATCACGGCAGAGCAAACTGTCATTTTTTCATTAATATCAACACAATGGGGTAGACGTTGATGATTTTATATTATGCTAAATAAAACAAATATTTGAAAAATACTTGCCGAAAATAATGAAATTGAGTGTTGTTTAACTTTTTTTAAACGAAAATATTTTAATAAATAAATGTTAAATAAACAGTAACACATAAAATGACATTTGATATCAAGATGAAAACATCAGGCCGTGAGCTCTGATGATTATATCATAACACTGCCATAATATTAATAAATTTAGTCTATAAGTGATGAATTTTCATCATGATATAAATTCATCAGGTGTGGACACTATGTTAGATAGTAAAGTTGGCTGCTAAACAGCTGTTTTTGTTGTTGTTAAAAGATAATGTCATTTTAGCTATTTTTAGGTAAATCTAGCGGTTTTATCTTCCTATTTTATTTCTGTTTTGTGGGTTTTATTAAAAAAGAGCATTTAAAATTACTATTTATCTGGCATCGCCGAAATACTTTGTACTCTCTTATTAGTTCACAATTTAATGTAAAATAGAGAATTAGTAACAGAGCTTAGATTTACCATTCTACTTTTAAGAATTCCTAGAAATTTTGAAAAAGCTGTCGCAAAATTATAAAACCCTTAAACAAATTTCACTTTGCATTTCAATACTCTCACACAAATTTATACTAAGAATTTTTCTTCCCATGATTATTTATAATTTTTGCTGACTGTTTGTTACTGCTTCTCAGTGTCATAAATAAATTGCATTTTAAATTAAATTGAATTAAATTTAATTGAATACGAACAATTTTCGTAATTTGCTGCTAAAAATGGAGAAAAAAAACATTAACCATATTGAACTTTTTTTCAGCTTCTCTAAACCGCAAAAATAAATTTTGTGTACAAAAAGGAGTTGAAAGAAAAAAATTAAATCATGAGGTTTTTGCAGACAGATGATGCAGATGATGAGCAGACATTAAGTGAGTGCAAATTGGTTTGAACAAACCAAAAAAAATTCTTTGTTGAGCTTAATTTGCACTTAAAATATTTTCAACTCTGAAAGTAACAATTCCAAGGCGAATTCAATAAGCTGAACTCATTTGTATATGAACTGCAAGACTGCATTAAAAAACATGCATATATGTTAGTGTAAAACTTTTAGTTGTTAAAAAAAATAAAGAATGTTTTGTTGAATTTTAACACCACAGAAACTGACAGCTGATCATCAGCTGCTAAAATGAGGTCAGCTGGTATGAATTCACCTTGCAATAATTCTGTATTTTGTCTGTAAAAGTATAGTTTTTTTTCAATAAGAAAATTTATTTGAAATAGAACAATTGCTTTGCATAAAAGCATACTTTTCTAGAAAAAAAAACTGCCTAATTTTTTTGATATTTAATATGCAACACATAAAATATTTGTATTCTTGGTCCTTTTGAACAGGGGAGTTCCCTCTTCCGTCTGTCAATCCGTCCATGCGTCTGTCGGTACGTGAAATCTGAAGCTTCCAGACTTCGGTCATAAGCTGGCATATTAGGAATAGTCTAAAATAGATGGGAATTGAAAATCAGCAAAATCTAAAATATGGTTTCAGAGCTGGAAAGTTTAAACTTTATTTTGCCATATAAAAGCAACTACCGAAAACTAGTTTTTATTTATTTTTTATTAACTAAATTTATTTTATACTTCAGTACGAATAAAATTGGTTTTTAAAATTAAAAAAACCAAAAAAAAAATTAAAAAGACGTGTGGAGGGTTGGAAAACTTTAATTTTTTTTTGTAACTTATTGAAACTAATTTTTCCTTTTTTTCTATAAATTAAATCAGAAAAGCTAGGGACTTTGGTTTTGAGCTGGTCATGACGGAAATGGTCCGACATACATACAAAGATTGAAAAATACAATAGAAAAGTGTCTTGTATTACAGACGACTTTTCTATAGAAAAGTGTCTTGTATTACAGACAACTTTTCGATAGAAAAGTGTTTTGTATTACAGACAACTTTTCTATAAAAAAGTGTCTTGTATTACAGACAACTTTTCTATAGAAAAGTGTCTTGTATTACAGACAACTTTTCTATAGAAAAGTGTCTTGTATTACAGACAACTTTTCTATAGAAAAGTGTCTTGTATTACAGACAACTTTATTATAGAAAAGTGTTTTGTATTACAGACAACTTTTCTATAGAAAAGTGTTTTGTATTACAGACAACTTTTCTATAGAAAAGTGTTTTGTATTACAGACAACTTTTCTATAGAAAAGTGTTTTGTATTACAGACAACTTTTCTATAGAAAAGTGTCTTGTATTACAGACAACTGTTCTATAGAAAAGTGTCTTGTATTACTGACAACTTTTCTATAGAAAAGTGTCATGTATTACAGACAACTTTTCTATAGAAAAGTGTTTTGTATTACAGACAACTTTTCTATAGAAAAGTGTCATGTATTACAGACAACTTTTCTATAGAAAAGTGTTTTGTATTACAGACAACTTTTCTATAGAAAAGTGTTTTGTATTACAGACAACTTTTCTATAGAAAAGTGTTTTGTATTACAGACAACTGTTCTATAGAAAAGTGTCTTGTATTACAGACAACTTTTCTATAAAAAAGTGTTTTGTATTACAGACAACTTTTCTATAGAAAAGTGTTTTGTATTACAGACAACTTTTCTATAGAAAAGTGTTTTGTATTACAGACAACTGTTCTATAGAAAAGTGTCTTGTATTACAGACAACTTTTCTATAAAAAAGTGTTTTGTATTACAGACAACTTTTCTATAGAAAAGTGTTTTGTATTACAGACAACTTTTCTATAGAAAAGTGTTTTGTATTACAGACAACTTTTCTATAGAAAAGTGTTTTGTATTACAGACAACTTTTCTATAAAAAAGTGGTTTGTATTACAGACAACTTTTCTATAGAAAAGTGTTTTGTATTACAGACAACTTTTCTATAGAAAAGTGTCTTGTATTACAGACAACTGTTCTATAGAAAAGTGTCTTGTATTACAGACAACTTTTCTATAAAAAAGTGTTTTGTATTACAGACAACTTTTCTATAGAAAAGTGTTTTGTATTACAGACAACTTTTCTATAGAAAAGTGTTTTGTATTACAGACAACTTTTCTATAGAAAAGTGTTTTGTATTACAGACAACTTTATTATAGAAAAGTGTTTTGTATTACAGACAACTTTTCTATAGAAAAGTGTCTTGTATTACAGACAACTGTTCTATAGAAAAGTGTCTTGTATTACAGACAACTTTTCTATAGAAAAGTGTTTTGTATTACAGACAACTTTTCTATAGAAAAGTGTCTTGTATTACAGACAACTGTTCTATAGAAAAGTGTCTTGTATTACAGACAACTGTTCTATAGAAAAGTGTCTTGTATTACAGACAACTGTTCTATAGAAAAGTGTCTGGTATTACAGACAACTTTTTTATAGAAAAGTGTTTTGTATTACAGACAACTTTTTTATAGAAAAGTGTTTTGTATTACAGACAACTGTTCTATAGAAAAGTGTCTTGTATTACAGACAACTTTTTATAGAAAAGTGTTTTGTATTACAGACAATTTTTTTTATAGAAAAGTGTCTTGTGTTACAGAAAATTTTTTTTATAGAAAAGTGTCTTGTGTTACAGACAACTTTTCTATAGAAAAGTGACTTGTATTACAGACAACTTTTTTATAGAAAAGTGTCTTGTGTTACAGACAACTTTTCTATAGAAAAGTGACTTGTATTACAGACAACTTTTCTATAGAAAAGTGACTTGTATTACAGACAACTGTTCTATAGAAAAGTGTTTTGTATTACAGACAACTGTTCTATAGAAAAGTGTCTTGTATTACAGACAACTTTTTTATAGAAAAGTGTTTTGTATTACAGACAATTTTTTTATAGAAAAGTGTCTTGTGTTACAGAAAATTTTTTTTATAGAAAAGTGTCTTGTGTTACAGACAACTTTTCTATAGAAAAGTGACTTGTATTACAGACAAACAATATTCACTGTTTTTCCGGGGAAATACAGCAAAACCATGGGTGGTATTTGAGCCCAAAATTTAAAGTTTTATAGTGGCAATTAATAATTATTCACAATTAATAATTAATAATTATTCATTGTTTGATACACAGTACATGTGCAACATTAAATAATTAAATCAATAAGTCGTGATTATATTTATTTATTAAGTTGCGAAACTTTAAATGTTTGTTGTAAACTTAAACTTTTAGAAAAAGCTTTAAAAGTTTTGAATTTTCTATTTAAAATGTGTTTATATATATATTTTTTCAATATTTTTTATATATGTTTTTCTAATTTGTTTTATTAAAAAAACGAAGCAGAAAGAAGTCTTTGGCAAGAGAAAAACACAACAACAACACCGCCACAAGTCAGTGTTTGGGAAGGTGTTGAGGGTGGTGGCTCTAATGGTTGTTGTACACCGCCGAGTGAAACTATTAAAAGATTTCAAGTTGCAACTGCTGAAATATTTAGTTAGTTAGTTTTAGCTGTTTGCTGCTGCGGCTGCTGCTACAGCACGAACGAATTCCTACAATTATGATGTTTTCATTTAATGGTTTGCAATGAAGGCGTTCGTTCGTTCATTAGTTGTTGGCTTTCGTTAATATTTATAAAAAGACCATTGTACAAAAATGTACATACATAAATATATATTTTCAAAAACATTATGGTGCATGTTTGAGTGTACGTATGTATGTTTCGGTGTATGTTCATTTGTAACCATGTTAAGAGTTTGTTTTGGTCGCGTAATCAGGGTGTAACAACAATTACGAGAAGTACGCGCTGTGCATGATTTTCATATATGAACACAATACTTTGAAACCAAAAATAAAAATAATGAAAATAAAATAAAACAAACATCCATGCTGTGAATTCATTCATACGAATATTCATATTAAAACGCCACAATCTGCAGCTACAAGCAAAATTGTCTTGTATGCTTTTTTAAGCTCTAAACATGCACACACATGCATTCATATGTATATACAATCATCAGCTACTGGCAAACAGTTATGGAAAAAGCCGAGAAAAATATTAAGTTTGAAAAAAACACCGTAATTTTGAAATGGAAAACGAAAAAAGAAAAATATTACACTGAAAAAAATAATTCCAACTTACAGATAAATACGACAGATTTTACACACGCAAAGTTTACTTGGAGAGAGAGTAACACTCAGGCAATGAATGCTTACTACTCGTACTTTTACTAGGTGTCATCTTCTTTAGACAAGATATAGAAGAAAGGTGATGAAAGAAGAAATAGAGGAATGCTTCATTCTTTTACAGCTCTGCTTTTTGCACGTTTTTATAAATAATGCAGTGCTGCAGCGCCTCTGGCGTCAATTAAGTGTATTAATTTTATTTCAAACTGTGCTTAGTAGCCATTTTATTAAGGCTCCGTACACCAAAGGTGAAAAGGAATCCTATTGTTTTTGCCACACTGACCGTCTATCCGTCACAAGCTATTTTCTTACGTAAAAACGCCAAACCGAAAAAAATCGCCAAAACAAGAAAAAAATTTTAAAAGTAAAAAATCGTAAGACCTACGGACCTACGGAAATTTAGACAGATTATGTAGAACCTTGGCCGCTACAACAACAAATACATGACGGTAAAAAATTAAGTGGTGTTCCAAAACCAGCAACGAAAAATGTTAAAATCCCATGTAATATACATACATACAATTGTATGTACATATAGCCCATTTCCTTCAATAGTGTCATAACTCAAAAAATGCGATTTTTGCAAAACTAGTTTTTTGCGTTGTTGCGTTCACACTTGAAATTTGTAAAATTCGTGTATTTTTATACAGACTACAACAATAAACAATAAAATTTAAAAAAAACTGAAGTTAAAGGGTGTTTTATCAGTTAATGCAATTTTGACAATGTAATTTTGACAATTTGTTGTTGTATCTTGGAAACCGTAAGAGGCAAACTCTTGAAATTTTCAAAAACGGTAAAATTAAAAGAAATCACAAAATTATAAAATCGCCAGACCAAAAAAAAATCGCCAAAAACCAAAAAAAATCGCTTAAACGAAAAAAAGCACCAAATTATAAATAACTTTTTTAACACTAAAATAAATCGGCAAAACCGAAAAAATCGCCAAAATAAAAAAAATCGTCAAAATGAAAAAAAAAATCGCTAAACTGTAAAAACGCCAAAAAACCGAAAAAAATCGCCAAAACAAGAAAAAATGCAAAAAGAAAAAAAAACACCAAAACTTAAAAAAAATCGCCAAGGCCGAAAGAAACGCTAAAACTAAAAAAACATTCAAAAACATTATCTGAAAAAATCGCCAAAATGAAAAATCTACAAAATAAAAAAAGCAAAGAACCGAAAAAAATCGTCAAACCACGAAAAAGGTGCAAAAACTAAAAAATCGCCTAAATACAAAAAAATCGCAACATAAAAAAACCCCAAAATGAAGAAATAACAAAAACCGAAAAAAATCCAAAAACGAAAAAAAAAATTCCAAAACTATAAAATCGGCAAACCAGAAAAAATCGACAAAACCAATATAATAGCCAAAATGAAAAAACTCGCCAAAATGAAAAAAATAAGCCAAAATCTAAAAAAATCGCCAAACCGCGAAAAAGGTGCCAAAACTAAAAAACTGCTTAAATGAAAAAAAATCGCCAAATTGTAAAAACGCCAAAAACCGAAAAAATTGTCATAACGAGAAAAAAATGCTAAAATTAAAAAAAGCGTCAAAACTTAAAAAAATCGCCAAAAACCTAAAGAAACGCCAAAACTAAAAAAAAACTCAAAACCGAAAAAAAATGCCAAAACTATAAAATCGCCCAACCATAAAAAAATCGACAAAACCAAATAAGCCCTAATTAAAAAAATTCTAACACAAAAATAAATCAACAAAACCGAAAAAATCGCCAAAATGAAAAAAATCGCCTGAGTAAAAAAAAATCGCCAAACTGTAAAAACGCTAAGACCGAAAAAGTCGCAATAACGAGAAAATAAATTTTAAAATTAAAAAAAGTGCCAAAACTTAAAAAAAATCGCGAAAAACCAAAAAAAACCCAAAGCTAAAAAAACCAAAACTATACGTATATTATATAGTCTAGAGTTTATATTGAATTACATATCTAGTGTCCGTAGGGAACCCTTCGTGGGGCGGGTCAAAGTCGCACTTTAATGAATTTATTTATCATTTCTAAATGTTGAAATATTTTTGTCATTTCAGCTTAACAAAGACCCCAAATTTTACAGATTTTAGATATTTATGCCACCAACTCTAAGTTATCTTTCAATAGAATTTTGCTTTGTACTTATGTGAATATTTTTAAATTATATTTTTCAATAAAATTGCATAGAAATGACTACACTTAAAGTCTTTTATATTTTTTGAAAAAAAAAAATCACGCGATTTTTGTGGTATTTCCATAGATTTACACAAAAAGCACATGTGAATGGGAATGGGGTCTCTTCTTTGGAGTTTTTTTTTGTTGCAGTTAAGATTTGATTTTTGTTGGTTTGTTTGTTTGTTCACAGCCACAGCCACAGCAGACAGCAGACAGCAGAACAACAATTGTACTTAAATACGTACGATTCAAGTTAATCGTAGTGGTGTTGGTGGTTGGTTGCAAATTAAAAAGTGCGTATCTTGATATTGCAACATCATGAGGTTGTCTGCCTTGCCGGCCTGCTTTGCTGCCAATTGCTGAATGTTTTGATTTTTCAACAAATGCACACACACACACACACACACATACATAATCGATAAAAAAAAGAAGATACAAAAACATTAATCGACATCTAACAACGGAAATGTTCAAATTGTTATTCATTTGGTTTGTGTTGCCTTTGATTGAAAGGCAGATTCGACTTCAGATTCGCTTTTAATTTCAATTTGTTGTTTGGAGTATTTACAATTTTTATATAAGCAAGTTTTTTTCTGCAAACTATTAAATTTCCACTATTTTATTTATTATTGAACGCTAAAGCAAACGATTTATTAAATTACGAAATCTATTCATGTACACATGCGTTTTTTTTCTACTTTTGCTTTCATTATTATACTTTTTTTATAAGAAAATTCATTTATTTTTCTTAGGAATTTTCTGGAAATTTATTTCTTTTTTTTACAAAAAACAAATATTAAGATTTTGCTTCCCGAAATAAATTCGGTTAAAGAAAGAAAAATAAAAAGGTTGATTTAAAGGTAAAAAGATTTTGCTTTACATAATATGTATGAGTATTGATGACTTCTTTATTAGAAAAGTATCTTAAAAAAGTTACTTTTTAAAAATATCTTTATGAAGTGCCTCCATGAAATTTGAAATTATAAACCATATTGGATTTTTAAAAAGTATCTTTATGAAATTTTAAAATATGTAGTACTATTTTGAAAAAAGTACCTTTTTGAAATTTGAAAATAGTACCTTTTTGAAATTTTTAAAAGTACCTTTATGAAATTTGAAAATAGTACCCTTTTGAAAAAAGTACCTTTTTAAAATTGTAGAAAGTACCTTTATGAAATTTGAAAATAGTAACATTTTGAAAAAAGTACCTTTTTGAAGTTTGAAAATAGTCCCTTTTTCAAATTTGAGTATACTACCCTTATGATATATGAAAATAGTACCTTTTTGAAATTTTTAAAAGTACCTTTATGAAATTTGAAAATAGTACTCTTTTGAAAAAAGTACTTTTTTAAAATTGTAGAAAGTACCTTTATGAAATTTGAAAATAGTACCATTTTGAAAATAGTACCTATTGAAATTTTAAAAAGTACTTAAATGATATTTATGATATGATAGTACCTTTTTGAAATTCTAAAAAAAGTACATTTGTATGTATGTTTTTGAAAAAGTGCCTCTTTATTAAAAAGTACCGCTTTGAAAATAATAAAATTATATAAAAACAGTACCTTTTTGAAACATCATAAAAAAATTATAAAATAATTTTTTTTAATATTTTTATGAGTTAAGTTTTGGTATTTTAAAGTATTTTTTAAATTTTTCTCTCGAAAAAGGTACCTTATTGAACTACCTTTTTGAAAATTGTGCTTTTGAATAAAGTACCTCTTTGTATAAAAGTATACAAGTTTTTCTGTTAAATTTAAAAGGGTTTTTTTCTTGCATAATATGAGTGAGTATTGGTGGATTTTTTTTGTGTTGGAAATCCAGTTGCCAGCAATACAAAATTAATTTTTTTTTATTTATGGAAAATATTTTAATCTTGAAGTAAATTTTCTTTACAGAAACATTTGTTCTGTTACCAGCAAAATTTGTCGATATAGAAGAGGTTTCTTTGTTAAGAGCGAATTTTCTGTGCAGAAAAGAATTGTCCTGTTTCAAGAAATTTTTGTCCATGATTATATTTTTACTTGTTACAGAAATTTTTATTTATATAAAAAGCTAGTCTAGTATGGAAAACTGTCCTATTCAAAGTAGCTCTTCTGGAATAGGCTTATTTTTATATCTAAAGTTGCTGTGTCATGAGCATCCTTGTTATAGAAAACATTATTCTATATGTATTACTCGTATCTAATGTCTTAATATTCTTCAACAAAAAGTCAAGATTTGATTGTTTGATTGTTTTAGTTAAATAAATTGTTTAAAGTACTTAAGAGTTGTTGTTGTTGTACACATGTCGGACATTAATCGTTTTATAATTTTTTTTTGTAATTTTCTTGTACCTCAAAAGTTTAATCTATAACAACAAATGTTATTATTTTCCCATTCACAATTATGTTTGTTTGGTTAATCCGTTCGGTCTGTCTGTCAGTCTAGTCTGTCCATCTGTTCTAACTAAAGGTGTGGTCTATGTACAAAACAATATATATAAGTATTCGTATTCTTATGAGGCTTCCTTTCCTTTCCTTTGCCTCATGCATTGAACACATTCGAAAACAACAACATCAGCATTAATAATTCTAAACATCACGGCAACAAAAAGACTAAATAAAATCCAGCTGGAAAAAGAAGAAAATAAGCTTTAAGCCAAAGTTAAGCCGTAGCTTTAATACTTGAATAAACACATTAAGAAGAAAAAAAAGAGTAAAAAGCAAAAAGCACTTGTTGTCATCATCAGTGATCAAGACAAGAAATAATAAAAAAAAGAAAAACAAGCCAAGACAGTCACTCATGTTTCTTTAAAAAATTAAAATAAAAAAAAAGCAAAACATTAAGAAACTTTAAAACAGAGGCGTCATGGAAACCATCTCGAGGTCAGCCACTCTTATTTTATTATTATTAGTTTTATTTTTATATTTAAACGAGTATTATTGTTTTTTTCATTTGATTTTAAAACTTGGCTTCAACTTTTTATTTTTTTTTACCTTACACAGTCAAAAGAATTTTCGTACAATCTGTTTAATTTGTTTACGAGTAGTTTGTGCATATTTGAGTAGATATTTTGTTTTATCTTTAATTTATTCGTTTGATATGTTCAGTAATAATAATAATAATAATAATTAAAAAAAAAAAAATACTATATGCAATGCCGGCAAGAATTTTTGTTGCGGCAAGGAATGCATGCAATTAAAGACAAAGTTTTAAAATGATTTAACAAACAACATTTGAATGTTGGCTGGTTTTAGCTGACACTTGGCCAAGTTTAATCTGTTGGCATGTAAATGATCGCAGAATTATGATAATTGCGTTCGTTTTTTTTAAGCAGAAGTAAAACAAGCAAATTGCAGGTATTAAAAATTTATACTTCGTTGTCACTTTGCTTACGTTGAGCTTGAAGGAGGCAACTTTTAAAGCAACTAATACATGTAAAATCTTTTTTTTTCGAGCATTAAACCCTATGGCGTGAGACCGAACAACCTTGGTGAGTCACCGGTTTTAAGAAGAAGTAATTTTTAAGTAAAAAGTGCCCTTTTCTGAAACTAAGCTTTAAAAAAATATACAGGCCATCCCACGATGTCACCAGAAATCTTTTTCGATCGATTACTTATATTGAAAACAACAACAAATTTTCTAATGTTATTGTTGTTTGCAATACAAGTTGTCGCTAGAACGTTTGCTGGTGACATCGTGGGACAGGCCTATAGTTTTTTTTAATTACATGCTTGAAGGAAATAATCTTTTTGAAAATCAAACAACCTTTTTGATAAAAAAAAACTACCACTTTGTTGTAAAGTATCCTTTTCGAAATTAACTACCTTTTTGGAAAAAAACTACCTTTTTAATAACAAAAACCATTTTTATAAAGCGTACCTTTTTCAAAAAAGTACACATATTTATGTTAAAAAGTAACTTCTTGAAAGAGTATCTTTTTCAAAAAAGTAATTAAAAAAAAAGTCCAGTACTTTCTTGAAATAGTATCTTTTAAAAAATAAAATCTTTTTGAAAAAAGTACCTCTCCGAAAAAATTATATATTTGAAAATATGTACTACCTTTTTGAAAAAAAGCATCTTCTTGGAAAAAATATCTTTTTGAAAAAGACTACCTTTTAGGTAAAAACTTACATACATACATACATATGTATGTATAAGAATTAACTTTTTGATAGAAAGTACCATTTAAAAAAAAGTGCCTTTTTAAAAAAGGCACCTTTTTGAAATAGTATCTCTGTAAAAATAATAAGTACCTTTTTCAAATAAGTACTTTAAAAAAAATTTATTTTTGAAAAAATGTAGAAATATATGAAAAAAGTTTGCTTAGAAAAAAATCTTTTTGAAAATGTACGGTTTTTGAAAGAAGTACGTTTTTAACAAACTGACATTTTTAAAAAACTACTTTTTAAAAAAAATTTCATTTTAAATAAAAAAGTACTACAAAATTTATCTCTTGGAAAAAAACTCCTTTTTTTTTGGAAATATTTTCTTAAAAGTACCTCTTGTTAAGAAGTACTCTTTTTAAAAAGTATATTTAAAAAAGTACTTATTAAAAAAATTGCTTTTCAAACCAAAATTTACCATTTTAGAAAAAGTACTTTTAAATAAAGTACCTCCTTAAAATCACCTCCTTAAAAAAGTATGTCTTTAAAAATGTATTTTGAAAATGGTACGTTTTATGTACCATTTTCAAAAAGTACCATTTTCAAAAAGTACTTTAATAAATAAATATCTTTTTAGAAAAAATAACTATTTTAAGGAACGTAAAACGTTAGTGCTGTGAATACTGACGTTGTTTGGCCGCTTGATTCGGCTTGTCCGTTCCAGATTCTTGTCTCTCTCTGATTTGTAGTTAGTTTTAAAGAAATGACATTAAATTTATAGATTTTTTTTTTAAAGTACTACTTGAAAAATTAATTTTCTGCTTTTAGCCGAAATTAAAAACCTAAGAAACTTAATAGCATTATAAATATAAACAAGACAAGAAAAAAATCACACACTAACTGTCATTTTAATGTGTTACCTCATCCTTCTTCAAGTAGCAGAGTGATTTATTTCTGCGATTAAATACCTTAACTTCTGCATGTGATGGCATGTGTAATAAAAATCATCTAATAGATAAACATCATTAGAGCTAAATGGTCATAAAATAATAAACGAAGAACCTACAAGATACATAGATACTCCAGCAAGATAAATAACTTTTGTAATTTACAAAGTTGTGAGCGAAAGAATTTGCAGCATTTTTTATTTGTCTTTTATTTTTTAATTTTGCTTTCTTCCCAACTCCTGGTCTTCTGCGCAAAAAAAAATTAAAATTCAAACCTGTTTTCGTTTAAAGTCGCTTCTTTATTTTATTTGATTTGTGCTAAAAATGACTAACCCAGTCAGTGCGTGCTCATCTGATTGGGAAATGATGTAAAAGAAAGAATACCAATCGAAAGCCCAAAGAGTTTAAATAAACAACACACAAATAAATATAGTAAAACTGGCTAAAAACCAAATAAACAAACAAACAAACAGGCAAATCATTATAGTGAATCATCCTCGATACTTTCAACGGATTTGTTTTTACTAAAATCTTTTTACCAAAAAGAAAAACATCTAAAGAATATTTGCTTCTCGGTTATTAATGGCCAACCGGGGGAAGTAAACCAACAACATACTGCTGAAATCTGTTAGATTGATGTGAACAGATAAACTATAAAATCTTAAGAAAATAAAAATTTAAATGTTTAACAGAAAAGAAGCAAATGTTTTATTAATTAACACAAAAATTAAATAATATGCATTGGGTTATTACATTTAAAAAAAAAATAAAAATTTTTCTGATACCCAACTCAACTATTTAATATACGAGTACCTCTTGATAGTTTTTCTATTAAAAATTTGTTATATTACAGACAACTTTTCTATACAAAAGTGTCATGTATTACAGAAAACTTTTCTATAGAAAAGTGTCATGTATTACAGAGAACTTTTCTATAGAAAAGTGTCATGTATTACAGACAACTTTTCTATAGAAAAGTGTCATGTATTACAGACAACTTTTCTATAGAAAAGTGTCATGTATTACAGACAAGTTTTCTATAGAAAAGTGTCATGTATTACAGACAACTTTTCTATAGAAAAGTGTCATGTATTACAGACAACTTTTCTATAGAAAAGTGTCATGTATTACAGACAACTTTTCTATAGAAAAGTGTCATGTATTACAGACAACTTTTCTATAGAAAAGTGTCATGTATTACAGACAACTTTTCTATAGAAAAGTGTCATGTATTACAGACAACTTTTCTATAGAAAAGTGTCATGTATTACAGACAACTTTTCTATAGAAAAGTGTCATGTATTACAGACAACTTTTCTATAGAAAAGTGTCATGTATTACAGACAACTTTTCTATAGAAAAGTGTCATGTATTACAGACAACTTTTCTATAGAGAAGTGTCATGTATTACAGACAACTTTTCTATAGAAAAGTGTCATGTATTACAGACAACTTTTCTATAGAAAAGTGTCATGTATTACAGACAACTTTTCTATAGAAAAGTGTCATGTATTACAGACAAATTTTCTACTGAAAAGTGTCATGTATTACAGACAATTTTCTATGGAAAAGTGTCATGTATTACAAACAACTTTTCTATAGAAAAGTGTCATGTATTACAGAAAACTTTTCTATAGTAAAGTGTCATGTATTACAGACAACTTTTCTACTGAAAAGTGTCATGTATTACAGACAACTTTTCTATAGAAAAGTGCTATGTATTACAGACAACTTTTCTATAGAAAAGTGTCATGTATTACAGACAACTTTTCTATAGAAAAGTGTCATGTATTACAGACAACTTTTCTATAGAAAAGTGTCATGTATTGCAGACAACTTTTCTATAGAAAAGTGTCATGTTTTACATACAACTTTTCTATAGAAAAGTGTCATGTGTTACAGACAACTTTTCTATAGAAAAGTGTCATGTATTACAGACAACTTTTCTATAGAAAAGTGTCATGTATTACAGACAACTTTTCTATAGAAAAGTGTCATGTATTACAGACAACTTTTCTATAGAAAAGTGTCATGTATTACAGACAACTTTTCTATAGAAAAGTGTCATGTATTACAGACAACTTTTCTATAGAAAAGTTTCATGTATTAGAGAAAACTTTTCTATATAAAAGTGTCATGTATTACAGACAACTTTTCTATAGAAAAGTTTCATGTATTAGAGAAAACTTTTCTATATAAAAGTGTCATGTATTACAGACAACTTTTCTATAGAAAAGTGTCATGTATTACAGACAACTTTTCTATAGAAAATTGTCATGCATTACAGACAACTTTTCTACACAAAATTGTCATGTATTACAGACAACTTTTCTATAGAAAATTGTAATGTATTACAGACAACTTTTCTATAGAAAATTGTAATGTATTACAGACAACTTTTCTATAGAAAATTGTCATGTATTACAGACAACTTTTCTATAGAAAATTGTAATGTATTACAGACAACTTTTCTATAGAAAATTATCATGTATTACAGACAACTTTTCTATAGAAAATTGTCATGTATTACAGACAACTTTTCTATAGAAAATTGTCATATATTACAGACAACTTTTCTATAGAAAATTGTCATGTATTACTGACAACTTTTCTATAGAAAATTGTCATGTCTTACAGACAACTTTTCTATTGAAAATTGTCATGTATTACAGACAACTTTTTTACAGAAAAGTGTCATGTATTACAGACAACTTTTCTATAGAAAAGTGTCATGTATTACAGAGAACTTTTCTATAGAAAAGTGTCTTGGATTACAGACAACTTTTCTATAGAAAAGTGTCATTTATTACAGACAACTTTTCTATAGAAAAGTGTCATGGATTACAGACAACTTTTCTATAGAAAATTGTCATGTATTACAGACAACTTTTCTACAGAAAAGTGTCATGTATTACAGACAACTTTTTTATAGAGAAATGTAAGTGTTAAAGACTACTTTTCTATAGAAAATTCTAATGTATTACAAACAACTTTTCTATAGAAAAGTATGCTCCATTGCCAACCGTCCTGTCGAATCTTTAATACTTTATTTGCCTCGGTAGCGCTTTTGTTTAAGATGATGTAAGATTTCGTTGACAATCCTTAACAAGGCAAGCGAGTGAGTGGTATGAGCATTAAATAATTTCTTTAAATTATAAAAAAAATAATAAATAAAATAAAAATAAATATTATTTAATGTTTTCTTTGCTTTAATAAAGTAAATTAAAAAAAGATACACAAAAAACTATTCTAGTCCAAACAAATGTATTGAATTGAAAGTGTATGAATAAGCTTCTAAAGCCATGACATGACTGAAGGCCATAATTTGAGTTTTTCAATACGAGTATAATATAAATGTTATACAAACAATTTCATATTAAATTTTATGTTGTTATTTGAAATAGAAATTCATTCAATTAAAAAACGACCACGACCCACAGTCAGTTAAAAAGAACAGAATGCTCTGTAAGCTCTGTGGCAGCGCTAAAGACAGGGGCAAGGCAAAAGCACAGCAAGCACAGCAGGCTAAACAATGTTGACGAACTGTGTGCCTGCCCTGGTTGGCATATGATGCCCATGATGTTTAAATAAATAAACAATCGGACGACCGAACCATGTCTGTTTTTGGTTGCTTTTCAAAATAAACAAATTTTATTAATATTCTTGGGTTGAATAAAAAAAAACAATTATAAAAGCTAATTAAGGAAAGAAAAGCAGAAATTCATATACATACATACGTATATTGTCCATGTATGATATATATATATATATATATATCTACTTTGTTACCAAAATAAATAAAAACTTTTGCTTCAATTATAAGTAAATATTATTTTAATTAATTCTTTTGGTAATGCCTGGTATTTATTAAGAGAATATTAAATGTTGTTAAATTTGAACTTTAAATTTTCATTACGGATCACGTAAATGCTTTAAGCATTTGAAATCGTGTATAAATTGTTGTTGTGAAATGTATCAATATTGAATTAAATGAAGCAAAAGGCTAGACACTACATGATCTTTGCAAGTCTATGACTTAAAAAAGTTTTTCAACGATTTTACAAATTCAAGTTTTTGTTTTAGTTAAGTAAAGCAGATATATGTGTAATTAAATTATAAATAATAAATTATAAAATGCAAAATTTACTAATATATTTTAATTTATTTTGTTTTATTTAATAATTATGTATTTTATATTATTTTATTTAATATTTTTTATTTGATTTATTTTTTATATATTTTGTATTTAATATTTACATATTTTAATTTATTTTAGATTATATATTATTTTAATTTTTTTTATAAATAAGTTTACCATAGGTAAATCAATTGTATACACAGCAATCATTTCTCATATTCCGTTTCATAGAAAATTTACGTTAAGTAGCTGCTGTTAATAAGAATCTCTACCCAAGCAGATAGACTAGGGTGCTGATGAAGTGCATGCTTGCACAGAAAAGTATCGGTATTTCCCCCAGCTAATAAAAGTCTAGTTTAACATTTCTTCTCTTTTTTTAGAGAAACTCACATTAATTAATACAAATATTTCATTCAATAAGAATTGAAATTACTGAACTTAATCCCGAATAAGAAATTATTTCTGATTCAAATAAATCTAAAAATTTCTAATTTTAATTTTTGTTTATTTTATTTTATTTTATTTATTTTTTATTTTATTTCATTTTATTTTATTTCATTTCATTTTATTTTATTTTATTTTATTTTTGAATTATTTTATTTTATTTTATTTTATTTTATTTTAATTTATTTTATTTTATTTTTTTATTATTATATTATATTATTTATTTTATTTTATTTTCTTTTATTTTATTTTATTTTATTTTATTTTATTTTATTTTTTTTATTTTATTTTATTTTATTTAATTTAACTTTATTTAATTTAATTTTATTTAATTTTATTTATTTTTTATTTCATAATTTATCGTTTTGCCGTTTTGAGAGTAGTCAGTGTTGATTATAGGGTCGCCATAATTTTTTTAGCTAACAAAACCCACTTTGGTCTTTTTTGGCGCCTATTTACTCTGAGAAAAGGCAAAATCCGGATCTATAAAGTGAGTTTTCGCCAATTCTGTATAGGTACGTACAAAATTTATCCTCAAATACGAATTTTAACTTTTGACTTTCGTTTATGTGGTGTTTAAATTAAATTTCGAGCTTTGGTCTATTCACATACTTATTTAAGAATTTATGGTCTTTATTTTGAAAGCAGCTGCCTCCTCTCGTTAACTTTAACTCGTTTGCATTATTTCATTTGCAAACCATTAGAAAAACACACGACATTTTTATTGACACTTTTTAAAACCCCCCCAAAAAAAAAGATTTATTAAAATTTATCGCCTCAAAGTCAAACGTAAGCCACTCTTCAGCCACTCAAACTATTTTTTATGATAAAAGACTTTTACGAAAGAGAAATATGTATGTATGTATATGTAAAAAACAACTTCAAATACAACGAAAACCTCTTAACAAATTGCTCAATTAACACACTTTAAAACTTTATAAAAATACTTTAAAAAAGCATTAGTTAATTCAAAAAGAATCATTAAAAAAAAGCAAATTGAAATGTAATAAACAATGACCACAAATTTGAAGAAAATAATAAATAAAAAAAGATCTAAGCGACAGTTACCACAACAAAAACAAACGCAGCGAACAGCAAAGAGCAGACCTTTAAAGACCACACCGAACCCACCAGACTGGACCAACAAAAGCCAAACGGCCAACGAAGAGGAACAAACTGCAAAAGTAGTGGCGGGCGGTTCATAATAAAGATGATGACGGCGATGATTGTGTGAACACTGACTGCAGCACACCAACTCACTAAAAACAGACGACAGACAGACAACACAACAAACACTTGGTCATACTCTCACACATGATTGATTTACACGTTGAGATTACAAAATCCCATAACCAATCATGTGTGCTGCTGCACCAACACCTTTTTTTCCAATTTCATCTTTAACATTCAAAGTAATTTCAGATTTCAAAATAATTTATCATAAAAAAAAATGCAAAGAGACTTTAAAATATTTAAATAAAAATAATCAATAAATAAAGATGTAGAATTACAACCGCAACAGAACAAAAAATAATCTCGTCTCGTTGCCAAAAAAAAAGAAAAAAAAAGAAGACATGAAAAAACCATAGATAAACTTCGATAACAAACAAACATGAGGAAAAAACTATAGGCAGTCATAATTTTTAAGTAAATTTGGTGGCTGCACAGTGGTGCAATATCTCTGCATCGGGGATATGAATATGCATATGTATCACCGACATATGAGAGATATTAATATTATACCGATACATTGGAAAGACACGTCTAGGAAATAAACAGACTTAAGACTAAGTTAGCCGACTGTAATGTAAAATAACTGCAACAGTAGGAAACAGCTGATCGATATTGTTATGTGAAAAGTAATGAAAATGTTTAAAGCTCAGTTAGCCGACAGTAATGTAAAGTAGCTGCAACAGTAGGAAACTGCTGATCGATATTTTTATATGAAAAGTAGGTTACGCCGCACTACATCTCTATAACCATTTTCATTACTTTTCACATAACAATATCGATCAGATGTTTCCTACTGTTGCAGTTACTTTACATTACAGTCGGCTAACTCAGCCTTTACAGAGATGTAATGTAACGTAACTTACTTTTCATATAAAAATATCGATCAGCTGTTTTCTACGTTGCAGTTACATTACATTACAGTCGGCTAACTGAGCCTTTGTGCCATGTGTACCCTTAATTATGAAATTGGTCTAAGTCATATGCATTTTTGCTTCAAAATATCAAATTAATCTTAAAAAACCTTCAATTAATATTTAATATATATTAAAAATATTTATATTAATCGTGATTAGAACAACTCTAAATTAAAATGTTGCATAATATAAAAATATTTTTCCATTTGTTCATATGTAATCTACTAAATATCTAGAACAGAGAAATGTACGAGAAAACGATCCTTTTAAAAATCATTGCGTAGGAAAAACAAGTAAAAAAGTAAACAAGTAACGCTATCTATGGGGCATTGGTGCAAATATTCTCGTTGCTTCACTGTTACTACGAAAGATATGACTAAATGTGAACCAATTCTACAAAAATTTTTATATATTAAAAAAATGGAGTTAAACCACTTTTTCAATAAACGAAACATATACCTAGCTATGACCGCCAAAAAAAGGTTAAGCGACATATTTTTTGTAAATTCTTTTTTTTCGACGTAAATCCATTATTTTTTTGCAAATAAACATTTTATTAATTAATAACAAAATTTTTAATTTTTATAAAAAAATCCAACTGTTGAATTTCTTCATATGCTTCATATGCTTTAAATCAAAAAAAAAAATACTTTGTATGAATTTCAAAATGTTCTGCTTCTGCCCCACTGTACAATCTGTTATCGTATAAACCAGAAGTCATTGTCTTTGCAACTTTTTATTATTAAAGGTTAGAAGAAAAAAAAAACAACAAGCAAGTATGTTGTTGAAAAAAATTTTACATATTTTTTTTAATTTTTTTTATTTCAGAAGTACATAAACACACCCTCTTTAGGGGAACTAATAAATTTTGTTAAAAAAAATTTTATATAAAACAAAATCGCGAATTAACTTCGGTATAAATCACTTAATTTTTTTTCGCTTTTTGAACTAAATACAAAGCACATGGTAATTTAATACTTAAACATTGGGCTTTTAAAACTTAAATAATAAAATTAATTATTTTATCCCAAATCACTTAATTACCAAAAGAATTCATAAAAGCTTCGATATAGCTTAAAAAAATAAACAAAGCTTATAGAATCAGTTTTATAAAAAATCATTTCCTTCGAGATCCAATTACTTTTTTTTTATTTGGTTTCATTAAAATTAATTTTTTTATAAAAAGAAGCTTGCAAGTTTTTATCTATAAAAGCTTTTGAAGCTTTAAAGCTTTTTCGGAGAGACTAAAAAAATTTTGCCTATAAAAAGTGCTTTATTTATAACTTTATTCTATATAACTAAAAAATATACGATTTTTTATTTAATAAATTAAAACTAATGTCGTTTTCTTTTCTAGAAAAAGTGCAAAATTTCTTTAAAATTTTTATTAGGATAAATACAATTTAGCCTTTCGTTTAAAATAAAAAAATTTACACTCATAAGGCTACAATAATTTATAATAAACTCTCCGTTTCAAAAAACCATTTTAAAGCGAATTTTCATTAAAAAGTGCAATAAATGTAACATTATTTTTTAGAAAGAAAAAAACGCCCTGAGTCTCAGATTACACTGGTAAGCACAAAAAAATTAAAACCAGTATTTAAATACTGCCCATGAGGAGATGTAAAAAACCTTCGGGTATCAGTGTTATGTAAAGTTTACATCTGATTTTAATAAAATCTGTGGCAATAAAGTCTAGTTTAGCACTTTTAAACTTTGAGTGATTTTTTTAATTACTTTCTGTTGCAACTATATTAATAGAAGAGTCTTAAATATAAATTTAGAATATAGTAGATCAGCTACTTTCAAACTCAATCACTCTAATATATGCATTTGAGGTAGAGAGCTTTGAAAGCTCCTACAATTTGTTTTTTTATACTTTTCTTTGCAAAGTAAGCAGCAAATGTTTTTTTTTGTTGAGATCTGATTGTGGCTTGTGCCTTAGCAAAAGCTTTTTTGTAAAAGCTTAAACATTGTGCTTAAGGCCTGGATGTGGCCATATTACTCGCATTCCAAAAAGAAAAGCGTTTTGAAATAAATTAAGTAAACAAGTAAATTTTGCTGTAACTTTCTTAGAAAAATTACACAAATAAATTGAAATTTTGTACAGGGTTAGTTTTAAATTGGAATATTGTGAGGGCGGTATTAACTCAATTTTAGCTTAAGTCGACTTAAGCATTTTAATACAAAATAACACGTTTTTTTTAATTTAAAATTCGTTGAGGAGCATTTTAATAACTTTACAGTTTTTTTCCCCCTTTTCGAAAGTAGTAAAAAAACCCGTTTTCGAAAGCTTATAATTTTCAAAAGCTTTCCCTACAAGGCATATAATTTGCAAGTGGCAGAAACTTATTTTAAATAATTTATAAAAATAAAAAATAAATAAAAAAAAAATAATTCTGGCAGAATAACACCGACTTCAATGCAAACATGTGAATATAAGAAGTGTGTGAAATATATAATTAAATTTTAATGGGCGTGTCTACGCCCATTTTTTAAATGCAAGATTGTATGTTTTTCAGAGTTCAGGGTGCGTGTTAAGTCTGGTAAAAATCGGTAAGGTGGAACGAACCATATTAAATTTTAATGAGCGTGACTCCACCCTTTTTTTTAACGGAGGATTGTGTCCATCTTAGAGCTCAAGATGTGTGGTAGGTTTGGTAAAAATCGGTTATGTAAAACCACGTGATATATTATACTTAATAAATTTTAATGGGCGTAACCCCGCCCATTTTTTCAAATTTCAAATTGTGTAATTGTAAGAACCGAAGGTGTATGACTCGTTTCGCTGTAATCAAATAAGTAGAATATCATAAAATTAAGTTTAAAAAATTTATGGGCGTATCCCCGCCCACTTTTTTACAATTGAACCAATGGGAATTTATACACTCTCAGACGAAAACAGAATTTTTACCATCGGTCTAAAATGTACCAAGTTGTGCAGTAACACCGTCAACAAAAATTAAGACGAATTGAAGTCGGTTAAAAGAAGAATAGGTCTCTTCGTTAATGCAACACTGTATGCGTAAATATAACTATGCAAATCACGTTCGTAAATTTTAATAGTGAACGGCTCTACAAGATGATAAAAGAAGCGTAATTCTACAGAATATTTGGAGAAAACTAGCGCAATTGTAAATCATAAAAAATAAGTGATGCAATGGCTGAATAAGCACTGCTTACTTAATAATGCAACACTGTAATGCATATATGAATATGCTCAGCTTATTCTTAAGGCTCAATTAGCCGACTGTAATGTAAAGTAACTGCAACAGTAGGAAACAGCTGATCGATATTGTTATGGGAAAAGCAATGAAAATGGTTTTAGAGATCTAATGTAACGTAAGCTACTTTTCATATAAAAATATCGATCAGCTGTTTCCTACTGTTGCAGATACATTACATTACAGTCGGCTTATTGAGCCTTTAATCTTTTGAGCTATTCTATTTAACAACCAGAGATTTCACTGTCCATTTAAAAACAACCTTAAACTTAAGATAACCATAAAAATTTCGTTAACTTGTCAGTAGCAAAAATGTTTAGAATTCTCTGGTGGGCGGTAAATAAAATCGTAATATCATGAAATACGAAAAAAATATGATCAATTGCTACAGCAAGCAACACATTTGGAAAAAAAATAAACTACAAACTGCAGACGTCAATTGCAGTGCAATTTTTGCAATTGTAGAAGCAATTTTATAAAGAAAAATTCTTTCCATTTCAAAAATGCAACTAAATTGAAGATCATATGAAATCAACAATTCTAGATTTGTTTATTTTTCTTTGAATCTTTTTTCTTCCCATATTCATATTCACATTTTATATTATTTGCAAACAAAAAGGAAAATGAATTGAATTGAATTGAAAATAAAATAAAGCTTTATAATGATGAATTAAGAAGTTCTGCTACATGATGCAGGCAGGGGCACTCACACACAAAAGTATACATACACACACACTAATGTTCACATGTGAAAAAACGCTGTATAGAACATGATCATTGTATAGCGGCGTAAATGATGATGCTGGTGGTGGTGATGAAGAGATCACGTTTTTAGAATAGTTTCAATAAAATCAAACTGCAAAAAGAAATATAAAAGCCTTAAATCAAAATCATTGAGATTATTGCACTTGAGGGCAGTCAGGCAATCAAAATTTGCAAAAAAAACATATTGAATTAAATAAAAATATAAAAAAATAGGCAAATAAAGCAACATCATC
Organism: Tachina fera; assembly: GCA_905220375.1. Taxonomy (NCBI): domain Eukaryota; kingdom Metazoa; phylum Arthropoda; class Insecta; order Diptera; family Tachinidae; genus Tachina; species Tachina fera. The sequence goes on from LR999963.1 coordinate 181,744,564, forward strand.
AACAACAACTAGCAAAAAGCAAAAGTTTTATTATTTTTCCGCAATAACAAATTCTATTTCTAGTTTGAGGAATTTTAATACGAACGAAAAAAAAATCATCTTTTAAGAAGTTGTTGATTTCTTTTGCATTCTAAAATAACAAAATAACAAACAAAAAAAAACTTCAATTGTTGGCATTCTTTTCTTCTTTAATGCAATTTATAAGATGTTGTAACGAATTTAAAATTGTCTGAAGGCTTTAGATTTATTTCTGTCCATTGAATTGAGAATCTTGAAACCCCAAAACGAACAGAGCAAAAAAAAAATTCAATTCGTGATTATAATTGGGCAACAACGAAGGAACGTTTCACATGGAAATCAAAGAATTTTTTTTAAATTGAAAATGAAAAGTCTTTGAAAATAAATTAAAGCCAACGCTGGAAGTCTGTAGAAAAAAGTGAAAAAAATATTTAATAAATGTAATAGTAAAAGCTTCTTTTTACACCAGCTTCAGAGGTTATACTTAAAGCTGACAGCAGCAAGCTTAAAAAATTTAAGTGAAAACAAAATATTTTTATTGGAATTTCCCACAAAGCTAGAAAAAAAGCTTTAGAAAAATAGAATTTGATAATATGTATAAATAAAAAAGCCTTAAAACTCTTTGAAGTTGGGAAGAAGTTCTTAATCGGGCTCAAAGTTCAGTATTTTCAATTTTTGTTATAGAATAAAAAAAAGCTTAACCGACACATTTTTCAACCTCATTTTTTTCTAAGAAAATCGATTATTAATATTGGTCAAGAAATTAAAATCTAAGATTATGTCGGTTAAGCTTTTTTTTGCTGTTATGGCACGATATGATATTTTTATTTGAGATAAAAAGCTTTGAAAACTCTTACGATTTGTTCTTGTTTGTTTAGAAAGTAACCAGCAAGCTTTGTTTCCGCCAAGATCTGATTGTTCTTGTCGGTGTGAGAGTTCATATGGTTTGAAAGTAGCTGATGTATATAATTTAAAAATGGATATTTTTAACTCTTTAAGTCTAAAAGCTTTTCATTATTCATTAAAAAAACTTTTTTTTAATACATCTTTTAACTCTTATTTAAGACTAAAAGCTTTCTTAAGATAAGCAGAAAATGTGCTTTTTCTTATTCATTAAAAAAACTTTTTAATGAATTTTCTAATATTTTTCAAAGCTTTTCTTAGATAATTAACAAAATAAAATAAAATAAATTAAAATCAAATAAAATAAAATAAAATAAAATAATTAAGAAATAAAATAAAATAAAATAAAATAAAAAAATATAAAATAAAACAAAATAAAATAAAATAAAATAAAATAATATAAAATAAAACAAAATAAAGTAAAATAAAATAAAATAATATAAAATAAAATAAAATAAAATAAAATAAAATAAAATAAAATAAAATAAAATAAAATAAAATAAAATAAAATAAAATAAAATAAAAAAAAAAAAAATAAAATAAAATAAAATAAAATAAAATAAAATAAAATAAAATAAAATAAAATAAAATAAAATAAAATAAAATAAAATAAAGTAAAATAAAATAAAATAAAATAAAATAAAAAAAAAAAAAAAAAATAAAATAAAATAAAATAAAACAAAATAAAATAATATCAAAGAAAATAAAATAAATTAAATAAAATAAAATTATATAAACTAAAATACAATAAAATAAATCAAAACAAATCAAAATAAAATAAAATTAAATAAAATATTAATTATTTGATACATTAATCACCTGCTCCAAAATGTCGACAAAAAACTTTCCATCCATTACTAATTTAGTATATTGAAAACAAAAATAATTTTTATTATTTTGTTGTTGTTTTCAATCGAACGTTTTCTGTCGACATAGTGGGACAGCCCCTAAATTTCATTAATTAAATACAACATTTATTATTTGAAGAAGACATTGATTTTAGGGGCGACAAGACAACAGTGCAAACTTCTTCACCGCATAATTCTTTTTTTTTTAAATTTTGTTTTATTAAAGTTCTTCAATGCAGCTTTAATTAATTGCTTAATATTTGTAGGCAATAACATGGTTATCAAAGAAAATGTCTTCTTTAATTAATTAACATTCTGTCTTGTGTTGTAACATTTTGGAATTTATTTTTTGTTTTGTTCTCTTATAATTGTAAACATGTACACATGTACATACACACATCCATACATACATATGTAAGTATACAATGTGTGTCATGGCGGACGTTGGGTGGCATCTCCCTGCAAGCAATTGAAATCCACACAGCTGTGTATTCTGCTGAATTTAAAGAGTGTTGCCAAATTTATGAAATATTTTTTTTATATGAATTGTTTTTCTTTGTTTTCAAACATATTGAAAGAATAAGTTTTTGTTTATTTTTGTGCTGCACGTGTGTCGCATTCAATCAACTTTTCGCATACGAACCAAGAAGGAACGTTATTAATGCATTCGCCTCTTTGCAAACTTTTGGTATTTAGATTTCAAAGTACGAACACACAAGTTGCGCCAGTGACTGCAAGTGAGTATTGCTGTTATCCATTATCCAACTACTTAAATATGCAATTTATTATAATTATTTCTGTTGTTTATTTTGTTTTATTTTTTCATCTTAATTTTCTATCAATTTGTATTTTTCTTTGTTATTGTGTGTAAATAATAAATGTAAATCATAATTAAATTCGCATACGTCTAATTTGTTTATAGAAAAAAAAAGCATAAAAGTTTGTTTCTCTTTGTTGATATGAAACCATTTTAATTTGAAGTGCTGTTTAACTGCTTTTTTTTGTTATCTGTAAATTCAAAAGGCGTATTTTGTTTTAGATACAAAGACTTGGTCCACATTGGTTTGTTTACTAAGCGTATGTAACTTTAATTGTGATCGTGCATATAAAAGCAATTTTTATTTTAATTGTTAAAACGGGCCAAACAGAAAAAAAACCAGCAACAAGCTGCTTTAAAATTGTGCAAAATAGATATTTGCATATCATTCCAATAAAAATCACAGGTTTGTAGATTAAAAAAAGGGGGAGATTTTAAATAAAAAAAAGCAATGTGACTTTGATCACCGGGGAGATGTGTAAACATCTAGTAATGAAATTTTGTTTTTCTAATTTTGGCTTATGATAACTAAAATAAGATATATAGATTTTTGACTCTACTGTATTTAAAAAACTATGGAAAACTGCATCTAGAGTAGTGGAATTATTAGTTGTGGGGTTTGTGGAGAATTGCTCATATGCAAGTGGAAAACGTCAAATAAAAATTTTGATAAAGATTAAGAATGTGGGTTTGCAATTTTTTTTATTAAAATCTTCATCCATAATAATTGGCATGAGATGGAGATTGTTACCAAATTGTCGTACACCAGTTTCAGTGTAAGGCAACAGTACGTAATGAAGATATGTTATAATATAATATTATAAATTCTTTATAAACACCTCTTTAAATATATTAAGAGAAATATTTGACATTTTAAAGGCTCTTTTATTGAAAAGTTTATATTTATTTTATATTTTTAAACTTTTTAACAAAATTATCCCCACTGGCAACGCTATTACACTTCACAAGCAATTTCTATTATAACTAACATTGCTCCTAAAGGTATGCTTTAAAATTCGGTTGAGTGTATTTCTATGCAGCTGTTAAGTTTCTCTGTACTTCTTGTTCGTATGATTACACTAATACACTCATACAAAGCTCACACCGATTTGATAACGCTTTACGATCTTACTCAAAATTTGTGATTGTATTGTGAAAATGATTTTTACCCCCTAGCGTATAGATGTTTAGACATCAAAAATGCCTTTTGCTTTTCATAAATTTATTATTAAAGGTCTTACTTAATTTGCGGCTACCGCCAGCATTTTTATACTTTAAATTTACATACATATATTGCAACTGTATTTTTTTCTAGACACGCTACGCTACTGACTTTTTATATTTAAATAATTCGAAACACACTTGTCTTTGTGTTGCTTATAAAAAATAAAACTGTAATTATAAATTATTTTCGTTTTGATTTTTATTATTAAATTTTAATTATTACAACAATTCTTAATATATTTTATGCAACAATTAAAATTGGTTTTTATATCTTTTAAACTATATGTATATTTTCTGTTATTATATAGTAAACTGCACTGTAATTCCAAATTTGCAACAAGAAAAAAAATGAAACAAGTTTAAGCATAATTGTTATTTTATTAAAAACCCGCCAAGCATAATTAAAAAATTCCAACTGAAAAAAATTAAATAATTTTTTGTAGATAATTGAAATTCGTTTATAAAATAAAAATAAAAACAAAATTTTAAAGCAAAATAATAACAGTGCACAACGAAATCAAACTCTTACAAAAATAGCAAAGATGTGGCAACTACTAATTCTTGGAAAGGAAATGAAAAAGATTACTTTTCACATATGTAACAATAGCGATCAGCTGTTTTTAACTATTGCAGTTACATTACATTACAGTCTTCTAACTGAGCCTTAAGACTTAATTACATATTTTTTATATTCTAAGCAACTTAATTAAATTTAAAATCTAAGTTTATTCTTCTTTTTTTGCAGTTAAATAACAAATTTATCATCATTGGACGTTACTGCACTGCAACGATAACTATCGGCTTTGAGCAAAACTTGGACAAAACTTATTATTTAATGAGAGGAAAGAAGAGCAGTGCCTAATTAAAGGTAAGAAATTTATATTTTTTTGGAAAAAAAACATAAAAGTAAAAAAACCTTTAAAGAAAGTAAGTTCCGAAATAGTGACTACGCCGACGTAGATCGTTTGTTGTTTTGCTTCCAGCTGTTCTTGTTTTACATGAAAATTTGCAAATTAAAAAAATTGGAATAGGGAAAAACTTCCCAGGAAATTGAGGCTCAGTATCGTGCTAATGAATTTAATTTAGGTGCCATGGCCATGCTTAAAGTGTTCTGAATTCAATCATCAAAATGGAGCCATTTGTGCATTTACAAATTTTAAAAATGTTCCTTCATATTATAAGAGATTTTCCATGCAAAAATTATATTTCATATTAACTCATATTGTATGTTTAAAAAAATTTCTTAAAACAGACTTAAGTTCCTTATTTTTTGTCAAAGAAACGCCTAATTACTCTGTTAGCTCAAGCGTAGACTACTCATCGCAATAAATAATGAGCAAAAATTATAAAACTTTCCGTATTCTTTTTCCAATATATAAATGAAAATTATTTGAGATCATACATTTTTAAATTTATTTGAACCGTAGTGAATTTTTAATCAGAAATAATTTATTATTCGGGCTTAAGTTCAGTAATTTCAATTCTTATTGAATGAAATATTTTTTCTTAATTAATGTGAGTTTCTAAAGAAGAGAAGAAAAATTAAACTAGTTTTTATAGCTGGGAGAAATACCGATACGCACTTCAGCAGCACCCTAGTCTTTCTACTTGGGTAGAGATTCTTATTAACATCAGCTATTTAACTTAAATTTTCTATGAAATGGAATATGAGAAATGATTGTTGCGTATACAATTGATTTACCTTTGGTAAACACATTTATAAGTATATTAATTCTGATTAATTATTTGAGGTCGTACTAAAGCCCCAGTCTATTATACAAGTATTAATACTTTTGTGGAAAATGCAGCTCTGACATGTTGAGTTGTTATTGTTTTTTTTTAATTTTTGAAACAAATATAAGACCAGGGATGCATTTTCGTCAAAAGTATTAATACTTGTATTATAGTCTGAGTGGCCCTTAAATATTTAGCAAATATCGCGCAAACTTTCCGTATTCTTTTTCGCCAATTATTTTCTTATGTGTGGAAAGTCAATATTGAATTTCAAATGATTTCAGATTACTTCCACTTAACTTTGTTTTAGCTTCTTTTAATTTCTCTTTCATAAATAATTACAAAAACATTAGTTTGTGTTTTTCTTCCCTATTCTTAATAACAAAACTTTTTACGCATTTGATGCATTGTGGAAGGTGGAGAGGGGAGGGAGGGAACTTGACTAAAAAATGCCACCCATTTTCTCAGCTGCTGAAAGGGAAACACATTTTAATTCATTACAACTAATTATAATTAGCAAATGAGTTTGTTTTTTTCTCTACTGTGTACGAGGTAAATTCAAAAAGGAATAAAATGATTTTTATTTTGATGTAAAATTAATTTATCAGGCAAATATTTCCAAAAAAAAGAATGATTTCTTGTTGTTTGAGCAAATGAATTAAATTATTAATAATGAATTAAATTATTAAAATGAATTAAAGGAGGCTAGACAAATAACCTTTCAAGGGGTCTTAATGGGTTAAATCGTTGTTAGATAAATATTTGTCTTAAAATTCATTTGTGTCAAAATTTTTAAGGAAATTTTGTTTTAAAATAGGACCTCAAACCCAAATTAATTTTTAAAATATTTATGAAAAAATGTTGCTAAACTTGTACTCTGTTCCAGTCGTGAAAAATTTGTGAAATGTGTCTGGCAACATTTTCTTGCCACCTGTGAAATAATGTGACTGGCATTTATTTCGCGCGAAATATTGACAGCTGATGTTTTTGGTTACAAAATTCGATCAATGTTGCATACTTCTAACCAATAAAAACGAAAATTTTTTCGGAAAAAGCAATATGGGCATCTCCTTTTACGTGTCAAATTTTTCACGCGAAATAATCAATGTTGCAGAAAATTTTTCACAATTTCGAACAGAGTACTAGCCTATACGCTAGAAAGAAAATATTTGTGGAATACTTTAACATTCTAACTCCACTCTGTACGGGGCTCATTCAGTTCTAAATTTCAGATAAATTTGTAAATTTTATTACGGCTTTTTTGTCTTTAATTTGAGGCGCCTTTGGGAACGAAGTAAATTGCATGAACTTCGTAAAGCAGCCTGACCCAAGTCCTTTTGGTATTTGTTGTCATTGAAAGGATTTCTACATCTTTTTTAAAGACCTTATTGGCCCAGCCGTCATTGTTACTTTGACTGTTTTTTTTCGCTGGACCTTTGGGGTATTTATTTACTATTCTTCATCGACTGCTGGAAGAACTGCCAACGTCCTTTTGTGCACGAAACAACTGTAACGTTAAGAACTGAAATTTTTCAACTTATTGGGTTCAGTGGACAATAGTTTTGGCATATCACGCTTCTTCAACAATCCAGCATTATTGTGGCTGATACTCAACCCGTTAAAGTGCGAAGAAGCAGTGCCCATTTCAGATATTTTGTCTGTTACTTTGAACAGAATTTTGGTAAAAGTTTTCATTTATTATTTAAGAAGCTCCCAAGGCTTGAAACATGTATATACCTATGAATAATAAAAAATATAATACAAAAATTAAATAAATAATATAAAAAAATTTTTCAAACCAACCTCGTACATATACGATTCCCTTTCCTTTACTTATCTGATCTTGAAAATAATTTGATTTACTATTTTGTTGTTGTTTATTTTTAATTTTGCTTTGAAGTTTTCTTTTACTTGGCTTTAATTAGTTGGATTTGTGGTAAAAATGTTTTTAAAATGTAATTTAATGAAAGACATTCATTCGTCTCTCGTTGCGTACTAAATACGAGTACAAACAAGTACGAAGGCGAGTATTTGTGTGCAGTTCAAATTGCTTTGACTTTCTGATCATCTCTGTATCATCATCAGTCATCGGTGCCGGAGCGAGAGGTGGTGGCGGCGGTGGCGGCGGCGGTGGCGGCAGTCTTTGACTTTGTATAGAAAACAATGGTCAATCATTGTTGGTTGTCATGTTTGGTGATGGTGTTTTCTTTTTGTGGCTTCTTGAAAGAAAAGAGTTTTCTATTATGAGATTTTTTTTGTTATTGTTTATTTTTTTTCTCTTCTTCTTTCTTTCTTGTTGATGTCATCGTTATAATGAGCGTTGATTTTAAACAACAACAAAAAAAAAATACTACACGGTGGCGCTGAATAGATAAAAAAGGGAAAAAAGTTATTAATAATAAACTTACATAAATAAAGGAAGGTGGTGGGGTGACAAAGAAGAAGTCATTAAGTTTTAGGTTCACACACACAATTTTTGTTGAGCAACTTTTGATAAGAAAAAAAAGGAAGTCATTATATTTATCTTATCATTTCCTTAAACTAAAAAGTTGCTTAACAATTAATAAGTTAAAAAGCCTCAAACATACATAAATTCACAATAAACATTGTTTTTCGATTTTGAAATCATTTTCCATTAACCGTAAGACTTACGGAGCTGAAATTTTCACAGAATATGTAAAACTTTGACAGCTACCATAACAAATATATGGCAGTTAAAAATGAAAGCTTATTCTAAAGCGAGCTACGAAAAACTTTGAAATCCTAATGTAATATAAAGACTATTCTATATGGACACCTGGGGGTAAATTACGGCATTCGATTCGTTTCAAAATTTTAAAATATTTCCACATAAACTATATTGAAATATTTCGCAGTTTCGTTCAGTAACGAGTGCCGTAATTTGCCCCCCGAAAATTTCTAAGTTATAGTATTTTTTGGCAGGCTAAACCTTAAAGAAAGTCAACTTACGGTATCATAGAAAAGATAAAAAGCAAATACTGGAAATTTTTGAAAAACGCTAAAACTAAAAAATCCCAAAATTAAAAAACTGTCGAAACGATAAAATTAAAAAAAAATATTATATGAAAAATTTAACCAAAAATAAAGCAAATGTAAAAAAAATCACCAAATGAAGCCAAAAAAACGAAAAAAATATCGGATAAACGAGAAAAGCGCCAAAACTAAGAAATCGCCAGAACTAAAAATAAAAAAAAATAATAAAAAGCCAAAAACCGAAAAAATCGCTAAAACTACAAAAATGCCAAAAGAAAAAAAAACGTCTGTGCTAAAAAGTCACCAAAAATCGAAAAAATTCACAAAATGAAAAAAGGTTTGAATGAAAAATATCAAAAAAATAAATAAATCGCCAAAATGCAAAAAATCGCTAAAAGTAAATATACATATGTGTTGTAGAATAAAGCCTAGTAATCGCTTCGAAGTTGAGAACAATTTTCAGCCACAAAATTTTCGTTTTTATTGGTTAGAAGTATGCAACATTGATCGACTTTTGTAAACAAAAACATCAGCGGTCAATATTTCACGCGAAATAAATGCCAGTCTACATTATTTCACAGCTGGCAAGAAAATGTTGCCAGAGACATTTCACAAATTTTTCGCGACTTGAACAGAGTACAAGTTTTACAATATTTTTTCATAAATATTTCATGTGAATTTTTTTTATATGGATTATGTCAACATTTCGCGTGAAATTTTAAACAGAATGAATACCAGCCTTAAGAAGAAAAAAATCGCAAAAACCAAAAAAAAATCGTCAATGCTAAAAATCTCCAAAAACGGTAAAAGTTTACAGAATTAAAAAAACGCTTAAATGAAAAATATGTATCACCAAAAATAAATAAATCGCCAAAAAGCAAAAAAAAAATGGCCAAAAGTAAAAATATCGCCAAAAAAACTAAACAAAATCGTAATATCGGAAAAAATAGCCAAATACCAAAAAAAAATCGCTAAAACTTAAAATATGTATTTTAGAAAAAAAAACAATAACTAAAAAATCGTCAGTATTAAAAAATCGCAAAAACCGGAAAAATCGACAAAATGAAAAAAAAACGCTTTAATGAATCACCGAAATGCAAAAAAAAAATGCCGAATTGCCAAAAAAAATTAAAAAAATTGAGATATCGAAAACAAATTGTCAAAACCAAAAATTTGCTAAAACTTAAAATATGTATTGAAGAAGAAGAAAAAATCGTCAAAAGCCGAATAAATTACAAAACAGAAAAAAAAACGCAATAACTAAAAAAATCGACAATGCTAAAAAATCGCCAAAAACCCAAGAAAACAACAAAATTAAAAAAAAAACTCTTAAATAAAAAAATCATCAAAAAGAAATTGCCAGAATGCAAAGAAGTCGCCAAAAACAAAAAAACTTTAAAAAATCGCCAAAACTAAAAATTTGCATTGTAAAAAAGGAAAGAAAAAATCGCAAAACAAAAACACATAATAACGTAAAAAATCGCAAATCGCTACAAAATCGCCGAAAACCGAAAAAATTCACAAAGTTAAAATGTTTAAACGCAAAATATCACCCAAAATAAATAAAGCGCTAGAATAAAAAAACCGTGAAATGCAAAAATTTTGTTAAAAAAAATAAAAAATTGACATATCGAAAACATATCGTCAATAAATTAAAAGTAAAAATATGTATTTAAAAATTTACAAAAAAACGTTAAAAAGCAAAAAAAAAATCGTCAAAATAAAAAAACGTCAAAGCTAAAAAGCGCCAATAATAAAAAATCTCCAAAAACTCTACAAAATGAAAAAAACGCTTAACTGAAAAATATCACTCAAAATAAATAAAAGACTATAATACAAAAAAAAAAAATCTCCAAAAGTGGAAATGAACGATTTATAGTTCATAAAATTTTTTCATAAAATTTTAAAAAATGGACGATTCATAAAATTTTAGAAAATGGACGATATATAGTCCATTAAATTTTTTTCATAAAAATTAAACAAATCGCCAAAAGTTAAAAATGCCAAAACGAGAAAAGGGCTAAAACTAAAAAAATCGCTAAAACTATTTTCAGTTTTCAATACTAAAAAAATTGCTAAAAACCGATAAAATCGTCAAAAAGTAGTAAGCGCCGTACGGCACCCTTCGCGTGTTAGTCAAAGTCGCACTTCACTGAGTGTATTACAATTAACTGCCTCATTGGGCCAGAATTATTTGGTTGAAATCTACTAATGAGTTTCTTAAGCACACACGAAATGCATGAAGACATTGCTTAAGCAACAACACATGAAAATTCTTCATCTTAACACATTACAGAATAAACCTTTGTCATAGAACAATTATTATTAACAACAATTAAACTATTGTCTGCATCATAACTTTTAACCAGGGTGACCTGGATGAAATTTTTCAAAAAGTGGCACCAAAAAGGGGATTTATCAAAAAAAGGGATAAAATTAAAAAAAAAACGAGAAAACTACACTAAACTTTTTATTTTTAATGTATTTTTATATAATTCATTCTAAGAAAAGGGAGACAAAAAGTGGCAAAAGCAATCGAAAAAGTGGCAATTTGCCTTTTTAGTCGGTCAAACGGTCACGCTGCTTTTAACGTTTTTCAATCGATTTTGAATAGAGAACGCACTACATAATAGATTTCTATTATTGACTTTTTGTTTACTTGGCGTTTGCATCAGTGATCACCAAAAAGAGAAAATGCTTAAAAGTGAGAATGCATTAGTGCTGATCCACTGAAAAAAATTTATCTTGTAAATGTTTAATTGGGTATATGTATGTATGTATAATAAAGTTTACAATGCAATGTATGGCCTCTTTTAATGCTTATAATTATTGTAAATGACTCTTCTGTTAAACTCCCTCCCCACCTGGGCCAAATTTTTGTTAGCACTATTTTGATATTTTAATTATTAATAATTGTTTTAAATTTATGCTTATTTTCTCTTTAACTAAAAAAAAAAAGAAAATAATGTATAAAAATATAAAAATGTAAAACTTAATTCAAATTAATATTTTGATTGATTTTTCTTTTCTCATACCGTAACGCTTAAATTTTGACCCAAATTCTTGTCCAACAGAATAAAAAAGAGCCGCCAAAATTGTTGCAATTTTTTATGAAAAATAAAAAAATATGTAACATTTTGTTACACACCCACTGGCTATAAAAAGCAAAACAAAAGCAGAAAATATTTCTTATGCATTTACTGCACACATTTTTCATCTGACACATACGACGTTTAAATTGTTTTGTTTTTGGCATTTCCTTTTTCGAAAAATAACCCTCTGTCAAGAAGAACTTCTTTTCAAATCTTTAAAATAAAAAAAAAATATTAAAAAGGAGTGAAGAATGCTGAAAGCTAAAAATTAAAATTAAATAAAAAATGAGGAATCAATATTTAAAATGTTTAATATATGGCAACAACAACGTCTACCAGCCAGCAGTTGTCTGCATGTTAAACGAAACAACAACTCAAATCAAAACTCCCCAAAAATGCCCACAAACTTAAGAATATTGTAAAAGGGCAGGTATCGAAAAGAATGGCAACATGAAAAAAATAAGCTTGCAAAGAAGCAAATTTTTGTGCGCCGCACATCCAGTAACTAAAGTGCAACACTGTTTAATGTCATAATTAACCCTTAAACGCAATTTCGTTTTGGAATTATTTTTGACGGTGACATTAAATTTCGAGCTGTACTGTGTAGTAGAATTTTATGACGAATATTTCTGTAGAACATTTTAACCCGTGATAACCTCGTTTAAGGGTACTTATTTGGCTCCTTCTTCGAAAAGTATCCAAAAGATCCATACGGAAAAGAGTTAGAGGGTTAAAATATTGAAATAAACATTTCTCTGAAGTTTTTATTTAAAAGTGCTCAATCCATCCCATACCTAAGGTGTAACATTAAATAAGTATGTAATTAACCCTCAAACGCAATATCACTTTTGACTTATTTTTCGTGTTTTCATTGAATTTAGATCTTTGCTATATTGAGAGACTTATAGTAGAATTTCATGACAAATATTTCTGTAGAGCATTTTAACCTGTGATAACCCCGTTTAAGGGTACTTATATGGCACTTTTTTCGAAGAGGACATAAAAGACCCATACGGAGAAGAGTTAGAGGGATAAAATATTCTACAAAAATTTTTGTTTCAAGATTTTACTTAAAATTGCTGAAAACATCTTACACCTAAAATGGCTTCGTAAGCCGTTGCACCGTAACAATGTGCCAAAGGGCAGCACTGCAATCTCGCCCCCCCCCACCACTCCCAATTTTTAAATTGATTCGTATGTAGACTTTATTAATAACGATTAACTTCTTGATTTTAATGAATTTATTCTTTTGAAGTTTGTCTTTCTTGTTCGTTATCCCTCTGTCTCTCTGCCATATTTTTAGACGACGAGTGGTACGTGTGCGAGTCACAAAAATTTACAAAAAAAAAGTTTTCTTAACAAATTAATCGTTCAGGCGTTACGACCCATGGTTAGTTAAATAAATACAAAACAAAACAAAAAAGAAAAGAAAACAATTGCACTAACAAAAATAAATCCACATCAGTTGAATGGAATTTACAGTTAACAAAATAAACTTTAGCTAAAATTGGCATTAAAATAAAAAATACAAATTTTTTTTACAAAATTTGTTAAATAAATGTGAATAATATTTGTTTGTCTGTAGGTTCAGCAACGTTTATATGAATTTTGTTTCTGCTTAAGAAACTTTGCAGTAGACCTAAAAGAAATATTGAAAAAGACTAAAAATTTTCGTATGTTTATAGAAAAACTCTCAAAATGTTATTGAGAATTACATGCACAAATAAAATAAGTTAAAAGCCTCCTCAAACAATAATACTTTACAAACAAATTGTCTTTATTCAACTCTGTTTTTAAATTTTCACAAACTTTTTACAAATAGAGCTTGAATTTCGATAATAAAATTTAGGGCCTAATTTTGTAAAACGCTACGATTGGCGTTGATAAATTTTGTATGTATTTTGTTTTTGTAATTTAAATTTTTTTCCATATAAAATTTGACAACGCTTATAAAATTATGCCCTTAATAATCTGCAAGCATTGTTCGTTTATAAGTCTATTCATGTCGATTAAATTATAGACCAAACTGAACATGTTTAACAGTAACATAACACACGAAAACAGCTGAGTTGCCAAAAACAGTGTTGCAAGTTGGTGAATAAATTCAGTAAAGTGCGACTCTGACTCGCGCACGAAGGGTTTATTGGGATTTTTTCGGTTTTGACCGTTTTTTATATGATTTTTTTTAATTTTGGCGTTCTTATTTGCGTTTTTGGCGTTATTTTAATATTGTGCTTTTTTTAGTTTTAGTGCCTTTTTAGCGATTTTTTTAGGTTTTTGGCGTTTTTTTCATTATGGCGATTTTTTTAATTTTAGCGATTTTTTTAATTTTGGCGATTTATTTTAGTGCTAGAATTTTTTTTTATTAATTTGGTGCATTTTTCGTTTTGGCGATTTTTTTCGGGGTTTCTGGCCATTTCTTTTCGGTTTGGCGACTTTATAATTTTGCGATTTTTTTGTTTTACCGTTTTTGAAAATTTCAAGACTTTGCTTCTTAGGGCACTGCTAGACGTTCAATATATATTGTGATATTTGGATCGCGGTCCATTTTAATGGATTGATGGATCACGAACGTGTATGCTACACGTTCAATATTTATCACGTCAGTATTTACGTTATTTTTGTGCTGTGCGGAGTGTTTATTAAATAAATTCTGCAAGAAAACCAAAAAAAAGCTTTAGCCTACGAATCCCAAAACTCCGGCAATGCCTCCAAATTAAAAATAAACCCCCTTATGCAAAAGCAATTGGTAAACTTAAAGTTGGTTTAACAAACGAATTTTGTATGGAAAAACCGGTTTTAATGCATGCTTTAACTTTAACAATCGTTTTTGCATAAGAGCGTAAGTCTTTCAAAATAATTTTTTCGGTCGTTAATTCCGATTCCACCGGCAGAATCCAATCGCTTTCACTATCTTCTGTCATTAGCCTTTATTAAAACAAATTTTACACAAATGTAATAAACTTTTTACTTTTTATTTCTTATTTTATTTGTTTTATTTCACTTCTTATTAACGTATCGCGATTTAATATCTTGAAAATGCTACACGTTCAATATTTATCACGCGATCCGATTTTTCCGCAATCCGTGATCCGGATTCCATAATTTAGGCCTTCCTGCGATAAGGATCGCGATCCATCAATGCTGCAAGCTACACGTTCAATAAATCTCGCGATACTGGATAGCGTTCAATATATTATATTGAACGTGTAGCAGTGCCCTTACTGTTTCCAAGATACAGCAAGTTGTCAAAATTATATAGTGAAAAATACATTAACTGATAGAACACCATTTAATTTAGATTGTATGTATGTATAATACATGACATTTTAACATTTTCGTTGCTCGTTTTCGAACACCCATTAATTTTTAACTCTCATGTATTTGTTGTTTTAGCGGCCAAAGTTCTTCACAATCTGTCCAAATTTCAGGTCTGAAGCTCTTACGGTTCTCGAGAAAATAGCCTGTGACGGACAAACGGACAGCGTAGCATAAAATTAGTTCTGACGACTTTTGGCAATTTTTAAAATTAATTTGGCGAAATATGTCGGAAAAAATCTCGCAACCCTGGCTACAAATACTAATCGCCTTGCTGTCACTTTGTTTCTTGACTTCCATTACATAGAGTCCACACCTGATGAATTTATATCATGATGAATGCCAAATTGATATCATGATGAAAATTCATCACGTATAGACTTAATTTATAAATATTATGGCAGCGTTATGATATAATCATCAGAGTTCACGGCCTGATGTTTTCATTTTGATATCAAATATCATTTTATGTGTTATTATGTATTTAATGTTTATTTATTAAACAATTTTGTTTTAAAAAATGTGGCACAACAATTATTTGTGAACAACAATTTAAACAAAACGCAAATTAGTTCTTTTGGCAAGTATTTTTAAAATATTTGTTTGCTTCACCATAATATAAAATCATCAACGTCTACCCCTTTGTGTTGATAATAATAAAAAAATGACAGTTCCTCTGTCGGCGTCATATTACGAGGTATGATATAAAATCATCAGGTGTGGACACTGTGTTATCCCTGCTTTTAGCTCTCTTATCCGTGCTGCCATATTTTATACGTTTACTAATAATAATAAATTATTATACATACGTGCATAAAATAAGATTTCATGTTTTAATTATAAAAATATACTCTTTCTCTCAGGCTAAGCCTAATCCCCTGCTACCTGAATAATCGAGTTTCAACTGTATATATGTATGTACATTTACAATATGTATTAAGGCCTTGACTTTCAGTTACAAAATTATAAATTATTAGTTTATAATTTAAAAGAGTCTTTTCTTTAAGTGTATTTTTATTAAATGCATTAATTAAGTTTAGTAAGCTTTACTGTTCACAGTTTGAATATAATAATTAGAAATCATAAAATATTTATGTTTTCATTTGAATTTAAAATAAATAAAAAATTATTATTCAAACATTTTAATTTAAATAAAAAATAAATAAAAATTGGTGTGTGCTGGGAATATGTAATTTGAGGCACGAAACACAGCTACTGTGCAAGGGGCAGAGAGTAGAACGAATGAACGAACGAACGCACCGAAAAGAAAGGAAATTATTACTATTATCATTATTATTATTAGGCAGCCAGGTATGAAGAAAATCCGCCCAAAATTTATTCAAAAAATAAATTTACATTAAAAGAGCTTAATTCGTCCGTCGGGCTTTAGAAAATAAATCAAAATTGCTTAAATTCTCATTGAACACTCAATTAATTTATTTGTGAAATTGGTAGTTATTGCTATTTTTCTCTCTGTCTC
The DNA here is from genome assembly GCA_905220375.1 of Tachina fera. Lineage (NCBI taxonomy): Eukaryota > Metazoa > Arthropoda > Insecta > Diptera > Tachinidae > Tachina > Tachina fera. The sequence continues at coordinate 181,760,992 of LR999963.1, forward strand.
TGTCTTTCTCTCGGGAAGATGGCGGCTGTGTTTTCCCTAATTATTTAATTTGTTTACTTTTATGTGGTCGTCATAGTTTTTTTTGTTTTGTTACTAGCAATTAACTCATTCATAATCCCTTAGAAAGAAGTAAAAAAAAACAAAGAAAATTAAAACTACAAACAAGATTTACCTTTATTTTTTTTGTCTACTTAATATTTTTATGAGTTGATATTGTTCGGCTTTTTAGGTATATGGTTTTTTTTATTAGTTGTTATCTAGACTTTGTTGCCGCAACAGGTGTTTCAGCGAGCAGTGAAACACGGCATTTTTTTGAAGAACTGTTTTAAGCGGTGCTTAGTTAGTTATTGTTTCCAGTGATTGTTTGCATTGACCGGAAACTCAATGTTGTTTGTTTGTATGTAGTTGGTTATTTTACGTTTGTGTTTATTTAAAGTTTACTAATGCAGCAGTTTAAATTACTCAATATTTTTGAGGAAAAAATTTATATACATACATATATATTTAAAAAAAATAGTAAACTAAAAAAATTCAGTTTTTAAACGGAAACGAATTTAATGCTGGATGTTTTCAATAAATTTTGTGTAGAACAACTAAATTCAGTGTTAAATCAAATAACATAAATTCTTAAAAGAATTTGGTGAAAAAATATCATATGTTACAGCAATACAAACATACATATATACATATGTACATAAAAACACATATCCTTACCTGAAATGCAAAACACCTTAACTAATATTTCATAATTTTACAGAAGAAGTAAAAAACATTTAAAATGGAAAATATTGAAAATAATGAGAATTTTTTAAATGTTGTGAAATAAATTAAATCGCTGCTGTTCGCGCAGGTTTTTAATGTATGCAGACAAAAAAAAAATACCAATGTAAAATCAACATGCCAAAAGGTTAATTCAAATTCATTCAAATCACATTAAATTTACTATGTTGTTTGAGTGTGTTGGTGGCTATTTGCTTTGTTCATAGCTGCAATACACTTTTTGCTTAGTTGTGTAGATTGTTTTTGTAGTGTTGTTGATGTTTTTTTGTTTGTAAACAGCTAACAAACTGCTGCTGTTTGGTAGGCGGTTTGTTAGTCGAAGGATCGCAGGTTCGAATCCTGGAGTCAAATCAAAGTATTTTGTTTTATTTTTTGTTTTAACTAAAACTTTTCAAGTTAAAGCATTTTGTTTTTGTTAACTAAAAATAAAACTTTTTTTAAATGACTAGAAATAATGTTAAATTATAATTTAATTCAAGATGGTACATATTTAGTGTGTATCTTAAGAACATTTAATGTTGTTGTGGCTGCAGGTGTAGGTACGTTGACTACCACTCGATGAGTTCCGAGTTGAAATCTTGGACGGGGAAGCCAATTTAATTTAATTTGTATACACAATTTTTTCTGATGTCTATGTCTATGTCAACCACACTTAAGTTAAATAATTAATAAAATATAATTATTACATTAAATTAAATTCATGTCGATTTAACTTGAAATAACTTTTATTCAAGATGATTCTTAATTTTGATTTTAACAGTACATACTAACATTTTAGTTCAACGTAAAATAAAGTTATTTCAAAAGGAAATTTTTTTTCACAATTACTATAAATCATGTTAAATTAAAATGAAACAAACATGAAGCAAAATCATTGTCAAAAAATGTAAAATTAACAATATTTTTATCAATTCTATATTGTCCTTTTTTCTGTGTGTGTATTTTGTAGCGATTATTTTGATGAAATACCACAGAATTTATAAAAAAGTCAAATATAAATTTTTTACTAATTAAGGCGTTCTGCGTTTTAGGTAACGATTTTTGATAAATTTATGATGAAATGGTGAAAAAATAAACAAACCAAAAATAGAGTTAAAAGTAATAAAGAGTGGTGGCTAATGAATTTTCCTACATAAAGAAATTTCCAACAACTTTTTTTTTTAATTGGCTTATTTCATTGTGACGGGTGTGACCATGATACTCGAAAAATATAACAAAATAAATTAATAAAGTTAAAAGTACTACAGAGTGATGGCTGGTAAATTTTCCTGTATAAGAATAACTATAAGTTTACCAATTCTGTTGTGACGGGTGTGACAATGATAATAAAATTTTTTGTAATAAAGATAATATAATAACAAATAAAGTTAAAAGTACTATAGAGTGCTAGGTCCCTGATGAAGTTTCCTACATAAAAAACTCGAATAATTTAAATTGGCTGATTTCATTGTGACAGGTGTGACCCGATACTCAAATATTTTGTTATAAAGACACAAAAATAAATATATAATGTTAAAAGTACTACAGAGTGGTCTGTAGCTGATGAATTTTCCTACACAAAGAAATTCGAATAGTTTTAAATTGGGTAAGTTCATTATGACGGGTGTGACTATGATACTAAAATATTTGGTTAAAAAGACAAAAAGTAACTGAATAAAGTTAAAATTAAAGACACACTAGTAACTATTTTTTTCTAATTATTCTTATTCCGCTGTGACGGGTGTGACCATGATACTAAAATTTATTTAAAAAAAGTTAAAAGTACTACAGAGAGGTGGCTGATAACTTTTTCTGCATAAGGAAACTCAAATAACTTTAAATTTGCTGTTTACATTGTGACGGGTCATGGTCACACATGATATTAAAATTTTTGTTATAAAGGCTAAAAATTATGTAAATAAAGTTAAAAGTAATACAGAGTGGTGGCTGATGAGTTCTCGCACATAAAAAAACTCGAATAACATTAAATTGGTTAATTCCAATGTGGCGGGTGTGACCATGATACTCAAATTCTTAGTTATAAAGCCTGGTCTTCTGTCCAAAATTTTATGTGAAATGCTGTCAAAGTACAACTGAATGCTATTAGCTAGACCTTAGGGAACAGAAATAGACTGTCGATAGCTCATAATTGTTTTTGATAGCGAGTAGACAATACCCAATTTCTTTTGGTATTGCATTAATGTGACTTCAATGTTGACAACTGCAATAAGGATAAATAATTTTTGAGTAGTAAATTTTTCTGCCTTTTTTATTAATCCCAGAAAAAAACCTAAATTTTCTTTGAAAGAAACTTTTTTGAAAAATTGACGGGTGTGACCCATTAATTAATTTATTTGTTTAGTTCCTGAAAAAAAACAAATTTTTCTTTGAAATAAACTTTTGCAAAAATGTGACGGATGTGACCTTTTAATTTATTTTTGTAATGCCTGAAAAAACAGAATTTTATATTAAATAAACTTTTTCGAAAATATGACGGGTGTGACTTTTTTATATTTATTTTAATTTATATATTTATAATTTATGAGACGGGTTTGACCTAGCTGGAATAAAATTGATTTTTTAATGACACCGACCGGAATTTGAGTTCTTGTGCTTGTTGGAGGCACCAGAGATTAAAGAAAACCCTCTTGATAGACTACAGGAAAAGTTACGTTTAACTTTAATGATTGCCTCTTTTAATGAACACTTGAGGGACTTAAAACTATAAATTTTAGATGTATTCCCAGCTATAAGAATTTCCGTTTTCAGCTTTTTCGTAATTCCCATGATTCTTTATCCATCATAATTTTATTAACTTTTCTTGTTTTCCTTTTCCCTTTCTCTCCCAAAAAAAAAGCTAAAATCAGTTCATATTTTTCTTTATTTTCTTTAAATTTAAATTACTTTTGTTGTTCCCATTTTATATTTTTGACATCCATGGAAAAATTTAAAATGTCAGCGCTAGTGTGACGGGTGTGACCAAATAAATATGTTCAATAACTAATTGCTCCAATATAAAAATGGAGGTTCATAAAATTTTATTATTTTTTTTATATATTTTATTAAAACACTTCAGTGGTAGTGTGACGGGTGTGGCCAAATTTTTCCTAATATTAATTGCTCGAATGTAAAACGGAGTTTTAATAAATTTTATTATTTTATTAATTTCTCTTACTTTTTTACTGTTGCAAAGTATCAAGTATTAATTATGTAGAGTAATAATTTTATTATATAAATACTGTGACGGGAGTGACAGAAAATTTTAATATTTCAAGGAATCCTCAAAATTCTTACTATCAGACCTGTAAAGTCCGAATTGCAACTTCAGGTATAGAGGACTTTATTAAATATGATAAAGGGAATAACAGAAAACCTTAAAAAAAGATCAGACATAAAAAGCACGAGAAGCATTTCCAAAAAAATAAAAATAGACAATTTGTATGTAATTTTTATTCCCTCTCTCGTTGCCAACAGTTGCACGATTTTTATTAAAAAAAGGAAATTATTTTTTTTTGTCCATTTATATAAATTATTGATTTTGATTTACTTTTATTTAATAGATGGTTTTATTTTTTAATATGTTTAATGATTTTTTTGAATAATTTATTTTAAATGGCATCCACGCTTAGAGAAACAGGTTTGGCATCTTTAGAAAAAGTTGTTAATGACTGCCTGCAGAGTTGAGGTCGGTATCGCTTAATTATCAATTAAATTGCCTATTTTAAATCATTTAAATTTCATGGTTTCGATTCATAATTTTTTTTGTTTACAGTAACGCCACAATAAAAAAAAGATGTGCTATTGCTAAATACGGCGACCGTGGCGTGGCGGCCACTGAAATGTTGTTGCTTGAAGAAATTTTATTTTTCTCCTCTGGCCCAGCGTTTGCTTAGAATAAAATAATTAAATTGTTGGGAGAAATGAATTTCTTGGGAATTATTATTTGCAGCAGGAAAATTTAGATTTAGAAATATTCAGCTCTGTGTTGAATTACAATTTCCTGGATGTTTTTTCTTTATTCCTTGCAGCCGCATTTAAAATAAAAAGAAGATATTTGCAAAAAAAGGAAAAATAAATTAACTGTAAACAAAATGGCTGACTTTTAAAATTCGAAATTCTCTCTCATTTTTTATTATACTCACCAGCTGTTGAGAATGGGATGATTTTATTCTGGGGAAAATAAAGGAATTATGTCCCCGAGAATATTAAGAATGGGATTGAATGTATTTTCTAATGAAACGACCATGAAACAAAAATTGTTCACAAACATTGATCATTTATTATTATATAATTTTTCTATAAATGGGCAGAGCCACGCCCAAATTAATGAGCATCCTAAGGGCAAGGTTTGTTCTAAATTTTATATAGCAAACAAAAACAAGTTTTTCCCATCTTATATGTAATTGTTTTCAAAATAAACATTTTCTTTCGACTTCGTGGTACAGTTTGTAAATATAATTTTTTCAATTAATAATGCTAAGAAGTATGTCTTATAATTTTTTTGCTCTTAATTGCTTAGTAAAATTTTCATTTCTCTCTCATTAAAAATAAAACTTAATGACGTGACAACTTCACATTATAATACTCGTTTAAAAGAATCAAAAATTATTTTGCAATTAGTCAACGGAAATTAAGTAATTTTTCTGTTTGAAAAGCAATAAAAATAGAGCTGAGAAATAAATTAAACTTCTACACTTATTTTCAAAAAAAAAAAAAAAACAACAAAAATATCATAACATCAAGACAACTTTTTATATTTTGTGTTTAAACTTTAAAATGAAGCCATACATTAACATTAAGAAAAAACAAATAATTTAAAAACTTGATTTGATTTCCATTTGCCTTTAGTTAGTAGTTTTTTTTTGTATTCTATTCTATTGTAGCAACACATGTGACGTTGAAATGAAATAATTTTAAAGCAATTTTTGTTGTAAATGTTGCTGGTGTTTGAATATTTTTTTTAATAAATAAATAAATAAAGTGTTGCGTGTTGTTGTGTTGATGTGGAGTCACAAAAAAAATTAATACAAATTCTGCAGATTGATCTGTTTTTAATTTGTTTTTTTTTCTTTTTTTTTTTTTGGTTTGTTTAAAAAAGTAAATTAATAATATTGTGGTTTGAATAATAGAAACATATGGTAGGGTGCAGAGCTGTGTAAGTTCATGCATACATAAATACACTTAATAACAGCGTTACCATATATATTTTTTTCGATAACTTCTTATATCTGAAAAAAAAACTTTTTTTCCAAAAAAAACCAACTTTTTTTCTACAAAAATTTAAAAAGAAAATTTTAAAAGAAAATTTTAAAAGAAAATTTTAAAAGAAAACATAAAAATGTATTTGGAATTAATCTTATTTGAAATATAAAAACGATTAAAATCAAAAACATAACATTTAATAAAGAAAAACAAAACATAAAATTCATACAAACACAATTAGACACTGTTGCATTAATAATGGGGTGAGATAATATAATATCGTTTTATTGCATACAAACATCACTTAATATTTTCATCCAATATACTGTAAAAGTTAATTTACAGTATACTTTCAAAAAAAAATTTATATTTTCATAAAACTTTTTGTCAAGTTTTCCCTTTTTTTGCAAGTTTTTGGAGATAACTTGCAAAAAAAGGGAAAACTTGACAAATGGTAGCGCTGCTCAATAAGTATAGTGTATAGTGACTTTTTTCTCAAACTCCTGGCAATACTCTTTTTATAGTCTATATGGCAATACTCTTATGCACTACTTTTATACGCACGGCGTATTTGCAAATAACACAGTAAATTGTTGGCATATTATTGTTTCTATTTCGACTGACTAATGAAATGCTTGAGGTTGCCACACTTACAAATGTTTGCTAATAAAAAACAATAAATTGATATAAATATTGCACAAAAAAACATTGATAGAAGAAAATAATGACAATAAAAACAAATTATTATTTATTTTATATATTTACACAATTTTTTTTGTAAACATAAGCAACATTTCTATAAAAGTGCTACCAAGTTTTTATACATTTACAAAGCCTTATAGAAAGTGAGTTAATTGATTTGTAAATATTTTTTATTTGCAAAAAGTGAACATATAAAAGTAGTAATAGTCTCAACATAAATTTGTATGTCTTGGCATTTGTTTTGAAGTTTTTTCTTCACTGTTACTACGTTTATACGGACGACTTATTTACAAATAAAAATATTGCAAATCGAGAACTTTGCCGCATAAATGGCGAATGAATTTATTTATTCACAAAAAACAACAATAAACCGATAAATATTGCAATATTTTACGACTGCAACCGTCAGCTACTTAACTGGTACAGCCAGTTTGGTACAAACTAAACAAACAATAATAATGTTTTCACACTGAAAGTTAAAACCTGGTTTTAGCGTTAAAACCATAAACAGCTGATTTTGCATTCACAATGCAATTTTGTCAAATTCAGGTTTTAACTCACAGACTGTCTAATAACTTTACTCAAAAATAAAATAGATCTCCTGCAGAAATGCGTGTGTTTGTTGTTGTATTTTTATCTGATTTTTATAACAATTATTTCACAAACTGTATAACAACTGTTTCTGTTTGTATCAAATACTCGAAAATTTTACAATGCGTTGTAAAATGGAAATTATTTTATATTTTGTAAATAAATATTTTAAAATTAAATTGAACTAATTATACAGAGTGATGAAGTGCTTGGAAATCAAGTTATAGTATTTAAAAAAATGCACAAATACATTACAAAACGAAACTGTTTCAATTCCCAGAGGTCAATGAAAATATATTCGTAATTTTTCTTCCAAAACACTGCTTTTTTCCATAATTTTTTGATTATTGTTGCTGCTGCATAAATTTTTAAGTTTACAATTTTTCAAGCGACATCTATTGTTACTCACTGGCATAAACATTATCAGCTGCTTCTGGTCATTTTGACTTGGCAGCACTGAATTTATCACAGCGAAAATGAGGTTGCATTTCATAAAACCAACTTAATAGCAATTTAGAAATGGTTTTAAGTTGGTTTTAACAACAACAATTCTTATGGTACAACCAGGTTTTAACAGTTGGTTTTAACGTTAAAATCAACTTTAATTTAATTAAGTGTGGAAACACTATAAACAAACCTAAAAAAATATATATTTCGAAGTAAAATTACTTTGAAATTATGAATTGTTTTCTGCAATATTTAGTTATATTCGTAAACATCTTTTTTCTTTTTGCAATTTTCCAATTTTAGTTATTAACTCAACAGTTTAATATCTTTGCTTGCATTTCCCTTATACAATCAGTATAAACATGAAAAATACCTACTCTTGTTCTCTTTTGTTTAAATACGGAGAGAATTTCATAATATTGTGATTGTACAAAGTCGTAATACTTTGTAGTACCATGTAAAGACACTTTAAGTTGTCTATAGAAGTGCTACCAAGTTTGTTTACTTTTGCTAAGCCGTATAAACAGCGAGTTAATTTATTTGCAAATAGTGCGCGTATAAACGTAGTATGTTACAACTCTTTAACTTGTGCATAATAATTATAAACTTAGTTTATTAATTTTTTTATTTAGGATAAATAATTTTGCATGTTCATGCAGCAGCGTTTACCATATGTACATAAGTGCGCCCAGAATAATTCACTGACAACTGTCAGATCTGTGTGTGATCTTTTGATTGTACTGTATGCGTACGATTATTTACAAAATGGCAGATGGTTTGATTTTCTTTCACATTCGTTTGATTGTTGTTCGTTTAATGTTTATTGCAACATTAAGTTGTTGTTTATTATTACTCTGTCTTATTTTTTTTATATACATATATATATTTTTTTGTTTTTTGCCATTTGCAGTGATAAACACATTTGTTGTATTCTTGACAATAATACAGACAGCATTTGTTGGCAATCATTTTTTCCGGACGCTTAGTTTGCAGTTTGTAATTTTGCGGTTTTTCTCTTTTCTTTTTTGTTGTTGTTGTTGGTTTTAAACCTTTTTTTTTTGTTAATTTTATTCAAAAAAAAATATCCTTTCTTATATGACGTAATAAAAAGAATAATAAAAATATGTTTTTGGTTTTGTTTATTAAAACCACAAAATTTAATAAAGAAAATTTTGTTGGAAAATTAAAATATTATTATTGTATAATGGAAAGAAACACAGGAAGTGATTGCCAAAAAAATACGAAGCCTGGGAAAGTTGAGCAAGTGAGAAAAATCTTTAATAATCGAAAAGTTGCTGATTTGGTACTTTCATACTTGAATAATTGCTGTTTGTGTGGTTTATATATAGTCGAAATTTATACTATGCAAGTCTTATTGCTAAACTGATTAGTTTGTGGAAGAGAGAGACTAGAGGAACATAAACGATTATTTTCCCCTTTTGGGGTATTCAGAAGGTAATCATAAATTAACTCGTTTTAAAGTAATAAAACGAAAAGTTATGACTGCTGTGAACAACACCTTACAATTTACAATTATAAATATTGCTGGTATTTTGGGTTTAGCATCTTTGTACATTGCTTACTGTCTCTCTCTCTCTCAATTCCTTTGGTAAACTCTCACGCTTTCTACATGTAGTTATGACAAACAATAAACATAGCTGAGAAAGTCTTATTACTTTATGACCTATTTGTTTGAGCCACAGCAACAATTTCTTTAAACTATCTTAAAATTTTAAGACATTTTGACACTTAGGATAGTTGTGAATACCCCAATTAATTGGATGTACATATGACTCAATTACGGATGGCAAACCAAATTTTAGTTGCGTTGCCACATGTTAAAAATAGTATTACGGATGGCCCCTGGTAACGCGCTACTCACTCATACTATTATACTTTGTTTAAATCATAACAAAAAATCAAACAATAACTATGGTTTTATACTTTGCAGTTTTTCTTGAAGCAACTCTGAGTTTATAAGAGAGAGAGGAAAGATGAAAGAAGAGGGGTACTGACTTTATTCTACAGAAAAGTTACTTCAATTCTCTTTTGTTATTTCATTCGCTGCATTGAAACAATACGAAAATTGAACAAGAAACCGTCTGTTGTAAACAAAAGAGCAGTTTTAAAAGAGAATTGAAGATAACTGGTTCAAGAAAAACTGCCAAGTCTAAAACATGACTAACTTTGGTTTTAGACTTGGCAGTTTTAGTTGCTTAACTTTTGATTTTTTTGAGAGAGTTGAGAAAGTAATATATACCTTTTGTATACCTATCTTTTTCTTTCTCATTATAAAATTAGATGTTGAGCAAGAAAAACTGGGAATGTAAAACCAGAGTAAAGGCTCAGTTAGCCGACAGTAATGCAAAGTAACTGCAACAGTCGGAAAAAGGTGATCGATATTTAATAATTGAGATTTATTTGCTGGTGGTTTAGCATGTCTATATACGTATTTCATTGGCGCTTGAACCAAATCATCAGTAGACTTCAACCACAAATTTTGAACAGTCACTGATGATTTGGTTAAAGCGCCAATAAAATTCGAATAAATTTCAATTATTATATGTAGACTTCTGACAATATGTCAAATAATAAAATTCTTTAAAGGTGATCGATATTGTTTTGTGAAAAGGAATGAAAATGGCTATAGAGATGTAATATAACGTAACCTACATTTTATATAAAAATATCGATCAGCTGTTTCCTACGTTGCAGTTACTTTACGTTACAGTCGGCTAACTGAGTCTTAAGTGCAAGTGCGACAAAGTAAATGCAAAATGTCGTGACGAATGCCATATAATAAGATAGAAATTTTTTACTATTATAAGACTTGAGCATTTCTTTAAATTTTTCTAAACAATAAGACTTTTCTGCTGACCAGGGTTGCATTTTTTACAATATCAAATAATAAATATGTTAACAAGTAGTGTGTTCTGTTGTTCGTGGTATTTTTCTTCGTCTTAAACCGGTTCCAAATTTTGAATAAGTTAATCATATTGAAATATATTTAACCAAATTTTTGAGAGCTATGCTCTTTGTGCCACGAGACAGGAAACAGTATTTAATTTTTCTAACAAAAATAACGACACTATTATAGTTATAAATTTGTTTTTTGCTTTGATTTCTGTGTACTTAAAAGCAGAGTATGAAAATAAACGAAACAAAATGTTTGATTTTGTCTTGTTTCGTTCTTCGAAGTGAACGATTGTGTTGTTTTTGTACTTGAGCACAAACAATACATTAATTAATTTAATCGTAAATGGGAAATAAATGGAAACGTTTTGAAATATTTGCGGCGAATTGGACTTCATCATGTGATATAATTTTATAGCATTGTTATTTATTTAATACATGACATATTTTTATATATAGTATGTATGTAGCTAAGAAGCATAGCTCTAAAAGGGTGTCCTAAGACATCTCTCTTCTTTTTTATTTTTCTTATCTTTCTCTTACATAAATCGATTACTTTAACTAACACCCGCTTATTCTCAAAGGTCGGCACTCCAAAGTGTGCATCAAACTGCTCTACCGCCGCAAGTGAACATTAATGCAAGTGTGCTAATACTGAACAGCTGTTCAGTTATGAATTTTATTTGAGTTGTGGTGGTGCGAACACAAAATGTTATATTTTTTTACAGTCTAACAACAAATCTCGTTGGATTTCTCGGAAGTTGCGTCGCAAAATGGTTTTTTTTTTAAATAGAGATGAATTAGGAATTATGGCATCACTACTTACGAACGTAAATTTTTGCTTTAAGTGAACGCTAAATTTAAGTTTTCTTAATAGAAAGGTAAGAAACGTTGCCCTTTTTTAGAACAGAAAACGACTTAAGTTATAGTTCAAGCTTTGCTGTTTTAAAAAACTTAACGAGTAATATTTTATGGAGCATTTTTGCGTGGAACATTGCTTCTTATTGCTTCTTTTTCAAAAAGCCTGAAAAGACCTATAAGGTGAAGAGCTCCTAACCTCTAAAATATTCCACAAAGCAATTCCTCGTAAGATTATACAGAAACAAGCTGAACTTATCGTGGGTTGGTTATTGGTTTGCGGCACAGTATATTCAAAATACATTATGTCTGCAGCAAACCAATAACCAACCGACGTTATGTCAATCCTGTAATGCATGAGTTTCATGCTTTTTTATGATTATTCAAAAAAAACCTAAGGCTAAAGTCCCTCCCAAACTCTGAATTATATTTATAATTTTCATGGTTGAACTTTATTTTTATCATTTTAACTAATTCACAACTGCAGGAAAAATTGCTTTAAGTGCCTCTGCTTAGTGTTTAAAAAAAAGCAACAGTGTGCCATTTACATTTAAATAGATTCATTTTGCTGTCTTGTGTTAGTTATAAAGTTGTAAAAATTTTATATTCATATTTATTAACATTGAAATTATGCTAAAATTTTATTCAAGTAGTTTTTTCTCTTTGTAATTCTTGAAAAATAAAATTAAATAGAGAAACACTAAAAACATGCTGATTGCAATGCAATATGGTTTATAAAAAAATAAAAAAAGGAATCAAAATTATAATTTATTTTTTATTTTAATTTTTTGCATTTTATTTGTTAAGTAGTTTCTTATTTAGCTTCAACCTAAATATGCCATTAAAATGAACACCTACGCAAGGGAATAACGTAAAAGTTTTACATACAAATGCGGTGCACTAAATGCACTTAAAAGTAAGTACAGTGCAAGATAAAAGTGCAGTAAAAGATTTTGCTGCTGATTATAAAAAAAAAATGTAGAAATGTTAGCTTTTCAATGTCTTGATATAAATAGTTTAACATAAGTTTTGTGATAACATAAATTAAGTCGAGGTGTATGTATGTATGTATATAGTTTGTATGTATTTATTTTTAATTTTTTTAAAAAACGGCTGAACCGATTTAAATAAAAATTTGCGTACAGTTGACTTATACTGTATACTGAATAACATAAAAAATTACATATAAAAGTAATTACTAAAACTGCATATTCAGAAATTTTTTGGAATAACAACAAGCTTAGTCTACGTTTAGACAGGAAAACATTTGGAACTTTTGTTGTTTCCTTCGCGTACACACAGATGAAAATGTTGCCGGCAACATTCCAATGTTATTGGATAATAGCAAGCATACTTTTATACTGTAAGTACATATGTATGTAGCAAAGAATATGAAAACAAAGCGTGTCGCAGATTACCACGCACAAAAATGATTCTCTCTTCCCCACACGTAAATTGCTCCAAAAAGTAAATGTTTCCCCTCCAAATGTTTTCGTGTCTAAACGCAGTCTTAGTAAAAACTGGAGGCTGCCAGTGAATGTATCAGCTCATCGCCTCAGAATAGTTTTAGCCCATATGCCACAAAGTGAAGAAAAACGACTAAGTAGGTTGACATAAAGTTTTCTCAAAATATACCCGATTTGCCCTACTGCTTCCGATACATGTTTTGAAGCATAATGTAAATTTTTTTAAACTTACATCAATGAAGTTAGAAGTTAAGATTACTTTATTATAAAAATAAAAAAAAATTTCCTGCCGCATGCACCACTTTTCTTAATTTGTTTTCAAAAAGTAGCTTTTTGTGCTCCATACGCTGTGTCACAGCTGTGAATTAAGAATTTGTTGTTCTGCTTATTTTTCTTGCTGTCCAGAGAATAGAATTCGATTGGTTAACGCCGACCAAGAAGCCGCCGTCGTAATATTTTTAACTACCGACCTGCTTACACACTTACACAGGAAAAACAATTAATTGTAGTGTATTTACACGGTCCTTTTCACAATGTACAATTAAAAGCTAACAGGGACTTTAACGGCAAGTTTTGTATGAAGAACTGTCAGTTAAAGTTCATGCTAACTCTTACGTACCTTTTCACAATGTGTGGTTAACTGTCAGTTAACTGTCAGTTAAAGTTCAAGTTAACTCTTAACTATACATTGTGAAAATAGACGTTAATGTAAAGAATGAAATGAAATGATTTTTCTTATACTCAAATATGAATAATTAAGGTGGTTTCATTTATTTTATTTTAGTGTTATATAAATTTATGTTAAAAAATTTAATTGTCATTAATGATGATGTTTTTGCTTAACAGTCGCCGTTGAATTTGTCTCACGGCACCTTCTTTTTTTATTACTCATATCTTATAGGAATGAAGCAAAACAAGAGTTAACTTTACTTTGTACATTCTTGTATGAAGAATTTGAGACAATAACCAAACAGTGACGTGTATAGCAAAGCAATACTTAGGTTAAATACCTAAAAATACAGGACATGAAGCAAAATGAATGCTTAATATCTCAGAAACCATAATAAATATCGTGAAACGCGTTTTTGGTTCAGAAAAGAGGTATTAAAAATATATATATATTCCATACCTAACTCGTTTTTTTTTTAAAGAAAGGTCGGTGGAGCAAAACTATTCTGGGTCGGCGAGCAGCTGTTATTGTATTTTTCTGTGTGTGTGTGTTTGTATGTAAGCCAGAAGTTGTCGTTTGCAATGTAAAAATCTTTTTCTTTAGATTTTTACGTAGCCAACGTTGCCAATACATTTTCAATAGTCATCAATTCATCAATTCTTATCAAATGTTACGAATGCAGTCAGCTGATACGGAACATCACGATGCAATTTGGCTAATTTGATTAAATCATGAATTCCAGAATAATCTGTAATAATTGGCATTGAGGTCCAAAAATTCCATGGCTTCTTCTTTATTTTTTGTTTGTCTCTTTGGAAGTTAAAACTAATAAACATGATAGACGAAAATAATAATAATAATAATTCGAATTTTGATCTAAATATGTCAGTTTATATGGATTTTTTTCTTTGTAAAAATTAATTGATTTTTCTAACAAATTTTTTCAATGACAAATGACAATTAATTTTTTGTTTTGTTTTGTAAGTTTCAAAGACTTTCATTGATTTTATCTGGTGTTTTCAATTCATAAGTATAAAATGAGAAGAAAAAAATAAATAAATGAAAACAAATCAGTTTCAAGAGAAAGACTTTAAGCGGAATAAGTTCCGCTGGTAAGTATGTGTGTTTACATACACATACATACATGTATACATATGTATATATGTATGTAAGTATGTATGTACATAAATTTCTAGAAATAAATTTTTTGCTGGGTTTTCATGCTCCTCTGAGTTTTTACCGCTTGGACAGATGTGAGTGACACGGTTGTGGTTTACTGACAGACATCAAGAAAAATGAAGGTGTCATGCTGTTAATGACATTTAAATTGTCAAAAAACCAAGAAACAAAAAAAACAAGAAAGAAAAAGAAAACAACAGCAATAGAAAACGAAAACAAAATCATGACATGACATAATAAAATCTTAACTTAACAAACAAAGTAGAAAATAATTTGTGGATTACGGTTGAATGGGAAGTGTAGCAGCCATAAAGTTGGTGGCAAACGTGAAGTACGAGTATTTATGTTTGTGTTTACTTGTGAGGCAAATGAAATTTGTTACAAATCACAAATTTTCTATTGAATTTTGCTGTAATTTTCATGGTTGTCGTGTTGTAATACTTGTACAACTACTTAAGCTAAATGATTTGAAAGAGACGTGACTTGCAATCAATTATTTTTTTTTTGGGGGGGAAGTTCAAAGTTGAAATATGTACATATGTATGTAAGTGAGAGTGAAACTGAGCTACAAAAATAATAATAAGGTTTATTTTATTTTTTTTTAATTGTATTTATTTCTTTAAGGGAACTGAAGAATTTACATAAATTCTTTGCAGTTGAAAGTTGTCTAAAGCTGCTTACACACAAGTATGATAATTAAGTCTCATTTGTAATCAGCGTGACCGTTTGACCGACTAAAGTGGGAAATTGTCACTTTTTCGACTGCCTTGCCACTTTTTGTCCCCATTTTTTTAGTATAACATTACATTAAAAATAAACAGCCTAATTTATAAAACTTAAAAAGTCTTTATAAAGAGTTTTAAAAACAAACTTTCACACAAAATTTTTCTTAAAGAGCCTTTATAAAGCCTTTTTAATTTTTATAAATAAGGCTCAAAAAGTTTAGTGTAGTTGTACCGATTTTTTAATGTTGCCCCTTTTTTTTGATACATCCCCTATTTTTTTTTGCCACTTTTTGAAAAATATCATCGGTCACGCTGTTTGTAATTGTGTTCGCCGTCTTGTTAAAAGTTAGTGTTAGCTTGTTCGCGCACTAATCACAATTATTTGAAAGGGAAAAAGCACCCTTTGTAGGCCGTGATAGAGTTTCATATACAATAGTGTGATTTTTAAGAAAATACAATCCAGTGTTATATTTTTTTACTACATCTTATGATTGTGTAACATAGTAAGTCATGGCATAATGGCGATATACATATAGGGCTAATATGTTTTACACAAATAATCACCCTGAAATTATATTATAAGCCCCTGAATACACAGCAAAGTTCGAAATTTTTTCGGCTTGTAATATAAAAAATCGAAATCCGGTTTTTTTTAATAAAAAACTGAAAAATGGTATAATATAAGAAAACTGAAAACCGGGTTTTAATGAAAAAATCGAAGACCGAATAATATTAAAAAAAAACCCCGAAAACCGAGTTTGAGTGAAAACCCGTAAACTAGGTTTTTGAAAAAAATTTATACAAAAAATTGAAAACCGGATTTTAATAAAAACTTCAAAAAGCGGTTTTTAATACTAAAAAATCAAAAACCGAGTTTTAATAAAATACGGAAAACCGGTATAATATTAAAAAAAACCGAAAACTTGGTATTAATAAAATAGCCGAAAACCGGTTGTTGGTATAAAAATCTTAAAAATGCATTTGAATAAAAATCTAAAAACTAGGTTTTGATAAAACACCGAAAACCGAGTTTCAATAAAAAAAAATAAAAACCGGTTTTTAATAAAAAAAACCTCGGAAACAGGTTTATAATATAAAAACTTGAAATCTGGTTCTTAATAAAAAAAACTGAAAACTTGCATAACATAAGAAAACTGAAAACCGGGTTTTAAAGAAAAAAATTGAAAACTGGTTTATAACATAAAAAAACTGGAAAACCAAGTTTGAATAAAAATTTAAAAAAAAAGTTTTTTTTTTAAAACACCGAAAACATGATTTTAATTAAAAAACTGAAAACCGGCTTTTAATATAAAACCCAAAACCGAGTTCTATTAAAAAACGGAAAATTGGTATAATACAAAAGATCGAAAACTTGGTTTAATAAAACAACCAAAAACCGGTTTATTATATAAAAACCGGTTAATATAAGTTGAATAAAAAACCGAAAACCGAGTTTTCATAAAAAACTAAGAACTTGTATAATATAAGAAAACTGAAAACCGAGTTTAAATTAAAAAACCCGAAAACCGGTTTTTAATGTAAAAAAACTAAAACTGAATAAAAACCCGAAAATGAGGGTTTTTTTAAACAATGAAAACGTAGTTTTAATAAAAAAAAAACTGAAAAATTGGTTTTAGTGAAAACCCTAAAACCGGTTTATAATATAAAAAAACTGAAAAAGTTTTATAAAAAGAAGAAAACCGGCGAAATATAAAAAAACTAAACTAAAAACTTCTATAATATAAGAAAACTAAAAACAATGTTTATATGAAAAAACTGAAACCCGATTTTAAATTAAAAAAAACCAGAAACTGAATAAAAACTGAAAACCGGGTTTTGATAAAAAAATATAATAATATATGTACATATATAATATAAAACAGAAAACAGTGTTTTAGCAAAAAATTGAAAATCAATTTGTTATATAAATAAACCCGAATACAAGTCCTCAATCTAAGAAACCGAAAACCGGTTTTTTGTTTAAAAAAGCGATGACTGGTCTTAATAACTATTTAATTTAATTTGCATAAGAATCTTAAAGAATCGTGTTTCAACAGAAAACCCGGGATTTTATATAAAAGACCCGAAAACCGGGTTTTAATCTAAAGAGCTGAAAACCGGTTTTTAATAATTCCTTTTTTATTTCTATTTGCATATCTTGACTATTTAAAATCACTTTATAAATCTAAAAACTAAGAAAATGTTCTTGTTTTTAAGCAACCAACAACTTTCTAAAATATGCGTTTCAAAATCAATTTCATTTGCATAGCTTTTTTCTTCTATGACAGCTGCTTAAAATTATTATAAAAGTTGACATTTTAGCAGGTGTATTTATGGAAAATTATTGATAAATTTCCATAAAATTAACAATTGAACTTTGAAGTACAGCTGCCTGCTATTTCTTACTTTTCATTTCAACAGGCCTTTAAGCCTCTGAATAAAAACCTCTTATAATTAATTAATAATTGTTAATAATTAACACTTTTAGCACACAATAACAACAACTGTAAGACACATATGTACCACCAAGATTATTTCTAGCAAGTAGTCGTAAAGAAAAACTTGACAAGCAGCCGGATAAAAATACTCCGGAGTAATTATATGAGTTGAGTGCCTTTTCAACTATGAAACACTTGAAATGGAGCAATAAAAATGCAAAAAAACGAACAAATAAATAAATTTTGCTATAATAAATATTTCAATTAACATTTCTCACCGACTTCTTTCAATAATTGTGCAAAAATATTGAATTAAATACAGTAGAGGAGCTATGCAGAGCTCGTAAGAGTCATTCATCACAATTTGCTAAAGTGGTCTGTGTGCCAATTGAACTCTGTGGCACATTTTAAATAAAGGCCGGTCGGTTGGTTTTCCTTCAAAGATTCCCTGTATGCTTTCTTTCCATTTAAAGTGATTAAATGATGATGATGCGAATTGTGTCTTCAAGTATGTGGAACATTTTAACTTAAAGAAAAATTAACTTTAAGTGACCCTTTTTGTTGTTGTTGTTGTTCACCGCAGCCGTTTTATTTCTATTGCAAAAACTGCATTTGGAAAAACATTTTAGAAAAACAAAGTACCAACCAACTTAACTGCTGCTAGTTACATACGACTATTTTTTAACAATTCAAATAATGTTGCAAGCAAAACGATGTCAACGGTTGAGGCTGCTGCATTAAAAAATAAATAATAATAAAAAAACAATGTGTGATACTTTTTGCGAAAGATAAAAACAGTCATAAAGCAAATGCAGCTTAAATAAATATAAAGAATAATAAATTGACAATAGAGTCAAAATGAGTTTCGAGTTGAGTTGAGTTGAGTTTAGGTCAGTTTTATCTGTTTCAAATGCAAACAGAAAAATATTTTATTTAGATGACCTAAAATCAAAATGAGGAAGAGTAATTTCTTTGTTTTTATTCGTGGCTTACTTTAAATAATTGGGGTCACCAGGACTGATGAAACACACATGAAATAAAAAGAGTGAGAAATACAGAGAGAGAAGAGCCCGACTAATAAGGTTTGTGTCTTAGCTAATTCAAGTCAATTCCTAATGCATTAAACACATAAACCACAGCAGGCTACGTGGCTACACGACTACAAGTGCAGCAGACAACAACTGTTGACTGGTAGCCAGCTACTGAATCATTTTGAAGACGGCAGCAGCACCATAAATATATGTTTCAGTGGTGCCGCTGTCAAATAAATATTTCACAATTATAAAAATAAAAAAAATTATTCAAAAATATAAAAACAAATCAATTTATTTCCTTATATTTTTTTCGAATTTTACTATTTATATGTTTAGTAATTTCTTTATTACGTTTAACAAACGTGAAAAAAATCACGCGAAAATTTTTTTTCTGTTCTTGAATTCTTCTAAAAATTTGCATTTCCATTTACTTTATTAAAACTCGTATAAATTTATTTTTAATAAAATATTTTCTTATTTTTATTGCAGAAACTAGACAATAAACTACAAAACAAAAGAGGACGAAAAATATTCAAACTCAAGACGAAAAGCGTCAGGCAGCTCCTGGAAGCTTAAATATTCACAAAATAAAAGAAAAATAAATAACAAACGGCAGCAAATCAGTTTTTAATAAAAGTCCATCATCACTTTTATAATGTTTAATAAATTTCAACCATATTTTTACTACGAAATCCGTACCAAAGTTTATTTTTAACGAAAACTCTACTGAAAAAAAACAACACAAAACAAAACAACGAATTTATTTTAGACACAAACAAAAGAAAAGAAAAAAATATAAAATAAAAATAGAACAAAAATATTAAAAGGAATTATTTATTAATCAAAAGAAATTTATTCACAAGGCGTTTGAAATGCCGACAGAATGTGAGCGAAGTGTCACTTCGCCAGCAACAGTGCAAGTCAACGCAACAGAAATTAAGGATAATCTAACGTCATTAACTGGTCTTAATGAAGACTTAACAGGTCAGACTATGATGGAGGGCGATATGTCTACTTCACAGACTTCTACCACATCGAATGGCAGCAGCAGTTGTAATGGCGGTAGAAAGACGGTGAGTTTTTATATAAGAAACTAAAATACTTAGCCTTATTCCAGTTGTCAACATCGACGTCACGTCAATACAATGCCAAATAAAATTTGGAGGTTGTCCACTCGCTCTTGAGAACAATTTTGTGTTATTGACAGTATATTTATGTACGAGGATGTTCTCTAAGATCTAGAAAATAAGATGAACCTGCCAATACTAGTCACAGTTGTTTTCAACAACTGGCAGAAATGCCCCAAGTTTTTGGTATTGTATTGACATGACGTCAATGTTGACAAGTGGAATAAGGGTGATTAAGTTAAGTTTCACATATTTTCATTCAAATTACATATTTTAGCCATTTGCTGTTGGCATATTTTCACTTGCACTACGATATTTTGGTCCTAGATTAGTGGAAAACTATTGACGATGTCTTTAATATATTGCCAAAACGTCGTGTCGAAGTCGCCAACCATGATAAGGGGCACTTTTTTACATTTGCCTTTTTAGTTTCTCTTTGGCCTTTTTTATTTCCTTCAAATTCAAATGAATTGCAATTTTACATATCAGCAAACGCATGTATGAAATATTTTTAAGCAACAATGTTTTAAGCCTTTGTAGCTTTCGGTCGTTTTGTCTCAATTTTGTTCTGTCCATTATTTAAGACATACTAATCATAAATGGCGTTTTGTTCTGCAAAGGTTATTACCATCATCTTTCAAGAAAATACAATTAAAACCTTGGTAGTCGCTCAGGCGGCATGAAAAGAAGTAAAAATATATCAAAATAATAATGAGTACCTAAATATTTCAATATGGCAACACTTTGTAACATTCAAATGTTATCACATTGTATGAATCTCCTCAATTTTCTCGCTCTCCAGGCCTGCAAATATATTTTTATGTTGCTCTTGGCCCCACATTTGCAAAAAGAAAAATCGAAATGAGTATTCAAAATGTTATATTTTTAAGCTTAACTTTCTTATTTAATTTTGTCTTGCTGGATGGTGCCTCATAGTCCCAAAGACTTTCAGAGGTTTCTTGGATTTCCCCACACACTGGCAAACATATATTTAATACATACATGTATGTATGTATGTATGTAAAATATAGAAAAAAAACTATCCATTCAGCCAGTCTCTGCTCAAAATATAAAAAAATAAATAAATAAATAAAACATAATTGCGAAAGAAGAATGTTTGTTCTAAACACTAATGCTGAGGACACATATTTCGCATTTCTTTTGTTGTCATTTTCAAAATGTGGCAATGCCCCCTACATTATGTGCTTTTTGTTTGCAAAGCAATGCAACACAACCAAATATATTAGAAATGACAAACGTTGCCACTACTGCAATGTCACAAAATGCCACAATGTGTACTCTGCATAAGGGTCTGGCAAATGAAGGGTAGATTTGAATGTCTGGTCGACGTAGATAAATATTTCGACGGACGTACCTTCAAACCGTGTGTGTGTGTGTTTCTTCATTTTAAAATAATGTGCTCTTATGGGCACAAAAAGAAAATTCCTCTAATGTTAATTTACCGGCATAGTTACATACGTGCATTACTCTTTAAACTAAAATCAGTGTTTTGAAAGACTTTTATAGTAGATGTAAATTAGTGTTTTTCATAGGGGGTCTTCCGGGATCCCGAAAAATTTGTGCGGAATTTCCGGAATATTTTTTATATATTATTATGTTAAATTTATATTCTGCGCTCATATTTTTTAATGAGTGCAAATACCTCTTTGAAAAAAGTACTATTTGACAAAAATGCGTTTTGTAGAAAAGCAGTTCATTAAAAAGTACTTTTTTGAAATAAGTAACTTTTCAAAAAAGTACCGTTCAAAGGGAAAAAACTTTTTCAAAAAGGCCTTTTTTGAAAAAAGTACCTGTTGAAAAAATACATTTTGAAAAAAGTACCTATTCATAAAAGTACCTATTGAAAAAAGGCATTTTTTGCAAAGTTGTTTTAAAAAAAAAAGTACTGTTTTAAAAAAACCTTATTATCAAAAACTTTGGGACCTACACCTTTTGAAAAAGGTGCTTTTTTGTGAACATTAAAAAAATACCTTTTGAAACAGAAATTTTCTGAGAAAATGCCCTTTTTTATATATGTACATAGTACGTTTTGAAAACAAGGCCTATTTTAAAAAAAGTAGGTTTTAAAAAATTATATATTT
Organism: Tachina fera; assembly: GCA_905220375.1. Taxonomy (NCBI): domain Eukaryota; kingdom Metazoa; phylum Arthropoda; class Insecta; order Diptera; family Tachinidae; genus Tachina; species Tachina fera. The sequence continues at coordinate 181,783,205 of LR999963.1, forward strand.
TAAGGAAATGCTTTGACAAAATTTGCCTTTCTGCAATTGGTAGTTTACAAGGAAAAGTTAATGTTTGCCAAATTAAATTTATTCAAAATAAATCCTTGCGAAAAAGGTAATTTATGGAAAGTAGACACCTATTATTTCATCGGCATTTTCATTTATTTTATAAATTTTATTGAATTAAAAAATTTTTTTAATAATTTAGTTATATTTTTTAAAGACCTAAAGCTGAAATTAAACTCCTTAAAAAGTATAAGGCATTTAAAATTAAAGAAAAATTGAGAAAGTATTTTCGAAAAAAATTATTTCATTTTAAAGATTTATTTAAAAAAATTCAAAAAGTACCTTTAAAAAAAGTACTTTTTTAATACTTGAAAGTCTCGAAGGGATATTGGGTAGTATGAATAAAAAAGTATTTGCTTTTTACTGAAAATTTTGTTTTAAAATCAAAAATTTTTATGTGTTTTTTTGTTTTTTTAAAACAAATTTTTAAGTAAAAAGCAAATACTTTTTTTATTCATACCACACACACTGTCTAAAAAGTACTACCGAATAAGCTTTCTGTAAAAGAATGTGTTATAAAGAAATTTATTTAATAAATTGGATCGTCTCAAAGTGAGCCTTTCATAAAAGGACATTTAAAATTTTGTTTCAAATAAATATTTTTTAAGTGCTTTTAATTATTGTCATAATGCTCTAAAATATTTATTTGAAAGCAAAAATAATTATATATAACTAACTTTAAATGTTATGACAATATAAGCTTTATGACTATCGTTTGAATGCCCCAAATGTATATGTATGTATGTGTGTATATAATTTGAATTGCTTTGATTTCTATTGATTGTGTACGACATATGTATGTATATATTTCATATTCACGTAAAATAAATGCTGTCTTCTAAGATCCTTATAGATGCTATTGATGTCCTAAGTACCAAGTAACCTACATATTTTTATTTGCAATTTATTCAAAATAATAATCTCCTGTCACTCAATATATTAGTTACAATGGGGATATAATTCCTTTAAGACTCTGTTGAAATGTCTTGCATTAAAATTCTTATTTTGCAAGACATTTTCCTTTTATTCTTTCCACGCTCAATAAAAACCTTTTAAACATACAAGTATGCTGGTGGTGATGGTGGTGCTGCATATTGTTCTTGCACCAGCAGCAGCAGCAGCAATAATAATAAAAACAACAAATACCAGAACTAAACTTCCGTCAACATTAAACAGTCATTGACTGGCTGACTGCAAGCAATTACAATGAAATAAATGCCCAGGTTTGGGTTTGTTTCAGGTGTGGGATTTTTGATGTACATAATTACATATATGAGGACTAAATCTTTTTAGAAAAAGTATTTGGTGATGAACTTCGATCTCGTTTAATTATAATACTCGTAGGTTCTGAAGTAAACCCTCGAGTGTTTATATTCAAAAAGTGCTATCTGCAATTCTTGAATATTTTGGTAGACAAAATAAAACTGTTATTTTCTCTAAGTTTAAGAGCAATAACTGTATTTAATTAACATTAGTAGAATTAAGATGTCTTTTGTAAATGGTACTATTGATCAAAATTTAGTTATTAGTCCTTGCACTTTGTGAAAATATTAGTTTTTTGTGCTCTTCTAAAATTTTCAAGCCTTGCAGATAGCACTTTTTTAATATAAACCCTCGATAAGCAATTTTATTTTTAAAAACTGTCTGTAAAAAAGTTTCATATTGAGTCAGCGTTGCCATATATATTTTTCTCAAAAACCTTCAAGTCGAACAAACAAAAATCTTTTTTTCTCATTAAAAACTTTGTTTTTTGCTGATTTTACTCAAAATATATTAATATGCATTGATTTCACTGAATTCAAATTTTGGAAAATTTTATTTTGTTTAAAATTAACTAACACTACAAGAATAGTATCAGTCAATTGACCGGTCATTTTATCGGAAGTCATGCAAGATATATTCATCATTGCATAGAACAAAGTTTCTATCAGATTATTAAGTTCAAAATGAAAAAATGTGATGGAGACTTTTGTGTACGTGTGATGTCGTATAGCTTTCTAACTAATGAATATAAGATATAGCCAACGCATCTTTCTTTTTACAAATATCCAAAATTCAAAAAAAAAAAATTTTTACATATATGTACACATATTAATAAGCAGATTTTGTAAAAAATTTCGTTTCTAAACGTTTCAAATTTGTATGAAAAATAAAGAAAATTCGTTTCAAAAATTATTTTTTCAGTCGTTAAGGGGCTCTGTTATTGCCACGTGGTTTTTTGTGGAATTTCTTTAACAACCACGTTGCCTACTTCCTATGTGAAGGCATAGGTCGTGTACAGTCAGTCACAAAACCTTTTAAAATACTGTTAATACCATCTTGGGGATATGGTCGACGTTACTCCGCCCATATTTGTGCTACACCATATTATGCAAATTTACTTTGCATTAATATGTTTAATAAATAAATAAAAAAATAAATTATTTTTTCCATACAAATTTCAAAACGAAAAAAACGTTTCTATTTACAAAAATTGGCCTTAAATTAAATTTTGTAAATTTCTTTTAATCACTATTGTTTTTACTTATATTTTTTTAACACTTATGTATGTATAAACTTAAATTTTTACAGACAATAGATTTTGGAGTAATTTTAATGAAAAATCCATCATCACTTCCGATCAAATGACTAGTAAATTGACTGTCACTATTGTATTCAATGTAAAATTTTTGCAAATGTGCTAGTGAACAAATTTTGTTTGGGTTAATTTCAGTAGGGAACAAACGTAAAGGTAAATAACATATACATATGGATGCACATAATTCATACCTTTGATAAAGGAAATAATAAAATATGTGTGTCAGTACTTTAGTTAAAAGGACATTAACTAATATACTAAAAGTACCAAATATCATATTCTTAAAAATCTTATTTTTTGACAAAGAAATCTTTTAGTCTTTTTAACATCCCGAAAATAATATAAATCTTCAAATATGGTAACGCTGTATTCAGTTGAATTCTTGCATTATGCATTCATTCCCATGCCTGAGTTATTTTGAATTTTGTTGTTATTATTATTGCTATTGCACTCATGTAGGATTTTTTGTTTTTATTTTCCTCCCGATTTCCCAGCTCTACTTGCCAACATTTTGTCTTAAAGAAAGGGAGAGAAGGTTTATTTTCTTTTCTTTTGCTGTAAAAATATCCCCTTGAAATTGTTTGGGTTTTTTGTAAAATCTGAGTGTAGCAATTTGTGGGTAGAATCACAGTACTTTTTCTTTAAGACGAAAATGAAATAAAAGCGGGGGTAGTGGGGTAGGGGATAGTAGGCTCGTATTAACGGCGTTTGACAGGAGAGTTAGTGTGCATTTTTTTTTAATTTTTGCTGTGTGTGCAGGTGTCTGTACTGAATACTCGCTGTTCATTTAGTAACGGTCAGGTCGAGGTGACAAATAAAACACTTTTTATATATACATATAAATATATTTATTTTAAATCTTATATTGGAATTTGCTCGCCAACGAATGATTATAATTTACTTACGATGAAATAAAATATTATTGATTTATTTTTTATTATTGCGTTATCATTAAAACAATAACAAATGTCACGAAAGGTGCCTTTGTGGGTACATGTTTAATTTTTAAAATTTCCTATATAAATACATATAAAAATTATTAACTAAAGAAAAGCTAAAGAAAATATTGTATTAATAAAAAAATGTGTGTGTGTGTGTGTTTAAATTTTTTATTTGCAGTCTATTACATCTCCTGATCCCACAGCGTATGTGGCAAAAGCCAGAGTTACACGGCCAACACCACCACCCCCACCTTATAATCCCATGCAATTCGTACAAATAAAACCCTGTAATTTGTATCAAACAGCACAAGAACAGCTTAAGAAAGCGGAAGAAGTTAAAAAAATAAAAGAGATACGCAAAGAGGAGCCAGAAGATTGGCAAAATGTAAGTACATACATACATACATATATGGAATTTTAAGAAAATGTAAAAAAGTTTAAGGAAAAAGATGTTCTACAATTTTTAAATTTCTAAAAATTATAATTATATAATTTCACTTTAAGAAACTCTGCATTTGTTTTAAAGCTTTCATTTTGTACTCGTAAATATTCTTCTGTGTCGCATTGTTCCAATCAGTCAGACTACCAATAAGTTTAAGCTCTAAAATGTGCCAATAAATTCGTTTGACATTAAAATTTATTTGAGTTCATATGCAAAATAAATAAATTTATAACTAACTGTTAATAAATAATTTCCATTTAGTAATATTTAATTAATTCCTATTGTTTACTATTTGTAGGCTTCTCGCCATGAATTTTAGACACGTATCTACCTAAAAAAAATTTTTTTTATATATTCACAAACAGACATTTATAAAAGCTGAAAGCGTCTATCGTACACCAACAAATTTCATTCTTTAAATCGTGAACTGCTAAAATAAACGATTAAAATTCCCCCCAGAAGAAGAAATAAATTAAGGCTTAAATACTAATTAATGGCATTTTTTACCACAAACTGTCGTAACACTGTGTTCAAGACTGAATATTTAATCGAACTGAAAAAAAATTAATGCCATAACAAAATTACAAAAAAAAAATAGTTTGGTTTTTTCTTATAGTTAAAGAAAAAAATTCAATTAAATAAACCAATATTGGCAATAAAACACACAAACAACTTCCTTTCCCACACTCTACTCGCCGTCAATAGACAATTTATAGTGAAACAAAGTAAAAAAAAAAACATAAAAAAAATATTGTCTAAGAAAACCTGAAAAAAATAAAATAAAATAGCAAAACTTTTAAAATAAAATAAATAACTATTTTATGCTCAAATGCACACAAAATAAATACAGAAATAATAAGTTTAATATTAGAAAAGTAATAATACAAAGATAAACTTTTTCCAAGAAGAGCATTTTTCTTATAGAAAAATTTACTGTGTGACACACTGTGCAATTTATTGTACATTTTGGCAAGAAGGAAATAAATCCAGTAACTGCAGCATCTTGTACGACAACAATTATCTGATCTAGTTTTAGCACTGCCAATGACAGCAAGTAGAACTAGGTTCGAAGGACCACAAAGAAGTTGTAATCGAAAATTTCCTTTACTACTTCTTTACCACTAAAGCAAAGTATCTGGAAGATTATTAGAACGGAATACGCTCATTAAGCTCCAAACTAAAGTTATTTTTTTTTTTAAATATGTAAGTGAAAAATTTAGTTTTTAGGGATTCCACACACCAAAGGTGAAAAGGTACCCTATTGTTTTCGCTACGAAGACCGTCCGTCTGTCCGTCTTGAACTGGCTGTTTTCTCGAGAAGCGTAAGAGCTACGGACCTGAAATTTTCAAAGAATATGTACAACTTTGGCTGCTAGAACAACAAATATACAATAGTTAAAAATTAAAAGGTATTCTCAAGCGAGCAACAAAACAAAGAATTTGGAAATCGTAATGTAATATAAAGACAATTATTTATAGACACAAGAAATTTTATGACTCGTTTCTGTAAGGAATGTGAGAACTTTTTGAGTCGAAAAAACTGTTGTCATCCTGTGAAACACAGGGTGAGTAAGAAAAAAACTGTATATGTTGAAATTTTTGTAAGTTTATATAAGTTTTTATGTGAGTAACTCTGTGTAAAATAGGACAACCAATATAATTATTTAATTTTTCTCAATGCGAGAAATTCTCACAAGTTACAGAAACGGTCTGTGCCCCGTACATAAATTGACACTGAAATTTAAAAAATTAAAATTACAGCGTATTTTATTATATAATATACTCGTAATTTTGACAACCATTGCAAACTCTTGAAATTTTCAAAAATACTGAAACTAAAAAAATCCCAAAACTTGAATACTGCCGAAACCAAAAATCGCCAAAATGAAAAAAACGCTCAAATAAAAAATAATCCCCAAAAAATAAAATAAATCGCTAAAATGTAAAAAAGATCACCAAAAAGTAAATAAGTCGCCAAAAAACAAAAAAATCGTCAAAGCCCGAAAAAAGTCGCTAAAACTTAAATATGTATTGCAAAAAAAAATCATAAAAGCATAAAAAATAGCTTAAACTAAAAAGGCGTCAATATTAAAAAATCGTCAACAACGGAATAAAATTGTTATATTTTTTTTTCGAATAAAATCGGCGAAAAGAAACAAAAACCGAAACTAAAAATTGTCAAAATTAAAAAAAACCTCGAATGAAAAAAAATCACCAAAAATAAAAAATCGCTAAATTGCAAAAAAATCACCTTGCGTTTGGTCGAAAAAAATTAGAATTAAAAAAATATTAAAAAACGAAAAAATACGAAAAAAGCGCTTAAAGTAAGCAATCCCTGAAACTAAAAATATGCATTGTAAAAAATCGCCAAAGCCAAAAAAAATACTCAAAATTAAAAAAAAACGCTAAAACAAAAAAGCACCAATGCTAAAAAATTGCCAAAAAAAAAAAACAAGAGCCAAAACGAAAATTCGCCAAAATGAAAAAAGTGCCTAAAATAAAAAACACTAAAACTTAAAATATGTTTTGCAAAAAAAAAACAATCGTCAAAAACCGAAACAATCGCCAAAATGAAAAAAGCGCAAAAATTAAAAAAAATTTCTAAAACTTAAAATATGTTTTGTAAAAAACAACCAAAAAATCGCCATAAACCGACAAAAATCTCAGAAAAGAAAAAAAGTTAAAACTAAAAAAAGCGTCAACAATAAAATATCGCAAAAAAAACCTATTAAATTTCCAAAGGAACCAAGCGCTGAAACAAAAAATTGCCCAAATGAAAAAAGTCGCCATCAACTTTAAAAAATCCAAAAAAAAATGAAAAAAAAGTGTCAAATCAAAAAAAATCGCTTAAACTAAAAACGCAAAAAAAACAATAGTCAAAAACCGAAAAAATTTACGAATTGAAAAAAATCGCTGAAACGAAAAAAAACTCCAAATACCGAAAAAACGTCAATACTAAAAATTCAACCGCAACCAAAAAAAAAATCCCCAAAGAGAAACAATCCCCGTATGGAACCTTTCGTATGCGAGTCAAAGTCTTACTTTGCTGAACTAATTTTTGTTCTTTGGAACTAAAACACCCTATTTACTGACATCAGTTTAGAAATTATAGGGTTTTGAATTCGAGAATTCATGTTCAAATAGATTTTTAATTAATAATGAAAATGAAATTTATTTCGTTTCTTTTGATAGGGCAGAAACAACATGTTGTTCCCATATTTCGAAGAGAAGATAAGCAACATTTTACTGTCCCGAATCGAGCATACATACAAACATATCGTGCCATAACCGCCAAATCATTTACGGTATGAATGTATTTGAGCATATTGGCTTGTCTGCTTTTTGAAAGTAAGAGGGCCTTAAATTTTTTTTTTGGTTCATCGAATTTTTGTGTAATTAATCTTATAATTTATAAGATTTATCTTTGCAGACATAAGTTTTAATAGTAATAATTTAATTTGTAATACCTCAAAACATTTCAATTGATGTAAACCACTCTATAAAAAATTTCACTTGATCATCAACGATATTAATCATTGCATGATCTTAAAATTGTTAAAATGCCACTGTATGATAACCAAAAAAATAAAAACTTTCGTTAATTTTAGAAGAGCACATACTAATTGCACTTTTGAACGTTCAAAATTAATGCAGTTTTTATACATTTTTTTTCTTTCAAGTTTCACATGAAATAATCATGAAATAAAGCAAAAAAATTTACTATAAAACAGTTGCATAAATAAAATAAAATTTAAAGCAAATGAAATGAAAATTAAATCCATAAATACATAAATAAACCTTTAAATTTAATTCATAGCGAGTGCAAAAAAAATCATCACACACAAAATGCTACTGGAGCAGTAGTTCATTTTTATATTAGAGGCAAAAAAATAAAAAGTAAAATAAACTGAAAAAAAATGCAGAAGAGGTAATACAAATGACACCGTTACAGATTCGTGACAAATTTACACAAAATTTTTTAAGACTCACGTAATCAATCGCTAACGAAATAGCAGTGCATAACGACTATCTAAATCTAAATAAATCACATTGCTACAGTGAAAGGAAAATTTAGTGATACATCATAAAAAAAATTAGCATTAGTGTGTAATATGAAATTAGCATTTATCTAGCAACTTGCTCTTGTTGAAATCTAAATAACCAGTAATTACTAATACGAAAGACAATTGTATAGCAAGCGTGTAATTATTGCTAAACGTGTGCTAATAATATGCTAAGCTTTGTTAAGAAGCTGCCAAACTTAGTAAGCTGTTGAAAATTGCAAACTTTTCTTTAGCAAGTTGGGGAACTGTAAAAATTTTTATGGTGAGCTGCAGATTTTTTTTTAAATTTTGCTAACAAGTTGTTAAAGAGGTTAAAGTTACTAAGATTTTGCTAATTAGCTGGACCAAGGAAATGCAAAAATTTCGCTACTGAATTGCAAAAGTCTTGCTAGTGAGTTGTATAACATAAAATTAGCATAAATATGGTAAAACACCCTTGTTAAAAGCTAAATAACCATTTGCTAATTGTTAAAAAGATATAAAATTTTATATCAAGCATGTAATATTGGTGTAATAAATTGCTAAACGTGTGCTAATTAGTTGCTAAAGTTTGCTAACAACCTAATAGCACATTGATACCCATCAAGAACCACTTGAGCGGGTTTTTCATGAAGGTGGCAGGCAGCGTGTAAAAGCCAAAACAAACTGTTGAGATACAAAAATTTTCCTAATCAAATGCACACATTTTACTAGTTAAATGTTAAGGTCTTGTTAGTGAGCTGCTAAGCTTTTCTAATATTTTTTCTTAATTTTGCTTGCAAGATGTTAAAGATCCTAAAGCTGCTAAAACTTTGCTAATTAGGTGTAGAAAAAAATTTTGCTACTGAATTGCAAAGGTCTTGCTAATGAGCTGCTAAACTCTTGTTAAATGGTTAGAATTTTGTTAATGATCTGCAAAACATTTTGCTAAAATGTGGTAAATATAGCTAAAATTTGCTGAAAGCATTTGTATGCAATATATCGACCTTATTTTTAGTGTAAATTAGTGTGCTTTTATAGATATTGTATACATATATTCAGGCTTTGAAAGCATACTAAAGATATTTTCTCACATCCTGCCAAAATTTGGCTAATTACCTGCTTAATTTTTGTTTAGGAACTGCTATAACTTTCGTAATCAGCTATTAGAATTTTGCTAATAAGCTGCTAATTTCGTATTGAGCTGTTATAATTTTCCTAATAAGCTGCTAAATTTTGTAAAAAGTGCTAAATTTTTCTTACAAGCCAATAATATTAACAAGTTACTCAAATTATTCTTAAAAGAGTCTGAAATCATTCTGACAAGCTGCTAAGCTTTTGCTAAAAGCCTGCCAAAGTTTGGCTAATTTTTAGCTGCTGAAAATGTACTATTGATTTGCAAAAATTTTCCTAGTGAGGTGCAACACTGACTAGATGAACAAGCTTTTTTTCTTTCACAATAAGCTGCTTACTTTAAATTTTGAATCGATAAAATTATTGCTAATAGTGTAATAAGCTAATTTTTTTGTAAATAATTTGCTTTATATAACTTGCGAGTTGCGAAAACTGTTCCTAATGATATGCTAAACTTTTGCTAATAAGTTACAAAATGTTTTATAATTCAAATTTGTCTAACAAACTGCCAATTGGTTTTTTAAATAAAATGCTTGCAAGTTGCTAAAACTATTGCTAATAATATGCTAAACTTATTCTAATAAGATGCAAAAACTTATTACAATTTAAATTTGTCTAGCAAGCTGTCGATTTTTTCTTCAAATCGACTGCTTTTTTTAACTTGCGAATCTGTTAAATTATTGCTAATAGTTTGCTAAGGTTTTTTTGTTGTTGTAAAACTTGCGAGTTGTTAAAACTGTTGATAATAATATGCTAAGCTTATGCTAATAAGTTGCAAAATGTTTTATAATTAAAATTTTTATTATTTTTATTATTATTTTTTTTTTTTATACTTACTTTAACTTGCAAGTTGCTAAAAATGTTGCTATTAATATGCTAAACTTATGCTAATAACTTGCAAAATCTTTTATAGTTCAAATTTGTCTAATAAGCTGCTAATATTTTCAAAATAAACTGCTTACTTTGACTTGCATATCGATAAAATTATTGCTAGTAGTGTGCTATGCTAATTTTTTTAAATAAACTGCTTAATGTAACTTGCGAGTGGCAAAATTTGTTGCTAATAATATGCTAATCATTTGCTAATAAGTTGCGAAATTTTTTATAATTCACTTGTGGCGTAAAGACTTTTCCCTATAGTCAAGGCAAAGCTGAGCCTAATGGGTGTACTGAGTGTGATTGACATAAAAACCCATATTTAAGCTGCTGGAAATAAAAATTAATCTTATGAATGTATTTTGGATAACATACCGCCTGCCCACTGTTTTCAACGGCATTGATTTTGCTTAATAAATTTTCTCGTCAATATTAAACGCTCTTCATTGTATTGCACATGTAACAAACAATTTTATTTTATTTAGTAAATTTTAAATTCCAAACATGTCCAATAAATTGTACAATTCAACCTCATAGTTGTAAAACTGACTTGTATACCATCAATTTCTTTAACACCAAAATCTTAATTCAAATGAAAAAAAAATAAATAAATAAATAAATAAATACATAAGTGAAACAAACTTATGCAATTGTGTGCTAAATAAATTTAAAAAAATATTTTTTTTTCTTGTTTTTTTTTACTTTACTTTCAACTCATTTCAAAACAATTTTCTCATCATAAAAAATCAAAAGAAAACTAAAGATTAAATAATCAAACGCATTTGTATTCCTGCACCACTACTCGGCGCATAAATATTTTCAACATATTCACGTACGACTGTGAAATTGAATTGAACAAGTAAAATTATTATTTATTGGAATTTGAAACAGCAGTAGAAAAAAATAATCAAGACTGCCAAATACGTTGAGATAACAAGATCTGGCCACAATGATCCTCAAGACTCAAGCCAGTAGATCGCAGATAGTCTTGAGAAACTGAGGCAATAATTAAAGTCGGGTAGTCTTAGTCATTAATTAATTAATAATGCTTAAATCTTTAATGATGCTCTAAGAATATCTGTCTAAGTTAAAATAACAATTGAAAAAAATATAAGTTTTAAATTGGTGTCATATTAATAATGTGAGAATATTCAAAATTTTCTTAAGAAATTTTTGAAAAGTAAAACTTTTAATACTCTAGCAATTAATTAATTATTTCAAACACATCGTTAGCACTTGTACGCACGATTTCCTCGTTTAAAATAAAAAAAAAACTATTTAGGCGGCCTTTATTTTTTTATTATTATAACAAAAACTCATAATTAAATAGCAATGACTGAAAACCTAAATAAAAAACTTTCTCCGTTTAATTTAAATTTATTTTATTAATAAAATTCTTTTTTCTTTTAATTCTTTCTCTTTTCATACAACGCAACAAAAATAAATCAACGAAATTAAATGTTCAACCCAACCCCAAAATTTATACAAACTTTATTATTTTCTGCTTACAAAAAAAAATAATTGAATTTTTTATTTCACTGTAATGAAATTGTAATTGATGGTTATCGTTTGCCACATTATTTTTAAAATACAATAGAATCTGGATAATTGGAAGTCATCACGTAGAAAACGTGTCGAACATATTATTGATCGTGTGGTGGAGGTGAAGAAATTGGAATTGGAAGAACATGACCGTACGCGTAGAAAATCGAAAACATTTTCCGAAATGATTGAAGAGAGGTAAGTTGTTGTTACCGTATTTATATTTTAATCTCATTTCTTGCACTGAAAAGTTCTAAAGTAGTGAAAGTGCAGGAAATAATTATAAAATAAAAACCTGCTAAGGAGGGCCTTTTTTTTGGCGTCCAGTGTTAATTCAAAAATGCAAGAGATAATGCAAAGATATAATTTTTCGAAAAGTAATTTCTTTTATTTCACGAATCAAATGAATTTCGGTAATTAGCTAGATAAAGTACAACTAACACCATGGTGAAACGCCTTTTTATTCATGCCTTTTTGGAATTTATTGTACGAAATATCATAAATCCCCTCGAATTTTCATATCGTCCCTTTTGTTCTACCCTGCAATCTTCTCACCCCCTCTCACCAATAAACTAAAAATGCCTGCCTGCATAGGCAAGCAGAAAACGAACAGTGTAAGTTGCGTCTTAGGTGAATTTGCTTTTGAGTTCCCCGCAATTCCCAAAAAAAATCGTTAAATCCCAAAAATGGAATTTTTTCAATATTTTTGCGGTATTTTTCTTATAATTCGCCGGGAGCAGATAAGATTTTTTTAAATATTTAAAACCATATACAGAGCAATTTTGAATTAAATTCCGAGAGAAATTTCTCCCTTTTACAATTAGATTTTTTTGTTTCCCTTATTAATTGATATTAGTTGGAATTTTTCCCTGGGAAAAATTTCTCGCAGAATTTTCTTCATAATTGCCCCATCATATCTTAAGGTGGCATGATAAATTTTTTTCTTCCAGCTTTGGAATTTGAAAAAAATGCCTTACATTTGAGGAGCTGACGAACAAAACCAGACTAGTCCCGTTAACTGTTTTTTACAGGAGAGGCAAATTACTAAACTTTTTAGATAGAGACAAGCATAAGGTAGGATCAAACTGGTTTTTCATGAAAATATTTCGTGACTTCATAGATGTGTCCGAAAAAAATTAAAAAAAATCATTAAATGAGGACATGTCTAGTTTTGTTCGCCAACTCTACATTTATAACAAAAATAAGTCTATTTCGAAACGATCTGGCTCCTTCCCTTAAATAACGAAAATTTTGAACGAAAAATCACTTTGTAATATTTCTTTCAGCCATTACCTTTTGTATAAATAAAAATATGGGGCTGGTATTTTTCCAATATTTTTTTATAATGTATAGCGAAATAATTAACCAACTTATTTCGCCAAAAAACGGCGAAAATCGGCTTTTAAAAAAAAATTTAATTTAAATTGCCCATAAAACTTTTGACTAAATTGTGCTTTGATGCCAAATTTTTTTCGAAATCTTAGAAACTTTGTTCCTTATTCATAATGAGTTTCCTTTTCTAAATCGAACAAAATTTGACTTCTCCATTAGCTTGAATTTTTCATTAACCCGAGGTTACCCACTTTCGGGCTTTGTGGTTTCGCCCCTCTTTAGAGATATACAGATAGTCCAAACCACACCTCCTCAAATGCTGAATGAAATTTCATAACAATCGGATGGCTCGTTTAAGAATTATTTAATTTTTTTAACGAAATACCCCACTGTGCGCCATAACACCCGGCCTAAAAGATGAGGGAACATTAGAGAGTCTGTTAGTTAGTTGTATGGAGAATTTATTTTTAATTTCTTCTATTCTCACCCCCAAATTGGTTCAGTTTTATGTAAAAGAAATTACAAAAAAAAATCACATCGATAAGTTGTGTTTTAAGGGGTGCGTTCGCCACTCAAAGTTGGCCCTCAAGCCCATTTATTCAATGTCATTTTTTTTTACTTTCCTTTTGTATATGTATTAAATAATTTAATAGATGTAAGATCTTTTTTTCAAACTTAATATAAATAATTTCCATATAAATATAATTATGTTACATAAAATTTTAGGCATTTTATTGGTTATTTTCCTCATTATTTTCTAAAATATTAATTTTAGCAAAAAACTTTCTTTGAGACTAATGTGTTTGACTCAAAGAGCTGAAATATTGCCATATATCATATTCTTGTAAAATGATTTCTTTAAAAGATAGTCATATGCAAAAAATTACATTGGAAAATGGGCTTGAAGGCCAACTTTGAGGGGCGGACGCACCCCATGCACACAACAAATCATATTATTTTATTTATTTAAATATTTACAAATTTATTATAATTTAAATTACAATAAATTAACAAATCATATAAAATAAAAATTTCTTATACTAGTGCAGAATAGAACAGCTGTGTTTCTTGTTTTATTTACACACATATTTATCAAAACAAAACAACTAAACTCCCGTGCTGGCACAGTTTCATGACGGCGCCGCCATGAAAACTGTCGCCAGACTCAAAATTTTTTAGTTAGTTTGCAGGGATGTAAAGTTGTTTTATAATTATTTCTTTAACCGTGTGTAGAATGTAAATAATTTGATATCACTGTTATTTTCATGTTTTCTCTTATTATTATTATTTGTTGTTGTTGTTTATTTTCTTCTAGAGGTGAACGCTCCGGTGGCCGAGGCCTTAATAAATTGGCTTCTCTAGCTGTTTATGCAGAAGATGAAGCAAATGATTTAAGCGATTTAGGCATTGGCACCAGTAGTGCCAGCGGTAAAAGCAGTTTATCCGAAGATTATGATAACAATAGCGTTATGGTAAGTATTTATTTGATATAAATATTTATGAATGTATGTATCTACAAGCAGGCTTCCTTTCCAACGCATTTCATTTAAACTTTTTGCTTTATTAATTAACTTTGAACATTTTCAAAATGATCTAAATTTTAACAAGCACAAAAGATTACCAAAGAAGCACATGCAAAATAATTAACCAACAGTAAGAATTAGACTTTATTAATTTTGAAAGTTGTTGCTAGTAATGGAAAAAAAAGAAGAAGAAAATTTAACAAAATGTGTATATGCGAGTATTTGCCATATCAGAACTGGGTCATTGTATTTAGCGCTACTTGATACAAAGCAGCCAGTTAAAAAGAAAAAAAGGAGATGGAAAAAAGCAGATGCTGCTGGCAATTAGCAAAAGAAATATAATTTCTGTTTAAATATTCGAACATATGTACATCATAGATCATTTGCTCTAACACTCTTGCTTTAAATTCAAATACAAATACGAATACCAGTTGCGTTCGTTGCTAATTTCAAAATTTGCCTTCAATGTAACAGCAACAGAGAATTGTTTTTTAACCTGAAGTTCACTTTTGAGCTTTTCTTTCTATGTAGTGTTTCTAAAAAGAAAAGAAAGCGTTTAATATTTTTTTCATATTTTTAGTTATCATTTATTTATTTTTTGCTCGTTAATAGGCTAAAGTCAATTTTTTTGAGTTGTGTTGTGTTATGTTTTTAGTTTTTGCATTAATTAAGCTCTATAGATATCGTTGCAACAACAATTAGCTGCAACAAATATTGAATATGAATGAATGGCTTTAACTGAAAAATAAAATCAGTTTTTAACTAACTCTAGTAATCTATATTTCTTTATCGTACTTAATGTGTGATTTTTCAAGTGGAATTGACATGCTATAGTGAAAATGGATGATCAAGAGGAGATACAGTGGGACAAGTTGCAAATTTAGAGCACATAAACTTTGTTTTTTCCAAGGGGCGCTCTAAAAGACTAGTTCGAGTTTTAAATATAAAAAAAGTTGTGCCCCTTTGAATGAAAGATAAACACGATTTTAAAATTTTAAAGCCCGATTGAAAGGCCATTGTGTACCTTTGTTAACACCCTTGTAGACATGCATAATTTACTTTGCAAAGTCTTAATGCAGCTGGGAGACAGACAGGCAGAAAGAGAAAGTATTTCTTCCTCTGTCTTTCTTATAGCTGAATTAAGATTTTGTAAAGTTAACTTCATGTCTAAAAAGATACAGCTACAATTTTGTCCATTAACGATAATAAAAATACAAAATCTTATAAACAAAATAAAATATTAATTATTATATGGTAAAGAACAAATGACAAAGGCAAGACCAAACACAAAGAAAGCTGATGATGAAGGTGTAGTGGCCCTCGAAAACATTATGTTGTTCCGTTCTAATACGTGTTTGTCAGAATATTTATGTATGCATGTGCATTGTACCAAAAATAAAATTATCTTCATAAATTTCGAAAACTTGCAATGGGTTCCCAAATTTCCAAGGAGCTACAAAAAATAATGTACATAAAAATTTCTTAGCATTACGATATTTAATATTTTTGCGAACTTTGCATAACAATACATTTATGTCTATTTCGAAAATTCGAATATGGTTAAAATGAATAGTTTTATGCTTAAGCATTTCGGTATATAACATTGATGTTAATTGAACTCAAAAACACATTTTGTGTACAAATACATACATACATATTCCGAAAATTTTCCGCCAGTATCGAAATTTCCAATAAGCCCCAAAACTAATATTTTTAAATATTAAAAATTAAAATATCAGTATTTTCCGCATACAAGCTAATCGCTTCGAGAGTGTTTGTTTAAAAATAAAAAAATTAAAAAAAAAAATTTTACTAAAAATAAAATGATCCTTATTAACTTCGAAAACTTGTAGACGGTTTCGAAATTTCGTAAGATTTTAAAAATAATAATGTACATAAATATGTGTTCGCATTACGGTTATTTTTGTTATTTTTGCTAATTGTACTTAAACATAAATTTATTTAGATTTCGAAAATTCGAACATGAAAAAATTTTAAAAATTTATTTATCTCTAAAATTACTTCATGTTAATTAAAACGGCATATTTCTCTGATAAAATGAGAAAATAATAATTAAAAATTTTTAAATTTTTTTTATGTTCGAATTTTCGAAATAGAAATAAATGTATGTTTAAGCACAATTAGCAAAAATAATAAAAATAACCGTAATTATAACACATATTTAAGTTAATTATTTTTTTAAGCTCATACGAAATTTCGGAACCGACTGCAAGTTTTCGAAATTTATAGAGATAATTTTATTTTAAGAACTTTTTGTTTTAATTTATTTTTATTTTTAAACAATAAAAATTTAAAAAGTAAAGTTTCGAGATTTCGAACATATATAAAAAGTAATTAAAAAATACAAAAAATTTAAAATTGTTAGTATTGTTTTTAGCAATTAAGTACTTACTTTTTAATTCTAGTCAAAAATTATTTTAAGTGTATATATATTTCGAAAAATCTTAGTCAATATCGAATCGATCTTCTCAAGAAGAAATATGTACAAATATTTATGTTAAGCAATAAAATTTATTTTTTCTATTTGAAGGGAAGTAAAGTGTTTCTATAATTATTTCCTTAACTGTAGATATGTGAAATGCAAATAATTTGATATTACTGTTGTTTTCATGCAGTTTTTTTTAATTACCTGAGACGGCCTTTACATACCTAAAGTTTACTTCGCAATGTCTTGAGTTTATTGGAGAAAGAAAAAAAGCTGATATTCTTTTTTCCTTTCTCTCAAATTCAAGAGTTTGCAAAAGAAATCTTTGCTTGTGTAAACGCCGTCTGAGTGTTACTTCTCTTTTTGTTTTGTTACATTACTTCTCTTGCGCCACTGTCTCTCCGCTTGCCTTGATGTGCTGTACTAATTAACTTTAATTGTTTTAAAACCGTGAATTTCTTGTTTACTCTGCCGCTTTTAAGCAGCTTTAAGATAATCATGCAAGTATAGACATTATATTCATACATATCTACATATGTACATATGTGCATAATTACATATTTAAATACATAAATATTTATTAATATATCATTTTGTTTTCGTTTTTTTTTTTAAACCTGCAAAAAACCATTCAAACAAATTACTAACACTTCTCAGGCATCGCAATTTCCGTTTCATATTTCCTTTTTGTTTGACACACAGCAAGTGTCAACAAAATCAAATCATTATGGTCAACAAAACAAATTTGAAAAAAAACCGCTGCAGGCACTTTGTCTTAAAAAAAATTAAAATAAAACCGCTTGCATTATAAAACAATGACAGCCTGCCATGACATGTCTGATTACGAGTATCAATCAAATAACACAAATAAATTACGATTAAAATTCAATTCTATATTAATCATCTTAAGTATGTGTGAAAGTATGTTTGTATTCTAAATATAATTACGTACTTTAACTTAATTGTTTGTATGATTTAATACAAAAGCTCTATGATTATATAGTTTATTTTTCGCAAACGAAAAACATTTCGAATACGTCATTTCAATGCTGCAATTAAACCAAAAATAAACTGGGCGAAGGAAACAAAAAGTCACTAATATGAAACGCTTCAATAAATTTCATTTATTGTTATTTTCTATTTTATTCTTATTGTTTCTGTTGTTGTCTAGTTTTTTTTTAATCGCAGCTGTTCCTCCGCTCTCCCATTCCATGGTTTCTTTTATCTGTGGACGGAGATGAGAGATGACTGTTTAATTTTGTATTGAAAGTGTTTTGAAAATTTGTTTCGGGTTTTTTTTGCGAATTATTTTTAAATTTATATACAAATGTATATCTGTAGATATGTGTAAAAATAAATACCCAGTTGGCCATATCTTTCAGACATTTTGAAAGAAGGACTCACGACAATGTTAAGGCGGGTAGGTGGCCTTTTTGGCGACAGCTCAAAGAGGAGAGTGAGGAATTTTTTTAACAAATTGCCGCTAAGTTCAATCATGACAACAAGAGTGACACTTTCGCTCCTCTGTTCCTTTTTCTATAATATTTTCATTAATGAAATTATATACAATTGTAAATTAAACGTTGCAAGATTAGCTTGTGAAAAATATACAATAACTAGTTTTATGCATGACCGGTTGAGTTGAGTTTTTCTTTTACTCTGCGACAAGTTGGCCAACCGGGTATTCAGATGTGTTCATCTTTATGCCATGTGTTCTAAATGACTAAAAGTATGAACAATTAATTCATTTGTTTATATTATAAATAGTGAATAGAGGTTCTTAAATAGCTTCATATTTATGCCCTCCTCCACAAATAATTATTTATTGTTATGGGGGCGGGTATGTTCCCATGAAATATAGTTAATATTTATAAATGAGAAACAAGGCTGCGCAGAATCTTATATATACTTCACAGGTCATATGTACATACATAACTATGTATATAAATGACTTAATACGAGTATATTCCATAGCCCTATACTGGCTTATGTGTATGTCTCCTGAGATAAGCGTAATCGCTTCTCTCTTCAACCTAACCTAAGATATTCCAATCAAACTCATTCAGTTTAATGTGCGTTGGAAAAAGTTCTTGAACTTTGAAGTTATCATTAATTGCCTGGTCCATGAATCAATATACATATATGTATGTAAAAATTTACAAAATATAAAAATATTAGCTTAATAACTCTTGAGTGAAGTTATTTCTAAAACATAAAATATGTTTAATTCATGAAGAAAAAATTAAATTAGTATGTTGGGAGCATTCAAAAAAATTTATATGCCAAAATAAAGAAATTAGCTTTCCAGCTCTGGCTTATAATAAAATAATAGCAATACCGAAAATCGTTTTTTGATTCCTCGAGTTAAGACACATGCTGATGATGTATGTCTAAGCATGTGTCTTAAGTCCAACACTGAAGTCCTTAGCCTTTCTGGTTGTTCGGAGAATCGATTTCACATACAGACAGACGTACATCTCTTATTCGACTAGTTATTCACGAGGATCCAAAATATATACTCTATGGAGTCGAATATGAGCATTGTGGAAATTGAAAACGAAATGACAATGTTATAAATATATGCCCTTTCTATTTCTTCCACACACTTAAATGTAATTTTCCAAATCCCACTTGACCAAGACTTTCGTTAATGATATCAATTTCGAATATATCTCGAACATTTATTGTGTAAAACTATCGAGCATGACACTCAAAAATTAATCACTCCGTTTTGTTAAAAAAAAAATATTCGACTTCGAAGGTTCGCTGGCAATATAAAAATTGAGCCAATATCAAACTAATTTCGATATCGTGAAAAGGAAGAAGGAAATGTAAAAAACAAATTAATTTTTAGTTTATTAATTTGAATTTATTTTATTTGTTCTTTAATTCTTTAATTACGTTGCATGATATCCACTAGGCTGTAGTGGCAAATTTTTTTCTATTCAATTATTGCCAATATGTAAGCAAGGGTTGTTTTATTCTCGAACTCGGTACTTCTAGACTAATAGACTAGCGCACATCCACTAGAATATTGCCACACACTCGATTAACTATCGAGCGAAGCTGGCCTTAGCGCACATTCGAATATTTTTAGATATGCTAACAAATATCGAAAAAAAATTTCCAAAATTTCCTCGCTTTAGTGAGCATTCGTTTATATTGAATCTCAAGCCAAGTGGAATGCCAGTTTTTACAAACCAATTTTTTTATAATCTACTTCCATTACAGTAGACATATTTTCCCACATTTTTTCAAAAAATACTTTATTCGAATGTGAATTCATCGTTTAAAAGAATTTTCAAGAGGTACTTTTTTAATTTGTATTTTCAAAATATATTTTAACAAATTATAGTTTTTCCAAAAGATGTGCATATTTTCCAAAAGGTTTTTTTCAATAGATACTTTTTTCATTTCAGTAATTAATGTCTTTCAAATGTATTTTAACAAAAAAGAAACTTTTTCCAAGAGGTACTTTTTTCAATATGTACTTTTTCCGAAAGGTACTTTCTAAAAAAAAAATACTTTTTCCAAAAGGTACTTTCTAAAAAAATACTTTTTCCGAAAGGTACTTTCTACAAAAAATACTATTTCCGAAAGGTACTTTCTGAAAAAAATACTTTTTCCGAAAAGTACTTTCTAAAAAAGGTACTTTTTTAAAAGGTATTTTTTTTAAAGGTACTTTCTAAATGCACTTGTTTTAAAACGCACTGTTTTCAAAAAGTACTTTTTCAGAAGGTACTTTTTTCTAAATATACTTTTTCCAAAGTGTACTTTTCACAAAGATACTTTTTTCAAAAGGCACTTCTCCAAAAGGCATTTTTCAAAAGGTGTTAAGGTGTGCCCTTAATTATGAAAGTGGTCTAAGTCATGTTCATTTTTGCTTCGAAATATCAAATAAATCTTTGAAAAATTTCAATAAATATTTAAAAAATATTAAATAAATTTATATAAATCGAGACTGGTAGAAGTCTAAATTAAAATAAAAAATAATATAAAAATACATTTTAATTTGTTCAAATGCAATCTAATAAATATCTTGAGCAGAGAATTAAATGACTTAGACCACTTTCAACATTAAGGGCACATATGTATTTACAAAAGATACTTTTTCCAAAAGGTAGTTTTTCCAAAGGCTACTTTTTCAAAGGGTAGTTTTTTCATAAGGTACTTTTTTCCAAAGGTACTTTTTCTAAAAAGTATTTTTGCCAAAAGGTGCTTCTTTTAAAAAGTACTTCTTTCGAAAGGTCATTTTTTCAAAAGGTACTTCTTTTAAATATCGTTTTACAAAAGATCCTTTTTCCAAAAGGTACTTTCTTCAAATGGTACTTTTTTTAAAATATACTTTTCTAAAGGGTACTTGTTTTAAGGGTACTTTTTAAGACTTCTTTTTAAAACGTCGTTTTTTTGAAAGTAATTTTTTTGAAAGGTACTTTTTTCTATGCACATACAATTTTTTTAAAGAATTTTTAGTCAGAAGCAATTTTTCATACTGTTATTTTTTTTTTAAAAATACTTTTTTTAAGGTCACTTCTCGGAAAAGGCAGCTTATTTTCAACAGAATGAATTACTTTTACTTTTCTTGAGAGGTACTTTTTAATATCGTTTTTTTTAATTTTACTATTTTTAAAGGCAACTTTTTTAAATTCTAATTTTATAGTATTCTTTTTTATATGAAATTTTTTCTAAAAATAGTTTCAAAATAGTTTGTATTGAAGGGATCATGGAATCGGTATCATGTCTAAAAATACCTTATGTATAAAAAAAATTCAAACTAATGGAGAACCTTCATTTAATTCAAGTTGCTGTTAATTCGTGAAAAAAATATTTATTTGCAACAAAATTTAAATTAATTTATTTTTCTAATATGAAAGAAAAGAGTTAATAGTTATTTAATATATCGTGCCATAACCGCAAAAAAACTTAATCGACCTCGTTTTTGACGAAAATCGGTCACGATACGATAGAAAGTAATCGATTTTGGTAAAAAAAATTAAATTCGAAAATTATATCGCTTAAGCTTTTTTGACTGTTATGACATGATATGGCAATATGAATTAGTCCAAGAAAACCAAAGTTTTCTTAAAGTAGAATCTTTGGCTTGAATTATTCCACCTGGAGATTTTAAATTAAAAAAATAATACTTAAAGTTTGGGAAACTCTGCCGACTTATTTTCGTAATTATATTTTGAATTTGTTAAATAAAATACATGTGCACACATTTGTATCTATTTGAATTATTAATACATACTTCATTATTTTACTAAACTTAACAACAATAACAATATTATCTCCTTCATCATTAACTTTTATTCGAAATAAAAGTCATCAATATGTAAAATTATTTGCGTGTGTGTGTGTTTTTTTTTTGCAAAATTGAAACAAAAAAATACAAATACAAATAATATATTGTGTGAAAAAAAATTATATTTTTGTGGTCATCATTTTTATTTAAATATTATTTGTTTTCATACATACAAATTTGTGTTGTTTCTTTTTATATCTGCCAATGATTTAACATTAATTCTGGTTCCTCTCCTTAAATATTGTTGTTCCGATTTTAATACTCGTACAAATAAAATACAAAAAAAAAATAATAATAAAAATGTGTACACAAGATTTCGTTACTGAAATGATGCTTCTTCCTGCAATGCTGTGTTAGTCTTATTTGAATTGTTCAGTTAATAAGTCTTGTTAAAAATATTATTTGAAAAAAAGCAAAAAAAAAAAAAAATAAACTATACAAAAAACCTTATTCAACTGAAAACGAACGAAACGAAATTTTGTTGCGACATTTTTTAAACTTAGTCAGAGTGATAAATATTTGAAAGCAAAGTTTTTAAGAAACTATTCAAAAAAGCTTCTTCAATTTCTCAAGTTTGATGCTGAATATTAAAAAAGAGAAATAAATAACGAAAACAGCGCACATGGATGTAAGTGCAGACAGACATACACACATACTTAACGTTGCCTTAATATAAAAACGCCTTAACTCGTTACTTTTTGTAAATCTGATTTATTGCATGTTTCGATAGATTGAAATATACAAAAAAATTATATTTGAAAAAAAATTTAAAGTACTCGTAGTAAAGAACAAATGACAATGGCAAGACTGTTGTAAATTTAGAGATGGTAAAATTGAGCTTTCATTACAAAAAAAGCTTTCAGCAAATTGTAATACTGTGAATCAAATCAATTCACATTTTCCATTTGCAATATAAAACAGAAATCTACATCAAGTAGACAGCACACACAGTGGACCAAACACAAAGAAAACTGATGATGAAGGTGTAGTGACCCTCGAAAACAGTATGTTGTTCCGTTCTACTACGTAATTGTCAGAATATTTACAACTAACTTTGGTGTTATCACATTTAATTTCGCTTACAAAGCGATACGAACTTCAGCCAGATAAAATTATAGAAAAAAAAATTAAAATAAAGGGTGATCCATTTTGAGGTTCCCTATTTTTTGAAGAAAAAAAAACAGAAAATTCAAATTTAATGGAGAATGTTTATTATCATTTGAAAGAACATTCTTTGGCATTTATTTGTTGAAAATTATGTCAATCAAATGTTGGCCGTTGCTACGTCACAGATGGTCCATCTGTTGAGTCCAATTTTCGATGACTCGTTCGAGCATTTTGACTGGTAACTGGTAACCAAGGCCTAAATCGAAGCGGGTTTGTCCGCAAAAACTTCAGGAAAAAGTCTAACGGTGTTATATCACTCGATCTTTTTGGCCAATCGACCGGCCCAAAACGTGAAATTATGTGCTCACCGAAATGTTCTCCCAATAAATCCATTGATTGATGCGACGTGTAGAAAGTGGCGCTGTTTTGCTGAAACCAAATGTCGCCGAGATCACGAGCTTCAATTTCAGGCATCAAATAGTTGATTATCAGGCACGATAAGGGTCGCCATTAACGATTATGCTCGCACCGGCATAATTTTTAAAGAAATATATACCGATGATTCCATCAGCCCACAAACCACACCAAACCGCTGTTTTTTCTGGTTGAAGTGGTATTTCTTGAATCTCTTTAGGTTGCTCTTTGTTCCAAATGTGGCAATTTTGTTTTTTTTACAAACCTATTAAGCCAGAAATAGACCTCATCACTAAACAAAATTTGGCTCGAAAACGTCGGATCTTGGAACTTTTCAAGAGCCCATAGAGCGAAGTGATGTCGTTGTTCAGGCGTAAGTCTTTCCATTATGAAATGCCAAACAATACTAAATAAAAATAACATGACAGCATGACACGACTCCCACGTGATCTGTCCAAAAAAAAAGGCTATTGAAAAAAGTATCCCTACTTGGATCACTCTTTAGTACGGCCTGGAGTTTCTTTTAATCTATTACAAAAATGCCAAGAAGAGTGACTTCTTCTCTTTGCATAAAATCTTAAATTAATTTTTCTTTCTCTTTTTTCTCTCTGTTACAGAGCGACAACGCTGCTGAACTGGACAAGGCCATAACCAACAGCACTCACAATAAACCAGCCCCCACAGAAAGCACAACACGAGAATATATATCGTCACCTGGCTACGAAACGTCTTCGAGTACAGCACCAGCTAGTTCACCCGATCCCTGTGAATACACTTACGAAGGTGCCATACAAGACTACAAACAAAGAGTATCGCGTGCCGCCCTAAATAAACTCACCAACAACAGCCAACAACACAACTCTAAAGAATCCACACCCGAAAGGCCACTCATCAAAGAGACCGCATATCCCCCAAGACGCGGCAGTAAGATTGAAGATCGTCTAATGGGTTTCGAAGTGCAATCGCCCAGCGAAGAGTGCGTGGAAAAGAATAAGGTGGTTGTACCAAAGATTGATATTTCCAAGCGAAAAGAAATCTTCGAATCGCATGAAACACAAAATAGCGATTCAAAGTCTCAGCTGGCGGGCGTGAGTATTAATAACGCTGGCGTTCCTCGAGTAACACTTAGAGATCGTTTTAAGGTCCAAGAGACCACAGAAACTTTCACCGAACAGCCCAAGAAAGAACTGAAACGTCTGTCAGGCGATCTAACCAGCATTAAGGAACGTTTACAGAGTTTGGAACAACAACAAAATTTAGTCAATGGTGCGAATGGTGCAACTAAAGCCACTGCCAACAAATTAGTCGATATACCAGTGCCACCGCTAAGGGAGCGTTTATCTAGTTTACAAAATGCTGTAGCCAAAGAAGAAGTACGTAAGCCACCAGTTAAGCTGGTCGATGCCCGCCAGCTGGAGATCATGAAGAGCGAAGAGCAGAAGGCTCAACAAACTTTGAAGGAAGTAAAACACGAAGCAGAAGTGCTAGGGAAAGCAAAAAACGAAGAAAAGATTGTAGCTGCTGCGCAACTCCTTGCAGACGAACCGAAAGCTGATGATCCAGAGGAAGCTGACAGAGACGACAGCGGTATACATACAGCCGATGATGTAGAACTAGAAGAACGTGTACATGCCGACATTTTGAAAAAAGAACAAGAACTCAAACTCAATGCCGCCATCGAAGCCTTGGCCAAGGAGGAAAAACAACTGAGTGAGGCAGCCAATGTTGTCAATCAAATTGAAGCCGAATTTGAAGAGCTAACTTTGGGCTCGGTGGCCTTAGCGCCCTTGGCTAGCAACTCGAATGTAAACGCCGCAGCACCCATTACTAATGAACATATGGAATATAGTGTAAGTTCTACTAACCCCCCAGAACCAAGTACTTGTAGCCATAATTATAATAATGAAATAAGTAGTGATAACGGTAGTTTTAGCCAAAGTAGTAACGGTAACGGTAACGGTAACGGCACTAGTAGTGTTAATATGGTGACGGGTCTAGATTTTAAGACAGCTTCAAATTTGCGCCGCAAACCCACAAATGAAATGGTGCATGCCAAGAATTTGTTGAAAATCTTTAAGGAAACTTTTCAAAACGACATTGAATTAGATGAACAAGAGTCCAGTGAAGAACAAGAAATTAAAAATATCAAAGAGAATGTCAAGCCTAAACAGGAAACTGCTTTAAGCTTAAATATTAAAACGCAAGCAATTGAAAATGATAAGAGTGAAAGCGCCCACTGTTTGCTAGACTCCCCCCAAACTTTTGTGACGAAAGAGAGCAATAATGCCTCTCCTTCTATACACTCTCCCTTAGCAGCTTCTATGATACCACGTCCCATGACTCCCTTACTAGTAGGTAAACCACCCATGTCTCCCATAACAATTAGATCCAGCACTAAATTTATAGCAGCCACCCCGACCGGTAGCCCTTCTTTAAATCGTAAAAATGATTCTCAATTTAGCATTAATGGCAGAGTAGAGATTTTCAACTCCAAGACCATGACAACTTCCCTCAATAGTTCAAATCTTGCTAAACCCACAACTCCTACAATGACCGCAAGGAAAACACAATTGCCCTACATTACTTCGCCAAAGGCTGTGCCATCCAACAATATCATATTTCCCAACCAAATGAAGCAACAACAACAGCAGTTGCCACAACAGGCAACCACGCAGAGGCAACAACAACGAAATACAGTTAGTGGAACCTTGTCAACAACATCATTGGCCGCAACCACCACCCAGAAAAGCCAACAACAGCAACATCATCATTATGGTTATGATAATGTTTATGATCATGATGATGATGTTGGAAAAGTTGAACAACTGAAATCAATGCCATCACAAAAAATTGTTAATGAACCTCATGCTAACAACACAGTAGTTAAAGAAGCTTATCACCAACATCAAGCCAGTCATAACAGTGAAGCAGTCAAGCAGCAGCAACAACAACAACAACAA
The DNA here is from genome assembly GCA_905220375.1 of Tachina fera. Classification (NCBI taxonomy): domain Eukaryota; kingdom Metazoa; phylum Arthropoda; class Insecta; order Diptera; family Tachinidae; genus Tachina; species Tachina fera. The sequence continues at coordinate 181,809,884 of LR999963.1, forward strand.
CCTGAAGTTGTTTTATGTGCTCCCCCCATCACCATAGTAAATCCAGATGAATTACCGAAACCCAATACGGTGAAAAACCTTTCTAGTTGCTTTCAGCAGCAACAGCAAAAAGATAGAGGCAACTCAAAACCTATACCTCCCAAACCTTTACCACGTACGCGCATACCTGCATCTCCCTTAATGCCCAGACGTCACTTGGGCTCGACACAAGAACAAGCTAAAATTTCTAACCCATTATCTGTAGACGAGGAAAAGAAATTGTCTGTAATTTCATCAATCTCTACGTCCTCCTCCTCCTCATCCACAATTTCAACTGTAGTCGACAATAGCAAGAAGTTGTCCGTATTGTCTGATACTTCAACTATTTCCGCAGATGTTTTACCCACTTTAATAAAAACCAGTGTCCAAGTTCACCAAGAACCACAGAGCAAAGATGAAGAAGCAGAAAGTGCTGGAAAGAATAGTCAAGAAGAAATTAAAGAGAAATTTAATAAACCTGCTAAAGCTTTTGATAAGTCGACTATCGTGGCTTTGCTAAAAGAAATGATTAGAGCTGAGAGACAGGCCAGCACAGTGAGTTTGAATAGCAAAGATACAAAAGCCCCTGAAGTTACAAAACCAGAAGCCAATTCTATTCCCCTTACACCCAAAGAAATATTTTTGCAAAACTCCTTGATCAATTCTACAAGTCCCCAATCTAAATCCAACTTAGCCTTTACAACTTCCTTACAACCTTTACAGTCTACTGAAGGGGAATTAAGGCAAACTACTACTTCTCCTCCAGAGGTTTCTAGATTTAGCGATAGAAACCAAACAAGTTCTTTATTACCCACTGCTCAAGAAGCTCCTTTAGCGCCTTTAAAGCCCACGATACCAACTGAATCTACTCTTAATAAACTGGCCTCAAGCGCACCTCATTCTCCTTCCACACCAGGATCAAATTCGGATCAAGATCTTGCCTTAGATGCAGCCATTTGTAACAGTCTCCTGACTTCTTTGGCTGTTACCCCGGAATTGCTGCAACGCCAGCATACCGTTGAAGAAGATCTTTGCCAAAAAGTAGATAAAGAATCGTTACCTTTCCATCAAGGCACCACAGGCTTTAAGGATATTTCCAAGGCAGACCTAAAACATTGTGATGACATAACGCCCTCCACGGCTCCTCCACTTCAAGGTGCTACTGCTCAAAGACAGACAACGGTAGAAGAAGAGTTATGCCAAAAACTTGACATTAACACTTTACCCGATGACCAAAAACATCAGCCTTCAACAGGTTTCAAATGTGTTTCTCCCACTGAAATACGCAAATGTGATAATTTCTTTGCCACCGGCTCAGAAAAACCCAACTCAAAATCCAATTCTAAGCCCAATTCTCCCATAGTAGAGGCCAGAGCAGCCCACTCGAAGGCCTTGATAGAGACCTGTGAAAAAATCATTGCCGAAGAACGCTTAGCCAGTAGTCAAATGAAATCCTCTTTGCCCTCCTCCTCTCCAGCGACAACTCCTCTCATGCAAAGGAAATCGAAAATACCCAAACCCATATCCATACCCTCCTGCTGCAAGGCCACCGAATCTCTTAACGAGGCTGATCTTAAAACAGCCAGCTGCTATTCACCCACCATAGAAGAGAAAAGTGGCGCCATAGCACGCCTACATGTTGTCGAAACACAAATCAAAGTTACTACTACCTCACCACCAGCCTCTCCCAAAGTCGCTCCAAAACCTCAAGCCTCTCCCCAACCCGCTAAGAAAACTAAAAATATATTTGATTTTCTTAAGAAAAATTTCGGTGTGGGTGGCAATTCTCACAAAGAAGAGTCAACTCCTCCTGAAACCAGGAAGAGCGAAACGAATGTGAATTCCTCAATTAATCAGGAAAACCAGGTACTACTTTTATCTGAAGCAGAGTTTAAGGACTTAGAAAAAGTAAAATATGATGAAGTTCACAAGTTTGATAATTCAAAATTCTATATTAATACCAGTGAAATGGATGATGAATTGACTCCTCCCCCACCGCTTCCCAAGACACCGGCTCCCGTTAATATAGAAATTACACGTAAAATTATAACGGACGAAATATTAGAAGGTGGTAAAAGCGAAAAGGATTTGACCAAGGAAATTGATGATTTGTTAGATGATGAACTTAATAAATTGAATCATGAAATCGAGAAATTGGAAAAAGTGGGGGAAGGACAAATATTGTCATCACATGATAAATGAAGTTGTTAAAACTTTAAAGTAAGAAAATAACATTTCAAAGCTTGTTGAAACCAAAAAGTTAATACATATGCATATTTCATCAGTAGACCCAAAAAGCTTTCCTGGTAAAATTTTATTTATGTTTATTATTATTCATATTTATTTATGTGCGGGAAAAATCTTTTAATTTTTTAAAATAAAAACTATTTAAATAGAGCATTTTTATGAAAAACAAAAATTAAAAAAGCTGGTTTAAGGTTCTAATGTAGTAGCAAAAGCTCTTCCTTGAATATAATTTTTAAAGCGTTTGACACAAGTATTTGGGAAAGCTTTTAAAAACTTTTTTTTGATAGTATAATAATATAATAATCTTTTTTGGACAGACTTTGAAAGCATTTTAGAAATGAATTTTGAAAGCTTTTCAAAATCTTTTACAATTGAGAAGCTATTTTGGATGAAAAGCTCTGATATGAAAAAATTTTCAGAACTTTTAAAAAATAACTTTTTGTAGTCTTCATAAGCTTTTCAAAGTATCAGATACTTTTTCAAATGATTTTTGAAAGCTTTTCGGTTACAAATAACATTTAAGAACTCTGCAAAACCTTTTTTATTTGAAAAGCTCTTTTCTTTTTAGAAATATGGGTTTTTAACTTTATAAGCTTTTGCAATTTAAAAAGTTTTTTTTTTAAATTGGTAGTCTTGCATTTGTCTTGAAAATTAAAAAGTTTTTATTAAAAACTTTTTGGAAAAAATTTTTGGTATTTACAAATAACAGTTAAGAGCTTTTCAGGATATTTTCTTTTATTTAATAATTTTAAGAAAAGCTTTTCGGAAGCTATTTTAAATTGTAAAGCTCTTATTTTTTCAGTGCTATCTATAAATAACTTTTTTAAGGTTTCAGAAACTTTTTCAATTGATAGTCTTTTTTGAAAAGTTCGTCCTTAAAAATGATTTTTGAGAGCTTTTCAGACACAATATAATTTTTTTAAAGCTTTTCTGAACCTTATGAATTTATTTTATAGAAAAATATGGGTTTTTGGACTGAAATATTTTTTAGTTTCCACGTCTATGGGCAACAAAAAAATGAGCTTAAATAAATTTTATAAAAAAAAGGATTTTTCGGTAGTGTAATATTTTTCAAAAAAAAATTCCTATAAAAGAGCTTTAAAAAAGCTTTTTAAAACAACTTTTGATTAAATTTCCGGATTAAATTGTAACTAAAACTAGTTTTATTTCGTATACTAACGAAGGGTGTTTTTGTTACTGTGTCAACATTTGTATGAGCTTTTTAAAACAGCTTTTCTAATTTCCATATTTTTGCAAATAATATGTAAATTTTTTCTTAAAATTTAATTTATATTTTGTTAATTATTTATAGTCCGTTAAAGCCAAGTTTTTGGTAAACAATAATATATTTATGTACCTTATTTTTTACTTAAAAGTTTTAAAAGCTTTGTGGTTACCATAAGACTTGCTAGTTATATTTTATTGCTGTTTAAAATAAGAGAATTTTTTTTCAGTGCAGTGAAATATAAACTTTGTTTTTATAGCTTATATTAAGGAAGCAATACAAAAGCTTTTGCTCTCAAACAAAATTTAATGATATTGAAAAGCTTTCAAATTAACTTTTTATTGGTTTAAAAAAAATTAAGAGAAAGCTTTTAAAATTTACAAACCTATAATTTTCTTCAGTAATACAAATATCAAGTTCTTATTTAAATGGCCCAACATACGTATATTTTTATAAGGAGTCTTTAATTTAACAACCCATTTCCTTCATTCACAAGTCTTTTTGCTTTGTTTAGAATATTTAAGCTTAAATGAGCAGAAAACCTTGACTAAGTTGTTTTTTATATTTTAATATCAATTAAAGCCAAATTGCTACAATCTTGTTAAAGTTTACCGTTCTTAATCTTTTTTAAAATTGCATAATAATTAAACTTGAAATAATAATTTCATTGTGGACAACTGCAACAAAATTTGCATACAAGAAGAGTGCAACTGAAACTGGCACACACAAATGATGGAGCAGAATAAAATGCATAACAAGCAACTGGTTTTACTCTTATTAATCTTTCTTTATTTTTTTCTGTGGTGGGCATTTTATAATACAGACGTCAAAGCGGTTGTCTAGTTTGTGGTTTCCTACAGGGGACCATTTATTGCATACAGATGTAAATGAAACCCTTGTCGTATAAACAACCTACAAGTTTATGCAGCTAATAAACCATAATTAATTAATAACTAATTATTTATTATTTAAATAAATTTGATTAGTTAATTGAGGAAACCAGAATGTGAAAAGGAATTTTTATATTAATCATATCGAATTAATTGTTATTAAAGAACAAGAACGACAGACACCGTCATGACATGACTACCGATTTGTGTGAGTTTTCTTTTTTTCTTTCTTTATTACCACAAATCCATCCGCATTACAAAACAAGCGTTAATTTTTTTATATATATTTTTGTTGATATTTCGATATGTGTATATTTTTTTAAATACTCAAACTTTTCACTTCTTCCTACACACTTATTTTTTTATTTTTTGCAATTCAATACTACTGTGTGATTAAATAAAAAGAAAATTATCATACCTACTCGTATAAATACTTGATTCTTTTTTTTATTTTATAACAATTAACTTTTCTTAATTAATTGTTTAACGATTTTTTATACAATACATACAAATAATTGTTTTCTTTCTTTTAATTATAATTTAAACAAATTAACTCGTCAAACTGTAAAACAGAATAAACTCAATATGAAAAAAAAAATCCAAAACCAAACGTATTCAAAATGTTGTTTTCTTTTCCAACCAAAAACCTTCCACCAACATTTGCTATCTCTCTCTCGCTGAAAAAAACTCATAATTTCAAATTCTAACAACATTTTAACAACCACAAACACACACGCATTTTCATATAAAAATATTTTTTTAATAAAAAATTAATACAATTACTAAAATCAATCATTAAAAAATTAATATTTTTAATAGAAATAAACATAACAGAGATGTTTATACAAATTTTCCAACACACTGTTCAACTGTTAGTTTGCTGTTAACATTTGCTTAACAAATGTTAAAGCTGCCATGGTATCAATAACACAAATGTTATAGACATTTTTATGGTACATTTTGCACATACACTTACAGGGTGTTACCAATAGCAATTACATATGCTGTTGGTGGGAAATTAAATATGAGATTTATGTATTTAGCAAAAAATAAACAATCAAATTTAAAAAGCTTGTTTACAGAGCCAGAGCAGTTAAAGTGTTATATGTATATGATTGACAAAAGTAATTTTTATTTTTTTTTAATAAACTTATTTTATATTTCAGTACGAATGAGATTAGTATAAAAAAATAAAAAAATTATAAAAATGTTTCCAGGGTTGGAAAACTTTAACTTTTCTTGTTATATAAAAGTAACCTATTAAACTAATATTTCCTTTTTCTATACAAATAAAACATATCTTACATTCTTAAAAGAAATATATTGGTGTAAGATCTCAGAAAATTATAAAATGATGATTCCAAGGTTGGGAAACTTAAACTTTTTATGATAATAAAAGTTAGTAGGGCTAATTAGTTATTTCTTTTTCTTTATAAATGAGATATACGTATTTTATGTTATGAATAGGAAAGTTTGGTATAGAAATTAGAAAATTAAAAACCACAGCTCCAGAGCTGAAAAGTTTAACTTATTTTGGATATTAAAATATATATTAAAATTAAAAATATATATTAAAATAACTAAGTAAAACTAATATTTCCTTATTTCCTTTTTGCTTTGTTCACTAAACATATTTTATAAATTTTTTTAAAGAACTAGATTGGTATAAGGAGTCAGAAAACTATAAAAGGATGATTCCAGGGTTGGAAAATTAAATTATTTTGTATATACAAGTAACTAGGTCAAACCGTTTTTGTTTGTTTTTAAATTAAATGTACTTTATGTCTTAAGCCTGGTACTCTGTTCACAATTTCGTGTGAAATGCTAACTACATATAAAAGTATTTGGTATGAAATATTTGCGAAATAAATTCGCAAATGTAGTACTCTGTTCTTGTTGCGAAAAACACGTAAAATCTATCTGGCAGCATGTTTTTCCATACAAAATTAATCTGGAATCATTTTAGTTTAGCTGTAAAACAACATGAGTAGTGCTTTTTTCGCACGGAATTTTAACAATGTTGCATACTTTCAAACAATAAAAGTGAGAAATATATAAAAAATCCGCGAAATGTGATATTTTTGACTCTAAATAATCAATACTACTGAAAATTTTTCACAGTTTCGAACAGAATACCAGCCTTCAGATAGAAATAATTAGGAATAAAAAATTATAAAAATAAAAATCATTGTTCCAGACCTGGAAAACTTAAACTTTTTCTGGTATATGTATGTATATAAAACTAATTAAATCAAACTAGTTATTTCTTTGGTAATTAAATATATTCCATATTTTAGAAAAAAATAAATTAGTATTACGAATCAGAAAAATCAGAATTATAATTCCAGGGTTGGAAATTGAAAAAAAAATTGTTTTGGCATATAAAACAAAAAGCTTTTTTTTCAGATAAACCTATTTCATGTTTTAGGAAGATCTTTACAAAAAATTTTTTATATTAAATCAATTTTTATATGGATATCTCACTCAAGTATAAACTAAGGTTTGTGTCATGTTGCTTATTGTGCTCTCAACACAGTTTTGTTTCAAATCGATGGTCTTTCGTTTACAGCTTGTAACGAGCTCTTATTAATTTTTAGTAAATAGAGATAAAACATAAAATTTTTCACTAAAGAACAGTCATAACTATAAAATAAATTAAAGGAATCGTTCCATTTCATTTCACTGAAAACTTTTCTTTCTGCTGAACAATATCGAAAAGATTCTTTGAATGTGAGACTTAGTGTAAAAAAAATATATAAAACAAGTTAGTTTATTTGGTATTGAGGTTCAATACTAAGACTGTGTTAGAATTATTAAATAGTAGCACGTTTTTTGTTCCCACTGTAAACAAGCTTTTTCTAGGGAAGCTCACTGTTATAATTACATTTTTTTTCTTCTGTTAAGAAATAGAGCTTTCTTTAAAAGTGTATTTTAATTAATAATTGTATTGTATTGTATGTGCCATGTTAATTTAATGTTGTCTCTTTTTTTGTTGTATTCTTTCTCTTTCTCTCTTTACATGTCTGAACATGTTTATTAAACAATATACATATATAAAAACTAAAAATAATGCTACGCTCATGCTTAAATTATATGAAAAAAAAAACGAAATCACAACAAAAATCTAAACTGTTGTTATAAAATTGTTTAATGAATTTTACTAAAAACCAAAAACAGTTTAAATTTACCAATTTTTGTCCACAATTGCTTTTACGCCATAATAATCAAGGTAAGCCGGGATATATTATGTACATTTAAATGTACATATACATACTTAAATTATTTTTGTTCAAATTTGTTTGTACTGTGTATGTACATCTTAATTTTTAATCCAAGTTTCAATTAAACTTTTTCGTTTTGTTATATTTACATAAATGTTGTGGTGTTTTGTTGTTGTATTTGAAAACTTTTGCATGCAATTTTGAGCTTTCATAAATATTTTGTTAAATATTTTTATGTTTTAAACTTAAAAAAAACTTAAATTATATATCGTTAACTTAATACGAAAAGGCCCCAACTCATAATTTTTCCAAATCGATATTTTTACATATTTCTATAGACCATTAACTAAACTAAATTAAAAAAAAATAATAAAAGTAATATAACACTAAATTTGTAAAGTGTTTTTAATAAAAATTGGGTTTAAAAAAATTTTGTATCAATATTTCATCTTTTTTATTTAGTTTTTTCCTCCACCTGTAAACTATGAAAAAAATGAGTTAGGGCCTTTTCGTATTAAGTCAACGATATGTATGTATATATAAAACTCAAATCTGGCGGTAAACGTTTTGTAAATCTAAAATATTTTGTCAAAACTACTACTGGGTTTTATAGACTGCCAGTCTCATGAGAGACCGCTGCACTCGAGTCCTGATGGGTTCCGTTGTGGTCAAACTATTTAGTATTTTTTTTAATAAATTATATTTGCCCCAGCTATAAAGTCTAGTTTAATTTTTCTTCTCTTCTTTAGAAACTCACATTAATTAATAAAAAATATTTCATTAAATAAAAATTGAAATTACTGAATAAGAAATTATTTCTGATTAAAAATTATATTTAATCTTAATTTATAACATACCTGCCGCCGTATTCATAAAAATTAAAATAAGTATGTAGATATAAAATGTATTTTAGTACAAATTTTCTATACAAATGTTGCCTAAAAATTAATTTCAAATGCATTTTGATTTTTTATAAATACAGGGGATTATCTATTGCTTTTTTTCCAGTAAAGATTTATTTTTAATTTGCTGCATTTTTCGCGTTTACAACAAAAGACTCATTTTCTTTTCCATTTGACCTCTCTGCTGTTTAAAGATTTAAAATCCAACGGTATTTACTCAAGTATTACCAACCATGTAAAAGTGTTATTGTTGTTGTTTTGTTTTTGCTATAATTCTGCCAAACGAACCCAATCAGTTGAACGGTAAACACAAAATACCTTAGCATACTTTAAGGCTGTGTTAAATAAATGTCTACACGAACAGTTTTGCTTGGGTATTAAAATGTGCTGGTGATTTTTTTCAACCCTATTTTTACCACTTTTTATTTTTATTTTTAATGTTAATAGTTGTGTTATCTGTCTTTGTTTTTTTGCCTGTTTATACTTAATCATTTAGTTCATTTAAGTTCACTTAAGTATTTTATAGCCTTTAGGTAAAAGGCATTTCTGTATAAAAATGCAATGCGAAAGAAAATATTTAAATTAAACTTCGTTAAATGGTTCGTTTTTTACATACATACATACATACAAACATACATACATATGTATTTAATATTTTAGTTGTATGGATTTTCCATTAGATTTTTGTGTTATTGCAATAGCATTTTATCTATTTTACAAGCATTTGCTTAGGAATGAATATAAAATATAAACATCTACACATATTTATTTTTGTTAATTTCTGCGTGAAATAGTTTTGTATTTGACAGTCTCGCTTAATTGTCTATCAGCGTCAGTTGTTGGTTAGAAACGGTTAAAAAATATTCAATAAAAGAAGTCTTTATCTGAATTTATAAAAATTATTTCACATGAATTAAATGGCTACAGAAATCGAGGTAAGAAAAAGTGACGAAAATTTAAAAATGCAACAGAAAGGCTCAACTTAAGGCTCAATAAAAATAATTTTAAAAGACTTACAAATGAAGCCTTTGCTGCTCAGGAGTCAAAATTTTTTAATTTAGCGACAACTTAAAGGTAAAATAATTACAGCCTTGTTTATAAAAATTATTATGATTTTATAAAGACTTTTTAAGAAAAACTTGTATGGAAATTTGTTCTAAAAAACCTTTTTAAAGCCTTAATAAATTTTATAAATAAGGCTGTTAATTATTTTCCTCTTAAGATGAGCAGGTATAAAATATTATGAAAATGTTTACATAATATAAAGAACGATATGACGACTAATTCTGTAATATTATGTAAAAAAAACGAATTTTTGGAGTTATGACCTTTTGGCAGCACATGCTCGATATCGTAGTATCGTTAGTTCTCAATTTCACTTATAATTTGTACTTTAAATTGAGAACTAATAAGATCTTCAAACTTTATGACGATCTGCTACATAGTTAAAAGGTTTTGAAAAAAAGTGAAAACGTTTTTACTACAGTGAAACCTCTCATAACCGGACACTCAGTGTTGCCATATTTTTCTACGGTTATTAGAGGTATCCGCTTATGAGAGTGGAACACATTCTTTTATTGTAATCTTGATTCTACAAAACTTGTCCAGTTATGAGAGGTGTCCGGTAGTTGAGGTTTCACTCTATTTTACTAAAATAAAGAAGCCTTATCAATATCAAGGAATACAAAGCGAAAAGAAGGCAAATAAAATATGTACATTTCAACTAACCAGCTTTTTTTATACAGTACTTAAATCAATATTTATTTAAGCAACGATAAGAAAATCAAATTGAATGTGTGATAATACGCAATAAATGAATTTTTTTGCAAAGTGGCAGGAAATTTTGTTTCGTTTTTCATGTTTGTTTTTCAACAAAATATGTATTGATGTGCCGAGATTAATGTTGCATTTGTATCGCATTGTGACTTAAGTTGTTGGCTGAAGAGAGGTTGTACGAGTTCAGCCAACAAAACAACCTTAATAATGTTTTACATGACACGACAATAACAATATTGAAATAAATTTAATTAGCTAGAATTGGGTGGGGATTTTTTTCAATAGAAAAAGCTCATTTTATTCAGTATTTTAAGAGAATTCTAAACTGTAACACTTTTTTCAAGTTTTAATTTCAAATTCAAATTGGCCTGGATTAGTTTTTGGTGAAAGGTTAATTAAAATTAAAGGATCGAAAATTTTAAATTATTTTTTTTATTCTTGTAAAACTAAAGGCTCAACTATAATATGAATATGCTGGCTTAAGCTAATGCCAGAATTGAACGATAAGTCTGTCAAATACTTAAACAATTCAAGTGTGACTTTTAAGGCCCAACTATAATATGAATATGCTGGCTTAAGCTAATGCCAGAATTGAACGATAAGTCTGTCAAATACTTAAGAAATTCAGATGTGACTTTTAGGTGGCCACAATGTACTTAGATGCACTTAAGTATTCTTTAGCCACAGTTGCACATATAGCTATTGTTCAATTTTTTTTAGTAATTTTGTTTCTTCTTATAACTACTAAATGAATGCAATTCAATCAAATTAACTTGTTGGAATGTCCTAATCTATTCAAAATTCACATATAATTATATCCACCACCTTATTACTTGTTTTATTTGTTTTGCCTACTAAAAAGTACAACAATGAACATAAAAAAATAAACTCATGTGTATGTGTGTATATGAGTATTGTAAAACAAAGAATGGAAATAAAAGTTTTGCTTTCTTTTTGAGTTTAAAATAAGAAACAATTTGAAATTTATTTGCTTGTGGTTTAGCTTGTTCTATATACGTATTTCATTGGCGCTTAAACCAAATCATCAGACCAAGCTAAACCACAAGCAAATAAATTTCAAATTAAAATATAATTATGACAATATGTCGAATAATAAACTTCTTAAATAAGAAACAATAAAAAAATATTTAAAATCAATGAATATTTTCTGCTGTTTGCTTGAGTTTAAAAAAAAATGCAAAAACAGTGTTTTCCGTACGGAATGTGCGTTCAGTTTGGCACTTAACTTAAGCAAATGACATTTGACGAAACTTGACGAAAAGTTCCATAAGTACATTATAGTTTGCCACATACGTTTTATATGTAACCGCACAGTTGCTTAAGTTCGCTTATTCCTATTAAAGTTGGGCCTTAATTTTGCAAATTTATATATTTTTATTAATATTTTGTTCTTTCCGCCATAAAATTTGAGCATAAGTGGGCAGGAATGCACCCACAAATTTTTTTATTTGGTTTTATGATATTCTCTTTATTTGCTTGCTGCGAAACCCAGCAAACATTTTTAGTTCTTGTAATTACACAATTTTAAAGTTGTAAAAATGGGCGCAGATACGCCCATTAAAATGTATTATATTTCGAGTAGGTTCTCCTTCACCGATTTTTACGAAACTTAACACACACCTTGAACTCTGAAATAGACACAATCTTGCATTAAAAAAAAACAGGGTGGAGTCACGACCATGAAAATTTAGGGCCTAATTTGGTAAAACGCAACGCTTGGCCTTAACAAATTTTGTATGTATTTTGTTTTTGTAATTTAAATTTTTTCCTCATAAAATTGTCAACGCACGGCGTTGCGTTTTACAAAATTAGGCCCTTAATATTTTATTTGAAGTGTTCCTACATACTTTACCTTTACAACACTTAACACACACACTACTGAGAGTGCGATTCAGTAACTTTTAACGATGCGGCAATCGTAATTTTTGTGTATACATTTTGTCACTTAAAATAACTATTGTCTGATTCTGAAACTTCTTTTTAACGGTAGGAATCAGCTGATATTTTCTGTTGATTTTTGTCGATAAAATTAACAGCACATCAAGCATTGTCGCTTAAATAACGACACAGCTGATATTAAGCTACAGAGAATATCGTTAAAAATTCTACTGAATAGCAAATTCGATAAATTTTCGTTATAATTATTTTAACGATGCGATTATAGTTAAAAAAAAGTTAGTGAATCCCACTACTCAGTTCTGAAAAATACACAATCTTGCAATAAAAAAAATGTGCGGAGGGGGCTCATTGAATTCTAGTTTCATATTTCACGTACTTCTTTTTAACCAACAGATTCTTCAATTTTTTTCGAAAATGTTTTATCAGGAGTCTCCTTTTTTGCAGAATTATTATAAAAAGAGCCAAAAAAAAACTCTTACCGAGAAGACATAATTAAGATATTCTATGAAACTCATTTTTGAAGTAAAATAATTGTGAAGAAAAATACGAAATTAACCCTTAAACGAAATTCGAATTTAGACTGATATCTTCTATTCAAATTAAATTGAACAGACTTATCAATATCGCACAACATTAAATAAAATTGATTTGTGGAAATCTTGCATGATTTGTCATTTTCCGTTGCATTTAAAAAATGTTTATTTTTCTTTTCTGCAATTCAGCTGAATAAATTTTTGTTTTCTTGTTTGTTGTGTAAATATGTTCAAGCAAAACGTTTGTCTAATTACAGCCTTTTATAAACTTACTTGTTTACTTATGCTTGATTTGTACATATTGTAATCAATTTTTGTGCTTGTGTTTGTTCATTTTCTGTCTTTTGATTGAAAAAAAAACGTTTTTATTTTGTTTGTAAATAATGTGACAAAGCTTTAACTAAATAATCGTATTGATTATTAACAAATTTTGATGAAACTTAATTAATTTTGTGCTTTTTTCTTACATTTTTATGTTTGTTTATTTTTTTAACATGACATGCTGCTGGATGCTCGTTAATTAAAACCAAAAACCAAATTGCATTGCTTTATTTGCAAAAATTTACTTTAAAATCAAACAAACAAACAAACAATTATAGATCAACGAAGCTCTGGAATTGGCGCTGGCAGCAATTGACAAAGAAGCAATAACGCAGCCACAGCAACAGCAGCAGCCGCAGCCACAACAGCCGCAGCTACAGCAACAGCCAGAGAATTTGTATCTAACAACTGCCCCATCCAATAATACCAGTACCAGTACTTTTACTAACACTAACAACAATAATTGTAACATTAGTAATAGTTCAAAACAAATTGTAAAGGAAACGGAAGCCCTGAATGCTGAGTTGCCAACAGTTGAAAAACAACAGCAAATTCCAGAGAAGGAAGTTTTCTTAATTAACAAAACCGATGAAGAAAAATGTGAAAAGCTAAAATTGGTAGAAGAAAGTTCTTCAACGAATTTGGCGTTTAAGGAAAAAAGTGAAGAGGAGATATCGAATGAGCCGATTTATGAGAATATAAACTCAACAACATCTATGGCAGAAGTAGATGTTGCTTTAACGACTACAGCAGCTGCCACAACATCTTATGAACAGCTGCAGCAACACCAACACCAACAACAACAAATCATTCCAAGTATGATGAGTAAAAAACAAATTGATAATAATTTTACAACAACAACAACAACAACAACAACTAATAATAATAATAATAATCATATTGACTCTAAACAAAATTTCAATTTACAAATTAATCAAACAAATAATCTAAATCAAAAACAATTCAAATTATCAGCAGCTAATCAATTAAATCATAGTCAAATTAACAGTTTTAATTGTCAAATTAGTAACAACAGCAACAGCAACAACTGCAGTAATAATATTAAACAAAATAATAACAATAATAACAAAAATATTAATAAAACTAATAAACATGGCAACAATGTAGTTGAATTAACAAATGCTTTTGCTAACACAACAATAGCAACAAACGCAACAGCAACTAAATTAAATGTAACAACAACGACAGCAATGACAACAACAACAACAATTAGTAGCAATTTATCCCCAACAGCCAATAAAACTACCAACTTCAATCATCTTGAACAGCCCAACAACAAAAACAACAACACTAAAAGCAGCCTACAGGCAGCACCAAAAGATACCGATTTGCAAACCCAAGACAAATTAATTGCCAACCCCAATCCCAATCCCATAAATGACCTGAATGGGGAACCCTACTATCAAGTACCCAAATCAAGCGAACCCTACTACGATGCGCCCAAGCACTTAAAGCCCATACCCGTGTACGAAAACATAGAGATTTTCTTCAATGGCAATATGACGGGCGAAATAACGAATGATTTGCCGGGCAATATGCAGCCACCCAAAGAAAAACCCCCACCACCACCAGCCGACAGTCCGCCACTATTCGATGATGTCGACAGCAGCAGTCATACGGACACCTGGTCCTCGGATAATACTTACGAAACCTTAACACGCCATCACCACCATCCCAGTCATCATAATCATCATTCATCCCCGGATCATCCATCACCGCCCATTAAACGCATGAACTCCACCAAACGCATTAAGAAAGAGCTGCGCAATAAACGTTCTAGTTTTTTGGGTATTGAGGGCTCCTCTTTGGATGATGATGAATCGTATTTAGAGCTAACGGTGGCCCCACCACCCGACATGGCGCAACTGCTGCAGGAGGAGCGGCGTTTGGAGAAACAGTTGTATTTGAAAGCAGGCTTATGTGATAGTTCGGATACAGGTAAGCACACTTTTATATTTAAAATTTTATATACAGCCATGTCACAGGTTTTGTACGAAATTGATTTGCATTCGTATTTCCATATCGTAACGTTTTACTTTTGCTTCTTCAGCTCTCGTACGTTTTTATGAAAACGGAAAAAACTGAAATCGTATTATTTATGTTAAAAATATGGTCACATTGAAATCAAAACAGCTGGTGCGGCAAACGGCGCCAACAATATCGGTCCGGCTCCAGGCAAATTAAAAGAAAGTAAACAAACAAACTAAAACCAATTACGTTTTCAATTTGTGGCCAATGTTTTACACGATTTACAAAAATGTTCCAATTTTCATACCAGAAGTATTTAAATAAATTTTTTTTTAAGTGAAATTAATATAGACAATATTTATTATTAGTTTTGAGTACAGTCTTTCACATTTTTCGAGTTTAAGTTATTAAAAATATAAATTTCACTTAAGATTTTAAGACCGTTTTCAAAATGAATTTTTTGATCGTTTTACATTTTCTAGAGAAGCAAAATACGTTTTCGTTTTCAAAATCGTACAAAATTTCACTCTGTGACATGGCTGATAGACCCCTTTTAGATACGAAAACTATACTTTGCAAAATCTTAATTCAGCTGTGAGAAATACAGAAAGAGATAAGATTCCTCCCTCTGTCTTTCTCAGACATCTGACTTAAAACTTTGCAAAGTAAACTTTGCGTGTTTAAAAGGGCTGATACTTACGAAAAGTTTACCTTGCAAAATCTTAATTCAGCTGTGAGAAAGTCAGAGATAAGATTCCTCCCTCTGTCTTTCTCACACAGATGAATTAAGACTTGGCAAAGTAAACTTTGCGTGTTTAAAATGTATGATACTTATGTCTCGCATAGGTATGCGCATTAAAGTCCTGCACAAGACCACTTACAAGAACTTATAAGACATGAGGGACTTTTCAAATGCTTTACAAGAGCGAAATGCTCCAAATGCTGAACAACACTGTTGGCAAGACAACAAAAAACAAGACGTTTTTACATTTCAAGACTGTTTACGCAGGTCTCTTATGCACATATGTACAGGTGTGTGTTTTTACGTATGTACATATGTATGTGTGTATGTAGTTCTTAATAATTTAAATCGTTTATTGTGCTTTTACGAGTATGTATCTACAAAAGGTTAAGGGTGATTTGTTTAAAGAAAAGCAAAGTCGCAAGAAGCCAACTTTTAATGGGAACTGTAAAAACAAAAAAACAAAAAAAAAATCAATGTAATTCTTGTTCTGGTTTTATTTGGCGTTTGAAAAACCAGCTTTTCTTTTTCTTTTTACTTAAGCCTACAAGTTTTAGTACAAGTTCCATCTGCTCTCACATACAGTATTCAAAAGTTCGTATTCGTACACCCTCAAATAAAAAATAAATAAAAGAACCACTACCTTGCAATAAATTAAATTACCTAAATTAATTATTTCTTATAGGATTTTATTTACAGAGGTAGTATTTAATAAAACATTTAAATTAAAATATATTTTATTAAAATAATTTTAAGGAAAATCAGAATTGACTAATTTTAAAATAAAAAATTCCTATTCATATACATATGTACATGAAATTTAAAAAAAAATCAGATTAGAAATTGTTGCAATTACATGAGAAAAATTAAACCTTTTTTTATACTAAAACTAGTCTTTAAAACCAATTTTTGGGATTAATTTAGTGTGCGAATGTAAACTTTGTTCCTTAAGGATATGTAGTGAATTCCGTTATTGTCTATAAAATTATTGATCGATATGTCATTTTTGATTACAGTTTGATTTGTTAGAGTCTCTCTTTTTATAAATTCGCATAAGAAAAAATTAAATATTACAGCTATTTATTTTATTACAAAAGTTTTCATTTTTTTTAAAGTTGAATATGAATTTTGTATACTGTACATACGAATTTTAAATAAAATTTTATCGACTGGCAAAATACGCCCAGAGGGGCTAAGAATCATTAATTGTCAGAACTGTCTTTTCAAACAGCCAAAAAAAGAGAGTTAAGTAAAACATAACGCACTTGTTCCTCTAATAGTATGTTTCCACCGACTTTAAATCAAGTAAGTTTAAGTAAATCACTTCAAAGTGTTTACACCGAAATTGTGAGTGATTTGTTGATCGAATTTTCGTATTCAATTTACCCAAATTCTTTATAACGTGGGCACAGCAGCTGTAATGTAAATTTTATTCACATGTAGTTGACATTAAAAATTTATTAAATATTCCTTAATGACATTTTTTTCGAAATTGTCAATCACTATTGATGGATGACCCAGGGATGGAGTTTGTAATTTTAAAAGCAACGCAGGGTTGCACACAAAATTGAGATGGAAAAATTGTATTTTCGACATTATTTAAAATAAATCAACTACTTTGAGGCGATTTATCCATATACAAAATGTATGGTAAATCATGTATAAATTAACATGATTTGTCTAAATCATCATAATTTGTCTAAATCATGCCGATGAAAACGTACTATAAAGGGGCTCAATTCAAAATTTACAAACTTCCACTAGAGGCAAAAAACTGTTTTGTTTTTATATCGAGCCATAACTGTCAAAAAAAAGCTTAAACGACATTTTTTAATTTCGTTTTTTAGGAAAATCGCTTATCTACCATCGTAAATATTCGATTTTTGTAAAAAATAATTCAGCTCGAATATTATTTCGCTTAAACATATCTGACGTTTATGGCACAATATACTGTTATATTAAAAAGAGGAGTACAACTCTGTGTTTTTTGGTGAACCTCTCATACGAGGTTTCTTTGAGCTTTAGACATTTACAACCCTGATTGAAGTGTGCACTGAAGAGAGCACAACCGTTAGAATATGCAAGGCTGGAGAGTTGCCAACCAAACAAACGATTATTAATTTTGTTAAAACCTGATTTTATTTCTTTTATTGGTTTTAAGTAGATTTTGTGAAATGCAAGTTTGTTTTCACTGTACATTCAGTGCTGCCAAGTTGAAAGAACAAAAGCAGCTGATAACGTTCATGCCAGTTAATAAAAATAGATTCAAACATTTTCAACTCAAAAATGGATGCAGCCACAACAACGATTAAAAAATTCCAGAAACAAAAATATTTTTGCTTGTAAGGCAACGAAAATATTTCCATTTACCTCTTGGAGGAAAAAATAGAGACGAATTGTTAATCTCCTTCTTTTTTTGAAGTCGGTTAAAAATAGACGATATGTTTGACATCCATCTGCAGATAGAAGAGATTTAGTTTGATATCTTTGCATTTTATCTGCATTTTATATATATATATATATATATATATATATATATATATATATGTATGTATGTATTTATGTACATATCGTT
Source organism: Tachina fera (assembly GCA_905220375.1). NCBI lineage: Eukaryota > Metazoa > Arthropoda > Insecta > Diptera > Tachinidae > Tachina > Tachina fera. The sequence goes on from LR999963.1 coordinate 181,828,243, forward strand.
AGCTAAAATGCAAAACGGCGTAACTAACAAAAAATTCATAATCCAGTTTTTGATTGATGGTTATGAATGCCATTAAACAACATGTCTTGACAAAATTTTAAACTTCTGCGATCAAAATTGACACTTTTATTAACAAAAACAAAAGGACTTAACTAGAAGTTTGTTTAGTTTTCGTTTTAGTTTTTTGCTTCTCCTGTAAAATTATATTTTTGTTAGTTAAGCCTGTTTGCATTTTAGCTAACCATATGAATGTATATAATAACTTATTTCCAATTACATACTTCTTCACTTTGTTTAAGTAGTTCCATAATTTTATAATATTCATTTACTAAATATAAAATAATTTCCATTTTAGAGCGCATTGTAAAATGTCTTAGTTTTTCATAAAAAAACAAAAACAGCTGCTGTACAGTTAGTCAAATAAGTGTTATAAGAAGTAGGAAAAAGTACAGCAACAAATACACTTATTTATACAGAAGAATTATTTTATTTTGAACAAATTTGTTAGACAACTTTTGAGCTAAAACATTAATTTATTAAAATTGTAGTGTAAATGCAAAATTAGCTGTTTTAGGTTTTAAATTTAAAACCAGGGTTTACTCCCTGTTTGTGTAAAACGTTTGATTAAAAAAGAGGTTGTACAGATTTCCTTTAATCTATTACGAAAACGCCAAGATTTCTAACTCAAACGTCTTTCACAAACAGGGAGTTAATTTTAGGTGTGAAAACACTATTATAAACGACTTTAGAACAAACCTCAATCATTATTTTATATCAATTTTTTTTTTAATATCTCTCATTTAAATTTCTAGGTGAAAGTCGCGACTCAGGTGTCTCTGAGAATCATTCACGCCAGAGCAGTGAACACTATACCAACTCCTCGGAAGAGAATGAAATACACGATGGCAATACATCACCTCTAACGCTGCACACACAAACCGGCTTGGATTCAACACCAAATGACATGATATACCAAAATGATGGCCTACTAACGGTAGTGCCAACACCACTCTTACAAACTGTAAAAGGCAATTCTGCCGAATCATGGACCGAATCGGCCACAGTAGCAGCAGCAGCTACACAATCTTTGACCGAGGCCACAGCCACGGCGAATGCCAAAATGATGTCCATAGAAGAGAAAATAAGAGAACAGGAAGAAGTTTTACGTGTGGAAAGGGAGCTATTGCAATTCGAACAAGAAGAACTGAAAAGACAAAGGGAAAATTTAATGCTAAGAGAGAATATGGCACGCCGAGAGTTGCAGCATGGAGCCAAAATGTTAATGTCGGCCAATAGAAGATCTCTGCAGGATCTTAATGGCCTGGGTGCCATGACTGTGGTAAATATTGGCGCTGAAACATCCAATAATCTAGAAATGTTTCATCGGCAAATAAATCATGCCCCGCCCAACAACCAACAACACATGATAAATCAAACGCAACTAATGCAACCGCAACAACAACAAACCCAACAAATTTACGCTAATCTTCCAAATTTACAACAGCAGTACTATCACATGGATAATGATTATCGCAAGTCAATGTCCGATATTAATGAGTTTTCCAAACATATGATGTCACAACCTGCGGCGCCACCACCGCCTTCCAAACCCATGCGTGCCATGCATATAAACACAAATGCCGCAAATGTTATGCTCGTCAATGGCGAGCATGCGGAGTACAATGCACGACAAAGACACTCTCTAAATTCTCAAGCCTATGGAGGTTCTTTGGTGAAAATTGCAGCTGCCCCCACAGCTGCACCCAGAGCTGGACCACCTCATATATATTCCAATTATCAGCATCAATCTGTGCAGAATTTGAATTCTGCCAATACCAACTGCCCCCAGGCGGCAGTTAACGGCGGCAATATTAATCAGTCTTTATATCCCGGAAATATGTCACGCAATACCTTACATGCCCTTAGCGCTACACCAAAACCCAAATACACCGACGGCTGGGTACAAGTCCAACAGCGCAAGTCATACGATAGCAATTTGTCCAATGATCCGGCCTGGCTGTCGGCTTATCAGCAAAAACGCAAATCTATGCCCGATAGTTATCATGGCTACAATCAAAATAATCATTGGCTAATCCAGGAAGCCGAACAACGGCGCCTCAGTGAACAGCAGCAGCAAACGTCAAGAAGAACAATCTCAACAACTGTTAACAGTGCGCCCGTGCATCCGGCCAACAATAATAAGTTGACGAATGGCTCCGCTTTGTTGTCTACTTCAACGAATGGCAAACCTTTGCCCGATTCCATTATTCAAACTTTAACAGAGAGAGTGCAAAGCAAAGGCATTGGAGAACGAAAAAGGTGGGTTTTTGCTATACATACGTATATAAAGAGAATTTGGTCCAGTTCCTCTAAAAACAAAAACACAAACTCATATTTGTTGTTGTTTCCAATATTAATATTCGATAGAATCTATTGCTTGCTCGCATTTAGAGGAACAGGCCCACAATATTCATTTATTTTCGTATAAAATATTAATAACACTGTGCGAAAAAATCAAACCACTCTAATAAGTGATTTTTACAGAGGGAAAAAACTGTATTTGTATCGGCATAAAACGCCATGAAACACTGGAGTTTTTGATAAAGCAAACGATCAGAATTTTTATGTAAAATCCTATATTAGAAATTTTTTGAATCCTTTCAAAAGTATCCTTAAGCGAAGAATTATTAGCAAGGCGAACACATAACAGGTGATCTCGATTCAGCAGCTGATAATCAGCTGTTAATTTCTCTTTTATCGAATCATTAAATGTGATTGAGGGTTAATTTAGTACTTATTCACTCTTACAGTTTAGGTATACAGTCTAATTCATAAAAAATATTTTAGGTTTATTACAGGTTTATTTGGCAAATTTCCCATAGAAATATGTCAAATAACCGCTTAGTAAACTTGAAATATTTTTTATTAATAAGGCAGATAGTGTTTAGCAATTTTGTGTAAAAGCTTTTGAGAAAAATTTTAACCCTCTAATTTCACTCCGCATGATTTTTTGTTGTTCCTTTTTTTAAATTTAAAAAAAAAGATCCTTCAAAGGGAATATAAAAAATTAATAAAAAAAGGAATAGTCGAACGGGAATATAATATATAATATAACTGTAATATTTGTCATTAAATTCCACTGCAATTATCTGCATACATCAGAGTTCTAAATGCTCGTTTGATATCAGATATGCATGTCATAATTCAAATTGATTCGAATACGTATTTGAACCATTTACAGAATTTAGGCAATGAAATGTATAGTCTGCTGCAAGCAAAAAAAGATTTTACTGTAAATAATACTAATTTCGAAAATTCGAAATTAAGTTGGAAATTTCGAAGATGCTCTAAAACATGATATTTCTGCTTTCAATTGAAAATTACTTCTTTTAAATATTATTATGTCGAATACAACAGTCCAAATCAACATTTTAAGAGTTCTTTTGTAAATTATTAGTCTTACAGAAAATTAAGGAATAAAATTTATTTCCAAAAAAGAAAGAAAACCTGCTGCACAGAAAATAAGATTTAATATTTTTAAAGCTAATATACGTACTATAACTAAAACCAATTTCGAAAATTCAAAACTAAGTTCGAAATTTCGAAGATGCTCTAAAATTTATTATGTCTGTGTCCACCTGAAAATTAATAACTTTAAAATTTATCATGTTAAATTAAAATTAAGGAATACTATATGTGTGCCCTTAATTATGAAAGTGGTCTAAGTCATATATTGCTCTGATCGAGATATTAACTAGATTACATTTGAAAAAATCAAAAAGCGCCTTTATATTATGCAGCATTTTAATCTAGAGATGTACTTGTCCCGATTTATATAAATTTATTTAATAATGTTCAAATATTTATTGAAGTTTTTCAAAGATTTATTTGATATTTCGAAGCAAAAATGTACATGACTTAGACCACTTTCATAATTAAGGGCACATGTATAATTTTCGAAAAAAAAATGCATCATTTGAATTAACTTTTTAAATTGAAAAACTTTATGAAATATAAAATATAATTAAAAGAAATTAAATTTTTCTCAGAAAAAAACTTACAAGCATGTAAATTCAATTTCAATCATAAAAAATAAAAGTACATAAGCCAACAAGCAGTTTTGCCAGGTTTGTCCTTACGGCAGCACTGTCTTGAATGAATGATTTGGAAGTAGCAATAATACATCAAAAACTAAATAATTTTTTCGAAGCTTTTCTCACTATAGCTGGCACAAAACAATAAATGAAAAAACCATCTTAATAACAAAATTTTAAAGAGTAGTTAATTTATGTTACTTCCAGCTCATTGTGATGTCCTTTCTTTCGCGTTAAAATTGAAAATATCTTTTATTGATAAAATTCGAACTTTGTTTCGAAATTAGCTTAATTTATAAAAATACTTTTTTAATTTTTAATATTTTTTTTTAACTTTTGAATTGTTTTGTCATGTTTTTGCAGAAATAATTTGGAGAAAAGTCCTTTGCATGCAGCCTCTACATACCATCAATATCAGCAGCAATATAACAAATTAAATCAGCAGCAATCGGTACCCAATGCTGTAATACATCGTCATAATAATATTATTTCCAATACAACAGCGCCTACTACAAATGCTACTTGCTCTAGCACGTCCCAAGGCCAGTCAAATATCACTCCAGCCCAACAACAACAACAGGACAAAGTACTGAGTGTTAGTGGCAAAAAGAAATGTTCTCATTGTGGCGACGAATTAGGTAACTTTTGCGTCCATATTAGTTGTGAGTGTTAAATAAAGTTTCTCCGATTTATTACAAATTGAAAACGCGCCATTAGTTTGGAAATCAATCACTACTTAGATTTCAAATAAAAATTTCAACTGCATTTTCAAACAGATTTAGTGAAAGCTTAAAAGCTAAAAGGAAAATTTTTGCTTTGTAACTTTAAAGCATATTTATGTACTTCTTAATAATTTCGACACTCACTGTAATTATTTGAATTAAAATCATTTCCATTATGAAAACCCCTGAAAGTATGCAATTTAAAAATTTAAAAAGTAGTCAACACTAAACAACTCTCTCTCTCTCTCTCACTCTCTCTATCTTTCTTTACATGCCTGTTCTTGCATTTCTTGGATTTGTGATTTGTTTTAAAAAGATTTGGGTTGCACAATCGATAAATGCCGTCATACTCATCGTGAACTGAAATATATTGTTTGGGTTTAGTTTGAAAATAACGAATTTAAATACGATTTTCTTAGACAAGATGAAGATAACGACAATATAATTATTATGTATTATTTTTCTATTTGTTTTCGTTGTCTTTCGTTGAATTAATTATTTTCGTAATATTTGTTTTTAATTTTTCATTAAAACAAAATAAATATTTTTTTGTTAAAACTAATTTAAAAATTTTTTTCATTCTTTAAAAAAAAAATACTTGAATTTTTAAATAACTAAAAATTTTCTTTCGCAAAGAATAAAAATTTACCCACCAAAAAAGCCGGCTATTTAAGCGATTGAGGAATTAGGGTGACTTTTTGAGTTCAAGATTAGAGATTAAATTAACCTTAAGCTTCATTTGCAATTTTTGGGTAGTCGATTATATGGGTTTACTTGCTAGTTTAAACGGTCAATCGTGTTGGTTTAATCTTACTTTAGTATTGACAACAAGCACTTGTGAAAACATATAACTTTTTGTAAAAATTATATGGTAAAATAATTTAAAAACAAAAACAAATAGATATATATATATATATATATATATATATATATATATATATATATATATATATATATATATATATATATATATTTATTTAATATTATGAATATATTTCCTTTAACACGCGCAATATTTTACTTGTATATGATAAAATATGACAGTTTCTTTTTCTTCCCACAAAAAATCAAAGTGTGTTGATAACATGTATGTACTATCTTGTTCCTCAGTATGGTAATACTACTCGCAAAAAGAAGTTTAAACTTCCACTCAAAAAGATGAAACTCAATTAAGGGAGATTAAATTAATTTTCGGATTAGCTAATTAGAGAAATAAACTAATCTTAATCTCGAACCCAAAAAGTCGCCCTTAATTTTCGAACTCGATTATTTACGATCGTAAATAATTTTATATATTTTACTTTAAATATTTTTTAAAAATATGTATAATTTTTTAACTTGTTTTTTCTTTCTTATTGCCTTTTTATTTTTGATTCTATGGATATTTACGAACAAACAAACAAAAAATAATAATAATAATAAACTTCGCTGGTATAGGACGTGGAGCTGCCATGATTATTGAATCCTTATTATTATTCTATCACATCAACTGCTTCAAATGCTGCGTCTGTCATGTCCAGCTGGGCGATGGCTTAAATGGCACCGATGTACGAGTGCGCAATCATAAATTGCACTGTCAAAATTGTTATTCAAGTGATGATGGCATTAAATTTAGTTGTGTTTAATAATAATTTTAAAGACAAAAATATTTACAAAAATTGTTGTTATTGTTAAAATGAAATAAATTAAATAAATTATGTATGCATATGGTATTTGTTAACAAAGTTAATAATTATTAAATGTAATTTTTATTAAAATATATAAAAAATTTTTTTAAACATTTATGAAATTATACTGAAGTAAATGTTAAATTTTTTTAAATTTTTATAAAATAATAAAATGTTTTTTTTTTTATTAATAAATCATAAATTGTGTAAGTGATGAAAAAAAACATATTTTCCAAAATTATACAAAAAAAAAACAAATTATGTGGTTTGCTACTTTGACTCTTAAACTTCCAATTGGTGTCTTTTTTCGATTAAAAAATAAATAAACAATAATATTGAAATTACTCTCTAAGTCTGCTGTTTCTTGCTTTTAAAAGTGTTTTTTTTTAAATAAAAATTTATTACAAAATATTTTAAATTATACAAAAATAAAAAAATTAAGAATTTATAAAAGCAAAAAATTAATAAAAAATATGAACAAAAAAAATATTTACAAAGCTTGAAAATCTCTATGGAATGTTAAAATGAATAATAAAACATTTATGAATATTATGCTATTTAACTAATAATAAAAGAAAACTGTTATTGTATGTAAAACATTTAAAAGAAATTATGTATATGCTACAGCAAATGTTGTTTGAGCCTTACAACATGCTTCTGAATGCCCTTAATATTTCTTTCTGCAATTGCAAACAAATTGTATCATATCATTTATTATTTATAGTTGTTAATTAACTAAACGTTTAATGTTTTTTTTTATTTGCATCATTTCCTAAACTTTGGTTTACATTATAAAAAAAAGAAATATACGTATCCTATGTATTTGTATTAATGAAAATTTTAACGCATAATATTTTTTTATTCAATTAATTGTATGAATTAAACTTTGAGAAAATTGTTTGCTTGATGTTTTATAATAATATTAAAATGTTTCTTTCATAAAATTAATTTTTCTTTTATAAAAATTTTAGGTAAAAGCAACACATTAACTATTTATAATATTAACGATTTTTCTTTTATATTTTATTGAATATTTGTATGTTAGTTTAATGTTTAAAATCAATATAAACTAAAAAACTTTATTAAGAATTATTAATTAACAAAACTTTATATGTTTCTGTAAAAAGGTATGCTTGAATTATTATTATACTATTATTATTAAATACTATTTTATTATGTATTATTTTTATCTTTTCGAGAAAACAAAATATGTTAGTTGTTTAATCACAAATCAATAAACAAACAAAAATATATATATGAAATATATGATATGTTTTATTGCCATTTTTATGGGGTATATGCCATAAGCCGAAAATAATTATTTTCTTAAGAAAATTTTGAAAACTGAAGATTAAAAATTGCTGAACGTGAAAACAACAAAAAATCTACAATTTCAGGCTGATTTTCTTTGAATTCTCCCACTTTCATGTGTGTGTCTTAAGTCTTTTGAAGCTCATGCTGTAGCTGCATTGGATGAAAAGTCAGAATAGACTTAAGACGAAAACTTGGAAATTATGGAAATTCTGTCGAATCAAAATTTAATGATGATTTTTTGTGTTCTGTACTCGGCAACACGCTTTGTTTTCTTTGCTACATACCCAACAAGCAAAGTAATACGAAAATGATACGAAATCGTATTTTTTGGAAGAAAAATATTATTGCGGCAACAATCATATTCGTATTGCGAAAGATTCCCCCTTCGGGAGAGTTTGTGCGGCCAGGGCGATACTTCGAAGAAATACGAATGCAATACTTCTAGAAGATAAAATTGTGATATTGCTAGATAATCATCTAATAGAATTTTTTTATGATATTGCCAGATTATCTTTAGGAAGATAAATTATTTATAACGATAGATTATCTCCTAAAGTACAATTTTAGAATTTTTCTAAATTATCTGAAGGAAGAAAAAAAATATAAATATAGATATATACATACATATATATGTATGTATGTATATATGTATGTATAAATAATACTACCATTAATTTAAATTTAAAGCAATATTTTATGATCAACTAAATTCAATTTATCATCGCGGGAGTCATCATATGTTTAGTATAAAAAGAAATTTCCTGACATAATGTTTTGAAAATTTTCTGATTGTTATTGTTTTGAATGAAATTTTTTTTATCTTCTAGTTAAAAACATATTGATATTATAATTTTATTGCGAATGTGATAAAACGCCAGTCTGAAAAAAAATCAACATTTTAATAACACAAAATACCTTGTTAAAGGAAAAAATAAATAGTCAATGCATTTTGAACTGTTCATTGAAAAAGTTTCACCAGAATGAAAATATTTTAATACTAAACCATATTGCAAACCCGAATATGAAAATTGGTCTGATACTTGTCTTGTATAAAAGTAGCTTAGTTCTCTGCGAGAGGCTTTTATTATAAAAAAAATTCTTGAAAAAGCACTCAATATCTTGAATGCTTTCTTTAAAACTATTCTTGCATGTCCATTATATTTGAAAAGCTTATTAAAAGTAATTCCAAGATATTTAAGATTATTTACGAAGGGTATCTCTATTCCATCGAGAAAAATCGTAAGTCTTTTACTTTCTGGAACAACAGTATATTTACATTTTTCCGAGGCATTCCGCATACAAATCGCTTTACATTTAGAAACATTTATTTTAACACCCCAATCATCATAAAACTTTTTAACTACTTGAAGATGCAATGAAACTTGTCTTAATGCCATCGTGGGGGATTCACTATGAGAACAGATAAGAGAATCATCAGCATAAAGCAAGCCATTTGAGTTGGGAAAAATGTGTGGAAAGTCATACATAAAAATATTGTAAAGATGAGGAGCCAGAATTGATCCTTGCCAGAATTGCACACAAAATTTTCTATTATAAAAAAAGCTTTGGAAATGTCTAACAGTGGTTACACTAAATCCAATTTCAATCAACTTAAAAAGAATACCATCATGAAAGGCGAGATCGAAAGCCTTTTTGACATCTAGATAAACTGCTGCTACTGTGCAGCAACCAAAAAAAAAAAAAAAAAAAAAAGTTTAAAATATATGTCGCTTAAGCCTTTTTTGCGGTTATTGGTCGATATGTTTCGAAATGTGCTTGAATTTTTTTTTTCGGTTGTCAATCTGTCATATATATGTATATTCGATAACTTTTGTCTAATTGGAGAAAGTTGCCATACATAATACTTATTTTAATTTCACTTGCGTTGCCAGTTGGAAAGGCAACTGAAAGTCGATTGCCATCCACAATTTTCCAAAATTGTTTACCCAAACACGCATATTAAACCCCTTAAGCTTTTTAAAATTTTTTGGACAATCATATTTTTGTTCAATTAAGTGATTGATTGACTTGGCGCTGAAATTAATTGAAACAGATTTTAATATTTCATAAACTTTTTTATAGTATTTATTTGTTAATTATTTTTTTGTGGATATCATTAACTCGTGTTTGTCTTAAGTAAAGAAAAAAAAAATTGATTAACAGCCTGTTCCTCTTGATGTCGACAGGAAACGTTTGACCGATGATTACTCACATTGAAAACAAAAACATTGTTGTTTTCATTACAAGTTGTTGTTGTAAACCTCTGCTGTCGCTATCGTGGTACAGGCCGTAAGGCTGAGTTTACATCTGTGTGTCATGTGCCTTAAAAACCGTAACCACTAATTACTAATGAAAAACCTTTTTGGTTTGGTTCAGACATGTATGTATTTATTGATTTAAACAGTTTCCAATCATGTTGAATTCTACAAAATTGTCTATTAGTAATGTATGAAACTGTTTAACTTAATAAATACAAACGTGTCTGAATCAAACAGTTTTTCATTAGTAATTAGTGGTTACGCTCTTTGGGGCACAAGGCACACAGATGTAAACTCGGCCTCAGTGTTGTGAATTATTGTCGTTTAATACTTCATCATATTTATGAATGTTGAAAATTTACTAATACATTTACATAATCTCTCTCTCTAACGTTAGTTTTTCTTGATTTCCGGCAGATTTTCAACACAAAAATTCATTCTTCGACTTTAATTAAAAATAAGAGAGAATAAACATAAATTCGTATTTCATGAGTGACTCATCATCTGCCAGGAAATGTATAGAAATATTTTTTTTTATAGCTTATAGATTATAATTAACCATGGGCATGGCGACTGCATAATCCCAGTCTCGTGTTAAAGGAAATCGATGTACCACATTCCAACGATTGTTTTCAATGTCGTAGCGTGCTATGAATTCACCGCAAGTGGAAAATAGTTGATTGTCTACCGCAAAGATTTCATAAAATTCTCGTTCTTCGTTAAAATCGATAATTTCCCATTTATTGTTGCGCACATCATAACGTTCCATGCACATGCCCAGACCCTCACAGCAATAAATATTGGCACCCAAAGCAGCGCTTGAGCAGTAACCTTTGATATCGTTCATGGGCTTTAAGGCCTGCCACACATTCTCTCGCGGATCGAAACGTTCCAAGCAGTTCCAACTTCTGACCTCCTCCTCACCCCCCATCACGTAAAATGCTCCATCATGCACTACGGCTCCCATAGAACTGCGCTGCACCAGCATGGGCTTGCAGAATTCAGTTTTATTGGTTGCCAAATTCAAATACTCCATGGTATTGGTAATGCCACTGGAGGAATTGCCTCCTATGGCATACAGACAATCATTTAGAACCAACGAACGATGATGAGAGCGCCTCATTAGCAAATGCGTCAGATCGAACCACTGGTCCCTATAAATGTTATAGTAATAAGAATTTTTAGTACTGCGTCCTAGGCTGCCTCCTTGCATGTACAAAATATTCTTGTGGGCCGTCAGGCTGATGGCAAATGCAGGCCTTGGCGGTGGCTTTAGGGGCAGCATTGTATCGTTATGTAAATCATAGCGAAATGTTTCGGGATTCCTGCCCATTTTGTCAACCAGAAATATGCGCCACTCTGAGCTTCCCTCATAATGTTCCACTTCACTCAGCCATTGTTGGCAATCCGCTTGTTCATTCAATGTCTTCATGGAACGTGTGACCTCCGCTGTAACACACATGGGATGTATGAAGCGCAAAAGTTGTGGCAAATGGGCTAAACGTGTATCGGGCTTATATTCGGCCCAGCGTACAATTCCCTTTAGAATGGTGTCATCGGAATGCATGAAGAGATCATTGTTGCCGAGTATGGCAACCAACTGAAATTTAAAGTAATTAGAATCATTAAAATATATGTAATACATATCGTTGCCTTAATATAGAAAGGCCCTAACTCAATATATTTTAGAAATCGAGATTTTTTTCATTTTTCGATACATTAGATGTTCTACTGTCAAAATATACAAAAAATAAATGAGTTAAGTGCTTTCTATATTAAGGTATACAAACGTTATACAAACACTGAAAAATTACACTGTAATACAAAAGTGGAGAAAAAAATTATTCAGGGGCTCTCATGTACCAATTCAGTTTTCTTGGAGTCCATAGAGAACGGAAATACCTTTTGTTTTTTTAGATCACTTCGGAAAGTGATTTTATAATGGTAAATATGGAGAAAAACTGTTTTTTTATTCGTTCTCTATGTACTCCAAGAAAACAGAATTGGTACATGAAAGCCCCTGAATAATTTTGGTGTTGCACAGTGCTATTATACAATTATAATCCATTTAAGTATTTAAAATAAACCTGGTTGTACTTAAAAAATAATTACAACGAACACCGTAGTGGTATTCGGGAAAAGAACTTCTAGGATTTTGGGGACTTTTAGGCAAACAAATATATAGGTCAGAGTATCTTGAAAAACTCCTCTTACACCACACATGGTTCATCGATATTGAAACAAAACATTGGGTGCCTATATTTATTTCTATTTTTACTATATAATTCTAAATTTCTACCACGCGGGGTTCCGAACAGATATAAATCAACTTATTTATTTCTTAAACATATTATACAAACTAAATTTGCATAATATGGTGTTGCACAAATATGGGCGGAGTAACTAGACATATGTTATTAACAGTATTCTTAAAAATTTTTTGTGGCTGACTGTACACGACCTATGCCTTCACATAGGAAGTAGCAACGCAAGACTATGTGGTTATCCGTAGCAAATCAGTTCACCAGTGCGAGCGAGACGAAAAACTCTCGAAGGCCAATAACCAACAGTGGCCTGGTTGCATTTAAGAAATAATGGCCAACGACGCGTGATTTTGACTCGCCCGGAGCTGCTTTACGACTGTAAATCAGCATACATATTGGCTTATGGTAACTAAAATAAGATATGTATATAAATTTTTGACTCTACTGTATTTAAAAATCTATGGAAAACTGCATCTATAGTAGTGGAATTATTTGTTATGGGGAATTTGCTTGTTACACAATTGTCGTGCACCAGCTTCAGTGTAAGGCAACAGTACGACGTAATGATTATATGTTATGATATAATATTATAAATTCTTTATAAAGACTTTAAAAAGACTTTTAAACAAATATTTGACATTTAAAACGCTCTTTTATTTAAAAGTTTCTATTTATTTTATTTATTTTATATATTTCAACTTTTAAACAAAATTATACCCAACACTGGCAACACTGTTACACTTCGCAAACAATTTTTATTAAAATAAACATTGCTCCTGAAAGTATGCTTTAAAATTCGGTTGAGTGTATTTCTATGCAGCTGTTAAGTTTCTCTGCACTTCTTGTTCGTATGATTACACTAATATACTCATACATAGCTCACACCGATTTGATAACGCTTTACGATCTTCTCAAAATTTGTGATTGTATTGTGAAAAAGATTTTTACCCCCTAGCGTATAGATGTTTACACATCAAAAATAAAGCGCCCGATCTAAATCCGGCAGCTGTCAGTTACTTGGTATGCTTTCCATAAAAAAACTTGTCAGCATTAGTTTCTGTGACACCTAAAACCGACACTAATTCTGATTCGAGCGTTCAATCCTCAAGATTGAATATTATGATAACAAGGAAATTAAAATTTGTATTATTTAATCAGAAATAATTCATAGTTAGGCTCAAGTTCAGTAATTTCAATTCTTATTGAAAGAAATATTTTTATTAATTAATGTGAGTTTCTAAAGAAGAGAAGAAAAATTAAACTTAGACTTTAAGCTGGGGGAAATACCGATACTTTTCTGTGCAGCCATTAATTAATAAAAATATTTTATTCAATAAGAATTGAAATTACTAAACTTGAGCCTAACTATGAATTATTTCTGATTAAAATTCACTACAGTTCAATTAAATATCTAAAATTTGTATTATTTTCAATTCCGGTAGCAATTGCGTACTATGTCAGACCTGCATATTTCTTTAGATAGTTATTCACTTTAAAGTCAAAGTGATGAGAGTCTGAACACAATGTAACGATTATTCATTGCGGTGCGGTTTTCCATACGATTTTGAAGTAAAAATCCGCAGTGCGGGACGGAATAAAATTAAAATCTATTTTATTTTCATTACGGGTTATCTTATTCTCTCAATTTTTTATTCTCTTTCTCTTCCTGACGTTGCCGTAGTTTTTGAATTATTGGCTGTGTTCGCAACATTACTGTAAAAAAAACATGATTTTGAAGTTCAAACATTTTTGTCATAGATTATAAAAGTTTAAAAAATATATCAAATATATCTGCGAATGTATAAAATATTAATAGTTTTTTTGTTTTTAGTTATAAAAATGTATGCACAAAAAAAATTACTAAAAATTTAAACAAACAATGACAAGTATTGCCGTTGCCGTCTTTAGTTGTATTATGTTTATTTTTCTCTCCTGCAACAAGAAATCGCACCGCACCGCAAACATTGTGTTTGGACTCTGAAGCGATTTTTTTGTGTGCGAAATTTCACTCACCTCCTCATATGACATTTCATAAAATTCCTCACACTGCACCACCTCCTGGAAATGTGTTATGATAAAATCCTTGGACATTTCCAGCAGAAATTGATTATTTTGCTTTTCGGCAAAATGCTTAAAGCCCAAACAGTTCTCAGGATCCAACAATTCGCCCATGTACTCGCCACACATGTCCGACAAATGATCCAATTGCAGGAATGATGCAGTCTGCAATAATTCCTGCACATATTCATCATTTATTTCGCAAAGTCCGGTGTAAATAAATTCCACAACCAATTGCAAGCAGTGCTCATCGATTTCCGGCAGTTCTATTTCCGCTTGATCGCTTTCAGGGAAGTGGCCGCTAAACATGGCCATAAAGAAGGGACTGGCAGCAGCCAATATATTACGGTGGGCTGAAATACGTCTGCCATCACTGCCCAAGAGATGGACATCCGTAAACTGTACAGATTAAGTAGAAAAGACATTTGTTAGTAACTTCTAGGGCGATTAAATCGATTAGTTGTATGTATGTACATATGGTTACCTTAATATAGCAAGGCCCTAACACATTATATTTTTGCAATTGAGTTTTTTTGTATATTTCGCTAGAAGAACATCTAATGTACCGAAAAATGCAAAAATCTCAATTTCAAAAAAATAATCAGTTGGGTCCTTTCTGTATTAAAGTAATGATATGTAGGTACACATGTATTACCTGTTCATTTTTACGAAACTCATTTAGTTGCTGCAGGAGATGACCGCTGGTTCCACGTATAAAGGAGCGTGGTATCATTTGTTCTTGTTTTGTTAATTCCCTGCAGTTTGCACCACTTTTCTTATCCACAACATTTTTTTTACCCGCATCAGCCATTATTTTACAGAGATTGTTTTGATTTTTTGTTTATATGGTTCACTTTGTATGAAAACATTTTTAATATTTAGCTTTTTCGATACCAGTGTTATATTGGTTGTTGCTTTTCTACTGACACTTAAGGTTCATGCGCAGTAAAATTGTTACCGTTAAAAAAAACAGTGTTGCAAAACGTGCTAATTTTTTCAAAGTGGGTGTATTTTTTTAACAGCTGACTACACTGCACAGCTAAAGAAAATGGAAGTAATTAAACCTAATATAAAGAGAACCGTTTAAGTCTAAAATTGCTTTAAGAAGCAGTTTTGTTAAAATTATATTCTCTAATATTTTCGAAATTTATTGACACGACATCTAAGTCAGCTCAATGCGGCAAATTTTCTTCTCATCCTTTGACCCGTTCCTAAGTTATAAAATGTTTGCATACATACTAAACACAATCCGTTTCTTTTTATACGAAAAAAAATATAAAAAGAAACGGACATACATACATACATCCATATGGACATCTCAGAGAAAATAGTCAAAATAGACTCCGACAACTCGATCTTCGCAAATTGGGATAAAATCAGTAACTTCCTGTGGCGTAGCTAGGTAAACAGTACTTGTAAGTGTTGAATAACTGAATGGAACAACTTATAAAATAAAGTAAAACCGTAGCACGCAGATTCGCCATGTAAACGATGTGTTTTGCAATCACTATGATTCAGAGAGCGAAGCAAGTGATTCAAATCGTCGTGGAAACTTTGCAGCGGAACAGATTTCACGTTATGAACTGGTTATCTGGCCACCTTATTCTTCTTTCTATACAAGTGAATAAGTTTTTCCAAGTCTTACAGTAAACCACGCTTAATTAACCCACCCTTATTTAGGTAAATCCCCAATGTTTTTGGATTGATTTGATTGTTTTGCACTTAACTTTCGAATTTGGCTAATTGCTTTAAGGATTTAATAACAAATAAAATTTTCCTTTTATTATAAACTAACAAAAAAACACTTACCTTGCATTTATACATGTAAGTAATTGCTTGCAATTAGTGTATACCATCGAAATTAGTGTATTTCAACGAAAATTTCGAAGAAATAACCGAAAGTCTTGCAAGTTACTTGAGAGTTTACACAGTCAGTTGTAAGTTCAATTTAAAAACGTTCTCGAAGCGTACATGTCTTATGAAATTAAATTTGCTTTTGAATGAAAAAATATATTTATTTTAAAATTATATATGAATCCAATATTGCCGTATACCCGATATCATAAGATTACTAAAAAATACTTTCTTCAACAACTTTTTCTTTGTCAAAATGCTTGAAATTCATATATAAAAATATGTTTAATATGCCTTGTTGTATAGTTGTATT
The DNA here is from genome assembly GCA_905220375.1 of Tachina fera. NCBI lineage: Eukaryota > Metazoa > Arthropoda > Insecta > Diptera > Tachinidae > Tachina > Tachina fera. The sequence continues at coordinate 181,844,787 of LR999963.1, forward strand.
TTTATATATTATTTTTTATAAATAAGTGGGGAATCTGCAATAAATATTGCTTTTATTATACGAAGTACTAATAAATTTATTCAAAACTCATTCTCGGTAAGAATGTTTCTTCATTTGTCATTTTACTTACAATAATTCATTTACAAGGAAATTGTGTCGTAATCTGAGCAGTAAGTACAAAAAATGTAGTTGTGTTACTTAAAGGCTACACGTTAAATTTTTGCTTCAATTTTTGTTTCAAAGTTCAATCCGTTCACACTTCTTTACTACCACACTCAAACATTTGGGAATTGAATACCAGGTGGACTTCAATTTTTCTTTCAACGCTTCATTAAATTTTTCTTTCAATTTAACAGCTGTTTTCAAATAATTTTGTGTTTGTAAAAAATTTAAAACAAAGCAATTTTCTTTGCTGAAATAAAATATGTATAAAAAAATTGTTAATTGTTTCCTCGACGGCGGCATTTTGAACATAAAATTGAAACCAAATTGCTTGCAGCCTACGTCACAGCTTCAATTTTAGCAAATTTTGACAAGCCATTATGTGTGAAAAAATTTAAAGCAATTTATTAAACGTGTAGCCGCAAGGTTAGGAAAAAAAGTATGAGAGTATTGAGTTTTCGAGCTTACACTTGCTTGTGTAAATGATAAGTTACTTAAAGCCGTGATACACTATCCTACACAATCGTGTGATTTTTGAAAATGCCAAACTGGTATGATGGAGTCTAAAAACATTTTCAAAAGATAAGCACAATTCATCAGATCAGGGTTGTATTTTTTTCGTAGGTCATGCGATTGTGTAGGATATTGAGTCATGCTACAAATTCCCAATAAAATTAAACCTAGTTTTCATAAAAAAAAATTGTTTCTACGATTACTTTTAATATTATGAAATTTTATTTCTTAAAAATAAATTTTTATACTAATTATATAAATTCTCATAATTGTTTTAATTATCTAAAAAAAAACAAATAAACGAATTCGTCTTAATGCTTTCGCCGTATAACTATCAAAAAATCTTTTACATATTTGGCGAGGCAATTAACTGGGGATTACTGTAATTAAATTGCAAGAAGTCAAATAAATCAGGGACTATACTGTCTAAATCGAAACAAAAGAAGATACTTTCAAACTTTGCGTATTATTACCAATATAATTCGAAATATTTTTCTTACGTTTCGAATTACGGAGTAGACCCCCCCCCCCCCCCCCCGCCCACCGACTAGCTGGTGCGAACGAAGCCTTCCTGTTTTGTTTGTTTTTATTGACATTTTACACTCATAAAATTTCTTTTTTTTTTGTATATTTATTATTCTCAACTGAAATAAATACAAAATATTTTTTTAAAATAACAAATTACATTTTGTATTTTTTCTTTAAATATCTCATTTGCAAATTATTACAAACTCTTAATAATAGACCACATACAAACAACATACAAAATAATTTGTAGCATTACACATTTTTTTTTGTAAAAACAAGAACTAAAAAAGGAACTTGAAATTAAAATAAAAAACAAAGCAAAAAAGAAACATAAAAATGCACTTTTTTAAAATTATTACACACAAAAAAAAGGAAAAACTAAAATAAAATATAAATTTTTTAATGAAAAGCTTGGCAATTAATCTACCAAACTTCACATTTGTGGACGGGGTTCATGGGCGAACCCTCAGGACACTGGAAATCGCGGGAGAAATCTTTCGTGTTGCTTAAAGAGCCCAAGACGCGGAATTCATTGGGCGAGTGGACGCCAGTGGTGATGCGCATTTTTAGAGTTTCTGCAACAAATATATTTTTTATATTTTATTAATTAAAGCAAAAAGTAAAACTATACCTTTTCTGTATTTAGCGCACCACGTTTGGGCTGCAGATATCCAAAACATTTGGTTGGGTGTATAATTTAAGCCTGGCAATTTGAGTTCTTCGCCGTTGTTGGCCACCCATTGATTGTAGGCCAAATAGGACTCCTTAATGCCGCCATTGTCGGCAATATTTTCACCTTGAGTATTAATACCATTTAACTGAAATGAAGAGCAAATAATTCCAGCACTCAGTTTAAATTTAAATCTATAGGTTTAGGGATTTACTAACATTTAGACCGGTCTGCTTATCCGTATAGTTGCCATATTGTTCAATTATACATTTAGCCTTTTCCAGGTATGCCGTTTGCGTATCGGGTTGCCACCAGTCAATTAAATTGCCCTCAACATCAAACTGACGACCTTGATCATCAAAGCCATGCGTGATCTCGTGTCCAATGACATAACCGATGGCACCATAATTCATATATTTGGGACGTTGACCGTTGAAAAAGTGTCCTTGCAGGATACCAGCTGGGAACTCTGTAAATGAGATTATTATTTAATAAAAATTTTGTTGGAATAAAAAATTTTCTGAGTTAACAATTTTGTAGGAAACCTTCCTAATAGAAATTCTCGAATTCAATAATTTTCTAAAGTAGTCTTATCGAAAAATTGTTTATAGAAAACTAGTCGAATCGAATTTTTTTGATAAAAAACTGGTCGAAAGAAAAATTTTCTATAAAAAAATTGGTCGAATAGCATAGTTTTGTTATGAAACTGGTCGAATTAAAAAGTTTATTTTTATAAAAAAAACTGGTCGAATAAAAAAATTTTTTATAAAATACTAGCGGAATCAAATATTTTCTATAGAAAACTGTTCGACACGAATACTTTTTTATAGAAAACTGGTCCAATATATATTTTTTCTTTATGAAATTGGTCCAATCGAAATATATGCTATATAAAACTGGTCAAATCGAAAGGTTTTCTATAGAAAACTGGTCGAAGAAAAATCTCTATAGAAAACTGGTTGAATCGCAAAATTTTCCTTATGAAACTGGTCGAATTAAAAAGTTTTTTTTTTATTGAAACTGTTCGAATAAAAAAATTGTTTATAGAATAATAGTGGAATCAGTATGTTTTCTATAGAAAACTGCTCGAGTCGAAAACTTTTTGTGGAAAACTTTCCTTATGAAATTGATCGCATCGTAATGTATTCTATACAGAGTTTTCTATAAAAACTGCCTGAAACGAAAATAAACTGGTCGAGTAGAAAAATTTTTTATATAATACTAATAAAATTAAACGTTTTCTGCAGAAAACTGGTCGAGTCAAAAACTTTTTTTTATAGAAAGATGGTCCAATTGAAAAGTTTTCCTAATGAAAATGATCGAATTGTTAAGTTTTTATAGAAAACTTGTCGAATCGAAAATTTTTTATATAAAACTGGCCAAATCGAAAAGTTTCATATGGAAAACTGGTCGAAACAAAAATTTTCTTTAGAAAACTGGTCGAAAGGAAACTTTTCTAAAGAAAACTGGTAGAATTTAAATTTTTTTTCATGAAACTGGTCGAATTGATTTTTTTATAGAAAACTGATCGAATAGAATAATTTTTTATAGAATACCAATGGAATCAAAATGTTTTTTATAAAAAACTGTTCGAAAAGAAAACTTTTCTTAATTAAATCTATCGCGTCGAAATGTATCATATGTAAAATTGTTCGAATCGAAAAGTTTTCTATAAAAAACTGGTCGAAACGAAAATTTTCTGTGGAAAACTGGTCAAGAGTTTTCTAAGTGAGCCCAGAAAACTGATTTAAGGCAAAAAAAAATAAAAATAATAAAAAATAGCGTAGGAAACTGGTCGAAGCGAAAAATTTTCTATATAAAACTGGTCGAATCAAAAATCTTTTCACATAAACCTGTTTGAATCGAAAAGTTTTCTATAGAAAAATGGTAGAATTAAAAGACTTTCAATGTAAAACTGGTCGCAACGAAATTTTTTTATAGAAAACAGGTTGAATCTAAAAGTTTTCTTTTAGGAGCTGGTCGAATCGAAATGTTTTCTCTAATAAGCTGGAGGAATTGAAAAAGTTTCTTTAGAAAACTAGTCGAAACGAAAATTTTCTACAGAAAACTGGCCGAAACGAAAAGTTTTTCTTGTGAAATTATTCTAATCAAAAATTTCTTTATTAGAGAACTGGTCGAATTGAAAATCTTTCTATAAAAAACTATTCAAAGCGACTATAGAAAACTGGACGAAGTTTAAATTTTTCAATATAAAACTGGTCGAATCGAAAATTTTTCTGTAGAAGACTGCTTGAATCGAAAAGTTTTTATGGAAAACTGGCAGAATCGCAAAATTTTCTTTGCGAAAGTAGTTGTCGGGACGAAAATTTTCTTTATAAAACTTGTCGAAACAAAAATGTTCTACATAAAACTGGTCGGAATTGAAACATTTTGTCTAGAAAGCTTGTCGAATAAAATAGTTTTCTATTAAAAGCTGGTCGAATTAAAATGTTTTCACTGATAAAATGGTCGAATCGAAAAGTTTTCTATTATAATATTTACAAGCTGGTCGAATTAAAATGTTTCCTATAAAAAACTGGTCGAAGTTTTTCTCTTCTACAGAAAACAAATTTTTGTGAAACACAAGTATCTCACATTATTATTTTTTTTCTCATCACAAATTTTCAATTAATGCATTAAACACATAGACCACAGCAGGCATTTTGTAGCCGGTAGCTTGCTGTGGTGAATGTGTTTAATGCTTTAGAATTGAGTTTGCTTCGGAAAACTCCCCCTATTCAAACATTTAAATTTATTTTAAAAACTAATTTCTTTGTTAAGTATCTCCTATCAAATCAAATGGAAATTTTTTATAACTTCAGTTTTATTTCAAAAACACTTACGTATACTATTTTCAATGGATGAATAGAAAGCATTTACGACGGCTGGGCGGGCATGTCTAATCCAATCTGTCTTGTTCACTGGCTGTCTCAATTTATTGAACGAATAATCCGTACCGAAAACGTTCATATTCAAGAAAGATTCAAAATATTTGTCTGGATTTATTTCTAGTTTATCATAGTATTCTGCTAGTTTATCATTTTCCAACATCTCGTCGGGATAACCGATATGGGTGGTCATCGCTTGTAATTTTCTTTTGGCCTCTTCTTTTGTCTTTTGATCCATCCAGTCCACTTCGCTGAGTATTTGATTGAAAACACCACGTATATTGTTGACCATTTCCAAGGCAATGGCCTTGGAGTCATGTTTGAAATGTTTACGTACGTACAGAGATCCCACTGCAATCGCTAAACTGATTTTTTTTTTTTGCAAAAAGTTTGTAGATTTTTTTTTTGATGAAATATTTTGCGTTAAATTTAAAATTATTATATGATTGATATCGTTGAAGCAATTCATTTAGATGAAACGTTCGTGAAGTAATTTTATAATAATGTTATTTGGTGATTATTATTATTATTATTTTTATTTGAACGAGTGTAAACGTATTTTTTTTTAATTGCGTTTTAAAAGCAGGTGAATATATTTTTTGATTTGTTTTTAAATTAAATAATAAAAACGTGTGTAGCGTGTATGGAAATAAACGAAATAAAGAAAAAATATTGAAACATAAATTATTAAGTTTTAATGTACGCTGATGTAATTAAAATGTTTAATTTTTTTCTTCAAATAAATCATTATTAATAATATAAAAATTATGACAAAACTGCTAAAGCTAACTAGCTATACTTTGTTTGTCAACTCAATTTTGGGTGTTAAGCAAACTACAAATGCGATTAATTTAATGGGATTTTTTACTTAAAAACATCAATCAAAGCAGATGTTTTACAATAAATTATATGTTATGACAGATCCATTAAGTTACGATTCTCCAAAAAGCAACAACTTTATTATTTCTGTCTAATTTAACAGTTTTTCAGCAGAAGGCTTTTAAGCTTTAAGTAATTTTCTTTTATAAAATAAATTTTGCTGTAACTTTCTGAAAAATTACACAAAATTACAGGGAATTTAACACAGCGGTATCTTTAAATTAGGAATTAATAATGGTGTCCTTATCTAAATTAAAGCTAAAGTAGACTTAAGTAATTTTTTAATTTTGCCACAGATTTATTAAAAGAAATTTTTTTTCCTTTAACTTAGGGGCAGAGATTTTCATTCGATCTGACTTTTGAAGGCAAATCTTTGAGATTTTGTTTTGATTTGACTTTTGAAGACAAATCGTTGAGTTTAAATATGGAATAGAAATACAACCCTGCATATTTTTTAATACATGGAAAGGAAATTTCGTTTAACAACACTATAGTGTTGGACATAGTTTTTATTTTTGATTAAAGATCTGCCTAACTTAAGCTATAAAAAAATTAAATAAAAATGGAAATATTCTAATTGAAATGTTTTGCATTCATATTGCTCAGAAACGGAGAATAAAATGAACAAAAAGAACAAGAAAGAAAAACGAGATTGAACTATTTCACATTGTTCGCTTAGACCCAGTTCACACTATTCAACTCTTATTGCTTACTCATGTTATAGACTCGGCAGTTTTTCTTGAATCAAGTTTGAGTTTATAGGAGAGAGAGGAAAGATGAAAGCAGATGAATACTGACTTGCTTGTACAGAACAGTTACTTCAATTCTCTTTTGTTATTTCATTCGCTGCGCTAAAACAATAAAAAAATTGAACAAGAATGAAAAAAAATTAAAAATTTTATTCAGTCATTTAAACTTTTAACTAATTAAAATTTTTAAACAAAAGTGCAATTGACTCAATTACATTTTTGATTGATTTTTGGTTTTTGTTTTCAATTAAACATGTTTATTGCAGGAAAATATTTTTTCAGTGTATATGAGTTTTAATGGGAGTAGCTCCGCCCACTTTTAGAAACAATACATTATATCACTCCTTAGTCATAAAGTGTACTAAGGGAATTGAAGCAGTTGAGGACTCATCGTGCTTTGAAAATGATATAGAATTTTACAGTGGGCAGATATGTATTTACATAAATATTGGATCTTGATACTAAAATGGTGATCTCCAAATTCTTTGCCGTGTTGTTGAGTACCACGCGAAACTCTGCCTCTGAAGTTCATTAGTAATCTCTCTCTCTCTCTTTCTGAAATTCCACTTAAATCTAAGAACTCTGCGAATATACTAGACTTTGTAGTCGATATCACCTGGGAACAGTTGATGAAGAGTGCTTGCACATCTTCCGTAATAACAGATTAAACTTTTCCTTCTCTTCCGGTTAAACGCGTGGTGAAAGTGCGATGCTGCAAGCTTAAAAGCAATAAACATTCCAAAGCTCTAACAACAAAAAAACCTTGTTAAAGCTTTCTTGATTTTTTTGAAGCACCTACAATATCTTCAAAAATTAAAAGTTTAACACAATAAAGACTTAAGAACCAAGCAAGAGTACAATAACACTAAACATAATAAAGCTAAGCACGAACTTAAATTGAAGTTATGAGCAGGACAATATTTTTAAAACATTATTATGTAAGACACTCATTATTGATATTTATTATTAGAAATAAAAGTAATTAAAAAAGCAATATGTAAAAAGCTGCAATTTCCTTGGCTAGAAAATTTGCGAAGGACATGTTTTTTAAACTCATCAATTCTTCTTGAAATAAATTTATTTAGCCGAAACACCTAAAACTATATTTTTTCGCTCTCAGTGTTAAGCTTAAATTAGACGTGCCATAACCAAAACCATACAAAACAGATGTTAGAGCCAAACTTATACCCTTGTAGACACGGAAAGTTCATTTTGCAAAGTCTTAATTCAGCTGGTAGAAAGATAGAAGTGTTCCTCTCTCCGTCTTTCACACAGCTGAATTAAGACTTTGCAAAGTAAACTTTGCGTGTCTTAATGGGGTATTATGGGCAATGATTAAAGTTTAAATTAGACGGACATAACCATAATTAACTTCAATTGGTTTCTGTGGCGTTATGGCGAATCATCTGTAGTCAAATACAGTGTTGCCCATAACTTTGGTTCGAGCATCTGTTTTGGTTATGGCACGTCTGATTGAACCTTAAAGGTGACTCGCCATGACATAAGGTTCAATCAGACGTGCTATAACCATAGTCATAGTTCAATTATTTTCATTAGAAATTAACTAGTTTTTTTGTTAATTAAATTACTTCTTTTTAAAGACACTTCTTTAACACTAATTTATCAATAGTCTTCTTGCCCATATATCGGTTACAAATATTAACTGTTTAACATGAACTTTTTTAATGAAATGGAATACGAGAAATATTAAGACCGATTTATTTTGAAAGTTTGGATGTATTTATGCTATGGACGGATGTTTTGCTTGTGACCACGGTATTTGTGACTTTTTTTAACTTTAATTCAGCTACGTCCAAGCCGTATGCACACTGTGCGAGCTTTTACCAAAAATAAAGCTTTTTGCTTCAAAAAAAAACTTACAAAGCAGTTTATCTCAAATGCAATTATCAGAGTATATGTGTTTGGACAAAGCTGCCTTAGTTACACATATCATAAAAGCTTCAATCTTTAATGGGATTCCGACAAAGCTTGCTTACAATTTTCTAAGCAAATATAAAAATGGAATACGAGAAATATGGAGAGTGATCTTTTATCGAAAGTATATATGTATGTATGTATGCATTCAACGTACAGCTTTTGAGTACGTTATTTATGTTTGTTTTAAGCTTTAATTACACGTATTTTAAAAGCTTTAATGTTTAATGGGAAGCTTGCTTTAAAATTTTCTAAGCTAATAATAATAATGGAGTACGAGAAATATTAACGTCCCTTTTCACAATGTATGATTAAGAGTTAACGTGAACTTTAAATGACAGTTCTTCATACAAAACTTGCCGTTAACGTCCCTGTTAGCTTTTAATAGCTTTTAATTGAAAGGGCCGTAAGAGTGACTTTTATAGAAGCTCGTATGTATGTATGTTTTCGACATATTTCCGGATAGGAAACGTTCGATCGACAACTTGTGTTTGAAAACCACAATAAAAACATAATAAGACAATTTGTTTTTGTTCTTCAATATAAATAAGTAATCGATCGAATGATTTCTGTTTACACATATTTCAAAAGCTTTAATGTTTAATGGAATTCTGACAAAGCTTGTTTATAATTTGCTTAGCAAATAAGTATTTATGTTCTGAGCACACGATTGAGCGAGATGAGAACCTTAAATTTGTAAGATTTGAGAAGCTTTAAAGCTCAATGATTTAAGAGCCAATAGTTTATTGTTAAGCTTGATTTGAAATGGATTTTTAATTCATTGAATTTGTGAATTAAAAATTGTTACTGGACATACAAGAAATGACTACACAACATAAAAAAGTCTGAGGTTAATGAGCTACCACACACACAAGAGTGAGATGAGAAAATGTGAAAAAGAAAATAAAAATAGAAATAAAATTGAGAAAGTATAGAGAAAGAGTATTAAATACCCGAGTTTTTCCTCGTCGGTATCACTGCTGTAAGAAAATAAAAGATATTAAAAAAGAAAAAAATTTAAATAAAAAACATATAGTATGTATTATGTAAGTATGAAGAAAGTACAGACGTACATAAGTAGCTAAGTACGCATTTACAACTTCGATAAGAAGACAAAAAAACACACATACATATACATATGTTGCACATTCAAAAAGAAATGTAAAGCGCAAACGAATAAATGAGCATACAACAAGAAAACATATAAAAAGGACAACGCCAAGAACACAAAAACATACACATGACACTACCACGTCACATAAAATTTTTTGTTATAAAATAAAGTAGAAGAAAAAATTTTACAAAACTGAGAACAACATAAAATCTGAAAGTCACACCCCACTCATTCATGCTTACCTGCCCGAGGCAATGTCCACGCATTCCTTCCATCTAGCCTCCTGATCTTGTCTGCCCGATAAAGAAGTGGCATATTGCAATTGCCTCTTGCGGAAATCTTCAGTCAGGAAGGCCACCGAGAAGGAGTGGATGCGCCACATCATGTAATTGGCAATGACACGTTTATTAGTGCGTTGCAATAATTTAGCCAAATCATCAAAGAAACTGGGCACCGACAAGTTGATCACTTCATTTTCATCAACCGTGAGTTCGTCGGGTAAGAGTGCGTTAATATAATCCAACCACTGGACGTAAGGATATGATTCTTGTAATTGCTTAATAGTTCGTAAATTGTACAAATCATTAGAGTTGCGTCTTTTCTCGTTAGGCCAAGAGATCTATTTATATTTCGAAAGCTTTTATTTAGTATAAATATGTAGACAAATTACCGACACACTTACATTAGCCAAATCCATTTCGAATTGTAGAGATTCTTTTAACTCTCTCTGGGCCGCGTCTTTTTCAGCTCCAAAAAGTACAGCCATATCAACCATATACTCATAGTAGGCCGTTACTAAGGTTTCATTGAAACCCTTCACCAAATATTCCCGACTTAAGCCAATTGAAGATTGATCCAGCTAGAAATTAAAATATATTTTTTTTTAATATAAAATTCAATAAATTTAACGAAAAGTAACGAATTTTGGGAAGAAAAATTTATTTCCAGCTTGAATTGACTGATATTCATTGTTATATTCAAGAATTCGTGGCAAAAACAGTATGTTCGAAATTTCGAACTTGTGTTCGAATTTTCGAAGTTAACTAAAATGCTGCAAATTTTGTAGAATACAAATAAAATTGTTATTTCTGGTGGCCAGAAATAAGAAATTATAATTTTCGAAAGTCGAAAAACATATTTTCGATAGTAAATAATTTTTATAATAAGCACATTTTATCTGAAAAAAAGAAAAAAAATTGACATAAGAAAAGAACTTTGTTTAAATCAAGAATTAATTGCATTTAAAATTAGTTTGAAAACTTGACAGTGGGAAAATTTTGAGGAAAAAAAATTAATTAAAATTTTGGGAAAATTTTCAGAAGAAAAAAATTTATTTCAATGTATAATTTGCTAAAATGAAGTAATATCTTTATGAATTCATAATAAAAAATAAGTTCGAAATTTCGAACTTCTTTTTCCAAATTTTCGTATGTACGTAATAAATTTTTAGGTCTAAATTGAACATAAACAAAATGTACCAAGAAAACAAAATTGCACATTATCAAATGGAATTTTCGAAATTCGCAGATACTTCGATTAATCAAAGAACTTGCTTAATGCAATGGATAAGTGCAAATATTAAAGTTGTGAAGTCAAGAACTATGTATGCTCGAAATTTCGATTATTTGTATATCCCATTCTTTCGTGTATGTATTATATATCACGTTATGGAGCTTATCTAACTTTCAGAAATTTTGTAAGCACATAATTTCGAAATGAAAACTTAGAACTTTATAAAATATACGTTTTGAGAACAAAATTTATGACACATAATTGCAAAAAGTTTTATATTTAGAAGTTGTATTGTGATGGAAACTTTAAATATATTAGCATTCAGCAGTTCTTAAATATTTTTGTAAAATATATGTATATAAGAAAAGTATAATTTAAATTCTTGTTTATGAACTTACATCAATAAGACGTTTCGTGCTGTTCTTCAAATCCACACCAATTGAAAAGTCCACAACATAATCCATGCTGAAACCTAAACGTCTAAATTTCTTAGTAGCTTCCTGCCAAGTCCATGTATTATTACTATCCCAAGAGCTGCCAACAATCACGGGCCAACCACCCAAAGAGTCTGAAATTTGTGTAATGGGTTTGGTACCCAAGGTCTCAATTAAAGCTAAATGAAAAAAATCATGGATTAGTATAGCTTTACAATTCCAAATCCTTTTAAAATTTACATTTATTCATGCACGCCTTGTACAAAAGATTTGGCAATTTGAAATGTTTCGGTTCCGTTTCGGGTCTTTCTTCCGTTATAATATCCTTCAATTGCTCTTGCAATTTATCTGATATCACGGAGAATGTATTCACAGCCACTTTGTCATCGGGTATTTGTGTTTCCTCAATATAATTTCCACAAGCAAATTGATAGAAATCATCGCAAGGCTCTATATCATTTTTCATTTTACCCAAAACCGCCGAGGCTGTGTGTATACATTCGGTAGTAAGGCAAACATCTTTTGTCCTTGCAATCGGGGAAAACTCCATATCTTTGTTGTCTTCAGGTACTTTATTTTGCGGTGCGCCCATGTTGGAGCCATGCAGACCTAAAGCGTTGTTGGCGGGTGTGCTGGTTTTCAGTTCTAGAAAGTGCGGGAAATTTTTATGTTATTAACAAGTTTTTTTCTTTTTCTTTTTGTTCGCAATACCTTCAGCCACTTGATTTGTTAATAAAACAAAGACCAAACCGCATACTAAAGCGATAACAGCGATGCTGGCAAAGGCTGATACAAGTGTTAGAAATCTTTCCAAAGTTGTGCGCCTGCGCCACCAATTGGGATTTCTAAAAGAAAGATAATAAATTGTAGTAAATATGTACATATTAGAAATAATCAGGGAAACTAGAAATATGCTCTAAAAAATGTGTTTTATGCGCATTCAATGTGCACTAAAAACTTAAAAAATATGGTCTTAAAAATAAAATATATTGGTTTATTTGTAAATGGAAATATATTTTTAATTCAAAAATTTCTCAATATTTGCATATAAAAATAAAACAAGGCAAAAATAAAATAAACAAAAAACAAAACAATATTAATTAATTAACAAAAATTTGCCATACAATTTTTTACTAAAGCAAATAATTGCTTAATTCATAAAACCTCTTGTATCTCTGTATCGATTGTATTATCATATTAAATACAAGAGTGTAACATTTGTTGTATGAAATTTTCATATAAAAATTAAATACTTTATTTCATATGTTTTTGAAATGTTGTATTCAGAGAGAGAGACTCTCTGAGAGAATTTGCATGTAGCTTGTTCTTCTTTTTTCATTTAAAATACAAAATACATTAAAACACTACACAGAGGGTGCTCACAGTTAAAAAACAAAAAGTGTATTTGATACACAAATACACGATAAAGATTGTTGTGAATTAAGCAAATATAAATAAATTTTTTTAGATACTCTCGTAAAAATTTAACTTCAATTTCAAAACTGAGCACGATATCAAAATTAAAACTTTGCAACTGTATTTTGGATAAATAAGACAAGATATTTATTTATAATTTTTTATAGCAACAAACAACAAAATATTGACCTAGATTTTCAAATAAAAATCGTTGCCTGTCTTATCTAAATAAACTTATATACATTGACAATGTTCCTTCAACGTCTACTCGGGCGGAGTCCGTCAAAAATAGCAACACCAAATTTTTATTAAAACCAACGTCCATAATAACTGCGTAATATATATCTATATATGAAAAATGTTTAAGTTACATGGAATATTGGAAATGGGATTTAGATGGCGAAAAATAAAAATGAAAATTTTTAAAAACACAAGCTTGTGAGCATATTAAAATAAAAAAAAATTCTACAAAGTATCAAAATATGAAAACTTCGAAAATATGCTAAAACTATGCGTGTAAGACTGATATATGCAAAAACACGCCCCAAAAGGTAAAATATGCAGAAATATGCACTAAAAATCGATGCCAAAATTCATCAAAAGCTCTGAAACGGATAAATATCGTGTCCAATAATACGTCACATAGGAAAAAACATGCAATTGCATATTTGCGGTTTCCCTGTAAACAATCTATAGATGATTTCGGACAAACTTATTTACAAGCAGTTTCTCTCTATATAATTTCTAAAAACTATCATCCGAAGCGAGATAGATATAATAATATATACTTATTTCTTCAAGCTGTTCAGCTGCTCTAATGTCATATTTCTGTACTGTCAATTTTTAAGCGGAAAAGAAACCACAACTCTCAAATTGTTGTTATTCTTATTAAATACACATTGGAATTAAAGCGCTGTAGACTCTATCAAAATACTCATCAATTATTACAGTAGTATTTGTGAAAATGAGCTTGATTGTATTGATTCATCTATCGTATTACAATTTGCTGAATTTTCTTATTTTTTTTGTAAAGAAAGCTCACTTTTACCATCTCTGATTTACGACAGTCTTGCCATTGTTGTTTGTTCTTTACTAATTATGCTTATGCCTGTTAATTTGCTTTTATTCGTTATACTTAAGACAAACTTTTTTTATAATTTTTTTTATTTTAAGACAATTCAAAATATTAATAACTATTGAATGCCATTAAGGCCACAAATAGTAAAATAAACACAAAAAATAAGAGTCAGAAATTAACCAACTTGGTTTACGCAACTTTTAAAAGTTTATAAATGCCTGCAAACACATAAATAAATTTAAACACATTTAAGCAAACCCCAAACCAAAAACCAATAAAGAGAAGAAATAAAAAACAACTAAAAGTAGAAACTAAAAGTTTTTTTTATGCCGCATAATTATTATTACAACCAACTGTTACTAGTTTGAACACGGTTCGAAAAACTGAAAGCCATTTGAAAAACACAAGATATTTTTTTTTGTTTTTTGATATTTGAACCTCAACGTCATTTATGTGGTAAATGTGTTTCCCCCCAGCCCTGCCTCATGAGACCGTGTGGTATAAATATTTGTTTAGTTTGCAGCTGGGGTGTAATCTCTGAAGTAGTGGTGGTTAGTGTGGCATAAATAAAATGCATCTGGTTTAATGCAACTTTCCTTCAAGCATTTTGTGTTGCTCAAAGAGTCGAGTCGGCGTCTGAGTTAATGCATTTGTTTTCATTTGATTAGATGATTCATGAGATTTATTTACATTTCTTTTTTAATTTTTTTTTGTCTTTACAACAATTAAATATAGAAATTACCATCTTCCATATGTTTGTTTTTATATCACTGTTGCACGAGTTTAAAAATGAGCAATTAGTTTGCAAATGAAAAATTACATATATATGTATATATGTTAATTTTGTTTGCTTTAGTTTTTATATTCTTCTTTTAGTTTTTTATTTGTTAAACCATTGTAATTTGATGCTTTAATAAATTAAGTAAGGAAATCTTTAAAAGAAAATAAGTTTATTGCAGTCAAAATTTTTCCGGTTCAATATTCACATGAGTGCTTTATTTCCGTCTTCCAATTAACAAAATCACATCAAGATTTTTGGCATTTAGCCCCATTGCAAATACTTCTGTTTCCAACATACTATAAATCACAATGGACCAAAACGTTCAGTGAATGATTCTTCGAGCTTCAAGTTTGTACTGGAAATCAGGGGTCTAATCGTCGCTTTCGATAACGAGCTGATCGGATCACATTTTTGCAGTTTGAGATTATGGCATATGGATATTGGCCATA
Organism: Tachina fera; assembly: GCA_905220375.1. Lineage (NCBI taxonomy): Eukaryota > Metazoa > Arthropoda > Insecta > Diptera > Tachinidae > Tachina > Tachina fera. Next base: position 181,859,895 of record LR999963.1, read on the forward strand.
TTATTATATTCTTCGATAGCGGCTGCCATAATCTCAAACAGAAAAACGTGATCGAATCAGCTGGTTATCAAAAGCGCCGATTAGACCCCAGTTTAAATATGTATATATCTTTCATTGGCTACAACAACGTCATAACTCAAAATATGTTGTTATTAATTTAATAATGCAGAATTAATCCTCCTGCAATTACGCAGTCACCTTTATAATTACACCATGCACTTACACTTAAAAATAGTTCATTTTAAACCCAAACTTTGTGTATTTCTTATTACTGAACTTAGATTTGTTTGATTTTCAAAGATTTGAAATATTTGAACTTGAAATTTATTTTTTTGTACATAAAATAAAATTTTAAAACTCAATAATTTCAATGCTTATTCAGGCTCCCTTGTTAGGCAATTGGTTAGAGTGCTAGCTTATCAATCAGAAGGTTGCCGGTTCAATACTTGTCCACCCCTAATGGAATTTATATGTATGTATGGTGAATTATAATTAAGAATATAACATGAAGATATAATAAATAACATATCATTTGGTATAGAATTTAATTAAAAATACAAATAAGTACCAGAATTAAAGACAAAAAAAATTGGAAAATTTACTAAATTTGAGATCAAAGACGAAAAAATTATTTGCAAATTTTAGGAAAATTTTTCTTAAATATAAAAATATAATTCTTATAAACTAAAAATTTAGTAAATATTTTACTGGTTTCAAGTAAAAAACAGCTTTGGCGCCATACGACAAATTTTTTTATTCAAATTTAAAACATTTTCCAAAGTTTTAGTTCATTTTTTTTTGAGTGTAGGCCAAAATATATTGAATATTGTAATACAGCTATTTATTTATTATTTTATGTGTATTTGGCCCATTTGGCTATTTTTACAGTGATAAACTAAGAACTAATATGATTTTTTTATAAAAAAAAATTATTATTTATTTATTAAATGATAATTTTGTTTCCAAAGTTTCTGGCAACGCTGGTTATGTGCTATACTCGTATTATTCCTACACTAAATTGTTGTTAATTTTTTATTACAATAAAATTTAAGCTTATAATTAATAATAATATTATTTTTTAAATAATAATTGCTTGTTCTTACAAATGCTTATTAAAAAAAAATTAGCAGGAAAAATTTATTCAAAAAGATAATGGGAACGAACATTTTACTGGCTTTTGTTGCACTAATTGCTTGACTATTTCAGCAATTTTAAACACGCGTGTAGACATCATTAAATTTTTTTTTATAAAAACGATTTAAATAATTTTGTTTTCTAATTATTTATCGATAATATTCTAATACTAGTGTGTAATCCTATTGTTTAATTTTTTATTTAACGTTAAGCAACATTAACTCAAATAATGGCTTAGTAACCCAAAAAAAGGCGCGTCGCTAATTTGCAATTGCTTTTTCTTTTTATTATTGTATATTTATTTATTTAATTTTTTTTTGAAGTGGCAATACCAAAAAAAAAATAAAACATCAAAACTTTATTGAAAGCTTAAAAAAACTTGTAGAATTAAAGAAACCTTGAACCGGTTTTCTTTTTTTTTTTAATTTTTTTGTGAATTTTTGTTGAAATAACGAAAAAAATAAAAAAAAAATGCAAGAACAATAGTTTAACAATATAATTGTAACGTTTTATTAAATAATATATGTGTTTATATAGAATTTTAATTAAACCTACTAAACTAAGCAAGCGGTAAATATTTAAAAAAATAAACAAACAAAATATATATTGTAACTAATATTTATTTGCTTTTAAAAATTTTTTACTAATTACTAAGTAAATATAATTTTTTTTTATTTTCCAATATTTTCAATTGCTAAAGTAAAGCGTAAATGTAAAATACTTTAAAATATCATTCAGTATGAAGCCAAATTTATTTGAATTCTTACATAATTGAAAAAAAGAGAATACTATTTAAAGGAGTCTAAAATTAATTTAAGTTTTAAATTATAGCTTGCACTAGGTAACAAGAAAGCTTTAGGGAAAATTTTAAATTTTGGAAATTTTTGTTCCTACTTTTGTTGGGAAGAAATATTTTTCTATATTTCAAAACAATTGTGATTGAATTTAATTGGGATTATAAAGTCCATAATTGTCCTTTTTAAAATTAAAATGATTGTATATTCTGTAGAATTTCTATAATTCTCGTTTTCTTTTTGCACCGATTGTTTTTACCGATTGTTACAAACTTTAACAAGCACATGTTGAGCTCTGACAAACACACAATCTTGCAATTAAAAAGTGGGCAGAGGTACGCCCATTAAAATTAAATTTTATATTTCACATGCTTCTTCTTAAACAACAGATTCTTAATATTGTTTTTTTTAAGAGTTTACTTTCAGTTTAGTCCCATAATTTTTTTTGAAAATGTTCTATCAAGTCTGCATTGAAGTTACTTTTTGTTTAAGAATTATTTATTTTTAATAAATCACAAAAAATTAAAATTGAAAGACCTGTTGACATTTGCCAAAGACTCAAAAATGTTTCTATACTTTACGTTTACATTTGACCGTGACGCCGTTAGTGCTTCGTTCTTGTTGTCATGTTTGATGCTAGGAACACAACTGGGACGAACGACGAATTTTTCGGTGCGAACTTTCGGCATAAAAAATATAACACAACACCGCCGTACAACGAAATTCTTCGTGCGTGACGAACTCTGAGATATATTTATTTCTATTTTGTACGACGACGAACGACGAAAAAACAAAATTGGTAGAAAATTCTCTCCCTCTCTCTGTTTTCTCCGTTTTTTGTACACACAACAACCAACTTTATCAAATATGAGAGAGGTATTCGGTGAATAAATTCGTCGTTATTGTGCTTCACACGACGAATTTGCTGCTGCTTCGTCAACGTGGACGAAATTCGTCGTTCGTCCCAATTGTGTTCCTAGCATGAAGTTAGTCGCATAGAACCAAGTCGATGGGTTCGAAGAAGACGGCATACAACAGCTGGTTATTTTTGAAGTTAAGGATTTGTTACGTTTAAGAAAATTTATACTGAGCATTTTGTAAGAAAATCGTTACCGAGGGGGAGGGAGGTGTATAAAGAGTCCGAAAATAGCGTTACGTAATATGTGAACGACCCCTCTGTTCAATAAGACAAAGTTGCACAATTTCGGACAAAAAAAATATGAAAATAGAGTTTCAATTCTTATTTTAAGTTTTCACTCTAAATTTTCATATGGGCATTTCCACAGGAATGTCAGCTTTTTGTAGCATGCGACACCAAGCAAAAATGCTTGTTTTTTTTTCAAAGAAAACAGCACTTTTTTTTACTTCTTTATATATTTTTGTAGGCCGTCAGCAGCTCTGCGTTAGGTAAAATTTTAAGAAAAGTCCAGTCACGTTGTGCAGATATACAAGGGTAATTGCTTGATGTCGCACGCTACAAAATAGTGGAATTTCTTGGAGAATTCCTCATAAGCTTATTTTAGCTGCCAAAAATTCTCTTGACAAGCCGCCGTTTGTTACAAAACTACTGCGCCGCCGCCGCCTAGAGATTGTTTATCTGCTTTGTGGCCATTTTATCGAAAAATTCCTCATTGATTTGTGGCCAATAGGTCATCCACTCTTACAAATTGTACTGCATCTGTCTGTCTGTCTTGCAATATATATTATATATTAACCCAACATACACATGTAAAACATGCTTTAATGAATAAAAATATACTCTTTTCATTGTGTAATTTGTTTTATTTTAATAAAACAAAAAGCCTACAGAATCAATTTTGTTTTCAATATTTTGGGTCAAGTATTCGGTTTATCTTTTGCGTACCTGGTTGAGTCTCTATTGTTCAAGGTAGTCTATACTTGATTGTTTGTATGTAGTTAAAAAAAATCCTATAAAGTGAATGAATGGCATACATACGAGTACATTGAGGTCTAGTTTCTTTTTAATTTTTCTAAACTAAGTAAAGGACACTTACTACTAGCAAGTTTTTGATTGTTTAAAAAATATCACAAAATTTAAGAAGAAAAAAATAAATCTTGATTAGTTTAAGTATTAACTAAATTTAAGAAAATAAATAAATCTATGTTGATTGAGCGATTGTTTCAGTTTGTGGACAGTAAATTGTCTTCTATAATACAAGGCATTTCAATCGAGATTTCCTTGAAAAATATCAAACTAAGAGCTAGTTTTTAACACAAAGATTAACTCTACTTGTCAGTTAATAATATAGGTTTAACCAAGCATTACTGCTTAGTTAAACTTAAGTTAGAACTGTCAAATTATAAATATATGAAATATATATTACGCAATTGAAAAAAAAAATAACAACTTTACTAAAAAGTTTAATAAAGAAATATATTCATACAAATTCTTGCAAAGATTTCATTTAACAAAGACATCTGTGCATAATGATTTCGGAATTAATTATAAAAAAGGTCCATTTTCCTCACTTTTTTTTAGATCATTTAAATTTTTTTCCAAAATTCAAAATTCAGCTATTGAAGTTTTTTAAATAAATTTAAAGTATTAGGTTTGTTCATTTACTAAAAATTATTACAAATTTGTAACAATTGTTACTGGAAAGTGTTCATTAACTCAAAAAGTTTGCAAGGAGAGAGCGTCAAAAGAGAGAAAAAAAATTGAGAGACAAAAAAATTCCCACAAATTATTACTATTAAAATTTCTATTTGCAAGAATTATCCAACCACCTGTTGTGTGTTTTGTTGTCAAATAAATTATTTAAAAAATAATATTTAAAACTGAAAAAATTTTAATTCTTTTGTTAAAAAACATGTACACGTATGAAAATAGAAAGCATGTTTTCTTTATTTATTGTTTTTTCTTTCTTAAGCCACATAAATTCAATTTTAATGCAAATAATTTTGTTTGTTTCTCATATATATTCAGAGATGGAAAGTGGCATTTTTGTATTTGTTAATGAATAAAATAAAAAATTATGAAAAATAAAAAAAATAGTAAAAATACATGAAAACTATGTAAAGAATTTCATATTAAATGTAAATTTCTAAAAAAAATTCAATTTAAAATATTATTAAAGAAAGTACTTCAGAAAAAGTACAATTGCAGCATGATTTCCATCCATGGTTCTGATATAAATAAAATTTTCTTGCAAGTTTTTACAAGTAAGGCGTTCATTTACTTTTGCATATTTGGGAGAGCAATTTTGTAAATTTCTGCCTTACTCTCTCGTTGCTAGTTTCTACTGGGAAAGTAAATGAACAGACCTATATCCATATCGATTTTAAAGTGTTGCCCTATTTACGTAAAAATTTTCAAGAATGCTTCATCTATATAGGGAACAAAGTATGGTATTTCTAGCTAAATTGACAACACGTAGCCTCAGAATAGGTTTAGCTCATATGCCAAAGTTGGAGTGGAGAAAAGCGAATAAGAAGGCTAACATAAAGTTTTCTCAAAATATACCTGATGGATTACTTTTGTATATGCACCATTGCTTATGCCACATGTTTTGATGAAATGTGTAAATTTTAGTGAAATTTTATCAATAAAGTTAGAAGTTAAGATTACTTTATTGTAAAAGTAAAAATAGTTTTGTGCCGCATACTTTACTTTTCTTAATTTATTTTCAAAAAGTAGCTTTTCGAGCTCCATACGTATACTTAACTGGTGTGTCACAGCTGTGAATTAAGATTTTTGTTGTATTATTTATTTCTCTTGCTGTCTAAAGAAATAATAAGTCAATGTTTAACGCTGAATAAATAGCCGCTACAGTAATATTTTTAACTATCGATCCGTTTAAACACTTACAAAAGAAAAACAATTAATTCAATGAAATTAAATGATTTTTGTTTTAATCAAACGTGCATAATTAAGGTTTCTTTTATTTTATTTTAGTGTTTAATAAGTTTATATTAAAACATTTAATCGGCGGCTGCGTATGGGTGATGATGTTTTTGCTTAACAGTCGCCGTTGAATTTTTACTACGGCACCTTCTTTTTTTATTATTCATTTCTTATATAGTGTCCACACCTGATGATTTTATAGCATGCCTCGTAATATGACGCCGGCAGAGCAACTGTCATTTTTTTATATTAATATCAACACAAAGGGATAGACGTTGATGATTTTATATTATGATGAATCAAACAAATATTTGAAAAATACTTGCCAAAAATAATTAATTTGCGTGTTGTTTAATTTTTCGGTCACAAATAATTGTTGTGTCGTCTTTTTTAAATGCAAGTTGTTAATAAATAAACGTTAAACACATAATAACACATAAAATGACATTTGATATCAAGATGAATTCATTAAGCTGCGAGCTCTGATGATTATATCATAACACTACCATAATATTAATAAATTGAGTCTATACGTGATGAATTTTCATCATCATATCAATTTGACATTCATCATGATATAAATTCATCAGGTGTGGACAATATGTTATAGAAACGAAATAAAACAAGAGTTCTCTTTACTTAAAACCTTTTTGTATGAAGAATTTGACTTAATCGCCAAACAGAGGCGTGTATAGCAAAACAATACTTGAGAAATCTAAAAATAGTGGATATGGAGCAAAATCAATGCTAAATATCTCAGAAACCTTAATGAATTTGGTGAAACGCGATTTTGATTCAGAAAGAGGGCGTTCAAAATATATATATATAGAAAAGTAAAATAGATTCAAATCGAATATAAATTATTTGCTGGGTTTTGTATAAGTTTTTAAGCCTACTATGCTTATTTTTCTTTTGTGATTTTCAAAAATATTATTATTTCTGAATTCTCAAATAGTTCATGAAAGTCTGTGCATAACATAAGGGGTTTGTGACTATTCAAAATGTGTGGTTGAAGTATACTGATGATTTGTTACAGCAACAATGAAATGCATATAGACCAAGCTGAACCACCACAAACTAAAAACAAATTAATATATTTCATAGCTAACTCATCTTTTTAAGAATGGTCGGTGGAGCAAAACTATTCTGGGTCGTTGAACAATTAATACATCACTGAAATACAGCATGGGATGTTAGACGCCATTTAAATTTCTTTATTGTTTAACTTAAACGTATGTATGTTAAACTAAGTTTAACTAATTATTTAGAAACTAGCCCTTAAAGTAAGTTTCGATAATTTGGCGGTACTCCTCGTCTATTTGGCTTAAAATATTTGCACTTACATTTTTTTAGAATTGCCTAGTTATTCAACTATAAATTATCTTACTGTTAAAAATAGTTGCGAATTAAGCCAAATCATCATTCAATTAAAATATACTTATAACAATTTCAAACACGCAATTTAATTGTAAACATTTCTATTTTAAAGCCCAAATAATAATAATAATAATAATACAAATATATTTCGAAATAAAAAAATAAATAACATTTACTTAATTGTTATTCATCTGTTTTACTTTATTTATAACGTTTATTTTAAAAATTTCTCTCTTTTAACTAATATGTATTTTTTAATCTTTGCATGTATGTATGTCTATAGTTAAATGTATATCAACAACACAATTTTTATTTATTTTTTTTTTGTAAAGCGAAAGGAAGCAATAATTAAAATATTAATATTTTGCAGCTATTTATTATTTTTTCTCTTCTTTAATAATTGTTATTAAAAAAAATTACACAAACTAATAAAAAACAAAAAAAAAACAAACTTTATACTAATAAATTTCTTAGACAGTTGATGGAAAAACATGTTTTCATATATCCACACACGATGCTTAAAGCCACTCACGAGTGATGCAAATATTTGGACAGACAGACAGACAGACAGATAGGCAATGTACAGTCATTTCAATCTGTGTAAGAAATCAAATGCGGCGAGACACGACACACCAGCAAATGCATCATCCATCATCTATGGTTTCCTTGTTTAACCGCATATCTCTAAAAATCATTTGTTCAAGAAAAGTCAAGACAACAAGCAGTCCTAAAATATTTATTTAAATATTTTACATGTAATTCTATTAAAAAATAAATCCATTGAAAGAAACCACTAAAACACTTATGCTGAGATAAGTGCTTTTATCACCTCGAACTCTTACTGCCTGTTAATCGAAGACAACTGGCATCTATTCGTCTATTTAAATATCGCTCATTTACTAAAACAACGTCATAACTCAAACAAAAAATAGTTTAACTTTTTTCTCAAGAGTTGAGCAAACAAGACCCCTTATAGACATGCAAAGTTTACTTTATAATAATAACAATAATTCAATCCTTTTTTTAACTCCTACAAGGAGCGTAGTCTTAGTTTAGCTGTTTGAAAGACAAAGGAAAAATACCCACCTCTGCCATTTTCCCAGCTGAATTAAGACTTTGCAAAGTAAACTTTGTGTGTCTAAAAGCGGTCAATATAAACAGAGAGAGAGAGAGCCGAAAATTTTTGATTGCATTCAATAACACCCCTTTGGAAGTTCTTTATTCAGCTGGGAAAGTGACAGAGGTGGGAATACTTTATTTTGCTGTCTGTTTCTCTTCCAGCTGAACAGAGTTTGCAAAGTAAACTTTGCGTGTCTAAAACGGGTGTAAGTAAGCTGGCAATAAAAGTGTGAGCTGATAAAGTAATTTATCTCAAATAAAAGATTTATTTAAAAAAATTTAAATATTATCTTTTCTATTAAACTAGATAAAAAAAATACACCTCGCACTATGGGTTGTTTTGATATTTTCTTCTTACCCAAAATCATGATATTTTTAGTTTTTTTAAATTCTTTTAAAAATTTAAAATCCCAGTAAATTTCGTAAAACTTCAAACCGAAACCTTGCACAGTGGTGCCATTTAATTAAATTTTTTTTTCTAAAAAAAATTTTTTTATAAAACAAAATTTTAGTTTGCACTAAAAATGCAATAAAAAAAAACTAAAAAAGATTGTAATTCATACACAGTATATGACCATTCTTTATAAGACACGTCTAAGACGTGTGTAAAACTTCGTGGGAATCGTTTTGCATTTCGGTGCATATTTCGGCTTCAACTACGATTAGATTATCGATTAAAGAGAATTGCAAGATTTTTTTCCTTAATCTAGGACCATAAAGTCGTAGTCGAAATCGAAATACGCCAACCACGACAAGAGCCATTGTGTTAAATTTTAATGGGGATTGTGAAAACGATTGATTAGAAAAACATGAAATTTAATATTACATTTAATATCCCTCAAACAAACATAAATATTTCCTTAAAATGGTCAATAAAAGACGGAGAATTTTATTAAATTGACCCCCCCCCCCATCTCTTCTGTTTTTGTAATTCGTTAAAAAAAAACAAACTTGCCAATGCTATTTCGATTGTTTTCAGCTTACATAAAGAACTACATCAACCCCACCCCCCACCCCCTCACACATAAAACCACTTTCCATTAACAAAAAGAGTTTTGAAAATCGCTTCACAAATGACAAAGTTACTTGAAAATCAATTTTTGGGGCGAGCACTTTCCTTTCCCTCCACCAATTTCTATTAGGGGACCTTTTTCATATGATTTTGAAAATTGGTCCACAAACGACAAAGTAATATTACTATTAATTTTTTTGGCGGTCATATTTCGCGCCCCCCTTCCCAAATTAAAAAAAATTAATGGACCTCTTTCATATGCAAAAGGTAATTCGGAAATTGGTCGACAAATGATGAAGTTATGGAATACTCAATTATTGGGGCGGGCAATTTGCGACACCCTTTTCCAATTAAAAAATAAAAAATAAGTGCACCTCTTCGATATTAAAAAAAAATTTTTGGATGGCAAAAATATGTGATAAATAGGTTTTGGGGATTTTGAAAATTGCTCCATAAATGAAAAAGTTATTTAACAATAAATTTTGGTCAACTTTTAGCCCCATTCCATTTAAAAAATTAAAAAAAAAACAATGGATTTTTTCATATGAAAAAAGAATTTTAAAAATTGGTCCACAAATGGCGAAGTTATGCTCGTTTTTATTACAAAATCTGTTAAAAACTATTTAGAAGGAGTAATATAAGTTAAGCAGGTGAGCGTAAAAGTGGGCGTGGTTGAAAAAAGTGGCTTGGTACAGAGGTCTGGTCTGCTATAAGGTACAAACAAACAAAAAAACAAACCCACATTCCGTTTTATATACATATAAAGAATAATCGAAATAAAGCATTTTGACATCAATAACGCAAACATGAAAAAGTTAACTTAAGCGGTTATTCATTAAAACAGATATAAGATGAGCTTTTTTCTATTAACACATGTATGTATCTATGTATTACCTAAACATTGTATAACAAGTAAAAATATACATTGTCTTGTTAATCTTGTAGCGAAATAGAAAAAGTAAATAAATTTCTATTAAAATGTTTAGCTAAATCACAAATCGAGGCTTTTAAGCCTGCGCACAATTTTACACAAGTAAATACTTTCAATTTTTTTTGCTGCTTTAAAGAGAAAGGGAATTTTTGATGTTTGGCAAGAAAAAATTAATTTGGTTTCTTTACAAGAAAATTTAAATTGCAGTAAAAGCATGAATGACCACGCAAAGTGACCGTGATTTTTACATCGAAGCAATAGTGTAACTCAAAAAGAAATACCGGCCAATTGCTTTTATAAGGTCTACTCGCTTTGAAAAACTTATATTGGAGATGTCATATATACTGTAATATGTTTGTTGACATCTAAGGGGTATTCCAATTGCAAGCGGCGAAAACAGATGCTTGAAAAAATATATGTGCTATATTTTCATATATTTTTTATCCAAAAAAAAACTTAAGTGGGATATACAGCGTAAGTTTTTCATCCAAAACAACTTAAGTGGGCTATACATCGTACATTTTTCATAAAAAAACTTAATGGGCTAAACGTCGTAATTTTTTGATACATAAATAATTTAATGGGCTATACTTCGTACATGTTTCATACAAAAAAGATTGAATGGGCTATAAATCGTAAATTTTTCATATAAAAGAAATTCAATAGGCTATAATTCAAATTTAAAAAAAATATAAATACATTTTTCATACAGAGAAATTAATTTTTTTACACCGTACATTTTTCGTAGAAAAAAAATTAAATGGGCTATGCATCGCAATTTTTGATACATAAATAATTCAATGGGCTATATATCGTACATGTTTCATACCAAAAAAATAATAAATGGGGTATACATTGCACTTTGATTCATACAAACAAAAAATTAAATGGGTTTCAAATCGTATATTTTTAATACACAAAAATTAAATGGGCTATACATTTTTCATACAAAAAAATTAAATGGACTATACATCCTGCATTTTTAATACAAAAAAATTAAAATGGCTACACATCTTATATGCTTCTTACACAAAATTAAACAGGCTATATTTCAAAAATTTTTCGTACAATTTTCATACAGAAAAATTAATTTCATACACACTTTCATTTTACATAAAAAAAATTAAATGGACTGTTGTTGTACATTGGACATTTGGCATCCAAGAAATCAAATGGGCTATACATCGAAAAATTTTTATACAAAAAAAATAAAATAAATGGGGTATACATCTCACATCATACAAAAAAAACTAAATGGGCTATACATCGTACATTTTCAATACAAAAAAAACTAAATTGGCTATTAATCTTATATGTTTCTTACAAAAATTTAATGGGCGATACCTCACACATTTCTCATATAAAAAAATTAAATAGGCTATACATCGTACATTTTTCATACAGAAAAATTCATTTCATACACTGTACATTTTTCATAAAAAAATTTAATTTTTCATACAAATAAAATTAAATGGGCTATACAACGTACATTTTAAAAAAAAATATTTTTAAGATCATTTGAGAAGTATTGCTGCAATGAATTGAATTATCATTACAAAAAAAGAAATCATGCATGTTTCTCATGATACAATAAAGCAGCACAATACTCGAAACATTTTGCAATATTTTTTCATTTCATACATTTAACTTAAGGGGCAAATATTTACCAACAACTGGTTTCAACATTTCGCACAACAATTCGCTTAAAGCGATAATAGTCTGGCCGTGTTAAAACAATGCGTGTCATTTACACATTTAACCAGAGCAGGTGATAATCACTTGTTGGCCAAGTTATTTCAGTTACTGCTTACAAGCAAACGAATTTAAAATTAAATTAACATGCAATTGATTGTGTTAATTTCAATTTAACCCAGTAAAAACTGAAGCTTATCAGAGGGTCGCTTGAAAATAATATGAGTTAAGTTGTGTTAAGATAAGCAAATTCTTTACAATATCTTACTGCGTAACTTTCACTTTGCTTTACGCTTTTAACACAAAAATCAAACAATATGGTCTTATACAATTTGACGCTGATAGCCGTTGCAATAAAGGAGCGATATGTATCTTTTGATATGCAAGCAAAAAATCAGTTTTTAGCAAAGGAAAAAAATTTACAAGTCATATTTATATGGATTTAAAAATATCATCAATATATTAAAAATCATCAATTCTGGCAACGCTGTCTGCATTAACTCTCACTCTCATTGAACATACAAGCACACTCGCACACACATTTGGCTCACTTAAAGATGTCAACCACTTTGTTGTTGTTGTTGTCTTTATTTTATTGCTTTATAAAAAACAAACAAACACACGCAAACGGAAGGAAATGGAATGAAATTGAATTGAATTGCTGCCAGATTTAATTTTGATCTTAAATAAACAAGGAAGCAAATAATTTCAAATATGTTTCCGTTAAAGAGAAATGCAAAATTAGTAGACAATTTATGTATGCAAGTTGCATATACACAAATAATTGTTTTAATGTCACTGCATTGGCAGGAAAAAAAATTAACTTATTTGATGGAAGAAGACAAACATATAAAAATTAATAAAAATTATTTTTAAATAAAATCAGAGGTATTAATTTTGATTATGTGTTTCCTAATTTTGTGTTGCTTAAGTTCTTTTAAATTATTACGACAATTAAAAATACTTTATGCATATTTATTTGCACATTTGTGTATGTATGTATGTATATAAATATGTATGTATGTATGTATGCATATGGTGCTTTCGTTATAGGTGGATATAAAACCTCTAGTTTGCATGAAATTAGATTTTTGATTTCTATTTTACGCCGTCTCCCCGAAATTATTTCCTAGAGAATTTTTAGCAATGCACCGATAAATTAGAAACGTGCTGCATTCAACATTATTCACAATAAATTGGGGAATGGTGTCATTAATATTGCACATGATTTCAGGAATGTGATATCAGTAATAGTTTTTAAAAGTATTTTTTTAATATCACACGGTGTTTTATATAGAGAGTACTTTTAAGCCCGAGCCCAAGAACAGTTTCACTCAGAAAACAGTATTGCCATTTTAAGGATTCCCGCCACAAAAAAGAAACACCTCCTACCTTGTGAAGTCATATTTCCTGCATTTGTGTATCTTTGTGTGTTTTGTACATTTGTTTAATTTAAATTGATGCTTTTAATCATATACAAGCAAGTGCGATTTAATGTGCTAATATAGTCTTTATGTCTGTCTGTTTATTAGAGGTTTTTTATCGTCTTTATCATTTGTCTTTCTGCTGTTTATTTATTTGTTTTGTAAGTCATTTAATCTGTTGTTGGTATACAAAAACATTACTAGGTTGCTTAAACTTAATAAACTTTTAATATGACTTTTAACAGTGTTTATATTTTTAATGTTTTTTCTCAAGCTTATGGACCAAATAAAACCTATACTTAATTACCCATTTGTGTCGACAATGTTATTTAGTTGTTAATGGGAAAAAAGACTAAGTTAAAAATTATTTAAAGAGAAAGAAAAATTTACAAAAAATTGTAATCACAAATAAAGTCTAAGTTTAATTTTTCTTCTCTTCTTTCATTTAATAAGAATTGAAATTACTGAACTTAAGCCTGACTAAAAATTATTTCTGATCAAAATTCACTACAATTCAATTAAAAATGTCTTACTTTAAAAATAATTTAATTCTTTTCAATTAATTTCATCGCCAAATCAGTTACACGTGTGATCGACCGAAAAAAATACTATCGAACAATTTTTGAAAATTTGATGAAGTTGTCAACCGAAAACATGAAAATTGTGATTAGATAATTGAAAATAAGTATTTATTTTCGTAATTGGATTTAAAATTTTCGTTGTTGGTTGTACAAAAAAAAAACAAAAATATTGGATAATGTGTTTTTCGTAATTAATTGCTGATTCAAATAATTTCTATGTATGTATGTTTATATATTTTTAAGCAGATATGGAACTTATCATACTTTCACTATTGTGCCCTTAATTTTAATAATAGTCTAAGTTATATAAACATTTTGTTAAAATATGAATAAATTAAAAAAAATCTCATACAGCATTTCAATATAGAATTGCATAACTCTGAATTAAAAAATATTATTTAATATTCCTCCCTTTTATTTTAAATACATATCAATATCGTACTATTTAACATCATATCTTGCTTTAAGATTTATGCACTAACTGGACAAAAAACTGAATTAAAATTAACACCGCATTTTCATTTCTTCCACGCCAGCGTTTTGAGATGCTAATGAATTTGCAAATTTTATAATCCCCCCCAATAAATTTAATTTAAGAACAAATGCGTTTAAAAAAGAACAAAACACAATTTCCGCTTAGTTTAGTATCATATTCAAATTAAACGAAAGTTCTATGATGTCATTTAAAAAACAAAAAACAGAAATTATAAAAACAAATAAATTATAAAATGAATATTAAAGTTCATTAAAGTAATAATTTAATAATTAGTAGCAATATATAATTTGTTGATAATTCATGATGCTATAATAAAAACAATTATTGCTTTCAGAAACTTATCTAAACGTTTCATCATTTATTAAAATTCATAGACTTTTATAAAAATAAAAACAAATTTTTTTTATTGTGATGGATTAAAGCTTCAGTTTGGCAACACTTTCTTTTCGACTAGTTGGGATAAGAGATGCCAAATGGGATTGGTTTTCTGAATCCCGCAATTTTGGGATTTGGAAATGTTTAATCCCGGCAAACAGGGATTTCTAAAGATTGTTTGTGACAACAAGGAAACTACATTTTATTATGAATTTTTGTTTATTTAATGCAATAAAAATTTTAAGTAACACAATTTCTCAAATCACAACCTATTGTAAGTGTAGTACGTCGTCAAGCTGTGCAAGAGTTGTAAAATGTTGTAGGTAATTTCCATAGAAAAGTTTGCTACGACACCTAAAACATTTTTCCCTATGTTTGATGAATGTCGTAGAATGCCATTAGGAATGCATAAGCGTATAAAAGTGCTAATATTTTTTAATTACATTTACCTTAATTTTTCTTTATTAAATAAATAAAAATTAGTGCAATTATATATGCAAATAAATAAAAAAAATTCGCGAAATGAGCATTTTTCAAATATTAAAAATGGAATTTAAAATACATATTACGTACGCGGTCCGAAAATTAGCCGAGCAAACAAAAAAACACTAAAAACTTTTGAAATAGTATGTTATTTGTTTCTCAGCATAATTTTCTTTTTAGCTCGATACACTTGTCTTAGCGAATACCTTCGTTACCCTGCTTATAGTAACAAAGTTCCCATCAACTGCAAACTATAACTCTTCATTCTTGGAAAATCTTTTACGAACGAGCTTACTGTTTAAATTTGAAATTATTAGCAATACGTTCGATCAAAATTTAGAGAAAAATTGTGTGATGAGGTCAGTCGAAAATTAAATGAAATTGGTATTTAATCCTAATAATTTAAACAACAACTTCTTTTTCGCTAAATGTAGCCTTTATTTTATTAATTTCCGCAGTAAAAGAGCAAAAGAGCCCACTGTAATGGAATGTAAACGATATTGTCATGTGAAAAATAATGAAAATGCTTATAGAGATGTAACCAGAATGAAATAATCAACAGCTGATCGATATTGTTATGTGAAAAGTAATGAAAATAGTTAAAGGCTCAGTTAGCCGACTGCAATGTAAAGTAACTGCAACAGTAGGAAACAGCTGATCGATATTGTTATGTGAAAATTAATGAAAATTGTTATATATATATATTGTTATATATATATATTGCTACCTACGTTGCAGTTACATTATATTTCAGTTGGCTAACTGAGCCTAACAATATCGAGCATCTGTTTCCTACTGTTGCAGTTAAATTACATTACAGTCGGCTAACTGAGCCTTTATAGAGATGTAATTTAACTTATGCGGAATGTGCGAATCTGTACATTGCATAACAATATCGATCAGCTGTTTCCTACCATCGCTGTTAAATTCCATTACAGTTCGTTAACTAAGCCTCAAGTCTCACTGTATTTAGTTTTATCCTCAGCTGATAGAAATAAGTTGCCAGATTTTTAAAGTTAATTGATTTTAACAAGTCTAGAAGTGCTTCGAAGAAACTGTTGCACATATTCTATCAAAATCTTGAATATACTTAAAGGTTAAGTCAGACGTGCCATACCGTAATGAAATAGCCATAACAATTGTCATAACCAGTAACATACATATATGCTTCAACTATTAGTGCTGCCATAATTATAAACATTTATGTTTATATTTTTATTTGTTTATTAATTTCAAATGTGTATAACCAGTAAAGAGCTGTTTATGGTAATAATGAAAAACCAAATTCAATTGTTTTCTATTGTTATAGTTATGGTTATGGCTATGGCATTATGACAAATCGCCTATAATCAAGCACAGTGTTGCCCATAAGTTTGATTAGAACAGCTGTTTTGTATGTTAATGGTTATGGCACATTTACTTGAACTTCAATCGATTTTATTCGTAGAAATCTGATCAAGTTGATATATGTACCTCTTCAACTGGTTCTAATATTGCCAAAATTGTATTTTAATTTATACGTAAACATATTTCAAAAGTTAATTTAAAAAAATAGTAGTATTGATAAATCATAAATTTAAGCCTTTGAAACAAATGTCAAAATATGAAAAGTCAATTCATTATTCCGCCATCAATTAACTTCATCACCTGAAATTGGCCCGTTCAGTACTAACTAATTAGCGCACAACCTTAACAGTCAGTTTTCATTTAGTATTTTTTTTTGTTTTGCTAAGCTGGGAAGTGCTAGGCAGCGCTAGCCACTTGAATAATAAAGTAGATTTATAAAAACTTAACAAAATATGGGTGCAATATTAAATTAATTTAACTAACTATTATTATTATTGGCAAGTTAAGCAAAAATCCTCTTTTAATTGCTGCTGATATGTCTGTCTGTATGCATGTGTTTATAGTACGTACGTAAATGAAGAAAACATGTTTTAGTTTTTAATAAATAATTTAATATTCCAAGTATATGCCTAATTCCCCTGTGACTTTGACAATAAATCTTTTTGTTACTTATTTGTTTTATTATTATAATTTTAATAATAAAGCCAACAATATATATTCTGCATAAATAAAATATATATATGTAGATATATATGTACATATATATAAATGCATTTATGTATTGATGTATGTAAATAAGTAAGTAAATGTGTATGTATGTTTTGTAAGCAAAACCTTCGTTTACTTTGTAAAGCCAAAATATTAGTGTTCCACCGAAATCAAAGCCGAAGTTCGGACAAATTTTCAAAGGTTCAATAATACGTGCCGTACTACAATGGCATAGCCATAACTATATATAAATTTGCTTCTCCTATTAAACTTAAATAAGACGTGCCATAACAATAACCATACAAAACAGCTGTTCGAACCAAATTAATGGGAAACACTGTATTTGATTATAGGTGGCTCCAGATAACGCCATAACCATATAAAACAATTGAATTTTGGTATGGCAAGTCTAATTTGAGCGTTAGTGCTGCCATAACCATAAACACCTGTTTATACTTTCTTTTGTTTTTTATTATTATTATTTCAAAAGTGCAACAACAAACATGTTGAACCAACAAACAGTTATTTATGATTACGGCGAAAAGCAAAAATTGAATTTGCATATATCATCTACAGCCAAATACAGTGTTGCCCATAAGTTTGGTTCGAACAGCTGTTTTGTATGGTTATGGTTGTGCTACGTTTAATTTGTGTAATTATATGGTCCAATTTTTCTTAACAATAATAATAATATAACAATAACAAAGTTGAAACAAGAACTCAATAATCAACATATTTTTTATTTTCTTACTTTACTACATTGGCTGATTTTATTTCAGCTCGAATTGTGGTTGTAAAAAGTATGTAAAGAAAATAAAAGTAAATAACAACAATAGCTATTCAAGAATAGGGTGTTGCCACATAAGTATTTATGACCGGGTGCAGTCAAAAATAGTTATTATAATGGTTTTTTTGAGAATTGTTACAATTTAAGTTTAAAAGTCATTAACTCACTAATAATCCCAAATTATTATTTTACTTATTCAGCAAAATTTTTTTTATTAAAAATATATTAAAATTGATTAATGTAGGAATGAGACGTTTTTAATAAAAAAATATTTTACTGAATAAGTAAAATAATAATTCGGGATTATTAGAAAGGTATAGCCGGCCGTTTTGCAAAAACGATTGGTAAATTTAAAGTTGGTTTAACAAATGAATTTTGTATGGGAAAACCGTGTTTATCTTTAACAATCGTTTTTGCATAAGAGCTATAATTTGTACGTTTAGTTTTGCTATGCATCAGCTGTTTTGTTTATATTCAATTGAAAACATGTGTGCGTGTGTGTGTGTGTGGTTTGCTACTAAATTCTACGGTAAAATCAAAAGAGAAGTCTCTTGAGAAGCCAGTCTGAACTTTCACATTTTTTGTAACACTATTCTCTTGCGAATGAAGAATTCAAGCACAATTCAGTACCAGCTTTAAAAATTGTCAATTGGAGTCTTAAGAAATTCGGCAATCATTGGACCATTTACACACATATACATATATACACACATATTTCGTAATACATATACATACGTACACATTTGTATATTTGTAAATATGTGTCACTGTAACGTTAATATATATCAACCTTAAATATTTATAGTAGGGGGAAAAAACTAGCAAAATGTGTCAAAAGCACTTGCTTGCAGTGCCAAATATAAAAACCAATAAGACACAACAGCCTTCAAGACAAAGTGAATAAGTGTAAAATCTTATTCTGAAGCGAAAGAAAAAATGACGTGTATGAAGGGACATCAAATGTGCAGATCCGCACACAAATATATACACTTGTGCTCGTATGTGTGTGTACAAATTTAGCTGAATTTATGAAATACGATATTTGTTATAGATATAACTAAATTCGAGCGGCCAAAATAGTTTAATTGTAAAAAAAAATGTTCATCTCTTTGCAACACTTACATGTAAATGATATTTATGAAATTGACATCAGGCCCCAAAATACAGAGTGTTACTCGCCATTTTAACAATTATCATGACCTGTCACTACTTGACCGATGAAAGGCAACCAATGCGCCATTAATAAAATTGGGATGATGTACGTTTCAACGACGCACTGAAATGAATTCACTACAAAAATGGTTATATTTTGCCGACGTGAGGTACCTTTTTGGCCAGCGGTAGTAAAAGTGTTGAAAAATGTTGGATTGTTGGGACAAGTTAGTGATCTACAGAAACGAACACTCATGCACGTCGCTTAAGTATAGTGTTATGATAATATAAGTACCTGGTACGAAGGACCATAAAAACTTCTATTGTAGCTGTTGCCTTTGTTTATCTACAACTACAAATCGATTACTCTTTAAGTTGCTTACTAGTCGAATTATGATAGCTTAGTCGTGTTTGTAACCGCCTGCAATAAGCTTCCAGCTCGAAGGACTATAAAACCTTGTACTGGTTCTGTCGTCACTATTTGTCTGTGTCTGGATAAACCAATGCAATTCGTTTTTTCTGTCAATACGGTTTTACTACTTAATTTAAAAGTCATGCAGAGATGGCCAATTGACTACCGCCTATGACATGCCTATGTTAAAATAGTGAGTCGGCAACAAAGAAAAGGACACTTAATCAACCAGTTGTGGTTATTAAAAACCAGTTTGAATGTACTTACAAATGGATTTCAGTTCCTATAGGGTTTTTTTAAATAAAAACATACACGTACAAAAATATATGGTACGCTCATAAAACTGAAGTAGTATTTAAATACACTAGGATGGACATTTAAGTATTATTTAAATATGCACTGAAAAAGACAATTTCATATTTAAACAGAACTTAAAAATAATTTCAGTTTAATTACCGAGTCAAAAATTGGCCCTTAGTTAACTATTTACACAAACATTTCATTAAATTCCGTGCAGCCTTTCAGGGGGACCACAATATCATCCGCAAATACAGCAGAATTTAATAAGATAAATAAATAAATAAATAAGATAAGATAAAGTAAATGATGACAATAGAAGTTCATTTAATTAAATTTTGTTTGTTTTTTTTTTGTTAAGAAATCAATTTTGAACGTGAATATTATTGTATTCACGTTTTTTAAATATTTGCAAAGTAATTAAAACAAGTTCAGCATCTGCTTCCTGATTTCTTTTAATTAATTTAAATTTAAATTTAAACAGACAGCTTTAGAGATTTATTTACAAACGTTTCCTGTATTTAAAAAGTTAAGAATCCAGGAAAACACGTTTTCAAAACACTTTCGTTTTGCAAGATATATGATTGTGGATTAAAATAAATCATGTGATCTTGCAATAGAAATAAACAAATAAATCAACACAGTTGACTCTAAAATTTAAAAATTAAATGTTTTAATTTTTAGTAACAAATAGCAACGTCTGAACAATTAAAATTTCAAAAGCCAAACAATTAAGAAAACCAAATAAAAAAAAACAAAGTTAAATTGAAAATCATTTATATAAACAATGTTTGTGATTTTTTTAAATATTTGTATGGGGAACCCCCACGCCACTGGCATAAGTGGGTCGGCGCTTCAAAATTAGTGGGGGTCGATCATACATTTTGACTCGATTGGGAAACTCTAAATGGGTCAAAGTGAGATTTTTCAAAATTTTACCCTTCGGATCAAAAGTCGGCACATCAAAATAAATTTTAGAGGTATGGTTCCTTCTGCAAAGTTTGATTTATATGATTTATATTCTTTGATTCCATGAATTTAAATATTAAAAATGAACCTACAAAGCAAAAATTTTATTTAATTTATGTTCCACATTATATTACAATCCACATTTGAAAAACAATTGAGCATAATGTTTGAAAGTAAATTGAGAATAAATGAGAATGCTAGGTTTTTCAAGCTATTGTCGCATAATTTTCAAACGTTCGCCGTCTGAGAACAGGTTTGATTTCAAATCATTCTTAATTTGAAATTCAACCTGCGTGTTTGTTGGGTATGTGTGTATAATACCTAATTATGTCTACATGTGTAATGCATAAAGTCCATTTCCTAATAATAAAATTTAAGGCAAAACGTGTTGCAATTATCGGAACCAATATGAAATAGTCATCATAAAACTGACACCTCTGGACGTAAAAGGCACACAGTGAATAACAACACCCCAACAAGGCATTAAAACAAAACATTAAATATCATGTTAAGAGTACTTTTGAGTAATTGTTTTTTATTTTTACTTTCTTATGTCTATATAAAAATAAAAGAAAACATACTTATAATAAATAGAAACAACAAACAAATAACTTTTAGGAATTTCAACATAAGCATGCAACTGATTAATGTTTATAAGCAAATAAAAGCATAATTATTGCTGGAATAAAATGACAAATAGCAAAAGCTCTCTAGAGTCCCTGCAGGGATATTTTTAGTATCCTTTTCTTTTTTTAAAGGATGTTAGACGTTT
Source organism: Tachina fera (assembly GCA_905220375.1). NCBI lineage: Eukaryota > Metazoa > Arthropoda > Insecta > Diptera > Tachinidae > Tachina > Tachina fera. The sequence goes on from LR999963.1 coordinate 181,881,622, forward strand.
ACATGTTTATTTTATTTATTTTTGTTTTTTATTTTTTTATTTTAATCTCAGTCTTGTAGGATAATAAATTCAATTCTTTAAACTAAGTATTCGTATAAATTATTTATAAAGTCTTGTATTTCAAAGTGACCGCTGAACAAGCAGGCAGAAGAAGATACATATTGACTTTGCGCTAAAAATTGCTTATGCTAAAAACGTTCTATTCTTTTTTATAGAATAGAAAGTTAAAAATAAAGTAGGTCTGACGTTCATAAGATTTTGTCTTTAAAAAAATTCATTCAACGCAGCAACGTCAATAACATTTTAATTATTTGAAAGTATGAAAGAACCCGTTATGAAAATTTTCGAAAATACATAGATATTAGAGATAGGAACCGATAATACAAATTTTAAATAAATAATAAAAACACGAAAAAATACGTATGTACATAATAATTTGCAGATAAAATAATTTATTTGATTTCATATGCATAAGTGATTTATGGAATGAAAATATACTGCAACAATGTCATAACTCATAAGAACTAGTTTTTGTGGCAAAAGAGGTTAAACAACTTCAATTCAATTTCACACATTTTAAATTTTATTCTTATCTACAGATATTATCAATAATTCTGGAGGCAAATTATGGCATTCGATACCGATCGAAATTTCCATACAAACACAATTAAATTTTTGTATACAAATTTTGTACGATATCGAATAACGAAATTTGTCCCCTGCATTATAAATTCAAAAATTTTAATTTTTTGAGTTACGACGTTATTGAAGTAAATAATCACAGAAAATAATAACAATAAAAACAAATAATTACTCGTTATTTTATATATTTAAACAATTATTTTGTATAGAAGTGCTACTAAGTTTTTTTGTTAATACAACCACGACATTCGTAACTTAAGAAAATAAAATCAACCGAATTGGTTTTTGTATTTTTTTTTTTAATTTCACTAAACTATTATTGTATATTAACAACAATTTTAGGGTTCTGTACAACAAAGGTGAAAACGAAACAAAACGAAAGAATCGCCAAAAATCGAAAAAAATCGCCAAACCGAAAAAGATCCAAAGTAATAAAAAAAAATCAGTAAAACTAAAATAAATCGCCAAAAACCGAAAAAATACCCAAAAAACTGAAAGCAACGCCAAAATTAAGAAAACACACAAAAACCGACCGAAAATCCCAAAAACGAAAGAATCGCCAAAAACAAACAAAAATTGTCGAAACGAAAAAAATACAGCAAAATTAAAAAATAAATCGCCAAAAACCGACAAAAAAATCCCAAATACGAAAAAATCGTCAAAAACAAAAAAAAAATAGTCGAAACGAAAAAAAACACCAAAATTAAAAAATTAATTACCAAAAACCGACAAAAATCCCAAATACGAAAAAATCGTCAAAAACCGAAAAAATATGACAGAAACGAAAAAAAGAGCAACATAATTAAAAATAAATCGCCAAAAAATAATATATTAACTAAAACCCCAAGAACCGAAAAAAAATCCCAAAAACCAAAAAAATCACCAAAAACCAAAAAAAAACCGAAACTAAAAAAACCCCAAAAACCGACAGATAATCTCAGAACGAAAAAACACCCAAAATTAAATAAACCCCAAAAACCGATAAAAAAATCCCAAAAACCGATAAAAAATCCAAAAAAATGAAAAAATTACCAAAAACCAAAAAAGATCGCCAAAACAAAAAAAGAACCAAAAACTAAAAAACGCCAAGATTAAAATAAAATTTAAATATCCAAAAAATTACCGAAAGCTAAAGAATCTCCAAAAAAAATTGCCAAAACGAAAAAAGCACCAAAACCAAAAAAAATCATTAAATCATAAATCGCCAAAAACAGAAAAAATCGCTGAAAACTAAGAAAACGACAATAATAAAAACGAAACGAAAAAGTGACGAGTCTAAGAAAAAGCGCCAAAAACTAAAAAAAATTCACCAAAAACCGAAAAAAATCGCCAAAAGGAAAAAGAAGCACCAAACCTAAAAAATCGGTAAAACTAAAATAAATCGCCGAAAACAGAAAAATCGCCGAAAACTAAAAAAACGACAATATTAAAATAACGCCAAGGATCTAAAAAAAATCCGAAAACGAAAAAGTGATAATTCTAGGAAAAAACGCCAAAAACTAAAAAAATATCACCAAAAACCGAAAGGAAAAATCGCCAAAACGAAGAAGAAGTACCAAACCTAAAAAAATCGGTTAAACTAAAAAAACGCAAAAAACAGAAAGAATCTTGAAAACGAAAAAATCGCCAAAAACTAAAAAAACTCCAAAATTAAAAAACCAAAAGAATTCCAAAAAACGAAAGAATCGTCTAAAGCCGAAAAAAATTTCCAAAATGAGAAAAACTGGTAAAACGAAAATAAATCACCAAAAACGAAAAAATCGCCAAAAACTAAAAAAAAACGCCAAAATTATAACAACCCAAAAAATCTAAAACAAATCCCTAGAATGAAAAAAGCGCCAAGTCTAAGAAATAGAGAGCCAAAACTAAAAAAATCGCCAAAAACCGATAAAATTACATTTGTTTTTAAGACTTTCTCAGATGTGCGGTTATATAGGCTAAGGGTCGTATAGTATTAGATGCCTTAATTAAAAAAACACCAAAAACCAAAAAAAGTCCCAAAAACAAAAAAAGCGCCAAAACTAACAAATCGCCAAAAGCCGAAAAAATTGCATTTTTTAAACTTTCTCAGATATGCGGTTATATTATGGCTTCGTGTGCCAGCCAAAGTTGCACTGTGCTGAATTTATTTTGTTATTATAATTTATTTGGTTGCAATTAAATTTGTTAACAAAAGGCTTTGTTACATTTTTATAAAAAGAAAAAAGAATAATTGTTAACAAAAATCTCTGCTTTGCGTGGTTATGCAATAAACAAAATAATAAACTGAAATCAGTGTTAGTTAACTTTGATTTGAGTTTTTAATGAAATATTAAATATTAACAAAAGAATATTGTTACTATTTAGCAAACAATTTTGCATGCCTTCACTTGTGGTTGATTTCCATTTTTAAAATTAAGTGAATTTATTTATCATTCAACTAAAGTCTTAAAAAAGTTTAAAGACCTAATATGATTATATAAAATCTCTCATAATACAATTGAGAATTGCAATATACAATCATAACAAGCTAAAAGGCTTTAACAAAAGTGTGGAAATATACTGGGGTCTAAGCGTCGCTTTTGATAAGGAGCTGATTCGATCACGTTTTTTCAGTTTAAGATTATGGCATTCGCTATCAAACAATGTAATAATAATTTGTTAAAATATCGAATGCTATAATCTCAAACTGAAAAAACGTGATCGAATCAGCTCGTTATCGAAAGTAAGGATTAGAACCCTGATTTTTATTTTTAAGTAATTTGAAAGCAAAGTTTTTTTTAATACCATTAATATACTGATATTTTCTCTGTGTACTTATATTATTTAGCAGTCGATTAAATTTTTTTTATTTATTTATTTTTTTTCAGAAAAGTTTTATTAACATTTAATTCATTTTATACCGTTTATAATAAAAACAATTATCTAATACAATAAAGCAAATGCTTGTGAATTCTATTTAAGTTTATGGTAATACAATTCATACGGGCTGAAATTTTAATTTGAAAAGATTAAACTTCATACATACACATACATACATACACACATATACATATCTATAGGCACAAAATTTTAAAATTATTTTACTCTTTCATGACAAATTCCATTGTTGCGTTTTTATTCATTTTCCCCAAATGAATTGGCGGAGGAGAGACATCATCACAAAACCGTTAATCATTCATTATACATACACTCCCAGTTAAAATATGTTTTGACGAATTGTTTGCTTTATTTTATTTTATTAATACTCGTATATAAAGTTTTCTTGTATCACGCACGCGTTTGATTACCCAGCGATAAATAATAGATATGCAAGTTAATTAAGTTTTACTTTGACAACTTCTTTTGTCGTTTTTCAATTGTTTAAACTTACATAAAAGTCAATGTCAAGAAACGCATTAGTTTTAAAATGAAAAAATTTTTCTTTTAACTTAAAATGGTCAATCAGGGTTTATTGTATTTTAACAGAGATGGCGTAGACTTTCACGCACGCAAAAGTAAGTGATTGATATTTTTGTAATTTAATTTTAAACAATTTAAAGGCCGGGGCACAATGAATCCGTCATACGTTAAACTTCGCCTTTTTCAACTGACAGCTAAGTTGAAATACATGGTTTCTTATAAGGCCTGTTACGTTCAGTATGTGTCCGTCAACGCAAAGTACAAAATGTGTTCAACTTTTAACTTTTTAACTTATTGTTGGTTTTTTTTAGGTATGTTTTTTGTATGTGTTTGTGTTTTGTGGCAGCAAAAATAAAATTAAACAAAAGAAATAAATGAAATAAGTAAAAAAGTTGAGTTTAATACACAAAATGGAGAATCAACCTACAAATGATTCCGTCAATAAAGTACTCATTGTGCCAACCATCTCCGTCGCTGCGTTAATGTCAGTTGAAAGAGAGGAATTTAACGGATGACGGACGGATTTATTGTGCCCCGGCCTTAAGAGTTAATAGATTTAAGTAACTGAGCTTACTTATTTAGATCAAGCTTCGGCTAAATTTTCTAAGTTCAGCAAACCAAAAATTTAATTATTTAATTCTGTGGAAAAAAGGAAAAAGTGCTTAGGTCGAGATAAGCCAGTTTGAAAATGACTCAAAGCTTCAACGGGGCAAAATCTAAATTATTTTGCACGATTTTTCAGCAAATTATACAGGGTGGCCCAGAAAGACCGAAGTGGTGTGAATTCCTTATAACTTTTTATTTAAGACATATTTTTTTAATTTTTTGTTTTTTAAATACAGTAAATTTATAGGGAATATTTTTAGATTAGTTATTAAAAATTGTATCCCGCAAGTGGTGGCCATTTTCTGCTTCGCACAAATGTGCTCTTTCCATTTCCATTATTCATAACTTATTTATGAGTGACGAAGCCCATTTCCAATTAAATGGGTTTGTTAACAAGCAAAACTTTAGGATATGGGCTAAGGAAAACCCGAGAGTACTTCATCAACGACAATTACACCCAGTTAAGTGTACTGTTTGGTGCGGTGTTTCTTCAGAAAGGATCATTGGTCCATATTTTTTGGAAAATGAAAGAGATGTCGCCATTTCCATCAATGGTGATCGATATCGGGCCATGTTGGAAAATTTTGTAAGGCCAGCCGTGGAATACCATCCGCAAATATGGTTCCAACAGGATGGAGCCACAGCGCACACTCCGAGGGCCACAATGGCTATTTTACGCGACATCTTTGGGGAAAGAATAAATTCGCGTAGAAGCAATTTTAATTGGCCTCCGCGTTCCCCGGATTTAACCGCTCCAGACTGTTTCCTTTGGAGTTATTTAAAAGGGAAAGTTTATGTTAATAAGCCTAGGACTATTGAGGAATTAAAAACCAATATTCCAGACGAAATTAACAACATAACACCGGAAGTTTTGCGAAAAGTCATGGAAAATGTGTTGAAAAGAGATCATTTGTGCGATGCAGAAAATGGCCTCCACTTGCGGGATATCATTTTTAACAACTAATCTAAAAATATTCCCTATAAATTTGCTGTATTTAAAAAACAAAAAATTAAAGAAATATGTCTTAAATAAAAAGTTATAAGGAATTTACACCACTTCGGTCTTTCTGGGCCACCCTGTATTATCAATATATCGAGCCCTATTTTCGATTTAATCCTAAGCGATATATTTATAGTATGATCGTAAATATAATGTCGAAAATCGTTGCATTTACGAAGGGTTTTCTGTCAGTGTAGTGAAACTGACACTCCACATTTCTGTAGGAACCAAGAACCATTGAACTCATTATCTGTCACTTCCCCAAGCTGCAACGTCATAGGCTTAGATGGCTGAACAGACGTTTTCATGAGAGCATTACTGATATGGGGAAGTGTAAACTAGAGGACATCAGCGGCTTCATCATGGGAATTGAATTGCTTAGTGAGGGATAATAGGATCACTTCTGGGTACAAAGTAATTGTAGGGGGGGGGGGGGTACCCCCCTTTACAATTGCACTCTGGGCAATAGAAGGAAATCACAATAGCGTCTATTGGGTCTTCGAGTGGAGGTGCGGTATAGCCCCACCCTTCCTAGCCTAACCTAACCTGACATATAGTAAAAAATTTACTTGTTATATAAATTAAAATTTTCTGGACCTACCCATAGCTTAGAATTATCAAAATACCAAAATTTTTAATAACTTGTAACATACAGGCTCTACAATTTTATGGCAAGCGACAATTTACGTACATATCGTCGACCCAGAATAGTTTTGCTCCACCGACCATTCTTAAAAAAATGGGTTAGGTATTTAATATATATGTATGTATATGTATTTCGAATACACTCTTTCTTTATAAGGTTTTCTGGGATATTAATTCTTAATTTTGCTTCATATCCACTACTTTTAGGTTTAATAAGTATTGTTTTGCTATACACGCCATTGTTTGGCGATTGCGTCAAATTCTTCATACAAAAATGTACAAAGTAAAGTTAACTCTTGTTTTATTTCAATTCTATAACATAGTGTCCACATCTGATGAATTTATATCATGATCAATGTCAAATTGATATCATGATGAAAATTCATCACGTATAGACTCAATTTATTTTGGGCAAAAAAACAGAACAGAAACCCAATCGCTGCGAATGACGCCGAATCGATAATCCATGGTCATCAACAACACCGGTCGGATACAGCTGCTCGTACTCTTTATATCGTCGAGCCAGAATAGTTTTGATCCACCGATCATTCTTAAAAAGATGAGTTAGGTATGGAATATATATATTTTGAATACCCTCTTTCTGAATCAAAATTGCGTTTCACTAAATTTATTATGGTTTCTGAGATATTAAGCATTCATTTTGCTCAATATCCACTATTATAACCGCCTCTGTTTGGCAATTGAGTCAAATACTTCATACAAAAATGTACTAAGTAAAGTTAACTCTTGTTTTGCTTCATTTCTATAAGAAATGAATAATAAAAAAAGAAGGCGCGGTAAGAAAAATTCAACGGCGACTGTTAAACAAAAATATCACCACCCAGACGGAGCCGCTGATTAAATGTTTTAATATTAATTTATTAAACACTAAAATAATGTAGAAGAAACCTTAATTATGCACGTTTGATTAAAACAAAAATCATTTAATTTCATTCTTTACATTAAATAAACTTCAATTAATTGTTTTTCTTGTGTAAGTAAGCGGATCGATATTTAAAAATATTACGGCGGCGGCTTCTTGGTCGGCGTTAACTTATTTCACTTCTATGGACATCAAGACAAATAAGCAATACACCGAATTCTCAATTCACAGCTGGTATACAGCAGTTAAGTATACGTATGGTGCACATTCAAAACTTTAAGCTTGCTTTATGTAAAACAATTTTTTTGTGTTGTGTAACTCTTTTGAAATAAAAGGGTCAATACGTATTACTTGCTTTGTCGGGAAAAAACGACATCGTGGAATAGGCTAGACTTATTGTAGGCATGAGAAATATTTTCGAAACAAATGTATATTAAATATTCAATTACTGCAATTTTTCTATAATTTTTTTTGTAAGATTCTCTTGTGTGCCTTAAATTTTCAGATTTATGATAAATTTATTTTTCGCTGTTGCTGAACAAGCGTGAACGAAAGGTAACAAATTCTATCACTCAAAAGCAGAAACCAATAATTTATTTTCTCATTGAGCGTGCATGATTGTGAGTAAAATAATGCTCACGATGCCATCCCTAATTCTTTTTTTTTATTATTACAAGCTCGCATGTCTTTTAATTTGGCCGTGTTGTGTGTTGAAAAGATTTATGAAATACTCGTACCTTCATAACCGTTTTACAAACTTTTAAATTTCCTATTGTATATCCGGTGTAAGCTTTCGTATTTATGTATGTATGTAAGCATGTAAAAACATATGAATGTATTTATATGTATGTATGTATGTATTTTTTGAATTCATAATTTAATTCATTGACACCCAGCAAATGTATTCAGTTACGTCGCGTGCTGTTTTGTTATTTGAATAAAATTATTTTGTCAAAAATTTATTAAGATTTTTCCATTATGCAAAACAATTAATTTTGTATTAATAAGAAAAAAAGCACAACCGAATACATACTAGTATATATTATTAAAGGAATATAATTGAAATAAGGTATGACAATTGGTGTGACCAAATGGCATTTAGAAAACAGATTTTTGTGTAATTTGTTAATATAAATAAATATATCGTCGCCTCAGTTTAGTTTTAGCCCATATGCCACAAAGTTTGAGTGGAGAAAGATGACTAAAAGGGTTTACATGAAGTTTTCTCAAAATATACCCGAAGCTTTTGAAGAAAATTTTAAATTTTGGTGAACTTACATCAATGAAGTTAGAAGTTAATATTAACGTAACTGTTGTGCCACCGTTGAGTGTTTGTCTTAGAAACGCATAGTTGAGTATCTCCGCTCCACTCAACAGTTGAGTAATTTTCCATCATAAAATTTTTTCGCTACCTATAGTCAACACGTTGTGCTCAGCCTGCACAGCTCGTCAAATAGAACTATTTCTTTTATATGCTTTGTTAGTTGGCAGCAACAAATATTTGTTAAGTTTTACATTACAAATGCGATGAAGTAATGAAATAAAGATATACAATTATATTATATACATCAAGCCGTTTCTAAGAAGTAGCTGTTGGGGCCAACAGTTGCCAGCAGTTTCACAACTGTTGAGCTCAACAGCTACGTCTTATGATTGCGCCCATTACTTTATTGTTCCGAATACTCCACTTTTCTTAATTTATTTTCAAAAAGTAGCTTATTGTGCTCCATACGTATGCTTAACTGCTGTGTCACAGTTTTGAATTAAGAATTTCTTGTTTTGTTTATTTTTCTTGCTGTCCAGAGAAATAAGGTTATCGTTTAACGCCCAGCAAGAAGCCGTTTGCCGTAATATTTTTAACTATCGATCCGATTACACACTTACACAAGAAAAACAATTAATTGAAGTGTATTTAATGTACAGAATGAAATTAAATAATTTTTGTTATACTCTACATACATAATTAGGGTTTCTCTTATTTTATTTTAGTGTCTAATAAGTTTATATTAAAACATTTAATAGGCGGCTGCGTCTGGGTGATGGATGATGTTTTTGCTTAACAGTCACCGTTGAATTTTTCTCGCGGCACCTTGTTTTTTTATTATTCATTTCTTATAGAAATGAAGCAAAACAAAAGTTAACTTTACTTTGTACATTTTTGTAAGAAGGATTTTTACGCAATCGCCATACAGTGGCGTTTATAGCAAAACATTACTTAGTAAACCTAAAAATCGTAGATATGCAGCAAAACTATTGCTTAATATCTCAGAAGCCAAAATAAATTTCGTGAAACGCGTTTTTGATTCAGAAAGATTGTATTCGAAATATATATATTCCATAACTAACCCATTTTTCTAAGAATGGTCGGTGCAGCAAAACTATTCTGGGTCGACGATATGTTTATGTAAATATGTATGTATATGTGTATGTAAATACAGATGTATGTATGTATTTATATAAATTCTCGAAAGAAACTGAAAAGTTTTTTATACAAACAAACAAATAACTAAACAAATACTATGTTTATACGGGCACTATTTGCAAATAAATATATTTACAAATAAATTAAATCACTGTTTATAGGGCATATTAAATGTACAAAAACTTGGTAGCACCTCTTTAGAAATGTTACTTATGTTTGGAAAAAAAATTATGTAAATCTATAAAACAACAAATAATAATGAAATTTATTTGACATATTGTCAGTTTCAAAGCCTACTAAGCTTATTTTGTCTTTGTGATTTTCAAAAATATTATTATTTTATGAATTCTCATATAGTTTTTGAAAGTCTGTGCATAAAGTAAGAGGTTTGTGACTGTTCAAAATTTGTGGTTGAAGTCTACTGATGATTTGGATCTAGCGCCACTGAAATACGTATATAAACATGCTAAACCACCAGCAAATAAATTTCAATTATTGTAGTATAACAAATAATAGTTTGTTTTTATTGTCATTATATGTTTCTTGCAATGTGTTTTTTTTTTGCAATATTTATGCAATCATTTTTTTTTTCTTAGCAAACATTTGTAAGTTTGGCAACCTCAAACATCTTATTTGCAAATAATTAATACTTTTGTGGAAAATGCAGCTCTGAGATGTTGAGTTGTCATTGTTTTTTTGAAATTTTTGAAACAAATATACGACCAGGGATGCATTTTCGTCAAAAGTATTAATACTTGTATTATAGTCTGAGTGGCCCTTAATTATTAGTAAAACAATTATATGGCAGCAATCTACAGTTTTATTTGAAAATTAGTCGTGCGTATAAACGTAGTAATCATCGTTACTGTTTGCATTTGTATTATAAATGTTTAGAAATTGTTTAAAAAATTGTATAAACAAATTATAGATGTGAACTTTATATAAACATTACAATGATAAGATAAAACGTGATCGCTCTCCAAGATTACGGAAGCAAATTTAATCAGTTAATTTGGCTGGCAAACAAAAGTTTTATTTGTCTTATTTCGATATATCAATATCGTTGACTCAAGCTTAACAATTAAAATGTATTACGGAGTTATTCGTGTTCCTTGTAAAAATCAATTAAAATCATTTAATATTATTTACAAAAAGGTTTTAAAAAAAAAATTGTCATTTAATCAAGATGACATCGCAAACGTACGTTTATGAAATATTAATTAATTCAATAATTGAAATGGGGGGAAACAAATTTTATAGAAAAAAAAATATTACGCTTAGTTTTTTTTTTTTAATTTATGCTTAAGCCTTAAGAAAATGGGTTAATGGGCCATACATATTCTACATACAAACATAGTTTGTACATTTATTATGTTTGTATGTATATATGTACAAATATAGAAGGTCTTACCCATACAAAAAATAAAATAATAATATAACTACTTTTTTAATATTTTTTTTTTATTTTATTTTAATAAATTCCTAAAAAATCATACAAATTTGTAACTTACACGCCATTTCTTGGCATTAATTAAACTTGAAGTGAACACATACATACATACATACTTATGTACATGTGTACATACATACATACATGTAGATATGCATATGTACTTACATATATACTTAAGTTCACATTGAAACCTTTTTAAGATTATAGTTTTGACCCTTAAAATTAGACGTCCATAAAAAAGTAATAAAAGAAATTTAAATTTGCATTTTTAAAGCTTTAAATCTTATTATTAATTTTTGTAATAAAAATTATATAAGGACGCACAGTAGAGCAAATTAAAAAAAATGGGAGTAAATTTTAAATTTCTAAATTATTCCGAATTTTGCCTCAAAACTGAAATAATTGTAGATGAGAAGTCTAATTTTCATTATCATATTTTGTAAAGTCTATGGCTAAAGCAGAAACGGAGCTACAAACTTTGTGCAGCTTGTAAATTTCTTAAATACTAAACGATTTTCAGGGCTTAAGACGTTTTATATTGTACAAGTTCGAAGGAAGGACCTCACAGAAAAAAATACCAATGTAAAATCACCATGCAAAGATTTTGATTTCAAATCATATTAAATTTAAAAGAAATAATGTGTAGCTTAAGTGTGTTTGTGTTTGTCTGCCCTGGTATTTTGATTTTCGTAAATAGCCGACAAACTTCGCGTTACCAGCAAAAACTTGCTGCTGCTGCTTAGTAGGCAGTATATTAGTGTTGTAGTCGGAGATTTGCAAGTTCGAATCTTATACACAACTCAAAGTAGCTTCGCAGCTGGTATTTTTTAAACGACTTAAAAATAAAGAGGAGTTTATCAATTCGTCTGTATTATTTTTTTGTTTGACATTGTTACTTCACACGAATAATTGAGGGCATTTTAGACCATTTGAAAAAAAAATATTTTTTCGTCTGCGACCGTATAAAGCTTCCAATAGGTCCCATTGTAAAAAAATCAAGCGGAGCTATGCACTTTAAAATTTATTTTTTTAGATTTTGCTATTGGGCGGAGGCACTCCCAACAGATTTTTCTTTGAAAGAGTTTACTTTCCATAATTTTTTTCGAAAATCTTCTATCAGATCTTTGCATTGCAGTCGGTTTTTTTTGCTGAATTATTTTAACTAACTATAACTTTTCAAATACATTTTATGTTAAATGACCAATTAGATAATGTGGAATTAAAATTATATTCATGCTGGTATGTACATATATATTTAGTGAGTATCTAAAAAAGATTTAAAATAAGCGGCAAGCCCGTTGACTAACACACAATGAGTTCTGGGTTCAAGTCCTGGAAACCAATTACATACATAAAAGCATTTTTCTGATTCCTGTGCCAATATAAGTTAAATAATTAATAAAATACAATGACCACATTAAATTAAATTCATGTTGTTTCAATTTGAAATAATTTTGATTCAACATTGTTACTTGCTTTATTTCAGTATCAAATTTACGTTGTTTCAACTTAAAATAACTTTGATTTAACATGATTCTTTATTTTGACTGGACATTATGGGAATGTTAAATCAACATGAAATAAAGTTATTTCAAAATTAAAAAATGTTATTTAAAGACTACGGTAAAAGCGAAATTATCCCCGAAAAATGTAAAATTAGCTTTGCTTACATTGATTTTAAGTTTAAATTTGTCTGTCTATAGGAGCTCCATACTCATTAACACTTTTTTTTGTATTTTATCCCACTGTACACATACATACATACTTGTTAAACTTGAATATATCCATATTGGTAAAATGTAAGTTAATAGTTTTTTTTTAAATTCAAAGCACACATGTGAAAAAAAATAAAAAAATTTTAGATAATTTTTTAATGATACAAAATTTTTTTTCCTGGAATTTGAGTTTTTTTACGAACTTTGATGTAGCCAGAATGAGAGCAATGCTAAACATGCACCCAAGTCACATCAGTTGATCTCGATTTGGCAGCTGATGATCAGCTGTTAATTTCTCTTGCGTCAAATCAAAGCAAAACATTCGGCAATTTTCTGACAGCAGGACATTTTACACCAATGCGAATCCATACTAGATGTTCACAGGGAATCAGGTAATAATCTTCAACGCTTTGAATTTGAATATACTACGTTAAATGTCAACAAACATTTTTCGGTACTTTTTTTGTACATTTACTGCCTTATTCATAAAAAATATTTCAGGTATATTAAGCGTAAACGTTGACGTATTTCTATGGAAAATTTGTAAAATAAACCTGTAATAAACCTCAAATATTTTTTATGAATTAGACCGTTAAACTATAAATTTGTCAAAGAGAATTGAGCTGGGTACACCTTATATGAATTTGCCTTGTTTTACACTAACAAATAAATAAGGCGAATATGCAGAGTTGCAAATAGAGACCACCTGTTATTAATTCGCCTTACCAGCACGTACAAAATTTAAATCTTGGATTTTTAAGCCACCCTATGCAAAGTCTCTTACAAGCCCATATAAATTCAAAACTTATTTCGAAAATGTATGATTTTCGGCCTCTACCAAATGTAGGGTAAATACATGCCCAAAATTAAAACAAATTTCACTAAACACAATCTAAAACGAAAACCTTTCACCATGTGAAAACATAAAATTAACATTTCTAACCAAAAAAAAATTTAAAACTTATGAAAGCACTTTTCTTTGGAAAATCTAAAATTTTTCAGCTAAATTTTCACGTCTAAACATATTAATTTATTTCAAAGCCTTCCTTCGCATATTTACTTGAAATTTTATTAGAAATCAAATTGTTTGCTTAAAATTATTAAAAAAATTATAACAAAAAAAAGTCGAGACAAAAAATTAAAAGTTCGAATTTCAAAGTCAAATATCTCTTCAAGCATAAAATATACATACATATAGCGAGGGCTTAATATAAATACAACCTGTATTTCGAAATCGCATAACTTCATTCCCCTTGAAATTTTTTGTAGGTTACAGCTCAAAATAAAAAATTATTACTGCATGTAAATGCTTTAGTTTTTCCTTCTCCTAGAAAATATCGAAAATTATCGAGTTACGCCTTTCTCACCTTACGTCTACACCTGATATATGTTTATCATGACAAATGTCCAATTCCTTATAAAAAAATTAGCTAACATAAAAAAAATAATTTTTCAATATAAAGTTTGACTTTTGTTATGATAAAAATATATCAGCTGTAGACGTAGGGCCATGGTCGCCAACCTATACAATTGCATTTTACACTGGCAACGATCCGGTGTTGCCAGTGAAATTTCATCTCATTTTCCTAATTTGAAAGTTTAAATCCCGAAAGCAAAATTTATTTTATTATGGTCAGAAGAAACACTCAAGCTTTGTTTATAAAGAAAGGCATCTTTTCTTAGTGCTACTACCTCAATGCAATGGTTAGTAAAAAGATGTTTTTGTAGAAAATGTTCTTAAAATAATTTAAATATATGCTTGAAAATGCCTTTGCATCTCATGTTTTTTTCATGCGTTGCAACACACATTGTCAAATTAAACATTCTGGTTTTTAAAAATAGTTTTCTGAAAATAAAAAAATTTAGTAAATTATCATCACAAATATTTTCTTATTATGGCAACGCTGATTCTTAACAGCATGCGATAAACACAACTTGTCTGCATGAATGTTTAAGATAGACTGATTATTGTTGTTTATTTGTCATCAATGCGTGTGTACACATACGTAATAGAAGAGTATTTTAAAAGGCGCGGCGCCCTTATTTCGCCGACCAACGACGTAGGGTTATATTATATATACATACATATATGTACTCTTTATGTATTTTCTTATCTTGTCTAGTTAAAAATATAAATCCCTTTAAATTTTAAAAATCAGCCAGTATTTGCGAAAGTTGCAAACTACACCCGAGGTAGCCAACTTTCCGACCCTGTAGCTCCGCACTTGATTCAGCTACTGACTTCACAAGATATGACACTGAAAATCCAACTCTTACTCTCCACAATCATTCCACTTTTTTTAGTAATTTACCACTTTTAATTTTATTTTGCACCACTGTGGCACGCTTAGCAGATTTTTTACACTTGCAAATTTTTTAAGTTAATGAAAAGCCATGCAAAAAAACTTTAAGAGATTAGCAACACTAAGCAATGATGTCAATAATTTAATATTATATTTTATTTTAATTTTTAAAATTGATTTATGCCTTAAAATCAATTATTTTAATGATCAGAAAACGTTTAGTTAAAAAAGATCACACAAAAAAATATAATACTGAGCATTCAACACTTCAATAATGAATCACGAAACACTTTTTTTCATTCCATTTGATTTATTTATTTTTTATTTTTATTTTTTACTTGTTCAAATAAATGTGTTTCTTTCTACTTTTCTTTTTTAAATTAAACACTTTTAACAGAAATTAAAGTGTAAAAAAAACAACTTCAAATTTTTGACACCATTTGAATGAAGTGCTTTAAAATCAATATTTATTTACCAATAAGCTAAATTGAAATTTATGAAATGGAATATGGAATACATATATATATATATATAAATTCAAAACAATTTGGAACCACCACTCTGCGGCATCGTGATACTCGTATTTTCTTATAAGAGAAATTTAAAATAAATATTTATTTTTCTTAACACTTCCAAAAACTTCATGGGAAAAAATCAATATAATATTAATAATAATAAAACAAGCGCATTATTAAGTAAATATATGTACACTCATTAACTCAAAGAATGTCATAACTCAAGAAAAGTGATATGCCAGAAAACGAGTTTAATGTTTTCAATTAACACATTAAATTTTTGAATGAAATTTTTTACACAATAAAAATTACTATATGAGGATTAATTATGCATCATGAAGTGAAAAATTCCAGTTTTTGAGTTATGACGCTGTTTTAGTAAATGAGCAATATGTAGTACACTGCACGTCTGTATTTACACACTAACTAATTTTAACACACTTACTAATTTTACGATTGAAAGAAGTTCTTTGTTTTAAATCCCCATTACAATGCCTATTCAAATATTTACCAAAATTTATCACACAGAAATTTATTTCTTTATTCAACCTCTGTTATTTAATTATTTAAAATATTTAATACTTTGTTTAAATGGAAGTGCATTTTAAATAAGTATTTTGTTTTGGTATACTTTTATAAAAAATAACCTTAAAAATAAATTAAATTCAGTAAAGTGCGACTTTGAGCCGCGCACGAAGGGTTAGGTACGGACACGAGATATGTATGTAATTCAATACGAACTTAAGCCTATAGAAAATATAGTTTCGGCAATTTTTTCGTTTTTAACTTTTTTTAATTTTGGCGATTTTTTTTTTTATTTTGGCAATTTTTTAATTTGGCAATTTTTTTCATATATGCGATTTTGTTTTGGTCTTGGCGATTTTTTCGGTTTTTGGAGTTTATTTTTTCATTTTGAAAATTTTTTCAGTTTTGACATTTTTTTCTCGTTTTAGCGATTTTTTTTCGTTTTGGTGATTTTTTTAATTTTTGGCAATTTTTTTAATTGTTGGCGATTTTTTTAGTTTTGGCAATTTATTTTTAATTTTTGCGTTTTTCGGTTTTTGGCGTTTCTTCATTTTGCAGAATTTTTATTTAGGTGCTTTTTTTAGTTTTGACACTTTTTTTCTCATTTTGGAGATTTTTTTAATTTTGGCGATTTTTTTCGGTTTTTTGTGTTTTTTTTCATATTAACAATTATATTTTTACTGAAGCCAATTTGTGTTTTGACGATTTGTTTCGGTTGTTTCCTCTCTTTTTCATTTTGGCGATATTTTTCATTTGGGCGATTTTTTTCGAATTATTTTATTTAGGATTAGATTTTTTTTTTAATTTTGGCGATTTTTTCGTTTTGGCGATTTTTTGGAATTTTTGCAATTTTTTTTTTTGGTTTGGCGATTTTATAATTTTCAGATTTTTTTGTTTTACCGTTTTTGAAAATTTCAATAGTTTACCTCTTACGGTTTCCAAGATATAGCAAGTTGTCTAAATTACATAGTCAAGATTGCATTAACTGATGGAACACCCTTTAATTTAAATTTTTTAAATTTGAGAGTTAATTGTTGCAGTCTATATAAAAATACACTAATTTTACAAATTTCAAGTGTCAATTTTAGCATTTGTCGTTGCTCGTTTTGGAACACCCTTTAATTTTTAGTTCTCATGTATTTGTTGTTGTAGCGGCCAAGGTTCTACATACCCTGTCCAAATGTCAGGTCCGTAGCTCTTATGGTTCCTGAAAAAATATCGTGTGACAGACAGACAGACAGACGGACAGCGTAGCGAAAACAATAGGGTTCTTTTTTTCACCTTTGGTGTACGGAACCCTAATTAAGAGCAAGTGATTGATATATAACAAAAATTTAAAAATTTTGTTCCAAATAAATGATTTATTTATTCATTTGATTTTTAAATTTTTTCATTAGTTCCATACAAAATTTTTGGGGAGAAGGCTTGCAAAAAATGCTCCCTTTCACTCATATTTATAATACCTTCTTTTATCGCGGGTATTTTTCCCCGGGTAATGGGAAAGGGTTAAAACTACTGGGAATTATTATTTATAATTGTGGTCTGCAGGTAATCTCAAATGTACAAACAAAAATTTAAACTTGAAATTTTTTAAAAATTAAAACATTTAAGCTTTTTAACGTGAGCACAACTTTTTAATTAATAAAATGTAATGCTGTTGCTTTGCTAATAATTTTGGGCTTTTTTGTGCCTTTTACTTAAAAAAATACATATATTGGCAACGCTGGCTGCTGTGATGTCAATGCTGACTAAGGTTTATTGCTATAAGGCGCTAAAACAAGATGTTTTTATTTTATTTAACTTTAAGTTGTATAAAACATTATAAATGCGGTAAATGAACATCAATAATTTTATACAAAACACGTCAAATGTCCGTTTAAAAAGAGATTAAATACAAAATAAGAAAGTTTTTAACAACAACAACAAAAATGTATGTATGTGTTCATTATTATTCGTAATCAATCAATTTTTTTTTCTCACAGATGTGTATTATAAGATATAAGATTTATCTAATGTATTACGTATATACATATGTACATACATACATACATATCTAACAGACACATACACACTTACATATATATATACATATACATATGTACATACATACATATGTATGCGCATATTTTAACAGAAATCAAACACGTTTTAAAATTCACAGTCAGTACAGTCAAGGACAAAATAGCTCAAAATTTATATAATATTAAAAAAATATTAATCACATTTACACAATATCTGATTATTTTATTCTTCAAGAAAAATTAGGGTTACTGATTTCAATTTCACCAACCGGCTGTTATTTAACAAAAAAAAAAAATACAATAGAAAATATGGCAATGTTGTCCCTATTTGCTTACGAAAAATATTCACTTTTATTCCAGTTGTCGACATCAACGTCACGTCAATACAATACCAAAAAAAATTAGGGCTTGTTTACTCGCTCTTGAGAACAATTTGACAATCTATTTCTGTTCCTTCAGGTCTAGAAAATAGCTTAAACCTGCCAACAGGAGTTTTCGACAACGGCTACACGAGCCTCATTTTTTGGTATTGTATCGATGTGACGTCGATGTCGACATCTGCAATAAGGGTAAATGAAATAAATGTGGAAAATTATTTAAATCAACAACCAACGTATTTGGATGCAGACTTTGATATTCTTTCCCAATAAGCAATTTTGCTTGAAATCAAGTGTAAAGCAATTGTTATTCAAGTCACATATTCAATTGTCAAAGGTTGAACTATGCTTGATTTACACTTTATTTCAATAGCATTCTCCAGTGAAATGGGAACTTGAATTCAGTTTGAACATTTCAATTGTATTACAGTTCAATTCAAGCCTTGAATTATACTATAATTCAAGCTTGTATTGCAATTTAACTCAAGTATATTTTAAACTTGAAAAACAATGCTATTAAAATAGAAAGGAAAATGCAATCGACAAGTTTTCTTATAATTACTTTCTGCATATCTACACCTTCACTATTGTTTTGACGATTTTAATAACTTTTTTTGTTTTTTTTTTAAATCACTTTTTATATATCTGATATTTTTCAATACAATTTTGATTCTATTAAAAAATATATATAAAAATATTATTTGACAAGGTTTGAACATGTTGTATGTTGTTTGATTTTTTATTTGAAAATACTTTCAAACTTAAATATTACTTGAAAAAATGTTTGAATTCAACTTTGTTTCCAGTTAAATTTCAAGTGCTTGAATTTAAATTTTTTGAGTGCTTATTGGGTTTACTTCTCCTTACGTTTTTTATATTATGCACTTTCCAAAAATATACATAAATGCTATCCTTCCATTTTCAATTACATTCTTTTCTGAAAATGTATAAATTTTTTTTTGCTTTGTTATATTTCTACCAAACTGAACCCAATTCATAATCCTTTTTATTTTGTGTTAAACTGACAATTTTTTGTCAAATGGTGTCGTCGGTCAAAAGTTAATCATACATTGTGAAATGCAGTTAAACCTAACTTGAGATTAAAGTTTAGGTTATTTTTTAATGATACATTGTTGAAAGGGCCGTTATTTTGTTTTCTTGAATTTTATTGTGTATTTTCTTTTAATGTTATTAAATTTTTTTACGTAAGTACATTTGTACATACGTACACGTACACATATTCATACTCAAAAGTAGTTCTGTCTCAAACTTTAAATTAAAAGTTTATTGCTACTTATTGGTACATAGATATGTATGTACATATGTACGTATGTATCTTTAGGTGTGAACAAGTATGACCTTGGTATGAAGACTCATGTATGTGTGTATGTACATAAGTTTTGTATATATGTACATACACACATATATATGTACATACATACAATCATATGCACTTATGTATGTATGTAAGCACACGTGTATGATTTTTTTGGTAGTTAAGAAAAACAGAAAAAAATGTGTTTTCATTATTTCTCATGCTACAAGTTTTGGTTAACACTATTTTGTTCTGAAATACCTACATGCATACATATGTATGTACATATGTACATATAAAATAAAACAGTTAAAATATGCTTCCAGAAATTCCGCAACTCTTAAAAAGCCGAATTTTTTTTATCAAAACAACATTCCTTACGACCAAACTTGATAGGCCTTACAAAGCTAAATTTCAGAAAATTATAACAGCCTTATTAATGTATAAAAATTATTAAGGCTTTATAAATGGTTTTTAAGAAAAAATTTTATGGCAATTTGATTTAAAAAGCCTTAATAAGTTTTATTAATAATTTTCTTAAAAATAAATAAAATAGTTTAACAACTTATAAATTTTGAGGGAATTATGCTTTTTTAATAATTTTGAATTCATTTACACCATTATGTCAAATAACATTTCCCTCAGATTTTGTTTCCTGTTAGTAAAATCGCTATCCCAAGATTTGCTCACCTAGACATATGGCAACTTCGAAATATATTCCCTTTATCATGAATGATTTTTTCTTGGGATTTTGTTCGCCATTTTAAAATCGACAAACTGTTAAAAATTAACAGCCTTATGTACATGTGTATGTACGTACATATGTACAAGGTAAAACCGGCATGAAGTTAACATGTGTATGTAAGTGGCAAAATTTAACATCATCTCAAACTGTTATGCCATACAATTTTACATTGAAAATCACACTGCGATTTAACAGTGAATTAAAACTACATTATGCACCTATTTTGAATGTAAAACTGTAAGTTGCCAGTTTTTCCTTATACATAAGGCTGTAAGTGTACATAAGTAACATAGTACTATTTTTTTAAATAATAATTTACAGCCTTATTTATAAAGATTATTAAGGCTTTATAAGGGTGTTTTAAGAAAAAATTTTTAAGAAAATTTGTTTTAAACCCCCTTTTCAAAGCCTTAATAAGTTTTATAAATAAGGCTGTTAATTTTTAGGACTAGTTCACAGTTGATAAGGAAACTAAAATAAAAAGAACATAAATTGAACAATAAATGACAGTGTACGAGTACGTTGCAACAAAATACAAACTAAAAATTAAAAAATATATTTACGTGAGACATTTTTAGATATAATTGATCTATAGTGAATTTTATACATAATATATTTACATATCGCTCATTAACTCAAAGAACGTGATAGCTCAAAAAAACATGTTTGCCAGAAAAAGCGTTTGAACTTTTCAATTTACACACAACTTTTATGGAACAATAAAATTTTAATTCGCTTTCAAGAGTTGAGTAAACAAGATATTTGTATGCAATTTTTACACAATTTGACGAACGATATGAGGATTAATTCTGCATTATTAACCCAAAAATATCATTTTCTGAGTTATGATGATCTTGAGCGATAAGAACATTTTCCATTAAATATATCTGCTGTGGAGTTGAAACAAGCAGCTAGTTCTCATAACAGAGTAAATGATTTTGTCCCTTTTGAATCAATTTATTCCTGTGAGAATAAATGTGAGTGTTTATTTTGCTGATATCTGCTCTAGAGTCACTTGAAATTCGTTTAGAAATTATAAAATTTATTCAAAGTTTTTTCCATCTATAACCCACTGTGCGACCTCAATCCCATCAATATATTATGCTCAATAATAATCGTTAAAAATACCTTGAGGTCAATATCAACGAACTTAGATGAGCTAGTTACCTGCATTTACCTACAACTTGATGCGTAAAGTATTCCGCACAGTGAAGCATTTTGTCAATGTTGAAAATGAAACTATATACATACGTATATAAATAAAAACCTAAAGCTTACAAAATAGTTTAATTATATATACATATAAAAAGAGGTCGAAAGATTCGATAAAAAAAACATTATAACAAAGTAACACATTTACTCCCATATTCATAAGAAAATAAAATAAATTTGAAATCCATTTTAGGAAAATTTTATATGAAAATTTTGAAATAAAATACATTTCAAATTCATTTTAAATTCTATGAATATAAGGGTTATTGTAAACATATGCACATAAATATTTGGGGAGGGGGGGTTATTATGTAATTCGATTCGAAACGGAAACTGTTCGAATTTGTATGTTATTAACCTTACAATTCGAACACATTTCCGTACGATTCGGATTACATAATAACCCCCCCCCCCCCCTGAATTTCTCACACATTCCAAAAATATTATGTTCAGCTGAATATATGTATCTCGTTTTGTGATCTTTCACTGTATTTACCTCATATTTATCACATACTTTAAACGAGTACATATGAACATATACATACATACATGCATACATATGAACAGTCAGGGACATACATACATTTACATTTTAGAAATTTTTAAAAATATTGACACACTAAAACAGTTAAAAACTACATACATACATACATACATACGTATGTACATATATTTTATAATCCCAAGAGACTAGAGAGAAGTTTAATAAACTGATAACTATAAGATAAAAAGAGAGTTAAATAACATACTTACGTAGAAGAACTATTATATAAAAAAATTTTAAAAGTTATAAACTATTTGAAAAACAAAAAAAAATTATAGCAAAATTCCAGAGGTCGTGGGTTCGATTCCCACCACAGACCCTGGGTGTTTTCCGCAGACAAGCTAATCGCTTTGCGGGTTGTGTTTGTTTAAAAATAAAAAATAAAAAAATTTATGGTAATCGAAGTTTAGTTGCGTTGCCAGTTGCCAAAGTTATATTACATTACCAACAGCTGTTGGTTTTAGTTGCCACATTACAAAAAATATTGGCAACCTAGAGTTTTTAAATTAAAATTAAATTACATGCTTACGTGGCAAAACCGCCAAAAAAAATCTTAAGCGACATAATATTCTAAATTAATTCTTTGACCAAAATCGATTATTTGCGATCGTAAACAATCAATTTTTGTCAAAAAAAACGAGGTCCAAAAAATGAATTAAAATTTAACGTAGATAGTTAATAATTATGTTAGTACAATAAATTCTTAACAAAAAATTAAAAGAAAAGCGAAAAATAAATAAAACATTGAAGAATTGAAAACATTAATGAAAGCAAAAGTGTGACAGTGTTACTTGTACATTGAACTTTTTGCTGCTGCATCAATAATTTTTTTATTTTTATTTTTACTGTGGTGTGAAATTTGCCAACACATACATACATACATATATAAGTGCTTACATCGATATGCATACACTTACATACATACAAATGTATATTTATGTATATACATATGTATGTATTGCTGTAAAGCTGAAAAACAAGTTTGTTATATTTGAAATTTTAATTTCAATCGGCAATCTTGGGACATTTTTACAAGTTCCAAAAAAAGTAAACAAGCAAAAATTTAACAACAAAAAAAATTTAAAATCATGAACCAAAATCTTTTCAAAACTTGTTTTGAGATAAAAGTACGACTCAAAGGCAATAAATAAAGCAAGAGCAAAAAATGTGTATAAATTTAAAGATACAAATGATTATGCAGCAGCATGTGGTTACATAAATACAAACATACATACATACATATATACAAGATAATATACATACATATAATATATTTGCTATACCAAAATATGTAACATACTTTTTTTACACAACAACACACTGTGCAACAAAGTCAAAGCTTTGCAAAAATAAGAAGAATCTCACTACTAAGGGCCACTCTTTGAGTTCAAGATTAGAATTTAAATTAACCCTAATCTCTATTTGTAGTTTTTGGGTAGTCGATAAAACCATATGAAGCGTTAGCTAATTAGAGAAAGAAACTAAGTTTAATCTCGAGAATAAATATCGGCCCTGAGGAGACATAAGAACAATAAACATGTCTTGACATTTTCAGCATTCGCCACTTATTTTAATATACATACATAAACACTAGCGGATTTAGGCACTCTTTGATATGCCGCTCTTTTCAATCGTATAGAAGTGTCTTTCAAAACAAAATATTTATTTGAATATATTATTTTTATTTAAAGCGTGTCGAAGAAGTAAATTAAAAAACCTAATCAGTCTTAATGAGAACATATTTTCCTTGGAATTTCTCCCTAGAAATATTTTCCCTTTTTTTAGCTTTAACATTTGTTAACGCAATAATAATACCAAATTATTATTTTACTTATTCAGTAAAAATTAGATAAACAATTTATACAGTAAAATGCTTTTTATATTTTTTTTTGTTAAACTTAAAATATTTTTTTATTTGAGAAAATTTTTAGATATTTTTAATTGAACTGTAGTGAATTTTAATCAGAAATAATTCATAGTTAGGCTCAAGTTCAGTAATTTCAATTCTTATTGAATGAAATATTTTTATTAATTAATGTGAGTTTCTAAAGAAGAGAAGAAAAATTAAACTTAGACTTTAAGCTGGGGGAAATACCGATACTTTTCTGTGCAGCCACGCACTTCATCAGCACCCTAGTCTATCTACTTGGGTAGAGATTCTTATTAACATCAGCTATTTAACTTAAATGTACAATGAACGGAATATGAGAAACGATTGTTGTGTATACAATTGATTTACCTTTGGTAAACACATTTATAAGTATCACTATTAATTTTCTGTTTTTTCCAATTTTTCATTTTTCTATTTAGGTTAGCACGAAATTATTTTACTCTACCTCAGTATGTTTCCCCCAGCTTAAAGTCTAAGTTTAATTTTTCTTCTCTTCTTTAGAAACTCACATTAATTAATAAAAATATTTCATTCAATAAGAATTGAAATTACTGAACTTGAGCCTAACTATGAATTATTTCTGATTAATATTTTTTTATTATAATTTTTGTATGGGATTATTAGTGCCTTAAGAAATGTTAAGCACAAATTGTAACAACTCCCAAGAAAAACACTAATTATTAACTTGACTGCACCCGGTCAAAAATATGTACTTGTGCGGCAACACTATATTCCTGCGATCGTAATGAATAGCTGTTACATTTAAAGGATCAAGGCTCAAGGCTCAAGGCTCAATACCCGACTTTAATGTAAAGTAACTGCAACAGTAGGAAACAGCTGATCCATATTGTTATGTGAAAAGTAATGAAAATGGTTATAGAAAGGTAATGTAATGTAACATAAAGGATCAGTTAGCCGACTGTAATGTAAAGTAACTGCAACAGTAGGAAACAGCTGATCGATATTATTATGTGAAAAGTAATGAAAATGGTAATAGAGATGTAATGTAACGTAACCTACTTTTCATATAAAATTATCGATCAGCTGTTTCCTACGTTGCAGTTACATTACATTACTGTCGGCTAACTGAGCCTTAATTTTCATATAAATATATAGATCAGCTGTTTCCTACTTTACAGTTGCATTCCACTACAGTCGGCTAACTGAGCTTTAACTGATACCTTACAGTCGGCTAACTGAGCCTTTACTTTCTTTACATACAGACTTTTTACAACTGCAATACGAGCTGGAAAAAAGACAGCTAATGTAGTTTCTTCTCACTGCACTAGAATAATTAAAAACTCAATTTTACACTTAAAAACATTTTATTTGACACCCAAAATTTTTATTTCTTTGTTACGTAAGTTAAATTTGTTGAATTTCAATTAATTTTAAAGCTTACAAATATTCCTTCCTTTTTTACATTCAATGGGAATGATAGCGGTTTAAAAAATTTCAGGGGAAATTCACAATAGCATTTTTCCCTTTGAGAGAAATGAAAATTTCATGTTATTCACGATAGATGTGAATAACTTGAAGACACTTGAATGTTTGTGTGTGAGTAAAATTTTAATGAAATATGTATTCTTAACCCCCGACAAAAAAAGAGGTCTTATAAGTTTGTAGTGTGTGTTTGTGTGTCTGTCCGTGTCCACGTACAGACGAAACGGCTGGACCGATTTTGATTTCTGTTTCTGTTTGAAAGGTGACTTGATCGAGTCCAGCCGTTTAGAAATTTGTTGTTGAAGTCTACTGATGATTTGGTTCAAGCGCCAATGAAATACGTATATAGACATGCTAAACCACCAGCAAATAAATTTCAATTATTTTTAATTTTTGTTATTGTGGTTAATCACATCAGAGGATATAAAAAAGTATACTATTAATTTTTTTTGGTTATTATGGCCTTTTGTATTTAAGGTGACGATTTGCTACTTCTAAGGAACTCATACTAAAAATTTTCCCGAATTTTGAACGGAAAGAATATTCATGTGGTCGGTAGCCTGCTGTTGTGAATGTGTTTAAAGCATTATACATAAAATACCAGGGTTTGAGGGTTTCCCGGCCTATTCACCCCAACAAGATGTCATAGAGCTGGAGTGAACTTAAATGTTATTTTAGAAAATGTTTGATTTTGTTGCACAGTGTTTTGAAACAACTTTAAGCTTAGACCGTTTAGGCTTTAAACTCTACATATCATTACCTTAATATAGAAATGCCCTAACTAATTTTTTTTTTAAATCAGGGATTTAATCGTCGCTTTCGATAACGAGCTGATTCGATCACTTTTTTCGTTTTGAAATTATGGCATTCGATATCGTAACTTATTATTACATTGCTCGATAGCGAATGCCATAATCTCAAAATGAAAAAGCGTGATCGTATAAGCGCGACGATCCGTCTTATGCTTATTTCGATAGATTAGAAAGAAGTTCATCTAATTTCGATTTAGAAAAAATAATGAGTTAAGGCGTTTCTATATTAAGGTAACGATATACATATGTATGTATATTTTAAATCAATTTCCAAATTAATGCTCGCTTATATCTTTTAGAACCTAACTCGTTTTTTTCCAACAAATAAACTTGCGTAAATTTTTAGCCAAGACAAAACTAAAATCCATATTTTAGTTTTTTAGAAAAAATAAACGAATTATAAATACATACGCAAATGCAATTTAAGAGTTTAATAAAACTTTCAAAATGCCAAGACATTTTCGATTGCGCACACGAACAGAAAAAAAATCGTGTTCTATTACCAGTTATCAATTAAAACAACTTGTTGTGCAAAAGACTTTTTAAAATTTTTTTATTATTTTTAATAAAATAATCCGGCAATAAACAATTTAAAGTCAAGCGAAAGATTTATTTAAATTTATTATTATGTATTTTGTATACAAATTCATGTAGAGAGCGAGAAAAAACAAAAACTAAAAATTTTTCAAAATAATTAATTCTTAATAGAAATTAATTTGTGTCATAAGATGTCTCAATTAAAGATTTAGTGATCTCAAGAAAAAAAACGTTTTGTTTTCAACCATAAAATCAAATATGTACGTACATGAAATGACAATTAAAAAAGCTCAAGCAAAACTAAGACTCGCTTCAGATTTTATATATTTTTATTAATTTCAACAAGAAATAAGCAATTAAAAAAAATTTCAACAATTAATCATTATATAAACGTGTCTGAAAAGTAATTAAAGTTTGAACAAAACTTATTCATGTATTTCTTTTTGCTAAAATTTATCGAAAAAAAATATATGTTTAAATTGATTGAAAGCTGAAAGTTTCTACAAAGAAATAGACGGGCTTAGAAAGCACCAAAAACGAAGGATCAGTTAGCCGACTGTAATCTAAAGTAACTGCAACAGTAGGACCTAGCTGATCGATATTATTATGTGAAAAGTAGTTTACGTTACATTACATCTCTATAACCATTTTCATTACTTTTCTTCTTCCAGGGTATAAGGTAGCATCCATAGTTATTTTAATCCGGTGTATAGGATCCACACCATAACATAAGTCCAAACCCCGAGAGCAAATTATGGCATTCGCTACGTTTCGCAATTTTTTAAATATTTCCACATAAAATCTATTGAAATATTTCGTAATTTCGCTCGATAACGAGTGCCGTAATTTCCCCTCTGATGATTTTATATCATACTTCGTAATACGACGCCGCCAGAGCAACTGTAATTTTTTTCATTAATATTAACACAAAGAGGTAGACGTTTATATTATTATATGATTTTATATTATGATGAATCAATCAAATATTTGCAAAATACTTGCCAAAAAGAACTAATTTGCGTTTTGTTTAATTTTTTGTTAACAAATAATTTTTGTGCTACCTTTTTTAAATGAAAATTGTTTAATAAATAAACGTTAAATACATAATAACACATAAAATGACATTTCATATCAAGATGAATTCATTAGGCCGCGAGTTCTGATGATTATATCATAACGCTACCATAATATTAATAAATTGAGTCTATACATCATGAATTTTCATCATGATATCAATTTGACATTCATAATGATATAAATTCATCAGGTGTGGACACTACATATGTAAGGAAAACTGTCTCACGCCACAATCCTAAGACCGTTATGTTTGGTCGTTTTTGTTACAGACTCTGGCTTATAGTTATTACTGGATGATCTTCAGACAAAAAATCTACAACCCCTTCCACCAAAAAGGATGAGTTTGAACTAATGTGCCTATCGTACATATCTCTACTTTTCCTCTGGCTAATTAACATTAACTTTAGAAAAACACAAACACATATGCTTGGAATAGTTCGGGGACTTCAAGCATTTCTTGTTTTCTCCCACGAATAGTTTGCACGCTGTCTGAAAGTCTTATTTTTGCTTGCGAATTCATAGCAAGTGGTCTCGATTTGTAACTTTGCATATTCGACTTGTATATTTGCTGGTGTAAAATTTCCTGCTGTCAGAAAATTTCGAAGGTTTCGCCTTGATTTGATATTAGAGAAATTAACAGCTGATCTCCATATGCTAAATCGAAATCTGCTGGTGTCAATTTGCCTTCAACTAATAGTTCTCTGCTTAACGGTTTCGGCCATTTTATTATTTTATTGGAATAAGAAAGCAAATATTTTTTGTTTCTAAATCACAAACAGCTATGAAATGTTTCAAGAAATAATCAAACTCATGAAAATAGTTAAAAGTTAAATGGAAGTTTTGCTTGTTGTAAACAAAAATTTTTAATTTTGTGGTATTGTTATGACAGACACTGTACATATAATAACTATTCTTGGCTTCTAAGAGATCTCTAAAACAGCTTTTTATACGAAACAAAACAAAATATTCTTCTCAAAAGTTTTAAAAAATATATAAAAATTTGTTTTTGTTTTTAATTGCAAACTAGCCTAAACAAAATAGAACATTTTATAAGTTCATAATAATGTTATTAAGTAAAGCCAGTAGATTGTTAAATATAAATTAAAATGTGGTTTTCAAAATTTGTTAACAAAAATAAATATCTTTATAAGTTGCCTGTCATGCACTTAAAAAAATTATTTTAAAAATCATACACGACACTTCGATTTAAAAATATGTGCTCCTAACGAGAGAACGTTGTCATCTCTTTAATAAAAATAACGATTTTCTATAAAATAATTACAATCATTTAAATTTCAATATTCGCTCACTATTTTTCTCTCTATATTAGAACAGTAAAAAGATCTCTATATCGAGGGTTTATATTGAAAAAGTGCTATCGTCAAGACTTGAAAATTTTAGAAGAGCGCAAAAAACTGTTATTTTCTAAAAGTGCAAGGGCTAATAACTAAATTTTGATGAATAGTACCATTTACAGAAGACATCTTAATTCTACTAATGTTAATCAAATACAGGTATTGCTCTTGGACTAAGAGAAAATAACAGTTTTATTTTGTCTGCTAAAATATTCAAGAATTGCAGATAGCACTTTTTGAATATAAAAACTCGATATGTTTTTAATAAATACGACACAAAAAAATTTAAATTAATTATTAAATAAAAACTTACTTGATAACCGTCTGCATAATTATTAATTAACACTCCTGTCAGTTGAATTTCAAATCAAATTATTAAAGTAAGCAAAATGCACACTTAAAATTTAAAAAATCACAATATGTAACTTTAATCCGAAATTTGATGTTGAAATATGTAAATTTTTATAAATTTATTGATTATTGTGCGTATGCATGCGCGTTTAATTAATTAATTAAAATATGTATGTATTTGAAGCATCCACTCTAAAGAATAAATAACGCTTTATTAGCCACACTTTATTTCTAAAAACACTTGTATGTAAATGCCGTTAGATATGTATATTTATTAAACACCCGCACGCAATGGTTGTTGTTAATATATTTTTATGCACAATACATACAATATGTATGCACGTGTAACGGTTGCTTAATTTTTGTGTGCGCTCAACAACACTGACAACGATCAACTGAAGTTTTAGTTGAAACGAAACAACGGTTTTTATATGCAAAATTCCCAAAACACAAACTCACACTCACACCAACAACAACAGCAGCAGCAGCAGCCATAGACACTACACTACGTTAAGTTAACGACGCGGCAGAATCTACTTGTATTAAAGGGAAATGAGCAAGCATATATGCAAGCGTAGTTGCCAGACTGAATTGGCGCAAAAACGACAAATATCAGTATGTATTAATTACTATATGTATGTATATGAGAGCGCCCAATTCTGTTCGGAAACGGAATTCAATCCGTGTTTTGATGCTTTAGATAACGAAATAAGGAAAAAAATCGGAATGAAATCATTTTTAATTTCACGAACAGTATTAACAATTTATGCATATTTAAGTAAGTCCAAAAAAATGTTTTAAATAAATAATACTGTTTTTTTAATTTATTTAG
This sequence comes from Tachina fera, assembly GCA_905220375.1. Lineage (NCBI taxonomy): Eukaryota > Metazoa > Arthropoda > Insecta > Diptera > Tachinidae > Tachina > Tachina fera. The sequence continues at coordinate 181,912,224 of LR999963.1, forward strand.
CTAAATTACAATTAATTGGTTGTTTTATTTATTTATTGTTAATTTCTTAAGACCTTACAAATATAAAATCAAGATTGCACAATTCACGGAATTACTTTCTTTGGGGTTGCCATACCATTATTTGTATACACTTTATCAAAATCCTTAATTTGGCAGCACACAAAACAGAAAAATACAATTCAGAATTAAAATATGCGCACAAAAACCTTAAAACGCCTAAGCGTATGCCACATTATGATTTACTATTAAAAAATGCATTGCCACACGTAACATAAAAACTATTTAAGGCCATTTTCACAACCTTCCGTTAGTTAAAGGTGGGATTTTGTTTGGCCAATAAAAAAATTTGCATTATAGCAACTTTTATTGTATTTTTTATCAATAATAAAAATAATAATAATAATAAAAATAATAATAATAATAATAAAAATAAAAATAATAATAATTATAATAATTTTTTTTTTTGGCCAAGATGGGAAAATGATTTATTCATGCTACGTGAATCGTCATCCACACCGTATGTCGGACTCCCGTCTTACTTGACGTATACCGACTAAAAACCCCCTTGTTGCTCTTGTAATGTGTGAATAATAATAATAATAATAATAATAATAATAATAATAATAATAATAATAATAATAATAATAATAATAATAATAATAATAATAATAATAATAATATTTTATGGATAAAATAATATTAAACGAAGATTTTATAATGCAACGCCATTTATAGGGCAGACTAAATCCTGCCTTTAACTAATGGAAGGTTGTGAAAATTACCCTTAACAATTTTTTTCGGATTGATAAATACGATCAGAATCTGAGGCACCAAAAATAAATTTTAACTGAATCGTTCATTAGATTTCTCTTTATGACAGATATGTAGTTTTATTTTGGGAACAAGCATAATATAATATGTTCCATATTGCGCCTTCTACGCGCTAGCCTTGGCGGCCACATGGCAAAAATAATATTTAAACATTAAAAAATTATTTGGGCTTGAAGTCTACGTTAAAACAAAATTTCCATAAAAATTTCAAATTATTTTTTTTCTCCGGAACTAGGGCCGTATCCATTTATTAAATTTTTTTTCCAATAAAGCCCGTTTTATTGATATTAAAAATATATGAATTTCCTTGTTTTATTATGATTTAAACTTGTGTCACTCTATAAAAAATACCCTTTACAACAATAGAAAAAACAAGATGTAGTTCGTCCGACTTCTATAAGCCCATCTGTCAAAAACAGCAAATTTAAATGGTTTTCCCATATAAAACATATTGGAAAAAATATATTTAGACAGTTGGGGTCGAAAGCAGTTCCATTCGGCATCAAACAGCTGATCATCAAAAGGTCTGATGAGCAAGGCATATTGATACCAGGTGGAGTCTATTCAGCAGCCATATACTTTTTAAATATTCTGTGTCAGCACAATAAAGCGTATTACAAAAAATATATTTTGACAGTTGCGGTCTAAAGCAATGATGTCAGTTTCTTGGCACAATTGTGCAAAATAAAATCACACACATTCTTATTCTCTTTCACTTAGTCGTCAATGAGACAGCGACGATAACACATGCGTAGCGGGTGTATTCAATTCTTTATAGATACAGAGAAAGAAAAAAAGTGGTATTGGAAAAATACTCTATGATCAGTAATGCTTTTACTGACATTCAGTGTATTTTATGTTTCAAAAATTTTAAGAAAAAAAATTAATATGTACTAAAAAGACATTTTGATTTATTTTTGAGCAGCTTCACTAAACTGCATTTAATATCAAAATTTAAAAGACCAATAACTCGGAAAATATGGGTAGTAGCCAATTTTTTTGTAAAATTTTTTCATCTTATTTTTTAAATTTCTATCAGATGAGTTATTTAAAAATTAATTTTTGCAAATTTTTCACATTTCCCATGAAAAGTTCACAGCTCCGTAACTCGTAAAATATGGGTCTCCCCCAACTTTTGTATTTAATTTTAACTCCTTATTTTTTAATTTTCCATCACATAGCCTCCTTTTAATTTGTTTTGAGCAGCTTTACTAAACTGCATTTCTTCCAAGTATTTATTTTTTTCTATTTACTTCAGAGACCTTTTCTCACACACACAACTATATTTTTATTTTTGACATCACTGGTCTAAAGCATCAAACATCTGATCATCATCGCGGCTGCTGAGGTCACCTGTTTCTCAATTCGCCTTGGGCCAAACTTGATGGTGTAACCTACTAGATGGTGATGACGTCATTTCCGTTGTTTCGAAACGATATTGCTATAAATTAAGAAGCTTAAGAAACTTAAGTAATAAATAAGGCCTGTATTTTAAAAACCCGCTGACAGAATACAATCAATTTGTATTCTACAGAATATGCTATAGCGATTGCAACCAAAGACCGCACTAACGAAATGTTACTGTATTCTTTAAACAAAAAATTACCTTATTTGAGAATTGTGGTGAGTTAAACGATGTGACAGAAATACGTTCATTCGAAAATTTACAATATCGTTTTTTTTTTAATATAAATTATCTAACAAGGCAGATGAAACAGGTGACCTTAGGCCCCTTTCACATTAGGCAACTTTACTTGCGCAAGTATAATTTTCATTTTTATTTATTTTCTTTTGAACTGGCTTCTATGTTCACATTCACTTCGTTTGTTGAGCAAGTTTAATTTTCTTATGCTCGAGTTTTCTTAATTTGTTGACGTTTTGTGGCAGAATTGCCAAGTTATGGCAGAATTGCCAAGTTCAAGCAAGTCTGTACTCAAATCTCGGCAATTCTTTCCCCTTCAACCGACCTTTCCTCTCACACCCACAAACACAAGACTTGCGCAAGTAAGGTTGCCTAATGTGAAAGGGGCCTTAGTTCTACAACAAAACATGTACTTGGCTGGCATAAATTACTGTGACACTTGTCAATAACAATATGATATTGTCAGTGTATGCGTCTCTGGAAAGAAGTCTCAAATAATATAGAGAATTGTATTAAGGAAACTGAGAACAAATCTTCAGTCTTGTATACACACACAAAATCTTAAATTTTAAAAAAGGAACAACAATATTATGAAAAAAAATTAATCGTAGAAGAATTATAAAAAATTTTACAAGAATCACATGGCAAAAAAGTCAATCATCTGAGCACTGACATAGACCTTATTTAATAAACCTTGATGCATATCGATGGCTTGATATAAAAAGGAGATATCTCAATTTTTTTCGGAATAGCGTTTTCAACGTTTTCTGGGACACAACGTATAATTGCATCCTGCTTGAAGATCTTAGTACGTTACATTTCAAAATCAAGGACTTATGGCAACTTAAAAAATTATTTCTAAATGTAAACGCTTTACATTTCCTTCAGTTTCTTTTTGCTTCTCCTATAAAATTCGAGTTCTATGTTTATTATATTAACCATAGATAGATGTAGATCGATAATACATTCGAGATAACATTTCAAAACCAATATGTTTAAAACTAAAAATCATTCCCATATGAATTGCATAATATTTATGTCTTATGTTATTTAACTAGGTATGTATTTTACAAAATTATTTTTAATGAAAAACAAAATGCAACTCACGTGAATACATTCTTTCCTTATTTGTTGCTCTGAGCATTTCATTACCAAAAACTTACTTAAACAATATATGCATGTAAATTTGGTGTTATTGTATTTTTTTCAGTCATTGACTTGCATTTTTTTTTCAATGCTTCAATATAATAAACGAATGCTGTTGTCAATATACAAAATTACAATTATTATTGTTGTTTTTGGTTTTTGAGAAAGAAAAAACGTTTGTTGTTAAAATTTTATTATTCTAAGCAGATAATAATTTCCTTAACGTTTGTTGCTTTTATTAATTTGTTTTTTATCTTATAATTTATATGTTTGATAATTTTTAAAACCGTTTTAATGATAAATTGTTAACAACTTTATGTACATGAATATTTTTACTCCATTAAATTAAAACATTTTAATTTAAATTAACACATAAATTAATACAACAATTTTATTAAAATTTATAAATGGAACTTTAATTAAAAAACAAACTTTAGTTGGCATGACCTTGCCACAAATGACGATATTATGATGTTGCAAACATAACAAATTTTAATAAAATGCATACAGAACATCTATTACGTCGTTTCAAAAACAATTTTATGCGTTTTAGCTTATTAGCAAAGCCTTAAACCACTTATAAAATAGCTGACATCAAATAATCACACAGTGAAGATAAGAACCGATTGAAGATAAATCCACCTCGGGCAACAATTTCCCCACCATATGTTCCATTAATCAAAAATAAAAGCATAATCGTCTCGTTAGCCGAATATTGCTTTAAGCGTGCCGTTGCGTCAAGTAAACATAAGTTAGAACGTTTGTGGACGTTTAGAATATTTAAACACGTCAAACAAACAAACAAATATTGTCATTTAATTGAGCTACCTTTGAGTTTATGGGAGAGAGGGGAGAAGATAATCAAAAGGGGAGCCATATCATATTATCATCTCTCCCATGAACTAAAAATTTGCTCAACTAAAATTGTCGTGTGTGAATCCAGTAAGAGAAACGCGATCGGCTTTTTCCTTAGGGGACGAGGATGTTCGGCTTATTCTGCCGAGAGGGATAAATTGCAGAGAATGAGGGATATATTAAAAAAAAGTCTAATAGTGATAGTAAAGTTTTTGTTATTTCGTTAATCATTATTTCTTTTTTTAACAACAAACAAAAACATGATTTGCTACTAAATAAGGCGCAGCACAGTTTTTGGAAACCTTCCGTGATAAAATTAACTGGGATGACATTTGAAATTGACGCTGACATTAATAAGTTGCTTAAAAATTAATGATGATATTAAAAAATATGGTATTATTGGATTTATATATAATTTTTGGCATTCGGTACTCACTATCGAGCACAATCGCACTACTTTCGAAAAAATACAACCCTGATCTGTTGTTATTGTCTTTTTAAAATTTTGTATTTTTATTTCTTAAAAGTCACATGATAGGATAGGATAGGATAGGAAATAACGAAACAAAACTGCATGTCGAACTTAATAATCTAATTTAATGAATATATAACACGTTTATATACAACTCATCAATACAACAATATTCCAGTATATGTGTACCCCATATTCATAAAATTTAAAACGAATTTTAAATGTTTTTTATTTCAAATTTTTCATAAAAAATTTTCTTAAAACGGATTTCAAATGTATTTTATTTGTTTATGAATATGGGGGATAGCATACGGGTATGTGTACGCTTTTTCAAGTTACATTTACCACCTTATTTTCATGTAGTACTGCAAAGCAAGATATTTGTAGAAATTTTCTTCTAATCGATATAAAGTTATTAGGGACTTTCTTGGGAAAAACGTCAATAAGTGTCTGGCAACTCTGTTCACGTAGTACCAAAACCAATTAAGAGGTTCAACTTTTCCATCTCTGACCGTGACACTGGCCATTTTCAACTGCAGCCAACTTCAGGATAAGCATTATAAAAAGTTTTGCACACAATTTTTTCCCAAAAGTAATTAAAAAAGAGTTAGGGTATGGTAATTAACTAATTGTTTTTGATATACATAAACAAAAAAAAAAGTTTGCAAAAGACTACAAAAATGGTTATTAGTTGCTACTTTGATAGTTGACTGTAAAGACGTATAAAGAAGCTACAAAAAAAGTCGCAAAAGCTGTAGTGAAAAGAATTTGCAAAAGTACTGAACAAGGTGAACACGCGTCAGACATACACATTTTTATAAAAGAAAAATTCGCTAACGTGTATAAAAACCTTAAAGTAAATAGTTTATTATAAATCGTAAAAGAATACATCTATGAAAAAAGAAATTTCTCTCTAGAATGGATATCTCACAGCCGCCACCCCAACTTACGGCTCCCTCACACTTGGCAATGAACACTAGTATACCACCGCCCATGCCTGGTGCCCATGGCAGTCATTTCAGACCACACTACCATCATGGCCACCATGGTGGCAACAAGCCCTATTTCAAGCCTTTCAGTGCAGGTGGCTTCCAAAGGCCATTTCAAATGACCCAAGATGATTTCGATGGCAAACGTCTACGTAAAAGTGTTATGCGTAAGACAGTAGATTACAATGCTTCCATAGTTAGGAAGTTGGAGGTAAGATATAAAAATCAAAATCTTTTAAAACATTTTCATGATAAAATAACAAACACTTGCTTTTGAAGACCCGTTTATGGCAAAGAGACTCTCGTGATCGTTTTGCCTTACAACCAGAAAGTATATATGCACCGGAATTGCTACCGCCCAGTAGTTATCTTGATAATCCTTCAAATGCTGTTACTACAAGATTTGTAAAAACTGCGACAAATAAAATGCGTTGTCCCATATTCACATTGGCCTGGACTCCAGAAGGCAGACGTTTGGTAACTGGAGCTAGTTCGGGTGAATTCACTTTGTGGAATGGCTTGACCTTTAATTTCGAAACAATATTGCAAGTAAGTGCATTTATGTAATTTTGAGAACAATATATTTTTGAGTTTTTTTTCAAGTTCGTAAAAGGAAGTTATTTTAAATAATGGAGTAAACTTAAATTAATTAGCAATTTAATTGTTTTTAATTTTATTTACGTTCTGCCCATTTAATTAAATATTTTAAATAGTTTTCATTGTCGTGGCTGGTTCATTTCGACTTTGAGAACAAAGTGTTTGTAATAGATTAAAGAAGAAATTTTATTTATTCTATTACAAGCTATGTTCATAAATCTATTACAAAAGTGTCGTAGTCGAAGTCTGAAAGCGTCACTATATTGGTCGTTATCGTGGTTGCCATATTTCGACTTCGACTGCGGAAGTTTCTCCCTCGATTAAAGACCAAATGTTGCGAAGTTCCTTAGTCTATTACAAAAAAGTCGTAGTAAGAGTCGGAATACGTCAACCGCTATACGGTTCATTGGAATAAAAATGAAAAAGTTCTTTAAAAAAATCTCAGCACTGTTAGCGGAACTTATGAACTTTGTTATAATAAACAAATTTCAAAACATGGAAAATATTAAAGGTTTCATTGCAGTTTTTTTTTGTTGGAAAAATTTAATTTTTTTACAACAAACTCAGGAAAAAAAAATTTGAATCTTTGCCTGTTGTCAAAAAAATTACATTTTTCCATTTTTCCACCGAGAAAAACCTGAAATGAATACTCCCTACAAGAAATGAATGATTGAAACTAACACACAAATTTTTTCACTAACTAACACACTTAAAACAATTTTACATTCAATTCAATAATGACAGTCAATTGACTAGTCATTTGATCGGAAGTGTGATGCAACTTCACACGTACACAAAAGTTTCCATCACATTTTTCATTTTGCCTTTAATAATTTGATAGAAACTTTGTTCTAGGCAATGATGAATAAAGCCTGCATGACTATCGATCAAATGAGCAGTCAATTGACTGCTAGTGTCCCTACAAGAACACTACCAGTCAATTGACTGCTCATTTGATCGATAGTCAGGCAGGATATATTCATCATTGCGTAGAACAAAGTTTCCATCACTTTATTAAGGGCAAAATGAAAAATGTGATGGAAACTTTTGTGTACGTGTGATCTTGCATCTCTCTCTAACTATCGAATATAACATATAGTTGAACTGCTCACTCCAGTGCTTTTTAATAATCAATGATAGCATAAATATTACTCAAGTTTGACTTATCATAATAGAGTAATATATCCCCCACAATTGAGTAATCATACATGATTGATATAATGACAATAAATATAGTTTTTATTATTTTAATTGTTTTTTTTATTATAAAATGATATAAAAGTAAATAGATAATTTAAAATAAGAGATCTAATTCAGCAAAAACAAAATAAACTAAGCGGTATATTGCCCTCTTTATGCCTTTTCACCGCCAACGCATCTTGCTTTTTACAAATACATATCTAAAATTTTGAAAAGAAATATAAATTAAATTAAATTTTGTAAATTTCTTTATTAAATATTGTTTTTACTTATCTTTTTTAACACTTTTAAATTTTACTTTTCACAGACAGATTTAATTCTAGTTTTTTTTTTTTTATAAAACTCGATGTTGTAAAAGTTTTGGCATATGTACATTAGATGTCCCACTCTAACATATATGCTAGAGTAGAACAACTATAATCAATAAATAAATCCATCATCATTTTCTATCAAATGACTAGTCAATTGACTATCAATATTGAATTCAATATAAATTGCTGCAATTGTGTTAGTAAAAAAATTTTGTTTGTGTTAGTTTCAGTCATTCATTTCTTGTAGGGGTTCTTGTAGGGCTTTTAATAAAAAAAAGTAGTTGTAAAAAAATGTATCAAATGAAAAAATTATTTACAGAGAAAAATCGCCACTCGAAACAGAAAAAGGGCTAACCTAAAAATCTTGATGACAAAAATTGTTGAAACGGAAAAAACAAGGGCCTGTTTGTAAATGCATCACTGCGCTGCAAACGAAAATTGAAATGGCCTAAATTACTTGAGTAATGTAAATAATGCACAAACAAATTTTAAATATAGATTACAAACATGGCTACTACAGAAAAAAATTATCAGCGAACTTGTATTGCATTTTCCATAAAAGTTTGCTCTCATGATGAAGAGCGGTGATGCATTTACTAACAGGCCCGCCCCAACACGTCAAAAATTGCTTAAAAGACCGATCGCCAATTACATATTTTATCATGTATAAAACTGAATTGCAAATTGATGTATTGTTGGACTTGTCTTTTACGAATAGTGTATTTTAGGGAATACGGAATGTATTTTTTTTTACTTGTACATTAAACACATCCGCCATAGCAGGAAACATGAATAAACGACGAATAAGTGACGCTAACTACATTCGTCGCCTGGAAGCCAGCTACTTTATTCCTTTGGAGGCGGCAGCAGCATCACAAACACCGGATGTTAAAATTTGTTATATTGGCAGCACTTTGTTTGTTTGTTAGTCAACAACCAGTAATGTAAACTTTTTTTTGGCTCAAATCACACCAAAGTTTTAAAAAAAGCACTAAAAATCGAAATTTTGAGATCTAAGTGCCCTTTTACATTTGAGAAATTGAAAGACAGAAGAAGTTTGTTCAAGAAGGGGCGAAGATGCAAAGTGTGTAGTACACAACCCTCTGTACCCTAAATTTTGTGTTCCTCTTTTCTACTTTTCGCAATTTATTCCTGTTGCTTCATATGATTTTTCTCCTTTCAACGGTTTATACATATAAACATGTGTATTCCCAGACTGTTCAAACTGGCACCAGAGTGCCGAAAATCAATCGGCTTCTTATACAAATGAATACACATACGCGAATACATTAATGATTAAACAGAATACCGGCTTAAACACATTTTCCATACAAATTGACACAAAAAAGCAGCCACAGAAACCAGTCGTGAGATAGAATCTATTTTATTTTGAGAGCGTTTTTTCTTATGCTCTCGCATATCAATACTCATTCTCACAAAAATGTTACCATACTTTTGATCAATTTCATACATTTTGTAAACAAAACTACTAAGAAAAATAAGCACAAAAGAAAAGAAAATAAAAATCAGAGAGTATTTGAAGTTACTGCCGTCGATTTTATTATGGGCTTAATTAATTTGTCAGCGATTTGCCTGAAGTTGCAGACTTTACTCTGTTTCATCATTTACTCTCGATTTGCTCTCAGTGGCCAGATTTGGTATATAATACTGTTAACATTTTGAATTTGTTAATGATTCAAAATAAATTTAAAAAAATGTTTGCTTCAACTAAACGTTAAAACAGGTTTTTGTATGGAAATTTTGCTTTAACGTGCACTTATAACAAAATTTCAGTTAGTTTATAAATTTTGTATTTGTGAGTTTTGCAAAAGATAATCTTCAGAAAATATAATTTTGCTAAAAAGAACACGTATTTTGAAAAAATGTATTGAAAAGTATTTCATGGAAAGAAGACTTTTTTGATCAGTACTAGCGGCTATTTTCGGCTAAAATTGTTGCCAACTTCAACCAGGCACACTCGCATTATATTAAACATTGCGCTTTTCAAAAAATAATTGTCAAGAAAATGTATGCATCCAAGCAAGGCACAGAAGTAATTGTTGAATAAATTCAATTTGCCTTGATTTAAATTGCTTTTTTGGGTAACTTAATAATTTTTAGATATCAACACTTGTTAGTGCAGTTCATACTGAGTTTGGTATATGTTTAGTCCCGGTCCAGACTTGCAAGTTTTGTTGCAGCAACTTCTAATTTTTTGGTGAGAAAGAGCAAAAAAAAGAATACAAAATGTGTATATTTATATTTCAACACTCCTACATATCCGAGAATTGTGGCAACAAAAATTGCGAGTTTGGACTGGAACATATTTTGCAAATTATAAAAATTTTCAATGCATTTTTATGTTTCAAAATTTAACTTTTTACAATTTTTAAACAAAAAATGTTTTGAACATTTCACAATTTTACCAAGTAAACAAACAAGAAATTCAGTGTGAACTGTGTCATCGATTTTATATATGTATGTATATTATTATTATTTATTTATTTACGGCCTGGCCCAAGGCGAATTCAGTATTTAATTTCATGTGGAGTACATAACATAACCGAATGAGGGCCTTTCTATATTGAGGTAAAAATATGTAAATTTAGATTGGCCGTTAATTGTATGGAGGCTTTTTTATTTCTTCTACTCTCATCCCACAAATCGGTTTAGTTTTATGTAAAAAATACAAAAAAATTTCACACCGATAAGTTCCGTTTTAGGGGGTGCGTCCGGCCCTCAAAGTTGGCTTTCAAGCCCAAAATACCAACAATTTTATGCAACGACAAGTCGCCTAAAGCCAAACCTTCACTTTGTGTTTAGCCGACGCCGCCGCCGATTTTTTCTGTCGGCCTTGTTCTCTGGTGCATACCTGCTCAGTTGCAAATATAAATAAACAACTGTTGACATATCGACCGCCATATTTTATACATATTTGTAAATATGTATATATATAACGGAAAATGTTAATTAAAATCGTTTTGGTCGTCTTTATTCAAGTATTTATTTGTAATATTGTTTATTTTTGCACATTATCAAGCAAATAGTTTTTATGAGTTAGGTAAGGACGGTGCTGCCAGAATTTTTGATGAGTTGCCAAGTTTTTTTTTAAGCAAAAAGTACACCCACGAATCACCATCGAAAAAAACTCCATTATAATGTACAAGTGTCTTATATATGTTTGATTTTTAATATTGTGTGTTTCTTTCTCAATGACTTTTTTTGCAGGCTCACGACACCTCAGTGCGCACAATGGTTTGGTCTCACAATGATAGTTGGATGGTGACTGGCGATCATGGTGGTTACGTTAAATACTGGCAGTCGAATATGAACAATGTGAAAATGTTTCAGGCCCACAAGGAAGCAATTAGGGGAATAAGGTATAGCTTCACAATTGTTTTTTCTTACATATTTTCACTAAGTACAATAATAATTAGTTATTTAATAGAAACATTGATACAAATAAAGTTAATGCAAATAAAGTTTTCATTAGGGCATCTGTAACTAAGCAGCATACTTAGGCAGAATTTTTAGCATATATTTTTTCCCTTAAATATATTCTATTTTCATACAATTATGTGGCAGAGTTTGTTTTGTGTTTTTAGTTGTACCTTAAAATAAAGATTTGAAAAACCAAAAAATAAAAAAACACATCTTCGTTAGAAACAAACAAACAACTCTGCCAATATATTGTTTAAATAGTTATTACTATCTCTTATAACATAATTTTAGACAAATTTAACAAACTGTGATATTTATGTTTAAAAAAAAGAAAGTAAATAAAAAGCCAAAGACTTTTGTTTTAATACTCACGCATTTATAAAGAAAAAAGTGTTTAAATAAAATTTACATCTTTTTCTTACAAAACAAACAAAACTGAACGTTTTTAATTTGAAATTGAGATTGAATAGAAAGTGAAATCGGAAATCTAATTGCTCAACTAATTAAAGGTATTTGCAAAAATTTAACAAATAAAAAAGAAAAGCTTTCCTTTTTATTTATTGAAAATTTGCTTTAATATTTTTAATTAGATTTGTTTTTTTCCTGAATCACCATCACCAACCAGCCCGCTTAGCAAGCTTCTTCTCGACGTTGGAAAGCAACAAATAGTTTATAATTTATTCTTTTTTTTAACTACATATATTTTTAATTTCTTTTATTTATAATTTCCATTTTAATTTTTTTTTATGAAATCTTTGGGTGTGTTTTATTTTTCTCGCATAAAATAAATAAAGTTTTAAAACAGCAACAAAATTTTCGCATTTTTTTATTAATCTTCTTTCACTTTAATAAATAAAGTTATTTTTACTAGAAAACAAGGCTTTGGCATTTTTATTATAAAACCAGAAACAAAGTAGGGTGCTGCATGAAAAGCAGCAAGAGTTATAAAAAATAAATAAATACAATTTATACATATCGATTTTTTAGTTATTTTTTATTTCATGGGTACTTTTAAATACAAAAAAACTCTTATTTATCAAATAAATTTTTTCTACAGAAATATTTATATTTATCTTATTTATTTTATTTTTTCTTAAACATATTTCAAAAATAAAAATATTTTTATGTCTTCATATGGGTCAACGTGTTGAACAAAACTAAAAATAAATCTACTACACAAAATATATATGTTCTGAATATACATATATTAAATGAATAATAAAAAAAAATTAAAATTAATAAACATTAACTAACATCAACAATTTTCAACCAACAAAAAAAAACTACTTTCAACAATTTCCTGGTGACCGATCAATCGGACGTGTGGAATTTTAAAATCTTAATTGCAACATTCAACATTTATTTCTGGCTGTTATTCATCATATCCTGCTGCATATTGCCGTTTGGGACGCTCTTACCATCTCTCCTTCCAAACACACACACACACACAATACTATTGTCGTTTCCGGGTTTTGCAAACGTTCGTACAGTTTTAGTCCGACTGATAGTAAATTTGTAAGCTGCAGCGATGATGGTACTTTGCGGATATTTGATTTTCTGCGTTGTCAAGAGGAGAAAGTGCTGAGGGGTAAGTACAAATGAAATTTTATATTTGTGTTTTGGTGGGCAGGGGAGGGAGTTTGGTTAAATGAAATACATATAAATAAAAAAAATTTTGGTTTTAATAATTTTTACAATTAGTTGAGATAAACTCGTTTTATCGGAGATTTTTCTAGTGCACAGTGGTTAGAAAATAATTTTATTTTGAATAAAACTCGGTAACTCGTAAACTGCGAAAGATATTTTAATGAAATTTAACCGCTCTAGAAGGCTTCAATTGTGGGAAATGATTTCATAAGAAAATTAATTAAAAATATAAAAAAGTTTTTTTTACCCGTTTTAAATGTCAGATGTTCTGGCGCATCTCGCATAATATTTGCGATTGTGACATACATACATGTGAGCTCAAATTGCAACAGTACACCGTCATATAAAATGCAAAAAGGGCGAATATCATTTTTGAAAATTTTTGAGCAGATAAATAGCTTGTATAAAAAAGTGATGTAAAGTTATGATACTATACTGAATAAATAGTTTTTTTAATCACGAATAGTTTGCTTTTTGTTAATGGCTCGATTATGTATGGCTATCGAATTTTAGTTGCGTTGCCAATTTGCTATACTAGCATAACAGCCGTTGATTTCAGTTGACAAATTGCAACAATACATATTGGCAACCACACATTTTTCATTTCTAAGGAAAAAAGCTGATTAAATTAAAATTAAATAAACCACCTTCTTTGGGAAGGCGAAAATATGCTTAGAGGTTAGGTTAGCAGGTTGCTGAGAAGAGAGAGTAAGTTTGCAGCTTACTTGGGTCAAAATGACAAGGGTCTAAGCGTCGCTTTCGATTATGAGCTAATTCGTTCACGTTTTATCAGTTTGAGATTATGGCATTCGATATCGAACCATATTACATTGTCCGACAGCGAATGCCATAATATCAAAATGAAAAATATGTTCAAGCCAGCACGTTATCGAAACCGACGATTAAACGCCAGGTCCCTTTGTGTTACCTGAGAGTCTAGGTAAGGGATAATGAAAGTACATATGGTGAAGTGACGGATAAAAGAGAGAAGCTTAATTCGGTTTTTTTGTTTGTTTTTAAAATTCTGTTTGTGCAATTTTGTGCAAATTTTTACTGGATTTTACTGAAATGCGTTCGTTTACACATAAAATTGCAAAAGAGAGTGCCAATTGATAGTTGTTGACTGATAGTCTGCAAATTTTTACTGTAAAAATTTTTGCCAGTAAAATCCAGTAGATGAGAAAAACATATGGTTCAATAAAATAAACAAAACAAGTAAGCAAATACAAAGTATAAAGTTTTTAATAAAAGCACTTAGGTCTGTTCCAGATGCATAACAAAACAGTCCGAACTTGCACAAAGTTATCCAAAAGCGTTCCAGATAGCAATTTTTGTGCAATTTTGAAAGCGAATGAGAGAGTATTTTTTTTTCATTTCCTGTACAAACTAGTACGAAGTTTTTCTTCTGTGTAAGTTCGGACAAGAATTAAATAATCAGCTGTTTTTTGTTTACATATGAAACTGAAAAATTAATCAGAAAATTTGCAAATATAGGAAAAAGTTTGTACATGCCAATATATTAAAAAGCAAAATGGAAGTATTTTCGAACAAAGTTCAAGTTGTAAGTACATTTAAGCATATTTCTCTATTTCTTTAATATAAAAAAAAATTCTTTTTATGATTTTTTTTAAATAATTAACGTAGCTTCTACTTCTTTGGATACTTTTTTCGTTTACTTTTTACATCTAAAAATCATTTAAAATCACTAAAATAAAATTTAATTTAATTAAAAAGTAAGCAGCACTAGTATATCAAGGTGGACAATTATGGTTTTTTTTGCGTTCCACCTATTTTGTATAACTTTTGAACATTCAGATAGTAGTTTTCTTTTTACTCTCATTAATCCGAACTTCTACAAAATCTTATGGAACACACCTATTATACAACACTATGATCAGCTGATTTGATTAATCTGCAAATTTGTGCAATTTTTTCGTTCGCGTACTTTTATGTGCAAGAGACGACACTCTTGAGAGTAAAATTTTAAAATTACCCAAAATGTACTCAACTAATGGATATTACTGGAAAAGTAAACAAACGGACCTATTGTTGATTTTTAAAGCATCGTTTTAGGGTCTCTGGTGCTAAGTAGGCGCACTAGTAGTTATTTTACTTCGCCAGTTAGTTGTTACTCACCATACTGCATAATCGTTCGACTTTTGAGAAAATGCAACCCGGATCTTATGATTTCGGCAATTGGTATAAACTTCATTAGATCAGGGTTCCATTTTCTATGTAGGATAGTTACATATAATAAATATCAGAAAAATGCATGATATTGATATTAGTCTGACCAGGGTCTGTCACGCAATTAAGCCTATATTTGCACTCTTGAAACAGTTGCAGCGCTGGCAGCGAATTTTCTAAAAATATAATTTTTTTATGGGATGCCCATGGGAAAGTATTGTGTTCAGAAACAATCTTGAGATTCCAAAAAAATTATTTTGAACTATCCCATTATGAAAATTTAATTTTTTAACATTAAAATGATAACGCCGAATCACCGTCCTCCGACTCTTTTTTTCAATGTCACAAGACTAAATACAAATTTTTAAGGTCATCACAATGTAAATTTCCCAACTTAAGTGAAATTTTTGTATTTACGGTGTTGAAGCGGGAAAGAATTATTGTAAACGGGGTTTTTGGGGAAATAAAGTCAAATTTTTGTATTTACGGTATTGTAGCGTAGTATAGAATTTGTAAACGGGGTATTGGGAAACTAACGTCGAATTTGTGTATACATACATATGTATATAGTGTTGTAGTGGCATAGCATTAATAAGAACGCGGTATTTGTAAACGTTAAGTTATATTTTTGTGTTTAAAGTACTGTGATGGCACAACAATTTTGGAAGAGTCGTGCATTTATTTCACTTTTCAATGAAAATTCGCAACAAAATAGTTTTTTTGAAATATAATTTTTATTAGAAATTATTGTATCGGCCCTTACGAGGGTACGTGTTTACTTTAAACGAACGCTTAATTAAATTTTTCGTAATAAAAAGATTCAAAATATTGCACATTTTCTAGAAAATAAAGCATACAACATTTTTGTTCTAGATTAAAGAACATATGTATATTGTGGTGTTATTTCATCTATTACAATACATTCAGTGAAGTGCGACTTTGAACCGTGCACAAAGGTTTCCGTAGCGACACGAGATATATAATTCAATACGAACTTTAGCCTATATAAAATATAGTTTTGGCATTTTTTTTCGTTTATGGTTTTTTTTTTGGTTTTAAGCGTTTATTTTTAGTTTTGGGATTTTTTTGCGTTTATTGGCGTTTTTTTAGTTTTGGCACTTTTTTTTCTCATTTTTGCGATTTTTTCGGTTTTTGGCGTTTTTTTTCAATTTGGTAAATTTTATTTTCATTTTGGCGAATTTTTTTTAATATAAACAATTATTTTGGGTTTGGCGCATTTTTCGCGTTTTGACGATTTTTTTTTGGGTTTTGGCGATTTTATTTCATTTTTGCAATTTTTTAAATTTACACTTTTCTCGTTTTGGTGTTTTTTTCGTTTTGGTGATTTTTTTTTTCATTTAGGCGATTTTTTCGGTTTTTGAAGTTTTTTATTTTGGCGACTTTTTTCATTAAGCGCTTTTTTTAGTTTTGATACTTTTTTCTCATTTTCGGTTTTTGGCGTTTTTTTAATTTTGGCGATTTTTTTTCGTTATGTAGATTTTTTTCATTTAGGCGATTTTTTCGGTTTTTGAATTTTTTTTTTTTTTGGCGACTTTTTTTCATTGGGCGCTTTTTTTAGTTTTGATACTTTTTTCTCATTTTCAGTTTTAGGCGTTTTTTTCATTTTGGCAATTGTTTTAGTTTTACACTTTTTTTCTCGTTTTGGCAATTTTTTTCGGTTTTTGGCGTTTTTTTTAATTTTAGCGTTTTTTTCGTTGTGGCGATTTTTTTGGTTTTTGAAGTTTTTTTTATTTTGGTGACTTTTTTTCATTAAGTTTTGATACTTTTTTTTCATTTTCGGGTTTTGGCGTTTTTTTTCATATAAACAATTATTTTGGTTTGGTTTGTCGATTTTTTTTGGTTTTTGGCGTTTTTATTTCATTTTGGCAATATTTTTAGTTTAACACTTTTTTTCTCGTTTTAGCGATTTCGTTCGTTTTTTGGCGTTTTTTTTAATTTTAGCGTTTTTTTTCGTTTTGGCGACTTTTTTCATTAGGCGCTTTTTTTTAGTTTTGATACTTTTTTCTCATTTTCGGTTTTTGGCGTTTTTTTCATTTTGGCGATTTTTTTCTCATACAAACATGTATTTTGTTTTGTCCAATTTTTTCGGATTTTTGGCGTTTTTTTACTTTTTGGCGATTTTTTTCATTTGTACGATTTTTTTGAATTTTGCGACTTATTTTAGTGTTAGAAGTTTTGTTTTAATTTTTTCCGTTTTTGTTGTTTTTTTTTAATTTTTGGCAATTTTTTTTTGGTTTGGCGATTTTATAATTTTCGGATTTTTTAGTTTTACCGTTTTTGAAAATTTCAAGAGTTTACCTCTTACGGTTTCCAAGATATAGCAAGTTCTCAAAATTACATAGTCAAAATTGCATTAACTGATAGAACACCCTTTAATTTAAATTTTAGTGTTAATTGTTGTGGTCTATATAAAAATACACTAATATTACGAATTTCAAGTTTCAATATACATATTTCGCCGAAAAAGTATAGTGTTTATACCTCTGTGCTATAAGAGTACATGAAGAAAGAAGTTGTTGGTTGATAATTTATATTGAAATATTTATTAATTGTGCTTAAATTTTCGCAGGTCATGGTGCTGACGTCAAATGTGTGCACTGGCATCCTCAAAAGGGTATTATAGTGTCGGGTAGCAAAGATAATCAACAGCCTATAAAATTATGGGATCCCAAAAGTGGCCAAGCGCTGGCTACATTGTAAGTAATTGAATTTTTTAAGAAAGGGAATTGAGTTAATATATTTTCCTTTTTTTTTGATCTTTTAAGACATGCTCACAAATCAACTGTTATGGATCTGAAGTGGAATGACAATGGCAATTGGCTGGTGACGGCCTCCAGAGATCATTTGCTCAAACTATTTGATATAAGAAATCTAAAAGAGGAAGCCCAAGTATTTAGGGGACATAAAAAAGAAGCCAGTTCCGTGTCCTGGCATCCAGTGCATGAGGGTCTATTTTGCTCTGGCGGTTCGGATGGTTCGATTTTGTTTTGGAATGTGGGGTAGGTTGAGGAGTTTGTAATTTTGTTTGTTTGTTTTTTGGTTAAAGTTTAATAAATTTTCTTTATTAATTTTATTTTTAGGACCGACAAAGAAATCGGCGGTGTGGAAACGGCCCATGACAGTATAGTATGGACGCTGGCTTGGCATCCTTTGGGCCATATTTTATGTTCCGGTTCCAATGATCATACAATTAAGTTTTGGACTCGCAATCGGCCGGGTGACTTGATGAGAGATAAATACAATTTGAACACTTTGCCAGCCAGTTTGGCCGCCTTGGATGACTGCGAATATGATGATGCGATTATACCTGGTATGGGTCCCGAAGACAAGGTTGAATTTACCGAAAGTTTGACAGCCGATAAAGGCTTTATTCCGGGTCTTGAATTGGATCCTGCCAACGCTAATGCCAAAGACCAAGAGAAAAAGGTTCCGTATAGCAAACCCATACCCAGAAACTTTCAAGCACAGTGGGCGGGCTCTAGACGGGCCGACGAATCGGAAGAAGAGATTGTGTACACCCCGCGTGAAAGGCGTATTGATACTGGTGGCCTTACTCCTCAGCAAGTCAGTGAAAACGCCATTGAGGGCATGCTGGCAAGTGGTGTGCTTACCACCATGGATCCTCAGGCCATAGCGGGAATATTAGTGTATGGCCGTTTTATAAGAGTCCATCCTGACTCCAGACTAATGTTGGCCGTGCGGCAAGGACCTGACTATCTTAATAAGTACATAGATGCCGGCAAACTGGAGGAGTTAAGAGATGTTATACCAGTCAATGAACGTTCTAGATCAGTTTCGCCCACCTTGGAAGGCCGTGAGAGTTCGCCGCCCTCCAAGAAATCACGTGCTGAAGCGCGGCCACATTATCCTCAAGCTGTGTTTGTTAAAGAATTGTTAAGTTTGAAAAAACCCTTCCTGCCTTGTTTAATCAACATCAAACAGCAGCAACAACCGCCTTCACAGCCAAATGATGAAATTCTAAATTCACCGCAAAGCAATTTCACTCAACAACCGCCAGGACCTTGGGCGAATAATAATGGTCCTTGGAATGGTCCAGCGAACGGGGCAAATCACAACGGTTTCAATAATAATAATAATAATTACAGCAACAATAACAACAACATTGAGCGCAACGAGAGTCCTTCTTTCAATCAATCGAATTCCAAAGGTGACATGTACACCAGCAACAGCAACAACAACAACAACAAAAACAATAGTAATAATCAAAGCAACAGCCACAGGCGTCACAGACGCGGTGGTGGTGGCAGCAATCGCAGCAACAATGATGGCGGTGGCCGTAATCGTGCCCATCGCAATAGACGTTTTTAAGGCAAAAAGCACTCCAGTACTCCATCACTTCTTAATTTAAGTCCTCCAGCCATTTGCAACGCTCTTATTTCTTATTTATTTAGAAAATATTTTAGCCTTTCCTCTAACCTTAGATTTTGAATTATTGCCTTAAAATTCATTTTCTATTTTATGCTTTGCAGTTTTATTTTTGTTTTACTTTATTTTCTTAATAACAATTGAGTTTTTGCGTAATTGTCCAGAGTCCAAGCTGGGGCTGTCTCACTATTATTCCCGAGAGAAAGCGTAATTTGGCATGAATATATTAAAATCCATACTGATAAAATTTTAATGAATAAATTAAATTAAATTGTAATTGTAATTAAAGCACATCCATAAAATGTAAAGTTGAAAAACAAATAATAAGGGAGAAAAAATCTAAACAAAAATACTTTATAATACATACATACATACATACATATGTATGTATATAATATACATATAAAACACAAGAAAAAATAAGTTTAATAAAATCTGTACGATATGTTAATTTTTAAATTCCGGTAATTTCATCATAATCAGATGGAAGGAAAGTAATAAATAAGTAGTGGAGAAATGCTTATTTTGAATCGGTTTTAAAAATAAGTACATATTTAGTTACAAATCCTGCCAATCAAACTCTTGGTAAGTATGATTAAAAATTATTGCATTTTATTTGTGACTGTTTGTTGTTCATTCCGGAAGCGATATTTGCTTAAGTGTGTAATTGCTAAGTGCGGGTGTGGGCAGGTGATGAAAGTACATACATATGTTACATACATATAGAAGATTTCGAAAAAAAAACAGTAGTTAAAGCTTAAAATGGCACTTATAACGGTTTTCGAATTTTTCGATTCGTTTTCGAAACATGCAACACTTTTCTTTAATCTAGTACAAGCAGAAAAGTAATCAATCAGCTGTTTAAAAAATAAACAATAACAAAGAAAAATTAAAATTTCTTAAGAACTAAAATAAAATAGAAAGTTTGTATCAAAAAAGATTTAAAAACCAAAATCTTAACGATTTTAATATGAAATGGTTGACAGGATTTCTCAACGACATGTAGTTACTAAATCTAACGGCATGTTAGGTACACACTTTGCACTGTGTTTACGCAACACGTGTATTTTACATGTTACATATTTTGCCACAGACAATGAACCTCGATTGCAACTTCGAACAACGAATCCATAAACAAGACTACTTAGTCCCTGTCCAGACTTGCAATTTTTGTTGCAGCAATTCTTGAGTTTATAGGTGAGTGAAGTGAGAAGATTGGGGATGGGTACACAGTTTCATGTGCTCGGCAATTCTCTTTTGATTTGAAATTCGTGCTGGTATTTATTTATTATTTTATTTATTCAGTTGTGTGAAAAATAAAAAATATAACAAAAAATAAATAGAATTGTTAATTTTTCAGGCAAATTTGTGGTGTAATAGAAATTTTTTAATGCATAATTGCAAATTATAATTTCGTAGTGTGAACAATTATGCAATTTCAAAGCAGAAATTTAAGAAATTGCAGCAACAAAAATTGCAAATCTGGACGAGGATATACACACTATGCGACCGACAATGCAATCTTGCCTGGTTGCATAAACATGTCACAAAGTATGGACGGAAAACTATCGATACTATCAATAGTTAATTTTTTTCCGTGACTATCGTTGTTGTAATTCTGCCATATATTAATACTTAAAACCAATCGATATTTTTTAATCACTATCGATAGTAAAATGATACATCACTAAAACCAAAAAACTAAAATATGTTGCTGCAGTCGTTACGCAGCTCTGGGTCGGGGAACATCTCTCGCGTCATCGTAATTATTTCTTAAGTGCGGTCAGGCTTGTGTGTGTTGTTTGGCCTTCGAGAGTTTTTCGTCTCAATCGCACTGGTTATTGCGGTATTTCGTGGAATTTCTTTAGCTTCTTCCTATGCGAAGGCATAGGTCGTGTACAGTCAGTCACAAAACCTTTTAAAATACTGTTAATACCATCTTGGGCATATGGTCTACGTTACTCCGCCCATATTTGTGCAACACCATATTATGTAAATTTACTTTGTTTAATAAATAAAATATGTTGCTTTTCATAAACAAAAACAACTGAATGATGGGAAAATTTCTTCCTCTGATCTCACTTATTTTTCATACAATTATATTATATTAGTTATTTATTGAACTGACATATACATACAACTCTATTTAATTTTGTGTAAAATTATTTTGTTTCGAATTTTTAGTGTAAATAAATATGTACATTATACGAAAACCACACAACATCGATACTATCACGATAGTATCGTCGATATATCGATAGTTTTCCTAACTTTTGATAGTGTGGAATCGATATATCGATAAAGTTTTTTAAACTATCGAAAACTTTCGATAGTTGGGGCAAAAGGCCCTTTTTTCGCGTATCCAATTCACATCACAACTGAAATAGAAAAACACACTAACTTTTATTTGGATAACTCTGAAAACAAACTGTATATGCCAATTTTAATTTTTGTTGATGTGGACAACATCTGAGCATCGAATGAGACCGATCCCATATGCACGTTTTATGAAGTGGTGGTACACCAAAGATGCACGTATTTAAATCTTTAAAATGGGTCTCCTGATAAAAACTGGTTTTTACCCTTAGGTCCCTTTCTATTTTCCGCGTCACATATGCAGTAGTGTATATTCAACGTTTTTCACAACCAAACTTACAATGACAATGCAAATTAATCAATCCCAACCAAATTATTTTAAAAGTTGGAAACCGTGATGGGGGCATGAGAAATATTTTAGTGTCAGTCACTTCTTTATTTTGTACAGTCTTTTTCTAAAAAGCGCTTTTTTCCAAAAGTAATTTATTCAAAATATTTTTTTTCCAAAAATTACTTTCTTCAAAAAGTACTTTAATCAGAAAATATTTTTTCCCAAAAATAACCCTTTTCAAAAAGTACATTCATCAAAAATCACTTTTTTCAAAAAGTACTTTTTCCTTTTCGGAAAATGTTTTTTTCCAAAAAGTACCATTTTCAAAATGGCATTTTTTTTTCTAAAGTATTTTTTCCAAAAAGTAACACAAAATATTATTTTTCTCCAAAAAGTAACGTTTAAAAAAATATTTTTTCTTAAAAGTACCAATTTAAGAAAATATATTTTTTAAAGTACCTTTTTTAAAAGGAAGTACAAAAAGTACAATTTTCAAGAGAAATTTTTCTAGTGTTTTTTTTTTATTAATTTTTCCTAAAAGTATCCTTTTCGAAAAAGTGCCCTTTAGAATGTTTTTTTTCTTCTTAAAATTACCTTAACAACATGAGCGAGAGAACTGGGACTTCCAATTCGAGCCAACAGCTGCTCTCATTTTCTATTTTAAATTGTTTTTCATTACATACATACATACGTGAGACCTCTTCAATATTTAACTGACTAACAAAGAAGTGCTTTCAAATAAAATTGCAGCCTGTAATTAACATATTTTTTACTTTTATTTAAATACATTTTGAATTCTCAATTCATTAGGGACAAGATGCGATAAAAAAATTAAAATAAAAAGAAGAACTTATTTATAAAAATTTCTTGTCTTCACGGCAGATAAGTAAGTAAGTATATATATTTATTTATCTTTTGAAAAGAAAAGCACAATCTAACTATGTACTACAAAAATTCTAACATTTGTTATCAATTAGAGACTTCGCGTTCTGAGGAGTTGCGTCTAGATGGAGAATTCTGCAGTTCTAATGAGTCACTTCCCTTTGGCGATTGTTCAGAGGATGAGTTACGCCTGGACTTAAAGCGCTGTTCCTGTTCCGAGTTACGTCTTGATGAGGTGGGAGAGACGCGCTGACGATCGGCCATTGAATTACGTCTATCGAAGCGAGATTTATTCATACGCTTACGTTCGTCATCCTCGTGATTCTCGTTTTCGTATTGGTTATCATCATTGCAATGATCATTTGGGTTGGTTTTCTCCTTCTCTTGAGTTGAGTTGGCTGCCGAGTGCTCGGCGGTGCCTAAACCGCTGTCTATGCCAGCTGCTAACAAATTCTCCGCCAAGGCGGCATTATGAGCCAAAACCTGTTTGTGACGTTTATTAAAAGTTTCCTTTATTTCACGTTCCTCTTCACGCATGCGATCTTGCATGTCTTTTTCAATTGTTCTCTTAATTTCCTCGGCCGATTTAACTAGTTTATCCGTTTCGATTACTAGTTTACGAGCTGGTGACGACGAACGACGCTCTCTGCTGCCGTCTCTTTTGGACCAAGAACGTTTTGAACGGGAACGTGAGTGCGAACGACTGTGCGTTCGTGACCAATCCGAGGAAGACCGGGAACGTCTTGTTGATACTAGTTTTTTGCTGGTTTTTTCTACAGGTTTCTGGTGTGCGCTACTACTGCCTTGTTGGCCGGGCGATTTAGATCGGGAAGTTTTACGACTTTTATCATCTCTAGACCTGACACGTGAGCGCGAATGAGATCTTGACTCGGACCTTGAGTAAGAACGCGAACGACTACGTGATCGAGATCTGGATCGCTTGGAGTAGTGGCGAGAACGGCCATGGGAACGGGAGCGAGAGCGTGAACGAGAGCGTCGTGTGCGACTACGAGAATGGGACCTAGAACGACTTCTGGAGCGAGTTCGACGATCGCGGGAACGTGAATGTGAACGGGAATGGTGTCTAAAAAGATACATGAATAAAATAAAATGTTAAAAAAATTTAAGCTGAATTCACTCAATTGATTCAGAAGAAAATTACATGAATATCAAAAATTAATTATATTGAATTTAAAATTTTTTGTTTGATGCTTTTTGTTATTATTATGATAATGTACGTGTAATTCTCAATCACTTTGAGAGTTTTTATATAGAGATGTAAAGTTTTTTTTTAGATTTCTTCATGCATTTGTTGGTTGAAGCCTACTGAAAAGTTTCTTAAGCAGAAACGAAATGCATATAGACATGCTTATGCAACAACAAACATAAAATCTTAATTTTATTTAATTTGAAAAAAAAAATTGCAATTCATCGGCACTTTAAAACAAATAATTAACCTTGAAAATTATAATATATAAATTTTTTTAATAAATTAAATTCATTTCAGAAAAATGGAAAAATGTAATTTTTTACAACAAACACAGGGAAAAATATTTAAAAAAAATGTTTGATTTTTTTTACTGTTTGTTGTCAAAAAAATTACATTTTTCCAACGAGAAAACGCCATATTCTTATAACAAAATTGAATATTATAATCAAAAACTAGGGTCGTCTAATCGTTGCTTACGATAACGAACTGATTCGATTACGTTTTTTCAGTTTGAGATTATGTCAATCGATATCGAAACATATTATTACATTGTTCGATAGCTAAAAAAAGTGATCGCGTCAGTTCGTTATCGAAAGCGACGATTAGACCCCTGCTGATTACGTTAAATTTTTTAACAAATATATTTTTATAAACATCATCTCTCTCACTCACCTTCCCCTTGAATATCTATGATGATAACTACCGCTGCCGCCATCTTCGTCATCGTAACGATGATCCCGCTCATCATGATTGTTGTAATATTTATGACTATTGTAATGAGATGAAGACGAAGATTGACCATCGTAGTTGCCACGACCACGCCCTCTGCCTCTACCACGACCACGCATGCGTGGTGCAAATCCACGATAATTGACGGACACTGGAAAAGTGGGCGGGCGATACATGCCCAGACCTGGAAATAAAGGCGAGGCATAGGAAAGCATGGACAATGATTTCATCCATTCGCTGGCAGCTTCGGGATTGTAATTGGCGGCAGCTCCCATAGCTGCCATCGTTTTGAAAGGGTTTAGAGGATTAAGACCGTCCGCTGTGGAGGCAGCTGCTGCTGATACTCCTGGCACTAAGCGTGGCGCTAAAGGATTTTTATTGCTTTCGTTCTCCGAATCGGAGCCATGCTTAGGCTTTTTACTCTTCAATAAACCCATTATGGGGGTATTATTCTTAATATCATCGACTTTTTTCCTTTGATCGCTTAAAAGTTTTTCTGTAGCCACTTTATATTTTTGTACCAAACGCTCGCGCATACTATCGCGCTGCATATCTATCAAATATTTGCGCGAGGAGGTGGAACTATGCACCTTGGCCATATGTTTAAGCTAGAAGCAAGTACATTATTTTTGTTTTTTTTTTGTTCTTGGTATTTCATAATTTAATTACCTTCATACGATCAAAGAGTTTTTCCAATATTCTTATGCTCTCCAATTTCCTTTGGGCTATCATGAGCTTTCTCTCTTCTAGGCGTATTTTTTGTGATATTTCGATTTGTCCTTTTTCTTGTATCTTCTTAAGATGTTTTTCTTTACGTTTTTCCTCGCGCTCTCTTTGTTTTTCCAATTCTTCCAGTTTGGCTTGTTCCGCTTCTTGCCTGCAATATGGTTTGTTGATCGTTTGTTGTATGTTTGCTAGCCACTTTTCAGTTTTCAACGTTTATTTTTATTTATTTTTTTTCAAACGTTTCTTTCTTTTAAATTTGTTTTGCAAAATTTTTCTTATTCATATTTTGTTATTAAAATGTTTACTCTACTAAGAAAATATTTAAAATAATATTAAGTTAATAGCGGGAAAATTAAAATTTTCTGTGGAATTTTGTAACTCTGCATTGAGAAATATTGTTATTTCAAAGATTAGAAAGCATTATATACATATATATGTACATATATATAAGAATTTTAAAAGCAAAGTTTTGACATTTCTCGAAAAATTTTTTGCATTCGTTCTCATCACGCATAAAGGAGAATCATCTCTTAGATTCAGTCTTTTTGATGGAAAGTGGAAACAAAATACTCCACTTTTAGTCACCATAAAGTGAAAAATAACATACAATTAGAGTGAAGTCTAAAATGCCTTCTTCAGTTCTTGGAGATGACTGTGCAGGCAGTTCAACAAAAAAAAAAGTTACTAATAAAGAAAATTTCAAGTTATTGTGATAATAGCTTTGCTTGCTGTTGATGAGAACAAACGACTCACTTCGAATACATATACATAATTGTCGAAATTCTTTTAAATACAAGACATTTGCTGCATATACTTACTTATATATGTATATAGTTTCGTAGAAATTGTTCGATGTTTTAGTTTACTTACTCAATTGGCATACACTCTTCTTTTTATTTCGCTTATACAGAATTTCCTGTTATCTTACCTCTGGCGCTCCAGTTTTTCCAGCTCCAACTTCTTTTGCTTTTCAATTTCTTCTTCCTCAGCCTTGGCTTTGGCTATTAAACGTTTACGTACCCTTTCACGACGTTGCATTTGAGCATCACTCAAATGTTTCGTTGTATCAAAGTTTACCATTATGTTAATCGCTTGGGTTTTATCTACAAACTTACGCACCAGTTTCATGCTACGAAACTCATCCATGGCACGTACAAAGCCACCATATTCATCAAATTGCACATAACTACAAATTGATTGACACAGTTATTCCCATATTACAATTCTTTGAAAAGCTTTATTTAAACTTACGCTTCAAATAAAATATCCTGCTCAAAACTAAATGTCTTCATGCCATTTATATCGGCATTCATCTTGCTACGAAATGGATCGCATATGGGTATGTCCACACAGCGCACACTACCGAATTTCTCAAATATTCTTTTGAATATGCTTTCCGAGGGTTTAGCATTATCCTCGATTTCCAAATGACGCGGGCAGAACCATTTGATGGGTAAATTTGTCAAATGTATGGTATCTGGCCGTTCTCCAGCCTTCATTTCATCCATATTATGGGCATCCCTAAAGAAGGAATCCCAATCGTGTCTGGTAGGAAAGTCGTCTTTTGATTCAGAGGCTCGCACACGAAAACCTTCATGGAAGCCAGCAATTTTTAAAGACAAGCCATCTAAGCGACTCAGTGCTGAACGCAGACGTGAACGCTCGTCTAGTTCAGCCTCAAAACGTATAAAATCGATGGTACTTTTCGATACCTGTAGGACACAGAAATTTGATTAAATTTCTTTTAATTAACGTTTGCAATTAATCGAAATTTCGTGTCTCACCTTAAGCACCAAGAACTTGTCCGGCCTTAGAGCTTGACTCAATTTATCCATAATATCCAAATTAGAAATGGATTTGCCCGTTTTATGGGAGGGCAAGGCCACAGATATATTCATCTTGGCCACTGGCTTGAGGTAAAGACTGTGAGGCAGATACAGCGGCACACAGTCTGCGACATGTTGTATAGTCTGAATGTTTATCATTTTGTTGCAAATTTTTTATTTTCAATTTTATTTGCGTTTGATTATTTTTTATTATTATTATAAATATGTATTTTAATATAAATTTAGGTTACGAAAAAAAAAATTAAAGAAAAATAGAACAAAGTGAAAGTTTATGAAAATCCCCCCAGTATACAAAATTTATTTCCTACAATTGCTTAAACTAACTTATAAACTAGATTATAAAAAAAAGAATTCTATATTTTATTAGTTTAGTTTCCTTATTCCACAAATGCAGCCACTCAGCTCCAAGTTATGTATAATTTTCATTATATACACAAACACACAAAGGCAACAGCACTACAATAAAATTTCAATTTTTTTAAAGTCTATTTATTGCTAT
Organism: Tachina fera; assembly: GCA_905220375.1. Classification (NCBI taxonomy): domain Eukaryota; kingdom Metazoa; phylum Arthropoda; class Insecta; order Diptera; family Tachinidae; genus Tachina; species Tachina fera. The sequence continues at coordinate 181,940,489 of LR999963.1, forward strand.
AAATCTCATAAATTCTTTAAGAATTTCAAGTTCTTCATATAAAACACTTTTCAATTCATTTATATTTCATATATTTGCTGCGCTAAAACGTTTTAATTTATAGAAAATCTTTTATTTTTCCACAAATCTCGAGAATTTTGTTAAGAAATGAAAAAATAAAATGCCGTATGAATTTTTCCCCAATATGAACAGTATTGCCCAAAAAGGTATTAAGAAAACAGGGTTGCATTACAAGGGTAGTCAATTAAAAGTATTTTTGGTATGGCAATAACTTTATTTTCGATTGTAATGCCTTTTGAAGCAACCGTTTTTAGGTTAGTTAAATGGCGGTAAAATGAGCTTCTGATCGCGTTTCCTCAACTAATGGAGAGTCAAACAATATAGAAAAAGTTAAGTGAATAACTAAAATCGTTTTTAGTTTTAAATAAGTGAGTTAATGCTTTACTTTTTAAAGTTAATACAAAAATCCAGTTGATAAGCAATAAAAAAGTAAAAAATATTAAAAAAATTGCTTAAGGTCAAGTGTGCAATGAGCCTGCAAATAAATGCACGTGGTAAATAAAAGTGTATCCAACGTATAACAGCCATACATACATACATATGTTTGTATGGGCGTGTGTATATATGAGTGCATGCTTGTGTACGAAGAGGCATAAATACATATGTATGTAAGTAGTAGAAAAGAAAAGTGTTAAAAAAATGAGTGCAAGAAACAAATGTAAGCTTAAGTAGTTTTGGGGAAATGAAATAAAGTAAAACAAAAACAGAAAATGCAAACCGCCATATCTAACATTTTGAATATTTGCAGCAAAAGAAAAAAAACATACACACACACATTCATACAAATTGTATGTAAATAGACGACTTAAATTATTTGCTGATAAAATCGTTATTTCTTGGCGGAAAAATTTTAAATTTTGCAAGGAGATGTATTTTGATTTACCAAAACGGGATAAATGTAAAAACTATTTTTAATATTTTTATAACAGTAGTAAACAGATAAAAGTGATTAATCGCAGCCATTTTTAAATTAAAAACTAAAAATTCATAATTAATTTTCGCCAAAAAAATTTTATTGGAGAAATTCCCTTCCTCACAAACCTAAAGAGGTAAGTGTTATTTTTTATTCTATAATTTTTTTCATTACCCTAGAACAAATGACTTAAGCACTTTTTCCCTTTTGCCGCAGAAATAATTTAATGACACACTTAAGACAACATACGAGTACTTACTTACGGCTTCTCATAAAATAATCTACTCAAAATAAATTTTTTTTTCTCTTTAGGCTTTATTTTTTTTAAATCAGTTTCTTCTTTATTTTCTCAATATTTTCATTTCCAAATCATTTAATTCTTGTATTTGTTGCTTTTAAGTATTAAATATTTGTGGTGAATTTCTTGAGTTTAATTGAGGGCGTTTTTGAAAATATTTTTGAAGGTATTTATTTATTTTTTATAAATAATTTTTTTATGCTTATATTTATTGTTTGTAACATTTTATTTGCTATTTGCTTATTTTATTTTTTTGTTAAATCATAACATGTTTTTTTATTCTGGGATTGTGGGAAAATTTTACTTTTGTGTGGGGCTTAGCTTAATTTATTTAATATTTTTATTTTTAGGATTTTAATTGAGTTTTATTATTGTAATAAAGGAATACAATGGATAAGAGATTTGGGTTTTTGACACATTTGGATTTTTTTCTTATATGTATAAATTTTTAGGGAAGGGAAAACGCATTTTGTTATGTTACTTTTTTTTCTTCAAGTTGTTGTAGTAAATGCACTCTTCTAGTTTTTGTTTTAAATTTCTTTTTTTGTTGATAATTGCCTTATTTCATTCATATACAATGTAATTAATATATTTTCTTTGTAATTTTAATACTAAATTTTTAATTTGATACGTTTCTAAATGATATAGATGCGTTGTTGCTTAGCATGTCGCTTTCTTAGAACTTTTTTTTTGAGCGTGGGATTATGTTTTCATTTTCAATATTTTTAAACAGTTTTTTTTCTTTTATATTTTTATTCAAAATAATCGTATGTATGTATTGTTTGTTATGGTTTTTATATATTTTTTTAACAACTTAATTTAAATTAAATAAAAAAAACTTATTAATTTATTTTTATTTATAAATATTTAAATAATAATTATAATTCATGAGTATTTTTTATTGTTTGTGTGTGATTTCTTATTTTATATTTATTAATTTTTTATGCATACAAATTATACATAAAAATTTTCGGCTTTATTTTGTTTGGTTTCTTTTTTTTACTGCCTGCCATCAGATATTGCATCATCTTATTAGCCAGGATAATGTTAAACAGCTGAAAGTTTGTGTTATTGTTGTGGCTGTTGTTTTTTGTATAGATAAAATATTGGAAAATGATAAAAGTATTGTGGCTAAATGTAGCCTGGATATTCGTTGTTTCACTAGTGAAGCTGCATTACGGGATTCTTCTAATCCTGGCCAAAAGGGAATATAAAAAGTTATAATTTAAAACACGATTTTATGGTAAATGCTTATAAGAGAAATTTCTCAAAAGCAACCCACCTCCAATAAAATTTAATTGATCATCATTAATAGTTGCTATGCCGGGATGTAATTTGATTTCTGGAAAATATAAATTTTTATAATGAAATAAATAAATAAATAGTAATAATGAATATGAAATTCATATTTATAATGACAGATATAGCAGCTTAGATGTGTTTGGCAGTTAAAAAAATGGTCACAAGGACATGCCTAAATCCCATGTGTCCTTAATTATTAAAATTTAGTTTAAGTTGAAATTACAATCAAAATGTAACGAAATTTTTTAACTTCTTGTATAATTACATAGTCAAGCCTTCTGAGAAATTTCATGTTGATCGGTGCAAGGATATGCCTAACTCCCATATATCCTTTATTATTAAAATTTAATTTAAGCTGCAATTATGATTCAAATGTAACCAAATATTGTAGCTATTTGTACAATTATTTAGTCAAGCTTTCTGAGGAATTTCATGTCGGTCGGTGCAACTATATGCCTATCTCGCATATATCCTTTATTATTAAAATTTAGTTTAAGCTGCAATTATGATAAAAATTTAACCAAATCTCGTAATTAATTGTAAGATTATAAAATCAATCTCTCTGAAAATTTTCATGTTGATGAGTGCAAGGACATACCTAGCTCCCATTATCCTTAAACTTAAAAATTTATTTTAAGATGCAATTATAATAAAAATTCTAGCAAAGCTTATACATATGAAAGATTTTATCTCGATCGGTGTAAGGACATGCCTGCCTCCCATATATCCTTTATTATTAAAATTTAGCTAAGTTGATCAAAGTTCGACCAAAGCTTATAACTATTTTTAGAATTATAAGTAGAACTCTCACAAAAAATTTCATATCGATCGGTGCAAGGACATGCATACCTCCCATATAAACTTAGTTTTGAAAATTGAATTTCATTTGTAATCATGACCAAAATGCAATGAAAATCTGCTAATATTCTTAAAATTACATAGTCAAGCTAATTTCACTCCAATAGCCTCAAGGACTTGCTGATTACTCACATGTCCTTTACATTAAAAATGTTGTTTCTGCCACAATTCCGCATATAATAGGCCAATATACTGTTAATATTTTTAAAATGGCTTAGTTTAGTTCCCTATGAAAATTAGCTTGAATAGTTGGAAGGATATGCGCACCTCCCATATATCCTTAATTTTAAAAAATTTAAATTCATGTGTAATCATGACCCAAATGCAAGGAAAACTTGTACAAAAGCCTAAAATTACATGGTAAAGTAGTTTCACTCTAAAAGCTTCAAGGACTTGTTTACTTCTCATATATGCTTTTTATTAAAAAAGTATAATTTCTCTTGCGATTCCAAATAGAATGGGCTGAAATACTGTAAATATTTTATAAATTGCTTAGTTCGATTCTAAATAAAGATTGGTTAGAATTGTTTCAAGGACATGCTTACCTTCCATATATCCTTAGTTTTAGAAATTGTATTTCTTTTGCATTCATGACTAAAATACCACGGAAAACTCATAGAAAAGCTTAAAATTGCATAGTTAAGTAATTTCACTATATTAGCTCCAAGGACTTGATTACTTCTCATATGTCCTTTTTTTGCTACAACTCGAAATAGAATTGCCTAATATACTGCTAATATTTTTCAAATTGCTTAGTTTGATTCGTTATGAATAGTTGGAAGGATATGCGTACCTCTCATATATCCTTAATTTAAGAAAAAACTGAATTTCATGTGTATCCATGATAAAAATGCAAGGAAAACTTGTACAAAAGCCTACAATTACATGGTAAAGTAGATTTACTCTAACAGCTCCAAGGACTGGCTTACTTCTCATATATCCTTTTTATTGAAAATTTAATTTCTGTTGGAATTACGCAAAGCATGGGCTAATATACATACTCTTAATAATTTTCAAAAATTTTAGTTTGATTCTTTATGAAAATTGGCTTAAATATTTGGAAGGATATGTATACCTCCCATATATCCTTAATTTTAAAAGATTGAATTTCATGTGTAACCATGATAAAAATGCAGGCAAATCTTGTACAAAAGTTTAAAATTACATAGTTAAGTAATTTCACTCTAATAGCTCCAAGGACTTGCTTGTTACTCATATATCCTTTTTATTAAAAATTTAATTTAGGCTAAAATTCCGCAAAAGATGAGCTAAAATACTGTAAATGCTTCTAAAATTTATTAGTTTTATTTTGTATAAAAATTGCTTTGTTTTATTGCAAGGATATGCATGAGTATAAATGAGTAACTATTTCTAAAATTGCATAGCTAAGCTTTCTGGTGAATTGAAATGAAATTGCTGCCAAGACAATGTCCATCATACGAATGCCCTTAATTTTAAAAATTTAGATCTAGTAACAATTATGATTAGAATGCAGCGAAATTTTGATAATTTTGTAAAATTCACTTAGTTAAGCTTTATAAAAACTCTATTTTAATTGTTGCCAGGATATAATGCCTTAAAAATATCCTTAAATTTAGACCTGAAATTTTAGTCGCGAGTTTATTTGGAATATTTCTAAAATTATATAGTTAAGTAAGTGACTACGGAAGTTTTGCTCTAATCGGTGTAAGGACATGATTAGCTCACGTATATCCTTAATTTCCCATGCTTCAATATAGCTGCAATTGTGACTAGAATATAATGAAAATTTTTAGCTATAACTAATATTTTAAGACTGAGCTTTCTTCACATTATTATTTTAAATGCCCTGCAAGGACATTCCTACCTCCCATATGTCCTTTATTTGATTGATTAAACTTTTGCTGCAACTATATGAAAAAGTGTGCCTTAAACCTTTTAGGGAGATTAATTTTAATTTGCTCAAAAATATACAATATTTTTTAGCAGATCTTATTTTACGTAATATGCCAGGACTTTTGAGACTTTAAAGCCATCTTAGGTATTTTTATATTTTGCTTCCTTATAATTTATTAAAGGCAAACTGGATGTTACTTACCATATAGCCTCAGCGTACCTTCGGCCCTTCCTAAAGAATTCGTGCTCACACAATGATATGTGCCAACGTCGGAGTGTGAAAATGAACGAACCGTCAGCAGCATGACGCCACGGTAGCCGTCACGTTTTTCCGTAATTGCGTATTTGGGTCTATTAGAATTAGCAGCAAAATAAATACTTTATATATTATGCATTTAAATATATAATTCATTCATGCTTATCACAAATTTACCCATCTAAAAGCATTTCTGGTCCCGGTTGTCCACTTTCTAAACTATTGCTTGAAACACTGGCAAAGCCACTGGGCGTGCGAGCACCTTTCAGCCAATAAGAAACCGGCGAAGGAGAAGCTTCCACATGACATTCCAGCTGGACATCGGAGCCGAGAGGTGTGCCCAACAATTGACTGGGGGCGCGCACCATGGGAGCAACTATAAAAATTTTTTTTTTCTAAATGCTTAAAAGAATTTATTTGCTAAGAATATTTAACTTACACTGCACACTTAAGGATACGCGCTTACTAACAGCCGGCGGCACATCATTTGAGGCTATGCATAGATATGCCCCCATTTGACGCCTCTCCAAGCGGGCCAACTTCAAGGCAGCACCCTGATATGATTCCACTAAAATATTAATAACAACAACAGCTTTAACAAAACAAGGGAACAAGTTTTTCTTCCATTCAAGCTTACCATACACACCTCTCATTAACTCTCGACTGCCGGGCTTGCGTAAAAGTATCATTTCACCATCTTCACGACGCCAAGTGACCCGAGGCTGGGGATTACCCGTGGCCTTGCAGATGAGCGTGGCATCTTCACCCTCCTGGACGGCCAAGTCGGACGAAGACTCTTCATTGATGATATCGGGAGGAACTTGATAATAAAATTTCATTTAGTATATATTTTTTTTTGAAATTGTGTAATCGTAAAATTGTCCTCTACCTTGCACGTCTATGCAGCCCACTTGTTTTTTCATGGGACTGGTATTTATTTGACACATGTAACAGCCGCGATCACTTTCTCTTAATTTGCTGATTTTCAACTTCCAAGTATGCATGTCCTCATGCATGACACTTATGCGGGCATTGTGCGTTACTACACGGCCCTGTAAAGCCAAGACGGTCTGATCGGAGGCCCTTAACCAGCCCACCTTAGAAGAAAAACTTAATTAATGATCTACATATAAGCACAAAATTGTAGTAATGAAAAAAATATGTTCTTCCTATTCAAGAATTCTATATAAAGTTTTAATTGCTGATTCTGGAAGAGTGGGCCAAAAACTTTACATATTGCCTATTTACTCCAACAACGTCATAACCCAAAGTTTGCCAGAAAACGAGTTTGAAGTTTTCAATTTATACACAACTTAATGGCAAAACAGAATTTTATTTTGTTTTCAAGAGTTGAGGAAACAAGAACGATATGAGGATTAATTCTGTAACACTAACTAAAAAAATTTAGTTTTTTAAGTTATGACGTTTTTTGAGTAATTGAGTGACATGTACTAAAGTCCTGCACAAGACCACTTACAAGAACTTTTAAGACACGAGGAATTTTTCAACACACTGTTGGCAAGACACTTGTTTCACTTATTAGAGGTATATGAGTAAAGAAGAAAATACCTTGTGACTGAAAAATTTATGATGCTTGCTTCTTCATACGCATGGGCGTGTATGTAAATATTGTGCATGTACATACGCACACAACACGCAACACTCATATACGCGAACACCAATGCATCCATAGTGCTTCCCTAATTTTATGACAGCATTTATTATTGGTTTAGTATAATACATGCCACGAGAATTCATTTAAGAAACAAGACATATATAAATTTCAAAACTGTTTAAGCAGTCCTCTAATATGTACATATACCAGTGTCTTGAAAATTAATGCCTGAACATGTTATAAGATAAGGGTAATTTCCTTGTGCCGGGTGTGACCGTAATGCGCAAATCAATTATAATTCAAACTTGTAAGATTTATAATTAAAAAAAGAGTGCGGTTCTCAAGGATGTTAAACATTTAATAAAAGAATATGATTTCTTCTCAGTTTAGCCTTCATATGGTTGTGACGGGTGTGACCTTACAAATCGTAGTCTTTAAATATTATTCCTTGAAGAATATATTCAGTAAAATTTTCCCTAAAAGGTAAACAATAATTTTGGTGTAGTAAATTGTTTTTAGTCTGTTTGATTTAATAAAAAAGCTTTTTTCTAAAATGTGACGGGTGTGACCCTTAGTATAAAAACCCCAAAAGTTTGAAGCAATAAAACTTTTTACTGAGTTCTTTCATAAAATCAATATGAAGGTAAACTAATGGGAAAAATTAGAGCTTCAGCGTTGCTGTGCCGGGTGTGAGCAAATATTTTCTTTAGCTAATTTATCGATTATCAAAAGGGGTGGGGGAGGGGGGAGGGTTGCGGGTTATGTTTGCGAACGGAATTGAACTCTGTGTCATGGTCGTATATTATTAAATGGACTTAGTTTTTTATTGTTCGAAAGCTTCAAGTATTTATGTTCATTGTGACGGGTGTGACCCAAAAATTTTAACATTTCAATTAAATAAACTATAAATTCAAAAAATCTAATATACAAGTAACTAAAATTGTTCCCTAAATTTTTGTGATAAAATATGCCTGACTTAAAATTTTTTTTTTCGCAAATATTAGGTCTGTTCATTTTCTTTCCCAGCAGAAACTAGCAAGGAGAGAGTAAGGCAAGAATTTACAAAATTTATCTCAGAAATATGATAAAGTAAATGAACGCTTTAGTTGTAAAAACTTGCAAGAAAATTTTATTCATATCAGAACCATGGATGTGAATCATGATACAATTGTACCTTTTCTGATATATTTTGTTTGATAATATTCTAAATTGCAATTTTTTTAAGAAATTGATATTTAAAATACTTTTTATACTTTTTTTTCATACTTTTTTAATTGTATTCCATTAACAAATACAAGAATTCGACTTTCCATCTCTGATCATATATGAGAAACAAACAAAATTATTTGCCATTAAAATTGAATTTATGTGGCTTAATGGAGGAAAAACAATAAATTAAGAAAACATGCAAAACAAATAATTTATTTGACAACAAAACACACAACAGCTGGTTGGATAATTCTTGCAAGTAAAAATTTTACTAGTAATAATTTGTAGGAATTTGTTCGTCTCTCAATTTTTTTCTCTCTTTTGACGCTCTCTCCTTACAAACTTTTTCAGTTAATGAACACTTTTCAGTAACAATTTTTACAAATTCATAATAATTTTCAGTAAATGAACAAACCTATTATCTGCGTTTAAACTTACCTTATTTCTCCCCAAATTCCTTACCGAGCAGGCCAAAATTGCTTCTCTGCCAGCTGGGAATGTTACATTGTTTATTGTGCCTATAAATTCTGGATCGGGATCTAATTGAATATTTGCTTCTAAAGCAAAGCAATTTTGAAAAATTAATTTTTTTTGTGAAAAATTTGTATTACATCAATATTATTTAACTTGCCATTTATGCTCTGTGATGATGAGTTTGGACATTTTGTGGCCACAAAAAGGACTATGGCTATAAATGGATATAATTCCTGCATTTTGTTTAAGTTCCTTAATTTTCGGCTTAAGTTCTAAATTCCTCTACTGCTGCTGGTCATGGGGTTGCTGAAAGTAAATTAGTTTTTGAAATTAATATATAATTGTTTTATTTACTTTTATATATAGGTATATATATATATATACAGTATATATATATATATATATATATATATATATATATATATATATATATATATATATATATACAGTATATATACAAATATGTGTGTACGTGTAGCGATACCTTAATTCTATTACATAAATAAATATGTTCAATTACTTTGCGTACACAAGTAATTGATTCAGTAATGTCATTTGTTGGAAGCTCTAAAAAATACTTAGTCTTAAGTTTAAAAAATTGGATTGGGTTGGGCCACTCCCATTGAAGAACTATATTATATTTTACTTGCTTTTACTTTATTAAGTTTTACGAAATTCATGAAATCTTAGACCCAGAATAGTTTTGCTCCACTGACCATTCTACAAAAAATATGAGTTAGGTATGGAATATTTATATTTTGAATACCCTATTTCTGAATTAAAAATTCGTTTCACGAATTTTACTATGGTTTTTGAGATATTAAGCATTCATTTTGCTCCATATCCACTATTTTTAACTTTAATAAGTATTGTTTTGCTGTAAACGCCACTTTTTGGCGATTGCGTCAAATTCTTCATACAAAAATGTACTAAGTAAAGTTAAATCTTGTTTTGCTTCATTTCTTGTATAAAAAATTAGTAATAAAAAAAAGAAGTTAACACAAGAAAAATTCAACGGCAAGTGTTAAGCAACACCATCAGCATCCAGACGCAGCCGCCGATTAAATGTTTTAATACAAACTTATTAAACAATAAAATAAAATAAAAGAAACCTTAATTATGCATGTTTGAGTTTAACAAAAAGCATGGTGTATGCCGCACAAAATGTATTTTTACTTTGACAAAAAAGCAATCTTAACTTCTAACTTCATTGATGAAAGTTCACAAAAATAATTTTTTAGTCAGGCTTAAGTTCAGTAATTTCAATTCTTATTGAATGAAATATTTTTATTAATTAATGTGAGTTTCTAAAGAAGAGAAGAAATATACTTATAAATGTGTTTACCAAAGGTAAATCAATTGTATACACAACAATCATTTCTCATATTCCGTTTCATAGAAAATTTAAGTTAAATAGTTGATGTTAATAAGAATCTCTACCCAAGTAGATAGACTAGGGTGCTGATGAAGTGCGTGGCTGCTTAGAAAAGTATCGGTATTTCCCCCAGCTAATAAAGTCTAAGTTTAATTTTTCTTCTCTTCTTTAGAAACTCACATTAATTAATAAAAATATTTCATTCAATAAGAATTGAACTGAACTGAACTTAAGCCTGATTAAGAATTATTTCTGATTGAAATTCACTACAGTTCAATTAAAGAATCTAAAAATGTCTCACTTGTTCACAAAAATTTAAATTTTGCTTCAAAACATGTGTCGGAAGTAGTGGTGCACATACAAAAGAAATCCATCGTGTATGTTTTCCAACTTTGTGGCATATGAGCTAAACCTATTCTGAGGCGACGAAAAGCATTGATCTTTGAAAATTATGCGTTGTTGAATTTAGAAAAATATTTGTGAAATTGGTAATGACTACGCCAATAAAATTTATTATAATTATATTATACAATGAAAGAATTTTCGGCTGAAATTCTATGAATTTCGACATGAATCTAATGAAAAATTCATTAAAATTCAACCAACGTCACGCTTCGTTGGATTAATGAAACCAGTTTCGTTAAAATTATTTTATTGAAAACTTCATCAAATTTATTTAACAGTTTAATTAATGCAGTGCTATAACTTTATCGAAACTATAAAATAATTTCATGAAAAGAATGAAATAACTTAAATACAAAGGGGTTTCTTAATAATTAGAAAATATTGTTGTCATAAATCCAATAAAATATTCTAACGAAACCAGAATATCAAGAAAGCAATTCCAATGAAATTCTTTCGCAATATTCATGAAATTTTCATTGGACTTGTGAAATTATCATTACATTTGTGAAAAATTTTTAATGAAATTGTTTTATTGGATTTATGAAGCAAAATTCTTTCGGTGTAACAAATGAAAATTTTTTACGTTGCTTACTTAAAATATAAAAATTGTCATTTGTTATAATTTTGTCATGTGTCACAAAGTTCAGAATAAGAGGATAAAAACAAACTTAAACCAACTTCCAAAATAAGCACTAAAAAGTTGAACATAATTTAGATTCAGAAGGAAAAAACAATCAACGGCTAGTGTTATGCTAACTTTTTCCGGTTTTTTATTTCTAATGATAACATCAGGGCGCTCTCCTTGGTCGGTATTCTGCAGCAAAATCTCATCAGCGAAGTAAAATAACCAATTAAAAGGCTACTAAACACAAATTCTACGATTTAATACCACTCATTGACACCAGAGGCGCTGCAACACTTCAATATTAGAAACGTGCAGAGAAAAAAGCAGAGTTGTAAAAGAATGAAGCTTTCCTCTATCTCGTCCTTCACCACCTTGTCTTGTCTATCAATATCCCTTTCCTAAAGAAGCTAACACCTAGTAATAGTAGTAGACATTCATTGCCTGAGTGCTACTTCCCTTTATTGAAAAAAAGTGATGAAAATAAAGAAAATTCTCATATTTGTTGAAAAATAAACTGTTGAAAATTTTCCTTCAAATTTGTTGTGTTTTTTCTATTTGTTAGGTAGGCTAGCTTCTAAGTCACCCTCGTATTATTCTAATACATAACATTGTATCATATTGTGATTTAAATAAACAAAACAGGTTAAAATTTTAAATTTCTGTATTCTTTTTTTCACTCTGTGGCATAATGTCATTATTGTAGGTGTGTATCTTTTTGATAATTTTATTGTTTTATTAGGCATTTGACATATTATTTACCATATGACATACATAAATTCATTCATTTAATATATTTAGTTATTTATGTTGTTGACCAGCATTTATGAGTGTAAATATGTATGTATGTGTGTACAATTTTTAAACAGGTATGTGAGGCCACATGTACAGATAACAGACAATACAAAGGATAATAATTGAAATAGTTATATTTGCCCGTATATAAAAACACACTTTGCATAAATAATACATAACGTTAGCTCAAAAAAAAGCAGTAACTAATAAAAATATAGTTTTACAGTAAAAGCAAAAAAACTAAACACACGTCTCTTTGTTTTTTTTTTGTTAATAAAAGGTTAATTTTTTATTTCAGTACACCGAAAGAATTTTGCTTCACAAATCCAATGAAACAATTTCGTTAAAAATTTATTCACAAATCTAATGATAATTTCACAAATCCAATGAAAATTTCATGAATATTGTGAAACAATTTCATTGGAATTGCTTTCTTGATATTCTGGTTTCGTTAGAATATTTTATTGGATTTATGACAACAATATTTTCTAATTATTAAGAAACCCCTTTGTATTTAAGTTATTTCATTCTTTTCATGAAATTATTTTATAGTTTCGATGAAGTTATAGCACTGCATTAATTACACTGTTAAATAAATTTGATGAAGTTTTCAATAAAATAATTTTAACGAAACTGGTTTCATTAATCCAACGAAGCGTGACGTTGGTTGAATTTTAATGAATTTTTCATTAGATTAATGTCGAAATTTATCGAATTCGAAACCGAAAATTATTTCAGTGTAGTGTAAAATCTTGTCAACTTTGCATTCGTAAGCATATCTTTAAAATTTAATACGCCTCATTGACACCAGAGGCGCTTCAACACTCATTATTAAAAACATGCAAAAAATCAGAGTTGTAAAAGAATTGTCTTCTCTATCACTATCCTTTTCTTAAGGTAACACCTAGTAATATTTAGTACTTGTAGTAGGTATTCATTGCCTGAGTGTTACTTCTATTTAAAAAAAATCATGTTCTTTAATGTGTAACATCAATCTAAAACTCGATTTTGAATTTTTATAAGGAAATATTTAAAAATTTCGACCTGTATCGAATGCTATAACTTGCTTCCAGTATTCATGTTTTGTAAAATGTATGCAGAAAATATTTATGTTGATTTTCCCCAAGCAGCATCTACTCGTATTTGATGTAAGACCTTTGCTTTTTGGGAACATTTTTTAAAATTTCCTTAGTATTTTTTATTTTTGTTCTACGATTGTTTTAGTTTCCCTGCAGGAAATCGAACTGACACAATACTAATCACGTGACCAGTCTCCAAGTGATAGGGACTAGTCCAAGCGAGTGAGTTCTAAACTTCCTATCAAGCGGACCAGTCACTTTTACATGGGGATGGCCTAGGATGGGGTTAATTGATACTTTGTGACATGTCACTGAACGATCCCATAGGGACCTATTTGATGTAAAATAGTACTAATTATATATAAATGTCATTCCGGCTGTAACAATGAAAACGTATACATTTTTTTATTGTTACAAATGCTATTTATAATTTATTTTTAAGCAGAAAATTATTTTTTAAGATTCGAACCGACAACCTCGTGAATGACAGGCTTGCACACTAACCACAGGCCCACTCATATTTCAAAAGTATAAATATCAATTTTTAAAAGAAACAGCTAAGAAGTTTATTAAATAAAATGGATGTTTTAAAAAATCCAAAAATATAGCTCTTATTATAAGCAACTTTCGATTTTTATTTGGTATTATCAAGGTGTTCCTACCAGGTCTTTACAAACTTCAAATTATTGTTTTTTTTGTTGCTGGGCATATTTGTATATGTAAGTTTTTGGGAATTTTGAAATTTTATTAGTTACAAATATGTGTATGTGGGATTGCTTACGATGTCTTGTTGTTGTCATAATAAAATGTCACAAAATGTAACACCAGAAAAATCCATACAAATGGAAAATTCCTTTGTGTCAACATACTTGCATATACACACATTTTTGGACACTGACACCTTAAAATGTATCTAATAAATACATATGTATATGTATGCAGCCACACACTGAAAATAATTCTTGCAATATATTGAGAAAAATAAAATTTTCTTAACTAAATTTTTGCAAAAAAAAAAACAAATAAAATAAAATACATGTAGAGAACATAATTTTATAGATAGTTTAGATAAGCTGACGGCGTTGCCGTATTCGATTTTTCGTTGTGGATACTTTAGGTACAAATGTGTTTCAGAAAGTACAACGTCAAACTACAACAAAAATACTTTTAATATTTTCTGTTGTAGGGGCAAAGTTATTTAAATATTTTAAAACAATTTTTAAGCATATTTCACAGAGGAAATAATGAAAATTGTCGAAAATTTTAAATTAATTTTTTTTCAGTGTAGGTATACATGCCTGCATACATATGGATATATTAATGTATATAAGTTTATGTCATATATTTATGTAGGTAAAATTGCCACGAGTACATTCAAATATACTTTATATATTATACACACATAAGTATGTATATGTGTATGCAGGTATGTTTGCATATTTGAGTAGAGCTTTGTAAATTTGTGGGTTTTTGTATGCATTTTCTATGACTTAAATGCAAAATGGCTTGCCTTCTAAAACATTTCTAACTTTGATTGCAAATACATAAGTATATGTGTTTCAACGCTTATGAAATGGCTAGTGAAAAACATGCAAGTGCATGTCAGTATATATACTCGTACATACATATTTAGTTGCATTGATGCATTCACATACCTACATATTAATTTATGAAATACTCGAAAAATTTTTGAGTTCTTATTTGCTACAAGGGCTATGAATGCAAAGCCATTCCCAAATTATTTGCTGCAGGGTCGTTTGGTTTCCTATTGAAATTAGTAACATTTTGATTTAATATTTTAACCCTGCAACTATTATCTATACAAGAGTATATTTAGCCCATTTAGTTAAAAGGTGCCTGAAAAAGTTGCCTTAAGAGGGGATATCGCGAATTAAAATGATTCATAAACATAATTGCCATTAAATTCTAGAAATTTAACAATATGTAAAGTATGTTTGAGGGTTAAATTTTTTCTTATTCATACTAGCATTTTAGTTATATTTTTTTTCATAAACCAACTACAACCCCACGAAGCGATTAGTTTGTCTGCGAATAAACCTTTGAAGTGACATACTAGCATCGCTATCCCTCTGCAACAGAGACACCCTAATGTTCGGCAGTTTTGCTCAAAATCTTATAAACAATATCTTAGTACAACATCTTAACCCTCTATTTTGTTTTCTTATGGGTCTGTTTGGTCTCCTTTTTAAAAAAAGGGATATAATAAATATCCTTAAGAAGGGGATAGGGGAAGGTAGGGGAAGGACTTAAAAAGTCTTACAAAAATATTTGTCATAAAATTTGATGATCAGTTCTTGCATATAGCAAATCTCGAAATTCAATTTAAATATCAGATAAAAGTCGAAACTTAAGTAAATTAACCCTAGAAGTTCATTTTTAATTTTAACTTATTTCTGTAGTTAAAATTAAATTTGAAGCTTAAATGTATTCAGAAGCTTATAATAAAACATTATGTGACAGCTTTTTTGTGGATTTTTTTTAATCCCTTTTACGTACAGAACATAATGTCCTTATGGAGAAGAGTTGAAGGGTTAAAGTATTGTAGCAAAATGTTTTTCTACAGAGCATAAGCTATAAATTAAATTGCGGCCTTGTAGGAGTTAAAAAAATGGATTGAATTAATTATAAGCAATAAATTAAAATGTAACTGTTAATAAATGGGCAATTAACCCTTGAACGTATTTTTCATTCTGTGCTTTAGCCTTAGTTTGTTATCTTCACAGATTTATAATAGAGTGTTAGCACGTGAAATCTTTGTTTAAGGATACTTTAATACCCTTCTTTCTTGAAAGTGTTATAAAGGACCCATGAGGAATAAAATTAGAAGGTTAACATGTTCTAGCAAAATTTTCCTCGTAATATTTTAAATAGCTCTGCGTAGAATTTAACGAATAATTAAAATTTAAACAGTAATAAGTGCCCAATTAACCCTCAAACGCATGCCACGTTTTGTGTTGTTAAGCTTTAATTTCGAACTTTGTTGTATTCAAAAATTTATAATAGCAAACCTTTTTTGTATGGCATATCTTAATCGGTGAAATCTTCGTTTGAGGGTACGGAAAAGAGTTTTAGGGTTAAAATGTTTCAGCAAAATGTTCCTGGTAAGCTTCTGTAAAAAAAGCTGATGACATGGAGAACATAAAACAGATAACAGATGTTAACTTATACTCATATTTTATAGAGAAATTCCTCGCATTATATAAATGGAAATGAATCAAATAGTATTTTTGCCCACTGATGTGTAAACATCTGTACGCCTAGGAGGTAAACATCTTTTTCACAATGCAATCAAAAAATTTTGAGTAAGAACGTAAAGTGTTATCAAATCGGTGTGAGCTATGTATGAGTGTATTAGTGTAATCATACGAACAAGAGCTACAGATAAACTTAACAGCTCCATAGAAATACACTCAATCGAATTTTAAAGCATATCTTCAGGAGCAATGTTATTTTTAATAGAAATTGCTTGTGAAGCTTAATAGTGTTTCCAGTGGGTATAATTTTGTTTAAAAGTTGAAAAATATAAAATAAATAGAAACGTTTAAATAACAGAGCGTTTTAAATGTCAAATATTTGTTTAAAAGATATACAGCAGTCTTTTTAAAGAATTTATAATATTATATTATAACATATCTTCATTACGTACTGTTGCCTAACACTGAAGCTGGTGCACGCCAATTGGTTAACAAGCTCCATCTAATGGCAATTATTATGGGTGGAGATTTTAATAAAAATTTTGCAAACCCCCACTGTCGCTATTTTTATCAAAGTTTTTATTTGACGTCTTCCACTTGCATATGAGCACTTCTCCAGAAATCCCCACTAACTAATAATTCCACTACTATAGATTTAGTTTTCCATAGATTTTTAAATACAGTAGAGTAAAAAATTTATATATTTCTTATTTTATTTATTTATTTATTTTATTTATTTTATTTATTTATTTATTTATTTATTTACTTATTTATTTATTTATTTATTTATTTATTTATTTATTTATTTATTTATTTATTTGTAAAAAAAGCACTAGCCATTAAGGACATCGGCTAAATATTTTTTTGGGGCCTGTTATCTTATAACTCGGTACATATTAGACCGATTGTAAATTTTTTTTTTTGTCTGAGAGGTTATAGATTCCTATTGCTTTCATTGTAAAAAAATTGGGCGGGGACATGCCCACAATTTTTATTTATTAATTTTATGATATACTACTTATTTGATTGCTCCGATACCTATAAATCACCTTTGGTTTTTGTAATTACACAATTTGAAAGTTGAAAAAATGGGCGGAATTACGCCCATTAGAAATTATTATAATCTGCCTTATTGTGGTTGGTGTATTTCAAATACAACTACGGCTACTTGGTAATAAATTAAGGAAGACTTCAACAGTTTTTCTTTAATCTATTACCAAACCGTCGTAGTCGTATTTGAAATACGCCAACCACACTAAGCCAGAATATTTCATGCGTTGCTACTTAAATGATTTTTACAAATCTTAACACGCACCATGAGCTCTGAAAAAGGCACAGTAAATTTGAGCTTTCATTACGAAAAAGCTTTAATCAAATTAAAATACAATGAATCAAAACAATTCACATATTCCATTTGCATTAAAGTTACGTATATAAAGCAGAAATCTACATCCAACTGATACTGCACACAGTGGACTAAACACAAAAATTAATGCTGATGATGAAGTTTTAGAGGCTAGTTGTTCCGTTCAACTATGTGTTGTTAGTCAGAATATTTACAACTAACTTTGGTGTTATTTGTTCATTAATAATTATGACATGTAAATTAAATTAAATTTAGCCCGTTCAAATCAAAATATATAAAAACAATGTAAGACATTTTTGGATTTTTTAATTGAACTGTAGTGAATTTTAATCAGAAATAATTCTTAGTCAGGCTTAAGTTCAGTTCAGTTCAGTTCCAATTGAATGAAATATTTCTATTAATTAATGTGAGTTTCTAAAGAAGAGAAGACAAATTAAACTTAGACTTTATTAGCTAGGGGAAATACCGATACTTTTCTAAGCAGCCACGTACTTCGTCAGCACACTAGTCTATCTACTTGGGTAGAGATTTTAATTAACATTAGCTATTTAACTTAAATTTTCTATGAAATGGAATATGAGAACTGATTGTTTTGTAAACAATTGATTATTTACCTTTTTATATAAAAACAATAATACTTAACATTAACCACACAATCTTGCATTCAAAAAATGGGCGGAGGCACTTATATTTAAAAGTAGGAAGAAGTATTTTCTTCTAACAGATCTTTGCATTGAAGTCGGTTTTTTTTGGCAGAAAGAATTATCTTTTATTCGTTCATTCATAGAAAAATTAATAAAAAGTTTACCATTAATCGAATAAATTTCATTCGCATAATAACAAGCCTGTCACACACACGTCTCAAACTAACGTTAGAAGTGTAAAAATATTTACTCACATACATACATACATACAAATATGTATACATATTTGCAGAAATACCTCAGTATTATGTTATTTATACTGGGGTATAACACATGCATATACATACATACATACATATGTATGTATGTACATATGTATGTTTGTATATTTAGAAATTTAGAAAGTTATATGTGCTTTAGTGTGACAACAAATATGTTTGGCATATTGTGTTATTTATTATATCATGATTGTTTTTTGCTTTTGTTTATTTATGTGCGTTTATTTAGTTGTGTGTGCTTGCATTTATATTGGTGTGTGTGTGTATAAATAGGAAATTGTTATGCATTTTAGAGAAAAGTTAAGCCTTTCATCAAAACTATACATTTGTGCATGGCTGGGGCCACTCGTCGTCGTCTACTATTCGTTTTAAAGGCACAAACTGGAAGTTATACAATTACACTACCATTCACACATGTCATGCTAGTTGTTCTCACACAAAAACGCACACACTTACACACCCACTTACACGCTCTCACATTCATCATCAATAATAACACTAACAGGACATTGTATTGCATTGCATATTGTTAGGCAAAAAAGAATAAAAAAAGAAGCAGAAATATTACTGTAGTTTTACATATGTATATTCTTAGTTTGAGTGTGTGTGTGCAAACTATGAGAGTATATGTATTGCATTTCTCCATTAATCTTTATAACAATTCATTTTTCTTTTATGTATTTTTTTTTTCTAAAGAAAAGCAAAAAAAAAACAACCTGTTATTTATTAAACTTGTTAGGTTTCATTTGCTTTTTCTTTTTGAACAAATTTATTTCGTAGGTAATTGTGTTGCTGCTGCTGCTGCATTTAAAATAAAATAAATATTTATCATTTAAACAAATTTTTAATGTTTTTATTATTTCGACAAATGCTTGTTTGTTTGTGTTCAAAGCTGGGAAAATTTTTGTAAATTTCATATATGTACATATTTTTTGATTTATGTTTATTATAATTTAAGGATTTTTTTTTGTTTGTTTGTCCAAATCATTTATCATACATCATGCGTACTTTATGTACATAAGTATGTAAACAAAAATGTCTAAGCAAATATTATATTAAATATTAATTAAGAGAAAAAGTTAATTTAAGCAGATATTAAGCTTTGATTTAAGAAAAAGTCACACCTAAAAGTGGAGATGTATATTTTAGAGCAATTCCCTTAAGCGACGTTAAAGCGTGTGTGATGTATACCAAATTATGAACAGCAATATTGTCAATAGATTAAGTTAGATTAGTTAAGGGTAGCAGTCGAAATCTCGGACAGTTCATTCTAAAATTACAGAGACTCTGCTTAAAAGCAGTTTTTTTTCCATAGAAACAATCACAGCTCAATATAAAGCTATCGAAGCAATGATATGTTCCAATGTTTCTATAAAAACGCTGGTGAATGTACTGACATTTTTTTTAACTTGTTAACATTCTTCTGGAAGCTTTATGTTAAGTATAAATAAATTCAGTGAAGTGCGACTTTGACCCGCGCATGAAGGGTTCCGTAGGGACACATGATATGTAATTAAATACGAACTTTAGTCTATATAAAATATAGTTTTGGGATTTTTTTTTCGTTTTTGACGTTTTTTTTAATTTTTGCGATTATTAATTTGGGCGATTTTTTTTTACTTTTGGCGATTTTTTTCATATAGGCGATTTTTTAGATTTTTGGAGTTTTTTTTGTTTTGGCAATTTTTTTTAATTTTGGCGATTTTCGGTTTTTCGCGTTTCTTCATTTTGGCGACTTTTTTCATTTAGGCGCTTTTTTAGATTTGACACCTTTTTTCTCATTTTGGCGGTTTTTTCGGTTTTCGGCGTTCAATTTGGCGATTTTTTTGATATTGATGATTTTTTTTAATTTTGGCCATTTTTTTTCATATGAACAATTATTTTGTTATTGGCGCCTTTTTCGCATTTTGGCAATTTTTTTCGGTTTTTGGCGTTTTTTTTTTTTTTGGCGATTTTTTTAGTTTTGGCGATTTTTTTTGTGGCGATTTTTGGTTTTTGGCGTTTCTTAATTTTGGCAACTTTTTTATATTTAGGCGCTTTTTTTAGTTTTGACACCTTTTTTTCTCATTTTGGCGATTTTTCCCGGTTTTTGGCGTTTTTCCAAATTGGCGATTTTATTTAATTTTGACGATTTTTTTTAGTTTTGGCCATTTTTATTTCATATGAACAATTATTTTGTTATTATTTTTGTATGTGGCGATTTTTTTCATTCAGACGATTTTTTCGAATTTTGCGAGTTATTTTATTTAGTGTTAGATTTTTTTTTTAATTTTGGCGATTTTTGTCGTTTCTGCGATTTTTTCGGTTTTTGGTGTTTTTTTATTTTTTGGAGATTTTTTTTCGTTTTGGCGATTTTTTTAGTTTTGGCGATTTTCGGTTTTTGGCGTTTCTTAATTTTACCAACTTTTTTATAGTTAGGCGCTTTTTTTGGTTTTTCTCATTTTGGCGATTTTTTTTGGGTTTTTGCGTTTTTTCAATTTGGCGAGTTTTTTTCATTTTGACGATTTTTTTAGTTTTGGCCATTTATTTTTTCATATGAACAATTATTTTGTTATTGGCGCCTTCTTCGCATTTTGGCGATTTTTTGGGTTTTTGGCGATTTTTTGGGTTCTTGGCGATATTTTTCATTAGACGATTTTTTCGAATTTTGCGACTTATTTTAGTGTTAGATTTTTTTAATATGGCGATTTTTTTCGTTTTGGCGATTTTTTTTTAATTTGGCGATTTTCTTTTGGTTTGGCGATTTTTTAATTTTCGGATTTTTTTGGTTTTACCGTTTTTGAAAATTTCAAGAGTTTACCTGTTACGGTTTCCATGATATAGCAAGTTGTCAAAATTACGTAGCCAAAATTGCATTAATTGCATTTTTTTAAATTTTAGTGTTAATTGTTGTAGTCTATACAAAAATACACTAATTTTAAAAATTTCAAGTGTCAATATACATATGTAAATACAATTGTATGTATATTAAATGGGATTTTAAAATTTTTCGTTGCTCGTTTTGGAACACCCTTTAATTTTTAATTCTCATATATTTGTTGTTGTAGCTGCCAAGGTTCTACATACTTTGTCCAAATTTTAGGTCCGTAGCTCTTATGGTTCCTAAGAAAATAGCGTTTGACGGACAGACGAACAGACGTACAGATGGATAGACGGACAGCGTAGTGATAACAATAGACTTCCTTTTTTCACCTTTGGTGTACGGAACCCTAAAAAAGGGCGTTGTACCATCCAAAAGGAAATTCTTAAGCAAGAAATAGCAAAGTTAACAACGTGGTATTCCAGCACTGAAAAACTTAACATTGGGTGTTTCAAAGCCTTTAATATCAGTGTTGGGTAAATAAAGTGTTCTGATTTGTTAAGACTAGTACACTTATGAGTTTTTATGTAATACACACTCGTACATATAAAAATATTTCATTTAAGTTTCAATTTAATTATTTCAAAATTTCTAGTGACCGCTTTTACACTTGGCTTAATTTATCATTTATTTATTTATTTAGTTTCTCATTATGGAAATTGTATTGCTAAAGTAAACATCGTCCTTTCCTCTCACCCAATAGAATTTAAGCTTACTATACATGTAAATGTTGCTCTTTAACAGCATCATAATTTATTTGAGAATGTTTGCTGTTTTGCTATTTTATACATGTTTAATAGATGATTATTACTCAATTGGGATTCCGATTAGGAAATGCCAATTGTATCTTATGATCTATTAGTTGTAATATATGCACATGCCGGATAATATTTCGTTTCTAAATTACACAAACACACGTTAGTACACGTGTATAAATAAATGTACATCTGGCTCTGTATTTAAATAGTATATTTTTTATGGGGAAAAATAGTGTTTAACCAAAACTAAATAAAGTCTTTAAAGTGAAGCACGATTTTTAAATCAATAAAACCCCTCAAAAAAAAAATTTTTAATAAAAAATTATTTTACTGAATAATAAATGTTAAACTTAAACAAATTTATATTAATTAAATAAAAAATTTTTCTTTTCGGTGGCCACTTAAATTTTATTATTAGAGATTAAATTAATTTTCAATTATCCTTTGTGGCTTATGATGATTTAATTTATTTAATAATAAAATTAAGCCAAGTTTAGCTATTCCCCAAAAATTCCTGTCGCCTTTTTGTTGAAGTTCTTAAAAGGCTTTATAAGAAGCTTAATTATTGCTTTATCTTTGCAAATTCATAATTTCTAAGTTATCTGAATTATAAGTGATTAAATATAAATTAATTTTCCTTTTCTTCACATTTTCCCATCATATTGAATCAGTATGTATGCATGTATAAATGTAGCTCGTAATATATATATTTATTTATCCTCTTAAGAATCCATAATGCGTTAATAATTTTCAAGTGTCATAATTCCATTTAATGCAACCATCCTACCGAAGATATGAGGTATTTCTAATTTTCTAATTAATTATCATGT
Source organism: Tachina fera (assembly GCA_905220375.1). Lineage (NCBI taxonomy): Eukaryota > Metazoa > Arthropoda > Insecta > Diptera > Tachinidae > Tachina > Tachina fera. The sequence goes on from LR999963.1 coordinate 181,963,576, forward strand.
TTCTCTATACTTCATTCAACACATTTGAATATCAGCCCTCAGAATTATGGTGGCGCATAATTGAAATTGCTCACACTAAAAAAAAACAACTATATACATATGTATATAAACGTGCACACATTAACATGAACACAGCAGACACAAGCAAACGCACACCTACATACATACAGTCCGACCTCGATAGACTGGACCTCCAAAAACCAATATTTTCTTTTAAAGAAAACCAAATTTCAATTCAACAAATAAATATATAGAAAGACACACGGACATAAACTTTCATATACATACAGTAGACTCTCAATAGCCAAGAGCTCGCTTTCAAAGAAACGAAAATTTAAATTAACCAAGAACCATATAAATTAACGCACATATAAATGAACACACACACACACACACACACGAAAACGAACATACACACACACACACACACACTCCCACACGCAAAAACATACAGTAGACTCTCGGTAGCCAAGAAGTCCATCAGGAATATTTTTTTTTCTGAGGAAACCAAAATTTAAATTAACTAGAGCTAAAATAACCACATACATAAACACACACTCGAACAGAAAATCTACGCACACCTACAGTAGACTCTCGATTAACAAGAATTCCAGGAATAATTTTTTTTTAAAGAAAACAAGAACTTAAATTAACTACAGCTAAACTAACCACAAAAAGTATTATAAAAACAAACAAAGACATACACACAGACATACAGTTTACTGTCGATTGTCAAGAGCTCTAGCATTAAATTTTTAATGTAAGGAAACAAGAATTTAAAATAAGGAAAGAATAATTTAAATTAACTAGAGCTAAAGCAACCACAAAAAGTATTATAAAAACGAACAAAGATATACACACAGATATACAGTAGACTCTCGATAGCCAAGAACTCTAGGATTAAATTTATATTGTAAGGAAACAAGAATTTAAATTAAGTAGAGCTAAAGTAACCACAAAAATGATTAAACACACGAACATAAACATACATACACATATACAGTAGACTCTCGATTGTCAAGAACTCTAGGATTTAATTTTTTTTATAAGGAAAGAAGAACTTAAATTAACTACAGCTAAGGTCACCACAAAAATTATAATGCACACGAACATAACCATACAAACATACAGTAGACCCTCGATTGCCAAGAATTCCACGAATAATTTTTTTTTAAAGGAAACCAAAATTTAAATTAACTGGTCCTAAAATAAACACATAGATGAACACACACACACAGAATTTAAATTAACCAGAGCATAAATAGCTTAGATGCTCTCAAAAATATATTTATTTATTTGCCCAAACATGGACACAAAAATACACACATGCACGCATAGATACAGTAGACAGTAGACTCCTAAAAGTCGAGAGCTCCAGGAATAAAAATTGTTTATTTAGAAAACCAGGATTTAAATTAAGCACAGGTTCAATAACTAAGACTTCAACATACATAAATGGATACAGACACTGACATGAACTCACATACAGTAGACTCTGAATAGCCAAGAAGAAATAGACTCTGAATAGCCAAGAAGAAATAATTTTTTTTAAGGAAACAAAATTTCAAACTAACCAAAGCTTCAATAAACTGAAATTTTCACAAAATATAAATACAGATATACCCTTTTGAATGGATACATTCATATATATATATGTGTATATAGATATATACACAGTAGACTCTCAATAGTCAAGAGCTCCAGGAATCAAATCTTCTTTTTTATGGAAATACAGTAGACTCTCAATAATCAAGAATTCCAGAAATCAAATCTTTTTTTTAAAGGAAACCAGTATTTAAATTAAACAGAGCTTCAATAACTAAGGTTCTCACATTTATAAACTGACACACATGGATATGAATATACATACAGTAGACTCTCGATTAAAACAAAGCTTTGCTAATAATTTTTTTAAGAAACCTGAATTAAAATTAACAAGAGCTCTATTAAGAAAAATTCTCACAAAAAATAAATACAGAGACTTGCACACACATAAATGGAAACCCACATCCTCATAAATACAGTAGACTCTCAATAGTCAATAATTCCAGGAATCAAATCTTTTCTTTAAGGAATCCAGAATTTAAATTAACCAGAGCTTCAATAATTAAGATTCCCACATTTATAAATTTATACACACATGGACATATTCTTACATACACTAGACTCTCGATAGCCAAAAGCTCCAGGAAATACATTTTTTTTAAAGAAACAGGATTTTGAAATCAATAGAGCTCCAATAACACAGAAGAAATGGAAAATTATATAAACTCAAGAATTTAAGCAAAATTTTTAATATTTTATGAAACCAAAGTTGGTGCCTTCTTATATAGTCCGAGGGAAAGTTAAGAGGGTGACAAAAAAGCATTCAGGACTGGTTGTCGCAAGAAGCTTTAGCAGCAAATCAAAAAATATGAAAAAGGTTCGTATGCTACGAAAACCTCTCGAAAAGACACTCATAAGGATTTAATGAATCATTTGCTCCTTATGTCAGATCCTTTTTCAAATTCAAGGAGGACCATCAAGATTCAAAAATAATATAGAATTTGGAAATATCTTCAGGTATATACAAATCTACAACTACACTAATGATGTTGACATTATTTAAATTATTGATGAGCACATTTAATAGCAAAAATTTAAATTTGCAAATAAAAATATTTTAATTAAAAAAAGTCCTGTAGCCTTTGAAACAAAATTGGTTGAATGTTTTTCGATTTTTCCATTTATGAACTTATATTTTTGTATGCTATATTAAAACTTCTTTATGAAATATAAAAAACCATATTTTTTATTTTGACGTGAGAGTGAGTGACAACTAAAAGACATATTTTTCATGCGTTAGGATGAGCAAAACTAAATCATATTTAATTTAATTGTGCGTAATCCTGCAAGAGTAAATATTTTTTCATCTAAAAATAAACGTGACAGTCACGCGCACTTGAGTGAGTGTGCGTGACTGTAAGTCAAAAATATACAGTATCACTTCTGTGTTATTAGGTTTTTACAAATTCATATGCCCAACTTTCATGCAATTTGGTTAATTTATGTAAAAGTTATTGCATTATTTTCTACAAAGGACATTTGGCAGCCGCAAAAGTCCTTTTTAACAATATACAGTAAAAACTAACTAAACAAAGTGCTATTATGGTGGTTATATTATGAATAAGTTTATTTACACAGAAAATGCAAAATTTTTTTTACTTTTTGGAATATGGGTGGTGGGGATGTCCCTAGTGCGACTTTCTGGAATTTTAAGTTTTGATTAACTAAGGTAAATGTAAATTTCAGAAGTGTACGTTAACTCTTTCTATTTTTGTCCCATCTTTACATGCCAGGAAATTGCAGTGTGGCAGCATGAGTGACAAAAATACCTGCTGGCGGTGCGCTGTCGGCTTCAAGCAGATTGACTTGTTTCTCTGTTCGTTAGATGGCTTTTACTCATGCAGAGCTTACTTTGGCAAGGTCTTGATTTTTTTTAAGAGAGAAGGGAAAGGAAAATGGGAGGTTTTTTTCTTTCTGCCTTCAATACTTTTCAAAGTAAGTCTTGTGTAAAAGTCGTCTTAGCTTTATGCAAGAAGAAAACTATTGTGAAGTGTTTAAACCCTCTAAATGTTCTACGTGTGGGTCTTTTTTGCGTCTTTTTTGAAAGAGACGACTAAAAGTGGAACCATTGAATAGGAATTTAATATGTAAAAATGTTTTAAAAATATCTTTAGCTTTTTAAAACTTTGAAAAGATCCGCTTAGCAATTTTTCTTTCATACAAAAAAGCAAGCCAACAATTATCTATAAAAATATTCATTTATTTTATTACAAACGTTTGTTAATTTTTATATAAATATATAAGAGATGATTTAAAATAAGCAAGTACCTTCATTAAGTTCTTTTAAAAGAAGATTATAAATGAATAAAATCTCAATTCCTAAAGTTCCAACATAAAACCACAAAAATATATAAAAATCTTCATATTTATCTCTTACCAAAACTCTGTGTGTAAAATCATAAAGGCAAACAACCCACACAAGTTGTTTTAATAATGTGCAAAAAAAATTAATTTGAAACAATATTTTTTCAATCCATAAACCACATATTAATGTTTGCATATACATGTACAGACACACACACATACACATGAGCTTTTATTTAACAATATTTACTACCAAATTAGTATGCACACATACACAGAAAAACAATATATATGAAAGGCAACACAATCCACCAGCAGTATTAAATAAATACTAAAGATTTGCTCAACATTTATAAGCGTAAATCTTGCTTTTGGTTTAAATAACGAGAAAAAAAAATTAATTGCCATAACGTAACTAAAGTTAACGGAGGGAAAAACAGGGACTACGAATCCCTTGTGGAAGACCTCTGTACTGCTGAAGCTGCATTTAACTTTCATATCTTTTTAGGGTTCCGTACACATAAGGTGAAAAGGAACCCTATTGTTTTCGCTACGATGTCCATCTGTCCGTATGTCTGTCTATTTGTCTGTCACAGATTGTTATCACGAGATCTGTAACTGCTGCGGATCTACAATTTTTACAGAATAGCTATAACAACAAATATATGACAGTAAAAAATTAAAGGGGGTTTCAAGCCCAGCAAAGAAAAATTTTTAAATCTAAAAGTAATATACAGACAATTATATATATAGGCACTTAAAATTTTTCAAAACTATTGTATTTTTATGCAGAGTAGACCAGTTAACACTGAAATTTAAGACCTTAAATTAAAGGGTGTTCCATCAGTTAATGTAATTGTGACAACTTGCTGTATCTTGAATACCGTAAAAAGCAAACTCTTGAAATTTTCAAAAATGCTAAAACTAAAAAATCTTTGAATTAAAAAAAAACTGCCAAAACGAAAAACCGATAAAATAAAAAACGCTTAAATGAATATTATCAGCTAAAATAAAATAAATCGCTTAAATGCAAAAAAAAAACTAGAAGTAAAATGATCAGTTAAATCTTAAAAAAAGCTACAAAACCCAAAAAATTATCAAAAACGAAAAAAAAACGCTTGGACCAAATATAACAAAAAAAAAAGAACGCTTAGAACTGAAAAAATCGCCAAAAACAAAATAAGCACTAAAAATCAAAAAATTTCTTAAAATTTCAAAAAAAATTGTCAAAAACCGAAAAAACAAAAATCGTCAAAACTAGAAAAATCGCTTAAACTAAAAAGCAGTAAAAAATCTCCAAAGTAAAAGCAGTGCCAAAAGTAAAAAACCGCTAAGAAAACTATATGAAACAATAAAATCTTTTCGACAAAAATAGTCAAAAAATACAAAAAAAAACTGAAAAAAACTCAGAAAAAATCAAAAATAGCAAATTAATTAAATAAAAAAAATCGTCGAAACCGAAAAAAATTGTCAAAACGAAAAAAATCGCTAAAACTGAAAATTAGTAAAAAAAATCGCCAAAGCAAACAAAGCGCCAAAAGTAAAAAATCGCCTAAAAAATCTGTTAGCCAAAAAATAGCCGATAAAACGCATAAAACTGAAAAAATCGCTAAAACAAAAAAATGCAAAAAATAAAAAAATTTTTTAAATTAAAAAAAGTCTGTCAAAAACAGAAAAAACTCGCTAAAGCTAAAAAAATCGGTAAGTCAAAAAATAGCAGAAAAAACAAAAAATAAAAGAACTGAAAAAATAAGCGCCAAAAACAAAAAATTTGTTAAACTAAAAAAATTTTCAAAAACGAATCGCCAAAACTAAAAAATCGCTAAAACTAAAAAGATGTCCAAAAAATCGTCAAAGCAAAATTAAGCACCAAAAGAAAAAAATCGCTTAGACGAAAATATTTCCACAACAAAAAAATTTCTTGGGCAAAAAATTGCCAAAAAACGCAAAAAAACTTAAAAAAATCGCTAAAACAAAAAAAAAACATTTGAAAATAATAAAAAAATTGTTTGAACTAAAAAAATCTGTCAAAAACAGAACAAATCGCCAGAACTAAAAAACATCGCTAAAACTAAGAAGCAGTTCAAAAAATCACAAAAAAATCCCCAAACGAAAAAACGCCACAGCTACAAAAATTATCAAAACCATATAGCAGTCCAAAAAATTGCAAAAGCAAAAAAAAACGTTGTAACTAAGAAAGTCTCTAAGAAGTGGAAAAAATCGCCAAACTTCACTTAAGCACTGAAAAGCCGAAAAAACGCAAAAAACCGATAAAAAAAGTCGCAAAACTAAAAAAAGTCGCCTAAATGGAATCACGTCAAACCTAAAAAAAAATCTTCAACAACTGAAGAAATCAGCAACGTAAAAAAACGCTTAAACAAAAAAAAAACAACCAAACCAAAAATAAACTATTCAAATATGCCTACATTAGGTAAAATTTCCGATTATAGGCTCAAGTTCCTATAGAATTGCATAAGAAGTATCGGTACGGAAGTCTTCTTATGAGAGTAGAAGTCGTGCTTTACTGAACTTATTTACACACGTTGTCATCGATTCTTTTGCCAGAGATTCTGAAACAACTTCCACTTAATGAATTTTGTTTAAATAAAAAATTATTTAAGAAATTTATTATTCGACATATTGTCATAATTACATTTTAGAAAAATAAAATAGATTCATATCGAATATAAATTATTTGCTGGGTTTTGTATTAGTTTCTAAGCCTACTATGCTTGTTTTTCTTTTGTGATTTTCAAAAATATTATTATTTGTAAATTCTCAAATAGTTCTTGAAAGTCTGTGCTTAAGATAAGAGGTTTGTGACTATTCAAAATGTGTGCTTGAAGTCTACTGGTGATTTGTTACAGCAACAATGAAATGCATATAGACCAAGTTGAACCACCAGCAAATAAATTTCAAATTAAAAAATTAGTAATTAAAAATGTTTTTACTACTTTCCTTATCTTCTGTGATGGAACGCAATGTGGAATGTGTGTCTAATTTTTTATACGAAAAATCCGAATAGTAATAAAATGAAAAGAGAAATGTTTAAGCAGGCCTTTAATAAGGCCTGGAGTATGAAACTTTCCCGCTAAGTTAATACACACAAATGAAAATACACATGCATACAAAATCACGCATTCATATTTTATGGCTATTACAAATATTTTCATTCATTCAAACACACACACACACACGCACACAAACCCATAATATCCATATCCGGTTCCTATGAAAGGACTGGATGGCTGGCATTGGTCACAGACTGTATAAGTGTTTGATTTAAGTTACACGAGAGTGAGTAGGGAGCTTGTCTTTTTTTTTTTGTTCTTGTTATGTTATTACATACGAGAAAATTCATGTTAAAAATCTCAAGTATTTGCTAGGGAATTGTTTGTCTGTCTCTGGGTGTGTGTGTGTGTGTGTAAGTAAGTATTTTGATGCAGGTGTTTTCATCGTATGCACACCAATATGCAAGAGTTTATGGATTTTTGCAATGAAAATTGCATTCGTTGTGACCTTTATGGAAAACAAACACACACACACACAAACAAATTCAAATAAAAACAAAACATCAACAACAACGCTCGATAGTTTGTCTGTTGCTCGCTTGTATTATTTAACAATTTTCTTTAAAAACTTTCCCACAAGTGGAATATTTACAATCATTTTTCTTTTTAGATTTTTGCAAAGTGATTTATTTTGCATGTTAGTGGTTTCCCCTAGAAATTTCACTTTTTTCTTACCACACAAGAGCACTGAAAAAAATAATGTTAGAGGGATAAGAGTAAAAGTAAAGCAGGAAAATAAGTTTGTATGAAAACTTTTCACAGCATACGATAGAGAAATGGACGTCGTCAACATAAATTCAATTAAGCTAAAACAGTTTTAGGGTTTGGAAAGTAATATTACCAAAATCAATCAATGTAAGTGAGTAAACAAGTGACAAATCAGAAAATTCCAAAAATTCTCTAATGATTTTTATGAATAATGCAAGAAAACAAAACTGTTACAAAAATGAAGAGGCAAAAAATAAAAGAAGGAAACCTTTATAAGCATTAAGGACTTTAGGTACAAGAAAATTAATGAAACATTTTTTTAACAGCCTTTGCTAGCAATAACTTAAATTATAGATTGAAATAGTATAGGGTCTTTCAAAAGGGACTTTGCAACTATGATAATTGACAACGGCATATTTTCTGTCCCAATCTACCAAAACCGCAATCGTGTGACAGATTTTCTGGAGTGTTTGGTGTTGTTCATGATGAGGTTTTGTACAACCGTTAACAAAAAGTTGATCCGCCATAACATACCAGACAGCAGTTGCGATCGATGCGGTCGATAATTATCAACTTTTATTTGGCCATAATAGGATGATATGGGCACTAATGACATATGATTTCAACAGAATGGCTCTACGTACAACACAGCCCATATTACATTAGACATTCTGCACAAACGATTAGAAGACCTGTGTAATGCCACATGAAGGTAAAATCTGAATTGAATATTTTGGTTGAGAGCCACAGTGAAATCGCTACCAACATTTGAACATTATTATATTCCATACATTTCGTTTTAAATAAATTAAAAGATCAATGGATGAATGAATTAATTTAAATTGTATGGGAATACAAGACCAAAAAGATTTATTATATTCCTTTTCAGGTGCTTTTTTCTCTGGAGACCTGCTCTCCTGTGGAATTTTAGGACTGCCATTGATGACAGTTCTCAATATTCCAGCAGGTGCTTGCTTACCCAATTATCTGCATCTTCTAGGCCATAAAGCTTCACAGTACTTCATAATATGCTCTAGAGTTCCGTCATCTTAATTACAAATCTGCACTGATTGTAACTCTCAGTGCGAAGTTTTTTCAAGTGTTTCTTAACCTGCAATGGCCTGCTAGGAAAAATGTGAGCATCCTTATATTAGTTTTCTTCTTAGTATGATAGTGCAGTCCTAAAATTAGTTTTGCTTTAGTTGTGGAGCATAAACCAAAGAAGAGAAAGTATTCAACTTTCCTTGCTTCGTCCAGCTCTGCATCTTTCGAGACTCCTGTTTTTAGGCAGCCATGTACAAGACAACCTTTCAAAGTTATCAGCAATTGGTTTGAGTGACCTTATCACAAATATCTATGGGAGGAGTTAGATCTACTATCAATAACCATATGGTAGTACTTGAATACGATTCTACATAGATTGAGACTGATGAACGGAGTGGTATTTTATATTTACACTATGCAAGTCTTATTGCTAAGCTGATTAGTTTGAGGGAGAGAGAAAGATAAGGGGAACAGTAACATTTCTTTTCCGCTCGTCTCTCTTGCCTAATTAACTGATCAGCTTAGCAATAATCCTGGCATAGTGTAAACTAGGATAAATAATTCATCTAGATTCTACTTGAATGCCTGCGTAAGCCAACCAACTAACTAACCAACCAACCAACCAACCAACCAGGCAATTAACAAAATAACCAACATGCGAATCCAGCAGCCAGCCAACCAACCAACCAACCATCCAACCAACCAACCAACCACCCAAACAACCAACCAACCAAACCAACCAACCAACCAACTAACTAACCGTCCAACCAACTATCTAACCAATTAACCAACCAATAGACTGAGAGCAAACTCATTTAATCGGTCGTTTTTTACCACAAACCTTATTGGTTTTCAACCAACCGACTGAATGAGTTTGAACCAAGTCCACCAACCCACCAAAAAACTACCAAATTAACAAACTAAACAACCAACCAACCAACGAATCAATCAAACAACCAACCAAGCAACCGATTAACCAAACAACTAGACTTGTAATGTAATGTAATCTAATTTAAATGAAATTTAAATGGGTTTGATCATTGGTTTGTGACAAAAATGAACTAGTGAACAAGTTCGACCTAAGTCTACAAACAACCAACCTACTAACTAACCAACCAACTAACCAACCAACTAGACTTGTATTGATCTCTTTCAGTAGCTCGTTTTTGACACAAATCAATAATATCAAACACATTTAACTTACACGGGTTTGATCATTGGCTTGTGTCAAAAAAGAGGTACTGAAAGAGTTCGACACAAGTCTACAACAATCCAACAAAACAAATAATGAGCCAACCAACAAACCAAGCAACTGATCAACCAACTAACCAAGCACCCGATCAAAAAACCAAGCAACTAACCAATCAATCAACAAACCAATCAACCAAGGAAGCGATAAGAAGCTCAACTCAACCAAACAAACAATGAATCAATCAACAAAGCAAACAGCACACAAACCAACCACCCTTTCAACCAAGCAACAAACCAACCAATCTAAGCAGTTTGGATCTGAATATGTGTTCTGAGACTCTCGTTTGGTCTATAAGCCCTCTGTTTCTCTTCATTTTTGTTTCCTTTCACTCCAATGTGTCTGGCAACATGAATTGCATAACTGATTTGGCTGTATGCGAAAAACTCATTCCATTTCTTGGAAGCTCGTGTCAAGATTAAATTGAAGTATTTCGCAAAAGCTCTTAGCAGTTTATCCTTTGTTTTAAAAATCCCACACCAAGACCTTCCAGTGCCACATTTAAGAATGTCTCATAATGCCATCTGACCCATTCTCTGCTGTTGGTCAGAAGAGTATCAAACTTCTTGTCAAGTTCATACACTTTATTCAGGGTTGCGCAAGTAGATGTAAGTACCCTGCCAGGAATGATTGCTTCTACTACAACCGTCAAAGATGTGGGTCCAAACAGGACTTCTATTGCTGCAGTAGAACAAGTTGTTATATCGCCTATTATACAGACACATGCTAGCGCCTCTGCAATTTATTCAACTATCCCTGGTTGTAAGGAGGTTTATCCTGTCCGACCAAGCAATAGCACCATAAGTGATGATAGCTGTTACTATCAAAGTTTATGTATGTATGTATCTATATCAGAATTTTGGTAGGCAACGTGATCTTTTCCCTGCAACATATTCAGAAACCATTACAGCTTTTGTTGCCTTTCTGTCTCGATAATACATTTGAATCTAAATCACTTCAGCGAGTGCTCCAGCAGCACGTTAGCTACTCATATAGTTTGCCAGTGTGGAAGTGTCATCCTCCTAAAGAAAGCAATGGTAGTTCTTTCAGGGTTAATCTACTATACTCAGTTTGTTTTGTATAAAGTCAAACTTTACAGAAAGCGCTCAATGAAAGATTCTTTAAATGATTTGGGACGAGAACTATTTTCTTTTGTATTATGTAGAAAGGATATGAAAACTACTGGAAATATGCTCATATTCCTTTAACGCTACAATTTGATTAAAGTCAGTTAATGTTGTTGTCATTCAATGTCAACTCATCCTAAGAAGAGATTAAAGAAAATGACCACATGAGCCCCAACAAAGTGGGAGTTTTTAGCTATTTTTCAATTTTCCCTTCGTAAAAGAAATTAATACTTATGTACAACAAAATCTAGTTTTATTTCTTTTTTACAATCTCTTAACGGCAATTGAAAAAAACCTTCATGCTATAAATTTTATTGAAAGAAGTTATTAACTTGATTTTATTTTTTCAATAAATAAACGTAAGCAAAAAATTTAAGTAACAGCTATTACTTTTAATTTTCGTGTCGTTCTCTCCTTCCACTGGTGTAGAAAGAGAAGCAGCATTTTTTTATTTTTTCTTTTCGTTGTTTGTTTTTTAAATTATTTTTAAACTGTGACATTAAATGTTTTTATTACGCTTAAGTGCGTTTGCTCTCTTATGTGACATTAAAATATGAATAAAAAAAAACTTTGGAATTTAAACTCAAGCCGGCAATGCGATAACTTGAGTATGCTTTACCATAGTAAGAAGTAAAAGAATATAAGCAAATACACTTTTTTGGAAAATTGATTTAGGCTAAAGTTCGTAGCGCTTTATAAGCCTAATTACATGTGCTAGTTCTTAAGGAACAAATAACACCAAACTTAATTATAAATATATATTCTGACAAGCTATAGCAGAACGGAACAACATGCTGTTTTTTATTAGAGCTCTTGTGTTTGGTACACTGTGTGTGGTAACAGTTTATGCAAATTATACTAATTTTTCAAGTTAAACGGAATATCTGAATTGTTTTGACTCTTCTTATTATAATTTGCTGATGATTTATATAATTTTTTTTTTTGATTTCATCTGCGAAGACAAGTCATTGGAACCAGTTTTTTTTGCTGTAGGTTGTGGAAACAGTAAATAATTGTGCGACTATTGTAATATTGTAATCTTTCATATAAAAATAAATAAATAAATGTTAAACAAACAGGACACACTCGCTTGCACATATTCATATTGTACCTTTGCAAGCTTTTAAAAACTTAACAAATCCACAAACGAGCAAAAAATCTTGCACACATTCGGCAGCCAGCAGCATTCCCGCATTTTTATAACAACTATTACATACATACATAAATATCCTGTGGCGACACAATGCCTTTTAAACCAAGCACCAACAACAACCAACAATTAAAAAAAAATGAAGTGCCCTAAACAACAACAGAGCAATAACACACAAACAAGTGCAAACGAAATACTCAGTAAAATAAAAAAAAATAAAAATTGTATAACCTGCACCAACGAAAAAACCTCTTAACGGCTCCCATATCTTTCCACTCTCTCTCACTCACTCACTCACTGGTTCTCAATTATGTTCACATACACTCATACTGCTACTAGTGGCCATAAACACTATATAACTGTATCACTAGTATATATGATAGTTGCAATAACAACAACAATAACAACAACATCAAAAAACGACAACAGCAACAACTACCGACAAACACCCACTCCATGCAAGTGTTTATAGATGGCAAGATAGACAAGAGCATCATCATCATCATCGTCATCGTCATCGTCATCGTCATCGTCATCGTCATCGTCATCGTCATCGTCATCGTCAACAGCAACATCAAAAATAATAAGAAAAAAAAGAGTAACACACACACACAAAACACCGGTAAAAAAGGAAATTCTGTTGTTGCAGAGTTGGTAAGTGGATACGAGAGATTGTGTAAGAGGGCAATTTGGTATGTTTTTTGTTTGTTTGTTTGTTGCAACATGCGTTTACACATGACTGCCTTTTGTAGTCAACTACAATGACAGCAGTAGCAGCAGTAACATATTCACTCTTTTAAACAATGACTTCTACACATAAAAAAAAACAAATACATAGTACAGACATTTTGTTTTTACATACATACATACATGCGTATAAATAATACGAGTATACAAGTAATGAGAATGTCGCAAAAATGAAAAGAAGAATAACAATGAAAACAACTGAAAAAAATTTGTCACATTTGTGAGTTTTTGTTAATTCTTGCATTTTGTTAGTAAAATATACACACATACACACTCATGAATGCATACAATTATACACACGCACAACAAATAGTCTGGATATTGATAAGGCCTTCCATTTTTTTTTCATTAATTCACGTGACTTAGCAAAATGGTAAAAGATGCAAATGAACCATATTGTTGCCGTTGGTTTTTGCTCTTTGATGGTCAAAATATGTCACTAGTCATCATACACTTTGAAAGTGGCATCAGTGCACGCACTATAGGAAATTTCACCCATTTCGTGGCCATAATTAATTACAGCTAAACGGTGGGCCCTATTGAAATGATTTTTTGGAATCAAACTTCGAAAGCCTCCCTCTTAAGGTCCTTAAAGTTTTTATCACTTAATCTCACGAAGAAAATTGTTTAGCACTCACGCTGACGTCCTCTCACGCTTGACAAATTTTGACCAATGTTAAAAAATACCCAGCCTCGTTGTACTATAGGAAATTTTAAACATTTTGTAGCCATAATTAATTAAGCAGGGATGCTACTATCGGCACAATGTAACGATTTTCGTCGGCTCACTGAAATAAAGTCATAAGTAATAAGCTAAATTTGCCTTATTTTTCAATTGAATGAAATGTAAGGACATAATTGCTCTGCACAGCATTGCTAATAGAGCCATATAGACTTATGCCGGAATTAATTGACAAAAAATACTGTTTTGGTTTATAAGTTACGACCTTGTCGCGGTGAGCCGACGAAAATCGGTACATTGTGCCGATAGTGGGATCCCTGCTTAATTAATTATGGCCACAAAATGGTTAAAGCTTCCTATAGTGCAAGGTAGGTGTATTTTTTAACATTGGTCAAAAGTTATCACGCGTGAGAGGACGTGAATGAAACGATTTTTTGGAATCAGTCTTCGAAGGCCTCTCTCTTAAGGTCCTTAATTTTTTATTATTTAATTTCACGAAGAAAGTTTTTTTATTACTCACGCTCACGTCCTCTCACGCGCAACAGCTTTTGTTTAATATTAATAATACACTCTTCTTTGTCATTATATTATTTTTTTCTTCAAAAATTATAAATTTTTATTATGAAAACCTTTACTACCACTAATTTTTTATTTAAAATCACACACAAAACACTTGATAAAGTGACAGTTAATCAAAATTGTGAAAGTTTTTTAAAAAGATTCCTTATGAACAGGAAAGTCGAAGAAGCCGTGTCCGTGTGTCCGCCTGTGCATCAGTCTGTGAGTGAGTATTGAGTTTCTAAGAAATGCTAGTGACCTTGGCCTTGGACTCTTGTGTTAGAATTTATTCTATTGTAGATAAGTATTGAAAATCAACGAAATCAAAAATGCAATTTTATCCAAAATGATTTTACACTGCAATAATTTACATAATTAAAAAATTTTGTTTCAGAGTCTGGTTAATTTGTGCAATAATTGCTTTATAAAATATTTAGTTTGCAGTTTCTCAATCAAGAATATCTTTCTTCTTCTTGATTGAGAAACTTCCTGCTTGCGGCTGTCTGTCTGATATGACTTTCTTTATTTATCTTCTTTTATTTATTTAAAATTTGAAGAGGTATTTTATTACTTTAATTTTTAAGCTTGCAACAAAAGTCTGGTAAAATAAAAAAAAAATAATACTCAATTGTGATAAATTTTTAAAATGAATTAATATTAAATATGTTAACTACATCAAAAAAGCAAAAGTAATTCTCCCTATTACCAGCAATATTATGAATGAAAAGCAATAATAACAATGCTACTAACAAGTAAGTGTTCTATAACCGGCTATGCCGAATCTGATGTACCCTTCATCGGCGTATTTACGTATGGAGCATGCACATACATATGTACATAAAAACATACATATTTATTTTGTGAAATAAATATGTATTTATGATGTTTAATATCAGTAGGTTTTTCCTTCCAAAATATAAAAGTTACTTAGCAATTAAAAAAAAGGGTTATTTAGTTACTTTGATATACTGAAAAAAGTTTTAGTTGTCCAGCCCTATCTTTGATATCAATCTATTTCTCTCTATAGTATAAATTATATATAATTAAAAATAGTCTAATATGGTTATTTTTATACATATAAAAAATTATAGTTTTCCAGCCCTGGAATCATCTTTTTCAGTATTGCTGATTTAAATAATAGTATACTTCTTTCTAAAATATAAAATGTACTTAATAAATAAAAATAAAACGAGTTTTAGCTATTTACTTTCATCTACGGAAAGAAGGTTTCAGTTTTCCAACCCTGGAATTTCCTTTAATACCAATATATGACTTTCTTGTGCACTAAATATATTTAATTAAAAAAGAAAAAAAAACTAGTTTAATATAGTTACTCTTATATTCCAAGAAAATATTTATAGTTTTCCAGCCCTGGACAATTTGTTTTCAGTTTTGCCTAAATGCCAAAACACTTCTTTATAATATATAAAATATGTTTAATTGATAAAAATATAAAAAATTACTTTAAGTTAATTATTTTGAAATACCGAACGAAATAAAACTTTCCATCCCTGGAGCATAATTTTTGATTTAGCTAGATTTCTATATAAATTTATTTCTTTCTAATATAGAAAATATGTTTAAAAGGAAATTAGTTTTATTTAATTATTTTTATAAATTAAAAAAAAAATGCAATTTTCCAACCCTGGAAAAATCCTTTGCATTTTGCTAAAATGACAGAATCTGAAATATGTTTCATAAATAACATTAAGAAAATTAACTTGAGTGAAAAACTTTTAAATACCGAAAAAAATTAAATTATCCAGCCCTGGAGAAATATTTTTGTTTTCTCTGGTTTTCTATATGAATTTATTGATCTCTTTCTAAACTAGAAAATATGTTTAAAAGGAAGTAGTTTTATTTAATAATTTTTTTAAGTTAAAAAAGTTACTATTTTCCAACTCTGGAACGGTCTTTTTCAGTTTGCTGATTTTTAATACTAATATACTTCTTTTTTTTGTATATAAAATATGTTTAATTGATTAAAATGTAAGAAATTAATTTGAGTTAATTTAATTTAAGATTTAAATTTTCCAGCCCTGGAGAAACATTTTTGATTTTGCTGGTTTTCTATATCAATTTAATTCCTTCTAATATAGAAAATATGTTAAAAACAGATAAGTTTTAGTTAGTTACTTATATAAATAAAAAAAGTTGCGATTTCCCAACCCTGCAAACATATTTTTCAGTTTGCTGATTTTATATACTAAAATACTTCTTTTAAAAATATCAATTATGTTTATTTCAATAGTAATAAAAAATTAGTTTGAATTAATTAAAATAAAAAAAGGTTTCACTTTTCCAGTTCTGGATAAAATTTTTAATTTTTTGGTTTTCAATATCAATTAAATTTTTTCTAATATACAAGATATGTCAAAAAGGAGATACGTTTTAGTTAGTTATTTTTATATATTAAAAACAATTGTAATTTCCCAACCCTGGAACCATATTTATCGGTTGGCTGATTTTATATACCAAAATAATTCTTTTTAAAATATCAATTGTGTTTATTTAATAATAATTAAAACACTCAGTTTGAGTTAAGGTTTCCCTTTTCCAGCTCTGGAGATACATTCGTGATTTTCTGATTTTCTATATGAAGTTCTGACTTTCTAAAATAAAAAATATATTAAAAAACAAATTAGTTTTATTGAGTTACTTTTATAAATTAATTTAATTAATTTGTAATTTTCCAACCCTTTAATGGTATTTTTTAATTTAAGTGAATTTCAATACCAATCTATTTAGGAAAAGACTGAACGAAGTCTTTAGCTTTTCTGGGGTCTTTGAAAAATCTATCATCGCATCTATACAGTCAGAAGGACAGAGGGGCAGCGCTTATTCGACTTTCCTATATTTAAGGATCCAGAATATATAGGGCCGCATCCAAAAAAAATATTTGAACTTCAAGTGCTGGTTTGTCAAAATTTGTAGGGAAATTTTGTCTTATCCTACACTTTAAGCTCAAATAATTTTTTTTGGTTGCGGCCCATATACTTTATTTGCTCTCATATTAATATTGGGGAATTTTCACACGGAATGTTAAAACTTTATATACCTACCACTTTTAATGAAGGGTATAAGACAGCTCCTAAGAGTATGCAGTACATCTGAATGTACGTGCATGTGAGAGTGTGTGTGCGTAAGTGTGAATTTGATATGAAATGTTTGTTTTGTAATCGTACCGACATTTGAGCATTTGAAGTTCATAACATATTTTTACACCAAAAACAACAAAGAAAGTAATGAAACTTTTTTTATGTACCTATTTCCCCAAAATGAAAAATGAAGAAACAAATAATTTGAATTTTTTCATTTCTTTAACGAAAATCAACAACACAAGGAGGAGGGGAGCAAAGAAAAAATTTCATTGCATTTCATTCACAATGCGTTGAATTACAAACAGTAAAGGGAGCGTGAAATGTACAAAACGAACACACTCACACACACATACATACAAACACACGCATGTATGTATGTAACGGCAGACTAACAAACAAACATATGTTTCAAAAATAAAAACGACATTTCTGCTCATTGGAACTCAAGCACACACAAACATTAACAAAATGGATTTTTTTTAATGTGAGTGAAATAATACAAAAGAACAACCAACAACAATGACACAATAAAAGCCCACAAAATAGTCAGTCATTCGGTAAAACAAAAAGGCAAATGAATGGAAGGAAAAAAAATAAAAACAAAACGTGATTAAAGCCAAAAAATTAAGGGACATTTGATTGGGAAAAAATTTACAAAATCACAAGTATAAAAGAAAACGTAAAGAATTTCTAAACAATTGTTAAATTTGTTTTTGTTGTTGTTACTGCACTAATACAAACACTAGCAGTTATCAGTTGTTTTTGTTTTTTTTATTATTTGCCTTGTGTTCTTTACTTTTGCATTTTTCTTTGTTGAGCTCCTCTTGCTGCTGTTGCAGTTGTTCAATTTTATTTTGCTGCATTTTTGCTTGCTTGCTTGCCTTTTTTAATTTTTTCTTGTTTCTCAACATTTATTACTGAATTTTTGTCCATGACTTGTCATGCTTGTTGTTGCTACACTCACATTTAACATGAAATTAATTATAAGATTTGAAAGTAAAGGTCAAAAGGAGCATCTTCAAATGGATATTTGTGCAATAAATTAATGAGAAAAGCAATAAACCGAAAGGAATTTAGTTTGTCTTTTTGACTTGAAAGGAAATGCGAAAAGAATAAAAAACAAAACAAAACAATTTGAACTGAAATGTGAAGAATGTTGTGTTTAGGTTTAAGTTCGTTCTTAAACGATTAGTTACATAATTTTAATTGAAAAAGAAAAACAGTCAACTGTGTGTTCAACGATAACGAAAGTTAACGTTCGTGCGACATAACTTTAATTGAAAAACAAAACAGTGAACTGTGTGTTCAACGATAACGAAAGTTAACGTTCGTGCGACACACATAAACCAATTTTCACAACAGGCCATATTGATTTTAAAACATTGCTTACTGTTGCTTGAAAATCAATATTTATTTCTCTTTCTCTCTTTCTCTTTCTTATAATATCTTTTCCCTAATCTCTTTAAAATTAATTACAGTTTTACCTCCACTGCAAATGACATTTAATTATAATGTCAAATTATCTTCTTTTTTTTATTAGTTCAAAATAATAATAAAATTCTCTTACCAACAATTTCAAAATAATTAATTCTTCATTAATTTTAAATGTACGAGCATAATGATGTATTCTTGAAAGCATTTTGTTAAAAATTCTGTTTCCAGCAAAAGCTGCATGTTGAAGATATTTCTTAATTTCCATATTAAAATTAGAAAATATTTATGTATGTATAAAAAAAATAAAACTAATTTTATTAAAAGTTTTTGTAAGTAATAGAAAGAGTTGCTTGCTGCCTTTTTAGCAGTAACAGTTGTTGTTGTTGCTTTTCTCTAAGTCCTTCTTTTTTGTTGTTGTTTTTTCTCTCTTTCTTGGCATAAAGGAGGTATTAAGGTCTTTTATATGCTTGAGTTACCAAAAACAACAATATAAGTTTTATCGTTCGTTTTTTTTTGTAACAAAGTGTTTTGCTTTCTTTTATTAACTTTTCTAATGTTAGTTTGAAATGTACGAGGGGTGTATGAAAATTAGAAGTAAAATGGTCAATAAAATGGATCAGTTGCAAAGCATTTTGGAAGCCTGGTTCACCGATTAATCGTTTAATAGATATTAAGAAAAAAATTTAATAATAAGACTAAATTTACCTAATGAGAATTGTTATGAATAAATAAAAAAGTAACCAAAATTCGACGATTGTTTTTTTATGAAATAAACTAAGAAAGTAAGGTAATCGATTAAATAAATCGAGTGTAGGCATAAGTTAATCAAATATAAATATAAAACGAAACGATTATACTAATGAAATATATTTTCATATTTGAATAAGTTAATCGACTGAATTCATTGCAATTCACATTGGCAAACATATTAGCCCAGTAAATTATTCGAATAACTTAAACCAATAAATTTTTCGATTAAGCCAGTTATAGAAACCAATATAATATATTTATCGAATTAATAAGTATAGCAAGGGAATGATACAAATTAATCGAATAAATTTATTTAATAAGTTTAAATAGTAAATTAATCGAACCCAATTAATTAACTGGATGATAAGTTAATTGAATTTACCAGAAAATTAGTGAAACAAATAAATTAATCGAGTAAATTATTCGAATAAATTAATCGAATAAGTTAAAAAAAATTAAACGATTAAACTAATCTAATCTGATAACCAAATATATCAAACAAATAAATAAGTCGAATAAATATATCTACTAAATTAGTCGGATAGATTACTCGATTAATAGACGATTAAGTCAATCAAATAAATAAGTGAGGCTAATCCTATATTACAGAAAATTAGTTAATCAAGGAATTTAGTCGAATAAATTATTCGAAGAAAATTAATCGACTTAAGTAATCTAATCGATTAACCAAATATATTAATCAAACAAATAAGTCGAATAAATTATTCAACTAAAAGAACCGATCAATTAAATGAGATAATTAGATGAAGTTAATAAAATATAAGAGAAAATTAGTTATTCAAGGAATAAATTTATTAATCAAAAAAATCAATCGAAAAAAATTAATAGAATAGATTAATTAATTGGATTTTAATCGATTAAGCACATATATCAACCAAATAAGTAAGACGAATAAATTAATCGAATAAATTAGTGGGAGAAATTAACCGAGTAAATTTATCGAGCATGTAAATTAGATAATAATCAAATATATCAATCAAATAAATAAGTCGAATAAATTAATCGACTAAATTAGCCGGATATAATAACCGAGTAAATGAATCGAGCATGTAAATGAGATAAATAAGTGAAGTTAATTAGTCGAATGGATTAACCAAGCATATCAATCGCTTATAAAAATAAAAAATAAATCGACTAAGTTACTCGAATAATTTAATCGAGTAAATGAGTTGAACTGCTTAAATAGATTAGATAATAAGGTCTAAGAAATTAATCGAATATATTAAAAGAAAAAATTAATCGACTAAATTAATCGAACAATTTAGTCGAATAAATGAGTTGAACTGCTTAAATAAGAAAGATAATAAGGTCAAAGAAATTAATCGAATAATTGAAACGCATAAATTATTGGAATAAATTAAACGAATAAATTAATATACTAACTTAATTTTCTTAGTTGATCTAGTAACTCAAGGTAGCTGTTTAAATAAAAAAGATAAGCAAATAAAATAAATTAATCGAATAGATTAACCGAATAAACACACAAACTAAAGCAACGCACGCTTCATTCGAATAAATGATCAATAATAAACTAATTGAATTAATTCTTTGGAATAAGGTATAAGCGTAAAATATTCGTTTGGAATAAATGAATAAACTAAATAAATAGCATAGGTCAAACGAATAAATTAGATGAAAAAATTAATCGATTAAATTAGTCGGATCCTTTAAACTTGTAAATGAATAAATAATATAAATAAGTGCAATAAATTAGTCAAATGGATTAAGTTTAAATATCAATCGTATATAAAATAAATTAATCGATTAAATTAATTGAAGAAGTTAATAGAGTTAGTAAATTAATCTGAATAAACATATTACTCGAACAATGTCTTAATTAAAAAAATTTAATGTATGAGTTATTAACGCAAAATTTATCTTCATATCGTTTTATTGATATTGTGAAACAATTTAAATTTTTGTAAAATTAGATTTTTTGAGTTATGATGTTGTTTAAGGCAATGTAAGTATATTTGTTAGTTTTTAGCCTCATCATATCATTTCTTTATTTTCGAAGAATTCCTTTCACTTTTCTTACTTAAATACATCTTGGACTTAACTTTCATGACAATTTGGTTACTGTGAAACATGTGATAGGGAAAAACTAGTGAATTTAGCATTAAAAGCATTAAATTTTTTCTAAAAAAGGTAAAGGAAGCAAAAAGTAGTGCAGAAAACTTTTGGAAGCAATGTCTTCAAAAAACAAAAAATTTATTTCTGAGTGTTTGCCAGGCATTACGATAAAATTACATTTATGAATGAGTTTATGGAAATTTTCAAATAATTCCATATCAACTAATATGAAATCAATTTGCAATCTTCAAGCCCCACCTCGTATATGTATAACGAACAAACAAGTTCATAGAATACTTGTGCAACTAAAAGAGCGAATAACTTTTAGTAGTTTAAATGCGAACATATGTACATATTTATGCAGGCGTATGTACGTGAGTGTTGGTGTGCTTGTGTATTTTTGGAACAAATTACAAGAGTCACACAATCATGTTGCAAGCAACGTAAACGGATGTGTGAAGCTGAAATTGAGCAATGCAACATAAAATACATTAAAGTGCCACAAACACTCGTACACTAGCACAAACTAATACAAAGCATTTGCATAGATTGCATATAGCGACAACACCAGCAGTATTACAAAAACAACAACTGCATACCACAATGTCCTTCATGATCCTTATAATGTGAGCACACACACACACAAACGCACAAAGAACAATTTTTTGGAATATAAAATTGTATGAACATGCTACAATAGTGTATAGAGCTTTTCATATTTCCTGGATACTACATAGTAGATGCATTTATTATGCGTCAGTGTAATTCTATGTGTGTGTGTGTGCACTAACCTATACTCACACTCATTTACTCTCTTTTAGTTGCCTACAAAAGACATTAAGTTCAAAAAAAAATCTTTTACTTTGTTTTTAGTTAAAAATTTTTTAATTTTATTTTATTCTTATGTAAAAATTTTTTTTGCTTTTAAATGTTATAATTTTTAATGACATACAGATGCAAATAATAAAAAAAGCAAAAAAAAAAAAGAAATGTAGATGGAAAATAGCATTTTACCAAGATATGAACATAAAAAGGCTACAAGAATGGAGTGAAGAAAAATAAAAAGAGCAAAAGAAAAGCAAATAGCTTTTTTCTACCCCTTTCTAAAAGGCTTAAAGAACAAATGGGCACTACACATTTAGGTAAGAGGAAAAATCAGTTTCCGAAACACAACAAAATTAATCGTTTAAATTATTTAAGCGAATAAATTTATGCAATAATTTAAGCATATAAATTAATCGATGGTATTAATCGAATAAATTTTAGTAACACATTACAGAAATATATCAAACAAATAAGCTATTGAAATATATCAACTAAACTAATAAGTTAAAAAATTATTCGAATAAATTAAATAGCTTAAATCAATCTAATAAGTTAATCGAATAGCTCAAAAATTTAAATAAATCGAATAAATAAAACTAATGTTCTATATAAAAAATTCAGAAAAAATATATTATTCGAATAAATTAATCGATTAAAAAAGTTAATCGAATATTTAACACTTGTTGGTTAATTAATTGAAAAGCTTAAACATATAAACTAGAAGGTTTTAGTAATCGAATTAATTTTTGTTTAAAATTTTAGTCGAATAAATTAGACAAATGAGCTTTTTTAATATATTAACCAATCTAATTAGTTAAATAAAATATTCGAATATATATAAGTGCTTAAGTAAATCAAATTATTTATAGAACAGCCTAAGAATTTTCGAATAAGTGAAATCAATGCATTATATATATAAAAAATAATCGAATATATTAAAATTTTTGGTTAACTAAGTAAAAAGTTCAAACATATAAACTAAATGATTTTAATAATCGATCAAATTTGCTTAACATATTAGTCGAAGGACTTAGACAAATGTGATTTTGTAATATGTATGTATATCAAACAAACTATTTAGTTAAATAAGTTATTCGAATAAATTTAATTGCTAAAGTAATCGAAAAAAGTAATTGATTATCAAAAAATATATATAAGTCGAATAAATGAAATTAAATTACAATATAAATAAGACCAACGAACTTTTAAATCGAATAGATTAATCGATTAAAAAATTTAATCGATTATCTTACACTTCTTGTTTAAAGAATTGAATAACTAAAACCAAAAGATTTTATTAATCGAATAAATTTTTGTCTAACATTTTAATCGAGTAAATTAGAGAAATGAAATAAAAATAGCCGAAGGCATTAATCAACACAATTAATCGAATAAATTATTAGAATCAATTAGTTAAATAGTTTGCTAAGGTCAATTCTTTGATTAAATTAATCGAATACACTTCTATAATAAATTACACGTATAAAAGAAACTAATGTATTACATAATTGATTCAAACGAATTTATTAATCGAAAACGTTAAGTGAATAAAAACTTTTAAAATGTATGTAATGTGTGCTAATAAAATAAAAAGTAAAAAAAAAGTTTTTCTTTATTTTTTCACATTGTTTAAATATTAAAACTATTTATGGACTTAATGTTTTTGATTAATTTATTCGATTAATAGATTCGAATAATTAATTTTTTTTATAATATACTCGTAGTACACGATTTTATTATTTGAGTAAATTAATTAAAGAAATTATTAAAATTCTTTAATCGAATAATATGTCGGAATTAATTAACCGAATAAATTAAGTGCTTAAGTAAATGGCGTGTAAATATATTTTTTTTAACAAATTAATCAAATAAACTAAACATATAAATAACAAGATAAACAAACCTTGTAAATTCTTAGTCGAGAAAAATTAAATTCATCAGATGAATCAAATAATATGATAGATTTCATTAATCGAATAATTTTCAAATACTTAAGTAAATTGTTTAAACAAAACGAATATTGTTTTAATCGAATAAACTAAAAAACTAAATTAATAAAAAACTAACAATATGAATTAATGAAATTAATCATTGGAATAAATTATTCGAATAAACTTGTAAATAAATAAAGTATTAATAAATAAATTAATCGAATATTTAATCGAATAAATGATACAAATAAATTAGATAAGGATGTATTGCTTCAGGATGAGTCTCTTAATATACATGGGAAAATAATATAGAAAATTTCGATTTGAAAAAATACACTCAATGCATATGAGAATTAGAGCTAGAAATTATTTGTTCTCTCATATCAAACTGTATTCTATAATTGCAATTCCATTTTTATTTTTCTTGATGAGAAAACTCTAAGTCCTTCCTATACATGAATAAAAATGTCTGTGAAAATGTTTTTGTGTAAGCATTCAAGTTAAAGAATTTTATATTAAGTTTGTTTAAGGCAAACACTTACATTTACATACACCCAAGGACACATATTTACTTAAACTCACGCACATACAATGAAACACATACGACTACAAACATACGAGTACGAACACTGGCATTCATAAATACAAAGTGTAAAGATGGAATGTTGTCATGAATTAATTTTGCAACATTTTTAATTGAGCGCAATTAATTTGCAAAAATTAAGAGAGCAGTTATATCAACAGAGTGGGAGAGGGGGCTGGGTGTGGGGTGGAGGAGGCTTTAATACAAAAACTACTACAAGAGTTGTAGCAGTGGCAAGTAAGTAATACAAGAAAAGAATATGTTTTAATTTTGTATGAATCCGAAAAGAAAAAGAGCAAATAAGAAAAACATGAAGCAGCAATGAAGTGAACCAGGGAATTAAAGAATAGAAATGCCAAAAGATTTTCAGAAATATTTTGATTGACTTTTTTCCAGGTTTTAATTAAAAACTAAATAAAGAAAGCTTCAATTATATAGTCTTGTGAATCTAAAAAATCACAATTTTACATTTTCAATTACACTTCAAAAAAGAAATATTGAGGTGAAATATTTTCTTTTCATTTCGCCACGCTAGAAAGAAGAAAAATACTTTTGAAAAAAGGTTTACCGGTGAACATATACTTTTTTGTGCAAATATGAAAATAAGTACTTTTTTGTCGAAAATTTTTTTGTAATACTTTCTTGGAAAAAATACATTTATGAGAAAAATTTTCTTTTTGAGACATTCAGAAAAAGTATAAGCATAAGAATTTAAAAATTAAATTTTTGAGAAAAAGTACCTTTTTGAGAATAAGGTAATAAATTTTTTTTATTAAAATAAATTTCTTTTTGAGAAAAAGTACCTTTTAAAGAACCAAAAAGTACATTCTTAATAAAAAAACGTTCCTTATTTTCTTACCTTTATAAGAATAGGTTACTTTTTGTAAAAAGCACCTTTTTGAGAAATAGTACTTTTTTGAGCAAAAAAATCTTTTTGAAAAAAGTAAGTATTTGAAAAAAAGCACATTTTTGAGAAAAGTTACATTATTCTCAAAAAAGGTACTTTTTCAAAAAGTACTTTCCTTAGAAAAAGTACCTTTTTAACAAAAAGTACCGTTTTAAAAGAAATAAGCTTTTTAAGGAAAAGAACCTGCTTGCGGAAAACTAATTTTTGATTAGGTCCTTTTTTGAACAAAACTACATTTTTTGGGGAAAAGTGCGTCCTTGATATAAAAGAAACTTTTTGGGAACAAGTAGTCTTTTGAGAAAAATTACACACATACATATGTATGTATTTAAGAAAAACTACCATTTTGGAAAACTTTCTTTATTAGGAAAAGTATCTGTTTTTGTTTTGGAAAAACACGTTTTGTAAAAAAAATACATTTTTGGCAAACATCACCTAAAAAGTGCCTTCTTGAAAAAAGTTAATTTTTGAAAGAGTATTTTTTTTGCAAACAAGTTCATAATCTTTTTAAAAAAGTACATTTTTGAAAAAATTATTTTATTGAAAAAATTACCTTTTTAAAAAATGTATCTTTTTAAAAAAAGTACCTTTTTTTGAAAAAGAACCTTTTTATAAAAGTTAAATTTTTTAGAAAAAGTACATTTTTCTTAAAAAGTAAATTTTTCAGAAAAAGTTTTTTTTAAAAGAAAAAATATTTATTTAAGAAAAGGAAAAGCATCTTTTTGAGAAAAAGTACCTTTATAAAAAAATTGCTTTTTAAGAAAAAATTCCTTCTTAACAAAAAGTATCTTTTAAAGGAAAAATACCTTTTAAAGAAAAAGTACCTTTTTAAAAAAAAGTATATTTTGAAGAAAAAGTAAATTTTTAAGAAAAAGTAAATTTTTTAAGAAAAAGTACTTTATTAAGAAAAAGTACTTTTTAAAAAAAAAAGTACCTTTTAAGAAAAGTACAAGCTTAAGAAAAATTACCTCTTTAAGAAATACTACCTTTTAAGGAAAAAGTAAATTTTTAAGAAAACCCCCGTTTTAAGAAAAATTACCTTTTAAGAAAAAGTTTCTTTTAAAGAAAAAGTACCTTTTTAAGGAAAATCTACTTTTTAAAAAAATAGTCCGCCAAAATCAGGCATTGTTATACAACATGAGAAACTTCGATTTTTTTTATCACAGAAATCATTCTAAATAAATACTTCCGAGTATTTAATGCGCCATTCATGCTCATGCTGTTAGTAGTTTTGTGTGTATTCTTGATGATTTTTAATAGACTTTGACACGCCCCTTTGGCATTACTTACGCTTTTATATGTGATAATTTTTCTTTTAAGAAAAATACTTTAACTTTATCTTCCCTTCTCCTAAATTACACACTTTAAGAGTCAATAAATCAAAGCACACATTTGTTAAAAATAATATAAAAAAATAAATGATTTTAAAATTTGCTCAAAGTGTGTAGGGCATTGCCAAATATTTTATGTACTCTAGTAAATATTCCTTATAAAAATATGCCATAAATTACAAAGCTTTTGCGAGAACAAAAAAAAACAAAAACAGTAAAAGCAGAGGAATAAAAATGTTATTAAAATAACTGGCATTTTAATTTATGTTAATTGCTTAGACCCATAGTGCAATATGACAAAGTATTTATGTTCATGTTAGCATGTGTAAATGCATAAAGGACTTTTCCAGCACGACACACAAGCACAAATACTCTCAATTAAATTGCATATAAAATTAGACACACTTACTGCTCAGTGCATTCACACACAAGAGCGTCATTGGGTGTGTGTGTGTGTGTGAGCGTTTGTATGGAACAGTGTTTGCTTAACATGTGTGTTGCTTTCTAATTATTAATTTAAACACTCTTTGCACACGCACACACTAACTAACAATGGATGTTTGGGTGTGTGTGTGTGTGTATGCAGCTGTAAAGCTATTTTTTTTCTTTTCATTTCCTTTTTTGCAGTGTTTGTGTGTGAGTGTGTGTGTGTGTTTTTTTGTTTGTTAGATTTTTAATGACATGTACCATGTTCGTTTTTTCTTTCTTTAAATAAAAATTACTTACTTACATATGTTTTTGTTTTAGGGTTTAATGCTTTTCGGCAAAATTACTTGCACACGAGGGACGTTGGGAAATTATAAAAAAAAAATAAAAGCAATAATTATACAAGTTCCAGTGTTACTTACTACCCAAACTAGAGTAATAATTTTGTATTAAGCGAAGGAGATCTTAAGAGAATTTAATGCTCTTCCTCCAACTAACCTCGTTTAGTTTATGTTACATTTATTTTTCAAATGTATTTAATTTTTGTTGTTTTTTTTTGTAGGTTTTTTTGTTTTAATGTTCAATTGTTGTTCAAAGCGTATTTGTTTAATTCTGTTGCTGGCATTTTATGCTTGAAATATTTCTGTGTTCATTCTCATGCTTGTATTTCGTTGGTATTTTGGTAATAAAATAAAAAAAAACTGACCATTATCGTCAACATCAGCATCCTCGTCATTTCGTATATGTATAGTATTTTCATTAAATTAAATTTTTTTGTTATCATTTCAGAGTATTTATTTTGTTAGAGATTGGTTACAACAAAAGTTTATTTTTTCTATGCATACAAATGCTCACTTTGATATTAAATAATGTGTGTGTGTATATATCTGTCTGTGTGTCCATTCAACTATTTGCAGCTGAAGTTTATAAATTAAATGATTTTTCATTTTAACAATGTGTTTTTGTAAAAAAAATTAAATAAAAACAAAAACATATGTAATATTTTATTGTATCCTCACTTTTGGGCCATATATTTTTTGCTGAATTTCCCAAGAAGAATCTTAAAAGAATTAATTCATTATTAAAAAAAATCTAAGATTTGCTAACTCGGCTGTTCTTCGTACATAGTTTTGCACAAAATTTGACTACTGTAACTATTTTGGCTCTATGGATGTTAGATTAATTTCTTTGGCATGATAAATACCCTTATTACCCATATCTGCACCCGCCTACGTCCCCTACGCTCCCCTGATTCAGAAAGTTTTTTGCTTAACTACTCACAGACTCTTATTATTGTATTTATCTAGATATAGGATAATTTATAATAATGGAAAGGGAAGGGTAACCTTCTCCTTAAAATATGCCCTTTAATCTCCGCCAATGAAAGTCCCCTCAAGGTCGCAACATTTAAATTTTATTTATTTGTTAAGATGAACAAAATCTTTTTTTGAAAGAAACTATTTCAGAAAAGAGCAATTTCAATGTGACGGGTGTGACCATGATATTCGAATTTTTCTTAAAATTCCAAAATATAAAATTGAAAGTTAAAAAAAAACGAGATGCCCAAACATGTTAATCTTAATATATAACACTGAAAGCTCACAAAATTTCTGCTCACAAAAGCCATTAAAAAGCTGTGACGGGTGTGACGGTGACCTTACGAATCCTAGGTTTTACTGAAAAATTAAAATCTACTGCAGTAAATAAATTAGTGGATTAGTAAGTTATTTAAATTCTTTTTGATTGTATTAAATACATGCTATATGTACAAAACCAAAATATCTTCAATAAGATTTATTTCTAAAATGTGACGTTTGTGAGCTAGTAAGCTTTTTAATATTAAGAATAATAAGATTTTTTTTATTCAACTTCAATTGAAAAAATATTCCAGCTATCAAAAAAATTAATAAGTTATAAAATATGAATTTCGAAAATTCGAGCCAAAGTTCGAAATGCATAAAAAATTTCAATTGTTTTTTTTTTTAATATTTAGTTGCACAATGAAAGTTACTAAATTTTGCAATAATCAAAATATATTTTATTTCTTCTAACGAAAATTCGAACAAAGTTCGAAATATTCCTAAAAAGTTTTAATGAATATTTTTCTTATTAATTTCAATTATGAAAATGCGAAAGCTAAATAAAAATTAATTAGTTACAAAATTTAATTTAATTTAGATCTTAAAAAATTCGAATTTATGAAATTCGAAAATTCGAACTATATTCGAAATACATAAAAAATAATATCTAGTTGACCTTTTTTTAAATTTATTTAATTTCAAAATAGAAATGCTCACATAATTTTAATTATGAATATATGATTTCATGCTTATTCGAAAATTCGAACTAAGTTCGAAATACATACATATGTATGAAAGCAATAAAAATAATAATAACATATTTTATTTCAAAGCTAATTAAAAAACCAATAAGTTACAAAATGGAGTCTGAAATTATTTGCAATTATGAATTTCGAAAATTCGAACTAATTTCGAAATGCGTAACAAACAATTCCAGGCTTTTTTAGTTATTTAATTGCACAGCGAGAGTTCAAATTTAAGTTCAGTTGTGAAAATAAAGTTTTTTTTCTTGAATCGAAAATTCGAACTAAGTTCGCAATATACAAAAAAAAATATATTTAAATTTTGAATATGTGTAAGTTAATTGGAGAAGCAATAAGTTACAGAATGGAAATTTGTTGTAGTTACTTTCATGAATCTCGAAAATTCGAGCCAAAGTTCGAAATACATAAAAAGTAATATCTACTTTCGAAATGCCCAAATATACTTTTTTTAGTTATTTAATTGTAGAATGTGAATTCTCATTTAAGTTCAATTGCAATTCGAACTTAGTTCGAAATATACCAAAAAAATTCGAATAATTTTATTTTTATTACTGTAAGATATGAAAATGTTAAGTTAATTAAAAAACCCAATAAACTACAGTATGGAAATTTGATTTACTTGGTATTATGAATTTCGAAAATTCCGGTTCGAAAGTTCGAAATATATAAAAACTATTTAGTTTTGGTTATTTAATTGCACAATGGAAATTCTAATCAAATTTTAGTTACAAAAATATAGTTTCTTTCTGATATCGAAAATTCGAAGTAAGTTCGAAATGAAACAAATAATAATAATTTTTATTATTTCAGGGATTTCAAGCTAAAAGCTAATAAAAAATTAATAATTTATTGAATAGAGGTCTGAATTCAACTGGAATTTCTTCTTTTTTGTTTAGTTATTTAATTGGACAATCAAAATTTTTTCAAATGTAAAAATCTAGTTTCTTTCTAATATCGAAATTTCGAACTAACTTCGAAATATACCAAGAAATAATAAAATTTTTTATTTCATGAATATAAAGCGAAGTCTGAATTTAAATGGATTTACGAATTTCGAAAATTCGAGTAAAATTTCGAAGTATATAAAATTTATTAACTTGTTTTTTTAGTTATTTAATTACACAATAGGAATTCTAATTCAATTTCAAATCTTAAAGTATATGTAGTTTCTTTCTAATATCGAAAATTCGAACTTAGTTCCAAATATACCAAATTATAATAATATTTTTTATATATACGATTTTTATTTAAAGCAAAAGCTAATAAAATATTAATGATTTATAGAATAGAAACCTAAATTTAATTGGAATTATAAATTTCGAAAGTTCGAGGAAATTTCGAAATATTCCAAATAATAATAAAATTTTTATTTTCAAGAATTTCCAGCGAAAGCTTATAAAAAATTAATAATTTATAGACAAGGCATCTAAATTTAACTGGAATTACGAATTTCGTAAATTCGAAGAAATTTTCGAAGTATTATAAAGAGTAAAATATATATAGATTTTTCAACTGAATTAAAATTATAAAAACATTATTGTTGAATAATTTCGAAAATACGTGATGAGTTCGAAAAAGAAGCACTGAGAGTTCTTTGTAGAACTAAATGATTTTATAAAATCTTTGGTTGATTCAAAGTAATCATTGTGATTTAAAAAAATTTATTTTTAAAGCTTTTGCAGAATTTGAGATGGTGATTTAATTTCTTTAATTTTAGTTATAATAATTTTTAGCGACAAGCAAAAAACAATTTTAATCTCCTGTTTGGCAAGTTCGTAAACATGCCTGCTACCACCTGAAGCAAAAGTGGTCATTTGCAAATAAATGTTTAAGAAACTCAAACAACAGCAGATACCCAAAAGACAATTCGCCTCCAGCAAAACAGATAAATATTTGTTGTTAAAAAAAGTTATGGTTGTGCATGTGTGTGAGTTTTCCCCTTAAAACAACATAAAAACAGAAAACAAAACAAAAAGAAATAAAATAAAGAATAATGTTTCAATTGGCTTAAAGCATTTTCGCCGCTTGTTTTACTTCTTGTTATTATTATTATTTTTTTTATTATTTATTTTAATAATGTGAAAGCTTTAAATACAATTAAAATTAATTCTCTCAACAATTAAAATGTAATTCCTTAATTTTGACTTCAAAATGAAGACAAACGAACAATAATAAAAAAAATATTAAAATGAAATTTTTCGTTTAAGGAGTTGGGGAAAAAGGAAAATGTTTTAAAATTAAAAAAAAAACGAGAGAGAGAGAGATACAGAAATAGTAAAGTATTTAAATTGAATAACAACCGAATACATTTTTAGATTAATTTTTGTATTTTTGTGCATAAATTTAAAAATTAACTCAAGATGACTTCAGTCGATTTATATTTCATACTAGAGAGCTTGCTTTGATTTCATTACTCTTAATTGCTTAGAAAATTATTTTTATTTCGGCGAAATTTGCTTAAAAAGGATAAATATTAGTGCAACTTGGAAAAATCTTCTGAACAAGTCGCCTTGTTGTTTAACTATAAAGTATTATTTTTTGAGTAAAAGCTTGCATTTTAAGCTTTAATATAAAACATGTCATGCCATTAAATAAAATATTCTGAAAAAAATAAAATTTTTAAAATAAAGGATATTAGAAAGGTACATGTATCCTTGTTGGGATAGCATTGCAATTTACCAGAAGTCTTAAGTGTGTAGTTCTAATACTAGTGAGAAATCTTTAGCGAATTGTGATCATAATTGTAGCTGAAAATTACTTTTTAGGATTAAGGATATATGAGAGGTAGAAGTATCCTTGCTTTGAGTTAGATGAAACCTTAAGGAGTAACAAAATATATCATTTTTAAGACTTCCACTTCAAAATTGCATTTAAAAATCAGTTTTTTAAATTAAGGATATACGACAAAACAGTATGTCCTTACAACAATCCTAGGGAAATTTAATATAAAGCTTAAATACATAATTTTATAAATATTTATAAATATTTCTTGCCTTCTAGCCATGATTTTAGTTTAAAATTAACTTTTTTAAAATAAAGGATATATGGGAGCTAAGAGTATCCTTGCCTCGATTATAATGAAATTTTCCGAATTGCTGGATTATACAATTCTTCAACCTTATGCAAGCTTTCCTTGTTTTCTGATCATAATTAAAGCCAAAAATCAATTTTCAAAATTAAGGATACATTAAAAACAGGTGTATGCTTGCTCCACTTGTAATAAAATTTCTTGGAAAGTTTGACTGTATATTTCTAGGCACATTTACAAGTTTTTGCTGCATTTTTGGGACAATCACTGCTGATGATAAATTTTTTAAATTAAGGATATACCAGAGATATGTATATCCTCATTGATAGAAAATTCACTAAGCCTTAATTTTAAGAATTTTCATTACATTTTTTTAAAATTGAAGCTAAGAAAAACTTTTAGTATTAAGGATATTTGGAAGTTAGGTATGTCCTTGCATCTACTGCACTGAAATTTGCTAGAGTTTTCTTTCATATGCATTATTTTGAATGTTATTAAGGATCTTTGTAGCATCTTTATTGCAAATTTAGTAAAAATTTATTTTCTTAAATAAAGGATATATGGCAAGCAGGCAGGTCCTGGCTGTGATTTTAAAAAATTTTTCCATAAGGCTTGCCTATATAATTTTAGAAGTTGTTATGAGATTAGGCCTCTTAAAATAAGGAAAATGCTTAAAATTAAAATATAACAACAGTGAGTGAGTTAGAGAAGGAGACAGAGATAGAGACAGAAGTAGAGAAGTATTTAAATTGAATAAAAAGCAAACATATATCCAAATGAAATTTTGTATTTTTGTGTGGAAAAAACTGTTTACCTTCAATTTCCATAAATTAAAATTAACTGAAGTCTTAGCTTTGCCGGCTAATAATCCACTCTAAAGCTCCCTTTGGTTTTATTGCTCTTAATTGCTCAGAATTTTATTCTTATTTATAAGAAATTTGTACAATCGGGATGAATCTTAGTGCAAAATGGAAAAATTTTTGAAACTGGACTTTTGGTGTTCTTGCATTTTAAAAATGGGTCGCTTAAGCTTTTTTGACGGTTATGGGTAGAGATTTGTGTGTATGTGTGTGTGAGCAAAAACTTAAATTTTCAAGACATTTTATAAAAAATTCTGCAGATCTTTTTCTGATAATTTTATTTCATACTCTTAATAATACAGGACGGGTTACGCGTTCTATTCATCTTTTCATAATTCAATAATCATACAAAAAAGAGACAGACATTTGAACCCACATTTCCGTTATTTATTGGTTTTATCTTCCTGTTTTAAATGTTTATTTATATAAAAAAGGAATAAGTATGTCACAACTGAGTGTGAGTGTGTGCGTCTGAAAGCTTTTTAGTTCTCATTTTATAAACTGTGTTTAAGTGTGTGCTTTAAAATAACATTAATTTACCCTTGCAGAGACACACACACACGCACACACACACACATACATATTTAAACATACCTTTCGATCATTGCAGGACATTAATCAAAATGTAGATTTTGAATGTCAAAGTTTTGCTTAAAAATTGTTAAAGATAAATAATTGAAGTTCCTTTGAAAACGATATCCTGTAAGCCTTCGTCTCCTTCCAAATCTCCTTCACTCTACACTTGTGTCATTCTCGTTCTTCATAACTTGGCGCAAATGTGTCTTCTATAGTCCTTGTAGTGTAAATTATTTTTATTTTTTTTTTGTAAATGATTTTTTTAAATTTCTTCATTCGCTTTCTAGCGCTTTTTCAAACTCATTTTCATAGATTTTATTTTGCTTTTATTAAAAAAAATAAAACTGCTGGTTCATCTAATGGCCATAAAAAGGACCGACCATCTTAATGTTTCGTTATAACTTAAAGCCCTGAAGGACAATACAACAACAACAAACTTAGATAACTAAATATACTAGCACAGTTTAAAAAAGGAAAAGGAAGAGTACGAGAAGGAAATAGAGCGAGAGAGGGAGATTGAGAGCTCTTGGAAAATTTGTACAAATGAATTTTTTCTTTCCTAAAAAGGGATTTCTGGTGTTAAACACAATTTGATGAAGCTTATAATTTATGGTTTTAAAATAAGTTGTTAAGCAAATTTTATATCTCAGCAAACAATCATTCACTCACATACACACACCTACACCCACACACACAGTTAAATACTGCGAGGCCTAAGTGAGTGTGTGTGTGTTTTTTAGTTTCCTTTAAATGAGCCAAAATATACAAAAGCTTCTGGATTAAAAGATGATAGACCGTTTGTAAAAAAAATTGATAAATCATGTTTTAAATTAAGGATTAAGGTAGCAAGTAAATTACAAGGGACCAGCTAGTGGTCTATTTTAAATAATTTAAGTATCTACCTTAAGCTTGCAGGTAAATTTATTTATTTTTTTTATTGCTATCGATTTATGATAAGAGCATTAACTGGAATATATTTAAGAAAAATCTGAGCACGAGTTATATATTTAGATCTTAGATTTCTATTTAAATAAAAAGAATTCCCAGTATTACTAAAGCTTAGGCAGTCTTAGTTACAAGAAAACTCAGTTTTATCATATGAGAAATAGTTACAAATATTTGCTTATCATAACTGCATTACAACATTAGTTTTTAAATGCAGGATAATGGGATATAAGCACGTCCTTGTAGTCGTGGTAATCAAAAAAGATATTATAAAGCATTAACCCTGTACATTGTAGAAATACTTGACAATTTTCGCTGCTTCCTTAGAATAATTACAGTTAAAGCTCAATTTTTAAAATAAAGGATATATGGGTAGCACTTTTTCTATCGCTTCAATTGCTGTGAAATTTACCAGAAAACTTGGCAACATATTTCTGCAAGTAGTTATCGCTGTAAAAGTCACTAAAACCATTTTTGAAATTTAAGGATATATAGGAATTAGAAAGGCGCTTGCTACAATCACAACAAAAACTTCCTGGAGTACCTTACAGTATGATATTGAAAATTATTATGAAAAAGTTTGAATATCGTTTTAGCTAAAATTTAACTTTTAAAATAAAGGCACTTTTTCTATTGCTCTGATTGCATTAAAGTTTGCTAGAAAAGTTGGCAACATAATTCAGCAAGTTGTTATCACTCTAAGTGTAACTAAAACCAGTTTTGAGAATTAAGGATATTTACGAATTAGACAGGTGCTTGATGCAATCAGAATAAAAATTTTCTGGAGTACTTTACAGTATGATACTGGAAATTACTACGGACTTCTAAAAAAGGTTGAATATCGTTTTAGCTAAAATTAAATATTTTGAATAAAGGATATATGAGAGCCACTTTTTCTATTGCTCCGATTGCAGTAAAATTTACCAGACAACTTGGCAACATAATTCTGCAAGTTGTTATCCCTGTAAGTATAACAAATACCAGTTTTTGAAAATTAGGAATAAATAAATATTAGACAGCTGCTTGTTGCAATCGAAATGAAATTTCCTGGAGTATTTAATGGTATGATATTGGTGGTAGTTATGGATTTATGAATATGGTAGTAGCTAAATTTAAATTTAAAAAATAAAGGATATATGGAAGGAATTTTTTCCATTGCTGCGATTGCAGTGAAATTTGCTAGGGAGCCTGAAAAAATAATTCTACATGTATTTAACAGCGAAAGCTAATCGTAATTGTCACTAAGAACTAGTTTTTAGAATAAATGATATATAGGAATTTAACATGTCCTCGCTACAATCAAATTGAAAATTCCTAAGCTAGTAAGCTATATGATATTAAGGATAATTATATATTGCTGAAGCAATTCGGATATGGTTTTAGCAAAACTTTAAATTTTAAAATAAAGGATATATGATAAAGCTTATAAATATAATGTCATAAATAGTATTAGATATTTCTTGCCTTCTAACCATGATTTCAGTTCAAAATTATAATTTTTTAAATAAGAGATATATGGAAGGATATAGTATATCGTTATAACAATTGCTATGAAATTTAATAAAAAGCTTAAGTATATAATATCATTAATATTTATAAATATTTCTTGCTTTCTAACCATGATTTAAGTTCAAGATTAAGTTTCTTTAAAATAAAGGATATATGGGGGGTAGGAGTATCCTTGCTTTGATTAATATAAAAACTTCTGTACAGCTGAAGATATAATTCATCAAACTTGTACAAGTTTTCGTTGCTTTCTGATCACAATTGCACACGAAAACCAATTTTCAAAATTAAGCATATATAGAAAACAAGTGTATGCTTGCTTCGCTTGTAATAAAACTTCTTGCAAAGCTTGACTGTACATTTCTAGGGATATTTACAAGCTTTTGCTGCACAATTGCAGCTGAAACTAAATTTTTAGAATTAAGGATATACCAGAGATATGTATATCCTGATTGATAGAAAATTCACTCAGCCTTAAATTTATGAATTTGCCTCACATTCTGCTTAAAATTGAAGCTGGGAAAAATGTTTGGTATTAAGGATATTTGAAAATTAGGCATGTCCTTGCATCTAGTGCACTGAAATTTATAAGATTTTTTTTCATATGCATTGTTTTGAATGCTATTAAGGATCTTTGTAGTATCGCAAAATTCAAAAAAATTGATTCTCATAAATAAAGGATATATGGCAAGCAGACAGGTCCTTGCTGCGATTATAATAAATTTTTCCAAAAAGCTTGCCTACATAATTTTAGAAATTCTTATAATCTTAGGGGCATTAAAGCTCACAATTACAGCTGAAAATCCATAATTAATACTAAGGGTATACTTCTTTCAGGTGATTATATCCTTGTGGCCTTATATTGATTTAGAGCGAAATATATTTTCTTTTATTTTAACTTTATGTGCTTAAAAAGTTCCGTTGTGCTCTTGAAAGTTATTAGACTTTCTTGCCCTTTCATATAAACACATTGTTCTTGTTGTTGCTGCTACGCTGATAATAAAAGTTTTGTATTGAAATTACAAAAGTTTTATGTGTAAAATAGTTCACATGTCTGTTTGCAAATGAAAGAAAAGTGGAACAAGAACGACAACAAAAAACTTTACAAAATCCTTTAACAAATACATTTACATTGTATGAACTCGTACATCTTTTTTTTACCGATTTTATTTCATTTTATCTTTAACTTAAGATCTCGGCAGAGGCGATAGTCGTACCTACAACGTCTAAGAGAAGCTGTCATTATGTCCTTTTTAACATCTCTGTCTCACTGCTTACCTCTGTCTTGCTCCACAAACGATGATGATATGTTTCTCAAATAGTTTTTTTTCCATATTTTTTATTTTATTCTAACAAATCTGATAACAACATTTCAAGGAATAAAAGTTTAACTGTGTATAAAATTCTTTACGAAAAAAAAAATTATTTGTATCTGTCTCTCTGTCTGTCCAACCATTGCGTACTTCAGTTCATACGTTTCAATGCTGAACAGGTTAAATTTAAAAAGTTTCAAGGTTTTTATATCCAACAAGACGTAAGTTTTTTTTATTTTTTTTCCTTCAAGCTTCTTCATATTTTATGCGATTCGTAACTATATTTTCTATTTTATACGTTTCATTTTATAAAAGAATTATAATAGAGAGAAAAAGTTATACAAAATGGAATTTTTATATAAACATATTGTAATTTTATTTTATTTTTTATTCATATTGAATAGAAATAAATATGAAACTAGGCCTTCGTAGCGTTCCTCTTTTTCTTCACTTTTGGCTTTTGTAGGAGTTACATTTGTATGAAATACTTTGCTAGTGGGATGAAGAGGGGGAAAGCACATTAAGTTGTGCATGTGCTTTGGGTTTGTAAATGAGGAAACTATAAGACTAAGACAAAGAAAAGTTTTTATTAAAGTTGTTTTTTAAGTTGTTGTTTATATTTTTGTGAACAAAAGTTTTAAGCAAATAACGAGCGAAATAATCTAGCGAACCGAAAAACAGATGGGCTAAATCTAATAAGTTCATATTTTTTTGAGTTCAAAGGATTCCCATGTATACTTAATTTTAAAAATTATTTCCAGCTACAATTGTAAGCCTTATGCAAAAAAAAAATTGAGTTGTTGGTTAAGCTCTTTGAAAAGTTTAATAGAAATTGCTGCAAGGATATGCCTACCATACATCCTTTATTGAAATAAATTCAAATTCCGCTGTAATTATTATAAAAATGCACTTAGAATTGATAATTATTTGATTTCAACCTGCATAAAAATTTTTATTTCAATAGATGCAAGGACATGCCAATCCTCCATATATCCTTAATTTCAAAAGCTTAGTTTCAGCTGAAAAAATTTGTCAATATTTCAAGAACTGTGAACAGTGAAGCTCCGTATGAAATTTTGTTGCAAAAGAAGTAAAAATATACCTGCTTCCCATATATCCTTTTGTTTTAAATTGTAATTTTTGTTATTATTATAAAAAGGATGCACTTATAACTTGTAATTGCTTGCATTCAATTAGGATCAGAAATTTTATTCTCATTGGTGCAAGAACGTAACTTTTTTCTGTATGTCCTTTATTTGAAAAATGCGAGTTTTTGCTTTAGTTGTACAAATTATGTGCTAAGAAATAATAATTTTGAACATTTAATCCTTAAAGAAAAATTTTTGTATTAACTACGCAAGGACATGCCTGTCCTCAATGCATCTTTAATCTAAAAAAAATTTAGAAAAACTTTTATTTTTGTCTGGAATACCAAAAAAAAAATTAGTTTCATGTTAAAAATTTTACACTTTAGTTGTAAGGACATGCCTGATACTCACAAGTCCCCAATTTTAAAATCCATATGCCATATGTGAAATAAAAAACAGAATTTGCAGATCCTAATCAAAATACATATATATTTTTAATTTCTTTTTTGAAATTTTATTTCTATTGGTATGGAATATTGCTTAGCAAACGCATGATAATTACAAAAAAACTATTAATAGCAAGTCCTCTAGCGAAATTGAATTTTAATACTTGCAGGGATATAAAAATATCTCATATGTGATTGGTTTTTACAGACTATATAGAAGTCAAAATTTTGAATAAAATAAAATGTATGTAGTAGATCTTTCTGAAATTTTTCTTTTAAACTTTTTTTAAGAACTTTTCTTACGATCTTTTATGTATCTTGTATTTTAAAACCTTGATTTCATCCGTAGTTATAATCAGAAGTCGATAAGACTTAACAACTTCTCAAACTCTATGGTTAAGTTTTCTGGTGAATTTCACTACAATCCATGCAGGAGCTAGCCTGTCCCCAATATATCCTTTATTTTAAAAATTAAATTTTAGCGGAAATAATGATCAAGATAATGCTGAAATGCATACGTAGCAAATTTTTTAACCTAAAGTATTGTGAAAATCCAGCTGCTGGGCAAGGATATGCCCTAATTCCATTCATATACATATCTTGGAATTGAAATTTTTTTGAGCTAATATCTTATGTATGGTCGATCACTTTGAAATTTTCCTTTTAATTTTAATTAAAGGATCTTTGCACAATCTCTTATGTGTATGTATATCCTTTATTTTAAAACTTATATTTCAGCTTTAATTATAATCAGAAGTCAGCCAAACTTTGTTACTATTTGTTAAGCTCTATGGGTAAGATCTCTTGTGAATTTTACTTCAATCCATGCAGGAACTTGCCTGCCTCTCATATATCCTTTATTTTAAAAATTTAATTTATGAAGAAATAAAGATCAAAATAATGCTAAAATGCATATATAACTAAGTTTACAAACTTGTGCAGTTCATGTTTCAAAAATTCTTCTGTCAGTGGTGCAAGGATATTCCCTTATCCCACATATGTATGTATGTATGCTGGAATTTAAAAACTTATCATTGGCTTATATTTGGTGTACGGTAGATCTTTTTAAATTTTTTCCTACTAATTTTTTTAAAGGTGTTTTTGCTTAATCCTTTATGTATCTCTTATTTTGAAACTTATATTTTAGCTGCAATTACAATCAGAACTCAGCCAAACTTTTTTACTATTTGTCAAACGCTATGCATAAGTTCTCTGGTGAATTTCACTACAATTCATGCAGGAACTTGGCTGCGTCCCATATATCCTTTATATTAAAAAATCATTTTATGCGGAAATAATGATTTTGATCATCCAATCCATAAATTCATAAAAATTTAAAAATTTATATAATTAAAGTGCTTGGAAATTTTGATGCGAGAGGTGCAAGGATATGCACAAGATAAATGTCCTTCAATTTAAAAATTGTACTTAAGCTAATACTTTGTATATTATTTTGCTAATATTTTGTTAAGATCTTTTTGAAAATTTCTCAAAGGAATTTTATTACAAACCTTTATGTAACGTTTAATTGAAAAATTTGATTTCAACTGCAATTATAATGAGAAGTCAGCCAAAGTTTGTAACTATTTGTTACTCTCTTTGCCTAAGTTCATTGGTGAATTTCACTAATATCCATGCAGGATCTTGCAATCCTCCCATATATCCTTTATTTTAAAAATTTACTTTAAGCTGAAATAATGACAAAAATAGTGCTTAAATTCATAATTGATTTTAAAAATTTATAAAGTTAATAAAGTGTTTGGAAATTCTGATGCAAGTCGTGCAAGGATATGCTTA
Source organism: Tachina fera (assembly GCA_905220375.1). Taxonomy (NCBI): domain Eukaryota; kingdom Metazoa; phylum Arthropoda; class Insecta; order Diptera; family Tachinidae; genus Tachina; species Tachina fera. The sequence goes on from LR999963.1 coordinate 182,005,106, forward strand.
CATCCTATATGTCCTTGGGTTTATAAAAAATAACATTAAGATTTTTTGATTAAAGTGAGGCGAATATAGGTTATATAATTATTTTCCTTCATTCCTTTACATTGTTTTCGGAAATTTAGTTTAGTCAATGTGTTCCTCTCATACATACATACATATGTAGGTATACTTAATCTGAAATATTTAATTTCTACATTCAAATCTTTTCAAACATCCCACAACACATACATATATTTTTCCACAAATATTCTGCACTATCACAAATCAAATGACAAATCCATACTTCAAACCCCACCCTCTCAACAATCAGCTCGAAATGGAAAATAAACTAAAAAATTTTATAAAAAAAATACTTTGCTGCAAGGCAAATGAAGTGCAAAAAAAATCGTGCACAAAACAAATAATGTCAGGGCGAAAAAACGAGGCAAATAAGAAGACCAACAAAAAAAAAGAATTCACAAAAATGAGCATCTTTGCTAACAAAAAATAAACAAATTTGTTTAGGAATATACAAAAATGTAGCAACGAGAATATGTAATGAAATAAACAAAAAACATATTGAAATAAATAAACGAAATGTTCAAAGTGAATTAACGCCTTGACGAAAGGAAAATCCTTTTTATAAAGTTTCTGTTTTATATACATTTCCACTGGTTGTTTTTGGGCGAAGGCCAAATAGACAAAAGAGAAAAAAATATACATAAAAATCTTCCTAGCAAAACTAACTAGCAACATAATATGCTTGCTTGCTGCTGGCAGCCAAAAAGAAAAAAGAAACAGGCAGCAAAGTAGTTGCACGTATACATGATGTATAACTAAAGCAGCAACCAATTCTTGTAAAACACAGAAAAACTCAAAACGTACACAAAATGTGCATTAAGTTTTAATGCTATTAAAAAAAATATAAATAAACATATACAGACATATAAAAATTTATTTATATAAACAAACGTAAGTACAATAAAATAAAATTAAAAAAAAAATCTTGCTAAAAAATCTGAGAGGCTTAAAAAAATCACAAAAAACAAGTAAAACAAATAAACAAGGACATTTAAACAAATAAGCGTTAGAAATAAACAGCATTAAAGAACAAAGCAAAACAAACGAAATTCCTTTTGTTTGATTAAAAGAAAATTATTAAACGCAAAAAGCTCTTTAACATTTACTCTCTTGATTGTGTGCTTAAGTGTGCATGTGTGTGTTTGTGTGTGTGTTTGATTGTTTGTATACACACACAATATTAATATCATACTTCAATAATTTTCAGGAATTTGTGAAATCTCACTGCAATTTATATTAAACTTTTGATTTATACTAAAGTAAACAAATAAATGAAAATATTTAAATATATCAAGACTAGAATTTGCCAAGGAAGAGTGTAACTTTTGGCAAGTTTGTTATTAAAGCTTTCAAGCAATAGCTTGCCAGAAAAGCAAAACTTATAAATAATTTAAAAACTTAAGGCTAGCAATACTCTAATACGTAGATCAGACTACAAATGCTGGTGATTGCTGTAATCAATATAATCAATTATTTATATTGAAAACGCCACTGATAAAGGCTATTCATACAAGCTAGACTCGCCTCAATTTGTTTTGAGCATGTGGCACTTAGGACTTCTACTGACTGTTCTCACAGCGATTGCAATTGATTTTCTAACCGCAGTTTTTACTCACTGTAGTCACTGCAGTTTCAGTGAGTGTTTCCACACCTTTTTCAAACTGGTCTCACAGCGTCATCAGTTGACTGTTCTCACAACGATTTTGACTGACTGTTCTCACAGCAGTTTCATTGGGTGTTCTCTCAGTGTTCGCAGACTGTTCTCACATTGACTTCTGTTGACTGTTCTCACAGTGATTTCGGTTTAATGTTCTCACAGCATTTAAACTATCTGTTCTCATATCGGGTAGGACTCACTGTTCCCACAGTGATTTCAGTTGGCTGCTTTAACTGCGGTTTAAACTAACTGTTCTTATCGCGGCTTCAGCGACTGTTCTCACAGTGGTTTCAACTAAGTGTTCTCACGGTGGTTTAAACTGACTGTTCTCATACCTACTTTAGCTGACAGTGATTTCAGTTGTCTGTTATTATAAAGATTTTGACGATCTGTTCTCATATTGGCTTCGGCTGACTGTTCTCACAGCGGTTTCAGTGACTGTTCTCATAGAGGCTTCAGCTCACTTTTCGCACAGTGGTTGCAGTTTACTGTTCTCTTAGCGACCTGAATTGACTGTTCTCACAGCGTTTCGACTATCTCTTCTCATACAAACTGTTCTCACAGTAATTTAAGTTAACTTCGTTAACTGTGGTGTAAAATCAATGTCCCAACATTGGTTTCAACTAACTGTTTTCAAACCGACTTTGGTTGATCAGCTCATCGCGAGAACAGTCAGTTGAGACTCTTCTCACGATGAGCTGACTGTTCTCACACCAACTTCGATTAAATATTCTCATATAATTTTTGACTTCTCTGATCTCATACCGGCTTCGGATGACTGTTCTCAAAGCGGTTTCAGGGACATAGAGGTCACATCTAACTTTTCTTACGGTGATTGCAGCGAACTGTATTGACTGTTCTCACAGCATTTAGACTATCTGTTCTCATATCGGCTGTTCTTACAATGATTTCAGTTGACTGTTCTTACTAGGGCTTAAACTCACTGCTGTCATAGTGGTTTCAACTGACTGTTCTCATGATGGCTTCCGCTGACTTTTCTCACATCTACTTCGCTTGACTGTTCTCACAGCGATTTCAGTTGACTGTTCTCATAACGTTCATGACTATCAGTTTTTATATCAGCTTCGGCAGACTACTCCCACTACTCCTCTGGGCTAAGCAAACATCGTGTGTGTACTAGAAATTGGTTATTTTGCTCACTCTACATCGAACCTGATACTCAGATCTGCATTGACCCACAAGGTTACGTAGACCGAATCTTTCTTAATTTAAGTCTCGCTTGAAATTTAAAAAAAGTAATATTTTTTAAATTTCATTATAATTATTTGCTAATAAAAGCATCAATATTAATTATACTGTTTTGATCGGCATAATTTTCATACTTTTTTAAATTTCTTTCCACAAACATATTAAATCTCTTCCAATTAAAAAAAAATAATGTAGCAGGAAAGCTTCTTTCTATACATTTTGATATATTGCAAAAGAATTTTTTTGTCGAGCAATCTTGTCGAGGAAACCCTGTAAGCGTTTTACTTTTCTTCTTTCCTTCATTTTAAACTGCCAACCAAAGCGTTGCTACTTCCTTAGTTAAGCTCTTTTTTTTTCTTTGTTGCTATTGCAAGGCTCTGTGTTTGTTGTGTTTGTTGTGTTTGTTGTTGGTGTTGTTGCTGTTTTTGTGTTACTGCCAAGGAAACGAAAATAGATTTGCACTTTGTGCAACAATCGTCGTCATCAACATCAACATCATCATCATTATTATCATCATTATCAGAAGAAGAAAGAAAAATGTAAAGCAATGAGGAAGTGGCAAGTATAGAAGACAAAAACAAGGAAAACTGAAAAGAAAAACTAAATAGTTGAAGCAAAAAAAAAAAAGAAAGCGAGGTCCTTTACATATTTTTTTTCAACTTTTGTTGGAATTAGCGGAAGTGTACAAAAGCGGAAAAGTGGTAACGTTCAGCAGCAAACAAAAACAAACAGGCAGCGGCAATTGCTGCTATGGCATTTACAAAGGCAACAACAAACAGTCTGTCAGACAAACGGCCAAAGAATTGCCTTTAAGAGATGCATGAGAGCATACAGTGGCAAATAATGTTATTGCATGATATGCCAAGTTGTTTTACTTTGTGCCTGTTTGTACATTTCAAGGGACTAAAAGGGAGGGCTAGAAAAAAAGAAATAGAAAAATAATGTGGCACAAATTTGCTTAAATATTGCTGCTTGTAAATATTTAGTTTTGTTGCTCATTTTGGCGTGGGTGGTGCATGTGTAAATTTTTTTATATTTAAGTTCACAGCAGCTGCTGCTACAACTAACTAACACAAGCTCAGTTTAAAGGTTGTGTTGGCTGCAGTGTTGCCACATTGAGTTTTTCTTTTAGAACGGGGAAGGCTTGAAAGTATTAGCATTAACTAGCTCTACCCTCGATAATAATTTCAATTTATTAAAAATAATAAATTCGGTAAAATGCGACCTTGACTCGCACGAGAAGGGATCCTTACGGACACTACTTATGCAATACTACACGATTAAAATTTTGGCGCAGGTTTAATATTAGCGATTTTTTGGTTTCTTAAAAATTTTTTATTATTGACGTTTTTTAAGTTTTGGCGTTTTTTCCTTTTTGACGATTTTGCGTTTTTTGGCGATTTTTTAGTATTGACGCTTCTTTTTAGTTTTAGCGTTTTTTTATTTTGGCGATATTTTTTTGGGGGTTTTGCGACTTTTTTTGTTTTTAATAATATATATTTATGGTTTTAAAGCTTTTTGAATTTTTGGCGTTTTTTTTCATTTTTGACGATTTTTTTTGGTATTTGGCAATTTTTTATAATATTGACGCATTTTTAATATTGAGGTTTTTTCTATTTCTGCCTTTTTTTAGTTTTGGCGATTTTTTTCGGTTCTTAGAGATTTTTGTTTTCACAATGAATATTTTTAATTTTAGCGAGTTTTTAGTTGTGGCATTTTTTGGTTTTGGCGATTTATACTTTTTTGTAGATTTTTGTTTTGTTTTTCACCATAAATATTTTTAGTTTTAGCGACTTTTTTATTTTGAACGTTTTTTCCTTTCGGGGATTTTTATGGTTTTAGCGATTTTCTCAGTTTGGTCTCGTTTGGGCGTTTTATTTCGGTTTTTGGTGATTTTTTAGTATTTTGGCGAGTATTTTTTTTCTTTTCATTATTGACGCATATTTAATATTTAGCATTTTTTCAGTTTGAACAATTTCTTAGCATTGACGCTTTTTTAGTTCTGGCGTTTTTTCGTTTTAATGATTTTTTCGGTTTTTGGCTTTTTTTTACAATAAATATTTTTGATTCTAGCGATTTTTGTATTCTGACCATTTTTTCGTTTTGGGGTTTTTTTTGGTTTTATGGGATTTATTCTTTTTTCACAATAAATATATTTAGTTTTTAGCCCAAGCTACTCTTTTGTGGTTTTTGTGATTTATTCTAGTTTTCGGCGATTTTTTTAGTCTTTTGGCGAAATTGTTTTGTAATTTTGTTATTGACGCATATTTTATTTTTGGCGTTGTTGTTTGTTTGGGCGATTTTTTAGTGTTGGCGTTTTTTTTGTTCTGACGTTTTTTTTGTTTTGGTGATTTTTTTAGTTTTTGGTGATTTTTATTTGTTTTTTTTTACAATAAATATTTTTAGGTTTAGAAAGCTTTCAGTTTTGGCCCTTTTTTCGTTTTGGGAATTTATTCAGATTCTTGGCGATTTTTGGTTGTTTTTTTCAGAATAAATATGTTTAGTTTTATATATTTTTTATTCTGTCCCTTATTTTCGTTTTGGCGAGTTTTTGTTATTTTTTCAAAACAAAAAAAATTTTTTTAGTTTCAACGATTTTTTGGGTTTTTTTTTTGTTTTGGTGATTTGTTCCGGTTTTTGGCGTTTTTTTATGTTTATTATTGACTCATATTTTATTTTTTGGCGATTTTTCTGTTTGGTCGATTTTTGTAGTATTGAAGCTTTTTGATTTGTAGCGTTTTTTTCATTTTGGCTATAATTTTTGTTTTTTGGCGATTTATTTTCGTTTTTTTATTTTAATAAATATTTTTACTTTAGCGATTTTATAGTTCTGGAACTTTTTTTAATTTGGCGATTTATTCCGATTTTCGGTGTTTTTTTTGGCGGCCGTTTTGCCCATAAAGATTTTTCTGCATTTTAGCGATTTATTTTATTTTTTTTGGATATTTTTCATTTAAGCGCTTTTCTCATTTTGGCGATTTTTAGTTTCGGCATTTTTTTAAATAGTGCCACTTTTAGTTTTAGCGTTTTTATTGAATAGCATCAAATTTATGTCATGAAATTTTTCCTGAAATATCATGACCTTTGGCTTAAGAAAAATTGTCCCAATCGCTTATAGCCGCGCTAGAGAAGATACTGACATAGACAAAATGTCGTAGCTTAAATCGCTGATTTCACTTGCTGCTCAACGCAAATAAAAAATTTAATAAAAAAATAATTTCGTAAAAAATTTCATTAAAAAAATTCTATCAAAGAAGAATTTTTGTTTTGAAGAAACCGTAAGATAAAAATATTTAGTTTACAAATCTTTCTAATTACTTTTTAATGCACTAGAGATTACTTTTGCTTTTAAATTCTTTTGCCTTACTAAACACGCAATTACGGCAACACTGGCTGGCTACAAAAAAAAACTGCAGCAGCCGGAACATAAATAGCAACAACAACACTTAACTGAATCAGCCAAGCAGCGACAAAGCAATTTAGTTAAGCAACCAAGCCTTTTTAAAAAAGGAAAAGATAAATGCTCTAAAAAAATACAAAAAAAAAACAAAATAAATAAATACAATAAAATGAATAACAAAATTTGTGTAAATGAAAATAAACTTTATTTCAAAAGCAAACAAAGAGACCTTTAAACGAACTTAGTTAGTCCCTTAGAGCAGCAAACAATCACATTTCGTATTACTAAATATAGAAAGCTTATTTGCTTTTTTCTATTTGAGAAAATAAAAATTGCTGCTGCTGTAAACTTGTTAAGCATAAATTTATATGTTTTCTTTAAGAAATATTTTAAGCTTAAAATTGTTGAATGTGAAGTGAAATTGTAGAATCCTTTGCTGATATTGCTTTGCTGCAAAATGAATGGCCCATTAATTTTTTCATAAACGAAAAGGACAAAAATATGTAATAACTCCAGCTCTTTCTTAAGAAAAAGTACAAGTACAATAAAAAAGTTTTTGTTAATAAATTTATTTTTGTGTAGTAAAAAAAAAAATTAAAAAAAAGAAGTATATTTTCTAAAAATACAGTAAAACTCTGCTACTCCTAAATAACTTTGCGGTGCACTAAAAGAATAATATGGTTAGAATAACGCATTCCAACAGAGAAGATAAAAATTGATTTCCATGCGCTTTTTCTCGTTGATGCATTAAATTCTCATATATGGCTCGAAGAACCAATATTTAGTCGAAGAACATTTTGACTTTAATTGCATTCAAAGAAATTATGTATATACATATTTTATACTGTGCTCACTATTTCTCGTTGCTGCAGACATTCAAAAAAATGTCTCGAAGGACCAAAAATAATTTCGGTGTAGATTAATTAAACAAATTCATATTTAATGAAAAAACAGAAGGATTTTAAGCAAGTTATATATATTTTTTGTTATAAGAATTTTCCCACGTTATTCGAAAAAATGGCTCGAAGGACCAAAAACTAATGTCCGCATGGAATGTCGAAACAAATAATATTTTATAGAAAAAAAAATTAAAAATAAATTAAATTTAAAGTAAATTTTATTTATTTGGCGGTAAATGCACTTTCTTTAATTTTTAAACTCATTATAAGATATGGCGCGAAGGACCAAAAATTAGAATATTAAAACAAATAATATTTTGTAGAAAAAAAAGTGAAGAAGAAATTAAATTTAAAGTAAATTTTATTTATTTTGCGGTATATGCACTTTCTTTCATTTTTAAAGTCATTATAAGATATGGCTCGAAGGACCAAATATTATTGATCTCTTGAAATATTTAAATGATTTCTGTTTAATAGAAAATATGAAGCGTTCAATTGCATTCAAAGTAATTTATATTTATTTATATTTATTTTATTTAATTTATATTGATTTTTAAATTTTAGGTCTCAGCATATTATAAAGGGAAGGTTCAAGTGTCAATCCTATAACATATTTTTATGTTAGAAAATCAAGAAACCTCTCATAACTCTCTGAACTTAGGATGGATTTTTGTTTCTAGTAATCGAGAGTTGACTGTATTATGAACCGACAGACACACATACACACAATTGTATATATGTACGGCGATCATGCACAAAGACTATTAAATAAATTAATTTCTGTGTTTTAGAGCAAGTGATGGCAAATTAAAAAGAAATAACAAGAAATGATTATATTTTTATAGCTGCGCTAATGTTTTGTAAACAGAAGGCAGTAGAGATTCCAAGGAAAACTTCTTTGCTTGCTTGCTTGTTTTCTCTACTGTGTTAATACCCAGCAATCAACATGACACAAGCACATAAATAAATTCTTCTCTAGAATATATATATTTTTTTTATAATTTCATTTCTACTTTTGCCAATCTCACGCAAGATGTAATCAAGTCTAAAGGTTTCCCTGCTTGTTGCTGTTCTATGTGCATGTGCAGCTGAGTTCTTTACAATCACTATTTTATCTTTAATCTTCCACCTGGTACGGAAAAATAATGCAACAACAAAACAGCAACATAAATAAAAGAAAAAAGAAAAAAAAAACACTAACTCGCAATGAGAGCAGAAGGAAGGAAAAACAACTGCATGTTTTTGTCATTTTTTCAATTAATATAACACAGACGCAAACCCATTCACACAGAACATAAACACACACACACATAATTTTCACGGGAATAAAGAAACAGAGATGCTTTAGACTTAAATAAATACACGTACAATATCCACGTTTACAAACTGCAGCTAAAAATGCAACAACAATAAGGAAAATATGGAAATAAAAAAATAAAAAAAACCTCAAGCTTTAGTAATTGCAGCATCCGTTATTTGTACTTAAGTTCTCTCTCTCTCTCTCTCTCACTCACACGCTCTTTCAAACACCATGTTTGTAACGGTTCGTGCGAGTCTAATAAAGCGCTTTTGTGCGTTTGTAATAAAATATACAAATAGTTGTAGCAAATATAATAACAACAACTACAACAAAATACTCTGTATTTTATTTATAATTCATTGCATATAAAAATTCAGTTTTCTTGTATTTTTCTTTCATATTTCTTTTTTTTATAAACTCAATTCTTATGATGTGAAGAGATTATGTAAACGTTACAATTAGAACAAGTTGTTAGTATTTATTTATTTATTTGCAACAGCAGCGACAATAGGAACGTGTATGTATGAAAAAAAAAATAAATAACAGGCTCAATTTGTTAAATGACAATTGAAACATCTAGAGAGATTTATTATAAATAATCTTTTGAAACTTTATTTAGTAAAATAATAAGGAAAATGGAACAAATGTGCTTTGAATTTGATATTATTTAAGCGAGCAAATGAACACTAACTTGAATATTAAATAGCTTGGCAAAATTATTTATTTAAATATTGAATTGAGCAAAAAGAAAAAAAAGGTTAAAGATCTTGACAAAATAACATTCAATAACTTTGCATATGAATATCATATTGTAAGTGAATAGTAACTAAAAGCCTTATTTATAAAATTCGTATGAAAATTTGTTTTAAGAACCCTTTATAAAGCCTTAATAATTTTTATAAATAAGGCTGTACAAATTTAAATAATAATATTTAGTTTTAATGAAAAACGATAGAAAAGTTTTGAATTAGTTGAAGAGATTTTCGGGCTATACTTTTTGATATAATTCTCACTCTTTTGAGTGAAATAATAAGACAAAATATTAAATATTATATTATATTATATTAATACATCTATTACATTATTCGCAATATAACTTAAACTTCTTTTTTCTATTAAATAAAATTTTTTTAAATATTCTAAGCGAAAAATTCTTTTTGGTCCTTCGAGCCATATCTTCTAAGGACTTTAAAAATTAAAGAAAGTGCATTCACCACAAAATAAATAAAATTTACATTAAACTTAATTTATTCTTCATCTTTTTCTATAAAATATTATTATTTTTTCGATTATCTACGCGAAAATTATATTTTGGGCCTTCGAGCCGTATTTTAGAGTAACTTCAACAAGGGGGGAAATTGCTTATAACACCAAATATATATAAATTGCTTTGAATGCCTCTTTTTTCTATTAAATAGGAATTTGTTTAATTAATCTACACCGAAATTATTTTTGTTCCTCCGAGACATACTTTAGAATGTCTGCAGCAATGAGAAATAGTGAGCATAGCGCAAAATATATATATAATTTCTTTGAATGCAATTTAAGTCAATATTTTCTTTGATAAAATAGTGATTATTAAAATACTTCACTTGAATATAATTTTTTGGTCCTTCGAGCCATACATGAAAATTTAATGCATCAACGAAAAAAGTGCGTGTAACGCAAAATAAATATATATTATGTACTTTGAATCCAATTTATCCTTTTTTTTGCCTGTTATATGTTATTTGTTTAAATATGCTTCGCGATCATTATTTTTGGTCCTTCGAGCAATATCTGCTCATGACTACAACATCGACAGAAGGTGCAATTAATATAATTAACTTTAAATCCAATTTATTTCCCGTTTTTTCCATAAAATATTATTTTTTGCAATATTCTAATCAAATATAACTTTTTGGTCCTTCGAGCTGTATTTCGGAATAACCACAATAGCACACACATTTATTACAACTCAAAATATATATTTGTTACTTTGAATATTTCCGGTTTTTTTCTTGGAATACTATTTGTTTACCGCAAAATAATGATAATTTATTTTAAATCCAATTTATTCCCCGTTGTCTTCAATACAATATTTTTGTTAAAACATTTTACGATAAAACTAGTTGTTGGTCCTTTGAGCCATAGAATTAGTTCAACAACGGAGGAAAGTCATTATACCACAAAATGTGTATAAGTTGTTTTGAATCCTTCTTTTTTTATAACAAAAATTAGTTTAAATTTAAATAAATCTTTCGTCCTTCGAGCCATATTTTAGAATAACTGCAATAACGACTGAAACTGCTCAATAACACGAAATATATATGTATATAATTTTCTTTGATTGCAATCTACGTCCACCATCTTTTTTTGTCAATTAAAAATAATTTATTGAAATATTCTACGTGAACATTATTTTTTGGTCCTTCGAGCCATATTTTAAAATATTTTTAGCAATGAAAGAAAGAGCGTAGAAGGTAAAATATATATCAAATTCAACCCTGCGTTTTTTGTTTACCAAATATTGTTTGTTGTAATATTCTAAGTAACCACAACAACGGGAGATAGTGAGTATACTGAAAAATAAGTATAGTTTACTTTGAATCAAATTCATGCTCCCATTTTTTTTCCATCAAATACTATTTGCTTAAATATAGTATACGAAACTATTTTTTGGTTCTTCGAGCCATATTTTAAAATGACTGCAATAACAAAGGAAAGTGTGAATAAAGCAAAATATATTAATAAATTTATTTTAACACAATTTGAGCCCACGATTTTTTCTTGTAAGTATTATTTATTAAAATATTCTACCTGATTATAATTTTTAGTCCTTCAAGCCATTATTTTCAATAACTTTTATAACGGAAGCAAGTGCTTTTCAAGCAAAATAAATATAAATTACTTTGCGTTTTTTTTCTTCTATAAAATATTCTTCGTAAAATTTATTTTCTGGTCCTTCGAGCCATATTTTAGGCTAAATAAAACAACAAGCGAAAATGCGTATACTGCAAAATAAATAATGTTCTCTTAATAAAATTTATTTTCTCATTTTTGCATCAAATATTATTTGTTTAAAAATATTATATACGAGCAATATTTTTTAGGACCTTCGAATTAAGTTTAGGAGAAGCCTCAACAGGAAAATAATGTGCGTATACTACAAAATAAAAATATTTTTTTAAGTTCAATTTAATCTCCAGAATTTTCCTATCAAATACTATTTGTTGAAATATTCTATGCAAAAGCTAATTTTTTGGGTCCTTCGAGCCAACTATTAGAATGACTTAAGTAAAAAATTATACTATATTTAAGACAAAGAAAATTTAATTTATATTGAATTTAATTTAATCCAAACGTTTTTCTGTCGTATATTATTTGCTTAAATATTTTTCTAGAGAGCATAATTTTTTGGTCCTTTGAATCATATTTTTTTTATAACTATAGAAATGAACAAATGTACGTTAGCCGAAAAAAAAAACAAATTTTACCTTGTATCCAATTTAATCAACTGTTTTTTTTATCTTTTTATAAATTGGTTTTTCAAAATATTCTACCTGAAATTTTTTCTGGTCCTTCGCGCCATATTTAAGAATAAATACTACAGCAAATGAACTTTAAACGTATAGAGCAACATCAATTTACTTACTTGGAATCAAATTTAACGCCTCTAATTTTTCTATTTCTAATTAATGGTTAAAAATAAAAGTTTTTTTTTGTCCTTCGAGGCATAAAGTGCGTATACTGTAAAGTAAATATAATTTACTTTAAATCTGATTTAAAGCCCCTAATTTTTTTACCTCTAATTATTTGTTAAAAATTCTAGGCGAATATGTTTTTTTGGTCCTTTGAGCCTTATATTTGAAAAGGTACAAGCTGGGATTAAGTGTGTATACTAAAAAATATAATTCAATTTGAATCTATTTGAACCTCCCATTTTTTCTACAAAATATTATTTGCTGAAATTTAAAACACAAACATTATTTTTTGGTCCTTCGAGCCATACATTAGAATGATTGAGAGAGCATGTAAAGCAAAAGTATCTTTCAATACCTAAGCATGTAGATAAAAATAAATGATTTTACTGCGAAATTAGTGCTTACAAAAGACAATTAAATTATTTTTAAATTTAAAATATTTAAAAGCGTGACATTATTCCCTCTTTTCTGCCATTAGGTTTTTTCCCCAAAAGTTTGTTTTTTTAGACAAAACTTAAAACCTTTTGGCTTTTAAATATAAAAGCTTTTGTTTGTTAATATTTAATGTTCCTTTTTCCCTTTTATTTGCTTAACCAGAAAAATGTTGAAATTTTTTTTTCAAACGCAACCAGAAAACGAAAAAAAAATTATTGGCGAACTTAATGAAAAATTGCGATTATTTGTACACTTTACAGTTTATATTTAGACAAATTGCCATATAAAATAAACTAAAAGAGACCAAGACAAAGACCAACAAACAAACAAAAAAAAAACAGCCACTAAATAAAAACAATATTGATTTAAAATGAAATACCAATCAAATCAAAGCAAAAAAAATTAATTTAGTAATACCAATGGCGCGCAGGTTTCAACAAACGCGTGCACATACACGGACAAACACAATATATAAAGTGTGGTGTACCACTACAATGGAAATAAAATATATTTCTTTTTTTTAAAGGTTTTATTTTTTAATAAAAATCTTTTGAAATGTATACAGATTTATAGAAAAAAAAATACTCTTAATTAAATAAGTTTCACGCAAAACTGTTTTATAAATGGGAACAACAGGCAAACAAAGGAAATTTAAATGCATGCTTAAAAATCAAAAATATAAACAACACAGTGTAACAAAATTCTACTTTAAGCAAAATAACAAGCTTCTAAAACCCGTCTGTTCTTGAGTGACAATTATGCAACATATATATACAGTGATTGATGCCTAAATTTGATCGTCTGCAGGGCACATAAAACTAATTTTCACAAATACTACCATAATGACTGATGAGTATTTTGATGTGTCTGGATCGCTTTAAACGTTTAAAAAGCCTAAAACACTTACCATCTTATACAAAAAAAATATTGTGTTTTAAGCATGCTTTAGTAAAACTTTGTATGGAAATTTGTTTAACGTACACTTTAAAATTAATTTTTTTTTGCATAAGGGGTCCTTTGCTGGAATCTTTTCTCAAAACCATGTGAAATTAATCGAATTGCGAAAAAGCTTCTCCAATAGCTTAATAATTGGTTAAAAATCTCTGCAGTTATAGACAGTTACGAGGATTATGTTTGCTTGTACTCTTTATCCCACTTTAAAAATATAATTGCTCAATTCACCATTTATTATAGATTATACAGGGTGCAACATCATTTATGGGAATATTGTTTGATTAAAAGATAAAAATCATTTGTATACAAATATATGATATTTTTAAGTAACTAGACAGCTTTAAAGTGGGCCATGCACTTGCAAATATAATTGTCTAATATTTCCTATTTTGCAATAATATCGTCAATGTGTATGTCATATTCGAAGGTGGCACAATTTATTGGGAAATATCAAAAGATTTTTAATTTTTATTGTAAAGGGTCCGCCATCTAATGTTTTTTTTTCAACTAGTGCTTATTTTGTGAATGGTAACACTTAGCTCATGTCTGATTTGACAGATAATTAGTTTTAGTGGGCCTGCAATCGACTTACAGAAAATGCCGATTTTGCCAAAAAAAAATCATATTTTCAGATGAAGCTCATTTTGATCTTGGCGGGTAAGTAAACAAGCAAAATTTTCGCATTTGGGTACAAAAAATCCGCACGCATACATTGAAAAACCGACGCACCCAAAACGAGTCACTGTTTGGTGCAGATTTTGGTGCAGAGGCATAATTTCGATAATGAGCAAGGAGTGGCCGTTACAGTCAATGGCGATCGTTATCGGGCCATGTTGAAAGAATTTTTGTTCACAAAAATTTAAGAGGAGGATACGGGCAAAATTTGGTTTCAACAGGACGGCGCTACGTGCCACACAGCCGAGGCTTCAGTAGTTTTTTTGTATAGCATTTTCAAAAAAAAAGTTATCTGGCGGACATTGTTTAATGTTGTTTACTTTTACACTGTCCGCAATATTGAGCAATATTTTCTTTGAAAATATTGTGCAATTTATTACATAGCATAGCTCAACAAGACAATAATATGTACAACAACTTATGCAATAATATTGTGTAATGGAAGGGCCGCTTACCACACCTAAAATTTTTTTCAAGGTCTTGAGTTTGCTGGAGAGAAGGAAAAAGAGAACGTGAACTCTATTGCCGTCTTTCTCCTCTCTCCCTCTCTCTCTCGAGACTTCACAAACTATACCCAAATTTAATTAAAAATCAGAGGTTTGCATACAAATTCTTTTTTTGGTTTGCTTGTATGTATTTTTTTTTGTTATCTACAAATTCATATATTTTTTAACAGCTCCTGCCTAGTTACCCTTTAAACCAGTCAACATTTCCTGTTAACTGACATATGTTGTGTATATAGTTTTGTTCCTCTTGATGTTGCCGCTGCATGAACAATATAAAACGACAACATATTTTACCATCAAAATGTAAAAGTGATGTGGAACAAAAAAAAAAGTAACGAATTTATAACATAATGAATGTGTATGTGTCAGAGTACATGATGAGAAATACAACAGAAATGTTTAATAAAATGTATTTACAAAAAAAAATTTTTTTTAATAAAAAAATAAACAACAGTAAAACCATTTAAAATTTGCTAAATTTTTGCTTTAAAATGTGTTATTAACTTAAATAAGGATATACAAAAAAAATGCTCACGTGTACGAGTTGTGTAAAATATATACAAGCACTTGAACATTTATATTGACATCAGGGGATAAATTACGGCACTCGAAGTCGAACAAAATTTTAAAATACTTCAAGTTTAAAATTACATAAACATGCTCACACACATACATATGTACATAACGTGAATTTCGTTAAAATCTTTTAAAATTTCATAGACATTGTCACATACATACGTGTATATCGTAATCTTAATATAGAAAAGCTCTAAGTTTTTTTTTTTAAATAAAAAAATCAAACCTGATATAGTGAATTTTTATGATATTTTAAAAGATTTCAGATTAGAAAAAATACCAGGGGGCAAATTATGACACTCGTTATCGAAAGAAAATACGAAATATTACCAAAGAGTTTATATGGAAATATTTTTAAATATCGAATCGTATCGAAATTTGTCCCAAATTTGTATTTTCTTAAACCTGATAAACCCACCCAGCAACAGAAATTTTTGTTTGACATATAAAAAGGTTTGGGAAATTTTTAGCTTTGCAAATCTTATATTTTATTTTTTAACATTAAGTTACTTAAGTTTAGCCCAAATTAAGTATTCTTAATTTGATACAAAATATTTCTGTAGAAAATATATTTTTTTGCATACAAGAAGAACCAAAAAAAAACATCTAATTTTTCAAAAAAAAGAAGCTACGACACTAACAAGAACCAGCAAATAGAGAGACAGATAGACATTCCATCAAGCATTTGTTAAATAACAATACTTCAAGCTTTTTAAATGAAAACATTTGTACAAATTTATGTTGTTGCATACAATTTATATTAAACCATAAAACTAAGCCAATATGCTCAACCTAACATACCCACAAATCCGCGCATATACATACACTTTATACATACATATTTGCCCTCTACAGCTTCCCATACTCAAACTCTCCCATTCACACACTCACTCACCCACACATATTTCATACAAAATAATAACTTTGTTTTTGCTGTTATTTACAGTGAGTAAATGTGTGTGCGATTTGTTTTTGTTTTTCTCGTGTTGTGTTCAATTGTAACTGTTATGAGCAGTGTTGCCATAAACGTTTGAAGAAAAAACTGCTTATATCGTACCAAAAAGCGGGTTTTTAGGAAAAACTGACCATCTATAGAAAATTAAAAGAAATTTCAATTATTTTAAAGAATTTTTTGAGTTTTTTCATACAAATTTTTCATGGAAGGAATGCATAGAATTTTAGAAAATGTTTTGTTTACCTTTCACGATTTTTGAAAAATTTTCGTTTTGAATTTTTTGGTCTTTTTTTTGTTGGTTTCCATATAAATTGTACCTAGATGAAGTGTTTTATGTGACTATATAGAATAAGGAAATTATCTGTCTATCTGTATATTCGTAAATTTTATTATTATAATCGAATGTAAGGCTTTAATAAATATAACGAAAATTTATTTATTTTGTTATCCAGTAATATGTTTTCATGATATTTGTTGTCGTTTAAAGTAAAAGATGTTAAACCACAAGCTCTTATTCATTTAGTTGTTAAAGGATATACATACATATACATATAGGTTTGTCATTCTAATTTTAATTTCCACAATATTAATATGTGACACATTGCTCCTTATGAATAGGGAAGGCGAATATGCCATGTCTGTACGTGAAATCAGATTTCCGAAGCTCTTAGAAAAACTAGAGACTTCGATCTTGAACTGCTTTATCAGAAATGAATTGATAGTACGGTTTCAGAGGTAGTATGGTTTCAGGTAATATAGTTGCAGACTTTTTTAGACATAATTTTATTTAACCTATTTTAGTTAGAACTTAATTGGTATTACAAATGAAAATAAGTCAAAAAGATGATTCCAGGGTAGCAAAATTGATTTTTTTGATATGTAACAGCAACCTACTAAAACAAATTATTCCTTTTTCTCTATAAATTAAACTTTTTTATATATAGAGAGCAATATTTCGCAAAAGAAAAAACTAAAATTATGATTCCAGGGTTGGGAAATTTGTTTTTGTACATAAAAGTAACCAGGTAAATTTTAGTTTTTCTTTAGAACTTAAAATATAATTGATGTCTTAGAAAGAAAAGTTTCGTATAAAAATTCTTTTATCAAATTTTTCGACCTTTTTTATACATATATTTAATTAATTTGTTTTTTTGACTTTAAGGACTGTTTATATTTGTATTTTATTTGTTCACTATTTTGTTAACCTCCGGTTAACTTCTTCAGGATATTATTGTTTTTGGTGTTTATGATAATTAATTTTTTATTTTTTCTATTTTCCTTTCGATTACAAATTGTTCCGTATACAAAATTAGAGAAATAAAAAGCACAGCTTCAGAGCTGGAAAATTAAAACTTTTAAAACAATTTTTTTTCCTTGTTTGAGAAAAGTTAAAAAAATATATCATTCAGGGTTGGAAAATTTAAATTTTTTTGGTGGATAAAAGGAACTAAATACAACAGTTTCTTATTTTTCTTTTTAATTAAACATATTTAATATATGAGAAAGGGCTTTACTCAATTTGTATATGAAAATTTAATTTAAACTTAAAAATTGTCACTCAAATCAATTATATTTTGATTTATATTGCGCAATAAGAAATAGTTTGTAATGTATAAATAAATTATTTCATTTCGATGTCCCATACACAAGACTTAAGTCTTATATTGCAGTATGGAGACTTACATATATTGCAGTATGGCAATATTGTACAATAATTATTTCCAGGTTGAGCACTGAACATAATTTTTCTATATTTTAAATTGTAATAATTATTTAACTATTTTATTTATTATTTATTAAAAATTAATTTTAAAATTTCTTGAACCAACATCTTTGTGTGCACTTTTTGTTTACTTTTATTATATATATATTGTTGGAAAAAATTACGCAATATATTGTTTAAATATTGTGCAACTTTTACACATATTGTAAGAAAAATTGCACCATATATATTTTGTAATATTGTGCAACTTTAACATATGTATATTGTAAGAAAAATTTTATAAAAAATTGCGCAATATTTTTTTAATATTGTGCAAATTTTACATATATTGTAATAAAAATTGCGCCATAGTTCTTTAATATTGTGCAATTTTTACAGATATTGTAAGCAAAATTGTGCAACATATATATTTTTTTTAATATTGTGAAACTTTTACATACATTGTGAGAAAAATTGTGCCATATATCTTTAATATTGTGCAACTTTTGCATATTTTGTAAGAAAAATTGCACCATATATATTTTTGTTAATATTGTGCAACTCAAAATTTCTACACATATATTTTTTTAATATTGTGCAACTTTTACATATATTGTATAAATAATTGCGCCATATTTTTTTAATATTGTACAACTTTTACATTTATTGTAAGAAAAATTGCGCCACATAAATTTTTTAATATTGTGCAATTTATTGAATAGTGCAATAATAACTCCGCATATTTGGCAACACTGCTAACAAGTAAAATATCAATTTTTCACACAAAAACTTCAGCAAGTAGCAGTAAAAAAATTTATGTAAGTATGAAATAAATTGAAATATTTATGTATGTAAGTAATATTGCATTAAATTGTATAAATGAAAAAATATATGTATAAGAGTAAAATAAAAAATATATATAAATTGATTGATATATCAAAACAGGCATATAACAATATTTCATAAGTTATATTTCATAAGTTATGTTCATGTGTGTGAATGTGCGTGTGTTTTATTTTATTTCCCAAGGTGGGAGCGATGGCTGGCGAAAAATCACAGATTGTCTTAATCAAATGTCAAAATAGAAAAACTGTGATTTTTAAATACAAATAAAATGTTAATGTCAATTTTTAAATTGAATTTTTGTAGTTTCAGATATTTATTTGATATGAATCAGCGTTTGTAGTGTTTTTACAACTAAAATTAAGACCTGGTTTTAAAGTTGAAACCTTCTGACCAGCAACCACCAGCTTATAAATAAAAATTTAATTAACAGGTTGTTTAATAAATTTGTTTAAAATAAATCTACTGGAGAAATATGTGTATTTTTCTTTTCTTTTTATAACACTAATTTACAAAATTATTAACACGTGTGTTATTGAGTTTTCTGCCCAAGCCAATGACTTCTTGTGGCACCTGAACAAATTATCGAGAAGTGTTAAATGGCTCTAGTTGGGAAAAAAAATAATTTTTTAAGATATGACTTTCTTGCAACAATGGAGCGATATATTTTATAAAATTTATTTCCACTCAATTTCAGTATTAAAATGAAAGAAAAATCATTTAAAAAGAAAAATTCCCAAAAATTGTTATTAAATGGGCGGATAAAAAAAGACTTAAGCCCGAAAATGTTTTACAATTTTTTTTTAAAGAGGAAGTAAAG
This sequence comes from Tachina fera, assembly GCA_905220375.1. Lineage (NCBI taxonomy): Eukaryota > Metazoa > Arthropoda > Insecta > Diptera > Tachinidae > Tachina > Tachina fera. The sequence goes on from LR999963.1 coordinate 182,024,777, forward strand.
TGAAACCAAAATCTACGGCGTTCAAAGAAAAATTAAACTTTTTGTGTTAAGGAAAAAAGTTAAAAAAAAACAACTCATGAATGTAGAAAAAGAGGAAAATAATACCAAGCACACACGTACTTACATACAAACATATGTATGGCTGCATGTACAATTTATATATGTATGTATATATGCACGTGGGTGTATGTATGATTGCGTGTGTGTATTGGTGCAAAAGTATTTTGTATAAATCACGTAGTAACAATTTCTCGACAATAAATTTCTTGGCATGTTTTTACATTGTTTGATTTCTTATGCTAAATAAATTTTCTTTTTACCAAGTTTGAATTAAACTTTTTTTTACATACATACAACAATAGCCTTCCAACACACAAGCACACCCACATGTACGCTTACGTACAAACGCCAACGAATAGAAATAACAATTGAGCTTATAGGTAAGAAAGAGATAGTGATAGCGGTAAGTGGGAGAGGTTGGGAGTTAGACTTTGGTATTTTTTTTCAAAGTAATAAATCAATTTTACGCACCACCTGAAAACGAAGAACAAATTAAAGTCATTAAATCAAAAACCAAATCAACATCACAACAACAGTAATAACAATAACAATGCTGATATTGAGAAGCAAAACAAAAATATTACAGCAATAAAATCAACAACAACATTAAACTTACGGTTAAATACTTATAAGTTTTAGAGCTCGGGAACAAGAGCAAGAGAGCGTTGGTAAATAACAGTTGAAAACAAACACAATAAATTTAAAATAAAGAAATTCAAACAAAAACATTAGTAATGGTAATGCACAGTGGGATTTTGGTGTTAAAAATCTCATATTTTTCTTTTATTCAATTTCAAAGAACGAATGATGCGGTTTTATAGAGAAATGCTTAAATATTAAAATCCGTATTCAGAAAAAAATAATTTTGTTTAGCAAAATGTTTATTAATCAAATTTCCAAAGAAAATTTGCTTTGTAAATCTTTTATAAAACCTTATTTGTACAAATTATTAAGGCTTTTTAAAACTGATTTAACAATTTTTTTCCTTTATCAAGCGTTAATAATTTTTGTAAGTACAAAAAAAAAATTTATAATGTCGATGTAAGGATTCTAAGTAAGGAATTAATTTGATTTTCACACAATTCATTGGTTCACATGTAATGTATAATTTTCTGACTACTACACCCAGAGAAAAAAACTGCTTAAAATTAATAAGAACCATACTGAATTAATAAGAAACATTAACAAAAATCTAGTCATGTTGAAATTTCTTATTTCAATATGAAAATATTAATTTATTAATTTTAAGTATTTCAATATACATTTTCTATTATTTTGAACATTATTGAATTAATGTGAAGCGTTCTAATTTTTAATCAATTTCAAAAATTAAAAAAAAGTTATTATTACTGTCATGAATCCTTAGACATTTATGAGCAAGCCCATCAAACTTTAAATTTTTTTTCCGATATTGCAATTAAAAAAAAAATTATTTCTCTCAATAAATCGAAAGAAATTAGATTTACAAAAAGAAAATCTCGGCAGAAAACTATAAAGTTTTGGTAAAATTCACGACTTTTTCCAAAAATGTTTTGCAACTTTTAGGACAGCTGTAATGAAGAATAAATAAATTTTTTTGTCGAGTGATAAGCAAATTATTAAAAAAAATTATTATCTATATTTAGTATGTGTTGCATAGGCGGTGGGCGTGTCAGATTTTGATGAAAATTGGCATGTTTTTTTTTCAGAAATGCTTTGAAATAATTCTGAAGACTTTTGCTTGGATTGAAAAATTTTTTATACCAAAAACACGATTTTTATTGCATGGGCGATGGGCGTGGCAGATATGATAAGACTCGGCAAGACATTTTTTTTCATTCCAGAAAATGTTTGAAATAATTTTGAAGACTTTTTATAGGAAAAAATATACATTTTTATTTCATGGGCGATGGGCGTGGCTGATTTTCATAAAAATCATAATGCATCTTTTTTATTTCAGAAAGTATTTGTATCAAATTTTAATAGTTTCTCCATGGATAAGAAAATGTTGTATGCAAAAAAATCTATTTGTGTTGCATGGGTGGTGGGCGCGGCTGATTTTTAATGGAATTTATTATGCGTCTTATTTATTTTACAAAGTGCTTATACCAAATAAAAAGACTTCTGCTTGTATAGGAAAAAAGCGATTAGAATTGCATGGGCGGTGGGCGTGGCTGATCTGGAGAAAACTCGGCATGCATCCTTACTTTATTCTAGAAGGTGTCTGTACTACATGTTAAGACTTTTGCTTGGTTATTAAAGTTTTTATACTATAAATTGATTTGTATAGAAGGGGCGGTGGGCATGGCCGATATTAACGAAACTCATCATGCGTCATTAGTTGATGGCAAAAAAAATTTACGTACCAAATTTTAAGACCTCTGCTTAGATAGGAAAATTTTTATGCATAAAAATCGATTTTTATTGCATGGGCGGTGGGCGTGGCCAACTTTTATGAAACTCGGCATGTCTCTCTTTTTTATTGTAGAAGGCGAATGTACCAAATTTCACAGTTCTCTTTGGATAGGAAAAATGTTCTGCCAATAAATTGATTTGTTTTGAAGAGGCGCTGGGCATGGCTGATATTAATGAAACTTGTCATGCGTGTTTTGTTGTTTACAAAAAATTTATGAACCAAATTTTTGGATTTCTGCTTGGATAGAAAAAAAAATTTTATGCGTATAAATACTTTTTTTATTGCATGGGCTGCGGGCGTGGCTGATTTGGATGAAATTCGCCATGTATCTGTTCTTTACTCTAAAAGGTGTATTTACAAAATTTTAAGACTTCTGCTTGGTGAGGAAAGACTTTATGCAAAAAAAATGGATTTGGATTGAATGGGCGGTGGGCGAAGCCAATGGTGATAAAACTCAGCATTTTTATTTTTATTTTCAAGAAGTGTATGTACAAAATTTGAGGATTTCTGCTGGTGAAGGAAAATTTTTATGCGTAAAAATCAATTTAAATTGCACAGGCGGTGGGCGTGGTGGATTTTGATGAAATTCGACATTTGTCTGTTGTTCATTCTAAAAGGTGTGTGTCCGAATTTTACAGTTCTGTTTGGATAAATATATTTTATGCGTTAAAATTGATTCAGATTGAATGGGCAGTGGGTTTAGATGATTTTGATAAAACTTAAATTTTTTCTTAATTTAGTCAAATATGATGCTTGGTTAAAACTTTAAATGATCTACCTTTATTTAGAATATTTTATCATGAGGTAAATTTTTTATTAAATATTTATTTCAATATTTGGCACACAAAAATGTTTGTAAGCATCCCACTGTGCAACGTAAGACCGTAACAATAGACGAGCAATAATAACAACTTATAACATTAAAAACTGGAGAGAAAAGAAAAATGAAAAACATCAAATCGGCTTTAACATAACGCCTTATTTAACGCAACATAGTCATAAGTCAGAAAAGTTTAAAGTTTTAAATTTACATAAAACTCAGTGCAGATATAAAAAATTCTCTCAAGAGCTGAGTGTACAAGTCAACAAAAATTAAGCTTTTTTAGATACGACTGTATTGCATTAAAGAAACAATAGCTTCCTTTATATAAGAAATAATTATTTCGTAAAATAAAATGAAGGACATTAAACAATACTGACAAAGAAAAAAATAATAATACTCCAGCTAGAACAAAAAAAGTTTGAGAGAAAATTGCAATTATGAATTTTTATAAAGGGTGTTTTTTTTTGGTCGTAGCATATTTTGAAAATTATTTGCAGAAGTTGTTCTTACGAATAATTGTAGCATAATGAAGCTATTGTTTTCGAAAACTCGCTACGCGTTCATGATCAGCTTTCATGTGTTTGCTCCACGGTGCGTGGTGTTAGTTAATGAAAAGAATTTATCGTTGTTCCTTATATGTTTTGTAAGCCATAATTTTTTTTTTTACCAAGAAGTATATTTTGTAATGCCAGTAGATTTGTTTCTCACATTTGTCAAGTGTTATTATGAAGAGCTACTTTGAATTTTACGAAAGTCCTGTGTCATATGATGTGCACTTTTAATAAACGTTTAATTCATCGATTCATTAAAATCCAACTCTCTTATTAAACACCCATTTAATTAAGACATAATAAAATTGGATACATCTTTCAGACAAACGAAAATACAACACAAGCTGGAAAATTAAAAAAAGAAAATTAAATGAAAATGAAAATGTTGCTTTAATTGATCCCTTCAATATAAAGAAAAGAAAAACCAACGTAATTGGTGATTTTTTTTCTTTAAAAAAAAAAAATAAAATAATAAAAGCGAAAAGAAATAAGTTGGCAAGACAGAGAGGGAGGAATGGATGAGTTATGTTTGTGAAGATAAATGACACCTTCTTGACAAGGCAAATATGTTGGAAACTAATGTGGGGGTGGGGATATGTAATTTAAGGTGAGGTTATATATAGTCGGCACAGTGTGATAAATTGTATAAAATATGTATAAAAAATATGTATATATTAAAACCGTTGTACAGAACAGAATGATAGAAAGAGAACCAAAGGTCTAATCGTTGCTTTCGATAACAAGCTGATTCGATCACATTGAGATTATGGCATACGATATCTTACCATATTATTATATTGTTCGATAGCGAATGCCGTAATCTTAAACTAAAAAACATGATGGAATTAGCAGGTTATCGAAAGCGGCAATTAGACCCCAGTTTAAATATATGTAAATATGCCCTTACAGTGGGCTAAATTGAAAAAAAAATATGGTATATTTTTTTGCAATTTGTAAATGTTGTAATTTTCTCTCCACCATACTGACTGATTCTGGCAGAGAAGAGCAATGAAAAATATGGGGATATCAGAGGTTTTATAGGTTCATTTGAACTTACTGTAAAAGAAAGTTTAAATATATCTCCTTTATGCAAACTGTTGTGATGTTGCGGCACAGGGAACCTGGCAACCATCCCATTTTATGTATAGAATGTGTTCGCAAGTTTTATGTAAAATTTTGCGAGTTATCGAGCCATAATCGCCAAAAAAAACCTTAACCAACACATGTTTTGCAACAATTTTTTTTAAACTAAAATCGATTATTTACGATCGCAATTGATCGATTTTGGTCAAAAAATTAAGTTCGAAAATTATGTCGCTTAAGCTTTTTTTTTGCAATTATGGCACGATATATTTTCATAGAATATTTTAAAACTGGATTAAAAACTAGTTTTACACCTCGCCGATAGATGGCGTTTTCTTAGATTAACAATGAAGGGTGGTGGTTATGGTAGACGACGTGGAATAAAGGTATAGCTGGGAGACAGATCTGCCAGACTTTTATATATATATTATATTTAAAGCTTAGGATGAGTAGATGTGAAATGTAGTTTCGCCCTCGCCGATAGATGGCGATTTCTAATTCTGATATGAACAATAAAATTAATACTGAACCAGAAGGTGTGGAAGAGGATTATAAAGGGGGGACAGGGTTGCCAGATTTGTTTATTTTTTAAGCTTAGAATGTGTAGATGTGGAATGTAGTTCCGCCACCACCGTCGGATGGCGTTTTCTAGGTCTGCGATGAAGAATAAAATTAATACCGAATTGAAAGGTATGGAAGATGACGTACTTCAAAATTATAATAGGGGACAGGGTGGCCACACTTTTTTTGGAAACTTACAATGAGCAGATGTGGAATGTAGTTCCGCGTTTGCTAGGTCTGCGATAAAGAATGAAGTTGGTACCAAATCGAAGCGTATGCAAGATGACTAGCAATAATAGTAAGGCAGAGATCCAACGTTGCCAGACTTTTTTATTTTTGAAGCTTACCATACGTGTAAGTGTGTAATGTAGTTCCACTTTCGCCACTAGATGGCATTTTCTAGGTTTGCGATGAAGAATGCACATGATAACGAATTGAAGGGTATGGTAGATGACGTGCTTTAGGAGTATAACGAAGGTAGGGTTGCCGGAGTTTATAGGGGTGTAACAGAGGGGCAGTGTTGCCATACTTTATTTTTTAAAGTTAAGATGACGTTTCCGAGGACTGAGATGAAGAATACACTTGGAACTGAAGGTTGTAGCAAACGACGTGCAGACGGATTACATAGGATGCCAGTGTTGCCAGACTTTTTTAATATCTTTTCAATACAAATAATTTGTGCACCCTTCTAAAAAAAAGGTGCAAGAAAGAAGACTTAATCGGGTAAATAAAGCATTAAAATGTTCTAAAAATCTATTTGGCTTAAAGCTCTACTGCAACGGTCACAATTTCTACAAAGAACTTTATTCAGTCATAAACTTTCAAAGCACCAAAACACTTCTAATAGTTATTTTTTCTATCTACTGCTTGTCACTAAAACCTTGTTGTTATTTATTTCTAAGCTGCAGAGTGCAAATGTACGTTCATTCCCTTTTTTTTGTCTTAGCTTCCAATATCCAATATCTATTTCAATATTTCTCTCAAAAACAACATCATTTGCAACTTGAAAGTAGTTTGTTTGTGTTTTCCGAAAACCTTCTCATGTCCATGAGTACCAAAGTGTGTGTGTTGTGTAGAAAATAAAATTCGTTTGTATTCTCTCGTTCGTATTCGCTTGTTGGAAACAAATAATTTTGCTCAAACTTGAATACTTTATGGATATTTTTTGTTTCTTCTTCAAGTTTCTTTGCGGAACTAAAGTTTTAAGGCTGTAATTTGTTTTTTTGTTGTTGTTGTTGTTCTGTTCTGTTCTGCTTCTATTTCTTGTGTAAAGTTTCTTTTGCTTTTGTGTTTTCTTATTTAAACTTCAGCTTGTTCTTTGACACTTTGTACCTAGTTGATGGTTGTTATTGTTGTTGTTGTTATTGTTTGTAAAAGAAAACAGCAGAAGTTTTACGTATTTTATGATCTTCGTATATAATTTGTTGTTGCAAAAGTATTTTTTTTTCTTATACGTATATTCATGCTTTTGTTGCCATTTCCTATTACTTTTGTAAGCTGTTAGAGATTATTGCTGTTGATGTTGTTGTTGTTTTGTAAACAATTTTCCTCAACTCCAGCAACCTGAGAAAATCTGGAAAAATATTTAATGAAATGTCAAGGTATGATGAAAATGGAAGGGGAAAGATTAATGTTTGCAATATTTTTTTTTTGTTGATAAACAAACACACCTATAGACACAAACACACACTCATGTAGTCCCATGCTGGCCAACGAGACAAATGTATTCGAGTATGTATGTATTCATTTGTATAAGAAGCCGATTGAAGTTCCCTTAGCTATGATGTAGACAAAAAAATAGTTTATCTTAAGGGTCTGTATTGCTGAAATTAATCTAGTGAATTAACATTGAAGATTTAGTACGAACATTTAAAACTAATCCTTTCTTTTAAAATCTCTTACCTAAGACGCTGTTTTTCAAAAAGGATTATATACTAGAAGGTCATTTCTATAAATATGTTTTCTAGCAATTTATTTTAATGTAGTAATTTAGAAGAATTTTGTGTGCGACTTAATTTTTTCTTTTAACATTTACGTACTTTTGAACAGCCCATAAAGTAAACATGTCCCTATTCAAAAGGTACTTTTTTAAAATGTACTTGCCTAAATTTTTTTTGGAATAGTAGTTTTTTAAATAGTACTTTTTAAAAATGTACTTTTTTAAACGCACTTCTTTTAAAAGTTACTTTTTTAAAAGATGCTTTTGTAAAACGTGTTTTTCTAAAAGGTATCTTTTTAAAGGTACGTTTTTTAAAAGGTACTCTTTAAAAAAAAGTACTTTTCTTAAAGCTCCATTTTTTTAAAAGGTTCTTTTTTAAAATTACTTTTCTTAAAGGGAGTTTAAAAATATATTAGAAGTTTTTAAAAGGTACTAATATTAAATAGTACTTTTTTAGTGTATTTTTTTTAGAATACTTCTTTTAAACCTTCCTTTTTCAAAAGGTACTTTTTTAATAGGATTTTTTTCAAAAAAGTACTTTTTTAATAGGATTTTTTCAAACAAGTACTCTTTTAATAGGATTTTTTTCAGAAAAGTACTTTTTTAGAAGGAACTTTTTTAAAAAGACTTTTTTAAAAGGAACTATTTTCAACAAGTACTTTTTTAAAAGGAACTTTTTCACAACATACTTTTTAAAAAGTAGTTTTTTGAAAGGTACTTTTTGGAAAGGTAGAAAGGCTTTTTTTTAAAGGTGCTTTTTTAAAAGGTACTTTTTTAAAAAGTACTTTTTTAATTGGTACTGTTTTAAAAGGTACTTTTTTATATATACTTTTTTATATATACTTATTATACTTCTTTAAAAGGTACTTTTTTAAACCGGTATTTTTTCAAGGGTACTTTTTAAGATGTACAATTTTTTTATGTTTTAAAAGGTACTTTTTTAAATTACATATTCTTAAACGGTACTCGTTTTTAAAGGTACTTTTAATATAAAAAAGTACTTTCTTAAAGGTACTTTTAATATAAAAAAGGTACTTTCTTAAAGGTACTTTTAAAATAGTGTAAGATAATGTATTTTTTTAAAGGCACTTTTTTTTAAAGTAATTTTATTAAAAAATACTTTTTTAAAAGAACTTTTATTAGAAATATTATTTTTGAAAAGTTACTTTTTATATGTCCTTTTATTAAAAGGTATTTTATTAAAACTTTATTGTAGGGAACTTTTTTTAAAAGTACATTTTTTAAAAGATATTCTGTAAGAGGTACTTTTTTTGAGATAATTTTATTAAGAATACCTTTGTTAAAAGGTACTTTTTTCAGAAGGTACTATTGTTCAAAGGTACTTTGCTTAAAAGGTACTCTCTTTTTAAAAATTACTTCTTTTAAAAGGTACTTTTTTTAAAAGTTACAGATTTCTTAGAGGGTACTTTTGTTAAAAGGTTCTTATTTTAAAAGGTACTTTTATTAAAAGGTACTTTTATTAAAAGGTACTGTATTTTTAAATAGCACTTTTTTTAAAAGGTACTTTTTTAAAAAGTTAAAGATTTCTTAGAGGGTACTTTTGCTAAAAGGTTTTTATTTTAAAAGGTACTTTTGTTAAAAGGTACTTTTGTTAAAAGGTACTTTTATTAAAAGGTACTGTTTTTTTAAAGTGCTTATTTTAAAAGGTACTTTTTAAAAGTTACAGATTTCTTACAGGATACTTTTGTTAAAAGGTTCTTATTTTAAAAGGTACTTTTTTAAAAGATGATTTTCTTAGAATGTACTTTTTTGTAAGGATACTTTATTCAAATCTATTTATTTAAAAGATACTTTTTTTCAAAAGGTACTTTTTTAAAGGTACTTTTTTTAAAAGATGCTTTTCTTAAAGGTACTTAAAAAAATTTAAATGGTGGTTTTTATAAAAGCTGCTTTGTTAAAAAATACTTATTTTTAAAGATACTTTTTTAAAAAGTACTTCTTTCAAAGGAATTTAAAAAAAAAACTTTTTTTAAAATTTTTTTTTTTAAATTGTAGTTTTTTTAAAATGTACTTTTCTTAAAAAGTATTAATTTTAAGGTACTTTTTTTAAAAAGTGCCTTTCTTAAAGGTCCTTTTTAAAAAATTTTTTTAAAGATACTTCTTTCAAAATGTAAATTTTTTAAAAGGTACTTTTTATAATGTCCCCTTATTAAAGAATACTTTACTTTAAATACCTCTTAAAAGATAATTTTTTTAAATAGTACTTATTTAAAGGGTAATTTGTGTTAAAAGGTAATCTTTCTTAAAAACTATTTTAATTCGTCCTTTATTATAAAGATAATTTAAAAAAAAAATCTTAAGAATTTTTTTTAAAGATATTTTTTTTAAACACTTTTTTCAAAAAGTATTCTTTTCAAATTTACTTTTTCTTGGTACTTGTCTCAAATAAAAGTCGGTAAACTTTTCCAAAAAGGTACTTTTTACAAAAGATAAAATTATTAAAGTATTTTTAATGAAAGTAGTAAAAAAAATACTGGTTAAAAGTATTATACTTTGACCATGAATTCTGAAATCGGCTCGCTAAATCTAAGTTTAGTTAAATAATTTTGCTCTCTCAATATTTTACTTAACTGAAGTGTTTAACTTTTATTTAATTTAGTACGAGTACGTTCCTTAAATACCTAAAAGGTACCTTTCTTAATAAGTGCTTTTTTACTTTTTATAATGGCATAATTAAAAAAAATACAATCTTCTTCAAAGGAAAAAAAAAATAATAACAAGAAATTACCAGCTGTAGTATTAAATGCGGTTTTGATGAAGAAGTCCTTCAAAAGAATTTCTTAATGACATCTGGGGGTATCCCTTCAACTGTTTTAAGTCTCAAAGGTATTAAAGGCTAATATTTTTCTACACTTTTTAAAAAAAACTATTTCATTATGAAAGTTTATTTTTGCTTTGCTGGAAAAAGGAGAGAACGAAAGGTTTTTTTGCCTTTAGTTTCCCTGGCAAAAAGCGATGGGATTTTTTTCCGTTTCATAGCATGAAAATATTAAAAAATATAAATTTTAATATTCTTTTTATTTTTTTTTGTAAGTTGTACAATGTAAAAGTATAAGAAATATTTATGATTGAGTTGGGAAGTTGTATTTTTATGTAGTTGTAGCAGTTGTTTTTGTAGTAGTTTTTCAAAGGATTCTGAAGAGCAGTTTGAAAAAAAGAGGATAGAATACAAATTGTTACTCTGTGTGAGTGTTTGAGCGTGTGTGGGAGTGTGATGTGTATGCGAGATTGTGTGTTTGCTGTCACGTACACGTGTGAGAATGAATTTGTGGGTTTAAGTATTTAGCTTAAAGTATGTGAGTGTGTGTGTGTGTGCGTGCTTGTGTGTTTGTATCTCTGCTTGGTAAAATAAAACTTGAGATTAAATTAAAGTTGTGTACACTAAAGAAGTCTTCGTTATTTATTTTGTTTTTTTTTTTGAATTGCGTTTGAAGCGTAGAATTTTTAGGAAAAATAAATATAATAAGAAAACGGCAAAACTATTCCCCGATTCTATTCGTACTTGTGCAATGTTTCCTTAACTACCTCCTGTGTGCGTTTGTGGACGACTTAATATGTAAACATGTGCTATTGTCTCTGTACGTGTATGTATGTATGTATGTATGTTTGAAGTATGTATGTCTATTTTCGTACGTGAGTGCGGGAAAGAAAGATTTGCACGTTTCTCCTTTTTATATAAACACTTTTATGATTGTTTTCGAAGGTCTGGTGGGAAAATTATTTTGATGGAAATGAAGAATTAAAAAATATGAGAATAAAGTATTAAAAATAATGTTCTTATTGTTTTGGGTTAAGAAGGTCTGGTGAAAAATTACCTGGTGGGCAACATATTAAAAATTATGAATACTTATAAACAACAAAAAAGAAGCTCTTGAAATAAAAAAAAATGTAAATACAATTAAGTTGCTGTTCTAAATCTAACTATAAACCAAAATATAGTTTGTAAAAAATCTTAATAATTTGCTTTGAATTAAACTAAAAAAAAAATACTTTTTAAAAAGTATCTTTAAAAAAATACATTTCTAAAAAACTAGCTTTAAAAAGTTCCTTTTACAAAAGTACATTTAAAAAAGTGTTTTGAAAAAACAACGTTCTAAGAAAGGAATTTCTTTAATATAAATTTCTTTTTTAAAAGTACTTTTTTACAAAAGTACTTAAAATGAAAATCATTGGAAAAATAATTAAATAAATTTTTTTTGATACCTTTTAAAAAGTATCTTTTAAAAAAGTATCTGTTAAAAAAGTTTCTTTTAAAAAAACGTGTTTTTTAAAGTTAATTTTAAAACAAGTATATTTTTAGAAAAGTCCTTTTTCAACAACTATCTTTTAAAAAATTTCCGTTTAAAAAAAAGTTCATTTAAAAAATATCTTTTAAAAAAGTACATTTCTAAAAAAGTATATTTTACCTTTTAGACGGTACTTTTAAAAAAGTACATTTTGAAAAAAATGCCTTTTAAAAATTACCTTTTAAAAAAGTATCTATTAAAAAAGTACCTTTTAAAAAAGTATCTTTTAAAAAAGTACCTTTTAAAAAAGTACCTTTTAGAAAAGTAAATTTTAAAAAAGTACCTGTTAAGAAAAGTACCTCTAAGAAAGTACATTTAAAAAAAGTACCTTTTAAAAAAGAACCTTTTAAGAAAAGTTTATTTTCAAAAAGTACCTTTTCAAAATTACCTTTTAAAAAAGTACTTTTCAAGAAAAGTACCTTTTACGAAAAGTACCTTTTAAACTAAGTACCTTTAAAAAGCTTTTTTTTAAATTAGGCGCATTTAAAAAATTATTTTTTAGAAAATTCCCTTAAAAAAACTCCTTCAAAGAAGTACTTTTTTAAAAAGTACATTATGAAAAAAGTACCTTTTAATATATGTTAGCACCTTTTAAAACGAACTACCTTTCAAAAAAAAAAGAATATATCAAAAAAAAGTATGTACCTTTGAAAAAAGTACCATTCAAAAAAGTACTACGTAAAAAAATTTACTTTAAAAATAGTATCTTTTATAAAAGTTGATTTTAAAACAAGTACCATTTAAAAAAGTTATGTTTTACAAAAAGCATACTTTTAAAAAAGTACCTTTTAGAAAAAAGTGCATTTAAAAAAGTATTTATGAGCAGGAAAGTAACTCATAGAAAAAGTACTTATTAAAAAAAAGTTGTTTTAAGAAAGGACCTTAAAGAAATTGAAATTTTAACAGCTTTATTTATAAAACTTATTAAGGCTTTAAAAAGGTTTTTTAGAACAAATTTTCATAAAAACTTTTCTTAAAAAGTCTTTATAAAGTATTAATAATTTTTATAAATAAGGCTGTAAAAAGAGTACAGTTATAAAAAAATGTGTCTTCTAAAAAGTATTTCTTGAAAAAATACATTTCTAAAAAAATCACCTTCGTTTTGTTTTCCATTTCCTTTTGGGTCTTTAGTTTTTAACTCTGCATCTTTAGTTACATAAAAGAAACATTGATCGCATTTGAATGCGAGTGAATCTGTTCAATTGTATTGGATTGGCATGTGAGGTTTTTCGTTTTTCTTATTTCACTATTTGCCTTTTTTTGCCGGCTGTCTGTTTGTGTGTGTGTGTGTGTCTGTATAAAGTCGAAAGATTTCATTACTAAACACTCACTCGCATTTAGATTGAAATTTATAGACACTTCATTTTCATTTAAAACCAAGAACCTTTTTTTTGTTTTTTCTTTCTAATACAAGTCGATTGTAGGTTGCAGATTCATTTCCTTCGAACTGTCTGCTTGTATGTTCGTATGATGATGGGGATGATAGTGATGAGGTGATGGGGGTATGAAGGCGTTCAAAGTGAATTTAGTTCCTCAACAATTTACATCTTAAAACCATAAAACCAGATCGACCAAACTATATAGACGGCAACAAAAACAAAAAAAATAACAAAAATAATGGAAGGCTGTTAAATTTTTTTTTTTAACTACATGTGATGGCAGCTGTTAAGAGCACGATATGTGTGTGCGTGCATGTTTGTGTGTGTGTGTGTGTTTAGGTGCAAATGCTTAAGCTTAACAATTTGTGTATGGGTATGTATGCATATGTGTGTCAAAATGGAAATTTGTTTTCCTTAACATCCATAGAATTGATTACAATAACAATTATTTGCGCCTTTGACTTTGTATAAATGGCTGAGTGATTTTTATATAATTTTACATACACACATACACACGTATGTAAGTGTGTATGTGCATATAAGCCAAATACCCACTAGCTGATACATATCACATGAGCTCGGTTTTGGGGCGATTAAATGTGTGCATGTGTCTATGAAAAGCCGAAAAATTTCGAGGATAATAAGAGAAAACAAAAACTTTCAAGTGTAGAGCTCTTGCTCTTTCTGCTAGATTAAACGTTTTTGCTGAGTGTGGGCTTGTGAGTGTTAAAGTGTGTGTGAGTGTAAGCAACAGACCACCTTAATGCACACAAATATTTAAAGTTAAAAGTTTTTTTTTTGTTTTTTTTTATTGAGGTGTCTGATTTTCTTGATTATATTCTTATGCATGTGTAAGTTTTTTTCTTTTGGTTTAAAGTGTGTATAAACACATTTTAACAAAGAACAAAAAGGTAAGAAAAACATGCCATTTCAGGGTTTTGTAAAACAATCACATTTCTACCATAAAAATTTGTTGAACTTGCTGAAAAATTAAAAGTCCCTTGAAATTTGTACATTTTATATCTTTTAGCTTTAGTTTAGAGTAATTGTTTAATAGCAACAACAACAATAACAACAACATATAAAACTCTCTGGTTTTTCCAAACTAAATTTTTTTTAAATTTCTTTTGTTCGATAAGCAAGTAAAAAGCAGAAATACTTTTTATGTGCAGCCACTCAATTCTCTGTGGAGTTGTGATCTTAAGTAAAGTTATAAATTGGTAAATGAGTTAAGATTTTTTTTGAGATAAGAACAAAAAAAACAAGAGGAAAAATGTAACGTTATCCTTAATGTATAATACAGACATTTTATTAATTACTTTGACACATAAAAAAATTTTTGTTATCGAAAATTTTTTCACTGTTATGTTGTGTTATCGATAAGTAATATATAAGTAATATATTTTTAAGAGACATTTTTATCGATATTTCCTTTCTTTTGTTATCGATAATATTTATGTAACAAACTTTTAATATCGAGAATTTTTAGAAAATATTTTTATAAATTATTTTTTTTATCAATGAGTTTTCGAAAAAAAAATTTTGTTATCGAAAACTTTTCCATTCTAATAGCATGCTATCGATAGCATAATTATTAATTATTTGTTTAATTTTGAAGTAAATATTATTATTATCAATATTTTCTAGAAAATTTTTTTATCGATATTTCCTACAGAAATATTTGTGTAACAAATGTTTTTTCATCCCTTAAATAATCTTTACTATCAATTAATTTCTCGTTGTAGAAAATACTTGTTAACGATAACATTTATTTAAAAAAGTGTATTATCGATAGATTTTCTGTCGTTGACACATTTTCCATAAAAAAGTTTTTATTATTGATGTATTTTCAATAAAAAAATTTTGTTATCGAAAAACTATTCATTATCATGTTGTGCTATCGATAAGTTTTTTTTAAATGTAATAAATTTTTAAGAGAATACTATTTTTATAGATATTTCTAGAGAACATTTTTTTTGTGAAAAATTTTGTTATCGATATTTTCTGCAGAAATTTTTCGTATCGATAATATTTTGTTTACAAATTTTTAGTATCGTTGAGTTTTTAAAAGTATTTTTATGGATAAATTTCTTATAGAAATGTTTGCTTTCGATAATTTTCGCATGAACGTATGAACATATGTATTAGTTTTGTTAACTATTAATTTTCTACAGAGAGCTTTTGTTCACCATAAAATTTCTTGCAGGAATAAATTTTTTATAAAAAATATCAAGTTTGCTGTAAATGATTACATTTTTATGGGAACAATTTTGTTAACGATAATATTTTCAGCATTTCTATCAGCGATAACAATAAATTTTCTTTTCAAAACAGCTGTCCACCATGAATTTTCTATATACAATTTCAGTCAGCAATAATAAAATTTTAGTCAACGAAAATTTTTTTTATAGAGAACTTCAGTCGACGAACATTTTTTATAGAAAATTTCAGGCTAAGATTAATTTTTTATAAAAATTTCCTGTCAGCGATAGTAGTTTTAAACAAAATTTTTGTGTACGATAAATTTCTATAGAAGATTTCATACAAAATTTCAGTAGACTAAACTTTTTTTATAGAAAATTTCAGTCGAAGAAAATTTTTCTATAGAGAATTTCAGGCAACGAAAAATTTTCTATAGAAAATTTCAGTTGACGAAAATTTTTCTTCAGAAACTTTCAGTCAACGATAAATTTTCGATATGAAATTTTCTGTCAGCGAAAAATTTCAGTCAACAAAATTTTCTTATAGAAAATTTAAGTCAACAAAAAATTTTTTATGACAAACTTTAATCTACGAAGGTTTTTTTATACAAAATTTCAGTCGGCAAAAATTTTTTTATAGAAAATTTCAGTCGACGAATTTTTTTTATGGAAAATTTCAGTTGACAAATTTTTTTTATGGACAATTTCAGTCAGCAAAAATTTTTTTAGAAAATTTCAGTCGACAAAAATTTTTTTATAAAATTTCAGTCGACAAAAATTTTTTTATAAAATTTCAGTCGACAAAAATTTTTTTATAAAATTTCAGTCGACAAAAATTTTTTTATAAAAAATTTCAGTCGAAGAAAATTTTTTTTATTGAAAATTCCAGTCGAAGAAAATTTTTGATAGAAAATTTCAGTCAACGAAAAATTTTTTATAGAAAATTTCAATCAACGAAAATTCTTTTATATATAAAATTTCTGTCAACGATAAATTTTTTATAAAAAATTTCAGTCGACGATAAATTTTCAATAAAAAATTTGTGTTACGATCAATTTTTTTATAGAAAACTTCTGTCAACGATAATTTTTTTTTTTAAAAGTTCTCTTAACAATAAAGTTTCTATTGAAAATTTATCTTAAATATCTGTCAGCGATAAATTTTCTACAGAAAATTGCTGTCAAATATAAATTTTGTATAGACAATTTCAGCTAATGATAAATTTTCTGTAGAAAATTTCATTTAACGATAAATATTTTGTTTAAAATTTCTGTTAACGATAAATTTTCTATATACCAATGCAAATTATCGATTTGGATTAAAAAACAAGTTCGAAAATTATGTCGCTTAAGCATTTTCGGTGGTTATGGAACAATATTTAAAGAAAATAAAAAATAATATTAAAAAAAATGTATTATTTTTAATACCTTTGAAGAAAGCTGCTGCTGCTGAGCCCTTCCCACATGCAAAACCAATTTAGCTTGTGTATAAAAATTATATCTACCTGAAATGAGAAATAAAATTTATTTGTTGGAGACATTCTTATTTTTAAATATTTATGTAGCTATTTATAAAATATATAATCGGATTCCAAATATTAGCCTTCTTCTATTCATGTAGTGCATATAAAATTTATACATTTATAAAAATCCTAAAGTATACTTTGAAATTTCCTAAAACAAATTTTCTTATATTATTTTAATGCTTCACATTCAAACTTTTGTTCCATTAATTTTTTTTTTTTATTTACAACAATTTAAAATTTACCATGTCTTAATTCTTCTTGATGGTTGTTGTTTGTCTTTCGTAACAATTTTGTTTAAAATTTTGTTTTCGAAAAAAAAAGATAATAGAAAGCAAAAGTTTGTTTAAACAACAATTAAAGTTTTTAAAATTTTAATTTTCTAAGTAATTCAAGACTTATTTAAAGAACCAGAAGTTTTTCATTTACAGCCAAAAGCAAAAAAAAAAAATGGGAGGAGAAGAATAAAAAAAAGAAATAAAACGTTAAAATTCAAAACTTATTTTTATAATAAAGTTTCTCACTTCAGTTAATGCGTTACAATGCATCACATTGTAATAAATTTGTTATAAAAACTCTAAAGAAACACACTCACACGTTCGTTATTTGTACACCCGGTAGGTCTTTGATGGGTGGCTAATAAACAAATATTTAAAAATACTACAGGGTAAGTCAACAGTACTTTTGAAAAAAAATCTTTTAAAAAAGTATGTACTTTAACAAAATAATTTTTTTTTTGAAAAACGTGCGCTTGTTTTTTTTTGGCGTTTTTTTAGATTTTTGAAAGGTTTTGGGATTATTTTAGTATTTACGCCTAATTATAGTTTTAGCGATTTTTTCGTTTTGACGATTTCTTTTTGATTTTTGAGGGGTTTCTCTCAAAGAAATATTTTTAATTTTAGTTTTTTTTTTGTTTTGGTGATTTTTTTGTTATAGCGGTTTTTTTGGTTCCGAGCGATTTTTTCGGTTTTGAGTCTGTTTTTGAAATGAAAATTTTTAGTATTAGCTATTTTTGCTTCTTGACAATATTTTTTGTTTATGACAATATTTTTTTGGGATTTTGGGGATTATTTTAGCATTGACGCTTTATTTACGCTTTGGCGTTTTTACGATTTTATTTCGGCTTTTGAACGAGTTTTAAAAATTAAATATTTTTTGTTTAAGCGTTTTTATAGTTTTGTCGCTTTTTGTCGGTTGTGACGAGTATTTTTAGTATTGACGTTTATTTTAGTTTTAACTTTTTTTCGGGTTTTGGAGGGGTTTTTACAATGAAAAATTTTTAGTTGGAAAATTTTTTTAGTTTTAGCGCTTCTTTCGTTTAAGCGATTTTTCCCTGTTTTGGCGATTTTTGAAGATTGTTTTAGTTTGATATTTTTTTTTGTATTGACGATTCTTTTTTCGGTTTCTGAGGTTTTTCTTTGCAATGAAATATTTTTAATTTGGTACTTTTTTTCGTTTTGTTGATATTTTTCGGCCTTGGGAGATTTTTTTCGGGTGAATTTTTACAATGAAAAATTTTTGGTTTCTGCTTTTGTTTAATTTTGCGCTCTATTCATTTTAGCGATTTTTTTCTGTTTTTGGCGATTTTTTTGGGGGTTTTGGGGATTATTTTAGTATTAACCCTTTATTTTACTTTTAACGATATTTTTCGATTTTGAGAGTATTCTCGCAATTAAAAATTAAAATTTTAGGCCTTATTTTTGTTTGGGGATTTGTTTGTTTTAGCGGTTGTAAGCGATTTTTTTTTGAAAAATTTTTAGTTTTAGCTATTATTATTTTTTGACAATATTTTCTGGTTTTGACAATATTTTTTGGGATTTTGAGGATTAGTTTAGTATTGAGGCTTTTATTTTAGTTGTGGCGTTTTTTTTTTGTCGTTTTGACGATTATTTTTTTCGATTTTTGAGGGCTTGTTTGCAATGAAATATTTGTAATATAAGCGATTTTTAAATTTTGTAGTTTTTTTTTCGTTTTAGAGATTTATTTTCGGTTTTTGGGGATTTTTTTCGGGTTTTGGGGAATTATTTTAGTGTTTACGCTTTTTTCAGCTTGGGCGTTTTTTTTTGTTTTGGCGATTTTTATCGGGCTTTTTACAATGAAATATTTTTAATTTTAGCGATTTTTTATTTTTGACGTTTTTTCGTTTTAGCGATTTTTTTCGGTTCTTGGCGATTTTTTTTGGAATTTTGGAAATATTTTAGTATTGACGCTTTATTTCAGTTGTGGCATTTTTTTTTGTTTTGTCGTTTTTTCGGGTTTTGAAGGGATTTTTACAATGAAATATTTTTAATTTTGGCGATTTTTTCGGGTTTTGGGATTATTTCAGTTGTGAAGTTCTTCCGTTTTGACTATTTTTTTCTGGTTTTGAAGGGTTCTTACAATGAAATATTTTTAAATTTAGCGTTATTTTCATTTTGACGTTTTTTTCGTTTTAGCGATTTTTTTCGGTTTTTGGCGATGTTTTCGGGTTTTTGGGGATTATTTTAGTATTTACGCTTTATTTCAGTTGTGTTTTTGTTAATTTTTTTAGTTGCTTAGCGATATTTTTATTAATTGTGGTACACTGGACATAAGAAACCTTTTGAAATTAATAGGGTGAGAAAGTGTGTCAGCGAGAGAGAGAGAGAATGTATATCAAGTTTCTTTAATTTCCTTAAAATTATAACAAAGTATAAATATATGAAAATAAATATCATTAATTTTTATCATTTTAATTTATACTGTTTTAAGTAGTTTTAAATACTTTTAATATTTTTCGCCTGTTAAGAAAACAATATCTTTATTTAATTAAATTAGTAAGTTAATCGGTTGTCCTGTAGTTCTGAAGATTTAACTGATTATACTACTAATTTACTTTAACTAAAAGACGAGATTATATATAAGAATTTCCATCAATTCCTGTTACTAGCAAAACAATATCTTTATTTAATTAAATAAGTAAAATTCAATTGCCCAATAGTTCTGAAAGTTTTTTAAGCTTTAAAAACGTCTTAACAAAAAAACTGGAATCTATATAAGAAATTTCATTAATTCCTTTTACTAAATAAAGGGGTGCTCATTGTTGTTTAAAGAGAACAATCTTATGACGTTTTCTTTCTCTTTTTTATTCATAAATTCATTAGTTCTTTCTTCCTTTGCGTCGAAAGAGTTTTTTTCTTTTTTTTTTAGCAAACTTCAGACATGTGTATTTCAGTTTTTAATAAGTTTTTTCTTCCAACCGAAAAATTTTTTCAATCCACATCTTTTGAAAAGAATTATTAGAAGATATGAAAACAAAAATGCAAAGGAAAAATAATATTATTACTTTTTAGTCTCAAGGGTTTCTTTTCGTATTTTTTTCGGTTACTTGTTGTTAACAAAAGCAACAACTTAAATAAAAACAAAAATTTATAATGCATGTGTAGTTTTTTTTTTATATATAAGTACATATCTGCTGCTTTTGTGGGGAATTTGTTTTCTTAAACATTACGAACACGAGTACTACGAGTACTTGTGTTATAAGTTTTCCTCTACTTAAGACAAAAAAAATAAGGAAAATTAATCCTTTTTTTTATTAAAAAAAAAATAAAAATGCATATTTGCTGTTGGTAACAGTGGGGAGCATAACAAGTAAAAAAATTATATAAGAATTTAATTAAAATTTCTTTTAATTTTAAATGCATTTTCTTAAAAATATAAATATATTTTTTTTATAAAAGTTCATATTTCGAAAATGTTATGGATTTTCTTCCATTACAAAATTTAAATTTTTTTTATAAAACAATTTTTTATTACTTTTATTATTAATTTATATTATCCCTTATTTATTTTCAATAATCGCTACTCAAACACAAACAAATAATGGATTGAAATTTTCATTTATTTGCTCTGTTTTTATTTTTATTTTGCAATCAACTTGTTAATTTTCCTCTACTGCACACAAAGAATGAAAATATAATAACGAAAACTTTCCTTTTTCCCATTGTCTTCTACTTGTGAGTTGGGTGTCTTTGTTGTTGCTGTTATTGTTTGTTTGTTTCTCTTTTATATAAATTGTAAAGGGAGTAAAAGCAATAACATTATTTAAAAAAAAAGAAAACCGAAAACAACTTCTTGTAAGAAATAACAATAACAAAGGCATGGGACCTAAAATAACAAATAAATAAATAAAAGTGTTGGTTGGAGAAGTAAACAAACAGCAACAACAACAACAACAACAAAAACCCACGCAAACAGAAACAATATGAAAAGTATGAAAAAAACACATTTCTCCACTAGAACCATAAAATCTTTGCCTTTTAAAAAAAATTTTTTTTTGCTTAAGAAAATTTTAAATTTTTACAACTTAAAGAAAGGAAACAACAACAAAAAAATTAATTATAATAAAAAACAACCGAAAAGAAAATTTATTATGAAAATCTCTCTCAAAAAAAGGGACAAAATAATTTAAACAGCCTGGACCCAAAAATTCCATTAAAACTCAAAAAATTCTTAAACAGTATTATTACATTTTTTTTGAAGCAAATTTTTTTTATCAAACAAAAACATTCTCCAGAAAATTAATCGATAAATAAATCAACCGAAAAATATTTAATATAAATTTCTTCGTTCGTTCCCATCAAAAAAATTGTATAAAGCAAGCTTAGCAAGTTTAGCTAATAGAACCTATTTATTGCTAGATAAGTTTTCTGCATCACGAATATTCTTTTAGATCTTTAGAAAATTTATCGATAGATTTTTTTTGATGGAAAATTAATTCTTAACACAAAATATTTTTATTTGTATTCAATTTATTTGTATGTATATTAACTTGCAATCACAGAAAAAAATTTAAAAAAAAATTTTTGCTTTTGAACGATAAGAAAATTTATCAAAAAATTTATCGATTAAAATTGCATCACTAGCAAATAAAATATTCATTAACACAGTTATCAAAAGCAAAGAATAAACCAAGCAAGTTTCTTTTAGATATGTTTTAGAAAATTTATAGACAAAAATCATATTTTTGTAAAAAATAAAAAAAAAATTATCGTTTACAAAAAAAATTTTATAATAAAATTTTTCTAAAAAAAATTATTGTTAAAAAATATTTCCTACAGATAACTCCACTACATACTTCTAAACAAAATTTTCGACTGAAAATTTATCGAGCAAATAAGTGCTTAGAAAAAATTATCGATAAAAATTTATTTTTTAAGATTTATCGATAACAATTCTAAAGAAAATTATTGAAAGAAAATTTATCAAGAGCAAATGTATTTTTAAAATATTTATCGATAACAACTTTTTCGAGACATTTATCGATAACAACTATAAAGAAAGTTAGTAAATGAAAATTTATTAAAGACAAATGCATGCACACTTTAGGAAATTATCGATAACAATTCACTTGAAACATTTATCGGTAGCGATTGTTAAGAAAATTAGTAAAATAAAATATATTAAAAGAAATATATATATGATATAGAAAATGATCAATAACAAGTTTTTTTGAACATTTATCGATAACAGTTTGAAAAAATTTTTGGTAAGTTTTTTGTGAAATTTATCGATAGCAAAAATGTCTAACGAATTCTTATATTTAGTAAACTCAAGTTAGCTTTAAAAAATTATTGCTAAAATAATATTTATTCTAGCAAAATTTGTTCATAAGAAATATTTTCTATTAAAAGTTTTTTTTTCTATTTTTTTTTTAAATTTATTAAAATCAAAAATTTATTGTAGAAAACTTTTACTAAATAAAAATAAATTAAGAACTAGTGTATCGATACAAAATAAAGGACATATTAAAAAAAAAAGTTTATTCATAAAATTTTTTTTATGGAAAATTTCTCGTTAAGAAAATTGTGGGATAAATTAAGTTTGCAAAAAAAAATTTATCGACAACAAAATTTTTCTTTGGCAAACTTATCGATAAAATAAAACTTTTGTAGAATATATTGACGAATAAATCGAATTTTCAGAAGAAAGTTTATCGATAAAAATTTTTTCAAAGAAACTTTATCGATAAAAAAAATGTATGTACAAAATTAAGGGATAAATCAAATTTCGTAAAGAATATTTACCAATAACAAAAATTTTTCTTTGTCAAACTTATCGATAAAATATATACAAATATTTAAAAAAAAACTTCCGCTGAAAAATTAATTTTTGTCGCTTACGGTTGGTTTAAATCGCAAATAAGGCTCGATATGTTTAAGAATGTTTTATTGGTAATAAATTTTTATTGTAATTCCTCTTAATTAATAAAATCTTTATCTAAATTTTTTTTAACAAAGTTATCTAAAGGAATGTTATTTAAGTTATCTATTATAGCTTTTATTAATACGAAAAATTTTTAACTGCAATTAAACACCCAAAATTTCTACCACAAAAAGTGCCTTAACAAAATTATTAGAAATAAATTTCCCAGGCAGTGAAAATTTTCCGCAGAAAATCATTCAATGGCAAAAAGATTTTTTTTTAACAAAATTACCAAGTGCAAATAATACAATCTATTCTATTTAGTTTTTAATTATTTTTTCAAAATTGTTTCTTTCCCTGTTTATGTTTCGATTAAGCTAAAGTTCCTATCGCTTTGTGAGCCAAATTATGTATATGTTATTCTTTTTTTTTGCAAGACTTCTTCAATTATAATTAAAACGAAATCCCTTAATTTACTTATTTTTTTGTGCGAAAAATCTATTGATTTCCATCCTTTTTAAATATTTTATAATTTCGTGTAATTCCCAAAAGAAGAACAAAGAATGAATGCCCTTTGTGTTTTGCACTTTGCCTGCAGGTGTATTAATTTCTGAGAAGAAAAAAAAAACATCGTTTAATGCCATTAAGAAAATAAATTAAAATTGCTTTCGGCTGTTAATGATAATAAACAACAAGGAAATTAATGAAATAGGAAATGTGCAAAGAATCTAAACGAATCTATTTAATTAAAATAAACAGGTTTAATTTTATATTTATAGTATTTCTTGTGATTTTAGTTTGTTATTGTAATAATGGCATTTTATTCCTCCTAAGAAGCATCGATTTACAAAAATAACCGTAAGTTTAAATTTGTGTCTTAAGGAAAGTTAATTTACGAAGTGAAATTTATTTAGTTTTTGTTAATTCAACAATTTCTTATGTTGACCGACCACTGATTTTTGCGGGTTAAAGAACTCTTAAGTTTGCTTTTTATCACTTTTTCTCATTGAACCTGAAACAGTGTTGCCAGTCGCTGTGCAATTATTTATGTTATGATATTGCTGGAAAAATTTTTAATGTGTGAGCCAAATAAATTTTTTTGCTTGAAACAGTGTTGCCAATTACAGTGTCTATATTATTATTTATTTTAAGGTTTTTATGGAAGAATTTTAGTGCGTGACCCAAATTAATTTTTATTTTTCATTAAACCTGAACCAGTGTTGCCAATTTCAGTGTCTATTATAATTATTTATTTTATGATATTGATGGGAAATTTTTTAGTGCGTGACCCAAATTAATTTTTAGTTTGCATTAAACCTGAAACAGTGTTGCCAAGTGCGGTGTAATTATTTATTTTAAAATATTGATGAAACAAATTTTAGTGCGTGACCAAAGTAAATTTTTTTCTCATTAAACCTGAATCAGTGTTGCCACTTGTAGTGTCTATTAAAATTATTTATTTTAAGATTTTGATAGAAAAATTTTTTAGAGCGTGAACCAAGTAAATTTTTTTCTCATTAAACCTGAAACAGTGGTGCCAAATGTGTTGTAATTATTTATTTAAGGATGTTGATGAAAACATTTTTTTAGTGCGTGATTCAAATTATTTTGTTTTCTCATTAAACCTGAACCAGTGTTGATCTCGTACTTAATTAATTTTAATTCATAATAGTCCAATACAAAATATTGAATACAATTTTTTAAAGAAAGTCATTGTGAAGCTCAAGTTTTCTATAAAAAATCAACCAAAAAACAAAAATTTTTTTTAGCTAAATTAAGACTTAGCAAAATTTTCTAAAGAAGGTTATTGAATAACAAAAAATCAATCAATAGTAAATTTTTTAAGTATATTTTTTTATAAATCGCTAATTTTGGTAGGCAAAAATTTTTTTATGTATATAATAGAAAACAAAAATGTTCCATAAAAAATTTCTGGATGGAAAATTTTGTGTATGGAAAATAGCCATAACCGTTTCCACGAAAAAGTCAATCTTTTTGTCACGTTCGACAGCGATCAATCAAGCTTGACTTTCAGAGCAATGTGAGTTGAATTTTCTTAAAACTTTACCTAATGTAGAGCTGTTGACGGTCTACAGAAATATATCCAGCCTTATTTTCGATTTTTTCGTAAACGACATGTTATCGAAAATATACTTTTTTATTGTAATTAAAATTTTATGGGCCTACTCACAGCTTAGAATTATCAAAATGCCAATATTTTTGGCTGTAAAATTTGATTGTAAGAGATAATTTGCATACAAAAAATATTTGAATATTAAAAAAGAAAACTTTTTCCTAAAAACTTTAATTTGTGTCATATACGATGAAATTGAAAATAAGGCTCGATATTAAAATTTTTTAAAAGAACCTTCTTCTGAAAAATTTAATTTTTATCGCCTACCATAAAATCGAAAATAAGGCTCAATATTTAAAAATTAAAATAAAATTGTTCTAGCGAAAAATTTAATTTTTGTCGCTTACGATAACATCGAAAATAAGACGCGATATAGTAAAGCACAACTTACAAAGACCTTAATGTATGCCAAGTATGACACGGTTATATTAAACAAAATGGGTAAAACTATAGCTGAAGAAAGCGGAATTAAAATAACGAAATTGAGATTAAAAAATAATAATAATAAGAGAAAGAAAAACTTATTTTTTGAGCAAAAAAAAATCCAGTTTTAATCAATGCTTAGAAAAACTGCAAAATTCAGGGAAAACTGCTTATTTGGCAACGCTGATTCTCATGCTCATTTAATTGCACTCTCGCTCTTATAATTAATACGAAAACTGTTTACATGGGTGGGTGGTTCTGTGTGTGTGTGAGTGTGGTGTTAACAGAGGGATTTTTGGGATCAAATGCTGCTGTGGTGGAATAAGCCGTTAAGTGGTAATAATAATATGTTTGCTAGTGCTATTTTAATTAACCAGCTCTCCTCACTCGTTGTTGTTTAAAACACAAGATTTTGTACATTATTGGTGTAATAGATTTTAGCCTAATAATAGAATCTGCTAAAACAAGCAGCAACTAAATCTTAACTCTTGCAGCAAATTATTATAACGAGGCAAGTAGTGTTGTAAGTTATACATTCGTTTATTTATGCTCGTTCTCTTCATTGCTGTTGCCTAATCCAATAATAATTATAATAAAAATTGGTTATATTCCTTAATGTTTTTTTGTTCACATTCATTTACTCCTTCACTGTGCTGCCATTTTCATTGCTGTCAAATATTCATTTGTTCATTAAGTTCTTTAATAATGTTAATTATCTTTATTACTAATCAAGAGCTTTAATGGCAAACATTTGTACTCATGTAAGCCAGCCAACAAACAAGCACACAAACAAACAAAAACGATGGCAAATATAAAATAAAAGAGATTGAGAAATTCTAAATAAGACATTCGAAAAAAGACTTTTTAAAGGAATGTTTGCTATTGACATTTTGGTATGTTTGTTGTCTAACGATGGGAACAGTATATGGGGTGGGGTGGTGGGATTGAGAAGAAGAATTTGTGTTTTGGAATGTTAACGGTTTTAATAGCATCATTATTGTTCTTGAGAATGTGCGTTTAAGAGCGAGTGTGTGTTTGTGTGTGTTTTTTTTAAAGAAATAATTGCTGTTTTACGATGACTTTTGTGCCGCCATTTATTGTTGCCATTGTTGTTGCTACAAATTTGTGTTTATGTTGTTTGAAATGTGTTTTGACTGTGTTCCTATTGAGTGTTTGTTTGTGTGTATTTTTTTCCTTTAATATGGATTTATTACATTTTGTCTACAGATTAACTTCTTTGATGGCAAATTACTTGAAAATCTTAAGGCAATAAGTAGGAGTCATGGCCTTTGCTGCCCTGCACAATTAAATTTAATGAAAATGGCCTTAAGGCCATACTTACTTTTAATCACGCTAATAATTCTAAAAGTAGGCTTAATTGCAAAAAAAAATAATATATATTTATAACAGATTTTATTTTTTTAAGGTATATTTTTTTAATAAAATTTTTTCTATTGAAATTTCAAGTAAATTTAAGGGTAATCAAGGGCAAAAAATTTTTTAAAAATAATTAAAATTTAACAGAATAAAATCTTTGCAATATGCATTTACGTTTAAGCAAAATCTAATACTAGAACGAGATTTTAGGTAAAATATAGTAGATTTCCCATGCAATATAAAATCTATTCCGTAACTAGATTTTGTTAAAATCCACTTAAAATTTAGAAGAACTTAGTAAAGCAACTATGGGATTTTTTTTTGTAATTTGTACTAAAAAGTCAACTCATGTACTTAAAAAGGTGTGTGAATTAGTTAAACTGCAGTTGCTTGGTTGTGGTTAAGGAAAATGTTCAGCGCATGGGTTGTTGTGTTGGATAAGAAATTGTGATAAATTTCATAAAAATTGTAATTGAAATTTGCTAGATTTCGTTAAAAATTCTTTTTTTTTTGCTGAGAGCGTATAGCTTCAAATTTGCCGTAAAGTAAATAAATTCAGTGAAGTGCGACTTTGACCCGCGCACGAAGGGTTCCGTACGGACAAGAGATATGTAATTCAATACGAACTTTAGGCTTTATAAAATATTGTTTATGGGTTTTTTCGGTTTTAAGCTTTTTTTAGTTTTGGGGTTTTTTGTGTTTATTGGCACTTTTTTTCTCGTTTTGGCGACTTATTTTGGTTTTTTTAATTTTGGCATTTTTTTATTAGCGATTTTTTTACTTTTGGCGATTTTTTGATATAGGCGATTTTTTTGGCTTTGGCGATTTTTTTCGGTTTTTTTTATTTAGGCGATTTTTTTTACTTCTGGCGATTTTTTTCATTTAGGCGATTTTCGTAATTATGTCGATTTTTTCGGTTTTTTTGGCGTTTTTTCATTTTGGCGACTTTTTCATCATTTAGGCAATTTTGTCGGTTTTTTTCGTTTTTTCAACCTGCGATTTTTTCGGTTATTGACGTTTTTTTAATTTTGGCGATTTTTTCTAATTTTGGCATTTTTTTATATTAGCGATTTTTTTGCTTCTGGCGATTTTTTTAGTTTTGATACCTTTTCTCGTTTTGGCGATTTTTTTCGGTTTTGGCGTTTTTTTATCCAGGCGATTTTTTTTCTTTGGCGATTTTTTTAATTTTGGCGATTTTTTTTCATTTAGGCGATTTTTGTAATTATGTCGATTTTTTCGGTTTTTTTGGCGTTTTTTCGTTTTGGCGACTTTTGTCATCATTTTGGCAATTTTTTTCGGTTTTTGTCGTTTTTTCAATCTGGCGATTTTTTCGGTTCTTGACTTTTTTTAATTTTGGCGATTTTTTTATATTGGCGATTTTTTTAATTTTGACGACTTAAAAAAAATGTGTGGCGGTACGCCTATTAAAATTTTATTTTATATGTCACGATATTCTTATTAACCAACACATTTTAAATTTTTTTATATTTGAGAGAGTTTACTTCGAGTTTAGACTAACAAATATTTAAAAAAAAAATATTATATGTCTAATTTTGTTTTAATCGTATGTATCTATGTATATGTTTTTTATAAATTGAAAACACCAAAGAAAACTTTCTTTTCAATATTTTTATTATTAATGGCTTATCACATTTTACTTTCAAAGCCCTTCTGATTGATTCATTTCTAAGTCTCTAGGATTCTTTTAATCCTTAAAATTTTCCAGGAATATTTAAAGAAGTTGCAAAGGAATTTTATATTACAGCTATTTTTCCTATGAAAAACGTATAGAATTTCAAAAAATTTTACTATATAATCCACTCTTTTCTTTTTTCCATACAATTCATTTAAGTTCTTATAAAACACTCCCTCTCCTAAAATAAACTAAAAAAAATAATAATAATAATTTTAACTATAAAATCACAATCCTAAAGAAACATCCATACAAACACACATACTTATATAGTCCTCGCATACAAATATTTTCACACACATATTTATAAGATTTTTACCCCTAAAAGAATGTTAAAGAATTTTAAGTGTTAAAGATTTCATACACAGATTTTGAACATATTTATTTATTTTTTTTTGTTCGTTTGCTCCAACAATTTAACACAAAAACTCACTTACACACACCAACATAAAGGAAAAAAGAAAAACACACAGACATACATACATAAATATATTCTATACAACAATCGAGAAGTGGGTGAGTAAAAGAAAGAAGTAGAGTAAGAGGATTTAATAAAGGGACAAGTTAAGAAGAAGGTGTGGAAGTTGTGTAACCACTAAAACCTTAAAATATTTAAAATTTACCTTTTTCTCTTGCACAAAAAAATTAACAGGGATTATAAGTAAAAAGTGAATAACAAACAACACAAGAAGAAAGTTTGCTAAGAGGAGTAATTTGCTAAAATATTAAGAACTTATCAGTGATATTTTTTTGGATAAAAAAGAAAAGATTTAGAGCAAAAAGCAAAAAGAAAAGGATTAAACAAATTAACAGATTTTTACATACAACATATCCAGCCTTAATTTCGAGTTTATCGTAAGCGACATTTTATCGAAAATATACTTTTTTATTGAAATTAAAATTTTATGGGCCCACCCATAGTTTAGAGTTATTTACCTACAAAAACATATTTGAATAGTTAAAAAACCTTTTCCTGAAATGTTTAATTTTTGTATCCTACAATTAAATCGAAAATATGTTATCGATAAAAAAATTTCTAGAAAATTTATTTCAAGAAAATATTTAACGATAGAAAATTTGCTTATATAAAATTTATCGATAACAAATTTTTGAAAAGTTATCGATAACAAATATTTTATATAAAAATTTCTTTTCGATAAAAATTTAACGATAACATATTCTAGATAAGTTATCGACAGAGAAAAATTGTTTTTGTAAAGCGGTTCAGTAACTTTTTATACTTAGTTAATTAATTTTATCGATAGTTTTTTATCGATAACTTTTGAAAAGAAAAATTTTCTTATTCTATCTAGCAATGTTTTTTTGTATTTTTGCATGAAAAATTTGTTATCGATATATTTATATTAAATATATTAATAGTTATCGATATATGTATTTTTATTAATAATCGATATATGTATGCATTTACATATGTATGTATATTAATAAATATATCGATAACATTTTTTATGCAAAAATCAGAAACAATTCCGAATTTATGTGTCATATGTATATTAATAAATATATCGATAACATTTTTTATGCAAAAATCAGAAACAATTCCGAATTTATGTGTCATAAGAATTTTTTTTACAAAAGTTATCGATAACAACTTATCAATCTAGAAAAATTATCTACAAAATTAATTATTAAATTATAAAAAATTACTGAATCATACAACATCGTTATATAAATAATTATCCATATATTTAGATTTTTAAATAAATAAATATGTAAAAATATATAAATATATAATTTATAAAAAAAATTAAAAAATATTTAACTCGCAATATTTCAAAATTTATTTATATTTTTTAATGAAACTTTCAAAACGAACGTGTCTTAAGGTTGCTAACTTTTCTGTAAAATTTCACTTATATTTCCTATAAAATAGTATATCTTGTTGAATGTCCTTTTTTAAATTTGTATAAATATCACCTCATGAGTAAAATAAAATGTCGTAAATGCAATAGAACCTTAAATAAAAGAATTTTAACAAGAAAAAATTTAAAAAAAAATATTTAACTCGCAATGTTTCAAAGGTTTCTTTAGCTTTCTTCATGAAACTATAAAAAAGAACGTGTCTAGGTGTTGCTAATATCTCTGTGAAATATCACATTAATTGGTAATAAAATAGTATAATCTGTTTAATATCCTTTTTTCCAAACCATATAAATAACACCTCATTAGTAAGAAAAAATTCACTAAAGGCAAAACAACCTTAAACGGAATGGTAAAAAATGGTGAATAAGTTTGAATAACACAATTTTTTATAACACAAATATTTTTATACACTATTTTTAGTAAGGTTAGGTTTTTTGTTTTTATGCAAACCACCAAACAAAATTTAAACTATTTTATTTTATTTTATTTACTTTTAGTCTTATATGTCACACTTTAATAATATAAAGAAAAATAAAATAAAAAGTGAAAGAACTCCAATCACCCAAAAAATCCTTAAAATCACTTTTCCTCTTCTCCTTTATATAGAGACAAAGACAGATGACGAACACACATACCTACAAATTACACAGAAAACCTGTAGCAATACAAAAATTTTTCGATAAACTCAGCAAACAAACAAAAAAAAATCGAAAATATGTATGGAAATAAAATCAAGCAAATGTACATGAAAAAGTCACACTTTAATGAATCAAAAAAAACCACACAATCTGGCAAACGTTTAAAAAATACGCGAAACTACTTGCTTTTAAAGTACTTCTTCTTTACGAGCACAAGTGCGATGGCTTTAATACAAATGTTCTCATGCATTTTTTTTCAGAAGTTTATCTTCTGTATTCAATAAAAATGTAGAGTTGTTGCAGTTGCTTTTGTTGCATAAAACTGCACAATTAAGAAAAAAGAAAAGAAAACCGTCGGAGCACAAAAAAAAGATTGGAAAATCATCAAAAGTATCGTAAGATTTTTATGGAAAGATTTTCAATATATATATTTTTTGATATTTTTTAAGGAAATATCAGTATTGCTCATTAACAGCATTAAATGAAAATTCAATTTTTAAATTTATATTTCAATTGTTACTGAGGGTGTTAGTTTAAAATAAATGCTTTAATTTGAAAAAAGATATAATAAAAAAATTAAATTAAGCTTAGAGTAAAAACAAAAAAAATTTATTTTCCAAAGTTTTGAAATTGTGGAAGAAAATAAATTTTTGATTGATTTATGGCAATAGTTTATTTATATATTTCATGTCTTTTAATATAAATACTTAATTTATATTTTTTTCTCAGCAAACCAATTTTTCTTAATAATTTCAAAAAAAGACATTCAGTCATCAATTACAATTTAATTGTCAGACAAATGAAATTTGTGAAAACTACTGCTGGTACTAGAACTCGTCCATTTCTATAACATTTTTAGATATTGTCTATTAATTAAGAAATTTATGAAATAACTAATTTTACACAAAGTAAACATATTTTTAGTCATGTAATGACTCATTTGCTAAGTCGTATTTTAACTATTTTATTTCATTATTTCACATAAATTTTTTTTTGTAAAAATTAAAAAAAAAATTTTAATTGAAAATATTTTGGAAATGAAATTTTGTTTAATGTAACTTTCAAAAAGGATGTAGACTAGTGCTACTTATAACCCTGCAAAATTTTGATAATTTTGCTTCAAAAAAGGCAGAGCTCGTTGAATGTCCTTTTTCTCAAACTACATAAAATCCCTTTTCTCAGTTAGTAAAATGCTTCAAAAAAATATTTCAACCTTAGACAGAAATGTAAATACTGATGAAATTAAAATAACTAAAAATTTCAATAATAAAATAGTAATTCAAAATATATACATATATTGCACAATTTACAAACTTTTATAATGAGACTTTCAAAACGAACGTGCGTTAATGTTCCTCATATCTTTGTGGAGTTTCACTAATGTTTCTTACAAAAATAGTACACACTGTTGAATGTCCTTTTTTGAACTACATATATTTGTATGTATGTACTACATATATACAGGGTGACTGATGAATTTTTCTACATTAAGAAACTGGAATAACTTTTTTTGTAGTGCATGGAATTTATTCAGTCTTTTTTCATTTCAAAGCCCATTGAGTTGTATTAAAAGTAATTGAATTAGTCTTAAAGATAATTGAATTGAAATGCCCGCCCTGCTCGTTGATGCAAGTGGGGGATCATAGCAAAACGTTTTTCATCACTGCCCGCAAAGTTTATGTCGGAATTGCAGTTATTGTCGCAGTTGAAGAATCCATTTGAAACCACACAGAGTTGAAAGGAATTCTCTTTCGGTGTCGTTCCGGCTAAAAAATTATTTTAGAATGCCCAAGGAACGGTCTCCATCAACCGTAATGCTGTGTCCGTTTTGTTAAAAATAGTGTAGATCCACAATACAGCGTGTAGCAACTGCACACAACACTGTGACGCGAATTGGATGAAACTTTTTCTCATGCAGTTGTAACCACTCCATATGCGACAATTTTGTTGGTTTACATTAACGTTCAGATCGAAATGAGCCTCATCAGACATGAAAAGGCATTAAATTTTCTCTTGGTAGCGACTTTCGTCAGCCACCCTGTATGTATGTATGTATGTATGTATGTACATATGTAAATAACAAATTATTGAAAACGTAAAATTTATCCAAAATGTTACTTAAACGCAATATCAATATGATGAGGATGGTTAAAAAATAATAATAATAAGTGTATTGTAATTTATTCTACTGAACACTTTTTCATGAAACTTTTAATATGAACGGGTCTTAATGTTCCGCATGTCTATGAAAAGTTTCGCTGCTGTTTCGGCAAAAATAGCATAACTTGTTGAATGTCCTTTTTTTAAGTATACATAAAACACCTCATTGGTTAATAAAAAGTTTCTAAAACAAATCTGAAGCACATCGTTGAATGTAATTGATGATCTATTTATAAAATATTAAAAAATTAATTAAACGAAAATATTAAAATTTTTTCTATAATATTAATTCTTTTCTTAATTTGACTTTCTATTCGAACGTATCTTAGTGTTTGTCATATCTACGAAGACTTTCACTGAAATCTTTTCAAAAATAGCTTAACTTGTTGAATGTCCTTTTTTTAATTATATAAATGACAATTTGTTGATAAAGTAATTTTTTTTTAAAACAAGTTTTAAGCAGATGATTGAATAACTATTGATGAAATATTCTAAGTTATTTTATTATTAACAGCGCATTATTATATTTAAAAATATATAAAATTTTGCTTAATATAACATTCAAAAGAAACGTATTTTAAAATTATTTATAAATCTCTAAAATTTTGACAAGTTTTCTAAAAAAAATAGCATATTTCGTTGAATGTCCTTTCTTTGAACTATATAAATTAAAAGTTATTGATTTGGCAAAGTTGCAAAATAATACATCTTAAGCCAATAGGTGAAGACGTTTGAAGAACTTTGGAATTTTTTATAAGTTTGCTTCTTATTTTAATTTAACTTTCATTTCGAACGTATCTTTATTTTTCTCATATCTATGTAACATCTCGATGCTGTTTCTGCACAAATAGTACTTGTTGAATGTCCTTTTTTTCAATATCTCAAAAAAATATATTAAGTAGAACAATGAAAGGGGTTGAGTAACTATAACTTAAATATTCTAAGTTATTTAATAGCGCATATAAAAACTAATTACAAAAAAACAAATTTTTTTTAATAAAACTTTCGAAAGGAGCGTGTCATAATATTGCTAATATATCTGTAAGGTTTTGATAGTTTCGTTAGATATTTAGCTGAACTTGTTGAATGTCTGTTTTCTTAAATTATATAAATAACATATTATAAGTTAGGTAATATGGCCTGAATACAATAGAACCTTAAATAGTATAAATAAATAAATTTTTAACAAAAAAATTTTCAACTTTCAATATTTCAAAACATTCATAAGATTTGTTTATAAAAGTTTCAAAACTAACGTGTCTAATTGTTTCTAGCATATCTGTAAAATTTTAATAGTATTGTTAATAAAATAGTATAACTTGCTCAATGTCCTTTTTTGAATTACATATATAAATAATATATCATTGGTTAGATAAAATGACCTGAATGCAATAGAGCTTTAAATGAAATAAAATAAAAATATAAAAATTAAAAAAAAATATATTTAAAAAAATTTAACTAGAAATAACTCAAAAGTTTCGTTACCTTTGTTAATGCAACCTTCAAAACGAACGTGTCTTAATATTGCTAACGTCTCTGTAAAATTTGACTAACATTACCAACAAAATAGAACACATTTTGAATGTCCTTTTCTTCCAAACAATATAAATAACATCCCATTAAAAAGATCAAATAGTTTGAATGCACTAGAACCTTAAACGGAATGGTAAAAATATATAAATTTATAACAAAAAAAATATTTAAGAGAATAAAAAAAATTCAACTTGCAATATTTCAAAAGTTTGATTAGTGTTTTTATTGAAACATTCAAATCGAACGTGTCCTAATGTTGCTAATATATTTGTGAAATTTTATAAATATTGCTGTTGAAATATTAGAACTTACTGAATGTCCTTTTTATGAAACTTTAGAAATAACATGGAATTTGTAGCTAAAATCTCAAGAAAATAGTTAATTAGCAAATGGAATACTGAAAACGACTCAAATAATAGAACTTTATCTCAGAAATTTTGCTAGATAATACTTTTTAAAATTTGAAAAAGCAAAACACTTGTATGACGTTCCTAAAAGTATACTTAAAGTTTTGGTTTATATATAAGGCCTGTAATTTACGTAGTTATTCAACTTTTATTTATAATTGATGTGAATTAACATTAATTTCAGTATGTCAAGATTTCAGTAAAACTTTTTTTAGCTGGAGATTAGAGCCTTAAAATATATGGTTGGTGTAAAATTAAAGTTAATTAATTGCCTGCCATCAAGAAAAGTAAAGCAATATTTTAATTTCAATAATTTGATATTTGCTTTTAGTTAAGTCTCGCCTTATTAAACTACAAAAGTTATCTTAGAGCGTAACAAATCTGCGGGAATTTTTTTAAATGTCAAAAATTTTATTTGTTAATTATTATTATTATTATTATTATACCCGTCGTCGCTAAGGGCCTGCTTACATTGTTAACAAGGACTGTTATAAGAAAAAGCGCGCACATTGTGATGAGTGAAGGTGAGCTTTTCGGTTTCATTTATCTGCCCTGCACTGTCGCCCATCTTTCTCTATCGTTTTTAATTAATATGCCACTAATTTGGTTTTCAAATCATTAATTTTAATTAATTCTGTGGTTTTTCATTTGATGCTAATCATAATGAGTGCTAATACCAACAACAGGCAGCCAGCGAGACAAGCAAGATGAAAAGAGAAAATATCTCTATTCTAACAAAATTTATTAGACATCAGCCACCCTGGGTTAAAAAAATGGCATCACTAACAAGGCCAAAACGATGACGATTTTCTATTAGTAACAACAGCACGTGCCGGTGTGTGTGTGTGTGTGCGTAAATTGGTGAGCTAGTGAAAGCACAGATTGCATATTGTTGTTTGTATTTGTAATAGTAGCTTTTTGTTTTATGGCCTCTACCTCCATAAATACAAACCAACAGGGCAAATATATATGTAAAGGAATTTGTATGTTCTTTGTTATTAGAGAATGAATTGGCAATAAAATCTTGAAAAATTTTTCTATGACCACAGGGAATATTTAAGACAATAAAGGCACACGCACACGCACACGCACACATTCAACGGAAGCAGCAAACTCATTTTAATTTCAGTTGCTGTTTAATTTTTTCGTTTCCTATCCTCCTCCTAGTTTGGTTACTTATTAATATCAGCACAAACTTTGAGGCAAGAGTTTAAATTTAGTGTTGCAATATTTACACCATCATACAACGGCTGCTTCATTTACATACACTAAACATCAGCATCAGGATATGCAGGAATAGGCAATAAAGCGAAAGTAACAAAAAAAATTATAGCAAACTTCAAATCCTGACGGTTAACTGCCAAAAAGTCAAATTATACAAATACCGACAACTTCTTATATTTTGATGCTCCAAAAAAAAAACTCACACATTTCACACACTTGAAGCTGCAAGTCAGTCTAAAAAGTCGAGTCATTTCTTGCCCTACTTTTCTTTGTGTGTATTATTCTTGATTTGATGAAAAAAATATATATTAAGGAAAGTTACCTCTGTGAAATAAATCAATTAATTTTTTTAAGTGAAAAAAACTAAACTAAAATTGTTTTTATTATATACATAAAAATTATATCGTATATTTGCTTTAGGAGCTTTTAATTAATAATTTAAACTATTACGCTTAACTAAATACAAATATGAATAACTTATATAAATTAATAATAATAGTAAATAAAATACAATTAAACAAAATAAAATAAAAAAACGAAAATAAAATACAATAAAATAAAATAAAATAAAATAAAATAAAATAAAATAAAATAAAATAAAATAAAATAAAATAAAATAAAATAAAATAAAATAAAATAAAATAAAATAAAATAAAATAAAATAAAATAAAATAAAATAAAATAAAATAAAATAAAATAAAATAAAATAAAATAAAATAAAATAAAATAAAATAAAATAAAATAAAATAAAATAAAATAAAATAAAATAAAATAAAATAAAATAAAATAAAATAAAATAAAATAAAATAAAATAAAATAAAATAAAATAAAATAAAATAAAACAAAATAAAATAAAAAAATTTATTAAAATAAATTAGAATTTAATAAAAAATAGCATAAAAGAAAATAAAATACACCAAAAAAATAACATAATAAATAAATAAAACAAATTCTAAAATGAAAACTGAAAATATTTGCAAAGGTTTTGAAGCCTTATTAATGAAACTTTGTAAAGGAACATGGTTTGATGCTGCTAGTATCTTCATAAACTTTCATTAATATATTTAATGAAATAGTATAAGTAACTAAATGTCCTTTTTTGAAATTGTACAAATAACATCTCATTAGTTAGATAAAATTAACTGAATGCAATAGAACCTTAAGTAGAATGGTAAAAATATATGAATTGACTTCTAGTAAAAAATAAAAAAATACTTAACCCGCAGTTTCATTACATTTTTTAATGAAACCTTCAAAACGAACGCGCGTTAATGTTTATATTATCTGTGTAAAAATTCACTAATATTTGCAATAAAATTATATAAAAACATCGCATTAGTTGGAAAAAACGACCTGAACACTATAGAAACTTTAACGGAATGGTAATAGTATATATTTTTGTAAAAAGAAAAAATTTAAAAACAAATATGTATTTATTTCGTAATATTTCAAAAGTTTGATAAGATTTTTTATGAAATTCTCTGAGCGAATGTGTCTTACTATTGCTAATATCTCTGTAAAATTTCACTAATATTGCTAATAAAACAGTAAAACTTGTTTAATGTCCTTTATCTGAAACTGTACAATTAAAAAATTAATAGTAAAGTAAAATAGACTGAATACAATTGGACCTTAAACGAAATCGTAAGAACATATAAATTTTTAACAAAAAAACTTTAACAAATATGTAAAATAGATTTAACTCGCAATATTTCAAAAGTTTCGTTACCTTTTTTAGTGCAACTTTCAAAACGAACGTGTCTTAATATTGCTAACATCTGTGTAAAATTTCACTTCTAATGCTAATAAAAAAGTAGAACTTGTTGAATGTCCTTTTTCTGAAACTATTCAAATAACATCCAATTCGTAAGATAAAATAGTCTGAATGCAATAGAACCTTAAATGGAATAACAATAAAATATACGAATTTATAAAAAATTAAAAAATACATTTAATTCTTAATATTTCCAAAGATTCATTAGCTTTTTTTATTTAACTTTCAAAATGAATGTGTTTTTATATTTTGCTAATGTCTCTGTAGGAATTCGTTAAGAAACTTTAGAAATAACATGCAATTTGTCTCTAAAACATCAAGCAAATAGTTCCATTTCAAATTGAGTGCTGAAAATTACTCAAATAATAGAACTTAATCTAAGAAATCTTGCTAGTTAATTATTTTTTTTAATTTGAAAGCGCAAATTTTTTTGGACGTAGCAAAGTATGATATGTGAATTTTCCTGGCTATTTAACTTTTAACTATAATTTATGTGAATTAGCATAACTTCTGTATTTCAAGATTTTAGTAAAACTTCCTTTTTTAACTATACGGCAGCGCCTAGAAATACATGCTTGAAATAAAATCAAGGCCACGGGTAATTAATTGGCTACCATCAAAAAAAGTAAATTAAATAAGATAAAACAATATATAATAAAGTAAAATAAAATAAAATAAAATAATATGAAATTAAATAAAATAAAATTAAATAAAATAATATAAAACAAAATTAAAAAAGAAAATCAGAGTAAATAAGAAATTAAATTATAATTGTAACACAAAGGGAATATAAATATTTTGAACCCGAACTAGCGACCTTTAAGATTATCCTAAATGTTACCCTAAACCGAGATGGCTTAATTTGTCACTCCGTGGCTCAGCTGATATTTGAATAAGATGCCTGCTTAATAATATTTCCGAAACCTGAGCTGCTCTTAGAACTTTGTTGCATACTTGATTACAAATCAGTTTAGTATTTCAGAAGACACAGATTTATTATAATTATTTTTGCTTCAAGCACTATTGTGCCAGATTTGGCACGCCTTTGTAAAAATAAAAATCTTTGCACTTGCAATATTTCGTAGACATCTAAAAATAAATGTTTATCGACTAACAAATCTATTTCTTCACCAACCAAACAAAGAAGTTGGTGTGTGTCACTTGTTTCAGGATTTGATTTCGCTATACAAGTTTTATTAAGGATACCGTCCCTCCCTCTGCTGTGATAACTTTATTCGTTTCATGTGACGTGGTAGATTTAAATCTGCTGTTATTATGCTCTGTTTTAGTTTTATTTCAAAGTAATTTTTTTTGTTTGTTTTTGTTCTTCTGCTGTGTGTGAAGGTTTTGTTTTGCTTTGTTGTTGTTTTTTTCTTCTTTGCTTTTTCATGCGGGTCTATTGGAAAATACTCAGATGTTCATTCATACAATCAAAGTCACTGTTCCCAGAAAAGAAAAAAAAATTGGAAATAGAAATAGAAATACACACCAGCCAGAGCAAAGGCAAGGAGAATGAAATAAGAAATAATAAGGCAAAAATTGCAAAAGTTTTTCTCAGTTTTTATTTTCCCTAGATTTTCGCTATCGTAATCAAACTACAATTGTGACTAATGATAAGTTTAGTTGCTAAAGTCTGATTGTGTGTGTGTGTGTGTGTTTTTCTTCAAACGAAAAGTGCAAATGCTGTGTGTTGCGGTACTCAGGATTCTCTACTATATGCCATCGAAATTTATATGGCTTTGAAGTGAAGTAACACGATTGTTAAGCATTTTTATTATATAGTTTTTTTTTCATTTTGATGAAATTCAATAAATTGAGTGTAGTTTTGTGTTCGTTGTTGTTTTTTTTATTGCTTCGTCTTTTCTTTAAATTCAAAAGGAAAAATAAGTGACATATTAAATCGATATTTGATAGTTGCTGGAAAATAAAGCAGCGAAAGTTGCTCGCTTAAAATCAATGACGTTTTAGTGAACATGAAAAAGAGAAGGAACATAAAGAGGGAGAGATAGAGAGGGCAAAGTCAGCAGCAGCAGCATTATTACGCATCATTTAGTTAATGGTGGCGTATGATTGTTATTATTTTGTGGTACATGAAATTAATATTAATCTTAGTACAATGAATGAAAAAAATGAAAACTTAGAAGAATGCTTGCACTAAAAGCATATAAAAAGTTCATAAGTTTAAAAGTTTATTGAATTAATGTCAGTACATTTAATGTCCTTTAAATTTGTTTTAAATTTAAAAAAGTATTAAGACAGTTTGAGGCAAAGCAGGAATTTTAGATCTTGTATAACTGGACGAGTGAATATTTAACCCATTTCTTCAGTTACTTTAAGTGACTGTTCCCCTAAATTCTAACGATAGATTCGATTGAATTTTGAGATTCCGCATAGTATTTATCAACCTTATCCTTGATTTGAGAATGATTTTGTTTGCAAAAAAATTTTTAGTTTGTTTAAGAAATTAATTTTATTTAATTTTCTTCTCAAATAATGGAATAGTTTGCTGACAATGGCTGTCAAGCACAAGCTTGACGCATCTTGTAATTCTTTTTACAAAAATCAACTGACAGCTACTGCTGCGTGTAGTGTGCAACTATAAATTAATAATAAAATATTAAATTTTTTTTGAGGAATATTTTTAAAATTTAATTATTGCAAATATAAATAATAAAAAAATAATATTTTTTTGAAGTAGTTTTTAAAGAAGATTTCTTTTAATAAAAAATTTAAATTGATTAAAAGTATTTTTAATATCATTTTTAAATAAAATTTTTGTAAAATGTTTTTAGGAAAAATTTTTTAAATTGCGAATACAAATTGCAAAAAAAATAAATAATTGTTTCTTAGATTAGTATTGTTAAAGAAGATTTTCTTTGAAAAAAAAATTTAAATTTATCAAAAAATTTCATTATATTTTCATGAAGATTTTTTTGCTTTAAATAAATTCTGTACTCTAAATTGATGTAAATTAAAAAAATGTTTTTAGAGAAAAAATTTTTAAAATTGATCTATTGCTAATATGAATTATAAAAAATATTTTTTTCGAAGTAGTTTTCTTGAAGAAGATTTTTTTAATAAAAATTTTTTAATTTGTAAATTAAGCTACACTTGTTTATTACTCGTATTTTTGGCTAAGAACGTATGATTAATATTAAAAAATAATCTTATTGCTCATACGCTCTAGTTAGTAAATAATAATATTTCTTTATCTAATATGTTGTTTTTATTAATATTTATATTTTTAATAATCCTTATTCCTTATTCATCATGTTAAATATAGTTTAAGAATTTAATGCATAGAAGATTTATATAAAACAAGAAATTAAATCGAGCATGGCTGGATAGATCTTCAAAAAAAAAGAAAGGAAACTTCAACAAACTATACAAATAGTTTTCTACATAGAACAAAAACCTTCTTGTTGTATTTTTTTGGGACATGAAACAATTGTAAAATCTCATAATACTTGAAAAACATTTTAAGCATTATGCTTATATTTTTTAATATTCATATCGTATTATTTTCATTACATTAATTTACAACAATAACAATATTAATAGAGGCAATTCAAAAAGAGATTTCTTTTGGGTAAAAAAATAGCCAGAGATTTAAAAAAGGACACAACATTTCTCTTCTATAAACAGCGCTAAAATGAAAGGACACACTCTGAAAAACTAAGAAATTAAATGCTAAAATACTACAAAAAAAATTTGCTACAAGAGAAGCAAGAAATGGGGATATATTGTTGATAACTCCTGGTGTCTTAAGCTTAGTCTATTCAGCTTGGCCCTTAAATTTAAAAAACTTTGTTCTTGTGGCTGCAGAAAACTCTAGAACAGAAACTTTAGAGTTTTCAATAGACTATAGACAGAAAAATTTATAAAATCCAGGCTTAAGGATATCGATTTGTATAAAAAAGTTTCCCTGAGCTTAAACACAATTTCTCCACAGTTTATCATCAAGATGTTGAGAAATATTTTTTAATATATGGGCATGAAATTCGC
Organism: Tachina fera; assembly: GCA_905220375.1. Lineage (NCBI taxonomy): Eukaryota > Metazoa > Arthropoda > Insecta > Diptera > Tachinidae > Tachina > Tachina fera. The sequence goes on from LR999963.1 coordinate 182,067,012, forward strand.
ATACCTTTATTGTGGGTAAGCAACTAAATTATCATATAAATTACAGGAGGAATAAAAATACTTTTTATATTGTTGCTGCTTCTATATTTTTTCCTTAACTATTACGAGCATGTTATAACCAAATAATGGCCTTTTCTGAGAAGCATAAGAAACAAAAATTTCACATTTACCTTTTAAATTAAATTAATTTTTCCCAACAAAAGAGGAGCTGCAAAACAGTTCTTTAAAGCCATAATAACTCATTAAATAATTTATTCACTATACTGTATCACAGTCGCATTAATATCTTTCCATATATTCTCATACCTTCAAACAATTTACCACCTCCCTTCTCACAACAACAACAACAGCTTACATTTTATTACAATGCAATACTTAATATATTTATAGCAAATACATTGCTCTATTTTATTACACAACAAAAAGTTAAGAAAAAAACAACTTTATTTGGAAAGAAAATTATATAAAATATAGCTGAAAAACAACGACTACCTACAAAGTAAAAAGTTTCTTTATATGAGTATTTTATTTTACACAATTTTTCACTAAAAAAGTTTCACATACTACAAGCTCATATAATCACTCTTGCTTAAACACATACACACATATAGACACACACACACACATGAAAGCATTTGTAAAGAATTGTAAACAGATCAAACTACACCAAGAAAGGCAACAGTGGTGCTAAAAAAGTAAAATAAATAAAATTTATAGCAAATCGATTTTCAAAATCTAAAGATTTCGTTATAGAAGGTTTTGAAATATCCTTTTCACCCCAAAATTTTATGGATTTTGAGCTGGAAATGAGCGAAAAGCTCTAGGATGTTGTACTTTGTAGCAAAAGGTAAATTTTTTACAAAAGGTACTTTTTACAAAAGCTAATTTTTTACAAAAGGTAATTTTTTTACAAAAGGTAATTTTTTCCAAAATTACGTCTTTTACAAAATGTTCTTCTTTTTTCCAAGTGGTATATTTGCTATAAAAGGTTTTTTTTAATTTTTTCCAAGGTACCTTTTTAGAAAAGGTACTTATCTTACAAAATATACTTGTTTTAAATAGGTACTTTTTTTACAAGACGTACTTCATAACAAAATGTACTTTTTTACAATAGGTACTTTTTTTACAAAGGGATCTTTTTTACAAAATATCATTTTCTTACAAAACGTACTTTTCTACAAAGGTACTTTCTTACTTAAGGTACTTTTATTTACAAAAGCTACTTTTTATAAAAGTTCTTTTTTTTAGAAGAGATACTTTTTTTAAAAGGATTTTTTTTTACTAAAGGTACTTTTTTTGAAAAAGATACTTTTCAATAAATGTGCATTTTACAAAAGGTACTTTTTAAAAAAAATGTACTTTTTTAACAAAATATATTTTTAACATAATTTTTTTTTTTTTTTTTTTTTTTTTTAATACATATATTTATTTATTGTATCTTCAAATATGAACTAACAATAAGTGATCAAATCTTAAAGCTAAAATATAATTGTTTAGCCCAACCAGTGTCGGCCAAAACTTAGTGATAATTTAAATAATACAAAGTAGTGATAATCAAAAAGGAAAATTAAATGTATTTTCAAGCATTCCCATCTAGAGTGTTGAGTATAAGAGCCCTTGTGTCCCTCTTTTTTAGGCGGATGTGACCATTAAAATTCAAAATATTACGAGCAAGCGGATTAGGATGTGACTCGAGTTTTGTTAAGTATTTGCCTGCGTATCTTACAATTTCTTCAGTCACTAGTGGCATTCTTAAATCACGATGCAAATTTGAATTCTTAATATACCATGGAGCAGATGTTATTAACCTTAAAATTTTGTTTTGCCTTTGTTGAATTCTCTCTACATTGGAGGCTGAAGCAGTGCCCCATAACTGGATACCGTAACACCATATTGGCTTTAAAAGCGACTTGTATAATAAAAGTTTACAGTCCAGGCTAAGTATTGAATTTCTGCCAATCAACCAGTGTATTTGAGATAACTTAAGTTTCATCTGAGTTAGCTTAAAGTCAATATGATGTTTCCATGTAAGTCTTCGATCAAGGTGTATACCAAGGTATTTCACTTGGGAGTGTTGAGGAATATTTTGATTATTGATTCGAATTGGGGAACAAGTATCTCTTCTTAGGGTAAACGTTATATGGACACACTTTTGTTCATTTACCTTAATTCTCCATAAGTTCAACCACATTTCCAATTGTGTAATATGTTCTTGTAAATATCGGGAAGCCTCGTGAGGGTTTTCATGCATACTAAGGCAGGCTGTATCATCGGCAAACGTAGATGTATGGATATTGCTGCTCAAAGGCATATCACAAGTATAGATCAAATACAAAACTGGCCCCAGTATGCTCCCCTGTGGCACACCGGATGATATAGATTCGGGCACACTCATGAATTCTCCTTCCACAACCGTGAACTTCCGGGTAGTGATGTAACTTTCTAATAAATTCACTAAATTTATTGGTAGATATGATTTTAATTTTAGAATTAGACCTTCATGCCACACTTTATCAAAGGCCTGAGAAACGTCAATAAACAGGGCAGAACAATACATTTTTTCTTCAAAAGTTCTTCTTATAAATTGCACCAATCTATGAGTTTGTTCAATGGTGCTATGCTGACTTCTAAAACCAAATTGATGGTCTGGGATGCACCCACTATCAGTTAAAATTGGGGACAATTTTGTCATGAGCAGCTTTTCGAAGAGTTTTGACATTGTTGATAGCAGACTTATTGGCCTGTATGACTCAGCCTTGGTAAGGTCTTTGCCCGGCTTTGGAATCATTTTGACCTTCGCAAGCTTCCAGCTTTGTGGATAATACTCCAGTCGTAAAATGGAGTTAAAAATAAATAACAGGATTCTAATTGCAATATGGGGCAAGTTTATCAGCATATTGTTACTTATTCCATCAATACCTGGAGCTTTCTTCGGGTTGAGTTCAGCAATTAGTTTCTGAACATCACGCGTCTTAAATTTTATGGTTCGAGGGGGTAGCGCAACTACACTTGGTAAATCAACAACACCAGTACATGTGTTTGGGGTAAATACGGATTTTAAATGCTCAACAAATATGTTACCTTTTTCAGTATCGCTTCTGGCCCAACCTCCGGTAGAAGTGCGCAGAGGTGGTCTATATTCAACGGGTGTTTTAAGCTTTCTAGCAGCTCGCCACAAGGAGTAATTAGATGCAGGTGTTGCATCAAGATTTTCCAGATAATTTTTAAGACATACAGTTTTTTCATATGCCAGCAGCTCTTGGAGTCGTCTAGTGCACTCTTTAAATCTAATTTTATTTTGGGGTGATCTGTGCTGTTGCCATTCCCTTCTAGCTGTCCTTTTTTCACGTAAAAGACGTTCAATGTCTGTAGAATAAATTCTATTAAACCCAGTCTGCGGATGGGAAGTAGTGGCATGTTCGGCAGCCTGTTTAATATTTTCGTTAAGATTTTCAATGTTAGATTCAATATCACCTGGTGTTCTTAGGTTAATATTTTCCGTACAATGGCTACTGAGGTATTTTTTGAACCCCAGCCAATTAACACGGTTGATCATCTTTACATATGGGACAGGGAAGTCACTTCTTATTTTTAACATAATGTACTTTTTTACAAAAGGTACTTTTTATACAAAAGCATATTTTAATATAAAAAAGGTATTTTTATAACAAATGATATTTATATAACAAAATATACTTTTTTTACAAAAGGTATTTTTACTACAAAAGGCTCTCTTTTTTTAAATAGGTACTTATTTACAAAAGCGACTTTTTTTTACAAATCGTACTTTTTTACAAAAGGTACTTTTCACAAAAGTTCTTTTTTTACAAAAGATACTATTTTAAAAAGAGATTCGTTTTTACAAAAGGATTTTTTTTACTAAAGGTACTTTTTTTTTTACAAAATATACTTATCAATAAATGTAAATTTTTTCAAAAGGTAATTTTTTTACAAAAGGTACTTTATTTAAAATAGGTACTTTATAACATATTAAAATATTTTACAAACGGTACTTTTTTAAAAACGGTACTCTTTACAAAAGGCACTTTTTAAACATAATGTACTTGTTAAAAAGGTACTTTTTTATGCAAAAGCTAATTTTAATACAAAATACAAGATACTTTTTTTCAAAAGGTATTTTTATTTTATTATTTTTATTTTTTTTCACAAGAGGTGCTTTTTTACATAAGGTACTTTTTACAAAAGGTACTTTTTTATAAAAGGTAATTTTTACAAAAGTAGTTTTTTAAAAGGTACTTTTTAACGAAAAATAACTTTTTACAAAAGTCACTTTTTTGCAGGGTGGGTAAAGACAGTGGGAAGTCAAACTTACGATCTACACCTCTTCAGTTAGGCTTCATTTATTTATTTTATTATATTTCTTTGATTTCCTGTCGATTTAACATAATTGCTTCCTAAGTTTTAAAAAATTTTAAAGCGTATCGTAAACTAATTTGATGGGCGCAATGATCAAATTCCATGAACACAGTCGGTTTTTTCTAAAATCGCATTTCTCTGTAAAAAAAAGCTCTATTTTAAAAAATGATTTTGTTTTGAGAAAAAGAAAAATGTTTTAAAAGTACATCTTTTTATTGCCCACTGTGTTGTGATGTTATGAATGAAAAAAATACTTATTTACTTCTTTCTCTATATGTTTTCATTCATTAACTTAAAACTTGCCTGCTGTTTCCTTTAACACATCGAAAAAAATGGGAAGAGTTAACATAGTTTTACTTTTAAAATAGAGTCTAACTAAAAGTAACTTTATAAAAATTTTATTTAAAATTTATTACAAGATTAATGAGCAGACGGGGAAAAACGCAACCAACGATTTTTATACAACTACTGTTCACTGAATTCTCTCTCTTTCTCTTTTTTTATTTGTAAATCCTTAGCAAAAATATTGTAAAACTAATTCTACCTGCCTTCCTCTCACTTTACTTTACAGCTGAACAAAAATAAAATCGGGGGTAAGATAAACCCATAAAAATATGTCGCTGTCATTCATCCCATTAAATATTTATGATATTTGTTAACATATTTTGCATTATTTCTTAACTTTATATTACCTTTAATATTTTATTTGGTTAACTCGTTTTCAGTGAATTTTGTTTGTTTTAAGTGTTTGTTTTTTTTGGTTCGTTATTTAGGGGTTTTGCTTCTTCTTCTCGTGTTATTGTTGTCAGCGTGTAAAATTTTTTTACACTTTTCGATTTTCTTTATTTGCGTTAAAGGTGGTGTAGCGTTGTTCTGGATGCAGTGGGTGGAAGAGGAGGGGATGGTATAAAGGGAACTCTTAAATTTTAACATGTTAAATATTTTCACAATTCGTTGAGTTTTATTTTTATGTGGTCGGTGATGAAGCGAAAAATAAAAGAAGTGAATGTGCCTCACAAGCAACAAAAGCAACAAGAACAACAAGAGCAACATCAACCATATTACGCTGTAATAAGCAGTCAAATAACAATGAAGCAATAATATCAGGCATCAGTTATTTATTAACTGATACTGGCTTTTGGCGAAGCATAGAAAAGCAGCAGTACACCGTGGAACCAATTGCCGAGAATTTCAAGGGAAGAATTGCAAGACTCTAAGAAAATTTTCAGTTTGAGCAGAGATATTTTCTCGTTTGAAGCTATTAAGACTTCATGCGTTATATATTTGTTATATATATTTATTTTAATTCCTTTGCTTCCTTATAAGGAGCATAGGGTCTCAAAAAATATTTATTTATTAATTAAAAAAAATTTTTTCTTTGTGGTGGCTTAAACTCCTCTTGATGCATTTCGTTGCTTCTTAAGCCACCCATGAGTAGACTTTAACCACAAATCAAAGAAAACTTGCACAGCTAAAATGCTTATAGAAAAGTTCTCAATAAACAATTGCGAATTATAAGACTAAAAACACAGTACGTCAAGGAAATTTTTACAAAAAAAATATTAATAATAAACAAGTCGAAAAATTAGATTAAAAAAATTCAAAAAATAAAGATTTTAATAATTTTTATGCTCTTTTCTTATTATTTTCTCTTTAAAAAATATTTTTTTCTTTATACTTACAGCCTTATTTATAAAAATTATAAAAGCTTTTATAAAAAAAAAGTTTTCTTAAAACAAATTTTCATAAAAATTTTTTCTTAAAAAGTCATTACAAAGCCTTAATAGTTTTTATAAATAAGGCTGTATATATTTATGTAAAAAAATAGTTTTTCAATGACTTAATAATAAAATATTAAAAACACAGTGGGCCAAGTTATTTTTTTCTTCAAAAAATAAAAATTGTATTCATTTTTCTACTTTTTTTATAATTATTTTAATCAATAAACAACCATTCTCCTAACTTTATTTAATTTTTTATTAGTTTTAAATTTTTTTTTGAATTAAGTGAACAAAATTAGGTCTCGGCCTATATTTCTTTTCTTCAAAAAATAAAAATTTTATTAATCTTTCTACTATTTTTATTATTATTTTAATCATTAAACAACCATTCTTACTTTACTTTATTTAATTTTGTATTAGTTTTTAAAATTTTTTATAATTAAGAGAGCAAAATTAGGTCACGTCAATATAAGTGAAAAAATTTACTCACAAACTGCATCTCTTTAAAAGAAATTTCTTTTCAGAAAATCTTCTAAGTCTACTTTAAACTTTCCTATTTCTCCTTTGCATCAATGGGGGGCAAAAACAAATATTAATGATTCTAATAATTTTTGCTAAATTTACTTGAAAATTAATTAAATATAACCCAGTGTTTAACTAATAAATATTACTATATACCCTGTATAAGGCATATATCTTGATTCCTAATCAGGATCAATTATAATTCTAGTGCTTGTTTTAAAACAAAAAAATTTTTTTTGAGAAATTTTATCTAAAGTTTTTGACCCACTGTGCCTGTGTATCTTTACAAAAAAATATTCTGAGGTAATTTTTATACTCATATATTCACTAATAGATTTCGTTAGCATAAAAAATATTACAAAAAATTTATTGCAATTTATTTTCCAATCGGTGCCATTGTGCAGTATGCAAGAACAGCTGGATTTCTGTTAAGAAAAAATTCCTAGGAACACAAACAAAATAGTTTCGTGACATAAGCAAAACCATAAGGATAACTTGAAGACATCTGCAGTTAGGGGCTGTGTAAAAAATTATTCAAGATACATTTTGAACCTAAAAAAATGTCCTTGCAGAATTATGAGACTTTTGCAGATTTACTCAAAAAGCAAAAAATTCATCTTTTAAAGAAGTTTAATAAAAGGAAGTGGTAAAGAAAATGTGTAATCAATATCTAATACATGTTTTTGAACCCTTCAACTGCTTCTTCGCCGCTCGTAAATCGACTTGTTTGAAGAGGCATGATGAAGAATTTTTCATTTTCGGGGGTTAGTTTTAGGAATTTATCCTAAGACTTCCCACAAACAAATGGTCGTGTAACACTCAAAATTGAATTTTCTACGTTGCTCGATCGGAACAATGGCCACATGAACCATTTGGCCGAAGAAACGGGCAACCATTTGCTTCTCTGTGTTTCTTCCCCGAACAACTTTTGTGGGATTTAGCTAGTCGTGGAACACCCACACGGTCGAATAGCCGCTTTATTTCCGGCTCATAAGCATATATCCATGATCCGTCAACTTTCACAATTTTATAAACGTCCTTAAAACCACCACGATTGAACTTTTTAATAATTTCCTCACACTACTTGACGCGAGCCTTTTTTGAGCGATTGATAAGCTATAAGGACATTAAAAAGAACAAATCGTTTTTACAACTAAGTGTTCATGCAAAATCGAATATACTGAAATGGAACTAATGTGATAGGATGCCTCCATCTCACAATATGTCACATGACGATTTTGCATTATCAGTTCACACACTGTATCGATGTTTTGTGGCACAAAAACCCATTTTGGACGACCTTCACGGAATTTGTCAGCAATGGAACTACGACCACGATTGAACTCACTACACCAGCAATATACTGTGATTTTTAATGGTGTTTTTTCGCCATACAGTGAACGGAGGTCATCGACACATTCTTGTTGAGATAATACACGTCGAAAGTTGTAAAAAATAATCCAGCGAAAACTTTCTCTTGAAATTTAGTTTTATATTTACGATTTGAACGGGCTAAAGTTCGTATCGCTTTTTAAACCAAATTACATGTGATAATTATTAATGAACAATAATATTTACAACTAACTTTGATGTTATTTGTGCATTACTAATTATCACACGTAATTTGACTTAAAAAGCGATGCGAACCTTACCCCCTGTTGCCACATGCAAGTGCAAGTGAAAAAAACTTAATACACTCACATTTTTTACTAACACAGCAGCAGTTATGTCACTTGCGAGTCAGCTTGCAATGGATTTTTGAAGCAAGTAAATTTTTACACTTGTCGCAAGTAAAGTGACAAAACGAAAAACCGTGTTGCCGAGTACAGAGTTATTTCATTAATTTGAATAATATTATAGCAGATTTTTGGTATATATAAAAAGGATACTGATAAATGACACCAAGGCTCGTTTTAGAGCCAAGTTCGAGTATAAATTTCATGTTTTAATAAAAGAAATATATTAACAACTTGGTAACACTGCAGTAACAGTTAAAGTAAAACAATTTTTGCCACAACTTGCATTGTGCACTGTAGCCACTCAAAAATTTTTGTTTTTTGGGCATTTCTCCTGATTTTCCTTAGTAATACTAACTACTTGCAAGTAATTACTGGCATGTGACAACGGGATTATTACTGGCCCGTTCAAATCATAAATATAGAAACAAATTAAGTTCGAAAAATAATAATTAAAATTAACTAAAATTTATTATTTTTTGGCAAATTGATTTTCTGAACTCACTGCAAAACAAAACAAATAGCACTTGTACATAAAAACGTTGTGAGTACGTTTATGCTAAAAAATTTCAAATTTTATTATGGTGTTGCCAGACTTTAGCTATTGACATTAGTGTTGCCAGTTCCTGAAATATAAATACTAGCCCTCGTATCTTACCTGATGTTGACATATAATTTTTTATGCGTTTCTTTTTCGTTATGCTGATTTCTTGCAAGTTTTTGAGTCTTAGTCATTTTAAGATTTGGGGCTTTTTCGTTTTTGGAGATTTCTTAGTTTTGGCGACTTGGGACATTTTCTCAACTTTTGCGATTTTTTTAATTTTGGCAATTTTTTTGGTTTGGAAAATTTTTAGTTTTATAATTTTTTTTTTTGGTGAATTTTTGGCGATTTTTTAGTACTACCGATCTTTTTGATTTGGTGCTTTTTTCGTTTTGGCGATATTTTTAAATTTTGAGATTTTCTTGTTTTGACGCTTTTTTCGTGTTTGCAGTTTTTTTGGGGGTTTTGGCGATTATTTAGTTTTAACGATCTTTTGGCCCTTATTTCTTTTTTGGGATTAAATTATGCGAATTTTTAGATTAGATACTTTTTTCGTTTCGGTGATATTTTTATGTTTTGTGATTTTTAATATTTAGCGATTTTTTCGTGTTTGGAAATTTTTTTAGTTTTGGCGATTTTTTTATTTCTGAAGATTTTTTAGTTTTGGCCAGTTTTTAGTTTTGTGACTAGTGACTATTAGTTTTGAAATTTTTTTAATTTTGACAATTTTTTTAATTCTGTGCGATTTTTTTTTTTTTGGTTTTGGCAGTTTTATATTTTTTCACAGTTTTTTGGGTCTTTGGCGATTTTTTTTCTTATTGGCGATTTTTTTAAGTTATGCAATTTTTTTATCTTTGGCGCTTTTTTCGTTGTTTAAGATTTATTTAGTTTTGGCGATTTTTTTGTTCTGGCGATTATTTTTTACTTTTGGTGCTTTTTTAATTTTGGAAATTTTTTCAATTTTGGCTAGTAATTTTTTAATTTTGTACGATTTTTTTTTGGTTGTGGCATTTCTTTGATTGTACAGTTTTTTTTGGGTGTTGGCTCTTATTTCTTTTTGGCGATTTTTTAAGTTATGCAACTTTTAATATTTGGCGCTTTTTTCGTGTTTAAGGATTTTTTTTTTAGTTTTGGTGATTTTCTTAGTTCTGGCGATTTTTTTCCATTTTTTAGCTTAGCCGTTTTTTTAGTTTTGGCGATTTTTTTAGTTTTGAGGTTTCTTTTCGTTTGTAGACTTTTTTCTGTTTTTGGACCGTATGGAATCCCTCGCGTGTGAGTCGAAGTCGCACTGAATTTATATTTTTTTAGTAATATTTAATATATTTATATTAAATATTACTTAAGAACCTATTAAAAATCTTATTGGAATACAAATTTAGGGTTTTTTCTGTGCTAAGCTTTAAAAGCCTTATTAAAGCTCTTCAGTAAAGTCTGAATTATAATTTAATTTTTTCTTATCAATATTTTTCTGCTTGAAAAAAAGCATTTGTATTCACTGAAGTTTGACAAAGAAAGATAAAAATTTTTCTGATAAAAAAAAGAAAGGAGTAAATGAAAAATTTTATTTCTACAGGGATTTTTCCCTTTGCTTGAGGTTTTTTTTTGGGGTAAAACTTTCCTGCTGTAATTCATTTGTCAAAGACTTTTTTCCTTAAATCTTTAAGCTTCACTGCTTTGTGCCTTAATTTTAAACATGTTTATCTTTATTTTTTTTGTTTAAAATTATTTACAGGAGACAATCCTTTTTCGTGTTGCCCATCAAAAAGAGTGTCTGTCACATGAAGTGAAATGGAAAAAGTGGTGGTGGCGTGGCGACTGATTTGTTTCATAAAGGCAAGACGATTTACCCATTTCAATATTAAATAAAATGTAAGAGTTATAAGCAAATTATTATTGCATAAATTACGGAGGGATAAGCAGGCCCACTAAGCTTGAGAGCTTTAAGAAGTTTGTTTTTCTCAAGAACTTTAAAGCTGCAGTGAGTGAGGACTCATACAAATAATCAAAATTATAATTTTTTTAGGGGGTGGTATGCTGATGTATTTTTATTTTTCTGTTTGTATGCGTGTGTGTGTCTGTGTTGTTGAAGTATCCACGAAATTCTGGCCATAGTATTTTGTAGTGTTAAGGCGTGTTAAGTTTGCCAGATATTTCGCTGTCAATAAAAATTTTCTGCTTCGATAATTTTCCAAATCTAAAATGTAAATTTGTATTCTTTTTTTTGTGCTGCTTTTTTCTTTCCCCATTCCATTCCATTCCTCTCTCCCTCTCTCTATCTCTATCACACTCTTTATACTTTACTCGTTTTCTTTTTGCTGTTAGTGGGGAGATGATGTTATTTCATTACAATTCAGTTACTTGAATTTGTATTTTAATGTTCTTTTGGTGGGTAAATGGTAAATGTGTATTCTGTTAGGTGAGTGACTGGTATTGTTGGCACTTTTTTTTTTGAAAACAAAAATAAAGATTTACAATTTTTTTGACAATTCATTTCACGCTTTCGCGCCATAGACATGAAAATATTCTAAAAATTTTATTAAAAAAAATACTATAAGATTCCTTTTTATATGCGAAATATTTTCAGATCTTTGTGCTCTAATAAAATTAGAAAAATAAAAAAATGCACCAAATAATGGAAAAACTTGACATGAATTGTCATGAGTTTGAAATTTACAAGCAAATTGAAGATTGTATTACGTTATAATATTTTTATTTTTAGAGTGTTTTTAAAATCAATGCCTGCCTGCCTTCCTTTATTGAATTATAATTCCAATCAACCAAAAAAAGTAAGACTGTTCCCAAAAAAGAAGCTGCTGCCTTTCAATATTCATTTTCTTCATTCACTATTCTTTTTTATTATTAGCATTTAATTTGATTTTCAAATAAAAAAAAAAGAAATGGTATTCATTTAAATTGTTTTTAAATACAGCTGCACGCCATTTTCTCTTATTGTTCTTGTCAAATTGTCAATAAACCGTTAGCGCGAAAAGTACAGCATACTTTTAGTTGTAAGCAAAATAAAAAAAACACACACTCACACGTTTTGTTTGTTCTTATGGCTGTAAGTTTGTGGTTGTCTTTCATGCAGTTCATTTTATTCGTATATTTTTTATATTTATTTTTCTTTTTTTATGTTTTCTTTCTATCAATCAATTTTTCTCATGTCTTTCTCGTTCAATTGCCTTGTACATACAAACATACATACATACGTACTTTTTTTATTGTCATCATTAGGAGTCAATTTTTTTTCTTTTGAGATTACTTTTTAAATATTTCTTATTCGTTTCGCTTTTTTTATGTTTGTAAATTTTTTGTGTATAACTTTTTGTGGCAAAATAAATGGCATATTTAATTCCAATTTTCCTTTCCATTTAGGCTACTTTTAATTTAAGGCAAACCATATTAGAAAGTAATTTCCTTATTTAAAGTAATTATTCAAAGAATTCACAGCAACCAAATTCGTAGGAATAAGGGAGCAAGAATCTAAGATATTAATAATTTTCTAATAAAATTATAATTAGAATATTGCTTAGACCATATAAAGGGAAATTGTAGGAACTCTCTCTATCTATCTCTCTCTTTCTCGGCTTCTAAGTCAAAGTTCCAAAATTTTTGCCTTAAAAATGCTAATAATCATAAGTTGCTTGATATGTTAAATAAAATAAATTGGATTAGTTTATTAGTTCCACTGAGTAAAACTTTGTATGCCTCGCTATGCCTTGTGATGAAAATAAAATTTTGTTGATCAGGAATAATTTCTTAATCTTAAATTTATTATTACAAATCAATTAAAATTTAATATAAGTCAAGAATTTTTTTTAAATTAGAAATGCACGCTTGCAGTCCAACTTTCACTATTTTTTGGAATACAATTCTTATTATTACCATAAATAATCATAAGGAGCTGTAAAATTCTCACTGTATCAATTTCCAAGATATTTCTTTAAGTAAATATTTTGAAAGGACTCACGCTCACTTGTCTAATATTCAGATTATTTTCCATCATCAGCAGAATCAGCGGAATTCCAAGTTTGTGTGTGTAGCAGATAAGAAGATATTACGGACTAGATTTTGTAAATGTAAACGAGTATTTTGTTTTGAAATTGGTAGAGCAAAAATATTTTTTTGAGGAATTTTAATTATTTTTTATACAAATGTGAAATGTTTAGAAACGAAATTTATAAGTTAAAATTTAAAAATGCTTATAAATTATTTTCATAAACATCATTAAGTAATGAAAACGGAGGGTTAAATCGTAACGAGCCACAACCAACAGAAAAGCCTAAGCGACATAATTTCGAATTTAATTTTTTGAGCAAAATCCATCCAAGAAAAACTTGTTCTAAAAAATATGCAGGTTAAGCTTTTATGGTACGATATTTTTTAGCTTCGTCCTTTGACCAAAATCGATATGATCAATGATTCAACAACCGACTTACTTATACTCTTTAATATATCAACTGCTGCAACATATTGCTGGACAAAAAAAAAATTGATTTAGGTCTCGAATCGGCACAAATTTTCTACTGGTTTCCAAATGTTTTACAGGTTACTTTTATTTTCTAAGACTGGGATTACCAAAAAGAAAAATTATTTTTGGCAGTACACTTATTCCTCGATTTACACGATACTTTTTTTTACACTATTTCACTTTTACACGATTATTTTAGTTTTCTTGTAAATTGAGAGATTTACACGATTTTGTATGTGTTTTATTGAATATTTTTTACTCTAATAGGACGTTAGAGCTATTTCTTACCATATTTGTTAAATTAATACGTTCTCACATAAATTTTTTAAAATAAATTGTATTTATAAAAACTAAGATTCATGCGGCAACACGGAAAAATACATTTATAATTTTTTAATAAAATCAATTTTTTACGCGACTCTGCCTTTATTTTCGATTAACACGATTTTTCATAAAAGAATTTTAAATTTCGATTTACACGATCTCTCAGAAAAGTGTAAAGCGAGAGATAGGTGTATTGATAATCACTTTGATAGTTTGTTGTTTTTTTTTAAAGAAAAATTATAATTAATTAAAATACCATTTACTGTAAAATATCCTGTAATGTTTCTTTTTGGGAATCGAAGAGAACAATATCCCTCCGCAACTTAACATTAAGAATTTTTTTTATTAAATTTTATTTAATTTAAAAAAAAATATTTAATTTTTTAATTTTTATTTAATTTCTTTTTTTTGTAATTGCTTGGTGGCACTCTAAGATTTTCTTAATTTTTTTCTCTGTGTAAAACGTTTACTTTAATATATTTTTTTTATTAAGTTTTTATTTCGAAAGTTGTAGCAATTTAATTTGACTTTCATGTTGGCTTTTATAAATATTGTTGCGAACGCCTTTGGCTTTGAAGAACTTGAATTTATGTGCTGCATAATCTTTAAGTAAAAAGAAAAATAAGAAGAAAAAAGGGAAGAGGCGTTGTACCAAATATATTTTATTGCTTTCTAAATAAAGCCTACCAATGGAAGATCCTTTTTTTGTACCACTGAGGGTGGCATACCAATCAATCTCTTATTATGCCTAAGGGGACCACTGTGCAACTTTCTCTACAAATACTTTGTATACAATATGTAATGGAGAGTGGGCGGGGAAGAGTTTATAAAAGAATATTAACTTAGGAAAAAGGGATTATTCAAACTATTGTATCCAAGTATATCTACTAGAAGAATTTAGCCTTAGAAATATTAAATTTCCCCAAAATGAAAAGTTTCTTTAAAAGCAAAATAAATTTAATTTTTTTTGTTTATTGACTTAATAAACACTTGCTGTTTTTTATTTATATTATTTTATAAATGTATGTGTGTGTTAACAAATTGCTTTACCAAAAATATTTCTGATAATGCATCAGTTTTGTGGTCATGTTGTACTTTTTGTTTAGTTGGTTTTTTCTTGTTCTTGTTTTTTTTTTGGTAAATAAAAATTACAATCACTTAAAAATTTCAACTAATTTTACTAACTACTTTTTCTTTGGTTTGCTTGTTTTGTTTTAAAGCAGTATATTTTTTCATTATATTTTAGTTTTATAAAGTTTGTACAAATTGTTTAGTGTTCTTTTTTTAATAAAATTTAAAATTTTATTAATTAAATTTCTGCAAGTAAAATTTAGATTCTAAATACCGTTACCTTAATATAAAAACGTCCTAACTCATTACATTAAATTTAAATTTAAATTTTTTTTACATAGTTGGTTAAATGAGTCTCTAATCCAGCAATATATGCTAAAAAATCGATTTAAAAAAATTGTTAGTTAGGGCGTTTCTATATTAAGTAACGATACACAACCAGCGTTGCCAGATAGGGCAAATTTTCAACTTAATTGGCTTCTAAATTTCTATTTTTATGAATTATGTGCCATTTTATCAAATGAACTTTAAAATTTTTATAAATCAGGAGACTTAATTTGTTATTTTAAGAAAATAAACATGAAATAAATTTTTTATATTAAAAATAGTATTTCATGTGTTTTAAATTAAGATGATAAAAATTTATAAGAAATAACTTGTTTGCGACCTTATTTTTTAAACGATTTTCTGCTAATTTTTTTACCTTTATATAAAAAAAATTTTAATTAAAAAAGCCTTATTTTTAAACAAATATTTTATCAAATTTACCTTAAAGGCCAGATTTTGTACATACAAAATTTTTTTCTTATTAAAATAAAAAAAAATATTTTTTGAATCGAATTTTTGATACTTTTTACAAAATTTTGCTGCAAGGAAAACTACATAAAATTGATTTTTGGAACTTTTGGCGATTTTTTTAAATTAATTGGCCCAAATGGGATGGAAAAATCTGGCAACCCTGCATAAAAATGTTAGTTAGTTTTTATGGAAAACCTTAACAAAGAAATGGAGAGGAGCTTAAGAGAGAGAGAGAGAGAGAGAATAAGACATCATGTTATCTCAGTATAAAATTAAAGTCGTTTCAATTTGAAATAACATTGATTCAACTTGCCTGTTTAGTTTAGTTTAAAAGTAATAAAATGTTAAATTATCATAAAATTAAATTATTTCAACAGTAAAAAAAAATTCTTTGAAGATTTTTGTAAATCATGTTGAATTAACATGAGACATATATGAGGGAAAGTCATTGATGAAAGAGGTTAAGTTAGCTTTGTTTACGTAGATTTTAAGTTAAATTTTTTCTTTAACAAAATAAAACATATCAAGCCTTAACCATCAAAAAAGCTTAAAAGACATATTTTTTGTACTTTCTTTTTTGACGAAAATCGAATATCAACAATCGTAAATAATTTTTTTTTCGTCACAAAATTAAATTCAAAAATTATGTAGCTTAAACTTGCTTGGCTGTAATGGCACGATATTCTTGAATGGTTTCTCTTTTAATAAAATCAAAATTAATTTTAAAATTTAGGCCTTCATTATCTCATGTAGATTTTTTGTAATGAAATTCAAAATAAAGTCGCGATTTTTAGTGATTTTATATCAAAATTGTCTGGCAACATCAGACATTTAAAGCCCCAGAGTTTGCCATGATTTTTATTCAATTAAATAAATAAAAATCAAAATCAAAACAAAACAAAACTCCCAACAACAAAAATGCATGTATGTAAATAAATTGAACAATTAAATAATTTTATTTAGTTTTATTTTGCATAATAAAAAGGCATAAAGTATTATTCAAAAATAAAATTGGTAAATAACAATTTTAATAAAAAAAAAAATAAAATATTGACTAAATCAAAACATAAAATAATAAAAGACAAATTAGAAACTAAATATTCAAATAAATATTTAAAAACTAAACAATATGTAGTTACAAGTCAGTGATTGCCAAAAGAAAAATGGTAAAAAGAAAGAAAAAACTATTTTAGACAGTTTATTTTTGCAAATAATCATTTAAAAAAAGAAAGAAATTAAAAAATAATTAAGGTTACAGGTTTTGTGTATAAATGATAAAGCTTTGGTATTAAAATAATTTACGAGCTGATTCTACTGCGAGTTTCTTCCAAAATAAAACTAAAGACGCTTGTATTAATTGCAAAAGAGACTATCTAATGACTCTTTGATAAAGCATGTCAAAAATCGTATAAGACTCATCTAGGGATTATCTAGAGACTAGTCAAATTCACTTCCATATAATTCTTATAAATATAAATATGTAAATTTAAGAATATAACAATACTAAAGTTTATTTATTTGACAATCATTACTTAATGTATAAATTAGTATAAACAATTATTGTGATTCCCAATAACATATTTGAAGTTTTAAATTTACACACAACTTAATGAAAAAAGAAAATTTTATTTTGCTTTAAAGAGTTGATTAATCAAGATATAAGTAAAAAAATTTTACACAACATGACGAACGATATGAGGATTAATTCTGCATCATTAAGTCAAAAATTAAATTTTTTGAGTTATGACATTGTTGGAGTAACTGAACGACATGAAGCTCTTTTCAAAAACTTTTTGTTTGTCTACTAAAGAGTTGCTTAAGCATGAATAAAATGCATAAAGATGGTGCTTAGCCATCAAAACAAACAAAAATTCCTAATTTGTCAAAAAATTTTGATCATCGTCCATGAAACATTTGAAGATTAAAGGGCGAGTGTTTACAAAAAAGCTTAAATAAAGATAAACAGAGTGCAACATTGTTGTTATTTTGCTCTTCAAATAAATATTACTATAAATATTATTAGGATTTGGGAGCAAAAATTCCTAATAATTCATAAATTTCTTATCATCGTCCATGAAACATTTGAAGATTAAAAGACGAGTGTTGCCAAAAACGCTTAAAGAAAGATAAACAAAGTACAGTATTGTTGTTATTTTGCTCTTCAAATAAACACTCGAAAATTTTTTTTGGATTTGAAAGCAAAAATTTCTAATAATTCATAAATTTTTTATCATCGTGCATGAAACATTTGAAGATTAAAAGGCGAGTGTTACTGAAAAAGCTTAAAGGAAGATAAACAAAATGTAAAATAAAAATAAGAATAATTTTTTTTTAAAACATGCCAGCAAAAATTCCTAATAATTCATAAATTTTTTATCATCTTCCTTGCAAAATATCAAGATTAAAAGGCGATTGTTGCCGGAAAAAATTTAATAAAGTAAAAAAAGTGTAACATTGTTGTTATTTTAGGTTTCAAATGAAAAATAGATGAAACTTTTTTTGGGACTTGCATGTTAAACATTCCAAGATTAAAGGACGAGCATGCCACAGAAAGTGGGTAGTAAGCTTATTAGTCAGAAAAACGTAAACTGTTTTGTTATTTTTACTCTTCAGGACATCATCCGAAGATTATTTGAGAAGTTCTGTATTATTATTATTATACCACAATCGTCCATAAAACATATGTAGATTAAAAGGCGAGCCTTTTCGTAAAACTTTGGAGAAAGATAAATAAAATGTGACATTGTTGTTATTTTACTTTTGAAATAAATATTAAAATATTTTTGTGTGATTTTCAACCGAAAATTCCTAATAATTCATAAATTTTTTATCATCGTCCATTAAACACAAGAAGATTAAAAGACGATTGTTTCTGAAATAGCTTGAAAAATAATATATACTATATACTATGTTAGACTTTACGTAGTTGTAATTTCATTCTTAAAATAAACATAGGAATATTTTTTAGGGCTTGCCTGTTAAGAATTCCAAGATTAAAAGACGAGCGTGCCAGAAAATGGTTTAAAAATTTGTGCTTTTTGTTATTGTTACTCTACAGATCATTATTAAAAGATTCTTTTTGATGTTGTGTGTTAAACACAATCATCGTCCATGAAACAATTCAAGATTAAAAGGCGAGTGTTTTCGAAAAGGTTTGAATAAAGGCATAACAAGAAGCAATTACTTGAATGAAAAACCAATTGTTGTGTGAGTTATTTGTTCTTTCTCTCAAAGATTGCCCTTTAAAATTTTACTCTTTTAAACTAAGAAAAAAATTAACTGGTTTTTTTTTAACTTCATAGAAAGTTTTTTTCACCAAACAGCCCCACATTCGCTACACAATTTGTTAAAACTTTTAAAATATACATTCATAAATTCTAAATTACTTAATTGTCTTAAGCAGTTTGTCAGGTAGACGTGGATTTCCTGCTATACACCTTGCAATATTATTATTTAAATACACATTTCATTTGCAGCTTAGTTAAAACACACCATTATTACATTAGGAGACACAAATTGTCAGTAACAATTTAACAAACACAACACCTTAACATATGCTTTATATATTTGCATTTAGTTAGAGCATATAAGCAAAAATTAAAAACTACACACACACACTCACATACATATATAAATGAGTTTAGGTGCATGTGTGTGTGTTTGTCTGCTTGTCATTTAAATGTGGTATTTGTTTTTTTTGAGAGTGTGTGTGTGTGTGAGCAAATCCACAACCACTTGTTATTCGAGCTCTTAAAAGTATGCTTTAGTTTGTTTTGCTTGCATGGATATTTATATTTAGCTTCCTTGTGGTTTTAAAATGTAAGGACTAAAAAGTTGACAAGTATTTTGTAGTTACACATATATACACAAAGTTACTTAAGAGTTTTGAATGGCTGGAGATATATTTCATTCTGAAGATTAAAAAATTAAGCATGTACCAAAACTGCCTAAAATTAGGCAACACTTTTTATTGGGTAACAATAATCACATGTAAAATGCTTGCAGCCTCAATGGTATTTTATGAATCGAATGAAAATTATAGATTAACTTATTATTTCTTTAATTTTTTACAAATAAGTCTTGGATTAATTGATCGTTAACTTAAAGTTCAAAGCCTGCTTGATAGGGCTGCTATGGAGGAACAGGCATATTTTCAAGATATTTGGTCTGCCCTAACCTGAAAAAAACGCCAGTTGGACTGTAATCAGTGTCACCAGCAACCTTGCGGCATGAAAGGCCCAGCTCCCAGCTACATTACTAATCGCTTGTATAATCGTAACACTGAGTCCCCTCAAAACTGCAAGATGCAGGTTTGTTAAGCTTGTATAGGAGAGAGAGAGATAGGAGAAAAGTTTATACAGAGAGAGAGAGAGAAGAGATGTTAATACAGATAGCGAGAGAAAGAGGATAATAAAAAGGGGAGTGTCATGATATTTTTATTTCTCGCCATTGAACTAAAAATTTACTTTACATAAATTGCCGTTTGTAAGCCATGACTTGTAAAATGGCTCGAAGGACCATTAATATGGATGTTATTATGAAGCACAACTTATGCGTCTCTGGAGTAAAAACAAAGCAGGATTTTTTTCTTAAATATTACTGCACAAGTCGCCCCTTTTTAGGGTTCCGTACACCAAAGGTGAAGAGGAGGCAAACTCTTAAAATTTTCAGAAACGGAAATTAAAAAAATTCTGAATAATAAAATCGCTAAGCCGAAAAAATCGCCAAAAATAAAAATAAATCACCAAAAAGAAAAAAAAGCGCAAAAATAAAAAAATGAAACAGTAAAATAAAAAACGAAAAAATTTGCCAAAATGAAAAAAAATCGCCAAAATGAAATAAATCGCCAAAATTAAAAAAACACCAAAAACCTAAAAAAATTTCCAAAACGAGAAAAAAAAGCGCCAAAACTAAAAAATCGGCCAAACCGAAAAAACCTTAAAAAAGGCCAAAATTAAAAAAACGCTCAAAACCGAAAAAACTAAAAAAACGACGAAACTATATATTGAACAGGCAAGTCTCGGTATAACGAACTTCGCTTAAACGAAAATCCGATATTTTCTTAATATCGTCCAAATTTTTTACATTAACAATCTTATATAGCGAATACTAGCCTAATTTTTTTTACTGGATATAAGGAGTGATGAAGAAAAAATCGCAAAATAGAAAGCAAAAATTTGCCAGGAACATATTTCTATTTGTTCTACTTTGTATAGTGAATATTTTGATAAATGTATGCTCTGTATAACGAACGGCAAAAAATTAAAAAAAAAATCTGCAGCAGCAATGTAAAAGCAAAAAATGTGATTCCTTTATTCCCTTGTATTTGGGACGCTCATTATTTTTATTGTATTGTATCATGTCTAAAATAATAATAATTTAAATAACACTAGAAAAAAATCTTTGCGATATAACGAATTTTGCAGTATAACGAATAGGCCTGAATCATATCGTTCGTTATATCAGGATTTGTCTGTATAGGCTAAAGTTCATATAGCATTACATAAAGTTCGTATGGAACCCTTCGTGCGCGAGTCAAAGTCGCACTTTACTAACTTTATTTATTATGATTCCAAGTCCTCAAGAGATTTCGAAGGACCATAAATTCTTTGTTTTGTTTTTATTTGGGGGTTTCAAAAAAATTATATATTTTCTCTGTATTAAAAAATATTTGTATCTAATTTTTTTAAATTATTTACACTTGAAAGGAAAAGAGGAAAAAAATTAAATATCAAAAAAAATAAATATCAAAAAAACGAGAAACAATATAAATCCTGAAGAAGTTAACCGAAGTTTAAGGAAATATTGAACCAATAAATTTAATATAAACTGATCTAAAGCTCAAAAAAATATTTTTTTAATTTAATCTCTGTATTAAAGTTTTAATAATTTAATATTGCTAGGCAAACATTTAGAAAAACGTATAATAGAAATGCGGTTCGAAGGACCATTAACTCAAAAAGTCCATATATAAGTTATTTTTGAACATCTTAAGATGTTAATCTGTAAATTTTACTGAAATCTATATCAAAATATTTAAATAACTTTCCTAAATCTTGTTCTTTTTAAAGCAGATAGAAAAACTTGAGCTCAAATTCAAAAAATTCTCCCAATTTATTTGACTAATAAAGCTGTTAAAAATAATAACAAGTCTTTAAATTTATCATAATATCTCTTGCCCACCCACTGCTTACTAATTTACCTGTTACCATATTGAATAAAAAAATATTTAACATTTGCTTTTTTTCTTTTCTTTTCTTAACAAGACAATAACTTGTTTAAAAGTGCTTGTACAATTCTTAAAAACCTTTTCTTATGAAATCCTACTGATTTCAATGATAATCTCAACTCAACTCAACAGCACAAGAACTTAAAATATACTGGCTCATACACTAAACTTGTTTAAAAAAGCAAATAAAGGACTGAATAAAAAAAAAGAAACTCAGAAATGAGAAATAAGTAAAAAATAATACAAAAAAAATTAAATAAATAAAACCATATCACCATGGTCGATGGTAATAAGGTCTGGGCAACTTCTTCATTAGCCTTATCATTTAATGTTAATATAAAGATTTCTGTCTTCTGCCATCTTTTTGCCAGATCTTTGCACAAAAAACAACTTGAAAAAAATATATATATAAATAGTAAAAAGGGGGACAAAGGCTGGCTGTCTGTAGCTGTTACACATGCAGGCATTTTATCTTGATGTAAACTCTATTTAGTCCAGTTTGAGTTTGTGGCCGAGCCAAAGATGTTTTAAATGAAACTCATGCTCATAATAACTTGTTGTGCGGTGGCTCATGATGCGGAATAAGGCATAAACAAGTTGATCTATTGTAACCACAAAGTAATATATGTTTTTGTGGTCGTACTCCGAATAGCCTTAAATACTTTGCTCCATGTCTCTCTGCTCTAGCATTCTGCATTCAGTTTACCTGTGTATTGCTGCATATACTTTTTTAGATACGAGTACATACGTTTTATGTACTTTAAACTACTAATGCCTGGTCTACATGCTAGACATAAGTTTTATGTTGTAGTTGTTTCTTGTTGCTTTTTGAGGACCCCATCTAAATGATGATGTTGTTGTTGTTATTGTCGTTATTATTGTTGTAGTGTATATTTTGTAAAATGGAAATGTTTTTGTAAGTTAAGCAGATTACTGGAAAAATTTCTAATGATTACAAAAAAAAATAAACAAAACTCAGTAAGAAATAATATAATGTCGATAGCATACCATTGAAGCAATAATTTTAATAGATAACAGCAAATGTAAAACAAATTTTTAGAATTACCTAAAAGTAGGCAACTCTTTGTTACTTATTTTTTAACCATTTCCAAAAAAGTAGGAGGTTATCAATTCAACGGTTTTTCATGTACATTGACTTATAAGTCCGTAACGTTTGTACCGATTAAAAATTCCTTTTCCTTATATTTGGTTCCATTACATTGTTCATATTAATTTAAAAATAAAATCGGAGCAAGGAAATCGTGCTTTGAAAAAATTCGGAGTAAAAAAGTTTTGCTTTAAATGAATCCGTAGTAAGATTTGGCTAAAACAATTTGGAGTTAAAGGATGACGCCTTAAAAATACAATTTAGAATAAGTAAATTTAGGAAGTTCGGAGTAAACAAAACTTCATATTTAAAATTTACGGAGTGAGGAAATTTGAATGAAATTTAGAGCAGCAAAATCTTGTTTTAACAAATACGGAGAAATGAAATGGTGCCTGAAAATAAATTTGGAGGACAAGAAATAAAAAAAATTTATTTACATAATGAAAAATAAATTCTGTTGTAAAATTTAGACCATAATGAGAAAATTTTGGAAAGAATTGCTATTGTTCATATTATATTGAAAAAAATCGCAATTCGGAGTCAGACAGATTTGCTTTAAATTAATTCGGATTGACAAGATATCGTTCTAAAAATTCGGAGTAATGCAATTTTGCTTGAAATGAATTTGAAGTAAGTAGATTTCGTTTAAAAGAATTTGGGTTAAACAAATTTTACCTTAAAATATGCAGGGTAACACAATTTTAAAAATTCGGAGTAAGCAAACTTTTCATTTTTAATAACGGAGTGAGAAAGTTATGCTTTAAATAAAATTCAGAGAAAGAACATATTTTTTCTTGAATTCGGAGTAGGGAATTTTTTTTTTAAAAAACTTCGAAGTATAAAACAAGTGATAAAAATATTAAATAAAAATAGTGAAATCCTAAAAAATCTCTGCTGTAATTTTTTTTACCATAATGAATAAGTTTTGGAAAGAAATCGTATTTTTTATAATAAATTGAAATAAAGTAAAAGAGATTTGCTTTAAATGATCAAAATTTCGTTTTAAAAAATTCGAAGCAAAGGAGTTTTTGTTTTAAATGTATTCGGGGTAAGATTTCGATAAAAAAAATTTGAAATGAAAGGATTTCGTAAAACAAAAGTAAATTAAAAACTACCGGCTAAGAAAATTTTGCTCTAAATAAAATTCAGAATAGGAAAAATCTTCTTTAGAAAAATTCGGAGTAGGAAATTTTTGCTTTAAAAAACTTCGGAGTACAAAAATGTCTTGTTAAAACTTTTTTGGAGTTAGGTTATTGCACTTTAAACAAATTTTGGAGTTAAGAATTTCAACGCGAATAAGTTCAAGATAGAAAGGTACGTTTCAACAAGATTCAAATATAAAAAATATTGCTTAAAAAATTCTGAAAAAAATCAGATTAAAAAAATTTAGAATTCAGAATGTTTGGAGAAAAAGAATTTTGATATAAGAATATTCGTATTAAGAAATTTTCATTTGAAGAAATACTGCGTGCAAGAAAAATTTTCCTTAAAAATATATTCGGAGCAAGAAAATTTTAACTTAAGAAATACGGAGAGAGAAAATTTTACTTTAAAAAAACTTCGGTGTGCAGAAATGTCTTTAAATATTTTTCGGAGTTAGGTAATTACGTTTCAAGCAAATTTGAGAATTAACAATTTCACTGCAAAAAAATTCAAAGTAAAAAGTATCGCTCTAAAAAGTTTTAAGGATAAAAAATATCGCTTTAACAAAATCTAAGAAAAAATTTTTCTTAAAAAAATAATGGGTATAGGAAATTTTTCTTCGTAAAATAATTTGGAGTAAGAAAATTTAAATTAAAAAAATTCGGAGTAAGGTAATTTTGCTTAAAAAAAGCTCTTGGAAAGAAATTTCTTTAAAACTATATTTGGAGCAAGAACATTTTAGTTAATAAAAATTCGGAGTAAGCAATTTTGCATAAAAAAGCTTCGGAGTACAAAAATGTCTTTTTTTTAGAAGTCAGGTAATTATGCTTTAAACAAAATTCGCTGTTAGAATATTCTGCGTAAGAAATTTATCTTTAAAAAGTTTGAAAGATAAAAAATTTAGATTTAAGAAAATTAAAAAACTGAATTTTATTTAGAAACTTTTGCTTCAAGAAAAAACTTGGTGTAAGAAAATTTAGATTAAGGGAAATTCGGAGTAAGCAAATTTTGTTTAAGAAAAATTCGCAGTAAGAAATTTTTATTTCAAGAAATACTGCGTGTAAGAAAACTTTTCTTTGAACATATATTTGTCATTACAAGAAGTGAATTTATATTTAACGCCTTCTTAAGTCTAAATAAATTCGTTATTATTGAAGTGATAAAAACTAACATCCTAAAAGCTTTAAAATCTTGGACAGAGTTACAAAAAATATTTTCCTAAATCATGAAAAAAAACATGTTCAATCATAAACAATACATTTGCAAATAATCGCGATTAATAGGAACATATCTGCACCAACATTTTACTTCTTAACCATGCTTAAGGCCATAGTTTACATATATGTACATATATGACTAATTGTATATAATATTTTACATTAGTTTTATTTATTTATATTTCCACATTAGTTTCATGAATATGTGTTCGGTATAAAAATGCACAATATATTTCAATTTAAACTGCAAAAGCTTTAACACACAAATTAGTTCATAAATAAACTATGCAATAATTTTGTTTATTAAACACATCCTAAAGCTATGCAGCATTTTGTGTGCATTTGTGTTTGTGTGTGTGTTTTGTTTATAATTAAGAGATTTTAATATAAAATTCCTGGAAACATAAATAAATATTTTCAAAGTTATTTATTTTTTTCGCAATAACACCTAAAAGTATGCAATAGATTTGTATTAAAAATTTTTGGATTATGTTATAAAAACTTTTACTGTAAAATGTTTAAAAATCATGCAGACACATATCAAGCCATAACCGCCAAAAAAGCTTAAGCGACATGTATTTTAAACTTTATTTTCTGGCGAAAATCGATTTTCGTTATTAATACCTCATTGGTAAAATTCTATAGGATCCTTAATGAATGTAAGGAAAATGTAGGAACTGGGGCTATAGTTCCTACTTAGTAAAACTAATGGCCCTAAGACTATGAAACCCGCCTATGAATGGTGGGGTTTCTAGACTAATGTCTTAAGATCATAAAGGCCATGGAATTAGCAACCGAGATTTAACTGAAGGCGAGCAGGATTTCTCTCTCCCTCTTTCTCTCTGTAACGGCTCAATTTTCTAATTTTTTTTTTAAACTTCCATTTAATATTTAACTTTATATTATACAGATTGCACGGTAACTTTATATTTGCCATCAATAAAATTTGTATTGAGAATTTGTATTTTACAATTTAAAAAAAATAATATTTATTAAACCACAATTTTTAACAAAAAAATGTCATTGCATACTTTTGGGAATATTTACTTGCATCAATAATTTGAAATTGAAACAAACTCAACTTGTGCATACCAAAAGCGAAGAAATATTTGTAAATAAATTTTAAATATCTTTGAAAAGGGTTGATGCAACAAAAACAATTTCAATTACGATAACTTAATTGCAAGGAATTTTAATTATAATAAAACTACAGGAAGTTATTAAGGAAATTATTTTCATGAAATAAAAAAAAAACTTATTTTTGAAAGAAATGCGAAATTCATTAAAGTTAAATCAAGAATGGCAGAGGAGTAAAAGAACAACAAAAAAAAGGATTAAAATTCCCTTAATACACGTTAATAACTAAAGTTGCTTTTACTGTTGCATATGCTCAGGCTTATATTTTATTAAACAGCCAACAGCCAGCCAGTCAGTCAGTCAGCTAGCTGGAGAAAATGCATGTTATTAGTTAAGTATAATAAATTAATAATCGCAACAAGTTTATAAATAATATTCGAGGTATAAATTATACTAAGCTGGAGATTTTTAATAGCATACGTTAAGGCTTATGTTTTATGTACATAAATATTTATATATAATTCTTACTTTTTACATTAAATTAGTCGATTATTTTTAACTTAAAACAAATAACATTACAATTACAAATTATCTCCACTTACAGGATAAATTTTCTTGGAAAATAAACATATCTGTAGCTACTGTTGCTGCTACAGCTGCGTGTTTACTTTAAGAATTTGAGTCATTAGAAAAACTGTTTAGACTAACTATTGAGGAATTAGTTTGTGGTCTATGCATTGAAGCCTGACACAATTCACATGCCAATTTATGGCCTGCTGTTGTTGTTATTGTTGCTGTTTTTGTCTATTGTTAACAAATATTCTCTCTTAGTTAGTTACGCCTGCAGCCAGATAAATGTAAATGTTAAATGTGTTGCATATTTATAGGCTTGCTTTAACCAAACATTTGTAATCTATTTGGAGAAAGATGTATTTATTATTTCGTATGCTATGACTGGCTTAAAGGCATTTAAAGAAAATGCAAATGGTGCTGTGGTTTTCCGGTCATTTAATTGCAATAGAAAGTTTTATTAAACATGATTTTTGTTTTTTATTTATATTATTTAATATATATGTAAGGCTAGAGGCATATTCAAAAAGGTTCTGTAAGAAGTATTGATTTGCCGCATGAATAAATTAACAAACCTTTATTTAAGTTGTATTCAAAAAGTAAATTATCTTCTTAATCCTATTTCGGAGTTAGGAAATTATACTTTAAACAAATCTCGGAGTTAAGAATTTCGATGTAATAAAGTCCGGCATAAAAAATGTTGCTTTAAAAAAATCTAACAAAAAAATTCCTTTAACAATTGTAGGATTTAGAAAATTTCGCTTCAAGAAACAATTCGGAGTAAGAAAATTTAGTTTTAAGAAATTCTGTGTGCAAGACAACTTTTGCTTAAAAAAAATTCGGAGTAAGAAAACTTTGCGTTAAAAAATTCGTATCTAATTCTAAAATATATTCAGAGTATTATTATTACGTTTAAAAAAATTTTGGAGTTAAAAATTTTACTGCAAAACAATGAGAGACAAAAAATTTCGATTTATATTAATTCGGAGTAAAAAAAATCGCTTCTAAATTAAAATTTATAGTTAAATTAATAAAGAAATTTCGCTTTAAAATATTTCAGTTAAAGAATTTAATTTTTTAAAAATTTTTACATAAAAAATTAGGAATTAAAAATTATGCTTGAAAAGTTCAGAGTAGGAAAGTTTTGCTTCGTAAGGAAATAGTTTTGAAATATGCGGGTTAAAACAAAGCTTTTTTTAAGAAATTCTGTGAATAAGAAATCTTTTCTTTAACGAAAATATTGCTTTGAATAAATAGGAGTAGAAAATTTCACTTTGAAAAATTTCGCTGTAAGATATTAAAAAAAGTCAGGAAAGGAAATTTTTGCTTTACAAAAATTTGTAAAAATATCGTTTTGAGTAATTCAAAGCAAAACAGTTTTTTTCAAGAAAATCTGAAGAAAAAGAAGAAAACTTTTTTAATATCGTTTCAAGAAGTCGGAGTACGAAAATTTGGCTTCGAAAAAATTTGGGGTAAGAAATTTTAGCTATAAGAAAATTTGTAAAAATATCATTGCGAAAAATTCGGAAACGATATTGAAAAAAAACTATTGTCTTAAAAAAATTTCGGAGTGAGGAAATTTCGCTTTGCAAAATTTTATTTAAAAAAATTTCTCTCAAAACAATTTTTAAGTTAGAAAAACTCACATTAAAATATATTCGGAGTATAGAAATTTATCTTTAAAATAACGTCGGAGTTAGGAAATTTCGCTTTGAACACATGTTCTAGGAACATTATTTAGACCCTGTAAGTCTTCTTCGTATGAATGTGAATAATTAAAATATTTTATGATAGCATTTGCCACCAAATTCTGCCACAAGTTTAAGAGTATAGCGAAACTCGAAGTTTAAGGATAAAGAACAAAAATAAGTGAAAATCTTAAGTGCATTTGAAGGTTAATTACGTACTTAGTCACACTTGTATTTCAGTTAAAAGATGTGTCCAGTAACTTTTTGTAAACTTTGTTTAAGGTTTAATTTTACTTTACATTTGGTTTCTTCAGCTCTTCTCCGTTAGAGTATTTTTTGTATTTCTCAGATTAATAAGCCTTAAGTAAAGATAAAGAGGGTTAAAATATTCTGCAAAAATACTTCTAGTTAAATTAAAAAAAAATCAAAACCAAAATGAAAAAATTGTTGAAGCAAATCAAAAATTAAATAGTTCATTCTCTGCTTGGCATAGTTTTGGGATGAGTTAATAAAAACTTTTTGTTGCATATTTTCAGGCATTTCGAAATTTTCTCTCTCTGACACTTTAATCTAGAGTTCATAGTTTATGGCTAAATTAATTCCTTTTAATTTGAAAAAAAAATTAAGACAAACGGCAAATAAATTTAAAATAATTAGTTTATTGTTTTGGGTTTAAGTTTGTCTGCCCTTTTCCCTCGGAATGCTTAATACTTCATTAATTTGTTGGAAATCACACACTTTTAAACTCATGGTATTAGATTAAGCTATTTATGTTTTCTTGCTTATTTAAATTATTTCCACAAGGGAAATTAAAATCCCTAAAAGTATGCTTTACACATATTAGCTATTATCCGTTTAAATCTCTAACATATTTTCACACTCTCTCCTTCGCTGTCTCTCATATTCTTTTTCATTTTAACTGGCAACAAAAGTGATTGTTTAATACTGAGAATTGGTAATCATTCGTTAAAGTGAACAACAGCATACTTCAATTGAATTGAAATTTTAATCTGATTGTTGTTTATTCATTTGTAAATTCGACAATTTTTTTCTCCCAGTTTGGCATTACTTTTAAAGATTTCTAAATGCAATGCAAAAAAAATTAAATAAAAGCAAAATATTTCTAATCCTGTACATCATCTCTTCCCTTGATTTTTCGGTTTTTATATGCACAAATATTAAAGTATAAAGGAGTACGATTTTTTTTGTCAGTAAAACAATTGAAATGATTTCATTTGAATGAATTGAAGTGATGAAATAAAAATTCACAAAAAAAAAGTGAAAAAGAAAAAAAAAAGATACTCGAAATGTTACTTTTTCGTGGAGAAATCAGACACAGATATCCCCACAAAAACACCCAAACACACTCAACAATAATACTTTTAAGCAGGATTGAGTACAAGAGTGTCAAAAAAAGGAACAGCAGCACAGAGAAGCAAGCAGTAAAACGTCTAATATAAACACTAACAAAAAGTATAATAAAACTAAAAGCTGAAAAGCAGCTTAAAATTTTTATCAATACTAAAACACACTAAGCAAGCACATACACACTTTTTGCATTACACTTGCGGAAATTGTGAAACAAAAATGACATTAACCAAAAAAAAAAAAAGAATTTATTATAATAATAAAAAAATTTAAAACAACAAAAAATTTTAGTAAAATAAATAAAAACTACAACAAAATTAGAGAGAAAGAAGTGAAAACACTAAAATGAATTCATGATAAAACTATTGTTTCAAAATAAAATTAGAGAAAACAAAATACTTTTTATTACAAAAAAAAAGATTGAGACAAAAGTGCATCATTCGGCATTACACTCATACTCTCTGTCAGACGTAAATGTATTATACATTAATAACAATAACAACAACTACAATATCATCATCAACAGCAGCAGCAACAACAACAACGTACAAGCACAAATTTACAAATTTACAAAGTTACAAAAATATCAAACACCTTGTTCCGTTTCCGTATCCTCAATGGTTATGGGTCTCTTATTTATTTGTTTTTGCTTTCCTTCGACTTTTACATCTTTAACTTGTTCTCTGTCCCTCTCTACTCCCCACTCTGCTAGCACTAGCGGCATCAGACCGTTTAAATAAATATATTATTTTTTTTATATATATTTCATTAGAAAAGAAAAAGTCTCACATGTTAAAAAGTGTGTCTTGTTTAGTGTGCATTTGTGGTGCTAGCAAGTGCACTATGGGACGAGTTTAAACAGAAAAGCTTATATAAGAAAAATCAGCCTTAAAGTTCTTAAAAAATAAAAGCTGGTATTCATTTTATAAAAATTAACAAGTATTCGATTTATATGAAAAAAAAAATACCGCAGAAAAATAACAGATAGGCTCTCGAAATATTTTATTCTATTGCAAAAAGATTTGTCGGCCATAAATTTTATAAAAATTAAAGGTGCAATTTTAATGGGCATCCGCTTTGTATATAAAAATATAGCACAAAAAAAATGTTTTATATATATTTTTTATATATACAATTTTTTAATTTGAAATTTATTTGCTGGTAGTTCAGCTTTGTCTATATGCATTTCATTGTTGCTGCAACAAATCATCATTAGACTTCAACCACTCACACATTTTGAATAGTCACAAACTTCGTATCTTGTGCACATACTTTTTAGAACTATTTGAGAATTCTCAAATAATAATATTTTTTAAAATCACAAAAGAAAAAAGAGCGTAGTAGGTTTAGAAACTCATATAAAACACAGTAAATAATTTATATTCGATATTTCAAATTAAAATATATTTATGCCAATATTTCGCATAATAAATTTCTTAAATTTAAAATTTTTTTATACTGGCAAAATATAGAAAAAATTAAAATAATATTTTTATTTTGCTATTTTTTATATAATTTTTTTTACGATTTCATTCTATTTTTTGCAAAAATATCGGCAATTTTAATGGTCATCCGCAGACAATTTTTTTATATATTTTATATAAATATTTTTTTTTGTGAGTGTATAATATTGTAGACCTTTATTGTAACAACTGGCGTGTACACATATGTACGTGTTCTGCTTGAGGTCCGTTTTAATAAATAAATAAAATTACTTTTTATTAATTTTTGTTTATTTACTTCCGATATTTCGATCAACTTTGTTGGCCATCATCAGGGTATGATTAAATTTTATTTTGTAAAATTTGATCATAACAGTGAATCTAACAGTGAATCTATTTACCTTTAAGAGTAGGTGACAGAACTTAAAGGGAAATAGATCCACTGCTAGGATCAAATTTTACAAAATAAAATTTAATCATACCCTGATGATGGCCAACAAAGTTGGTCGAAATATCGAAAGTAAATAAACAAAAATTAATAAAAAGTAATTTTATTTATTTATTAAAACGGACGTCAAGCTGAACACGTACACATGTTTACACGCCAGCTATTTATTTTTATTTTTATAAAGGTAAACTAAATTTTAATTTTTTTTAATATGTTATATAATTTTTATATTAATTTTTTTTATTTTTTTATATAATTTTTTTAAAGGTTTGATTGATTTATATTTTTTTTTACCAATTTATCGGGCATAAATTTTATACAATTGCAAAAAGAATTTTAAATTTTTTAAAATAATTTTTTAAAATAATTTTTTTAAATATTTTAATATACTGGTGGCTTTAATTTTTTAAAAAAATTATTTTATTTACATCCTTAATACCGTCTTTGAATTGTCAAAACAGTTTTTTTCATAAAGGAAACCAACATCAATTAGTTCCTGCAGAAAAGTAAGAAAACTTTTTTTCTGGCCCAGAAGCGTCATCATTTTATTACTCTATTTCTAAAATTGAATGATGCAGTTTTGTAAAGAAGTATTTGAGAATACAAAAAGCTTTTATGATGTCTTAGAAAAATTGTGTTTCATTATGAAAAATTGAAGTAAACTCCTTGCCAGGGGTGCTTAGCAAGAAATTTACGATGTTCCTTGCTTATTATTTTTGTGTCAGTAGTTCTTATTCGAATCTTAAGAATTTTTCTATAAACATAATAAGAGATATAGCTTTTTTCTTTTAAAGAGTTTCTTAAGCAGAAACGAGACTATAGACTTGCCCTTATTTTCGAAAAGTCACAATATTTAATATAATAACCCCATTCTAGCACACAAATTGTTTCGTAACAATTTCAAGTTGCTATTTTAATATTAACTTTTTAATTTTTTTCTTAAGTTTTCGAAATATTTTTGCAAGTAATGCCACTTACAATTGTATGCAAAAATTTATTTTGTTCTCTGTTAATCGTTTTATTCTTTAAAAAAATTAATTATATTATATTGTTTATACAAATTTATCAGTACAGAAGATATTCAAACAGTTAGACCCATTGTGCTTTATTTATTTAACTTTTTTTGATTGTTAGTTCATATTATTCTTTTCTTTTAGCAGACGATAGAAAATTATTTATTTTAACGTCAGCATCTAAAGATGGTGCAAAAGTAAGAACATGCATGGTTGCAAGTGTGTGTGTGTGTCTGTGTGTTTGCTTATGTGTTTAGCTACAGTGTGCATGAAAGCGTGAGCCTGTGCTGTACGTATGATTCAGATGAAATGAAGATTTCAAACAGAAATAGATAAACGTAACTCATAAGAACTGTCACAAAGAATTTTGAAGACGCTATAAAAAGAAAATTTGAATCAAATTTATTTCTTTTTTAATCGCAAAAATTTCTAAATTAAATATTTTCAAATTATACAACTTAACAAAATCATTTGGAAATATTTTATTTGTGAAAGTTTTCGGACGGTTTTTGTTGTCAATAAATGTTCTAAAATTTATTTTTTGGAATCGAAAAATCTACCGAAAATATCTTTAAAATTTAAAATCTTAAGAGAAAGTTTTTGAAATCAATAATCGTTCAAAACAAAATTTATTATTATTCAATTAAATATAGACTATTTTCATGCCGAGTCGATAAAGTTTCTAACAAAAATTTTTGCTTTCCGGAAATAAAATACTTTTTTATTATCTTTCTTAAATTTATTTAACTTGTGCTTAAATGAATACGCATTAATAAAAAATAGTTTGTTGTTGGTTGAAAATCTTATAAAGCAAGCTGAAAAAAAATCATGAATGGAAAAAGTCTTCTTTATAACTTTGTATTGTTATGAATATGAATATAAACTAGACTAACTGAAGGTTAACAAATGTCTTCTCAATTACTTTGTCGATGGAAAAAAATTAATCCAAATTTCTCTAGTGAACTATTTACTAAAACACATTTCTGTAGGGTATCTCAAAACAAGGAATACAAAATAACAAAAACTAACAACACAGAAATAATGGAAAAATGTGGCTTTTACTAGTTTATTTCCTATTTTTTATTTGTTTTCATTTTTTTCTCCTCAATTTCGGTATTCCTGCTTACGATGTTATAAATTTATAGATGATAAAAAATGTAAAAAACCAGAAACTTTAGAAAAAAAAATAAAATAATGGGAAAACAACATTTCATAAAAAATACAAACAACTATAAATCTTAAAATAAATCTTGAAATAAAATCTATAAAATGGAATATAAAAAAAACAAATTTCTTTTTTGAAGAGATATAAAACTACATTAAAATAGAAAAGAACAAATTAAAATAAAAATGCTGCATAGTTTGCAGGCAAACGAAATGATGCTGTTCTAATAATAATTAATGCAAACAATTAAGAAAGCAAAATGCGATATTAATTAATAACGCAAGGAAATAAGAATTAAGTTTTAAACTAAAATTTAAATTATTAATTAGAAATAAAATATTAAGCCCCTATGAATAGAGGGAATAGCATGTGAGTGGATGATT
Organism: Tachina fera; assembly: GCA_905220375.1. Lineage (NCBI taxonomy): Eukaryota > Metazoa > Arthropoda > Insecta > Diptera > Tachinidae > Tachina > Tachina fera. The sequence goes on from LR999963.1 coordinate 182,101,424, forward strand.
TTAACTACTAATATGTTCGTATAAAATACCACTACAGTAAATATATTGAGTAATTGACGAATTGAACTCCTGCTAACTACACAAAATATCCCGAATTATAATGACTTGAAAGCAAAATAGTGTTTCAATAAAATTTCTCATCTCATTACTGTTGTCACCGACTTGATATAGCATTATAAGTTACATACATATATACAAATATTTTGTTTAACTTAATATAAATTCTTTTTAAGTTTTTAGTGTTTCTTTTTTAGGGCAGTCTAATATTTTTTTTAAGTTTTATTGTTAAAAAACAATTTAACTATTTTTGTTAGACTTGCTTCTTTCTAATTAGTGTTTTCAGTCCAATTAATTTGTTTAAAATCTATCCAGTATCAAGGATGTTTTCTGTTAAGGTTTCTGTTAAGTATTTTTTTTTCAAATCTATAGAACTTTTAAGTACAATTCTAATAAAACTGCCTACTTATGAAATTATTTCAGTCTTTTACAACAAAATATTAATATATGTTATACATCTTTAAATATTTCTCCTAAGGGACAATAATGTTTGTTGCTTGTTGTCTAGATATTGATGCCACAAAACGTTGCATACTTTAAAGAGCAGCAGTACACCGAAATTCAATTCAATTTAGCTGCAGTACATTTAAAAACTTCAAATTAAAATTGATTGAGATAAGTTTCATTTATTCAAACACAAGAGAAAAACTACTAATAGTTACAAACAAGAAAAAAGTTAAATTACTATAGTTGATGCAAAACTAGCAGACCTGTACCTGGATTTTGTAACTTTTTGCGAACCGAAAATCGGAATATTTATCGAGATATTTATTCGTTTATGGTAACGATAATGTGATTCCGTAATTTTTTTTAACGATAGTCTCCAACTTTATCTTACTTATCATATAATTTAATATTATGTGATATCACTGTATAGAAAATGTAAAAATAAGCGAAAAGCACAAAAAATGATAAAGAAAAACTCAATGAATTTGAGCTGGTGACTTTATTTTATTTTCCTTTAACTGACAGTGTGTATCGTTAAAATGTGTTACTGAATAGCAAAGTTGATAAATTTTCGCTATAGTTATTATAGTGATACGATTATCATAGCAAAAGTTACTGAATCCAGGTACTGATGTAAATTGCAAGAATTTTAGGGGCCAGAAACCTCATTTCTCTACCACTCTATTTAAAAAAACGAATGATACAGTTTTGTAGAGGAGTATTTAAATATAAAAAAAGCATTCAAGGTGTTTAAGAAAAATTGCGTTTTAGTTTTAAAAAAAATTTAAGCATGTAAAAATTAGTCAATTTAATGCTTACTGGAATTTTGGTCTCAGAAACCCCATTTTTTTAATACTCTATTTTTAAAATCTAATGATACAGTTTTTTAGAGAAATGTTCATATATAAGAAAGAATTTTAAGTTTTGAAAAATTCAATTAATATCCACTGCAAAATTAGTCAACCTGAAGCTTACTGGGATATTAGTCCCAGAAACCGCACTTTTCTATTACTCTATTTCAAAAATCGAATTGTGCAGTTTTGAAGAAAAATAGTGAAATATATATATAAAAAGCATTGAAGGTTTTTCTTAGAAAAATTATGTTTAAGCTGTTTAAAATTGAAGTAAGGTCCATGGCGAGATTAATAGACCTGATGTACACTGGAATTTTTGAGTCCAAAACCTCATTTTTCTATCACTCTATTTCAAAAAACGAATGATACTTTTGTGAAGAAATGTTCAATTGTAAGAAAGGCTATGAAGGATTTTTTTTTCAAAAAACTGTGTCTTTGTTTAAAAAATTTAAGTAAAGTTGTAAGGAAAATTAGGCCACCTGATTTAGGATTTTGGTCCCAGAAACCTCATTTTTCTTTTACTCTATTTTAAAAATCTAATGATGCGGTTTTGTAGAGGAATGTTCAAACATAAAAAAGCATTAAAGGTTTTTAGAAAAATTATGTTTTTGTTCTAAGAAATTGAAGCAAAGTCCATGGACAAACTAGCCGACCTGATGCTCACTGAGATTTTGGTGCCCGAAACCTCATTTTTCTACCACTCTATTTCAAAAAACAAATGATGCTGTTTTGTAAAGAAATATTTAAATATGCAAAAAGCATTTATGGTATTTAAGAAAAATTGTGTTATATCTATGAAAAATTTAATTAGGAAACAAATTTATAGTGACTCATATATGATTAATGTTTCTTGATATTCATAGCATTTTCAAGTACGTAACTCTTAATGGTATCTTGAGGGTTCTTCTATAAACATAGGAAGAGTTTTAACTTTTTTCTACTGATGCATGTACATTAAGTAAGTCATAATATTTAATATAATAAAATATTAAATTGGTTTCTTTAGTAAAGTCAAGTTGATATTCTAATAGTAACATATGCCGCATTGAAGTCAAAGTTTGTTATAAAAGTTTTCAAAATCCTTGAAAGGTCTCATAACTAAAAATAAAAAAATTTAAGATAGATCCCCACAAAATTTTTTCTCTACAACATTTTTACAGAATATACTAAGCCCCCTATCTTCACTCGTTAAGGAGGGTCCCTTAGAAAAAAATATTTTTATAAATTTTCCGAACCTTCCAAACAAAGCCAGGCAACCCCTAGAGGAATCAAATGTACGACCGATCCAAATTAATTTTTTTTGCTACATTTTCTCTGAACAAACCAAGCCCCTATCTCCCCACGTTCGGAGACATCCAAAAAATATTTTTTTTAAATTAAAAAATTCATTTTTTATAATAAATAATTTTTATACTATCTTTGGGCGCCACCATAGGCTAAGCCATAAGACCAACCTCCACTAGTTTTTTCTCTTTAGCGGGGAAAAAGCAAATGCAAAATGGTCATACATTTGAAACTTGGGACCACCATCGTATCATAGATTATATTTTTTCTAGAATTTTTGTCATCAAAACAATTTTCTCGATTTTCTTTTCTAAATTTTACTTTTATTTCAAACTGGTATTAACTTCCTTTCAATTTCTCTTTTAAAAAGCTGCAAAATTATTTTTATATATTTATTTCCAGTGTAATGATTTTTTTACTTACCTTTCTTGGCGGGAGTATTGCAGTAATGCTCAATTCTGTTGACAAATTAGGACACAATTTGCTGTGAGTTTTTTTTTCAAAAGTTTGTTTCTTCTTTAAAATTCTTTGCACAGCTTTTGGTTAAGCTTCCAATAAGATTTTGTTTATATTTTTTGCACTTGTTTTAAAAATTTTAATTTCATTTAATATGCTAATGCTAGCATTGGTTTTAGTAAATTATTAACATTGATGATCTGAAATAAAGCAAATTAAATATGTGTAATTTGATGTTATTTTTATTGAATTAAATTAAAATAAATGAAATTGTTATTTTATAATACATTTATTATTTTGGGATTAAAATTCAAATATTTTGTTAAAACCCTTGTGTGCTGTTTTCTTGTTGCCTTCAATTAATATTCTTCTTAAATTGCTTCGTTCAATAAAAGTAACTCAATTGGTTTTTCTTATTCACAAGTTAAATTTTTTTTATATTTTAAATCTTAAATTTGTTTTGTTGTAATTTATTAAGAGCATTTTTTATTGGTAACAAATATATTCGAGAGGCAAATAAGGTCTTTAAACCACTATTAGTTGCACATGTAGATGCTCTGGTAATCATAAACGATTCTTACATTTAATATTGCTTTAACATAAATATTTTGTTTGAGAAATTTGGTTTAAAGAATACTTTAACCTTAACAATCGATGTTTGTTTACATAATTACGCACAAAAGTACGCAACTATTTTCGTGAAAAAAACATCTACAATTTGTTTTGTATTTTGTAACTCAAAATACATAGAAGTATCGCTCATTTATTACCATAACGTTGTAACTCCAAAAATATTCAGTTTTAGAATTAAGAATGAAAAAAGAAATAATAAAAAATATCCCTACAAATAGTCGGTATTACTAACTCGTGGAGGAAGAATAATTTTTTTTTCTTTGTAAAAAGAATAATTTTTTCGCTGTTGTGATATTGTGCAGCTCAATGAGTTCCAGCTCGCACCAATTCTCTCTTCTAATTTGACATCTAAATGTATGTATATGCATGCCTTGACGGGCAACAGTCAAGTATGTATGCACACAAAGAGACTCTGACAGACAGTTTTATTTGCATGTAGACACACATGCACGTACTCATAATGCAAAGCAGCATTATGATCAACTGCAGGGAAGGGCCAGGCAGCCATCCAATGAGTCAACTATTGAGACTCTTTCCATGCCATGCTTGACACCAGTAGTATGGTAAAATCAGCCAGAACTACAACGACTTTAACTAAGCAATAGCGAGGACAATGAAAAACGTATTGAAATAGCAAAATATAGTAAAAAACACCTCGCACATTCACACATCCATACTTGCGAATACATACATATATTTAAAAAATAAAGTTTGATACTTGACACATGGAAGAGCGTCGTCATCTCTTATGTAAAATTTTTCGCGGAGTAAAACTATTGGCAATGGCTATTGCGATGTGTGACCGCAAATTTACCACTCACTGGACAAACTAGCGTTGCCAGGCTTTGAAGTATTAATTTAACTCTTGCAAACGATTAATTTTCCTGAAACAATAAATTTAAAAAATATCAACTTTTTTTTAGATTTTTTGATTTCAAAAAATTTCTCCAGCAAATTTTTTTTCATTAAAAAATTTAAAGACAGAAATTAATCAATTTCAGTAATTTTAATTAGAATATTAAAAGAAAATATTACATTGGTAAAAAAATTCCAATAAAAATATTTAAAAAAATTCAAAAAATTTATATTTCTGCAAAAAATTAAAAAAAAATTTTATTTTATTTTTTATGCCAAGAATTTATTTTTGGAAATTTATCGATTTCAAAAATTTTCCTCAAAAAAGATTTTTGTACGTTAAATTATATTCGATTAATAATTCAATTTAATATTCAAAAGTATAATAAAAAATTTTCCGACACCAAAAATCTCTTTACAAAAAATTTTTGACTACAATTTTCCTTAAAAAAATTTTTTTGGAGCACTAAGTTGCAATATAATTTTTGTAATTGGTGATCATTTCTATATTAACTTTTTCCAGCAACTTTCAAAAAAAAAATTAAAACATAATTTTTTGATACTAGAAGTAGGGAACTAACGATACGCCGTTTTGCCGATCCGATACCGATACTCAAAAAGAAATATCGACGATACCGATTCCGACACCGATACGCATATTGAACTTAAGTTAAAATTAACAAAACCTTTTATTATACAAAATTATAGTCTAATAGAGTATTAATATTTAAAATTGATATTTGAATTCATTCTTAACAAAAAACAAATAATTTTTTTTAATACATATATGATTTAGCATTGAGAGAACATTTCACCACTATAGTGCAAAGCAAAACAAAAGAAACGTTTAATTTTTTTTTGTTTAGACTTTATGTTCTGCTTTTTAATATGTTATATCTCTTAGTTTTTATGCAAAAAAGTCGTAGAAAACTGAATTGTTTGTTCAAACCAGCTCTTAAAAAAATTTCATAAGTATCGACAGTAAATGATCGCCGATATCTATACATCGGCAAATCAGAAATATCGCCGATATATATGACTCGGTATTCGTATTCGTTACTTCCCTAATTAAAAGCTTCTCTTAGAAAATTTGTCGTTTAAAAAAATTTTCCCCAGAAAATTTTTTGTAAAATATTTAAAACATTGTTTGAAATCGATAAAAAAAATTTAAGCAAATTTTTGCAATCGATAAATTTTTTTTCAGCATTACAATTACTTTTCTAAGAAATTATTTTTAGTCGATAAAAATATCCTAATACAATTTTTGTAAGTGTTATAAATTTGTAATTTTGTATCTGTAATCGATGTGTTTCTATAATCGATGTGTTTATAATCAATTAAAAAGCTTAACAAATTTTTTAAAGACTTTAAACTGTGTTATACAATTTTTTAAACAATTTTTGTAATCGATAAATAATTTCAAGACTATTTTTGTGTGTATTAAAATTTAAAAAAAAACTCGTTATCAATAATATTTTAAAATAAAATTTCCGATTACTTTGCCAAGAAATTGTCTGTAATCGATAAAGAAAATAATATAAATTTTAGTGATTGTTAAAAATATGGGACATAATTTATGCTATCGATAAATAGTTTAAAGACAATTTCTGTCAAGACTGTTTTTGTATGTACTAAATTTAAAAAAATTGTTATCGATATTATTTCCAATTAAAATTTCCTTGTCAAATACTTTTCCATGAAATTATCAAAATAATTTTCGTAAGCGCTAAAAATTTGTGAGACAACATTTGTAACCGATCGATTACAATTTTAATGTCTTCATTTTAATGTCTTACATATCCTTAAAACAGTTTTTGTAATCGATAACGTATAACATGATGCATTCTATTTTTAGAAATTAACTGTAATCGTTAAAAAAATATTTGAATTAAACGTTTTCATAACCAAAAACTTATTTAACTTAAATACTGTAATCGAGTAAGTTTTCTTAAAAAAACTTTTATAACTAGTATATTTTGTTAGAAATCTTTTTGAAGTCTAATACTTTTCAAAAAGAGATTTCTGACAGCTGCTGTTGTTATATCACAACAATTTTTATGATTGAATACGTTTTTAAAAACATTTGCCCCCTCAATTATATTTCCGAAAAATATGCTTTGTAATCGATAAATTTTCAAGATAAAAGAAATTCTTCAGCCATTAATATTCAAAGAAAATTTTATGAATGAATGAAATAAGTCTAGCGGGAAGCACAGGACACTGCGACCAAAGTAGATCTATTGTATCCCCTGCCAGGTGGTAGAGCACCTCATCTAGACCTACTCTCCTGATGAATCTCAGGATTGTGGGTGGTTGCAGAGTTGGCATGTCCCAATTCTCCAATAGGTGGTTGTCCAATTAGCTATAGAAAATTTTAACAATCGATAAACCTTTTGAAAAGATTTGAATTGATAAATTTTTTAATTCTTTATCTCAATATTTTTAATTTTTTTTTTTGGTAAAATATCATTGAATTTGATTATTGAGGAGCTTATCTAGTTCTGACAACTTTTTTACTGTTGCTAATGTAGATCATTAGCATGTCTTGAAACAACTTGAGCTTTTATGCTAAACTTTCATTTAAATTAATTTTTAGGCATTTAATTTATTCAGTTAAATTTAGTAAAAGCAAATTTAGTTAATTTTTTAATTGATAATTTTAAATTTATTTATTAAATAAAAGCCAAATTTTGAAAATAGAAACGTTTTTTTCGTTTTGAAATTTGTACGGAAAATATATTTTTTGAAACGAATTTTCATTATTTTTCATACAAATTTGAAACGTTTAGAAACGAATTTTTTAACAAAATCTGCCATTAATCTTGTTATTTGAGTATAAATGTATTGTGTGTTCTAGACCATTTTCCTATTTTTTTCTGGGTTTATATTCAGAAAAATTTACTTATGTTGTCTTATGTTTTAAATGTTTTAAATAAATTTATTTGTTTGAGTAGAAATTAATTGCGTGTTCTAGAACATTTGCTAATTTTTATATTAATTTGATGACTTTTGAGATTTTATTCAGAAAAGTTTTCCTCAATTCTCTTAAGTTGTTTGCTTTTGCATGCAAAGTGAAGAATTTAATTGCGTTTTTTTTTAATTACGGGCTGTTTGTGCATATAAATATGTAAGCTTTAGATGAAAGTTATTGAGGTTAGTATACCTAAGTCTACAAAATCAATTTAATAAAACATATGGTGAAGTGACTTGCTCGTTTAAAGCTTCAAATCATTATCATTGTTTTAACTGTATTAACAAATTAATCGCCTTCTAAATATATATAATTTCTTACACAAAATAATTCTACAAATTTAGGTTACCGCTTGACCAAAAAACAAAAAAAAGGACAACATTGCCATATGCCTGCCAACATAATTTTTGTTTGTTTTGTTTTACTTTTATATGCATGTTTTGCTTTTTTTGCTGCTTCAATAGAGCCACAAAAGTCATGAAACGCCAGCAGCATTTAAATGTTACTTGCACAATGTCACTAACGCGCCTTATCAGGGCCAAACATTATGAGAGGGAAAAAAATAAATAAAAACAAAATATGCACATATTCATAAGAACAAAAAGGCTGCTTGCTGCTTGATAAAACTGTAGAGATGTGGCTAAAATATTTTTTGACATTCTTTTGTTTATATTAAAAAAAATTCCTTGTCAGATTTTTATTTTCTTCAAAACTAGAGCAGAAGAAATACTTTGTGGCTATCCCAATAAACTTGGAAGGATTATAAACAAATACACTAAAACTTTAACAAACTATTTTTTTTCACTTCTTATGAATAATATTCGTATAAAGAGAAAAACGTGTAACATATTTTTTGTCATTACTTAATTAATTCTTGTTAATTTTTTGTTTAAGAATTTCAAAGATATGTCGCCATATATATATTTGTTTATCCAAACGTTTTTCATTATCTTAACTTTGTGTTTGCTGCTGGTATTTATTTTTTATTTTTTAATGCCTGGAGTTAGGACATTATTTTTAAGATTTTCATTTGTTTATTAACACACGCACCAACCCATTCAAAGTTAAAGTTAAAATGGTTACATTTTACGTTTTGTTCAAGAGGACACGAAAAAAATACACGAATTTTCTGCGTTAAATTTGTAAGACGTTAAGACCGTTTACAATGACTCCCTCTCAATAACTGATGCTGGAAAAATCAGCGAGATTTGAAAGTGCCCAACAAAATATGTACGATTACGGAGGCTGCTGCTGGGCAACAACAAATGTATGCGTGTGTGTGTGTGTCTGTGTAGACAACAGATATAATAAAATAAAATAACAGGATTCAACAAAAACCTGTATGTAAGGGAGTAGAATTAAAGAGTAGCAACGAAAATAAAAACAAATAGCAAATATAAGAAGAAGAACAAGAGGAACAAAATAATAATAATAATGCATTCGTGCGATAAATCTACATAGCAATTGTTTGTATGTGAGTGCGTGTATTTGTTCAGAGAGCAACAACACTTTGTGAGAACATGAGAATAGAAAAGAAACAGTGTTACCATTATCTTATTTTTAAAGTTTTTCGTCATGTTAAAAATACTAAAAGATTTTTAAGCTTCAAAATTAGATTTTTAAAAATATGACATTTAAGACTACATACATATATACATATCGTCACCTTAAATGCAAACGCACGTAACTGCACAAAAATTCGAAATCGAGATTTTGATTGATTATGATACACCTTATTAAACTACATATTCACGCAAATATTTAGACCAATCCGACCAAAAGTGACGACTTTAAGCAACGTAACTAACGTCAAATTCTAAATATATATAAAAAGGAAAAGGAAATATGTATAAAAACGAATAAAAACATATTAAAATCCATACTACAAGTAAATTTTGAAAAACATTTTCAAGAACACTTTATTATTATTGATTTTGAAATGTTTTTTGTTTCTCCGGTAAAAAAATATAAAAGTGTAGTTACGTGACGATATGTTCTTGGTACTTATGACTAGAGAATACGAATATGCGATGTCCATCTGTCTGTCCATCTCTCTGTCTGTACGTGAAATTGGTGTATCAGCAATGGTCCGAAATAGATTGGCATTGAAAATTAGAAAAATCGAAAATACGGTTTCAGAGCTGGAAAGTTTAAACTTTTTTTTTGCCATATAAAATAAAACAAGCTGAAACTAATTTAATTTTTTTTTGTAATATAAGCCAATTTTGTATTTCATTTAAACTTAAAATGGTATTAAAAATTGAAATAATTCAAAACGACGATTCCAGGGTTGGAAAACGGACTTTTTTTTGGTATATAGGCTACTTAAGCAAATGTGTTCTTTTTCTCTATATATTAAAAATATTTTATATTTAGAGAGAAATATTTTGCTAAATGAAATCAGAAAAAACTTAAATGATGATTCCAGGGTTGGGAAATTAATTTTTTTAAATAAAAGTAAGCAGGACAATGTAATTTTTGCTTTTTCTTTAGAAGTTAAAAATAATTGATGATTTATATGATGATTACGATGTTTAGAGAAATAAAACGCACAGTTGCAGAGCTGGAAAGCTTAAAAATTTTTTGTACATAAAAGTAACGAAATAAAACTAATTTTGTTTTCTTCATTAAAGAAGGAAATACATAAGTATTAAAAATCAGAAAAATTAAAAATACATATATGTATATATTTACAGGGTTGAAAAATTTAAACTTTATATATATATATATATATATTTTGTTTATTTATATTTCATGTTTTGAGAGAAATATTTTGGCAGAAGAAATCAGAAAAAACTAAAATGATGACTCCAGAGATGGGATTTTTTTCACAAGAAAGTTACCAGGTAAATATAATTTTTTCTTTTTCTTTAAAAATTATTGATGCTTTTAAAAAGAATTCTATAAGAAACAAAATTAGAGTAATAAAAAGCACCGCTTCAGAGCTGGAAATCTTAAAAATTTTGTTTGGTACATAGAGGTATTTAAACAAAACTTATTTTTTTCTTCGTTAATTAAATACATATTTTCTATTTTAAAGAAAGAAATGACATTAGTATTAAAAAATGAGAAAAGTTAAAAGAAAATATATAGTTTCAGGGTTGCAAAATTGAATCTTTTTTTTGCAATATAAAAGAAACTAAATAAAATTATTTTTTTCTTTCTATAAGCCAATGAAATTGGATTTCTATTTACTGACCCAGTTTATTTATCAAAATTTAAGATTAGTACAAATAAATTAATTTTATCAAAATAAGAGACATAATTGTAATTTACATACCATATGTACTGTTTTTTTATTTAAAATTAAAAAAAAAATAAATGCTTGCCAAAAAATACTTACTATATGTAACTTTTATTTGTTCACACAACAAGTATCCAAGTTCATATTTTGTGTTGTAAGAAAACTGCTAAAAATGTTTACAAGTCCTGTGAGAAAAGTGTTGGAAGTCCTGGAGAGCTATTCCTGGCATATAAAGTACACCAAATAAGAGCATAATATCATTTCTCTCCCTCTTTCTCTCAATCTAGCTCTCTTCCCCACACTCACACAATGCTTTTTATACAAAGCAAAGCCATAACTGTAAACAATTGTTTACTGTTAAAATTTGTTGTTGTTTATAACCGTAAAATGCTTAAAATGAAAAAGTAATAATAATGTATGCAAACAATGTTGCCATCCTGTAAAAAACAATTGTAAACTTAAACTTCAATTTTCTTATATTTGATTATTAAAAATGATTAGAAAGGTTGAATAAAGTTAAAATTTTTACTTCATTCATTATATTGGCTAAAATTGGGGAGCTGAATTGCAATAATATTAAAGATGCAGTTTACTCTAATAGCATTAAAATAATTTAAAAAAATTGTTAACTTTGTGATTGATGATAAACGGGGCTGTTTGTCTCCCTCCTTATATGAAAGCTGATTGCTACTGGACTTAAAATCACTCAGCGTTAGACCCATTATTTATTAATAAAACTAATTTATTTTTATATTTATGATTTGAACCGGCTAAAGTTCGTATCGCTTTTTAATCTATTTTTATTTTCATGAATTAACAAAGAAAAAATAATGTGAAAAATTTTGTAATTTCAATTAAAAAAATTAATTAAATTTGCACTTTTAAACGATTTAAAAAACATCGTTGGATTTTGGTAAATTTTTTTTGGTATAATGTTAAAGAGGTTAAAAGGTCCAGTGTAACCAGTGACAGGGTTGAGACCTTCTGGCATCTGACTCTCCGGAAAAAAATAAATGAGCATGTCGAAAACCTCGCTGGACAATACGGTTGGATCATAAATGAACATAATTTAAAGGAATTAATTAAAAATTTTATTGAATCAACTAAATTCTTAATTGCAAATATTAATTGGTGAAATTTTTTTCTGTGAACGGTCTTACTAATTGTGAGTATTAATTTTATTTGCTTATTTTTTTATATATAAACACGAATATCTTATTTTGATGTCAATGAACCAAGGTTTAGAGCTTTAAGTACCTTAAAAGAGATATATTTAAATTAATGCTAAATAATAAGGAATTATTAGGTGATATGTTAAATTAATGCTTTTTATCCTGTAAGGGTAGTAATCAATTGGTGAAACTAAACAAATAATAAAGAAATATCTTATTTATATGAGCCCTATTTTCGATTTAATCGTAAGCAACAGGTAGAAAAAAATAAATTTTTGTATTGAAATTAAAATTTTAGTTAAGACTGATCAAAATGACAAAATATTAGATAACTTTTATAATATACAGGCTATACAATTTTATCCTAAGCGACAATTTATGTAAACCATATTTGAATATTATAAAATAAACCTTCTCCTAAAATTTTTAATTTTTGATGCTTACGTTTAAATCGATGTGTATTTTCTAATGAAACTCCATGAAGTTTGGCACACGAATCTTTTTCTATTAACAGAAAAGACTGACTTAGGTATATACACAAGAGTGCCAACATGCAACAGATATACTATTTTTTTTATTCTTTATATATTTGTGTAGACTATCAGCAGCTCTACATAATGTAAAATTTTGATAAAAATCGATTTTTATTGTTCTGAAATATAAGCTAAATTACTTGCTGTCGCACGTGACCAAAAAAATTTCTTTACCTGTGGAAATGACAAGTTATAAAAAATGATGCAGCAAGAATGATTAAAGCATTTTTGGCAAATTTTTTCTATCGGATTTTGTTCTCGAGGCCTCCTATTCACAAATAAAGAACTTTTTTATCAAACTAATTTAAAAAAAAAAATAATTTAAATGATTAAAAAATCTTATGTGGTATGTGTTTATTTAAGTTGGTGACAATATATCCTGTATGAAGCGTATTTTTTACATATTGGTTGCACACTTTTCTTTAAATTAAGCTCGAATAAAAAAAAATAGTAACACTGACAGCTCTAGTGTTTTTGATTTTAATCTTCAAAAAGAAAGTAAAAAGTATTAAAAACTTGTTTGAAATTAGTAAAAATAATTTCATCAAGAATTTTTTCATCAAATTAGTTGCATTAAATTTCCAAACAGAAAAGGTACATGCAATAAACTTCATTAAAGAAATTTATAATGTAAACTAAATATTAAAACTTCATAAAAAGTGACAGGCAGAACAAAATGTGCAAAACGGCAACACTCTTAACATGTTACTCTTCTTGCTTTGTTTGAGCGGCATTCATTCTCTCCCATACACACGAAATGCTTGTAAATGTATTAGTGTTGAGAAAGGGTGCCAATATTTAGCATTACCCAACTGGCATTTTGTATTATATTCTAATCTTTTCCGAATCAGCTTGACGGGAAAAATAACCGTGTATGAGGTAATTTTTCGATGAGTGAAACTCGTTCCCTAAAGATGAATCATACCAAAGAATCATTTATGATGAGATTTGCTGATTAATTTTTGAGCAATTTGCTGGTAGTATTCAATCATTTAATCGCCCTTTTGCGGTTTCTTTGCATTTTCTTCGTATATTTTCAAGAAATCATTACTTAGTCTTATATATGAATCATAAGTGAATCCTTTTTCAATCACCCAAGTGATAAATCCGTTATTAATCATTAAAAGTGATGAAAGATTTCTTCAAAGAGTTATTACCCAAATGCCAGCTGGGTATTATTTCATTTTTTGTATTTTACCAGAAATATACTTACAAAATCTGTGCAAGCAATAATAATAAAAATAATAAAAACAAGCCATATTTAGAGTAAAAGTTACTGTTTTGCTCTATTTGTTTATTGCCTTTTGCACATACATTTTCACTTGCACATTGATAATGACTTTTGTTCTGTTGTTGTTTGCTTTTTATTTGTTGTCACGATTATTTTGCCATCTAGTTGTATTGAAAGTTCTGGGTTTTTGTGCTCAACTACTGTAGTAAATAGTAAAAATGCTTAAAAAGGAAACGGAAGTTGCAGAATCCGTAACATTACAGTAGCAGCGGTAGCAGCAGTGGCAGCAGCAGCAACTGCGAGAAAATATCGCCTTTTAATATAAATATGTATGCATATGAAATAATAAAAGTAAACAGAGAAAAATAGTCATAATAGATTTTGGTATTTTTATTTATATTTACTACTTTGTTTTGTACGCTCTTAAATTTATACTCATAGGAGTTCATTCAATCATTTGTTTTAATATTTCATTTGTAATTTAAGATGCCTGCTGGTACAAGTAAAAAAATTTAATAACATATAATATGTTTATGAAAAAAGTCTGTGGAAAATATGAGCTCTCATAAAAGAAGTGAAAAGTTGGGAAAGTGAAGGGTAGGAAAAATTACTAGATATTAAAATCAGTAAATACATTAATAATTAATGGCCTGTATAACGATATCGAGAGTATACGTTTTAATTTAAATTGAAAAACAAAAACAAATTGTTTGTTTTGATTTTGAATATAAACTATAGCAAAAACAAATTTTTTACGACATCGTTGAAAAATTTAAATTTTTTGTTGGTATAATTTTTTTTCAGTATTTTTATTAAAAATAAAATATTTTCTTTTTTTTAAGTAAATATCTCGTATATTAATCATTCATCATGGTTTTTAATTTAATGACACTAGTTTCATATTAAATACTTAAATTAACAAAGTATAATTTTTTTAACTATAATTCCAGGCAAAGCTACTTGGAAACTTGGGAAATAAGGTGAACATTTATTTTTTATGAGCTTGCTCAGCGGTAAGGAATAGTTTTAGAGAAATAAAATGAAAAAAGGTCGGTTAACTTATTTTTTTAGTTACGAGTGATTTATTTAATGTTATTTCTATTTAGGAAAAATAATTAGAACTCAGTTACGTGTTGTCAACGTATGACCAGCAGAATATAATTGTGCTGAGAGCATAAGAAGCAACACATCTTAATGCTTTCTAGAACTAATGAGAGCTTATATTTTCCATAGCCATAAGAAGATCTTATGATTGTGTGACTTAACCATAGATTCTTACATTAATGAAAGTTGTTTCTAAGGCATAAAATACTTTTCAATAATAAGAAAAAAGCATTGTTTGCGTTACGCAAATTTATATACCAAAACCTGTTTCCGTTTTCCAGCTCTGGAAACATCTTTTTGATTTTTTTAAATATTAAATACCAATCTATTATTTCTAAAATATTAAATACATTTTGCTAATAAAGAAAATAAATAGTTCAAGATAGTTACTTCTATACACAAAAAAAAACAAAAATTCCATCCCTGCAACCATCTTGTAGATTTTCAGTAACAAATTTTTTTTTTATATATAAAAACTAATTAGAATTTCTATATACGAAAATATAGTTTTCCAGCCCTGCAATAACATTTTTGATTTGTATTACCAATCCATTACTTTCCAAAACATAAGGAGTCTTACTTGTAAAGAAAAAAGTAAGTTTTAGCTATTTTCTTCATAAGCATATACCAAAAAAAGTCAGTTGTCCAGCCCTGAAAATTTTTTTCATTTTCTATAAATTTATGTTTCTCTTAAATATAAAATGTATTTTACTAATAAATAAAAAAAAAGAATTTTAGCTCGTTAGTTTTAAGTTCTTAAAAATTTCAGCCCTGCAAACTTCTTAATTTTAGTGAAATTTCAACCCTAGGCTATTTCTTTCTCAATTATAAAATATGTTTAACTCTTAAAGAAAAAATCTATTTATTTCATTATTTTTAAATGACCAGAAAAAATTTTAATTTTCCAGCCCTGCAAAATTTTTTTTGATTTTATCGATTTTCATTATTAATGTATTTTTTTCTTAGATATATAACATGGTTTACAAATTAAACATCAGCTGTTTTAGAAATTCTCAAAAAAGAAATTGTCTGAATATAAAATCCAGAAAATAAATATTGCGAAGGTGGCTGATTTACTGCCAAGAAATTGGTGTTTAAATTTTTACTACGAGTATTTCCTCGATATCAAAAATACAAAATAGTCAAAGCAAAACAAAATGCGAAAAAAGTTCTAATATAATAAATTTCGTTCTCGTAGTTTTTAATATATTGGCAACATTGCAAATATATGGCGCTCCCAACAATCCTAGAGAACAGGTTATGAGAAGAAGAGAGATAGAGACCGAGAATTAACGGTACAGAGAGTATATACATTTCACTTATGTAAATGTGGGAGCATAATGTAACTTTGCATTCTTGCGTTTGTTGTTGCTGTTTATTATAGTTTCAAGGTGGTACTTATAACAACAACTTTAAACACACGACAATAAAGTATAAACTTTATTCTTTGCTTGCTTGTTTATTTGTTTGTTTCGTCCTTTTTATTTCATGTTATTTTGCTATACTTTTTCTAATATCTATCTGCTTGGTTTTATGTATTTGCAACAATCCGTCAATAGTTCGTCAGAAACAATGGAATACAAGACCAAACTTCTATGTACTCGTATTTCAATTCAAAGTTGCTTATTTGTGTTTGTTTATCAATGCAGAAAGAAGTATAATGATGTGAGGATACATACGAGAGTATGTATGTATATGATACTCGAGAAGGATGAAAAGGAGGGATTAATTTAAAAACTTCCTAATGCATTTTACTGCTAAAAAACATGTTTCAGTATGTATTTGAATACAACTTTATTTGAATGAACTTTTTTTTACACGAAGCCCTTTGGCCATATTAAAGAGTAAAAGTATCTATATATTTGAGCAAAGGGAACGGGAGTATATTTTGGAGGCTGCTAATGGATATTAAACAGTTCTGTGTAAATTTTTGACACATAATTTTTTAACTAATTTTCCCTGTATAAATTAATGGAATTGTAGTTTACATTTTATTTATAAAATTAAGGATATATGGCTGCTAGGCATATCGTTTGGACTACTTATATGCAATTTTCTAGGCTTCATTCTCTTATAACCTTACAGATTGAAAAAACATTTTACTGAATCCAGACATAAACTGGAGCTAGAAATAAATTTGCTTTAATTAAGGATAAGGATGTCCTTGATGAAATTTTAACTCTAGCAATTGAAACACAGTTATCATTTCTTATTTCAATTTAAGCTAAAATTTTAATATTAAGGAAGTGAGGCAGCTTGGCATGTCCTTTCAAACATTTTTCAATATGTTTACATATGCAAATGTAGTTTTATCAGAAAACTTAAATTTCCAATTTGAAAAAAATACCAAGTTAAGCACTTATCACAACTACAGAAAAATTTTTTTTAATAAAGGACATATGGGAAGCAGCCAAGTCTGTGTATGGATTGCAATGAAATTCACTGAGTAACTCAAACGTGTAATTCTACAAGTAGTAACATCCTGTGTTTAATTTTTTTTAGCGCAAGTGCATCTAAGCAACAGTTTTGAAAATTAAGGACATATATGAGACAAACATATCCTTTTACCAATTGGCTTTTAATTTACTTAAAGTAGAAAATTAATTAATGTTTGAAAATAGTGATAGCCTTAATTAAATTTGGAAAGCTTTTATATCCTTGATCCTTTTCGTATGAACAATTTAGAAAAAATTTAACAGATTGCGCTTAGTAATGATCACAATTACAGAAAATATATTTTTTAGAATAAAGGATATATGGGAAGCAGCCAGGTCAGTGCATGGATTGCAATGAAATTCACTGAGTACCACAAACGTGTGATACTACGACTAGTTACATACTTTTTTTAAATAATTTTTAGCTCAAGTTAATCTCATCTAAGGATTAGTTTGAGGATTAAGGACATATGTATAAGAGACAAACATATCCTTTTACCAATTGGTAAACATTAATTGTTGATCCATTTAATTTGTTATATTAAGGATACCAGGACGGCTCTAATATCCTTGATCGTTTGAAATTCACCAAAGAAAAAACTCTTACGTGCGCAATTTAAATATATATCAAATTGTGCTCTTTACTTATTACAGCCACAGAATTCTTTTTTAAATAAAGGATATATGGGAGACAGCCAAGTCCTTGCACAGATTACAGTGAAATTCACTGAGTAACTCAACAGTATGATCCTACGAATAGTAACTTGCTATTTTAATTTTTTTAAATATACATACATAAGTGCGGCTAAAGGTCAATTTTGCTACTAAGGATGTATGTGAGATAAAGATATACTTGCACCAATTGACTTTAAATTTCCTTCAATTCTTCAATTTATTGATATTTGAACATACTCATACCTTAATTAAGCATTTTTAATTTAAGGATATAATTAAGGACATATGAGATTAAGCATATCATGCGTAAAAATTTTGTTTTGCAAATTCTAAAACTACTAGATAATGCTTAGAACTATTACATGCAGAATTTAGAAATAAATCATTGTTCGCGCTCTTACTGATTACATTTGCAGAAAAAATTAATTTGTTCAAATAAAGGATATATAGGGGGAAGCCAAGTCCCTGTACCAATTCGAATGAAACTCACCAGGGAAAATAAACGCATAATTCTAGAAATTGTAAGGCGCTTTCGCTGATGTTTGAGCATGATCAAAGCTGCTAGCATATTTTTTACAATTAAGGATATATGTATGAGAGCTTAATATATCCCTGCACTGACCCTAATTCTACTCAAAAGCTTAATTTTTTGGCTTTTTAAATTATGTATTTAATTATATGTGTTACTTAAAATAAATTTTTTGTAGTAAGGATAAATGGAAAATTAAAATACTATTGCTGCTATTTCAAAAAAAAAAATCATAGAAAAATTGAAATGCTCAATATTTGCAAGCAATTTGTACTTAATTCTGGCCATAATTGTAGAAAATCTTTTTATTTTCAAATAAAGGATATATGGCGGCTTGCAAAGATCCTGCACCGATTGTAATGAAATAAGATAGAAAAATCAACTGCATGCTTTAGTGAATAGTATAAAACTTTCAATGATATTTTATTATAATTTTACTCAAAATTATTATTTTTAATTAAAGGATATATGGAATTTGCAAAATGCAATGTTTACATTTTGCACAAATTTTATAAAAAATAAGTTATATTCCAAACTCATGAGAGAATAATTTTATTTATTTTTCCTTATTTTTGGGTAAATTTAGCTTTTTTAGTTATGATGTTGTTGTAGTAACTGAGCAATGTGCCTTTCAGGCCACAAGTAATTAAATACTAAGATTAAGTTTAAATTTTACGTTGTGCACTTTAATTTCAAGGAATATCGGACGGTGCTGCGTTACTACTCAGAAAATATGACTATTTGTATTGCGCCATTTACAAAATAATTAGTACATTTTTTTTGCTTCGGCTGTTTGTTTATTTTTTTAATTTTATTTTTTCTTTCTATTTTGCTTTAAAAATGTTTTTTTTATATTATTGTTGTTTTTGAACATTGTCCTCCACTGTTGTTAATATTTGTTGCGGTTTTATTTCGTACATTGCACAAGTTTCAGGATTTGGGTTTCTAAACATCATTATTATCATTCCCTAACATTTCATTATCGTCGACAGCATCATCATGGTGATGCCAAGCTGATATTGCTTAGGAATTTTTGTTGCTAATTTTTTGTTTTTGTTTTTTTGTTTTTGTAGAATAAAACAAAAGTTTTCTGTGGCCGAAAACTATAACATATAGAAAATATTATTTTGTATAAAATTCAGTACGCAAAATAAAATAACAAAATAAATTTAAAATTATTTGCAATATTTTTTAAGCACACACATAAACACAGACTGAGCAACCAACCGCAAGAGATTTTTTTTCTAGCAGAGTGATGAAGTTTAATTCTGTTTAGAGAAACAAACTATTTTTTTTTGCAATGAGCTTAAGGTTTAGCTTGTATACAAACAAAAAGTTTCTTTTACTCGCTTTAATAAATGAAATTTACTCAAGCAGAGTAATTTACTCTAGCAGAAAAAAAATACTTGAAATTCGGAGAGAAATGGATAAGCTATAAGTAGACTTTAACAAATTTTAAAGGGTTTGGAGTTTTTTTCAGGTGGTAAATGTTTTAAAATCGTTTTTTTATATGTTATGAAATGTTCTCTATAAAAATATCAAGTATCTTAAGAAACCTATTAAATAGCTGTAAGTCTTTAAATTATGATCTTAAGCTCTTTTTTTAAATATAATTTTCCTAAAACTTTTCCTTTTAATAACTTAAAAGACTCATATATATTACAAGTGTTTTTCTGATTTGAGTACAAGTATAATTTAAATTATTTTCCCTGCAGAAATACTTGATTTATGACCCTCAAAAAAAATATAAGAAAGACATTTTTCAGGTCAAAACAATTACACCCACAAAACTCTGCTTTCTCCAGCCAAACTCGTTTTGGCAAACTTTATTTCCAACCTGAGTAAATAATACTTTTTTATGAGTTTAACTCCTTTTAACTCTTAGCAAGAAAGAAAAAAAGATGTCATGACAATGACATTAATTTGCCAGAGATGAATGTAAAATTTCTCATCTGATAGCAAATTCTGGCAAAAATTTTTGCGTCTAAACTTTTTTTGCTGGAAAATATTTTATTTATTTCAGCAAGAATGTTTGCTCAGGTATTTGTCATGGTGTTTTTGTGAGAAATGTAAAGATTCTAATTTTTTTGCTGCTCCTTTTTTGTTTTTGTTTTTTTTGTTGACCTTTAATCCTGCTCTTGCTTGTGTTTGTTTGATTTGTGTGGTTGCTTTAGTTTAGTTTAGTTGCAATTTACCGCAACTGAATATTTTTTCTTGTGGATTTGTGTTGCGAGCATTATGATGGTTTTTCTGAGAATTTCATTTGCTAAAGACATATTAATGAGTTGCAAGGCTAATGAAGACAAACGTATGAGTAATGTGCTAGCTGTTTTTGTATTCCACATACGTTCACGTAATATTTATATCAGCGGTTTATAAGCAATAACCGCTTATGTTCAAATTCGGCAATTATTTTTATTTTTTTAACAGACTTTAAAAAAAAAGAAGGAAGTTATCAAATAGTCTGTATTTTTAATTTTTTAACATTATTACTTCATATTTCGGAACATTTTAGAGCAAATGTAAAATTAATTTTTTTATCTGAAAGAATGTAAATTCCAATTAGGCCCATTGTTAAAAAAGAGAAGGCGGGGACATGCCCAACATTTTTTAATTAATTTCATGATATCCTATTACCTTTAGCTCTTATAAATGCAAAATTTTAAAGTAGAAAATAAATGGGGATTCGCGCGCACAAAAATTAAATATTTTATTTTAAGTGATTCTACTTAAACGATTTTAACGAAACTTAACACACAACCTGAGCTCTAAAAAACACACGTTTATGCAATTAAAAAAATTGGGCAAAGACACGCCCATTATAATCTATTTAAATATTTCACATACTCCTTCTTAACCAAGAGATTAAAAAAAAATTTATTTATTTTTTAAATAATTTACTTCCAGGTTGTTTCCATACATTTTTTTTCGCAAATGTTCTATCAGTTCGTTGCATTGAAGTCGGTTTGTTTTGGCAGAATTATTCAGTTTAATGGTCTTTTTAATAAAGCTTACACTTTTGAATGCACTTTGTCTTGAAATACTATAATTTAGAAGGAAGCTTTTCTGAAAATTTCTTTTTTAAAAGTATACTCTCTATAAAAAGGACTATTTTGTTGTCTTTCTTTTGCTAAGATTCAATTTTAAAAGCTTGTTTTGATTTTACTGCAACAACTATCTTTAATAAAGTCATATGACGTTATTCTTATAAATCATAGCTATCTGTTTTTGTTCTGAAAAGTCGCCTTCTTTAATAAAACTTTGCTATAAACCTTTTAAAGAATTAAGGAAAAAAAATTTAAGAGAAAATAATCACATAAAGCTTCCTTCCATTTGCCAGCTTAACATGTTTTATGCAAATTTTAAATAAACGAACGAATGTTTAACCTGTTTAATAATTTTTCTATAAACAGTCTCGTCCTATAACCACTCCTTTACAACTGAATAAAAAAGTTTCTTCTTATTTTTTTTGCTGCCAATAAAGTCTTTCAATAAAAACATTAAATATCATTTCGTATGCATACATATTTCAATTAATTTCTTTTTCTTCATCCTCCAACAAAATTACAAATAAAATAAAGGAAAACTTAATGAGTTGAATTATGCAAACACATATCGTACCATAAAAGCCAAAAAAGCTTAACCGACATATTTTTCAAACTTAATTTTTTTGTGAAAATCGATTATCTGCGATCGTAAACAAGCGATTTTCATTAAAAAATTAGTTGCAAAAACTATGTCACTTAAGCTTTTTTGGCCGTTATGGCTCGATATGCAAAAATAATTATATGACACCCACAGTGTGGCACTCAAATGTGTAGTAAATAGTTTTTTTATTTTATTTTTGCTCAATGAACGAGTAACAACAGAGAGAATAATAAGAGAGACGTAATAAAAAGCATAAAAATAGAGGGGTCCATAAAAAATGTAATACAAGTAACACTCGATATATGTAATTATATGCAGGCAGGAAAATATAATTTTTATTTTGCAACAAGACAGAGAAAAATTCAAGACATATTGTGATAGAGAAAGACAAAATTCATTTGTGGATTGAAATCAAAACAAATTGATATTTTTTTGTCTCATCAGTTATTAAGAATATTTTTCCAACAGTATTTAATAGTAATTATGAAAGTGTTTACTGTTTGAAATATATTTACTTTGCAAGAAATATATTCAGTCTTATCTTATCTTATGTATACCACATGTGAAAATTTTCGAATAAAATTTTTCTTTCACATGGATTTTATTTTCATAAAAAATTGATGACCCGTTCGGATATTTCTGATTATTTTACAAGAATGCAAAAATGAATAAATAAATAAATAAAATGTAGACATTCAGATTCGTTTATCGTTCCCCTAAACTAGAGCAATTTGAAACATTTGGCCATGTAACAGAAAATTCCATTTGGAAACGGAATTCAATCCACTTCAAGATGTTAATCCCCAGCCGAAGCATACCCCAGAATACCAGACCCCTAACAGTCTGGACATAACTGACAAAATTTCCGTGTTTAAATTTTCTATAAAAATGGAGTAGGTTGAATTCCGTTTCCGAACGGAATTAAACCCTATGACATGCCCGATTAAATCTTTTTTTCGTTTTTTATCATTCGTGACTTTTTTTATTGTGGAATATTGTTACTAAATAAATCAAGAAGTCGTATAAACTAATTAAAGCTGTATAGGCAATAATTGCAATGCAATAAAATTTATTAATATCATGTGAAATAATAGTGCTTATTTTAAAAAAAAATTCATTTCATCAATTTGCTGAAAATTTGTCATTAGTTACTTGAATATTTATTCCAAATATGCAGGCGAGTGTTGCTAAGTTCAAAGGAAAAAGTGTTGTCATTTTTCACTTTTGTTTTTAATGCAAAATATTTCTATCAAATAAATCAGTAATGAGTCATATGAAATAATTGAAACTCTATGAGCATTAATTGCAACTAAAAAAAATTATTAATTAAATGTGATATTGAACAGTTTATTCAAAAATTTGTAGAATGAATTTCATCACTTTACTAAAAATTTGTCATTCGTTACTTGATTATTTATTCCAAGAATTCAGTCAAACGTTGATTTATTCGAATCAATGCACTTTGTTTTTTTTGTATATTGTCATTCATAACTTTTCGTTTAAATTTGAAATATTCTTAAATAAATCAAAGAATCTGATAAATAAATTAATTAATAAAATAATTGCAATGCAAATAAAAATAGTTATTTGAAACATTTGAAATTGAATTGTTTATTGAAAAATTTAAAGCATGAATTTGACAAATAATAATTAATTAATAATTAATAAAAATGAAAACGGTTTGTTATTTTTACTTTTGCCAATCGTGACTTTTCGTTTAAATTTGGAATATTCTTCAATAAATACAATACAACAAATTATGCCTCAATTGTTATAATTTGAGTCGTAAATCATTTAACTATGGTAGACCATTTGCAAACAAATTTATTGTGTAAGTTCTAATTAGTTGAATCGTAAAAAATTCAGTGTTATATAAGACCATTTGCTTAAAAATTTATTGTGACAAACAAGAAGCGTAAGAAAAATTCGTTACTTAACTATTTATATGGATTTTATTGTGATAGTTTCTTTTACTTGGTTTTCATGTTCTTAATATTGTTTTCGGCTTTAAGCGAAAAGAAATTAAAATACCTTGAGCAGAGATCCTTAAATGTTATAGAGAAAAATTAAAACTAGACCAAGAACGAATGGTATGCAGAATACAGAAGCAAAAGGCAAGGGATAAATAAAGCTGGTTACTATTGTAATAATTTATTTTATTGAACTATTTTTTGGCTTTAAGGAGGCTTTAAACGAATGACAAAACTATTAAGCTTGGATATCGTTAAGAAAAACAAAAGAATAAAATAAATTATTTAGGAGAATATATCCGAAATTTAAATAAAGAAAAAAAAAACGGTTTTCATTTTATAAAACTTTTACAAATTTTGGATTCTAGTTTTACGAATTCAGCCAAATTTTATTTGACCTTTTGAATTTCATAATTGAATACAAAATATAATTTTTTGGGTGTAAATTTTAAATTTATAGATATTTTTATTTTTTGTTATATTGTGAAAGCAATATCGAGGTTTACCTATAAATATGTAATATGAAATGAATATCACTCATTCACCATGATTGATTTAATGTAATTTATTTCCGTTGGCAAGTTTGTGTTAATGTTTTTGCATGTGTATTTATGTGTGTATAAGTGTGTGTATGAGTATGTGTATGCATGGGGGCTTGTGTATGTACATGTGTGTGGGTATATGTTTTTAAGTGATTGTGTGTGTAAATGTCTCTAATGGTGTGTGTATGTGTGCTTCTGTGTCATCGTTCTTGCGCTTACACATACGTGAGTTTGAATAAAATGTACTCGTACATTGTGTGTATGATGATTATCGAAATTGCATACTTTTATCTCGTTTATACTTCTTAAAATTGTCATATCAGTAAATATTTTATATTCGTGTGCATTTTTATTTTTCTCATGCACTATATAATTGACTTTTAAGATTCTTTATTAAGCGACACACAGTGTGCTTGAGAAATTAATTAAGTAATTTTCTAAGACTATTATTATTATTATTATTGAAGCTCGTTAATCGCTGATCATTAAGCAAACATAAAAGAACTTTTGGCATTTATTGGAAACTATCAAATAGAAAATTAACACGACAACAAAAACAAACAAAAAAGAAAACATGATAATCGATTGCAGAAATGGGTAGTGATAGATAAATTTACTTTTATAGATAACTAAAAAGTTTTTTTAGCTGTTGCCATTTCAGTAACTCTTGTAATAATTTAACAGAAAGGGACTAAATATGTGATACAACGCACAGTGGGATTGTGGTGCCAAAAGCCTTTTATAATTTTACCAATCATTTTCAAAAAATTTAATGCTGCTGTTTTTTAGAAATAAGTAAATATGAAATGTGCGCTTAAGTTTTTTTTTTAGAAAAATGGGCTTTAGGCATGGTCACGTTTCATAAAACTTGGCAGGCGTTTTTTTGTAACCTTTAAAGTTTTTTTGTAAAATATTTCAAGACTGCTGCTTCCATAGAAAAATTTCATGAGAAAAATATATATTTTTATTGCATAAGCGGTGGGTAATGGGCTTGGCCACTTTTTTTAAATAAAATATTTTTTTTCTTCACTTAGTCAATATAATGCTTTTGGTGTCAACTTTTAATTATCTAAAAACACTCCTTATAATTTTGTGCACAAAAATGGACAATGTCATTCCACTTTTATAATTGATAAAGTTGTTCATTATTTGTGCAAAGAAACAAGGGTTAAGGTGCATAAAACAAAATTAGAGTTTGAGGAAATTTATTACAAACATTTCTTCAAAAAATCTTAGGCGTATGATTAATATTCTCATATAATATATAAGGCGTATGATTAATATTATTTATAATATGATTGTATTAATCATACGTTATTTAGAATTCAGGTGGCCCCAAAAATTTGGACGCACGCGGTGTTCAATATGCCTTTAATAATTTTTAGGGTTCCGTACACCACAGGTGAAGAGAAACCCTATTGTTTTCGCTACGCTGTTCGCCTGTCTTGAACCGCAACAGTTACGGACCTGAAATTTGAACAGAGTGTGTAGAACTTTGACCGCTACAACAACAAATACATGAGAGTTAAGAAATAAAGAAAAAATTAAAGGGTGTTCTATCAGTTAATGTAATTTTGACTATGTAATTTTTAAAACTTGCTGTATCTTGAAAACCGTACAAACAAACTCTTGAAATTTTCAAAAGACGGTATAATTAAAAAATCCAAAAATTATAAAATCGCCTAACTGAAAAAAATCGCCAAAACTAAATAAATTGTTCTTATGAAAAAAATCGCCAAAATGTAAAAAAAGTCGCCAAAAATTAAAAAAAATTGCCAAAAACCGGAAAAATCACCAAAACGAGAGAGAAAAACTAAGAAGCGCCTGAATTCAAAAAAAATCCCCAAAATGACAAAACGTCAAAAGCCGAAAAAATCGACATAACTACAAAAATCGCCAAAATTAAAACAAATCGCCAGAATTAAAAAAATCCCCAAATAATCCCCGAAAATCGCCAAAACGAGAAGAAAGTGTCAAACGAGAGAAATCGCCAAAATTAAGAAAACGCCAAAAACCAAAAAATCGCTTAAACTAAAAAATCGCCTATATGAAAAAAATCGCAAAAATTAAAAAAAAATCGTCAAAATAAAAATAAAAGGAAAAAATTTCCAAAAACCGAAAAAAATTGCCAAAACGCAAATAGATGCCAAAACTAAAAAATTGTTCAGATGAAAAAAAATCCCCAATATGTAAAAAAAAATCGGCAAAAAAACGAAAAAAGTGACAAAACAAAAAAAGCTCTTAAGTGCAAAAAAAATCACAAAATTAAAAAACGCCAAAAACCGAAAAAAATCGACACTAAAAATCGATAACTAAAAAAAACGCCAAAAATTAGAAAAAATCGCCAAAATTAAAAATCCCCCAAAAACCAAAAAAAAAAATCGGCAATTTAAAAAAACGCCAAAAACCGAAAAAATCGCTTAAACTAAAAAATCGCCTATATGAAAAAGTTGCCAAAATTAAAAAAAAAATCGTTAAAATAGAAATATAAGAAAAAAAATGCCAAAAACTGAAAAAATCGCAAAAATTAAAAAAATCGCCGAACTAAAAAAACCAAAAATATCACCAAGACGAGAAAAGTCTTACGTTATTGAACTTATTAAGTGCTAAAGCCATGTTTTGATCTTTTAAATAAAATATATTTTATATCAAAATTTAGTTTGTGTTTTTTATACTTAAGAAAGCCCACCGTATCCTAGTAAAAAATTAATATAAAAATCATTAGTTACAGCCTAAAAATAGCTTAATTTCTGGCGAAACATCAACGAATTTGGCATAAAATTATTAGAGGAGGGAAGTGATGTAAATAACTGAATGCTTAAAAAGTTGTCTAGAAAAACTTTTGTTTTAAACAACAGCCTTAAAATATTAAATGCAGTAACTGTAGTAATTGTTATGCAATGAAAGCGGTAAACCTTTGGAAATAGTTTCGTCTTTATTTTCTGATATAAATTGGACTCCAAACAGTCTTGGCTTCAAATGTATAAAATGTTTAAATCCGGTCTTTGTACGAAATGGCAAACATTACCAAGTCTAGCTGTCGGTTATGCGGACAATATTCTTTTAAGAAATAAATTCTTATACTAAAATATTATGAAGGGTAGTGCTGTAGTAATTAAATTATGTATTTATATATTTAAATTATTAACAAGCTTTGCTCCAACAAAGGGTTTACTAATTTTTAATCGAACCACTAAATATAAATGCTTTTTTTGAAACATAATACTTATATATTTTTAACAAAATCCTCAATTGATATAGTAACATTGTTTATAAACCTTCTAAAGGCTCAATTAACTTTACCACCCTCAATTTACCCAACAGCTTATGACTTTATCACCCAATAGCATACATTAACACACACACAACCACACATACGTACGCCCACCTTCTCTTACAAACTCCATACTAATTCCCACTTTTCTATTAAACACACGTACTCAACACGTGTGTGAAACGAAAAATTGTAGACCTACAGAATTAAATCTACTTTTATTTGTACATTCAGGCTCTTATAATTGAATACAATTGATGACTTATAATTCGAATGAACAATAAATAAGTGATAAAAGCAAACAATAAGTAACGAGCGCCTCTTTTCATTTGAACACTTGTTTAATTGTAATTCAATTAGAAACAAAAAATTTTTATTGTTCGGATTATCTTAAAGAAGTTGTAACACACAAAATTGCCAACAAACAATAACTCAGAAATAAATTTTAATTTATAAAATATTATAAAAAAATTAATATAAAATATTTACGGCTTTATTTATAAAAATTATCAAGGCTTTATAAAGGCATTTTAAGAAAACCTGTTATTGATAATTTGTTTTAAACCCCTTTATAAAGCCTTAATAAGTTTTATAAATAGGGCTGTTAAAATTTAAAAGAAGATGTTGACTGCAAAGAAGTGAAACTTTTTACTTCTACAAGATGAGAATTTTTCGATTAAAGCTGCTTAATGGAAAAGTTTCTTCAAAGGTGACGTTCATAATTCATTGATGAAAGAAAGTTTCAGGAAAAAACATGGTTAGCAAGCATAGCAATGGCGGCCATTTGACTAATAATGTTTCCAATTTTTAAATAACTGCATACGATTCTATTTTCAATTATAAACATACAATGATTTCGTTTAAAAATAATTTGTTTTTAACCGACTTCAAAAAACACACACCCTCATCTCTAAAAAAACACAAAATTTTGCATTTTAAAATATGGGCCTAGGTACGCCCATGAAAATTTAATGTAATTTTGTACAAACTTCTTCTTAACCATTAGATTTTCAACA
This sequence comes from Tachina fera, assembly GCA_905220375.1. Lineage (NCBI taxonomy): Eukaryota > Metazoa > Arthropoda > Insecta > Diptera > Tachinidae > Tachina > Tachina fera. The sequence continues at coordinate 182,130,354 of LR999963.1, forward strand.
TTTCTTTTTTTTTTAAAGAGTTTACTTCCAGTTTTTGAAAATGTTCTATCAAATTTTAGCATTGCAGCTAGTTTTTCTGGTCAGAACTATTAATTATCAAAACAAAGGAATATATCGTTACCTTAATATTTTTGAAATTGAGATTTTTGTATATTTTGATAGAGGAGCATCTAATGTGTATAACAATGCAAAAATTTCGATAATAAAAAACTTTGCGTTAGGGCCTTTCTTTATTAAGGTAACGATATGTAGTTTTTATATTATAAATATTTGTTTACTTCTTTATAATGCTTTTAAAATTATTATCCCAAAAATGCACTCCAGATTATTTTTATTCCAAAAAAATCCAAGAAAATGATATAGTACATACAATTTTAATTTTATCTGCGTATATATAATACGAGTATGTTGAGAGTGAGTGTGCATGAAAAATATAAAATCTTAAAAGGACACTGAACAAAAAAATAAAATCAACGTTATCAAAAGCCACATTAATACATAAATGCACGAACGAATTTATACGCTCATATAAAACTAAAACTTATGCGGACACTTGCATAAATGCAGCAACAAATTCACATATAATCAGAAATTGGTAGTGTTACCAGCAGCAGCGCAGACTAGAAGTACTTTTATCAATGACTGCTGCTACCAGTTGTGCTTTACTGCGCCACCATCATCAGCATCATCATCAGCATCATCATCAGCATCATCATCATCAGCATCAACAACCAGCCAGCCAGCAACTAACACTCCAGCTAGTTAGAGATCAAACCATATGGAACACTTTCATGCAAACACATTCACACACACATATGCGTATGTATGTACAAATATCTTTGTATTTATATACCTACACATATTGACAAACACACACATATTTGTATGCAAGTAAAAGTTTATAAACATAATGGCGACGCTTTAACTCATTCAACATTAAACGCACACTTCTAACACACTCAAACACACACACACACACCCACGTTTATATAAGTGTATCAATTTGTCTGTGCATGAGTGCGTGTGTTTGTGTATGCATGCTTGTCATACTCATACACTTGTCGCTTAAGCCACAATAAATGGCAATAACAATAATTTTGCTTATGTCAAATGTACTCTAACGGATTATGAGTACAAACACTCACATCAACACATTCTCTTTCTCTAGCAAACACACGCACACACACACACACACACACAATCTCACACAAATAAACACCAACCAAAATGAACGGATACATTTGCACGTTAATAACTGGCACAGTGCATTTATTGTCGAGTTTTATATGGTTCCGTTGTATTCGTAATTGAATTAAAGTTGAGAACAAAATTGCCGCTATTTTATTTGCAATGAAAGGACTGTTACGCCAGATGGTCAACATTCTATTTAAGTTTTTAAGTTCAGGAACGCAAGAAATTTACTTCAATAAAATTTCAGAATTTTACAAATATTATAAATTGAACATATTTAATATTTAATGTTAATTGGTAATTTAATATATAAGTTTCGTAATTTTTACATACAGTTTTTTTAAAAGAAAGTTCTTCTATACAATTTTATTATTAAAAAAAAATTCCAATAATAATTTTTATTTCTAGTTTTCATACATTTACTTTTCTGGTTTTCTAGCGATGAAGTTTTGCCGTCCGTCAGCCATAAAAAAAACAAGCAAAAATTCCTAGAGAAATCTTTTTAAACAAAGAGTTAATTAAAATAATTTTTTTAACAAAAATTTAATAAAAAATTTAAAAAAAATCAATTTAAAAAATTTAATAAAAAAGACGTTTGAATTTAATAGTAAATTAATTTGTAAGAATAATTTAATAAACTAATAGCAAAAATTTAATAAAAAAAATTTCTGACAAAAATTTAAAAACAATTTTTGTGACAAAAAAGGAATAAAAAAATATTTGTGATAAAAAATTAATAAAAAAAATTTTTGACAAATATTTAGTAAAAAAATTTTGTGACGAAACTTTAATTAAAAAATGTTTGTGAGAAAAATTTTTATGCCAAAAATTTAATAAAGAAAATGTTTGTGACGAATATGTATTAAAAAAATGTTTGCAAAAAAAAATTTAACTAAAAAATTTTTTGGTTACAAAAATTTAATAAAAATATTTACGTGGCTAAAATTAAAAAAACATATTTATTAATTTAATTATTGGAACATATTCTAAAAAGTAAATTTGCAGAATACTCGTATGGTTTCACAAAAATGGACGGGATGACAAAGACCATATGTCGATGATGTTATTAAAAGTATTCGTAAAAATGTTTTTGTGACTGACTGTACCCAACCTATGACTTCACATAGGAAGAAGCAACGTGGTTGTCAACGAATTTCCACAAAAGAACAGCATTACCATACGGTTATCCGTGGCCAATCAGTCAGCCAGTGCGAGCGAGACGAAAAACTCTCGAAGATCAAACAACACACACAAGCCTGACCGCACTTAACAAATAATTACGATGACGTGAGATGCTATTCTTCAACCCACAGCTGTTTAACAACTCTAAAAAAATATTTGTGACAACTAAAAAAAAAGTATATGTGAAAAAGTTTATTAAAAAAATTTTTGTGACGAAAATATAATGAAAAAATTTTATGAAAAATTTTTTATTTAGTTGCAAAAATTTTTTCCATAAAATATAAAAAAAAATAAATTATATATTATATATAAATATATATTATATATATATATATATATATATATATATATATATATATATATATATATATATATATATATATAATATATATATATATATATATATATATATATATATATATATATATATATATATATATATATATGATATAATTTATTTTTCGTAATATAAAATTTGTTTTAATAAAAAACGTTTTCAATTTCAATTATATTTTTAAAAACAAAGCATCTTGATAACAAAAATGTTTCAATACCAAAACGTTTAAATAGTAATAAAAACTACTACGCTAACTAAAATTATATTAGTAAAAAAATTTTTCAATGAAAAACTTTATATAAAAAAAATTTGAAATTAAATTTTTTTTATGAAAATTTTTAATAAAACATATTGTTCTATATTTATATGCATTATCATATGTACATATGATAATAAATATTTTCAGCCTCACTTATAAAAATTATTGAGGCATTAATTTAATTTATTAATTTAAATTTAAGAAAAAATGTATATAAAAATTCTTTTTATTCATTGTAAAGCCTTTTTTTTTATAAATAAGAATGTTTTGTTGATTTAAAAAATATTATTAAAATCGGAAAACACTTTTCTTATTCAATTTTAAAATTTATTATTTAACTTTTGCTACAAATATATATGAATATACATACGCAACTACATACATGCATGTATGTATATTCATTTAAATTTTTTTAAGAATACTTTATTAAAAACAAAAATTAAAAGTTTTAAAACCAGCGAATATATCTAGAGAGAATGCGATATCTTCTTAACGGCTGAATCGATTTTCTTAAAACATGTCTAAGAGCCCTCTCGATCAAGTAACCTTTCAAACAGAAATAATCTAAATCAGAATCCATTCAGCCGTTTGGTCTGTACGTGGATACGGACAGACACACAGACACACAGACATACGGACACACCCTACAAACTTATAACATCCCTCTTCTTAGTCGGGGGTTAAACTCTGTGGCAATAAGGAAAAAGTGCTAAAGTCATATTTTACTGTTTTGCAGGAGAGCATTTTTAAGCGTTCAAGTCGATTTTCAGACATTTTTTTCTTTTACAGTTAAATTGGAAAGTTCTCTGTTAACCTTTATTTTTTAAACAAACATCGTTCTAGACACTCTAAGTAATACATTTGAGTTAAAATATACGAAAGTATAAACTGTTATTCCAAATGAGATTATAAGTCTAAAAAAGATAAGCTGCAAGTAATTTTGCTATAACTTCTTGAAAAATCGCTCAAATTAATTGATATTTTGATCAGGGCTACTTTCAAATATGCAGATTACGGGGGTACTATTAACTCAAAATGAGCTTATCTCGACTTAAGCACTTTTTCCTTTTAGCCACAGAAATAATGTTCTGTAAGAAAATTTGGGAAAAGAAATTGGTAGCAAAAAATTTTTTTAAAGTGAAGTTTAATAAAAAATAAAACTTTTTTTTGCCAAAAATTTAAGAAAAAAAGTTTAAAATCGAATAACGAAATTTTTTTAACAATTTTGATAATTTGTGATTTTTGGGAGTTGTTACAATTCAAATAATTCCAAATTATCATTTGATTTATTCAGTAAAACATTTTTTTATTGAAAATACATCGAAAATGATTATTGAGGGTTTTAGCTGGATCCTATGCACATTTCAGTGTTGCTAATGCTGATTATCAATTACACAAAAAAATTTCTTAGAAGAACTAGATCTATTAAGTTAAACTTTGTACTTAAACAAATGAGAAGTTTAACAAATTTCAAAGTTGAAACATGAACTCAATTATTAACATGTTTTTTATTTTCTTACTTAACCATTGCTATCTTGGCTGTCATTTTTTTATTTCGAATTGTATGTATGTACACCCAAGGAAAAAACAGCTCAAAATCAATAAAAACCATATTGAATTAATAAGAAACATTAACGAAAGTCTTGTCATGTTGAAATTTTTTATTTTAATATGAAAAAATATTAATTTATTAATTTTAGTTATTTTTAAGTATGTCAACATACATTCTCTATTATATTGAAAATTATTAAATTAATGTGACGCGTTCTTATTTTTAAGTTGCAGCTTTTTCCTGAGTGCAGTTGTAAGAAAATAACCGTAAAAAACAACAACAGTTATACATTGCTTTAGTAAAAATAGAGTGTTGCCACACAAGTATTTTTGACCTAGTGTAGTCAACTTAATAATTAGAGTTTTTTTTTTTGGGAATTGTTACAATTTAAGTTTAACATTTTTTAATGCACTAACAATTCCAAGGATTATTCAAGGAATTGTTTTTTTTTTTTTCAAATAATGTCATGTCATTTTTAACAAAAAAGTTTTTCGAGCAAATAAAATTTTTATTGCAGAGAGTTAATAATTTTTACGCCAAAAAAAAATATTAAAAAAATTAAAAAATTTTTTTTTTAATATGTTAGAGTTTCAACATTGTGCAATTTTACCACTGTACTTAGCGTCTTGCCCTTATCACATTTGTTTTAGATTTATTTCGTATGTCAAATAGTTGAGACCGTAGAGTTTCAAAATGTTGAATATTTGGGGTCACCTTTCAGCGTTTTAATTTGTTTATAAGTGTGTGCGTGTGGGTGTGTGTGTGTTTGTACTTAATGATCGAACAAAATGTTGTGTGTTTAATAAATTCCTTTTTACAACAGCAACAACATTAGCCAACAAATAACACACTTCAAAAGTATCAAACATAATGACGTGTTCTTGGACTTTCAAAAAAAAAAAAAAACAAAGAAGACATAAAACAACACATTATACACGAACGCCTCTTGCAATGATTTTATGACCACTTTAGCAACATTTAAACAATTACAACAAGCATAAATGAGTAATTGAAAAAAAAAATAAAAAAAAAATAAATAAATGAAAGCAAACTCTTTGAGGCCAACACATACACAAAAACTTCAGAAGGGATGGGCAAACCGTTTGTTATTTACCCCCCTCCACTTTTTTTAATAATTCACAGAAATAAAAAAGGATCAGCATTTATTAAACTGAGCAATGACCAACGTTCATTTAGCCATTTAGCCAGCCATTTGGCCCCAACAAAACGAACACCAAGAAAGAAAAAAAGCCGAAAAGCTTAAAGCAAAACACTGCGGCAGCAAAAGGGAAGATACATATAAATTCCTTGGGCTTTTTACGCCTTTAAGGAATATTAAAACTGTGGAAGCAGCAGCAACAACAACTACAAACAACAATATGTTTTATTTTGCCATACTGCCGCTTCATTATGGGCCCAAAACAACAGTGACAACAACAACAACAACGACAACGACAAGAAATAACAATAAAAATAAAGAGAAAGCAAAAGCAAAAAAAGGTCAGTCCGTAAGATGGGGGAATATGTTTTGTGTTTGTTTTTGTGTTTGTGTCTGTTTGCAAATGTGTGCATGTTTATTTTTATTGCGAGCGGCAAATGGTAGAAAAATTGTTTTTCACTTGAATTTTTATTTTATTTTATTTCGTTTTCATTTTTTTTTGCTTTTTTTTGTGCTCCTTTTTGCATTTTTATTTTTATGAGCATTTTTATTTTTATTTTCAATTAAATTGCGTACAAATATCAAGTATATCTACAACACAGCAGCCGCAGCAGCAGCAGCAGCTTTTAAAGGCATAAATTGTTAAAGTTAAAAAAAAATTACTAGAAAGAAAAAAATATAAATAACAGAACAACTCTATGAAGAGAAAACATGCCAACATTATAAAAATAAAAATCAAATGCAAAGTAAATTGCTGCAGACTGGAAGCAAATACACATACAAACAGTCACACACATACAAACTCGTAAATTTTAGGGAGGAAAAATATTAACTCCATTTGTTATACAGAAGCGGTGGGGTAAGGCCGATTTGTGCGCTCCCATTATTGTTTTTTTTAAGATATAGGGAACAGTTTTGTTTTTAAATCCAGTTTTTTAACAAAACGATTTTGGTTTGGCAAACAACTTCTTCTGAGAAATACTTTTTAACTGAATATTTTTTTATTTATTTTTTTAATCACAAGAGAATTAAATTAGCGTTAATGCTTTAGAATTAATAAAACAAAATTAAGGTTTTTGACCCTATTGGTTTCGCTACGCTGTCCATATGTACATCTGTCTGTCTGTCTGTCTGTCCGACTGTCTATCACAAGCTGTTTTCTCAAGTACCATTAGCGCTACGGCTACGGAAATTTTCGCGGAATATGTAAAACTTTAGCCGCTACAACTACAAATATATGACAGATAAATATTAAAGAGTGTTCTAAAGCGAGCAACAAAAACTTTTGAAATCCTAATGTAATATACAGAAAATTATTATAGACACTTGCAGTTTTCAAAGTTACAGTATTTAAGTGCAGACTACACCAATCAACACTCAAACTTATGATATAAAAATTAAAGGTCATTCTAACAGTTAATTGTAGTTGCGACAGCTTGCTGTATCTCGCCAGCCGTAAGAGGCGCAAACTCTTGAAATTTTCAAAAACGAAAGTAAAATATATCGTCTAAAACCGAAAAATTGCTGAAACTGAAAAAATCTTCTTAATCCAAAAAAATTAAGTTTAATGAAAAAAACGCTTGAATTAAAAAGAATGCCGAAAGCAAAAATCGTAAAAATGAGAAAAGCGCTTAAATAAAAATTATCACCAAAAATAAAATAAATCGCTGAAATATCAAAAAAAAACACCACAAAAAATTACAAAAAGATCACTAAATCCCAGTAAAAAAGAGACTCCAAAAAAATCATGAAAATGTAGAGTTTGCGATGCGGAAGTAGTGAAAATTTCGATCCGATCTAATGATTTTTACATAGGGTTGTCATTGCAAGAAGTTCTCTTTTTCGATGCCTGGTCACTGAATTGGAAGCGATATTAAGAAAAATTCTCTTTTTTGTGTTCTATGATAATATTTTCATCTAGGCAAAATGGTAAATAGTTACCTATTTTAACAATTCGTTTCTTTTTATACGAATTTAAGCCCTAAACAGTGTTTTCATGTAAATTGAAGCAAATAACTTTTAAGTTTTAGACTAAATTTAGTTCATAAATTTCTTTAAAAAATTTTTTTTTTAATTCTGGTGAGTATTTTCCAACACTATGGAGGAGTTACAAGGTTTTGTATGACTAAAGTAAGCTTCTACATGGTTTCTTGCTCACTCTCGGCAAATTAAAAATATCGATTTTTTGTAAGCAATGAAAATGTAGTTCCACTAGAATGACTTCCATTTTTTTCACTAGGATATTAAAAAAAATCACCATAACGAAAAAAGCACCAAAACTAAAAAATCGCTGAAGCTAAAAAAATATCGTATAAAACCGAAAAATGCTTACACGAATAATCGTAAAAACGAGAAAATCGCTTAAATGAAAAAAATCAACAAAAATTTAGTAAATATTTCAAATGCAAAAAAAAATTAACACAAGTAAATATTTTGCCAAAAAACTAAAAAGAAAGTCACAAAAACCAAAAAAGCGCCAAAACAAAAAAATTGCAAAAGCAAAAAACTTTAAAATGGAAAAAATCGGAAAATTCCAAAAAAAAATTTCAAAACAAACAAACTGAAAAAAATTTACAAAACGAAAATATTGTTTTAATTTCTAGAACGAAAAAAGCGCCAAAAATTAGGAAACTCCAAAGTTAAAAACTCAAAACTGGCCAAAAACCGAAAAATAAATTGGCAAAAGGACAAACGGCACCAAGACTAAAAAAAAAACGCCAATAAAAAATATGCAAAAAAAACCTAAATATCACTTAAACTAAAACAAATTACCAAAAACCCGACAAAGTTCCCAAAAACGAAGAAAACTCTAAAACTTATAAAAGCCACCAATACTAAAAAAATCGCCAAAAACCGAAAAAGTTTATCGAGTGTTTTTAAATTTCTCCACGAAAAAAGCGCCGAGACTAAAAAATCACTAAAACTTAAATAAATCACTTAAAACCCGTAATAATTCCCAAAAACGTAAAAATCGCCATTATTAATTAAATCGCCCAAGTTATTTTTTTTTAAATAACAAACACAACCCGCAAAGCGATTAGCTTGTCTGCGGAAAAAACCCAGGGTATATGGTGGGAATCGAACCTACGACCTCTGGACTGAGAGGCTAGCATCGCTACCACTCACCCACAGGGGCAAAAATTATCGCTTAAAACCGAAAAAAGCTTACCTAATACATGTTTTCAAAAATTTCTACAGCGCCTAGGCTAACAAAAATCGCTAGAACTAAAATAGATAGCCAAAAATCTGAAAAAATTCCCAAAACGTAGAAAACGTCAAGACTTAGAAAAAAGGAAAAAATTAAAAAAAAAATCGCAAAAACCCGAAAAAAATTTAGCGGGTACTTAAAATTTCCTTAAAAACTTCTACATCATTTAAGATGAAATTTTCACAGAATATTTATAACCTTGGCCGCAACAATAGCGAAAAATCTTAGAAATGAGAAAAGCGCTTAAATGAAAAATATCACAAAAAATACAATAAATAGTAAAAATGCAAAAAAATACACAAAAATTAAAAAAAAAATCATCAAAACGAAAATAAATAAAGCCAAAACTGAAAAAACTTCCGAGCTAAAAAATCGCCAAAACTGAATGAAAAAAATCGCAAAAGAGTAATAGGTGCCATACGGGATAGTGGTGAGCGATAACGTGAGTTTTTTATAATGCTGCTCCTTGTGAACATGATTTCTAATTCGCTGTTCTTTTAAACTGTGACTGTGATCACAGTCTGGCAGTATATTGTTTGTAACAGTTCTGTTATATTGAGAAAATCGAATAAGAAGAGCAGCAGCGAAATTAAATTGTGAGTGTGATCCCGGTTTAACACATTTCAGCTCTTCTGCTTTAAAAGTATGAATTATTAGTATTGGTGTCTTGACAAATACTAATAAGAAGAGCAACAAGAACAAACAATTAGCAATCAACCCCATCCAAATATTGAGAATTGTTATATAAGAGGCAGAGAGACAATAAAATTGCAAATATAAAATGTGATTTGACACGATTTGACGATTTTTTTTTTTTGACAAAAGCTGAAGGTATAAAAAATTAATGTGGAAGCTTTATTTACTGTAGAGCATGCATACAAGAACAATCACATTTTGTATGAAAGAACTGTGTTTCCAAAACCTGTTACTTGACAAATACAGTGACAGTTGTGATTTGTGATTTTTCATTAGCTGTGAAAACAGTAAAAGGTACCGAAATATCGCTCAACTCTAGTACGGAAACCTTCTTGAGCGAATCAAAGTTTCACTTAAAAGGGTTTACTGTTTAATATGTGTTAAAATTAATATGAATGAAATGCATCTAGACCTGTGCTAGCCACCGACAGATATGTATTCGTTTATATGTATTCATGTGTATAAGAAGCCGATTGAATACCGGCACTGTGCTGTCACTTTGGCCGACATGAGCTAGACATGCTTAAGCATCAACAAACATTTTTTTTCAATATTTCTTATGCTTTAAAAAAAACTTAATTTCTATAAAAATTAGGGACAGAAGAAATTTTTATTTAGCTGACTTTATTGCAGTCAAGTGAAAAAATTAATAAATAAAATTTTTTTGTAAAAAATCAAATTCCTTTTTATTTAATTTTTTATGACTCCAGTAAAATAAACAAAACAATTTATATATACATATAAATTATTCCATGTCCTGCAGTATACTCGTTCGTATTTAAATGAGAGAGTTTTTTTTATTCAAATTGCTTAAGAACATAAAAAAGCAAACAAAAACATTTAAGTTGGAAATAAAACGTGAGTGTTACAAATTTAAATGAGTTTCTTATGCTAAATCTCAATTCGAAAATACTTTTATTGGGGGCGGGGAAAAAAAATCAAGCTCATCTTAAGTATTCACCACTTCCACTCCCACCTCTCACTTAAGTAATAGAAAATCATGGATTATTTTATGAGGTAAACAAACACTCTCATGCTGGATGAAAACGACCAAAAAACCAAAGCATAAGCATAGGCGTTACAATAAAGTTATACGTCGTATTTATAGTATAAAATGAGAGATGAAATAAAATAAAAATAAACAAATATAAGACTCAATATTATATTGAAATGGTTATATGTGTGACATGCACACACATAGTGTAACAGCTTTATGTGTGTGTAAATAAACATGAGGTATATATGGACACAAATGGCGTTGGCAAATGGTACAAATAATAAACGGAAATGGTCACCAAACATTATAACATTTGATGATGACGACTTTGGCCACTAACACTCTAGCAAACACAACAACAACATTAACAACAACAACAGCTTATATTTGCTAGGACAATAAATAAACATTTAACAGTGGGACTGAGTGGAATATTAATAACATTTGCTATAAAAAAATAAAAATGTATATTAATTTTGTGCATGATTTTTCAATTCATCCCTTAGTTTTGAAATTGTTTTTAAAAATAATTAATAGTTACCTTCTGCAAGCCATTGTGTGCTTTGCTGCATTACAACTGTAAACGATAACGACCAACTTATACAATTTAAACACACACACACACATACACACCTACATACATACATACCCTGCAGGAAATGTCAATTGTAAAATTATATATTACTACTTATGATATAAATATAGAAGGTACTTCCATTCTCTCTTTGTTTTTAAAAATAGGTATTTATTAAGTTTGGGTTTTGAGAGAAATAAAGAAAAATGTTCCCATATAGTAAAAAATTTAAGTCTTCCCCTAGAATTTTTTTTTACAAAAATGTATAATTCTCTTAACAAAAGTTTGCGAAAAATTAAAGTGACATAGATAAGTACACATTGTGAAGATTTAAAACTGGTTACATAATAACTTATCGCATATTTTTATGTTTTCTGCTTAATATAAATCTTTTAATTATATTTTCATCTAAATTTGGCGTTGAGAAACCAAATTTAGTGATGTTTTTGATTAGTTGACAATGAATGAATTTTCATTAAGTTTAACAAATATCGATTGATATTGCATTTTGTTTAATCTACATCTATCGTTTCTTGTTGATTGTAACATCTTTTTCTAAGATATTGAAGAAGATCTTTTGGCAAGTCTATTTCACAGATATTATAAGCTCTTAGCCACTTTTGACGAACACCAGGAAATAAAGGGAATTAAAAAAATGCTGCACTACTTATGCTCTAATTCTGGATGAAGATTTAGAATGTTTATGTTTGAAAATACTTTTAAGTTCTTCATTTTGAATTCTCTAAATTATTTTATTCAAAAATGGTTGTTGTTTTTGATAACGAAAAATTAAAATATTATTACCATGTTTTTAAAACATACAAATTAAATTAATATATTATACAATAGTTTGAAAAATATATGAAAAAATGTGTTGGGTATAATGTTTAGAACAAAATCAAAAAGCAAATACCCGAACCTTCTAGCATAGACAATAAATAATGTTTTAAAGAATCACATCTCCTGCTTTTTTCGTCCATAGACAAGACGATATAATCGTCGAATAGAATTTATGCATTAATTGTTTAATTTATACAATCTATATTTTATAAAAACTATTTTGAAATAATTTTTTTTTTAAAATTTTCAAACAAAAAGGAAACAGAGGGGGAAATATTAAATTAATACGGTAGCAGGATTTTAACGTAAACTTCAGAATACCTATAGCTGTCAGAAGGTGAATGTCAAGAAAAAATTAGAGAATGGAAGTACCTTCAATATTTACATCATGGTACTACTGACATATTATACCCCAACCAATGCTATCTTCTAGTGACATTTAACACACGAAATCTCTGTGCAAAATGTCCGTAGTAAGACTGTACTGATTAATTTAAATATTATATTTTGCTAAATTAGTACAGTCAAACACTTACGTATGTACCTGAAAGTGTGACAAATATTTAGCTGAGCGTACAAAATCTTCCACTGGTTGAAAAAAGAAATTTCCACAATTGGCACTTTCACTAAAAAATTTTTAGTTTTCACATTCTTTATTTTTATACAATATGAATATGAATTGCTCAATACATTTATAGGTATTAAACTTTTAATTTTATTTTTAAACTAATTTTTAGAAACACTTGAATTTTGTAATCCTTGCATATTTGTGTGTGTTTGTGTGTTTGTAAACACAAATATAAAATAAATCTCATTACAATACACAAGCACACTCCTCCAACTACTGGTGTTTTTTATATTTCTACTTTTTCTTCTTCTTCTACAACATCTGACTAACGGCACAACGTCTGTATATGTAATGAAGCCACACAAACACTTACAAGGTCACATACATAACGGCACTTAGGAGAATATATTTAAGGGTCTTTGCCTTAATAAAAAAATAACAAACAAACAAACACTCACACTCACACACGCTTTTTCGCAAACATAAAAATGCAAAGAAAAAAAGGGAAACGTATAAAAATTGAAAACAGTTCAAATGAACTAAATAATATATAAAAAAATGACAAATGGACAGGATTTAAGCATAAAAAAACACACACACAAAAACACACAAGCGACCTTTAGTGATGGTTTTTTATAAAGACAACAAAAGCAATTGAAATATACTGAATGGCTATGACTGACGGGGCTATAAAAAATTAAAAATGCTACGTTTAAAGGTAAAGCAATTTCTAAAAAAAAATTAAATCTTTAAAGAAAAAAATGTTTAAGCAAAAGTTAAAAGTGGTTAAAAGATTTTTTTAATTTAATACTTGCCAACGCAAAGAGAAAGGGTATGGCATATATTTATAGACACATACATATAAGCATTTCCATCGAAAGGTTCACGGGCACAAAAAAAATTTCAAGTGATTGAAAACACTTTGTTGAACACATTTTTCTAGAGAAAGGATAACGTTTAACTAATATAAAATAATTTTACATTTATTTATAAACACATTTCAAGGTATTGACTGGAGAATCACAAAAGTGTCACTTTTATGGTTAGTCTATTTCTTTTGCTCGTTTCTTGAAATTTTTCTGAGGACACAAAGACTCAACGGGCGGCATAACCCTACTAGCCGCATGGACTAATACCCTGCACATCTGGAAACAATGTTGGCAGCTCCAACACCAGGATCGTATGACTTGGCCCAATCACACATTCGTCTTACGTAAACACTGAGTACCGAAAAGGTAATATTTTACGGCCTTATGCTCCTTGCGGGAGTAAAAGCAGTAAATATATATAAAAAGAGCTTATAACGAATGCCTAAGAAATTACAGTTAATGTTTGCTTTGCAAAATCACATATCTTAATGTCACGTGCGACATTGAAAAATAATCTTTTTTGACAGTGCATAACTATAAACAGAGATTTTTGATAAAATTAACATCATATAAAATTTTCCTGAAATATATAAAGACCTAGTCACGTGCGACATCGTAAGAGTAATATTAATTAAAAGTAAAGAATAAAATTGTTTCCAAAAAATTTTACATAATTTTAAACTATTGGCAGATTACATTAAATGTTTGGTTTACAAAATAGCATATCTTAATGTCACGTGCGACATTGAAAAATAAGATTTATTGACAGTGTAATTACTATAAAAAGAAATATTTAACACAATTAATATAACATAAAAATTTTCTGAAAAATATAAAGATTTGGTCACGTGCGACGTCGTAAGTATTAATTTAAAGAAAAAAATTTTACAAAAAAATTTTACTTTATTTTAAACTGTTGGCAAATTACAATAAATATTTGCTTTGAAAAATCGCATATCTTAATGTCACGTGCGACATTGAAAAATAAGCTTTGTTGACAGTGCATTCACTTTAAATTGAAATATTTAATACAACTAAAATAATATAAAAATTTGCTGAAAAATATAAAGTTTAGGTCACCTGCGAAATCGTAAGTGTAAAATTGAAAAAAAACTATAGATAAAAAACTTTAAAACTTAAAATAAATTAAATAAATTGTATTCTAATAATATATTCGAATAAATTTTAATCGAATAAATTCTTAGAACAAATTTTTTTTAACATTATTCGATTAAACATCCATATTTTTTTTATCAAAAGCGATTTAAACAAAAAACTAACTGAGAGAAAATTTAATCGGAAGTGGTTTTTTCGAATAACATAATAAAACACGCAATAAAACACAGTTATTTATGTATATATGCATGTATGTATATGTAAAAAACATTTAAACTGTACGCACAAATTTTGAATAAATTTTAATCGAATAATATTATTCGAATAAACCTTCTATAAATTTATGATAAAAAAATCTTCATTTAAACATTTTAATGAATTAAGTCTGTTAGCAGAAAGTTTTTTGCATAATTTTGTTCGAGTTAATTTTATTCAAATAATTTCATTCTTAATTCATAATTTACGGCTTGACTTAGCAATTTACGCATCAATTTTACTCAGAGAAAATTTAATCGTTTATAGTTTATTCGAATAATATTATTATTCTCAACATCACCTAAATTGTATTTAAGTAATATTATTCGAATAATTTTTTTTATTCCATGTTATTTGATGTAACATGTTTTCCAGCAAAATATGTTTATGTTCCAAACTTATTCGGAGAAATTTTAATGGAATATGACTTATTCGATTAATATAATAATGGTAAGCATCCAAGCGTACGTACGTTACAAAGTTTTCACCCGGTGTTAAAATTATTCAAAAAAAAAATTAATCGATTAAAATTATTCGAATAAATTTTTTATTAGCTTATTTTGTATAGAAGTTTTCCCATATATAAGTAAATATAATTTAAGCAAGAAGTTCAGCTATCGAATAATAATAATTTGTCGAATAATAATATTATGCGAATTAATTTAATATGAGTTTAATTCGTATAAAATTGATCTTCTAAAATTTTACAAGGACTAAGCTTATTGCATCATGGTTTTTCGCTTAATATTATTAAAGGTATATAGTTATATTCGATCCAAGCATACAGAGCCAGTCAATAACAATCTTTGCATTAAACTTTCCCGGTATCCATTAATCAGATATCCTGTATAGACTATAATAGGACAAACTTGAGATTTAGACCAATTTCTTAATGTTTCCTTAAAAATACATTCCTATATTGAACTAAATATAGTTTTAACAAAATGTTCAGTTTTCAACCTTCACTGCAAAAATAATTAATATTTTTAATTAATCTCTTGCCTGACTACCTGCAGAATTCATTTGTTATATTCTAATCTACCTTGAGTTGAACAAAGCTCTTTCTTATTCCAACAAGATGTGCTTAAATTGTTTCTTGAACATCTATCTGTAATCTTTTTAGCTGTAATCAAAAAACTTAATTATTTTTCTTAGACACTTATGCAAAATGTCAACCTTTTTATTGTTTCAATCACTCAAAAAATAGAAATAAAAATATAAAAAAATAAAATACAGACAAACATCTTAATGAATCACTAACAAATCCCTTCCCATATCAATCAATTTGTCATTATTCAGCATGATTGTAAACGAAATCAACGTTTATTTCTATAATTGTATTAATAGGAAGGAAATGGTGCACAATGGGACGAAATTGAATAAACCTAATAAAATTAATTTGATAAAAAAATTAATTGCTTAGTATTTTTCTTCCGAATCATAGTATTTGAGTTATTTTTCATTGAAAAATTGCATTACAATAAATTTTATTCGCATAACAATAATAATAAATTATCCGAACATGTTAAATTGCTAAAAGACACATACAATTACCTTAATGGCAGTATAAGGCATTTGAATATTTTTCCTATAATTTAATTGATTGTAAATTATGTAGTTAAAATTATTCGAAAAAAAAAAACAATCGAATAAAATTATCCGAGTGAAATCATTCGAATAAAAATATTTTAATAGAACCGTTCGAAAAATGTTATTCAAATCAACCGATTCAAATAAAATTAATTGAGTAAAATTATTCGAAAACATTTTTTAATCGAATAATTTCAGAAGAAAAACTTTAAAATTTATTAATCGATAATTTATTCGAATAGAAATAGTAATATCTCTTATTAAAAAAACTAAAACATAATAATTGAACAAAATTTATTAATTCGTTTAATTTTATTATAAAATTATTTGAATAGAACCGTTTGAAAAAAATTTTCAAATTAAACCCTTCGTATAAAATTATTCGAATACAATTTTTTTTAACACTTAAATCGAATAATTTCAGAAAGAAAATATTTAATAAATATCATTTTATTTATTAAACTATTCGCCAACCAATTTATATAATATAATAATTTATTCGAATAATAACAATATCTTTTATTTTAGAAAATTAAAAACTAAAAATTTTATTAGTTATTCAAACAAAAAAAAACAAGCCAAGCCAAGACTTTTCTACAAGTAAAACTTATTAATTCGAAAAAACCAATTTAAGCGACGAAAACTGTACGATTAAAAATTATTCGAATAAAAAAATACAAGAAATTGTTTATTGGATTTTTAATTTTCTTAGCATTTTCTCAGCTCGCCTTTAGTTTTTTTTTAATATCAGCAAACTTTATAATGCAAACAAATTTAAGGGAATAAGAATAAAAATTATTCGATTAAAATTAAAAAAAGAAATTTTTTAATTTAACATTATTGTTTAGTTATTTTTCAACAAAAATTATTTTTTACTTATTGAAATTAATGCTAAGAAAACTATTCGACTAAAAATTATTCGAATAAAATAAATAAATCTATTAAGTTTTAAATATTTATATTAAATATTGTTTTGATTTTTCTACATTTCTTTTATATAACAAAAAAAAAAGTTATGCAAATAAATTTTTCCAATAAAATTATACGGTTGCGAGTTAATCGAATAAAATAATTTCACATATTTGCTTTCACCAGCCTTTAATAAAATATTTGAGTAAAACAACTTAAGGAAAATTAACTGAACAGTTTAAGCGCTCTGAAAACTTTAAAACATTCAAATTTAAAATTTTATTGCAAAAATCCGAATAAAAAAATATATTCGAATGAATATAAATTATTTTTTGTTAAACACTGAAGGAATATTTTTGTTCTTATTTAAATCTATTATGAAATAACATTCGACTAATATTACGGATCTAATTTTTACAAGCATTAATTTCAATATTAAATTGATTAAAATCATTCAAATACAAATAAGTAATGGAATACTTTTTGTATGATTAGTGTTTGGGTACTTTTCATGTGTAT
Organism: Tachina fera; assembly: GCA_905220375.1. Taxonomy (NCBI): domain Eukaryota; kingdom Metazoa; phylum Arthropoda; class Insecta; order Diptera; family Tachinidae; genus Tachina; species Tachina fera. The sequence goes on from LR999963.1 coordinate 182,148,175, forward strand.
AAATTAATCGAATAAAATTATTCGGTTATAATTTTATCGCATAAAATTATTTAAAATACTTATATAATTTTAAATTCCTTTTTTTTTGTTTTTTGCATAAAATAATTTATTCGAATAAATTATTTATTCGATTTCATTTTATGTTAAAGAAGAAGAAGCAGAATAAATTTTTCTGACATAATCTTTTCAATAAATTATTGTTTTGATCAGTTTGAACTGAAATTGCAAATTACATTAAAAAATTTCAATCGAATCTAATTATTCGAACAATTAGTGAGACAACAATTTTAATCGAATTAACAGTTTTTACGGTACGAGTATCTGTTAATAAAATATTGTTCAACTTGCAGCTGCTAAAACTTTTTCATTTTCTACAATAAGCTTTCTGCCGAAAATTTACAATTGCTGTTAGTATTTCTGCCCCAATGTGCACTGTTACAAAATTTTCACATTGAATTCAAATCAAATGCACACCCACACAACAGAAACAGTAGTGAGTGAGTGTTGAAACAAAAAAGAACAAAAAAAACAACAAACATACATTTAGGTGTAACGCAAATATAAGAGTAATAATATTAAAACAAACATGCGAACGTTTTGTTTCACACTCGAACGCATTGATATACATAATTTAAAAGTAGATTTGAACTCGACAAGAAATTTAACACGAAGCGCAGTCAGAGGCAGACAGTTTGAAAGTAGCAGCTGCAACCTCAATATTTTATTTATCCTGCAGCCATATTTGCTGTTAAAACAACCATAATGTTGCTGCTATTGTTAATGTTTTTTGTTATTGTTGTTATTCGTAGCCAGCAATAAACAAAACCACTGACTCATATTCACCAAACAAATAACCAGCCTGCCAACCAAAACCCAACATTATGAATTATAATGGTAACAACAAGAAAGAGCGCACAACAAATCATCTCTATCAATAAAACTACGAACACATACAGACACGAGCACACACTCACACACACACTTACACGTAAACAAAAGAAACTGCAACACTATTGAAATACTTGGCCCGATACTTTGGATACAAAGATATTGTGAAGAGCTGCTTGCAAGAAGTGTCTTCTCTTAAGTAGGAGTCGTGTGCGATGGTGGGCTTATGCTGGTTTTAAGTTGTTGTAGCAACTCTTAAGACTATAATAGCAATTGTTGTTGTTGTTGTTACCACTATTAGTTGTAGCCATAGCAAGTAATAGTTTTTCTTCTTGTACTCTGCTTAACTCCCGGCATAACCGCCTTATTCTTCATTTCATTCATCTGCTGCTGCCTCTTTTGGTTTAGCAGCACAGGACATAAGAATAAGAAATCTCCTTATATTGCCATTACAACCGGCCTCAGGCAACATGTTGGTTTTGTTAGAAGTTTAAATCCATACACACACACATACATACACACACACATACATACACACACATATTTCTTTTTTAGCAGAAATGGCAAAATTGAAGAAAATTATATAGTTTAAAAATATGTAACACAATTAAAGGGGAGAAAAAAAATATATGGAATAAAAAATTAATGAACTATTTTTAAAGAAATATTTGCTATTACCCAGTACCATACAAAACAAAAAGAAAAGGTTCTAACAACTGGGTCCGACAAAGGAGACCAAAGAAAAATATCCTCTCTCTCATCGGTGTATTGAAAGTTTAAGTCTGTATCGTTTATACGAGTATAATAGAGCAGAATGAATATCTAAGAGTTGCTAGTTGGCCTAGTAAGGATACCATGGGCCAATAAGGATATTAAATCTAGTCTATAGAAGACTACGATAGTGAAAACAGCCAGCGATAGTTTTATCTAATCTTCAGTGGAATCTGGTTTTGAATTATTTTTCCAGGAAGTTAGATTCATATCCTGACGACATACATGTGGCAGTATTAGAAAACACCTGACTAAGACATCACAATGGCTGCAAGCATCACTGAAAATTAGCAGCAAGAGAAGCAACGATTGTGGCCTAAGCATTGACCCACAGGAAAAGAGTCTAGAGCTCCTTGCAAAAATTTACAAGATAACATCCCTTCTACTTCCAAAATTAAAAAAAAAAACATAGAACTTAAGCTGTCAAAAAACACCAAAAATATTTCTTTATGCCTTGCACCTTAAGGACCCAGAACTGCAGGGCAATCGTCTGTATTGATTTTTTTAAATACTCTCATATTTTTCTTTAAGCTTTTATTATTTCTTTAACAATATAGATACTGAAATAAAATTCATTATCTTTTTTAGATTAGCGAATTTCCAAATATGTTTTTCTATTTATTATAATATATAAACATATATTTATATCCCCAGAACTGCAGGGTAATCATATATATTTATTCTTTTTAATTTTATTTTGTTATCCTCTTACAGCTATACTCTAATTTAAGACCATAAATAAAATACAGCTTGTGCTTAAAGATGTCTTTTTATTTATTCTAATACATAAACAGGTAAGTCTCAAGAACTACAGGGTAATTGTGTTTAAATATATTTTTCTTATAATTTAATTATTTCCTTTTTTGGTTTACAGAGATAGAAGGATAATATTTATCAGCTATTTAAGATTTCGTTAATATCCAAAAATGTAATTCCCCAGAACTGCAGGGTAAACTTATTTATTTATTATTATTATTTTTGCCCAATTTTCCTCTAACAATTCTTCTCTAAGCTAAGAGCATAAATGAAAGACAATTTGCGTTTAATAATATCTTTTTTATTTATTCTGATATATAAACAAGTAAGTCACAAGAACTACAGGGTAATTGTTTCTATTGATATATTTGTGTTTAAAAAACATTTTTCTTAAAACTTGACTCCTTCCTTTTTGCAGGGTAATCGTATTTATTTATTATTATTATTATTATTTGAGCTCAAGTCTCCTCTTACAACCCTTCTCTAAACTAAGAGCACATATAAAAGACATTTGAAGATGTCTTTATTTAATTCTTATATATGACCAAGTTATTCCCCAAAAGTACAGGGTAATTGTCTCTATTGATATATATGTATTTAAAAAACATTTTTCTTATAACTTGCCTCATTCCTTTGTGATTTATAGAAAACAATAAAATTTATTAGCTCTATGTAACTTTTCAAAAATTTAATTCCCCAGAACTGCAGGGTAATCATGTACATACATATATCTCTAATATCTTGTTTCTCTCTCCTAATATAGAAAAATTGAAGAATAAAATTAATTATTTAATATTTAAATTTCGCAAGGTGTTGTTCTATTTTTTTTATGTACAAACAAGTTTGTTTCCAGAACTGCAGGGTAATTGTGTATATTTTTTATAGCTTATTTCTTTCTTTTTATATACAGAGATATATACTAAACTTCCTTATATATTTAAGATAGGTACATTTTAAAAGATATCTTTTTGTTTATTCTAATATATAAACATATTTGCCCCAGAACTGCAGGGTAATCATATATATATTTATAGCTTATTTCTGTCTTTTTATATACATATATACTAAAATTCATTATATATTTTACTTTTGTAAACTTTAAAAGGTGTTCTTTTATATATTTTAATATACATACATATAAAGATATGTACCGCAGAACTGCAAGGTATTTTTATACATTTCCTAAAGCTTACAGCTTGTTTTAATATACAGAGATATATGAATAAAATTAATTTTCTATATAATATTGATTAATTTCAAAAGAAATTTTTTCTAATTATTTTAATATGTAAAAATTTTTGTCTCCAGAGCTGCAGGGGAATAGCATATATTTTTTTGAGCTTATTTCTTACTTTTAATATATAAAGAGAGAAGACTAAAATTATTATTTATTATAGATTTGTAAATTTTGAAAAGTGTCTTTCTATTTGTTCTAATATAAGAACATGTGCATGTAACCCCAGACCTGCAGGGTAGTTGCATTTCTTTCTTAAGGCCTGCTCCTTTCTTTTAATATACAGCGATAGAAGAATAAAACTTATTTTCTATTTAAGATAGATAAATCTTAGAAGATATCTTCGTATTTATTCTAATATATAAACATACTTGTTCCTAGAACTGCAGGGTACTTAATTGTATTTATTTTGACTTTTTTCTTTCTTTTACTACTTAGAGATACATGACTAAGATTAATTTTTTATTTATATATATATGTATATATATATATATTTATATATATATGTATATATTCTAGTATCTAGACATATTTGTCCCCAGAACTATAGGGTACTTGTATATATTCCAAATAGCTTCCTTCCTCCGTTTAATTTATGGGAATATAAAAATAAAACTCCATCTGTTTTAGTTTATGAAATTTCATTTCTCTTATTTATTCTAATATATATAAACGTGTTTGTTCCCATATCGACAGGGTAATCGTGTGTATACATTTCTTATAGCTTAATTCTTTCTTTTGCCACGTAAAGATAGAAAAATAAAACTCATTATTTATTTACGATTTCTACATTTTGAAAAATGTCTTGCTTTTATTTCATAATATATATTAAGATGTGCATATAACCCCAGAACTGCAGGGTAATGGTATAAATATTTTATAGCTTGTTTTTTCATTTAATATATGATGTATCTAAGGAACCATAAGGGGCAAAATCTTAAAATTTTCAAAGACTTTGATATTAAAATATCCCTAAAGTTTAAAATTCCGCAACAAAAAATCTCCAAAATAAAAAACGCTTAAATAAAAATTATCACTAAAATAAAATAAATCAGTCCAATGCAAAAAAAAATCACCAAAAGCATAAAGGCCGTCAGAAAGCTAAAAAAATCTTAAAAAACGAGAAAAAAAGCGTTGAAACAAAAAAAATCGCCAAAACGAAAAAAGCACCATACTAAAAAAATCGCTAAAATTAAACAGCCACCGAAAAAATTTCGCCAGACGTAAAAAAAATCACCATAACAAAAAAAACTCCAAAACTAAAAAAACCAACAAAACCCGAAAAAGATGGGTTAAACAAAAAAAAACGCTAAAACAAAGGAAACACTTTTTTAAATCTCTACATCAGATAAGATATTCGATTATATAGGATAACGTTCCGTAAGTAGTGCCCGTACGAAACTTGTCGTGTGCTAGTCAAAGTCGCACTTCATTGAATTTATTCTTTTCTGATTTTTAGAGATAGAAGTATTAAATTACTCATGCGCTTGAGATTGATAAATTTCAAAAGATTATTTTCTTCTTTATGCAAATATCTCAACATCTACATAAAAAATCCCCAGAACTGCAAGGTAATAGTATATTTTTCTTATAAATTCTTTATTTTTTCTTTTTTTCATAAAGCAATAGAGACAGAATTATAAAATTCATCCATCATCTATTTAAGATTTGTAAATTTCCCCAAAAATTTATTCACAACCATTTTATGGCAAATAGATTTCAATATATTTATATTTGCAAAATTTTGCAAGCGGTTTTCACAAAAGTGTGGTTTTGCTGCTGAGACCCCAAAAGCAATGGAATCTTGGAAAATGAAATTCTCTTTTAATTTGTTGTAAATTGTGGTGAAAATTTAAACAAAATTAAGTTGGAATTTTTTACAAAATATGCAAATTATGGGCAAACAGTTAATCATGCAAACAAATGGGAAGTTTGTAAGGATTTAAGGAATTTTACCATAAGAGAGATTATTGTAAAAGAAATACATAGTGGCTTAAGGACTTAATGAACACTAGGAAAATGTTAAAAGGAAATGGCAAACATTTCAGTAAGTGATTTGTCATAATTTAAAGCTGCTGTCGCTGCTGTTGCCTGCCCCAGCTCTAATGAAGCAAATTCAACTTGAGTACTCGTATTTTTCTTTTCTTTATATTATTTTTATTATTTACTTGCTTTCGTTACACAAAATTCCTAAATTAAAACAATAAATGTCATACACATTTCGCAAGCATAAAGAAATATTCACATAGCGTACAATGTAAAAAGTGAACTGGAGTTTTTTTTTTTTTATTTTTTTTTTTTTTTGTTAAATTGCTTTGCCCTGCTGCGTCAGCAAAAACTACTTGCAGCAAATAACAAGTAAAAAGAGAAAGAAAAAAAAACAACATTAAAAATATTGGTAAAATTGAAATGAAATCACAAAGCATTGGGAATTTGAAAATAATAAAATAAAAAAGATGGGGAGCACTACGAGAGGGCAAAAATATTAAAAAGTTGTGGAAAAACAATACTTTTACCCTGTCAATAAACCAACATCAAAAGATTAATAAATCGATAGCATGCACCTGGTGTCTGCAATCAACTTCTGTCGTGATTTTTTTCCTCTCAATTTTATTTATTTTTTTTTTTACTTTTCATTTTACTTTTACTCGTGCTAACATGCACCATTTCAACTGCCATCCATTTAACTATTTTTTTTCTAGTATTTCTACAAGTATATTTCATTCTCCATGGAATTTTTTTTCAATATTTTTTGTTTTATTTTATATTTATTTTCCCTGCATGTTGTTTTTTTACCAGATTTTATTTTGGAGGAAAAAAAATTATTTGCTTTTCACTTACAATTTTTTATTTCCGCTAAGAATTCTATTAAAAAATATTTTTTTTTAGTTTTTATATTACCGTTCAGCTTGTGTTTCTGCACCATAAACCATGGCGTTTGTTAGCTGAACTTGGAGAGGGATCAAAGCGGCAAATAAAAGTTTGATGTTTTCCTTATAATAATTCTAATACATTTTTATGTTTTGCAGCAGAAGGCATTGAAGGTAGCTAAATTAATTTAAAATAAAAAAAATATATGTATAATAAAATAAACTTAAATTAAATTAAATTAAATTAAATTAAATTAAATTAAATTAAATTAAATTAAATTAAATTAAATTAAATTAAATTAAATTAAATTAAATTAAATTAAATTAAATTAAATTAAATTAAATTAAATTAAATTAAATTAAATTAAATTAAATTAAATTAAATTAAATTAAATTAAATTAAATTAAATTAAATTAAATTAAATTAAATTAAATTAAATTAAATTAAATTAAATTAAATTAAATTAAATTAAATTAAATTAAATTAAATTAAATTAAATTAAATTAAATTAAATTAAATTAAATTAAATTAAATTAAATTAAATTAAATTAAATTAAATTAAATTAAATTAAATTAAATTAAATTAAATTAAATTAAATTAAATTAAATTAAATTAAATTAAATTAAATTAAATTAAATTAAATTAAATTAAATTAAATTAAATTAAATTAAATTAAATTAAATTAAATTAAATTAAATTAAATTAAATTAAATTAAATTAAATTAAATTAAATTAAATTAAATTAAATTAAATTAAATTAAATTAAATTAAATTAAATTAAATTAAATTAAATTAAATTAAATTAAATTAAATTAAATTAAATTAAATTAAATTAAATTAAATTAAATTAAATTAAATTAAATTAAATTAAATTAAATTAAATTAAATTAAATTAAATTAAATTAAATTAAATTAAATTAAATTAAATTATATTAAATTAAATTAAATTAAATTAAATTAAATTAAATTAAATTAAATTAAATTAAATTAAATTAAATTAAATTAAATTAAATTAAATTAAATTAAATTAAATTAAATTAAATTAAATTAAATTAAATTAAATTAAATTAAATTAAATTAAATTAAATTAAATTAAATTAAATTAAATTAAATTAAATTAAATTAAATTAAATTAAATTAAATTAAATTAAATTAAATTAAATTAAATTAAATTAAATTAAATTAAATTAAATTAAATTAAATTAAATTAAATTAAATTAAATTAAATTAAATTAAATTAAATTAAATTAAATTAAATTAAATTAAATTAAATTAAATTAAATTAAATTAAATTAAATTAAATTAAATTAAATTAAATTAAATTAAATTAAATTAAATTAAATTAAATTAAATTAAATTAAATTAAATTAATTTTATTTAATTTATTAAATTTACAACAAATTAAATTACATTAAATAACAATTAAATACAATAAAATAAAATGCAATTAAATTAAATAAATAAAAAATAAATTAAAATAAATTAAAATAAAAAAAATAAAATTAAATTAAATAAAATAAAATAAATTAAAATAAAATAAAATAAAATTAAATTAAATAAAATAAAAAACCAAGTAAAATAAAATAAAAAAAATATTAAAAAAATAAATAATCAATAATAATAATAATAAAATAAAAATCTAAGGAAAATAATGAATTTTATTCTTCTATCTTTAAATGGTAAATGAAATAAAACAAGATATAAAAATTATATGCAATTGCCCTGCAGTTCTGGCGTTAAACATTTTAACACATTTGAATATAACGAAAGATTTATTTTAAAATTTACCAATCTTAAATCGCAAATGGCTTTTAATCTGCTATTTCTTTATTTACAGAGAAGTGGGTTATAAAGTTTAATACAACTACCCTGTAGTGCTGGGGATATCTATGTTTGTATAGTAGAATAAATAGAAGCACACCCTTCCAAATTAAAAATCTTTAATAGATAATGAATTTTAAGGATATATCTATAAAAGAAACCAAAAACTAAATCAGCAATAAAATATATGCGATTACCCTGCAGTTCAAGGGACGTTATCTATACAAAGGAAGTTATATTTTATATACATATATACAATTGCCCTACAGTTCTATATTTTAAAATTTACCAATTTCAAATAGAAAACTAGTTTTTGTATTTTATCTGTTTATTTTAAAAGAAAGAATCAAGTGGTAAGATACATCTACAAATACCTTGCAGCTCTCGATATATACATATGTATATGTCTTTATATTAGTATAAATAAGAAGGGACAGATTTTGAAATTTAAACATCTTAAATAAATAATGAATTTTAGTCATCTATCTCTATATAGTAAAAAAAAGAGTAAAATATATATGTTTACCCTGCAGTTCTGATAAGCAAACGTATTTATTTATAACATAAATAGCTAGACATATTTGAAAGTTTTCCAATCTGGAATTTATAATGAGTTTTATATTTCTATCTCTATAGGTTAAACGAAAAAAACTAAGCCATGAGAAATATAAGCAATTACCCAGTAGTTCTGGAGTTATACAGTGTTTGATATACACATTTATATGTTAAAATAAATTGAAGCACACGTTACGTAGTAGAGGAAATATATACAATTACACTGCAGTTCTGAGGAATTACATGCTTAGATATTAAAACATTTATAAAGACATCTTTGGAAATTTACAAATCTTAAATAGATAATGCATTTAATTTTTCGGTCTCTAGACAGCAAAAAATTAAAGGAACAAGTTATAAGAAACATTAAAAACAAATATATTAATAGAGAAATTTACCCCGTAGGTTTTTTGACTTAATTGTTTATATACTTTTTTCTATACAATAAAGTATTTATTTTTTTGGACAAGACAAAATGTGTATTATAGAAAAACTTTTTCTTTAGAAAAAATATTTAGTTTTATAAAAAGAGGATTTCCTCGACAAGGCGAAAATAAGAAAAACTATTGCCTGGACATTTTGAGCTATAGCAAAATATTTTTTCTATAAAAGAAAATACTGACTCATCAACTACAAGTCAACTATTATTTTAAATTTTTTTTTTTTAATTCAATCAGAGAAAGTTTTTGCTTCATCAATCTTCTTGAGTCCTTATTATTTTTTTATTAATTGTAAATAATAAATTTATCTTCTCTTTTAGTTGAAGTTCACTTCATATTCCTTGTACTCATATTACTTTCTTCCCATCAAACATTATCTTGATTGACCCTGACATCATTTTTGTTTATTTATTTCTTTGATTTATTTTTATGTACAAAAATTAAACAAAATGTTAGAAACAAATTTCTATACATATTTTATTTCATGATTTTCCTTTCATATTTCTTTAAAGATTTTATTTTATTTGTGTGATGTTTTATGATTTTTTTATTTCGCTTTGTTTCACTCTCTTTCTATGTGGCAGTCAGACCAATACATGTGTGCTTTAATAAACACATGTTTGTGATGTGTGTGTGTGTATGTATGTGTATTATACACTTGTGCATAATACACTCTGCTAGTTTTAGCTGCATGTGTTGGTATGAGTTCTTACTTATTTTTAAATTTGTGCTTTTTTGGAAAATTCATAGTGGTTTATTCATATCAGCTGCTTTTCTTGTTGTTTTTACTAAAACACACATACACGCAAGCACACAAAGTCTTACACATACATAAACAAATTATGACTTTTTTGTTTTAATAAAAAAAAAAAAGATTTTAATAATCATTGCTTTCGTCGTCGCATGGCGTAAAATCTGTTGTGTGGCAGCGTTTTTCATGCAGTTGATTTTCAAAGAAAACAAATTTATAAATTTTTGTTTGTATATAGTATATACATATATACACACAAACATGTTGCAGTGGCAGCGTGTCAGAAAATTGAGTGATTTAATTTCATTCAGTTATTTACTTAAGGTTTTTTAGAGAATATTTTTGGCATGAAAGATAAAATTTTTTAACACCTAAATTTTTACTCTGCAAAATTAATCGATTAAATCGTTATTAAATATTTGTAAGTGGATTATGTATAAAGCTTTATGTCCATTAATTTAACTTATTGGAAAATTTTAAATAAGTGTTAATGGCGTGGGTTATGTTTCAAGGATATAAAAAATATGCAACTTTATAAGCTAAAATTGGAAAACTAAAATAAATAAATAAATAATATTAAAAAAAAATAATAAATAAATAACAATAAACATATTTTTAGACACAGTATATTTTTTTTAAGTACATTTATTATTTGGGGGATTCAAATGGTCATAGTTTAATGTTTTCAAATTTTTGTTTGAAAGAAAAACCAAAAGCAAAAACTTTTTGTTTTTAATTTTATAAAATTTATTAATTTATAAAAATATGATCTCAGTTACTAGGTATTTGAACAAATTAGATTTTGATAATTTTACAAGCTACAACTTTGATTGAACTGTAACATTTATCAGAGTTACTTTAATATAAAAGTCTATCTGTTGTAAGGCATATAATTTTTAAATGATTTGTTCAAAACAATTTTTATTAAATAAAAGAATTCATTGTTTTAACAACTTAATTTAAAGAATGCCTTTTAAAAAGTATTTTTACGATATTTTTTAAAAATAAATTCCCAACAAAGGTTTTATAAACTGATTATTTCGTAAAACGTTATTTTTCAAAAAATTATTTTTTCAAAATATGTTTTTCTCAAAATGGATTTTGTGTAAAAACATGTACGCTTAAAAAGCTACCGAAAACACCATTACAATTTTCGTTTTTAAAAAGTGCTTTCACAAAACATACTTTTTCCGCAAGGTATTTTCCTTGAAAGGTACTTTTTTTGAAAGGCGTTTCTACATTTTTTAAAACTTAATTTTTATAAGGTACATTTTTTTAAATTACTTTTTTTAAAGTTAGTTTTTTAAAAGATACTTTTTAAGAGGTATTTGTCAAAGGTACTTTTTTTAATTGGTATTTTTTAAAGGTACTTTTCTAAAAGGTACTTCTTTAAAAGGTATTCTTTTTAAAACAAATCTTAGCGGTACTTTTTTAATAAGTACTTTGTTAAAAGATACTATATTTTAAAGGCACTTCTTTAAAAGTTACTTTTTCAAAAGGTAATTGTTAAAAAGATACTTTTTTGAAACATACTTTCTTTAAAAATAATTTTTAAGACGCACTTTTTAAAATGTATTTTTTAAATTGTACTTTTAAAAATTTCTTTTTTTAAAAATTACTTTTTGCAAAAGTACTTTCTTAAAAAGTACATTATTAAAAGGTACTTTTTTAAAAGTTACTCTTTTAAAACGTACTTTTTTAAAACTTACGATTTTAAAAGGTAATTTTTTAGGAGATACTTTTTTAAACGGTCCTTTTTTAAAAGGTACTTTTTTGAAAGATTTTTAAAAGGTACTTTTTTAAAGGTTATATGTTTTAAAGGCACTTTTTTAAAAACGTACTATATTTTTAAGGCACTTTTTAAAAAGTACTATTTTTAAAGGAACTTATTTAAAAAGTATTTTTATAAAATATACTTTCTTAAAGGTACTTTCCTAAAAGGTACATTTTAAAAAGTACTTTATTTAAAAAGAATTTTTCTAAAATGCACGTTTTTAAAATATGTATGTACTTTGTTTAAAAGGTACTTTATTTAAAAGGCACTTTTTCAAAAGGTATATTTTGTTTTAAACGGTACTCTTTCAAAAAGTACATTTTAAGAGGTACTTTTCTGAAATTTATTTCTTCAAAGTTTTTATTTTAAGGTACTTTTTTAAAAAGTACTTTTCTTAATAGTACTTAATTTAAAAGGCACTTTATTAATACAACTTTTATTTAAATACTTCTTAAAGGTACTTTTTTGAAGTGTTCTTTATCAGAAAATACTTATTTTTTGTTCGAAAGCATACTTTTTAAAAAGCACTTTACTGTGTTTTGGGTTGTTTTTCTTAAAAAGTTTGTTGTTAAAAGATTAGTTTTTATAACATACTGTTCTGTATAATGTAATGAATAAAAATCTTTACTAAACCCATCCAGGAAACTAAAAATTCCGTAATAAAAATTTACATGCCCTTTAGGCCTTATTAAGTAAAAAAATACTTTTGAATTATAACAGGTTTTCAAACTCAGTTTTGCGTAGAAAATTTTATTTGTAAATACACTTTATAAATATTTTTATCTAATTTTTCGACCTTTTTTTAAGTTAAATTTAGTATAAACTGACCTAAAGCTCAAAAAAATAGTTTTTTAATACACTTTATAAAATAAAATAAGCCGTATTTAAATTTTATTGTTATGAACAAGTTAGTTAATTTTTTGAGCAAAAATATGAACTATTTTAAAATAAAGAAATTTGCACATTCGATATAGAAAAAAATAAAAATTAACAAACTTCTACTGCATATTAGTTCAGTATCACTCCACATCAAATTTCACCATATACGATTTTTACATTTTATTTTCAAATATCTGTTTAATTTAACTATAATTTCTTTTGTAATAACTTAAAAATATTTCTCTTACTCTTAAGTTCTTTTTCTACTTCCAAGAACTTATTTGTTTCTCCTTTCTCAATACTTTGATAAAAGCGTTTCGTTGGCGTATGATTAATATTTATTTGTATCGTAAAGAATTAAAATTACTCATACGTCCTAAATAAATATTTATTTCAGTTCAATATTCTTCTTACACACTCACATTTCACAAGTTTATTTTGATATATGTATTTTTTGGTTTTATTATAAGACAAGATAATTTTCTTATGAATTTGAGAAACAAACAAATAAATACATTGTGTATTGATGCAACAAATCAATTTAATAAAAAGAGCCACACAATTGTTAAATGAGATACATATAAATGGATTTTTGCAATTTAATTAAGTTTTTACAGATATTTAAGCTATTGCGTTGGGTTTTTTATTTATTTTGGAATTCAATACGTGCCTGCTTATGGAGACTTGGCAAAAAATTCCAAATGAAATAAAGACTTTATGTCAAATAAATATACTTCGGTATATTTGCTTTTTAACATTAAATTTTTGAGCAAAACTATTTAAAAATTTATGCCGGCTATAATTTGTTAAGACTTTTATTTATTATGAGCTTTGATTATAAAAATATTTGAAGATTTATTTGAGGCTTAGAAAACATTTTTCCATACAAAATTCATTTTATATAATCCGAATAAAATATTTGTTTATGAATAAGACATTATATGCATTATATATTATTTTTTCTATTTTCTCTTGAAGATTACTTTTTCAAATAATCATTTTTACATAAAAAAAAGTGTCTGCATAATTAAATTATCAATGAAAATATTTATTTAAACTCTCTTAAATTGCCCTTGACCACTTTTTTTGTCTATTACATACATAAACTTTACTTTTGTTCTTTGGCAATATATATGCATAACTACGTTTGACGTTATTCCATTTTTTTTACATTGTGTGGCATTTCGTAGGCCTCTTAGTGTCAGTTAGCCGTGGGTTATTACTGTTCTTTTTTTAAATTTTTTTCTTTTTGTAGACTTTTGGTTGCATTCGGCCACAAGGAAATAAAACGAAATATTTCTTTTGGGAAGACGTTTTTTGTGAAATGTACACATTGCAGCTCAAAGGCAAATCAAGATTAATGGTAAGTTAAAACTTAAAAAAAGGAGAGAGTTTTGCAAAGAATTTAAACAACAACTTTATTTTTGTGTTTTTAAATAAATGCATATTAAGCTGGAAAAAAAATTTAGGCCAAAATTAATGGAAGAAACCCCTAAATGAAGTCTTAAAAATTTTAAGATCCTTGTAGAAATGAAAGCCTTGCTTGACTTCAATTATGGAATTATTGCTTACTTAACAAATAACTTCCATTATATTTTGTATTTCTCATGAGAAGCCACCAAATAAAACACAATATTTCTCGTTTTCTTTTTAAGTCACACATTTTCCAAGTGTATCAATGTCTTCATTATTTATTTCAAATTTAATTTCTCAACTAAACTGTCATTTTAATATTGTAAAATATTTCCCTTACAACATGGGAAAATACTACAAAAAAAATATATAATAATACATACTTTTACAATTTACATAAAAAAATTGTTTCATGTTTGTCAGCGTTTGTTTGTAGTGAAAAATTGAGTTTGAAATTTTATGACACGATTTAAAAAGTGTGCAAGAGAAACACTACGATGAGTTAAACGAATGAAAGCAATTGACAATTTGACGTGTATTTATGTCAGACGAATCTAAAAAAAATGTATTTATTTATAATAAAAAAAATTTGATATAAATTGTGGTGTGATAATAAAACAACAGAGTATTAAATTGGATAACACACAAGCCCTATAGAAAAACAAATGCATAATTACGTGTATTTAATACGAGATGAATAAGACAAAAAAAAACTACGAATCATGAATAAATAAACAATGTTTTAATTAACTATTCATTTTGTAAAGTAATTGTTCGTTATAAATTCGATTAATAATAACTGGAAGGGTCATCAAATAATTGCGATACTTTACAATCAGCGTATGGTTTGAGGATTTATATTATTTAAGGCTTTTGCTTTATTAAATTTAAAATTTTTTTTTCATCTTAAGTCTAATTTTTTCTTTAATTCAAAAACAAGCACACAATAATGCTTATGCAATAATTTTTAATAAAAATACTTTTTTAAAAACACCAGCACTTTTTTGAAACGGACTTTTTTAAAAGTAATTAATTAAAAATATTTTTTTGTACTATTTGAAAAGAAAATTTTAAACAATATTTCATTTTCTATGGATAAATTTTCTTGAAGGTTTTTTTTAAAAGGTACCTCTTTTAAATGGTACTTTTCCTAAAATAAACTAATATGTATTTAAAAAGTACCTTTCTAGATTAATTTAAAGCAATTTAAAAAAAAGCTTTTTGAAAATTATATTTTATAGAAAAATTTTTTTAAAGCGCTTTATTAAAACTAACGTCTCTTGAGGTACTTAAAAATTATATGAGGTACTTTTTTAAAAAGAACTTTTTAACACTTTCATTCTTAAGAGTTAAATTTAGAAAAAAAAACTTTTTTGAAAAAGTACTTTATTAAAAAGGTACTTTTTACAATGTTATTTATTTTTAAATGGTACTTATTTTGTAAAGGTACTTTTCTTTAAAAGGTACTTTTCTTATAAATGTACTTTTGTGTACAACGGTATATATTAAAAAGGTATTCTTTTAAAAATTTACTTTTTTAAAAAGGTACTTTTTTAAAAATATAATTTTTTGAAAAGGTACTTTTTAAAAATTTACTTCCTTAAAAAGGTACTTTTTTAAAAATTTACTTGTTTAACAATTTACTTTTTTTTAAATGTACTTTTTTAAAATGTACTTTTTTAAAAATTTACTTTTTTTAAAAGGTACTTTTTTTAAACGGTGTTTTTTATATACTTTACTTTTTTTAAAGTTATTTATATCAAAAATATATTTTTTTAATAAACGTCCTTTTTTTAAAGTATTTTTATTAAAAATATATTTGTTTCAGAAATGAATTTTTTAAAAGAATAATTTCTTAAAAAGTACTTTTTTAATGATTTTTTAATACCAGGAACCAGCACAGAATACAGAATACCAGCAAAACATAATTTTTTTAAAGGAACTTTTTCAAAAGGTCCTTTTTGAAAATTTACTTTATTAAAAGAAATTTTCTTAAAGTCCTTTCTCCAAAAAAAATTAATAGCAAAATGAAATATTTAACAGGTTCTTTCTTTAAAGGTCCTTATGTAGAAAGGTACTATTGTCAAAAGAGTATTTTCCCAAAAAGGTATTTTTTCAAAAGGTTATTTTTGTAAAAGGTACTTTTTTAAAAAGGTTAAAAAAAGGTACTTTTTTGAAAAATATACCTCCTTAAAAAGCTACTTTTTAAAAAGCACTTTCTTAAAAAGGTACTCTCTTAATAAGGTAATTTCGTAAAAAGGTACTTTTTCAAAAAGGTATTTTCTTTGAAAAGGGATGTTTTTCAAAAAGTACTTTTTATAGGTAGTTATTTGAAAGTTTCTTCTTCCAACGATGATCGTTTATGTGCTAAAAAAAATTAAATAAGTATTTGAAGTTCATTTTAATAGAATTTTGTATGAAAAATTTAAATAAAATACATTTTTTGAATGAAGAATAATTTCCTTAAAAAGTACTTTCTTAAAAAGAGCATACCTTAAAATCTACTTTTTTGAAAGTATTTTATTATATTTTAGATTTATATATAGATTTAGTTTTATATATTACTTTTTGTAAAAAAACTTTTAAGGTGAGATTTTGCTGAGTACCACGTTAAAGGCATTTTTTTCAAACGTACTTTTTAAAGAAAAATTTGTTTAGGTAAATTAGGTTAAAAAGTGCCTTTGGTAAGCTTCTTCTTATACCATATTCTTTAAAAACTTTTTTAATATATATTTTTATTTTATGGAAAATGCAATTGTTTTGTTTAACTTCATGCTATTTGAGAAGTAAACTAGCTGAGTCCTGCAAACGTTCTTTGATCTTAAATTTTTTAAGTTAAACTAAAAACTACTCCAGACAGTGGTCACTTCTTGGGCCAAAAATAAACCAAACCCCCATCGGGCATTGACTGAAATCTGTGGTGAATATTTCAGCTCTAAAGCTCTTACAGGTCCATATGTTTTCGTATATAGATTATTGTAGAAGGAAGTTTGTGAAGTTTGTTTCCCTTAACATTTACTGACTAATTTAAAAAATAATTATTAAATATTTTTTTTTGCATTCTAAGTCAGTTATCGTTTAATTAACTTCACTTCACAAAATAAAAATACTAAATAAACATAAATAAAACAAATATTAAAAAAACAGCCAGCACAAACAAAATTCTACTTATGCTTAAATTACAAAAGCATAATGAGATAATTTAATTAAAAATTATATTATTATCAACTTTCTTATATGAAACAAACATGCATACATTTATGAATATGATTTTTTTATATAAAAGCATCTCATTTCTGTGCGTTTTTATTAAAAAGCTAAAAAACTTGCAACTAATAGCCAGAAAAAAATTAAAAACCAAATTAAAACTAACTAACATACAAAACATTAAGAGTCATATAAATAAATACACACATTCATATACATACTTTGAAATAATAATATGGACGGAAAAAAACAACACTTGAAAATGAATTTTTACTCACACGAGTAGCGAAAGATACTCATGAAATTACACTCACAGAAAAACAAAGTTAAAAGCTTAATAGTGTAGAGAAAAAAAATATAAAACAAAAATATAAACTCACTACACTAATAAAAATATGAAGTGTGTAGCTACAGAAAAAGCGCTAAATGAACAAATGATTACAACAACAACAAAAAAAAAGAGAAAAAAAAAATATATAAACAAACACTTGCAGTTACATTTACATGCACACTAACTTTCAGCAGTGAATGAGAGTGTGTTTGTGTGTGTGAATGTATTTCTGGGTTAGAGAATTTGCCAGTCATTGTGATGCATACAGTAACATCGGCATCAAAAAAATATAAAATAAAAAGCAAAATACTTAATACAGTGTTTTGAAGTATAATTATAACGAAGGAATGGAGTTGCTGCAAGTGCTTCTTTGAAGTTAGAGGTTGATGTAAGAAAATAGAATCTTATACTTTATAATATTTTATACTTTTTATGCTTCGCTACACCAAAGGTGAAAAGGAAACCCATTATTTTCGCAACGAAGTCCATCTGTAAGGGTGTCCATCACAGGCTGTTTTCTCGAAAACTTCAAGAGCTACGGAACTGAAATTTTCATAAATATAATAATAAAATAATAAAACTTTGGCCGTTACAACATCAAATGTATGGCACTTAAAACTTAAAGGGTATTCTCAAGCGAGCTACGAAATATGTTGACATTCTAATATAGGGACAATTATAAATATATACATATGTAGGCTCTTGAAACTTTCAAACTTTTACCTGATTTACATTAAGCAATTGTAGCGATATAAAAGAGAATGTTTTATAAAAAAGGGCGTAAAATTAATCTCTGATGCATTTTTGAATACGCCTTTGATAAAAGTTTTTCTTCCAGGCCTCCTATTGATAAATAAAATATTTTCATGCAACTAGTTTCATGAAAAAAAATGCTAAATGTAAATCAGGTATTAGTGTATTTTTATGCAGACTCTACCAATTTACACTGATATTTAAGAAAATCGAAATTAAAGGGTATTTGATCAGTTAATGTAATTTTGACAACTTGCTGAATCTCGGCAACCGTAAGAAGTGCAAGCTCTTGGAATTTTCCAAAACCTAAGATTTCAAAAATCGCCAAAAAAAATTAAAAAAAAAATTGCTGTAACTATAAAAAAATTGTTAAAACTAAAATAGATTGTCAAAAAGCGGAAAATAACCAAAAACCGATTAAAATTCCTGAAACAAAACTAAAAAAACAGATAAAAAAAAGGAAAAAAAACAGATAAAAAAACAGATAAAAAAACCCAAAAATTAAAAAGAGTGCCAAGTCTAAGGAAAAGCGCCAAAGATAGAAAATCACCAACCCGAAAAATAGTCTCAAGGACGAAAATAAGTGCCAAAAGTAAGAAAAGCACCAGTAATGGCATTCAGTAACTTTTAACGATCCGACAATCGTAATTTTTGTCGATACATTTTGTCGATTCTGAAACTTATTTTTAACAATAGGACGCAGCTGATATTTTCTGTTGATTTTTGTCGATAAAATTAACAGCACATAAATTATTGTCGCTTAAATATATATTGAATCGCACTACAGTACTAAAAAAACGCTTAAGGTAAAATAAGCCACCAAAAACAAAAAAATTGCAAAAAAAAGAGAAAAATCGCTGAAACGAAAAAAGCTCCAAAACTAAGTAATATCGCTTAAACTAAAGTTAATCGCCAAAAACTTAAAAATCCCCTAAAATAAAAAAGCCATAACAAAAAAAAACCTAAGAAACCAAAAAGAAAAAAATCGTTGCGTGGAAAAAAGCGGTCGAACTAAAAAAATCGCTTAAACTAAAGTAAATCACCAAAAACTGCAAAAATCCCCATAACAAAAAATAAAACGCCAAAAACCGATAAAAACATCTCAAAAACTAAAAAAAAGTGCCAAAACTAAGTCAAGCGCCAAAGATAAAAAATCGCCAAAACTTAAAAAAAATCGCTAAACTAAAATAAATCGTAAAAACCAAAAAAAAAAAAGACAAAAAAAACGCCGAAAACCGAAAAATAAAAAAAACATTAAAACTCAAAAAAACTCAAAAAAAGCGCCAACACAAAAACCCGAAAAAAATCACTAAAACTCAAAGAATCACTAAAAGAACGCTAAGCAAAAAAAAAAATTAAATATAAACCGAAAATTCCCATAAGCGACCAAAAGCGCCAAAATTAAGAAAAAGTGCAGAAACAAACAAAAAATCGCCTAAGCGATGTGGCCAAGCGAGCAATTTTAAAAGAAAAGATTTTCCAAAAAAGTTTATATAATAAAATCTGCTCATTAATTACTTTTTGTGTTACAGATATTTATTGAAAATTAGTTTCCAATATACTAAAGCATCGTATCACACAAACACTCTTATTCGCTAGTAAAAATCACTCATTTTACAACATAAATGCCTTCTTTCTTTATTTTATTTTATTTTTGAGTTTTAGGGGTTTTCATGTCGTATAAAAATTCCATTGAGAGAAAAATATAATTTTAATTTTCCCTTAAGTTGTTTGTAAATTAAAGACCTTAAATTTTGATATCTGTAATACTATTTATCTTTTGAGTTATGACATTGTTGCAGTAAGAGGCCAATATATGTATGTACACAGTCAGCATTTTATGAAATTAATGATCATATTCGAGTCACTTTCGACTTCACCGGGCGATTAAAATAAGCACTTATGCGCTCGTTTTCGACTCGAAAATGACTGCTCATTCGGGAGGAAATGGTACACTGGCCACGACTCATCCAAAAGAGTATTTTATTGATTTTACTGCATGAGCTTGCTGTTTAAAAATCACCTCCTAAGCAGTTCTGGGAATCAATTTCGAGTCTTATTTAAGCACAGAACTGATTAATCAGTTTTTGGTCACCTAAGTCAGTCTAAAAAGACTCAGTTTGGTGACACAATCTTACACATGCTGACTGGGTATACTGAAAATATTGCGTTCATAAACTACTGTTTCCTTTTTGGTGATGCTCACGTTATTATGTATTTGTTGAATAAAACATGCAACGTTGAGTGAGTGGCACATACTAATGTACTTTTATGCACTTTTAACAAAAGCTACAAACAAAAAGCAACAACAACAACAACATGAACAATCGAATGCATTCTTACACACACATAAACTGATAACAATAATTTTTGTTTTTTATTTTTATGTATAAGTAATTTTTTTCAGATTACCGATGTATGTATGCATAAATGCTTGGGTGTGTTTGTGTGTGTAAGTGTATGTGTGTATTTGCATGTATGTGTTTGTGTGTGTGTGTGTATTTGTATATGTGTGCTTTCAATGTTTTAAACATTAATGTTATGTGAAGGGCTCTCTGGTTATAAACAAAGTATTCCAAATACACACTATATTGGTATATCTAAAGGGTGTTTTTTTCAAGACCGCTAGAATTTACAAAAGGCTTAACTGTCACATTAACGGTCATACTGGGCTCACTTTATGACTTTTAGGCTGCAGATACTCTGAAAAATTATCATGATTAGATTGACGTTTGAACAACGCTACCAAGTTATACGGATTCAACTTGAAAATCAGTCGTCGATTCGTGCAAGTTATAGACGACTTCGTCGTATTTTTATTAACCGTTCAATTACTATGGTAAAAGATGCAAAAAAATCAAAGAATTTTGCCTACTGAAGATTATATGGGCGCAGTAAACGAAAATGTGGAAGCAGATCTAAATTTATCAATTCGTCTTACTTATACAGGCCGATGGCGGTCATTTCACAGATTAATTACAACAAAAAAGTTCTAGTACCTTGAAAACTGAAAAAACTCACTTCAAATGCACAACACTTTACATCAAAAAATATCTAACGGTACATTTGTAAGGACGCGTTAAAATTGAAAATCGTAAGAGAAAACTACAAAAAATAAATGAAAATATAATAAAAAACTTTGTGTAATTAAAACTTATTTACATTCCAAAATATTATTATTCTTGAAGTCTCAAATGGTTTTTAAAAGACTGTATATAAGATAAGAGGTTTGTGAATGTTCAAAATATCAGGTTGGGTTCCACTGACGAGATTTGTTAAGGCAAAAATGAAATGCATATAGACAATGCTTCAACACCAGCAAGTAAATTTCGCATAAAACCTATTTACCTGAATTAATTTGGAAAAAGTAATAAATTTAACCATGAAACCATCAAATTCCGGTATGTATTTCAATGTTTTCCTTAAAATCGTTAAGAAATTTATTTGTGGATTACATTCCTAAATATTATTATTCGTTAAGTCTCAAATGGGTTTTAAAAGTCTGTATATAAGAGGTTTGTGAATGTTTAAAATGTCTGGTTGTGTTCTACTAACGAGATTTATTAAGGCAACAATGAAATGCATATAGACAATGCTTAACCACCAGCAAGTAAATTTCGCCTAAAACCATCAAATTCAGGTGTTAATTTCAATGTTTTCCTTAAAATCGTTAAGAAAATTGTTTGTGCAAAAAAAATGGATTATCTCAGTTTAAGTGGACAGACATAGAGTTTTTAATTGGGCTCAACAAAGCAGAGATTTTAATTTTAAATTTAAAGGTTGAACAAATGAGCAGTATTTTAGAAAAATGTAGGCTGCGTATCGTTGCGCCCCAGACATTATGTGCGAATTAGTAATAAGCTCAGGGTAAGCGCTTAATGACTTTCGCTAACACTTTTATTGCTGTTGTTTTTGTCATTGTTTTATGTGCTTTCATTAGAAATGTGCAAATAACATTATTTGTTGCGTGTGAGTCAAGCATTAGACACGCAGGAGTCAGACATGAGTCACAGATGAATCACGCATCAGTCGCACATTAGTCACGTCACGTGTGAGGCACGAATTAGCCACGTGTAAGTCACGCATTATTCACCTGTGAGTCACGCATTAATCACGTGTGAGTCGCACACTAGTTACGTGTGAGTCACGCATTACTCACGTATGATTCACGCATTAGTCACGTGTGGGTCACGAATTAGTCACGTCTGTTTCACGCATTAGTCACGTGTGAGTCTGTTATTTTGCTATAAATGTATCAATGATACTATTTGTTGCGTGTAAGTCACGCATTAGTCACGCAGGAGTCAAACATGATTCACAGATGAGTCAGGCATTAGTCGACAATATTCACGTGAGACTCACGCATTAGTCACGTGTGAGTCACGAATTAATTACGTTTGAGTCACGCATTAGTCACGTGTGAGTCACGCTTTATAGTTTAAAAAACTCCAGTTGAACTGTTATTCAGCATAGGGCTGATAATAAAAAGAGTAGTGCAAAGAAACTATAACAAAAATTAACAGAAAGCAAGCAGCTCTAATAATTTTCACAAACACACTAGAAGCAGCACACACGTTTTTATCCTTGTTTATATTTTCTACTTTTTTGTTAATAAACGAAAGAAAAATAAAATAATAATAATAAACATGGAGAAATAATGCAATTTTATACAATTTGCGCCAGTTGTTGTAATTAATTTGTATAAAATACAAAAACACACAAACAAACAAACAAACACACACACACACGAATAAGCACAGCAAACAAAATGAGCAGAATTAAAAGAGGATAACTAAAAGTAAACAAATATTAAAAAAGAAATGGAGTCCCACTCGTAACACTTGCACCAACAACAACAAAATCAAAGAGATGCCGTTAGTTCGTGTGTGTTTGAGTGTGTGTTTAAGTGTGTGTGTGCGTATTTGTGTTTGTTTATTTGCTTTCTTTGTGTTTGTAGTTTTTTGTTTTGTTTTCGCTTTCATTTTGCTTGGGTGTAATTGAATTCTTTTAATGTTTTGAACTTTTTTATTGTGGGTCTTTTGTTAATGATTTGCTTCCTTGTCTTGGTGTGCTTTTTTTACGAGGGTCGAGCTAGAGTATATCAAAGTGAAATATATGTTTGGCGTCTTAATTTTTTATTTGATGACGTGGCGATAAATAAATTCTATATTTATGATTTGATTAGGCTACAGTTCGTATCGCTCTGTAAGCCAAATTACATGTGATAAATATTCATGAAAAAATAACACCAAAGTTAATTGTAAGTATTGTGACAAATACTAGCAGAACGGAACAACTAGCTGTTTTCGCAAGATGCTGCACTTTAGCCTAGTCAAATCATAAATATAGAAACGAAAAATGATAAATAAATTCGTTAGCAATTTCCATAGTTAATGTTTAAACAAATTTAAGTGGAAATTTTATGTACTCGTAGTTCAGGAAAATTAATTTTTTGTTGGAGTAGTTTCAAAAATAAATCCTACCAAAACTCGTCTGCAAGAAATTAAAACAATTTGATTGTAATGATTTTTTTATATTAATTATAGTAATTAATGCATTTTGAATTTGGTTGAGTAAAATTTACAAGAAATAATTTTTGGAGATTTTTTTCCTTTTTATAAAAACTTTTTATTAAAAATTTTGTTAACATTATTATCAAATTTTTATTAAATTATTATCAGACATATATTAAAGAAAACTACATAAAATTAATTTTGACGACTTTTGGTAAGTTTTGACGATTTTGAAAATCTATTTGACAAAATCGGTCAGAAAAAGTCGGACAACCCTGCGTATTAACCAAAAACCGCTTCGCAGACCCCGATGATGTCACTTTTAAGAAAATTATTTGTGCAAAAAAAAAATGGATTATCTTAGTTTAAATGGACAGACATAGAGTTTTTAATTGGGCTCAACTAAGCAGAGATTTTAATTTTAAATTTAAAGGTTGAACAAATGAGCAATATTATAGAAAAATATATGCTGCGCCCCAGCAATTATGAACGAATTAGTAATAGTCTCACGATAACCGCTTAACGACTTTCGCTAACACTTTTTTTATCGCTGTTGTTTTAGTCATTGTTTTATGTGCTTTCATTAGAAATGTACAAATGCCATTATTTATTGCGTGTGAGTCACGCATTACTCACGCAACAGTCAGACACGAGTCACAGATGAGTCACGTATCAGTCGCACATTTTTACGTGTGAGTCACGCATTACTCACGTATGAGTCATTCTTTACTCGCGTGTGAGTCACGCATTAGTAGAAAAAAAACTCCCGTGGAATTTTAATGAAATTTATTTATTTGACATATTGCCAGAAGTGTTAAAAATTAATTCGGCACTTAGACATCGTCTATGTGAAATATGGCAAAAAGGTCTGCCATCCTCACTTCTTTAGCTAATAGCAACATGTTTTAGGAATACATAATTATATATTGCAGCTCGACCCTCGTACTAAGGCAGCATTACTTCCATCAATTAACATGCTTGTATGCTTGTGCTTAGGCAACTGTATATTTCGTCTGTTGGCGCTTGAAATAAAACTATTTAGCAAAACAACAGTGATAAGTCTTATCACAAACATGTTGATAATTAACTTCCGAACATTTTGTGAACATCAAAATAGCTTAATGACAAGAAAAGTTAAATATATTATGTATGTATGTACGTATACTCTTGCTTGTACTTTCTGCTGCTTTTCGCAATTTATTTAAGCTACAAATGCACAACAACAACAACAACATCAAGGACATCAACACAATTATCTGACATTTGACACTTAATTCTAGAGAGAATATAAAAACAATAATATTTAATTGTATTTTGATTGTGCAACTGTTTTCTTTTTAATCCTTAATGAGGTCATCAAAAGTAAAAGAAAATAAACAACAACAAAAACATTGCATCTTTAGTTTGATTAGTGTCTTCTTGAGAGTTGTGAAGAATGAATGAAATGTTTTTGAAATTTAACAGACCATGGAAATTTAGCATTAAGACTTTCAGTTTCTTTTTCTTTCGGATAATTCTCCTTCAATGTATAAAAATTCTTAGCAAGCAAAGAAATAATTGTGGAAAAGATAGGATACTATTTAATAATTACATTTCATGTGTAGTAAGCTTCAGATACAGTTAAATGTTTTTTAAATATTTGCTAAATTTTTGGCAAATTATGGGAGCAAAATCATAGATTAAAGAATATTTATATTCCGTTAAAGTTAAGAATAAAAATAAATAATAATTTTTTTTTAAATTTCCTCGTAACTGTGGAAGGTAGACATGTCACTGCATGCAATTCAATCAAATTTGCCATAAAAAGAAACAATTAAGAAATTTTCTTAAAATTCCAATGGTAATTGCAGCTAAAACTTAACTTTTAAAATAAAGGATATATGGAGGACTTGCATATCCTTACCCTGAATCGACTCAAATTTTCCAAGCAGTTTAAATATATAAGTTGAAAAGTTGTTAGAAGATTTTTCCTAAATTAGAGGCACTATTGCAATCAAAATGTATCTCTTAAAATAAAGGATACTTGGAGGGTATACATATCCTTATCATGAAAAGATGAAAATTTTTATATATATGATAATACGACCAGCCACAAGTGTTTGCAAATTCTGAGAATAATTGCAGCTAAAATTTATCTTTTCAAATAAAAGATATATATATGTATATAATAGTTTTACAATATGATTGCACAAATAGTTAGAAGGTTTTTGCCAAGTTACGAACATTATTACAGCCAAAATTTAGTTTTTAAAATAAAGGATATATGTAAGACATGTATATCCCTCTCATGATTCAATTCAAACTTTCCAATAAGACAGCATATTTGTACAAGTATTTAGAAGATATTTATTAAATTATGAACATTATTGCAGCTACAATTTAACTTTTAAAACAAAGGATATGTGTCTTTGATCTGGTAATATTAAAATTTTGTCAAGACCTAATGTATATGATTGTTTAGCTATCCAAAAGGTTTTTTTTAATCTGAGCATAATTGCAGCTAAAACTTAATTTTTTAAATAAAGGATATATGGGCGCAATGCATATCTTTACTTCGATTAAATTTAAATTTTTCCAGAGGCTTAGCTTTATAATTTCTGAAATAGTTACAAGCATTTTAGCGAAATTCAAAGCTTTATTATAGCTACAATTTAACTTTAAAAATTAAGGATATATGGGATTTATTTATTTGTTGTAATAAAATTAAACACAGAACTTTTATCTATAATTCTAAAAATATTATCAAGCTTCTTTACTGAACTTTCGTCATAATTTTAGCTAAAATTAAATTTTCTACAATAAAGGATACATGGGAGCTAGGCTTTTCCTCGCACTTATCTTGATAATATTTTATAGGGAAATAAAATTAACTATTTTAGAAATTGTAATTAAGATATTTCGCTGCATTCTGATCACTATGATATATAAAACTAAATTTTTATAATAAAGGATACATGAGAGCCAGGATTATATTTGCACTTATCACAATAACAATTTTTAAAGTAACAATACATACTATATTAGATATAATTAAGAACTTTCACTGCCTTTTTATCATAACTGTAGTAAAAAATGTATGTATATATAATTAAATTAAGGCTATATGAGAGATATGTATATCCTGGTCTTTTTAAGAACGTTACCTTCCGATGACCTAAACTTGGTAATTATAACAATAATACAAATCAACCATAATTGCAGTAAAAAATAAAATGTTAAATATTAAGGATATATGGGAGATGTGCATGTCCTTAAGCCGATTAGCATAATATCTCCCAGGAAGCTTATGTGTATGTCTATATAAGCAACTCTTAATTTTGGTTAAATGTGCAACAAAAGTGTATCCAAAATTTTGTTTTTAAAATTAAGGATAAGTGAGTCCTGTGCTTAAACCGATTAAAATTAAACTCAGAAAGGAACTCCATTACACGAGTTTTAAAATTTCAATTTGTTTTGTATATTGGACTCAATTGTTGAAAGGATTTTTAGCTGAAATCTAGTTTTTAAGATTAAGGATATATGAGAGGTAGTCCTTAACCACGACCGATTCTTACAAAATTCAATAAGAGCTTTTACATCATAATTTTTAAGAGTTTTTATTAATAATCTGCTATATTTTGGGCATAATTCCATGGAATTGTAAATTTTCTATAAAAAGGATATATGGGAGGATGTCTGAAGCTTGAACCAAAATTATTTAAACTTTCTGAGGCAGTAAAATATATTATTTTCCAGGTTGTTACAACTTTTCTTTGTAGTTTGGCGCCCGTTTTAGTTGATATTAAAAATTTTTTCAGATAAGGATATATAGGAGACTGCCATATCCTTAAATATATGAAAAGGAAATTTGCAAGAAAGCTTAACAGAGGTTAAATCATAATTACAAAACATGTTATTTTGAAAGTTGCGTACTCTAGTATATAAAAGGACGATGAAGATGTCCTTGCATTGTTTTTTCTCAAACTTAATGTTTTTTAATATGGAAGAAATATAGAAGCATTAAGGAATACTTCAATTTCCTTACTTTATGTCTAACCAATTTGGAAGTCCATTCAAAGATTTTTAAAAGAAAATTTTGCTTCAAAATAAAAATTTTAATTTTATGAAAACATATTTCCCCTTTTGCTTCTAGTGACAGAAAGCTTTCAAATGAAATTTCTAATGCAGAATATTTAAATAAAATAAAAAATGTTTATTCACTTGATTTTTATCTTTAATTAAAACCTCTTTAACAATCGATATTATTGCGGTTGAGGGGCACATATACTTTTCATTTCCTTTTTCCTTCTTTTTATTTTTTTTTTCAATTTCCTTGACTTTAACAAAAATTTATTCAACGCTGTAACACTTCAGTTCCCATTTAAAAAAATTGTTTTAAAACCCAACCAATATTTATTGCTTTAAAATCAAGTCCCATGAACTGCCGCAGTGTAAGTCATCAGACAAATGAAAATAAAATTTTGTTGGGGAATTTTCAATAACAACAACAATAACAACAACAAAAATGAGTGTTCAGCTTACAAATTGGGATGCAAATAAGACAGGAAGAAAAAAAACGAAATATTTAAATTAACAAAAAATAAAAACAAACATTAAATAAAATGTTGAAAGGAAGATGAAGATGAAGATTAAATTTTCTCGCACTTTCTACGTTTATTGGGAAAAACATAATGAAATTATCAGCAAACCTAAAACAAACAGCAACATTTTTAGGCCTACATTTACATAATTAACGAAGATTTTCTATGGAGTATTAAAATAAAATATATTTTTTTATTATGCTTCTCATATCAGAAAAGCTAAAGCTAAAGGTGCAAATTGCTGAAATATGTTGTATTTTATAGCTTGAAAATTACCTAATGTTTCTCAAATTGATTTTAAATTATCTCCGATAAGAAAAATATGTGAATACATAAAATTTGTCTTGTGTCTTTAAAGTGAAACACCTTGTTTTTATTTCCTGCTGGTGCTGTAATCTGTAAAACACAACATGCTCTATCCCAAGGCGCTGCCTCACTCACAATCATCTGTGCAGTGAGTTGTAAAATTAAGTGTATATTGTTTATCTATCCCTGCATAGATTAACAAACATGTAAATTTTTTTCCGAAAAGCAACCAAAATCTTCTCACATTAAAGCAGGAATTTCTTTAAATGTATATATATTTATTTCATATTTTGTTATCACGTTTAATACTTTTGGTATTAAGAGAGCTTCCTTTTTCTTTTTTTTTATGCTTAACAAACATTTAATGAAGGTTTTATTTCAAAGAACTTTCTATACATACTCTTGCAAGCTTAAACTAGAGCGTAATAAGGATTTAATAATAAAAAATGTTACAAGAAGTGAAATCATAAATGAAAAGCTATGGATTTTTTATAGTGATTACAAAACTGAATGTGATTTAGCTGTAACCAAGGTTTCCTTAATAAAAATTTAAAAATACTAATGTATATAAAAAACGCCAATCGGAGAATTTAAAAATATTAATTTTAAAATTTTTTAATCTTTTCTAAGAAATATTTATGTTTAAAGAGTACATATCAAAAACAGTTTTTTGAATGCAGCATTTTTTCAATAAAATACCTTTGTACCTTTAAAAAAATTTTTTCACATAAAGGATATATGGAGGACTTGCATGGTTTTATCCTGATTCTACTCAAATTTTCCAAGGAGCTTAACAGCATGACTTTATAAATAGTAAGAAGGTTTTTACCCAGCTGTTAGCCAAAACTTAACTTTTAATTAAAATAAAGGATATAAGGACGACTTGCCTGACTCTATCCTGATTTGACTAAAATTTTTCAAGCAGCTTAACTATATGAGTGTACAAA
This sequence comes from Tachina fera, assembly GCA_905220375.1. NCBI lineage: Eukaryota > Metazoa > Arthropoda > Insecta > Diptera > Tachinidae > Tachina > Tachina fera. The sequence goes on from LR999963.1 coordinate 182,177,966, forward strand.
TAGTTAGAAGGTTTTTGTCAAACTATGAGCATTAATGCAGCTAAAGCTTAAGTTTTAAAATAAAGAATTCTTAAAAGTTATACATGTCCTTGCCCTGATAAAATTAAAAATTTTCCGAGAGTTTAGCTATATGTTTGCTAAGCTAACTACAAGTTTTTCTCAAATTCTGAGCAAAATTGCAGCCAAAATTAAACTTTTAAAATAAAGGATATATGGAAGGTATACTTATGCTTGCCCTGATAAGATTCAAATTTTTTCGGGAGCTTTGATAAACGATTTTGAAAATAGTTATAAGATAATGTGAGTGTAATTGCATGTAAAATTGTACCTTCAAAATAAAGGATGTATGGAGGACTTGCATGTATTTACCCTGATTCGCCTCAAATTTTTCAAGCAGCTTAGCAGGAAGAGGGTAGAAATAGTTAGATAGTGTTTGCCAAACTATGAATATTATTGCAGCCAAAATGAATATTATTGCAGCCAAAATTAAAAGTTATATTTCAGCTGTTTTCTGTCCTTGCCTTGAAGTAGCTTAGCTATCTGATTGTGGAAATATTCATAAGTTTTTGTAAAATTTTTATTATAATTGCAGCTAAAATTTAACTTTTAAAATAAAGGATATATGAAAGCTATACATATCCTTACCCTCATAACATTAAAATTTCTTCAAGGCCATTCCTGTATTATTTTAAAAATAGTTAGAAGGTTATGTAAGTGTAATTTGAACAAAAATTTTACTTCTCATATAAAGGATATATGGAGGACTTGTATGTACTTAACCTGATGGGACTCAAATTTCACAAGCAGCTTAACAGCAATATTTTACAAATAGTTAGAAGGTTTTTTCCAATTATAAGCATTAATGTAGCCAAAATTTTACTTTTAAAATAGAGGATGTTTGGAAGCTACACATATCCTTACCATAAAAATTTTGCAAATTTTTCCATGAGCTTATTTATATGAGTGTAAGATAAATCACAATCTTTTGCTAAGCTAGCAATATTGCTGACATAAATTCAACTTTTAAAACTAAAGGATATATAGGAGCTGTGCATGTCCTTGCCTGCATAAAGCTAAAAAAAATTCTGTAGCCTAGTTATATGATATAAGAAATAGTCACAAAATCTTAGCATAATTGCAGCTAAGATTTAACTTTCTGAATAAAGGATATGTGGAAGTTATGCATATCCTTATCCGGATAACATTAAAAATTCAGCCAGGAGCTTAGATGTACATTTACATATGTACTTGTAAAACTTTTAACAAGTTTTTGCCAAATTCTGAGCATAATTATGGCTAAAATACTATGTTCAAAATAAAGGATATATGGGGAACGTGCATGTTTTTACCCTGATTTGATTCAAATTTTCCAAGCAATTTAACAGCATTATTTTACAAATAGTAAGAAGTTTTTTGCCAAACTATGAGCATTTATGCAACAAAAATTTAAGTTTTGAAATGAAGGATATGTCGATGATGTGTATGTCTTATAAAACCAAAATTTTTCCGAGATTTTAGCTACATGATTGTTAAGTTGACTAATCCAGCCCTAGTTACAGCAAAAATCTAACTTTCAAAATAAAGGTTATTTGTGAGCTGTGAGGACATGCCTTGATAGGATTAATTTTCTTACAGTAGCCTAGCTACATCATCTTAAAAGTAGTCACGAGTAATAAAAACCCCTTTTAATAAAAGTACCTTTTAAAATAGTACCTTTTAAATAAGAATCTTTAAAAAAGTACACTTAAAATCGGTAACTTTTAAAATAGTACATTATACATTATTATAAAAGTATATATTAAAAAAAGTACCTTTTAAAATAAGGACCTTTTAAAATAGGCATCATTTGAAAAAAGTACCTGTTAAAAGAATAAAAAGTAGCTCTTAAGAATGTATACTTATGTACTTTTTTTAATACATTTTAATAAAAGTACTTTATAAAAAAATAAACCTTTTAAAATAGCACCTTTTAAAAAGGACCTTTTGAAGAAAGAAAATTTTAAAAAAGTATCATTTAAATTTTAAGTTTTTCAAAAAGTACCTTTTAAAAGTACTTTTTTTTAAGAACAGGATCTTTTAAACGTACTTTTTAAAATAAAAACTTTAAAAAAACACCTTTTTAAAAAAAGTTACATTTAAAAGAAGCACCTTTTCAAATAAATACTTTTAGAAAAGTACAAAAGGTACCTTAAAAAAGTACATATTAAAAAAAGTAACTTTTAAGAAATTTATTATATAGACCAAGCTGAACCACAAGCAAACAAATTTCAAATTAAAAAAAAAGTAACTTTTAGATAATTATAATTTAGATTTAGAAAATACCTTTCAAAAATAACTTTTAAAAAAGTACCTTAGAAAAGTACATAGGTACCTCTTTTAAATTTTAATAAAAGTATTTTATAAAAAAGTACCTTTTAAAATAGCACCTTCTTAAAAAAGTACCTTTTAAAAAGTATCTTTTAAAAAGTACTTTTTAAAAAAGGATCTTCAAAAATTAAGCTCCTTTAAAAAAGGTACCTTTTTAAAAAAGTACCTTTTTAAGAAAAGTACCTTTAAAAAGGTTTTTTTAAATTTAAAAAACAGAAACTTAAACATACTAAATTTAAAAAAAAAACTACTTTCAACAGGATTTCCTTTTAAGAAAGAGCATTTAAAAAAACGAAGATTTAAAAAAAGTACTTATTAATAATATTTACATTTAAAAATATTATCGTTAAGTGTTCAGAAACTTTTATCCAGATCTAAATTCATCGATACCAGAAAATACATTTTCAATTTTTTTTTCATAAAGCTGCTACCGTAAACAATTTCCGGCTTTGCTAATGCCAAGCATCGAACTTAATTTTTGGGGAGAAAAGTTTTGCAAATAAAAGCATACACGCACAAGCACACAAACTTTTACGTTAACAAAAATTCATTCAAACCAAAACTTACATTTATTAAAGTGTGCGGTGTTTAAATAAACACACCATCATTGCCACCTCCTTAAAGGTATGTTAATGTTTTTTCGTTAGCTGGTAAAGTTAATGGCAAAAGTAATGAACACGTATGCGAAGGGTAAGCACACACACACTCACACGCGCATTTAAACGCCATACACAGAACAGGAACAGACGTGAGAACCAAATAAATACGTTTAAAGCAACCGTCTCGATAAACGTTTAATTTACCCGCATACACACACACACACAGACACGCACTTACAAGACACACACACGGTAGGCGCAAAAAAAAGAGAAATAGACACGTACACACACAATATATTCATTCATTTGCCTGTATTTGTGTAATAAACTCAATTGATTTTTGAACTTTTTTGCCCGTCGACTTGCTTGAATTTTTTTTCGTGAAAACGCCACAAAAAATTTTTTTTCGAGACTTTCTTTTTTATTAACATTCAAATACCGTCTAAACTCATGGCTTAAGCGCAAACAACTAAAGGCCATAAAGCGAAAAAAAAGAAGCATCTGGGAAAAATTGAATCTCAAATTCAGGCAGCACATACATGTTCCTGCTTTTGTATTTTACTTCCGTTTTCTCCATTCGCACAATGAAATGGAAATTCGGTTCTTCTTCAAAGATGTCGGTCGGCAGGAGACGAGCATGGAAATGGAATGCACCCGCTCGCTCATCATTCAACGACTTTAAGAGAGCAATAATGCAGCGCTCTTTATTCACAATACTAAAGAAGTAAAAAAAAAACGAAAACGCTAAAAATCTATTTATTGCAATATTTGAAAAAAAAGAGGAATGCACTTGCACTCATACATAAAATGTTCAATGTTCAGCAGTTGTGAGCAATCATTTTCAGTTCTTTTCTTTTTAAGAGCTTGTAATTGCATTACAAAATGTTTTAAAGAGTTCCAGGAATGGCTTTTTAAGAGCATCAATCATCCATGTATGAATGTGACGAAGTAAATATTGCTGTTGTTGTTGTTTTAATGCCAGCAGAAAGAAGCTGAAGGTAAAGTAAAAACTAAAAATAAAAAAGGCGAAACTGCAATCAGGAAGTGACGAAATTTGTTATTAGATTATTTGAACACAAATTGATTTGAAGTTTTTGCACTTTTTCTACATGATGGAACATAAATTTGCTTTTGTAAAATAAGAACAATCGAAACGAAAAAGAAGGGACGATAAATCAAATCAAAGGTGATATTTACATGCGTATTTGGCATGTAAATGTGCAAGTGCACATCAATGTAATTTAAAACTAATGATAAAGTTAAGAAAAATATAACTCAAGTTCAATAGAAATAATTTATAATAAAATTTAGTGCAATTGTTATTAAATCAGCCGTTAACTATGAAAGTGAGTTAAGTATTTTTTTTAAGTAAAGATAAAAGTTTTCATGACTTTTTATTTCCAAAAATTTAATCGCCTCTTTTTTAAAATTAATTTTTATTATACATATTATGTATTTATTTTTTGTACTAAAAAACTATACACTTACCTTCTCGAGCCACAATTTGAAATTTAGAATACATTTAATTTTATAACTAATACCTAGAATAAATATTTTTTTTATAATATTATATCTTTCTTTTTTTAGTACTAAATTATAACATCCTTTTAAAACTTGTGAATGCACCACAAGTGAATACAATTCGACACATACTAGTGCAAGCATGCAAAAATACTTTTAGTACTAAAAATTTAGTACTCAAAAAAATGTAGTACTAAAATAAATTTTCATTTATAAGCTAGCTAACCCGTGGCTGCACGTAAAATTTAAGCTTAAATGCCAAATTACTCAATGTGTACTAAAGCTTTACGGCGTGCAGAATCTTACTATGAAAACAATAATATCCAGTAATAACTTTTTTTACATCGCTTAATTTTTGCACGCTGTACTAAACTTTTTGCAAGCAATAAAACTTTTGGTACTAAAGTCATAATAAATGAATTTTAAGGTACTAGTTTGAGTACTAAAAATTTACTAGGGCCTTGCAACTGTTTTTAATTCCAAAATATCTCTTTAAAACTTTTAGTACCCACAATAAAAATTTAGTACAATAATTTTTTATTTATAAGCCAGTTTAATATCACATGTGCACATTTTAAGTGCTGCACTGGAGTACTAAAAATTGACTAGAGTCTTAAAAATGTTTTCAGTGTCAAAATATCGCATTTAAACTTATAGTACTCACATAAAAAGCCAGTTGAAAATATTTTTAATACCATATGTCAGATTTGCAGTGCTGCACTGGAGTTCTAAAAATTTACTAGGGTCTGTCTGTCAAGATATCGCATTAAAATTTTAGTACAATATTTTTTTTATATATAAGCCAGTTGATAAGCTTTAATATCATATGTATCACATTTTCAGTGCTGCACTGGAAATTTGGTACTAAAAACTTACATTCCTTGCATAAAAAAGAAGCAAAGGCTTAATTATTGGGAACACATAGATTATTAAAATTTGTAATCTATATGAAAATAAAATCTTGCAATCAAAATATTTTAAAATCTTAAAGTTCATAATCGTAAAACTGAAACGAAACCTTAGTACTAAAACATTATTTAAGAACGTATATTAATCTACTTTTAAACAATTAAGTACTTAGTATATATTTGTACTAAATTTGATTTAATTATAAAAAATTGTATTACAATTCTGTTTTAGTACTAAAAAGCGATTCTTATAGGAGACATCATGATTTTTATTTAATGTGATGAATATAATTTGTAAGCATTGTTCATATGTTATATTTTTAGTACTTATATCTATCTTTGCTATTTAAATTCGTTTTTAGTACAGAACATTACCTTTTTGTACTTATATTGATTTTATGATTTAATTCTCCCCTAATTTGCTTTATTAAAATTTGGTTTTAGTACTAAAAGAAATTTTTTTTTCTTAGTTTAACTTGGATAGGAATTTTAATTTTGAAAATTAGTTTTTACTACAAGTCATATGTAAGCAAAGTATAAAAATATATTAAATGTTTTATAATATATAAAAACCTAAATTAGTTTTGAGTACTAAAATATAATTTAAGATCATACATATATATTGAACTTCTTTTAAATAGTAAGGTAATAACTATATTGTACTAAAATAGTTTTCAATAAAAAGTTTTCTCTTTAACTTTTTTAATTAAAATCTAGTTTTAGTACTTTCAAAAGTTCTCATACGATATACCATAATTTTAATTGTGTAAGCTAAATTTAACTTCCTAAGCAATGTTAATATGATTTACTTTTAGTACTAAATTTTACCTTTATTATTTAAATTAGATTTAAATTTAAAAATTATATGTTTTAGTACTGAATTAGAACTTGTTAGTGAATAAAATTTGAGATAATAACCAAAGCTAGACTTCTTGCAAGTAGAAATGAGTAAAAAATTAGTTTAAACTATAAAATGAATGAAACAAAATTTGTTTGCTTTTGTTTTAAATTCACCCTAAGCCACATTCATACACACTAATGTATGTGTGTATATGTATATAAATAAAAGTCATTGGGATTTAAAATTAACTTACTTAGCAGAGCAGAAAAAATCTCATAATACTTAAACTTTTAACTCCTCCAAAACTCACATACTTAAAACTTTTTTCTATACCATCATATATATATATATATATATATATACATATAGATAATGTTGTATCTTAAAGCTAAAAAAAACTAGATTTTACCAAAATAAAATCCACTACAAGAGAACACATACATTCATACGACTACATACTTATATTTAAGGCAAAAGTATGCTGCAGTAGAGGAAGAAAAATTGTTATTCATCACTCGACTAACAGAAACATGCTTCTCGCAATCTGACAAATATAATTAAATATAACGACTCTACCAAGTGCAATGATACAATTTAAATGAATGCACAAATTAAATTAACGTAACAATTCTCTTGCATAGTCCCAATAACAACAAACTGATGACGTTCACTCGCTCACTATCGCACTCACTCGTTCGCTCGCCCGCCCGCCTAGCCACTCAGTCCTTCATTCATGCTCACACTCTCTGGCATCCTTGCAGACATACTTATGTGCAAGTTTATGCATGTACACATACACAAAATCTATTTATTTCGTACATACATTCGCATACATACGTAAAGTTGTATGCGTTTGTGTGTGTGCGTGTGTGTGTGTAGGAAAAAGCAACAACTCTTAAATAAGTAACAGAATTTCTCTTTAGAATTCTCATGGCAGCCATATAAAATAGAATGAAAAATTATTGCTGTTGGCTTTTTTGATTACACAAATAAGTATTGAATGTACCGCCGCAACTTTACTACTTTGTTCTAATGAGTTTTAGAAGAGGAACGAAAGAAGTAGGCAGGGCGAAATCGTACCAAAATCTCATCACATAATGTCAATAATAGTAGCTTAAAGTTTTCCATGGTTGTTTTGCAATTATTATTTCACTTTGTGCCATTGAAAAATTTAATAGACCCGTTTTTGGTTATTTTGTGTAAAAAATTTTTCAAATGATAGGATTATTTATTGCTGACACACATAGTTTCAATATTTACTACCATAAAAAATATTTCTGTTCAATAACAGGTTTACAAAACAAAATTTCTATGGAAATTTGATTAATAAAGCTTTTATAAAACTAAAATATTTTTTATAAACTCTATTTTGTACAAATTTTTCTAGGTCTTACATATCTTATATTGTACTACATAGTACTAAACTTGCTTAAGGGTACTAAGTATTTTTGGCTACTACGACCCAACTTAAATTTTATACATTAAAATGTAATGTTTAATTCTAAAACTAATTTTGGTACGAAAATTCAATTTTAGTACTAAAAATGTTTAGTACTAAATTACCTTTTTATGTATTTACATTTTGTTTTTAGTTGCAAAACTAATTTTAAAACTTGATTTTTGGTACTAAAATTTTACTTAAAATTTTAATTTTCAAGCTTCATTTTTAATATTTTAGTACTAAAGTTTTGTGTATTCATTTTCATTTCATGATATCTAAATTAAAATTTTAGTGCCAAAATCTCATTTTAGTGATATTGCTTAGTACACTTATCATTGTTGTCCGCAATTAAGTACACAGTAAAATTTTATTTTTTTATAATGTATAATTTTTTTTATAAATGATACTGAAGCTTTAATATTTAAGTAATAAAGATTTGTAGTAAAAATTAAATATCAACAAGTGTAAATTCAGATTTTAGTATCAAAATCTTATTTTTGTTGATAGTTTTTACTACTATTATCATTGTTGTCAATAATTTAGTACAAACACTGCAAGCCCAGTAAAATTTTATTTGTTTTATAAATTAAGCTGCTTATATATATATATATATGTGATGTTTTATATTATATCAGTACTAAAATTACTAAAATTTTACCTAAAACTTTAATTTTAATATTTTATTAATAAAATTCTTTAGTACAAATCAAATAAATTTCTTAGTACCAAAATTTCCTTTTAGTGTTATTTTTCAGTAATCTTATCATATCATTTTTTATTAATATTTTTTTTAATTATGCTGGGTGTGTATGTATTTGTTTTATTATATTACGGTAGTACTAAATATGCTTTAAGAACTTAAATTTTGATTTTCGGTATTAAAATTTTCTCAAAATTTTATTTCAAAACATGATTTGTAATATCTTACTAATAAAAGTCTTTAGTACTAATTTTAATGTAAATATATGTAAATTCAGTTTTTAGTACCAAAATCTCTCTTTAGTGTTATTTTTAAGTAATCTTATCTTCTTATTTTTTTATAAATTTTGCTGTGTGAGTATGTTTTGGTTATATTATATTTGGTCAGTACTAAATATGCTTTTGCGCACTTAAACCTGATTCTCGGTACTAAAATTTTACATAAATGTTAATTTTTAAGCTTAATTTACAAAATCAAAATAATTGTTATTTTTTTTTGTAATAAAAATGATTTTTAGTACTAAAATTTTTTGGTATTAACTTACTTTGTTATACATATATCGAAATTCACTTGTTATTGCAAAAAAAAAAACATTTTGTTGACGATTTTTTAGTACTCTTATCACTTGTGTCCCATATTTAGTACATACATATGCTTTTAGTAAAATGTTATTAAATTTTAGTATAGAAATTCTGTAGAGGAATAATAATTTTGTGTACTAAAATTCTGTAAAAATTCAGCTCTACTCTCGTCATAAAGTGTTTATTCTGTCGATTTATTTACTGTATACGTTTTTAGTACCGCTGTGTTTTTACCTACCTATGTACTAAAACAAAACAAAAAAAAACACTTTTCTCTTCTCGGTGTACATTGTTGTGCGTATGATTAATATTGTTGACGCTGCTGCTGGTGCTGGTGCTGGTGCTGTTTTGTTGTGGGTTCTTGATGACTATGACTATGATGGCATTATTATTTTTATTACTATTGTAGTTGTTGCTGTTGCCATTACTGTGAGTGAGTGGTATTTGCAGCAATAGTAGCATTCGCATCCACAACAGTTTCAATGTTTAAAATTTTTGTTGTTGGACTTTCTTCATACATTAGTTTTTACTTTCACATCGTTAGAATGTTGAATATTGTTATTGCTGTTCTTTTGCCATGACAGTTGTATAAGTGTTGGCATGTGTACAGCAATGTTGTTACTCGTATGTATGTGTATGTGATTGTGTTGATGTTTACACTTTACTAATATGCATTTTTCCCAAAGGTGCATTTTATGCTTGAAAATCTAATTTGAGAGATTTTTCCCATTTACGCCGTTTGTATGTTGCATGTAAATTGTTATTTTTTTATGTTGTCTTCCTATTTTTGGTTTATTTTTTATGTTGCTTGTTTTATGTTATATGGAATATTGTGTGTGTGTGAGTGTGTGTAAGTACGAGTGAGCGAGTGAGTGACTTGATGTGCTCGGTGTAAATGTGCGAGTTTATTATTTTTTTGTTTGTTGGCAAATTTTACGACCCTGTCAGTATCTATGTATCAAAATTTATAAATTTTTGTGGCTTGTTTTTGTTTTTATGCTTCTGTTTTTCTAATAAAAGTTACGGCATGCATGAATATGTTAGAAATGTAAAACTATTTTCGTATGTCGTCGCTCTATGCTTATTTTATGGTGTGTAGTATTTGAAAGAAAATCATATTTGTGCATTTGTACTTACACAGCGTAGAGGATAAGAAATAATTAAATTAAGTAAAGTACCAAAACCTTAAGGATATAATATATATAATATATTTAGTACAAACAAAGCATAAACTTGTTAGCAAAAAAATATGTTCTAAGCTGAATTTATTCGTAGCAAATATTTATGAAATAAATTTAACTTTGGCAACAAGCTTTTTGTTGTTAAAGTTTCATTTTAACGAACTAAAAATGGCTTTGAATTGAAACTAATAGAGCTTAAGAAAGTTAATTGAAGTAGTTAACTTAATAATGCTTTTCAAAACCTTTAACAAAAATGTTACAAAATTTTATAAAAAAAATAATTTTTAAGAAAAAATCCCATTATAGCATCAAAACAATCCTATAGACATAACAAAAAGAAAAAAAGTTCTAAGCTGAAGATATATTTAGTTAACTTAGTTTTCACCACTTAAACATAATCTTCAGCTTTAAAATATAATTTTTGATGCCGGATATTGTTTAAGAGGATTTTTACATTATAAAATTGTGTGTACTAAATTTTAGTACTTTCTTAGTACTAAATTTTGTTTTGTAAACTTCAAAAGAACAATTTCCTTTTAGTAAAATTTTATTTTTGGAACTAAAATAAATTCGCTAGTATTAAAATTCTTACTTAGTACTAAATATTAGATATTCATGCAAAAATAAAAAATGTACTACCAAACACTTGCTAAATTAACTTTTATTTCTAATATAAATATTTTCACGATAAAAATATACATTCAAAAATATGTACATACATACATACATACATTGATATCGTTACCTTAATATAGAAAGGCCCTAACTCATTATATTTTTGAAAACGAGTTTTTTGTATATTTCGATAGAAGAACATCTTATGTACAGAAAATTGCAAAAACCTCGCTATTAAAATATAATATGTTAGGGCCATTCTATAATAAGGTAACAATATGTATGTTTTAGGCTGAAGTTATTTTTATGAAAACTTCGTTTTCACCTAAAACTTAGTTTTCACCTTTAGAATATTAGCACCAAATCCCGTTAAACAGCATTTAAGTACAGCCGAATTTTAAAAATTTTAGTACTAAATCTTAGTACTAAAATTTTTAGAAAATACTTGCATGTGCAAAAATTAGGTATTTAGAACTAAAATTAGGTTTTAGGTATGTATTAAAATTTAGTTTTTAGTAGTAAACATTTTACTTCCTTGTACAAAATTTTATGTGTTGATTTAAAATTTAAAAGTTTTCTTCGAAACGTTTTTAATATGAAATTAACTTGAGTTCTTAATAATAATAGTTCTCAAATATGAATATGGAAGGTTTATTTAGTACCAAACGTCAGCTAAAATCTAAATGCCCGTACATGGTTATTGTAGTTAAGAAAAGCATTTGGTTGCAAAAATTAAATTTTAGTACTTAATGTAATAACTATCTGTTGCATTTGCAAGTAAAACAATTTGCCCTGCTCAAAATTCTGCTTTCATATTTAAGTCTTTTAAAAGAATTTAAAGTCAGTTTAGTGCATACTATAAAATTTTCAATTCTAAAATTCAATCCAAAATTTTAGTACCGAAATGTTAAATTTGGATAATAAAAACTAAAAGTTTTTTATTGAATTTTGATTAAAAAAATAAATTTTGGTACTTTATAAAAGCATTCATTTTTATATGTGCTTATATGTGCTCAAGCTTCTGTTTCCATACCTAAATATTTTAAAATTGGAACTAAAAGTTAAAATTAGTACTAAAAATTTTTGGTAGCTAAAATTTCAATTTATATTAAAACCTTAAATTTTGGTACTAAAATACTAGATTTTAACAAAAAAAATTAATTTTTAATCTCTTTTAGTACCAAAACCCAATATTAGTAAAAAACTAGCTCTGTTTATTAAAATAAGATTGAGTACCTACAATAAATTAAATTTTCTAAACAAAATTTAGCCAAAAATCAATTTTAGTACCTAAGCCCAGTTTAATGATAATAACTAATTTTTATAATTGCAATATGAAGTAGTAAAATAGTTTTTAATGCTTTTAATTTAATTTCAAAAAAGCAAATTTTATTACAAGAAATTTAGTTCTGGTTTATAAAATAGGATTAAGTAGCAACAATAGTTTTAATATTTTTAAGAAAATTTGGTACTAAAAATCTAAAAAAAATTTAGTACCTAAACCCAGCTTAATGATAATAAAGTTTTATTGTTGTAATATAAAATTTTAATTTTTAAAAACCAAATTTTTGGTACAATAAATTTAATTCTGTTTTAATTTTTCACATAAAATTTAGTACTAAAAATATAGCAAAAATAAATAATTTTAGTACAATACAAGCTAATTTAATTTTTCAAACGCTTAATAGAAAACCTTTTTATTTAAAATCAAGTACTAAATTTTAGTACTAAAAAGTTAAGTTTTCGTTTTCATTGTTAAAATCTATTAACATAAAGAATATAAGTTAATTTCATGTTAAAAACTTTTGAACTCAAAAAATTTTTTTAGTACTAAAAAGATAAGTTTTTGTTTATATGTATAAAAAATTTATTAATTTTAATAATATAAGTCAATTTCATACCACAAATGTGTGATAGTAAATTTTTTTATTTAAAATTAACCAATAAATATTAGTACTAAAAAGTAAAGCTGAAATCTATTAATATTAAAAATACAACTTGTAGCATTTAAATGAAATAACTAAATTTTGGTACTAAAAAGTAAAGCTTTCGTTTGCATATTTAAAATCTATAATTATTAAGAATACAAGTTAATTTTTTACTAAAAACGTTTGATAGTAGAAGTATTTATTTGAAATTAACATTTAAATTTTCGTACTATAGGATTTTTTCATTGATATAACGAAAACATTTGCTGTGCCAATTAAGTTTGTGTTGAATTTTAGTTAAATTTTTTTTGTCTTTGTCAATTCTCAAAAACTAAATTTTTGCCAGCCCTTGTTGTTTGGCTGTTGCAGCAACATTTCGCGACACTCACTCTGTACACAAGTACTTTAATGGAGAGCATTTTGATGTCATAATTCCTGAGTGTAGCTTAAGGGACGCTTAAATTGCTGCAATCAGCAATATGCAGTGATTGACGAAACGCTTTTATATTTATATTTTTTTTCTTTCTTTACTTGCCAGAACGTGCACACTCTCACACAAACACACACAAACTCATGCACTCCAAATATCTAAAAAAAATAATAATAACAAGATTTTATGCGATTTTTTCCACTTTCGCTCTATTGTTATGAATTTTACGTTCTTCTTTTTTTGCCGTTAAGGGCATTGGGATTTTTCTATATGTGTTGGGAGTTTAAATATGAAAATAAATAAGGCTTTTTGCGTGTGTGAGAGTGTGTGAGTTCGTGTTCGTGTGTGTTCTTGTATGCATGTATTTCGCCTATTTTTATGAATAAATGATTAGAGCTTTGGTAATAAAATAAGTACGAGTGCGAGAGAGTGTTTGCATCTGTATTCGCAGCTGTGTGTGAGCAGCGTTTTGTTTTTCTGAAACAATTCCCTCTTTTACCTTCATAAAGTGCTTGAAATCTTTTGTTTGTTTTTATTTATTTTAGTTCCCTTTTTAGCTTTCAATTTCATTTTGGATGCCTTGATTTTTCTTTTTTTTTTGCTTCTCTTTTTATTCTGGTTGATTGTTACTTTCTGTGGTCGTTGTTGTTGTTGTTGATGTTGTTATTAGTTTGTTAGTGTTAGTGTTAGTATTAGTGCTTGTGTGTGTGTGTGTGTTTGTATTTCTACTATTGCGGCAAACAGGAGAATGTTAAACTTGGGATTCAAAATTATTATGAAACAAAAACAACAACAACAACAACAAAAATTTTATAAACTCAAGGATTGTTTGGCAGCATCATGACTCTGTAGAAGTCATACAACTCTGTATAAATTTCAGAGTGGGTTTGAGTTGATGGTACTAAAAATATGTTGGAGTACTTTCTATTTCAAACTTTTTGCTATGATCAAACTACAAGTGTAATTTAGGTTTTCCTTTGCCAAGCTTAAGCCAATATAATAATTAAGAAGGTAGTTCTAGTATTAAATTAAAAAATAATAATAATAAAATATGTATACATATATATTTTTTAAGTCCTTTGACTTTGTTGAAACAAAATAATTTCCATAAATTTTTTATTAACAAATTTCCAAGGAAATACCAAAATTGAAGGGCCTTATAGGTTGCACCTCCTATAAAAGTGTATTTTCCCTATTGTTCTATATTATTTTGAAAAGTTATTTACTTTAATAGTGGTTTTCGCATGTGCGTTTGTGTGTAACCTATTTCGGAATTGATAGGAGTGAAAAAGGCTGAAATTTTATGAGTTAGTTTTTCTATTTCGACTTGTTTTCTCTTTATTTTTTTTTTTGCAGGCAGTTTATAAAATTCATTAAGTTGCTTTTTTATTTACTGCTTTTAGTTTTTGATAAAGTTAAAATGAATTGTAGAACTTTAAATAATTAATTAAAAACAGAAGAAGAAAAGCAAAAGAGAAACCAAATTTGCAACAGAGATTGCAAATCAATCGAAAGTTAAAGAGAAAACTTGTAAAATATTTTAATTAATGCGAACATAATAATAATAATAAACTTGACAGTAAGAAAGATAAAATTATTGGCCAGACAATCATTCTATAATTTACACTGAAAACAAAAACCAACTAATGTTATTTTATTATTATATTTAATATAAATTTTAAAACGAATGTTCTTCCTTAATGTCAAAAAAAAATCAAATTAAGAGTAAAAAATTTAATCCTTTACTTTCTTTTTCCATTAAGTTGTGTGTAAATTGAAAACTTTAAACTCTCGCAAACTATATTTTTTTGAGTTATGACGTTGTTTGAGTAAATGATTGATATGCTTACAGTAAAAAATTTTGTATGATTATGAAAAATTATATTTTTTACTCTTAAGTGCATATTGTCCACATATCAGTTTCACTTTACTTAATAAAGCTAAAGAATATATGAGTTAAATTTTATGAGTTAATGCATATATTTTTTACTCTTAAGTGCATATTGTTGCCAATTGTCCACATAACAGTTTTACTTTAATTAGTTAATCGAAAGAATATATATTTCATAAATCAAAAATTTTGTAAACACATAAAAAATATATTTTTCGATCTTACATCCATAGTGTTGCCAATTGTCCAGATTAAAGTTTCTCTAATTTAACCGGAAGAACATATGAGTTAAATTTTATATATTCAAAATATTGTAGAGGCATAAGAAACACTTATTTTTCAGCTCAGCAAAAAATATTGTATGGTTATGAAAATTATATTTTTTACTCTTAAGTGCATATTGTTGCCAATTATCTACAAACCAGTTTCACTTTACTTAATAAAGCTAAAGAATATATAAGTTAAATTTCATGAATTCACGCATATATTTTTTACTCTTAAGTGCATATTGTTGCCAATTGGCTACATATCAGTTTCACTTGTCTTAAGTCATAAATTTTTAAGTTTTGATTTATTGAAATTTGCCCGGTGAGCAAACACAATAATTAAAAAGGTTTTTTGTCTGTAAAATTAATTTAAAATCCGCTTGAATATTTTTTTTATAAAATATGACATAGATTTTCGTAAATCTGCTCAATTTTTCATAAAGTTTTTGCAAAAATTTCCAAAACAAAAAAAATTGATTTTACAAAATATTTTCCAGTACAAAACTTTTAAATTATAAAATTTTTGTAATGCTGTTTCGACTGTGCCATAAGCTTCATCAAAACAATGGAATGTTATCAATTCCTTAAAATAAATTTTGCAAAAAAAAAATTTGTTCAAAGAAAAGTTTTGCAGAAATTTTTTATTACAAATTTGCACAATTTTTTGTGTAAAATTTCAAAAAAACGATACAAATTCTCTTAGAAAAAATTCTACTAGGCACAAACTTCATCAAAAAAATGTTGGGATTATTCCATAAAAAAAATTTGCACAAATTTTGTGCACAGAGCAAGGCTTGCCGAAATTTTTTATTACAAATTTGCTCAACTTTAAGCAAAACTTTATTAATATTAAAAATTAAATTCATTAAAATTAAATTAAATTAAAAATTTAAAAAACATCTGCACAAATTTTCTAAAAATAAATTTCGACTGTGCACAAACTTCAGCGGAAATATTTTGGGTGCTTCTTTAAAATAAATTTGCACAAATTCTATGTAAAAAACAAGCAGATTGCACAATTTCGCGCCAATATTTTATTTACAAAAATTGCTAACCATTGAACGGTATATGTTCAAATAATTTATAATTAAAATATTTGCACAAAATTTCTTTAAAAAAATTTCCACAAGCTTGCAAATTATTTTTTTTAAAAGTTCTTGTGCCTTTAACGGAACATGTTCAAACATTTTTGGTATTAAGATTTTTGCACGGGTTTTCGAAAATAAAACTGCAAAAGTTTGCACAAATATTCCTTAAAAAATCCTGGGCTTTTTACGGTATATCTCCTTACATTTTTTATATTAAAATATTTGCAAACATTTTCCAAAAAAAATTGCACAAGCTGACAAAAATATTTTATGAAAAACCCCTACACTTTTTTCGGTATTTGTTCAAACATGTTAAGTATTATAATAGTTGCACAAATTTTGAAGAAAAAAAATTGCACAAGTTTGCACAAATCTTTTTTAAGAAGAAATCCTGTGCTTTTTACGATAAACATATGTACATATGTTTAAACATTTATAGTATTAAATTATTTGCACAAATTTAAAAAAAAATAATTGCACAAGCTTGCTTAAATATTTTATGAAAACATACTTGTGCCTTTTACATTTTTAGTATTGAAATATTTGCACAAATTTTCTATTGTAATATTTATCATTCTTACCACAAAGAAGGAATTCAATCGTTTGTTTCAGAAAAAAATTTTGTCCCATCAATTTTATTTTTGTATGTATTTTTTTTAATTAAAAAAATGTCAAAAGAATATTTGTGCAAATATTTTAAGACAAACTTTTAAGGAATCTCTTACATAAAAAGTAAAGCAAATATCTAATTATATAGAAAAAAATATATCTTAGCACATGCTAAAACAAGCCACCATATAAAATTTTTTTGTCTGAAACAAACGGCTGGATTCAGCTTAAGAAATTGAGATAAAATATATGTACATATGTATGTATAAATACATTCCGAAAAAATTTTTATATTCGAAAAATTTACTCAGGCTCCTTAAATTTTTTAGAAAATAAAATATATTTATACATGAAAACATTATGCTTATAAAGATTTTCCTCAGAAAATAATAATAAATAAACAAGCACAGAATGTGCACTTCTTTGACAAATTTTCTTATAAAAAATTTGTGCAAATATTTAAATGCTACATTTTTTTAAATAAATAGTTTATTTCGTAAAAACCACAGAAAATTTTTTTAAGAAGATTTTTGGAACTACTAAAAATTTTTGAACATGTTCCTTAAAAGGCACAGGAGTTTTCTTAAAATATTTATGCAAGTTTGTGCAATTTTTTTTAAATTGTGCAAATATTTTAACATTAAAAATTTTTGAACACATGTATATTTTTTTTAATAAAATACTTGAGCATATTTGTGCAATTTGCTCTTAGAAAATTTGTGCTAACTTGTGCAAATATTTTTTCAATTTGTGCAAATATTTTAATATTAAAAATGCTTGAACACATACCGTAAAGAGCACAGCGTTTTTTTTAAATAAAATATTTGAGCAAACTTGTGCAATATACTTTTAGAAAATTTGTGCAAGCTTGTGGAAATTTTTTTTTCAATAAAAAGCACAGCGTTTTTTTTAAATAAAATATTTGAGCAACCTTGTGCAATATACTTTTAGAAAATTTGTGCAAGCTTGTGGAAATTTTTTTTCAATAAAAAGCACAGCGTTTTTTTTAATAACATATTTCAGCAAACTTGTGCAATTTACTTTTAGAAAATTTGTGCAAGCTTGTGCAAATTCTTTTTCAATAAATGTGTTAACTTCTTTTGTTACTAGCTTGATTAAAAATGTTACATTTAGTTTAAATTTTTTAATAAATTTGCCTTAATTTTCTTTTACAAAAGTAAATAAATAAAAATACTGAGTATGAATTTTTTATAGCGATTTTTATTAGAATTTTTATTTGTTTTTACCCATAATACAAAAATTTTTTTTCCTTAAACATTTTTTTTAAAGTAGATACATATATCTCTAAAATAAACAATAATATAAAATAACTAAAAAAGTAAGACATCACTTACAGGGAGAGAGACAGACACTTTACTAAAACTAAAGATGAATAAATGACACAAAATTTAAAATTCTTTCGAAATTAAAAGAGAAGGAAAAAATTTCCTAAAATGAGCACTTAATAATATCCCTTTTTGCAAAAATATAAATCATTTTCGTATTAAGATGGTTTAAAAAAACTATAAATAACTTTTGGTAAATAAAAGTACACATACAAATTTAAAATTTACTATACAAAAAATTTATATAAAAATAAATCAGAATTACTATAATCAATTCTCCGCACTTCCACAGACTTATGTATAAAGAGAAAAATGTATTTTAAATGTATTTCCCAAATCACTTTTACCAAATAAAAAATTTCAATAGTTGATAAAGCAGCACAAACGCCAGAGTGTAGACCACAAACAGCGTGGTGTAGTGCAAAATCTTTAAGCTGAAAAAAAAATAAAACACAAAAAAAAGAGGAGGAAAGACAGACAGACATGTTATTAAAAATGGTCTAGCATTAAAGGCAGCCAGGCATTCAGCTAGGCAGGTATTTGAGTGCGGCCACATCAAATATGGTTTTAACAATACGTACCGTTCATGGCGCTTCACTGATTCTGGTATTGTGCTGGGATCATCTTTAACCACATACTGACGCACACCCACCAAACTCAATTGAAACAATTCGCTCCAGTTTAGATTGCGCATATCGAATGCAAATAATTGTTTATCCGCTGATTCCAATTTAACGGAGAGTGCTCGCACATTGTCATTGTCAAATTTGAAATCATTTGCTGAAAAATATTCCATCAGTGAGCAGAATTTGTGGATTTTCCGATAAATTTTTAACATTCTAAAAACACAAGCAACAAAAACAAAAAAACAAAAAGTCAATCAGCGAAAGTCTGCAGCAATAAAATAACATTAAAAAGAATATTGAATGGAAAAAAGACAGACAGAGAGAGAGAGGTATGGCAAAAACAAAAACAATAACAAATAAAATCAAAATAACTATTACTATAAACGCGAGTAGAAGTGGGTTAATAAAAATTTATCAGTATGATGAAAAAGTATGAAACCACGTACAGCATACATGCATATTTAAATACATGTGAGTATGTATGTTTGCACGTATACAGTTAAATATCAGTAGACATAGGCTCCTGCACACAATCACACCCACAAACACACAAACACACTCGAAGTTTTCTGCCAGAAGTAACATTATTGTCAACACTTTTTTTTTAGAATGTGGGGTGTAGAAGAAAAATTTTCGCACACTTTGATTCAAAAACAGTTAAAGCTTAATGACTTCCAGCGCATGTTTATTTTAAAATTATATTTATATTTGCATATGAGCATTTCCACCAAAAAAATTTTATTAAATTTTTTAAAAAACTTTTTTTAACATATTTTCATAGAGAATTAATCAAATTTTAAAAGCTCATTTCATATTTTAAAATTTCCCCACAAAACTGCATCATTAAATATTAAAAATTGAGTAGTAGCGAAATGGCGTTTCCAACCCACCTAAACTCCACTGTGTGGCATAGACAGGTAGACAAATGCAGTTGTCACAATAACAAACTTTTACTGACAATATTTTTTTCTATTGCCCCCTGTACTGCTGTAGGAAAAGTATTAGTGCTTCCCCTCACAAAGCAGCTTTGTTGAGAATATGTGGAAAGAAAACCAAGTAAGAGTGCTATTTTTGTTAAAGTGAAATTTTTAGTTAATTACCTCTTGATATTTTTCGACTAAAGAATTTGATTCAAATATTTTATTTTGGATATAAGCAATGGCTGATCATTTTATTATACACTCTTTATTTAAGAAATAAGTTACAATCATCCTTATTCCAGTTGTGAACATCGACGTCACTACAATATTAAAAAATTAAGGCTTGTTTATCGCTCTCAAGATGTTCAAAACGCGTGCTACTATTTAATAATCCTAACATAGTCTTATTATTGTACCTCAATACCCAGTAAGATAACTTATATTATATTTTCCCGTATTTAGCATTTTCTTTAATTTATGTTATAGTTATGACTGTTCTTTAGGGCACTGCTAAACGTTCAATATATATTGAACGCGATCCAGTATCGCGATGTTTATTGTACGTGTAGCATGCAGCATTGATGGATCGCGATCCATATCGCAGAAAGGCCTAAATTATGGAATCCGAAAGTGAAATAAAATAAATAAAGTAAGACGCAGTAAAAAATTTAACGAATAAAAGGTAAAAAAGTTTTAAGAAAGGGTAATGGCAGAAGATAATGAAAGCGAGTGGGTTCTGCCGGTGGAATCAAAATTAACGACTGAAAAAATTATTTTGAGACTTTATATTTAATTTAGAGGCATTGCCGGAGTTGTGGGACTCGTCGGCTAAAGTTTTTTTTTTGGTTTTCTGCACAAAAATAACGTAAATACTGACGCGATAAATATTGAACGTGTAGCATACGCTCGTAATCCATCAATCCATTAAAATGGACCGTGATCCAAATAATATCCACAATATGTATTGAACCTATAGCAGTGCCCTTAGCGTTAAATTTAATTTCTATTTCCATTTACTAAAAAATATATAATAACTCCTTACAAGCTGTAAATGAAAGACCATAGATTTGAAACAAAACTGTGCTGAGAGCATAATAAGCAACATGGCAAAAACCTTCGTTTATGTCCATATAAAAAATGATATCCATATAAAAATTAAACAAATAAAAAAATTTTGAGTAAAGATCTTCCTAAAATATTAAATATGTTTAACTAGAAAGAAAATAATTTTTGGTTTATTTCACCAAAAAAAATATTTTTTTTTCAATTTCTAACCTTTGCACAAAAATAATTAATTTTTGTCTTTCTAAAATATGGAATATATTTAATTAACAAAGAAATAACTAGTTTGATTTAATTAGTTTTATATACCAGAAAAAGTTTAAGTTTTCCAGGTCTGAAGCAATGTTTTTATATTTCTCTAATTTTTTATTCCAAACTATTTCTTTCTAAGACATCAAGTATAAATAATTTGTAAACAAAAATTAAAAATAATTGTTCGAGTTACTTTTACATACAGAAAAATTTAAATTTCTAACCCTGAAATCATCCTTTTATATTTTTCTGGCTCCTTATGCCAATATATTTCTTTAAAAAAATTTATAAAATATGTTTAGTCAATAAAGAAAAAAGGAAATTAAAAAAAATTGTTTTCTTTAATTATTTTAATATCCAAAAAAGTTTAAATTTTCCAGCTCTGGAGCTGTGGTTTTTACCTTTTCTAACTTTTTATACAAAACTTTTCTTTCCATAATATAAAAAAGTTATTCATTTGAGGTTTTTCTCGTTGGAAAAATGAAAAAATTAAATTTTTTTGACACACACAGGAAAAAAATTAAAAATTTTTTTTTACATTTTTTTTTCCTGTGTTTGTTGTAAAAAATTACATTTTTCCATTTTTCTAACGGGAAAAAACTGAAATGAATACCTTTAAAGTAAATCTAATTTATAAAGAAAAAGGAAAAATTAATTAGCCATTATAACTTTTATTATCACAAAAAGTGTAAGTTTTTATAATTTTTTTAATATTTTTTTCTTCTTTTAATACCAGTTTTATTTCTACTGAAATATAAAATAAGTTTATTGAACGAAATAAATAAAATGACAAAATAAAGTTTAAGTTTTCCAGCTCTGAAACCATCTACTCAATTTTGCTGTTTTTCAATAACAATCTGGTTTGCACCATTTATGGTACAACAATCCAAGACCGAAGTCTCTAGCTGTTCTGGAAGCTTCGGAAAACTGATTTCACGTACATCAGACGGACACTGCTTATTCGTCTTCCCTATTCATAAGAACCCAAGAATATACATATATACTTTATGGGTGGAATATACACGCGGAATGACAAACTTATATATTATATATTAATTTTTGTAAAGGGTTTAAAATGGCACATTTTATTATTAAAAATTTCTCTACAAAATTGCATGATTCAATTTTTAAAATTAAGTATGTAGTAGAGAAATGGCGTTTCCAACCCACCTAAATCCCACTGTGCAGTGTAGACAGGTAGACAAATGCAGTTGTCACAATAACAAACTTTTACTCACAATATTTTTTCTATTACCCTGCACTGCTGTAGGGCAAGTATTGTTGCTTCCTCTCAGCGAGAAACTTTGTTGAGGATATATAGAAAGAAACAAAATCTAATAACTTCATAATACTATTTTTTTTCATCACCAGTTTTTCACAAGCAGATTAGCGGGTATATTTTTTTTCTATCCTTCCTAACAGTTCACAGCAAAAGAAAATTTGTTTTTAACTTATAAATCCTTCTTCCTTCATAACCATAATTTTACTGTTTGTCATTTTGATTATACATTTCCCTGCTTTGTATTACATACAACCTGATTGATTGATTCCCTTTAACGAAATTTTCTCCCTCTCATACGAATTTAAATCTCTGGTGTAAACAAACAAACGTGTGTGTTTGTATGTTGCGTGAGCTTAAGCATAACTTATAACGTGTGCGTGCGTGCGTGTATCTATGTCTCTGACTCTACTAACTACGTGCCACATTGTACTTAGGTTTCAATGTCTACGGATCGTGTAAATGACTTTGCTGCTGGTTGGTGTACACTTTACCTGGGCTTTTTGCCAATCACCAGCATTAACATGTCCATGAAGAGGGCGGGTAATGTATGATAGAAAAATGCCAATATATAAAATTGAAATTTTGTGGGCACAATTGTAAAACGTGGATACCAAATCGATTTGCGTAAAGGCAAGCTTTTTCCATATTGTATGCCGAAGGTAATGTATTCACGCCATGTTGACATATTGTTGGCATCCGGCACATAATTATAAATGGGAGGATTGTCATAACTGCAAAAATTTACAAGCACAAGCATATTAGCATTAAATAAATTCTGCTTTAGCAATTGTAAAGGCATACATATGTTTGTGGCATGCCACAAACAAGTGATAACAACAATATATATAAAAATAAAGTGAAGCGGGAAACACATACATATTTCTTGCTATATCCCAGGCACTAGTCAGCAGGGCATTAACACACAAGTCCACCGGCACTAAGTGGGCCTTATTTTCCACATTACCACTAAAGACACGCAACACCCCCGAGCCCACACCCACAATTATGCCACACGGACCATACATATTGTCTATCCAGCCGGTAATGGGCTCCCGGTAAGTGGTGATGACTTTAACAGAAAAACACAATTAATATTTCCTATAATATAACTAAAATTATATTTAAATTAAAGTCTTACCTATTCCCGGACGAAATATAGTCACTGGCAAATTGCCCGCATAATTTTGCACAATATCTTCAGCCAATACCTTGGTAAAGGTATATGTATTAGGGTAGTCCTTGATTAAAGTCGGTGTCATCACATTTAGTGTTTGCTCATCCAGACACTCACCCAACTTACAAGCGCTATCGCCGGACATGGGCGAGTTATAAAATTTCTCTTGTATATAACGGCGATTGCAATGAGCAAACGCTGTCGAAACATGCACTACAGCCTTGAGATGTACAATTTCCTTGGCCAATTTTAATATTTCCTTGGTCCCGCTTACATTTATGGCAATGGCCATTTTAAGTTTCTCATCGAAGCGCACTGTGGCAGCGCCATGAATTACTATATTCACATTTTCCCTAATAAGTTCACGATCTTCAGTTGAAATGCCCAAGCCGGGCTGTGATATATCGCCTGAGATAAGAGTGATTTTTTCACGATATTGCGGATTTACTTTTTTCAAGCGTTCAAATACCTGTAAGAGCCAAAAAAAATATTTATTTCCTTAATGAAAAATATGTGTTATTTAAATGTTAAGAACTTACCGGATCACTGAAAAGATCATCCATGCGTGACTGTCCATCTTTGCCCTTTTTAGTGCGTATCAGCAGGTATATTTGCCCAACATCAGTTACACGCAGAAGCTTTTCAATAATGACTGGTATTAAAGAAGAAAAGAAATTTTTAAATAAAACTTTACCATTTCGCATGAAAGTTCAATAAAAGATTATGGAAAAATTTATAATAGATTTTGAGCATTTTGTCACAGTCATTGTTGTTATCACAATCATTGTCATAGTATAGTCAGTAGTTGATATAGTCTGATTTAGAGTTAATATCAAAGTAATTGTCTTACTTAATGTCTTAAGGGCACACAACAACATGCTATAAAAGCATAAGTGTAACCCGAAGCGGATTTGGTCAATATTGCTTGCCACTCTTTTCAAAATAACCTAACCTAACGTACTTACTGTCACAGACATTGTCAAAAAAATTTTCTTATATTATAATATTATTATTATATTAATATCGCATTCATTGTAATAGTAATTGTCTTAATATATGTCATTTTTACAGTAATTTTCTTAATCATTGTCAAAGCCATTGCCGTAATAATTGGCACAAAACTTGCTATAATCACAATCACTGTCATAATGATTGTCTTTATCTTTATCACAGTAATATTCAAAGCAATAGGCAAAGTCATTATCATAGTCAAATTCATCAATCACAGTCATAGTTATTGTCTTAACGTCGTTATAATCATTATCAATGTTATAGGTGTTATTTATTTTCTTTATTATTGTCAGTGTCATTGTCAGAGGAATAGTCATAATCATTGTCATTGTCACTATCATTGTCACAGCAACAGTTATTATTTATTTTCATTGTCATTGTCATTGTCATTGTCATTGTCATTGTCATTGTCATTTTTATTTTCATTGTTGTTCTCAACGTCCTTATAATTATCATTATCATTGTCATTATTATGTACTTTATTACTGTCAGTGTCATTGCCATTGTCACTATCATTTTCATTGTAATTGTCATTGTCAAAGTTATTGTCAACGTCTTTGCCATTGTTATTGCTATTTTCACTATCGTTATGATTGTTATAGTCATAGTCGTTCATAGTTATTCTCAACGTCTTTATAAGTGTTCTTTATTATTGTCAGTGTCACTGGCAGAGGAAGCCGAGTACATATTATGGATCTTTGTGATATCGCAACACTGTGTACGTTTTTCTGATATTTTTCGTTGTGTGTCATTTGAAAATGACATCGCAAAATGACAACACACAGAATAATATTTTTATTACTTATTGTCATTGACATTGTCATTATTATTTTCTTTATTATTCAGTGTCATTCTAGCTGTTGTTATCACTGTCATTTGTCGTTGTCAGAGGAATAGTTATTACTCATTGTCATTATCTTTGTGATTGTCATTGTCGCTATTATTTTCTTTATTATTTTATTTAGAGGTATAGCTATAGTCATTGTCATTATTATTATCACTATCAGTGTCAGAGTAATAGTTATTACTCATTGTAATTGTCATTGAGATTGTCATTGTTATTGAGATTGTCATTGTTATTGAGATTGTCATTGCCATTAAGATTGTCATTGTCATTGTACATGTCACTTTTATTGATATTGTCACTGTCATTGACCTTGTCATTGTCATTGTCGTTGTCGTTGTCGTTGTCATTGTCATTGTCATTGTCGTTGTCATTGTCATTGTCATTGTCATTGTCATATGTCATTGTCAGAGTATTGTCATTTTCATTGTCATTTTCGTAATGATTGTTATAGTCATTTGTCATTGTCAGAGTATTGTCATTTTCATTGTCATTTTAGTAATCATTGTTATTGTCATTTTTCATTGTCAGAGTACTTTCATTGACATTTTCGTAATCATTGTCATTGTTCTTATCAGTATTATTGTCAGAGTTGTGGTAATTACTTATTTTCATTGTCATTGTCATTGTCATTGTCATTGTCAACATCATTGTCGTTATTATTTTCAGTGTTATTGTTCAAAGTACATAGTAGTCATAGTAGTCATAATTTTAATTGTTATTAACTCTATCGGAGTAGTAATTGTCATTGTTGCTGGCACTGTCATTGTCATTGCCATTGTCATTGTATTTGTCATTGTACTTGTAATTTTTATTGAGATTGTCATTGTCATTGTCATTGTCATTGTCATTGTCATTGTCATTGTCATTGTCATTTTCATTGTTATTGTCATTGTCATTGTCATTGTCATTGTCAACATCATTGTCGTTATTATTTTCAGTGTTATTGTTCAAAGTACATAGTAGTCATAGTAGTCATAATTTTAATTGTTATTAACTCTATCGGAGTAGTAATTGTCAATGTTGCTGGCACTGTCATTGTCATTGCCATTGTCATTGTATTTGTCATTGTACTTGTCATTTTTATTGAGATTGTCATTGTCATTGTCATTGTCATTGTCATTGTCATTGTCATTGTCATTGTCATTGTCATTGTCATTGTCATTGTCATTGTCATTGTCATTGTCGTTGTCATTGTCATTATCATTATCGTTGTTACTCTCACTGTCATTGCATTGTCATTGTCAGAGTAATAGTCATGGCTTTTTTTATTGTCAGAGTAATAGTCATAGTAATTCTCATTGTCTATCTGAGATAAATAGTCACTATCAATGCCATAATAACTGTCATTCCAATTGTTATATTTAAAGTTAACATTTTAATATTTAAAAAAAAACTGTCACGATTATAATCATAAACATATTGTAATTATTTGTGTTTGTCTATGAAATTATAATTATAATCGCATTGTCATAAACCTAGTGGTAATCATTGTCACAACTATATAGATACTATGTATAATTCAGCTATAGTCTAGTCATGGTCTAGTCAAAATTTATTTGGGCTACAGCAGATTATTGTTTTATACTTACTTTTGCCGAAAAATCCTGTGCCACCAGTGAGGAAAACACCTTTATCCTTGTAGAACATTTGCATGGGAGATTCTACAAAAAAAAATTAAAAATAAATTTTAACAACATAAAATAAAAATAAAGAGAGAAAAACAGGAAGGAAGAAAGATGCCATTAAAATAAGATTTATATTTAACTGAAAAGTCAATACTTAAAGGAAAAGATAAAGAAAAAACAAATAAAATATGCCAAAAATCTGTATGTACGAGTATTTACTCCCTTCGCTGTGCAATAAAATATATTTTTACTTTTTCCTCTATATGTATATAAAGCCAAAATTGGGCAGCGTATTTACTTTTATAGACTTTTACAGGCTTTATGCAAAATTCTAGAAGTGCCAAGAACTCCTTTTCGAACTCCTTTTTCTTGTATGTAAGAAAGGTGTCAAGGAAAAAAAGATATTGAATTTTTTGATACAATTGCATAAATTATTCTGCCATTTTTTTAACTGAATGTTGCTGAGTTCCTCTTTTTTTAGTCTTCTACTCGTATTCGTACTTCTTCTGCTCTTTTCTCAATTTCTATTTTATATATTTTTTGTATTTGCTTGTTTAATATGTTTAGCACATTGTAAAGTCACAAGTGTAAAGTTGGAATCAATAGAAACGCCCTCATACTTATTCATAGTTGCGAGCAGAAACAAAGTTTTTGTTTAGTTTATCATACACAAGGAGTACGTACTTGTACTTGTATTTGCACCTTCTAAACGCATTTACAGTTAAACAAATATGTTTAGGCATTGTAAAATGCAAATACACACACACACACACACAAATGTATGTACGAAACATGTTTCTAACACATGTCTAATGGTTTACGAACATGAACAAAACCAATACGATTACAAGGAAAATATTTGTTGTCACCAGCTACAGAGCAGGCCATAATATTAAGGATTCGAAGGATGAAGAAATTTTGATTAGCTTTTAATCGATTAGTGATTTGTTAAAAGAAAATAATACTACAATAGCGGAGGAGTAAGTAAAGTCTAGCCAAAAATTTTTGACAATCTAAATTACTAAATATGTCTTAGTCCTTAATCGATGTCACATCAAGATGACAGTAAATAATTGGCAATTGACTCTTATTGACAATCTCTTTTTTTAACCTCTAAGGCTTTGTAAATTAATGCAGCATGTTAATAGTAGTTATTTATTGTCGACAAAGAGTAGACAAGTGATACATTTTGCTGTCGTCTTGATGTAACGTCGACGACGTCATTCACAATAAGGAGGAATATATTACTCTTTACATTACTTTAAGACGTTATGTTATGTGCATCTTATTCAAGACAGTTGGAAATATTTATTTAATTATGTTGTTTATTTTTGTTTTTTTACTATTCTAACTTTATCCATATAATCGTTTTCATTGCCTTTATTGCAACATAATGACTTATTTAGGGGGGAAATTACTTCAACAGACATTAACAAATTCACAGACGTTGTTGTTACAGTTCTGTCAGTACTCGTATTTTACCACACACACATACTTACATACGGAATTAAGCACACACACACAGACACACAGGCACAAGAAATTATCAAGGAAATGAGAGAAATTTATAGAGGCTGTGACGATTATTTTTATGCCCTACATATGTAATTATATTTGTTTTCTTGTGGCTTCCATAAGTACCGTTTCCCGTCATCGTATCCATGATGTTACTCAGTTGTAAACTTGACAAGTTAAAAAGTTGCCTAATTATTTTAGCGTCCAAGAAAGAGGCCACAGGGTTATTGCTATAGGACAGGTTGCCTTCTGGTTTGAGCCGTCTGCATAAGAGCAGCCTAAATTTGTCCTCAGCAGAATGAGAGAGAGGGAGCAAGATTGCATATTTTGTTCACATCCCGAAACAGGATTCTCCTTTTAGACCGATCATATGCTGTCATTCTACCTAAATAAAAGTCATGATGGCCTTAACATCTCAAGATGATGCCTAAATGACTCAACATCACATTTGGTTGCTTGGTTAATTTGCTGCTCTCTACCTTCTTACAAGCAATCAAGTAGAATCAAGATACTCCGTTACAATAGATACCAATCTACTGGCTATTCCCCACTAATGTGCTGTAGGGTATAGAAATTCATAACATTCCTTTAAATGATTAGGGTGGTAAGAAGGCATTTATGTCAATATAATTGATGATTTAACTCAAGTAGGTATTCAAATTAAATTGATGTTTAGACGAGTAGGCGAATATGTGTGAGTCCTTAAAAATACATATGTATACATACAAGCAAAGGTATCGGAGTGTGTGTTTATGTAAACCCAATAATTTTATTAGAACACTTTATTAAATTGAAACACACCCTTGATAACACATGCACATAAATATTGCCACTTCAATATTTGTTTGTCTTTAGACGAGTGCCCTCTCATCCCTTCAGCTTTTAACACAGCAGCTTTTATAGCAACCCCATAATTTTCAATCTGTAAAAAAAGTTTGCCTGTTTGTCGTTTGATTGGGAGCATTTTTCTGCTTAAACAGTTTTTTAAATGTTCATTCAGACTTTGGCTGAGTGGAGTTTAATTTGTTGTTGTGTTGCGTCAAGTATTTGACGTGTCTATCCAATATCTTATAATGGCCAATCTAACGAGCACACTCACTAACTTCTCATCCTTTAGTGATATATCACAGGAGGAGGAAGCCTTTTCAATGTTTAGAAAACACTTGAAAATACTCGAACAAGTAATTTAAAAAAATATGACGGCTTAATGGTTTAGAATAAGTAAAATGTTTTTCAACTCTTTTGCTACACAAAAAGGTTTGAGTGAGTCGCAAGGGACAATAAGACTAGTAGTCCTATCAGATGATGTTGTTGTTTACAATACTTCAAAGCAAATCATTAAGAATTTCGGGGGAGTCGTGCCATGACAAAACACACACATCCCCCGCCTTTTGTTAAAACTGATCTCAAATATCAAATATAACTTTTTAAATAAATTTTATGCTAAATGATCAATTAAACAATGTTAAATTAACATTTTATACATGATGGTTTTTATTTAGTGTGTATCTAAAGAATATTTTACTCTGACTATATTAAATAAAACTCATGTTGTTTCAACTGGAAATAACTTTGTTTCAACATAATAACTGTCATTCAACATGATTTTTCATTTTGATTTAACAGTACGGCAATGTTAAATCAACATGAAATAAAGTTATTTCAAAATGAAAAATGTCCTTTGAAGGTGACTTCAAATCGTGTTAGATTAACATGAAGCACATATATAAAGCAGGTATTCAATTAGACTTGTTTAAGTAAATTTTAAGTTGAAATATCTCTAAGTATTCGTACTTCTTCAAAAATTAGTTGGGCCAAACAGTTACCGTAAATGATGTTCGCTCTCGTGAGATGATAATGGACTTCTCGTGACCAGAAATTGTGAGGATATGGACCTGGATGATATGTGTTTTAAATTGAATATTGCTAACTCATCGCACAGTGGGGCCAAACGCATCCTTTTTCGCAGATTAATTCATATTTCCACAACTATAATAGTAAAGGTCACCATATTTTATGTGGATAACTAGTAGAAAAGAGTTCATGTTTCATTAAAATCTAGGCGGTATAGGAGGGGAAAAGGAGTCCCCTTTACAAAGTAATTATAATTTTTCTTTTGTCTGGCGAACTGCAAAAGTGAAGCGCACTAAAATTGATAAGGATAGCTCTTAGAAAAAACCTTACGTTCCAACAAAATCTTGGCGGAAAAGGAATGAGCAGACGGTTATCCCCCATATAAAGTGATTATTAATTAATTGATAAGCATGAGTTTTTTTATAAAAAATACCGAAGCAGGAACGAAATTTATGTACACGATGCTTAACCTACAAGCAAAAATTCAAGATATTTTTATTCACGCATGCTGCTGATGAAATGCCTGCCTGCCTGCTTGAATGGCTTCGAATATGAATTATGCGAAAATAGATTATTTAACAAACCCAAGAAAGTTAAATCATTATTATATATGTGTGCTTAAGTCGAGATAAGCTAATTTTGAGTTAATCATACCTGCATAATCTGCATATTTGGGAGTATCTCTGTGCAAAATTTTAACTAAAATGTGTTCAGACTTAACTTTTTTAGACTTCTAATCTCAATTTAGAATGATACCTTAATTTAAGTTTTACTTTGGTATATTTCAAATTAAATGTATTAATTATAGTGTGTAGAACGATGTTTGTTACAAAAAAATAAATGTTAAGATAGAATTTCAAAATTTAACAGTAAAATAAATAAATTTCTGAAAATCGTTTTCAACGCTTTAAAGTACTCTGCTGTAAAACAGTAAAATATGACTTAAGCACTTTTTCGTATCTATCTGTGTCTATACACAGATATATAAATACAAACACAATCACAAGTGACTCAGGCGTGACCTATGTATGACTCACGCGTGACTGGTGCGTGACTCACGCGTGACTGGTGCGTGACTCGCGCGTGACTGGTGCGTGACTGGTGCGTGACTCACGCATTGTAAATCACACAAAACAATGACAATAACAACAAAAGGGCTTAGCAGAAGTGCCTCAGATCTTGAATTTCAATTATGTCCCAGAGTCATTAAAATAAATTCAGTGAAGTGCGACTTTGATCCGCGCACGAAGGTTCCATACGGACACGAGATATGTAATTAAATACGAGCTTTAGCCTATATAAAATATAGTTTTTGAAATTTTTTTTTTCGTTTTTTGAATATAGGCGATTATTTTGGTTTTGGCGATTTATTTCATATAGGCGATTTTTTTCTTTGGTCTTGGCAATTTATTCGGTTTTTGGATTTTTTTTCATTTTGGCAATTTTATTAGTTATGACATTTTTTTTAATTTTGGCGATTTTTTTCGGTTTTTGGTGTTTTTTTATTTTTTGGCAATTTTTTCCTTTTTGGCGATTTTTTGCCGTTTTTATTCATTTAGGCGCTTCTTTAGTTTTGACACTTTTTTCTCATTTCGCCAATTTTTTTCGGTTTTTGGCGTTTTTTCGATTTGGCGTTTTTTTAATTTTGGCGATTTTTCTCATATTGGTGATTTTTTTTTCATATTAAAAATTATTATGTTAGTGGCGCCTTTTTCGCGTTTTGGCAATTTTTTTTTCGGTTTTTGGCGTTTTTTTTTTTGTTTTGGCGATTTTTTCATTTGGATGATTTTTTTTAAATTTTGCGTTTTATTTTGATGTTAGAATTTTTTTTTTAATTTTTGGCAATTTTTTTCGTTTTGGCGATTTTTTTGAATTTTTGGGGATTTTTTTTTTGGTTTGGCGATTTTATAATTTTTGGATTTTTTTAGTTTAACCGTCTTTGAAAATTTCAAGAGTTTGACTCTTACGGGTTCCAAGATATAGCAAGTTGTCAAAATTACATATTCAAAATTGCAATAACTGATGGACCACCGTTTAATTTAAATTTTAGTGTTATTTCTGTGGTCTATATAAAAATACACTAATTTTACAAATTTTAAGTGTCAATATACATACTTAGATACAATTGTATGTATATTACATGGGATTTTTAACATTTTTTGTTGCTCGTTATGGAATACTCTTTAATTTTTAGTTCTCATGTATTTGTTTTTGTAGCGGCCAAGGTTCTACATACTCTGTCCAAATTTCAGGTCCGTAGCTCGTACGGTTCCTGATGAAATAGCGTGTGATGGACAGACGGACAGCGTCTGTCTGACCCTTGGATATAAGTATGCGAGCGAAGCCGTGGCCGGCATTTGGCCATAGATCCTTCTATCATAATAAAAAAAATATTAAGATTTGAAACCTTTTTGTTTTATTTACAATTAATATCGTGCGTTTTGGTTGGACCACCCTGTACATTGAAAAATAGAACTATACACCGTCAGTTCAATGTTTCTGAAGTCGAACTATAAATTGTCGAGAGAAAAATTGTAAATTTAATACATTAACTAAACACGCATAAACATTTTGTAAAAAATACAATGTATCCAAGTTAAAGTTCTAATTTTTATTGCTTTAATTTATTGTAATTTTTTTAAAAGCAATTTTAATTAATCCAGCTCGATTGAAGTCATAAATGTTAAATCAATTAAGTTAATTTGTTTACTAGGAAATTTTATTCTAAATTTATTAATTACCCTTTAAGAATATTAAATGTAAAATGCTCTGCTCGAAAAAAAAACTCAAAAGTATTTAAGCCTCATAAATAATCTATAAAAAGTGTAATAAGCAGAAAGCAAAAAAAACATCCATCAATCAGAAAATCCCTTAATAAAAGTAACACTAGTGGATTTTTCCTCCTCAACACCCATCTTCATCCCTTATACCTTTCCCCTTCCCCCACATGCTCACTCACTCTTCCACTTATTTGTTTTTTATCTCTCATTTTACCCCGATTAGCTTTCAATTATACACACGCACAAGTTAATCAGCAAAATCAAAACAAACAAAAAAAAACCTAAAACGACAGCGAACAAACAACAAAAAAAAAGCATTGAAAATGAATTTGTGAAACTTGAGATTTTCACTTTATTGCATTTATACCGTTATTGACTTTATGTTAATTACAATAGCAACAAAAAAAATTAAATTGCACATTTTTACAAAATATTTTCCACATAATTTCGCTTAGTTTGCAATTAGACAGAAACAGTTTTATTAACTTAGCACTTTGTTCAAACAATTTACAAACAATTTAAGGAATCTTTTTTTTTTTGTTATATTCACACATTTTCATAGAGACTTTAACAATGATTTAATAAAGTTACAATCACACCGGGTAAATATTTAAATATATAAGTGCAGTCACTATATTAGGGAAATTTTATTTAAAATTAAAATTTAATGAAAAGTATTTTTTTATTTATTCGTTTTCGGTAGAGGAAAATTTTGTAACGTGGTACTCGTATTGCTTGAAATTTGAATTTACTTTTAGAAAAAAAATTTTGAGGAAAAAAATTCCTTCTGAGAAAAATTTTTTTTTGAAAAAAATAAATACTTTTTGAAAATAAATACTTATTGAAAAAATACTTGTTTTGAAAAAAAAGTAATTTTTGAAAAAAAGTAATTTTTGCGATAAAAAATTGTTTTTGGAAGCGATACTTTTTTTTGCTGAAAAATCCTTTTTGAGAAAAAAATCCTTTTTGAAAAACAATTATTTTTTAAGAATAATACTTTTATTAAATGCACTTCTTGAAAATAAAACACTGATTTATAAAGAGTACTTTTAAAACTTAAAAAAATGTTTGAGAAAAAAAGTTACGTTTTAAGAAAATATATTTTTTAGGAACAGGTACTTTTTTAAAAAGAGGTACACTTTAAGATATCTAATCTTTTTAAGGCACTTCTTAAAAATAGTTATTTTAAAAATAATTTAAAATAAATAAATACCTTTTCAGAAAAAATTATTTAAAAAAAAAATATATTTTAAGAAAAAAGTACTTTTTTAAGAAAAAGTACTTTATAAGAAACAAGTACCATTTGAGCAAAAGTACCTTTTAAATTTAAATTTATTTCTTAAGAAAAAATACCTTTTACAAAAAAGTACTTTTAAAAAAAGTAAGAAAAAAGTAAGTAATTAAGAAATATTTTTTTGATGAAGTGTACTTTTAAACATAAATTTTTTTTAAGAAATCAAGGTACATTTTAAAGAAAATGTGATTTATAGGAAAATAGTTTTTTTAAGGAAAAGGGTACTTTTTAAGAAGAAGGTAATTTTTAAGAAGAAGGTACTTTTTAAGAAAGTAGTATTTTTAAGCAGTTAAGTTTACTTTTCAAGAAAAAAGTACTTTTTAGGAGAGGGTAAAATAAAATTAAAAGTAAAATTTACTTTTAAAAAAAGGTACTCTTTAAGAAAAATTTACTTTTTAAGAAAAAAGTACTTTTGAAGAAAACTGGACTTTTTAAGAAAAGGTACTTTTAAGAAAAACTTTAATTTTTAAGCAATATATACTTTTTAAGAAATATTTATTTTTTAAGAAAAATTTACTTTTTAACTTGTTAAGAAAAATGTACTTTTTAAGAAAAAATAAAATTTTTAAGAAAATATACTTTTTAAGAAAAAGGTATTTTATAAGAAAAAGGCACTTTCTAAGAAAAGGCACTTTTTAAGAAAGAGGTACTTTTTTAGATAAAAGCACTTTTTAAGAAAATAATAATTTTTTAGAAAGAGGTACCTTTTAAGAAAAACGTACTTCTTAAGAAAAAAAAATACTTTTTAAGAAAAATGTTCTTTTTAAGAAAAAATTTAATTTTTAAGCAAAATATACTTTTTAAAAAAAATTTACTTCTTAAGAAAAATTTACTTTTTACGAAATAGGTACTTTTTTAAAGAAAAAAGTACTTTTTATGAAAAAGGTACTTTTTAAGAAAAAGGTACTTTTTAAGAAAAAGGTACTTTTTAAGAAAAAGGTACTTTTTAAGAAAAATTTACTTTTTGAGAAAAATGTACTTTTTAAAACAAGTTGCTTCTTTAGGAAAAAACGACCTTTAAAGAAAATGTACTTTTAGGAAAATTGTAGTTTTTAATAAAAGGGGTAGTTTTTAAGAAAAATTTATTTCTTACAAAATATTAAATATTTGAGTGAAATGTATTTAAGAAATTTTTTTTTTAAAGAGATAACAAATAAAGTACTTTTAATAAATAAAGTACCTTTTTACTTTTTAAGAAATGGGGCCTTTTAAAGATTGACTTGCGTCATGTTTTTAATAAAAAAGAAATTTGGGAAAATGTCTTTTAAAAAAAAGTTATTTAAAATAGAATCATATATTTAACAAAAGTATTTAATTTAAAAACACATTTATATTTAAACGTTCTAGGGAGTTAAATTTTTTAGAAAAAGGTAGTTTTTATTCACCCGTATAGCGTATGTCGAGAGGAATATTCGTCTACGAGAATTGTGTATTAGATTAAAGAAAACTTGTATACGTTTCCTTCAATCTGGTACAAAATTTTTGTAGACGAATATTCGTCTCCACATATAGAATATAGGTGATTATAAATTATGCTTCATAAAGTAATACATTCAAGCTAAAAGCAATTGCAAGCAAAGTCCTTAAGAAATCAAAGAATAAAACTATTAAAAAAATCTTGTAAGAAAAATATTACAAAACATTTAGAAAAAAATTCAACGTTTCTCAGGCAACATTTAACAAAATAAATTTCAAACCATTACCGCACTCCCTCACCCATTCCTCTTCCATATTCTAAATCCAGTCCCTAAGAAACGTTTATGATAATGTTACTGCTGCTGACGATAATGACTTACCCGTAATGGTGTCCATTATGTTTTTGGTATCAATATTTATTAATGATGTTGCCGCTGTTGCTGCTGCTGTTGCTGCTGCTGTTGCTGTTGTTGTTGTTGCTGCTGGTTTTAGAAGCGGCGCTGCTGTTTTCGTTGTTAATGTGTGTGTATTATTGTTATTGTTATTGTTGTTTGCCTTACTCGCATTGTGCTTGAAAGTTGTCGCAAAATCTTTTATGTGATTCTCCAATTTAAGGTCTGTTTGTATCGTGGCCATTTCATTAATCATATCGTATAACTTTGCTTCTTTATTTATTTTTTATTTAATATTCTTGTTTTAAATGTTTGCTGTTGTACACTGTTAAGTTTTGTCTTGGTTATTGCTCTTGTTATAATTATCCTTTCACAAGGATGTTGCAAATAATTGATAATCTGTAATCAGAACAAAAGGGAACAAACATTATTACAACCATAAATAGTATTAATAATAATTATAATAAAGATATTAATTAAAATTAGAAATGTTTCATATAAAAAGGATAACAGCAGGATTATTATTAATTTGTTGAAGAGGGTAAAGGCAACAGCATTGAGTGGAGTAAATAAAATCTATTAGCATTACATTTATTAGGATACGCAAATAAGGAAGGAAAGAAGAAGTCAGACAGAGTGTGAGAAATGTTAAAAGGATTTATAATTATTTTGAAGGGTTTAACTTATAGAGATTTTCTAATAGACTTTTATAATTAATGATTTGACCAAAAAAGAACCTGTATGCTGTTTGTGTTAATGGAAAGTTTTACAATGGAAATTTACATTCATTAACCTTTAGCCGGCTGAAGAATTTTAATTAATTTTTCTTTTATTAAATTTTATAAAACTTTTCTGCAGGATTTTAATTTATGTCTCAATTTAGTTTTATTCACTTTTTGTATAAATACTCTTCAAGAAAATAAATTAAAAGTTAATTGAAAAAAATACTTTAAATAACTTAAAATTTCATTTTTTAACGCAATATTTTTTTGTGAACAATAAAATAAGGGAAGATATTTTTCCAGCAACTTCATTTTAAATTCATGATATAAAAGATAAACACTTTTGTAAAAAAAAGATTGTAATAAACAAAAATTATATAAATAATAATTAGCTTGGTAATAGAATATACTCTTATGCATATAAAAACTTACTTATATAAGATAAATATTTTTGGGAATATATATCAGAAAAAACTACTTCGAAAAAGGGAATTCACAAAAAAATGTTTCATTAAAACTACGAGTATTACTACAAAAATTTACTATTATAACGTATAAAATTTTCACAAAATCATGAAAAGAGAGTTATACAAAATTTATATTTCCAAGCATAATTTTTTGATAAGATACTATTTTACAAAAACGAAAAAGTTCGTTAAAAAAAATTCTGCGAAAGATTGGCTTTGCTCAAAAAAGTACTTGTTCTAAAAACGGATATTTTTCCAAAACGCACATTTTATTAAAAAGTAACTTATCCAAAAGTAAATTTGCTTTAAAAAAATTTTTCCAAAAAATAAATTTTCTTGTAAAATTTCCATTTACTAAAAATTTCCATTTACTAAAAATTACCTTTTCTTAGAAAGTACTTTTTTCCTAAAAAGTACATTTTTCTTAAAAAGTACATTTTTCCTTAAAAGTACCTCTTTCTTAAAAGGTACCTTTTGCTTAAAAAGTACCATTTTTCTTAAAAAGTACCCTTTTTCTTAAAAAGTACATTTGTCTTAAATAGTGCTTGTTTTCCTGAAAATTGCCTTTTTCGTAAAAAGTAAATTTTCCTTAAAAGGTACAGTTTTCTTAAAAAGTACATTTTTCTTAAAAAGTACATTTTCCTTAAAAAGTACCTTTTTCTTAAAATGTAAATTTTTCATGAAAAGTAAATTTTTTTTTAAAAGTTCCTTCTTAAAAGAACACTTTTTTCTTAAAAAGTACTATTTTTCTTGAAAAGTACATTTTTCTTAGAAAATACCTCTTTCTTAAAAAATTGTATTATCTTAAAAAGTACCTTTTTCTTAAAAAGTGTATTTTTCTAAAAAATTACCTTTTACTTAAAAGTGCCTTTTTCTTAAAAAGTACCTTTTTTTAAAGTAACCTTCTTAAAAACTAATTTTCTTTAAAAGTATCCCTTCTTAAAAAGTACATTTTTTTTAAAAGTACTTTTCCCGAGCAAGTATATTTTCTTAATAAGTACCTTTTCTTAAAAGTTTCACTTTCTTAAAAAGTACCATTTCTTAAATAAAACCTTTTCTGAAAACGTACCCTCAAAAAATACATTTACTTAAATGGTACCTTATCTTAAAAAGTACGTTTTCTTAAAAAGTGCTTTTTTACATAAAGATAATAAAAAAATTAAAAAATACTAATAATAATTAAATTAAAAATTAAAATGTACCTTTTATTAAACAAATAATTTTCCTTAAAAATACCTTTTCTTGAAAAGTACTTTTTCTTAAAAATTACCTTTTCTTAAAAAGTACATTTTCTTCAAAAGTACCTTTTCTTAAAAAGTACTTTTTCTTTAAAAGTACCTTTTCTTAACAAGTATCTTTTCTGAAAAAGTACCTTTTGCTAAAAAAAATAATTTTTCTCTAAAAAAGTTCTGTCTTTAAGGAAATTTACTTTTTCTAAAAAAGTATCATTTGTTAAAAAGTACTTCTGCTAAATGTCCCTTTTTTAAAACTAAGCTTTTGCAAAAACTATTTTCAAAAAAGTACCTTTTCTTATAAATTTTATTTTCCTAAAAAGCACATTTTCTTAAAAACTAACTTTTTTATAGTATACTTTTTTACAAAGTACATTTTCTTAAGAAGTACTTCTACAAAAAATGTACTTATTAAAAAAGTACCTTTTTTGAAAAAAAACATTGCCTTAAAAAGTAGATTTTCTTAGAAAATAAAATTTCTTAAAAAGTAAATTTTCTTAGAAAGTACCTTTCCTTAAAAAGTACCATTTTTAAAAAAATAAATTTTCTTAGAAAGTACATTTTCTCAAAAAGTAACTTTTCTTAAAAAGAACCTCTACTTAAAAGGTACCCTTTCTTAAATAAAACCTTTTTTGAAAAAGTACTTTCAAAAAGAACATTTTCTTACATAGAACCTTTTTTATAAAGGATGTTTTCCTAAAAAGTACTTTTTTACATAAGGTACTTAAAAAGGACCTTTTATTAAAACAAATTTTTTTTTTTAAATACCTCTTCCTAAAAAATAACTTTTCTAAAAAAAGTACCTTGCATTAAAAAGTGCCTTTTCTTAAAAAGCACCTTGCCCTAAAAAGTACCTTTTCTTAAAAGGTACCTTTTTGCAAGTAGTACATATTCTTAAAAAGCAAATTTTCCTAAAAAGTACCTTTTCTTAAAAATTACTCTTTCTTAAAAAGTACCTTTTGTTAAAAACAAACATATTTTCCAAAAAAAACCCTTTCTAAAAAAAGTTTACTTTTTCCTTAAAAAGTGGCATTTGTTAAGAAGTAATTCTTTTAAAAGTCCCTTTTCATAAGAATCAGCTTTTTGAATGACCTAATTTTCAAAAAAGTACTTTATGTCAAAAAGTATATTATCTTGAAAATTGTCTATTTTTAAAGTACTTTTTTCTTAAAGAATATATTTTTCCAAAAGAACATTGATTTTTGAAGAGTATTTTTTTTTTGAAAAATACATTTTCCTTAACGCAGTACTTTTCTTAACAAAATCTATTTTATAAAAAGTACTTCTGGCTAAAAAAATTGTTTAAACAAGTTCCTTTTCATAGAAAGTACTTTTTTTTTTAAACATACCTTTAAATTAAAAGTACTTCTTGTAAAGTGATATTTTTAATAATATAAAAATATTTTGAGCAAGTTTTGTGAAAAAGTATTTTTTTATAAAATTTTTTCTAAACAATTAATTTTAAAAAGTATTTTTTAAACAAATATTATGTGCCGTAACCGTAAAAAAAGCTTCAGCGACATAATTTTCAAACGTCATTTTTTTACCAAAATCCATTACTTCCGAGTGTAAATAACCCATTTTCGTCAAAAAACACATATTAACTAAGTCCAAAAAATGTGTCACTTAAGATATTTAGCGGTTATGGCTCGATATCCTTACAATATTTTTTTTTTTGGCATTTTTTGACAAATAAATACCTTTGGCCACAATTGCAAGTAACTTTAAAGATTGGTGTTATTAAAATAAAATAAGTATATGTATATTCTGGTGAAAAAGGCGCACAGCGCGCACTCAAACAATTTAACACAAAATTCCCACTGGCTTCTGTGTTGTTTTGCCTCAACATCCTGCTTAATTATTTGTTGTTGCTCTTTTATTGTTATTTGCAATTGTTAAGTTCAGTTCATTATGCAAATATATTTATGAGTTGCACTATGGCTTGATGCGACAAATGTGTGTGTGTGTGTTTTTATTATTGAATGTGTTTGTTATTGAATTAACTTTTCTGTAGGTGAGCTTTGTGCAGGCGAGTGTGTGTATATACGTGAAACACAATTTCATTTAATATTTAACCACATCAATAGTTTTAAAGTTTGAATGCATATGCACACAGTGTGCACAGATGAATGAGGGAGTGTGTGTGTGTATATGTATTTAAGTGCATAACTTTAATGTTTTGAGGGAGACAGAGAGAGAGAGAGAGAGAGAGACAGAGTGTGTGTGTGTGTTTGCTGGTATCATTATCAACGATTATTATCATTTTTGCCACTGGTGGGGAAATTCATTTTGCTGCTTTTGTTATTTGGGTTTTTTTGTTTTTGTTATATTATATTTTTTACAACATCATTATGTTTTATGAGCATTAAACCAACAACAACAACAACAAGGATAAAAGTCATTCCTGCTTGTGCTTACTAGTGCCTGCTGTATTGTTGTTGTTTTTGCAGTAAGCAGTTGCTGATGCTAATGATTTTTTATTTTTTTGGTAAGTTTGTGGGTGACTGTTTTCATTTGTTGGTTATTAATTTTATTCACTTACTTTTTTCTCTGGGCTTTTCGCATTCACTTAATTTAATAAAAAGTTTTATACTCGTATTAATATGGGGTTTCTGTTGCCGCTCTTTTTATGGTTTTGTGTGTGTGTAAGTGTGCGTGCGAACTTTTTTCATTTATTTAATATTCATACTATTATTAATTACTTAATATGAACAGTTTTGTTTTATTAATAAACTAATTAATGTTTATATTAAAAAATTATTAAATTATAGAGTATTAATGATTTTAATTTAAAAAAAACAGTAATAATAAAATATTTAAATAAACATTTAAAAATATTTAAAAAAAACAAGTGAAATTACATTAAAAAAATGTGCAGAAATAAATCAAAATATGAATAATGTTATTTTTTATATATTTATATGAAAGAATGCCAAAGTGGTAATAAAAATATGTTGCATATCAATAAATTTCATTATATAAAAAATAAAGGTCAATATGTATGCACTTGTTTTTAATAAATGGGTCAAAGGTCAAAGGCTTCTAAAGGACATGCGAAATTATTTTAGTTGCAATATTTGCAAATCTTTCAAAGTAAAAGCTTTTATGATATGATCGAGCTAAAAATTTTAAGGGATTTCGAACTAGAATTTCTTGACAATTTTTATTTCTACAAAATTTTGACCCGTCATCAACTTTTTTTAAGGGAACTTGTCTCCACTTTTTCTAAAGCTCCAATAAAAAACTCATAAGAGAAAGGAAAAGCTAAAAAGTGAAACATTTACGAAAATCTTCATTGTAAGATTTTACTTTACACCCGCTGTAGTTACACGTTACATAAAACGTAAAGGCTTCAGGGGGATCTTAAGTCAATTCACAATAAGGCTTATTTGAAAAATTTAATAACTATTTCATAAATAAATAAAAAAAAAATTAAAGTAAGAAGGATCTATAATTGCAAACGGGGCCATTAATTCATTAAATAACCAAACACCAGGTTATGACAAATCAAATGATGTGGCATCACTGTAAAACCAGCTGCTGTTTGTGTCAAAGCCATTTGCTTCCTCTTGTTCTTACTGTGTGTGGTCAATATTTACTTATTGCTCGTTTCGCTGCTCTTCTTTTTTGTGACAAAGTCTTTTGTTCGCAAACTAATTCATTTTTCTAGCACAGTTTTACTTTCTCTGTTTTTAGGTTTTTCATCTTTTTTTTAATATATTTTTTTTTGCTGAAAAACATCATCATCAATTTATTTGTTTGCCCTGTCATGTTGCACTTGGGCCACTTTTTTTTCTTTTACACATTTTTATGTCGGCTATGAATGTTATAAAAATTGGAATTTTCCATTAAACCATTCGCTTTCTGGCCCGTTTGGTTTATTATTATTTTTTGTTATGTGTGTTATTTTGCGAACAACACAACAGTTCTTAATTATTTTATAATAACAACGAAACGAGAATTTTGTTTTTTATTGTCGGCTTGTTTTATTTGTTGGCGTGTTCAATTCATTCATTAAGCAAAGGCACTTAAAAGTTAAAGGCTTAAGCCCCTGAGAGCTGTGGGAAAAGGAAAAAATTCGTATAAGACTACGAGTGTCTGTTGAATGTGAAATCAGTAGACTATTTGAGGGAAAGTAGGCTTGATACCCAGTTCAACAACTACATAAGTTGGAATGTTTATTTTATAAAATATATGGGCCAAATTACGGCATTCGATATCATATTAAATACTAAAATATTTTCATATACATTCCATAAAAATATTTAGAAATTTCTTTCGATATCTTCTGCCATAATTTGCCTACAGTACTTATTTATAAAATAGGGTGTCCCAGTAGGATTAGACAATATTTTAGAATGGAGGTAAAATACCCATATAATTCTAAAACCGCTAGAACCGGTTAAAAGAACCGACACTATTTTTTCATAATATTTAAATAAATTTTTTGAATAACTAGCAAACCGGTTTTGCAACTCTATTATATGTTAAGCTATTTGAACTATTTTTGTTAATTTTTCAAAAGCACTAGATTTTCATAAGATTTTAAAAAAGTAAAAATTCCCTTCAAACCCTAAAAATTAAAAAATCGGGGTTTTAAAAACCGATTTTTACAACTTTATATGTTAAGCTATTTATATTATTGGAAGGTCTCTGTAGTTTTGACTTATTGAATAACTTTTAAGTCACAAAACCGGTTTGGAGTCTTAAAATTTAAAAACCCGGTTTCGCTATTAGCTATAAAACTGGTATAGAGAAGCAAATTTATGAGTTTAAAAAAAATTATTCGAAGTTTTGGAATAATTTGATTGAACAAACCTGACTTAGCATACAACTCGAAACCCGTAAGAACCGGTTCAATAATTGAAAATTTTTAAAACCCGTTTTTTCGTATTTTTATTTTCAAAAATTTTTTTTAAATAATTTAAAAGTCGTTGAAACACATTTGTAAGCGAAAAATTTTAAGAACCGTTTATTGTTCGAAATTAATGTTATATAAATATTATTGAAAGGTCCTGAAAACTATAAAAATCCACTTAAATAATTTAAAAACCCGATTTCCTTATCAGTTAGAAATCCAGTTTGGCAACTCTATAAATTAAAATGTTAGTATTAGTCAATGGTCATGGTAATGCATTATTTATTTGAGCAATAGGGTGTCCCTTTGCACTATTGGGTGGAGAGAAACATATTTTAGATATGGTAAATATTACTCGAGGTTTTAGAATAATTTAACATAAGAATTCATATTAACGGATAATTAAAAACTCGTTAAAACCGGTTCAAGTAACCGACGTAGTGGCGAGAGCACACATATATGCTTTTGTATAATTCCAGATAGAGCGCCCAGCTTGTAGAATGATTTGATATATATTAAAACCGGTTTAAG
This sequence comes from Tachina fera, assembly GCA_905220375.1. Classification (NCBI taxonomy): domain Eukaryota; kingdom Metazoa; phylum Arthropoda; class Insecta; order Diptera; family Tachinidae; genus Tachina; species Tachina fera. The sequence continues at coordinate 182,222,138 of LR999963.1, forward strand.
TAACCGAATATTTTAAAAACCCGGTTTCTTAAATTATTATATACAAAAAAAAACAGTTTTGTTGCTAATTTGAAAATCATGCAAACCCGTTTGTAATCAAAAATTTGGAAAAAAAAACCTGGTTTTTTCAACAGCAATCTGAATATCCCTCTTGAAATAGGGTGCTCCTCTGCACTAGTGTCTAAAAAGTTAAAAAATTTAAAACTTGGGAAACATTTTTCAAGTTTTAGAATAATTTGAGATAAAACACCCGGGTTTTTAAATAATATCAAAAATGAAAAAACCGGTTTGAGTAACCGAATATTTTGATACACCCGGTTTTTCTGAATAATTGTATACAACGTTTTTTTACATGAACCAAAAATCATTAGAACCGGTTTTTAGTCAAAAGATTTGGGGGAAACCCGGATTATGCTGTTTTGTAAGGTCAATGTAATTCAGTCTTTATAGCCGGACTATGGCTTTCCAGCGCATAAGTGGTAACTGTGCCGGATTATATGTCTGATTTCATTAATGGTCGAGAGTTTAATTTCAATGATTGAACAACCTTGTCACTATGATCTTTAAAATTAGTCAAATAAATTTTAAGAAAAATTTGATACATCAGAAAAAAATTATTCTTGCAAACATATATTATTTAGGATAATTGGGAAAAAATTTAATTTTGAGTAATTTTATTTTAAACATGTAAGATTTTTAACAAAATATTCCATAGAAATCTTAACGTTAATATTAAAACTGCATTTGGTGTTGAAAAAGGTCGATATTTTCTATAGGTTCGTAATGGGTTAATTTACGAAAACTGATATCTTCAATTTAAAAAGTAATAACACACAACAAGCAAATAATAATGAAACAGACAAAAAGCTTTTAAAATAACTTGCAAGCAAAACAAGTAAAAGTGCCAAGAAAAATATTGGACAACAAACACAAATTGACAGGACATTTCAGCAAAGGAAATCGTAAAAACATCTAGAAAAATATATTAAAAAAAAGCTTAAATATAAAATAATTAATAAATCCAAATGTAAATTAATTTTAAAAACATTAAAAAAGCTACAGTGGGGCAATTTTTTTTTGTAAAAACTTTTTACGAAAACTTTTAATAAAATTAAAAAGATTTTATTTCAAATAAATTTAAATACTTTTTTACTCATATCTCAAGCATTTAGAATTTAAATATTAATATTAACAAAACAAAATGTTACTCATATTTCGCTGAATCTTTTGTTTGTTTTATAACTTTTTTTTTAAAAAAAAGGTGAAATATACACCTTATGACAGTTAGAGTGATAAATTATGAAAACTTTTATGTTTTTTAACAACTTGATGATGATGATGATGACGAGTAATCGTACAAAAATCATCAGCATTTACACCTTAGTGGACACATAAATAAAACACACAAACGCACTGCACTGCAGTCACTACTCGCTTTTATAGGCCGTCACCCATAACGGTATCTATAATAATCAAAAGCCCAAACAATACTCCGTGCACAGACATTGAAACAACAGTTTACCCGGCAGGTCTGATGAGGCACGAATAAGATGACAAGTTTTGCTGAATTTCATACATATATACACCATACAAGGGAGTTAGTGTACTACTCTCTCTTTAAAAAGCTCGAAGGACCATATCTATATCTATAGCTAAGGCGTCCTCTGGGCAACAGTTTTAATAAAAAGTATTACATATGTATGTATACAAAAACTTCTACATTCTATCAGTTGAAAAGTTTTCATAGCTCGAAGAACCATATTGGCTTGATTTTTAAAATAATAAATAAATATTAACATAAATCGAAGGCTCAACCTCAATTTTTTTTCAATATCGTATTTTAAATGTTTTCTGGAATTATGGATAACGGTTTAGAAAATATTTACTGAAAATTTTTGTAAAAATCGTTATTACGGGGTGGGGAGGGGGCGACGGTGGGGTCTAAAAACTCGAACAATAGCTTACGTAGATGTGAATGCCTGCTTCAAAACAAAATACTCAGTAGTATATAAGAAACTTTGTAGCAAGTCTTTTGCATCAAAAAGGATTTTTGAGGGGCTCGTAGGACCACATCTAAACTTTGATATTTCACTAGAAAACAAACTAAGTATACTAATAGAATTTTTAAAATTTTGAAAGACGAAAAATTTATGTGGCTCGAAGGACCATGAAAGGAATATATTAAGCGGCTCGTAAGACTACATCTAAGCTTTAATAATTCCTTAGAAATTTAAACTAAATATCGTAATAGTAAATTAATATAACATGTTTTGTGGCTGAGGAGAAATTTAAGTGGCTCGAAGGACCATATCCAATATTGCATTATTAGGGAAATTTTATAATTTAAACATTTTTCTTTTTATTACAGGGTGTTCCATCAGTAAATGTAATATTGACTATTTAATTTCGAAAACTTGCTGTATCTTGGAACCCGTAAGAGGAAAACTTTTGAAATTCTCAAAAACAGTAAAACTAATAAATCACAATATTTTAAAATCGCCACAATCCGAAAAAAAATCGACAAACCAAAAAAATTCCCTGAGCGAAAAAATTTTTAAAACTAAAATAAATCGGCAAAAAACGAAAAAATCACATAAAGGAAAAAAAAAAACGCTAAAATTAAAAAAAAACGCCAAAATTAAAAAAACGCCAAACATAAAAGAACCACCAAACTGAAAAAAATCAACATACCGAAAAAACCGCCAGAGCAAAAAAAAAAAATGTTTAAAACTAAAATAAATCGCCAAAAACCCAAGAAATCACCATAATTAAAAAAAGTCGCCAAATTTAAAAAAATCGCCAAAATGAAATAAAACGCCAAAAATTAATAAAGTCGCCATATTTAAAAAAATCGTTAAAATGAAATAAAACGCCAAAAATGAAAAAAAATCACCAAACTGAAAAAAACGCCAAAATCCGAAAAAAAATCGCCAGAGCGAAAAAAATTTTTAAAATTAAAATAAATCGCCAAAAACCGAAGAAATCACCAAAATGAAAAACAAATCGCCAAAATTAAAAAAAAACGCCATAATTAAAAAAACGTAAAAAATAACCAAAATCGCCAAAACGAGAAAAAAGCGCCATAACTAAAAAACGCCTAAAAAATCGCCAAAACCGAAACAACACAAAGGGAACGCCAAAACTAAAATAAACTCTCAAATCCGAAAAAATCCTAGAAACGAAAAAAAAAATTTAAAACTATATATTATAATAGAGTAGAATAAAATTCATATAGTATTACATATCTATTGTCCATACGGAGCCCTTCGTGAGCAAGTCAAAGTCTTACTTTACTAAATTTATTTTTAGTAATTTTTCTGCGAAAGTGAGCTTTGAAAAATATTATTTTTAAATGTTGCAAAATAATTAATAATTTCTATAAGCTGACTCATGCAAGCAGCTGCGTGATAACTTTATCATTCCAGATTAAAAAAAGTGTATAAAGAAAACTTCAGATTTATGGGGCACTTAAGAGGTACAATGATCTTTATTGAAAATGCACTAATACAGTGGAAATGAAACTTCAACAAGCTGCAGCTTGAATATTTGAAAATTTTCAAAGAATCACATCTTTGCTGAAAGTGTTTCAAGGACTTTTTCTTGGGCGAAATGATTATAGAATATCTAGAATATATTCAGCCTCTGTGGCTAAGTAGTAGCTATACTAGCCTGTCAGTCCAAAGGACTGGGTTCGATTCCCGCCATATAGCCTGGGTGTTTTCCTCGCAGTTGTGTTTCTTTAAGAGAGAACTGGGGGTCTAATCTGTAATTCAAAACGAAAGAAAATACTTTCGAATTTGTATGAAAATCAGCAAAATCAAAAATACTTTTGCAGAGCTGTAACGTTTAAACTTTTTTTACCATATAAAATTAATTAGCTGCAACTAATTTTGTTTGTGTTGTAAACCTATTTCATATTTCAGTTAGAATTTTATTGATATTAAAAATTAAAATAAATCAAAAAGACGACTCCAGGGTTGGAAAATTTTATTTTTTTTGGTATATAACAGTAGCCTGCTAAAACAAATTTGTTATTTTTCTGCATAAATATTAATAATAATATTTAGAGAAAACATTTTTCTTAAAGAAATCAAAAAAATAACTAAAAAAATTCTTTCTTTTTGATGTCTTAGAAAGATAAACTCGTTATACAAAATTTGAAAAATAAACGCACAGCTCCAGAGCTGGAAAACTTATGCTTTTTTGGGTACATTAAAGTAGCTAAACAAAACTAAGTTTTTTCTTAGTTAATTAAATACATATTTTCTATATTAAAGAAAGAAAGTCTTTAGTATTAAATATAAGAAAATTTTAAAAAAATACCAGGGTTGGAAAATTTAATCTTTTTTGGTACACAGTATCCTACTAAAACAAATTTGTTATTTTTCTCTTTAAAGAAAACATAATTTATATTTAGAGAAATTTTTTTTAAGAAATAAAAAAAAATAAAAATAAAATTTTCAGGGTTGGAAAATTAAATTTTTTATTAATTTTTTGAGCAACCAGTTAAATTTAATTTTTTTACCTTTAGAATAATTGATGTTCTAGAAAGATAAGTTTATTATACAAATTTTAGAAAATTAAAAGCACAGAGCTGGAAAACTTGTAAATTTTTTTGTACCTAAAAGTAACTAAACAAAACTAATTTATTTCTTTATTAATCAAATATATATTTTCTAACTTAAAGAAAGAAAGTTTTAGTGTTAAAAATGAGAAAAATTTAAAAAAAATACCAGGGTTGGAAAATTGAATTTTTTTTCTTATAAAAGAAACTAAATAAAACTATTTATTTTTCTTTTTAATTAAATATATTTCATATTTTAGAATAGCGTTTACTCAATTTTGATATGAAAATCTAATTTAACCATAAAAATTGGCACTTTGTGATATGTTGCGTATTATGCACAAATGCAGGAGCCAAATTACGGCAAACGATACGACTCGTAACTTAAAAATATTTCAATCTTCTTTCGAATCTTATATACCCTTCACCGAATTATATTTTAAATTTAAGAATGTCAAGATGTATATTATCTTTGGAAAAAAAAAGTCAAAATGTGTACATTTAAATTCGTGTTGTTTTCAAACCCACTGTACTTGTGTTATGAAGCCATGCGACTGTGTCAGTCATTTAGTTAATATTTATGTTTTTATTGTCACTGAGTGAGTGTTTAAGTGAACACATTTTTGTGTGTAGGCAAAGGATTGTTCGTCGTGCAAGCGTTTGAGTGTGTGTTTGTGACTGTTATGTGTCATATTGTTAAAATGTTGATGACACTCAAAAATTGTGAAAAACAATTGACAATAACAACCAGCCAACAACAGAAGAGTTCCTTTATTTTTATAAACATTTTTTCATGTTCACTTTTTTTTGTCTCTTTTTCTTTTTATGATAAAAGCCACTACTGGCAAAACAGCAAGAACAACAACAATCAAAATAACTAAAGTGCACAATGAGTTTATAAAGCAAAAAAAAAAAGACAACAAAATTATAACAAGAGTGCATCAGCATGAAAAAAAAATTAGAAAAATATGGCTACAAAAACTCTACACGAGCAATTGCATGCAGACAAAGCAGCAAGTGCAGCAGAGTAACAACAGACGGCAACAAAAAAATTCTCCTTTTTTTTTGTTTTGAAGTTTATTTTGTATGTTAAAGCGACACATTTACACACCCACTTGTGAGCAGGAGAAAAAAAATTGGCAAGCATTTTTGGCAACAAAAAAAAAAGAATTAAAAATAAAGAAAATATTAAAACATCATACATATTTCGTTTTTGGCTTAAATGTCACAAAAATCACTATTATGCGACCAACAGACCTACATTAAAACGTGACAACAACAGCAGAGCACCAGCAGCAAGGGCAGGGCGGGACTAAGTGGAGTGACTGCGTTGACTGTGAAAGAAAATACCAACCAACAAAATGAAACCAAAACCAAACAACCCAATATTGTAACTTAATTGATTCAATACAATATACATAGACCAACATATGACAGCAGTTGCAACAAAAACACAACAAGTGCAACAAACTACAAAAAAAAACACATGTTGTACAATATTCACATAAAAATGACACAAATGTGTACAACGAAATTTAAACATTCACACACTAGCTAATACATTTACATACACACGTACACAAATTTATGGCATTATGTATAGATACTTGTATGGCATGTAAAAGGAAACAATGCATTTGAGTCGACCAAGAACAAATAACCCACACAGACACACACACACACACGCTCTCCCCAATGAATAACTCAACAAACGAATGCCAGGAATCAATGAATGAATGACTAAATGAATCAACGTAAATTTGGTTTCCAAAAAAAACTAACTTTTTATGTAAAACAAAAGGCAGCGGAACAACTGATGTCTGCATTTTGCATGCAATTTACTTTTAAAAATTAACACATACTCGTATAAAACAAAAGGAAAAGAAAAACAGGATACTTAAATAATTTCTTCATATCATAATTATTTTTGAAAAATATCTTTAAAAGGAAAAAATAATTACCACGCAAAACTTTTAGGCAAAAAGCAGTACCTTCTTAGGAAAAAGTACTTTTTACGCAAAAAAGTGCCTTTTAAAGAAAAAGTACTTTTGAAACAAAAAGTACTTTTTAAGCAAAGTGTACCTTTTAGGCAAAAAGAACCTTTTAAACAAAAAGTACCTTCTAAACAAAAAGTACCTGTTAATCAAAAAGGACCTTTTAAATAAAAAGTACTTTTAGAACAAAAAATACCTTTTAAACAAAAGTAATTTTTAAGAAAATAGTACCTTTTAAGCAAAACGTACCTTTTAAAGTAAAAGTACCTTTTAAGCAAAAAGTACTTTTAAAACAAAAAGTAACTTTTGAACAAAACGTACTTTTAAAACAAAAAGTACCTTTTAAGCAAAAAGTACTTTTTAAGAAAAAAGTACCTTTTAAGCAAAAATTACCTCTTAAACAAAAAGTACCTTTGAACCAAAAAGTACCTTTGAGGCAAAAATTACATTTTAAACAAAAAGCACCTCTAACACAAAAAGTTGCTTTTAAACAAAAAGTACCTTTTACACAAAAAGTACATTTTAAACAAAAAGTACTTCTTCCCAAAAATTACATTTTAAACAAAAAGTACATTTTAAACAAAAATTAACTTCTTCCCAAAAAGTTACTTTTAAACAAAAAGTACATTTTAACCACAAGGTACCTTTTAAACAAAATAGTACATTTTAAGCTAAAAGTACCTTTTAAACAAAAAGTACCTTTCAAACAAAAAGTACCTTTTAAACAAAAAGAAACTTTTAAGCAAAACGTACCTTTTAAACAAAAGGTACCTTTTAAACAAAAAAATTCATTTTAAGCTAAAAGTACCTTCTAAGCGAAAACTGCCTTTGAATAAAAAGTACATGTTAAGCAAAAAGTACCTTTTAAACAAAAAAATTCATTTTAAGCTAAAAGTACCTTCTAAGCGAAAACTGCCTTTGAATAAAAAGTACATGTTAAGCAAAAAGTACCTTTTAAACAAAAAGTACCCTTTAAACAAAAAGTACCTTTTTACCATAAAGTACCTTTTAAAGAAAAATTACCTCATAATCATAAAATACCTTTTATACAATAAGTACCTTTTAAGCAAAACATGCTTTTTAAACAAAAAGTACTATTCAAACAAAAGGTACCTTTTGAACAAAAATGAACTTTTAAACAAAGAGAAAATTCCAAATTAAAAGTTCGTCAATATAAAACGGCAACGATTTTAAGATGTTATATGATGTAACACGTACCACATATTATTACAACATTTAATTGTTTATAGCGCTTGCATTAACAGTAGCTGGTAACACTTTTTTTATTATTTAATTCTTTACCTCTTTACACTTCCCATTTGGGGAATACTTTTGGGACTTCAAACTTTATTTCTTTCCGGTATTTCCTTAATAAACAGTTGCAAGCATGTGCTTGTTGTATGTGTTGCACATGCATGCATACATTCACACTTAATGCACGTATTTTCTGTAATTAAAGTTTCAATTTCCAGTAAGAAGAAGTAACAACAAAAAGAAAAAACGTTAACACATGATGCTTAAATCATGATACAAAATAAAAGAAGAAATATGCAAAAAAAAAATGTTGAAAGAGATTGTTGTAAAAATTTATACAGACTGAATATAAATTTTTGCATTTTAACGCGAAACAAGCTGCACAAAACAGAAATTAAGCAAAAAATAACGAGAAAATACCATAACAACTGTTACTTTTCGTTGTTCGGTTTGGTTGTTGTTGCTGCCGCGTTTCGTTCTGTTTTTTAAACTCTCTGGTGCCATTTCCGCTCATTTGGTTTCCTCCGATTGCCGCAATAGTGTGTGTATTTATGTGTGATGTATTTAATTTATGTCTATGTGTGTGTGTATGCATATGCGTGAGTGCCAGTATCTGTTTTATTTCATCATAAAGTGCATTCATGAAATTTCATTTAATGCGAACTTTAGTAATTTATTTTTTTTTTCATTTTCAATCATTTTAAAAATGTATTTCGGCATTTTTTTAGGCATCACAGAAACAATAAATTGAAATAGTATTTAATGCAAAACATTTTTAGTTCTATACACACATACATGTATGTACATAATATATGTATAATAGAAAAAAACTAAATAAATAAATTAAAACATTTTTAGTGTTAAAAAAAAGTACAAAAATTATATTCTTTACTCAGACAATTTTTTTGTTATTTGAATTAAAATAAAAGAAAAAACATTTGTGGCATAAAAAATTCAGAACTGGAAAAAACACTCTGATTGGTTGTTATCACTGTAAACGTTCAGGCAATTTATTATAATATATTTTTTTCTTATTTTTAAAGGATTGAAAAAATAGCACTAGTAAAAATAAATACAAGATTTTTGTTATATATACAAATATAAATAGAGCCCTTAAAAGGGAAATTTTTTAAAATTTTTTTTTAAAAAGCATTTTTAAGTACAAATGATTAACTTTTAAGATAAACTTATTTTTAACATTAAGAGATTTTGTTTGGAGCCAAAGTATACTTTTAAGCAAAAGTACCCTTGCAAGAAAAAGTACTTTTATAAACAAAAGTACCTTTGTAAACAAAAGTACCTTTTAAAACAAAAGTATCTTTTTAAACATAAGTACCTCTTTAAATAAAAGTACCATTTAAACAAAAGTACCTTTTTAAACAAAAGTACCTTGTAAAACAAAAGTACCTTTTTAAATAAAAGTACCTTGTTAAACAAAAGTACCTTGTGAAACAAAAGTGCATTTTTAAACAAAAGTACCTTTTCTTAACATAAGTAACTTTTTCTAAAATAAGTACCTTATTAAACACGAGTAAGTTTTCTATAAAAAGTACCTCTTATAAAAATAGTACCTCTTCTAAAAAAATTACCTTTTCTAAAAATAGTACCTTTTTAAACAAAAGGAACTTTTTAAACAAAATAACTTTTTAAGCAAAAGTATATTTTCTAAAATAAGTAAATTTTTAAACAAAAGTACCTTTTAAAACAACGTACATTTTTAAGTAAAAGTACCTATTCAAAGATGAGTACCTTTTCAACGAAAGTACCTTTTTCTGAAACAAAACCTTATTAAACAAAAGTACCTTTTTAAATAAACGTAATTTTTGAACAAAGACTACCTCTTGAACAAAAAGTACCTTAAAAAATACCTTAAATTTCGAACAAAGACTACCTTTATTGCAAAAAGTACTTTTTGATCGCATGGTACCTTTTGGACCAAACGTGCTTTTTGAAGAAAAAGTACCTTATGAAAAAAAAGTACCTCATGAACAAAAAGTATATTTTAAACAAACAGTACCTTTTGAGCAAATAGTACCTTACGAACAAAAAGTACATTGTGAACAAAAAGTACCTTTTGAACGAAAAGTACCTTTTGAGCAAAAAGTATCTTTTGAACGAAAAGTACCTTTTAAACAAACAGTAACTTTTGAACAAAAAGAACCTTTTAATTAACAAATACCTGTTGAACAAAGAGTACCTTTTAAGCAAAAAGTACCTTCTCAGCAAAAAGTACATTTTCAACGTAAAGTACCATTTGAACAAAAAGTATCTTTCAAACAAAAAGTACCTTTTGAACTAAAAGTAGATTTTGAACTGAAAGTACTTAATAAGCTTGAGAATACACCTTAGATGAAAATGTACATTTTAAACCAAAATTACTATTTGATCGAAAATTATTTTTTTACTTTTTGAAGCAATAACTTTGATTCAAAAGTTACTTTTGCTTCAAAAAAAAAAGATTATTGAATTAAAAATTTAGTAAATGAAAATCATTATATTACCTTAAATATTAGACAGTATAAACAATAATTTTTCCATAAAGGGTTAAGTATTTGACAAAGTCTCTCTCTTAATTAATTGTTTATGTGAATGTTTTTATATTTTTCAACAACGATTGTGTGAAATGAAACTTTAAGTCGCATTAAACTTCTTCTGTGTCAAGTTTAAAGATGTTGACGTGCTGATATGGTTGTAATACCAACAAAAACAAATTTTTCCCATCTCAATTATAAGTCGAAAACGAAACAAAAGAAAACAAAAAAAATTTATAAGAACTTCAATGGAAAAAACATTAAAAAAGGCATAGAACAAAAACTAAAAGTCACAGTCTATTCAAATGTTCCATTAAAATCATTAATTTTTTTATGAAAAAATTACAATGAAATAAACTAAAACAAATACAAATTCAACTCTCACTCAAAACAAATGAGACAAGAAACAAACATTAAATAAGCAATAGCAAGTTAACAGATTTAAAACCCAATAAGCTGCTCATCATCATTGACGTCAGCAGCTGTGTCACTGCCACCACCATCAACCTTCAACCACCAACATCATCATCATCATCGTCATCGTCATCGTCATCGTCTTCGTTTTAATTAACAACGTCATTACCACTCAATTAACTTTGTACATCAATGGAAATGATGAAAGTGAATTTAACGCTTTGCAAAATAAGTATAACACAGAAGAAAAACTTAAAAGAGAAAAACCAAAAGAGGAGAGCAAGTAACTGTAAAAATATTTATTTATGTGTAAGTGGTGGTTAATGGTTAAGCCTCGTTGGTATCTGTTACCCAGCACGAACTTAATGGCTGCATGATTTTAGTTTTTTCCCTTTAATTTAACAATTTATTGTTGGAAAATTAATTTGCCAAACACAAACTCCTCTCAAATACAGATACTTATACTAGTATGTTTGTGTGTATACTCATCATAAAACAAAAAAGAAAAAATAAAACAAAACAAATAGTTTTAGATAATTATTTAGCAATTACCAAGTATTATTTTCTATTCATTAATTCCCCAAAAAAAAATGTGCGTTCATATTTAATTATTTTAATGTTTATTTTGTTATTTAATTTTTATTTAATACTCGTATTAAATTAAATTTTAAAGCGAATTTTCAGCATATTGATTGGTTCAATATTTACGAACACTTTTATTTTATTTAAACTTTTTCAAAAAATAAAAAATTAAAAATAAAATATTTTTCGGGCATTAAATTCTGTTTTGTGAAAAATCAATTTAATTATTAAAATTATAAAGAGATTAGTTTATTTATTTATTTTTTTTGTAAGGAAAATAGTTAAAAATAAAGTGAATATTTTAGATGAATTAAAAATAGAAAATAACAAATATTTTGAGTTTTAAAATACTATTCATACAAGAAATATATATATATAAATAAATATATACCACGAGTATTTATGATTTGAAATCTTCTTAAATTTAATTTTGTACCTATTTGCAATTGCATTTTGGGTCTAGAATGTGTTCAAAATTTTTATGTAATTTAAATATATACTAAGAGCATTTTTGTGGCTTCTCTTAACCCTCTGACTAGTCTGCTCCTGATCCTTTTTAGGGTTTCGCTACGATATCCATCCCCCCGTCCGTCCGTCAGTCTGTGTTGTCTAACTGTTTTCTCGAGAATCTTAAGAGCTACGGACCTGTAATTTTCACAGAATATGTAAATCTTTGCTCTTTCTGTATCTTGGAAACAGTAAGAGGCAATCAATTGGCTGCCCCTGTGGCTGAGTGGCAACGATGCTAGCCTCTCAGTCCAGTGGTCATGGGTCGATTCCCACCTTGGGTGTTCTCCGCAGACAAGCTAATGGTTTTGCGGGTTACGTTTGTTACTAAAAAGAATAAATTGAAATTTTCAAAAACGCTTAACAATAATTCCCAAAACTAAAAAAAATTTTAGAAACTAAAATAATCGCTAAAACTAAAAATATTTATTAAAGAAAAACAAAATTAAACGCAAAAAGAGAAAAACGTCAAATCGAAAAAACACCAAAACAAAAAATCGCCATAAAAAAGGTCTTCAATTCAAAGTACATATCACCAAAAATAACATAAATAACTTAAATGCAAAAAAAACACCATAAGTAAAAATGTCGGCAACAACCGCAAAAAGTCGCCAAAACGAAAAAAACGCCATAACTAAGAAAGGTCACTTAAACTAAAAATATTTATTGTAAGGAAACAAAAAAAATTCAAAAGCCAAAAAAATCATTTTGCGAAGAAAAACGCCAAAACAAAAAATCGCAAAAAAACGCTTAAATGAAATATACATAAAAATCTAATAAATCGCTTAAATACAATTGAAAAAATCACCAAAGTAAAAAGGTCGGCAAAAACCAAAAAAAAAAAACGCCGAAACTATAAAAATTAACAAACTAAACATATGCATTGTAAAAAATCAAATAAAAAATAGCCAAAAATGAAGTAAATCGCCTAAAAGGGAAAATCGTCAAAATAAAGTAAGCGCTTACTTACTTGAAAAATACATACTACCCGAAATAAAATATATAAATAAATAAATACTACAATTAAAAAAATCACCAAAAAAAACTAGAAAATCACCTAAAAATAAAATAAATTCGCCAAAAAAAACATAAAATCGATTACCCCTAAAAAATTTCTTTAATAAATTTAAAAAAAATCACCCATAACCGGAAAAAAATCGCCAAACAAAAAATATACAAAAACTAAGAAAATCGCCAAAAATCGAAAAAAAAGCGCTGAAACGAAAAAAAATTTTTCAAGCTAGAAAATTCGCTTAGACTTAGAAACCACCAAAAAAAACGAAAAAAGGCTTCAAATTTAAAAAAATAAACACCAAAAAGCCAAAATGCCAAAAAAAATCACCAAAACGAAAAAAAACGCTAAAACTGAACTTGTGTATTGCAAAAAACCAAAAAAATCGCCAAACGAAAAGATATGCAAGAACTAAGAAAATCGTCAATACTAAAAAAAACCATGAGACGAAAAACAACGTCACAATCGCCATAAGCCGAAAAATAAAAATTCCAAACCAAAAAAAGCGTCAAAACCTAATAAAACACGAAAAATCCAAAATGCCAAAAAATCGCTAAAATCCAAAAAAATCGTCAGAGGGAAAAAAGTGCCAAAACTTAAAAAAAAGCTAAAACTTCACATATATGTATATTGAAAAAAAAGAAAAAATTGCCAAATATAAAAAAACGCCAAAAACCAAGATAAGCGTCAAAATAAAAAAATTACCAAAATCCGATAAAAATCGCCGAAAACCGAAAAAAATTTCCAAAAGGAAACAAGCGCCGCTAAAATACAAAACAAAACACCAAAATGAAAACAAAGCTAAAAAAATCGCCAAAACGAAAACAAGCACCAGAGCTAAAAAATCGCTGAAACTAAAAATATGTGTTTAAAAAAAATGGCCAACAACCGAAAAAATTTCCAAAACTCAAAGCGTCAATCCAAAAAAATCGCCATAACCGAAAAACAGGGCTGAAAATATAAAAAAAGTCGCTAAAACGAGAAATGTCAAAAAAAATATAAAAAAATCGCTAAAAAGAAGCAAGCGCTGCAGCTAAAACTTAAAATACATTTTAAATCTATCATAACTATTTCTCTAACCGGTCGATTTTAAAGTTTTATATCTTGAACTTAAAGCCCATGGTCGCACCTAGTGAATAAAAAAAACGCAATACAAAATTCTAATCCAGTCCACTGTACGCCGCACGGCACCCTTCGTGTTCGGGCCAAAGTTGCTCTCTACTGAATTTATTTATTTCTCTTGCGAAAAGTGGTCCCATAAATGCCCTTAAGCCGATATATAACGTGTTACATTTATGTACATATAAAAATATTTGTCGTAAAATTTTGCTATCAGTCTCTGAATCTCTGAACACAACTTAACTCGTGGTTACAACTCAAAAACAAGAAATTAAAAAAAAACTTTAGATTCTCTATAATATTCACTGCGTATTTATGCACAATCTTGCCAGCAACATTTTTATTGCGTATTCTAACCCTCTTACTCTATTTTGTGCAGGTCTTTTTGCTCCCTTTTCAAAGAGAGCTAAAAAGCTAAAAAAGTATCCTTGAACGGATATGCCAAGGATTAAAATACTAAAACAAATTATTCTCCAAAATTATTTAAAATTTTTCTTTGAAAGAAAAAGCAAGAACAATTCCATATATTAAAATAATTTAAAATATTATGTCAATATGACAGTTAAGACTACTGTTTTTTGAATCCACCAATTGTATAAAAATGTTTGTAATTAAATTCTTTTACATGTGGGTGTTTGATTACTTCTGAAGTTTGAAACTTTGCCTAGCATTGTCTAGCGTTGCCTAGCGTTAAGGTGTGGGCGCAAAATTAATGAAATGAAATTGTAATTTTTTTTTACAAAGTCTTTTAATAGTTTTTTACTCCTAATAGATTCTTAATAACAAAAATTTAAAATTAAATTAAAGCCCTCTCTCTCGCTCTCTCTGCCCTTTACTCTACTTAAACAACCTATTAAATATTATTAAATATATTGAGCAGCAACAATAAAAAAATAAGTAGTAACAAAAGTCAAATTGCTGCTGCTCCTGCTGCTGCGACTTTCTTTCTTCTTCTTCCCTTGCTCCCTCATTAAATTTATTAATGAATGAAAGCCATAAAATGTATTAAAGTCTACTTGTTTTTTTTTTTCTTATTTTTGTTGCATGATGGGACTCTTAATAAATATTTATAGCCGGTATAATGATAAATGCGAATGTATAAATGTGTGTGTTTGTGTATAACACTGCCCATATTAAATGGACTCGAAAGTACGTCCTTACGTACGTGGGCAAGTGGGAGGTTATAAAAATTAACCTCTTAGAATAACCAAAAATACAGTAAATATCTTGATTTATATGTGTCGTTACATTTTATTGCATTTTCACTTTACAAATCAGAACGGAAAATATTTTAATACAACAACCATAAAAGTTCATGCTTATGTACGTAGCCAGGCTTACAAATTGTATGTATGTAAGTATGTGTGTGTGTGTACTTTGTATTATAACAAGTAGCAAAAGCGAAAACAAAAACAAAAACAGGAAACGAAAACACAAAATATGCGAAAAGCAACCAAGTACAGAAATTTATATCAAAAAGTACTTCAAACAATAATAAAAATCAAAATAAATAGGTTTTCCATAAAGACCTTATATGTGTGCATAATGTGAAATGGAACTCACACACACAAACATACACTTATTAACACATAAATATATACCACAAATACATACTCGTAAAAAACCCATCCAAATGCCAAATAAATTTCTTTAAGGATGCTAAAGTCGACTGGGTGTAACCTTAATAAATACACACACCCACCCACACACAAACATACATGCATACATATGTACATAAATAAAATATTTTAAGTAACATAGTAGCGCTAAATTTATGTTAGACTCTGTAGGAGAGAACTGTTATACAATAACAGATACTGCAAATAAAATGTATTATTGAAGAGCTGTGGCAGTAGCCGATTTTCTTTCTGAAATTACTTAATATTCTGTAATACTTTTCGGAAATATCTGTCAGCCATAAGTATGTATATTAGAAAATATTAACGCCCTTTATGTATGAGAAAAATCTGCCAAGAAGTTAGCATATATAACATGATCTTAACGAGTTTTGCCCATAGAATTTTACATTAAAAATCACTTTAGAATTTAATAATATGTTAAAACTACATTAGGCGCCGAATTTTAAAGTCAAATCCTTAGCACCTAGTTCAATGTCTCGTCACTTATGCTAACTTTATGCTAACTTTTTCTTATATGTTTATAACACTTCACAGTTAATCAGAAAAATCTACCAACAAAATATTGTTACATAAAATATTTTCAATGCACATAATACGAGTAAATAAATTAATAAATTTTGTTGGAAAATCATATGATAAAAAAATGTTCTAAGTAGTATACCAACTGTTATACAACTGTTATATTAACTGTTATACAACTGTTATACTAACTGTTATATAACTGTTACAAAACTGCTATACAACTGTCATACAAATTCTATAAAACTGTTATACAACTTTTATACAGCTGTTATATAACTGTTATATTACTGTTACACAACTATTATATAACTGTTATACAACTGTTATAGAACTATTATACAACTGTTATACAACCTTTACACAGCTGCTATATAACTGTTATATAACTGTTAAAAACTGTTATACAACTGTTATACGAATTCTATAAAATTAAATTACTATACCACTGTTATATAATATAATAATATAATAATAATACTATACAACTGTTATATATGTTATACAACTGTTATATAACTGTTAAAAACTGTTATACAACTGTCACACAAATCCTATAAAACTGAAATACAACTGTTATACAGCTTTTATATAGCTATTATATTACTGTTATGGAAATATTATACAACTGTTATTCAACCTTTATACAGCTGCTATGCAACTGTTATATAACTGTTAAAAAACTTTAATAAAACTGTTGTATAACTGTTAGTTAACTATTATATAACTGCAATACAACTGTTATATAACTGTTATACAACTATATAAAACTGTTATAAAGCGGTTATATAACTGTTATAAAACTGTTATACAACTGCTATACAACTGTTATATAACTGTTGCACAGCTGTTATACATCTATTATGCATTTGTTATACACTGCGATTTAAACAAATTTTCAGAGAAATTGTTCTACGTTATTAGTACGATCGCAATAAGTAAGGCCAAGTTAAAATCTGTAATCTGTAATAAACAATTTTATAGAATCCCAACATGATTGGAAACCCCAGCAAAAAAGTACATATTACCTTCAAGTAGTTCTATAATGATTTACTTTTTTGATTATCAAATTTCACAAATCACATTACCTAAAATTTAAAAAATGGTGTATAAGTTGCTAAATGAGGAGAATGATTTTTTTTAGTTTAAATAGATTACGTGGGCAAGTGGATAATGAAAAAAGTAATTACTTCCCAAGAAGCTATTATTTTGATAAGTTGGTAATGGAGATTCCCTACTCTGTTTCGACCAGAAATGAGTAATTCCATACCCGATTATCTTTTTTGAAATTTTTGCTGGGACTGTTTAAATCAGTAAATATATGGACTGAAAAGGAAATAATTTTAAGATTTTGTGCTCAAGAATCCTTAAGGGTAAAGGAAATTAAATATATTTTTTTATTTTTAAAAATTCAAATTCTTCATATAATATTAAAATGTTTCTCTCTTTAAACTGTTTAGAAATACATTTTATTTTTCAATATAATTTCAAAAATTTTAATTTTTATTTTAATACAAAAAATTATTGCTTTTAAACAGCCTTATTTTTAAAATTTAAAAAGTCTTTATAAAGGGTTTTTACAAACAAAATTTTCATACAAAATTTTTCTTAAAATGCATTTTAAAGCCTTAATAATTTTTATATACAAGGCTGAAAAACTTTAACAAAAAATTTTATTTTAAAATGAAAGCTTACAGTTTTGTTTTAAAACTGCTTCGTTATAAAAATAACAGTGTCATATACTAGTTTTATAAAAAAAACATTCTTATTTTAAAAATAATTTTAAAAGTGTAGTGTAAAGAAAATGCAAAATTCTGGTTTTAATAATGTTTTTTTGGTTCAGTGCACTGGAGGGCCCAATGCGATGGCTTCATAAATTTTGTTTTAAATTATAAAGAGTGATGCTAGATGATTGAAAGTTGGCATCGAGCATTATGGAATTTGTAAAAACACTTTCTAGAATGAAACAAAAATGCATGCCCTCCCACCGCCCATAAAATTTTTTTGTTATTATTTTATAGCGAAATGCTGTAATCTTCAAACATACGAGTATTAAGGTCAAACGGAATTATCTAAATACCACTGAGTTACGGGATGCTTAGCATCCTTGCATGCACTTTACTTAAATTTTTTTTAACAAAAAGTTATTTTTCACTTTTCATATTTAAACATTTCTGTACAAAACTGCATCATTCGATTTTTAAAATTGAGTGGTCGAAAAATAGGATTTTCTTCCTCCAAAATCCCACTGTGTAGGGTGTGAAAAATGTTAATAAAACGAAGGCAACATTTTCTTATATAAATAAAAGCACACAACTAAAAAGGCAAATAATAATAATAATAATAACTGTAATAACAATGGTAACAAAAAAGCCATATACACACCTCCATCTTCAATCAAAAAAAATTAATATCATAACATACAACAACGCCCAACAAGTCTCACTCATTTAAAAAGGCAGCAGCAGCAACAACAACAAGAAATACACACCAACAAAAATAAATAATAATAAACAATGTAAATGTATGAAAAGAAAAACAAGTACAACTTTTAATACACACGTACATAAATACAAACATACTTGTTCTTATACTTTCCCTCCAACTCGCCCACTAAAGCCAATTGTTTACATACACACACACACACACACACAAACACACGCATAGTCTGCCATACTCTGATGCTCTAGGAAAAAATAAGAAGAATAATAACAGCTACAAGCAACAACAATAACTACTTGCACTAACCAAGAACAAGAACTGACACTTATGGTCTATTAAAGATGAATGGCCAAGTACATGTAGCATAAATAAGTAAAAGAAAAATTTTTTAAGTGCTTGCAAGCACACACGCACGCACACAAACACACTCACACACACACACACACGCCTGTATGTTTGTATGTATGTATGTATGTATGTAGGTGTTGTGTTGTTGTGCGTTGGAAAACATGAATTTGAAAACAATCTAAATAAAATGTTTATACAAGAAAACAAGCATGGAAATTGTTAAGTGCGTGTGTGTGCGTGCGTGTGTGTGTGTGCAATTATTTAGAGGTGTTTCTTTTATTTTATTGTTTATTTATTTCGTTCATCATACATACTCGTAGATGATGCCCCCGAAGTAAATCTGTAGTACAACATAAATAAATAGTTTGGGGGATTTGTTTTTTGTTTTTGCTCTTTTGGCTTATTTGCAAAGGAATTCTTCAATTAATTAAAGATAACTCTCAAAAGCCAGAAACGCCAGCTATCAAAGAAATAATGCAAACCAAATAAATAATACTAGCTTATTTAATAATGCAGCAATGAAGCTGACTTGCAGCTGAATTTTAGCTGCAATAATGGCTGCAGTTAATATAATATAATGTTATAGTAAATATTTTTGTGAAAAATTTGTATCCCCCCATATTCCTCTTTTTAGGGTTCCCGTACAACAAACAAGAAAAGGTACCCTATTGTTTTCCCGTCGATGTCCTTCTGTCTGTCACAAAATGTTTTCTCGAGAACCGTAAGAGCTAAGGAGCCGAAATTTTTTACAGAACATGTAAAACTTTGGCCGCTACAGCAACAAATATCTGACAGTTAAAAGTTATAGGGTGTTCTAAAGCGGGCAACGCAACATATTGAAATCCTAATGTAATATACAGACAATAATATACAGACAATTTCAAGTGTCTATATTCACTTGAAATTTCAAAAGTTAGTGACAATGTCTTAGCCAGTCCACACACACCAAGTACCACTGAAATTTAAAAAAAAAAAGTTAAAGGGAACTCTAACAGTTAATTTAATTTTAATAAGATGCAAACTATGGATATTTAAAAAAATCCCAAAATTAAAAATGTCCCGAAACAAAAAATCACCAACATAAAAAATAGTCGCTTAAATGAAAAATATCACCAAAAATAAAATAAATCGCTAAATATAATAATAAAAGTCACCAAAAGTAAAAAAAGTCAGCAAAAAACTACAGAAAACGCCAAAAACGAAAAAACACTAAAACTTAAAATATGTTTTGTTAACAAAAAACCCCGAAATTTGCAAGAAAAATCGCCAAAAAGACCTTACATAAAAAATACCCCACAAATAAAATAAATCGCTCAAATGCAAAGAAACAGACACTTAACTTACAAAGGTCGGAAACGAAAAAAATCTCCAAGACCGAAAAAATCGCTTAAATGAAAAATATCGCCAAAAATAAAATAAATCGCTTGAATACAAAAAAAAAATCACCAAAAGTAAAAAAGTCAGCAAAAAACTAAAGAAAACGCCAAAAAAAACACTGAAAATGAAAAAAATATTTTTTGTTAAAAAAAATTCCCTAAATTCCAAAAAATCGTCAAGACCAAAAAACATGTTAAAACAAAAATCATTAAAATAAAAAAGCGCTTAAGTGAAAAATATATTATCAAAAATAATATAAATCGCTCAAATTCAAAAAAAACACCAAAAGTACAAAGGTCAGAAGCGGGGAAAAAATCGCCAAAATGAAAAATAGCGCTAAGACAAAAAAAAAACCCAAAATTAAAAGAAAAGCCGAAACGAAAAATTGCCAAAATGAAAAAAGGTGCTTAAGTAAAAAATATTACAAAAAGTGATATAAATCGTTAATTTGCAAAAAAAAAATACCAAAAGTAAAAAAGTGGCCGAAAAATTTAAAAAATCGATAAAACAAAGAAAACACTAAAGCTAAAAAACTCCAAAATTAAAAAAACTGAAATAAAAAATTGCTAAAACGTAAAAAGCGCTTAAATAAAAAGTATCAGAAAAAGTAATACAAATCGCCATAATGCCAAAAATCCTCAAAAGTAATTCATTCGCCGACAAATTAAAAAATCTTCAAGGCGATAATAAGTGGCAAAACTAAAAAACAGGCAAAAAAACTCCAGAAACAAAAGAAGCGTTAAAGCGAAATAAAACCGCCAAAAATCGCCAAAACCGAAAATAACGTTAAACGAAAAAATCGCCGAAAACCCAAATAAAAACGCCAAAACGAAACAAAGCGTCAAAGCTAAATTAAAATAAATCGTCAGAAAACGAAAAAATCGTTATAACTAAAAAAAACTCTACAACTGAAAACTAATAGCAAGAAACTGAAAAAAATCCCCAAAAAACAGCGCCAAAACTAAAAACAATTCAGCGACTGAAATAAATCGCCAAAACTAAAAAATGCCAAAAAACGAAACATTGCAAAAACGAAAAAAACGCCAAACACCGAAAAAAAATGTCAAAACGAAAAAAAGGGCCAAAACTAAAAAAATCGCTAAGACTAAAATAAATTACCAAATGAAAAAAAAAACAGCCACAACTAAAATTAAACGGAAAAAAACAAACAAAAAATTCCAAAAACGAGAAAAAGCACCAAAAATATTGCCCATGACCGAAAAAACGCCAAAAATCTAAAAAAAAAATTTAAAGCTAAAAAAAGCACCAAAAATAAAAAAAAAACGCAAAAAACTGAAAAAGCGCCAAAACTAAAAAATTGCCAATAACCGAAAAAATCGCCACACAAAAAAATTCTTCAATTATAAAAAACGTAAAAAATTAAAAAAAAAAGAAAAAAGCGTCAATTAAAGAAAAAGTGACTAAACTTAAAAAAATTACTAAAAACCGAAAAAAAGTTAAACGGGTGTTTATCAAAAATTTTTTTAAAGGTCTACTTCAGTTAATATATATTCATAAGAGGTTTGTGACTATTCAAAGTGTTTGATTGAAGTCTACTGATTATTTTGTTACAGCAACAATAAAATGCATATAGACAAAGCTGAACCACCAGCAAATAAATTTAAAATTAAAGTTTATATAGTATTACTATATGTGCCCTTAGTTATGAAAAAGGTCTAAGTCATATAAATTTTTGCTTCGAAATATTAAATAAATGTTAAAAAAAAACATCAATTAATATGTAATAACCAGGGAAACCAGAAATATGCTATAAAAAAAGTGTTTTATGCGCATTCAATATGCACTAAAAACTTGAAAATATGCATTAAAAAGTAAAAAAAATATGCGATTAAAAATAAAATAATTTGGTTTATTTGTACATGAAAATCTATTTTGAATTCAAAAATTCAATAACATTTGCAGGTTAAAACAAAATTACCATACAAATTTTGACTAAAACAAATAATACAAATTAATTTTTATTGGATGCTTTCCTGAGAATTTAACTTCAATTTCAAAAGATCAGGATATTAGAATTCATGCTTTGGAACTGGATAGATAGAACAAGATTTTAAATATTGACATAGAATTTCAAATAAAAATCGTTTTTGTCTCATCTAAATTTAACTTTAATGCATTGACAATGTTTCTTAAACGTCCTTTCTTGGGCAGAGTCCGTCACGAATATCAAAACTGAAGTTGCATTGGAACTAAAGTCCAAAAATAATAGTTATATGTAAAAAAAATGTTTACACTACATTGGAGCATTGGAGATTTAGATGGCGAAAAATAGAAATAAAATGTTTTACCAACTTCTTAATTTTTAAGCATTTTAACCCAAATAGTGCAGAAAAATTTTTTCTTTGTATATTTTTTTTCGGAATGGAATGTCCTTTTAAAACGACGGTTGCGCCAAATGGATTAAAATATAAAAAAAAAGATTTATAAAGTATCAAAATATGCCCTAAAAACGTAAATTGTGCTCTAAAAATTCGAACAAATATGCGTGTAAGACTGATATATGCAAAAACATGCTTTAAACGGTGAAATATGCAAAAATATGCACTAACAAATCGATGTCAAAATTCTTAAAAAGTTCTGAAACGGATAAATATCTTGTCCCCACATTAATATGTCACACGAGAAAAAACATGCAATTGCATATTTGTGGTTTCCCTGGTAAAAACTATTAAATAAATTTACATCAAATGAGACGAGTGCAACTCCAAATTAAAATTTTGCATAATATAAAAATATTTTTTCATTTAATCAAATATAATCTACTAAATATCTCCACCTAAAAAATATATGGCTTACATCACTTTTATAATTAAGGGTGCATGTGTAGTGTACGTATGGAATTTAAAAGAAACATAATTTTAAATTTGTCCATAATTTTTAATATGAAAATTTAACAAAAATTAAATTCGATTCAAACTTAGTTGATCAAATATTTGACATGTGTCCATCCATCCTCTCTTTAATTGGCTGCGGGTTTAACTACTTGATTGCTAATTATAAATGGTTTCGTTTAGCAACTTGTTTAATTAAATATTAAATATAAAAAATATTGGCTATAAAATCTTTTATTTATTTTTATTAGCTAAATTTGGTTAGAAAAGTTTTTTATTTTTCCCAATATTTTTTTTATGCCGCACATTTTTATATTCATTTATTTGCGACATTTTATTTTTCAATTTCATTTCATTTGTACACAAATTAAGTCACAGAACAAAAACGTTCAGTTAAATAATTTATTTCATTTTAAATTTTATTTAATTTTATTTGTAGTGGCAGTTGGTTGGTATAATTTTATTTATAGACTTGTTGTTGGTGTTCGATTAAAACCGCCCATAAACTGTGAATTAAAAATAAATTAAATTAACTACAACACCACAGAATTTCAACTGCAACACCAACAACAATAAACAGTTCTTCACCGAGGAAAAGATGATACAGAAACAAAATAAACACGCACACACACAATCACAAATAAAAAAACAACAACTACACTTACTCAGCCACTTGCAAAGAGACAACCCGCTTGCAACACAGTGGGTAAAATTTAACAAGCTGTGAAAATTAGGTTAATTGCACCAATTCAATGTGCGTAATATCCATTTCATTTCTTTTTTTTTATATTTTCGTAAATGTTTTACAACAAATAAAAGTATTTAATGGTAATATTAAAAAAAAGAATTAAAATTTATAACATAAATTCTCATTTGCAATAAAAGTTTAACCATTTTTGTCAAACATTTGGCAGCCAAAGGCCAACCAACTAACAGTTGTTTTTTAAATTTTTGTTTTCTTCTCTCTCTTTCTTTTTAGGCCAATTTTTAACTTGTGAAAACTGCACTAGACCGGCCGGCATGGCCTGCCGTTTGATAATTATTGCTTTAAATAAAGTTATAAATATGACAAGCACATAATATATGTCACTTTTATTATTTGGTTTTAATTTATTTATTATTTTTGTGTTTGTCTCGTTTTATAGTTTCAAAATGTCACTTAAAGTGACATCGTTTTTTTTTTAAATTGCAGTAATTATGCAACAGTTTTTTTATATACATAAATAACATTTGCAATTATGGAAATTAGAAAATGCATTATTTTAAATTATAAACTTTTTGTATTGTATTTAATACAGATGATAAGGGTGGGAAGAAATAAATAATTTTAATTTAGGTGACATTAGGCCTGTTTCACGATGTCGACAATGTTCGACTTGTCGCACAGTTACATACATTGGAAACAACAACAAAATTTTAAAGTTTGTTTTTGTTTTGAATGTAAGTGTGGGACAAATCCAACAATGTCGACATCGTGAAACAGGCCCATTATACGAGTATCTAATATTCGTTCTTAATCATAATTTGTTTTTGTAGATGGATAAGTCGTATCAAATGGAAAATGATGGTAATCTGATATTGATTTTTATAACGTATTTTAATAAAAATAACTTTTATACTAACATTTTTGCTCATAATAATTTTTGAATGTAAATTATTGCAATTGATATTATTCAAATAAGATTTATTCGAATAAAGATATTTCGACTAAAGTTTATAATTAAAAATTATTGAAGTTGAAATAAAAATTTATTAAAAAATATTATTTCAACGTATTAAAAAAATGTACTCGAATAAATATTATTCGAATAAAAATTAGACATACATACGTATGTACTTCAATAAAAATTTTTCAAATAAAAATAAAAATAATTCAATACACAAATAAAAATTATTCGATTAAAAACATTGCGAATACAATTTATAATTAAAAACTAAATAAGTTAAATTAAAAATTTACTAATAAAAATTATTTTAATAAAAATAAATGATTACAATTTATTGTAAAAATTTACTTGAATAAATATTATTCGAATAAAAATATGTACATATTTATTTACTGCAATTAACAATATTCAAATAAAAATTATTCAAATAAAATGTATTCAATTTACAAATAAAAATTATTCGAATAAAAGGTTTTCAAACAAAATTTTTTATTAAAAAATAAATAAGTTTAAATAAAAATTTACTAAAAAAATTATTTCGATGAAAATTAATTAAATTTATTGAAGAAAAATTTAATCGAATAAATATTATTCGAATAAAAATATTTACAAACGTACTTTAATAAAAAAAATTTAAATAAAAATTATTCCAACAAAATTAATTCAATAAGCAAATAAAAATTATTCGAATAAAAATTTACTGAATAAATACTATTCGAATAAAATCCTGTACATGTGTATGTAGTTCAATAAAAGAAACAAATAAAAATTATTCGGGTAAAAATTTTTTTTAATAAACATTGTTATCAAAAATGAAATAAGTTGAAATAAAAATTAAATGAACAAAACTTATTTAAATAAAAATTATTTCAGTTTATTGAAAAAAAAGACTCGAATAAATATTATTCGAATAAAAGTATGTACATACATATATAGTTCAATAAAAATATCATATAAAACTTATTCAAACAAAAGTTATACAATTAACAAATAAAATTATTCGAATATAAATTATTCGAATAATGTTTGTGTTACAAATTAAATAAGCTAAAATAAAAATTTACTAAAAGAAATTATTTGCGTGAAAATTATTTGAGTTTGTTGGCAGAAAAATTTACTCGAATAAAAATTTAAACGTTCACGTTAACCTGAATAAAAATTTTTTTAATGAAAATTATTCAATAAGCATATAAAAAAAATTCGTATAAAAATTATTCGAATAAAATTTTTTCGAAAAAAATTAAGATTACTAAAAATGTATTAGGTTGAAATAAAAATAAATTGAATAAAACTTATTTCAATGAAAGTAAGTCATTTAAATTTATTGGAAAAAAAATTATCCGAATAAATATAATTCGAATAAAAATATGTACTTACACACATATGTACATGCATACATATGTACTTTAAGAAAAAAATTTAACATAAAAATTATTTAAATAAAAACTATTCAAAAACTAATAAAAATTATTCGAATAAAAATTTTTTGAATAAATATTATTACTAAAAATTAATCAAGTTGAACTAAAAATTTTCTAAATAAAACTTATTTCAATTTATTTAAATTTTTTTATATGAAAGAATTACTCGAATAAATATTATTCGAGTAAAAATATGTGCACACGTACATATGTATGTACTTCAATAAAAATTTTTCATATAAAAATTATTAAATTAACAAATAAAAATTATTCGAATAAAAATTTGTCAAATAAAACTGTTCAAGCATGTTTAGCTAAAAGCTCAAAATCGTCGTCTAGTGCTGAGTACACCATTGGTTATTTCTTGTGAGTTGTCATTTTTAAATGAAAGATCATAAAATGTGATTCCTTCATAATTTTCATAAGTTCAATAAACCTTTTAACATCATTATTTCCATTAAAAAAATAATAATTACATAAAATAAAAACCAAGTGCATGAACATTTAGTGACTTCTAACAAGTTCTCTTTTTAAAAAAAAAATTCCATTAATTTAGTTTAAAAAAAAATTCCATATTGATTCACTTAATAATTGTTACTTTGATTTATTGTTCTTAAACAGTGTTTATCCGTTTTATAATGATTTTAATTGGCATTTTGGAATTTTTCCTTTTGTATGAGGAATGGAAAAATTTTTTGTTAAAGCTGTTTATCGTCACAATCAACATCAGAAGCATACTGTGTACTAAAATGTATTGTAACTAGAGATGGGCACACTAGTCATGTAATGAGGGGCGTGTGTAATGCATGAACGTGAAACAGTTGAAAAATTTTGTAATATTATTTAAATAAACTCGAAAACAAAATGAAAATTCGGTTGGCAAAAATTAAAGTTGCAACAGAATTTTGCCAAATTTTGGCAGTAAGAATGATTTAGATTGAACTCGAATTAATATTTATAATTCGTGAGAGCTTTTGTAAAGACTCAAGTGCCATAGAGTGAGTAAATATTTTTTTTACAGTTTATAAAGAATTAATCACGATGCCAACTGTAATTTGCACTCTTGTTTTTTACTTTTGTTGCACTTAATTTGTGAGAGTGTTCGTGTTGGTTTGTGTGAGAGTGTTTCTTGATTCTTATTAACTTGTTTTTGAGAGTTTCTACATATTTTTATGTGTGTATGTGTATACATACTTACATGTGCTGATAATGAGGTTGATTTAATTTTTTATTCAGCCATCTGATGCTAAAGTTCTGTAATCATACTCCGCAATAATATAGAGAACAGAACGAATCGAATGGATCGTTTTACTTGCTGACCTTTAGTTTTTTTGAATGGTTTTTTTTATTTTTTTTTAACTTAGATTTGCTTTTGTTATGCAGCTTTACAGTCTGTCGTACTACGAGTATGTAGTATGTATAAATGACTTGTAATTCTGTAGAAGTATTTTTTTTTGTGCAACAAATAATTTATTTTTGTAAATCATACAAAAAAGACCGTAGAGTCTTATAAGAGACCGGTTATTTTGTTGCCTTATTTTAAATAACAAAACACTTTCACAAATTGTATGCAGGAGCCTTTATAAAATATTTATGTGCGAGTATATGCAATTAACTACAATTCTAAGAACAAAACTTCATCATTAAAATAATGAAGATAAAATAAAAATAAATGTTTAATTATATCCAGTGGAAAATTATGGTCGGAGTACATACAGTATATAAATAGAATTTGTTTGCGTAATATTTGTTTATTTTACTATTCGAATAATATAATTTGAGTTATAATAATTGATGTTTCGAATAACTTGTATTCGAATAATCTTGTTCGAGCAATTTTATTCGTACATTCTATTTTGCATATATTTGTATTTTAAAAATATTTTTTTTTAATTTTATTGGAATAATTTTTATTCGAATTATTTTAATCGAATAAAATTTTTTTTTGATTTAAAAAAAATAAATTTTTATTAATAATCTTAATACGTGCACTAAGATTTATTTTAATAGAATTATTGCTAGCTGATTAAAGTAATTCAATTAATTTATGTTCGAACAATTTTGGTCGCATAAAATATATTCTATAAATATTTATTTACTAATGGTGTTTTCTCTTCTGGAAAAAGTGTAACATTTTTTAACTTTTTATTGAAAAAAAAAATACAATTAAGCGTTCGTTTAAAGAAAAAATTTAAGGTCACAAGGGATGATACAATAATTTGTAATAAAATGTAAATTTCAGAAAATTATTTTATTGCGAATTTTCATTGAAAAGTGTAATAAGTGTAACATTTTTTTCCAGAAAAGAAAATGCCATAAGTTTACAACTATTATTCGATTAATTAATTATTTAAGCAATTTTATTCGAACATTCTTTATTCAATATATTTACGTTTTAAAAATATTTTATTCGAAAAATTTTTTATTCGAATAATTTTCAATCGAACTATTTTATTCGAATAAAATTTTTCCTAATTTTTTTTTAAATCATGATAATTTTTATATGAAGGTCTTAAGATTGTGTTAATAGAATTATAGCAAAATTATTAAAAGTTATTCGAGTAATTTATTTTCCAGCAATTTTGATCGAATAATATATATTCAATATATGTAGTTTTATTTATTCCATTTTTTATATATTTCCTATTCGAATAGTTTTTATTTGAAATTATTTTGTTCGAATAGTTTTAATCATTTTTATTTGATTAAAATTTTTGAGAACTTTTATTTCGAATAAGACACGTAAATAAATAGTTTTCGAAATAATTTTATTCAAAATATTTTCTATTTGAATAAATATTTATGTTTTTGTCTTTTTCATATAAAATTAATAGAAATAATTCTCATTCAAAAATAAATTCTCTGACACTATTTTAATCGAATTATTATTCTTTTAATTTATGTTTGAAAGCCTCTTTTGCTTACAATATTATTTGAGGAATTTTAGTAAAAAATTAATATTTATTTAAAAAAAAAATTATTTTTTGTTGGCTTAGCAGCATAATTTTTATTCGAATAATTTTTATTTGAATGTAATTTATTCGAATAATTTTTATTTCAATAATTTATTTATTTTTTTTAATTTTTGTATGAATAAACTATTTTGAGAGGCAATAACGCGAATAATTTTTTTGATCTGTTATTTATTCGAATAATTTTTTATTTATGAACTTTTGTTTGAATAACTTTAGTTTCAAACATTTTTATGTGAAAAGCCAGTTCAGGTAGTTAAGGTCAAGAATAATATTTTCTACTTTTTCTTTATAATATTGTTTTACTGCTAAATATTTTTTAAAAATTTTGGCTTCATAAAAAATAAAATGTATTTCAAATCTATTTAAAAAAAATTTATTAGAATAACTTATTCTAATATGTAATGTAATGCATTTTAATTTATACATTTCAAACTAATTTTAAATTTTTTGAATATGGGCCTTTAGGTATGAAATAAATATGTATGGTTAAAAAATTTAATTGAGAAAAAACTGTTACTATTTGAAGAAAAACTTTTATCAGAAGTATTTTTCTCACCGGTAATTTTTTTAAAGGTACTTTTTCAAAAATTAAATTTTTTAAAGGCAATTTTTAGATAGTACGTTTTTTGAAAATGTTTTTTTAAAGGTTCCTTTTTTCATAAGGTACTATTTATAAGGTACGTTTTTTAAATGTAACAAGTTACTTATTTCAAAACGTACTTTTTCAAAAGGTAATTTTTACAAAAAGGTAATTTTTCCAAATGGTACTTTTTTCAAACGGTATTTTTTAAAAAGGATATTTTTACTAAAGGTACTTCTTTCAAGGTGCTTTTGCAAAGAGGTTTTCTTAAAGGTACATTTTTCAAGAGATACTTTCTTAGAAGGTACTTTTTTTAAAAGTTACTTTTTTCCAAAAGTACTTTTATCAAAAGGTACTTTTTTCAAAATATACTTTTTTCAAAAGGTACTTTTTTCCAAAAGTACTTTTATCAAAAGGTACTTTTTTCAAAATATATTTTTTTCAAAAGATACTTTTTTCAAGAGGTAATTTTTTTCATAAGATACTTTTTTCCAAATGTGCATTTTTTAAAATGTACTTTTTTAAAATGTACTTTTTTAAAAAGATACTTTTTCCAAAGGTAAATTTTTCAATAGGTCCCTTTTTTCAGAACGTAATTTTTTCAAAAGGTACTTTATTCATTCGAAAGGTACTTATTTCGAAATGTATTTTTTCCAATAGATATTTTTTTATATGTACTTTTTAACATGTTTTTTTGTATGAATTATTTTTATGGAAAGTTTTACAAATGTACTTTCTTAAAAGTACTTTCTGTAAAATTACTTTTTCGAAGAAAAACTTGCTTTAAAAGCTTCTATTCCAAAATTAAACTTTTCAAAAGATACTCACTACATCCTAGCAAAAAGAGTTTTTTATTTTAATTCCTAAAAAAATATTTTTAATAACTTCCGAGGAAGTGGAAAAGATACTTTTAGGGCCAATTTCATTAACTCTATTTAAATATAAATTTATATTTATATGTATATATTCATTAATTTTGTATGTAAAAACTATTTTTAAATATCAAATGATATATGTATGTTTAAATAACTTGGTGAAATATGATCTTATTGTGTTTTAAAAATTATGAAAATGTTGTTCCTCAAAAACAAATTTATATAAATACTTTTCTTCTTAATTTTACTTCTCACACCGAATTTCTTTAGAAGTTCTATTTTGTTGTGCATTCATTCACTTCACATTTTTAAAAGGTGATTTACCTCATGAATTATTTTTTGTAAGAAAATAATCAAACATAATTTTTGTACACTCGTTTGTATGTCAAGTAGTCCGTCCATAAGTTTATTCAAACACCAACAATATTTCACTTGAGCAGAAATTCACCTAATTTTTGTGTGTTTTTTTTAGCTTCTTTGAAAAAGACATAATTGAAATTAGATTTATGGCGTTTGTATGTTAAACACACGCTCTATTGAATTTAAATTTAAAGCGAGCGATTTACAAAGCGAGTTGTGCATAATAAAGTTTGAAATTAGTAAAAAAAAATTCACATGCTTTTTAAGCTCAAACAAAATTATTGTGGTAGACATATTGGCAGGTTGTGCCTGCTTACTTTCACGAAAATAGTTTGATGTAAATATTTCTTAATTATAATTTTTTTTAATAAATAAATGACAGGTAATCTAAATTGGGTTGATCAAGCTAGGTAAGTTTAGCGTGTTGTGAAATATACGGTTTGAGGCTTCTCAAGAACTTGTCGGTTAAAATCTATTGGAGAGTGTCTTAAACAGAAATAAAAATGCATATAAGCGCTGCTTAACCAAGAACAAGTAAAAAATGTTCACAATTTGTACATGTTCCTTCTTGTCACGTACGACAGAAGACAATTTAGCTGGTATTTTAGAACAATTTGACTCGATTTTTGTTAAAATTTTACCTAATGTAGAGCTTTTGACCGCCTACACATATATATAAAAAATTAAATTTTCTTTGAATTTGTGTCGCACGTGACAAAGAGATGATATTTCTGCGAAAATACCTTATGTAAATTATAAAACAAAAGTATGTGAGTTTATTTACATAGATAGCAAAATTTATCACCCACAATGCACATATCGCCCATTTACTAAAAGAACGTCATAACTCAGAAAATTAAATTTTTGTATTAGTGATGCAGAGTAAAGCCGATATGAGTCTTCATATTGTGTAAAAATATCATACAAATATCTTTTGTACTCAACTCTTCTTAATAATTTTTAAATAGGCATTTTTGTCACGTGTGACAGCAAACAATTTAGGTTGTATTCCTTAACAATGTGACCCCATTTTTCTTAAAATTTTACCTTATATAAAGCTGCTAACGTCCTACACATGTGTATGTAAAAAGAATTTAAAAAAACTAAAGTTTTCTTTGAAAATCAGCACATTTGTTTGCTGTCGCACGTTATAAAAAGTTAAAACACCTGTGAAAATGCCTTTGTATAAATTATATAAAAAAATTATTTGAGTGAATTTACACATGTAGCAAAATTTATCAGCCACAATGTACATACATACAATCGCTCATTTTCTTAAAGAACGTCATAACTCCAAAAAATTAAATGTTTGAATTAGTGATGTAGAGTTAAACCTTATATTGCTCTTCATATTGCGTACAAATATCATAAAAATATCTTGTTTGCTCATCTTTTCTTCATAATTACTGTATAAGCATTTTTGTCCTATGCGACAGCAAGCAATTAAGTTTGTATTTCAGAACAATGTGACTAGATTTTCCTTAATTTATTAGGTAACAAGGAGCTGCTGAAGGCCTACATATAAATACAAAAAAAAAGGAATTAAATTGAATTTTCATTAATTTAATGTTGCACGTGACAAAGAGTTGATATAACAATGTGACTCCATTTTTCTTAAAATTTTACCTAATGTATAAGGAATTTAAGAAACTAAAGGTTTCTTTGAAAATAAGCACATTTGTTTGCTGTCGCACGTGACAAAAAGTTGATATTCTTGCAAAAATGCCTATATGTAAATTATGAAAAAATATTTGAGTTTACTTACATACATATGTATGTAGCAAAATTTATCCGGCAGAATAAACATATCGCTCATTTACTTAAAGAACGTCATAACTCAAAAAATTCAATTTTTAATTAGTGATGCAAAGTTAAGCCGATATGAGTTTTCATATTGTGTAAAAATATCTCACAAATATCTTTTTGGCTCAACTTTTTTGCATAATTTCTATATGGACGTTTTTGTCACGTGCGACAGCAAACAATTTAGCTTGTATTTTAGAACAATGTGGCTCGATTTTTATAATGTATGTATAAGGAAGTACAAAAATTAGTTTTCTTTAAAAAAAACAAGCATATTTGTTTGGTGTCGCATGTGACAAAAAGTTGACATTCCTGTGGAAATGCCTATCGATAAAGTATAAAAAAATATTTGAGCTTACTTACATAGATATGTAACAAAATTTATCAGTCACAATGTACATATCGCTCATTTACTGAAGGAACATCATAAATCAAAACACTAAATTTTTTAATTACTGATGCAAATTTAATCCTTATATGAGTTATTACATTCTTTGAGTAAATGAGCGATATGTATGTGTATTAAAATAATGTCAAGAGGCCTTGTATGCTCATTTTTTGCAAAAATTTTAATTATAATTAATTTTTGAACATACCTGAAGTTTATTAAAATATTATATGCATCATAAAAAAATCTTCATAAAAATCTTATTACTAATCTGCAAGATATCACATTGAGTGGCACCGGCTTTTAAATAAATTAAAAATAACGTTTTCTTTCACATAAAGTTAAGATTACAACTTGATTTAGAGAAACTATACTTTTGCCTTCGCAAGTCATAAAAAAGAATTATTAAAATTATAGCTAAAACATGACAACATAAATCCCCATATAACAAAAAATAAAATAAAACATAAAATAAACAACATCTCGGTCTCGTAAAATTAACAAATAATTTGGTAATTTTTCTTTTTATTTTAAACAATTAAATGTACGATTTCTGCGACTTGCTCAAGCTTAACAAATAAATAAATACATTCATATAATAGAAAATAAATAAAAAATTTTAACATGTTATTTTTTTTTTTGAGTTCGCACATCATCTTCATTCAATAATATCTTTTTAAGGCGAGAATTTATCACGTGTGTCAAAAATTTGTGCGTCTAACGATTTTTTTTTAAGTTATTTTCTGGTTTTTTTACGATCATTATTATCATCATCATCATTATCATTGTCATCATCTCATAAAAATCTGCACGTAAAAACATTTTAACGCACATACATATATTTTAGTTTTAAGCACGTTGTTTTTTTTAATTTATTTCTGGCTTCACTGCGGATTCGCTTTTGTTGAGTGTGAAATTCATCAAGCATAGACGTAGGAAGGGCATTTGCTGCTCCCTTTCTACTTTCTACTACTTTTTGGGAATTTTTTAGTTTTAACGTTTTTCAAGATTTTCTGTTTTGGGCGATTTTTTAGCTTTGGTGCTTTTTTACTTTTTCGATTTATTTTTGTATTTTTAGTTTTGGCGTTTTTTTTCGTATTTGACGATTTTTTCTTTTTTTTTTTGCAATTTAGTTTAGTTTTAGCGATATTTTTAATGAAGCTTTTCGTTCTCTATTTTGGCAATATTATTCGGTTTTTGGAAATGTTTTCGTTTTGGTGATTTTTTTTAAATTGAAGAATATTTAGTTCCAGCGTTTTTGTAAATTTCAATAGTTTCGGTTTTTGGCGTTTTTTTTATCTTTTCGGTTGTTGCCGTTTGTTTTCTTTTTTTTTTGGTTTTTGGCAATTTTGTTTAGTCTTAGCGATTTTTTTAACTAAGCGTTTTTTACTTTTAGCGATTTTTTTCGGTTTTAGCGATTTTTTCGTCTGGCGATTTGTTTAATTTTTGCGATTTTTTGTTTTAGAGTTTCGGCTTTTGGCGGTTTAGTTTAGTTTTAGCAAATTTTATTAATTTAAGCGTTTTTTCGTTTTGGCGATTTTTTTCGGTTTTGGCGATTTTTTCCTTTGGCGATTTTCACACAAAACTTTTCATATTATGTATATATAGAAACATTTGTGTGTATATATGAACCTTTTGCTATCTAGAATTATAAAAATTTAATCGCTGCTTAGCATATTTTTTTTTAAGTCACACAGGACTGAAATAAACGTTTGCGATCAGACTTACTCCACCTTAGAAAAAAATATCTAGCTACGCCAGTGTTGTTTACCAGCCGCCCATTCGCTGCTTTGTCATGACGGTAGTTTTATGTTAATATTTTAATAAACAAATTATTTAAGATACAAATTTTAGTGTAAACAAAATTATATGAGGTGTTTATTTAGAGGCGGAGTTGTTAAAATTGCCATAAAATAAATGTAATAAAAAAATTTTGTTTATATAATTAAATGTGTAATGGAATGACTGTGACTTCCTAAATGTAAATTTATAATAAATAAATATATAAAATATGAATACCGTGTACTTAAACAAACTGTACAGTTTGCTTTTTAAACGATAGGGAATTAGCTGCCCTATAAAGGGTGTTTCAAGAAGAGGTTTTATTTTCAATAGACCGAAATCTTAAAAGTTGCCAGGACTCATTTTGTAAAAGCTACGCCGTTTATAATATAATGTAAAGAAAACCCTTTCAACAGCCTTTTAAAATTATTGTAATTCATTTTAAAATTTTTATAAATATCGCCTTAGCGGATCTTACAATCAAATCATGTTTTACACACTTTAGTTTCTTCTTCTGCTCTTTTAAATTTGTTAATTTCTTTACAAGCAATTTTCCTTATAACGCATGAAGGATTCCATGTGAATCGGCCTCTACATATTACCGTTAAGAATATTATAACCAGCGTGTTTGTAAATGCAAGCAGTGGCAGCACTGAAGCTGAAAAATAATTCAAAACATAACGGTGCAGTATGTTCAGAGTAAACATAGAAAATGTTGCCAATCTTGTTTACTGCAGTATGGTAATAAATACCAAGAAAAACTCAAACCCAATTAATCTTAAATTAATTTATATCACGAGATTAGCTTGTGAAATAAAGAAATTAATTATATTTCTTTGCAAATTTTCTTTTAATCACAAATAAATATAATTTATAATAAAATTTCAAAGAAAAATTAGTTAACTAAAAAGAAATCTTTGTGACAAAAAATTGGTCTTACCCGCCTGAAAAAAATATTAATTAAAAAAACCCATAAATAAGTCTATAAATACATTCTACATTTATTTATTAATTTATGAATAATTTAAGAAAACTTGTTCTGATAATTAAAAAAACATTAAGGCATTAAGTTCAATTAGAATATTAAAAGAATTAATCAAATTAATTTTACTAGCTGTTCCTTAAAAAAAACATTTAAAATTCAAATTTAAGGGTCTGTAAACAAATTTAAAATAAAATAGGAAAACAACCAAATTTATTTGGAGAATCTTTTTAAAAGTTCCTTATTTACACATATACATGAATATGTATTTATATATCTAATTATGCAATTATTTGCGTATTTAATATATGTACATAATATATTGGCATTGATTTATTAATAAAATTGACAGTTATAAACGATTTTTAATTTCTAATACCTTATCTGGTTTTTTAGTAGATCTACAAGTTTATGTGATGCTGTTGGCTCGTGCCTGAAATTCAGGTTACATTAAGAAAGTGCGAATAAAAAACTACAAACGCAATTTCACACAAAATCAAAAGCACAAATAAGTGTGTCTGTTGGAGCCGTTTTTGCGCCGCAATTCAATTAAAAACAAGATTTATTATTTTGATGGGAGCTCACGTAAAGGAACAGGGGTTTCCCTAAATATCTCGCTCTCTTAAAAACTATAGCACAATTCACAATCATGCAATTGAAAAAATTGCCCATGAATTGTGAACAATGTTTTTTTTTGACTTACCTTGCAATAAAGATTGCAAAATCCACAATTTATTGTATAGAAAATAGATCTATTACGGATTTTTTTTTACCTCTATATATTGTCTTATTTTTATTCGGTATTTTCCATTTTATTCGCTTTTTTATTATGTTATTTTCTAATTTGCAATTTTATATTTTATTTATTTGCAGCTGCCAGCTGGCATTTAAGTGTAGCATATGTAGAGTTAATTTAAAAAAAAGAAATGTATTCTATTCGTTAAAATTTCTCCAGGATTTCTACGTCTACGAATATTAACGTGAAAAGTTAACTATTAGGAATTTGTACAGTTATTCATTATTGGCAACATTGACAACAATAACAACATTGTTGCCCTTTAAAGGAGAAAGAAATATGTATATACAACCATGAGTGTTGCCGTTGAAAATTTCGAAAAAGTATCATAAAAATGGTATTTGAGAAAAAATGGTAAAAAATGGTATTTTAAAGTAAAATAAGGTCAAGTTTTTTTTTAACAAAAAAAATAATATTTATTTTAATTAAATACATTAGACTAAAATAAAATTAATTATAATACCTTAATTATAAATCAATGTAAAACCTTTAACTGGCCAGATCGTAAAAATTATCGGATAAAGTGGACATAGTCGAAAGAACCGTGAGTTTTAATTTACACATTAGGAACGAACACTTAATAAAGAACGTTTAGTAATGACCGTTTGTAGATAGTCTTTCCTGTTTGCAAGTAATGAAAAATCACATATTAATTTTACTTTTAAAAAGTTTTATTAACATTAAATATGAAAGTAAGTTAAAATACATATTTTTTTATTGTGCTACTACCAGAAATAATTTGCATTAAAAATAAGAGATTGTATAAAAAACGGTCATAAAAAGTGTCATTGGATGTAACGAATACCAGCTTAGCGAATAACAATGCGAAAATGAATAATGCATTTTAATTTTTGCGAAAGCGAATGCAAATATTGCACAACAGTAAAATAAATCACATGGAAATAAATTTGTATAAGAACATGAAGTTATGATGTAACGTCTCATAACCGGACACTCAGCGTCGCCGTATTAGAGGTGTCCGATTATGACAGTAATACACATTCTTTTATTTTAATTTAAGTTCTACAAAACTTGTCCGGTTATTAGAGGTGTCCCATTATGGGAGGTTTAACTGTACATAGATCTACTTGAGTCTTGAGTTCAGCAAATATTTATTAATTTATTAAAAGTATAAATTCTTAACCAGAAAGATATATGAAATCATATCAAAATAAGTATAGATAATACTTAAAAAAATAAATTTATGAAATGTTTGGCAATCAACCCATTCGTACTTTGACCCCTAAAACCTTGTACGAAGTTTAACACTTCATGTGAAGTGCTGCTAAAATACATATTAAGAAAATGTGGAATCAATTGTTCATAAAGAATGTTGCAGAAATAGTACCCGGTTCATCTTGGGAAAAACATATAAAATATTTCTTCAACATTTTAAATTTTCATGCGGAATAATATGAGTGGCACTTGTTCCCCGTGTAATTTACACCAATCAAGGAGTAGTTAATATTTTTTTGCATTTAAATTTTTTGTAAGACGTAATGGCTCACATTGCCTTTTCTTTTTCAAAAACTGAAAAATATTTCTAAGCACAGGTGGATTTTGGTACTTATGAGAACTTATTTATAGAAAATTTTTGCGCTAAAATTGTAAAGCTTTAATTAGAATGTTTTACTTGTAAGTAAGTACATGTATATGTACATGTTTTTCGTAAAAGAAGTACAAAAAGAAATTTTTTTTTTATCTTTAGTATTCGCTTGATATATTGGCATACTTTAGCGAATGCAAATAGCAAAAGTAAGCGAATAATTTGCGAATGCGAAAGCAAATGCGAACATTCGTTACATCCCTAGTCAAAAGTGATACTTTAGTGTCACAACGGCAACGCTGTCAACCATATGCAAAAATTCCGTTAGAGTTTTTTCACGTTTCCCTTTTTTCTCCCATTAGGAATTTGATTTTTCCCATTTATTTTATCAAATGCGGGAAGAAAAAAATTCCCCGGGGAAGAAGCAGGCACTATGAAAAATTAAAAACAGCGTGGTGCTTATATAAAAAATATAATTAACAAACAACAAAACAAACAGCAAACAAAAAATATAATTAACAGACCATTAAAAGAAAATTTTTAAAAATAAAATATTATTTTATAGTCCTTGAACCTGTTTCTCACAATTTTAAGTTTTTAATCAGGCTTTTTACAACAAAGTTGATAAATCACTACTACAATATCACTATTGTGAATAGCTATTAATAGAAATTTATTTTCTATATTTATGATTTGAACGGCCTAAAGTTCGTATCGCTTTTTAAGCCAAATTACATGTGATAATTATTCTGTTCAACTATGTGTTGTCAGAATATTTACAACTAACTTTGATGTTATTTGTTCATTAATAATTATGATTATAATTATTAATTATTACAAAAACAAAATAGTAGGAAAAAAATAAATTTGTATTCATTCTGGCAAATTGTAGATTGTT
This sequence comes from Tachina fera, assembly GCA_905220375.1. NCBI lineage: Eukaryota > Metazoa > Arthropoda > Insecta > Diptera > Tachinidae > Tachina > Tachina fera. The sequence goes on from LR999963.1 coordinate 182,261,366, forward strand.
AAAGTTTCCACACTTTGGTCTTTTCGTATATAAAACTATTTATTAGAGAGTTTCCAATTAGTATCTTCAAATTTTAATGTGGCAACATTGTGGCATCTTAAAGTTTTATTTTGTGGGCAGGCAACAATGTCACAATGTTGCCACTTTAAGATTTTAGATAATCATTGTGATTTCTCTTTTTTACATCTGAAGTATAGGGTATGTTCAGCAACTTTGTAGATAATATTAAGACAAATATTTTTGTGGAGCATATTAACCTCCATCCATATAACGGTACTTTTTAGCTCTATTATAGTAAAAAAATAGCTCCGAAAAGGATTAGGACGGAAACTAAATGATCTACAAAAATGTTGGCCATAAAAGACCAAAAATTAATATAAATAAAAAAATTCCCATTTTAATTCCTAAAAATTCTCTTATGTAAAATGTACCATCGTCAATACGTATTGTAAGTGTATTGAAAAGAAAAATACAAAATAAGAAAATTTGTTTTTGTTTTTAATATGAGTAATTGTTCGAATATTTTCTGTAGAAATCGTGGGACAGACCATTAATTTGTTCCATTTTTAATTTTTTCACAAGGGGATTTGTATAAACAAAATTGGGAATTCTTGAATTTGGCTGGTTTTTGGCAAGTGGGGTGAGAAACTTTTATCTCCTTTCCCCCTAAAATTAAAATTTCGATGCGCTTTCTTTTCTCTTAAAACTTTGTTTCAAATACAATGCCGGGGAGTGTTAAAGTTCCCACCTTGTCAAACCTACATACTTTACAAGCCAACAATTAATTTTCGTTTTTTTTTAATCAATATCTACTTAATAAAGCTTGTACCATAAAAAAATAAACAATTTAATGAATAAATCATTAAATTCAATAATATCTCCCCATATCGCAAATTATCTAAAACATTGTTAAACTTTTTAATTTAATTTAATTTTTAATTTGCATACGATAATCATAAAAAAAAGCAATCAACTGCTGCTGCTGTTGATAATCTCTTGATTAATTTGCAACTTTTTATTAATACAAATCTGTCAATATTTAATTATTTGACTTGAAACTTTTTATTGTATCACTTTTAAGGTTTATTTATTTCTTCATTGCAAAAAATAAAATAAACAATTATTATTAATTAATTATTTTAATAATTGATTTGGTCTTTAAGCAAAAATTCAATGTCAACTTTCAAATCAGGAAATTAGTTGAGAAAATAACTTTGGCCAAAGTATGTTTAAAGATTATGAATTTGTCCCAATTTTAATTCAAAGCACAAGAACACAAATTAAATGTATATGTCAAAAGTTGTAAAATTTTGTTATTTACTATAAATATAAAGTTTAAATAAATATTTCATTTAAATGGGTAATCGGCTTTACAAGAGCACAAAATCAAGCAGGTGTGAAATTATTTTATTTTATTTAAAAGTTTTTTAATTTTGCATTCTAAAAATTAAAAAAAAAATCAATGAGCAAAAAGTACAAATGCAACAAGAAAATATTATTTATATTCCTTAAGTATTGCTTGATCTTTGAATCTCATAAAAAGCTTTTTAGAGCCATAATCTTTTTCCCTCAAGGTCTTGCCTTCTCGAAAGCTTTGTTTTTGCCAACGAAATTTAAATTCTTTTAAAAGAAAAAAATTTTTTGATATAAAATTAGTTTCTAGCAAAGCTTATTTTATCACTTTGTCGCTAATTAAAAGAAAAGCTCAGCTGTATGAAAAAGTTTACTAAGAAAAAAGTCACTATTTTTTTGTATATCTATAAAAAAAACTTATATGTTTTTTAAGGAAACAAATATTTTTTACAAAAGCTCATTTTATATTAAAAAGCTTTTTTTTGGAAAGAATTACCGAAAAGTCACTTATTAGGAAACCTCAATTTAATAAAATTCTTAATATTGTTTTACTTGTGGAGCAAGGAATTGTATTATCTTAATTTTTGTTTAAAACAAAGTTTCTAATAAAGCTCACTTTGTTTTAGCACTGAAGTTATTGAGAACTAACCAAAAATTTTTTGAGCTTAGCCCAACTTTTATAAAAAAAATTATTTACTTTTAAGGCTCCAATTTTATTTATTAAATTCTTTTTTAATTTCAAAAAAGTGTTTCTTGGAAATATATTTTTTTAACAAAGTTTCTTCCTTATCAATTAAATGACAGCAAAAAGCTTTTCTTAAAAAAGTTTTCTAAGAAATTTTTTTGCCGATTTTCTTTAAAAGCTTTTATTAAAAAGATTTTCTTAAAAAGTTTTTTTTAAAAAGCTTTTCTGAAAAAGCTTTTTGACAAAGCTTCTCTCCTTTTCTTCTTTTTTTCCTAGAAAGCTCTTCTTAATAAGCTTAAATTTTGAAGCTTTTCTGAACAAGCGTTTCTTAACAAGCTTATCTTCGAAAGTTTTTTTAAAAAAACTTTTCTTAGAAAGCTTTTCCTAAGACAAGCTTTTCTTTTATCTTAAAAAGCTTTTCTTAAAAAGTATTACTTATAAAGCTTATCTTAAAAGGATTTTTTAAAAGGTTTTCTTAAAAAGCTTTTCTTAAAAAGCTTTTCTTAAAAATCTTTTCCTAGACAACTTTTCTGAAAAAGCTTTCCTTAATAAGCTTATTTTTGAAAGCTTTTCTGAAAAAGATTTTCTTAGAAAGCTTTTCTTAAAGAGATTTTTTTTCATTAAAAAATAGAAAACTTTTTTTTTCATTAATTTTAGTGTTATTGAAATTTTTATTAAAAATTTTCTTAGAAAAAAAGTATTCAAAGGTTTTTTGAAAAACATACATACGTATTCTTATAAATAATAATTTTTTTTACAAAACTTTTTCTATTAAAAAAACGAAAACGTAATTTTTTGGTGGAACTGAAAGAAATTTTTTTATTTTAATTAATTATTTTTATTTCAGGCATATTAAAATGCGTACGAATTTAAAAAAGTTTGTTGTTGGTTAAGCACTAGCACGGCTTCCAATTTATTCATTTTCTATATAAACATAAAAAGCTTTTCTGCTTATGGCAAATTTTCCTAAAAATTAAATTAAATCTAAATTACAAAATTTCCTAATTAAATTAAAAAAAAAACTAAACTACAGCTTAAAATGATTATGTATGTATGTAAATTGCGAAAGATTAAATGAATTTAACAAATTTGTTTGTTCATTCATTTCACTTTAAAGCTCGTTGAAAATGTTGGCTTTTTAGAAGATTTAAAAATAATTTTGTTGCATTTTAAATTGAGTATTTACTGACAAAACTGTAATCAATACTATTTATATTTCGCAAAACAAATATTTATGTATAAAAGCACATACTATGTACATTCGCACATGCATAAATATATAGATATGTGTGTATGTATGTATGTGCGAGAATAGCCATAGATAAATATATGTATGTATATATAAATGTGTACATATAATTATATGCAAGTGAACATACAAAGCCCATTTATATGGAAAATAAGAAAGAAAATCTATGACAAATGCATACAAATTAATTGCGTTATTAATTGAATACATTAGATACGAGCAGTTACACACATGCACACCGCGCTGCGAGAGTTAGATTTACAAACACACTTACATACTTACTTACACTCATTTTGATACCATTTTGTAGTTGTTGTGTTCTCGTGTACTGTGTCAATGTTTATATGTTTGTAAGTATGTAAGTACGTACGATTATTTATGTATGTATGTATGTATGTATGTATGTTTACAAAGCATATTTGTATTGAACTTTATGTGCAGCCAGCTCTTTGCATTTGATTTAAAGTGCATAAAATATTAGTTATAATTATACATACATACATACATACAATTCGTATTTTTTTTAAACAAATTAAATGGAGTGATAAAAAATTGCTTGCGTATTTACGCACAAAAGCTGAGTTTTGGCAAACAGCTGTTGTTCTGCTATTTTATTTGTTTGCAAGTTTTAGCTTTTTTTTAATTTACTCAAAGAACGTCATAACTCAAAAAATGGAATGATGCGGAATTAATCCTCCTACCGTTCTTCATATTTTATAAAAATTTCTTGCAAACATCTTGATTATTCAATTCAAGAGAGCAAAATCAAACTTTCTTTTTCCATTAAGTTGTGTGCAAGTTGAAAGCTTTAAAATAGTTTTCTTTCAAACTAGTTAATTTTGAGATTTGTAATACTATACGAACTTTGTAAGTTGTAAGCTTTGCCTATGTAATCGAATACCTAAATTTGTGCCTCGTTTCTGTAAGGAATGTGAGAAATTTAAGTTTACTTAAATTTTTATGTGAGTAACCCTGTGTCAAATAGGACAACCAATATAATGATTTAATTTTTCTCTATGCGAGAGCCTCTCACAGAAACTTAAACAAAAAATTTAGTTCCCGGTAAATTTCTTTCGGTTTTTGGCAAATTTTTTTATATTCTGGTGCTTTTTCTTAGTTTTTGGTGATTTTTTCGCATTTTGACAGTTAGTTCATTTTATGGTGATTTATTTTAGTTTTAGCGGTTCTTTTAACTTTGAGGGGTTTTTTTTTGTAATGACGACTTTTTCGGCAACTTTTTTTGTTTTTTAAATTTTTTTATTTGTGGCGATTTTTATTAGTTAAGCGCTTTTTTGGTTCTTGGCAACTTTGTTTAAGTTCTGGCGCTTTTTAGTTTTTGGCAACTTTTTTGGTTTTTGAATTTTTTTTATTTTTAGGGCTTTTTCTAAGTTCTTTGCAAATTTTTTTTAAGTTCTAGCGCTTTTAGTTTTTGGCCATTTTTTCGCTGTTTGACAATTTGTTCAGTTTTTGATGATTTATTTTAGTTTTAGCGGTTTATTATAGTTTTTTTATCGTGTTGGCGATTTATTCAATTTCGATGATTTATTTTAGTTCTAGCGATTTTTTACTTTCGGCGCTTATTTTTGTGTTGACGATTTTTTCGGATTCCGGCACTTTTTTTATTTTCACTTTTTATCTTACTTTTGACGCTTTTTTGGATTTTTTGTTTTTTTGGCGTTTTTTAGCTTTAGCGGTTTTTTTGTGTTATGGCGTTTTTCAGTTTTTGTCGACTTTTTTAGTTTTGACGCTTTTTCTCGTTTTTGGTATATTTTTCAGTTTCTTGCGTTTTGTTTTTTGGTTTTTGTCGACTTTTTTAGTTTTGACGATTTCTTCGTTTCTTGTGCGATTTAATTTAATTTTAGCGATTTCTTAGTTTTGGCGTTTTTATTTCGTTTTGTCGATTTTTCTCGGTTTCTAGGCTATTTTTCCTGACGTTTTTTCTGATGTTTTTTTAGTTTTGGCGCTTATTTTTGTTTTCTGGATTTTAAAAAATTTGTCGGCTACTTTTTTACTTCTGGTGATTTTTTATACGTACATTTTAACGATTTTATAACAAATCCCACTGTGCGGGCCAAATAATATATGTAAATGGTAAATGTGTGTTTAACAACAATATGTATGTGAATGAATATTGCAAATTAAATAAAAATTATTACTAAACTTATAAAATATTCCAATTGATATTATTTATTTATTCGTTGTCGAAGTCTCTTTTTTTGCTGCTGCTGCTACAGAAGTTGTTGTTGTTTTTTGCCGTTTGCATAAAATTATTTATTTTAATTTAGTTGTAATTTACAATTATTTAATTTCTATTTTCCATTTGTTTTCACAACAGATCTCTTTTATTTTTTGTTTTGGAAAAACTATTTAATATTCCTTTGGTAGAGGAAGTGTATTAATTTAAAAGGAATGAATAATAAACAAAATGTGTAAATAAGATGTGGATTACATTAAAAATTTAATAAATATATAAAAAAACAAAAAAAAAAAAAAAAAAAAAAAAAAAAAAAAATAGATTCACATCGAATATAAATTATTTGCTGGGTTTTGTATGAGTTTCAAAGCCTACTAAGCTTATTTTGTCTTTGTGATTTTCAAAAATATTATTATTCTATGAATTCTCATATAGTTTTTGAAAGTCTGTGCATAAAGTAAGAGGTTTGTGACTGTTCAAAATGTGTGGTTGAAGTCTACTGATGATTTGTTACAGCAACAATGAAATGCGTATATAGACCAAGCTGAACCACCAGCAAATAAATTTCAAATTAAAATTTAATAAATATTTATAAATAATTAATGAAATGCATAAACAAATATTTAAGTTATATTTTTTTCTTAAATTTTTGTTAAATACACACAGGCTGGCTTAAAAGCCTGATATAATAATTTCCGGTCTTGTGAAGACGTGATCAATTTCTTTGTCGATAAAATATTAAAAAGATGAAAAGCTTTACATAAGGAAATATAAACATAAAAGGGCAAAACAGGAAAGTGTTTCAGGTATAATAATGTCTGGAGTGAATTTGTTTAAGGTGTTTAAATTATAAAATTCATTTTCGAAACTGTTTTAATGTTATTTTATTCAAATGAGCTTAGATAAAATTTAATTAATAGTTTGTGCGATATCGAGTGCCTTATTTGCCTCCAGTTTGCTGGTACTAAATGCATCATTAAATGCGAATATGTATTATAAAATATTTTTCAATTTGAGCTAACTCGAAATGTTGTTCGAAAAATTTCGAAATTAGTTTCTCATCTTGAAAAAAATAGTCAAATGCATAAATTTATTTTATATTTGTTAATAATGAAAAGAACTTTTAAAATTCAAATTCGAATTTTCGAAATTTAGAACAAAATCGAATTTGGGAACGATCATGTAATTTTTTCTTTGCCTCCAGTTTTTTGGTTTTATAAGCAGCATTAAAATTGAGCTGCCATAGCAAAACTTATAAAATATATTATATTTTAATTTAACTCGAAATGATGTTCGAAATTAGTTTTTTATCTCAAAAGCAATTTTCAAACTTAGAAATTAATTTGACATTTGTTACTCACGAAAAGAATTTTAATAATAGTGCATAAATATAAGCAACATTCAAGTTCGAATTTTCGAAAATTAGAACAAATTTAAATTTTGAAAGAAGCATGAGTTATATATATGGACCTGGGTTTGCTGGTTCGGTATGCAGCTTTAAAATGTATTTATTATAGCAGAAATTGTAAAATATTTTTAACTCGAAATGAAGTTCGAAATTTTTCGAGTTTAGTTTTTTGTTTAAAAAAAATTCAAATGGAGAAATTAATTTAACAATTGTTAAGAGTGATAAGAAATTCAATAAAAGTGCTATGCACTATTATTAAATTTGCATAAGCAGCACTCAAATTCGAATTTTCGAAAATAAGAACAAAATCAAATTTTGGACTAAGCATTGGGTATTTTTGGTTTCAGTTTGCTAGTTCCATGTGCAGCTTTAAAATTTATGCGTTGTGGCAAAATTTATAAAAGATTTTTCACTCAAAATTGTGTTCGAAATTTCGAAATTAGTTTTTCATCTTGAAATATATTATCAATTGCTTAAATTTATTTTACATTTGTTAATAATGAAAAGAACTTTAAAAATAGGGCATTACAATAAAAAAACACTGAACTTCGAATTTTCGAAATACATAACAAAATCGAATTTTAAAGCTAGCGTAAGTTTTTTTCATCCCAGTTTGCTGGTTCCATATGCATTTAGCTACCATAGCAAATATTATAAAATATCTGGCATTTTCAGCTAACACCCAAATTCGAATTGTCAAAATTTATAAAAAAAATTAATTTTATGATTTTTTCTGTTTTTGTAATAAAATTTCAAACAAAATCATAAAATGTTTAGCATTTTCAGCATTACGAAATTTAATTCGAAAAAGAAAGGAGGGCAAATAAATTTCATTAATAGAAAACAAAAATTAACAATTTCGAATTTTCGAAATTGAGCCCCAAATCAGATTTTTAAGCAAGTTAACACAAAAAATCAATGAGATAGAAAAATATTTTGAAGCTAACTTCGAAAAATCACATTTCTGTAATAAAATTACAAAACTCTGAAATTTGTTTGATATTCGAAAATTCAAAATACGGCAGGAAGTATATATTATGCATATGTTACACAACACGGTTTTCACTTTTATGAAAATTCTCAACATGAAACTTTTCTTAAGCATTTCCATTAACACAAAATCAAATTCTGTCATAAGTTCGAATTTAACTAAAAAGCTTCTCATGCCAACAAAAGCTCTGTTTTAATTATAAAGCCTAATATTATAACAAAATTTTTAAGTATATTAAATTTAAAATTTTGTCGAAATTTTTTCGAACTTAAAAAATTATACTACTTATCTCTTAAACAAATGTTAAATAAAAGCACAATTTTTTTCTTTAATAAAATGTGGATAATGAAATTTCCAACTTTATAATACAAAATTTGTAATAAAAACTTTTTCTAACAAAAACAATTTTTAAATTTTTACAATTTTCGAAATAAATTTTTTTATTAATTTTCGAACTTAAAAATATGTATGCCCAATCTAAAAATTTTAGTTATATTGGATTGCAGGTAACTATCTATACATTTAACTAAATTTAATAGGAGCGCGAAAAAAACAGTTTGGCATAAATTTCGAACTTTCAAATCTAATTCAAAAAAAATTACCAGATATATGATTTTTAAGGAGTAAGAACAAAATTTTTCCCATTTTAAGAAATTTGTACTAAAATCTTTTTCTAACAAAAAAAATTTTAAATATTTACAATGTTCGAAAATGATTTTTTTCTCAATTTTCGAACTTAAAAATATATGCAGTTTAAAAATTTTACTTATATTGGATTGCAGGTAACTAACTATACATTTAATTAAGTTTTATAGGAGCGCGAAAAAACAGTTTGACATAAATTTCGAACTTTCGAACTTAACATCGAATCCTTATTTTCTACAACAAAGTGACAAGATATATCATATATATATGATTTTTAAAGAGTAAGAAAAACATTTTTATAATTTTCGAAGTAAACTTCGATTTTTCGAACTTAATATAATATTAATTTTAGGCCCTTAAATTGATTAAATTTGAGTATTTTTATTGAACATGTGTATAAAATTACAAGGTTTTAGCACATTTAATAAAACAAAATTGATTTGTATGCACATACCAAGTGTTTGCCTTAAGGAAAATTATTCTAATATAATTAAGCAATTTTACATCAACAACTGTCATCTGAGCCATGTAAGAATGTGTTAAATTATTTGTTTTTTTTTTGTTCGTCTACTTTTAATGGTTGTTTAATTCCATTTAATTAGTAAACCATTACCTATTTTGAATTTAATTTCTAGTCTATACCTTTGAAAGTTTCAAATTTGTTTGTGAATGTTTGCATGTTAATTGTTGTTAATATGGAAATTGAATTAATTTTGGAACTTTTTGGGCTGTAAATTCTACATAAAATGCAAATTGCATACACATTTCTTGACAAGCCCAACGGTGATTTTGTATAATTTTGAATTTTTAATCAGTTTAATGAAGTATTTAAGGGTATTGTCAATATTAAGATTTCTTGCTTATCGCAATGAATGAATGAAAAAAAATTTAAATTAGCTCAAAATTACATTAGTTCTTATGTAATTTAAATGTCATAAAAATAAAGCAATAAAAATTTATGTATGTTTAGTGTGAGTAATCAGGAACTTTATATACAATAAAGTTTTTATGGATTTTTCTATATTTTTTAGAATATTGATGATGTGCATAAAAAAATAATGAATTATGAATATATTTATGTATGATCAAGTTTTAGTAGAACCATGTCCAAAACTTGGACAAATCTCTTTGTCATTATTTATTAAAAGAAATACATGAAGAATTCAGGCTTATTTTGAAAATTGGTATATAAATTCGAAATTTCTAATACGTTCGGAAAGTCAAAAGTTTAACATATCAGCATAAATTTAATTATTTCAATTAAAAATTTAAATAGATTTTTATGATTAAAAGTTCGTTCGAAAAAGTTCGATCATTTTTGGAAAAATTTATTTTGTGTTCTCTCAGTATGCATGTGTATACTTTTAGATATTTTTACAACATCATGCCTAAAACTTTAAATATTCTTGAAACATTTCAATACACTCCCAAAAATCCCAATGTTCAAAAAAAAAATAATATCAATATACATACATAAATATACTGTGCAATAATAATTAAATTTTCACAATACGAAAATTCAAAACTATAGTCGACCTTCTTAATAGCTCCAGACAAAATTCTGTTATACAAATTGAGTAATTTGTATATTCCAAGAGTGAAAAAGCAAGTTCGAAAACTCGAAATTACCCTCAAAGAGTTTGCACTTTGTTTGTTAATGTTTATTAGTAAGTTTGACTTAACAATTAAGTTTTTGATATAGATTTTTTGTTGTTAAGAAAATTTGCCCAACTAAGTTCGAAATTTCTAATAATCTTCAAGAGTTTTGTTCGCAATATTTGTATCATTGACCTTGACACATCTTTTTTTCTTCAATATGTATTAATCTTTTTAGTACAAATATTTATATATATTTATTTTTTCTCAAACTTTTTCGAGTTATAAATCATATTTTTATACACTTGGGCTTTGCAATGACTTTGCTACTCTTTTACAAAAATTCGAAGTTATATTCGAAAATTTTTAGTTTAACTTTAAGATTAATACTATTTGCTCAAAAATGTTTATCACAAAAAGATTATCAATATTATTTGGGACCATACGCATTCTGGAAAAAAATTAAAACTTTTCAATATAAAAACTTTCTTTTTTACAAAAACAGTGATCATCAATTTTGTTATACATGTACTCATATTTAATATATATAATTTCTAAGAAAATTTAACTTAATCACATATTTTATGTATGTAAAGAGATTAATGGGTTCAGTACAAACATTTTGAGACTAAGTTCGAAATTTCGAATATAAATTCGAAATTTCGAACATGGTCCAAAAACTTGTTTTTCACCTTTTTCCAGCTAAAAATCGTATTTTTTTAATATCATTTTTTTATACAATTTGGCTTCTTAATGAATTTTTTAAGTAAAATTTTCTTTTAACTTTTTTGTCTAAAAATTTTATTTTTATGCAATCCACTCATTTCCCAATGTATTTCTCACACTATTACGAATATTCGAAGTTATATTCGAAATTTCGAAGATATTATTTTATAGTGGAACTTAGAGCTATAGATTATTAGTAGCTTTTTTGCATATAAATTTTTCATCAAAAGAAGTCTTATTATTAAAAAAAAATTGTGGCCATAAAATTTTTTATAAAATATTTATTTCTAAAAATATTTATTCTAATTGCGAAATATTTTATATTTTAATAGAATTTTTTTTAACTTTTTGATTTTTTAAGTTGCCAGTTATGATAAGCCTTTAATAATTATAGCAGATGACCTTATATTTGAAAAAAAATTTGGATTTGCCATGAATACTAGCTTGAGTTTTGTTTATTTGAACGAAACCTTTGTTGACTGTGATGTTACATTTAATTTTATTTTGTTTATTTGAGTTTTTGGAATTATTATTGCAAAATTTGTCTTAACTAACCAAAAAACGATAATTAGCCTCCTACAAATAACACTGCGTTTATTTTATTTTTTTTTGTTTTGCAAATTTACACCAGCTCAAAGCAAACCTAATGACAATTAGTCAATTTGCTATCAAGGTTTTCTTGCCATCGCATTTATACAAAAAAAATATTCGAATGCCAAGTGTTTGATTACAAAATTGAAATTTAAGTTACAAACTAAAACTGTTTAAATAAACCTGCTGCTAAAAACAAAAACAAATTTTATTAAAACACGTTTTATGTTATGGCCAATTAGAAATACATACATATGTACATGCATACTAAAGAAACAAAAAAAATCTGCAAGAAAAAAACTTAAAGCAAAAAAAAAAAGAATTCTTAAAGACTTTAACATTAAAATCCTACTGCAAATCAGTTGCAGAAAAAAATATTTCATATAAAATCAATCATATACATTGACCTTGTCTTGGTGTGTGTGTTTGTTGGTGTGTGTGTGCGTTTTTTTTTGCGGTGGTTTTCCTTGTAATTATTTTAAAATTAAACAATTTACCCCCTTTCGTTTCATACTATTGTGGCAGGGGGGCAGGGCAAACCATGTTAGCTAGCAGATATTCATTATAATTTTTTTTTTCAGTTTCATTTAAAAAACAATTTTCAATTGCTTTGAATTGATTTGAGCGTATTTAAAAGAAAAACATGTTTTAAGTGTTTTAAAGTCACTTGTATTAAATCTTAGTTTAAGCTTTGTGCTTAAGATTTCTGTATTACACAAACGAAAAGGAAAATGAAGAAAAATCAAACATGAAATATGAAACATAACTCTGTTAACTAAATTCCAACAGCTGCACAGTGGGGTGTGTGTAAGTTGTGTGATCAATAAAATAAATAAAAAGATTATCTTGCAATTTATTTATTTATTTTGTTTTAGCTGCCCCTTTAAAAAGGGGCCTCTCTGTTCTTACCGCCGCTTTTAATGTTGCATGCTGCTGTTGCAGCAAACAGCTCTCAAAAGCAAAAAACAAATGATCATGTTAAGGTCAAACTAGTGGTTTTGGTATTCGGTTACAGAGGTTTAGTACGAGTGCAAATACGAGTTTTTATTTAAGAACCAAGAAGAGTGGCAGCACACATAAACACACATACACACACACACACATGCATGCACTTACACCTTGAGTAAAGCCACAGCAAGAACAACATGCCCAACGAACGCATTGAAAAGCAACAATAACAAAAATAGAGGGCAAATTTAAGCACAGGTAAAATAACTTTGTTTGATTAAACAGTCTGCTTAAATTGTTTAAGGGAGGGAAGAAGGGTATTTATTATTTAAGAAAATTCATCAATAATAAAAAACTTTCTATTCACAAACACACAAAACAATAAGTTTTCTTATGAAAAAAGTCATTTTAATTGCATTAGATCTTGAAACTATTTGCGGGAACTTATTTTAAGTTTATTTTTTTTTTGTGATGGATACTTACAGCCTTATTTATAAAACTTATTAAGGCTTTATAAAGGCTTTTTAGAACAAATTTCCATAAAAATTTTTCTTAAAAAGTTTTTATAAAGTCTTAATAAGTTTTATAAATAAGACTGTATATTATTTAAATAAACTAAAAATAATTTTAAACATTAATAAGTTCAGTATCTTCAATTCTTATTATAGCATAATAGAATATTTTTTTTATAAACTTTAACCTCCAATCTTATTTGCTTTAAAATTTATAAAATTCCAGATAATCTTATGTGTCTTTTATCCCTTAATCCCTTATGAGAAAGTAAAAATTTTATTAAGTTAATTAATAATATAAGCTGACCTAAATTTGTATAAATAAACCTTGTGTAATTTCTAATATTCATTGTTAAATTAAGTACCTTCAATAAAATTCTTTTATACATATGTATATCCTTAATTTATGCTTAAAATTTAACATACATACTCGTACATATTTCTTTTTTGTTGTTCCTTTCATTTTGCAAATTCATTCAACCATTCAATTTGTTTGTTTTAAACATTATTTAATCTTTGTATATGAATTTATGAATCTGGCTCTACAATCTACTGTTTTGCATAAAAACAATATAACAACAAGAACAACAATGACTAAATTTAAATATTAAATCTTTCACTTATCAATATATAAATTGCAATAATATCTAGTTTATCCAAAAAAAATATCTACATACATTAAAGTATAAAACAAAAAAACACACAAACAAAAAGTAGAAGGACCATAAGCGGCTTTAAAGAATCTCAGACACGCTTCTTTTCTAAAGCAAGATAAGGTAATTGTGTTTTGGAAAATTTGATCAGTAGAGAGGGTAAAAAAGTTTTATTATTTTATTTTTATTAAATTTATTTAATTTTGTTCTATTTAATTTATTTTAAATTTTATTTTATTTTGCTTTTGAAACTGTTTTAGTTAATAAGTACGTATCTGAATCAAAAGATTTTCATTTAGTATTTAGTGGTTATGCTTTTTTGTTCAAATGCTTGCGCAAGTTAACATACGAGTGCGAATAGCAAACACAATGACAAGCTTATATGAATCCCTTTTATCTATAGTGCAGGATATAAATACTCGTACAACTTTAACATGAAAAATACAATAGAGTTAATGTATGCATAGTTTAAAGCTTTTTATACAAAATAAGCAGAATAAGGGAATGACTTCTTGGAATAGCTTAAATTTCTATAGATTGTTTTAATAAAAGTCTCACAGAGCTTGTAGGCAGTCACACACATATACAAAATGTGGCATTAAAAATCAAGTGGTAGGAAAACAAAACTTTAGATTGCGTTTGTTATCTTTTAGTAAAATTTTTCTTTTGAATTACATTTTCTTCGAAAACTTTTCTTACCTATACTTTTAATCATATTTGAGTTTTGAATTTACAATCCTTTAAAGTTCCTATGTTAACGAAATTGAAAGGAAATACTGACAAACAATATGTCTAGTTCGAGCACAACATAATGCTTGAATGTGTTGCTCCCACACACATGTACATAAATACAATACACATAATTTCATACAATTTACTATTAAAGCTCTTTATTGTTTTTAATATTTTTCTTTACGCTTGAGTAGAAAAATGATAAGAGCAGCAACAACAACAACTACAGTAAGAAAGAATACAAAAACAAATGTATCAACAGCCAGAATAATAAGAACAATAAAGCACCGACAAACCAACACAATTTTCTGAAAACATTGTACTTAAGCCACTTACACATACTTACATACATTCATCCATACATCCATATGCAAAAATAAAATATATATACATATATATATATATATATATATATATGTACAAGAGCACATAAGTATGTACATAAACATAAAAAAGTAGATGGGCAAACAAAATCTACTTTGCGAAAAATATAATTGAAATCACCAAGGCGTATGAGTAATTCATATTTATACAGAAACACAAACACAAAAACAAAGGCACTCTCATTTATACAGTACTGGGTGGGAGAGGGAGAGTAACAGCCGTAAACAAAAGATAATATAGGAATTGATTACAAAACACACGCACACATTTGCACAGTCATGCAGGCTTTTCTTTAAAACCAGCGTTGCCACAAAGGACTTTTTATTGTTTGCTACGAAAATCTTGCCATCGATAATAATTTTATTAAAATGAATTTTTTTTTTGTGATTTTAATTCAATTGTTTTCTCTAAAATTGCATTCTAAATTATTTTGTGGCAGTTTAAATAATTTTTCATATTATTTATTTTTGTAATTTTTAATAACAATTTTTTAATGCTTGCTGAATTTTGTGACCAAGTTTTAATTATTTTCTCAAATATTTTTTGGAAATATAATCAGTTCTCAGTGTGTTATATATTTTTTAATTCCAGCTCATTTAGTGTGTCTTTCACAACGTGACTTGTTTTCCATTTATTTTTTTCCTACTGTTATATAAAGTTTTCCACACAAAATTTGTTTTATAAACAAATTATAAAAGAAAACTATTTTTTGTGAATAAAGCAATAAAAAAATATATAACGAACTTTTTACTTCTTTTACTTCTTCTGATTTGTATATTTTTCCGAATTTCGATTAGTTTAACCCTAGAGTGTAATATACTTCTAGAATTGTATGCTTATACACAATTTAACGGTCTTTTAAAAATATTAGATTCACTCCACCAATCTTGAACATTTTTCCGAGTTATTAGGCTTACTCGGATAAAAATTTTTTGACGACTTTTCCGAGTTTGGATAAGTTTATCTTCTGGAAAAGTTTTTCGGAATTATTGCGCTTATTACGATAAAACTGTTTTGGCGATCCAAGTTTTTATAATTTCTTAACAGTTTTGCGGTATGCAATATATTTTACAGTTTTTTCTTATTTTCGGTAAATCTTTTTGAACTTTCATTACTTTTGACTCAAAGTGATTTTTTGAATCTTCGATTTGTTTATAGATTTCTTGAGCTTAAGCTTATTTTCGAAGCTTGTTGATTTTAACGAATTTCGGACATATTTGTAGTCTATATGTTTTTTTTACTTTAAAGGCTTGTTGCCCATTACAGCGAATTTCGGAAATGGACTACAAAATATGTGAATTTTTCGTAGTTTTGTCCTTTATATCCATTTAAAGCAATTTTAATAATGTTAAAGATTTTTTTTAAGCTTTACCTAAATTTCAAGTGATTTCGAAATATTTTACATTTTCTTTTCAGTTTTGTTCTTTTATATCTTTTTAGATTTTTTCGGAGTTGTGATGTTTTCTAAGGATTTAAAAACTTAAGCCATTTTTTTCCTTTTTCAATTTTTTTTTTAATTTCTTAGGTATTGTTTTTCTTTGCTTCAAGAGTCTCTTATTTTATTTCAATAAATTTTGTAAGATTAAAAATTTTTTATTTTTTCGCCTTAACTTTTCGAACTTTTTTGCAAGTTTCGGCTTAACATTATTGTAAGACTTTTTATATGTTCTTATAGCAGTTTTTTATATTACTCCTTGTTTTGATATTTTATGCCTTTTAGATTTTTTCGGAGTTTTTTTTTGTTTTCAGAAAATCTTGAAAAAGTTGTCTGTTTAAATTTTTCGGAGTTTTTCCCGAATTTCGGTTTGTTATAATTGTTAGATTTTTTTTATATATTCCTGAAGAAGTTTTTGTATATTCTTCCTAGCTTAAATAAATATTATGCCTTTAAAATTTTTTCGGAGTTTTTTTTTTGTTTTCCGAAAATCTCGAAATTTGTAGCCAAATTTTTTTTTTGCCTGTTTGATTTTTTTTGTAATCGTAACTTTACTTCAAAACTCTTACATAATTAAAAAAAATTTTTTTTTCCATAAAATTTTTCGAACTTTTATTATAATTGTCAGATTTTTTATATATTCTTGAAGCAGTTTTTAGATTTTCTCACTAGTTTTGATCTTTTACGCCTTTTAAATTTTTTCGGAGTTATTTTGTTTTCTGAAAATCTCGACCATTTTAGACAACTTTTTACCTGTTTGATTTATTTTTAGTAATTGTTACCTTACGCTTATTGCATTCATGTAAAAAACGAGCAAAAAAACAATTTTTTTCTCTTTAAGTTTTTCGGAGTTTTTCCCGAATTTCGGCTCGTTAGATTTTTTTTATACATATATTCTCGAAGCAGTTTCTACATTTTTTAGTTTTGGTCTTTAAAGCATAAAAGATTTTTTCGGAGTTTTTTTTTGTTTTCTGAAAAATTCAACCATTTCAGCCATTTACCTTTATTTCATTAATTTAAAATAACAAAACAAATTTTTTTTTCTTATTAAATTTTTGGGAGTTTTTCCCGAATATGGGCTTATTATAATTATTAGGTTTTTTGTATGTTCCTATTTTAGTCTTAGTCCCTACAGAAAGCCTCTGCAGTGATTTTGTTTTTCGTTTCTAGCATTTTTTCAATTCCTATTTATATAAAAAATTTTATTAGTCAAACTAGACTAAGAAATCATGATATGGAAAATCACTAACGACACAAAAGAGTTGGAAAAAAATCGAAGGTCTAATGGTTGCTGTCGATGACTAGCATATTAGATCACGTTTTTTCAGTTTGAGATTATGGCATTCGATATCGAACCATACTTTTATATTGTCCGATAGCGAATACCGTAAACTTAAAATGAAAAACGTGTTTGAATCAGCTCGTTATTGAAAGCTTCGATTAGACGACCCCAGATATTTTAGTTGGATTTTTAAACAAGATTGTGATATACAAAATGCCCGGTGTCCTCGGAAAATGTCTTGCTTAAAATAAGAGTTCACTTTCTGTTAATAATGATAAGCTTGTAGATATAAACATACATTTGTAATATGTGCTTACATATGTATGTATGTACATTTCCTTTCCATCTGTAGTAAAGCTTATACAATGTTACATCCGTTTGCAACAAGCTTATCTACACTTTGACTTTCTTTTGTTCGTAAAAATGTTATTGGTTTTTAATATTATGGAAACATTGAATTGCTGTGTATTAATTTGTATTAATATTTTTATGATACCTACAAAAAAAGGCATAAACATGTACCCAGCAGTTCTTGTAGTTAAGGCCCACTGTGTGTTAAATTTTTTCAGGGTAATAAAATCATTAAAACTGCTACATTAGATTGGCGGTTATATAATACATAAGAGAGGGTTAATTGCTGGTTAAAAGTTTTTTAAGCAAACATTCATTTTCAACACCACCGGGTCTTAAGGCGTATTTATGCATGTTTATGCATGGTTTCGTATACACATAAGTAGTATGTTTTCCAGCTTAAGGCTAAATGAAGCGCATAAAAATTTAACTTCACATTCAATAATAGTCATAATAATCATCAGAAAAAAATTGTGGAGAAATAATCCCCCTTAAAACAAAATAACATACAGTTATATAAAAAGTGTATACAAACATTTATACGTATATCAAAATATATATAAAAATATATTAAAAACGATTAATATAACGAGATTTTGTGTAACAGAATATTTTGTTACAAAACAACAAGAAATACTCGAAAATAATATTAATAATTTCTTAAGAAAAAAAATGTAGCAAATGAAAGGAGTGGCAAAAGAAATAAATCTATTTCGAAACATGCCTTCTACTTAAATAATTTATTTAACTTTTTTCCTATTTCTTCTTACATACATGTGTACATACTCGTATACCATGCGTTGACCCACCAACCCTCATAATTTCAGATTTAATAAATACTTAGATGACATAATAAATTGAATAAGAGTATTTAAGTTTTTTTTATTTGAAATAAATTCCAATTTTTATGGTGTTTAATAAATTATTTTATGTTAAGCAGGGTAAGCGAGTGGAGAAGAAGATAGAATTAGCAAAAAGAAGTTACAATATTTCTTGCTTGACATTTTGACGTCAAATTATTAAAGAATTTATGCAGAAGAGTCTAAAGGGCAATTTATGAATTCTAGTTCATCTCTAATGATTATGTTAATTTTATTAACTAGCTGATTTTTTTAAAATATAAAATAATTTTCCTACACCAATTTACATTTGAAAATAATAATATTAAAACTCACATAGCATAGCAACTTAATTAACTCATTGATTGATTCAATAATTTTATTAATGATTTTTTCGTTTTAAAATTTGTAGGGAAAAAATAGTTCTTAAAATATGTTTAGAAACAAAATTTTTACCAAATTCTTCCTATTAATTAAAAAACTAATTTATATTTAAACCATATATTCCATAATTAAATTCAAAGTGCTTGACGTTCACAAAAATATGATGCATAAGCATCTTACTTCCAAAAAATTCCCAGAAATCTGCAAAAAGAATATAATTTAATTGTGTAACCAAACGCAAAGAGACTCTAAAAAAATGTAAAATCATCAACTCATTAATACAAATGGATATGTTATGTTAATTTTATTTTATTTAATATGCATATTTTTATTATCACATTTATATATTCTTAATATGCATACATATTGTGATATTACATACATACATACATACATATTTATTTTATAACAACAATAACTGCCTACTGTAACATTTTTATTATCAGAGCTGAAAGTGGACATACGGAATGATCATACACAATAAATTCCTGATTCTGTAATTCACAGTTCCCATTACTGTTGCTAACAGTTTATTGCATGTTCATTGTTCTCCTCAAGGTATTATGAGTAAATTAATGAGGTGGCAGCTCTGAGTACATTTATGCTACAGATTGTCACAGTTTTAATATTTTTATCACACTTTTGCCCAAAATTAATATTTAACTTGTTAAGTAAAATATTAATTGTTACTCAAAAACATATTGAAATTAATTATTGGGAGTTTCATTTGTAATAGCAAATTTAAAAAATCTAAATTAAAGGGTGTTTTATCAGTTAATGTAGTTTTGACTATATACATAATTTTGACAACTTGCTGTATCTTGGAAACCGTAAGAGGCAAACTCCTGAAATTTTCAAAGGCACTAAAACTAAGAAATCCAATAATTAAAAAATCGTCAAACGCCGAAAAAATCGTCAAAACCGAAAAAAGTCGCCAAATTAAAAAAAATCTATAAATAAAATAAATCGCCAAAAACCGGAAAACCGCGAAATTAAAAAAAAATCCTTTAAACTAAAAAAATCGTCAAAATTAAAATTAAACGCCAAAAACCGAAAACAAGTCACTAAAACGAGAAAAAAATCGTCAAAGCTAAAAAAATCGCCAAAAACCGGAAAAATCGCCAAAATCGTCAAAACCGAAAAAAATTGCCGCCAATTAAAAAAAAAATTCCAAACAAAAATGTTTATTTTTATTGCATTATTGTTGTTCTTGTTCTCCTGCTTACGTACAGTGGGGCCAAAATCCCTTTTACGTGCATCAATTCATATCTCCACAAGTACAATAATGAGAGTCATTTAATTTTATATGGGTAGCTTTAGAACAAACTGCATGTTCCAACAAAGAAGGTCGCAAAGCGTGTGACTTGCATAAGGCAATAAGATATTTCCCAAATATTAAAATTGTTCGTATTCCGTTGACACTCACTAAATATTTCCCTTATATTTAACAGTAACAGGCTCTTCTTCTTTCGAAAAACAAAAGCACGCTGTTTTGATAACATTATGGCATTTGTAGATTTTCAATATGGCAATACCAGGAAATTTAAACAGTTAGATAATAGTGTAACAGTTAAAAACATCAAATTCAATGAATTTTAAATGAAATTAATTTGCAGTTTAGCTAATTGGAGAATCAAACTAACTCGTAATCAAGAAATGGTTCTGCATATTAACAAATAAACAAGTCTTAAGTTGTTAATTGTTTTTTCTCTTATTAGCACATACGAAAATAAATTCTAACCGAATGAAATATTATTTCACAAAAGTTGTGTGTCATGTTTTGTTTTCTGTGAAAAAAATAGATTTATTAGTCAAATTTTACTATTGACGCGTTTAAAGATTAATGAGAAATTATATTTTGTAATTTTTTTTATTATTTATTTATTTCATTAAATAATGTTAGGACAGCAAATATGTATATCTATTGGAATTTTTTAATGATTACTTGGAAATAATTCCTCTTATAATGTAACTTTTTATTAAGGTCTTTTCAATTCTATATCAAAAAAAAAATAACAGTTTTCGAGAATAATTAATTAACTACTACAATGTTCTTGGAGAAATCAATTAATTGTTGGCCCAATTTTTTATATAGTAAATAACCAAAAGGAGTAAAAATAATTTTATGCAGCCGTATTCAAAAAAAAATTGTGCTTGAAGTGCACGTTAAAACAAAATGTCCCTAAAAATTTTGACAAAAGAACACTTGAAGTTCAAATTAATTTTTTTTTGATGCGACCGTTTATGTTTTATTTTATCTTCTTAAATTATTTCTTATTAAATTTGGTTTTATTTTTAATTATTTCATCACATTAATTTTTATTTTTTATTTAATTTTTTTTAACTATTTTAGTTAAATTAAAATTTTTAAGATTCTAGAAATAAGAACTTACCTTTTTTATATGTAAATCCTGTGTATCCTTACATAAATTAATCCCTTTTTTCATATGTATACTATAGTATTTTTGTTTATATTAGCAAGTGCAATAATTTAGCTGTATTTTAAAATATAAAAAATAATTATTAACAGCCTTATTTATAAAAATTATTAAGGCTTTATAAAGACTTTTTAAGAAAATTTGTTTTAAAAAATCTTTTTAAAGCCTTCATAAATTTTATAAATAAGGCTGTAAATTATTGTATGTTTCAAGCTTTTAAATAAATTGTTGGTAATTACGCAATTATGTATTTATTTGAAAACTTTACTAATTTTGTTAATTATTTTGAAGAAGAAAAAAAACTCAAAAAGTATATTTGTTTGTAATCTACAGAATTTTTATTTAATTATTTTATTTTCTTTATTTGCTCCAACACTCTTTAGTTTTAGTATTTATTTAATAAATATTTTTTTTGCAATATTTTTCTATACATTTTTATTTATTTAAAAAAAGATAATAAACAAAAAACACATGCATAAAAGTTAAGCACAATTTTTTTTTTCATATAATATATATTTCAAATTCCGTTTAGTTTTGATATTTTTCTATAATTTCCTTACTAACAATTTATGTATGTATATTATATAAGTATGAGTTTTCAATTAACGTCTTTAATAATTAGAAGTTCGTTAATACATTAAGAAAACACTTGCATAAGCTTTAGTTATTTAATCACTAAAACAAAATATTTTAAGGAAAGAAACAACAGAGAACACGTTCAGAACCTTGCTGCTGGGCTGTCAAAAACAGACTCAACTCTTACGGATTGTGCAAAAAGCAACGAAAGGCACTTGAAAAGCGCGTTTTTTGAAATGAAAAAGCTAAAATTGAAAAAAAAATAAAACACAGAAATTCAAAATTCACTGAATTACAATTTAAATAAACACACAAGCTTTGCCTTCTTACTGGCTGGCTGTGACTCAAGCAGCCTATAAAATACAACAACAACAACAACACATAATGCTTGCCAGTATTCCATATAACACTTACTCGAAATATCTATCTACTCATATTGAATGTAATTTTATTTTATTGAATATCTCTGGCTCAATTGTTGGCAATTAATGATCATTATCACTTATAACATATTTATCATTATCATCATCATCAGCATGATCGTCATTAGTACCTTAATAATGATCATGCCTTACGTTTTTAGTTAACGGCAACAGCAGAAACTTGGTAGGAAAATAAAAAAGCTTTAACAAAAAAAACAACAACAAATCAAATTTATGAATTGAATTGTATTCAATTGCGGCTGTTGACATTTTTCTTCCCCTCTGTTTCCTCTCCGGCAGGTGGCTGTTACTGACTGACGTTGTCTTCTGCTTTTTGTATGTATATTAATCATTATCACATGGTAATTGTTGCTATTTTTTTAGAAATACATACATAGTTACATATCTAACACTTTTTTGGCTATGTTTAAAAAAACAACAACAACAAACATCCAAAAAACTAAATAAATAAAAATATATGAAATGCTAAAAAACAGTCAGTTATTACAATAGCTTGCACTAACATTAAATTTATGCATGAGAATGAGCAACAAAATATACTGACACACACACACATACACACACACTCAAACGCTGTAATTGCAGGCATGCAAAAACAACACGGCTTAAGATTTCAAATGTAAACAATAACACCTGACATACATACATACATACATACATACATACATACATACATACATACATACATACATACATACATACATACATACATATGCATGCACATGTAATTGTTAACAGGGCTGCCGGTTTGTTTCACATTTAGCAGAATGAATTAGTTTGGCCGATTTTTTTACAGTAGCAACTCAAATATTAGACAACTCTTCAAGAATTGTACAGAAATAAGAATTTGTGATTTCTAACATACTGAATGCTCTGAAATTTTATTATTTATATTTTATAAAATACATTTTCTTGATTTCTTCATTAAATTAAAATATGTAAAAAACAGGAAATCCCTGAATTAAATGTAGTAATAATATATTCCATATTATGCAATTATGACCATAAAAATTTTTATAAATTGTTTAAAATTGTTTAAAGTTTTAGCCTGTTTGAAAATTTCACGAGTTTGTCTCTAGCGGTTCCCAAGATACAGCAAGTTGTCGAAATTACATTAACTGATAGAATACCTTTTAATTTTAATTATTTAAATTTCACCTTTGTACAGAGCCCAAAAAATTACCGCATTTGGCCCCGAAAAAATATTTCACCAAGATAATGCAAGGGTACACACATGTGCAGTTTCCAAGACAAAAATCCCTGAATTGTTGGTAGCCCAATCATCTCTCATCCACCCTATTTTCAGGAATATATCTTGTCTCCAAACTTGAAGAAGTGGCTCGGCGGAAAGAGCTTTGACTCTAACGATGAAATAATTTCAGAAACAAATATTTATTTTAATGATCTCTCTCGCAAATCTTCTTTGCTACTATATTTTGTAGGGTATAAAAAATTCGGCGTAGCCGTATGCCTGCAACATTCCTGTTGGTTTTTGCAAGTAATGTACATACATATTTGGGTCTAGTTGCCCCAGACACGTGTAACAAAACAACACATGACTGGCTATTTTTAAATATTGAAGAACAAATAAAGAAAAATATTATTACATTTACATAATATATACATACATACATATTAATATAATATTTGCTAATTTAACTAATTTAAAACTAAAGGCTGCAAAACAAATTTAAATAAACACAAAATCTAACTTGACTAGAAGCAGTTGTTTGACACCGAATTGTTTGTGTAACGCGAAGATACACAAATATGCTTAATCTTACTCGCAGATACTTTAAAATATTTTGGAAGAAATCACAAAGACGTCAATAAAAAAAATTAACCAAACAACAAATGCATACTTACATACATACTTACTTATTTACTACCTTATGTTGTTTCTTGAGTTACGACATTGTTTTGGCAAATGAGCGAAATGTATACGTATAAAAATGGTTTCTGTTAAATATTGTATTTTTTTTTTAATTTTCGTTTATCTGTGAACATTGACAAAATACATGCCCATGTTTATACAAAAATTTTATATCGTCAATATTTATTTAAACAATTAATTTCTACTTAAATAAAACTTATAATGTTAATGTATATACTACGTATTTACATATACACACATACATACTAGTGATGTAACGAGTGTCAATTTTTGATATTCGCGAATACGAATACGAATACGAGTATTATACGCAATATGAAATATTAAAAAATTGTTATGAAAAAGGACTTCACACTCTTGTAAAGTTAATAAAAAGTACCCAAAATTTTAATGATCGTCATTAAATAATATTTGAGAATGATACAAAGCACAAATTTCCATAAAAAAATTAATGTATTTGTACAAACTAAAATGTTTAGTCATTTATTTCAATTTCGTTTAGGATTAATGCATTTATTTATTTAATTTCTTTGGAAAAATATTCGTATTCGTATTCGCCTGAATTTAGCGAATACGAATACATTCGTATTCGCCTGAAAATAGCCGAATATTCGACAATTCGAATACGTATACGAATATTCGTGCATCACTAATACATACATATCCCAATTGACCAAGACTTCCCAGCTAACCAAAACATTCGTAAAGGGCCACTCAGACTATAATACAAGTATTAATACTTTTGACGAAAATGCATCCCTAGTCTTATATTTGTTTCAAAAGTTTCAAAAAAACAATAACAACTCAACATGTCAGAGCTGCATTTTCCACAAAAGTATTAATACTTGTATAATAGTCTGAACGGGGCTTAAATAATATCGCATTCAAATGTTGCGTAAACATTTCTCGGACAAAACACTCGAGAACGGCTATCGTAAATGGAAAGAGAAAGTGCTGCTAGAGCTCACTCGTCGCTCAGTTTGTAGCAGCAAATCTTTCGATATCAATGCTTCGCTTACGAATCAATAGCGAACCTTTAGCGATATCATTACGAAACATAAACAATTAATATTTCGATTTCATTGCTTCCAAATAGCAAAACACGTTATTCCTGTTTAGTTGTACATAAAAAAAATTGTTTCTTGTTATTAAACTTTTTTTAACGAGAATGTTTCAAGAATTGTTCGCTACAGCGAACATTCGTTTATTTTCGAATCTCAGGTTGGTTAATGATATTAACGATTCAAATGTATCTCGCACATTTATTGTGTAAAACTGTCGAGAATGACACTTAAAAAACATTCGACCTCTAAGGTTAGCTACCAACAGCAAATGTGAGCCAATATCAAACTAATTTCAATATGGCAAAAAGCAGCAGAAAATTTAAATAAAAGTAATTTAATTTTTTAATTTATTTATTTTAATATAATTTATTTATTTTTTAATTCTTTAACTTACACTTAGCTATTCTCATACGCTCGAGAAACAATCGAGAAAAGTTCGCTTCAGAGGAAATGCTAATTTTTTTACATTTGCTTACAAATATCGAACAATTTTGTTTCGAAATTTCTTCGCTTTAATGAGCATTCGCTTATATCGAATCTCAGGTCAAGTGGGATAACATATTGAAAATATTATAAAAATATTAAGTTAATGCAAATAACTAGATGCAAATATATAATGTTATCTTATAAATATATTTACCTTATCAAAAATATTTATTATTGTCTGTCCATTTATAAAAATATCTATTGTAACCAATTTTTAGCAGTTGTAATTCACAGGCTATTGAATTCAATGGAAATTTAATGACATTTATATTTATGATAAATTGTAATTAATTCTAGGAATTCATTGAAACTTACAAATTACAGTTTAAATTATAAGAAATTCAAGTACATATACAGCACAATTGTGAATAGCAATTCCCTGGGAGTTTTTTTTTCCATTTTCCTATTCCTCCTATTGTGAATT
This sequence comes from Tachina fera, assembly GCA_905220375.1. Classification (NCBI taxonomy): domain Eukaryota; kingdom Metazoa; phylum Arthropoda; class Insecta; order Diptera; family Tachinidae; genus Tachina; species Tachina fera. The sequence continues at coordinate 182,287,649 of LR999963.1, forward strand.
AAAATTTTAAATAACAACAACAGCTATTCAAGAATAGAGTGTTGCCACACAAGTATTTTTGATCGGGTGCAATCAAGTTAATAATTAGTGTGTTTTTTTTTGTTGGGGGAGGGGGCGGGGAGGGTGAATGCTACAATTTAAGTTTAACATTTATTATAGCACTAATAAAACCAAATTATTATTTTACTTATTCAGTAAAATATTTTTTTAATTAAAAATACATTGAAATTGGTTATTGAGCGGTTTAGCTGGATCCTATCGTATTTCACTGTAGCTAATGCAGATGGAACCTTTAAAATTTTTCGCCGTCTTATATCAAGACCTGGGGCAAATCACGGCATCTGATACGACTCGTGATATAAAAATATTTCCATATAAACTCTATTGAAATATTTTATAATTACGAGTAGTATCGAATGCCGTACTTTGCCGCCTGTTTTCTCTATTTCACTCCAATCAGCATAAAGTTATTCCGAGTTCTTGCGAATGGCTGTTTACGCATTTTATTTTATTTTTTATTTAAACAAAAACAGATATTTATATTATAACACACAATCTTATTGTTAATGAAAACATAAAATTTTTATTAAAATTCTATTGCTGAAGTCTTGCCTTAGTGCTGAATAAAATGTAAACATTAAACAGCGGATGCAGATTTTACTCTATAGAATAGGAGGATTATTCTCCAGAAAATTCATAATTGGTCTAATGCGTACTTTTGATGTCAAATTTATCTACTTATCACTTGCCATTTTTATCAATCTTCATAAATAAATAAATTAAATCCCTGTTTATATGGCATTTGTAAATGTATAAAACCTTGGTAGCACTTCTATAGAAATGTTGCTTAGTCAAGTTTTAGAGTTGGCAGTTTTTTTGGAGCCGTTCTTTTCAATTCTCTTTTAAAACTTCTCGATTGTTACACTCGGATGGTTTCTTGTTAAATTTTCCTATTGTTTTAATGCGGCGAATGAAATAAAGTAACTTTTCTGTGATTTTTTTAAAAAACAAACAGCAAGCTCGTGCAGTAAAATCAATAAAATACAAAGTGTATTAAATTGTGTGAACAAAAAAATCTAAATGACTCGAAAATGAGTCGAAGTTGATCAGAAAAGCGAGTCATAAAAGACTCTTTTAGAAGAGTCGCGGATAAGGGTACCATTTTCTCCCAAATGAACAGTAATTTTCGACTCGAAAACCAGCCCTTAAATGCTTATTTTAATCGTGCGGAGGAGTCGAAAGTGACAAAACTATGATCATTAATTTTCTAAAATGCTGACTGGGTTTGTAGCTGATTTACAATAGAAATATGTAAATGTTTAATAATTTATTAAGAAAGTTCTTTTCTGTAGGCATCATACTAAGACAGTTATGAGTCGCGCAAAAGAAATATTAAGAAAGAATGAAATATAACAAGCAATAGATTACATTCATATTAATATCTTCAATCTAAAATATATGCATATGCATATTTGTATTCTAATGCGTCACATCATCCCTATATTAACATTTAATTTAAACAAAATGCGCAAGTTTAATAAAAAACAAAATTAGCTTTTAAGACCAATAAAATATGCTTACCAAAATTCTAAAAAAATTTAGAATATATATTTTAAATTAATTTTTTTTTCATACAGAAAAATACATTAAGCTTTAGCTTATCTGTATTTTAAACTAACTCTCTAGCATAATTATGAAATAAAATAAATAAAATATTTTTTGTGTTACAACAGCGTCACTGTGACTCGCAACATTGAGATTCCACGTAGAGTAGAGAACAAAGGTTGGCCTTTCTAAAACTTCACTTAAATTTAAACTGGTTTGGCAGTTTCTTTTTTTAAGCCAGTGCATATGTATGTAGAGTTGGATTAAACCAAAACTATTTAAATCAAAGTTGCAACAAGCAGTTGCGCCTTCAAAAAAAAAGAAAAAGTCACGTGACCACTTCCTTGTGGTTGCATATACCAGCTTATCAACAAGGTTGTTTTGTCATAGTACATAGATATTCTATATATTTAAGCCTTTAATTTATTTAAATATGTAAATATTTTGAGTGTCAGTATTCTGTCTCTATAAAAATAAAATTTCCAAAAAAAAATCAGCTTGATAAATTTTATTTTTTGTTTTTTAAATACGTTTATTTATTTGTTTTCCAGCTTGTGTAGTGTAAATCAATTAACGCTCTTCAGTGAAACGATAAATAAAATCTGGCAGTAAAAAATAAACCTAATGCGTTTTATCATATTGTCAACAAAACTTGAAAAGCTTTTAAAAATGCCATTCGTTGCAAAAGTGGAAAATAATCATAAAAATCCTTTTTAAAATTTGATGTTAGAAAATAAAAGTATATAAAATTTATTGACGAATTATTGAATACGAACCGTACTTTAAATATTGTTTAAATTACTAAAGTTGTATAGTTGCAATTTTTCGATAAATTATTATTATTATCGATAGCGTAGAAAAATTGTGGATTGCATCTCACTTTTCTATGAGAAATTTATTTATAGCTTTGCTTTTCCACAAGTAGGTTATCGATAACTTCACTTTTTAATAGGAAAGCTATCGATAACTTCGCTTTTTTATATTGAAAACTCTCGATAACTTCGTTTTTTTTATAGGGAATCTATCAATAAATTTGCCTTCTCAAAGGAAAGCTATCAATAACTTTACTTTCTCATAGGAAAGCTGTCAATAACTTTACTTTTTTATATAAAAACTCTCGATAGCTAAGCTTTTTTATAGGAAAGCTATCGATAACTTTGCTTTTTTATAGCAAAGCTATCCATAAATTGGCCTTTTTAATAAAAAACTATTGAATAATGTTATCGAAAAGCTATCGATAATTGTAGTTTTTTATAGGAAAGGTATTAATAAATTAATTTTCTTATGAAAAATGGATAGCTGATCTTTTGTATAAAAAACTTATTGATAACATATACAAAATATATTTATTTTTCTTTTTAGAAAGCTTATAGATAAACTTACGTTTCTGTAGAAAAGTTATCGATAGCTCTACCCTTTTTCCTTTAAGAATTTATTAAGAGAAATGAATAATCATATACTTTTCTAAAGTAGAGCTACGATGACTTTCGTACGGAAAAATTTTCAACGAATTTCATTCTATTTATTGTTATTTTTTAATCGATATTATTTAATCGATAGCTTGCTTAACTTTCTTATAAATAAAACTTATCGTTCACGTTACTTCTCTAAGAAAAATTATCAATAACTTTTCTTTTCAGTGTGAAAGTTATCGATAAATTTTCTTTTCTGCAGAAAGGTTACCGATAACTTTACTTTTATATAGGAAAGTTATCGATAACTTAACTTTTCTTTAGAAAAGTTATCGATAACTTAACTTTTCTTTAGAAAAGTTATCGATAACTTAACTTTTCTTTAGCAAAGTTATCGATGGCTTTACATTTCTATAAAAAAGTTATCGATAACTTTACTTTTCTGCAGAAGAGTTATCTACAACTTTATCCTTACATAGAAAAGTTATCGATAGCTTTACTTTTCCTAAGATCTTCGTGAATTTTACTTTTCTATATAAAAGTTATCGATAACTTCACTTTTCCATAGAAAAGTTATGGATAGCTTTACTTTCTATAAAAAAAGTTATCGATTACTTAAATTTTCTATAGAAGGGTTATCGATAACTTTACTTTTCTATAAAAAAGGTTATTGATAACTTTACTTTTCTTTGCAAAAGTTATCGATAACTTTGCTTTTTTATTGAAAAGTTATCGATAACTTTGCTATAGAAGCTATCGATAGTTCTACGTTGCTATAGACAAGTTATCGATATCTTTATTTGTTTTGAAAAGCTATCAATAAATTTGTTTCTCCATAGAAAAGTTATCGACAACTTTATTTTTCTATCGAAAACCTGTTGATAAATTCACTATTCTATTAAAGATTATTAAAGACAACTACTTTTCTTTAGAAAAGTTATCGATAACTTTGCTATAGAAGTTATCGATTGCTTTACCTTTTTATAGAAAAGTTATCGATATCTGTATTTTTCTATTGACAAGTTATCGATAGCTTTACTTTTTCATAGAAAAGTTATCGATAAATTTATTTTTCCACAGAAAAGTTATCGATAACTTTTATTAAAAAGTTATCGAGAGCATTACTTTTCAATAGAAAAGTTATTGATACCTTTACTTTTCTAAGGAAATGCTATCGATAAATTTGTGTACTGAAAATTGTTGTATGCGTTTTTTCTTTCTAATTGCAAGTTATATAAGTTTGCTTCAGTAAAATTTTTATAATAAATAAGAAGTTTCACATAATTTTAGTTTTATGTGGTGACATTTTTACTTCAGTTTAAAAAAGGTGTCAGTCAACCATGTTTTTTTTATAGAAAGCTTTCTGCTTAAAAGTTATCGTTAACTTTGCAGCTCTCAAGAAAAGTTAAGAAAATCTGTACTTTTCCTTTAAAAAATTTATTTATAACTTTAACCGATAACTTTTCTACCAAAAATATGTCTATTTTTTTACTGTAGTAATATTATAGTTAATTTATTCTATAGAATATTTATTATTAACTTACCATTTGTACAGAGTAGCTATCGATAAATCACTTTAAATAAAAGAATTCAATTTATTATGCTAGCGTAACTTGTTTTCGAAAAAAAACGTATAAATAACATTCAGATTTAAATCACTTTTACGCAATATTTTCTTTTTTAAATATTCAAAGTTTTCTACAGCAAGTAGAAATTCGTTTATAGAATGATCTTAAAGTTTTTCTATTAAAATTTACAATTTAGCTAAATTAGTGATAATGAAAGAAATGGGACTTTGAATCTTTTTTTATGAAAATTTCCACAACTGATTTTTAATATAATTTTTAAGACGTTATTTTTTCGTAAGATTCGCAAACATTTGTAATATAACGTTTGGCGACACGAAGAAGAAGATCTTCATTATCGTTTTAATTATTTATTTAAAATGCTTTCGACGTAAATTCATTTTAATCGTTATTGTCGTTACTTTTTGTGAAGTCATAAATTGTTTTTTTTAATGTAAAACGTATGGATTGTTTGCTTTTATTTTTTAGTATTTGTGCAATTTATTTGATTTTATTTTTGTTTTTTTTTTGTTTATTTTTTTCTTCATTTTATTTGATTTACAAATGAACATTTATGTGATTTTGTTATTGCTGTGTTATTTTATCTTTTTGTATTAATCCATCATCACATCACGTATGTAGAGTGCATATAATGGCGTGTCTGCTCTGTTCATTAAATCTGTCTGACTGGAACACATTTTAAAGAAATTTGTGTAGATTTGTGTTGTTGAATACAACAGTGTGATTAAAAATGGATCTGTCTAAACCAGCCTGGGATTTTTATTAATTTTTTTTTTGACATTGAGACTAAAGAATTGAATTCGCAAGACATTCTTTCTTTATCATTTACAACGCTTCTTTTGATTTACTACTTCACTTGTTTAAAATACAGTTTAAACACGAGTTGCTTAGTTTACAAAGCTTTAGTTTGAGCGTGTGTACACAAATGTGTGTTGCACGTGTTTTTTTATTTTTTTTTTTTTGAGAATTTATTACAGGTCCGATATCTTTGAAATGGATACTGATTCAAATGAATAAATTAATCTTTATTACAAAACACACAAACAAAAAACACCTTTAAATATTCATATTGGGCTTAAAAAAATTAAATTTTAATGTTTTACATTTTGTAAATAAAAATGGTGTGGAAAAAAATTTTAATAGCAAAACATTAATTTTGTAAGTTCTGAAACAACAACAAAAAATATTGATGCACATAAAAGTGTAACGTAAAAGTAACAGCTTTAAATATCGTAAATTTTATGTTTAATATTTACATAATATGTATACATGTATGTGTGTATGTATGTATGTTTGCATTAGAGATGATCGAAACTGTGATTTTTTAATAATGTGACTGTGATCACAGTTTAGCTGCATTTTGTTTGTAGCAGTTCTGTTATTTTGAGAAAATCTAATAAGAAAAGCAGCAGTGAAATTAAACAGTGACTGTGATCACGGTTTACCACCAGCGTGACCGTTTGACCGACTAAAGTGGCAAATTGCCACTTTTGTCTCCTTTTTTAGAGTGATTTATATAAAAATAAATTAAAAATACAAAGTTTAGTGTAGTTTTCTTGTTTTTTTTTAATTTTGCTCCTTTTTTTGGTAAATTCCCTTTTGGTGCCACTTTTTAGGGTTCCGTACACCAAAGGTGAAAAAAGTAAGGAAAAATACTAAAAAGAAGAGCGACAACAACAAACAATTAGGAATTAACTCCGTCCAAATATTGAGAATTGCCGTGTTATGCTAGGAACACAACTAGGACGAACGACGAATTTTTCGGTGCGAGCTTTCGTCATATAAAATAAAACACATTTGTACATATGAAAATGAACACAACACCGCCGCACAGTGGCTGAAAATCGTTTTTCATTGGCCAAAAGTCTAATTTTTTTTTGTCACCGATTTTTAAAATTTTTACGCCTTTTTGTAGCTAATATATCCAGATTAAGGTAGCCAAAAACTTAGGTTAAACTATTGATAATTGTGGGCGTGGCATGCTGTCAAACTCAACCGTTTTTTTAATTTCAGAAAAAGGTGTTTTTCTTTTGTTTTTTATCAAAAATAAATGGTTACTATTCGCAAGCTATCATCGATAACGGCCTGCGGTCTTTTTTATAATGTTGGTAGGACTATAGTCTTTAGTTGTTGTAAGTGGTCACAGCTCTAGCGTTTAATATTACGGGCGTTATGAAATATTTATGAAACTACTATATTTTTCTCAAATTTAAATTTTAGTGGAATAGAACTTCTAGGGAACAAAAGGGAACAAGAAACGTATACCACCAGGAGAAAGGTGAAAGTGTCCTCTTTAACGCTATATATACTTTTGCACCCGTGACGACCCGTGGGTAGAACACTTTTTTCATTTTAATGAAATTACTCTAAAAAAAATTCAAATTAATTTAAACAGCCCTATAAGTACTCGTATACAATAGTGTCTTAAATTTTCACTTTTTTGCCTAAAAGATTGTTTTTTTTTACTTTAGACTACGTAAAACGAAAAAAATTAAATATAATACCTGCGAAAGGGTTTAATGGCTTTGTTTTGATCAGCAAAAAATAAGTCATAAAATTATCACAATAGGTTCTACAGTAAACATATGATCTCTTTCTGAATTTACCTGTTATCAAATGTTAGGGTCAACCAAAGTCATAAACATTTTTATAACAATAATGGCGACATTAAACCACTAAAGATAAAAAACAACCCCATATTGGCGAGATACTAATCAGTTTTACCTGATATTAAGGTCTGAATAACATGTGCAGTTTTGTTCAATTTAAGCAGTACCTGCTATGAAATTGAAGATCAATGTGTGAATAACATGTATCTAAAAATGTATAAAACTACGGATTCCATAAGGGATTACTCAGTAATAAGTTAATCCTTTAATTGTACGGATAAAATATAACAAATAAAAATATTCAGATAAATATGGAGAGCTTCAGTTATAAAGAACTGGCCGAAGAGTATTTTAGAAACAAAAACCAGGAAGATGTTCTTAGTTACGTTAAAATAAAATTAAACTTAAATTCGTGTAGCACCGAAATGCAAGAGCAATTATCTAATTTCGTCAAAGCACTAAAAAAACGCTACAAAGAAGTTAGCTACAGTAAACAAAACTTTTATATAAAAAGTGCAAACTGGTTAGAAGGCCAACTTACTGTCGCTGCAGAAACAGCAAAGCAAGATAAGGCTGGAAGACCACGCAAATCATTAATGGGCAACTGCAGTGATAGATCTAAGAGGCGGAAACTTAAAGATTTTAACGATGCAATTGGTTGTACAAATATAAAAGAATCTTTCCTACATCAATTACGATCACAGAACCAATTATCAAAAGTGGATATCATTGAAAAAGTTGTTAAAGCTAGTCCAGTGAGAACAAAACGGATTCTTAAAAGTATACCAACTCCGAGTGATGCAATACAGTACACAAATGAGGAGGCATTAGCATTATTTCTGGATTTGAAATTAACAAAACAGCAATATATTAAGCTCAGACTGCGTGCGATTGAAAAAGGGTCAAATATGTATCCAGCATATCATTACATAACCGCTGCTAAAATAGACTGTTTGCCATCAAAGGACACTATTACAATCACACCAATTTCGGCAGAGGTACAACTACAATCTCTACTTGATCACACAGCCGAACGCTTGCTACAATCAATAACAGGAAATGAGTTAAAGAAATATGGAAACACAAAGTTAATTCTTTTTTGTAAATGGGGATGTGATGGTTCCTCGGGACAAAAACAATACAAACAAGCTGTATGTGAAAATATTTCGGACTCAGATATGTTCATGGTATCATTTGTACCATTGCGATTGAAAAAGATTTTGGAAGATTCAGAGCCTTCGACTAGTACAACGCAAACAATGGATATTTGGAAAAATGAGACACCATCTTCTACGAAATACTGCAGGCCAATTAAATTTGAATTCAAAAAAGAAACTCATGATGCCATTAACAAAGAAGTTAGTGATATCAAGGCCCAAATTGCAACACTACAGCCATTACAATTACAGTTAGATGGGCAGCAAACTGAAGTAAGCTACCAATTAGTGCTGACAATGATAGATGGAAAAGTAGGTCAGGCTTTGACTAACACGAAGGCTGCATCCAGCTGCATTATATGCCAAGCAACATCAACCCAATTAAACCAAGTCCCGACAAAATCATTAGATAATACCGATGCATATGAATTTGGATTATCACCACTACATGCAAGAGTACGACTTATGGAACACATACTAAAAATCAGTTATGATTTGGATTTCGGGTCTTCAGGATCAATAAGAAACAACGAAACCAACAAAGAGTTAAGAAGTTCAAAAAAGAAACATGTTCTAGATGAATATCGCAAATTAGGATTGATTATAGATCAGCCAAAACAAGGGTCAGGCAATACAAATGATGGCAATACCGCAAGAAGATTCTTTTCAGATCCAGAAACAGCGTCTGAAATAACAGGAGTGGATTTAAACCTTATTTTCAGGTTTAAAATAATCCTAGAAGTACTTGCGTGCAATGAAGAAATTGACTCTAGAAAATTTGGAGATTATGCTAAGGAAACTGCAAAAATATATACAACCAACTACCCATGGAGAAATATGTCTGCAACAGTTCATAAAATCCTTTATCATGGAGAAGATATCATTAAATATCATTTGGTGCCACTTGGAGATCTATCAGAGGAGGCTCAGGAAAAAAGAAACAAGGATTACAGATTTTATAGAGAGCACAATACTAGAAAAATTTCACGAAATTCAACAAATGAAGATCTATTTAATATATTATTGGCAACGTCAGATCCGTTCATCTCCAGTATTCGAAATCAATGGAAAGTGGAACATCGGGATTTAGATGAAGAAGCCAAAAAACTACTAAAGAACAGAAATAGCACAGAACAAAATATGGAATATTTACAATCAATATTTGAGTCAAATGAATAATAATCATAATTGCCTTTCATTGTTATTTAAGGTACGAAAAGCATACTATTAGTAAAAAATAATAATAAACAGAACCTACCATTGTTACAAATGCTATTAAAATTTATTGCAGTTTTTATTTTTAATATGTTTTTTAAAATGATCAAATTTGACAGCAAAAAATAATAAATTTTTCTGTAGTAATAGCAATATTTTTAGATAATATTAAAAAAGTTTTTTTTTTAAGTGTAACTATTCTTTGAGTGTAAACAAAATTGCAAATTAGACAGCAAAAAATTTTTAATTTTTCTGTAATAATAGCAAAATCGTTGATTTTACTATTTTTTTTTAGTGTAAAATTTTTTTTGAGTGTAACATTAAATAAATTCCATTATTACAAAACATATTTATAATTATTACTAATTTCCATATATTAAATTTTTTAATAAATAAAAAAATAATAAACCCATATTTCACTCTAAAAGTTAAAAAAATTCAAAAGTTCAACTTTGAGCTAGAATTCCTTAAAAAGTCCTCAATCAATTTTAATGTTATTAAAACTGAGTCAAACTGAACTAAATATCTATCCACTAAAATAAAAATTACTTCAATATTTTGATCAGTTCAAAAGTTACAGAATTTTGGCCAATGAAAAGCGATTTTCAGCCACTGTGCGCCGTACGACGATATTCGTCGTGCGTGACGAACTCTGAGATAGACTTATTTATTCGTCGTTATTGTGCTTCACACGACGAATTTACGCAGCGAATGCTTATCAACGAATTCGTCGACGTGTTCCTAGCATTAGACGCAGAGAGTCAGTAAAATTGTACATATGAAAATGTAAGCTGTTCATAGTTGCCAAAAAAAAGACGATTTGACACGATTTGACGATTTTTTTTTGACAAAAGCTGAAGGTATAAAAAAAATTAATGTTATAGCTTTATTTACTGTAAGTAGACATACAACAACAATCACAGTTTGTAGGAAAGAACTACATTTTCAAAACCTGTTCCTTGATAAATTCAGTCACAGTTGTGATTAGTGATTTTTCAATCGCTGTGAAAAAGTAACAGGTTTCTCAATATCGCTCAACTCTAGTGTGCATATCAAAATTTCAAACGGAAATTGTTTTGATATAAGACAATTGTACTGCAAAAATAATTTAATGTACTTAAACATTTAAATTTATGCACATCAATATCTAAACATAATTATAACAGTCACTAAAGAGAACTGTGCGATTTATAGTTTAACTTCAAGGATATTTTTTTTTTATTTATAATGAACAATAAAATACAACTTTTGTTTAAGCTTGATTTTGAAGTATCTATTATAAATGGATTTTTTAATTACCGAGCTAATTTTATTTATGTATGTATGTATGCACGTACCTAACTATTTAATCCATAAAACATAATAGAATAAAAAATATATTTGTCAAAATATATTTCACAACCTCTAAAATTGCCCAAAAATAAGTTTTTAAATCATATAATATATTTTCATGTCCACTGGGAATAACTTAAATTAAGGCATTTATGCATAATAATAAATAATTTTTCCATAAGCATCGTAGCACAATGCATTGCCAAAATATTACTCGCTAAGAACTTGATGAATTGCTAACTTTTTTAAGAATAATATTCTTAAATATAGTTGGACAACTTCAGCTTCAGCTCTTTTAAAACCCACCTTAAATGAATTGATTTAAGCAAAAATTTAATTTTAAATCGAACTATCTTCATGTGTAATCAATAATATAATAAAATTTTATGGCAACTCTGATCAGCTGATTGTAAATAACAGTCTTGTTTTGGTTCTTTGCAGTGAATGAAACAAAAACAAAACAACAACAATAATAACGAATGCACCATTTTGATTTGTTTTTGCTCATGAATACTAACTGTACTTTATTCTAAACGTACATACGTACATACATACAAGTGCAGCTAGAAAAAAATTAGTTGTTTTGAACAAGAATAATTTAGGTTTTCGACTGAAAATAAAATACAGTTTGTATGATTTATTTATTTTAATATGTATATTTTTAAGAAAAAATTTCATTATACAGGGGGCAAATTACGGCATCCGATACGACTCGTAATTTAAAAATATTTTCATATAAACTCTATTGAAATGTTTTTAAGACATATTAAATATTAATAAGACATTTTTTTCTGGGTTTATTATTTTGTATGGTGATATAAAGTGTTAAGAATTATTACAAAAATATTTGTATATAAAACTCGGAATATATGTATGTATTTACAAACGTGAAAATTAGCAATACGTAAAAATGTGATCCTGCCTTCAAGAAGACGTTAATTTTCGTCGTTGTTCACAATTGTTGGTAAAAGGTGCCACAAAGTCGAACATTGTGAAGTAAGCTTGTATGAAAAAAAAATGTAAGTCGATTCTGGCAATTATTTTGCATAATTCATTTTAGTTTTGTTCGACTGTTTGTTAAGGTAAATTTTTTACTATTTGCATTTTAAGCGTTCTTAAATCATTTATAATAAAATTAATATTCCACAAGTGTCTGGAAAGAGTTTAAACACCAACATCATGTATTTTACTTGCAACATGCAAATAACAAAATAAATATAAAAAATTACTACTATTGCGGTTTGTCACAATAGTCATGAAAAATAAAAAAACATTTTCTTAGATTTACGGGGAATAACAAGAAATAGGAATTTGATTTATCTCAGCTTCTAAATAAAAGGAGTCATTAAACTTTGCATACTACCTAATAAAGTTATAAAGACGATCATGTAGAGATAAAACTTGGATAGAAAGCAAAATTTTGCACAGAAAGATATAAAAGTAAGTACTAAGAAATGTTTTTTTGTTTATATCAAATCAAAAAGTTGTAAAAAAAATTGTCTTAATAAGAGATTGAATAGTTGCAGAGACAAGTTATGTATAAGATTGAAGGAGGAGCAAGTCCACCGAAGGCACCTGTCCACAGAGCACTGTCTGTTCGCATATAGTGAAAGTGTTAAATAAATTATAGAAGTTATGGTAAATAACCAGATATTTTACGAGCAATATTTTGTGAGCCGTAAAACGCAATTATGAATAAACTCAGGAGGTGGCCACTTGAGGGATAAATGTAATTTTTTTCCCAACTAATGTCATCAATTTTATACTCTCAAATAAACTTTGTATGAAAGTAGCGATCCTTTTTTCATTTATAACAAAATATGTAACATGTAATAATATCGCTCAAAGGGCTCGTTATGATAGAAAAAGATTTGGCTGCAAATGCAATATTTTAATCTTCAATGTCATCCATCGAAAAATACTCATACGGACATAAATCAAAGCTTGATTTTGCACTTTACATTTCTTATGGCAGCCGTGACTGGAAAGCTCAAATTTTAAGGATTTTATTTTGTTTTTGCTGTCTTTGTGATGGCAGGAGAATAAGTATTACTTTGTTTACGATCTTTTAAAAGTGATAATAAAAGTGTTTGTTCTCGAAAAAGAATTGTTATATTATTTGATTTAAATCGTTTGTTTGTTTATAAGTTTTTAAGTGCTCTTTTATACGTTTGTTGGCCTTTTTTGGTTTCAGAGACAAATATTAATGAGTTCTTTAGCAAGTAAAGTTTTAAAGAGGATTTGTTTTAAACAAGAATTTATCTTAATTAAAAAAATCCAAGTTACTTGACCGCTACATACATACATAGATGACAAAATATTGTTTTTTTAAATATTATCGCCACACAAATCTTATGCAACATCGACAGTAGTCGAAAATACTGATCGAACGAATTTTCATTTGGTATTACGACGAGCACTCGATAAAGATTGTAGTTATTGTGAATAAAATCGACAAAAAATTGCTTACAATTTGTCTTTCTGTACTTAAAAATAAACACTGTTTGACACTTATGTAGATTTTTTAACAATTTTTATACTAAAATACTTCATCGAAAGCTAAATTCTATTCGATAGAATATTCATTGCACAGCGAAATTTGCTATGCTCATAATATGAATTTAACTCATAATAGCTTTCTCAGCCGATATATAATTCTGGTTTCATTTTAATCAGATTATATAATTTTGGTTTCAATATTTCTGATAGGTTGTTTGGTCTTTAAGGTGGCGATATAGAATATAACAATTTATATTATGTTCTTACCTTCTCCTGCCAACTTACAATTATTTAAGTTAGGGCCTTTCTACTTGAGACCAACGATATGTTTTTATGAATGTGCAATACTTTTGCAACATAAAAAGCGCCCCTGATTACTATATTTTGTGGAACAGAATATCGATGGTCTCAAGTATTTCTCGTATTCGTATTTCTTATGAAAGCACAAAAAATTATTGCAATAGTATAAAAATAGCGATTTTACAAGCAGTTGTACAAAAAACGTTACATATTGAATATAACAATTTATATTATATTCTTACCTTCTGCTGTAAACTTACAATTATTTAAGTTAGGGCCTTTCTACTTGAGACCAACGATATGTTTTTATGAATGTGCAATAGTTTTTTTAAATAATTTTGCAACATAAAAAGCGGCGTTAACGTAACGATTTCCCGCCACAAAGTCTAGACACTGCACTGTCATAGTATTTACTTATTTATACATTCACATTTTATACTTAATATAAATTTTTACTTCATTATTTTTTTTTGCCTTAAATTTGACTAATTTTAAAGAAGTTTTAAAAATAGTCCAACTTTTTTTCTTTTTATTTAATTAATATAATTTTAGCATGTTATTGTGAATTAATACGTAAACAAAATATGAGCAATCAGCGTTGCCAGAAAATTAGGAAACAAAATCATTTAACAAAGGAAAAATCATATTATCATATATAATAAAATCAACAGGATTTTAGTTTTCATTGGACAAACTTTACTTTTACTCGTTAGAAAAAAATCGTTGGCAAAATAAAATACATTTTGCTTGGAAATATCCAAAGTAAATTCATATAAATTAGACTCGCCTTATAGCTTCGTTAGTCAAATCGTATCGTCGTATCGTTTAAGTCTGGATGTTAGTTAGTAAAAACGTGAGGCTGTCAGGAAAGTATCAGCTGTTACTTTACTTTATACGTGTGTGTATGTATGTCAACCAGAAGTTGACGTTTGCTACGTAAAAATCTATTTTTTGTGGATTTTTACCTAGCAAATGTTGCCAACACATTTTCAATAAGCATCAACATGCTTATTAAATGTTAGAGATTTTTTCAGCTGACACGCAACAGCACGGTACGATTTCAGTAATTCTACCATTGATTTGCTTTGGAAAATGCTTACTAGAGGTGACAAAAAAAATCACTGAAAAAAATGCAGTCATCTGGGGCCTAATTCCCGCATTCGATTGCGAGCGAGTTATTGCTCGAATGTGCGAGTTTTCTAACTTTTGGGATTTTCGCATTCTGTTTCGAGTAACAAATATCGAAATTTCTAATGACTGCATTCGGTAACGTGCAAACATTCGAATGCAACCGTTCGTGTTTTTACTCGCAAGCAAAATGGCATTCGAAATCATGTTTAACATAGAAAAAGTGATGAAAAACAAAATGTATGTTCAATATTAGACTTATTTATTTATAAATGAATGAATGCACAAATGTACTTATAAAAAATTACAAATTAAAGAATTTCTTGTTGACTTTAAATATAACAAAACACACTGACTTGGCAAATAATGTTTTGCCTAAGAGTTGTCGGGGAAAATAAAAAAAAAATCAATCAACTCTGGGAGCATCTAAATAACAAATTAACTGCTTCTAGTCAACCAATAAGAGAATTGAAAATGTGGCTAGTGCTCTATTCTCTAGATTTACACTAATTTATTATTATTAAGTTATTAATTAAATTAAAATAAAAATAACATTTACGTATATTCGTTTCTTTTTTCTGCATATACGTTTGTATCTACGTGCATACATATGTTTTTGCACACATACATATATATATACAAACATTTGCTTTTGCTTACAATGTATTCAGTGTTGTGAAATGAATTTATATATAAATATATTTACCTTTTCCCAACACTAAAACAAAAACTCGATTCGCTTGGTAGCGAGTGACATCATCGGAAAATTTCTTAACATCGAAATTAATTTCTATTCGAATGCAATTCCGATCACGAGTACAGGAATTAGGCCCCTGGGCTGTCGAGACCAAATTGCTACCATCAAGACTACTAATATTTATTTATTTATTTATTTCATTACGTTTTTTTTTTATTTTTTGTTAGAGCTATAATGAATTTTTATACTAGTTTTTACACGCGGCTCCACTCGCGTTGATCTGCTTAAAAAAGTACATAACAACCGGTTTTTAAACAGCCAAACTCGAAATGAAAATTGCCCTAACCAGCCCAAAAATGTGTTTTTCAGAAAGACTTGGTAATAAATTAAAAAAACTGATTCCGAACCTGATAAGAAAGATCGTATCGTGCCATAACCGCCAAAAAAAGCTTAAGCGACATAATTTTCGAACTTGATTTTTTGACAAAAATCGATTATTTGCGATCATAAATAGTCTATTTTCGTCAAAAAAAAACGAAGTCCGAAAAATGTATCGCTTAAGCTTTTTTAGCGATTATAGCGCGGTATATTTGACGCTGGTGAAAGAATTTTTAAAATCGTTTTAGCGGTTTGGGCATGAAAGCATAACAAGGAAATAAACTTACTTTCACATTTATAATATTAGTAAGGATTTTTTAATTTATTAACGATCTTTCTTTTTTAAGTGCGAAATTGCTGGTGACTTTTCGATTTGACGATTTTTTTGCTCTATACTAAAAACAAACATAATCTTTAAATATCCCTCATTTACTTAAGCAACTTCTTAACTCAAAAAAACTAGTTTTACAGAAAACGATCTTAAAAAATTTTAGTTTTTGTATAAAATTTTTACACAATATGAAAAACCATATGAGTATTAATTGTGCATTATTAACCCAAAAATCTAAATTTTTGAGTTACGATGTTTTTCCATATAAAAAAATTTAATTGTTCAGTTTATTAAATTGTAAAACATTTTTTAACAGTTAACCTTATAGGATTCAGTAATTTAAATAGATCAAGCAAATATCAATTAAAATAATTTTCCAAATTCAATATCCACTTACTTGAATGAATAATTAACGATAAAATACACATTAACAATTGTTTTTTTATCTTCTATGACGAAAGTTCTACGCAAAAAAAAAACAAGCTGTTATTAACGTAATAATTTAAATTTGAGATTTTGATATGACATACATACGAATGTATGTAATGTTTATTTTCATAATTATGAATATAAACTAGACATACTAGAACTGAGTAATTATCATGAAGTTCTTACCTTCTATGCTCGAAGTTGATTTAATTTCCTTTTTAAAACATTTATTTTATTTAGTGTTGGTTATTATTGTATTGTATCGTTTGAACTTACTCAATTATATAATTCAAAATTTAATCAACCCAATTCTTTTGGTCTCCACAATAGATTTCCATTTTTGTAGAAAGATTATTAGATTAGATTAGATATATTACCATTGAGTGCTGATTGCTGGTTGCTGCATTTAACATAATAATTTTTCCAGTTTCGGCCCTTGTTCCGCTATGGTTACCAGCCTGACAATTGTAATAGCATTTTTTAAGGTTTGTGTCTTAGTTACTACTGTATTGCCATACTAAAAAGAGTTTGTTTTTCCCCTACTGAAGTCTTGCCACTTATAGAGATTTTTCTGGCAGCACTTAAACTAATACCGTTGCAAATCAAGCTATACAGACCAGGCTTGCCATTTCAGCACTTTTTTTCTTCTTTTAGCACTAAAGATTTTGAAAATAATGCTAAGTGCTAGTTTAGCACTTTCTTTCAACTATTTAGCATTTTTTGCACTTTTTTATTTCATTAAATTCATAAATTTTCCACAGATAATTCCTTAACACATTGAGTGCCACGTCGTACGTTTCCGTACGACACCCATCCCGTCGTGGGGTGCCACGTCGTACGTTTCCGTACGACTGTGATTGTTTATTTGTAGAGCCTGTAGTTCATTTATGTACGACACTAAGTGAAATTTGTTATGATCTTTAAATGAAGAATCATCAATAAAAATTAAAAACAATAAATTATAGCGTCGTACGTTTTTGTACGACAGTGACTTTTACTTATGCTTACCCGCATGCAGTGCCACGTCGTACAGAAATGTACGACACACAAAAGCGTGTATAAAATAAAAAGTAAGTGGCAGAAAGGACTAGGGATATCTTAGAAATCGTTTTTTATAACTAAGACACTGATTTAACAAAAAAAAATTGTTTGGCATCCTGGGAAGGTTTTCGTCAAAACCGCTTGGCAGTCAATGTGTTAAAACAAATTTCGATCCAATTAATATTATATGTTATTATACGTATATATCTGTGCCAAAAAGGAAAAAGTGCTTAAATCGAGGTAAGCTAATTTTGATTTATTTGTACCTCCGTAATCTGCATAATGGAAAGTACTCCTGGTCAAAATCTCAGTTAATTTGTGTTATTTTCCAGGAAGTTATAGCACTATGACTTGCGACTTATATTTTTTAGACTTCGAATCTCATTTGGAATAATAGCTTAATTTAGGTTATACATTCTTTGGTATATTTCAACTTAAATGTATTACTTATAGTGTGTAGAACGATGTTTACTTAAAACAATTAAGGTTAACAGATAATTTTCCAACTGAACTGCAAAAGAAATACTTTCCTGAAACGCTTAAAAGTAGGTCATCTCCCATAAAACAGCAAAATATGACTTAAGCACTTCTTCCTTATTGCCACATATATTATATAATTGAACCGCTCTGAGATGCACATATGGGTAAAAATATATTAAAGTACATACACAATTTGAAATACTAAATTAACAAAACTTGTTTTAAGTTTTATTATTTTTAAGAACTTATAGTGTTAAAAAGGTTATTGTATATATGTCAATTAAATCGGTTCATCTGATTTACCTACGTAGAAAATATATATATATATATATTTTTACTTAACTTACTTACTCTATTTAACACTCTTAAAGAATTTTCCTTTCTTGGCATTCCAGTCGCAGCTTGATTCAAAATTTATAAATTAAATATATCAAGCGGCCTATACTTAAAATATTATTGCATATGTTATTATTCACATGGTTTGGGTTACGTAAAAAAGGTCAAATGTCGCACAATTTACACAACACCATCATCTATATTATTGTCCGTTTGACCTATACTATGGAATGATTGACACAAATCATTCAAAAAATGTGGCGAAATTTTTCTTATAGTAAAAAACTTAACATAATACTATATAATTTTGCCAAAACATTACACAATATAGTTTATTCTATTTTCTTTGTTATGAAAAAATGTATCGTGCAACCCATGAATATGATATACACGTTAGCGATGATATGGAATACAAAAAATTCACAATTTCATTGCAAGTGTATGGGCGGCTTAAGAAATTAGAGAAACTAAAAATTTAGCACTTTGTTGTGTGTGCTGTAGAACATTTTAGCACTTTTATTTCTACAATCTAGCACTTTTCCTCTTACAACTTATGGCAACACTGATACAGACATATAAAAAGCGGGTGATATGGAATTTTTTTTTTTTTTTATTTATTATTATTAGTATTAAAAATACTTTTACAATACATGATTCAAACTTCCTATCATTATAAATCAACACTAAATCTCACAAAATTAATACATTTTTTTCTAAATCAATTAAAACATGCATGAAGTATGTAATAAATTTTTAATGATAAATTAATTCACAACTTTATAAACAAGGTGTACCATGTTAATAAAGTTTGGTGTTTTTTGGGAATTGTTACATTTAAGTTTAAGCAAGTCTTTAACTAAAACTACAAAAAAACGCTGCAATACCTCACTTGCACTGAACGCACCTCTTGCAGTCAAATATTGATTTGTGTGATAGATAGTCAGAAAAACAAAAGCTGAAAAAGGAAAATTTTAGGGAAAAGTGAAAATTTTATACATTTTTTCTTCAGACATTGAACAAAATTTTATATAAGTCTGAAAAAAAAGTGCAACAAGTTTAAATATCCCACTACCTGTAATTATTCCCAAAAAAATAAAACGAAGAGAAATAAAAACTCAAAATGGATGTAATAAACAAATTCTATTCCACGGTACACACAACAGTCTCCCAGCTGTCCGGAGTTCTGCCAGGCAACAATGTAACCCGTGAATATGAAGTTTTGGAACAAACATGCACTGCTGGTGTGGGTTTACTATGGAAAGTTTACAATGGTTGTAAGAAATCCACGAAGCAAGAAGTTTCTCTATTTGTATTTGAAAAGAAGTCCTTGGATCGCTGGTCCAAAGAGGACAGAGAGGCCATTCTGGAATCGATGCGCAGAGGTGTACAGCAGCTGACGAAAATACGCCATCCTCATGTTTTAACCGTGCAACATCCTTTGGAAGAAAGTCGTGACTCATTGGCATTTGCCACAGAACCTGTTTTTGCCTCTCTGGCCAATGTGGTGGGTGATCAAGTTAGGGCGGAGAAAAAACTTTACGACATTGAAATACGCCACGGCTTGCTGCAACTTTTCGATGGATTGTTGTTTCTACACAATGATGCAAAAATAGTGCATCGCAATCTTTGTGCCGAGACGATTGTTATTAACAAAAATCGTTCTTGGAAATTGTTTGGTTTTGATTTTTGTGTAGCTAATCAACCGCAACCGGATGGTAAGCCATACTGGCCTTGCAAAGAGTATTCAACTGCTATGCATATGCTGGCACAACCTGCCTTGGAATATTGTGCACCAGAAATTGCTTTAAATAATATAAATTCAACTGATAGTGATCTCTTTGCCTTGGGTGTGCTAATATTTACAATTTATGCGGGTAAGCCTATGAAAGTATTTGGCAACGACTATAGTGCCTTTAGGCGTTATGCCAACGACCTGAATCAGCGCAGATATCCACCCATGAATGCGGTGCCTAATGAATTGATCGAAAGCTTAAAGGCCTTATTACATCCTAGTCCACATTTAAGAACAAAATTGCACGAATTGAAAGAGGTAAGTCAAAATGCCTGCTCCAATATTTTCCATATTAAAATTTTAATTTTTTAAGAATTCTTAACAAAAAATACTTTTATAATGTAGTAAAATATAATTTAATTGTAAAATTTGCATTCCACTTTTGTTCCAAGGTCACTTATTTCCATGATGTTGGCGTAAAGACTCTTAGTTACTTAGACTCGCTTTATCAATGGGATAATTTACAAAAATCAAAATTTTACAAAGGTCTACCACAAATAATACCCACTCTACCGCATCGTGTCAATCTCCACTCTATTCTACCGCATTTGGTAAAAGAATTTGTCAATTCACCAATGATACCCTTTGTATTGCCTAATGTTTTACTCATTGCCGAAATGAGTAGCCAAAAAGAATATTGTGAGCATATCCTGCCCCACCTTAAACCAATCTTCAAACTCACCGAACCCATACAAATTCTACTAATTTTTATGCAAAAAATGGATTTACTATTAAAATTAACACCGGCCGATGAGGTAAAAATGCATGTGCTACCCTTACTCTATCGTTCGTTAGAATGTGATATGCCACAAATACAAGAGTTGTGTCTAAATGTTTTACCAACATTTTCCAATTTAATTGATTATAATGCCATGAAGAACGCAGTGATACCAAGAATCAAAAAATTGTGTTTGACGACTACAAATGTATCTGTGAAGGTTAATTGTTTGATTTCAATTGGTAAACTATTGGAAAATCTAGATAAATGGCTGGTGCTAGATGAGATATTGCCATTTTTACAACAAATACAAAGTCGCGAACCGGCCATAGTTATGGCCATTATAGGTAAGTTTCTCTTTATAAATTAGTTTATTTAATAAGTTAAAAAATTTTATTTTAATATAAAAATAGGTATTTACAAAATTGCCATGACGAATACCAAGTTGGGCATCACTAAAGATGTCATGGCTCATAAGTGTATTCCATTCTTGATACCTTTAAGTGTGGAGAACGGCTTGACTATTGCACAATTTAACACTATTGTGGCTTTAATAAAAGAAATGTTCTCCCGTGTGGAAAAAGAACAGCGTGAGAAATTGGAACAGTTGTCTACCATAAATAGGGATAATAAGTTAGTTTTATATATACAAAATTTAGTAGCAAGTTATCATTTATTTAAAAATTATTTTTTCAGGCCCAGAGACGCTTCCGAAATTATGGCGAATGAGTTGGAGAAATCAACGCTTAAGGGGTGTAATAACGATGACATGTTTTCAGGTTTCTCCATTAGTCAATCAGCGAATAATAGATCTCAACACAGTGATAATTTACAGTTAAATAAACCTAAAGATCAATTAAAGTAAGTACAATTTTTTTATTACATTTTTTTATTTAAAAGTTTATTACCAATTTTTTCCATTGTTTCTTAAGTTAACGCAGAAAGTTTTTAGAAATAAACTTTCCGCATTCATTTTATATACGAAAACATTTCTCTGGGAAATTTTGAAATACAAATATTGAAAATTAAAAAAAAAAAGTTTAAAATATATTAATTATTAATTAACTAATATTAATTAGTTAATCTTTAAATAAAATTTGCTTGCGAAAATCTTTAACAAGTGTTTATGATATACATCTATATTTATTTTATAAAAAGTTTATAAAGCAAATTTTTGTATTAAATTTCTTACTCAAATTATTAAAAATCTATACAAATTTTTAAAAAAATTTCCAAAAATAAGTATATTTTTTTATTTCCGCTAAACTTTTTTTTTTAATTTTAAAAACTTAGAAATAAGTAACATAGACCACTACAATAATACTTACAAGCATGTACCGATGGTACATCGAATAAGTAAAAATAATTAATGTGATGATCGTAAAAAGATAAGTAAGAATAGTTAAACATACTGAGGTAGAGTAAAATAATTTCGTGCTAACCTAAATAGAAAAATGAAAAATTGGAAAAAACAGAAAATTAATAGTGATACTTATAAATGTGTTTACCAAAGGTAAATCAATGGTATACACAACAATCGTTTCTCATATTCCGTTCATTGTACATTTAAGTTAAATAGCTGATGTTAATAAGAATCTCTACCCAAGTAGATAGACTAGGGTGCTGATGAAGTGCGTGGCTGCACAGAAAAGTATCGGTATTTCCCCCAGCTTAAAAGTCTAAGTTTAATTTTTCTTCTCTTCTTTAGAAACTCACATTAATTAATAAAAATATTTCATTCAATAAGAATTGAAATTACTGAACTTGAGCCTAACTATGAATTATTTCTGATTAAACTTAGAAATATTTATATTCTTAAAAATTCTACACTATAATTTTTATTAGAATTTAAAAAAAAAAAAATTTTAACAGGCTATTGATTAAATATTTTCATCATTAATATAAACAAAAGAGTATAAAATATATGACGTTTAAATGTTTTATATATGTATAATTTATAGGATTTCTCACAGCTCCACAGCAAAGCCAGACATTTTATCTTCTCTTATGACTTCAAACGTATCCAACATGTCGAACGGCAGTAATTTATCCAAACAAGTTAACAATCCACATAGTCCCCCCTACAAGAACACCAATGACAACAATTCTAGCAAAAACAACTGGCAACAGACCACAAATTCCTGGCATAGTGCTAATCCCTTGGTAATGAACCATCAATTGCCAGCACCCACAACAACGACAACGACTGCTAACAATGCCACGACAACAACTAACAATAATTTTTCTTCACTAGACGATTTAGATCCTTTCGGTAACTCGAAACAAAAGCAGCAACAGAAAAACTCAAACACTCAAGCCAATACGTATACCTTGCAAAAACCTACAGTTGATTACATTTATCCTGCTGGTTATCAACAAATGAAAACGACTGTTAATACCCCATTAATGGGCAAAAATTCTACAACTATGAACATGAATTCCCTAATGAACTCATCAAATTCAAGTATGACACCTTTAATGCCACAAACAACATCAACGAACGCTCAACAATCTCATGATTCTAATAATTTAAATACCTTAAGTCAACAAGATATTTTGAGTTTTTTAAATTAAGCATAAAGAAATTTACAAAAAACAAAAACAAACAATTGTATAAAACAATAATGGTTGGTTAAACAAACAAACTTGTGATTATTATTTTATACAAAAAAAAGTAAAAAATTGTGTCAAAGAAAATAACATTCCCTTAAAAATAACTTATCTTTTTATCTATACCTACATATTTATCATATTTATTGTGTGATGTTTTTGTTTTAATACTTTTAATGGATGCTGCGCCGTAAGAGTTGATTGATGTTCTTAAATCAATTTTATTAAAATTTTGATTAAGAATAACTTTAGAAAAATCTTATACTTACTAAAAATTTTATTTATTACTAAAATTATTTAAATAGTAAACATATGTATGTATGTTTGTATGTGTATTTTATAAATTTTGAAAGACAAAAGTAATGAAACTGAAGCTAAATTCACCCATTTGTTTGGATCGAAATTTTTGTTTTTTTACATGAAGTCTGGCATCCCTCTTAGCGAAAGAGAGAGAAAAACTACACGTAAAAAAATGTGTCTAACAAATTGGGTAAATTCAACTTAAATGATTTAAAAATAATTTAAACTGGTTTCACTCACGTCAATTTTAGTTTCAAAAACTCGTTGGTTCATCGGCGAGAGAGAAAAATATGATGTCTTCTCTTCTCTCCCCTCGATGCACTCAAAAGTTGCCCAACTGAAATTGTCGTATGTGTAAACACAGTAGTAGCAAACGAAAAACTAACTAAAAAAACTAATGATCTTCGGAATTAAATACATATATCATAAATTATTATATGAATCTACTATATATCATTATATTATGATAAAAAGGAACGAAATATTTTATTCAAATTTTTTTTGTAGTGTATGTAGCTAAAATAAATTATAAAATATAAAATGTATATTTTAATCGAAAAAATAATAAATGTTTAAGAATTTGCATTAAACTTAATTAACTCGATAACAAACACGTCGTCCATCAACTTTGTCCGCATTTCAACTTTTGATTTATTCACCAATCAACAATCCAAATTTTTTCATCAATCAACAAACAGTTCATGCATTTTCATCAATCAACAATACGTTTTTTCTGGCAATTGTGCGGGTGAGTGAGTGAATATATTTTTTTGTAGCTTTTATTAAATGGTAGTACGTGTTGACGGCAGATTTATAATAATTAAGCAACACAAATTTATTATTGACTTATATTTTATGGCAATATGTACAATAATCTAGGCCACATTTTTTCTAAAGTTTTTAATTTAATGAACTGCTTGAACATATAAAAAAATTAGAAGATTTATTTGAAATTAATTAACTTATAATTTTCAAAAGAGCGGGCGAAATCAAAGAACGTCATAAATCATAAAATAGAAGAAAAAACACTAATTATTAACTTGATTGCACCCGATCAAAAATACTTGTGTGGCAACACTCTATTCTTGAATTGCTGTTGTTGTTATTTACATTAAAGGCTCAGTTAGCCGACTGTAATGTAAAGTAACTGCAACAGTAGGAAACAGCTGATCATTATTGTTATGTGAAAAATAATGCAAATGGTTATAGAAATTTAATGTAACGTAACCTACTTTTCATATTAAAAATCCATCCGCTCGTTCCTACGTTACAGTTACATTGCATTACAGTCGGCTAACTGAGCCTTTAGGCGATTGTAATGTTAAGTACCTGCAACAGTAGGAAACAGCTGATCGATATTGTTATGTGAAAAGTAATGAAAATGGTTATAAATTTTTTTCGGTTTTTCATTTATTTTATGTTATAAATTTTGTTTTTGGTGATTTTTTAGTTTCAGCGATTTTATTTAGTTTTGGTGGTATTTTTGTTTTTCGATTTTTTTCATTTGTTTTTTTTTAGTTTTAGCGATTTTTTTATTTTTGCCTTTATTTAGTTTAGCCCATTTCTTTTTCGTTTTGGCGATTTTTTAGTTTTAAAATTTTTCTTAGTTTAAGCGATTTTTTTTAGTTTAGGCGTTTTTTTTAGTTTTTTGGTGATTTCTTTAGTTTTATGGCTATCTTTATACTTTTGGTGATATTCCTACATAATTTTTGGTGATTTTTTTATTTTGACGTTTTTCAGGGATGGGCATATTGCACTAGATATTTAGTGCACTAAAAATTAAATAATTAGTGGTAGTGCTATTAAAATTTCAGTACCACTAAAATTTAGTGGTAGTGAAATTTTTTTTTAAACTAACCACTAACCATTTGGTTAGTGGTAGTGAAATATTAATAGCACTACCACTAAGTGAATACTGGTAGTGAAATTGTTAGTCCACTAAATATATAGTGCATTATGCCCATCTCTGACGTTTTTTCCGTTTTGGCAATTTTTCGTTTAGTTTTTTAATTTTAGCGTTTTTAAAAATTTCAAGAGTTTGCATAAAGTTGTCAAAATGATATAGTAAAAATTACATTAACTGATAGAATACCCTTTAAGTTTAATTTTTTTAAATTTCAGTCTTATTTGGTGTTGCCTGCATAGAAATCATTAACTTAGAAAATGTTCAGTATTTATGTATGTATATATAATTGTCTTTATATATTACATTAGGATTTCAACATGTTTCCTTGCTCTTTTTAGAACACCTTTTAATGTTTAACTCTTTGGCAGCACTTTTCACAATGTACAATTAAAAACTATCAGGGACTTTAACGGCAATTTTTGTAAGAAGAACTGTCAGTTAAAGTTCAAGTTAACTCTTAATTATAAATTGTGAAAGGGAACGTTAGCGGCCAAAATTTAACATGTTCTGTAAAAATTTCAGGTCCGGTTACGGTTCTTGAAAAAACAGTCTGTGACAGACAGCCAAATACACATACGGACGGACATCGTAGTGAAAACAATAGGGTGCTCCTTTTCACCTTTAGTGTACGGAACCCTAAAATATAGTTTGAGGGCAATTATGAATAAAATTCCGCGGGAATCATTTCGCTGGGAACAATTCCAACTGATAGCCAGTAAAAGGAAAAATAATAAATTCTAATTTGAAAAGGGAGAAATTTCACGCGGAATTTTATTCATAATTGCCCTCTTTATGTAGTTTTACCTAACCGATTTCTACGAAATTTTTCACACACCTTGGGGTTTTTGTAATGATAGAGTCCTGTATTTAGAAAAATGGGCGAGGTAACAACGCCTATTAAAGTTTAAAATTATATTTCACGTACTTTTACCCAAACAGATCCTAAACAACTTCGCACAAATCTTAAGATAAGAAAAGTGGGCAGTATGTGATATAGGAAATATCATCAGTGTTGCCAGATTTTGCTTTCAGACACTACAAAAAAATATCAAACTTAAAGTTAAGATATTAAAAAGAAAATCAAGTTTCACGTAAATATAATATTAGAATGTACTTATTTATATCGTGCCATAACCGCCAAAAAGAGCTTAAACGATATAATTTTCGAAATTAAGTTTTTGACCTAACTTGATCATTTGCGATGGTAAACAATCGATTTTCGTCAAAAAAAAACGAGGTCCAAAAAATGTGTTAAGCTTTTCCGGCGGTTATTTCTCGATGTGATTTGAATTGTGATCATTTATATCTTCAGTGAATAAGTTTCTTCCATGCTTTATAGCCTTGGCCAAGACACCAATTTCTACTTAATTTTCATAATTTTATTTCCTATATATGTACACAGCTTTATGACTTTTTTACAGTATAAAAGAAATTTAAATAATTCAGAAACTTTTTTCTCTGTGCTTTACCTTTTATTTCTCTCTATAGCTCTGCAACCTTTACAATAAAAATTCAGAAATGTTTTTTCTTTTATATTTTTCATTTATTTTTGCGTGTTATTTATTGCCTTCGTTTGTTTGCATTAAGTATTTTCATAATTCTTTTTTTTTTTATAATTAAAGGTTTCAAGGCAATAATTAGTTAAGCCCGCATAAATTCATTTCGCTCTTTTGCATAATCGGGCAAGGTCTTCGAAAATGCAAGTCTGCTTGACACACTGTTCCTTGGAACTAAAATTTTTTTTTTCATAAATTTATAAAAAATATACATATTAAAGTAGAAAATTCCAAAAACCATTTAATTATTTTTTTATAACAAGCCTCGTTGTCTGTCTGTAATCAAATGTTGCAAATTAAATTTGATCCACTTCCCGGTTTCCGATTGAGTTGAAATTTTGCATGCGTTTATAAATCAGATAACAATGTATTATTATAACAGAGCTGATCTGATGATTTCGGATAATTTTTTTTTATAATTTTAATATCATAAAAAATCTTGTCAAAGCTTGTTTTTAAAAAAGATTTTTTTGTTGTTGATTGTTTTAACTTTGAAGTGAATTTAATTGCATATTTCTTTAGAGCGACTTAACTAGTTATTGCCTTCAAGTCCTTCATAGTTTCAGTGTTAAACGAAATCGTTACTAATAAAAAAAATGATTACTATAAAACTAAAATGTAAGTTAGACTCACACTTCTTTTAATGCTGCTTTTTAAATTTAAAACAATTTAAAAATGCATAAATATGTTCTACATAATTTTGTGTTTTACTTCCTTGTCTTTTTAAAATTGTTTCTAATTTAATACCTTTATTTTTATTAAGCTTAAGTAATTTTAATAGCTACAAACGTAAAAGTTAATTTATTAAAATTAAAATATGTAATTTTAGACTGTATTCATCAGTTACATCAGTTACACTAGAGTTTTTGGAAGATTTAGACAATCCAGACAGATGAACACTTAGTTCTTAAATTGACAGAGCGGTAGCTAGAGACTAGAGTTGGCAAAAAAAAACACTAAGCAGCAATGAAGAAAAAAAGGCATTTGTATGAAAATACAATCCTTATATTTGCACTTGTATTTTCACTTGCACTATGGCCTGTTTTGCTCACAAAGTGCACAATTTTTCAACCTTAGCTCCATCTTCAGCTACCAATCTGCTATTTGTCAGACTTAAAAGAAAATAATTTTAACGTTTTTGTTTTCCTTCGACAGACTTTAGTATTTGTGTGGTATTTTTCTAGGTTTATAAAAGACTGATGTAATTTATGTAATAACATAAAATAATTATATAAGAGGAATAATTTATCTTGCTTGCGATAAAATTCTATAAATGTTCACTATACAAGAAATTATCTTAAATAATTTTTATTGGATATTTGATATAAATGTATGTATTGTAAATAAATATTGATAGAAATTTATCGCATGCTAAGAAATTTAATTACATGACAGACAGATGAGATATATCAACAGCACATGTGCGAAACTATTATATTTTTCAAATCACTAGCGATTTTAAAACTAATAATGGACCTGTAGACGTTTTAAAATCATATACATACGATAAATTTCTTACAGAAATGATATTTGATGCTCTATACAAGAGAAGAATTAAAAGAAAAGAGCGAACAAATATCTGCATGTCCATTATTAATTTTAAAATCACTAGTGATTTGAAATATGTGATTTCAGAATATGCCTGTATTATTCGGAATAAGCTTCAATATTCGTTTATTCACGTTTGAAATCGCTTAATTTCCAGGAAAGTGCGCTCAATTAAAAAGTTGACCGATTGCAGCTTTTTGATTAGTTTAAATGTTTTAGATGTTCAAAATATTTTATACGAACTTAATTTGGAATAGACTAAATCGTCCAATCAGCAAAACACTGTTTTTCTTTTTTGGAAATCGCACGATTTCAAAACGCGTGATTTACATAGCACCCCCGATTAGTTAAATAAATGGCTTTACTTTTTTTTATTAGTTTTTATAGTTAAAGATTTGTATGGAAATCTATTTTAATTTCATTCAAGTTTATCGCATGCGATAAATTAGGAAAAGTGCTTAAAAAATTATTCGCAATAAGTTTCAACAATAATTTATGATGTCACTAAATGGCTTGACATTTTTTATTAATTTTTCTTAAGTTAAAGATTTCTATAGAAATATATTTTAATTTCATTAAAATTTATCGCACGAGATATATTTAAAAAATTTTTTTGGTTACGCCCCTAAACTATTCTAATCAAATTTACCCATCCACATTATATATAAAATTTGTAAACAAATGTTTTAACATTTTACACAGCTTATCGCATGCGATGAATCAAAAAAATCCTTGAAAAATTATAAGTTTCAATACTAATTATAAGTTTCAATACTAATTTCATGTTTTTATTAATTTTTTATAGCTAAAGTTTTCTATAGAAATCTATTTTAATTTCATTGAAGTTTATCGCATGTGATAAATTAAAAAATTCCCTTCAAACTATCCTAATCAAATTCATCCACATCCCATATTGTATATAATTAATAATTTGTAAGCAAATGTATTAAAGTTTTATACAAAGATTATCGCATGCGACAAATTAAAAAAGTTCTTAAAAAATTATTCGCATAAGTTTCAATGCATAATTAAATTTTTTTTTATTTATTTTGTGAAATTTTAACATTTCTATAGGAATCGTAATTTAATATCATTAAAGTTTATCGCTCGCGATAAATTAAAAAAGTCCATTAGTACTTTCTAATTATTTTTTTTTTGGTTGCAGTATTAAACTATCTCAATCAAATTCTGTAGAAATATATCTTAATTTCATTGAATTTTATCGCTTACGATAAATTAAAAAATTTTCTTAAGAACTTAGCAAAAATTTTCAATACTAATTTAATTTTCAATAAAAATTATTCGCAATAAGTTTTTATTAACTTTTTTTTATAGTTAAAAGTTTCTATAGAAATCTATTTTAATTTTATTGAAGTTTGTCGCATGCTATAAATTAAAAAAAAAAACATTCTTAAAAACTTTTTATATTTTATGTAAATTTTCAAAAAACAATTTTTGGTTACGGCCCTAAACTATTCTTATCGATCAAACTCATCCACCCACCACATCATACAGATACACAGAATTAATATTTTTAAACAAATATTTTAACATTAAAAGAACTTTTGTTCTATTCCTCAAAAACCTCAAGCCTCAGTCAACCTCTTAAACCTAATCAACAATGATAATTTGCAGGAAAATAATATCAAATAAAATACTTATTTTAATAATCTTTCGTTCCCTAACTTATGTCTGTACTAAAATATGCGTAAATAAACTGTGTATACGTCTACCTTTTTCGGTATAAACTAAGGAATTTAAACCATCCGTGTGAAAGCGTAAAGCTCCTAAGCGCAACAGTTCCACACGATTCTCATTTTTCTTCTCAGGTTTATGGTGTAGCATAGTATACTCATTTAAATGCGGTGCAAAACGGCAAATACTTATATGGCGTGATTTTAAACGTTCAAAGAGATCATCATCTTCCCCACCCCAACCCTCGTACATATTCGACATGCCATTTATTGTGCGATACTGTTGGGTCCTTATCGAGACAACGCCACCAAACAGACCACGATAAGGCAAATGAAAACGCCACATATCCAAGGCAGCGCACATGTGGCGAGGCAAATCGGTGCAGGCATACAAACTGCCCAAGTTTAAAGGCAACAAATCGACATCGTGCAATATTAAACAGGGAAACTCATGTTCCGCCGCTATAATTGAGCCAATATTGAAGAGTTTAGCTCTATTAAAAGGCTTCTGGTCATACTGCTCTATGAGGAATATTCTATAGTGTAAGTGCTGGTGCCTCAAGTAGTTGTGCATGTAAATTAAAAACTTATGCAACTGTTCCTCACGCTGCCTATAAGGCACTATTATGGCTGTGCTATATTTCGCTCTACAATTTTCGGGAAAATATTCACCTCCAGCCAATATTTCTTCTGCATTCAGCAGCTCTTCCCGATAGTGTGGCGTAAACATGTAAGTGTTCTCTCGTAGTATATCCTCATATTGGCACTCTTCAATGTGTTGTTGCGATATATTTGTTGTTACCTGTGACACCAGTGCATCCAATATAGCCTCCTCATCCAGGTACTCATAATGCGAGGCAAATCGATGCGGTAACACAGCATAAATTAGTAATATAGTGCAGGTAATTTTGACAATTAATTCAGCTAGATGATAATTTCTTTGGAATATCTTGAAGTGCATTCTATACTAATTTTTTATACTGTATGCGGCGTTGTGTTAGTTTTTTGTTCTCTTGCAATATGGATTATTTTTTTTCATTTGTTCTACTTAACTTACATGTGCTTAATTATGCATTTTGTCTCTAAAATAGATTATTATAGTATGCTTTTTGTACAAAAAAAGTTTTTGTTCGTGCTAATGTGGCCTTTAAAAAGTAGTGCAAAAAAATGAATGAAAAAATCAAAACAAATAGGAGGGGTGGAAAGTCATAATGCAGTAAATCAAGCAGCTGTTTGTTTAATGCCGATTGAAGTAGAGTTGCATTTTGTGCTTCTGTATAATTATAACGTAAGTCGCGTAAAGGCTCATTTAGCCAACTGTAATGTATGTAAGGGCGACGGTAGGAAACAACTGATTGATATTGTTATGTGAAAATGTAATGCAATGTAATGTAATGTAACGTAATCGGAATGTACGAATCTGTACATTACTTTTCATATAAAAATATCGATCTTTTGTTTCCTACCGTTGCAGTTACATACATACATATATTCCATTACAGTTGGCTAAGAGCTCTAACCCTATTTTAAGAGAAAATTCTTGGAACTTAATTTATTATATCAAAAAGAGTAATAAAAATTAAAATAATAAAATATCTTTAAGCAACTACAAAATAAAATCAATTTTGTTGCAAAATAATACAATTATCGCAGGTGAGGCAATAAAATTTGTGTTAGAATGTGCTTGTATCGTCGTTTTGAAAGTTTTGTTTAGTGGTGTTGACGGCCCTCCCGAATAAGAAACCATGAACCCTTTACCTTTTAAGTATATAAAATCTTACATGCTAATTTTGAAGCTCGAGAATAGGGAATAATTTAACTTTTGTACTTGTGTATTTTTAATTATGGGTGTACATACATATAAACTTGCTTGCTAGATCAAGCAGCCATTAACAGTAACGGCTTATCCACGATCTCGCATTTGTTGTTATAATTCAAAATAATTAAATAAAAAGTGTGCAGTTCCTGATATTAATCTTAGGAACATCTAATAATATGAATATACACAGAGAAATAACATGACTTCTGCTAATCAGAAGAAGAGCTGTTAAATTTAATTACGATTAGTAGTCAATAAGATTATATTTTAAAAATAATTGTACTGATCATATAATAATTCCCTTTAAAAGAATTTCTGAAAAATAATTGATTACGATTACTAATAATGTAAAAGTAATCTGAATTACTTAAAATTACAAAAAATAATCGAAATGAATCAAAAGTAATTAAAAAATAATCCGATTAATTTAAAAAATTTAATTTAATTTTAATTACAAAAGTAATCTTTGATTATTAAATTAGTCGGAATTTTGATTATTAAATTAGGCGGAATACTTTTAAAGATTACTTTTAATTCTTTTTGATTATTTATTAATTATCAAAAGTAATCTTTTAAAGTAGTCGGATTATTTTTTGATTACTTTTGATTTTTTTCGATTACTTTTTCTAATTTCAAGTAATTCAGATTACTTTTACACTATTAGTAATCGTAATCAATTAGTAAACGTATTTAATCATTAATTCACCTTTCAATAAAAAGTAATCAGTACGATTAGTAATCATTACTTTACTGTTTATATGAAAGGCTTATTGTAATAACATCATAAGCCGCTCGAACTAAGAAACTGGGGTCTAATATTGAACCATATTATTACATTCGATCCTGTTCTGTAAACCGAATCCGAGTAAATTTCTCGTTTTCAAAAAAATAATAATGTTTAAAATCATACACGATAATTTTCTTTCTGATATGATATTAGGGAATCTACATATAATAAAACATTAAAAAAAATATAAAAAAATATTTCTTTTGGCGGAGTTAGTTTTCTAAAATCGTGCGGTTTTAAATCGATCGATTTCGAGAACAGGGCCGATTGTTCGAAAACGAATGCCATAATCTCAAACTGAGAACACGTAATCGAATCAGCTCGTTATCTAAATTATATAATTTCATACGGCTTATGAAGTTTTTGCTGTAAAAATTGTTTCAAAATTATTTGGACATGAATAAAAAAAAATAAAAAAATTAAATTTATTAAACTTCCCAGCAAAAAAATTTAATTTTCTTTTTGCATTAAGTTGTGTGTAAATTCAAAACTTAAAACGAGTTTTCTGGTAAACTGTTTTTTTTACTTTTTCAGTTATAACGTTCTTTGATGACTAAATGAGCGATATTTATTTTTATACACAATTTAAATAAAAAATTTAATTACAAAGTAAAAAACTCATTCGCTTTCAAATTTGTATCCAGGGGGCAAATTACGACGTTACGTTTAAAAATATTTCAATAGAGTTTATATTACATTATATTATATATATTATATTATATTATATTTTAAATTACGAGTTGAATCGAATGCTGTGATTTGCCCCCAGCAGGTAAGCGTAGTGTTTGTATAAAATTTCGTCATTCGCTTGCATTAATGCATCCTTGTAAGGCAGAGAGGATGGCACTGTGTGCTTTAATGCATCTCCGAAGAGCTTCTTTTTGTCTTAGTGCTTACTTCTACCAAATTTATTTTTACCTTGTATAAAAAAAATGTATTTCTTGCTGCAGTAACATCATAAGCCGCAGTAATTTTTGAAAACACAGATTTCCACTGTTGTTTTTGTTGTAACGATGGGTACCAATTTTAAATATTTTTTTTACTTAAAATTATGTTGTATATACATATACATATGTATATATATATACATATATATATATATATATATATATATATATACATATATATATATATACATATATATATATACATATACATATACATATATATATATATATATATATATATATATATATATATACATATATATGTATTTAAAATTTTCCATAAAGTTTTAATTTTTCGAGAAATTTGTATAAGCATTTGTATACAAATCGAAATTTTTTTATTTAAAGTTAGGGAAATTTTAAATTTTCATATATTTTTTACAATTTGCGAATCAATTTTAGCCATTTAAAACAATATGTATTTCAATTGAATTAAATTCGTATTTTTTTCGTTAGACAACGAAAACGTACTTGCAGAATTCAATCGAAATCGAAAGGAATTTTTGAAATTTTTATTATCTGTATATCAGAATATTTGAAACTAAATCTCAGATCTTTCTAATTTTATTAATTCATATCCAAGTGAAAATTTATAAAATATAATTTAAAATTTATTCCTAATTTTAATCAGAAATAATTTTTAGTCAGGCTTAAGTTCAGTAATTTCAATTCTTATTGAATGAAATATTTTTACTAATTAATGTGAATTGAGAAGAAAAATTAAACTTAGACTTTATTAGCTTGGGGGAAATACCGATACTTTTCTGTGAAGCCACGCACTTCATCAGCACCCTAGTCTATCTACTTGGATAGAGATTCTTAGTAACACCAGCTATTTAACTTTAATTTTCTATGAAACGGAATATAAGAAATGTTTGTTGTGTATACAATTGATTTACCTTTGGTAAACAAAACACATTTATAAGTATCACTATTATTTTTCTGTTTTTCCATTTTTTAATTTTTCTAAAAAATGTCTCATTTATTCCTAATGTGTGAATAATAATATTATTATTCATTCATTGTTATACGTCATATTATGACGTAAAGTGACGTGACGTGACGATTTGTAACGGTTGTCAGGAAAAAAATATATGTATGTATATAAAAAAAAACAAATCTCTTATATCACAAAACTGCTATTTCGAATACATTTCTCTAAAAAAAATGTTATTTATACTCACGCTGACGTGAGTAAATCCCAAAGTTACTCACCATCATGTTTGATTCGGGCAAACCATGTGAGCAGTAATCATTTTTATTAAGTGTAGATAAGTGTATTTAAGCAATTTGTAATATAAAATTTTATATTAGAAAATTTATTTTCAGATAAGATAGAAAAATTAAATATCAGGCGATAAGAAATTAAATAAATAAAATTATTTATTGTATACAACAATATAAAATATGTAAGTGTGTATGTATTTATAAACATACATACATACATACTATTATCTATACTAATAATGCTTAGTTAGCAGTAGCCTCGCAGCAGTTAGTTTTGGCAAACAATTTTAATTAGTAATAAATATTTGTTGACTGTTAGTATTAAAAAGATAGCACCTTACTATGGAAGTGTGCTTGCTAAAAGCTTGAACAGCAAAATTAAAAGTAAATAAAAAATTTTAAAACAAAATATTTGAAAATGAAAAATACAAAATTTATTGCAATATCACTAACATACTTTACATTCGGGCTGCTAACAGAAGCTCAGGTGACATGTAAGCAAAATTACAACCAACAACAACAACAACAACAAAAACTTGCGACATTTTTATAACAGATAATCGATATTTGTTTATTTACAATTACAGACTTGAAGACTTGCTCTCACGAAAATCTGTTGAGTTGCCCAAAATATTCGCTGTGCTCTCAAATATCTAATGATGAGAACGAAGCGCTCAAATGTATTTGTATAGAAAGTTTTCAATTGAATCTAAATTGGTTAGAATATGAAAATCTTCCAAATAGTTCTGTGCAAATACAAGAACATTATTGCCTTTCGTCCGATGAAGTTTTTTCGAGTAAAGAAAATAAACTAATTGTTTATATGCGCTCAGCCGCTAGAAAGGAACATTTAGCCTTTGGCATATTAATGGTTCTATTGGCAGCCGCTTCAGTTACAGCTGTTCTATATGGCCTAAAAATTTTACGGCCGCTAAAGAGAACAAAATCTTTTTATCAGAAATTAGTATATAAAAGGCGAAATATAACACCACTACAGGAATTGGATGAATTGGAATTGAATAGACATTACGAAATGCAAACGTTGTGAAGAACAATGTAAATAAATACATATGTGATCATTTTAATATTTCGCTTGTTTCCTACAACAAACGTTTTGTAACTCAAAAAAAATAGTTTAACATAAAACAAGGTTAAAGTTATTAATTTACAAAACTTTATTTAATGGAAATTGAAAATTTTATGTTCCTCTCAAGAGTTGGGAACACAAGATACATATGTATTTGTTTGAAGAACGATAGAAGTTTTAATTCTGCATTATTAACTAAAAAAATTTAATTTTTTCAGTTATGATGTAGGAAATGAGCGATTTTTAAATTTTAATATGCAAATAATATCGAGCCTTTGCTTGAATAATCATGATTAAAAAAAACTTGTTTTGCAAACAATTTACTAACAACTTAATGGAAAAAGGAAATTATATTCTTCTTCTTCTTGTATAATCAGAGAGAGAGAGAGAGAGAGTCTCTCTCTCTCTGTTTATACAAGATATCGACTCCTGTTTTCGATTTAATCTTAAGCGAGTTGTAGTGAAAAATTATTTGAAATTTTTATTGAAATTAAAATTTTATGGGCCTACCCATAATTTAAAATTATAAAAAGTGCTACAATTGTTAATAACTTTTAAGATACGGGCAATAAAATTTTATGGTATGCAAAAAAGATTTTCCTGAAAAATTTCAATTTTTGTCGTCTTACTTTTGAAGTTGTCGTATCGTTTAAGTCTGGATGTTAGTTCGTAAAAACGTGAGGCTGAAAGCGTGTCAGCTGTTACTTTGCTTTATATGTACGTTTATGTGTGAATGTATGTAAGCCAGAAGTTAACGTTTGCTACTTAAATATCTACAGAATCTACGTAGCAAACGTTGTCAACTCATTTTCAATAAGCATCAACGTTACGTTTTTTATAAGCTGATATGCAATAGCACGATACGATTTCAGTAATTCTACCATTACGCTTTAATCAAAAATAAGGCTCGATATTTGTATGAAATTTTTAAACAAAAAACGACGAACGATAACTCAAAAATCATATTTTTTCGACTTATGACTCTATTGCAGCAAAGGCCCGTTATATGTTTTTTACTTTCAATTTATTTGCAAATTATTCCTTTATTTTCATATTTTTATAAATTTTTGTTATTTACTACAAAAAGAATATAACAATATCTTGATTTAAATTAAAGGGTGGTCCATGAGTTAATATAATTTCGACAACTTCTTATATCTTGGAAACCGTAAGAGGCAAACTCTTGAAATTTTCAAAAACGGTAAAACTAAAAAATCTCAAAACTATAAAATCGCCAAAAATATAAAAAAATCGCCGAAACGAAAAAAATCGCCAAAAATTAAAAAAAAATTTCTAATACTAAAATAAATCGCCAAATTCGAAAAAATCACCAAAATTAAAAAAACGAAAAAAATCGCCAAAATTGAAAAAATCGCCAAAATTAAAAAAACGTCAAAAACCGAAAAAAACCGCTAAAACTCAAAAAAAGGCGCCAAAACTAAAAAAACGCATACATATGTATATGAAAAAAATCGCCAAAATGAAAATACGCCAAAAACCGAAGAAAATCGCCAAAACGAGAAGAAAAAGTGTTAAAACTACAAAAAGCGCCAAAACTTAAAAAAATCGCCAAAACCGGAAAAACGCCAAACCTAACAAAACTCTTAAAACCGAAATAACCAAAAACGAAAAAAAATACAAAACTTTCTAGTATGTTCTAATATGACACTCGCATCGTTTTCAAATCGCATGTGAGTTGCAAATCGCCAAACTTGTTTCTACATGTTCTGTAATCTCATGCGTTTTGTTTGCGATTTGCCATATGTATTTAGGTCGGCTGTGTGTTGAAATCGTCAGTGTATAACTAAACAATTCAAACACAAAATTAATAAAACAAAAAGACATTTTATAAAATTCAATTTTATAATAACACTTTTACGAAACTATTACTATTTTTGAATAAAATTTAATTTCATTTATTAACCATTTTAGTGTTTCATTAAAGTTTGGTTTTTTTCAGTAAACGCTTGTGATTTGAACTCGCCAAGAGTCTTGCGATTGCGATTTGCAGAACATCTCTATTACGAGTTCAAGTCACAATCGCAAATGTTATGCGATATGCAAGTGTCAGAACATGCCCGTATATTTTATATAGGCTAAAGTTCGTATTGAATTTAACATGTAGTGTCCGTACGGAAGGAACCCTTCGTGCGCGGGTCAAAGTCGAACTTCACTCAATTTATTGTTATTTATTACTTGTGAAAAGTATTTGCGATATTTTAATTGCTTTAAAAAGTTAGTAAGATGAACGAACAACCACCGCGTTCTATGATTCGATTTGAATATAAAAATATTCGAATTTCAATTCGAAATCTTGTTCCTTGGATCCCTGACTTTAATGTTCTACAGAACACTGCGAATCATTTAAATAAATATTTAATTAAATTTTTGCCAATTTTAAAGGAATATTTTTTGCTGACGAAGTCATATTTTTGCAAGAAGAAGACTCAGCAGGGAAGGCAGAGTTGTAGTATGGGGCATATACTAACCAATTTAAACTTTTTCCTAAGCTTGGTTTAGTATTACACTTTTTTGAGATTTAATCACAGTGATGAAGAGTTAATGAAATATAATACAATGAATAACAAACAAATAAATATGCATGTGCATATTTGCGGTATTTGTAATGAACGCAGGCGGAAGAGTGTAATAAAATAAAATCTAGTGTCGTAGTTATTACAATTTATTAAATGCATGTTGTACAATTTATCAGTTAAGATTGCAGTATGTATGATGTACTTGTATTATATTTTTTTTTATGCATATGTGAGTATAGAATTTATTGAAAAAAAAATTAGGATAGGTTCACATTAGGCTATAAATCTTTCATTAAATTGGAACAAAACAAATTTAAATTAAATTTCAGTACAAAACGAATTTTTATATTTTATCTCAAAATGAAAATATGTACTCGTAACGGCGAAACAAGCACAAATCGAAAAATCTCTTTTTGTGAATTAAAATTTTCCCCTAGGTTAGGTTAGGTTAGCAGGATCCTATACCCATGCTCTGTAACTCTCGTCACGAGAAATTTTTCACCTGGAACATGTTCAATGAAACAAAAATGCAATAAAATGAAACAAACAGCTGTTTTTCTCACTAACCTGCGTCTGTAACTTCTTCTGGCGAGTAATAGCTGTCACGTAAAGAAATTACTCGACAATTTTCAGAAACACAGAAAAAAATATTACTGCAATAAAGAATTTTAATTGAAAATAAAACCAAAAATTAATTAAGTACGTATTTAAGTCAATTAAACTTTTGCTTAAAAATTAAATATTTTTCAATAAACATCTTTTATTGAAAATAATACCAAATATCAATAAAAAAAAGTAATTGAGTCAATTAAACTTAGTATGTAATAAAATTTATAAACAAATGTTTAATTGACTTAAATACAGTTTTTATTGATTTTTGGTTTTATTTTCAATTAAAGTTGTTTATTGCAAAAATATTTTATTTTTAAGCAAAAGTTTAATTGACTTAAATACGTTCTTAATTAATTTTTGGTTTTATTTTCAATTAAAATTGTTTATTGCAGGGTATATTTTTTTCTGTGAAATTTTCGAGGGAAAAGTTTCCGCTTTGTACTGTAAAATATACTCACAAAAAAAACAGAATGAGATACAATTTTAACGAAAAAAATACATGTTCTAAATGCAAAATGCAATGAGTAGTAACGTAAACATTTTACTCTGAAGTGATACTTTCATTATTAAATTATTTTAATAACATGTTTTATTCTTTTCAACAATTTTCTAAACAACAATCATCAAAGTCGCATTATAAAATATTTAGTATAGCTGACGATTGTATTTTTTTGGCCGCCGTCGTTGAAAGTTTTCGATTTTTAGTGACTTTTGGTCGCCTTCAAAGACATTTTTGATAAGCGTTCACAAGGTTTGCGAGTTTAAATCGGCTTTGAGTTGTATATTAGACATTTCTAATGTAATGACGTAATCACTGCTGATACTTTTCGACATGATTTACAGACACACTTTTTTCTCACTTTTCGAGAAACGATGGAATATTATGTTACACATTTTTCCGACGCGAAAACTTGGGTATTGGTAAGCAAAAGTAGAAAGTTAGAATCCAGCTGACTTGGGTCCAATATAATGAACCCTTTGTGCTACCTGTAAGAGTCTTAACACAATGTAACGATTATTTATTGCGGTACGGTTTTCCATACGATTTAAAAATCCGAAGTAAAAATCCGCAGTGCGGGAAGTAAAAATCCGCAGTGCGGGACGGAATAAAATTAAAATCTATTTTATTTTCATAGCGGACTTTCTTATTCTCTCAATTTTTGATACTCTTTCTCTTGCTGACGTTACCGTAGTGTTTGATTAATTGGCTGTGTTCTCAACATGATTTTGAAGTTCAAACGATTTTGTTATAGATTATAAAAGCTTAAAAAATATATCAAATACATATATCTGCGAATGTATAAAATGTTGAATAATTTTTTGTTTTTGGTTATAAAAATGTATGCACGAAAAATTAATGAAAATTTAAACAAATAATGACAAGCATTCCCGTCGCCGTCTTCCGTTGTATTATGTTTATTTTTTCTCTCCCGCAACGAGAAATCGCACCGCACCGCACCGCAAACATTGTGTTTAGACTCTAAGGTTGACTTTTTGGGTTCGAGATTAAGATTAGTTTATTTCTCTAATTAGCTAATCCGAAAATTAACTTAATCTCACATAATTGAGTTTGATGTTTTTGAGTGGTAGTTTAAACTTCTTGTTATGTGCAGTATTACCATACTGAGAAACAAAATAGTGGCAACAATTTCGATGCAAAAGTCATACATGTTATCAACACACTTTGATTTTTTTGTTGGAAGAAGAAGAAACTGTAATATTTTATTATTTACAAGTAAATATTTCGCGTGTTAAAAGAAATATATAAATAATATAAAATACATATGTATATTTATGTGTTTTAAATTATTTTATCATATAATTTTTACAAAAATGTATATGTTTCACAAGTGTTTGTTGTCAATACTAAAGTAAGATTAAACCACAACGATTGGTCGCTTAAACTTGCAAGTAAACCAATATAATCGACTAACCAAAAATTGCAAATGAAGATTAAGGTTAATTTAATCTCTAATCTTCAACTCAAACAGTCGCCCTTATTGTTTTAAAATTTAAATCTTTGTATTTTTTACCTTCTCCATAATAAGTAAAATATACTTTGCATTTATTGAAAATGATTAAAAATCAATGTTTAAAATATTTAAAAATAAATTTAAAAAAAAAATTAAATTATAGATTCAATTCCTTAAGAGCAAAATTTAAAACAAAAGGCAAGATGCCCACATCTTCTAAATCCAAAATGTTTTGTCGAGCATTATCATTGCATAGAGTAATTAGCTAGAAAAATATTTATGTATGAATTAAAAACAATGATTGGCTTTTTATGGTTAAAATAAAAATAAAACAAACCTTTTTAATTTCCGTTTTTTGTTTCTCATTTCTGCAAAAAACCAAAAATACAGCAGCCATATGAGGACGCTCTAAGCGCAGACAGGTTTCGGCAAACCTTAAAAGATTCAAATAATGCACTACCGGACAACTCTGGGGAAAAAAATCTTATTATACAGAGAAAAACATTAGCATAGAGATATTTAATTTATTTTACCTGCAACCTAAACAAAGCCTTGTGCAACTGCTCCTCCTGTTCAAAAGATCTTGTTTGGTTGGCATTTTTAAATGGTTGCAACAACACACAATCCCAAGCCAATATCAAACCTTCAGTGTGCAATAATCCCGGTTTACATGACAAAACATCTACTAAAGCATTCAAGTCCTTTACCATATTCAACATTACCATGCGCTTCAATATCCCATTCCATATTTTAGATATATAAATGTCAAAACCCAAACAAATATTGGCCAATATTTGCAAAGTATTGGGATTGTGAGATTTGCGCGACCACAACGTCTTTAGTATGTCGATTTTATTGCTCTCAGCAAATTTATCCACATTCGAGTTGTAGCCCAATTTTTTAAGCTCATGCACGCACTTTATGGTAATATATTGCTTTTGGCTAAACATGTGGTCAAAGGAAGTGCTGCTGCCATCATAAAGCTTGAAATAACATTCATACATTTGTAACTGTTGGGAGGTATTGACGGTACTACGAAAAGAGTTTTACGTTAAAAACTAAAGAAATGTACAATATAAAACATTTATATTCATGACTTACCCGTCCGGGGGAAATATATTGGCCACTAGAAAATGCACAGCTACATCAATGGGCCAGCTGTTAATAATGTAGTTTGCTCTATAAGAAACAATTACAATCTTTAGCAGACATTTCAATTAAATTTATTAATTATATGAGTTGGACTATATCGACTTCTTAGCAAGTTATTTTTTTCATTGGGTGGTTTTATTATAAAAAGTATGTATGTACATATATTTTTATAATAAAAAACATTTAAAAAACACAATTTTATTCTTAAAAGTAAATCTCAAAATCAGCTTTTGTCCTTTTTGTAAAAGAACAAAAAGTACTTTTAAAAGTAAATCTTATAAAAGTGCCTTTTGCAAACAGTAACTTTTATAAAAAGTACCTTTTGCAAACATTAACTTTTATAAAAAGTACCTTTTAAAATAAGTACCTTTTAAAAAAAGTACCTTTCAAAAAAAGTACCTTTTAAAAAAGTACCTTTTAAAAAAAGTGCCTTTTATAAAAGTACCTTTTAAAAAAAGTGCCTTTTATAAAAGTACCTTTTAT
This sequence comes from Tachina fera, assembly GCA_905220375.1. Lineage (NCBI taxonomy): Eukaryota > Metazoa > Arthropoda > Insecta > Diptera > Tachinidae > Tachina > Tachina fera. The sequence continues at coordinate 182,330,932 of LR999963.1, forward strand.
AAAAAAGTAGATGCCTTTTATAAAAGTACCTTTTATAAAAAAGTAGATTTGATAAAAAGTACCTTTTATAAAAAGTACCCTTTAAAACTTTATAAAAAGTACCCTTTATAAAATGTACCTTATAAAAAGTTTATGAAAAGTACCTTTTATAAAAAGTTCCTTCTACAAAAAGTACCTTTTATAAAAAGTTCCTTTTACAAAAAGTACCTTTTATAAAAAGTACTTTGTACAAAAGGTATCTTTTACAAAAACTGTCTTTTATAAAAAGTACATTTTAAAAAAAGTACATTTTACAAAAAGTACCTTAATAAAAAATTACCTTATATAAAAAGTACCTTTTATAAAAAGTATCTTTTATAAAAAGTTCCTTTTATAAAAAGTACCTTTTATAGAGAGTACCTTTTATAAAAAGTACCTTTTATAAAAACTACCTTTCATAAGTACCTTTTATAAAAAGTTTATTTTACAAAATTTACCTTTAACAAAAGGTACCTTTTATAAAAAAAGTATTTTTATATTGTATGCTTAAGTTTTTATTTTTTATTTTTAAATAGAACTTTCACAAAAAATAAATGTTCATCATTTCTTACCTCATAACATTTTCTGCTGAATTAGTAAATTCCTCGGCATTAGTTTCCATTACATTTTGATCTTCAAATAACGTCTCATCTAGTATAGTGCCATCTGGTGCGTCCGCCGTAAATGAAAGCCATTTATGTAGCAACTTGAGCTGTATGGGTTCCACATTAAGATCATGCAATTCTGCAATCTCTTTAACCATCGCATTTATGTCCAATTTACCACCCTTCAAAATAATTTCATGATGATACAAATTGTAAATAAGTTCCGTAGGATTCTCTATTAAACGCATTAATTTTTCGTCGGTCAGACCATAAACATAAAGTAAATGTTGAGTTTTGAGTGTGGGATATTTGCGTTTAATTTTCAACAATTGTTCTTGACACTTGCTGTCCGTAATGACATCCTCGTTGCTCAAGGCAAATTTATAGCATTCGTAGGAAGCTTCCACTTGATCGGCTCCATCAGGGGCATAGTTGGAAACAAAATATAATATCATAAAAGCCTTTGAGGGATTATGCACATGCTTGACCAAACGTAAAATCTTTAAATGAAATTTTGTAAGAAAAAACTCTTTTTTTAATAATAATTTCTTTTAATTTAAAGCAAATTAACATACCGATTTTAGGAAAGCATTATTGGTGGGCTGCAAATGCCAAGTCTCGGCATCATCTCGATTTTTATACTCTCCTATAGAATTCTTCACGGCCGACATGCAAAAATAGTCACAATTGTGCGCTATATCAGTGGATCCCTTCAACGTCATGTGCATTTGTATGAGTGGAAACCAACTTTCGCAATTGTCCACATTTAGTTCGCTATCCAAAATATCTTTCAAGGGTTGTTCCACTATGGGCTTGAAGGGCAGACGATAACGTGATATTTTTGGTAGGACGCCGATCTCATTCTGCGATTCAAACCACATATCGGTTTCTAATTGACCCGGACGATTGCGTCGTCTTGTGGTCATTTTGTGTTTTAGAAAATGTAAAATACTTGTCCATATTCCCATTTCTTTGGGTATGGCATCGAAATGTAAAAGTATTTCAATAACACACAAATATAATTCATAGAAATAGATGTGTATCTAAAAACAGTAAGTGAATTTGTGAAATTGTTGCATAAAATCAGTTTCGATTTTTTAAATTCGAACAGATAATTCGAATACGACTAGATAAAAAATTAACCTTAAATTTTTGGAAAATACTATAAAAGAATTAATGAAAATAATAGGTCTGTTTCTTTACATTTTTTGTATAAAGTTCGGTGCAATGAGAAAAAACTAACTATAAATCCTCTCAATTAGAGGAAAGGCGGAAAATTAAAATTTTTTTTTTAGGAAATTTAATTTTGACAAGTTTTTATGAAATGGACGATGCAAAATTCTTCACTTTTTAGAATTCCGCACGCCAAAAGTGATGTCCGTCCTCCCGTGCGTCTGTCACATGCTGTTTTCTCGAGAACCTTAAGAAGCTGAAATTTCCACAGAATATGTAAAGTTTTTCCATCAGCCAATGCAATTTTGACAAATTTTCAAAAACGCTTAAACTAAAAAATCACTTTAGCTGTTTTTAGGGTTCCGTAACGAAAAAATTTAAAATCACATGTAATATACATATAATTGTATGTACATATGTATATTGACACTTGAAATTTGTAAAATTAGTGTATTTTTATATAGACTACAACAATCAACACTAAAATTTAAAAAAAATTTAATTAAAGGGTGGTCTATCAGTTAATGCAATTTTGACTATGTAATTTTGACAACTTGCTATAGGTATCTTGGAAACCGTAAGAGGTAAACTCTTGAAATTTGCAAAAACGGTAAAACTAAGAAATCCAAAAATTATAAAATCGCCAAACCAAAAAAAAATCGCCAAAATTAAAAAAATCGCCAAAATTAAAAAATCGCCAAAATTAAAAAAGAAATCTAACATTAAAATAAATCGCCAAATGCGAAAAAGTCGCACAAAAGAAAAAAATCGCCAAAATGAAAAAAGCGCCAAAACCGGAAAATAATCGCCAAAACGTGAAAAAGGCGCCAAACACCAAAATAATTAATTGTATGAAAAAAAATCTCCAAAATGAAAAAAACGCCAAAATTAAAAAAAAATCGCCAAAATTAAAAAAATCGTCAAATTGGAAAAACGTCAAAAACCGAAAAAAGTCGCCAAAACCAGAAAAAAGTGCCAAAATTAAAAAATTTAAAAACCCAAAAAAAATCGCCAAAACGAGAAAAAAAGTGCCAAAATTCAGAAAGTGCCAATAAATTCAAAAAACCCCAAAACTAAAAAAAACGCCTAAAACCGAAAAAAACCCAAAAACGAAAAAAATGCCAAAACTATAGTTTATATTGGCTAAAGTTCGTATTGAATTACATATCTCGTGTACGTACGGAACCCTTCGTGCGCGGGTAAAAGTCACACTTCACTGAATTAATTTTTTTTTTGGTTTTTTTATATTGAAGGGTTTTTTTTATTCGGTTCTTTCGTTTCGGAGATTTTTCTTAGATTTTTTACAATTTTTTTGTTTTCTTAGCGATTTTTAGTTCTGACGCTTTTTTCGTTTTGGCGATTTTTTTAGTTTTTTGACGACCTTTTTACTTTTAGCGATTTTTTTAGCGATTTATTATATTTTTAGCGACATTTTTCATTTAAGAGCTTTTTTCATTTCGGCGATTAATGTAATTTTGACAACCGTAAGAAGCAAACTCTTATTTTTCTTTGGCGATTTTTTCGATTTCAGGCGATTTTTTTTGTATTGACGCTTTTTTAGTTTTATTTTATTCCGTTTTGGCTATTTTTTTTGTTTTTGTTTTTTACAATAGTACATATTTATAGTTTCAGCGATTTTAACTTATGGCGCTTTTTTTTCGTTTTGCTGATTTTTATCGGGGTTTTGATTATTTTTCGTTTATTTTTTACGATACATATTTTTAGTTTTAGCGATTTTTAGTTTTTTCGTTTTTTTTTCGTTTTGATGATTTCGGTGTTTTGCGATTTTTTTAGCTTTTCTTGGAAACCGTAAGAGTCAATCTCTTGAAATTTTCAAAAACGATAAAACTGAAAAATCTCAAAATTAAAAAATTCGGTAAAGTGTGACTTTGACTCTCACGGCGTTATTTCTTTTGGGCGATTTTTTTATTTGTATTGACGTCTTTTTAATTATGCGTTTTTTTTTTGTTTTGTCGATTTTTGATTGTTTTTTTTTCAAACATATTTTTAGTTTTAGCGATTTTTTTAGTTTTAGTGCTTTTTTGTTTTGACGTTTTCATGTTTTTTTAAATTTTTCTTTTTTTTTACGATACATATTTTTAGTTTTGACGATTTTTAGTTTTGGCGCATTTTTTGTTTTGTCGATTTCGGTTTTTTGCGATTTTTGGTTTTTAATTTTTTTTTTTGGAAATTTTCAAAAACGCTAAACCTAAAAAATCCCAAAATTAGAAAATTCGGCAAAGTGCGACTTTGATTAGCACAACGTTTATTTATTTTAGGCAATTTTTTCGGTTTCGCGGGATTTGTTTGTATTGACGCTTTTTTAGTTCTGGCGTTTTTTCGTTTTGGGTTTTTTTGTTTTAGCATTTTTTTCGGTTTTTGACGATTTTCTTTATTTTTACAATATATATTTTTAGTTTCAGCGATTTTTTCGGTTTTTGGGAGATTTTTTAGTTTTTTTTTGACGATTTTTTTGTGATTTTTTGGAATTGTAGCGATTTATTTTATTTTTGGTGATATTTTTCATCGAAGAGCTTTTTTTATTTCGACGATTTTGTATGAATTTACTTATATAGCTCCAGCATATCCAGTATTTTTTAAACGACTTCAAAAAAAAAGGAGGAGATTTACAATTCGTCCCTATTTTTTTAGGTGTGTATCTTCCCATTGGTCGAATTGTAAAAAAAGTGGGCGGGGAAACGCCTACAATTTGTTTATATAATTTTATAATATTCTACTTATTTGATTGCTGAGAAACCTATAAAACACATTTGGTTCTTGTAGTCACATAATTTGAAAGTTAAGAAAATGGGCGGGGGGCTTAGCGCGTTAAAATTTATTATATTTATATTTCACGCGGTTCGACTTAACCGATTTTTACGAAACTTACCACACAACTTGAGCTCTAAAATAGACACAATCCCTCAATTAAATTTAATATTTTATTTTAAGTGGTTCTACTTTAGCAATTTTTACAAGACAACATGCACCCCGAGCTCTGAAAAACAAACAATATTGCATTTAAAAAATGGGCGGAGGCACGCCCATTAAAATTTACTTCTTTTGAACTTCTATCAGATCTCTGCATTGAAGTTGTTTTTTTTTGCAGAAAGAATTATTTCTCTTTTAATTTTATATAAAAACTTGAAAAAATCTGTTCCCTCCTTTTAAATTTCTGTGACAATAAGAAAAAAGTGCTTGAATCATATTTTATACTGTTGTTGTGGGAGCGCACTTTTACTGCCTGTCCCACGATTATTATTATTATTATTATTTTGTTTTGAAACAACTAAATTTTTTTTTTAGTTTTTAGAACAATTTTATATTTCTTTGTTATTGTTTATTATTTGCCCAAACTAGTCCGAAGAAAATTTAAATTTTCTACAATTTGCGAATATGGGAATACCGCGGGTTGCGTACAATTTTGAGTAATAAAAACAGATCTAATAATCATCTCTCGTATTTCAGTTGCAATAATTTTTGGTTTTTTTTTGGAAAGTCAGTTAAAAGTTAGTTAAATTAAATTAAATTAAATAAGTTTGCATTATTTACCTCATTTATAAAATGTTTAAGTTTTGAAGTTAATAAATCAACATTTTTAATTTCGTTTATATAGGGCTGACATAAATTCTTAATATCCTGTACGGTGGTAATCATTACCAATTCTTCGTCACCAAAACTATCGATTTTTATATCATATTTTATCTCTTGGGCCTGCAAAATGCTCAGCACCTAAATAAAAATAAAATACACATATGAAATAAAATATAAAATAGGTTGGGTTAGGAAGTATAGGACCCCTAGGGCCCTTTTAAAGAACAAAAAAAGACTTATTTAGAAAGCCCACATATGAAAGAAAATACAAAATAGGTTGGGTTAGGACTAAGGACTCCTCTAAGGACCGTTTTAAAGCAAACAAAAAAAACTTATTTAGAAAGCCCACCTGCGTCACCAACATTTTCTGGTAATCCAAACGAAAATCTCGGCTCATGCGTTCCAATAAGAGAACATCTAACTGCTTGTTATGGAATTCCTTCAGCAGTTGTTCTATGCTGTCGATTTCGGCATTAAATCTGCCCTTTATAGAAGGATCTTGTTTGCAGAACTCCAAATAATAATAATGTTTAATGCGTCTGCAATAATATAAAGTTAAAAAATTTTTATTATGCAACTTTTTATAGGGATGAGGTGTCAGTCATACTTATTCCTTATTGCCTCCACATTGGCCATTTCTTCAAAGTGCACATTATACATTTCAGATAAAGTTAAGAAATTGATTTTCTGCTGATCCGTTCTCAAATCATTTTCTAATTTTTCCAGCAAAACCTTGGAATAGGAATCGGCAGTCAGCATAACAAATAATTCTGGGCATATTAAAAAAAAGAGGATGAAACACAGTTTTATAATTTATCTTTATCTTATAAATATGTATGTATGTATGCAATAGCGACCTGCACAAGACCATTTATAAGACCTTTCAAGACATGAGAGATTTTTCAAATGTTTTACTACAGCGAAATGTTCTAAAACAAACAAAGAAGACATTTGTTTCAGTTGTTTGTTTTGGTTCAGCGTTTCTTTTAGAATATTTCGCTGTAGTAAAACATTTGAAAAAAATCTCTCATGTCTTGAAAGGTCTTATAAATGGTCTTGTGCAGTTCACTAGTATGTAATACATACCCAAGAAATTGACTTCCTTGTGCGTCATCATATTACGAAAAACTCTGGTCATTTGCATGGATACAAAGTCGCTGTTTATCAATTTGCATTTGTTGTTTGCCTGATAGTCCAACAAATATTGGGCAACTATATACCAGACATCGTGAATTTTATTATTGAATAAATGTCGCAGTGATAGAAAGAAATCATTTTTAGCACTCTCCAAGTCCAATTCGATCAAAGAGTCTCCTTTTTTCAACAGCATTTCCTTGAGTTTGATAAATAGTTCATTGGAGATCGCTGTTGTGGCCAGAAGCATTAAAGTGTGCGAAACAAATTTTACAATATGTAAATGTTCACTGCAAGTGACCTGAAAATAGGACAAAATATGGGATGAACAATGAATTTTTCGTTACATATGAAAATTAGCAGAACACCGCCGTCTAACGAAATTCGTCGTGTGTGACGAACTCTAGAATGGATGGATTTATGGTTATGGTTTCACAATAGCGAAAGAAAACTTTCGGCTTAAAATTTATATTGAGAACCAAAACAAATTTTCATATTTTATTGTTGTTTTGAATATAAATTTTCAGTCGAAGTTTTTCTTTCGTTATTGTGAAACAGGCCATTATTTCTATTTCTTACGCAGACGAACGAGGAACAAACAATTTTCTCCCTCTTTTTTTTCTTTTTTTTTTTGCTCCAACAGTAACCAACTTCTTTGTGTATCGAAAATTGAAAACCGAATCGAATGTCAAATTAATATTGTTACGTTTTTATACTTTAAAAACCTTTTTTTTCTGTGCAAATTAATAAAAGTGTTTCAGGGAAGGCCGATTCTCATATTTAATTTTTTTTTTCGCTAAAATGTGGAGAGCAAAATTTTTCGGCCTATCATTGAGAGATTTATTTCGTATACATTTTATGTACATCAAGGCAATTTCATATAACTTGGATGCTAAACGTTACATTTTTGCTTCAATTTTTGTTTCAAAGTTCAATACATTCACACTTTTTCACTACCACACTCATACATACATTTGGGAATTGAATACCAGGTGGACTTCAATTTTTCTTTCAATTTAACTGCTGTTTTAAAATAATTTTTGGCGTTTGTAAAAACAGTAGTAATTTTCCTTGCCGTAATAAAATATGTAGGCGAAAATTTTTGTTTCCTCAACGACACGGCATTTTGAACATAAAATTGCCAATCAAATTGCTTGCAGTCTACGTCACAAATTCAATTTTAGCAAATTTTGACAAACCATATTATGTGTGAAAAAATTTAAAGCAATTTATTTAAAGTGTAGCCGCAAGGTAACACTGGGTCTTCACGTAGCAATATCGATTGCGGCAATTGTCAAATTTTATTGCGTCCATGAAATTTCCTGCGTGTAGACAGCGATTGCCATAAGTGTCAATCCATTGCGCAATGATTGCTGTGCTGATTGCTCGAGCAATTATTGCCAAGCAATATGCTGTCACTTACATATGTTGTATTTTTCATTAATTTTTGCAAAACGGTGAATTCGAGCGAAATATAAAAAGACATCATACGAAAACATAATATAAGAAAAACTAAACATAAATTTTTCGTACTTTTGCATTGGAAATATATGTATATTTTAGTCAATACCTGCCCTATGAATGTGTAAGATTTGTGTTCTCCGGCTCAAGCAAGAAGCAAAAAATAAATAAATAAAATTATTCTGCCGACGTTATTGCCTGTTTTCAGCAATGAAATTGCTACGTGAAGACCCAATGTAAGGTATACTTCAAGGCAATTTCATATAAGGTATACTCAGCTCAATTCGCTTTAAGAAATTTATACTTGAAATGTCAAGAAAATGTACTGAAAAATTTGTGTTGACATCCCAGGTACATATATTCAAATTACAAGGGGCGAAAATAGTCACCTGATCCCTTGCGACCACCTAGTATGATATCGCCTTGGCATACTCAGCTAAATTCGCTTTGAGAAATTTATAAATTTTTTTTGGCATTAACAGTATAAATTTTTTAAAGCGAACTGAGCCGAGTATGCCTTATATTAATTTGCCTTGATGTACATACATGAAATTCAAGGCAAATTCATATAAGGTATGCTCGGCTCATTTCGCTTTAAAAAATTTGAACTTTTTATGTACAAAAAACTTACTTAAAAATGTGTGTTGGCATCTAACGGATATTCAAATTACAGGCGGCAAAAATGCGATTCACTAATTTTTTTAACGATAATCTTTAAAATAATTATAACGAAAATTTATCGAATTTGCTGGTCAGTAACATTTTTAACGATATTCGCTGTAGGTTAATGTCAGCTGTGTCGTTATTTAAGCGACAATAATTTATGTGCTGTTAATTTTATCGACAAAAATCATCAGAAAATATCAGCTGCGTTCTATCGTTACAAATAAGTTTCAGAATCACACAATCGTTATTTTAGGCGACAAAATGTATAGACAAAAATTACGATTACCGGATCATTAAAAGTTAATGAATCGCACTACAGATGACTATTTTTTTTAAACACAGTCAGGCTTATCGTGAATTCCACATGTAAAAATTTCCGAATCAAAGTTTTCGTTCGCATGGATTTTAATTTTGTATCATCAATTCGAATAAAATTAAAAGCTTATATATTTCATTTCCACTTTTTCCAACAGACAAGTCTTTGTGAATGATTTTCTTCATAAATCGTCAAAATATTTTGCAATCTTATGAAGTTTTTTGACACCAATTGTTCACACGTTCGGAAAATTTGTTCATGATAAGCCTGAGTACATTTTTTTTTCATCAGAAGTATAAATTATTCAAAGCGAATTTAGAATTTAGTATACGTTGTATGGATTCGCCTTGGGCTGGACCAACGGATATGTATTCGCCTTGATGATTACGACTTGAGAATTTGTTAGGCCGTATAAATTTTTTTAAATAGATTTCTTCCCCATAAAGAAAAAATTACTGCGATTGGAACGAACGACGAATTTCGCACAGCAGGACGAATATATGCACATATGTATGTATTTAGTTCTAATAATAATAAAACATTATCTAGTCTTTTCTGCGATTTGTTCGTATTACCAAAATCTACCAAAAAACCATCAAACTTACCTTATGTTGAATCTGCTGCTTGGGCATTGGCAAAACCTCATCGAACAATGAGACCGAATAACGCTTTTTTGTTTTCGTTTCTTGCTTAACAACATCAAATGAAGTGTTCGTGGCCGACGAGAAATTTAAGGTAGCCTCTCCCACTGCTATTTCTGAGGCATCAATTGCCTCACATATCAATTTAGATATTTGCTTTTGTCTTCCCCCATAGAATTTTTCTATTTCGTTGAGCGAATATTTGGAGCTGGCAATGCGCACATATTTTATCAACTCTACCAAATCAAAGTTTTGTGTATCATCGCACACTGCAGCTCTTACCAAGAGTTCAAAGGCCAAAGGAAATGCCAGAGGATCATTATCGTTTAGCAAGGCTGCCAAAGTGCTGGACTGGCAGCCTTTGGCAAATTGTATTTGTTGCACCAACAATTCTAAAGCCATTTCGATGTAATCATCTCGTGTATCGTTAGTGCAATCGGAAACTTCCATTAAGTTGTAGGCAAGAGCACAAGATAATATTAAACATTTCATGCGCTGGCACAAGTATTTAAGGCCAAACATTTTGGAAAAATTTAAAGCCGATGCCAGTTCACTTATTTCGCTGGTAAAATATTTGCAAACATTTTCACCTCCTTGGCTGCGTTTAATAATATTTTCTATGCCAGCTTCTAAAAGGTTAAGACGATTCTCCTTCAATACCATCTCCGATACGTGACTGATTTTTAAATCATATTTGTGTCTTAACTTAAAACAGTTTTGTATCGTTTTCAAACGTTTTTGCGAAATTGAGCAGTGCTGTGGTGTGATGAGTTTAAAAAATTCTAAAATATTGTTTTGCGCTTCCATCGAAACGGTTGAAATGCTGTTGAAGTTTTCCAAAAGGTCCTAAAAAAATTTTATAAAAAGCAATTTTTATGGCAGCAATTTTTGTGGCAGCAACTTTTTTTAGTGAAGTGAAGAGAGAGAGAGATAAATACAAAATTTATGTATGTAGGTATATGTAAAATTATTGGATTTGCTTTTTGATTTGATTTTACAAATTCAAAATGGCGGATCCAACATGGCGTCTTATTTTTTGTACAATTATTGAATTTGTTGGAAAATCGTCACTCAGGGATTTTTGTTGTCGCTAATTACGAATCTGGTATTGGATTTTGAAAATTCAAAATGGCGAATCCAATATGGCGGACTATTTTATTTAAATTATTGGATTTGCTGGAAACTCGCTGCTCGGGGGATTTTTGGCGTCGCTGATTACGAATCTGGTATTGGATTTTAAAAATTCAAAATGGCGGATTCCAAAATGGCGGACCGCTTTTCGTAAAATTATTGTATTTGCTTGATGTATGTACATCTATTATAATCAATCTTAAATTATGAAAACTTATCCTGATAAATTTAAAAAATACATTCAGTGAAGTGCGACTTTGAGCCGCGCACGAAGGGTTCCATACGGACACGAGATATGTAATTCAATACGAACTTTAGCCAATATAAACTATTGGTTGGCATTTTTTTAGGTTTAGGGGTTTTTTTCGGTTTTAAGCGTTTTTTTAGTTTTGGGGTTTTTTGAATTTATTGGCGCTTTCTGAGTTTTGGAACTTTTTTCTCGTTTTGGCGATTTTTTTTGGTTTTTGAAGTTTTTTTAATTTTGGCGATTTTTTTTTATTTTGGCGATTTTTTTTATTTTGGCGACTCTTTTTTTTTTGGCGATTTTTTTTATTTTGGCGTTTTTTTCATATAGGTGATTTTCGTTTTGGCGATTTTTTTCGTTTTGGCAATTTTTTTTATCGAAACAATTATTTTGGTTTCGGCGCATTTTTCGCATTTTAGAGATTTTTTTCGGTTTTTTTCATTTGGGCGATTTTTTCGAATTTGGCAATTTATTTTAGTGCTAGAAATATTTTTTAATTTTGGCAATTTTTTAGTTTTACCGTATTTGAAAATTTCAAGAGTTTACCTCTTACGGTTTCCAAGATATAGCAAGTTGTCAAAATTACATTAACTGATGGACCACCCTTTAATTTAAATTTTAGTCTATATAAAAATACACCATACAATACAAATTTCAAGTGTCAATATACATATGTACATACAATTGTATGTATATTAGATGGGATTTTAACATTTTTTCATTGCTAGTTGTGGAACACCCTTTAATTTTTAATTCTCATGTATTTGATGTTGTAGCGGCCAAGGTTCTACATACTCTGTCCAAATTTCAGGTCCTTAGCTCTCACGGTTCCTGAGAAAATAGCGTGTGACGGACAGACGGACAGCGTAGCGAAAACAATAGGGTTAAAAAAAACTCATCCGCCATATTGGATCCGCTGGTTTGGATTTTTTAAATCTGGTATTAGATTAGATAAATTTGCAGAAATTTTTGTCACATCGTATTCTTTTTTACTTTTTTTATCAAGTGTGTTTCGAAGCTAATTTATGACTAAACTAATTCAGCTAGAAAGTTGCGGTTTGTTAAATTAGAAGGGCCGTATATTTTCCATCTATAGGTCCCTTTTATGTTTTCCTGTCCCATATACATAAATATTTCTATTTCAACACTCTCCCACATTTTCATGAATTACTGCAACACAAAAATTGCAAGTCTGGAACGTGACTAAGGTTGCTTTAAGCGGTGGTCTAAAGCCGAATTTATCCAGAGGGTCTATTCGGTAATTTGAAATTAAAAAAAAAAAATGCTTTCCAATTTTATTGTAAATTCGAAAGCATTTTCTCTCATTTCGAATTACGGCATAGACCCCTTGTTGTTGTTGTTGTTGTACTACTTACGGTAAAAAAATTAAAAACTTCTTGGGCATAGTTGGAGTTTTTATCAGATTTTAGAGTTTTGTAAAACTCATAAGCAGCCTCAAGTTTACCATTTTTAACCATTTGATAACAACAATTGGAAGCTGCGCCACTGGCTATTTCCGGTGCCGCCTTGGTAAGAATTTTAATGTCTTCCAGCATATCGGGCAAGTCCATTTTCACAATGCGAAACATAAATAAATTTAAATTAATATCAGAAGCTGCGCTCGTAGGCCAATCATATTTTGCTTTCATTATCTTGATAACCTGAATCTCATACTCCGCATTGATTTTTAAGGCCAGAGGATGAGTAGAATAACGTAACTTTATCAAGGGAGCTACGGTTTCAGGCCACGGCACGGAAGAATTCTAAAATGTTTAACATAAGTTTATTTATTGTATTTAAAATAAAAATAAAAGATTTACCTGCAGCACCAATAAAGCCGATTCCAAGCGATCATCTTCATTGTGCAAAAGTTCTATACAAGCAACTGATCTCTCCAGCCAGGTAGAAAAAGAATTCCTACTAGCCACCAATAAAGCTATATAACGCCTTATTGCCGCTACTGGTGAAGAACCCTTTTCTTGATAAATGGGATAAAGAAAATCATTGACCAAACTCTTTAGATTATCTAAATGCACATGTAGCAAAATACACTTGGCCGTCTCATCTATGCTGTCCTTAAATTCCAATTTTTTTATTTAATACATAATTTTACAAAAAAAGTAAAATAGAATTAAAACTCACTTGCAAATAATTATCCAAAGTAAATATCAAGTTGTAACTTTTCTTTAATACAAACAAATCCTCCAAAGCATTAACCACATCCCTCAGTTTGCCTATATTGCGTTCATGTTGGCGCCTAACGTCTGAGTGCATAAAATGCAAATCTTCGAATATTTGAGTAACTTTTGTGGCAAATTCCAAACCAATTTCCGGCCAATGTTCGGCATATTGTAGAGATCTTATCTTCTGTATGCTCCACTCGGTTATCAAGGGCATAATATTCGGATGGGTATTACTAACAATGGGCACAAATTGCCTCAGCCATTGCAATAGATTGAAAGGCTTGGTATCGTTGGGTATTAAATTCAATAGTTCTCTTAGTTTATTTTCCGTGAGTTGAGGCAATAAAGCACTCGAGTGCCTTTTCCAAATCAAGCAGGCCATGGGCATGTCTGATTTAAACAATGAAGTTATATACTTAATTAAATTGGGATGATAAACAAATTTTTGCCATTCGCTATTTATTTCATAAGGGTCTATGATGGACAATGTTTTCAGGCGATCCAACTGTTCCATAATTTCAAATGCGTGCGCTTCATCCTCCTTTTTGTAAATAATAAATGAGTTTTTTTATATTACTTTGATAGGTATTTCTAATATTTCCTACCTCTCCATCCAGATGAGCTAAAACTTCTTTTAAAAACTTTTCTAAAATCTTGCGTAAGGGCAAACTAAATAAACGATGTTGTCTGAAGAATTCCTTATTTTGAATACATTCTAAAAGTTTCATGAGATCAGCGAAATGATTATTTATCATGTCGGGATTTTTCTGTAAAAATTAAGAATAAATGAAAATATATTGTGGACTTGTGTAAAAGTTTTATTGGTAATTTCAATTTACAACAAAATCAATTTTCTTGCAATAATAATAAATAAAAAAATTTAATTAGCGGAATTCATGGTGGACTATTATAGACCTTTTACATCTTGTAGCAAAGTCTTGAGTTTGTAGGACAAAAGGCAGAAGATAACTCTCCCATAAACTTAGGACTTTGCGCATGGAGAAATCGACTAAATTTTGGTTAATTTAAAACACATAATTTAACTATGTGTACACCATCTACAATAGTAAAAACTATAGTAGATGTTGCAATTGCATTTATTTACCAAAGTCAGCGATGCCAACCTAGCTATTTTAGAGCTAGATGTAGCTCTTTTTGATTGCTTCTAACTCGAAATTTTTCGCTTTAGCTCATTTTTAATAAAAAGAGCTAATACAGCTCTTTTCAATTGTGGAAACGGCACGTTTGGCACTTTTTGCATCTTATAGTCAATTTTCCCGTTTTTATCCTATTTTTCTTCTTTTGGGCATTTACATTTTTGGCAACTATGTTTTTGCAAATGCAGATACTTTTTTTGCTACTATGTAAGATATATTTATGTATTTAGGTATTTCAAATTGTAAAACTTCGTTTTTATTATAAAGTGTTCGTTTCTGAGTAGTTAGAAAATTTTCCACAAATTATTGAAATGGAAATGGACTGCCAAAAATATAGGAAATCTTGGAAATCAAATCCCGCGTTTAAAAAATGGATTAAACCAACAAAAGATCCTTCTAAAGCTAACTCTTTCTGAAAATTATTGTTCTTATTTTATAAATTAACACGTATATACAAGTATATGTAAATGTGTATGGTCATATTGTTAATGCAGATAAATATTTGTATCAATTGGTGTGAAATGATTTTATTTAAAATTATTATTTTTTATTTTTTCTTACTATTATTTTTATTAATGTAAAAAAATCTTGAAGTGCAAATTGAATAATAAATACATTCAAAGATTTAAAACGGAAAAATCTTCGAGTTTTTAAATTTAGCTCCTTTTAGCTCTTTTTGGCTACTCAGTTGGCTCGTTTTGCCTTTGAATTGTTGGCATCACTGACCAAAGTTGCTACAAAAAAGAACAAGATAGATACAAATACTCTCAGATAGTCTCTGTCTCTCTCGCTCTCGCTAGTTTAGAAACCATACATTAAAATTTCCCTATTGCATCCAAAGACTTAGAAAGCATACAGCTAGAGAGTAAACAATATGGAAATTTGTGAGAAAATCAGTGTTGCCACCAACGCGTTCGTTGCAATGAAATGTTAAATTACACATGAAATTACGAATTACACATGCTTTCTTTATTCATTTTGCAAAATAACGAATTTTATTTTGAATTTAATAATATAAATTTTTTTTTGGCATCAGTGTGACTGATAATTTTCGCATTTATTTTTAAAATATTCTTAACACTATAAGAGCCAATTTTTGACTTAATCATTTTTTCAGTGCAATATTGATCTGTATTATAAATTTCGGTTCAAAAAAAATATTTTTTCTCGTTTTATATAAATTTTTTTTAACAGGGTTGTCAGATTTTTTTCGACTTATTACGCTAAATTTATTTTAAAAATCGCCAAAATCAATTGTAATTTTTTAGTTTTTCTTAACTAATATTTGATAATAAATTTACCATACTTTTTTTAATATAAATTTTTATAAAATAAAAATTCCCCAGAAAATCGCCAAAAGTACAAATAAAATATCCAAAAAATTTTTGTTTTAAAAACACAGCCCTAAAAATCGCCAACAAATATTTATATATACCCAGAAAAATCGCCATATCGCCAAATCTAAAATTTAGAAGCCAAACAAATTGCAAAATCGCCATTTCTGGCGAGAAATCGCCATATAGACAACCCTGATCAGGGATGCGAACTCAAAAAAAAATTTTATTTTTTTCAGTACGATTGTACCAAATTCTTTATTTATTTATTTTGATATTGGAAGGCCCCAACAGTATAAGAGTATGAACACAATGTAACGATTATTTATTGCGGTGCGGTTTTCCATACGATTTTGAAGTAAAAATCCGCAGTGCGGGACGGAATAAAATTAAAATCTATTTTATTTTGATTGCGGACTTTCTTATTCTCTTAATTTTCTCTTGCTGACGTTGCCGTAGTTTTTGAATAATTGGCTGTGTTCACAACATTATTGTAAAAAAAAACATGATTTTGAAGTTCAAACATTTTTGTCATAGATTATAAAAGTTTAAAAAACATATTTGCGAATGTATAAAATGTTAATCATTTTTTGTTTTTAGTTATAAAAATGTATGCACAAAAAAAATAATTAAAATTTAAACAAACAATGACAAGTATTGCCGGCGCCGTCTTCCGTTGTATTGTTTTGTTTTCTCTCCCGCAACGAGAAATCGCACCGCACCGCAAACATTGTGTTTAGACTCTAAGGTTATATAGGCCCAAGTTATTTATTTTTATGGTTTTAACACTTTTTTAAATTAACTAAAAACGTACGTAAAATTCATTTGTAAAGCAGTCTGTTCCTCTCTTTGATTTTTTCCACATTCATTTACAAATGTGGAATAGATAACTAAATTCTTTCTTAAAGACTTGATAATTTCTACATCAACCAGCCCACAAATCTGGTTATTTATAGATTGAATATTTTTATGTGCTATTTGTGGCATATAATACAACACGAAAACATTTCTTAGTAATCCTAAATTGGTCATTCGGGTACTATGGTACTTTTGACATACAAATAGTTCTAAAAAAAGTACAATTGAACCAACTTTTCCATCCCTGATAAACATTATTTAGAGCCTGTTTAGATGAAGGGTGGCATAAGTAGCTGCGACACGTAGCCTGCGACTCGTGTTTGTAGGCGTGAAGTGAAGAGAAGAATGCGGGATAGTGGAAGTCGGCACGTTAGGAGAGTTGAAGCAACAATTATAACTCCTCTCTTTTGTTCTAATTTACACTATACAAGTCTTATTGCTAAGCTGATTAGTTTGTGGGAAAGGCGAAGGGAACAGAACCGTTTCTTTTTCCTCGCCTTTCTCTACTAACAGACTATTCAGCTTAGCAATAGGACTTGCATAGTGTAAATTAGGACTTTACACATTTCTTTCTCACGAATTTTCGTTATACCATGTACAAGCACTGTTGCCAGTTAACATTTAGCATGGGTTCCCATCTGTTCCTTACAAAATTATTATTAACACTCACCTCTCCCAAAGTATCCATTTGAACTAAAATCTTTTTGGCCTTCGCTTCATATATGGGTTGCAAACAGAGCTCAAATTGAGTTCCAAAAACCTAAAAAATTACTCAATTTATTAAGGATTTTTTTGATTTAACTAAACTTTAAATGTAAATCATTTACCTCTGCCTCCTCTAAATGTCCTTTTGCAATTAATTTTTTGAAACGTTCACTAGGCAAAGTTTCTGAAACAGACACCATTTCCAAAACGGATGGAAAATTGTTTGTATTGCATTGCAAACAACTAAAATAATATAAATTTACAGAACATTTGGGTTGTTGTACCAGCCAGGAATGCTCCGTTACATCCAGTTCGTTGTTGCACTTAAACTCTTTAAAATTAAAATAATTAAATTGGGGGAAAAAAATAAAAAATAATAAAACTTTAGCCTCTCTTTGTAGATATTCACTTACCGGGATAGCTTAACATTTTAATTGTTCTTTCACCGTCTTTTGAAGGTTTGGTAAGTGCTAGAAATTCGATATTTTCATCGTTGCATTCCAAAATAATTAAATCGTCTATTAAAATCGCTTCAGCTGAACCAGGGTACAGCAGGAGTTTGGTAAAAGGACAGAATTCTAGCAAATGTCCCGAATAAGTTAGGATAACACTATAATATATTATTTTTTTTTACTGAAAATATTTATATAAAATGTATAATAATCGCGCTTACAAGAAATTCTCCAGATTAAAAATATTTTTTACACCTTCAAATCTTTCTGGAATGCTGATATGAACAATGTCTTCTTTACATGATCTTATATAAATATTACGCCGTGTTCCAGCTATTAGCAAGGGGTCCTTGTTTAAGTGTTGATTATTGAGGAAATCAAAATTTTGATTTACCAACAGAGCAGCTGTAACTCCATTTAGTCCTCTTATCCCGAACATGCGCTTTAAAGATATATCATTGTAATGTTTTTCACCAAACGATAAATTTTCATTATCGGTTAATGAGACATTCAAATAGGATTCCAAAAAGGATTCATCAATTTCCGAGAGACTAAAGAGAAAGAAAAAAACAAATATTTACAAAAAGAAAAATTTTTTATTAACTAAAGCCTAAATTCTGTATTTGCATCCTCTATCTAAAAATTTACCTATATACACTGCCATTTGAACAGGTCAAACAAAAATTATTATCGACTTGTTGGATGCCCGCAAAAGTTTTTCCTCCAACAATATTTACATCACTTTGCTCAATACTTTGACAGAACAAAGGTATACCCTTAATAAAAATACCATGAATTTCTCCATCGCTCAGACCGCAAACAATAAGGTTTCCCGTTTGAGAAATGGCCAGAACATCAATGTTCGTATTAAAGGACAACAAGCTGCATTTGGCTATCAATTCATCTTCCAATAAAAATAATGTTTTATCGATGGATATAACCATTTTGTTATTTTGTATAGAAGCCTGAACCTTAGGATAATGTGTAACCTAAGAAAATAAATAGTTAACATGCTAAATAACATGGAAGTGGACAGAGAATTTTCGGTAATGTACGTACCTCATCATCGCTGGTTATACGAAATATACCCCTCGAAGAAAAAGCATTTGATATGGTTTCATCTTCCATAGGAGACTGCTCAAAGTTATTCCACATTATTGTTTGTTTATTATTTGCGTATATAATAAAAACTTTATTGTTTCACAATACCATAAAATTGGTGATTCAATTATTTTGGTGTTGGCGCTTTTGCTTAATTTTTTAAATTCTTCTTCTTACCGGTATTTGTTTTGATTGATACCATCGTTTACACAAGCAAGTTTTATATCTAGCTATTTTTATCTATGGGTGCACACGATCAAGTAAATTAATAAATAGATTGTTTGCAATTTTATCTTTTCATTTTTCTGCCAATTTTATGTTCAATTTTAAATCCTGATAACGGCAGTACATTAGCTGAAGCTTCCATTTTGAAATGTTTCTTCGTCGGAGGTATTTATAAACTAAAATTTACTAGCAATCTGTGTCACAGCTATGTATAAATTTCGAGAAAATTTTACACGCAATATGTGTTATCAGCTTGATTATTGAACTTAGGCTGCAGCCTAGCAAAAATACTGCCTCCCACCGTTTGCCAAAATCTAATCAATACTACATATACACCACACAAAGTCCCGATTCACGTAATACAAATTTATATTAGAAAAATGAAAATTAGATCACTCCTAGCTCTCTCTCTCTCTCGCAAACAAAATCACAAAACGTGGTTAATGAAATTGTTCACAATTGACAAACGATTGGACTCTGCACCTGGATGTGGCGTTCTATTTGAAGTAGTGGTATTAGTAGTATTTAAGTTCCCATAATTTCTAAAAGGAACATAGGGCTTCTATATAGGTCTATAAACCGCAAAACATCATTATAATTTTTAGTTCCTAAACATATTTATTTCAATTTAATTAAAATTTTCGGTGTAATATAAAATTATTTATAATAAAAGAATACGAAAATACTTTGTCGGCAGAATATTTGAAAACAAAAACGAAAAGTGTGCTGATTGAAATTGATGTCATTTGTTTATTTTTTGCCTAAAAATTGAACACACAATTGGAAAGAAAATTAGTCAAAGTTGAAACAAATTCTAAAATGTATTAGTTAAAAAGCGTGAATGTATTGAAATTTTAAAGGCTAAACTTGATCGTGTAAAACTCAAGTTATAAATTCAAAAACTTTCAATGAATTTTCAAAAAAGTTTTTATTCCATACAAATAATAAAATTAAGTATGTATCAGCATAGTATTACAAAATTCACAGAAATGAAGACAGAGACAGGTAAAAAACCTTCAATCAGATTTTTTAAAATTCGTGGAAAAAAAGAGAAATATAGTGTGTTTGATATTATTACATATGAATTAACACAACTAATAAAAAGGGTTGTAGTTTTATTGCACTAGAAAGAAGAATCAAAACAAAAATGTTTACAAAATTCGAGGGAAAACGAGACAAACAGAAAAATACCCTTACCGTCTCATGAGTCATGACACTTCTGTATGTTTTGTGATGGTATCATGGTGTAATTACATACACCTTGGATAGTGTTGTTCGGCGAATGTTCTAGCTACCCTTAAATACTTAGAATTTCCGAACCCTGTTTTAGTGAGTTGTTGGATAACCATTGATAGTGAATGCCAAGCATTAAAGAAGATAGCAAAAAAACACAAGGCATTAAAAATCTTGGACAGATTTTATTCTTGTTTGAATTGTTTGTTGAATTATTTTAAGAAAATAATAACACAAACATGACTTCAATTATCAAATTACATACTGTTTCGGGAGCAATGGATGAAACTCCTCCTTGCTACATACTTCAGATCGATGAAGTTAAAATAATGTTGGACTGCGGTTGGGATGAAAAATTCGATGCAAGCTTCATCAAAGAAGTAAAAAGGTTGGTGAATTGTGCGGTTTTTGCATAACTGGAATAACATTTAGAATTTTTTATTAGACATGTGCACGCAATTGATGCTGTTTTGTTATCCCACCCAGATGTTTATCATTTGGGTGCCTTGCCATACTTAGTGGGCAAACTGGGTTTGAACTGCCCGATTTATTCCACAATACCAGTGCATAAAATGGGTCAAATGTTTATGTACGATCTGTATATGTCGCATTTTAATATGTATGACTTTGATTTGTTCTCTTTAGATGATGTGGATGCAGCTTTTGATAAAATTATACAGCTTAAATACAATCAGACGGTTTCTTTGAAGGGAAAGGGTTATGGTATAGCTATAACACCCTTACCTGCCGGCCACATGATTGGTGGCACAATATGGAAAATTTTAAAAGTAGGTGAGGAAGATATTGTCTATGCCACCGATTTTAATCACAAGAAAGAGCGTCATCTGAACGGCTGCGAATTGGAGAGGCTGCAAAGACCTTCATTACTTATAACGGATGCCTTCAATGCCTTGTATCAACAGGCCAGGCGTAGAGCTCGTGATGAGAAGCTAATGACCAATATATTGCAAACTTTAAGAGGAAATGGTAACGTACTGATAGCAGTAGACACTGCCGGACGCGTTCTAGAATTGGCCCATATGTTAGACCAGCTTTGGAAAAACAAGGAGTCCGGATTGATGGCCTACTCTCTAGCATTGCTAAATAATTTCTCATACAATGTCATAGAATTTGCTAAATCTCAAATAGAATGGATGAGCGACAAACTCATGAAAAGTTTCGAGGGTGCTCGCAATAATCCATTTCAATTTAAACACATGCAGCTATGTCACAGTCTTGCAGAACTGGCTCAATTGCCGGGGCCAAAAGTGGTCTTAGCCAGTGAACCAGACATGGAAAGTGGATTCACCAGAGATTTGTTTGTGCAATGGGCTGGTAATCCTAATAACAGTATAATATTTACTTCCAGGTAAGTTTAGCAAACGAAGAATCCAAAATATCAATTCCTCTCTAACAATCCTTGGCCACATTTAGATCTTCGCAGGGCACCTTAGCAATGGATTTAGTTGAAAATCATGTTGTAGGAAGAAAAATCGAGATAGACGTTAGACGTCGCATAGAATTGGAAGGCGCAGAACTGGAGGAGTATTTGCGTATACAAGGTGAAAAAGTCAATCGACTTATAGTCAAACAAGATGCCGAAGAAGAAAGCAGTTCTGATTCCGATGATGACATTGAAATGAGTATTATAACGGGGAAACATGACATAGTAATAAGACCAGAGGGAAAACAGCATACAGGTTTTTTTAAATCAAATAAAAGGCATCACGTAATGTTTCCGTTCCATGAAGAAAAGATCAAATGTGACGAATATGGAGAAATAATAAATTTAGAAGAGTATCGTATAGCAGATATGTCATATGACTGTCCAATGGATGAGAATAAAGAAAATTTGAAAAAGGAAGATATAAAAAACGAAAAGACAAAAACAGATGATGGTAAGTTGAAAATGAAAACGTTCTTGAGAAGATTTCAATAATAATAATAATATTGAAACAATTTATTTCAGATGTGCAACTATTGGAGAAGCCAACTAAATGTATAAGTCAACGCAAAACTATAGAAATAAATGCACAAATCCAGCGTATAGACTTTGAAGGTCGTTCCGATGGTGAGTCCATGCTGAAAATCTTATCCCAGTTAAGACCACGGCGTGTCATAGTAGTTCATGGCACTGAGGAAGGTACACAGGTGGTAGCTAAGCATTGCGAACAGAACATAGGGGCCAGAGTATTTACACCTCGCAAGGGAGAAGTAAGTTGAATATGAATATGATTTTAGAATTCTTAATCTTATTAAATTTAATTTTTAGACTATTGATGCTACCACTGAAACACATATTTATCAAGTACGTCTCACTGAAGGCTTAGTAGCACAGCTGCAATTCCAAAAGGGAAAAGATGCCGAAGTATCCTGGATTGACGCTCGCATAGGCATGCGAACTCAAGCCATTGATTCGACCAATAGAATAGACAGTAACAGCGGTGACAACGAAGTCACTGAAGCAGCCAGTGAGGAGAAGACTCTTACCTTGGAATCATTAGAAAATGATGAAATACCTGTCCACAATTCAGTTTTAATTAATGAGCTAAAACTTTCAGACTTTAAACAGATCCTTATGCGCAACAATATTAATTCTGAATTTTCCGGTGGTGTTTTATGGTGTTGCAACGGTGCTTTAGCTCTAAGACGTATAGACACAGGAAAAGTTACTATGGAAGGATATCTGTCTGATGAATACTACAAAATACGTGAACTCTTGTACGAACAATATGCCATTGTGTAAAAATAGAAAGTGAGTGAGATCGTAGCTAAATACATTTTTATTTGCAGTATTCAACAGTTAAGTTTTGATCTCAATAATGACGCTGCCCATACATATATTTTGTTTTAATATTTTAATTTAATTCTATTAAGTATAACATCTAATTATCCATAAATTGTAACATGGGATCTTCCTCCCTAGTGCGCTTTCGTTTCCATTCCTCTATATCATCTTCCGTAGGTGCTTTAACATCATACATGCTATTGTAGGGCCGTTTCCTATCATCCAACAGCTGGCATATATCTTTCTTATCCTTATCTGTTTTGATTTTATGTTTCGCCTCCAGCCGTTTCTTTGCTTTGTCTGATTTCTTTTCTTTTTTCAGCAATTTCTTGGCTCTTTTCTTTTCCCGTTTTTTCATTTTCTTTTTTAGCCTCTTGCTCTCAACTGCTGCCTTTTGCAGCTCAACTTCATCTTCTGAAGACGATGAGGAGGACGAAGAACTAGAAGATTTATTTTCCTCTTCTTTTATGGCCATGCCTTTATCTTCGTCATGGAGCAACCTTGAGCTGGTGGAAACCATAGATGTTCCTTGCTCACTTGGAGTTGTTGTTGGTACAGCAGATACTGGATTTGGCATTTTAAATTCATTGACTGCTTCAGGATCTTTCATGCCCACACAGTAAGAATTCTTTATAAATGATTTGCAGCATTTATAACCCCAGCGGCCACTATTCCAATAACTGCCCCACACAGTGGTATGGTTGTTTATATATACATCTTCCTCATAAATACTTCGAGCCTTGGGCTTCTCCATGCCTTTGATTACCTTCCCGCTGCGAGAGTATTCTATATATTCCTCTGTTTGAGCCAGTAACAAGGACTTTGGAGGAGCTTCTAAGTGTTCAACTCCGCCATACTTTTCGACAATATGCTCTTTAGTCTAAAATTGATAAATAATTAGAAAATACAATAATTTTAATTCACCCAAAATTTTGTAAAACTTACGCTTGATTTAAATTGGTCCTTCTTTTTATCATATTCCTTTTGTAACAATTCCAATTTTGTGGGCTCGGCCAATAAATGTACATCTACGCCTTTCCCATGAGCCTCCCAGGCAAATAATTGTGCATGCGAATGTTTTGTGGTATCGCCACTTGCGCGCACAAAGTTTTCTCCCGCAAATTCAGCTCTGAAAGTTTAAAATTATCATGCATTTATTTTTTTTTCATGAAAAATAGGGCATTACTTACTCTTCTTCCGGAATATGAGGATTGGGATTGTCACGCATAGATCTAGTCTTGGGATCATAATATGCTGAATTTGGATCAAGATTTCGAAGATATTTTGCAGTGTCTTCTCTTATACGCAAGTTACGAACAGTAATACGCTGCTTAGAATCAACTTTGGTACCAGGCATGTCTACTTCATCCACATATTTATCTTCATTATTATCATCGTCAGATATTTCCGCATCAGGATCTGAAATAATCAACGTTTTTCTTTTAATACTTTTCTATTCGAAACTTCTAGATGTGTTTTTTTTAATGAAACTTCGTTCTTATTTACAAGTCTTATAAACTAGTATTTAGTTAGACTTACTGCTTTTCAATTTCTCCGCCTTTAGTTGTCTTTTGGCTTCTTCTACTTTTTCAAACTCTTCAATTATCTCCCTATGATTTGCCGGATCGTAGGAACTCCAACGATCTCTTTTCTCATCATAGTTCACTGAATTATCCTTCACAATATGTTCGTCGTGCACTACAATACTTTCGGCAAACTTTGCTATAACCTTGCGCGGTCGTTCTAGGCAATCTTTTCTTTTGTGTGTCATAGCCCCACAGTTTTCGCAAGCCCCTTTGCGGAACTTCGTTACCAAGCGTGTGGTGTCAACACCTTTGGGAGCCATATGCTCCAATTGGCCTTTATCCTCATCACGTTGTGGCCTTTGATGTTTCAATGTAGGTCCTTGTGCGCCATAGTACCAAGGAGCATTCGAAATATATTGCGGTATATGTGGGTTAATATCACGACCTTCTTCATCTACGGCAGCTGGCGCAGTACCAGCTTTACGAGCCTCCTCTAGCTCCTTGGCTTTTCGCCAATCTTCACGTGACTTTTTCTTTGGTTCTTCTTCCTCAACTTCATCTTTGCTGTGTATAATTTGTGAAACAGGTGTACGCACTATTTGGGAACTCATTTCTTGTAATTAGAAAAAATGTTGAAATTTTTCTATAAAAAAACAAATGCTTGTTTGTACTAAGAACATGCATTCACCAGCAATTGATACCTTAAGTAACAGGACTGGGGGTGTGAGATTCATAAACAAATGTATCTGGAGGAATTTTGATTTTCTTGTGTAAATGGCGTATTAGGTATTCTTATTTATATAACGTGGGTTGGTTATTGGTTTGCTGTATACATAAAGTAATTTGAATATACTGTGCCGTAAGCCAATATGCAACTGACATAAGATATCAAAAGCAGCTGATTAAAGTGCCATTTTAAAAACAATTTCAGAAATCTAGATTTGCGTTCTCATAAGCTTTGTTTGAAAGCAAATGCAATAAAAAAATTTAAATAAGCGACCAAGGGTATTTTTAAGGTGTATAATTACACCATGGATATTTTGTTCATTTTCCTTCTATGACAAACAAGGTAAGGTTGCTTTGACTCATGTATAGAGAGTATTATTTGAAGATGTAATAATATTTGATATTGGAAGTTGATGTATAACAGCGAATACCAAGTGGACCTGTTGAATATCTTCTTGATTTATAATTTTCTATAAAAATTTTCCCCCATATGCAAGAAAATAACGTATGCTTCAAGTGTACGTTAAACTAGTTTTTACACTTCAAGCACACTTTAATTTTTTTTGCATATGGGGGCTTATCTCTTGAAATAGATATCATTCAAAAAACTTCCTGCGCTCGTAATGCCGTAATCGACGGCTCAAGGTACGGCTCTTTGCAACGCTGTCAATAAATTCGATTAGAATCATTAGTCTTCTTTTTTCCATTTTTCGTATAGTGTTTTATTGGTGTGAAAAAATTTTATAATTTAAAAAATATCATACAGAAATATATAAAAATGTCTTTAAATAAAAGGCAATTGATTTTGCTTAGCCGTAAAAGTTAAATTAAATAAATAATTGCTTGCAAAAAGTCTATACAACGATTATAATTCGCCAATAACAATCAAACGCAATAATTGAAAGACAAAAGAGCCCCGTAAAAAATAAAAAAACAACAAGAAAGCACGACAAACAAACAGAAAAAATTGCAAAAGAATTGGGAAAGTCAGTGTTTTTCTTTCAAGAGATTTTTTGAAAAGAATATAGATAGACTTAGTTGTAGTTAAGCTCAACAAGAATTATAAAAAAATACTAATTACAAATTAGTGCAAGTAAGTTGATATGAAATTTCATAGTTTATGTTACGCATATCGTTATAAAAAACTGAAAAACAAGCTTATAAAATCAAAATATCTATAAAATTTCACCCCCCACCGTTTGTTTTTATTTTCTACACCATAGTTTCACTGGTATTTTTTTACATAAATGAAAATTAACTGACTCGCTTTGGAATAACTCGACAGAAAATAAATACAATATAATTTATGCTGAAGTTTGTTATGGGTTCTATTTTTGTTATTTGAGTTTCTCTAATTCGAAACTTATGTTTTCAAATGATGGATTCACTGTGGCTGCCTGGTGGCATTTAGCCTTGTAACTTTGTGCTGTGGTTGTTGTAATTTTGAAGGTTACTTTTAAATCTGGATTTCTATAGTGTAAAATAAAATGCGAAATGTGTAAACATGTGTCATACTTACATATATTTCTGTGAGTTTCCTTTTAATACAATAAACAAATATGCTTTATTAATATGTTTATTGCATTTTAAGATTATTCAAATGTTTAGAATTATTTCAATTAGCTTTACTGATAAGGAAGTGTTGCTCTCAAGTTTGCTGCATTATACCTTGTCCTAGTGGTCAGATGTAAAAACCATGTTTGGCACACAACATTATAGGTATCATTTTTTGTCTACATTTGTCTACATTTTTTGTCTACAGTTGTGGAATAATTTACGAAATACCCAACGTGGTCACGTTCTAAGATAAATTAAAAAAATAAGTTTTAACTAAATAACACATTGCATATACATACATATGTATATATTTATGTACATATGTACATGAAAAGAAAAACGAAATACATGAGAATGTAGTACGTAGTACGTTTATGGAACATGAATGTACGTACGTTTCTAATTGCGCTTAGGGTACAGCCGAAGAGGCCATTAAAAATTTAAAAAAATATATATAACGTTCATGCTTAAGTTTTCAATCGGTAATAATAGTGAGATTTTCCTCAATATATACCTTATGGAATGAACCTGAAACCTTAGCTTTTGTGTCTAAAAGGAGTATAACCAAAAGATGGTGAAACGTAGAACATTACCCTTAATTTAATAGTTTCTTCTTAACCCAGACGTCAGTTAGAACACTTTTAAATACGAAAAGTATACTTTGCAAAGCCTTAGTTCAGCTGTTTGAGAGACAAAAGGGAGAAATATTTTCTCTTTCTGTATTTTTCCCAGCTGAATTGGGGCTTTGCAAAGTAAAATAACGTGTCTAAAAGGGGTATTGTGTAATTTATTTTATTATTATTTAATTAAAACAAAATACTCGGACATTGTGAAAACGTCCGTTAATCAGTTATTATTATTTTTTAATTGATGAACTTGCTTATTTCAACTGGTGTACCTTGATTTATGCCGCACACTGTATGTATGTAAATAATAGTTTTGGCCCCCTTTAGACACGCAAATTTTGCTTTGCAAAGTCTTAATTCAGCTGGGAGAAAGACAGAAAGATAAAGTATTCCTTTCCCTGCCTTTCACACAGTTGAATTAATGAATCAAAGTTTAAGTTTAAAAAGTAAAGTTTATTTTGCGTGTTTAAAACGGGTATTTATAATGAAGTATTTATTTACATATGCACGTAAACATGACTCAATAAATTAAGTATGACATAAATTATTTTCTCAAGCAAACAAAACAAAAATTTAATGCATGAATGATTATCCTATTCACCTAATCACTATTGTGATTTGTTTTAAATTAAAAAACTTAATGCATTTAACTAACATTCCTTTTCACAATGTATGACAAAGAGTTAATGTAAACTTTAACTGTAAGCTCTGCACAAAAAACTTAACGTTAAAGTCCTCGTTAGCTTCTAATTGTACATTGTCAAATTTGTCTTTGTTTTTTAAGTATACACACATTTACTCAAGGAACGTCATAATAGAAAAAAAGAAACTTTTAATGATGTAGAATTAATCCTCATATCGATCTTCATATTAATCAATAGGGTTTCCCTCAAAGTATGTGTTCCCTTTTCTGATTGCCCTTATCGTGAATAATCACGCCTATCGTGAATAATCACGCCTATCGTGAATAATCACGCCTATCGTGAATAGTTTTTTGCCTCAAAATATTTTCCCTTTTCCTCAAATTGCAATCGTGAATAATTTTCCCCTGAAATGTGTAATTGATTCCCCTTAAGCATTAAACACATTCACCACAGCAGGCTACATGGCTACACGGCTACAAGTGCCGCAGGCAACAAATGTTGGCTGGCAGCCAGCTACTGAATCATTTTGAAGACGGCAGCAGCACCATAAATATATGTTTCAGTGGTGCCGCTTTCAAATAGATATTTCACAATTATAAAAATAAAATAATTTATTCAAAAATATAAAAACAAATCAGTTGATTTCTTTATATTTTTTTTTGCGAATTTTACTATTTATATGTTTAGTAATTTCTTCACTACGTTTAGCAATTTTTTGTTAATTTGCGATTTTTTTCGCGTTTCTTTCCAAACTTTTTTTATTTTTAATGGCTTTTGCGATTTCTAATAAATGTTAGCGCTTGCTTCCGATTTTGCAAATTTTTGCAAAGTTCGCAATAAATGCAACTTTTTGCTTTAATTGCAGTTTTGTTGATTTTTCAATTTTGCAACTTCTTGCGATTTTTTTGCAAACTTCGCGATAAATGCGACTTTTTGCATGCTTTCAGCCTCCAAACAGTTTTGCCGATTTTTAAACAATATTAGACTGTTAATATGTTTTTGCAAATTTTGGTATTTCCGCGGTTTTGGCCGAGTTTTTTGCATTCCTTAAAGTTTTAGCGATTTTCAATCATATTATGGTTTTTTTTTAATTTTGCAATTTTTCGCGATTTCTTGCAAAGTTTGCGATAAACCGGCTTTTTGCGTGTCTTTTAGCTTCCTAACAGTTTTGAAGATCTTAAAACATTATTAAACTTTGTCATCACTCCGCTGTTAGAAACTTTTGCGAATTATTTCAATTTTCGCGAATTTTTTGCATTCCTTACAGTTTTATCGATTCCTAATCAATATTAGGACTTTTTTTTAAATTTGAAATTTTTCGCGAATTGTCGCTTTTTCACTTTGCAAAAATATAATTACTTTTGCAATTAACATTAAATTTTTGTAAACTTCTTTTTTATTTTTCAATAGAAAATATTTCTTGGCAATAATTTTTTTAACATTTTGCTATACTGTCAACACTGTTTTTGGTTTGTAGCCATAAAAAATAGAATTGACTACAACGACAAATGTAGCACGGACAAACAACCTGTAGCCTGTTGCCTTGCTGCCTTCAAAATATTCATTCTCATATAAACATGTGTATTCTATTTTTGACACTTTGTGCTGTGGCGAATGTGTTTAATGCTTTATCGTGAATAATAATTTTCACATGGATTTTTTCACTTGTGCCTTGGTTTTGTTCACTTTACTTTTGCAGGCGAACTGAATTAATACACTGCGTAATTTTAATATATATAAAAAGTTATAAATAATTACTTTTAGGACAAGATCAATAAATTATGTCCACGATTAATAACATGAATCTCTTTGGTTCACATTACGGATGCCAAACGGGAAATCCCGAAATCCCGGGATTTGGCAAATCTCGATTTCTAGGATTTGTAAAATTTAATCCCGGGATTTCTTAGCAAATTTTTATATAAAAAAACATAAATTTAAATTTTCGTTGATTTTATGATATTTATTTATAATATTTAAAAGTCCCATACAATTTTATACGTGCAGTTTTAACAATTTAATTACTATTCGTGACATATTTCTTATAAAAACAAGAGCAAAATAAATTAACTACTTTCTCACAGTTATTTTCTTCAAAGGTACTACAATATACAACTAAGAATTATTTTGAAAACAATAAGAAGGATATGAGCTTTGGAAGGGAAATAACATTTGGAAAATTCCGTCTTATTCTATATTATGAGAGCAATTATGAATAAAATTCCACGACAAAATTTTCCTGTTGAATAATTTCAAACAGTAGCAAATAATATGGAAAATAAAATCTACATATTTGAAAAAGGGAGAAACTTTTTGTTGAAATTTATTCATTTATAAAAAATTAGCACTTATCTACTTTTCGGTAACAATTGATTACTATTGACAGCTCCTTACAATTGAAATATAGTACAATTTCAGTATAAATTCTCTAACATTAAATGTGATTAATCAACTTAAAAATTGTAGATGAGAAAAATTCTTTTGATTTTTATTTCATACTCGTATTGGAAAATTTTTATTATTATTATTTTATTATTATTACAATTTGTTATTAAAGTAATATTTATTTAAAAAAATAGTTCATTTTACCAAAAAAAAATTTAGATCCCGAAATCTCGAAAATCCCGGAATCCCGAAAAATCCCGGGATTTAAAAATCGATCCCGATTGGCATCCCTAGTTCACATGTAGTAAATTCTATGGCTGTGGTATACCACAAACACAACTTTACACTCAACACTTTAACTTGAAACACAAAATATGTGTATTTCTTATTATTAAACTTAATTTGTTTGATTTACAATTAATTTTTAAGGTTTATAAGTCTTCTTCCCGTTGTTTACATTCACTACGCATTGATTAGCGGGAACAAACTCTCCCATGAAATTCACCATTGCAAATTTCCTTTCATGAGAAATTAACAAATATTTCACATTTTATTCACGATAGGGGTGAATATTTTTCATGGGGATTTTTTAAAATAAAATGTCTTGCCATTGCAAAAAAAATTAAATTTATTTGCATTCACAATGGACAATATAATAAACTCTTCTTGAAAATTGGCATGAATGACTTTATAACTAAATTTATGGGCAATTTACCTACATACATATGTATGTATATTTTAATTGAAGAGTTTGATTAAAAAAACCTCGAAGTTGAAGGCTAAACTCGTCCATCGTAATAATCGCCGCATTATCATTGAAAATTCAGCTGATGTTCTGAATTATTAATGGGGTCTTTCGCAGCAATTAAAATACAATCTGTAAAATCATCAGCCCTTTTTTTATAAATTTATGGGCGATGTACATATGTACATATGTATGTAGATAGGTTTGACTTGAAAAAAATAATGATGTTTTAACGTACATATGTATGTAAATCGTTTTCTTTTTCTTTTTTAATTTTGTTATTTTATAAATTTGGAAACAACAAGAAATCGGAAATGTTAATGAACTTAAAAAAATTTAAACGACTGCATATTAATTTAAAAAAAACAAATTCACACTTGATAATTATGAATGTATTGCTGGTTGTGTACGAACGTACGCATGCAGTTAATTCCCAGCAAATTATTCAATTAATCGATTTTTAATTATGCATAAATAAATTATTTTAGCTTGAGTTTATCGATTTAAAATTTTCTTTTAAATTTTTGTAGGCGAACTTAATACCTACATAGCGTAATTTCAATATTATACTTCCAATTATATGTATATTAAAATTTATAAATATAAATTTATTTTAGGAGAAGAGCTTCACTGCTCCACGATTAATAATAATAATTCCCTGCAACACATTTTTTCATTGAATGTGAAACTCATAGAGGAAGTTACATGCGTTACATCTTATGGCGAAAGAATTTTTTCCACGGCATCTAAAATATTTAAAAACTTAAAAACAATTAATTTGAAACCCAAAATTTATGTATTTCTTACTATTAAGCTTAAAATGTTCAGATTTTCATTGATTTTTAAGATTTACAAGTCTTCTTCCTGTTTTTTTACATTCACTACGCATAGATAGCGTAAACAAACGTTCCCCTCAAATTCGCGATAGAAAATTTCCCTTCATTGGGAATAAAAATTTAATGGGAACACTAATTTCACATTTTATTCACAATAGAGGTGAATACAAATCTGGCAACTGTGACTGAATTTAGTTTTAAGTCATATAAGGGGCAGTGTGACCAGATTTTAAAATAATAATAATAATAATAAATCACGTTTGAAAAAGAGCTAAAATAAGCTAAAAAGTTAAATTTTAAGCCAGAAAATAAAGCTAAACTTTTTTCGAATTCTTTCACTTTGCAATAGTTTCTTTCTTATTGCAATGTATATATACACAAACATATTTTTTATTATTTGAAATAAAAAATAATGAATAATTGTTTGATTAAATTATTTATTCATTATTATATTTTAGTTTTAAAGAAAAACAAAACAAAAACTTCTCTCAAAATATGCTTAACCAATTTTAAAAATGTAACAGCATTTATACTAAAATAAGGAAACTTTTTTTTGAGAATTAGTGCTATTTGCAGTAAATCTATTTCCAATCTATTTCTATTCTTTTCTAATACTTTAAAAGTCATGGGTAATATTAATTTAACTTTTGCCATTGTAATTCCAAAATTGGAATCAATCTCCTCTATATTTAAATTTGCCATTTCTCTTATAAATAAACAATTTAAATTATTGGGGTATTCAAATGGTACTCATAAATTAACACGTTCTATAATTTACAATTATAAATATTGTACATGATACAATTATACTAGGTACATGCACGACTACAACAAAATTACAACACCAAAAAACACATGTATTTTGTTGGTATAAACAAACCCTAAATTGTCGGAAACAACTGTCTTTTGTTTATAAAAATAACAATTACAGGGTAACTAAAGTACAATTGCAGACGCGGCATTCCTGCATGATTATAGTTATTCAGTGTTGCCAATATGGGTGTAGTTAGACAGTGTGTAATTTCTACTCATATGTGTAGGCCATGTAATTAAATTCTTGTATAATATGTGTGTAATTCTACTTTGGGTTCTATTTTTATTTATTACTGTTTTAATTTTAACCTACCCAAAAGATGTGTAGTGTAATTTTCTTCAATGTGTAATTGGAGACACATCCATGTGTAAATTCATTGGCAACACTGTAATCATTTTATTCACACACATACATTAACATTTTTGCAGCTTGTAAACAAAGTTTGACAACTAGGTGCAATGTATACAGTGACAGGCTGGGCTTGTGCATGTACCTAGTATAATTGTATCATGATATTGTACTAATTTGAATTTTGGTTTTAACACCTTTGTACATTTCTTACTCTCTCTCCCTCTCTCTCAATTCATTTGGTAAACTCTCACGCATTTTTACATGTAGTTTTGGCACACAATAAAAATAGGTGAGAAAGTCTTGTTACTTTATGACCTTTTTGTTTAAGCCAGTGTTGTCAGATATGGCGATATCTCGCCAAACGTGGCGATGAAAATTTGTTTTTGGCGATGAAAATTTTGAAATGGCGATTGGCGATATTTGAATTCCTTGGCGATATTTTTGGTTATATTTTTACGATTTTAATAAAATAGAATAATGTTAAGGATATGAAAAAATTTTTTAAATTAATTTTTTCTACAACACAAAAAAAAATTCAAATTGTTGGGACTCTATCTCAAACAAAATTTTCTAAAATTCAAGAAGTTAAAAACAAAATATGGAGCGCAAAATCTCATTTAGTGTTTATTAAACATAGTGGGGAAAACTTTATTTTATAAGTTAAAACCAACATTTTGATAATAAAGTACCAAAAAGCCTGCACGAGTTATCGTCTAGATTGCATGAATACGAAGATGCTGCTTACTTACCACTTCAGGGATTTCATATGTGTACTTAAATACACGTTTAAGTAAATTTTAATTCAGTCTTATCGCAAGATTTAAATAACAATTTTTATCTTGGTGCCCAAGTCCAATTTATCCTATTTAGATTAATCTTTTCGAATAAGTTATTTTTAATTATTTTTTATACTCCAATATTTGTATGTTAATGTAAATAAACACTTTTCTTATTTTTTTTTTAAATAATATAATTTTTTCGATAGACGTTAACTACTGAATTTAACATTTTACAACATTTGTAAAGTAATTACAAAATAAAAAAATTAATTTGTACCTATAATTTAATGTTTTATTATTTATTATATTGGCGATATTCGAGAAGTCATTTGGCGAGGCTTGGCGAGGGCTTAAAATAAATCTGACTGGTTTGAACCACAACAACATTTTTTAAATATGTTAAAATTTTAAGACATTATCACACTTAGGACACTTAAGACACCTTTGTGACTACCCCATATGTATTTTCTAAACTATTTCCAAATTTATATTTTTTAACGTTAACAAATTATCATCCTTATAAAATTGTTATGTCTTTAACAATTTAGATTAAAAAAGCTAAATAAGTTTAAAAAAAAAGCTAAAAAATAAGCTAAGAGATAAATTAAAATTTTGAAGCTAAATCCAAAAAAAAAAATAAGCTTATATGGTCCCGCTGATTAGGGGCCTAATTTATTTTTTAAATTTTTTTGGTGTTATTTTTAAAGTCGGTTTCTTAAGATTTATTTTTAAACTTTATGCCAATTTTATACACATTTTCAAAAGCGTGGTCGCGCCCAAGTATGCAAATATTAATATCTGGCCTCTTCTAAATTCAACATCAGAGCGCAAGATGTGTGCCAAGTTGCGTAAAAATCGTTAAAAAAAGGCATGGCCCCCCTTCCCCACTTCTTTAAGCACAAAACAATGTCATTCTAGGAAACGAAAGTGCATGGAAAGTTTTTTTAAATCGGATAAGTAGAGGTCTATATAACTTAATATGTGCATACTAAACTTTCGTGGGCGTGACTCTGCCCACCTTTTTAAATGCAAGATTGAGTCTATTTAAAAGTTCGAGGTGTGTTCCAAGTTTCGTAAAAATTGGTGTTGAGTAGAAGGGCGTGAAATATAATATTAAATTTTAATGGGAATGGTCCCGCCCACTTTTTTAAAATTCAATATTGAGTATTTTTCAAATGTAAGTGGAATAGCGTGTAATATAATATTAAATTTGAATGGAGATGGCCTCGCCCACTCTAAAGCTTAGGGTGTGTGTGCCAAGTAATATCAAGTTTTAATAAGCGTAGATCCGCCCATTTTTTCAACTTCGAGGATGTGTCATTACGATAGCCCAAATAGTAACATAAGTTTTATAGGTATTACATACTTATGTAAATTATTCATTCCTTAGCCTTGAACTGGCCATAAGTTAATGATTTATTGAATTAAAATTTCTGATTATTATTCGAGTGAATAATTCTTGCTGGTTGGGTGTAGAGGTTGTGACAGCATTGATGTTTAGCAAAGATAATGACTTTTTTCCAAAGCCACGCAAAAACAATTAAAATAAGTAGCTGTAGGTTATTAATCTTAACTGAAAATCTCAATACATATAAATGTAAATATTTTATTTAAATAATTTAATTCTTTGTATACTTTTTATTTTCTTTACTAGTTACAGTTTACACTTACATATTGTTGATTTTTTAGCCGACAAAAAACAATCTTCATGAGCATGCCACTTGCAAATAATTCTCTTACAGTCAAACATCTTCATCAGCAGCAGCTACAGAAAAAATAACAACAACATCATCAATAACAAACAGCAACAACAAAAGAGTTGCAATTTAAAGAAGAAGAAAAAAACAGATATTTGATCCACTTAAAGATTTCTTTGTTTGTGCCAGCCCCATCCAGCTACTCGTCACTTAAAAATCAACGTTGCAAAACTCAGTTTCATCGTACAGTTGGCAGCGACAGCGACAGCGCAAATGTTTTTTTGTACAGCATATCGAAACAATAACATCCGCAGCAGAAAACTAAATGTGTAGAAGAGAAGAATAATAAGTCTACGAAAGAACACAAATTCGTGTGGGACTTCGGAAATCCTACGTATGTACATATCTGCACATAAGCTTTTTTTTGTATGTTTTTATTTATTGCATTTGAAATATTCAATAGAGACCATTTAATGGGCCAACGTTTGGGTTCGAGATCAAACTTTGTTTCTTTCTCTAATAAGCTAATACGAAAATTAATTTAATATCACATTAATTGAGTTTGATGCTTTTAAGTGGTAGTTTAAACTTCTTGTTATGTGTAGTATTACCATACTGAGGAACAAAATAGTGGCAACATTTTCTGTGCAAAAGTCGTACATGTTATCAACACACTTTCATTTTTTGTGGGAAGAAGAAGAAACTGCTTAATTTTATTATTTACAAGTAAAATAGTGTGAGTGTGAAAAGGAAATAGTAAAATAATGTAATATATCGCTCATTTACTCAAGCAACGTCTTAATTATAAAAAAAACAGTTTTCTAGAAAACTACATTGTTTGAAGTTTTCAGTTTACGCACAACTTAATTTAAAAGGGAATTATTCGAGTTAGGGCCTTTCTACTTGTGACGAACGATATGTATGAATGCACAGTATTTATAATGGGATCTATTATACATATTTGATTTACGTCCCTTTTCACAATGTATGTTGAAAGGCCCAAGACTCAGCCAACAGTAATGTAAAGTAACTGCAAACGGTAGGAAACAGCTGATCGATATTGTTTTGTAAAAAGTAATGAAAATGGTTATAGAGATGTAATGTAACGTAACCTACTTTTCATATAAAAATATCGATCAGCTGTTTCCTACTGTTGCAGTTACTTTACATTACAGTCGGTTAACTGAGCCTTAAGAGTTAACGTGAACTGTGACTGACAGTTCTTCATACAAAACTTGCCGTTAAAGTTCCTGTTAGTTTTTAATTGTATATTGTGAAAAGGGCCGTTAAAGGAATTGTTTTGAATATTTAGAATTCTCTCCATTGAAAGAAACTTAATATTATATATATTAAATTTAATTGCAGAAAAATCTTTAAACACTCACTGCGATTCCTTTAAGAAAATAAAATGGCGCCATTAGCACAATTGCCTTTAATGACATCTCTTGTTTTTTGCGTGTGCATTTGCCAAACATTTCTTGCAGTGGATGGACACATCTTGGTTTATCGACGTTTGACCAATCAGGTTATTGTAAATTTATATGCCCTCATATAAACCCTTGAATATCGTTTAACTAATTTTTATATTTATTTGCATGTTTGGTGGCAGTTAATTGAGGAATACAATGATATGCCAGCCCAGTTTGGGCCCAGCCTATCGACAAATGGAATTAAGGTATATGCTGTGCCAGTAGAGCCCAATGAAGAAGCTTGTAAAAAAATCAGTTCGCCACCTAGAACACTATACCCCAATAATGCTAAATTTGCTGCCATCATAAAGAGGTATTTATGAGCATATGTATATGTAATTAAAATGTAATGTTTGTTTCTTACGAGTATCTATTTAATTGTTTGAAAAAAAACCTACTCTCCTTTCCTTCCCTTTTGTACTGAATCTAAACAAATATAAAACACTAAACAAATATGCTGATTCCTTGTAGTACTAAAAGGTATTTTTCTTAATTTAATTTATGTATACAAATATTATATTTATATGTATATACATATGTATTCTTAATATTAATTATTGTTATTGTTATTATTTATTCTAAGTAAATTTAATTGTTTTTTTTTTGGTTTTGCCATAGAAATTATCGGGCTGCATTTTTTATAACAAATTAATTCTCATTAAAGAATCGGCACTAATTCACAAAATCAACTGATAACACTTGAAAAATACAAAACTTGCATTTATTTTATTATGGTTCAATTTTTTTTACTATCAAGTTAATGTCAAGTTAATTTGTTTAGTATCGAGTTAATGGCGACAAGGTCAAAAGAAAATCTTTTTGATATATGTATATACATATGTATATACATATGTACACACCTACATAAGCACAAGTTGCAAATTCTAGCACGCATACATACATATGTATGTATATGT
Source organism: Tachina fera (assembly GCA_905220375.1). NCBI lineage: Eukaryota > Metazoa > Arthropoda > Insecta > Diptera > Tachinidae > Tachina > Tachina fera. The sequence goes on from LR999963.1 coordinate 182,369,023, forward strand.
TTTATTTGTATTATTTTCGCGAGACGAAGTGAATAGTTTCTTGAAGACATAACGGCCTGTCACATGATGTCAGTAGCAAAAAATTTTCACATAACGACCTCCATATTTATATTTGTAAAAAAGGAAAATTTTAATTTTAACTACTTTTGGGCATATTTATTTAATAATTTATTTGTAATATTGTGTATTTATGCATATTATCAAGCAAGGGCATGGGATCGGTCTCATTCGATGCTCAGATGTTGTCCACAACAAAAAAAAGTGAAAATAAATTTTTTTACCCTTAGGCCCTTTCTCTATGCGCTGTCACATATGGTGATTTAACTGAGAATAGAGAAAGGCAGACAAGGGTTTCAAGTTTGGTTGAGAATGAAAACTTAGAGAAAAGATTTGGTATTCAAAGAATAAGGAAAAAGTAGAAAAGCAGGGAGGAGGCTGAAATATTTTTTAGCGTTTTTATTGCACTTTATTTTTTTTTTTTATACAATATGTATTTTGCATCTGACTTTTCAGCACATATGTATATAACTTCGCATGTCTGTCAAAATCACCAATTTACAGGCAACTTATAATTTTTTGCTTTCAAACGTACATGCATATATGTTTAGTTACATCTGACATAACCTCTTTCGTTATATTTTTGCGTCTACTCGGGTGTAACACCAAAATCAGCTGATGTCAAATGCTTTGCCAAATCAAAATAATTGAAGTTTTGTCATCTGATATTGTCGCCTGACTTTTACAGTTACCAAAGCCTTAAAGCTTTCATATGATATTAACATGTGTATATGTATATGTTTTGAGTGGAAAATTTGACAAAAATTCTTGTGCCACCAGCTTAAATACGATATGGATTAAACCCGGCATTGTTACTTTCTGTGAAAGTTCGTGAAAACTATTTTTTCACGATGTTTTTACATCTGATTTGTCAGTCGCTCTCTAAAAGAAACTTTAGGCTCAATTAGACGACTGTTTTAACTGTTAAGTTAAAAAGTAATGAAAATTGTAATAGAGATGTAACAGGAATGTAAGAATGTGTACATTACTTATCACATAACAATATCGATCAGCTGCTTCCTACCGTTGCAGTTACATTTCATTTAAGTCGGCTAACTGAGCCTTTTGTCATCTGACGTTTACACTCTCGAAAAATTTGGAAAATTGGAATATCAAATATAAAAATCATGTGCAAAACCTGCATAATCTTCCATTAAGCTTCACATAAACAATTGAAGACTGTTTTATTATTTTAGAAATTAAAGAAAATACAGATATGTTTTTACATATGTATTTATGTATGTAAATACTCTATATTAAATACAATTTAAACTCCAATTAAATTCAAAGTATTTCAATATTCTTTTACATTGTCTTACAGAGGCGGTGTTAATTGCACATTTGAATTCAAGGTGCGTAATGCACAGGCGGCCTTGTTTGATGCTGCTGTCATTTACAACAATGAAAGTGATGACTTGGGTAAGTAAATTATTTATTTATGTATTAATATTCTGGCCGATTTTGAATAAAATTTCGCGAGAAATTTCTCCCTATTCCAATTATTTTTTTTGTTTTGTTTTCCCTATTACCGGAACGAATTACTCGCAGAATTTTATTCTAATGTTATGCTTGAAACTTTCTTTATTGTAATTTTGTGTAATTCTCTTTATCATTTTATTTATTTATTTTTTTAATAGAACACATGTCGGCGCAAAATTCCAGCGGCATTTTAATACCTTCTGTTTTTGTGGGTCGTACAACAGGCATAAATTTAAAAAATTTCTTTACAACCGAAATTGTTTTAGTCATAAATGATGAGCTGCCCTTTAATATAAACACACAATTAATTCTACCATTTTCCATTTTAATAGGCTTATGTTTTTTAATTATGGTAATTTGTGATTGTTTCTAAATGATATTTCCATATGTATGATTTATGAATGATTTTTATTTTATTTTATTTAGATATTTTATATGATTTATAAATGCTTAAGAGAAGAAAGACGGTTGAGACGTCATCGTCTACCCAAGGGAATGTTAAAGAAACTGCCCATCATAAAGTTTACGAAAAATAGTGATCTCGCTTATGACACCTGTGTAATATGTCTGGATGAATTTGCGGAGGGTGATAAGTTGCGTGTGCTGCCATGTAAACATCGTAAGTATTTCGAAAAGTTTGAAAAGGGTTCGAACAATAGAAAATAGAATAGAAAAGGGGCCGGAATCTGCAACGATGAATTTTTAAGTGTTCAATAATAATTTGTGCGTGCCCAAGGGTGAGAACGAATTATTTAGACAGTTATAGTGAACACTGAAATTTGGTGAACACTTTAGAATTCAGCTCATCACTGCTGGATTTAGCCCCAGCAGAGAAAACGGAGATGCATTTTTCGAAATCGTTCTTGATCGATGCTTATCGCACCTTTATTGTAAAATAGTCATAACTCAAAAAATGCAGCAAATCCAATTTAAGGATGCAGAAATGAATATTATATCATATCGTGCCATAAGCGCCAAAAACGCATAATATTTAAACTATACTTTTTGACGAAACCCTACTATTTGCGATCGTAAATAATAAGTCGTAAATTGCACTATGAAAGTCTTATTGCTAAGCTGATTAGTTTGTGGAAGAGAGAGACGAATGGAACATAAACGTTTCTTTTCCACTCGTCTCTCTCTCCTGACAAACTAATCAGCTTAGCAATAAGAGTTGCATAGTGTAAATTAGGACTAATCAAATTTCGTAAAGAAAGAAGTTCAAACAATATGTCGGTTAAACTTTTTTGGCGGTTATGGCTCGCTATTTAATCTTGTGCAAACATTTCATATAAAAGGTTTAAAAAATAAAATATTTTTAAGTCTTCGTTGATTTGAGTATCTAAATTGAAAACTTAAAATTTATTTTCTGCCTTTTTTACCTTTTTCGAGTTATGGCTTTGCTGCAATAGAGGAGCAATATTTATTTCTTAACATTTATTTTTATAATTCTTCTAGCTTATCACAGTGATTGTATTGACGTTTGGCTGACAGAAAATAAACGTGAATGTCCAATTTGTAAGCGCAGGGTTTTTTCGAAGAGCGAAACCCGATCACAACGGAATCGACAGTCTTCATTAGATAGTATAACCGATACGGACGATGATACGACGCCATTGTTGCAGCAACAACAATCAACGAATAATACTTCGATAAATTCAACAGTCTCTACTTTGAATTCAACAGCAGCATCAACTACAAGTCATGGTACATTTCGTCGTAACAGTGGCAATAATATCGAAGCTGGTGTTGGTGGAGACGTTACGTCAGATGATGAGAATAGTAAGTTTGTGATGAAGTACTTTATTCTAAAGTTATCTGTAGTTTAATAGTATCTTAAACACTAAACACTAAAAAATTATTTTAATATTTTTCCATAGATTTAGGTCAGTTTATATATACTCTAATTAGTTGATCTCTACGTTAGAGTAAACTATCGTTAAAGCTCAGTTAGCCGATGGTAATGAAATGTAACTGCAACAGTGGGAAACAGCTGATCAATATTGTTATGTGAAAGTAATAAAAATGGTTATAGAGATTTAATGTAACGTAACCTACTTTTCATATAAAAATATCGATCAGTTGTTTCCTACCGTTGCACTTACATTCCATTACAGTCAGCTAACTGAGCCTTAAACTGGTTCAGTGCTTTTGATTGGTTGTTTAATTTTGTTTGCATTGGCGTACAGAACAACATATGTATATTTCCACGTAAATTTACATATTGACAATACTTGATTATTTTATATCATATGTACCTCGTAATATGACGCCAGCAGAGCAACTGTCATTTTACATTAATATCAACACAAATAGGTAGACGTTGATGATTTTATATTATGATTAATCAAACAAATATTTGGAAAATACTTGCCAAAAATATCTAATTTGCATGTTGTGTAATTTTTTGGTCACAAATAATTGTTGTGCAGCCTTTTTTAAACGAAAATTGTTTAATAAATAAACGTTAAATGCACAATAACACATAAAATAACATTTGATATAAAGATGGATTCATCAGGACGTGAGCTCTGATGATTATATCATAACGCTACCATAATACTAAAAAATCGAGTCTATATGTGATGAATTTTCAGCATGATATCAATTTGGCATTCATCTTGATATAAATTCATCAGGTGTGGACACTATCTTAGTTACCAACCTTCTTGGCACCGACTGCGACTATCAATGTTGCCACGTTTTATTTCACTGAAACTTAATTATATTTGCATATTTTTGAAGTCGTTTCATATAACTTATGAATACTTCTTGACGCTTAAGTTTAAACGTGAATTTGTTAGACGTTTGTGGAGAACAAATTATTTTAATAAAACAGATTTTTTCTACATAAAGCTTTATATTTCGATAAAAAGAATCCAAACTATTATATAAATTTCTCCAATTTTAATTTCAGTGCTTTCACCTGCCCGACGTGTAAATCCCTTTGATCGTTCACCCAATTTGCCTCCGCATTTGGCGGCTCAATTGAATAGTGAAAGTCGTACAAGATCCATATGGTCTTGGCCGGTTATAAGGTAATTTGATTCAAATATATTCGAAATTTGAAACTCGACACATCTTTTACAAAATTTTAGATGGTTCAGACAACCTGTAACGATTAGTGTAGCTGCCCCTCCCTATTTGGAAGATATTCTAAACGATGTACTTGCAGAGCGACCATCAGATACTGCAGAACGCAGTAATCTCTCAGCCAACTCTCCCCTAAGAGCTTCACACTCTTCAAATAATATTTTAAATCCGAATTTAGGTGGTTCTTTTAAAGATGACGAAGAAGATGATGCACCATTGCAATGTATATATGAACCTATAGCTGGACAAGCTACGGCAGCAGCTGGTGCAACTGCTGTTCAAAATATTTCTGCATCTCGTCAACGGCCCGTGCTGGCTACAGAGGCCAATGCCACAAATGAAACAGATTCAGATTTTTTTCAAACTCCTACACAGGGAGGTATAGCAGTTGCTGCTTTGCCACCCAACAACAACAACAATAATAATAATATCAACACGAATTCGACTACATTTTGGTAAAGTGCTGAAATTGGAAAGAGAAGCAAGAGATTTCAAAATGTTATAATTTTAATTTATGATCTGGATTGAAGAAAAAAAAATAAATGCAATAGCAGGGGATTTCGGCAGTTTGCCGCAACAAGTAAGTGAACATAATTTTTGTCTCGATGTTAAATTTTGTATAATAAAACACAGTCTTTAAGGGTTTTCACGAGCAAACTTGCATTTGCTAAATTTGCCACCTACAAAAAATCTGGCAGCATATTCCTCAGCTGTCAAAAGCTCTTTATTTATGTTATTGGTTCTTAATTTGTTTTATTTTTTATATAACATTTTTATCCCATCTTATAAATTAAACTATGGCGGTTGATAAGTATGTCAAAAGTACTTTTGTACTTTTATTTGCATCTGGCGAAATACTTATGTACTGCAACTTTTGCACAAACTATTATTTTAGTGTGATAGAAGTAAAGTGAAGTAAATTTAAAATAAATTTCTACTTGAATTTTTTTTTGTTATATTGATGGAAACGATACACGCATATTTATCAAGGCTTAGTTAGCCGACTGTAATGTAATGCAACTGCAACGTAGGAAAGAGCTGATAAATATTTTTATATGAAAAGTAGATTGCGTTAAATTACATCTCTATAACCATTTTCATAACTTTTCACATAAGAATATCGATCAGCTGTTTCCTACTATTGCAGTTACATTCCATTACAGTGGGCTAATTAAGCCTTTACACAGTTTGCACTACCAATCGTTAAAACCTATATTATATAAAACAAGGTTGCCAGATAAGTCAATTTAACAGTAACCACCCACGTCAGCCTTGAGAATTCTTCACATCAGGTGTTGTTTTTAGAGATATACAGCCTTAACCTAAAGCGGCCCGCTCACTTGCAATATAATTGTGTAACTTTTCGTAATGTGCAATAATATCGCCAATATGTATGTATGTCATATTCGGAAGTGGCACAATATATTGGCAAATATCAAACGACTTTTGATTTTTATTGTACAATCAAGATAATTGTGTAATGTGGTGGCAAAATTGTTCAATGTTGTTTACTTTTTCACTGTCAGAAAAATTGTGCAATACTATTTTTCAAAATGTGCCATTTATTGCATAGTATAGGTCAAAACGACAATAATATGTACAACAACATATGCAATAATATTGTATAAGGGATAGGCCGCTTAAGGTACATAATCGGCCATGTTACAGAACTCGAGTCCGTTCAGAAACGGAATTCAATCCACCCCATTTTTATAGCAGATGGTGACTAAAAAATAAAACTAAAATACGGGAATTTATCAGGTTACATCTTGAGGAGAATTCAATTCCATTTCCGAACGGAATTAAACTCTGTGACATGGCCGAATACATAAAATTTCAATATATACATATATAAATATTTGGTCATGCTCTTCAAACCGAATCCGAATAAATTTCTCGTTTTCCAAAAATAAATAATAGCCCCATTGATCTGTTTTAAATAATACATATGCTAAATTAATTTCAGATATGATCTTCAAGCTCTAAAAAATAGAACACTCTAAAAAAGTCTGAAAAAACTTCGCTATTAATGGGTTTAATTTTTCTATGTCGAGCTTTCTTAAATCGACTCGATTTACAGAGCAGGCGGGATTAACTTTTATTAACAATAGGTACTTATACATACATATGTAATTTTATGCTATAATATGATATCGGCTATACATAAATGCGTATAAATTTTAAAGTCCGATTTTCCACCACTTGTTCAAATTTTTGGTGCCGCATATCGGCAAAAGTTGCCGGAATATAGACCTCGAGTATGTCAAAAATTTCGCGTTCGTAAAATATAAGAATATATATTGCTGCACATCGAGCAAAAAACTATCCTTCTGTTTCATTCCGAAACTGCCATACGCAAATTAAGTAAATTTGCCCGATTTGCAAACGTTGCTTACATTTATGATAAAATTGCAACTCACACTGAAAATACATGATAATATACGAGTAGTTGCCAGATCTGTGTTTTTTGTATCCTTTAAATTTATTTTGAAATTTTATAGTTTTTTCAAACCTTTTAAGAAAAATTACATGAAAAATTAAATTTAAACTGAATAATATTTTTCAAATAATTTTTAGGTCTCATAATCAAATCAACTAGTTCTTCTGCTCCACTGGATGAGAAGAAAATTCATGTGTATATTGTGATTTATTTAAAACTGACAAATTGTCTTACATTAAAAAAAAGTACTAACTAAGCAAACTATTTTACATAAACGAAAAAAAATTTATTGAACTAAACTAAGACAGATTGATAAGTTGTATAATATGTATCGACAAATTTTCTGAGAAAAGCTGTCGAACACTTTATTGTTTATATTTATATGAATAGTGTTTGACAGCGTGAGTCACTGTATGTATGTAACTTAATAATCTGACTTGAGTATATAAAATACAAAATTAAACTAACTAAGCAATTTTTAATCCATTAAAAAAAAACAAAATATAATGAGATTTTTCGTAAATTTTTTTTAAAGAAAATGGTTTCAGGAACATGTTTTGCAACAATTACATCTAGCATCCATGAAGTGGGTTAATATCCAAAATAAATTTTTGAAAATATTAAAATTGTTGTCAAAGTTTTATTTTCAGTTTAACATTGACATTTCCTAGGAACTAGTTCCAAATAAAATTACTGATTAGGAGGGCACTGGTTGTAAAACAGCTTGTGTTTTCTTATTTTATTTTTATTTATAAGTAAAATCTGTATTACTTCCTTAATTACTCGTAGTTGTAGAACTTATAAGTATCGCCAATGATGTTTGCTTGAAATTATCTCTTTTAGAATAAGTTTTCAGCACAAGTTTGAAACAGATTCTTTATGTTTTTTTTTAGTTTTTAGTCTTGCAATTATTCTTTTGAAAAAATGTATTGCCTTCAGAAAACAATATTTAACGTTTAGTGTCCAAAGCAAGGAATAAAATATGAAGTTTAAGCTTGATTCTTTTTGAAAATTTATTCATATTCATATGTATATATCGTTACCATTATATCGAGATTTTTGCATTTTTCCATACAAAAAAAAACTTCGATTAAAAAAAATAACGAGTAAAGGCTTCATTAGTCTTTACTTTCTGTTGCTGTTCTGTGCCGTTCTTTTCCGTATAAAATACTTTGCAATTACTTTTTCTGTGAAAAAATCAGCTGGCAACCTATAGAATTGATTGCACTTGTACACAAAGTATCACATCACACTTATACATACACACTTTTGGCTGTCAATTAACGTTGAATTCTATTTTCTACAGATCTGTCCGCAACAGAACAGGCCTAAAAAGGAAAAACTAACCACACATACAGATTTTCAACTAAACAGAAACTAAACAGCTGATTCAGAACAGAACAGCATGTACAAACTAATTCTGCCTTTAAGGTGTTTTATATGTATGCATATAACGAAAGTAAATCAATTAATAATGAGCTTGTTTATTTTAATACCATGGAAATAATTAAGAGCCATTTTTCTTAGTACGAATCTTAATTTATTATTATAAGTTAATTTATTCCAACATTAATTGAATTTAATATTGCTACACTGCACAATAAAGTATGGCAACACTTTCTTTGCACATGTTACAATGTTATCAAAATAAATGGTTGCGGTTTTTCAAAGAGAAAGAAGAAGGCATAATTTATATTTACAAGTGAAAAATTTTGTGAATAAGTGATAAAAATAAATAAATTAATAAATCTGCTGATATACATATGTATGTATGTATGTATATGGCTTATGTTCAAGTATGGTTGTTGACAGTTTTAATGTATGATTAAACCATTGTGAAGCGTTGTTTAAAAAAAGCACTTACAAAAACTACTGTCACAGATTCATGAGTTTAGGCGTGATTGCTGCATAACAAGTTCCAAGAATGCTATTAAAGAAATTAATTTCGTTTTATTATGAGTTTTTTTTTCAATGGGAATGAAATTTGACCTTTTATTATTTACTATTTTTTTGTTTTATTTTTTTTCCAGAGTGGACTTACACTCCGCTATAATGCTGGCGCAAAACTTAAGTTAATAAGACAGAGACTGACAATAGAGTGGGATACAGATTTGCTTGTATGGATGTAGTATATGCAACTGGTTTTGTTTTGTAATTTTTATAATATGCGACTTGAAGAATTGCACTAGTAAACTGGCGGCGTGTGAATCCACTTTTAGTACGCATCTTTATTATTTTATGTTTATTGTTTTCTTTGAAGAAAATTCATCTCCAATCTATACCTTTATTATATAATAATACCAAATAATTTAAATATTTCCACAGCCAATTTTCTATAAGAAATAAAAACAAACACTCATTAATTGGCTTCACAAAATTGTGTTAAATTAAATTCATTAAGTACCTTTCTTTTTTTTAATAAAATGTATAAATAAATATTAAACTAAACTTATTTTTACTTGTAAACTCTAAGTCTGTATTCTGTAACATTATTGATTCTAAGAGTATGTAATAACACGAAAATAACAACCCATAGTGCGGAACAAAAAAACTGAAATTTATTTATATGTATGTATGTATATGTTATATTAATTAATGTTTTTATGTTATTTTTATTATAATTATTAAATATATTCTTCATATACAATACAGTATATTTTAATTGGAATATTGCAAAGAAAAAAAAAGAACAATCCAAAACTATCAATAGCTAACAACCAACAAAAACAAAAGAAATATATTAAATAAAGTGTAAAATTTTTAGTCATTTTATTAAAAATAAAAAATAATACAAAAACAAAAATTTATGGAAATGTATTTATAATTAATAATTTTCTTTTTATTTTAACTTGTAGATTTTATTTATGCAAATAAGCAAGAATTCTAAAATCAAGAACCCCAAAAGTAAGAATCAAGAATCTAAATAACAAGGATGATAATAACTCAAGAAATTAAAAATTAACTTAAAATTTAATAGACACTCATACATATTGCAGTCATATACATACAACATTTTTAAATCATTAATGCAAACAAAAATGGTAAGTAGTGAAAATATCATAAGAAAAACTTTACTACATTCATTTAGGCCAATTGCAATAAAGCAATTTTCTTAGCAAATGCTAAAAAAATTTAGACGAAACGGAAGATAATTGTATATAAAATAATATTTTTTAAATCATTTACAGCCTTATAAATAAAAATTAAAAAGGCTTTGTAAAGGCTTTTTAAGAAAAATTGTGTATGAAAATTTGTTTTAAAAAATCTTTATAAAGACTTTTTAAGCTTTATAAAGAAGGCCGTTAAAGTTGTAAGAACCATTTCGGAAAAATAAAAAGGAGCTTTAAAGCTTTTACTTTCCAGTTTTATTTTCTCATGAAATATAACTTTTAAATTTTTACGAACCTTGCTTTCAATGTTATTCACTTGAGAGGCAGGTCACCTGCCCAGCATTCTTGTAATTTAAAAGGATTTACTATTTATATCTTTAATTTTTTTTAGGTAAAAGATTTCAAGGAAATTTTTCCTATTCAAAGGATTATTTAAAAGGTCTTCAAATAATTTTACCTGTATTAAAAGGAGCAATTCCAAACATCTAAAAGAAACAATTATTTATTTAATTATGTAAATATTTCTTTTATTAAATTAAAATGGTAAGTTTTAAAAATAAAAGCAATTTTATGAAAATTTTAAATAAAATGTACCCTATTCTTTAAAGATTCAAATCACATGTCATTCAAAATGTTGCAGGATTTTTATCAAATCATAACATCTATACTTATGTACATACAAACACATAATAATTTCCAAAATCCATTTACACATATTTCTACAATCAAAAGTCCATCAACATAATCCTTTATTTAATCATTTCTTCGAATACATTTTCGGGTAAGTCACTTGTTTAAAACTTTTAATTTTTACAAATTCATCAAAAATTAAACAAATTCAAAAGGCATTTTTTCAAAACAAACAAGAAATTTTCTTCAACATGCTTTAATTTATCACAACAATTTCATTTATAAAATTTTTTTACATACAAGAAAACAAATTTTCCTACTTCTTAAAATTACACAAATTTAGCCTAAATACAAAATATGTATTCTTAAAAGCTAAGAAATTTAAGTGTTTTATAAAATTCCTCAAAACTGCTGCTAAGTCACGCTTCACACACCACAAAATTTTAGCTAATCAATTGGTTTTATAAGGCTCCCATCTCTCTTCCATAAGCTCAACTAAAATTGCCGTGTGTGAAACCACTATAAGTACATGTTAAGTTTCTATAGTATAATTTGTTTTTTCTTAAACTAAAAATATTGTACATATTTAAAGAAATCACAGCTTTTTAGTATACCTTAGTTTAAATTTTTTTTTTCATTAAATACATTTCCCCTATAAATTAAATTAAATTAATAAATTTTGTTAAAAGTTTAAAATTGCTAAAAGAAAATATTTCTACAATATTTAAACAATTTGTTTAGAAAAATTTTGTTGTACAGATTTTATTTTGTTTAAAAATCCGTAGAAGAAATTTTTCATTGCAAACGAAAATAAAAGGGTGTCCAACAATTGACGCAAGATTAGAAATTAGTAGCATTTAAACGGATCAAAAAAGTTATAGCAAAACAACTGTTAATAGAGTTGGAAATAAAGTATTTTAATTGTTATTCACTCTCCATGGTAAATAATTGTTATTAATTGTTATTCACCTCTACCGTTAATAACCGTTTCTTTCTTAGCATTAAACATTTATTCCCCTCGAAGGGAAATTTTTTATTGTTAAATCTACCGAGGAATTTTTGCCCGCTATCAGTCCTCACTGAATGTAAACAACAGTAAGATGAAGTTTAAAGCTTAAAATTTATTTTAAAATCTAACGAATTTAGTTTAATAATAAAAAAATATGCACGAATTTTCCGTTTCAAATGAAATGTTTTAAGTGTAAAAATGTGTTTTCAAATATTCCAGCTGCATTGGAAAAAATTCTTTAGTATAGAAACAAAAATATGAAGGGAGAGAAGAAGAGGTCGCAGACAAAAATATTGATAAGGAAAAAAATTATTCACGATTGCAATCAGGGTGACCGATGACATTTTTCAAAAAGTGGCCCCAAATAGGGGATTTATCAAAAAAGGGGCATATTGAAAAAAAATGCGACATCTACACTAAACTTTTTATTGTTAATGTATATTATATAATTCACTCAAAAAAGTGGGAAGGCATTCGAAAAAGTGGCAATTTGCCACTTTAGTCGTTCAAATGGTCACGCTGATTGCAATTTTTGGAAAAGGGAAATTCTTCACAATAGCGGTGATTTTTTATTTACTAATACTTCAGTTAGAGAAAAACGATTTAGCTTGAATTTTTAAAGTATTTTTAGCTAACTTTTTTGATCTGATTTGCTTCTCCACGTTTCCTACTAGCAATATAAAAAAGTTTCATGCAACTAATTTCATGGAAAATTTCATAATTTAAATTTAGTCATACAATTTTTCATGAATTAATTAAATGCATGAAATTATTCTCATTTGCCTATAGCAGACGTTGAGAAGGAAATTAGATTAATAAAAGTTAAAAAAAAATTCTTTAAACATTCATACTATTCCATTTTCTCTATGTCGCACTCTTCTCAATTTTCAATTGAGTCGGTTGTTGTCCAAATCAAAGCGTGTATGGCTTTGTAAATTGATTAGCTTGGCAGTTGTCGAATTGGTTCAAGAAAAATCAAGAGATTTTGATTTTTAATTTTGACTGGTAAATCTTTCAATTCGATTGTGCTGGGTGTGCTCAAGTCTCTTGATTAGCTGTCAAAACTTATGTTTTTTGGCTTTATTTTGTATAGAAAAAGTTATGTATTTTTAAAATTATATTTAATTTCAAAGAATTTTAAATAAAAAATGAAAAAATTTATGAATGAATGTAATAGAAGTTTTAAATTTTTAAATTAATTAATTGAAAAAAAAAAATATAAATTTGACAGTTGAACAAAAATCTTTCAATTCAGTTTATGAAGTGTGTAGCCAAGAATCAATTGGCAATTGAATTAAAACGTGTATGATGTGCTTTAGAAAATAGAATAAAAAGTTTCTTGCAACAACTTCGCTCTCTGAAAAGAAAGTGAATTTTGTAATTTTGCAACACTGAGTTCTTGAACGAAAGCAATCGAATTGAAATTCTAATGGATACTGGCTTTAGACTTCAGCAAATCCAATCATACAAAATTCTAGCAAAATATTCGAGCTGTTTCTTAAGGAATGACATTTTAATGACTTCCAAACTCTCAATAACTTCTTGTTTTCTATTCTGTTCAGAAGTCAAACTTGATAAAATCCAAATGTATAATAATAAGAAGCATGTTCGCTATCTTGTACTGCAATCAAAGAGTATGTATGTATATAAGAATATTGCATGACATAATTCTCATTTGAAATTAGTTTTTCTTTATTCCATTTAAGAAAATTATATATGGAACGAAGTTTTGATGACTTCCAATTAAATCTATCAGCCCAATATTCCCTCGGAATTTATTTCTCACGGAAATTAATTTTGTCGAGAAAACATTCCTCCAATCATAAATTTCTTGGTAGCAAAAAAGAGTAATACGTGGCATCACCTCATTACGGATATCGTTGTTTTGCTTGTTTGTTGACATTTTGTTTCTCTCTTTTTTTTGAGTGAGAGAATAAACAAAATTACTAAAATTCAACAACTTGGAAAAATATGTAAAAAAAAGTTTATAAATGATTAATTTGTGCATTATTTGTGTTTTTTTACATACAAGATCTATAAAATACAAGTTTATGTATATAAATTGTGTTTTAATGAAGTATTAAATATGTTTTTATGTAAAGTCTCTTCTGTTTTGCAAAGGAAAGATTTTTGGTGAAAAAAGCAAGTTCAGCGGCGTTCATAATACCTACTTTTTCCCCGGGGAGTTTTTTTATTCCCACATTTGGGAAAAACAAATTCATAATTGGAGAAAAGAGAAAAGTGAAAAAACTTGCACGGAATTGTTATTCATGATTGGGCTGTATGTATATTAAAATCATTGGAAATTATCCACTTTGTCACAACTTCAGATTCTTATTTAATTCGGTGGAAGCTGTTTTTTTGCTGGGACACACACATTCCTTAGTTTCCACATCTTGTATTTTAATGTCTTGCATGAATTGTGGAACACCCTGCTTTTATTTAAACTTATTTAGACTGAAATTAATGTCCTTCATAAGTTTTCCAATTTAACCCTCATCTTGAAAAAGAAAAAATCCTTTTTACTCAAACTTATTTTCACAAGTTAGTAAAAAATCTTTTATGGTAACTGGCAATGGCATTTCATTTCCGTCCGTCCGCCAGATTTTTGTGAAAGAAAATGTTTCTCAGCAACATTTCTTTGTTTTTTTTTGTAAAGCTCAAAACCCCATTATATGACCTATTTTCCTTACTTTAGTTTCATTCTTTAAATTCGCTTTTATCATTTAATTCCTGCTTAACATTAGAATTGTTGGCGGGTTGATTGTTCATGGAGCCGTTCACAGCTGCTGCACCCAATAAATTGGCCATATTCGCAGCAGAAATACCACCGGGATAGAGATTTTGATAGAACAGAGGATTTTGTAATTGAAACAGAGCCATCAAATGGGTCAATTGTAAATTTGGAGCATTAGGATCCATGGCAGCAGTGGCGCCTATAAACGGATTGATCATGGAGAGAGTGGCGGGATTACAAGCTGCATTTGCAGCAATATTGAGCTCAGCACTGTTCTCCAGTTTCAAACGTTTGGAGTCTTGAGTCTCTGCAGGCAATTGCTTAGATTAGGGAAACAATTTTTAAGGACATTTTGTCTATATAAAGTTCTTTTCACCAAAACTTACAATCTTTTTGGGCGGACGGCCACGCTTCCGTGCCAGAAAATGTTCCGCCGACAATGAGGACAGGGGCGTTGAAGTAGCGCTGGTTGAAGCTCTGGTTTCCATCTTTACTTTTACGTTCGCCTTAGGGGACTCGTCTTCACTCGAATCTTTTTGTGTTTTAGATTGTGGATAACTTTGCTCTCCCTCTGCCCGATCATGTTTACGCTTGTGACTTATCATTTGTGTGCTGGAGTGCAAAATGAAATTACAACCCTCACGCACACAATGTATATGATTGGACACGGTCGAAAACTTGCAATCGTCGAAGGGACATTGTTCGGTTTTCAAGATTTTCTTAAAGCCATCCTGTATCAATTGGTGATCTTTCATGTGATATGTCTTGTGTTTATCTTAAGGAAAAGAAAGAAAATATTTTATTAAAACGAAATGTAAACAGCCTGTTCCTGGATTTCAAACTGAAATGTAAAAAAGTAAATGTGCCAATTTATGGGAATTTTTGTACATCGAAAATTTGCTTTTCATTCGAATTTTAATTATTGCAAAGAGTTTGTAACATATCAAATGTTTTTAAACATAATATTAAAGAATTAAATTAATATTTCTTCAAATTGATCGTGTGAGAATTAAGCCAACTTTCACATTGGTATTGCAATTCACAACTTAAATAACGACTGAGTTTAAATTTTAGTTTCTTGGAAAATGTTTTGATTTATTTATTGCACCTTTCAATTAAATGGTTTATTGAAACAGAAGTTTTATTAGAAATTATTGTATCATCGCTTCCAAGCATCATTTTTTAATTAAAAAACGCTAAATTTTATTATTTTTAATAAAAAGTTAAAAATGTTGCATAAAAACGTTATAAAATTAGAAACTTATTTTAATTCACAATAGGGGTTATCGTGAATAAAATGTAAAATGTTTGCTCCCATGCAATTTGCATTCCACATGATGGGAAATTTGCAATGTTGAATTTCATGGGAACGTTTGTTCCTGCTATCAATGCGTAGTGAATATAAAAACGCGAAGAAGACTTGTAAAGCTTAACAATTAATTGAAAATCAAACAAAATTAAGACTAATAAATTCAGTGAATTGCGACTTTGACCCGCGCACGAAGGGTTCCGTACGGACACGAGATATGTAATTAAATACGAACTTTAGCCAATATAAACTATAGTTTTGGCATTTTTTTCGTTTTTTTCGGTTTTAAGCGTTTTTTTATTTTTGGGGTTTTCTGAGTTTATTTTCGCTTTCTGAGTTTTGGCACTTTTTTTCTCGTTTTGGCGGATTTTTTTGGTTTTTTTAATTTTGGCGTTTTTTTTATTTTGGCGATTTTTTTAATCTTTTTTTTCTATAGGTGATTTTTTTTGGTTTAAAATTTTTTTTCGTTTTTGACTTTTTTTAGTTTTGGCGATTTTTTTTATTTCGACGATTTTTTTAATTTTGGCAATTTTTTTCATATAGGCGATTTGTTTTTGTTTCGGCGATTTTTCGGTTTTTAGATTTTTTTTTTAATTTTGGCAATTTCTTTTAGTTTTGACACTTTTTTTTCTCGTTTTGGCGATTTTTTTGGGGTTTGGCGTTTTTTTATATTTTGGCGATTTTTTCGTTTTGGCAGGCTGCTCCGTTCAACTATGTGTTGTCATTAATAATTATCACATGTAATTTGACTTAATAAGCGATACGAACTTTAGCCCGTACAAATCATAAATATAGATTTTTTTTAATTTGGGGATTTTTTTTAATTTTGGCGATTTTCGGTTTTTGGCGTTTCTTCATTTTGGCGATTTTTTCATGTGAACAATTATTTTGTTATGGAACCTTTTTCGTGTTTTGGAGATTTTTTCGGTTTTTGGCGATATTTTTTAAATTTTTGGCGATTTTTTTCAGGTTTTGGCGATTTAATAATTTTTGGATTTTTTAGTTTTACCGTTTTTGAAAATTTCAAGAGTTTACCTCTTACGGTTTCCAAGATATAGCAAGTTGTCAAAATTACGTAGTCAAAATTGCATTAACTGATGGACCACCCTTTAATTAAAATTTTTTTTAAATTTTAGTGTTAATTGTTATAGTCTATACAAAAATACACTAATTTTACATATTTCAAGTGTCAATATACATATGTACATACAATTATATGTATATAATATGGGATTTTAACATTTTTCGTTGCTCGTTTTGGAACACCCTTTAATTTTTAATTCTCATGTATTTGCTGTTGTAGCGGCTATGGTTCTACATACTCTGTCCAAATTTCAGGTCCGTAGCTCTTACGGTTCCTGACAAAATAGTGTGTGATAGGCAGACAGACAGCGTATCGAAAACAATAGGGTTCCTTTTTTCACCTTTGGTGTACGGAACCCTAATAATAAGAAATATGTAAGTCTTCTTCCCGTTTTTTATATTCACTATGCATTGATAGCGGGAACAAACAATTGTTAGTCCTAATTTAGACACGAAAACATTTGGAAGGGAAACATTTAGTTTGGTAGCAATTTACGGTTGGGGAAGAGAGAATCATTTCTGTGTTCGGTAAACGGCGACACGCTTTGTTTTCATATTCTTTGCTACATATACACGCATACATGTACAAATATGCATGCTTGCTTTTATGCAGTAATATTGGAATGTCGCCGGCAACATTTTCGTCTGTGTGGATGCGAAGGAGACAACAAAAGAGTTCCAGATGTTTTCCTTATAAATGTTCACACGTCTAAATTAGGATTACCATGGAATTCGCTATTGCTAATTTCCCACCATGGGGAATGAAAATTTCATTTTATTCACGATATAGGGGTGAATAAGAGAAAAGTGAAAAATCTGGCAAAAATCTAGAAAATCGTCTTCCATGTTTCACCTAAATTGCAAACAAATACTTTTGTTCATCATCAGGAGACAGGACATAATTCCTACAGGCCTTAATTCCTAGAGCATAATTACTTACCCATATCAGCTTTGTTCTTAAATGTATGATTACAGCCCTCCCTGCAGCAATGATAGTGCGATGTCTTCTTGCCATAAAATGGACAATCCTCTATTTTGCAATTTTCATGGGCCCGAAAACGGCGAAAACCTTCCTGTACTATCTCAGAATTTTTGCGATGAAAATTCGCATGCATTTGAACATCACTAGTGCTCACATAGACCTTGGGACAGTCCTCATAAACACAATGATAGTGGGTCTGCTTCCAGTTGTAGGCACAGCCGGCACCATACTCGGGAGCACAGTCGTCCGAGGAAGAGAAACGGGCAAAACCCAAAAGCAAACTCTCTTTGCGTTTCTTGTGCCATTTCAAATGGCGTATGATGTCATCTTTTTTGCTTAAAATTTTGCCCTTACAAGGTTCCTCATAGCAATGAAAATGCTCACGCAAGTTCTCCTGCCGGCACAAAGAGTTTTCGCACTCCAAATAGGAAGAGTTTTTGCGTAAATGTTTTAAATTTTCTTCGGTTAGAAAGGAATCAACAGCCGACGAAGAAGACGTCGTCGTCGTTGTCGTCATCGTTGTGATGGTTTTTTGTGCACAGGATGATGATGTTTCAAATGTTTGACCGTGGCCCGAAGAAAGCTGCTCACTGGAAGGAGGAGTGAGTAGGGCATTCTTCAATGACACAGGTGTAACATTTGCCTTGTCATCATCTGTGACAAGAGTGTCTTTATAGGCTAAAATTTGTGAGGTAGAGGAATTTATTTGGCTGTTGGACTTTTCCGGAGTGTAGGGCTGCAGGAATAGAAGAAAATAAAATATTAAAATAAAAAATAATGAAAATTTGTCTTAAATGTGTTGGATTTTTTATTGTGTTCCCCTGGCTTCTTCTGCTTCTTATTTGTTTAAAGTGTACTCAAGTTTCAATTCTGCCCCCACACGTTTTTGAGACAAATTCGTGTTAAAGTTGTTGTTGTTTTTTTTAGATTTTTTTTGTGATGTATTTTGTTGGAGCAGAAGTTTTTATGGTTTATTTTTTGAAGAAAAAAAGTCACAAGTGTTCAAAATGTATTTGCTACAATGTTGCTCTTAGTGTTTTTAAGTTTTAATTTCAATTGAATTAATTGTTTTCCTACGAAACTTTTTTTAAGAAAAATAAACAAAACATCTTTAGATTTCTTTTAAAGAAATTTTCTGCTGCAAATACTTATGTAATTATTAATCACAAATACAAAAACAAACAAAAGAAAAATTAGTTAAAAAAATATATATGTATGATGCTTTTACATTAACAAAAAAAAAAAAAAAGAATCAAATAAATTTGCTTGGCGAAATAATTTGGAATAAAAATTTCTTAAAAAAGAAGAAGTGTGAGATGAAAATTAAATGTTAAATGTTGATAATGTGTTTTTCGAAACTCTTATCTATTTTTTAAATTTCATTAAAATCGTTTCAGCCGTTTAGCCGATAAAAACGTCACTTTTGCATTCGGACTGGGGGGTGAACAGCATATTCACTGCTGCTGATTTTCTTTTGCGTAGGGAACCCTAAAATATCTTGGTTTAATAGATCTCAGTCAGATGAAACGATAATAAATATTTTCTGGGTATGGAGGTTTTACAGCAGACCTACGAACCTCTAGGATTTTCTGTAATATTTTTTTAACCAACCCTGTAGGAAAAAATAAGCATTAAAATTGGTGAATCCGTTTTTTTATTAGTTTTAGAGAATGAACTGTGTTTATTAGTTTTTATTTGTTTAGTTTTTCGGTTAAAGCAGTTAAAGTTTTTTGTAATTCTCTTTTTTTATCATTAGTGAAGCTTACTTTTATTCGAACTAAATTTCGAATTTCTAAATATAAAAGAAAATTAATTTGAAAGTCTAATTAATGCAAAAGGAAAATGTGTCTATTCGAAAATGCGAAAAATAATTTTTTTTTAAATTGAGTTCGAAATTTCGAACTTCAAATACTTGCTTGAATATGAGTGAACATAACATTAATTTTTAAGTCTACATGTTATAAAAAATTCATTTTTTCCAAATTTTGAAAATATCATTGAAATATCAAAAATGCAATATTTATTGCGATATAATTTCACTTTTAACGAAAATTTGCTAGCGAGCTTCAAATTTCTTAAATTGTTCTTAATTTTTTTTCATCAAAAATTTTATGTTGGTTTTAAGTATAAAAAGTAAAAAAAAAAACATTATAATAATGAATTGTCAGAAAAAATTTAAGCTAAGCTTTGAAATTTGGAAAAAAATTAATTAAAAGAATCAGAAATAATTTTTAGAAAACGCTAAAAAGCGAAAAAAAAACATCCAAAACGAAAAAAAACGCCAAGAACAAAAAAAAATCACTTAAACTAAAATAAATCGTAAAACCGAAAAAAATCACCAAAAACCCGAAAAATTATCGCCTAAACAAAAAAAATCTGTAAATTAAAATAAATCTCCGAAAACCGAAAAAATCGCCATAATGAAAAAAACACCAAAAAGGAAAAAATCCCTAAAATGAAAAAAAACGGCAAAAACCAAAAACTTATCGCCAAAACGAAAACTTATCGCCATATTAAAAAAACCCCAAAAATTAAAAAAAATCGCTAAAATAAAAAACCCAAAAATAAAAAAATTAGCGATTTTTTTTATTTTTGGAAAAAAATTGATAAAAACAGAAATATTATCGCCAAAAACGAAAAAAAGCGCCAAACTAAAAAAATATCTATAAAATTTAAATAAATCGGCAAAAAAGAAGAAAAAATCGCCATAATAAAAAAAATTCCAAAAATTAAAAAAATCGCTCAAATTAAAAAAACTTCAAAAATCGCCACAACAAAAAACTCCAAATATAAAAAAAAATCCCCAAAACCGAAAAAAATAAAAAAAAACGCAAAAACTAAAAAAACGCCAATACAAAAAAAAATACGAAAAAATCCCAAAAACGTAAAAAATTCGAAAACTATATATTCAGACTTACCATAAATAAAGTTTCACATGAAAATTTCCGAACGTGTGAACAATTGGTAACAAAAAGGTTCATACGATTGCAAAATATTTTGACAATTTATGAAGAAAATTAATCACAAAGATTTGCATGGTGGAAAAAGTGGAAATATATATATTGGAATTGGTGATACGAAAATAAAATCCATGTGAACGAAGAACTTTATTCGTAAATTTTCACATGTGGAATTCATGATAAGACTGATTATATAGGCTAAAGATCATATAATAATACATACATAGTGTCCGCACGGAACCCTTCCGTGGGAATTTTTTTCCCGCGGAAAAATTCCAACTAGTGGAAAGTAATAGGGAAAACAAAAAATTGTAATTGGAAAAGGGAGAAATTTCTCGCGTAATTTTATTCATAATTGCCCTAAATGAGATATTATAGTTGTTCCAAGAAATTTTTAGATAAAGGTTCCCTAATCTCAACAAAAATGAAGTTCAATGTATTTTCAATAAAAAAATATTTTACTGAAGAAATTTCAAATAATAATTTGGGATTAAGAAATGTTAAATTTAATAATTTTCTTTTAAATATTTTTGAATAAATTTACCTAAAATAAAAATAAAACAAGTGCACTCACCATTTGCGTGGAATCCTCCATGGAATCTGAGGTGGTTTCCAAAGCCATAACACTCGAACCCAATAGTTTAGAATTTCCGGTGGTGGAACTGGAATTACCCGAAGAAGAATGTAGACTAGAAAAAATCTGAGCATCCTCATCTAAATTTATACACTCTGCAGTTTGTTGCGACTTAATAAGTAATTCAACATTATCATTTGCTGGGCTACTTCGATCGACTTCAGCATCAACATCACTGTCAGCAGGAGCCACAGACGACTCGTTGTCGGACACCAGCTGGCCGGTGATGGATTTATCATTTGCTAAGGCCAAATTGGAGTCACTGCAGGGTGTTGAGGTTACTGTAGATGATTGAAGAAAATGTGATTGTGATGAGGCGGCTATAAAAGGATACTGAGCTGTAAAAGCAGAAGGAAAGAAAAGAGAAGAAGCAGAAGCAGAAGAGAGTGGAACAGCTGCGGCGGCACAAGACGTGTTATAAGCGGCCACATTTGGGGCAGTTTGTATTGAGCTGCAATTGTCAGCAATGGGAGTGTTAAATATGGAACTACTGGCACTATTTGGGGTAGTGGGGGTTAGTAAAAAATTTGTGGAAGTTATTTGTTGTTGTTGCTGCTGGTGCTGTTGCTGCTGCTGTTGCTGCATCAACATAAACTGTGTCAAGGGTGGCAGATTATTTAGCAACACTTGTGCCATGGCTGGCTGAGTGTGTGCCGCCGTCAGCTGTGCAAAGGGATTGAGAGCTTGGGGTGTTTGGGAAAAGCTGGTAGCGGGGCAGTTAGTTGTTGTATTTGGCAAGGGACTCAAATTACTATTGGGACTACTACTACGGCTACTACTACACATGATGTTTTGTGAACTTTGACGATTTGGGTTGCTTAAATTCATAGTTTGGGTAGGGAAATCCTTGGCTTTGACGGGACTGGTTAAAATGTGTTGAGACTGTTGTTGTTGTTGCTGCTGTTGCTGCTGCTGCTGTTGTTGTTGCTGCTGCTGCAACAAATTCATCATATATAATTGCATAATGAATTCCAGTTGAGAAGACATTTTTAAGCTTTTTATAAATATGTTTTTTTTATTATAATTTAATTTTTTTATTTAATAATATTTTCCCTTTAGGCAAAACACTATTTCTTAAATGAATTTATTTTTTTTTAATATTTGCTATAATTTTTTTTCGTAATTCTTAGCTGTTGTGCATTTTTTTGTTTGTTTCTCAAACTTCACGTAAAATTTTCAATTTAATTTATTTAAAACAAATTTTCTATTTCACATGCAGCTTTAGAAAACTAAATAAAATTCGCTAAAAAGTTATTCGAAGCTTGGCGTTCGGGCTCAAACTGGCTTAACTCTTCACCAAAGAACACTATATAAAGCAAAAATTTTGCGAGATCTAAAAAAAGGCGGCCAAACAAACCCTCTCCTTTTGTTGAGCTGCATAAAAAAGTGAATAAATAGTATGTGTGTACGACGCTCTTGTTTTCTACAGTGATCAAATTTCTCTTAAAAAACAGTTTAAAACATTTATGAAGAGCAGGATCTTTTCATCGTTTGTTTTTCTTTTTTACTCTCTTTAGGAAATACTCGTAGTTTTTTTATTAATTTGCGAAAAAGGGTGGTTGTAATATACTCAAAAATATTTCTACAATTTTTTAAGGTTACAAACTATTTTGTAATAAATTTTGTTTTGCAATAATTGTATAGTTTTTTTTTTGCTGTTAAAGCAACCCTTATTTCTTTTATTAGCAAAAAAAAATTACATTATTTTGTGCCGGAAAATATTATTTTGGAAATTAATTGTTTCCGTTTATTTGTTGTTGCCGGTGCTGCATGTTGAGCCAATGATGTTTAAGGAAATGGTAATATTTTTTTTCATAAAAAACATATTTTTAGCTAAAAAACACATTGATTTGTGCAGCCAACGAAAGTTAAGGTATTTCTCCTTTTTTTATTTCACTTTTTTTTTTGTAAGGGGGAAGTTTTTTTTTGTATGTAAAGGAATTTCGTTGCTAATGAAAAAAAGCAAGAGTTTTAAAAGTACATATGCAAAATTTTTGCGAATTATGTGAATAATAAAAATTTAATTGAAGAATGTAAAAGCAAATGGTTTGAGTAAATTTTGAAGTAATAATTTTTTAATAATTCTAAAAATTACACTGTACAGCACAGAAAAAATTACAAGGTACTTACCATTGATTCCGGCAGAGCAGACCAAAATAAAACTACTTATACATTTACCGGTGTTTTTACTTTAGGTTCTTATTTAAATAAAAGAAGATTCTTGAAGATTCTGTGGAAGATTCTTGCCAATCGTATTTCGAAACCATAAAATCATGGCCCGTTGGTACTTACTATATAATGCATTAAACACATCGACCACAGCACGATTACACGGCTACAAATGCCGCTAGCGGCAATTGTTGCCTAATAGCCAGCTCCTTAATTAGCAGCAGCATAAAAATAACAGAAAAAATGTAAAGTTCATAAAAAACCCCAATTAAATATCAATCAAATCAAATTAGTTTTCGATTCCAAATTTCTTTTGAATAATCAAAAGTCAGCTGTATTTGGCCCTGTTCAGAAATGCATCACTGCTCTGCATTATACGAAGAAACTTTAATTAAAAATGAAATATACATATGTAAGTTCGCTGATAAAATTCCTTGCAGATGAAAAATGACAACCCTGATTTTATCAAGCTGAATACATGTATAAGTTTGTATGAAAAAATATAAATAAATAAATTCAGTGAAGTGTGACTTTGAACCGCGCACGAAGGGTTCCGTACGTACACGAAATTCAATACGAACTTTAGCCTAAATAAAATATAGTTTTGGCATTTTTTTTGTTTTTGACGTTTATGTAATTCTGGCGTTTTTTTTATTTCGACGATTTTCTTAATTTGGCGATTTTTTTCATATAGGCAATTTTTTGTTTGTTCTGGCGATTTTTTCGGTTTTTGGAGTTTTTTTTAATTTTTAACATTTTTTTAGTTTTGACACTTTTTTCTCGTTTTGGCGATTTATTCGGGGTTTGGTGTTTATTTTTATTTTTTGACGATGTCTTTCTTTTTTGCGATTTTTTTATTTTTGGAGATTTTTTTTTAATTTTGGTGATTTTCGGTTTTTGGCGTTTCTTCATTTTGGCGATTTTTTCATTTAAGCGCTTTTTTTTAGTTTTGACCTTGTTTTCTTATTTTGGCGGTTTTTCAAATTGGCGATTTTTTTCATATGAACAATTATTTTGTTATTGGCACCTTTTTCGTGTTTTTGGCGATTTTTTTTCATTTTGGCGAGTTTTTTCATTTGGACGATTTTTTCGAATTTTGCGACTTACTTTAGTGTTAGATTTCTTTTTATAATTTTGACGATTTTTTTAGTTTTGACGAATTTTTTAAATTTTTGGCAATTTTTTTTTTGGTTTGGCGATTTTAAAATATTGGAATTTTTTAGTTTTTGAAAATTTCAAGAGTTTACCTCTTACAGCAAGTTGTCAAAATTGTATAGTTAAAATTGCATTTAACTGATAGAAGACCCCTTAATTTCGGTTTTTTTTAATTTTAGTGTTTATTGTTGTAGTCTATATAAAAATACACTAATTTTACAAATTTCAAGTGTCAATATTACATACATATGTATGTACATACAATTGTATGTATATTAAATGGAATTTTAAAAGTTTTCGTTGCTCGTTTTGAAACACCTTTTAATTTTTAAATCTCATGTATTTGTTGTTCTAGCGGCCAAGGTTCTACATACTCTGTCCAAATTTCAGGTCAGTAGCTCTTACGGTTCTTGATAAAATAGCCTGTGACGGACAGTCGGACAGCGTAGCGAAAACAATAGGGTTCCTTTTCACCTTTGGTGTACGGACCCATTAAAATGCATAAATAAATATTAATATTTTATTATTATTTATATATGTATATCCTTTAACACGCACAATACTTTACTTGTAAATAATGAAATACGGCAGTTTCTTCTTCTTCCCACAAAAAATCAAAGTGTGTTGATAACATTTAGGAGTTTTGCAGAGAAATTGTTGCCACTCTTTTTTGTTCTTCAGTATGTTAATACTAAACATACAACAGTAAGTTTAAACTTTCACTCAAATAATGTGAGATTGAGTTAATTTCCGGATTAGCTTATTAGATAAAGAAACTAACTCTAGTTTTACACTCGGCTTGTTTTTCTTGCTCAACTTTTGATTTTATAATGAGAAAGAAAAAGAGAGGTATACAAAAGGTATACATATGTATATTACTTTCTCAACTCTCTCATACAAAATCAAAAAGTTGAGCAACTAAAACTTCCCAGTATAAAACCAAAATAAATAAGTTTAGTCTCGAATCCAAAATTAGGCTCTAAAAGTTGCTACAAATTTACTTTCATCGATAAGTTTTTGCTTGGCATCTGCCAAATGAAAATCAGCTTTTTTTAACAAAAACAAATTCATATTAATTTTAAACCACAATTTCCCAGAGTTTTCCATAACAGCTGCAAAAATTATTGCGAAATGTTTTTCCTCTTAATTCTGAAAACATACATACATAATTTTTCATTTTAATGCAAAATTTTTTAATGTTAAAATAAATTTGCATAAAATAAGAAAATGGCAAAAATCTACATTACAATTATTATCAGCAAAAATTTTTCTTGTATGGCATCATGTAAAATGTAATGAATTGAAAATCAAAATGTGTCTTTTGCGAATTATATAAATTTTCCAACTGTGGAACCGCATTTAAATCTTAACGCATATAAAAAAAATTTGCATATTTTGTAATTATTAAAAAAAGGATTTAAATGTGAAATACTAGAGAAGGAAACGGCACATAACTTTCCTGCCCAAAAAATAAACAATAGAAATTAAACAAAAAAATAAAAAAAACTGCAAAGAACCTGAATTAAATCAATGTAAATTTCACCTCATTTGCATAATTTTAGCACATTGCAACACGGCTGACACATGCACGCACACTTAAAAAAATATTTAGTCTCCCCTAAATTGCAAAAAAAAATACAAAACCAAAAAGCGAATGCAAGAGTTACGGTAGAAAAGTAGAAAAATAGAAAAAAGGTGGTGGTGACGACAAAAACACCAGCCATTCATTCATTGATGACGACACACGATAACATTTGATTTCCTTTTCGTGCGTGTTATGCAAATGACCTGTCGAGTTTGCGCACACGACAAAAATCTTTACCCAAAAGGATTTTCAACGCTACACGAAGGCGCATTACATGTAAATTTATGCTAATTTCAAATCGATCGTTTTTTTTTTGATGCCATAAAAAATTTTTTTATTGCAGTTTTCCAGTAATGCAATTTTATTGGTTTAAATAGGAAGAAAAAGATAAGCGATGATATCAAAATGGATTTGAAAAATGTTATTTCCAATATTGAGTATAAATAGGTTTTTTTATATAAAAATTTTAGGAAACTGGCAGTTTTTTTTATAATATTAGTTATACTATCCCACACAATAAATATTAAACCTTATTCATAAAAAATATTTTTGATTTATAATACGTTTATAAAACAGTTTTCCATAGAAAATTTTTTTTTAATCATTTATAAGACAAAATTCTTTTTTATGAATAAGGCAGAGTTAGAGATTTAACGACTGATTCTGTTCGAATTGCTTACGGCTGAATTTTAAGATGTGTTGAAGAGGACGAATATTTTTACCCTGTAGCTCTTCTCCGTATGTGCTTTTATACCCTTTTCGCTTAGAGAGGCTAAACAAGTATCCTTAAACCTGTGATATAACAGGTTAAAATGTTCTAAACTTTAACAGCAGTAGTGCGAGTCACTAACTTTTAACAATTTGCCGATAGCAAAATTTACCGACAATTATTGCTTTTTGCATGCAGTAACGATTTTGCAATACACTTATTGCTTGTTACATAGTGTCCAAATCTGATGATTTTATATCATACCTCGTAATATAACGCCGGCAGAGCAACTGTAATTTTTCATTAATATCAACACAAAGGGGTAGACGTTGATGATTTTATATCGTGATGAATCAAACAAATATTTGAAAAATACTTGCCAAAAATAACTTATTTACGTGTTGTTTAATTTTTTGCTCACAAATAATTGTTGTGCCGCCTTTTTAAACGAAAATTGTTTTATAAATAAACGTTAAATACACAGTAACACATAAAATGGCATTTGATATCAAGATGAATTCATAAGGCCGTGAGCTCTGATGATTTCAAAATAACGCTACCATAATATTAATCAATTGAGTCTATATGTGATGAATTTTCATCGTGATATAAATTTTATAATTTAAATTCCTTAGAGTTAACGCCTCAACTGTAAATAAATGTTATTGATTAACATAATTTTTAACTATCAAGTTTTTTGTTTAAATTTACACTTTCCCAAAGAAGCAAATTTTTTAATTTCCCACTGCCTTAAAAATTAGGCAGCAACTAAACATTTGTGATTGCCAATATTATTGCAGTCTGGCAACAGTTGTTAGTTATTATTTCCCGTAAGTAAGAATATTATGGCAACTGGCAACGCCATGCTTCTATTATGGATGGGAAACAAAGTTTAGGGCTGCCACCCATAATAAAAAGCATTTATGTTTTTTCACATAGAATCTGAATATAAATTTATTCAAATAAAAATCTTGACAGTTTATAGTACTCATATTTACATGAAACATTTCCACTTCATTATTCTTAATAATGATTCATATGTACATTAAATATTTCCCTTTTATTATCTTGAATTATGATTAACTAACATGTTAATTAATACTTCATTTCTTAAAAGAATTATAATAGTAAAAAAAAATACCAAAACAAACAAAATATTTAAATTTATACAAAAATAAAAATTCATAATTTAGTGGTTTTTCAAAAAAAAAATTCCCTCCACTAAATTGAGCAGTTTCATTATTTTTATTATTTTTCCCATTATTAGTGACATTATTTACCCTATTTGCACATACATAAATTAATGCTGCTGCATGCTCAGAAAATATTTTTTTAATTTTCATTGCATTTCATTGTATTGGTCTGATGCACATTAGCCACAGGATTTATTGCTTTGAAAATAAAGGAAATAATAATCTTAAGAAAAGAAGTAAAAATCA
This sequence comes from Tachina fera, assembly GCA_905220375.1. Taxonomy (NCBI): domain Eukaryota; kingdom Metazoa; phylum Arthropoda; class Insecta; order Diptera; family Tachinidae; genus Tachina; species Tachina fera. The sequence goes on from LR999963.1 coordinate 182,397,603, forward strand.
ATGATCTTTAAGGAAAAACCAACCACCCTTGAAACGCACAAGCAAGATCATTTACAAGATCAATAGGAGTAATTATTTTGTTGGCACTTTTAGGCAAATGAACAGATTTATGTGCGAGTTTTCTTTTTGTTCTTTAAAGAAGAATATTTAAAAATCAAAATTGAAAACAAAGTGGCTATTTGCTAAAAGACAAAAAAAACAGCTTGACCCTTAATAAATAATCTGGCAGTCTTAAAAAGTCAAATAATCATCTCTACTTAAATCGTATTAACAAAGATTCTCTATTTAATTGTCCTTTGCATATTGCATTTTATGGCTCTACCTTTTAGTTAAGGGAAAGTGACCGTTAGCTGGTAACGAGAAGATTAATGAAGATGTCAACATAATTGAGAGATGTTAAGCAATAGATGGAAATGAGGCATAAATAATGTGTCAATGATGCTAATTCATAAAGATAAGGAATATTTCAGAATATTACAGAGTATGTAGAACCTTGGACGCTACAACAACAAATACATGAGAATTAAAAATTAAAAGGTGTTCCAAAAATGTTAAAATCCCATGTAATATACTTATGTACATACAATTATATGTAGATATGTACATATATTGACACTTGAAATTTGTAAAATTAGTGTATATAGACTACAACAATTAACACTAAAATTTAAAAAAATTTAAATTAAAGAGTGGTCCATCAGTTAATGCAATTTTGACTATCTAATGTTGACAACTTGTTATATCTTGGAAACCGTAAGCAGTAAACTCTTGAAATTTCCAAAAACGGTAAAACTAAAAAATCCAAAAATTATAAAATCGCCAAACCCAAAAAAATCGCCAAAACGGAAAACATCGCCTAAATTAAAAAAAAAAATCTAAATAAGTCGCCAAATTCGAAAAAATTGTTTAAATGAAAAAAACCAAAAACCGAAAAAAATCACCAAAACGCGAAAAATTGCCAAAATTAAAAAAAATTTCTAACACTAAAATGAGTCGCAAAATTCGAAAAAATCGTCTAAATGAAAAAAATCGCCTAAATTAAACCAAAAACCGACAAAAAATCGCCAAAACGCGAAAAAGGTGCCAAAACAAAATAATTGTTTATATGAAAAAAAAATTGCCAAAATGCAAAAAAAATCGCCAAATTGAAAAAACGCCAAAAACCGAAAAAAATCGCCAAAATGAGAAAAATAAAGTGTCAAAACTAAAAAAGCGCCTTAATGAAATGAATCGCCAAAAATAAAAAAACGCCAAAAACCAAAAAAAAAAAACTAAAAAATTGCCAAAATGAAAAAAATTCCAAAAACCGAAAAAATCGCCAAAACCAAAAAACAAATCGCCTATATGAAAAATTTGCCAAAATTAAAAAAAATCGCCAAAAACGAAAAAAATCGCCAAAATAAAAAAAACCCAAAAATTAAAAAAATCGTCAAAAACGAAAAAAAGCCCAAGAACTATATTTTATATTGGCTAAAGTTCGTATTTAATAACATATCTCGTGTCCGTGCAGAACCCTTCGTGCGCGGGTCAAAGTCGCACTTCACTGAATTACTTCCAGAATAATTTACAGGGTCTTCTAATTTTTTTTTTTTTTTTTTTTTTTTGCTAACAATATTTGGAAAAGTTGTAAGTACGATAAAGCTGAACAACTTTCGTGATTTAATAAATAAAATCTGAAGGTGTCTAAGCACCCTAAATACCTCATTAAGAACATTTTGTATTTTGCAATTTTTGTATGACAATTTTATGGAAGTTGTGCAAGGAAGACCCAAAATTATTTTATGTTAATTTCTAAACGTTACTGAATCTTTTATGTACATACATACATACATATGTAACTATCATTATTATACAATTTTTAAAGTGACTGCTTTAGTTAATGAAGACAGATCACTTGGCACAAGCCAAACATAATTGACTGACTGACCACTGGTCAAGTTAAAAAATAAATGAAAACGAGTTCTTCCCAAGATACATATAAATATTATATGCAAAAGGGTATTAAAAGCATCTTTAGGGAAGATAATTTTTTTTATTGGCGTGTGGTCAGTAAATGGTCAGTGACTTCTTTTAAAGGGGTTAAATAATAGCACGCTTGTAACAAAAACAAATAATGTGTATAAAATAAGTAAAATAATAGAGATATGCAATAATTTTATACAGAATTGTTTATATTTTATGGGTTGCTTGCTTATTTAATATTTGCAAGAAAAATTATTTGAATAATTTTTTTTGTAATTTCTTAAATGCTTAGAAAAAGAACCCAAACAAGTTTTGAGTGTTTCATTTGCTTATTTAAAATTTTTGGGAATATTCTAACGGCTTTTGCTTTTTTTAACAAAGAAATAAAAACTAATTTTCCCATGGCATCATCTAGTCGTATTAAATATAAAATACGCATGTGAAGTTATTCTTCTTTTGTAATTTTCTTTCAAATTACTTGAAATATTTCTGAGATGGACCAAATTGCCAGTAAGAAGAGTTGCTTTTGTTGACGCATATCAAACACAAAAGGGGATGAAACTTCTTAACCGGACTGTGCAATAACCCTTTTATGCAAACTCATTCATCACTAACTCGCTCACGTTGCTGGTACTCGTAGCTGAAATTTTGTGAAAAATCCTTTTTTTATCTTCTACAACCGCGATCTGTCAAGAGAATAATACTCGTACAATGGAAAGACCAAGAAGAAACCGGTTTGGACAACGCACATTAATTTTGGAAAAGCTCAACAAAAATAAAAATAAACAAAATCCTTTTAAAACCCCTTTTTCTATGTGTGTCCTTTAATTTGCTAAAACATGCGTGCTTCCATAAAACCCAACATATGGCTGGAACATGAAAGGCAGAATATTCATCAAACAACAACAACAACTGCAACAATGAGTAGCACCCGTAAAACGGTCCATCGCCATAAGAAATAAGATCCTATTCTGGTCATTGATAACAAAACTATGATTTGCATTTTTTCCTGCTTTTTTTCAAAGCGCGCGTAAAAATTAGAAAATTTATTATTGGACAAGTTTTTTTATTTAGTTTTTGTTTTTATACAATGATGTGCCAGTCTGAAGGGGAAATTAAAGGAGGGTTCATAAGTATGTTGATGTTGGTCATACATACATTGTATGTACATAAGAATTAATTGTATATACTATATACTGGTTGGCACTCTTATTTATGTATATGTATGTAGTATATAAGAGTATCCTTTATGTGCCTGCTGGATTGTTAAATTTTTTTCAATATATAATTTGTTGTACCAGCAAAAGGTCAGCGGCCATTTTTTTTTTTTATTTTTTATCAAAGACAAAAAGTCATGAACTTATATAATCTTTCATGTTTTCAAATTAACGGTTGCTTTTATTTTACCCTTTTAGTAAAATGTTTAAAATTTCTATGAAATTTAATTACTCATAAAACCGAATTTATGGTATGAAATATTTCATGAAATTTGATGGAAGAAATTTGTATACCCAATTTACATTAAGCGGTTTTTTCCTAAAATTAATTAAGTGAACATATTTTCATTTGTAAAAATTTTATCAAAAAATTTTGCCAAATATTGTTCAGTTATTCATTGTACATCAATTTTTATGTATTCATATCACTCTCATTTATAAAATAGAAAAAGTTTCGTTCTGCAAATTTCATGAATTTTTATTAAAAAGCTTATAATCACCGCTACTATTGTGAATAACAAGTGGAATTTTTTGTTTCCGTGAAATTTGCATTCCCCTCCAAGGGTAAAATGTTATCTATAGTGACTATTCCTTAAAATTTTTCCTCCGCTATCTATCCCAGTGAATGTAAGAAAAGGAAGAAGTTTTGTAAAGCTTTTTAGTTATGTAATTGAAAATTGAAAAAAAATTTATGTTCAATAATAATAAATACAAGAAATACACAAGTTTTAGGTTACAAATAATTTTTTTTTAAATATTCTAGGTGCAAAAAATAAATATACAGACAGCCCAATCATGAATATTCCCTCGGGATTTATTTCACACGGAATATAATTTTCTCGAGAAAACATTCCTCCAATCATAAATTCTTTGGGAACAAAAAAGAGTAATACGTGGCATCACCGTATTACGAAGCTCGTTGTTTTGCTTGTTTGTTGACATTTTGTTTCTTCCTTTTTTTTTTTAAATGAAAGAGTGAACAAAATTACTAAAATTTAACAAGTTGGAAAAATATGTAAAAAAAAGTTTATAAATGATTCATTCGTGCATTATTTGTTTTTTTTACATACAAGATCTATAAAATACAAGTTTATGTATATAAATTGTGTTTTAATGAAGTATTAAATATGTTTTTATGTAAACTCCCTTCTGTTTTGCAAGGGAAAGATTTTTAGTGAAAACAGCAAGTTCAACAGCGTTCATAATACCTACTTTTTCACGGGGAGTTCTTTTATTGCCACATTTGGTAAAAAAAAGGGAAAAACAAATTCATAAGTGGAGAAAAGAGAAAAGTGAAAAAACTCGCACGGAATTGTTGGTCATGATTGGGCTGTATGATTCGATTAGGTTAAAGCTCGTAATGCTCTGTAAGCAAAATTTTTAAATAACAAGTTGCACTAGACAATTGTAAATAATTATGACAAATACTAGCAGAACGGAACAACATGCTGGCGCCGCAGCGTTCTTGTATTTGATCCACTGTGTGTGGTGTGGTTCTGCTCTTTATGAATATTTTTCAACGTAAATGGAATATGGGAATCACGAGGACGGGACAATAGACGCATGACTTTTTGAATGAAACAAAGGTTTTTGGATAAAAAATCATTTTTATTTTTCAACGCAGTCGCCTTTGAGCTCTATATACATACATACATGCATACATTCGTTTCTGCAATTTTTATGCTCCTTCGAAAAAATAATAAGATTTATCGAGGCCATTAATTGCATTGAAATTTTGTCTAATACAAATGTAACTTTACTTTACAAGACTCCTGTACCTGGATTCTGTAACTTTTATTACGATAATCGTATCGTAATCGTATAAATTTAATGAAAATTTATCGAATTTGCCATTCAGTAACATATTTTAACGATATTCGTTGTCGGTTAGAGAAAAAAAAATTAAATCACAAAATCAAATTCATTCATTCATTCATTTCTGTATTTTTCTTTGTGTATGTAAGATAGATACCACATATGTAATATTGAATTAAATAATGAATAATATAAAGCTGGAGACTATCGTAAAAAAGAAATTACTAAACCACATTATCGTGTTATCACAAGCGAAAATATGTTGATAAGTATTATGATTTTCGGTTTGCAAAAGGTTACAGAATCCAGGTACAGACCAACAGGTCACACGTGCTAGCAAATTTCGATCAGTTTTCTTTTACTTTCTTCACACTGTCAAAGTTTATTTTCTGGTTTCTTGCTTTGAATAAATTAATTAATTGGGCATACTTTCCGCTTGTGCCTTATTGTTAAATATTAAGGTTTTACAAGTAATTAAACAAACTTCTTTAAGCAAATGGTCAGTTTTACCCTTTTGTTAAAATATTATGTTATTTTTTTCTCTAACCGGTTTTTGTCTTGACCACTGAAAATATCAAAGACGCGTGCCATAATGACCACTGAATTTAAAAAAAGCGGATTAAAACCGAAGTCTTCTTCGGGGCTGATCTGAGGTGACTTTTTTTGTTTAAATTTTATTTGTCTCTCAAGAGTATATAAGATATTTGCATGAAATTTTCACGTAAAAATAATAATATGAGAATTAATTTTGCATCACTTGCTTAAAAATTCCATTTTTTGAGTTATGACGTTGTTTTGGTAAATTGATTTTAAAAACACAGTTTTTTTTTGTTACAATTTCACTGCATTTTGATCTTCTTATAATGAATTTCCATATACTAAAGTTTTCCTTACAATGAATAAATTGTGAGTTAAGAATTGTTTTCCCCTGCACCTAAATATGACTGCCGCTAAATATGACTGAATTTTGTTGTCATTAGCGGCAATTTTAGCGGAAGAATTTTTTAGTTGACGGATTTTCAGCGTTTTTCTGAAACTTATAAAGAAAGGTATTCAATCAAAATAAAGTAAATTTAACGCAGCTATGAGACACGTACCCTGGTATTTATGTTGAGTTTTTTTTTATATAAACACGTACAGCGAAAAGAAACTAACGTCACTTTTTTGCAAATAAAAAATTGACATAAAAATTGACAATCGTGTAATATAATGTGAAAATTTAAGAGGTATAAAAGTGAATAAATCTCATAATTAGTGAATAAAATTTGATTCGATTAAAATTATATTACAAACCAATTTAATCATTCTTTTCGTGTTAAAAAAATAGTAAAAAAATCTTTAAACAAACCGAAAACTGGGTGATTGGACCACTGAGTATGAGGTAAACATAATATCAACCAAAATCTCTCAAACAAATAACTTTTTCTAAATAATTTGTTTTTAATTAAAGACTTTTTTTATTGAAATTCTCCTTCGAAATTAAACTTCAAGGCAATGTGAATTGAGCTATGGAGTTTATTTTATCAACACTATTTTTTTAATTTCAGATAGTCAGAAAGTCCGGAAATTTTAACAATATTTTACAAATACTTCAAGCAAAACGGCAAGATATTATTCCACACGTGTAGAATAATTAGGGTCTATCGCAGAAAATATTGAAAATATACTGAATCAGCTTAAACATTAATATTATAAGATGGAATAGTCCCTTGGATTCTACTTTTTCCTGGCTCGATATTTGTGTATGGAAATAAAATACCTACTTAAAGAGTAGGCTGAGTTTTGCTTACAAATATTGGGGAATTACATACATACATCTATGCATACATCTATGTATACATATTTTATAAAATTTATCTTATTCTTTTTTTTAGCAATAAACCATAAAATATACATATGTTGGTTATAAAAAATTCAGCGGTTATATTAGCGTTTAATTTTATTAAGCTAGCGGTTTTTAGCGGGGTTTCAGGGGTTATATGGTGGGAAATGCCTGTAACATTTTGGCAACACTGTTTACACTTAACAGCATTTAATTTGAAACCCAAAATATGTTTATTTCTTATTATTATTAACTTTAATTTAGTTTGCTTTTCAATTAATTTCTTAGCCTTACAGGTCGTCTTACCGTTGTTTACATTCACAGCGCAATGATAGCGGGAACAAACATTGCCATGATATTGGCGATTGCAAGTTTCCCTTCTTGGGGATTGAAAATTTCTTGGGTAACACAAATTTCTTATTTCATTTACGATTGAGTTGAATTATATTTTTTTTATAGTGCAGACTAAAATACTTCTTGGCGCTTGTTTCTAAAAACTTACACAAATATTTTAATACAAGTAAATTACTTGTGTTCTTTTACTTATATTGCAACATTTTTATGTTCAGCGAAACATGTCCTCAGTATGTGTATTCAGTAACTTTTCTTTCAATTATCGTATAGCTATAATAAATAATAAATATTTGACCTATATTCGCTGTCGGTTAAAGTAAAAAAAAGTAAAATCACAAATTAAAATTCATTTAATTATTTTTAATTCTTCTTTGTGCTTTTGGCTTGTTTGGACTTTTTGTTTGCAGAGATGCCACGTGGTATAGAATTAAATGGGGGAGTAAAACACTAATGCCCATTACTTGACTTGGTAATCAAACTGTAATTATTTTTAAGTTCGAATTAAATACGAAATTGTGTTTTGAGTGCATAATTAAATAATAATTAAATACCCAACCTTGTGTAATTAATTATTATTTAAGTTTTACGAGCGCACCATATGTTTTTATGCTTGTGTGTGTTTATTGAAAACACAGACATGACATCGTGTGGCCGTATTGAAAACATCATATGGTCGTATTAGAAAGAATTTCGTTTAATTTTCATAAATATATAACAAATTCAATTCATAGTTTCATATCATGGTATAAATAAATAGAAAAATGCATTCTGAAGCTCCTTTGATTTCATAAAATGTGTTTTAATGCAATTTTATATTCTGCATTTTTATAACTTAACTTTTTTGTTTATGGTAAACAGCTGTTTGCTAGGAACACAACTGGGACGAACGACGAATTTCGACCACGTCGACGAATTCGTCGATAAGCATTTGCTGCGTAAATTCGTCGTGTGAAGCACAATAACGACGAATTTACTCACCGAATTCCTCTCTCATATTTGACCAAGTTGGTTGTTGTGTGTCCAAAAACTGAGAGATACAGAGATAATTTTCTATCAATTTTGGTTTTTCGTCGTTGGTCGGCGTACAAAATAGAAATAAATCTATCTCAGAGTTCGTCACGCACGACGAATGTCGTTCTACGGCGGTGTTGTGTTCATTTTCATTTGCACAAATGTGTTTTATTTTTTATACCGAAAGTTCGCACCGAAAAATTCGTCGTTCGTCCAGTTGTGTTCCTAGGAGTTCTTTGGAAAGCTTTCCATAACATTTGGGGGTAAGTCATGTTTTAGACTTGGCAGTTTTTCTTGAAGCAGTTCTCTTCAATTCTCTTTTAAAACTGCTCGATTGTTTACACACGGACGGTTTCTTGTTAAATTTTCCTATTGTTTTAATGCAGCGAATGAAATAACAAAAGAGAATCGAAGTAACTTTTCTGTACAAGCAAGTCAGTACCCCTCTTCTTTCTTCTTTCCTCTCTCTCCTATAAACTCAGACTTGCTTCAAGTAAAACTGCCGAGTCTAAAACATGAGCAAGCGAACAAATATGTCGATAAATATTACGATTTTCCGTTCGCAAAAAGTTACTGAATGATTATTGTAAATAAAGTGGATAAAATATAATTTCTGTATAATGCAGTTTCTATATAAATATAATCAAGTGACTTTTTGGTCCCACTTACATTCATTATAGGGAGGTTCGACTGTACATATACACATTTTAATTACATGTTTTGCTGTAGATGCGGTGTCAAAAGTTTCCACCAGCCTCCCCGTTCCAGTTTTAGTTTTGTTACTTTAATTTTTAGTGATCTCCTAAATTTTGTTTTAAATTCTTACCCTCTTCTACTGAAAGGTACATCATACATAGTGCATTAAAATATTGAATGCACAAATCAATAAGTATGCTAATTTATGCAAATGATGCTAAAGCAACAACGACATTGATTTGTAAAAATTTTGTTCGATTTCGATTTCAATTGATTTGTAATTTACATGTTGGTTAAATGGTTCGTTAAAAAAAACTATAACAATATACCAGCATTGCACGTCTCGCTATTCCTCTCTCCCTCTCTCTTGTGATCAATATCTAGCTGTCTGTCTTGCACTTTTACTTTTGAATGAAGGATTTCTTACAAGGATAATCCCCGTTTTTGGTGTTTTGTTATTTTTGTATATTGATTTCACAAAAGGAGGTTTGTCGTCGTTTTTGTTGTGTTTTTTTATATTTAGTGCAACAAACTTACAAAAAATGGCAATAGAGGCAAAAACATTAAAATGGAAAAATCTGCATAAAAATAGTACAAGTCAAATGTGGACGCACTCACACACACGAACTCATACATAAAAGTCCTTTTGACGTTTTCATTCATGTCATGAAGACTGAGAATATCTTTCTTTGTTATACACTAAAATGAAGTTATAAAAATTTAGTATTAAAAATCTTAATTCATTATTTGAATTAGAATTATAATTAGAATAACAAAAAGTACAGAAATGCTGAATGTATGAATTTGCATATTTTGCCAATGATTTTAAATGTTACGTTTTGTACTTTATACTTTTGCTATTGTTCGATTGATTTGATTGTTTATTAGAGCAGAGAATTTCGAATTGATATTTTTTTTCATGTAACAGCCAAGTCAGTCAGTCAGTCAGTCTGTCACTTAGTCAGCTTGAAAGTCATTCTTTATAGATTATTTATATTATATCCTTTAACGTTTTTTGGGCTTGTCACATGAACTGAAATTTACAATTAAAACTAAAACTTACGACTACATTGTCATTTTAATTTCTTTTTTTTAGCTTCTTGTAATATAAGTATTACAAAATTCAAAAGTTTAACGTATAGTTTTCACAACACTGTTGTTGCTGCTTTCAAAAAATAAAAAAATATAAAAGATATCCTCTTCGCTTGTTAAGTTGTTAAATGTGATTTTGTATGAAAATAAAAAGAAATTTGCATGAAAATAAGACTTTTTTGTTTAACATGATGTTTCCTAAAATATGTTTTGATGTTGATGGAATGTCCTTGTTGGACTTTAAATTCTTTGTGGAAACTATTATATGATTAAGTTTGAAAATTTATTGCCTTTTAATTGGTTTGTCATATAGTATTGAAACGTCAATTTGTGTGTGTATGTACAATGTACATTGAACATGTAAGGCTAATAATATTTATTCTGTGGGAAAGAAATAAGTTTACAAACTAAATAAATGTTTTGAAAAACTACAACAACTTGAAGGGTTATTAATATTTATTTCATTTTGGAGTCAAAAAGAAAAATGTTATGGGAAATATATACATACATATACCGCCGTATTATTAAAAAATATTTTAGGTTTATTACAAGTTTATTTGACAAATTTCCCATAGAAATACGTCAAATAAGCGCTAAATAGACCTTAAATATTTTTTATGAATACTGCGGATAGCCTTTACATTTTATCCTCACCTTTTTGGATAAAAAATAAAATTTTCATTTAAGAAATACCAAAGTATATTTATTTGACTCTTGCCACACAATTATTTTTGACCGCGTGCAGCAAAATTAATATTAAACTTAAATTGTAACAATTCCCACAAAAAAACACCAATTATTAACTTGACTGAACGCGGCCAAAAATATTTGTGTGGCAACACTCTATTCTTGCCAAAGCAATGCATAGTTGTTGTTGTTTTTTACATTTATTTTATTAACATACATACTTCTTGCAACTACAATTCGAGGCTGGGACCGTAACGGTTATAAGTTTTATTTTAAAAATTATTAATCATTATTTTTTGAGTTTTTATTAATTCCTCAGAAAATAAAAGTTATTTCTTTATTTCTTTTTGTTAATACCTCCGATAATAAAAGGTTGTATTTTTTGCTTAGAAAATGACAGTTTCTTTTTTATTTTTATTTTTTATCTTTTATTTTTTGCTTAAGAAACTAAATTTTAAACTGAATAAAATATAAAAAAAATAAATTTAATTTAACACACACAAGAGTTTTTACAGACTCTAACGATAAATTCGTTTTAAATCGGTTTTTTAATATTTTTTGCTTAAAAAAAGATAATTTTTACACTGAATAAAATATAAAAAAATAAATTTAATTTAACACATACGAGTTTTTTACAGACCCTAAAGTTAATTTCGATTTTAAATCGGTTTTTTATTAATTTTTTTTTTGCCTAAAAAATAATAGCCTGTTTTACAATAACGAAATAAAACTTTCGACTTGCAATTTATATTGAAAACAACAACAAATTTTCATATTTTATTGTTGTTTTCAATATAAATTTTCACAGGCCATAAATTTTAAACTGAATAAAATATAAAAAAAATAAATTTAATGCATCTAAGGGTAGACGTTTTGCTTTTAGCACTTCTCTTTTAGTTCGATTTTTTTAGTTGGATTCGCCTTGATTTTGGTCAAGGTATATTTATATATGATAAACTCACCTCAATTCGCTTTGAAAAATGCATACATGGGATGTCGAAATATTTTACTGAACCATTAAAAATGTGATTACATCTTGTGGTGTTCCATCCTTCCTTTACACACCATCTCATTTCGCCCAACCGATTCCTACGAAATTTTGCACATCTAAATAAAAAAATATACTTTTTCTTAAAAAATATATTTTTGTTTAATTACGAAAAAGTATGTACTTGAAATCAAAAATTATGTTCAAAAAGAATCCCTTCCTTCTTCGTTAATGATTAAAGTGATTAATGATTCTATTTGCATTTGAAATTGTATTTAAACAATTATAGAGGGAAACAAAATTTCTCTTTCGGGTCCCACGAAACATCTTAGGTTTCCTTGCACAATACACAAAAAGGGGAAAAACTAAGATTATTAAAAATGTTGTTTAGATATTTTTATATAATGTTTTCTGCAAAGAAAGGAAATAAATTGTTAAAATTTTAGGTAAAAAAGTCGAAAAATATGAAGAAAAAAATTAAAAAGTTTTTTTTCTTACTGATGACATTAAAATTAATGATATTTCGTAAGATATTAGAAACAAGTTTTTAATGTACGAGTAGTGAGTGAGTCAATCTTCTGTGCATTTACAACCCTTTTTGTTGTAGTAGCTTTGTTATAATAAGATAATTTTCTATAATATTTTTGTGCAATTTTCTTAAAGGATGTTTCCTTTTTTTTCTCTTCTGTAGATTATCATTGAAAAGTTCCTGTCAGCTTTTTGTAAATATCGATGAATGTTTTTTTGTTTAATTTTAAAGAAAGATAAAAAACGCATGATCATGGTTGTTTTGTTACGCTTCCTTGCGTTTGTTTTACAGTTTTAGCATTTTTAATCCTTTCGTTTGTTTATCTAACACAGGTAATAAAATTTATTTATGTACTACGTACAGTGTCCTTTAATTTAATGATTTTTTATAGAAGTTTTAAGAGAATGTATCCATTAATTTTAAAATAAAAATTGTTAATAGATAGAATAGGGGTTGTGGAAATATAGATTTTCGCGACGGGCGAAAAATATTTTTGCGAAGAACAAAATTTACAATTCAACCCTTTTTTAATTTAGAGTACTTTTTTTCGTTTCCTTTTTTTTTTTTGCTTTGTAATGGACGACGTTGTGCTCTTCTTTTTGCTGGAAAAAAGGCACTAATTTTATTTTAGTAATTGTAAATATAACCTTAATTTATTTGTGTTAAGTTTAACATTTCTATAGGAGAAAAGGGAAAAGTGAAATAACTCGCACGGAATTGTTGTTCATGATTGGGCTGAATATATTTCTTTTAAGAATACATTTGTTTAATTTATATAGAAAAAGGAAAAACTAGTTTTATTAGGTTACTTTTTAGGGTTCCGTACACCAAAGGTGAAAAAAGGAACCCTATTGTTTTCGCTACGCTGTCCGTCTGTCCGTCATACGGTATTTTCTCAGGAACTGTAAGAGCTACGGACCTGAAATTTGGACACAGTATGTAGAACCTTGGCCGCTACAACAACAAATAAATGAGAATTAAAAATATAAGCGTGTTCCAAAACGAGCAACGAAAAATGCTAAAATCCTATGTAGTATACATACAATTTTATGTACATATTGACACTTGAAATTTGTAAAATTAGTGTATTTTTCTAAAGACTATAACAAATAACACTAAAATTAAAAAAAAATTATATTAAAGGGTTGTCCATCAGTTAATGCAATTTTGACTATGTAATTTTGACAACTTACTATATCTTGGAAACTCTTGAAATTTTCAAAAACGGTAAAACTAAAAAATCCGAAAATTATAAAATCGCCAAACCGAAAAGAATCGCCAAAACCTGAAAAAAATCGTTAAAAATTAAAAAAAAATCGCCAAAACGAAAAAAATCGACAAAATTTAAAAAAAAAATTCTAGCACTAAAATAAATCGCCAAATTTGAAAAAATCGCCCAAATGAAAAAAATCGCCAAAATTAAAAAAAACGCCAAAATCTGAAAAAAAATCGCTAAAACGCGAAAAATGCGCCAAAAGCAAAACAATTGTTTATGTGAAAAAAATCGCCAAAATTAAAAACAAAAACACAAAAACGAAAAAAATCGCCAAAATTAAAAACAAGCCAAAAACCGAAAAAATCTTCAAAACGAGAAAAAAAGTAACAAAATTAAAAAAATGGCCAATATAAAAAATCGCTAAAATTAAAAAACTTCAAAAAAAAATCGTCAAAACGAGAAAAAAAGTGCAAAAACTTAGAAAGCGCCAATAAATTTAAAAAACCCCAAAACTAAAAAAAAACGCTTAAAAGCGAAAAACCCCAAAAACGAACAAATGCCAAAACTATACTTTATATTGGCTAAAGTTCGTATTGAATTACATATCTCATGTCCTTACGGAACCCTTTGTGCGCGGGCCAAAGTCGCACTTCACTGAATTTATTTATTTAAATATAACACAAAAAGTTAAAGTTTTCCAACCCTGAAAATGTTTTTATAATTTTTTTTTTATTTTTTTATTCTTAATACCAGTTTTATTCGTAATGAAATATAACATAAGTTCATTAAAAAAATAAAAATTAGTTTTAGCTAGTTACTTTTAGATGGCAAAATAAAGTTTAAGCTTTCCAACTCTGAAACCATCTGCTCGATTTTGCTGATTTTCAATACCAATCTATTTTGGACTATTTCTGATACAGCAGTGCAAGACCGAGCTCTAGCTCTCTAGCTTTTCTGGGAGACGGACATCGTTTATTCGTCTTCCCTTATTATAAGGACCCAGGATATACATATATACTTTATAGATTGCATATTCCTATTGTGGAAATTACACACAATGTCCCAAAAAAAATTTTTTCAACAAAATATACTCCATTCGCCTCTACTCGAACAGAACTGAATTTAAAAAATGTGGTTCAGTAATGAATGTCGCCATTCATTTATTGTACTCGTATTTCTGTCAAAACTGAACAATAATTTGCATTTGCAAAAATAATTAGTTCCCATTGAATTGCCAAATTAAATTGACAGATAAAGGTAAAAGCCGCTTGCAATGAACACGTTTTGTAAAAGAAATTATGCAAATTTCCTTGTAATTCAGTGTGACAAAATTTTTGGGCATTCTCAAGTCAAATTTAATTAAAACCTTAATTAAATATTCATTATTGTTGTGATATACAATCATACGAAAACAATCTTAAATATGCAAATTTTCTTTGAAGAACATCCAGCCAGGCATAGTGCAAAAATAAATAATTTATATTTTTACTTTCTTAAATCCACTAATTTTCACAACATGTTGCTTTTCCCATTAAACTCAAGTATGAATTTTCTTTTTACACTTTATAAATTTATGCGATTTTTTTTTTGGCAAGACATTAAAAGGGTTGGTGTGGCCATCATTTAAAATTTTCTTTTATTAAGAATTTTTCTCACGTTCATTTTGGCGGTGGCAGAATTTGCACATATCAAATTTCCTGATAACGGTTCTTGGTTGGGCAAACAAATGTTACAATACTGTCAAGAAAAAGGATTAATTTCCCTGCTAATGATTTTACGCAAATACATAAATGTTTGTCTGAACAGAAAAAAAGGAAAAGGTTGCATAAATTTCTTAATAAATCCAAAATTAAGCAAAATGCAAAAAGGGTTTATTTTTGCATGCATATGTTGCATAAACCAAAAAAATGCAACTTTGCATTTTGTATTCTTTTCTTTCTTTCTTTGGCAAATTTAATTATTTGCCAGCCAGGTACTTAAAACGAAAGTAGAAACTTAAAAACTTAATTACACTCGTACATACTTTCTTTTAAAATATCATCAACCCTTTCTTTCTTTCTCTCACACATCCTTTCATTTCATATTTCAAGAAAAACACAATCTGCTGTTACATCAAATTTTCTTTGCTTTGTTTGTAAATATTGCAAAAAAAGGGACTTAAATCTTCATAACATGTCTATAAATGTATTGAATTACTTTCAGCAAATTATGGCAAATAAAATTTTCTCATCAGTTTTCTGTTGTTGGTTTTAAGGGAAAAAAGTATCCTTTTACTTTATATAAATGTATAATGATTGAAAATTTAATTAATCATTTATTTATTATTATATATGATTTTTTTTTGGGGAAAATTTTCATCTTTCGCACAAAATTGTGCACATATCTTTTCCGTAATATGATAGTTACAATTACGGCAAACCCTTCTTCTGGAAGAAAACTTTCTTTTCTTTCAAAAATATCACAATAATCAATCAATATTATTTCAATTGAAAATGAAATTGAAATTCGATAGTTCATATTAAGAATATTATATTTCTTTTCCTTTTTATTCGATTGAAAATGAAATGAAAATAGTATATATGCACTCAGTTAAATAAAAAATTTCAAAACGACTTATTTGTTCAACGACTTCTAAAATTTAGTTATTAATGACATTCAGAGAACCAAGCACAAGTTGACTGTTCTAAATGCTGCAAAATGGCAAAATTAGATTTGTTGTAAATTAGAAAAATTTGCTAAGATGGTGTTTGGTATTAAAATTGAAAAAATTATTTTTAGTTAATTTTAATTATTATCTTTCGAACTTAATTTGTTTCTATATTTATGATTTGTTTGCAGTAATATGCGCTCTCGGTTTTGGTAATTTATTCATAAACAAGGGATTTATGGGGATTGGGGATAAGAGTTTCGTGCTAATCCCCTGAGTATTTTTTTTGGAGATAACGTGTCAATATTTTGGGAATTTTCAGAAGATAAAATATTATCTGTACTTGTACTTTTTATCATATATTTTGATGAATAGTTTTAAACTAATTACAATATATACAAAAATAAAAAAATAATTAAAATAACAAGGTTTTAACGACTGACTCTGATAGAAGAGATTAAATAAGTTCAGTGAAGTGCTACTTTGACCCGTGCACGAAGGGTTCCGTACGGACATGAGATATCTAATTCAATACGAACTTTAGCCAATATAAACTATATTTTTGCATTTTTTTCGTTTTTGGGATTTTTTGGTTTTAAGCGTTTTTTTTCTAGTTTTGGGGTTTATTTAGTTTATTGACACTTTTTTTGCTCGTTTTGGCGATTTTCTTTTGTTTTTGATTTTTTTTTTAATTTTTGTGATTTTTTTTATTTTGGTGATTTTTTTTATTTTGGCGATATTTTTAATTTTGGCGTTTTTTTTTCATGTGTATGTAGGTGATTTTTTTTTAATTTTGGAGTTTTTTCATATATGTAGGTGATTTTTTTTTTGTTTTTGGCATTTTTTTAATCAATTATTTTGGTTTTGGTGCATTTTTCGCGTTTTGACGATTTTTTTCGGTTTTTAGCGTTTTTTTCATTTTGGCGCTTTTTTCATTTGGGCGATTTTTTCGAATTTGGCGATTTATTTTAGTGCTAGAATATTTTGTTTTAATTTTGGCGATTTGTTTCGTTTTTGCGATCTTTTTTCGTTTTCGCGACTTTTTTTCAATTTGTGGCGATTTTATAATTTTCGGATTTTTTTGTTTTACCGTTTTTGAAAATTTCAAGAGTTTTCCTCTTACGGCTTCCAAGATATAGCAAGTTGTCAGAATTACATAGTCAAAATTGCATTAACTGATGGACCACCCTTTAATTTAAATTTTTAAAATTTTAGTGTTAATTGTTGTCGTCTATATAAAAATACACCAATTTTACAAAATTTCAAGTGTCAATATACATATGTAAGAAGAAGCGAGAAGTAAAAAAAATATACGTTTATGTAACGATAATATCACTTAAATAATAATTTAATTCTATATTATGTGGAATCCCTGCATACAAAATTTCAAAATATGCGAAAAGCACAAAGAAAAAATTAAAAAATAATAATAGTAACATCTCAGCTTTTTAATAATATTTTTAAAGCATTACTGCACACCAAGGTCGATAAGTTTTCGTTAACATTTATTATAGCGACACCAATGTGATAAAAAAAAGTTACTGAGCACGCCGCCAGAAATTAGTTAAAACTTGAAATCCGTTTAAGGATTAAATTTTGTAACAATTAAAAATTCTATTTTAGACACGAGAAATTCTTTTTTGAAGAACATTTTAATTCTTTACATCTTCTCCGTAGGGGACTCTTCTTTTACTTTCGTAAATAAATACTCTTAATGTTGTAAGCAACGGTAATATTGAAAACGTTTCTTATATAAAGATTTGCATCTGGCAAGCTTGAGAATGTGTGCTATTATTTACTGTGAATGCTTGCTAGTAAAAAAACAGTACAATTCAATACATATATACTTATGTATGCATATGTAAAAAAAATATACATATTTATTAACAAAAATTTCACTATAATAATCTGTTCTTTACTTTACGTTCGGTATTCAACGTGAAATTATATCGCTTAGAAATCCCATGACAATTTTGCACGTTTTCATTTCACATGGGATACGGAACATTCACTATTGCTTCAAAAATTATATATTGAAGAAAATATGCACTGAGAAAAATATTCAGTAATTGCAAATAGTAAACATTTTTGATACTTTCTTTGTCCCACATGCATACATATGTATGTTTTTATAAATAAAAATAAATAAAATCGTTTATCAAAATCTTAGGTTTGTTTCTTTAAGTTTAATGAAAAAGAAATTGTAACTTCAAGTGTGAAAATATGCCGTCATCATCAATTATGCTTGAGTGTAAGAGAAATTTTAATTGTTTGTTTTACTCTCACTGTCCTACAAAACAGCACTGCTGGTATTTGAGAACACAATGACAACTAACGCTGTCAACCCAAAACTCCCCAAAATAAACATTAATCATTTATTACAGCTGTCAACAGGACAGACGCATCAAATAAAATTTAAGAAAGAAAAATCAATGAAGAATTTACTATAAAAAAACAACAAAACTTCTTCAATTGATAGAAGAAAAACTTCAAATTTAACTAATGATAAGCAACTTTGAACTCTTGCAAAAATTTAAAAAAACTCTTTAATATTTAAACAAAGAAAATACGTTAAAAATTATTTCAAAACAGCCGTTAGTTTTTTTTGCCAATATTTTTTTATTAATGTATTTATGAAACGTAAGGATGGGGTTTCTTTTTTTTTGTCATATAGAAAATTATTGATTGAATTTTGACTATTGTTTGGTATATTTTCTTTAATTGTGTTTGTAAAATTTTGCTAAAAATCATTTTGCTCAATTTGCATAAATTTAAATGCATATTTTATTTAAAAAAAAACTATTTTACTGTCCTGCTATTTCTTTCCTAAGCTCCTTGCATGAGTGTGCGTGCATGCGTGTATCTGACATGTGCCAATGTTATGCAAATTTTGAAATCCTTGTCTTTTTATATTGATCCTTTTTATAATATCTTCAATTCACTACACACTTCAAACCATAAATAATTGAGTTGAATTTCAATATTGATTTCCTTTCAATTGTTAAATATTGAGAGAGGTGAAAGAAAAACCAAGAAGGGTTTAAAATTTGTTGTTACAGAAAATTGAATTTCGATTAAAATTTATTAAATTTGAAACGTTTTTTTGATTGTTGTTTATGCAAACACATTTAAAAAAAAATTAAAAACTTGGATTTAATTTTTAGGATACGTTTATATCTACGAGTTTTATTTATAAAATTCAACTAACACTATAGATATCTAGACACCAATAGAAATTGTAGAAATTACGGGCATTATGGTATGTAGTATTACCATACTGAGGAAAAAATAACTGGCAACATTTTCTGTGCAAAAGACATAATGTTATTAACACACTTTGCTTTTTTTTTGGGGGAAGAAGAAGAAACTGCCATGTGTTATTTTTTTACAAGTAAAATATTGCGCGTGTTAAAGTAAAAAGTTTTTTTAAATTATTTTATTTAACTCAAAAAGTGGCTCTAAGTCTTCTTTTTTTTGTTTATTTTTAGGGTTCCGTACACCAAAGGTGAAAAAAGGAACCCTATTGTTTTCGCTACGCTGTCCGTCTTCCCGTCACACGCTATTTTCTCAGGAACCGTAGGAGCTACGGACCTGAAATTTGGACAGAGTATGTAGAACGACAAATACATGAGAATTAATAATTGAAGGGTGTTTCAAAACGAGCAACAAAAAATTTTAAAATCCCATGTAATATACATACAATTGTATGTACATATGTATATTGACACTTGAAATTTGTAAAATTAGTGTATTTTTCTCAAGACTACAACAAATAACACTAAAATTAAAAAAAATTTACATTAAAAGGTGGTCCATCAGTTAATGCAATTTTGACTATGTAATTTGACAACTTGCTATAGGTATCTTGGAAACCGTAAGAAGTAAACTCTTGAAATTTTCAAAAACGGTAAAACAAAAGAATCCGAAAATTATAAAATCGCCTAACCAAAAAAAAAAATCTCCAAAAATTTAAAAAATCGCCAAAATTAAAAAAAAATCTAACACTAAAATAGATCGAAAAATTCGTCTAAATGAAAAAAAAACGCCAAAATGAAAAAAAAAAGCGCCAAAAACCGAAAAAATAGCGAAAATGCGAAAAAGGCGCCAATAACAAATTAATTGTTAATATGAAAAAAAAATCGCCAAAAATTAAAAAAATTAAAAAAAAATCGCCAAATTGAAAACACGCCAAAAACTCAAACAAATCGCAAAAAAAAGAAACGCCAAAAAACAAAAATCGCCAAAACTAAAAAAAATCGCCAAAACGAAAAAAATTTCTCAAAACGAAAAAAAAAAATTCAAAACTAAGAAAATTGCCAAAATGAAAAAAAACTCAAAAAACCAAAAAAATCGCCAAAAACCAAAAAAAATCGGCAAAATTAAAAAAATCGCCAAAATTAAAAAAATCGCCAAAATAAAAAAAATCGCAAAAATTAAAGAAACGTCAGATACGAAAAAAAAATGCAAAAACTATATTTTATATAGGCTAAAGTTCGTATTTAATTACATATCTCGTGTCCGTACGGAACCCTTCGTGCGCGAGTCAAAGTGGTATTTCACTGAATTCATTTCGTCATTTTATTTAACTCAAAAAGTTGTCCTAAGTCCTTAATTTTCTACTAATTTTTTCTTCTTACAATAAAAACTTCTTGTAAATGAAACAAAGTGTCCTTTTCTATTATCTATTCTTTTATATACTCGTATAAAGAAAATTGTCAACATTTATTCAATATGTAAATCCTCATATTATCTATGGCAATTGTTTATCAAAATTAATCACATTATTCATTTACTTTTCCAAAGTGCAAATATTCATCCCTAATCTATTCTTTTACTTGTGTTGACCAATAGGAAAATCACCTTTAACCTCAAAAGTGTCAACACAAATGATTTGAATTCAAAGAAATTATTCCTTAAATTAAGGAACACTAGAAAAAAACAACAAGACAAAATAGTAAAAAAAACAAAAGTGATCTTATTATTAGAGAGAGTAAATCTTTAAACACACACACACGCTCATACATACATATGCATGCACTAGTATGTATAGTACATACATATGTATGTATGTATGTATGCTAATGAGCCATTAAGGAAATTGAAGAGCAGAGATAATAAAGCAAATATTACCTCCCTCTGTGTTATATTGTCCTTGAAAATGATTATGCAAATTTTTTCACACGTCTTACTTATTTTCCTTATTGATATCTTGAATGAAATGAAATATATCCCAATGAATAAATAAAGAACTTTGTTGAAAATGTAAATGCAAATGTTAATGATAAATAAATACATTTTTAAATGATGCCACAAGAGAGACAACGACAATAGCAATTAATAATATTAATGTTAATGCTTTACAAAAAAAATTGTCTACAGGGCATTAAATGAACATTAGGGATAATTCTATGCTTTTTTGCAGAAGATTCGAAAGAGCTGTATATTGTATTTTAAACGTGAAGCTTGGCAGTATTAAAGTGCAACAGGTTTCCTGTAGAAAATCCATGGAAAAAATTTCAATTTCAAAATTTATCACAAGAAAAAAATCCCAAGATTTATTGATAACAAAACCTTCTTTATTGAAAATTTATTAATAAAAAAATATCTTGAAAAAATGTGATATATAAATTCAATTATTAAAAATTTTAAAGGTAATTTATTCCGCCAAATTCTTACGAATCACATTTTTTTTAACAAAACAATCGTTGCGTGTGTTTGTTGGTAACGCAGTTCAAGAGGAACTATAAGAATTGTACAGCTGAAATTGTCAACACAGGTTACGGTCAATTCCCAAATGTTTGCCGGGCGCAGCTAGTTTTCTTTATAAAAAAGTTTTTCTCAAAAAAAAGTTTTATGCAAAAAAAGAATTTTTGTAGAGAATTTATCGATAATTCAACTTTTATATGGAAAATTTATTGATAACAAAAATATTCTGGTGAAGATTCTCGCTTTTTATAAAAAAAATTTATAGTAAAAATAGGTTAGGAAGGGTGGTGCTAAAAACAAATTTTTTGTTGATATGTGGAGGAAAGGAGGAGAAGAAAATTTTTTGATAACAACAAATTATCGTTTCAAAATATTGTTCGAAAAATAAATTTTTTTTTACAAAATGTATATCAATAAATATTTCTAACAAAAATATATCGATTCGAAATAGTCTGTGAAAAAATTTATCGATAAAGCAAATTTTCTGTAGAAATTTGATTTTTAAAATTTTCTGTATATTGATTGTTTATCCATATGCTGTACAAAATTTAGCGATAATACAAATTTTTTGTGTGGAAAATACATCGATAAAAAAATTTCTGTAGATTGCTTGTCTATTTTCTCTAAAAAAAAATTTAGATATATCTAACACAATTTTTTTATGATAAATTTATCAATGACTTTAATTTCATTTTGGAACATTAATCAAGTTTTTGTGTGTACAATTTATAGATTAAAAAATTTTAGAGCACAATTTTTATTGATATCGGGAGGAAATCTTAACATAACACAAATATTATGGGGTGATATATCGATAACACAAATATATCTATTAAAAATTGTTTGCCAAAAACTTATCGATAAAAAAATTTTCTATGGAAATTTGATCGATAACGGAAATATATAAATTAAAATTTTTTGGTGAAAAATGTATCTATAAAAAGTTTTCTGTGAAAATTTTATCGATAATAAAAAATTTTCGTAGGTTTTGTTTCGAATTTCGAATAAAATATTTATCGATAAATATAATGATAATACAAATTTCTGTGTAGAGCTTATCGATAACACAAATTTTCTGTGAACATTTTATCGATAACAAAAATTTTCTGCAATTTTCTTATCTTGTTGGTAAAAATTTATCGATAGCAAAAATGTTCTGTGGAAAATTTATCGTTGATTTGAATCAGGGCAATTATGAATAAAATAAAATTTCTCTCTTTTCCAATTAGAATTTGTTTGCTTTCCCTATTGCTTGAAATTGTTTCCCGGGAAAAGTTTCTCACGGAATTTTATTCAAAATTGCCCTCTATATTTTTGGAAAATTTATCAATATATTGCTGATATATTTTCAGTATAAAAATTTATCAATAATACACATTTCTGGGAAGTGCTTATCGATAACACAAATTTTCTATAAAAATTTTATCGATAGCAAAAATTTTCTGCATATTCCTTATCTATCTTATTGGTACAAAATTTATGATGAATAACACAAATTTTCTATTGAAAATTTATCGATGCCTTAATTTTTTTTTTGAAAATTTATCGATAAAAAATTTCTGTTTATATATCGACGAAAAGTTTTAAGTTGAAAATTTTTATCGATATCTGATATTGATATCTTACATGGAAAATCGGTCGATGATTAAAAAATTTTTATGAAAAATTTATCGATACCAAAAAAAATCTTTGTACAAAATGCAATGATAACAAAAAGTTTCTTAACAAGTTAATAATTTGCTTGCTTTGCAAAATTTATCGATAATATAAATTTGTTAATGAAAAATTTATCGTTAACAAAAATTTTGTGCACAGATTTCATCGATTAAAAAATTAAAATTAAATCCAAAATTAAAAAAAATCGTGTAAAAATTTTACCGACAACATAGATTTTCTATGGTACATAACATTACCTCTCAATGAATTAATTATTGATGGCACACATTTGTCTCTAAAAAAGTTATGGATAATAAAAAATTTAAGGGAAAATGTATCGATTGCAATTTGTTTTGCAAATAATGAAGCCATAGTAAACAGTTTCTGTAAATTTTTATGATAAAAAATTATCTGTGGAAATGTTATCGATAATACAAATTTTCTGTGGAAAAGTTATCGATAACACAAATTTTCTGTGAAAATTTCTATGGAAAATTTTTCGGTAACACCAAGAAGAATTTTATTAATGACAATTTTTTTTGCAGAAAATTTATCGAAAATACAATTACAAAAATTTATTTACCTTATTTATCGACTACAAACATTTTTTTTATTAAAAATTTATTATTTAATTTGTTATTGAGAGAAATCATGGACTACACATAGAAAAGTTATTGTATCTGTATAAACCTCGTTCTTAATCCTAAATTTTCAATCGATAACACGTTTAATGGCAACATTTTTGCAAACGAGTTTTATTAATAACAAAAATGTGACATTGAAAATTCTACTTTACAAAAATTTACTGTAGAAGTTTATAAATTAAAAATACATCCTGCAGATTTTATTTAAACGGAATCATCTTTCATAGAAGACATACTGCGCAGATAAAAGAAAGAGTTCTTTAGCAAATTTTTGCCACCACAAAATATACTTTAAAATATTCTTTTATAGAAGAATTTTCCAATTACTAAAACTAAAAATTTGTACTTGCAACAAAATTAATTTTGGGAAAATTGCAATCTTGGGAAAGATTTGATTGAAAGTTTATGCTTAAACCTAAGCAAATATCTTAAAGAAACAAAGTCTCCCTTTTTCTTTAGTAAACTGCAAAATTAAATCAAAAACTCTTTATGATTAATATTTATTTGGACACTAAATCAACATTGTAGAAAAAAAGAAGATATAAAAGAAAGAATCGCAACCGACTAAACCACCCTTAATAACTGAGATTAATTTTTTCTTTTTTTTTAAATAAGACCAAAGAGGAAAAACTGCACAGTAAACATTTTAAAATTAAATGATCTTCAGTATTTAATTGAAGAAGAATTCACCCGTGAAGGCGATTTTTGCCACAGATTGCAAAACAGCTAGAGCAGCCGCTGTTTTTCTATCGATTAATGCCAGGCAACAACAAAATGTTTATGGGTCAGGGTCCATTAGGTTAAATGATGACGCTGATGATGATCTTGTGTAAAAAAGAAACAAAAACGATTTATTTCATTACTTTCTTATTTTTATTACCTGGTGTTAGAAAAAGATCAGTTGGGAGTTTGTGTTTCTACATAAAATTCATTTTTAAGTTTTACATTTTTTTAATACAAACCTCCTTAAAGGGGGTGAAGTAAAATTTCCTAGACAATTGAAGTTTTTACCCCCAAAAGAAAGATCATTGATCATACGAGTATTCCTTCCTCCTTTGTTAGAACAAAAAAAAACTTTTATTTTCTTTATATTTAAGTAAAAATTGCCAAAAAGTTCTCACATTTACATTTCAGTTTCTTTTGTTTAATTTGGTTCTTTTTATTTTTATATATTTTTTATCTATCGATCTTTTTATTATTATAGTTTTTGTTGATTTTTAATGGCAATTTAAGGGAAAAATAAAAAGATAAAGCAATTAAATCGTCAATTTATGCATAAAAGTGAATCCTTAAAGAGTCCTTTTAAAATTTTTTAGCTGCAAATTTGTTGACAGATTTTCTTTTCTTTATTAAAGGGAAGTAAGATGTCAATTATGTGTATATATGGAAGTATATTTTAGCAACAAAACTGACCTTATAAAAGCAATTAAGTATTTAAATAAATTAGCAAATATTAGGGTCCAGTTTATGAAATTTAAGGACCACCTAAAGCGGCCTTAAAAAAGAAATGGAAATTTCGTGTGAGAATTAATATTGGAAATTGTGTGTGTGAATTGTAAAATTAAAATTTGTTTCCATTTTCTATAAACAGCCCCAGAGAGCTGTTTGCAGGCTATGCTAGGACGAAAAATTTTTTAATATCAATTGAAAAATTAATTAAATATTCACCTGTAAACAATTTGATAATATCAATTAAGTTTTTCCACTCGAATTAACTAAAGCAATTAATATTTTAGTTAAATTAGTTAAATTATTAATTGAAAATATTAAATGGTGAAAACCTTTTTCTGTATATGTATCTATATACATATATAAAGCTGTAATTGGCATCAACTGACACTACATACAGTGCATCAAACACAAGAATTCTGCCGATGAAGGTGTGATGGCCTTCAAAAACACCACGTTGTTCCGTTCTACTAGTTTTTGTCAGAATATTTACAATTAACTTTGGTGTGATTTGCTCTTTAAAAATTATCACATGTAATTTGCCTTTTTTTAAAATACGAACCATGGCCTAATAAAAAACCAAACAAAGAAACGAAAATGTTAACCTTAATTTGAAACGAAAATAAGTTCGAACAAAATTTTACAAACATTAATGTTTGAATTATTTTTTCTGATAAATTTGATTAAAATGTTTTTTAATTACAAATATTTAGAAGCTCATTATTATAATTAATAGTAGAATTTTATGTACTTTATTACAGTACATAATAATGTAACAATTACATTATTACAACTTCACTTTAATCTGAAAACGAGCGATAAGTTAAAGGCAACTAAACCCTACCTGTAATGCACGGTATACACGATACTTAATTTCGTACTTAGCGTAGTATGAGTTGTAGTACGGGGTTTCAGACACACGTTACTACAAATCACACTAATTCATTTGAAAAAATATTTTTAAGGCAAATGAAGGGTAAATGAATTATGCAGTTGAAAAGAATAAAAAAATAACGCAAAAACTAAAGGGACATGTTGTAGAGAATGGTTAAAATAATGTTTTATGTTTTTTTAATTAAAATATCAGCTACATAAAGCTTATTTTAAAATTGAGCCGCATAAACACTTCGTTTGCTAAATCAGTTCCTCATAAAACAAATTTTGCTGTACAACAGCATGATACACAATACTTATCGTACTTAGCGAAGGTCCGCCCACAAAAATGAAAAATTTTTGATTTTCATACTACAAAGTATATTTTATAAGTACGACAGCATGATAGACGTTACTAATTTCATACTTTTTATCGTACAATTTGTTGTATCGTGTATACTCGCCATAACCTTTTTGTCATGAAGTTTAGTCATTTGAAGTTGCCACATTTTCATAAGTTGCCATTTTTCCTGCACAAAACAAATAAAATATAACACACAAAAGACAAAAAACAATATTGCGCATTGCGCAGGTTTATTTTCTGCTTGTGACGTATACATAGAACTTTTGTTGTAAACAAAGTACATACATACATTTGTGTGTGGAATGTGCTCTCTCTCACACACTTTTTACAACAAACACACGTGTGTATTCTATGATGACGTATGTACATATGTAGATGAGCAGTAGAAAATTTCTTTTGACTTTCGTTTCATTACGTTTGCAATTGAGCAAATAAACAAAAACAAGTCGTTGCCACTAAGTATTTTTAACAATCAAGAAAGAGTATCCGGTATCCACAGCAATGTTGCCATAATACAAAAACTTTATTATTTATTTTGTGGGTTAATTGTAAGTCCGGGCTTACATCTGTGTGCCAAATGCCACACAAGTGTAAAAAAAGCGTAACCAACTAATTACTAACGAAAAACTATTTGATTCAGACATGTATTTATTAAGTTAAACAGTTTCATACAAAATTAATAGACAATTTTATAGAATCCAAAATCATTACAAACTGTTTAAATCAATAAATATATGTCTGAATTAAACAGTTTTTCATTAGTAATTAGTTGGTTACGTTTTTTTGGGCAAATGACACACAAGAAATGCCAGATGTAAACTCAGCCTAATAATGGAAAAATTTAAATGTCACTTTATAGTTGAGTTTTGCTAAACTTGGGATTAACTATCCGGAAACATGTTGTAATAATTGCCCTTATCGTTATTTTTACCAACTTCAAACAAAGGATAATGTTATCAGTTCATAAGTATGTAATTTTTTTAAATAAATTGAATAATAGATATTCAAAAAAAATTAAAATTTAATTGGCCTACCCAGAGTTTAGAATTATCAAAATGCTAAAATTTTTAATAAAATTTATGATACAGGCTGTAAAATTTTATCGATTTAATCGTAAGTGACAAAAATTAAATTTTCAAAAGAGTTTTTTTAAATAATCAAATATGTTTTTGTACGTAAATTGTCGCTTACGATAAAATTTGACAGCTCGTATGTTAAAAGTTATCCACAATTTTGGCATTTTAATAATTCTTAACTATGAGTAGGCCCGAAAAATTTTAATTTCAATAAAAAAGGATATATTTTCGATAACATGTCGCTTACGATAAAATCGAAAATAAGGCTCGATATTATATTATTTATCTATTTCCTTTAACACGCGCTATAATACATTACTTTTAAATTATAAAATCAAGCAGGTTCTTCTTCTTCCCACAAAAAAAATCTAAGTGTGTTGATAACATTATGACTTTTGAACAGAAAATGTTGCTATATTTTGTTCCTCAATATGGTAATAGCGGGAAATTTCTGGGATGCCCTGAAAAATCAACCGATTCCCATACCGAGCCTTATTTTTTATTTAATCGTAAGCGACAAAAATTAAAGTTTTCGGAAGTTTATTTTAAATATTCAAATACATTTCTGTACGTAAATTTTCGCTTGCGATAAAATTTAACAGCCCGAATCTTAAAAGTTATCAACAATTTTAGCATTTTGATAATTATAATTTATGGATAGGCCCATAAAATTCTAATATCAATAGAAAAATCTATCTTCTTTAACATCGAAAATAAGGCTCTATATGTTTTTTTTATTAATTTCAACAATATTCTAAACAAATTTATTTTACATTAATGACGAAACTTTCATCGAAATTATAAATTTTCATTATCGATAATTTTTGTAAAGAAAAGTTGCAACATTTGGAATTTATTGATAATTTCAAGAAATATCTAAAATAAAAACTTTTCATAATCGGTAATTTATTTTTGGATTTGTTTTTTATCAATAAATCAAAACTATTTTATGTTAACAGCAAATTTTCTTGAGGTTTTCCATAAAAAAAACTCTTGTTACTGTTAAATTTTCTTAAAATATTTATATAATTGCGAATACTTGACGTTTACATTTAAGTTTTTGGAAAAAAAAAACAAATCATATCAACATCAGCTGCTTACAAAAAAAACTCTGCTAACTGAAATTACATTTACTATTGAAAGTAAATAAAGCAAAAAAAAAAAAAAGAAAACGTGGAACTACTACTGCGCACCGGCCGGAGATATGCTGACAGTTGTCCTAAATTTCAACAGTATTATTATGTTCATACATACATATTTTTCTTCTTCTTCTTCTTATTAGCAACAAAAGAACCCCATGATCAGTTTTAAGAAATAACGACAATCCTTTCACAAATACAACGCCAACAACAACAACAACTCTAGGCATAATAAAACCAAAGCAAATGTTTATTAAAAATAGAAGAAAATAATATTTAAGAAAAAAAAATAACGTGCCTTTACAAAAAGGATTATGTAAGCCGGAGCAGCAGCAGCAGAGCTCTCCAACAGCATTACTTAGGAAGACTACTAAATAAATGAATTATATTGAAAACAAAGGATTCGTTTTCTATGATCAAATTCTTGTAAAGGAGATTCTCATAAATATCTTGTTAGTTTTACAAAAAGCGCACACAAATATTTTGTAGAAAAAAATAATTCAACAATTCCAGGTTTTTTATGAAAAGATTTTTAGCAAAAAAAAACGTGTGTTTTTCTTGACTGAAACGTAATAAATTTGAGGGTGGAATTTATTTCTATACATTCAATCAATAGATTTTTTGTAAAAAAAAAATAATAATAAAAATAATAAATTTGTTGTATATTGTTTAATCATGCGCAGAACGCCAACACACCAAAAAAATAGTAAAATAAAAGATGACAGGATCATGATGAGATCACGATTAAAAATTGAAAATACTTTTGGAAAAAATCTTAACTGTCCTAGAAGGAAAAAGAATAGAAATCTATAACAATCTGTTGAGACATTTTTAATTTTTGATTACATCTTCTGTTCGTACATACTCGTCTCTTTTTTTTAATTTTGTTAAGCATCCTTTCAGCCTGATTGAGCATTTGTCAAAATTGTAACAAAATTTTGCAAGAAAAAAATATTAATATAAAAAGATTGTAGGTAGCCGCTATCTTTTATTACATCATCTGTACTTTCCAAATAGTATATTGTCCTTCTCGCTCTTTCTCTCTTCGTTTGCAGTCAAGTATCTCTACCTCTTTTTCACTATGAAATGCTTTATATTTTGTAATTTTTTAATTGAAAACTCTAACACGCATTATCTCGCTTATTATATTTATTACTGATTAAGGCCGTCTGTCCCCATACACACATATCGTTTTTTTTGTTTTTGTAAGTGGACGCGCAAATTTTTTTCCTGCCATCAAAAGAAGTCTCAACCCTTTTTTCCCAATCATTCATTTATATTGTTTGTGTCACTGTGTGTGTATAAAACATGACAATAACAAAACATTTTTAATTTATTTGTTACTGTTTTCATTGTCCTTAACAAAATGATATTAACTCGGGGAAGCTGCGCGGCGTTGAGTAAAAAAAAAATTCGTTACACAATGATGACCATGAATTTTTATTCATCCTTTTTCTCTTTTTTTGTTTGTCATTTTTTCTCTTTAGTTAAATATAAATTCTCTTTTATACTTTTTAAAGTGTGTTCTTTCACTTATATAAAATTATTAATATTTTTTAATTACTTATTATAAACGTACGAGGATTTTAGCAGCCGTTTCAAAAAAGTGGCAACCTTATGAATCATGGGATTTAAAAATAAACGACCTGTGAATTTGTAAATATGGGAAAAATTTATCACTAATAGAGTCTACTGAAAATAGTAAATATCGCACTAAAACTATCAAAAAAAGTGTGTTTTCAAGCCAAATGAATTCCAAACATTATTTATATTTTATATTATTTATCATTGTCCTTTAACACACTGAATATTCTACTTTTAATAAATAAAATAATAAAATAAGGCAGTTGCTTCTTCTTCCCACAACAAAAATCAAAGTGTGCGAATAACATTTCGTCGGTTCTCAGTATGGTAATACTGCATGCAAAAAGAAGTTTAAATTACCACTCAAAAACAACAAAATTCAATTAGTGTGCTAATAAGTTCCTTTTTTGGTTTAGCTAATTAGACAAGGCAACCAATTTTCATCTCGAAGCCAAAAACTGGACCTTAACATAGTGTCCACAACTGATGAATTTATATCATGATGTATGTCAAATGGATATCATGATGATATTAAGTGTTGTGATATAAAATCATCAGCTGTAGACACTATGTAAAGGAACAAGTGCAATAAGTTAAATGTAAATGGAATTCATAAGATTATCGAGGATGTACAGCGGGAAATACATATGCGAATTGGTGATGGAAAATTTCATGGCGGCCACTTGGCTGATATTATTTTCCATTATTAATGGCATACCCTCCTCTTTACAATTAAATAAACATTCGAGGATTTTGCTCAAAGATACTCGTTTTTTTATATATCGATAATTTCACGGGTGCCATCTTGAATCGATTGTTGGCCATGGGCATAGATAGGCCTTATTTTTCACGGAACTCCAAATAAAGCAGTCTAAAAAGGAGTTAAATTGTGATAGCCTCTTCGAGAAATCACACGGTTAGAAAATTTAACTTTTGTGGAAATTTTCATTGTTTCTTTTGTAGTGAATTTTAATGATTTTATTGTTGAAGCATACTTATGTATGTGTATTGCTTCATTTGTATTAAAGGCCTAGTTTTTACTTGTCGTGTGGCAAGTACCCTGCAGAAAATGCAGTGCAATTAGTGGCATTGTCAGTAGTACTAATGACCAGATGTACCCCAGCCAATGGAATCATCTATTGACATTTAACATCAGCTTGTCATTGAAAATCTACCACTAGACTGTAGCACTGCTGAGTAAGTAGTTCTTTTGGGACCACATGGAGACATTGGCACCAAAGATTCACTAGTAAATTTTAGGGGATCTAGTGTACAATATCGATATTTTCACGCTCGATGTCAATAGTAAAATAGTAGTGATTTACTAGTGACAATGTCAATAGTACTTCTGACTAGGTGTACCCAGCCAATGTAATCGCGTATTGACATATAACATAGGGTTTTCAGACTTTAGCACTATTCCACTATTCCATATTACGACCATATGGAGACATTTGAACCAAAGATTCACTAATACATTTTACAAGTACAATCTACAATTTTATAAGGATTGGGGCTACAAACTCAAACACACAC
Organism: Tachina fera; assembly: GCA_905220375.1. NCBI lineage: Eukaryota > Metazoa > Arthropoda > Insecta > Diptera > Tachinidae > Tachina > Tachina fera. The sequence continues at coordinate 182,429,666 of LR999963.1, forward strand.
ATACCCAATAAGCACTCAAAAAATTAAAATTCAAGCACTTGAAATTTAACTGGAAACAAAGTTGAATTCAAACACTTTTTCAAGTAATATTCAAGTTTGAAAATATTTTGAAACAAAAAAAAAATCAAATAACATACAACATGTTCAAAACCTTGTCAAATAAATAGTTTATTTTTCAATAAAATTGAAATTGTGGTGAACAATATCAAAGATAAATAAGAAAGTAATTTAAAAAAAACAAAAGGTAATTAAAATCGTGAAATCAATAGTGAAGGTAGATATGCAGAATATAATTGTAAGAAAACTTGTCTATTGCATTTTTCTTTCTATTTTAAAAGCATTTTTTTTAAGCTTCATTCAATTGTAATACAAGGTTGAATTTTAGTATAATTCAAGACTTGAATTGAGCTATAATACACTTGAAATGTTCGAATTGAATTCAAGTTCCCATTTTACTGGAGAATGCTATTGAATTAAAGTGTAAATCTAGCATAATTTAACCCTTGAATAACAATTGTTTTACACTTAATTTCAAGCAAAATTGCTTATTGGGAAACCATTTAATATGGTCATTAACAGGGAAACCAGAAATATGCTCCAAAAAAAGTGTTTTATGCGCATTCAATATGCACTAAAAACTTCGAAATATGCACTAAAAACTCAAAAAATATGCTCTTAAAAATAACATAAATTGGATTATTTGGAAATGAAAATCTAATTTTAATTCAGCAATTTAATAAAATTTACATATAAAACAAGACAAAAATAAAATAAACAGAAGAAGGAAACAATAAAAAATTAATTAAGAACAAAAATTTAACTTTTACTTCAAAAGCGATCACGATATAGGATTTAAAGATTTGGAACTGTATTTTGAAGAATAATATAAGCTTTTTATTCATAATTGTTATTGCAATAAACAAAATCTATTCACTTAAACTTTAATACATTGAAAATTTTCTTTTTCGACCTCAACTGATGTAATCGGGGCAGCGTTCGTCACAATTACCAAACCAAGTTAATATTGAAATGATGTTAAAACACATGTTACATGTGATGATGTTAAAACACATGTTACACCTGTTTAAGTTGAAATTTGGAAAATAAAAATCAATAGTACTTGTTCCAACCTTAAAATTTAGCAGAAAAAAAATTGGATATGGACGATTTAAAATTTTTTAATTTTCTTGTTTCGTTTTTCTTTCACAAAATTTTAAATCGTTTGTTTTAAATTTTTTTGTTCTAAATTAGTATGTGTTTAAATACTAATAATTAGTATATTCTAAATTTCAACTTAAACACTTGTAGCATGTGTGAAATCGATTCGGAAGCCAGAACATACACAATGGCGTTTTTTAAAGTGAAACTTCATAATGGTAGCAAAATATTGCTTATTTTTTATTATTTAAAAAAAAAATTTTTTAATATTAAAATAATTTTTTTTTAAGTACCAAAATATGCCCTAAAAACTCAAATATGCTCTAAAAATCGAAAAGTGCTCAAAATATGCGTGTTAGACTGAAGTATGCAAAAACATGCTTTAAAGGGTAAAATATTCAAAAATATGCCCTAACAAATCGATGCCAGAATTCATAAAAAGTTCTGAAACGGATAAATATCTATCTATCTAAATATATCGGATTCATATATCAGACAAGAAAAAAAATGCAATTGCATATTTGCGGTTTCCCTGGTCATTAATATCTAATGGCTCGACTGTAGATGGCAACCTCGTCAACTTGCAATGCAACCGTTATCGAAAATACGGTTATGGCAGATGGACAATTGAAAATGATGTAAACAAAGAAGCAAGACACATTAATTTCCAGGTAATATCAAGATTACAAAAATATAACCACGAAAAAAAAAGACTTTATTAGTTAGTTGAGCCAAAAGGCCAAAAAATAGAATTTATTCAATAAAATAAAAATAATAATTATTCATATAAAGTTGAAAAAATTTCTAACAGCTGCCACTAAAAAAATTTGCAACATTTAAAATTGTTCACAATTTTTTCATATTTTTAAATATGTTTATAAAAAATTTTTTAATAAAATATTTTCATGTTGACATTTTTTGTAATATTTTTTAAATTAATTAATTCCTGAGACAACTTTAATTTTAAAAGAAAATAGCTCAGCTGTTTCTTCGCTACAAGCTGCTGAATGTGACTTACAAAGAAGTGGTTATTAATTTAAACAAATTTTAATTTTATAATTCTTTTAATTTTAACTTTAACTTTTTTAACTATAAAAATTATGCAGCAACTTAAATTTTGCGTTTGCAACTGAAATTAACAGATGTTAGTTGTCATAAGTCATAACATTTTAGCAACTGGCAGCGTTACTCTAAACTTCAGTTGCCATTCATAATCGAGCCATAAACCCCAGTTGACCATTTAACCCCAGTTATGTATGTATGTGAAAAAAAAAGAAATAATCCAAGCAGCTTATTGCTTTAATAAGTTTGTACTAGTTCAACCGAATGCATTACAGGGTCGTTATGGTTTTTATTTTTATGAAGAACAATTACAAAAATTGTGTGGCAAAATGTCTTTACGGGTGAATGAAACAATTTTAAATAGTTTTCCACAAAAAGAAAGTACCTAAATATTGCAATAAAAAATATTGTAATGGGTCATGGCTAAAAGATTTTATATTAAAGTAAAAAAAAACTCTCACAATTTTGCACCAAAAATAAATGATATTTTGTGAAAGGCCGCAGTAAGGGTTATAAGAAACGTTTAATTTTTTGGTTTTTTAGGGAAAAAAATTGAATCCTTTTTTATGCTAAAAATACAAAAATATGTCTTGATCCTTTCGGCAAACACACATTGTTTGCATTTCACCTTTAGATGTAATTTAGTGCGAACGCGATGACGATCATTTATTTATCATCTTGCCACAAAGAGAGGAGCAGCATTGATTTGGGGGTTGAAAATATATCCTTAAGTAAGATAAATGACATCATAAGACGTGACACATTGAACTGTATGATCCTTTTTCCTTAATATTATTTTTGCATTTGCCAAAGGATCAAATGCAATAAGATTTATTTTTGGGTCTGCTGGAATTCAAAGTTCTTTTTTTTCTGTACCCTTTAATACCTGTGTGATGTGTGAATATGTGTGTGTGTGTTTGCAAAAATAAGGACATTTGATCGTTCGTTATTCTTATATTCTTTGTTTGCTAGATATATGTGTGTGTGTGTGTTCGTGTGTGCGTGAATTGTACTCACTAAATAAAGCAACAACAAGAATCTTTTATTTTTCCTTTCAAAGATCAATATCGTTTTATAAAAAGTTATTGCTAGGCTGTGGGAATTTTACTACTCGTACAATTGTAAAAAAAGTGGTGCTTAATTTTTAGGTTTTTGTTACATTTGCGCAATGTTTGCGGAAGCATTGTTTTGTATTAGTTGTGTGTCCTGATCGATAGAAGGCTTAAGTTTCCTTAGCAATAGTGCGAAAGGGTTCCGCCTTGTCTTTTGCTTAATGCCAATGTACAATAGCTTCTCGAAATATATTGATGATCAATACATTTTTATTATTTTTTTTATTTCTTAGCATTATTGCTTTTCTTTTTTGTCTATTTTTCTTAAGTATTTTTCACAATTCTTTTTTTTTTGGCTGCGCTGCATATTTTTGCTTTCGCTTAAATTCAGTGGCGGGGAGAAACTTGATATTTTTCCTAATGTTTTTATATAAATTTTTATTTTCTTTTCGATTTGAAATTGTGCAAAAAAGGGTAAATAGCACAAAAGTTATTAGCTATTAAAAAGCAAAAAAAAAAAAAAGAATTGTTTTACTTTTGCTATTTTAGAGAATCACAAGCAGCTGTATTTTGCTTGCTAATATGACAGCTGATAAATTTCTAAGACAAATAAACTTTGAATGTCTATACATACTTTAATTATAATTTAATATTGTGTAATAAATTTAAATAAAATGTATCATTGATGGATAAGAAATAATTTTTAGGGCCATTTGTTTTTCAACATTTTTGTTTTGTTTTACACATATTGAATGAAATTAAGGGCCTTATTATGTAATTCTGTTCTGTTCATTAAGCATTGAAACATTTTCTATATTTTTGTAGTTTTAATTACGAGTATTTTAATGTTAAATTTTAAGCTTTGCATTTTACAAAATAATCGGTACTTTTTATATAAAAATAGTATTTATCGCTCCCTTATTGCAACAGGGACATAACTCAAAAATGTTTGTTTTGTAGAAAATACGTTTAATGTTTACATATAACTAAATGAAGATTTATAAATATTTCTTTTTCCAAGAGTTGGGTGTACAAGCAGTATTAATCTCGAAAATGCTTTATTTTTAAGATATGCCTATGTTACAATCAAAAAGCGATATCTGTTACAAACTCTTAAAATTTCAACTTGGAAACTCTTTAAAACTATCATATGACAACATCAATGTTATTATTAGATTATGGCAGCTCCTTTTCAGAAGTAACGTTAGTTATTATTCTGATATTAATTTAACAGTAAAGAAACGTAAACAATATGAAATTTATTAACGCTTAGCGTTGCCATCTGTTAATTTTTTAAAATTTTCCTGGCTTTTTTTCTTTTAAGTAATATCTAATTTACATTACACTAATTTACAAATTAATATCTTTAGAAGTTATGTAAATTTTCTAATAAATTTTTTCAGAGTAATTAGAATGTGCTTAGCAGGAGAAAAATAAAATAAAAATTTTCCTTTTGGCCAGATAACGGTACATTTCTGTACTTCCATTTAAATCATTATCTGGTTTGAAAGGCTACAAACTTATGCGCCGAATAGTGGATAATAGATTTTGATCGGATAAAAAATGTCTCAGCTATGTACTTATGTATGTGCATTATTTTAAAGTAAAAACAATGTATATGTACATATGTACATTAGTGACATAACTTTTTAAAAATTTTTTAAATATCAAAATTGACATAGCACAGTCCGATTTCTTTTTCTTTTTGGTTAAGAAAAATTAACAATCAGCCCAATCATGAACAAAAATTCCGCGCGATTTTTTTCACTTTTCGCTTTTCCCTCCTATCATGAATTTGTTTTTCCCTGTTTTTACCAAATGCGGGAATAAAAAAACTCCCAGGGAAAAAAGTAGGTATTATGAACGCAATTGAACTAGCTTTTTTCACTAAAAATCTTTCCCTTGCAAAACAGAAGGGAGTTTACATAAAAACATATTTAATACTCCATTAAAAACAAATTGATATACATAAACTTGTAGTTTATAGTTCTTTTATGTGGAAAAACACAAATAATGCCCAAATAAATCATTTATAAACTTATTTATATATATTTTTTTCCAGTTGGTGAATTTTAATAATTTTGTTTACTCTCTCACTCAAAAAAAAAGGGAGAAACAAAATGTCAACAAACAAGCAAAACAGCAGTGATGCCACGTATTACTCTTTTTTGCTCCCAAATAATTTATGACGGGAGGAATGTTTTCTCGAGAAAATTATTTTCCGTGAGAAATAAATTCCGAGTGAATATTCATGATTGGGCTAAATATGTATGTTTATTTAAAAGAAAACATAAATAAAAAACACCGTATAAAATTATAAATATTCAATATTGCATTAAGAAGGCCTCGAAATAATTTTAGATTATGTAAAATAATATTTTTGTTAGTTCAAGTGCATGCTTTAAGTGTTTAGAAAAACAAATTGGTGCGTGAACTTTTTTGAGAAAAATAGAAAAAATTATGATTTTCGTGGTTACGAGGACATGGTTGATTGACCTCATGGTACTATGCCAAAAAATTGGTTACACCCCTAATGTACATCCATATGCATATACTAGTGATGCAACGAATGTCAATTTTTGATATTCGCGAATACGAATATTTGAAACGATATTCACGAATATGAATACGAATACGAATATTATATGTGAAATTTATAGACATTAAATTAGGGCTCTATTTAAGCCTGAAATATGAACACAAAAAAGTAATATGAAAAATTTTGTAATATCAATTAAATTTTCACCTATAAACAATTTGATAATATCAGCTAAATTTTCCACTCAAATTAATTAATACAATTAAAAATTTAATTAAATGAATTAAATTATTCATTGAAAACATTAATTGTTTAATACTTTTTTCTGTGAAATATTAAAAAAATTTTATGAAAAAGGACTTCACACTCCTGTTGGCGTACTTTAAAGTTAATAAGTCCAACCATTTTATTAATATTATTTAATGACGATTATTAAAGTTTTGGGTAGTTTTTATTAACTTTAAAGTACAAAGCACAAATTTCTATAAAAAAATTTAATGGATTTATACCAACTAATATTTTTAGCCATTTATTTAAATTTCGTTTAGAATTTATGCATTTATTTATTTATTTTATTTGTTGGGAAAAATATTTGTTCGTATTCGTCTGAATTTGGCGAATAATTTTCAATAGTGTGTAGTCACGATTATAAATTTCCAAGAAGTTTTTGTTTAAAGCAGGGGTTCCAAACAAATTTCAGTTCACGTACACCTTGTAACCTCATAATCCTAGGACTTATAATATTTTTAGGTTAAATTAGAAATACAAAAAAAAATAAATGACAAACATATTTTTTATTTTGATTAAAAATTTGATTACAAAAGTTCAAAAATGTATTTAAAATATGTATGACCGAATTGAATAAAGCTTCAACATAATGCCTCTTCCTTGACTTCCCATTATATTAAACTAAATGAAATGGCAATAATAACAATATCAGCTGTTTTTGTTAATGATGGCAATAACAGTCAGCTCAGAGTCTGGGGTACTTTATATTAAGCAGTGAAAAGTAAAACTGTCCACTAATATCTAGTTGTTTTAGATCAGGGTTGTCGGATTTTTTCTGACCTATTTCGACTAATTGAATATAAAAATCGCCAAAAGTTGCCAAATCAATTATTATTATTTTTTTCTTAATATATATTTGATAATAAATTTTATATAACACTTTTTTTGTATATAAATTGTTATAAAAAAATTTTTAACAAAATTTTGCAGAAATCAGCCCAAAAGTAAAAATAAAATTGGCAAAAATTATTTTTTGTAAATTTTTCAAAATGCATTAATTCCTATGATTAATATGAGAAAAATCATCATAATCAAATTTTTTTAATTTCTTGCAGACGGGCTTTCGTAGAATTAATTTATTATATATTTTTTTTAAATACATGTGGGCATTTCCACAAGAATGTCAACTTTTTGTAACATGCGACACCAAGCAAAAATACTTGTTTTTTTAAAGAAAACTAAACTTTTTTTTACTTCTTTATATATTTGGAGGTCAGGTAAAATTTTTGTTCACAAATTCAAGGTTAATTGCTTGCTGTCGCACGCTACGAAATAGTGAAATTTCTCGGTGAATTGCCCATATAAAGACAAAACTTTTGGGGTCATTTATGTTGTTCTAACCAGCGTTCATTATATTTGAACCTCCAACGTATTTGTAAAAGAAATTTTCCATAACGAAAAACTTTGTTTGCTCTAAATTGTCTGATATTTGGTCGTACAAAAAAAATTGCTTTGTTGTATTGAATTGAACTTGCCCCTCTCTACCATGTTGGTGTTCATTGTGCTTTAATTATACATCTGTATTTGTAATTTTCTGTTTTGAAAAACCTGTTGCCTAATTTTCCCTGAAAAATTTCAAAGCATATAATATACATACATATGTACATATACATATGTATGTAAGTATGTATACATATATCTGAATATATTTTTTAATGCAAAAACAAGTTTGTTATTTATATCTGTATATAAAACCCATTTAACTGACCACCAAAATAGTCAAAACAAATTTTTGGCTTGACTTTCACTTAATTTAACCCCTTTTTATGAGTTTTTTTCTTTTCCCAAAATAACTGACCAAAACAAATAATTTACATAAACAATTATGCATCAAAAAACAAATTGAGAATGAAATTAAATAAAAAATAAAAAAAAAGTTCTACAAATTATAAGTGTTAATAAACTTGTTAAAAATATATCCATTTTTATCCTTTTTTTTGTGACACGTGCCACAAAAGTACAACAAACAGGAAAGACCATTTGCCGCTTGTTGACTTTCTTATGACAACAACAAAATACTACTTGCTCACACACGCTAAAATTCTAACTGACCAACCAGTGTGTGTTAAATGCATAAATTGAAAATGTATATATTTCAAAATCCTGTTTTCAAAATAAGTAAATATATTATCAATGTGCACAATAGAGACTGACCATCACATCACATTGGCAGAGCAGAGGGTTTTTGTTTGAAACAATAGAGAAAATTAAACGGTGCGCAAAGTGTGTGTTTGTTTAAAGTGTCCGATAGTGTAACGCTTATTCTAAATTCATTGTTTTTTCAGTGGTCAGTTTAGGGGTTGCTAATTTGTTGGCTTAAGTTAGAAATTTAAATATGTACATATGTATGTATATTTTTGTTAAGTACAGATTAAATGAATGGTACGATTATTGATGGCAACCCTACTTCAATTGCCGTTAACTGGCAATGCAACTGATATTAAAATTAGTGTTAAGTATGGCAACTTTCTGCAGTTGCGTATTACTACGTTTTTTACGCACTAATTTATTTGCACGCATGCCTTTATTTGCAAATAAAACTGTAAATTGTTGCCATTATAATCCTTTTATTGTGACTTCCTACTAGCTTACGAAATAAAATGTTTGAGGTTGCCACGTAACAAATGTTTGCTAATAAAAAACAATTAATAGATAAATATTGCACAAAAAACTTTGAAATAATTATTTATTATTTTATACGGTTACACTATTATTTTTGTAAACATAAGCAAGTTTTCTATAGAAGTGCTACCAAGTTTTTGTACTTTTATTTGCATTTAATAGTGCGCGTATAAACGTACAGACAGAGAAAAAACCGAGGGCAAATCGCGGCACTTGTTATCTAACGGAATTACGAAATATTTCAATAGAGTTTATATGAAAATATTTCGTAATTTCGTGCGATAACGAGTGCCGTGATTTGACCCCAGGTTAAAAACAAATAAAAACCATATTGAATTAATAAGAAACATTAACGAGAAAGTCTAGTCATGTTGAAATTTCTTATTTCAATATGGAAAAATATTAATTTACAGTATTAATTTATTAATATTTATTTATTTTTAAGCATGTCAATATACATTTTCTATTATATTGAGTAAAGTGAATAAAAAATAAGCATTCGCTTTTTACTTGAAGTTTTGTAAAAAAAAAAAAACACTTACATATTTTAGGTTTTAAAACAAATTCTTAAGTAAAAAGCAAATGCTTATTTTTTATTCACTTTACCCATTGAAAATTATTGAATTAATATGACGCGTGTTTATTTTTAAGTTGCAGCTTTTCTCTGAGTGTAGTATATGAAAGATTGACAACTAAAAATAAGTAAACAAGAGAAAATTTTTAATCAAAATATCGTAAAAAATACTTATTATAAAGATGATTAATTCGGTGGAATTATTTATAGATTTTTTTAGAGTTACAGCATCTACTGTGAATAAACGTTATTGCTTAACATAATTTTCAAAATGTTTTTGGGTTTTAAAGCATATTTTCGCCCTACTAAGGAAGTAGTATTTTTTTTTTAATTTTAATATTATTATTAGTGCTTTTTTTTTTGGAATTGTTACAATTTAAGTTTAACATTTATTAATAAATTACTATTTTACTTATTTAGTAAAACATGTTTTATTAAAAATACAATAATTATTGTAATGTATAAAACAATGTTTTACTGAAAAAATAAAATAATAATTTGGGATTATTAGTGCGTAAACAAATGTTAAAGTTTAGAACAAGTATTTTGTATGGTTTTAATTTTCTAAAGTTTACTTTATTTTAACTATGACTTTGCCCGAATATTTTTAATTCCACCACATTTTTGCTTTGAAAAATATGCAGTTATTAAAAATTTTCGATTGCCATTAACAGCTGCTAGTTTCAAATGTCATGCAAAATATCAATTCGGCAAACCAAGTATAAAGTTTGGTTGCCATCCATATTCAAGTCATAAATTTTTATACAATTTAATAGCATAAAATTATATTCTACTTGGGCTCCTGATTCCAAAACATACATACATACCACGATGTTTCAATCAATTTCCTTTTAATTCCATGATAAGGTAATCATTTTCTTTTACTAAACCTTAAAGCAGAAATTCTCAACCATTTTTGGCGTAAGAATACAATTTTCTGTACTTACATTTGAAAATAAGAAAATTCTTTTGTTTGATCAAACAACAATCAATTACATACATAATATTCAAAATAGGAAAATGCTGCATGTGTAATCATTTATTTAAAGAAAATTTTGTATAATAAAATTTTTCCAAGAAAAAAAAAGGATTCTCCTTGCACGTCTTTAAATAAATAATTTCTTATAAATTGAATAGATAAACGTCCTTAAGAAGCAAAAAAAAATAAAAAATACAGGAATATAAAATTTACGCAAACCTAAAAATGCACATTAAATCATAAAAAAAACAACCCAAAATTCATAACGTACAAAAAGAAAAGGGTTGAATAATATAATTTAACACAAAAAGAATAAAGATGGACCAAGGCCAGATTTTTAAGAGAATGAAGTAAGTACATCATTTTTCAGCAAAAAAAAAAGAAAATAACAAAAATAGAAAAATACAAAAACCAGTTTTGACACGTAAATTTATAATTAGGAGCGGCGGTAAACAAAAGTTTGTTGAGAAATGCTTACGCATGTATGTATGTTTGTAACTATGTATGTATGTATGTGAGTATGTACATATGTGGATATAAAATAATCAGCTTCCGTCTGTCATTCTCTGCATCCTTTCGTCCATCCATGAAACAGTATTCAAAATGTAATTTGAAATGTTGGTATAAAAAAATACATAAATGCATTTACAACAACAACACAAAGTTACAAACACTAGGAAAAAGGTGGAAATTTAAAACCAGTTTGTATTCAAGATATTTTATATAAAATTTCTAAACTATTTTGCATACAAAAAAAAATATTTTTGGTACATGTTGGTCCAGATTAAATGAATTCTGATTCAAGGTGTTATTTGGTCAAAGTATTTTATTTCATTCATATTCCCTTGCTTCTTTCTATCATCGAAAAACACATAAACAAACACTCACCCATTCACAAACATTTGCTTTGACTGTGTTGTTATTTTTATAACACTCAGGCACCAGCATTTAAGGCTGCCATATTTGGCGATTTTTCGAGGTACAAAACTTAATAAGGAAACAGAGCACAGGAAATTAATTTTAATGTTTTATTTACTAAAAGGGCCGACTTGTTTTATTCCGAATTTTTCTTTTATAACAACTTATTAGAACAAAATCTGTGGTCTTTTACCGTCTTAGTGTTCAAAATATTTCAAAATAAATATTTGCTGTATATGGAATACGCCACTACCAAATCTCTCCAGCCATTCTCCGATTTAAGATAAATTAAAAAAGGGGCGTGGGCGTTTTTCCCCGTAAAAACCTGAGTTGAAATATGACAAACATTAAAATAAATAACCAAAACGGAGCAGCGGTTCTTGAGTGATGTGGTTACCAACGAACGACATTTGATTTTAATTTACATAGATGTGTACATATTTTTGTTTATAAATATTTTTGTTTATTTAAAAGTGTTTCTTTTGAGTTGAAAATCGTGTTTCCTACACTCAGGGAAAAGCTGCAACTTAAAAATAAGAACACGTCACAGTAATTCAATAATTTTCAATACAATAGGAAATGTATATTGAGATACTTAAAAATAAATTAAGTTAATAAATTAATAATGTAAATTAATATTTTTCCATGTTGAAATAAGATATTTCAACATGACTAGACTTTCGTTAATGTTTCTTATTAATTCAATATGGTTTTTATTAATTTTAAGCGGTTTTTCTCTGGGTGTAAGTATATACGAGACTGTGTATGTTCGTATTATACATCCCGCTTTCTAAAATATATTTATTTTGAAACCCCGCTTTTTGGCGTTTTTTTTTAAATTCCGCTTTTTGCAAAAGCCATATTACCATACAGAGGAAGAAAATAGTGGCAACACTTTCTGTGCAAAAGTCTTAAATGTTATTAACACACTTTGGTTTTTTTGGGGGGGAAGAAGAAGAAACTGTCTCATTTTATTATTTGCAAGTAAAACATTGTACAAATTCAAAGAAATAGACAAATACGCAAGTTAGTTTAGGTTAGGTTTTATAGGCTGCCAGTCATCAGAGACCAGGGGGCAAATTACGGCACACGTTTTCGAACGAAATTACGAAATATTTCAATAGAGTTTATATGGAAGTATTTTAAAATTTCGAACCGTATCGAATGCCGTCATTTGCTCCCAGCTCACTTTGGTCCTGATTGCCTCCGTTGCGCTGGTTTTTGCACGAATATATTGATTTTTCTAATGTCTCTTTAAAACTTTATTAAATTTTCAAACGTATTTTTATTCCATTTTCTAATTTTTTACCGAATTCATAATATTATTCAGCGTAATTATGAATAAAATTCCGCGATACATTTCTCCCTTTTCCAATTAGAATTTTTTGTTTTCCCTGTTATTTGCTATTAGTTGAAATTGTTCCCCGGGAAAAATCTCTCGTGGAATTTTATTCATAATTGCCCTCATTATTTATTATTATTAATTTATTATAGAAGAATTTTTTATGTTATTGTTGTTTGTGAAAAACTGTTTGAAATCTTCTAAAATTTTTTACATTTTGAAAAAAATTATCTGGTAACCATGTTTTAATTAGAGGAACGACAAATATTTTAAAATGCATTCAGTCATCAAACTTCATAGCTTTGTTTGTGTGTGTGCTTATATCCTTCGTCCGTTTGGGTCCTTTATGTTTCCTTGTATTAATGCGTGCGTGGCTAGTTTAAAGGGTTGAAAATTTTGTGGTGATTTTTATAATTTAGGGTCATCTAAATTATGTTTTCATACAAAGAAATAAAATTAATAAAAAGGGTTTTTCTTCATCAACGTACGCTGTGAGTTGCTCTCGTTTGTTACAACAGCAGCAATTTTTTTGGATTTTCATGTGCAGCTTTTTAAATTCTTTGAGCTTTTGCATTTTTTGTGTTTTGTTTTAAAAATTTATGGCATTAAGTTCTTAGAATTGATTGTAGTTATATTTTAAGAATATTTTTGATTTTCTTAAAAAGTTGAATAGACATTTCCTAATGATTTAGCATGAAACACATTAGCGTGGGTCAAATTGTACAAATGGAGAAAACTGCAAAAAAGAAGTGTACTGAATATGTGGTATGAAAATTTAAAAAAAAATTATCAGTCCAATCATGAATAACAATTCCGTGCGGGTTTTTTGATTTTTCCCTTTTCTCCAGTCATGAATTTGTTTTTTCCCTTTTTTTACCAAATGCGGCATTAAAAAAACTCCCAGGGAAAAAAGTAGTTATTATGAACGCCGTTGAATTTGCTTTTTTCACTAAAAATCTTTTCCTTGGAAAACAGAAGGGAGTTTACATAAAAACATAGTTAATACACAATTAAAACACAATTTATATACATACATACATAAACTTGTATTTTACAGTTCTTGTATGTAAAAAACACAAATAATGCACAAATGAATCATTTATAAACTTTTTTTACATATTTTTCCAAGTTGGTGAATTTTGTTTACTCTCTCACTCAAAAAAAAAGTGAGAAACAAAATGTCAACAAACAAGGAAAACAACAAGATTCGTAATGCGGTGATGCCACGTATTACTCTTTTTTGTTCCAAAGAATTTATGATTAGAGGAATGTTTTCTCGAGAAAATTATTTTCCGTGAGAAATAAATTCCGCGGGAGTATTCATGATTGACCTGTATATGTTTTTAAGTCGGCTTATCTGTTTTTCTAAAATTTTTATTTTCACTGAACTTGTTAAAATATGTATATGGAAATAATATCTGAGCAAAGTTTCGTAAATATCCGATAGATATAAATGCCTTTAATATTATATTAAATTTTAAAAGGCGTCACGTTGAACTTTTTGTCTAAATGAAAAATCATGTCATTATATAATCCCAAAATGGTAAAGAACTTCTTAAGAATTTGTTGAGTAGAACTACATTAAAAATATCTATGAAATATTAAATTTTAATGGACGTTGCTCCGACCATTTTTTCTTGCAATGGAACCAAATGAAAGCTAGAAACAGATTCTAACAATATAATTTTTCAAATCGGTTACTATTTTTAACAAACACAAACCCGAGAACCGGGATTAGCTTGTCTGCGGAAAACACCCAGGATCGGTCCATGGCAGGAATCGACTCCACGACCCTTGAACTGAAAGGCTACACAAAGAAAAAACTGCCTAATAGAATCAAGAAGATTTTCTCTATGAAACGTTTTTAGGCTGAAGGCCATCCCAGCAAAAAGAAACAAAGATTTTTTCATAGAGATTCCTTATTGTTTTCATGTGGTAAATCTTATTCATTTTATCAAGAATAAAATCACATAAAATCATGAAGAAATCTTATTATTCACAACTTTTTTTACTCAACTTCCGTTATTTTTGGCACCAAAAAATAATCCATAGAGAAAATCTTCTTGATTCTATTAGGTTTTCTTATAAATTGCAAACTATAGGGATTTCTTATTGATTTCATTAGGTCGCCTTATTGATTTTTTCCATAAGATAATCCTTATTGTTTTCATTAGGTTCCTATATGATTATGTGTAAAGCAACTTATTAATTCAATTAAACTATTTTTTTGAGCTTTAGGTCTGGTATTATTTGTCTTTTTATTTTATCAATATTTCGTTAACCTTGGGTTAACTTCTTCAGGATATATGTTTATTGTTTTTTGTTTTTTAATATTTAGTATTTTTCTTTTTTCTTTTCTCCAATGTGTGTCAAATATTTTTATAATTTTTGAAAAGTTTTGGTACTAAAAACAAAATAGATATAAGTCTATAATATTTTTTCGTGTTAATAATATTAAAAAATTAATGGAAAATAAAGTTTTTAACATACAGAATATGGAAAGGTTCTTAGAAATGATAATACATATTTTTAATACTTTTAAATAACAGTGTGTGTCGTTAAATTATTAAAATTTGAAAATGTTAATAACATTGGTATGAGTCAAGAGTATTTTATCATAGTAATGAATATTTTCAAAATATGAACTGAAAAAAGTTTGTAACATACATTTATATTTAAAAATAGGTATTAACTAATGAAAATACTTTTCAATAATTTTTAATACTTTAACATAATAAATAGCAAAAATACGTATTTAGACTTTTATATATAAAATTAGCTGATGTTAATAAGAATCTCTACCCAAGTAGATAGACTAGGGTGCTGATGAAGTGCGTGGCTGCACAGAAAAGTATCGGTATTTCCCCCAGCTTAAAGTCTAAGTTTAATTTTTCTCCTCTTCTTTAGAAACTCACATTAATTAATAAAAATATTTCATTCAATAAGAATTGAAATTACTGAACTTGAGCCTAACTATGAATTATTTCTGATTAAAAATTCACTACAGTTCAATTAAAAAATCTAAAAATTTCTCACTTAATACATCATGGGCACGTGACAAAAATATGTTCACTTGGCAATCACTGTTCACTTGGTTATCACAGTTTCAGAAGGCTGTAATAACTAAAATAAAACTGTAGAATGCAACAACAAGTAACACAGACCACTACAAAAATACTTACATGCATGTACCGATGGTACATCGAATAAGTAAAAATAATTAATGTGATGATCGTAAAAAGATAAGTAAGAATAGTTAAACATACTGAGGTAGAGTAATATAATTTCGTGCTAACCTAAATAGAAAAATGAAAAAAAAAAAAAATGGAAAAAACAGAAAATCAATAGTGATACTTATAAATGTGTTTACCAAAGGTAAATCAATTGTATACACAACAATCGTTTCTCATATTCCGTTTCATTGTAAATTTAAGTTAAATAGCTGATGTTAATAAGAATCTCTACCCAAGTAGATAGACTAGGGTGCTGATGAAGTGCGTGGCTGCACAGAAAAGTATCGGTATTTCCCCCAGCTTAAAGTCTAAGTTTAATTTTTCTCCTCTTCTTTAGAAACTCACATTAATTAATAAAAATATTTCATTCAATAAGAATTGAAATTACTGAACTTGAGCCTAACTATGAATTATTTCTGATTAAAAATTCACTACAGTTCAATTAAAAAATCTAAAAATTTCTCACAAAATATTTTATGTTTTAAAAATTTCTTTAAAATATCATTTAAAATTTGCTGATATTTTTTTTTTATATTTCGCAAGTCTTCTAGTTAATTTTTGCAAATCATTTTTGGCATAATAAACTGACCAAAATTATTATTGTTTTGAATGTTTCTATAGTGACCAGTTTCGAAAGGGTTGTTCCTACAATATACTCGTAATATGTATATTATAAAAGGTCAGTAATATCTGCTCTACAATTTTGTTAATGATTTGCACATACAAATCGTTTAAAACGTTTATTTTAAAATGTTAAAAAAAAAATCTCTTAGCTCTTGTGCACCTTTAATTATGCAAATATTTGTGACGACATTGATCAAAAACATACATATGTACATGCATACATAAAAATATTTATACATATGCTTATACATACATACATACATGCATACATATACCCGCACTTTTTGCAGCTGGTTTTGATTTCCTCAATTTTTTTTTTTGTTAAATTTCCTTCATTTAATTATTTTCAGTTTATTTTTATTTCCGTGCCTGAAAGATAACTCCCCAACTCAGTAAAAATTTACTATGACAAACTTAATCAATACTATTATTGGTTAATCTCTATCAATTCATTGATACCTTTGTATTGATTGAGAGAAAAAAAAACAACTTAGAAAATTTACATATTTTGACAAGGGAGCGCGTGCGCAAAGGTATTTGGTTACATTGAAAACATTTTTGAAATAAAAATTTCACACATTTGCATTTCGAAGGGTTGGTTGGATTTTTTTTTTATTCAATTGCAGAAACAACAGGTCATTTGCATAACACTGGTATGACGACGCTGCAAATTTTGCACTTAATCGTGCAAAAACCTATTTCCAATATATTTGGTTATGATATGTTTGTATGATCTTACACAAGTACATATCGCTACATTAATATAGAAAGGCTCTAAGTCATTATATTTTTTGAAATCGGGTTTATTTTATATTTCGATAGAAGAACATCCAATGTACCGAAAAATGCAAAAATCTAGATATAAAAAAATAATGAGATAAATAAAATAATAAAATGAGATAATGAGGCATTTATATACATATGTATAATATAATATAAATATATATTTGTATATATATATAGCCCATTTTTGTTGTGATACGATAGTTAGAATTCAAAGCACAAAAAATTAATTTAAAAAATAATGGTTTTATTACTAGGGGTTTTTGGGTATAAGAAACTAGCTATTTTGGGAATTCTTGGGGATGAAAAATTAAAAATTGGGGATAAGTTATAAAATAAAACTGGGAAACCGGTGTGACATCCAGTGTTACCAAAAAATGATGATGAGAGAATGCCAAATCGGTAAAAGACATTCTGGGGGCAAATCATGGCATTTAATGCGACTCGTAATCTAAAAATATTTCCATATAAACTCTATTGAAATATTTTTAAATTACGACTCGTATCGAATAGCGTAATTTACCGCCTGCTAAAATGTTCTACGGAAGAAAATTATAATGCCAGATTTAAATTTAAAAAAAGATATTGAAATGGCTTTGAATTTCAAGTTTACATAAACTGATTAGTGTTTACAGGTATTTTTATACCACATACAAATATAAAATAATTAATAATTGGTGTTTTTGGAATTCTTACAATTACGTTTAAGGTTTTTTTAACACACTAATAAGACCAAATTATTATTTTACTTATTCAATAAAATATTTCTTTATTAAAAATACCTTAAAATTTATTATTGAGATTTTAGCTGGATCCTATGCCCATTTCATGTTGCTAGTGCAGATCATCAGGGAAGAAGGGAACCTTTAGCGTGCAATACATGTAAATTTATGAGAAGAATTTTTTTAACAAATTATTATGTAAAACGCAACGCTTAGCGTTAAAAAATTTTGTATGTATTTTGTTTTTGTAATTTAAATTTTTTCCATATAAAATTTTTCAACACTTGGCGTTACGTTTTAAAAAATTAGGCCCTCAATTTTTTTATTTTCAACAAATTCTGCCAGAAAGAATTTAGCAAAATTTTTAAAAGTTGAATGATTTTTAACTAATGAAAAAGCCACGATCTAGCAGTTAAAATGCTGAAATAGCAACAATGGTGTCATTCTCGATTGAAAAATTGAAATTATGTAGCCAATGCTGCCACATCCAAAATATTTTTTTAACCAACATATTTTTAAAGTTACCAAATGTGGAAATAAATTGTAAAATAATGTTGTAAACATTGTATTGGCAAATTCACGCACGACATATTGCCGAAGTCGTAGGTTGTACCCGAAATGTTAGTAATTTTAATAAAAACAAATGTTACTTACGGCTCTGAAAATATGAAACAGCACAAGAAGCTTAAATATAAACATACTTAAATTCGTGCCTCGCAGTTATAACAAAGAAAAAAAATAATAATAAAATAATTAACGGTCTAAATTTCACGGTCTAAAATGAAAAAAATATATGTGTACAATTATTTCTGATATTGAAAATTGTATATAAATTTATTATGTAGACCATACATAATGGGCAACATTGTGATGATTTCACAATTCCTTCGTTTGCATAATATGTATTTTTAAAAATTTTATAGTCAAAACTATTATTGTAAAATTAAGCTGTGAAAACATTGTTTCGAATGCAGCCGAAATTAAATTAAATTAAAAAATATTCGTATCTCTACTTTGAAAAAATATTACCAATTTTGGTTAAAAATAACAAAAAACGGCAACTTTGTTTGTATCCCTCAAATTTTCTCTTTAAATTAACACATTTTATTTGAAAGAGAAATTTTACTTTAATTTTCTCATCAAAATCGCAATTTCTCTTGTTGCTCTTTTATAGATGCCAGATCTAATAAATTATCTGACGGAATTATAAAATTTCCCTATTTTCAATTTTGTTCACATTGTATACTGTATACATGTATACCTTCGCTAAAAACCATTAACGCAAAAATAGTTCGAAATTTTGTTAGTGCTAGAAATGGTATTGTAAGTCAAAAGCATGAAAACACTTTTACACATACAGAGTGTTCACAAGAGACAATAGCAAAACATGGACACTTTTTCATTACCAGAAGCCTGTCACATTCCCATATTTATTTCTAATTACATACATATTTGTTTCTGAACAAATTTTTAAAAGTAGTTTAAACTCTGTTGATTTGAAGGTTCTATTCTAAATGTTGAGGTCATAATAATAAGGCAAAAATTATCTGTTACGGAATTTTTATTATATTGAATTTTAAAGCAGCTTTTGATATATATATATATATATATATATATATATATATATATATATATATATATATATATATATATATGTATATATATATACATATATATATATATATATATATATATATATATATATATAATATGTATTGATTGTCATCAATTTTTCGGAGCAGGATAGAAGGGCATAACTAGCACAACAAACTTAAAAGCTTCATCTCTTGCACATTTATAGCTTCTTTGAATTTATATAAGCTGTAGACTTTAATTACGCTTAGCGCTAATAAATTTTGTATGTATTTTGTTTTTGTAATTAAAATTTTTTCCATATAAAATTTTTCAACGCTTTGCGTACGTTTTACAAAATTAGGCCGTCAATTTTTTTATTTTCAACAAATTCTGCTAGAAAGCATTTAGCAGAATTTTTAAAAGTTGAATGATTTTTAACTAATGAAAATATCACGATCTAGCAGTGAAAATGCTGAAATAGGTGACATTCCCGATTGCAAAATTGAAATTTTGTAGCCAATGCTGCCACATCCAAAATATTTTTTTAACCAACATATTTTTAAAGTTACCAAATGTGGAAATAAATTGTAAAAAAATGTTGTAAACATTGTATTGGCAAATTCACGCACGACATATTGCCGAAGTCGTAGGTTGTACCCGAAATGTTAGTAATTTTAATAAAAACAAATGTTACTTACGGCTCTGAAAATATGAAACAGCACAAGAAGATTAACTATAAACAAACTTAAAGGATTCATTTATTTCAAATAAACAAAATTCGTGCCTCGCAGTTATAAAAAAGAAAAAAATAATAATAAAAAATTTACGGTCTAAATTTCTCGGTCTAAAATTAAAAAAATATATGTGTACAATTCTTTCTGATATTGAAAATTGTATATGAATTTATTATGTAGACCATACATAATGGGCAACATTGTGATGATTTCACAATTCCTTCGTTTGCATAATATGTATTGTTAAACATTTTAAAGTCAAAACTATTATATTATTATAAAATTGAGCTATGAAAACATTGTTTCGGATGCAGCCGAAATTAAATTAAATTAAAAAATATTCGTATCTCTACTTTGAAAAAATATTACCAATCAGTGCTGCCACAACCAAAAAAAATTGTACAACCAAAATTTGCTTTAAAAGTTACCAAATGAGAAAAAATATAACCAAATTTCAATATGTAGTATTTTTATTAAATAACATCCCAGCAAAAACGACACTCCAAAAACGTCATGAAAATGTAGAGTTTTCGATCTAGAAGTAGTGAAAATTTCGATCCATTATAATGATTTTTACATAGTGTTGTCATTGCAAGAAGTTCTCTTTTTCGATGCCTGGTCACTGAATTAGAAGCGATATTAAGAAAAATTCCCTTTTTTGTGTTCTATGATAGTATTTTTATCTAGGAAAAATTATAAACAGTTACCTGTTTTAACAATTCGTTTCTTTTTATACGAATTTAAGCCCGAAACAGTGATTTCATGTAAATTTAAGCAAATAACTTTTAAACTTTAGACTAAAATTAGTCCATAAATTTCTTTAAAAAAATATTTTTTTTAATTCTGGTGAGTATTTTCTAACACTGTGGAGGAGTTACAAGGTTTTGTATGACTAACATAAAATTGTACATGGTTTTTTGCTCGCTCTCGGCAAATTAAAAATATAGATTTTTGGAAGCAATAAAAATGTGGTTCCACTAGACTGACTTCCATTTTTTTTACTGGGATTTAAAATGCATACGTATTTATAATGTAACGCATGTGATTTGAATACAGTTAATAATAATAACAACAAAACAAATATATGTAATTCTTTCACCTACATATGTATGTATGTAATAATAACTTAAGTTAACGCTTGTATATGTCTGTATATAAAAAATAACAGTTTTTTTAAATATAAAGTAAACAAAACTTGCAGTTCACAGTATAATAGTTTGAATGTGTGTGATGTAAAATTTTAAAATGTATAAACCTTGACGCAAACCTTGTGCTTTGTTAAGCTATAAAAATTCGACTTATGCCTTCCCAAAGGACTTTTACATTAAATGATGCAACCGAGACGGGAAAAATTAATGCATACTTATAGATAAGGTGTTCCTTTATTAAAGCCCATGAATCTATTTCTGAAAAACATAAATTTGAAGTAAATATCGTCAAGTTTTCAACGTGGAATTTCCTCAGGGCTACGCACTTTTCTTGGGAAGGAGGCGATGCGGGCGGAAAGATGGTCACATTTTATGGGCCACATAGTACTCTAAAAATGTGCATACTCAGAATTACTGGAAGTTCGAGTTTTCAGGAGATTTTCGAAAAACTTTAAATTTGTCCAACTAATTAAGATTTTCCAAGATGTGACCAATTATTTTTTAGGAAGGAGGCAATACGGGCGGACAAACCTGGTCACCTCCTATGAACCACATAGTGCTCTGTAGTACAGAGTTGCGACCACTTAGTTAAATTAAAAGTTGTTCACAGTGTTGTAAAAGAAAAGTATTGTAAACAAGGGAGTAGCAATCAAGGCGAATTCATAACAGGTGTCTGCACTAGCGATTTTAGTCACAGCTGTTTTATTTTCAGTTGCCTTGGTAGCAATACTAAAAATTTAAGAACATAAAAGCTTAAAAAATATAACATAAAAAATATGTACATACATGTTTACCATTATTTTGGCAAAAAAAAAAATAACCAAAATGAGAAAAATATTCACATCTCCACATTAAAGAAAAAAATAACCACTTTCGGTTAGAAATAACCAAAAACGGCAGCCCTGTTACCAATTTTGGTTAAAAATAACAAAAAACGGCAACTTTGTTTGTATCCCTCAAATTTTCTCTTTAAATTAACACATTTTATTTGAAAGAGAAATTTTACTTTAATTTTCTCATCAAAATCGCAACAGCTCTTGTTGCTCTTTTATAGTTGCCAGATCTAAAAATTTATCTGAAGGAATTATAAAACTTCTATATTCAATTTTGTTCACATTGTATACATGTATACTTTTGCTAAAAACCATTAACACAAAAATAGTTCGAAATTTTGTTAGTTCTAGAAATTTGTTTCTGAACAAATTCTTAAAAGTAGTTTTAGCTCTGTTGATTTGAAGGTTCTATAATAATGGAAATAAGGAAGAAATTATCTGATTCCGTATTATTATTATTATTATAATGAAATAAAATTTTAAAGCAGCTTTTGATATAAAGTTTTTCCTTAATAGTTATTTTGACATTTTCTGGTTATTTTCGAGCTTAAATTTGATTGTGATCAATTTTTCGGAGCAGGATAGATGGGCATAACTAGCACAACAAACGGTAAAGCTTCACCTCTTGCATATTTATAGCTTCTTCGAATTAAATAAGCTGTAGACTTTAATATATATGTTTGTATATTTGCAAGAGTTGAATCCCCTGCACTGCCTGAAAAGGAACGTAGGCCTTATAAGGTTCCACTCCTTAGCGTAGGGTCCAAAGACGGTAAGCCCCCTGTACTCAGAAAATATTAATTATCGTTTTAAAAGAGATCTATTAAAGCAATACCTTTCGTACTTAAAAGAAAAACAAAGCCATTTTAACGTGAGTGTGGTATTCTCCCTTCATTTTGTCTCCAAGAACCAAGAGAGGGACTTAGGAAGGATTACTGCCTCCTTAAATATCTAACCAATTTTGATGAAACTTCAATCGTAGATTGCTCTACGTGAATAAAACAGAAAGACAAAGCGAACAAAATTGTTAGAATTTATTATTGCGTCGACTAAATTATAAATGTAATTTAAAGATCAATTCAGAGAAATCATTTAATTTTTATCCAGAAATCTTGCAATAAATGCCACCAAAAGACCCGTGTTTTTATAGTTTGTTACCAAGCCAATCTGGCAACTACGGTCACACATGCTTTAACTCTTTCGGGCCTGCATAAAATTTTTACATTAATGTATACATACATATATGTATGTAATTAAAATGTGTCATTTTAAAATTGAAAACAAAACCCGGTATCTAAAAAAGTAATGTTTATTTTGTCAAATTGGAAACTTCTGAAAAACTCCAATCAATTTGTAAAGATTTCCTTGCGCTTTATGTCTGCAAATTGTAAACAACAAACAAAGGAATTGAAGCCCGTAGTCTTGGGAGTTCCAAACAAAATGCGGAACAATCCAGCAGTGAAGAAAATTAATTCACCAGAATTTCAAAGTATCTTTACTGAGGAGTTAAACACTTTGGTGAGCATATTTATCAAACACAAATATGAGTTGAGGATAGCTGGAGGAGCGGTACGTGACATTTTAATGGACATTAAGCCGAAAGATATAGATTTGGCTACTACCGCCACACCTGACCAAATGAAGGAAATGTTCACCACGGAAAATGTACGGATGATTAATGCCAAAGGTGAAAAACATGGGACAATAACTCCACGCATAAACAATAAAGAAAATTTCGAAGTGACCACATTGAGAATAGATGTGCGTACAGATGGCCGTCATGCAGAAGTGCAGTTCACTACCGACTGGCAATTGGATGCCAATCGCAGAGACTTGACTATAAACTCCATGTTTCTGGGATTTGATGGCACTTTGTATGACTATTTTTATGGCTACGATGACTTGCAAGAACGGAGAGTGGTGTTTGTGGGTGATGCTGCTGTACGCATTCAAGAGGATTACTTGCGAATATTAAGATATTTTCGTTTTTATGGTCGTATTGCTCGCGTGGGTAAACAGCATGATAAACCAACTTTGGATGCAATAAGAAATAATGTAGGCGGCTTAGATCGCATTAGTGGTGAAAGAATATGGTCAGAAATGCAAAAAATTGTAGTGGGCAATTTCGCAGAAGAATTAGTTTTGGAAATGATTGCTTGTGGCTTAGCTCCATACTGTGGCTTGCCACCTCAAGTCAATCTGGAAGAGTTTAAAAGATTGTGTCTATCGTTAGAAAGCTTTGAAAAACCTCATTATCCTATTTTGATAATGGTTTCGCTTTTAAATACCGTAGAAGATGCCCAGACGTTGCATGAAAGGCTAAAATTATCGGCTTATGAAAGGGATTTGGCCCTATTCATAACTTCACAAAGAGATAAGGTATGAAGCTGAGAGCTGTATTAGTTTTAATATATGCATAGTATTTTTCTTATAGGTTGATACTGTCTACAAAACTTTAAATGATTATCAAATATTGTGCTTACAACCATTTGCCAAGAAAGAATTTGTCGAAGAATTGTTGAAATACTCAAATAAGAAAGATCTATACACATCTTTAAAAGAATGGACTTTACCCAAATTCCCTGTTAGTGGATATTTGCTGAACGAACGAGATTGTCCCAAAGGCAAGAAAATGGGCATTATAATGAATCAATTAAAACTGATATGGGCCGAGAGTGATTTTAAGTTGACAGCTGATGAATTGTTAGATCAACATTTACCGGATGTCATGGAAACAATTTCATCACCTCGCTCATCGCCGAACAAGAAATTTAAAACCAACAAATAATATTGAAGTATGCTAATTGTATTATAAAACTAAAAAACTTTATTCAATTTATGTTTATATTACATTACGTTTTAAAGAAAATTTGAATAGGTCTTTTGAAACCCTTTGTACAGTGATCAGGTACGCCCATTAATTCCACTTTAGAAAATCCTACCTCTGAGGATAACAAATATTCCGTGAAGTCTTTGGGAAAAAATTTTATATCTTTAAAATTATTGTATATAGTATCCTACAAAAAAACAAACGAAAATTAATAAAAAGAAGAAACGTTTCAGAATATATCTTAATTACAGTCATTTTCTTCCGTCTGCCATAGTTATCAAAAGGTTGGGCTTCGAGTATCAACTTGCCTTGAGACTTCAATTGCAAGAACATGCGTTTGAAAGCTTGTTGAAGACCTTTATCACCGAAATTTAAATGTATCCACTTGGTTATGGATAAACAAAATATCACATCAAATTCAGCTTTTTCAATTTCCAATAGTACATCGTCCTTTAAAACGTAATTACCATGTACAAAGCTAATGTTGTATGGAAATTTATGTAGTCTTTTGGATTCGTTCTCCATAAGCAATGATTTTTTAATTTTTGTTAAATGCTTAGTGGCTTGATTTATCAAGGATCTGTCTATATCCAGACCAACAATAGATTTTACATCAAATTGTTTTGCCACTTCCATGGTAATGAAACCACTATTACAGCCTATATCCAATACATGTTTATCTTTGAAAATGTGCTTATGTTCGGCGAATACATCCAAACGTATATCGTGACAATCCTTGCCTTTGTTGCGATACCCGTAATATTGACTATAGTTACCATAAATAAATTTCGATTTACTGGATTTTTGAAAATTTGATGATGGAAGCTCCAAACGCTTTTTAGGACTAGACGCAACTTTATTTACAATCTCAGAAGCTATCACTGCTCCGTCGTGTTTTACATTTTCCAAAGTGTTTTGTTTTCCTTCTGATACATCATTTATCACATTTTTATAAGGTTTTATTGTTTCACAGGTTTTTATTATTTTCTTACTTCCGTTATCAATTTCTTCATTAATTTTTCGCTTGAGTGTTTTTGTTTCAATACTCTCCTCTTCATTGATAATTAGCGGTTGCTCCAGATTCAATTCCATTTCCATTTAATTATTTCGCAAAAATTCGCAGAAACAGCATGTTAAACAAATTCATAACAAATGTTTAAAATTACAAATACAAAACAGCTGTTAGTTGAGCGTAGTGATGCCAAGTAACGCGTTTTTTATATCATGAGGGGTGCCAGATAAAACTCAAAATATCGTCGAAATACTAATAAAATATAAGAAATCCACATTTCGTCGATTAGTTATTGGTTTGCTGCACACAATGTAATTTGAATATACTGTGCCTCAAACCAATAACCAACCGACGATTTCATAATATAAAACCCGTAAAAAAATCAAAACAAAATGTATTTTTTGTAATAATATTAATATAGGCAGAGTTCCATCTATGTTTGTACGCATACAACATGTGAATATATGAATATTCACTTATCGCACTTATGCAACGCATTATAAGATACTCATTTTACATTGAAGGTACATATGTATATAAAAGGGTAAATTCAAGTAATCAATTTTATCAAGAAAAAGTGGGAAAAACTGCACCAAAATATTTAAGGTGGTATGCACAGCATACATACAAATTTGTTGTATGATTATTTTTATTTGTATGTTGAAAGTTCGGGCTAAAATTTTATGCCATTTAATATGGAGTTTGACGATGAGCTGCCCTGATAAGGCAATTATTCAAACTATTAAAAATCGTACGTTTTAAGGAAAAATCGTTACGTTGCTTTTTATTTTCTTACCAAAATCGTCAAGTCTGGCAGTCGTGCTCCCAGCAAATATATATTTCTTTTAACCCTAGGATGTAGTTTCAATAAAATATACTATAAATAGTGGCAGTAAGTTTTTTTAAGCCGAAAGGGAATTTCAGTTTGTTACGGTCTAGAAAATGTATACTGAAAATATTGCAGATAGCGTTAGGAAAGGAGATGGGGGTAGTAAAAAATCAGAAACTTAAATTTTTAATTTGTATTACAAAACTTTAATTGACAGGTAGGTATAACAAAAAAATTTTAATCAAAATCTCATTTTAATATTTTTTTGTAATTGTATATATGTAACTTTTTAAGACCCATGACGAAGATAAACCTAACATCGAATAGTTTTTATACCGAAGACTATTCCGAATAATCAGTTGAACGCTAAAAATCACGCTTATTAATGTTATAATCAATTAAATGTTTAATAGTTCGATAATCATGAAACACCAGCTATTTAAATTATTTAGGGAATAATACTGAAAAAAGAATTTCATAAGATTATGGCAAAAAACTAATTCTTGTCTTCTTTGAGTGCTAAACATCCGTTTGTTTATTTATTTATCAAATTTCTTATCAATCGTCGTGGCTGCACATGAACTCAATAATTCCAGTTGCGATGAAATTTTTTTTAGCCAGACTGTACGCAATCGAGCGACAAAGTAGTTACTTGTTGTTAAGCCGGCAAAAAGATAAAATTGAACTTTTAAGTAAAAACTTGTATTCGAAAATGGCAAGTGAAAACGATGTTTATGTTACTAGACCAGATATGCCTGCTGTAGGCTTGGATTTACTAAAACAAGAGTAAGGTTCTTAAAATAATTTATTGTATTAAAAAAAAATATTATTGTCACAGGTGCAATGTTTCTACTTGGCGTGATGCTAATCCGGTGCCACGCGAAGAACTATTGAAACAAATCAAAGGAAAACATGGCTTATTTTGTGCTTTAACTGATAAAATAGATGCTGAAGTTGTTGAGGCAGCAGGCACCCAGTTGAAGTGCATTTCAACCATAAGTGTGGGCTATGAGCACATTGATTTAGAAGCTTGTAAAAGGAAAGGCATACGAGTGGGCTACACGCCAGATGTGTTAACAGATGCCACAGCGGAATTGACATTAGCATTGCTCTTATCCGTTAATAGACGCTTATTTGAAGCTAATAAAGAAGTCCACAATGGAGGATGGAAATCGTGGGCTCCTAATTGGATGTGTGGCCAAGGCTTAAAGGGCTCACGTGTTGGTCTCTTCGGTTTCGGGCGTATTGGCCAAGAAATTGCCAGCCGAATAGTGCCATTTAAGCCCTCACTGATTACCTACACTACGCGTACTCAACGCCCCGAAGAAGCAAAAAAGGTTCAAGCCGCTTTTGTTACATTTGAGGAAATGTTAAAAGAATCTGATTTCATTATTGCCTGTTGTGCCCTGACGCCTGAAACAAAGGAGATATTTAATTCATCAGCATTTAACAAAATGAAAAAGAATTGCATTTTTATTAATATATCTCGTGGTGCATTGGTTGATCAAAAGTCTTTATACCAAGCTCTTAAGGAGAAGCGTATAAGGGCTGCTGGTTTGGATGTCACAACACCGGAACCATTACCGTTGGATGATCCTCTTTTGACATTAGACAATATAGTTGTTCTACCACATATTGGTAGCGCTGATATTAATACCCGCACAGAAATGTCACGCATAACTGCTGTAAATATATTAGCTGGTCTAAAAGGCGGAGAAATGTTGGCCGAAGTAGAACTTTAAATGTAAAATAATAATTATAACATTGTGTATACAAATAAACAAAGATTGTAGCAATTTGCTTAGCACTTTTTGCTTTTTTATTTTAGTCAATAATTTTACGGTGTTTATTTTAAAATTGCAAAACCATTTAGCGTATAGCATAGACTAAAAAAAATTTAAGGTCTTTGAGATACAACATTACTAGCAACAGAGAAATTAAACATAATAATCTAATCCTCTCCTGGAGGCAAAGGTTGATTTGCGTCATGAACGACTGGCGCAGCCTGGGCAGCTGGTGCTGGTGAACGAACGCGCAATGGAACGGGCACAGTGGTAACGGTAGATATAGTTGAAATTTCCATAGGTTCCTCGATTTCCTTTTTAATGTTTTCCACAGATATAAAACCGCCGGTGTCGTCCTAACAAAGAAAAAATTAAAATATACATATGAATGTATGTATGTACGTACTATACATTAGGAACTCAAAATTAACACTTACGGTTATAAAAACGTCTACAGATTTGCCCGTTATAATATCCATGATTTGGGGTGTAATACCCGACATTGGTTCATCTTCTATACTCTGAGCATATTCAATTAACGGTTGTCTCAAGTCGGGACACTGGTCCAGAGTATTCATTATTTGCTGTGGTGGCAAATGCAATATAACTGGCAACGAGGAAGGTTTTAAACGTTGTAGACATTTCAAAAATCCTTCCCAAATAACTTTTTGCCGCCACACCTGCTTCAAAATCAAACGTTGCAGTAAATTCAAAACAAAATTTGACAAACGTGGATACAAAGTCAAACTTTGTATTATGGTACGCATGAGCAGAGTAGGAATGGGCACAATTTCCACCAATTGCTGTAGAACACCAATAAGAACATCTTGTGTAAAGACTTCTTTTTCAGCCAGGCAGAGTGAAGTTGCTTTGACAATACATTTCAAATCACATTCGTTTATGTCAATGTTGTGCAATGCGACTAAAACATCGGATGGCGTAACAGCCATTGTTTGATTGGTAAACTCAGTTCCAATGCTAAGTAATCGATTAAACACTTCCTTAACCACAACCTGATTAAGTTTTATTAGTTTTGGTAAAGCATTGATAATCTCCTGGCGAGATAAGCCGCTTAAAACGGGAATTAATACTCTTACATCCTTAATTTTATTAGCATACAACTCTTTTACTCTCGAGACTAGTTCAGTGGGAGGCGTTGCTTGTCTTTCCGTTAGTATATAAATCATACGTATAACTAACGTTTCGCATCCTTTGGGAGGGTCCTCAACTAATTTCAACAGGAAATTGTTTTCAGCGCCTAATTTTTTAACGGCTGGATCTATAGATCTTAGAATGGTACGTTTTAAATCTGGCGTTGTATTAATATATATTTGAGTCAACTTTTCCAAATATAACTCAGGTTTATAAGGCGCCAATGATAGCAGCATAATGAGACAGGTCTTTACCATTTCTTCTCTCCAGGCCGCTTCATAATTTACTCTACCAAATTCTTCACCGTACATTCTGGCAGGTGGTTTTTCCTTTTCCAAGTACGAGGCCCATTCTAATGCGAACTCATCTATTCTAGCAGGCAACATCTTGTGGCTATTGTATAGATAAATAATGTTCTCTAAAGATTTATTTTTTATATCCGGACGTTCGTGTACACAAAAGTTTAGCAGATAACGTAAAAACTTTGCTTTGCGTGGAGGTCTTAGAATGGCCAAATCTTTCAATAAATCTAAGCCGTAAACGGTATATTCTTCCATTAAAATAAGTTTCAATAAAGGTTTCAGGGAATCGTCGGGTAAGAGCGGAGCTTCTAGATATACTCTTCTAAGCAACAAAATTTTGTCTCTTAAATCACATTTGCTTATGATGCCTGAAATGATTTGTCCCAGTAGCTCATTGTAGGCATGATCGGGACGATGTTCGGACTTGACGTAAGAATGTCGTGTGAATCCTTGCAGCAAACAGTATTCCTCATAAAGCCAGGAAAACACCAAATCAATACGTTGCTTTATATCCATCATTACAAATTCAAATATAAAGTAACGTACGTTATCTGGAAATGTGGCCGCCATAACAGTTAAAATTTTTCTTCTCTTCGCAGAAACTCCACCCACTATACACTGACGTTCCGCGTATAATATACGTTTGACTGCATCCATTAGGAATTTTTCTTTTAACGGCCTGGCGAAAGGTTTCGTAATTTCCTGCAATTTTAGCGCTTTAGCTTTTTGTTTCATTCGTTCAATTAGTTCCTGTTCCCCCTTCACTCGTTCCATGTTTTCTCTTAATTTTTTTGTGGCTTCCTCTTTTCTTAATTGTTCTTCATCCAGAGGAGCTGTAGACTCATCCACATCCATGCTCTCCAGAGTTTTGCGTTTATCTTTTCTTAGAACTTTCATTGGCGGGTCTTTAGAAAAGGCCGCCGATCCGGGTCCCTTTTTCAGTTCTGTCAATTGTTGCCCTAACAAGTTAGATATTTTTGATACCTGTTGGGGAATAGATAAATCCTTGATAGGTGCATATTCCTTCAAAAAACTCTCGGGACAAGTTTCTGGCAATTTTGGCAAAAACTCTACAACCAATTTAACGACAGTGCTGGTAGATCTAAGATGTTCAGCTAAAAATTTCTCATTGACTTTTGTGGATTTCTGTTTCTGTTTCTCTAATTCTTCCTCATCAACTACCATTTCTTGCGTCTTGTCCATTTCTGCATTTCCATCACCATCATTAACTCTACTTAAACGCATTTTCTTACTTAAATTTGTTGTTGCATTTTCCAAAATACGCTTCTGTCTTCTCATTTGCTCCTGCTTATCCATTTTGGGTATAGCTCTCTGCACTTCGCCCTGAGACGCCCCTAAATCAATAAGTATATGCTTTATAACCGACTGATATTCGTACGAGCCTTTATTCTTAAGCAATGCTATTAATTGCATTTTTAAACTTTTCTTCACCGAACTCACTTGCGAATCTGTCAGAGTGGGTGGCAAATTTGAATTCAAGTTCTTAAACGCATCAATGACAGGTCCCATAAGACTAGGCCTTAATTTGGCTATTGTACAGAGACTGCCCGTGCATGCAATCAAATTCACTGCAGACACATGAGTTGCGGCATGAAATTTTAAAAGAATATCGAAAATATTTAAAGCTTCCTCTTCCAACTTTTGACGCTTAACAATTTTAAGATTTTCTGGTATATTTTCCAAAGAAAAGTCTTTATCTTTCTTTTGACTGTCTTCATCGGGATAACTTTGTAGAACAACTACACCTTCCAAAAACTTTATAGCATTTGTTCGTATGCCATCATTTTCATTATCAATAAGATCCAAAATCTGTGCTTTTATCAAGCTTAGCACGTTCCAGGCCTGTTCACAACTGTCAGTCAATTCTTTTTGACCACATATCCACTGTAAGCCATTTTTGTAAATGCTTCCAGATGCTTGAATTACACGTTTGATAACTTGTGGGGAACGGTCTCTTATCAGCATGGATATAACATTGACCACTTGACCTAAGTACTCCACTTTTACTTTACTAAATAAAAAAATATACTTTTCACGTTTCTGGTATAAGAACAACATGCTGAGAAAATAATGCATACCATATTTGTTCCATAAATCCCACAACCTGTTTCCGAACCTCCATATTGGTGTCATGAGCCAGCGATAAAATGTGTTCCAAAAACTCTTCCAACAACTCAACACAAGAACTCATAATAGTCTCTTGAATTTTCACCAACAGCTCACATTTTACTTGCGGCTCGGAGGTACTAATATCATTTATCCATTCTACCACCTAAAATTTAATTACATATAAAAATCACCAAATTCCAAGTCTCAATTTTACGGCACGTACCCGAGCTCTGGCATTCGCCGTCTTTTCATCAGTAAACAGATTTACAGTTTCACTTAGGAATTGAGATCGTCCTAATATGGGATCCATCGGAATACACAATTTCAAAACTTTTCCTGCTAATAACAGCGAAATTCCTTTATAACACTTAATAAATTACAAAAAATTCTTAAGCAAAGCCGACAGCTAAAACTGTGTATTTCTTTTCACTTACACTTAATCCTGTTCTTACACGACGCGTGAGATATATTCAAGTGAAAACCGCGTGAAAAAAGCGTAATGGTAGAATTATTAAAATCGTATCGTGCTGTTGCGTATCAGGTGACAAAATTAGTAACATTTATTAATTATTTTTATGCTTATTGAAAATATATTGGCAGGGTTTTCTTTTACTAAATTAACATCCTTACATAGCGTCTCCAACTGCGATTAACTCTGACATAATATGTATGTGAGAAAACGTCCACAGAATAACAAAAAATGCCGATATATCTCTTCATTTTATTCAAGAGGACAACGTAATTTCTCTTTTCTTACACGATTTCATTTTATGCATATTTTCATCGATTTAACATGTTTTATTTTTGTATAAATTAGTTATTTTATTTTCACTTTTTCACACAAACTTAAATTTATAAATCAATTAAACACATTTAAACACAAATCCCCAGAAATTTTTTCCAAAACATAGTTTTTCATATATTTTAATAAACAGACGCATGTATACTAATATATTTTCATATATGTGTGTTTTTTTGACAGTTCATCGCATAAAATTGTTGTTACAGGATTTGTTATAAGAACGCTCTCATAAAAAATCGTATAAGATTGAGATAACACTAATTTGAAGTCTACACGTAACATAATTCTCTCTGTGATTGAATTTGACGCTCTCATCTTACATACTATGTTAGGTGTATACTCTGTTAAACGATACAACAACTAACGATACGATTGACTAACCGAGCTATAAGAAAACTACTTCTATAAAGAACGGTATCTATGTTCCCGTAAAATTAATGCTAAGGATAAACAAGGAATACTTTAGGGATAGCCAATAAAATAGCTGGACAACGATTATAAATTATATATAATCAAGAAATATAAATTCCATAATAGAAAAGGAAATCTCGTAATCGTATAACTTCTATTGTACCAAAATAGGGTTAGGTGTATTTTCCTTCTGTTGTAGGACAATTAAACTTGACATCACCTTCAGTGCATATAGCGCCCTCCTTAAATAGATTTTAAAACTAGCATAATGACATTTTAGTTGTCAATATTTTTGTGAATAATTTTTGCAAACTTGGTGACACTTGAGTCAATAATGAATTGATTTTCATTTCTGTAAAAGTTTTGGAGGAAAATTTCTGATGAAAATTTGTTAATTAATGTATCTGTTAATTATTTATTAATTATTTTGATACTATAATCCAAACAGTGATAGAATACCAAGAAATTAAATAGAAGAATTATTTCATTATGGAAATAAAAGTATATAAACGACTGCAAAAGAAGTGAAAAGTACGAAAAAAAGGAGCAGTGAAAAAACACTCATACGCCTTAAAACAGCAGTAGCAAAAGCAACAACTACAACATTAAGGAAGAGTATAATGCGAAAGATATAAACGATCGAACGAAAAGAAAAATAAAGTAAAGCACGCAGAGCAACAACGGGCGGTTCTGGAGGCATAGACAAGTCTGTGGCAGCCAGGTATAACTAAAATATATAAAAAAGACAATAGATATACAAATAAAAAGTTTGGAATCACGGCCAGCAGGGTAGAGGAGAATAAAATAAACAAAGATTAGCCGACGTTAATTGAAATTTAAACGAACGTAAAGCACAGAACATTACGATTGGCAAAGAAAACACATACAGATTGAAAAGAGTGAGCAGATACCGGCTTAGTTTACAAAACACACACTTCGCTAGTGGAGGCGTTTGACGCAGCCACTAAGCTGTAAATGTCTGGCAATCAAGCCCAAGCCGGCATCAACGCTGGTAGTGGCAGCGGTAGTGGGGGAAGTGGCGGAAGCGGAGGTGCTGGCAGTAATGGAGCTTCATCAAAAAATATAATGCAGCAGCAACAGATAATGACATCAACTGCTACTATAGTTATGTCTGGTTCTAGTGCATCAGCGAATCCTATTAATAATATGGCAGCTGATTCTTCACCGCGCGAGTCGGGTGACGATTCAGAAGATGAAAGTGAAATTCTTGAAGAATCTCCTTGTGGTAGATGGTTAAAGCGCCGCGAGGAAGTCGACCAACACGATATCCCTGGTATAAGTTGTGTCCATCTGGCTATGGACACCGAAGAGGGTGTAGAAGTCGTCTGGAACGAGGTGCCCTATGGAAGTATACAAGAATTGAAGTCGCATGAGGAGAAAATTCGTCATCTTTTTGAGAATCTCTTACAACTGGACCACCAAAATATAGTCAAATTCCATCGCTATTGGACAGATACTCGATTTTCGGACCGGCCGCGTCTTATTTTCATAACAGAATATATGTCGTCTGGTTCTTTGAAGCAGTTCCTTAAACGCACCAAACGTAATGCCAAGCGTCTACCCCTAGAAGCTTGGCGTCGTTGGTGCACACAAATTTTATCTGCGCTGAGTTATTTGCATTCCTGTACACCGCCCCTCATCCACGGCAATATAATCTGTGATAGCATTTTCATCCAACACAATGGTCTCGTCAAAATTGGCACCGTTGTTCCCGACGGGTTCTACAGTTATTATCACCGGCAACAGAACGAAGTCGAACATGTTCCCGAATGTGTGCGTGCTGGACGGCTCAGTGCAGCCGACGATGTTTACGCATTCGGTATGTGCGCCCTTGAGATGGCCGCCCTCGAGATTCAAACTACTACTGATGCATTCAACATCGATGATGCGACAATATTAAGGACAATTAATAACCTGGAAAATGATTTACAAAGGGATTTAATATATAAGTGCTTACGAAGAAATTCAACCGAGAGGCCAAATGCGAGTGAATTACTTTTTCATCCGCTTTTATTTGAGGTGAGTAATTACTTTAAAATGTTTACAATGGCTTATTGTGTGTAGCACTATTGCTGCAGTTGTTGTTGCTGTTGTTTGCAAACCATTTTTAGTTTCTTTAGACATGTACGTATGTATGTAGGTACATAGATATTTACATGCATACATAGATACTCGTACATATGTATGTAGTATATTGATAGAGAGATACAAAGAAAAATACCCAACTACAACAATTCGCAACAATGCCAGCCTCACGAGCTGGTATGTACCAGCAATAAACACGAAATTTATGTATGTAGGACATTGTAGCTGACTAATCAAAGTCAATGGATATGGAGTTGTTATTAAATATGATAATTTTTTTGTACATCTTTAGGAGCTTATTTGTAATAATGTTTAGTAAAATTTTAAATAACAATTAGACCAATTAAATGTTAATTTTTGCACATAATAGGTATAGGCCCATGTAGGGTGTTGGGCAAAGTTACTTAAAATTCTTCGTAGAATTATCCGTCTCGCCAATTTTCATATGATTTTTGCATCCATACAAATCAACTCATACTATTGTACATAAATAGATATCGTCAACGAAATTAGAAACCAGATAGGGTGATTTAAAACATGAAACTGTGTTCTGTTTAATTTAGAACATGCGTTTGCAAAATTTGTCATCCTTTCCTATTTATTACATTAACACAATGAAAATTCTTTGTCTACAAGTACATAATCAGGGCTATCATGAATAAAGTTCCGCGTAAAATATGAAAAACAAAAAATTCTAATTGGAAAAGGAAAAAATTTCCCTCGGAATTTTATACATAATTGCCCTGTGTATGATAATTTCTTGCACACTTATTTTATTCTATAAATTTGTTTACATACATACATATTTGCATATGGATATGTATGTATGTGTATACATACATACATATCCATATATGAAAGGCTTGTTGTAATAACATTATATGCCAAAGAAAAATTATTTTGCGATAAGCGACCTAAAAATTATAAAAAATATAAAAAATAGGCTTTTCATGAAATTATACTGTACACCCTTTCAAATGCTTTATTAAAACGACTGCTTTATATACCAACCGTTAGACAACAGCAATATGGCGGAAATCGCTTTTTTTCCAAAAATTAAGTTGACTTATTATGTTAATGCTGAAAATTGTTTATTTTTTTTTTCTAAACAAAAATTTTCAATAAATAAATTATTACACAAGTTGTCTTGCTAGCAAAACGGCAACGATCGAAATCACTTTAATAAATAAACTAACTTATTGAATATTTGCTGCAATTTTTACATCATTATGGCTGTTCAATAATTTTTAAGCCTTCAAAATTAAAAAAGAAATCATATCGATAATTATTTAGATTTATTCATGATTCGTTCACAAACCGTATTTTTTACCCACACACACATTCATGTGTAATTAAAAAAAAACATTACTTTCATGAACAAATTAATAAATTGGTGTGGCTTATGATGTTATTACAAATTCAATCAGCTGATGTGATGAAAACCGATTTAGACGCAAAACTAATTTGAAAACTATAAAAGGTGTGATGCAATATTTCAATATACCGACATACATATGTATATTAATTTGTTCCTCTTTTTTTCATCTAAAAAGCTAAAGACCTCAGTAGCCATTGCTTTCTAATATAAGTTATATTAACTAGTTTCTTACTATAGCTCATAATGTAAATAAAATAAAATAAAAATAAAAAGGTGTGATGTGTTTGCTATAGTCGTTTTGTCAATCATTTTAAATTTTGTTCTTAATAGTTTTTGCAATAATTTTTGATATATTTTGTTCATATCCCTAAGTCCTAATTTGCACTATGCAAGTCTTATTGCTAAGCTGATAAACTAATCAGTTAGGAGAGAGTGATGAGGGGAAATGAAACGGTTCTGTTCCCCTTGTCTCTCTTTCCCACAAACTAATCAGCTTACCAATAAGACTTGCTTGCATAGTGTAAATTAAGACTAATTATTGTCTATATTTTATCTTTTATAAAGTATATATAAAATCGATTCGAATTTATCACACCTTTTCACAATGACCGGTTTGAAATCGTTTTCAAAACGCTCGTTTTCCATCACTTACATACATACCTGCATAAAAATATTGAAATGCATAAATTCAATTATCATCTAAAGCTGCTTCGGCACAATGTACAGATTTTCGTCGGCTCACTGAAATAAAGTCCTAAGTAATAAGCTAAATTGTCGTTATTTCTCAACTAATTGAGACACAAAGCCATAATTGCACCACACTGCTGCATTGGTAGACTTATTCATGAATTAATTGAAAAATAAGGCCGTTTTAGTTTATTACTTATGACTTTATTATTGAGGGTATGGTGGAATCAGCGTGACCGTTTGACCGACTAAAGTGACAAATTGCCGCTTTTTCGACTACCTTGCCACTTTTTGTCACCCTTTTTTTAAAGTGAATTGTATAATAATAATTAATAAATTCAGTGAAGTGCGACTTTGACCCGCGCACGCAGGGTTCCGTACGGGCACGAGATATGTAATTCAATACGAACAATATAAACTATAGTTTTCGCATTTTTTTCGTTTTTGGGTTTTTTCGGTTTTAAGCGTTTTTTTTTAGTTTGGGGGTTTTTTGAATTTATTGGCGCTTTCTGAGTTTTGGCACTTTTTTCACGTTTTGCCGATTTTTCTTTTGGTTTTTGAAGTTTTTTTAATTTTGGCAATTTTTATTATTTTGGCGTTTTTTTTTTTTTGCGATTTTTTTAATTTTAGCGTTTTTTCATATAGGTGATTTTTTTGTTTTTGGCGATTTTTTTAGTTTTGGCAATTTTTTTTTCGTTTTGAGGATTTTTTTCGGTTTTTGGCGTTTATTTTAAATTTTGGCGATTTTTTTTCATTTTGGCGATTTTTTTTCACATAAACAATTATTTTGGTTTTGACGCATTTTTCGCGTTTTGGCGATTTTTTTGGTTTTTTTCATATTGGCTATTTTTTTTTCATTTAAACGATTTTTTAGATTTATTTTAGTGCTAGATTTTTTTTTAATTTTGTAGATTTCTTTTCGATTTGGGGATTTTTTAAAATTCTTGGCGATTTTTTTAAGGTTTTGGCGATTTTTTTCGGTTTGGCGATTTTATAATTTTCGGATTTTTTAGTTTTACCGTTTTTGAAAATTTCAAGAGTTTACCTCTTACGGTCTCCAAAATATAGCAAGTTGTCAAAATTACATAGTCAAAATTGCATTAACTGATGGACCACCCTTTAATTAAAGTTTTTTAATATTTTAATGTTAATTGTTGTAGTCTATATAAAACTACACTAATTTTACAAATTTCAAGTGTCAATATACATATGTACATACAATTGTATGTATATTACACGAGATTTTAACATTTTCCGTCGCTCGCTTTGGAGCACCCTTTAATTTCTAATTCTCATGTATTTGTTGTTGTAGTGGCCAAGGTTCTACACACTCTGTCCAAATTTCAGGTCCGTAGCTCTTACGGTTCCTGAGAAAATACCGTGTGACGGACAGACGGACAGCGTAGCGAAAATAATAGGGCTCCTTTTTTCACCTTTGGTGTACGGAACCCTAAAAATAAGAAATTTTAGTGTAGTTGGCTCGTTTTTTTAATGATATCAATTTTTTTTTTTGATAAATCCCCTATTTGTTACCACTTTTTAAAAAATGTCAGCGGATATCCTAGGTGGAATGCTTATAATCAATTGGGGAAAAACACATAAACTCAGTTTTTCAATTCGGTTGGCTTATGATGTTATTACAATAAGCCCTGCATATGCACATATACATACATACATATGTTTGCAACTTTGTCTTTTCGTTTTAGATACAACTGACAACGGTATGGGGTTAGTTATGGTATTTGCAACAAATAGTTTCGTCAATGAACTTTTCATTTAATAAAATGACCTCTAATATGGAATCATTCTTTGCATTATTCAATAAAGTGATTTAACCTTCATTAGTAATTGAATTATGAGAAGAAAACGAGCAAAGAAAATCACTATAAAATATTAACAGTCTTATTTATAAAAAAAATATTAAGGCTTTATAAAGACTTTTTAAGAAAAATTTTTTATGAAAATGTGTTTTAAAAAAACTTTTTAAAGACTTAATAAGTTTTATAAATAATGCGGTAAAAATATATAAGTAGTTGGAAAAAAAGTAGAAACTCTTGAATTAAATATATTTTATAAAAATTTTAATGAAATTTATTTGTCAGAAGTGTAAATACTTAAATAATTGAAATTTATTTGCTGGTGGTTTAGCATGTCTATATACGTATTTCATTGGCGCTTGAACCAAATCATCAGTAGACTTCAAAATTTGTGGTTGAAGTCTACTGATGATTTGGTTCAAGCGCCAATGAAATACGTATATAGATATGCTAAACCACCAACAAATAAATTTCAATTATTATTTTATAAAAATATTTGTATCAAATTTATTTTCTAATGAATAAGTTTAGTTTACAGTCAGGGACTTTTAAAGAGAAAAGCAATAAATTTAGTATTGTTCGCTGTTATGGTTGTTATAAATGAATACATATTTATAAAATTTTATATTTCGGAATGTTTGAATTTCGCGCGAATACAGAATATAATATTTAGATTTTTTTCCATTAAATAAAAGTAATTTAACGACTTTTAACTTTTATTTCTCAAACAAGCGTTCAGAAAGTTTTATGTAATAAATAAAAAGCATTCAGTTTTTTTAGTTAGACATTTTATAAAGTATTCACCAAGTAAATTAAATTTTTTTTAATTGACACTAGTTCATAACTCGAAAAGTAATTTTCTAATT
This sequence comes from Tachina fera, assembly GCA_905220375.1. Taxonomy (NCBI): domain Eukaryota; kingdom Metazoa; phylum Arthropoda; class Insecta; order Diptera; family Tachinidae; genus Tachina; species Tachina fera. The sequence goes on from LR999963.1 coordinate 182,469,958, forward strand.
TTCAAATTATGTACATATATAATTTTGTTATAATTTCGTAGTGTGTGTCTGTCCGTGTCCACGTACAGACCAAACGGCTGGAACGATTTTGATTTAGTTTTTTCTGTTTGAAAGGTGGGAAAAGGTTCTTAGCTATGTTTGAAGAAAATCGGTCCAGCCATTTAAAAGATATCGCATCTTTTCCAGATATATTACGGGGGTTTTTAAAATTTTTAATTTTTGTTATTTTATTTATTTATTTATTAATGTATGTAGTTGTACACACTTCTACTAATAATATTTTTGTAAAATGTAATTGCAGTTTAAAATTTATTTAATTATAACTACAAAGTTTAATGTAATTGAAAGCTTTCATATACAATTACTAACTTTTACCTGCGGCTCCGCTCGCTTTGATCTGATATTTTGGAAACTAAGAGTTAAAATTTATCATTGTTTTGTTGTATGTTACTCACTGATAATGTTAAAAAAACGATTAAAACCGAAAAAATTCGGCAAAAAATTAAAAAACTTAACAAAAACTAAGTTTAAAGCTGTTTAAACTTTAAACAATCAAACCCGAAACTGAAATTGCCCTCACCAGCCCAAAAATGTGTTTTCGGAAAAAATCCGAATTAAATATAAAAAACCGATTCTGAACCGGATAAAAAATAGGCAATGTTTGTCGCTGGAATGTAGCTTTATATTGGTGAAAGAACTTTCAAAATCGGTTTAACGGTTTGAAAAGCCGTGTCAAATATAAAAAACCGTTAGCGAACCGGATAGAAAATATAGTTTATGCTTGACGATGGTAATGTAGATTTCTATTGGTGAAAGAACTTTCAAATTTTTTTTAGTGGTTTGCGCGTGAAATCGAACCTCACTTTCACATTTATAATAGTTATTAGAAAGGATTTGTAATAATTTTTTACTTTTATGTATTATTAGCTTGAATTTAAAATTTTTGTAATTAAAAAAAGTAATTATTGCATTCATTTTGTATAATTATTTGATTAAGGAACTACTTTTTCAATTAGTTTTAGTTGTAATTGTATTTTTCGATTACAATTACATGCAACTGTAATTGAAATTTTGTCCACAGCAATTAATTTTAAATGTAATTGTACTTTTAATTTTCAATTACAACAAAATGTAATTGTAATTGAAAATTGATAATTACAAAAAATGTTGTAATAGATGTGTAATCAATTACAAAATATAATCATTTGCTGCCCAAATCTGTCTCAAAAGCAATTATTCCATAATTATGTTATTTATGATATATTTTTTTTATTTAGGCTTAAAATGTCTATACTATTCTTCTATTTATTGTTATCTATATTTCCTTTCTTTCTCACTTTACATCGAAAAAGGTACATTCATTGAAACTACAAGCTGCTCACAACTTACTTTTTTCGCCTATGAATCGTTCAACGTATTCGGACACTGTTATAGATGCTGTGATGCAATTATATAATCGTCCTGATGTTGTAATGGCTTATGTTTATTGCAAATGCACTGTTGAAGAGGAGGTAGCGGAGGAGAATACACAAAGTACAGAAGCTGATACTTCCACGCCCGAAGAACAACAAGCAGACCAGCAACAACAAAAACGAAAAGTCCAGAAGTTAGTAGTAAAAGAATATCGCTTATCAGATGTACCATCAGCGGATAAATTAGAAAAGTTCGTGGAGGATGTTAAATTTGGTGTTTATCCATTGACTGCCTTTGGAGGCAAGAAACCACCACAATTTCGTTCAAGAATTACTTCACCAGAATACGGTAATTCTGGTAATTGCGGCAGTCCGGAACCAGAAGACATTGAAAACCGTCGCATTGTTAATATGATGTGCAGCGTAAAGAAACAGAAGGAAAGTGGTAGAGGTGTTCTTATGAATATACTTCTGCGCATGGACGATAAAATGAATCGTCAATTGTCATGTGAAGTTTATGAAAATGATACCGCACTAGATTTAACTTTGGAGCTGGTGCGGCTGGGATTTGTCCATACAGAAGATCGGGAAAAGTTGGAGGCGCTACTCGAAGAAACACTGCGTAGCACATTTTCTGAGGGCGGAGCAGCATTTGGTGAAACTCTTGTTCAAGAGCGTACATTCAGTGCTCCAGTAAATGACTCAAGCCCTACGAATAAGGCCACAGTCAATAATAACACCAGTAGCAACAACAATAACAACAATGCCAAAATGATAACAAAGACATTACCAGCTAACCATAATATGACATCATTAAATCAAATGGATGCAGCCGCCGCTACAGCATCACTTATGCTGAAAGCACAAAACCAGAAACAGCCACAACTGTCATCATCGGCTGTATCATCTCCCATGCCGCCCACAGCATCAACCACAACATCTTTAGGTATTGGAGGTACTGTAACAGTACCCATGGTGGATCCTTTAGCTGGCCATGTCATGTATGTGCCCCATGAGCAAATACAGCAACAGCAGCAGCAACAACAATCTTCCAATACCTCTCCTCACCTTACCAACGTTTCAGCTCCTTCACCTACCGCAATATCTACTAACAGCACTTCTTCCACCTCCTCAACTACAACTATCAATTAATAATATTTTAAAGATTAAAGCAAAACAAAAAAATTTTAATTTTTTTATCTATTATTTATAGTAAAATAATCAAGTTGAAATCAGAAAAAAGCGATAAAAGTCGCTACATAAACAGTTGAAACAAACAATCTAAAGATCTAAAGGATTTAATCAAGACATTGATGATAAAAGCAAAATAAAACTCTAGTCCGTTATGGTTCTCTTGTTCTATAGAAAAAACAATACAAACAAACAAAAAAAAAGCTTTTAAATTACGTCCCGGAAACATTTGATAAAAGGCAACCAGTCGATGATATTGCCAACAGCATTGCCATATGTTATGAATAATTGAAATGATTCCTAAGTTTAAGCCATGCACAAACATGCAAAGAAATGTTTGTAATCGTAAATATGTATTTCGAATCCTCACAATTTGTCTCCAATTGCGAATGATTTCAACAGCAGCAAGAATACTAAAAAAAACTATTTAACTATTTAAGTACGAGTAAAAGGTAAGAAAAAATTCTTATGAAAATTTATATTTTTACTTTATTTTTAAGTGCATACACAGTAATGCCGCGATATCCATAAACGATTGTAAAAGTTAAATTCATAATTTAATGAACGTTAGCTTTATTCATTGTTGATGAATATTGCTGTAAGTGTTGGTTACCTAAATATCAGAAAACATTGTCGAGTTCTTGCTACTTGGGTTACCAATACTGTACACATACATACATACATACATATGTATAAAATAGTTTTCTTAACAATTCCAAACTTTTTCCATTTATGTTTTAGTTAAAAATCGAATGGTAGCGAATGGTAGCCTAAAACTGCGATTGATAATTGATTTCTTTTCTTAAATTTTTCCACCAAAAATGTTCTCTTATTAAGTTTCTAAGAAAATTGACATGATTTCTTGAAAACCCTACTTTAAAGTGAAAATAAACTTTGTTGTTCTCAGTATAAGAACAAAAATTGAATTCAGTCGTATATTTTAATTGCTAAGTTTTTTTATCTTTTAAACTTGTAACTGGCAGGGGATTGAGAGAGATAGAGGAATAAATCAATCCTTAATTATTAACTGATATGAGAGACTTAAATTAAAAAATAATAAATAAAACAAACATGCAATATTAAAATTTTTATATTTGCTGTCATGTTTTTTTTTTATTAAAATTAAATAAGAATATTAAATGGATAAATTTTTAAGGAAATTAATAAAAAAAGTAAAATAAATAAAATTATTGAATCACGGCTTCCAAGCAAAGTTTAAATAAATGAAATACGCAATTGGTTAAAAGTAAAACAAATAAAAAGTAAAGAGAGAATTATATAAAGACATATTAAATAACTATCCAGTAAGCTACATTGTTGTTTGGCAAACACAACAACAGAAGAAATCCATTAACAAATAGTATGTATTGTCATAATTTTCGTTTTATTATTTACGCTGTGTAAACTATTTTAAGTATAATATAAACAAAAAAAAATGTTTTGAAAAATAAGATTTTATTTAATGACTGTGACTACTCATATTATACATTTTTTAAGCATACACAAAAATCCATTTAAACGAAAAACAAAAAAATGTGCGCTTTATTATTACTAAAAGTTATATTATTATTATTGATTGTGGATCAGTAAATAAATCTATATCTGTATGTATGTATGTATATACACATATGTATATGTATATATGTATGTATGTAAACAATACAACAAAAATACCACATTATTATAAAAACAAAAGAATATAAGGAAAAAAGGAATAATTATTATTCAAAGTTAAAAAGAACAGCATAAAAAGAACTCTTTACACAACACCAAGATATAGCAGTTATTTAAAACTTAATTCACTCGAAAATAAAAACGTAAACTTTTAGTTTTCAAACCAATCCCTCTTTCTCTAAAGCTTATTTAATGTATTTATTGTAATTCATATACATACTACCATAATAAAAATGAAGGATAACAAAAATCCACATACTTGCAGCAATGTAATGTTTTACTACTTGATAATATTAAAAATAAACCCATTGCGTCACTTTAAAAGTGTAAGGAGACTATTTATTTCTGATTTCAATAGCTTCATGAATATAGCAAACGTAACAAAATATATCAAGTGATAAAATAGAAAGCAAAATTAATATGCAATAAGGTATTGCAATGAGTTAATATCCATTGATTGTAATATGTAGCAGACATCATAATTATATAACATTCATATAACACAAGCATATGCATACAAGCATACATAAGTATAAAAAGTGATTAATAATAATAATAATAATAATAAAGATTTAAAAATTATTTCTGAAATAAAACGAAGAAATTCATATAATGAAGAAAAAAAGCAACAAAATTTGCGATGGTGGTTTTATTTCAAAGCAACACGGATCTTAAATGTCTCTCGTAGTAATATTATCGGCACCTAAAACGCAAAATGCGGTAGTTTAGGAAGGGTGGTGCTATAACGCACCTCACTCGGAGACAAACACCCTAAGTAACGAAAAATTAAAAATTTACTCTTTTTTTATATAAATTCCGTGGTATTAGTTCATCAAAATAATAGCTAAAAGTAGCGATTTTATTTATTTTATTACATTGGAAAAATTCTCTGAATTTCTCAATACTTTCCATTTTAACACGAATTTTCCTACTGCAAAATTATGAAAATGTTATTAAGGCGTTTGGCGTATCCGGTAACGGTATGCATAAGGAAAAACTGGGTGCATTTCGTATTTTGGCTTTTACTACGACATTTTGGTCCTAGAGTATATATCAAAAGTTACGTTCTTTAATCTATTACAAAAAACATAGGCAAGGTTTAAATACGCCAACAATAACAGGAATTATAAATTTTGGAAAAAAGCCGTATGAAAACCTTGAACTTAAGTTTTACCTTTCATCTGCTCCTTGTAGGAACTATGGGAAGTTTTACAATTTCCAAGAAAGAGGAGCAATAAAATACTTAAAATTTTGTGTAAATTAAAATTAAATTAATAAACTTTAGCTTACAGCGATACTCTTAAAAGTACGGCTGACAAGCTATTGGAAAATTGAACGAGTATAGCAGTTGGGTTCGCAACTTAACTAACACGACAGCTAAAAAAGGAGTCTGGCATCTCGAATAAACCACATGTTTATTAGTGCCCAAAGCACATTTATATAAAGTATATGCACTAAGAAAATACAAGAACAACAGGGGCTTTGTTTGTGTAAAAATAATGGATGAACGTCAAAAGCAGATGAATACAACCAGACCTGGGAACCTTGCATTGCTTTTCCATAAGAACTGATTGAAAAACAAAAGCATGAAGAACTCAGCTTACTCAGCATAAATTAATAGTATCTTGTTACAAGGTAATTGCAACGAAATTGTCAAACTACATAAAAAACTTTTTACGTATAGAACTTGACAATTCTTTGTATAACTGCTTTGTATAACCTGCTTTGAGTAGTTTATCTGGTTATGTTTGTGTTGCATACAAGCTAGGGTGGAAAACTATCGATTGCACTATCGATAGTTAATTTTTTTGTGACTATCGATGTTTTAATTCTGCAATCGATTAATACTTGATAACAATCGATATTTTTTAGTTACTATCGATAGTAAATGGAAGTTCGAGACGCGCGTACCTCGCAAAAAGTTGAACATTGTTCAACTTCCACGCATTGTATACAAAAGGACAGCTAGTGTTGCCAGATTCATATGTTAACATACACAAAAATTATTAGAAATTCATTTTTTATTAAACAATGGATAAAAAATGTATTAAACATTTACTGTCTTATTCATAAAAAATATTTCGGATTTATTGAACGCTTATTTGTCAAAGAAACCTGTAATAAACCTATAATATTTTTTATGAATTAGACCGTTAAAGAATAATCAAACTTAAATACACGACAAAAAAGTCGGCAAAGGCTTGAAATTTTACAACAAAAAAAGCCTCGAAAGCGTGTTGTGTAACTTTCTATTTGTATAGCGTTAAGCTTTTAACAAGCCAGAAAAGCGTTGACGCGTAACGCGTGGTATGTACCACCACCTTTAGTACTAATGTTATAAATTTGCAAATGCATGCAATAGTCCCAGATCTGCATACAAGTGACTACACACAAACACAACTGTGTATAACAAAGCAAAACAAAGCAAAATGGCATACGAAAATTGTAAACAACTTTTGACTTTCATGCATTAACACTACACGAGAAAAAAATTAATCACTTGGTATAAATTTACTTTGCTAGCAAACTGGAACTTTGCTGGATTTTTAATTGTTATTTACATTTATTAATATTTGCTTGAATAAAATGCCTGGAACATTAGTAAACAGTGAAGAAGTTCTATTAACAGAGAAAGCAACGAAATGTGATGCAGGTAAATCGCTGAGTGGTGCGCTAGATAAGATTGAAAGCAACAATCAGGAAACTACAAAGGCGACACCTTCACCGACTAAAGTTGATTACACCTTGAACAAATTTTGTTTGCAGCATATTCTTTATAATAATACTAAAAATAAAAGTATAGCATTATTAGGAAAATTTCCTGATGTATCCGATAGTGACATGGGCATAGTTATTTTTGAGAAACGGGCTTTCCAAGAAAGCGATGTTGCTACTGATACTATCGCAAGTAATGAGAAAAATGGAAAAGCAGATAACAGCAACGAACATTTGAACCAGATTGAGGAAACAACAGAAGATCAGGAAGGCTTAACAAAACCTACTTACTTTTGCAATGACTTGAATGTGCAAACTGAATTTATTAATGATATCTATGGCAGTTATCAGTGTACACCACCGACTAAATTAAGTGGTAAGCAATCCTTTTACATTAGCAAAAAAAATTTTCTAAATTCATAGATACATATGTATGTATGCACATAAAATTTATTTTCTAGGCATAAAGGCAACTGTAGTATACCCAGCTACTGATAAACACATTGCAAAGTATTCCATATGCCAAAAATTTGTAATAAACGAAACACCAAAGTTTTACAAAGAAGTCACACTACCATACATTAATTCAAGTCAATTTTCATTGGAGGTAAGCGGTTTTTACTACTACATACATATTTAGCAAGCAGTTTTACTTAAATAAACTATATAACAGCTAGCAATGCCCAATATATTTATCTGGTGCTTGTTTTGTAAAGTGCAATTAGGATACTGTAAGACCCCTTTTAAACATGCAAAGTCTACCTGGCATACTTGCACTTTGATTTGAATATTAAAAGTAGAATTTGCACAATTTTTTATTATTTTTTTGAGCATTTCAATAATTTTCCATTCACAGTGGGTATACAATATCTTGGAACATAAACAGGAATCAGAACGTATTATTTTTGAAGATCCCGATACGGAGAACGGTTTCATACTTCTTCCTGATCTAAAATGGGATGGTAACAATGTTGAAAATCTCTATGTCTTGGCGATAACTCACAAACGTGACATTAAATCTCTACGTGATCTTAATAGTTCCCATCTTCCTCTATTGCGCAACATACGCACTCGTGCTGCTGAAGCTATAGAATCACATTATGGCGTTCTATCAACCCAATTACGTATGTACTTGCATTATCAACCCTCATTTTATCACCTACATGTACATATTAATGCTCTACGTAATGATGCTCCTGGTATTTGGTGTGAAAAATCTCACATGCTAGATACAGTCATAAATAATTTAGAACTTTTACCAGACTATTACAAAAAAGCTACATTACCATTTGTTCTATACGACAATAGCAAACTTTTGGAATTGTATGAAGATAAATTGATTGTTAGAAAATGTGCTAAACGTTTAGCAGATATGGACAGCGAGGACGATATTAATGCAAAGAAACAAAAAATTGTGGAAGAAACAGCTGAGCAAACTAACGACAAAGCAATGACTGTGCCCATCTAAATGACGTACAAAATGAATTAATTTTACTTTTATGATTAAAAGAAAATTTTAAAATCCATGTTTAATGTTAAATTAAATAAATAAAAAACTTTTGTTTCAAAACAAATATTTCACTTTTTTAATTATACAGCATCAAATATTGGTGGATTCCATTTTTATGAATGCAGATGTAAAATGTAGAACGTAGATATAACAAAAGCATGTCAAGATTTTAGTTTAGTATATGTGTATATGTATGATGTGAGACTTATAGAAATTTATAAAGTTTAAACTTTAAACCGACCTCAAAAAAAAAGGAGGAGGTTTATCAATTCGTCTATATTTTTTTTTGCCGACTTCAAAAGTAGTAAGAAACGACGCACCCACTAATTTTTTATTTAATTTTATGATTTTTAACTTTTTTTTTTGCTGTGAAATTTAGCAAACTCCTTCCCTGCAAGAACTTCAATTGTGTCCTTGTAACGACAAAAATTTAAATTTCAATAAATGGTCGAGTTACGCCCATTAAAAATTACGTGCTATACATCGTTTATTTTTCATATCGAAAAATTAAACGTGCTATACATCGTCCATTTTTGATATCGAAAAATTATATGTGATATACATCATGCTGTGAGACTCATAGAAATTTATTAATTATGTCCAGTGTAATTTTGTGAAAACCTGTTTTCCTCAAATTTTATTTTTCGCATTTGCAGATTTATGAGAAAAACGTGTTTGTTGCTTTTATTTAATTTTTTTTTCAATTATATATTTTAAATTTTAAATAGTACACATGTCTTTGTATAATATGTAAGTATATGTAGTATGTATGTATATAACTTAGTTAAGCATTTTTTTAACATCACCAAGTGAATTGAACGTTGTCTTTTTAATGAGTAATTTGTTTTTATTTTTTATATTTCCTACACACATACGTATTTTGTTTTTTTTTTTCGTTTTTATTATAATAGTAGTTTACATAATCCCTTTTTATTATATATTAGTTCTTATATATGTATATGTACATATGCATAGTCACATACCCATACATACATATGTACATATATTTGTTTAATATTGAAATTTGAACTTAAATTTGCTTAATAAATATAAATAACTCTCTCGCTTTAATTACTGTTCAAAGTTAAGAACTTTAAGCTGGAAACTACAAGTGAACATAAAAAATTTAAGCGTTTTCAATGTTGTGTAAAGCCTTCTTTGAATGTATGCATAACTGAAGCTGGAAAATATGAACTTAAATAATTATTAAAAGCTAAACGTTATATATGTATGTATATTTAGAACTTATTTTTCTTTTTTAGGATATGAAGAGATATAAATAGATAAAGGCGACAGCTATATATATATATATATATAGAGATATACATACATATGTATTAATTATACGACAACACCAGTTGATGGTTCAGATCCTAAAATATCTGATAATCTCTGTTGATAATTGGCCAAGGTATTAGAGTCTGTAATGCCCCGTGCTTTGCACGATAATTGTAAAGCATTTAAGTATTGCAATTCTGTGAATTGTAAACCCTGCTCCACAAGCGTTGTGAGTATAACCTAAAGAAAACGATTGAAACATTTTTAAACTCTAAAATCGATGCGATAGTGTAATTTTTTAACTTACATCTGGTTCCATGCAAAGTAATTCATAAAATTGTTTGGCTTGGTCGAGTGCTACTTCTCTAGATGCTGTGATATTACTTAAGGTTTGTTGTAATGCCAGTGCATTGCGGCACATACGCTGTACGGTGATTTGATCGATGTGTTCAATTGTATTTGATGCTTGTATAAGAATACGGGCGGCAAAATGGGCCAAGCCCTCAAAAATGTACTACAAAAATTAACATAGAATCAAAAGTTATTAATAGAAATATTGGCAAGAATGTATACAATGTAGAAATAAAACTTTTGTAAAAGCTTACTTTTGTTTTTCTAGGATGCAAAGTTGTTCGGAAAGCTTCATCCATTTCAGACAAACGTTTTGTAAATACTTGAACCTGCCTATCAGGCTCTAATATATCATCCTTCGAGTCTATAAAGCTGTCACCGCGTGATTGTTGACGTTTTGAACGCAGGTAATGAAAACATTGCACACGCACCTTTAACGAACAACAAACAAAAATATTGTTTTACTTTTACAATTATTGACAAGGCATAATAAATAATAAATGTTACCTCTAAATGTAAAACAAGTAAACATGTGTTTGCCAATTCATCAAACTCTAACGCCAGGTTTGTTAATACCTTAATCGTACCATCATTAACAGATACACCAGTTGTCAAGCCATTGCCCAAAGGTCGTCTTAATTCGTTGGCGAATTCCGATATTCGACCAGAAAACCACTCCATACTTTCTTGTAATATGGCAAGCTCTTTAAGCACACTGATATCGGCTAAAATCTCTTGCTGTGATATACCATCCTTGCCCAAATTACTTATAAGCATTTCGGCTTCCCTAATGTTTCGTTGTTGCACATCGATAGGACTTTCTTCTTCCGATGCCTCAAATGTATTGCGATGCAGTTTCTTGTTGTGTTTATTTGTAGGTTGAGTGGAATTCTTCAAGTCCAGCCAATTAGGTAATGTTCTACAATATAAAATGTTTAAATTTAAAATAAAAAAAGAAAGAAATCTATATCTTTATACTTTAGAAATCGACTTATGTCTTCATCTTTTAACCAAGTCACACTGTATATTCGTTTATCCTCGGTATCTGGCTGGACAACACCACGATAAGCCGATTGGCATATTTCGCGATAGTCTTTCAATACCGAACAGGCAGTTTTCAAAAGTTCATCAGAATAGAAGGGCAAATCTTGTATAAGTTGTTTAGTTTCTTTTAAACATCTATCAACTCTTGCTGCCGATTGCAAAATAGGCCGCAATAAATTTAATAATTTCATTTCCTCCGGCACTATAATGGCTCGCCAAACATCTTGGTTTTTGGAAAAGGCTTCAATAGTCATTTGTAATTGAGAGTTGTGGCCCTTTGAAAGGAAAGTATCCTTGATGTAATTATCAATGAAATCATGAAGACTGCAAGGTTGTCTAATATGGAATAAAACATGTTTGAATGGCATTTAATAGAATTTAAGAAGATTTTTAACATACCCTGGTTTGCATTTCATAAAACCCTCGATCTCCTGTATGTAAGCCATTAAAGGCAAATATACCTTTGTTATAACATTTTGATCCGGTGTACAAATCAATAATTTGTCGCGCTGTTTCTCATATGGAAGAGTTGTTTTAAAGCTAGCACCGCCGCCTGGCTTAGAGCCGCTGGTGTTTAAAATCGCATTTAAATTATCATTGGAAACATCAGAAATATTGCGTCGATGTTCTTTAGTAACATCCGAGAGTTGGGTTTTTGTAGATGATGATTTATCAAATTTAAACAAAGATTTTTTGGTACTGCAAATAATTGATAGTATTAAAAACTAAAAATCTACAAATATTTTTTTAATGTTAGGGGACTTTGATCGTGTCTGACTGAATAACTAGCAATTTACAAGGTTTTTAGCAGAGTATTTTAAAATCTTTTACCATTTATAAACAAACGGAGAACGCTTTCTTTTTTTCTCGATAGGAAAACATAGTGAAAAATATTAAAATCATTGTAAATATTATTTTCATTTAACTAACAAAATAAAATAAAGTTGAAATGAAATAAAATAAATGAAATTCTGAAACATTTTTATATTCTTCTTCAATACTCACCTCTGAACTTTGCGTCTTAAGAAGAACACATTTATATTGTTTGCAGGTTCACTATATGCAGTTTGAGAGGAATCATCGGCGGAAGCATTTTGTATATCAAGATAATCGGTTAAGAGCAATTGCAACTGAAATTGAAGTAAAGATTGCATGAAACATACATATGTCGGCTTAAAACAACATGTTTCTAACCTAATGTTTATATAGAACTTAGCAACAAATATGCAACATTTAACTCACAGCAACATTGTTGCATTTTGAAAAAAATTGTTGTTAATTTCTATTTTATATGCATTTGCTTAGAAACATGCTTATATGGAATGTACCAACCATATTTATTTTTATTTTATTTATTTATTTCACTGTTTGTAAATTATATCACGTGACCAAAATCGATAACATCAATCGATTTTTATCACATTGGGTTTTTTTTACAAATCTGTTTTTTCTTGCTTTTAATGATTTCAATTTCACTTACCACTGACTGCGCCTGTGACCAAAAATCAGTTAACGTATAATGCTGCGGTCCTACAACTTGATACTTCTGTACAACGGCTAAAAAATTCTTTAGCAGTGTAGCGTGTGTACGAGCGATCGCTTTAAATTGTTTGTAAATCACGTCTAGCAAGGTCAAAAGGGGGTAATTTTCATTTGAAGCTATGGAATTATCCAACATTTGGCGTGTTGTATTGCGTACAACATCCAGCAACTCATTTTGTATCTCTACACGCAATTTTTCTATAGAATCGGGAACTTTTTGCAACATACCGAAACACTCTACTATTATGGCAATGAAATACGTCATACTTAACTCGGGATCTATAAGATCTGCATCTTCGATTATTTCCGTTTTTGTTAAATCAACTCCTTGGGCCATTTGTTGCAAAGCTTTGCGTACACGAGCATTGGCCTCTATGCGATCAGTCGAACGACGTGCAGTAATATTGCGAGAGAAATTAACGTTTAATCGGCTAGAGTTCGTACGTTGAAGCTCGTTTAAAATAGCATTGGCTGAATTGTTGTAGACTTGGGTCACCAATTCTTCATGTAAACGTTGGTACAAATGCTGGCGGCGTCCCATTAGATCTGAACGAATATCAGCTAAACCCTCCACTTCCTTGAGAGGACCATTGACTAAATTTAAAGCATCGGTAAGAACTTTACTGGCATGTAAATACTGTCGTTTATATGTGTAACTGACCACACTTTGAGGCACTTTTCGTAGGTCGTTGCTGTAATAATATTTTTCAAGTTTAATGTAAATAAATAAATATTTAATGCACTTACATTTGCTCCAGCATCACTAAAACATGTTTATGTTGGACAGCATCTGTCCACATTTTTTTCAACTCTTCCCTCCTGCATTGTAATAGTCTTTTGCAGGCACTCAAATTTTCCTTTACAGCATGAATCTTTTCCCGACTGTTATTTACCTCTGTGGATACTTTAGTAAACAGGGGTATAACTTGTGATAGTTGCTGGTCATACTTTGATACCAAATCATTTAATCTCTGATCAGATTTTTTGAATTCCTTTTCGATTTTCAACTTTTCCTTTTGACGTTCTTCATTGGTCTCGCTCAGACCCAGTGATTTAATAACATTTACAATGAGACCACAGCCAGCCTACAATATACGAAAACAGTTATCAATAATACCGCAAGTAACACAAAACTACGCCCTTTAAATTGACGATAACACAATTCAAAAATTTCTTTACTAATTGCTCATTTTTGTTATAAATAAAAAATATAGGGGAAAGTTTGACAGCTGTCATAATAATGCCTTCATCACTGTGAAAACTTCTAATCACTGAACTTTCAAGACATGATTTCTTTGCCACTTGTACTTTTTAACACAAAACTTTATTTGTTTCTTGACGAAGACATTTTAAGTAACAATTTGATGTATTTTTAATAATTTTTAGTATTTATTTACCTCATCTTTTCCATATTTTACACCTCTAGGAGGTTTTGTTGGTGGCGGTGGTGTAGCCATATTATGTGACACTGACATTTAGAATTAGTGCTGTCGTGTGTTCAAAAAAAAAAACGTAGTAATTTGAGCACGGATGCATTTTATGGCCATACAGCGCCATCTGGCTGTGATAGTTCTCTGAGAGCCTTTAAGTATGCTATATATTTTTCAAACTAAATAAAAAACCGTTGAAGCACAAAAATTATGATATTCCCCCTCATTGTGGTTGGCGTTTTTCGACTTCAAATTCGACTATTTGTAGTTGATTAAAGAAATTAAGCTATATTTTTCTTTAATCTATTACAATACGCCCGACTTTCGCCGCAAAATCTCCAATCACAATAAGGGGGATTACAAGGAAATTTTGGTACCGTACAAATGGCGCAACATAAACATAACCATTTTTTTCGATCTTCACCGACTAATTTTGGCAACTGATTTATTAAAAAATACTTTTTCAATAAAACCCCATTTATTGTATTTAAACTAATATCTCTATTTTATTTCAAGCATCTTTGTAATTCTCAACTATAAATAAATATACTTACATACTTTTTTTTATTACCTTGTGTTTTTTACTTTTGTTTTCGTCGCAGTTGATTTTTGGTACAATTTGTTATTTTGCCAATTCTACAATAACTATTGGCTATCTTATTTAGTTTATTTGTGTAATATTGTTTACACATTTTTCAATCAAATAAAATGTGCTGATTTATACAAAACATGGTGGATGTGTGCTGCATTTTCTATAATTGCGATAAAATTGTAAATATTTCAAAAATAGTTTAGTGTGGTTTCTTACTGAGAATAACATTTCAAGTTCGATTCTTTGGATGGTTATTATAAACTTATGGGATTTTTTATTAGATAGTTTGAACTTTTTTTATCGTTTTTAAATCGGAGGTATCATTAACTTACAAATGATTGTTGTTCTTTTATATGTATACTAATCATAAATTTGTAACAGGTGCTTTAACAAATTGTAAATAAAGTAAACGATCAGAAATTAAAGAAAAAGTTGAAACCCGATTTACATATATATAGATATGTATTAATATCCTTTGGTATCATTTTCAAAGATCATTTAAGAAATAATGTGTTATTTATTATTTGCTTTTCTAACCGCTTACTCTAACAACATTTTTTCTTATATGTATATTCATTCATGTGTACTTTACTTATTCGTCTCATATATATGTTTGAGTAATTATGTATGTATATATAAAAATGAACTCGTTCCTAAATTTTAAATAATTAATCCAACAAACAATTGCTTAATTCACAACATATTGTAGGAGTCGTAAATCGTACATGAGTTGTTGGCAAATTCAATAAAAAACATGGTTTATATCGAAATTGGCAAATACTCCTACAATAGTTTGTGAATTGAGCAAACATGTAAATATGTAAAAGTAGGTTTTAAATCTACAAGTATTTTTTCAGTAGTCGTATATATTAGAATTACAGGTGTGTTATTTATTTGTGACTACTTTTTAACTTATAAGTATTTTTATATATTATTTTTTTTTTTACTTTGCTAATTGCATTAAAGAATATAAATATTTGCGTTGTTTTTTGTGTGTTTTCATTAAGAAAATGTACAATTTTGTCGTAACAAAAAACTTATTTATTTTTTGACTTCATTGTTAATGATGCTTAAACGTCGAATATTGGGTTTGTCATAGTCTTCCATAGAAATCCCTCTGGAAAGTTTGCGATTTCCGTTAGAGCCATCGAATGAGCTGGTAGAAAATGCTCGACCACGTTCAACGCCAGGCATAACAACAGATGTCAAAAGACCTTGACCCTTACAAAACAGCAAAATCGATTGAGCAACTTTAGCAGGCTATATAAAAAAGAAGTAGAAAAAAATTATTTAATATGTACAAATATTTGCTGCTGCCTTTATTTATTTTTTATTTTTGGAAGTAGAGAATTTAAGGCCTATTTCTAGAAAACGAGAAATAAAATTCGATCGGCAGTTCACATTAAAAAATAACAATGAAATACAACAGCTTTATTTATAAAACTTATTAAGGCTTTACAAAGGGTTTTTAAAACGAATTTTCAAACAACATTTTTATTAAGAAACCTTTTTAAAGCCTCAATAAGTTTTATAAATAAGGCTGCAAAATTTAGTTTGTTTGTTTTCAGCATAAATTCACGAAAGAAAGTTTATTCTCGTTTTCTGGAAATAGCCAATAATTTATTGGGGGTTTTCTGTTTAAAATTGTATGTATATATCGCACACTAAATCATAAATAGTCATAATTTAATATTATTATTATTATATTGGTTCCAATTTTTCATCAGCCAGTTCACTAAACAAATTTTTAACATCTACAAAAATTTCTTTTGCAAGACAATGCTCGATTTTTTCTAATGGTATGTACTTACAGCTTTTTTGAGTCAGATTTTATGAAACCAAAATGACGTAATAAAAGTAACAATAAGATGCAAACTATTTTTTTTACTATTATCAATAAAAAAGTATATTTTGAATTTGTTTTTTAAGTTGCGGCCTATTGAATTTTAGGTGACGATATGTATGTATATGCATGTGTATTTATGTAGATATGCATATGTATTGTGGACTTACTGCATCAGCCAAAACGTCGCCAGCTCTTTCAATCTTTAGCATGGTGACTTTTTCCTTTCCCATATCGCGATGCAATTTTTCCACCATGGAAGCATATGGACTTAACATTCCAGTGATTAAGATCACATCAACCTTACAATCCTTCAGAGTCAAATCTTTGCGGCTATTTAATTTTCAATTAATAATAACAATAAAATACAATAAATAAAAAAAAATACTTTGGCAGCTGTAAAAATTAAAAAAATTATCTTACTTCATAAATGCTTTGACATATAGACCCACATTTTTGCTATTCAAGGAGCTTCTCAAACGTTTTTGGTATTCGTTAACGATTTTTTCCTTTTCCGGATTGTCGGTAGCCAATTGCTGTAGGTGGAATTTTTTTAATTTTAACAAATAAAAATCAGTTTAACAGGAAATTTGTTTAGTACGAATTGTTTGTTGGTTTAAAATATGAAGTGTTGTAACATGTGGTATGTATAGCGTAGATTGCCCGATTGTGTGAAGTATTGAAAAAAAAAGAATTGAAATTTAATGATATACAAATGTAAATATTTATAAAAATGTATTTTATCTTATAAAAAAAGAAGTATCTACATTAATTTTTAAATATTTAGTACATACTTAAGTTACACAAGAAAACATGCAAATTTATTCAAATACAATGTGTATTGTGCAAAAAATTGTTTAATATTCGTACATATGTAAATAATTAACTAAAATTAATAATAAAAAAATACGAGTAATTAGTATAATTTCTTTTGTTTATGTAGACCTTTTGTTTATGCACTTATTCTAACGAGTATAACAATAAAGTACTTGTTTGGCTTGAGAGTTCTACTTTTGTAAAGGAAATTCTTTAGTTCCAAATTAAATCTTGTGTAATTTTTGCTTGTAGTTTTTAATTCAATAGAGCGCAGCAAAAATGCAATGCTTCATCACATTACATCTGAATAGCGGCAGCCAATTCATTTCCTCTTTAGACTATTCATTCGTTCAATTAACCCAATTTTTATTTAATTTTTTTTAATTTTATCAGCTAGTAGTAGAATTTCTTTTATTAAAGTTCTTAAAACAAAAATTCATGCCTGGAATTGTAATGTTCTTTAATGCAAGTAAATAAATATATGGTGGGTGTGTTAAATTCCATAACGGTCTTGTTTGATAACTACTGTAAAATTAATCAAAACAAATCAATGAACGACGTTGCCAGATTCGCAAGTGATCATATTAGGATTAGTATCTCTATCGGAGTTTACATAGCGTCTATACCTGATATAATATCAAATATATCTCTATCAGCAAACGTCAAATTTCATAGCAGAGGGAATCATATTACGTGTGGACTGCAATATTAGTATTATATTAATATTATATCAGATATTATAATATTGTTTTCATAATATATATTTAGAAAACAATATTATGATATCAAGTGTCAAAAAACGCACACATACATAGATACGAGAAGAAAATTTTGTTTTTGGTAAACAAACACTGAAATGTTTTAATTATGCACGATGTATGAAGGAAATGCCAAAATTTTTTATAGAACACACAGTAATGTTAAAATAAACTAAGATGTTCACTGAGCGGCTCTCTGATAATTATGAAATATTATGATATTTACAAGAGCACGTTTTCCCCTACATAGATATTAATATTAATATAAATATATTTTTCTTCTCATTCTGTCGACGGTCTATTTCAGATTATATCAGAGCTAATAAAAGGTATAGACACTATGTTATACATTGAAGATGATATAAGCACTGGACAAATGAAAAATGAGCTTGTTTGGTTCAGATGGTATAAATTTCGTCCCCAGGCGAAAATAAATGATGGGATTAAAAAATATTCTTTGGTGAAAAATGCCTTTTGTAATGCATATAAAAAGACTTTAGAAAATGAAAAAATCAAATTAGGTTTTAATTAAGAAAAAAAATTCAAGCGTAGTGAGTTTTATCTAAACTTTAGATATCGCCAAGTAGGGTAAGACCCTTTGGCAAGGGAGTTTTCATTAAAGAATTTACTATTTGTTGGAGTCGGAAAATTTTCAATACATTTTAGTTTTTAAAAATTTAAATTTTTACAGCCTTAATAAAGGCTTAATAAGAAAAATTGTGTATAAAAATTTGTTTTAAAAGCCGTGTATACAACTTTAATAGTTTTTATAAAGAAGGTCGTTAAATTTTAAAACAGTAAAATGTCCCAGAAAAAATTACTTCTTCCCAGAAGCGTATTTGTAAGGGAGACAGTATTACAGAATCACTTGCTGTTGCGCATGCATAAGTAATTTTTTTAATTCGATATGAGCCAGCTGGAAGCAATACATTCAGCTTCCAGAAAGCCATAAATCGTTTCCCTTAATAAAGTTCTTCAGAGAAATAATACTCAGATGCAAACGTTACTGGTTTGCGAAACTTTCTGTGATGATTTTCTACTTTGTTAGAGAGCCCGCATTACGTTAGTGCTTTTCACAAGCACTTTTCGAAGGTTTTTTATCACCTCCGTTTGTTAGTGCTTCAAATTCTGATTTGTTTTTGCTGGTGTATTAAACATTTTCACATTTTACCAAAAAATTATGGCATTCAATGTCGATCGAAATTTAAATACTTTTCCATAATATATGTATATGATAACTCCATGGAAAAATTTTTAAATTTCGTTAGATATCGAAGGCCATAATTTATAATTTATTATCTTTTACAAATTACAGTACAAATATTTTGTGCTGTCATTTGTGGTATCATTTTTAAAATGTACGAAATGCCGTTGCCATCATGTATTTTTTATATGGAAAACAATGACACATAACGAAAAATATCGGAAACGAGAAACGTTGCCAAAAGTATACAATGCTCCGATGTCTCAAAATGCCATAGTGTGTACTCAGCATTAGGAGCGATTTTTGTGTTCGAGATTATCAGGGAAGTTATGAATAAAATTTCGCGAGAAATTTCTCCCTTTTCCAATTAGAATTTTTTGTTTTCCCTATTACTTGCTATTATTAAGCTAATTTTCAATTATGAATAATTCAAAATTATGAATATTTCAAAATTATGAATAATTGAAAATTAACTTATAATCAGATTTTGTAAAAAATTTCGTTTCTAAACGTTCAAAATTTTTATGAAAAATAACGAAAATTCGTTTCAAAAAATATTTTTTCAATACAAATTTCAAAACGAAAAAAATGTTTCTATTTACAAAATTTGGTCATTAATTGATTTAATTTGATGTTTTTGAGTTGTATTGATATGCTGCATTACCATACTGAGGAACAAAATAGTGGCAACATTTTCTGTGCAAAAGTCATGAATGTTATTAACAGACTCTGATTTTTTGTAAGAAGAAGAACATGCCTTATTTTATTATTTGCAAAATGAATATTGTGCGTTTTAAAGGAAAAATGGTGTAAAATATAAATATTTGTTTACGTATTTACGAGCATGTGTCATATATGTATGTTGGAAATAAATTTGATTTGTATGATTAAAAAAAATTTAATTTTAAAACAACAAAATCATGCCTTCTCTCTCTCAACAAAACAAAAGAAACAAACAAAAAATTCGCCTCAACACCAATTGAAATTTAGATTTTTTTTGTAAATTTCGAATATCTTCCAAGGAAAAATTTTACACGAATTTTTTGCCCGATTTATTAAACTTTCAAACAATTAATGCAATAAAAAGGGTAAAACTGCGAAATGGAAGAAGTATTTAATTTTATATGTTTCTGGTAAAATTTTATATTTTGGAAAATGTGTAACAAAAATTACTTTCAAATATAAAAATAAAGTAAAATCACAATACCTCCATAACCTGAATGAGGGAGTACAATCAGTAGGCAGTCGATTTTTAAGGATTAAAATTTATAACCACAATGAAAAAACGAAAAAGAGCATCAAAACATTAATGTTGAAGGAAAGAAAATTATACATTTGTATATATTTTTTATTTATTTAAAAAAAATAGAAAATATACAATTATGCACCCACGAACATATACAACATTTAAAAAATAAGTTAAACAATTATAAATGGAGCGTTTACATGTTAAATGAAGATTGGAAACTAAAAAAACCCTCCTTTAATAACAATCAACTAGAGAAAAAGTTAAAAGAAAAATAAGAAAAAAACTGGATATTCCCAAGGGGCCATTTATTGAGTTAAAAAGTACTTTTAAGGCTGTAATCAATCACACTCACAAAATTTCATAGAAATCACTTAAAGGGTTTCAGATATTAGCATATAATGTAAGTACATATATATGTATGTACTTATGTCGCACTTGTTTCTCGAAATAAATAATAGATTGAACAAAGATAATCTACGCGGTTAAACGTTACATCACATCAGACACTTGACAGCTTTTTTTTGACAGTTAGTAAATACTCGTATAAATACTGTATTGACTTTATTTCATCATCAATTTTAAATGCAGTGTAAACTAAAATTTTTTGTAAAGCCTTTTCGTTTGCAAACTTTTATAATAAAAAACAAATTCAATTAATTAAAAAAAAGATCACAATAATAAAACAGTAAATATATTACTAGCAGTGTAAACGCTCCATGTGCTGTAAATTTAAACCAATAAAAACAATTGCATCAATAAATATCTATGATGCTTAAAATTACTGTTATTTTTGTTAAAAAAAAGTAAATAATAATAATTAACTTTCAATTAAATATTGAGAATACATTTTTTATAAATATTTAATCGTAGTACTTACATGACCAAATTTATGATACATTAAAAAATTTTCGGCGGAATGGGCCACTTCATCGGTTTTCCATTGTATTAGCTTAAATGAAATAAAAAGAAAAATACATAATATTTAATAGCATGCTTAAATTAAGTGCCCCTATAGAAGGATTAAACCCCATTTTTTGACTCGATAATTATATATGTGATTTAAAAATTTAAAATGTACTTAAATAAGATTTAGTATTTTGAGTGATTAATTAAAGTTGTATTTATTTCATTATGATGAAAGTATGGCAGCGCTACAAAATTTTCAAATATTATGAAAAATTTTCCAAACAACAGCTGTTTAATATATGTAAATAAAAAAAAGTTGGGTTGTCAAGGGTTATCAACGTGAATACGATTAAAATTGCATAAACGCATCAGAACGCATTTTTCTATTTATTTATTCCATGAAACTATGTACTGTATGTTATATATTTAGAAAAATTAAACGAAATTATATTTAATACGATCGCCGGCTTAGAGTGTAAGCAAACCTGCTAACTCACTTCCAACAAATTTTACAGGAGAGACAAGATAAGGTTCCGCGAAAGCATTTTTTGTGCGGAAGGAAAAATTTGCAATTATTCATACCGTTGCTGCGGTATTTACGTCACTTTAACACAATAGCAAAAAAATTAGGGCTTGTTTACTCGCTCTCGAGAACAATTTTGTGCTACTTATAATCTATTGCCGTTCCTTAAGGTCTAGAAAATAGCATCCAGCTGCAAAAGGAGTCAGTTGTTTTCGACAACGCGTACACAATTTTTTTGGTATTGTGTTATTAAAGTGACGTCGATGTCGATAACTGTAATAAGGGTGATTGATTCCGCCTATACATAAGTAGATATTTTTCTCTATTTTGCTTATGCTTAAATTTTATGACGTAAAGCGTACGGAAAGAACAAAGCTGTAAGGTAAATATATAAATTTGCAAAATTTAAAATTCATTTTAATATATTTTGTTTGTTTTATTTTTATATAAACCAAAAAAATTTATTTAATTTAACATGAATTCTATCTATTATTAAATTGTAGCAGATTTTTAGTTGTACACTGCAAATAACCTTCTTTCAACTTATATTTTGTTGTTTTTACGTTTTATGGTAGGTACACACTTTGCAACGTGTATACGCAACACGGTTTCATAAGCATGTCGCAAAGTATGTACTTACCATTAAAAACAGCTATACCACCTCAGAATTAATAGAAACAGGGATGTTATATTTGAATAATTGCAATTTGCTTGTGGATCGATATTTTTTATCTTTTAAATTTTCTTCTTCGTGCGCAAAAAATAATGCCACACATTAAGTTTTTACGACATGTATAGTTTCAAGTTAAAATAATTGGTTTAGACAGTCGACGCGGCGTTTCTTTCTCTTTCAAATGACATTAAAATTAGGGAAGTAACTATACGCTGTTTTGCCGATCCGATACCGATACTCAAAAAGAAATATCGACGATACCGATTCCGATACCGATACGCATATTGAACTTAAGTTAAAATTAACAAAACCTTTTATTATACAAAACTATAGTGTAAGAGATTATTAATATTTAAAATTGATATTTGAATTCATTCTTAACAAAAAACAAATTATTTTTTTTAATACATATGTACATGATTTAGCATTGAAAGAACATTTCACTACTATGGTGCAAAGCAAAACAAAAGAAACGTTTAATTTTTCTGTTTAGACATTATGTTCAGCTTTTAATATGTTATTTCTCTTAGTTTTTATACAAAAAAAAATTGTTGAAAATTTCATTGTTTGTTCAAAACATCTCTAAAAAATTTAAGAAGTATAGCTGTATCGACAGTAAATTATCGCAGATATCGATATATCGGCAAATCAGAAATATCATCGGTATTCGTATTCGTTACTTCCCTAATTAAAATGTCATATATATATTATAAAAAGTGGATTTAGCAGGTTTATACTCTAAGCCGACGACATTCATCGTGTGTTTGTAAAACTTAAATATTATTTAAGTACTATTTAAGTATTATTTAAATATGCACTCAAAAACACATTTAGCTAGAACTTAAAAATAATTACAATTTAATTATCAAGTCACAATTTTGTTGCACTTGGTCAAATTAAACTTTTTGACTTCCTGATTGACTACTCACCTTTGATTTGAAAGATTGCAAAACGGTGGCTGGACATCCGGTGACATTGATCAATATCAAACCCAATACGCGTGTAGGATGTGCCAAGCCAAAGCGTGCCAATACATTAGCACCAGCACCCTCGCCCAAACCAATCACGTATTTGACATGTAGAAAATCCAAAACCGTTACCAAATCCTCACCCAACATTTGCAAGGAGGGAAACTGGAAGCTGTATGAGATGTGATGATAATTAAGATTAGAAATATGTATAATGAATAATTTAAGTTTCCTTGAGTTAAATTCTTATTTTAATGCTGTGAAGCTTCTTGCCTTTTTTTTTAGATGTACTATATATTCATACAATATTACAATAACTTACCTATCAGGCAGAGGCTCGGCATTATCTGCATGACCTGGTATATCAATATGTATAAAACATGATCGCTCTTTTATTTCTGTCATACAAGGGCTGCTGACAAATTCCTGGAAGGAATTGTCTAAAAAGAAAATAATAAAAAATATACAATATACATACACACATAATATTTAAATTTAAATTAATAAATCTCATAAGAGACCTTATAAAAAGTTCTCTTAAAAGAGTTACACTCTAAAGGCTCAGTTAGCCGACTGTAATGTAAAGTAACTGCAACAGTAGGAAACAGCTGATCGATATTGTTATGTGAAAATTATTGAAAATGGTTGTAGAGATGTAATGTAACGATCCCTACTTTCATATAAAAATATCGATCAGCTGTTTCTTACGTTGCAGTTACATTACATTACAGTCGGTTAAAGGCTCAGTTAGCTCAGTAGGTTACGTTGCATTACATCTCTATAACCATTTTCATTACTTTTCACATAACAATATCTATCATCTGTTTCCTATTGTTGCAGTTACTTTACATTACAGTCGGCTAACTGAGCCTTAACTGACCCTTAAACCGAAGATATGAGTATGTACAAACATACATATGTATGTATGTATTGTATGCATTATTGCATATGTATTATCGCATTTGTTTTCTCAAATTTTTAATTAAGCACTTTTATTTTTGCAGTAAAAGGATGTAAGATCTTATATTTTTTCTTTATACATACATACATATATAGAAACATATGTATATGTATGGGTATATATACATACATATGTGCAATAATATGTGCATACATATACATATTAACAAATTAACATTAAACCATAAACCGCCTTATGCTATTAAGGTCACGTACGATATGAACATAAAGTAAATCCTAGTAATCACATTATAATATAATGATATTTATATTTTGCATTTGTACATGTAGTACATGTCGTATATATGTATGTACATATATTTTGCATAAATTATTGAAAAAAGCATAATCTGTAAATTCACAATCCAGACGAATGGCCTGATTACAAAATTCATATGAAAATTACAAGTTTCTCTTTTAATGATTTCCACAGAGATTTCCTACACGACTCGACTGCTTTTTTAATTTTATTGGAAAATTAAAAAATGTACTCAAACCGGAATTTTGTAATAAAATTAAAAATTTAAAATTTTTGTTCATAATTTTCATAAAATAATAGTTATTATGATTTTATTATTTTTCTTATCTGCCAGGGCGGGTTGCATAAATAACAGAGTTTCTTGGGAATCCTGGCCGTAAATATGCACTGGCAAGAAAATGTTGCCATACTCGTATTATGTTCTACAGTATGGCAACACATACGAATTTACAAATTACCTAATTGGAGTGAAAAACTAAGTTTAATCTCTTACAAAAATTGTTGATTCCTGGAGAATGAAACTAAGTTTAAACTTAATTAAATAATTCTTAGTATATGGCTTAAGTAAATAATGATAGGCCGGGTTTACATATGTTTGCCATGTGCTCAAAAAAGTGTAACCACTAATTACTAATGAAAAACTGTTTGAATCAAACATGTGTATTTATTGATTCAAATACTTTCCAATTTTGTTGGATTCTTAATAAATACGTGTCCGAATCAACGTATTTTCTTTAGTAATTAGTGGTTATGCTTTTTTGACACACATGAAATCCCAGATGTAAACTCAGACATTATGTTCAATCATAAATTTAAAATGTTCATGCAATACTAGTTTGAAAAATCCTATTCCTTTAAGGCCCAAATTCACAGTCTATAAATAACTAACGCTCGTATTATAACGTCCAACGAGTTTTCTTATCAATTTCATTGATTAAATCATCTTCATTAGTTAGCTAAAGACTGTGAATTTGAGCCTAAGTCATCCATAAGATATAATAAAATAAGTAAAGTATATACTTACGATTGCAACCGAGATCATGGACAGTAATGAAAACAGCACGTTTCTCTTGTTGTGTCAAATCACCCTATTGAAAATTTAAAAATATTTATACGAAATTATGTATGATAGTGATTTGTTTGTATATTTATTGATAGAACTACTTAAATACATAAATATTGGCATTTTATTTTGAAACTGGCTAAAATCCCTTTATCAAAATAAGCTGATCATTCAAATACATAATTTCATTTTCAATTTAAAATAAGTTATGTACCCATATATACAATAACTTAATTTTAGGCCCATTATTATAACTTCACAATAATTAAGGTTACGATTTTATCGGATAGATAAACGTATTTTTATTATTATAAAATAACTTTAGCTAAAAGTGACTCAAAGTAAGCATTTGAAACTGCTATATTTTCTGCGGAAGATGTGGCAACTTCAACAACAACTGTAAGGTTAAATTTCACGCGCCATTTTATTATGTTTTCAATTGAACAAAAAAAAAAACAAAAGTAAGATGTTGCCAAACTAAAAAATTTTCACAGCAGGGTTCCCATAAAATCAAAATAATAAAATGTATTTAATCGAATGAAAAAAATGTTAATTCATTAATTTTAGCTAAAACTAAGTCCGACTTTGCCGCCAAGTTGTAATAATGGCCTTAATTAAATATAGTTATTTAAATAATATGCTCCATTTTTTTGATAAAACAACTTTCAACCACTTTCGATATAAAATAACATGTAATATTATATCAATACTTAGGTTACACGCAAAGAAAAAACTTGATTGAAGTGTCCACCATCTATGAGGCACTTATTATGAATGAATTAAGTAATACCCAGCAAAAAAAGACACTCCAAATAAGTCATGAAAAAGTAGAGTTTGCGATCTGGAAGTAGTGAAAATTTCGATCCGATCTAATGATTTTTACATAGGGTTGTCATTGCAAGAAGTTCTCTTTTTCGATGCCTGGTCACTGAGTTGGAAGCGATATTAAGAAAAGTTCCATTTTTTTTCTTCTATGATAATATTTTCATCTAGGAAAAATGGTAAATAGTTACCTATTTTAACAGTTCGTTTCTTTTTATACGAATTTAAACCCGAAATAGTGTTTTCATGTAAATTTAAGCAAATAACTTTTAAATTTTAGACCAAAATTAATTCATAAATTTCTTTAAAAATATAACTTTTTTTTTAATTATGGTGAGTATTTTCCATTTTGTATGACTAAAATAAGCTTCTACATGGTTTTTTGCTCACTCTCGGCAAATTAAAAATATCGATTTTTTGGAAGCAATGAAAATGTAGTTCCACTAGAATGACTTCCATTTTTTTTACTGGGTATGATTTAGGGTTGTGCCCAAAAAGAACGAACTAGTTCAATTGAACTATTCCCATAAGTGAACGATGTGAACTAGTTCAGACTAGTTGTTCCTTTTAGTCTTTGTTGTTCTTTTAGTCTTTCTTGTTATTTTGGTCTTTCTTGTTCTCTTGGTCTTTCTTGTTTGTTCGATCATTTTTGGTCTTTGTTTTGTTTTTTATCTTATTCTCTGTTCCTGACCAATGCACATGCAAAAGATTTAAAGTAAAATATAGTTTCTCGTTTGCATACTGTTAAAAAGATACAAATGTAGTGTGCCTATTAAATTATTTAGCACAATAATCAAAACAAACAAAAGAAAATGTATACTCAGTGAAATATACAAATGAGTATTACAAAATTAATACAAATAATTTGTATTATTGAACTAAAAAACAGATTGTGAAAAAGATTGTTAAGATTAAAAAAGTAATTATGTATATATTTTTTAACTGATTACGGATTTCATTTTAAAAATTTCAAAACATTAATTTTTTCCTTTTACTTACTAAAAGCATACAACAAATAAGACTACAAAACACAAATGAAAATACGTCTAAGCAAGGAAAATTTTTACTCAATTAAAAGAAAGAATTTGTTGTGTTAAAAATCAGTATTAAAAAAGTGATTAAAATTTGTTTTCAAATGATCAAACTTCATTTAAAGTATTTTCAATAAAAAAATTTAACTAAATAAGGTTATTAAGAATGAAATGAAATTAATTTAGAATATTAACAAACGAATAAAACATTGAAGAGGATTCAATGACTGTATAATCTCTGTTTTGTTTTTCACTGAACAACTGACCGAAAAGAACAACTGAACGAAAAGAACGAACTAGTTCTTTTTGTTGTTGGGAACAAAAAGGAACAATCCGCAAAAGGAACAACTATGCCCAACTCTAGTATGATTGTATTTTTACAATCCAATTATGCTTTTGTTAAGCCAAAGATTGTTTTGTATGTTAAAATGTTAAAATTAATAATAATACTTTATGTTATAATTATATAAAATATTGTCATATATGATCGCAATATAATGCAGGATTATCTTATTAAATCATAAATTTGATCAAAACATTTCGAAGTACATATTTCCATAATATTATAAATGTTTTATGTAAGAGTATACGAATTTTCGAAGTACACTTGACTGACGTTCCCGTTATTATTTGAAGAAAACAATATTTACTGCTTGCACTCATTTATATTCATTAATGTATATAAACTATTTATTAATCTTCCAACATAATATAAGCGCCATTTTTGATCAGAAAATACAATGTTTTTAGAATTTTTCAGCTCCATTTATGGACGAGTTAATTAAAGTTACATTTGTAATCATCGAATCAAAGCAGCGTTGCATGTTTCGAGGTGTTTTGGAGCAAAACAATGGAACTATTTGGTATGAAATATGAAAAATATATTTGGGAATAAGTAGCAAAACAAATGTTTTACTACTATAATAAATGATTCAATATAAATTATGTTTCAAAAATTATATTTAGACATAATCACAACAACAAATTACATTATTGTATGTAGTTTTCTTATTAATAGTATTCGTGTTTTCTTTGCGTGATTTATATCAATTATGTATTACATATACATACTTATATACTACATAATTGAAGAAATGAAATATATTTTAATAAGCATGAATATGAGATTTTTTACATACCTGTACTGTTACAGTAAGCTCACCGCTTTTGTCCGTATTTACAATGTATTTCTAAAATAGAAAATAAAAGCAAATACACAGAAAGAAACGAATGTATAGTTGCAATAAATGATTCTCATTAAAAACAGTAAATAGGTTAAGCAGGATTTATAGGATAATAAAACAAAGCGCATACATAAAATAAATACGATTGTAGTGCTTTCTACTATTTTATTGATATTTTATTTGTGCATTTTTACTAAAAGCTTAACAAGGGGAAGAATGTATTTATTGTATGTAGTCATAATGCTTTAAAGAGGCTATGAAATGACCAAGATGTGTAATATTATCTGATACTATAAAGTTGTTTGATATTGAATTTTTGCACAACAAAATTTATTGTTTTTTTCTGGCTTACCGAGGAAGGTACAATAAATTTGTATTATATTACCACATTCAATACGTATATATTTATAAAAGAAACAAATTAATTACAATCTTACACCATGTTCACACTTACATATGTATATGTTTAACGTATCATTCGAGTTTAATGAGGTGTTTTGGACTTAAACACTTCGTTAAACGCGTAAATGGAGTATGTGAGTTTTTGATAGCGCTGGCAACTTTGTGTTGTTATTAAATGGTGATACATGAAAAAATATTTAATTATTTATGAAAACATTTATTGTTTGAATATAATAAAACAAATTAGCAACAGAATTGCTAGGAATTTCGTACTAACACATGGGGCCTTATCGTGTTTGTCGTATTTCGACTTTGACTACGACATTTTGTTCTAGATTAAAGAAAAATTTTTTCCATGTTCTTTAATCTATTACAAAAACGGTGGGGAATAATTTATTGACAAAACGTCAAGCTTAACATATATATGTAAGTGTTTAGTTTAAAAAAAAACTTATCTTAAACATATTTAAAACATATGTAAATGTGAACATAATATTAGTTTATAAAATACTATCTGCTTTATTCATAAAAAATAATTTTGGTTTATAAAAGGTTTAAGGGTATGAAAATTTTATTAAAAAACCTTTTCTAAAACCAATTTATTTTTTATGAATAAGGGCATGTATGTTTCTGCAATAAAACAATGAACAATTGAGGAGTGTTTATATAAAAAACTTAAATATTTTTATGGACTTGGAAAATTTCTTTCGCATTTTAAATTTATTAAATATTTATAAAACACTACATATTAATTTTTCGCATCCATTCTTTTATTACTTCATAAAGGCTGGTTGGTATTCACTATTCTTCTTAATTTTAAGACTTTTGAGAAAATGCAACCCTAATCTAATGAACTATTATTAAAGTTTGAAAAATTTCATAAGCACCATTATAGCAGGGTTGTATTTTCTCTAAGGACGTGCTATTATGCGGGATTGTGAATAACAACCTTTTTTTGTACAAGAATTTTTATTTATTAGTTTGTTTTTCAAGAATG
Organism: Tachina fera; assembly: GCA_905220375.1. Lineage (NCBI taxonomy): Eukaryota > Metazoa > Arthropoda > Insecta > Diptera > Tachinidae > Tachina > Tachina fera. The sequence goes on from LR999963.1 coordinate 182,500,355, forward strand.
TTTAGTTATTAAAAGAAATAACTAAAAGGCGGAAACAAAAATTGTAGATATGACTTTATCAAAATACCTAATTTAGTAGTTTAAAATTAATATATGAAACAAATGAAGGAGATTTTAAAATTAGTTTAATAGTATTGTAGACAGACTATAAGCCTTGGAATAGCGTGCTCGATTCCCATAAAATAAGACCTGCGTACAAAAAATATGTTAAAAAAAATATGAGCAAATCATGCTAATTTATACATGATTTACCATTTTAAATTATGTCGAAAATACTATCTTTTGACCTGGATTTATCTATGCAACCCTGCGTTGCGTTTAAAATTACACACTCCATCCCTGGGTCATCCATCAATAGTGATTGACAATTTAAAAAAAATTACATTAAAGAATATTTAATCAATTTTAAATGTCAACTACATATGGATAAAATTCAATTACAGCTGCTGCGTCGCTTACCATATCAGGTACGTTCATAAATTGAATATTAAAATTCGAACTACTGATTTTAAGGTCTGTGGAAGCATACTATTACCACAGTCGAGAATTATTAAAGCGCAGTTTCCATCCCTGTAAAGCTATCAATTTAACAGTGTTGCCATTTCAGCGTTTTGCTACTGGTACCACTGACGCTTGAATTGTGTACAAAAACATACTCCTGTATACATATATTAATTTTTATGATTTTAGCAAATACAGAGTATAAATTTTACTTATAGTCGTTTGTGCTGAGCAATTTAAGGAATGTGTATGAACATAGTCGTTGGTTGTTTATTTATATTTAAAATCATTTAATAAAAAAGAACAGTCACATTGAAAAAAACTTCTTTTTTTAAGGCCTCTTTTAATAATTAATAAACCATGTTTGCAAGATATTGCATAAATAAATTTCTTATTGTTTTTCTTTGTTATACAAATTTATAAAATCTAATTTATGTCTATTGTTCTTTTGTTTTCTATTTATTTTTAATTAAATAGTATTTATTGTCTGTTCACATTTCAATGAAACTGAATAGATAGTGTTTTTGTTTTCTTTTAAATTTCTCCACTTAGTTTTAAGGTTTACTTGATTGTTTTTATTTTTTTGTTCACAGCGCAACAAGAAATATTCAATTGAGAAGTCAATAACGTTGTGTGAACAATAAATTTTCAATTGCGTTATAAAAACATTCAAAAGAAACATTTCTCTTAATTCTTTTAATTAAGACTCATTCACATATGTTGCTTTGTTTATGCGGTTTTCGCTGCGAAATTTTTTTAAAAATTTCTTATTTACGTTCACTGACAATTGAGTTGAGTTTTATACATTGATTAATTGCTTTCATAGGATTCGAATTAAATATGATTTTGAAAGTATGTATAATAAAATTAATTAAACTTTTAATGGAAATAATAATTAACAATATTTTAACATGTGTTTGCAGTTTTGATGCAAATTAAAATTTCAACGAAATAAAATTTTAACAGCTTAAAAGCAATTTTTAAATTATTTGTCCAAAATTAAGACTGAATTTTGAATAATTTTATTCAAAACAACAAGGTTTTAATGACTTATGTCTCTATATCGGCTTTTTTAGATTCATGTCTGAGCCTAATGAAATGATGAATGCAATTAAAGTTCTCTCCCATCGGGCATAATGCATAATTACACATGACACTGCGTGATTATTTCCTTTAATGGTGAGAGTGAGTGAGATGGAAAAAACTATACGCAAAATTACTCCGTTTTTGGAAAATTGGCAAGTCGTTAAACAAAATGTTAAAAAACTTTTTTTGTAGAAAAAAATTTGGCTTAAAAAGCGATACGAACTTTAGCCCGTTCAAATCATAAATATAGAAACAAATTTAGTTCGAAAAATAATAATTAAAATTAACTAAAAATTAATAGCCATGGGCCTGTGGCAAAAATTAAATAGATATACTTAATAGTAACAATTTAAAAAAGTTTGTCTTAACTAGAACAAAAATAAGCAAATTAACTAACATGTGCATAATTAGTAAATAATAAACGACAATGGTAAGTCTGTTGTAAATTAGAGATGGTAAATTTGGGCTTTCATTACAAAACACGTTTCAGCAAAATTGAAATACGATGCATCAAAACAATTCACATATTCCATTTGCAAGAAAATTTCATATATAAGGCAGAAATCTACATCAACTGACACCACACACAGTGGACCAACACAGAAGAACGCTGATGATGAAGGTTTAGTGGCCTTCGAAAACGGCTGGCTGTTCCGTTCAACTATGTGTTGTCAGAATATTTACAACTAACTTTGATGTTATTATTTTAATAATTTAATTTAATATTAATAATAATTATCACATGTAATTTGGCTCAAAAAGCGATACGAACTTTAGCCCGTTCAAATCATAAATATAGAAAAAAATAATTTATTTTTTAGTGAATATCTCGTTAGCAAGAATTTTCATTGTTGTAATTAATTATTAATATTTTTTTTTTGAGAAAACATATTTGCATTTCCATCTCTGGTATCAGCATATCAAACACAATACAAGTGTGCTAATTAAATTAAAAAAGCAATAAATTTAGCACCTATCAGCAGAAAAAGTTGCAGCAAATCCAAGTTATAAATACATTGTAGGTATACAAAAAAGAAAAAAAGAAAATAAAACAAACAACTAGCAAGCAAGAAACAATAGTAGTTCTATACATACATACATACATACAGTATGTCAAGTAATTGTTTTTACATAGTTAAAATCGTTGTAAATTTTGACTTTTATCGTAAATATTTTTCTCCCTTTTTGCATTATGAAATTTTTTTGTAGTTGACTTCATTTTATATACATTTAAGTGCACATATAGTCGTAAGTTATAAGCAAAATTAAGAATGAGATCATAAAAATTACATGAAAACCAAAAAAACTCAAAAATTTCTTTGTCAAGTAAATGTTTTTACATCCTTGTATTATATAGTAAGCAAATGGGAAAGATTTTAAGGTGTACAAAAATTAATATTGTTTTTGGCCGCCATTGGCATCAAATAGGCCTGTAAGACGACTTCTCATAAAAAAAATTTTTTTTTCCATATATACCGCTGAAATTTCTCACTTTCCCCTGGTATTACTGTTCTTAACTCCATTTAGTTCTTGAAATATAATTTGGAAACACTATTTTTCAGTTAAACCCATAAATTTTGAATAGGATATAGATCTGGACCTTGAGATGGAGTATCCACAACTTTACCGCAATTGAAAAGACACCATGTTCTTACCCAAAGTGCGTCATGTTTGAGGTCAATATATTAATAAAAATCTAAAACGTCCATACATATCAGCAATAAAGCCAACCTTACTCGCGCTGTCAACCAAAAACCATTTCAACGTATTGAAGTACCGCTCAGTAACACTCTCCCATGAGACAAAGGCAATTGCTAAAAAGATAAATAAATAAATAGATTGTACTTCAAGAACTGCTCGCAAATCCCCGCCTCTTAGAGTGCAGCACAAAGAACAACAATTGCCTTTTGCGATAACGCATACTTCCAAGCTTGATGGCTACTACGATAATGTGATTTGCTGCGACGAAACCAAACTTCTGCTTTATTAGAATTACAGATCTAAGAAAGTATGGATGAAAAAAATTTTTAAAATATTGGGAAGTGAAACCATTTACCCAACTGTAAAATTTAAAATAATTTGGTTGATGGATTGGAGGTATATATAGTATGTATACGTATATATGTTTATGCTGTAAAAGGAGGAATAAATTTGCTTTATTGAAAATATTATGGATGCGGGGCAGTAGCTCAATATATTGAAGTATTTTTTTGGATGAGAGCTTGAGTAAGGTTGGCGTTATTGCTGGTAAACGTGGAAGTTTTAAATTTGTATTAATGTATTGACCTGAAATGTAGGGCACTTTGGGTAAGAACATGGTGTCTTTTCAATTGCGGTAAAGTTGTGGATACTCCATCTCAAGGTCCAAGATCTATATCCTATTCAAAATTTATGGGTTTAACTGAAAAATAGTGTTTCCAAATTATATTTCAAGAACTAAATGGAGTTAAGAACAGTAATACCAGGGGAAAGTGAGAAATTTCAGCGGTATATATGGAAAAAAAAATTTTTTTATGAGAAGTCGTCTTACAGGCCTATTTGATGCCAATGGCGGCCAAAAACAATATTAATTTTTGTACACCTTAAAATCTTTCCCATTTGCTTACTATATAATACAAGGATGTAAAAACATTTACTTGACAAAGAAATTTTTGAGTTTTTTTGGTTTTCATGTAATTTTTATGATCTCATTCTTAATTTTGCTTACAACTTACGACTATATGTGCACTTAAATGTATATAAAATGAAGTCAACTACAAAAAAATTTCATAATGCAAAAAGGGAGAAAAATATTTACGATAAAAGTCAAAATTTACAACGATTTTAACTATGTAAAAACAATTACTTGACATACTGTATGTATATGTACATAAGTTAAAAATGCCAAAAAAGGTAAAAAATAGTAAAAGTTTTATATCCAGTAGCATAAGAGTATGATGTTTGTATGTATAACCCCATCATACCCCATCATACCCCATCTCGACTAACAATAAATATCTTATCAATAAAGCAACAATGTTGGCAGCACAACGGGACAAGGTTATTTATTGCTTTGCTTATGTCAAGAGCAGGAGAGCACGTACTTAAACATACATACATATACTTATATGTACATATGTGCATACTTACACATTTATCCTAACTTATAATTTATGAAATGTCAGTCAAAAAACTTCAACAGATTTCTTATACATAAATACATACAAACATTTTCATATGCACGTTTGAATGTATGTGTATATGTATATTAAAACAACAATTTTCCTTTCTTACGAACTTGAACTTTTTCCAATTTCGTATTGTATTTTAACTTCCTCCATTCTATCAAAATTTCAAACAAACAAAAAAAAAAGTTCATATCAACATTACAATCGAATTACTTTGTGTTTTCAGTAACACTGGCTTACGAAAATAGAGCATGTACATATCGCACACTAAATCATAAACAGTCACAACTCAAAAATTTCCTATGCTGAGCAGTGGCAAACAACTGTTGATACTCTACAAATGACGCAAGTATGTAACATAAAAACAAGAATAACGGTAGTACATATATATACTTATATACGGCCCTATGTATAAGCAAAAATTTGCATGAAGTTAGCATAAGTGGCAAAATTGTACATGATCTTAAAAAGTTTTGCCATGAAAGTTCACATTAAGAATCATGCTAGGACTTAGAGGTGGATTAAGATTAGGTAATGCGACAATTTTTAATGTCAAATTATATGGAGGTACTCGTTAACACATAATTCAATTTCTAATTCACTTTTGCTAACTTCATGCCAATTTTTGCTTATACATAGGGCCGATATTCTTCAAGAAGACTGTATTGCAAAAAAATTATTGCGGTCGCTAAGAGTTTTATTCAGGTAAATGATTTTAAAAAAATAAATCAATCACTTTGATCATTTTGAGTTGTGACTATTTATGATGTAGTATTCGATATGTACATAGTATCTATGTATATGCCGAGTTATCTTGTAGAAATTCGTCTTTGTAGAAGTCCATAAAAGTCCAGAGTTGTGTTGCAAGTTTTCTAGCAGTTGTTTCACTACTTTCCCAGAAGTGCAAATACTAATATTAAAAAAATCTGGCAACACTCACTAACTTACTAGAGAAAAGTGTAAAAAATTACTCAAAAGAAGATATTAAAAAAACTGAAAAAAATAAATAAATAAATTTTTTAAGCAAAAACTATAATTTTGAGATGTTAACGGTAAATTCAAGAAGACAAGTTGTTTATATATTTCTTCATCTTCTTCTTGATATCTACCATTCACACTATATTTTTAGCAGGGCTGGCAATACAATATTTTAAAAATATATGAAATTGTAAAAATTAAAATATGAAAATTACAAACAAAAAATTTTTCACGATTGTATTTAATACGATAATACACTCGATACAAAGATACAAGAGGTTTTGCGAATTAAGGAGATATTTTATATCTTTCATTTGTTTTAGCGTTATTAATAAGGAATATGCATAAACGAATCAGTGTGCCAACAATATTTCTCTATTTTACTTTACAAAATTAATTTTTCTTGTGTATATACATATGTACATACATACATATCGCACACTACGTCATAAGCAGTCACAACTCAAAATGATCAAAATGTGATTTTTCATAAATCAGTTCACTGAACAAATGACTTTGCGACTGCAAAAATTTATTTTACAACTGTAAGTCTTCTTAAACAATATAAAATACCGTTAGCCCTGTATGTATATAAATATATACATACATACATACATACATATGTATGTAAATAAAAAATATCTTACGTGAAATTAAACCAGGATTAAGTAGCAGATGTTAGCTGGAAAAATATGGTTATGTCTGCTTTTTTATGTTGCTTGGGTTATTTGTACAGTAACATTTGGGTTTTTTTTAAATTGTGGTTTTGATTTCGTGTGCGATATACATATGTATGTACATAAATACGTATAAATTTGTTAAAGTACATTAACTTCAGTTTTGCTTTTTCGCAATATATTTCTTCTACTAAATATTTAAAATATTCTTTTTTTATGTAAAAGCTCCCCCTTTATTGTTTTCCAACATCACAGGAAGAAATATGTGCTACATAAAAAATATTTTTCAAGTTTCGAAGTTTATACAACAATACGTGTGTGTATGATGTATATATGTACATATGTATTTAAGTAAGATTTTTTATTGTATGTTTGTACGTATACACACTTGTATTATATATGGCATATGTATATTTACATACATATTTCTAAACTTTAGCTGAACTATTAAGCTTTACTATGAAGGAAACAGAAAATTTGGTTTTAAATTTAATAAGAAAATATGGAAAATATTTTATTTTTATTTTTCATGCATGCCACGTTTTGTTTTAGCACAATTTTACAAAAACTGTAATAAAGAAATAAAACAAAAATATGACCTCATATCTGGAAGGCAGCATTTTATTGCAAAAAGAACTCATTTAGCTTCGCTTTATGTGAAAAGAGAAGTATAATAAGTTTAAATTGCAAATAAAATATGTAAATAAGAAAGACCTCTGTTACTTTAGTATTTGGTTTACCAAAGGTTTAAAAAGCAAAATTATGTATGGAAATTCGTTTGTTCAACGTTTTGTAAACCAAAATTCTATTTTATCAAAAATAAGGCCTTTAACAAATATAGTTGAACTTAAAGTTAAGTTGGTTGAATATAGAAATTATAATATCACACAGTGGCGCCTAAAGAAAAACTAATTGTAATAAATCTGCTTCTTCTAAATTATTAACCCGTTTTCAAAATAATGCAACCCACAATGTTAAAAAAAGTAGTCGTATGATTATTATATATTTTAAATATTATAATACTCATACGCAAGCTTAGGCAATAGAGGGAATCGTTAATAATATGGACTAAAGGCTATGATGACTCACCAGCCTACAAAATCATACGACCCTGCCAAATATCAAAAGACTTTTGATTTTTATTGTACAATCAAGGCAATTGTGTAATATGGTGGCAACATTGTTCAATGTTGTTTACTTTTTTACTGTCACAAAAATTGGGCAATATTTTCTTTGAAAATATTGTGCCAAAACGACAATAATATGTACAACAACATATAAAATAATCGAACCTGTTCTGTAAGCCGAATCAGAGTAAATTTTTCGTTTTCCAAAAAAAAAAAATCATACACAGTAATTTTCTTTCAGATATGATATTTAAGAATCTATATAAAAAAAATTTAAAAAAATCTAAAAAAATATTTCTATCGATGGGTTTACAGAACAGGACCGAATATTGCATAATGCATTCATGAAATACCGATTGTTAAAGTTCTTTAGACACATTTCCTCATACAAAGATCGTACGTTAAGCCATCATATTTATTAATTAGCTTAAGTAATTTTTTGTGAGTACTGATATATTCCTGACGAAAAATAAATTGAAATATTTATATGATAGCCAATCAAGTATTATCATTGTTCTCTACTATGGTTTTAAATAAACAAAATCTATATAAAATCTTCTTCAAGTGCCGTTAAACTTTAATTTACAAAAATATCACTAAATAAATATGTATGTATGTATATTACCTCGTTTATACGCAAATCTTATTTGTAAATACTGAAATCAACGTTTATACGCACATAGAATACATTACTATCTGTGAATGATATTGCCATTATTGTTAAATATGTGTTACATTTCTTACAAAACAAAAATAATTGACAACATTTTACAGCTTATTTGCAAATAGTGGCGTTATTTACAAATAATTTCCGTGAGTTATTTACTTACAATAAAAAAGTTATACGGCAACGCTTTCCACTTTTATTTGCAAATAACAAGTGTGTATAAACGGGATATATGTGTGCTCCAGTATCTTTTCTAGCAACAGTGCATTTACATTATGCGTTGCGCTCAAGAGTTAAATAATTTTCAATTTTATCCCAAACAAATTAGCCTAATTAAACTTATAAGCATAGTCTTTTTTCTTCTTCTTGTTTTACCAGAAATTATTTAACTAATAAATTAAAAGTAATTACTGGACTCTAATGAACAAATTAATTTATTGCATTACATTAAAGAAATGTGCTGAAGGGCGGATTACATTATCTTAAAAGTAAAACGGACGACACATAAATAATGAAGAAAAAAATCGATTAGGGTGTCAGGAATTCTAATATAAAAGAAAATATATTAAAAGTTATAAATAACTAACACAATGACATTTTTGCTAAAAGATAAAAAATATAATAATGCGTACTTTGAACTCAAACTTTAGCTTACAATTTCACAAAAACAAAGTACCAGTTAAATTGCATGAAATTTATTGAAATTAGTACAAATTTACTAATTAAATTTGGAATAATTTTCTCTCATTCCAGGTCAAATTTAATTAACACACATATCGGTTTCGGCTAAATGCCATAGCCAAATTAAATCAAACCCCGTAGGAAGAAATATTTGTTAATAAAAGTTAATATTATTTTGAAATTATGGTTTAACGACACAAATTGTTTTAATTACAATATTCATGGTTGCTTAATATTAATTTTTTAATTTATGTTTACTTTACTGCAGCAGTAAAAAAAGTAATGGCAAACAAATATTGTAGCTTTTCTCTAGCGGGCAGAGAATTTTGGTTTGGTAACACTGTTTTTGGGACAGCAATGTAATGGCTACCACAACATTTTGTTTTTTAATTTAAAACTTTAAGGGTTTTGGACACGATCAAAAGTTCATGTACGTGTGCTTGTCGGCTTGATGTTACAATGCTTGATGTCCCAACATTTTATACTGTACGTTTGGTAAAAAATATATAAAAATGTCCAAATAAAAAATTCAATTAGAATAATGGCAAAAAAAAGAGAAAAGCAAAATAAGAAACACTTCTTTTTCCTTCACCAGTAAAATTTATGTTTTCTTCTTTTAATTCCGAACTTTTGGGCAACCGTTCGCAAGGAAATATAAATATAATGAACATTTGTATGGGATTGATGAGTTAGCAATATACACGCATTAAAAAGTGACAGCCAGCAGGCCGAAAATCAAAATGTTCAATCAAGCATCGTGTGTCACACATAAATACTAACAAACTTTCAATCATGCTATAACCAATCTCAGCAAGCATTTTGACCGTGTCTAAACCCCTTTACACACCAGCTGCTCTCCCTCTTTTATGCTATTTAGCTCCTTTTAACAAAAAAAATGTATATTTCATTCATTTTCGACATCGACTACAACGTCTTTGAAACAGATTAAAGAACACTTTAACAGATTTTTTTATCTAAGACCAAATTTTCGTTTTTATTTTGTTGCGTTTACGGAAATATTAAAGGTATTCATTTCAGGTTTTTCTCGTTGGAAAAATGGAAAAATTTAATTTTTTTTGACAACAAACACAGGAAAAATAAATTAAAAAATTTTTTTTAAAATTTTTTTTTTGTGTTTGTTGTACGAAATTACATTTTTCCATTTTTCCAACGAGAAACAAAACTGAAATGAATACCTTTATTAAGTTTGTTTAAATACAATTGATTTACATAAAACTTTTAAAATAATAAAAGTGCTGTTTCAATAAACCTTTATTTAATTTAATATTAAAAAAATTTATTTAAAGGAAATAGTTTCACATAAAAATTTCAAAATAATAAAAACGCTGTTTAATATGCCCTTTAATATTTTTATGGAAAAATTTCCTTTAAGTAAAGTTAACAAAAACACAAAACACAATTTTAGAGCTGATTTTGCCCTTTAGTGTGCGTGTGATTGTATACAACAAAAATGTACGGTTAAATACAAACAAAAACAACCACAAGACGTATGTATACAGCAGGGATGGAAAAGTTGTTACGAGTACAATTGTTTATCTAATTTATCGACCTTTTATATATGTTCAATGAAACTATTTTTTAACCTTTTTAAATTTCATAAATTTAATTATATTTTTATTTTTATATCGATATTTCGTTAACCTTTGGTTAACTTCTTCAGGATTATTCTTGTTTTATTTTTTGATAATTACTTTTCGTCTTTTTTTATTTGCAATCAAACCTTAACCTTTCGTTAACCTTTGGTTAACTTCTTCAGGATTATTCTTGTTTAATTTTTTGATAATTAGTTTTCGTCTTTTTTTCTTTTCTTTGAAGACGAAAACTAATTATCAAAAAATAAAACAAAAATAATCCTGAAGAAGTTAACCAAATTTTAACGAAATATCGATATAAAAATAAAAATATAAGGAAATTTATGAAATTTACTGACCTAAAGCTTAAAAAAATAGTTTCATTGCACGAGTACAATTGTACTTTTTTAACCCCAGTGACCAATTTAGCAATATTGAAAAGTTATTATATTACATGCCAAAGATTGGAAAAAAATATTTAATCTATAAATAACCAGTTTCGATCGTTATTTTATGTAGAAATTATTAATGACCTGTTTCACAATAACGAAAGAAAACTTTCGACTGAAAATTTATATTGAAAACAACGATAAAATATGAAAATTTGTTTTTGTTTTCAATATAAATTGCAAGTGGAAAGTTTTCTTTCTGTATTGCGAAACTGGCCATAAGTCCTTAAGAGAGGACAACCTATGTACTCGTATGTACCTTTTGCTCTAGAGTATTATAAATAAAATAATTAAGTAAGTGAAACGATATTTTATAACATTTCAAAAATTTCTAGAGAAACATTATCTCTTCTAAATTAATTTACAAATGTGAAAAGGGTATTTTCGTACCAAAGAGAGAGAAGCATAATATTTACTTCGACTGTCTCTAATCGAATCAAAGCAAAGGACGGAAAACTGCATCCTAAATGTTACTTTTATATTGGGACTGAGTAATTTGTGTACCTTCTGAAATTAAAGATTAATGTTAACTAACAGTAATATAATAATTGAACTTAAAAGTTCTTTTTTATTAAATGTTATAATTTTTAACACATAAATTACGTGCAAATGAATTTTACGTGAGTTTTTAGTTAATTAGAAAAAAATAAGGAATTGTCGGTATAATGGTACTGAAAAAAGTACAACTTTTCTTGAAAAATAGTACAATTTGTAAATCTGATTTCTCAGCCCTGGTATACAGTAATAAGAGAGAGTTCATTAGAGCGTGAGTGCGTTGATGTGCTGTAAATTACAGTAACGTTTTGTAAGTAAAATGCAGTAATTGTAGTGATTAAATGTACTTACACACATTTGTATGTACATATGTATGTAAGCGTATTAGGGAGCATAAATTTTTTCTTCGTCAAAAACTACAATTCTAAAAATCTTTAGGATTAAAATTGAATACTAGATACTATAGCGTGCAAATGGATATACAAGTTTTTGCATAATTTTGGATTTTCAGATATTTGTATATAACGGTATATTTTTCTCGAAAAAAAAATTAAAATCACTTAAGAAACAGCTTTTGGATTTTCTAGCCCACAAACTTGTGCTGTAGTGTTATTAATCTCTAGAAAACTTGCGTGTTTGATTTTCAATCTATGAAGTTTTGGGAAGATTTCTTAAAAGTTTCTGTAGACTTATATATGTACATACGTACAACCCTAATGTATGTATGTATGTGCTGCAAGTTAATGCTCGTAGCACGTATTAGCTGAAAAGGATGTGTTTTGTGTTATTGTATTGTATTGTAAGAGTAGTTATACTTTTATTTTAGGTTTGTAAAAAGTAATACTTATTGGTTTCATACAGCATGTTAAGTCGAAATAGAATATTTTTTCTTTTTTTGCTTTCACAATATAAACACTTTTATACGTTTTTCAGTTTCAATTTAATTTTTTTAATGCACGTAAATCATCTCTTTAAAAAAAGATAGAATGAAAATTGTTTTTAGAGCAAACAAATTACCAAAAACAAGATGACGAAGAGCTAGACATAATAAAAGCAAAAACTTAAGCTATTATTTTAATAATTTCATTGATCCAAAAATAATATTTTATACTATTTTTTAATTCAAGGTTTAATTTTTGTTTTTAATTAATAAAAGCGTTATTATATTATTATCTTTAAAAAGATAAGAAAATTTAATTTAGACTTTTATACTGTTTGAGGAAATTCTGCATTTTCAGTGCCACGAACATCATTAATACACATGTTTGTTTACTTGAGCTGAGATCAGTTATTATCATCAGCTATTTAACATAAACTTTGCTTAAAATGTAATACGAAAATGTTCTATACGCATTTATAAACTTAAATTTATTTTTTCAAGTATTATTGTTAATTTTTGCTTCCATCTACATTTTATGTTCTTTATGATCTTTTGGCCATCACTGAGTTTACATTTGTAAATTTAATGATTTTACACCAATTGACTAACAAAACAAACAAAAATTCTTAACACATTAAGGCCTGAATGTAAAATAAAATACCGAAGGTATTTGTTATATAAAAAAAATTAATTATATATAATAATCTTCCTTTGTAAACTGGAGAAAAATGCCACAAAAGGCAAGCCAGCTGTAGTTCGGTTGCCATCCCAAAATCGATCCATAATTAAGCTTTTCAGAGGCATTCTGCCTCGAATTTCTATCCGCTTTATCCCGCTTTTTAGAATTTTTGAAATTTTCAATTCGATTTTTATATAAATGTAAAAAAATGTGACAAATATTCATTCCAAATATTTTTTTAAGTGTTGTTATTGCTTAACTGTACAGAACAGAAGAACGTTAAAATCACAAAAATAATTGTACCAAAACAAAACGAACTTTTGACATTCGTCAACTACTCTATGTACTATAGAGCAAACAATTATCAGCTGAAAAGAAAATTTTATTTTTCTCCCAAGAGTTGAGTGATATTTTTACACAGTATGTGGAATGATATGAAGATTAATTCTGCATAATTAACCCCAAAAATCAATTTTTTTCGTTATGACTTTCTTTGAGTAAATGAGCGATGTGTGCATATTACACATCCCGTATTATAAAGAATGTTTATTTTAATATCCCGCTTTTTGGCGGTGCTTCTTGATGTCCCGTTTTTTTCCAAAAACTATCTTGTCACGTTATCCATAATGCATCCCTGAATAAAAATGCTGCATAATATAAAAATATTTTTGATTTATTCAAATGTAATCTACTAAATATCTCGAAAAAATTAATTTATGTTTGGGCCGCTTCCATAATTATGGCCGTTTACATTTCCAGCAGTTTTCTTTACAAGATTTAAAATAAAAGAGTTCGTTTTAAGCGAAAATTATTAGCATCCAGAGAAATTGTTTATTATAAGAGACAATACGATAAAATCAGTGTTCGTTATAACCAAACTCCACTGTATAAAGTTAATTAATTCATTCCTTTGAGCGAACGTATGATTAATATATTATTTTGGTATGATGCTCATACGCATACCTTCACAAAAGTGAGAATTATTAATAATTTAAATACTAATTCGTGATTTCTCTAGATAATCCGAAAATTAATTTAAACTCACATTAATTGAGTTTGATCTTTTTGTATGTGTGTATGTATGTAGTATTACCATACTGAAAAACTAAATAGTGGCAACATTTTCTGTGCCAAAGTCATAATGTTATTAACACACTTTGATTTTTTGTGGGAAGAAGAAGAAACTTGCATGTTTTATTATTTACAAGTAAAATATTGTGCGTTTTAAAAGAAATAGATAAATAATATATATATTATTATTAATTTAAAAAATATATTATTTATTTAATTGATTTTATGTTTTTTTCTATTGAAGGTGTAAATGGGAGAAAAAAATTTTTTCTGTGCATATTTTATTTGACATATGAATTAGCTTTTCTGACATAAACATTAACTTTCAGGCTAAAGAAAAAATTTTCTGTAACATTAATGAGCCTTTTTTTATTAATTTTTTTTAAATAAATTATTAATAAATATTAATAATGGCAAATCGCCATTTTTAAGCGACCTGAATTTATATGAAAAAAAATTTTTCTTTTAAATGTGTATTCAAAATAATTTCTTATATTGTCTTATTCTTTAAACATAAAAATAAATGATTTTCAACATTCACTTTAAATTTTTCCTTTTGTAACATTTTCTTGTTTGACGTTAATTAAGTGGAAATTTTTAGTCCATTTATTTTCAGCAGTTTGTACTACATACATCAGCTTGTCTGGGCGATAAAATGATAAAGTTGAAAACATTTGTTTTGTCCACTTCCATCATCATTTGTATGTGTGGTTAAATAACTGAAGGATTAATAATATGATGATGATGCAACATCATCTAAATATCAATTAAGGGGGTTGGTTGTTACAAAAAAAAAAAAGAGAGACGAAGCAAATCCTTTACAGTGACATATTGCGTATAAGTTATATTTACATCCATATTATTGTTCAATGTAGTGCACAATTTGCTGTTCTTTGCATTAGGGGAATAACATATCATTTAAAACTTTCTTAAAGAAAAGTTAAAGTTTTTATACTTAAAAAAAGATGAAGACTCAATTTCAAAATATTTGCTTTCTTAATTTCATTTCTTATATTTCGAGACAAATTGTACGCATAAAAAATGTAATAATATACTCCTCATTTTATATTTACATACTAATTCGTAATTTCTATTTAAAACAAAATTTAATTTAATCTGAGAATTTTTAATAAGTTTCAGCCTGGTGCCACCAAATATATATATGTATATAAAAAATTAAACAATTTAATATAAATATATATTTTTGAATACACACACGCACCTCGCTCCCTTATAATAATCCATTTCCCTGAAGCAAACTAATATCTAAAAGATTTTCCAACAATAAAATACAAACAACATTTTAATTTCATAAGATTTCATCACAAATTTTACTATATACTCTGCATATAAAAAAGGCAAAAATAAAAAATAAAAATGTCTCTTAATGTGCTGAAGGTCTTTGTTGGAAAACAAATAATAAATTATACCCTTCGGCTACTTCAATATACAAACACACACACACACACACGTATTGCGTATTTAATTAAATTACATAAGAAAAAAGCATAGACCGAAAAACACTCGAAAAAAATATAAAATAGCAATTGATAAAATGAAAGTCCTTTCCAAATCATAACATAAAACTTTTTTGGAAGAAAAAAAACACAACTAGTTACAACAAAAACAACAGTATATAAGGACTTTAAAAGCCTTTTCACTCAAGCGAACAACAGCTCATATAAAATAAAAAAATAAAAATAAATTTTATAACATTAAGAGATTGTCTGAAATAATGTGTAAAATATTTAAACAGCATCCATTACAAAACAGAAGTGCTTTAACTAATCCCAAGGGGGCGGCGAGAAAGAAAGAAAACGGAGAAGATATAAAAAACCAGTATAAACAACAGCCTGAAAGTATGCTAAATCATTTGAAATTATTTATATACAAAGTTGAGGTTAAAGGTGATTTTGTGGAGTTAATAGCGTAACAGTGATGCCAGCCAACACTTATCAAATAAAAAAATGCAAACACTACTGGAAAAAGCCACACAGCCAAAAACTCTATAAAGCGGTAAATTTTAGGGGAACAAAAAGTTATGCTTATTAAAAAATTTGCATTATAAAACGTTTTATAAAATTTCATAAAATTTGTTGTAAATTTGCATGAAACTTTTTCCTTTGCTCATAAGACCACTAGAGAAGACAGTGGCGTATAAAATATTGGGTAACATGAATACAGGATGAACGATGAATCGCGCTACCAAAGTACATAATATGTAATAATTTTTTTTGTAATTGTATATCCTTATCTTAATTTAGTAATAATGCGAAATTGCTATAATGCCGCTATCACGCTTCCAAATCTATAATTTTTACCTAAAGGGAGTCTGGGCGCTCTTTTCGCAGCCTAAACTGCCAGCAGTTGAACATTAATGTGGCTCGTAAGCACTCTTTCACTGAGCATGGCACAATTGCTAGAATTTTTTAGAATAAAAGTCTCACAATTAGACTACAAAAGACAATTTTTGCTTTAGCAGCTGTCATACAGGCCTACTAAGCATTTCAAGAAATTCATTTACTCAGATATGTACGCATCGACTGTCCCTGCCAACGGTTCTGCACAAAGACATGCATTTATTTTCCTAGAAGCTTTAAATCACAGGCAAATTAAACTTTCCGGACTTGCTTACACGCTTAGAATATTGCCAGATTATTCTACAAAGGTTGAAAGAGGCCGAAATCATACTCAACCATATGTTTACGTCAGACGAGGGCCCATCTCGATCTCAACGGCAATAATAATAAGCAAAATTGTCAAATGTGGAGTGATTCTAATTCACAAATTATCCAAGAGAGAGAAACAGAGACAGATTGAGAGAGTTGCACCCAACTCGAGACACAGTGTGCTGAACACCACACTTTCATTAAACTGTGTTGCAGGGCTATACTTTTTTGAAGAAAACGGTCACTGGAGATCCATTAAAAACAAAACCATCTATCAAATTAAATAACAATCAATCATTTGTATAAATTATATCGAGAGCTTATATTCAAAATACGTCAACTCAAAAAGGCTAACTTTTCAGTTGAGCTAAAAAACTAGTTAACTCGCTCATTATTGTAAAAATAAATGATGTGCCTGCCTTCAATAATATGGTTTGAATATGCTTGTTAATTTATAAGTCTGCAAAAAATATTTTACTTTGCACTGGTTTGCATATTTTTATGAGATAGCATATTTTAGTCGATCAAAAAACAAGTATTTCTTTAGAAAATTAGATTTTTTTTAATATATTTATTTTTTTAATCAATTTGTGAAATCTGTTACTAAATACCACATATAAGAATTGAAAAGCTATAAGAAAAAACTTAAAATACCATGAAAAAAAATAAAATACCATTACTTAAGCCTGATTGAAAGCCTCTTCCATCTCGAGGTAGTCAGCTTTAGCACTCTCTAACTCACTCATTAGTGTAACAGGGTTACTTCAAGTTATCAATTTCGAAAGCTTATATTATTGACTATAATTGGTCCATACATTATATTTCTATTCGATTATTAGTTTAGAAGTTATATATACATGACAAATTTTTTTCATCGGAACCCCTTTGTACTGATATTTTTAAAGTGGCCATATCTCAAAAACTAGCCATAGAATATCAAAATCCTTACCAGATTTGTGTTCAACATGCCAAATGCAATAAGATTTGAGGTAAACTTGTGATAAATTGCTAATTTTTTAAAAATATTGGAAATTTACATGAGGGTTAGCATTTATTTTCACCAAAAAATATTATACTTTGAGATAGCAGAATAAGAAAAATTGATATAAAACGAGAAAAAATTATTTTTTTGATTGAAATTTATACTACAGATGAATATTGCATAGGGTTGCTATTTGCCATCGGAAACTCATTTTGACCAAATTTGAGTTGACGTGTTTTGAATATAGGCTCTCGATATAATAGTTATTTCTTTATGTAGAAATATTCATCAGCTGCTCTGTATTGCCACTTTTTTTATCTGATTTGCTTCTCCATTTCTCTTATTCCCATATCAAAAAAAAAAAAAAAAAATGGAACTGATTACATAATAAATTTCACAATGTAAATTCAGTCTATGCAAAAAAAATATTTTTAATTGTAATCGATTAGTTTTTGATACAAGTAACGCACGATGAATGAATACTGAATACAATTTTACTATTGCTCATATTCAGGCCAGAAAACTATTACTTGACGCTTGTTAATGTAATAAAAAGGCCCTCAAATGCTAAAAATAAATAGCGATAACACCAATTCAGCACTTTTCAAATAGCTGAATCTAAAGCGAAAAGCACTGAATTGACGACACCGTTGAGAATTACATGTTGCCAACTGTTAAAAAAAAAATCATGTACAGTGTGATCAGATTCTACAATAACATTAAGCTAAATCTCGTTGGAAAAAAGAAGCTAAAATAAGCTAAAAAAAATTTTTAAAGTAGAAAATAGAATTAGAGTTTTTTCTTCTTCTTTGATTACTTTGAAAAAGTTTCTGATTGCTAAAATAACATTAAATATATAGATAGACAAACACATATTCTTTTATTATTTGATATAAATAATATTGATTTATTTTTTCATGAAACAATTTATTTTAGTTTCAAAGAAAAACAAAACTAAAACTTCTAAAAATAAGCTTAAAATGTCCTATAAATCACAAACTTTTTGCAATAAGTTACAATATTGTTGTGCAACAATAAGACAATTTTTCTATAAACATACGATTTTATTAGGAATTTTCAAGCAATTTTCTGGTTGAAATCTACTGACGATTTTCTGAAGCAGAAACGAAATGCATATAGATGTTGCTTAAGCAATAAAAAATAGAAATTCTTAAAAAAGTATAACAAAAAAATGGAGAGAAGGGTTAGCTTTTTTATGATTTAATAATATGGACTGTAAAAAAATCCTTTTTTTTAACACCCAGCATTATTTTCTACTCTTTAAATCGATCTCAAGTCATCTGTCATGCCCTAATTTTTCTATACCCAGCCTTCATTTTAATGTAAATTTTTTTTTGCCAGCCATAAACTTTTATTTTTTTGAAGCGGAAGGCTGATAAGCAAAGTATTTATGCTTACAGGTTTATCAAATAAAAAGTTACCAAAAGATAAATGATGCTGGTAGTTTCTTGTAGTAAAATAAAATTTATTATTTGGCGGACATTTTAAAAGAATGATAAGCAGCTTTACAGACACATCAGTTTCAACTTCAATAGCAAAAGAAGAAATTTTCTTTAAGAAGTTTGACATTAAGAGGTTTAAATAATGGGAAAATAAAAATGAACAGATATTAATAAAATTCTTCGCAATGTTTCATCTTGGCATCGTCTTTTTTTTTGTATTTTTTCCTGCAGTAAAAGGCATATCTATGGTTTTCCTGCTACCTCCGTTTATTTTGCGTTGAACAGGTGCTCTATTATGCAATTCGAAATGAAAGAAATTGCTTTTGTAGGAATAAATTTAAAAGCATTTTCTTTAGCTCCGAGTTACAGAGTACTGACCCTTTTCTGTATCATCAAGTATTAAACTATATCTTTAAATTATTCCAAGGCATATTTGTATATAAAATCTTAATGTAAAATCAATTTGAAAAACAATACATCAATAGGGCATTTACATTGTCTCGAAATCTAGTACTTACGAGCTTTCAAACTAAATTTAGCTGCTTTTTACTAGATTTCCCATAATACAAAAGGAAATCTAATTTGTCAGTAGATTTGTAGGAAATCTACTGAAAATCTAATACTTTTATTTTATTTTTACCACCCTCTGCAACACATTCATACAAAAGATGATTGAATTAGCTACGGGTCTGCTTAAGAAGGTGTGTGAATTGGCTACAATGCAGTTGTTTGGTTTTAGTTTTGGAAATTTTTCGGTTAATGGGCTTTTGTTTTGGATAAAAAAATCTTAATAAATGTCAAAAAAAAAATACGTAATGTAAACGGTATAGATTTTAATAAAGATTGTAATTAAAATCTGCTAGATTTTTGTGTAGGTGTAAATGCCCTATTAGTTTATTTTCAACATTGTTAAATATTAAATCAGTAGTTAAAAATTTTTATTTATTGTTACAAATTGTTGAATTAATATTTAGAAACGTTAAAATAATATTAAATTTAGTTAATTTCACATTCTAAAAAGTTTAAATTCGATTAAACAAATGTTAAACTTAAATATTAAAAAACGCTGAATTTGTGATATCCATTTTCATGTTATTTCAATACGGCCATCATATTAATTCTAAATGTTTGAAATTCATATTGATTCAAAATGAAATTCATGTCGTTTTATTTTTCACACATGTTGTTTCAATAAGGCTTAAAGTAGGAGTATTATTTCAAAATAATAATCTGTTAATTCAATTTTAATTACACAATTGATATTGATTCAACATGAAATTCATGTTGTTTCATTTCGCACAGATATTGATTCAATAAGTAAAAGCTTACAGCCTTATTTCTAAAAATTATTAAGGCTTAATAAGTAAATTTTTTATGAAAATTTGTTTTAAAACCCCTTTATAAATTTTATAAATCAGTCTGTTAAAATCTTAATTTAAACTAAAGTTTATAAAACAAAAAAACTTCAATGCAAAATTTCTTTCCTGAATTATTTTTACTTTCCCTATTACTCATTTTCGTACTAATAATTTTAAATTTATTTTTTGCTGAAATTTAATACATGCATATGCTAATAACAATTTCAAAGTATTTAAATAAAGAACTTAAAAAGCATTTTTTTTTTCATCTTCAATTGGATTAAGGCAATAATTTAGGGTCTTTTCAATACAGGAAAATCCAATTTTAAAGCCCTTAAAATAGAACACAAAACTTGTGCGACCTACATATGTACATACGCTGTGAACATATGCATGTAAATACACATCGTTAGCTGAAATGCAAAGTCACTTAAATACACTTTTTTAAATTTTAGAAGGGAGAGAGAAAAAGCTAAATAAAATTATTCAATTGATTAAATTATAGATTTAGCCTTTAATTTTTAACTCGACTTTTTTTTGCTAGTTACGTGGTTTTGCATTTCAGCTGATGATATATACATATGTATGTACATACATGCTCATGTACAATGACTTCCAATACTGTTATATATTTATTTTTTGTTTTCTTTTATCAATAGGAGAACGGGAGAAGCAGCTCTGATCGAAAAATCTCTTCAGATATTCATGCCACGTCATTTTTTTTATATACACTCAAAAAAAATTAACCAAAACTTTGGAAAATTTTCTAAATTTGAATAAAAAAGTTGTCGTATGGCGCCAAAGCTGTTTTTTACTTGAAACCAGTAAAATATTTACTAAATTTTTAGTTCATTAATGAACTAATTTATAGTAATTATATTTTCATATTTAAGTAAAATTTTCCTAAAATTAAGTAAAATTTTCCCATAAAATTCGGAGCTTTGCAAAAAAAATTTTTCGTCTGTGATCTCAAATTTAGTAAATATTCCAATATCTTTTGTCTTTAATTCTGGTACTTATTTTTATTTTTAATTAAATTCTATACCAAATGGTATGTTGTTTATTATATCTTCATATTATATTATTAATTATAATTCACCATACATACATATAAATTCCTTGACAGTTGACAAGTATTGAACCAGCAACCTTCTGTTTGATAAACAAGTAATCTAACCAATTGCCTAACAAGGCAGCCTGAATAAGCATTGAAATTATTGAATTTTAAAATTTTATTTTATTTACAAAAAAATAAATTTCAAGTTAAAATATTCCTCGAAAATATGAAAAATTTACTTAGATTTTTGCTAAATGCAAACAAAATATATATTCTATAATTTAAAGAAAAAATACTTAAAACTGGTAAATATTTTTCTAAAATTTAGAATAACTTTTTATATCTTTAAAGTGAAATTAAATTTAAAATGAAAAATCACACTAATAGAGAAGTCCTACGTGCAACAGGAATATACCAAGGTACTCCATGTTACATGGACTACCTATAGATGCAATGATTTTTATTTTTTTGACTTTTATTTATTCCTCACAAAATAACAGTTACTTTCTGATTTTATTTTGCTCAAAAAATTTTTAATTTTTAAAATGAATAAACTATAAAAAAGTAAATTTAATTTAACATATACATCCCATGTCACAGGTTTTGTACGAAATTGATTTGAATGCGTATTTCCAAATCGTAACGTTTTACTTTTACTTCTTCAGCTCTCGTACGTTTTTATGAAAACGGAAAAAATTTAAATCGTATTATTTATGTTAAAAATATGGTCACATTGAAATTAAAACAGCTGGTTCAGCAACCGGTGCCAACAATATCGGTCCGGCTCCAGACAAATTAAGAGAAAGTAAACAAACGAACTAAAATCAGTTACGTTTTCAATTTGTGACCAATGTTTTATACGATTTACAAAAATATTAAAATTTTCACAATAGAAGTATTTAAATAAAAATTTTTTTTAAGTGAAATTATTATATAGACAATATTTATAATTAATTTTGAGTACAGTTTTTCACATTTTTCGAGTTTAAGTTATTAAAAATATAAATTTCACTTAAGATTTTAAAACCGTTTTCAAAATGAATTTTTTTATCGTTTTACATTTTTTAGAGAAGCAAAATACGTTTTCGTTTTCAAAATCGTACAAAATTTCACTCTGTGACATGGCTGATAATAATCTTTTTTACAGACTCTGGCGATAAATTCAATTTTAAAACGGGTAATATTAATTTTAACGCAAAAATTACACTTTCTAAATTTAAAAAATTAAGCAAAAAATCAAAATCAAAAGGTAACTGTTATTTTGTTAGGAATAAATAAAAATACAGAAATAACAATTAAAAAGTAATTTTTATGTCCTTGCAATAAATACTTTCGTAAAACATTTTTTTATTAGTTTTAGCAATAACAATAAACCTTTTTTTTGTAAATTTAATAAAAAATAATTTTTTCTGCCAAAAAAACCGACTTTAATGCAAACATCTGATAGAAGAAGATAAGAGGAAGTACTTGAAATATAAAAGCTAATTTTTAAATGCACGGTTGAGTGTTTTTTAGAGCTCAGGGTGCGTGTTAAGTCTTGTAAAAATCGGTAAAGTAGAACCACTTAAAATAAAATATTAAATTTTAATTGGCGTGAATCCGCGTATCTTTTTAAATGTTTGATTGTGTATATTTTAGAGGTCAAGGTGTGTGGTAAGTTTAGTAAAAATCGATTAAGTAGAACTACGCGTGAAATATTATAATAAATTGTAATAGGCGTAACCCCGCCCATTTTTAATCGTTTAAATTGTGTAATTACAAGAACCAAAGCTGTTTTATAGGTTGTTCCGCAGAAATCAAATAAGTAGAATATCATTAAATTAAATAAAAAATTATGGACGTGTCCCCGCCCACTTTTTTACAATGGGACCAATGGGAAGCTATACCCTCTCAGACAAAAATGAATTTGTACCATCGCTCTAAAATGCAGCGAGTTATGAAGTAACACAAGTAACACAAAATAAAAATAGAGACGAATTGTTAAACTCCTCCTTTTTTTGAAGTCGGTTAAAATATATAAGGACAATACAAGGTATGTACTTGGAATACAATTAAATAAGTTATTTTATAGAACATAAAGCCTGGTACTCTGTTCACAATTTCGTGCGAAATGCTGTCAAACTACATATAAAAGTATTTGGTATGAAATATTTGCGAAATAAATTCGCAAAAGTAGTACTCTGTTCTTGTTGTGAAAAACACGTAAAGTCATGTCTTTCCATGCAAAATTAGTCTGGCATAATTTTAGTTTAGCTGCGAAACAACATGAGCAGTGCTTTTTTCGCACGGAATTTTAACAATGTTGCATACTTTCAAGCAATAGAAGCAAGAAATTTATAAAAAAAAACCGCGAGTTGGGCTACATTTAGTGCATGTCAAATTTTTCATGCGAAATAATCAAGGTTTTTCGCAACTTCGAACAGAGTACCAGGCTTAACATTTCTCAATTTTTAATTTCCTGTTATCAAAAATAGGAAGTTGCCACCCTGATTTTTGAAAAATGAAATTCATCAGGTCGCCACGCTTTGAGATCATGAGATGGGCTTTTTATTCTGATTATTTTTACGATGATGTCCGTATGTATGTGTGTGTATGAATGTGTGTGTGTGTGCGTTTATATGTGTATGATCGCTTTTTCTGTGCAAAAGTAATAATAATCAAAGTGACATTTTAATATTTTTTTGTCACTGTTTTCAATTTGTCAATACTTTAAAACAAAGATAAGTTATTTTAATTGTCGGAAAATATTGAGCACTGTTACATATTTGTGCATCAAGGCCAATAAATTTCAGTTTTTATTAAAATAAACTTGTGAGTTCAGTGGAAATCGGTCAACTTTAGTTATTGATTAATGTAAAGTGGAAAATAAAGCGCCAAGTAGATAAGTATTGATATTTTCATGAAGCGTGAAAAGCACTTTATATTCGCTATATATCGCTATGCTTTAAAATAATTCCTCAGCTTAAATAACCTTAAAACGATGTAATTTTTTATAAACCTTAGGTTTGTTCATTTACTGAAAATTATTACGAATTTTTGACAATTGTTACTGGAAAATGTTCATTAATTCAAAAGTTTGCAAGGAGAGAGCGTCAAAAGAGAGAAAAAAAATTGAGAGACAAACAAATTCCTACAAATTATTAATAGTAAAGTTTTTACTTGCAAGAATTATCCAACCATCTGTTGTGTGTTTTGTTGTTAAATAAATTATTTTAAAAAAATATCTGATAAAGGAAAACTGAAAAAATGTGTATTTCTTTGTTAAAAAAAACATTTATACATATGAAAAAAGAAAGAATATTTTCTTAATTTATTGTTTTTCTTTCATTAAGCCACATAAATTAAATTTTAATGGCAAATAATTTTGTTTGTTTTTCATATATGATCAGAGATGGAAGGTCGAATTTTTGTATTTGTTAATGAATAGAATTAATAAATTATGAAAAATGCATAAAAATACATGAAAACTGTGTAAAGAATTTCATTTTAAATATAAATTTCTTAAAAAAATTGCAATTTAAAATATTATCTAACAACATACATCAGAAAAAGTACAATAGTATCATTATTTCCATCCATGGTTCATATTGAATTAATAAGATATATTAACGAAAGTACATTCACATTGAAATTGAAAATTGAATAGAAAAATATTAATATACAGTGTTAATTTTTTAATTTTATTTATTTTTAAGCATTTTAATATACATTTTCTATTATATTGAAAATTATTGAATTAATGTGACGCGATCTTATTTTTAAGTTGCAGTTTTTCCCTGAGTGTACATAATACCCTGTAATCTTGATAGTCGAAAGTATCCCCGGGCAAACTCTCAATTATTTTTTGTGGTTTCTGAGGAAGTTATAGCGCAATAACTTTTTGCTTATATTTTTTCGGCTGGTAATCTCATACGGAATAACAGCATAATTCAGCTTATATTTTGATATACATATTTAAAATTGAATCTATCATTTATATTGTGTGGAAAGATATTTTCTTTAAAAACCTTAAATTAATAAAGAATTTTAAAATTTAACTGCAACAGAAATAAACTTCTGAAAATCGACTTGAAAGCTTAAATTATGACTTAAGCACTTTTTCCTTGTTGCCACAGATACATAGTACATACATATGCTATTAAAGGGTTAATATTTGCTAGTTAATGGCTTAAATTAAATTTTAACGAAATTTTTTCAGAGTTTGTTTTGGATACCATGATTTTGTACGCGGTTTTAAGTTCGCACAGAAAAATTGGTTATTTGACTTCACTTAGATTTAACGTTATAGTGAACCTATTTCGAAAATTTTTGTATTTGCTTTAAAAAAAATTAAATGGATTCAATATTTTAATTTATGTAAAAAGCTTTTAAAAGAAAATAGTTCAGCATCAATTACTCTAAATCATTAAAAATCTACTTACGTTGTTCTTCAAGTTAAGGGTGCCCCTGTGGCTGAGTGGTAGCGATGCTAGCCTCTCAGTCCAGAGGTCGTGGGTTCGATTCCCACCATAGACTCTGGGTGTTTTCTGCAGACAAGCTAATCGTTTTGCGGGTCGTGTTTGTTATAAAAAAAAAAAAAAAAAAAGTAAGCCACGAAAATAATCTGCCTAAAAATGTGATTATTTGTTAAACAAGGTTGTTTGTCTTTGTTTTAATAATTTCCCAAAACGTTGAATGGAACAGATTGTATTTTAGCTAACGATATGCAAATACTCGTAAATATGAATATGTAGAACAAAACTCCAAAATAAATGATTTATGTAGGCTTATACTATAGACTTGTATGCGTACAAGTTTTCTCTTTATGGCACGTACGCTTGTGTGGGTGTGTGTTTTTTTTCAGTGTATAATTGTGAACAATATCCTGGGCCATCAAAATATTAGGCAATAATTTCAAACACACAGCAGAACTACATATTTACATAAGCATGTACATACATATATATGTATGCATGTATGTACGCATGAACTTCAAACATTTCCCACAGCCTCTTTAACTTTTACCTACTTATTCAGAAATGTGTTACAACAAAATAAAGAAGAAAATAATGTTTGCGAATGCAAGAAAAATTGCGCCTTAACTTACGTTGATTTTATCATTTACATGGCTCGCATGTACCTGCAATGTATGAGAAGCTGTAGTGGCAGATTTCTCCACTTGCACGGTTTTATTTTCCATTATTATTATTTTTTTCTTCTTTAAAATTGTCTGGGTAAATATTTAAAATTTATTAAAATTTATTTTTTTTGCAAATTTAAATATAATTAAATTCTGCCTTTATCTTTGTTTTTTTCCGAATTAGACAATAATAACGCTTTAACGTTCACCAAGTAACTGAAACCGTTAGCTGGTTAGAAACCCTCCAGAACATAAACATCACAGTCAACCACTTACTTTCATTTTGTTCATGATAACAGGGGCAGCCATAAAAACAGTAACTGAAAAAGTGCAAATACATATGTACATACATACATATGTATGTACATCGCAAAAAAGAACCCAAACAAAATGCTATGTGCGTACAATACACACACAATAGTACCACAATGACCGTAAGCAATTGTTAGAAAATAACAACAATAGCAAAAACAACCACAACTTACATTCATACTTTATACGTACATTTATTCATACATTTGTATTTATGTTAATACATACATACATACACACATCTGAACATAAATATGTATGAACACATTTGTATACATACATAGGTATGTAGAGCAACTTTAACAATAGTTAAAAATCAAAACATTTACTTTTCGTTTTTATATTTTGTTTCCGTTATTCGTGAATAAATCTCATAAAAAGTTACAATGGAAAGCTTTCCTTTATTAAGTTACAGAGAGTGAGAGAGAGAAAGTGAGATGTATAACATAACATACCAACGGTGTTGCCAGTTTCAGTGTAATTACGCACATCCTGTTTAATTTTTGTTTACATTTAACTTAACGTCAAGTTAATATATACAGGGTGGCCCAGAAAGACCGAAGTGGTGTGAATTCCTTATAACTTTTTATTTAAGACATATTTTTTTAATTTTTTGTTTTTTAAATGCAGTAAATTTATAGGGAATATTTTTAAATTAGTTATTAAAAATGATATCCCGCAAGTGGTGGACATTTTCTGCTTCGCACAAATGTGTTCTTTCCATTTCCATTATTCATAACTTAGTTATGAGTGACGAAGCCTCGTTAACAAACAAAACTTTAGGATATGGGATATTGAAAACCCGAGAGTACTTCATCAACGACAATTACACCCAGTTAAGTATACTGTTTGATGCGGTGTTTCTTCAGAAAGGATCATTGGCCCATATTTTTTGGAAAATGAACGAGGTGTCGCCATTTCCATCAATGGTGATCGATATCAGGCCATGTTGGAAAATTTGGTAAAGCGAACCGTGGAAAACCATCCGCAAATATGGTTCCAACAGGATGGACCCACAGCGCACACTTCCAGGGCCACAATGGCTCTTTTACGCGACATCTTTGGTGAAAAAATAATTTCGCGTAGAAGCAATTTTAATTGGCTTCCGCGTTCCCCGGATTTAACTGCTCCAGACTGTTTCCTTTGGAGTTATTTAAAAGGGAAAGTTTATCTTAATAAGCCTAGGACTATTGAGGAATTAAAAACCAATATTCGAGACGAAATTAACAACATAACACCGGAAGTTTTGCGAAAGGTCATTGAAAATGTGTTGGAAAGAGCACATTTGTGCGAAGCAGAAAGTGGCCACCACTTGCGGGATATAATTTTTAATAACTAATCTTAAAATATTCCCTATAAATTTAATGTATTTAAAAAACAAAAAACTAAAAAAATATGTCTTAAATAAAAAGTTATAAGGATTTCACACCACTTCGGTCTTTCTGGGCC
Source organism: Tachina fera (assembly GCA_905220375.1). NCBI lineage: Eukaryota > Metazoa > Arthropoda > Insecta > Diptera > Tachinidae > Tachina > Tachina fera. The sequence continues at coordinate 182,528,814 of LR999963.1, forward strand.
ACCCTGTACTTCGTAATTTTTCAAAATTTATATACAATTTAATGTTTTTACTTTTAATTTTTAAATACTCTTATTGTTGCCCAATATGGCAACCAATTGTAAAAAGGTAAGGAAAAATTAAAAAAACATTATTCAGAATTCAGATTCTTTAAAAATTTTTTGATTGCTGCTTTTGAAATTATTATTTGTGTATGAAACTCTCAACAACATTTTGATAGGTTTTGTATAAACATACAAAGGTAATTTTTAAGCTTTTCTCAAGAAATTTATTAATTTGGAGGCTTACGTTGTATTACAAATAACAAACAAAAATTCTTCATATTAAACATTACCGATTTAACGACAAATAAATAAACTTCGGTACTTCCTAAATAAATAAAATTAAAGAAAAAAATTCATAACACATTTTGAAATGTAGGAAAACTTTTTAAAATAAACTTAGAGAATTCTTTGTTTTAACTATTAATGGGAAAAGAAGATTTATTTTCCACATATAATAAAGCAAGCTAGTTACATTGTCAATTGTTGGAAAATATTTAAGTTGCCCATTACTATTGTGAAAATTTTACGGTCACGAAAGCAGAACTACATATATGTATTCCGTTATCTCTTGTTAAATTAATTATTTAAAAAAACAGGAAATTTTTAATATGTCATAAATGGAAACAGGACAAATTTATATAGCAAAATTAAAAACAAATTTATTTCAATTGTAATCATTGAAATTAACAAAATAATAAGATATAAAAAAACTAGACAGAGAATAATTAAAAATTATAATGGTAGAATTAGTTGATTTGCATCCTGAGTTGACGGATCAGCTGACAAAATCTGTAACACAAATAAAGTCTCAGTTAGCCGAATGTAAAATGAAATGTAACTGCAACGGTAGGAAACAGCTGACTATAAGGTACGAGATTTTTTTTCTGCAAGATGCATTTAAAATGAAGTTGAGCGTTACATTTCAGAAGCTGTTAAAAACATATCGCTCATTTACTCAAACAACGTTAAGGTAGTCACACAGAATTAATCCGCATATCGTGCTTTATATAGTGCAAAAATTTTATACAAAAATATCTTATGTTTACTTAACTATTGAAAGCAGAACAAAATTTTATCTATTAAGTTGCCAGGGACCCTAACGGTTATAAGTTTCATTTTAAAAATTGAGTTGTATTTATTCCTCAGAAAACAAAAATTATACAGGCAAATCCCGGTATTCGTTATACTGAAAAATTCGTTAAATCGCAAAGATTTTTTTCAAGTATTATTTGAATTATTGTTATTGTACACATGATTCAATACAATAAAAAGAATGAGGGTGATTTATTTTCAAATAAGCTACCAAGTAATACCAAATACAAACTAACGGAATCAAATTTTTTGCATTTACATTGCAGAGGATAAATTTATCAAAATATTCGATATACAAAGTAGAACAAAATCTTGGAAATATGTTCCTAGCAAATTTTTTTATTTTTGCGATTTTTTCTTCAACATTCGTTATATCCAGTATAAATTAGGCAACATAAGGTTGTTAATGTAAAAAATTTGAACGTTCGTTATGTCCGGATTTTCGTTAAAGCGAGATCAGTTATTCCGAGATTTGCCTGTATTTTTATTTTTATTTATTCCTCCGAAAATAAAAGTTATTTCTTGATTTTTATTTATTCCTCCGAAAATAAAAGTTATTTCTTGATTTTTATTTATTCTTCATTAAATAAAAATTATTTACATAATTTTTGCATTCAAATATGCATGTTTTTGTAGATAAATAGATTGCATTTACGTTCTGTGTATGTATGTATGTATGTATGTATAGGCCAACAAGATGATGTTAAAATGTTACAGCGATAATCACTATGGTTACGATTACAGAGATAACAGAATTAATTAATGGCACTGTTATGTTTTTTTTAATGTGGTAACTCTTTTTTTTAACTGTGGGCAAAAACAACTCTATACATATTTCTCTCTTCTCAAGTAAAAGCTTTTTAGTGCAAAATATTGCCACCTGTATAAACAAAACATGTTAATGAAATTATTTAGATAAAAACCGTTAAAAAATATTTCTTATTTAAAAATAAGAAAGTAAGAAAACCGAAATATGAATAAATAAAATTTATTTCGTTATATTACAAATTATTGAATTATTATTAAATGCACATCGAGTTCGATTTTCGATTTATACGTAAGCGACAAAAATTAAAGTTTTCATTTTGCATACGTAAAATGTCGCTTACGATAAAATTTTACAGCATTTATCTTAAAAGTTGTCAACAATTTTGGCATTTTCATAATTTTAAATAATGAAAGTGTATCAAATGATTATTATTTTTTTCAATACTTAATTCAATGATATTATTTAAAGAGTTTGAATTAGTTATGACATCTACATATATTAATAGAAAATTTTGAGAAAACATCACTAAAATTGCTTCGAATCGGAATTTTTCTTTCATTTTAATAAATAAAAGGTTAATTTATACAAAATTGTCGTTCACTATTTTTTTCTCTTCTTAATTATTGAGCGAGTGGCAGCATTGAAAAAACATTTTATTTAAAGAACTATTTTTTTTGGGTCGCAGTTTTGACTTTTTTATCTTTGTAAGTGGCATCATATTTTCATCACCTATTTATGCTCTAACCTACATTTACATACACATTTACCTTCATTTATTCATTCACATTTACAAATTTTCGATACGAAAAAGTAGACAAACTCATACAAAGTTCTCAAGACTGGTGAATCATAACTAAAGTGTAATAAATTCATTCAATGCTGTGCTGCTCAAAACAGGAAAAAGAGAGGAAGCACCAAAAAAAAAGTAAGTCAAATTGTAAAGATTGTTAAAGACATTATTAAAATATGTGGCCTAGGTCAGAATAAACACTGAGATGCTTCTGGTTGCGCATGTTTCAAAATTATTTAATACGCAATAAGGTAACACAAATGAATGACGAATGAGCAGCAAAGGAATGAATATTTTGTTGATTTAAAAAGATTTGATTTGCTTTTTATTTGTATAAAATTATTTTTATTATTACAAATTAGTTGGACTAAATGGCAACTTACATATCACATACATATGTATGTAACTTAATATAGAAAAGCCCTAATTCATTATTTTTTTCAAATTGAATTTTTGCATATTTCGCTATATTAGAGGTTTATTTATCGAAATATTCCAAAAAAATTCTTTGAGATAACTAATGAGTTAAGGCATTTCCATATTAAGGTAATGAAATGTACGTGACAAAAAAAAATTTTTTTTTCAATACACTTAGACAATAGTAAAACGCAATAGCTAAATAATGCGTTCTTAATCCAGTCATGACCAACTCTTTGCTTTAGTAATAGTCATACACTCAGGGAAAAACTGCAACATAAAAATAAGAACACGTCACATTAATTCAATAATTTTTCAATATAATAGGAAATATACTTATATTGAGATACTAAAAAATAAATAAAATTAATAAATGAATAGTGAAAATAAATATTTTTCCACATTGAAATAAGAAATTTCAACCAGACTTTCGTTAGTGTTTCTTATTAATTTAATATGGGTTTTATTGATTTTAAGCCGTTTTTTCACTGTGTGTAGTGTAATCGTATTTCGGTTTTACTGTGTACAAAGCAATTGTGTGTCGTCATAAAGCAATTGTTGCTTTATCAATGATTAGACGCAATCCACATGCTTTGCATACTAAGGCACTTAATTAAATTCTGAGCTAGTGGTAAGAGTATCGCAATAAAGCGCTTTTTTTAGTTGTAATTAATAGTGCTTCGACAGTGGCTGGTGCACTGATTTGTTGTTTTTTTGTGGGCATATGTAGTTACATATTTACATTAATGAATTTCTCTTTATAGATAAACGAATTAAATCTCATTATATGCTTTGACATTCACCGTTTGTTTATGCACGTGTTTATCTAAATATGTATGTATGTATGTATGTATGTAATTATGTTGTGCATTATAACCAGGTCTCGGAATTCGATGAAATGTGTTCTGTTTTACATACGAATACTTAGCATTCAAGCAGCGTTGCCAACTATTTATAACCCAAACGAGCTATTTCCCTTCTCAAAATGCGCTAGAACGCGCTAAGTTACAGGATTATCAATAATTTATGTACATACATCTAAAACGCGCTATTTTTTTGCGTGCTAAATTAAATTTTAATAAAAGTCGATATACGTATGTATGTATGTATTATTCAAAATTATATCCTAAATAACTAAAATCATTTCATACAGAATCAGAATTGCCTTCCAAATAATCGAAATGTTTAGTTTTTATTTTAATTTTATTTGTCAAACATTGTAACAAGTTATAGAAATTGTCAAATAGAAGAATAGATGCTTAATAAGCTAGTCCTAGTTTACACCATGCAAGTCTTATTGCTAAGCTGATGAGTTTGTCGGAGAGAATGCAAGAAAATTGTATTCATATGAGAACCATGGATGGATATCATGATACAATTGTACTTTTTCTGATGTATTTTGTTTGATAATATTTTAAATTGCAATTTCTTTTTAGAAAATAGCATTTAATATCAAATTATTTACACAGTTTTCATGTATTTTTACTATTTTTCAGCATTTTTCATAATTTTTTAATTTTATTCATTGACAAATACAAAAATAGATTTCCATCTCTGAATATATATGAGAAACAAACAAAATTATTTGCCATTAAAATTTAATTTAATTTTATGCATAAAAAATATCAACTGAAAAATAAGACAATGCAATTGTGTGAACGCCGATGAAAGTTCAAAGAAGAAAAAGTGATAAGCTTTAGCAATAAGACTTGCCGAGTGTGAACTGGGACTTATATACATTTTTGAGTCACGAGTACGAGTACATTTTTTTTAATTATGAAATTTCGAAATATTTGCCATTTATAGTATTAAAATACGTTTTTTTTTAATTCTAACCACAGTCAAGGGAATTTTATTGGCGACAGCTGAATTATTATTCAATTAAAAAAATTTTATCAGAATTTTGGATACCAGAAAATTGTTGAATTATTAGGAAAAAAAATAAAAAAAAAATATTGAACTGAAATGATTTTATTGATTTTATTAAAACGCACTTAGACGAAAAAACGTGTTTGGCATAGTTAAAACGCGCTAAATTGGCATCGCTGCATTTAAGGGCGTATGATTAATGGAATTGCATAAATTAATTACAGTGGAGTTTTGTTATGCATAACGTGGCCAGATGGGTTTTTCAAAAAAAAACGGGATTTCGAAGAAAATACCGCCAAAAAGCGGGATTTAAAAATAAATGCATTTATGTGTAATGCGGTATGTGTAATATGCACATACATAGTTTCATAATTACTTGGCAAACACACATTTAAACTAAAAAAAAGCTTTTAAATATATAAAAATATTTATAAACAAAAATATGTATCTACATAAATAAAAAAACACAAGTCATTCGTTGGTAATCACATCAACGGCTACACCGATTTCTCAATTTTTTTAATATTCTTAGTAATTTAAAGAGATAGTCTTAAAGAGTGAAAAAGTAGGCGTGGCATCTCCCACATATAGCAAATATTTATTTTGAAATATCTTGGGAACTAGTACGTTTTTTTAAGTGGGCGTGGCAGCACCCATATAAATTCTTTTTTATTTTGTAATATCTTTGCATTTAATGCAGCAAGAATCGTGAAATTGTGTGAAAGTAGCGGTCTTAAAAAAAAAGGTTCGAATTGGACATGTGGTTGTGGCAACTCCCATAAAAAATAAAAATATTTACTTTGAGATATTTACGCCCATATACATACATACATATGTATGTGCCCTTAATTATGAAATTGGTCTAAGTTATATATGTATTTCTGTTGTTGAGATATTTAGTAGATTACATTTGAACAAATTAAAAAATATTTTTATAGTGTGCAACATTTGAATTTATAGTTGTACTATTCTCGATTTATATAAATTAGTTTAATATTTTTTAAATATTTATTGAAGTTTTTTAAAGATTTGTTTGATATTTTGAAGCTAAAATGAACATGACTTAGACCACTTTCATAATTAAGGGCACATATACAGATTTACATAATATTGATGAATATATATGTACATACATATGTATGTACATATGTATATATATGATGTAACGAATGCCAATATTCGCGAATACGAATATTATATGCAATATGAAATATTAAAAAATTGTTATGAAAAAGGACTTCACACTATTGTTGGCGTACTTTAAGGTTAATAAAAAGTACCCAAAATTTTAATGATCGTCATTAAATAATATTTCAAAATGATACAAAGCACAAGTTTCTACAAAAAAATTAATATACATATTTGTACAAACTAAAATTTTTAGTCATTTATTTAAATTTCGTTTAGGATTTATGCATTTATTTATTTAATTTCTTTGGAAAAATATTCGTATTCGAATTGTTGTGCATCACTAGTATATACATACATACATACTTATGTACATATGTATTCATTTATATATGTATTCGAATAACATTATGGATTCAATTATCCACATACATACATACATACATAAATTTTATTGGCTGCTTACGATGTATTAATTGAAAATTATAATATTAAGCAACTGCAAAACAATTGTAATAAACAAATAAATAAATGTATTTTAAAAATAATGACGTGGTGAAAACCTAAAAATAATAACTATTACTAAATCGTTCCACCATGGATCCGTAGGAATATATATATACTTACATACATATGTACACACATAAGTATGTACATAAATACAAACGTACATGCTTACATATTTAGATTAGAATTCTATACTGACATGAATTCTATACAAACGTATGTATGCATGTATGTACTATATATGTATTTCCAACGCAATGCCCAAATCGTAAAGAAAAAATTAAAATTTAGTTATTCCTAATCACTAAAAAGGCGATGCGTATATTACAAATCTCTTCTTTACACATCAAAAAGAACAAGCAGCAAAATATACAAAAACAAATTCGTATCAGATGTAAACAATGAAATTGAAAGCATTTTAACAGAAGCAAAACATATACAACTATACCTGCATACAGTTTGTCCACTAAATCTTTGCACAATGGATAAATTTTAATTAAATTTGCTATTCAATGAAGGATAGCATAATTTATAATTATAAATATTGATATTATATTTGAAATAAATTATAATTTATAATTTATTTGTGCATTTTAAAGAAATACTAAAAAAGTTCTATTGAATTTTTTTTTAAATATTTTATTTTTATTTAACACATGTCGAAATCAATACAAATTAAAAAAAATATTTGTTGTGTAAGATTTTTTGAATTGTGGTTGAACTCTATTGATGCATTGCTTAGAAGCAACGAAATGCATCTAAAGGTTGAAAGACAAACACTAATAAATTTTTTAAATCATTTAAAAAAATTATATTTACAAATATAGTTCAAAAAAAAGTAACTTTGAAAAAGTACCTCCTGAAAGAGTATCTTTTATGAAAGTACATAACGTTAACTTAAAACGAAAAGGCCCTAACTAATGTTTTTCATAGTTTCCAGGAGGAGGAAAACACTAAATAAGAAAATATGCAATATTGATATTGATTTTTTTTGAGGAGGTGTATCTAGTAATGGTTAATCGAAATATGTAAAAATATCGATTTTGAAAAATTATGAGTTGGGGCCTTTTCGTATTAAGTCAACGATATGTATGTACATTTAAAATAAGAAATTTATGCAAAATACCTTTCAAAAATACCTTTAAGAAAATAACATTTTGAAAGAAAAAAAAACTGGTAAAGGCCGTGATACACTATCCTACAAAGTCGTGCGATCTTATATTATAGATTTTTTTATGTTTGTCGCTGTTTTTAGATTCGGGTTTTTTTCATGTTGACAATTTTTTTCATTTAGGAGATTTTTCGGTTTTTTTCCGATTTATTTTAGGTTTAGAAATTTTTTTTAGTTTGGCGCAATTTATCGTTTTGGAAATTTTTTTCCCGGTTTTTTCCTTTTTGGCGATTTTATAATTTTGGGATTTTTTAATTTTAGCGTTTTTGAAAATTTCAAGAGTTTGCCTACTACGGTTTCGCAGACACAGCAAGTTTTCAAAATTACATTAATTAACGGATCATGATAACCGGAAGTGAATGATGAAAAAATAAATTTTTTACTTTGTGTAAATATTTACGTGACAAAGTGTAAATACGTTCATAGTAACAATTACACAAAACATACGATATTATTTAATTTTATTAAATTTTATTTTGTATTTTAGTACTGTTAACGAGCATAAAATATGCAAAGGCAAAAATACATCCAAATAAATTCCATGGTCATTTAAAAAAAATATGAAATACAATGTAATGTTCAGATATGTGCGTGTATACATATAAAAATATTATGTCATAATGGTGGCCGTGGCGATGATGGGTGACCGATGAAAGTTTCGTGATTTAGAAATTAATTTTATAACATTTGTATCGAATTAGTTCATACACTTGGCTGATTTTGTTAATGAATGTATGTACATACATACATATACATATGTATATGTACATATGTATGTATGTACGAGTATGTTTATGCTGTAAAGTAATTAATACAATTTATATATTACGAACATAACAAATACACATAAGAACTTGTTAATTATAATCTGAATTATTGAAGCTTTCTCTAAATATAAAAGCTTTGATAAATGATTCGTGTTTAATTTGAATCTTAGTGCTTAAGTTTTATGGATCTCCGCAACTAGCGGCTAAGCTACGAGTAGCCCATACGACGACAAAAATACATTACAGTGTATTTTATTTATTTAAGTTCAACTTTAGCTCCAATAAAAACAAACATTTGTAAAGAACTAGGTTTTATGGACCTTTCCTAAAGCTGTCCACCCTCTTGCAATATAATTGTGCAATTTTTCATATTGTACAATAATATCTCCAATGTGTATGTCATATTCGAAGGTGGCACAATAATAGATTGGCAAATATCAAAAAAAAATTTATTTTTATTGTACAATCAAAACAATTATGTATGTAATATGGTGGCAACATTGTTCAATGTTGTTTACTTTTTCACTGTCAGGAAAATTGGGCTATATTTTCTATGAAAATATTATTTTTTATGAAAATATTGTCCAATTTATTGCATAATATAGGTCGAAACGACAATAATATGTACAACAACATATGAAATAATATTGTGTAATGGATGGGCCGCTTAAAGCATTCAGCACATTAACGACAGCGGGGCAGCGACTACACGACTACAAATACCTCTAGCAACAATTGTCGCCGTGTAATTAGCTACTTAATTATTTGGGAAGCGGCAGCTTAGTAACCAGTCGGCGTTGCCAAATGTGCAGATTTATCTGTTTTTTCGCAGTTTTTTTTAAATGTTGATTTGTCCTGCAGCTTTTTTTAAAAAAATCTGATTTTCTTTAGAATAGTCAGTTTTTACAGCCTTTTGCTATGCATTTTAATTCTGCTTTAAACTTTTCAATACTGTTATGCTTCAAACTATCAGTAATTAATTTTTTTCCTGATGATATCAGTGACACACGTTCATTTATGTGCTAATCGTAACCCTACGTCTACAAATGATATATTTTTATCATAACAAAAGTCAAATTTTATATTGAAAAATAATTTTTTTTCTGTTAGCTCTTTTTTCTAATATGGAATTTGACATTTGTCATAATAAAAATATATCAGGTATAGATGTATAGCAATAAGACTTGCTAAGTATGTAGTATGACAGTGGTCATATAATTGAACCGCTCTGAGATACACATATGGGTAAAAATATATTAAAGTACACCATTTGAAATACTAAATTAACAAACCTTGTTTTAAGTTTTATTCTTTTTAAGAGCTTATAGTAAGGTTATTGTATATCTTTCAATTAAATCGGTTCATCTAATTTATCTATGTAGAAAATAAATATATTTTTACTTAACTTACTTACTCTATTTAACACTCTTAAAAATTTTTCCTTTCTTGGTATTCCATTCGCAGCTGGATTCAAAATTTATAAATTAAATATATCAAGCGGTCCATACATACAATATTATTGCTTATGATATTATGCACATTGTTGGGGTTGCGTAAAAAGTAAAATCTCGCATAATTTACGCAACATCATCATCTATATTATTGTCCGTTTGACCTATACTATGGAATGATTGACACAAATCATTAAAAAAATATGGCGAAATTTGTCTTACAGTAAAAAACTTAACATAATACTAAATAATTTTGCCAAAACATTATACAATATAATTCTATTTTCTTTGTTATTAGAAAATGTATCGTGCAACCTATGAATATGATATACTCGTTAGCGATGATATGTAGTACAAAAAATTCACAATTTCATTGCAAGTGTATGGACCGCTTAAGAAATAAGAGAAACTAAAAATTTAGCACTTTGTTGTGTGTGCTGTAGAACATTTTAGCACTTTTATTTCTGCAATCTAGCACTTTTCCTCTTACCTCTCTTATGGCAACATGAATATCACTTTGGTAAGGAGTTTTTTTTACGATTAGGCTCTAAGTGATCAACAGACCTTGTGGGCAACACTGTACATATTTGATTATGGGTAACTTGCCATAATGTCATATGGCATAACCATAGAAATTGAATTTTAATTTTTCAACGTAACCATAAACAGCTGCTGCAAACAAAATTGTTTGGTAAATTTTTATTTATATTTTTGTTTTTTTTATTTATTTTAGTTTATTTTTGATTAAAATTATTTATTTTAATATATTTAGTTAATACAATGGATAAGGGGAAGCCATTGGAAGACGTACACTTTTAAAATTATGTACTACAAAAAAAATTAAAACATAACCTACTGTTATGGTTATGGCAGCACTATTACGTGGAAGAAATATATTTATGTCTATGGCTATGACATTATGGCATGATTTGGTGATAGTATTGTCGGGAAAATAATAATTTTCATATACATACATATGTACATACACTCATCTATGTTATTTTTGATAGGTTGCAGTCGTTAGCCTGCTGTCGCGAATGTTTTTAATGAATAAAACAAAAATATTTATTAAGTATAAAGATGAAAGTAATTATTAATAGCTATTCCTATGAGTGATTTTAAATCATTAAAATTTAATATGTACATATATACATACGATTACTTAAATATGTACATATGTATACATGTACATATGTATGTATGTATATTTCAGAAAATCTTATTTTATTTTGTTGTCTATATACCACTGTGCGTGATTTAGAACCAAAGAACAAACTATTTTTAGCTTTTACGAATAATACATACAAACATATAGATAAATAAATATACATATTACTTTTCTTTATTCTTTTTTTTTTGTTTTTTTTTTATTTTGTAAACAACATCAAATTTAGTTCAATAAAGCATAAAAACAAAACAACAGCGATAATCAATTAAGCGCATAAAAGTGTAAGAAACCAATCAATGAATGTAGTAATAAAACACATTACGACGCAACAGAGATGATGCAGACGTTACCGTGGGGCAAACAAAACAAAATCCTTTTTATACTTTTTGTTTAAGACTCAAGTTCATTGCAAATATTAAAAAAAAAAATTTAATGATAACAGTCTACGAATGAAAAACACAGTAGGTATTCACGAGCTATTTATTATTAAATGTGAGATGTATATTGACACTTGAAATTTGTAAAATTAATGTATTTTTATATAGACCACAACAATTAACACCAAATTTTATAAAAATTATAATTAAAGGGTGGTCCATCAGTTAATGCAATTTTGACTATGTAATTTTGACAACTTGCTATATCTTGGAAACCGTAAGAGGTAAACTCTTGAAATTTTCAAAAACGGTAAAACTAAAAAATCAGAATATTATAAAATCGCCAAACCGAAAAAAATCGCCAAAAATTTAAAAAAAATCGCCAAAATTAAAAAAAATTTCTAACACTAAAATAATTCGCAAGATTCGAAAAAATTGTCAAAATGAAAATAATCGCCAAAATGAAAAAAGAGCCAAAAACCGAAAAAATCGCCAAAACGCGAAAAAGGCGCCAATAACAAAATAATTGTTAATATGAAAAAATTCGCAAAAATTAAAAAAATCGTCAAAATTAAAAAAAATCGCCAAGTCGAAAAAACGCCAAAAACCGAAAAAAATCGCCGAAATGAGAAAAAAAGTGCCAAAGCTAAAAAAGTCACCAAAATGAAGAATCGCCAAAGCCGAAAATCACCAAAATTAAAAAAAATCGCCAAAAAATAAAATACGCCAAAAACCGAAAAAAATCGCCAAAACGAGAAAAAAAAGTGTCCAAACTAAAAAAATGGTCAAAATGAAAAAAAACTACAAAAACTGAAAAAATCGCCAAAACGCGAAAAAGGCACCAATAAAAATAATTGTTTGTATAAAAAAAAGTGTCAAAATTAAAAAACCGACTAAATGAAAAAGTCGCCAGAATGAAGAAACGCCAAAAACCGAAAAAAATTGCCAAAACGAGAAAAAGAGTGTCAAAACTAAAAAAATTGCAAAAATGAAAAAATTGCCAAAATTAAAAAATCGCCAAAATCAAAAAAAATCGCAAAAATTAAAAAAACGTCAAAAACGAAAAAATACCAAAACTATATTTTTTATAGGCTAAAGTTCGTATTTAATTACATATCTCGTGTCCGTAAGGAAACCCTTCGTACGCCGGTCAAAGTCGCACTTCACTGAATTTATTAGTTTTTATCATGTAGCTACCCAAACCTCCTAACACTCAGCCTTATTTTCATATTTGGATATATGAAAAAGTTTCAAGGGCCTAAAGGTGCAATCAGACGTGACATAACCATAGCCATAGAAAACAGCCGTTCGAACCCAAGTAATTGGCAACACTGTATTTGATTATAGGTGAATCGCCATAACGCCATAACTCTCACCATAGAAACCAATTGAATTTTGGTTTGGGGTTATGTTTATGACATTATGGCCATGTCACGTCTAATAGCACTTTAAATTCAAGAACTTTTGCCATAGTGTCCTGTATGAATTGTCCTGATGAAACAGTATGCTGTAATTTTTCTTCTCCAGATGAAATAAATTTTGATTTATTTCAATTTTAATGCAACCAAAAAGTCTGAATAATATTCGCGCGTAGAAGGATCTCTTCGGAGAGGTGGCCCATTCCTGTTACCCATTAATTTTAATTTATTTTATGTTTTTTACACAATTTTCAGGCAGAGCTCAGTACAAGCCTTAAGAGAAGGCTATTGTCTAATAATTTGGACTTTTAGCGAATTCGGCAAAATTAGTGTCGAACAACCGATTAATAACCGATAAACCGATTAATCGGTAGGACACTACTTAGCAATTATATTACTTTAAGAGCCATTCTTACAACTTAAGATTAGTTAAAAATAGGATTTTATCGGATGTATAAAAAGTTTTTCGTCAGTACAATTTTAGCTTAACCCAAAGTGAACACGCTAGTTTAAAGGCAAGTTAAATTAAATTTATCATAATAAATAGCGTTTTATATGTCCGACAAAATCCTACTTATAACTAACATTAAGTTGTAATAATGGTAATAAATTTCTTTTTATTTATCATTGTTTAAATTCATTTATGTATATGGATGTAGTGTCATTGGCTTTAAGGGTCACTTATACGCACAATATGTACGTGATTATGTACACATATACATACATACATACATATATACATATGTATGTATGTATGTATGTGTGCTTGTATACAAGTATTTATGTTGACTACAGCTTTGTACACATGAACGAATTATTTATTTTTTTATCAGACTTAATTTAGCCTATTTTGCTCTTCTGGTTTTATAAATAAATTTAAATTTATTTTTGTTATTTGACTGAATTTCGTTTTATTTTTATTTTCTCTATTACACACATACATACATACATACACACTATAAACAATTACATATGTACATACATTGGAAACGAAGAAAAATATTTACCAGCGTAAAATACATTGCCACACAGCCAGACAAAAACAAAAAACACAACACACCCACTTTACATCTCATCTTAATAATGTACAAAATAACCCATCAAACGAGTGGCCATAATATCAAATCGAAATAATTGTGATGCAAGAGAAACAAATTTTATTTTATTTATTTTTTAATATACTACAGTATACTATTTTCTTATTTTGTTCGCCATTTTTTGTTCACGGGAAATATTTCACGTGAACAAAATGTTTGGCTTTTATTCCCGATAAGGGTGAATATGTTTTAAAAATATGTAACAAAAACCGAAAAAAAGTCGACCGCATGCCCCGTGTTGAATCCTTCATGTGCGAGTCAATGTCGCACTACTTTATTGAATATATTTTTATTTAGTTTTGATTGAACTAAAAGTCAAGAATTTTACAAATTAAATCGTAGCGAAGCATGTAACTTAAATCCCTACTGCCAAGACATACACACTGTTTGCTCTTCAAATAGCTACACAATTTTTAATATATAATTAAATTTTTTTAAAACAAATAAATTTTTGATGCCGAATTTTGTTTACTCTAGTCAGCTGCGTCTGTTTCTTTAGTACAAGAGTAGGGTTGCCAGTTTTTCGAGTTGAAGTGAAGCAAGGTATGTATGTAAGGCTGAGTTTACTTCTGCCATTTCTTGAGTGTCATTTGCCCACAAAAACGTAACCAACTAATTTCTAATGAAAAACTGTTTGATTTAGACATGTATTTATTGATTTAAACAGTTTACAATCATGTTGGATTTATAAAATTTGTCTATCAATTATGTATACATAATACTGTTTAACTTAATAAATACATGTCTGAATCAAACAGTTTTTCATTATTAATTAGTTGGTTACCCTTTTTTATCGATTGTGTGGCACTTGGCACACAGATGTAAACCCGCCCTAAGTCGCTTAACACAATCACGACGTGTTCTGTGGATGTTATTTCTTAAGTAATCATCTATATACGAGTATCGGCTGGTCGCTTTTCAGTTTTGTCGTCTTGTGTTTGCTGGGAAACAACAGTATAAAAAAACCATCGCAAATAACAAAAAGCAATAACAAACGACGAGCATAAATTTTAATAAAATAACTACTACTTATTGACCCTCTTAAACTAAACTTGACCTTTTTTCAGAGTGGGGAAAATAGAAACATGAAATGTAGGAGTACTCGTATCTATCTTCCTACCCCTCTCCTCTCACCTTTTCTTTTTTAATAAGCTCTAATGAATGAATAAATATTCGTATTAATTTACTTAAGTAAGTGCATACACACATAAAACATACAGTATGTCAAGTAATTGTTTTTACATAGTTAAAATCGTTGTAAATTTTGACTTTTATCGTAAATATTTTTCTCCCTTTTTGCATTATGAAATTTTTTTGTAGTTGACTTCATTTTATATACATTTAAGTGCACATATAGTCGTAAGTTATAAGCAAAATTAAGAATGAGAGCATAAAAATTACATGAAAACCAAAAAAACTCAAAAATTTCTTTGTCAAGTAAATGTTTTTACATCCTTGTATTATATAGTAAGCAAATGGGAAAGATTTTAAGGTGTACAAAAATTAATATTGTTTTTGGCCGCCATTGGCATCAAATAGGCCTGTAAGACGACTTCTCATAAAAAAAATTTTTTTTTCCATATATACCGCTGAAATTTCTCACTTTCCCCTGGTATTACTGTTCTTAACTCCATTTAGTTCTTGAAATATAATTTGGAAACACTATTTTTCAGTTAAACCCATAAATTTTGAATAGGATATAGATCTTGGACCTTGAGATGGAGTATCCACAACTTTACCGCAATTGAAAAGACACCATGTTCTTACCCAAAGTGCCCTACATTTCAGGTCAATACATTAATAGAAATTTAAAACTTCCACGTTTACCAGCAATAACGCCAACCTTACTCAAGCTCTCATCCAAAAAAATACTTCAATATATTGAGCTACTGCCCCGCATCCATAATATTTTCAATAAAGCAAATTTATTCCTCCTTTTACAGCATAAACATATATACGTATAAATACTATATATACCTCCAATTCATCAACCAAATTATTTTAAATTTTACAGTTGGGTTAATGGTTTCACTTTCCAATATTTTAAAAATTTTTTTCATCCATACTTTGTTAGATCTGTAATTCTAATAAAGCAGAAGTTTGGTTTCGTCGCAGCAAATCACATTATCGTAGTAGCCATCAAGCTTGGAAGTATGCGTTATCGCAAAAGGCAATTGTTGTTCTTTGTGCTGCACTCTAAGAGGCGGGGATTTGCGAGCAGTTCTTGAAGTACAATCTATTTATTTATTTATCTTTTTAGCAATTGCCTTTGTCTCATGGGAGAGTGTTACTGAGCGGTACTTCAATACGTTGAAATGGTTTTTGGTTGACAGCGCGAGTAAGGTTGGCTTTATTGCTGATATGTATGGACGTTTTAGATTTTTATTAATATATTGACCTCAAACATGAGGCACTTTGGGTAAGAACATGGTGTCTTTTCAATTGCGGTAAAGTTATGGATACTCCATCTCAAGGTCCAGATCTATATCCTATTCAAAATTTATGGGTTTAACTGAAAAATAGTGTTTCCAAATTATATTTCAAGAACTAAATGGAGTTAAGAACAGTAATACCAGGGGAAAGTGAGAAATTTCAGCGGTATATATGGAAAAAAAATTTTTTTTTATGAGAAGTCGTCTTACAGGCCTATTTGATGCCAATGGCGGCCAAAAACAATATTAATTTTTGTACACCTTAAAATCTTTCCCATTTGCTTACTATATAATACAAGGATGTAAAAACATTTACTTGACAAAGAAATTTTTGAGTTTTTTTGGTTTTCATGTAATTTTTATGCTCTCATTCTTAATTTTGCTTATAACTTACGACTATATGTGCACTTAAATGTATATAAAATGAAGTCAACTACAAAAAAATTTCATAATGCAAAAAGGGAGAAAAATATTTACGATAAAAGTCAAAATTTACAACGATTTTAACTATGTAAAAACAATTACTTGACATACTGTATAAGCAAATTGTTAATTAAATATCTATTGTTGTTCTTGTAATTATGAATAATGCAAAAGTTTAATTGATATACATACATACATACATTCATATGTATGTATGTACATAATTAATAAGTACGTACATAAGTATGTAAATAAATACATTTATACATACATACATACATACAGCCATTCACAAAATTAATTAATGGTTTTCTAAAATGTACATACATATTATGTATGTGTATATGTACCGATAACTGAAAGTTTATGAGCATTGTGTGTTTATTTTCTATGCTAAAAAAATAATTGATGATAGAAAAATCGAAGAAAACAAACGTTAAAGTAAATATGAATATGTAAATATGTATGTAAGTACATACATATGTATACATAACGATAACTGAAATTTTGTATATTAAGATAATGATCGAAAAAAACACTCATTTTTACCTGATGATTTTATATCATAAGTCGTAATATGACGCCGGCAGAGCAACTGTAATATTTTCATTAATATCCACACAAAGGGGCAGACGTTGATGAAGATTTTATATCATCAGGAATCAAACAAATATTTGCAAATTACTTGTCGAAAATATCTTAATAATAATATCTAATTAATGTAACGCCTTATTTAAACGAAAATTGTTTAATAAATAAACGTTAAATGCACATTAACATAAAATGACATTTGATATCAAGATGAATTTATCAGGCCGTGAGCCCTGATAATTACATATATCATAACGCTGCCATAATATAAAAAAATTGAGTCCATACGTGATGAATTTTCATCATGATATCAAGTTGACATTCATCTTGATATAAATTCATCATTTGTGGACACTATGTTATGAAAACATTATCAACCCAATCATGAATAACAATTCCGTGCGAGTTTTTTCACTTTTCCCTTTTATCCAATCATGAATTTGTTTTTTCCCTGTTTGTACCAAAAGCGGAAATAAAAAACTCCCCGGGGAAAAAGTAGGTATTATGAACGCCGTTGAACTTGCTCTTTTCACGAAAAATATTTCCCTTGCGAAACTGGAGGAAGTTTACATAAAAATATAATTAATACACATTTAAAACACAATTTATATACATAAACTTTAATTTTATAGATCTTATATGTAAAAAAACACAAATAATGCACAAATAAATCATTTATAATTTATTTTTTATCATATTTTCCCTAGTTGGTGAATTTTAGTAATTTTGTTTACTCTCTCTCTCTCTCACTCAAAAAAAAGGAAGAAAAAAATGTCAACAAACAAGCAAAACAAAGAGCTTCGTAATGCGGTGATGCCACGTATCACTTTTTTGTTCCCAAGGAATTTATGATTGTAGGAATGTTTTCTCGAGAATATTATTTTCCGTGAGAAATAAATACCCCGGGAATATTCATGATTGGGCTGTATGAGAAAGAATGGCATCATCAAAACATTCGCTTTAAAATTTGCCGGTAGAGCATAACTGCCGTTAGCTTACCGCTCTCTTCTATGTTTATGTAAATTAAATTGTAATAACCAGAAAATATTTATTATCGGTTCGTTATCATGCTGACTTTAATTAAGGGCTCTTATACGATGCACAACTTATTTGAAAATGAAAGTGGAAAATGTTGCCATATAACTATTTTATTATAAATAAATAATTCGCGCAAACAATTCCTAATTTACGATGGACTATTTTCAAATAAGGTGTAAAGTGTTGCTTGCCGTCGGTCTCATCACATTATTAATATGATTCTCACAATAGCAGTATTTATTCTTCGTTGCGTCATAATAAAGGTCTATATGTAAGTACTTATGTATTTCTAAAAATAACAATAAATTTATTTTCGCTTTTACAAATGCTTTAGTCACTAAAGTTTGGTGTATAAAAATTTTGAACTTGATACAATTCTACATACACACATACATATGTATGTATGTACATACATACCAAACCAAATTAGTTCAAAAATATTACGTTCTAAAAATTTCACAATTTAGTTTTAAGTGAAGAGAAATTAATTCTAAATTATACCTATTAAAAAAATTTCCTACAAAAGAATTACATGTACTACGCACAAACATGTTCATAAATATGTACACATACATATTTACATTTATATGTACATACATACATACATATGTACATATTTATGTAAGAAGAAAAATCAACATCTCTTCAATTAAAAATGAATAAATTCCATATTAAGGTTTATGGAAAACATTAATTAAAGAACAACAAATATTACAATTAATTAATTCGAGGGACGATGAGCTAATTTTAAACAGGGGTAGGTAGAGTGCTAACATGTTTATTAATCCACAATAAAATAAATGAAATTGGTATTTTTATTAATCAAAAGCTCATAACATTTCAGGGTCATGATCACATCACATTATGAAATTTTTGATTGGCAATTTCGTTGAAATGTGTAATAAATATACATACATACATACATATGTACATATGTACATTTACACATTACTGTGTGGAAAAGTTCCACAGAGAAAAGTATTTATTAATATCTTCATTGAATTGGCCCAATTATGAACAACTTACGATCTTCAACTGATCGAAGGCAATCCCATTTGGTCTTATGAGGCTTATTCGACCAAGAATATAGTTATTAGGTCTGCTCGAGTACTTTTCCAGTAAAATCCAGTAACTAGGTAAATACTGAGTGATATAAAGAAATTATTCTCAATAAAAAACGTTTGCATATAAAAGTTCACGAACGGAAAAATTTTAAAATACAGTAAAATATATACAACAGCTCGTCAGAGAAACAAGTCGATCGGCTCGATTATTTATTTATCTAAAACAATCCGAAATTTTATATGGTCAAAAAGACAAAATCGTACAATTTCGGAGAAAAATTTAAGAAAATCGATTTTCAATTTTAATTTTTAATTTTCTCTCTAAAATTTCATATGCTTATTTGAACCGCAGAACAGTCTCTCGGCGCGCCGCCGCCTTCGATTATTTTACCTCGACTTGTATCTCTGCAGCTGATTGCTTATCAATTTGGCGCAATGATGTTCTATGAAATTTTCAATGGTGTTGCCAGCTGATAACACGAAATAATTATACTTATATCGTTACCTGAAACGCCAAACGGCCTAACTAACATCTTCATAATTTTACCAAAGTAGCAAATAACATGTTAAAATGGAAAATATTGAGATGTTCAATTCAAATTTTTGCAATGTAATAAAATAAATGAAATCGATATTTTTGTTCACTCTGATTTACTTTTGTTTTGCAGTGATTATTTTAAGGAAATATCTCGCAATTTATTAAAAACGTGGATTTTATGTTTTTTGTGGTTTGTTTTAAATCCAAAATATAATGCGTATAAAAAAATAAAAATTAAGCCACAATTTTTTACCAGAGAATATTGAAAATCGAAGGCAACTCATAATAAGGGCTTTTATACTAATTTTGTGTAAAATTAAATATTTTTTAGTTATGACTATGTTGCAATAAAGGATAAATATTTATACATATGGGCATATTTTATGCAGACAATCTAAAAAGCATTTGCATGTAAAGTGTGGGCAAATTTGAGGTTAGGAAGTAAATTGATTGTCAGATGATGAAATGTCAAGAATTGAGCTGTCACTCTTTGACATTTATTTAGTAAAAAGTTGGGAAATTTTAACCAATGGAATGCTACACTCTTGAACAAAGCATTTTAATTGTGAAATTTGTGAATTTTAATTTGAAAGACCGTAGTATGTGGTAATATGGATTCATTGCTTAAGTCGACTTAAGACAGTTTAGGTTTATTATGACATCATATCCCAGTTGAAAGTTGCAGTGCTTACAATGATAAATATGTATGTATGTATATACATATGCAGGTAAAGGATCACACGAAAGCATAATTATGCGTTAGAGCCTTTTAATGTCTTAGCGGTAGTAACAAAACTTCCGAAAAATATTGATTTGCTTAAGTCGACTTGAGTAATTTTTCCATAATACCCCACATACATATAATATAAAACAAATATGTATATACATGTGTGTACAGATTTCTTAAGGTTCAATTAAACATACCATATACAAAACAGCTGATCGAACCAAGCTTATAAGCAACACTGTATTTAATTACAGCTGACTCACCATAACGTCATAGGCATAACCATTTAAACTAATTTGTTTATACAATTTTTGGACCTCTTTTTATATATGTATGTATATAAATAAACTATTTTTTAAAACTATAAGTCCTTATTTATATGTATACATACATATATAGTATATGTATGCATATAAATAAATAAATAGTATATAAACATATATGTATATAAGGTAAAACATAGTTTAATTGTACATAGAAACCAATTGAATTTTGGTTTTTCCACATAACCATAAACAGCTGTTTACTGGTTATATATATTTATTGTTGCATTGTTGAAATGAATAATGAAATGAAAACATAAACAGCTGTTTATGGTTATGGCAGCACTGACAACTGAACTAAATATATCTATATGTATTTATGTATATTGCAATGGTTATGGCTATGGCTATATAATATGGCACGTCTATTTGAACTTTTATTCCTATTATTTGATGAAAAACATATAATACATCTTATGATAAGAAGCCATTTTAGGTAAATTTAGGGTAAATTACGAGCGACTATTTTTCTAAAAAAACTCAAACAAGGAAATAGGAATTTAGCAATAATTCGTTCAAACTTTTGTAGAAGAAAAAACTTTAAGACTTGGTCATTTGATACCTCATAGATTGTATACATTATTCTCACCCTCTCCATCATACTCTCGGCACGTCGTGCAAACGACGCACGTCTTGTTTCAGCTGATGACATTTTAATGGGAGAAACGAAACGTAATATTTATTATCGAAAGCTGTAAAGAGAAAAGAAAAAGTAATGAAATTCATTATTTCAATTAAAATAAGATAACAAATATATCTCATTTACTTAAACACAACTCGAATAAAAAACTCATTTTACAGAAGACGAGTTTAAAGATTTCAATGTAACCTCTAAGGAGCGTCAATAAAAAATGTTTTGCAAGAAGTGGTCATATCTACCCACTGTTAAAATTTTTAAATTTTTACTTTTTGAATTGACACTCTTTAGAGGAACTAGTGCGATATGTAAATATGTAAGTACATATTTGTGGTATTTGTATGTTATTATTAGAAAATAAAAGAATTCTAAAATTTTAATTATTCATCGGACAAGTCAAAACCACATTCACAAACACAAAACTAACAGCAAATTAATAGAAAAAAATAGAATCTTGTAATTTCTGTAAACAATAAAGAGACTCTAAAATACTTTATTTATTTGTCTCTCAACAATAAGAAATATAAATTTTGTTGGGGAAAATATATTTTTTCTAAAGGAAATACAAGGTGACGCAAAAGTAATAACTTAACTGGCTGCCATTTTCTTTACACTTTATTCCAAAGTGTAAAATGTATGAGATTAATATGAAAAAATTAAATCGCTCAAATGAATTAATGCACGAAAAACATCTGGCTCCACGCAAAATATCTAGTTGGCAAGACCTACAATGGTTTCATGTTTTCTTGTGGTAACACTACGTCTGGACGGGCCATCGGCAGAGAAACTGTGAAAAATTCATCAACTTTTTTGTTGTGGTAAATAGAGTCCATTTACATGAAGGGTGAAACAGCTGCGACACGTCACCTGCGACTCGTGTTTGTAGAGTAAAAAGTGAAGAGAAGTTTGCGGGATAGGTCGTACTTCTTTTTTGCATATCTCTTTCTGTTATATTTATTATTATGTACAAACAGTGTTGCCAGTTAGACCAAGCGTTGTGGCAGCTATGTCACCCTTCATCTAAAATGGCTCATATGTGCGATGTCCGTGTTCTCTCTACCTTATCAAAGTATTTTACGGTAGTGCAATAAAGATGGAATAATTGCCATTTTTTATCTCTTTTCTTTCTATTGCAAATGGGTGCGGAAAGCCAATCTCATGGCGAACTTTGATGATCAGCCATATGTTAAGGCATCGATGTTAAAGCATGGACATTAGCGGTCTCCATTAGCCATATACCTTGTCCGACATGATGCTGATGCCAAATTCATGGCTAAGGGTGACTCCCAGTAAGCACGATATTTCAAAAAGCCCCAAAGGAAGAAGTCTGGTCTTCTTATGGCAGGTACATATACCATTTGCAATATGTTTAGGCGGACACGTATATATTTCATGTTGCATATTTAGAATGAAACCATCTACTCGCATTATGCGATCAAAACATTTTGATATTTTTGAAACTTTGAACTTGCAATGCGAAATGAAACCATAAACAAGACTAAAGACTATGCGACCAACTATGAAATCTGCCTGGTTGCATAAACGTGTCGCAAAGTGTGTACCTAACATTAGATCTGGCGTTCTGTTCAAATCTACAATATGGTGGATCACTCTACATGAAATTATGTTGACTCAAAATCAATTCAAATTATGACATTACGTCTCCGACGTTCAGTAATATTATAATAAATATTCCTCCTTATCGTGCTTGGTATATTTAGACTTCATCTAGGACCTTTTTGTAAACACTTCAACAGATTTTCGTTAGTCTATGACCAACTTATGGAACGATACGAATCATTAATTTAAACTAAAAGTAACAATTAAAATTGTTTCAAAATTTTTCAATTATTGATAAATTGTATGAAAAGATTGCGAAGATATTGATAATACATAATGTCTAACGTAACGAAGTTGTTCACTTAGCTGTAGATAGTTATGTATTCGAAAGAATTATTCACAAAGTTTGAGCAGCTCATTTCAAGCTTTTAGTACATAACTAAAACTTTTATCGTCTAACATTTCATTCAGGGGATATTTACTCAAAAATATATTAGAACAACTAGAGATATTAAGGTAAAGTTCCATTTGAATACATGAGAAGTTAAACTAATATCAAAATTGAAACAATAACTCAATAAATCAATATGTTTTTTTTTTAATTAGACCCCATTTCCACATGCAAAATTTAGTTTGCAAAGTCTTAAGTCAGCTGGGAGAAAGACAGAAAGAGAAAGTATTTATCCCCCTGTCTTATAGCCCTTTTAAACACGCAAAGTTCACTTTGCAAAGTCTTAATTCAGCTGTGAATACTATCCCTTTCTTTCTTTCTCCCAACTGAATTAAGACTTTGCAAAGTAAATTTTCCGTGTCTAAGAAGGGGTACTACACTAGCTGACTTTTTTCACCTCGAGTTGTATTAGCAAGAAGTATGTAAAGAAAATAAATGTTAAAAACAACAACAGCTATTCAAGAGTAGAGTGTTGCCATACAAGTATTTTTGAGGGGGTGCAGCCAAGTTAGTAATTAGTGTTTTTTTTGGGAATTGTTACAATTTAAGGCTCAGAAATTGACTTCTCAATTATGTGCCATTTATCTTTAATTGCCACTTAATTACCGAATTCATATTTCAGTACAAAGTTGAGTCGATTATTGGGCCTAAGTTTAACATTTAATCCCAAATAATTATTTTACTTACGGCCCTTTTCACAAATTGACTTTAACGGCAAGTTTTGTATGAAGAACTGTCAGTTAAAGTTCACGTTAACTCTTAACCACACATTGTGAAAAGGGACGTTATTCAGTAAAATATTTTTTATAAAAAATAAATTGAAATTCATTATTGAGGGGTTAGCTGGATCATATGAGTAATTCATTTCATAATTCAAAACTTTTTACTTTTTTCTTTATTGTTTTCTATATTTATTTGCTACAATTCTTTTACAAATACAAATATTCTACCACCACTGTGGCATGTAAAAAATTTTAAATTTAAATCAAAACAGTTTACTACATGGCAGCTCAAAAGAAAAAATACATACATACATATGTACATAATATTAATTTTATGGCAACAAATTATGTTTTTATTTTCTTTATTTTCTTATGAAAAAAAGCCCCAAAAATAGATTCATTTCCGAACACACACAGTAGAGCAAAAAGGGAAAACACAAGCCAACGACGCGACGACACATTGACCCGTCAATGTCAGTGTTTTCCTTTTACAAAATCTCAGCCCCACACATACATATCTACATAGTGTTTGCTACCAGACAATTGGTAAGAAATCGAAAAACAAACAAAAATAAAGTAAAAATAAAAAAAACAAATATTTAGGATGTGCATTCAAGAGTATGTGTGTGTGTCTTACATACATACATCCATATAAGATTGTTGGTTTGTGTTCAAGAGTTTTTTTTATATGCTTAAATGGTTATTGTTCATTTTAAGACCTTAACATCACAATTTGTAAATAGATGAACATAAATATGTATGTACATATTGATGCATGTAAGTATGTATGTAAATATTACATTTTGTACATACATACATACAGCATGAAGCAAAGATTGTTTTTGAAAGTACACTGCAAGCAATAAGTGTTTGGACAATGCACTTTTACTATGTATTTAGAGAAAATTTATCAATAACACTATGCAACAAAATAAATTAACCTCTAAAATTAGATGATTTTTTAGCTAATTTAGGGTCGCTGAACAAGAATATGGCATTTATTTATTTTTTTTAATAAGAGTTTTTATTAAATTTAAAAACAAAATCTTCAAATTTTTTTTAAATCTAAATCCCGTATCAGTGAATTTTTATCCGATCAACACATTAAAAATATTTGCTATTAGAAGAAAAACATATCTTTGCAATGGTGCTAAAGTTGCTAAATTTTAATCAAAAGTTCGCAAGATTTTTGGAAATATCTTTGTAAACTGCAAAAAAAAACCAATTTTTGGCGAATTTCTCGAAAACGCTTCTTAAGAAAAATAAATAAATGCCATATTCGTGTTCAGCGACCCTAAATTAGCTAAGAAATCATCTTATTTTTGAGGTTATGGCAAAAAGATAAAAAATTGTTTCATAGTGTAAATTATTTCTTATTTAAGAAATTTATTATTCAGCATATTGAAATAAGTTAATTTTAATTGAAATTTATTTGCTGGTGGTTAAGCTTTGTCCATAAGCATTTCATTGCTGCTTTGCCTTAACATCAGTAGAGTTCAGCCACACATTTTGAACAGTCTTATCTTGTGCACAGACTTTCAAAAAGAATTTGAAAATTCACAAAAAAATTTTTTTTTTGAAAATGACAAAAGAAAAATAAGCTTACTAGGCTTAGAAACTTTAATAAAACCCAGCAAATTAATCAATTTTATTTTATTGAAAAATTTTATCAATACCCAAAATTTCCGATAAAATAAAAATTAAAAAAATATATTAGAAATCTCTAGACATGGCAGAAAATGTTACAAAATGTTGTTAGTCACTGTATGTTGCAAACACCACTTTTCAAAACATCTGGCTAAATTGTTGAATGCTTGTTTATACTATTTTAAACAAGAAGAAAATAATAACAAACACATAAAAATAATTTTATGTCAACAAAAATGCAACAAAGGTATTGAAATGCTTTTTAAACAGAAGAAACAAAGAAAAAAGATTTCAAAAATTTAATTATTTCACACCACGTTTTTAAAATAAATATGTAATTGAATTAAGTTTTTTTTTTGTAAATTCATAAGATTTCAAGATATTTATTTAATAAAGTAATAATAATTATTTTCTTGAATTAAGTAGTATTTGCAAGTTATTAATACGTAAATAATTTCAATAATTTAATTGAATCAGAACTGTTTTTTATAAATTAATTACATTGTATTTATATTTTTCAATTCTGTAATTGTAATTTCTTTTATTAATTTCATATTAATTTTTTTAGGGAGACATTTTAAAATTTAATTGAACTAGAATTATTATTCCTGATTAAAATTAATTTTTTCTTTTAATATTTTATAGTTTTTTAATTTAGTTGTAATTGTAAAAAATTTTCAATATTTCTTTATACTTTTTACCCACCTTAATAATAATATTCCTTTTTATAACAATATTTTTTTTAAACTTTCACTGATTTCAATTGAAACGTTTTTATTTTATAATATTTTTATAAACTTTTTTAAATTCCTTCATTTGTTATTTTGTTGTGTGTGTTTAGATGGGTGCAGCTTTTTTAATTAAGAATTATTATATTATTTCAAAATATTAAAAAATTTATATAAATTTCTCTTCCAAAGAAGAACGTTTTTATTTTAGTCCAATGATCACCGCGCGTAGCAAAACAACTGATACGGTTCGATTTGTCTGCTCTTGTTCTGGCCACAGCTTTTGTTTTGTATTTTTAACAGTGTGACCATTGTAGCATTTTTTATTTTGTTTTTTTATAAACATGTTAATAAAATTGGTTTTTAGAAAAACTTCCTTTATAATTAAAAAAATTAAATGAAATTTTTTTGTGAACATTGTTGCCAGATATGTAAAAAAATTCTTACATAAAGTTTAGCACCAACTTTCAAAAAAATGCACTGTCCGATAGAAAATTTAAAAATAAGAACAGAAACTATATATCGCTCATTTACTTCAATAGTGGCATAATTAAAAAAAAGAAAGATGCGACATTTCGTATTTATTACATTGTGTAAAAATTTCATATAAATAGGTTTTACCATCACCTCCTGAAGAGAAGAATTTTTTTTCATTTCTCCATTGAGTTGTATGCAAATTGAAAACTTAAAACGCGTTTTCTGCAAAACTGGTTTTTTTCAGTTGTGCCACTATTGAAGTAAATGAGCGATATGTACATAAATGTACATATATAAAATCTATATAAACTTTATATAAACATACATACATACATACCTACATACATAGAAATTTTTAAGCGAGCCTTAGTTTTCAATAGTTTCAATACCATATTGGAAAAAAATCCTTATGCAGGAAATCTTAACATAACGCGGAACTTACAGACCAACCTAAATTACAACGCAAAGCGTAACGTAATTTAGCGCTTACCTTTTAAGCTGACATGATTAACCTAAATTAGAGCGTTAACGTTGCGCCAGAAACACTAATGTTTAGTCACTTTGATAAATAAAAACCTCTATAAATAGAAATAAGATATAAAATAAAAATAATAAATTTACCTGAAAGTAGCTAAAATTAGATTACTTAACAACAACAACAACAGTAATTTTTTTCGCTTCTTTACGCGCTGTCAAAATTGGATTTTCCAATTGCAAAGCGTTGACGCCGCGTTATTTCGGTTGGTTTCATACATTTTGTATGGGCATGAGAAATTTGGACAGCCAGACAACGGGTTTTTTTCGAGAGGTGGAGTCAAACTACTTAGATTTTCACACAAAAATTAATTATTCAATTTAATTTAATTTAATTGTTTAAAATATATTATATACATTTGCATATGTATGTACATATAGAGGATGGGCAAATTTGAGGTTAGAAAGTAAACTGGCTGTCAAATGATGAAATGTCAAGAATTTAGCTGTCATCCTTTGACATTTATTACGTGGAAAGTTGGGAAATTGTAACCATAGAACGCTATACTCTTAAACAAAGAAGTTTAATTGTGAAATTTGTGAGTTTTAATTTGAAAGAATGGATAAACCAGAAACAACTGACGCTCTGAAAGATGAAATTCGGCGCTGCATTGAAAATGAAATTGCAAAATGTGGTTCAAAGTTTTGTGTAGAGAGCGGAGGTCTTGTGACGTGCCAGAGGTGGACACCATACTTCATTATTAATTCCCATACATCTACTTGAAACTGGTATCAATAAAACTGAATTTGTTAAAAAAAAGTGTGTTTTAAAGGCAACTTACTTCCTAACCTTAAACTTTTTCCTTTTTAACTCTCACTGGAGCATGTGGCGCCGAAATAAATAAATAAAATGTTAGAAACAATTATTGTATTTTTTTATTTAAACAATTGATTCCATAAATTGACATCTTCAAATAATTTTTGCTTTTCCATGCATAAGATTTGTAAAATACATTCTTCATGTTGTTTTCTTTTTATATACTTTTTTTTCAAAACTGTTTTAGAAGTTTCTATGAAAAATAACTAACAAATCAATACAATAAATAATATGCAATTATTGTTAATATAATATTTACAAACTTTGTTACAATTGATTGCCGTTGAACTTTGCAGCAACTCTCGCATTCTAATTACATTGAAATTTCCGTATATAGGATAATGGACCATACAAATGAACGTTGAACAACATACTATTGAGTTCTGCTAGTGTTTGTCTCACAATTAAATATTTCTTGATCGATTTTTTTAATATTAAAATATCATCGCATGTTCACGTGGTTTCCTCGGTATACGAAACCTTAGTCAAACTCAACAATTTAAAATTTAGAGACTTCATTTAGATGATTATGCAGCCTTAAATTCTTGAGTTTTTCCTCCCATTGAATTTCCACTTCCTAATAAATATGAAACTTATTTCCTTAAAAAAAATTTTAATTTATTTTTGGACACGAAATCGCCAGAAAAAGGGTCTTATATTATATTAGTTTAGAGCATAATTACCGAAATAAAGTTTTTGTCTTTAGCGTTTCAAGAATGTAAAAGTTGAAATGGTTTTCAGTGGAATGAACTTTATGAAAATAAAAATTTTAAATACATAAAAGGTGTCCGAACAATAGCGCAAGATTTAGATTTGGCGCCAATCGAACTGTCATTGTTTGACATTTAAACAATTGTTATTGTTTGCTAGTAGAAGGTACGAGGTTAGTAAAAATGGAGCGCTATAGGAATGAACAACGCGTTCTCATTGTGAAATTGTTTTGCGTCTACAGTTCGCAAATTGCAAAATGCTCCAAAAAAGTCAACTGTAAAGAGATTAATGGATAAATTTGCCGAAACTGGGTCTGTTGGTGATGTAAAGACAACAACGCACCTTTGACCAGGTCAATCGACCGAAAATGTCGCAGAGTGTACATGATGATGTCGCTCAAACTCCATCCATTGAAGTATTCGACACCGAGCTCAGCAAATTGAAATGATAACCAGCTTTTTCGTGCCTAGAATTGAAGAAATTAATGCGGAGGGCATGTGTTTCAACAAGACGGCGCCACATGTCATAAAGCCAGAGAAACAATTCAATTGCTGCATCAGTCATTTAAATCTTGCATTCTTGTTGGGACACCCTTTAGAATGAGATAAAATGCTATGAAATTGCTTGTTGCCAAAAATATTACAAATAATCTTATAACGAAAGACAAACAAAAATATCAATTGTAATGTTTGTTCGAACGGCTCTCCAGCAGCTTAATAAAAAAGATTCGGTTAATAATATGTTTAAGTTGTGAATAAAAAATGTAATTCTTAAGCAAACACAGATAAATATATCTATATATCTGTGGCAATGTGGAATAGTAGCTGAAGTAGACTTAAGAAAGTTAAGCTTATTTGTGCTGTATTATGTTACAGTTGGAATTTTCAGGGGTTAAAATGTTACATATGGAAAGAAAGAATCACAAGAAAGTAGAATCATGCATTATAGCTCTCTAATCTCTTATGAAAGCGTAAAATCTTCCGAAATGCACTGCTTTGCTTAAGTCAACATAAGCTATTATTCCATATTGTCACAGATATATGTATATACATATTTATGTACATACTTTATTTAAATATTCATAATACATTAAAAATTTTTTATTACTTAAGAAATTCAGTTTTTTTTTTTAATTTTATCATTATCTTTTAGCAGTTTGTATTTATTTTTAGAATTTTTTAGCATTACACATCAAAGTAAATTTAACTACCGAATTTGTTAGATCTGGCTACACTGTTTTTTAAGTACAAGCAAAGAGCGTTGTAATTTAGTGATGGCAACTTAGTGTATCTTGCACACATTTAAGTGCTTTTTCCCATTGAAAAGTTAACAACATAACACTTAACAGAAGCACTTCGTATCATTTGTTTTACATTTTTTTGTAGGAGTTTTTAGGGTAAATTTAAAAAAATACTACATAAGGGGCGGCATTCTATATGAAGTAGATAGTTGTTTATTGGTTTCTTAGAACAACGCCTTATTAAAATGATATGTTCCTTTCATAGTAGGCGTTAGAACTAAAATTTTTAAAGCTGTTGTCTTGAACTTTAATTTTATTCTTGATATCTACAATTTAAACATACATATGTATACAAATGCTGTGATAACTACATCGATGCTGAAATGTTTAAAATGTTTTAAAACGGATAACTAACCAACTAATATGTTCATACGACGTAGAAAAAGTGATGATTTTGTATAATTAGGTTTCCGTACACCAAAGGTGAAAAAAGGAACCCTATTGTTTTCGCTACGCTGTCCGACTGTCCGTCACACTCTATTTTCTCAGGAACCGTAAGAGCTACCCACCTGAAATTTGGACAGATTGTATGTACATATCGTCGGTTGGTTTCTGGCTTGCGGCACAGTATATTCAAAATACATTATGTCTGCAGCAAACCAGAAACCAACCGACGATATGTATATTGAGACTTGAAATTTGTAAAATTAGTGTATTTTTATATAGACTACAACAATTAACACTAAAATTTAAAAAATTTTTAATTAAAGGGTGGTCCATCAGTTAATGCAATTTTGACTATATAATTTTGACAACTTGCTATATCTTGGAAACCGTAAGATTCTTGAAATTTTCAAAAACGGTAAGACTAAAAAATCTAAAAATTACAAAATCGCCAAACCAAAAAAAATCGCCAAAAATAAGAAAAAAAATCGCCAAAATTAAAAAAAGTTTCTAACACGAAAAAAAGTCTCTAAATTCGAAAAAAATTTGGCAAAAAACCGAAAAAAATCGCCAAAACGCGAAAAAGGCGCCAATAACACAATAATTGTTTGTATGAAAAAAAAATCGCCAAAATGAAAAAAGTCGCCAAAAATTAAAAAAAAAAACGCCAAATTGAAAAAACGCCAAAAACCGAAAAAAATCGCCAAACTGAGAAAAAAAGTGTCAAAACTAAAAAAGCGCCTAAATAAAAAAAGTCGCCAAAATGAAGAAACACCAAAAACCGAATAAATCGACATAATTAAAAAAACGCCTAAATGAAACAAAAATCGCCAGAAATTAAAAAAAATTGCCAAAACGAAAAAAATCGTCAAAAAAATAAAAAAACGCCAAAAACCGAAAAAATTTCCAAAACCAAAATAAAAATCGCCTATATGAAAAAAATCGTCAAAATTAAAAAAATCGCGAAAATAAAAATCATCGCCAAAATTAAAAAAACGTCAAAAAATTCCAAAACTATGTTTTATATAGGCTAAGGTTCATATTGAATTAAATATCTCGTGTCCGTACGGAACCCTTCGTGCACGAGTCAAAGTCGCACTTCACTGAATTTATTTTTAAATTTATGCATATTCAAAGCAAATGTTCTTACATGCGTAAATTGAAATTGCGTTGTTATCAATATAGAACTGGCAATTGCAGAAAACTCACGTCGTATTCATGTAATCTAAACTCGCCTCAATTTGCTTTATAAATTCAAAATAAATGTCAAAATTAATGTAATGAAAAATTTTTACTGTTGTACAGTTCAAAACTTTAAATTACAAATCAATTTTTTTTTAATAATGACTATATTGCAGCAAAGGGGTTGTTCTCCTTAATTTTTAGACTCTTTTTTACCAAATTTTCAGCATAAATTTTCTAAAGCGTAATTGCTGTATTGTAAAGGGGTCTACTGTAAATACTCACTATAACAGAAGTGCATACTCACTATCTCGTGAGTACATACTCACATTATCTCGTAAGTACAAACTCATTATCAGTATAGAGAAACAAGCAGACTCTCATATATAAACAATATCAAGTTGTTTAGCAATTTAGTTGCTGTTGTTGATTTAATCATAGACTACTAAATTAGACACGACACCGGCGAATTGAAGATAATTCGCTTTATCTGAATTTTGCGGTAGAGATAGCAAATATGAGCAATTTGTATGCCTTTCTCTGTCAGATAATTCAAATAAAATGACATTTAGTTATTTACCAAATAAAAATTTTCTTGGCAGGAATTGGCGCAAATTGGATAAAAAATGATTTTGCGCCAAAATCCTTGCCAAAGTTGGTAATTTGTGGCCAAAATTTGGTAGACTTTCTTGTCCACAAATTACCAACAGTGTTAAAAGTGAAAAAGCAAATGTGATGACGACAAAATAAGGGATTATTCTGGATGTTGCAAGCAAAATGTAAGTATGGAAATACATAAATTTTTATTTTAGTTTTTATTATAATATTATGTTCTTTTACAGGAGCCGAAGATGTATTATGGGTTGTCCTGCTGGAGAGAAGCTACATTTGTTCCCGAAAGAGCCGATTCGGTAAGTGTGTCGTCTTATTTTTACTAAAAAAGTGTTGTACATTGGATGCGACAATAATGTTCTTGTCCAATGTACAAATACGTAGGTTAAGATAAAAAGTGAACATTGTGCATTGGAAGGAGCAATTATGTTCCTGTCCAATGCAATAGGAGCTTCAGAAACGCGTCGCGGAAAAAAATTGTGAACATTGTGCATTGGAAGGGGCAATTATGTTCCTGTCCAATGCAATAGTAGCTTCAGAAACGCGTCGCGGAAAAAAGTGTGAACATTGTGCATTGGAAGGGACAATTATGTTCCTGACCAATGCAATAGTAGCTACAGAAACGCGTCGCAGAAAAAAATGTGAACATTGTGCATTGGAAGGGGCAATTATGTTCCTGTCCAATGCAACAAATTTGTGTTTTAAAGTGCCTTTGAAGGATCATTTAAAAATCTAGGGAACAATGAAAAAATTAATACAAAAATTAATAAAAAGCCATTTTCAGGGCTACAGAATATTTTCTAAAAGAGATAAAATTTTGTCTTTACTACTAAATATACAATTTTAACAATAAAAAAATTCCATTTTTTTATTTACATGAATGAACTCCAACAACTCCAATCTAAACTGGAAAGAAATGCATCCAAGAAGGAAGAAAGTTCGCAAAGAAAACAACTTTAGACTTTGATGGCATAAGTAAATAAATTATATTTAATTTTTATTGTAATTATTAAATATCAAAAGTTATGTGAGACATTTTTAGATTTAATTGAAATGTACTGAATTTTAATCAGAAATAATTTCTTAAGCTTAAAAATATTTCATTCAATAAGAATTGAAATTACTGAACTAAGATTAACTTTTAAGATTTTATTACTACAAATTGGGGTGAGTATACGGTTAGTAAAAAAATAACTTGTTTCTACATTATATTAAGCAAGCGACTTGTTTAAAAAATTTCTATAGAAATCAACAATTTAATTTGTATGGTAAAAACTGCACATAAATTGGTTTACTTAAATTATGTTGTATTTTGTGTTGATACTCTTTTGTTAAGGCTTCATAAAGACTTACTACCAATTGATAGAAGACAAGTAAACATCATCATCTGCCTCTTTGTTTTATTAAGGTTTTATTTAAAAAAAATTCGTATGAAAATCTGTTTTTTAAACCTTTTTTGTTTTTATAAAGCCTTTTTTGTTTTTATAAAGCCTTTTTAGTTTTTATAAATAATGCTTTAAATATTTCGACCAAACATATACATATGAATTAAGGTACGGCTAATCATTTGCTCAAAAAAGCGTAACCAACAAACGTTAATGAAAAATTCTTCAATTCGGACAAAAGTTTGTCTAGTTTCCATGTCACCATCGGAGGAAGTATCGGCATTGGCCACATTGTTAGCTAAGTTGTGTGTTAGCATTTGTTTTTAGCATTATTAATATTTTGCGTTTATTTTCGATTTACGCTGGAAAAGAAAGTTTTAATTATAGTATTTTGTTGCCAGTCATTGTGATTTCACTTACATCATCCATAGGTGTTTTACGTATCGATTTTATCAGTACCTTCTGAGTAGCTTCAATGCCACAACCATCCAAACGTCCCAAAGAGTATTCAGCTTTTAAAGTAGTCAAGAAATCTAGGCAAAAATGGATGCATGTCTGATCTTTTGTTTCTGATCTCGTTGCATTTACAAACAAAGAGGCGTAACGATTTTCTGGAATAAATAAACGGTGAGAACAATTAATATTTCAAATACTGAAATATTATTCAAATAAAACTTACCATTTTTATCCATTTGCGCAACAAGCTGACTTGCTGGAACCTTCTGTTGTCGTGCATTTTTATTTGTTAGCACGCTGTTCAGCAGCACAACCTGTCAAAGGTGGCCCGGCCAAATTAATATAAGGTGCTGGAATAGATTGCTGCCCAGCGTAGAGTATTTATCTTTTTTGCATGTACTTACGGATATAAAACAATTTTGGCCGGGTCCCAATTTAGGCATGATAGCACGCGTACATTTTTAGTTGTTAGTACGCTCAGAAGCAACAGGCGGCCCGGCCAAAGAAATATAATGTGCTGGGATATTTTTCTGGCCAGTTATATCACAAGCAGCCCCTCGTGGTGTTATACTCACTTGTGTAGGCACTTGCAGATCAAAAAAAAGTTGCCGGGCCCCTATTTTAGGCCCGAAGAAGCCTCCACCAGCATTATGTTGTAATACTTGGCCAAATTGTTGCATATATCCTATAACGCCCACGTGATGAACATATTGTGAGTCCCGATGAGCTTTACGAAATTATTTTCGCTGAGCTGGTGCCGACTTTCTGGTGTTATTCCAACAATATTCAACAACATGCACAACTTGAACAATTGTTTCACCTTCCGAAATGTGCAAAAACGCTTTCTTTAGACGAGTCTTCATCATAGGTAGTAACTTTGTACCTACATATGTCCAAATGTTCCAAATGCCGGGAAGGTATCACAATGCCCTTAAAGATTTTTTTCAAACACTTTGTAAATACTTAAACATCTCACATTATTTGGGCCACAATTAACAGTCAGTAGTTGAGGAATACCACTGGCCTTCGATTACACACTTTAATAAGTTAAAAAAACATCTATTTTTTACAAATATTTAATTTTTATTAAAAATTTTTCACTTTTCAACAATTTTTATTAATTTTATTTTCCAATTTTTTACGAACATATGTTTGCAATTGCAGTATATAGCTATTGCTTTTTATACATATAGAAAGCAATTTTTTCTCTCCCTTAAATAATTCAGATAACGCTGCGAATTCAACACCAACCAGCTGTTATCACTATTTCGCTTAACTCAGAACTGGGAATTCTGGTTCATATTCTGTGGATTTAATTAGAAAACATTAGTGAGTAGTGAGAGAATTATCAAAGTTATAAATTAAGTAAAAGTTTTTATTTACTTGAAATTTTTAATGCATTTAAATTATTAAAAATGACGGCTAATCAATCCTGGTGTGGAAAAAACTTCAAACATCGTGTATTTGCCAAACACAAGCCTGTTTTATGCTACAACAAACCGGCTGCCGCACAAGTTTCAAAGTCACAATATGATGACTTGCGTTTTTTGGCGATAACGGGTGATCTAATAGAGACACTGATTGTGCCCAAACGTGAAGCCAGAACGTGGACTATGCAAAAAGGCGATTTATGCCGTGTTACAGTGCACGAGGGGTCGCAAGTAGGCGACATGAATTTTTGGAATTTAGACAATACTAAGGAACGTTTTTATACGGGCAAGACTCGGCAATTGCACAGTACCCACTTGAATGTGTACGATCGTCTGTGGAGTTGTTTACCCTACTTACGGCCAATGGCTACATTTGTCTTCGATTCGTTGGCCAATTATGGTATTGACGAAGATGGTGGTGCAATACACGATGTTGTGGGTACTAGATGTGATGATTATACTTACAAATTGATAACGGGTAAAGATCGTGTGGGTAGCTGTCACAGTTCATTAGTTAAGGCTGTTGTTGAGGAACGTGGCATGACGGAAGAGGACGTACATGATGTTTGGAATATTTTTATGTGTACCGGATTCACAAGGGTGAGTAAGAAAGCAGAATATTTAAAAACGTGCAAGTGGGCGGGAATAAGACCACTAATTTTTTTAATTTGGTTTTTTGATATTTAACTCATTTGATTGCTACGAAACTTACCTAACACATTGAGCTCTCGTAGCAGTTATTAAGGATCAGTAAAGGCTCAGTTAGCCGACTGCAATGTAAAGTAACTGTATCAGTAGGAAACAGCTGATCGATATTTTTATATATATAAAAATATCGAATATATGTATATCGAAAATATTCATATGAAAATTAAATTACGTTACATTACATCTCTATAAACATTTTCATTGCTTTTCACATAACAATTTCAAACAGCTGTTTCCTACACTCAAAAAAAATTAACTAAAACTTTGGAAAATTTTCTAAATTTGAATTAAAAAAAGTTGTCGTATGGCGCCAAAGCTGTTTTTTACTTACTTTAACCAGTAAAATATTTACTAAATTTCTAGTTCATTAATGAACTAGTTTATAGTAATTATTTATTTATTTCATATTTAAGTAAAATTTTCCTAAAATTAAGTAACATTTTCCCCTAAAATTCGGAGCTTTGCAAAAAAAATTTTCGTCTTTGATTTCTTTAAATTTCCCAATATTTTTTTTTTTTTCTTTAATTCTGGTAATTATTTTTATTAAATTCTATACCAAATGGTATGTTGTTTATTATATTCTTCATATTATATTCTTAATTATAATAATTCACCATACATACATATAAATTCCTTGAGAGTTGACAGGTATTGAACCAGCAACCTTCTGATTGATAAGCAAGCACTCTAACCAATTGCCTAACAAGGCAGCCTGAATAAGCATTGAAATTATTGAGTTTTAAAATTTTATTTTATTTACAAAAAAATACATTTCAAGTTCAAATATTCCTCGAAAATATGAAAAATTTACTTAAATTTTTTGCTTAATGCAAACAAAATATGTATTCTATAATTTAAAGAAAAAATACTTAAAACTGGTAAATATTTTTCTAAAATTTAGAATAACTTTTTATATCTTTAAATTAAGTCAAATTTCATAAACTAATCAGGAGTAATTCATTTCCTAAAGTTTATTTTTTGATTTAAGACGAATTGACTATTCCTTAATATAAGATTTCCTCCAGTTTATAACCATTTTCCTACTCTTAGTAAATATTTCCTTTAATTCAGTAAACATTTCCTGAAATGTGAGAAATTTATTGTGTATTTTTATATTTTTATTTTTGAGGATATGAACTTTTTATTTTTTTACTCATATTTAGTAATTTTTACTAGATTTTTGTAAAAATTTACTTAAACTTAGAAAAAATTACTTAAACTTAGGAATTTGTTTTTCTTGAATTTATAAAACAAATTTCTTAAAAATAGTACCGGTATTTTTTTTAGTGTACTGTTACAGTTACTTTACATTACAGTTGCAAATCGAATATGTGAATTGTTTTGATTCATCGTAACACAATTTGCTGCAACCATTTTTGTAATGAAAGCTCAATTTTACCATCTCTAATTTACAACAGCCTTGCCATTGTCGTTTATTTATTTTTAGCTGTTTATTACAGTTAGCCGACTGTAATGTCTTAATTAATTTAAACGGTTCAACTACTAATTTGTTTGATAATAATATTCCATGTTAAAAAGAAGTCACGAATGACAAACAATTTGCAGACATGCTTTTAAAACAAAAACCCATGCCTTTTCTTTTGAGTTTGATCTATTTTGAGGAATGATAATATCTTAACTTTTATTTTTTTTGCATTTGATTTAATTTTTTTTTTCAAATAATGCAATTTATAAAACTATGTAATACAATTAATTTATAATTTTTGTTTCTTTCTCTAGGATACCCAACAATATTTCTGTAAGCCCAGTCCTGCTAAAAAAGGTGATTATATTGAATTTATTGCTGATATGAATTTATTAGTGGCTTTAAGCGCTTGTCCGCAAGGTGATGTTTCTATACCTGTGGGATTGGAGGTGCCTGATGAAGTGTGTCATCCTTTAAAAGTGGAAATTTTTCGCAAGAAATAAATAAATTCAAGAATTCAATAAAAAAAAAATAAATAAAAAAGTAGTTGCTCCCTCGACCGTGACAGGACTCGAACCTGCAATCTTCGGATTCGAAGTCCGACGCCTTATCCATTAGGCCACACGGTCCCTATAACTGCATTCAAATTGCTGTAAATATGACACATGCTGTAATATCCTTGACAAAGGACTTGCTAAATAATGATTCTACAAAATGGGGGTTGGTTTTTTTTGTCCATTTTTATGTGCATTCCTGCAACGACGTGGGGGCAGGTATAAAAGTACATATAGAAAAAGAAAAGCATGCTTTTGGGTGCTTATGAATTAATAAAAGATTCGCTACTTGCTGAGCAGCACAAGGACATTCTTTTAGAAATTAATAATGTAACAGTTTATAAAATGCATGCATGTATCAGGGTTGCCAGATATGGCGATTTCTCGGCAACTGGTTTGGCGCCTAAATTTTTGATTTGGCAACAATGCGATTTTTCTGGAGATAAATAATTTTTTATATTTTTTTTTTTACAAAATTGAACTTTAAAATTTTTGTAATTCAGCATAATTAGTTTGCTGAAGGAGTAGTTTCAAAAGTAAATCCCACCAAAACTCGTTTACAAAAAAACTAAAACAATTTGATTTTGATGATTTTTCTATATTAATTATATTCATAAATATTACGTTTAAGAAATTTATTATTCGACATATTGTCATAATTATATTTTAATTTGAAATTTATTTGCTTTTGGTTCAGCTTGGTCTATATGCATTTCATTGTTGCTGTAACAAATCATCAGTAGACTTCAACCACACATTTTGAATAGTTATAAACCTCTTATCTTATGCACAGACTCTCAACTCAACTTCCCCCAGCAACAATGAAATGCATAAAGACCAAGCTGAACCACCAGCAAATAAATTTCAAATTAAAATATAATTATGACAATATGTCGAATAATAAATTTCTTAAATGTTAAATTTCAGATTTTATTTTTCATTTTGCCTTGTAATTACTTTTATTGTTATCCAATGGATTTCTAATTGTATAAAGGTGTAGAAAAATAAAATAGATTCATATCGAATATAAATTATTTGCTGGGTTTTGTATGAGTTTCTAAGCCTACTATGCTTATTTTTCTTTTGTGATTTTCAAAAATATTTTTATTTGTGAATTCTCAAATAGTTCTTGAGAGTCTGTGCATAATAATAAGAGGTTTGTGACTATTCAAAATGTGTGGTTGAAGTCTACTGATGATTTGTTACAGCAACAATGAAATGCATATAGACCAAGCTGAACCACCAGCAAATAAATTTCAAATCATAAATATTACGTTTATACGGAAATTGTTGCCATATTATTGTTTTTATTGCGACTTACTAATTCAGAAAACTTTTCACGATTAACGGCCTATTTGCAAATAAAATGCTTGAGGTTGCCACACTTGCAAATGTTTGCTAAAAAAACAATAA
The DNA here is from genome assembly GCA_905220375.1 of Tachina fera. Lineage (NCBI taxonomy): Eukaryota > Metazoa > Arthropoda > Insecta > Diptera > Tachinidae > Tachina > Tachina fera. Next base: position 182,569,147 of record LR999963.1, read on the forward strand.
ATTGATAAATATTGCACAAAAAAACATTGATAAGAAGAAAATAATGACAAAAACCAATAATTATTTTTTACATTTACAGAATTTTTTAATAATAATAATAGTAACTAATGCGTTTTGAATTTAAATGGGAAAAATGGCCAAGAAAAATTTTTTTGGCGATTTTATTTTATAATTTTAACATTTTTAACGCACTAATAATACCAAATTATTATTTTACATGTTCAGTAAAATATTTTTTTCATTAAAAATACATTGAAATTGATTATTGGAGGGGTTTTGCTGGATCGTATGTTCATTTTAGCGATTTTCTACTAAATTTTTATATGATTATTTTATTAATAATTTATATTAAAAAAGTGTTATATAAAAATAAATTTATTATCAAATATACATGAAGAAAAACTACATAAAATTAGTTTTGTCGACTTTTGGCTATTTTCAAAATCAATTTGGCGAAATGTGTCGTATTGTTGTGTGCCCAACTTTCCCCAGTTTTTCTTTTCTTGTGTAGGATATCCTGGCAATTTGGGCACTTGCTTCTGCCATCCAAAGTAAAACAACAACAACAAAACTGTAAACTTTCTTAGAGATGGAAAAAGTTTTTGAAATTTACTAAAAATTGCTGAATTTGTTTCGATTTTCAAAATCGATTTTAATATCGAAGAAAACATTCACCCTTATAATAATAATAAAAGTTCAATAATATAAAGTTTACGTGAAAAGTGGTTGCTCTCCCTAAAATTGTGATCGTCAATGTTTGTGTTGTTGTTGTGCCAGTATACTATTTTCAAATTTTGTTCACGGTAAATATTTCACGTGAACAACATGTTCGCCTTTTATTCCCAATAAAGGTGATTATACATATATACTTTTTCTTGTACAATTTGATTATTAATTTTTCATATTTTTTGATATACAATTTATATGAAGTTACCCAATTATTTATACTAAACCGAAGAAAAATACTCTAAATTAAATTAAATTAAATTATTATTCAATTTTAATTTGAAATTTATTTGCTTTGAAAATCACAAAGACAAAATAAGCTTAGTAGGCTTTGTAACTCATACAAAACCCAGCAAATAATTTATATTCGATATGAATCTATTTTATTTTTCTACACCTTTATACAATTAGAAATCCATTGGATAACAATAAAAGTAATTATCGAATATAAATTATTTGCTGGGTTTTGTATGAGTTACAAAGCCTACTAAGCTTATTTTGTCTTTGTGATTTTCAAAAATATTATTATTTTATGAATTCTCATATAGTTTTTGAAAGTCTGTGCATAAAGTAAGAGGTTTGTGACTGTTCAAAATTTGTGGTTGAAGTCTACTGATGATTTCGTTCAAGCGCCAATGAAATACGTATATAGACCAAGCTGAACCACCAGCAAATAAATTTCAAATTAAAATATAATTATGACAATATGTCGAATAATAAATTTCTTATTATTCAATAATTGAAATTTATTTGCTGGTGGTTTAGCATGTCTATATACGTATTTCATTGGCGCTTGAACCAAATCATCAGTAGACTTCAACCACAAATTTTGATAAGTCAAATAAATAAATAAATTTCAATTATTGTATTTACACTTCTGACAATATGTCAAATAAATAAATTTCATTAAATTATTATTGTTAAATTAAAAAAAAAAGTTTATCCTGAACAAGACAGCCGGGGGGTATTGAAATATAAATATATATTGACTGAAAATAAACTTTATAACGTTATTTTATTTAAAAAACAAATTACCTCAAGCTATTTGTTTAGTCCCCCATTTATTTACTAACATAATCTAGCAACCTTCCAAACATTACTAAGCACTCATCTGGCAACATTCTACTACTCCACGTATTAAAACAAATAACTTAGCTAAGACATCAACCGTACGTACAATGACAGTTCGTTCGTATTCGGCCAGCCACGTATTTACTGGGGAATACCAACAACAAAATTTGACAACGTCAACGCTAATTTCTTTTTACATCTTTTTTTTAAGCGTACTTTTTGCTGCTGGTAATTTCTTTCCTACTTTTTTTTTTTGTTTGTAAAGTTATTACCACCGAAACGAAACCTATTTTAATTTATCTTTTCTTTAAACGAAAATTACGAAAAATATTTGTTTTCAAGTGAAATATTAAATAAATAAAAAAACTAGTGCAATGAATGTTATACTAAACGAGGAATAAATACACAAAACAGTTTTTTTAAAGTGAAAAGAAAAAATTGTAAAAATATAAAAATGGCATCTCGCGGAGGTCCCATGGTATCAGGGACAGATGGCAATGATTTCGAGTATAGGCAACGGGTAGCTGCACCACATCAAATTAGGTTAATATTATATTTTGTCTTATAAAATTATTTGTTCTTTGTGTTTAGTGAGTGTAAAATGTTTGTTAAACAAGTGTTGCAGAATATTGTCATAATTTTTGAAATGGTTATGTACGAATTTCTTTTTTTTTTAATTTTTATTTTTTGCTTGTATAATTGTTGTCTGGTTTTTGGCCAAAAAGTAAGATTTTTTGTTCATCAGCCACTCGCTGATTTTCCATTAAGTTTGTTGGCTGATGTCTGATGAGGCAGTCGTTTGTTTTTATTGCTTGTAGGGCTACATCACCTTTCTTTTTTTTTTATTTTTCGTTTGTTTTTTTAGTTTGTTGCTTGTTTAATTCTAATGTATTGCTTGCTGCTGTTAATTCCGTCCATATCCGTATGTCTGAATTTATGTTGCTACTGCTACTTTTTTGATCATTTGCCAATTTTTGTTTACATTTGTTTTCATGTATTTTCCGTTGTTGTTGCTATTGCTTTCTTCTGTTTCTTTCAAAGTTTTTCCTAAATGTTGCTCACCCCCAATCCATTTGCCTTCCTCGTAACATGTTTTATTACTGCACTTGCATTATTGCAGTGGTTTTTTTGTGGGGTTCTATAAGGGGCAAGGGAGAAAGTGTTGGGAATTGTTTTGACATCGTGTGGCGAGTTTAGTTTCATCGATGGCATGTGTTTACACTTTCCTTTTTTTTGGCAACTGCAACTCACTCATTTTGACCTGATAGGATCTTTTAATATTTTCATTTTCAAAAAGTCGCGTATTTTTGTGTTTAATGATGTTATCTAAATTATTGCCATGTTGGAAGCTTCGCAAAGAAACTAAAATATTTTAAGTGCCAAATGATTTCCTTGGATGAATATAACATTAAGGATGCTTTCGTCTAGACGTTCTTAACCCACAACAAAAAAGCTTTTTTAAATTCACACGCGTTAAATAAAAATGAGAAGAATTTCCAATGAATGAATTTTAAAATTTAAGATTAACATTTTCACATCTTTGGACCACGCATCCCGAAAACTCCGCATATTGGAATCAGTGTTTATAATTTTACGTATGAACTATGATGTACATTTAAAATTTAGAAGTAATAACAGAACTTAAGGTATTTTGGAGATACTTGAAGTTCACATTTAAATGTGTCAGACCAAATTAACGAATATTTGATAAAAATTTTAAATTTGGGGTTTTTTCCTCGTTTTGAATATTGTACGAGATGGGCCCACTGTTGCCAGAAATGCAGATTTATCTGGATTTTGCAGATTTTTACCTTCCAAAAAGACGAAATCCAGATTTGAAGATATTTGGCCTAAAAACGCAGATTTTTTCAACTCCAATTATAGTGTATTTTTTTAAATTTTTCCTATTACTGCTACTACTTTTTGTTTCTTTTATGTGTGACCGACTCAAAGTTTATAGCGTTACAATTTTTTAACTTAGAAGACATCATTAAAGAAAAAGAAGAAGTAACTTTAACAAGCTTCTGGAATAGAATATCTGATATAAAACAATATTCAGATTACGATTTTGCAGCCCTAACTTTGGTCAAAATGTAATGTCTTTACCACATTCATTTGCGAATGTGAAAAGGATTTTCAATCAAGTAAACTTGAATAAAACAAAACTTCGAACTCTTTTTGATATTTATGCAACAAATTAAATGAATTTTTTGTATAATTTTTTATATCTGATTTCTTTTCTCATTAATTTTATATTTTTTGCACATAACTATAAATAATTTATATTTGTTCCTTGGTTGTATGCATTTCGTTTTTCCTAAAGAAAGACGGATTTTCCACACGCAAAGGCTACTTTGCAAAGGCTTGAGTTTGTAGGAGAGAAGAAAAAATATATCTTATTCTATATTCTTTTTTCTTCAACAAACTCAAGACTTTGCAAAGAAAACTTTGCGTGCGGAAAAGCCACTAAACTCATCAGCAGACTTCAACTAATTTGGCATCTCATTGTAAAAGAGGTAATGAGAAAATAATAGTGGATTCAAAATCGAAGATGTTAGCCTGTAAAGATTGTTGCTTGATTCTTTTACAAAAATACAAATATTCCAATTCAATCCCTAAAAGTACAATTATCGAAAAAGTCCAAAAAAATTTTATTGAAATACAAATTTTGAATTTTCTTTCTCTAATGATTAATTGCGAAGTTATTGTGTTACCGTTTTTAATTTTTTTTCAAATCCCTCAACATTCAAATTTTCCATAAAAAAACACTTCCCTTCCTCTCTTCTTTCAAATCTCAAGCATTAAAATTTAGAAAAAAAAACAATTTCTGCTTAGTAAATCTAAATATCAGGGGTGTAATCTGTAATTCGAAACGAAAGAGAAAATGACTTCGTATCTGTATTTTTATAAAATGTTAATTCGAAAGCAATTTCTTTCGTTTCGAATTACACAGTAGACCACCAGAAAAGTAAGTTATAAAAAAAAAATTTACTAAATTAAATAAAAGAAAATTTGCACACGATCAGATAAATAATATTTTAATTATCTCTTTACAGTTTGTTAAATAAATCTCGACTGAAATACTGCATTTTCTTTCATGCACTGCTTTTTTTCGTCATGTTAGCCAAGCTAACCTCTGATATATTGGATCGGTTGGATATATTCGTGTTGGAGATTGAAGAGTTGGAAGTGCCCGCACCATTATGGTGGGAATACATATGGCTGGCATCATTGTTGACCTCATTTTTGGGCCTGTCAGCGGCCAAAAGTAACAAGATACGAAATATGCAAAAATATATGATTGCTTTGGTGTTGTTTTCTGTGTTGCCATTAATATATTGTTTTATCTACTATTTTGCTGATGTTTGGGAGTATTTGACTTTGGATGATAAATCAGACTTGGAAGAAACCGACATATTTTTGTGGAGGGTAAGAAGTGTTATTAAAAAATTTAACAATTAATTTGAGTTCTAATGTTTTATTTATTATTTTTTAATTTTAGGGTCTTCCTTATGGTTTATTATGGTATGCTTTTTGTTTTGTCGGTTTCCAAATACATGGTTTTACTTTGTATTTTTCCTATAATTTGGTTAAAGCCTGGAAAGCGCGCACTGCCGCTAGGAAATATCAATAATTTTTTTTATTTTCGTTTTTATTGAAATTATTTTTATTTAGTTTTTCTTTGCTTTGTTTACTTTTGTATGAAAAATTATATACGAATAATTAATTAAATTTTCTTGTTAAATACCAAAAAAAAAACGTTAAAAGAAAATCGTTGTATTGAAAAAATATACATACATATACTTTAGTACTTATAATGAACTACACCATTTCCTTAAGTTTTAATTACAAATAATTATTTAGCTTGGATTTTTTAATTATAAACTTTAATTGGTTTTTATTTAATAATTGTTTGAAATTTGTTTCCTATTTTGATATTACTTATTTTATTGTAATAAAACAAGAACAAATTAATCATTTAAAAAAATATTGCTTTTCTTTTGTCTTCATTTCAATTATACATTTATTTAACGCGAGAGAGTTTATTTTTTAACATACTTCCAGATATACATACATAACGCTCATTTACTTCAACAACGTCATAACTCATAGAAAACTACATTGTTTTATTGAAAATGTGTTTAAAGTTTTTATTTCAAATTTAATTTTTCTCCCAAGAATTTAGTATGCATGAACATTTTATAAAAATTTTACATAATTTTAATATATTCGATATGAGGATTAATTCTGCATTATTAGATCAAAAACCTAATTTCTTTTAGTTATGGCGTTGCTAAAGTAAATGTGTAATATATAAGTTGTATGTTTTTAATTAAATATTAGTTTTTTTGTAGATAAATATACAAAACTGTTCGATTTTTATACGCGATAAGGAAAAAATAGTTTCTCAATTCTACACCTTGTGAAGGTACGAAGGAAGCCTTTGAACCACAAATTGAAAATCCATGTTACAAATAAACATTTCTTCGTTTACATTTTCCTCTCTTTCATATTAAGTTCATATTGCGTGTTTTTTTTTTTTTTTGAGGTGATTTTGCCATTTTTTCATTAGTCTTGGGAAATTGTAATTCAATATTAACGGCAACACTATCATCAAACAGCCTCTGCTATAAAACTCACCTCCGTGTAAATGTATGATGGAGGCCTTTCGAAGGGACAAACCCCTAAATGTAAATACATACCTTCATGACTGATCTTACGCTGCAGCCACACGTACAATAAATGGCTTTCAATTCCATTACACATATTGTGTGTCAAAATTCCTCGAAATTAATAGCTGTGACACAAATTGATAATCAATTTCATTTTTTAAATGCCACCGACGAAGAACCAACTCAAATTTGTAGCCTCAATCAGCTGCTCAAATTGAAAACTAAATTGCCATTTAAATGGATAGGTGAATTTGAAAGCAATCTAGTTTGCAATTCAATAAGTTTGATTGTTTTAGTAAAAGAAGTGTGAGTGTATTACAAATTGAATGGAATTGATAGTCAAAAATTGAACTCAAGTTCATCTGGCCGTCCCTCAAGTTATCTGGCCGTCCACACGAGCAATAATCTTGGCAACTTTCAAATTCGATTGCCGATACAAGATATTAGCGTGTGGACTGTATGAATATGTGTTCAAATGTATATTCAGCAACAAATGTTAAAATACATTGCTGAGCAATAATCTCTTAACACATGCTGTCAAAATGAAATAATATTAATTTTTTTTTTCAACAAAGAAGTAAAAAAAATGGTTTAACTACATAAAACAAAAAAAAAGTTCAATTTGTAATTAGAAAAATATCTATTTATTGATAATGTAAGTGTTTATGTGCACAAAAAAACAAATATATTTAAATATACGTGTTCACCACCTCTAAATACATTGTTGAACACAAGCAATTTGACGTCATCATTCTGCCGTCGAAATTGCTTGTGTTAAGATACAAGAAAATGCTCGTGTGGTCGTAGTGTATAGGAATGGAAATAAGGAAGGACACCACAGACTTACTTGTACCGAAAGACTTTTTTTCTCTAAGTCCCGGTTCACACGCTTCAACTTTTGTTGATCAACGTCGTAATTCAGCTTTGAGAGAAAAAAAGCGATATTTGTATTTCCTTCTCCGTCTTTCTTACAGCTGAATTACAAGTGGAACAACACAACTTGAAATGTGTGAACCGGGAGTTACAATTGAAATTGGCTTAAAATAGAAATATGGGAATTAACAATGAAATATGATGTTGGGCAAATGTCCACTTCTAGCACGTCGGCAGACGTCCGCTCTTTTCACAAATTTTTAAACCACATTTCGTAACAAAGCTTCGCTTGTGTCGTCAATGCAGCGCCTCATCGGTTTTTAAAATTAAAAATCACAAATTTAACAATTAAAATTCTTTCTTCAAGAGTCTAGCGTTCCATGGTTAGAATTTCCCAACTTTTTACTAATTAAATGTCAAAGGATGACAGCTCAATTCTTGACATTTCATTATTTGACAGTCAATTTATTATCTAACCTCAAATTTTACCAACTTTTGTGAATTTTTCCAGATGTGGTGGGTTAATGATTAGCCGATCTGAATAGTTTTCAGCTGAATTTGATATTTTATTTTATTATTATTTATTTATTATTAATATTGATATTATAGTTAAATTTAATTTCAACAACAAATACGAGGGATAGAAGCGCCAGCTACTAAAGTCCTCATCGCCAAATATTTTATTTTAACTCAACTTCGAGTTAATAACTGAATCATATGTATTATCCCTTTTCCACATGCAAATTTTACTTTGCAAAGTCTTTTTTCAGCTGTGTGAAAGACAAACGTAATAGTACAGCCTGTTTCTGCCTTTCTCCCAGCTGAATTAGGACTTTGCAAACTAAACTTTGCGTGTGGAAAAGAGCTGATATTTAAAAAGCTGTTCTATCACTTGTTTTATAAATAGAGTTGAACTTGAGAGAATTTTATTATTTTTTACAACTAAAATAAGAATTCATCTATTTATATATATATATTTATTTAATGGTGTGGTTTATTCACAAAGGTATCGCAAAAGTTCCTCTTAACAAAGTTTCATTGTAATTACTATTATTGTTGTTTTATTCTGCTTGTGTTTCTTGTAGAAAAATAAAATCAAACTATTGATGTTATTATATAAAACACAAAATTTACTTTTTAGTAATATTATATATCTAATGATTATTAATAAGTTCTTAAAAACGTAAGAAGCACCAAATGTTTTAATAAATTTAACAAATAAATAATATATATTTTACTTAAAATACATACATACATTCATTCGCAGACACATTAATCACTTGTGAATCCTTTGAAATTCGCAAGTGATTGAAAGCACCTACATACATATCGTTAACTTAATACGAAAACGCCATAACTCATGTTTTTCATAGTTTACAGGAGGAGGAAAAAACTAAATAAAAAAAGATGCAATATTGATACAAAATTATTTTAAACACAATTTTTATTAAAAACACTTTAAAAATTTAGTGATATATTAGTTTTATTAATTTGGAGGAGGTGTATCTAGTAATGGTCTATCGAAGTATGTAAAAATATCGATTTCGAAAAGTTATGAGTTGGGACCTTTTCGTATTAAGTTAACGATATGTATGTACATAGCACTCATTTACTTGAACAACGCCATAAGTTCTCGATTCACATACAACTTACAGACCAACCTAAATTACGACGCAAAGCGGTCTGGCTGTCAAAATTTTTCATGCACATAAAAATGAAACCAACCGAAATAACGCGGCGTCAACGGTTTACAATTGGAAAATCGAATTTTGACAGCGCGTTAAGAAGAGAAGTTGGCTGAAAAAGTAGCGTTTTTTTTTTGTTAAGTAATGTAACTTTAGCTACTTTCAGGCAAATTTAGCGTTTTTATTTTATATCTTATTTCTATTTAGAGGTTTTTATTAATCAAAGTAAGTAAGCATTACTGCTTCTGGCGCAATGTTAACGCTCTAGTTTAGGTTACTCATTTCAGCGTAAAAGCCATTGCGCTTTGCGTCGCAATTTAGGTTGGTCTGTTAATGGAAAAAGAAAATTATATTTTTCTCTCAAGAGTAAGAAATTTAATTTAATAACGAAAAATCGAATTTATTGAGTTAGGACTTTGTACAGGACCTTAATACAGAAATACCCTTTTTAATTTTTTTTTTTTGAAAACCAGATTTTTGCATTTTTCAATACATTAGATGTTCTTCTGTGGAATTATACAAAAAACTTGATTTCAAAAACGATTTCAAAAAATAAATTGTTAGGGCTTTTCCATATTAAGGTAACGATATGCAGTATATCATATTAATTGAATTGACTGAATTTACATTATAAAAATTTTCATGAAATTAATTGCATGATTTTTTTTATTTGTCAATATGGAGAAATAAATCATGTCAAAAAAATTTTTACCAAAAATGCTTCAGAAATTTTTTTCTATGCTTACCAAATAGAGAGATTTTTTTATAAAAAAAGTGCTAAATTTTATTTGCTACTTAAAAAGGGTATATTTTGTATATACAAACGATTTTTTTCGTTTTGAAATTTGTATAGAAAGAAAGAAAGAAAGCGAATTTTTGTTATTTTTCATAAAAAATTTAAATATTTAAAATCGAAATTTTTTACAAAACCTGCCTATAAGTCAATAAATTAATAATTTAAAGGTATCATTTAAAGAGTTATTTTTATGGCCTTAAATTCTAGAGTGCTCCCTTGTAATAAGTTTTTACTTCTTAATGAACATAAAATTTATTTTTTTCTCTTTTTACATATAAAACAAGACAAAAATAAAATAAACAGAAGAAGGCAACAATAAAAAAATTAATTAAGAAAAAAAATTTAACTTTTACTTCAAAACCGATCACGATATCAGATTTAAAACTTTGGAACTGTATTTTGAAGAATAAGATAAGCCGGTCACATCTAAATAAACTTTTATACATTGAAAATTTTCTTTTTCAACCTCAACTGATGTAATCGGGGCAGCGTTCGTCACAATTGCCAAACCAAGTGTTTTTATTGAAATTAGCGTCCACTGAGGATGTTAAAACACATGTTACACTTATTGAAATTTGGAATATACAAATCAATAGTATTTTTTTCAGCATTAAAATTTAGCAGAAAAAAATTAGATGTAGACGATTTAAATTTATTTAATTTTCTTGTTTCGTTTTTCTTTCACAATACTGTTTACAAGTGAGTGAAAATTAAAAAATTTTAAATTTTTCTTCTTCTTAATATGGATGTTAGAACACATACTAATAATTAGTATATTCTAAATTTCAACTTAAACACGTGTAACATGTGCTTTAACATCAGAACGCACAAGAAAACGTGTGAAATCGATTCGGAAGCCAGAAAATACACAATGGCCTTTTTTAAAGTCTAACTTCACAATGGTAACAAAATATTGCTTCCCCATACTACTGTTTCTTTCACTACAAAATGAAATTTTGACGGAAAAAGGTGGAAATTTTTACCAATTTTTTTTAAGTCAAAATATGCGTGTTAGACTGAAGTATGCAAAAACATGCTTCAAAGGGTAAAATATGCAAAAATATGCAATAACAAATCGATGCCAGAATTCATAAAAAGTTCTGAAACGGATAAATATCTTAATTCCGCATTGATATATCACACAAGAAAAAACATGCAATTGCATATTTGTTATTGGTTATTAGAATGGGACCGAACTATACACTATAGTATATTTTGTCCATTAAGTTTGTTGCATAAAAAATTTTATTTCTTAACGGAAGCAGAAAATTGCATGGAAAAAATTCATAATTTAATACCAAATTTTAATGTATGAAGATGTTTGTGAAACTTCAAGAATTTTTTTTCTTTGCATGAAACTTTATCAGTTTGCAGCACGCTAGCGAATAGAGTGATACAGGAAAAATTTCTGCAGCATGAATCTCTCAAGTATTTTTGGCCAGTTGCTTGACCCGCCTTGCAAATAATTCCATGAAAATGTTCCTATTGCAAATTCAGTCTAAGTTCAATCTATTTTTTTTTTCAATTTCATATGTGCCTAGTAATTATTGTCTGTAAAACTTAAATAAATTTATATAAATTAAATTTTAACATTAATAAATTTCATATTGCTCATTTCAAAATTGCACAGAACTACAAAAATGTATTGTAAAACCTTTTCTTTTTTGAGATAAATTATTGATATTTGTATTTAATAATTGTCAAGAAAATATTGAAAAAAATTAATAAATTTTAATTGATCTGAATGTTTATTTATAAAATGGCATTTTAATTTAGTTAATAAGAATAAGTTTTAAAAAAATAAGTAAGTATGATTCTCATTAAAACAGCAATAACAATTATTAACTTGATATCACCGTGTCAAAAATACTAGTGTGGTAACACTCTATTCGTGGGAAGGCAAAATGAATGTATAGCGGTTGTTGTTTTTTTTGCATTTATTTTAATTTACAAAATTCTTACAACTACAATTCAAGCAGGTGTAGTAATGATAAATAAAGTAAGAAAATAAAAAATAACTGTTGATTATTGAGTTCTTGTTTCAACTCTGATATTAGTTGAAGTTCTTATTTGTTTAAATTGAAGTTTAACATAATCACCCATATTGCGTATAGTTATACATATGTACATATGTATGTATGTATGTCGGTTGTTATTATTCATTTTCTTGTATTGCACAGTGTAATTATATACATATGTATATAAATTTTTTTCTATAATATATTAATTTTATGCTCTAAATAAAAATTTACTTAAAAATCTTCTAAGTACGATTTCGAAGGATTTTCTATATCGATGGTTTAATATAAAAAGAGCATATCTCGATTTTTTTTGAAAACGCATTTTTAACGTTTTCTGAGAGACAACGTATAATTGCATCCTACTTGATCTTAGTACGTTACAGTTCAAAATCAAGGTCTTTATGGCAACTTAAAAAATGATTTCTGCATGTATGTAAATGCTTTAGTTTTTCTTTCGTTTTTTTCTGTTCCTATAAAATATCGAAAATTCTAGTTACGCCTGTCTTATATTAAGCCATAGATACGTATGTAAAAATTGTTAAAACATTTCTATGCCAAATGATGAAACAACTGTTGCCTAAAGAAAATCAATAAATTTCATAATTGAAAATAAAATTTGCGGCATTGCATTTCCATGTGACACTAAAAGAATTTGTTGTTAGAACTTTTTCTACCCCACAAAAGAAATACATATGTACATATAAAGAAAAATTATAATTACAGTGATTTCCCAGTTTGACGAACGATAGAATGGAACTAATAAATTTTTTTGAATTGTTTTGAACAAAAAAAAATTATTTTAGCACTTAATTAAAACTTTTTGATTAATTTTTTTCTTATTTTGAGTAAATTCAGTATAAAAACATTTGATTTGTTCGCATTTTAAGGAACTGAATGGAACATTAAGTCCCGAGTTCGTAAAAATATCGCGTATATTCGTCAAACCGGGAAACTACTGTGTATGCTCATACATATACGAGTATAGTTGGCAAAACCATCCCCCTTTTTTTATGTAATAATTCTGCCCACAGCAAACTCGAGTCGTATTAGAAAATTGACCAGTTGTGATGGACTGGTCAAAACACAAACAAAAGATTATGTGTCACCAACGAACAATGGAAAAATATCCTTGACTAAATGCAGTTGTGCAATAGAAAAATTAAAAAAAAAGATAAATAATTTAATCAATATAAAACAATTAAAAAATATATGCCAAAAAATAAAACACACACTTTTTAAACAAATGATGAAAAGATAAAAGTCCTGCGCAATAAATTCTGTAAGAAAAAAATAAATAAGCATCTCTACAGCATCCGTTTTAGGAGCTAAATAGAAATGCACGGCAGTTTAATACAAGAACTGAAAACAATTAGCACCGAACACAGTGCAAATAATAATTATTACATAAAATCTTAAGAAAAACTGCAAATAGTAAAAATTAAAAATCAATTAAAATCTTAACAAAGTTAAAATTGTGCAAAAAAAATGCGTCAAGAGGAGACATTTCGCCGTGTAACACGTGAAAAATTGGTGGTTAGAGGCAATACCACTATACGCACGTTGGATTCAACCACATCATATCTACCCATAATGCCCAGGTTAGTTTTCTTTTTTATTTTTGTCAACATCATCTTTTAATTACATTGCGAAAAATCGATGGAATTTGTGTGGTTTTTTTATTTTCATCATTTTGGTGGCAAATTCGAAGGCCACTGTGAGGGGGTGTATGAGGTTATTTTTACATACACGGCTAAACGTCTTAACTATCTTAATTGCACTGCAAGGCTCCTTAAATGTATATTTTATATTAAAAAAAGCCGGTCTAAACCTTAAAGGCTCAAGGTAATAAATTTCTGCTCACTAATATAATAAGTGTATTTTGTTAAAGTAGTTTTAGGCTTTGTGAATTGTGTTGTTACAAAACTAATTATTCTCAAAATTAATATTTTACTTGTTCAGAAAAATATTAATAGTTTCTTAATTATTATGTGCATTGCACTATTGTTAATGCAGTTCAACAGTGTACCTTTACCCAAAAATGTCTTATAACAACTAGAGATATTCCGCTCTCTATCGTGAATAAAATGTAAAACTATTTTTGCCATGAATTTTTAGCAAATTTTGGACAGTTTAATTAATGCAGCTCATAATAAGAGTCGATCTTCGCTGGCTACACAGCAAAAAAATATATTCCTGCAATAAAAAACTTTAATTGAAAATAATACCAAAAAAACCAATTTAAAATGTATTTGAGTCAGTTAAACTTTTGTCTAAAAATTTAATTAAGTGCAAGGTTTATTTAATTACAAAGTTTAATTAAATACATATTTAATTGATTTTGGATTTTATTTTAAAATAAAATTATTTGTTGTAGGGACATTTTTTTCTGTGTATCGAATATCAAATTCCTATATTATGAGCATCAAAAATTTCGTTGAGCAACGTGAAATAAATATTTATAGCTTGTAATATTTAAATGTATTGAAAATATTTAAATTACGCCATGTATTAATTCAATTCGCCCACAACAGTAAAGTGAACAAAACCAAGGGAAAAAATCCTTGTGAAAAATATTATTCGCTAATTTCCTAAATTACAAATAAAAAAGTTTTGAAGTTCAAATTTGTTTAAAAAAATAGCCAACAAATTTATTTATCGCCAGAATAGTCATCATGTCGCCAAACCAAAAATAGAAAAGTTGAAAAATCGCCACGTTTGACCAGAAATCGCCATATCTGACAGCCCTGTAATCTAGTACTAAAGCAAACTTTAACGGGCATGTTCTGACACCCGCAAATCGCATAATATTTGCGGTTGTGACTTGACCTCACAAGAGTATACTGAAGTGAACTAATGAATTTTGCCCAAACATAACTTTAAAGAAACACTAAAATGGTTAATTAATGAAATTTAATATGTTTTCTCTTAATTTTATCCAAAAATATTAATAGTTTCGCAAAATTTTTATTATAAAATTGAAATTTATAAAATGTTCTTTATATTGTTAATTTTGTCTTCGCATTGTTTACTTATACACTGACGATTTCAGCACACAGCTGGCTTAAATCACTATGGCAAGTAGCAAGCAAAACGCATGAGTTACAGAACATTTAGAAAAAAGTTTGGCGATTTGCAACTCGCATGCGATTTGAAAACGATGCGAGTCTCAGAACATACCTGTAAATTAATGATGTTCCATATTGAAATAAAAAAATTTAACATTACTAGACAATCGTTAATGTTTCTTATTGCTACAATATGATTTTTATTAATTTTAAATTGTTTTTTCTCTGGGTGCACACATGCAAACTTTATTTCTGCACGAGTGGTAGTTGCAAGAAGTATTTATGTAATTGAAAAAAATATATATATAAAAACAACAACAGCTATACATGGCTTAGGTTAAGAAGGGTGCTGCTATACCGCATCTTCACTCGGAGACCCAATTGAGTCCATTGTGATTTACATGGCTTTAAAACTTAGTATTTTTATCTAACAATTCCCAAAACAGTATAGATTTTTAACTTGGCAGCATCCGTTCAAAAATACTAGTTTGGCAACACTCTATTCTTTTCGCGCTCAATTTGGGTACGATTTATTCTCCATTTGTTATTATTTATTATTATATTTTTGGTCTGGCAGCATTTTTTTTCTATGTTTGAGAACAAAACCTGCCGAAAAATAAAGAACGGTTAACAATATTTTTCCATATTTTCCATATCAGTCTGCAAATCTAAACTTTATTTAATAATATATTTTATATTGTAATTAAATTATAATGAGGTATTTTGGGTATTTAACTGCCATATGTAATACTTAGAATTATGGCCTTTTAGGCTTGTATTGCATTTGTTGAATAAATAAATAAATAAATAAATAAGAAATACAAACGAATTTGGCTGATTTCCAAAACGTGTTAATACAAAGTTCGTATAAATTTCCGATGTAGTTTTGTATCGTGTACAGATACAATGTTTCGAAACATTGCGAAAATGTGAATCAACTTGGAAACAGATTGCTTATTTGAGGCGTTTTAAAAAGGTGTACATTTTGGGTCAATACCACGATGTCGACAACGTTTGACTTGTCGCACACTTGCATTCAAAACAAAAACAAATTTCAATATTTTGTTTGTGTTTCCAATGTAAGTGTGCGACAATTCGAACGCTGTCGATATCGTGGGTCAGGCCTTTTGATCACTTTGTACAGCGCCGTTATGAAACAATAGACTTTGTTCCAAGACAAAGCTATAAACGTTTTGTAATTCATCATAGTTCTATATACTGCACTGTAATGTAAAATATGTAGAGCGCTTGTGGGAAATAGTCTAACCCTCAAACTGTTCTCTTGATGGGTCTATTTTGTCATTTTCTATTTTATTCTATTCTCTATTCTCCAAGCGATTTTGGTAGCAACCACAGCCACCATGTTAATTCTCCGGCTTCCACGCTAAGGTGTTGTGTATACACCAATAGCGAAGTCCCCAAGAGAATTTCTCAACCATTGCCGGCACAGCTCAACCACTCATCCGAGATGAACGCATGCCTGTTTCGCCAAATATCCAGTGCCTACTCCACACCTACCAAAGTCATCCCTTAAGATCCGTGGGGTAGGACGAACTCGGCATTATAGCAAAGGACACGACAGCTACATGCACTCAAAACTTTAGAGCAGCTCAGCTGCCGGGCCACCGGCACCCGTGGAACCAGAAGTAGCCTCTGGTGAGACCTCGAAGTTCCACCACAAGGGCTTCACCTCTATCGTCTTTTGAACTCAGAGGCAGCTCTAGGTGACGCTGTACCTAACTGACATCAACAGGACCTGTCTTCCTTTTATAAATATGTGCACGTCCTTTTATTTCAGAGATCGGGTAGTAACACATAAGTTCTATGGGTAATGTACCAAAGGTACGTCAATGGAAGAAGCCACATCACCCCAGCTGGGGCCCCGGGCTTGCCACACCCGTAGTCAAAAATAGACTCCCCTGGGGGCGATTTTTTGAAGAAAAATTTTTACGGTAAAAATTATCCCTGCAAACAGTGTTTAAAGGTTCAATTAGACGTGGCATAAACCATAACTATAGAAAACAGCCGTTCTAACCAAGCAACCCAGTATTTGATTATAGCTGACTCGCTATAATGCCATAACTCCCACTATAGAAACCAATTGAATTTTGGTTTGGTTGGCATTATGGCTATGTCACGTCTAATTTAAGCTGAAGTTCAATTTCGAGATTTTCTGCAGTCAGAAAACAACGAACGGATGATTTGAGGCTCTCAGCGCAGAA
The DNA here is from genome assembly GCA_905220375.1 of Tachina fera. NCBI lineage: Eukaryota > Metazoa > Arthropoda > Insecta > Diptera > Tachinidae > Tachina > Tachina fera. The sequence continues at coordinate 182,586,279 of LR999963.1, forward strand.
GTGGTGTAACCACATTGCTTTTTTGCTTTTTGTCCTGATGATAAATACATTATTTACAATAACAACTATAAAAAAAGGGTGGAATAATCCACCTTTTGTTATTCTAACGCAAACGGAGCTGAAAAATCATTTTTGCACAGATCATAATATTGCAAAGCAATAAAGCAATTAAATAATTAAAAGGAGCAATTGTTTATAAAACTAGATGTGGGTTACACCACTTCTGCGCTGATAGCCTCATTTCTGCCTATTATTTATTTATTTATTTTCTCTTGAGATGAGTTTATGGAAAACCCTAGGAGGAAGGTTTGAATGGAATATTGTAACCTAATGGTATGGATCTTTTTGACAATTTCATGAAAAGGATTTTAAAAATATGTACAAATGTGCTATGTATCATCTGAAAAAAAATATCTGGCGATTAACACCAGCCTTACAAAAAAATTTAACTTGATGCACTAAAGGTATATCAAGAAGTATCTTTTTATTAATATCAATTTGAAATATCCCTTTTCGAATCAGAAATTCATTATGTACTTTATTTTCTCTCTACCAAAGTAATTACTGCCCGTACTTTGTATAATATTAAGACATTTTCCAGCAAAATCTTTTCTTCAAACAAAATATTACACTTGGCTTGTAATTAAGAAAGTAACCTTTACATTAGAAAAAAAAAATTTCAATGATTTTGCAGATTAACATCTAAATTAACTACGCTAAAATACAGAAATATTTTCGTTAAAAAAAATCTAAGCCAGAATGAATTATAATTCTTTTTTACACAGGCAATTGCTCCAAAAAGGAAGAATTATAACATGTAATAAGAAAATCGATTCGTCTTATGTATGTATGTTGCTTTTACAGATGTATTTCAATAGCGTGCGTTTGTTTAAACACGTCTTAAAATAGTTCATTAGAAAGTAGCAAAAAATTCGTACATACATACATACATACATACATACATGTATGTATATAAAAGTAAGAGAAAAAAATAGTAACAAACGAAAAACCCGGTATGCCATCAAAAAGTAATTCAACACACAACAAACTTCCTTTAACCTCATTTCATATTAATGATGAACAGAATGGCCAAGCACCAAATCAACCAACAAACCAACCCACCCAACGCCACAAAGTGAACAAGTGGTTTGTTTTTCCCCCCAATAAAGGATTTACAGCAGAATGTAATAAAGAACTTGAAACAAGAAAGTTGTAAAAGGAAAAATAAATACTTATTGCGATTAATGCAGCGGGCAAATCTTGAGCCCCAGAAATCTGATAAAAAAAACGTCATAATTTTTTTATAACTTATTTTAAAAATTAATTATTAATAAAGTACACTCGGTCTGATTGCATTTTTTGTTTAAAAAAAAGTACTTTTTAAGAGGTATGTACTTCTTTAAGATACTTTTTTCTATCTACTTTTTTCAAAGGTAATTTTTTAAAAAAGTAATTTTTTTTTTTTAAAGTAATTCAAGAAAAACTTCTATAAAATTTTTTTTTAAAAAAGGCAATTTTTTCCAAAGATACCATTTTAAAAATGCACTCGTTTGAAAAAGAACTTTTTCAAAAACAGAAACTATTTAATAAAGTACTTTTTTAAAATAAAAAAATTGTCAAGTAGTACTTCTTTCAAAAGTACTTTTAAAAAGTACTTTAAAAAGTACTTCTTTCAAAGCTGCTTTTTTAAAAAGTACGTTTTGAAACGGTACTTTTTGAAAAGGCACTTTTTCCAAAGACACTTTTTTAATAAGTACTTTTTACAAATGTACTTTTCCAAAATGTACTTTTTAAAAAAATAATTTTTTCAAAGGTACTTTTCCAAAGGTGCTTTTATAATAAGTACTTTTTTAAAAGTACTTTTTCCGAAGGCACTTTTATAAAAAGTACTTTTTCCAAAGATACTCTTTTAAAAAGTGCTTTTTCCAAAGGAACTTTTTTATGAATTGCTTTTTCCAAAGGTACTTTCTAAGAAGATACTTTTAAAAAAAAAGTACTTTTTCAAAAATAAAATTCTCTAAAAAGGTACATTTTAAAGACCCTCTTTTAAAAATAATATGTTTTAATAAGATATTTATTTAAAAGAAAAACTTTTTTAAAAGGTACTTTTTTCAAAAAGTTACATCTTCAAAAAATTAACTTCTTAGAGATAAGATACTTAATAAGATACTTCTTTAAAAAAGTACTTTTTATAATAGAGAGATACAGATACTTTTTAACATGTTAAAATATTATAAATGTACTTTTTTACAATAAAAACTTAACGTTGAAAAATACTTCTTTAAAAAAAATTATTTAAAAAAAAAGTACTTTAAAATGAGTTTTTAATCTACTTTTTAAAGCGAAAACGCAAATTTTTAAAGAGGTACCTTTTGAAAAAGGTACTTTTTTAAGAAGTGACTTTTTTGGAAAGGTACTACTTAAAAAAAGTATTTATGAAAAAGGAACTTTTTGCATAACTTACTTTTTTCAAAAGGTGCTTTTTGAAAAAAGAAGCTATTTTTTTAAAGGTACTTTTTTAAAAGGTACCTTTTGAAAAATTTACTTTTTTTAAAAAGGTACTTTTTGAAAAACTTGCTTTTTTCAAAAGGTACTTTTTGCAAAACGTACTTTTAGATACACATATGTATTTCAGTTCTTTTTTAAAAGATAGTTCTTTTAAAAAGGTACTTTTTCAAAATGTGTATTTCAAGGTACTTTTCTGAAAGCTACTTGTTTAAAGGTACTTAAAAAAATAAAAAGTTGTTTCTTTAAAAAATGTTTTTAAAAAACATAAGCCTTCTTGACAGTCAAGTAAAAATGCATTTGCAGAAGGTACATCTTTATCACATATTTTTCTTAAAAGAAAACTTTTAAATTACACATTTTAGAAACCACTTTTTTAAGTAAAATTTTTAAGGATCTCGTTTTCCAAAAGAAAATTTATTGAAAGTTATATGAAAATCTATTTAAGATTTTTTTTAAATTTTTTCAGGATAAATATTTTAAAAGGGATCTTTTTCAAAACTGTATGCAGTTTAGTACTTTAATGAAAGCTTTTGACAGTGTAAAAGAAACTAAAATTCATTGTTATGGCAAGACTCTACGTGCATAGAATTCGAAAAAGTAGAAAAACATCACTAAACACAACCAAAACAAAGAAAAATCTATTGCGGGCAATCGTAGTTATGCGTTTTGCTAGACCGTCGTCATCAATGGTCAGTAGCAAAACTACCCTTAAGACTAGCGGACGTTTTAAGTTCTTTCGTTATCACAGCACGCAAGCTAAACATTTAAATAAACGGAATAAAAAAATGTTTTAATTTTAAATTAAAAAAAAGAAATAGTTATTTTAAAAACAAGTGCAATTATTTTATTTATTTAATAATTTTTTTTTTAAATAAATAATGTACCACACTAACAATCACAATTGGTTTGGCATGAATAATCATCATGAGGCACCGACACCGCCTTCAATGATTAATCATGCTACAAATATCTCCACAAACAATTTGCATCATATGAATGGGAATTCTCATCAGCAACAGCAGCAGCAGCAGCAGCATCAACATCATGGCAGTATGCCTTCTAATCAAAATATTTATTTACGAAAACGTTCAGCAGCATCCAGCTCAAATCCTGCCTTAGACCGTCCACTCGCAGCACCGGATATACCCATACAAGTGGAATATGAAGTGGCTGTGCCGTTCGTGTCGACATATCGCCACACGCCATATCACTCTTTGTGGGATTTACATGAATGGTGCGTAATAGCCGTGAGAAAGGCCCATTAATATTAAAAAATATAATCAAGCTAATTATGCGATTGCATTTATAAAGCGATTCTTATTTAGCGCTTTAATTTTTTTTTCTGCTAAAGTAGCCAAACTTTAAGAAGATTAAGAAGAAGAAAACTACAGACTTCTTTTTGCTTTTATTATTGTTGTTGTGGTTGTTGTGGCTTTCGTAATCAATAATGCAAGAAGTAAAAGTCTCAAAATTTACAGTTTCTTTTACGAGAGGGAGTTTTCACACAGACACACACACACACACTTTCACACACTTTTTTTCATTTGTTGCAAAAGAAGTTTTTGCCAACTCAGACAAATTGATTTCAACTGAATTAATAATGAAGCACTAAACTTTTATTAAGGATTCTTAATAAATTCCCGGTTACAAGATTTAAAAAAGAAAAAATATACGGGTTTAAAAAAATCAATTAAAGGATTTTCGAAAATCGGGTTTTCATCATGCCCCAGTACATTTTAAGGTCATAGGATCCTGCTCAAATTATTTGGAGGATGATCTCCATATGGAAATATGTATGTACATTAGAGTGGCCGTTAATTTTATGGAGACTTTTTTTTGATTTCTTCTACTCGCACCCCCAAATCGGTTCAATTTTATATAAAAAAATACAAAAAAATTTCATACCGATAAGTTGTGTTTTAGGGGGTGCGTTCGGCCCTCAAAGTTGGCCCTCAAGCCGATATATTCAATGTATTTTTTTTTTTTGGTTTAGTTTTATTTTGACTATATGTATATGTATGAAATAATTTAAGATACATACATATAAGCTCTTATTGTACATGCTTAAAATAAAAAATTTCCATATTTTTTACATAAATCTGAACCGATTTGGGGAGTGAGAGTAGAAGAAATCAAAAAATAAATAAAAAAAAGGCCACCAGATTTCGGAGAAAAATAATTCTACTAAAAAACCGACTTCAGTGCAAATATATGATAGAACATTTTCGGAAAAATTTTATGGAACCAAACTGGAAATAAACTATTTGAAATAAATTTTTTGTTTGAAAATCTGTTGGTTAAGAAGTACGTGAAATATAAAATTATGTAAATTTTAATGGGCGTCAGCCTCGCCCAGTTTTTAAACTGTGTAATAACAAGAACCAAGGCAAGTAGAATAAAATAGAATTTCATACAATCAAATAAAAGAGTTTGTGGGCGTGTCCCCGCCCAATTTTTTTAGAGTGGGATCAGTTGGAAGCTATACCCTCTGAGACACAGAAAGAATTTTTACAATCGGTCAAAAATGTACCGAGTTACGAAGTAACAGTGTAAAGCAAAAATAGAAATACAGACGAACTGATAATCTCCTCGCTTTTTTTTTTTGAAGCCGATTAAAAAGATGACATCAACAAAAATAGTAAAAAAAATTAGAATTCAAAGTCTAGAGTTTTTACATACTTTACAGAAAGAATTACATTCGTATAAATAGTAGTACATGTATGCATGCACTGTTCTATATGAAAAGTGTGATCTGACACAGTCGACTTTTCTATATATGAAAAGTGTGCTGTGGTGATACACTTCAGTTTTCCACATAAAAAGTGAGTGCCACACAATTCAATAAGATTACCAGGGTACAGGTTAGAGTTGAGCGATATTTTGAAACCTGTTCTTTTTTCACAGCGGTTGAAAAATCACTAATCACAACGTTGAATGAATTTATCAAGTAACAGGTTTTGGAAATATAGTTCTTTTATACAGACTGTGATTGTTCTTATATGCTTATTTAACATTAGATAAGGCTACCACATGAAGTTTTTATACCTTCAGCTTTTGTCTATAAAAAAAATCGTCAAATCGTGTCAAATCGTCTATTCTGGCAACTATGTACATCTCACATGTTCATATTTGCAATTTTTGTCTCTCTGCCTCAATATTTGGACGGGGTTGATTGCTAATTGTTTGTTCTTGTCGCTCTTCTTATTAGTATTTATCAAAATACCAATACTAATAAATACTTTTAAAACAGAAGAGCTGAAATGTGTTAAACCGTGATCACAGTCACAGTTTAATTACACTGCTGCTCTTCTTATTAGATTTTCTTAAACTAACAGAACTGCTACAAACAAATACTGCTAAACTGTGATCACAGTCACAGTTTAAAAGAACAGCGATTTAGAAATCACATTCACAAGGAGCAACATTATTTAAAAATCGCGTTATCGCTCATCACTAGTACAGCAAAAGTCAAAATATTCTGCCTTAGCGTGGTTGGCGTATTTCAAAAACGACTAGGACTGTTTGGTAATAGATTAAAGAAACACTGTTGAAGTCTTCTTTAATATATTGCCAAACAGTCGTTGTCGTATTTGAAATACGCCAACCACGATAAGGCAGATTGATATTACCAATGCCAGTGCTTGCAATAATTTCGGCAATAATTGTTATTGAGAATTATTGCGAATATAAAATGTCAAACTCGGTGTTAATTTATGTTCGACTTTTCTGTATTGCGTTTGGCATTTAGATAATATTAGTGAAATTGAGAAAATATACATTTGTATGTATGTATATTAAAAAAGGAAAATATTCTCTTAAAAACTTGTGTAGTGAAATAATTTATATTCTTAGGCCGGCTTTTTACATCTGTGTGCCAAATGCCACACAAGCGTAACCAACTAATTACTAATGAAAAACTATTTGATTCAGACATGTATTTATTAAGTTAAACAGTTTCATACATAATTAATAGACAATTTTATAGAATCCAAAATGATTGCAAACTGTTTAAATCAATAAATACATGTCTGAATCAAACAGTTTTTCATTAGTAATTAGTTGGTTAAGTTTTTTTGGGCATATGACACACAAGAAATGAAAGATGTAAACTCAGCCTTATAAGTTTTTAAAAATAAAGAATTGTTCGATTAACCAGATATTTACAAGTGAATTATATTTTTATTCTCCACCTTCCATGTTGACTTTTCCATATTGTGGCTATGATTTCCCATAGCCTTAACATAAGTAAAGCAATAACATAGTGTCCACACCTGATGATTTTATATCATGCCTCAAAGGAGTAGACGTTGATGATTTTATATTATGATGAAACAAACAAATATTTGAAAAATACTTGCCAAAAATAATTAATTTGCCTGTTGTTTAATTTTTTGGTCACATATAATTGCTGTGCCGTCTTTTTTAAATGAAAATTGTTTAATACATAAATGTTAAGTGCACAACAACACATAAAATGACATTTGATATCAAATTGAATTCATCAGGCCGTGAGTTCTGATGATTATATCATAACGCTGACATAATATTAATAAATTGAGTCTATACGTGATGAAATTTCATTATGATATCAATTTGACATTCAACATGATATAAATTCATCAGGTGTGGACACTATGTAAGCAATATTGTTCCGCTATTCTGCCGGCGTTATTGCTATATTGCCAACATATTTATTGACAGTCTAGACGGGGAATTAGAGAATGTAAATGAAAGTGATAGCCTCATTATTTCATCTGCCTTAAATCTTACGATATTTTGTTATCGTAAGTGTTACCACATATTTTCAAAAGCTTTTTGCACTTTTAAGCGCAAAATTTTCCCGATATTGCCAAATTAGCCGGTTGCCTAAGCATAGAGTGAGTTGCTTACTCACTTATGAATACTTCTGTATCAAATTTTTGTTCTTTATCTGTGAACGGGAGTGCCTTATAATATTGATGAGTGAGTCTGTCAGCTAGTCAGTCAATCAGGAGTATGTCTTAAAATATCCCCATTTTGCACTTCCATATCTCAGCAATATTCCAGTGTAAAACCTTCAAACTTGGTTACACGAGCGGCAACGACAATCGGCATCGTGTAAATATACACAGTGTAGCCAGAAGTTTTTGTTTTTAATACGAGTAACTCCAAAAATAAATAAAAAAAAAACAAAACTCTAAAAATCGTTTTTCTTATTTTATTTACTTATAAAAAATTTATAAATTTCCGACAACTCTGGTTTTGATCTTGGCGGGAAGTTCCAGGGATGGACTGCAAGATCAACTGTTTTCCATGTTTATTTTTTTCTAGCAAAATGGGCATTTGTCTATCTTTCTATTAACCCATAATAAATTTAGGTTAACACAAAAGTTTTATCTTCAAAGAAAAATTTTAATTAATAGGAAATATAATTCATGTTTGTGCTGAATATATTACGTGTGTAAATTTTCGTAATATCCTTTCTTAAATACCACATTTTGTTTATTTAAACCTGACACCCTTTTCATAAAACATTTTTACAATTATATTTGTATGCAGCAAAAATAATAGTTCTTTTACACTGAGAGAGAATCCTCAACCGCTTCCTCATCCTTATACATTTCTCCTCACATGAAGGCATTTGTATGAATGTCTAGTTTTTTTTTTCTTTATGAAAAGTAGAATATTGGACTATGAATATATTAAAATAATAATCAAAAGGAACTTGTACACATAAATACATACGATATACAGTCACCTAAAATCCAAAAGGCCGTAACAACCAAAAAATTCAAAGTAAACTTTTTAAATTCTTATGATGCTTTCCTTAAAATTTTATTCACATATACTCAAAAATAGCGATTTTATTCATTATTCATTTTGGCACCTAACAAATAAATAGTCTTAAATCTATAAGGGCTTCTCCTGTAAAAAATAAGTAAAGTACTTAAGGCCTTTTGGATTTTAGGTGACGTTAAATATGTATAATAAAATACAAACAATAACACCAAGTCCTGTATTAAATGATGAACTCAATTCGAATGGTAACAAATGGTCAAAGGAGTATATTTCATATATTTTTTTTAATAAAAATCATAAAAATTCTATAATTGAAAAATCCTCTAAGGACTTGCACGAGTTTACGAGTATAACAAAAAACAAAAGAGAGGGTTTTACTTGCAGAAGAGTGGTTCGCTTACAATAATTAAAAAATAATAACTGACAATTTTTCGGCAGACGATTTTGTCAGATGAATTTATTGTGATACAACCGTCTGGCAATAAATTGTAAGATTTTCTGACAACCGTGTGATCTGACAATATTACTTGTGCTGGCAATTTTGGATTATTATAATTATATTAATATTTAATTAAAAATATATTTATAACGGTACAAATAAGACTTATATACATATGTATGTATATGTACAACATACCCTTAAAATATTTGATCTAAATACATATCAAGCTGCTATTAAATGCACCCATACTACTTGAGAATTAAGTAAAAAGAAAACAAAAATTAAGTGCGTTGAAACAATTAACCTAAATTTTATAAAATAAATATTACCAAATTTATTTATAACGCTTATTTATGCGAAAATAAAGGGGGTGCTCAGAGTAAAGTAACGGTATTTATTAAACAAATTTTTAGGCAGCACACATTCCAAAAACCTAAGTAAATCGATTATTTTGTAATCAACGCTGCACAGTGGGGTAAAATAAAAAAAAGTGGTTATATGTATACGTATGTACATATACATATATACATGTACAGGGTGTTTTTTTAGAGGTATAGAACTTCGAATTGAAATAAAACACAAGAAAATCGTTTTAATGTCCATCAATTTGGCTTTATTAAAAGGATAATTTTATGCCATTAATGTTTAAATATGATTTCGGGCATGTGGCTGCCGCGGCTGGCTCGAATAAAGCCAATTCTACAGGTCCAATTTTCAACCACTTTTTCGAGCATATGGGGCCGTATGTTGGCAATAACGCCACGAATGTTGGCTTCCAAGTCCCCTAACGTTTCTGGTTTGTTGGCGTAGACGAGCGACTTCACATATCCCCAAAGAAAATAATCCAATGGTGTCAAATCACACGATCTTGGTCCATTCCGCGAAATTATGCGCTCATCGAATGTTTCCTTCAATAAATCGATTGTGACGTGCGCTGTGTGGCATGTAGCGCCGTCTTGTTGGAACCACAACTCATCCACATTCATGCCATCCAAAATCTTCCATAAAGTTGATGGACAAAGCTCCAGTTGCTGTGCACGCTGGAGAATCGATTCATTCGGGTCCTCTTCAACACTTTGCTCTACAGCGGCAATTGTTTCTTCGGTGCGCACTGTTCGACGTCTCTGCGGATGCGTATTATCACATAGAGTAAACGTAGTGCGAAAACGATCCATGGTTAACCGAATTAATTGCTCTGATGGACGATTATGTCGACCATAAAATGGACGGAGCTTGCGGTAAACTTCGCGAACTGAACCATTATTTTCGAAATAAATTTGCACGATTTGCAAGCGTTGTTCTTTTGTCAACCTGTTCATGATGAAATGGCAAACCAAACTAAATATTAATCACTTGACAGCTGACAAAATGGCCACCAGTTAAAAAAGTGATGCCAACTTAAAGTTCTATACCTCAATAAAAAACACCCATTATGTATATGCACATATTCTGAGTAAAAAATGCGCTTAGCACAACTGTAAAAAAATTTCCTTCAGCATTTTAGAAAAAAGTTTTAATAAAAATTTTTATTAACATTTTTTTAAATTAAAAATAATATGAAATTTTTTTTTAGTTAAATTTCAAAGTTTTGAGTTGCGACTTTTCCTAACTTAAGGTATTTATACAATTGTTACCTTAATATAAAAGGATCTAACTGTTTATTTTTTTTTTAAATCGAGATTTTTGAATTTTTCCAGTTAGGGCCTTTTCTATATTAAGGTAGCGATAGGTATTTTAGTTTTTTTTTAAATAGAAGTAACTAACACTCAGGCATTGAATGCTTACTACTATTACTAGGTTTTACCATCTTTAGGAAAGGGATAGTGATAGAAAAGACAGGTCGTCGCCTCAGAATAGGTTTAGCCCACATGCCAAAAGTTGAAGTGTAGAAAAGCGACTAAGAAGGTTTACACGAAGTTTTCTCAGAATATACCCGATGGATTTGCACCAACTGTTTCCGACACATGTTTTGAAGAAAATTTAAAATTTTTGTGAACTTACATCAATGAAGTTAAAAGATAATATTACTTTATTGTAAAAGTGCCTCATACACAACTTTTGTTAATTTATTTTTAAAAAGTAGCTTTTTGTGCTCCATGCGTATACTTAACTTCTGTGTGTCACAGCTGTGAATTGAGAATGAATTGTTTTGTTTATTTTTCTAGCTGTCCAGAGAAATAAGTCGATCGTTTAACGCCGACCAAGAAGACGCCGTACACAAGAAAAACATTTAATTGAAGTGTATTTAATGTAATGAATGAAATTAAATGATTTTTATTATACTCAAACATGCATAATTAAGGTTTATTTTACTTTATTCTAGCGTTTATGTTAAAACAATTAATCGGCGGCTGCTTTTGGGTGATAATGTTTTTGCTTAACAGTAGCCATTGAATTTTTCTTACGGCACCTTCCTTTTTTATTAGTCATTTCTTATAGAATGAGTTAACGTTACTTTGTACATTTTTGTATGAAGAATTTGACTCAATCGCCAAACAGTGGCGTGTATAGCAAAACAATAAAAAATAGTGGATATGGAGCAAAATTATTGCTTAATAACTCAGAAACCATAATAAATTTCGTGAAACGCGTTTTTGATTCAGAAAGAGGGCATTCAAAATATATATGAGTACGAACGCATTTATAGTGCACGTCTGCAGCATCACGAACATCTAACGTTCAAAAATGCATAACTTGGCAGCACTGTTTAGCGTCAAGCGTTTTTTAATTTATGTAAGCGGCATACTGCCGCAAATCTCTGCAAATGGCGCAGTATATTATTTTAAGATGCAATAAGTTGCAGTGGAACAATAAGTTCAGTATATTATAAATTATATTTTAACAAAAAAGAATATTGATTTACTCGAAAATTACTTTGAAACACATAATCTTTATTACTTCAAAAAAAAATTTTTTTAATTTTAGTAGTCTGCTTTTTAGGGCCAATTATGTTTTTACAAGAAATTGCCGCTTTGATTTTCTTTCCGATCTTTTCTTACTATAATTTAAAAGAAAATTGTCATGTTTGTTATCAAGATTTTCTTAAATAAAATTACTTGCTGACTTCAAAGTGAGCAGTTGCAAAGCATGTGCAACATCTGATCACGCATACGCAGTAAAATTTTGCAAATCTGCTGCATAGATTTGCTGAATTTACGAACGCACCCTATAGTCCTATATAACTCATTTTTTTCAAGAATGCTCGGTGGAGCAAAACTATTATGGGTCGTCGAGGTGGTGATGGAAGTGATAGAGGAAAGCTTCATTCTTTTACATTCTTTTTGTACTTTTTTTTTCTTAATATTGCAGTGTTCCAGCGCCTCTGTTGTTAAATGAGGCTTATTAAATTTTCAAAGTTGTGTTGAGTAGCCATTTTATTGGTAATTTTACTTCGCCGATGATTTTTTTTATTTAGTAGAATTTATAACCCTTCTAATTGGAAAAATTGGTCCGTATTTATGAAAGTTACAAGCTGCAAAAAGTTGTTCAGATCCAAGGTAGCTGAGTTTCAGACCATCCCCTCCCCCACAGCTCCCCTTTGCATCGTAACTGCTGCACATTGGCAAGACATGACTTCACCCTTCCATTCCATATTTTAGAAGTTCCATATAGTAGCACGTTTGTGGCACAAACAAATCATCAAACTCATGTAATTTAAATGGGTTTTATCATAGGTTTGTGTAAAAAAAACGAGCTACGGAATGAGTTCAATATTTATTACCACTTTTTTCTAATTTTACACCACTGTGCGTGCGCTGGTGGTGTGACTTGCTAATGTTTGAAGTATAAATTTACATCTATAAAAAAAACTATCTGAAATACAATCAGCTTTAAATCATTATGACGTCGCTAATCAAAATGTTTATGTACGCCAGTGTTGCCATGTTTGGGGATGTTCCCCATAAATTAAGGGTTTTATTTAGGGATAATGTTAGAGGGTAAACCGTAGTTAGGGGGGAAATTTAGGAGATAATTATATAATTTTGCAAGATTTTACAAGATATGTATGTATCTTGTAAAATGTATGTATGTTTGTGTATGGTAAAATTGGCTACAAAATACACAAACTTTTAACGCCTTAGAAATACGCACTAAATTTTTAAAACTCTTTTGGTTTTTGTTTTTACTAAAAATCCCTTCGTCTCAATCACCAGCAATACAATGACAAAAAATTTTGATGCACAGTGTAATCAATCAGACGCAAATATTTTCTTATTAAGAACTGCATTGTAGACTACAGGATATTTTTTTTTGAAACACTTCAAATATGAATGAAGTTGCAAGTACTCTGAAGTTCACAGACTTACAGTTAGCTGGTAAAATGTATGTACTTATACATGTACATATATATGTATGTATGTGTATACATCGTTATAAAGCTCAATAACCTATAAGTTTAACGAACTTTATTTGTATGTCAATCCTGTTGCTAAGGGTTTTAGGCTGAGCCGTCATGTAAATTATCAAGTAAATTATTAAATATTCATGTCCATACATACATACATATGCATATACATATATATGTACATACTTATGTAGATATGTATGTATATATTAGAAAAATATTCCAGTTAATAATTTTGTAAACTATTTCTTTGATATCCGCCGAAGCATTCTTTTCAAAAATTTAAATATTTTTAAAACTAAACAATTCTATTTTTTGCTGTAAGGTCGCCTTTCGTGTTTTAATGTCGTTGGCTTTGACTTTGTCTTCTATTGCAATATGTATTAGCTAGAGTTTGTATTTCATCGCATTTTTTTTCAACTAATATTTAAAAGTGTAATTTAATAAACGGCTCCTTCGGGTGTCTCGTACATACAAATGTACAGGAGTATGTGCATATTAAATATTATTTTTTATTGTCTGCAACTGAAATTAAGTACTATAAAATCAGAATAAACATGTTGTCATGCAGCATGGAAGTATATGTACAGATGTAATGTATGCACATAAATACTTATTTACATATTTATATATTATATGCATACATTAGCACATAAACATAAAAAAAATTTAAATGGCGGTCACCCTAAGGATTGAAGATACAGGATACGTACAAATATGTTGGGAGAAAATTTTGAGCTTGAAAATATGTTCGAGGTCACTCACACATTTGACTTCTCCAAGACGCCTTCAAGAGTATCTATTTGAGATAACTGCTGTGCCCAAACGGCCAATCTATGTGATTCTTAATTTTTCAAGTAGAACCTTTGGCCGGTTATCCATGAAACTTATGTGGCACGAGGGTGGGTCAATAAGTCCGTGACTTTTTTTTAAGAAACACGTTTTTGAATTAAAAAATCACTTTATTTTTCAACATAGTCTCCTTTAAGGGTGGCGTTGATACAAAACTGAATGTCCTGTATTCGACTCTCGTCTCTGAAAGTCATTAAATAATAATCCCATGCATTTTTCTGATGTGCATGAGTGGTTTCTCTTTGTATTAGTTGTGGTAGGAAAGTCCAAGTGATGATGGTATAGACACACTGGTCACTAAACTACTCCGGCTTCAGCGGATACTATTCCCAATGTATGTTACAGAGCGCCCTCCGTCGTCGGTATTGTGTAGAAAAATCATCGGCAAACTAAAACAACCAATAAAATGGCTTTGAAAATTTAATAAGCTTCATTGACACCAGAGGCGCTTTAAGATTGCATTATTAAGAAAACGTACAAAATGCAGAGTAGTAAAATAATGATTTTTTCCTCTATATCTTCCCTCGCCACCTTTCTTCTCTATCACTATCCCTAAGGAAGGTAACACCAAAAAAAGGATAAAAGGCCAAATTTATGCCAAGAGAAAAAATTATTTCACATCGCCTAGGGTCCCCGGCACCCGTAATTTCCTTAGGGATCCCGCTTGGTGGACTCTGACGAGCAGAGTGATATCTTTCAAAACCGAATCTCACAATTGTAATGGGTGATCCAAGAAGAGATACTTTTTTCCATAACCTTTTTTTGACAGATCACGTGTGAGTCGTGTCATGCTGTCATGTTATTTTTGTTTAGTATTGTCTGGCATTTCATAATGGAAAGACTTACGCCTGAACAACGATAACGCTTCGCTCTATGGGCTCTTAAGAAGTTCCAAGAAGATCCGACGTTTTCGAGGCAAATTTTGTTTAGCGATGAGGCCCTTTTCTGGCTCAATGGGTATGTAAACAAACAAAATTGCCGCATTTGGGACGAAGAGCAACCTGAAGAGATTCAAGAACTGCCACTTCATCCAGAAAAAAAACAACGGTTTGCTGTGGTTTGTGGGCCGGTGGAATCATCATGCCAGTGTGAACGTAACCGTCAATGGCGACCCTTATCGTGCCATGATAACCGACCATTTCATGCCTTTAATTGAAGCTCATGATCTCGGCGACATTTGGTGTCAGCAGGACGGCGCCACTTCCCACACATCGCATCAATCAATGGATTTATTGAGAGAACATTTCGGTGAGCACATAATTTCACGTTTTGGGCCGGTCGATTGGCCACCAAGATCGTGTGATATCACACCGTTAGACTTTTTCCTGTGTGGATATGTAAAGTCTAAAGTTTATGCGGAGAAACCCGCTTCGATTTAGGCCTTGGAGGCCAGTCGAACTGCTCGAAAGAGTCATCGAAAATTGTACTTAACGGATGGACCATCTGCGACGTAGCCACGGCCAACATTTGATAGACATAATCTTTAAAAAATAAATGCCAAAGAATGTTCTTTCAAATGTTAATAAACATTCTCCATTAAATTAGAATTGCCTGTTTTTTTTTGTTTTTTCTTAAATTAGGGAACCTCGAAATGGATTAAAAATCGGTTCGCTGTTGTTCTTATATGGCATTGCTCTAGGCACACCTTTAAAACTGTGGGAGAGAATTTCATTTAAAAAAATTCTTTGTCTTGAAGCCTCTTAGGGAGTGGCAATAGAAGAAGAAGAAATGTTTTGGAGAAAAAAATCAATGAGTCAGTTACATTTTTATCTTCTCTAGGTGCAAACTTGGGACAGTTAGAGCGGTAGGAGAAATTTTGTTTAAAAACATGTAATTTCTGTAAGGAAACTCCCCAACGGAGTGAAGGAAGGGGCCAGGTAAGATCGTAGGAGGAAAATTTAATGGAGGTTTGTCATACACTTCAATCTTCTAGGCACACAATTGGTAGAGAGTTATGGGATATTTGACATGTAAATTCTGTAAGAGAACCTCCTGAGGGAGTGAAGAAAGTAGGCAGGTAAGTTAGTAAGAAATGCTTCCTCATAATTTCACGGAGGTTGGTCACAAATTTTAACACTTAAAATGAGAACTTCCTGAGGGAGTGAAGGCAGAAGCCAGATAGATTAGTTCATAAGAAGTACTTCTTAATAATTTAATGGAGGTTGGTCATACATTTTGACACTTCTAGGATCACAATTGGGAGAGAGTTATGGGATACTTTACATGTAATTTCTGTATGACAACCACCTGAGGGAGCGAAGAGAACCTCATGAGGAGAGAGTTATAGTATAAAGATTTTTAAAAAATTTAATTTTTATACGGGAGCCTCCTTAGGGAGCCGAGATAGGTTGCAGATATTCTCCGTGAAAATTTTGGGAGAGAGTTATGGCATAAAATTTTATAAAAATTTAATTTTCGTATGGGACTCACCTCAGAGAATCCAGATGGGGTGGGGCTGATATTCTCGGTGAAATGTTGTAAGCAAAAACTAAGGGCAGATGGTCCTACAGTACACTCTTGTGAAGGCTATTTTGTGGCGGTTGTAAGGCTTTTCTAGCCCTTCAGTTATTTTTCCCACCTACCCAAAAATTAAGGTTCTAGTGTATAAAAATGTTGTTGCTAAGGATCTAAATAGTACTTCCACCCCTTAATAAATTCTATTTTACAAACAAACATATTTAACTTTAATAATTCTTCATAAATTATTATTTTTTTCAGTTCCTCCGCAGCACCTCCCACAGGTTTATCACACATGGCACGCATGATGGACTCTTTAATATTAGACCAATATCCACCATTCGCTTTTACAAAAATCACCACAACACATAGACCGACTAAAACGGGCAATGTCAAGAAGACCGAAACCACCAGGACTACATCTATGGGAGGATTAGTACCTCCCCAAACCTCAACAGGATTAGCTGGTATACGTTTAAAAAATCGAATACCTACACAAGGTTGATAAAAAAAACACTTATACCTACACATGTAGATCTTTAAAATACCTACACAAATTTAAAAAATTCCATACTTTCAGAAGTATCACCGCAGCCGAGACCAAATACAAACTTGCCTCCCACAAATGGTGCCGCATCAAATGTCATACACTCCAATGCAACATCATTTCCTACACACAATGACAGCCGCTGGATATCATCATTGCGACGCAGAGATCCCGAACTACAGCCCACATTGCCTTCTATTAATCTAAGCCATCATGGTAGTTCACATAACGTGGCGAGCGGTTCTTTGGCCGATCGTTCTGAAAAACGCCTTTCTCGTGCCCTCAAGACCTCCACAATGCCCATACGTAAAAGCCGATCAGTTGAACGTGTGAGAGCCCGTAAAATGATCAACTCCCAAATCAAACTAAAGGACAAGCAAAAGAAAAATTCTATAGACGAAAATTCCAACTCAGATGATCAGGAAGCTACCTCACTCGAAGAAAATTCAACTTCACAAAGTACTCCAAAGAATTCACCCAAAACTTCCACCAAATCGAAAGTTTTTTCACCATCCGGCTATGAACCCCATTTAGTCGAAACTCTAGAGAAGGATATCTTGCAGAGACATCCGGGTATTAAATGGACCGATGTGGCCGGTTTAAATGAGGCCAAATCAATACTGCAGGAGGCAGTTGTCTTGCCCATTATAATGCCGGACTTTTTCAAAGGCATACGCCGACCTTGGCGCGGTGTCTTAATGGTGGGTCCTCCTGGCACGGGAAAAACAATGTTAGCTAAAGCTGTGGCCACCGAATGCGGCACCACATTCTTCAATGTTTCCTCCTCGACATTGACATCAAAGTATCGGGGTGAAAGTGAAAAACTGGTGCGTTTACTGTTCGAAATGGCCAGATTTTATGCGCCCAGCACTATATTCATTGATGAAATCGATGCACTGTGCTCGGCGAGACGCAGTGATTCGGAGCACGAGGCTAGTCGTCGCTTCAAAGCTGAATTATTAATACAAATGGATGGATTAAATGCCACAATGCAAGATGATAGTAAAGTCATTATGGTTTTGGCAGCCACTAATCATCCGTGGGATATTGATGAAGCTTTTCGAAGGCGTTTTGAGAAACGCATCTACATTGCGCTGCCGAATGGTAGGATATGTATTTAAAATAATTTAATAAGAGGCCGTTCACATGTTACGCAAAGCTATTTTGGTACTTTTTATACTCCCCCCCCCCGCCACACCATTTTCACTTTCTGCAAAATGTTCAGTATAAATTTTTTAACCCATAACAAATCCTTAACCCCCTGCCGCGAACCCAAGGAGCGTTACGTAATATGTGAACAGGGCACTAACTGAAAAATTTGCATAAATTCATCAAAACATCACTCATTACATAATAAAACGTTTAAGACCTGTTGGACGAAAAAAGAGCCCGTTTAGATGAAAGGTTGTCTAGCTGCGACAAGTCGCCTGCGAGTCGTGTTTGTTGGCGAGAAGTGAAGAAAAGCTTGAGGCAAAAGTCGCAGTTACTGCGAAATGAAGCGACAATTTTAACTCTTCTCTCTCACATATTTCTTTCTCTCGTATTTTTTATGCTATGTGGTGTTGCCAGTTAGACCAATTTTTTATAACATGCATGAAATAAACAGGAGAGAAAAGGAATTATTGTATTTTGATAGTAAATTAAAAAAAATATATATATGGATATCAGGGATGACAAAGTTGGTACAATTGTACCGTTTTCGGTACTATATAAACTCGGAAAGTACAATAATGCCAGATTGAATTAATTTTAGTATCAGCTAATTAGAGAAAGATGCTAAGTTTAACATCGAACCCAAAAATTGACACTAAAGGCCAAGCGTTTTCAAAACGCAATGACTTCCACAACACCCCTGATTTTGTTTTTCAACTCAATCTCCAACGGAGGTACATATACTTTCGATATCGTTGAACAGGCCATTAATTTTGCTTTTAATTTACTAAATACAAAACTATTTTTCCTTTCCTTCTTTCCAGAGGAAACCCGTTCGGCTTTGTTAAAACTTTGCTTGAACGAGGTGAATATATCACCTTCTTTGGACACCAACTTAATAGGCGATCAAATGAAGGGTTATTCAGGTTTTGACATAAGCAACGTTTGTCGCGACGCCGCCATGATGCCCATGCGCCGCCAAATTTTCGGACGCACCCCTGAAGAGATAAGACAAATACGCCGCGAAGAAATTGATTTGCCAATAACTCTGCAAGATTTTCAAGATGCCATGCAGCGCACTAAGAAATCTGTGTCGGCAGACGATGTCAGTCGTTTTGAAAAATGGATGGAAGAATATGGCTCTTGCTGAATGAAATAATATATTCGTACAAACGAGTACATACATACATACATATAATGGAAATTAGAAGATTAACAAAAAAAAAATTGCTCATATTTTTAGACTTTTTAATTAAGAATGCGAAATTATTGCTATTGAAATGATTTCTTGAAAATTAAATTCAAATTTAACAAAAATTTTAAAATCAAATAATTTAATATTTTATCATACGTTGCAGTATTTGAAGTCATGTTTCAAGTGAATATTAATGCTATTTTTAAATTATTATTACATTTACAACTCCACTTTTTTAATTTGTAACAATACTTCCGTAGTTTATTAAACTCATTTCAGTTATCAATCATATAGTGCACAATCATAGTGCACAAAGTAAGCATATTAAAATATTTTATATTTATTATTAACCCCTCAAAAAAAACAACAAAGAAAATCCTGAATAAATACATTTTTTATAAGAAAAAGCATATCAAACCGCAATATCTCTACAGTAAATAGATAAATAAATAGAGTTTCTCTTTTGGGGATTTCTGGGAATTAATACCGAGTTGCCAGATTTGTCATGAATTTTTGCTATGAATTTTATTCATAATTGCCGTGATACTTTTTTAAAATGTACTTTTGCGATATGAAAACTTTTGGAAAATGTAAATTTTTGAAAATTAAATTTTTGAAGAAGAAATCCCAGCATACCATTATCGAAGCGCTCTTATATATGAGCGATTTTATGAGCTTCTGTGAGTGTTTCCTGCGTGCATATTTCTGAGCTCATAAACGATCGATTTTTTGACTTTCTATGAGTGTTTCTTGCGTGTAAATTTCTGAGCTCATAAACGGTAAATTTTATGAGTGTTTTATGCTTGGTTTCACCGCGCATATTTCTGAGCTCATAAACGATAGCTTTTATGTGATTTTTATGAGTAATTTCTGCACGCTGACAGATAACGGTAAATTCCAGCTAAGCAGAAGAAAGAAGTTACACAAATTGATTCATTAGTGAATATTTTTGGAAGCGTAAAGACAAAATTGTGAGCTATTTTATAATAAATATAAAAATAATACATAATTAAAATAATGAAAATAGCAAGCTTAAAAGAAAGCAAATTAATAATAAGTGAACTTCGTTCAAATAAATTAAGAAAAGAAAATCCAGCATGTAATATTAAAAATAAAAAGAGTCATAAAATACTCTTTAATGGATAAAATTTAGAGCTCTTTCATGAGTGACCAGTTTATTGGAAAAAGCCACTCAAATATGAGCGTTTTATGACTGTTTATGATTATTTTATGAACTCATTATGAGCGTCAGAGTTCCGACAAAAGAGTCTTTATGAGCTCATTTAGAGCGCATATGGTAAGCTGGGAAACTACTCTTTTATGCATAAAATTTAGAGCTCTTTCATGAGTGACCACTTTAGTGGAAAAAGCCACTCAAATATGAGCGTTTTATGACTGTTTATGATTATTTTATGAACTCATTATGAGCGTCAGCTTTCCGACAAAAGAGTCTTTATGAGCTCATTTAGAGCGCATATGGTATGCTGGGATGAATGATTGAAACTAACACAAACAAATTTTTTCACTAACACATTTCAAAAAATTTTACAATCAATTCAATAATGACAGTCAATTGACTAGTCATTTGATCGAAACTGAGATGCAACTTCCCACGTACGCAAAAGTTTCCATTATATTTGTTATTTTGCCTTTAATAATGTGATAGAAACTTTGTTCTACGCAATGATGAATATAGCCTGCATGACTATCGATCAAATGAGCAGTCAATTGACTGGTAGTGTTGTTGTAGGGTACTCTTTAAAAAAAGTACTTTTAAAATATGAATTTACTTAAAAATGTGTTTTTCAAGAAGGTAATTTTTTTAAGAAAGGTACTTTTTACGAAAAGTAATTTTTAAGAAAAGTACTTTTTAGGAAATGTACTTTTTTTAAGCAAGGTACTTTTTAGGAAAAGAACTTTTTTAAGAAAGGTACTTTTTAAGAAACGTAAGTTTTTGGAAAAGTACATTTTTAAGAGAGGTACTTCTTAAGAAAAGTACTTCTTTAAGAAAGGTACTTTTTAGCAAAAGTAGTTTTTTAAGAAAGATACTTATAGGGAAAAGTACTTTTTTAAGAAAGGTACTTTTAAAGAAAAGTACTTTTTAAAAAAATACTTTTTGGGAAAAGTACTTTATTTTGAGAAAAGTACTATTTAGGAAAAGTACTTTTTTAAAAAACGTACTTTTGATAAATTTTACTTTTTTAAAAGGTACTTTTTGGGAAGTTTATTTTTAAGAAAGGTACTTTTTAGGAAAAGAACCTTTTTAAAAAAGGTACTTTTTAGGAAAAGTACTTTTTTAAGAAACGTACTCTTTGGGAAAAGTACTTTTTTAAGAAAGGTACTTTTTAGGAAATGAGCTTTTGTAAGAAAGGTACTTTTTAGGAAAACCACTTTTTTTAAAAAGCGAAAAAAATGTTTTTTTTTTAAAGAACTTTTTAGAAAAGGTACTTTTTAGGAAAAGTAATTTTTTAGGAAAGGAACTTTTTAAGAAAAGTACTTTTTTAAAAAGGCGAATTTTCTGTCGAAAAGCACTTTTTAGAAAAGGAACTTTGACTTAATATTTTTCATTTCATTTATTTATTCATTATGTATACCTATCCTATGGGCCATATTCGTCACATCATACTACTCATTAAAAACAAAAACATATGTTCAAATTTTATCATTGGTTTCAATATACATACATACATACATATGAATGTACATATGTAGATAAATATTCAATCGAAATTTTTCTTTCGATATCGTGAAACAAGCCATTAGTCTCATTTAAGGAGACAAACAAATTAATGCGAATGAAATTAAAACTAACAGACTTAAATATTAAAGTAAATTTTTTTATTATTATTTCAAATTAAAAAACAAATGATCACACAAACAAAATATTTATGTAAAGCAGAGGAAAATATGAAAAAGGTTATGCAAAAATGAGGAGTAAGACTAAAAACCAACGAAAAAGGCTTTAAACTAATCTTAATTTCTCAATCACTTGCTGATATTCGCTCTCCACTTTTTCATACTCCTCCTGCAGCTGTTCAATTCGTAATTTCATATTTGGTAAACGGGCACGTAACCATTCAGTGTCCATTTTAGCCTTTTCCATCTTTTGGATATCACACATTTGCTTGTGATAAATAGCATTCAAACGTTTTTTAACATCCAAACGGTAAGAGGTGTAATCATCTTTGCTATGTATGTTTGTATTTAATAATCGCAAAATTTCATAAACTTTGCGACACTGACGAGGATTAATCTACGATTTTAACAAATTTTAAAGCCATTAATTAAATACACATTAAAACGAAGAGCTTTCAAGTGCAACTTAAACATACTTTTAATACTTCTCTCGCTTCTTTCACCATTTCCTTATTGAAACCCTTTTTAAGCTCTTCCTTATGAAAAGTCTTCAATTTCATACATAGCTTGGAATCAATATAATTACGCATACGTTGAAAATCGTCTGAAGGATCTTCCACTGTTATATCTGTAATATGTTTTTGTGCTTGATAGAAACTGTAAATGGTTTCAAGAAACTTCGTTCCTACGCCCAACTTTTGGAAGGGTGGCAAAACCAACATTTGTGAAATGCGTGGTCGTATATTTTGGGGGTAAGCATAATACTCATACACTGTAGTGTAGCCTACAGTGGCATACGATTCCTCACCGTTATCGTTCTTATATCTCTCATAACTAAATTAAGGAGGGGATTAGCTTCTTAGAAACATTTGCAAAGGGAATACTTTACCCACCATATGAAATATGTCCATTGGGGATCATCAACATCAATGTAAGAGGCGGCATCTACAAACCACAATACAAATGTTTGCAAGCGCGAGAAAAACTTCAAGAAGGTGGCCTGTTTGTAGTTACAATTGTAAAAATCGAATATTCTTTCCTCGCCGTTTTCATCTTTTTGTATGTATTCGAAAAGCTTTTCTCCAAATGGCTGAAATTTATCGGCTTTGTCTAAAGTCTTAAGAAATTCATCCATATTTACAAAATAACAACCATCCGGCAGCTTTTCCGCAATAATAGATACGACATCGTCAGCCTTTATATCTCCCTTGGACAATTCATCCACTTTCCTGCCGTATTCTATACCCAAATATATGTGCAAAGGCCCGGCCGTATACAGTATACTCACTTTTAAGCCTTGATATCCAAAAATACTTTCAGATTCACCAAATATCTGATGAGCCATCACTGGATGAAAGGCTAATTCTTCATTTTCTAAATCAGACCTTGAGCGTACTAAGAGGAAACTAATTGTGTGATTCGACCATATTGGATTAAAATAGTTGAACTTACTCAGTTTAAATTCTACCACTTCTAAAGCATCTAATACTAAGTCCTCGAAATCGTGAATTTTAGCCATGCTTAGTTAGTTTTTTATGCCTTTAGTTATTCTCAAATGCTTGCTGCAGATATCTTGGCGCGCAATTTTTCCCACGAAGTTTTTTTATGGCTCTCCAAAAATTCTTATTAATTGAAGTATTACAAAATATAAGAACGTTTTATTTGAAATATGTATTAATTTGTTGCGAATTTTGATAAATTCATTCAAATTTTTGTTAATTTATAACACAAAATTACCCACAAATATGCACACACGAAATAAAATACAATAAGAAAATAATTGTGCCGAAATTTATTCTCCAGACCAGCGTTGTCAACTATTTATAAGCAAAACGCGCTATACAATTTAAAAAAAACGAGCTAGAACGCACTAAGTTAGGCTGATGACAGAGTGGCCGCTAGAAGCTATAATATAAGATGGTGCTACAATGCGCTACAAACCACAGCCTGTGGTTTCTTATGTGATCGCTCAAAAGATATCAGAGTGCGAGCGAAACTACATGCGAGTTTATGCTACAAAGCAGGTTGTGTAATGGTTTGTAGCACGTTGTAGCTTCTTATCTTTTGTTTTTGTTTTTCTGTCATGGCATTTTTCTGTTTTCCATTTTGTGCATGCCTTTTCTTTGTGAAATTTTGATTATTTAATAAACTTTTGTGTGTTAAAATCAAACAAAAATTAAATTAAACAAATTCATGATAGCCCTGATTAATTGAAATTTTTTCAAAACGCGCTTTTTATTAAGAGCGCGTTTGGCATAGTTAAAAAGCGTTAAATTGGCATCGCTATTCCAGGCACTCACTCGAAATTGAGCACATTAAGATGCCAGATGTTTAAGTTATGAAAAATCCTACCAGACTGCAATTATATGTAGTAGTGGAATATGACAGTTGCCATGTCGGCATGTTAACAAAATTGCAAAATTATTTACTAATCGCCAAAGTATCAACTGTCGTCAAATCAAATATTAAATTTCGTATGCATCTTTTTGTAAATAATCAGGGCAATAATTATTGAAATTCCGCGAGATATTTCTCCCTTTTCCAATTAGAATTTATTGTTTTCCGTTATTTGAAATTGTTCCCTGGGAAAAATTTCTGGAATTTTATTCATGATTCCCTTATATATTTTTTCCATATAAAATTTCTCAACGCTTAACGTTTTTGTTTTTAGTTAATTTTAATTATTTTTTTTTTGTTTTACAAAATTTGGTCTCTAAAATCGCCCCATCTGACAATGCAGCTAATCCCATCTTTAAAAAAACAGTTGAGAGCGTGTGGCAATTCTCGCATTTGTTTATACCCACTAAACAAAGCTCCATACTACCAGATTGATCAACCATGGCATGAAATTACAGAAATAATTTGTGAGAAAAAGGCCGCATTTTAAAGAAAATTTCTGCAAAAATATTGCTTTTAAATTAAGCAAAACGTATAAAACATCTGAAACCTTAATTGAAAAGTGAGTAGTTAGGAATACAAACTTGCAAAATGTGAAAATAAATGACATTATTGTTTTGTTGGCTGCAAATATAAATTGATTTTTCTTTATCCAGAAAAGCAAAATCATGGACAACTATTTATTTGATGGAGGTCGCATACAAAAAATGGAGGTTGATTATGCTCCAGCTTGTGACGAAAAAATACCCCTCGCTAAAGATTTGGCAAAAAAGAACCCCGATTCATTTCATGAGGCTATTGAGATGTTGCTGGCATTGGAAAAACAAACACGCCTGGGAGCAGATATGGTTTCTTGTTCTCGGGTTTTAGTAGCCATTTGTGAAATCTGCTACCAAGCAGGCAACTGGAATGCTTTAAACGAATATGTTACATTATTGGTGCGCCGACGTTCTCAGCTGAAGCAGGCAGTTTCAAAAATGATCCAAGAGTGTGTCACTTATGTAGAAAAAACACCTGATAAGGAAACTAAATTAAAACTAATTGATACCTTGAGAGCAGTGACTGAAGGTAAAATTTATGTAGAAATTGAAAGAGCTAGACTTACGAAAATCTTGGCGGATATAAAGGAAGCCGATGGTGATGTTACTGGCGCCGCTGCGGTGATGGAGGAATTACAAGTGGAGACATATGGATCTATGGATAAAAGAGAAAAGGTATCACAATATTCGCATTGTTACTTAACATCTTTTTTTAGCTTACTGTCTATTGCTATCTAGGTCGAACTTATTTTAGAACAAATGCGATTGTGTCTGCTTAAAGAAGATTTTGTTTCCACGCAAATCATAGCCAAAAAAATTAGCATTAAATTCTTCGATGATCCCTCCCAACACGATCTCAAATTGAAATTCTACAATTTAATGATACGTTTGGATCGCGACACATCATATTTGAAGACTTCGCGCCATTATCAAGCTATAGCTGAGCCACCCAAGGCTGTAGTGCCAAAACCTGAACCGATGGACGAAGATAAAAAGAAGAGCGATGAAAAAGAAAAGAAAAAGGATAAAGAGGAGGAAACCAAATCTGTTGAAGCGCCTGCACCTGTGGAACTAACACCAGAACAAGAGAAGGAACTAAAAGAAAAGTTAATTTGTGCAGTTCTGTATTGTATATTGGCGCCATATGATAACGAACAAAGTGATATGATGGCCCATTTATCCAAAAATAAAAAGTTGGAAGAAATACCAGCATATAAGTAAGATTTTTTTTAATGGCATTATTACTTTAGCTAAATTTTTCATATGCTCACAGGGAAATTTTGCGTCTCTTTATGTCCAAAGAATTAATTAATTTCGATACATTTAATAACGATTTTGGGGCAGTTTTGGCGGAAAATGAAATGTTTCAGGACAACACCAAACATGGAAAGAAATGTATCTCTGAACTAAAGGATCGCTTAATGGAACATGTAAAGGCATTTTTTAAAATACCTCTTTTTATTCTTATTAATCTTTCATATCTTTTAGAACATACGCATCATTGCCATGTACTATTCTCGTTTGCATTTAAAACGCATGAGTGAATTATTAAACTTGCCATCAAACCGTTGCGAAGAATATTTATCGAAATTGGCAAACAGCGATACCATACGTGTCAAGATCGATCGTCCTGCAGAAATTATTTACTTCACTGTCAAAAAAAGTGCTTCTGATGTATTGAACGCTTGGTCTAAGGATGTCAGCCAGCTGATGTCGTTAGTTAATAAGACTTGTCATTTGATCAACAAAGAAGAATGCATTCATTCTGTTAAAAGCATTACTGTAGAAGACTAAATTATATTTAATGCTTGCAAATATACATGTATTTTTTATATAGCGAGTATTATGTCTCAAGCATTATCAATGAACATGAACTTAATCAGCTGAAATTTAAATGAAATAAAATTGTTGAAAAGTATAATATTTTAATGATTATACTTGAATTGTAGCACTTCAATGATTTTCAATAAAGAATACTTGAAAAATTTTTATAAATAAAAATTCAATTGGACTAATTCAGTTGAAATTTTAATAAAAATAAACTGTTGAAAAGTTTAACATTTCAATGATTATACTTGAATTGTAGCACTTCAATGATTTTCAATAAAGAATACTTGAAAAATTTTTATAAATAAAAATTCACTATCATCGATATGAAATTATTATAGTTTTATATTTTATTCGAAACCCTACATTAATTAATCAATTAAAAATTTCAAAAATTATTTTATGGTTTTACCTCAAATTCGTTATTTATTAGTAATATTTATCTCTACAGCAACTTCTACAACAAAAACTAATTAAGTTAGTAAGTAGTTTTTGATGTAATAAATAATCGAAAGCACTGAAGTTTCACAGAATTTGTCAAATAAAGAAAAATCGGTTTTTGGATTATTATTGAATACAAAATTTAGAAGGCTTAATTTACGAAATTTACTGAAAATTATTTGCAAGTGCAACATAGGTACATCCTTGACCACATACAGTCGGCATAAAAATTGTCAGATTATGCCAGCCCCCTCTCACAACTTAGAAGGAGTAACAGAACTACTAGTATGAACAAAAAACCGGTGTCAAATAACTAATATTTTTTAAACACGATAATTTTTCGTGTTTTTTGATATAAACATAGTTAAAATACACTTACCAAGCCTTGCAGACATTGTCGTCCTTGTTTCTTAAGCTTTCGTAAAGACACAAATTTTATAAGTAGTTTCGTCATTATCACTTAAGCAAACACAAACACTAAACACAAATACATTAATAACATATAGAAATATCACTTTAATTAAGATAACTCGAAAAAAATTTGAATGGCTCATTTATAACACGTTCAACAACAATAGGCAATTCACTTGACGCCTAGTTTGTTGCATTTTGCTTTTGCTTGCTTTATGAGTACCGTTATTCCACTTTCCATAATAAACACAGCCAATTTACTATATTGCTTTTAAGTCTGGCAGCTTGACTACAATATATTCTACCGTTACAAAAATATACCCTATTTATGTCCAATTTCCCTTATTCAAAAGTTGTCTTGCAGTTTTTAAAAAAGAAATAGTGAATAAATTTCAAGCTTCGTATAGATTTTTTTAATTTAAGAAAGTTTGCGTTTGTAGAGTATTTTGAATGCTTACAAAACAAAGCTGTAACATCTGCCTACACTAATTGATAAAAAATGTGGCATCTTCGAAATTTGCTTGCACACTTTTCTAATTTACACACACACATACAAATGTACATGTAAATACAGATGTACATACATATATTTTAGCTGCATACTTCTCAAATATTTACTACTTTAAAGCAGCATTTAGCGAATCAAGATGCCAAAAGACGATTGCAAATATTGGGATAAATGTTATCAAAAGAATACGGATCACTTGGAAAAGTATAATCATCCGAAATCAGAAAAATTAAGTGCTGGCGAAAAAGAAACTAAGGCACCGCAGAAACGCCGATCCTCGGAGATTGATGGTAAGGAAAGGAACGATGAACCAGCATCCACTTCTAGTAAGGAAGCAGATAAGCCCAAATATGAAACAGAGGATTTGAAAAAAGAAGCGCTGGCCAATATAAGCGGAAAAGACTGGATGGCTATGTTGCAGAAGAGAATTAAACTTTCTGAGCAGCAAGAGTATGATGATTTGCTGAAAACAAACGAGTTTCTGCGTCATAAGTTTCTTGTAGAAATGCCACCAGATTTCTATGCATTTTGGAAATTTCTGGAGGAATTGAAGCCAGACTTAAAAGGTCAGGATCTGTTGTTACATGTACAGAAACAATTTCAATTAATGTTGGTTGGGCCATTTGAATTTTTGGCGGGAAAATTCGATAAAGCCAAACTGCACCAGCCAGGTGATTATCTGAGGCATTGGCGATTTTATTACGATCCGGCTGAATTTCAAACAGTATTTGTTCGCAAGGGTACTGGAATACACTATGGCTATTGGCGTGATACACCCGATGAAAAAGAAACACTTTTAGTGGCCCGTAATGATGCCTCTAAAAGTTATGAATTTGAATTTGTGGCCGGAAATCTATTTGATGCCTTTTTGCATTTTTTGGAAAAGGATTTTCAAGGAACTCCCTTCACAGCTGCCTCTGTGACCAATGTTAAAAAATGTTTACAAAAATTCATACAAACCAATGAAGTTAAATTGGAAACTTTAGAAAAATTGAAGAAAGTACGCAGTACTAAAGTAGTCTGTAAGTCTTTCCACCGTGCGGGGATAGTAGTACCTTTCGATTCAAAAACGCACTTAGGATACAGACCCTTAATGGAAAGCGATGCTGAGTTGAAGAAGATCTTAAAACTGTTTGATACGGCTGGTTCATCAAAAGACAACAAAGATGATTCGGTTACAACTGCGGTAATGGAAAAACTACAGCCCATTGCTACCGCAGCCACTATAGCAGTGGATGAATGCGATTTTGGCACTGCTCTGGAATTAGGTATTGATTTGTTTTGCAGTGGACATCCTCAATTACATAAACTCATTCAATCCTTGCTAATACCAGCCTATTCTTTGTTAAAACGGCCTCAATTCATAGCTATAACTAAGGCTCATTTGGATAGAAGGGTGAAATCGTTGAATTTAAGTATGTTTGATTATGATTATTGAATTTTTTATAATAAAATTGTATATAAATTAACGAGTACATCGGAGTGTACTACCTCTTACTAGTTGTTGAGTAAGTTAACTTATAAATATAAACTCTTGATCATTAAAACAGCAGCTTCTTTTAAATTTCACCATTTGAGTTTTTATGATTACCAAATACACCGAGCCTTAAATGTTAGTTTAAGATTTTTATACTAAACAGTTTTTATGTATACAAATGAGAGTCATCACGGTTTTTAGGGTTGTAGGTATCTAAGCATTCTATATCTAGTTCACGTAAAAGTTTAACTATTGGTTTTGCCGCTACACAATCTAGAGTAATGTTGTCTGTATATGCCACATATGACTGGACCTTCATACCTGCATTTGAGCGCCAGGAACAAACTAAAACAAAAATATCAGCAATCAAAACGTTTCGATACAAATTTGAAATTGACTAATTTCTTACTTCCCGCTGCTACGCCAGCTATAAAATTTGGAGCTTCTAAGCACGCAACACTGTCAATATTTCCATTTATAGCCCTTAAAAACGTTATTTCATCTCTAAATGAAGCAATATTTTCGCTTTTATAATCCACTTTAGGTTTTATTGTAAAAGTGATAACTTTTTCGGGCTGACAAAGGTTCAATAATAATGCACATATTTCTCCACTGCTCGCTAAGTCTTCATTTATTATAACTAGCAACATTTCTTTGTCGGGCATATAGTGCAAAGACGACTTTTTGCTGGGTATATCGGCCAGTTTTATAGCATTTTTTAATAAAGATGCTTCTGCGAATTCTGATATAGATGTTCCTTCGATTACAAACATCAATTTAGAATTAGATGAATGCCGTCGCACATCTTCCTCTGAAGTTGTATATCTAAATGAAAGCCTTTGGAAACAATAGGTGAAATTCTTCTCAAATAAAACCACTTTACAACTTACTTTTCCAAAGCCTTTTGTGGGCAATCGTCCTCGTCGCAGTCATCCCAAAACGCTCGTGATGACGGTATATTTAACTCTCCAAAACCCATTGGGCAACCCATTTCGGAGCTTAGGTTTTTAATAAGTAAATAAATTTAAATTTGGTTAAAAAAAATTTAATAACAAGCACAAGTCATGCGGTGTATGTTCAGTGTATGCTCTAGTTTACTTAATCTGACTTGCCAGCTTGAGAAGATTTGCTTTCCTCTGTACTGTCAGTCTTATTTGTCTACTAAACAAAGTTCGTGTCAGCTTGACACTAATCTAAGACAGAGTTGTTCAATTATAATTGTGTGGTTTTGCAGAAATTTGTTTGGCTTTTTAATTGATTTTGTATGGATTTTGCATAATTCAAAATAAAATATGGTTTTCGGTAATTTAGAGAGCGGTAATTAGTAAAATAATATAATTGTCTATGGAAATCATTTAAAAATATAAAAAAATTACAGGTTCTGGCTCGGAATCCGATTCTAGCGGTAGCCGCAGCTCTAGTCGCAGCAGAAGCAACTCGCCGGAAAATGCTAAAGCAGGGTAAGTGAAAAGCAAAAAGTTAATGTTATATACAAAATTTTTATTTAAAAATACTACAAAAGGTCTGGCAGTGAGCCTTCTCGTCCTGGGACTCCTGCAGGGCCAGTTTCTGGACGTTCCAGATCAAATTCTCGCTCTACATCAAAGTCACGTTCACGTTCAGGTAGCGTTCAAAGTAAACGTTCTGGCTCAGCAGCAACTCCCCGCAAATCCCGCTCACGTTCTAGGTCGGGTACACCACATAGTAATCGTTCCGGATCTGCCAGTAGCCAACATTCTAATGCTTCTAAAAGGTCAGGCTCGGCTGCAAGCCACGATTCTAACGCTTCTAAGAGATCAGGATCAGTCGCAAGCCATCATTCAAATGTCTCCAAACGTTCAGGATCCGTTGCAAGCCATCATTCAAATGTCTCGAAACGTTCAGGATCCGTTGCAAGCCATCATTCAAATGTCTCCAAACGCTCGGGCTCCGTTGCCAGCCATCATTCAAATGTCTCCAAACGTTCAGGTTCCGTTGCAAGCCATCATTCAAATGCTTCGAAACGGTCAGGTTCCGCCGCAAGCCATCATTCTAATGATTCTAAACGTTCGCGTAGCCGTACACCTGCTGTTTCAGCTGTAGAGGGAAAACCCAATGAAGTAGAGTCAAGATCGCAATCACCTAATTTACAAATAGATGACAGAGTTGCCTCGCGCTCAAAATCACGAAGCAGAACTCATTCCAAATCGGGATCCCCTCGCAAATCTAGATCACGAAGTGGTTCCTCCCGCTCACGTTCAGGCACTAGATCCAGATCCCGTTCAGGTTCTCGAAGTCTTTCTGGTACCCCCCGCTCTCATAAATCAGGCAACGGTTCAGAGTCAGGTAGCGATTTTGGTGGAAGTAAAACAAAAGTCAAACGTAAAGCCGTTTCCAGTGGATCAGAGGATGAAGGCAAAGAATCATCACCAAAAAATAAAAAATCGCGGCTTATTGACTCGGACAGTGACAGCGAACAAGAGAATAATACTAACAAAATCGATGCCCAGGATATTTTTGGTGATGCTGACGACATAAGTCTCTCAGAGGATGAGGGTGGTAATGAAGATGCGGGAAGAAAAAAATCGGGAAGCGGTTCCGAAAAAGGTTCCACGAAATCACGATCCCGTTCTAGATCTTCATCTCGTGCTTCAGCTCGATCCCGATCGCGCTCAAGGTCCCGATCACGTTCGAGATCAAGATCACGTTCACGTTCTCGTTCTGCGGAACGTGTGGAACAACCCAAGGAGGATGAACCAGAGCCCATACCTGAAACTCGCATAGATGTTGAGATTCCTCGCATTGTCACCGACTTGGGCAGAGAAATACATTTTGTTAAATTACCCAATTTCCTGTCAGTCGATACCAGACCCTTCGATCATGAAACCTACGAAGATGAAATCGACGAAGAGGAAACCATGGATGAGGAAGGCAGACAACGTGTCAAATTGAAAGTCAGTAATACATTACGTTGGCGAGAATACATGAACAATAATGGTGACATGATTAAAGAATCGAATGCTCGTTTTGTGCGTTGGTCGGATGGCAGCATGTCTTTGCATTTGGGTAACGAAATATTCGATGTCTTCAAGCAGCCCCTGCATGGTGATCACAATCACATGTTTATACGTCAAGGCACCGGTTTACAGGGACAGGCGGTTTTCCGTACAAAACTTACTTTCCGTCCTCATTCAACTGAATCCTTCACTCACAAAAAGATGACTATGTCGTTGGCTGATCGTTCCACCAAAGTATCTGGCATTAAGATACTCACACAAGTCGGCAAGGATCCCAATGTAGATCGCTTATATAATCTTAAGAAGGAAGAAGAAAAACTTAAACAAGCAATGCGCAATCAACATAAACCACAGCCCAAAAAGAAGAAGGGTCTCGATGCCCATGGCAGTGCGTCTCATGGCGCCTACCATCACGACGACGGAAGTGATGATGAAAACGCTATTTCTTTGAGTGCTATCAAAAACAAATACAAAAAAGGTTCTGCAGCAGCAACTAGTGGTGGGGATCAGAAATCTTCAGGTATTTATTCATCTGATGATGATGATGGCTCTGATTTTGAGGGTAGACGCAGTAAAAAACATCCGGATAAAACTAAAGTTGTAAAGGCTCTAAGAGACTCTGACTCGGAATCAGATGTTGAACGTGGCACTGAAAAGGGTTCTCACAGCGAGCACAGCGAAAGTGGTGACGAAGTCGATGGCGGAAAAAGCGACAGAGGTGCCGTTGAAAGCGGCAGTGCATCTGGCAGCGACGAAGAGTAACTGTGGAAAATTAACAAAGGAAATATAATAGAAGAATATATAATTTTAATACGAATATGTAGTTTTAAATATCTTTTGTTTGGTTTTTAATGTGATGATGATTGATATAACACAAGTACGCAACTTCTGAGCAAGAAAATAAATTACAATAAACATTTTATATGCATACTAATTTATTCCTTATTTGTAAATATGTATGTAAGTAAATTCACATTACACCGCAATGCTTCAGCGTTTTATCATTAAGGCTAGAGCTTCTTTTAGCCACACAAAACTACAACGATCACATCCAAATAAATTAAATTAAATTCGTCTGTATTCCAAAAGTAATCAGAGTGATTAATAAATATACGGGCCTGTTCTGAAAATAATGATAATGATTTAGTTTTCATTAATTATGAAAACCTGAATAAAACTATGAACCTTCGCGTTGTAATGTGATGGCATGGGTTGGAATGTTGCAAAAAATCCGGTTTTTATTTAACGTACAATAAATAAAATGGATTATCTAAAAATACTAAAAGATGATTTATCACAATTGGCTATCAAACCAAATGTAATGGGAGATTGTTATTGATTCTTATTCTTCTATCCGGTTAACTCCTACCGCAGCATAGGGCGTCAAATGATAATTGATTAATTCGAAATAAATAAATTTAATAAATGGCTTCCATACAATATAAAAAATTGCTGCCACATCCTACATAGAGCGGGTGTATGACATATGAAAAATAAATTGTACGTGCGGTAGTTTAGGGGCAAAAATTAACTAAAAAGTTAATATGGTAGATGTTTGGTGGCTACATTAACTGCATTATGTATAAGCAAAAATTGACATGAAGTTAGCATAAGTGACGAAATTGAATAAGGTGTTAACAAGTTCCTCCACACAATTTCAGATTAAAAACGGCAGCATTATCTAATTTTAAGTCCTAGCATGATTTTAATGTCAAGTTTTATCGCAAAAGTCTTTGAGATCATGTTCAATTTTGCCACTTATGCTAACTTCATGCCGTAAGTATTAATTTTTAATGTCGCAATTATTTCCAGTGTTGCCAAAACGGTGGTTTTCCCGCTATATATTATCATTAGTGGCAAGTCTATTTAAAAAACCACCAGCGCGAATTTTAGCGGAAAAATTTCTAAGTTGAGTTTTTTCCATATTAACACGTACAGCAAAAACGTCACTTTTTTTGCAAATAAAAAATTTTCATATCGTGGTCGTGTAGTATAATGTGAAACTTTAAAAGGTTGAAAATAAAAACATATGTATGTACATATATACATACATACGAGTATAAAAGGGAACAAATCTCATTTTTAGTGAATAATATTTAAATCGAGATTAAAATTGTACTACAAACGAATTTAATCATTGTTTACGTATTAAAAAAAATAGTAAAAAAAATCTTTAGACAAACGAAAAACAAACCGAAAACTGGGTGATTGGACCAGTGAGTATGAGGAAAACATAATATAATATAATTCATAATATATATGAATAATTCATAATATATATGAATAATTTGTTTTTGATTAAAGACTTTTTTATTGAAATTTTCATTCGAAATTAAACTTCAAGGCAATGTGAGTTTATATTATCAACACTATTTTTTAATTTCAGATTGTCAGAAAATCAGGAAATTTTAACAATATTTTACAAATACTTCAAGCAAAATGGCAAGATATTGTTCCACAAGTGTAGAATAATTAAGGTCTATCGCAGAAAATGTTGAAAAGATACTTAATCAGCTTAAACATTAATATTAATAGATGGAATAGTCCCTTGGATTCTAATTTTTCCGGATTCGATGTTCGTGTATGGAAACTCTGCAGGAAATAAAATACCTGCTTAAATAGTAGGCTGAGTTTTGCTTACAAATATTTGGGAAATATGAGATTCCGACATACACAAATCTATGCATATCTATACATATTTTATATGTATACATATTTTATAAAATTTATCTTATTTTTTTTTGCCAATAAACCATAATAAAAGGCATATATATGCTGGTTATAAAAAATTCAGCGGTTATATTAGCGTTTATTTTTATTAAGCTGGCGGTTTTTTAGCGGGTTTTCAGGGGCTATATGGTGGGAAATGCCTACAACATTTTGGCAACACTGCTTATTTCATACCCACTTTATAAAGGAAAAGTTAGTGTAGTTTTTATACCCTTTACCAAAAAATGGTAAAAGGGTATATATAGGTTTGTCATTCCGTTTGTAATTTCTACAATATTAATAAGCGACACATAAAGTATATATATTCTGGATCCTTATGCATAGGGAAGACGAACAAGCGATGTCCGTCTGTCCGTCTGTCTGTACGTGAAATCGGTTTTCCCAAGCTCCCAGAAGAGCTAGCGACTTCGTTCTTGGACTGGTGTGTCAGAAATTTTCCGAAAAATTTTGCTATTGAAATTCAGCAAAATCGAGCAGACGGTTTCAGAGCTGGAAAACTCAAACTCAATTTACCCATAGAAAATAACTACCGAAAACAAGTTTTTATTACTTTTTTATTAAATTAACTTATTTTATACTTCGGTATGAATAAAATTGGTATTTATAATTAAAAAAAAATTTTAAAAACTTAACAGATTAAAAAACGTTTCCAGGGTTGGAAAACTTTAACTTTTTTCCTAATAATTAAACATATTTCATGTTTTAGGAAGAAGGATATTTTCTCAGGAACGGTAAGAGCTATGGGTCTGAAATTTGGACAGTGTATGTAGAACTTTGGTCGCTACAACAAATATATAAAAGCTAAAAATTAAAGGGTGTTCCAAAATGAGTAACGAAAACTTTTAAAATCCCATGTAATATACATACAATTGTATGTATGTGTGTACATATGTATATTGACACTTGAAATTTGTAAAATTAGTGTATTTTTATATAGGCTACAACAATTAACACTAAAATTAAAAAAATTTAAATTAAAGGGTGGCCCATCAGTTAATGAAATTTTGACTATGTAATTTTGACAAATTGCTATATCTTGGAAACTGTAAGAGTTAAACTCTTGAAATTTTCAAAAACGGTCAAACTAAAAAATCCGAAAATTATAAAATCGCCAAAAATTTAAAAAAATCGCCAGAACAAAAAAAATCGCCAAAATGAAAAAAAAAACGCTAAAATTAAAAAAAAAGCCAAAAACCGAAAAAAATCGCCGAAACAAAAATAAATGATTATGTGAACAAAAATCGCCAAAAATTAAAAAAAAAAATCGCCTAAATGAAAAAGAATCGCAAAAATCAAAAAAAAATCGCCAAAACGAAAATAAATCGCTAAAATTAAAAAAACGCCATAAACCGAAATAAAATCGCCAAATCAAAAAAAAATTTCCTATATGAAAAAAATCGCCAAAAATTAAAAAAAATAGCTTAAATAAAAAAAAATCGCCAAAACGAAAAAAAATCGCCAAAATTAAAAAAACGCCAAAAACCGAAAAAAATCGCCAAAACGAGAAAAAAGTGTCAAAACAAAAAAAAATCCCACAATGACAAAAATCCGCAAAAATCGCAAAAAAAAAAACATTTTTATATGAACAAAAATCGTCAAAAATTAAAAAAATCGCCTAAATGAAAAAAAAATCGAGAAAAAAACTGTCAAAACTAAAAAAATTAAATATATAAAAAATAAAAAAATCGCCTAAATGAAAAAATCGTCAAAATCAAAAAAATCGCCAGCACGAAAAAAATCGCCAAAATTAAAAAAAAGCCAAAGACCGAAAAAAATCGCCAAAACCAAAAAAAAATTGCCTATATGAAACAAATCGCCAAAATTTAAAAAGCACCAAATTAAACATAATGCCAAAAAATTAAAAATTGCACTAGAAAAAAAGTATGAATTTTTTCACGAAATGAATATGCAGCTACATATCTCTGTGCTTATGTTTGTATCTCTATACTACATAAACGCACTTTGGTAAAGGGTATATAAGATTCGGCACAGCCGAATATAGCACTCTGACTTGTTTTTTTTTGGTTCTTGAAAATTTTTATTTTTCACTTATTTTTTAGCAATAAAACAAAGATTTTCATAGAAATCTGATTGATTTACCTTAAAAATGTTTTTGGTTTTAGCGTGGGAGTTATACAGTAAGAAGTCGTTTCCAAGATACACTCCCTAGAGTTTTTTTATGGACTCCTCCAGTATAAATTTCATTAAAAAGGTATGCACTTGCTAATGGAAAATTTTACTACAAAATAACTGTAAGCTACCCTGCAAGAAATGAATGATTGAAAATAACACAAAAAAATTTTTTCACTAACACATTTAAAACAATTTTACATTCAACTCAATAATGACTAGTCATTTGATCGGAAGTGTGATGCAACTTCACACGTACACAAAAGTTTCCATCACATTTTTCATTTTGCCTTTAATAATTTGATAGAAACTTTGTTCTAGGCAATGATGAATATAGCCTGCATGACTATCGATCAAATGAGCCGTCAATTGACTGGTAGTGTTCTTGTAGGGTATTCAGACGAAAAACTCGTAGACCAAACAATACACACACACCTGATCGCACTTAAAGAATAATTACGATGACGTGAGCCAAGAGCTACTTTACGAATGGAGAGAATATTTGTGTGCTGCGAAAGAAAAAATTCGTTCGGTCAAATAATTTGTCAGTAAATTATGTAATTGCATCACGAGCTGTGCAACATTAGGTGATAAAATTCTATAGATGATGAATTTCCTAAAATGCACCAAAAACAACCGTTAAAGTGATGTATTAAAAAACAGTGTTGCCAGTTTGTATATTTCAAAAAAAATCCCTATAATAATTTCCAAAAAAAATTTTAAACAAGTTTGACTTGCATTCTTATTTAAATCTTTTTATTTAATATTAAATTGTACTAAATTGCATTAATTATTTTCCTCATCTACTAATTTCTATTCACGACCGTAGGTTTTGACATTTGCAGCAGCAATAGTTTTCATTCTGAGGCAGTAAAAATAAAGAGCAGTGATTTTATTATTATTTAATAATTTATATCTTTATTTAATATTATTTTTTATATATAATAAACTTTTCGTTAAGATTTAACGCTAACATTTTATTATAAATTTTTTAAATTTTTAATATTTCATTTTTTTATTCGTTTATATTTTATATGCTTTCAATACTTAAAATTCAGTTAATATTATGATTGAATGATAATTATTATTTTAATAATAATTTTTTATGAACTTTTAACATTTTAAGGGAGTTTAAAAATTATATTTTTAAATGAAAGTAAAAGAGTTTTATTTCAATATAAATGCGCTTGGTAATAAAATATTTTTTATTAAAAAAAAATATAACAAAAAAAAAACTACAAATGAATACTTCAAGTCCACATTACATACAATTAAAATATATTAATATCTGTTTAAAGGAGGTACACACATACATTATTTTTATTTTTTAATTACTACCATGATACAATAATATAAAGGTAAAACCATTCTCTCTTTTCGTCGCCATATTAACCTTCTGACGTTTATCCCGATTATTTTTTACTCTCAAAAATAATGCTACCGTATTCATCTGTAAAATCCGAGTTTTTTTTACTTTTTGACTGTTATGCTTTTTTAATTAAAAAAAAAATGTTTTATAATGAAAATATTGAAAAATTCATCACTTTTGTATTAAAAGTTATTAAATAGATATTGACATACATATATCATAAATAATTGTAATTTGTGTAAAAAATAAATGTTAAGCAATGAGCTGGGTATATCACAATTGCAGTAATACCAAGCATTTCAGCAAAGGCACAAATGTCAAGTTTTTTTCAATTTCCTTCAATTCCATATATGCGGCAGAAATGGATAGAAACATGCAATATAGATGATGGTTTACTACCAAAAAATCCTTTGTGTTGTTCTGCTCACTTCCGTGAAGAGCATATGAATGTAAAAAAATCATTGTATCCGTTTGAGCCTAAGTGCAATTCCTCTTCAAAGGTAACTGCCATATTAAATACTTGCATTACATTATTGCTTTAAAGTAGTGTTGTCCACAGGTACACTTTCACATTCTGGGAGTTTACTCCGTATTTCTTAACGAAAGAAAATGCTTTCGAATTTGGTTGTTATTAACATTGTTCTACTAAACTAGCCATCTGGAATGTGTATGTATGTATGTTAATGTTATGCAAGGTTAGGAAGGGTGGTGCTAAAACATACCTCCAATCGTATACCAAGTTGGTTCCATTCTGAACCAATAGTATGCAAACTCGAAAGTATTTTCGTTCCCTTTGATTGCAAAACTATGTAGTGGCCGGTAAACACCGTAGTTTTAAAAACCAAAAATTTTTAAAACTTCAGGAGAAGATGGATAATAACAGTTTTCAATAATTTTAACCAATATTCTGTTATTCTGCTTTTAGCAAGTTTTTTGCTCATTTTCGCGTTTCTTTTGTCGAATTTCTTATGTTTTCAAACATCGATGTTTTTAAGAATGATGTTGCATCCCTAGCCGTGAGGCTTTTTTATTATCAGGTGAATTAAATAAAAAATCAAACATTTGCTTACTTTTGTAGGTCATATTACACGCGAATTTCGTTATCCTCATGTCCAATTGATACAACGTTTAAAAAAATATGTATTAAACTATAATTTCTAAACTCATTTCAAAAAGCATTCCTAAATAAAAGTTGCCATTATATTTGTGTGGCAACGTTTTCCTCTCTGTTTACAAAAAAACAGTATTCAAATAATTTGGGTAAAAGTCATAATTAATTTTAAACGTCAAATGTGGTTTTTTTACCTTTATATTATTGTATCATGATTACTACTTTTGTCAGTATTTATGCATAAATAATATTATACAGTAAAAAAAATTTAAATTTGTATAAAAAAAACAATTCTATTCTGGGTAAAAAATATTTTTTTATTGTTTTGATTTTTTTTTTGGCAAAAGTGTTGATTTCGTTTCGCAGCTGAATTTTTACTAAAACGGATTAAATTGTTGGTATAATTGTGCGTTTTGTTTAAATGCAAATACCTATAGAGAAATCGTTATTTGTTATTATAATTGTATTATAATTTTTTTTAATCTGACTTTCGAAGATCTTAAGCTCAGTAATATGCTAAATGGGGGTTTTTAAAGTTAATATATTGTTACCTGAAACGCAAAACGCCCTAACTAACATTTTATTAAGCATGTCTAAATGCATTTCATTGTAGCTGAGCAAAACGCTAATGTTTATATGTAACAAACTCTCAATAAATTACTGAACGGGCCTACTGTATTTTAAAACACCGATGCATACATATTTATCTGACGTCATTATGCATTAGCATAAATAATTTTTAATTTATGATTTGATTAGTCCTCGTCCATACAGTGAAACATTTGCTGCAAAACATTTGAGTTTGTGGACGAGAGGGGAAAGAGGAATGGCAAAGGGTACTTTGTTTCATGTACACGAAGTTCTTGGTGAGTACGTCATTCTCGCCTCATGCTTATGAAAAATATATCAGAAAATGTATTAACCTGCAAAACAAAAGCTTCACAGTGTGGACACGATGCAGTTTCAAAAGAGAAATCAAAAATGTTTCGCAGCAAATGTTTCACTGTATGGACGATGACTTAGGCGTAAGTTCGTAATTAGTAAAAAAAAATAAACGACAGTGGCAAGGCTGTTGTATATTAGAGATGGTAAAATTGAGCTTTCATTACAAAAATGGTTGCAGCGAATTGTGTTACGATGAATCAAAACAATTCACATATTCTCTTTGCAACTGTAATGTAAAGTAACTGCAACAGTAGGAAACAGCTGATCGATATTATGTGAAAAGTAATGAAAATTTGATATAGAGATGTAATGTAACGTAACTGTTCATATAAAAATATCGACCAGCTGTTTCCTACGTTGTGCATTACATTACAGTCGGCTAACTGAGCTTTAAGCAGTGCGTATGAACGTAGTATTTGTGATTTAGCTATTTGCAAATAAAAAATTAATTCGCCGTTTATGCGGCGAAATTCTCTATTTGCAATATTTTTATTTGCGAATAAGTCGACCGTATAAACGTAGTAATAGATTTCCGAGTTTTGTGCTTGGTAATCAAGAGTACAGACAAAAATCTTCTCTAGTTAATAAAACCTTTAATTGAAAAAAATATACAAATAATCAATTAAAACTTCAATAGAGTTAATTAATTTTTTAATCAAAAATTTAATCGATTAAAAGTTAAATTAAAAATTTAATTGAGTCAATTAAAATTTTGTTTAAAAGTTTAATTCGAAATTATTAAATTTTTAATTGATTTTTGTTTTTTTTTTAATTAAAGCTGTCGATTGAAGAAACATTTTATCTGTGTGCAATGATCTTGTACATGGAAAAAAGTTTTCATGCAATTAACACGTTTAATTAAAAAAAAAATAAACAAACATCAATTGAAAAATTTATTGAGTCAAATAAACTTTTAATAAAATAAAATTTTTAAGCAAAAGTTTAAATGAATCAATAGAATTATTTATTGATTTTTTTAAGTTAAACGTGTTTATTGCAGGAATTTTTTCTGTATATAAAAATAAAAATTTTAAGCTTATTAACCCATAACAGCATTTTACAAGGATTGGGGAATCCCACAAAGGATTACTTTGTTTAATATTAAATCAGTAAATTTTTGTTAAAACTTTGCCGTTATTTGCCGACGCGAAAAATGCGTAAAATTTTGCAGAAACTTATTTAACAAATTCTTGTATGCAGACAATTTTTATAACGATATTTATTTTCGGAAGAGTCCGAACTCAATTAACACGCAAGCAAAGTTAAATTTTCTATAACGATATGTATACAATTGTATTGCTTTCAATTATGACTTGAATAGATTTTTTTTGAAAAAATAATCGTTGTTTATTTGTTTTAAATATGTAGAAGCACACAGATTTACATACGTAAGTAAAGTACTTAAAATAATAGTTTGTATTAAATATGTATATTAAATAAGATGTTTTTAAAACATTTAATGAAAATTTTTCTTTTCTTTATTTCGAAGGCCAATTGGGTTTTTTTTCTTGCATTATAAAATATAAATACAGCTCATTATTATAAAAAGATAAATAATAATAAAAAATATAAATGTAATCTTACACTTACATACTTTATTTAGCGCTGAGGGCGGCACAAGTAGCAGCATAAAGAGTGCAGTTGATTTTCTTTTAAAACAAAAAGAAATCTTAT
Organism: Tachina fera; assembly: GCA_905220375.1. Lineage (NCBI taxonomy): Eukaryota > Metazoa > Arthropoda > Insecta > Diptera > Tachinidae > Tachina > Tachina fera. The sequence goes on from LR999963.1 coordinate 182,628,966, forward strand.
AAAAATATGACTTAAAAATTAATAAAAGCGAGATTGCACTACAGAGTCTTTGATTACTCATAAATAACACTCAATTATACACTCTGTACTTTTTAATTTTGTTTTTGTTTTGTTTTGCATAAACTCCATAACAAACTTTTGGCCAAAAGTCCATATGTTAAAACTTAAAAATACTATCAGCAGGCCTGAAAAAAGAACAAAAGAGAAAATCAAGTACTAATTATTTTTTGAAATATTAACGGGCAAGGCAAATTCATACAAGGTATACTCGGCTCAATTCGCTTTGAGGAATTTATAGTTGGGATCAATGTTGCCAGATTTGCAGATTTCTCTGCATTTTGATGATTTTTCATAGCAAAAATTATACAGTGAGATTTACAGATTTTCACTGCCAAATTGCAGAATTTCAAACACGATTGTGTAACATCAATATTTCCTGTTTTTTTTACTACTTAAAAGAAATAATCATGGTGTTAATGTCAGAAACATACACATAACAAATAACACTAACAAATAAGTAGTTTTTGACGTTTAATTTTGCAGTAAAAATGTCATCAACATAACAATATTAAAAGAAACTAACAAATCTGTGCAAAGTTATATACATACATATATGTATACACATCGCACAATAAATCATAAACTCAAAATTATGAAAATGGTTCAGTTTTTTCATGGACCGCAAAATTTTCTTTTGCAGCAAAGTCCTTTTGAAAAATTGTTTGACACTTCTGAACATCTGGAATTTTTTGAGTTGTGACTGTTTATGATTTATTGTTGCTGTACTGTATGTGTACTTCTTTGCACAAATTTGTATGTAGTATATGTACCATTTTTTTCAAGTTTTATATGGAAAACTTGTGCATATATTTGTCCCTAGCCTTTTGTTAATATTTATTTTTAGTATTTTTTTATTGGGAATTGCTACAATTTAAGTTTGACATTTATTAACGCATTAATAATCCCAAGTTATTATTTTACTTATTCAGTAATATAATTTTTTATTAAAAATACATTGAAATGGATTATTGAGGGGTTTAGCTGGATCCTATGCGCATTTCATTGTTGCTAATGCAGATCATCAGGGAACCTTTACCTAAAGTTTCTTAGAACAACTAGAGTTATTATGTAATAAACTTTCATTTAAACAAATGAAACCGCACGATTTTAGAGAACTAACTCCGAAAATAGAAATATTTTTTTAGATTTTTTAAAATTTTTTTTATTATATAGATTCTCGATTATCATATTTAAACGAAAATTATCGTGTATGATTTTAAACATGTCTGCAGGACCATTATTAATTTTGGGAAACCGAGAAATTTACTCGCCGAATAATTAGTTTTTTTTTTGCAAGTTAATTTATGTTAATTTGAAATCAAAATGAAAAACAATTCAAAAAAAAGTGGTGTTTTTATTGTTGTAGATTTTTTTTGCCAATTTTTTAAAATTATTTTTCAGATTTTTTAGCCAATTTTTGCAGATTTTTGGTAAAATTGTCTGGCAACACTGCTTGGGATGTAAAAAGAATATACTGAAAAATTTCCTTTCACCAGCGTTGCCAAATGTGTAGATTTCTCAGTATTTTACAGTTTGTTGAGCTCTTGAGCAGTCTTACCGTTTTCTTTTTGTTTAAAAAATCAATTTCTTTTAGTAATCAGTTTTTGCACTTTTTTTGCATTTGCTTGTTTTACTTTGCAGTAAATTTCTCAATTCTTATAAATATTTCTAATCATCAGTAATTATTATTATAACAGCCAACGTATGTATATTTAAATTAAAAGCGGCGAAGCGAAAATAGTCAGCTGACCGGTGCGACTACATGGTATGAATTCGCCTTGGTTAATAACGTTACTTTCACATAGAAAATACTACAATTATGCATTTTTTTCTTACCTGTAATTGTATTGAGTTCATTTCATAGCCGCCCTTACTTTGCATTTGTGTTTGTATTGCATTTAAGTGATTGGTGGACAATTCCACATCGGCCGATCCGATATGTCCGGTATGTTGAAAATTCGTTGGATTACCAATCATTGAACGATCTATGCGTAATCGTTGATGTCTTCGTCTTGATGGCGATTGTGGTTGATGGAAACAGCAGGAGAACCATTGTAACCAAATGTCACCAGAATTGGCCATTTTGTTTCGTCTATTTGATTTATTGTTGGTGGCCACGATTGTAAAATTAAAATAAAAAATATTGCACAAAAATAAGTAGTACTGAAATTTCTTCTTCTTCTATAGTATATTTTAAGTGCGTGTGGAGAGAGGAAGCGTTTCAAGGCGGGTAAAAGAACACCTTAGTTGGTTTATTGTCAATTTAGGAGGGGGATGATTAAGGTTATTGCCTCTTTTACGTTCTGAAGCAAGAATGTTACAGCAATATTGGCACACACTGCAAAGAAAAATTACAGTAAATTTATGAAAATTTAACAAAAACAAAAAAAGTGTTTTGTATGTAAATAAAATGGAGAAACGAATAGATTTTAAAATATTGCAGATTAAAAATCTTTAAATGCAATTAAACGTTTTTTTAAAGTTATTTTTTTATAATTATTGAACGAATTTCTAATGCATTTTTTTTTGGAAAATAAAGTTGCTATCAAATTTCTTAAATTTGTAACTTAAAAAACCTATTTGTTTTATAATTATAAGCCCTTAATTATAATTATAATTATTAATTAATTATAATTATAATCCCTCTTCAGTTAACATTAAATTTATTTCTGTCTATTTGAGAGGACAACTAAATTCCCCCTCCCTTATTTCCAAGGCACATTCAAGATTACAAAAATACAAAACTGAAAAAAAAACAAAATACATGACTTTTTAGTTCAGCCAAAATATCGAAAACGGAATTTGTTTAAGCAGTCGGGGAACGTCTCTCGCGTCATCGTAATTATTTCTTAAGTGCGGTCAGGCTTGTGTTTGTTGTTTGGCCTTCGATAGTTTTTCGTCAAAATCGCACTGGTTGACTGATTTGCCATGGATTACCGTATAATCTTACGGTATTTTGTGGAATTTCTTTAACAACCACATTGCCTACTTCCTATGTGAAGGCATAGGTCGATTACAGTCAGTCACAAAACTTTTTAAAATACTGTTAATAACATCTTGGGCATATGGTCTACGTTACTCCGCCCATATATGGGCAACACCATATTATGCAAATTTACTTTGCATTAATATGTTTTAAATAAATAAATAAATAAATTTGTTTAACAAAATAAAAATACACATTATTCACATAAATTTGAAAAATTTTTTTCACGGCGGCTAGCACTAATTAAATTTGCAACGTTAAGAACTTAACAACTTTTCACAATTTTTTAACATTTGTAATTTTGTTTACAAAAAATTTCGTTTTGATAAAATATTTTTCATGTTTATTTTTTTTTAACATTTTTTAAATTTCTTTTTCTTAAAAACTTTTTGAAGTTTCCAGGCAACTTTAATTTAAAATAAAAAATGGCTCAGCTGAGAGTCTGAACACAATGTAGCGATTATTTATTGCGGTGCGGTTTTCCATACGATTTTGAAGTAAAAATCCGCAGTGCGGGACGGAGTAAAATTAAAATCTATTTAAGAGTCTGAACACAATGTAACGATTATTTAAGAAAAAAAAAACAAATGCGAATTTTCCAATTTTTTGGAAAATTTCTATATTTTTTAATTTTGCAACTCCGGCGGTTTTAATCAATAATTTAGCTGCTAACAAAAGTGGCACACAAGATGTGGTTTAGTTTACATGGGAGGCCCTGTTTAGGTATCCCAATGTCTAGAAAGTGCAAAAAGATTTCAATAAAAATACTTTTTAAGTTTTTTTATTCATATTATGATGTACATATCGTCACCTTAAATGCAAACGGACGTAACTACACAAAAATTCGAACTCGAGTTTTTGATTGATTATGATTCATTTTATCAAACTACACCTTCACGCAAATATTTAGACCTCTGCGATCAAAAATGACGACTTTATTAAAAAAACCTTAAATATTTAAAAGCACAACATTACACTTAAAAATATTTTATTTAAAATCCAGAACTGTTGTATTTCTTATTATTAAACTTAAGGGGCTCATACACACATCGGCTACTGCCGATGAACCCTTGATATACGTGTGTGATTGATATTTTACCATCAATCATATCAATCATCATTTAAAGTAAAAATTTATAAAATAAACATACGTTTGACAACAACAAAATTATTTATAGAATTGAAGAAATTAATTAAAAACGTATTTTCTTTACACATTATTTTTTCAGAACTTATTTTTTGTTTGTTTTATTTCCTTTTTTGACTGTTTTACTTTCTTTTTTTCAGTAAAACTTCAAATTTCAATATCAGAAAAATGAATAAATTAATTTTTTGTTCATTTGGAAAACTGTCAGCAGTATGAGTTCATTTAAAAATCAAAACTATTTTGATTTTTCATACTGCATTGTCTGTGTGACAAATGCATTAACAAAAATTTAAAATTTACCAATACATGCTTATCGCATGAGCATGAGCAGTATGTGTGTATGGACCCTTTTAAATTTGTTTGATTTCCAATTGATTTTTTTTACGTTTTTAACATTCACTGAGAACTGACATCGGAAATAAATTTCTCGGGTGATTCACAATAAATTTTTTCCCTTCGAGAGGAATGAAAATTTCTTGGGAATAAAAATTCCACTTGTTATTCACGATAGCGGTGATAATATTAATATTAAAATAAAAAATATTCTTACTTTTATATAAAAATTTCCTTTTTTTGGGTGAAAGTACATAAACGACACATTTCAGAAAGTTGTTTCAAAATTTACAGGCACTTTTTTTATTTTTTATCCAGTGAAAATTCGTATGCATGCTAATTGATATGAAATATGTACCCTTATCGGGAATAAAACTTCACGTGAACTATGTTGCCGTTTTCTAAAATTTCGATCTCCGAAGTTTGCGTTGTTGTTGTGTCAGTGTAATATTTTCTTATTTTGTGCACGGGAAATATTTCACGTGAACAAAATGTTCGCCATGACTAATGTAAAACCTTTAGAACTGGAGAGGTTATTGGTTATACGCGATAGCCCATTCGAATCGATGTCCGTTATAACCGTACTCCACTGTATATGCCACCAAATTGTATAGATTTTGTTCTCGTTTTTTTTTCTTATAAAAGAATTAATAAATAAATTTAAGACCACAAATTAAAACTTCAATGTACAACATACAAAAACCACATATAACACATTTTAGTAACAATTTGGGGTTTGCACAAACACACACATACACTCTCACACACGCAAATGAAACACATAAAATATAAAAATAAAACACAACTTTTCTTAAAATAAGACAGCCGACTCATAAGAAAAATTAATAATTCCCATATAATATTTCAAATATTCACACCTTATTCCGAAAAGCCAAAGTGCCAGCCAGCCATTAAGCCAGTCATCAGTTAGTGGCAATTGCGTGCCGTTGCACTTGAATAACAATAAATAAATAAATGCAAGCAACAATTACAGTCAGTTGCAGAATGTAATAAATGTTAACGAGCATTAAAATGAAAGAAGAACTTTATACTCGATTGTTTGTTTTACATTTAAAAATATCCATATAAAAATTAGTCAGATAATTTTATTAAAACTAAGTTTCCATGAAAAAAAAGAAGAAGAATAATGACACACTCCTCACACACACACACACACACACATGAAAGAATACACATGTAGAAATCTGGTTAAAACGTAGCGAGTAATATAAAAAAATACAACTTGCTTTTCAACAATGATGAACATTTAGTAAAATGTATTAATGATGTGTATATTTTAGAGTAGGAGAACGCTGCACTAATGTTGGCTTCCAAAAGTGAGAAATGATTTCGCAAAATATACGCCAACTTTGCCCAATGTTGATAAATGTACCAAAATGATACATCCAGTCATGTGCAAATCTTGAAAGAAACTTGGTTTTTCACGTTAAAAACTCCTGCTTATATTCTGATTCTTACTTATCCGCTATTGACATTCGTATGATAATAACACCACAAAATCAAACTAAAAATTAATACTTGGGGGCATGGTTGCCAGATTTGACGATTTTGGGTTGAAAAAATAGCATTTTGACGACTGGACGATATTCGCCTTCAATTTGAAGATTTTAAAATAATTAGTAATTTAAACCAATTTTGAGCTTGACCAAGAACTTGGCAGCTTTTGAAACAATATGCAATAGAACTAAAGAGTACAAGACAAGTCAATAGCAAAAACTATTTAAAAAGGTTATGAGTAATTTTTTAAAAACAGATTTATATGCTTGAATGTGATAATTTTTATTTCGGGGATTATAAAGATGAAAATAATTGTGTAGACATTGTTGAAATTTATTTAGGAATATTAGTATTTGCTGATGTTAAGGTTCATATGCAACCGTGTGGTAAAATTTTAATAAAATTAGACTTCGAAGATAAATTAAGTCTTATTTATCCCTACAATAATATTATATAAAAGAAAAGTTCTTTCTTCCGATATTCTAAAAGAGTTTTGTCACATTGTTAAAGAGTGTGAAGGTCAGGAAAGGGAATCTTAATTCAGGCAATTAAAGTTATTAAAATTGGAAAAAGTTTTCCATGATACATAATTAAAACTTTTCCCATAAAGTGAACAAAGGACTCTAGTCGTTTACTTCCCACCATAACTAATTTTGCCCACAAAACTTCTCCCAGCTAATAAAGTCTAGTTTAATTTTTTTCTCTTCTTTAGTAACTCACATTAGTTAATAAAAATAATTAATTCAACAAACGTAGTAAGAGTATTTAGTCAAGTTAATTTAAACAAAACCAAAGTAAAACATGTAATTATTTTGTGTTTTAAGCAATTGATGTCTTTTTTGATAAGAGTTTAGCTTATTTTATACAAAAACTACGAATTTATTTGTTGTGCTGTGTTTTCGTTTGATAAAAGTATTTTATTTTATGCTTGGAGTGGAGAAAAACGACAAAGAAGGTTTACACGAAGTTTTCTCTGATGATTTTCTCTTGCATACGCACCACTGCTTCCGACACATGTTTTGAAAAAAATTTTAAATTTTTGTGAACTTACGTCAGTGAAGTTAGAAGTTAATATTACTTTATTGTAAAAGTAAAAATATGTGCTCCATACGTATACAAGTTAACTGCTGTGTCACAGCTGTGAATTGAGAATTTGTTGTCCATATAAATAAGTCAATCGTTTAACGCCGACCAAGAAGCCGCCGCCGTAATATTTTTAACTATCAATCCGCTTACACTCACACAAGAAAAACAATTAATTGAAGTATATTTAAGTTTAAAATTTATTAACGCACTAATAATCCCAAATTATTATTTTACTTATTCAGTAAAATAATTTTTTATTAAAAATACATTGAAATTGATTATTGAGGGGTTAGCTGGATCCTATGCGCATTTCACTGTTGCTAATGCAGATCATCAGGGAACCTTTCTTTACCCAAAGTTTCTTAGAACAACTAGAGTTATTATGTTATAAACTTTCATTTAAACAAATGAGAAGCTCAACAAATAACAAAGTTGAAACAAGAACTCATTAATCAACATGTTTTTTATTTTCTTACTTTACTTTTGAATTGAATTAAATATACAATTAAATGATTTTTGTTAAGGTTTCTTTTATTTTATTTTAGTGTTTAATATGTTTACATTAAAACAATTAATCGGCGGCTGCGTCTGGGTGATGATGTTTTTGCTTAACAACCGCTTGAATTTTTCTTACGACACCTTCTTTTTTAATTATTATTTTTTTTATAGAAATGAAGCAAAACAATAGTTAACTTTATAATGTACATTTTTGTATGAAGAATTTGACTCAATCGCCAAATAGTGGCGTGTATAGCAAAAAAAATACTTATTAAACCTAAAAATAGCATATATGGAGCAAAATGAATGCTTTATATCTCGGAAACCATAATAAATTTTGTGAAACGCATTTTTGATTCAGAAAGAGGATATTCCAAATATGTGTACATATTCCATACCCAACTCATTCTTTTTAATAATGGTGGGTGGAGCAAAACTATTCTGAGTCGAAGATATGTTCTCTAATTTGACATCTCGACATTTTGATCGCGTCTAGGCCACTTAATAGGAAAGTAGTATCACTATCATCATACCGTGCTGATGTATGAGACCATGTATGGCCCCCTAATAGTCTCCTAAGAGAACATTTTGCCAATTTGGGGTCTTCCACAAAAAATAACACCCTGTACGTGTGTATTTGATGGCAATTAAAAATATATGTATGTATGTATGTATGTGTATATATTTTTATCTATTATCACTATAAAATTTGTTTTAAATTTAAGATTTGTTAATTTAAAAAACACACTTTTTGAGCTACTTTCTTCTTATTATTCATTGGGTGAGGGCAAAAGTTTTGTTATAATTTATGCTTTAAGCACCCCACACACGTTTCAATTCAATTGGCAACTGAGTGGGTTGTTGTCCAAATCAAGGCGTGTATGGCTCTGCCAATTGATTAGTTTGGCAGTTGTCGGGTTGTTTGAGGAAAATTGAAAAGAAATTGAAAAGATTTTTTAATTCGATTGTGCTGTGTGTGTTCGAGTTTCTTGATCAGTTGTCAAAACTTATGTTTGCAGTTTTATTTTGTAAAGAAAAAGTTAAGTATTTTTAAAATTTTATTTAATTTCATTGAATTTTAAATACAAAAATATAAAGATTAATGAATGAATGCAATAGAAGTTTTTGTTAAAAAAAATATAAATTTGACAATTGAATGAAAATTTGTTCAATTCAGTTTTTGAAGTGTGTGGCCAAAAATCAATTCCATTGAAAGAATCAATTGATAATTGATTTGAAGCGTGTATGGGGTACTTTCATAAGCTGTTTCTTTCTAGTAGAATTTTTTCCGGAGATGGAAACTCTAGCTGAATTCAGCCATTTGTTCGGACAAAAAAAAATCGGCCGTTTTCTGTAAACCGAATCAGAGTAAATTTCTCGTTTTCAAAAAATTAATAATGGTTCTGCAGACGTGTTTTAAAATCATTCGCGATAATTTTTCTTCAGATATGATATTTGGCAGTCTATATAATAAACAAATTTAAAAAAAAAACTAAAATAATATTTCTGTTATCGGAGTTAATTTTCATATCGATCGGTTTACAGAGTAGGGTAGAATGTTTGCTTTTTTTTTTCAAAATATATATAAAATTAAAATTAGAGTTTTCATTTCTGGATAGAAATGTTGTATAACAAATGAAAAATATCTTTCTTCGACTTTACGAAACTTTTTGGAACATTTAATTACAAAAGATTTAAAATTTCTGGATATGGATAAAAGCTGCATAGAAACTAATCCATCTATGTTGTGAAATAGGCAAAGTTAATCGAAATAACAAATAAAATTTTAAATTGTTTTTCCTTCAATAATCGGTAAATTACATAATAAAAAAACTTAAAAATGAAACTTGTAATCAATAAATAGTTTTGCAACGCAAATATAGCTTGGATGGAAGAAAAGAAACAGAGGCGACGTTAGCCTGTACAGTGTTTTAGGCTAGGATAGGTTAAGAAGGATAGTGCTTAAGCACTTCAAGTAGAAGGCTTTTTTTAAGGTTCCCTGGCGCGATAAGAACTAGTGTAAACCTTAGCCTCTATTAAGCCACCTAACGCCCAGTTTATACTGCGTGATATTTGATTTGTGGCGTTAGTTGTAACATCGAGCAATGACAAATAATATTTTCCAGTATGTCTGGCTTGTATAGCCTCTAAAAATCCACCATTCAAGACTCGTTTAAGCTCTCGCAAAGCCCTGCAGCATTCAATATCGAATGCTTAAATTTGCCTCCTTTTTCCATACTCAATAATAGTTTGGTATTCTTTTTAATTATATGGCAACGCTATGGGCATTGTATTTCATTTCCTTCCCCACTTTTAGCACTTATTTTCAGTGTGACCATATTATAAAAAAATATGAAGCTAAATCATGTTTAAAATGAAGCCAAATATAAAAAAGGGGAAATTTAAAGCCAAAAAATTAAGCAAACTTTTTTTATTGCTGGAATGCTCGTCGACTTCGTGAAAGTAGTAAGTTACATAAATGTAAAAAATTTGTTTTTGTATGCATTTCAAAAAGTCCTATACTTATATTGCATATTAACCGAAAACTTGAAGATGAGAGAACTGTTCGCAAGATGTGTGCCGCGTTTGCTCAGAAAGGAACAAAAACAGCAACCTGAAGATGTTTCAAAAGTGTTTGGCGATGTTTCACTTTAATAAAGTCGAGTTTTTGCGCAAATTCGTAACCATGGGTTCACCACTTTACACCAGAGAAATATAATCAACGAAAAATAAAGTGCCGTTTCATAAAACTTCAAACTGTTATAGAAAAATCATTTAAAATAAAAATCCGTATTTTTCCAGGGGTATAGTCGTCATTTTCGATAACGAGCTGATTCTATCACGTTTTTTCAGTATGAGATTATGGCATCCGTTATCGATTCATATTATTACATTGTTTGATAGCGAATGTCCTAATCTCAAACTGAAAAAAGTGATCGAATCAGCTGGTTATCGAAGGCGACGATTAGATCCCAGATTTCAGGAAAAAAATAAGTTATTAGTTTCAGAAACCCTCCCTAAATATGATCCTCACAAAAACATAAATGTGAAAAAAGGCCAAGTTCCTTTCCAAAATTTAGTGAGATAAATGTTTTGACCAAGTTCGTGTTTGGTACAATACCTATCACTGCAATATGGTATGCATTATATAAATTTGTAGTCGTAAGGGTGTTATATAATTTCTAGATAATCTGCTTACTTGACAACGATAAACGAAAATAATTTATAATTTCGTGCAAAATTAAAATAAAACAATAAATGAAAATAATTTATAATTTCGTGCAAAATCAGTTACTTACACACATACGACTATTGAAATGACTTTTTATCAGCTCCAATATATAAAAAAGTGCTTGTTTAAGACTTCTGCTCTAATTGCTTATGGTGTTTATATCTATATGTATGTATGTACATACGAATGTATATCGTCAGCTAAAATGCAAAACCACCTAACTGACAAAAAAAAAAAATGAAAAACGCACTTTAAATTAATTATTGGGTATTACATAGAAACACATCGAGCCCGATTTTCGATTTAATCGTAAGCGAAAAAATTCAGGAGGGTGTTTATTTTGTAATATGCAAATATGTTTTATGTTTTCTCCCTCCCCAAAAATTACAACAAAAAGTGTATAAGTTACGTGATTTTGCATTTCCGCTAACGATATGTACAATAAATTTGCTTGCACTTGTTTTAACAGAATTTGTAACAATGACTGGTATCCAGAAAATACGATTATGATACACCGCTTTTGAGGGGGAAATAAAATGGGAAATAAAATTTAAAAATGAAAGTAGTTAAACCACATTAAAGGTAAAATTTCAAGAAGTTTTTTATATGTAAGTATGTACATATTTATTATAAATTCTAGACCTACAACAGGCGAACTACTTTAACTAAGTACTGATTATGAATACATAATTTTATTTGCAATAAAACAAATAAAATAATTAAAATTATGTGCTTCGAGTGAATTTTAAATATTTGAATAACATTTTTTAATGAAAAATAAAAGTATTTCCTCAATGTTGTGACCTTTGCTCATAAAATATACTTAAAATAAAATCAACAACACCAAAAACCATAATTATTGTTTAAATTTTTAGTATAAACGTAAGTATTTAAAAGCTTTTGACCTGTTGTTCCTTATTTTACTCACTTACATATTTATTTTATAAACGGAAATATTTCTTATTCAAAATAGTTTGAGCAAATATAAATAAATATTTATTTTAATCAGAAATAATTCATAGTTAGGCTCAAGTTCAGTAATTTCAATTCTTATTGAATGAAATATTTTTTATTAATTAATGTGAGTTTCTAAAGAAGAGAAGAAAAATTAAACTTAGACTTTAAGCTGGGGGAAATACCGATACTTTTCTGTGCAGCCACGCACTTCATCAGCACCCTAGTCTATCTACTTGGGTAGAGATTCTTATTAACATCAGCTATATAACTTAAATGTACAATGAACGGAATATGTTCACTTGGCAATCACTGTTCACTTGGCCATCACAGTTTCAGAATGCTGGAAATCCAAGTAAAAACTGTAGAATGCAACAACAAGTAACATAGACCACTACAATAATACTTACATGCATGTACCGATGGTACATCGAATAAGTAAAAATAATTAATGTGATGATCGTAAAAAGATAAGTAAGAATAGTTAAACATACTGAGGTAGAGTAAAATAATTTCGTGCTAACCTAAATAGAAAAATGAAAAATTGGAAAAAACAGAAAATTAATAGTGATACTTATAAATGTGTTTACCAAAGGTAAATCAATTGTATACACAACAATCGTTTCTCATATTCCGTTCATTGTACATTTAAGTTAAATAGCTGATGTTAATAAGAATCTCTACCCAAGTAGATAGACTAGGGTGCTGATGAAGTGCGTGGCTGCACAGAAAAGTATCGGTATTTCCCCCAGCTTAAAGTCTAAGTTTAATTTTTCTTCTCTTCTTTAGAAACTCACATTAATTAATAAAAAATATTTCATTCAATAAGAATTGAAATTACTGAACTTGAGCCTAACTATGAATTATTTCTGATTAAAATTCACTACAGTTCAATTAAAATATCTAAAAATTTCTCACTAAATATTTATTTTTCATTAAAAAAAAGTTTTTCTATTATAAAAATGTCCGATAGATATCAAGTTCACGTTACGTTTTTTGTTTTTTCTTTGCTTCTTATACCTTTTTAATTGGATTGCATTTGAAATTTGTATGTAAACTTGTTGTATGAGAAATGGATAAATGGTCTAAATATATGTTTACTTATCATGAGCAGCGCTGCCAAATGCAAGTGAAACTTGTAAAATTAAGCCAACATTTTATGAAAAAAAAAATCTTAGTATTAAACCCAACCTCAAAAAACTCATATCGAAGAGTTTGTAAGAGATATGTATGTATGTATGTATATAGGGTGTTTTTTCTAGAGGTATAAAAACTTTAAGTTGGCAGCACTTTCTTTAACTGATAGGCATTTTGTCAGCTGTCAAGTGATTTATGTTTACATAGTTTGGTTTGCCATTTCAACATGAATAAATAGAGTGACGCCTGATCAATGCTTCGAAATTGTGCAAATTTATTTTGAAAATCATGGGTCCGTACGAAATATGTATTGCGCACTACGTCCATTTCACGTTAAACATAAGTAATCCCCCATCAGAGCAATTAAATCGATTAAATATGGAACGTTTTCGCACCACGTTTACTTTAAATGATAATACGCATCCACAGAGACGTCGTACAGTGCGCACAGATGAAGTCATTGCTGTTGTGGAACGTAGCGTAGAGGAAAATACGAGTCAGTCTTTCCGCCATCGTGCACAGGAATGAGATATGTACCCATCCACTTTATGGAAGATTTTAAGGAAATATATTGGTTTGTGTGCTTACAAAATCCATTTCGTGCAACACTTTAAGCTACAAGATGATTTATTGAAGGAAACGCTTGGTAACCGCATATTTTCACGTATAGAATCCGTGAATTGGCCTATAAGATTGTGCGATATATAAGGCCACAAATGTTGAAAAAGTCATCTAAAATTAGACCTCCAGATTAGAATATGTCCAAGCCACCCGTTGCGATCATATGCGAGAAGTCATATGTATTTAAATTATAATGTACGAAGATTATCTTTCGAATAAAGTAAATTTCATATCAATTTAAAAATGTCATCTTTGTTTTATAACATTTTAAAGTTCTATACCTCTATAAAAAACACCTTTAATACTATTGGCAGTTTTTTTCTCGCATACAGTTTTTTCTTCAATATAGGCAGTTTTTCCTCAAACGTACTATATGGTAACACTGATCGTGATTGTCTTTAGAAGCGGAAGAATGTGCGGTTAAATAAAGATAGTATGAAAGTCTGTACATTAGAGTGACCGTTAGTTGTATCGAGAATATTTTTTTGTTTCATTTCTTATATTCTCTCCCCCAAAACGGTTCAGTTTTATGTAAAAAATATACAAAAAATCAAAAATAAAATAAATAACGGCCACTCTAATGTACATACACATATGTATGCAAGTCTGCACTTGTATGCATTTTAAATAGCCAAGTTTTGTTTTAATTTTTAATCCTCTTAAGCGTTTAATTGAAAGGTGGATTCTTCTTAAAGACGTACTACTTAATAATAAAAGTAACACGTTAAATTTCCATATTGAAAAGGTCATTGCTTCATTAACAGGGAAAACAGAAATATGCTCCACAAAATGTTTTATTTAAAAAAAAGTTTTTGTGAATACATAACAATATGGTATGTTTGAAAGATCCTGGGGGCAAATTACGGCACTCGTTATCGTACGAAATTACGAAATATTTCAATAGAGTTTATATTTCTTAATTTCGTTCGATAATGAGTGCCATAATTTGCCCCCTGAATTGATAAACTAATTTAATTTATTTTCTTTAATTTTTTATTATTAGTGAATAATTTTATTTTATTTAATTCAGATACATATTTATTATCTGCACTGTATATTTTGTTATATTACGTTATGTGCTTGAAAATAAAAATAAAATTATGTATGTATGTATTTACGTGTTATTCGTTTTCAATACTTTAATTTTAAATTTTAATATTCATGTCTTGCTTTTTAGCATTTTAGCTATTTTCTTTGAGCCTTTTACACAATAGGAAATTGTTAAGTACGCCAAAAACCAGCTTGAATATTATATAAAATGTCAACTTTATATAAATATAATATTGAATATTATATAAATGTAACAAACATACTTTTCATTAGAAATGAAAAACTGTTGATATCAGTAATGTAGACACGCCCTTTGTCCACTTAAGGAATGTGTCAGATTTTCTTTTTTGGCAGGTTGTTATAAAATTATTAGATTATTAATTAAAAATTAAAAAAAATAGCAAAATTTATATTGTAATACACCCTACAAGAATAGTATCAGTTAATTTACCGGATTTGATCGGAAGCAGGGTAGGAAAAAAGTCTCCTCGCATTTATTTTTTTCGTTCGTTTTAAAATTTGTTTTCGGAATTTTATAAAATAAAATTCGGAACGAATGCAAAAGAATTATTCGCATAAACATTTGAATTAGTCAGCATGTTGAGTTCTTTTTGAGATATCATCGCCCAGCCCAAACCACTATAGCTATAGAGGTGAAATTTGGTGTGTAGATTCCTCTTCCGATGTGTAAATCAACTAAAAAGGGTTTTTGGACATTCAAACGCTAAAAGGGGGAAAAAGGGTGAAATTGGGATCTTTATAAATCGGAAACTACATTAGATAGACTAAAAGTTCTAAAAGCATACGAATGCTGCTAAAAAATAAGCCGACATGTATTTGGTACTTTTCTAATATATGTACTTTTCTAATATATGTACTTTCAGGGATTAAAATGGGGGTAAAAACAGAATTTTGGTACCTTTTTGCACTCGACATATCTTCTAAATTATTCAACGTAGCAGAAAGCTTTTTAGTGCGTTCCTTTCTTCTGGAATCTTGAATGGATTTGAAACTTTCTGAAAATTTGCACTTATAAGGGGTAACATTTTACCCGTTTTCGGTACTTTTATGCTAAGGGGGTAAAAAAGGGCAACATTTTTATCTTTATATCTCAGAAACTACAGTGGATAGAGTAAAAAAGCCCTTATTATTAGAAATGATTACTTTTTGGGAAAAGTACTTTTTAGAAAAATGTGCTTTTTGTGAAAAGTACTTTTTTAGAAAAAGGGGATTTTTGGGAAAAGTACTTTTTTTTTAAAAGCGCACTTTTTAGAAAGAGTACTTTTTAGAAAAAGGGGATTTTTGGGAAAAGTACTTCTTAGAAAAAGGTGATTTTTGGAAAAAGTACTTTTTAGGAAAAAGTAGTTTTTGGGAGAAGTACTTTTTAGGAAAAAGTGGTTTTTGGGAGTACTTTTTAGAAAAAGAGTAATGTCAAAAAAAAAAAAAAATTGGTGTAAACGGTATAGATTTTCATAAAGAATTTAATTAAAATCTGCTATATTTTGTGTAGGTGTAAATGCTCCATAACGAAGTTAGGCACTTTCTAAATTAATGTAACGATATGTCTGTACACGCATATGTCTGACACTTTTACTTTCTTTAAAAATGCAAAATATATCATTTTTATTATACCTACAAAGCCATTGAAAATATCAACAACTTAGCATAAAAGAAAACTTTAAATGTAATTAATTTTACAATTTTATTGTAACGGCAGCAAGAAAATATTCAAAAATTGTTGCTTAACGATTTTTTTTAAAATAATATTTGTTGATTTGCTTTTGAAAGGCAAAAAGAAAATATAAAGAATTGATTTCGTTTTGTTATTTTGTTGTATTTTTAGTAAACTGTTGATGTTGCTTTTTCAGCCATTCAATATAATCACCAAAGAGCATTCACTACACTCGACAATCAACTCGCCGCCGCTGCCGCCTCCTTCAGCAACATTGTCTGGAACAACGCCTTGACTACTACCACCAGCGCTACTGCTGCCATCATTATTGGAGCTGTTTTTGTTTTGTTGTTGTATTTTGTTGACGCTGCCGTTATTGCTGATGCTTTTGTTGTTTGCGTCACCATCAGCACGCACACCAACATCAGCAGCTCCATTGTTGTCGTCGCTATTGTTAAGTTGCGTATCATCATGATTGTTATGCGAGCGACAATATTGTTCAGCTGACTCATCAATAATATATTGGCCGCCACAACGACAATCATACGTATAGATATATTTGGAAACTTCTTCTTTTGTACTTTCCTTCAAATCGAGCACTGCTGCGCCGTCTTCCCCTTGGTATTCTTCAGTGTTTCGTTGCTTTTTCATTTCACTCAATTTGATGTGGGCATAAATATTAATGTGCGTACGAAATTTGTTTAGCAATAGCTGAGCATCATATTGTTTGCGTTGGAAAGGGTCTCTTAAACAATTCCAAGCCTGTGTTATTTCAATGAACTCTGAGTTGTTGGTATCATCATTTATTTCTAAACTATTTGTGTCAGTTTCCAATTGTTGTCGCAATTTATCAGGATGATACTGTAAAATCAATTGTTTGTAATTTGATTTTATTTCATCGAAACTTGCAGATGCGCTTATATTTAAAATTTCATAGAAATTGCGTTTTGAATGCGACATCTCTTTCTTTTGATAATTTGTTATCTTTTCTTTTAATTTGTAAAGTAGTTTTTTGTTGCGGTTATTATCTGCAAATAGGAATAGTTTTGCAAACAAAATTATAAAAATATTTTCTTATTTTTTTCAATAAAGTACTTACAGATTATGAGTAGAATTAAATGAGTTTTTTTATTAATTTTTTTTTTGATGAAGACGAAATGTAATGTGTTTTCGTTCGTTTCTTTTCAATAGCCATTGATAAAAATAAAAATGATTTTATTTTTCTATTACAAAAAAAATTGTTAAGTCGCGTGTGGACTTAAGTGTACACACCTTAACGATGCGATAATCATGTTTAACAAGCCATACCTTTTTTTATTTATGTATTTTTTCACCGTATAGTTTAATTATATTTTTATAAGTTTCTATATATTTGATTAAATTAATTAGGCTTTATTTATAAAAATTATTAAGGCTTTATAAAGCATTAAGAAGAAAATTTTTTTATGAAAATTTGTTTTAAAAACGCTTTATAATGGCTTAATAATTTTTTTAAATAATAATATAACACTAGCACGATTTTAGAAAACTAATAATAACTCTATTAGAAAATTTTTTTCACACTTTTTTTAATTTTTCTATTATATAGCGCCTCAAATATTTGATATCTGAAGGAAAATTATCTTATATGATTTTAAACTTGCCCATTATTAAGCAGTTTTAAACCAAAATTTGTTTTTTTATTTAAAAAACTAAACAGACTTAAGTTCTTTTTTATAAACATTTCGTTTTAAAATTAAATTGTTTATTGTAAAATTTAAAACTTTTGGGTGTAGAATCTACACTGTAGATACATAAACATGCACATATGCATGTACATAAGTATATAAATCTGCACAAAATCATTAACAATAATGAAACAAACAAAATTAGGAAGTAGATAATTACTACAGTTTAAAACTTCAGTCGGAAAAAATGACATTTAAAATGAATTTAGCAATAAATGAAAGCCATACATACCTATATACATAAATATGTATGCATGTATTTATGTAAGTAATTTATTATGGTGGGTCAAAATTTATTTACCCAAAAAAAAGCCTCCTCGAAATATTTTCCTTTTTCCCAAATTGCAAGCTTGAATATTAATTTCCCTAGAAATGTTTTCCGTTTTTTTTGATTCCCGTTATCATGATTATTTTTCACGAGCATTTTTCACTTTTCCCTTTGTTTTGTTCTCTTTACTTTGGCAGGCGAAGTGAATTAATAGTTCGCGGAATTTCAATATTTTGCTTTCAATTAAATATTATAACTTATAAATATTTATTTTTAGGACAAAATCTGTAAATTCACTTTAAGATTTTTAACAATGGTGTCTATTCTGAAATACGCGTCGACTTGGTGAAACTTACATGGAAAACAAAAACAAAACTGTGTAAATGTAAAAAATTTGTTTTTGTTTCTCATACAAAATTAACCGTTTTTGAAAGAAAGAGAAACGCATTGATATTCCCACGATTATTTCATTTATGAAATGCATGACAAACAAAAACAATTTTTGAAAATTTGTTTTTGTTTGAATGTAAAGTTTCACTTCTTCGACGCGTTTTCCAGAATAGCCCCCAATAATTCCCTGCAACATTTTTTTGCATGGAGTATGAACCTCTTGTTCACATACATACATTTAATTTTATGGTGAAGGGATAATAAATTTATTCACTGCAGCTAGAATATTGGAGTGCACACTAATGAAATGTTTGTAATTGTATTTACAAACATTTCATTTGAAAACCAACATTTATCTATTTCTTACTATTAAAATTAAATTTCTTTGTTTCTTAATTCAAAACTTCTTCCCGTTTTTTACATTCACTACGTGTTAACAGCAGGAACAAACGATTCAATGAAATTCACAATAGCAAATTTCCCATCATGTAGAATGAAACTTTCATGGGAACAATAGTTTAACATTTTATTCACAATAATGGTGAATGTGCCGACTACTCATTACTAAAAAAACAAGATGTCCGTTATTTTATTTTCTGCTTGCAACGCAGACATAGAATATTTGTTGTAAACAAAGTACATAAATTTGTGTGTGGGATGTGATCTCTCTCACACAATTTTTGCAACAAAGTCCCAATTTACACGAGGCAATTTTACTTGCGCAAGTCATAAAATTTTCTATTAAACTTGCTGTAGTGTTTAGATAGAGCAACTTTACTTGCGCAAGTGTTCTTCGGTTGCTTATACATATAATTGCTTATACATATACATATACTTACAAAGAAATGTCAAATTTGATATAGAGCGAATGATAACAACAAAACAGAATTGCCAGTACGGGTAAGTCTGTACGGCAATTCTGCTGGTTTTTACACTCTTCACTTCTTCCTCACTTCTTTGTTCACAAATTCATGACTTGCGCAAGTAAAATTGACTCGTGTAAATTGGGACAAACACTCATTTATATTCTATGGTGAGGAGTATACATTTTTTTTATTCGGCTAAGTGCGCAATCATGTTTTCTGTATTCATATTTATTAATACGCACCGTGTCGGGAAATACCATAGAAGTGAGAGTTATTCCCTACACTCGGAGGCCGGATATGCAGAAAGTCTTTGATACAATTTTAAAGTATACTTTGTTTAGACTATGAATACGCGCCATAGTTTATTTAAATTATTATTATTATTATTACTAATTAGGTATGAAACTGTAATAAAAACTAAACAAAAACACTGAGAAAAAGTGAAAGTTGTTTGTTGCTGAAGTAGTTATTTGCAGAGACCATCTGTCTGTGTATTCTTGTAAAATTTTCTTAAAATTTTCAGAATTAATTTTTGCAATACGGTTTTTATGAAAAACTATAACCCCCTAATGTATATATGTACATACATATATCCATACATATATATGTATGTATGGATGTACATTCATACATACAGCCATTCGCATGCATGTTACTACAAAATATTATATGCATAACAACGGCAAGAGAGACAAACTGGCAGACAAACTATTAAAAAATAAATAGCCAATAGGCCGACCGGTAATAACGGTAACTGACAAAAACAGCGCAAAAGCAAAAGAAAGTAGTATGTAGTAGAGATAGTAAGTAAGTTAAGATGTTTGTGTTTGGGGGAAAATAGTTTTTGCTTTTATTATTGTTTGTTGTTGTTATTGTCGTTTTTCACTATATTCCTTGCAGTTTAAAAACAGTATAGTTGCTTTGGCTGAATGGTGGTTAAATGTACGACATCATTTGATATACAAATGACCTAATTTTAAAAAAAGCAACAAAAATACTATTATACAGGAAAGCTACCGCCATTCGTAAAATCAGGAGGCGAATAAACCAAGAAAATTTATCGAGACTATAAATTGTAAAAATAAAAAGAAATGACAGGAAATAGAAAAGAAAAAAGTGTACATACAACTAACGTATGTACATTTGTATGTCTGTATAATACTCTAGCTATAATTAAGAAAAAATCTCAATCTTGATTAAAGTTTTCTATGCAAATTTTTTAATATAGAAATTAAGTATAAAAAAATATTCTCATTTGTAAACATTTCACAACAAAAACGAGACAATGAATAATAATTACAAGATGTTGAACAAAAAAACTTGCAGAATAAAGGAACACTAAGAAAAAGAATCCCACATTATTGCTAACTTAATACACTTTTTATGTATTAGTTTGAATTTATGAATGTACCTAGTACTAACTTAAATATAGAGTGTGTAATATAATATATATATAATATTATATTATAAACATAGCAGATGAATAATAATTATGTACTTGCCTTTTTAGGAAATTTTAGAAGATATCAGTCACACACATATAGGCATGTTGCAAAACATAAATGCATTAAATTCGATATGAATGATGGTAAAGGCGGTTTAGTTAGTTAAATTTATTTTCTAATAATCATCACTTTATTCATTTATTAATTCACCAAATCTTATTTTATACTTCTACACCAATAATATTTTATTTTTAATAATTAAAAAACCACATTAGTTAAACTTTGTAAAATCACTTATGAAAAGACGAATAATCACTGAAAAGAAAATGTGAACACAGATATTTAGAGAAAACAGTGTGGTAACTACGTTATTTTTATTCGTCAAATGCAGCGATTTTTTAAAATGAAAAGAGATCATATAAAGACGGCCCTTGCACACGCAAGTTTATTGTGCAAAATCATGAAGGTATAGAAGTTTCCATGCTTTTTTCACTTCGCCCTCAAACTCAAGAGCTAACGGAGGAAACTTTCCATGAGGAAAGCCTATAATAAAATACTGAGCTTGTGTTTTATATGGAGTTTGTCCAGTTAATGTACAAATCGATCTTATAGGGATATATTCATATAATGGTTAAGCACAATTCCCATCATAGCTTTTTCGACTAACTCTTATTATTATTATTATTTGATGGTAGAAAAACATTTGGCATTATATATTTGCGGTTTTTTATAGATGCCAAAAGATTTCAGGGAAAGTTTTACATGACATTGTATTAAAAATAGAGGTAAAAAATACAAGTGAAATAGTTATAACACTAGTTAAAATAACGTCTACAACTGCGATTAACTCCGACATAATATGTGAGAAAACGTCGGTAGAATAACAAAAATAAAATGCCGATATTTCTCTTCATCTTATACAAGGGGACAACTTAATTTAACTTTTCTTATAACATTTCATTGTATGGAAATTCTCATCGAGTTAAGATGTTTTATTTTTGCATAATTAGTAATTTTATTTTCACTTTTTCACACAAAATTTAATTTATGAATCAATTAAACACATTTAAACATATACAATCCCAGAAAATTTTTCCAAAACATAGTTTTTCATTTATTTTAATAAACACTCACACATTCATACTAATTTATTTTCATGAACGTGTGTTTTTTGACAATTCATCGCATAAGATGGTTTTATAGGATTTCTTATAACAACACTCTCATAAAAAAATCTTATAAGATTGAGATAAAACTAATTTGAAGTCTACACTTGGCAGTTTTTCTTGAAGCAATTCTCCTCAATTCTCTTTTAAAACTGCTCAGACGGTTTCTTATTAAATTTTTATATTATTTCAATGCAGCGAATGAAATAACAGAAGATAATTGAAGTAACTTTTCTGTACAAGCAAGTCAGTACCCCTCTTCTTTCATCTTTCCACTCTCTGCAATAAACTCAGACTTGCTTCAAGAAAAACTGCCAAGTCTAAAACATGAGTTTGAGTTTACTTGAGTTTCAGCGATTTTATTAATTTCTTTAGATGAAACACTTACCAACACTAAGTGAATGTAACGCAGTGTTGTATAAAAGTGTATCAATAACGAAACAGAGCTGCCAGCTCCCTACAAAAATGTTCAATATTTGTAAACAAAATTACATCTGTAGTTTTTTAGGCGGCTATTTTCTTATGCAAGTTTTAGAAAAACAATTTAAAGTAATAAAGTTATATTTTTGAGTTCGATCAGCAAAATGTTTAAAACATCAGCTTTTGAGGTGTGGCGGAAAGAGCAGGAGTTGCCTAGATTAATAACATTGATCAAGGAACTCGATGATCATATGGGTGGCGGTATACCTTTGGGCCTTGTTACTGAACTGTGTGGCGCTCCAGGAGCAGGGAAAACACAATTTTGGTAGGATTATAGATATTTGTATTAATATGTTTCTTTAACCCTTGCAGTTTATTTATAGTTTACAGCTTTGCTTGAATATTCAATTCCCCGAACAAATGGGTGGTTTGGGTAGCAAAGCCTTTTACATAGACACCAATCAAGACTTTTCGCCATATCGTTTAAAAGGTATAAAGAAATATTAACTAAATATATTTAAATCTGTTGAGGATTAAATATCAAATATTGCAGAATTAGCTGAACACATGGAACAACGTTTCCAGCAGACTTTTAAAAAGTTCTATGCCGAGTCGTCGTCTCCCATTCATAGCTTTTGCGCCAGCAACTTATTGAAAAATACTTCATACGTTTATTGTTCAAATTATATCGAGCTTATGGCCACCGTACATAATTTCC
This sequence comes from Tachina fera, assembly GCA_905220375.1. NCBI lineage: Eukaryota > Metazoa > Arthropoda > Insecta > Diptera > Tachinidae > Tachina > Tachina fera. Next base: position 182,652,260 of record LR999963.1, read on the forward strand.
GTAATATTTTTAAGAATGATCTTAAATTCAAACTGATCGTAATTGATTCATTTTCAAATTGCATACGTCAGTTGGATGATGTTAACCTAAGAACACGTATAATCTATGAAATTCTAAATGATTTGCAGGTATTGGCACTAGAATATAATGTTGCGGTAAGTAAAACTTTTTTCATATGTTTAAAATTGAGCATGTAAACAGTTTTTAAGTGTAAAGTTTTATAAAAGATTAGCAGCGATTGGTAAATGTTTACATATATTTAATTGTAGATCATTATAACCAATGAACTAACTAGCCGTTTGGTAAACAGTACTTGGTTTGTAGCTCCTGCTTTGGGTGATTCACATACACATAAAATAAATCAAAGATTGATATTGAGTCGAGATGTTGATAAAGATTGTCATGTGGTGATGGTGAATAAATCAGTTTTATGTGATAAAATCGCTATACGTTTTAAGGTAAAATATTATTTTAGATACTGATTAATTATTGTTATTTATAAATTTTTCTTTGGATGTAAGAATTAAATGTCTGGCATAAGCAATATAGGCAGTATAATTTTGCCAATTAGAAGCTTCCCATTGGAAGCCACACTTCAACCATTCAACATTCGTATAAGAAGCAAGAGTTCTGAACTCTTCTCTTAGATTATAACACACTTAGTATATAGGCATTTCCATAGAGAGGTCCTCTTTTTGCCACTTTAAGTTAATTGGTGCCATAGATTGTTTTTCAAAGAAAAACGTATCTTTTATTTGCATTTAGTAAAATACAAATCTATCCTAACATTGTTTTTTTATATTGAAAATTTATTTATTAATAGAATAAATTAATTTAATATAAGTTAATATTTTCATACAAACAGAGATAGTGATTTTATAATTTTTTTTTGTAGATTAAATCCAGTGGCATACGAAGCATAACAAAATGAAGCTGCTACAATTCAGTCGTTAATTGGTAAGTGCTTAATTTTTTACTGTACATATGTATGTTAAAAATAACTGATGCGTTGTATGAAAATCTGGTTGTTAGAGACCAGACAAAAAAATTACCTACTTTTGACGGTATTTTTATCAAAAAAATCTGTTGCCCCTTTATATCCCATACCTTAGTAGTTTATTTATTGTATTTATTTCCCGTTTGTGTCCCTTACTTTGCGTCCGTCAGTTCGTTTGCCCGTGACAGGCTGTTTTCTCGAGAACCGTAAGAGCAGCGCACCAGAAATTGTATAACTTAGGCCGTTGAATTAAATAGTTTTCTAAAGCGAGCAACGAAAAATGTTGAAATGTAATATACCGAAAATTATATCATGCCATATCTGCCAAAAAGTCTAATGACATTATCGACCCTTATTTTCGATTTTATCGTAAGCGAAATGTTATCGAAAATATAGTTTTTTTTATTGAAATTTAAATTTTATGGGCCTACCCATATTTTAGAAGTATCAAAATGCCAAAATTGTAAATAACTTTTATAATACAGGCTGTACAATTTTATCGTAAGGGACAATTTACGTACAAAAACATATTTGAATATTTTTTTAAACCATTTCCTGAAAACTTGTATTTTTGTCGCTAGGATAAAACCGAAAATAAGGCTCGTTATGATCGAACATCATATTTTTCACGATAATCGATTATTTAGACCGTAAAAAACCAAAACCAAAACTGCCATAACAAAAACAAAAAAAATCGCCAAAAAGCGAAATAAACAGCAACAGAATAAAAGCGCCAACACTAAAAAGTCCCCAAAAACTATTAACCACCCCTATTGTGAATAAAGTGTGGAATTTTTGTTCCTATGAAATTTTCATTCTCCATGAGGGGAAATTTGCAATGGTGAATGGCATGGGATCGGTTGTTCTCGCTATCAAAGCGTAATGAATGCAAAAAAGACTTGCAAAGTTTAAAAAATTAATTGAAACAAACAAATTAAGTTTAATAATAAGAAATACACATATTTTGGGTTTCAAATTAAATGTTATTGAGTGTAAAGTTGTGTTTTTAAACATTTTAGGTACCGTGCAAAAAATTGTTCATTCAGGGCTATCATGAATAAAATTCGGCGTGAAATTCCCCCTAATTTTTTGTTTTCCATATTACTTTGTATTAGTTGGAATTGCTCCCAAGGAAAAATTTCATGCGGAATTTTATTCGGCATGAAATAAAATTTACTGCATAAAATTTACTGCATGTGAACCAAAGAGATTCATGTTCAATGAAAAAAGGTGTTTGCAAGCAATGATTGTTATTAATCGTGGACATTATTTATTGACCTTGTCTTAAAAATAATTAAAAACATTTTTTTCCAGAAAAGAAAATTCCATTAGTTTTTCAGTGATTCCAATACATTTCACACAATTACATTCGGTAACAAAAATTTTCATTTCAGTTTTATTTATTGCAATAGTTAAAAGATAACGCTTTTACAAGCAGTTATACAAAAAAAAGTTACTTGATGAATATTACAGTTTCTATTTATTATGTAAAGTTACAATTATTTGAGTTAGGGCCTTTCTACTTGAGACCAACAATATGTAGTATCCGTGCGTAGCACAGTTCTCTTTTCGGATGAGTCCGAGTATGCAGTCATTGAAATGGTTTAAGTCTGGGGGGTATACACCCGTATTGCGTATATCACGTCGAATATTCGACTACGAGAAATTTGTCCTAGATTAAACAAACCTTTTACACATTTCCTTTAATCTAGTAGGAAATTCTTTTACACATTTCCTTTTTTCACATACGCAATGCGGGTGATACTCTGTAATATTGTGAGTTTTCATTTTAGCTTCTTAACATTCCATTTATTTTGAAATTTTGTTATGGTGAAATATAAATTTTCATTGCTCATAAAGAACTTTGAAAACTGGCAAATCGCGTGGTTTTCAGAACATGCTGAAATGGTATTTGCAATCTGCAAATTATAAGGGATTTGAAAATGCTACCTTTTCCATAACATGGGCGATAGTACAGTAGTTTCTGCTTAATTGATTTCCGTTTAATTGATTTACTCGCTTAATATATTCAAAAAGCATTGCTTGCTTTAGCGAATAAATTAACAGAGTATTCCATAAATTATTTATCTGGTAAATTGCATCCACAAACATGGATTTTTTGAAAAATCAATTAAGCGGAAATTACTGTAGTTTCAAAAAGGACTCATCTAGATTCTACTTGAATGCCTGCGTGTAGTAGGCGGCCACGTAAACCATACTTAAATAAGTACATATGTGCAGCTTATTTCGGAACATCTCTTAATATTTAGCAAGCGCAAGCTGTGCATCTATTATTCTACATTCATTCACCTTCGTGCATAATCTGTAGTAATATTAATTACTAAATGCTAGAAGTAAAGTAGAAAAATTCTATTAACCTTCCTATATCCGCGCTAAATTGTATAACACGTATACCCGCGCACGGTCTCACAGACCGAAAGTTTGAACTAGATGAAATACTAGTTTTTTTAAACAAAACTAAAAACAAAAGATTCTGTTTTAATCTCAATGATATAATAAAAAAAATAAAATCACGCATTAAATTTGTATTCACTTATATTATTGATTTTTAGTCCTTAACAAATAAGCCATCAAAATCGATAGTTTTTTCTTAGGTATTACAAAAACAAAACAAAAACATATTTTTTTCTTCAAATAAATAAAAATAACTTATACTAACTTAAAAGCACTTCTTGCACAATACATAAAACATAATTTAACTTAATTTTCAGCATTTTAAAAAAAATCAGGGTATATCGCACTGCATGTTTTACTTTCACAAAAAGTTATACATATACCCGCGTCGGTCTCACAGACCAATTGTTGTGAAATACACCAACACGCCTGTCTAGTGCAAACACTAAATCAACACTAAGACGAAGCTTGTAAAAAAAGCGGAAGCTAACAGAAAATTCAACTTTGTAGAGTTTCTGGGGAAAAAATATTTACGTAAAATCCTTTTGTCGGTCTCACAGACCAACGCGCGGGTATAGGAAGGTTAAACACTTTTACCTCGACTTGGAAACAAATAACTTTTTTTAAAGTAGACAAATAACAACTTAATTGTTATAATTTGTATTGCTACACATGATTATTTAAAGTAATAAAATACTGTACATATGTACATATGTATGTATGCACAGTATATATGGATGCACATACACATCGATACGTTTTTGAAATCGAGATTTTTGTATTTTTCGATACATTAGATGCTCCTTCTATCGAAATATACAAAAAATCTCGATTGCCAAAAAAATAATGAGTTAGGGCCTTACTATATTAAGGTATCAATATGTACATATATGTATGTATATAGCCCTATTCATGCTATTCTTATGAACACTCATAAAATCTTCGTTCGTATTATTCTTATTTGCAAAATTGCTTTCAATTGAAAATTTTTTTTAACTACGTATTAAATTTATACGTGAGTAAATGTGTTTTTACTTTTAATTTTTATTTAACTTTATAATTGTTTTATTATATTTAGTGATTCATCAATTCAAAGGTATTTGTTTGTTTGTTTGTATTTTTTAAAGAGAACGATTTTTATTCTCATTTTACAATCGCTTTTGTATTCAATAATAATGATGCTGTTTTATTTGCTTTTTGGCAAAGAATTGAATTTCAGAATTATGATTCAAAGGGAAGTAAATAGAAAAAAAAACAAAAACAAATTAGTGTGTCAATTATTTTAATAGTATTATATCATTTGACCGTTCAAATATTTGATGAAATTATTGCAAACTCAAAAACATCGTTAATATTATTTTACTTGTAAGGCTGCTTTTAAGTCACAAAAGCTTTCTGGGAACAAATTGACTGAACTTCAAGTTCGGAAATATAAAGAAAGTTAAATTTTTAAATTAAAATAAATAAATAAGAACAAATTTTAATATCTATTTACATATCCATATATATATATATGTATATATATACATATATATGTATGTATGTAAGTATGTATGTATGTATATGTACATATCTTTACCTTAGTATCATTATTATTATTTTTTATTATTATTTATTTAATTTATTATTATTTTTTCGAATCGACTTTTTCGCAAATTTCGATAATTGATCCTCTAATATATCGAAATATGCAAAACATTCGATTTGAAAAATATTAATGAAATAGGTCTTTTCTATATTAAGGTAACAAATGCGTAAGCCTAAAAGCAGTAACTACAGTTTTATATAAAAAAACAAAATTAGAACAAACGTGGCATCCATGTTACGTTCAAATAAATTTTGTTTTCTGAAGCCGGAAATTTATAATTTTTCGCCGTTATGGCTGTTAGGATTTTAAGCGACGATATGTATGTATGTATGAGACTAAAGGACATAGACTAGGGTATTCAAACCGTAGTTATAAAGGTCTTATTGTCATACAGGGCTATTATGACTAAAATTCCGCGCGATATTTCTCCCTTTTCCAATTAAAATTTTTTGCTTTCCCTATCATTTGCTACTAATTGGAATTGTTCCCATAATAATGTTCTCATAATGTTTTAAATTAATTTAATATAGAGGGCAATTATGAACAAAATTCCGAGTGAAATTTTTCCCGTGGAACAATTGCAACTAATAGCAAATAATAGGGAAAACAAACAGTTGTAATTGGAAAAGGGAGAAATTTCACGCTGAATTTTACTTATGATTGCCCTGATAATTCTTGTTGCTTTCGTTTTTCTTTTAAATAATAATGATTTTAAAACATTATTGCACTATGACCTTTATAACTATGGTTTGAATACCCCTAATGTTATATACATATTCGTTTGCATTAAATAATAAAGAAAAACGTGCGTAGGTATGTTTTATTTTTTTTGTGCATACTTCGCATTTTGATTTTAAATAAACAATTAATCACTCCTATTGTGAATGAAATGTTCACTCCTCATGAAGGGAAATTTACAATCCTGAATTTCTTGGAAACGTTTATTCCGGCTATCAATGCGTAGTGAATGTAAAAAACGGGAAGACTTGTAGAGCTTAAAAATAAATTGAAAATCAAGCAAAATTAAGTTTAATAATGAGAAATGTTTTTGAGTGCAAAGGTAGGATCATACGATTGCAGCAAATACACCAATCTGACCCAATTTTTATTGTGCTGAATTGATGCACCACAATAATTAAATTATCCCAATCCAATAAGTTGCAGTCACATGATTGCCCCATTTTATAAAAATTTGATTGGTGCAGATTGGTGAAGAATGAATTTGGGACAATAATTGCCGCAGCCCAGCCATACGATTGTTCTTACTTGCTCAATACACGCAAGTAGCTGTTGTGGTAGTTTGTTTTGTTTTACTTTCAAATATTTTTTTTAAGAAATCATTTTTTTCTGTTTCATTTTGTACGTGAAAATGGTTTGTTCGCTTAAAGCAAATAAAATTTCCTCTGCTTTCTATATTTTGTACTTATCAAATATACAAATCAGAGGCAATTTTCGTTCTTTCAAACGAACAAAAACTTATCATATGGATTAAACATTAGCTTACAGTTCCATGTTAACATTTCAAATAATACCTGATTTACATTAAGCATTTTTTTCATGAAATTAGTTGCATGAAAAAATTTTATTTAGCAATAGGAGGCCTGGAAGAGAAATTTATATCAAAAACGTTGCCCAAAATGCATCAGAGAATCATTCTACGTCCTTTTTTATATAAAATTATCTTTTATATCGCTACAATTAGCAAATAGAAAAAGTTGCGTGCAACAAAATTCATGAAATTTCATGAAAAAATGCTTAGTGTAAATCAGGTATAAGTTATAACTATATAACTATAAAGTAAATTTAAGTTTTCTGTACTTACAAAAACCCTTGGCGCATACGAAAAAATAAATTAGTTTAAGAAATTGTCGCGTATTGACTACTTTGATTGCTGCTCGAGAACACAATAAATATTTCCGCATTTTCAAAATTTTTATTGGGCCATGGTTGCCTATCAACCGTTCACACGATTGCCGTACCAAAGTTGCATTTGATTGCGGCAAATCATCAGAATATTGTTTTTGATTGTCGTAGGGGACAATAAATTGTGAAATCACACGATGGGCATATAAAATGGACCAATAATTGGTGCATTGCGGCAATCGTGTAATCCTACCTTAAAGTTGCATTTAAATATTCCAGTTAAAATGGATAAAAATTCTTTAGTATACCACAGGCATAAATTGACTGCATGTGAACCAAAATTGTTAACAATAGTGAACTGAATTTAATGGATCTTGTGTCTCAAAAATAAATATTTAACTGGAAACATAATATTGAAAATTACTCGATATATTAAATCACTTCGTCTGCAAAAATAAAGTGAAGGAAAAGTGAAAAAAAATCCATTTGAAAAATGTTACTCCATGAAAAAAGGAACACATTTCTGGGGAACAATTATTCACAATTGCAACTTGGGGAAATATTTTGAGGGAAAACATTTTTAATAGGGGTGAATATCTAACCCAAATTGACAAAAAAAAAACGGTTGGGTGTGGATATTCAAGAAAACCACAGATTGTTTCCTGTACCATCTACAGTCTACTCTGGATATGTAGACTTTTCGATATATAGAAGTATGTATGCATGTAATACATTTTTCATTATTTTCACTTTTGTGCAAGGATTACGTATGACGCATACGAAGGGTTTGAAATTTCGAGGCCGAACACACGCCTAAATCACGGAAGGGGGTATAAAAATTAAAAGCAAAAGTGAGTATATATGAATGACGATTACAAAAAAGCACAAATAGAACTTAAAATTAAATGACTCACATTAATGCACTGTCGCTAAAGAAGCAAGGGAGGCTAGAAGATAAACATTTGTATGTATGTATGTGTGTATGTATGTAATACAAAGTATGTCAATACTTTTCGCATACAACAAATAACAAAACACCAGCTATATTTTGCAAATAACAATAGCAAAATCTGTTCTATTCAACACTAAAAAAAAAATAACGCTCTTCTATCAATTTTCCCTAGTGATGTAAAATGTATTCATGCATATTTTACAACAATTTTGCGCTCTTCTCTAAATAATGTAGTGTATGTACTTTAAATTTTTGCTCCACTTAGAGGAGCTGCTCTGCCAACAGGGTTGTCAGACTTTCTCCGAATTGATTTTAAAAATCGCCAAAATCAGTTTTATTTGTTTATTTTATATTTGATAATAAATTTTATTTTACATAAAACTTTTTTTTGTATAAATTTTTATAAAATAATTGTTATAAAATTTTAGCAGAAAATCGCCAAAAGCAGAAATAAAATCGCCAAAAATTAGTTTGTATATTTTTCTCATCCAAAATCAAAACGCATTAATTACAATAATTAATTTAAGAAAAATCATCAAAATAAAATTGTTTTAATTTCTTGCAGACGAGTTTTGGTGCAAACATTTTGAAGTTCACTTTTCAAAATTTACAAATAATTTTTGGCGGTTTTCTGCAAAATTTTTATACGATTATTTTATAAAAATTTATTATTAATTTTGTTAAGAAATAGCCATAAAAATCGCCAACAAAATTTATTTATCGCCAGAAAAATCTTCATGCAGCCAAACAAAAAATTTGGAAGGCAAACAAGTTGAAAAATCTCCTCGTTTGGCGAGAAATCGCCATATCTGACAGCCCTGGCTGCCAATTGTAGATACTCAATATAATGACGTCATGTATCAACTACACACCGGTACACTGGGCAAACCGAAGCAAAAAAACCCATGTAAAATACATATGTATGACTATTAAAGTCCTGCACAAGACCATTTACAAAAACTTTTATTAAGACATGAGGGGTTTTTCAAATGCTTTACTACAGCGAAATCTTGTAAAATAAATGTAAACGTACCGTAACGTAACAAAAAGTTATTGCAGGTATAAGACTAAAAAAGAAAATACTTGCTAACTGAAAAATTTTGTGAAACATATGTACTCGTACTGACATAAGTTTCGTGTATGCTGTTTTATATTTCTGCGCACATACAAGGGTACAAATGCATTGATTGACATTAGCTGTGTGCGCTTGCTTAAAAAAAACCTCCTTTACACACAATAGCTTACCATCTACATCTCACACACGCACACTAAAACGTACAATATGCAAAATAACAAGCATACACGCATAAACACTACTTCTTTTGAGTGTTTATTATGAACAAAAAGGCTTCGCGACATCGCTCGTAAACCCTCATATACACGAACATCAATACATCCATCATGCCTCGCTTATTAAAACACAGGACTTATTATTGGTTTAGGGCTAATAAATCAGTGAAAGTTTAAATGCTGGTTTAGTTGAACTAAACTCAACTTTATGTGTGGCTTAAACTCAACAGAAGTAAACCAGTGAACCCTACCTTATGTGTAGTTTAAAAAATAATATTGTGACAGCACTAGAATAAATGTCAAAAATCAGTTGTTTGCATTAGGCCATCAGTTTTTTTTGCACAAACAAAATAGCCATAAAATTTAATTAAAAGTGGCCAAATTTTACTGAGGAAGAAATTATATATGTATATATTTGGAAAAGTAGAATAGTGTAAAAGAACAATAGAGTGTAAGAAAATAGATCGAAAAAGATCTGAAGAAAATGTAGAAGCTTGGAAAAAAAGTTGAGCAATCTTTAAAAGCAAAAGTAAGTAGCAAAATCATATGGGCCTGTATTGGTAGTTTAAACGCCCAATTTCATGCGTTTACAGATGGTTTAAACACTCACTGATTTATAGGTTTGCTGGCTTAAACACATTTTAAACCAAAACAGGATATTAACTTGCACTGATATACATATTACCTTTAGTGTAATACATACATGCCACAATAATACATTTGAATAAATTCAGTCAAGCGCGACTATGAGCCGCGCACGAATGGTTTCGAACGAACACGAGATATGTAATTCAATGCGAACTTTAGCCTATATAAAATATAGTTTGGAATTTTTTTTCGTTTTTGGGTATTTTTCGGCTTAAAGCGATTTTTTTAGTTTTGGAGATTTTTTTCGTTTATTGGCACTTTTTTCTCGTTTCGGCGATTTTTTTTTGTTTTTGACGTTTTTTTTTTAATTTTGGCGATTTTTTATTTTGGTGATTTTTCTAATTTTGGCAATTTTTTTCATATAGGCGATTTTTGTTTGGTTTTTGGTGATTTTTTCGGTTTTTAATTTTGACGATTTTTTCATTTGGGTGATTTTTTCGAATTTGGCAATTTATTTTAGTATTAGAAATTTTTATTTAATTTGGCGTTTTTTTAAGTTTTGGTGATATTTTTTTTGGTTTGGGGATTTTATAATTTTTAGTTTTTACACTTTTTTTCCCGTTTTGGCGATTTTTTTAATTTTACGACTATTTTCCTTTTTGGCAATTTTTTTATTTATGCAAATTTTTTCGGTTTTTGGCGTTTTTTGATTTTGGCGACTTTTTTAATTTAGGCGCTTTTTCAGTTTTGACACTTTTTTTCACATTTTGGTGATTTTTTTCAGTTTTTCGCGTTTTTTTTTCAATTATGCGATATTTCTTATTTTGGCGATTTTTTTTCTTTTTGAGAGATTTTTTTTGTTGATATAAACAATTATTTTGATTTTGCCGCTTTTTTCGCGTTTCGGTTTTTTGCATTTTTTTTAATTTTGTTGATATTCTTCATTTGGGTGATTTTTTCGAATTCGACGATTTATTTTATTAGAAATTTTTATTTAATTTTGCCGATTTTCTTTGTTTTGGTGATTTTTTTTTAAATTTTCGCGATTTTTTTTTGGTTTGGGATTTTATAGTTTTTAGCTTTGACACTTTTTCTCGTTTTGGCGGTTTTTTAGGTTTTTTTAATTTTGTCGATTTTTTTCGTTTTGGCGATTTTTTTTATTTAGGAAATTTTTTATTTATGTCGATTTTTTCGGTTTTTGGCGGTTTTTCATTTTGGCGGTTTTTTTATTTAGGCGCATTTCAGTTTTGACACTTTTTTATTTTGGCGATTTTTTTAGGTTTTTCGCGTTTATTTTCAATTTGACGATATATTTTATTTTGGTGATTTTTTTTATTTTGTAGATTTTTTTTTCTTCATATAAACAATTATTTTGGTTTTGGAGTCTTTTTTCGCGTTTTTCGGTTTTTGGCTTTTTTTTAATTTTGACGATTTTTTTCATTTGGGTGATTTTTTCGAATTTGGCGATTTTCTTCGTTTTAGCAATTTTTTTAAATTTTTCGCGATTTTTTTTTTAATTTTGTGGCGATTTTTTTAGTTTCGCGATTTTATAATTTTCGGGTTTTTTAAATTTACCGTTTTTGAAAATTTCAAGAGTTTAACTCTTACGGTTTCCAGGACATAGCAAGTTGTCAAAATTGCATTAACTAATGCACCACCCTTCAATTTAAATTGTTGTAGTCTATATAAAAATACATTAATTTTACAAATATCAAGTGTCAATATACATATGTACATACAATTGTATGTATATTACCTGGGATTTTAAAATTTTTCGTTGTTCGTTTTGGAACACCCTTTAAGCTTTAATTCTCATGTATTTGTTGTTGTAGTGGCCAAGGTTCTGCATACTCTGTCCAAATTTCAGGTCCGTAGCTCTTACCGTTCCTGAGAAAATAGCTTGCGACATTTCAAGACTGTTTATGCAGACCTCTAACGTGTATGCCTGTGTTTGCTTGTACTCTAAATACATACACACATAAATACATACCAATTAAACAAAATACGAGTACAAAAAATATCAAACACAAACCACTAGAGCCGGCATTATACATATTGTCGGAATTTCAAGTTTCTTTTTCCTGCCTCTATTCAATTATTTTCCACCACACTGTTATAGAATGATAGAAATAATAAAAATCGTTGTCGAAGAGAAAATCGTTTCAGTCCTATAAGAAGTTTCAACGCGTTCACATCGATACAAACAAATTGATATAAAATTTTTGCTGGTAAATAAATTTTTTTCATTCTCATAAATTGATTTTATATATTGAAAAACAATTATATAAAAAATGTGTGGACAGATAAAAGCAATAAAATAAATGAATAAATAAAGAATATACATAAAACACATGTAAAAGATTCACTGAAAATAAAAATCAAGTGAATAATAAGAAAATTGTAAAATGTACCTGCAAAACAAGTGCGAATTTTCGAAATTGTGCTACTGATCTTAAGTTAAACTCTTATAGACTTTTGGGTGCGGCATTTGCTATTGAAAGTTATTGGAAGTTATTTATAGAAAAAAATATGTAATATGTACCTTTAACAAACAATTATTTTAATTACAAATTAAATGATTGAAATATTTATTTCTTATGTAGAAATAGTGAATTGCTAAGAAAAAAAAACACAAAAATAATTCTTTAGAAACTCAATGACTAAAATTTAAATGACATCATCATCGTCAGAAAATACTCTCTTATTAGTGTCAGTTTGATAGTAATAACATACATACATACATACGGACATACATATGTACATACATATGTACATACATACATACTTATACTTATAAATATATTTATAAATTCAAGTCTCGTTTTATTTCTTTTCTGACCAATTTTGTGCTAATTTAAATATGTCTGTATTTGTATACGTATGTATGTATGTATGTATGCTTGTTATTTTTGCCAACTTGTTTTTATGCGATTCCTATAGATTCAAGTCTTCGGAAACTTGAAATTTTTTAACGTTTTTTTTTAGAAAGTTTAAATTTTTAGTCACAGTTTAAATAAAAGGTTTTTCTTTGTGATTTGTACTCGTTTTCGTGGTTACGTGTTTGTAAAACAAAGTTACTGCTCCAGTACTTCGCCCAACAGTGAATTCGTAATAAGTCGTAATAAGCTTTTAAATTAAATAAAAAATATATTTTTCCAATTGTGGAAAATATTAAAAAAATGCATGTAGATTTAATTAAAACCGGCGACAAGCAGTCTCTTTGTAGAGCCCGCTTCGAAACAAACTAAATATCTCCAGATTACGCTAATACCCTAAATGATAAAGTTGTACGTTGTCAAATTAATGGCCATGATGAATGACGACTACACACTGGTGCGCTCTTACGGCCAAATACGATTTTTTCGCTAATAAATGACGAAGAAAGAAAGATTAAATACTGATATTTTTATACAACTAAGGGCTAATAAATCAGTGCAAGTTAATCTCTATGTTTGGTTTAAAATGTGTTTAAACTAGCAAACCTATAAATAAGCGCAGGGGTCTAATCATCGCTTTCGATAACCAGCTGATTCGATCACGTTTTCTTAGTTTGAGATTACGGCATTCTCATTAATATGCCATAATCTCAAACTGAAAAATGTGATCGAATCAGCTCGTTATCGAAAGCAACGATTAGATCCCGGTGTTTAAAACATCTGTAAACGCATAAAACTGGGAGTTTAAACTATCATTAAAGCCCATATAATTTTGTTTACTTACATACCATCAGCCCAATCATGAACAAAAATTCCGAGCGAGTGTTTCCACTTTTCCCTTTTCCCTCCTATCATGAATTTGTTTTTTCACTGTTTTCACCAAATGCGGGAATAAAAACAACTCCCCGGGAAAAAAGTAGGTATTATGAACGCAATTGAACTTGCTTTTTTCACTAAAAATCTTTCCCTTGCAAAACAGAAGGAACTTTACATAAAAACATATTTAATACTATATTAAAACAAAATTTATATACATAAACTTGCAGTTTATAGTTCTTTTATATGGAAAAACACAAATAATTCCCAAATAAATTATTTATAAACTTATTTTTATATATTTTTTCAAGTTGGTGAATTTTAATAATTTTGTTTACTCTTTCTCTCATTAAAAAAAGGGAGACACAAAATGTCAACAAACAAGCAAAACAACGAGCTTCGTAATGCGGTGATGCCACGCATTACTCTTTTTTGTTCCCAAAGAATTTATAATTGGACGAATGTTTTCTCGAGAAAATTATTTTCGTGAGAAATAAATTCCGAGAGAATATAAATGATTGGACTGCATATGTTTTGCTTTTAAAAAGCACTCAACTTTTTTCTTCAGATCTTTTTCGATCTATTTTCTTACACTCTATTATTCTTTCATAATATTCTACTTCGCCAGGCATAAATATAATTTTTAAATCTTATTTAAACACACAATTTTGTTTTTCATCACAAAATTAAATGAAACTTAAATAGCCAACATTGTGTGCATTTAAGTGTTGTTTAATTCCTCTCCCCCAATTGCAGGATGTGTTAGTACATAAATTTGTTTTGGAACATTTTCACCCAAACTTCCCAAACATTAAAGTTAGTTGATCTTGGCGTTTTTTGTCTACGAAATAATTTTTTTGCTAATCCGAAAATTAGCTTAATCTTATGTTCATTCAGTTTGAAGTTTTTCAGTGCGTATAGTATTATCACAAATTAAACAGAGATGTCGCGAGACGGAAGTAGTATCAACAATAATTATAGAAGAGAATATCAATTTCAATATTTATACCAATACTTTCCAAAAATTGTTAAAAAAAAATTATATGACACACATTGTTATTTATAATTATAAAAAAATTTTTTTATTGAAAAGAAAATAAGACGAAAACTAATTATCAAAATATAAAAACAAGAATAATCCTGAAGAAGTTAACGAAATATCGATATAAAAATAAAAATATAAGGAAATTTATGAAATTTACTGACCTAAAGCGCTTAAAAAAATAGTTTCATGGTAAAAATTAATATTTTTTAATGAAAATGCTTAAAATTAAGCCTGTAATTATTTGGAAACTAATTTAAAATTTTATAAAAGTAATAAATTTTTACACATTGTGTTTTTTAGTTAAAACACTACAAAATCTTTCATTTAATTTTGTAAAAATCTTCTCTTGTTCATTTCAAAAAGTACACATTTTTCCTTGTTTGTTTTAATTATATTGTTAACAACTTAATAACAAATATACTACAGTTGTCCCTTTCTCGCGCTTTAGTTTTTTTCATCACTCACTTTCTTCACCTCTGTATACTTTATGGTGTTATCACACTGGGAAAAAATAGTGGCAACACTTTCTCTGTAAAAGTTATAATGTTATATTAACACACTTTGATTTTTTGCGGGAAGAAGAAGAAACTGCCTCAAATTATTATTTGGAAATGAAATATTTATTTTATGGAAATAGATAAATAATATAAAATATATACATATACATACATTGGTACATATGTATTAATGAACGATTAAACCACCACGACTTGACCGCTTTCTCTTTGCTGCCATCCCGTGAATTTTCTGCTGGACTACAAACTTAGTCTTTTCGTTAACCTTACAAAGTTTGTAGGTTCTCGAAACTGCAGCTCTCCAGATATAAAATAATCAAATTGCCTTCCGTGGGGTTACGGTTCTCTCCGGTAATATACCGAAAGTTTTCTAACTGACTTCTGCTTACTTTATCTTTGAAAACCCTCGAGATATGGAATGAATTAAAATTTTTCGTACGATATCACTATGAAAAATACAGCATCACATCAAACATTCTTTACATTTTCAATCGAGCAAAAATAACAGCAGACGACGACGACACAGTTACATATTTAGTTTCTCAAGTACGTACGCCAAGCAATGTTTAATAAATGCATATACACACACATACACATTTTAAATCTTAAGTAAACTGAGTTGATTATACAATGATTTACAATAAATTACTCAGCATGTACATATGTATGTAGGTACTTAAGATTTTTATTAAATTAACAAGCAAATTTACTTTTTTTAAGCAAACATTTTATGTTTTAATTTTAATCAAAGGCAGGCATTATGACTCATTCAGGTTTTTATATACATACATACATACATACATACATAGTATATACATATTTTTGCAATTAAGAAAAGTACATAAAAGTTTATTTAACACAAATTTTACTGTGAAAAAAAAAATTAATCAGCCCTGTTCTAGAAATAAATGAAATCATAAAAAAAATTATTTCTACTAATAACTTACTTATTGCTAATTTGTGCGCTTTTGATATTTGAAATATTTTACTTGTACTTAAAATATTCATTCATATCTCGAAAAAACTTTTCCTCAAAATATTTTCCCTTTTTCCTTATTTTTTTCCACTGTAGTTGGAATATTAAAAAATAGAACTTTACATTCAAAAACATTTCATTTGTAAATTTTTTTTGTTATTATTAAACCTTAATTTGTTTGATTTTTAATTAATTTTTAAGCTTTACTAATCTTCTTCTCGTTTTTACATTCGCTGAGAACTGAGAGGGCGAAAAACATAAAAGGGTATTCACAATAGCATTTTCCCTTTGAGGAGAATAAAAATTTCATAGAGACAAAAAGTCCTCTTGTTATCCATTGTTGATTGTGATTGATTTTTGTAAATATTATTTAAATTTTAAACGACTCGATTTGTAGAAGAGGGCTGTTTGTCATATTTTTGTTTGATTATTTTGTTTTTAATTCAGGTTTGTTTAATTTATTATTAAATAAACTGGTAATCACGAGTTTTTAATGTTTTAAAGTATTTTTTGAGTATATTTCTGTGGTTAATCACCGTTATGGCGAATTTGATATACTATATACATACATATTTATGTATGTGCCCTTAATTATGAAAGTGGTCTAAGTCATATAATCCTGTTGTCAAGATATTTAGTAAATTACATTTGAATAAATCAAAACATATTTTTAAATTATGCAACATTTTAATTCAGAGTTGTACTAGTCTCGATTAATATAAGCTTATTTAACATTTATTAAATATTTATTGAATTTTCATGTGATTTAGATCACTTTCATAATTAAGGGCACATATGTACATATGTATGTATAGGTGTATATACATAAATATAAATTTCATAAATATAAATTTTTTCCATTGTTTGTTCTCCAGCGAATTTAAAGCGTAATAACGTGTGATTTTTGTATAACCACAGTCTGAACACTCACAGGGCGTACATACTCGTATGTACATATGTATGTATATATTAATGTTCATTGATTTTATCAAGAATTTCCTTGAATACAAGGCCCCTGTTATTGGCGATGTTCTATTTTTGATTGTGGTTGAAAAAACTGATTGAATGATCTTTTAAATTGCGCTATTGTGAATTTCTCTCACTTGGGTTGCTTACAATAGTGTATTTTTATCAGCTGAGACTGGCTGTGAGTGTTTCTAACTTAATTTAATTGTCGTTGTAATAAATTTTATATTGAAAACAATTTTTTTGTAATTTTATTATGAACGAGCCTATATGACACTAATAAGTTTTATGTTTTTTTTTTGCTCTAGTTCTGGATCGCAAATTCTACATTTTCATGTCTTCTTGAGAATGTCTTTTTTTGGTGGGAATCAGCGTTGGATTAAGTTAATTATCAGATTAACTAATTAGCGAAATAAATTATTTAAGTTTAATTTTGAACACAAAAATTGGCTGTCAGTTGCTGCTCTGCAATTTTTCATTGTGCTTGAACTTTATTTAGAAAGTTTAAGGTGCTTTATGTGTGTGCCTCCCAGCTTCTATAGATACAAACATATGTATGTTTGTATCTACATATGTATGTGCATGCATACATACATACATATATGTATATGCATGTATACAATAATCGAAATTTTAACAAAATGTGCATGCTTGTATTTTTAATATGCATTGAAAACGAAAGTTACATATTTAAATACATAAATACGAAAATACGAAATTCGTCTTCTTTAATCACTGATATGTTTCCATAGTATGTGCATTATATGTATGTAAGTGTGTATGTGGCTCACAGAGGATAGTCGTCCAGGAGACGGTAAAGTAGTTTAAAAACGAGTGAAATTCTCTCTCTGGTGAAGCGAAAATTATTTATGATTTATTTTTCTTATGATAAGACAGAAAGATTTTGTATTTAATGTTTTATAATAGAAATTTATGTTTATACTCGTACTGTGTATATTTATTAGGGAAGTAACGAATAGCGATTCCGATATATCGGCAATATTTCTGATTTGCCCATATATCGATATCGGTGATATTTTACTGTCGATGCGGCGATACCTCTTAAATTTCTTAGAGCTGTTTTGAACAAACAATTAAATTTTCAACGATTTTTTTTTGCATAAAAACTAAGAGAAATAACATATTAAAAGCAGAACGTAAAGTCTAAACAGAAAAATTAAACGTTTCTTTTGTTTTGCTTTGCGCCATAGTACTGAAATGTTCTCTCAACGCTAAATCATGTACATACATACATACATACATACATATGTATGTATGTATTAAAAAAAATAATTTGTTTTTTGTTAAGAATGAATTCAAATATCAATTTTAAATATTAATAATCTCTTACACTATAATTTTGTATAATAAAAGGTTTTGTTAATTTTAACTTAAGTTCAATATGCGTATCGGAATCGGTTTCGTCGATATTTCTTTTTGAGTATCGGTATCGGTATCGGATCGGCAAAACGGCGTATCGTTACATCCCTAATATTTATGCACATTTCTACATAATATTTATGCATGCACGTAGTACGTACTTTTTTATGTACATATGTATGTACATATCTACTTGGTATATACTGGATTTTGCTCATAGGTATTACATGTATAGAGAGTATAAAAAACACATCTAACTTGTTGTTTTATGATGACATCATGCAAATACATTTTGGTTTGTTAGATAAAAGATTTGAAAAGAGAGAGAATAAAACATAAAGCCAGTAAAGATTTTCTATGTGGGTTTTTTTAATGTAAAAATTAAGATAAAATCTATAAATTGATTTATACAGCCACATATACATACATAGAATATAAAAGGCCGCAATTTAAAAAAGATTCCAAATCGACTTTTTGATTGATTATGATATAATTAACGAAAATGGATTTATGTATCTGCACAACTAAGAACTGTTTTATTCATAAAAAAATAATTTTGTTTTATAAGTTACTTGTAGAATAAATTTTGTACGGAAATCTGTTTTATACACCTTTTATAAATCAAAAATATTTTTTTTATGAATAAGGCCTTATAAAATTTACAATGTTTTTTCCCTTCTGCTATAAAAAATGTACTTACGCCTTTTTCTATTTGAGGTGACGATATGTAGATCCTTAAATTTAATAAATTGTGTTGACGCTTTTCGAAGTATGTAAAATAAAACAAAAAATAATCAATACATACGGGCCTGTTCTGCAAATCACGAAATGTCAATTCACGGTGATTTCAAAAAATGTATGAAAGCTAAATCATTGCTTTTTTGAATTACAGGATTTTTAGCGTTGGAAATTGCAAGAAAATATTATATTATAAATGACGAAAACTTAAAATACAATAAAACCCCACTACAAAGTGAGCTTTGAGTAGTTGACTTTTGAAATCACGTGGTTTGAAATCACCGTGATTTTCAGAACAGGACCGATATTAACTACATACATACATATGTACATACATACATACATACATACATATACATACATACATACATACATTTACTGGAACAACGCCAAAACCAAAAAATTCGATCTTTAAGTTAATTACCCCTAACGTGAACAGTTTCACACAAAATATCTTCTTTTCCCCCCAAAAAAGCCGTCATTTATAATATTTCCTTAGAAGTGTTTCCGGTTTTTTTATTTCAATTATGAATAATACCGCTAACAAAGCAAATTCATATAAATTCGCCTTGATCGCTATTGTGAATAAAATGAGAAATGTATACATATTGCCGCCATGAAATTTTTATTCCCCAAAAAGGGAAATTTTCTACCGCGAATTTCAAGAGAGCATTTATTATCGCTATCAATGCGTAGTGAATGTAAAAAACGAGAAGAAGACTTGTAAAGCATAAAAATAATTGAAAATAAAACGAAATTAAGTTTGATAATAAGAAATAACAAAATTTTTGATTTTCAATTGAAATGTTCTTAAGTGTAAAGTTGTGTTTTTAAATATTCTAGCTGCAGTGGAAAAAACTCAAAAACCAAAAAATTAAATTTACTGCATGTGAACCCAAGACGTTTATTATACATATAAAACTCCATATTAAAAGGTGTTACAGGGACGAACTGTTAACAATCGTTAATTTTATTTACTGATCTTATCCTAAAAATAAAAATTTATATCTTTTAATACATATTTAATTGGAAGGATAATATAGAAATTAAACCGATGTATTAATTCAATTCGCTTGCAAAAATTAACCAAATTAACCTTAAAAAGTACTGAAATTTTTAAATTATATTTTAAGTTACAAGAATTTTGTAATTTTAAAATTTCGAAACTATGCTCGATTTTTTCGAACATCAAGAAGCAGGCGCCAAAATGTTCATTGGGTAAAAAGGAATGAACAGGATACACCCAAGTTTGAAACTATCAAGCACATTAATTACTTTAAGCAAAAATTCATTATAATAATTCATTTACACACAAACAACGAACAAGATGAAAAATGAGGGTTAGTCTTCGAGGTCACAGTTTTATGCGCAAAACCATTGTAATAAAAAATAAAATAAATCATGATGTAATTTAGTATTAGAATAGATGGATACGTGAAGAGATTATAAAACGTAAAAATTGTTAACAAAGTGTAATTGAATATACGCGTACGTGGGCACTTATACAATAAAGCTTATAGTTTCTCTCAATATTTTTATTGCTTATAGTAGTTTGTTTTATAGATTTATTATGTGTATTTTTCATTTATTTACATATTTTAAAATTTATTAAATTGTAATTTTTTTTTTGCTTTTCTTTGCAGTTAATTTTATTTTCATTGAAAGAAACTTAGTACAATCCACTCCATAAAAACCAAACACAATGAGCTCTGCTGAATACTATCCATTCAAGGTAAGTGTTGTATATTTATATTTTATTCATGTAAATAAAATTCCATTTGGAAGAAATTTAAACTAAATATTCAATTAAAAAGTTAGGAAGATTTTGGTTTAAGTGTGATTATTTTTTACAGCATGACAGATAGGAATAATTTTTTTAGTCAGGCTGAAGTTCACTATTTTTCAAAGTTTCAGAAGTTAAAGATATCACCCGGATTTTCGAAAACCGAGTTTTCATCTGATCTCCAAGTTGTGAAGTCTTGGGACTCTATTCTGACTATTTCTACGGTGGTGTCTGTATGTATAGGCTGTTTTAAAAAAATAGGATTATGGTTCTGGAAAATATGCACTAAAACTCCAAGAATATGCTCTTAAAAATAAAATAAATTGGTTTATTTGTGAATGAAAAGATATTTTTAATTAAAAAATTCAACCACATTTGCATATAAAATAATACAAAAAAGAAAATAAACAAAAAAAAATGGAAACAAAATTAACGAAGAATTACTGGATTCGAAGTGCAGGTTAAAACAAAATTACCTTACAAATTTTGACTAAAACAAATAATAAAAGTTAATTTTGGATTGGATGCTCTCTCATAAGAATTTAACTTCAATTTCAAAAGATCACAATATCACAATTCAGGCCTTTGAACTGTATTTTGTATAAATAAGACAAGATTTTTATTTATAATTTTTATTGCAATAACTAACAAAATATTGAGCTAGAATTTCAAATAAAAATCGTTTCTGTCTCATCTAAATAAACTTTTATAAATTGATAAGGTTTCTTTAATGTCTACTCGGGGCAGAGTCCGTCAATTAATATATCAAAACTGAATTTGTATTGAAACTAACGTAAGGCTGAGTTTACATCTGGTATTTCTTGTGTGTCATTTGCCCAAAAAGCGTAACCAACTAATTACTAATGAAAAACTCTTTGATTTAGACATATTTTTTATTGATTTAAACAGTTTGCAATCATTTTGGAATCTATAAAATTTTCTGTTAATTATGTATGAAAATGTTTAACTTAATAAATACATGTCTTAATCAAACAGTTTTTCATTAGTAATTAGTTGGTTACGCCTTTTTTACGCTTGTGTGGCATTGAACATGGAACAAATCTTGACCCCACTGATATGAGTGACGCGCATTCACGTGCTAATCTTAGAAAGCACTTTACCAAATTGCAATTTATATGGAAAAAATTAATTAAAAAAATATTGATTTATTTTGTATTGTTGCGTTTCTTCATTGAAGCATAAATTTACATCTACTATTTTTCAAATACGTATTTGTAAAACAAAAAACTAAATTCCCAATTCCACTTAGTAGTCAATTAATAATTTTTTAAATAATATAATTACTTTTTTCCTGTATTTATAGTTCATTTATACAAGTTTTGAAGTGTCAGTAATTAAACTATTACACACTTGTTAAGCAATAACAAATATGTATACCATAAATAAACAATTTAAAATTGAGAGCTTATTTATTTTCTCAAAAAGAATAATAAACAAACGGTCTCTTTGTTTATTAAAATGTTTATTAACAAACAATCGATTGAATTATTTATCAAATGAAAAAAAAAATTCAATATGGGAAAACTAGATTTTTGGCAAGTTGAACAATAACGAGAGAAAACTTTAGACTGAAAATTTATATTCAGGGCAATTATGAATAAAATTCCGCGAGAAATTTCTCCCTTTTCCAATTAGAATTTTTTGTTTTCCCTATCACTTGCTATAAGTTGGAATTGTTTTCTCGCGGAATTTTATTCGTAACTGCCCTCATTGAAAACAACAGGAAGTTTTCTTTCGTTATTGTGCAACATGCCGCCATTTTAGTTTTAGTGTGGCAACACTATGCTTGAATAGCTTTTGTTGTTATTTATTTACATTTATTTTCTTTATGTAGAGTATACACGTTACTCCAAATCGCACGATAAATCGTACAAGTATGAAATTAGTAACGTGTATCATGCTGTCGAACTTATTAAGTATACTTTGTAGTACGAAAATCAAAAATGTTTGATTTTTGTGGACGGAGCTTCGATAAGTACGATAATAAGTATTATTTTAGTCATTCTCTTCAACATGCCCCTTTTCTTTTTGCATTATTTTTTTTCATTATTTTCCACTGCAGTTCACTTTTAATTAATAAATCCAACACATTATTCATTTTCTTTCATATGAATTAGTATGATTTGTAGTAACGTGTATCTCAAAAAGCGTAGTACCACAATTCATACTACAGCAAATACGAAATTAAGTATCGTGTATTGCCTGCATTACATACTTTTACAATTAGAGCTGAAAAAAGTCGCCCAATGTAGTGAAGTAGGAAAATAAAAAACACGTTGATTATTGAGTTCTTGTTTCAACTTTGTTATTTGTTGAGCTTCTCATTTGTTTAAATTTTGAACATAATAACTCTAGTTATTCTAAGAATCTTTGGGTAAAAGTTCCCTGATGATCTGCATTAGCAACAGTGAAATGCGCATAGGATCCAGCTAAACCCCCCAATAATCAATTTCAATATATGTATTTTTAATAAAAAATTATTTTACTGAATAACTAGAATAATAATTTGGGATTATTAGTGCGTTAATAAATGTTAAACAAATTTTATATAGTTGTGCGTTTATTTGGAATTTCTTTGAATTTTTTTTAATAGATTTTTTATAGTCATTCTTATGCATTATTACTCTTTGAGAATGTTAAATAATTATTTCAAGTGCATAGTTTTTAGCTTTTGATATCATTTACATTTTTAATTCGTTGTGGGTTTGGGTTGGCTGAATGAATCATAGACTTGCAATAAAAATAAATTGATGCTACACAGTGGAATCTCGATAGTTCGTAAACGCACACGAACAGAAATTTTCTAAGAATTACAGGAACCTCAGATTTAATTTGGCTGTGGGGTTTAACGAGATTTAAAATAAGATTTTATATTTAATGGGAATCAATTCTTTGACTTGATGGAATTCGTTGCATTAATTTTTTTTGATGGAGAAGAAAAAAAGTTTCATGCCACAAATTTAATGAGAAATTCCAAGAATTTTGGGGCATAAATTTAAAATTCATGATATCTAAATATAAATATGTATAGTAATTTAAATTTAAAACTTTTCAGTGCACTCCCACTGTCTATCCCGCTGATCCCTTTGATCCCGTGGAAGATGCCGCCATTTTGCGCAAAGCCATGAAAGGTTTTGGCACTGACGAAAAAGCCATTATTGAAATTTTGGCTCGTCGTGGCATCGTTCAGCGCTTGGAGATCGCTGAAGCCTTTAAAACCTCATACGGCAAAGATTTAATATCTGAATTGAAATCGGAATTGGGCGGCAAATTTGAAGATGTTATTATTGCGCTAATGACACCCCTGCCACAATTCTATGCTCAAGAGTTACACGATGCCGTTTCTGGTTTGGGTACCGACGAAGAAGCCATCATTGAAATTCTCTGCACTCTATCCAATTTCGGCATTAAGACCATCGCCCAATTCTACGAACAAAGCTTTGGCAAGGCTCTAGAGTCTGACTTGAAAGGCGATACTTCGGGCCATTTCAAGCGCTTGTGTGTGTCCTTGGTGCAAGGCAATCGTGATGAAAATCAGGTGAGAAATATAGATTTTTCAAATAATATTTAATTAAAATTTTATTTTGCTTTATTAACAGGGTGTTGATGAAGCCGCCGCCGTTGCTGATGCCACCGCCTTACATGAAGCCGGCGAGGGCCAATGGGGCACCGATGAATCAGTATTTAATTCCATTTTAGTTACCCGCTCTTATCAACAATTACGCCAAATCTTTTTGGAATATGAAAATTTGGCTGGCCATGATATCGAAAAATCTATCAAAAATGAATTTAGCGGTGCTGTTGAGAAGGGCTTTTTAGCCATTGTCAAGTGCTGCAAATCGAAAGTTGATTACTTTGCTGAGCGTTTGTACGATTCCATGCATGGTCTCGGTACAAAGGATAAGACTTTAATTCGTATCATTGTCAGTCGTTCCGAAATTGATTTGGGCGATATCAAAGAAGCATTCCAAAATAAATATGGCAAGAGCTTGGAATCCTGGATTAAGGTGAGTTAATTATATTTTATTTTTTTCCCTAATGTTTTGTATTGTGGTGGTAGTAATATTATATAAACATATATCATTATTTTCTTTGGTTTTTTAAACAATTAATTGCATGCTTTAGAAATCGTACACTTTTTTATAGTTGGGCTTTTTTTTTGTATAGATGATGATAAATGAAATAGTTTATAAAAATGTAAATGTTGAATAAAGTTTTTTTTTAGCCTTTGAAGTATCTATGCTCTTGTATAATCTCAAAACCATAAGACCAACAAGTTTTGTAAATAAAAATACTTATATGTTTGCTTATTTTTTCTATGAAATACCTCCAATAGCAATTTGGTCATATTCCCCTTTATTTATTAGCCAACGTCACGTCAATACAAAAAAATTGTTGCTTGTCTATTCGTTATCTAAAACAACCGACTATTTTCTATCCCTTAAAAGTAGACTGTCGTCAATAACATACTATTTGATATTGTATTGACGTGACATCGACAAATAGGTACAGAATAAGGTGAATTATTATTTATTGAATCGAATTTGTAAGAAAGTTTTGAAATCTTTATAATTCAAACACATACAAGCCCAATAATAATTATACCCTCTGAATTTATGTATTTGTCACGCAAAATGATTTTCTCGGAAAAAATTCCTGCAATCACAAATTCCTTGGGAACAAAAAAGAGCACCACGTGGCATCACCGTTCGTTGTTTTTGA
Organism: Tachina fera; assembly: GCA_905220375.1. NCBI lineage: Eukaryota > Metazoa > Arthropoda > Insecta > Diptera > Tachinidae > Tachina > Tachina fera. Next base: position 182,677,851 of record LR999963.1, read on the forward strand.
GTGCTTATTGGGATGTATGTACATGTGTACTTATTTTTAAAACAAGATTAGTACAAATGTTCACTATTTTTATCAATGATTCCCTGCAACACCGTTTTTCATAGAGTATGAACCTTTTTGGTTCACATACAATTAATTATATGGCAATGTTATTCCATAGAAATTTTTCCCACTGCTCCTAGAATAATTAAAAACTCAATTTAACACGTAAAACATTTTATTGGAAACCTAAAGTTATTTTGAAACTTAAATTTGTTTAATTTTCAATTAAAATTTAAGCTTTACATTCACTGGGACTGATAGCAGGGAAAATTTGACGAGAAAATCAGGATAGCATTTTTACCTTCGAGGGGAATAAAAATTTCATTGGAATAAAAATTACACTTGCTATTCACGATAAGGGTTGATTATTAAACTTAAATTTATTTGATATTCAATTACCCCGTATGCCAAAAAATCGGTTTTACAAAAATACGTTATTTGTTTTTGCATATTTTAAACTTCACATACTCGTATGTATGTATCTTCTTTGCGTTTTTTATATTCACTGAGGACTGACAGCGCCCAAAAAATTTCACATGAGATTCACGATAGCATTTTTCCCTTCGAGGACAATGAAAATTATTCACAATAGTAAAAGTAAAGTAGCAATTTTTTAACAAATTCCAAATTTCCCAACTTCGAAGCTCTGTAAATTGTTTCTAATCAAAATATATGTATTTATGTATGTATGTATGTATTAACAACAATAAATATGTTGTGTTGTTTTTATAAAAACCTAAGATTTTCGACTTTTATTTTAAAATTGTTTTTTTTCCATGTGATTTCTCAATAAGTTTCAAACATAAAAAAATCACCCTTGTCGTGAAAATTTTTTCCCTCAAAACATTTGCCCTTTTCGACGGATTTTAAATAAATTTTTAAGCTTTACACACTCTTCTTCCCATTTTTTACATTCACTGCGAATTGACAACGGGAAAATTTTTCATGGGAGCTTCACCATAGCATTTTTTGCCCTTCGAGGTGAATACAAATTTCACTTCTAATTCACTATAGACATGAATATCTTAAAAATGTTCAAGAGAAAACATTTACATTTCTTCCATTAACAGTACGTTAACACTTATTTAAACTTGGCAGGGACTTTTAAGTTGCTGTTAAACTCTTTTTCTAAATTAAAAAAAAATAAAATGAAAAATCCCAAAAAAAAAATTCTTTAATAAAAAAAATCATTCGTTATTTGCAGGGCGATACTTCTGGCGATTACAAGCGTGCCCTATTGGCGATTGTTGGATACTAAAACTTAAAAGAAATTTATAAAATCTCATGAAAACTGCACAATTTATAATTACTTTTTACTACAATTTTAATTAAGATACAATATAAAAAAAACCTGAATCTGCCTTAAAAAAATTTTGTGTAGTAAAACAACAACGCAAAATTCAAAACAAAAAAATCTCAATTTACACTTGAATCTACAAAATAAAAATGTCGTGTTTTCTCAAATACTAAAACGGTTCTAATAAAATTTGGGTAACAATTTGGAACCAAAAAACAAAAAATAATAACATAATTAATAATATGTGTACAAAAGCCCAATAAATAATTACTTTTATACTATATAATGGAGCAAAAGTCTTAAATGTATTTCCTTTTTTTTAATTTATATTACATATTGTTTGTTGTATTTGTTTTTTTTTTCATATATACATATACTATAATTCATATATTTATATACTACGCACTATTTACAAAACTACTACAATTATGTGTAGATTTTAATGAATAAAATTCAATTTACAAGTGATACATCACTCTTTAAAGAAAGTAAGAGATACATAAATATAAAGCACAACTAATTACTTACAATCACTTCTCCATTCGTTATTACTTTTAATTTACAATTTGTATAAAAATATATAGAAACTTATGAGTAATGTACATAAGAATTAAAAAACTATATTTTTGTGTTTATTTTAATTTCAATTGACTCCAAGGAATAGTTTTTTAAACATAAGTTATTATATTTGACAGTGATACAAAGTCTTTTAAAAAAAGTTAATAGAAATTTTAGTTAAATCCTGGTTATATACCACATTTAAATGTAACAGCTCACTCGTACAAATGTGAATTAATTTATAACAGCTCTCACGCACAAATTTAAATTGATAAATTTTTTTAACTTTAAAAGAAGAATGAACTTGTTGCGTTAATATTTTCTATAGAATTAATTTCATGAATTTGGAACGATTTTCCTGCATCAGCCGTCTAATTTGCTTGTAAATCGTATAAAATGTTTAAAAAATTATATAATATTGAAATTTACTCGAATTTGGCTTACAGGTACCAATTGACATAAAAGTTATAATGAGAGAGGGAGACATTAAATTTACAAAAACAAAAATATTGTCTCTATACTTTGCAAATAAGACGATTTATCACCAATTTTATGATTTCTTGCGGTATAAAAAAAATCACCCCTACAATATTAAGGAATAAAATAGTGGCAACACTTTGTCTGCAAAACTCATAATGTTATTAACACAACTGAGATTTTTTTGAGGGAAGAAGAAGAAACAGCTCCGTTTTATTATTTGCAAACAATCTTGCCATATACATACGTTTGAGGAAAAAACTGCATGTATCGAACGAAAAAAAACCGTTTTCGACTAGAAAAAACTGCCCAAAAAACTTTCAACTGTATTATATCGTCGGTTTGATTTTGTTTTGATGTGTTGGACAAAAATGTGTTTTCGAGAAAATTGATGAAGAATGTTTAGTTCATTAGTTTTATAAAAATACACGATAGAATTTTTTGTTTAATAAAAAAAGTAATAGATACATATGTTTTTTATTCAAACTTAAAGTTGATAAACTTTTTACATCCAACACGAAAAAATATTGTGACTTAAAGAAAAAATGACAAAAATATTTTTCAAGGCATTTCACATTCATAACAACAATATTGTTCATTATTGTTCACTACTTGCTCAAGTGGTTTAAACTACTGTATATATATTTAAGTCGATATAAAAGGTGAAAATATCAGTTTTATTTATATAACATGAGTTTTAGAGGTAAAACAAAAGCAGTAATAAAAGACAGTGATTATATTTAATAAAAGAAATTTTAATAATAAAAAATATATATCAATTAATTTCATTTACAATAGTTAAATTATTGTACTTTGTTTTGATTTACGTTCTTTGAGTAGAATATGCATTGATATACATACATTATAACAGACTTGAATAACAATGTGTTAATACTTTTACTTGAGAAATGTGCCACATATGAAAAAAAATTTCGATTGTCATAAAACAACCTACAATGTTCAAAAATTGTGGAAATGACTCAAATTTTCACCTCTATGTCTCCAAATATATTCAAGATATTGGAAAACTGATAACGAATTTGGAAAGAGGACACATTATTCATATATAATCAATCAATAACAAAATTTTATTAAAAATGTTACATACATCAAAGCAGAAACAAACCGACGATATGTACATATGAACCTCAAAAACAATTTTACTAAAGGAATTTGTTGCGTTAAAATTTTCCATAGAATTCATTTCATTAATTTGAAAAAATTTTCCTTTATCATTCGTTTAATTTGCTTGTAAAACGTATAAAATGTTTAAAAAATTATATAGTATTGAAATTTACTCGAATTTGGCTTATAAAGAACAGGACCAATTGACATAAAATATATAAAATTGCAAAAACAAAAATATTGTCTCTATATTTGCAAATAAGAGGAGATTTATCACCAATTTTATGATTTCTTGCGGTATAAAAAAAATTACCCCTACAATATTAAGGAATAAAATAGTGGCAACACTTTGTCTGCAAAACTCATAATGTTATTAACACAACTGAGATTTTTTTGGGGGAAGAAGAAACTGCCCCGTTTTATTATTTGCAAACAATGTTGCCATATACGTTTGAGGAAAGAACTGCATGTATCGAACAAAAAAAACGTTTTCGAGAAGAAAAAACTGCCCAAAAAACTTCCAACTGTATTATATCTCCTAAAAACCCTTCAATAGCCCTTCTCTTGATACTTTTTGTAAAATGTTGCCACTTTGGTTAACTTCTTCAGGGAAATAAAATTATATCTACATATAAACATAAATTTTTTGTAGCTGCTGTCTCCATCAGTACGCATTAGGTTAGAATTTTATTTGTTATTTTTTTATATATTAAACTTTAATTTTACTAAAGCATGCCTTCCTGGTTCTCTTAACACTTTCATCTAATTTTTACGAGTTCTTGATACATATACATATCTTTAACATTCATTTACACTAAATTATTTATTCATTTGGCATTTAATTTTGATAAAGGTGTATTATTAACTTACATGCAAGTTTGAGGTTAAGCAAATTTTTTTAATGTTATGATTGGCTAATTCTCATGTTAAAAACTAATTTCTTTATTTTGGCATATGGAGTTAGTCACTCAACATACAAAAAAATTTAGCTTGAACTCAAAGATGCATGTATGAACGTTATTGAAACGCCGTTTAACGCATTCCATACAATATTTATTTTTTAAATTAATTTAAAATGTTTTCTTTTTTGAAAAAAACGTTATCAATAAATATTAAATCTGGTTTAATGTTGTTTCATGAAGTCATATTTTTAAAAATTCACCAATTAAATAACTGGGGCACTGTCTTAGAAATTTTTTTCTCTTTTTTTAAACGAACATAATCACTAGAAAATTCAACACTGTGTTTTATTTTTCCTCTTTTTCTTCCCTCTCATTTCAAACAATAATTCGAAAAAATTCATGCAAACAAAAAATTATAGGAAGATTTGGAAACCGATATTGGTTACATGCTAGAGACTCTGGCGGCTTGGTAAACAAGTGGCAAAAACAAAATCTCCAAATTATGAAAAATGCCAAAAAAATAAAGTATCAAATAAAAAGCCAACGAAAGAAAGAATTATTGTATTTATATTTTGTAAAATTTAGCTTTTATTGTATTGTAGTGTGTGCATTATTTAAAAAAGAAAATTGTATGTATTTAATTAAAGCGTATTAACGTAGTTTTTTTGTCTTGAAGAAAGTTAATTTTCTCGAAACTATTCTCAATGTAGTGTTTTGTGTCAAAATAAAGTGCCTTTTACTTACAGCTTCAATTAATTAAGGTTTTTTTTATTGATTTATCTTGCATTTTATATGTATGTATATTTTTGAAAAAAAAGTTACAAAATTTTTCTCTATTTTATTTCTTTTTGCAGGATGATTTATCTGGTGATTATTGTCGCGTTTTGGTTGCCTTAGCTTCTTATTAATAAATATAAATTTAGCATTTTAATTTAAAATACGTACATAGTTTTAATGCAATTAATTGTTACTGTTCTTTCTTTTTATAAATGGCAAAGGTTCAAAATTCCTCATCATTACTTATCATAAGCCCCTGCAAAACTCATTTTTTTTCGAATTAATTTAAATAAATGGTTAAAAGTTTTTTTAAAAAATACAAAATGTGTTTATTTTCTTGTATCTTTTACTTGCAGGACGATTTATCCGATGACACCGGCTACGTTTTGGCCACTTTAGCCTCTTATTAATTATTTTTTTATATGTATATGAAATTTTTAGTATTTTAACAAATTATTTTCTTATTTGTATGTATGTATTTATTGGAAAATTAAGATTAATTAAAATTGTATGCAACTGAGTTCAATAAAATCAAGAAAATTTAAATGTAAAATTATGTACCGTAAATAAAAATCTTATTCACTTCCAAGGCGAATTGATAAGAATTGATAATGTGAATTCGCCTTGTTTCCTACTATCGTGTATTTCTTTTCCCTCGAAATTTTCCTTCTATTTCCTAAAATTGGCGAACAAATTCCCACAAAAAAAATCAATCATGATAGCGGGAATATTTTTCAAAGTTGCCATATGTTCACGTGGGAAAATTTACGAAAGCAATTTTGAGAACAGGAAATAAAATTTGAGGGAAATTTCATTCACGATAAGGCTCATTGTTTGTTATTGTTTACAATGGTAAAAATTTAATAATTGTTTTTTATAGGAATTGTTACAATTTAAGTTTAAATTTTTTTAACGCACTAATAATCCCAAATTATTATTTTGCTTATAAAGTAAAATATTTTTTTTTATAAAAAATACATTGAAATTGATTATTGAGGGATCATCAGATCATCAGGGAATCTTTACCCAAAGTTTCTTCTGCATTAGCAACAGTGAAATGCGCATAAGATCCAGCTAAACCGCTCAATAATCAATTGCAACGTATTTTTAATAAAAAAAAATATTTTATTTATAACTAAAAAAATAATTTGGGATTATGCGTTAAAAAATTTTAAAGGTAAAGATTTACCTACCCCCTTATGCAAAAACGATTGGTAAATTTAAAGTTGGTTTAACAAACGAATTTTGTATGGCAAAACCGGTTTTAACACATGCTTTAACTTTAACAATCGTTTTTGCATAAGAGCATTAAATTTTGCTAATTCTTATACATATTTATTTCTTTTTGATGAGGGATTTTGTTAAATTTTAATAGGCGTAATACCGCCAATTTTTCTAAATGTAAGATCATGCGACCATAATTTTTGTAGGAAGCAGTTGGGCAGAGGTACATAAAATATGTATGATCGGCTAAGTTCTTCTACTCCAAATCGAAAATTTGGGAACTGCCAGAACATTGTTGCTGGAAATAACTAAAATTCCGAACTTTTTGATTTCACGTGTAATGCAAAACATTTTCGAATTATTTAAATTCCAAGCTGATTATTAAAATTTCTTAAATAATTCAAAGAAAGCAAATCAGTTTTATAAAGGGCAAGAAATTCTTTAAAATGATAAGAAAATATTTCACAAATTGTTGTTGTTGTTAAAAAAAACACTTTAAATTGTTTACATTGTTCCAATATTAACTTTATTTTTTCAACATTAAATTAAAAACAAAAAATTAAAAGTTGCCTTAAATCTACGTTTATTTTGATTTGTAAAAAAAAGTCTGCGTGTCAATGCGTCATTAGTTGTATTATTTTTTTGTAAATTTAATCTTTGCTAAGACTGTTTATTGTGTTTGGAAGTTAACTTTGTGTACTAACGTTTTTCGTAGTATAATAAAATGTATGTATACAAATTCACCTGTTCATTCATTGTTGTGCATTAAGGTACAATTTTTGTGTCAAAAGATTTACTTTCAGTTACAAATTAATAAAACACGAATAAATTATTATTTGGCTAAACGATCACTGTAGGCGGCCCACAAACGATCGCGATACAAAGCGGCAGTCTTTTCCATGCACTTGGCTTCTAAAATGCCACGACCGACAACAGCCACATCAGCTCCCTTCTCTTTGATCACATGTTCAGGTGTATTGTATTGTTGACCCAATTGATCAGCAGTCTCATCGATTTTAACTCCTGGAGTTAGTTGCACCAGGCCGGGAAAGGCGAAACAGTTGGAAGATTGACAAACCATGCCAGCTACAAAATCAACATCAGCCCCTTCTGTGGCTATTTTGGCTGAGGCTTCTTTGTATTTGTCATCAATCAAATTGCCAGTTGCAGACATTTCACCCAATAGGAATACGGCACGTGCTTTAGTGGGATCTTCTTTAAGGGCTGCTTTTAAGCCCTGCAAAATACTTCTGCCCGACAAAGTATGGGCAGTTACCAAATCAGCCCAATTGGAAATTTTATACAAGCCTTTGCCATATTGCAGCGACACAGTATTGCCTATATCGGCAAACTTGCGATCTTCCATAAGCAAGAAGTTGTGCCTTTTGGCCAATGCTTGCAGATCACTGACGAATTGATCATTGAAATCATCTAAAATATCCACATGGGTCTTTAAAACACAAATATAGGGACCACACTTGTCGGCAGCTTCCAAGACATCTTGGCATTTTGTCAGATCTGCTGCCAGGCACACATTGGATTTTTTGCTTACCATCAAATTAAACAATTGTTTGGCCACTTCACATTTGGCTAAGTTAGCGCGACTTTCAAACGAGATTTTTGTGCGTACAAAATCGTTGACTGGAAAGAAAGAACGATAAAAACACGATAAGCAAAGGGTGAAAAAAATACATCCAAAATAAAAGTTGTCAAGGTGTTAGTTTTTAGTTTATTTCCCCCTTTTTTTTAAAGCCTCAAATAACTTTTACTTCCCTACCATCATTTCAGATTTCTAGTACAACATTAAAACTCACCTATTTCCGATTTGTTGTTCAAAATTTTGCCATCAGTATCAATTTGTACAGAAGCAATATATTTGGCCACTGCATCAACGGTATCACGACCAATTTTGCCAGCCTCTAAAAGTGCATTGAGTAGGAATGATAAAGTAAATAAAGAATGCATTTTAACAGAATTTTTAGCAATATTTCCAGCACCACCCTGTTCACGATCTACAACGACAACAACATCGGTGACAACAATGCCTTCGCCGTTCAAATCTTTAACCGTCTCCAAAACGCTTGAACCCGATGTAACAACATCCTCAACAATGAGGCACGTGTCGCCGGCACTATAAATGCCTTCAATCAATTTTTTAGTGCCATAAGCTTTGGCTTCTTTGCGTCGTATTAGCATGGGCACGTTTTGCTGTACGGAGACAAGAGTGGCCAATGGCAAAGCCGTGTAGGGTACACCACACACATGTTTTGTGGCTAAATTATGTTCATTAATGTAGTCTATTATCAAATTTGAAACAGTTTGCTGGAAAGTAGAAGTATGTTCATATATTATGTATTTCAGCTTGTGTAATAGGTACGTATTAAATTTGTCTCTAAAGAGCCCACTTACCATTACTTCAGGATAACTAACAATGACGCGTAGGTCAAAATAAACGGGTGAATTGATGCCGACCTTCATTTTGAAGTCACCAAATTTGAAAGCATTAATTTCAAATAATTTCAGCGCCAGCGCTTTTCTTTGTTCGGTAATTTTGTCCAACATGTTACAGAAGTTTTTATATTACCTTGGTTTAATTTTACGATTTGCAAATTATGTATGTGTACCGGGCGGCAGTTTTAAACTTTTTTTTATTACTGGCAATTTAATAAACTTGTATTTATTGTTTTATTACAAAACTTTCACCTGCCCCTTGACCTTTTGCTGTTTTTTTAACAATAAATTTAATTTTGCACGAGTTCGCAGGAATTTTTTTCCAAGATTTCAATTTATTCTCACTGCTGTTTCACGGTTGAAATAAATAGTAATATTAAGTTGAAGAAGGTGTAGTAATTCATGTTTTATTTAGTATGGCAGTGCCGTACTAACACGTGTTTTTGTTGTTCTCCGTTACACATTTGTTTAGCAATCATATGGTATGGTACAGCGGCGGCTAACTTTTAAAATGTGCGTGCCAAGTGGTTGTACTACAATTTGCAATGTTAGATATTCTTTCGTAAAAAGTATTCAAGTTTTTCAAAAATCTGCTAAAAACACTTTGTAAATTTAAAATCCTTCTACCGACTTAGCACATGTATTAGAGCCCTGCGCAAACATGCTTGAAATGTAAATACATCTTCCTTTTTAAATGTATTGCCGTGGCATGTTTAACAGTGTCCATCATCCCATTGCCCTGAGGGCTCTGCAAGCATTCTGCTTTGCATACGTACATAGTACATTTACTAACAAAAACTTTACCCTCATATCTAAATAAGAGGGACAAGCGTTGCTTAGCAGCATGGTACGCCTTTTCAATACAATAAAATAATAATTTCACATTTAATTGTACTGAAAATGCGTACACGGCTGGTAACGCAACGCTTGCCGCTCCTATTTAGGTATGATTTAAAGCAAGAGCATAAAAAAAGGGCGGGGCAAATCACGGCATTCCATACGACTCGTAATTTAAAAATATTTCCATATAAACTCTATTGAAATATTTTTATAATACGAGTGGTATCGAATGCTGTATTTAGCTCCCAGATTTTTGTTACAGTTTTATGAAAAAAAAATACATATATAAAGAGTATTCAAACACCACCAAAATAATTTAGATATTTGCTATATTATTTATATAAATAAGTTATCTAATTTAAATCTTTTTATAACAGTACTTTTTATTGCTGCAGAAAAGTGAAAAACTATATGGAATATTGAGTTGGAAATTAAGTTTTTATTTGACCTAAATACTTTTACAGATGCTGAGCTAGACACTCAATGTATGTATCCAGAAATTGATGAAAAACTACTACATACAGTCTAAGGCACCACAAAGAAAAAAATACCAATGTAAAATCAACATTCCACAAGGTTAATTTAAATTCATTAAAATCGCATTAAATTTACCATGTTGTTTGAGTGTGCTGGTGGTTGTTTGCTTTGTTCATAGTTGCAATACACTTTGTACTTAGTTGTGTAGGTTGTTTTTTTGTTTGTAAACAGCCAACAAACTGCTGCTGGCTGGTAGGCAGTGTACTAGTCTTGAATTCGGAGGATCGTAGGCTCGAATCCTGGAGTCAACAAAGTATTTTGTATTTTTTTTAAACTAAAACTTTTCAAGTCAAAGCATTTTGTTTTTTTTTTACTAAAACTAAAACTTTTGAAACAAATTGTATGTAAAATGTCTAGAAATAATGTAAAATTATAATTTAATTTAAGATGGTACATATTTAAGGCCATGATACACTATCCTACAAAGTCGTGCGATTTACGAAAAAGTACATCCCTGGTATGATGGTGTTTATGAAAATTTTTAATAAGACAATAACAATTCATCACAGCAGGGTTGTAGTTTTTGGTAGATCGCACGACTTTGAATGATAGTGTATCACGGCCTTTAGTGTGTATCCATAAGGTTATTTAAAGTTGTTGTGGCTGCAGGGTTAAGCACGTTGACCACCACGCGATGAGTTCCAAGTTCAAATCTTGGCCGGGGAAGCAAATTTAATTTATATACAAAAATTTTTTATGTCAACCACACGTAAGTTAAATAATTAATAAAATACAATTACTGCATTAAATTAATTTCATGTTGATCTAACTTGAAATAACTTTGATTCAATATGATTCTTCATTTTGATTTTAACAATACTTAAAAGTTAATTCAACATGAAATAAAGTTATTTCAAAAGGAATTTTTTTTTTGACAATTACTATAAATCATGTCAAAATAAACATGAAACACACATGAAGTGAAATCATTGCCAAACAATTTAAAATTAACCCTATTTTTAACGAATCTACATTGTTTTTTTCTGTGTGCACTAAATACAAACGTTCATTCATATAAAGAAAGAAACAATATAAATACCACAAGAAGAAGTAGTGTTTCCACATAGGAAACTATTTTTAATATTTGATTTTAGACCAATTTTCGTCAGCTCACTGAAATAAATTCATAAGTAGCAAGGTAAATTTGCGTTATTTCTCAGCTAATTGAAATATAATTACATAACTGCACCACACTGTAATAAAGCCATATAGGCTTATGTATTCAAGAATTAATTAAGTAGTAATGTAATTTTGGCTTATTAGTTACATATGACTTTATTGCAGTGAGCCGACGAAAATTGGTATATTTTGCCAATCGTGTGATGCAGGCATAAGCGCTATATTCTGTGTAGATTTCGTTCGGGTTGACGCCTGTTGACCCACCCTAAATATATATGTATATATTATTCACATTAATTTTATTGTTAATTAAATTAAACTTAAATTTTATAAAGGTATGAATAGGTATTATTTATTGAATTAATTCCATTAAGTCCTTATTACACATGTGTGCATGTAAGTACATACATATGTATGTATATATGCATGTACATATTTTCAATATCTTAAACTACTTTCTCATCGTTCATTGCATACCCAACTTTTTATTTGAACTCTAGGTTACTAAGTTGATGCAATCGTAACCATAGCACAACATTTTATACAATTATTTTTATCAAAGAACACATTACAATTCCGTATTGGTTGGCATACATTCTACGTATGTATGTCTAATACATACGCACATACATACTACATTAATGTACATACATACATACACATATGTACATATATATGTACGTATATGTATGTATATGGTGCCGGCAGCTTTTAGAGATTAGAAAATGGTGTGAAAAATTTTAAAATTTAATTTCTAACTGTTTATTAGTTGGCTGCTAACAAGAAATTTAAATAAAAACATAGCATACTTTTAGGTGTTAGTAGGCAAAACAGGGATGGAAAAACCAGCTGTGCACAAATACGTCAATACATATTAAATGTAATTAAAGAACAATGTCTAACTGCCGTATTGAGAAAAAAATATTTTGGTTTACAAAAGTATTAAATAACTTGTTTATCTAATTTTTCGACCTTTTGTATATATTTAATGAAACTATTTTTTTAAGCTTTAGGTCAGATATATATATATATTCAGATATATATAAAATAGTTTTTGTCATTGAAAACGAAAAAATCAATTCAAAAACAATTTAAAACAAAATATAAAAAATTGCATATAAAAGAAAGAAATATCCTGAAGAAGTTAGCCAATGGTTAACGAAATATCGATAAATAAAAAAAATATATATTAAATTGACCTCAAGCTTAAAAAAATAGTTTCATTAAGTATTACATAACAAATTTTGTATGGAAATTTGTTTATTAAACGTTTCCCAAACACAAATAATTTTTTTCTGAATAAGGTCTTAAATGTCTATAGCAAACAGCCAGTGTTGCCAAAAGGGTGGTTTTCCCGCTATATATGACTGTATTTTGTTGTCATTAGCGGCAAGTCTATTTAAAAAACCACCAGCGGGAATTTTAGCGGAAGAATTTCTTAGTTGACGGATTTTCAGCGTTTTTCTGAAACTTATAAAGAAAGATATTAAATTAAAATGATGAATTTTTAACGCAGCTACGCGACACGTATCCTGGTATTTATGTTGAGTTTTTTTTTCCATATTAAGAGGTACAGCGAAAAGAAACTAACGTCACATTTTTTGCAAATAAAAAATTGTCATATTGTGTTCGTGTAGTATCGAAAACTGGATGATTGGACCAGTGAGTATGAAGAAAACATAATATCAACCAAAATCTCTTAAAACAATAACTTTTTCTGAATAATTTGTTGTTGATTAGAGACTTTTTTTATTGAAATTATCCTTCGAAATGTGAAGTAAGCCACAGAGTTTATTTTATCAACACTATTTTTTTATTTCAGATAGTCAGAAAATCAGGAAATTTGAACAATATTTTACAAATACTTCAAGCAAAACGGCAAGATAATATTCCTAATAATATTCCTAGAATAATTAGGGTCTATCCCAGAAAATGTTGAAAAGATACTGAATCAGCTTAAACGTTAATATTAATAGATGGAATAGTCCCTTGGATTCTAATATTTCCTGATTCGATGTTCGTGTATGGAAAATCTGCAGAAAATAAAATACCTACTTAAAGAGTAGGCTTAGTTTTGCTTACAAATATTAAGGAAATATGAGATTCCGACCAACATACATATATCTATGCATATGTACACATATTTTATAAAATTTACCAATAAACCATAAAACATATGTTGGTTATAGAAAATTCAACGGTTATATTAGCATTTATTTTTATTCAGCTAGCGGTTTTTAGCGGGTTTTCAGGGGCTATATGGTGGGAAACGCCTACAACATTTTGGCAACACTGCAAACAGCATTGCCTGGGATATAATTCATTAGTAGTACAGGGTGGGTAAAAATCACGAAGGGATTTAAAATCTTAATAACTTTTTATAATTTAATATAAATTTTTCTTTTTCTTTTTCTTTTTAGGACTTGTAAAATAAACCTGGGAGATTTATTGTGGCAGTTTACAACGTTATCTAACGAAGCAAAAGCATTCTCCTCAACACTCTCCTGAACACATTGAATATTTGCTTCACCTCACTGAAGCCAGAATTAGTTTTTACTTTCTGTTCAGTTACGAATCAGCTGACTTTTTTTTGTTTATAGAAATATAATAAAAGTCGTTAGTTTTTCTGTTTCGGTTCAACCTGTGAAAATCAAAGAATTGTTAAGTAATTGTAAGTGAAATCATAAAATAAATAAAAGTATTTTGAAATACATCATGATTGTGTTTTTTAAAATTAAAAAAAATTATTTTTAAAAGAAAAAATTAAATTATATTGCAACTTAACAATGGCCGATGCAAAAGTCATCGCTTTAGTGCAAAACTGCAACCCTTATGAGCAGAAACAGCTGATAAATTACTACATAAAAAGTAAGTACTTAAATTTAGAAGCAGAATGGCACAGCACAGAACAGCAACAGAAAGTAAAGACTAATGAAGCATTGAGCCTTGTTACTGAAAACGTGTCACTAAGGGCCAATTTCACCAACTCTATTTAAATATCAATTGATATTTAAATGTCGATCTTCATTAATTCTTGTATGGAAAAATTACTTTTAAATATGAATTGATATTTAAATAAGTTGGTGAAATTGGCCCTAAGCGCCACATCATTGATTGGGAGGGTGAATTCCTTAAATTAAAATGAGGACGATTAGGCTTGTTTAGTTTGATCGATGATATTCGAAATAATGTTCTATGATTTTGGTTTCACTTTCCTAAAAAGAAAAAAATACAATATTAAATTAAATTAGAAAAGTTATTAATATTTCAATTACATTTGTGACTTTTGCCCCACCCTGTAGTAGTAGTAGTGATTCAGTGCTGTTTTACTATTGACACTTCCTGCAGGGCATGTTTGTATGAATGTTAAAATAGTTTTTTAAGCTAGTTTTTATGTGCATAATTATGCCTGTATGTACATATGTGGGTATACATATGTATGTGTACATAACATTATGTAATATATGCAGGATTACATATCTACATACCTACCTGCAAATTTAAAAAATTATTTCAACATTAAAAAACGTACTTATGTACATACATTTAAGGCATACATTTATATAATATTTACATAACTATTGTATGTGTGTATATATGTATGTACCCTCCAGGAGATCGAACTAATGCCCAACTGGTAATTTACTAGTACAGAAATCACCACCACTAGTAACCTTTCCTATAACATTTTAACGCTCAAATTAACATTGACTGTGTTTAGAAAATTACTAGTGCCATTGGTACTAGTTTAGGACTAGTTTATTACCAGTTCTTTTGCAAAGAAAAATTCTATAAAATTGTTAATTTTATTCCTTTGTTACCCAGTAACAACTGCTAGTTAAAATTCGCAATTATTTATCAAAATTCAAAAATATAAAAAGTTAATTATAATTATTTGATTGTAATTATTTTTAGGTGAACCTAAAACTTTAATAATACTAATTTTCGTACAGTGAAAGGGCTCTGTTAGACAGTCAAAATTTATTTTGCAATGTGGTGCCTTGGAACTACTTCATATACCAGTACTCATCAGAACTAGTAATTTTATACAACAACTTTAACCCTTTTCGCACTAGTTCTTGCTGTTCTAGTAGTTATACTAGTAGCTTTTAGAC
This sequence comes from Tachina fera, assembly GCA_905220375.1. Lineage (NCBI taxonomy): Eukaryota > Metazoa > Arthropoda > Insecta > Diptera > Tachinidae > Tachina > Tachina fera. The sequence goes on from LR999963.1 coordinate 182,693,315, forward strand.
AATTGACGCATATTCTCCTGCAGGGTATGTATATTTGTAAATACATATACTCACATTCCATATGTGGAAACATATATGTATGTATACATTTGAGTGTATGTACATACATACATTTATATTTGTATCACTGCAATCAGTTATGCATGGTATATGCTTATGTAGTTTTGTTACTATTTGGATTTTCCTTTTTAATTTAAATCGCAACATAATTAAAAAAGAATGGGGTATTGAAAGCAAAGGAATAACACAGAAAAAAATAATACATAGTACATAGATAGATATATACACAGATATGTATGTATGTATGTATGTATATACAAACATATGTATATCTAGAAACATTTTTACATATGTAAGTACATATACATATGTAAATTTTTACATTGCATTTATATTAAGAAAAAGAAATAAATTGCATTTTCATCTCCATAATGGGAAGAGCAATAGAAAATGAGTGGAACAATGTGGATTATTCATCCCCTTTGTATATGTATATCAAACTTTAATCGCACTTGTTTTGCAATATTCTTTTAATTGCATGTAAAGGGTTACCTAAAATTCAATTAACACACTTTATATACTTTAGGGGTGATTCACATATTTCGTAACGCTGTTTTCGGAGTTTTTAGTAGCGCTTTTTACACAATTTTCAGTTAAAATTTTCTAAACCATAACAAATACTTAACACCCCTCCTCCACCCCCAATCTCCTGGAGCGTTGCTTCATATGTGAACAGCCCCTTAACCCGCCCAAAAATGTAGTTTTCTGAAGAAATCCGTACCAAATACATATAAAAACCGGTTCGGAAACGGATAAAAATTATCATTCTTACAATTGGTTTACTGGCTTGGTCGTGAAAGCATAACAAAAAAACAAACAAACAAATTCACCTTTACATTTATAATATTAGTAAAGGCCATGATGACTCACTATCCTACACCATCACACGATCTTCAAAAATACAACCCTGGGGAAAAATTACGGCATTTGGTACGGTTCGAAATTATTAAATATTTCTATATAAACTCTATTGAAATATTTCGTAATTTCGTCCAAAATGAGTGCCACAATTTGCTCCTGATCTGATAAATTGTTATTGTCTTTTGAACATTTTCATAAACTCCATCATAACAGGGCTGCATTTGCTCAAAATTCGCACGGTGGTGTAGGATAATGTGTCACGGTCTTGAGGATATTATATTTTTATCTTTAAGTAAAATTTTACTAAAATTAAGTAATATTTTTCCTCAAAGGTTGGAGTTTTGTGAAAAAATTATTTTTCATCAAATTTAGTAAATTTTTCAAACTTTTTCTTTATATTCTGAATTAACTTACCATACATACATACATATGTACATATGTATGCATTAATTCCTTGAGAAGGGACAAGTATTGAAACAGAAACCAATAGTCTAGTATGGCAGCCTAAATAAGTAATGAAATTATTGTGTTAAAATTTATTTTAATTTATAAAAAAAAATATATTTTATGATCAAATATTGCTCGAAAATTTTAAAAAGTACACTTAGATTTTTTGCTAAATGCAAATAATAAAAAATAATATAGCCTATAGTTTAAACAAACTGATAAATATTTTTCTAAAATTTAAAATAAATTTTCACATTTTGTAAGTAAGTAAAATATATTCCTCGAACCAGAAACCAAAACCAGCCTGAAATTATAGTGTAAAAATTTAGTTTAATTTATGAAAAAAAAGTATATTTTATTTATATATTTAAAATAAAATATAGTTAAAACTGTTAAATATTTTTTTAAAATTTAGCATACATGTTCACATTTTGGAAGTAAGTATAATTTTATGAACTAATCAGGGGAGTAAGTGATTTCCTAAAATTTATTTTTTTTTGATTTGAAGTGAAGTTGACTAACTAGTTAAGGCTGTGATACACTATCATATAAAGTCGAGCGATCTATGAAAAAATACAGCCCTGGTATGATGGAGTTTATGAAAATTTTCAAAAGACAATAACAATTCATTCACACCATGGCCTTTATTAGGATACAATTTCCCTAAGCTTATAAGCCATATTCCTATTTTTAGTAAATATTTCCTTTAAGTCAATAAATATTTCCTTAAATTTAAGATTTTTTTTTTAAATTTTTATGAACTATTTTTAAGGATGTGAACTATTTATTTTGTAAAAATTTACTTGAACTAGAAGTAACAATTACTTAAGCATCGATATTTTTTTACCTAAATTTAGATTCATTTTTTTTTTCTTAACAATATTATGTATTAATGTCTTCTTTTAGTGTACATATGGATTAATTTACATGCAAACATAAACATACGCTTTACCGCTATTTTTGAATGCTGTAACAAGTTGTTAAAATTTCTGACTTGGCAACACTTTTATTTTATAGTGATGGCGCCAGTATTAAAATATATGTATTTGTAGCGGTTAAAAAAATATCTCTCGCAAAATGCTTTGCAATGGTAAGATGAAAACAAACTGGAATTAAAGATCTTGTTAAAAGAACTAAAAAATATACATACGTACGTACATATTAACCGCATACATGCATACATACATATATTTATGTACATATAACTGTTTTACGTTGTTAGAGGCTTTTTGTGACTTTTACATCTCAAGAGTTTGAGTGATAATTTAGTGGAGAGAATAAAAGAGAGTGAGTATGAGTTAAACAAGCCCGGTTAGTGTGTAATAATAAAGAGTGTGTGCGTGTGTGTTGCTATTGTGTATACATGAGCACGAAGTTTCCGGTTTTTATTTTCCTTTTGGGGTGGTGGGTGGTTAATGGTCTGGTGGTTATGGCGTTTTTGTAGCTGGCATCACCATCATTATCATCATCGCAAACAAGTACACACACACACCCGCAATCAGGCCTGTAGTATGTAGCAAGTGTTTTATATGAAAGTTATTAGTTTGGTGTCGGCGCTCGGCTTAGTTAGTCGCTATTTGCACGCTTTTCGGTTTGTGTTAAAATAGTTGTAAAAAGTTGACTTGATTTATTTAAGAATTTTGTTAATGACCGTTTATGCTCTCTCCTTTTTTTATATAAAGAGGTAGTGGTGGTGTTGGAAACCACACAATTTCAAACTTACACAGTACATACTCATTTTAAATAGAGTGTGTATTTTTTCCAAGAAAAGAAATTTAAAGTTCAAAATAAAGCAAACAAGTTTACTAATAAATAATATTTAAGCTTATAAATATTCTTATTGGAACATATTTAAAAAAAAAAACAATTCCTCTCAAACTCTGTATTAATATTGCGTGTATGAAAAATATGTAACTCTTTGTTAAACTCCCTTATTACTCGCACTCTTTTTTGTTACTTTGTACTCGGGAGTGTAATGTGTTGTATGTAATTGGGAAAAACACGCTAACTCTCACTTTAACGAGTTGTTGTTGTTGCTGTTTTCGTATTAGAAATGAAAATTACTTTTGATAAGGATGTTCGTGTGTGTGTGTGCGTAAAATGAAACAAAGTGAGAAAGTGAGAGCTGAAAGAAGGAAATAAAAAGTGGACTAAACAAGAAACTACAATAACGGTACAAAATAAAACAATTAGAGTCAGTAGTAGTAGTATGTGTAGTAGTGTATACGAGACTGTGCAAGCGAGTAGTTAAGCTCGGACAACACTACCAGATGGTGGCAAATACAACACGTACATGAGAGCTTATTTGTATGTATGTATATCAAAGTATGCATGTGTGTTTTAGAGAGATTATAAAGGAAAGTGATTAAATCACCGCTACTAACTTTCAACAAACGATACATTTTTACATACATATTTATTTACTATAAAATAAATAGCCAAAAGCAAAAACTAAAACTGTGTGACTCGTCAACAAAACAAACACATAATTTTTCTCTAACAGTAAAATAAATCCTTCTCCGGTAGCAGCAGTCGTAATAACCATCATCATATAGACGACGGTGTCATCGGTGTCTGCCTGCCTGCCTGTTTTGTTGTTCAGCTCTTTATTACTGTTAGTGCGAGTGTGTTTGTTAGTGGATACTACTACGATTACTAATACTACAACTACTTTTTGTACTATAAGGAAAACGAAAGTTATTTTCTGTTCATGCATACATATACGATAACTACAAAAGTTTTCTTGCCTTTGGTACAATAACGGTTTATTACATACATAGATGCATGTGTATATGTGTTAAAAGAAAGAAAAGATCAATAAAATCGATTTAAGAAATTTATAAATTAAGAGAGCAGAAAAAACAAAAACATTTATATATTTAAAGCTTTCTCTTGTGGACATTTTAAATAAATTACAATGAACTTCTCCGCTTTTGGAGGGCCATTTTCGGGCATACATCAATTTGCTGCCAAATTTGGCCATGACACCCAATCGCCCGGTGCTTTTAGCACGCCGGGCATTAATGGCAACTTACCCTCATCGGTTGATAATCATATGCAGCGTTATCAAACGAATGGTAATCACTTTCAACAAAATACAGCAAACGGTGAGTAAGAATTAAAAATAATTATGTATACATATAAAATGGTATTTTTTAGCTGCATTCAGAACTTAAAATTATAATACGGAGATAGACATATGTATGTTTGGAGTGAAATTCTTTTTAATTAAAATTTATTCCTCATTTCTGTAAAGATGTGGGAACATTTGAGTTTGAATTTCTTTTTATCATTCTGGGAGTTAAAAAAGAAAAATTTTATTAACTAATAATGCCAAATTATTATTTTATAAAAAAACACTAGTTATTAACTTGAATGCACCCGGTAAAATAAAATACACTCTATTTTTGCTAAAGCTGCTTTTTAGGGTTCCGTACACCAAAAGTTATTGTTTTCGCTACGCTGTCCGTCTGTCCGTCACACGCTATTTTCTCAGGAGCCGTAAGAGAACCTGAAATTTGGACAGAGTATGCAGAACCTTGGCCGCTACAACAACAAATACATAAGAATTAAAAATTAAAGGGTGTTCCAAAACGAGCAACGAAAAATGCTAAAATCCCATGTAATATACATATAATTGTATGTACATACATATGTATATTGACACCTGAATTTTGTAAAATTAGTGTATTTTTATATATAGACTACAACAATTAACACTAAAATTTAAAAAAATTTAAATTAAAGGTTGGTCCATCAGTTAATGCAATTTTGACTATTTAATTTTGAAAACTTGCTATATCTTGGAAACCGTAAGAGGTAAACTCTTGAAATTTTCAAAAAAAATTATAAAATCGCCAAACCAAAAAAATCGTCAAAAATTAAAAAAAAATCGCCAAAACGAAAAAAATTGACAAAATTAAAAAAATCTAACACTAAAATAAGTCGCTAAATTCGAAAAAATCGTCCAAATGAAAAAAATCGCCAAAATGAAATAAGGCGCCAAAAACCGAAAAATCGCCAAACGGGAAAAAGGTTATATGTAGTAACAAAATAATTGTTAATATGAAAAAAAATCGCCAAAATAAAAAAAAAATCGCCAAAATTAAAAAAATCGCCAAATTAAAAAATCGCCAAAAACCGAAACAAATCGCCAAAATGAGAAAAAAATGTCAAAAGTAAAAAAGCGCCTAAATGAAAAAAGTCGTTAAAATGAAGAAACGCCAAAAACCGAAAATCGCCAATATTAAAAAATATCGTCAAAACTAAAAAGAAAACTCCAAAAACCGTAAAAATCGCCAAAACCAAAAAAAAATCGCCAAAATTAAAAGAAAAACGAAAAAAATGCCAAAACTATATTTTATATAGGCTACTAAAGCTCGTATTGAATTACATATCTCGTGTTCGTACGGAACCCTTCGTGCGCGGGCCAAAGTCGCACTTTACTGAATTTTTACATTTATTTTCTTTACAAACTTCTCACAACTACAATTCGAGCTGAAAATAAGTCAGCCGACGTAGCAATGGCAAATTGAGAACATAAAAAACATGTTGATTATTGAGTTTTTGTTTCAACTATGATATTAGTTCAACTTCTCATTTCTTTAAATGAAATTTTAATATAATATCTCTAGTTGTTCTAAGAAATTTTTGCTAAAGATTCTCTGATAATCTGTACTGGCAACAGTGAAATGCTCATAGCATCCAGCTAACCCCTCAATAATCAATTTAAACTGCAGCAACAAGGTACTGGTAGATAATTTCATGGCATTAATTTTATAAATATGATTTCCGGCACATGTCAGCCGCTGTTGCGAGTTACATGTTACAATTAGTCCGATTTTTTACTATTTTTCCAAGAAATCTGCTCGCATGGCATCAATGGTGGCTTGAATATTGGCTTCCAATGCTTCAAGAGTTGCCAGTTTGTCGTCATAAACCAATGACTTAACATAACACCATAAAAAGTAATCCAGAGAAGTTAAATCACACGAAAGAGGGGACCATTGAACAGTACCAGTTTTGGAAAAAATTGTCACAAAATTAATTTTGCATTAAATCGATTGCTAAGTGCGCTGTATGACAAGTTGCACCGTCTTGTTGGAACCAAATGTTGTTGATTTTTAGGTGATTAGTTTTTGGAGACAAAAATTTGATCAGTATGTCTCGATAATGCTCGCCATCCACTGTAACGGCAGCTACTTGCACGTTACTGAACATCAGCAACATTTTCTTCGGTGCGTACACTTCTTTGTCTTTTTTGGTGGCTTTAAATCGATAAGAGCGAAATTTTTGAGAAAACGATCAATAACTGCACCAATGGCTTGCTGACTATGCCGATTATGGTGACCGCAAAATGGACGAAGTGCTCTATGAACTTCGCGAACAGATTTATATTTTTTATATTTAAGTGAATTTCCAAAACTTACTGAATAGAAATGTCAACAAAGGTTGACAATCTCAGCTGTGAAACCATACTTATCTCATTCAGCTAAAAAACAATCGATATATATGTATGTGTGTATATCAGACATGTTCTGAAAGTCACATGTGATTTAAAAATCAATAATGGCATGACAGAATTTGTTTTACAAATGTTAATTAATATATTAACATTTGTATATACCCAGCTAAAAAAATATGTATGGAGCATATATGATATCCCATATATGGTTCGGATCCGAAAAATGAGGGTATATGGGCATATATGGTTATATATATTCATACATTTTCATACATGTATGTGTAAATTCCCTCCACAGTATGCAAAGTTAATATTCATACACTCTTGATTCACAAAAGCGCACTGCTGTGAATCAATTATTTAAAAAACGCATAAATCATATTCGTACATAACATTTAGCTTAAGAAATCAGATTAAAAACTAATGCAATTAATTATAAAAGAAAACATAATCCCTCTAACAATAGTTTTCAACACAGTAATATGAACTTTGTTTCTTATCTAGAGAATTTTGTTATTTTCTATAAAATTAATGACTGGATTATCCTTTTGATTATTTGATATATTAAATGGGTCCACAATGTATAAAATCATACAAGAATGGTTTTTTTAACAAAAAGTTTTTCTTTTTTAAAAGTTGAAAGCGTATAATCTTTGCATTCCGTATGTATTTTCTAATGGATTTCCAATTTAGCAGTGATAAAATTCCAAGCTTTTGTGATTGCAAAAACGATCTTATGTGAGATATCATGTATGCATACATTATTATATGGCTCCATATATAAAATGTTATATTTATATATGGATCCACATATGAAGAGCTTCATAATTAAATTTTCATATATGAGCTCATATGTTATAATACATTTCATATATTAGTCCATATATTAGTTCATATATAATAGTTTTGCCATGTATAATCCCATATATTTCCATACATAAATTCATACATATTCATATATAGTTATATACATTCATATATTAAAAATATATGGACCATATATAATTTTTTTAGCTGGGTAATGTTAATCTTAATTCTAACAATTTCAAAAAAAAACAGCAACATGTTTTTGACTTTCTTGCTTTACTATTAACACACACGATGACTTTATTTCAGCTCGAAGTGTAGTTGCAAGAAGTATGTAATTGGGGATAAATGTAAATAAATTTAGTAAAGTGCGACTGTGACCCGCGCACGAAGGGTTCCGTACGGACACGAGATACGTAATTCAATACGAACTTTAGCTTATATAAAATATTGTTTTGGCATTTTTTTTCGTTTTTGGGTTTCTTTCGGTTTTGAGCGTTCTTTTTTATTTTGGCGATTTTTTAATTTTGGCAATTTTTTATATAGGCGATTTTTTTCCTTGGACCACCCTTTAATTTAAAATTTTTTAAATTTTAGTGTTAATTGTTGTAGTCTATTAGCTCGTTTATACGCAAATCTTATTTGCAAATAAAACTATTTGCAAATACTGAACTCACCGTTTATACGCAGATAGAATACATTACTATCTGTGAATGATGTTGCCACACATTGTTAAATGTGTATTACATTTCTTACAAAACAAAAATAATTGGCAACATTTTACACCTTATTTGCAAAAAGTTTTCGTGAGTTATTAATTTACAATAAAAAAGTTAAAGATATATATAAAAATACACTAATTTTACAAATTTCAAGTGTCAATATAAATATGTAAATACAATTGTATATATATTACATGGGATTTTAGCATTTTTCCTTGCTGGTCTTGGAACACCCTTTATTTTTTAAGTCTTATGTATTTTTTGTTGTAGCGGCCAAGGTTCTACATACTCTGTCCAAATTTCAGGTCCGTAGCTCTTACGGTTCCTGAGGAAATACCGTGTGACGGACAGACGGACAGCGTAGCGAAAACAATACGGGTCCTTTTTTCACCTTTGGTATACGGAACCCTAAAAACAACAACAGCTATACATATCTTTCATAAGAAGAGAGTGTTGCCACACAAGAATTTTTGACCAGGTGCTGCCAAGTTAATAAATTGTGCTTTTTGTTTTAAAATAAAAAGGATTTTTTTATGAAACACCACCTTTACCGCGGCGTTTAATTAATTTTTGCTACAAATGTACTACATATTGCTCATTTACTTAAAGAACGTCATAACTAAAAAAAGAACAAGTTTGTCAGAAAAGGCGTTTGAAGTTTTCAATTTACACACAAATTAATGGGAAAAGAAAATTTTTATGAAATTTTTACAAAAAATGAAGAGCGATATGAGAATTAATTCTGCATCATTAACTTAAAAAAATCAATTTTTGGAGTTATGACGTTTTTTGAGTAAATGAGCGATATGCTTGGATAGTTTCGTTTCTTTTCATATATGTTTTGAATTTTATAAAAATCGATTGGATAGTTTCGGAGGGTAGACATTAATCCCTGCTCACTGACCACTGCCATACCATCCACCTAAGTCCTATTTTCTTAGAAAATATATAGCCTATGTTTACTTCAGACAGATGACAGAACAATATAAATAACTGCCAATTAGTATATATGTATATAACCACTCCGTGACAATCGCGCAATGAATCATCCTTTCCGATATAAAATTACTATAATTATTATATATTATATTTCAGCAATGCCTTCCCTATTATTTGTCCTTTTTATACCAACCCTGTATTAAGGCGAACAAAAGAAAAAAAATAAATATTCATACCTCAATAGTTAAGCAGGTCTGGGCTGAAGTACAGCTGTCGCACTGGTTGACTAATTTGCCACGGGTAACTGTAAAGTCTTACGGATCCTTTGTAGAATTTCGATAACAACCATGCTGCTACTTCCCACGTGAAGGCATAGGTCGTTCATACTCAGTCACAAAAATATTTTCAAGAATAATATTAATATTTAGCATTATGGGCATAGTCACTCCTCCCATTCTTGTGCAAAAATATTTTGCAAATTTTATTTTATGATTTTTACCGAGACCAACGAACCGAAATTTTCCTTTAATGCGAAAATTCATTCTTGACATACTGTAGATGAAAATATTTTCTTTTAAATACTTGCTCGTACTATTAATTCTTTAAGTAAAGATTTTGTATGAGCTTCTTTCTCTCTCTCTCTCTCTCTGCAGGAAAACTTTAAAGGTTCCATGAACTTTTGTTTTTATGTTGTTTTATTACAAACAACCAGAAAAAGATTCTTTGATAAATATCTACTTCAAGCGGGGAATTTGCTTTATTCCTTACCGAAAGACGTTTTGTTTTTGTGTATTTAGATTTGTTTTAAGGCCTACATATGGCGAAACTTTCTTTGCCAGCCAGATCAAAGGAATTAAAATGTTTGCATTCTTATGTGCTTCAGAAATAAGAAACGTTCCTCAATTACAAGTACAGTAGAATCGCGAAGAAACCGACTGCTTTTAACGAATTAAACGAGTTTTCAGAATAAAGAGATTTCAATTTAAAGAGTTTAAAATAAAAAAAATTATATATAAAGACCTATTTCGTCAAATTGATTTTTAAAATCGCCAAAGTCAATTTAATTTAATTTTTCTTAATATATAGTTGCTAATTAATTTTATTTTATATAACGCTTTTTTGATATAAATTTTAAATAAAATAATCGTTTAAAAGTTTAGCAGAAAGTCGCTAAAAGTGGAAATAAAAATTATTAATTTAATAATATGTAATTAATTAATAAAAATTAAATTAATTATTAATTAATTACATACTACCTATAATTAATATAAGAAAAATCATCAAAATCAAATTCAATATTTTTAGAATTTATTTTTGAAAGTATTCCTTCAACAAACTAATTTTTCTGAATTACAAAAATTTTGGAGTTAAATTTATTTAAAAAAATTTCCATAAAAATCTTCAAGAACAACAAGTTGAATAATCGCCTGGGACTAACCTCAAAGGAAATACGTGTATAAAGCGAACAAACCCGGCGAATTCAAGAGTTGAAATTGAAGTATTCACAATGAATGCAGAGACGGGAATGTACAATTATTAATTAACTACATGATTAGTTGTAATAAGCAAACATTATAAAAACATTTTCTGTTTAAAGGAGTGAAAATACATACGTGTGCAAATTAGTACATAAATTGATACAACACATCGTCGCCTAAAATTTAAAAAGACCTGAAAAACCAAAAATCAAAACATGTATACTTGTTGGATGTTTATGATGTGATTAAGCAAAATATATCTTTCCTTAAAATTTTATTTACATTCATTATTCAATTTGGCATCCAACAAATAAATAGTCTTAAATTTATAAGGTTTTTTACTTCTTCTGTAAAAAAAAGTGAAAAGTATACTTAAGGTGCCTTTAAATGGCAATACAAAATATTAAGACTTTGTAGAATTAAAATATTTGACATTCTCTCCGTGTTAAAAGAGAACAAAAGTCTGTTGTAAGTATATTTTTTATTACAAGTTATTAACAAAAATAAAAAATAAATAAAACTAAATATTTTAGAGAAAAATTTTATTATTTAAATTAAATTTTACTATAATATATAATTTTTCTAATTTTTTGCTAATGGTTGCAGTAGTACAATACGAGTATTTACAAGAACAACATGAAAATTTCCTGAGTTGATTTTGGCTGTTTCTATGATAGTGTCAACACCTTCACTAAATACCATCAGTGCAGCCAATGTTTACTTTGAAATGCACCTCAGGTGTGATGAGAATACTTTAATTTCTAAAAATGGTTTAGAAAATAAATTTTTAACAACTGCTTGCCAAATTTTCTATCCGTATTCTCTCCTACTCTATACATTTTGATTTTACATGATAAACTTTTGTCATTCTACAGCAGTTTTTGAAATGCCGTAATACATTGTATTACCGTGTAACGACACCTTTACGGCCTTTTGGATTTTAGGTGACGATATGTTTGTAAGTATATATGTATATGAAGACGTGCTTATTTGAATGTAGAAAAGAAATTATTTGTGTAGAAATAGAAAAAACAAAATCTTATAACTAAAACGAAGTTTTAATCTAAATTGTCGACCTTAAGATTATAATTTTATTGAATTTTGTTGATGTTATTTACATACATAAATACATATGTATGTATGCATGTTTTGCTTCTATAAGTGTAATGCTGAGTACACATCATAGCATTTTGTGACATCGCAATACATAGTGTATACTGGTGGCAACATATGCCATTTCCGGTATCAATACAAGCAAAAACCATGATGTGAACAGCTACGCATACATTTTGAAAATGCCAAATGTGTAATCAGCAGAAGTATTTAATTGTATTAGTGTGCGTATGAATATGTTGGCAAAAGAGAGTTTGGCTTTGACTCATTACCTTCTCTATCACCATTAGAAACTCTACAACTCTACTTACATACATATTTACACGTATAACAGGCACAAGAAATGTTATTTTAAAAATATCCCCCCGTTAAAGTTTTCTGAATACCGCATTCATGCGATATAAACTTACGCAAACACACATACATTTGTATGTACGAGGTTGGCAATGGTAATTAAAAGTGCAAATATTTTAGAGCTTTGGCTCTTTAAAACTCAGGAAAATTAAAAAAATTTAATCATGAGTATTGCAAATTTTGATAAAAGTTATTTTTTTCATGTAACGAGTTTTTTATTTTTTGTGAAAAGAAGTTATTTTGCATTATTGATTAACACAGTAATGCAAAATAATTCTTCCTAATTTTTTTTAATTTAGTTAAAACGTTTCAATACGTACCTCATTGTTTAATGAAATGTATGCAATTAAAATTGTCATAATATCAATAATATTTCCCACAAGCAAACCTTTCACTTTTCTAACACCCCTCGGCGGCATGTACATAAATGCATTGTTAAAGTGTGTATGTCAAGTTGTTGCTGCTGCCGATGTTGCCGTTATTTTCCTTAAAAGCCTTCATATGGCAACACCACCCACCCTTGTGTGCACAAAACTCACACACACACGCATAAACACACGCACACAAAATCAGCATAAAAGAAATTACAACAAGGAAAAAGCTGTTGTTGTTGTTGTTGCTGCTGCTTTTACAATTGTTATGTTTTTTTCTTCTATTTGTAGCCATCATAATGCAATGAACTCTTGTTGTGCTTTTATTTCCACTCTCTGCTTGTGCTCTGTTTTGTTTTTATTATTGTTGTTAGATTAAATAGAAGTTTTTCTTGCTTTATGCATTTTGATATATTAAATGTTGGTATTCTTTTTTTTTGTTTTTTTTTTTGTTAATTTGTTTTCATTAAAGATGTACCGTTAATGTAGAAATGCAAGTTTTATGTTTGGATGTGTACATTAATACATACATACATATTTATGTGTGTATGTTTATGATAAATGTACTTTTATTCTCTTATTTTATTCCCTTGTAATTAATTTCAAGGGTGAGTTATTAATCATTCCAGTTTTATATTTAAAGTTTTCCTGTTCGCATTGTGTTATAAAATTGTAAAAAATGTTCATATGTACGAGTACATACATTTCAACCTATTTTTATGATTAAACAGTAAAATCATAATGACTTTTGTGTTAAACTCCCCATATGAATATGAATAAACAATAGACCTTAAATGCTTTTTTTGCCCTTAAAATACATAAATTTAAATGTTCCAGATTTATGTAAATTTTTGCTATTTGCCTGAATTTTTGATTTTTGCTTTAACAAGATCTACTTAATGTATTATTGGTTCTATATAAGGAATATATTGGTTCGAATAAAAAAAACTATGCATGTACATACATATGTATTTATGTACATATCGTCGCCTCAGAATAGGTTTAGCCTATATGCCACAAAGTTGGAGGATTAAGAAGGTTGACATGAAGTTTTCTTAAAATATACCCGATGGATTGATTTCTTTTGTATTTGCACCAACTGCTTTCGACAAATGTTTTGAAGAAAATTAAAAATTTTTGTGAGCTTACATCAAATCAGTTAGAAGTTAATATTACTTTATTGTAAAAGTAAAAATACATTTTGTGCCACATACACCATTTTTAGGGTTCCATACACCAAAGGTGAAAAAAGGAACCCTATTGTTTTCGTAAGGAACCGTAAAAGCTACGGACTTGAAATTGGGACAGAGTATGTAGAACCTTGGCCGCTACAACAACAAATACATGAGAATTAAAAATTAAATGCTGTTCCAAAACGACAATTAACACTAAAATTTAAACAAAATTTAAATTAAAGGGTGGTCCAACAATTAATGCAATTTTGACTATGTAATTTTGACAACTTGCTATATCTTGGAAACCGTAAGAGTTAAACTCTTGAAATTTTCAAAAACGGCAAAACTAAAAAATCTGAAAATTATAAAATCGCCAAACAAAAAAAAATCGCCAAAAAATCGCCAAAATTAAAAAAGAATTTCTAAGACTAAAATAAGTCGCAAAATTCGAAAAAATCGTCCAAATGAAAAAAACCGCCAAAATGAAACAAGCGCCAAAAACCGATAAATAATCGCCAAACGCGAAAAAGGCTCCTGTAACAAAATAATTGTTAATATGAAAAAAAATTGCCAAAATGAAAAAAAATCGCCAAAATAAGAAAACAAAGTGTCAAGACTAAAAATAGGGCCTAAATAAAAAAAGTCGCCAAAATGAAAAAACGCCAAAAATCGCCAAAAATTAAAAAAAATCGCCAAAAGAAATAAAAAACCCCAAAAACCGAAAAAATCGCCAAAACGAGAAAAAAAGTGTCAAAACTAAAAAAATTCCCAAAATGAAAAAATAAACTCCAAAAACCGAAGAAATCGTTTATATGAAAAAAATCGCCAAAATTAAAAAAATCGCCGAAAATAAAAATAATCGCAAAAATTGAAAAAAAAAACTCAAAAACGAAACAAACAATTCCACAACTATATTTTATATTAGCTTAAGTTCGTATTTAATCACATATCTCGTGTCCATACGGAACCCTTCGTGCGCGGATCAAAGACGCGCGAGAATTTTGTTGTTTTGTTTATTTTTCTTGCTGTCCAGAGAAATAACTTTTAAATATCGATCCGCTTACACACTTACACAAGAAAAGCAGGTAATTGAAAGTATATTTAATGTAAAGAATGAAATTAAATGATTTTTATTATACTCAAACATGCATATTTAAGGGTTCTTTTATTTTATTTTAGTGTTTAATAAGTTTATATTAAAACATTTAATCGGCGGCTGCGTCTGGGTGATGATGTTTTTGCTTAACATTCGCCGTTGAATTTTTCGTACATCACCTTCTTTTTTTATTATTAATTTTTTATAGAAATGAAGCAAAACAAGAGTTAACTTTACTTTGTACATTTTTGTATGACGAATTTAACTCAATCGCCAAACAGTGGCGTGTATAGCAAAACAATACTTATTAAACCTAAAAATAGTGGATATGGAGCAAAATTAATGCTCAGAATTTATAATAAATTTCGTGAAACGCGTTTTTGATTCAGAAATAGAGTATTCAAAATATATATATTCCATACCTAACTTATATATTTTAAATAATGGTCGGTGGAGCAAAACTATTCTGGGTCGATGATATGTATGTATTTATTATATGCATATTTAATTATGTGTGTTTGCAACAAAAAAAGAATATTAAATAGGTCTTCACTTTAAATAATATTTAAATAAGAAATAGTTTAAAATTACCCCAATTTTTAAAAACTCACTTTTATACTGATGATGAATTAATTAGCAACAATATTAAGCAGTGATAGTGATTTTCCTAGGATTTATTTTAATATGTATATGTATGTATATATGTATTTAAATGTGTAGATCTCAGTTATAATACACATACCACTCACTACCAACCAGGAAACTTTATTTTTTTTTCTCCCAGTTTCTACATACACATACATTCTTATATTTTTTTTACATTGTTTTGCTTGTTGATTTCTTATCGCGTAATTAATAACTACCCCTAAATCAGGCTTGCTGCTGCGGCCCCCACATAGATACATACAAGTAAGGACTTACTTCTTCTATTGAACTTTTGCGTTTTAGGGGCATTGAACCCAAAACATGAATATTTTTCTAGTGTGTGTTTGGGGTTGGGCAGGGGGTTGGTAGGAGTTCAATATTAAATCTCCCCAGCACTTAATCATAAGTATTTGTGTTTATTTATGTATTTCATTTTATTATTGACAATAAAAACTCAAGGATAAGCATAAATAATTTATGCACTTAGAGATTGTCAGGTTTTTTTTGTATAAAAAAAATAAAATCATTAGTAATAAATAAATACGAGTATAAGTAATGCAGGTGAGCTTGTGATTAAGAAATGCATAATATATGTACATTCACACATACAAATATTCATATATATGTATGTATGTATGTATGTGTGTATATGTATATGTATATGGATGTATGTATGCACATATGTTTGAGTACGTGTTTGCAAATAAAGATGTATGCAACTAAAAGATAAGATTATGCATTTAATTAATTGATGTCAAAAGGAAATTTTTTGTAATTAAAAATGGAAAACTTGGAAAATTTTCTTTTATAAAGTTATAACAGGTGGCAATTTTTTTTCTGCAAAGAAAAAAAAAGTTCAAATATGCTATAAAGTAGTCTTGGTATAATACGCCCAATCCATTCTGAACGAATAAGAATTTATTTTTAACGATTTTTGCAAAAAAAAAAAATTATATACATATGTAAGTGTACAAAAAGATTTTATTGAACTGAAAAAGTACTTCACTGTCTGCTGCAACGAATAAGATGTTTGCGAAATCATGTCAAATGCAAGTCAGTAGTACATGCATGAACACTTTTGATTTCGTTTGTAATTTGAGCTTAAAATTACTTATGCTCTAATTCAGTAGAAGAAGATTTAGGACGTTTTTGTTTGAAAATACTTTTGAGTTCTTGTGTTTGAATAGATTTGAATAAAGATTTTAATTAAAATCTTTATAAAAATCTATACCGATTACCCTAACTTTTTTTGACATTTATCAAGATTTTTTTGTTATCCAAAACAAGACCTATTACCTGAAAATTTTCCAAAACTACAACCAAACAACTGCAGTGTAGTAAATTCAGACACCTTTTTAAGCAGACAGTAGCTAATTCACTCATCTTTTGTAATAAATATCTTGTACAGGGTGATAAAAATAAATAAAAATGTTAGATTTTGATTAGATTTTCTACAAATCTACTGAAAAATTAGATATTGTTTTGTATGGGAAATCTGGTAAAGAGCAGCAAGATTTAGCTTGAAGTCCCATAAGTACTAGATTTCGAGACTATGGGTAAAGTGAATTTGTTTTTAAACCTAAAATATGTATGTGGTTTTTGTTTTTTTTAAACAAATTTTCAATTAAAAAGCAAACGCTTATTTTTTATTCACTTTACCCAATATAATGCCCTATAAATTATTTTCTTCAAAAATGGTTGTTGTCTTTGATAATGAAAAATAAAAATATTATTGCAATGTTTTTAAAACATAACAATTAAATTAAAATATTATACAATTGAAATTTATTTGCTGGTAGTTTAGCATGTCTATATACATATGCATTTCATTGGCGCTTGAACCAAATCATCAGCAGACTTCAACCAAAAATTTTGAACAGCCACAAACCTCTTAACTTATGCACAAACTTTCAAAAAATATATGAGAATTCATGAAATAATAATGGTGTCTATTCTGAAATACGCGCCGATTTGGTGAAAGTTACATGGAAAACAAAAACAAAAATGTGTAAATGTAAAATATTTGTTTGTGTTTCTCATACAAAATTAACCGTTTTTAAAAGAAAGAGAAACGCGTTGAAATTCTCGCGTTTATTTCATTTAAGAAATGCGTGGCAAACAAAAACAATTTTTGAAAACTTGTTTTTGTTGTAATGTAAAGTTTCACTCCTTTGACGCGTTTTCCAGAATAGCCCCCAATATTTTTGGAAATGACAAAGAAAACTTTAAAACTGATACAAAACCCAGCAAATAATTTATATTCAGGTGAACTCATTTTATTTTTCTACATCCTTGGTGGTTCAAGCGCCAATGAAATGCGTATATAGACATACTAAACCACCAGCAAATAAATTTCAATTATTAGGTCTGTTCAATTACTTTAACAGCAGAAACTAGCAACGAGAGAGTAAGGCAGAAATTTACAAAACTACTCTCCCAAATATAAAAAAGTAAATGAACGCTTTACTTGTAAAAACTTGCAAGAAAATGTTATTCATATCAGAACCATGGATGGAAATCATGATACAATTGTACTTTTCGAATGTATTTTTTTGATAATATTTTAAATTGCAATATTTGCATAAATTGGCATTTAATATGAAATTCTTTACACAGTTTACATGTATTTTTACTATTTTTATGCATTTTTCATACTTTTTAATTTTATTCCATTAACAAATAAGGGAATTCGGTTTTCCATTTCTGATCACACATGAGAAACAAACAAAATTATTTGCCATTAAAATTGAATTTATGTGGCTTAATGGAAGAAAAACAATAAACTAAGAAACTATGCTTTCTTTTTTCATACGTATACATGTTTTAAACAAAGAAATAAAAAATTTTTCAGTTTTTCTTTTTCCAGATATTTTTTAAATAATTTATTTGACAAGAAAACACACCACAGCTGGTTGGATAATTCTTGCAAGTAAAAATTTGAATAGTAATAATTTGTAGGAATTTGTTTGTCTCTCAATTTTTTTCTCTCTTTTGACGCTCTCTCCTTGCAAACTTTTTGAGTTAATGAACACTTTCCAATAACAATTTTTAGTAAATGAACAAACCTATTGTATTTACACTTCTGACAATATGTCAAATAAATAAATTTCATATTATAAAATTGTTTAAAAAATATATGCAAAATATATGCTTTGGATATAATTTTTGGAACAAAATCATAAAGCAAATACACGAACCTTCTAGCATAGACAATAAATAATATTTGTTTTAAAGAATCACAACTGCACCTTTTTTCCCTCCATAGACAAGACGGCTTAATCGTCGAACAGAATTAGGGCATTAATTGCGAGTCAGCCTATTATTATTATTATTAAATTGTTATCAAAATTAAAATTTAAGAAATTCCATTTCATACTAAATTTGCGTTAAACAGCTGATGTTGATAACAAAACTCTACCCCAGTAGATAGACGTGGGTGCTGATGTAGTGCGTGGCTGCACAGAAAAATATCGGTGTTTCCAGCAGCTAATAAAATCTAATAGTAATTTTTCTTCTCTTCTTTAGAAACTCACATTAATTAATAAAAATATTTCATTCAATAAGAATTGAAATTACTGAACTTAAGCCTGACCAAAAATTATTTCTGATTAATTTAAGAAATTTATTATTCGACATATTTGTCACAATTATATTCTTATTTGAAATTTATTTGCAGATGCACAGGATAACGAAAACAATAATGTTCCTTTTCACCTTTGGTGTGCGGAACACTAAAAAAAATTTTGTCGTTACACGTAAAAGACCACTTAGCTTGTTTTAAATTAAAAGCAAATTTTTAGAAAAAGTAAATTTTAAAAATATATACTAAAATAAACTTTGATAATGACTAAAGTTATGGGCCAATCAATATCTACAATAAGAAATCACAAAACTTCATTAATTTAGTTAATGTCTATTTGCATTATTACATATTTTTTAATTCTATGGAAGAATATCGATCCCCCTGAAACAACCCCACTATAAAAATTGAATAGAAGTAAAAGGATGAGTGTCACTATAGCACAAACTTACATACATGCACTCCAACCCCTCTGCAATAAGCTGTTGTGAAACACAAACATAAAAACTTACATGCATTAATATGTATGTATGTATGTGTGTATGGATACAAAAATACATACATACATTTGTGTGTATGTAAGCATTTGTTTAGTATGAGTTGCAAATACATACCCTATAGGAACTCAAACCCATTCGTAAGTACCTTCAAACTGGTTTTTTAATAACTACAACTGGTTGATTAAGTGACTTTTTTCCTTGTCGCCGACTCACTATTTTAACATAGGCATGTCATAGGCGATAGTCAATTGGCCATCTTTGCATGACTTTTAAATTGACTACTAACTACTTATTTTTCAACTAATTTGTAGTTAATAGTAATATTATTAGTGAAAAAAAGATATATGTATATTTATATATACATATCTATTTAAATATATAAGTACATATACATACATATATGTATATAAATATTTATTATTATTATATTCACTAAAAATAAAAATTCGAACAGCTCAAAGAAAATATTATACTTAAAAGAAATTATTTAGTATTTTTTTTTTTTTCAAAACAAACATTTGGATTTCATGGCATGCTTCTTTTGTTTTTTTTATTTTCTTTTCATTTACTTATTTTGCTTTTATTTATTTCTTACTTGTGCTTCCTATTCAATATGTTTGGTTGATACCTGCATGAGATTTAAACCAATTTGTAGTCACTTGCAAAATAATTAATTTATAAGTTAGTGTTTTTTGTCAATTGATTATTTTATTTACTACAGGGTACCTATTGTACATGTACATTAGTTTGTATGTTTGTATATATGTAAATATGTGTGTACATTCATATGTGTACTTAAAAAAAGCATTAGTATTGGTATGAAAGTCTAGAGTGCTAGAGGAGTTTTATTATTTCTGAAACATACATACAAACTAATGAAAGCTCACAAGCACATGTTAATGGATGAGTATGTATGTATATGTCAAAGCATGTAAAACGCCATGCCGCCATTTATAAAAGTACATATGGATGTATGTACATATGTATTTATGTATGCACATATGTATATAAAAATTAATGTCTGAGTATGAGATTTTTATATGAAAAAGTCTGTTTATTACACATACACGCTTAAATACTTATATACGTAAGTATGTATATGTATGTACATACATATACAAATGCGTGTGCATATGTATGCACAATTTTTTTTATACAAATTAGTTGTGTAAAATTTCTCTAATATTAATAAAGTTTTTTTTTTTAATTTACTAGATTAAGTTTGTAACAAACTATTTGTTATATCGAGTTTTTTACTTCAAGATTTAAATATGTATTTTGATTTACAATACCAAATTCCCTTCTTTGTATAAAATCTAAAGTCGTTTACTATCCCCCATATTGTTGAGTTTACTCTCACTCTTTATGGACTTTGCTAAATGTGTGTGTGGTGTGTGTGTGAGTGTGTAGTTGTTTCCCCCACATCGCTTACATATGTAAGTTAAACTCATTTCATATATTCACCAACTCACCTCACTCTCGCTTATTTTTTAATAAACACTCTTTCTCTTAACATCTCCTGAAACTTTTACATCTACACACGTTTTACATTCATGTGTATGTATGTATGCATACTATGTAAATATAAAAACAACTCATACTGTTAAAAACCACGTTTTATTTTGCAAAGAGGATTTTTCCAAAAAATAACCATAAAAATATAAACTAAATAAAAAGTTTCTTATAAATATTGAGAAAACAAAAGTTGACGACAATAAATAAGATATTGTAATAAAAATATGTATGTACATGAATATATGTAAATGTAAAAGTTTAAATTGTTACATTAATAAGATTTCCGCCAAGAGCCGGCACACTTGCTTAGAATCCCCAAGTACGAGTAACTAAATCTTTTAAGTTTATTAAATAAGGGAAAAAATATGTAACCAAATTTTTAAGACATTTTTTTAACAACGCTAGTTTGACAACGGTACATTATTTGTTAACATTCATTGTCAAATGGATAACGGTATGTAGAATTTAAACACAAACATGTCTGATACACTTTGACAACGATGATATGATCAGTTGGAGCACATTCCGTAGACCAAAGGTGAGAATGAACCCTATTGTTATCACTACGATGTCCATATGTCCGTCACAGGCTGTTTTCGCCAGAACCGTAAGAGCTAAGGACCTGAAATTTTCATAGAACATGTAAAACTTTGGCTGCTATAATAAAATATAAATATATGACAGACTAAACACTGATATTAAAAAAATTAAAGGGTATTTTATCATTTAATGTGACGCCCTATGTTCCCAGTGAACATTTTATCTAAATATTTTATTTTGTATTTTTTTTGCATCTACATTATATTTTTTTAGATAAATTAAGGACATATATACATATATGTATATATATATAATGTAATTTTGATAACCTGCTGTATCTTGAAAACCGTAAGGGTCAAACTCTTGAAATTTTCAAAAACTCTAAAACTAAAAATTCCAAATTAAA
The DNA here is from genome assembly GCA_905220375.1 of Tachina fera. Taxonomy (NCBI): domain Eukaryota; kingdom Metazoa; phylum Arthropoda; class Insecta; order Diptera; family Tachinidae; genus Tachina; species Tachina fera. The sequence goes on from LR999963.1 coordinate 182,715,388, forward strand.
AAAATTCCGAAACCTAAAATCGTCAAAAAAAAATCACTTAAATGAAAAATATCGCTAAAAAGCAAAAGAATCACCAAAAGTAAAAGAGACGCCAAGAAACTACAAAAATCGTCAAAAATCAAAAAAAAAACCAAAAGGAAAAAAGGCCAAAAACTAAAAAAAATCGATACAACTAACAAAAACTAAAAAAACGCCAAAACATTTTTTTAATTTCTAAATCATGAAAGATATTCGATTATATAGACTAAAGCTTGTATAGTATTACATATCGTCGGTTATTGGTTTGCCGCAGTACTAATGTATTTTTAATATACTGTGCGGCAAACCAATAACCACCTGACGATATGAGTGTCCGTTATGTAACATAATATATTTTTATATTTTTTCTACCTTGCGCTACTTTTATTGGTGGGCCAGAAGCATTTAAATTGTTAATTATGTGCTACCAAAGTTAGTTGATTTTTCATTTTTCCTGACGACCATTCGGCGAAATATGTTTTACCCAATCAGCGCGTTTTGACATAAGCGCCGCGCGAATTTCTTTTTGGGAATAGTTTATTTTTGAATTAAATTAATAAAAAAAAATCATTACACATACATGCATATCGTTACCTTAATATGAAAAGGCCATAACTCGTTATTTTTTTTAAATCAACATTTTCGCATTTTTCGCTACATTAGATGTTCTACTAATTGAAATACTAAAAAAAACTAGATTTCAATAAAATAATAAGTTAGGACCTTTCCATATTAAGGTAACGATATATTGTTAAATAAGCAAAATATTGAACTTACATTTTCATTTGCTGCCCTTTTTGCTAGTGAATAAAAATGCATGTATGCTCGCTATTGAATGCTAGCATTAGAAATTTTGATACTTGTTATACGGTATCGAATATGGGACTCCTAATAGAGAAAAAATTGCAAATTCGAGTAATAACTCGCCTGTAAAAATAAAAATAATAAAAAATAATCGAATTAAAAAAAGAAAAATTTCAATTCTTTCAATTTCTATTTAACTGCTTTTAAGGCACATGTATGAAATTTATTTTCAAAATTGCACCCTAAGTTCCGGCGTACTCTTCGGTAATTAATAAATTGGGATTACCTAAAAACTTATTGTAGAAATCGTTATTTCAGTAACCACAGGTTTTTTAAAATTACTTACTTACTTATATGGCTTTTTTACAACCCTGGTGGGTCTTAAGCCGAGGAGAGAATATCATTCCAAGCGCTTCGGTTTTCTGCGCTCTTCCTCCAATTTCTGACGTTTAGTTCCATTAGACGTTGTTGGACCTGATCTTTCCATAGGAGTTTCGGTCGGCCTCTTCTGCGGACACCTTCAGGATCATACCCGAAAATTCCTTTCATTGGAGCTTCTTCATCCATTTTTAAAATTAATCCTCTTAAAATTATTCGATTTCCAATACATACTTAAGAAACTTGATAGATAGATAACATCGAATTAAAAAAATAATTGCTTAAAAATCTAATAAACTTAACAATTCACTAGATTTTTTAAATGGTACATAAAGGTTTCATATGTTAAGTGCACACATTCCATTAAAAAATATAAATAAATAAAAATATATCATAACTGGCAACACTGCAACTTTGCTTCCTCTCTCTCATACACTCGAGTTATATTTCAATTCCCTTCATTCCACAACATTCCTCAAAAAAATTAGTTTGGTTTGCTCCCATTTAACAGAATATGTAATTTCGTCTTTTTTCTTCTCTCACCATTTACCGGTCCACCCCCAAATTCTGTTTATTATTTGTAGGCTTTTTGCTACAAATAGTTTACATGCGTATTAGGTGCAGGGCTGGTTTGAGCACATACTCTTCGAAAGCAATATTTTTTTATATTTATTTATGTGCGAGTGGGTTTCTAGCTTTCCCTATAGCACTCGTTTTCTCGTTTTCTTGTTGCTTGGCAATATGTGCATGTGTGGGTGAAATTTGTTGTTTTTTTTTGTTAAAAGACCGTTAACATTCTCACTCTCATTAAGACTATGTATGTATGTATGTATGTGTTATTGTTGTTGCTGTTGTGACTTTGACACTATGCCTTGCTCCACTTTGTTCACATCCATCCTTAATTTCTTTTCCATTTTCCCAATGACTCAACATTTCTGTGAAATAATTTCTGATGAAATTTCTAGGTTGATAAGCAAGTACCTTGGCTTACATTCTCTTTTCTTCTTTTCTCTTCTCTTCTCATGTATTGTGTTTTTGGATTTGATTTGTTTATTATATTGAGCACTGGCTTGCTTGCGGGTGAGTATTAGAGATGGCAAAATTTACAGTTAGTGAGAGATTGAGTGTTGGTTGGTTGTTGTTGTTGTTTTGTGTTTACATTTCATGCATGTGAAAGTGATGTTTGAAAAGTGAAAAGCCGTGTTCCACTATTCGCTTTTCTACACTTCCTCATTGTTCGTTTAATATGTTGTGCCTGCTTCGTTCGTTCATAGTGCAAATGTACTGATTGTGAGTTTGGTTTGTTGTTGGTGAGCAATTTTTCTTTTTTAACATTCAAGTTCTTGGTATCTATCATTTATTTTAGATGCAGGAACATTTTTGATATTGTTACGGGTTGTTGCTCCAATGGTTCTTGTTAAAAAATCATTAAAATAATTTTTATTTATTTTGTAGTATATGTACATATGTACTCTTATATATGTATGTAGATTTAAGCGTTATATGTACCTCCATCTGCCTTTATTAGTTGCCGTGCAACATGATTAATTATTAGCCTTCATTTCCTTTAATGCACATTGACGCGCTTTTGACAGTAATTGTTTTATATCAAACGATGGCAAATGCCTGGTCAAGATTGATTTAGTGTGAAAAGTATGCTCATACTCTTACAAATGTTCATATGTATGTATGTACATATATACATACTTACATATGTATATGTATATGAATAATCCTTAATCAGGATATTTTTACAGAACTAGAAGAGCTAGAATAGATATTAGAATTTCACACTTCGCTTTTTGCACATAATTCTATTTTGTAAATAAAATACACAGAAAAAAAATATTTTTGCAATTAAAATTTTAACTGAAAAAACATTAATTAATGTTTGTGGCATTCAAAGCTCTTAATTAATAAAATTTTTAAGCACAAATTTAATTGACTGAAATAAATGTATAATTAAACTTTAATCAATTAAATTGTTAATCAATTAATCTTGTAATCAATTAAATTCTTTTTCAATTAAATGATTGATCTATTAAATTATTAATCAATTAAATTTTTAATTGGTCACTTATACTTTTTTCAATTAAATGTGTTATTTGGAGTAAATATTTTAATAATTATTTTATTATGAAATAACTCTTACTCTCTACTCTTACTCTTATTGTGAGCAATTTTCTCTATACGACTGTAGTCGAAAGCACTGATCAAGCGAAATTTCATTTGGTATTATGACGAGCATTCGACAAGGAATGTCCTTACTTTGAATATCACTCACAGTCATTTTTAAAATTTTGCAACAACTTTACCTAAAAATAAAAACGAGTCGTTTTTAATAATTTTTCACGTTAAAATATTTTATTGAAAGTCAAATTTTGTTTGACAGAAAATTCTTTGCTCAATGAAATTTTCGATGATCATAGTATGAATTTAACTTTTGATTTTATAATGAGAAATAAAAAGATAGGTATATAAAAAGTATATATTAATTTCTCAACTCTCGCATACAAAATGAAAATTTGAAGAAGAAAAACTACCGATTCTGAAACATGACATAACAAAGGTCTCAGTGTTGAAGCTGTGGTTTTCTAAAATCTTCGATGTTGCCATGGTGGTGTTTGGTGCACTTCTAAGATTTCGGGGATTTTTTTAAAGAAATATATTGTGCGTATCTAGAGAAAAATTCCATCAATCAATACTTCTAGACAATGATAGACTTAAAATTGTACGAGAAGATTAATTTTTTTATGTTTTCTGTGGAATTATTTCATTTCATTAAAAATCTTCAAATAAAACAAGTTCGGAAAAAATGTGTTCTGATCGAGAAAGTGATTTGGGATTCATTTATTTTTATTTCAAAATATTTCGTAGCGAAACAATTCGGAGAATTTCTCTTTTGGGGTTTATTCAACATCATTGTTTTTTTTAACACCATTGTATTTTTGTATTACTTACTAAAGCTTAAATTAGACATACTATACCAAATTGCCATTGTCATAATCAAAACGGAATTCAATTGGTGTATTTAAATGGCTGCGGTCTTATGGCCAGTTTCCTATAACCAAATACAGTGTTGCCCATTAGTTTGGTTCGAACAGCTGTTTTTTGTATGGTTATGGCTATGGCACGTCCAATTTCAGGTTCAATCAGACGTTCCACAACCATAACCATAAAAAACAGCTGGTCAAACCAAACTTATGGGCAACACTGTATTTGACTCGCAATAGTCATTACCATAGAAATTAATTGAATTTTGGTTTTTTATGGCTATGACACGTCTAAATCATACGGAAAGTAATTACTTGATACAGATTCCAGATACCAGAAAATAACGATAGGAGAATGCTAAATCGGTTAAAAATATCCGCTAAAATGTTCTACAGCAGAAAAAATAAAATCCTAGACTTTAAATTTATATAATTTTTTTTGGCAGATTTTTGAAAAAAAACATTCAACTTTTTTATGAAAGAATGTGCTAAATCTATTAGGGAAAATGCTAAAATGGCAACATTGACTTAATACGTTAATCGTTAATCACAATAGTTTTTGACTTGCATAATACTTTGAATAGTACTCACTGTTGCCAACTTTTTTTCAAGAAATATCGCTAAAGTAGACAAGGAAATGGCTAGAAAATAGCTAAATTTCAAAATGACTTGAAAATAAGCGATAAATAGTTAAAAAATACATTTATTTTTAGGTTGTTTCAAAAATTTTATGGTAACTTGTTAACTTCTTTCGTACTTCACAAATTTTATAAAATACCAAACAAAAGTAATGTAATAGGTTAATAAAAGGCTTATTTTTATTAAAAAAGACATACATATTATAGGCCTGCACAGATATACCTATTTGCACCAGTTTTGTTTGTGTGGATTCTGGTATTTACAGAAACATATGTAATTCATCATTTCTGTTACTTCGGGACTTCCCCAGTTGAAAACCTCGTCAAACTATATAGTAAAAGTAGTGCTGACAAACCTGCTGGTTTTTGTATTGTGAGTTCCTGTTTTGGAGTACTACATTTTTTAAGTCTAATAAAACATGCAAACATAACAGTTATCTAAAGCTCTATTCAAAGGATTAATAATATAAACGTATTTACTTATGTATAAAAGCACTTATCAAAACGGATGTTAGGCTGGACATTACATTAGCTCACCTTTAAACCTGCACAATTGTGGCGCTATTCAATCATCTTTTTTTGTATAGTTTGCTTCATATACGTTCACCGCTTCTAAACAAGCTCACATTTTAAAGCGAATTATGATCGACAAAAAATCGCTAGAATTCCCGCTAATAGCTAAATCATAATTTTTCCCGCAAAATGTACTTAAAAATCGCTAGATTTGACGGGAAAATAGCTGAATTGGCAACAGTGATAGTACTCGTACATTAAATTCACAATAGATGTACAACTGTAAAGATGTAAATTGAATGTAGATGGAATTTACAAATGCAAATTTGTGATAACAAAGAAGAAGATGAAAATAAATACGGTGGCAGCTGAGGGATCGGAGCAATCCATTGGCTTTGCCAAATACAGCGTAAGATTTTAATGATGAGATTGAACAGAGAGATATTCTTATGTGTCCTGAATGAACTAAATTGATGAACTCTTCCATTACTTATTTTAATCCTGAAATCAATTTGTTATAATTACTGCTAAAAAGATAATAATAATATAAAAATACTCCTAATATTTTTTCATGTCTACATTAAGTTGTATGTAAATTGAAAAATTTAAACACGTTTTCTACAAAACTAGCTTTTTTAAAGTTGTGACACTATTGCAGTAAATAAGCAATATAAATAATAATTGTGTTTGGGAATATTTTTAATAATTCCATTTCTTTTGGCAGTTCTTCCATTAAGTTTAGTTTTAACTTGTTTCATATATTTTTCTGTCTCATTTCTCTAAGCCAACTACATTTAAATCCGAAAATGCTTTAAAACTTTCACTACAGCCCTAAAATTAAAGCCTTTTGTACAACTAAAGCATGAGTTTGACTTTAAGAATTTAAAATGCTTTATAACTGCCTTAAAACTTGTTGAATACTTTGAATACTTCAAGGCTCAATCAAAATGTATAAATATATATCTACCTTTTGAACTCTCAAGAGGCAATTGCTATACATTTGTCTATTGAGGTCAATATATCTTTAAATTTAACTTCCTGTGATACTGCTGACAGTAAAATAAATCCCTTTAAATAAAATTTCAATTATTAGGAAATAAATTTTATTCATACCATTTAAGTGTGTATGTATGTATAAATAAATTTATTTCTTGTGTTTTTTTGCTTTTACCTGGATCTAAAAATATTAAAGAAAATTTCCTTCCTTCCATGCAGTTGACAACAACGCCTGAACTCTACAAACAAATTTGATGAAATACAATGTATAAATAAATCAAGAAAAACAACCGGCTTTTTTCTTTTCTTTGGCTTTACACTTAATTCCCTAAATATTGAACCGAACTGAGGAATATAATACTGTTTTTTAAACACAGTTGAGGCAATCATTTCAGGCGTCTATGCCTACAAACAACACACACACTCACCTACAGACACACACACACGCATATTTACACACACGCATGTTTATACACACAAATCCCTAAAAGTATACTACAAATAATATGTATGTACATAGAAATAATAGACATATCTGTATAATATACATATATTATATATGTATACATACATATATAAATATGTACATATGTATATACATACATACATAAATATGGCCTTGGAACTTTCGAAATGCAGTGTGAGCAAAAATAAAAATACAACAAACATTTACTAAGGTTTCGGTGTTTTGTTGATTTTTGGTAATATATTTTATTTATATACATTCACACACACGCACACACACAAACTCAAATTTACTACATCATCGACCAAGAATAGGTTCCTGCGTTTCCTCTGTTTCGTTCGGCTTTTGCAGCCATTAGCTTATTCGTTTGCATTGTTGTGTGCGTGTATTGACTGAAAGCAACAGCAACAACAACAGCAACAACGCCGCCAACCTGAACCATCGCTGTACACGCACATATGGTTTTGTCCTGTAACAAAAATAATATTATTTTCCTTGTATTAAGTACTTGTTTCTACAGCTGGTGGTACGGCTGAAACAATGTTGCCATTAGTGAAGTTTAAAAAAATGCTTGCAGCAAATTTGGGAACTTTTTTTATTTATTTTGTTTTTTTTTCAAGGTCTGTGGAGGTTATAAATTTTATTTACAAAATTATATTTTAATAAACATTATTTCTTGAGTTTAATTTTTTTTAGAAATTAAAAGTTATTTTTTGATTTAAATTTTTTGCTTAGAAAATAAAAGTTATTTTCAGAGTTTTAATTATTACACAGAATATTAAAGTTATTTTTTGATTTTTATATTTTTGATTAGAAAATAACAATTAATTTTTGAATTAAATTTTTTTTGCTTAGAAAAAAAAATAATTTTTAAACTGCCGTAAAAGCAGTTTCTGAGCCAAAATAATATTAAACGATTTACGATCAAAATTATCACCAGAGTCTATGCAAAAACTCTTATTTGTAAAATTAAAAATCAAAATATAACTTTTACCACCTAATTCAGTAAGAAAATTTAGGACGTTTTTGTTTGAAAATACTTCTGAGTTCTTGTGTGTTGAATTCAGTCAATTGGCTGCTAATTTGATCGATAGTCAGGCAGGATATATTCATCATTGCGTAGAACAAAGTTTCTATTACTTTATTAAGGGCAAAATGAAAAATTTGATAGGAACTTTTGTGTACTTGTGATCTTGCATCTCTCTCTAACTAACGAATATAAAATATAGTTGAAGTGCTCACTCCAGTGCTTTTTGATAATCAATGATAGCATAAATATTACTCAAGTTTGATTCTGCAGCAAAAATCAATACAATGAACGTTTTTTGAATCCTTAAAAAAGTTCCAAGAACCCACAACAGAGGGCGCAAAAAAAGTTAAAACTGTTTAAGAAAATTTTGCAAAGAGTTTCTTGTCATTTAAATTTTTAAAAAATTAAAAATAAAATATTGGTACCGTTTCGCTAAGCTTAAAATGCCTTTTTATCGTGCCTAAATTTTTTTTAATGAGATTTTTTAATGAGATTTGGGTTTTTTGGAAATCAGGTGACCTGGTCGCCAAACGAACTATTTTATATATATGTACATATGTATATTTATTAATATATTTACATAGATATATATAAATATACACATAATATGTATGTACATATATCTCTTTTTACTATAATATTCATTAACTACAAATCAGTTGAGAAATAAGTAGTTAGTAGTCAATTTAAAAGTCATGCAGAGATGGCCAATTGACTATCGCCTATGACATGCCTAAAATAGTGAGTTGGCGATAAGGAAAAAAGTCACTTAATCAACAAGTTGTGTTTATTAAAAAACCAGTTTGAAGGTATGTACTTACTAATGGGTTTGAGTTCCTATAGGGCCATTTCTTGTAGGCTTATTTTCTTCAAAAATAGTTGTTGTTTTTGATAATGAAAAATGAAAATATTATTGCCATGTTTTTAAAACACAAATATTAAATTAAAGTATAATACAATAGTCTGAAAAATATATGAAAAAATATGTGTTGGAAATAATGATTGGAACAAAATCATAAAGACAATTAAAGAATCATAACTGCTGCTTTTTACTGTCCATAGACAAGACGGCACAATCGTCGAACAGAATTAGGGCATTAGTTTCTGAGGTATAAATAAAACTCAGAAAAGATTCGGTAAAGTAAAGATTTTTAATAAAACTCAAGCAAATAAATGAGGACAGGAATAACAATCTTAAATGAGATCAGTTTTAGTGATCAGGGATCTCTAACCCCTGAGTTCACGGACTATAAGGTTGCTAAAATTGATTTTAGTAGAACTACCTCACTGGTGATTCCGTACAGAGACTATTTGATCAAATCTAGTGTGTGGTAGTGTGGTCCTTACAGACAGATCCAAAATGGGGGAAGGTACAGATGCTTTCTGGTGTCTATATCTTTCGAACGAACATTCGTAATTCTTTCAGGCTGCCGAATGAATGCAGCGTTTTGCAGTTTCAGATCTTGGTGAAAAGGTGAGAAGGTAATATTCTACGTCGACAGCCAGGCAGTGCTAACAGTTTTGAAGAGTCACAATCTCAAATCAAAACTTGCTAGTGACTGTAGGAGAGCCCTCGAGTTGCTCATGGACAAATATAGCGACAGACTATGTTGGGTTCCTTGCCACAGCAGTATGTAGAAAAATGAAATTGCCGATGAGCTAGCAAGAATATTTAATGGGGGTAAGATGAGGGAATGTGTGACAGATGGGTGAAATGATCGATAGGAAACTCAGTAATTGGGTAGAAAGCGGAACGAAGTAGGAAGGATTGTAGAGTCTCGAGGACTCAGATCCACAAGGACATGAATAGTAAGGCGATACAAATCGTGATATGCGCGTTGACTGGTCACTGCTCGGTCAGAGCAAGAACCAACATTCAGGAAACTGCCACTCCATATTTCTGTAGAGTGTGCGGGGATGAAGAGTAACCAAAAACCATTGAACACATTATCTGTCACTGCCTGCTGCTGCAACTTTATAGGCTTAGATGGCTGAGCAGAAATTTCCATGAGAACATTACTGATACCACGAAATGTAAGCTAGAGGACATCAGGAGCTTCATTATGGAAATTCAGTGGCATAATGACGGATAATAGGGTCATATCTGGGTACAAATAGAGAGTAAATACTACTTTTTGTAATGGTCAATAGAATGGAATCACAATGGATCCAATTGTGTCTCCGAGTAGAAATTTGGATAGTTGGTTTTTTTAATTTATTTTACTTCATGGATCCAACACAAAAATAGGGGATTAATTAAAAAATTAGTTTTCTAAAAAAATAATATAAAAGTATAAAGCAAACAAGTTTTATTTGTGACAACTATGCACTTTTAAAGTTTGAGTTATTTTACGTTTTTCTTACCTGCAATGAAAATTTAAATTGTTTGGCGTTTTAAGAAATAGTTTACACTGCTTTGATGCACTTCAAAGACCCAATCAGCAAAGAGTTGGCGGTGGGTATACACAGAGAAAACAGTGCCTACTAAATACCTCATAAAATAGAACCAAATTAATAAGAAATCTCTATGGTTTTTTTTCAATAAGGAAATCTTATTAATTTTATAGAGAAAAGCTTTTTGAAAAAATCAAGAAGAAATCTTATAGTTTTTATGAGGTTATCTTATTGTTTTTTTTAATAGGGTTTTCTTCTAGATTTTATGAGGCGACCTCATAAAAAAAAGTTATTTGTTTTTTCATTTAAATTCTATACCATATACTTACATACTTGTATTCTTAATTAACTATCTCACCATACATACATATTATTACTTGGGAAGGAGACAAGTATTGAACCAACAAACTTCTGACTGATAGACAAACACTCTAACCAATATGCCAAAAAGCAGTCTGAACAACCATTGAAATAATTGTTTAAACATGCTGATACAAAAACGAAAATGATCTTGAAAAAATGGTCAGTATGTCTATTTACAGATATGAAATAACAAGACACCTCATAAAATCAAGAAGATTTCCTTATTAAAAAAATTTCTAGGATACCTTACACATAATCATATAGGAACCTAATGAAAACAATAAAGAATGCCTTATTGAAAAAATCAATAAGGCAACCTAATAAAATCAAGAAGAACCCATTTTTAAAAATATCAATAAGGCAACCTAATAAAATCAATAAGAAATCCCTATAGTTTACAATTTATAAGAAAACCTAATAGAATCAAGAAGATTTTCCCTATGGATTATTTTTTTTTGGTGCCAAAATTAATGGAAATTAAGTAAAAAAAGTTGTGAATAATAAGATTTCTTCTTAATAAAAAAAAAATAAAATTAAATTAATAAGATTTACCACATAAAAACAATAAGGAATCTCTATGAAAAACGTTTCTTAGAGAAAATCTTCTTGATTCAATGCGGCAGTTTTTTCTCTGTGTAGTCTGAGTTCTTTTGCTAACTTAACTTTAAAGGCTTTAAGACCTAAATCTTTTATGCAAACTACGGTGCATAATAGTTGTTACTGGCAACTCACGGTTTATAGAAATTATTATCGGCAACTCTGTTTATGAAAAGTAGGCGTATGATACAAATGTTTTTGTTTGTTTTTTGTTGTTTTCCTTAACAAAAAATGTAACTGTAATCTTCCTAGTTAGTGTTACAGTGTTGCTATTGTTGTTATTGTTGCCTGGTTAATCTTACCCATGTGTTGTATACCTTCGCTTCAAGGATATTTCGCTTACAAATATACAAAACCAGGGTTCGGCAAATAATTATAGTTTTTTTTTAAATTTCAACTTAAAAAAATATTATAGTGAAAGAAAAATGCCACAATATTAGGAAGTATTCCAACATTTATATAATAAGTTACATATCGTTAGCTAAAATGCAAAAAGGCGTAACTAACAAAAAATTCAAAATTGAATTTTTGATTTGTTATTAGGGTAAGGATTTTCATGCATTTAAAATCATGTTTTATGTACATAAAATATGCAGTAAAAGTATCAAAATATGTATTTAAAACTAATAAAATATGCATTTATAAAATTTTTTTCAACATTTAAGAACATTAGGAACTTAAAAAAATCAAACATTTTGGCATTAAAAATTTAAAAAAACATAAAAAGCTCAGCTTCAAGGCTTTTTTAACAAATATTTTTTCAATTAATATGGGATACAAAATACGAGTAAAGTTCAGTCGAACTTTTATTTACGTACATTAATGAATTAATGTGTCTTTTTAAATTGTCAATTGACGATTTTTTCTGAAAAAAAAATTTTATGTAATAAAAATTAAGTTATTGGTGCACATTTAAATGCTGCTGTTTTGTTTGTGGAATATTGAGTTTCTAAGCTTTCGTTGTTATAACTATATTGATACAATTTGTTGCATATATTTTAATTTATTTTTTATCGCATCTTCAATTAATTCAACTTGAGGTGTTAAAGTAACAAAAGCCTCTAATTGAGATATAGTGTGAACAAGAAAGCAATACTATGCGTGCACAAATATCAATTTAGGCAGAAGGCTGTCGGATACTACATTTCTATTAATAAAATGAAAGAAATTTCAAAGTAAAAAAACTTGTCCCCATATGCAAAAAAATAATGTGTGCTTCAAGTGTACGTTAAAACCAGTTTTTGTATGAAAATTTAAGCCCTACGGTGTTTTTGAATTTCGATTCATATCAAAAAAGGATCGCAAATATTTCTTGTTTTCTCTTTTTGTTCTTACACAGTCGTAAAATATGCAGCTCTTATATACTTTACAACTAGTAAAAAAACCAAAATTTGATTCATAGCATGAAATAACTAAAAAATGTATTAAAAATATACATGTATGATGAAATATGCAAAAATATGCATTTATTATAAAATATGCAAAAATATGCACTAACAAATCGATGTCTTTTTGTCGCAAATTTGTTGATTCGCAAAGATATTTTATTTATGTTGATCTACGACCAAGGACAGAAAACATGTATTTACATTGAAATCCTTTCCCTAGTTATTATGAATGCTATTAACATACATGTCTTTGCAAAATTTTACACTTCCACGATCAAAAATTACGCTTTTATTAACAAAAAATAAAGGGTGGTAACTGCAAGTATTTTTATTTATTTTTTTAGTTTTTTGCTTCTCCTGTAAAATTATATTTTTGTTAGTTACGCCTTTTTGCATTTTAGCTATTTTGAAAATTCCACTGTGCAACAAAATTAAAAAAAGTAAGAGGTGCTGAGGTCAAATTATGGCATTCGATATCAAACAAATTTTCATAAAATTTTAATTGTGATTGTAGGGGAATTTTAATCAATATCGAATGCCTTAACTTGTACTTGAGTTAATCAATACTGCCCAATTGGGGTCCCTACTATTATCGGCTTAAGGGGCCGAAAAAAAAATGTTTTTTAAAATAATATAAGTTTTCATTTCCATTCTAAATACTTTTTTATGTTTTATTTTATTCTTTTAATTTCTGTACATAAACACAAACAAGTAAATATTAGTGGGAACTTTTACTCTTCACTGTTTAATATAAAATGCCCCACCCAGACTCTGCACTGACTGTTATTTGCCATCACTATTAATAGAATGTAATAGTACGTTTCCACTATGAGCAAATCAAGTTGATTTGAGGAAAAAATGTCGAAGTGTTTCCATTGTGGGTTGTAACTGTTTTTCTGTTGGAACTATAAATTTGGTAGGGACAAATTAAAAAAAAATATGGAAAAAACTAAAAGGCCAATTTGTAAATAGAAAAATTTTTTTTCGTTTTAAAATTTGTATTTTTAGAAACTAGTTTTCGTTATTTTTCATACAAATTTGAAAATAACAAAAGGTGCCTAAAAATTTGGTTTTTCAAATTTCATAAAAAAATTACCCAGCACAACAACAATTTGAAAAATAACCATTATTAAAGTAATTTTTACGCACCCTGACTGAACAACAAGATTTACTGCTGCACGTAGTCTACAATCTACATTTATTTAACTTTCGGAAGGAAGATGATGTCTGTGTCTCTTACCAAATCCCTCAACAAAAAAAAAAGAAAAGTCGCAAAATCGGTAGAAGAATGAGGAGGAAAAAAACAAAAATATATTTAGCTCGATGTCAGCTGCTGGGTAAAGTGAACCTCAAACAATCAGCCGCTTTTCGGTTGGCAAATATTATTCGATTGGCTGCAGTGAGTGTGTAACGTATTAACGCGGCAGTTGGGCTAAACTTTGTTAAAATAAATAAATAAATAAATATATAGGTTATTTGCAATAATATAAATAAATTAAAACGAGTTTCCGGTTAAACTTAAGCGCAATAATATGTGTAAATATGTACAATATTGTATATAATATTTTAGGAAAATAATTTTAAACTGTGTTTTATTTTATTTAATAATTTATATTTAATATACAATTTATTTATTTCAGTTTCAGCCGCTAACAACAGCATGCAGTATGGGCAAAACATTTCCATACCATATTCTCAACCGCAAAGTGATTTGAATTTCTTAAATGCTGCTGCCTCCGTGGATCATAAAGGTAAAATTCATCCAAAAATTGAACGTGATCGGGAAGAAGGTAATAATCGCATTCATTTTATTTTTAATTTCTTTAAAACAAAAAAGTTTTTGTTTATAATTTTATAAAATTATTTGGAACATTTTTATTTATCAGAAATAACTGCTAGAACTTTGGAGACTTTCAAAATAACGAACATGATTTAAACAGAACAATTCCTGTTTTTATTTGTCGTCTGGTTGCTACAGATTCAGCATGTATAACTAATATATTATACATACATATTTACCATAGATATGTGTGTACAAATGTTTTTTATGTGAAAACAGTTTCAAGGACGTTTACTTATCATTTGAAAGTAAAAATGTATTAAATGTGTATAAACAGTTCTGCTTAAAAAAATAGCAAAAATGAGTAAAATTTTATTTGAGTTTTTATTATCCCTAATAATAATGAAAAATAAGGGAACCGGTAGATTAGTTTAAGTCCAAAAAAATTTATATGTATCGAAAATCTAATTGACAAGACTTTTTTTAAAATTTTCTGCAGCAATATCTCTCGAACAATTGCATCTGTAAAAATCACTCAATATCTAAAAAGGATTTGGCGAAGACTTTTGCTATTATTAGAAGAAAAAAATCTCTTGTTTTTTTTAGAAATTTCGGGTCTCGAAGGATTTAATTGATTTTAGTCAAAGTGGCAGCAAGCAATGTTTCGTTTTAAGTTTAAAACAAAGATGTTAAATAATGATTAGATAATGCTAATGATTGCTAATTAACCATCTTTTGTGCAATTCTCTAATTCATTAAACAATTAGAATTAGTTCAACTAATTCCCATTAGATAATTGAAATTTTTATTCCAATGGTAGAACTAATTGCAATTAGTTGCCATTAGCAAAAATATTGGTTTACCTTTACACTTAGAAATCTAATTGAATTTTGCTAATGCAATTGGATATTAAATTAGCTCGAATTAGAATCAATTATTTTGATATTTCCAAAAACAAAAAAAAACTAAAATATTCATAATATGAATTTCACACATACATATATGTATATATTTCTTATGTACATAATATGTACTACATATATTACATACATGCCCACCTATTTAACGTACGTACTAAATGTTTAATAACTACAATGACCGGGTATATTCGATTTCAGCAATACGAGCTTTTCAAAAGAAAAGTCCGTCGTCAAGCGACCCCGCCTTGGACTATTAATAATTCCCGCAAAGGAAAATAGTCGCTCAATTATCTAATGGGAATTGGTTAAACTAATTCTAATTATTTAATGAATTAGAGAATATAAGCCAATTGCAACCAAATGAGTAGAAGAACGTAAAAACAAATTTAAAAAATTGTGGGCGTGTCCCCGCCCTTTCAGAAGATAAAAAAATTTTACAATCGTTTGAAGATAGACTGAGTTATGAAGCTCCACCCCTAATAAAAAAAAATTGAGATGAATTGTTAACCTTCTCCTTTTTTTGAAGTCGGTTAAAAATTGGCAGAATTGCTCATGAAAAAATGTTGTAGAAGTAGTACTCCGCTCGTTTTAGGAGAAACATTTGATTATGTTTTCATGCGAAATTATATTAGTGGCTTTCGTTTCGCATGGAATTTAAAACAAATACATGGGGAGTTTTTGCAAACGTAGATATTTGTAGCATAATTTCAAGGGCTAGTTAATATTGTTTACATGATAAATTTTTCTAATGAAATAAATAATCAATGTTACTTGGCATAAGAAAAAGCATTTAATAAAACTATTATCTTCAGAATGAGTGATTTTTCTTTCAATGTAACAAGTTTACTATAAAAAATATTTGCGTTGTTTAAAAAAAATTCCGCCCGCAATCTTGTGTTTTAATACATTAAAGATTTAAAAATAAATTTCACAAATTGCTTTTCTTTTATCTGACCCTTAAACGTTGTTATAGATGAGACTCCATATGCTCATTTCATAATTTAATTGTTCCATGTAAATGCGTTTTGCACAAGAGAAAAATATTTTTTTTTTATTGTTCCTAAAGTAAATTTGGTTCGGCCTTGAGTTTAGTAAATAAGTATGAACACACAATTGCATAAATATTTTATATTGTACATAAACAGTGGCAAACAAGAGTCTTGGGCACGGCAAGATTTTAATATTTGCAATAAGTTTCGGTAGGTTGTGAAAATTAGTAAATTAAATTAGTAAATATTTAAATTGTTTAACGAACTAATAATACCAAATAATTATTTTAATTATACAGTAAAATATTTTTTTTATTAAAAATACATTGAAATTGATTATTGATCTAATGCAGATCATCAGGGAAGTTTTGCTTAAAAATTTCTTAAAGTTTCATTCAAGCAAATGACAAGTTTAACTAATATTAATGTTGAAACAAGAACTCAATAATCAACTTGTTTTTTTATTTTCTTACTTTACCTTTCGTTACATTGGCTGACATTTTTTTTAGCTCCAATTGTAGCTGTAAGAATTATGTAAATAAAATGAATGGAAATAATAACAGCAGCTATATAAGAATAGAGTGTTGCCACACATGTATTTTTTATCGTTGCAGTCAAGTTAATAATTAGTGTTTTTTATGGGAATTGTCACAATTTAAGTTTACATTTTTTTAGTTTAAGTGTTTTTATCAAAACAAAAGATATTAAAATATATAGATTATTTAAATAAATCGTTTGTGTTGCTACTCTTTGCGGAGTATAAGAAATTATTGTATAACATTAATAACTAAGAATAAAAAATATTTACTTAACAAAGTAACTTACACATTGACCATAAAACTTTTCATGAAATTTGTTGCATGGATTTTTTTATTTATTATTTAGCTGTTGCTAAAATGCTGCAGATATATGTACATATTTATGTACATGCGATATCATTTGTTATATGTATATGTGTCACTCTTACGAACAACTAGATATGCTTAGTTTGTATACAATCAATGGTAACCATAACATTTATGGAGAAAACAATTATTAACGACGTAAATCACGTCACCAGAGTAACTAGAAATATCTCTAAAAAAAGTGTCTTATGCGCATTCAATATGCACTAAATACTTGAAAATATGCACTAAAAACTCGCAAAATATGCTCTTAAAAATAAATTAATTTGGTTTATTTGTGAATGAAAATATATTTTTATTTCAACAATTCAACAATATTTTCATATGAAACACGACAAAAATAAAATAAACTAAATATTAACAACGAATAACTGCCATATTAAAGGAATAATTTAGGTGTGAAGTGTACGTTAAAACAAAATTGTCATACAAATTTTGACTTAAGCAAATAATACCAATAAATGTTTATTGTATATGGCGTTACAAATTTAACTCCAACTTCAAAAGAGGGTACGATATATGAATTAAAACCTTGGAACTAAATTTTTGATAAATAAAACAAGCCTTTCATTTATAATTTTTATTCCATTAAAAACAACAAAATATTGACCTAGATTTTCAAATAAAATCGCTGCTTCCCACATCTAAATAAACTTTTATGCATTGACAACGTTCCTTCAACGTCTACTGATGTAATCGGGGCAGAGTCCGGCACCAATAGCAAAACCAAATGTTTATTGATACTAACGGCATAAAAAGTTAGAAAAATTTATAGATTATATGTATAGAACATTGGAAATAAGATTTAACTGGCGAAAGAATTTGATCAACAGATAAAATAAAAAAAATTCTGTGCAGTATGCCATAAAAGCGTCAAATGTGCTCTTAAAATTCGAAAAAAATGCTAAAAATATGCGTGTAAGACTGAAATATGCAAAAACATGCCTTAAAGGGTTAAATTTGCAAAAAATGCGCATTAACAATTCGATGCCAAAATTCATAAAAATATCTGAAACGGATAAATATTTTATCTCCGCAGTAATACGTCACACAAGAAAAAACATGCAATTGCATATTTGCGGTTTCCCTGCTTATGTACATATATTGAAAACAGAAGCAAAATTTCTTATATTATTTTTCTTTTCAATACGAGTACAAGTTGCCGATTGTATGTTTTCTATCGATATCATGGGACAGTCCGTTATTTATCTAAGCGGTTAATTAAACACTTTATCTAATAAAGCGTCTCATGCCACTTCCAATTTATTGATAACTCACTTGTTTGTATGTATACTTAGGCGTATGAGTATTATAAAATTTAAATACTATAATGCTCATACGCCTTCGAGCGACGTGTGCTTCTTTTATATGTATATATAAAACCAAATTCACAACCAGGGTGACCGATGACATTTCTCAAAAAGTGGCACCAAATAGGGGATTTATCAAAAAAAAGGGGCAACATTAAAAAAACGAGATAACTACACTAAAATTTCTTATTTTTAATGTATGATTATATAATTGACTTAAAAAAAGGGGGAAAAGCAGGCTGTCGAAAAAGTGGCAATTTGCCTTTTTAGTCGGTCAAAAGGTCACGCTGTTCACAACATGATTTTTTCCATGTTTCTGGCAACGTGATTTTCGGCATTTTTAGGCGATGCGGAATGTAGCATTACTTTTGTATGGCCCTGTATAGCTAGAAATACATAACAATATGTATATATGTATGTATTGTATTGTCTGTACATAACAGTATATACACATTACACAGTACATACATACTTTTAAAAGAAGCCTAAAAATATATGTACATTCATACAAGCCTGGTATTTCTAGGAAGTGAATTGCTGCTGCTTTCACTTCTTTTTCCATTTGTTCGTTCTATAAATTTCTATGCCTTCTAAAATTTCTATTGGGGTAGGTTTTTTTTGTACTTTTTTGACAGTTAAGAAAAAATTTTCCATACATAGAAATATATGGGTGTGGGTGTGTGTGTGCATACATACTCACATTGCAAATAAGTAGATTCAATATTGTATTCTTAAAAATTATTTTGACTCCGTTTCTGATATTTTATGGTTTAGGTGTTAAGGTTCGTTAAAAAAAATTTATGATGGATTAAATTTGTTTTGCTGAAGGTAATTGCAATAAGAAAAAGTTTTAAACAAAATTATATTTAAATACATACATACATATGTACATACATATGTATTTATGTACTACATAACAGTTATTTAAATAGCTTCGCTGTACAAAAGTTCTTTTTACAATTGACAATTGTTTCTGGATTATAGTAAAAGCAATTTGAAAGAATTATTATTTGTTGCATTTCCGGCTTGTGAAAAATTAAAAATAAACTTAAAATTCCTCAAGTTTAGTGGCAGATTTATTAAGAGTCACTTATTGAGTTCAAGATTAGGAATTATATTAAACTTGCAGCTCTGTTCTGTAAACCGAGTCCGAGTAAATTTCTCGTTTTCAAGAAATTATAAATGCTTCTACAGACTTGTTTAAAATCATACAGGATAATTTTCTTTCAGATATGATATATAGGAATCTATATAATAAAAAAATTTAAAAAAATCTAAAAAATATTTCTATTGTCGGCTTAAGTTATCTAAAATCGTGCGGTTTCAAATCGATCGGTTTACAGAACAGAGCCGTTAATCTCTATTTGTTGTTTTTGGTTATTATATTATATTAATGGTCTTACTTGCCAATTTAAGCGGCCAATCGTGGTGATTTCAACTTACATACATATGGGTGATTCCAGAAAAAGGTCAACCAAAAAAATTTTTTTTGTTCAAAAAGTTTTGTTTTCTTTTTAAATATAAATCATAAAGCTTTATACTTTACAAATAAAAAAGCGTTTTTAATTTGTGAAAATTTTAGAGCAAAATATGGGACTTATAAAAGAAATATTTTCTTTCCTGAATCATTTTTTTAGCGATTATTTAAAGTAATTTGTATTATTTTTCTTTTTTTGTAATTGCCACATTTCCTACTAACAACAACCTACGCATTAGCAGAAAAAAGAAGAATGAAGCTCTAATAAGGGAAGTTGTTTGAGGTTGCTTCCACCTATAACTTAATGTCGCATACGTCGCATAAAATCAATATTTATTAACTTTTTTCAGCAGTAAATAAGCGCTTGTTATCGTTTTATTACTTTTTAATTAAAGTTCAATCAATATTAGAAAGGTTACTGCGTTTGATTCTCATGGGAAAAAAATGTCGCGTCCGCCTTGTCACGTTCGTATTTGTACTTTATCCATTTAAAAAAAATTAGAGAAAATTTTCATGTTTCATAAATCTACACATAAGAGATCTTCTTTCACCTTCATTTACAAAAAAAAATTCTTCATAAAATTTCGCTGAATTATGTATATTTCTATAAGTGCACAAAAATAACTTCTATTTTTGTCGCTTCCGTTTCTTGGTGACATTTGCTTATATCTTGTTACTATGTTATTGATATCGTCTAGAATTTTTTTTTAAATATACTACTCCTTCATTGCTTTAAAGCACTAAGATATATATTGAATCTTTCCATTCCTTTCTTGTTTTTGCTCAAATAAAAGTGTACGAATGTCGCGTCCGTCTCCTGGGAATTGACCATATGTATGTATGTATATACATTAATACTTGTGAAAAATATAACTTTTTTAAGAAATTATATGATAAAATAGTTCGAAAACACATAAATAAACACAAATATACACATACATACATATGCATACATCGAGCCCTATTTTCGATATTTAATTGTAAGCGACATTAGTAAAAACTAAACCTTTTTAATGAAATTAAAATTTTATGGGCCCACACCCATAGTTTAAAATTATTAAAATGTCAAAATATTTGACAACTTTTAAAATACGGGCTGCAAAATTTTATCGTAAGCGACAATTTACGTATGCCAAACATATTTGAATATTATAAAAAAAAACTTCTCCTGAATAATTTAATTTTTGTGACTTACGATTATATCGAAAATAAGGCTAGATTTATTACATTATTTACCTATTTTCTTTAACACGCACAATATTTTACTTGTAAATAATAAAATGAGGCAGTTTCTTCTTCTTCCCACAAACAAATTCAAAGTGTGTTAATAACGTTATGACTTTTGCATGTTGCAATGCTGCCACTATTTTGTTTCTCAGTATGGTAATGCTACATACAAAAATATCTAAAGGCCGGGGCACAATGAATCCGTTTTACGTTAAACTTCGCCTTTTTCAACTGACAACTAAACTTAAATATGAACATGGTTTCTTATGAGGCCTGTTACATTCAGTACGTGTGAAAATTTTAACTTTTTGCGTGCGTTGTGTAATTTAACAGATATTGGTTGGCTTTTTTGATTTAGATTTTGGTGTTTTGTGGCAGCAAAAATAAAATGCAACAAAAGAAATAAAAAAACGTTGAGTTTAATAAATAAAATGGAGAACCAACATATTGAAGCTATTCATATGCACCGTCAATAAAGTACTCATTGCACCCACCTTCGAAGTGGTTGCGTTAATGTCAGTTGAATAAGGCGAAGTTTAACGTATGATGGATTCTATGCGGCTGGGCCTTAAGTTGTTTTTCGGATTATCTAAATAGAGAAAGGAACCGAATTGAGAACATTTTTCTCTTTGAAGTCATATGCTGCATTATATGTATTAACTTTGTTTAAGGTATTTTGCATATACTAAGGGCAAAAGTAGCACCAAAGACAATTATAATTATTCTGACAAACATTAGCAGAACGGAACAATATGCTATTTTCGAAAACTAACCTCTAAACCTTCATCATCAGCCTTCACTTTGTTATCAGTTAATGCAATATGTATATGCAAATAAAATACGTGAATTATTTTGATATGTACATCGTATTACAATGTGCTGAAAGGTTTTTTTGTAATGAAATATCAAATTTTCCGTCATTGCCCTCTTTTTGTGAAAACATTCAGGTTTCGGATGTTAATTAGAGCCTGTTAAGATAAAGGGAGACATAACTTTGACATAACTTGGCGGAAGTGAAAAGAATTTTGAGGTGTAGCAAAAGTCGCACGTAATGAGAATTCAAGCAACAATTTTAACATTTCTCTTTTAAATATTTCTTTCTCTCGTAAACAAATCTATTTATGGTAAAACATCTCAAAATCAAACATCTCAAAAGAGAAAAGGAATTATTTCCCAAATTTACTTTATGGCAACACTGCTACGAATGAACGAACCAAAAGCATTGATCATATAAATATCAAAAAAAAACCTGACTGCTGCGACAAAAAAGTCTTCATGTAAACGCGCGTGGATTTAAGAAGGCACTCCGAAAGATAACATAAGGGTTGTAACAGCGGCTCCTAGACGCATTTTCGCACTTTTAAAATAAAATTCGAGCATTTTTTGCAATAGCAGTTTAGCTAATATTCACAGACCTTTAATTTTTTCATTATTTAATTTTTAAAATCATTTGCATAATTTTTTCGAACTTCGAAACTATCTGCGAATTTTCGAAAATAGCAGATAGTAGGAAGAAATCATACACATATGTAGGTTTATTTTAGTTTTATATTTATGTTCACTATCATTTGAAACTATTAATTTTTAGTTGTTATCCAAATTAAATATATGTATATATATAGGTAATTTCATTGTGACGGGTGTGACCATGATACCCACATTATTTTTATTATAATTCATAAGCGTTAAAAATAAATAATATGAAAAAGGGTGCCCAAGAGATGTTAACTGGTCTTCTTTCGGCCCAAAATGGCCGTCAGAAGGCTGTGGCGGGTGTGACCTAGTATTAAAACTCGAAAATAAGTGATATTTTCGGTGTCAGCAGCTGGAATTTTCATTCTTATACTTATTGGAGGTATCAGAGACTTTGAAGAGACCTGTTTGAAGAGTTGAAATTTTTTCTGGTGGACTACAGGAAAGGTTATGTTTAACTTTAGTGACTGTATTTTTGAATGACTTTAAATTTTATGCATATTCCAAACATTTATAGTTTGACTCATAAACTTTTTAATTCCGTTGGCTAGTCTTTTGTTTTCTTTTTCGGTTTCTCTTTTAGTAATTTTTTCTTTATTGTTCCTATAATGCTTTTTTCATTATAATTTTCTTAGCATTTCTTCTTTTCCTGTTCCTTTTTCACTCTAAAGCTAAATGCATTTACAATTTAGTTTCTCTTTATGTTATTTAAGTTGTTTCCGTTGGTACCATTTTTTATTTATTTTTTATTGCGTTGATGTGACGGGTGTGACCAAATATTTCGTATTATTAATTATTTAATCCATTTAAAATGAAGCTTAAACAATATTTTTATATTATTGATTTCGCTTACTTGTTGAAAAGTATAAAGTATTATTAAATTTTTTATGTTTTTGTTCTGACGGGTGTGACCGAGAATTGTAATATATCAACTAAAACATTTAACTCTCACTATACAATATAATTAGGTTTGTTTTCCTTGTAATTACCCATATATATACATATATATTTCTTTACATATCATATCATATAAAAAAAATTTAACATTTGATTAAAGTGCGCTTTCTTTCTCGATTCGAACTCTTATTTTTACTAAAGATTTTCTTTTAAACTCTTCTCCTTCATCTCTTGCAACAGTTTTGAACCAACAAATTTTACAAAACGTTAATCAATCGTGGCAAACATTGGCCAATACAGCCAATACTGTTGACTATTCATCGCATTTGCTTTCAGCCACTCTGCCAATTTCCATACAACACTTCCTCAAATATTCCGAAACAATTAAAAAGGAATCCTCAGGTATTGTCGGCTCACAAATCAACTCAGGGAATTTAAATTTAGGCAATTTAGATTCAACTTCGGGCTTCAATATAAAAAACGATGTGCTCAAGAACGGCACCAATTTGGCCAGTTTGGCACTGGGCGGCGTTTCGCTTGCACCCACGCAAACAAATGGCAATCATCATACACACAATGGAAATGGCACAGCTGGTCTACTCACTATGGATCATCAGCAGAGTCACATACCGAATTTGAATGATGTCAACAATGTTCAACAGCAACAGCAGCAGCAGCACCAGCAACAGCAGCAGCAGCAGCAACAACAAATGGTCGCCAATAACACAATGGCGCCCACAAATGGCAATGTTAATGTTACTACAAATGGTAATATTGTGGCCAACGGCAGTGCAGTGGTAACCAGTTCAGCACCAGCGGCTCCCAATGGTGCAACAACTACAGCTGATGGCAGCGCCCCAGCTGCACCCACCAAGGGTAAAAAGGGCAAAAAGAAGAAGCCACCAAAGGAGAAAAAGCCACGCCCCAAACCGGGCGAGATTAGGGAGACCAAGGCCTTGGATGGTTCAACTCTCTACTGTTGCCCCGAATGTCAAATGGCCTATCCAGATCGCTCGCTAATTGAACAACACGTAGTTTCGCATGCGGTCGAAAGACGTTTTGTGTGCGATATTTGCAATGCGGCGCTGAAACGCAAAGATCATTTAACACGACACAAGTTGTCCCACATACCCGACAGGCCACATGTGTGCAATGTAAGTGTAAAGAGTAGTGGCAACGACGAAGAGCATTGCCAATTTTTTTATCGATTATTTTAATTTATTGCTTTCAGATTTGTATGAAATCGTTTAAGCGAAAGGAACAACTGACTTTACACATTGTCATACACTCCGGCGAAAAGAAGCACGTGTGCATTGAGTGTGGAAAAGGTAAGAAAAATTAATTTTTTATTTGTATAATAAAATAAAATAAAATAAAATAAAATAAAATAAAATAAAATAAAATAAAATAAAATAAAATAAAATAAAATAAAATAAAATAAAATAAAATAAAATAAAATAAAATAAAATAAAATAAAATAAAATAAAATAAAATAAAATAAAATAAAATAAAATAAAATAAAATAAAATAAAATAAAATAAAATAAAATAAAATAAAATAAAATAAAATAAAATAAAATAAAATAAAATAAAATAAAATAAAATAAAATAAAATAAAATAAAATAAAATAAAATAAAATAAAATAAAATAAAATAAAATAAAATAAAATAAAATAAAATAAAATAAAATAAAATAAAATAAAATAAAATAAAATAAAATAAAATAAAATAAAATAAAATAAAATAAAATAAAATAAAATAAAGTAAAATAAAATAAAATCAAATAAAATAAAATAAAATAAAATAAAATAAAATAAAATAAAATAAAATAAAATAAAATAAAATAAAATAAAATAAAATAAAATAAAATAAAATAAAATAAAATAAAATAAAATAAAATAAAATAAAACAAAATAAAATAAAATAAAAGTAAAATAAATAAAAATTAAATAATATAATTAAAAAAATAAATAGAATAAAATAAAGTTAAATTAAAATAAATATAATTTAAATAAAACAAAAACAACATAAAATAATCCAAGAAATTAGAAAACAATCAATTCAATGAAATTATATGCTCAAAAATAAAGAAAAAAATAAAAAATCAATAAGATGCTCAAATAGCGTCATGAAAAACGTTTAAATTTAAAAAATTAAAAAAAAAATAAATAGAATTAAATAATATAAGAAAAATAAAAAAAAAATAAATTAAAAACGAAAACTTAAAGTAAACAAAAAAAAATTATGCACATAACCTGAAAAAATCCAAATTGGTACGAACCAAAGAAAAAAATTATTCACTGAAATTTAAAATTTTGTTTAACGACTTCTAATCCAGTTTTCTCGTACTTGTCTTCTTCCAGGTTTCTATCGAAAAGATCACTTGCGCAAGCATACACGGTCTCATATTGCCCGTCGTGTTAAATCCGAGGTTTCAGCCCAAAATGTCAACACTACTGGTAATAATACCAACAACAATACTAACAACCAGAACAGCACGCTACATGGCTCCTGAGGTTCGTACAAGGACTTTTGGTAAATTGTTATACAATTTCTAAACTAAAAAAATGTTTGATTTTCTTTGACAATTAAAGAGCCGAAAAAGTAGGAGCCAAAGAACAAAGATGTCTTACTTTTTAAGCTCTTTATTTACTCAATGAAATTTAACATTTTCAGAAATTTTATAAAAATTTACCAAATGTCCTGCTAAGCGCCATTTTTTATTTTTAATGAAATTACACTCCTCTTAAATTTAAAAACAAAAAAATTTGTATTTTATATATTTTAAAGATTCTTTTAACTTTTAAAAACGCACAAATTCGCTAAAAAAAATTAAGAAAATAACAAAAAATTTAAAGAAAATTTCTTGAAAATTATTTAAAGAAAACTGAAATGATAGCAATTAAAATGTACAAAAAATATACAAAAATTAACAAATATTCATATTTACAAAAACATTTAATTAAAATAAAATACAAATCTTATTAACACTAATTAAAGCAAGAGAGAAACTAAAAACAACATTGCCAGCTGAAAAGCCAAGAAGTTAAGAAAAACACTTAATGCAAAAAACAATTTCTAGTTAATTTTATTTTATTTTGTTTTATTTTTATACTTGTGATGAATGATCTTTGCTGGCTAAAAAAAAGGATAATTATATGTGAATATTAAATAATAAATATTTTGTAAAATTTATACGTGCAATTTTTATAGTTTATTTTATTAAAAAGTATTTTTGTTATATTAAATTTTATATTACATATACATACATAGATGTATATATGTATGTAAATGTTTATTTATTTAATTATAATATTATTATATTATTATTTATTTATTTAAATATTTATTAATCGTTTTATTTATTATTTATGTTGTTTATTTATTATTATATTATTATTTATTTAATTAAATATTTATTAATCGTTTTATTTATTATTTATATTATTTATTTTATTTATATTTATTGTATTCAATTCAGTGAAAAAAGTCACTCTTGTGTAAGAAATAAAATATATATGTATGCATGTATGTATGTACATACATATGTACATATTTAGGTACTTGTTCTATTTTCTTTTTTAACTTTTTATGTTACCCGCCCCATAATGGAAGAATTAACTTTAGCTCGTTACCGGCGTTTAAACGCTACTGGCTAGTTTCTGTATTAACCGCCGCCGTCTGATTATTAAACTCGGCCTCGTTCTCTGTTGTGAATTTTACTTATAACGGATGCAAGTGAAGTAACTACAACTGAAACAAAAAGTTCAGTGTTGCCATAATATTCTTAGCAAGAGTGATTTTTTTATATTTTTGTTTTGTAGTTTAATTTAAATGTTTATTTATTTTAATTAGAAAAAAATATTAAAATATATATTAAACATTGCTTTTAAGGCTTTATGTATTTAAGCTTATAAACTTATATTTAAATTAGTAGTTTTTAAATTAAAGAAAAACCAAAAAACAAAATTATTCTATATTTTTAATTTCAAATCTAATGTATAACTTTTAAACAAATATTAGACACTATATAGTCCATGAAAACGAATTAAATTTGAACAAACCTTCCCGATCAGAAATAAACGGTCTGAAAAAAAATGCAATCCACAAAACGTTATAAATATATACAATTCATAACGTTGCCAGACTTTTAACTTTTTTTATAAAACAAAGTAAAAATTGCATTTAAAAACTATTATTTTAACTAAGAACTTACATAACTCTTAACTAACTGTCAAGTATTTTTTTGTCTCAAATACTACAAAATCACAATAAGTTTTAATTAATTGAAATAAGTTTAAAAAAAACTGCAACAAAATGTTCAATAAAAAAACTCAATACAAATATTACCGTAACTTATATAGTAATTTAACAAAACAAAGAAGAAAAAAAACTAACAAAAAGTACTTTATAGAGCAAATAGTTTTAACTAAGAAAAGTCTATGTTATAGAATCCAAAAAACAAATATATTTTGTAAACAAATGACAAATCGTTAAGGAAAGTTTTAACAATTTTTGAAAGCAAAACTTGACAAATAAGTACTATTTTTTTCTTTTAAACTTGCAAACAAATAAATTTTTTTAGAAATGAAAAAATTAAGGAAAAGAAAGTAAACTTCTCAGATAAAATTACGATAAAATTAAAGTTCAAAAATAAAACAATATTTATACAAAATAAAGAAAACAGTTTTATTAATTATTACAAAAGTAAGACGAAAGACATTATTTGTCTGCAGAAGGAAATAATTGCCATATGACAAAACTAAAATTCCGTAAATAAGTACATACGTACATGAAAAAATTAAATTACAAAGAATTAAATAAATTAACAATAATCTCCATTATATGCATACATATATTATAATTGTAAAACTTATATTAATTCAAAAATTTATACATACATACATACAAACTAACATAAACAATAATAACAATATTAAATTTTAAGGAAAATAGTAAAACATAAATATTTTTAACATAAAACCGAAAATTCATTGAATCAATAACTAACATTTGTATGTGAATGTCATTTTCAAATCTGGCAGCTTAATAAACTTAATCAATATACTCACAAGTTGCAATAGAATTATAATGTTTCTAATTTATAAAATTAAAAAACTATACCCGTTTAAGATAAATTTAATTTGAAATGTTTCATAATGTCATGATATCGAATGCCGAAGTTTTCAGATTTAAATAATCACACTTATTTATCCCTCGTGTCTCGCCAAAACCCTTTTACATTTGAGCCATTATTCGTCAAGCGGACAAACCAAATTTTTGTTTGCCTAAACTCCTGGATATTATGCATAACAATCATCTTTAAATGAAATAAATATTTCGATTACTTTAAACTTAAAACGCTTGATGTCAAATTCGTACACGTGTGCTGAATGTTTTGATATGCCCGTCAAGCATTGGTTTTAATTTTGAGCGGAGAACTTATTTTCAGTAAGATTTTGTGGAAAAAATTTCAATATCCCAAGAGAATTGAAAAGCAATAACAGTACACTTATCCCTCGATTTACACGATACTTCCTTAACACGATTTCACTTTTACATGATTATTTTGGTTTTCGTGTATATTGAGAGATTTATGAAATACCTCGATTTACACGATTTTTTAAATTTTTTTATTTTTAAAAAATCATGGTAGATGTCATACAAACAAAAAGTCATTTGCACACACAAATACAAATGATTGATAAGTATTTTGATAGTGTCTAGACAGCTAATCTCAAACCACATTTGCTAAATATTTCAACTATGTATGTTTATCTCTCAATAAACTACAAAATAAACTAGAAACATTATTAAACTTTTATAGTTTTTTGTTTAAATAAAATAAAGCAAAAATAAGTCTTCTATTGCAAACAACAAACTAGAATACAAAACAAATAACTACAATAAAAACAAATACATACAACAAATATACTTGCAGAAAGTACAAATCTTGCATAAATACTTAGAGAAAATAAAATAAAGCAAAACCAAAACTAAAACCGATATTATTAATTAATAAACAAATCAACAAATTTTGCCGTATACTATTCCATACAGAAGAAATTTCTTTTCAACTTAAGATATACGAGTACAAGACGATTATTTCGTCTATAAGAAAATTTAGAAATTTAATTTTGTTTTAAGCAAATAAATAAATTAAATAATATTTTACTACAGACAGAAATTCACACAATCATGGCCGTTTGGAAAATAATAAATTCATTATTTACAAAAAAGAAAACAAATCATCCCATTTACTAATTTTTACAAGTTCATAAACAAAAATAACATTAAAAATTATGATTAAAAAGAAAAGTAATTAATACAAACAAAAAAAACAAATTTAGCAATTCAAAACTCAGGGATGATGCCTCCAAAAAAAAAAACAAAAACAAATATTTAACAAAAACAAAAAATAAATTTAATAATAAATTTCGCAATATTTGAAAACCAAAATTACGACTCAAAAATATTATGATAAATTGTCAAGAAAAAAATCTACAACTAACGATAATAATAATCATTTTTAAATGGATTAAAGTTTTGTGTTTCAAAATTTAATATTGTAAAAAAAAATTTAATAAAAACAAGAAAACACGAGTAAATATATTTATAAAATACATAAAACAAATTTTGCACAAAAGTAATTTTTGTAATATTAAAAAAGTTCTAAGTAAAAGTTTTAAAATATAATTTTTTTTTATAATTTAATCAAACGTTATTTTTTCTCAAGTTTATTTTTTACTTTTAATTTCAGTGAATTGTTTTAAGAGAGAAGTTTTGTTTTTCAACTGATATGGCTGGGCAGTTAATAAGTTAGTAATTGATAGAATTTTAGCGAAATATATATAATTTATAGTTCTTTTTTAAATCTTTCGCTAATGTTTATTTATGTGCTGTTAGTTTCCTCGAGTTTTTGCTGTTTAGTTTTATAGCTCTAAACAACATAATTCATCTCTCTTAGATAACGGGTTCTGGTAGAGAAGACCATAACAGAAACAAAACAAAAATATGTAAACGTATGTGTTTGTTTTTATATTTAAAGTCTCAGAAGTGTTGCCATACTCGATTTTCAAAAATCTTCAAGTCGGCCAAAAAAAAACATTATTTCTTCATTAAAAATCTTTTCTTGTGGTTTTACTAGAAAATATATTAATACGCCTTGATTTTTTTGAAATTAAATTCAGTTAAAAATTATTTAATTTATAAATTTATTTATTATGGTGGTTCAGCGTTGCCAAATAAATAAAAAATAGCAAATCAATTTCAAATTAAAATAAACTTCTGACAATGGGCTGTGTGAATAAAATGGTAGCTAAGGTTAATGCTGGATTTTTTTTAAAGTTTTAGCTAGCTTTGAGGTGAATAAAAAATTCAGATAAAGCTAGTACTTTCTACTGAGTAGCAAATGCTAGTTTTTCCAGCTTTGGCTTAAGAAATGAATGATTCAAAAGTAGTGAATGCTTAAATATACTAGATTATGCTTTGATTTTTGTAAGCAGCAGAGTGAGGAGCTGGAAGCTTGTGCTTTTCTGCTTTATATTGATAAAAGTGTGGTTTCGTATATTTTCATTTAAATATAAATATGCCTGCTTTTATGCACGTTCGCCAAAGGAAAGAATACCGCATAAGAACATGTTCTCATCCATCCGATTTTTTTTAGTTTTATAAACAGATTTATGCTAGGAACACAATTGGTACGAACGACGAATTTCGTCCACCTCGACGAATTCGTCGATAAGCATTCGCTGCGTAAATTCGTCGAGAGAAGTAAAATAACGACGAATTTACTCATCGAATTCCTCTCTCATATTTCATAAAGTTGGTTGTTGTGTGCAGCGTTGTCAACTTTTAAATTTCAAAAAGCACTGAAACCAAGAAAAAAGCGCGTAATTTAAGTAAAAAAGCACTAAATAAAAAAATAATTATATTAATAAAATTGTTATTCATAAATATGTATGTATGTATGTATGTATATAAAAAATATACGAAACTGTTGATCTTGCATTCCATTCCTAAAATTTAAAATTTGAGGCATGCGATACACATTATGTATACATATAAGAATCAGTTTTGGTTTCAAATAAAAAAAATGGGAAATAACAAAACGCGATCAACTTCTGCGTTTAAATGATAAAATTTGAGGTATTTTTTCAACCAAGCCTTGTACAATCTTAGTAGAATTTTTTTGAAATGCTCCATTTAACTTCATCGCTTATGCTTTTTAAATGATAGGTTAGGAAATTTCTCTTTGAATTTTTGGTTTAGTGCCACCGACTCGAAACAAAAAGCACCGAAAATGAATTTAAAAAAGCACTGAGCACTAACTACAAAATTTTCCGCGTCGAAAATTTCAAAAAGCACTAAAAACGGTTCGAAAAGCACCGAGTTGACAACGCTGGTTGTGTGTACAAAAAGAGAGAGAGAGAGAGAATTTTCTCTCAATTTTGGGTTTTCGTCGTTTGTCGGCGTACAAAATAGAAATAAACCTATCTCAGAGTTCGTCAAGCACGACGAATTTCGTTGAATGGCCTTGTTGTAATGTTTTTTTGCAATGTTTTAGAAAAAAGAAAATTTATAAAAATAGTAAATTAAAAATAATTGAAAAATTAAAAATCCCTAGAATTGAATTAACTATTGCGAGAAATTTAATTTTTGTTCTCATGTAAGCAAATAAATAATTTTAGGCCCGTTGCCGGCGCTTAACCGCTACTAAGTACTTTTCATGTTAGCCGCCGCTGTCTGACGATTAAAATCGGCCTCGTGCTCTGTTGTTGTGAAATTTACTTTAACGGTAGTAACAGCTATTGTAACTTAACCAAATACAATTCAGTGTTGCCATATATAATAAAGTTTCCTGCAATAATTGCATACAATAAACAAAAAGTGGAAGTGATTAAAATTATATTTATGTACTTAATTGCTTAAAATTATTAATCGTTGTGTTGTTATTGATAAGAATGATTATTTTATATTTGTTTTGTAGTTTAATTTGAATAAGTCAATATTCCTCGTAAGTTTTTACATAAAAATTGCATAAGCCAATTCACCATAACAATCAGCAAAAATAGAGGGAACTTCAGCACTTCCGATATACTTATTTATGCATATTTTTTATCTTTTCTGAACCTTAAACCTTATAATAATATTTTTTTTATACAGTCTTACTAATTTAATTTTTTGATTGTTTTTTATTTTATTTTATTTTTTACTTTTACTGTATTGTTTTTTTGTCTTTATATAATTTTCCAAGAAAAAAGTGTTTAGAAAAAAAATAACGAAAAAATTTATTAAGAAATGGACTGAACTTAAGGCAAAAGTAGTAGTATTTAAAAATATAAGAAAATAAAGTATATATTTTAAAATTATTATAGCAAACAGTGGATAGAGTTACCAAAAATGTGAGATAAAATTAATTATTAATGAGTAATAAAAACGTGAAATAAAATATATGTAATGAGATTAGGTTATGTTAGTGGCATTTGGAAATATGGCTTGATTATAAAACATTTTTATTTCTTTAAAAAAAATCAAATTTATTTTGATTAAACTACATATATTTTTTAAATATTATTTATTTATATTACTAGTATAAGTGAAACATACATTTATAAAAAAAACTTTAGTTTCTATTAAATTCTTATAAAATATAAATTTTTATAAAACTTTGATTAAAATAAAACTTAAAAAAATACATCAACTAATAATATATATAATTTTGTTTAAATATTACGTGTGATGAATTACAGTATACTGCAATTTATAAAACAAAAACCAAATTTAATAACACGAAAATTAAAATAATAAATAACAATATTTGAATAAAGATAAACGTATAATTATTCAAAATTAAAACTCATGAAAAATACTTATTTATTTTGTAACAAAAAGAAAAAAAACCAACTCACTTAAGTATTGAATTATTGTAAAATACGAAAACAAAATATTGAATAATTAAACACTTATACTTATTACATATTTAAATATATAATATAACTTTGTAATGATTATATATAAAGAAAAATTTTAGTTTCACTCAAAACACAACATGAATTAATTAAAAAACAAAAAAACAAAAGAATGTAAAACAAAAATTATTACAAAACGTTTAAATTGTAACCACTTCAAAAATTCAATAAAGATAATTATTAAAAGTAAAGTTTTTATTAAAAATTTTATTTAGCAAAAATAGAAAGGGTAAGTGAACGATTGTTGCAGTACTGAAGACTTTTTTCCGTTTTGGGTATTAATTTTTTTCAGATATTTTTTCGTGTTTTTTGGTTTTCCATTTAGATTTTTTTTATGAATTGAATGTTATGTTTTCTTTTTAGCGATTTTTTCCGTTTTGTGCCTTTCTCCGATTTGGTTGAAGGTGTGGCAACAATTTTTTATACTTCGGGCTATTTCAGTTTTTGATATTGGTTGGAGTCATTTTTTTTGTTCAAGCAATTGTTACATCTGGTTTTTGTTGCCATTAAACGACTTATTCGGTTTAGCCTTTTTTACGCTGATTGTTGATGTTTCGTTCTGAAAATTTTTTCTGCATAAGAATATTTTCCCCTTTCTCTGATTTGGTTTCTCCATTTATAACACTTGCGAGTTCTTACATCCTTGACGACATTTTCCACGTTGGTGTTTTTTCTTTTTTTCATTTTAGCGATTTATATCTTATTCGTTCTTGCAGCCTTTCCGTTTAGATAGTTTGGATATTGTTTCTGTTTGGACGAGGGTTTTCTGTTTCGTCAAGTATTTTGTTCAAGTAATTTTTCTATTTGGATGCTTTTACCGTTAAGCGACTTTTTCGGTTTAGACGTTTTGCGCTGTTTCTGAAAACCCTTTCAATTATTCTAGTAAATTTTTTTAATAATAACGATTAATATCGTTATCTCTTTACAAATACGCAATGTCACTCCCATTCAACTTTATTAATTTCAGTACAAAACAGTCATTTTCTTTGAATATGCAAAATTTAATTTTTCGATCGCGGATGGTAAACGAACTTAAAATTATTAGTATGGCAACTTTCTCCAGTTGCCTATTTTACCCGTAATAACATTCTGGCAACTGGCAACTGGCAATACCATCCACACACGAATCAGACTTCTGTTGTTTATGAGCAGGGTGACCGATGACATTTTTCAAAAAGTGGCAACAAATACGAGATTTATCAAAAAAATGGGCAACAAAAAAAAAAAACAAGACAATTTCACTAAACTTACATGTATTTTTAATGTATTATTATATAATTCAATTTAAAAAAAAGGGGAGAAAAAGTGGCAAATCAGTCGAAAAAGTGGTAATTTGCCACTTTAGTGAGTCAAACGGCCATGCTACTTATGAGCGTAGCCGTTCATTCAATGTTTCAAATATAATAAATAAATGTAATTTGTGAAATTTATTCAAACAATTTTTTTGTTTTGTAAAATGATCGTTCTAATAAAACACGTGCTATATCACTTTTTGATTATACTTATATTTTGTATTTATTATATTTATTATTATATTCATGTGGTACAATCATCAATCACTTTTTTTATTTATGTATTTCCTTTATTTATTTAATCGATTGTGTAATATTTGTAATAAAGTTGAATATTAAATTTTTAAATAGTAATTTTTTTATTTTCAAATTTATTATTGAAAAAGATTTTAACATATAAACTTCAATAGATGAGTTAAATTTATGTTTATAAAGTTTGGACAAAATACTAAATCATTAAAAGAAGCGCACTAAAGATTTAATTAATTTTGATTTGTATTTACTTAATAAATTTTTGAAATAATAAATATTTTATAAATATGTATAAAGAGCACTTTTGAAGAAAATTATATTTAAAAAAAAAATATATTAACTAATTACATACATACATACATGCTTATTTGTTCAATATTAACAATTGCTTGGGGAGGGAATAAAACTAAAATAACTTAATTTAAAAGACTTTTAACACAATTTGGCAAAATATATGTATATAAACATTAAATTTAAAAGAAAATCCTTTATTTGTGCTTATTTTTTCTATATGAAAAAGAGATACATAGATGTAGAAAACAGAATCTTATTCTGTAATTGCATTTTTTTTTCTAAATCCCCTGACATTAATGAGAATGTAAAATGTTTTTAAAGTACGCAATAAACAAAAAATATAATAAACAATAACACATTATCCATCTTATTTTAATATATGTATAATATCATTTCATTTATATACACTAGCATTGCAAATACATATTAAACTAAAATTAATTAATGTTTGAAAAGAAAAACATTTTTTATAAAATATATAATAAAATTTAGAACATTTGAAAAAATATCACACTTGCAAATTATAAAAATAATATAAGAAAATATATTTTAGAAAAAAGGAAAGTTTACTTAAGTTATCGACAAACAATTAAACAAAATCACCACTTGCAGTTAAAACGTGCTACAAGAGAAAAAAAGTTTTTACAAACTTTAGAAATCTTAAATAAAAATTATTGATTTATAAATAACTATATTTAAATAATTAATGATTTGAATGATTTTCATTAGAATGTCATGTTTCTTTTAATCTTGTTGCTTGCTTTTTTATTTAATTCCATTAGATTAATTTGCTTTTACGAGTACAGATTAAAGTATTTGACAAGCGGCATTAAATATGAATTATCCGGTTTTCCATCTGGTATAAATATTTTGTTTTGTTTTTGTTTTTTGCTTTATATTATTTGAGTTTTAGTATTGCAAAAATATTTTGTTAAGAAATGTTTCATTGTAATCGATAATGTATTTTTTTTTAGAGAGGATAGCCCAAAGCAGCCGACAATAGAGGTTCCCACGACCGATTAATATCCATATATAACATAGTACACTGCTCAGCAATAATATCGTCCTCATCTAGCACTGTTATAGGAAATAGATCATTCTGGAAAATTAATTTAAAAAAAACAGAAAATCAGAAAATATATTAAAGATCTAAGATCGTAAATATATAAGTATATAAATTTATATACAACAGAACACCATGCAAGATTTACAACTCCACTGCATGAAGTTTACTCTCAGCAGTGCCAACTATTTATAACCCAAACGAGCTATTCCCCTTCTCCAAATGCGCTAACCCTCATACCTACATAAATAAGAGCGGCAAGCTTCGCGTTTGCAGTGGAGTACGCATTTTCAGTTCATTTAAATGTGAAAATATTATTTCATTGTACTGAAAATACGTAGACTGCTGCTAACGCAATGCTAGTCGCTCTTATTTAGGTATGTGGGTTAACCTAGCTAAATTGGCATCACTGTTTATTCTACAACATTTCCGGAAATTCAAAATTATTTGTTGTTGTTGTTTTTTGTTGGAATTGTTACAATTAATTTAATCTTTTGTTAACACAATAATAATCTCAAATTATTATCTTACATATTTAGTAGTAAAAGAATTTTTTATTAAAAAACATTAAATAAAATAATTAATTGTAACAATTCCCAAAACACCAATTATTAACTTGACTGCAGCCGGTCAAAAATACTTGTGTGGCAACACTCTATTCTTGCAAAGGCCATGAATAGCTGTTGTTGTTTTTTTACATTTACATATTTTCATTACATACGTAAATAATGTCCACACATAGTGCCCACACTCGCCATATAACGCCGGCAGAGCAACTGTTATTTTTTCATTAATACCCAGTAAAAAAAAGAGACTCCAAAAAAGTCATGAAAATGTAGAGTTTACGATGCGGAAGTAGTGCAAATTTCGATCCGATCTAATGATTTTTACATAGGGTTGTCATTGCAAGAAGTTCTCTTTTTCGATGCGTGGTCACTGAATTGGAAGCGATATTAAGAAAAATTCCTTTTTTTGTGTTCTATGATAATATTTTCATCTAGGAAAAAGGGTAAATAGTTGCCTTCATGTAAATTTAAGCAAATAACTTTTAAATTTTAGACTAAAAATAATTCATAAATTTCTTTAAAAAAATAAATTTTTTTAAATTTTGGTGAGTATTTTCTAACACTATGGAGGAGTTACAAGGTTTTGTGTGACTAAAATAAGCTTCTATATGGTTTTTTGCTCACTCTCGGCAAATTAAAAATATCGATTTTTTGGAAGCAATGAAAATGTACTTCCGCTAGAATGACTTCCATTTTTTTCACTGGGTATCAACACAAAGGGGTAGACGTTGATGATTTCATATCATGATGAATCAAACAAATATTTGCAAAATGCTTGCAAAAAATATCTAATTTGCGTGTTTTTTAATTTTTTGCTCACAAATAATTGTTGTGCAGACTTTTTTTAAACGAAAATTATTTAATAAATAAACGTTAAATGCACACTAACACATTAAATGACATTTGATATCAAGATAAATTTATCAGGCCGTGAAATCTGATGATTATATCATAAAGCTGTCAGAGGATGTTAATCCTAATGCAACATCAAGAGCACCCTGCTTCGTCAGTATTGTGTGGCAGAATCATAGGCGCAGTAAAATAAACAATAAAATGGTTACTAAACACAGCTTGAAAAATATTTAATGCAACTCATTTAACACTAGAGGCGCTGCAACATTGCATTATTTAAAAAAAACGTGCAAAAACGCAGAGTTGTAAAATAATGAAACTTTCCTTTATCTCTTCCTTCACCACCTGTCTTATCTAAAACTATAACTTTCCGAAAAAAGGTAACAACTTATTAATATTAGTAGATATTAATTGCCTGAGTGTTATTTCTCTTTAAAAAAATAATAAGGAAACGACATTGAGGGAGAAGGAATATATTAACTGGCTGCCAAGAAACACCCGAAATTATTGAAATAATTAGAAGCTTGATAAACTGATTAATTAACATGAACTTTTCATGTATACTTATAAAAGTTTCCTTATACCGCGTTCATATCACAGTAAATTTTTATCGGGGAACTCTTGGGCTTACGGGAGAAAGAAGGCTTGTCTTCCCCTCTATCTCTCTCTCTTTCCAATAAGTTCAAAATCTGCTTAACAAAAGCTCCTGAGTATGAACACGGTCTTAGAGAAATTCTATGGTTAAAAAATATAAAACTTATATAAGACCCCTTTTAGACACGCAAAGTTTACTTTGCAATGTCTTAACTAAGCTGGGTTTTCAACCAGAGAGAGAAACACTTTCTATTTTTTTCCTTCTCCCTGCTTAATTAAGACTTTGCAAAGTAATGGTAGAATTAGTCGATTCGTATCGTGTTACTTTTGAAGTGGTTGTATGGTTCAATTCTTGATGTTAGTTAGTAAAAACGTGAGGTTGCCAGCGAACGTGTCAGCTGTTATTGTATTTCTATTTGCTTTATACATGTGTGTGTATGTATGTAAGAGAGAAGTTGACGTAGAAATCTATTTTCTGTAGATATCTATGTGCCTCACGTACGTTACGATACATATTAAATAAACAGCAAGATGTTTTATGTGTTACAGATTTTTTCAGCTGATCCGTCAACTCACGATACGAATCTACTAATTCTACCATAAATTTTTTTTGTCTTATCAATTTTTAAGTATATACATACATTTTTGGCCTGCCAAAGTTGCTCCAGCAATCGTAAAAATCGTTGCATCTCAGTGCTGCTGGCAAAAAATATCACCAAGTCATCGGAGCACTCGCGAACCTCTTGGCAAGAGAATTCCAAAATACACCACCAGGTATCATTTAGAGAGGGTATCTTTATGCCAGTCATCTCTTTAATGTCAGCACAAGTTAATATCTCTAAGCCAGAATTCTTCCCATATACGCTGCTCATGGCCGAGTCGTGTGATGTTGAGGAGTCGGACTGCAGTTGTGATTGTGTTTGTGTCAGCTGCTGTGGACGTTGAGGGCAATTTATATTATTGGAGTGTTGACTAGTAGGTTGTGTGCGTTTGGAGTTGGTGGTGGTGGATACGGAGGATTGGGTGGCATTGCTGGCTATTGAAGATGTTGCAAAGGTGGTGTTGCATGTAGCGGTAGAACGTGAAAGTTGCGAGAGTTTGGTTGGTGTTGAATTAAGCGATGACGATGAGCGTTGAGTATTGCGTGTGGGAGTGCTCATGCCGGAGCTTAACTAAAATTTTTAAACACACAAGATATTTTATTTTATTATTTATTGACAAGATAAAAAATTAACTCACCAAGCTGCCTGTTTCGGGTAGATATTGATGATTAAAATCATCCAACTGTTTGTTTGCAGCCGCTGTTTCATTTTCTTGCAATTTAACTTGTTCTTCTTTTGGCGTAATTTTCCTTAGGGGTGCGGAAAAATCTTCTCTCAGTGTTATTAAATGGTTTTGTGTCACTACCAAGGTACAGCCCAAAGTTTTGTGCTTTTCTTGCATTTCAAAAAGCTAATAATCAATTGGAAAATATAATTATATTAAAACAAAACCGAGCTTTCTTAATAATACATATTTGAAAGGGCAGACTTACTCCGCTGGCTGATTGTAACAAAGCCTGCAGCCATTCGGAAGCCACATATTCATCAGGAGCAGCCAGCTGCAGTAGCATTTTATTTTTCAGCATTATTTCAAAACAATGAGGCCTCTGAGCTTTCACTGCTCTCCTAGCTCCCTGACATTCAGCCAAAGCCATGGCCCAGCTGG
This sequence comes from Tachina fera, assembly GCA_905220375.1. Classification (NCBI taxonomy): domain Eukaryota; kingdom Metazoa; phylum Arthropoda; class Insecta; order Diptera; family Tachinidae; genus Tachina; species Tachina fera. Next base: position 182,755,534 of record LR999963.1, read on the forward strand.
GAATTTTTTGCGTAGAATCATTGAACATATACAAAACGCCAGCTCTGAAAACAAAAAATTAATTGGAAAATTTGGTAGAAATTTAAAAAATTTAAATTTTTAATCCTTTTTATACTTCAATAGAAAATAACCGGGATTCCAGGGGTGTTGCTTGGAATTGCCCATGTGCTCTTTGATGCGCCGATGCATAAGGAAGCCTTTGGCATGTGGTCCCAAAGGCTCCTGATCTCCTGGATCATTTATGGCCGAACCGGGCACATTCACCACAGCATAATACATCCATGCATCCGATTTGCCTACGCAAGAGTTTTCTCTTACAAAACGTTGCAAGGGAGCCAAATGATCGAGAGTAAGCTGTCCCACAGCTGGCAAAATAGAGCCACTGCGCCTGGCACACAGCTCCAAGTTGGCTACTAGACCCGCTGCGGGGTAAGGACCACCAGCCAGCAACACCTGCTGCATATCACGGTTGTTGTTCGAAAGCAACACTGTGTTGCCGTAAGGGCCCATCTGTTAAAATTGAATTGAAATTGAAAATATGTTCGCAATCCCAGATCTTTTGTGCATCTTCCATAAATTAATTATTACTCACCAGTATAACATCCAAGTCCTTGTAGGCCAAAACAAATTTTGAGCACAAGCGATTTCTTACCAAGTCCGTTACATACAACGTTTTATCTGTTAACAATACCAAAACGGGTGTCATGTAGCCCTCCTTGCTGTAGCCCGTATATAATTTGAACACCTTCATCAGCTGTTCGCTTTCGTCGCGCAATATGTGCAATTGAACGCCTGCAAAGACATCAATCGATATTTCGCCAAGGCCCAATTCGAAACGAGATAAATCACCAGGCAGATCAGTGTCTAGGCTGGTCAATTCTTTGCGTGGAGAATTCACGCCAGACATTTCGATTTCCATGGCAATCTCTGCATTCAAATCGTAGATAAGTTCCAAATTTTGGGGCTTAGCACCTCGGACATACAAATTGCCCGTAAAGAGCTTCTGATCGCTTCTTAGTTTGTGCGCAAAAAAGTTGTTGTGTCGCATCGAAGATTCGAGTATCTTTTTCTGGGTGACGTTGCGTAAGAAACGATTGATGAGCGATGTCTTGGCTGGTGGTTGTGATGGTGGTTTTAAGAGATTATTATAGTCGGACGCACTTTGGCGGTCGCTGATATCCTGATAGTCCACAATAACAATATCACTTTCATTCCTTTCCGTATCAGTGGTTATGGTCAGAATATCATCGAATTCTTCACTTAAAATAGTGCTCTTAGAATCACGACCACACCCACCTCTAGCAGCCATATAGCTGTTGTAGATGTCAGGACTAAGGGCCGAGTAATCTGCCTGCGGCAGCGGCATGCTGGTTCCATAGCGTTGAGGTTGCTGTTGCTGCTGTATGTGATTTGAGCCGCTGCCACTTGAACGTTTTTTGAGCGGCGATGGTAAGTGACGTGATTGCTTCTCTAGATTTGAGCGATAGTCGGCACCAATGGCGAGACTTTCCCTTTGACCAGTTGTTGTGGAGGAGCCACCACTGCCACTGGCTATGCCACTAGTAAGCGAGGCATTTGATGACTTTTGCTGTTGCAGCAAGGCTTGTGGGTTAGAATTGGAAGTGTTAGTATTTGCGGTAATTTCCGATATGCTAGATGATGATGATGTGGTTGCGTTTGGGAATTTGGACAATTTGTTTGGAGTACTATTGGCCAAAGGAACAGGAATATTGTTGAATTTTTTGGGCATTTTAAGAGCTGAGAAAAGAAAAACAAATTAACATAACAAAATTGAAAATTAAATGGGGTTTTGGCAATTTATGATTGGGATAAAATATAATTGTAAATATTTGTGGCAAAAAGTTGAGATAAGCTGATTTGGAGTTAAGTAGTCATTCACATATAACGTAAAGCTATTTTTAGAGTTTTTAAGTCTATATGAATTTTACTAAACTGAAAACAGTTGAGCATGCTCACGGTGTTGCTCGTGCAACGCTCTAATATATATATATATATATATATATATATATATATATATATATATATATATATATATATAATGCAGTGTTGCAGCGCATCTGGTGTCAATGAGGTGCATTAAATTTTGAAGCTCTCTTTAGTAGTCATTTTATTTGTTATTTTACTTTGCTGATGAAGGAGAGCGCTCTTGATGTTACATAATGATTAGCATTCGCTGAAGCCGGTGTAGTTTAGTGACCAGTGTATATCTCTTCATCACTAGAAATTTTTCTACCTCAACTGATACAAAGGGTTACCACTAATCTGCGTTACCATACCATGTATATTTTGTAAAAAAAACTTCTTATATCTGAACAAAAAACATTTTTTTCCAAAATAAAACTTTTTTTCTACAAAATTACCAAAATTTTAAAAGAAAATATAAAAATGTATTTGGAATTAAATTTATTTAAAAATATAGAAACAAAATTGGAGAATTGCTCATATGCAAGTGGAAAACATAAAATAAAATTTTGATAAAGCTTTCGACTGTGGGTTTGCAAAATTTGTAGTAAAATCTTTACGCATAATAATTATAAATTCTTTATAAAGACTGCTATATATCTTTTAAACAAATATTTGATATTTAAAATGCTCTTTTCTTAAATTTTAAATAAAAGTTTATATTTATTTTATATTTTTCAACTTTTTAACAAAATTATCGCCACTGACAACACTATTACACTTCACAAACAATTTTTATTAAAATTAACATTCATTGCTCCTGAAGGTATGCTTTAAAATTCTGTTGACTGCATTTCTATGCAGCTGTTAAGTTTGTCTGTACTTCTTGTTCGTACGATTACACTAATACACTCATAATAAGCTTACACCGATTTGATAACGCTTTACGATCTTACTAAAAATTTGTGATTGTATTGGGGCTAGCGTATAGATGTTTACACATCAAAAACTTTAGCATTTCAGCAGAACGATTACAGCCTGTTTGTGTAATACGAGGGCAATCTTGACGTTTTTCTAATAGATTAAAGAAAAGTTGTACAAGCTTTATTTAATCTATTACAAAAACGCCAAGATTTCTAAAGTCAACGTCTTACACAAACAGGGGTTAAATTTGTCACAACAAATTGAATTATTTTTAAAGTGTTTATTTAATTTGAGAAGGGCTGCCACACGCAAAGAAAAAATATGGTTGAGGTAACCATAATCAAACAGCAACATATTATGATTGAATTATATGGTTGTAGTTAAATCATATTCTTGTCAATACAAAAGCAAAATTTTAATAATATTATTATCTGAGTTAATAATAATAGTATCAACAAAAACAATAAACTTTGTTACACCTAATCTTATTATTGTAAATGTGACAATACTATTGTTAGATATGACTAAAGTATAATTAAGACTCACCATAATATGTTCTTATATTATAATTATATTGTTAAATATGGCAACAGTATTATTTAATATAATAATAATATTTTGTTTTTCAATCATATTGGTAGTTCTCTTGTTTAAAACAGCTGTGCGTTAAATCCGAAATAAAAATATTAAAATTAATATTGTTGAAATAAAATGTATGTATAGAAATGTATGTATGTATGTATACGAAATACAGACACGTCTGTATAAAGAGATAAACATATGTATGTACGTATATGTTTTTATTTATCTACCATTTTGTTTGTTTGTACTTTATTTATTTACTCAATACGACGCGTGCACTACCGATATCTTACGAACGAAACACTGAACTGACAGAAGATATTCCTGATAAAGATTTTTTTAATAACTTAACATAGTATGATTATGGATGACATTGGGTCGTATGAATAAAAAAAGTATTTGCTTTTTACTTAAAAATTTTTTTAAAAAAACAAAAAACACATACAACTTTTGGGTTTTAAAACAAATTTTTAAGTAAAAAGCAAATACTTTTTTTATTCATACTACCCATTATATTATGTACATTATATTATTATTAAATAATAACAAAAATTATGCTGCAGTCATAAATTTTTAACAAAACTATATTGTTAAACTCTAACCATGTCACACTTGTTTATGAATATAATAATGTTATTATCAAATTCAAACATTACTTTGCTTACCGTGACAAAATTAATCACCCTTATTCTAGTTGTCAACATCGACATCACATCAATACAATACCAAAAAATAGGGGCTTGTCTAGTCGCTCCCGAGAACAATTTGGTGCTATTGATAGTCTGTTTCTGTTCCCTAAGGTCTGGAAAATATCATCAGCCTGTCAATAGTAGTCAGCTGTTTTTGACAAAGGATATACAAGCATAGATTTTTTGGTATTGTATTGACGTGACGTCGATGTTGACAACTGGAATAAGGGTGAATGTTTAAAATAAGAATAACTTGTTTTCAACGACCACACATTTGTTTCTGAGAACATAATATTGTTTTCTCAACCATTCTACAACCATATCTTTTCTTTGCGTGCAATAAGTCGTATTGCATTATATTGCTTTTATTTTTGTTTTGGTAGTGTTCTGTTACTGGTTAATCTGCCTTGATTCTTCTTCTTTATTAGAAACCATTCACTATGAATAGTAACACACATTTTGAGACTTGCCAGACGCATACTTCTTAGTTCAAAAATCATGCTTGTTACCGTCAGTTAAAAAAAATCCCCTAAAATTTGTTTATCATCCGCAACAAGTCCCCAGATCCCAAATACGAAACTTTCATACCCAATCACGGAAAAATAATCCCCAATTTTGGGGACAAATCCCCTAAACTGTGAACCGATACTTATTGGGAGAAATTAAAAATTGGGTGCACAGCCCAGTATAAAACAAAAACAAATTTACAAAAGTACGGGAATGCATTTGTACATTTAAATGTAATTCAAATTCAAATTTTCAAAGATTAAGCAAACATAATTTGCAAACTACTTTTTCTTTTTTCTTCCATCACTGCTAGAAAATTTTATCGCTAATTCGCACTCACCAAAATAATTATCAGTTGCTTGTTGCAACTGTTTAGCCTCTTCCTGAGCCTTCGACGTTCTAGTTGATTTCTTGGGTGAAGTTTGTTTTTCTCTGCCAGACTCCTTGAAACTGCGGAAGAAATTTGAGAAAGTCTTTGCAATAGGTGCCGAAATGAATGCCGAACGTAATTGATCTGGTTCTGGTTGAGCAATTGGTGTATCTTTTTCAATTAAACTCGCAATACTGCCTTGCGAATCTTCCATGTTGGTGAGATCATTGAATGAGTTTGAGTCATAACAATACGATACACCGGTATGTTCAAAGACAGTGCTTTCACAATTGATAATGAACTTGTTGCGAAACGGTGTACGTTCAGATGTTTCACAGGCCGAAGTCGCAACAGAATTAGCAGCAGAGGTAGCCAGAGAAGACGATGAACTGTTGTTATCAAGATCAGTGGCATCGAATTCTTGTTGTCTTTTCAATTGTGGTGTGGTTGTTGTTGTTGTTGTTGTTACTGTATTCGTATTTGTTTTGTTTTCTTTTTTATTTTCATCGCTGTTCTGACGTGTGGGAGCGTATATGTCTTCTTCTTTGTTGCGCCTTAACTGCTCATCGACATTGTGTACAAATTTCTTAATGGGTTGCTGTTGCTTCGAGCCATCCAGACTTTTGCTGAGAAAGGGTTTCTGTTTAAGTGGTGGCGATTCCGAGAGCTGGGTATTGTCTTCTATTTCCACTTCTTTGGCCTTGTGTTCGGGTGTATTCTGTTCTAATTCAGCCACACATTCGATGACAGACTGCAAGTCTTCGGAGCCTTCGGGCACTCCCCTTTCGGGCAGCGGCATAGTAAAAATACTTTTCAAGGAACCAAATATCATTTTGCTGCTATTATCCAGGAGTTGATTCACATCGTGTACATTGAATTTTTTCATTTTAGTTGTTAGATCTTGCTCGTGTATAATGTTAGTTTGGCATTTGGATTTCTTCAAGCAGCTGGATTTGGGCTTCTTTTCTTTGTTCCACACAGACTTTTGACGCGGTGGACTTTGATTCAGATCGATATTCGGTTCGGAGTAATAGCAATTATCGCCTGCGATGGAAAATTTATTATTGATTAGTTCGCAAGATAAAGTTATACAATAAATAATTACAAGGGAGGCCCAACGGGGAACACCAGCCTTGTTAAAATAATTTAAGACCATAACACGGGGTTTTGGCCGAAAATATTAATATTTTTAAATTGAAAAGTGAAGTTCAGCAGATACATATCGTTACCTTTATATAGAAAGGCACTAACTCATTATTTTTGTGATATCGAAATTTTTGCATTTTTCGATACATTAGATGTTCTTCTATCGAAATATACAAGAACTAGAATTCAAAAGAATAATGAGTAACAATTAATGAGGGCCTTTCTTTAATAAGCTATGTTGATAAATATTACCGAAAGAATGAAATTATTTAGCAAATATTTGGAAAAAGTCGAAAATTAGTTAAAAACTTTCCACGAAAATATAAGAAATGTATTTAATCTAAAAACTTTGCAATTTAATAATCTAAAAAGTTTTTGTACATTAATTTTCCTTTACTCTCATAAATGTGTCCAAAAATTAAATTTTAAACTTTTTTTTTTGCAAAGAGATGTGTTTTCCAATAGAGAATATTATTTATTTATTTATGTAGTTGACATAACATTAATATATATTGCTAGCACTGGCTGCCAAGGTCATGGACTATAGAGAATATTAATTAAAATGTTCTTATTAAAAATCATGTGTAAATTGGTTAAGGAGTTTGCCTGAATATGAAATAAATGTGGGCCTTGTGATAAGGTAAAAGTATTTGCATAAACTTTGTCATAAGCTTTAGTATTGAAAAAATATTGATGAATTACTTTCAAATAATCAAATAAAAGTAATAAAGTTATTGATAATTCAATAAACTTATTGTCGTCGGTATGTTTCTGTTTTGATGTAATGTACATTTTTAATAAAATTGAGTTATTGATTGATTATACGTATATTAATAATGTGTCCTCTTTCCAAATTCGTTATCAGTTTTCCGATATCTTGAATGTATGTGGAGATACAGAGGTGCAAATTTGCGTCATTTCCACAATTTTTGAACATTGTAAAGTCTGTTTTACGGAAATCGACAATTTTTTTTGCATATGTGGCACATTCCTCAAGTAAAAGTATTAACACATTGTTATTCAAGTCTGTTATAATGTATATCAATGCATATTCTACTCAAAGAATGTAAATCAAAGCAAAGTACAAAAATTTAACTATTGTGAATAAAATGAATTTGACATTTATTTTTTATTAATACAATTTCTTTTATTAAACATAATCACTGTCTTTTATTACTTCCTTTGTTTTACCTCTAAAAGTCAAGTTATATAAATAAAACTGATATATTCACCTTTTATATCTACTTAAATATATGTATGTATACAGTAATTTAAACCACTTGAGCAAGTAGTGAACAATATTGTTTTTATGAATGTGGAATGCATTGCCAAAGATTTTTGTCATTTTTTCTTTAAGTCCTAATAACTTTTCATGTTGGATGTAAAAAGTTTATCAATTTTAAGTTTGAATGAAAAACATATGCATCTATTACTTTAAACAAAAAATTCTATCGTGTATTTTTATAAAACTAATGAACTAAACCATTCTTCATCGATTTACTCGAAAACACATTTTTGTCCCATACATCAAAGCAGAAACAAACAGCGATGTATTAATGTGGTGTCTTGAATAATATTCTTGTCAGTCTGGCAACTCCATTTTTACATACATTACATACATACATGTATATATGAAGCGTTCTCTTTTCTACACACTCACTCATTTGCATTTAACGGTTTAATGCATTAAAACAAAACATTGATGCACAGTTATTTTAGTGGCAAAAATTAATTGTTATATTTTCATTGATTTCATTTTAATATTGAAAAATATTGAAGAAATTCATTGTTAGCTTATTTAATGCAAATAGAAAAAGATATTAACTCACCTATAAAATTATTGTTTGCATTATTTGCCGCACCAATACAATCACAAGAGTTACTCTTGGCCTGGCCATACTGCTGCTGTTGACTGTTGGAATTTTTATCATTTTCATCCGAGTCCAAACTGGAATTAGAGCTGGAACAAGAACATTTATATAGTTCAGGTCTCTTCTCCACTTTATCTTCACATTTGCCAGCCTTGTCTTCCTTCAGCTCTTTGGGCATGTACTCAAACACACCCGAATTGTCATATTGTAAAGCTGCGCCATCATTCATATCATACACATCCGAATTGCCATAGTCTAAGACATCCGAGCAAGCATTACGATAAACAATACGTCTACGGTGTTTTGTGCCATCTTCCGAATCGCCATTGCCATCTTCTGTTTCATTGTGATGAGAAATTTGCGTTGGCTGTTGCTTGTCTCCTTCTGAGCACCAGGAGTAGCGTCCCGCTTGGCCTACCAAAGGAGCCATTTTACGTATACCGCCCGCTTTGTAGGTAATAAAACCATGTTCTATGTGTATGTTATCAGTGCGAGTATTTTTCAAAATATCTTCATGAAAGGAAACTCGCTTTTTGGGCGCTTTAGCTGCACCGGGACTTTTGCGCACCTTGCGGCGAAACACAATACTCTCGGTAGTATCAAAAGTCGACATTTGGCTGGTGGCCATGGCCTCTTCCACCAGCGCTGAGGGTACAGCCGTTACTGTGGTAATATTCGAGTTGGAGTCCATAACTGTGGTCTCTTCTGCTGCTGTCACTATCAAAGGCTCTTTAGTCTTATCCAATTTAATGGCCGCCACTTTGGTTTCTTCAAACTCCAGGCCAGTTTGTGAAGTAATGGACTCTACCATTAACTCACTTGATTCAGAATCTAGCATTTGTACACCCGAATCACTGGGAGTTGTATCTTCCAGAGTACTATTCATACTGTTGGACATTTTGTCCATGTAATTTATATTACCAGTATTATTTGTATCAGAGTTGGCTTTAGTTGTAGTCATAGTCGTCGTCGTACGCAAATGCTCCGTATGAGCAGCCGCGTAAAGCGGTGACTCCATTACGACATCATATGCCGTTGGTGGCCTCTCCACTAGTGTTTCTGTGTATTGAAAGTATTTTTATGTATTTACAAAAGGATGAGAAAGGACGATATTTCCTAACCAAAGTTTAGACTTTATTAAATAATAACAAATTTGGATGATGTAGATGGAAAAGGGTTTGTTTGTTCTCATCAGTGTTTTTTTTTTGTTCAATCGTAATTTTGTTTAGATTTTTAGCCGATAAGTTTGGTATTTTGTGGTGCTATGTATTGCTGAATATCTTAAAAATAAATGTTTAAAGTATTATTGTATGTATTTCGAATTCTGAAAATAAAATAACAAAATTAAGTATAAAATAAAAGTTCAAGTTTAAAAAAAAATTAACAAAATATATTAAATACTTTTTTAAGAAATAAATTTATTTGCTTAATTCACAAAACCTCTTGTATCTCTGTATCGATTGTATTATCATATTAAATACAAGAGTGTAACATTTGTTGTATGAAATTTTCATATAATAATGAAATACACTATTACACTTTTATTTCATATGTTTTTAAAATGTTGTATTCAGAGAGAGGCTCTCTGAGAGAATTTGTATGTAGCTTGTTCTTCTTTTTTCATTTAAAAGAGGGTGTTCACAATTAAAAAACAAAAAGTGTATTTGATACACAAATACACGATAAAGATTGTTGTAAATTAAGCAATTGATTTATTTAGTTTTATTTCATAAATAAAATAATTTAGGTTTGCAAGAGCTTTATGCAAAAAATTTTTATGGGAGTTTGCTTTATAAATTTTTTTTAAATAAACAAAATAAGTCCTGTAATATTAAAAACGCATTATATTGGGAAATAAGAATTGTTATTGTCATGAAATTATCTTTTTCAAGCTCTATTAACAGTATAAAAGGCTTTAAGCTGACATCCACAAATGCTCGCAAAAATCAAATCCCATTGATAAGTTGTGGCAAATAATTAAAACAAATATTCGAGGAAAAATCCGTCCAATAAAGATCAGCTATTAACGTTTATTTAACATACGTGACAAAACAATCCATAAGAAAGATGTCAAAAATTTTTAGACTCCAGGCCAAAAGGGGTTTCTCCTAAGTCTGAGGCAAATAAGTAATAATTAAAGAAAATTATTTTATTTAAAGTCCCTATTCATAAAATATAATTTGGTTTTATAAAATTTCTATGAATGAACTTTCCATACAAAATTTGTTTTGAAAACCCTTTATAGACCAAATATATTTTTTATGGATCGGCCATTTAATTTACATATTTCAGCCAAAAAAATTCAAACAGTATTTTTGTGTTGTTGTATTTAATCACCCGTTTTATATCATAATATATTTTGTTTGTCTTCAAACTGAGCCAAGAGAATATATACAAAAAATTTTAATATTACTTTAGTTTTGAAAAATTTGATTTTAGGTGATTGTACTTTTTCGAACGCCACTGTATATGTACATACCCGTGAGTACACATTATGGCATTTTGTGAGATCGCAATATTGCGCACTAGTGGTAACGTTAATCAATTCTCAAAGCTGTTACTGAAAAAAGTAAGCGAACGGAAAATTAGTAAGATTAAAGAAACAGCTGACCCCTACTCCACATAATATTTTGAACGTGAGCCAAGATAGCGTCGACGAAATAGCGTTGATTTTAGGAATTAAAAAACCGGGGAAAAATGGGGAAAATCATGGGTATTTTTAAAAATATATCAACAGGCTAGCATCGATTTTGGGAATTCAAGGCGGAAACAAAACAAAACTCGTGGTTGAATTTTCCCAGGAGCACTGTTCAACTGTCATGCCAAAGGGTCATATATTCTTAAAGTGGACACTTAGGAGAACAAAATGTGAGAACCGTGCAAAAAATCGGTGAGGCCGTTTTCGAGAAAATCGGGCAAGTTCATAAAAAAATTTTGTCGGGACAAAAATTTTGTTCAGAAGCAATGTGTGAATCCAGCTTTATTATTAAACGTTATTTGTTTGATTTTCAATTAATTTTGAAGCTTTACGTGTCTTCTTCCCGTTTTTTGCATTCACTACGCATTGATAGCGGAAGCAAGCGTTCTCATGAAATCCACGATTGCAAATTTCCCTTCATGGAGAATGAACATGGGAACAAAAATTTCACATTTTATTCACGATAGGGGTGATTATCTTAAGTTGTAATAAAAGTTCTAAAAACCTGACAAATAGGTATGATAAAGAAAATAATTTCATAAAATTGTGTGTCTGTTGGTAATCTTTAATTTACGATTCTTATATAGAAAAAAAAACCTTCTTATATTAAAAGTTATTTTTCTCGAAACTACATACATGTATGTATATGTATGTATATACATATCGTTACCTTAATATAGAAAGGCCCTAACTCATTATTTTTTTAATCGTGTTTTTTGTATATTTCGATCGAAGAACATCTAATGGTTCTAAAAATGCAAAAATCTCGATTAAAAAAAAAATAATGAGTTAGGGACTTTCTATATGAAGATAACGATATAAATATCTATACATACATATGTATGTATGTATGTACATATGTATGTACATATATGCAAAAATTCCAAATAGAGTTTTTCATTGAATATGGTTCAATTTATTAAACTACATTTTCACGATAATATTTAGACCTCTGGGATCAAAAATTACGACTCTATGAAACACATTCAAGCGGACGTTATTAGGAATGCATCTATTTTTTATTAAGGAACGTAACTAACATAAAATCTTAAATACATATAAAAAGGAAGTAAATGGTTAAAAACATATAAGTATCCATACTAAAAGTAAATTTCGAAGAAAATGTTCAAGCACACTTTATTATTATTGATTTTGAAAAGATTTTTGTTTCTGCTGTAAAAAATATAAAACTGTAGTTACATCCGTTTGCATTTAAGGTGACGATATGTACTTATGTACATATGTATGTATGTTATTCTCCTTATGTTGTCATTACCAACCTTAAAATCTCAAAGTTCTAAAATCATCTTACCTACCTAAGCAAAAAAATTCTATAAAATTCAATGTTTAGAATCAAAGATCTTTCGTTAAACGAATTCATTTATCTTTCAATTGATTTTTATATTTAACTTTAGTTAATTGTAATTAGGCAAACAGTTTCATTACTCATGCCAATAACATGAATGAATGAAAATTGCCTTCTCTCTGGGATTAATATATAACGTCATCTTAATAAAAATAAATTTAAATATGTAAATGTGACACTTTAGATAATACCTACTTTGGAAATCTTTTTCTTTCCTTAATGCAACTAAAAAAATCCTTCTCTTCCTAATCAATATTTAAACGCAGAATGTACATTTTTATTTCACAAAGCCAGGAATACCGGCCAAAAGTGTAAGAAAAAAAGCAAGAACAATGCTTAAAACAAAAATATACTCCTTTCCTTTGATAGAATATATAGATAGATATACCCTTTTTGTCAACGTTTTCTATAATACGAGTACAAAAAATTCTTTTTTTTCCAACTCTTTCATGCACTTTAAAAGTATTTTGCTACGTTTTGTTTTTGTTGATGGACGGTTAGATGTTTATTGTTGTTGCCGTTACACACTCTATTGCAACCAGACTGCCTCCCACTTTTTTTCTCACTCACATACACAAAAGAAAAATCGAAATTGATTTTTACTACAAGAAATATTTTTCTCGAAAGGAACAATATATGTATGCAGGTACCATTTCAAATGCACATTTTTATCAGTTTCATTTGGTTATACCTTCAATTTGTTGTGGAAAATCCATGTTTATTAAATTATATATTTATTTAAAGCACTTTGTAATAATTTATTGCGATTTATTTAAATGAATTTTACATTTTAAGCACTGCAAGAATTTTTCTCTCCCATATTATAGATAGACTTCCACTAAATACTTAAAGTGACACAAATACGCACAGTTGTAAGAAAACAGCAGTGTTTTGTTTACGTTTTGTAAGAAAATTAAAAAGCGACTATGTGTTGGTCTGTCAACAATAAGAACAGGGTTGCTTTTGTGAAACAAAAAGCATACTTCCGGTTTAAAAAAAAAAATAAACGTTGGAAGGCGAAGAATTTGAATTTGTATGTATATATGTACATCAAGATAAAATAAAGAAATTAAATAACTATAACTTAAATATTTTGTTTTAATTAAATTAAATATGTAATAAAAATAAAAGATTAAAATTTCATATTCATAAAATAAGGAAATTAAAAACTAACTAAAATATATTCATATTTGCTATTCAATATTTCTACAGAAAGCAACAAAATTTATTACGATCTATAAAAAAATTAAATCTACATAATGCTCATTTACTGAAAAAACAGCATAAGTAAAAAAACTAGTTTGCAAGAAAACGATTTTAAAGATTTCAATGGATATTTATATGAAAGTTTTATACAATATGATAACACGGCCATTTTTTAGTTATGACGTTGTTTTACTAAACGAGCAATATGTTTTATATCACATGTTAACCACACGAGCAATAATCTTGACAATTATTGCCGTGACAGCTGTGAAATTCGATTGCCGAAACAAAGTTTTGGCGTGTGGACCCTATGAATATGTGTTCAAATATATGTATATTCAGCAACAAATTTTAAAATACTGTGCTGAGTAATAATCTCTTAACACATGCTGTCAAATACAAAATATATAAAAAAATTTCAACGTAAAAACGTATTAACTACATAAAATCAATAAAAGTTCAATTTAAAATTAGAAAAAGATCTAATTATTGATCATTTAAATATTTATATGAATAAAAATCATGTATAGTTGAATATATGTACATACGTGTTCACCACTTCTTGATACATTGTTGAACACAAGCAATTTGATGTCATCATTCTGCCGGCATTATTTCTTGTGTTAAGACACATCAAATTGCTCGTGTGGTCGTAGTGTCAGGAATGTGAAATCAGATTTACAAACTGTACTAACTTTCAAGAAAAATTGTACTTTTGACAGTACGATTGTAACAAATTCTTAATTTTTTAAATACTTTTATTAATTAATTAAAAATATGCACACATATACATACGTTTGCGGGCAAACACTTTACAATTATAAAGTATTTACATTTGCATTTATTTCCATTTGCAAAAAAGTTTCGTATATAAGGCAGAAATTTACATCAACTGATACCACACACAGTGGACCAAACACAGAAGAACGCTGATGATGAAGGTTTAGTGGCCTTCGAAAATGGGTAGCTGTTACGTTCAACTATGTTTTGTTGTCAGAATATTTACAACTAACTTTGATGTTATTTGTTCATCAATAATTATCACATGTAATTTGGCTTAAAAAGCGATACGAACTTTAGCCCGTTCTAGTCATAAATATAGAAACAAATTAAGGTCGAAAAATAATAATTAAAATTAATATAAAGCATTTACTTCTGCAAGAAGTCATGCATATTTCAATGAAAGTCTTTTTTAAAATCTATATTGTTTACACCAAGTTGTTTCAACATTAACCAATAATTTTTTATCCAAAATATAACTTCTATTAGATTTTCAGTAGATTTCGACTTAGTAACGAAGTAGATTTTGTTTTGTTTGGGTAATCTACTTCAAATTTACTATATTTTGCTGGAAATCTTGTTAAGTACTGAATTTTGCTCAGGTATAAGCGCACTATTAACAAAAAGCTGTGACATGTTGAGTTGTTATTGTTTTTTTTTAATTTTTTAAACAAATATAAGACTAGGGATGAATTTTCGTCAAAAGTATTAATACTTGTATTATAGTCTGGAACAGTCTTAATTAATACTACATATTAATTAATACTCGTATTAATTTTTAATTTATATTTTAAATATATTTCTCTAAAATTCTTGAAATATCGGAAAGCATGGGTTCATTTACTTCATTTTTAATACCTGCCATTTGTAGTAATAAATTGGTCATTGGGGTGCTATGGTAATATTGAATTTTAAATAGTGTTAAAAAAAGTACATTTCTACCAACTTTACCATCCCTGTACTACATACATACACATGCATGTATTGCAAATTCTTAAAATTTCCACTTGACAACTCCCTAAAACTAATACATAACAGCATACATTTTATGATTGCAATATGGCAGCTCCTTTTGAGAAGTACCGTTAGTTTTTTTTTTTTATATTAATTTAACATCAAAGCCGCACATGTGAACAATATTGACCCTGTATAAATGTTTTCTAAACATTTTAATAAATGTGGATTTTTTTTTAATAAACAGGGTGGCCCAGAAAGACCGAAGTGGTGTAAATTCCTTATAATTTTTTATTTAAGACATATTTTTTTAATTTTTTGTTTTTTAAATACAGTAAATTTATAGGGAATATTTTTAGATTAGTTGTTAAAAATGATATCCCGCAAGTGGAGGCCATTTTCTGCTTCGCACAAATGATCTCTTTTCAACACATTTTCCATGACCTTTCGCAAAACTTCCGGTGTTATGTTGTTAATTTCGTCTGGAATATTGGTTTTTAATTCCTCAATAGTCCTAGGCTTATTAACATAAACTTTCCCTTTTAAATAACTCCAAAGGAAACAGTCTGGAGCGGTTAAATCCGGGGAACGCGGAGGCCAATTAAAATTGCTTCTACGCGAATTTATTCTTTCCCCAAAGATGTCGCGTAAAATAGCCATTGTGGCCCTCGGAGTGTGCGCTGTGGCTCCATCCTGTTGGAACCATATTTGCGGATGGTATTCCACGGCTGGCCTTACAAAATTTTCCAACATGGCCCGATATCGATCACCATTGATGGAAATGGCGACATCTCTTTCATTTTCCAAAAAATATGGACCAATGATCCTTTCTGAAGAAACACCGCACCAAACAGTACACTTAACTGGGTGTAATTGTCGTTGATGAAGTACTCTCGGGTTTTCCTTAGCCCATATCCTAAAGTTTTGCTTGTTAACAAACCAATTTGATTGGAAATGGGCTTCGTCACTCATAAATAAGTTATCAATAATGGAAATGGAAAGAGCACATTTGTGCGAAGCAGAAAATGGCCACCACTTGCGGGATACAATTTTTAATAACTAATCTAAAAATATTCCCTATAAATTTACTGTATTTAAAAAACAAAAAATTAAAAAAATATGTCTTAAATAAAAAGTTATAAGGAATTCACACCACTTCGGTCTTTCTGGGCCACCCTGTACTTAAGCATGATTAATTGCTTGAAAATAAAATTTTAACTAAAATGTAAAAGCAGCACTTTTAAAACAAAAAGTTATAAAAAAACTTAGAAGAAACTGTCTCATGTTGCCAGATTGCAACAAATATGTACATATATAACGTGAAAAACAGCAACTAATATAATACTAAAAAATTATTAGTACCAAAACTGTTCGAAGACACTTAAAAGCCAATGGATTAGCAACGAGCGCAAAAACCTGATCTTTTTTTTCGTTAAAGGAAAATAAATTCAAAAACAGTTGAAATTTAAAAACACTCATCCCTATCGCGAATGTTGTGAGAATAAGTTGTTTGGGAAGTAAACGTGTATTCCCATCCCCAACAAATTGGTATCGCAAATGTCTTGGGAGTAAAAAGTATATTGTGAATATCATGGGAGTACCAATTTCTGTTTTGAATTGTTTGTTTTGATTTATAAATAGTTTGCGTGCTTATAAAAGAAAAGTTTTAATTTAAAATGAATAGTGTTTATTTGCGTTTCCTGACTTTGGAAGAAGAAAATCATTCCACGGATAGAAGGCAGTGAAGACATAGTTATATGCGATGAATCACATCCGCTATCGTTAACGGAGACAAGGTAAAGCCGTAAAGATTTAAATGTGTTTGTCTCTAACTCAAATGTTTTTGACAGGTTTCAGGATTATTATAGACTTAAGAAATATGCTTTCCAATTCCTACTGAACGTGATGGAAGAAAACTTGCCTCCTAGGGCTAAAATGTTCGCGGTGGTTACCACCGTAGTGAAATTGGCTACCCTTACCATACGCTGGCTACGCGGACATGGCTGCCACCAGGCAAGTACTTTGATTTTTATTAATACTCCTTCAATAAAATAAGTTTAATAAAGTTGGACATTTAAAAACAAATATGTAGCAACTTACATGTGTACTTCTTGTTCCCAATAACAATTTTTGTGAATTAATTTTGTAAAATAGTTGTTGGGAGTAAATATTCATGTTGCCATTTTTATGTTTGTGAACGCATTCACAAAAAATTTCTATGGGAACATTCACAATAGCAAGTCATAAAATTTGGGAGTTTTGTCTTGGAAACGTTTATTCGCGATAGGGGTGATTATGAATAGTTCTCGTTTGAAGATTTAATGCGTATAGCACGATCAGATGAGGCAAAAATTAATAAAACCAGTTCAGACGGACAGCAGTGTACACATATATTGGAATAAAACAATGCAATGTTTGCTTGACTTTAAAATTCGGTGGGGCTTCCTTGAATTTCTCTGCCTCATACTACATTGCCATTCTCGAAAACTCATATACTTACAGTCTAGACATATAAGGTTTTAATTTAGGACATGATAATATCTTTATGCACAGCAAAGATCCCAAACATAAGACGAAAATAACTTAAAAGTGGGATCAAAATTTTGGATTGACCTTCCCTCTTATGTAGCCATTCAAAAATTAATTCCGAGTGGGCCGCGGACATAAGTAATTATCTATACATGTCTATACATATGTATATTTGGTAAATGTTTCTTATAAATTGTTTCCAATTGTCACTCTTTTTAGACGGAATCCACCACATTTGAAACACATGGATGTCAGGCAAAAGAAATGTTAAAAAAAGAAACCTTAGTAATACAATTTAAATATATCCCCTCATACAAAATAAAACGAAATGCAAGATTAGACAAAATTTAAACGCTGATAAATTTTTATATACAAAATAAATATAAGCAAATATTTATTAAAGTGTAAATATATTTATTAAAGTGTAAATATAAAAAGTAATAAAATAATCTTTAAAATAATACAAATAAAAATTACATTTAACAACGAAACTGTTTTTAGCTTAATGTTTAAAATAAATATATGCCAAGCAAGAAGAACCTGATTATCAAATGAAAATAAAAATAAATAACAAAGAAAAAAAAAACTTCAAATAAATGTTCTTATGCATATTGTTTATCGTTGCATCCGTTAGTCCAGCATCACAGAAAACTGTTAATTTAAATATTTGAAGTATACGCATAAAATGTTTTCAATTTCACATCAATTGAAACAACACAATCGTCTTACAATTATAACACTGTATTTATATCTGATATTTGAAAAATCAATATTGCTGTGCAATTGTGTTCATGGTTACAGGTATGTTACCGCCACATTTTCTTGTAGTGTGTCTTCAAAAAAAAATTGTTTGTTTTCAATATTTCCATATCATATTAAAAATCACTTAACACCTTAACAAGTTTTTTATTGTACATGAATAAATATTTCTGTCATTATGATGGCATGATTGAGCGAGCATTCATTTTCAAATGTTGTATTAGTAACTAATGCGCGCACTCTGCTTGATTTTGGTAGTTTATTATGTTATTGTTGTAAGACTTGTAACCTAAAGCAAGATGGTAAAAAAAATTATAATACAGACTGCATTCTGCCTCAATTAAACTGTAGTATTTTTGCAGTTATATATTGCTTCATGTTTATACTTCAAAAATTGCGCTATAGCGTTGCTCAATTCAGTTGTGCTAAGTGCAAGATTTCGTGAAATAAGTTTTGTTTTACCATAAATTATTTTTAAAGGAAAAATTATGTAACTGAAAGAGAATCCAGATCGAAATTATTCGTATATCTTTATAATTTAAGCTTTTTTTAAATTTCGGTATTGAAAAATAAATTGAGATAAATAACAATCACTTGAACGATTGCACAAAATAATTTTTAATTTCTCTTGAAAAATTAAAAAAAAGTGCACATAATTGCAGAATTTTTAGTTCAACCTTAAGATCAGTGTTGCCATATACGTTTAAAAAAACTGTTTTTAAAAAGAAAAAACTGACGAAAAAATAGGTGTGTCTGCGTACTTTTCCAGTAGCAAATACCCAGTCAACTTTTTTGGGAGAGTAAGACCAATTGTACTCTGTCGACTGAAAATATCTTAAAAAGTACGCAAACAGTCTCCAGTGAAATCTTGCAAGAAAACACCTGATCGGTGTGTAAACAATTGAAATAACAAAGCAAAAGAATTTTAGCCAGAAAAATAGCATTATTGGAATCATTGGTTCTACTTTTATGCCACGGTCGCACTGTATATTTGGACGTTTCTAGCATGAAATAAAGTGTTTTATTTATTATAATTTATTATAAACGTTAAGAATCAACACAATTGTAACTATTTACCTCTCCCATTGTTAAATTTCAATTTCTATTTTCATTTCACAAAAATTATTTCATTCAAAAAGTAATAAAAACAGCTGTTCAAACTAGTTGCAAAATCTCGCAAGAAGAAATTTCCCCAGTAACATTTTGCAAGTTCTCTAACTTCCAAATGTCAAAAAGTTCTCTTTTTGGCTTTCTCGCTGCAAGAGATTTGGAGTACGCAGAAAACATTTTGTAAGATTTTGCAACATTTTGCACAAAATCATGCAAAATATGTGTACGCAGACAGACCTAGTATTTAGCAATATAATTGGGGGATTCAAATGGTAGTCTTAAGTGTCATATTGTCATAATGTTTTAAAATTTTAGTTCGAAAAAAATAGTTGCAAAAACAGTTGTATAAAAATAATTTAAAACTTTATGACACTATAACAGTTAACACTACCGTGTGAATCTCCCAAGTATTTCTTATCAAAACTTAACTTATTTAATTTAAATGGCTTTGGAATTGTGTTATCAATGCTAAAAAAAGGTATAGTGATCAGTAAGAGCATAATCGTAAAAACTTTCGCATCAAAACATAAATTTAAGCTTTAAATTTTTTTTATGTTTTCCAAAAAATTTCTGCAACGAAGAAGTTCGCAGAACCTCAGACGTTGCTTTGCCCTTAATAATTTTTCAAACTCATATGGAAAATGTAAAAAAAAATTTAATATATTTGACTTTATTTTGTTTTTTTTTTCCATAAATTGCATTTTGATGAAGAGTTTTATATCATTACAATATCACTCAGCATTAGTATGAACTTGTCAGTGACATGAAAGTGTATGAGCGGGGATAAAATTAATTACTGATGCTCAGAAATGTGTCTTAGAATTTAAAGATTTATTGAAAAGTAAAAAAATTAAGAGAAAAGAACTGCAAAAACTTATAATTTTAAATAAAAAACTGATCTTTTAAAATAAAAACTGCACTACTGCTCAACTGTTCAAAAAACTACCGAAAACAAGTAAAACTTCACATTTGGCAACGCTGCCTATGATATGCCTGTTGTGATTGTGTGATCGTTGATGGCTACCATACTATTGTTAATATATGCAGCTTTCCCAGTTTTTGAGATTTATCCCCAAACAAGTGATTTATTTTCGGGATTGGGAATAAAAATATCATCTTGATCATAAGGCTAGTTTTTATGTACAGCCCGACAATAAATAGGATAAAAATTTTCTATTCTAATCATATACATATTTAAGTAAAAGGAGGTGTTTAAATATTCTGTATTGCTGGCTGTTTTGCTATTTTTTCACAGTTATTTTTATTTCAGTTGCTAGAAACAAACACTTGGTTTGATTTATAAGAAAACACAAAATCTTAAGGGAAAAGAAAAACCGATATTATAAAAATAAAAATACTTACATATGTATATATGTACATGTACATACATGCATACGTATTTTCAGTCAGCTTATTTCTTGCAAGAATAACGAATAATTATTTTAAAATCTCTATAATTCTAAAACTACGCTTGGAAAAACTTAAAGGTCCATCTTATTTAAATTGCTCCTAATATTAGAATTACCTATGAATTTATTTCATATGATACTATATTATTTTAAAGAAAAATTAGAGCAACAAAAATTGGTAAAAGCCTGAAGAAAGATAAAAAGTATAAATAACATTGTTGTTTTTGTGCTCTTAAAAAAATCATTACAAGATTTTTTGGGACTTGCAAGTTAAACATTCCAAGATTAAAATACGATCGGGACAGAAAATCTGTTTAAAAGTAACAGTTAAAAAAATATTTAGATGTTTTTGTTATTGTTGCTTGTCAGATAATCACCAGCTGGGCAGCTTTAAAGACTCTCTACAATTATATATGCCATTAGCTCAAAAATTATTAAAAAATTGGCTTAAAAGTAATCATGGACAGCGATAAATTTTTATCATATACGTACCTCATCAATTTACGTTCTGTTATTAAAAATGTTAAAGCTTTATAAGTGACTTAATTTTTTTTTATTCATTGTATTTTCTCTTTTAGAAATAATACCGAAAGTGCTGAATTGATATCTCATGTTGAATCAAGCTTATCATTGCCGGATATTTTGCCGAAACCTTCAAAAAATTACGATAAAAATCGAGCGCCTAAATTGCTGGGTCAACCAACGGTGGTGTACTTTCATGTGACCGTTTTATCATTAGATTCCATCAATGAGGAATCTATGGTATTTATAAAATAAATAATGCTAACAAACAAAAACCAAGAAAATTACATAAAATCTTTTATCGATTCTTTTAATTCTTTCAGACATATGTAACGGATATATTTTTAGCACAAAGCTGGCGTGATCCACGTCTACGTTTACCTGAAAATATGAGTGAAGAATATCGCATATTGGATGTTGACTGGTTGCACAGTATCTGGCGGCCGGATTGTTTTTTCAAGAATGCCAAAAAAGTCACATTTCACGAGATGAGCATACCAAATCACTACTTGTGGCTTTACCATGATAAAACGCTGCTCTATATGTCCAAGTGAGTAAATTTATTTTACTTAATAGCTTTAAATATATTTTACTTATGTGTTTATGCATCTTTAAATGCAGATTAACACTGGTTTTGTCTTGTGCCATGAAATTTGAATCATATCCACATGATACTCAAATATGTTCCATGATGATAGAAAGTTGTAAGTTTATAAATAATGCTGCTGGATGTTTCAATAAAATATTTCAATTTATAAAAATTTGCTATACAGTATCGCATACGGTACAGGATTTGGTATTCATTTGGAATATGACGGATCCCTTGGTGGTGAATAGCGAAATTGAATTGCCTCAATTAGATATATCAAATAATTATACGACCGACTGTACTATAGAGTATTCAACAGGTAAATATATTTTATTATTAATACACAGCGATGCCAATTCAGATTCCGATATATCGGCGATATTTCTGATTTGCCGATATATCGATATGGGCGATACAGCGATACTTCTTAATTTTTTTTTTAGAGCTGTTTTGAACAAACAATTAAATTTTCAACGATTTTTTGCATAAAAACTAAAAGAAATAACATAAAGTCCAAACAGAAAAATTAAACGTTTCTTTTGTTTTGCTTTGCACCATAGTAGTGAAATGTTCTCACAATGCTAAATCATGTATGTATTAAAAAAAATAATTTGTTTTTTGTTAAGAATGAATTCAAATATCAATTTTAAATATTAATAATTTCTTACATTTAAGATTTGTTACAGCAACAATGAAATGCATATAGACCAAGCTGAACCACAAGCAAATAAATTTCAAATTAAAATAATCTCTTACACTAGGTATAATTTTGTATAATAAAAGGTTTTGTTAATTTTAACTTAAGTTCAATATGCGTATCGGTAGCGGTATCGGAATCGGTATCGTTGATATTTCTTTTTGAGTATCTGTATCGGATCGGCAAAACGGCGTATCGTTAAATCCCTAGTTTTAACTATCCCCAACGCGTTTTTTTTCGTCTTAGCGCGTTTAATAAGAAACATCGTTTGAGTTCAATATTTTTTTTATTTTTAAATTTTATATTGGTGAATGATTCATTCGATTATTTGGAAGACGGTGTTGATTAAGTATTAAATGATTTTAGTTATTTAGGATATATCTACATATCGTCAGCTTGTTTCTGTTTTGATGTATTGGACAAAAATGTGTTTTTGAGAAAATCGATGAAGAATGTTTAGTTCATTAGTTTTATAAAAATACACGATATAATTTTTTGTTTAATAATAAAAGTAATAGACACATATGTTTTTTATTCAAACCTAAAGTTTGTAAGCTTTTTACATCCAACATGAAAAGTTATTAGGAATTAAAGAAAAAATTACAAAAATCTTTGGCAAGGCATTCCACACTCATAACAAATATATTATTCACTACTTGCTCAAGTGGTTTAAATTATTGTATATATTTAAGTAGATATAAAAGGTGAATATATCAGTTTAATTCTTATAACATGACTTTTATAGGTAAAACAAAGGAAGAAATAAAAGACAATAATTATATTTAATAAAAGAAATTGTATTAATAAAAAATAAATATCAATTAATTTCATTCACAATAGTTAAATTATTGTACTTGGCTTTGATTTACGTTCTTTGAATAGAATATGCATTGATATACATTATAACAGACTTGAATAACAATGTGTTAATAATTTTACTTGAGAAATGTGCCACATATGAAAAAAATTGTCGATTGCCGTAAAACAGACTTTACAATGTTCAAAAATTGTGGAAATGACGCAAATTTGCACCTCTATATCTCCAGATATATTCAAGATATCGGAAAACTGATAACGAATTTGGAAAGAGGGCAAATTATTCATATACAACCCAATTTTATTAAAAATGTCTTATACATCAAAACAAAAACAAACCAACGATATGTAAATACGAAGAAGCAACATTGCAAAATCTGAAAGTCACCAGCAAAAAAAATTATTGTATTTACTAATACATAAATCGACTTTTATTAAAATCTAATATAGCCTGTAGGAAAAAAGCGCATTTTTGGCTGTAAATAATTGACAATGCTGCAACTCAGCGCGTTTTTGGGATGTGGAATAGTGCTTTTTAGTTATAAATAGTTGGCACCGCTGTTAACACCGCAATTTATCAAAACAAATCAAAAGACTTAAGCGACAAGCAGCATCACAATATTCTACTCAATTTTTCTTCTTCTCGCTTTCTCTCTCATCTAACAAAAATATGGTGCTTGCGCCTTAAGTCATTAGGATTTTAAGTTCATACATTCATTCCAACGTTACCGTTGAGTATTTTTAAAAATTCACAAATTTTTTAATGATTAAAATTTTAATGATTTTAGTTGCCATCACCATGCAAATATGTAATTCAAAATAATTTTTTTATTTTTCCAGGCAATTTCACTTGTTTAGCCATAGTTTTCAATTTGCGCCGACGTTTGGGTTATCACTTATTGCACACATACATACCATCTGCATTAATTGTGGTCATGTCTTGGATTTCTTTTTGGATTAAACCAGAAGCTATACCGGCTCGTGTTACCTTGGGTGTTACCTCACTTCTAACCTTGGCCACACAAAATACCCAGTCACAACAATCACTGCCACCGGTGTCCTATGTTAAGGCCATTGACGTTTGGATGTCTTCGTGTTCGGTATTTGTATTTTTATCATTAATGGAATTTGCTCTCGTAAACAATTTTATGGGGCCAGTGGCGACGAAAGCAATGAAGGGTTATTCAGATGAGAACATAAGTGATTATGAAGTAAGTTTTCTATATTAAAATATGAATTTAAAGAGAAATTTGTTTATTTAAAAAAAATGTTCTTCATATGGAATTGGAAAGAAGTTTATTTTAGGCAAGATTTTTTTTGCCGCAAATTTATATAATAATCGAAAATTAGTGTTTTAAATTATGCAAGCAATCTTTCAGGTTATTAGAGTTATTAGGGTTTTGCTAGCCCATTTTAAATTTTTAGTTACACAACTTAATCCCCCTTATCGTGATTGGCGTATTTGGACTCTTACTACGACATTTTTGTAACAGATTAAAGAATACAGCAACGTTTTTTCTTTAATCTAGGACGAAGCTTTCAGTCGAAAACGAAATACACCAACCACGATAATAATACCATGTTCACACTTATGGTATTAAACGTATTTAAGGCAAGTGGTTTAAAAAACTAAACACAACCGTTCACATTACATTGGAAATGTTTAAGGTTGACGATTTGTCAGTAAATTATTGTATTTTTTATTTTTAAACAACAAATTTTTTTTAAATTATTGAGTATTTTTTAACTAATTGCTTGTATACGAAATAATTTTATAAGTGCCGCCATTTAATAACAACACAAAGTTGCCAGATCTATTAAAAAATGGACTGAACATTCTCCATTTGCGTGTTTAAGGAATTGTTTAAATCTTAAAGACTTTATTTGAGATGTTTAACAGAACAAGTCAATGTATGGTAAAAGATCTCAAAATCGTCGTGTTTAAGCTCTTAAACACGAATGAGGCGTTAAACACGTTTAAAAAAATAAGTGTGAACACAGTATAAGGCCCAATAAAAAGAATCTCTACTATTGTAATTGATTTGATTTTTTTTTGTGAGAAGCTATAAAGACTATTGAAGCTTAACATTTTATGAGTCAACGTCGTAAAACTAATTTTATTTAAAATATTTTAACATAAGTAAAAAGTTTCTTAGATTTTATTTTATTTTATTTTTTGTGACTCAACTGAGTAAAGAATTAAATGTGAAGAACGTCAAATATGTATATTGGAGATAAGAACTTAAAATTAAAAATAATTTTAACTGACAATATTTAAGAAATAAAAACAATAATTGACTTTAACACTTGCAAAATTTAATGAATTAAAACGCATGTAATATAACTTGTTAAAAATTGCACTACGGCAACATTGATTTCATAAAAGCGTAGTGTTACTTTAAACCTGTTCTGTTTAATTAATAGTTTTAATAGGGATTTTCTGGTTGGTGACATATCTGTAAAAATGGGTGATTATGGATAGCAGTTTCGTTGTTGTTAAAAGTTCAAGTGCGTGAACCGGGTCTTACAACTAGATTGCTTTCAATTTCAGCTATCTATTTACCTGGCAATTTCATGTTCAATTTGAACAGCTGGTCACATCAGCACATTTAGTCAAGAAGTTACTATCATTTTGAGTTGGTTCTTCGTCGGAGGCACTTATAAAATAAAATTTTCTACAAATTTGTTTCACAGCTTTCTATTTGAAATAATTTTGTCAGGCAGTATGAGTGATGAAATTGAAAACGATTTATGGGAACGTGTGGCTGCAGCGTAAGAAAATAAAGTTCCGTATGTGTTCCCATATACAATATCAGTAGTGTTGCCAGATTTTCTTTTCACATAATATAAATAGATCAGTGAAATTAAAAATTTTCAAAATATAAATGAATAAATTTAAAAAAAGAGACACTAACCAGATAAAATAAACATTTTCTAAAATTTTATATAGATTTTTTTTAATAACTTGTTTAAACATATTTCTCTTTCATTTTAGAATCATCACCGTGAATCAATAATTGAGCCACAATACGATACATTTTGTAATGGTCATGCAACAGCGATTTATATAGATAAATTTTCTCGTTTCTTTTTTCCCTTTTCATTTTTTATATTAAACATTGTGTATTGGACAACATTTCTTTAATATTTAAGGACATTTGTAAACTAGTAATTCCTTACTTTTGTTAATATCTCTAATAAAGACACACATACATTTGTTTTAAAAATGTTATTAGAAAAAAAAAAGAAAGTAAACCGCATTCGAAGAATTTCTTTTTGAATTTTTTCTATTTATTTATAATAAAAAAAAACGTAAAAAGTTAAACTTAAAAGGAAACTAAAAACGTTTAATGATATTTATGTATGTATATATGTATTTCTTTAACCGATTCTTTGGCATAACATCGAGTATAAAGTTTTGTTTTTCTTTTCTTAAAAAAAAGGACAAATATTTTTTTATTAAATAGAGCATATAATTCGGTTATAAATATATGTATTTTTATATATATATATTTACGGGTATGATAAACATTTTTATTAATTATTTAATCACATTTAAAGACATGGTGTAGATTTTCAATTAAATTTTTGTTTCTTTTTTTTTGTATATTTTCTTTAAATTTGTTCAAATATTTTACGATGAAAAATAATTTTATTTAACTCTATTAGCGGAAAGGAAGAACATCAAAAGGTTTCTGTATGGAGCTATTTCTTATCTTTTTTAATAAAATACTAAATTAAATATCAATTTCAGGATGGAAGATTATTAGTTATGTATATGAAAAACAGTAAACAAAACAATTCTTATAAAAATAGGTATAAAAGTAATAATAATAATAATAATAATAATAATAATAATAATAATAATAATAATAATAATAATAATAACATAAAAAAGCAACTATTTAATATGAACATAAATACATATTTTGCATATTTTGCAAATGAAATGCTTTGTTTATTCTGCCTTATGTTTTCTAACTTATTTATATACACATATAAAATATTTGTTAAATAAAATTTGTTTTGCAATCTCCTCAAAACAATAACAAAACTTAAACGGATCGAAAATATTCCATCTATTATCATTTAGTATAACCAACAACTACTAAATTATAGTATTTTTATTTTTTTTTTTAATTTGCACATTTACTGTAAGCAAGCTTGTATCTTCTCTATCCACTCTTGCGCCAAATTAGCATCCATGGCATATAAATTATAAGTGCGACGACATGTTTTCAACTAAAAGAATCATGAATTAAAAGAAGCAAAGTAGGTATGTAATTGATTACTCACATCAAAGAAGCCTTTTTCATCAACACGTTTTGTGCCAATTTGTGTAGGTTGTGCAGCTGTAACTGATTGAACTTCAGCTAAATCTATAAAGAAATGAAAGGAAAATAATTGTGTATTTAAAGCATAATTTCTTAATGGTTTGCATTTTGAACCATTTCTTTTCCCCTCGTCTCTCTCTCCTAACAAACTAATCAGCTTAACAATAAGACTTGCATATTGTAAATTAGGACTAACTTATTATTTTTATTATTTTTTAAAGATTATTTCATGTAAATGTTGCCTGTGGTTATGCCGTAGATGATCCGTCCATGAGCTCCAATTTTGTCATACTTTTTTCAGCATTTCGGCCGGTATTAATATCAGCAATGGCAGCTGCATTATTGTCTTCTAAAGCTGGGATTGTAGCTGGATTGTCCCTACACTTCAGGTATCCCCCAAAAATGGTCTAGTGGGTTAAAATCGCATTATCTTGGTGCCAATTGACTGCTTTAAAACGTAAGATTAACCGCTCATCATACTCGCCTCTAAATCGAAACATATTATTGCGTACCATGTGGCACCGTCTTGTTAAAACTGTTTCCTGGGAGTTTTTTGCCAGGGAAATTGGGTAATAATTTGTTTCCGGGAAAAAATTCTCCTATTCTAAATAGCCGGCAAATAAGCAAATACATGAGAGGAGAAAATCTGGAACAGCTGTTTAATGTTTACATTTTATTCTACACTAACGCAAGAGTTCAGCAAGCAGTGTTGCCAAAAGTATAATTTTACGTTCTTTTTCGCAGTTTTTTAACGACTGAGCAGTTGTCCAATTTTTTGTTTAAAAATCATTTTTTTCTTTAAAATCAGCAATTTTTACAGTTCTTTCCTTTTATCTTTTTAATTTTCCTTTTCCAATTCCAACACACATTTCTAACTTTCAGTAATTAATTTTATCCCCGCTGCGAATTGATTAAATTTGCAATAATTCTAAATTTAATAAAGTTTTTCCTGATATAGGTCTTGAAAATATTACAGGGAAATAAATCTTTCATTTACCTATTATGTGAACTTAAAGGCAGAAGTAGTTTCCTTAAGCAAGGGGAAGGAAATATTATATTCCGCTGCTTATTGTTTTACATTTTTAGGGTTCCGTACACCAAAGGTGAAAAAATGAACCCTATTGTTTTCGCTACGCTGTCCGTCTGTCCGTCACACGCTATTTTCTCAGGAACCGTAAGAGCTACGGACCTGAAATTTGGACAGAGTATGTAGAACCTTGGCCGCTAGAACAACAAATACATGAAAATTAAAAATTAAAGGGTGTTCCAAAACGAGCAACGAAAAATGTTAAAATCCCATGTAAAATACATACAATTGTATTTACATATTTATATTGACACTTGAAATTTGTAAAATTAGTGTATTTTTATATATAGACTACAACAATTAACATTAAAATATTAAAAAATTTAAATTAAAGGATGGTCCATCAGTTAATGCAATTTTGACTATGTAATTTTGACAACTTGCTATATCTTGGAACCCGTAAAAGGTAAACTCTTGAAATTTTCAAAAACGGTAAAACTAAAAAATCCACAAATTTTAAAATCGCCAAATCGAAAAGAATCGCCAAAAACCCGAAAAAATTCGCCAAGAGTATAAAAAAATCGCCAAAACTAAAAAAAATCGCCAAAATTAAAAAAAATTCTAGCACTAAATCGCCAAATTTGAAAAAATCGCCCCCAATGAAAAAATCGCCATAATTAAAAAAAAATGCCAAAACCGAAAAAATCACCAAAACGCGAAAAATTCTCCAAAACCTAAGTAATTGTTTATATGAAAAAAAGTCGCCAAAATTAAAAAAATCGCCAAAACGAAAAAATCGCCAAAACGAGAAAGAAAGTGCCAAAAATAAAAAAATTTCCAAAATTAGAGAAAAACGCCAAAAACCGAAAAATCGCCAAAAACCATAAAAAAATCACCTAATGAAAAAACGCCAAAATTAAAAAAATCGCCAAAATAAAAAATAAATCGCCAAAACTAAAAAAACTTCAAAAACCAAAAAAAAAAAGTTCTAAAATTCAAAAAGCGTCAATAAACGCAAAAAACCCCAAAACTAAAAAACGCTTAAAACCGAAAAAACCCAAAAACAAAAAAAGCTATATTTTATATTGGCTAAAGTTTGTATTAAATTACATATCTCGTGTCCGTCTGGAACCCTTCATGCGCGGGTCAAAGTCGCACTTCACTGATTTTATTATTTATTTGATTTTTAAATTTTTGCATTCCCTTCAAAATGTTTGGGCACAAAACTCTCAAAAAATTCTATATCTCTCTCATATTTAGAATACATATTTTTTCCCGAATTTTTTCCCAGGGAATTTGTTATTCATAATGGGAGAAATTGGAAAAGCGAAAAATTCCCGAGGGATTGTTATTCATAATCGAGCTGAATAGCGGAAATTCCAAGGGAATTTTTTTCAGGGCAATAGTAATTCATAACTGGGGAAATGGGCAAAAAAATCCCGGGGGATTGTTATTCATAATCAGGTTGGATAGCGGAAATTCCCGGGGAAATTGTTATTCATAATTGGGCTGCTCATGTCAAACAAGGGCAATGATCCCATTTTGGACCAAGGTTCATAGAAAATCTACCAGAAAGTATGTGCTCTGTGATGTGGAAGTACTCAGGGTACTGTTTTAGCTCCGCTTTTGCTTGAGTTAAATAATTATGTGATATGTATATCTTGCATTTAAAATTTCCCTTACCAATAAATCCTTTGCATGTCGAGTCCTCCGAATCATAATAACGCAATTGATGTTTGATGGAGTCCAAAACAAACCAGCGCTGCTTCCAATTCTTCAACAGGGCACCACGCTTATAAAGATGTCTGGAAAAGCCCAATAAACAAATAAAGAATTAAATTAAATTAGAAAAAAAAACAAATACGATTTATTTTAATACGTAAGTATTTGCTCACCCTTCGTGCGTACGATTTTCAGCCACATTACTACTAAACTGATTATAGAAATGATGCGATGAAGTTCTTGCCGTGGTGGCGGCACTGGATGCAATGCTGGAGGTATCACCCTGTGATATGCTCACATTAGGCGGTACAACACCCTCGACTGCCTTGTACTTCGTGCAATTTTTCAACGATAGCTCCGTGCAACGTTCATGATATGAATTGCCGCAATCCATGCAGCGATATCCAACAGGACCCCATAGAAGCTTTGTGCAATGGTTGCAATTGGTGGGTGTGGTGTATGGGTGTTTTTCGAAACGATGTGGATGGAAAAATTTATCCTGATATCCCGATAGACGTCCCTTCATTATGATTTCGAGAGTGGAACGTTTATGCTGCAGTTTCCCATGATAGAAAATGCTGCTTAGGGAAGATTTGCGTTCTATGCGTTCGGTGCGTGGCACTTCCAGGCTTGACCACACTTGTTGCCATTTCTGCGGCAAGTGGCCACGCTCTGTTTCGGCCTGTTTCACTTCGCTGAGCAGGCAGACAAAAGTGTTGGGCTCAGATTTTTCAATGTTATCATAACCGGCCGAGATAACAATACGTTTGCCTTTTAACTCGGATAAATCGAGTTCGTCCTCGGCATTGGTAAGTTCCAAATCGTAAGGCGGCCCCTGGGCCAGCTCCTCATTGGTATAGTAGGTCCACAAATCCAAAGCAGCTGCACAGCTTTGGGGCCGCAAGACATCATCTTGCAGACAGTAAATAAAATTGTAAAATACTTGAGATTTCGAATGCTGACGTTCAATATAATCGAATATCGAATGTCCAATGCGATTAAAATTTACTAAAGTTTTGCTGCGCAGGTCGCCCGGATAAATTCCCGACTCATCATCCGAACCATTGTTGACTAAAACAGAAACACAAACAGTTGTAGGTGAATAAGAATAGAAAATTTAATTTTATTATATTATTAATTACCCTTATGATTTCCCAACAAATGCTTAGTGGACAAAGTGCCCTTCTTGTCCTCTACCGATGTTATGCCCATATCAAATCTCTCCACTTCGCAGTCGAACAGGAATGTGCGAAAACGACAGGACACCGTGTGATAGGCCAAGAAGCGTATATAAAATTCGTTGAATTCAAAAGCTATGGGAAACTGCTTTTGTATTTGATAAACCGCATCCAAGAACTGCAGAAATGTGGGAGCAAATGCTATATTTGAACTATTGTGGGTAGGCTTTAAGTTACTGCGATGAGCAAAACGATGACCAAAGGCAATCCATTCCTTTTCCACCAACACCCTAAAGCCGTCGATGGTGCGATAATAAGGATCTAAGCACAATTGCGCTATGGCTGATATCTGGGCTGTTATATCCCAGCCATCTTCCAAGGAGAGCATAACCGAGGCCTCCTGCAAGTCTATCAAGTCGACAACAGCTCCCGATAGCTGTAGCAAAGAAGAAATTTGCTGCAACCAATCGGATTGCTCTATATTCTTGGCAAAAGTTTGATCCGTATCGTTGGTATTATTCGAGGGCAGACAGGCACGCATAAGTTTTTTAAAAGCTATACGTGAATGCCTGATGTCCGGGTAGTCCACCGGTATAAATTCCGCCCCCAAATCCGCATTCACGCTTGATTTTGTTTGCGATTTTTCACCCAAAACATACAAACGAATCTTACGATAAGATGAGGCAGCAGCAGAATTAGCCACAGCCGAGGAGTTTTTAATGGTGCCACCCTTTTGTTTCGCCTCGTGTGGGGCCGAGAAGCCGGATTTGTTTTTTCGCGTCACTTCTGGCGTTAGAGAAGTATTCAAATAATGCAAATCATCCACAGCAGAGGTATTCAAAAGCAGCGAATTCATGGATAAATTAATGCCCGATATGTTATATTGAGCCAAGGAAATATTTGGCTTAGGCATTGTGTCTATGAGAGACATGAAATATTTATCCTGTTCATGATAATTGGCCACATCACTGGATGTGGTATTGGAGCCGGTGGAGTTTTTCAACATGCCTATTACCGATTTACTGTGCGGCAAGGCACCTCTTATCAACAAGGCACCATTGCGATGCCGCCAAGTGGGTACGGGAATGCGTTGGCTCTTGTAGCAGCGGCCCAGATGTGTTAAGGCTGCATCGTGAGCATGCAAAGGGGCCACAAATATGGCTGGATATGATCGGCACATGCTGTAGTTGGAATTGACGGCGGTTATGCGAAAGCCGCTGTGAGCTTCTTCAAAACCCAAGCGTTTCCAATCTCTTACATAATTTCTCTCACGCATGCGTTCTACATCTTTTGCCGTGGCTATGCGTGGCAACGTTTCATTATTGCACTCGAATTCGTCGTCTTCCAGTTCATCGTTTTGGGAATGTGTTTCCAAAGCATCCATCGAGGCCACCATTGTATCAAAATCCATACCCGTATTTAGCAGTTTACGTTTGGGAGTGAACTTCTGCTTTAGACCAGCCTTCTTAGCAGTGCGCATTAATGTTTTCTTGGCGAAACCCTTTAACGTTGAATACTTCTCTTTGGCCTTGAGGGGCGCCGCTCCATGTATAATTGTGCCATATGATTGAAAAGCGAAATGTTCAAATTCATCAATAGGATGCCTGGCCTTGTTCAATATCTTGCGGAATGATTCAATCATTTCGGGCGTTACCTCCAAATCGAAAGCAATTTTCATAAGCTGAAAGGTACTCGATCTAAGCTGCAAACCCTCTGGCATGGTTTGATCTAAATGAGCCAAATATAATACCGATATTTTCTTTTCCTTGAGCAACGATGAGATGGGAAAGGCCCGTATAATAGTTTGCTCGCAAGCCAAAGGATCACAAGGATTTCCCTTGAAGACTATGCGATAGTTGGTGAGGAATAAGGCTCCCTCAGCTGGTATCAGGGTTTGAGTATCATCTTCTCGCCCATCGGGCATCAGGAAACTTCTCAAGTGTTCTGTAACGATTTCTTCGCCTGGCAGCAGGCATGGTGCTTGTATTTTAGGCTTTTGCACATGCGGATGCCGCTTGGCTTCCAAATAAACGGATTCAAGAGATTCAATATGCATATGCACAACACCAGGTACCATATCGTGTAGATTGCGTATATGCTCGGAGGTAACGCCACCTTCGGTGCAAACGCGATCTATGAAACGTGATACAATTTTGCCCACAGCCACACCTACTTCCGAAGCATCGTTCTCTTCGAAACCCTCATCAGAGTGATCGCTTAGACTGTGGGATTCCAAAATGCTGGAAAACATAAATAAGTGTAATATATACCCTTTTATAGTTTTATACATTTTTAGTGGCATGAATAGCTAAAAAAGAACTGCACAATTAAATTTTACATATTCCCAGAGTATTGATAATTTGAAATTCAAGGATCTCGAGAAAAAATCAAATAATCGAAAGTTTAAATTAACAAGGGTTAGATTAAGATATTCGATTGTTTATTTAGAACCTTATTATTTTTATGTGATATTAGATTATCCCTTTATAACTCAACATCGTGAAACTAATTTTATTTAAAATATTTTAAGAGCTACGATAAGTAAAGAAATTTCTTTTAGGATTTTTCTATTTTTTAATTTAATTTTTTGTGGCCAGAATGGGTTAAGAAGGAAATGTGAAGAACGTCAAATATGTTGGCGATAGGAGCTTCAAATTAAAAAATCATTTCACTAGCAATATTTTAGAAATAATAACAATATTTGTGCAACACCATATTATGCAAATTTACTTTGTATAATATGTTTAATAAATATGTTAATAAATAATTGACTTGGACATTCAGAGAATTAAATGAAGTAAAACGCCGATAATATAACTTTTTTAAAAATTGCACTACGGCAACATTGGTTTAATAAAACCGTAAGGTTACTTTAAATGTTTTGCTGTGGAGATTAAATTTTTTATGAATAATCAATTTCACACTTTGAAACTAGATATTGTACCAAAGCTATTGAGTTGCAATAAAATTAATACACAATTACATTTAATTAAAAGTTTTTATAGAGATTTACTGGTTTGTAACATATCTGTAACAAGGGGTGATAAAGGGTTAGGTTAGATTAGGTTAGGTCAGACTATGTTATGTTAGGTTAGGTTTGACAGGTTACTGAGAATAGAAGGCAAGTTTTCAGAAATAGCGAAGTATATTTATTTGACATTCAGTATTTAATGTATTTAGAATATTTTGCTAATTTTTCGTTCTTGCTTAAGTAAGCATAGACGTTGCTTAGAAAAATATTTATTTGATAAACGAAGTAAATGAAAAGACTTTTTTTGCATTTGTTTTATGAATATAAGATTTTTTATACATACCTATTTGAAACACTTTGATTATCATCGAAACGAAACGTTTGCTTGGGCTTCTGATGACCTACAGCATTGACATCAGGCGGAATAAGCAGCGAAACCATTCTATTTGAATAATGTATGGCCTGACTGTACAATGTCGACTCTTCCGATTGTGCCAATTCCCTTTTCTTCTCCTCATCAATAGTGGGTGATTTGCGCATTTGTTCCGCAGTTATTTCCAAAGCTGTAGGCTCCTCCAGCGGCACATCGTCTAAGACACAATTTGATTCCTTTTTGTGTTCATTTGCACGTCTGTGCTGCATATACAAGGCTTTGATATGCGTTTGTACATCTTGATAAAAAGTCGATTCCCAAAATTGTAAATTCTTCCAAATCGGATGATCCTGTATGCAAGTGTATGCAAATTGTATAATGCCCGTAGAAAGTTTACGGCAAAATATGGTGGACATGGGTAGCAGAGCAGCCGCCACTGTGTACTCGTCAATGCCGGAGGAGTTTTGCAATGTTTTATTCATAAATTTAATAACTAAATCAAATTGTTGATGATCCAGCACCGCTTTGTTGCCGTGCACATAACCAAAGAGTTCACGGCAAAATATCAAACGAGCATCTCGATGTTTGAGCGTGCGTGTGACGGCTGGTACTAGTTTTCTGGCGTCTGCTATTTTATTTTCAAATATATAGCAAACACAGGTTTTCAATACTTCCAAGCGTCTGGCTGAATTCGATAGATTCGGCCGCACATCTAATACTTCCGGTAAGCGGGGCCCCATGGGTATGATGCGATTTTGATTACGTGCTGATGTCAAACGTGGTTGCAGGCAATTCTTACGCATGCCATCGTTTATAATTAACTCTACCTTCTCCGAACTTAAGCGAGGAAAAGCTGGCTGGTGTATGCGATGGCAAGAGCCTTCCGGCGGCCGTAATACCTTTTGTGCATACATTTGTTGATTGGGTATTTCATTCTCATACAAAACTTTACCCAATTCCGAGATGTGTATGCACAAAAGACTCTTATTGTTGGACTCGGATTTTAACAGTTCATTCATACAACTATATAGCTCATCCCAAGCATCCGAGGGCCTCCAAGGTGGTCCACGCTCATTAACGAAAGTTGTAAAGAACATGCTGTCCAAAACGCGATACAAAAACTCACTTTCTATCAAGTCTCTAGCGCCCAAAAAGCCAGCTTTGTGAAAAGTTATCACCGTTTTGGGATGAATGCGTATGAGAGTTAAGCACGAACGATAGCCCTGTAAAAGTTGAGCAAAAAGACGCATAAAAATTGCTCGCAATTCCTTGTCAATGGCAGCTTCGGTTTTTGGGTAATTTGTAGGTTTATCTTGAGATGGAAATGCCAAATCCGACTGCGATAAATTTGGAAACAATATCATTGTCAATAATTCCTGAGTCTGTTCCCACAATGGTGAGGGTAGTACGGGTACGGGTGGTGTGAGAGTGGGTGGTATTGTTACCAACCCCCCATCTAAATCGACAACAATGACATCTAATAAATCCGTAATTTCAGTTTGTAAAGAACTATGTATGCCCATAATGAAGGGCGTAGGTGTTGAGAGTACTTCCGTTAGGGGCGCAGGCAAAATTGGTATATACACATGTGTATAACGAAAGGGATACATTAGGGCCACTAATGCCTTACAACTCTCCGTGAGGTGGGAATAGCTTTTCGAATGAAAGAGTATTTTGTTTTCAGTCATAACGGCGCACAACAAAATTAATACGTTTTTAATACCTAAAGCAAAGGAAAAGGGAAATAGTGATAGTAAAAAGTGAAGTGAAGTACATGTGTTAAGCTGAAGTGTAAAACAACCTAACTAACAAAAAATACAAAATCGCATTTTTAATAAATTATTGTTTATCGAAAAAAAAGAAACTTTACAATTAACAATTCCAAAAAAAACACCAATTATTAAATTGGCTGCATCCGGTCAAAAATACTTTGTGTGGCAACACTCTAATCTTGCAAAAGAAATGTATAGCTGTTGTTGTTTTTTACATTTGTTTTCATTCACAAGTTTTTAACAATCACAATTCGAGCCTGTGAGTTAATGTTAAATAAAGTAATAAAATAAAAAATGTTGATTGTTGAGTTCTTGTTTCAACTATTAAATTAGTTGATAAGTAATTCAACATAATATCTCGTTGTTCTAAAAAATTTTTGGGTAAAGAATTCATGAGCAACAGATGAATGCGCAAAGGTTCTAGATAACCCCCTTCAATAATAAATTTTAATGTATTTTTAATAAGAAAAAATATTTTACCGAAATTATTAGTGCGTTAACAAATTTTAAAATTAAAGAAACTTCACTTATGTATATAATTTTTTCTATTAAATTAAAAAAA
Source organism: Tachina fera (assembly GCA_905220375.1). NCBI lineage: Eukaryota > Metazoa > Arthropoda > Insecta > Diptera > Tachinidae > Tachina > Tachina fera. The sequence goes on from LR999963.1 coordinate 182,792,920, forward strand.
GTGTAGTTATGTGATTTTGCATTTCAAGTAAAGAGAATGTTTTTTTTTTCAATTCTATTTTTCTGGTTGTTTAAATTTTTTAAATTCCCATTATAAAAAAGTTACTTTCTTAACCGTTAAAAAATTCTACTTACCCAATTGTTTGAATAAAAAATTTACCGATGTGCCCGTTACCGGCAATGATGACGACTGCGGTGCTTGCAACGACTGCTTATCGCCTGCACCGATCGAAAATCGAACCTGTGGTCCTCCGGCCGGTGGTACCTGTATGCAACCCAAGATATTGCCAATCAATGTTTCCAATGCATATGGCAGATTTTCTATATATACAGTATAGATGGTGCCGAGACAATTTTTAAAGGTCTCAGCATAGTCCAGGCGCGATATTAAGACTAAACATTTGGGTGCGTACATAATACTATGATGTGATATAAGTGATGTTGAAGTGTTTGATGAAGCTGATGACGATGTGTTAGCACAACCATTGTTTGTCGTTAAGCCGATGGAATTGAGAGGTGATGAATTTTGATATTTCGTTGAGGTGGATATGGTTTCGTCTTCTTCGTCAACGACTTTTTTATTCAATGTAATGGCGAGAGTTTCATGAAAACTCAGGCAGGCACAATAATGTTTATTGGCATCGATGTCGGTAAGAACGGAAGTAAAAAATTTAGGCTCTTGTTTTTCGTACGAAAGATTCCATCCCAAAGGCTGGCAGAACTAAATGCGAAATTGAAATTTTTATTGAGGAGATATTCCTTAATGTGTTTTTATTTTTTTTAAGCAAATTTGCTGTCAGTTTAATAAATTTATGAAAAACGATTTTATATATTTTACATCGGCAACTTGACACTTCTCTCGCTCTACTTTTTTTTCGTATTTCAAAACGAAAGAAAATTCTTTTGAATTTGTATGTTATTAGTAGAGAGTTGTCCCCCAGATACTTCAGAACATATACTTAAAAATTTATTTACTAATAACTTCCAAATACAAAATACAAGTTGCCTATATGTACTAAAATATTTACCCATTCTATGCCTTCTATAAAAGGAGTGTCCGGCCAGTCTTTTTCGGGAAAACGTTGTATAATCTTGCCGCATGTTAACAAGTGGTTATCTGTATTTGTGCCTAATTAATCAAATAATAACAAAGAAAATTTTATGTCAGCGAGTTGTTAGTTTCAATAAAAATAGATAAACTTACGATCCTTTTCATTATCATAGCCTACAATAACAAAATAATCTGCAAGCCGTGACATTTCTCTCCCAGAATATAAATGACCACTATGAAGTTGAAAGTTGTCCTTTATTGTTGTTGAAACATTGCCAGCTGCTTAATTTTTATAAAATTTTTAAATAAGAAAAAACAAAAGAATGTTATTTCATATTCTTTTGTTAAATATGTACTAGTGTACATATGTACATACTTATGTATCAATGTAATTATCACACAATCTCTATTTTAGGTACCTTCTTTAAAAAATTTAATACAATATTATATTTTATATGCAAATATACAAAACTATACACTTAAGTTTGATTTTTAATTCGATCAGACTTCTTTTATTTGCTTATATTAAAAAAAAATTAATATATTCTGTACTGTTTTTATCGCAATTCACTATATAAACACAGTTTACGTTCGTTCCTTTTTTTCTTTTATAATTTGCATACACATGCATACATACATGGACATATGTACATAAATGTGTACTTATGTATGTACCTACATACAATAAAAAAAAAACACGAAACTTCTTTTCTGCACACCAGTTTGGCCCGATTTGTTTCTTTTAATTAATTCTGTTCACGTATTATTAATTTTCATATTTCTGCTTAATTTGTCAAGATATATGATCATCAATTTTATTATTTTTTATATATGCACATATTTCTAAAAATTCGTAAGCCGCAACATTTAATTTTGTTGTATGTAGTTAATTTCAACCACACCCCTAGTACAAAAATTTTATATTAATTGATTTCCCATTATGATATTTGCTTTTCATTAATTTTCTTTTTAATTTCGTAGATGATATTGTATTATTTTAGAATAATGAAATTTTTATGATATAAACATATGAATACGCGTCGTTTTTTAATTAATTGTGCCAAGTTAATATGTAATTTTTCTCAGTTTTCAATCCAACTGACGTTCGCTGCCACGACTGTCAAGCAAAACAAAGATGCCAATTTCTCATTCTGAAAAGCACTAAAACGCTCAATTCTTAAAATGTAGTTTATGACCGCAACACAACACGGACGAACAACGACTTTCGCCCATCCATCATCTGACAAAAATTTACAATTTGATATATATAAGTTGTTTACTGTTTGTGCCAAGTAAGAAAAAAATTAATTTACCTTGTTCGCTGGCGTAAGAAATAAAAAAAATCTTTTGCAGAGCTCGTGGCGTGTAGTGAAAGCTTGAGTGCATTACCATATATGCAAGTCAAGGCAAATTCAGTATCAGGTGACCTTATCAGCCCAGCTGATTATCAGCTGCTGATGCAAAATTGGGCAATTTGAACCAAAACGTCAAAATTTGCTCAGAAATCTTTTGACAGATTGGTTTTGTAGCATAGCAAACTACATGTTGTTTTTTGTGTTGTAAAATTGTTGTACTGATAAGGTCACCTAACACTGAATTCGCCTTGTATGCAAGTATGTTAAATTTTTGGCAATGCAAAGTCGAGTCCAAAAATTCGTCGTTCGTCGCGGTTGTGTTTTTGCTTAAAGCGTATTATTCACGGTCAAAATGCATGACCTGCATTATGATAATATTAGTTAAATTTTGTTTGTGTGAGTCACACCGACGATGCTTAAAGCAAAATCCAATTTTTTTTTATTTTTGCACATGCATGTATACAATACAATATTATCAAGATAAACTACTCAAAGCAGTGAGTTTTCAAAGAACTGTAAAATTTTATACATAAAAATTAGCAATTAGCCTGTAAAAAGATGCTATCAATCTATTGTGCAATGCATGCACGTTTATACTGAGTTCTTCATGCTCGCGTATACGATGCTTGTGTCATGCATTTTGACCGTGAACACTGCGCTTAATACATAAAATCACATCGTTTTAATGCCCCTTGATATGTGTAATTTGTGAAAGCCAGCAGAGCAACATCCAATCTTTTAATCTTTTACTATGAAAGGCGTAAGTAATACATAAGTAAATATATATAAATAAAATAATTTACTTAGCAGATAGTACAGTTTGCATATAAGCCTTCAAGCAAATTTTTACTCAATAAACATAGAGAAACCGTTTCTCGTTATCTGGCAGCTCCGCCGCTTCAACTCAACACGGCTGGAACAATTTGACATTTCATAAAAATTTAACATTGTAGAAAAAAATTTGGAACCTACGAAAGAAAGATAAATTGTGTTTAAATTTTATAACATTCTTGAAAATACAATTATTTGCTTAACATTTTAAGTTAATTTTATAACGCTTGATTGCAATTATGGCCCAACCGCAATCAAGCAATGCAAGAGAAACGCCAGATAGTGCTAAACCATCCAGCACAGGCGATGTTGGTGCAGTTGTAAAAATTAAACAGGAAAAAATAGATCAAGAAATTGAGAAAAAAATCCAATTATTGGTTCAACAAATCAAAACTGAACCACCTGACAAGAACGACACTGATGTTATAGAGCCAAACGGTCATACAAAAAATAAAGAATCCCCAGATTTGTCTGAGGACGATGAAGATACCAATGACTCGGACAGCAGCTCCCAAGACAATGATGAATGTGAAAATGATCAAGAGGAAGATGAAAAGAAAAATATTGAGCCAGTTAAAAGTTCGAATGAAATATTGACAGAATTGTTTAAAGTGTTTAATGCCGCCCCTCCCGATGAACTGTTGGACGATAAGAATTTAATTAAAAAGGCTAAAAAGCAGAAGAAGGAAAAGAAAAAGAAACATAAGAAACAAAAAGAGGATAATTCAGATTGCGATCTTGTCATCAGTGAACTATTAGGTTTAGAAAAGAGCAAGCATAAGAAGAAAAAGAAACATAAGAATAAACATAAAGATACTTCAAAGGAGAAAGATAAAGCTAAAAGTAAAGAGAAAGATAAAGAAAGGGAAAGATCGAAGGACAAAGAAAAATCCAAATGTAAAAAGAGCAGTGAGCCCGACAAGATCAAGGAAAAAGAACACAGTAAAGAAGGACACAAAGGTAAGGATAGAGATAAAAGTAAGATTGATGAGAAAAAGTCCAAAGGACCTCTTGAAAAGCACGAGAAGTCGTCTAAATTATCCACTGATCGTAAAAGGCATCATGATAAAGATGAAACTAGGGAGGAAAGTCTTAAAAAACGTCATAAAACGGATGAAAGAGGCAACAAGTTAAATGATTTTTATAATGGCTTTGAGGAACGAGAAGTCAGAGATCGTCAAAGTGGAAGAGAAAAGATAAAAATTAAAAGTGAAATCCGGGATAAAAGAACACGTAGATATTCGGAGGATAGTCAAAGTTCAGATATTTCATTGTCCGATGAAGAGTCTTATCTGAAAGAGAAGGAATCACGTAGCGATTATAGCAAACGAAAAGTTCACAACAGCTTTTACGAACACGATCGCAGCCGTGGCTACAGTAAAGACAGTTACCGTGATCGTAACAAAGACAGGGACAGAGATCGCGGTAGGGATCGTGATAGTTCGTACCGCAGCCGAGGATTCTCAAGACGTTATCATTCGCGTTACTCTCGCTCACGTACACGATCTCGCTCAAGATCGCACGATTTGGGTATAGACAAAAAACGTCTTTTAGAAATAGCTCGTAAAAATGCCATAAGCATGTTTAAACGTGGTAATCTCCCAGGCTGTGATAACATGTCCCAAGAAATCAAAGATAAAGTGCTACTCCGAATGCGTTATGGGGGGCGTACAGTCGAGGACTTGACCGAATTTTGCAAAAAAATATCGAATGGTGAAAATCTTTCAGATCTTTCGTCTGACGAAGACTCGGATGTTGATAAAGCCGGAAATTCTAAAGCCTTCCATCATCCTTTCCAACTAAAAGAACGAGAACCCATAGTCATGCATATAAGAAACTCCAAACCCATTTTACCTGTCTTGGCAAAAACAGAAGAACAAACTAAAGCTATAACCATGCAATTTCCTGTTTCATCGGGACAGCAGCATCGAATGACTGAACATTGGGTACCGGTAGAGGCTAAAGATAGCTTGGCACCTTTACCCACCTTGCCGGCGGCATCACAGGCCACTACGATATTTAAAAGTAATATACCTAAGAATGCTTTGGGTAAACCACTACCGCTGGAAGAAGAGCAAGAGCCGGCATTTAAGCCAGTACCAGTACCAGTGCCAGCGCCAGTCCCACCACCAGAACCAAACAGTGAAACAACTCTGGAAACACCTTCAGTTTGCCCACCAGTAGTAGAAACTGCAGCTAAATTACCAGTTGAAAATTCAACTCCTGCAGCTGCTTCAGTACTACAAGTTTCTTCTCAAACTGTACCAACTATCGTACCCACAGTAAACGCCACAAATTCTACACCAGCTCCAGCACCAACATCTGCTTTTGTACCCGATGTTCCGGTACCTTCTATAAATAGTTCTATATTTCCTCAATCGAGTTGTTTACCATTAGATGTATCATCTATTATTTCGAAAAGGCTAAATGCCATGAGACGGCTGCAGGTAAGTGATTAATTAAAGTTTTTTTGTCAATGTACATTTGCTTTTTATAATAATAATAATAAATTGCATTTGTAGGAAAATCCAATGGATTCAGAAGCCATTAAGATGATGTATAACTCCCAAAAAGAAATGACCTCATGGGCTTCGTCAAAACATCTGCCCGGACAATTTACTGGCAGTACGGGCGCAACTGTACTAAAACCAAATGAACTGAATTCCGGACCCCAAGTTTGGGCGCGTAGAGATCAATTAAAAACTAGTAAACCTGTTACCGGCGGCATGGGCATGCACTTGCTGCAAAAGATGGGATGGAGGCCTGGCGAAGGTCTAGGACGCGAAAAGAATGGCTCTCTCCAACCACTATTACTCGATGTAAAACTTGATAAACGTGGCTTGGTAGCCCACGAAGATTGCAATAGAAAACAAGTGAACACAAAGCGTCGTGCTGGTCCAAACAGCACGCAAACAGTCAAACAAAGCATGGAAGAAAAGCATCCCGTTTGCCTACTTAATGAATTAACATCTAAACGAAAATGGACACCACCATTATATACCCTGGTCAATGAGAAAGGTCCATCACACAGTAAAATGTTCTTGTTTTCGGTCCAGGTAAATGGAGAAACTTTCATGCCCAGCAAAGCTTGCAATACGAAAAAGGAGGCAAAAATGATTGCTGCAAAACATTGCCTGGAGCAAATAGGCATATTGCCTAACTGTTAACATTTTTAAAAAAGTACATAAAATAATCTTTGATTTAATTTAAGACAATTTAAAATTTCTAATAATTGAATCAATGAAATTTATTATAATTGCGCAGATCTACATTAATAAACATAAACGCTTTAAGACTTTTTTGTATGTTATTTGTAAAGTATATAAGTATGCATATAACCATGTATCTAGATATAAATATATATATATATATATATATATATATATATATATATATATATACATATTTAAATTTCGAAGTCTTATTTAATCTTTCCTCTGTTTTAAGTTACATAAGTTGAATGAAAAATGTAAATAAAATACATCTAAACAAGTTTTTAAATAAATGTTTGTTTTAAATCATTTCTATTTATGCACATGCACGCCAAGTGTTTTTGTTATGTGAAATGAATTCACTAGTTTTGCAGTTTCGTAAAGACTGCATAAATTTTAGGATTTGTTAATGCAAGAACAAATTGATTTAAATAACTGTAAATTATGTTAATGAACTAAAATATATATGTACATGCACTTGCTGCAAAAGATGGGATGGAGGCCTGGCGAAGGTCTAGGACGCGAAAAGAATGGCTCTCTCCAACCACTATTACTCGATGTAAAACTTGATAAACGTGGCTTGGTAGCCCACGAAGATTGCAATAGAAAACAAGTGAACACAAAGCGTCGTGCTGGTCCAAACAGCACGCAAACAGTCAAACAAAGCATGGAAGAAAAGCATCCCGTTTGCCTACTTAATGAATTAACATCTAAACGAAAATGGACACCACCATTATATACCCTGGTCAATGAGAAAGGTCCATCACACAGTAAAATGTTCTTGTTTTCGGTCCAGGTAAATGGAGAAACTTTCATGCCCAGCAAAGCTTGCAATACGAAAAAGGAGGCAAAAATGATTGCTGCAAAACATTGCCTGGAGCAAATAGGCATATTGCCTAACTGTTAACATTTTTAAAAAAGTACATAAAATAATCTTTGATTTAATTTAAGACAATTTAAAATTTCTAATAATTGAATCAATGAAATTTATTATAATTGCGCAGATCTACATTAATAAACATAAACGCTTTAAGACTTTTTTGTATGTTATTTGTAAAGTATATAAGTATGCATATAACCATGTATCTAGATATAAATATATATATATATATATATATATATATATATATATATATATATATACATATTTAAATTTCGAAGTCTTATTTAATCTTTCCTCTGTTTTAAGTTACATAAGTTGAATGAAAAATGTAAATAAAATACATCTAAACAAGTTTTTAAATAAATGTTTGTTTTAAATCATTTCTATTTATGCACATGCACGCCAAGTGTTTTTGTTATGTGAAATGAATTCACTAGTTTTGCAGTTTCGTAAAGACTGCATAAATTTTAGGATTTGTTAATGCAAGAACAAATTGATTTAAATAACTGTAAATTATGTTAATGAACTAAAATATATATGTACATACATACATACATATTTTATGTATGTTTTTTTTCTTTCTAACCGACGGCCAAGATAAAATTAATTGGCAGCCAGGAATACAATAAAAATTCAAGCTGTTGATCCCATTTTCTTCAATATTATTGCACAGTGTGGCGTATGAGTATTATTCAACTTTAATAATATATTACTCATACGTCACAGTCTATCAATAATTTTAACGAAAAAAACATCCATACATACATATATTACGGCCACGAGTTATGCATCAATTTCAAAAGACACCGTTGCAAAGCAACTAATTTAATGCCGTTATTTATTTTCTATGAAAAGTATTAACATATTTACATACATACACACATACTGCATACATACATATGTATGTACAGGGTGTTCCAATAAACCGTTTCTTTTTTAATAGCCCGCTATTGTAACAGATCCCATATGAAAGTTAGGCTGTTAATAATTATGAAACGTTTGTTTTTTTCTTTTTGGGAATTAGCAATATTAAGTTTGCTTATGCACTAATAATCCCAATTTAATATTTTACTTGGTTTACTTTATTCAGCTCGAATTGTAGCTGGAATTGGAAATAAATGTAAAAAACAACAAAAGCTATTCACTGCTTTAGCAAGAATAGAGTGTTGCCACACGAGTATTTTTGACCGAATGCAGTCAAGTTAATAATATATAGGATTTTTGGGAGTTGTTACATTTCGCTCATTTACTTCAATTAACCAAAAACTTTATCTAATGTATAGAACTTGTGATAGTATAAGTAAATTTCACAAGCTAGTAATATATAGGAGTATAATTGAGCCACATTTTATATACTGTCCCTCAATTACATTTCTCGCTAGAGATACCCAAATAGAGCAGTTGCAAAAACTACAAAACAAGGCGATGAGATTTATACTTCATAAGCCAAGAGACACAAATATAAAATATATGTTGGACAGCTTAAATTGGCTAAGTGTAAAACAAAGCTTATTTTATTTCGCTATGAAGTTTATATTTAACATAAAAATAGGAAATTGTCCCACATATATATTTATCGGAAAAAATTACATACGACCACCAAATACATAATTATAATACAAGAAGGCGAAATGACTTCGGGGTAGTATAAATCACAAGTGAAGCAGGCTGTGCTAATCTTTATTATAAAGGATTGAAACAATATTTGACGAATTACCGAATGAAATTAAAAATTGTGATAATATAAATAAATTTAAGAAATTGTTATACCAACATTGTAAGAACATACCTATTAGCTTTAAATTAGGTTCATAATGAACTGTAATAATAAATAAATAAATAAATAAATAAATAAATTAAATATCCGTTTTTTTTTTGAAACGGTTATTTAATAAAGTTTCGGGTACTTAGAAAGAAAAAGCACCAAAAAATAACCGAAAAGCACCAAAATGGCAACGCTTCCGCTAATTTATAACTATTTATTTTCTTATTACTCGTATGTATGTTCAGTGGTAAATTTTTTCTTCTTCTGTCCATTCGTGTTCATGCTATTACTTACTTTATTAATTAAAAAATAATGGTAAAATCCACTTTATATATGCATCAGTGTTGTCAGATGTGGCGATTTCTCGCCAAATTTTGGCGATGCAAATTTTTTATATTTGGCGATACATATTTGAACTACTGGGCAATATTTTGGCTATATTTTTATGATTTCAATAAAATAGAATAATTTTAAAAATATGGCATTTTTTGTGAGGAAGTTTTTTACAAACACAAATTATTTCGTGCAAAGCAGAGTTGTTTTCTATATTTAAAGAATTTACTATCAGAAATACTCAATCAACTTTCAGAAAACGTGAACATTTAGGGCCTAATTTTATAAAACGCAAGTCAAAGCGTTGAAAAATTTTATATGAAAAAAATTTAAATTACAAAAACCAAATATATAAAAAATTTGTCAACAATTAGCGTTGCGTTTTACGAAATTAGGCCCTTATATTTCATGCAAATTTCACTAATCCTATTCATACATACATACATATGTATATCAATTCATTCAAAAGTCGTTTTTCATAGCGAAATAAAAAGAAGAAAATAAATGAAAAACGACTTTTAAATATGAATTGGTATTTATATAGAATTGGTGAAATTGGCTCTAAATGTTGTAACTCTTTAACTCAAAGAAAATTTTCTACAATTCAAGAAATTTAAAAAAAATCAAGCAACCCAATATTTCATTTGGTGTCACTTTTCTGAATTTTTCTCCAGCATAATTCCGTGTACAAGTAACATATTATGTACATATAGAAATTCACATGTTTACAAATTGCTGGAAAAGTGTAGTGTGTGTTTCGACTACATGTATAACATTTGCATTTTGAAACAAAAATACTATAAAAATTTTAGAGCATTTTATTTTATTAATTTAGCAACATCTTATCAATTAAACGATTTTGAAAAGTTTTTTCATACTCTTCTCCAAAGCGTACCTAAGTACTCGTATGTATAATAGTAACTTTAATTAATTCTAATAAACTAAAGAATTTTTCTTTCGCCTTAACCACTGTTCACCTTCAAAAATACACTGCAAACATTTTTTTTAGTGTTTTTCTATGATACTCGTGCAATATACACAAAAGAAAATCTATAATGTCAACAATTTATGACATTATGATAACAAAAAAACCACATTTTTTGTACATAAATAAAATAATTGGCGCATTTCTATACCTTTTTTATTTTGCTTTGTGCCACATAAAAGTGAGTCAAGGGACTGCGCAAAATCTAATATTCGGAAAAAAGGAAAAGCGAAAATCTTACAATTTGCAAATGTAAACAAAAAAAATTTTGTTAAAGCTGCTCCTTTTCCCTACTGTTGAATTCACTATAGTGAAAAAGATGACAGGCGTAAGAAATCCAGCTGAGATTTTGCCAAACAAACGACACTTTACAAGTATGCACATTCATTCCATGAATATTTATTTATGTATGTAATTAATATGTAAGTAGGGAGAAATAAACTGTGCTACGCTAATAATGCCCGTAATAACCCGTAATAACGATTAAAAAGAAAACTTGTGAACGAACACAAGGTGCCAGCTTTTTAACCCCTTTTTTAATTGTGCAATAGCAGCAATATGCAGCTACAGCAACAATTGCAACAAGAAACAGCTGCACTTGTATTACATTTGACTTGAAACGAAACTTAAGTGTATACAACAATTCGTAATGTGATGTGGTGTAAGTGTGTGTATGTGTGTATATTTAAGAAGAAGAAATGCTGGGAAATTTTAAAATGTTATGAAGGTCGTCTGTCAAACGTATAAAAACTGTTTATTTGTATGTACATTGTACATTATAGTTAACGTTGCCAACGTTGTTTTGCATTTATGTGTGTATGTAAGTACGAGTAAGCAAGTTCCCATGTGTGTATACATAAATTCCCTGTAAGAAGTGTCAGCAGTATAACAATAGTGAGTCACATCGAAACTTATTTGCTATTTAATCGTAAGCAAAAAAAATGAAATTTTTCAGGAGAATTTTTTTTATAATATTCAAATTTGTTTTAAAGAATTTTAAAGGAGCGATGCACCGTAGTTGCAAATATCCTTACTTTAAGAGGGACGTAGGAATGATACGTATAAAAGTACCCAACTTGATCAAATGCTAAAAACTGTCCTGAAGCAATGCTATTCAAGATTTCATAGAGTAATTAAATGATGGTACGAGTCATTGAAAATATATAGTTAATCTCTTTTATAGCCATATCCAAAGATTTTGAAGTTTTACTTAAGTTAGGATCACTGAACATACTTCTTTGTTTGTGTGAAAAATAATTTCTAAACACTCACGTTTTGTAAATGAGACGAACCAAATAATTATTCACACAAAAAATAAGTTGTAATACTAAAAAATATGAAAAAATTTAACCGTTAACCGATCAACGATTAACCGATTGAATACCCTACTGTTGACTGACGAAATTCGTGTTCACACTATCGATCAATGTAAAATTTGAGCAAAATTTTCACTCATGTTCGATAGTGTGTACCCCACTTAATATTAAAATAAATAAATACAGTAAATTTTTAATAATTTGAGGGTAGCAAAAGCAATGGCCTTATTTCTGCGCCTATGGCACAGTGTGAAATGCATAACTGTCATCAAAAGATATTAAGTATGTAGACGCTCACTAAAATAGTCCACAAAAGTGGTGACTAGAAAGTGGTGGGAGATACTTAACCCCAAGCTTCCTACAGGGTATATACACATGTATGTACATACATATATTTAGTAATTGTGGAATTGTGCGAGTATGTATCCAAATATCCTCTCACACCCAGAACTAGATGTTTGTTTCTTTTTTCATTCAGCTCCCGCAGGATAACTGTGAACATGAAATTTTTGTACTCTTTACGACGCACTTACACACCCAAATCGTTTTTTTTTATTTTTAAACACGAGTATCTAACATAACGAAAACAAAATGAACTAAATTTTAAATACGAGTAAATACATTACAAACTTCACCAAAGCAAATTAGTTTGACCGAGGCTTTCAAGCTGAAAAATCTGTGCTACAAATATTCTAAAGAGTAGAAGTGATTATTCCTGTTGTGCGCGAGTTAGTGTTCAATTGTTTGAAAAAGGGATAATGCAGAAAATATGTATTTTAAACAAAAAACTTGTCAAAAAATTTGTGTAAGTAACTTCTGTTGGCAGCAGCATAAAAAATATTGCAAACACATTTAAACAGGACAAACAAAATTAAAATTGGGCCAACAAAGAAAAAAAAGCAATTTCTATTGAATAAAGTTCTCCTTTCTTTCTTCTTTTATGTATTTTGTTGGTTAACAAGGAGGTGCCAGTTACATCAGTTGCCAATTGGAGCCTAATAAGAGCAAACCCCTAAAATAAGATGCTGAACAATATCTAGAGTGTTTTGTATTAAAAAAAATAATAAAGGCGTACAAGCAAAGTATTTTTAGTTTTTAAAGCCATTTCTAATTCTATTCGTGTGTGAATTTAATAATAAAAAAAATAAAGAAAGGAAAATAAATATACTTGCGAGTGCATAATTATGGAAACTTGTCGTACTTGTGCCAAATGTGATTTTGATAATGAAAGCCAATGGTTTGATTTATTTAATGCTCCTCGTTGGCAACTTGAAATGGAACGCATACATTTAGAGTTAAATTTTTGGAAGATAAAGGTAATTTATTTAAAATAAAAAAAAAATCCTTTAATTTTTTATTTATAAATAAACAGTGTTGTCTATATCGCTCATTTACTCAAAGAACGTCATAACTCAAGAAAATGGAATTTTATTCCCATATCGTTCTTCATATTGCATAAAAATTGGATACAAATATTTTATATATTTAACTCTTCGAGAGAAAAATTAAATTTTCTTTTTCCATTAAGTGGTGTGTGAATTGAAAATGCAAACTAATTTTGTTTTAGTTATGATGTTGTTTGAGTAAATGAGCGATATTTTGTTTACATGTTGTTTAATTCATTTCAAACATATTGAGCCCTAACCGCTAAAATCTGTGGTTTTCATGAATGAACCACAGTATGAGCAAAAATTAAATTTTTCAGGAAGACAAAAAAATAGTTCTCTTGCAAAAAGCCAAAAGTCGTGTTGGTTTAGATAAAAAATATTTTTTATATGTACATATGTATGTATGTACATATGTATGTATGTATATATTTCAAAAAAATTTAGATCCTTTTAAAAAGCCGTCGGTCGACTGAATAATCCAGCCTCTACCGCACTTCTGCGAATCGTTCTTTCGCTAATTTTTAAATCTAAGCGATTTCTTATGTGACTAGAAGATGCTGTAGGGTCATTTTGGATTGTCCTTTTAATTAAAAAGTCTTCATGTCGCGAAGTTTCACGTTGCCTTCCTCCAGAATGAGTAGGTGATGTGCGACTAGTCTTCAAAAACTTTTTAATTAGCCTAGAAATAATTGATCTGTTGATAGAATATTTTGCACTTAATTGATGTCTTTATAAGCCGGCTCTTCAATAATCAAGAATTCTAATTTTAAATTCACTTGAATATTTATTGCGTGCCACTACTTTTATCTCAATGAAAACTTTAAAACAATAATAATTTTCGCATAAATTCTAACAAGTTCTTCTTCTTAACACTGCACCTTAATAGCTGCTACATTTTTGGTGTGTACCGTTAACTAATACAGTAATGTCGCAGTAGCGTAGACAAATTTCCAAACACAATATTAGGGGGTGCTTTAGTTTAGTCCGCTTATATTTGCGACTTAAAATGTTTTTTCAATTTTAACTTTTTTTATTAAATTCTGAATTCCTTAAGCTTGTGTTTTTCAACAACAAAAATATTAATAAATAAAAAAATAAACAGAAAATTTTCAATAACTTTATTTTCTTAAAAAAAAGTATCATTTAAAAAAATGTACTGAGGGGTGCTTAGGTTTTGATTGATACTACATGTATGTATGTACATACTTATGTATGTATGTATATATTTCAAAAAAATTTAGGCCCTTAAAATATAACAAATCAAAATTAGAAAAATTGGAAACAGGCTTTTATTCACGAAAACCACAGAAATAACGTAATCATAGTAATGATCTTACGCCAAATATAGATAAGTTCTACGTTAATCAGGACTGTGTTTTTGTTAAGCAACGTAAGAGCTGTCAATTTATTCTTGTTGACATATCGCCGGTTTGTCTTGTCATAAACGTCAAACGGGCCGGTAAAAAATTCCAGTCGTGTTAAAAAAATGTGAATACGAAAATAACACAACGCACAGGGAACGAAAATTACTGGTCTTTATGTTTTTCTGATTTCTTAAGAATTTCGTAGCTCACAAATGACTTTATACAAGTTACAGATTTGTTTTACATTAGTTCCCCCTATTAAAAGTTTTTTTTTAATTTATTATCGCTAGCGCAAGTGGTTCCATCTCTCGATAAAAATAAATTTTATTATTTTTGATTCAATAATTTACCAGGCAATGTGTTGGAGGCTATAGAAAAATCTGCAACAAAAAATAAATTTGGAAAAAAAATTTCAGTTAAGCAGTATTCGCGGTTAGGGCTCGATATGTCTCATGAAATTTATCATAAAATTAAATGCATGAACTTTTTTTATTTTTATACAAGCAAATCATATTTACAAAAATGAATAAATGCTTTAGAGATTTTTATATCTTCTCTTGCGTTGCTATTATCAAATATAAAAAGTTTAATGCAATTAATTTCAAAGTGT
This sequence comes from Tachina fera, assembly GCA_905220375.1. Lineage (NCBI taxonomy): Eukaryota > Metazoa > Arthropoda > Insecta > Diptera > Tachinidae > Tachina > Tachina fera. The sequence goes on from LR999963.1 coordinate 182,808,012, forward strand.
AAATTCGGTATTACATATAAAAACTCTCTATAAAAATTTCACGTGGAATTCCTTTATACATAAATAAAATCCCAGCACAGTGCTTAAAAACACTAAAAATTTTTCAAAATGATTATGTAGTTCATAAAAAAACGTGAAATATGTTCAGATATAAAACTTGAATTTAATTACATCAAAAACATTAAAATTCTTTACATTGACAACACTGCCTTGCGAAAAAGTAACTGTTTTATTTTTCAATTATGTATATTTTATAATCTACTCCCCAAACGCAACTTTTCACCCACTCTTTTTTAGATTTCGTGCAACGATGGCTTGCCCCAAAAAATTTGCCCCGATTGTTTTTCAAAATTTTGCACAGTCTCCTCATTTCGTTTACAATGTTTGGAGGCACAAACAATTTTAAGCAATATTTTCGATAAAATCGATACACAAAGTATACAAGAAGAACAAGAGCAAGAAGAAGTTTTCGAGAGTTTTGCTAATGAACAGGATAATGATGCACAAAATGCCGTAACAACTATAAGTAGCGCTGCTGCAGTAGTAGCAGCAGCCGCAGCAGCAGCAGATGACACAACAGTGACCGAGGCAGAACCAGAAATAATAACAATTGCGCACACATTTGAGACAACAACTGTAAAGAGCACTAACAATAACAACAATAACAACAACAATAATATTATAAATAACGGTAAGTGTGAGCAGTAATGTAAACAAAATAGTAAATCAAAAGCAAAACATCGCAATGTGGAAGAAAAAAAATTAACAATAACAACAACAAACATTAAAATTACAAAAAGTCCTTTTGTTTTGTTTTGTTTTATTGAGGTGGGTCAGTGAACCCACCTGTTTTATTTATGTGTGTTGGTGAAGAAATAGTAAATGTTTTATTTACTAAATAATTGATTTTTTTTGCAGGGAGTTTTAGTGAAATCTTAAACTTAAATCATAATTACAGTACGGAGGTTTCATTTAGAAATACAAACATCACCAAATTATCAGACACTGCCTGTTTAAAAAACGATAATAAAAGCCATAATTTTAATAGCATCTTTGAAAAATTAGACGATATTAATAACGATACTGCTAATGAAGATGCAACCGCCAATAATATAACTAATTTAGATACGAGTAATAATGGAACCACACTACCACATGATACCAACGATTTAGATGAAAATGACATTATAGAAGAACTCATCGAAGAACTAGACATCATTGACGAAATTAATGAAGAAGAAGAGAATGAAAGTCTAACAAATGAAAATATATTGTCCCAATCAATTGACAACGAAAATGATGATCACTTAAACGAAGATTTAGGTATAACATTCGAGTGTAAATACTGTTACAAGTGGAAGAATAGCGCCTCCGAAAACTTTCTCACGCAACAGGAGTTGTTGACTCATATCACTAAACTACACAATTCGGAACAGCCGTATAATTGTCCTTATTGCAAGCAAACGTTTATGGATGCCGCTTCAAGGACCACACACTTAAAGGAAGAGCACAGCCAAAAAGTACATGAGTGTGAAACGTGTGGTAAAAAATACGCTGATAAATTTAATTTAAAAAATCACATCGAAAAATATCACAGTGGCACCGATTTCGATTGTACGCTGTGTGATAAGAGTTTTTGTTCGCGCAAGAGTTTGAATTATCACATGAAATGGCACAATCCGAAGGAACAATTAAAATGCAGCTACTGTGATCGTTTGTTTATCAATCAAAGACATTTGAAGTGCCACGAGGAGACACACACGGGATTTCGTAGTCAGGAGGTGTGTTCGTTTTGTGGAAAAAGTAAGTGAAAAAAGGTGTTTGTAATGAAAAATGTTCCCTTTGAACACATGATATTTATTCCTTTTAAGATTTCTTCCATTTGAAAACGCTTAGATGGCATATTTATCGGCAACATGGTGGGGAGAAACCATATAAATGTGCCAGATGTACAGAAGGTGAGCATATAGTATATTAATGAATGATATTTTTGTTCCCCATGGTCGAAACATGGCCTAAACGTTACTGGCGGGATTTCAATCTCAAGTCTAATAAATGAAATTGAATTTTTTTTTTTAATCAAACATAATAGGCCTTATTACGAGTGTCATATTACGATTTCGACTACGACGATACAGAATACATACAGAAGTGTAGAAAGTGACAGGTAAAAAATCTTCAATCGGGTTTTTTAACATTTCAGGAAAAACGAGACACATAGAAAAATATCCTTATCTCTTTTCTCTTGTTTTCTCTGTATGCTTTGTGGTGACGATTTTGTACTACACATTGCCACATTTTTCTTTAATATAGTATAAAATCGTCATAGTGGAAGCCCTAATACGACAGTTGTAATTACGCCCCAAATTTGTTAAAAATTTTTTTATCTAGTTTATTTACCTAGACGAACATCGGCGTAGCTATAAATTTTTTTAGGAGGGGCATTGTGACTGACGATTTTCATGAATAATATTAAAATAAATATTTACATGCAATTGCTAATATTTCTGGGGGGCAATAGCAATCCTTAGGGGGAGCACTGCACCCCCAGAATGGCCTTTCTACGCCTATGTAGACGATTAAAACTGATTTTAGCTAATGATAGATAGTTAATCCTCATATCGTTCCTCATATTGTGTACAAATGTCATACAAAAATATTTCCTTTACTCAGCTCTTGTTAGCAAAATAAAATTTTAGTTTAAAAATTAAATTTTCTTTTTCCGTTAAAGTTTTCAATTTACACACAACACATTGAAAAGTTTTAATTTGTTTTCTGGCAAAATAATTATTTTGAGATATGACGTTGTTTGAATAAATGAGCGATGTATACTGTGAACATAAGTAATGGAAATAATTATTACAATGCACATTGCAATTATGGTGTCGAACCGCCATTCTTCGACCACTTAGTTGAAATTTACACTATGCAAGTCTTATTGCTAAGCTGATTAGTTTGTGGAAGAGAGAGACGAGGGGAACATAAACGTTTCTCTTCCCCTCGTCTCTTTCTCTATCTCGTAACAAACTAATCAGCTTGCATAGTATAAATTAGGACTTAATTGCAAAAATCGAATAATGCAGTTCTGATGAGATTTAGGGGCAATATTCATGATTTTTACATTATAACGAATAACCTTTAATACCTTGGATAAAATCCTACCCTTAACTAACGCCAAGTTATAATAATGGCCCCTGGGGTAACAAGTGCGATGTGCTATATTTATATTGTAAGTATTTCTTTTCAGTTTTCACATCATATTTCGCAAAACGTATACACATGCTTGAATTTCATTTGGATAATTTAACGCTAATCGAAAAGACCGAATGCATGCTGTGCCACAAACGTTACGACAATGAATTGGAACTTAAGGATCATATGCTGGAAGATCACAAGGAAAATAAAGGAGCTGTAAAAATAGCCAATAATAAAAGAGTCATTATGAACAAAAAACCAAAAAGTTTTACAGGAATATTTCAATGTGAAAAATGTGATAAAAGATTTAATATGAAATCAGCTTTAGAGAGACACATGCCCGTTCATTCCACAGAGGGAAGGTAAGTACATAAATCAAAATGTTAATTATGATATAAAATAATTTTAGATTTTTATAATTCGAAAGACCTCATGCGTGTCCTCAATGTCCTAAGCGCTTTAAGCGTTCGCAAGATATGAAATGGCATTTAAAAACACATTCCTCAGAGAAACCGAATATCTGTGATGTTTGTGGCAAAGGATTTGCTTTAAAGTATGTATTAACCCAGCATCGTAGAAGTCATGAAGGTATTTATATACATATTTATATTTTTATTTATTTGTTATGGAAAAAAATTGTTTTAAATGTTAAAATTTTAGTTTTAGAAAAGAACTTTACCTGTTCCACCTGTGGTCGTTCATATCTCTTTGAAAAATCTTTGCGTTTGCACGAACGCATACACAGTGGTAAAACCTATTACAAATGTGATTTGTGCAGTGAAAGCTTTGTTACACACATTAAATTTAAGTGTAAGTAAGACATTTTCAAGACCCTGATACAGAATATATTTATATGTATCCCTAACTTTGTAGAATAAAGAGTTTCGAAAAATCGCAATATTTTACATGTATACAAACATTTTCTTTTCTCTAGGGCATATGAAAAAAATGCACGACGAAGAAGAAGTGGCCGCCACAAATTTTAATCCTAATAAAAATAAATCTAACATTGAGCTGCCATTGGACGATTTGGTCAATATTGTGATTACTTAGTAATAACGATTTACACTTTTAGGACCATATTATATATAAATAAAAAATGGAAAATAAAATATTTTACAAAAACACATGTCACGCAAAAAAAAATTGCACAAAAAATATTAATTTTAAACAGCACTTATTGACCATTAATTAAAAAATATTAAAGAAAACAATAAAGTTGATGATTATAAGCAATTACCGCTCAAATATCAAAGTATATATATTAAAATGCATTTATTTTAAAATGTTTTAAATATAAAGTTTATAAGTAGATTTATTTATAAAAGTGAAAAGCTTTTAACACAAATGTCGTTTTATCATTGCAAACAAAACTTAAGTAGAAAATTCATCAAAAAATGCCTTTAAATTTGTCCATTTAGTAAAATAATAGATACATAATGTCGGTATGCATGCCTCAATATTATTTATAATGAAACATTTATTTTAAATATTCATTAACTTTAATTTTTCCTAAGGAAAATATTTATAGCTTATTTAAAAAAAAAACTATTATCCTAAAAGTATTTTTAAGTACATATTTGTTATTTTTGCATTAAAAAACTGTTTTTATGTACATGTACTACATACATACATATATCATTTACAGAGACTCTAATTAAAAGAACTATTTATTGTAAGTTTTATAATTGTTATTAACTGTTTTAATTTAATACATATGTAATTATAAAAGAAAATATGCTGTTTATAAGCTCAATTTTAAGTTGACATTTTCCAACTCTCAATAAATATATTAAATTTAAATAAATTCAACTCATGATGAACTTTAAAACTAACTAACGATTTCAGTTTAAATTTCGAATATGTATGTATTAAAAGTTAAGTAGTAAGTACATACTAAAGACCTGCACAAGATCTCTTACAAGAACTTTAAAGACATGAAGGATTTTTAAAATGTTTTACTTTACTTTGTTTTTCTAAAACAAACGCTAATCAACACTGTTGGCAATATATTTGTTTAAGAGCGGGTTTACATCTCTGTGCTAAATGCCACACAAGCGTAAAAATAGCGTAACCAACTAATTACTAATGAAAAACTATTTTATTCAGATATGTATTTATTAAGTTAAACAGTTTCATACATAATTAATAGACAGTTTTATAGAATCCAAAATGATTGCAAACTGTTTAAATCCATAAATATATAGGTATGTCTGAATCAAACAGTTTTTCATTAGTAATTAGTTGGTTACGTTTTTTGGGCAAATGACACACAAGAAATGACAGATGTAAGCTCAGCCTAAAATTGCAGGTATAGGAGTAAAGAAGAAAAATTTGTGATGCTTCTCCTTCTTTCTACGCATGGGCGCGTATACAAACGTCATGCATGTACATGCTCTTTTATTTTTCTTCTCATATACAAACGCACACATGCACTGATATTAGCTGTGTGCGCTTGCTTTAAAAAAACCTGCCTGAAACACATAATAACTTATCATCTACATCTTACACACACACACACATACACTCAACGGTACAATATGTAAAATAACAAGCATAGACGCATCAACACTACTTCAGTTGATTGCTTGTTACGTACAAGAAGTCTTGGCGACATCGCTTGTTAACACTCATATACACGTACACCAATACATCCATCATACTTCGCTTATAATACGACATTGGTTTAGTATAATACATGCCACGAAAATACATTTAAAAAAACAAGACGTATTAACGTATTAACATTGACTGTTTATGCAGGTCTCTAGTACATACCTACATATATATCGTTACCTTAAAATAGGAAAGCCATAACTAAATATTATTTTGAAATCGAATTTTTTGTATATTTCGATAGAAGCACATCTAATGTATCGAAAAATGCAAAAAAAAAAGTTTTAGAAATAAGAAAAACAATTTAATTTTTAAACGAAACGTTTATGGAATTGAACAAAGTTTGTTTCATTTTTTAAATAAAAGTGCGCGCTTTTACTTATAAACTGTTCGGTTATAAAAATAACAATGTTCTAATATTAATATTAAAAGAAACATTTTAAAACGAAAGCCTAAAATTGTTTTAAAAATGTGTTTTTGCTTTTTTATATGAGTAACCATGCAATTTGTCTATAAATAAATAGCTTTATATTGATAATTAAATTATTTAATAGAAGAAGCAGAGCTCCATAATGTAATATACTTTCCGTACCTTAAAAACATTTAGATTATTATACATACATACATACATATCGATTGATATATAAAGAAAAACGGATTTCAATAATATTATGCAAATATCGAAACACTTTGATATGTATGCATGTGTGTGTGTATAAATCAAAATAAATATTTTCTACATTCACATCTCTACATATATACGCAGTATACTTTCCTGTAAATACCGCAATTTCTATACGTATGTACTTACTGAACACATTCCCAAAAATAACGGTCTCTCAAGCAACACTTTATTAAAATTCCATGTCTAAGCGTCAGCTGGCGCTTACAACATACACAATAAATTTTTTCCTAATCATAATATCTGCTCAAATTGTCAAAGAGCATGTGAAAAAATAAAACAATATTGTTTTATGTATGCAACTTGACATTTTACAAGTTCTATTATATCTCCGCCAGTATTTGTGTTATCATATCACTTTGTTCTAACTGACATTTTCCTTTCCTTCATCTCGGATAATTGACCAATCAGCTATGAACACATAAGAAATACAACTCTGTAAAATAATAGATAATAGCAAATGATAGAACACACGTCAGTGTTTTGAAAAAAATAATAAGAAAATATCCCAAATCGCTAATAACTATTTTCGGCAATAAATTATTTGGATGCATTAATAATTCATATAGTCAAGAGTGCACGTAATAAAAACAAAGCAATAAACGCAACAATTTAAACAATTTTGTTAACAAAATAAAACGGAGTAGCAAAGTAAATTTAGTGGACAAAAAGTAAATAGCAAATTTATTGTATAGTATTTTTCCCACGGACTGCCACGCTACAAAATTCTGATATTTAATTTTTCAAAAGAATTTCTAAAACTGCGCTACAAAGTATAAGTTCCTTATATGTAAATGTAGAATTGTTTGTAGGAAAAAAAGAAACATCTGCCATTAGAGGAAATAGATAAAAATGGTTGTGTCATTGCCGGACTTGTTACTACTTGGTGGCGAAAGGAAATTGACGGCCTGTTTATTATTGCTTTTATTGGAACTATTTTTAGAAGGTAATTCTCACAGTCTAACGAACTAACACTATATTTTCGATTATAACACCTTGAACTTGAGCTAACAGAAGTGTTACTTCAACTAACAAATATATATAAAATAAATATTTTATACTTAAACAGGAGCCGAATCTGTTCCAAATGCTGATATTGAAAATCATTTGGAATTGGGCAGACAGTTCTTAGCTCGCAATCAATTAAGCGATGCTTTGACACATTATCATGCCGCTGTGGGTAAGTTTGGGTCTTTGTATTCTATTGTGTTTTGAACTAGTATATGCTTATACATGCATATGCCCATTCCAGAGGGTGATCCCACAAACTACTTGACTTTGTTCAAACGCGGTACTGTTTATTTGGCTCTGGGAAAAACTCGCTTTGCTGTACAAGACTTTACAAGTGTTTTGAAATTGAAACCAGACTTTACAGCAGCACGTTTACAGCGTGGTACAGTTTATATGAAGACGGGAGAATACAATTTAGCTTTGGATGATTTTTCGGCCGTGGTAAGTAAACTACATACCCTTACTAATTAGTAAATCAAGCAATACTTTGTTTGCCGATATTCTAAGTTGTTATTTAGAGACGCTGATAAAATTTGAGATTTGTATTTTGTATACACATATGTATTACAATTTTTATTTAAAATGAAAAAGGTTATATCTGATAAATTTTAGCTTTTTATATACAGTCATAGTTTACAAATACCGAACTATGTATGTATGTTCAGTACAAGTGCTTGTACAACTGATTTATAAAACTGCTTCTTTCTAAAAGCCTTATTTTGTAAACTATTGCAATAAATTTTTGTGACGTGGTATATTTGTGTGAAATGTATTGGCATCATGGAAAAACTCAATTTCGTGAAATACGAGTTGGGGCCTTTCTACTTGTAATAATATACGAACTTTATCATATATAATCTAATATCTTACCTGATGTAGACATTTAAAAAAAAAAAAATAAGTACACGGTAGTTGAACTTTTTTCGGTTTTTAGTGATTTTTTTCCTTTTTTTTTTGTTTGGCTTTTTCGGTTTTTGGCGTTTTTTTTCGTTTTTTAGATTTAATCGATTTTTTGCTTTTTTAAAGTCTTGGCGCTTGTGTTTGTTTTTTCGGTTTTACGCGATTTAATTCAGTCGGCAATTTTTTTCGTTTTGGAAATTTTTTCTTTTTTTTTTGGGAATTTTTCGGTTTTTGTTTGTTTTCGCGCTTTGTTCGTTTTTGACGATTCTGCCGGTTTTTTGCCATTTTTTTTGTTTCAGCGATTTTTTTGATGTTGGTGATCTTACGTTTTGGCGATTTTCTTTTTTAAGTTTTTTTTTGATTTTTTCGGTTATGGCGTTAATATTTGGTTGTAGTTTTTGGCGATTTTTACGGTTTTTGACAATTTTTAGTTTTAACGTGTTGGCGATTTTTTTTTTGGTTCTCGGCGCTTTTTTTTGTGTTGGCGATTTTTCCGTTTTTTTTCGATTTTTAAGTTGTAACGGTTTATAAGTTTTTTTCCGGTTTTTGGTGTTTTTTTATTTTGGGATTTTTATCTTTAGCGTTTAGAAGAGCTTCAAGAGTTTACGGTATCCAAGATACAGCCAGTTGTCAAAATTACATAGAATAACATTAACTGTAAGAATACCCTTAATTTTGATTTTTTAAATGTTCGTACATATATTACATAGTCCTCGTTTAGACTTGCAATTTTTTTTGCTGCAATTTTTTAAAATTCTGCGTTGAAATTGCATAAGTGTCCACATTAGGAAATTATATAGTTTTTTTATAGTTTTGGCGTTTTCGCTTGTTTTTGGAGATATTTTCAGGGGAAAAATTAGGGCATTCGATACAACTCGTAATTTAAAAATATAAATAATATAAACTCTATTGAAATATTTTTAAACTACGAATCGTATTGAATGCCGTAATTTACTGTGATTTATTTTAGTTTTAGCGACTTTCTCGTTTTTGAGATTTTTTAGTTTATGGCGATTTTTTTTGTTGATATTTTTGTTTTTGACGTTTTTTGCGCTTTGTTAATTTTTGGCGATTTTTTAGCCTTGGCGCTAGTTCTGCGTTTCAAAGATTTTTTCTTCGCAACTTTTCCGGTTTTTTGGTTTTGACGGTTTTTTTGTCTCAGCGATTTTTTTTGTTTTGGAGGTTTTGGCGATTTTTTTTTGGACTTTTTCGCGCTTTGTTTGGGATTTTTATGGGCTTGGCGTTATTTTTTCGCTTCAGGGATTTTTTCGTGTTGGCGATTTTTCCGGTTTTTGGTATTTTGTAATTTTTTATTTTTAGCGTTTTTTGAGAGTTTCAAGATTTTAACTTTTACAGTTTCCAAGATGCAAGTGAGAGAATACCTTTTAATTTTGATTTTTTTTTAATTTGTCTATAAATTACACAGGATTTCAACATGATACGTTGCTCGCTTTAGAACACCCTATAATTCTTAACTATAATTTTTAACTAAACTATTTTTTTAAGCTTTAGGTCTGGTATTATTTGTCTTTTTATTTTATCAATATTTCGTTAACTTTCGGTTAACTTCTTCAAGATATATGTTTATTGTTTTTTGTTTTTTAATATTTAGTATTTTTCTTTTCTCCTTTCAATTACAAATTGTAAAAAATAATTTGTAATTGAAAGGAGAAAAGAAAAAAGAAAAATACTAAATATTAAAAAACAAAAAACAATAAACATATATCCTGAAGAAGTTAACCGAAGGTTAACGAAATATTGATAAAATAAAAAGACAAATAATACCAGACCTAAAGCTTAAAAAAATAGTTTAATTGAATATATAAAAAAGGTCGAAAAATTAGATAAAATAATATAATTTTTAACATATATTCGTTGTAGTTGGGCCAAAGTTTTGCATATTCTGTGAATATTTTAGGTCCGCAGCTCTTAAGTTTCTCGAGAAAACAGCTTGTGCCAGATGGAGGAACATCTTATTAAAAACAATAGGGTTCCTTTTCACCTTTGGTGTACCCAACCCTAAATATCAGCAAATAACCGTTATTTTTGTTTGAAAAAAATCACTTCTCAAAAAAAATTAAAAAATTAAAAATTTTAAAATCATTCGAGTTTCTAAAAAATCTAGTTTGAAAAAAACTAAAATGGTGTGTTTGGCCCGTTGTCCATTGTTGGCTTGTACTGCTTTTTTTTCTTTAAAAATTCATGAATAATTATTATTTTTGGTCCCTGATTTAGACACAGATAAATGTAAGCTAACATTAGTAATTATATACGGCCCGGTTCTGTAAACCGAAACCGAGTAAATTTTCAAGAGTAAGTTTTCAAGAAATTAATAAGGACGCTAATTTTCTTTCAGATATGATATAATCTATCTATAGATATAAATAGAAAAATTAAAAGGAGTCTGAAAAAATATTTCTATTATCCGAGTTAGTTTTCTAAAATCGTGCGATTTCAAATCGATTCGGTTTATAGAATAGAGCCGATAAAATTCACCAGTCGATTACTTTTGTTTTTCCCCTAGAAAGTCTTACGGCCTGTCCCACGATGTTACCAGAAATCGTTCGATCGAAAGGTTATACAGAAAACGAAAACAAATTTTCTAATTTTATTGTTGTTTGCAATACAAGTTGTCGATCGAACGATTTCTGGTGACATCGTGGGACAGGCCGTTAATTAAAATAAAAAAAAATTTCCCATATTGCTCACAAAGTCATAATGTATTTAAAACTTTCAGCTGGATGCAGAACCTTACAATGAAGTTGCATTGGAAAGTAAATCGCGCATTGAGCCCGCTAAAGAGCAGTGGATGCTTATTCAAGATCTAGTAACAAGTGGAGATCATCGTAATGCCATTCAAATGCTTACACAGCTGCTCGCAATCTCACCATGGAGCGTTACATACCGTCAAAAACGTGCCGAAGCCTACATAGCTATCAATGATAAGTTGTCTGCCATTTCGGACTTGGGATCAGTTAACAGACTATCACAGGATAGTGCGGATGGCTACTATAAATTATCTAAGTTATTATATGAAATTGGCCACGCGAGCACAGCTCTAAAGGAAATTAGAGAGTGTTTGAAATTCGATCCTGATCATAAGGGCTGTTTTACATTCTACAAGAAATTGAAAAACGTGGAAAAAGGATTGTCCGGAGCAGAGAAAGCACGTGATGAAAAACGCTATCCAGACTGCATAGCAGCCGCTGAAGCAGCTCTAAAACACGAAAAGGAAGAAAACATGATTATATACGAAGCCAAACGTTTGCTGTGTAATTGTTACATGCACGATGAGCAGTATGCCAAATCATTGGGCTATTGTAAGGCTGCTTTGGAAATCTTGCCTGATGCTCAAATTTACTGTGATCGTGCCGAGTCTTTGCTTGGCACTGAAATGTATGATGATGCCATACATGACTTCAATGACGCTTTACGTTTAGATGAGAACCTACAAAGAGCTAAAGATGGCCTGGAAAAAGCTAAAAGACTGCAAAAACAAGCCGAACGGCGTGATTATTATAAGATTTTAGGTGTTAAGCGTAGCGCCACCAAACAGGAAGTAGTCAAAGCCTATCGCAAGGCTGCACAAAAATGGCATCCTGACAACTTCCAAGGCGATGAGAAGAAAATAGCCGAAAAGAAATTCATAGATATTGCTGCCGCCAAAGAAGTGCTCACAAATCCCGAGAAACGAAAACAGTTTGACAATGGCCAAGATCCCTTAGATCCAGAGGGTCAACAAGGCGGCCATAACTTCCATGGTGGCAATCCATTCCAGCACTTCCAACACGGGTCACCGTTCCAGTTTAAGTTTCATTTCAACTAACATCTACTTGCCGAGCGAGACATTGGCATTGGCATTAATTAAGCTTAATTTTTAGTCAAGTTTGTTTAATTAATTAATATTAACTCATTATATAGCCATGTAAAACTAGGTAAAAGAAAAGTAAGAACTTGTTTTTCCTAATTTCTCTAAAATTATTACTAAACTAAACAAATAATAAGACTAAAGAAAACTCAACTAATTGGTAAAGACACAAAACAACAACAAAAAAAAGAAAACAGCATTTATTAGAACTACAAATTCTCTTTACTCCTTTCTTTCTTCTTTTTTTTAAACTGTTTGTATAGTTTAAGGTAAACTTGTATATCCTAAAATCAACCCAATGTTTTTACGTCTTAATAAATTTCTTTGGGTTTTTTTTTCTATAAACACAAGTCGTTATTTGCCATCATATCATAAATTTTCTTATTTTGTTTTTTTTAATAAATTTTTTTTTAGTTTATTTTGTTTCACTCTTGCAATTTGTTTTGTAAATAGTAGGTTATTAATAAATATATACTTATGGATGTGTATGTATATTAAAACAAAAAAAAATATTTCTTATTTATTAACACAAAATTATGCTATAGTCTCTATCAGTTGTATGTATGTAATACAATTTAAATTTTTTGATAATCAAGGGCATACAAAAAAATTAAATATATTTCAACAAAATTTTTAACCACGACTTCTTGTTCTTTTTTTGTTTTTTTTTTTATAACACAGATCTCTAATATAAGAACCCATAATAACAAAACAAAGAAAAAATAAATAAATAAAAAAAATAGCAAACTAAAATTTAATAAAAAGCGAGAGTATATTAAAAATGCAAAAGTGGTTCGGAATTATTTATTATTATATTTTTTTATTAATGCAGAGATAAGGACAATGAGGACGTTGTTGTTGGTTGTTGCTATAGCACCTTAATGGACAAAAGCTGTTCAAAAATTGCAATTGATATGACTGCCTGTGGTTTGTGACGTCATTCCATTTTATATTTAAAATAGGTTTTCGCAAATTTGCATAACACATTTATTTAATTAAAATTAAATTTCCTATCATTCCGTATCGGAATAAGCTTGATGAAGTCTATAATACCGGTGCCATAACCGCTAAAAAAAAGCTTAAGCGACATAATTTTCGAACTAATGTCACTATATCGAATAAAAACTTTCGACTGAAAATTTACATTTAAAACACAACAAAAATAACAAAATATGCAAACTTGTGTTTGTTTTCAATATAAATTGTAAATAGAAAGTTTTCTTTCGATATCGTGAAACATGCACTTAATTTTTTGATGAAAATCGATTATGTACAATGATGGTAAGCAATTGAGTTTCGTCAAAAAAAAAGAAGATAAAAATATCATCGAGCCTTATTTTCGATTTTATCGTAAGTGACAAAAATAAAATTTTTCAGAAGGTTTTTTTTTAAATATTCAAATGAGTTTTTGCATGTATCTTAAAAGTTATCAAAAAATTTGACATTTTGATAATTCTAAACTATGGGCGGGACCATAAAATTTTAATTTCAATAAAAAGGTTTATTTTCGATAACATGTCGTTTACGATAAAATCGAAAAAAAGGCTCGATATGTTGCGTAAGCTTTTTTTTTGGCTGTTATGGCTCGATATCACAAGCGATAACGGCATAAGTCGAAAAATATAAGGTCGAGAAAGCCCATTTTAATGGCTAAACGTTTTTTCTAAAAAAATCAAAATGGCCCTGAATCAGGGCAATTATGAATAAAATTCCGCGAGTAATTTTTCCCGGGGAATAATTCCAGCTAATAGCAAGTAATAGGGAAAGCAAAAAATTCTAATTGCAAAAGAGAATTATATTCATAATTGCCCTGGTTAAAATAATTTTGTCTTAAAGCAAAGATATTAACGAATGTACCCAATATTTTATGAAAATGTAATTTTTAGTATAATTTCTGGCTTAGTACAAATTTTATTGGACTTCTTAAGACTTGGGTCAATATTGTTTTGCTTATCGCCCTTATTGTGAATTAATTTACAACCAGAGCCAATTGTTGCCGATAAAGAGTTTACAAGTGACAACATTTACTGTCGTCTTGATGTGACGTCAACGACGCCAATCACAATAAGGGGTTATGTATATCTTTATAATAAACTTCTTTAGAGACATGGCGATTTCACGTAAATATCATCATATGCTGTTAAGCACAGATGTGTGCATATAGAAATTTATCAATTTAAATACGAAATGCTGATTATTTCAAGAAACATTTTTTTTTCATTCGTATTGCTTGCAATATGAACGATCAGGGAACGATCAAATAAAGTCGTCAGTCAATCACGTGCATATCGCACTTGATCAACTAAAAATGTTTAAAATACACTTTTTGCAAGAAATCAGCTAAGAACATAAATATCATCTATCTACTGTAAAAATATCTAAGTATTCCGATTAATCTTCTGTTTCTCTAAAACCACGTTTGAGACCATTTTTGTGAAAGTGTAGTGACGGCTGACCTTAAAATAAATTTCAGATTCTATGGATAAGTTGTTTTATAATTTTTTTCTTCTCATATGTGAGATTTTTGTAGAGGCTGCTTGCTTCCTTCATCATCTTATCATAACTTTGAAATGACTTATTCGATTTTTTTTGCGCTATATGTCATAAAATTCCAAGCTTTCCTCGCTTTAAGTTATTCTAATACCATTTTTTAATATAACCAACATATTTGGAATTATTGAAAAACAAATGATAAAAAAAATTTTTTCTTAGAAAAATTATGAAATTTTAGATTTCTAAAAATTCAAAGCAGCAATTACCAGTTTCACTATTTGTTCCTACAGCTGCATATGATAGAAATACAAATGAATCATAATTCATGAAAGTTGTACCTACTTTTGACCAAAAAAGGAAATTTGCAAAAAACATCTTATTATTGCAGTATATAAACTCCTTTTTATTTTTATTTTAATAAATTGTGAATTTAATAATTTTCAGTTCCTTTAACATTAGTGAGTGAGAGCATCAAAGTATTACAATTTATTACTTGAGAGAAGAAAAAAAATAGTAATTTGCATAAAATTCGATAAAACAGTTGCGATATAAATATATCAAATGTGAAAACTTAAATACATCAATACATATATGAAATTCACAAGGAAGCGTAAAAGAACACAAATTACATAGTACATACATTAAAAAAAATATTTTGGATATTAAACGCTCTGTATAAAGAAAACATAAATGAAAACGGCTGCTATAAAAATTGAGATTAAGATTAGAGAATGTTTCAAATGGTACTTCTCTTCCATGACCAGCATAAATTGGCGGAATGAAGAATCGTTAGTGTCCTTAATGGTGCGTCTGGGATTGATGGCTGCACCTATGGTGCGTCTAGAGTAGGCACTATCACGATTGCGTAAAGTGGGTTTAGGTGGAGAGATTTTTGTGGGACCAATTGAATGGCGCATAGGTGTGGCCTTGATGTGTTCTAAATTACGAGCAAATTGGCTCAGGAAAGGAGTTTCGGCATCTTTAATTGGAGATTCTTCTATCAAAACCACCTCATCTTCTTCGTCTTCGTCGTCGTAATCATCTTCTATCTCAGCTTCATAAGGTGCAGCATATTGGGATGATGCTCTTACGGGAAAATTATAGCCTGCAGACGATGGTGGTATGTAGCTTTTGCGCACATTAGTGGTAGACAAGTAGTTGGGCTTGTTATAATTATAGGAATTCAAAGAACTGTAACGCGTATTGGTACCAAGTGTCGATGCCACAGGCGCACTAGTAGTAACTTTTGATTCAGAAACGGACACGTAACTAAATTTTGGAGGATTCTTTACTACAGTTTCCTCAGCTGCTTCCTCTTGCATTATAATTTCTTCAACTAAATCTAGGTCGTCGACAGTATACCCCTTACTAACAGGAGAAGTTTCCTGCACATATGAAGTGGTAACCACTCCTGTTTTACTTAATTGTTGAGGTTTAGGAGAGGGTTCTTTTGTTGGCAATTTGGGGTAGAGTGTCTTGGGCTTTTCTGGAGTCTTAGCTTTAGTCTTAATTGGCTCCGGTTCTACACGGTCAGGTGAAACATCCGAATACTCTGGTTCACTAACCGTAGTGGTGGTGACAACGTGCCTTTCTGGAACAGCTATCGTACGACGCGAAGGTCGATTACTGGCGTTAGTTTGTTTTGGCGCAGTAGTGTTACTTATTTTGGGCGCTGACGCCACCTCCGATGGTTTAGAGACATGCATTGTTTCTCGGCGATTACCTTTCGACGGTGTACTTGTTACGGGCTTACCCGACATTGCCGCTTCCAATCGTCTGATAAGAAGTTTTCTGCTGGAATCAGTCACAGGCACATTAGGCATACCGAATTCAATGCATTTTTGTCTTAATTCCTTATTGCTGAGAGCTTCTAATTCCGCCATTGTTGAATTTTATAGTCTTTTGTTTATTAGCCAAAACAAACGCAGAAACGATTAACACAAAATATTCACACAAATAACTAGACTAACAACGTATATTAATGCACCACAATTGAACTTTTAACAATAAATTCTGGTTTTTTTCGTTTTACAACAACTAAAGAAACTGGAATGAATTTCAAAATGTTTAGCAACTAAAAAAGGCGAATTCATCTGAATTCGCCTTGGCAACTAAATAAAAGAAACAACACAGTGTTGTATTACTTGAAAGGGTGCTGCCAGATGTTGCAAGGTAATACGAACCATTTTCACACACCCAGCAACAATCAAAATGTACGTAAGCGCTGTCTGTTAGTGACTCTAATGTAATTGAGGGCATTATTTCCTAAATCTATTTAGTTATGCTAATATAACAACCAAATGGACTTAATTCAGCAAATGTTTTTAATTAAAAAGGCTTTGCTTTCCAACTCTGGATGAGCACAACTTGCCAAAATGTACTGTCAAAAGTTTGCACACTTGATGGCGCAACTAACAGTAAATCTTTGAATCAGCTATGAAGTGACATTTCTGTCGTGCCTTCTCTCTTTCGCCATTTGACAAGTTTCCGGTACGTACGGAATTTTAGTGAATTTAATAAAAATAAATAAAAAATATGCCTAATAATGTTACAAAATAAAATAAATTAACTATGAAAGCATTAAATTGTAACGTCTTCTATTGTAATTAAATGTTACTAAGTGCTAGTAAAGTAAATTATGCGAGATGTTTGAAGATAATGTACCAGTAGAGAATATGCATAATTTGTGTTATTAGTTTAAAACAGTGTTAGCGCATATAACAACATCAATGTTTAAATAAGTAAAAGTTAAAGATAAAAATTAATTTATTTTTATTTTATTGCGCTACAGTTAACTATGGCTGACACACAAGCTGCTCCCGCTGCTGCTGCTGCTCCTGTCAAAGCACCCAAAGCTCTTAAGGCCGCTAAAGCCCCAAAGGCCACCAAAACCGAAAAAGCTGCCGATGTAAAATCTGCACCTAAATACAAACGTCATGGCCGTTTGTTCGCCAAGGCTGTGTTCACTGGTTACAAACGTGGTTTGAGAAATCAACACGAAAACCAAGCAATCTTGAAGGTAAATATTACACTTTATTTTTTTTTAGTTTTTCTAACAAAGTTTTCTTTTATTTAGATTGAGGGTGCTCGCAGAAAAGAACACGGTCAGTTTTACGTTGGCAAACGTTGTGTTTATGTGTACAAAGCTGAAACCAAGAAATGTGTGCCACAACATCCAGAACGTAAAACTCGCGTACGTGCCGTTTGGGGAAAAGTGACTCGTTTACACGGCAATAGCGGTTGTGTTCGTGCACGTTTCAACAGAAATTTGCCCGGTCACGCTATGGGTCATCGTATTCGCATTGTGAGTATATCGTTATTTTTTGCATAGAATTCATGTTATTAATGAATCTTCGGTTATAAAAAATGCTTGAGGCAAATGTTCAATTAATTTTATATATGAGATAAGCTCAACGAAATATTGTTTTCCAATAAGAAAGAAGTGCTTAAGTCTAATTTTGTAGGTCTTCCCCCTTCTGAATACCTTCAAACTTTTAATTCTTATTGCTGTAATACAATCAAATTTAAATTGTCCCTCCAAATGATAAGGAGCAACATATATATGAAAAAAAATTTCCTTTACGTGGTGAATCTGCTTGCTCCCATTGGTATATTTAAACTGAAAAATCTTAATTGTGTCGTCTTCAATTTGGACTTAAGCACTTATTTCTTTTCACCACATACTAAATTGAACGTTGTTAAAAGCCGCTTTGCATATAAAATTAAATCACATTTGTATATACTAATTTCTATTTTCTTTCTTTTTTTATTTCTAGATGTTGTACCCATCCAGAATTTAAGTTGTTTTAGAACTTAATTTGACCTTAATGTAAAGAAAACATTTTTTAAACTAATAAAAAAAAACAACATTAAAATCTTATCCAATAATTTGCAAAGGAAGTAATTTTTATTGAGTAAAAATGGGTTTTTATTCCTAATATGAAAATGAAGCCAATGAAGGTATGCATATTTTGTAATAATGCTAAAAGTATGTCTAATTTGCTATTCATATTTGGTTTTTGTGAATAAAGAAAATTTGTTAAATTGTTTCCTTTTTTCCTTTAGAAAATAAATAAAAAATCGGTAATATGAAAATTTAAAATTTCTCGTTCAATGTTCCATCTTTCCTTTTTCGTCTGTTGGTTATTGGTTTGCTGCATAACATTTGGTATCGAATAAAAATTCAAAATATTTTGAAATTTTGTTCGATATCGAACCTCGTAATTTGCACTAAAATACAATTTAAAAAAATTATTTTTCATAACTATTTTAATTTTTCCAATTACATATTTTTTATGTTGAGTACTATAGATTTAAAATATAATTTTAAAGTGCGTTAAAACTAGACGAATATGCCGTAGTGCCACATAAAATGCAATAGTGCTCAAAAGCAGCATTGCGCCAAATTTTTCATCACTCGCGTGGAGTTTTGTGTTTGTAACAGGGACCGCACGCAAATAACGATTATTTTCGAAATCTAACCTAAAAAAAATTCAGTGAAGTGCGACTTTTACTTTAGCCAATATAAACTATAGTTTTGGCATTTTTTTTCGTTTTTGGATTTTTTACGGTTTTAAGCTTTTTTTGTTTTGGGGTTTTTTGAATTTATTGGCGCTTTCTGAGTTTTGGCACTTTTTTTTTCTCGTTTTGGCGATTTTTTTTGGGTTTTTGAAGTTTTTTTTTTATTATTTTGGCGTTTTTTTTATTTTGGCAATTTTTTAATTCGCGTTTTTTTTCATATACATAGGTGCTTTTTTTTTGGTTTTGGCGATTTGTTTAGTTTTGGCACTTTTTTTTCTCGTTTTGAGGAATTTTTTTTTGTTTTTGGCGTTTTTTTTAATTTTTGCCTTGGCTTGGCGATTTTTTTAATTTTGGCGATTTTTTTTTCACATGAACAATTATTTTGGTTTTGGCGCATTTTTCGCTTTTTGAGGATTTTTTTCGGTTTTTGGCGTTTTTTTATTTTTGTCGATTTTTTTTATCTTTGGCGATTTTTATTTAATTTTGCCGATTTTTTTTCATATAAACAATTATTTTGGTTTTGGCGATTTATTTTGAATTTGATTTTTTTTTTAATTTTTGGCGATTTTTTCAGGTTTTTGTGATTTTTTTCGGTTTGGCGATTTTGTAATTTTCGGATATTTTAGTGTTGCCGTTTTTGAAAATTTCAAGAGTTCACCTTGCTATAAGTTGTCAAAATTACATAGTCAAAATTGCATTAACTGATGGACCACCCTTTAATTTAAATTTCTTAATGTTAATTGTTGTAGTCCTATATAAAAATACACTAATTTTACAAATTTCAAATGTCAATATACATATGTAAACACAATTGTATGTATATTACGTGGGACTTTAACATTTTTCGTTGCTCCTTTTGGAACACCCTTTAATTTTTAACTCTCGTGTATTTACGGCTAAAGTTCTACATACTCTGCCCAAATTTCAGGTCCGTAGCTCTTACGGTTCCTGAGAAAATACCTTGTGACGGACAGCGAAGCGAAACCAATAGGGTTCCTTTTTTCACATTTGGTGTACGGAACCCTAAAAATTAAACTAATAGAGAACTGCTACGTGCACAAGGAATACACCAAGATTCATTGATTTTTATTTGTTTAATTTTTATTAAAAAACAACTTTTCTGATTATGTCTTGATTTTTATTTATTCCTCAGAAAATAAAGAAATAATTATTAGTTAGTAGTTACTCTATGATTTTTACTTTTTGCTTGAAAAAAATTTAATTTTTAACCCGATTTAAAATCAAATTTATCTCCAGAGTCTGTAAAAAAATTATTTTTCTATATTTTATTCGGTTTAAAAATGGACTTTTTTTAAGCAAAAAAAATCAAAAAGTAACTGCTATTTCCTAAGGAATAAATAAAAATCAAGAAATAACTTATTTTCTGACCAATAAATAAAAGTCAAGAAATAATGATTAAAAAGTAATTTTTAAAATAAAACAACCTTTAGGGTCCCTGGTTTCTAACAACACGTTGCAGTATGCAAATGAGCAATACCTGCATGAAGCTTTATCATCGTGGTGAGGGTGTCATTAAATTTTGTTTTTTTATGATTACTGTTGTAACGAAATATGTACGTATGTAGTCAAATCCACTTCTTCCTTTTAATTTTTTTCCTGCCGCATAGTGTGCGATTATTACAACATTAAATGTTAGGAGAGTTTATAAAAAGCAATAAAAACAATATGCCCAAACATTTATTAGTCATAGTATTTTTCCCACAATCAAACAAGTTTGTTTTTTTTTCTTTTCCATTTTTTGAATTCTATTCATTCTTTTACAACGCTAAGCTTCCATACAAGATTTACTTGTTAGGTTTCCTGCATGTCTGCTAACAGCACAATACACCACTATTAACAATATCGTCAGTCATCCTGTGTTAAATACAACCAGCGTTTTTTAAAGTTTCTACAGGCCATCTCTTTGATTTCTGTGTTATAGCATGCTTATGTTCTTCCTCTACATGAATATATATGTACATACATACAAACATACGTATGTATGCTCGTATGTGTGTATGGACGTACATAATCATTTGAGAAAATTACTCTATCCTGTGTTGCTAATGCTTGGTTCTGACCTGAAATTGTCTGGCTGCTGCTGCCGTACCTTGTACATTTGAAAAGAAAAAAAAACAATCATTTCTTATGCCGCTTTTGATCTTGTTTATACGATGCTTTAACGTTTTACATTCTTTATCATGTTATTATTATTATAGGAATTTTTTCATTCTTTCGTTTACTTTACATCTCCAATTTATCTGAAAAGGATTTTACACACCCTTCTAATGTTCGGACGTGTCTACTCTAGTACTCAATGGATTACACATATATATACATATGTATGTATGTATGTACATACATACATATTTTAGCTTTGCCTTTTTTCTGTAGTTGGCGGTTGTAGCAACCTTAACAACAGCCTTGATCATAGAAATAGCGGTGTAATCGCCACGTTCGCATTTTTCTGTTTCTGCAAATTTATTTAATAAATGTTTTGTAAACCTAAATTAATTTCTATGACTACGGCAGTAAATTATTTGGTGGTAGAAATCCATTTAATAGTGCAGCCATAAAGACAGTTACAAAAATACTGTTAATATTATGAGCACTGCCAGTTGCAAAGTCAACTGAAGTATGGTTGCCATCCAACCATGATTAAATAGTTAATTAATCCCCCTTATCGTGGTTGGTGATTTTAGACTTTAAATTCGACTATTTGTGGTTGGTTAAATAAATTAAGCTATATTTTTCTTTAATCTATTACAATACGCCTGACTTTCGCCGCAAAATCACCAATCATAATAAGGGGGAATATCTTAAAAAATTTGAATTAAACAATTATTTTATTTATTCTTGTGTAGTTTTTGCTATAGTTAGTTACAAATTAAATTTACAAGTATTACTCTGCTCTGGAGTAATATCGAGTCATAACCAAAAATGCCAAAAATGCTTAATTGACACATATTTTGGACATTTTTTTTTTGACGAAAATCAATTATTTACGATCGCAAATAATCGAATTTTGGTATAAAATTATGTTCGAAAATGATGTTGCTTAAGTTTTTTTGTAATTTTGGTACGAATAGTAGTTTTAATTGGTCTCTATAGGCTTTAAAGTGAACTGAAAAATGTACCTATGAAAATATATAAATTTTTATCCAATATGTAAAATTCAGTTTATACCAGCGTACTTTTTTTTATCTTTATAAAAATTTTTTGCTGCATAACATTTCATTATTTCAAATTTATTACACACACTACATAAGCACATATTCTGCCTGAATTCTTTTGCCAACGTCAGACGCATTTTTCTCTTTTTTCCATAGACATTTGCAAAATATGTATTTCTTTTTGTACTTATTAAAGCCCTTGTATGTGAATGTTGTGTTTTGTTATTCCCAGAAGTATGCGATTTGTCTGTCCCATGTCTCTGAGGATCACGAAAGTTGTTTCTTATTATTTTTAAAGATGCAATTGAAAGTAAAACGTGCATGTTTGTATGTATGTACACATGTAAGTTCTAAATAAGTTTCTACATACCTACATGCCTACATATCGTCACCAAAAATCCGAAACGCCCAATTCAGTATTTTTTATTATTATAGAATTAAATATTTTTTATTAATTAATGTGATTTCCTAAAGAAGAGAAGAAAAATGAAACTAGACTTTTAGCAAAAAATGTTCAAGTGATATTGGTTTGATGGTTTTGGCGTTTGCTTATGTCGCTGTCTTATAAGACCGATGTGTTTTGATATAGTACATATGTATGTATGTACGTAATTACATATAAACACAAAAAATTTTGTATCTATCAAACATACATGCATATCGTTACCTTAATATAGAAATCTAAATTTTTGTATTTTTCGATTAATTAAATGTTCTATCGAAATATACAAAAAAACTCGATGTCAAAAATAAGCACCTGGGGTCTTTCTACATTAAGGTGACGGTATACAAATAAACATACATATATCGTCGTTTGGCTATTAGTTTGCCGCAGTCATAATGTATTTTAAATATACTGTGCAGCAAACCAGTATCCAGCCGACGATATAGTAAAATAAATTGTTCACTATACTATACTGATAGAGAACAATAAATTATTGGTGAGGGTTTTTTTTAATTTTTTTTCGAGGTTATAATTCTTTGATTTAGTAATGGGATCTGCACATGATGTGCGCAAACCGAGCAGTTCTGGATAACACTGAAACTGATGTATGAATTGCATTCTGGTGCATATATTTAGCAACAGAATCAAAATCTGGGGGGTCTGCTCTATAATTCGAAACGAAAGAAAATTCTTTCGAACTTGAATGTAATTAACATACAAATTCGTATGTATTTTCTTTGATTTTGAATTACAGAATTCGAAATTTCGAATTCTTAAAAATTCCACTTTTTGATCAATGATGTCCCGCTTTTTGCAAAAATAATCTGGTCACGTTAATCATACTACACAATACCCCTTTTAGATACGGAAACTTTACTTTGCAGTCTTAATTCAGCTGGGAGAAAGACAGAAAGAGATAGTATTCCTCCATCTGTCTTTCACACAGCTGAATTAAGACTGCAAAGTAAACTTTGCGTGTCTAAAAGGGGTATATCAATTTAAGTTCCATCCCTGACATGGTTATAACAGCTGTGCCTAATTGAAAGCGATGTTAGCTCCATGCCTTTTCCAATAATTCATAGCGTTTCCAGCTAAAACTGATAAATTTTGGACCTTAATTTGGTGGCTCATTTAGCCCTTAAGAAATGATATATATGGTATCCCATACATTTCTGACGATCTCCTGTATATTCTTTGAATTTATCGCTGCTGGAGACACTGTTCAGCGACTTTTACTTAAAAGACATCTGGCAGCGCTTGTAGCGTAGTTACGAGAAGGAGAGTGCATAATGCAAGTGATGCAAATACACTTGTTACTTTTTCTTGTTGTTGTAAATGCTCTTGTATTCTTGTTTGGAGATACATACATATGTATGCATGCGTTTACGAATACTGTATAGAAAATCATAAATAGTGCAATGAAAAATATTACTCACTCTAATTGTAATGAATAAATAACAAAATAAACACTGGATAAAATGAAATTATTAACGAGAATTAAACCTGTATCTGGTTTCTGTGTGTGTGTGTGTGTGTTTGGGTTTGTACATTTGAGCCACACACGAATTGAAAATTTGTTGGCAATTCAGTCAAACAACAGTAATCATATTGAGTGGTTGAGTTTTCGAAAGAAGTTGAGGCACGTCAGTTGAATTTATTTAGTTTAAAAAGAAGCAAGATAAAAGTGTTTATTTAATGCACAACTTGATAACAAAGGAGAAAAGTGCAATAGAAAAAATAGTGCATAAACTAAGAAGAACAAAACAACTGTGAAAAGTACCTACCTATAAATAATGAAACAAATGTGTAGATAAATACCAAGAAAAGGCTAGACAATAATAAGAGGGAATTAAAGTAGAAATTCAAAGGAACTACGTAAGTGCAACAAGTATGTAATTGTGAAATAAAACTAAAAGAAGCAAATAATAATAGTTTTCTTTTAAATATTAAATAAATTTTAAGTAGGTACCTATAAAACGTTTGGTACCTATGTACATAAATACACTTTTACTAAAAAGACCCCAGTTTTGCTGATTTTTTTCCATTTAGTAGTTAATGGTGTGTGTGTTTTTCCTTCCCCATTAGTAATTTTTTTGTGAAGTTTGTTTTGAACTGAAAGTAAATTGAACCTACTATGTACATACAGTATGTCAAGTAATTGTTTTTACATAGTTAAAATCGTTGTAAATTTTGACTTTTATCGTAAATATTTTTCTCCCTTTTTGCATTATGAAATTTTTTTGTAGTTGACTTCATTTTATATACATTTAAGTGCACATATAGTCGTAAGTTATAAGCAAAATTAAGAATGAGAGCATAAAAATTACATGAAAACCAAAAAAACTCGAAAATTTCTTTGTCAAGAAAATGTTTTTACATCCTTGTATTATATAGTAAGCAAATGGGAAAGATTTTAAGGTGTACAAAAATGAATATTGTTTTTGGCCGCCATTGGCATCAAATAGGCCTGTAAGACGACTTCTCATAAAAAAAAATTTTTTTTCGATATATACTGCTGAAATTTCCCACTTTCCCCTCCTAATACTGTTCTTAACTCCATTTAGTTCTTGAAATATAATTTGGAAACACTATTTTTCAGTTAAACCCATAAATTTTGAATAGGATATAGATCTGGACCTTGAGATGGAGTATTCACAACTTTACCGCAATTGAAAAGACACCATGTTCTTACCCAAAGTGCCCTACATTTCAGGTCAATACATTAATACAAATTTAAAACTTCCACGTTTACCAGCAATAACGCCAACCTTACTGAAGCTCTCATCCAAAAAAATACTTCAATATATTGAGCTACTGCCCCGCATCCATAATATTTTCAATAAAGCAAATTTATTCCTCCTTTTAAAGCATAAACATATATACGTATACATACTATATATACCTCCAATCCATCAACCAAATTATTTTAAATTTTACAGTTGGGTTAATGGTTTCACTTCCCAATATTTTAAAAATTTTTTTCATCCATACTTTGTTAGATCTGTACCTCTAATAAAGGAGAAGTTTGGTTTCGTCGCAGCAAATCACATTATCGTAGTAGCCATCAAGTATGCGTTATCGCAAAAGGCAATTGTTGTTCTTTGTGCTGCACTCTAAGAGGCGGGGATTTGCGAGCAGTTCTTGAAGTACAATCTATTTATTTATTTATCTTTTTAGCAATTGCCTCATGGGAGAGTGTTACTGAGCGATACTTCAATACGTTGAAATGGTTTTTGGTTGACAGCGCGAGTAAGGTTGGCTTTATTGCTGATATGTATGGACGTTTTAGATTTTTATTAATGTATTGACCTCAAACATGAGGCACTTTGGGTAAGAACATGGTGTCTTTTCAATTGCGGTAAAGTTCTGGATACTCCATCTCAAGGTCCAGATCTATATCCTTTTCAAAATTTATGGGTTTATTTGAAATAAAATTTTCCAAATGGTATTTCAAGAACTAAATGGAGTTAAGAACAGTATTAGGAGGGGAAAGTGGGATATTTCAGCAGTATATATGGAAAAAAAATTTTTTTTTATGAGAAGTCGTCTTACAGGCCTATTTGATGCCAATGGCGGCCAAAAACAATATTCATTTTTGTACACCTTAAAATCTTTCCCATTTGCTTACTATATAATACAAGGATGTAAAAACATTTTCTTGACAAAGAAATTTTCGAGTTTTTTTGGTTTTCATGTAATTTTTATGCTCTCATTCTTAATTTTGCTTATAACTTACGACTATATGTGCACTTAAATGTATATAAAATGAAGTCAACTACAAAAAAATTTCATAATGCAAAAAGGGAGAAAAATATTTACGATAAAAGTCAAAATTTACAACGATTTTAACTATGTAAAAACAATTACTTGACATACTGTACATAAATATGTACATATTTTTGTTGGTGCATACCTAAATATTTTTAATTAATTTAAGAGAGTTTTGGAGTTTTATTTAAATAAAATTGATAGTGTAAAGTTTGTGCCACAACATACATACATACATACTGAAAATAGCAACAATTAAATGAACCAAACGAAAAACCGGTTACTCAGCTTAGTGGAGCTGCTCCTCTAAAACATTAAATTAACAAAAATCACTACACTACGACTTAATGTTACCTTTTGTCTATAATAACAAAAATAAGCAACGATCATAACGAAAAGAATACTCTTTGGATATACGTTCATATGTACATACACACATACTTACATATGTACATACAAAAATAAATATATCCACATACCTTCACATGGATATGAATACATTTATGTACCTATGTATACATATTTATTTATTCATAAATTCCATTAAGCCAAACAAACGAAACGTCTCAACGGACAATACAAAAACCACAACTACATAGCTACATCAATTATATTTTAAAAATACCCCATTTTCAAACCAGCAAAAACCCTAACAGCTTGAAAAAGCAATACAAACACACACACACACATACATAAGTATATGTATGTAGTGTGTTGGCCCTTGCGGCAAAGTAACAAAAACAAAACCTGTTAAAAAAGAAAATATGACATTTACAAAATAAAAACAAGAAATAACTTCACGAAAAAAAACAGAAAAAAGTTGAAAAAGAAAAATACATACATACATACATGCGAGTAAATACATATTTATGTATGCATGACAGTGTACATCCCTGCAGAGATTTTGGACAATTTCCTTTTAAACTCGAAATTTGCGATACTGATTTACAAGTATATAATTGAAATAAATTATTTAACAAGGAGCTAAACATTTTGATTGCTGCAGGATTTGAAGAATTAAATCTCCTCAGCTGTGATGTTATGTAGAGCAGTGTAATTATTTTCGGTAAGTGTTTATATAATTCTTTAGTTTTATTATTTAAATTTGATTTAAATATTTAACTAAGTGTGTACATACATACATACATATGTATATAACCTGCAGGAGATCCAACTAGTGTCCAACTGGTATTTTACTAGTACAGAAACCACCACCACTAGTTCCCAACTGCAAACTTTCCTATAACATTTTAATGCTCAAATTAGCATTGATTGTGTTTAGAAAATTACTATTGCCATTGGTACTAGTTTATGACTAGTTTATTACCAGTTCTTGTAAAGAAAAATTTTATAAAATTTTTAATTTTATTCCTTTGTTACCCAGTGACAACTGCTAGTTAAAACTCGCAATTATTTATCAAAATTCAAAAATACAAAAGGGAAATTATAATTATTTGCTTATTATTTTTGGATGAACTTAAAAGTTTAATAATTGTATGATAACAATTTTCATACAGTGCAACGGCTCTGTAGAGTTGTGCAGCTCATGAAAGAACTAGTTCAATTGATCGATTCACTTCACTGAGCGCTGTGAGCCGTTCAATTCACTGAGCGCTATCAGCTCAGTACTGAGTGGTTTCTCGATTTACTATATATCGAACACTTTCAGTAGCTCCTTTTAGACGCAATTCTGTAACCAAACCCATTTAAATAACATGTGGACTTCTATCTAACTCATTCAGCAGCTTGTTTTAGACACAAAACTATGCAATTTAAGTGCGTTTGTTTCTAAATCGATCTAATGAAAGAGTTCGATACAATTCTTGTGCTTTTTCAGCAAATTTTTCGTGTCACACAAGTACATAAAAAAGTATACATACATGTAGATATATTTATTAACAAATTCCACTCATTAAACTATTTTAGTTTTATCTATTTTTCAACTTCAGCTGACTTGTTTTGTAATGTATGACACACACACACACACGCTGTGAAAAAGTGTCACTTTTTATGCTTCGATTTTCGCTCTGAACTGAGCTACTGAGCAAACTGAATGAAATACTTCAGTAAAGTGAGCTGAGCTGAAAAGAGCGGTGACTTAAAAGAACTGATAAGCACAACTCTA
Source organism: Tachina fera (assembly GCA_905220375.1). Lineage (NCBI taxonomy): Eukaryota > Metazoa > Arthropoda > Insecta > Diptera > Tachinidae > Tachina > Tachina fera. Next base: position 182,836,809 of record LR999963.1, read on the forward strand.
TTAGACAGTCAAAATTTATTTTGCAATGTGGTGCCTTGGAACTACTTCATATACTAGTACTCATCAAAACTAGTAATTTTACACAACAACTTTAACCCTTTCCGCACTAGTTCTTGCTGTTCTAGTAATTATAGTAGTAGCTTTTAGTCAATTGACGCCTATTCTCCTGCAGGGTATGTAGCTTCTTTCCCATAGTTGTAAATATGTACATACATAAATAAATAAGCCCATACATACATACTTAAGGGAGGCTTTCCACCAGGCCTGCTAATCTAGACCTGCCCTTCTAATCTAAACCTAACCCTTCCGTCATGCTTGCTAATGAAGGACTTCAAAAAAAAACCCGTCTAAGAATAGCGTACGGACTACAATTATTGGCACCCATAAGGAATTTTTGAGTTTGAACATGTATCATTTACTTTGGTTTGTAGAGAAATTTTTTGGCGGATTTTTTTTTTATTTTTGGATATGTTTTCTATAAGATCACATTTATGAAAAATTTATATGATTTATGTGTAATTTTTTAAAATTAAAATAAAATAAACCTTTTAAAAACTACAATTATTGGCACTGCACTACAACTATTGGCACATTTATGTATATAATTATTGGCACTCGACTACAATTATTGACACTTGAAAAACTATAATTATTGGCATGAGACCATAATTATTGGCATACCAAAAAATTAATAATTGGCACCATGGGAGTTAAAAAGTGTTAACAATACTTAAGCCATATTCTATTTTCGAAGGGAAATAAAGAACGAAAATTTAATTTGAAATCAATTTTATTTTATTATTTACACTTTAATACACTATGGATGTATTTTTGATTTAACAAAAACTTAACAATATTCTGAAAATATATTAAATTCTATAATTGGCACTCAAAAAGGTACAATTATTGGCAGGGCCAATTATTGTAGTAATTACAAATTCAATTATTGGCACCCCCTGCCAATAATTGAATTTAAAGTTATTTGGAACCAATTGTTGGCACTCACGTTTTACAACAATTTATCGTAAAAAACTCATATTTTAAGGTGAAATTATTTAGGTTTGACGTATATTTAGTAAAGTAATCATAAAACTTCATTGAAAAATCAATAAATACAAAAATAATGGTACTTACCAAACTTCACCTCACTATTGAAATCAATACTTAAAACTTCAAACCAACGTTCTTCAAAAACAGCTTTCTCACACGAACGATTACAAGCAACTGAGCCATTTAAAGTTAAACAATAATGAATAATTAACAAGAAAACAAAACAAAGAATGAAAAAAACTATTTAAGCTACAACGGGACTTTAACGGACGCTTTGCTATTGCTATGCAAGCAGAGGGTGCCAATAGTTGGGTCAATATTTCTTGGTGCCAATAATTGTAGTCCGTACGCTACTTAATGACTATTCCTAACTAATGCCCTATAAATTTGTGTATACGATATTCCTGGCAACTCTATTTAGGTAGTAAACAAAACAATAAAATTAAGAGAAAAAATTAAATCATCAAAGTACGAGTACATGCGATCAAATTAATTAATTTATATCATTTATGTATATCCATAGAGGCGCAACGATTTAAAAATTAAATTATGTATGTATGTATGTATGTGTCAAGAAATTGAAAAAGAAGTATGTATGAATGGCTTAATATAAGAAAGGCGGAACTGGACTTTTCGATATTTTATATAAGAAGCAAAAAACTGAAGACAAACTGAAGCATTTACATGCAGAAATAATTTTTTAAGTGGCCATAAGTCCTTGATTTTGAATTGTAACGTACTTTGTCTTCCAGAAAACGTTAAAAACGCGTAGTCAAAAAAAATTGAGTTGTGCCCTTTTTATATTAAGCCATCTATTGTGGCTGAAATAGTGATAAAGAAAATTCGTTCGTTTGCTATCAGGTGTAGATTGAGTTTACATATACAGATATTTTGTTGTGTGAACCCAGTCATACTAGCGAAAAAAAGAAGGGACACTAGATATTTAATACTATACAAACTTTAGCCTATATACATACATACATATGTGCCCTTAATTATGAAAGTGGTCTAAGTCATATATTTCTTTGGTCGATATATTTTGTAGATTACATTTGAACAATTCAAAAAATTATTTTTATATCATGCAACATTTTAATTTAGAGTTGTACTAGTCTCGATTAATTTAACATTTTTTTAACATTTATTAAATATTTATTGAAGATATTTTAAGATGTATTTGATATTTTGAAGCAAAAATTCACATGACTTAGACCACTTTCATAATTAAGGGCTCATATGTACATATATAATATATAGTTTAATATTTTTTTTTTCGTTTTGGCATTTTTAACGTTTTTGGATTTTTTTTTATGTTTTAATGATTTGTTTTAGTTTTAGCGATTTTTTTATTTTTAGCGTTTTTTTCATATTGCGATTTTTTCGGGTTTTTCATTTTGGCGATTTTTTTTTAATTTTGGCGATTTATTTTAGTTTTAGATTTATTTTAGTTTTTGGCGATTTTTTCGGTTTGTGGCGATTTTTTTCGGTTTGGCGATTTCATAGTTTAGGGATTTTTTTAGTTTTAGCGTTTTTGAAAATTTTACGAGTTTGCCTCTAACGGTTTCCAAAATACAGCAAGTTGTCAAAATTACATGTTCAAAATTACATAAACTGATAGAACACCATTTAATTTTGATTTCTTAAATTTTAGTGTTAAATTTTGTAGTCTATAAAAATACACTCACCTTGCAAATTTCAAGTGTCTATATACATATAATTGTATGTATGTATGTATATTACACAATACATATTAATTTTAAACTGTCATATAGTTCCTTTTCACCTTTGGTTTACGAAACCCTAAAATTTATGTGCTTGTGTGAAGATGAATTTCAATTTAATTAGCAGAGACAGAAACCAGAATTTCTAACATTGCATGTTTTGCATATAACAGAGCACTGCTAGTTAGTTAACAGTAGTTGCTAAATTGGGAGAACGATATCTTGAAACTGGTACGAGATAAATAAATAAAAATTGTATAGAAAAAATCGCTCTAAGAAAGAAGTATTTAATGAAATTATAATCACTCATATCGTGAAAATTTTTTTCCTCTAAATATTTTCCCTTTTCCCCAAATTGCTATCGCAAATAATTTTTATCTAGAAATGTGTTCCCTTTTTTGGTTACCCTTATCATAAATAATCAGGGCAATCATGAGTAAAATTCCGCGTGAAATTATTCCCGGGGTGTAACTCCAACTAATAGCAATTAATAGGAAAACAAAGAATTCTAATTGAAAAAGGGAGAAATTTCACGCGGAATTTTATTCATGATTGCCCTGCATGTTTTCAGGGGGAATTTTTTAGTTTTCCCTTTTTTCAATACATTAGATGTTTTTCTATCGAAATATACAAAAAACTCCATTTAAAAATAATAATAATGAGTTAGGGTCTTTCTATGTTAAGATAACGATATGTAAACATTCTCATAGTGTAGATTAAAAAAAATAGGTCAACTTGAAATAATACTCATGTTATAATTATTTTTACTTCTATAAAAAAAGTAACTTTTATATTTTCTATATGCACTTAAAAACTAAAACTTGCATACAGAATAAGAACATAGTAATAAATTTGTACACACACTTATACCCAATTACTTATGTATGTATATTTTTTTTAATAAGAAAACTACCCTGTAGTAAATAAAATAGTCGATTGACAAAAAACACTAGCTATAAATTAATTATTTTGCAACTGACTACAAATGGGTTTAAATCTCATGCAGATATCAACCAAACATATTGAATAGAAGCACACGTAAGAAATAAATAAAAGCAAAATAAGTAAATGAAAAGAAAATAAAAAAAAGAAGAAGCATGCCATGAAATCAAATGCCAAATATTTGTGTTGAAAAAAAAACTAAATAATTTCAATACTTAATATGTATAATATTTTCTATGAGCAGGACAAACTTTCGTATGAATGTATGTATGTATTTTTCTTTTAAATATAAAAATATTAATTATTTCTATATATCAATACACATATATTCATATATACATATGTATGTATGTATATGATATACAAATGTGTATGAAGATTTACATAAATATTTATTTAACTATAATAGATATTAATTGACTTCAGAGTGGTTGAAAAGTAAGTAGTTAGTAGTCAATTTAAAAGTCATGCAGAGATGGCCAATTGACTACTGCCTATGACATGCCTATGTTAAAATAGTGAGTCGGCTACAAGGAAAAAAGTCACTTAATCAACCAGTTGTGGTTATTAAAAAACCAGTTTGAAGGTACTTACAAATGAGTTTGAGTTCCTATAGGGTATCGATTGAGTTTTTTTCAATCATTAGTATTTATCCATAATTATTTCTTATTAGAACAAGTCGCTCATTCCGTGTTGCTTATAAATTACAATCTACAAGCGGTGAAAGGTAATGCTAATAATAATATTGACCTTTTAGTTATTATATACAAATACTATGTTTAGATTGTTGGGAAATATGCATGTGCTAAAAGAAAAATAAAAAAAGTTTATAAAATATTGTAACAATACCGAGCTGTTAATAGGTATGTTCATTTACTTTACCAGTAGAAACTAGCAACGAGAGAGCAAGAGTCTGAACACAATGTAACGATTATTTATTCCGGTGCGGTTTTCCATACGATTTTGAAGTAAAAATCCGCAGTGCGGGACGGAATAAAATTAAAATCTATTTTATATTCATTGCGGACTTTCTTATTCTCTCAATTTTTGATACTCTTTCTCTTGCTGCCGTTGCCGTAGTTTTTGAATAATTGGATGTGTTCACAACATTTTTGTAAAAAAAAAACATGATTTTGAAGTTCAAACATTTTTGTCATAGATTATAAAAGTTCAAAAAGTATATCAAATATATCTGCAAATTTATAAAATGTTAATTATTTTTTTGTTTTTAGTTATAAAAGTGTATGCACAAAAAATATATAACTTTACAAATTTCAAGAGTATATACTAGTGATGTAACGAATGTCAATTTTTGATATTCGCGAATACGAATACGAATATTATATGCAATATGAAATATTAAAAAATTGTTTTGTAAAGGACTTCATACTCTTGTTGGCGTACTTTAAAGTTAATAAAAAGTACCCAAAATTCGTATGATCGCCATTGAATAATATTTGAAAATGATACAAAGCAAAAATTTCTATAAAAAAATTAATGTATTTGTACAAACTAAAATTTTTAATAATGTATTTAAATTTAGTTAAGGATTTATGCATTTATTTATTTAATTTCTTTGGAAAAATATTCGTATTCGCCTGAATTTGACGAATACGAATACATTCAGAATACAGAAATTTATAGTTGGGATTAAAAACTTTGGGTTTTACCCAACACTTCCTTTTCGCCACTTTTTTCTTTCGTTTTTTTCTTTTTCATTTGCTTTTATTAATTGTTGAAGCTTTAAAATTATAAAAAAAAAAATTTTTGGAATTTACTTCTTGGCGACATTTTTAAAATGAACTTTCACTCTCATGTGTAAACAGAAATGCCAATTGCAAGAGATTTCAGTATTTCGAAAAATTTTTCGTTGATAATACGTATACAGCACTGCACTTGCATGAGAATACTCGTGTGTGTAAAGGCAGGGATATTTGAGGCTAAAGTTCTACATACATATTCTGTAAAAATTTTAGGTACGTATCTCTTACGTTTCTCGATAAAATAGCCGGTGACGGTCAAACGGACACACAGACAGCGTTGCAAAAACAATAGGGTTCCATTTCACCTTTTTTGTACGGAACCCTAAAAACGCAAAGAAAAAAACTGATAATTTTAAAGGAAAACTGCACGATTACTTAAGAGAGTTAAAAAACAGCGAACAACACATAAATCGGCATATTTGGCAACGCTGGGCAGAGATACAGCAGAAATTCCAGGGAAGGGTATACCATATTTTGAGAAAAAAATACGGCAAATATTTTTTAGACGATTATACTAATAAAGAAAACGGTTGTTTATTTTGAATCTTAACAAAAATTGATTTCCTTTAAAAAAAATTTTGCTAAACTATTAAAGTCTTATATAAAACAAGTTAAGTACCTGATATAACCAATATAAATAAATAAATAAATAAAAACAAGCAAGATTGCAGTTTTCCCCCCGCTCCGCAGTGTCCTACTTATTTTAGCAAGCTGCTGCCACTTAAAACAAGACAAGCTTTACACATAAAATATAAAAATAAAAAAGACCAAAGCCAAGAAAATATACAACAATTTTAAGCAAAAAAAAACGTTTTGCCGTGGACTCTTGGCAGTTAGTGTATATTGCATCCGATGCATGCAGTGCAGTTGTTAACGTGTTTGATTATGTATTTTGAAACATCCGAGGAGAGGGAGACATAAATACACATACATATCTATATGTACTCGTATGTATAAATAAATATAATATTATTGGCAAGTGTTTCGCTTCAACTGAAAATCTCATGAAATAAGCAAGAAAAAAAATAAAAAAAATCATTGCATTGGCTTAAAGCGGTTTCACTACTATACTACTACGCAGCAGCACCTCCATCATCGTCGTCATCAATTTTGGCTTCAATCTGCTTTGGATGGATAAGTGCTTTGCAAATGTATTCGAGAAGAGCGCCGCGCACACGTTAAACCGTTGTTTTGGCTGAATGACTGGACTGGACTGGTTGGTTGGTTTGTTTGTTTGGTTGCTGTTTCACATTGATGATTGTTGTTGGTTGATGCCTGCCAGTAGTACTAAGCGAATACTTACGCTAAAGTATCAACCAAAATGCATTTTAAAAATAGTAGCGTAGTGAAATAATTACGTTAAAATGGGAAGTATAAGTTTTTTTAGAAGTTTTTTTCATGAAAAGAATATGTTTCTGCAAACGTAGACTTGGCGGCCATTATTAATAGTGATTTCGGAGATGATTTCACTTTAAAATATTTGTTTTTACATATTGAAATGAAACCTTTTGTTGGAAGACCCTTTAGCTTACAAAATTAGAATTTATCTTAAGTTGTCGATGGCAGCAAAAGTGGTCGGTCGTGTAGCTGTGATGGCGTCAAAATAATCAACTTCATTTAACATTTTGCAATTTGTTTTTGACAGGTTGTGTTCGGTGGCTTGCTGTTTTCTATTTATTTAATGCCTAAGCGTCAAGGCAGCCAACACTTTCTGACAATATGATATAAATTAATCAGGTCTGGACACTATAGGTGTGTTTTTTTGCTTTTGCAGTAAAATGCAGTAATGAGTAGTTACTGCAAAAAATTTAAAATTTACTCTCAAAAAGAGCTGTTACTGAAAAAAGTACGCGAACGAAAAAATAGTAAAAATTAGTAAATTGTAAAAACAGCTGATTCCAACTCCACATAGTGTTGAAACATATATAAACTTTTGACTAATCAACTCTTTTTTCTTATTGGTACTCGTGGCAATATTTTTATAACACTAACAATATAAATAAAAATACATGTAATTTATTTCATGTAATATTTTTAATTAATTTCTTTTTGATTTTCTTGTTTTGTTGTTGGTTAGATTAATAAAAATTACATGACTATTTGTTAATGTTACTGATTACCTTAAAATTAAGTGCAATACTAAGTAACCAGATACTTTACAGTTTTACAACTCTGAGTAATTAAAATAATTTGCAAAACAAAAGGATTAATAAAATAAAAAGTAAACTATGTATAGAAATTAACATTTATTATTGTTATGCTTTGCAAATTAATTATTTCTTAATGACTTTCACAATTTTTATTTAACCTTTTCTCAAATTTTTACACCTTTCGTTTACTTACTTTTCATTTGTTTACATTTTGAATCATACATATGTTTTTATCTTACTACACTTTACTACAACAAATATCATAAATAATCCTTTTAGATGATTATCTAGCAATTTCACAGTTTTATCTTCTAAACGTATTGCATTCGTATTTCTTTAAACTATCGCACTGGCCGCACAAACCCTACTTACTTTCCTTGTGATTTGCATATAGTGTGTGTGTAAATGTAGTAATACAAAGCTATAGTATAAAATTTATAAACAAATAAAGTTAGAATAGTAAAGGAATTATTGTGTTTTGGTGGTAAATTAAAAAATTAAAATTATGTGGACGTACTAAATTTATATTTCCCAAAATAACAATGAATTCCTTTATGGCAACACTATTACGAATGAAGGAATAAAAAACCCTTGATTAAATAAATATCAAGAAGTACTATGACTACTGCGACAAATGAGTCTTCATGTAAGAGAATGTAAGTTGTGTCGCAGCTACCTGACCCTTCATGTAAACGTGCTCTAAGCGTCTTTACTGACCTGCGATCAAATCAGTGATGTCAAGTTTTGCTTTATTTTCAATGTTATAGCCCATTCAGGCTGACACGAAATGAAGTAATTTCAAGCTCAAATTACGAACGAAATGAAAGGTGTTTATGCAGGCACTGAATGACATTTGAGTTGATTTCGCAAAACATATTATTCACTGCGGCAGACATTAAAGTAGTTTTTCAGTTTAATAAATTCTTTGTTACACTTATACACATTTGTCTTTCAAAAATTTTCATAAATTTAATAATTTTGAATGTTTTTTTATTTAATATTGAATGTCAAAATTTTTATTTCTTTTAATTGTTGTTTCTCATAGTTGTAAATTTACTCATGTTTGAAAATAAAAGTAGTTTTAGTACAACAACAGAGTTGTATTTTGTAATTTCTTGTTAATTTCATCGAAATTAAGTAAAATAGTTTAATTTGGAAAATGTCAAAATATATGGGAAATTAATTAATTTCAACTTGTTTTCGACCGAAATCACGAAACTGCTTAATTTCGAGTCAGCCTGAATGGGCTATTATTGATGCTGCTTAAGAAGAGTGGCATATAATTTGAAATTCAGACTACGGAAAATGTATGATATGCGTAGAATGCGAGAACGCGTTTTGTGGACTTTCCGCTCAATTTGCAGCATACAAAATGAATGCTTTGACAAAAATATTTATTCTTTATTAGAAACGAATAGTTTCCAATTTCCTAATTTTGGCAAAAACTTATGATTGTATGATCGATTTCACTAGGATCACGACGAACAGTTCTTTGCAGCTGTAATTTCTATAAAGATAAAAAAGTTGTCATACGGAAGTAGTGAAATTTTAAATAATTTCCATTGATTATTATTGTCTATTATTTTGACATTAATTTATGGCATATGGATATTTTTGTGACAAAAAAAGTAATAAATATTTTATCGATTTTATGCCTTTACAATGTCATTTATTTACTCTTATTTACATATTTACAAAAATTTATATTATTTGTATTGTTTTGTAACATCATTAATATATAAAAACCAAAATCTAGCACCGAAAAATCTAGTAATGAAATGAATATTTAATATATTTTGCTTAAACTAAAAATCTAAATATTGTTAAAAAAAAACAACGTAAAGAGGCGCCGAAAATACATACATACATATATGCTTATTGGAAGTAATGAAAAATTGATTCCTTAAAAATGATTTCTAGCTTTTTTTGATGGTTCGATCGGTCTATTTATCTGTATTTTAAAATTCCATTTAAAACCTGCTTTAAGTAACTGAAATTTTATGCACACCAATACCCCAGTTTGCGTCGCTTCGGTTTGCGTTGTTTCGAAGTTGCGTCTTTTTAAGATTTCTGTGATTTCGAAGTTGTTTTCAGTTTGCGTCACATGGCTTCAAAGTTGCATCGTTAGTGGCTTCGATTTGCGTCGTTAACATGAAAATGTTTGTACGAAGCCAAAACAGAAAAAGGGGAATCCCGTTTAAGTCTAATGCAAATATGTATGTGAAGGTTGTCTGCTGTTTGCAAGTTGAAGATCTTTAGCTCATCATACGAACTGTAATTTAAATTTGTCGTGTTTTTTTACGTTTTTCTAATGACTGTTATATTTTTATTTTAATAAAAACTGTTACAAAATAAAAAACAAATGGTATTTTTTATTAAAATATAAATATATATATATTTTTGCAGCTAAAATTATGAATCTCGAAACCAATCAAATGAAAATCAATACAAATGTATGGGTATGGAAAATCGTGCTTCGGTTTGCGTCGTTTCGGGTTGCGTCGCGTTTTTCCGGTCCCAATTAGCGTTGCAAACCGGGGTATTGGTGTACATATGTATATAGGTACATAAATGATTTAACTATATTATTATATAACAATAAAATTTATCAATTAATTTGAATCAAGGTACATGTTGATCGTATTGAAATATGTATAGAAATATTTACTTACCTACTACATACATACATTTAAAAGACGTTATTTAATAAAAAATTTGACTCATTATAATCTCGTTTCCTGTTTATTATAATTAACCCTTTAAACCAGTTGTGATTTAAAAAGAAAAAAAAATAACAAATGTTTTTTTTATTTCAACAAATTAACGTTGTTAAGGTAATAGTTTTTTTCCAAAGGCGTTTATGTGAATAAGTAATTTTAATTGTTATTTAGACTTTAATGATATTTAAGTAAGGACTTGCAAGAAAAAAAGTCAATTTATTATTAAACACATACATATGTACATACACATAAGGCAAAGTTTTTCCCTGAACATAAAGCTATGGTCAGAGGAAGTGTGACAAATCGGCTTTTGAATATTGCAAAACTAAAAAAAAATCTAAATACAATTTTAATTTAATGAAATTTTTATTTTCCATAATTTCCAAGTCCCTTGAATGTTTTTTTATGTCATTTTAATAAAGAAAAATTTAATAAAAACCAGTAATAGTATTTTCACACTGAAAACAGCTGATAAACAGCTGATTTCGCATTCACACTGCAAGTTTGTTAAATTCAGGGGGCAAATCGCGGCACTCGTTATCGAACGAAGTTGCGAAATATTTCCAGATAAACTCTATTGAAATACTTCGTAATTTCGTTCGATAACGATTGCCGCGATTTGCCCCCAGTTTTCAACTCACAGACTGTCTAATAACTTTGCTCAAAAATAAAATAAATCTCCGGCAGAAATGCGTGTATTTTTATATTTTTATAACACTTGCTTAATTCACAAAACCTCTTGTATCTCTGTATCGATTGTATTATCATATTAAATATAAGAGTGTAACATTTGTTGTATAAAATTACACTATTCCACTTTTATTTCATATGTTTTTAAAATGTTGTATTCAGAGAGAGGCTCTCTGAGAGGATTTGTATGTAGCTTGTTCTTCTTTTTTCATTAAAAATACAAAATACATTAATACACAGTCGTTAAGCAGCTCTGGGTCGGGGAACATCTCTCGCGTCATCGTAATTATTTCTTAAGTGCGGTCAGGCTTCTGTTTGTTGTTTGGCCTTCGAGAGTTTTTCGTCTCGCTCGCACTGGTTGACTGATCTTTCACGGATAACTGTATAATCTTGCAGTTTTTTGTGGAATTTCTTTAACAACCACGTTGCCTACTTCCTATGTGAAGGCATAGGTCGTGTACAGTCAGTCACAAAACCTTTTAAAATACTGTTAATACCATCTTGGGCATATGGTCTACGTTACTCCGCCCATATTTGTGCAACACCATATTATGTAAATTTACTTTGCATTAATATGTTTAATAAATAAATAAATAAACATTAATACATTACACAGGGGGTGCTCACAATTAAAAAACAAAAAGTGTATTTGATACACAAATACACGATTCAAATTGTTGTAAATTAAGCAACTTATTTGACAAACTGTACAACAAATTTTTTTGTTTGTATGAAAAACTCCGATATTTCACAATATGCGCTCTAACGCATTTTTTTATATTTTGTAAATAAACACTTTTTTTAAATTATGAAGAAGTGCCTGGAAATCAAGTTATTGTATATAAAAATGCTCAAATGCTGCATTACAAAATAAAACTTTTTTATCGGCAGATCGATGTCAGTCATATCGTCTATTTTCACTTCCCAGTGGTCAAGGAAAATTTTTCTGTTGTTTTCCGTCCAAAAGATTATTTTTTTCTGCAAGGTTTTTGTATTATTATTACGGCTGCCTCAATTTTTAAGTTGAAAATTTATCAATTGGTATCTATTCTTATTCACTGGCATAAACATTATCAGCTGCTGCCGCTCATTTTCACTTGGCAGCACTGAATTTAGCACAGCGAAAAAAAGGTTGCATTTCATAAAACCAACTTGAAAAAAACCAAATTCAAAAAAGGTTTTAAGCTGGTTTTAACAAAATCAATTGTTATGTTAAAACCCTGTTTAAACAGTTGGTTTTAATGATAAAACCAACTTTTATTAAAACCATGTCAGTGTGAAAATACTACAATAAGGTGTAGCTTAAGACCAGGTTCACACACAGCAATTTTTTTTCAGCAATGTTTAGATTCACGGGAGAGAGAGAGAGGTAAAGATTAGGTAATGGTAAATCGATTTCGATTCGAATCTAAAATCGATTTTCTGCTTAAAAACATCGATTTTTTGCAATCGATTTTATGTCGGCGATTTTATGCTGAAATCGTTTATTGGGCTATTTAAATCGATTTTTTATTATTATCAAAATTTTGGCCATTCTAATAATTAATAAAACGCGGTTTTAATAAATCCCAAAATGTAAGAAATTAAAAGAAAATATTTATAAATCCATTCGATATCAGTGCCTGGTGAAAGATTATTTTCTAATGTTGGCTTAATAGTAACTTTGCAAAGAAACAGGCTAAGCAGTCATCACATAAACCAAGAACTTTTTTTTATAAAATCTTAGTGAACAAGATAGGTTTGGTAACTAAAGTTATTCATCCTCATTCCGTAAAATTTTGTCGACATCAACGTCAAGACAATATCAAAAATACGACAATGCATTTCCATGAAAACTATAAAAGCAAGAGGCTGTTAAAAATAATCAATTTCTGAACAAACATATTACGTAAGTGTTCTCCGACATTGATATTGTCTTGACATTGATGTACATAATACACAAATAGTTATATAATAAAGGTGGTTATTAAAACAATATTTAATCTAATAATTCTTAGAAATTATTTTTGTGTAACCTACTCTAAAATTTGTACACTCTTAGTTTGCTAAGTTTTGCTGTTTCTTTTGCTACGAAAAATTTCTGCAGTAAAACTTTTTCAAATACTCTCTCAGCAAATTTGTCTTAAACAGTTTTAAAACCGATTTTAAAATCGATTTTTATGTACGATTAAAAGATTTCAAAAATCGAAATTAAAAAAGTTAATCGAAAGACATTTGCCAATCCCTAGTAAAGATAATGAAGAAGGAAGCCTTCAGGATGTTCTCTCTTGCCCATAAACTTAAAAGTTGCGTAACAAAAATTGCTGTGCGTGAACCCAGTCTAAAAAAATATAAACACTCAACTTGTTTAATAAATTTTTAAAGAAATCATTAACAAAAAAATTTGTGCTTTTTCATATAAAATTTCTAGACAAATTGCTTGTCTGCAATACGAAAAATACACTTTCATAAAAAATATTCTATTTTCTTCTTCTATTTGGCGTCGTCAAAACAAAAGAACGCCATTTTTAACCGTTTGTTGTAAATCCATGTGCTTATTTATAAACAGTATTGCCATTTATCGAATACTGTTACCATACATATGTACGTACATACATATGTTTGGTACTCTGTTACAAAACTTTGATGTTGATGTTGCCTTTCATTTTGTCGTCAGTATTTTTGATATCGTATTCTGTTGTGCAAACAAGTATTTGAAAAAAAAATTAAATAGTAAAATAAAAGTTAGTAAAAGTAATAGAAAAATTGAATTTTTTGCCTCGTTTGTTTTCAGTTATTTGCTAAAATGAATGAAAGTGAAATTAAACGACAGATTTAAAATTTTGGGAAAACATTAGTGCAAATTGTCTTGCATCGTAGCATGCGCAAAATGGTATAGTAAATTGATACTCACCACTAAGAATTGTTAAGTGGTGAGTATCAATATACTATACCATTATGCACATGCTACGGTGCAAGGCCATTTGCATAAGTTTGTTAATTGGGCTATTGTTCAATTTCTTCTCATCATGCAGTTGAATGTCATTTGGGTAACTTTCTGCCTCCCCATTTATAATACCTAATTCATATGTACATATGTACATATGTACAAATATTTATGTACATATATAAGGTGTATGTATATACATACATACTTGTACATAATCAATCATCATCTAATAAGTTTTCTTTCGAAAATACGAGTATGTTAAGTCTTTTATTATATAAACTGGAAATTTGTATTAATTTAATTTGAAATTGTTTCCTCCATCTGAATGTTTAAATTGACGTCAGTCATAATTGGCATGTTTTCTGCATGTTCTAATTATAGAAAAAATTAAATTTAAAAAAAAAGAAAAGAAAAACAGCAATAAAACGTTAATTGAGTTTATTAAAAGGTTGTGATCCGATATGAGATTTAAAAATATTAGTGTGGCCATTTCAGATATTTTTTGTACATCAAATACTTTTGAGAAACAAAAGGCTATATATAGTATTATTTAAAGATATAAATTTTGCTAAACGACTCACCTAGAAGTTCATCTTTCTACCGTCTTTTCAACTAAGGGTAATACAAGCAGACTCGGCAGTTTTACCAAGCACGTAACAAAGCTACTTCCAATAAATAAATATGTGTAAATACATTCGTACCTCTGTTATTTCAGAAATTGGTTAGTAACATATGCTTTTTATGGGACACCGGGTAAACGTAGTGCTTGAAAAGCCAGAACTGCGGGAAAAGTTGATTTTTTAAATAATAGAATACGGAAGAAACAAATAAGTATTGGCCAATATTTGAACTCCACTGCTGTTGACGCAATTTTTGTGATGGCGCTTCCCCTTTGAAACTTTAAGGCTCAGTTAGCCAACTGTAATGTAAAGTAACTGAAACAGTAGGAAACAGCTGATCAATATTGTTATGGGAAAAGTAATGAAAATGGTTATACAGATAAAATGTAACGTAACCTACTTTTCATATAAAAATATCGATCAGCTGTTTCCTACGTTGCACTTACATTACATTACAGTCGGCTAACTGAGCCTTTAAGGGCCGGGGCACAATGAATTCGTCATTTTTGCAAGCGTTGCTCTGGTGTAAAGGCTCAGTTAACCGACTGTAATGTACTGTAAGGGAAACGTAGGAAATAGCTGATCGATATTGTTATGTGAAAAGTAATGAAAATGGTTATAGAGAAGTAATGTAACGTAACCTACTTTTCATATAAAAATATCGATAAGCTCTTTCCTACTGTTGCAGTTACATTACATTACAGTCGGCTGACTGAGCCTTTAGTTGTTTTCACTTTAAAAATAAATAAATAAAAAACAGCTGTTTTAGCCTTGCAAACATTTTAACCTTGTAACTCTTCATTATATTAGTATTTTTTTTCCTTAGTTTCAAACACTATACAATGTGCACTAATCCATGATTACATTACGTATTGTGCATATTAATTAAAAAATTTCAGCTAAATTATTTATTAGTTTATAATCTTTGTTTTAATTACTTTTTTTATTTTATAAGACTAATATTTATTTTATGCATAGTTTGTATTATTATTATTATTGCAACCTATTTAACTCAGGATTCAAGCAAATAATTTTCAAGGCTGCGCTTACAAATATTAAACTTTGACTTTTTTTAAAACGCTTGTTTTAATGGCATTTTAAGCAAAAAAAATAATAATAACAATAATAAAATATATTGCAGAATTTGCATATTGTTTTTTTAATAAACCATTTTTTGTGCCTTAAATATTTCAAAACAATGATAATGACGTTGTTTGGAAATCCGAGATTTGTTAATGTGTTTTCGTTACCACAATAAAATGAATAAATTTAAAATTGTCAACACAAAACGCAGAAGCAGTTTATTTAAAATTATTTATATTTTATTTGTTTATTTGTTTTCCTTTGAAATATTTTTTCTAAGTTTATGTTGTGGTTTATTAGAAACGCACATTAAATTAAGCTCTTAAATATAATTTGAATGAATATCATTATAGTGAATTTTTTATTTGTTTCTGTTCCTAAAGGAAAAACACGATTGAAGTGACCCTAAACTGAAATTGATGCAATTATGCAATATCTTTCAAAAGAAAATATTTTCTCAGTTCAGTTTTGAATTTTTTCTATTTTTCTATTCTATTTCATGACAGAGGCGAATTGATGCCAGGTGGTCTCGATTTTCAACTCTGCATATTCGCCTTGTATATTTGTTAGTGCAAAATTTCCTGCTGTCAGAAAATTTCCGAACGTTTTGCTTTGATTTGACACGAGAGAAATCAACAGCTGCTGAATTGAAATCACAAAATATGAATTCGCCTTGTTCATGACTTGCTGAGTGATTATAAAAATGCTTTATTTTCTGAGAAGCTACAGCTGGTCCAACTGTCAAAATAGCCCAAGATACGATCACTAAAATGTACCTTTATATTTAATGTATTTTTCTACGTACATTGAAAAGTTTTGTGTGTGCTGTACTTTTACTCCAAATATTCGTGTGAAACATTTTACACACCTTACACATTTTGTAATGACACAGAATTGCGTTTGAAAAAGTGGGTGGAGTCCCATCCCTATTAAAATATAAAATTACATTTCTTGATATGATATATGTATGTAAATCCGCCACAGGTAAAAAGGACATTATATGATCTTATATATGTATAACGCTATAGATATTCTCGCTAAGCTCGACCCCAAAGTGTGCGAAAACTTATAAAATTTCTAAGGCCATTTATGTAGCTCCTATTTTTAAAAGTCATGCTGTTTTCAAAATTATTTTTTCAATAAAACCTAATATTTTTACATGGTATATTCTAATTTCTATGATTTCCCCTCTAAAAGTCAATTTTAACATATTTTTTTTTTGTGATATAATACTGTTAAATTTGAGTTTTCTGTAATAAAAAGAAATAAATTCAGTGAAGTGCGACTTTGACCCGCGCACGAAGGGTTCCGTACGGACACGAGATATGTAATTCAATACGAACTTTAGCCGAACTATATAAAATATATTTTTGGCATTTTTTGTTCGTTTATGACGTGTTTTTAATTTTGGTGATTTTATTTTTATTTTGACGATTTTTTTAATTTTGGCAATTTTTTTTTGTTTGACACTTTTTTCCTCGTTTTGGCGATTTTTTTCAGTTTTCGGCGTTTTTTTTGACGATTTTCGGTTTTTGGCGTTTCTTCATTTTGGCGACTTTTTTCATTAAGGCGCTTTTTTTAGTATTAACACTTTTTTTCTCATTTTAGCAATTTTTTCGGTTTTTGGCGATTTTTTTCATTTTGGCGATTTTCTTAATTTTGGCGATTTTTTCGGTTTTTTGGGTTTTTTTTAATAATGAAAATTTTTTTAGTTTTAAATTTTTTTTCTCGTTATGGCGATTTTTTTCTGTTTAGGCGTTTTTCCAATTTGGCGATTTTTTTAATTATGGCGATATACATATTTCGTTTTGGCGATTTTCTGTTTTAGGCGTTTCTTCAATTTGGCGACTTTTTTCATTTAGGCGCTTTTTTAGTTTTGACACTTCTTTTTTCTCATTTTAGCAATTTTTTCGGTTTTTGACGTTTTTTTCAATTTGGTTATTTTTTTTATTTTGGCGATTTTTTTGGGTTTGGCGATTTTTTTCGGTTTTTGGTGCTATTTTCATTTACTCGATTTTTTTCACTTGGACGATTTTTTTGAAATTTGCGACTTATTTTCGTGTTAGAAATTTTCTTTAAATTTTGGCGATTTTTTCAGATTTTTTAGTTTTACCGTTTTTAAAAATTTCAAGAGTTTATCTCTTATGGTTTCCAAGATATAGCAAGTTGTCAAAATTACATAGTCAAAATTGCATTAACTGATGGACACCCCTTTCATTTAAATTTTTTTAAATTTTAGTAATAATTGTTGTAGTCTATATAAAAATACAGTCATTTTATAAATTTGAAGTGTCAATATACATATGTGAATACAATGGAATTTTTAAATTTTTCGTTGCTCGTTTTGGAACACCCTTTAATTTTTAATTCTCATGTATTTGTTGTTGTAGCGGCCAAGGGTCTACTCTGTCCAAATTTCAGGTCCGTAGCTCTTACGGTTCCTGAGAAAATACCGTGTGACGGACAGACAGACAGCGTAGAGAAAACAATAGCCCTAGAACCCTAAAAAAAGAAACTGGCAACATTCTTTGCATTCTCAGGTATTGTAGAGAGAGGCAAATGTAAGATATGGCATCTCTGAAATATTTTTATTTACATATTTACTGGCATAATAATGAATTTCCAGCGGAATGTTAAATATGTATTCATTAAACGTTTTGTTAATTTTAATTTCATATTTTCAAGGATAGAGGAATTATTTTTAATGCGGCGGACCTTGTTTTTCAATATTTAAATTAGCAAAACTCCAGTTGTTGTTATTTTAAATATTTATTTATCATATCATTTGCTGTATTATTTATTCTATACGCGTTTTTTTAGTTTGTGTGTTTATAAAATACTTTTAATTAATAAACCCCCAAATATTGGAAACCATTTAGGTACAGAAATATTATTTGTTTGCAATTGTTTTAAATAAAAAAAAAATATTCTGGATTTATTGTTTTAATTTATCAGTCAATACTTACATATATAATAAATATTTTTTTCTTTGTTGATTTATTGTTGTTAAGCCGGTTTCTTTTCTAGATTTCACTTAAATGTAATGCTATGCTTATGTACACTTAAGTAAATTTAGTAGTAAGTCTATGTATGTACATATTTTCAATATGATTCAGTAATATTTTTTTAGTAGTTCAAGGTTTGATTGTTTTAATACAAAAAAGTTAATAAATATTACTTATAAACTTACATGTGAAGTTTTTTTTTTCTTAATTAAAAAAACCAAAAAATTTTGTTATTACATTAAGTTTTATTTCAAAATATGTATAATCATAGCCTTTAATTTGTTATTATAGACAAAATAATATTTCTAGAACACAATTTATCAAGGTGTAAATTTGTTGTTGGCATTATTTCATAATAAAACAGTTGTGTGGAGTTCATATTTATTACTGAATAGAGGCTTGAAGTTTTGAAAGAATTTATTTATTTTCAAGATTTTTTTAATTACAACAGACATACATAAGCAAATGTTTAACTTACATACGTGTATTCCTCGTAGAGTTAAATCGTACGGTGTTGCCATAACATTTTTGTTATATATTAATACTTCCAACAAACAATTCAATGGCAGCTCCCCACGTTTGAATTTCAAGTGGAATAAAGAAAGATCATAACGGATTGTTAGTTTCTGCTTTATAACTTAGTTTAAGGAAAACAAACTAAATAAAATTTGAAAGTAAAAATAAGTATTTTATAAAAACTTAACAACATATCAACTAAACTTCTTAATCTTCCACCAAATTTTTTTTTCAGATTCCAGAAAAGTCTTAGACAAAAACTAACACTTGCTCTTAATCATATTCACACGGTTTTTTATACACAAATAAATATAAATTCACATGTTCTATATAGTATTATTTTTTTGCATTTGTTTGAGTGTTTTTTCTGTTGTTTTGCATAAACAAATCTATCGAAATATTAACATAACGCCGCTTTTTTTTTCTAAACATTTCCATCAAATGATTACTGTGTGTTTTTTTGTTGATTATAGAAACGAAAGAAGAAAAAAATGTGTAATTAGATATAAAATATTTATGTATGTATATATGTATTTGTTAATAAACCTTACACATGTTATCTCCGACGTATACACATATTCCATTAATGGGTTAATTACCTGACAGCCGCACATTGGCCAGTCACGACTAGCTAACACTCACTCTCTCACCATTTTTCTTAATTTGGCTAAGCATCGTTGAACTGCTGAAACGTTTATAATAAACATTTGAAGCTAAACAAAATAAATTATTTTGGAATCATAAGAAGAGCTTTTGTTGGAAAAAAATATGCACATGTATGTGAGTTTTCAGCTTATGTTGGGAAAATTGTTCCATTTAGTTCTTTAATTTTTTGTATTAAATGTAAATGAAAATATACATACATACATACACACTGCATATTATCGGTCTAATTCATAAAAATCCCTTATTTCAGCTCTAATATTTACATTACTTTTTCTTTTATATACATATGTATGTATGTATAAACAACTAATAAAAACTGTGATTCATAAGGGATTAATATCATTGAATATTCTAACTATTCATTATTTTTATGTTGGCAGCATCATGTTATTCTAACAACCTTTTTGTTTATGTTTACACACATCCATACATACACACATACATATTATATGGTGTTATTGGTACTTAAAGGAAAATTCAACGGAAATAACTATCGGCGGATATACAAATTGCAATTATTCATTCCTGCAGTAGTTTTAAGATTTCGCGAAATTGATTTAACATTCCTGTTTTGATTAATTAATTAATTCTGTTGATAAAAAAAACAGTTCCTTTTTAAACTTTTTGAACGTAAAACCCACAGATATAATTCATAGTATAAAACACTATCTTGTAATTAAAATGTATAGAAATATTTATTCGCGGAAAACACATGCAAATAGTACATATGTAAGTACGGGTAGAAAGAAGAGTTTTGCACTATAAATCTGAAAATCTGTTACAGATGAATCATAGAGATTAAGTTGGAATATAGAAAATATATCTTTAATTTACAGTTATTAAAAAAAAATTTCGTAAAGTAAGGCAGTATTTAAATATATTTTGTTTAGAGTCTGAAAGTTTAGAAAGCGATGTGTAAGGACTTTGAAGTTAACAAAGCGCATTGGCCAAAGCAAAGTCAAAGTCTTGATTTCTTTCCCATTTCCAATAATTTCTGATTCTTATAAAAATCTTGAAAAAATAAATAAATTAAAAGCAACGGTAGAAATAATTTAAAATTTTGCTTCCGCACAAAAATGCTTTTCGCAATTGCGAAACGGAATGAATAATGAGTCGCATTTCTTCAATCTTAGAAGCGCAGTAGGAATAATTACCATTAACATTTTGAGAAACTTTAGGAAACATTTTCCTTTTTTTCGCAATCACTTTGTAAAGGAACTGGAAAAATATGTTAGAAAATTTTCGTTTAATAATTCTGAACCCAAACATTAAACACTTATCGTAATTACGCAAAATGAACTAAAAATTGTTAATGTTAATTTTTACCCCCGAACAAAAAAATGAGTACTCGTACATACCAAACGGATGGACTGATTTCGATTTAGTTTTTTCTGTTTGAAAGGTGACTTGATCGAGAGTGTTCTTAGCTATGTTTGAAATAAATCGGTCCAAAGATATCACATCTTTTCTGGATATATTAGCAGTTTTTAAAATTTTTAATTTTTGTTATTCCTATTTGTATTTGATGTTCGATTTAAGTTCCTGTTAATTTTTTGTTTAGTTTGGTGACATTGACAAAGAGAAAATACCGCCAAAAATACAATGTGTAATTGAATTTTTGCGAAAAAAATATCGGGAAACTCTGGCAGCACTGTGCCCACCTGTCAAAATTTATCTATTTGCTTTAAAATAAACAAAAATACACAATATTACAAAAAAATTTTAAAATAAAAGTGCCCAAAAACAATTAAATTTTGTTTTACAAAAAAAATATGGCGCTCGAAGTGTCAAAAATTGCTATTATGTTTGCTCAAGTGAAACACCCTTAATATATCAAAATACATTATGTCTGCAGCAAATCAATAACCGACCGACGATATGTCATTGCTTTCAGAAACTTAAGGCCGGGGCACAATGAATCCGTCATACGTTAAACTTCGCCATTTTCAACTGACAGCTAAGTTGAAATACATGGTTTCTTATGAGGTCTATTAAATTCAGTACGCGTCCGTCAACGCAAAGTACAAAAATTTTTCAACTTTTAACTTTTTGCGTATGTTGAGTAGTTTGACAGATATTGGTTGGTTTGTTTGGTATGTTTTTTGGTATTTGTTTTTTTTTGTGGCAGCAATACCAAAATTAAGCAAAAGAAATAAATGAAAGAATAAAATGAAGGATCAACCTACAAATGCTTCCGTCAATAAAGTACTCATTGTGCCAACCTTCTCCATCGCTGCGTTAATGTTAGTTGAAAAAAGCGAAGTTTAACGTATGACGGATTCATTGTACCCCGGCCTTTATGCCGAGTACATACTAATGCATTTTGTGACATCGCAATGGTGTGTTCTAGTGGCAACGTTTGTCATTTCCATTATTTTTCGTTGTGTGGCATTGTTTTCCATATAAAAAACTTAATGTGAGGGGCATTATAAAAAATTTGAAAAGGACACCACAAAATGACAACACAAAAAATGCCAGTTGTGTACTCGGCATTACTTATGGGTGTGTTTTGTCTTATTTAAATTTTATTAAAATTATAGAAATAATTGAATATGCATTGCATCTTTGCACATAGGTACTTATTATAAATGTTTTGCTTTTAGTTTTCGTGTGCATGAAGATATTTGGATGTACATAAACTAATTTTTATTGTATTTTTATTAATCCACATGTGTTGGGAATACAAATTAGTTTGTTGTATTTGCAAAAAGGTGACTTTGTGATTATTTAGAGCGTTTTAGTATATAGACAGCTGATATGGCAACATTGTTGACTAATGCACATGTTGTGTATGGCATAATAATAAAAAGAACAGTTACATACATACATATGTGCATACATACATATATACATACTACGAAACTAACTTAACCCCACTTCAATATCAATACTTGAAATCTTTAAATATTTAACTTAGCGCTAAAAAAATATATTGAGATCAGTTAGCTTTATTGATGGTTGGTTGTTGCTATTTAGTGAGTATTGAATTCTTACAATTGATTGCATCCATTCCAATGTTTACACAACCCAGCCAATCGCCTAAAAAAATATTTGTGTTTTTTAAAATAAATTTTCTGCTCAAGTCCAACGTCTGGATTGTATAAACAGGGACTAATCGTAAGTCTATATTTTAATGCGGAGTCTGCAGTCTACTTGTTGTTGTCCGTTATGCAAAAGTTCGTTTATTTATTTTCGAGTTGCTATTGGTATTTGTTTATTTTATTGGTTTTTGCTTGGTAAGCATTTTTTTGGTGTATGTGTGTATGTACTTATGTAGATTTTTACACATGTATGTATGTATGTACATATGTATTTTAAATTTGCTCAACTTTTGGTATTTGCCAGTTGCAACAACTTGTTGCTTAAATGTTTGTTTTTGTTTTTGCTGTTGTCGTTGGGCATGCATGAATGTATGCTATTTGTTTTGTTGTTTTTATTATAGTTTATTATTAAAGTTATTGTTTTTAGCAGTTGTAACTTTGAGTCAATATTTAATATTTATTTGGACTGTGGTTTAACGCAAAATTTAAATTTTTTTTATAAAGAATCTGATGTTATACGTAAATATTTTATTTTTAAACATCATTAGGTTTTTTTATTTTTTTTTTTGTACATGAATATGAATAGATATTTCTAAGCATACCTATTTATTATGCAAATGACTTTTTAAAAGTATGTATGTATATGTAATATTACATTACTTTAATGAACTTCTTTCAAATATTTTGTAACGACTTAAATTATTTGAACTAATAAGAAGACATTTTGATGGAAAAAGTATCCATATTTATTTTAGTAAAATTTTAACCCAGTATATGTTGGGAAAATTTGTTTAATATAGTTCTTTAATTTTTATATTAAATATAAATTAAATGAAAATACATGAACGACTCGAAAACGTGAACAGTTTAATTTTTACAGGGGCTACTCTAAAACTTGAACAAAGTCTGAAAGCTCTAAAACGTGAACAAAATTTGCTTAGGTCTTTGGTTCTATTTTTTGAATTTACTTTTAGTTTTGGGCATCCCACAACACATTTTTATGTTTATTTTAATTTTTTTGCAACAAATATATGCAATACACGTTATATATGGAAAGAAAACGCTGTACTAAAAATGGTTGAACGAAACACATATCAAAAGTAGATGATTGATTTCTTTGCGAAAAATCATTAGAAATCAGAATCCGCGTACCATGAAATAAGTCCCAAACGAAATAACTCCCAGAAAACAAGAAATAACTCCGAATGATTTTTCCATACAAAATTCATAATGAAACAAGTCCCAATGCATCAGGAAATATTTAATATTTGTATTGTTGCGAGTTATTTCGTATGAAAAATATGTTGGGACTTCATTGGCCGCTGTCTACTTAATATTTCCTTCAGCCTACCCGAAGGTAGCAGCGCCGTGTCGGGAAATACCATGGTGGAGAGAATCCTTATGCAGAAACCCTTCAGTTGGCAACGTCGTTAATTCCATAAAATGATAAAAACCTGTGATGCAAAATAACTTTAGATCGAGATATAGGTTGTTTTTTGTATTATTTGCCATGGTAGTTATTTAATTTTTGTTGCGAAACATGTCATTGGGCCTTATATCATTTCTTGCGAAATTATTTGGTAAAGTGAATAAATGTTAAAATTTAAAATTTTTTAACCAGTTTTAATATCTTGTATTGAATTATGCATTTAAAATTATCATTTGAAGGTTACCTGTGCTATTTTGTTCCAAAATTTTCTCAATCGAAAACGTGAACAAATTTGAAAACATCAACACCTTTGGTAAAAATTAGTTCACGTTTTCGCGAGTTCACTGTATGCAGATATACATAAGAAATTTTTAATCAATCCTTTAATTAATAATTTAATCCTTATTTAATTTTTGGATTAGTTATCCAATAATTTTTGTTTAACATATACACCTCTAATAAAAACTTTGATTCACAAGCGATTAACATCATTGAATAAACAATTCAACGATTTTTTATGTTGGCAACATCATGTTATTTTAACAGCGTTTTTATGTTTACATATACATACATACACATACTTATGTACATATTAGATGGTATTATTGGCACTAAAAGGAAAATTTAACGGAAATGAATATCGACCGATATGCAAATGGCAATTTTTTATTCATGCAGTAGGTACTCGTATAAGCTTTCGCTAAATTGATTTAACATTCCGGTTTTGATTTTTTCTTTAGTTTGGTGATATTTCATTGCAACAAGAAAAATGCTGCCAAAAATTTGCTATTCAAAACAACAATTTTTTTTATTCACGTTGTGGCATTTTGTGACATCGTAATAGTGTAAACTGGTTGCAACGTTTGTCGTTTCCGATTTTTTTCGTCGAGTGGCATTGCTTTCCATATAAAAAAAAAATAATGGGAACGGCACCAGACACCAGAAAATGATAACATAGAAGTCTACTCGGCATTAGTTTCTATTTTGGAGTCGATTTTGTATTTATACAATTAGTTAAATTTTTCGTTGAGCCGTTAAGAATATTGTTATGAAAGGAATTTCATTGAAATAATACTTTAAAATCTAACGAGGGTTTTCATTCACAATTGTAATTATACACATTTGAATTTTGCTGTGCATTGAATAAATTCCGCGAGAACAATTTCAAACAATAGCACGTAAGAGGGAAAACAAAAAATTCTAATTGGAAAAAGGAGAAATTTCTCGCGGAATTTTATTCCTGATTGCCCCGATAATTGCAATTTTGAAAAAATCATCTAATTTGCTTAAAAAGATCAGGCAAATCATCAACAAGTCTGGCAGCACTTCTCTATGTCCCCACTTGTAAAAAGTAATTATTTCTTTGATAATATAAAAAAATTCACAATTCACCCCTATTGTGAATAACAAGTGGAATTTTTATTCTCGTGCAATTTTCATTTCCCTCGAAGGGAAAAATGATGTTGTGAATCCCAGTGAATTTTTTTCTACTATCAATCCCAGTAAATGTAAAAATGGAAAAAAGTTTTGTAAAGCTTAAAAATTAATTGAAAAATCAAACAAATTTAAGTTTAAAAATGCACGTGCTTATTGCAGGAAAATTTTTTTCTGTGTTGAAATCATAATTTGGCCATATGTAGATATCGAGAAATATAACTTTTAATTGGCCACCAAGGTCGTGAGATTTGACACCACTCAATTATTTTCTTTGGATCCATGTAAAGTCACTGATTTATGTTGATAAAGGCCGTGATACACTATGAGGCCATTTAGATGAAGGGTGGCCTCTTAGTGCTCTTCTTCAAGAACAGCCGCGTTGGCCAAGGGTTAGAAATCATTTTCAAATATAATGCCATGTACTGATCTTTGGTATAAAAATTTTTCTTGAATTAAAATTAACTGATTTGTGTTATTTTTTAATTTAAAATTTAAAGTTCTATATATATAATACTAATGCGCAACACAACTTGCTGCTACAAGCGAGCAATTTCATCCTGTTTTTTTAAATTAAATTACTTACGTCCAAACGAGTATTATAATTTCGTATCTTACCAGCAATTATCATTAAAAGTTATATTTGCGACAGATAAGATTTATTTTCTAAAGAAAAGATTTATATTCCAGATAGAAACAAATAATTGCCTGTTTAATTTACAATCGTACATAAAATTTTGTCAAAAGTTGTGTAACAAGTTATTTATTCTCAAACTATAAATATTTTGTTTTTGTTTTCACTCCTCAACTATTGTTTACTTTGATTCATCCAAATTGCGACTATCATTAAATGATGTACTATACGCACGTCACGTATTCTTTAGGTCGAATTACAGTCGAATATTAAAGTCTCAAACATATTTTCCAAGCTCAAAATTTCCTATGGACGAATACATGACACGAGTTGTTAAATTAGTCGTAGATTCTTATTAAAATTTATATATATGTATATACGGTTTTTTATTTTGGAATTTTTTTCATATTCTCCTTGATTGTAAATACATTTTGTTTACTAAAAAATATTAAAAACAATGGCAACATGGAGAAATACCGTAATTTGATACCGTTAAGACTGGCTTGTCAAACCAAAAATTTTTGTTGATAACACGAAATTTATTATGTTTTTGAAGCATATTAAAGGATAAACACACTTTTCTAATAAAATTTCATTCTGCGGAAGTTAAGGATAACAATTTTACAATATTGTTAGGCAGTATACGTATAAGAATCAATATACATATGTAAAGCTGCTTGTAAATTGTATAAACAAAAATAAGATGATTTTTAATGACGAATGAATTTATTCATTTTAAATAGTTTTTATTTTTTTTTTTTTTAAATTTAACAGTAATTTGTTTATAAAGTTTTAATACGAGTATTTTAATTATTGTTTTTTAATTTGATTACATTTTAGTTGGCCAAATTTATGATATTAGCGTATGTACCTATGAACGTAAAAAAACTTGTTGAAGTAATTCCATATGCGTGTTAAAAATTATTTTAATAGAATTTCTTAATATTACGTTATTTGCAATTGAATGTTATTTTTTCGTAGATTTAAAATAAGAGAATATTTGTGCAATTACTCAACTGTTGCTGATTTTACATATACATACATACATATATGAAACATTTTCTGATTAAATTACAAATAATCGAATGTTACATAATAAAACTTTTTTCCTACGTTTAGTAAAAGATGTATGAAAAAAACAACACCGCAACACAGCAGTTTTTCTGTATAAACTGCATGTCTCAAGAAGAAGAAATAAATTCAGTAACGAGCGACTTTGACCCGCGCACGAAGGGTTCCGTACAGACACGAGATATGCAATTCAATACGAATTTTGGCATTTTTTTTGTTTTTGACGGTTTTTTTAATTTTGGCGATTTTTTTATTTTGGCAATTTTTTTAATTTTGACGATTTTTTTGGTTTTGGCGATGATATTGGTTATTGGAGTTTTTTTCCATTTAAGCAATTTTTTTAGTTCTGACAGTTTTTTCTCGTTTTGGCGATTTTTTTTCGGTTTTTGGCGTTTTTTTATTTTTGGCGATTTTTTCGTTTTGGCGATTTTTTTTAATTTTGGTGATTTTCGGTTTTTGTCGTTTCTTCATTTTGGCGACTTTGTTCATTTAGGGTTTTTTTAGTTTTGGACCTTTTTTTTCTCATTTTGGCGATTTTTTTCCGGTTTTTGGCGTTTTTTATCAATTTGGCGATTTTCCTAACTTTGGCGATTTTTTTTAATTTTGGCGATTTTTTTTCATATGAAGAATTATTTTGCTATTGGAGCCTTTTTCGCAGTTCGGCGATTTATTTCGGTTTTTGGGGCTTTTTTCAGTTTGGCGATTTTTTTTATTAGTACGATTTTTTCGAATTTTGCGACTTATTTTAGTGTTAGATTTTTTTTGATTTTGGCGATTTTTTTCGTTTTGGCGTTTTTATTTAATTTTTGGCGATTTTTTTTTTTGGTTTGGCGATTTTATAATTTTCAGATTTTTTAGTTTTACCGTTTTTGAAAATTTCAAGAGTTTACCTCTTACGGTTTCCAAGATATAGCAAGTTGTCAAAATTACATAGTCAAAATTGCATTTACTGATGGACCACCCTTTAATTTAAATTTCTTAAAATTTTAGTGTTAATTGTTGTAGTTGTTGTAGACGGACAGCGTTCCCTTTTTAGGTAGAGTTTCCTTTTTCACCTTTGGTGTACGGAACCCTAAAAATAACAACACGGCAACACAGCAGTTTGTCTGTATAAACTGCATGTAACAAGAAGAAGAAAAAAAGCGAATATTCCAGCATTGCCATAGTTGTTTTACACATTGAACATTTTTAAAATGATTCAATTGCAATGCTTGTGATAATTACTTTTAATTTTTGATAAATTAAGCATAATTATTATATTATTCAGTATTTGTCGTTAATAGCATTTTTCTAATTGCATTTTAAGTTAAATTTTTAGTTCAGTTTTAAGATTTTTTTTATCCTCATTCTTGAGGAACGTTTCCTATTTGGCAGATAATATTAATGTTGACACATACAAATATGTTTCTTTAATTATGTTTTGCTTAAAAAGCACTAGACGAAAAATTTTACATGAAAATATTTACCAACACCTTTCTGAAAATTAAGTTATATATATTCCCCCATATTCATAAAAAATTAAATGAATTTGAAATTCATTTTAAGAAAATTTTGTATGAAAAATTTTAATTAAAATAAATTTCAAACTCGTTTTAAATTTTATGAATTGGGGGATTGTGTGTAATAAAATATTTTTATTTCATTTACAATTGCTTTAAAAAAATGTACTTGTATCTGCAACAAAGCAACACCCACATGATTTTTAATTAATATTTCTCAGTTTTATGTACTTATGTATCTCGCTCACTAAAAATATCTGTTAAACTTGACCTTTTACAATAACATAATAATTAAAGTTTAACTTTTAGAGCAACAGAACGAATGAGCTAATTATTTTAAGTGTTTTAAGATTTTGTATGATCAAATAAAAGGAAAAAAAATTAAAATAAGTTCCCACATTGGAGGAAGAGAACAGTGAAAAAATTTTGTCCAGGTTTTATTAGATTACAAAAGAAGGTTTGTTTTGATAGAGTTCCTAATTCACTATCCTACTCTACTTCAACTTTGGTGTGATGGATTTTATGGGAAATTTTCAAGAGACAATAATAATTCATAAGATCAGGGGGCAAATCGCTGCAGTCATTATCGAACGAAATTAAAAAATATTTCAATAGAGTTTAGAGTGCCTGGACTTGCCCCCAGGGTTGTATTTTTTTCGAGCGATTGTATATGATAGCGAGTCCCGGCTTTAATATGTTTTAAAATAATAAATTTTTTTAAATAAAATATTTCGAAAAAGTACTTATACTCATAATAATAATTAAAATAATCACTATTCAACATTCTTAGCTGTTGTTTGCGTGGTTTGACGATTTTTTTTTGATTACGGCGATTTTTTTACCTTTGGAAACTTTTTCCCATTTTTAAGGATTTTTTCCGTTTTGATGCTTCATATTTCATACAACTACATATCGTCTATTACGAGCACACACAACATAATGGAAAAAGAAAATTTTATTTTTCTCTTAAGAGTTGAGTAAAGAACATAAAAAAAGAAAGAATAAAGAATGTACTTTTAGAAAATGAGCGATATGTACTTGTTTATTTTTGCGATTTTTTTTTAATTTTCTCGAATCAAAAAAGTAAGTAAAAGTTCAGTTACTGGTTTTACTTTTTTTTATATCAAACGTTAAGAATTTTATAAAATTTCTGCTTAGTGGATCCATAAATACGCTGTTCATACATACATACATATATACATACATATATAAGTTAAAATTTATTAAATTTATTTGCTACATGTTTGTATTTCAAAACTATTGCAGAATCCACTGAGAACTATATTAAAGCATCTGGCAACACTCATTTGTAATTTCTTTCATCATTCACAATGAATGTTAACATAATATTAAATATAGAAAGAAGACAACGTTTTTTTTGTTTTTAAAACCTTCTAAATTTTTTTTCATTTATTTCTGGTGTTGTGGTAATAAAAATAATAAAAAGCTACAATAACAATAATTCTTAAATATTTTGTTTCGTAATTTATATTTTTAAACAAGTTGAATAAACAATTTTTATTTTCGCTGTACTCAACAGAAAAATTATTGTTGCAATAAAAAAATAAATAACAAATAAGAGAACATGTCGTGCATACATATATTTATATAAAATGCATGTAGTATCCTATTTATGTCAAGTACACATCTGGCATTTCTTGTGTTGTCATTTATGCAAAGCAATGACACACAAAGCAAAAATACCTATCGGAAATGACAAACATTGCCACCACTATACACTATTGCGATGTCACAAAATGCCATAGTGTGTACTCGGCATTACGATAAAACTACAATTAATAATGTCAGTACATTATAATGTTTTTTTTTACAAAAGATTTTGTTTTGCAAAAATGTTGCTCCACCTACATTTACTTACAAATGTATTTATAATATAAATTTTATATGTACATATTCATTTATATATGCATATAAGTACATCAATACTAACATACATATGTAAGCATTTGTAAATAATTATGTTCATCCTACTGAAATTCTATTCATTGTTTGTTCTTGATTTTCATTGCATAGAATTTCAACACCCGCAATCAATCGTTAACTTGAAGTCGAATTACGTGTATATGTACATATGTCAGTAATTAATTGACAGTAATAAACAAATTTCACTGATCAAATGAAGGTTAAATTATTAATGCAACTTCTATTAAGATTCAATCAAAGCGGCTTAAAATCAAAAGTATGCCTACTATTTATGCATTATGCATTATGCACTATGTACATATGTATACATATTATGTATTTATATATTTTATTTTATATATTAAAGGTGCCGCAAATTGCCTTTCTGGCGTACACAATAAGCATAGAATCAACCGAGCAGTTTGAAAGTTTCCCTCCCATCAACATGGCCTAACTTCGCCAGTATATAATAATATTCTAATATTCAGCCTTCTTAGAATTTTCAATTAAAATGTAAAACTGCTGTTTGGAAATGATATTAACGGCCCTTTTCACAATGTACAATTAAAAGCTAACAGGGACTTTAACGGCAAGTTTTGTATGAAGAACTGTCAGTTAAAGTTCACGTTTGACTGCTATTGAACCCCTTTGCCAGCTTTAATTTTTACATATGACCAGAACATACCCCGACTCCATCCACCGCAAATTAAACTTCAAATATTTAAAATTTTTTAAAATAAAATGATTCTTTCAAAATTTACTTATGTCACATAAAAATATAAATATTAATCAATTTGCTTAAATTTAGTTCGGAATGTTGCTTCTGTTAAATAATCATCCCTATCGGGAAGTGGAAGAAAGTGGAATTTTTTTTCTCCCCTCGAAGGGAAAAATGCTATTGTGAATCATGAACATCGCAATGTTGCCCTTTTGTGAAAAAATGAACACTATTGTTTTCGCTACGCTGGCCATCTGTCCGTCACATGCTATTTTCTCAGGAACCATAAGAGCTATGGACCTGAAATTTGGACAGAGTATGCATAACCTTGGCCTTGGTGTTTCAAAAAATTTAAAATCTCATGTAGTATACATACAATTGTACGTACATATGTATTTGTAAAATTAGTGTATTTTTATATAGACTACAACAATTAACACTAAAAATTTTAAACATTTTAAACTAAAGGGTGGTCCATCAGTTAATGCAATTTTGACTATGAAATCTTGATAACTTGCTATATCCTGGAAACCGTGAGAGGTAAACTCTTGAAATTTTCAAAAACGGTAAGACTAAAAAATCTGAAAATTATAAAATCGCCAAACAAAAAAAATCGCTAAAAATTTAAAAAAATCGCCAAAATTAAAAAAAAGTCTAACATTAAAATAAGGCGCAAAATTCGAAAAAATCGCCCAAATGAAAAAAATTGCCAAACTGTTTTTTTTCAGTTTCAGTTTCGTCAAAAACCGAAAAAAATCACCAAAACACGAAAAAGGCGCCAATAACAAAATAATTGTTCATATGAAAAAAATCGCCAAAATTAAAAAAATCGCCAAATTGAAAAAACGCCAAAAACCGAAAAAAATCGACAAAATGAGAAAAAGAGTGTCAAAACTAAAAAAAGCGCCTATGTGAAAAAAATCGCCAAAATGAAGAAACGCCAAAAACCAAAAATCGCCAAAACTAAAATAATCGCCAAAACGAAAAAAATTGTCAAAAAATAAAAAACCAAAAAAAAAACGCCAAAATGAGAAAAAAAGTGTTAAAACTAAAAAATTTCCAAATTGAAAAAAAACTCCAAAATCGAAAAAATTGCGGAAACCAAAAAAAAATCGCCTATATGAAAAAAAATCAATTTTTAAATAATCGCTAAAATTAAGAAAACGTCAAAAACGAAAAAACAAATGCCAAAACTATGAATTACATATCAAAGTCGCACTTCACTGAATTTATTGTTTTGTTTTTGATAAATCCCCTATTTGGTGCCACTTTTTGAAAAATTTCATCGTTCACCCTGATCTCCCGTAGAATTTTTTACCCGCTATCAGGCCCAGTGAATGTAAAAAATGGCAGAAGCTTTGTAAACCTTGAAAATTAACTGAAAAACAAAGAAATTTAAGTTTAATAAGAAATACACATACATACACCCAGAGAAAAACAGCTTAAAATCAATAAAAAACCATATTGAATTAATAAGAAACATTAACTAACGAACGTTGTCATGTTGAAATTTTTTATTTCAATATGGAAAAATATTAATTTACGGTATTAATTTTATTTATTTTTAAGTATCTCAACATAAATTTTCTATTATGATGAAAATTTTCTTATTTTTAAGTTGCAGCTTTTCCCTGAGTGTAGCATCCATATAAACCTCTTTCTTTTTGATTTAAAAGGTGTGTTTTAAAATGTTTTAATATTCAACGCTTACATTTTGATTCCTTAAAAAGTTTTGGAAAATTTGTTTGTTTTTGGTGTGTGTAAATCAAATTTAATTTAAACTTAAAAGTGTAGAAAAAAGGCATTTTCAATATGGAAATATTAAACTAAACAAGCTAAAACTGTCAGCATAGCTGTAGTTAATAAAAAAATATTAAAAAAAATATTAAATATTAAAAAAAGTAATTATTTCAATATACCGTGTTTTATATCGTTGCCTGCTCACAATAAAAAGTTTAAGATGGCACAATGCTGCCACATTAAAATTTTAAGATGCTCAATGTAAATTTCCTTAATATATGCACATACATACATACACACATATGGATGTATGTATGTGGCAGCACTGTTAACGAACATTAGCATACTCGTATTTTAGAACTGTTATCAACGTTTACTTATCGGCACAACATTCACGTAAAAGTAATTTGGCCTTTATTGTCAATTTCTTATTTAATGATATGAACTAATTGTTTTCTTCCCTCCATTAAATGCAATTATTTAATACACATTAATACGATTTTTTTAATTGTTTGTTTTAAAGCTTTTTCTGCAAAATGCAAAATGAGTTTTTTCTTCCACTTCCACTTTGTTCTTAGTATTTAAAATTTTTAGACTAATTTTATGAAAAAATAAAAAAGAATTGCTGTTGCCCTCCTGTAATTATTAAAAATTGCATGTATTTTTTTTATTTTAATATTACTGATGAAAATTATCAGTCATAATGCCCCCACAAAATAAATTTTTTTTAAGCTACGCCAATGTACGAAAATAAAATTAAAATAAATCCATGAAGCTCATTAATTCATTTTAATTTTTGTTTATTAAAAATCTAAAAAATATGTATATTAATGGAAATTATTTTTACTTACTTTTTTACAGACAAAACATAACAGCCATACATACCATCATTGTCGGCCATTGTTTTAATCAACGTATGTAAGTTTTTAACATTTTTAAATGACAGCATAAATTTACTTCCTTTCTTTGCTGTAGTAATTAACATTCTTTTAAGTATGCAAATACATGTGGTTTATAAATATGTGTGTATGTACATATTACAATATGTATAGACATGTGTACACACATACATACATACATACATACATATTTACGTTGTAAACTGCTTCAAGCCCTCCAGACAGACCATTTAAAATTGATTTGCTTCATTTCGAGCAATTATCATATTGCAAAAAAAAGCAGCAACTGAAAAAATAATTAATTGTTAAATAATTTCACCGCGGTTAAATTGTTAATTACATATGACTTTCTTTTTCTGTTCGTTTTTTTTCTCATTCAATTTTGCACAACATAAAATTGCTAAGCAATTTGTTTACTTTTTTT
Source organism: Tachina fera (assembly GCA_905220375.1). NCBI lineage: Eukaryota > Metazoa > Arthropoda > Insecta > Diptera > Tachinidae > Tachina > Tachina fera. The sequence continues at coordinate 182,871,476 of LR999963.1, forward strand.
TTTGTAATAGACGTGATAAAAAAATCATAATTAGAGACTGGAATTTGTTTAACAAACTAATAAAAATAAAAATAACAAAAAAAAAGCAGAGCAGCCAGCGAATGTAGGAAATTATGTGAAAAATAATTTTCTTTTGTTTATTTTGTTTAATCTTTATTGTAAATTAACACCCCTCCTTGTACAAGTAACAAACACAATCATTATTAGCAAAGCGAAGACGTAATAATTAAACAAGTTAATAAATGAATGTTAAAATAAATGTTAAAAAGTAAATGCACAAATGAAAATAATGTATGTAACATTTACTACACTTTATCATCATCTATCATGTGTATTTCAACTGCTTTCGTTATTTACCATTAAACGCCATGTAATTATTTTACATAATTTTACAAAAATAAACATGGAAATGTTTAAAGAAACATATTTACACGTGTACATATACATACATATACGTATACATACATACATATTCAGTTGTTTTGCGGTAACTTTGTTAGTGTTGGGTTTGGGTTTTGTTAATTTGGCATGTTGGGTAATTAAAGTGGCGTCTTTTCAATTAATTAATACAACTCTGTTTGGTTAGTGAGTGGTTGAGAGCAACGGTATTTATGTATACAGTTGGCTGCAAGAAAAATGATGTCAATAGTTTGTGTTTGCAAATGAAATATATTTTTTGTTTATATCGCTCATTTACTTAAACAACGTCATAACTAAGGTTTCTCATTTCCCGGACTTTTCCATTTCTCTGGAATCGAAATGTAAAATGTCTTAATCCCGGGAACTTCAAAATCATATGAATTTAATTAAATGATTTCATTAAAAAATATAATTTTATGAAAAAAAAATACAACATTTAAATTAAATAAATTCAGTAAAGTGCGACTTTGACCCGCGCACGAAAGGTTCCGTACGGACACGAAATATGTAATTCAATACGAACTTTAGTAGCCTATATAAAATATAGTTTTGGAATTATTTTTTCGTTTTTGACGTGTTTTTTTAATTTTGGTGATTTTTTTTATTTATGCGATTTGTTAATTTTGGCGTTTTTTTTTGGTTTTGGCGATTTTTTCAGTTTTTGGAGTTTTTTTTTCCATTTTGGCAATTTTTTTAGTTTTGACATTTTCTTGTTTGGCGATTTTTTTTGGTTTTTTATTTTTTTTGGCGATTTTTTCGTTTTGGTGATTTTTTTCATTTCAGGGATTTTCGGTTTTTGGCGTTTCTTAATTTTGGCGACTTTTTTTATTAAGGCGCTTTTTTTAGTTTTGAAACTTTTTTTACTCATTTTGCCGATTTTAGTGGTTTTTGGCAATTTTTCAATTTGGCGATTTTTTTAATTTTGGCGATTTTTTTAATTTTGGTGATTTTTTTTCATATTAACAATTTTTTTGTTACTGAAGCCTTTTTCGCGCTTGGAGATTTTTTTCGGTTCTATGCGCTTTTTTCACTTTGGCGATTTTTTTCATTTAAACGATATTTTCGAATTTTGCGACTTATTTTGATGCTAGAATTTTTTTTTAATTTCGGCGATTTTTTTCGTTTCGGCGATCTTTTTGAATTTTTGGCGATTTTTTTTTTGGTTTGGCGATTTTATATTTTTTGCATTTTTTAGTTTTACCGTTTTTAAAAATTTCAAGAGTTTACCTCTTACGGTTTCCAAAATATAGCAAGTTCTCAAAATTACATAGTCAAAATTGCATTAACTGATGGACCACCCTTTAATTTAATTTTTTTTAAATTTTAGTGTTAATTGTTGTAGTCTATATAAAAATACACTAATTTTACAAATTTCAAGTGCTAATATACATATGTATGTATATTACATGGGATTTTAGCATTTTTGTTGCTCGTTTTGGAACACCCTTTAATTTTTAATTCAATAGGTGTACGGAACACTTAAAACTAAATGCATTTAAGCTTTTTATTTAACTTTTTTTACTTCAACCGGTAGCGAATATCGTTAAAATGTGTTACTGAATAGCAAATTCGATAAATTTTCATTATATTTATTATAGCGATTAGATTATCGTAATAAAAGTTACTGAATCGAGGTAGAGTTATAAGGCCATGAATGGTTTCATGAACCTGCTTTAATACACATGCAACATATGCACCCAAATTTTACTGCAGTGGAGTTCGGGTACAACGAACGCCGCTAATTACAGTGAACTTCGGTTATACATTATTTATGTTAACAAAGTGCCACACGCACTTCATCAGCACCCAAGTCTATGTACTTGGGTAGAAATAATCTATTTAACATGAAATGTTAATTAAAGGTAATATGAGAAATAACAATACTGTGTATATAATTATTAATTTACCTTTGCTAAATGCATTTCTAAGTATAACTATTCATTTTCTGTTTTCCTTTTTTTATTTCTCTGTTCGATTACCACGAAGTTATATTACTCCAACTAAGTATGTTTAACTATTCTTTTTTATCTTTTTACAATCATTACATTAATTATTTGTACTTATTCCATGTAAATAAAAAATTTTATACGCTTATAAGGAAGAAACAAAATCACAATTTATTGTCTGATGTGTTTTAATACAGCTGTTATCATGTGTCAAGAATAAATAATAAATCTCTGTTAATTTGTAACTGCTTTAGTAAATTTAATGAAAATATATTTAAAAAATAATTGTTATTTTAAGATAAGATGCCTCATTTTATTAGTTTCTTTAGATATTTTCTCCGCTAATAACCCGTAACGAACAGAATTCATTATAACCGAACTGGACTGTATGTATATCTAAAAATAAGTGTGCAAACGTCTTTTGTATTAAAGTTGAAATGTTCCTTTTTGACATGTTCTTAATGGCTTGAGTAAATATATTCGATTGTGGGGTGGCAACCTTTTACTGCTACCCACACTCACCATTCAATTTCCTTTTCCTTGACTATTGAGGAATTAAAAACCAATATTCCAGACGAAATTAACAACATAACACCGGAAGTTTTGCGAAAGGTCATGGAAAATGTGTTGAAAAGAGATCATTTGTGCGAAGCAGAAAATGGCCTCCACTTGCGGGATATCATTTTTAAGAACTAATCTAAAAATATTCCCTATAAATTTACTGTATTTAAAAAACAAAAAATTAAAAAAATATGTCTTAAATAAAAAGTTATAAGGAATTTACACCACTTCGGTCTTTCTGGGCCACCCTGTATGTAATTTTTTTCTTCTCCTCTCCTTATTTCCAAAAATAGAAACGATGTTGGAAAATATATTATTTTTCCCAACAACAATTGATGTAAAAAGAAGAAAAAAAAAATAAACTTGCAATATGCAACCGTTATAATTTTAATAGATTTAAAGCCAGAAACAACAAACAATATTCATGTTTGAAACAAATGTGTTATTTTGTGGTGGTGGTGTTTGTTGCTGTTGTTGGTTGAACTCATTTTAAAAGTCAAGTTTAAAATTGTATGACATGGCTTGGTTAAGAGTGTGTTATTATCATCGCTGTGGTTGCTATTGTTTTACGAGTATGTACATATGTATGTGCAACATAATAAGTTTTCATTGTCAGCCTTTCTTTCATTCATTTGCCCATCTACTCCTCCCCTTAAATTTTATACAATCATATGTGTGTATGTATGTATGCACGTATGTATGTACTACTCGTATTTTAGCTTTGGGGTGCTCGTATTGCACTTCGATGATGCTGCTGCTGCTGCTTCTTTTGTTGCTGTTGATGCGTCGGCTGATCATACCCACGGAAGTACATATGTATGTAATATGATTTTATCTTGTTGTCGGTTATGTTTCTGTGGCTTTGCTTTATAACTATTGCAGATGCATGCCATACCATTCATGCTATGTGATATTATTTAGTTGTTTTTATTTTTTTTTTTGCAAAAATTATTTTGTTCCTGTTTGTGTGTGTCTGTTTTTTATTTGTAAAGTAATGAAATCATTGTAGGAAAAAAGTACTCGTATCACTCACTGAGCACTGAAATATTTTTTTATTTAATAATTTTTAACTGCGGTAGTAAAGTTAAGTTTGTTACTCACTATTCTACACAATTGTGCGACTTTTGAGAAAATACAACCCTGCTATTAGGGAGTTTATGAAAATTTGCAAAACACAATAACAATTCATTAGATAAGGTACACATTTAAATATGTATATCGTTACCTTATCGATACATTACCGTCGGCTTGTTTCTGTTTTGATGTATTGGACAAAAATGTGTTTTCGAGAAAATCGATGAAGAATGTTTACACAAAAAATCATTAGTTTTATAAAAATACACGATAGAATTTTTTGTTTAATAGCAAAAGTAATAGATACATATGTTTTTTATTCAAAAAATGTAAAAAGTTGATAAACTTTTTACATCCAACATGAAAAGTTATTAGGACTTAAAGAAAAAATGACAAAAATCTTTGGCAACGCATTCCAACAATATTGTTTACTACTTGTTTAAGTGGTTTAAATTAGGTATGTAACGATACGCCGTTTTGCCGATCCGATACCGATATTCAAAAAGAAATATCGACGATACCAATGCGCATATTGAACTTAATTTAAACTTAACAAAACCTTTTTTTATACAATATTATGGTGTAAGAGGTAATTAATATTTAAAATTTATATTTAAATTCATTCTTAACAAAAAACAAATTATTATTTTTTAATACATACATGATTTAGCATTGAGAGAACATTTCACTACTAGATATGGTGCAAAGCAAAACAAAAGAAACGTTTAATTTTGATGTTTTTAATATGTTATTTCTGCTTTTAATATGTTATTTCTCTTAGTTTTTATTAAAAAAAATCGTTGAAAATTTAATTGTTTGTTCAAAACAGCTCTAAAAAAAATTAAGAAGTATCGCCGTATCGACAGTAAAATATCGCCGATATCGATATATCGGCAAATCAGAAATATCGCCGATATATCGGAATCGGTATTCGTATTCGTTACTCCTTAGTTTAAATTACTGTATATATTTAAGTAGATATAAAAGGTGAAAATATCAGTTTTATTTATATAACATGACTTTTAGAGGTAACTAATAATAATAAATTAATAAAAGAAATTGTATTAATAAAAAGTAAATACCTATCAATTAATTTCATTTACAATAGTTCAATTTTTGTACTTTGCTTTTATTTACGTTCTTTGAGTAGAATATGCATTGATATACATTATAATAGACTTGAATAACAATGTGTTAATACTTTTACTTGAGAAATGTGCCACACATGAAAAAATTGTCTATTGTCGTAAAACAAACTTTACAATGTTCAAAAATTGTGGAAATGACGCATTTTTTCATCTCTATATCTCCAGATATATTCAAGATATCGCAAAACTGATAACGAATTTGGAAAGAGGACACGTTATTCATATATATATAATCAATTAATAACTAAATTTTATTAAAAATGTTCCATACATCAAAGCAGAAACAAACCTACGATTAGATGTTCTTTGATCGAAATATACAAAATACTCGATTTAAAAATAATAATAATAATGAGTTAGGACCGTTCTATATTAAGGTAGCCATATGTACATATGTTTTCTTTTTGCTAGTCTCGATTTAATCAACTGTCTTAAATACTGCCTTATGCTTTGAAATATATTACCACACGTTTTTTTTTTTTTGCCTGAGTGTTAATAAGCAGGGTACCACATATCCAGCCATGCAGCTATTCAGCCATGCAATTCACACATACATACATATGTACATACATACCAACAGAAACACAAAAATACTCGTACATAAATATTTTATTTCATCTTAAACCAACTTGTTAAGATTTTTCTTTCCTCAATAGATAATTATACTTACTGCACACCACCGTCTTCTTAAATTTTCAATGATCTGAAACTTGTATTGTTTCCGGCGGCGGCGGTATCAAGTTTACAAGCTGTTTTCGTTTCTTCTTCTTCTTCTTCTTAGCTGTTGGCAACAACAACAACAACAACACAAATCGTATATAAACCGTTAAAAAGAGATTCGAAAATGTGCACATTTTACTCATTTTACAAGTATGCAACATTATTAGATTTATTTTTTAAGATTATATACATATGCAAGTGCAACAAGCAACGACAACATAACATGATTTTGCCACATTCCGTAAAGTGTCAGTAGATGAATTTAGATAACAGATTTGAAACGAATGATTTGACACAAAGAGTATCCATCATTCTCAGCCATAAAGAAAAACAGGACAGTATTTCAATTTTCCATGTACATACAGACAGACAGACAAACGTATAAGGAAGGTGCCAAAATAACAAAGAAAACACAACAAATTTGGGAAATTTTCCCTATTAAGCGCTGGCTCCATTGACCGTATCATTTATGGTAGAATTACTGAAATCGTATCCAATGTGACCGTTTGACCGACAAAAGTGGCAAATTGCCACTTTTTAGAGTGCTTTTGCCACTTTTTGTCTCCCTTTTTTAGAGTGAATTATGTAAAAATGCATTAAAAATAAAAAATTTAGTGTAGTTTTCTCGTTTTTTTTAATTATGCCCGTTTTTTTGATAAATCCCCTTTTTGGTGCCACTTTTTGCAAAATGTCATCGGTCACCCTGATCGTATCGTGCTGTTGCGTGTCAGCTGACAAAATCCGTAACATTTAATATCGATGTTGATGCTTATTGAAAATGTGTTGACAACGTTTGCTACGTAAAAATCTATTTTATGTAAAAATCTACATAAAATAGATTTTTACGTAGCAAACGTCAACTTCTGGCTTACATACATAGACACACACGTATAAAGCAAAGTAACAGCTGACACTTTTGCTGGCAGCCTCACGTTTTTACTAACTAACATCCAGACTTAAACAATACGACAAATTCAAAAGTAAGAGGTTACGATTTTAAATGAATGAAAATGAATATTTTATTTTTCTATCAAGAGCTGAGTAAACAAGATATTTGCATGAAATTTTTAAGTAATATTAAAAACGATATGAGGTTTAATTCTGCATCATTAATTGAAAAATTAAATTTTCTTGAGTTATGTATGTATTACTTGGTTTGAGTAAATGAGCGAATTCTTTTTACATCCTATGCGAATCGTAGGACTGTCGTTGCAGAGCCGTTAATCCTATACTTAAATCATTCCTAACACTGATAAAGCACAAATTTTTCATACGAGTACAATTAATTTCAACTAAAGCAACTGGCATCAAATAGTAATATTTTCTTATTTTTTACTTATTTTTATTTTTCCATTATATAATTAAAAAAATTAATATCTTCCCTATATATGTTATATACATAATATAGGGATGATATTTACTTTTGTATTAATTATCGATAGTATGTCGATGTCAACACATGTCGATGTAGATTTCTCGAAAAAACATATGTAGGTAGGCTAAAAAAATCAGATTTTTCTCTACACGTTGAACAAATTTCCGCTACAAAAATCCCTCCACATTTTTGTCATTAAAATAGAAGAAAACAATTTCTTATAAAAAATATATATGTATATTTATTAAAGCTTTGGTAAAATAATAAGTAAAAAAGTAAAAAAAAAATAATACATACATGTGTACTTTTAATTAAATTCAATTAAAATATAAAAAATATAAATATAATAAATATAATAAATAGTTTTAAAGGATAAATTTAAGTCATCTTTCAACACTGAATGATATTTTAGAAAAAGCATATACCAAGGCGAATTCATGTGCAGTGGAATCTCTATTGAGCGGACACCGGAGGGACCATTGAAATATGTCCGCACAGGGGGACTGTACGCTCAAGGGAAAGCAATGCTTTTCTTATGGAGCTGTCGGGATCTGTCAAAAGTGTCGATCTAAAGGGGGTGTCCGCCTATAGGAAGTGTTCGTTAAAAGAGATTCCACTGTACCAGGTGGTGCCAAGTTAACAGCTGCTTTTTTCGGAAGTTTTCAATGCAATAAAATTTGAAGGAAGTTTGACTTGTAAATTTTCATTGCAATTAAGTACTAGGCAGATTTTGTTGTTGCAGCCTTGACATCACCTGGTATATGAATTCGCCTTGCCATATATACACACATACATATTAGTGTCGCCAACTTTTTATACCACAAACAACTCTGTAAATAGATTTTTAAGCGATTTTAACGAAATGAAAATTTTCGAACCGTTTTGAAAAATAAACTATTACCAAAAAAAACTTTATGTTTGCATTTATTTCATAAATAATGCGAAATGACAAAAAAAATCCCTACATTTTGGTGAATGTAAAAATCTGTCGGATTTTCCCTACGCTTCTATTTAAGTATCAAAAATATCTACTTTTAGGGATTTTCGCCTACTTCTGGCAACACTGATTCGAAGACGGCTCAATGTTACAGCGGCTTTGAAGTATCGCCGACGGTGGCAACCAACTACTTGTGTAATAAGAGGGATTTTGAAAATCTGTAATATTTTTTTACACATGTAGACACACAAAAATAGCGAATTGAAAAAAATATATAAATTTTGGGGAAAATAAAATATCTGTTCGATTTTCCGTTGTATTACATTTTCCATTCCAATACTTCTGGCAACACTGGGTAGTAAGAACAGTATGAGCCCGTTTAGATGATGATGCGACAACGCTTACGTTCCATTGATGCCAACTTATTTGACTCTAAAAGCACATCAAAATTTAAAAAAAGAACAAAAAGGCGTAATTTTGCGTAAAAGCACTGAAAATCGAGCGAAGATTCAAACGGGTGAAGTTTAATAATGTTAATATTTTCGAATATATTCTCTTTTTCTGCAAAAGTATCGTCTTTAATGAAATATATCAAAGGAAAAAGGTATGCTTTACACTGAAAAAATTAATACACCCAGTTTTTATTAAAGTCATTTTAATAAATACACCAATTTTTAAAAGCACTACTTAGTGCGTTTTCTTAGTTTAGTACTAATGCTCAAAATTTGGCGTTTAGAGTCTTCAAAAAGCACTAAAAATAGTGCAAAAAGCACCAAGTTGGCATTGCTGTTACGTTCTCTTTTGGACTTTTGGAGTTCCTTCTTAAATCCACACGATTTTAGAAGAAGAAGGAGAAGACTTTTTTGCTTCAATAGTCAGGGGACTTTTTGATATTAATTTCATCAATGGTGTTTAGTCGTTCGTTCACTCGTAGCAGTGTTGCCATAAAGAAACTAATACTAATCGTCAACTTGCCAACTTTTCCAGGGGGTCTACTTCGTAATTCGAAACGAATGAAAATCTTTTCGAATTTAAATGTTATAGCACGCAACTTCGAAAGCATTTTCGTTCTTTTCCCATTACAGAATAAACCCCCTGATGTGACATCGTGTCTTTATAAGAGGCGCAAGTGTGTACAAAGTTTGGTACATTAATTAATAAGTATGCAAAAATTTTAATAGGCATGGTCTCGCCCATTTTCCTGATTGGCTACTAAAAGACGCAGACTAAAACAGCAAACCTAAAAACCGGTGCTGAGATTCTCCTTCTTTTTGGAAGTCGTTTAAAACAAGCAAATACTTTAAAAAAATTTTTATTCTAGAAATAAATTTACTTAAAATGAAATACATATCTTTTATTTTGGAAAATAATTACAGTCTTTACACCAAATAATTATCTAAATAAATTATATAATTTAGAAGAAGACAAAAAAAATAATACTTTTACTACCATTTCCGTTTGGTTAAACAATTTAAATGCGTTTCCGCTTTGGCCACTGACTTAGGCAATTTATTCATTCTATTACCACATGCTTACTTATTTACCTCTTAATCATTCTGCCTTTGCCCCCCTCTTTCGTAGTCTCTCTAACGTTACTTAAGTTTTTACGTTCTAAGGTTCCAAAATGAGGCAAATAAACAAGAATTCTAGAAGAAAAAAAAATACAAAAAAAAAATAATGAAGCGGGTAAACAAGAATAGAGAAAAAAAAATCAAAACAACCTGCATAATAATTTCCTTGAGTTTCTTAGGGAGGGGAGAAGCAAAGTTTGTTGTTTTGTCGGTTGGTTTACTGCGGATGCTCGCATTTAAATTAAAAATAATGGAAATTCTAATTGAGATTCTAAAATAATAAACAAAAACTACTACAAACAATCTTAACTAAAGAACTTAAGTTCTTTTTTTTTAAATTTATTATAATGAACTTTGAATACTTCTTACACACTCAAGAGTTCAGGCAGGTGTGTACAGTAGATTAAAGGAATGCAATCTTTGCAGTTGAAAAGAAAATGTTTATGCTGAATAAATATTTCTAATACATAAATTTGATACAATTCTCAAACGGAAGCATAAGCAAATTTGCCACTTTTAACCTACGGAGAAAAAATTTGGCATTACATTTGCCTTACGCAAGCCCATTTACATCAAACACCCAGTGTTGTTAGATATTACGATTTTACTTCATTTTGACGATTTTTTTACAACAAATTTCTCAATATGACGTTTGACGATTTTGGTTCAAATATTCCTCATATTTTGACGATTTGTTGAAATAAGTATTTAGTAACATAAATATCACAACAAGTTCTTGCAGAAAAGAGATTTGATTTCGATAACACAATTATCAACAATTTTAATTTAATTACAGCATCAGTTATGTTAAATATAGATTCTGAAATTCTTCCCTTACTAAAAAGTTTTCCAACTCTTGTGTCTAAAGTGTTGAAAGAATATTTAGTAATGTTAATCTTACTAAAACCAAGATCTGAAATATATTGTAAACAAAATCATTATGTTTTCAATAGATTATTTTAAGTGTAACTCTTCGGAATGTTACAATGGCGGTATTCGATGTTTGATGCAAATGCTCTTGCGTTAGTGCAAATGCAAAATATTGTAGTTTTTATTTAAAATGCAACAATAAAATAAACACACACAGTTCAAAGAAAAGCTACGACATTTTGCATTTGCACTAAGGCAACGATATCTGCATCAAACGTCGAATACCGCCAATATTAACATTAAAGAGTAGATTTTGTATTTACAAAATTTGTATGGAAAAAAAATTTTTAAACGAATTTTCGTTATTTTTCATACAAATTTTAATCATGGAAAAAAAATTTTTTAAACGAATTTTCGTTATTTTTCATACAAATTTGAATCATTTAGAAACAAAATTTTTTACAAATCGGCCATTAAAATTTTTTTATAAAAAACCACAATTCTAGAATGTATGTACGTATAAACTAGTTTTTATTAAGAAATTGTTTTCGACAATAAAGTCGATGTTTATTTCTTTGTTACATAAAATAGTCTTTTATTTCTATCTACTATGATATATTAGTTGTTTAATAAAACGTATAATTCTTGTATGACGATTTTTCGACGAATTTTGTGGAAAAATATGACGATTTGGACGATTTCATATTTAAATTTTGACGATTTAAAAAAAATTCCTGACAACACTGCAAACACCGAATACTGCCATGGCAACACTGATTGTTTACAATTGACCTCTTTATGTTGCCATACTTCATACCCGTTGTTAACTGTGATGCCAGCTTGCACATTACGAAGTATTCAACAATAATCTCCTATAAAAGCTGAAAAATTAATTTAAATGATTAATGCTTCCTGATAAGAAATAAATAAGTATGCACATTTCCTTTAAACATTTTAAATCAAAGATAGATATCATTCTTTCATATTACCTTTTCAATTATCTGTTTTGTTTTTATTCATTTCTTATTCTCGAATATTCAATTCAGCGGGTATTGTGTGTGATTGCTTTTTCTTTACAAAAAAAAAAGGGGGATTGAGAAAAAGGTGTAATTGTTCTTATTGTTGGTACTGAACTTGCCACCGTTCGTTAAGACAGGTAATGAAAAGATAAACGAGTTCCGTTCTTTGAAGAAACAATCTTTTATTTATTTTTTTATCTCTCTCAATATTATGGTAGAAATATAAAAAGTAAAAAAACGAAATAATTTCAAACTGTGTTTTCAATATGTTCAAATTAAAATTAGTGACATGAAGCGCTTACATCACTAGCATGAATCACTCACTCATGATTATAGGTTACATAATTCTTTCTTCCATCATGTGGATTTTCTAGTATAAACAAATTAGAGGTGAATGACTGTAAATGATTTTCAGATTATTTTGTAACAAAATATAATATTTTGTTCTTTTTTAACCCACGACTAAAAAAAGGGATGTTACAAGTTTGTAGTGTGTCTTTGTGTCTGTCCGTGTCCACGTACAGACCAAACGGCTGGACCGATTTTGATTTAGTTTTTTTTGTTTGTAAGATGACTTGATCGAGAGGGTTCTTAGCCATGTCCAGCCGTTGAGAAGATATCACATCTTCTCTAGATATATTTGGGGGTTTTTAAAATTTTTAATTTTTGTTATTAAAATAGTTCAATTCAACTTTTACTCCCATTTTCAATAAAAATTATTTTGTTTAATAAATGATTTACAAAAAAAATGGTTTGGAAAATTGTTTTATAACCCTCCTTTAAATCAGAAGTATTTTTTTTAATAATGAGGCCTTTAATTTTACCATTTTGCCAGTTATGTCCTTCACATGTAAAAATTTTATTTTATGTTTATGCATATATGGCGATTCCACGGAATGCCACGTACGATGACCAATCAAGCGTAAGTATGTACCTCTATATTTGCTAAAAGATATAGCAAAATCTAACCGTATTGATATGAAATACAAACTTAATTGATTAGTCATCGTGCGTGACAATTGCCCATATCTGTGTGGGTTTTCGATATGGTACTACAAAAATGTCATAAAAGTAACTTTGTTTGCCCGTGACTATGTTTTATTACTCACGAGGTCAAAAGATTAAATTTATGAAAGAATAAATAGAAAACTAAATAAAAAATGGTTAATATTCCAAAAATATATTCATAATGATTTCGATCTTTAGATGCGATCTTAAATAATTTCACAAAATCCCTGATAAGTGAAAAATTGTGAATATTTTGAACATTTGAAAAATACCCTGCTGTAATTTCTCCTTCTAAAGATTATTTGACACTAGAACTTATTACATATTATAAAAATAAGTCCTTTTAATAGTTCATGCAATAAAAGAGCCGTCTTGACTCAGCTGAAATGTGAAAGTTTTTTCTATAACTGTGTTGCCTGAAAATCGCTGAATATTATAGAAAAAAAAAGCTAAATTTCTCTCCTCCAGTTCCCAGAGTTGGAAAAATGGCAGAAGTGAAAGTTCAATGACGGAACTCTCAGATCAAAAAGGCTTAAACGAAATTTTCTCCATTCCATTGTATTAGTTGCTTTTACTTTTTAAGTAATCAAATAAAATTTTTTTTATCTGGCAATATTGGTTTGTTCAATGCAGCCCCTATACTTTGCGACTTTTTCTACAATTTGATTAAGTTGTACAGCCAATTGTTACGTTAGAGGTCTGATTGATCAACAGTTGGTCATCGGTTGAATAAAAAAATCAAAAAAAATTTAGATTTTCATTAAACTTAGCTATCAAATTGTTGCGTATGATGGCGACTTATTTTTTCGTTTCTCATTTTCATTCTAACGTTGTGTAAACAATATCGTGCGAAATAAAAAATATGTGACACTAGACACGAGATATGTAATTCATAAATAAAATATAGTTTTGGAATTTTTTTTTAGTTTTTGGGTGTTTTTCGGTTTTAAGCTTTATTTTAGTTTTGGGGTTCCTTGCGTTTGTTTGCGTTTTTAGCACTTTCCCCCCCCCCCCCCGTTTTGGATTTTTTTTTTGGTTTTTAACGTTTTTGTAATATTGGCGATTTTTTTTATTCTGGCGCTTTTTTTAATTTTTGGCGTTTTTTTTCATATAGGCGTTTTTATTTTTAGTTTTGGCGATTTTTTCGGTTTTTTTCATTTTGGAAATTTTTTTAGTTTTGAAATTTTTTTGCTGGTTTTGGCGATTTTTTTTGGTTTTTAGCGTATTTTTCTTAGTCTTGACACTTTTTTTTCTAATTTTGGCGATTTTTTCGGTTTTTGGTGTTTTTTTTTCAATTTGGCGTTTTTTTCATTTCGGCGTTTTTTTAATTCTTGCGATTTTTTTTTCATATAAACAATTATTTTGGTTTTTGCGCCTTTTTCGCGTTTTGGCGATTTTTTTCGGTTTTTGGTGTTTGTTTCATTTTGACGATTTTTTTAGTTTTGAAATTTTTTTCTGGTTTGGTGATTTTTTTCGATTTTGGCGATTTATTTTATTTTGGCGTTTTGTTTCATTCAGGCGATTTATTTTGTTATGTCGATTTTTTCGTTTTTTGGCGTTGTTTCATTTTGACGACTTTTTTCATTTAGACGCTTTTTTAGTCTTGTGTTTTTCTAATTTTGGCGATTTTTTTCGGTTTTTGGCGTTTTTTCAATTTGGCGATTTATTTCATTTGGGCGTTTTTTTCGAATTTGGTGATTTATTTTAGTGCAGTTTATGCAGTGAACCATCAACTGGTATATGCAACTCTATTGTACGAGCAGTTGCAACGTTTAAGGGCCGCATAAGACGAATCGGCGTTTGTTTATTGAATTAAAAATTGTACACAAGCCGTGGAAACATAGTTGATTTTTTTTTGTTAAAATAAAAAAAGTACTATAACTGAGTTGTAACTTTATAAAAAAAAGGAAATCAAACGCTATACTTTTAACTATTGAATAGTTTAAAACAAAATGACAACTTTTATGACAACTTTTCCGCGGCTGCTTTAAAAAAATAGCCGTATGCTATTTTTATTATAATAAATTTGCTGCAGGGTTGCACAGACCTTAATAATAGGCTTTGACGTACATATATAAAATTCTTAATTGTGAAAATTTTAACCCATTTATGTGTATGTGTATGCATGTACATAGCATTTTCGTAATGCTTGAATTGCTTTATGGAATAAAAACTAACCATAGATCATGCCATTAAAATGTCATTTGATAATTACTGGTAATTGCAATCTTTTATAAAGATTAAGAAAAAAAAGAAAAAAAAAATAATAAAAATAATAAAAAACAATTTACAAAGCGCCATTTCACTTGCAAGAGTAACTTTTTATGTTCCCAATATTCATACGAGTTACGGGCTAATTGTCGCCTCAGACTTGATTTTGACGTTGACTGTGAAAAATTAATGTTGTTTTTTTAGACAGGGGGTCAAGAGAGTCAAACTACAAAATACACAAAAGTGAGTCAATTACTTTTTCTTCGTCAAGTCGATTCATTTTCCCATACACAAACACACACACACATTTTTACTTAAGTTTAATAATATTGAAATTATGAGTTGTTATATGTGACATTTCTTAAATAAATAAATGCCAGTCACCTTTGACCATAAACTGAGATGAAAATAAAATTCAAGAAAATACTGGAAATTTTATTTACACTGAGAAAGTTTAAAAGTTGATTGATAACCACCGCCGCCGGCAAGAAAGTTCTGCTGGCATTGTAGTCTGTAATAAGAGAATAAAAAGCATGGTTGGATTATTTGCAAATTAACGGTATCGAAACAGTGTTGTAGACTGTATTTAGACATCAGTAAATTGGAATATGTACATATGTAAGTACCCTGCAGGATATGTCAATAGTAAAATTATACTGATTATATATTGACAATGTCACCAGTACTATCAGCAGACTACGTCAATACTGACTAGGTAGTCTTGTGGGACCATATGTGGAAAATGTCAATAGTAAGATTGTACTGACTTGCTATTGACGATATCACCACTCTGTGGGAAATGTTCGTAGTAAAACTGTACTGATTAATTTAAATTGTATATTTCGATGTATTAGTAAGTCAAACACTAACGTATGGATCTGAAAGTGTGACAAATCTTAACTGATGGCACAAAATCTTCCACAGGCTGAAAAAAATGTCCATAATTGGCACTTTCACTAAAAATAAAAAAAAAAGTTTTCACATTTTTTATTTTTACACAATATGAATTTGAATTGTTCAATACATTTATAGATATTAACCTTTTAATTTTATTTCTTAAAAAAAAAATTTATAAACACTTAAATTTTGCATGACGCCACTTTTATTTTCAACAAACCAATAAAACATTAAGAAGAAGCATAGTTGTGTGTATCTGAAAATATATTTTCTATGCATCAAAAACAATATTAATATGTAGACGCTCCGTTGACAATGTCACAAAAATAGTCGACAAAAGTGGTGACTTGGGGACACTTAACCCCACGTTTCCTTCAGGGTATGTATGAGTGTAGTCATATATGTATGTAGATATGTTTGTGCAGCAAAGAGTTTTTCTACATCTGAGTTGTGTTGGCAATTAAACATGCCTCCCGCTTAGCGCTTAGTCTAATTTCCTTACGATCAGGGTGACCGATGACATTTTTCAAAAAGTGGAAAAAATAGAAGATTTATTTAAAAAAAAGGGGCAACATTAAAAAAAGATACAACTACACTAAACTTTTTATTTTAATGTATTATTGTACTAAAAATAAATTCAGTAAAGTGCGATTTTGACCGCGCACAAAGGTTTCCGTACGGACACGAGATATGTAATTCAATAATAACTTTAGTAGCCTATATAAAATATAGTTTTGGCATTTTTATCATTTTTGACGTTTTTTTTTAATTTTGGCGATTTTTTTTTCCTTTTTGGTTTTAACGTTTTTGAACATTTCAAGAGTTTACCTCCTACGGTTTCCAAGATATAGCAAGTTGGCAAAATTACATAGCCAAAATTGCATTAACTGATGGACCACCCTTTCATTTAATTTTTTTTTAAATTTTAGTAATAATTGTTGTAGTCTATACAAAAATACACCAATTTTACAAATTTCAAGTGTCAATATACTTATGTACCCACAATTGTATGTATATTACCTGGGATTTTAACATTTTTCGTTGCTCGGTGTGGAAAATCCTTTAATTTTTAACTCTCATGTATTTGTTCTTGTAGCGGCCAAGGTTCTACATACTCTGTTAAAATTTCAGGTCCGTAGCTCTTACGGTTCCTGAGGAAATGCCATGTGACGGACAGACGGACAGCGTAGCGAAAACAATAGGGTTCCTTTTTTCACCTTTGGTGTCCGGAACCCTAAAAAGAGTGACAAAAAGTGGAAAACTGTCACTTAAGTCGGTCAAACAGTCACGCTGCTTAGGATAGTCAGAGGCAGCGATGCCAACTCTACCACTTTTGTGGTAGATTCACATATGTATGTACCTCTTTTGGGTATCTCACTCAACTCTACCACTTTCCGAAAAAAATCTAACACATTTTTAGTTTTTCAGTAATAAAAGTAAAGTATAGTTACACGATTTTTTTATACGAGTTTTTTAGCTAGAAGTTCAACTGAAATATATTTTAGTAATGCATGTAAATAACGATGTGTTGACTTCACTAATTCCTTTACTGGGCCAGTTTGAGAAGAAATTGCATACAAAGTTCTAATGTTTAAACTTAATTTGTTAAAAAGTATTTGTAGAAACAATCTTTGTTGATACTTTGCAAATAAATCTATACGATATATCAGCTGGGTAACCTGCAGCTGCATTCCTTTAAATATGAGAATATTAAAAATTTAAAAATTAATTAAAATCATAAAATTCCTTATAAAATATTGCTTATCGAAACGAAAGGTTAATTAACGTTAAATCTTTTTTCTAAGGTGCTTAAAATACTCTAAAATGTAAGTTTTTTACATCTAACTCTTTTTAAAGTAAGATTTGTTGGAAACTAGCTCTAAGAAAGATTTTGGGTTGGCATCACTGCTTAAGCCCCGTTCAGACTATTATACAAGTATTAATACTTTTGTGGAAAATGCAGCTCTGACACGTTGAGTTGTTATTGTTTTTTTGAAATTTTTGAAACAAATATTAGACCAGGGATGCATTTTCGTCAAAAGTATTAATACTTGTATTATAGTCTGAGTGGCCCTTTAGAGGTTTTAATAAACAGGGGTGGAAAATTTACACCATCTGATGCTAATTTTATGAGCATAATGCTCTGAGTTTGACAATGCTTCCTTCCATCGTTCTTATTTTAAACGCAATGAGCAGACAAATTAATTTCTCTCGGTGTATAGCAAGATGTATAGAAAAAATAAGAACACAATCATAAATATACTGGCATGTAATAATAAGTATAATTGTGCAAATAATTGAGACAAGTGAATCAGCTTGCTTTACAATCTTTTTTTTTACAGACAGCATTCATTTGAATTTTGTTTTTGTTTTTTATTTCTTTCAGTTTTATGGTTGGTTGAGAGGTACATACATATATTAAATGGGAAGGGTTGTCGCCGTTGGCGGCTCTGGCTTTCTTGGAAGACATTATTTAATCTGTTTGAAGTTTTTTTTCTTCTCTCTGAAAGGTCTGTTTAATATTCAGTGCATGAGTTATAATTTAAAATAAAACAGAAGTTGATGATGTTCGTCATCGTGATACTCGTAGTATGTATGATGTCTTGCGTTATTTATAAATTACTTTAAAAATATCTATATTCGTATTGTTTTAAATATTTATTGATCGCGTTGTGTGTATTCAAATTTGAAGAAATATTAAAAGAATTAAAAAAAATCGAATAATTTATTTATTATTAATTTTTTTTTAATAATTGAAGATAATACTCGTGAGTTTTTTTAGTTTGATTTTCTGTTCGATTCTTTTCATGTCTCCAAAATTCTTAATTA
The DNA here is from genome assembly GCA_905220375.1 of Tachina fera. Taxonomy (NCBI): domain Eukaryota; kingdom Metazoa; phylum Arthropoda; class Insecta; order Diptera; family Tachinidae; genus Tachina; species Tachina fera. The sequence continues at coordinate 182,890,062 of LR999963.1, forward strand.
AATATAGTAGACAATATAGAATATTCAATTTAGAATATTCTATTTTGTCTGTTAATATGTCTGTATGTATTTGTGTATGGCTGTTTAAAAATTACTAAAGACTTGTCTGGCATATTAAGTAATGCTGATGATACCTATTCTTTTATCCAGTCATACAAGTTGTTGCTTGGCTTGATCGGTTGGCTGCTTAGTTCCTGTATTATATGCGTATGTCTGCTTTTTCGTATTGTTATTTGATTTCAAAACAAGTTGAGGGAGTGTGGTTGGTTCTTAACCCTTGAATTACATATTTTTTTCATCTATGAAAACCACTGTTAAACAATTTAGCCAATTTCCGGCTAGATAGAGCGATTTTTCTCAAAGGGCCTGTCGCTAGATGTCGAGAACGTTCGACATCTAGCGACAAACAAAAATTTGTTTTTTTTTAGCCGGAAGATTAAGCCAGTTTTTGTTTATAATTTTATGTATTTTATTTGTCTTTCTAATGGTATAATTAATGCAGATGTGGAAAGACTTTACGGTCAAAAGATAGTTTTTACTTCATGGCACAAGACCATTGTTGCCAGTTTAGCATTTTCACTGCCAGATCTGGCCTTTTTTTTAGTTAAAACGCATTCAACTTTCAATTCAATTCTGCTAAATGCTTTCTGGCAGAATTGTTGAAAGTAAAAAATTTAATTTTTAAAAAAAAATTCTTCTGTATGGAGGATTTTTCTCATAAATGTACATGTGTTACAGTGTAAAGGTTCCCTGAAATCTGTACTGGCAACAGTGAAATGCGCATAGTATCCAGCTAACCCCTCAATAATCAATTTTAATGTATTTTTAATAAAACAAAAATTTACTGAATAAGTAAAATAATAATTTGGAATTATTAGTGCGTTAAAAATATTTAAACGTAATTTTAACATTTTCAAAAATTATCAATTATTAACTATTTTATGTTTGTATGTGCTATAAAAATACCCGTAAATACCAATAAGTTTGTAGAAACATGAAATTAATTTCTACATTTCAATCTGGCATTACACTTTTCTTCTGTAAAACATTTTAGCAGAATTTTTTGACCGATTTAGCATTCTTTCATAATAATATTCTGGCAACACTGCACAAGATAAGTGCATAACGTTATTTATGTTATGAATGGCAACGCCAATGTGTAAGTTGGGCTTAGGGCAAATAAATCAGTCAATGATTATATGTATTTTATTTTTAAATCTGATTTAAACAAAAAATTTTGTTTTTCACCACAAAATTAAATGAATCTTAAATAGCCAACATTGTGCATTTAAGCGTTGTTTAAGTTTTAAAAACATACCATATGTTTTGTGCATGTGTGTGTTTTTTGAATGCATGTACATAAACATCATGAGGTCATATTAAAAATAATTTCGTTTAATTTTCGGAAATATACAACAAATGTAACACTATTTTCATTTCATGAAATATATAAATAGAAAAATGCATTCCGATGCTATTTTTGTATCATAAAATGTGTTTTTTGCTATTTAATTTTTCTGCAATTTGGTAAATCAACTTTCTTATTTATATTAAACAGCTGTTCTTTGGAAAGCTTTCCATAATATTTGGAAATATTGTAGTGCTACCATACTTTCAACGTAATTTGATATTAACTTTAATTAGCCACTGAAAAAATGAAAGTGTATTTAAATCAATTTTAATTTTTTGTGAAAATTAACTTAAACTATGTTTAAACATTCAGTGATGTATTAGCTATTACTCTCATACAACCAAACTGAGGTGAGTTAAGAACAATGTTGCCGTTTTAGCATTTTCACTGCTATATTTAGCATATTCTTTTTTTTTTTTTTGCATATCTACCATTTAATTTGTTCTTTAGCACATGTTAGCAGATGCTTTGGACAAATTTAACATTCAGCCATCTCAACACTGGTTGAGAATGATAATAGGGTCATGTATGTAGGTATGTAGCTTTAAAGCTTATTTTGTTATGTAGAAGAAAAAAATAGAAAATAAAAAATATTTCAGCAAAAGTTGTAGAATTAATTTATTTTGCTTAGTCGTGAAATCTTCTACTACGATACCCATCGAAAAGTAAATATTCAAAGACGCAGAACCATATTTCCATATTTTAAAAAGAAATTTATATATTTGTAAGCAAAATAAAATAAATTAAAACTATACATACTACCAATAAAACACTATGAGAATTTATTTAATATTTTTTTCTGCTTTTTTAATTTATACAGTAAAAGTAAGAAGCAAAGCAAAATTTGATTTAGTTATTGTGTATTCTTTCTTTACACACACTGATTTAATCTTCTAGAGATATTTAAAAATTAAAATCCACGTAAAAGAAGTCTATTATAAAATATGTATGTGTATTTGGAATAATATAAATTAAAGAAATATTTGATGTAAAAATTTTTATTACCAAGAGGCTCAAGCTCAAAAATACCTACACAAACACATGTATATTTTTCCTATACAAATTTTTACATTTTTGTTGTTTTGTAAGCCGATGAAGAAGCTATTCACTTCTGATCTGTTTGTTTTGATTTGTTTGCCACAAAGGAAAGAGATAAACAAGTTAAATATACATATTTATGATATATTTTTTTAACTTTCTTCTATCTTTGTTTAGTTATGTTAAATATTTTTTCTTCTTCTCAGGTTAAAAAACTATAACTTAAGAGCATAAAACTAAAAAGTTTTCTTTTGTAGAGTATTTTGTCTTGCGGCGTATAAAGATAATGAAAAAAATGCCAATTTGGCATATTTGGTCGCTAGTCTAGACGTTAGAAAATATTTTATGAAGCAAATATTTAGTTTTTTTTATACACAAGTGTTATTTTTGTTAAAAGTTAATTCAACAAAGAAACATTTTAAAAAATAAAAATTTTTTTAGTTAGTTTTTTTATTTTGTTTGTACGAAAGTTAGTATTTTTAAAAAGAAGAATTATAAGTGATAATTTATAAGGAACAATTAACATCAAAATTAATTGTTAATTTTTTAAATATTTATTCCATAGCATTTCTTCCCTGAATTAATATCTGACTGGTTCAGCAAAATATTATTCTTATTTTTAATACATTGAAATTTATTCTTTATTCAGATTTTTATATTTACATATAATGCAGATCATCACAGAACTTTTTAACCAAATATTTCTTCTTCCCAATAATTTCTTATCATGTTATACTTTCACTTAAATAAATAAAAAGTTCAACTATTATCATAGTAAAAACAAGAACTGATTAATCAACATATTTTTTTATTCTTACTTTACCCTTACTGACCCTCAAATTGTAGTTGTAAAACGTAATTGAAAATAAATGTAAAAAACAACAACAGCTATACATTGCATTTCCAAAGAAGAGAGTGTTGCCACACAAGTAGTTTTTAATGGGTGCTGCCAAGTCAATATTTTGTATTTTTTGTGGGAATTGTTGCATTGAAGTTTAATATTTTTTATCGAATTTTTTTTAACAAAAGTGCTAGTTATGCTAGCTATGCTTATTTCGCTGTTGCTAATGATCGCATAGATCATCAGTGAATATTTACCCAAAAAATTCTTAGAATAACTGGAGATAAGTACGAGTATTATGTTAAACTTTCTTGTTTCAACTATGACATTAGTTGAACTTCTCAATTGTTTAGGTGAAAGTATAAGATAATATCTTCAGTTGTTAAAAGAAATTATTCTGTAAAAGTTTCCTGATGATCTGCGGCAGCGTCTCTATCATTTTGCAGCCATTCATTGTTAAGTCCTGAATTATGTCCTCTTAATTTTTTTCCTGTCTAAAATACAAGTGTCTTCGTGATAATTTAAGGTAAAATCTCATATGTTATCCTGACAAAAATTTTTTATATTTTTTCAGCAGTGTTGCCCGAAAATGATGATGAGAGAATGCTAAATCGGTAAAAAAAATTTGCTAAAATGTTCTATAGAAGAAAAGTGTAATGCCAGATTAAACTGTAGAAAAAACTATTGAAATAGCTTTGAATTTCATGTTTATACAAACTTATTTGCACTTACGGGTATTTTTATAGCACATGCAAACATAAAATAGTTAATAATTGGTAATTTTTGGAAATGTTAAAATAAGGTTTAAATTTTTTTAACGCACTAATAATCTCAAATTATTATTTTACTTATTCAGTAAATTTTTATTTTATTAAAAATACATTCAAATTGATGATTGAGGGGCTAGCTGGACCCTATGCTCATTTCACTGTTGCTAGTACAGATCCTCAGCTAACCTTTACACTGTAACACATGTACATTTATGAGAATAATCCTCTATACAGAAGAATTTTTTAACAAATTAAAATATTTTTATTATCAAAAAATTCTGCCAGATAGAATTTAGCAGAATTTTTTAAAAGTTGAATGCTTTTTAACTAATGGAAATGCCAGATATAGCAGTGAAAGTGCTAAATGGCTTTCAGACTTCTTAAGAAAAAGTTTTACTTTTTGTTTTTTTTTTGAGGTGCACGTTTTATTTTCACGTTGTAATCAACGTGAAAATAAAACGTGCGGAAATGCCATAAAATTTTTGTTGGAATTATGCATTTATAATTACAATACTATAGCAATTTCGAACGATTTAGTTTTATGTGGAATGCAGGGGACAAATCACGGCATCCGATACACACTCGTAATTTAAAAATATTTCCATATAAACTCTATTGAAATATTTTCAAATTACGAGTTGAATCGAATGCCGTAATTTGGCCCCAGAACATATCCCACAGTGTTTGTATAGAAAAAATTTTAATTGGATTTTATTCATTTCAATTTGGTTTTAACAGAAGCAGTTGTCTTTTATACATTTTGCTTTAGCAATTTAAATAATGAATCACTGTACTGCCACACTGTTAAACTATAACGTTTTTTAGTTCATATGGCAGCTTTAATTTTCCCATTGCCCACAATGGGAATTTAAAATTCTCTTAATGTTGCCATATGAAAATTTTACTCACTCTTTTACATTTCACAAGTAAAAGCTGAATCAAAATGTATCTAAAGTTTAGATTAATTACCAGCTTTTATGAAATTAAAAATATCTTTCTAAAAAAATAAAAATTTACATTAAAAACAATAATAGAACACAAAAATTAAATTTTTATTACTATTTGTTTTAATAAAAACAAGCAATTAATCTAAACTTTGTATACATATTCATAGATATGTATGTCTAATCCATTAAAATATTTGAAATTTATACAAAACTATTATTAAATAAATGTATGTATCTTTATATAGGAGTAGCAAATGCTAACAATGACATTTTTATAACATAAATTAATTAGCAAACTAAATGCAAAATTAATATTTCAAGTGTCATTTTTTAACCCCAAAGTCATGATGAGAATTTCGTTTTATTATTATGACATCATTTTATGGAAAAATTTATGTCAAATAGATATTTTTCAGAACTTTGTATGGTAATTGCTTTTTAATATTGTTTAAAAGAAAAAAGTAATTTTAATAAAAAAAGCCAAATCATGCATGGGAAAATTTAAGAATTTTGCATTGCGACAGCTGCTTAAGTGTTGCAAAGTTGCAATTTATGGTGACTGTTATGACATGCTTGTATGCCTTTTGTGCTCGTTTAAATAATAATAAGAAAAATATAAGAAAAAATTCAGGGCTATCATGAATAAAATTCCGCGTGAAAAATCTCCCTTTTGCATTTAGAATTTTTGTTTTCCCTATTACTTGCTATTAGTTGGAATGTTTTCCACCTAAAAATTTCATGCGGAATTTTATTCATCATAGCCCTGATTGTTTTTTAAATTCAAATAAATTTTTTGTAATAAAAATTTATTATTTGCCTTAACACTTTAGTGTAAAAATTTCTATGAAATCTTTGCGCTCAGCAATTATCTCTGTTGGAGATGCCTATTCACACTTTTAAATGTTCCCTTTGGCATTTGAACATGTTCACTTTGAATTTAATATTTGAAATTTTCCCTTAATTATAATTTTTAAGACTTTAAATTTCTTTCTTTCTTCTAAATTTAGATGTAGAAGACACAGCTTTCCCATTTGAAAAATAATAAATAAAACCAAGTAAGTAGTAACATATTTATATGTAAATCTTAATTTATATTTTTCTCTAATTAGTCATATTTAAATTAACACCTTTTTTTAACATTGAAACTTTCTTATTAAAAGTATTATTTTAAATATAATAAGAGAATTTACATAAAATGAAATTTATTAATGTTTAAACACTACAATGTTTACAGTTCTGTTACTAATAAATTTCAACTATGGCAATACTGTAAATTATTAGAGAACAGTTAAAACTTGGTGGCACTTATTAAAACAACAAGAATTTGCAGCCGTTTTAGAGGTTTTCAATGATTTTAGTTGTTTCTTGTTCAAAAATAGAAGTTAAAGTAACCTACAAAGTGAAATAGAATACGATATGAAGAAAATACAATTATGAATTACTTAATTTTAATAATATAGGGATTTTTTATTTCTTAATTTGATATCATCGAAGCCAAGAAAATAATTGTTACAATCCATGAGTATTAATTAGTTTGACTGAAAAGAAAATATTTTCGAAAGAGTGGCCAACTTGTATACATATCTGTGGAAATGTGGAATAGTAGCTTAAGTAGACTTAAGAAAGCTGAGCTTATTTGTACTATATTATGTTACAGTTTGAATTTGAAGGGTTTAAAATGTTACATATGGAAAAAAAGAATCACAATAAACTAGAATCATGCATTAGAGCCTTCTAATCTTTTAGTGAAAGCGTACAAATTATGCAATGCTTTGCTTAAGTCGACTTAAGCTATTATTCCATATTGCCACAGACATATATTAGAAATATTGTGATAACAGCAAATTTTTATGTATATTATTTTCTTATAAATAAACTCTTTCAAGGAAAAAAAGGGAGTTTCTAAAAGAGATAAGTAAAACTGTATTTTCTTTTTTTTATAAAGAAAAATTCCCCTTGTATACAAACTTATAATTGATAGCAGTATTGAATCTGTTTTAAATAAAACAATATTATTTATAATTTATCGATGTGCAGCCAATAATTATTCGTTGAATTTTTTTTTTATAAGAAATTTGTATTTTACTTTTTTTATTATTGGTATTGCAGCACATGTGCATGTGAAATTAGTAAAATTAAATTTATTCTATTAATACTGTTTCTTACAAAATTGAAATAAATGCTATTCTTCACGTGTTTACTACTTACCCACAATATATTATTTACATAAATTATTGTACATGTGATTAATAATTGGTTTTCAAGAATTCTAAATGTCGCTTGACAAAGTAATAATTTGCTTTCACGTGCAGAGACATGAATGGCATTGAATGGATACATACAATGTATTTATTTTTATTTTAAAAAATAATAACGTTTACTGTCAAAGTACAGCTGAAGTTCATGTTCGTGAAATCGAATAAATTTATTGACTGTCATCTTTTTATTAATAGTTATGATGTTCTATAGCTTTCTTTGGTGTAATGACTTAAAGTGAAACGATAAAAATTTACAAACGTATATACAAGAAAAGAAGAAGAACATAACATTTCCTTGGCAGTCGGGTAAAACCGGTTTTTGTGAACGAAATTGTTGGGTGTTTTAATTAATTAATTCTTTAATTTAATTATTTTTTTAACTTTTTCGATGCGTTTTACGATTAGGACAACAAATACCCATCCGAAGAAGAGTTAATACATCCACCTAATTCTTGTATATGTACATATAATAATGTGGCAATATTGGGATGATTGCTTAAGACAACTTAAGCTAAGTATAGTAAATAAAGCGTTACACTTTTTCTTGCTATTTTTTACTTTTTTTTTGCTTAACAATGACAAATACATATGTACTTGGCATCACTTGTTAAGTTTTGTTTACATATTGTCCACACCTGATGAATTTATATCATGACGAATGTCAAATTGATATCATGATCAAAATTCATCACACGTATAGACTCAATTTATTAATAGTATGGCAGCGTTATCATATTCCATTTTATGTGTTAATGTCCATTTAACATTTATTTATTAAAACATTTTCGTTTAAAAAAGGCGGCACAACAATAATTATTTGTGACCAAAAAATTAAATGCAAATTAGATATTTTTGGCAAGTATTTTTCAAATATTTGTTTGATTAATCATAATATAAAATCATCAACGTCGTCTACCCCTTTGTGTTGCTATTAATGAAAAAATAACAGTTACTCTGCTGGTGTCATATTACGAGTTTTGATATAAAATCATCAGGTGTGGACACTAGGTTAGGTCACTAAATACTACGTTTACACGCGCACTATTTGCAAATACAAATATTTGCAAATACAAATATTTGCAAAATTAACTCACTGTTCATACGGCATTGTAAATGTCTAAAAACTTGGTAGCACTTCTATAGAAACGATACTTATGTTTTAAAAAAAATTTAATTTATAAAATAACAAATATAATTTGTTTTTATTGCCATTATTTTCTTCTCCCAACGATTTTTTGTGCAATATTTATCAATTTATTGTTTTCTATTAGCAAACATTTTTTAATGTGGCAACCTAAAGCATTTCATTTGTAAATTGTGCGCTAAGCCTGGTACTCTGTTAACAATTTCATGCTAAATGCTCTCAAACTACATATAAAAGTATTTGGTATGAAATATTTGCGTAATAAATTCGCAAAAGTAGTATAATGTTCTGGTTGCGAAAAACACATAAAATTTATCTCGCAGCATATTTTTCCATTCAAAATTAATCTGGCTTCATTTTAGTTTAACTGCGAAACAATATGAGCAATGCTTTTTTGGCACGGAATTTAAACAATGTTGCATGCTTTTAAGCAATAAAAGGGAGAAATTTATTTTAAAAAAACCGTGAGTTGGGCTATATTTAGTTCATGTCAAATTTTTCACGCGAAATAATCAATGGTATAGAAGATTTTTCACAACCAGCCTTTAATCGTGAATAGTTTAGTGAATTAATAAGTCGCAATAGAAACAAAAATATGGCAACAATTTACAGTTCTATTTGCAAATAAGCCATGCGTATAAACGTAGCAACACTGTTTATACGGCGTAAAAAAAGTGAAAAGACTTGGTAGCACTTCTAGAGGAAATCTAATTAAATACATATGTTTACAAAAATACTCGTAATATCGTAAATGTATAAAATAAATAATTTTTTTTTAGATTTTTAATTGGAATTGTGAATTTTAATCAGAAATAATTTTTAGTCAGAATGCTGGAAAGCCAAATAAACTGTAGAAAGCAAAAACAAAATAAACATAAAAAAGCCACTACAATAATGCTTACATGCATGTACCGATGGTACATCGAATAAGTAAAAATAATTAATCTGATGATTGTAAAGAGATAAAGAAGAATAGTTAAACATACTTAGGTACAGTAATATAATTTCGTGCTAACCTAAATAGAAAAATTAAAAAATGGAAAAACAGAAAATTAATAGTGATACTTATAAATGTGTTTACCAAAGGTAAATCAATTGTATACACAACAATCGTTTCTCATATTCCGTTTCATTGTAAATTTAAGTTAAATAGCTGATGTTACTAAGAATCTCTACACAAGTAGATAGACTAGAGTGCTGATGAAGTGCGTGGCTGCACAGAAAAGTATCCCAAGTATTTCCCCCAGCTATAAAGTCTAAGTTTAATTGTTCTTGTCTTCCTTAGAAACTCACATTAATTAATAAAAATATTTCATTCAATAAGAATTGAAATTAATGAATTTAAGCCTGACTAAAAATGATCTCTGATTAAAATAACAAATAATTATTTGTTTTAATTGTCATAATTTTCTTCTATCAATGTTTTTAAGTGTACAAGTAGTGAAATGCAGCCTCTGAAAATATATGCATATGCATACATATATATTTTTGAATCAGTTATAGACAAACTTAAATAATAATCGGGCCTATTCTCGTTCCAGTATGATAAAAAAGAAAATTTTACATTGAAAATATACCGTTTTACCCTAGCACCGTACTACCATTTCAATATAAAATTTAGCGTTCTTATGTTTCGTTTTAAAACGATACTGGAACGAGAATAGACCCGATTAATGAGTACATAACTGAAGCAGAAAAATTAAACTTTGCAATGAATCTGGAAAGTCAGTTTTCAAAACCAAAGCCAAAACTATTTTTAGAAGTCGCAATGCAGTTTCTATTTATTTAAAGCACGAATCCAACCAAAAGTGTGCTTTCGGGTGCATCGGAGAAATCTATTATGTTGATATTCCGGGAGCTGGCCATACCTTGTTTACACATTTTGTTTGTGTTGTGCAGTGTAATTTTTTGTTTAAGCCTTGTAAATATCGTTTGCAAATGTAATACTTTTCTCGCACGTGCAAATAATTTAGAAACATACTTATAATGCTTATCTGAAGTTTTATTGTTGATGTGTGTAAAAGTAATGTTAATTCTTAGGAATTTGTACAAGGTCACAGCAAAAAGGTTTTGAGTGCCAATAAATTCGAGTACTAATTTAATTTATGTAATTTATTAAGCTTTGATTTTTTTTTCCATAAATATTGTAATATGTCATATTTCGCATGTCAAAAAGATAATAAAACAAAACAAAGGAATAAAATACATTTTTACATAAATACGAGTATCTTCGTTTGTAGTATATATGTAAATATTTATTAAGTATTTATACGATTTTTTTTAATTAAAACGAAAAAAATGCTTTTGATAACCATAAAATTGGTTTCAAATATTTATGTAAATATTTCAAAGATTATTTTGTGAAATTCAGAATTATGATTATTTTAAGTCATACATATTTAAAAATTTAGTATTTGAAATTCACAGAATTAATTTTTCTATTAAAACGTTGTGAGTGAGCATGCGGCAGCTGTAAGCAAATAATATATATTCAAGCAGAAAAAACCACTAATTGTTTTGTTAGAAAATATAAAAGATGGAATGAATGTCTTAAGAATTTCTAAGATTTCATTGTAAAACGTTTTATGGTTAAAACGAGTATGTATTTGATATTTTTTATTGCATTAATTAATTATTATATTAAAGGTATTCACCTCAAAAGTTGCACTGGTGCGAAAAAGCAAAATTGCAAAATTTTCAAAAAATATAACAACAACCACATAGAAAATGATTTTGCACAAATGATGCAAAATTGTCAGGACCTGAGTAAGTGCAAGATTATCAGGGTAAATTTTGCAAAGTTGTTCAACTTTTTATGGCATTGCCAATCCAAAAAAATGTGCAAAAAGTACTTAAAAAATCAACCATACATCAAATTACAACGCAGAAATACCTAAATGTATTTCTTTTAAATGAAAAAACAAGTGGTTGAAGATGTTTTCGGTACAAATAAAGTAATTGAAAAATTATAATTTTTTTAAAAATTCTTAGCTAGAAATTGTAAAGAAATCTTTAAATTTGATCTTAAGATCACAAATACTTAATTTTTCTATATTCAAAAGACCTATGTATGGCTTAAATTGTTATTAGAATTTTGTTAAATAATACCAATATTATTGATAGTGATATTTTTATTAGTGAATTAATTACAAAATTAATCAGCAAAGTTGCAACAATTTGTTTCAGCATTTAAACAAACTCTTTTAACAATTAAGAAACATACGAGTACAATATATCTTTGCACATATTGTGTTGCTTTATAGACAACTAAACAAAATGGGTTGCACACGTCAGAGAGTGCAATTATGCTATTTTTGTACAGGTGCAAGAGTTGACGTGAATACCTTTATTAATTATTTTTTCGTGGTTCGTCAGCGTAAAAAATAGAATTTTGTTCAGCGAGGTTGCAACACTTACAAATGTTTGCTAATATAAAAGAATAAACTGATAAATATTGCAATAAAAACATTGATAGAAGAAAATAATAACAACAAAAACACATTATTATTGGATATTTTAGACATTTAGACAACTTTTTTGTAAACATAAGTAATATTTCTATAGAAGTGCTACCAAGTTTTTAGACATTTACAATGACGTATAAACAGTAGCCGATTTTACAGTCTTGTTCAAATTGCCTTGCAGCGTAGCATGTGCAAAATGGAGTAGTATATTGATACTCACCACTAAGAGTTGTTAAGTGGTGAGTATCAATATACTATGCCATTTTGCACATTATACGATGCAAGACCATTTGCACAAGTTTGTGAATTGGACTACTGATTTAATTTATTTGCTAATATTTTTATTTGTAAATACTGCACTTATAAGCGTGGTATGTATGTATGTGGTTTATATACTACGCTTACACGCAGGGCTTGTTTGGAAATAAAAATGTAAATTGTTGCCATATTATTGTTTTTATTGCGACTTACTAATTCAGAAAACTATTCACGATTAACGCACTATTTTCAAATAAAACGCTTGAGATTGCCACACTTACAAGTGTTTGCTATATAAATTGATAAATATTGTACAAAAAAATATTGATAGAAGAAAATAAATTCAGTAAAGTGCGACTTTGTCCCGCTCACGAAGGGTTCCGTACGGACACGAAATATGTAATTCAATACGAACTTTAGTCTATATAAAATATAGTTTTGGCATTTTTTAGTTTTTGACGTTTTTTTAATTTTGACGATTTTTTTATTTTGGCAATTTTTTTTTTGGTTTTGGAATTTTTTTCGGTTTTTAGAGTTTTTTTTTCCATTTTAGCAATTTTTTTAGTTTTGACATTTTTCTCTCGTTTTAGCGAATTTTTCGGTTTTTGGCGTTTTTTTTATTTTTTTGGCGATTTATTTTAATTTTGGCGATTTTCGGTTTTTGGCGTTTCTTCATTTTAACAACTTTTTTCATTTAGGCGCTTTTTTTAGTTTTGAGGATTTTTTTTCTCATTTTGGCGACTTTTTTCGGTTTTTGGCGATTTTTCAATTTGGCGATTTTTTTAATTTTGTCGACTTTTTTTCATATTAACAATTTTTTTGTTACTGGCCTTTTTCGCGTTTGGCGATTTTTTTCGGTTTCTGGCGCTTATTTTTCACTTTGGCGATTTTTTTCATTTGGACATTTTTTTTAATTTACGATTTATTTTAGTGTTAGAAATTTTTTTTAATTTTTACATGTTTTTTTTTGGTTTGGCGATTTTATACACTCTAAAACACTTGTTGAAAATTAGGTCGATAATAGTAGGCAACACTTTTACTTTAAATAAATAAATTTCATGTACGCCCTTTTCAATAAAACTGCAGACATTCACCAAACACCTGGTCAGAATATCGGTACACAAATTATTTTTAAAAACACTGTTTTTCTTAGAAATACTCCGTGAAATGCACTAAATCATTATTATAATTGGTAAACACCTTCTTGCATTTTAAATACGCACAAATGCATAATCATTTACATGTATGTAAATGAGAGATTCTTTTAATTTTGCACATAAATTTTTTGTTCAGTTTCACAATATTTACTATTCATTATTTACATGAAAAAAATACAATAACAATACTCGTATTGTTATTGACATATAAACTGCTTTAAATTTAATATTAATTAACTTAATAAAAAATATGGCGTGCTTCTCTTGCAACTTGTACGCTTTTGTACATCTACTTTTTTTTGTTAAACATATTTCTGGTGTTTTACGCATATATGTTTAATTTTCAACATTTAGACGTTATTTATACATATCTGGCTGTATTTTAAGTACAATTTGCTTAAAAATAAACCTTTTTAGCAGAAGATTCCAATTTTTGTGTAAAAGAGGACAAATATTGTTTATTTTATACAAATAACAACAAAACCGCTATAAATTTAGACATTAAGAATATTTCAACAACAAATTAGACAACATATGATCCTAAATTTGAGCCAATGTTTTAGAGTGTAATTTTCAGATTTTTTAGTTTTAGCGTTTTTGAACATTTCAAGAGTTTACCTCCTACGGTTTCCAAGATATAGCAAGTTGTCAAAATTACATAGTCAAAATTGCATTAACTAATGGACCATCCTTTAATTTAATTTTATTAAAATTTTAGTGTTAATTGTTGTAGTCTATACAAAAATACACTAATTTTACATATTTCAAGTGTCAATATACATACGTATGTACAAACAATTTTATGTATTTTACAAAGGATTTTAACATTTTTCGTTGCTCTTTTTTGAACACCCTTTAATTTTTAATTCTCATGTATTTGTTGTTGTAGCGGCCAAGGTTCGACATACGCTGTCCAAATTTCAGGTCTGTAACTCTTACGGTTCCTGAGGAAATACCGTGTGACGGACAGACGGACAGCGTAGCGAAAACAATAGGGTTCCTTTTTGCACCTTTGGTGTACGGAACCCTAAAAATGCTAATTAAAACATATTATTTGTTATTTTATACATTTACAAAATCTTTTTTTTTAAACATAAGTAACATTTCTATAGAAGTTCTACCAAATTTTTAGACATTTACAATGCCGTATAAACATTGAAGTTAATTTGTCTGCAAATAGTGCCCGTATAAACGTAGTATGTATGGACGTGTTTTATATACAATATGGCGCAATGTTGCCGTATTGAAATTTCAAAACACGAGTATCCGTTGTGAATATCAATTGTTGGGAATAACGGCAATAGGGTTCTTTCTAAAGTACATTGTAAAAAAATAGGAAAAGAAATAATAATAAAATATTCTACGTAGGAAATAACTTCTATCTCCCGTTGTGGCACAACATGTGCAGACTAATATGATAACTTCATAGTTACTCTCTCTCTCTCTATTTGTATTAACTGCGGCTATAAAAGAAGAAAAAAACTTCCACAAAATATCAATAATAAAGTGTTATCTGTATTTAGGCGAGAGGAGGAGGTGGTGGGTGGCAATTTGCAAAGTGTTATCCATTTGCAAATTTATTTATTTTTAACTTCCATATGCCTGTAACATTTATTTGTTTGCATACCAGTACAATTACTTTCAAATAAAACGTACATACTTTCATTTCGAACTCTTATTAAATCGATTGCGCAATAAATTTTCCTGTTTTTTGTTATTATTTTTTTGTTATAGATAATAACGATGTTATAATTTTAGTTTTAGTTTTGTTTGCAATTTTTCTATTGAAATATGTATAGTACACTTAACGATATGAAAATTGAATAAGCTTGCAAATCAAATAATGTGTACTCGTAATACAACTAAAGTCAGGAAAATTTTGCGATTATTTTTTTAGAGATACCTAGATAATAAAAAAAGTAAAAATAATGTAATTTGCAATCAAGCTGTGACAATTTAAAAGTGCTCTTAACTCAAGCGTATCTTTTTTGTTGGTTGGTTTTACGTGTTCGCAAAAATTTTAAGCACAAATAATAATATAAAACCAAAGTATTATTAATAAGTAAGTTAATATTAAGGAATTTCAGCTATTTTTCTAAACCTAATGAAATAGATTTTTATTTTTACATAATCATTGTGAAATTCAAACTTCATGGAACATTTAGTTACAGTATTTACATACATACATATACTACATTTATACGGGCACTAGAAATTAAAATATTTGCAAATAAGTTAACTTAACTGTTAATATGGCATATTAAAAATACAAAAACTTGGTAGCACTTCTATAGAAAATTTATGTGGACAAAAAAAAAAGAAGAAGATTTAATGTAAATAGAAGATTTTGCCGTATAAACGGAGAATTAATACCTCTTATTGCGAATGGCGTCTTCAACGTCACAACAAGACGACAGTAAAAGTTGTCACTTGTCTACTTTTTGTCAACAAGAATTGACTACTATTAACATGCTACATTAACTGACAAAGCTTTAGAGATTAGTAAGAGATTGTCAATAAGACCCGATAAAGAGTAGACAACTGACAATATTTACTGTCGTCTTAATGTGACGTCGACGACGTTATTCACAATAAGGGGGAATGTTTATTTTATTTGCAAAAAGCTAACTTAAAAAACAAATTCCTGATTAACGCACTAATCGCAAATAAAATGCTTGAGGTTGCCACACTTACAAAATGTTTGCTAATAAAAAACAATAAATAGATAAATTTTGCACAAAAAAACATTAATAGAAGTAAATAATGACAATTGAAACAAATAATTATTTGATATTTTGTACATTTACACTAATTTTTGTCAACATAAGTAAGTCTTCTACAAAAGTGCTACCAAGTTTTTGCACTTTACCTTGACCATATAAAAAGTGAGATAATTTATTTGCGTATAACCATGGTATATATGGCAACAATTTACAATCTTACGCCGGGTTTACATCTGTGTGCCAAATGCCACACAAGCGTAAAAAAAGCGTAACCAACTAATTACTAATGAAAAACTGACATGTTTTTATTAAGTTAAACAGTTTCATACATAATTAATAGACAATTTTATAGAATCCAAAATGATTGCAAACTATTTAAATCAATAAATACATGTCTGAATCAAACAGTTTTTCATTAATAATTAGTTGGTTACGTTTTTTTGGGCAAATGACACACAAGAAATGCCAGATGTAAAATCAGCCTTATTTGCAAGCGTATAAACGTAGTATATGGTTTTCCATTGTTTCCATAGAGAAGTGGCAACAACGAATTTTCGTTTTCATTTTTTTTTTAGTTTTAAACCTGCAACTGTTGTTTTTCATATTTATAAGTAAAATTTTTCACTTTTCTTAGCATTTATGTTTTTAATTTAAAATTGATATTAAAATTTTTACCCCCATATTTATAAAAAAAATAAAATAAATTTGAAATCCATTTTAGGAAAATTTTGTATAAAAAATTAGAAATGTATTTAACATTTCAAAATTCATTTTAAATTTTATGAATATGAGGGTTAATATTTACTTCACTTGAAGCATTAATGTTTGTTGTTGCTTAAACACCATATGTATGCATGCATTTCATTTCTGCTTAAGAAACTCGTCAGTGGATTTCAACAAAAAAAATTTTAGAGACGAGATAAAAACTGCTGTTTAGCTGCCAACGTCCCTACTTAACGCTCAACGCTGTCAAAATTGGATTTTAAAATTGTTAAATACTGACGTTGAAATTTTCACAAATATAAAACGCTCGGAGCGCTGTTTTATGTTTGACTGTAAGTATTCAGCAGTTGTGCTTAGACGTCAAAGTTCAACGCAAATATGTATATAAGTATGTTTAACAAAATTTTCATTTTTGATCTTGAAAAGTGTTCTTATATATTCTTATTTAATTTCAACAGAGTTCCACCCTGCTGAAAAGGAACAACATTTGTAAGTCTGGCGTCTTTCTTTTTTTTAAGTATCAATTAGTTAGAGTTCAACAGCAAACAAACACACATTTTATGCAACATAACACACATTGACACCAGCGATGTCAACTTGGTGCTTTTGGCACGATTAGTGCTTTTTGAAGACTCAAAACGCTAAATTTTGAGCGTTACCCTGCGTTTACACATGCAAGTACATTGCATGCAAGCTCTGTGTACATATTATCAACGAACATTTCGCACAAATGCCCGACTGTCTTGCAACTTGCATGCTAACCTTTTAGTGCAGAGTTGTCCATAACATAAAAAAGTTTAATTTTAAGGGAACTAGATAGTATTGAAGTTTATTCGTATTGTTTCAATGTTATGTAAGTCTAAAAATTAATTAACAGCTTGATATAAGAATATTTAAGAAAAAAATTATTAAATTCGCTTTTAAATGTATTTAAAATGCCAAAAAACTCAAATAACATTACACTGAAATCCAGTTAATTTGTACTAAAGTATTAATAGGGCAACACTGTTAGCTAACTTTCCATTTACTTGCTACAAGTTCAAGTCTTGTAAAATTCCTCGGCAGTTGAGTTGGAAGTAGACTGCAAGTGCCGAAAGTGTAAATGTGTTAGTAAAAGAGTTTGAGTGTATTGAGTTTTTCGAACTTGCACTTGCACGTAGGATTACTTTAATAAAAACTTGATGTATTTATTTATTCTGATATATTTCATTAAAGATTTTACTATTGCAGAAATAGAGAATAGCTTAGAAAATACTAAACATTATTAAACTTCACTCGTTTGAATCTACAATTGTTTTCCACGTTAGTGCTTTTTACGCTTTTTAGACCTCAAAATTATGTTTTTTTGTTTTAATTTTGATGTGCTTTTAAAGTCAAAAAAGTTGGCATTACTGATTGACACATCCTTCAACTATGCAAAATTTTACAGTTTTCCTTTGTGTAAACATTAACCAGCTGGGATTGTGGTGTTACCAGATTGAGCTGGCTTCAGTAAAATCTAGGGATATTTTTTCTTAAAGAAAATCTATGATTAATAAATTTTCCGAGATCCATGTAAATACATGCCAATTTTGCTTACCACTAAAATTAAATACAAACTTTTCTAATAAAAACTTTCCTTATATGTATGTGTTTACATACATACATATGTACATATACATGCATACCTAGGAACATATGTATATATGTACATATGTATGCATGTGTATGTTTTCTACAATACTTTTATTTTTCTTTTAGTTATTTAAAAAAAAAAGGTATGAAAACCATAACAACTAAAAATAAACCAAAAAAAATTAAAAAAATTAAACGTGCCAAGTGAAATTCAATGAATTTTTAACTTTTTTTTATGTTTGTATGAGTATAAAAAATAATAATAAAAAAAATCCGTCTGCTGTCAAAACAATAGCAGCAATAACAAATTTGTAATGCACAGAAACAAAATCCATAAAAATTAAATGAAAAGCGAAAAAAATACTCAACGTGAAAATGAACAATGAAGACGCGAACAAAGTGCTGGCAACATTTTATGTCATGGTTACATTTAAAAAAGAAAAAAAAAGAAAAATAAAAACAAAAATAAAATTAAAAAAATAGAAGTTAAACAAAAAAAAAAATACTTTATAGCTGATGGCGTGCATGCACAATTATTCCAAACTACAATAACGAACAAATAAACGAAAAAACAACAACAACAACAACAAAATAATACTAATAAAATAAAGTTGCTTTAATTAACGTGTTTAAAATTTTTAATATTTTTTTGTTATTATTAAAAAAAAGATTTTGTTTTATATTTAGCTTCGTTTTTATTATAGTGAGACTAATGCAGTAATTTAAAGATGTTGTTAAAATAACTACGAGGAAAAAAAATTAAATATTAAATTTTAGATTTTGAATTTTTTTTTTTAATTTTTCAGATTTTGATTTTTAATATTTTAAGAAATTTACTTAAAAACTACAACCCTGTTATGATGAAGTCTATGAAAATTTTTAAAAGACAATAAAAATTTATCACATCAGGGTTGCATTTTTTTAGTAAATCGTGTGATAATTGTAGGCTTGTTATGAGAAATGTACCAGTAGTTTTATAGAAAAAATAATTTTAAGTTTTTAATATCCATCGTGATTTAAATATGCCACTAGTGATTGAAGAAATTGCAAAATTCGCCGGCAAATATTTAACAAAACTCGAGTCACATCCTAATCCGCTTGCTCGTAATATTTTGAACTTTACTGGACACACCTGCTTAAAAAAGAGGGACACAAGGGCTCTATTACTCAACACTTCAGATGGGATTTCTTGAAAATAGTTTTTTTATACTTTTTATACATTTTTTTTCTTTTTTGGATTATCACTACTTATGTATTATTTATAACTATTAACAAGTTTATGTCCGACAGTAGTCGGTCCTAATAATTATATTTTAGATTTAAGATTTGAATACTTATTGTTAGTTCATATTTGAAGATACAATAAATAAATACATGTATTAAAAAAAAAAAAAATTTTAATGTCAATTTCAACCTCATTTCTTGACTAAAATCGATTACTTGCAGCAATTATAAATAAATGATTATCGCCGAAGAATTATGTTGGAAAAATAATGTCGCCTAGGGCCGTGCTACACTATTACTACGTTTACTCGCGCACTATTTGCAAATAAAAATACTTGCAAATAAATTAACATACTGTTTATACGGCATTTTAAATGTATAAAAACTTGGTAGCACTTCCATGGAAATGCTACTTATCTTTGCAAAGCAATTGTGTAAATATGTAAAATAAAAAATAATAATTTCTTTTTATTGTAATTTTTTCTTCTATCAATGTTTTTTGTGCATTATTTTTATCAATTTATTGTTTTCTATTAGCAAACATTTGTAAGTGTGGCAACCTCAAGCATTTTATTTGCAAATAGTGCGTTAAACGTGAATAGTTTTCTGAATTAGTTAGTGGCAATAAAAACAATAATATGGCAACAATTTACAGTTTTATTTGCAAATAAGCCGTGTCTATAAACGTAGTATATGTTGCGATAAAAGAGCAATAACTACGTAAGCAGATCCTGCCGGCTACCTTATAATTAAAATTTTCCTTCAAGTTCCAACTTCACATTCACTTTTAAGGCGTAATTAGTACATTAAATATTCCTGCTGTGAAAAAAAAAACCTGATGAAATTACGTTGAATTAATCGTACAAAAGTTAAAACAAAAAAAATTTTGTCAACATATTTGTTTTATTATTATTTTTAACTTTATTTTCTTATGTAAATATATAATTAAGTATGTACAAACGTTAGATATTCAATTACAAATTTCTTATCATTTAATTTGTTTTTTTTTGTTCAATTTAAATGATTCAGTTGCTGCTGTCGCTAATTATAAATAAGTTACTTAATTGAGATTTATTTAATGAAACAAACAGTATTACGATATTATTTAATAATATTCATGATTAAATATTCATGATTTTATTAAATTTCTTTAGAAAATTAGTTAACTTGTATGTAGCTACATACGTACATATGTACATTTATATTTTTGCAATTCAATATTAATGGCCGGATTATTCTGTAACTCGAAACGAAAAAAAAACTTTCGAATTTTTAAATTATTAATGCAAAAATTCTAAAACATTTTCTTTCGTTTCGAATTACAGAGCAGACCTTCAGGTAAATAATTAAAACGCCATTAGTCGTAACAACTAAAAAAATATAATTACACTTACATAAATTTTTATTTTTGCTGACACTTGCTAAAGTATTATTTAATCGTGCAATGAAACAATATGGCAATTTTACCTTTTTTAAGGATTAATGTACATTACACATACATACATACATACTCATGCATATCTGGCATCTCCAAAACACCTCACAGTCTCTAAGAGAGCCCCGTTCAAATGAAGGGTGACGTAGCTGCGACAGCGCTTAAGCTATGTACAGACGATGGTCACATCTTACAATGTTGTCAGATCTGGCAATGTGCTGACAAGAAAATGCACTGTCACGCAAAAATTTGCACTACAAGGCAGATTGTCAGTTCACACATTTGCATAAAGTTTGTCAGAAAATCTTACAATATGTTGCCAGATAATTTATCTCGGCAAAATCGTCTGTAAAAAAATGTCGTTAAATATTAATCGTTTGTGGTTGTATTAAATGTAAAAAGTAAAACATAAATTATTATGGACCATAATAACCGCAAGGTTCCGTTCTTTCACCAACTCTATTCCTCATCTTTCGTAATGACCTGTTATGCGAAACTTTCAACCCTATTTATTGTTTTGCGGACGACAGCAGCATTTGTCATTCTTTCTAATTCAGCAATAGACCTAGCCTGCGGAGGCCAATGCTGTACGATTAATCATAGGCGCATGACCGTAAATGCTGCTGCGTCTGTAACTATGGGTGGTATAGGTATTAAGGAATCGGAAGCTCTTGGTGTTCTTGGCATGAAAATTCAGTGTGATGTCCGTTGGACTGAGCACATTTTTCAGGTTCCAAAAGAAGCATTCAAGTGCCTAGGTTTTTTAAAACGGTGCAAGCAATACTTCACCCCATCCGATCTTCTTACTTCCGGCGCTTCAAAGTCTATTTTGGAGTTGCTCGACCGCATACAAGAGAGGGCGAAGAAGCTCATTGGTGACAGTAGGGTATCAAACTCTATTGACACATTGGAGCATCGACGCAATGTGGGGGTGCATTTCCTTGTTCTATCGTTACTACAATGGAATGTGTTCTAATGAAATTAGGGAACTTGTTCCTGAAATCCGAACATTTTTACGCACAACACGAGTTTCATTCAGGGCACATCCTTTTGTGGTCGATTGGCCAATAAATCTCACTACGCATTACAGAAATAATTCCTTTTTTAGCCGTACTATTCGTATGTGGAATAAACTACCTGCGAAAGTGTTTCCTGTCACTTTCAACGTCGGAAGGTTTAAATCGAATGTCTACAGACACTACTCCCTCTATCCTCCTCCCCATAACCTATTTTCCTAGTTCTAGCACAATGCATTGCATGAGTAGGGGCTATCCCCTGAGTGCTGGTCCTACATAAAAAAAAAATAAAATAAAAAAGCAATTGAAATGATTTTGGCTGCATATATTTTATTATATTTTTGCACTTTCCTTTTTCCATTGTTAGATATATAAACTTCTGACAAATATCTGGCAATAATTTTACCATATATTCACAGGATTGTGAATATTATGCTCGTGTGTGAATGCTCATTGAGCACAATTATGTTAGGTAAGAGCACTCCCCAAGTACAGAGTTTTGAAGATGCCTGATCTATAACCAAAGTTTGCAATACACATTCTGGATTTTGCGGTGTACTTGATTTTGCAAATTTTCTAATAAATTGTACAGAAAATATAAAAATATGTCAAAATATATGCAAATATATCTGTGTGTTATTTTATACCTTAAGTCTGGTACTCTGTTCACAATTTCATGCGAAATGCTGTCAAACTACTTATAAAAGTATTTTGGATGAAATAATTGCGAAATAAATTCACAAAATTATTATTCTGTTATTGTTGCGAAAAATACGTAAAATCTATCAGGCAGCATGTTTTTCCGTGAAAAATTAATCTGGCATCATTTTAGTTTAGCTGCGAAACAACATGAGCAGTGCTTTTTTTCGCACGTAATTTTAACAATGTTGCATAGTTTCAAGCAATAAAAGGGAGAAATTTATAAAAAATAAAGCAGTGAGTTGGGCTACATTTAGTACATGTTGAATGTTTCAGGCGAAATAATCAATGTTACTGAAAATTTTTCAAAACTTCGAACAGACTACCAGACCTTATGCCCAATTTTAATATCTCCAAAATATCTATTTTTTTCCTGAAAATCCCCGCATATCCCTCAAAAAAACACGTTATTTCAAAAGAAAAATTTGCATACATTTGTTTATTTAATTAAATTAATTTGTTTTCATTATTATTTTAAATAATTATTTTTTTTGTACTTTGAGTTCTAAATATTTACATAATAATGTAAAACAAGAAAACATACTGGCATAAAACAATTATGTATCAATGTTTATCACTAGAAAAAATCTTCAGAGTCAAGATCTTATGATTCATCAGTTTATGCCAATTTCTTGTACAAGTTGTTTGTTTTAAAAAGTTTTAGCATTTGAGAAGGTGAAATTAATTTGTTACAACAGCAAACTGATTATTTTGGAAATTTGCATTTATTATATTTATCTTATGATTAAATAAGTTCAAATTGTGCTTTTTTGTTAATTTTTTAAATATTTTTTGTGCAATATTTATATATTTATTGTTTTTTAATATACATATAACATTTATAAGCGTGACAACCTCAAGTATTTCATTTGCAGATGTGCAGGTGCGTTAATTGTGAATAGTTTTTGTGAATTAGTAAGTCACAATAAAACAATTGTATGCCAACAATTTACAGTTATATTTACAAATATGTCGTGCGTAGGGTTTGCACAGCGATTATAATCATAATCGCGATTACGATTAATCGCACCTTTTAATCGTAATCGTAATCGCACTCATTAATCGGTCGATTACGTTAAAAATTTTTTAAGCAAATAATTTATGCCAAATTTGTATACAGTTCAAATTCAACTCATAAAAAATAAAATTAAAATTTTTAATACAAAATATAATATATTTACATGTAACTAGGTATATATTTGGAATAAACATGTCTATATGTTCGCATTTCATTGGCGCTTTAACAAATCAGCACTAGACTTCAACCATACTTTTGAAAAGTTTTAAACCCCTTATCTTATGCACATAATTTCAAAAATTATTTGAGAATTTACATAACCTTTTTGAAATTGCAATAGAATAAGCGAGTAGTCTCAGAAACTTATACAAAACACAAGAAACGATTTATATTCGATATACATCCATTTTATTTTCCTACACCTTAATGCAATAAAAATATTATAAGGTAAAACGATAATTAAAATCCAAATTTAGCACATATTAAATTTATTATTTTATTTTACTATATTCTCCCAATTTTATTTCAAAAAAGTTGTAATATCTCAAAAATTTTATTACGTTTGATACAAATATTTTTCATTCTGTTGGCAGATAGGTTCAGTTTGCTGTATCTTATAACCACGCATTATTAAAAAAAACATAGAAATACTAAAACGTTTGTAGTTGTAATTGAGTGTCCGCGCGTGATGAATTTATGTCATGATGAATGAACAAATTCGTATAAAATAACGGTGTAAAAATGCTGATTTTGTATGAACTTACTCATTCATTATGATATAAATTCATCAGATGTGTATACAAAATTAAATAAAAAATAAATTAAGGAAGTAGAAATACATATGTATATGTATGTACTTCTTCCTAGAAGAAGTTTCCTACCAAAAGAGTGATTTAACACAATTCGTACAGTAATAGAAACATAACGATCTAATTTTAAGAACAAAAATCTTGAATTAAGATTGTAGAAATTTTAAAATTTCAATCTTGCAATTTGTTCCGTAAGATTGACGTTCTCAAATTTAAGCATAAATAGAATAAATTCTTAAAATCAAGAACGTGGTCTTAATTTTAAGATTATATTCTTAATTTTTTAAGAATATGATCTTAATTTAATATTTTTATTGAGAACTTAATCTTGAATTCGATCTTAAAATGATATTATATTTAAGATAACAATCTTAAATGCGATTTTAAAAAAAGTTAAGATTTTATTCTTGAATCAAGTATTTGTAGCAGACTATTAAGATTGAAATGATTTGATTTCGAGCGTAAACTCTTGATTTTAGCTCGTTTTTTCAGTTAGTGTATTGTTTTTGATACTCATAACTTCTGATTTACGAACTTCATCTCACGTGCTTTAAAATTTTCTCAAATAAAAATAAAATTTAATTGAAAAATTTAATTAAAACGCGAACTCAAGACAAAATAAATAAATTTCTTTGACCAAACTCATACAGTTCGACTAAAACTCATGACGCAATTTATTTTGGTTTTTGAAAAAATTATAATAGTATATTTTCTTGATTAAACGCGTTTAACCGATAATCGCGATTAATTGCATATATTTTAATCGTAATCGCGATTTTGAAAATCTGCGATTATTAGTAAACCCTAGTCGTGCCGCATAAACGTAGTAATTCAAAATTTGATTCACAATAAACAATAACACAGGCTTGCCAGACATGAACTTTTATGTGTTGAGATTTTTCGTTGTTAAAACCAGCAATAAACAATTAAATAATAACAATTAATAAATAACAAGATTTTTATTTAAGATATAATGTCCCCGAAAATTCGCAGCGCAAACCAATTTTCCCCTAAAAAAAATCCCTATCATCAGAAAAATTCTGTTAAAAATATTTCTATTTCTTGTTTCGCTGTGACATTTGTGTTATATTTTTTATAAACATGCCACAAATATTCGATTCACTTGTAAAGTACATAATATGTACATACATAATAATAATAATTAAAATTGTTGTTTATAAAAAAAGGGATTTAACTACTTCAATTCTTTTCTGTTAATTACCTAAAATTTGTATTTTTTCACGATAATTTTTTTTAATTATTTACATGCGTATGCATACAAATAAAATGTTGAAATAAATTTAATTTATGACTCGTATTTATCTGCAATGCAATTTATCAGCAGTTTATTTACTTTTAATTAATCGTTACTATAAATTGGAACTCAGAACAAGCTTGAAATAAAATAAATACACAAGTGCATCATACATACACACATACATACATACATACATACATACATACATACATACATGCATACATACATAATGATAAACGTATGTATTTAAAACACACCTTAAAACAAAACAAACTTGTATTTGAATAAAAGAAGAAAACAAAAACAAAAATTGCAACACTTACATTTAGTGTGACCAGATTTTAAAATAACGTTAAGCTAAATCACGTTTGAAAAAGAGCTAAAATAAGCTAAAAAGTTAAATTTTAAGCCAGAAAATAAAGCTAAACTTTTTTCGACTTCTTTCACCTTGCAATATTGCTTAAATAACTTTAAATATATATGTACATACACAAACATATATTTTTATTATTTGAAATAAAAAATAATGAATAATTTTTTTATTAAAATATTTATTCATTATTATATTTTAGTTTTAAAGAAAAACAAAACAAAAACTTCTCATAACAAAAATTAAAAATTTGAAAACCCCCAAATATATCTAGAGAATATGCGATATCTTCTAAACGGCTGTACCGATTTTCTTAAAATATGGCTAAGAACCCTCTCGATCAATTCACCTTTCAAACAGAAAAAACTAAATCAAAATCGGTCTCGCCGTTTTGTCTCTACGTGGAGACGGACAGACACACAGATACACAGTACAAAAACTTATAACACCCCTTTTTTTAGTCGGGGGTTAAAAATAAGCTCAACCAATTTTCAAAAATGTAACAGCATTTATAATAAAATATGTACGTAACCTCTTTTTAGTGAATTAGTGCTATTTCAGTTAATTGAACTTTTGCCATTGGGATTCCAAAATTGCAATCATTTTCTTATAAACAAACAATTTACATTATGTATTTTCTAAACTATTTTTCAAATTTATATTTTTAAACGTTAACAAATTATCATCCTTTTAAATGTTTATGCCTTTGACAATTTAGATTAAAAAAGGCTATAAAAGCAAAATGAATTTAAAAAAAGCTAAAAGCTAAATGAACATTTTAAAGCTAAATCCAAAAAAAAGAAGCTAAATTTAGCTTAAAATAAGCTAATATGGTCACACTGCTTACAACGTACGAGCAGCAAACACACTTGTTGCATGCGGCGGCGACTACACAGATTTTGTAAAACTTTTTGCTGGAATGCGGTTTTTTTAGCAGATTAGCATAAAAAAAAGTTACCACACACTGACGACCAAAACTTGCCAGAAACTTCATAGTTCAAAGTTAAATTCCCATAATGTGCATGTGAACGCTGAAAAAGTCGGTCAACTATTAAAATAAAAAAACAAGTATAAATGAAGTAAATGGTCAAGTGGCTTAAAAAAAAGATTATGAAAAAAAAAATTACTCAAGTTTTGCTTGACTAATAAAATTAA
The DNA here is from genome assembly GCA_905220375.1 of Tachina fera. Classification (NCBI taxonomy): domain Eukaryota; kingdom Metazoa; phylum Arthropoda; class Insecta; order Diptera; family Tachinidae; genus Tachina; species Tachina fera. Next base: position 182,917,394 of record LR999963.1, read on the forward strand.
ACGCTTTTGTCGTTTTTTTTTGCATTTGTGGCTTAAGTAAATTTTTCCACGAATTGATAGTAGTGATTTTTTGTTTTGTTTAAAAAATAAATTGATTATTTGTTGTGATTATAAATTTTTGTTTTAAAATCTGTCATTTTGAATGTGTTGCCCAATAAAAAAAAAATACGTACACACATAAATGTCAATAAAATTTAATTTAAGGCCAAAAACGTATTTTAAGTTTTTGTTTACAAAAAAAATAGAAGGAAAAAACAATAATAAAAATCCCCTCAAAATTTCACATCAACATAAATTAATAAATATTTTAAGTTTTACTTGCAATCTTACTTAAAAAAAATATATATTGCGAATTTAAAAAAAAGTAACTTGCCATATTTTTTTTTTTTGTAGACTTTATTTTTGTTGATTGCAAAATTTACTTGCTAAACCAAAAATAAAGGCAATTAAAAATAAAAACGAAAGAAGGTCTTAATTTTGTCTGCCTTAAAATCTTTTGTTGTAACTTTTCGTTGGACATTTGAAGTGTTTGTTAATTTACGTTGCCAATTTGGGGTAATAATGTGTTTGTTTTTATTATGTGATCATTAACCTGCATTTGTTTTGTTTGCTTACAATGTTGCCGAATTTATAACGGGTGATTATTTTTGGCAGGATAAAAAAAAAAAGAATTTAAATTAACTCTAACTGATATTTATTTTTTTAATTTAAATTTTTTAACGAACTGCAAAAAATGTTTTATTTAGAAAAATCTTAATAGTAAAAAAAAAGTGTATTTTTTTCAATTATAGTAAAAGAAAGATTAATCAGGCATTTAAAGCAGCCATTTCTTTCTTAAAGGAACACAATCATCCAAGAAAAAAAGAAGACAAAACACGAAAAGAAAAAAGTTCTTCGAAGTAATTAATAAATTCAATAAAGTGCATCTTTGAGTCGCACATGAAGGGTTCCATACGGACATTACATACATATGTAATTCTATAGGATCTTTAGCCTATATATTATCTTATCTTAGCACACCAAAAACTGAAAAAATCGCCAAAACTCCAAAAATCGCATTAAAACTAAAAACAAACGCAGAAATAAAAAAAAATTTATAGAAATTTAAATTTTTATTGTATTTCTTCGGTTTTCTTACTTTTAATGCGATTTTTGGAGTTTTGGCGATTTTTTTAGTTTTTAGTGTGCTTTTTTAGTTTAAACGATTTTTTTATTTTTGGCGCTTATTTCATTTTTTTTAGTTTTTGAAGATTTCTCGTTTTTTAGTTTCAGCGATTTTTACCCCGCTTTTTTCGTTATGTCGATTTTTTTTGGTTTTTGGCAATTTTTTAATTTCTAGCGATTTTTTTTTGTTCTAGCGTTTTTTAAGTTTGGCGTTTTTCTTTTTGTTTTGAAGCTTTTTTCGGTTCTTTGAGATTCTTTCGGTTTTTTTAGTCTTAGCGATTTTTAATGTTGACATTTATTTCGTTTTGCCCACTAATTCAGATTTTGTCTATTATTTTAAGATTTTTTTAGTTTAAGCGATTTATTTAGTTTTGGTTACTTTTTTTTTTGGTTTTGGCGATTTTCTTAGTTTTTGTGATTTTTATGGCCTTTCAATTCAATTGATTTTTTTTATTTTGGCGCTTCTTTTGTGTTGCTTGTTTGGCGATTTCTTACGTTATTTTTGGTTTGAGCGATTTTTTACTTTAGGCGATTTTTTTCGTTTGTGCGATTTTTTTTAGTTTACGCAATTTTTAGTTTGTGCGATTTTATTAGTTTTGGCGATTTCTTAAGATATTTTTAGTTTGAACTTTGTTTACTTTAGGCGCTTTTTTAGTTTAATTGATTTTTTGGTTTTGGAGTTTTTTTGTGTTTTGCTGATATTTTCGTTCTTAGCGATTTTTTAATTTAAGCGATTTTTTTTCGTTGAGGCGATTTTTTTAGTTTACACGATTTTTAGTTTAAGCGATTTTTTTAGTTTTGGCGATGTTTTAGTTTTGGTGATATTTTGGGTTTTTTAACTGAATCAATTTTATTAGTTTTGGAGTTTTTTTATTTTGAAGATTTTTTCGTTTTTTGGAGATTTTTTGATTTATTTAGTCTTAACGATTTTTAAGTTTTGTCTCTTATTTCGTTTTGCCGACTTTTTTAAATTTTGACGATTTTTTAAGTTTTTTTTTAGTTGAAGCGATTTTTTAGTTTTTGGCGATTTTTTTCAGTTTCGGCGATTTTATGTTTTTGCGATTTTTATGATTTCTTATATTAAGTGATTTCTAAGTCTTAGCGAATTTTTTTGCCTGGTTAATTTTTCAGATTTTAAAAGATTTTTTTAATTTAAGCGATTTTTTTTAGTTATCCCGATTTTTGGGTTTTCGTGATTTATTTTGGTGTTGACGATTTTTTGGGTTTTTAGCTTAAGCTTTTTTTTTAGTTTTGACGCTGTTTTATTTTGAAGATTTTTTTGCGGTTATTGGAAATTTTGTTGGATTTTTTTTTAGTTTAAGCGATTTTTTAGTTTTCGCGTTTTGTTTTTGTCTATTTTTTGGGTTTTTTAGCTTAAACAATTTTTTGGTTATGGTGCTTTTTTATTTTAAAGATTTTTTTCGGTTTTTGGAATCTTTTTGGGATTTTTTTTAATTTATTTTAGTTTTAACGATATTTTAACGATGAATTTTTTGCTGACCAAAAGGTGTTTTGTACTTGTTTTTTTTGCATTTATACGACATTATTTTATTTTAGGTGATAATTTTCATTTAAGCGCTTTTCTATTTTTGGCGATTTTTATTTGGGGATTATTTTTTAATTTGGGGATTTCTTAGTTTTAGCGTTTTTTTTTAAGTTTAATTTTAATTTAAGTGTAGTTTTAACGATTTTTTAGTTTTGACGCTTATTTCGTTTTGTGATTTGTTCGGTTTTTTAAATTTTTTTTGTTTTTTTTTTAGCTTTGGCGATTTTGTTTTTTGGTGATTTTTTCGGTTTTGGTAAATTTTTTAATTTTTAGCGATTTTTTTGGTTCCAGCGTTTTTCAAGTTTGGCGCTTTTTTTGTTTTGATTTTTTTCGGTTTCTGGAGATTTTTTCGAGATTTTTTTAATTTAGCAATTTTTTTATTTTTGGTGGTTTTTTTAAATTCGTTTCGACGATTTTTTTAATTTTTTAGCGGTTTTTTAGTTTTTGCTCTTATTTCGTTTTGCCAACTTTTTCTTTTTTTTTGCCATTTTTTTGCAATTTATTTTTACTTAAAGCGATTTGATTTCGCTTTTTTCGTTTTAGAAATTTTTTCGGTTTTTTTAGTTTTGGTGCTTTTTTCGTTTTGACGTTTTTTTGTAGTTTTTTGGCGATCTTTTAACTTTTGGTGATTTTCTTGCTTTTAAGCGATTTATTTTATTTTTGTTGATATATCATAGTGGGATTTTTTAGGTTTAGCGTTTTTGAAAATTTCAAGAGTTTGTGTTTTACGCTTTCCAAGATACAGCAAGCTGTCATATCATTTAATTTAGATTTTTTTTGCAATTTCAGTATTAATTGGTGTAGCCTGCATAAAAATTCACTAACTTTGAAACTTTCATTACATTAAATTTGGATTTCAACATGTTTAGTTGCATTTGCATTTTGTCAAAAGTATTTATATTAATTATTAGCCTTAAGCGTTCGCTAGACTAGAGTGTTTTCAAACAAAACTCTAAACGTATGACATTAATTTTAATAATAGTTTATGAATAATACGAGTTAAGCCTTAGATCAACAAAATTGAATTCTAGTTTTATTTTAACTTAATGTTCAGCATACATGTGAACATATAAAGTTCTTTTAGCTAACATACATACATACATACATACATACATAAATAAATTGTTTGTTTGACATACGAAAATAATCTTAAGCTTGCTGACAATAACATTACAATTTGTTTACAAATACATACTAATCTGATTTATGCTGAATGTTTTAGTTTTTAAAGCAAAAGAACGTAAAATTTAACACATTCTTTGGAAAAAATCAATTTCATTGTAAGCTGAAGAATATTAATTCTAAACAATTGAGCACAAAAACGTGTATTAGATGTTATTGAAAAAAATAATAAAAAATTGAGGCTTTAAACAACCACATAAATAGTTTATTGGCTTGGAATAATTTGTATTAGTTAAGAAGAAAATTGTTTACGCATATTTACACTTTAGAGGTGGGAGCGTGAGCAAATTTTCAGTCACGATTATAAAAGTTCATGACTTACGCTACACTATGCTACGCTTGCTTAATTAATTGTGTAGAAGTTTACAGTTTATTTGTTTTGATTTTACAAACAAAACAGAAACAACTGTTTTAGCGTTGCCAACATCTGCAACTCTCAGGGCCAATTTCACCAATTCTATTCAAATATCAATTCATATTTAAAAGCTGTTTTTCGTATACGTATGTACATATGTACATATATACATTTCTTTTCAATGGAACACATCTTTTAAATACATAAATTGATATTTAAATAGAATTGTTGAAATTGGCTCTCAGTCTGTAGTGGCCTTTCCTGTTTCATACATACATATGTATATGAATTAGTGTAGGAAATTTAAAATTCATATTATTTCTTGTTGTGATATTGCAAAATTTTTTATATATCGTAGACTTGCTATATCAGCAATATTTGCATCAGCAGTTTGCAATAAAGAGTGATTTCTGCTAATGTCATCACTTGCGCATTTGATTATGTCAAAACAGACATAAAGGGCCTGTACCAAACGGTAGCAAAGTACTAGTGTAAGTAAATTTTTGACACTTCTGAGGTGAATAAAATTTCACTAGCCCCAGGGGCTAGTAGAATTTTTGACACAACAGATAATTTTTTGACAAGCAGCAAATAAGAAGCATGGTATCATAAAATATAAAACCACTGCCGTTGCTTCGAGCCGTCACCCATTAAATAAATTTTTACGTCCCTTAAATGTAGTTAGACTGTGAAAAATTTTATTCTTTATTCTAATTTTCGAAAAATTTTGCATCATATATGTATATGTATAAAGTTATATAATTTTCTGCTGCAACAATATTGTTTTATATAAAAATTTAAAAAAAAATTGTTGGTAGCCGGCGGCCTCTAGTAAAATTGTTTGCTTCGCCGCCGCAGCAATTAATCACCAGCTTCTCTATATGGTAATTGGAATTTGTCAAAATTTTACATTCTCAAAATATATATCATTTGGCACAGCAGAAAAATGAAAATTTTTCCCCACAGCCAAATACTTTTTTTACCATAGTACTTTTCTACCGTTTGGAACACGCCTAAAGTATCGTTCTTATAGGTCTTTTTAAAATGATACTCACCGAATATCAAACTACAAAATTAATTTAAAACAAGCTAAATCGCCCAATATACTTCAAAATTTTTACTATTTAATGAAAAGAATCAACACTGGGTCTAATTATTCATTCCGTTCCGCGATTGCAGAAAGCATTTTTGTTGCCAAAGCAAAATTTGCAATCATTCATTCCGTTGCTGCGGTATTTTTCCGCAGTTGCGGTATTACGAGATTATTGATTCCGCAATGTGGACGTTTTTTTTCTTACTTGCTTACACTTAAATTTTATGAAAGCGTACGGAAAGAACAAAATTTTAAGAAAATATACAAATTTGCAAAATTAAAGCTTATTTTAATTTAATTTAATATAAACAAAAACAAATAGAAGCAATTGTTTATTTAAATTTAACTTATATTAAAATTTGTTTATTCCAACTTACTCTCTATGATTAATCTGTAACACTTCTATCAAAATTTGGTTGTTTTACGTTTCAAAGATACTGACATATCGTCGGTTGGTTATTGGTTTGCTGCAGACATAATGTATTTTGAATGTACTGTGCCGCAAACCAATAACCAACCGACGATATGTACATATGTATGTATTTACATATGCGTGTATGTATGTATGTATATCTTGTGAAATGCTTTTTTAACAACAGCCGACACTACACTACGTCAAAATTAACAACAACAGGGACATTAAATCAATTTCACGGAAATCATATACCGCAGGAATGTATAATTGCAATTTGCATATCGATCGATAGTTCCTTCCGTCGAATTTTCCTTTCCATGCGGAATCAATAATACCACCCACTATTTCAATTACTCCACGTTTTATTCGATTGCTTTAGTTTCAACAATATGGCCACTATCAGCTGTTAAAGTTTAGAAGTCCTTGGTCTTTGCTAACACGAAACCCCTAAATAGAAATGAATAAATGTGTCCCAGTCACTTGAGTTTGCCTAAGCCTGAGTCGTATCCAAAAGGTCGTGCATAATTATACATGACTAGTTAAACTACGGAAACGTGCATAATAATGAGTGAAAACTTACAGACAAACCTACACAATAGCGGCAAGCGTATTTTAGCTGTCAAAAATTTTAATGGCAATAAAATTCGTACGAATAGAATTTTGACAGCGCGCTTGGAAGTACAGTTGGCAGAAGAAAACGAAAAAACACTTGGAAAATTTTAGAGATGTTTTTAGTACTCTTTCTTGCTTTCACCATTACCTTACATGCATAATGAAAAGTGACGCTTACGATTCGATAACGATTTTTCAATTTTAAGTTTATGCCATTCTCTAGCTTTAGACAAACCCAACTACATTTAACGCCATCAGCATTTTATCTTGATTTGTCACTCTTTTCTAGGTTTCCCTGTTGCTCATATTATTTACTCTATAAAGTTTAATGACATGACGGCGTGTATCTGGTGGTATTTGTGTTGTGTGTTTCTCTCTGCCCCTCTCTTTAGCATTTACAATTTCTTCAATGTGTCAATGTTTTTAAGCATTCTTGAATTAAAATTCTTGGCACACCCCCTTAACAATTACAAATCTATTGAAATATAAAATAGAATAATAAATAAAATAATTCCCCCTTATTTGTAGTAAAGTATGCGCAAAAATCAAATAAAATAATTCAATTTGTTTATGATTGTTTATAATAAAAAAAGTATTAAAGAAATTTCAAGTTTCACTTGGGGACCATTTCAAGAAATGAAAATAAATAAACAAAAAGTACGTATTTTTGTTGATTTGTTTTCATAAAACTTTTTATGTACATATGTATGTATGTACATACATATATACATGCAAGCGTATGTACCTTAAATAAAGTGTGATTTATTGTATAAATTTAAAATTTTTAAGATGTGTCACACACAAATAACCTAAATATCTCACTATTACGCATCTAATTAATCAAATACTTATTTTTACAGGGAATTAAACAAGAAATTAATCAGTCATACTTTATACTTTTCAAAACAAAGTTAAGATCATTCCAAAAATTTATATATATATATATTTATATTATGAATAGGAACTAAAGTCCAGTTCGGCTGAAATTTAGCGGAAAATAAATATTAATTAATAATTACAAGACAGCCGGCAAAAAGAGTTTCTTATTTGCTTGATTGAAAATAACAGCTGTTAGGTGTCAATTGCTGTCGGTAACACACTTGTTGCAAATTGCTAACTCAACTGAAAATCTGTTGATATCAATAATCGACCCATTAATTCATGGCAATTTTCCATGTTTTTTTTTCAATTAATTTCATCTAGAGAAATGAAATGCATTTTTTCTCTAATAGCCTAGACCAGGCAACCCACAAAGCAGCGGGCGACATACCGACCAACATCTTATATTTAAACTATTTCGTTATATTTTCGGTCCGAATGATATAAAAAAGATGGAATGAAATATCCCCCCCACCCCTTGTCTTATAACTATTTTTCAATGACACATTAATGCAATTAAAAACGTTGTCTTTTGTCTAGCCGCTGTCAAGCAACGATTGACAGCTTTTTGTTATATTCTATACCTTAAAGAATATTAATATTGCTGGAAACTAGTAGAAAAAAGTGAAATAGTTACATAAGAGAAAGCTGAAAATATGTGTTTACTTTTTTTACTTTTAGCTAAGTTTAATTATTATTATTCGAACTTAATTTTCATTTCTATATTTTTCATCTTTTCTTTTCTTTTCTTTTTTACTATTGCTAAGGAATTCTGAATACTTTAGCTGAATATAAAAATTTATTTAAATTAGAAAAATTACATTTTCGATATGAAAAGTCCCATCGTACGCTGCATAAGGGTTAAAAAAAGTCATTCATATTCTTCTTTGCTTCATAATGTTTTAATCTTAAAATTAAGCACCTGGCAACACCTCTCTTTCTCTCTACCAAAAATAACAGTAACAGTGAGCTTACCATCCCTGTTCTGTGGTGAAAAAACACTTTACTATTGTAGTGTTGCCGAATTATTTAGTTATTGAAAATCCAGGGACTGGGTTCTGGAATGATGAATTTTTTGAGCACTAGTGCCAAAACTTTTTACTGGAAAAAGCGGCGAATTGTAAAAACTTAACTTGTTTGAGACAAGAAATTTCAAGAAAATTCATTAAAATAGACGATGAAAAATTATTTTTTTTAAGTTAAAAAAATTTTAGTTTTTGTTAGAAAAAATTCTCTTCCATAGAAGAGTAACTTAAAAAGAGCAAAGGCTTTTTTATTTTTATTTTGTTTTGTTTTAAATTTAAATATGTACTAAGTAAGCTAGTGAAAATTTCTTGTCCACGTTGACGTCTTTAAAATTCCTTTTCATTTGCTTAGTAATAATAAGTTGAGACAGAAAAATAAATAGCTGATGGCCATTGCCACTTTGGGCTTCCACTTCTACTAAGATGTGTAAAAATTTCGTAGGAGTTGTTGGGTTAGAAGTATCTTTGACCACTTTAACAATGTGAACAAACAGCGGTTATAATCCAAATCGTTTCGCAAATAATGGAGCTCGAAGGAATCAAAGATAATACAAAAAAAATAAAAAAAAATTTAACCCAATTTAGAAAAAAGCTCCGTGTTTTACCCTTTTTTAAGTTAAATTTAATTTTATTTAATTATAAATAAATAAAAAGTCATTTATACATTTAGTTATAAATTTATGGCTTAAAAAATAAATTAATTTAGCTTTCTTTAGCTTAAGATACCTGACAACATATGTCTCTATGAAAAATATCAGTAACAGTGAGTTTACCATCCCTGTTCTGAGGTAAAAAACACTTTACTATTGCAGTGTTGCCGTATTTTTTAGTTATTAAAAATCCCTGGGTTCTGGAACGACGAATTTTAAAGTGTTCACAAGTCCCAATCAAAATCGTTTCACAAATAACGGAGTTCGAAGGTATTAATTATAATAAAAAAAAATAAAAACATATTGCAACCAAATTGAGAAAGAAAATTTTCCATTTTTGAAATTGGTTAAAATGGACTAATGCTGCAATTTTTAGCCTAATCCGTGTTTTACTCTTTTTTTTTAAAATAAAATTTAATTACATTTAGCAATTCTTAGAGTTTATCAATTTGGAAAAACAACTTTGATATGTTGTGGGTTATAGAAAAAGAAAAAAATTTAAAACAATCTAGAACATAAGCGCCATAAAAACTGATTTTAAGTTTTTAGTTCGCATTTTTTTATAAACCAAATTTGAAGCTTCAATGCAAACAAAACTAAAATAAAAAATAAAGAAAAAAGAACAATATGCTTGGAAACGAAGCCAAAACGCTACCATTAGAAATCACTTGCTTAAATAACAATCTTTGCACAGACATACATACGGACAGACGGACGTACCGACCTGCAGCAAGCAGTTAGACCAAAGCAGACTTACTTAAAATTTATTTAATGGCCACCATGCACAACCAGCAACTGGCCAAGGTTTTTCTTTTTTCTTTATTTATTTGCCAAACATAGACTTAATTTTGTTTTTGCTTGTTTTTAAGAAAATCTAGCAGTATTAGTACATATTTCTAAAAGGTATTGAAATGTTTATAGTCTATTAATTTGAGTCAATTGAAAGGTGTTTCGCTTATACATATTATTTTTCCATACGATTTTATTTATTTTTAGAAGGGGACAACACAAAAACAAACGAACAAACAAAAAATAATAAAAACAAAAAGAAGTATTGCTTAAAGTTTAGAAGTCATATTCGCATTATTACGTGAGAAAATGTTGTCTGTTCTAAATATTTCAAATATTTTAATTGCACTTTTAAGCATTTTAACTATTAGGAGAATGAAAAAGGTGATTTAAATTTGATTTTTTGTTTGATAAACTATTAAAGTTTTTTTTATGATATTAATATAAAAAAAACTTACGGCCTGTCCCACGATATCACATCAGAAATCGTTCGGTCGAATACTTATATTGAAAACAACAACAAATTTTCTAATGTTATTGTTGTTTGCAATACAAGTTGTCGATCGAATATTCATGGGACAGGCCGTTAATTTTTATGTCAGTTAATATTAATTTCTAATTACATTCCTTAACTTAACCTATTCTACTCAACCGTGCGGCTTTTGAGAAAATACAACCCTGGCCATTAAACGCCTTTCTCACGTTGTATTCTCTTTGTTGTATTCTGAGACTTATAATAGAATTTGGTAGCTAATATTTTTCAATAATATTTCAATCCATTGTATCCCTATAGGATATTCTTGCATAATTTTTTTTAGAAAAGAATAATATTGACTCAAAACGGGAAGTGTTAAAGGGTTAAAATGAGCCTCCTGGGATTTTAAATCGAAATTCTGAACACATTTCTTTTTACATAAAAAGCAAGGGTTACGTCGATTTTGACGCCGACTCCAAGAACACTTTGGCAAAAGAAATTTTTGTGCTCCATGAAAAAACAAAACCATTTTCATAATTTTGAGTTGTGACTGTTTGTGATGTTTATGATTTATCTTTGCACATATTTGTCAGTTCCTTTTTCAAATTTAAATTTAAAATGGTTAATCCAAAATTAAACGTAAATAAATTCAGTAAAGTGCGACTTTGACCCGCGCACGAAGGGTTCCGTACGGACACGAGATATGTAATTCAATACGAACTTTAGCCAATAAACTATATATATATATATATATAACTATATATAAATAAAACTATAGTTTTGGCATTTTTTTTCCTTTATGGTTTTTTTCGGTTTTAAGCGTTTTTTCGTTTTGGGGTTTTTTGAGTTTATTTGCGCTTTCTGATTTTTGGCTCTTTTTTTCTCGTTTTGGCGATTTTTTTTGGTTTTTTAAGTTTTTTTAATTTTTGCGATTTTTTTTTTATTTTGGCGATTTGTTTAATTTTGGCGTTTTTTCAAATGGGTGATTTTTTTTTGGTTTGGCGATTTTTTCGGTTTTTGGCGTTTATCTTTCATTGTTGCAATTTTTTTAGTTTTGGCACTTTTTTCTCGTTTTGGGGATTTTTTTCGGTTTTTGGCGTTTTTTTTTAATTTTGGCGATTTTTTTCGTTCTGGCGACTTGTTTTTAATTTTGGCAATTTTTTTAATTTTTGGCGATTTTTTTCGGTTCTTGGCGTTGCTATATCTTGGAAACCGTAAGAGGTAAACTCTTGAAATTTTTAAAAACAGTAAAACTAAAAAATCTGAAAATTATAAAATCGCCAAACCAAAAAAAAATCGCCAAAAATTCAAAAAAAAATCGCCAAAATTAAAAAAATTCTAATATTAAAATAAGTCGCAAATTCCAAAAAATCGTCCAAATGAAAAAACCGCCAAAATGAAAAAAGCGCCAAAAACCGAAAAAATCGCCAAACGAAAAAGGCTCCAGTAACAAAATAATTGTTAGTATGAAAAAAAATGCCAAAATAAAAAAAATCGCCAAAATAAAAAAAATCGCCAAATTGAAAAATCGCCAAAAACCGAAAAAAAATCACCAAAATGAGACAAAAATGTGTCAGAACTACAAACAAAGAGCCTAAATGAATAAAGTCACCAAAATGAAGAAACGCCAAAAACCGAAAATCGCCAAAATTAAAAAAAAAAAAAATCGCTAAAACGAAAAAATCGTCAAAAAATAAAAAATCGCCAAAAACCGAAAAAAATTGCCAAAACGAGAAAAAAATTTCAAAACTAAAAAAATGGCCAAAATGGGGAAAAAATTAAAAAATCGTCAAAACAAAAAAATCGCCAAAATTAAAAAAAATCGCCAAAATAAAAAAATCGCCAAAATTAAAAAAACGTCAAAAACGAAAAAAATGCCAAAACTAGTTCGTTGAAGGTCGTATTGAATTACACATCTCGTGTCCGTACGGAACCCTTCGTCGCACTTTACTGAATTTATTTCACCTTTCGTGTACGGAACCCTAAAAACTGCTTACATATACGTTAGTGTTTCATATGTGTATGTTTCTAACAGAAGCGCCATCGTTCTTTCTGTTACGGAGTAAAGAAAAACACGAAATATTGATGTTACACAAGCATTTCAGAAAATTTGCAATTTGGCAGTGAAAATATGCAAATCTCACTTTATCATTTTTGCAGTGAACAATCTGCATATCTGGCAACAGTGATGACCATAACCCTAGAAACAAATTGAATTTTGTTTTTTCACCACAACCATAAACAGCTGTTTAATGTTTATACATAAATGATCAAATGATAACATAAACCCAGTTGACCAAGAATTTCGTTATTGATATCGATTTCGACTATATATCTCGAACATTTATTTATCTTGTAAAACTATCGGAAGTAACACTCAAAAATGCATCGACAATAGATCACCAGTACTTATGATTTATGATGATTAAAATTTTTTGTATTTATACAGTGATACTTTTAATAAACTCATTAATATATTCGTACATACATACATAAATTTTAAATGAACTAACAAAAAAAACATATTTACATTACAAAACAATTTTGCAAATCATAAAAGATACGAGTATTAGATGTTAATAGTTCAAAATATTTGTAAAGAATTTTTTTTTGCTGAGTAAAACAAAAAAAATGTACGAAAGAAATAAAATTGAATAATTTATATATTTTCTAAATTAATAATATTCATATCTGACACACTTTTTATTATTAATTCAAAACTTAAGGGTCCGAACGAGAGAAAATTAAATATTATTTGCGTGCGTTTTTCTACTCTGTAAGTATCTATTAATAGCATTTGTAGAAGAAAGAAAAAAACTATTTGAATCACGACAATTGAAATTATATACACAAAAATGAGTAACTATAAAATATGTATTATATTCTTACAAGTTTAAGGTTATGTCAGGAAATTAAGCACCCACTTAAAAGTCACGCTTTTTCTCTATAACAAAGCAAATGTCATCATAATTATTATCGTCATCTACAACTTAATCATCATCATCAGTGAGCTTATAAATATTCATATAATGCATGCGATTAGAAATGGTTACGGGGCGGCATTCGTGTTAACAACTTAAGAGATTTTTAATAAAAAATAATGGTAAATTGCACGACATTTTAATGGAATAAAAATCATTCGTATAATTTTAAGTAATTTAATTTAAGTAATCAATAAAAATCATTTAAATTAAAGCTTGTCGTATAATATTTTTTGGACTTAAATTATATTGAAATACATAATTTTATTCGTCAGGAGTCTATTGGCTTATTTGTACTCGCATGATCTTTGTGGGAAATTTTAAATTTAAATTTAAATTTAAATTTTAAATTTTAAAGCATGTAATGCAAATATTTTTATTTGAAAAAAATTTTATTCGAATACTTTTTTAGCTTTCGAATAAAATTTTTCTTTTGAAATTATTTCTATAAAAAAAATTAAAATTTTAACCATACGAATAAAAAATTATTCGAATAAATTTTAATCGAGCAAAACTTTTTCGCACTCGAATGAAATTTTTTTTACAGATGAAAATAATCCGAATAATTTTCTGTGATTAAATTTGTTTACACATATTTTTAGGCCACTATGTAATATTATTCGAATAATTATTATTCTTCCCTACAAACAAAGTGATACGAAAATGATTCGAAATCGTATTGCTTGGAAGAAAAATACAACAATCATATTCGTATTGCGGAAGTTTCCCTCTTCGGGAGAGTTTGTGCGGCCAGGGCGATACTTCGAAGAAATACGAATTCAATACTTCTAGAAGATAAAACTGTGATATTGCTAGATAATCATTTAATACAATTATTTATGATATTACCAGATTATCTGTAGAAAGATAAATTATTCATAACGGTAGATTATCTCCTAAAGTGCAATTTTGCTAAAATTATATGAAGGAAGAAAAATAAATGATCGTAAAGTCACCCCTGAATTATCACTGCCATTAATTTAAATTTTAAGCAATTTTATGGTCAACTAAATTCAATTTATCATCACAGGAGTCATCATATGTTTAGTATAAAAAGAAATTTCCTGACATAATGTTTTGAAAATTTTGTGATTGTTTTTATTTTAAATTAAATATTTTTTTTATCTTCTAGTTAAAAACATATTGATATACAAATTTATTGCGCATGTGATAAAACACCAGGCTGAACAAAATGCAACATTTTAATAACACAAAATACCTTGTTAAAGGAAAAAATAAATAGTCAATACATTTTGAACTGTTCATTCAAATTTCATTTGATGATTTTTTTCTAAATGATAAAAATAAGATTTTGTATTTTAATCTTCTGGGTCAGATATCTTCCAAATGTTTGTAGGGTTATTAGTTCTGTAAAAACATTTTATTAAACTAATTGCGATTTGAAATGTTTTTTTGCTTGAAATCTTATTTCTAATATGTATTTGTCATTCGAGTAAATTTTGCGCATAAAAAATTTTGTTTAACATTATTACAAATAAATTTGAGATTCGAATTATTTGTATAAATTTAATCGAAACATTACATATACATACATACATACATATTTAAAATAAACTTAAAAAAAAACAAATTATTGAAATATATACTTGAATTTTTTTTTTCTTTCGGATTTGTATTATCCATTATTATTTATGTATTTATTTTTTTAGTACTACAAAAAAATTTTCAATAAAATTGTTTTAAATTATATTGGGTAAAGCAATATAAAGCATTTGCTTTTTACTTAAAAATTTGTTTTAAAACAAAAAATATGTATGTGTTTTTTTTTTTTTTTGTTTTTAACAAATTTTGAAATAAAAAGCCAACGCGCTTTTTTATTCACTTTACTTTATTATGTATAAAAAAATTGGGATTGCTATTCGAATAAATCATTGGTATAAATTTAATCGGAGAAATTATGTTTGTACAGAATTATTCAAACATAAAACCATTTTAAAATTTTTGATAAAGTTTTAATCGAATATTTTTTTTTTGCATATATATTTTCCAATACATTTATTCGAATATTTTTCATTGTAATTTTTATATAAAAATTTTATTAAAATAATTTCCATTTGAAATATTTTTATTTTATTTTTTTATTTTTTAATACAAGAATATATTCTCTCAATAAATCAAATAATTAAAAATAACTCAATTCCAGTTTGATTAATGTTTTGAAAGGATACACAAAAGTGGCAATTTTACTTAGGAAATGTACCGTGCTACCCGATTATGTTTTACCATTTCAATGTAAAATCGTGCTTTTTGTTTTCAGTCTTAAAACATTAATCAAACGATAAGAGGCTCTAATAAAAATTATGATAATAAAATCAATGTTGCAATTCAATTACGTAAATGTACGTATGTAATGATTCGTTTTAAATGATTTTATATACAAATAAAAATTATCAAACCAATTTCATTTGTACATTTTTATTCTTTTGACTATTTTACATTGAAATGATAATACGGTGCGACGGCAATGCGGTGCCGTTCAATTTTAAAGTAATCGTTATGTGTCGTTTTAAAACGATAATTAAACGAGAATAAGCCCAGATTATTAAACAAAAATACATTTGAAACAATTCGATTCTAGATAATAGTTTGTAATCCCCGACTGAAAAAGGGTGTTATAACTTTGTAGTGTGTGTATGTGCATCTGTGTGTCTGTCCGTGCCACGTGGACACAGACCAAACGGCTGGACCGATTTTCATTTAGTTTTTTCTGTTTGAAAAGTGACTTGATCGAGAGGGTTCTAAGCCATGTTTTAAGAAAACAGCGGTTCAGCCGTTTAGAAGATATCGCATCTTCTCTAGATATATTCGGGGGTTTTTAAAACTTTTAATTTTTGTTATTTAATGTTGGAGTTAATACTCAAACTTTGAATTGAAGTTCTATAAATTAAAACATTTCGCACGATAATTGATTAAATTTAAATTAAACGTATACGTTTTATTAAATATCAGGTTATTCGTATTAAGTTATTCGAATAAGATTATTTTTTTTTATGATAAAAATTATTGTAATAATAATATACAGATGATTTAATTTATTTACCTAATTCTATTTAAATAGTTGTAATTATTATTCTTTTAACAGGAACACTTTATTCAAATAGTTGCCATTTAAAATATTTTTATTTAAATTTGTTTTTAATAGCCCATTTGTTATATTTGAAATTTTTTTAGTAAGAAAATTCTTTAAAATTCTATTAAAAAACAATTCGAATTGAAATTGTTCGAATAAAAAGTACTTCAATAAATTTAATCGAATAAAAATGATTCGCTTAGAATTATTATATTTGTTTAAAAAATAAATTTATTAAAATAATTTCAAGTTGTAAATTTTTGTCGAATATTTGTTATATTCGATTAAGTTTTTATCAAAATGAATTTTTTCGCCTTAAAATATCAAAAAAAAAACGTGAAAAAGCAGTGTTTTTGAAAAGAATGAAGCTTTCCTCTATCTCTTCCTTCACTATATCTTCCTTCTCTATCTCTATCGCTTCCTTAAAAAAGTATTACCTTGTTATTTAGTAAAAAAAACATACATTGCCTGAGTGTTAAATCAACAAAAAATAATTCCAATGATAACTATGTATTCGAACTGAAGTTTTCAGAATAAATTTCATCGAATTTTTTACTGGTTGGCAATCGCTTCGTTTACACAAAACGCAAACAAGTGCAAGAAAGAATAAATTAAACACTTAAAACTTTTGATAAATTAAATATAACAAATGCATGTATGTATGTAGATGTTTATCTTTTATATAAATTTACTTTTTAATAAATACTTGCGTCAACAAACTAAATTTATTAAAAAAATTTATTTTGTTATCAGTCTACTTTTAAGCACCTGTCTGCTGTGCTTTTAATTATAACAGATACATATATGTATATGTATGTATGTATATATTTTTTATTAATTTGCAATTATTCCTTGTATCAAAATAGCCAGAGTCAGTTGTAAAAATTTCGACGACAATGGCGCGAAAAAATATTCCGTAGTCAGGTAAAAAAGTGAGATTTTAAGATTTTTAAATATGTACATAATATTGAACTTGACTCAACAATCAAAAAAAATTATATATGTTTATATTCTGTATTTATTAATGGATTAATGAAAAGAATTTTTTTCTGTACTTCATTCAGTTGGTTTTTTTATTTTTACAAGGTTTTCGTTTAAAAATTATACATAAAAAAGAATATTTTACAGTAAAGAGCACCGCATTACCGTAGTACTGTACTATCAATTCAATATAAAGTTGTTCCTGTTATCCAGTGATGCAAATTTAGCAAGTTTTCGGCCATTTTTCATGCGAGCAAAAAGTTAATTTAACTATTAGTAATTTTTTAGCCACTTTTATTTTAATCTAGTTATTTTTTAGTGGTGGAATTTTGGCATCACTGCTCTTATCTGCGGTTTTAAAACGATATTGTTGCATTATTACGAGAGCGGTCGCAAAACTAGTTTACCTTAAAAAAAAACACAACAAATTTAGGGAACATTTTCTTTACTTCTCATAATCATAATCAATCATAAACAAGAACTACACACTAGTTTTTTTTTCAGTTTTACCTTTTGCTTTATTATGAATTTAATTTTTTCCCTCTTTTTACCAAATGCGGAAAGAATAAATTCCCAATCATTATCAGAAATCTGATGCCTTGACACTTAAAAATATTAGGGAGTTCACAATAGCGTTTTAAAATATGCTTTAATATTGCAAAGTTTCAATTTTAATACTTTAATATATGTAGGTTGGCAAGTTTGTTTCTTTTTAAATCTAATTTATTACACATAGAAAACAGTGCATAATAAATACCTCATAAAATAGAACAAAATTAATAAGATATCTCTATGGTTTTTTTCAATAAGGAAATCTTATTAATTTCAAAGAGAAACCCTTTTTGAAAAAATCAAGAAGAAATCTTGTAGTTTTTATTAGGTTATCTTATTGATTTTTTCGAAAAGGTTTTCTTTTTGATTTTATTAGGCAACCTAATAAATAAAAAATAAAAAAAATTGTTATATCATTATTCTTTGTACTTATGTATTTTCATTTCAATTCTGTACGATATTTGTAAGTATGTAGTATATTTAGATGTTATTTATTTATACATACATACATACATATTATATTATATTCTTAATTAATTTACTCACCATACATACATATTTATTACTTGGGAGGAGACAAGTATTGAACCAGCAACCTTCTGACTGATAGACAAAAACTCTAACAAATATGCTAACAAGCAGCCTAAATCCGCACTGAAATTATTGTACAAACATGCTTATACAAGAACGAAAAAGATCATGAAAAAAATTGTCTCTATGTTTATTTATAGATATGAAATAACAAGAAGCCTAATAAAATCAAGAAGATTTCCTTATTAAAAAAATTAATAAGATGCTTTACACATAATCATATAGGAACCTAATAAAATCAATAAGAAATCCCTATAGTTAACAATTTATAAGAAAACCTAATAGAACCAAGAAGATTTTCTCTATGGATTGTTTTTTTTTGGTGCCAAAAATAACGGAAATTGAGTAAAAAAAATTGTGAATAATAAGATTTCTCCTTGATTTTATGTGGTTTTCTTCTTGATAAAATTAATAAGATTTACCACATAAAAACAATAAGGAATCTCTATGAAAGAATTTTCGCTTCTTTTTGCTGGGATACCCCTTTGCCCAAAAACGTTTCATAAAGAAAATCTTCTTGATTCTATTAGGCAGTTTTTTCTCTGTGTACCAGGTGGCAAATTTGAAAGTATAAAAAGCATGTAATTTTCAATAGGGCAATATGGTAATGTTACACTAAACTAGTTAAAAATGTCAGCGCAGCTGTACTTGATGAAAAAAATATTTGTAGTTTTCGCAGTCTTTAGGCATTTTGCAGAACAAAAGTTATTTTGATAAATTTATTCAACAATAATTTCCAATTTAATTTTTTTTTATTATTTTAATACTTCAACTTACGTATATCGTTGCCTGCTCACAATGAAAATTTCCAGACGGCACAATGTTGCCACATTAAAATTTTAAGATGCTTATTGTGAATTCTCTAATCCAAATATCACAAAATTTACTCTACTCTTTCGCAAAAACAAAAATACAGTACATTAAATTAAAAACCGTTATTTTCTCTACTCTACTCAACATTTTAAGTTGGCGCCCTTTAGAGAAACGAGCAAGTGCAATGGGTATGTATGTATGTATGTTTGTTTGTTTGCGCGTTTGTTTCTTTGCTTTCCCCTCAGCTGCGTTCGAGCATAAACTTTAATATGTAATAATATAATAAAAATTGAATTGTATTAAGAATTTTTTGTTTGTTTTTAAATAAACATTAAACAATTTAAAAGCTACTTAAAGATTAATTGCAATTATAATATAATAAAATCTCGAACTTATGACATAAATTAGAAGAAGAAGAAAATGATTTTAAACGCTTTTGACATGCTCACAAATTGTGAACTAAAAGCTAATCTCAGAAGTAGCAAATACATACATAAATACATATTTAAATATGTATGTATATAAAAACGAAGAACAATCGCTTTTTTTAAACGACTTTAAAAAGAAAGAAATTATAATTAACTAATCAGTTAATCAGTAATTAACTAAAAATAAACTACCTATTTATGTACATCGGTAAATTTGTTTAAAGTATCTTTAAGGCCTATAAAATATTAAAATTTTTTTTTTGTATAAAACTTTTATAAAGCAGTAATATTTTTTTATAAATAAATAAAAAAAGTTATTATGAGTTACATGTCATTTTTATTAAGTTCAATAGTCATATTACAATTCTTTCGTCAAATATCTGCCAGATCTGAGATTCGCTTTAAAAGCTTAAACAATCAGCAGACACTTTTTGTGTAAACTTAAGTTTTTAAGTGGCAGCTATTTTTAATACGGAGGTGTTATTACACGCGTAAAGCAAAAATAAACATTTATTATGTATTTTGTTATACATATGTGCTAATTTTTACTATAAATAAAATTAAATAATTATAGCCCAATATATGTTCATATGTATGTATATAAAGCAAATTGTTTAATGTTTTTTTTTCTTTCTTTCTTAAGAAACACACGCGCTTTTTATCAATGGAAAATAACCCAAACTCCAAGCAAAAACTACATAATTTGTTATATCTACTGTATTTTAAGAAAAAAGTTAATTTCGTTTATCATCCAGATTCAGTTTTATTGATAATTAATTTGACTAACTGCCAGCCACTTGATAAACAAAAATGCAAATCTTTTGTTTATGTATACAAAAGATTTTAGAACAATTTTAAATGTTTTTTTGTTTATTAAAGAATATTATGTACAAGTTGAAAGCTGTTTTTTTAATGATGTAAAAAAGCATAATAACACAAAAAATTGTGTTTTGTATTTTTTTTAATTGCACACATAGTGTATTAATTTAAAAAGGTTGTAGGTTAGCAGCAATAAAAAATAAATAAATGTGCATATTTAGAATGATAAAAGCCAATTAAAAACAGAGAGTTTACCTAAGATTTCTCTAAACAGAATAATATAAGTATTTTTTTAATTGAAATCTGTAATTGTACTTGCAGTTCTAAAAAAAGTAATTGTGGGTTTTTTAAACTTGAATTGAAATGCAGCCTTTAGAGTTGCCATACTTTTTGGTATAAATAATAATAAGCGAAAATGATCATAATAAAAAATTCCGTGCAAGATTTTCCACTTGTCCCTTTTCTCCTATTATGCATTTGATTTTTTCCCTCTTTTTAGCAAATGCGTGAAGAATAAATTCCCAATCATCATCACAAACGTGACGCCTTGACACTTAAAACAATTAGGCAGTTCACAATAGCGTTTTAAAATATGTTTTACGTACCTTTTCACAATGTATGGTTAAAAACTAACAGGGACTTTAACGGCAAGTTTTGTATGGAGAACTGTCAGTTAAAGTTCACGTTAACTCTTAACCACACATTGTGAAAAGGGACGTTAATATTTTATTTTTGTGTAAATCAAATTTATTACCAGGTGGCAAATTTGAAAGTATTTATAAAAAGCATGTAATTTTCGATATGGCAATATGGTAGTGTTAAATATTTACTTGGACTTCGACTACCAAATAATGAATTAAATTAAATGTGTTGCAGTGTTCTTTAAGGCTCAGTTAGCCGACTGTAATGGAATGTTACTGCAACAGTAGAAAACAGCTGATCGATATTATTATGTGAAAAGTAATGAAAATGTTTATAGAGATGTAATGTACCTTAAACTACTTTTAACATAAAAATATAGATCAGCTGTTTCCAATTACAGTTATATTCCATTACAGTCTTGTAACTGATCCTTTAATCTATTACAAAAACGTCGTAGAAGAAGTAGAGCTGGCAAACTATCGATAGTACTATTGATAGTATCGATGGTTTCATTTCCATTAGACTGTCGATAGTTTTTTCTCGATAGCGATACTATCGTTGAAAAAATATATTACCAAATTGGCAATAACACCGATACAATTTAACGTATGGGTTTTCCTTTATTGAAAGTACATATCGCTCATTTACTCAAACAACGTTATAACTAAAAAAATAAATATGTATATGGATTTTAGAAATATTTATGAAAAATTTCATAAAATGATAGATTCCATAAGATCAAAGTTATTTTTATTGTCAGACAGCTGAGAATGTGTTTTTTACATAATTTTTGTATGATACTCTGGCACATAAAACACTATTTCTAATCGATTTTTTAAAGTCGGTCAGACTTCTGCAAGATTTTCTTGTGAATGAATGGTGCGATCGTGTAGTATACTGAATCAGGGCCTTAATGCACATTATCAGGGAACCTTTACCCAACAATTTCTTAGAAAAACTATATTTTTGTTATGTTAAATTTTCATTTAAACAAATGAGAAGTTCAACAAATAACATTATAATAATAATAATCAATTTCATTGAATTAAAAAAAAAATATTTATCTGAATAAGTAAAATGATACTTTGGGATTATTATTAAATTGCAACAATTCCCCCCAAAAAAAACAATAATTCAACTTATTTTCTTAAAAACTATTTATTTAGAGTTATGACGTTGTTTGAGTAAATGAGTGGTACATATTGAAGAATTTAATTAAACATTCTAACTCGTTGATCAACTCGTTATTCAGCTGGTAGAAAAACATAGTTATTGTATTTCCTTCTCCGTCTATTTTACAGCAGAATTATTAGTTGATCAACAAAAGTTGAAGTTTATTAACCAATCATTAACATTAGAAGCCTAAGTTAACTAGAAGTTAATGATAAAGTTCGTCATTTTATGTTACTTGTAGACCGCAAGTAAAAGAATTCGATAGTATTGATAGTTTTCCAACAAACTATCGAAAATACCGAATGGCGTTATTATCGATAGTTTGCCAGCTCTGCTGTGACTCGCACACGAAGGGACACTGTATATGAACTTTTGCCTAAAGTTTTGCCATTTTTTTTTCGTTTTTGAGATTTTTCAGTTTTTGACGTTCTTTTTAGTTTTGACGTTTAATGCGTTTTATTCGCTTGTAGAAATCTATTTTAGTTTTAGCGATTTTTTTACTTTTTATTGCTTTTAGTTTTTTTCACCTTTTGCGTACGAAACTCTAAAAAAGCGAAACTAATCAGTCCATCATGATAAACAGAACTTCAGTATGAGTTTTTTCGCTTTTCCCTTTTGCTCCTATTATGAATTTATTTGTTCCCTTTTTTACCCCATGTGGGAAGACAAAAATTCACCGGGAAAAAAGTAGGTACGATGAACTTGCTTTTTGCACTAAAAATCTTTTCTTTGCGAAAGAGGAGGGAGTTTAGATAAAAATATAATTAGTGATCCATTAAAACAAGATTTCTATATGTAAATAAAATGACATTTTATAGCTCTTGTAGTACTAAAAATACAAATAATGCTTAATTTTACATTATACATAATTTGTAAACTTTTTTATTTTCATTATTATAATGTCTCTTACAAACAGCGCTATTTGAAGATATAAAATTTATTAAACACGTTTGCCTTTATTTAGCAGAAAAAGTCGTAGAAATTAATTACCTCATGTTGTAAATAAAACTAACTTTTAAATCTGGAAAAGAAACCATTCTATTTTCTATTTTAATATTGATATTAAATTGTACTTATTTGCATTTGACTTTCATTCCACAAACGTTTACATTTATACATTTTATTTTTTACTCTTTTTGTATTCATAGTGGCATATTAATCGATGCACACACTCGAACACACTTGACAATCAATTGATATTGATGTGACAATTTGTATGAAACTACTTACTTTGCTTGAACAAAATATTCTTCCTTGTTATTCTAAATAAAGAAAATTATGTATAAAATATTTATTGACAATAACAAAAATGTACGTACATACATAATATTATTATTATTATTATTGAAAATAATTGGGTAAGATTTTCACGTACATACTTGGCAAAAAATAAATAAATAAATATGTATGTAAATAAATATGTATGTATGTATGTACATATTCTTTGTAGAAATGATAAATGTTATTAAGAGTTTTAATTTGAATAATTCTTAATGTTTAAAGTTGGCAGCAGAAACAGGCTAATGAACCACATAAATCAATATGCAAAGCAAAATTAGTGATAACATAAGTATGTGTGTATGTATACGTTTTTTTTTTGTTTTTACAAAATTATTTCTAGGGTATCTTCAAAGCAGTGTTGCCAATATAGTTTTTTCTTACAAATTAAAGATGCCATAATCACAACCATACAAAACAGCAGCTGTTCGAACCAAACTTACATATGACCAACAGTGTAGTGACCAATTCCATAATCAAAGAAACGAATTGAAGTTTGATTTTTCACCGTAAACATAAACAGGAGGCTTATTCTGAATTGCGATACGAAAATCAATGCGATGCGCAAATGAAATGTGCTGCGAAAGAAAATTGGTATTCTGTTAGACTTTAGTAATCGCATTCGCAATTTATTTAAAATCGTGGCAACGCTGCTCAAATAAACGTCAGTCAACAAACGTCAAATTAAAAAAAAATAAACTGTTTGTGTTTGGCTCTGAAAGCTGGTTATAAAAAAATTTTTTTAGCAAATTCTGTAAGGAGAAAATTATAAAAATGGATTCTGTGGCACTGTGGTTCGACTACGAAGAAAGGCATGAGCAAAATGAAAGACTACAGAGAAGATTAAAGTTGTTGTTGCATTTATGTATTTTCGCATCGCAATTCTGAATAAGCTTGCAGCTTTTTCTTGATTAGGCATACATATGTATTTGTGGCTGCACTTTTAAAATGAATAAACAAATCAAAACATAAACAACTGTTTATGGTTGTAGCATCACTAATAGATGAAACAAATATGTTTGTGGTTATGGCTTTATTGTATGGAAACCATCTGATTGAACATTAAAGACCAACGGCCGTACCGAAAAAATAATAATTTGAAGTTCAAGTGTTCTTTTGTCAAAATTGGTATGGAAATTTTGCTTCAATGCACACTTGAAACTCAAATAATTTTTTTTTATATAAGACACTAAATATATGTATATACTTCCTTATATTATATGTATTTACGAAAATTTTAACATAGTTTAGCCATTAAAATTATATCGAATTCTTATTATAAAACTTTGATTGAAATTTCATGAAGTTCGTTCCATGGAACTAGAGAAGAAAGTGACAGAAAAAATTACGTAGCATGAATCTTTGAAGCATTTCTTGCAAATTATTTTAAAATCCAATCCAGGCCTTCTAGAGAGCAATAAAAGAATGCGCATGCAACTAAATTCATAGTAAAGGGTCTTTCAAATTTTGACACTGTTGATAGCGGACATAAAGCTGAAGCTACAACTGCCAAATTTACTGTATTTATTCAGTATATTTTGCAAAATTAGAATGAATGGATATTGCGTTTAACAACGCGTGCGAAGGATTAAATTGTTTTATCAAAATTGGTGCTTTGTTCTCGATGACATGGCCATTTTACAGTCGCAAGCGATACAGATCGATGATTACCAATTTCTTTGGACCCTGTTATTCTAATTACACTGTACAACAGCCAAAATAGCCTTTAGATAAAAGTATGCGGACTATATGGATTTCGATGCGTTAAATTCAAATCTGCTTTCAGTTTTTCTCTATCACGTAGAGATTTTTTTTATGGGCGTGGCTAATTTTGCCCCCTAAATTAGTCGGCCATACTAATATATTTTACTATAACTCGAAACCCGCTATTTCGATTTTAATAAATAATAAACCAAAAGACGCACCACAAAATTTTGTTAAAAAAAATTAATAATCATTTTTTACCTATCTTTTATGGTTTCGGAGTTATTCAGAATTTAAAAAAGAAAAAAGTTTTTTTTATGCAAAAATCGCGTAATTTTTTTACATGAAAATTGCAATAAAAAAATCAGAAACTCAATAGTTTTATATTTTTTACATTTTTCTTAAAACCACATATCCTAGGAATAAAACAAGCTATAAAACGTGAAAATCCAGCAATAAATCTTGATTTTATTCGCAATTTAAAGCAGGTACCTAAAAATGGAAAAGTGTTTGTAAAGCATTAAATGCTGATCCAATGTTTTTTTATTTCAGCTGCTAATAATTTCTCAATAACTCCGAGTATTCAGAAATTATTGGCGAAATAAATAATTTTGGTTTAATATTAATTTTTTTTAGCTCTCAAAATATAATGAAAAACTTTTAGTCGCAAATATTTTTCACTTTATGTATTATTATGTATGCTGTCAATAAACTAAGCTAGAAGCGCTAAGTATGTATATTCAGTTTTAAGAAAAAGTGCTAGCTTGAACTACAACACTTAACTATTTGAAATAAAACACCATTTTTGTAAGAAAAATATTTGTACTTTAAAAACGTTTTAAAATTAAAAAGTGTCTGGTTATTTACTAATTGACATTTTTATTCCTATTCATATCTTCAATTAAGTTTCTCGTCGAATGGACCAAGCATTACTTCTAATGATTTTCCATTGTAACGCTTTTCTATATATATCATGTCTTGATGAAACCTTTCACCATGTTCATCTGATACGGCACCAAGATTTTCGGGGAAAAAATCCAAGTGCGAGTTTAAAAAATGAATTTTAAGCGACATATGGCATTTTAGAGCCTCATAGGCAGAAAGCAGTTCTTGAATGATTTCATGGTAGTTTTCACTTTTTTTATTTCCCAAAAAATTGTTACACACATTCACAAAAGCCGTCCATGCTCTTTCTTCCACGCCGTTCAACTTCGTCTTAAAGACTGCGTCGTTCATAAGCTCTCGTATTTGTGGACCAACGAAAATTCCTTCTTTTATTTTTGTATCACTGATTCGAGGAAATTTGCTCTTAAGATATAGAAAGCCATCACCATCCTTGTTCATTGCTTTAACAAAGTTTTTTATTAGGCCTAGCTTTATATGAAGAGGTGGTAAAATAATTTTTTCCTTCTGAACTAGAGGTTCTTCTGAAACATTTTTTTCTCCTGGAATAAAATTTACTCTCTTTGGCCAACTTTTAACTTTATAGTGATTTTCTTTTGAGCGACTATCCCATTCACATAAAAAGCAACAGAATTTGGTATATCCACATTGCAATCCATTTAACATTGCTACAACTTTCAAATCAGCACAAATGCTCCATGAGTACTGTGTGTATTTAATTTTGTTAAGTAACACTTTCATATTATAATAGTTTTCTTTCATGTTTCTTGAATACGCTAGTGGGACTGATGGATATTTGTTGCCATTGTGAAGCAAAACTGCTTTCAAACTCGTCTTTGATGAATCAATAAAAAGTTGCCATTCTTCAGATTTATCACTGAACGAATGTTCTCGCAGAAGACCATCAGCATTATTACAAAATATTAAATCCCTGTCTTTGCTGAAGTATTTCAAATATTCTTCTTCTCTGTTTCGAAAGTATGTGACTTTCACGTCTTTATCTACCAGATTCCATTGCTTCAATCTGGATGCAAGAAGTTCTGCCTTTGTTTTTGAAAGTCCTAAATCACGAACTAAGTCATTCAGGTCGCACTGCTTCGGAAAATAACGTTTGCTCGTTGGACTTGTAAATGTTGAACTTGCAGAAGCAGCCATCGTGGCGTAACTGGATTCAGTACTTGCAGACTTAACATCTTCTTCCTCGTATGTAGGGGACATTGGAAGTAAATCATTACTTCTTAGAGGAACTGGTCGTTTGGCGGATGAAATATTGGGATATATGACTTTTTTTTTGTTCCTTCTGGAAAACCCACGTGTTGTAGTCATACAAAAGTAGCAATCATTTGTATGGTTTTTTGGTTCGTTCCAAATCATTGGTGTCGAAAATGGCATAGACTTGCGATTTCCTTTGATCAAACCTCTTAAAGCCCTTGAACAGCTATTACAACATATTTTTGGTAGCCAATATTTATCTCTTTCATCGATAGGAAACCCAAAGCATAGCTTATAGGCATTCTTAACCTGGGAAGTTATTGTCTGGCGTTGCGATTTTAAAGTTAAATCACCACATACATAACAGAATGAATCAGCAGAATTTTTACAAAGCCTTGGCATTTTGAAACCTGCAACAATTTGATACAAAACTATTACTTCGCATCATAAATACAACATTTTGAATTAGTAATAATAATACTTACCAAAAAATAGATGAAGAAATTATCACTTTTTAAATTCAGCTTATGCTAAAATTTTTAGCTATTTTTTTTTTTAATTTTGTTGCGGCTGAAAATTTTATTTTTCGGTTTCACAAACAGTTATTGTATGGCAACTGATGAGTGAACATACTTATGTATACCCAAAATTCTTTATTTTATATTTTCTTTTAGTTCTGTTACCTGCCCGCAATGCCCTTTCAGTAGCATTACCAGATGTAAATGTGACTGCATTTAATGCATTACACACATTTTTCCATTTTTCAAGATTTATTGCTGGATTTTCACGTTTTATAGCTTGTTTTATTCCTAGGATATGTGGTTTTAAGAAAAATGTAAAAAATATAAAACTATTGAGTTTCTGATTTTTTTATTGCAATTTTCATGTAAAAAAATTACGCGATTTTTGCATAAAAAAAACTTTTTTCTTTTTTAAATTCTGAATAACTCCGAAACCATAAAAGATAGGTAAAAAATGATTATTAATTTTTTTTAACAAAATTTTGTGGTGCGTCTTTTGGTTTATTATTTATTAAAATCGAAATAGCGGGTTTCGAGTTATAGTAAAATATATTAATATGGCCGACTAATTTAGGGGGCAAAATTAGCCATGCCCATAAAAAAAATCTCTACGTGATAGAGAAAAACTGAAAGCAGATTTGAATTTAACGCATCGAAATCCATGTATTCCGCGTAATTTTATCTAAAGGACAGCCAAAAAATGTTATTTTGTTGTACAGTGTTATTTATCGACGTTGCGTCAATACAAAGACGAATTGATACCAGGTGGTCTCTATTTGCAACTCTGCATATTCACCTTGTATATTTTTTAGTATAAAATTTCCTACTATCACAAAATTTCCGAACGTTTTGCTTTGAGTTGACACCAGAGAAATTAAAAGGTAATCATCAGCTACTGAATTGAGATCACCTGATATGAATTCGCCTGTTTTCATGCTCAAAGATTTAGACCCAAATTCACAGTTGTTAGTTAAATAATAGTAATATTTGTTAACCAAATGTCATGGGTTAAAAAAGCCATTTGAAAAAAAAATATTTTATTCCTAACTATTTAAACTTTAATAACGATTTATTGCATTATTTTGAATTGAACATATCCCTCATTTACGAAAAGAATGTCATAACTAAAAAAATTAAATTTTTGAGTTAATAATGCTGAATTAATCCGATGAACGAATCTTCATATTGTGTAAAAATTTCAGAAAAATATTTTATTTACTCAACTCTTGGGGGAAAAATAATTTTTTTTAAGCTGTGTGTAAATTGAAAGCTTTAAACTCGTTTTCTGGCAAACTGTTTTTTTTTATGGTATGTGCAGAAATTTTTTTATTGATTTCTTTGAATGTTTTTTAAGACATTTTTGAATATGTGGTGGATTTTTTTAACAAAAATATATGTATGTATATTAAAAATATATTTTTTTCGTCTACCTTTATGAAAGTGGATTTTGAAAAACACAAAATTACGACATTCCATATCGATCGAAATTTCCATGCAAACACAATTAAAATTGTATTAAAATTTATTCTACATCGAATGCCATATTTGCCCCCTGATTTCTCGTTTAATTAAAGCAAAAAAAAAACCTACAGGCATTTAACGGCTTTCTCTTACTTCTGGCAACACTGCTTCTTTGTTACACGAACAGTAATATTCATACCAGTGCATACATACGTACATACATAACTACTCGCTTATCAAATATAAATACTGATTATTATTAGCGGTCAGAGCTAAACTAAGAATTAGAGAGCAATAATGCCCCTTTAGGTTAATATTTGTTATATGATAAAACAATTACTGATTTAATTAATAATGATTACAATTGAATACTAATATGAATATACATATTTCATTATGATAACCAGTAAATGAATTTAATTTGCTGCTAGAGTAATTTTTTTAATGGTTAATAAAGTTTAAAGGATGCTGCATAATACATTAGCCTTATACTTACTTTGCTCAATGCAAATAATTTTAAGAAAACATGCCTTGGAACAAAATATTTTTTTCAATAAAATAGTTTATGTCAGTATATAAATTTTTTTAATTATTAGAAGAAACAACAAAGAAAATTTTATTAATTATTCTTCACTCATAAATGAATTAAAATTTGCTTTTAACGCTAAAACCATAAACAGCTGATTTTGCATTTACACTGCACAAGTTTAATAAATTCTGGTTTTAAACAACAGGTTGTCGTATAAATTTCTTTACAATAAAATAAATCTCCTGTAGAAATATGTACATATGTATGTACATGTATTTGTTGCTGTATTTTCTTTCTGTTTTTTATCACACTTATCTAACAAGCTTACACAACAGCTGTTTTGTTTGTATGAAGAGTTCAGAAATTTTACAATGCGTTGTAAAATGGAAATTAAAAATTAACATTTTAAAGTTATGGAAAGAAATACTTATACGAAGTGAAGAAGTGCTTGGAAATAAAGTTATTATACGTACATATTAAAAGAAAGGCACAAATACATTAAAAGCTAAACGTTTTTTTTGCTAATAAACGTCAGTTATATCGTCTATTTTCACTTTCCAGACATCAGAGGTCTTTGTTTTCCGTCCAAAATATTCTTTGCAATATTAATATTATTGCAATTATTCGAATTTTTTTGTTTATTGTTGCGGCTGCATCCATTTTTAAGCAGAAAATATTTAAATTTCCGGTAATTTTAACTTGGCAGCACTGAGTTTATTACAGTGAAAAAAAGGTTGCATGTCATAAAACCTAGTTAAAACCAATTCAAAAAAGGTTATTAAGTTGGTTTTAACAAAATTATTTTGTATGGTAAAACCAGTTTTAACAGGTGGCCCGCTAGTTCTCTTTCTTGTATTGGTATACATACACCTCATTAGACTTTAAAGGACAATGGGTGAGGTTGACTTTTCTAAAGGATTAACTGTGTGAATAATATGCGTGACTTGTGAACGATTCCATTTCAAATTAGTCACATTATTATAAACTCTATTTAAAAAAAGTGAATAGCATATTTTATATTACGAAGAAATTATTTTTCCAGCCATATTAAATGTTATCGCTAGTTTCATACTTTTCAAAGCTGTTATACTTATTTTTAAGTATCACAATGATGAAGTAATTTCATTTAATGAGAACCTTTTACTTTTTTGGAGACGTTTAAAAACTCTGTACGAGTAATTGTTGATTTTAGCGACAATATTTTTAAAACTTGACAAGAATTTTTCTTTATTTAAATAAATGTTTTTTTTTGTATAAATTCCTTTTCGAAAGTTTATCGCTTTCGCTTAATTAAATTCTATTTCTTTTTAATACCAGATATGCAATTGCTGCATATCTTAAAACATTAATCAGCAAGTGTTGTGTATTGGAAATAAAAACAAAATATATATTACAGTCATTAACAAAAGTGGGGCCAAATAATAAAGATAAGGATCACACTTAAAAAAAAGAACAAAAGCGAAATACAAATAAAACTCGTGCTTAAGTATGTGATTATTTAATTTTTAACAAAAATAAATACTTTGAACTGTCATTCATTTTGTGAATCAAAATATTTGGCACATGTTATCTTAATCAATTTTATTTAATAGCTGAGAGAAGTTTATCGCACATTAAAGTCGCAGTAAATGCCCATAAAAATTATTGAAAAAAATGTTAATGTTCCTTTATTTGAAACGACATCATGCTAAGTGTAATTATTTAGTTTAGACCTGGATAATGCAGTTCTAACCTGAGCTCCGATGAGCGCTGATAGAAAATATGTTTAACTTAATTTAACTTAAATCTTTTTCTTCAGTGTTAATTTTCATAAAATAGAATAATTTGAAAACTATATAGATGGTATAACAATGGGTTTTTCTGGTAATTAAACTAGTCGTATTTTATTTTTCGTTACGATAAAATAATCTTTTATAGCTTTTGCCTAAAGTTTTGTTATGATTTATTTTGATAAAAGCATTTTGGAGTGTTTGTTTTTCGAACAAACCCATACAATTATTTTATTTAAAAAAAATAAACTATCTCAAGTATGTGATATGTAGAAATATATACATAAATACATATGTATATATATATGTACATACATATATTCACGTGTACATATGTATGTACCCACCGGGAAAACTCAGCATTTTTTGCTTTATTTTTTTTTCTTACCAAAGCAAAAGCAAAATCCATTAAAAGAAATAAGCGGGAGTAGAAGTGCTGCTGCGCAATGATAACGCGATATGAAAAAAAGATAAGTATGCAATGGAGCGAGCAGGCCCTGTGCATCCAAATTAAGGAGTACAGAGTACCTCTTTACTCCTTCATTTTTCCCATTGGCTATATATGAATCTATTATGCCTGCACTTCAAAATTATTTTTTGCTTGTTCACAGCAAACCATTGATTACTTCAGTATTAAAGACATTTGAAATAATAAATCAGTACATTTGACCACAATTTATTAAGTTTTATTTTATTTGCTTTATTTTATCTTATCGCGCCAGATTCTATTTGCAGACTTGTTTTAATACGAGTACCGCTAATAACTCTAGTAATTTAATTTGATTAAATTATGGTTTTTCCTTAATATGTACATATATATTTTTATACAGCTTTATTGTTTTAAAATAATTTGCTTTTTTGCTATGAGAATTAACCGAGAAAAATAAATCCATCTTTCACTTTTCATACAAAAAAAATTAATGGACTACATTTCGTCCATTTTTTATACAAGAAAAAATTAAATGGGCAATACATCGTCCATTTGTCACACAAAAAATATAATCGACTACAAAAATTCGTCCATTTTTTATAACAAAGAATGAAATGAGCTACTCTTCGTCCGTTTTTTATGCAGAAAATTAAATGGGCTATAGATTGTCCATTTTTCATACACATCGTCCAATTTTTATGTAAAAAATTAAATGGGCTATACAACGTCCATTTTAAATGCAAAATATTAAATGGTGTACAGATCGTACATTTTTCATGCAATATATTAAATGGGCTATACATCGTCCAAGCCTCCTCATAATTTCTTAAAAAACTGTTGATATTTTGTTGAACTTGGCGAGCTCGTTCAACATTTGAATCACTATGAGCAAATGGTTGGTTAATTCTTTTCTTAACTCGAATTCTTTGATCCAAAACTCTAGCTGTGGATGGATTTCGTTAAAGCTTATCAAATTCACTTTTATGGTCATTTAATATTTTAACCGTCTAAAATAGTAATTTTAGTTTCTAAAAAAATAACTTCTATCTTTGTCTGTCTTTTGTATTTTATTTTATTTCCCAACGTAAAACTAGTATTTTAAATCAATCAAAAAAGTTCACTACAAAACATAATATTTATTTAATTGCCATGCATAAAGATATTTTACAGGTTGTTGTGACTAATTATCAAAAACAAAACGTGTAAGATCGAAACCGCGTAAAACGGAGTATAGGTGTATATGTAATTTGGATTTGGTTTTTCATGTTAATTGTATTTCTTGTGAATTATTATATCTATAGAATTATTTTAATTTGTTCAATTCACAATAACATTACACAAACATACTTACATACTTTCATAATAAAAAACACATGTATGCACGTGTGTGTATGTAAATCCCAAACGAATCATTTTGTTAATGAGTTTTTATTCTATCCATAATTTGATGACCCTTTTAATATTAAGCAACCCCCAAGAGCCGACTTCTCCAAAAAAAAACACCTTTAATATTTTGTATGAGGGTGTAGGTGATGAATATTTACATGAAAACATGCATACATATGTATGTGTGTTTGTGTGTGTTAAGTAAATTACTTATTTATTTTAATATTTCCTCGCTATCACGATTGTCGTTTACTTACTCATTCCAGCGTTGCCACTAGTTAAATAAATATTTTTCCCGTTAGAAATAAATATAAATTCTGTAAGAACTTTTCCGCATAGCTAATATTTTACTTTTTAAGTGTTTCTTAAAAATACATTTATGTATCAATATAATGATCAATAACTAATCAATTTCAATGTTTTTTCAAAAAACCCTTACTGACTTATTCATAAAAAATATTTCAGGTTTATTAAGGGCTTATTTGACATACATATTTCTATGAAAAATTTGTCAAATAAACCAGGCGGCAAATCACGGCATCCGACACGACTCGTAATATAAAAGTATTTCAATAGAGTTTATATGGATGCTGTTATTTGCCCCCTGTAATAAACCTAAAATATTTTTTTATGAATTAGATGAATTACTTTGCCAAGTACATAAAATATTAATTTTGTGAAAAAGGGCGATAAAAATATTATATTGAAAAAGTTGAGTTTTTGAATAATTACGCATTAAAGCGGCAACGCTGACTCATTCCTAAGGAGATAAATTAAATACATACAATAACAACAAAAGAGAAAAACAAATTGTTTTTTCTTTTGTGTTTTTGTAATAAAAAAAATGTTTTTGCTTTGGATATGTATTTGGAGAAATGTAGAAACCAGACAGTTAACAGTCATGTATCATTGCAGAACGTAGTTACCGGGATTTTAGAACCGAGAAAAATATAAAAAATCACTTGCAATAACTTTAGAAGTGATAATTTTACTATACTGATCTTTTTTTTTAAACAAGTGATTTTGTGGGAAAATTTTTATTTCTTTTACTTGTACTTACTTTAAAAAGTTCAAGATGAAATGAAAGTGAAGTGTTAATTGAAAACAATTAGTAAAAAATATATAGTACATACATAAATATTTTTTTCATTGATAATTTTGTGTTTAAAAAACAAAAAAGAATAAAAAGCGAAGAAAACAAAGGTAATAAAACTATATAAATGATAATTTAAAATAATAAAACAATAAAAAAAAATTTAGGAATTTTATTAAACGATAAAAAATTTAAATTTCCAAGAAATCAAAAAAAAATTCAATGAATGAATTAAAAATTCTAGATAAAGCAAATAAAATTAAATTAAAAAAAAATAACAATGTTTTAGGAGCGAGAAAATTTTTTAAACGAATGTGGTTAGCATATCTGTTAAGCAGCGATTAAAAAATAAATTAATAAAAAAAAAATATTTGAATTAATTAAAGAAAGAGTATAAGTTCAAAATACATACAATACATAAACTATTTTTTTATAAATTATTAAATAAGCCAAAACTAAAAGCTGAAACGTAATGTGATTTTACTTACAAAAAGTGTGTTTTTAATAAAACAAAAATTAAATTAATTATATATGAATTTTGTTTTAATAATTGTGAACAAAAAATATAAAAGAAATCTGTTAGAAACTTTATTAAATATCAAGGCCGTAAACGTAGACTAAGCAAAGAACTAGTAAGGAAACTGCACACACACACATACATACATGTATGTATGTTCATGCATATAAAAATTGGAAGTTGCTAAAAGCTTAAACTCTAATGGAAAAAAACCAAATTCAGAATGTTCAACATAGAATATTAAAAACTAAATTACATAAAAATTCTGGCCACTATCAAAAACGAATTTGAATTTTATTATTGGGCTTAGTTTGTGATATTTACATAAATGTGTTCTTATTTAATGTCAACAACGTTCGATTGGTGGTAAGATTCCAGCAGCAGTGTTGCCAAGCTGAAGAAAAAAGAAAGCCAAATCAAGTTGATGAAAAAAAAAAAAAAAGCGAATACGGATTAAAAAAAATACGAAATATAGAAAATAAATAAATAATAAACAAATTTAAAGACAAAGATAATAGATGACATTAAATAATTAAAGTACGTAAGTCCCTGTTTATATGATTTTGTACCCTGAGGGTAATAGCTATAGATAAATATAACAAATTTTTTGCTAGAAAAATTTCCTCTTGTGAATGCAAATTCAAGTTTAAAGAATAAAATTAAAAATTGCTGCAAGAAAACTTTCATCTTTCAAACCGATACTAAGAAGAGTTCAACAAATTGTGTTTAAAGATTTAAGTTTTATTAATGACTGCGATATGCGTTACTTCTTCAATTGCTGTCGATCATCGAGTCAAATGTAATAATCGTAACACAACATTTTTCTATCGATGTGGTGGTGTGAAATTTTTTTTTTTTAGACACAATAACTTTAATTGTACGCAGCCTTAAGGTAAAAAAATTAAATATTTTAGGAAACGTCGCAAATGAATTCAATTGAATTATTTTGGGCTGAACTTAGTTTATTAATTTTTTTGTTTGGCTTTAGCCATACAATTTTCATTTAGCTCTTATCTTATTTTTTAACTTTTTTAAAACTCATTTAGATGTTTTAGCCTTTTTTTCAATATAAATTGCATATTCTCAAAAATATGTTAAAGACATAAAAAAGTTATAAAAATTATTTATGATTTGAACGGGCTAAAGTTTTGGCTTAAAGAGCGTTACGAACTTTAGCCCGTTCAAATCATAAATATAGAAACAAATTAAGTTCGAAAAATAATAATTAAAATTAATAAAAATTATAATTTTTTAATATATAAAAATATAAAATTTTTTAATTGAAAAATAGTTTAAAAAATACAAAAATTAAATTTTATAAGAAAAATTTAAAATTCCAAAATAGAGGACATTGCACTTTTAGAGTTACAATGGCACAAGCAGTGCTGGATTTAAGTATAGGCCCGTGAGGCCCCGGCCCACAGCGGCATGGCAAAATTTTAACATCCCCAAAACATTTTAAATAGTTTGAAATTGATAATAATTTTTGGGAATTACTTTTCCTTTGTACATATCAATAAAAAATTTAGAATATAATTCTGACCTTACCCGTTAATATATCGGTGCAATGCAAATTTACTTAGATATATATGATAGCATTCTAAAGCGCTTATGCAGACCATTGTGCATTTTTAAGATTTATGTTTATTTAGGAAACCAGGAGTTTAAAAACTTCTGATTTGTGTAATTGCTTTTGCTTCTGCTTCTCAAAATGTAAACAGTCGCAGTCAAAGCGAACACCTAAAACGAAAAGTTATACACAATGGAGAGTTTCAAGATTTGACATGTTCAAACAGTTGCCGGCTTGACTGACTGTTCTTTTAAATAAATTCGGATGTTAATTTTTCGTTTTTTAACAGACTATGTTTTTTTTGTTGCAAAAAGTGTTAGGGAAATTCAACAGAAAAGTGTGCTTTAATTATATAATTTTCGAAAAAAAAAGTTTTTTAGCGTAAAGAAATTGTTAAAAACTAAAATTTTTAAGTTAAAAAGTGGTTTGTATGATCTGTTAGGTTGCCTAGATACGTTCAGATTATATTGCTAAATATAGTTAGCAAAAAATTAGGAGTCTCTGTTAGTTATTCTAAAAAAATTACTTTTGCAAAAAAAAGTGCATAAAGAAATAATTTTTTCGGCGTAATATGTTAATGAGGTTTATTTAGTGGACTATTAGCGTAAAGCGCTCTCAGTAAGTCTGAATTACCTGTTGCTCAAAAAATTATAACACCATTTTTTGAGGGCGCACTGTTTGAAGATTAATAAAAATTAATTGCTCAACAAAGTCGCCAAACTTAGTATATGGGTTTACTTCCCTTTGGTACTATATCGAACCTGTACTGTCAGGACCATGGGATTTTTTTTACTGTTGCATAGGGCGACATCAAGCATAAATCCGCCACTGGCCATAAAACTCATTTAAAGAGTTATATTTGCGCTGAGTTGAAAGTGCATTCAACGGCATGAATTTACTTTAAACTAACGATCGATTTGAAATCGGACGATTTTAGAAAACTAACTCTGATAACAGAAATATTTGTTCAGACTTTTTTTTTAATTTTTCTATTTTATAGCTTCTTAAATATCATATCTGCAAGAAAATTATCGTGTATGATTTTAAACACGTGTGCAGGGCCATTACTAATGTTTTGAAAACGAGAAATTTACTCTGATTCGGTTTACAGAACAGAGCCGCTAGATTCACTTCAAATAATAATTAATAAATAATTTCATTGGAGCAATATTAATTATTGTTTATTTCATATTATAAAAAATATGATTGTGTATATTTATATACATTCATACATATATTAAGCGCTATTTTAGCAATAAGAAACTATTGCACAGTGATCAAAGAAATAGAAAAAGGTTAATCTTTATTTTCTGCCTTAAAATTGAACTTTTTAGCTTATTTTACATTTTTTTCAAGCGTGATTTAGCTGAATGTTATTTTAAAATCTGGTCACACTGCACATGATAGATTTTCATTGCCATCATATGTAGTTTTAGTATCAGCTGATGAAAATGTCGTCAAATACCTACTAACTGAAAGTTCGTTCTATCAACTCTTTCTTCCGCCGACGAACATATAAAATTGCTTTTATTAAGGGTCCATTATTTTCCGCTTGTTCTCAAAATATCTGCTTTCATTGTATTGATTCGTGAAAGGCTTGAACTTTAAATTGAAATTTTGAAATGGAAAACCTGACTGACTTATTTATAAAAAATATTACGGCTTCATAAAGGCTTACTAAGCAAAATAATTTTATAAATAAGGCTGTAAATAAGCGATCATCTAAAAAGTCGCCAAAACGAAAAAAATCGCCAAAACTAAAAAAATTTTAACACTAAAATAAGTCGCAAAATTCGAAAAAAACGTCCAATTAAAAAAACGCCAAAATGAAAAAAACGCCAAAAACCGAAAAAAAATCGCCAAACGCAAAAACGGCTCCAGCAACAAGATAATTGTTAATATAAAAAAAAATTGCTAAAATAAGAAAATTCGCCAAAATCAGAAAAAATCGCCAAAATAAGAAAAAAATTGTCAAAACTAAAAAAGCGCCTAAATGAAAAAAGTCGTTAAAATGAAGAAACGCCAAAAGCCGAAAATCGCCAAAATTAAAAAAAATCGCCAAAACAAAAAAATCGCCAACAAATAAAAAAACGCCAAAAACCGAAAAAAATTGCCAAACGAGAAAAAATGTCAAAACTAAAAAAATTGCTTCAATGGAAAAAAACTCCAAAAACCGAAAAAATCGCCAAAACCAAAAAAAAAAATCGCCAAAATTAAAAAAACGTCAAAAACGAAAAAAAATTCCAAAACTATATTTTATATAAGCTAAAGTTCGTACGGAAAACCAAATTCCACCTCAATAAATATGCACCGATAAGCAAATTGCAATTATTTATTCTTGCTACACAAACTTTCTGTGAAACTGATTTAACATCCCTGGTTTGTTTATTTCTGCAGTGATACTATAGTCAGCTGTGGTTAAAAAAAAAATTTTAAAGGAAATTTATGTTGTTGTACATAAAGGGGTTGCCAGACTCGTCAATAATATATGTATGCATTAGTATGCGTTTGTTTGCAAAAAATAGTCACACGTATCAAATTGCTTTTGATTTTCAGCAAAAAACATTGCAGCAGTTTATCGTAGTAGGACATTGTTATTCTCAGTATTCATTTTATTTTGTTGTAGCTTTAAGTGAACATCGTAGAATTGAACATTAAAAATATAGCAAAGTAAAA
This sequence comes from Tachina fera, assembly GCA_905220375.1. Lineage (NCBI taxonomy): Eukaryota > Metazoa > Arthropoda > Insecta > Diptera > Tachinidae > Tachina > Tachina fera. The sequence goes on from LR999963.1 coordinate 182,956,699, forward strand.
TTATAACCTATTTAATTGAAGCACATATGTATGTATGTATATCGCTCATTGCCGGCTTTATGGAACGTGAAAAGTACAGAAGATAGTTTTTATTTAAGATAATGTTATACATAAAGAAAAATATATCTGAAATTTTGCTTGTCTTGTTGGTTAAGCACCGTCTATATGCATTTCGTACCTGCTTAAGTAACTCTTCAGCAGACAACCCAAAATTTTTAAGAGTTCCTTAAGCAGGAACGACTGTAAAATATGAAACGAAACGAAATACGAAAGATATTTGTATATCGAATAAGAGAATCCCAAAAGGGAATAAACTCGCCTGTTTAAGTAATGATTCGCTCATAATCGCACGCAGGAGTTAGCCCACTTTTCCAAAAGCAACAAAAGTGTGTAATTTTTTTTAAACTTTTTAGAAAGCAACAATTCTTCTTCATTCTTACTTTACTAATTCTGTAATAACTTTCTTATCTTTGCAGAACTTTTTTGGAAAAATTTTAATCCTGAAGTTCCCAATTTGTTAAACATTATTTTAAAAGCATAATTTATTTACTGCACAATGGGAAATATTCAAAAATAAATAACTAGCGGACGAAACGAGTCAAAGCCTAAAAAAGAGTTATAAAACCCAGTACAAATTCAAATCAAAACATTTTCAACATGGCTACAACAAATTTAGCACAGGAAATCACATCCAAAGATGAAGTAGATTTTGTTAAAGTCGCCCACAATAACAACAATTACAATTTAAATAATAATATAAATAATGTAAATAGAAAAGTGCCAAAAACGTCAACCAATCACAACAGCAAGACACCAAAGGAACGTTTAAACATATTTAGTTTTAGTAAGAAAACTAAACACTTAGAAGAAAAGTTAAAAAAGGAGCAACAGACAGACGACAAGGAAACCGCCACCAATACTACGGAACCAGAATACCCCTGCCAAGCGACGCCAGTGCCAATTGGCACGCCGCCACGTCAAAACAAATTCGCTAAAAGTTCTTCAATATCACGATTCCTGGGCAATAATTACAATGCGAAAAAATTGGATAAAGAAGAAAAGAATACAACAGCGGGTAAATTCAATACGTACGGCGGCAGACGCCGTGCGGGTTTATATTTGGAACGTTTCAAACGTTATGCCAAAGACGATGCCAATTTGGCATCGCCCGTTGTGCTAATTGAGCAAACATCGACCTCCCACACTTCCGATTCTTTGAAAGGAGAAATGTTTGCTTTGGAACATTTCCAGGAACCACATGCAGATGATTTGGGTTCTAAAGCGTTGCGCACGCTCTCACGCGGCCTGGGCAAGTTGTGGTGGAAACGTACACACAGTGTGGATATAAGTTCGCCAGATCCCGAATTTAAGGTGTCATATCTGGGAAATGTCTTGACGGGCTGGGCAAAGGGTAAGTGTTGAAGATTTTTTTAAAGAGAAGTATTATTTAAGCAATGGAATGCCTACTACTATTACTAGGTGTTAACTTCTTTAGAAAAGGGATAGTGATAGAGAAGACAGGTGGTGAAGGAAGAGATACAACTCTGCTTTTTGGAAAGTTTTTTTTTAATAATGCAGTGTTGCAGTGCCTCTGGTGTCAATGAGGCGTATTAAATTTTCAAAACTTTGTGTAGTAACCATTTTATTCTTTATTTTACTTCGCTGATGATTGTGCTACACAATACCGACGAAGGAGAGCTCTCTGATGTTACAGTAGGATAAGTAACCGTCAAAGCAGGAGTTGTTCAGTTACCAGAAATGATTTATTTATATGTAAATACATACACTCAGGGAAAAGATGCAATGTAAAAATTAGAGCGCGTAACATTAATTCAATAATTTTCAATATACTAGAAAAGGTATATATACATATATTGAGGTGCTTAAAAAAAGTAAAATTAATAAATTAATACTGTAAATTAATATTTTTCCATATTGAAATAATTTCAACATGACTAGGTTAGGTTTTTTTATTAATTCAATATAGTTTTTATTGATTTTAAGCTGTTTTTCCCTTGGTGTACTACATACTGAATACAATTTCCATTGAAAGTGATTTCAATTCCGAAAGTCTAGTCTTTAGAAAACGAAAAATTTATTCCGCGTGAAACAACTTCAAACTTTTAAAGTGATTTTAATATTTTTAATGATTTATTAAAGAAAAATATTAATAAAACTGAATCAACATTAAATATTAAATATTATATTTGATTATTTCATTGATTTTTTAAGCATTTAGTTATTATTTTTACAAAAGCATTTTAATTTCTTTAACTTGTTGAGGCAAACACAAAAAACTGATGCATTTTTTATTCAAAGTATTGCCAGCTTAATTTTTGTTTTGTTGGTTTTGTTTTTGTTCTGCTTTTTATACATGTACAGCACTGCCATAGTTTATTTGAAAAGCAGAGAATCCCTGCCAGGGATTTTATTATTTTTGGGAATAAACAAAATCGTTCGGAATCTGAAGAAACTAAAACAAAATCGATGGGAATTGCAAATACGAAATAAAAACAATTCCGATCGAAATCTGTAATATGCCTGTGTTTAATTGATTTTATTAAAACGTTAAACATTTTTGTTAAAAGAGAGGGGACGGACCGCTCACACACAAATTATTCAAGAAGAATTCGTGCCGCCATTTTTAAATGATTAATATTTAAACTTCTCAGTAATTTTATTTTCAACTGATTCTAACATTAATGCAGATTTTTGGTTTCAATATTGTCCGCCGTTTATGTTATAATAATTAAGTTCTATATTCTTTCTTATTAACCATGTTTTGACTTGTTTTGTAAGTTAAAATAAAAGAAAAATATTACGGACTTATTTATAAAACTTAGAAAGTCTTTATAAAGATTTTTTAAAACAAATTTTCATACAAAATTTTTCTTAAAAAGCCTTTACGAAGCCTTTTTAATTTTTATAAATAAGGCTGTTAATTTTTAATATTAATTTTTTAATATTAAATTTATGTATGTAAATGAAAAATAAGTTGACCGATTTTTTTTATGAAATTAAATTTTTTTTCAAACTATAATTTCAGTTAATTTTACATACAGAATATTTTGGGCGCATAATTCCGCGTGAATGTAAATTAAAATTAATTGCTTTGTTTTGAAATTTAAAATGTCTGAAAATCACAGTAAGTAACGATTGTTATTGTAGTTCGGTAGGAGTTTCGTATTAGTTGTTTATGAATAAGGATTTTAGGAATGTTAATTTATTGGCGACATGTCTTGAAAAAAGGTTTTTAATAATTCTGAGCTTGCTTTTATACCACAGACTGACTGATTAGGATTCTAACTATGTACATATGTTGTATATAAATTGCTTGCTCTAGATCACGCACTGGCTTGCTAATCGTTATAAAACGAGTTTTTAATAAATATGTATTTATGTATTTCGATTGTTTACTTGTTAAACTTACATAAATTTAAATTTTAATTAGGATATAATAGAATGAAAGGCAATTTTGCGTCATTTGTATTTAAAAATTATTAATTTAGGGGGGGGGGGGGCAGAACAACTCTATTGTTTTTATGACGTTGTTGTGGACAACATGTGCTCGAAATGTGAAAATTATGTGTTCTTAATTGCTTGAACTGATTTATGTTTGTTGTTTTCAAAATAAATTTTTTTTCAATACCAAATTGGCTATCGTAAAATATGATGCAAATTGACAGGGAAAAGGAGAAATATGCAGTAAAAACAATAAAATATGCACTAATTTTTTAAGTTTTTATCCAAACAAAAACATATAATTTTATTTCAAAAGAGCGGTAGTATTTTTCGTTTATAAGATCGACACATTTTAAGATATAACTATATTCAAGAAATTTATCATCCGCCATACTGTCCTAATTATATTTTAATTTCAAATTTATTTGGATTTCTAATTGTATAAGCGCACTGCTACACGTTCAATATATATTGTGATGTTTGGATCGTGATCCATTTTAATGAATTGAGTGATCACAAGCGTATGCTACACGTTCAATATTTATCGCGTCAGTATTTACGTTATTTTTGTGCTGTGCGGAGTGTTTATTAAAAAAATGTCGCGAGCAAACCAAAAAAAAAAGCTTTAGCCGACGAGTCCCACAACTCCGGCAATGCCTCAAAATTAAAAATAAAGTCTTTCAAATAATATTTTCGGTCGTTAATTCCGATTCCACCGGCAGAACCCACTCAATTTCACTATCTTCTGCCATTACCCTTTATTAAAACAAACTTTACACAAATGCAATAAACTTTTTTATTCTTTATTTGTTAAATTTTTCACTGCGTCTTTTATTTTATTTGTTTTATTTCACACTTTTTATTAACTTATCGTGATCTAATATCATGAAAATGCTACACGTTCAATATTGATCACGCAATCCGCGATCTGGATTGCATAATTTAGGACTTTCTGTGATGTGGATCGCGATCCATCAATACTGCATGCTACACGTTCCATAAATATCGCGATACTGGACCGCGTTCAATATATATTGAACGTGTAGCAGTGCCCTAAAGGTGTAGAAAAATAAAATAAATTCATATCAAATATAAATTGATCGCTGGGTTTTGTATAAGTTTCGCTTATTTTTCTTTTGTGATTTTCAAAAATATTATTATTTGTGAATTCTCAAATAGTTCTTGAAAGTCTGTGCATAATATAAGAGTTTTGTGACTATTCAAAATGTGTGGTTGAAGTGTACTGATGATATGTTTGAAGCAACAATGAAATGCATATAGACAAATCTGAACCACCAGCAAATACATTTCAAATTAAGATATAACTTCATAATAAAATTAACGAAAACAATAGCATGGTTTTTCATATAAGCTAGAGAGATGCAATATAAAATTATATTTTTGCGGCATGAAACTAATTAAATTGAAATTTAGTAATATCCCATATATTCTGACATTTGCCAAATCAAATCAAGTGATGCATTAATTAATTAATTTTTCGCCATATTAATTAGTGTTGCTGCATTAAATAGAAAGAATTTCAGTTTAATATAAAAAAGTATGCGAACAGCATAAAATCTATTGCTAATCGAAAAATTTGCACTAAAATTTTTGTTGCTCAATTTATTGTTAATGTACAAGTATTGCAATTTGTCCAGCTCTGGGTTTTACGAGTGCACTGTTGCTTTTGTTCTCATGAAAGAAAAAGTGTTACCACATTTGTGTTTACAACAATTTTCATTGCACTGCTGTTATTATTTCCTTATGAAAAATAAGTATTGCCAGATTTTACACATTTTCGTATTCGTGCGCTCGACACATGAAGAAATGAGGTTGGGAATTTAAAACTCACAAGTGATTAAAAAACTTGGGATTTTCAGCGTAAATCTTGCACCAACAATTTAAATTCACTGAAAGTGTTTGTTTTAATTACATATTTAGGGCAATTGTGAATAAAATTCCGTGAGGAATTTCTCCCTTTTCCAATTAGAATTTTTTGTTTTCCCTCTTAGTTGCTATTGTTTGAAATTTCTCATAGAATTTTACTCATGATTGCCCTCATTCACTTGGTTCGAAATTCAACACTTTTAATGTGGGATTCGCCAAACTTGTATCTGTTGTTCAATAGTTTTCAATAGTGGGTTCACAAATACATACGTTTTCTTTAGATCCTCTTTAAATTGTCAATTCTTCAGCATTTTTTTTTTTGGCATTAGAAACAATTTTTTTATTATTCATATGAAGTTCAACTATCCTGAGGGCTTACTCTGTAATTCAAATTGAAAGAAATTTGTTTTGAATTTAATTTTTGAGTTTCTCTAATTTATTAAGTTTCCACTAATTAAACGTTTTTGTTTCTTTTTTTCAGGAGAGGGTTGCGTGGAAAAGCAGCTAAACACGTTGTGGCGCAATTACACACAGAACAGCAAGCCGGATGTGATAATGCGCCTAAAAGTATGTGCTTCTGGTTTGAAAGCAACAACCAGACAACACGGACTGACGGAATATTGGGCCAATCGTATCACGCATTGTTGCGCACCAAAGAACTATCCGCGCGTATTCTGCTGGATTTATCGTCATGAAGGTAGAAAACTGAAACACGAACTGAGATGTCATGCGGTATTGTGTAGCAAGGAGAAACAAGTACAAGAAATCTGTGATACATTGAAGGTAATTTATCGAATGAAATAAAAATGTCGTAATTGCTTTATCAAATTGTTGTTATTGTTCCAGGCCAATCTTGAGTGTGCTCTGCGTGAATTTAAACGTGAGAAAATTCTTAAACAGAACGCTCGCTTAAGTCTTGCAAATGCGGCCTACGACAATCCCAGTTTACCGCGCAGAAAGATTTTGCTTAGCGTGGGCAGCAACAACTATCGTCCGCCCTTGGAAAGGTCAAAGTCGGCACCGAAACTAATGGCCATCGAGGAAGCCATTGGCGAGGAGGGCGAAGAAGCGGAGGAAACAAATGAACCTGAAATGAAGCCTTGCTGTCAAAAGGATTCGCTATATCCAGCCATGACTTTGGGCCGACGCCGCTGTCGCAAGGGGCATTCTATACGTAGAACTGGAAAATTAAGACCCGTTAGCTGTGGTTCTACAGACAGCCCGTGTTGTGCTAAACAGCCGACTTTAAGTGAAACCAAAGATACGCTAAAAGAAGCGGAAAATACGACAAAGCCACCAGATACAAATTATGGCTCAGATGATTCGGATGATTTTGAGAAGATTTTAAAACACAATGATTACGATTCAAATGCTTCCTTGACTAACGAACTGTTGCCTTATTTTGAAATACAATTGAATAAAAATATCAGCAATAGTTGTGGCAGCTTGAGCGATCTTAAGGATCAAGAGTCTGGAGAGCGTGAAGAAGAACCTTTAAGTTTATTACCCTGCATAAACAATGATCCCAATGCCCATCCCCTCAATGACTACAATCCCAATCACTTAGTGGAAGAAACCAATGAAGATATATCACAAGCGGTTACTCTGAGAAGATCGGGTGTATGCAGTGATGGCGAAGATGATTTTTTGGGTGAAGAAGAGGATGATATGTACTTCCGGCAGGCAGCTATTTTGACCATGTTGCATCGTCACTCAATGCGTAAAATGGCCAATCTGTCCTTGAGTAGTGATGAAGGCAGCAGCAGTTTGGAAACCAATTCCAGCGGCATTTTAGGACGTCACTACCAGCATCAACAGCAATCCTCTATATCCTCTGGAATCTCCTCGGCCTCAACGACTCCCCAAGAGGAATGCCTCAAACCTCTCGGTGCGGATAGTGCTGATGAGGGTTCCATTTCCAGTGGCTGCGAAACTGCCAGCACGGCAACCAATAACCAAGATGATTTGTCGCTAAAATACAGACAAAATCGGCAGCAATTCCCAAATGATGTGCATGACTTTGAGGAACCAGCGTTAGCTTTGAATGCCTCCTCGACTTTGACGAATGAAGAAATTTTCGAACGTTTACAAAATCGAAATAACAGCGACGCCGCTACCACTTTCAGCAGCTCCAGTTCCATAACATTGAAAATGGGCAACTCCCCCACAAATTCTGTTATTGCTCTGGAATTACCCGACCACGACGACGACGACAGTCCAAAAGTATCGCCTTCTAATAGCACAATATCATCGACAAATGGCCAGCGTCCTAGGCGCTTGCGAAAACAACGTGATATCCGAGACGATTCAGATTCAGAGTGTAGCGATGAATCTGGTTATGTGGAATATCAGCAAAAGGACAAGTTTAGGAACACTAAATTAGATCAGCCAAAGCCTCCACCAGTATCAGCAAAACCACAAGTTCCACCAAAACCTATGCCAAGGCGATACATAAACATGCACAGTAGTGCCGCTGTAACAACAACTTCAGTGATTCCAACAACGACAACGGTTTAGAATTGATTAATAGCTTTTAGCCAAGATCGCAACCATAGGAGGGAGTTTTCGATAGAGTGTAAAGAGAGAACAGGGAGTCACAAAAATCGAATTGCATTCGTTATTAATGGTGGGAAAAATTCCTTAGAAACAGTTTTGCTTCGAAACCTAGTCTTATTTATTTTCCCTGCAGCCGTTAACAAATATTTATATTCAGGGAAAGAATATATTTGATTACTTACATATGCCTTCCAATTATGTTAAACAACCGAATTGTGCAGCCCATTAGTAGAAAAATATTCAAAATTTTTCCCTTTTTCCTTATGTGAAATTTATTTCAAGACCATTGGAGAGATAAAAGTTCGGAACCAGTCTCAATGTAGATGTTGTAAATCAGCTTATTCTGGAAGCAAATGATCGATGATGAATCACATTATTTCCTTTAAGTGTGTCAGTAAAATTGCTTTCAAAAGCCTTGAAACATTTTATATATTCCCTCTTATTGCGAATGGCGTCTTCGACGTCACAACCAGACGACAGTAAAAGGTGTCACTTGTCTACTCTTTGCCAACAAGAATTGACTACTATTAACATGCTGCATTAACTTACCAAGCTTTAGAGATTAGTAAGAGATTGTCAATAAGAGCCGATAAAGAGTAGACAAGTGACAATATTTACTGTCGTCTTGATGTGACGTCAACGACGCCATTCACAATAAGGGGGAATATTTGCAATGAAGCGGACATTGTTGCACGACTTTCAAACAAAATTAAGATAAATAGCGATCTCTAAAAAAATAGTTCATTGGAATCAGTAATTCGAATTTAAAGAAAATAGTTTCAAATTTTAATGTTAATTGCATGAAAATTCGAAAGCTTTTCCTTTCGTTTCGAATTACAGAGTACATCCCCAGTAAAGAAAAATTGTTCTATATGGAAAATTTACAAGTACATTGTTTCTAATTTCCATAACTTTTCGAGTGTTTGCTATTTAACCGGTTTAAGTTACAAAGACACTGCTCTCGTTCCAAAGATTTGTTACAAATGAATTTGAAATAATTCATTATACACACGCCTTATAGAATAACTGCAAGATTTTGAAACAATTTATTTTCTTAATTTATTTTTCATACTTCACAAAAAAATATAACACGAAAGAGTAGAATGAAAAGTTAAACAACATCTTTATAATAAATTTGTGCTTTAATCTTATTAAATTTAATCTACTCTTTAACTTTTAAGTAACTTTTAAATTTGTTTAGAAAATTATATTCTATAATTTTTTTTCTTAAATTAAGAATCTATTTAAACAAATAGTTTTAAATGTGAGCATGCACATGCATAAATGCTTAAAATCTTTTAATTTAATCTTGATATAATTAATTAATTTGTACGTTTTGTTGGTTTTTGTTTGTTTTATATTTTATTAAAGTAATTTTAAATAAAATTTACACAACTTCAAGCTAATTCTTATATGAATTGTTTATATACACATATTTAATTAAATAAATATTAAGTGAACTTTGTGCAACTGATTTTATCATTTTATATTTCCAGCATCATTATTTTCATATGCTATTTTCTTGTTACAAAGTATGTAATTCATTCAACTTATTTTATAGAAAAATACTTTTTATTTATATACATATATCATATAAAATCTATAATGAATGTCTTTATTTGCTTTGTTTTATTGTAAATGAATTTTTTTTCTCATGTATCACTTTTATAAAATTACATTTTATTATATATATTTTTTTATATACATACATAAGTTTAATAGAATTTAAAAGTAAAATTATGTACATAAATAAAATTTTAAGCAATATATAAAAAATAAATTGAAAAACCAAAAAAAAAATATGTTTTCTTTAAAAAAAGGCCCAAATAAGTTTTGAGAAAGCTAAACGGCGAGTTAAACCACGTTACCGTTAACAAATTTCAAAAAGGGTGCACAGAAAGGGTATTTTAAAAAAAAAGTGCCACAAAAAGGGGATTTCTAAGAAAAAAAGGGGCAACTTCAAAAAAAAAAAATTAAAGAAACAAGCATATATTTATGTATACAGAAAAATAATATAATACCGACAGTTTAAACAGTTAGTTGAGTATTTACAAATATTTTATTTGCAAATAAGGCGAGTATAAACGTAGACAGCTACTAAATATAAAAAAATAATAAAAAAACAGTGGTCAAATTGCGGCGCTTGATTTCGATCGAAATTCCAATAGAAAATAAATGTAAACTTCGTTCGATATCTAATGCCGTGATTTGCCCTAGCACTTATGGTTTGAAAAAAAACAAAGAATACATAAGTGCATTTTAGGAATATATCAAATTTGGCTTTCATAATTGCTGCTGAATTAGAATTATAGAATTATCTATGTATGTATGAGTGCATGTCATTTAATATTTAAAAATTTTACACAAATAATATTGCGCCATACTGTCAATTTCAAAAAAAAATAATCTTCTTGTATGTTCTTATATTAAGTTTTACACATAGGAATTAAAATCTTGTTGTCGAATGTGGTAGAATCTGTACCTGCGTACATTTATATTATATATACATATATATAATAATAACGAAAGTGAACTTTGATCAAAAAGGGGCAAAAGGGCACAAAATAATGCAAATAATACTAAAAGGGGATTTAAAACTAAGGGGCACAAAAAGTGGCAAGGCAGTCGAAAAAGGGGCAAAATGCGATTTTAGTCGCACAACGATAACGCTGGAGTTGAATTTGAATTTGGGGTGAATTTTAGAGCATTTAAAATGTATTTAAAGCAGCAAGCCATAAAAACATAAAATTGGGTATTTAAATTACCAACACATTCCATGATACTTTGTAACAAATAGACCATATTTTTTATATTACAAGAGCACTCAATATTTTTCAAAGCCTCTACTTTTTCTTCAGATTTTGTTCGATCTGTTATCTTAATGTGTGTGAAGATATGTACATACATATGTGTGTACATAAATTAAAATTTCAGTAGCAGAGACAAAAACCAAAAATTTTAGCATAGTCAATTTTGCTGTTAACAGTGCACTGTTAATCATTTAACAGTACTAGTAAAATGAATTAGTATTTAACATTTGTACACTATGGATATTAAGTTAAACTTCCATTTAAACAACTGATAAGTTCAACAACTAATCACCCTTATTCCAGTTGTCACCATCGACGTCACTTTAACACAACACCAAAAAAATGGTGCTCATATATCCATTGTCGAAAACAGTTTATTCCTGTTGGCAAGTTTATGTTATTTTCTAGACCTTAGGGAACGGATATATATTGTCAGTTGCTCAAAATTGTTCTCGAGAGCGGGTAAACAAAACCCAATTTTTTGGTACTGTGTTAAAGTGACGTCAATGACGACAACTGGAATAAAGGTAAATATCAAAGTTTGAATAAGAACTCAATAGTCAAAATGTTTTTTACTTTCTTAAGCTGAGTTTACATCTGATATTTCTTGTGTGTCATTTGACCAAAAAAAACTTAACCAACTAATTACTAATGAAAAACTGTTAGATTCAGACATGTATTTATTGATTTAAATAGTTTGCAATCATTTTGGATTCTATAAAATTGTCTATTAATTGTGTATGAAACTGTTTAACTTAATAAATACACATCTGAATCAAACAGTTTTTCATTAGTAAATAGTTGGTTACGCTTTTTTTACGCTTGTGTGGCATTTGGCATACAGATGCAAACTAGTGGCCTGCGTAACCACTCTTGAAATGTAAATACGTCATGTTTTCTAAATGTACTCTCGTGGCATGCATTATACTAAGCCAATAATAAATGCTGTCGTACTATAAACGAAGCACGATGGTTGTATTGGTACGTACGTGTATATGACTGTTAACAAGCGATGTCGCCAAGACGTCTTGTTTATAACAAACAATGCAAAGAAGTACTGTTGATACATGTATGCTTGTTATTTTGCATATTGTACGTTTGGATGTGTGTGTAAGATTTATATGGTAAGCTATTATGTTTGTGTTTAAGGGAGGTTTTTTGAAGCAAGCGCACACAACTCATGTAAATGCATGTGTGCGTTTGTATGTGCGCAGAAAAATTAGAGAGCATACAAAAATTATGTAGGTATGTATGACGTTAGTATACGCGCCAATAGGTAGAAAAAAGCACAAACACCACATATTCTTCAGTCACGAAGTATTTTTTTCTTTACTCTTATACAATAAGTTAAACAAATGTATTGCCAAACACGTTGTTTAGCGTTTGTTTCAGAAGATGTCACTGTAGTAAAGCATTTGAAATTGCTGTCATATCTTAAAAGTTCTTATAAGACGTCTTGTGCAGGTCTTTAATGCAAACCCGGCCTTAGTGTATGAAAACTAAAGTCAACGTACGATTGAATACGTTTTGCAAGTCCATTAATTTTTTGTTTGTTTTTAGCACTTCTTATGGAAATTTTAAATTTTGCCAATTATTTTTGAACATTTGAACAAATAAATCTCTAAAAAAAAATTGCTCTGCTCAAACAGCCTGTTAAATTTAACAATATTTTGATAGATAAAAGAATTAACACCTATTCTATTCTTTTTTTTAATTTAAAATAAAATCCACATTTTTGTAATAAAATTTTCTTAATAACAAAAAAAAAAGTTGCTAAACTGGGGTTAAAATTAAATTAAATGACACCTTAAAATAATGCAAAAAAAAAACACAGAGTAAAACGCCAAATATACTTATGTACATACAAACGAGTATGTACATAAATGGACAACAATAATAATGAAATTAAAATTTTTGTATAAATGAGTATTGCATTCACATGAGAGCCGACCGACCGACCGATCGACAAAAATTTAATTCTCATTTTGACCCACTTTTTAATCATTTAAATTTTTTTCTTTTAAAAGCTAACATACAAATTAAGTAAAAAATGTTTAAACCAGATTTGTCTTAAAACAATTTTTTGTTTATTTACACTTTTGTTAATACTCGTACATACATATTTATTTTTTTTTGTTTTGTTTTAACAATTACACAAAAAACTTGATTTAAACACAAATTGTATTGCAAGTTTGTAGCAAATCTCCCTGGTGTTATTGACACATCGCATCGTGGAAGGAAATGTTGCCCCTCTTTTGTAACAGACCACAAACTGTACCGCGGAAATCACGTAACGAACGATCCTGCAATTGTTGATCAAAAACCTGCAAGAAAAGAAACATCATAATCATTACTTGTTGTTTGTTAATTTATTATTATTTGTTTTTTGTTTTCTTCTTCAAGTGTTGTTTAACAATTTTAAAGTACTTACGCCATCATAGATTATGGTTGGCACAAAACTGATGCCATATGAATGTGTTATACGTTCAGCTTCCAATTGCAGTAGTGTTCCCAACTCCGTTTTTAAACAGGTGTCAATGTCACCTGATAAGCCTACAGATTCAGCGCACTAAAATGAAAGAGAAGATTTGAAGGAAGCTTTGCTAAGAAATAGATTCCACAAAGTAGGAGTTATTGCATTATAAAATAACTGTAAATTTAGAAATATCGTTTTGAATTATTTCATTGATTTGTTTACTTTATTTCAAACAGCCAAGGCGAATTCATATTCGGTGGCCTCAAGCAAGGCAAATTCATATAAGGCATGCTCGCCTCTAGGGATTGCAAGTTTCATAATCGCAATTACGATTAAAAAATATGTGATTATCGGTTAATCTTGATTATTGAAGAAAATATGCTATCATAATTTTTCCTAAAACAGAAAAAATAAATTGCGTCATTTATTTTGTCTTGAGTTCGAGTTTTTATTTAATTTTTCAATTAAATTTTTCAATTAAATTATATTTTAATTTTGAGAAAATTTTAAAGCATGTAAAATGAAGTTCATAAATCAGGGGGCAAATTACGGCATTCGATTCGTTTCGAAATTTTAAAATATTTCTATATAAACTCTATTGAAATATTTTGTAATTTCGTTCAGTAACGAGTACCGTAATTTGCCCCCAGAACTTATGAGTATCAAAAACAATACAAATTGTGGGAAATCAATTTTTTTATATTGAAATTCTTCTAGAGCGAAGTACGAAGGTGGATCAATAAGTCCGCAACTTTTTGAATGAAACAGAGTTTTTTATGCAAAACAAAAACTTATTTTTTAACATAATCTCCTTTTTATACACAGTCCACTTAGTTCCAGTTTTTATATCCCTTCCAAAAAATAGGATTTTTCGAAGTCCTTAAAATAGGCATTTGTTTGGTCAATAATTTCATCGCTGGAGCTAAATCTCTTTCCACCGAGCCATTTCTTTAGGTTTGAAAATACGAAGTAGTCACTAGGGGTTAAATCTGGAAAATAGGGCGAATGAGGGAACAATTTGAAGCCCAATTCAAGGATTTTTGCAATGGAAACTGGACATGCATTTGTGGTCGATTGTGAGAAAACGCGGCAGCCATCTTGCGGAGTGTTTTATCATACTCAAGTAATCATTCAAAATAGAAACAATCTCACGCACTTTTACTCTTCGATTTTTTCGTAATTTACGGCTGTACTGACCTCAATTGGCCGTCCAGAACATTCAGCGTCATTTGTACTTACGCGACCACAACGAAAGTCAGTAAACCAATTTTTTTTACCATTGAATTCGATAATGCAGAGTCCCAATAATATTTATCGAGTTTTTCCTTGGTTTGATTGACGGTTTTTTTTCGCAAAAAATAACTTTTAATGAGCACTCGAAATTCACTTCTTTCAATTTTTATAAAAATACACGAGGTTGTATTTTTTGAACAGCTTTTAAATGCAAGGTAAATGACTACACTTGCTCAAAATTCGACAGTAGTCTATTAACAGGTGGTACTTGATAGGAACAGTGTTGTGTTTCATTTAACTACGAGGGAAGTTCAAAAAGTCACGGACTTATTGACCCGACCTCGTATATTTCAAAAAGCTTATGTAAATTCTCAAATGATTTTTGAAAGTACAGTATTTTTCGTTTATAGCGAACCCGCTTAAAACGAACTTTCGCCTAAAACGAACCATTTTCGAAAGTACGAACTTTTATTTCTATAAAACCATGAAAATTTTTTCACTTATAACGAACCCGCTTAAAGCGAACTTTCGGTTATACCAACCTTTTTTTGCATGTAAATTGTTCTTTTTTTCGCTTAAAACGAACCAAGAAGTGTGTTGCCATGAACAAAAAATTATATTTATATATTAATGTGCAGCGTAAGCTGTGTAAAAAATTTTCTTCAGTCTTGCGACACTCCACAACAAATTCTTGACCACTTGGCCGAAGTGGAAGTGTATATAAATGAAGCCAATATTAATACTAAGCAAACTAAAATAACTAATTTTTTAAAAACTAAATAAACTTATTTCTTAAAGACTACAATGTTCTAAAATTGTTTTAATAAATAAATAAATAGCCAAAGTGTTCAAAAAAGACATGTGCACACAAAATAATGGTTTCTTGATGTCTTCACTTAAAACGAACTTCGCTTAAAACGAACAAATTTGATCAGTCCCTTGAAGTTCGCTTTAAGCGAAAAGCACTGTATGTGCATAAGATAAAAGGTTTAAAACTTTTCAAATGTGTGATTGAAGTCTACTGATGATTTCTTAAACCGCCAATGAAATGCAAACATATAGACATGTTTATTCCAAATATATAATTTTTTATTAAAAATTTTAATTAAAATTTTTTATGACTTGAATTTAAACTGTATGCAAATTTGGCATAAATTCTTTGTTTAAAAAAGGGGGGAAAAGGTGCGATTAATCGTGATTACGATTGCGATTACAATCGCTTTGCGAACCCTATCTATAATAGCGTATGTGTATACATTTGTTTGAGAAGCCGATTGCTGTTCGGCACTCTGGTGCTACTTTGGGTAGCTCAGCTTTATACGAATTTGCCTAGCAAACTGCCTTTTGAAAAGTGCAATTCAAGGAGAATCCATACTATGTGGTGGCAACGGATCAGGTAACTATTTTTGCCGCTTGTAATTTAAATATACGTTGGATGTCAACACACGTTTTTAGTAAATTTTTTGACATTTAAAGTATAAATTTCTCAAAGCGAATTGAGCTGAGTATACATTATATTAATTTGCTTTAATCCAATTCATGTTTCAAAAATACTTACATATTGAACATTTGAATTATCAGGTACAGTCATCTGACACACCGCAAATTTAACTTGAGCCAGTTGATCTTTCGTCTGTTGTAAAACACAAGATTGTTGTCGATTGCCGAAACATTCTCGGGGACCATGTTGACAAAAGAATTGTGCACCATTATCTTGAGACTAAGAGAAATAATTAAATTATTATTATAATCGCAAGGAACAAAAATCAAATAAAATGAGTGTGAAGTTAAATTTTAACATTTATAAACCTAGACACAAACCGTCGAATTAACAGAGCTCTGTTAACCAAAAAAATTTACCTCTCTTAAATAATAAAAATTAGTTTTTCCCACTAGATTTTTTAAACAAAATTAACCAGAAAATTTAAACCGAGATCCTTCTCTATGTCTCTTTTATTTAGTTATAACATTTAATAGTTCGAGTACGACTACGACGATTTTGTACTAGATTAAAGAAAAAATAATGCAATGTTCTTTAGTCTAGTACAAAATCGTCGTAGTCGAAATCGTAATACGACATTTATAATAAGGCCCAATATGTCAACGATAGAATACACATACTTATATGAGAATAAGGTTGTTGCCCATGCTGATTTTGCTGTTATGGTAAAGTAAAGCATTAAATGGCAACAATGGTGGTGGTAGCCAACATTTTTAGAGGTAAAGGCTTGTTAGTCTGGCAACTTCACAATGTATGAGATATTCTAACGGTACTTTCTGTGGAATGTAAATAAAGGCTCAGTTAGCCGAAAATGGTTATAGAGATGTAATGTAACGTAACCTACTTTTCACATAAAGCATTAAACACATTCACCACAGCAAGCTACCGACTACCAAATGTCAAAAATAGAATACACATGTTTATATGAGAAAATTATTTAGAAGACAGCAAGGCAACATGGCGGCAGGTTGTTGTGTATGCTGATTTTGTCGTTGTAGTTCAATTAAACTAATTTCTATTTCTTTGGCTGCAATGAGAAAACTCAGTGTTACCAGTATAATACAAAATGTTGAATAAGTGATATCGTACAATTATTTCATATTATTTAACAGGAACAATATCCAAAAGTTGATGTAAAGAATAAATTGATTAATTTTTATACTTTTACGTCATATAAGTACATATTGAACGGGTATTTCAATTTTTATAAATGCGAAATATTTGAAGGTGGCAATACTGAACTATGTATTTCTACTTAAATATGAGGTGCAGATGGTGCTACTGCCGTCTCCAAAATAATTAAGTCGCTGGCTACGAGGCGACAAATGCTGCTAGCGGAAAGTGAAGTCGTGTGTTCGTGTAGCCTGCTGTTGTGAATGTGTTTAATGCATAATTCACATTTTTGTTGGCAACAATTACCAAATACAGTGCTGCCAATATAATACAAAATGTGGAATGAATGATAGCACACTATTACTTCATATTATTTAACAGAAAGAACATTTCTAAATTCACAAAAAGAAATAACTTGGGTAATTTTTATACTTTTGCGTGATAGAAATAATACATGTACAAGTACAAATGTTTGAAGGTGGCACCACTGAAATATGTATGTACACTTGTGTATCAGCTGCTCATGATGCTTTGCGTATCCAAAATTATTTTAAGTTAGACGTGTCATAACCATACAAAATAACTGTTCGACCCAAACCAATGGGAACAGTGTATTTGATTATAGCTTAAGGTAGAGGTCCATAACTCGCTTTTTGCGCATTACGCTTTCTATGTATCTGTCAAAAAAGTAGAATCAATGTAATAGTATGTAGAACCTTGGCCGCTACAACAACAAATACATGAGAATTAAAAATTAAAGGGTGTTCACAAACGAGCAACGAAAAATTTTAAAATCCCATATAATATACATATATGTAATTGTATGTACATATTGACACTTGAAATATGTAAAATTAGTGTATTTTTGTATAGACTACAACAATTAACACTAAAATTTAAAAAAAATTTAATTAAAGGGTGGTCCATCAGTTAATGCAATTTTGATTATGTAATTTTGACAACTTGCTATATCTTGGAAACAGTAAGAGGTAAAGTAAACTCTTGAAATTTTCAAAAACGGTAAAACTAAAAAATCTGAAAATTATAAAATCGTCAAATCAAAAAAAATTAAAAAAAAATCGCCAAAACAAAAAAAATCGCCAAAATTAAAAAAAATTTCTAACACTAAAATATGTCGCAAAATTCCAATAAATCGTCCAAATGAAAAAAAACGCCAAAATGAAAAAAGCGCCAAAAACCGAAAAAATCGCCAAACGCTAAAAAGGCTCCAGTAACAAAATAATTGTTAATATGAAAAAAATCGCCAAAATAAAAAATATCGCCAAAATTAAAAAAATCGGCAAATTGAAAAATCGCCAAAATGAGAAAAAAAAGTGTCAAAACTACAAAAAAGCGCCTAAATGAATAAAGTCTCCAAAATGAAGAAACGCCAAAAACCGAAAATCACCAAAAATTAAAAAAACTCGCCAAAACGAAAAAAAATCGCCAAAAAATAAAAAAGCCAAAAACCGAAAAAAATCACCAAAATGAAAAAAATCGCCAAAATAAAAAAAAACGTAATAAACAAAAAAAAATGCCAAAACCATATTTTATACAGGCTACTAAAGTTCGTATTGAATTACATATCTCGTGTCCGTACGGAACCCTTCGTGAGCGGGTCAAATTCGCACTTTACTGAATTTTTTTAATAAAAAAATTTCTTAGCAAAAAAAAAACAGAAATTAAATGGCGCATGAAAAGCAGAACATGTGTTGAGTTACATGTTACGTGCAAAAAGCGAGCTATCGACCTCTACCTTTAAATTAGACGTGACAGAGATTTAATGCCATAGCCATAACCAAACCAAGATTCAATTGGTTTCTATGGCAATGGATATGGCGTTATGACGAGTCACCTATAATAAAATACAGCTGTTTTCTATGGTTATGGTTATGACACGTCTGATTGAACCAATAAACCAATTGAATTTTGGTTTGGTTATAACTATGGAATCATGGCTATATTACGTCTTATTTAAGCTTTAGCAGCTGGCTACCTGGCGACAAATGCAGCTAGTGAATTAGTGTGAATATTATCTGACCAATAAGCATTCATTTTGAATTTTCCATGGAAATCATGAATCAACTGTTCAAAATAAAAACTTTATTATCGCAGTCGTCCCTATATGGCATCACGACGGATAAAACTTCATAAAATGTTAGGACAGGAGTCAAAGATTTGCCTTAAGCTATCCGACTACATGTTTCTATGCTAAAAAAAACTAGAACTTCACTAATCGCTAGCAAATTTTGCTCAGGGAAACAACTTAAATTACAACACTAGTAAAGTAGAGTTCGAAGATCAAGGCGCAAATCATTCCCAAATTTTGGCACTGTAGTTTTTCGCTTTCATTTTACAAAAATACCTTAAGTACATATTTTAATAATATTCAATAACTATCTTACCTTAGATTTGCCAAATGGTACCAACGATACATCAATGAAATCTTTCAACTCATCATAACTCGGACCTAATTGACGAGCCATAAAACGCACGCTGTCCGGGCATAGAGACTCATATAGAACTAAAACTTTTAACTTGACGTGTGAAGAACACCCAACACAGTAAATAATAAGAAAAGAAATAAATGTTATTGTAAAAAACGTGCTAATGAAATAAATTAAATTCTTTCTTACCTTTTGGGCAGGTATTTGTTGGCCATTACATGTGACAATTGCAAAAAATACGAAAATTAGTGGCGACAAAGAAAATATTTTGTAAAACATTTTTTTATTTTTCTTATTTGGTTGGTTGCTTAACAACTTCAGCTCTCTGTTCGAGTTCTTTTTCACCTTATTCCTGCTAAAACTTTAATTTTTGTCGTTTAATGTTGAAAAATTAATTTGAAAATTATTTAAATTTATAGATTGTTAGTTGCTGTTGCCGTTGCTGTTGCTGATGGTGTGGTTTTTGTTTACGTATGATTTTAATTTCTGGTAACGAGTTCACACTTTAAATTATTTTATCCACTCACAGAACTGGCTGAAGTGCAAAAGCTCTTTCTTCACTAACAAACCGAGCAGCTCTGCTTATACAATGTATGGTCAGATAAAAGTTAAGAAATTTTTTATTTTATTTTTGGAGGTCGTTAAACGTTGTCTTCTCGTCTGAGGCTTATGCTGACTGAGAGTCAGTTTAAGCACTGGTCTGTCAATTTATGCATTCGTTACAATTTCAGCGGTTACAGTTATTGAATGCGAATTGAATGACTATGAGGGTCTTAGTAAAAAAATTTAAATACAAACTAGTTAATTTTTTTTAATTACAGAGTATTTCATTAAGAAGTGTTAATAATTCAGGCGAATTTTTTTTATGATGATGTGGGGAAGGAAATTTGAACCCAAATAAATATATTTGCAAATAAATTAACTTAAGGATCAGTTAGCCGACTGTAATGTAATGTTAGTCCTAATTTACACTATGCAACTCTTATTGCTAAGCTGTTTAGTTTGTTTGGAAGGAGAGAGAAAGATGAGGGGATAAGTAACGTTTCTGTTCCCCTCGTCTCGCTCTTCTTCAAACTAATCAGCTTAGCAATAAGTCTTGCATAATGTAAGTTTGGATTAACTGCAACGCAGGAAACGGCTGATCTATATTTTTATATGAAAAGTAGGTTACGTTACATTACATCTCATGCAGGAAACCACTCGTTTATCATCGAAATTGATGGTGAAGAGTCCAAATAGTATTTATTTTAACCTTGATTTGAGTGTTGGTTTCTTCCGCAAATTCACTTTTTTCATTTTCTTCCCAGCAAAAAAAGCGACTCCAAAAATGTCATGAAAATATAGAGCTTGCGATCTGGAAGTAGTGAAAATTTCTATCCGATCTAATGATTTTTACATAAGGTTGTCATTGCAATAAGCGATATTAAGAAAAATTCCCTTTTTTGTGTTCTATGATAATATTTTCATCTAGGAAAAATGGTAAATAGTTAACTATTTTAACAATTCGTTTCTTTTTATACCAATTTAAGCCCGAAACAGTGTTTTCATGTAAATTTAAGCAAATAACTTTTAAATTTTAGACTAAAATTAGTTCATAAATTTCTTTAAAAAAAAAATTTTTTTAATTCTGGTGAGTATTTTCTAACACTATGGAGGAGTTACAAGGTTTTGTATGACTAAAATAAGCTTCTACATGGTTTTTGCTCACTCTTGGCAAATTAAAAATATCGAATTTTTGGAAGCAATGAAAATGTAGTTCCACTAGAATGACTTCCATTTTTTTACTGGGTTCTTAAGAATGCGCGGTAGTCTGCTTTCAACGGCTGCATCTTGTTCAGATGTTGTTGTTTAGACAGGAGTCAAGTGACAGTTGTTTGTTTTCAGGAGCCAGTGTTTCCATTTCAATTAAGTTGCGGGAAATTCATAAAGGCACTGAGTTAATGAACCAACCCTCGTAATTAGAAGTAGCTTAGGGTAGGTTAGAAATATGAAATTTATATTCCAGCTCAATTGGCTCCAATACAATGATCCGAGTTGAAGGGAAGATAGTGAGAGAGAGAAGGCGATAGGGAAATGATACTAATAGAGAAGACATATGGTGAAGAAACAGACAGAGGAAAGCTTTATTATTTGACAACTCTGTTTTTTTTTCTTTTCTTGCGTGTTTTTAATAATTTAGTGTTGCAGCGCCTCTGGTGTCAATGAGGCGCATTAGATTTTGAAGATGTGTTAAGTTTATTGGTTATTTTACTTTGCCGCTGATTTACGATAATTAGAAGTATAAAATAAGACGTTTTGAAATTCAAGTTTTCATTAAATGATGATTTTATTTCCAAGGTTTCTCGTTCCAAGAATCACTGTGGTATAATGGAGCTTGAAAAGGTATCCCGAACAGGAGTGATCTGTTTCGATCTTCCTCCTTAACACATAAATAAATATGTATGTACATATGCTCAAATGTATGTATAATATACATATGTATCTACCTCTTTTTACATAACCTTGTTGTAAGTATTTTTTCCCCTTAACATTGATGAATGGTTTTATTACGCATAAATAAACACACAAGCGTTGAAACTTTAATAGCAAAAAAAAATTATTAAAGAGAAAAAATGCAATACATATGTATAGATCCTTTATTGCAACATGAGCATACCTCAAAAAAAACGCAGAAAAAATCGTTTTATCATATCGTGTAAACGTGCTAAATCCACTTCTTATAACATCTGACATATATGTACATATAATGTTATTCGAAGAGACGGCGCATCCACTGGCTGAAATATTTATTTTAATTTAAAACTCTACACTATGTCGAAAAAAAATTAATGGACTTATTTACGCGTGCCGTATTTTGACTTCGACTAAGACGATTTTGTACTAGATTAAAGAAAAAGTACTGCCAAGCTCTTTAGTCTAGTAAAAGCGCGTCGTTGTCGAAGTCGAAATACGACACTCGTAATTAGGCCAAATGTATTAAGCAAATTTCTCAAGGTGTGTGTATAGAAAATGTTGACAGTATTTGGTTAAGTTGAGTTAGCAGGTTTACACTCTAAGCCGACGATATTTATTTAATCTTGTGTAAAAATTTAATTTGCATAAAAGTCTTGTATACGCACCTCTTGAGAAAATAAAATATTTTAATATCGTAATTGAGTTGTATAGAAATTGAAAACTTAAAACTTGTTTTCTACAAAACTAGCTTTATTGAGTTATGTCGCTATTGCAATAAAGGAGCGATAAAATGTGCATTTGTATGGATGCATGAAAGTATGCATGTATGTATGTATGTATGTATTACTTTTTGGAAAAAGCTTTTGATTAACTTGATTCCAAGCCGGTTTATCAGTTGTTGACATTTCATTGTATTGTTTGTGTACAAAAACATATAACCGTTAAGTTATTGTTAGTTTTGCTTTTTATGTTTTGACCCATTCTAGTATGTATATAGGTATGTGTTTATGCCGTTAAGGGGAACAATATGGTATTGAGACACAATGACACATACATTGTTGAAATGTAAGCAAAAATAGCATTTAAATTTATTAAAACGATTTTAAAAATGAACTCAAAGAGAAGCTTATAAAAACACTCGATTTACAAAGCACAATAACAATAAGTTAAAGAAGAACCTATGCATGTATGTATGGATATGTATGTATATCAACAGTTATGGAAAGGCCACTTCATCGAATAAAAGTACGTTAAAACTCAAAAAGAATTGGTATAATTTCCTCTGAAATTATATTTAAGTTTGAATTAACAGCCAAGGAAGAATTGTTAGGTTTTGATGAAACGAAATTCATATTTCTGTAATCCAATATAAAATTAAAACAAAAGTCTGAAATAATTTGTTTATCGGTTCTAGTTTTTTTACTTACTTGGAAAAAAATACATATTTGCTAAATAAAAAATTAATTCAATTTGCAACTATGTATTTTGACCACAATTATAAATATATTATTAGTTTAGCTAGATTTCGAGTAAAAACTTTATGAAAAAAAAGTTATTTACTTTGCACAAAGTCTATTTGACTGATTGAAATCAATAATCAAAAACTCAATACACAACCAAATGCAATAAAATTTTATTTGTGCTTAATGACTGTGGCCACGAAATAAACATGCAAATTTATTTATTAAAATTCGCATGCATATCAGATAAAATGTTACAAAATTATATAGGAAGACACATATAATACGCCCTATAAATATAAACAGTAAATAAGTTACCCTTACCAGCAAACTTAAAAAAAGATTTTATCACAGTATTTAAATACTTTTATATAAATTGTTTTTTTAAATAGATATTTTAAACATGTGCATACATAAACATATGCATATGTATGTATGTACATATACTAAGGACGACAAAATTTTGTATGAAAAAAATTATATAACAAAAAATATAATAGAAAAAAAAAATTAATTTATAAAATTTTTATTTTAATTTTAAAGCCACCAAATTTATACTTGCATGAAGCTAATAATTAAAATTTTATAAATAGAGGTATAAAGATGCTTTTAAATTTAAGTTTTGAATCGTTTCAATTGTAACCTCTATTCTAACTTAAAATATGTTCCAATGCTATTGTGAATACTAACTTCCGGTTTAAAAATACGCAACACTGTGGCAACGAGAAATGTCAAAGCATAAGATAAATTATAAAACAGCTGATCTTATAAAAATATTATTGTTATCAGAAGAAAAAGGGCGTCGGAATTTAGAGAATAAGTAACAAAATTAAATATTTAAAATAAAGTATTAAGCATAAAAAAATATTCTAAAATTCCACTAAAATGAAGAAGAAGGTAAGTCAACTTTAATAATTACAAATTAGCATTGAATGTTAATTTATATTTTTAGGTTTTACTTATGGGCAAAAGTGGTTCAGGCAAAACCAGTATGCGTTCCATCATATTTGCCAATTATATTGCCAGGGATACAACACGTTTGGGTGCTACAAGTAAGTTCATATGTGTATTGCTGCTGTTTTATATGTGGTATAAAAAAGAAACAATTTTTCTTCAATTACAGTCGATGTGGAGCATTCACATGTTAGATTTTTGGGCAATTTGGTTTTGAATTTATGGGATTGTGGTGGCCAGGAGGGTTTTATGCAACAATATTTTGCCTCTCAGCGCGACAATATCTTTCGCAACGTTGAGGTCTTGATATATGTATTTGATGTTGAAAGTCGTGAACTGGAAAGGGACGTGCACTATTATCAGTCATGTTTGGAAGCTTTGTTGCAGGTAAACATGTAATTAGATTTTTATTAATGTAGAGTGTAATGCGTACTAATATAAAATAAATTAGAACAAATGCATATTAGTGAAACCTCTCGAAAAAATAGTTCATTCGGTGGAATGTAAAAAACACAGAATCAATTGGTCCCGGCGAACTGATAGAAAATTGAAATAAGAACAAAAATATTAAATTAAAAAATTGGCGCCGACCATATTTTCAGAGTTAAGGGTCTTTTTCTTATTTTTTTAACCCCCGACCAAAAAAAGGGTTTTTTTAGTTTGTATGTAGTGTGTGTTTGTGTTTCTGTACAAGTACTCATACAGACCAAACGGCTGGACCGATTTTGATTTAGTTTATTCTGTTTAAAAGGCGACTTGATCGAGAGTCGAGAATCTTAGCTATATTTGAAAAAATCGGTCCAGGCTCTTAAGAGATATCCAATCTTTTCTATATGTATCAGAGGTTTTTAAAATTTTTAATTTTTGTTATTTAATTTTCTAACACATTAGTTTTCTTTCTTTGAAATAAACTGCATTTTATTAAAAATATTTCTATTTTTAGAACTCCCCCGATGCGAAAATTTTTTGTTTGATACACAAAATGGATTTGGTGGCCGAAGAACAAAGAGAAACTTTATTTAAAGACCGTGAAGATGATTTAATACGTCTGAGTCGACCTGGAAATGTTACCTGTTTTAGAACCAGTATATGGGATGAAACTTTATACAGGTAATAAAAACATTAAAACACACAAAGCACTTTTTATTAAACACAAAAAAACATTTTGTTTCTAGAGCTTGGTCCAGCATTGTTACCATGCTTATTCCTAATGTGGCCGCTCTGGAAAATTCACTAACACATTTTGCGAATGTCATTGAGGCCGATGAAGTTTTACTTTTCGAAAAAGCTACTTTTTTGGTCATTTCTCATTGCCAAAGTAAAAAGAATCGCGATTCTCATCGTTTTGAAAAAGTCTCCAACATCATTAAACAATTTAAATTAAGTTGTTCCAAATTAGGTGGTAAATTTCTTTCCATTGAAGTACGCAATAGTGCCTTTGCTGCGTTCATCGATACTTTTACCAGCAATACGTATGTGATGGTCGTTATGTCGGATCCAACTATACCCTCAGAGGCCACATTGGTTAATATACGTAATGCTCGTAAATACTTTGAAGAATTGGAGAATCCCAACAGCAATGCCGTTATTCATCATCACTATCATTGAGTATGTTTCAGTTTATTTTTGGGAATTTGAAATTGATGATAGATGAATCAAATTGCTTTCCTTTCTTTTACTGTATGTATATTTTGTATGTAATTTATAGATTCGGTTTTTTGTTAAAACGTGTTTTTTAGGCTTAAGGCTATTTTTTCTATAAGAATCGATCGCATTCATGTGTATATTATAAAATAAAATTTAATTAATCTACATATACACATAAGTTTTCTCATTAAAAATTGTGTCACTTAATAAAAAATATTATTTGTTAAATTATTTTATCAGTGTACTATTTTTTTTAATTTTGTTCAACATTTTTTTTTGTGGGAAATATATCACGTGAACAAAATGTCCAGAAGACGGCTTTCTTTAATAAATTCGATATTTTGGGCATAAATGAAAAAAAAAATGTCGTGGGTAGATGGATTTTATTTAATTACAGTACATGCATACATACATATGTACATTTATAAAAAATTAAATTCAGTATAATTTCATTTATTTATTAGATATTCTTTTAAATACAATACATATATCATAGCAAAAATATTTATTTTATTCACAATACGTTTTAATTTATACTTATAGTGAAAGCGTAAAAAAGATAAATATGTAGATATTTTCGAGTAAATAAATGTTCACAATTTCTTATATTAATATTAGTTAATATGATATTTTCTATTTTTCTTTATATAGTATCACAGTATTGAACAAAAAAAAGCCTGGACCTTTTAATATAGTGTAAGAAGTTTTAAAAAACGTAAGTGTGTTTCGAGGAGACTTTAAATAAAAGCAAACATTTTTGTTATCTATAGGAAAATAATGTTATCAACCATTCTAATTTTTGTTTGTTTTTTAAGTATAAAAATAAATGTTGTAAATAAGTAGATTAATAAAGATATTTATATTCATTTCCATGTACATACATACATACACACTTAATAATAAAACATTTTTAAGATTTCTTGCTAGATTCTATTAAAAAAAAACTCTTTTTAAGATGTTGACAAAAGGTGATAAAAATCTCACCGTAATTGCTCGCCCCTATTGTGAATAACAAATGGAATTTTTGTTCCCGTTAAATTTTCATTCTCCTCGAAGAGAAAAATACTATTGTGAATCTCCTGTGAAATTTTTACCCGCTATCAGTCGCAGTGAATGTAAAAAAGGGAAGATTTGTTAAGCTTAGAAATTAATTGAAAATCAAACAAATTTAAGTTGAATAATAAGAAATACACAAATTTTAGGTTCCAAATTAAATTTTTTTAACTTCAAAGTTGTGGTTTTAAATATTCTAGGGGCAGTGGCAATAAATTCTTTCATGCCCCGCCATGAAATTTACTGCGTGTGAATAAAGAGATTCACACTCACTCCATGAAAAAAGATTTTGCAGTGAATTATTGTTAAGAATCATGATATTTACTTACGAATCTTGTTCTAAAAATAAATATTTGTGCTCTTATGCAAAAACGATTGTTAAAGTTAAAGCATGCATTAAAACCGATTTTGCCACACAAAATTCGTTTGTTAAACCAACTTTAAATTTACCAATCGTTTTGGCATAAGGGGGTTATACTCGTAACTTTTAATATACATATGTATAATTCAAAGGAAAATATCGAAATTATTCGATGCAATAATTCAATTTGCCTGCAAAAATAAGAAAGTGAAAAAAAAGGAAAGAGGGAAAAGTGAAAAAATTCCTATGAAAAATATTATTCATGATTTCTAGGAAAAAATTATTCCCGATGGCAAATTTGTGAGAAGGGGAAAAATTTCGAGGGAAAATTTTTCACAATAGGGTTGGATATTTTTGGTTTATATTGAATAGTTTTTGAAATCAAAAATTATTTTTACAATATTCCCCCTTATTGCGAATGGCGTCGTCGTCACATCAAGACGACAGTAAAAGTTTTCACTTGTCTACTCTTTCTCAACAAGAATTGACTACTATTAACATGCTACATTAACTTAAAAAGCTTTAGAGATTAGAAAGAGATTGTCAATGAGAGCCGATAAAGAGTAGACAAGTGACAATATTTACTGTCGTCTTGATGTAACGTCGACTACGCCATTCACAATAAGGGGAATTAATTTTAATAAGGTGCGGTCAGGTCACACTTGGCAAAGATTTTTCATTAGTATTTAGTGGTTAGAATTTTTTAGGGCAAATCTTAGCCAAGTATGACGACCGATCGTACCTTTAGGCAGTTAATATTTTATAAACTTAACACTTAATTCTCATTTAATAAGTACATACTTTGAATTCAAAACCATCTAATATGCCTACTCTGTTACTAGTCCATGAAAACCATTGTTTAAAGTCCTGGCAAAAGACTTTCCTTAAAAAACCTAAATTTTGAAACTCCTTCCAACACTTTTTTTCCCTTTCACGAATAAAATCGCCTTACTTCAGCCGTCAACTTATCTACGCTCTCCTCATCGATGTGTATGAAACGTTTGGCACCACGACTAAAGTAATAAATGTCCCCGGTATAAATGTCAAACCACAGGGCATGTATGTGCAGGTCATGTTTTTCTAAACGTGCCTTGAGGAAGCCATACGAAGCAATATTCGACATTTGTTCTAATGTATTGATTTGCGAAAGCTTATCCTCGATGGCAAACTTATTTTCTGGATCAATATAGGCCACAAATCGACGCAAGGGTGTCTCTGAGGAAAACAATAGGGGATCGCACATGCCTTTTTCACGCCACTCCTCAAATTTTTCCAAACTAGTCGAAGCATGTGTGCACAGCCAAGATCTTAAAGGGGATAAACGACGATTACGCTGTTAAGTTTTAAGAAAAAGAAAAAAATAAACTAGAATAAGTTAACATGTTTTAGCTTAATTTATGAATATGTAGCAAATTAACCTTGGAAGCAAATTCCGGATCCCTTAGTTGGTACAATAAGTTTATAGCCTTGCAATCGCTATGGCCACAAACAATAATATGACGTATATCATTGACTACGCAACCCAATTCTAGGGCAGCTGGTTCACAGCTAAAATGTTCATCTTGAAAGTGTTGGGCATGAGGTATTAAATTGCCAGCATTACGTACTTTTTGTCCACAAAAATAGAAAAGAAAAGAAATATTTATAGTTATAATTTGTGCTTTAAAGAATCTTTATAGCTTTAATTTATTATATTAATTATATGTATATATTTATATTTCATATATTTTTACACCCACCCACAAACATATCGCCAACATGAGTGTCAGTATAACGAGTCGGTATCATGCGACTGTCCATGCATGTAAAAAATACGGCCTTTGGCTGTAAAAATAAGTATATAAATTAAATATCAATATATCAGTATGTATGTATGTAAGCATGCATGCATGTCTTTTATAGAGATAAATTAAGAATTTAATAAAAAAATTTTTAGGTTTCCAAGCCAAATGATAAAAATATAAATAAGGATTCCCACCCATATAAAAAATATATTTATAACAATCATTTACGTATTATTAAAGTAAAAAATGTAATATGTATAGAAGGAGCGATATTAGTTTAGAATGTGCAGATTTTAATAAAATAAATGAATTTATTTTTTTACAAATGCTTTAAATAATAAGAATTGAAATGAAACAGCCCAGATTAAAAAATTAGAGAAACAAGAAATTCATATTTGCGAGGATAACTTTCAAGATGACATATTTTTTTTTGTATTTGTTTAAAACGATAAGTGCTTCTTAAGCCTCTTAAACAACACGTTTATTAAATAAATTTCCCAAGGCGCATATAGGAAAATACCTGGTAGCGTATTTGAGCCACATTGTCATTATGACATTTTCATTAAAGGAATCATCATCACAGTATCAATATCAACTAGGAATTTGAACTAAATTATCTTAAATAAAAATTTAATTTATGAATCCACATGATCTTTTAAATTAATCACCTTTATCGTGAACAGTTTTTCCCTCAAAATATTTTCCCTTTTCCCCAAATTGCAATCGTGAATAATTTTTCCCCTGAAATGTGTTCCCTTACTTGCTTCCCCTTATCGTGAATAACATTTTTCAGATGGATTTCTTCACAATTTCCCTTGGTTTTGTTCACTCTTATTTTTGCAGGAGAACTTAATTAATACACTGCGTGATTTCACTATTATTTATTATTTTTATATTATAATGTTATTTTTAGGACAAGATTAATAAATAATGTCCACTATTAATAACAATAATTCCCTGCAACACCTTTCTTCATTGAATGAATCATGAATCTCTTGGGTTCACATGCAGTGAATTATATGGCTGTGGTACCTATACTAAAGAATTTATTGCACAGCACCTGAAATATTGAAAAATTTTACACTCAATAACATTTAATTTGAAACACAAAATATGTGTACTTCTTATTATTAAACTTAATTTGTTTGATTTTCAACGAATTTTGAAGCTTTACAAGTCTACTTCCCGTTTTTTACATTCACTGCACATTGATAGCGGGCACAAACGTTCCCATGAAACTCACGATTGCAAATTTCCCTTTGTGGGGAATGAACATTAAATGAGAACAAAAATTTCACATTTTATTCACGATAGTAGCGATTATTATTAATTCATAATTATTTTTAAATTGAGCGTCCATGTACCACCATTTCAAGGAATTCAAGGATTTCTTTTAAACAAATTAAATTTATTTCATAATTAAAAAATCAATTTCTTTAAATTTTAGTCACAATTTTATTCTTTTTTTTTATATAAAGATGTGATATCTTCTAAACGGCTGGACCGATTTTCTTCAGACATAGCTAAGAACACTCTCGATCAAGTCACCTTTCAAATAAACAAAAAATAAACTAAATCGAAATCTTTCCAGCCGTTTGGTCTGTACGTGGACTCGTACATACAAACAGGTACACAGGCACACACTACTACTAACACCCCTTTTTTGGTCGGGCTTTAAAAATATAATAGACTGCATGTTTCGATTTTTTTACTCGTATGTAGCTATTTTGATAAGGAATATGGATTGAATTCCATTTGGAGTATATATGTACATACACCCAGAGAAATAAACAGCTTAAAATTAAAAAAAAACCGTATTGAATTAATAAAAAAACATTAACGGAAATGTAGTCATTTTGAAATTTCTTAATTCAATATAGAAAAATATTAATTTGCAGTATTAATTTATTAATTTTACTTATTTTGAAGTATCTCAATATACATTTTCTGTTATATGGAAAATTATTGAATTAATGTGAAAAAAAATAAGAAATTTTTTAGTTGCGGCTTTTCCCTGAGTGTACTCGTACCTTTAAGTTGTTCATGTCTAACAGAACTATGTTAGCAGGTTAACATAACTCTGTTAATGCAATTGGTTTATGTCTGGGAGCTTTAAATTTCGAAATTTATCTTCACACGCGTTTGTTTGCAAGCTAGCCGTGCAACGTTCAATTTAAATTAAAGTAAAATTGTATATACAGGGCAATTATAAATAAAATTCTGCGAGAAATTTCTCCCTTTTCCAATTAGAATTTATTGTTTTCCCTATGACTTGCTATTAGTTCCAATTGTTCCCCGGGAAAATTTTTTCTCGCGGAATTTTATTCGTAATTGCCCTGATAATTTCATTAATAAATATATAGAAATCGTCAGTTCTAAAGGGACAAGGAAAATATGAGCGATGTCCTGTTTCAACATAGTAGAAAATGTCCTCACTGATCTGTTTGAGCTGTCGCCAACAGGTTCTCCAAGTCCTTAAAATTGTTCCTATCGTCTTTGGAGATGTCTGGAAGACATGGTCAATTAGGTTCGAATGCATTTTTTCTTATCATTTATTATTAAATAATATTACATGCAATACAATAGCAACACATACTACTCGTATAATAATAATACATAATAATATATTGTAGTATATACTAAAAATAATTATAATATGTATATGTATGTATGTATTATATATAATTTTATCATTGAAAAGCTTAATGAACTTATTTTTTGCCGGCATTTAATGAAAATTTAACACATTTAATTGATTGGACTTTGAATTGAACTTTATTTGATTTCAAGCACTAACTTGAACACAAACTAGGAACGTAACGAATTTCACATAAAAGGAATAATAAAACTTTTTATTTAATTTATATAGTATATGTATATGCACATATGTATGTATATACACAAGTAAAATAGCTTTTTACCTTAGGCCTAGATTACACCATGTTCAAATCTTTTTTTTGCAAATATTCTGATCGTGTAGGTATAATACATACGAGTATATACATATGTACATAGTTTGGGGCCAAGGAAGCGAATGGTGCTAACTGTTTTATTATATTGGGACGAATTTTCTAGATATTAATTTGTAGTTTTTCCACAATGCAAGCAAGCGTCTTGTCTAGAAAATTTGTATAGGAATCACTCGAAAATTTGAGTGCTTTTCATAGGTATATTTATTTTTTTTATTGCACTTAAATAAAGTTGTTCCTCAATTTCATATGACTCAATAAAATAGTTAAATATTATTATTATTTTCTATATTCCGATATTTACATCGCTGAATTTTATTTTCAATTGAAAGATTCACCTAATTACTTTAATATAAAATTTAAATACTAGGAACCGTAACGGTTATAATTTTTATTTTAAAAATTACTTTTTAATCATTATTTATTTCTTGATTATTTTTTATTCCTCAGAAAATAATAGTTATTTCTTAATTTTTATTTATTCCTCAGAAAATAAAAGTTACTTTACGATCCCTGGTAAATACTTTTCACGCACAAATTTTGTATAGTTTTACAAGGCAAGCAAACGGAGATTAGGTTTCCCATACCTGGCAATTAGCATGTTGTTAAAAGTTTATCAACATTGAAAAAACATAAAGAGAAAGGCAAGCACGTGTAAGAGATTTATTAGGAATAAAGCAAAAAATAAAATAACGCCAAAACAAATGTGATCATTTGATTGTTTTTACACATTCAACATGCTGTTTTTTTTACAAAAACAAATACATATGATTATTATGGTTGACGTAAACAAAACAAAAATATGACATGGATATTTATTCACACACACGGATTTATGCATCTGTTGCACTTTTAGTTAATTTTCTACAGGTGGACACTATGCAAATTAATATTATTTCAGATTTTTTTAACTCACCTCAGGGTTATCACGAACTTTTTGGAATTCTTTTACCATTTGCTCACGTGTTGTGTTTCGGTAACGCATAATTCCACGCAAAATGCGCTCCATTTCTACTTAATTTTTTTTTGCCTTCTGGGTTAAACTAATCAACTCAGTTTTATTATTATTATCAGTCAATGTAAATAAACGCGCGTTTCAACATATGTATGTATGTATGTGTATATTTACATATGTACATACATAAGTATGTACAATGTAGGTATTCTTTTTTAGTTTTTATTAATAAATTACTCCAAAAATTTACAATCTAATTAAGCTTATTTCTTTTTTATTATTTTATTATTATTATTGTTATTCCAAAGGATGACTAAGCACGGCACATTTTTTTAAAAAACTATAATTTAACACAAAAATATGTTCACAAATTTATAAATATTCATATTCTCCCCGAACGTTTTATGACTGTGCTTATTAATTGATAACTAAAACTTAAAGCTCCGTTAAGTTTGTTTGTAGCCGCCATATCACACAAACAGTGTGACCAGTGACTCATTTCTGCAATTTGTGAGAAGATTTCGCAACGAGCTAGGTATACAATTATTTAAAATACTATTATTCTACTGACATTAACTCTGCAATGAATTAAAATGAAGAATTTTTGTTGGAATATAAAAATGGATTCAAAATTAAACAAAAAAGTTTGTTGTATATTTAAAAAGTTTTTGTTGAAGGCTTTTTAACCGAAAAAAAAACTATTCCATCAGTGCGGAACATAGTGACTTTTAAGGGACTTAGACACGACCAAAATGCTTGCTGAGATTGGTATAGTATGAGTGAAAATTTGTTAGTATGTGTGACACCAACGATGCTTGATGGAAAATCAAAAAATTTTGATTTTTGGCATTTTTGCTGCCATTTTTTAATGCGTGTATATTGTTAACCCATCAAGCCCGTACAAAATTTCATTATATTTATATTTCCATTGTGAACGGTTGCCCAAAAAATTTTAATTAAAAGAAAAAAACATAAATTTTGCTGGTGAAGAAAAAAGAAGTGCTGGAATTTTCTTGTTTTTCGTTATTTCTTTTTTTTTTGTAAGCAGTGCTGCCATTATTGTTATTGGATTTCTTTATTTAGACACTTTTATATAATTTTTTTCAACCAAACGAACACCACAAAATCAAAATACATAAAAATTAATGCTTGGTGACTTGACTTAAAAAAACTTAAATAAACTTACAAAAAATCAACATTTAGAACTTTTTGCTTACTCACCTTGTGTTGCACAGTTGTCACATTCGTTACAGAAACGAGACCAAGGTCTCACTATTTCGTTTACATGTAACGTAAATAACGATTATTTTCCAAATTTAAACTAAAGAAATCACTCTAATAGAGAATAGCTACGTGCACAAGGAATATACCAAGATACTCCATGTTACATGGCCTACCTATAGATGCAATGATTTTTATTAAAAAAACTAAATTTTACCGATTATTTTTCGATTTTTATTTTTCCTCAGAAAATAACAGTTACTCTTTGATTTTTTATTTTTTTTTTTTGCTTAAAAAGATTTTAAGTTTTAAAATAATTAAACTATAAATAAAGTAAATACATTTAATTTAACATACATATAATTGTTTTTTACAGACTCTTTCGATAAATTCAATTTTAAAACACAAAAATGCATTTTAACGCATAAATTACACTTTCTAAATTTTAAAAATTAAGCAAAAAAAAAATAAAGATCAAAAAGGAACTATTATTTTGTGAGGAATAGTCACAAAATAACTATTCTTTTTTCTGAGGATTGAATAAAAATCAAGAAATAATGATTAAAAAGTAACTTATAAAATAAAATTTATATCCGTTACGGTCCCTGGTTAAAAGGAAATCTTGAAGTTCAAATTAAAAATGCTAAGATGGTCACTCTGCACACAACTGTTGTTCTAAAATTTTTCGTACAACGGAGACAAAACTTCATACGACTACCCCACAAACTTTACAACAATCTCATACACAACCTGCTCATGTCATGATACAATTATACTAGGTACATGCACAAGCCCAGCCTGTCACTGTATACATTGCACCTAGTTGTCAAACTTTGTTTACAAGCTGTAAAAATTTTAGTGTATGTGTGTGAATAAAATGATTATAGTGTTGCCAATGAATTTACACATGGCTGTGTCTCCAATTACACATTGAAGAAAATTACACTACACATTTTTTGTGTAGGTTAAAATTAAAACAATAATAAATAAAAATAGAACCCAAAGTAGAATTACACACATATTATACAAGAATTCAATTACATCGCCTACACATGTGAGTAGAACTTACACACTGTCTAACTACACCCATATTGGCAACACTGAATAGCTATAATCATGCAGGAATGCCGCGTCTGCAATTGTACTTTAGTTACTCTGTAATTGTTATTTTTATAAACAAAAGACAATTGTTTCCGACAATTTGGGGTTTGTTTATACCAACAAAATACATGTGTTTTTTGGTGTTGTAATTTTGTTGTAGTCGTGCATGTACCTAGTATAATTGTATCATGGCTCATGTTGTACCAACGGTCGCAAGGTCTGTGGCTTGCATTACAACAACATTAATGTGTACTTCTCTTCAACTAATTGCGCTTATTTTTTATTATTTTAAGAGTAAATGCATTGACTTTGCAAAAGAGTTGCCATTTATATGTAAATAACGTTTGGGAATATCGAGAAATTGTGATACATACATACCAGAGATCAGCAATGAATCAATTGCTATTCATACTGACTCATGAAATTTTAAATATAAATGCTTAGACATGGTTTAAACTCAACTACTGTGATGTACAAACACTCTCAATGACATTAATTTATAAATATATAAGTTGAAATAAATATGAATGCGACGTTGACATTCATATTCATACCACACTCACACTTACAAAGCACCTCAGTTTGTTTTCTAATTTCAGGAAAGTACTTATACTACTCGCATTGATTTAACTCATTTAGCTCATGTACATATGTGTGTTTATTTAAAAGTTTCTTATCTCTCGTTTACTGAAACAACGTCGTAACTCAAAAACGAGAATAGTTTGCCAGAAAACGAGTTTGAAGTTTTCAATTTGCATACAACTTAATGGAAAAAGAAAATTTTATTTTTCTCTCAAGCTTTGAGTAAAAAAAATATTTTTAACCGAGGAGGAGGTTATCAATTCGTATCTATTTTTTTTGGCGGTGTTACTTTATAATTAGACCGATTTTAAAAAAAAATTTTTTGTCTGAGAGGGTATAGCTGTACCCATTGTAAGAAAATGGGCGGGGCAAAGCCCACAATTTTTTCAAAATTTTATTTTAGGTTATTCCACTTACTTATTGGATTGTTGCGAAGCCTACACTGAAAGTTTTCTAAATTTGAATAAGAAAAAGTTGTCGTATGGTGCCAAAGCTGTTTTTACTTGAAACCAGTAAAATATTTACTAAGTTTCTAGTTCATTAATGAACTAGTTTACAGTAATTATATTTTCATATTTAATTAAAATTTTCCTAAGATTAAGTAAAATTTTTACATAAAATTCGGAGCTTTGCAAAAAAATTTTTTCGTCTTTGATCTCAACTTTAGTAAATTTTCCAATTTCTTTTGTCTTTAATTCTGGTACTTATTTTTATTTTTAATTAAATTCTACACCAAATGATATGTTATTTATTATATCTTCATATTATATTCTTAATTATAATTCACCATACATACATATATATAAATATCTTGAGAGGAGACAAGTATTGAACCAGCAACCTTCTGATTGATAGGCAAGCACTCTAACAAATTGCCTAACAAGGCAGCCTGAATAAGCATTGAAATTATTGAGTTTTACAATTTTATTTTATGTACAAAAAAATAAATTTCAAGTTTAAATATTCTTCGAAAATATGAAAAATTTACTTAGATTTTTTGCTAAATGCAAATTAGTAATAAATTCTATAATTCAAACAAAAAATACTTAAAACTGGTAAATATTTTTCTAAAATTTAGAATAACTTTTTATATCTTTTAAGTAAGTCAAATCTCATGAACTAATAAGGAGTAATTCATTTTCTAAAGTTTATTTTTTGTTTATAACCATTTTCCTACCCTTAGTAAATATTTCCTTTAAGTCAGTAAACATTTCCTAAAATACGAGAAATTTATTGTGTATTTTTATGAACTATTTTTGAAGATATGAACTTTTTATTTTTTACTCATATTAAGTAATTTTTACTAAAATTTTGTAAAAATTTACTTAAACTTAGAAAAAATTACTTAAACTTAGAAATTTTTTTTACTTGAATTTAGGAAAAAAATTGCTTTATAAATAGTACATGTCTTTTTTTTAGTGTAGCAAACAACTTTGGTTCTTGTAATTACACAATTTAAGAGTTTGAAAAAATGGGCGGGGTTAAGCCGATTTAAAATTTATTATTATATTTTACGTGGTTCTGCTTAACCGATTTTTATGAAACTTACCACACACATACCTTAAGCTCAAAAGTAGACACAATATGCCATTTGAAAAATTGGGCGGAATCACGCCCATTAAAATTTAATATTTTGTTTTATGTGGTTCTGCTGCACCGATTCTTAAAAAACTTTACACAGACCCTGAGCTCTGAAAACCCAAAATTTTGCATTTAAAAAATGGGCGGTGGTACGCCCTTTAAAATTTAATTTTATATGGAAATTTTTACACAATATGAAGAACGATATGCAGCACTAACAGAAAAATTAAAGGAATTGAAAACTTCAAACTCGTTTTTTTGGGCAAATTGCTTTTTTTGAGTTATGACGTTGTTTGAGCAAATAAGCGATATGTACATACATACATATATACGTACATATCTATGCAATATGGAGGATATTTATTAAATAAGTGTTTCCTTTCACTTATAAATTTTTTAGAATACTACCCAATAAGCACTCGAAAAAATAAAATTCAAGCACTTGAAATTTAACTGGAAACAAAGTTGAATTCAAACATTTTTTCAAGTAATATTCAAATTTGAAAATATTTTCAAATAAAAAATCAAACAACATACATGTTCAAACCTTGTCAAACAAATTATTTATTTTTTAATAAAATTAAAATTGTGGTGAAAAATATCAGATATAAATAATAAATATAAATAAATATCAGTTATTAAAATCGTGAAAACAATAGTGAAGGTAGATATGCAGAAAGTAATTATAAGAAAACTTGTCGATTGCATTTTCCTTTCTACTTTAATAGCATTGTTTTTGAAGCTTAAAATATACTTGAATTCAATTGTAATACAAGTTTGAATTACAGTATAATTCAAGGCTTGAATTGAACTGTAATACAATTGAAATGTTCGAATTGAATTCAAGTTCCCATTTCACTGGAGAATGCTATTGAAATAAAGTGTAAATCAAGCATAATTCAACCCTTGACATTTGAATATGTGACTTGAATAACAATTCCTTTACACTTGATTTCAAGCAAAATTTCTTATTGGCTAACAGTCTTAT
The DNA here is from genome assembly GCA_905220375.1 of Tachina fera. Taxonomy (NCBI): domain Eukaryota; kingdom Metazoa; phylum Arthropoda; class Insecta; order Diptera; family Tachinidae; genus Tachina; species Tachina fera. The sequence goes on from LR999963.1 coordinate 182,995,294, forward strand.
TATTACATACATACATATGTACATACATACATCCATACATAAATACATATTGCACACACACACACACGCCTGTAAAAATAACTTACCACTACTAAATTGCATCAATTATTTATTTTCCTATTTGACTGTTACATTATTGACATTTCTATTAAATAATTGCAGTTGTTATCCTTCCTTCCTTATTCATAACAAGGCGAAGCAGTCATTATTTTTTTATTTTATTGCATTCGCAATAAAATATTCATTTTCATAACAGAGTGTAAACAATGCTGTCTGTCGTTTTATGTTTGAAGAGAAAGAGAGAGAGAGTGAAGTGAGCGCATTGTGTAAAAGTCAAATGGTAAACAAATGTAAAATGTTACAAGGACACTCAATACCGAGTATTGAAAAATCAATAGCAAAGCGCATTCGCTAAGAAAATATACAGAAAAAGTACATTTGCCTTAGAAGCCAACAAGCAGACAGATAAATTATTTTAATTAAAAAAGAATCGGGCTGTCTTTAATATTAAAAAAAACTTAAATAAAATTTATGCCTATTCGCACTTTACTGCATATTTAAATCTAAAGTTGTGCATAAAATCTAAATATATATTAATTAAAAATATTTTAAATTAGTAATATTATAAAGTAGTGAAAAACTTACAAGTAAAGCCAAAACTAAATAATGAAAACGTCCTCAATTGTGTTCAAATGCATTTACATAAATTTTCTTTAACTATTTTTTAAACATAAATTGATGAATTTAATTTAAGGAAAAATTTAGCTATTTAAATGAATTAATAATATTGAATATAAAACAAAAATGGTTAGCAAAAATGATGAAAATTGTTGTGACATCAATGTGGTCAAGGAACGCCCAGTTTTTATACCGCCACGTAAACGTCAAACGAATAAAAAAACAAATGGAACACAAAACTATGTAGATCATATTGCCAATGTACAGGTAAGAAACGAAATACTCGTACATATTTCAATATAGACTTTAATAATGAAGTATTGAACTGGTGACAAAAAAAAGTTAAGATATCCTAAATAAGAAAAGGGCGTGAAAAAAACTTGAATGCACTGAAAGGTGACCCCTTTACAAAAGTAAAATACGAGTAATAAATTAAAATGTGCCAAGAGTAAAAGGATGAGAACTTTAACCCGCTTTTATATTATGTATGAAGGTATTACTTTTTTAGGGTTCCGTACACCAAAGCTGAAAAGGAACTCCATTGTTTTCGCTACGCTGTCCGTCTGTGTGTCTGTCTGTCACAGGCTGTTTTCTCAATGGACTTGAAAAATTGACAAGGTATGTTGAACCTTTGCCGCTACAACAACAAAAAATTACAGTTAAAAATTAAAGGGTGTTCCAAAACGAGCAACGTAATATGTGTACATACGAGCAAATGTAATATACATACAATTATACATACATATATCTGTGGCAATATGGAATAATATCCTAAAACGACTTAAGTAAAGCAGTGCATTTCGGAAGTTTTTACACTTCCACTAAGAGATTAGAAGGCTCTAATGCATGATTCTACTTTCTTGTGATTCTTTCTTTCCATATGTAACATTTTCACCCCTGAAAATTCCAACTGGGACATAATACAGCACAAATAAACTTAACTTTCTTAAGTCTACTTAAAGCTACTATTCCATATTGCCACAGATATATGTATAAACTTGAAATTTACAAAGTTAGTGTATTTTTATACAGACTACAACAATTAACACTTAAATTTAAAAAAATTTAAAATTTAATTTAAAAAAATTTAAAGTTAATGTTATTTTGACTGTGTAATTTTGACAAGTTGCTGTATCTTGTAAACCGTAAGAAGCAAACTCTTGAAATTTTCAAAAAAGTTAAAAGTAAGAAATCTCAAAATTATAATCGCCAACCGAAAAAATCACAAAAAAACCGAAAAAATCACCAAAACGAAAAAAGCGCCAAACTAAAAATAAATATCTAAAGTTTAGATTATAAACTAAAATAAATCCCCAAAAACCAAAAAATTCTCAAAACGAAAAAAACCCCAAAAAATCAAAAAAATTGTGAAATCGAAAAAAAGTGCCTAGTCAAAACAATCGCCAAGCTGAAAAAAATCGCCAAAAAACGAAAAAATCGCCAAAACAAAAAAAAAATCGCCAAAATTAAAAATAAAATCTAACAGTAAAATAAATCGCCAAATTCGAAAAAATCGAGTAAATGAAAAATATGCCAATATGAAAAAACGCCAAAAACCAAAAAAACGCTTAAACGCGAAAAAGGCACCTAAAAAAGTTTTTTATGTGAAACAAAATCGCCAAAAAGGAAAAAAATTCGCCAAAATTAAAAAAAAATGCCAAAATGAAAAAACGGCAAAAGCCAAAACGAGAAAAAAAGTGTCAAAACTAAAAAATCGCCAAAATTAAAAAAAAAACCCAAAAACCGATGAAATCACAAAGACTAAAAAAATTGCCTATATGAAAAAAATCTCGAAAAAGGAGAAAAAAGTGCCAAAACCGAAAAAACGCAAATAACGCCAAAACAAACAAAAACACTTAAGAGCGAAAAAACCCAAAAAAAGAAAATAAAATGCCAAAACTATATTTTATATAGGCTAAAGTTCCTATTATTCATATTTCGTGTCCGTACGGCAACCTTCGTGTGCGAGTCAAAGTCGCACTTTTACTGAATTTATTTATCTCTTTTGCCAAAATCAGTCGTTGAATTTTTTTACACAGTCCCAGTAAAAAAAAAGGTTCTCCAAAGAAGTCATGAAATTGTAGAGTTTGCGATACGGAAGTAGTACGAAGTTGGATAATTTCTAATGATTTTTACATAGGTCTTTCTTTCCCAATCAACAATATGGAAGGAATGTAAGGAAAAAAATTTTTGGCGTTCTATAATATTTTCCTCAAAAACTCTATTGAAATATTTCGTAATTTTGTTCCATAACGAGTGCCGTAATTTACCCCCAGATTTTCATTTTTATTTATTTCTTTAAAAAAATTGATTTTTTTTTTAAATTATGGTGAATATTTTCTAAAACAATACAAAAATTACACGTGACTAAAATAAACTTCTACTTGCTTTTCTGCTAATTATCGGCATATTAAACAGATTATTTTTTGGAAGCAATGAAAATCTAGTTCCTTAAGAATGACTTCCAATTTTTTTTACTGGGCTGTTATTATAAATATGCTAAAATGCTATTAAATTTGTCATGCTATAATTTTTAAGGAATGAACTATTTTTTATGTACATATTCTTTTACACTCCTTTTAGAATCGCCAAAAGCTGTCACCGTGCAATAATGTATTAGAAGAAGACCTTTTAAATACGAAACTTTTGCTGAAAAATAAACAACCACTGCCTCAAATACCGGTAAAAAGTTCAGATGACAAGTCCATTAAATCGCCCAAATCTGCACAATCCGTAGACAATATTTATGTGGACGATAATGAGCTGAACAATTTCGAGTCCGTATCACAAGGCACGAAATCAATAAATCGCCATGAATCTTCAACCGTCACGCCCTCTAGTTACTCGGAAAGCAGTTTGGATGTAAAGCTTAGCAAATCACAAGATTGCCTGAGTAATCGTTCGGGTTCGAAGAAACGTGTTAATATACGCACCGATTTGGCCCAGTTGAGAAGTGCAAGAAATTCACCAGATCAAACAAATTACGAAGATTTAGAGTCGGGTGAGACTAGTGTTTTGAATACATACGATCAATCATTGGAAAGGTATCAGGATAAAAAAGCGGCAGAAAATCCCAACTACTTGACCATGACGGGCACCATAAAGCGCGGCAAGAAAAAGGGCCAAAGTTTTGATTTACAATTGAATATCAGCAGGGATGAGTTGGAAAAAATTAATGCTGTGGCCATGAAAATGGAGGCTAAAGAGCGTAAAAAGTACTGCAAGTGTTCCTGTAATACAGGCTTGCATATACTTCTATGGTCCTTGATATGTCTGCCCTTTGTTACCTTCATAACAAGCATTTACTCCTTTTACATTGGCACCATCACCTGGTACAATGTATTCAATTACATGCATGAGGAAAAGTCCATTGTGATGAGGCTGCTATTGTCACCCATATTGGTGGCGGCATACCCGATCTATATAGTTGTCTGCAGTATGGGTTTAGGTATTTATGCCGGGTTTTCACAGCTGAGTTTGATATTTTCTACTTGGTGCAATGAAATCGCCGACATTGAAAAAGGTTTTTATGGCTGGCTTTGTTCACTATTACACTTATCCGATTGTAGTCCCTACGAAGTGGTGATATTGACTGACATCCGAGAGGAGTTGACTCAGGCTCGACGTTTGGAAATCCAAACTTCCAATGAAGAGTTAACGCTTTAAATTTTCGCAATACAAGATAGAGAGAGCGAGACCGCATGTAAATTTATAACCGTCATAAATATATAAAAAAAATTAAACAAGGGGTGATAATTGTGATTTAAATTTCTTTTTTAATTTACTGACAATTCAGGCAACAGACATATAAGAAATAACACTATAAAATTGGCGGTTTCTTTGCAATAAATTTAAACAAAAAATGTGTGATATACCGACAAAATTTTCAACAACAAAAAAAAAACTGCATTTAACGTTAGAATTTTAAAAAATCTTTAAACACATTAAACAAAACATTTATGTAATTCCTTAAATAGAATAAAAAATGTTGTAGATTTTGATTTTAAAAACCAAAATACACTGAACAAAATTACATTTATGTACTTGTATTTTGTAAGTCCAAGCCAACAAAAAGAAAATAATATATATACATACGAACATACATATATCTGTAAGAATGTGGTTATTCTAAATTCTTTATATCATTTAAAGCTTAGCTGAACAGATATTAAAAAAATACTTACATATATAAACTATTTTCAAATATGATTACACTGTAAATAATGATTTAATGAAAACTAACTCCCGGTTCACACACTTTAACTTTTGTTGATCAACTATTCCAGCTGTAAAAAAGACCGTGAAGGATATGCAGATGTACATATCTGTTCTTCTTACAGCTGACTTACGAGTTGATCAACAAAAGTTGAAGTGTGTGAACAGGGACTAATATATATATATATATTTTTTTTTTCTTTGGAAAAAGCATATAAAACTCTATTTTTAAATTAAGTTAAATTAAAAGAAAAATACTATGTACATGAAGTTTATCTTAGTTTTAGAAAGAATTCTATTGAAACATGTAAATTACTCTTAAGACTAGTTTAGGCCTCATTCATAAAAATATTTTTGGTTTATACAAAAAAATTTCTAAGGAAATTTTATATTAAATTTCATTATTTAACTTAAATTTACCTGATTTTAAATTAATTGTTTAGCTTTAAAAATCTTCTTCAATTTTTTAAATTCACTGGGACTGAAAGCGGGGAAAAATTTCATAGGAGATTCACAATAGTATTTTTCCCTTCCAGAAACTATAATTCTACTTGTTATTCACGATAGAGGTGAATTTTAATTGTTTTTCAGTTATACGATTGCATAAACTTTTCCATTCCTGAGGAAACTATTGAACATAATAATGCACAATGAAACTTGTCTATGCTGAACTTTATTATTATGATTTCTCTGTTGTAACGGATCAATTTAAAAATTGTAAAAATAATTATCTGGTGAATTTTATTTTGATTGAATATCCGTTTTTGCAATAATTATACAAGATTTTTCATTTTAACAAAATTTTATTGTAAGTAAAAAATATATTAAAGGCCCGTTCATCTAAATGCGAGCGATAGCTTCGATTGAAAATTTATATTAGAAACCAAAACAAAAAACTGAAATTTGTTTGTGTTTTCAATATAAATATATAAAGCTATCGTTCGCATTTGATGAACAGGCCCTAATTAAATTTGTCATTTCGACTCGCAATCACATCCGCTGTTAAATACAATATGGGTTTCAACTGGCCTTGTTCAGAATATTATTTGGTTTGCCATTGCATTTGAAATATTGAAAATAATTATTTTTGCAAAATTCCAAAGCAAGCCAAAAATTGCCAACCTAATAAGCATTTTGCCATGTTGCACTTTTTGCGTAAAAATATGCTAAGACATTAAATAATAAATTTAAAGAATTCGTATACTTCAAAATTTTTATAATACGAAACTATATGTAGGTGTATAATTTCAATTTACATATTTTTCAAAATAGCTTTAAAGTTTAGACGCTTAGAGAGGCGGTGAGAAGCTTGAGGGGTAAAAAAGGCGCGAAATGAAAATTAGAGGAAATTTATGACATTTCTCTTTGCCTTTTTCGCACTCTCAGCACTAAAGGTGGTGTCAGATACAACTTCAAAGCTTTGCGTGACGTTTCTAACTTTGGGAAAAAAGCGTGAAGCAAAATGTGTATGACACAATAAAAACACTTTGACAACACTCACTATTTGTTTCACTATTTTGTTTTATGCATAAAACACAGCACAATTCGATTACTCTGATGCCACTAACTCGTTTTTTATGTAAATTTACCGAAATTTTAATACAAATTTCATATTTACATACTTACATACTATTTTTGTCAAACAACTTAAGAAAAGTATACCAACTGTTTGTCAAAGCCCGCAAAAAGTTGAGAGTTGCCTAACTTTTCGCTTCGCTTTGCGTTAAAAGTACTTTATGTGACATGTTTCATAAAAGCACGTACTTTTCATCTTATATGTCAAAGCGAATCTTCAACGCAACGCGAAGCAAAAGTTTTATCTGACATGGCCTTAAGCGTGTCTATAAATGCCAAAAAGGCATGAATAAAAAGGCTTAATATAAATTTGCGTGATTTAAATGATAATTGTCAATACAAGGCAGGCTAAAAAGGCATAGTTTCAAATGGCTCTTAGAATTTTAAAAGAAAGCAGCATAATATAATTTAGAAAAATTTAATTTAATTTCAAGATTTACAAAAAAAAATACATTAAAAAAAACTAGTCTAAACAATAATTTATGGGGTTTCAAAGGAATTAAAAATAAGTTGAATGAAATACAGTAAAAAAATTTTGTAGATCAAAAAGTTGATCTTTTTTTTTTTAAACAAGTCAACATATCAAACATGTAAAGTACATTCCATGATGTCGAGACCTCTGGTAGACATAAATTAGATATACATACGATCAAAAAAATCATCAAAAACTGTCTTCTTCTTCTTTGGTCGTTATAAAGAAGCTTAAACGACATAGTTTTCGAACTTCATTGTTTGACCAAAATCAATTTTTTGCGATCGTAAATAGTCGATTTTCGTACAAAAAACAAAGTTTAAAACATGTGTCGATTAAGCTATTTTAGCGGTTATGGTTCGATATGTTAAAAAAATCCCGGAAATAAAATTTAATTTGTGCAAGTTTTTGCTGTATTTCATTGTTATTAAAAAAAAAATTCCTAATTAAGAAAGACCAAATTAAGTTCCATCTAAGAATCTCAGTAATAAAAATATATAAAAAAAATTTTGCATTTAATTATTGATAAATAAAATAAAACGAAAATTAAAGCATTTATACGATATTAAAGTTTTGTAATACTCGTATGTGTATAGGTATTTAAATTAAAAACTTAAAAGTTTATTTATGATTCTTAATTTGAAATTTTTTTATAGAATATTTATATTGTAAGTTATTTGAAAGTACTAAAATAATCATATAAAACTTGAACAAAAATTGCCTAAGTATGTAAAATCAATATATCAATGTCGAAAATTGCCAAAATATACTATATAAACAAAAATTTTTTAAATCTAAATGAACATAAAACTATTTTATTTAAAATTTTTAGTTTCTTAAAGTAAGTGATTTGCTCTGTATAACTTTAACTAACTGGCAACACTTCTTTTATGGCAGGGCTCCTTTAGGGGGTCAAAGCCACAGTGGGTCGAAATAGGACACATCAGGTATAAGAAAACTTTAAACAATGAATTCTTTTTATTATTGACTCAATTTTAAAAATCATATGAATTCTTCTAGTTAAGTTTTACAAAAAAACACTCTATACGTATGGGTTATTTATCTCTTACAGTTTTGAAGATATTTATTTGTTAAAGTTCAAATTTTTATTTTTTTGCTGTTGAAAGGTGTATCCGTGCATGGTGATTTGGCAAAACAGTCTGAATAAACGACAGCCAATTAGACAGAGGTAGCTTCAACAATATGGCCACTATCAACTGTCAAAGACCGAAGACATCCAGGGTTGCCGTTGAAAATTTCCAAAAAGTATTATAAAGAGGGTATTTAAGGCTAAGTTTACATCTGGCATTTCTTGTGTGTCATTTGCCCAAAAAAGCGTAACCAAGTAATTACTAATGAAAAACTGTTTGTTTCAGTCATGTATTTATTGATTTAAACAGTTTGCAATCATGTTGGATTCTATAAAATTGTCTATTAATTGTGTATGAAACTGTTTAACTTAATAAATACATGTCTAAATCAAACTGGTTTTCATTAGTAATTAGTTGGTTACGCTTTTTTTACCCTCGTGTGGCACATGGAACACAGATGTAAGCCCGGCCTAAGAAAAAATAGGGTAAAAAAACTAATTAACATACTTTAATTATAAATAAACCAATATTAATCCTCTAACTGGCCAGATCTTAAAAATTATTGGATGAAGGCAATAATTTTTTAGAGTAGTCAAAAGAACCGTAAGTTATTATTTACAGGTGAAAAAAATAATGAAAAATCACATTTATTTATAAAAAGTTTTATTAAATACGATCGAACTGAATATCACCAACTGGACGAACAGCTTTTTTTCCAATACCTGATATGATAGACTGTGCATATGATTGCTCTACGGCATACATTTTGTTAAAATGATACAAAGGGATAAATAAAAAAAAGGTCACAAAAAGTGTTACTGCAATATAAAATTGCAAATTAATTGCATTGGCACGAAAAAGGTTCAAAAGTGATATTTTAATATCACAACGGCAACGCTGAAGACACCTTATTAACATTCGATTATCAACACTTAACACATAGCACCAGTAGGACGTTGCCATACACAATGACCCCCATCGTGAATAAAGTTTTAAATTATTGTTATTGTTATTATTGAAATTTTCATTCCCCAAGACGGGAAATTTGGTGTGGTGAATTTCATGGCAACGTTTGATCCCGCTATTAACACGTTGTGAATGCAAAAAACGCGCAAAATGTATTGAATATTAAAAAAATAAATTTAATAATAAGAATTACACAAATTTTGTGGTTCAAATAAAATATTTTTAAGTGTAAATTTTTGAATGTTCTAAGAGCAGTGGAAAATATTTCTTTCTTTATATCGCCGCCATAAATTTGACTGTCTATGAAATAAAGAGGTTCATACAGTATATGCACAAAGGTGTTGCAGGAAATTATTGTCAACAAATCGTGAACTTTATTTAATGATCTTGTCATAAAAATATGTCTTCGCAACTTGTAATATTTAAATGGAAGAAAATTATGTATTGAAATTAGGCGATTCGCCTGCAAAATTAAGGTGAAAATGTTATTCATGATAAGGCCAATCAAAAATGGGAAATCATTTCTAGGAAAAAGATTTTTCACGATTGAAATTTACTAAAAATAAAATATTTCGATTCACGAACTGGAAATGCAATTAAAACTCGTTTCCCATCCCTGAGAATAATGAACTTAAAAATATCCAAGAGTTGGTATGGAAGATTTAATAAACGAATCATCTAACCAAGGTACGTTTGTACATATATTTATTAGTAGCCCAAACTTTAGATAATCTTAAAATGAAATATTTAAGAAAATTTTAAAATGACTAGAGATATGAGCTCCATAAGCAAACCGAACAACTTTATGAATAACAGAATTAATTTTTCAAAAACGATATACGAGTATTAACAGTCAACATCAATCAGTCAAGCAATCAGTTATTATCACTCCACTTCATAAATATTTTTTAAATTGTTCAAATACAGATAAGCATATACATACATACATAACTACCTAAATATCGTTACCGTAATATAGAAAGGCCCTAACTAGCTATTTTTTGAAATCGAGTTTTTTTTTCTTAAATAATTCGATAGAAGAGCATCTAATGTATAGAAAAATGCAAGAATTTAGATTACAATAAATAATGAGTTAGGGCATTTCTACGAGTATATTAAGGTAATGATATGGATGTAAAATGTACAAATATCTGGACATGTGTATAAAATTTTGTTAAGTTAAGAGTGTTAAGTTTCTATTAGAGGATTAAGTTTATTTCACTTTGTTTTATAAGCTATTCTATGATGTAAGCCAGAGAATGACAATGAGTATTAAAAAAATATACTTAAGGAAATAGTTTTCATTTATTTTAATAACTGCGTATAATCATAATTGTATCAACAAAAAGGCATACGCTGACATATTTTCTCTCAAGCAATATACAGGAGCATCTCTACTGCGTTTATGCGAAAAACTAAAATGCCCTTCAACTGTAAATAAAAAGACACATGCGTATCAAGCGTATTCACTCTCTAGCATACTTATAGTCCGAGTATGCTTGTATATACTCAGAGTATGGATATTTAGTCGACATATTTATTCATCATTTGCCACCGTATACATACATTTTTGTATATCTATAAAATGAAAAGGAAAATGTGTTTTGGCTGTTTGAAAACATGCTTCATGTGTGTGTAAATAAAATAGCCCTGTATATATGCATTTGTAGCCGATTATTACTCAGAGTATTTTTATACTTATGAGTATGATTGTAGCTCATATAGTCTATAAATTTTAGTTGTAGTCGTCTGTGCTGCGTAAAAGAAATTTTAATTATGTTTACATATTTATAGGGCTAAGCAATTTAGACGTATTGGGGCTGTTGAGCAAATGTTGAGTGCCATGCGAGCTTTAGATAGAATCTGGACATCGATTTAAAGTGCGTTCTTGGTAGCATTTGCGTGTATAGTGCTTCAGCCGGTTCTCAGTTGTGTCAGGCTTGAGCGATACGGTTTAGGCAGGTGGCGCTCACTTCCCTTCGCTAGTGGATGGACATTAAGGACTTTTTTGCATCTACATATTACTATTATAAGTTTCACTAATCGTTTGCTGCTGTAACTATTTCAGGACGTTCGCAATTTTTTTTAATTTTTTATGAATCTTCTATGATTCGCAGCCCAACTGTGGTTCGTTGATCACACACGGTTTGAAGACAGGACTAAGCAATTTTGCTGCATGAATTCGTGCATTCTTCATTTCGAATTCCTACTTCGTTTTTGATTATGTGGTTCACTTGGTTCAATGTTATCTTTCTTTATTTATCATCCGGGCCCATTAAAGACCTCGCTTTTCCACTATTATTTCAATAGCAAATCTTTGGAGATTCGTTCTAGTGCAAGGTATTACTACACTGTCTCGAAAGGCTCAATTCATGAATATTTCCCATGAAAACTTGATAATTCCTTTTACTTAGAATTTATGTATGTACGTACTCTTGCGAAGATTTTTCAAGTTTCTTGTAAATCTCATGCCAAGAGATAATACATATATCTTCACTCGATTGTTCGATTTTCTTTTCATAATACTAATTCACTATTTAATTTTATTTTAATCACTTTTATATGCATATTGACTTGCTTCCACACTGCACAGCTGTTACTTAAAGAATGATTTATGTACGTAACAAATTTGAAAAACTTTCGCAATGAACTTATTCAAAAGAAGATTCTTGAAGGTGAATATAATGACATTGAAAAGTAATTTAAAGTGTTTTAACGTAAAAGGGTGACAAATTTTTAGCAATTTCATTTCCGAGCTTTTGAGTACGGAGAGTGGTAATTGTCTTACACACATTTTACATACAAATATAAATTAATTAAATAAATTAAAGTTTTTTCCCATTGATGGTTATTCGCATATGCGTAAAACTAAAATTAATGAGAATTATGCCGGTAAGAAATTTTTCGTTTTACGCTACTAAGGAAGCAATTGAATTTGTTTAGCTGAAATTTGAAATGATGATCATTTCACTGCATAATGGGAAAATCTTCCAAAAACGTCCAGAGAAGATTATGAGTTGCTTAAAAGCAAAGGGGTACAAGTGCAAAAAAGAAAATGTATGAATAATTTTTCTTCAAAGTTTTCTTTTTACTGTTAAGTTGTTGCTTGCTACACCCAGAGAAAAAATAGCTTAAAGTCAATAAAACCTATATTGAATTAATAAGAAATATTAACGAAAGTCTAGTCATGTTGAAATTTCTTATTTCAATATGGAAAAATATTAATTTGCATTATTAATTTATTAATTTTATTTATTTTGAAGTATCTCAATATACATTTTCTATTATATTGAAAATTATTAAATTAATGTGACGCGTTCTTATTTTTAAGTTGCAGCTTTTCCCTGAGTGTAATAATACATTTTTTGTTCAATAGAGTTCAGTTTGAGGCGATCAGCTGTTTCCTACTCTTGCAGTTACATTGCATTACTGTCAACTAAATGAGCCTTAACTGAGCCTTCGTAGCAGAGCAACGCATGCAAATTGTTGAAATTTTTAATCAAAATCATTGGTCTATGCGTCAAACTCATCGTGCACTTCTTCCATTTTCCGATGAAGCCCATTTTTGGTAAATAAGAAGAATTTTTGCATTTGGAGTGAGGAGAATTTATAAGATTTTGTTGAAACATCATTACATCCACAGAAAAATACTATTTGGTGCGCTTTATGGGCTGGCGGAGTCATTGGACCATATGTCTTCAAAAACGATTATGGTCAGTATGTTACTGTATATGGTGAACAGTATAGGAACCTGATTCGAAATTTTTTCTTACCTGAATTACGTGGCATTAATCTTGCTGATATGTGGCTTCAACAGGACGGAGCGACATGCCACACAACTGGCGCAACATTTTTGATGTGTAAAAATCTATACGCTAGGGCGTAAAAATCTTTTTCACAATACAATCACAAATTTTGAGTAAGCGTTATTCAATCGGTGTGAGGTATGTATGAGTGTATTAGTGTTATCGTACGAACAAGAAGTACAGAGGAACTTAACAGCTGCATAGAAACACACTCAACCGAATTTTAAAGCATACCTTCAGGAGCAATGTTCATTTTAATAGAAATTGCTTGTGAATTGCAATAGTGTTGCCAGTGGGGATAATTTTCTTAAAAAGTTGTCAAATATTTTGTTTAAAAGATATATTGCAGTCTTTATAAAGAATTTATAATATTATATATTAACATTGCACGACAATTGGAGATTTTAATAAAAATTTTGCAAACCCACAGCCGCAAGCTTTATCAAAACTTTTATTTGACGTTTACCACTTGCATAGTTATGAGCAATTCTCCACAAACCCCCACAACTAATAATTCCACTACTACAGATGCAGTTTTCCATAGATTTTTAAATACAGTAGAGTCAAAAATGTATATATCTTATTTTAGTTACCATAAGAAAATATAAGAAAATATTAAAAAAGATTTCATCATTAGATGTTTCCGCATCTCCCGTGTGTGGACTCACATTGTTTTTTTTTTAACAAACACAAACCGCGAAGCGATTAGCTTGTATGCAGAAAACACCCACGATCTATGGCGGGAATCGAACCAACGACCTCTGGACTGAGAGGCTAGCATCGCTATCACTCAGCTATAAGCGCACCCCTGTGATTTACTCAAAGAAACTTTTGATGAAAAAATAATTTCACGTAATGGCCCAATTAATTGGCCACCAAGATCGTGTGATTTAACACCATTGGATTATTTTCTTTATGTTATGTTCAGTCACTTGTCTACATCGATAAGCCACAAACAATTCAATAACTGGAAATAAACATTCCAAGAGTTATCGGTGAAATACGGCCGCAAATGCTGCGAAAACTTGTTGAAAATTTGTGTTCCAGTTTACGCCTTCTACGCACCAGCCGTGGCAGCCACATGGCAGAAATCATACTCATGTTTTAGACTCGGGAGTTTTTATTGAAGCAAGTCTGAGTTTGTGGAAGAGAGGGGAAAGAAGAAAGAAGAGGGGTACTGACTGGCTTGTACAGAAAAGATACTTCAATTATCTTTTATTATTTTATTCGCTGCATAAAAACAATAGGAAAATTGAACAAGAAACCGACCGAGTGTAAGCAATCGAGCAGTTTTAAAAGACAATTGAAGAGAACTGCTTTAAGAAAAACTGTCAAGTCTGAAACTTGACATACGAGTATTTAAACATTAATTTCATAAAATTTTCTTTCCAAAAAAGCCCGTTTCATTGATATTAAAAAAATATTTCCTGGTTTTATTATGATTTAAACTTGTGTCACTCTATAAAAAACACCATTTATATTATATATATATATATAGTATATATACTCGTAAATTAATAAGTTTGAAATTAATATATGTACATACATATGTACCTTGTTTATTTATGTATTCGTATATAGTCAGGGTATATAATATTTTTAATTTTCCTTTTGAGTGACTTTGTTGACTTCTATTTTAATCATGACAATTGTATAATCTGAGATAATGCACCTCCAAGTATACATACTGCATGTGCTTGCATTGTGTTTTATAACAAATATTTCATTGCATTCATACGAGTATGTATGTATTAGTGATGTAACGAATGTAAATTTTTGATATTCGCGAATACGAATACGAATATTTCAAACGATATTCGCGATTACGAATACGAATACGAATATTATATGCAACATGATATATTAAAAAATTCTTATGAAAAAGGACTTCACACTCTTGTTGGCGTAAGTTAATAAAAAGTACCAAACATTTTAATGACCGTCATTAAATAATATTTGAAAATGATACAAAGCACAAATTTCTATAAAAAAATTAATGTATTTGTACAAACAAAAATTTTTAGTCATTTATTTAAACTTCATTTAGGATTTATGCATTTATTTATTTAATTTCTTTGGAAAAATATTCGTATTCGTATTCGACTGAATTTGGCGAATACGAATACATTCGTAATTAAAAAAATTTGTATTTTTACTGTATGTTAATTTGAACACCTGATTAGGTGCCGTTTTCAAATCAAATTCTTTTGCAAATTTTAAAAAATTTTCAATTTTCATTCGCTATTTATTAATCATCCCTATCGTGAACATTTTTTGCCTCGAAATATTTTCCCTTTTCACTAAATTAAAATCGTGAATAGTTTTTCCTGTGAAATGTGTTCCCTTTCTTGATTCCCCTTATCGTGAATAATATTTTTCACATGGATTTTTTCACTTTTCCCTTGGTTTTGTTCACTTTATTTTTGCAGGCGAAGTGAATTAATACACTGCGTAATTTCAATATTATACTTGGGATTTTATATTAAGACTTATAAATAATTATTTTTAGGACAAGATCAATAAATAATGTCCACGATTAATAAATAACAATAATTCCTTCGAACACCTTTTTTCATTGAAAATGAATCTCTTTGGTTCACATGCAGTAAATTTTATGGCTTGAGTGTACTAAAAAATTTTTGCACGTCGCCTAAAATAATTCAAAACACAACTTTACACTCAATAACATTTAATTTGAATCCAAAAATACGTGTATTTCTTATTATTAAACTTAAATTGTTTGATTTTCAATTAATTTTTAAGCTTTACATGTCTTCTTCCCGTTTTTTACCTTCACTACGCATTGATAGCGGGAACAAACGTTCCCATGCAATTCATGATTGCAAATTTCAATGCATAGTGAATGAAAATTTCATGGGAACCAAAAATTTCACATTTTATTCACAATAGGGGTGAATAAGAAATACAGAAATTTTAGGTTTCAAGTTAAACAATTTTTAACTTCAAAATTGTGTTTTTAAAAATATTCTAGCTGTAGTGGAAACAAATTCTTAAGTGTACCACCGTGGTGCCACGCCATGAAATTTACTGTATGTAAGCAAAGAGATATACATATACTCCCTGAAAAAAGGTAATTATTGTTAAAAATAATGAAATAAAAAGAAGGGAAAACATTTCTAGGGAAAAATTTTTCACGATTGCAATTTTAAGAAAAGTGGAAACAATTTCCACGATGGGGTGATCTTGTTTCACTTACATTTATTTCGTTTTTAAATAAAGTCTTTATATCGAATACAAAACTATTTGAGTGAATTTGTGCTCAGTTCCTATTACAAGTCTCTCGAACGTATAAATGACAGTTCGTAGAACTGAGTATTCTTCAAATGTATGTACATAAGTATGTATGTATGTTTATAATATAATGCTTATATGCATTTTCTTATCTCCCATAAAATTATACATAGATACATATTTATATGTATGTATATGTATGTATATGTATGTATGTATATTTAGTGACTTTACTACAATACAAACTCTCTGCTGTAGTTGGACGTCAGTGGTCCCCATTGTAATTCGTTTGTCAAGAGCTTTTAATAACAAAAATGTATTTTTGAGTTTCTTTTTTCAAAATAATAAGCAGAACAAATCGTATACACGCTTTACATATAACTCATGCGCTGTTAAATCAATTAGTTAGACTAAAACATTTAGTCTTGCAGGTTGTTGCTCTTAAATTCTACTAAATAAAAATTTCGTGAAAAATTCTATAAAAATTTAAATGGCTAAGGATAATTTAACAGCAGTTCTTTACGGAATTGAGGATATGCGTTTGGTAAGTAATGCGACCTTCAAGTATAAATTAAAATAAAAATGCATACATACATACATACTTACAAATGTATGTATGTACATATGTATAGTATGGGCACAAAGAAAATCAATCAGCTGTTTGAAAAATAAACAAACAAATTGCCAACAACAATTCTATGGCGATTCCGCACGTTTTACTGAAAAATATTTCTGGCATCAAACTTAAATATGTAAATGCTATTTTGTTGATTACTTAATATATTTTTTTTTGTTATTTTGAAACAAAAAAAAACACTACCCTTCCTAACCTAAGTATGTATGTATATCGATTTGATAATTTTGTCTTAATTTTTCGAAATAAACGGCTCCCACAGAGCATATGTATATTCGTAACTGATTTAAAAGAAAGAAAGAATAATTTATTTGCAATTTGTTTTGTTTTTGTGTGGTCAAAAATAAATAAATAAATAAAAGGCAAATAAATATTTTATTTATTTATTTATTTTATTTTATTTATTTATTTTTTTAATTAATGTTAATGGAAAAATTACAAGTAATTTTGCTTAATTAGCAAATTATGCGACTGATTGTACGTATTATTACAGTAGAATCTCACAAATTGGAACCACTTTGTGCACCGGGGGGCAGTTGGAATTTCTGCACATATTTTTTTACAGAAAATTATAAAATTATAATAAAAAAGCAATAAATAAATAATAAAAAATGAAACGCGTTCTTTTTGAATTTTTTTCCCACTTGCGAAAAAAACGTTCGACTGACAATTTATATTGAAAACAACAATAAAATATGAAAATTTGTTTTTGTTTTCAATATAAATTGTAAGGGCGACTTTTTGGGATCGAGATTAAGATTAGTTTATTTTTCTAATTAGCTAATCCGAAGATTAACTTAATCTCACATAATTTAGTTTAATGTTTTTGAGTGGTAGTTTAAACTTCTTGTTATGTGTAGTATTACCATACTGAGGAACAAAATAGTGGCAACATTTTCTGTGCAAAAGTCATACATGTTATCAACACACACTTTCATTTTTTGTGGGAAGAAGAAAGTGTCATATTTTATTATTTACAAGTAAAATATTGCGCATGTTAAAGGAAATATATATGTATATAATAATAAAATATATATATTTATTTAAGTGTTTTTAAATTATTTTACCATATAATTTTTACAAAAAGTTATATGTTTCACAAGTGCTTGTTGTCAATACTAAATAAAGTAAGATTAAACTACCACGATTGGCCGCTTAAGCTAGCAAATAAACCTATATAATCTAGACTACTCAAAAATTGCAAATGAATATTAAGGTTAATTTAATCTCTAATCTTGAACTCAAAAAGTCGCCCTAAGTCGTTTAAGTTTTCTTTCGCAGGTGGGAAACAGGCCATTAGTCACTTTTTTTTACAAGCAGCGACAAATGTTTTATCTGGAAGGCAACGGTAAAATAATACACTTTCATCAGCATTATAAATTTATATTTATGATTTGAACGGGCTAAAGTTCGTATCGCTTTTTAAGCCAAATTACATGTGATAATTATTAATTATTAATGAACGAATAACACATAAGTTAGTTGTAAATATTCTGACTAACACATAGTTGAACGGAACAACTAGCTATTTTCGAAGGCCCTAAACCTTCAGCAGAAATCTACATACTGCTTTATATACGTAACTTTTATACAAATGGAATATGTGAATTGTTTTGATTCATCGTATTTAAGTTTTGCTGAAAGTGTTTTGTAATGAAAGATCAAATTTTCAATCTCTAATTTACAACAGTCTTACCATTGTCAACAAACAAATAAAGTTCGAACAATAATAATTAAAAATTATAAATTTATGTTTCCAATAATCCCAATTCCGCGACATTTGAACGAAATCTGTATTGGAGTGACCTCACCAACATCACTCGAAAGTATTTCAGCAACAATTTTTAAAAACTGAATTCCATGATGGATTTTAGATTTGGAAAAGTATTCATCACTTGCAGTAAATGTGTTTTTATCATTATCATTAATGCTCTTATGCAAAATCGATTTTTTAAGTTGAAGCGTGCGTTAAAACCGGGTTTGCCATACAAAAATCGTTTGTTAAACCAACTTTAAGTTTACCAATTGTTTTTGCATAGGGATGTAAATCTTTTTAATATTTTCACCTTAGTATCTAAACATTAGATACGTTTGTTTGAATTTTTTTTTAATTTTCACACGTCTGAACACTTCACTTTGACCTTCAGTCATCCACTGGCCCAAATTTTTACAAGCATATTAAATCTGTGACAATAAGGAAAAAGTACTTAAGTCATATTTTACTGTTTTGCAGGAGAGCACATTTAAGGTTTCAAGTCGTTTTTTAGAAATTTATTTTTTTCAGTTAAATTGGGAAATTCTCTGTTAACCTTTATTTTTTCAAGCAAACATCGTTCCACACGCTATAAATAGTACACTTAAGTTGAAATATACCAAGGTATAACGTCAATTAAGTTATTATTTTAAATTAGATTAGAAGTCTAAAAAACTAAGCTGCAAGTAATTTTGCTATAGCTTCATGAAAAATCGCACAAATTAATTGAGATTTTGACCAGGAGTACTTCCGAATATGCAGATTACGAGGGTACCACTAACTCGAAATCAGCTTATCTCGACTTAAGTCCATTTTCCTCTTTGTCACAAAAATTTTACGTGCATATGACCGAATTGTACACACTACTAATAATTCGGTTATTCCACGATTTATTTTTACTTAAGAAAGATAATTTGTAGTGAAAATACTAAAAAAATAATAAAAAAACTTCCAGATATTAGAAACTGTTCTAATTTTAAAGCGTTTAATTTGGTGTTTTGACTATTTAGTTCAAAATCATGGAAAAAAATGTTTAGTTTAATAAAATATAAAAAAATACTTTAAGATATTAGAGAAAAATAGGTTCTAATATCAGAGCGTTTAATACATTGAAATGGTCGGTTCTAATTTTTGGACGTTTCGAATTTGTGAGATTCTACTGTATATACAAATCTTTGTCTAAGCAACGATACATTTACGCCCACTTAAGTAAAAGTGCTACTTGCAACTGAAATAAAAGCGTTACATATTTTTAATAATAAAAATTCAACTTGTTCATAAAATACTCGTAGATAAGCGCCGTACAAGTAGCGTGACCGTTTTAGCGACTAAAGTGGCGAATTGCCACTTTTTCGACT
Organism: Tachina fera; assembly: GCA_905220375.1. NCBI lineage: Eukaryota > Metazoa > Arthropoda > Insecta > Diptera > Tachinidae > Tachina > Tachina fera. The sequence goes on from LR999963.1 coordinate 183,015,094, forward strand.
GCCTTGCCACTTTTTGTCTCCCTTTTTTAGAGTGAATTATATAACAATACATTAAAAATAAAAAGTTGTGTAATTGTCTCGTTTTTTTTTTAATTTGTCTGGTTTTTTTTAATGTTGCCCCTTTTTTTGATAAATCCCCACTTTTTGAAAAATGTCATCGGTCACAATCCTATAATATGGGTTTTAGCATTTCGGTTTACAGAACGCGTTCTTTATTTTTTTGTTTGACTTATTCAAACGAAAAATAAAATAAAAAGCTTATTTACATTATGTACTATGTACATACATATTGTTCCCTTAATATAGAAAGGCCCTAAGTCATTGTTTTTTTCAATTCGAGATTCTTGCGTTTTTCGATACATTAGATGTTCTTCTAGCAAAATATAGAAAAATCCGGATTTCAAAAATATAATGAGTTAAGTGCCCTTTCTATATTAAGGAAACGATATGTATTTTCATTTGAATAAGTTATTTTTCAACTTAAAAAAATTTAACTACTATTTATGTGCAAAAAAAGCAGACAGCAAAACAAAATTAACAAACAAATAAAAATTTAGTTTGCATTCTTGAATTTTCTATTTAAATTATTTTTAATTATTATTAATTATTATTTGCGAAGCACACACGAGGCAATCTTTGAAGCAAACAAAAGATTTTGAAATTCGTTTGCTTTCTGTGTACTGAGGTTAAAATTTATATTTACACATAAAATAGGTGGCCCCTTTTTAGACAAGCAAAGTTTACTTTGCAAAGTAAAACGAAAAGTATTAAAAATTTTAGTAAAGTGGGCTGGGAACACAGTACCGAACATGAGTGACTGTCAAAAATTCATCACTTTTGAATGACAGTGTTGCCTGTTCAGACTATCGATCATGTTTGACACTCAAACCTTCCTTCAAGAAATAAATTGGACACACAAATTTGGAAAGATTGGATGAGCATTATTGCTAAAAAAAAAAATTATAATGAATTATTTAAATTTTTTCTTAAAATTTTGGGCAGTAAAAATTACAAATTCTCACTCAAGAAGAAGGCGATTTCATATCAATTCGCTTTGCCACTTCACTCTCCCAATTTGTGTTCACATTTACTGTACTCGTATTTTGGGCAAAAGAACGCAGTTTAGTAATACCCCTTTTAGACAGGTAAAGACTACGTTGCAAAGTCTTAATTCAGCTGGGAGAATGACAGAAAGAGATAGTATTCCTAAAATGCTGTAATGTTATACTTTGTGGTAAAGAGTTCAGTAAATAATTAATAAAATATTGTCTTTAAAGTCAAAAAAAAATTTTTTTTTCAATTCGAAAGTCGAAATAAATTATACCATGATATTTTTGAGATATTTTTCAACAATAAACAAAATTAAAAATCTTCATTTTATAACTAATGCCCTATTATTAAATCATTCGGTTGTTAAAGAACATTTAAATTTGAAAAGTGCTGCTCTTAAGTTTTATAGCAAATGCAAAATGGCCAACGACAATTTATCAGCCGTTCTATATGGAATTGATGATATGAGATTGGTAAGAAAGAGTGAATCGAACAGAATTACATATGATTAGAGTGTGTGAACTTTGAGAATCCCGCGAAACTTCGGATAACTTGTTCTCCAACCAAATTATAAAGAATACGCCATCTAAACAGATGGTGGGGAGCATAAAGACAGAGAGAGCAAGAGAACTTTCGATTTTTCGAAGCCCTCTGACTTTTTACCGTTTTATTTCACTTACTGGCGGTCTCCACTAGCCATATACTTCGTATGGCCATAATATCGGACATCGCAAATGGCTAATGGAAACTGCTCATGTCCATGTTTCGTCCATGCTCTGACATGGATGCCCGAACATATACATACATATGTATCTGAGCAACAATGTTCGCCATGAGACAGAACCAAATTGGTTAATATTCCGCCTGAACATGGACATCGCACGTATTCACTACACAACCCTACGTCTCCACTAGCCATCAACTTGCGACATGACATGAACATGACGCCGCCAGAGCAAGTTTGAAAAATTCATTAACTTCCTTGTAGTGGTGAACACGTGCGATGTCCATGTTCAGGCATATCAAAATATTTTGCGGTAGTGCAATAGAAATGGAATATTTAGCAATTTTGTTCTGTCTCTTTTCTTTCTATTGGAAATGGTTGTGGACGGCGAATCTCATGGCGAACATTGTTGCTCAGACATATAGTCGGGCCTTGATGTCAGTGCATGGACGAAAGTTGGACATGAGCGGACCCCATTAGCCATTTGAGATGTCCGACATGAAGCCCATATCAAGGTCATGGCTAGTGGAGACCCCTAGTCTCCACTCTGCCGACGTCATGTTCATGTCATGCTCAAGTCTATGGCTCGTGTGAAGACGTAGGATTAACAATTTAAAATCATTAATTTTTTAAAAATAGGAAGCAAGAATTTGTATTTTATTGTAGATATTCAATTTCTTAATGAAATTTCTCCATTTCTTTTTAGGAACAACGTCCCATTCCAGAAATCTGCGATAACGGTAAGAATATAAACTTTTATTAAACTTATAGAAGTAAACTGAAAATTTTTCAATAAAATTATTCGTTATTTTCCAAGAGGTACTTTTGGCCATGGACTCGGTTGGCATTTGTGGTTCCGATGTTCATTATCTGGCGCACGGACGCATTGGAGACTTTGTGCTAACGAAACCTATGATTATTGGACATGAATCTGCTGGTGTGGTGGCAAAGGTGGGCGCGAAAGTCAAGCATTTAAAAGTGGGCGACCGCTGTGCAATTGAGCCCGGTGTGCCCTGCCATATTTGCGAGTTCTGCAAAACGGGCAAATATAATTTGTGTCCAGAAATGACATTCTGTGCTACCCCTCCCTATGATGGAAATCTAACACGTTTCTATAAGCATGCAGCCGATTTTTGCTTTAAACTACCAGATCATGTGACCATGGAAGAAGGTGCTCTCTTGGAGCCCTTATCGGTGGGCGTGCATGCCTGTCGGCGAGCTGAGGTTGGTTTGGGTTCAGAGGTTTTAATTCTAGGAGCCGGGCCAATTGGTTTGGTGACACTGTTAGTGGCAAAGTCAATGGGCGCTTCGAAGATTGTTATAACCGATTTGGTACAGCAACGTTTAGATGTGGCCAAAGAATTGGGTGCGACCCATACTTTGCTTATGGATAAAAATGATACCGCAGAGATGGCCGCTAAGAAGGTTGAACGCATGTTGTGTTCTATGCCAGACAAATCAATTGATTGTTGCGGGGCTGAGGTGACTGTTAGAATGGCCATATTTGTAAGTGAAATGATTTTGAGATTTTTCAAAGATATTTCTTTTCTAAGTGCTGATATCTTTTGCATTTAAAGGCCACTCGCCCTGGAGGTTGTTGTGTTATTGTTGGTATGGGTGCAGCAGAAACTAAAGTTCCTTTAATAAATGCCTTAGCCCGAGAAGTGGATATACGCGGTGTATTCCGCTATTGCAATGAGTAAGCAAGACATTTACAAATGCGGAGGTCCACAATAAAACACAATAGTTCCAATTTTCGACTTTTCTGATTCTTTTAACATGATACAATTCTACATTTCATAAAACGCACTTAAGGTCAATAGTTTAGTGTAACTCTGTACCTAAACTAGAAATTCGGACCAAAATTAAACAATTCCAATTTAACTAAAAAATTTCTCAAGTGGAATTATGACATTTTATTGTGAACAAGCAGAGCATCTACACTGTATTTCGAAACGAAATAAAATGTTTTCGAATGTTTGTGTTATTAATAACACAATTCGAAGGTATTGGCTTTCGTTTCGAATTACAGAGTAAACCCCCTGAAATATTTAAGCTGTTTTTTTTATAAAACGAAACAAAAAATTGCAGCCTTATTTATAAAACTTATTAAGGCTTTATAAGGCCATTTTAAGAAAAATTTTGTATTAAAATTTGTTTTAAAAACCCTTTATAAAGCTCCAATACGTTTTATAAACAAGACTGTTAAGGCTCACTTGGCCGACTGTAATGTAAAGTAACTGCAACAGTAGAAAACAGCTGATCGATTGTTATGTCAAAAGCAATGAAAATAGTTATAGAGAGGTAATGTAACGTAGCCTACTTTTCATATAAAAATATCGATCAGCTGTTTCCTACATTGCAGTTACATTACATTACTGTCGGCTAACTGAGCCTTTATTTTTTTTTCTATTTTATATGAAAATCATTATCATACACAACTATACAATTTTAATTTAGTATTTCAACAAACGTTTAAAACACATTTTTATTCTTTTTTTCTTTTTATAAATTTTTAGTTATCCGGCGGCTTTAGCTTTGGTCTCCTCTGGCAATATCAATGTAAAACGTTTGGTTACCCATCATTTCGATATAACAGAAACGCACAAGGCCTTCGAAACTTCGCGCAAAGGTTTAGATAATGCCATCAAAGTTATGATTCATGTCCAACCCAGGGATACTAATAATAAAGTAAAGTTTTAAGTAATTGAGCGTTATTGCAGAAAAAAACACATTTAACATTAATTGTGCATATACATACATACATATAATAAAAAAAAAATAAAACTAAAATTTTAAAATGTTAGATTTTTTTAGAATTTTGAATACTGAACACTGAACCAAAAAGCATTTTTAAAGCAAGAATTTTGTTTTCTCGTTTCAAAAATTTCGCATTTTTAAATAGAATTTTTAAAATAAATGATCAAGCATAATTGCGGCATAAACACATTTTTCATACAAATTGACACAAAAAGCAAACCCCAGAAAGCAGTCGAACGATAGATTCTACTTTATTTTGACAGCGTTTTTTCAAATGCTCTCACATCTAAATACTCATTCTCTCAACAATGCTACCATACTTTCAATAAATTTCATACATTTTGTGAACAAAACTACTAATGCCCCTTTCAGATTAGGCAACTTTAATGGCGCAAGTATAATTTTCATTTTTATTTATTTTCTTATGAACTTGCTTTTATGTTCACATTCAGCAAATTTGTTGAACAAGTTTAATTTTCTTATGCTCGAATTTTTTTAATTTGTTGACGTTTTGTTTCATTTCCCTACAAGAAATGAATGACTGAAACTAACACAAATAACAATTTTTTACTAACACATTTACAACAATTTTGCATTCAATTCAACAGTTAATATAGTTGCTCTACTCTCACATATATGCTAGAGTGGAACATCTAATGTACACATGTCAAAATTTTTAAAATATTGAATTTTACTGAAAATAATTTTTAGTTCGTTCGGTTTTTAATATTAAAATGCATTAAAGTGGTAAAAAAATGATGGTGTTTGTGAAAAAGTAAGATAAAAATAATAATGATCAAAAGGAATTTTATACAGTTTAATTAAATATACATATGTATGTATGTATTCGTTTCTTTTTCAATATTTAGATATTTGGAAAGGGATGATTCGTTGATGGTTGAAGAAGGCTGCAATACAATTCATTCTGTGAAAATTAAAGTTTACAAAAGTGCTAAAAAAGATAAGTAAAATAATGAATAAAAGAAATTCAAAAAGTTGAATTTAATATGTACATATATTTATTTTCAAAATTTTAGATATTTGTAAAGAGCATGGTGTGAAGGTGATGAAAAGGTGTGAAGAGGTCTGGCTACCGCTTAAGTTATTTGGTGTTTTTGTTAATTTGTATATTTGTTTTAAATATGATATTTACTTTTGTATTTTAAAAGCAAATAAAATAAAACAAAAAGTATATTTTCTGTCAGTATATCAATCATTTATGATTACTCAATTGTGAAGGAAATATAAATCAATTATGATCAGTCAAACTTGAGTAATATTTATGCTATCATTGACTTTTAAATAGCACTGGAGTGAGCAGTTCAACTATATGTTATATTCGTTAGTTAGAGAGAGATGCAAGATCACACGTACACAAAAGTTTCCATCACATTTTTCATTTTGCCCTTAGTAAAGTGATAGAAACTTTGTTCTACGCAATGATGAATATATCCTGCCTGACTATCGATCAAATGAGCAGTCAATTGACTGGTAGTGTTCTTGTAGGGTTCTGTATTCTGAATAATATTAAATATTCTTAACACAAAATTAGACAACACACCGACCAAGAAATTAAAGACAATGTCAAAAACAAATAAATATCCAGCGTTGTCAACTCGGTGCTTTTCGCACCGTTTTTGGTGCTTTTTGAAATTTTCGACGCGAAAAATTTTGAAGTTAGTGCTCAGTGCTTTTTTAAATTCATATCGGTGCTTTTTGTTTCAAGTCGGTGGCAATAAACCAAAAATTCGAAGAAAAAATAGGTGATTTTTTCCTTCGGAGAAATCTATATATAAAAAAATAAGCTCTGAACTTCAATGGAGCATTTAAAAAAATTCTACCAAGATTGTACAAGGCTTGGTGGAAGAAATAAGCGCCATATTTCCCTTAAACTTTAACATTTAAATCATAATTAATATAAAAAATGTTTTGCCACGCAACAAAGAAGACATAATAGAAGTATTTACCCAAGTATAGTTTAATATCGAAATTCTGTCTAGTCTAGGGAAAATATAATTAGTCCACTCTCGAGTTTTCAGTTGAGAATTATCGGATATTTCTAATTTTATTTAATTCGAAAAATACGTTTCTTTCCTGACGAAAAATTATTAAAAATAAAAATTTTTATAATAACTACAAAAGGCTTCGTCAAACTGATTTAAGAATTCACGGATTCTTATACAATTAAAATGTGTATCGGATGCCTCAAATTTATAGTTTTAAAAATGTGTTGCAAAGTCAACCGATTATTATATTTTTTATATGCATATTTGTGTATAACAAATTTTTTTTAATATATGATAATAATTAAAAATTTAGTGCTTTTTTACTTAAATTACGCGCTTTTTGAGTGGTTTCAGTGCTTTTTGAAATTTAAAAGTTGACAACGCTGTAAATATCCCAAGACAAGATTGACAGATGTGCAATAGCTTTCCGTGAGCACCTGCCTTGACGGCCTAATCTCACGGGTGCTAGGTAAGACGCCAGACCATCGCCCCCATGCACCCTTTTTAGAATGAACCTATGCCCACTCCTCAAAGGCACATAGGTTGCAATCTTTGTATATAGTTATCCCTGTACTACATTCAAGTACCTTGCTGAGGTACTTTGAGCTATCTAAACTCTGCTGCTATGTCGAAGTCATAGCTGCTGCTATGTCCGTGCCCATAGCAGCTTCTGTTGAATGGCAACAGCACCTAGAATAGTGTCTGGCTGACCGCGTCACGCCAATCACTAGCATTGATTTAACACTGGGAAGCCAAGACTATTCTCCCAGCGTATTTGGTAGCAACCACAGCCACCACGTTAATTCTCCGGCTTCCACGCAATAGTGTTGTGTATACACCATAGCGAGGTCCCCAAGAGAATTCCTCAACCATTGCCGGCACAGCTCAACCACTCATCCGAAATGAACGCATGCCTGTGTCGCCAAATATCCAGTGCCTACTCCACACATACCAAAATCATCCCTTAAACCCCGTGGGGTAGGACGAACTCGGCATTTTAGCAAAGAACACTGACGACCTCTACATGCACTCAATAACTTCAAAGCAGCTCGGCTGTCGGGCCACCGGCACCCGTGGCACCAGAAGTAGCCTCTGGTTAGACCTCGAAGTTCCACCACAAGGGATTCACCTCTATCGTCTTTTGAACTCAGGGGCAGTTCTAGGTGACGCTGCACCTAACTGACATCAACAGGACCTGTCTTCCTTTTGTTATAAATATGTGCACATCCTTTGCTCTGTTATTTCAGAGATCGGGTAGTAACAACATAAGTTCTATGGGTAATGTACCAAAGGTACGTCAATGGAAAAAGCCACATCACCCCAGCTGGGGCCCCGGGCTTGCCACACCCGTAGTCGAAATCGACTCCCCTGGGGGGAGACAAGATTGACAGCAGAAACAGAATTGCCAAGTACAAGCAAGTCTGTACTTAAATCTCGGCAATTATTTTTCCTTCAAACCGACCTTTCCTCTCACAGCCACAAACGCAAGACTTGCGCAAGTAAACTTGCCTAATTTGAAAGGGGCCTTTGAGTTATAGCATGGATGGAAATTCCATACACATACATCTGCCAATCTAGATACTATAAAGACTTTTTATGTTGAAAATATTTCGTAAACCTCTTAACCTCTGCCAGTAGACAGCTTGTATCCTCCCTGGTTTTGAAATACATCTAAAGCTAGATTCACCCATTGTTTCCGAAAAAAAAAAAAAAATTTTGTCCGGACAAAATTTTTTTATATGGAGTTTGACGCTTCTCTTTTTGAGAGAGAGAGAGAAGCTCCATATAAAAAAATTTTGTTCAGAAACAATTGGTGAATCCAGCTTAAGAGTCGAGTTTTTTGTAATTCAAGGCAATCATGAATAAAATTCTGCGTGAAATTTTTCTCGGGAAACAAATTAAACTAATATCAATAGAAAAAACAAAAAATTCTAATTGGAAAAGGGAGGAATTTTTCGAGGAATTTTATTCATGATAGCCCTGGGGGTCTACTCTGTAATTCGAAACGAAAGAAAATGCTTTCGAATTTACATGTTATAAGCATACAAATTCGAAAGCATTTTCTTTCGTTTCGAATTACAAAGTAGACCCCCTGATTATTTTTTATTATATGTATATATATAGCACATACATACATACACATCGATGGCTTAATATAAGAAAGGCGGAACTCGTTTTTTCTACATTTTATAGGAGAAGAAAAAAACTGGAGAAGAACTAAAACATTTACATGCAGAAATAATTTTTCAAATTGCCATAAGTCCTTGATTTTGAACTACATATGAACATATCGAACCTTATTTTCGACTTTATCGTAAGCGACTAAAATTAAATTTTTCAGCAGAAGGGTTTTTTTAATATTCAAATGTGTTTTTGTTCGTAAATTATCGCTTACGATAAAATTTTCCATCCCGTATCTTTAAATTTATCAACAACTTTTGGCATTTTGATAATTCCAAACTAAGGGTAGGCCCATAAAATTTTTATTTCAATAAAAAAGTCTATTTTCGATAACATGTTGATTACGATAAAATTGACAATAATGCTCGATGTTTCTAAAAATTTTACTGATATTTTTGCTTATGTTTAAGTAGCTCGTGCCCTCTAAAAATAATTCAATGGCATTCCCATTATGATAATTTGTATTTGCATGCATATTAAATGCGTCAAATATTCATAAATTTTATTTTATAATTTAAGAGCTTTGTTTTGGTAAACATTTCTTATTTTTATTTCTAATAAAAATTAAGTTGATACCTATTTCTCTTATGTTTTAACAACAACCGTGCCCCCAAAAAAAACTTCAATAACATTCTTATTTGTTTTTGCATTTAAATGCGTCGTCAAGTGTTTATAAATTTTTATTTCTATAAACGTAAAAGGTTATCAAAGCAGAGATTTTCTTATTAAAACTGAGTATAAAATCACATTCGCAAATATTATATACATACATACATATGTATGTACATACTTATACATATCGTCGGTTGGTTTCTGGTTTGCGGCACAGTACAAATACATTAATACAAAAATACATTATGTCTGCAGCAAACCAGAAACCAACCGACGATATGTGCAGAAAAGAAATATGCAGTTATCAAACGCTCTATTTATAGTCCCTAATAGTTCCGAGTCCTAGTAATTTTTTTTTTGTTGAAAGAGCTTTGTTAGTAATTTATTAAAGCAAAATGATAATTTACTTATGGAGATTAGATTAGATCCATAAAAAGATCATATAATTTGTAAAACAATTTCAAATTCTAATGCAATTAAACTGCAATAGGTATACCTTTGTATGTGCATTGTACATTTTACGAGCTGTTTTTTCTTTTCTTTCAACTTTTCTTAATTATTATTATATATTAATAAATAAAATAACTTATCTAACATTTAAGTATACATTTAAGAATATTGCTTAAAAATTCAGGTTGTCTACTATGTAATTCGAAACTAAAGCAAATGCTTTCGAATTGTAATGTTAGTAACATACAAAATCGAAAGCATTTTCTTTCGTTTCGATGTACATAGTAGGCCCCCTGTTTATCTGCAATTCTCTAGACGACACTCATTACATTGTATACAAAACAAGACTCTATCTAGACCTATGTAGACTGCCGAACATCAATCGGTTTCTTATACAAATGAATACACATACGCGAATACATTACTCTCGGTGGCTAGCATTGATCTATACTCTCGATATTACTACCAAAGGGGGCAATAAAACCCTATATCAGGGCTATAATCGTCATTTTATACTCGAAAAATCGGCTGAATCAAAATTAATGCCCCTATCACGGTTCTCAACTAAATTCAGTTTGGTTGTCTAAGGGTAGACCAAACTTACACACTAGCAAACTGTGTTTTAGTATTACACAGTACAACATTTTTGAAGACATTGATTCGGTACTCTATTCTGGCAATTTCACGTGAAAGTAGGCCCAAAATGAAGAACTTGTGCATCATTCTTTTTGTCTTCTTACCTGCTAAAATATTTTTAATATCGATTTGAAGTTAGTAACTATCGTATAGGGGAATTTTTCACGTTTTATGCTCTTTTGTTTGACATAACTCGAGAACCACTAGTCCGATTTAGCTGAAACAAATTTAGAAAAATTAAAAATTACAATTCTTCTTGTCTGTTCCTTTACCGTTTTCCTATGTGTGCAACACTTTCGAAGTTAAAAATGAATGTATGAAGGGAAAAAAGTATTTCTGCCTAAAAATTAAAATTTTTTTTAAAATTCCTAAAAAATCAAAAATGCAAAGAAGTGTCATATCTAATTACTTTCGCATGAAGCCAGGTAACGTGTGAATAAAGTGAGAAATTTTTTGAGAAAATCGATGAATAAATTTATTCCAATAATGTTATGAATGAATATACACATAACTTAAAATAAAAATTCCAATTTGTAGTGCAGCTATTCTTACACAGAAAACATGGAATTTATGGAATCTATGCATAAAAAAAAAATTTAAAACATTTTCAATTATAATTATAATTATTGTCAATATCCATCGATATGTCAATACATACATACATACATACATATGTATTGTATGGCCTGGATATGTCCAGATATTGAAAATAATACATATCCAAATTCCATCGTCCTAAGGAAGAGGAAATACATACATTTTCATGTCGAGAGGCGCGGAATAGGGATTGATTTAAAATACGTAGTTTCTTCTGAAAATTTTCTCAGAATTTTGTGTAGATTACGTTAATTGAGAATTTGAAACCATTCTCTTCTTTTAACGCCTTATAACTTTGCTCCCCTCCGTGGTACAATTATGAAAAACATTGATAAGTTGTATCCAAGATCTCAATACTTTCGATGGGCGAAATTTTTAAAGAAACTTGGCTTTTTTTACATTTGTGTTATTTAAGAATATCAATTTACGCAGATATCAATATAAAATAAAGAGGGGGCAAAATAACACCAACATCTTTAAGTAGGGGGTAAGTAATACATGAATTGTAATAGTCGATTTTTTAATAAAAAAAAACTGTCATATTCTTTAAAAAAATCGAAAATTTTAAGGAAAAAATCGTCAAATAGTCATTTTGCTATTTTGGGCACTAAAAATCGTCAAAATGACGATATATGTATGTATATGCGCAGTTTAGCTAGTTTGGTGACCAATTATTTTATGAGCCTCCAAAGATTTCACAAATCCGTGAGCCCTTAAAAAAAATAGTGTCAGCAGTTACTCGGCCAAAAGCTAATTCAGACTTGATGATACCGTTTAACTATACATACATATTTATATGGCAATAATGTAGATAATAGTTCACTAAACTAATCTTAATATAATTCACTAAACAAATTTATTTCTTCTTTTTTCCCTTTTTTCAGCACTACTACAGGGTAATTTTTTGCTAACAATATTTAGCATAGTTGTTGCTACGGTAATACTGAACAACTTTTCTGAACATATCAATTACTCTTATTCCAGTTGTAGACATCGATTTCACGTTACCAAACAATTTTGGGCTCGTTTACCAGCTCTCGAGAACATCTTTATGCTACTGACAACAAACTATTTCCGTTCCCTAAGGTGTAGAAAATAGCTTAAACCTGCCAACAGGAGCCAGTTGTTTTCGACAACGGGTACAGTCCCCAATTTTTTGATATTCACCCCTATCGTGAAGTTTTTCCCTCGAAGTATTTTCCCTTTTTCCCAAATTGCAATCGTGAATAATTTTTCCCCTAAAATGTGTTCCCTTTCTTGATTCCCCTTAGCGCGAATAATATTTTTCACATGGATTTTTTCACTTTTCCCTTGGTTTTATTCACTTTACATATTTTTGCACACGAACTGAATTAATACAATGCGTAATTTCAATATTATACTTGGAATTATATATTAAAACTTATAAATAATTATTTTTAGGGCAAGATCAATAAATAATGTCCACGATTAATAATAATAATTCCTTTTGCAACAGCTTTTTTCATTGAACACGAATCAGTTTTGTTCTCACATGCAGTAAATTTTATGGCTGCGGTATACTCAAGAATTTTTTTGCAGGCCCTTAAAATATTGAAAAACATAACTTTACACTCAATAACATTTTATTTGAATCCCAAAATATGTGTATTTCTTATTATTGAACTTAATTTGTTTGATTTTCAATTAATTTTTAAGCTTTACAAGTCTTCTTGCGGTTTTTTACATTCACTACGAATTGATAGCGGGAACAAACTTTCCGATGCAATTCACAATTGCAAATTTTCCTTCATGGCAACAAAAATTTCATATTTTATTCACGATAAGCGAGTGCCAGACACATCAATATTCAGCTTCAATACATGTGGTTGTGTGCGTTTGTTTAACAAAAAATAGTCACACATACAATATTGGTGTGAATATTTTTTATAAACAAACACACACAACCACATACATACATATGTATGTATATTGAACAACTGGAATAAGAGTGAATACTCTGAACGTGTCTAGGCAACCTTAAAGCTCATACAGACCACTTTTTACATTAACAGTTCTCGTTTTTCATATTCCCGGTTTACACACGTCAACTTTTGTTGATCAAGTCGTAATTCAGCTTAAGAGAGAAAGCTCAATTAAAAGTGTATCAACAAAAATTGACGTGTGTGAACCGGTAATAAAACTTTACTTAGTCTCGGAAAAAAGATATTTCGTCGGGTGGTTATTGATTTGCCGCAGTAATAATGTATTTTTAATATGCTGTGCGGCAAACCAGTAACCACCTGACGATTTGTATTTCCTTTTCGTCTTTCTTACAGTTGAATTACGAGTTAATGAACAAAAGTTGACGTGTGTAAACCAAAACTTATAAACATTGTGGCTGGCTGACTTGCAAATCGTCAGTTGTGTTTTCCCAATTCACTCACGTCAACATTTGTTGATTAACTCTTAATTCAGTGATAAGAAAGACGGAGAAGCAAATACAAATATTTTTTCCACCAGCTGATCAAAAAAACTGACGTGTTTGAACCGAGACGTTTTTAGACACTCAAATTTGACGTTGCAAAGTCTTAATTCAGCTGGGAGAAAGAAAGAAAGAGAAAGTATTTCTTCCAATGTACACCGCGCAAAAACGTCGCCTACAAGTATTAAGAACGCCGCAAAGAAGCAACCAGCGCAACGGTTTCAAAGTTGATGATCATGATTGTAATGTTTAGCAACTTTGTATCTATACACCATATAAATACCCACATATTTCAAATAAATTTTCATAATCTATTGAATTATGTGCCGTCAAAAAGATTTTTGCATGCTTTTATTGTGAAATAAATTACAACAGTTACTATTATAACCTTTTGTATTACGAAAAAAAAATTTAATTTTTTATTTAGTCCGATTTTTTAATATTAATACATAATTTATGTATTTCAGAAAATAACATTAAAAAACAATTAAAAACGAAAAATTAATATTTAATATGTTGCTTTTTTTAATAACTGGAAGCTTCACAAATATTTTATACAATAATTTTATTTTTAGAAAACTAATTTAAAAATTAAAAACTTTTTAAGCTTTTCTTAGGCACTCACATTTATGTGTAATAACTATATTTAAAGAAAAATATGAAACAATATTTAAGGAAAATATAAAAAATAAATTAGATATACATATCGAGATGTAAACGCCAAAAACGTATTAAGCGGCACATTTTGGACCTCGTTTTTTTTGACGAAAATCAATTATGGTAAAAAATATTAAGTTGGAAAATTTTGTCTTTTAAACTTTTTTGGCGTTAAGGGCACAATATGTACGTATTTAAAAATTTCTGAACAACAAGTATAAAATTAAAAAATGGCTTGAAATGCATTATAAAGAGATTCAATCAAAATTAAAAATCAACAAAAATTTCGCAAAAATATTTAATTTATTTTTTTTTAATAACATTTAGCTAAAACAGTTATTAAAATATCTTTAATTTTGATTTAAAAAGATTTAGTTGTTGCTTTTTTTGTTCCTACAAAGTCCTTTACAATTGTGCGTTTAAATTCATTTAATTAAACTCCTTCTAAGCTTGAGTTAAGACATTGAAAAAATAGAAAAATTACAAAACTTTATAGAGGAATTAAGTGACACATCATACATTAGAATCGTAAAAGTTTATGCAATTATATTTGGGGAGCGGAGGGATTAAATTGAAATGTAGGATAGCGTGGAGCAAACCCACCTTCACCTATCACTTTAGTATGCTCAGAGTCATCACGACCAGTTATTTTAGTTGCCCTATAATCTGTCTCTACGAAATGGGGAGGAGCTAAACAGATAAAGAAAAACATGATTTACGTATGTACATATATGGAAATGGGTAAACTCACGTATATTAGGATACAATTGACCACCAGCGCTATCGGCCACATTCCAGCCTAACGCACCACCTTGACCCTCAGGAGGACTTGCTGGACTCACTGGCTGCGTAGGCGCCATAGAAGGATCGTCCGTATTCTGTTGCGGCACTACTTGAGCTGGCACATCTGTATAAGGTGCCGGTGGTTTGAATGAAGCTAAGGGTATGGTGCCCAATGTAATGGGTATGTTACCCGTTAGATTGCGATGTGGACCGCTGACATTGCACTCAATATGCAAGTCATAGTCCAAAGCAATCACACCACAATTCATCAAATTTGTGGGCGGCAGTGGTGGTATTTCCAATTGCTGATTAAATGTACGCGATTCTCCCCCCGCAACGGGACCAATACTCAGCTCGGCAATAGTGATCTTTTGCTCCTTTTTCTCGGCCCTCGGTTGGGTAGTTGTAAACGTAACTCGTTTACGTAGTACAAATTTAACAGCGCTTATGCCAACATTACTTGCATTATCACATTCACAGCTTATAGGAATTATTTGACCAGACACATAACCCGTCACGGGTATAATTGTTGTTACCGACAGAGGGCCGGACTTGCAACAGAAACAGCAAAATGATTTCTCCAATTCTAACTTGAAAGGCTCCTTAACGCGAGGATTGAGGTTCAAGTCAACAGGCGAAATAACCGTAAAGGCCATTTTCATATCTTGATCAAATTTCCAGGGTCTATCCAAAGTAACCTTAATCGTATAACGTACATGGCCAAATTCGCCCTCAAATGAAGAGGGCAGAGTAGGAGGAAGAGCGCAAGTAAATGGATAAGTGTGAGTGCCAGCGGGGAGCTCAATTTCAGCACCTTTTTTTTCATTAAATAAAGCCAGTTTGAAAGCATTTACATATTACTTTCCCAACTTGTAAAATTAAACAAACACAAATAATTATTTACTCACTATTTTTTCCACCCAATAAATAATACTGTATTTGAAAATATTCCTCATGACCCTTAAAGGTAGTGGTCTCATCCTCATCACGGCCTTCGCTATTCGTCACCTTACGTGTTTCAGACCATTCTGTATTCGCTTCACCCAAAAAGCGTATGATTATACCTTGAAAATTAGTGAAACCGATTATGGTATTATAGTTTCGTTTTTCATTAAGAAATGGATAAGTTAAATTAAATGAAAAATGTCAACAGTGGCAGGCAGCAACCAATTAAATTTTTCTTTAATAATGAAATTTCAATTATTCGGCTCACATCTCCTCACTTTGAAATGTATTTTGTATGTATGTATGTATGTAGGTATTTGCTGAGAAGGTTGATTATCAAAAAACGCATACCAATTGTTAGCAAGTATGTAAGTATGTATGTATGTATATATATTTAAATTTAAGCGTTATTAAAGCATGACATCACCAATTGAAGATTATGGGATATATGTACATACATACATACATATGTATATATGAGTATACATACATATGTACATATGTATATGTATATAAACCCTGCAAAGAATTCACTTCCGACTTTTGGTCACTTGGCGAACATTTCGTATTTCGCGCACATCGATAATGAAATTTTCGGTTATAAAACTTTTAGAGGTGAATAAAAGAATTATGTTTTAAAAGTTTTTGCATTTTTTTAATAATTTCTAGTTTAGTAGATAATCGTTACATTTAAAATAAATATCTATAACCTTTGGAAACTAGAAGATTTTAGTGTGGCAGAGACTCAATTAAATTCTATGGAACGAATGCGCTAAAGACCAAAATTTATAGTTTATTTAATCATTAGTTTATTTCCTAACAAATTATTCTAGTTAAACACCTTCCACAATTATATTGGATTCAAGATAGAGAAACACAATGCGTTCATCTAGAAATCTCCCACCCACAAACAGGAACGAAGACGCACAGATGAGTTGCAGTTCAAAAGAAAATAAAAGCCAATATGTAGGTACCACCTACATAAGTATGTATGTATGTATATAAGTATGTACATATATAAAATGTATTTAGATAGCTAAAAGCTCAATGGATCTAAAAATATCAGCAAAAGCAAATAATCAAGCAAGTGACCAAAAATAAAAACAAGAACCGGCTCTTGAACCGGCTTATACAATGAAGTCGGTTAAAAAGAAAACAAATTTGCAAATCAACATATGTACATAAATATGTATGTGTGTGTATTAAAATGGCTATAATAAAATTTCTATGCATGTGCATACATAGTATATACCTACATACACACAGATGTATGGATGTTAATATGTATATATGTACATACATATTTATATATGTATGTACAAACCCGAAATAAACAAGTGTTTGTTGGTATTTTTTCATTTTACTATGAATAAGTGGGAGGTGTGGTAATTATGAATAAGTCCCAAAGAACAAAAACAATTTCAAGTTTGTAGTTGTTAATAGTACCAGTACAAACCCTGAAGGAAATGTCGATGTTAAAAATGTACTGAGTCACTTTTGTCTTTGTCACCAGTACTACTCTCTAATTATTCCCCATACAATACTTTAAGCTATAGACATTTAGCATATGCTTGTCATTGAAAATCTACTAGTAACACTACTAGGTAGTGACGTTCTTATGGAAACATAAAGGCATACCAACCAGACATTTACTGGTACTTTTCTATACCTTACGTACATACAAATTTAAGTAAATTGAGAAGTTGACGAAAACCCCACCGGAAATACACAACATCTGTTTTCTCTCCTTCTTTTATACTGACGAATAGAATAGAAATTGTAGACAATATGACTACTACTACAATTTTAGTGTTGACATAAATATGTAGACACTTGTCCCCAGTCTGACTGCAGGGTTAAGTACATACGCATATCTAAGTATGTTGTAAGCATGTATGAATTTGTGCCCATATATTTTTATTTTTGCAACCAAAAACAAAGTTAAACAACATACATACATATATGTACAAAGCTTATGTACTATGTATGTAGGTATGCATCCATAGCATTCCATATAAATATGTACATATGTATGTACATATATACATAAGTATTTAAAGCAACAACAAAATTATATTTCAAATAACGTAAATACATACATATGTACATACATACATACTTATATCAAGTTGGAATTAGTTGAATAATGATGATGTTTATATTGCTTTGATTTTTTTGTGTAAGGCAAATGATGATGTGATGCATACGACAACTTTAGTGAAGAAAACAAAAAATGACTAATATTTTCTTTATTTTTTTTTGTTGCGGTGCAAATAAATATTTTATTTAAATTACTATTGTTTGTATTAATACTCAATAAAAAGCCATTTTCCTATTAAAATTACCACTCACCTCTTACTTTTTTTGCCGAATCAAATGTTAATTTTACTTGTCCATTTATAGTTTGCCCTGCATAATAAGTATTCCAGGGATTATCCAATTGTACTTCACAACCTTTAAGACCCATTTTATTTTAATAAATTTTTCTTAAAAATTTCCTTCAAGTATTGAATATTAATTTGATAAACACTTTTACTTTGCAACTCACACAACACGCCCAATTAATTAAGTGTAGGTTCTTTAATAATAAAAAATCCAAGTGCATTAAACCACTGTGCTAAATATTTTCACTTTTGTCTACCAATTTACATACACAAACACCATTATCGACAAGTGCAACTCTGCAACTACTGTGAATGTTTCAAATACTATACAACAGTGTTACCAGTTTCTTTATGAAAACCCCGATTATATATAAGGATGGTACCATGTTATAAATGCAGCAAAGTATTTCGATTTTCTATATAAGGAAACTTTTCTATAATGAGCTGTGCTTGTAGATAACGTCTCTTCTAAATTCTTAATGATGTTACAAGAAACTAGACAGAAAGAAATAATAGCCACTATTTGTAAGCATGCTTTTCCACTTAGGGTAAGTGAATATTTTGTATGTAGTTTTTAAGGAAGATCAATAAGCAAGGCGAATTCAGTATCAGGTGACCTTATCAGCCCAGCTGATTATCAGCTATTGATGCCAAACTGAGCAATTTGAACCAAAATGTCAAAATTTGCTTGGAAATCTTCAGACAGTTTGGTTTTGTAGCGTATCAAACTATGTGTTGTTTTTTGTGTTGTAAAATTGTTGAAGCGATGAGTTCAGCTGATACTGAATTCGCCTTGATCAAAAAGCTACACCTAGTTCTTCTACAATAACAATACAATACAAAAACTTCATACATTTTTTCCCATATCGTAGGATGGTTACTGGTTTCTTGCACTGATCATTATTCCGGCGAAGCGGTAATCTTCCGACGATATATGACTATGATAGTGGTCAATGCCAATGAACATTGTTAGAGTGTAAGACTCTTGAAAGATATGCCAAACACAAAAATGTGTCCTAAAAATATATGTGAATTCAAATCTAGATTGGATTGGTAGGGTATTTTTAAAAATGCAAAATTTCCAATTTCTCTATTTTGAGTGACTTGGCAGCCCTTGTTTTCTTGTTATCAACAAACCTTGCATAGTACAATAAGAAGAAAACTTTTCATAGACTACAGAAGAAACGATCAAAAATTTTGCAAAACAGACCTAGAACCGGAACATTTTTCTGGAACGATTGTCCTTCTTTTTTCATTTTAAATTTTGTTGCATATTCTAAAATATAGAGAAAAGAAAAACATGTCACTTTTTCGCAAACCTAAAAAAATTCAAAGAAGAGTTTTTACAACCACGTTAGACGATGATGAAGATGGCAATAGTGCCTATGCTGGCACATCTGGAAAAGATGCACGCAAGTCTAATGATAAGGAAATGGATGTCGATGATCATGGTTATATTGTTGCACCACCTCCACCACAAATATCTGGAAAGGCCGATAAAAAGAAGAGCAAGGAATGCAAATCAAAAGCTTCTACAAGTAAAAAGGAAATAAGCATTGGTGCTGGAGACGGTGGTAAATCGAAGGCTCTACTTAGCTTTGCAGATGAAGGTAATTTATTTATAATTGTTGCTATAGCATTTTATATGCTTTCATCTCTGACTTTGTTGACGGAACAAATCTCAAGCTTTGCTTAGAACTTTGCTTTTGAGTACATTATACCTATTCAAATTATAAGGCGCAGTAGATAGTAAAATTTACATTTCTTAAATTTTTGCAGAAGAAGATGCTGAAGTCTTTCAAGTCCGCAAATCATCCCACAGCAAAAAAGTTATGCGTATGTTAGACAAGGAACGTAGGCGTAAAAAGAAGGAAGAACGAAGTAGCGATAACAATTTTGGCAATAGCTGCAGCGGCACTAGCAGCAACAGTAACAATGACTCCCATTATAGTAACCATCATAATAGGGAGCGTGAAAATGGTTCACGTAATAATAATTCTCATAATTTAGGTTCATCTTCAACGTCAACACATACAACTAGTTCTTCGGAACATAGTAAAAGTAATAAAAGTGATAAAATCCAAACTGAAATACGCACAGACGACTTTGTGGTAAGGTTATTATTATCATTTTTCTACAATTTGAAAATCTATTCTAAAAAAATAAGAAACCGCATCACGCAAATTTGTGTCTGGTTTGAAAGAAAAAATAATATTTTTAACAAAAGTACCAAAAAGAAAACTATTATTTTTTCTTTTTATCTAACTAAATATCAAATGCATGTCAAAAGAAAAAAAAATTAAATTACATCAAGTATAAATTATTATTGTGAAATACACAAGATAATAATATGCTATTATATATATTTTTTTTATACAAATGTGCTTTATACATGCACAGTTTCTACTTTTAATTCAATTATTGGTATAAGTAATTTTATAAATTCGGTTATTTTTAAGTCCTAATTTACACTATGCAAGTCTTATTGCTAAAGCCCTGTTCAGACTATTATACAAGTATTAATACTTTTGTGGAAAATGCAGCTCTGACATGTTGAGTTGTTATTGTTTTTTTGAAATTTTTGAAACAAATATAAGACTATGGTGGCATTTTCGTCAAAAGTATTAATACTTGTATTATAGTCTGAGTGGCCCTTAAGCTGATTAAGTTTGCGGAAGTGAGTGGAGGGGAACAGAAACGTTTCATTTCCCCTCGTCTCTCTCTTTCTCTCACCTAACAAACTAATCAGCTTAGCAATAAGACTTGCATAGTGTAAATTAGGACTTAGTAACAGCTTATTTGGAGTGGATATTATTCGAAAGGACTATTGAATTTTTATGAGAATTGAAGTGTGACAGCTAATCTTCTACCTTCAATTGAACTCAGTTGGAGATGAATTATTCGTTCTTAAAATTTAAAATCTCACGACCATTATTTGTAATAGAAATTTTCAGAGAGTTAACAAACTACTTGGAGTATAATTTTCTGAGACTGATGTCAGAAGAATACTTCTCTATTCAAACTTAACTTCCTAGACTGATTAAGTTTGATAGGTTTCTAGTTCTCCTAAGATAAAAGCATAAGTGTAGTCCGAAACGGATTGGGCCAATATTTATTGCCCCTCTTTCCCACCTAACCTAATTACCTTGTTTTAATTCACCGTTATCATTTCGCTCATTTAATCAAATGTCATAACTCCAAAAAAAAGTTTGCCAGAAAACGATTTAAACGATTTAACGATTTACACAACTTTTAATTTAAAAAAGAATATTAAATTATTTTTTCAAGAGTTGAGTTATGATGTTGTTTGAACAAATTAGTGATTTGACTGCTGCTTTTATTCTAAAAATATAAATATATTTTCTATCATATAGAATGTACAAATTTGCAATTTTAATACTTTATAAATGGAAGGAAAATGTTCCTAAGAAAAACCAATTTAAAATATTTAGATATTTACATAATTTAAAATCATTTCTATAGACATTTGGCCACTTCACGATTTTTGCTATTATGTCACTAGTGACTTGGCCAATTTTGTTTATCTATAGCTTTTAAATAAGAAAACTCAATTTTAAATTTTTTACATGGCAACTAAAATTAAGTCATTTCAAGATTTTTAATCCGTGATTCTTAACTCCTTGTTCACAGCTGGTGGTGAAAAAATCCGAACCTGACGTTATATTAAATGGTCGTGCTGCTTTCTGTGCTGGACGAAATGATATGTCCGACGATGATCAAGAACAAAGCGATAGTGAACGTAATGGCAGCAAGCATCGATTTTCAAAACCTGATCATTTAAAACAAATGCTGGAAAGTGGCTCCATACCTGATGCTGCTATGATACATGCTGCCCGCAAACGTAGACAAAAGGCCAGAGAGCAAGGTGTGTACACAATATTTTTTATATATTTAAAACTATTACAATTACAATTTGAACTCTGAAAATTTCAAGGAGACTTTATAGCCATTGAGGAACCGAAAGTAGAAACTAAGAAAGGCAGTCGTTTGGCTAGAGAAGATATAGAGGGTGACAATTCGGATGATGAAGAGCGTGTTGATATGAATGCCATAACGGGTGCTAAGGAGCGTGAAGAAAGACGTGAAAACTTTTATGCTGTCGAAAAAGATTGTATGTAATTAAAAATTGAAATAACTTTGATTCGTTACAGAGATACCACAAAAATTCATACTACATATTTACATAAATTATAATATAAATATAAAAAAAATAGTTTTTGCAAAACCTTCCTCGCAGAAGTAAAATATTTTAAAAAGTATATAAAAACATAATGTTTGTTTAATTTTTTGCTTTCCCATAGTTTCCGAAGGCGATTCAGATTGCGAGACCCACGAATGGGAAAACCAGCAGATACGCAAGGGTGT
The DNA here is from genome assembly GCA_905220375.1 of Tachina fera. Taxonomy (NCBI): domain Eukaryota; kingdom Metazoa; phylum Arthropoda; class Insecta; order Diptera; family Tachinidae; genus Tachina; species Tachina fera. The sequence continues at coordinate 183,037,708 of LR999963.1, forward strand.
CACGGGTGCTCAATTGGTTAATGCCCAACATGAATCTGTCTTGTCACGTTTCATGATCAAATCACATATGGAAAATGCTCTGGAAGCCTCTGCCCAACCGGAATCTACATCCTCGCTATTGGAACAAGCTTATGCTAAATGTGCTTTGGAGAAACCTCAACAAATCCTAAATGTCAACAAACCGAAAAAGGATAATAAAACTAAAGCAACTATATTAAGAACTCCCCAAGAGATACGTAATGCTATCGAGGAACGTTTGTCAAAATTAAAGGAACTCAATTTAAATCATACTGAAGATATTGAGAGAATAGGAAGGGAAATGCAGGCTATGAAATTGGAGGAAATGGATTGTAAGCAAAAGGCACCAACAGCTGCGTGTAAATATAGATTTTATCAAGAAATCAAGTGCTATGTAACCGATTTGATAGACTGCCTAAATGAAAAGGTAAAATTTTATGTATAGAGTAAAACTAAAGTTTAATTAATAAAATCTTTACCCGTTACCTACAGTCACCATTAATTGTGGATTTGGAGAAACGTTGTTTGCAGCTCTTTGGCAAACATCAACACCTTTTAATAGAACGTCGCAGGCAGGATGTTAGAGACCAAGCTAAAGAAATGACTGATGCTGCTAGTAAGTTTTTTATTTTTCTTTCTAAATCTATAACATGTACATATGTATATATTATCTGTGAACAAATTTTCCTTGCGTCTCCTTAGAACCCTCCTCCGCTTTACGTCGCACTGATGATTACGACGAACAAGTGCGGCGTGCTGCCGAACGCGAAGGCCGACGTACTAGACGCCGCTGCGAACGGGAACGCCAAAATACCTTAAGTTCACATTTAGATGGCATGTCTTCAGACGAAGAAACTTCCGATCGTTATCAGGAGCAATTTCAAAACGATTTGGGTTTGTTAAGAGGCTTACAATGGAATTATGAACTTCAAACTTTTGACTGCATTTCTTTTTTAGACCAACTTATCAATGATGGTTTCCAGATCATGGATGATGTTACCGATGAATTTAGTAAAATAGAAATTATTTTAACAAAATTCTATGCTTGGCGCAAGACGGATATGCCCTCATATAAAGATGCTTTTGTTAGTTTATGTTTACCCAAGGTTAGTTGAAAATTTTAAACAAAAAAAAATTACATCGAATAACTAGAAATAATTAAGATAAGCAAGAATAGTAGTCGTCGTGTTAAGCTCAACAAAATGAAAAACAAAAACGGAAAATTAAAAAAGGAATACATACTTACAAATGCATTTACCAGCCCGGGTGTTTTTTCCGTTCCCATTCCTATATTATGAATTAAAATTTCCTCGGGAAAAAATTAGGTATTCTAATTATGAGAGAATATTTTGAAAGTTTTCTCTCCAAAAAAAAATTTTTTAAAGTCATTAACGCATTGATTCTTATCATAAATAAAATTTCACATGCAAATTTCCGAACGTGTGAACAATTGGTATCAAAAAAAAAACTTTATACGATTGCGAAATATTTTGACAATTTATGAAGAAAATGATTCACAAAGATTTGTATGTTGGAAAAAGTGGAAATATGTATGTAAGTTTTTAACGACCTGTCCCACGATGTCACCAGAAATCGTTCGATCGAATAATTATATTGAAAACTAAAACAAATTTTCTAATTTTATTGTGTTTTGCAATACAAGTTGTCGATCGATCGATTTCTGGTGACATCGTGGGACAGGCCGTAATTTTATTGGAATCGATGATACGAAAATAAAATCCATGTAAACGAAAAATTTTATTCGGAATATTTCACATGTGAAATTCATGATAAGGATGATTGAGTGCCAAGCGGTTTTGACGAAAACCTTGCCAGAAGGCGAAACATTTTTTTTTATTAAATTAAATTAATTCATAATGAAAAAATTAGAAAAAATTAATTTTTAATGAAAAAATTAGAACAAGCTACATACAAATTCTCTCAGAGAGCCCCTCTCTGAATACAACATTTTAAAAACATATGAAATAAAAGTGTAACGGATCAAACAGAATAAGTCTGCAACTTCAGAAAGAATCGTTGTCAAATTAACAAAGCCCATAATACAATCTACGGCAGTAACTTCAAATGCTCTCTAAGAACACAATGTAACGATTATTTATTGCGGTGCGGTTTTCCATACGATTTTGAAGTAAAAATCCGCAGTGCGGGACGGACTAAAGGCCCAACTATAATATGAATAAGCGAACTTAAGCAACTGTGCGGTTATATATAAAACGTATGTGGCAAACTATAATGTACTTATGGAACTTTTCGTCAAGTTTCGTTAAATGTCATTTGCATAAGCTAAGTGCCAAACTGAACGCACATTCCGTACGGAAAACACTATTTGTGCATTTTTTAAACTCAAGCAAACATCATCAGAAAATATTCATTAGTTTTATATATTTTTTATTTTTTCTTATTTTAAACTCAGAAAAGAAAGCAAAACTTTTATTTTCATTCTTTGTTTTACAATACACATATACAAGCAACACATTAGTTTATTTATGTATATTCATTGTTGTACTTTTTAGTAGGCAAAACAAATAAAACAAGTAATAAGGTGGTGGATATAATTATATGTGAATTTTTAATAGATTAGGACATTCCAACAAGTTAATTTGATTGAATTGCATTCATTTAGTAGTTATAAGCAGAAAAATAATAAAAAAAAAAAGTCTTGGACAATATGCAGCTGTGGCTAAAGAATACTTAAGTGCATGTAAGTACATTGTGGCCACTTAAAAGCCACATTTAAATTGCTTAAGCATTTGACAGACTTATCGTTCAATTCTGGTGTTAGCTTAAGCCAGCTTATTCATATTATAGTTGGGCCTTAAAATTAAAATCTATTTTACTTTCATTACGGACTTTCTTATTTTCTCAAGTTTTTATTCTCTTTCTCTTGATGACGTTGCCGTAGTTTTTGAATTGGCTGTTTTCACAACATTATTGCAAAAGAAACATGATTTTGAAGTTCAAACATTTCTGTCATAGATTATAAAAGTTTAAAAAATATATCAAATATAACTGCGAATGTATAAAATATTAATAATTTTTTGTTTTTAGTTATAAAAATGTATGCACAAAAATATTAACGAAAATTTAAACAAACAATGACAAGTATTGCCGGCGCCGTCTTCCGTTGTATTATGTTTATTTTTCTCTCCCGCAACAAGAAACCGCACCGCACCGCAAACATTGTGTTTGGACTCTAAGTTTTGTTTTATTTTTCTTTGTAGTTTTGTTCACAAAATGTATGAAATTTATTGAAAGTATGGTAACATTTTTGAGAGAATAAGTATTTATACATATGTGAGAGCATAAGAAAAAAACGCTGTCAAAATAAAATAGATTCTATCTCTCGAGTGCTTTCTGTTGATAGTTTTTTGTCTCAATTTGTATGGAAAATGTGTTTATGCCGCAATTGTCTTTGATCATTAATAGTGTATTTCAATTTTATATGAAAATTTCATACAGTATTTAATATGATAATACAATCGATACAGAGATACAAGAGGTTTTGTGAATAAAGCAAATGTTTTAATAAATGTGGTACAACAATAGTATAACCATTTATTTAGAGAAAAAAATACTAAAACACTCAACTTTGCCCGCTCTTCTTTAAGTTTACATTAATAGATATATGGAAGATTTATTTCCCTTTAATATCAAATCCGATAAGAAAAACTTCATAAAATTACCATCATCTGCATCTGGCGGCTCAGTTTTAGCTCCACGCTTTCTCAGCATAAAGTTTTATTTCGCATGCTTGTGAATGGTTACTCTGTTTACTTAATTTTTTTAAAAACAAAAAAAAACAGATGTATTTACATCAAAGTAATTTTATTTTATTAAACTTCTATTACTGAACTCTTGCCGTTAGTACAAAATAAATTTTAAACATTAAACAGCTGCTCCAGATTGTACTCCCTCCCGTATATGCTCATTCCACGGCTATGTGGAATAGCAAGATTTTTCCCCTGGAACAAATAATAGGGAAGGGAAGAAAACTCCCCGGGTATTAGTAATTTAGCTGATAATAATCATTTCTCATATTCCATTTCATTAATAATGCATATTAAATAGCTCAGGTTAACAAACAATTTCCGCCCAAGGAGATAGACATGGGTGCTGATTGAAGTTTAATTTAATTTTTCTTTGTCTTCTTTACAAAATCACATTAATTAATTTAAAAAAAATATTTCCTTCTATAAAAAATTAAAATACTGAACTTAAGCCCGATTCGTCCATACAGTGAAACATATGCTGCAAAACATTTGAGTTTGTTGACGAGAGGGGAAAGAGGAATGGCAAAGGGTACTTTGTTCTTGTTGAGAACGTAATTTTCGCCTCATTCTCATGAAAAATATATGATAAAGTGTATTAACCTGCAAAACAAAAACGTCACAGTGTGGACACGAATGCAGTTTCAAAAGAGAAATCAAAAATGTTTCGCAGCAAATGTTTCACTGTATGGACGAGGACTTAAGAAAAAAAATTATTCCTTATTAAAAATTAAAACTTTTAGGATTTCCCATATTTTACAAAAGTATAAAATTTTTTTACTTTAGATTCTTGGTCCTTTGATACGTCTTGAGATGTTGACTTGGTCGCCTTTGTTGGCCGACTTTAAAGATATTGAAAAGTTGAATTGGTATTCAGCGGTCATGTTATATGCCTGGAGTGAAGATGAAACAGAAGATTCACTAAAGCAAGATCCTGATGTAAATTTGGTGCCCACGTTATTAGATAAAATAATTTTACCCAAATTAAAAGGTAAATAAAAAAACTTAGCCCAAATAAATCTATACCTAAAACATAACATTTCCTTTAGATATTGTAACACATTGTTGGGATCCACTGTCCACTACACAAACACTGCGTTTAATTGGTTTCATAAATCGTTTGGGCAGAGACTTTCCCCTAAAAGAAAGGGGCAAGACATTGCAACAGTTGTTTAATGCCATTTTGGAGAAAATGAAATTGGCCTTAGAAAATGATGTATTCATACCCATATTTCCCAAGCAGTAAGTTTTTTTTCTTCTTAATCTTGAAAAATATTTAATTTAAAATAAAAAATTTAATTTAACACATTTTCAAAAAATAAAATAAAACAGGGTGCAGGAGAACAAGACATCGTTCTTTCAGCGTCAATTTTGCAGTGGTTTAAAACTGTTTCGTAACTTTCTATCCTGGCAGGGTATTATAGCCGATACACCTTTAAGGGAGATGGCTATAGGATCTTTACTTAATCGTTATTTGCTATTAGCAATGAGGGTAAGTGTTTTAAAACAATAATTTAATTAATTTAAAAAAAATATATAACTAAGAAGCTGGAAAATAACGAAAAAAAAGACAAGTCGCTTGCCCGCAATGTGCAAACTACACGTTAATTTCTAGCTGCGAGATTTGTTTTTTATTTACGTTTAATTTTTTTTGTAAGCAATAACTCAGTTTAAATAAAACTACATGTTGTTTTTCATGCTCTTAATTTAAGGTATGCACACCAAATGATGCAATAAGCAAAGCTTACATTATTGTCAACACCTTGCCAACGGCCTGGCTGCAACCTGAAACCGAGTGTTTAAAAAATTTACAATTATTTATAACCTACATCAAGCAGACCTTAGAATCATGCGATGCCAACAATCCCTTATTTATGTAAGTAAATGCACAATTTACCTTTTCATTTAGTTTAATTGTTTAATCCCCCATTCCCTGTTTTTTCTACTCTTTTTGTAGGCAAACTTGTGATAAGGCTAAACAAATTTTACAAAGACTTCATAGTAATAATTAAATCATTGGTTAAACATATATTATGCATTTTTTTGCATTGAAGGAGGAATCAACCGTAATTTAAAATTTTTAATCTAATGAATGAAATATTAAATTAATTAATTTATCCAAAAAAAAATTGTTCTTGTAAATATTTTGAAATTTAAATAAGAAAACTTTCCGTTTAAGTATATTATCTTAAAAAAAAACATGTATTTACTGCCTTTCTCTATTTATGTATGGGTAGAAAGAAATGATGCCACTGTAAGTAATTTTTCATTCACAATAAGAGAAAGATAGCCGTAAATAGATTTTTTTTAAGGCCGGGGCACAATGAAATTGTTATACGTTAAATTTTTCCTTTTTCAACTGACATTAACGCAGCGACGGAGAATGTTGGCACAATGAGTACTTTACTGACGGAAGCATTTGTAGGTTCATTCTTTATTTTATTTATTAAATTCAACTTTTTTATTTATTTCGTTTATTTCTTTTGTTTAATTTTATTTTTGCTGCCACAAAACACAAACACAGCAAAAAAACATACCAAAAAAAACCAACCAAAATCTGTCAAACTACTCAACGTACGCAACAAGTTAAAAGTTGAAAATTTTTTTGTACTTTGCGTTGACGGACGCGTACTGAATGTAACAGACCTCATAAGAAACAATAAGGGTTTTCATGAGAACTCTTAAAATTGCCATTTGTGCAATTGGGCAAAGTTGCGAGACTTGTTCCATAAAGCCCCTTTTAACCTTTTGTGCAAATAACTAATGTAAATTTGAAACAAACGTCAAAAAATTAATTAAATAAAAATAAAATAATAAAATTTAAAGCAATTTTTAATTGAAAAATATATTTAAAAAAATAAAAAAGTGTGTGTGTGTGTCTAAAAGTGCCTAAAGAATTCCAAAAAAGCAAGAAGTTGATGTTACGAGCCAGAATTATTGGGCAAACTTAAAAGGTTTGTGTAAATAAATTTCTATATAATTTTTGACATTTTATTTACGAGAGTGTAAAAATGCACAATTTCACAGTTTGCGACACTTTTGAACAGTCTCATGAAAACCCTTAATGTATTTCAACTTAGCTGTCAGTTGAAAAAGGCGAAGTTTAACGTATGACGGATTCATTGTGCCCCGGCCTTTACTCTCAAAAATTCCCGTCCACCTTTTGTTGAGTTCTTAAAACAGTAACCCGCAAGCAGTGTGACCGTTTGACCGACTAAAGTGGCAAATTGACACTTCGACTGCCTTGCCACTTTTTATCTCCATTTTTTAGAGTGAATTATTTTAATTGTTAAAAATAAAAAGTTTGGTGTAGTTTCCACGTTTTTTTAATTTTGCCCCTTTTTTTTGATAAATCCCCTTTTGGTGCCACTTTTCGAGAAATGTCAACGGTCACCCTGCCCGCAAGCCATACCACAATTGTGGACAACAAAGTCACACACATACTTATGCTCTTTAATTTTGTCGTCACTGAGTTAGCGACTAATGAAGTTGTGCACGCATGTAGGAATTTTTTCCTGTTTTTTTGTTAAGTTTGAGTGAGAACACTGAACGAAATTAAAGTTAAAATTTAATAAATTTTTACAGCAAAAAAAAATTTAAATAGTTTTGGAAGCCAAGAAATTCTTCGTAATAAAAAAATGCTCTTTGCAATATGCAATGTATTTTATGCTATGAAACATTTAAAAATAATAGGAAAGATAGTTTAAAAAGGCATTTTAGTAGATTTCACAGCGCTGTAAATAAATTTAATTTGAAATTTATACACTAAATCAGTGATGTGCACTAATACATAAAAACACTTGCAATTGTGTGTAGAGCAGAGAAAAACCTATGCTTACTTTTAATAGATGTGAAAATGTTTTTTTAATCACTTTCTATTTATCACTTGTTGAGACAATAACGATAGACATGTGACCGACTTATTAAGAATAGAGAAGTACCGAGGCCATATAGATCTGGATGAGCTAATAAATATTTATTTTAAATTAAAATTTATTATAAGCGTGTTTACAAAATAAATAAAATTTTCATCACTTCAAGCCATGTCTCTGTCCAATGCTAATAAATAAATTTATTGCGTTATATACAATAAATACAATTATAAATGCAAAACATACGAGTAGTAGTAGCAACAAGCCCTTCAACTCAAAATATAGACAAAAGCGAAAAATATGTACTTGTTGTTATCCATCCATGCTCTTTGTTAAAAAGAAGCTAAAACCTAAAGAGAGCGAGAGTAACAACATTTATTTTTTTCGTGTACGTATTTGTTTGCTGCGTAAGCAGAATTTGTTTTTTCTTGTTTTCCTATAACGCGTTATAAGGAAAGAGATACTTGCACATCTATGCACTAAATTGTTGAATGGATTATTAGATATTTTACTCTTTAAATTAAGTTTTTATTAAATTGCTTATTCACAAAAAAATAAAACAATTAATAACCACATCATGTATTTTAAATTGCAAAACTTTTCTTCAACTGTAACTTTATATTACTCTCATTTTTCTCACCAATACAAACAAATATTATTTTGCGGATCACTGTCTTAAAACCAATTCAAACTGAGATTTGTTGGTAATGTTGCCACATTTTATTTTGAAAAATCCTGAAGTCGACGGAAAAATAACTTTTTCTCATTAAAATTTTTTTATTATTAATTTTACTCAAATAATATTAATATATCGTCACCTTAAATGCAAACGGACATAATAACCACACAAAAATTCAAAATCGAGTTTTTGATTGATTATGGTCTATTTTTTATCAAACTAAGTACATGTTCACGCAAATATTTAGACCTCTGCGATAAAAAAATTACAACTTTATTAAAGATATTCAAACGGACGTAATTACGAATGCATCTATTTTTTATTGCAAAGAACGTAAATAACATAAAAGTTTAATTATATATAAGTAAGTTTGGAAGAAAATTTTCAAAAATACTTTATTATTATTGATTTTGTAATGTTTTTTGTTTCTCCTGTAAAAAATATAAAATTTGTAATTTCGTCTGTATGCATTTAATGATTCTTAAACGCATTATAAAATCAGTTGCTTGTTCTTATTTATCTTATTTATTTCAATCAAATCAAATTTAAAAAATTTTTGCTTAATTTAAAGAAGGAAAAAACACCAAAAAGTAAAAAACAATAAAAAAATTAAAAAGAATTTGGTATTTACATCTATTAGAAAGGCCAAATTGTATATATATGAATGTATATGTATATAGCATGCATGTATGTATGTATATTAAATCCATGTTGTTAGATTCATATGTATGTGTATACATAAATCTATATTACTTTTACTATTTTACTCAGTTCTAGAAAGACCCGGCTTTTCAAATTGTATTGCTAATTGCTTAATCTTCGGTTCCAATTCTTGCAATTGAGAACTAGCCGTGGAGTATTCCTCTGAATCAGCAGATAAACGCAAGACACTAATTACCAAATCTACCCAATAAAGAAAACAAAAAAATTCCATAATTAAAATTATAAAAAAAAATTCATTTGAATAATTAAAATCTTACCATGATATTGGATCAATAGCTTGTTCTGCTCATCTGTCATGGAACTGTTTATTAAGGCCAAAATTTGTGAAACAAATTTACCGCTGGCATGTAGAATACACCCGGTTATAGTGGTAAACAAAATCAAAACAGTTAAGTGCAAAATCAAAGCTGGCTCAGAGCATTGATGCAATTGTTCTAAAAGCTTTTCACGATGTTGTACGATCAATTGACGATCTTTCTTCTTGTCAGCTTTTTTAACAATCATGCTACAAGTTTTTAAAACAGCTTCCGTAGCCAAAATAAATTCGTCTATCGTTTTGTTAAGAGCTTTATTTAACTCTATTAAATCTGATTTGTAATCGCCTCCTTGGAATAAATTATTTCACATTTTTAGATGCTTTAAATGAATTTTCTTTTAATTAATTACTAACCACATTCTTGGGCCAATTTAATACGTTGATCTACATTTAAGTTGGTATTTTTCAAATCAATTTGACATTCGTGAGCTATATAACGAATTAAATCATTGCAAATGTCATTACCCAAAGATTTCAGTAAATATTTAACTAGATCGGCTTGAGCTTTAGGAGGAAAAAGCTGTGCAAGTTTAAATAAATTTTCAAACACTTATTAATAGAAGATACATATATATACATATAAAGGATAGCATACCTTCAGCCCTTTTTCATAAAGACGCAAATCAACTAAGAGTGTATTGATTTTTTCTTGCACGCCTGCATGAGTTTGGCCATTGTGTGCAGCACTCTTTTGCAAATTTATTTCGTAAAGTTCTTGGGCTTTACTCCAAGCAAGTTGATTAAGATGTCTGCGCAAGGTAGAGCACAGTAGAGTTAAAAAAAATTTATTTTATAAATAATACAATTTTTCATACTCATATCATTCATATGCATATAAAAAAAAGCACTAAGAAATTCTTACTTATGTATGAACAAAAATATTTCCGACAAGGGGAAATATTTTTCAGCAAATACTACTACCACTACTCCCAAATGTTTTTATATGCATGTACATAATGATATATAAAAGAAAATAAATATTAACTCACTCATGATATAAGGCAGCAATATCTTCATTCAATTCATCAATACCTAATTCTGGGGTTTTTTTATTCAAGATATTTACAATATCCACAACTGTTATTAATTGTAGTTGTTTTTTGTTGATATTTGAGACGACACCAGCACCACCGACACTTGAATTTTCCTCATCGTCACTATCAAAATCATTTTTGCCACCCTTCTTACTACCACGTTGATGCTTTTTGGTGGATTTTGTCTTGGTTTCGCGGCCTTGAGAGCCGCCACCTGCTTTTCCGGAAGTAGCCTTCTTACGACGTTCATCACGTTTGTCCAACACTTCATCGTCATCGAAATCTTTGCGTGAACCTGATTTTGCGGCTAATTGTTTAACAGCCACATGCTGCTGATATGTACCATTATTCACTGCCGTTTTGGCATTTGTACAGGCTAACTCACGGCAAGGTTGTATCAGGTCATCGAGATATTGAGGAGTGAAAACAACTGTTGATCCCGAAGAGCCTATGAGTACAAAATTGGGTAAGACAGCTTGATTTCTTGACACTATGACTTCGAAAAGTTCTTCGCGGTCAATAGACGCCATATTTGAGGGTAAAAGTGAAGATAAATCTATGAATTGTTTAGATGCTAACAATGCAGGCATAACAGTAAGTTCAATCAGCTTTGAACTGACTGCACAACGGTTTAAAAATAACAATTCCTCATCGGGAAATTGTTTATTAATAAATTGTTTAGCATTGCTAATGCCCAATTTGTTAATGGTTTCGTATTCCAAGAAACCATTTTGGCGATAGAAATTATTAATCCAATCAGTTTGCATTTTTGCGTAAATATTGGGGACATATTGAGCATTGGCCTGTTTCGAAGTTACATGGCCTGCCGGTTTTATTTCATCAACCAATGTATAGAAGATTTTCTGCTGTACATTGTTTTGTTGCAATATGACCGAAACATTTGTGGGTCTAGTTAAAGCCGCTAAAGAACCACGTATTTTTGCTTTACATCTTTGCAAATAAGCCTGAGTGAAAAATATTTTGGGATTTGATGGATCTTGTCTACCTTTGACGATTTTACCCAAATGTTTTTCCAATACAAAAGTTTGTAGGAAGTCAGAAGGCAAATCAAATTGTTCAGTCAAATCGTTAACAGATATTTCACCTTTTTGTAGTAACTTTTCGTTTATTTCTTGGGCTATATAAGTTATATAGTCGTCATCTATAAGTTGCCCTAATATAAAGTGAATAGTGGAGTTTTCAAAAGCAATTTTGTTAGCCACTTCTTCAATCTAAAATTAAAAAAAATACATACATAAGTATGTATGTACATAAGTATGTTCGTAATCCAATTTTTAATATACATATGCACACATCCTACAAATATAACTTACTTTTGTTAAGTCAACGTTTAAAGATTTGCTAACTTCAACTAAATTTACTCTACCCCCATTGACGTACAGCTCATCGTGTACTTCACGTTCCAAATGATCGGGTGTTATGTACTCTTTGCCATCATTGGTAAAAACCACTTCCAATAATTTCTTTTCCAACAACAAGGTTACTATTTCTATGCAATTTCGCTCCGAAAGTCTAAAATCATTTTCATTAGATGACTTGTATGTTGGCTCTCGCAAATACATACATGTAAATACATACGTACATATGTATGTAAATACATCTATCGTTGGTCACAAGTAGAAAGGCCATAACTCCAACAACTGTTACTTCAGAGGAGAAGTCAAAAACAATAATAAACAGTACAAGCGTTTGTTTTTTACACTATTGAAAAAAATTTGGTGACGAGGTGTATTTGAGTGAAATGCATTGGATTCACTGAATTTAGGGAAATTTGAGTTAGGGCCTTTCTACTTGTGACCATCTACATACATATGTGTTGTACTTACTTTTGCAAGGTCGATGTTAACTGTGCCTTTTGAAAATCGGCGGCTAATCGTTTGACCTCATCCCAATCAGTAGACATTTTTATAATTAAATAATGTTTAGCGTTTTAACTGAGTTTCTATTGATACAAGACCACTCCAGCACATCACAAATAAAAAAGAAGAAAAACTGTAACGTCAACAAGACGAGCAAAATATGTTGTTTTTTTTTGTTAAGTGGATGTTATAACAGCTGACACCGAATCAGTGATGGAAAATGAAATTTGCATTTTGGTATAAAAAAAAATTTGAGTACTTTTTTGGTCCCGAGAGTAGAAAAAATAATTATTTTTAGTTAGTTTAATAATTATTGTTCGATCTTTTATTTGCTTTTGTGTTTATGATTTAATTAGGCTAAAGTTCGTATTGTTCTCTAAGCCAAATTATTAATTAGCAATAACGTCGAGGCCCGGTATAGGGTTGGATTTTAGAAACCTGGTTTCTTCAGAGAATTTTCTCAGAATTTCGTGTAGATTACACGAAAAGCATAACTTTTTGAGCAAAGCTTTTTTTGTTGACTCTTTTCTGGAATTAGCCATCTGTACAAAATTGACGCCTGAACCCAAAGTGGACTTAAACAAGAATCTTGTAAGTCATAAGAAATTATTCCGATGATGCAATTTTTCATGCAAATAGACTAGTAAAAATTTATTAGTTTTATTCATATTGTATTTGATTCCAAATTTCTGTTAATCTATAGCAGCAAGATGTACGCAAAATTTAAATACTTACTCATATACTCATAATATGAACGAGAATTATATCACACATTAGTATAAACGTCTTATCATTTGGAAAGTTAATATGAATCATTCAGAAGTCAAAAGTATACAATTTGTGTACTTTCGTGGACTAGAAAATTAAATCATAAATTTTTGATTGTGAGCAAGTTTCTTCCACAAAATGAACAAAAAGATATTATTGATATCTATCATACATTACAAAGTAAAATTTAAAAAAGTATAAAAAAATAGGCGCTGGATAACCACACCATATTTCTAGTTTTGTTGTTTGTTTACTTTAAATGGCAGATGGTGTTTCCTTCGGGAGTTGCAGACGACACAGAATATGAATTTAGTAGTCTATGGCAGACGACCTATACTTTCGCATAGTAAGTAAGAGATTCAAAGATCCACAGCCAGAGTTTTAATGGTATCCACCAGCATTCGTTTTATTAAAATCGTAGCACGCAATAATGGAAAATACCACTAAATAACTGTAAGGGATACATCTAGTTCCGGTACCCATTAACAAGTGCGATTGAGACGCAAAAGTCTCGAAGGTCAAACAATACACACAAGAGCCAGATCACACTTAAAACATAATTACGATAACGCGAGAGCTGTTCCCAGCTCAGACCAGAGTTTTACGACTCTGACCATAAATTTTAAATTTATTTTAGAAAATAAAATCCCGGGTTATAATGTGGTTATGATTTCGTTTGGATTCGAAATCGCTTTACCGTTCCCTTCTCTGGCGAATTTTGCATTAGTATGTTCCTTCAACCAATTTCCTGTCAGCGCCGACGATTTTTTGAACCACCGCCGCCAAAAATATTATGAATACAGGCAAGGCAATTTCATATAAGGTATACTCACAAGGCACATTTAATACGCCTTGATTTTGATATGCCTTGGTATACTCAGCTCAATTTTCGCTGTGCGAAATTTACACTTGAAATGTCAGAAAAATGTACTGAAAAATGTGTCTTGACATCCCGGGTATACTTAAATTACAAGTGGCGAAAATAGCCAACTGATAGGTTGCGACCACCTAGTATGAAATCGCCTTGGAATATAGGGTTAGATCAAGGCGAAATGATACTGATATTGAGAACTGATAAGAATTCGCCCTACAAGAAGACTACCAGTCAATTGACTGCTCATTTGATCGATAGTCAGGCAGGACATATTCATCATTGCGTAGAACAAAGTTTCCATCACTTTATTAAGGGCAAAATCAAAAATGTGATGGAAACTTTTGTGTACGTGTGATCTTGCATCTCTCTCTAACTAACGAATATAACATATAGTTGAACTGCTCACTCCAGTACTTTTTAATAATCAATGATAGCATACATATTACTCAATTTTGACTAATCATAATTGAATAATATATCCCCCACAATACATGATTGATATACTGACAGAAAATATACTTTTTGTTTTATTTTATTTGCTTTTAAAATAAACAATTAAATATAATATTTAAAACAAATATACAACAAATTAACAAAAACACCATCTAACTTAAGCGGTAGCCAGCCCTCTTCACACCTTTTCATCTCCAACGCACCTTGCTCTTTACAAATATCTAAAATTTTGAAAATAAATATACCAATTAAATTAAACTTTGTGAATATCTTTTATTCATTATTTTACTTATCTTTTTTAAATCTTATAAACTTTAATTTGCACAGAATGAGTTGTATTAAAGCCTTCTTCAACCACCAACACACCATGCCCTTTCCAAATATCTAAATATTGAAAAAAACGAATACATATATATGTATATTTTTAATTAAACTTTATACAATTTCTTATGTTCGTTATTATTTTTATCTTTTTCACAAGCACCATTATTTTTTTTACCACTTTTATACATTTTAATCTTACAAACCGAACGAACTTTAAATTATTTTCAGTAAAATTCAATATTTTAATTTTTTTTTTTTTTTTTTTTTTTTTTAATAATAATGTTTTTATTTACAAGTCTTATAAGCTAATTAGGTACAGAGTTTATGAGATTTTACTTATTAGTATTACAACAATTAAAATCTAATAATTGAAAAAGCAGAAAAACTATTAGTATCACAGACTAGAGGAAAAATAGTCACAAAAAACCTCATACAAAGTCAGAAAATGTTATAATGAAATTTGACAAAACAACCACTAGCAAGATTCTTTTTAGCAAAAGATTCTTAGTGATTGTTCACTAAATTTCTTATTGTTTCAAAATTAGACACTCTGCATTTTTCATTAAATGACAGCGTCAGATCGTTGGCAAACGAGTGTATCTTTTTATAATTAAATCTATTGTGAAGTAAGTCGGTGGGGAATCTTGGAGGGAGATTATGAATTATTTTTAAATTTTTGTTTTGGATAATTTGAAGCTTTTTCGTATGGGACTTAGCAGCTTTTTGAAACCATACCGGGCAACCATAGGTAATTGTTTTGACATACATATGTATATTAGATGTTCCACTCTAGCATATATGTTAGAGTAGAGCAACTATAATAACTGTTGAATTGAATGTAAAATTGTTGTAAATGTGTTAGTATAAAAATGTTGTTTGTGTTAGTTTCAGTCATTCATTTCTTGCAGGGCGCCTTGGATTAGATTTAATAACTGTAACAAGTGTTTATTTGTTAATTAAATAAAAGAATATAAAGTTAACAAGTGAAGAAAATTCACATCGCAATATGTAACTATAAAAATCCATTTTCTAAAAATATTTAGAAAATGGCTTCAATCGAATTGCCAAGCGATGTTATAGTACCACACCATTCACTTGAATGTCCAAGCGATATTATAGTACCACCCAGTGGAGAGTTGACAAGAAAAATAAAAAGTGCATTTAGAGGCAGATTAATCACTTTGTCATACGAAAACACAAATGATTAATGCCTCTTGCCTGAAATATTTTTGTATGAAAGTCTTGATTCTCTCAAAATCGAAGTTAATTCATTTTTAAAAACCAACCAGGCTTTGAAATTCAACATGGAGTTGCATGCTATTTATACTAAACTTAATGTGAATCACTTTGAAAATAATCAGTTGGAGGCAAATATATTTAGAACTGATATGAAGGATGTTTATTGGCTTGAGGATTTCGAAAACGAATTTCTAAATCATGTAAAATTTATAATACGAAAATCGGAAGAGTTTCAGTTAAAAGAAAGTGGCTGGGCTCTGCTGCAATTGAAAAAAGTTGATTTTAATTTAGTAAAGTATCAACCATTAAAGGGTTATGGATATATACCAATAGCACAAAAGGTAGAATTCAGAAAAGCGTGTATAAATGTACAAAATAAAGACGAATTCTGTTTTAAATGAGCAGTACTAGCGTCACTTTCTAGTTTAAAAAAACAAATACATCGACCACGTAGCTACAAAGTCAATATTTTATCCAACATTATCGAATTCAATGGCCATATTTTGAATTTTAGTGGCTTACATTTCCCTCTTGATGTAAGAAATGTTTCAATTTTCGAAGAAAACAATCCTGGCATAAGTATAAATGTTTTAGGCTATGATAAAGAAAACGATTTGGTCATTGGGCCCTACTACAAAACTAGGAAGAAAAGAGCTCAACATATAAATTTATTATTTTTTGAAGAAATAATTGAGCAAAACACTATTGGCCATTACGTATGGATAAAAAATTTGTCAAGGTAAGTTTGTGTTAACTTTTATAATGGAAAATTACATGTATATATGTACATACCCCAAATCAAATGTTTCCGACTTTATCTGAAGTCAGGCATATCGTACCGAAAGTTTTGGCGATTTTTAAACAATATGAGTTTTTCTAAAAATCCCGCTGTTAATAAGTTTTTTTTTGCAAATGATCGTAATTTTCGCGATTTTTGCCGAGTTGTTTGCATTCCTTACAGTTTTATCGATTTTTAATCAATATTATGGATTGTTTAAAATTTTGTAAATTCTCACTGTTTTTTTTTTCAAAGTTCGCATAAAAGCGGGGTTTTTGATGCTTTTTTTTAGCTTCGAAACAGTTTTGAAAATTATCGTGGTTTTCGCTTTATAAAAATATAATTACTTTTGTAATTAACATTAATACTCTTTAAGTTTCTTTTTTATGTTGCAATTAAAAATTTTTCTAAGCACCAATTTGATTTACATATTTTGTTATGTTGTCAATATTGTTTTTGATTTGTTGCCATCAAAAATAGAAACAAGTCTAATTTGACTATTGCGGATAGCAACCTTGAGCATGTTGCCTTGTTGCCGGCAAAATAACCCTTGTAATATAAATATGTGTATTCTATGCTTAACATTTTGTAGTCGGTAGCTTGCTGTGTTGAATGTGTTTAATGCTTTAAACTTAAAATTTGCTACAGCTGCGAAGACGGTTTTGCCTATGTAAATATTTATTTTTGTGGTATTACCACCTTTATTAAATAGTGATTTAACAACAGAAATGTTATCAACATCCACAATTAATTTTTATCCTGATACATGGAAATCAAACTCATTAAGTGCTAATACTATTTTAAAATAATATGTAAAATTTTAAGAAAAATCAGCCCAGCTGATTATCAGCTGTTGATGCAAAATTGAGCAATTTGAACCAAAACGTCAAAATTTCCTCAGAAATCTTTTGACAGATTGGTTTTGTAGCATAGCAAACTATATGATGTTTTTTGTGTTGTAAAATTGTTGTACTGATAAGGTCACCTGATACTGAATTCGCCTTGATAAAATATAAGAAAAAGTGAAGTCAGAAATCAAAATTAAAAGTCCCCAAAATCCCTCCCCCCGAAATGCTGTCATCAAGTGAGAGGCGAAATCCCCATTTTGGGAACAAATCCTCTAATCTGGTGGCACTGCTGGGAACAAATTTTTAAATGCTTAAAAAATCGGCGTTAAGCCGTCCAGCCGCCGAAAATATTTGCATTTAAGCCGCCGCCGAAGTATTTTAATCGACTTGCTGCTATACCGGGCTACCGAGGTAGTATTAGATTTAATAAATTTGAGAAGTGTTTGTTTGATAAATATAAACCATTTTCTAAAAATATTTAGAAAATGACTTCACGTGAATCTCTAAGCCATACTGTAGTACCACCTAGTGATGGGTTGAGAAAAATAAAAAGTGCATTTACAGGCAGATTAATTACTTTGTCATACGAAAAGACAAATGATGAATGCCTCTTGCCTGAAATATTTTTATACGAAACTCTTGATCCTCTGAAAATCGAAGTTAATTCATTTTTAAAAGCCAACCAGGCTTTGAAATTCAACATGGAGCTGCATGCTATTTATACTAAACCTAATGTGAAGCACTTTGAAAATAATCAGTTGGAGACAAATATATTTAGAACTGATATGAAGGATGTTTATTGGCTTGAGGATTTCGAAAACGAATTTCTACGTCAAGTAAAATTCATAATACAAAAATCGGAAGAGTTTCAGTGGAAAGAAAGTGGCTGGGCTCTTCTGCAATTGATAAAAGTTGATTTTAATTTAGTAAAGAATCAACCATTAAGGGGTTCTGGTTATATACCCTTACCAACAAAAGTGGAACGAAGCTTTGCATGTATAAATGTTCAGAATAAAGACGAATTCTGTTTTAAATGGGCAGTACTAGCGTCAGTTTCTAGTTTAAAAAAAAAAGTCCATCGAACAAGTAGCTACAAAGTCAATATTTTATCCAAAATTATCGAATTCAATGACCATATTTTGAATTTTAAGGGCTTACATTTCCCTCTTGATGTAAGAAATGTTTCAATTTTCGAGGAAAACAACCCTGGCATTAGTATTACTGTTTTTGGTTATGATAAAGAAAACGATTTGTTCATTGGGCCATACTACAAAACCAGAAGGAAAAGAGCTACACATATAAATTTATTGTTTTTTGAAGAAATAATTGAGCAAAACACTATTGGCCATTACGTTTGGATAAAAAATTTATCAAGGTAAGTTTGTGTTAACTTTTATAATGGACAATTACATGTGTGAATGTACGTACCCCAAATCAAATGTTTCGACTTTATCTGAGGTCGGGCTTATCGTACCGAAATCGTTAAGAAAATTTTGTAGTTTATCTGAACAATTTGTTTGCATACATTCGTACATACATAAATACGTCCACACATTAAATATGTATTTATTATAAATGCGTACCATTAATAAATTTAATAGATTGCTTAAAAGACAAGTCACTTTCCACCGAAGAAGTGTCACAATATGCGATACCTGCCTACAACATTTTCATGGAGATAATATAGAGAAGCATAGCAAAAACTGCGGTCAGGAAGAAGAAATCGTAATCGAACAAGACAAGAGCGTTTTAGAATTCAAAAATTATGTTAAAACAATAGACGTACCATTTGTTGCATACGTAACCTATTCACGTATTTCCGAAAATGCTAACAGCTGCAATCCCATATCGTATGCTTTTAAATATTTAATTAAGTGCAGTTACGATTGTAATTTAAATACGTGGCGTTCTTTCAAAGGATTAGATGCACCTACGGTATTTGCAAAGAGTTTAATTGACGACGCTAGACATTTTTATATAAATTATTCGAAAAAAGTTGCACCAAAGATACCCCTGACTGACGAGGAAAAATCGAAATACCACCAAGACGGCAGATGTTGCATATGCTCAAAAGAAATTCTTGAAGGAAAGGTGAGATTACATTGTCGTTTAACAGGCAAATATAGAGGTCCGGCACACCACGCTTGTGCTTTTAACTACAGAATTCCAAAGAAATTTCCAGTACTTTTGCAGAACTTAACGCATAATAATTCTAAGTTACTTATAAAGCTGTTTAGTGACATTGATGAAGATCCCATTAATGTGAGACCTCTAAGTGAATCAAACGTATCCTTCACGAAAGATATAAGTGTAGTTACTGGAGGAAAACTTGAATTAAGATTTCTAAATGTCGCTGCTTTTATGCCTTTCAGTTTAGATTATCTAGTACAACATACACCGAAAGAGGATTTTAAAACTTTGAAATTAACTTATCCAGACAATGAAAATAAATTTAGTTTACTTCTTAGAAAATTTATTTTTCCCTATAATTACATAAATTCAGTGGAACAACTTGCAGAAACATCTTTACCGGGCATAGATAATTTTTACAATACATTAATAAATAAGGAATGTTCTCCGGATGATTATGCTCATGCTAAAATCGTATGGGAAGAATTTCAGTGCAAAACCTTAGATGATTATCTCATGTTGTGCCTTAAGACAGAAGTTGTCCTACTTACGGATATCTTTGAAAAGTTTAGATCAGTTTGTAAAAATGCATACAATTTAGATCCGTGCAACTACTACTCAGCAGCTGAAGTTTCTTGGGATGCCATGTTTAAAATGACCGATGTAAAATTAAAATTACTTACTGATGGAAGCATGATTTCATTTATAAAAAAAGGAGTGCGGGAAGAAATATCAAAATGCTTTCAAACACGTTCTGTAGCAAATAACAAATATCTTTCCGATTATAATGACAAACTTCCTTCCAACTACTTGATGTATTTTCATGCCAATGATTTGTATGGTAGAGTAATGTCTGAATCTCTACCAGATGGTAATTTTGAATGGGAAAGTGATATTGAACATTTTTCTTTGGACTCAATTCCAAATGATTCGAAAACTGGTTATATAATAGAAGTTGATTTAGAGTATCCAAAAAACGTTCATGACACCCATAAAATGTTTCCGTTCTGCATCCAAAATATAACATATCCAGAAAGCGATAAAGAAACTGTTATCGATTTAAACAATTACGTTATTTATTATAAAAACTTGCAACAATGCTTAAAGCATGGCTTAAAACTTAAAAAGATTCATCGCATACTTAAATTTAGTCAATCGGATTGGTTAAAAAAGTATATAACATTAAATAAAACCCTCAAAGCAAATGCCAAAAATTCTTTTGAAGTTAAAGTGTTTAAAGTAATGAATGATGCACTTTACAAAAAAATAATGGAAAAATCAGGAAAGCAAGTAAAAATATTACAAAAATGGGAAAGTGATGGTAGAAGATTGGGAGCACGAGCCTTTATCGTAAGACCTCAATTAAGTTCCGTTAACATAATTGATGAAAACATTGTGGCAGTTCAACTGAATGTAAATATATGTCAGTATATGCCCATTTACTTATATTTCGTAATATCAGAGTTAGCAAGACTAAAAATTTACAATTTTCATTATGAATACATGATACCGAAGTACGAAAGTAAATTCCAATTAAATTATATCGATAGAGACTCATTAATTTATACTATAACAACAAATGATTTATATCAGGATATAACAAATGAAATTTGTCTAATGATTCATAACGAACTTATCGGAAATGCTGTTAATAACAACCAGTTATCACCTAAAATGTTGGGAATGATAAAGGACGCAACTGATGGTAGTGTAATAAAAGAATTCATAGGTTTGAGGCCAAAGTTATACTCTTTAAAAACAGAAGTTTTGAGGGAAACGAATGACGTTAATGCTTGTAATTATACAAGTTTATCTGACTATAAAAATATATTACGTAATAAGCAAATTTATTTTGATAATACTACATCATTAAAATTAAAATTATTCCAGCGATATACTAAACTCTTCAATGAATTATCTATAAATTATTTAGATGATAATGCATGTAATGAAATAAATGAAAGTGAATCAATGGATTGCGAATAGAACATACATTCTTTAACTGCCGCATAAAGAAAAATTATTTTAGTTAATAATAAAGATGCATATATGTACAAAATGTAGTGTCAATGTAAAGCCTTTATCTCACTATCGGCAAAATGTACCGATTTTCGTCGTCGTTATTATAATAATGATATTTTGGCTAATTACTTATGACTTTATTGCAGTGAGCTGACGAAAATATGTACATTGTGCTGATCCAAGCTTAAAGCTCATAATTATGTATACATATATGCATGTATGTTTTACTAGAAGGTCAGTTTAAATATTCAGCATATTTTTAAAATTAAATATTTATGAATTTAAATGCTTATACATTGTATATGCAGCCGGTAACATTATGATGAAATTAAAATGAATTAATTAATTAAAATTTAAAGAAATTAGATATAATGGTAGGTACAGACTTTGCAACTTGCTTACGCAACACGATTTCGAATATATTGATACAGACACTGCAAACTACAATGTAACCGTCAATGCAACCTATAAACATCAAAACATTTTGATAATTTCGAAACTTCGAACGAAACTATAAACAAGACTACAGGAGGCTTATTCAGTATTGCAATGCGAAAGTCAATGCGACTCGAAAATACACAAATGCGAAGAATTGCTATTCTATGTTACGATGTTCGCCAAGTTCTTTTTTAATCGCATTTGAAATGTCGCTATTCTGTAATGCGAAAATTTGTATAAAAAAAATATTATACTATATTAATTAAAGTTGATATATTCTAAAATCAAAACTACAAATAAAATTAACTTTAAATTTGACGTTTATTTGTTATTTTTGACGAGTGCTGCCCCGGTTTGAAATGAAACTCGAATGCGATTACAAAATTCTTATACAATACCAAGTTTCTTTCGCATTTGCGCTTCGCATTGACTTTCGCATCGCAATACAGAATAAGCCTCCAGACTAGAGATGGGCGCGAGTCGTGTTTTTTTTCGTGACACGAAACACGCACGATCAACACGACGTGTTCGTGTTGAAAAAATAGATTTCTTTCGTGTTCGTGTCGTGTCGTGTTGAGCAAGAAAAACACGAAAACACGAAATGATAGTAGGTGTAAAATATGTATTCAGTAAAAAATTCAATTTTTTGTGCCATAAGTTACTATTTCTTAACAAAAATATGTAAATAACACATAGATATTTATTTACAAATAACTAAATATATTTAAGTTTATGTGATTCTTTTATGGTAAAATAAAACAAAAATATATTTGTATGTACATCCATACATAAGTGAATTTAAGTTGAAAATTTTTTTTATTGAATTTAGTTTCGTGCGTGTCGGTTGGTCTCGTGTTTTGAAATTTTTTGCCGTGCGTGTTTCGTTCGTGCTGGACATCTTGGGTTTCGTGATCGTGTCGTGTCGTGTTGAAAGAATCCAACACGCGCCCATCTCTACTCCAGACTATGCGACCGAAAATGCAACCTGCCTGGTTCCATAAACACGTTGCTAAGTCTGTACCTAGAATAATGACTTAGAAGTGTACACAGTTTGCAATTATATAATAAATTCCAATCCAATCGTTTACATTTAATTTAATATTATATAAATACCCTATATAATAAATTCAAATGTATTGTTAATGTCTACAAAATAGTAAAATAATTTAAAATGTTATTTTCGACAAATTTACAAACATTTAATTTTTTTTTAATTTAATAAAAAATTAAATAAAAGTTATAAATATTGATAAAAATATTCATTTATGGGGAGCAGAGGTGAGTACATGTTTTTATTTACTGCATTTGAAAGCGCATAAAAATACTAATAATGAAGCGATTTAATTTTTGTTTTTTGAATTATATTTATTATTCAGTTGCTAACATAAATGCTCTTAAAACAAAACAAAAACTACACATTCAAAGAAAAAACAAAGTAAAATGAAATTAAAATAACTCTTATGCACTCACTTTTGCACCTTCAAGCAACATTTTAGTACTTGATCCGTAGCCCTATATTTTGTAATGCACTATTTATGCATTTGGGCATACGTTTAATCAATTTCTGGATAATTTCGCCTGGAATTTTCTGCCACTCCAGCTGCACACATTGCTATAACTTGATTCAGATAGATGCAGCTGTTTCATATTCTGCCGACCATATTTTCACAATTAACCACAAATTCTCAATTGGATTGAAGTCGGTACTTTGCGGAGGCGACTACATCAATTGAAAATGTTTCCCAGTCATTACTTAACGATTTTTGAGGTGTGTTTCGGGTCCCCACCCTGTTGAAACACAGCTTATTTCTCAGAACATGCGATTGCATCTAGAAAATCAGGAAGATGGGTATGCAATACATTCAAATACATACCTAGTCTTCTTTTCTTATGATGCAATATTTTTTGTAATCGACCTGCCAGGCAACACAAGAATTGGACTGTTGGTGACTGGAAGTGCGAAATGACCATATTACGATATCAGATGATGAGGCCAAATTTAACCGTCGGATGGTAAACAGTATTATTGGCGCCGACAGCAGGTGAGCCAACATCATGCTGTAATGGAATGTACCTGCAACGGTAGGAAACATCTGATAGATAGTGCTATGTGAAAAGATTCTTACATTCCGATTACATCTCTATAATCATTTTCATTACTTGAGGAGCTGGCGAACAAAACTAGACATCTCCTCAGTTAATGATTTTTTAAAATTTTTTATCAGACTCCTAGTACACATCTATGAAGTCACGAAATATTTTTCGCTCACAACCAGTTCGATCCTATCCTAAAAAAAATAACGAAAACTGACTTTCTTGCCTGTGCCTATTTAAAAAGTTCAGTAATTTGCAGTTAACGCCAGTCCTCACTTTTCACATAATATCGATCAGCTGTTTCCTACCGATGCATTTAGTCCTGGTTCACACACATCAGGTTTACCTGATCAGTTTTTGTCAAATTTTCTTTTGAACCTGCATTTGCGTTCATACACACCGTCAAGTCAAGTCATCAAGTCTCATCAATTTGCGTTGTAGTAGTGTATTACGAATGACAAAATAAAACGAAAAAGCAAACTTGACTGGTACGGTCAAGTCTGTACCCCTTTTTATTCTCTTCACCGCTCTTTGCTAAAAGCTCAAGACTTGACGAGGCAAACCTGACGTGTGTGAATCAGGACTAACATTACATTAAGTTTGTTTCTTTACTTTTTGGATAAAGTTCGGTAAAATGAGAGGAATCTATAATTTCGCTTAATAATACAATAATACAATAAATTCAGTGAAGTGCGACTTTGACCCGAGCACGAAGGGTTTCGTACGGACACGAGATATGTAATTAATACGAACTTTAGCCGATATAAAATATAGTTTTGGAATTTTTTTTTCGTTTTTGTTTTTTTTTTCGGTTTTAAGCGTTTTTTTAGTTTTGGGGCTTTTTTCTTTTATTGGCACTTTTTTCTCGTTTTTGGTAATTTTTTTTTTTGGTATTTGGCGTTTATTTTAATTTAGGTGATTTTTTTTGGAGATTTTTTCGGATTTTTGGTGTTATTTTTCATTTAGACAATTTTTTTAGTTTCGAAACTTTTTCTCGTGTTGCCGATTTTTTCGTTTTTTGGCGTTTATTTTAATTTTTGGCGATGTTTTTCGTTTTGGCGCTTTATTTAGTTTTGACACTTTTTTCTCATTTTGGCGATTTTTTGTTTGTTTTTTTTTGCGTTTTTTCAATTTGGAGATTTTGTTTTTCATTTTGGCGATTTTTTTCATATAAACAATTAGTTTGGTTTTGACGCCTTTTTCGCGTTTTGGCGATTTTTTTCGGTTTTTGAAGTTTTTTTCATTTTGCCGATTTTATTAATTTGGAAATTTTTTTCGAATTTGCGACTTTTTTTAAATTTTTTTTGGTTTGGCGATTTTATAATTTTCGAATTTTTTAGTTTTACCTTTTTGGAAAATTTCAAGAGTTTACCTCTTACGGTTTCCAAGATATAGCAAGTTGTCAAAATTACATAGTCAAAATTGCATTAACTGATGGACCACCCTTTAATTTAAATTTTTTTAAATTGTTGTAGTCTATATAAAAATACACTAATTTTACAAATTTCAAGTGTCAATATAAATACATATGTACATACAATTGTATGTATATTACATGCGATTTTAACATTTTTCATTGACATAAAAAAGACATATGTTGGTTATAAAAAATTCAGCCGTCATATTAGCGTTTATTTTTATTCAGCTAGCGGTTTTTAGCGGGTTTTCAGGGGCTATATGCATATAGCCCACCATGGTGGGAAATGCCTACAACATTTTGGCAACACTGGAAAAGGCTATCATAATGATAATTAATATTCTGTTGTAGGATTAGATTTAATAAATGTAACAAGTTTTGATTTGATAATTAAATGGAAGAATATAAAGTTAAAACGTAAAGAAAATATACATACATATGTACATATAAAATTGCAGTTCCTAACAATATTTAGTAAATGGCTTCACTTGAATCTCCAAGCGGTATTATGTTACCACCCAGTGGAGGGTTGACGAGAAAAATAAAAAGTGCATTTACAGGCAGAATAATAACTTTGTCATACGAAAACACCAATGATGAATGCCTCCTTCCTGAAATATTTTTATACGAAACTCTTGATCCTCTGAAAATCGAAGTTAATTCATTTTTAAAAGCCAACCAGGTCTTGAAGTTCAATATAGAGCTTCATGCAATTTATACTAAACCTAATGTGAAGCACTTTGAAAATAATCAGTTGGAGACAAATATATTTAGAAGTGCTATGAAGGATGTTTATTGGCTTGAGGATTTTGAAAATGAATTTCTAAATCAAGTAAAATTCATAATACAAAAATCGGAAGAGTTTCAGTGGAAAGAAAGTGGCTGGGCTCTTCTGCAATTGATAAAAGTTGATTTTAATTTAGTAAAGTATCAACCATTAAAGGGTTCTGGTTATATACCATTACCAAAAAAATTGGGAAATAGATCAGCATGTATAAATGTGGAGATTGACGACGAATTTTGCTTTAAGTGGGCTGTGCTTGCGTCCCTTTCTAGTTTACCGAGCAATCGAGCAAGTACATACAAAGTCAATATTTCATCCAAAATTATCGAATTCAATGGCCATATTTTGAATTTTAAGGGCTTACGTTTCCCTCTTGACGTAAGAAATGTTTCAATTTTCGAGGAAAACAACCCTGGCATAAGTATTAATGTTTTAGGATATGATAAAGAAAACGATTTGGTCATTGGCCCATACTACAAAGCCAGAACGAAAAGAGCTAAACATATAAATTTATTGTTTTTTGAAGAAATATTTCAGCAAAACACTGTTGGCCATTACGTTTGGATAAAAAATTTGTCTAGGTAAGTTCACTATTATAATGAAATAATAAATATTTATTATAAATGTGTATATAACATTTATTTAATAGATTGGTTAGAAGCCAAGTTACTTTACACCAAAAAAAAGTCACAATATGCGATACCTGCCTACAACATTTTCGTGGAGATAGTATAGAGAAGCATAACAAAAACTGCGGTCAGGAAGAAGAAATCGTAATTGAACAAGAAAAGAGCGTTTTAGAATTCAAAAATTATGTTAAAACAATAGACGTACCATTTGTTGCATACGTAACCTATGAACGTATTTCCGAAAACGCTAACAGCTGCAATCCCATATCGTATGCTTTTAAATATTTAATTAAGTGCAGTTACGATAGTAATTTAAATACGTGGCGTGCTTTCAAAGGATTAGATGCACCTAAGGTATTTGCAAAGAGCTTAATTGACGACGCTAGACATTTTTATATAAATTATTCAAAAAAAGTTGCACCGAAGATACCCCTGACTGACGAGGAAAAATCGAAATACCACCAAGACGGCAGATGTTGCATATGCTCTAAAGAAATTCTTCAAGGAAAGGTGAAATTACATTGTCGTTTAACCGGCAAATATAGAGGTCCGGCACACCACGCTTGTGCTTTTAACTACAGAATTCCAAAGAAATTTCCAGTAGTTTTGCAGAACTTAACGCATAATAATTCGAAGTTACTAATAAAATTGTTTAGTGATATTGATGAAGATCCCATTAATGTTAGACCTCTTAGTCAATCAAATGTATCCTTCACGAAAGATATAAGTGTAGTTACTGGAGGAAAACTTGAATTAAGATTTCTAAATGTCTCTGCTTTTATGCCTTTCAGTTTAGATTATCTAGTGCAACATATGCCGAGGGAAGACTTTAAAGTTTTGAAATTAACTTATCCTGACAATGAAAATAAATTTAGTTTACTTCTTAGAAAATGTATCTTTCCCCATAATTACATAAATTCAGTAGAAAAACTTGCAGAAACTTCATTACCGAGCATGGAATACTTTACCAATAGATTAATAAATAAGGAATGTTCTCCGGATGATTATGCTCATGCTAAAATCGTCTGGGAAGAATTCCAGTGCAAAACCTTTGATGATTATCTCATGTTGTGCCTTAAGGCAGAAGTTGTCCTACTTACGGATATATTTGAGAAGTATAGATCAATTTGTAAAAATGCATACAATTTAGATCCTTGCAACTATTACTCAGCCGCTGAATTTTCATGGGATGCCATGTTTAAAATAACCGATATCAAATTAAAATTACTTACTGATGGAAGTATGATTTCATTTATAAAAAAAGGAGTACGGGAAGAAATATCAAAATGCTTTCAAACGCGTTCTGTAGCAAATAACAAATATCTTTCCGATTACAATGACAAACTTCCTTCCAACTACTTAATGTATTTTCATGCCAATGATTTGTATGGTAGAGTAATGTCTGAATCTCTACCAGATGGTAATTTTGAATGGGAAAGTGATATTGAACATTTTTCTTTGGACTCAATTCCAAATGATTCGAAAACTGGTTATATACTAGAGGTTGATTTAGAATATCCAAAAGAAGTTCATGACACCCATAAAATTTTTCCATTCTGCATACAAAATATTACATCTCCAGAAAGCGATGGAAAAAATGCTATCGATTTAAACAATTACGTTTCTTATTATAAAAACTTGCAACAATGCTTGAAGCATGGCTTAAAACTTAAAAAGATTCATCGCATACTTAAATTTAGTCAATCGGATTGGTTAAAAAAGTATATAACATTAAATAAAACACTCAAAGCAAATGCCAAAAATCCTTTTGAACTTAACATTTTTAAAGTCATGAATGATGAACTTTACAAAAAAATAATGGAAAAATCACGAAAGCAAATACGAATATTGCAGAAATGGGAAAGCGATGGCAATAAATTAGGAGCACGAGCTTTTATCATAAGACCTCAATTTAGTTCCGTTAGCATAATTGATGAAAACATGGTGGCACTTCAATTAAATGAAAATATATGTCAATATATGCCCATTTACTTAGAGTTCGTAATATCAGAGTTAGCAAGACTAAAAATGTATAGTTTTCATTATGAATACATGATACCGAAGTACGAAAGTAAATTCCAATTAAATTATACCGATAGAGACTCATTAATTTATACTATAACAACAAATGATTTATATCAGGATATAACAAATGAAATTTGTCTAATGATTCATAACGAACTTATCGGAAATGCTGTTAATAACAACCATTTATCACTTAAAATGCTGGGAATGATGAAGGACGCAACTGATGGTGGTGTAATAAAAGAATTCATAGGTTTGAGGCCAAAATTGTTCTCCATAAAAACGGAAGCTATGAGGGAAACGAATGACTTTAATGTTTGTAATTATACAAGTTTATCTGACTATAAGAATCTATTATGTAATAAGCAAATTTATTTTGATAATATTAAATCATTTAAATCAAAATTATTCCAGCGATATACTAAACTCTTCAATGAATTATCTATAAGTTATTTAGATTATAATGCATGCAATGAAATAAATGAAGGTGAATCAATGGATTTCGAATAGAACATGCATACATACTTTGAGTTTCGCATAAAGTGAAATGATTTTGGTTTATAATAAATAATAAAGATATATGTATAAAAGTAAAGGCAATGATTAATATAATTTCACTGTAAAGCCTTTATCACACTATCGGCACAATTGGTAAAGTGCAAAAAAAAAATCATTTGCTTTTTACTAAAAAATTTCTTTTAAAACCTAAAATATGTATGTGTTTTTAGTTTTTTTAAACAAATTTTTAAGTAAAAATCAAAAGGTTTTTTTATTCACTTTACCCAATGTACCGATTTTCGTCGGCTCACTGCAATAAAGTCATAAGTAATAAGCCAAAATGGCATTACTCAATTAATTCTGGAAAAAGTCTATATGGCTTTATTAGATGAGAAATGAGGCAAATTTATCTTTTTACTTATGATTTTATTACAGTGAGCCGACAAATATCGGTACATTGTGCCGATCCAAGATTAAAGCTCATAAATATGTATGTATGTACATATGTATGTTTTACTAGGTCAGTTTTCAATCCAATATTTTACATTTACGAGTAATTTAATATTGTACCAACACTACATAATAATAATAATAAGATAAAGTGTAATTTTTAATGTCTAGAAAATAATTTAATTTAAAATTTTATTTACGACAAATTTACACAAATTTTACTTTTTAATCGAATAAAAAATAAAAATAAGTTTTAAATATTGATAAAAATATTTGTTTAAATACATACATACATATCGATGGCTAAATATAAAAAGGGCGTATCTCAATTTTTTCGAAATTGCGTTTCTAACGTTTTCTGGTACACAACGTATACAAAATTACATCCTCATTGAAGATCTAAGAGCTATTATTACAACTTTAAGTTAGTTAAAAGTAGGATTTTGTTGGACGTATAAAACGCTATTCATTATTATAAATTTAATTTAACTTACCAGGAAGGATACATTTGCCTCTACCTTAGCGCTTTAGGTTAAACTAAAATTGTACTGATGGACAACTTTTTATACGTCCGATAAAATCCTACTTTTAACTAACTTTAAGTTGTAATAATGGTCCTTAGTACTTTACAATTAAAAGTTAAGGACTTATGGCAACTTAAAAAATATGGCTTAAATAGGGTTTAGGCCCTTCTCGCAGAAATAAAGACTACCGATAGAAAAGTATAAAATAAGAAGAAAAAATTAAATAAAAAATTGGCGGCGGGCTTTAGTTTCCGAATTATGGACCTTGAAAGTTTTAATATAAAACGGTAATAGATCATTGCATTTCTATATATAACGGGCCAATATTGGTATCAATTAACAGATACGCAAAAAATATTTAGTGTTGGGAAAAACCATGATGGAGAAAATGCTTAAGCCCCGCCGTGTTGGGCAGGTGTAAAATTTCCTGCTGTCAGAATATTTCTTAACGTTTTGATTCATTTGACAGCAGGGAAATTATGTCAGCTGGTGAATTAAGATCACCTCATGTATATTCGCCTTGGTTTTATGCATACAATTTTTTGAGAATTACGTTGTAAAACTATGTGAGAAGCACAGAATTTCCACAGTCATGATACAATAATACAGGTAATGCTTGGAAAACAACCGGGACGAACGATGAATTTTTCGTTGCGAACTTTCGTTATAAAAAATAAAACAACATTTGTGCATAAGAAAATGAACACAGCACATCCGTTCAACGAAATTCGTCGTGCGTGACGAACTCTGAGATAGATTTATTTCTATTTTGTACGCCGACGAACGACGAAAAAACAAAATTGAGAGAAAATTCTCTTCATTTCTCTCTATTTTTGTACACACAACAACCAACTTTATCAAATATGAGAGAATTCGGTGAGTAGATTCGTCGTTATTGTGCTTCACATGACGAATTTATGCAGCGAATGCTTAACGACGAATTCGTCGACGTGGACGAAATTCGTCGTTCGTCTCAATTGTGTTCCTAACAAAACCGCGAAACGCCAGCTGTTTTGCTTGTTTCGTGATGTGATGTGTGTTGTTGTTGTTGAATTTCTCTACTTTTATATTAGGTCTGTTCATTTACTTTCCCAGTAGAAACTAGCAACGAGAGAGTAAGGCAGAAATTTACAAAATTACTCTCCCAAATATGAGAAAGTAAATGAACGCTTTACTTGTAAAAACTTGCAAGAAAATTTTATTCACGTCAGAACCATGGATGGAAATCATGATACAATTGTACTTTTTTCTGATGTATTTTGCTTGATATTTTAAATTGCAATGTTTTTAAGAAATTGATATTTAATATGAAATTCTTTAAACAGTTTCATGTATATTTACCATTTTCATGCATTTTTTCATACTTTTTGTTATTTTATTCCATTAACAATTACAAGAATTCGACTTTCCATCTCTGATCATATATGAGAAACAAACAAAATTATTTGCCATTAAAATTTAATATATGTGGCTTAATGAAAGAAAAATAATAAATTAAGAAAACATGTTTTCTTTTTTCATAGGTATACATGTTTTTTTTAACAAAGAAATGCATATTTTTCCAGTTTTCCTCTTTCAAATATTTTTTAAATAATTTATTTGAATACAAAACACACAACGGGTGGTTGGATAATTCTTGCGAGTAAGAATTTGTTTGTCTCTCAATTTTTTCTCTCTTTTGACGCTCTCTTTTGAGTTAATGAACACTTTCCAGTAACAATTGTTAGAAATTCGTATTAATTTTCAGTAAATGAACAAACCTATTAGTATATCATGGTAATACCTGAAGTTGTTTCAGCCGTCTGACAGCCGATTTTCAGCCGCCGCCGATAATTTCTTATGAGCTCGGCGCAGGTCTCTGGATCAAACTAGGGATTGGTAAATGTCTTCAAAAATCGATTTTCGATCAACTTTTTTAATTTCGATATTTGGAATCGATGAAAATGAAAATCATGAAAATCGATTTTAAAATCGATCTTAAAATCGTTTAACACAAATTTGCTGAGAGAGTAAAGTGACAGTTCATGACTGAGTATTTGAACAATTTTTACTGCAGAAATTTTTCGTAGTAAAAGAAACAGCAAAACTGAGCAAACTAAAAGTGTGAAAACTTTAGAAAAGGTTACACAAAAATTATTTCTAAGTATTATTAGTTCAAATATTGCTTTACTAACCACCTTTATTATATAACTACTTGTTGAAATCAATGTCCAGACAATATCAAAGTCAAAGGACACTTACGTACTATTTTTGTTCAGAAATTGATTATTTTTAAAAGCGTCTTGCTTTAAGTGTCGTATTTTTGATATTGTCTTGACGTTGATGTCGACAAAAATTTACGGAATGAGGATGAATAACGTTAGTTACCAAACCTATCTTGTTCACTAAGATTTTATAAAAAAGTTGTTGGTTTATGTGATGACTGCTTAGCCTGTTTCTTTACCAAGTTACTATTAAAGCCAGCCTTAGAAAATAATCTTTCACAAGGCACCGATGTAGCAGGGATTTATAAATATTTTCTTTTGGTTTCGTACATGTTGGGATTTATTACAACCACGTTTTATTGATTAGAATTGCCAAAATTTTGATAATAATAAAAAATCGATTTCAGCATAAAATCGCCGACATAAACTCGATTGCGAAAAATCGATGTTTTTAAACACAAAACTGATTTTTGATGTGAATCTAAATCGATTTACCAATCTCTAAATCAAACCTATTCTGTGTTTTCGTGTCACGAAGGAAAAAAAGGAAAATTTAACTAAAACTGGAACAAAAATTTAAACAGTGGATTTAGAAAATGGCATCACTTGAATCTCCAATGGGTAATGCAATACCACACAGTGGAGGGTTGGCAAGCAAAAGGACTAGTGCATTTACAGGCAGAATAATAACTTTGTCATATCAAAACACAAATGATGAATGCCTCCTGCCTGAAATATTGTTATACGAAACTCTTGATCCTCTCAAAATCGAAGTTAATTCATTTTTAAAAGCCAACCATGCCTTGAAATTCAACATAGAGCTTCATGCTATTTATACTAAACCTAATGTGAATCACTTTGGAAATAATCAGTTGGAGACAAATATATTTAGAACTGATATGAAAGATGTTTACTGGCTTGAAGATTTCGAAAACGAATTTCTAAATCAAGTAAAATTCATAATACGAAAATCGGAAGAGTTTCAGTCTAAAGAAAGTGGCTGGGTTCTGCTGCAATTGATTAAAGTTGATTTTAATTTATTAAAGTATCAACCATTAAAGGGTTCTAGTTATCTACCATTACCAAGAAAGGTGGATTTGAGAAATGCCTGTATAAATGTACAAAATAAAGATGAATTCTGTTTTAAATGGGCTTTGGTTGCGGCAATCTCGGGGTTAGAAAAACCATACCATAACCCAAAAAAGTACAAAGTCAATATTTTATCTAAAATTATTGAATTGAATGGTTATATTCTGAATTTTGAAGGCTTATGTTTCCCTCTTAGAGTTAAAGACATTGCAGTTTTCGAGGAAAACAACACTGGTTTCAGTATTAATGTTTTAGGATATGATGAAGAAAACGATTTGGTCATTGGACCATACTACAAAACCAGGAATAAGAGACCGAATCATATAAATTTATTGTTTTATGAAAAAATAATTGAAAAAAGATCTGTTGGTCATTACGTTTGGATAAAAAGTTTTTCAAGGTAAGTTTCTGTTAACTTTAATAACACGGTGCGACAGTACAAAAAACCTGGGACCGGATATTATTTTTCTTGTAGTGCTTTTCGTTAACAAAGCGGTTTTTTGGCTTTGCGCACTCGCTTATAAGACTGCAACTTTGTTGATAATGATACGATTTTCTTTCAATTTCTTACTAGACTGAGATCTTTCGAATGATATAGGTATAATTTATATAAGAAAAGTTGAGAATTTTGGGTGTTATTGTCCAGCAAACACAAATTTTTTTGATTTTAAATAAAAATTTCAACTTTGGTGACGTTTTTATACATTATATTATTAAGAAACTATAATACTATTGAATTTATTCAAAAAGTACGTTTATTTACGATTACAATGCATATTTGGGGTTAAAATAGTTAAGCAATTGACTGAGTTATTTAACTTTTCATGAAAACAAAATTTTTACCACAATGCCTGCACAATGTTTTTGGTGTTCTTTTTATGCACCTTCTATTAAGTTACAAATCAATGTTATCCTAAGCACAAAAAAAATTTGTAATGAGAGTTTTCGTCATTCAAAAATATTGTTTTTTTCGTGTTCTTTTTATGCACTTTCTTTAAAATTACAAATCAAAGTTAGCGTAAACACCACAAAAATTATTGGTTTTTCTTTTAATATGACGTTTTGTTAATGTCTTCTTTTTTACTTTGAATCTGTGTATTTAAAAAAACGTTTGCAATTTAATAAAAATCGTATGCAATTTAAATTAAAATTAAATAAAAAATGTGTGACAATCGTAAAAAATTTTGCAATATTTGTACTGTGATATCAGTCACCAGCTTGATTTTAAAAACCAAATTCCACTGCTTTAATAGCGACCCAAGGACTTCTGATTGCCGCTCAGTTTCTTCTTTCCAAATCTAGTAAGAAATTGTAAATCGGATCGTTATCAACAAAGTTACAGTCAGTGGTGCCAACTATTTACAACCCAAACGCGCTAACTTATCGCGTTTTTATAAAAAGCGCTAACGCGTTAAAACGTGCTAAATCTAGCCCGAAACGCGCTAAATTGGCATTGCTGGTTACAGTCTTATAAGTACGCAAAGGTAAAAAACCGTTTTTTTTTAAACCGCAAATCCGGATTTTGGAGATGTCCGGCACATTTCACTATTGGATTCTTCTTTAACTCGACAAGACCTACATACAAGAAAAAAACATATCACTCCCCAGGTTTTTATATTTCATTCAATTTTGTACCACTGTGTAATGTACCTACAATTATATGTGTGTATGTCCCTAAGTACATCTGTGCTGGCCAATGAGAGAAATGTATTCGTGTATGTGTATTCATTTGTACAACGAGCCGATTGAAGTAACCCTGTCGTAGAATGTGTGGTTGACTACAAAAATAGTTAGCTTATAGTTAGCTTTTCTCTTAGACTGGCTGAGATTTTATCTAACTACTGCAATGTCATCCAGAACAAACCCAAAATTAATTCTTAAGTTGAGTATGTAATCGAACTTGATGAGAGCCACCAAATTTATTCTCAGGTACTTTGACACTCAGTTCAGTTTTATGTTAACATTTTGCTGTTGTTATTTTTGATGGTAGCTTAACTGAGTGGTAGCGCGTTGAGTACACAAATTGTGATGACACATGTTCGAACCCCAGAAAGTTTTTTTAATTACTGGCTACAAGTTGGTTTAAAAAAGTCAACTTAAAGTTGAAAAAAGCTGAAAGTAATGCAGAGTAAGCCAATTGACTGACCACCGCCTAGGACATCGCAATGTTAAAGTAGTCAGTTGATTACACTGCGAAGTAATTCAAGTGTCAGTCAGTACTACTTTCGAAATAGTTAGCTTAAAGATAGTTTAAAGCTCAACTTCTTATTTATGCTTTATAGTCGTGATTTTTGCATTTGATCCGACTTAGATTTTTTCATACATTTTTCCATTTTTTTTAGTGTTTAGGCAAATGTAATCTCAAAAATTTGCCACCACTAAAATCATGCCGCTCTATACCCGAACCTCACGGGCCTATACGTAAAGCCATCACTGACTGTAGTAAAACTTTGGCCGGCTAGGACGTACATACATACATTCATGCATGAAATATTTATTATAAATGGCTACAATTAATTAATTTAATAGATTGGTTTCAAATCAATTAAATACAAGCCATCGGAAAGTCACAATATGCGACACCTGCTTACAACATTTTAGAGGATATAATATAGAGAAGCATAACAAAAACTGCGGTCAGGAAGAAGAAATCGTAATCAACAAAGATAAGTGCGTTTTAGAATTCAAAAATGGTAAAACAACATATGTACCACTTGTAGCATACTTAAACTATGAATGCATTTCCGAAAATGGCAATCCAAAATATTATGTCTTTACATATTTCATTAAGTCCAGTTACGATAGTAATTTAAATACGTGGCGTTCTTTCAAAGGATTAGATGCGCTTAAATTATTTGCAAGTTGTTTAATTGACGACGTTAAGCATTTTTATATAAATTATTCAAGAAAAGTTGCATCAAAGAAACGCCTGACTGACGAGGAAAAATCAAAATACCACCAAGACAGCAGATGTTGCATATGCTCAGGGGAAATTCTTGAAGGAAAGGTTAAATTACATTGTCGTTTTAGCGGCAGATATAGAGGTCCGGCACACCACTTATGTGCCCTAAACCCCAAAATTCCAAAGAAATTTCCAGTAATTTTGCAGAACTTGACGCATGATTATTCTATGTTACTTATAAAGCTGTTTAGTGATATTGATGAAGGTCGCATTAATGTGAAACCTCTTAGTGAATCAAACGTATACTTCACGAAAATAATAACTTTAGCTACTGTAGGAGAACTTGAATTAAGATTTCTAAATGTCTCTGCTTTTATGCCTTTCAGTTTAGATTATCTACTACGACATACACCGAAAGAGGATTTTAAAACTTTGAAATTAACTTATCCAGACAATGAAAATAAATTTAGTTTACTTCTTAGGAAATGTATCTTTCCCCATAATTACATAAATTCAGTGGAAAAACTTGCAGAAACTTCTTTACCGGGCATAGATAATTTTTACAATACATTAATAAATAAGGAATGTTCTCCGGATGATTATGCTCATGCTAAAATTGTCTGGGAAGAATTTAAGTGCAAGACCTTAGATGATTATCTCATGTTGTGTCTTAAGACTGATGTTATCCTACTTACGGATATATTTGAGAAGTATAGATCAATTTGTAAAAATGCATACAATTTAGATCCGTGCAACTATTACTCAGCCGCTGAATTTTCATGGGATGCCATGTTTAAAATAACCGATATCAAATTAAAATTACTTACTGATGGAAGTATGATTTCGTTTATAAAAAAAGGAGTACGGGAATCAATATCAAAATGCTTTCAAACGCGTTCTGTAGCAAATAACAAATATCTTTCCGATTACAATGACAAACTTCCTTCCAACTACATAATGTATTTTCATGCCAATGATTTGTATGGTAGAGTAATGTCTGAATCTCTACCAGATGGTAATTTTGAATGGGAAAGTGATATTGAACATTTTTCTTTGGACTCAATTCCAAATGATTCGAAAACTGGTTATATACTAGAAGTTGATTTAGAATATCCAAAAAACGTTCATGACACCCATAAAATGTTTCCGTTCTGCATCCAAAATATAACATATCCAGAAAGCGATAAAGAAACTGTTATCGATTTTAACAATTACGTTATTTATTATAAAAACTTGCAACAATGCTTGAAACATGGCTTAAAACTTAAAAAGATTCATCGCATACTTAAATTTAGTCAATCGGATTGGTTAAAAAAATATATAACATTAAATAAAACACTCAAAGCAAATGCCAAAAATTCTTTTGAAGTTAACGTGTTTAAAGTAATGAATGATGAACTTTACAAAAAAATAATGGAAAAGTCAGGAAAGCAAATAAGAATATTGCAGAAATGGGAAAGCGATGGCAATAAATTAGGAGCACGAGCCTTTATCATAAGACCTCAATTTAGTTCCGTTAGCATATTTGATGAAAACATGGTGGCACTTCAATTAAATGTAAATATATGTCAGTATATGCCCATTTACTTAGAGTTCGTAATATCACAGTTAGCAGGACTAAAAATTTATAGTTTTCATTATGAATACATGATACCGAAGTACGAAAGTAAATTTCAATTAAATTATATCGATAAAGACTCATTAATTTACACTATAACAACACATGATTTATATCAGGATATAAAAAATGAAATTTGTCTAATGATTCATAACGAACTTATCGGAAATGCTGTTAATAACGACCATTTATTATCATTTAAAACGCTTGGAATGATGAAGGACGCAACTGATGGTGGTGTAATAAAAG
Organism: Tachina fera; assembly: GCA_905220375.1. Taxonomy (NCBI): domain Eukaryota; kingdom Metazoa; phylum Arthropoda; class Insecta; order Diptera; family Tachinidae; genus Tachina; species Tachina fera. Next base: position 183,076,375 of record LR999963.1, read on the forward strand.
AATTCATAGGTTTGAGGCCAAAATTGTACTCTATAAAAACGGAAGCTGTGAGGGAAACGAATGACGTTAATGCTTGTAATTATACAAGTTTATCTGACTATAAGAATTTATTATGTAATAAGAAAATTTATTGTGATAATATTAATTTATTTAAACAAAATTTATTCCAGCGATATACTAAACTCTTTAATGAATTATCTAGAAGTTATTTAGATGATAATGCAAGTAATGAAATTAATAAATGTGAAGCAATGGATATCGAATAGAACATATGTACATACTTTAACTGCCACATAAAGAAACAAATATTGTGGTTAATACTAAAGATAAATAAAACTAAAGGCAATGATTACTATAATTTCAATGTGAAGGTAATTTTACAAAATCGGCATATTATGAAAACCATATTCTGAATTTCAGTAATTTATATCTTAGTAAGCATATGCTTAAATATGCAGCCGGTGACATTATAATGAAATTATTTATTTAAAGTGTAAATAAATTTGATGTAATGACTTAGAACTGTACACATTTTGCAATTATATAATCACCCTTATCGGGAATAAAAGTTCACGTGAAATGTGTTCGCTTTCCCTAAAGTAGTGATTGCCAATGTTTGCGTTGTTGTTGTGTCAATATACTATTTTCTGATTTTGTTCAGCAATTTTTGTTCACGGGAAAAATTTTAAGTGAACAAAATGTTCACCTTTTATGCCCGATAATGGTGATTAAGTTCCAACCCAATATTTTACATTTTATTTAATATTGTACGAACGATAGATAATAATAAATTAAAATGTAATGCTAATCACCCTTATTCCAGTTGCCAACTTCGACGTCACCTCAATACAATACCAAAAAGTTGTATCTTGTCTATCCGTTGTCGAAATTAACTGACGGCTTTTGATGTTAGGGAACAGAAATAGGCTATCGACAGCATACAACTATTTTCAAGAGCGAGTAGACAAGCCTTAATATTTTGGTATTGTATTGACGTGACGTCGATATTGACAACTGGAACAAGGATAAATGTCTACAGAATAGTAAAGTAATTTTAAATGTTATCTAAATGTGTAAAACTCATTTTATTTTTAAATCGAATAAAAAATTAAATAAATATACTCTTAAATTTTGAATATTGATAAAAATATTTGTTTGGATAGTAACATAATTCAATAAAAACTAAAATATCTTGAAGTATTAAAGTACCTTTTTATGCATACAAATTAATCTATTTATTTAATTATTTATTTAAAAAATAAAAAACTGATCGGTTCAATATTAAATTATTTTAAAAAATTCAACTAAACCTATTTTTACCGAAATCTCAGTTGGACATCAATAGCGCACTTAATATTATCTGTTGAAAAGCAAAGGCATTACTAAATTAGTTGAATAAAGTAAATTTACATATTTACTTAATATATTTATTTATTTAATAATAATTCAGCCAATGGATTACAATATCCTTATAGGCTAGCAATATAAATTAGTTTAATTTATTTATTATTTATTTTATTTACATGATATTAAACTTATATAAATATAAGACTAATGTAATATTTTAAATAGCACTAGCTACTTTGGCTATCAGCTATTATAGTAATTACATTTAAATTTGTATATTTAATTGAGAAATATAGTTTGAAATTATTGTTATATTTTTGAGGCTGGGTACTGTGAATAAGTTGAGGCCGTTGTTGGATAAATATTAGGTTTGTTTCTTTACTCTACATTGGGATCCCGCGGTATCCCAATTTGCACGAAAAGCGTTCCCGTACTCGAAAATTGGGTAAATGAGAGAGGTTTGGTGAGAGTAATGTTCTTCTTCTTCTTGCACGAAACAGCCCGTAATTTTGCTTCGTGCTAGTTTGGGCAAACACAAAATCAAGCAGCTGTTTGAAAAATAAGCAATTACAAAGAAAAATTACATTTGTCTAAACACTAAAAAATTAAAAAATTTATGAAAAAATGTTTAAAAACTAGTGGTAAACAAAGTTTTATAAGTTTTTATATGAAATTAAGATGAAAAACCCATATAAGTATGCCGAATCATATATATAAATATATGCGTGTGTATGGACATAAGTATTTGTTTAGTTATGTGTATACGTATGTATATGCAAACATGCATTGACGTTTATTTTCGTGTTAAAATTTTGGTTTTTCGCGTTCCCGTACTTTTGTGCATTTTTGTATGTTATTGAGCGAAATTATAGTTTCCACTCATTTTACCGAACTTTACCCAAAAAGTAAAGAAACAAACCTAATCTAAGAAGACTGCAAACAAAATAGGTTTGTTTCTTTACTTCTTGGGTAAAGTTCGGTAAAATAAGAGCAAACTATAATTTCGCTCAATAATTCACAAAAATGCACAAAAGTACGGGAATGCAAATAAACCAAATTTTAACCCGAAAACGTATACACATAACTAAACACATACTTATGTACATACACACGCACGTATTTACTTACATCATTCAGCATACTTGCATAGGTTTTATACATTAATTTCATATAAAAACTTATAAAACTTTGTCTACCACCTTTTTTTAAATATTTTTTCATACATTTTTCTATTATTTTTTTTAGTTTTTAGGTACATGTAATTTTTTTTGCAATTGTTTATTTTTCAAACAGCTGTTTGATTTTGTGTTTGCCCAAACTAGCACGAAGAAAAAGTACGGGCTGTTTCGTGCAAGAAGAAGAACATTACTCTCACAAAAGCTTTCTCATTTACCCAATTTTCGAGTACGGGAACGCTTTTCGTGCAAACTGGAATCCCGCGAGATCCCAATGTAGAGTAAAGAAACACACCTATTGGGACAGGAAGCCAACAGGTGTTTAACTGAGATTTTAGCTCTGCAGTATGTACATTTGTCATTGAAACTGTAGTTTGTTAGATGTCGATGTGTGTAAATATGCATTTACGAAGTGTATGCATTGTAAATATGAATTGCAACTTGCGTTTAGGAAGTCGTCCTATTTTTGAGAGCTCGTAAATTGATAACGCATGGGTCGCCTTTTTTGTGTCTGTTCGACCTGATTTTAAGTAATGGAGTGAAGAGAAATCTCGGAAAAATTATTATTGAAGTAAATTTTAAAATTCTCAGGTGATTGATAACTGCACATATTAAGATAAAGTTTGACGCAGTTACGAAAATAGAAGTGAAAAATGTATTTTTATTAATATTTACAGAAGTGAGACATCGCATTGAGTATCTGTGGTATTGAGATAATAAGTTGTTGCAGTAATAGAATACAAAAATAGCAATCGTTTGGTATGAAAAAGTCAAAACCGTATTTTCTTTTTAGTTACGGGGTTGAGAAAGTAAGACATCGATGTGTGTGTACCAAGGCGATTTCAGCATCAGGTGAACTCTTCTTTTTTGCTGTGGTACAAAACCAATCTTTCAGAAGATATCCAAGCAAATTTTTACATTTTGATTCAAATTGCTCAATTTGGCATCAACAGCTGATAATCAGTCGGACGGAAAAGGTCACCTGATACTGATTTCGCCTTGGTATGTACATGCATACACGCATTGACGCTTTCTTTCATGGTAAAAATCGAGGCGTATTTAGTATCAGGTGACCTTTTCCGTACGGCTGATTATCAGCTGTTTATAGGTCCGTTTGTTTACCCAAAATTTTGTGCAAATTTGCACTGGATTTGACTGAAATGCGTTAGTTTACACATAAAATTGTAAAAGAGAGTCCCAACTGAGAGAGCAAATTGACAGTTGTTGACTCTGAGAGTCTGCAAATTTTTACTGGACAAAGTTTTGCCAGTGAAATTCAGTAGATGGGAAAAACATATGGTTCAATAAAATAAACAAAAGTAAGCAATTACAAACTATAAATTATTTGTAATAAAAACATTTAAATGAAGAAAAGTTCAAGTAAAAGTTTAACAAAAACAAAATGAAAATTATTATGTTGAAGGTGAACCAAATTAAGGAATAATAATAGTTAAATTTATCAGTTTTTAAATTTATTTGTGTTATTTACTTTAATTTTTTACAGATGTAAGGTTTATGTGAATACTTTTTTCTGCATACTATTATATATTATACAATAGCCCAATTCACAATCTTGTGCAAATGGTCTTGCATCGTTGGTTGCATGTGCAAAAGGTTATAGTATATTGATACTCGCCACTAAGAATTGTTATGTGGTGAGTATGAATATACTATACCATTTTGCACATGCAACGAGCAAGGCCATTTGCACAAGATTGTGAATTGGGCTAATCTATTATACAACACTATGATCAGCTGTGATTAATCTGCAAATTTGTAAAAATTTTCCGTTCGCGTATTTTTTTGTGCAAGAGACACTCTTGAGAGTAAAATTTTAAAATTACCCAAAATTTACTCAACTACTGAATATTACTGGAAAAGTAAACAAACGGACGTTATGTCAACTTGAGTAATTTTATTAAAGATTTCGTTAGACATCTTATTGTTGGTGGGAAGAGGTTACATGACACTGTATTCACTTGTTGGTTGGTTTATCACATTAACCTGGGGGCAAATTACGGCATTGGATCGACTCGTAATTTAAAAATATTTCAATAGAGTTTATATGGAAATAATTTTAAATTACTAGAAGTATCGAATGCCGTGATTTGCCTCCTGGTTTTGTGCATTTTTGTATATTATTGAGAGAAATTACAGTTTGCTCATTTTACCGAAGTTTACCACAAAGATTAAAGAAACAGACCCATTAATACACTGCGAAAGAAGCTTCAACGAAATTCCTGTCGGCGTCAATATTTTTTTACAACCGCCGCCAAAAAAATTATCAAGAATCGGATTTTCGAGGTAGGATAGATTTAATAAATGTAATGGTAATTTTACATACATACATACGAAAGAATATGAAATTAATAAGTGAACAAAATATACATCGCCATATGTATAAAATTCTTGTTCCTAACCATATTGATGTAGATATATAATGGCTTCAATTGAATCTCCAATGGGTAGTGCAGTACCACCCAGTGGAGGGTTGGCAAGCAAAAGGACTAGTGCATTTACAGGCAGAATAATAACTGTCATATGAAAACACAAATGATGAGTGCCTCCTGCCTGAAATATTTTTATACGAAGCTCTTGATCGTCTCAGAATCGAAGTTAGTTCATTTTTAAAAGCCAACCATGCCTTGAAATTCAACATAGAGCTTCATGCTATTTATGCTAAACCTAATGTGAAGCACTTTGAAAATAATCAGTTGGAGACAAATATATTTACAAGTGATATGAAGGATGTTTATTGGCTTGAGGATTTCGAAAACGAATTTCTAAATCAAGTAAAATTCATAATACGAAAATCGCAAGAGTTTCAGTCTAAAGAAAGTGGCTGGGCTCTGCTGCAATTGATTAAAGTTGATTTTAATTTAGTAAAGTATCAACCATTGAAGGGTTCTAGTTATATACCATTACCAAGAAAGGTGGAATTGAGAAATGCTTGTATAAATGTACAAAATGAAGATGAATTCTGTTTTAAATGGGTTATGGTTGCGGCAATATCGGGGTTGAAAAAAGGAAGCCATAATACAAAAAACTATAAAGTCAATATTTTATCTAACATTATTGAATTGAATGGTTATATTCTGAATTTTGAAGGTTTATGTTTCCCTCTTGGAGTTAAAGACATTGCGGTTTTCGAGGAAAACAACCCTGGTATCAGTATTAATGTTTTAGGATATGATGAAGACAAAGATTTGGTCATTGGACCATACTACAAAACCAGGAAGAAAAGACTGAAACACATAAATTTATTGTATGTTGAACAAATAATTGAAAAAAGGGCTGTTGGTCATTACGTTTGGATAAAAAGTTTTTCAAGGTAAGTTTCTTATAACTTTAATAATAAACAATTACATGTGTGTATGTACGTACATCTATGCTGGCCAATGACAAAAATTCATTTGTACAAGAAGCTAATTAAAGTTCTGGACTCTAGTAGCACTTGGCCGGCTAGGACGTACATATACTGGTATACATGAATTACATATTTTTTATAAATGTCTACAATTAATTTTAATAGATTGGTTAGAAAACAAGTCACTTTAAACAAAATTAAAGTAACATTTTGCGATACCTGCCTACAACATTTTAGTGGAGATAATATAGAGAAACATATCAAAAACTGCGGTCAGGAAGAAGAAATCGTAATCAACAAAGATAAGTGCGTTTTAGAATTCAAAAATGTTAAAACAACATATGTACCACTTATAGCATACTTAAACTATGAATGCATTTCCGAAAATGGTAACAGCTGCAATCCAAAATATTATGTCTTTACATATTTCATTAAGTGCAGTTATGATAATAAATTAAATAAGTGGCGTTCTTTCAAAGGATTAGATGCACCAAAGCTATTTGCAAGGAGTTTAATTGACGACGCTAAACATTTTTATATAAATTATTCAAGAAAAGTTGCACCAAGGATACCCCTGACTGCCGAGGAAACCTCAAAATACCACCAAGACAGTATATGTTGCTTATGCTCAAGAGAAATTCTTGAAGAAAAGGTGGTATTACATTGTCGTTTTAGCGGCAGATATAAAGGTCCGGCACACCACTTTTGTGCTCTAAACCACAGAATTCCAAAGAAATTTCCAGTAGTTTTGCAGAACTTGACGCATGATTATTCTATGTTACTTATAAAGCTGTTTAGCGATATTGATGAAGATCCCATTAATGTGAAACCTCTTAGTGAATCAAACGTATTCTTCACGAAAATAATAACTTTAGCTACTGTAGGAGAACTTGAATTAAGATTTCTAAATGTCTCTGCTTTTATGCCTTTCAGTTTAGATTATCTACTACGACATACGCCAAAAGAGGATTTTAAAACTTTGAAATTAACTTATCCAGACAATGAAAATAAATTTAGTTTACTTCTTAGAAAATTTATTTTTCCCTATAATTACATAAATTCAGTGGAAAAACTTTCAGAAACTTCATTACCGAGCATAGATAATTTTTACAATACATTAATAAATAAGAAATGTTCTCCGGATGATTATGCTTATGCTAAAATCATCTGGGAAGAATTCGAGTGCAAAACCTTAGATGATTATCTCATGTTATGCATTATTGCAGATGTTATACTACTTACGGATATCTTTGAGAAGTATAGATCAATTTGTAAAAATGCATACAATTTAGATCCTTGCAACTATTACTCAGCCGCTGAATTTTCATGGGATGCCATGTTTAAAATAACCGATATCAAATTAAAATTACTTACTGATGGAAGTATGATTTCATTTATAAAAAAAGGAGTACGGGAAGAAATATCAAAATGCTTTCAAACGCGTTCTGTAGCAAATAACAAATATCTTTCCGATTACAATGACAAACTTCCTTCCAACTACTTAATGTATTTTCATGCCAATGATTTGTATGGTAGAGTAATGTCTGAATCTCTACCAGATGGTAATTTTGAATGGGAAAGTGATATTGAACATTTTTCTTTGGACTCAATTCCAAATGATTCGAAAACTGGTTATATACTAGAGGTTGATTTAGAATATCCAAAAGAAGTTCATGACACCCATAAAAGTTTACCCTTCTGTATTCAAAATATACCATCTACAGAAAACGATGAAAAAAATGATATCGATTTAAACAATTGCATTATTTATTATAAAAACTTGCAACAATGCTTGAAACATGGCTTAAAACTTCAAAAAATACATCGCATACTTAAATTTAGTCAATCGGATTGGTTAAAAAAGTATATAACATTAAATAAAACCCTCAAAGCAAATGCCAAAAATCCTTTTGAACTTAAAGTTTTTAAAGTCATGAATGATGAACTTTACAAAAAAATAATGGAAAGATCAGGAAATCAAATAAGAATAGTGCAAAGATGGGAAAATGATGTCAATAAATTAGGAGCACGAGCCTTTATCATAAGACCTCAATTTAATTCCGTTAGCATAATTTGCGAAAACAAGGTGGCAATGCAATTAAATGTAAATATATGTCAGTATATGCCCATTTACTTAGAGTTCGTAATATCAGAGTTAGCAAGACTAAAAATGTATAGTTTTCATTATGAATACATGATACCGAAGTACGAAAGTAAATTTCAATTAAATTATATCGATAGAGACTCATTAATTTATACTATAACAACAAATGATTTATATCAGGATATAACAAATGAAATTTGTCTAATGATTCATAACGAACTTATCGGCAATGCAGTTAATAACAAACATTTATCATTTAAAACGCTTGGAATGATGAAGGACGCAACTGATGGTGGTGTAATAAAAGAAGTTTGAGGCCAAAATTGTACTCTATAAAAACGGAAGCTGTGAGGGAAACGAATGACGTTAATGTTTGTAATTATACAAGTTTATCTGACTATAAGAATCTATTATGTAATAAGAAAATTTATTGTGATGATATTAATTTATTTAAACTAAATTTATTCCAGCGATATACTAAACTCTTTAATGAATTATCTATAAGTTATTTAGATGATAATGCAAGTAATGAAATGAATAAATGTGAAGCAATGGATTTTTTTGAATAGAACATGTCGCACACTAAATAATAAACAGTCACAACTCAAAATGATCAAAGTGGTTTTGTTTTTGTCCATCATAACTACTTCTCTAACCGGTCGATTTTAAAGTTTTATATTTTAAACAAAGTCTATGGTCTCACCTAGTGAATAAAAAAAATAATCCAGCAATACGGAATTCCAATTCAGTCAAAAGTTATGTATATATTTTTGGCCACAGAGGATATACTTTGTGTTTTTGTCCTCCCTCGCGAAATGGTCCACTGTGCGCCGCTTATTTTTCTGTATATCAAGCCGCCGCCGATTATGTCGGATCGCATCAGCTCAAAGCCTCTCTAAATTTTCAAATGCTTATTTGAGCCGCCGAAAATTCTGGCGCGCCGTCGCCGATAATTTTGCCTCCACGTTACGGCTTGCTACTATGGTTAGAGCTGGCACACTATCGATATCACGCCATTCGAAAGTTTGATGGAAAACTATCGATAGTACCGAATTCTTTTACTTGCGGTTTACAAGTAACACAAAATGGCAAACTTTAGCATTAACTTCTAGTTAACTTACTCTACGTATCCACCTGACATGAAATTTTGCTGTAACTTCAAGTTATGACTGAGTTGTTAAAACAAATGCAATAACAATAATGTTATAATTTGAAAAAACACTGAACATTAACTTTAAGTTAATGTTAAAGTTAGTCATTTTATGTCAGGTGGAGACCGCGAGTTAGGGTTCTAATGTTTGGTTAAAGTTCCAACATGACTGTTAAAGGTCTATTACACAGGCATAATCGTCTGCATACATGTGAGATGGCATACCAAAACTCACTGTTTAACAGCATGTAAGTTAAACATGTACATATGTTGGTTTTTAAAAATGTTCGATTTTCTGATGTTTGTCGCACATCAAGTATGAAGTATGCCGTCAGCGTTCGACAGTGTAATAGCAAAACCCATGATACAATTATACTAGGTACATGCAGAACTACAACAAAATTACAACACCAAAAAACACATGTATTTTGTTGGTATAAACAAACCCCAAATTGTCGGAAACAACTGTCTTTTGTTTATAAAAATAACAATTACAGGGTAACTAAAGTACAATTGCAGACGCGGCATTCCTGCATGATTATAGTTATTCAGTGTTGCCAGTATGGGTGTAGTTAGACAGTGTGTAATTTCTACTCACATGTGTAGGCGATGTAATTGAATTCTTGTATAATATGTGTGTAATTCTACTTTGGGTTCTATTTTTATTTATAATTTTTTTAATTTTAACCTACACAAAAGATGTGTAGTGTAATTTTCTTCAATGTGTAATTGGAGACACAGCCATGTGTAAATTCGTTGGCAACACTGTAATCATTTTGCTTACACACATACATTAACATTTTTGCAGCTTGTAAACAAAGTTTGACAACTAGGTGCAATGTATACAGTGACAGGCTGGGCTTGTGCATGTACCTAGTATAATTGTATCATGGCAAAACCCAAAGTATGCCATCGTACATGGCTGCAGACAAGTATGCCTGTGTAATAACCCTTTTAACGAATCTGTTTTAAGAACACAGTTAGGGCTAATTTCTTACTAAGTAGTTAAACTTAGATTAACACATGTTTGAGTTGACCAAGAAACAAAGTTAAACCGCCCATGCTATACAGAAAAACTTTAATACGCAGCGCAGTATGGTGGTTTAATGATTTTTTTATTTCAATGAATTATTAAAGATCATCTTAAAAGCTTTTAAATGATACCAATTTTTACTGTATTGGATAAAAAATACAAGAAAGCATCACAATTGTATACTGGAATTTTGGATGCCCATAACTCGGAAACGAAGGCTAGCCGCCAACTTTTTGTTTAATTTTTTAAATTCCTATCGGATAGGCTAGTTTTTATTTATTTCTGCGAGGAGCACCTAAAGTATTTATTTATTTATTTATTGAACATATTAATGCAAAGTAAATTTGCATAATATGGTGTTGCACAAATATGGGCGGAGTAACGTAGACCATATGCCCAAGATGGTATTAACAGTATTTTATAAGGTTTTGTGACTGACTGTACACGACCTATGCCTTCACATAGGAAGTAGGCAACGTGGTTGTTAAAGAAATTCCACAAAAAACCGCAAGATTATACGGTTATCCGTGGCAGATCAGTCAACCAGTGCGAGCGAGACGAAAAACTCTCGAAGGCCAAACAACACACACAAGCCTGACCGCACTTAAGAAATAATTACGATGACGCGAGAGATGTTCCCCGACCCAGAGCTGCTTAACGACTGAGCACCTAAAGTATATTTGTTCCAATTTTTCAAACTCAAACAACGTCATAACTCCAAGTAACTAGTTTTTAAGAAAATCAGTTGAATTAGTGTTTTTTTTGGGAATTGTTACAATTTAATAATATACCCCAAATTATCATTTTACTTATTCAGAAAAAATGTATTTTTTTAATACAATGAAATTGCTTATTATATTATTTGTTGAACTTCTTTCTCGTTTGTTTAAATGACAATTTAACATAATAAGTCTAGTTTTTTTCTAAGAAATTGCTGGGTAAAGGTTCCCTGATAATCTGCATTTGCAACAGTGAAATGAGCATAGAATCCAGCTAAACCCCTCAATAATCAATTTCAATGTATTTTTAATAAATAATATTTTACTGAATTAGTCAAATAATAAGTTGGGATTATTAGTGCGTTGGCAAATGTTAAACTCACCGGAGATATTAAAAAGTGGCCTTCTATCAAAATAGATCCATGAATATTTTACAGAAGATGAAATATGGCAGGGCTACGTATTCTGTATTACAGTCGACTCTGCTTAATTGGAAATAACCAAAACCCATTTTTCAGTTATCAGATTTTTTCTCTAAAACGTAGTTCGGATTACTGAAAATTGTTAGTTAAGCGTACTGCTTAAAATCAGTACAATACTCGTATAATAGAAAAATAAAATAAAGTGCCTAAGAGCGAAAAGGACAAATACATTTTGCCATTTAATTTTTTAACGGACAAAACATGCACAATTGTTTCAGCCTTAAGTTATGCAATCGATTTCTAATAAATAAATTTGTTATTGTTTATTTTTTCACTAAAGCGATATAAGTTTCATACAAAATATAGTTGTGGGCTTGCTTTTGGTTTTCAGTAATACAATATTTTCAGTAAAGCGATGTTTAGCTAAAGCGAAGTGAATCAGAGAACAGATTGAATGCATTAATTTGTTGTTTTAAATGCAATCACAAAAAGCCTGCATATTGTTGTCAATCCACAACATTTGAAATAAACAACGCATGGCACAGTCGAAAGAGATGAGTGCGGCGAATTTTATTGCGTGCATTGCACGTTTTATATAAATGTTCATTAGTCTTGTCAAAAGCAACGAATACTCAGTGAATGGTGCGAATGCTCTTTACTGTGATTGACCACAACGTAGTCTTTGTACTTTGTGCATTAAGCATTAAACACATTCAGCACAGCAAACTACCGGCTACCAAATGTCATGGATATAATACACATGTTTATATGAGAATGATTCTTTTGAAGACAGCAAGGCAACATGGCGGCAAGTTGGTGTCTATGCTAATTTTTGTCGTTGTAGTCCAATTAAACTAATTTCTATTTCTTTGGGGCTGCAATGAGAAAATTCAGTGTTGCCAGTACAATACAAAATATTGAATGAATGATATCGTACAATTATTTCATATTATTTAAAAAAACCAATATCCAAAAATTGCTGTAAAGCATAAATTGGTTAATTTTTATACTTTTAAGCCATATAATAATAATTTCGAAAGAGTGATTTAATTTTTATAAATGGGAAACATTTGAAGGTGGCAATGCTGAACTATGTATTTATACTTAAATATGAAGAGCAAATGGTGCTGCTGCCGCCTCCAAAATAATTAAGTAGCTGGCTACGAGGCGACAAATGCTGCTAGCGGCATTTGAAGTCGTGTGTTCGTGTAGCCTGCTGTAATGAATGTATTTATAATACATTCACATAATAATAGTATTCATAATACAAGATAGAGGTTTGAAATGTATTTTATGTCAAATTTTATATAAAATAGTTATTTGAAATACATTTCAGATCTATTTTACATTTTTCAAATTTTACTTTTTGTATTTTCTTTTTTTTTCTAACACCGTATATATCGACATTTATTTTTTCTAAAATTTCCTTCCTCACACTGCATTTTTTTATTTATAAACATTAAAATCACTTAAAATAAACTTGTTATATCGGCATTGTAATAATAGAGTGCGTATGAGCAATCAACAAATCGCAATGAATTGTATCATAGCAATTACATTTGTTACTGCCGAATAGCAACGAATTTATGAATTGTTAGCAAATGTGAATTGTCTCATTCTGTTCTCTGAAGTGCATAATACTAACTGCGATCAAAATTAGTGCGGGGATGTGTATTGCTTTCAATAATCCGATTTTTTTTTAGTAAAGCGTGTTGCGCTAAAGCGGATTCGACTGTATTAATTTCATAAATTTATTTTTTCAGTTATGATGCTGTTTGAGTAAATGGCCGATATGTACTTTCAATAACTTGGGGGCCACACGTTCAATTTGTGTGGCTTTCAATTCCATTCAATTTCTAATACACTCACACTTTTTTCAATTCCATTCAATTTCTAATACACTCACACTTTTTTCACTAACACAATCAAACTTATTGAATTTAAAACTAGATTGCTTTCAAATTCACCTATCCGTCTAAATGGCAATTTAGTTTTCAATTTGAGCAGCTGGTCACAGCACACATTGATTGAAGCTACAAATTTGAGTTGTTTCTTCGCCGGTGGCATTTAAAAAATTACAATTGATTATCAATTTGTGTCACAGCTATCAATTTCAAGGAATTTTGACACACAATATGTGTAATGGAATTGAAAGCCATTTATTGAACGTGTGGCTGCAGCGTTAAAAAAAATGTTAAATTGTATAGATTTTATTGCCAATTTGGTAATATATTTTTTCAACGATAATATTGCTATCGAGAAAAAACTATCGATAGTCTAATGGAAACAAAACCATCGATACTATCGATAGTTTGCCAGCTCTAACTCTGGTAAGAATAGATTTAATAAATTTATTACATTTATCGTCATATGTATAAAATTCTTGTTCCTAACAGTGTTTAGATGATGGCTTCAATTGAATCTCCAAGCTATAATGCAGTACCATCCAGTGGAGGGTTGCCCACAAAAATTAAAAGTGCATTTACAGGCAGAATAAAAACATTGTCATATGAAAACACAAATGGTGAATTCCTCCTGCCTGAAATATTTTTATACGAAACTCTTGACCATCTCAAAATCGAAGTTAGTGCATTTTTAAAAGCCAACCAGGCCTTTAAGTTCAACATAGAGCTTCATGCTGTTTATACTAAACCTAATGTGAAGCACTTTGAAAGTAATCAGTTGGAGACAAATATATTTAGAAGTGATATGAAGGATGTTTATTGGCTTGAAGATTTCGAAAACGAATTTCTAAATCAAGTAAAATTCATAATACGAAAATCGGAAGAGTATCAGTTGAAAGAAAGTGGCTGGTCTCTGCTGCAATTGATAAAAGTTGATTTTAATTTAGTAAAGTATCAACCATTAAAGGGTTCAAGTTATATACCATTACCAAGAAAAGTGGAAAAAAGAGGGGCCTGTATTAATGTACAAAATGAAGATGAATTCTGTTTCAAATGGGCTGTGCTTGCGGCAATCTCGGGGTTAAGAAAACAATATAATAGGCCAAGCAGCTATAGAGTCAATATTTCATCTAAAATTATAGAATTTAATAGTTATATTCTGAATTTTGAAGACTTATGTTTCCCTCTTAGAGTTAAAGACATTGCGCTTTTCGAGGAAAACAACCCTGGTATCAGTATTAATGTTTTAGGATATGATGAAGACAAAGATTTGGTCATTGGGCCATACTACAAAAGCAGGCAGAAAAGACCGCAACATATAAATTTATTGTATTATGAAGAAATATATAAAGAAAGGTGTGTTGGTCATTACGTTTGGATAAAAAATTTTTCGAGGTAAGTTTGCATGACTTAATATCAACAATAACACACACTGCATTCGCATTCAATTCATTTATTGAACAGATTGGTTCGCCCTCAATTAACTTCAAACAACCGGAAAGTCACAATATGCGATACTTGCCTGCAACATTTTAATGAAGATCAGGAGAAACATGACAAAAACTGTGGACAAAACGACGAAGTTGTAATCGAACAACATAAGTGCGTTTTAGAATTCAAAAATTATGTTAAAACAATAGACGTACCATTTGTTGCATACGTACACTATGAACGTATTTCCGAAAATGCTAACAGTTGCAATCCCATATCGTATGCTTTTAAATATTTAATTAAGTGCAGTTACGATAATAATTTAAATACGTGGCGTTCTTTTAAAGGATTAGATGCACCTACGGTATTTGCAAAGAGTTTAATTGACGACGCTAGACATTTTTATATAAATTATTCAAAAAAAGTTGCACCAAAGATACCCCTGACTGACGAGGAAAAATCGAAATACCACCAAGACGGCAGATGTTGCATATGCTCAAAAGAAATTCTTGAAGGAAAGGTGAGATTACATTGTCGTTTAACCGGCAAATATAGAGGTCCGGCACACCACGCTTGTGCTTTTAACTACAGAATTCCAAAGAAATTTCCAGTAGTTTTGCAGAACTTAACGCATAATAATTCTAAGTTACTAATAAAATTGTTTAGTGACATTGATGAAGATCCCATTAATGTGAGACCTCTTAGTGAATCAAACGTATCCTTCACGAAAGATATAAGTGTAGTTACTGGAGGAAAACTTGAATTAAGATTTCTAAATGTCTCAGCATTTATGCCTTTCAGTTTAGATTATCTACTACGACATACGCCAAAAGAGGATTTTAAAGTTTTGAAATCAGCTTATCCTGACAATGAAAATAAATTTAGTTTACTTCTTAGAAAATGTATCTTTCCCCATAATTACATAAATTCAGTGGAAAAACTTGCAAAAACTTCTTTACCGAGCATAGACAATTTTTACAATACATTAATAAATAAGGAATGTTCTCCGGATGATTATGCTCATGCTAAAATTGTCTGGGAAGAATTCCAGTGCAAAACCTTAGATGATTATCTCATGTTGTGTCTTAAGACTGATGTTATCCTACTTACGGATATCTTTGAGAAGTATAGATCAATTTGTAAAAATGCATACAATTTAGATCCGTGCAACTATTACTCAGCCGCTGAATTTTCATGGGATGCCATGTTTAAAATAACCGATATCAAATTAAAATTACTTACTGATGGAAGTATGATTTCATTTATAAAAAAAGGAGTACGGGAAGAAATATCAAAATGCTTTCAAACGCGTTCTGTAGCAAATAACAAATATCTTTCCGATTACAATGACAAACTTCCTTCCAACTACTTAATGTATTTTCATGCCAATGATTTGTATGGTAGAGTAATGTCTGAATCTCTACCAGAAGGTAATTTTGAATGGGAAAGTGATATTGAACATTTTTCTTTGGACTCAATTCCAAATGATTCGAAAACTGGTTATATACTAGAGGTTGATTTAGAATATCCAAAAGAAGTTCATGACTCTCATAAAAATTTACCCTTCTGTATTCAAAATATACCATCTACAGAAAGCGATAAAGATACTGATATCGATTTAAACAATTGCATTATTTATTATAAAAACTTGCAACAATGCTTGAAACATGGCTTAAAACTTAAAAAGATACATCGCATACTTAAATTTAGTCAATCGGATTGGTTAAAAAAGTATATAACATTAAATAAAACCCTCAAAGCAAATGCCAAAAATTCTTTTGAACTTAACGTTTTTAAAGTCATGAATGATGAACTTTACAAAAAAATAATGGAAAAATCACGAAAGCAAATACGAATATTGCAGAAATGGGAGAGCGATGGCAATAAATTAGGAGCACGAGCCTTTATCATAAGACCTCAATTTAGTTCCGTTAACATATTTGATGAAAACATGGTGGCACTTCAATTAAATGAAAATATATGTCAATATATGCCCATTTACTTAGAGTTCGTAATATCAGAGTTAGCAAGACTAAAAATGTATAGTTTTCATTATGAATACATGATACCGAAGTACGAAAGTAAATTCCAATTAAATTATATCGATAGAGACTCATTAATTTATACTATAACAACAAATGATTTATATCAGGATATAACAAATGAAATTTGTCTAATGATTCATAACGAACTTATCGGCAACGACCATTTATCACCTAAAATGCTGGGAATGATGAAGGACGCAACTGATGGTAGTGTAATAAAAGAATTCATAGGTTTGAGGCCAAAGCTATACTCTTTAAAAATAGAAGCTTTGAGGGAAACGAATGACGTTAATGTTTGTAATTATACAAATTTATCTGACTATAAAAGTATATTATGTAATGATCAAATTTATTGTGATAATATTAATTTATTTAAACTTAATTTATTCCAGCGATATACTAAACTCTTCAATGAATTATCTATAAGTTATTTAGATGATAATGCAAGTAAGGAAATAAATGAATGTGAAGCAATGGATATTGAATAGAACATATCGCACACTAAATAATAAACAGTTACAACTCAAAATGATCAAAGTGGTTTTGTTTTTTTATAAACCAATTAATTGAACAAATCTCTAACGACCGCATGAAATTCGTCCGCATGAATTTCTTCTTCAATACAGTCTTATTATTATGCTTGGTTTTATGTTCCGCACTTGCGCCATTTGTACAGTATCAACAATTGTTTGCGAACTAGTCAGTGTCTAATTTTTTTTGAGTTGTGAGTTTGTTTATGATTTATTGTGGGATATGTACATACATACATACTAGTGATGAACGAATATTCGTATTCGAATTGCCGAATATTCAGCCATTTTTAGTTATTCCTTATCGTATTCGCCAAATTTAGGCGAATACGGATACGAATATTTTTACAAAAAATAAAATTCATAAATTCTAAACGAAATTTAAATAAATGGCTAAACATATTAGTTTGTACGAATTCATTGAATTTTTTTATAGAAATTCGTGCTCTGTATCATTTTCAAATATTATTTAATGATCATCATTAAAATGTTTGGTAGTTTTTGAATATTACATTCCGCCTACTTAATTCAGAGTTGAAGAAAAACAGTAGCAAGGCGAATTCATACTATGTGGTCGCAAGGGATCAGGTGACTATTTTCGCCCCTTGTAAATTGAATATACTTTGGATGTCAACACAAATTTTTCAGTACATTTTCTTGACATTTCAAGTATAAATTTCGTAAAGCGAATTAAGCTGAGTATACCTTATATGAAATTGCCTTGAACAGTAGTATGAAGTTCTTTTTCATAATAATAATTTTTTAATATTTCAGGCGAAAATAGAACCCCAATTTAATGTCTATATATTTAACATATAATATTCGTATTCGCGAATATTGTTTCAAATATTTCTTATACGCGAATATAAAAAATTTACATTCGTTACATCACTAGTATATACTTTTAACTGTCGCATAAACAAATAATAATGTTTTGGCAACTAAAGGCAATGCTTAATAAAATATCAATGTAAAGCTCCTAAATAAGTATATTTTAAAAATCGGCATATTTTAAAAATTATACATACATATGTATATATCTGAATTTAATTGATTTTGAGCACGTATTTGAATGTATATTTGCAAGCATGTTCTTAAATATGGAGCCGGTGACATTATGATGAAATTATTGATTTACAATTTAAAGAAATTTTATATAATGACTTAGACCGAGTTTACGTCTGTCACACATGTGCCAAAAAAACGTAACCACTAATTAATTACTAATGAAAAACTTTTTGATTCAGACACGTATTATTATTACAGTTTCATACATAACTAATAGACAATTTTGTAGAATCCAACATGATTGGGAACTGTTTAAATCAATAAATAAATGTCTGAATCAAACAGTTTTTCATTATTAATTAATTAGTGGCTACGCTGTTTTGGGCACATGTGTGCCAGGTGTAACCTCGCCCTTAGAAGTGTACACAGTTTGAATTAGTATATAATAAGTTCTAATACAATATTTTACCTTTAATTTAATGCTAGTATTCTAGATCTAAATAATTTTATTAAGATTCAAAGAAAAAATTATCTAAATGTCATAAAAAGTTCTTTAAAACACACCCACACAGAATACACATACATACATATGTATATACTTACATGCACATGCAACCATAATTAGGTCCGTTTGTTTACCAAAAAATTTGTGTAAATTTGTACTGGATTTAACTGAAATGCGTTCGTTTACACATAAATATGCAAAAGAGAGCGTAAATTGAGAGAGAAAATTGACAGTTGTTGACTGAGATTCTGCATATTTTTACTGGACAAATATTTTCCAGTAAAATCCAGTAGATGAGAAAAACATATGGTTCAATAAAATAAACAAAAGTAAGCAATTACAAACTATAAATTATTTGTAATAAAAACATTTAAATGAAGAAAAGTTCAAGTAAAAGTTTAACAAAAACAAAATGTAAATTATTTTGTTGAGGGTGAACCAAATTAAAGAATAATAATAGTTAAATTTATCAGTTTTTAAATTTAATTGTTTTATTTACTTCAATTTTTTAGAGATGTAAAGTTTATGAGAATACTATTATATATTATACAACATCAAGGCGAATTCAGTATCAGGTCACCTTATCAGCCCAGCTGATTATCAGCTGTTGATGCGAAATTGAGCAATTTGAACCAATACGTCAAAATTTGCTCAGAAATCTTTTGACAGATTGGTTTTCTAGCATACCAAACTGCATGTTCTTTTTTGTGTTGTAAAATTGTTGTACTGATAAGATCACCTGATACTGAATTCGCCTTGATACAACATATTATAAAACACTATGATCAGCTGTTTTGATTCATCTGCAAATTTGTGCAATTTTTCCGTTAGCGTACACTCTTGATAGTAAAATTTTAAAATTACCCAAAATTTACTCAACTACTGCATTTTACAGGAAAAGTTGACAAACGGACCTATTACATACTAAATAAAATTAAAAAACATAAACAAAAACCCTTAAACCCTTTAATTATTCAATTTATTTAACTCTATTCCTTTCAGTATTATTGCTTTTATACAATAATAACAAATAAGAGAAAAAAATTAAGATTAAAAAAAATTAAGATTAAAAATAATAAATAAATAAAATAATAATAAAGCAGTGTTGTAGCACCTCTGGTGGCAAATGAGGCGTATTCAATTTGGAAGCTGTGTTTAATAGCAATTTTATTGGTTATTTTACTTTATTGTCAGTCTAAGCGGCGGGTTAAAAACCCTCCCTTAAACAAAAACATAATACCTTGCCATCTACATCTTATGACAAGCACAAACGCATCAAAGGTGAGGACAATTTTTCTTTTGGTATTTGGAGTGTTTGTTACCAACAAGAAGTCTTCGCGCCATCGCTTGTAAACACTTATATACACGAACATAAATATATCTATCGTGCTTCGCTTATTATACGACAGGATTTATTGTTGGTTTAATATAACACATGACACGACAATACCATTTAAAAAACAAGCCGTATTTACATTTCAATTATGCTTACGCAGGCCTCTAATGTCTATACACCTGATAAATTTATATCATGACAAATCGTCGGTTTGTTTCTGCTTTGATGAATGGGACATTTGTAATAAAATTGAGTTATTGATTGATTATATATGAATAATATTATCAGTTTTCCGATATCTTGAATATATCTGGAGATATAGAGGTGAACATTTGCGTCATTTCCACAATTTTTGAACATTGCAGTCTGTTTTACGGCAATCGACAATTTATTTCATATGACACATTTCTCAAGTAAAAGTATTAATTAACATTGTTATTCAAGTCTGTTATAATGCATATCAATGCATGTTCTATTTGTGAATGAAATTAATTGATATTTATTTTTTATTAATAAAATTTCTTTTATTATACATAATCATTATTTCTTCCTTTGTTTTACCTCTAAAAGTCATGTTATATAAATAAAACTGATATTTTCACCTTTTATATCAACTTTATTAAGTTTGAAAAAAAATATCTATTACTTTTATTATTAAACAAAAAATTCTATCGTGTATTTTTATAAAACTAATGAACTAAACATTATTCATCTTCAATACATCAAAACAGAAACAAACCGACGAAATGTAAAATTTATATTTGCGGTTTTTCCTATACATATCGTCGGTTAGTTTCTGTTTCACAGTTTCCTTTATTTGCAAAAGGTGCACAAGCGATATACGAGTACATACATATATGTATGTATAACTGCAAAGTTCTAAACCACAACATCCTTTCAAGCGGCCGTGAAAATACAGCCTCTTTTTAAACGTTGCAACCGTTGTATATATTCGAATTATGTAGGCTTTAATAAGGTGCGTTATCCATAGTCCTTGCGGGTAACCAAAAAAACAAAATTATTGTGTTAGCCGACACATTTGCTTAGCCGCTGTTGGCGAAAAATTTTCGGCTCACAGCCGCGTTTTAGCCGCCGCCGATCACCATTGTACATCGGCTTCGTGCTCTGGTAGAGATAGATTTAATTAATAAACACAGAATATGAATTTAGTAGTCTATATTAATAAATGTAAAAGCACAGGTTAGGTTACTTTTATATCTGTGTGTAAAAGTGTTGATTTGATAATTACATATATATGTACATACATACATATGTATGCACATGAAAGAATATTAAATTAATAAGTGAAGAAAATATACATACATACATCGTCATATTATGTATAAAATTCTTGTTCCTAAATATATTTAGATGATGGCTTCAATTGAATCTCCAAACGATAATGCAGAATCATCCAGTGGAGGGTTGGCGAGAAAAATTAAAAGTGCATTTACAGGCAGAATAATAACTTTGTCATATGAAAACACAAATGGAGAATGCCTCCTGCCTGAAATATTTTTATACGAAACTCTTGATCCTCTCAAAATCGAAGTTAATTCATTTTTAGGAGCTAACCAGGCCTTTAAGTTCAACATAGAGCTTTATGCTGTTTATACTAAACCTAATGTGAAGCAGTTTGAAAATAATCAGTTGGAGACAAATATATTTAGAAGTGATATGAAGGATGTTTATTGGCTTGAGGATTTCGAAAACGAATTTCTAAATCAAGTAAAATTCATAATACGAAAATCGGAAGAGTTTCAGTCGAAAGAAAGTGGTTGGGCACTGCTGCAATTGATAAAAGTTGATTTTAATTTAGTAAAATATCAACCATTAAAGGGTTCTGGTTATTTACCAGTACCAAAAAAAGTGGAAAAGAGAGGGGCATGTATAAATGTTCAGAATAATGATCAATTTTGCTTTAAATGGGCTGTGCTTGCGTCACTTTATACTTTAAAAGGGAATAAAGCCAATCGAACAAGTACATACAAAGTCAACATTTCCTCCAAAATTATCGAATGCAATGGTTATATTCTGAATTTTAAAGGTTTGCGTTTTCCTCTTGAAGTAAAAAATGTTTCTATTTTCGAAGAAAACAACCCTAGCATAAGTATTAATGTTTTGGGCTATGATAAACAAAAGGATTTGGTCATTGGGCCATACTACAAAGCCAGGAAGAAAAAAGCTAAACATATAAATTTATTATTTTTTGAAGAAACAATTCAGAAAAAAACTATTGGCCATTACGTTTGGATAAAAAATTTGTCAAGGTAAGTTTGTGTTTGCTTTTATAATGCACCATTATATGTATGTGTGTACATATGTATGTACGTACCCCAAATCAAATATTTCGACTTTATATGCAGGCCGAAATCGTTAAGACAATTCGGTAGTTTGTCTGAACAATTTGTTTTCATAAAAAATTTTAAAAACTTGCTTGTTCTTATGCTTAAGCATTTCTATTTGTATTTCGTTACCGCTTGAACCCAAAAAAAATTTTTTTTTTAATTTAGCTTACAAACTTGGTATGTTTATAGCAAGACTTATTAATGCTAAGTTTGAAATCCTCAAACAAAATTTTTTACAAAACAAGCATATCTATCCGATCGTGCGTTTATATTTTTTCAGGTTTTCAAACTTATTGTGAATTATGTGATCGTTTTCGTACCGACATATCGTAGCGTTTTCTGCCGAAATGTCGTTACGATTTCTTAATTACATATCGTAGCAAAGTTGTGTCAATCATTTCATAACACAATCGTTACGAGTTCGATTCCGAAATCGGAATATTTTGTCGCCCAGTCGTTACGGATTCGGAGCATTTGGCTTGATGGGTACATGCATGCATACATTAACGGCCCTATGTATAAGCAAAAATTGGCATGAAGTTAGCATAAGTGGCAAAACTGAACACGATCTTAAATAGTTTTGCAATCAAACTTCAGATAACAAATCGTGCTAGGACTTAGAGGTGGATTAAGATTAGGTAATGCGAACATTTTTAATGTCAAATTGTATGGAGGTACTCGTTACCACTTAATTCAATTTCGTCACTTTTGCTAACTTCATGCCAATTTTTGCTTATACATAGGGACGTAAATATTTATTAAAAATGCGTTTGTACACTTATTTAAAGATTGGCTAGAAATCAACTCACTTTAAACAAACACAAAGTCACAATATGCGACACCTGCTTACAACATTTTCGTAAAAACGATATAGAGAAGCATAACGAAAACTGCGGTCAGGAAGAAGAAATCGTAATTGAACAAGATAAAAGTGTTTTAGAATTCAAAAACTATGTTAAAGCAGTAGATGTACCATTTGTAGCATACTTAAACTATGAATGTATTTCCGAAAATGCTAAAAGCTGCAATCCACTATCGTATGTGTTTACATATTTCATTAAGTGCAGTTACGATAGTAATTTAAATACGTGGCGTTCTTTCAAAGGATTAGATGCACCAAAACTATTTGCAAGGAACTTAATTGACGACGCTAAACATTTTTATATAAATTATTCAAGAAAAATTGCACCGAAGATACCCCTGACAGACGAGGAAAAATCAAAATACCACCAAGACGGCAGATGTTGCATATGCTCAAGAGAAATTCTTGAAGGAAAGGTTAAATTACATTGTCGTTTAAGCGGCAGATTTAGAGGTCCGGCACACCACGCTTGTGCTTTCAGCCACAGAATTCCAAAGAAATTTCCAGTAGTTTTGCAGAACTTAACGCATATTAATTCTAAGTTACTTATAAAGCTGTTTAGTGACATTGATGAAGATCCCATTAATGTTAGACCTCTTAGTGAATCAAATGTATCCTTCACGAAAGATATAAGTGTAGTTACTGGAGGAAAACTTGAATTAAGATTTCTAAATGTCTCTGCTTTTATGCCTTTCAGTTTAGATTATCTAGTGCAACATATGCCGAGGGAAGACTTTAAAGTTTTGAAATTAACTTATCCTGACAATGAAAATAAATTTAGTTTACTTCTTAGAAAATTTATTTTTCCCTATAATTACATAAATTCAGTGGAAAAACTTACAGAAACTTCTTTACCGAGCATGGAATATTTTACCAATAGATTAATAAATAAGGAATGTTCTCTGGATGATTATGCTCATGCTAAAATCGTCTGGGAAGAATTTCAGTGCAAAACCTTAGATGATTATCTCATGTTGTGCCTTAAGACAGAAGTTGTCCTACTTACGGATATCTTTGAGAAGTATAGATCAATTTGTAAAAATGCATACAATTTAGATTCGTGCCACTATTACTCAGCTGCTGAATTTTCATGGGATGCTATGTTTAAAATAGCCGATATCAAATTAAAATTACTTACTGATGGAAGTATGATTTCGTTTATAAAAAAAGGAGTACGGGAATCAATATCAAAATGCTTTCAAACGCGTTCTTTAGCAAATAACAAATATCTTATCGATTATAATGACAAACTTCCTTCCAACTACTTAATGTATTTTCATGCCAATGATTTGTATGGTAGAGTAATGTCTGAATCTCTACCATATGGTAATTTTGAATGGGAAAGTGATATTGAACATTTTTCTTTGGACTCAATTCCAAATGATTCGAAAACTGGCTATATACTACAAGTTGATTTAGAATATCCAAAAGAAGTTCATGACACCCATAAAATTTTTCCATTCTGCATACAAAATATAACATCTCCAGAAAGCGATAAAGATACTGATATCGATTTAAACAATTACGTTACTTATTATAAAAACTTGCAACAATGCTTGAAACATGGCTTAAAACTTAAAAAGATTCATCGCATACTTAAATTTAGTCAATCGGATTGGTTAAAAAAGTATATAACATTAAATAAAACCCTCAAAGCAAATGCCAAAAATTCTTTTGAACTTAACGTTTTTAAAGTCATGAATGATGAACTTTACAAAAAAATAATGGAAAAATCACGAAAGCAAATAAGAATATTGCAGAAATGGGAGAGCGATGGCAATAAATTAGGAGCACGAGCCTTTATCATAAGACCTCAATTTAGTTCCGTTAGCATATTTGATGAAAACATGGTGGCACTTCAATTAAATGAAAATTTATGTCAATATATGCCCATTTACTTAGAGTTCGTAATATCAGAGTTAGCAAGACTAAAAATGTATAGTTTTCATTATGAATACATGATACCGAAGTACGAAAGTAAATTTCAATTAAATTATATCGATAGAGACTCATTAATTTATACTATAACAACAAATGATTTATATCAGGATATAACAAATGAAATTTGTCTAATGATTCATAACGAACTTATCGGCAATGCTGTTAATAACGATCATTTATCACCTAAAGTGCTGGGAATGATGAAGGATGCAACTGATGGTAGTGTAATAAAAGAATTCATAGGTTTGAGGCCAAAGTTATACTCTTTAAAAACAGAAGCTTTGAGGGAAACGAATGACGTTAATGTTTGTAATTATACAAGTTTATCTGACTATAAAAGTATATTATGTAATGATCAAATTTATTGTGATAATATTAATTCATTTAAATTAAAATTATTCCAGCGATATACTAAACTCTTCAATGAATTATCTTTAAGTTATTTAGATGATAATATATCTAATGAAATAAATAAATGTGAAGCAATGGATTTCGTATGAAAGATATGTATGTATGTATGTGATTTTTTTTTAAGTAAAATGTATTTTAAGCTCCCAAGTCAAAAATATTTTTTATGAATGGGATAGTAAACATTTTGAGTAGTACGATGATACAGTAAGTCCGTGACAACCAAACAGTTCGAACTTCTACAAAAATAATCAAAAGCTTTCCAAATAAAAAATTTGGTGCAAAGTTGCACAAAACTTTTTTGAGGTAAGTTCGAACAAGAATTATATATTAGCTGTTTTTGTTTACATGTGAAACTGATAAATCAATTAAAAACTTTCAAGTAAAGAAAAAAGTTCTTTTTTAAATTTCAAGTTGGACCGCATATGGTCAAACACGTGTTTTGGATTTGTGTTTTTTTTAATTTTTGGTCGCACCGATTTTTTTTCTATAACGTAGTTCGGATTATTGAAATTTGTTGCAGTTAATCGTACTGCTTAAAATCAGTACAATATAATAGAAAACTACAATAAAGTACGTAAGAGCGAAAAGGACAAATACATTTTGCCATTTAATTTATTAACGGACAAAACATGCACAATTTTTTCAGCCTTAAGTTATGCAATCGATTTCTAATAAATAAATTTGTCATTGTTTATTTTTTCATTAAAGCGAAGTAAGTTTCATACAAAACGTAGATGTGGGCTTTGCTTTTGGTTTTCAAAAATACGATACGGCTCCATGAAAAATCGCCCAAAGTTAAAAATAAAAAATCGCCCAAAATTTTCCATACAAAATTTGGGTGATTTTTTCATATAAAAAAACGCCCACAAATTTTGGGAAATTTTTAATTTTTTTTGGGTGATTTTTCATTTTGAAATTTTGGGCGATTTTTCATATGAAAAATGTTTCCATGAAAAATCACCCAAAACCAAAGCGCCCAAAAATAAAAATGAAAAATCGCTCAAAAATTTTTTCATAAAATTTTAAGTAATTTTTTACATGAAAAATCGCCCAAAATTGTTCAAACATTTCAAAATTAAAGGAAAAAATACACCCAAATATCATGGTGGAGAAAATTCTTAAGGCCGGCAGTGCAGGAAAATGTCATTAAACAAAAAAACTTGGCAAAGCAGACAATCTTTATTAATCAGCGCCGTGTGGGGAAACACCATGGTGGAGAAAATCCTTAAGCCCGGCCGAAGGCCGGTAGTGCAATAAAACGTTCTTACGCAGGAAAACTTTGCAAGCCTGAAAATATTTATTAGGCAGTGCCCTGTCGCAGGAAAACTTTTTCTGGTGTTTTTTAATTTTGGGCGATATTTCATTTTTTTTTGGCGATTTTTAATTTTTTTTGGGTGATTTTTCATATTGAAAATTTTGGAAAATTTTTATTTTTTTTGTGATTTTTCATTTTGAAATTTTGGGCGATTTTTCATTTTTATTTTTGGGCGATTTTTCATGGAGCCATACGATATTTTCAATAAAGCGTTTGATATCAGTGCGGGGATTTGTATCGCTTTCAATAATCCGATTTTTTTCAGTAAAGCGTGTTGCGCTAAAGCGGATTCGACTGTACAATAAAATACACAGATAAAATACACAGATTTACAAAGTTAACTTTGCAAGTGGAAAAGTCATCTTAGGCAATTGCTTAAAAATTTAATCCGCCGAAATTTTAGTGCTTATGTCATGGCCAAAAAATTTTAATTTCCTATTTGTTCATATACAGCCTTATTTATAAAAATTATTATGGCTTTATAAAGACTTTTTATGAAAAATAAGTTTTATAAATAATTGTCACATTTCTTAGCCTTTGCCACAAAGTACTTTGTGCTTTTGCTTCCACTTTTCATCGGCTAACATTTGTATGCCGAAACAAACTGGTAGATACGGCGGCGGCTGAGTTCCAATATAATTAACGGCGGCGGCTCAAATTCTACTTTTAGCCGACATGTAGCCGATATACTTAAGTCTAAACATTTGTTTCTCCGGCTGAACGAAAAGAACACACAAATTACTAGTAAAGTAAAGTCACAGAGGATACATATATCCTCTGTGGTAAAGTAAAGTAAGGTATACTTTGTGGAAAGAACGAATCAGTTCTTTTAGATGTTGGGAACAAAAAAGAAAAATCTACAAAAAGACAACTATGGCCAACTCTACATAAAAGTGATTGATTCGTTCCAATTGTACTCGTCTGTTCATGAACGACACATAGTATAATAATTACTCTCTTAGTAAAAATAAATACAATGGCTTTCTTGGAACCGCCAGGATATATTGCAGAACAATCCAATGGTGGACTGGTGAAAAAAATTAAAAGCGCATTTACAGGTAGAATAATAACTTTATCCTATGAAAACGCAAATGATGAATGCCTATTGCCAGAAATATTTTTATACCAAACTCTTTATCCCCTCAAAATCGAAGCTAATTCATTTTTAAAAGCCAACCAGGCCTTCAAATTCGTCATAGAGCTTCATGCTATTTATACTAAACCTAATGTTAAGCACTTTGAAAGTAATCATTTGGAGACAAACATATTTAGAAGTGATGTGAAGGATGTTTATTGGCTTGAGGATTTCGAAAACGAATTTCTAAATCAAGTAAAATTCATAATACGAAAATCGGAAGAGTTTCAGTCAAAAGAAAGTGGATTGACTCTGTTCCAGTTAATAAAAGTCGATTTTAAATTCAATAAATATCAACCATTTAAGGGTTCTGGTTATATACCAGTACCAAAAGCATTGGCTTTAAAAAAAGCATGTGTAAATATTATGAATGAAGACGAATTTTGTTTCAAGTGGGCTGTGATTGTGGCAGTTTCTTGTTTAGAAAGAAGCAATAATCGTCCTGCTAGCTACAATGTTAATATTTTCTCTGAAATTATCGAATGCAATGGTTATATTCTAAATTTCAAAGGGTTGACTTTTCCTTTGGATATCAAAAATATTTCCATTTTCGAAAAAAGCAATCCCACGATAAGCATTAATGTTTTAGGATACGATAAACAAAACGATTTGGTTATTGGGCCATACTACAAAGCCAGGAAGAAAAGAGCCAAACACATAAATTTATTATTTTTTGAACAAATAATTCAGCAAAACACTATTGGCCATTACGTTTGGATAAAAAATTTGTCAAGGTAAGTTTGTGTTTGCTTTTATAATGGACAATTACATGCACATTAATTAGGGTGGCCGTTATTTTACTTTTTTTGATTTCTTCTACTCTCGCCCCCAAATCGGTTCAGTTTTATGTAAAAGAAAACATACAAAAAATTTTCATACCGATAAGTTGTGTTTTTAATATATATCTATACTGTATATGGATGAAATAATTCAATATATATATATAAGCTCTTATTGTACATCCTTAAAATAAAAAATTTCTATATAAATATAATTTTGTTACATAAAATTGGTGGTATTTTGTTGGTAATTTTCCTCATTATTTTATAAAATATTAATTTTAGCAAAAAACTTTCTTTGAAACGATTGCTGCTGACTTGAAGAGCTAAAATATTACCATATGTAATATTCTTGTAAAATGACTTTTTAAAAAGATAGTCATATGCAAAAAATTACATTGAAAAATAGGCTTGAAGGCCAACTTTGAGGGCCGGACGCACCCCTTAAAACGCAACTTATCGGTATGAAATTTTTTTGTATTTTTTTTACATAAAACTGAACTGTTTTGGGGGATGAGAGTAGAAGAAATCAAGAAACAAAAAGTCTCCATACAATTAACGGCCACTCTAATGTACATACATACATATGTATGTATGTATTTAATGAAACTATTTTTTTAAGCTTTAGGTCAATTTAATATATATTGTTTTTTGTTTATCGATATTTCGTTAACCATTGGCTAACTTCTTCAGGATATTTCTTTCTTTTATATGCAATTTTTTATATTTTGTTTTAAATTGTTTTTTAATTAATTTTTTCGTTTTCGAAACAATATAGGTATATTAAATTGACCTAAAGCTTAAAAAAATAGTTTCATTAAATATATACAAAAGGTCGAAAAATTAGATAAACAATGTATGTATGTATGTATGTACTAGAGACCTGCTTAAGCAGTCTGGAAATGTAAATAAGTCATATGCATAATTAAATAATACATGAAATTAAAAACACAAACGAAATCCCTTTAACTAAGCTAATTCAATAATATTGAACTCTCTTTCCTTTAAGTATTATTATTATGGCTTTCATACAATAACAAATAAGAGAAAAAATTTTAGATCAAGAGAAATACTACAAACACACACACAATCTCATGTTTTGTTTCTTGTTTACTTGTAAGCTAATAAATTGGTGTGTAATATGTGTGGGTGCATGTAGTAGTAGCAACTTTAAACGCTTATAGGTCCCAAAATACTAATCCGATTTTAATAAAATATAGATTCTGCACATATGTACAGAAAACCCTTTAAAACCACATAAATCTTTTTAAAATCGGTGCAGTAGTACCAGCGTAAAAGGGATAACAAAAAACATGTTTGCCTATTAATTATTACATATATAGATAGATAACAAAAATTAAAAATTTTAAAAACCCCCGAAAACATCTAGAGAAGATGCTATATCTTCTAAACGGCTTAACCGATTTTCTTCAAACATCGCTAAGAACCCTCTCGATCAAGTAAACGTTAAAAAAAACAACTAAATCAAAACCGGTTGAACCGTGTGGCCTACACGTGGACAGACACACACATCCACACACACTACAAACTTATAACACCCATTTTTTTAGTCGGGGTTTAATATATATATGTATATAAACAAAAATGTAAACTATTATAACCATTCAAGGGCTGGCTACCCCGCCATTTAAGAGTAGCTATATTTATTTATAAAAAAAAGGTAGATGTTCGGATATGGCAATAATACAACAAAAATAATATATAGTCATTAGTTTCAAAAAGAACAGATAGATTATGTTAATATATAGTATATGCAAACTTTAATTCCTACCATCATTCATTTATTTAAAGATTGGCTGGACATCAACTCACTTTACACAAACACAAACCCAGAATATGCGACATCTGCTTACAACATTTTCATGAAAAAGATTTGGAGAAGCATAACGAAAACTGTGGTCAGGAAGATGAAGTCGTAATCGAACAACATAAGGCCGCTTTGTATTTCAAAAATAATGTTAAAGCAGTAGACGTACCATTTGTAGCATACTTAAACTATGAACGTATTTCCGAAAATGCTAACAGCTGCAATCCACTATCGTATGTGTTTACATATTTCATTAAGTGCAGTTACGATAGTAACTTAAATACGTGGCGTTCTTTCAAAGGATTAGATGCACCTAAACTATTTGCAAGGAGCTTAATTGACGACGCTAAACATTTTTATATAAATTATTCAAGAAAAATTGCACCCAAGATACCCCTGACAGACGAGGAAAAATCAAAATACCGCCAAGACGGCAGATGTTCAATATGTTCAAGAGAAATTCTTGAAGGAAAGGTGAAATTACATTGTCGTTTAAGCGGCAGATTTAGAGGTCCGGCACACCACGCTTGTGCTTTCAGCCACAGAATTCCAAAGAAATTTCCAGTAGTTTTGCAGAATTTAACGAATATTAATTCTAAGTTACTTATAAAGCTGTTTAGTGACATTGATGAAGATCCCATTAATGTTAGACCGCTTAGTGAATCAAATGTATCTTTCACGAAAGATATAAGTGTAGTTACTGGAGGAAAACTTGAATTAAGATTTCTAAATATCTCTGCTTTTATGCCTTTCCGTTTAGATTATCTACTACGACATACGCCAAAAGAGGATTTTAAAGTTTTGAAATTAACTTATCCTGACAATGAAAATAAATTTAGTTTACTACTTAGAAAATGTATATTTCCCCATAATTACATAAATTCAGTGGAAAAACTTACTGAAACTTCTTTACCGAGCATAGATAATTTTTACAATACATTAATAAATAAGGAATGTTCTCCGGATGATTATGCTCATGTTAAAATCGTCTGGGAAGAATTCCAGTGCAATACCTTAGATGATTATCTCATGTTGTGTCTTAAGACAGATGTTATCCTACTTACGGATATCTTTGAGAAGTATAGATCAGTTTGTAAAAATGCATACAATTTAGATCCGTGCCACTATTATTCAGCTGCTGAGTTTTCATGGGATGCCATGTTTAAAATAACCGATATCAAATTAAAATTACTTACTGATGGAAGTATGATTTCGTTTATAAAAAAAGGAGTACGGGAAGCAATATCAAAATGCTTTCAAACGCGTTCTGTAGCAAATAACAAATATCTTTCCGATTACAATGACAAACTTCCTTCCAACTACTTAATGTATTTTCATGCCAATGATTTGTATGGTAGAGTAATGTCTGAATCTCTACCATATGGTAATTTTGAATGGGAAAGTGATATTGAAAATTTTTCTTTGGACTCAATTCCAAATGATTCGAAAACTGGTTATATACTAGAGGTTGATTTAGAATATCCAAAAAAAGTTCATGACTCTCATAAAAATTTACCCTTCTGTATTCAAAATATACCATCTACAGAAAGCGATAAAGATACTGATATCGATTTAAACAATTGCATTATTTATTATAAAAACTTGCAACAATGCTTGAAACATGGCTTAAAACTTAAAAAGATACATCGCATACTTAAATTTAGTCAATCGGATTGGTTAAAAAAGTATATAACATTAAATAAAACCCTCAAAGAAAATGCCAAAAATCCTTTTGAAGTTAACTTGTTTAAAGTAATGAATGATGAACTTTACAAAAAAATAATGGAAAAATCACGAAAGCAAATAAGAATATTGCAGAAATGGGAGAGCGATGGCAATAAATTAGGAGCACGAGCCTTTATCATAAGACCTCAATTTAGTTCCGTTAGCATAATTGATGAAAACATGGTGACACTTCAATTAAATGAAAATATATGTCAATATATGCCCATTTACTTAGAGTTCGTAATATCAGAGTTAGCAAGACTAAAAATGTATAGTTTTCATTATGAATACATGATACCGAAGTACGAAAGTAAATTCCAATTAAATTATATCGATAGAGACTCATTAATTTATACTATAACAACAAATGATTTATATCAGGATATAACAAATGAAATTTGTCTAATGATTCATAACGAACTTATCGGAAATGCTGTTAATAACGACCATTTATTATCATTTAAAACGCTTGGAATGATGAAGGACGCAACTGATGGTGGTGTAATAAAAGAATTCATAGGTTTGAGGCCAAAATTGTACTCCATAAAAACAGAAGCTGTGAGGGAAACGAATAAAGTTAATGTTTGTAATTATACAAGTTTATCTGGCAATAAAAATCTATTATGTAATAAGTTATTCCAGCGACATACTAAACTCTTCAATGAATTATCTATAAGTTATTTAGATGATAATGCATGTAACGGAATAAATCAAGGTGAAACAATGGATTTCGAATAGAACGCATAAAAAATATTTTTGTTAATACTAAAGATACATATGTATATAAAAAAAAACTAAAGGCAGTGATTAATGAAATTTCAATGTAAAGCTCATAAATATTTTGTGTTTTACTAGAAGGTAATTTTATAAAATCAACACAATTTTAAAATCATATACCTATTTCTGAAATTAAATGATTTATGTCGGTATATATTAGTAATTGTTGATTTAAAATGTTAAGAAATTTGATATAATGACTTATGTGGTTGCCAAATAATATAATAAGTTCTAATCAAACCTTTTATATATAATTTAATAATGTACTCATACCAAACGCTAGATAATAAGATGAAATGTAATTGTAATTAATGCCTATAGAATAGTAAAATAACTTAAAATGTTTCTATATTTATGATTTATTTGAACGGGCTAAAGTCGGTCGTATCGCTTATTTGTTCATTAATAATTATCACATGTAATTTGGCTTAAAAAATAAAAAAAGCGATACTTTAGCCCGTTCAAATAAATCATATAGAAACAAATGAATTTCGTTTCGAAAAATAATAATTAAAAATTATTTAAAATGTTATTTTCGACAAATTTACTCTCATTTTATTTTTTAATCGAATAAAAATGTAAATAAAACTTTTAAGTATTCATAAAATTATTTCGTTCGCTTATGCCCTAATTCACTAAGACGATTTAGGACGTTTTTGTTTGAAAATGCAGTTGAGTGATTGTGTTTGAATTATCTAAATGATTTTCTTCAAAAATGGTTATTGTCTTTGATAATGAAAAATAAAATTATTATTACCATGTTTTTAAAACATAAAAATAAAATTAAAGTATAGGGTGGTTCAATGTTAAGGGTTTTGAATACAAATTTACCTACGTTTTGTTGCAGACGTGAACATTTTGCACTTACAAATTAACAGCCTTTATGTAAAGTGGTTAATCGGCCCTTAAAATTTAAGCACTCTTTATTATACAATAAATAATATACAATAAAAGTATATTCAAGTTGTATATTTAAATATTATTTGTTTTCATATATCATGAAATAGTACAAAATTCTATCATATATAAGTTATTTTCAGTCGTAAAGCAGCTCTGGGCGAGTCAACATCACGCGTCGTTGGCAATTATCTCTTAAGTGCAACTAGGCCACTGTTGTTTACTGGCCTTCGAGAGTTTTGCGTCTCACACCGCATGTGATTAATGGTTGGCGTCAGTTAACGGTACCCTTTACGGTATCCCGCTGGTTTCCATTAACCACATGCAAAAACAAAAATAATTAAAAATAAAAATATTTCGAGTTTAACCTGGCATTTGTGAATGATTTATTCCGCCAACCTTATTTAATTAAACTCATTGGTTTGATAGTTGGCGTCGACTAGCTGTACCGCCTTACGGTTGTTGGTTGCTTGCTGCTAAACACATGCAAAGGATTCAACACAACCCTACTTTTGGGATAACTATATAATTATTTGGAGTTTAACCTGGCAATTTGTGGATCTTTGAATTCCGCCAACCATATTTAGATTTAAAAAAAAAATATGTTATTTTTTTATCTCGTGCGTATACGCCTATTGTACATATAACAAAATATATACATATTCTTTATATATACATATGTATGTATATAGATTGTATTTAGATACGATTGTATTACCTTGTAATAGTTTTAAATGGCCAAGAGGCCACTTGTATTACACAAATGAAATGAAATGAAATACGTGTTACGCTATTTTATGATAGGTGGAGACCGCCAATTAAGATCACCTTATGTGGATTCGCCTTGGCCAGAGGATATCTAAGCAAATTTTGATTTTTTTTGGTTCAAATTGCTAATTTTGACTAATTTGGCTTCAACAGCTGGTTATCAGGCGGGCGGAAAAGGACACCTGATCACAAAACATAACTTCAACCAAAATTCTGTCAGAGCCGATAATTAAAAAAAACCGCCACCAAAAAATATTACGGAGAATGACTTCCCAGGTAGGATCATAGACTACTAAATGACAAAATTATGACTAATGACAAAATTATTTTATTGAAAACGAAAAAATTAATTAAAAAACAATTTAAAACAAAATATAAAAAATTGCATATAAAAGAAAGAAATATCCTGAAGAAGTTAGCCAATGGTTAACGAAATATCGATAAATAAAAAACAATATATATTAAATTGACCTAAAGCTTAAAAAAATAGTTTCATTAAATATATACAAAAGGTCGAAAAATTAGATAAACAATTTAATAAATAATTATTGTATTATATACCTTTAAGGAAAGTCTCAAAAAATTGTACCTTGTTAGTTTATAAGACTTGAAAATAAAAACTAATTTCAATTAAAAATTAAATTAAAATTATTTGGGCTTCTCCTATAATTACTGTTAACAGTTGAATGTAGTTATTTTAGATACCTTTCGCAGCTATCAAAAAAAAGAGGTCTGCACTTCTTCATTGGGAGGAGTTGCATGCTTTTGCCGCTTATGCCCTCTTCTAGCGAATTAGGCACATGCTCTCTCTCTCATGGGACTTCATCACTTATAAAATAAAATATTTCATTAAAGCATTATTATAATAAGTTGTTATCGAAGTACTGGATTTTGCAAAAAAATGTTTCATTTTGAATAGCCCGCCATGACTCAACTAATAACTAATTGACAGATGACAAGTAAAATCTTCGCCACTAATAAAAATCGATCGGTATACATACTTTAACATGCTTTAACAACGCATTGAAATCAGTAAAAAAAATTTCGGCCACCAATTGTGAAGCTGGTAGAAACATTTATGTCGGTTGGGAAAAGTTAGTGATGTGAACAATCGAACTCGTGCATGTCGCTGTTGTAGCAAATAGTTGTTTAAGGAAACTCAAATTTTGTGAATTTCTCGTCGATCTTTGGAATTGGGCACCACCGATATTAAAGCGCATTTTGTATAAAGGCTTTCAAGGTTTAGTTAACACAAGAACTCACGGCTACCGATGCAACGCAGTTTTACACACACTTCATTTCTTTTATTTTTTAAATTTAAAGATAGGCAACGGTTAGTGAAAGTGCGCCAAACAAATGAAAATCTTTATTTGTAGTATCTGTATGTATCTAAGTGATTGTTTATTAATTTTATTTTAGATTTTCCACATGCTAGTCAAGTTGTAGGTACTTGCAACAAGCATTCAATTGCAATTTGTTCACTTTGACAAGCCTATTTCTCAAAAACGTTTCACTAACTTTTTAATTACAACAACGAAAAAATATTTTATAACTAGCAGGCTAATTCGGTTAATTTACTATCCTCTGTGTTTACTGTAATATCTTTTTGTAATTAATGAAATCAAACAATCTGGAGATATGCATATACTTATATATGTATGCAATTAAAGCTAAAATATATTAAAAACTCTTTTTATTTTATTAAATTTTCGTTAAATTTGATTTCCTTTCTTTTTTTGCTAAACGTCTGTTATACTTATGTATACTTATATTTATATGACGCACTGTTACTTCCTCTCGTCACTATTGTGAATGATTGGATATTTGTCAAAATTTAGAGGAAAAAAAGTAAACTGAAGACAGACAACAACAAATGGAAGGACAGGAAAATTACGATTTTTAGCAATTTAAGGTTTTTGGTGAAGTTTTAATAAATTATAAATAAAAATTATTAGTTATCACAAAAAATTATTGTGCAAAAACAGTTGAAAAGTTGTATAAATATAGAAAGTCAATGAAAGCCGCAAAATTAACAATTAAATTTGTCAATTAAACTTTAATAGTAAGAGTTTCTCAATATTTTTTTAACGTAATTGGTCGATAACGACAGCAACCAAATCATTGAGAAAGTGGAGCAGCATCACCCGGTTTAATAATGTCTATAGCGAATTTGTTTATAAAAATATTTGGTGAAGATATATTTGAAAGGATTTCAGAAGAAGACAAAGCAAAACAAAATGTTGAACCAAAGGAAACGCAGGAAGAAGCCGGCGCTGCTAATGTGTCTATTATAAGTTCAGAGGCCTCACAAAAGACCGCTTCACGTGCGGAAGATATGTGCTTGCCGGAGTGAGTAATAAATTATTTAAACAAGTCTCTGTTTAGAGATTGAGTGGTGATTGAGTTTTAATTAGTCCAAGTTATTTGTCTTTTTGCAGGCAAATGGTGTTGGTGAAGTCCTGGCTACAGGAAAAAATGGATGCCGTTGAGCTCAAATGCAAGGAGACTGTTTTAAAGCAACCATTAGAAATGGGGTCAAGGCTGGGACCAGAACTGGTCATATTTGATATAGAATTTTCTTCAACGGTGCGCATAGCCAATGATAGATTGTCGGTGAGATCACAGGGTAGTTTTAACACTATTAAGGCAAACGTTTGCATCTACGGTGGAAAATGGATGTATGAGGTAATAAATATGTAAAAAATCCAACAAAAAAAAAAGTAAGTCACAGGCGGACTTATTTAGACATAAAAGTATGAATGATGGTTAACTTTTTTTTGTTTTTTAAATACTAACGACTTAAGCGAAATGTGTATTGTGACGTTGTTTTTTAAGGTGTTCCATCCAGTCTAATTATAATATAAACAAAAATAACAAATACTTTCACTTTTATAGTTATTTTCTTGTATATTTTTCAGTTACAATTACACAGCAAAGGGGTGATGCAAGTGGGTTGGTGTTCTAGCAAATGTGTGTTTAATGAGAACAGTGGAGTCGGTGATACAAAACTGAGTTATGGTTACGATGGCAGTAAGCAGCAAAGTTGGCATATAGCAACAACAAAGTAAGTGACACTTTCTATTTTTTTGGTGTAATTTTTTATTGAAATTTCAAGGACAAAATACAAGGACATACATATGTATGTATGCATGTAAATATTAACATACATACATATTAAAACTGTACACTTGTATTTTGTATGTGTGTATAAAGTATAATCCAATACTCTTAAATTTGTAACTGTTGGCTTCATCTATAATAAACTAAAGAGTGTACGTAGTATGTATGGTCCTTTGGATTTTAAGTGTATACAATACTTTATTTAATAATAATAATAATTTAAATTATACGAAAAATATTTTTGGAGTGTAGTTAATTTTTTTTTATATTTTCCCAGATACGGTGACAAATGGCAAATCGGTGATATTATTGGTGTAACCATTGACGTTGACAACGAATCAATTGAATTTTATCGCAATGGCAAGTCCATGGGTACAGCATTCGATAGATTGGAAAAGGGACCAAGCATAAGTTTCTTTCCAGCTCTATCTTTAGGCTACAATCAAGGGGTGCAGGCGAATTTTGGCAATGCACCCTTTAAATATCCTCTGGACGGTTACTTGCCGCTAATGGCCAAACCCATAATATGCCTAGAAAAAGCCAGTATACTTTTAGTGTATTTGCAAAATTTGGCCACAGTCGTAGCACGCCATAACAGCGAGCTGAAGAAAAGGCCCAAAGATGATAAACAATCAACCAAAAAGACAGTCTATGTAGTGTTTTGCACTCTATTGATTGACAAACTTGCACCGCTCTTGTTCAACACTTACATAATTGAGGATAAACTTTTGCCTTTAATCAGCCAAATGTGCCATATGAAGTGAGTTTTTTTAGGCATCTCTAAAACGCCTTTAATGATGTACATATGTATGTATGTATGTAAATATGTAAATTTTTTGTTTGTTTGCAGCAATGAGTCGGATTCAATATTGCCTGGTCAACCGGAGAGTGTCTTGGGGGCTCTTTTAAATATTTTATGGAATTATTTAGAAGTTGAAGAAATAAAGTTTCTTTTAAAGAAATTGGCAAACGCTTTGCTAGGTGATTACACCCACAGCAATAAAGATTTGAATTATGGACAACAACGTCATGCTTTGCAGATTTTGACATGCCTTTGCAATCATACACGCACTAGGAAAACTTATTTGGAATTTAAATTTTTTAAGAAACATTAGTGAGTGGCAAAAGAAATTTTGTTGTAACACAAAAGAAATTTTTGAAATACAAAAAACACTCTTTCTTTTATTTCTTATAGTCTGGCTTTACTAATGTATATACGACCACCGGAATTTGTTTACATGCAAAATTTAATACCCGATCATATCGCTTGGACGGAGGGTATTGGAGGACCCAAAAACAAATACATCTCTGCAGTAGATAAGATAGTAAAATCAACCGATTTACTATATGCTTTGCAAAAATCATTGCTGCAAACACTGCTGACCAACAACGATGGCGATGAAAAATCGCCGTCCTCGCGTAAACTCTTTTTAGCTAAACTTCGTAGATATGTCATGGATTTGTCACTGGAACAAAGAGTAATTATTTGAAAAAAAAATTTAATTAAATAATTAATTATTGATTACTTGCAGCCGTTCCATACATTTTTCTTTATACAATCGAGCATTTTACATCCCATAGAAAATACCGTGGCCTTAGCCTTCATATGCATTTTAATTGATATCACCAAAACAACAATTAACCGAGAAACGCCCGGCAATGATATAGAAATTCAGCCGAAATATTTCTATGACGGTAGTCTTGAATACCAGCATTATGATCGAGTGGGCGGCGTGTTGTCACATTTGCGTAAAGTTCATCGGAATGAAGTGCAACAGTATTTGGGCACAGAACGGACTCAAGAATTATTAGAGGATGATCGGATTATTGTAAGAGTTGCTGAATTAAGTAGGTGTAGAAAAGATATTGAAAATAAAAAAAGAAATTCATATATACATACATCCATATATTCATTTTCAGCTGCTGATACTATTAATAATATTTCTGTTACAGGTCGTTCTGCCGGGTATGTTGAATGTTACTTAAGGAATTTTTGCCAATATTTATGTACATGGATTTATTTTCTATTATTTAGCAATATGGCTACATTTACTTCATTTGTAAATCCCCGGATAACAGCCAATACTGAAGTAACGCCGGGAAATAGTGAGAAAGAGTCTTCTCTCTTCCAATTATTAGACTTGTGTGTGCTATATTATTATTGTGTCGGTCATAAATATATTGTTAAGGTGAGTTTTAAATTGCGTAATATCTAAATATTATTTTCTAAAAATGAAGCATTTAATTCTTTTAGATTGCATCTGTAAGGGATGAAATCGCTGCTTTAAATGATGTACTTTTGGAGACAAAATACTACCGTGAAAACGTTGAGAAAAAATTACAAGCTTTGGAGGACCATGCCAGCGTATGCATGAATGATCAGCATACACATGTGGTGTCAGAGTTGAGAACGAAATTCAGTCAAAGAGAAAATGTTTTTGCGGTATTTAATTAACAAATTTTTTGTCTTAACGTCATTAGCTTGATTGAACTTTATTTAAATTTTCTTTAGAAACGTTCAATTGATTTGGCTCGTAAGCAGGCGTGGTTTAGAGCAGTTGCTTTGGGTAAAAAAAGGCGCCTGTTATTAAATTGGTTGTTGGAAAAAGTTTTAAGGACATTGAATGTAAGTGGAAATTTTATACTCTCATTTAGTAAAAAGTATTACAAAAGTGACAAATTGCTTATTTTGGTTGCACCAACGGTAACACTGATTGTAATTGCATTTATTTACAAGAGTTTTTACAAAAGAAGAACAAGATACATACAAATAATCTCAGAGTCTCTGTCTCTCTATTGTGAATTTAACAATAAATATTTTTACAATGAGATGAAAAGGTCGCTCGCACTTACATACAAGTGTTTTAAAATACTAGTATATTTTGAAATGTTTTTAAATTAAATATGAACCTTGAATTCCGCTTTTATTTTTACTTGCCAATCTACCAGGACTGTATTTTCGATAAATTTTAGACACTTAAGGAACAATTCAAATTCTTCAGAGAACATTTGTGCATAAATGTTATTTTTTAAAATAGTTACTTTTCTAACTTTAAAGTATTTTATTTAATTCAATTAATTTTTGTTTGTTTTATTAACTTTTTGCTTTACAAACTATGCAGCAACTGCAATCTGGCAATTAAACAGGCGTGAGTTGATAGTTGCCTACGTAATTACATTTTGGTAATTAGCAACGCAACTTTAGTTCGGTTGCCACCCATAATTGAGCGATAAATCTTAATAGGGGATTTTATACATCAAATGCATTAGAGAACATTCATCAAATGATGACAGTTGAAATGCGTCAAGGAAGTTTTCATGTTCACGCAGACAATGTGGTCGCTCAAGCGAATTTACTTGACTTGGCCTCAGTACGATCTTTATACAAACTTAGGTGCTCTACCACACCGGAAGGAAGATCAGGCCATAGTGCTGGTAACCGTGTTGACAGGAGATTGTTGTTAAATCTACCCTACAACTACTTCAATAGATGCTGTCGCGATGTAAATTACGATGAGCATTACGATGTCACATTAATTTTCTTTTATATATGGAATTTTAAACAGATAACCCGTGAAATTGGTTACCAATCGTCTTATTTGGCATCTCTCTCTCTACCTCTCTTTGCGCTTAATATTCTCCTTAAGGCAAAAATTATTTCTTTCTTTTATGGTTTCTCTTGTTACTCTTCTTATTATTATTTCTCTGAGTAAAAATACTTGAAATAAAATAATAAATTGTAATGGGCGTGGCTCCGCCTAATTTTTCAAACACCACAAACGTCATTACTAGAGCTGGAGATTGGTTGAATAGAAGTTAACAAAATATAGTATTAAGATTTGAAGACATAATTTTCGAACGTATTTTCTTTGACGAAATTCGATTACTTCAGATCGTAAGTAATCGATTTTCGTCGAAAAAAATCTCATTTCGAAAATTTACTCTTATTATTATTATTTATTTACTAATGATTATTTTTGCCACAATTTAATTATTACTAAAAAACTATTCTTGCAGGCCTCCTCCCAACAGGGAAATCTATTTACTTTTGTACCCGAACTATATGTCAATATCTTGCCCATACTGTTAGACACTGTAATGGATTTCTGCAACCACGATTTGGTCATACAATTTGAAGTACAAGACTCTGAGTGTGTCATTAATATGGTGGCCGATTTTTTGAGTGTACATTCAGCAGATCCTCGTATAATTTTGGCATCGTGCAAGGATTCTCTTCTGCAAGCTTTGGGTACCCTGACTTGTCATACCTCTGGAATAAAAGCTTTGGAAAAGACGCCCAAGAAAAGGTTGCTCTAAAACGTTCATTAATTTTATTCCTCATTTTAATTATTATTTTTTATTAATCTTTTTAGTCAATTAGCTTTAGTTAATGCTTTGTTGCGTCCTTATGAAAATCGAGCGTGGGGCCAGAGTAATTGGTTGCTGTTACGCTTTTGGTTGGGCGATGGTTTCGCTTATAGTGATGCACGCCAACCATGTGTTTGGCAGGGTGGCAATTCCCCACTGCAAATCGGTCTGTGTCGATCGCGGGCTAAAAATGAAACACACACAGGTTTGCTGCACAATATAGCACCGGCCAATCCGTCCAAACACTTTCAACAGCTGATAGGAGCTAAGCTCATAGAAGATGAACCTTTTGCTACTGCCTTTTTGAATTCAGTACTCAGTCAATTGAATTGGGCTTTCTCCGAATTCGTTTTACTATTGCAAGAGGTAAGTTTGTATTCTAACTATTATTATGTATATATTTAAGTATGTATTTTCTTTAGATTCAAAATACCGCAAATCGTCAAGAGAACACAGTTTTTGAACCCAAACAATTGAAAATATGTTCCATGTGCTTTGAATTAACAGTTTCACTAATGCGTTGCCTGGAAATGATTTTTGCAGTGGCTCCTGACATATTTCAGGACCAATGCAGACCCAATAGTGATTTACTGTTGAATCGCGTTTGTCAGTTAATCAGTCAGGTTTTGTCACGTGTCACCGTGCCACCTGGTTGCTTTCAATTTGTAGTCGACATGTGTTCCGCCGACTTAAATGCCGTTACCCATTTTCCAATTATAACAGCTGCATTGGGTATATTGTTGGCTTTGTTCAAAGAAGAACTAGACAATGATAAGAATCCGGCGAAGGTAAGTATTATTAATGTGTATACGATTATTTTGTTTGAAATTCTATAGATATTAGATTTAGGGAAATCATTTTTGGTCCCTGTTAAAATGGTTAGAGTTTTACTTTGCAGGTGTAGAGAAAGGAAAAGAGAGAGAGAGAGAGAGAGGGAGAGAGAAGGAAATCGCATTACATCAGCGTTGCCAAGTGATTGCAAGTTTCTCTTTTTTTTAACTGTTTAGCAGTCTCTGAAATAAACAGTTTTTACAGTTTTTCGGACTTGCTTTTCTAGTATTCACTGTTTTCAAAGTCCAATAAATACTTCAAACCATCAGTAATTAATTTTTTCCTCGCTGACACACGATCATACTCGTATCAGTGACAGTGCAGATGATTCATGTGTCAGTCGTATAACACACTTCATCAACTGCAAGTAATTTTTTGTGTAATTTTTTCTTCTGAAAAATAGTTTTTTGTTCGACAAGGACGGTGTTTTTTCCTCAAACGTATGTATATGGCAAAACTGTGTATGTATGCACAGTGAAAACTCTCATAACCGGACACTCAACGTCGCCGTATTTTTGTCTATTATTTTAATTTTGGTTCTACAAAACTTGTCCGGTTATTAGAGGTGTCCGTTAGGAGATACGGCAGATTTCGAAGAATTCCGAAAATACAATTTTCACCAAACTGTGAAAATGAAATTTTAAACTACATACTAAGGCCCCTTTCAGATTAGGCAATTTTAGTTGCGCATATATAATTCTCATTTTTATTTATTTTCTTTTGAACTTGCTTTTATGTTCACATTCAGCAACTTTGTTGAGCAAGTTTA
The DNA here is from genome assembly GCA_905220375.1 of Tachina fera. NCBI lineage: Eukaryota > Metazoa > Arthropoda > Insecta > Diptera > Tachinidae > Tachina > Tachina fera. The sequence goes on from LR999963.1 coordinate 183,120,325, forward strand.
ATTTTCTTAGCTCGAATTTCTTAATTTGTTAACGTTTTGTTTCATTTCTGTATTCATTTTAATTGTGAAAGTGATTTGAAACACTTTGACAACACACCGAAGAAGAAATAAAAGACAATGTTAAAAACAAATAAATATCCCAAGACAAGAATGACAGCAGAAACAGAATTGCCAAGTACAAGCAAATCTGTACTCAAATCTCGGCAATTCTTTCCCCTTCAAACCGACCTTTCCTCTCACTACCACAAACACAAGACTTGCGCAAGTAAATTTGCCTAATCTGAAAGCGGCCTAAGCCGATCTAGTTCAAAATAAATAATCAGTTCAAAAAGTCTCATCGATTGCTGCCAATTTAACTAAAACTCGTTCCGTAGATATCTTTGACGAACATTTTCGAAAAAGTATTTGTTATTTCTAATAATTAAGATTCTTCGTTAAATCGATTTTAGATATTCACTGATTTTATTAAACTTAAAATTTGACGCAATTTATTTTAAAATGATAAGCAGGAGGTCTACTCTGTAGTTCTAAATGAAAGAAAATGCTTTCGAATTTGCATGTAATTATCATACAAGTTCGAAAGTATTTTTTTTTTCGTTTCAAATTCCAGAGTAGACCGCCCTGGTTGTTTTAAAGATGCGTTTTTAAAAGAAAAAAAGTTAAAAAGTTTTGGGGAAAAAATAACACTTAAATAAATGAAATTAAATTAAATTAAATAAATAAATAACTAAATAAATAAATAATTAAATAAATAAATAAATAAATAAATAAGAAAATAAAAATGGCGATGCTTTCACCCAACGATTAGTAACTACTATACGTTCAATTTAATAAGATATAAAAATGCTTTATTAGAAAAAAAAACGTCAATCATATTTAGTTTAAGGAATAATCAATTCTGGCAACGCTGTAATTGCATGCATGTGCTTACCCTGTTTCCACAACACGGACTCAGGAGACTTGAGGAGATTTATATTAAAAGCACTAATTTTTTGAGTGATTTTTATACAAATTCTCTAGATGAGTCGCCTCGCCTACCTGTCTTATTGAAACAGGGTGTTCAAATTGGTACACGATAATTTAAAGTTCTAGTTAATCAGTATAAACGTTTAAGATAATAAATGAAATATTATATATTGCATTAAGAAAGTTTGCATAATACCAAGAGTAGATTTGCGCAGTTTTATGTGAAATCTGTTAAAAGTTTGATTTCGTTCAACATTTTAGAAAATTTAAATTTCCTAGGTCACACGCGTTACCCGAGCCCTTTTAACGGATCCAAGCTTTCAATTTGCCAACTTAGAATTTGCTTTGGGTGAAATCCAAACGCCCATATTGCAACAGGAAGAAGTGCCCAGAGGAAATTTTGATCCATCAACGAGAGCACACATAGATCCATTAACAAATGATGTGAGAGTTCCTCAACCCACTACATCTACGAAAAGAATACGAGCCGATCCTCCCATTCTCAAGTTTACACTCACCGATTGTAAGTATTTTAAAATCAATGAATTTTTGTTTTTATCATCCATTATTTTCCAGTTCCCACCCATGTTAACGTGAATGAAATCGATCGAGTCCGTCGCCTCATCGATATGCTTAAAGTCAAACAATCTTTACTTTCCGACATAACCTTGCCTTCCGAAGATTCCCTGTGCCCAATATGTTGTGCCAAGCCCATTACTGTTGTTTTTAATCCCTGCAAGCATCAGTCGTGCAACAATTGCATTCTCCAACATTTAATGAATTCTAAAGTGTGTTTTTATTGCAAAACTATGATTAAAAACATTGAAACTGCAGATGGAACCATCATTTACGAAAACAAGGAGTATGTGGACACACCAAAACTATTGGAATTTTAATTTTACGCTTTAATAATTGTGCAGCCATATTAGAATATTAAACTCGCAATCAAACCCACCCACTTGAAAATAAAAAAAACGAAAAATCAAAAGGAGCTACAAAATTTTTAAAAAGATATCAAACATTCGCTTTTGGGTATTCGAAAATACTAGTCAAATATATATATAAACTAAAGTATATTTTATTTTATAGATTTTAAAAATTGTACATTAAAAAATATAATGTAATTGAAAATATTTTAAGTCGCATTTTTACACTGCCTTTACATACATACAATTTGTTATTGGTATCAAAAAGAACAAATTTTTATAGCATATTAAAAATGTGCAAATTTTATATTTACATTGAAAATGAGTTGTTGAAAAATGTTTTCATATTTCTATTTTTTAAGCAATCAACACTTTTATAATATATAATTATGACCACGAACAGCAAAGCGTTATGTTAAAAATTTCAAAATATTTATTCAATATCTTTTTTTTTTTTTAAACAAAATACAAATAGATTCTTAAGCCTCTTCCTACAAAAGATCTCTGGTTACAAATTTTAAAATACGTATCAAAATATTTATTTATAGCCTTTATTAATGTTAATTTTGTAGTTTAGAAATAGTATATCAGACACGACATGATGATATTAAAATTCTTATAAATTAAATTAAATTTTAAATAAATAAAATCACTGCCAGTTCAAATTGGAAATAATGTACTTATGTAAATAAATTACAAAATTGGCAAATTCAAAACAAATCTAAATATGTACACAGTATTATATGTATGTATGTACATATGTACTAAAGTCCTGCACAAGGCCATTTATAAGACATTTCAATACGAGAGATTTTTCAAATGATTTATTACAGCGAAATATTCTAAAACGCTAAACAACACTGTTGGCAAGACATTTAAATGGCAGCTCCGGTAGCAATTATATTGTTGCATGTGTGTTAGTAAAATTGTTTTGTGTTAGTTTCGGTCATTCATTTCTTCTAGGGTTGTTTCAGTTGTTTGTCTTGCCAACAGTGCTGTTTAGCGTTTGTTTTAGAATATTTCGCTGTAGTTAAGCATTTGAAAAATCTCTCGTATTGAAAGGTCTTATAAATGGTCTTGTGCAGGACACTAATATGTACATATGTATGTCAGTATAATTTTATTCACCAAAAACAGTTTTTAAATAAAATCGATTTATATCCAAACCTAAAATTGCATTTTCTCTAAAAATATATTTAGTTTTTAAGGAAAGTTTGAGCACTTACGAATATAAGTAAGGTCTATAAAATAATTCTAGTTGCAGTGGAAAAAATCTTTAGTATTATAAATTGACTAAAGCAAAGATGTTCATACTCCATGCAAAAAGGTCTTGCTGGGAATTATTGGTAACAATCGTGCTTATAACATTTACTGATCTTGTCCTAAATATAAATATTTATAGCTTTTAATAGGTATTTAAAAGTTATAAATATTGCAAGAAAATGATTGAAATTACGCGATGTAATTAATTCAGTTCGCCTGCAAAACTCAAGTGAACAAAACCAAAGGAAAAGTGAATGAATCATTCAGGGCAATTATGTAAAAAATTCCGCGAAAAAATTCTCCCTTTTCCAATTAAAATTTTTTGTTTTCCCTATCATTTGCTATTAGTTGGAATTGTTCCCTGGGAAAAATTTCTCGAGGAATTTTTTACATAATTGCCCTGACTGTGAAAAATAATACTCATGATAAGCGGGAATAAAAAAAGGGAACAATTATTCACGATTGCAATTTCGGAAAATGGGAAAATAATTTGAGGGAAAAATGTTCACGATATTTTGCTTATTATTTATGTTGACTTAAATATTATTTTATATTTCTGTCTGTGTTATATTTTTAAACAAGTTTTATGAGTTATGGCATGGTGGTTACTGGTTTGCCGCAGTAATATTTATTCTCAATTTACTGTGCGGCAAACCAGTAACCACCCGACCATATGTAGAATGTAAAAATCCATACAGTTAAAATTTTATGTTACATTTTAGGTTTATGTCTGTTACGTTAGTTCACTTGAAATAAAATAAATTTTAACTGAATTTCAATGCACTACGATCAGGGTACAGACATATTTAATACTTTTTAAATAAAATTATTAAAAAAAAGGGTTTTAATAACAAAAAAATACTTTTTTTAGTCGACTTGAATACTTTTGCAAATAAAATTTGGCAACAATGTCTGTAGCAATATGTAATAAACGTTTAAGTCGACTTAAGAAATTAAGTTGTATTGTGCTGTATTATGTCACACTTATAAGTTGCATTGGTTGCAATGCAATTTATGCAAAGAAAAAATCACACGAAAGTATAATCGTGCGTTAAAATCTTAGCGGTATTGTCAAAATTTCCCAAAAACTCTGCTTTTCTTAAGTCGACTTAAGCGATTACTACATAATATACATATATCCATACATGCATATACATACATAAGTATGTATGAATATTTTAATGAATTGGAATATGCAAGTATGTACATACATACATATGTATGTACAATGTATATTGTACATGAATAACATGTCCGAACGAATGAATATTATAAAATATTTCAACTTACCTTTTCACTATTGTTTCCATTATTATTGTTACAATTCCTCTTTACATTTAGAAAAAGTCCTTTCTTGCAATTTGATGTATACTTTTATTTCCATTTAACAATTGTTAAAGCCACTTTTTTATTTATTACACATTTGTTAATTTACACAGATTTATTTATACATTTAATTACAGTAATTATTTTTTATGATAGGTATTATTTATATTAATACTCTTAAACACTTTTGTTTATTATTTTATATATTCCACTTTGTAATTCAATAAAAACACGATCTAACTGTTAAAAGCATTCTGTAGAAATAACTGTGCTGCCATTTTAACAAAGCATTATGAGATCAGCGTTGCCAGATATGCGTTTTTGGAAATATGTACATTTCGGTACATTGTTGTCATTTTCACTGCTAGATAGATATAGTATATTCTTTCGCAAAATAGCAATTAAAACCCAGCATGAAATAATTCTTAAGTAAAAAAACTTCGAATAATATATAAGGAAATAACTCTCAAAGATTTTTCCAGGCAAATTGGATTTATTTAATATTATATAACAGGCTTTCAAGTTCATGACACATATTGCGTGTCAAAATTCTTTGAAACAAATTGATAGTTAACTTTATTTTATAAATAAATGAATAAATAGGTGAAATAGAAAGCAATATAGTTGCCAATATAGAATGTTATTGGGGTGTTAGTAGGAAAAGTGTGAATGTATTGCAGATTGAAAGGCAAAACTTGAACGTGTGGCCCCCAAGTGAGTTTTCTAATTTGTTGTGGGACTTACATATTTAATTTTTGTTTGGTAGTTATTTCATTTTATTTATAGTTATTTAATTTCGTTGGCTTTTCCCTATTAACGGTTTTTTTATCATCTCTGGCATTATGCATAGACGGCTTTTCCATAGGCGGCACCGCCTTATAAATTCACTAATAGTGTTGGAAAATATCCAGAAATAGCAAAAGGTTTGCGTTCGCACTAGATATGAAATGTAAATCTTGACTATTTGTTGTTAATGTGTGCTATAATGAGTATTTCAATGAAAAAACCCTGGTTGAACTTTGAAATTGTTGTGTAGATTATTTATTTTTTCTTGATATTAATTACATTGTACTAGAAATCGTAGTAACAAGGAATATACATATATAAATGTGCATGTTTACCATGTATTTAGCTACCAATTCGTAAGAGTATTATTTTTAATCATTTTAATTTAAAATAATATGCATATGATAGGTAGGTACATAGATTTTATTTTTCGTTTCGATTTCGAAAAAACTGTGAAACACAGGATGATAAATAAATATATTTGCGTTAAAAACTGCTTGACTCAAAATAATTTTGCGTCAATTGGAAAAAAATGCTAATTCAGATTTTGTTAATTTTCAGGAGAGAATTTATAATAATATAGAAAAATTTCAAAGTATGTCAATATTTAAAATATCGAAAGATATTAAGAAAATCTTAATAATGAATATTTTATTACGAAATATTGAAAAATTAAAAAAAGGCGCTTGTTCAACTTTGCTTACAGTGCATTAAAATTTGATTAACAGCTGACTTGGCTGTAGTGTTGCCATACATGTTAAACAAATTAACTGTTAGAAGAAAAACCTGCCCAAAACAAAACTCAAACAGTATTATATTCCTTATTAAAACGAAAAAAAAAAATAGCAAAACAGTGTAGTATTAAGCGCATTATTCACGGTCAAAATGAATGAACTGCATTATAATAATATTAGTGAAATTTTGTTTGTATGAGTCGCACCAACGATGCTTGAAGCAAAATCTAAATTTTTTGATTTTTGCACATGCATGTATGCAACACAAAAATAACAAGATAAACTACTCAAAGGAGTAGGTTATACAAAGAACTGTAAAATTCTATACTTAAAAATTTTTGTAATAAGATACTACTAATACATACTTGTGTCAGGCATTTTGGCCGTGAATACTGCGCTTTAGGCATTTTTACCAGCAAAAGTTATTCTACCAAATGCTTTTACCTCACAGTTACAATCTTTTCAATATAACTTCTCTTGATACACTTATTCATTATTGCTTGCTCCTTCGAAGATTTATTGTGGGATGTCTGCAATACTTATCACATTAGTTTCTTTACAAAAATACATTAAATACACTTTAACATTATGTGATTAATGCTGCAAAAGAGCATAATCCTAGAAAACTTCTCACCAAGTGAAAGCAAAATCTTTTAGTGGTTATATATGTACATATGCTTTATTTACGGCAACACCATATCGCATGAATACTTCAAGGAGTGCTTACGCTTTGATTAATCATCGAAGTCTTCGTCCAGACTTAAAATTTTTGTTGCAGCAATTCTTTAAGGCCATGATACACTATCATACACAGTCGTACGATTCATTCACTTAGAAAATCTGACTGAATTTTGTCACACTAAAAAAATAGGAACAAAATATCTTATAGGTGCCACACTATTACACAAAAAATATGCAAAAACAAATGCAATTTTTGACCATTTAAAATAATTTTTATGTTTAATTATTTTGCATTTGTAAAAAAATAATAACGAAAAATTTATCTCTCTCTCTCTTTTTAAATAAATGTAGCAGCATTGCTGTTTTCTTATCAGCTGATTTAGAAAATGCACCTCTATCTAATAGAAATTATCATTTTATGAAAATTTTCATAAACCTTTGGAAATCGGTCAGACTTGTCAAGAAATCTGTCACACATATCCACACTATCATACGTTTTGAGCATACACGATATTTTTTGACAGATCGAACAGATCACAGTCTTTAGTTTATGGGTGTAAGTGGTGAGAAGATTGAGGAAAGGTTACACAGTTTCATGTGCTCTGAAATTCTCCTTTGTTTTGAAACTCGTGCTTGACAATTTAAAGTTGATAGGCGTATTTGAGGTTTTATTTTAATTTATATATTCAGTTGTATGAAAAAGACAAAATTTAACAAAGAGTAAATAGAAATGCAAGATTTTCAGGGAATTTTTGTGGGATAATAGAAGTTTTTTAATACGTAATTGCAAAACTATAATTTCATAATGCGGACACCAATGCAATTTCAAAGTAAAATTAAAAAAAATTGCAGCAACAAAAATTTTAAGTCTGAACCGGGAGGATCAGTATCTGCTACAAAAACACCAGTGTAAATGAACGATGCCTTCCATAAGTGTCATCACATAAAAATGCAATTATTGTAGCAGAGTCAAAGCCCTAAATGTAAAAGTCGCCTTAGGGATGGAAAAGTTAAAGAACTTTAGACATGATCGAAATGCTTGTTGCTAAAGCCCTTATGACACTTAATTTTTTCTTCATTGATTTGATATTGAATTGATAGAAAGAAACAATAAATGTTAAAAAGAACAAACTATATAAAACTGAAACAAAATGTTTAAATGTTGTAAAATGTTCACAATTAAAAACCGCTAGTTTGACCATAAACCGCTAATAGCGAACACTTTTATGTTTCAAGCTTGAAATGTCAATTTTAAATTGAAAAATTTTAAATTTTTTTGACAGATCTCCATTTGTTATCGATAACTTTAGTCAAGCTGTTGGCATTATTTAATTTTTCTGAATATAGCTGAACCCTTTGCACCTGTTGAATTTTCCTATTACAATATGTTTGCACTTTTCTATAAAACATGATAAATGAAAGAAAAATGAAGTGTCATATGGGCTTAACTAAGTTCGTGTACGTGTACGTGTGCTTGTGACTTGAAATGATAAAGGGCTTTAGACACGATCAAAATGTTTGCTGTCAAGTTCTTGTACGTGCGCTTGTCAGCTTGAGGTTACCATGCTTGATGGCCCACCAAGCATTAATTTTTATTTTGATTTTGTGCTGTTCGTTTGGTTGGGAAAAAATATATAAAAATGTCTAAATAAAGAAATTCAATAATAATAATGGCAGCACTGCTTACAAAAAAAAGAGAACAAAGCAAAATAAGAAAGTTCTAACACTTATTTTTTCTTCACCAGTCAAATTATGTTTTTCTTCTTTTAGTTCCAATATTTTGGGCAACCGTTCATAATGGAAATATAATTATAATGAAAATTTGTACGGGCTTGATGGGGTAACAATATACATACATTAAAAAGTGACAGCAAGCATGCTGAAAATCAAAAGTTTTTGATTTTCCATCAAGCATTGTTGGTGTCACACATACTAGCAAATTTTCACTCATACTACAACCAATCTCAGCAAGCATTTTGAACTTGTCTAATCCCCTTAATTTTTGATGACCCAGCAGCCATTATTTTACAGTCACTAATAAATTTCAATGTATGTATTTTTCATTAAAAAAATATTTTACTAAATAATAATTTGGGATTATTAGTGCGTTAATAAATGTTTAACTCAAATCTGTTCTAGCTTGATGGTTTAATGGTATACACACATTAACATGTGACAACAAATATGTCAAAAATAATTTTTTTTTTGATTTTCCATCATATGTAGTGGGTGTCACACATGGTCCTAATTTATGCTATGCAAGTCTTATTGCTAAGCTGACTAGTATGTGGGAAAGAGAGACGAGGGGAACAGAACCGTTTCTTTTCCCTTCGTCCCTTTCTGCTAAAAAACTAATAAGCTTAGCAATAAGACTTGCATAGTGTAAATTAAAATATACGATGTATCGTCGCTAGCATTAAAATTCAAATAATAACGGAAAGCAATATTTTGCCACTGAAAGTTGCTGTCAAGTTGTTTGCAGGTACTAGTTTTATCCCCCAATGATCGTCTCAAATTTTAGGAATCCGTTTTCCTAAAGCAAAGTTAGTATACATACTCTTTTTAATGCAAGTGTTAGTGAATCGAGCTTTGCTTTATTCAGCAATTTAGCCTGGCACTTTAGGAACCAATAAATACCGGCCATTACAGGTTTTAGCTACCATTTTTGCACGAGGACTTACTTTTATCAAGTGATTTTGGCAGATTCATAATTATAAATTTTAAGTGATACAATTTGTGCTTTGTACGATTGGGAAAAATTACTGGGAAGCATAGTGATTCTTCACAATAGTCCATTATTCATGCAAGGAAAAAATAAAGAATTTCGGATAATTCGCTCGGCAAAACTTCAACTCATATCGGTGCCTTTTCCAATTGTGAATCGGCACCGAATAAGGTTTTCTTTTTGACTCCACAATCACCTGACCTGCCATTGTCCTCAGTAAGCAGGCGAACGTCCAAGTGTCGTAAATATTGGAACATTAATTAATTTGCAAGGGCAGAAAACTATAATTAGGACAATTAGGCGATTCGACCTTCATAGTTGGTGCATCTAAGCGCAGAAACCCATTAGTGTGGAAGCCAGCGCAGTTCCCCGTTGTAGCTCCATGTAAATTCTTATGCACCCTGAAGTATGTACAAAACCGAATTCGTTTTTTTGTCTTTGGTCTCACTAGCCTGCGTACGACACGAATTGAAAAAAAAATGTTCATTTCATATTGTATACAGACGCAATATACTGAGTTTCGTAGTTAACCAAAAAAATTATTTAACAAAAACACATTTGAAAACGTAAAAAAAAAAAGGAATAATCTAAAAAGTAAAGAAAAAGGGAAAACATACATGCATAAGAATTTAGTATATAATTAAATTACAAGTAAAGGTACATGTTGCTTTAATTCGAGTGGGATTCTCAATGTTGATAAGCAAATAAAAATTTAAAAAGCCAATAAGGAATAAAAACCCCGACAAAGTTCCCATACAATGTTGCAACCAATTGGTAAAATACTCATGTAATCAAGAACAAGCATATAACTCTACAAAAAAAAATAACACAACAGGCTACGACATACATTATACTCTACTCTTTATATCTTGCCTACTCTTACGCACGCGCACCCTTAAGCTGAATGTACATTCATCGTGGGATCAGCGGCAAATCAAAGTAAGTTATCTCATTTCTTCCTTTTACCTAACATTGAACATTATAATTTGAAAAAAAACAACAAAAACATCATCAAAAATACCGGAGAAACATTTATAATTGTAGCTTTTTTTTTATGTTTCTCGTGAGTTTGCTTTTGCACAAGGTAAATCTAAATATGTAAAATAAATAAATTGCAAAGAAATTATCAGTTAGTGCTAAAAATTTAAATATTTCCGATAGAAGTGAATTACAGATTTACCTTAAACAAGGGTAGAAAGTTTTTGGTGATGTTTTAAAATATGTAGATAGTGTCTAAAAGATAATATTTAAATAAAACAAAAAATATTTAAATAAAACAAGAAGAAGAGATTTGGAAGTTGAAAGAAAAAAGGAAAATATAAAAGTTGCAATTCAAGTTAAAAGAAATATTAATTTTTATTGGAGTGGAAATGTTAATGGTCTTCAAAGAATTTTATAAAAAAAGTTGAAGAGAAATTATATGTAACTATATTTTGATCGGTGGAAGCTCCCGCAGTATTTAGTGAGGAATTAAGGTAAACTTTTATGGTCGATCTATTAATTGTATATATATATACTAACAACATATTCTGGGAAACTTTTGTCTCGGTGTAATTCCCAGTTCAATTCTATTGGAATTGATATAAAAAAAGAACATATAGACCTTTATTTCATTGATTTACCAAAGCTTAGCGAACTTTGGCCAAAATTTTTTTTTCTACTTTGAGATTCATTTGTGTAACAAATAACATGTTTATAAACATTGTATGGAATCTTGCACGAAGACACAACATAAGCCCAAACTTTATATGTAAAAACAAAAATAAAGAATACTAAGACTGGTAAATGTTTACTCCGGTTTAATATACCTAGGTGATTTGTAATAAGTTTTTTTTGTAACTACTAATAATAGAATTATTTATTGTGTAATTAGGATAAGTTATGAAAAATATTGGATTTAATTTGAATTTTTATTTGTGAATAAAAATACCATGAATTTCTAAATTCGTAGTATTTGATTTCAAGTGGTTGGTGATGTAAATTGTGGTAGCTTTATCTTAAATTTGGGATCATCGAATTTTGGGAATTGTCGGTATGTAAACGGTGATCATGGTTGGGTGGGCAGAAGGTTGCAACGTTAACATCAGTTGTAACGATCAATAAAGTGACTGATTTGAATTGTATCATGATTTTTTTTGTTATCACACATATTTACACCTCATTTAATTTTCCAGAATGTTATGTAGTTTCCGGTATTTCAGTTCCAATTGCTTGGTATTTTACCATAGTTTCGATAGCAGGGATGTAAATTTTCTTTTATTTCGCATGCATATTAGATATTAGATTCTCTCGTGGCAGGTACCAGTGCCGATTAGGTAAATTTTCACACCCCCCTTTTTAGCCGACAAGCCAGAGCCGGAACTATGCATGCCTATATCTAATCAAGCCTTACAACAACCTCATTATTCTTTCCATATATGCTACAACGAACAAATTTTCACTCACACTATAAACATGCTTGTTAAGCATTTTGATCGTGTGTGAAGCCCTTAAAACAAACTTAATTTTTTATAATATTCATTATAATAATATCTTTAAGCAAAGTGAGTGATCTTAAATTAGAAAAGCATAGTCTTTTCATTAGCTCAATTTGTTACAGAATTATTGATTTTTTTCTCACAGTGTAAAGTTAAAGAAATAACTGCAGGTCTTCTGTATTTAATAGTTAATTTTTGGATATGCATTTTTCTAACTATATACTAAATTTTAGCTAAATAAAAGTATTTTTAATACCTACATATATACTATGTTTCTATGTACGAGTATGTACATATGTATATGTTGTTTGTTTAATTTATAGAGGCAAAATATAGTTAATACATTTTATTCTTATTTTATCTAAAATTTGTTTTAGCGTTTTTAGAATTTTTTTTCTTCAAAATATATATTGTCGTTTTTAGAGGTTACTTATGCATAAATTCTTAATTAAATTTATTTATTATTATTTCATATTTTTTAGACAATAGAGTTAAAATTTTTTTTATTAATTTGACTTGATAACATTGCGGCTGCACGTTCAATAAACTGCTTTAAATTTTTTCACACATACGGTTTGTCAAAATTTGCTAAAATTGAAGTTGTAACGTAGACTGCAAGCAATTTGGTTTTCAATTTTATGTTCAAAATGCCGTCGTCGAGGAAATAATTAGAATTTTTTACATACATATTTTATTTCAGCAAAGAAAATTTCTTCTGTTTTAAATTTTTTACAAACGCAAAAATTATTTTAAAACAGCTGTTAAATTGAAAGAAAAATTGAAGTCCACCTGTTATTCAATTCCCAAATGTATGAGCGTGGTAGTAAAAAAGTGTGAATGTATTGAACTTTGAAACAAAAATTGAACGTGTAGCCCCCAAGCAAGGGAATAAGTGGATTGAAAAATGTGATGAATTGTTTAAAGAAAATAAATTTTCATATGTACATATGTATGTAATACTATGTATGTATGTACTATGTATATGGAAAATATTTAAAAAGGAGTTAAACTTCTTTTTTCTTTTATATAAACTAGTTACATTAACGAATAATTTTAAAGCTTAAAAGTTTTTTTGTTTGTGAATTCACACACAAAAATCCATCCATTCAATGCATTTCTCTTAAAACTTTAACTAAAATTCCAATTTGTACCTAATAAACTTACAAAGATTTCACATTCAGAATATGCACATATCTATGTGTGCACTTATTAAAGCCTTCCTATTTTCGAATTAAACTAATTTTGGAGTATTCACATAATATCTGTCTTTTGCCAGTGAAGATTTTAGTTTTTCCTCAATTCGTTCACACATTTTTTTTAAATTAATTAAAGCCACTTTTTAAAACCATTGCTTTTGTTTTGTAAATCCTGCATGGAATAGACCAGGTACATCTAAAGTATTTCACAGGCATTTGAGTGCATACGATGCGAGTGACGACCATTGGACGTGTGCTGCATGTAGCCAGAGCAACAGGGCTGTATAGCGGACGTATGCCGTACATGACTAAAACTCTGACTTGTGGTGATTTTGTTAGAGGTGGGTTCATGTGCGTGGTGGCAGGGAGCATGATGTACGGTGGGCGCGTGACCATGACTGTGTCTTCAAGGATGAAGAATATGAATAAAAGTGGGAATTAAATATTTTATTTGAAAGAAACGAACTTACCCATGACTACAAATATTGGAATCTGAAATTGAGTTTGTGATATGTCTTGGTGGTGGTGGTAAGAATAGCGGACATGCACCCGACATATCCATATCATCGTTACCATGCCTTTGAACCTGGTCTTGCTGCCCAAAAACATTATGTATTCTCATGGAATGTGAGGATTTTATTTGGTGTTCACTTTCTGTCACCTCTTCAATCATTTTATCTAATTTTTCTATGGCCTTAGTTTGCTTGGCGGCCAGAAATGCCTTGCGTGCCGCCTTTGACATGGGCAAGGGCGCCGACAATGATCTTATGGGAGGCGGCGAGTTCATTGATATTGATTCTTTGGAGGTCCAACGACTTTCGCCAAATGTTTGATTTTTTGAATATTTTGGTTGAAGTTGTTTTGCATTAATATGTTTTTGTTGTATTTGCTGGTGTTGTTGTTGTTGTTGTTGTTGTTGATGCTGCTGTACACTTTGTTGGGAAGATGAGGCGTTGAGAACAGAAGAAGTAGTTGGCGCCACTGGTGTTTTCACATGTTTTTCCGGCACTGCTTTGTCATTTGAGATTCTGGGCGAAAATTTTATTTTTCTAATTAGAAAAATTATAACAAGAGGGAGGGGATCGTAGTAAAGAAATTAAAAATGCAATTTGTATGTAAAAAACAAGGAGGATTAAGTCAAACATAGGCGTGATAAGTACTTGACGAAATATATAGAATTGAGTTAAATAGCCAAAAAATGGTCATGAGGCTCTATAAAATGAAGACTCGGTAGGTAGCAGTGGCTTCTAAACTATATAAGGTCCAGAGGTTGGCATGGTTTTACGCTAACTGTACTATGCCGACATACCTTTTCTGCGCCATCGGAATTTTAGTTGGTCTAACAGCATTAAACATAAAAAAATTAAAAAAGCACAGTTGTAATGATAATTATACTTTATTTTATCTCTCCTTCAATACCTATCTTCTCTAGCACTAGGCCTTTCCTAAAACAGATGACATCTAGTAATTCTAGTAGGCATTCATTGCTTCAGTGTTACTTCTCTTTATTAAAAAAATTACCTGTTGCAATATCTGCTCATAAGATATATTTTGGGAGCTCCTATTCATTGTGTTTAAAAATTATATTAATTCCTCGTGAATACACTATCTTATAGAGAACTGTTGGTTATGTCCAGTTTACTTTAAAAGTATATGCTGGTTGGACAACGTGTTCAGAATAATGACAATAAATGTCATTGGCCTAATATATTTCAGACCAACATGAAAGGGCATAGTATATATCAGAATCCAGAGTAAGGAAGTAAATTAGACGGAAATACAGAAACTGTCACCTTTATGGCCATTAGCTACATCACTAATGATGGACTGACTTTTGCTCTCATGGATAAGGTCAAACCGTTGATTGAACCATTTGCGTAACGTGGTATCAACGATCTTTAAATGACTGCTCTTTTTTCTCTTTTCATTTCCTTACTTAATTATTATATCGTCTGTAGGTTACAGGTTTGCCGCACAGTATATTAAAAATGTACTATTATTGCGGCAAACCAATAACCACCCGACGATATGTGGAATAATAATCAGGGGAAAAAGCACGGCATCGACTCTTAATTTAAAAATATTTCCACATAAACTCTATTGAAATATTTTTTAATTATTAGTCGTATAGAATGCCGTAATATGCCCCCAGATTATTTTACTGTATTTTTTTTTGCGAAATAGTTGAATGCGGGTCTTTCCTGAGGAGCGTTTATATCCATATGATACATACATATGTATTAGGAGATGTTTCTTCAGCCACTGTACCGGCTTTCACTATGAACATAATCACCATTGAAATTTGTTTTCTGAGCTTACATTTATTTCGCCAAGTACTATGTGTAAGGCTGAGTTTACATCTGGCATTTCTTGTATGTTATTTGCTAAAGAAAACGTAACCAACTAATTACTAATGAAAAACTGGTTGATTCAGACATATATTTATTGATTTAAACAGTTTGCAATCATTTTGGATTCTATAAAATTGTCTATTAATTATGTATGAAAGTTTTTAACTTAATAAATACATGTCTGAATCAAATAGTTTTTCATTAGTAATTAGTTGGTTACGCTTTTTTACGCTTGTGTAGCATTTGGCACACAGATGTAAGCCCGGCCTAACGCTTTAACTTTTGAGATCGAGGTGCAAGTTAAGGAAAAAAGGAAAAACTGGTGCAAGAAAAAAGTAGTAATAATAATAATTAGAACTATCGTGAATAAAATTCCGCTTGAAATTCTCCCTTTTACAATTAGAATTTTTTGTTTTCCCTATTAGTTGCTATTATTCCCAGGGAAAAATTTCACCCGGAATTTTATTCATGATAGCCCTGAATAATAACAATAATGAAATAAATAACTAGAATCTATGATGTTAATCAAATGTATGTATGTATATAACAATTTAACAGTTGAACACCCCCATATATAACATGTTTTTACATCTGAAATGTTAAAATTCCCACTGAAAATATGTAGATAACGTTGTGATACTGTTAAGAGTTTGTTGCTGTAAAAGTCAGGCGACATTGCCAGATAAATTTAGAAATTAAATTCCCAGTGAAAAATATGTATGTATGTATCTACAAATTGTGTGTTTTACTTTTAGAAGAGTTTTTTTGCTGTGAGGTCAGGCGGCATTGCCAGATAAAATTTAGAAATTAGAACGCATTCTTTTTATTTGTTGTGTTCTGTGCAGGGTGACCGATTATATTTTTCAAAAAATGGCACCAAATAGGGGATTTATCCAAAAAGAAGGGGTAAAAATAGAAGAAACGAGACAACTACACTGAAACTTCTTATTTTTAATATATTATTATATAATTCACTTAAAAAAAGTGGCAAGGCAGTCGAAAAAGTAGCAATTTGCCACTTTAGTCGGTCAAACGGTCACGCTGGTTCTGTGTTCCAAAAGAAATAAAAATTGGCAAAGGCACCTAGCCAAAGAGCCAGGCTATCCCAAGTGTAGAAGCTTTCTTCGGTCGCTGCGAACGAAATATACCTTCGTATAGAAAGTAGGAGTTTCCAAAATCTACCCCGAGAGTTTGTTATGATGTCCACCAGTTAAATCTTATTAAAAACGTTTGCACTTGATAATGGAAAATATAAGTACCCTTATCGCGAATAAAAGTCGAACATTCTGTTCACGTGAAATATTTCCCGTGAACAAATAAATAGTGAACAAAATTAGAAAATAGTATGGCGACACAACAACAACGCAAGCATTGGCTATCAGAATTTTAGGGAAAGGGAACACTTTTCAATTGAACTTTTATTCCCGATAGGGGTGAATAAAAAGTCAAAGAAATATCACAATGACTTTTATGACTTTTGCTATTTCGACTGCAGTTTTTTTAACACTGATTTTTGAAACCTTCTCATGAAATAAGATTTGCTTAAAAAAATATATTAATAAAGTTATTCGTAAAACAAGCAATCAAAAATTAGTTTAAGAACAAAAAACATGCTTTCAAACTCAATAAAAAGCATTTCCTAAATATATCTTCACTTACATCATTTGACCCAAAAACAATTTTCTCTAATTTTTCACAAAATCGCTCAATTACAACACACAATATTACGATTTCAAACTCCCTTATACTGTCAATCATACCTGGTTTTTTGCACTTTATCCACTGGCAGGCTCGAAGTTGAGGTCGACGATTTCATGTTGCAATGATCTCGAGCTGGTGCCGTGGATGGTGGCGTATACTGATCCATAGTAGCCAGTTCTTCTGGTGTAAATTGGTCAGGATTATTAGGCCGTGGTTTCGAGGGAGCACTGCCAATGCGAAAAGGTGGTGTCGGACTGCATGGACATTGACCATTATTGGCCAAAGAGCTGCGGGATATTTGCAAGTCTTCTAAAAACTCTTCAGTGTCTAGAATTAAGGAGCCAAAAATATCACTAGGCGAGCGCATGAAAACATGGCCTGTGGAATTTGATCTTGATTCTCGTCCTTTTTCCTTTTCCAATAAATTACTGGCACCGTAGAGTGAGCGCACTGGTGAGTTTGCAATACTGCGCCGCGCTACATCCTTGAATGTGACGGGAGAGTAAATGCGATTGCGATCTTCGTTAATGGAAGATATATTCATGGAATTATCGGCTTTAGTTTCAGCAGCAGGAATTTGCGCGGCTATGGCTGGGGAGGCGTGAATTTTTTCTTTCCTCGGTGCCGGCATTATGGCCTTGGGCACCGATTTTGTAGCACCAATAAGAGCCGTAGATGCTGATGATGAGTTAACTAAAGAAAACGTTGACATCGGATGTACTTGAGCCATTGACAACTGCAAAGGTTTGCGATGTTCTCTCTCGTCTAGCCAATAGGTCTTCATGGTGCCCTTACCCTTAACATCTATTTCTCCACGCTCCGTTAGTCTATAGTTGGGTCCTAAGAACTCTTTTGTTGATTCCGAGACGTGCACCTTCATTGCTGTGCTCGTTGATTCCATGCGAGAAGCCGTATTAACCGAATCACCAAACAAACAATAGCGTGGCATTTTCAAACCCACAATGCCAGCCACCACTGCACCGGAATGTACGCCCACGCGTATGCGTAAATGTTGACCCGTTGAGGGATCTTTAAGATCTTTTATGGCATCAACCATATCCAAGGCCATATCACAAACTTTCTCAGCATGATTGGCATCTTTTTCGGGGGCTCCAGCCACAACCATATAAGCATCGCCAATAGTTTCCACTTTGTACACGGAATTACGTTCAGTTAAAGTATCGAATATTGAATACATGGCATTTAGCATGGAAACCACTTCCATGGGAGTTATGCGGCTGCAGATTTCGGTGAAGGTGACAACATCCGAAAATAAAATGGAAACACAGTCGAACATCTAGAAAGAAGAAAAATTAAATAACCGAATTATTTTGCAAACTTTAAGTGAACATTTTTAAACATTTTCTAAAAGAAAAATGTACAAGGTGTGTGGTAGCAGATTTATATTAGAAAAAATTAAATAAAAAAACGTTATAATTGACAAAAAGTTTTATTAAGAGCATTGAGCGATAGAATGGAAAGAGTATGTCATCCAGGTGTCATCCCTCAAGTTAAACACACTCGCTGCAGTAAACTTGGTTCAATTGAGCTGATTTCTCAACGAATATTTTTTGATGTTTCAATCTAGGGTTGTGGGTTCTTGGTGACCAGAAACGGTAGTTTTGCTTGTTGGCGAGGCCGTTTAAGTGATAAAGAGCCTCGTCACTCCAATTTTTGTCCAATTTTTGACAAACAGTGGAAAAACGCTTCAACATCGTTTCACAAAAAATGTTGCGTAAATTAAGGTCCCTTTCTTTCAGTTCTTGAACGATTTGAACTTTAAAAGGATGGATCTTCAGGTCCTTTTTTAAAATTTCATGAATACTCGCTCTTGGAAGTCCCAATGAGGCTGCTCTTTTCCGAATGAAAACCGTGGATTTTCACGTAAACTGCTTTCAAACAGTTCAATGTTTTCGGGAGTCCTTGAAAATCGACTGGGCCCTGGCCACGGGACATTCATAGCCAAAGCAGTTGCACGGAATCCTTGCAGTTGCAGGTTCGATTATAAAAGAAATGAGATCAATTTAGATTTATAGATCAATGACCTCAATTTACAGTAAAGGTGGCGTTGGATGAAGTATTTATTACGTTGATTACAAGACCGAAGGTCCTGGTGGTCTACTCATTGATTCGAAACGGAAGAAAATGTTTTCGAATTTACATGTTATAAGCATACAAATTAGAAATAATTTTCTTTCGTTTCGAATTACAGAGTATACATCCTGTATACACACAATATTACGCATTTTCCTGATGTGCATTAGTGTCCATTTGTATCAGTTGTTGTAGACAAGTTCAAGTGATGAAGGCATAGACACTGGTCAATGAATTACACTGGCTTCAGCGGATACTAATCCTAATGTAAAATCAGAGCGTCTTTCTTTGTCGGTATTGTTTAGCTGAATCATCGGCGACCAACCAACCAACCAACCAACGCCACCCTCAAACCACTTGGGGTTTGTAACCATTAATGCTGGACGAAGTTCCATTCATGATTAAGGGTATATAAGGATTGTTTACAAGAGTTAACCGAAGACAGATGGCATTTACTGTTAAGTTTTCGTTATCCCGAAAAGTCTCATGGTAGCAAGTGTAGGAGCATATGAATAATGCATCACAGTTACTTTAGAACCTTAAGTAACGTGCAAAGATTTGAACGTCTTTTAATCCAAAGCAAATCACCGAAAGAAAACTCCATATAAAAGTAATGGATGTACTATATAAATCCTGTAATATACTTGAATGTCATTTCTTCCAGATGGCTATCTTGCTGAATTAAGATGCAACAATGGTCTTCTTTAAAAACATTGTTCTTAAGTCCCAACCTGGAGTACCAGATGATGTCGGGATATTTTGAGTCATTAGCTTAGTATTATTAAGAATAATGGGTAAGATATCAGCTAACTTAAAGTTCCTAGAGCAGAAATCTAGTCCTGTTTGGTAGGTGTAAAAACAATGTCATGCCTTTAAGGTTAGAAAAATTCTCCTCCACATGACGTCACCAAAAAAAACACTTCACACTTTTATATTAGATACATAGCCCCTGGGTTCACGGACTATAATGTTATTGATATTGATTTTAGTAGAATACCCTTACTGGTAATTCTGGAGAGACTATTGGATCAAATCTAGTAAACTATATGAGGAAGATCTTTACAGACCGGTCAAAAATGGTCCAAGGCACAGGGGATGGTGTCTATATCTTGGTAACGCAAATTCATGGTAACCTCTTACTTTAATTGCGAGGCAGTGCTAAAAACTTTAAAAGGATCCAATGTGAAATCGAAACTAGTTAGCGACTGTAGGAGAACCTTCAACTTGCTTATGAATAAATATAGTAATATATTATCTTGGCCTGGAGGCCACAATAGTGTTGAGGGAAATGAAATTGCCGATGAGCTGGCTGAGATAGATAGATGAGATAGGTCATTACTGCAGGGATCTCAGTACTTCTGTGGAGAGCAGGATCAACCATTATTGGCAAGGTAGTGGGAATTCCATAGTCTAGAGGGCTAGGTGGCCAAAACTTGACTTAAGAAGCTCCAAACTGCCATTGAATATGAGTAGGAGGGTGAAGAGAGTCGTGGCAGGCCCGTTGGCAGGTCACTGCTCCGTCAGAGCAAGGACCAGCATTTGGAAAACTATCACTCCAGATTTCTGTAGGATCTGCAGGGATGAAGAGGAACCAGAAGGAAGGATTTTGGAGTCGATACGGCTAGGTGGCCAAAACTTGACTCAGAAAGATGCAAACTGCTATTGGATATCAATACGAAGGCTATGATAGGTGCGTTGACTGGTCACTGCTCGGTCAAAGCAACGTACGCCAATTGGAAAACTATCACTCCAGGTTTCTTTAGGATGGCCGAGGATTGAACCTATTATCTGCCATTACCCCAAGCTGCAACGCCAGAAGCTTAGATAGCTGAGCAGACGTTTCCATTAGATTGGTAAGTGTAAACTGTAGGATAATCAGGAGTTTCCTGTTTAAAATTCAGTGGCTTAGTGACAGATAAAAGGGACACTTCTGGATACAAATGGGGATTAAATATTATTTTTAACCAGTGTCAACAGAAGGGAATCACAACGCACCCAACTGGGTCTCCGAGTAGAAATGTGTTATATGTAGTTCTACCTTTCCTCAACTAACCTAAGCTTCCTGATATACATTTTTAAGAGAAATTTATGTGAGCAGTATTTGGAGTGTAATCCATTTATATTCATTATTTTACCTCGCAAGTATCTATTGGATTTTCGCCACGCCTCAAACGATCGGCCACCTGTTTAGGTATCATCTGATACAGCAACTCATCGGTTCTGCGCATCTCTTCATCCAATTTTCTCATTGACTCTTCCAACTTTTTCGATTTCTGTTGCTCCTGATCTAAGGCCAATTTCAATTCAACCGACTGTTGTGTACCGGCCAACATGAGATCTCTAGAAAAAGTGAAGGATAATTTTGCAATAAATAAATTTGAAAGCAGCTAAATACCTGCTGAAATCATGCATAGATAAATCATTGATATACAGGCCAGTCGTGATGAGAGAATTTAAATCCGGCATAACAGGCGTGCCCAAAAACATAATCATTCGCCAATTGTCCATATAAACCATTTGACCTAATCAAATTCAAAAGTTAAAATTATATTGAAAGCAATTAAGCAATTAGTTCTCTTTACACACCTTTCAAACGCAGTGACTTCTCCGTCTCTGAGCCATCATCATGCAACATCAATTCACTGGATTTGTGTTCATCGTCCCGTTCGGTTACCGGCTCCACTGTCACCAATTCAAATATATTATTCGTTCTATTTAATATCTGTGAATTAAGAAAAAATACAATCGCCGCATATGAAACAATGACAAAATTATTTAATTGCAATTAATAAAAATTAAAAAAAAAATGCCTTTACAGGACTCAGTTTAAATGTGGGGGTGTGTGAGTGTATGATTACTTTGTAATGCATAAATACATTAATATGGTTTACTGAACTATTTGCGGAAATTAATTGTTTCCATTGAATTAAAAATAAAATAAAAAATAAAGCTGAAATATAACAAAAAGAGTTGCAATGTAATCAAATAAAAAGAAAATGCTTTTCATTGGCTGATTAAAATGAGTAAATGTGTTCATTTGCTTGTTAACGGTAAAGAGATAAGGAAAAAGAGAGAGGGTGAGATAAGGGAAGGATAGTGTGCAGTTACAGTGGCAAAGCAGCCACTAAACACTGATTCCAAGTGAAAAAAATTATGTGAAATAAAAAAATGCATTACAAAATATTCTAAAAAGCTTTGAGGCGAAGGAAGGAAACAGTGTATTCAACATTAACATGGCAGGTCACCAATTCACTTGGCATATGAATGGAAAGTCTATATGAGTGTGCTGGTTTTGTATGTGTATGAATGTAATTGTTATACGAGCGAGTACTTACGGTCTGGAATTTAAAGGCAATTAAAGGACGTACTAAGTCGAACCATGCTGTGATTTTTTTACCCAATAACTCAGGTAATATGACCATCAAAGAATTTCCAATACTACGTACAACCATATCGGCGCTATAAACAAGACGAAATGGACAGTATAAAGGAAAATTGGAATGATAAACACACATACATAGATACATACATAAATAAGTACGTACGTACATGTGGCGCGACAACAGCAAAGGAAGATGATCAAATGATGTAAATGTGAATGGAATAACAATGACACAAAAAAATGACAAAATGAATGGAAAGCAGCGCAAAAAAACACAAACAACCACATAGATATGTATCTACTTACCCGAACACAATACAAAATGGAAAAATCTCAAATAACACGTGTGCACTAATTGGCAAGTGTTTCTCCTCCCGCGTCATGGCCAATGAGGCCAAGGTAAATGCACGATTATCGAATGTCAGCTGAAACGTTACGTGCACCGTATCAAAGAGTATTTCTTCGCGCACCAGTTCAATGTGCATTTCTTTGTGATAAAAATAACGGGCCACTTCACGTATCTGCCCCATGGTGTAGTACACAAAGCCGCGTCGTTTGGAACGATAGTGCAGCGTTAAACCTTGCCTCGTCTCATTTTCACATATGAAGGAGGGTGCACGCATGCGCGGATATGAAAATTTCAAATACTCATGCAAATTATCCAGACCATTGAGAAAATCACGCATGTGCCGACCGAGTACAGAGAGAACACGATCGTAGCCATACTGGCCGACAAAGCCGACAAAATAAACGCCCATTTGATCCATGAACTCGTGTTCGGAAACGCCTAGTACCTAAAGAAAGAAAGACAATTTTAAGATCTTTTGATTACCAAGAGAACACGAGAAAATTTAAATTTTCTATAGAAAGCTTGAGTTTTTTAAAGAAATTTTTATGCTTAACTAAAAAAAATATAATTGATTCCATAAAAGATTTATTTTCTTTTAGAAAAGTTAGACATAATTTAAATTTTAAATTGAGAGATTATTTTTAATTTTTATGTCGTTTTCTTTTCTAGAAAAAGTGCAATATGTTGAAGTTAATTATGGGAAAAAACGCAACTTTTTGAAGAAAAATTTTTACATTAAATTGATCAACTTTGAAAAAAATTTATGGAAATTTTTTTTCCAAAAATTTCTTTAATACAAGTAATTTACTCAAGCAAAATTTTCTATAGAAATTTAGTCGACAGCAAAAATTTTTGACAAAAATATTATCGAAAGCAATAATTTTGGCCTTATAAAATTTAAAGAAAAAAATTTATAGGAATTTTTTTTATAGGAAATAATTTTTTATGGCAAAAATTTTTTAGCAAGGAAATTTTTTTTCTATAACAAAAAATTTTCCTATAATTTTTTTCCTGTAAAAATTTTTTTTTTTATTTATAGAAAAAAAGTTTTTATTTTATTTATAGAAAATTTTTTTTCTATATAATATACAGTATTTTAATTCAAAAAAAAAGATGATTAATAATCGATAATTATCGATAACTTAAGTTCTTCACAGAAAAATAAAACACACAAACATACATAGTTTTTACAAAATATAAAGTGAAAATCAGGCAGTTGTTTATCGATAGCTTTTATACGGAAAGTTATCGATAACTTAGATAATTAAAGTTATCGATAAATTTATTTTGGTAAAATTATCGATAACTTTTCTATAGAGAATTAAAGTTATAGATAAATTAATTTTTAGTTTATTTTATAATCTAAATAACGGCCCGATTTGCACTTTATATTTTGTAAAAAAAAACTAACCCCTTATTTATAAAAATTATTAAGGCTGTATAAAGGGTTTTAAAACAAATTTTCTTAAACAAATTTTGCTTATTAATAAGCCTTTATAAATCTTTAATAATTTTTATAAATAAGGCAGTAAATTTATTTTTGTGTACATACTATCGATAATTTTATTAATTTTTTATTTAAAAATAAACTTAAATATCAACCTGTTTGCTTTCATACCATACCTGTTGTGCCTTTTTGGCCAATTTGTTTAATAAATTTTCCGGGTACACTTGATGCACACTAAACGAGGGCGAATCAACCCCAGCCTGTCGTCGTATGTCTTCCCATTTCTCTTCGCCATAAACAGATTTAATGTATTCGGATAGATTTTCCAACAGTAGGCCGTACATGATTTAATTTATTTTGCTACAAAATATGTTTCAGCTTGATTTATTACTGTTTCTTCTTTTAACTACAACAATTTGTTTCGTTCTTTTATTTCCTGTTGCCCACATGCACTCACACGCAAACACACACACACAAAATAGAGAAGAGAAAGCAGGAAAACTTGGTAGACGTTAAGTGTCAATTTCGCAACATAATCAGATCCAATCAAATGTTCGTTTATTATATTTGCTTGGCCCCACCACTTACTTCTTGGAAGAATTGGGGGGCGTTGGTGTCAAGTTAGAATTTTCTTTTTTTTTTTCTTTATAAATTTCAATTATATAGTTGTTTTACAAGTATGAGTTGTGCTCATAATGATGTTGTTCTTTGGTTTTTGTTTGGTCATGCTGGTGTTGTTCTCCTTCTGCTACAGCTGGTCATCTGCAAGAATAAGAGAATAAGAGAGAAGACTGACTTAATTGCGGTAAATATATAGTTATTTGGTTAAAGAGCTGTAGCCAAATCATTAAGTTTTTTAGATTTAAGCTTGTTTCGCATTGAGATACTTCAGTAAATTTAAATAACTTATAAAGAAAAAATTTTTTGAAAAAAATACAAAAAGTGTATTTATGTAAGTGTGACACAAATTAGAAGTCATGGTCTGCGGAGTTCATAATAAGCACGGCCGTTGACTTTCGTGTTATCATAAAATGTTATTAAAGTGGCGGATAAATATCCTAACTATTTTTTTTAATTGTAATTCTTAAATGTGTTAAATTTTTTAAGAACACAAAAGCAGTTAATTATGTTTAAAAGAAAAAAAAACGACAATTTTATATACAGCACAGTGGGACGTAAGGGAGAAATAATGGTGGTGAGTAGTGAGGTGAATATTTAAATTATTTTTTTTTTAAATTTTCATTTGTAAGTGTGGTAAATTTTTTAAGAACACAATTTGGCAATTTAAGTTTAAAAAGTTGTTAAGGCACTAATAATCCCAAATTATTGTTTTAAGCGGGTGCCAGACATATCAATATTCAGCTTCAATATACGTGGTTGTGTGCGCTTGTTTACCAAAAATCCTCACACATATACTGTTGGTGTGAATATTTTTTATAAACAAACGCTCACAACCACATATATTGAAGTTGCATATTGATGTGTCTGGAACCTGCTTTACTTATTGAGTTAAATATTTTTTTTTATTAAAAATGCATTGAAATTGATCATTGAGAGGTTTAGCTGGATTCTATGAGTTTTTTAGGGTTCCATACAACAAAGGTGACAACAAAGGAACCCTATTGTTTTCGCTACGCTGTCCGTCTGTCCGTCACACGCTATTTTCTCAGGAACCGTAAGAGCTACGGACCTGAAATTTGAACAGAGTATGTAGAACCTTGGCCGCTAAAACAAAAAATTCATGAGAATTAAAAATTAAAGGGTGTTCCAAACCGAGCAACGAAGAATGTTGAAATCGCATGTAGTATACATACAATTGTATGCACATATGTATTTATATTGACACTTGAAATTTCTAAAATTAGTGTATTTTTATATAGACTACAACAATTAACACTAAAATTAAGAAAAAGAATTTAAATTAAAGAGTGGTCCATCAGTTAATGCAATTTTACCTATGTAATTTTGACAACTTTGCCAAATCGCCAAATTCAGCAAAAAAGTGTCAAAACTAAAAAAGCGCCTAAATGAAAAAAGTCGCCAAAATGAAGAAACGCCAAAAACCGAAAATCCCCAAAATTAAAAAAAAATTGCCAAAACGAAAACAAACGCCAAACCAAAAAAAAATCGCCAAAACCAGAAAAAAATTTTCAAAACTAAAAAAATTGCCAAAATTAAAAAAAAAAACTCCAAAAACCGAAAAAATCGCCAACAATTAAAAAAAATCCCCAAAATAAAAAAATCGCCAAAATAAAAAGTCGCCAAAATGAAGAAACGCCAAAAACCGAAAATCGCCAAAATTAAAAAAAAATGCCAAAACGATAACAAACGCCAAAACCAAAAAAAAAATCGCCAAAACGCGAAAAAAAATTTCAAAACTAAAAAAATTTACACACTGAAAAAAAAATTCCAAAAACCGAAAAAATCGCCAAAATTAAAAAAAATCGCCAAAATAAAAAAAATCGCCAAAATAAAAAAGTCGCCAAAATGAAGAAACGCCAAAAACCGAAAATCGCCAAAATTAAAAAAAAAAAATTGCCAAAGAGAAAACAAACGCCAAAACCAAAAAAAAATCGCCAAAACGAGAAAAAAAGTTCAAAACTAAAAAAATTGCCAAAATGGAAAAAGTCTCCAAAAACTGAAAAAATCGCCATAATTAAAAAAATCGCCATAATAAAACAAAGTCGTCAAAATTAAAAAAACGTCAAAAACGAAAAATAAATTACAAAACTCTATTTTATATAGGCTAAAGTTCGTATTTAATTAAATATCTCGTGTCCGTACGGAACCCTTCGAGCGCGGGTCAAAGTCGCACTTCACTGAATTTATTTTCAATCTTTGGATGGTGTCGGCTTACAAAAACCTCATCTCTTTAATGGAATTAATAATGCAGAAGGAATGCGAAATATAATGTTCTATTCAGTTTAATTAAAGTATTCCGTGAAAGAAAAAAAAATTATTTATGATTATTCTATACGTTTTTCTTTTATTCTTCTTAAATATTTCTTTCATCAATTGAAAATTTTTTGGTTTGAAGAAATTAAGAATGCAGTTTAGTGCTTTTTCTACTTTATTTCATAAACTTTATGAAATAATTTGAAAAAAACGTATTACTATCATCAATCACAGTTTGTTTTGTTTCTACTAACATAAAAAATTTTAATTGAAATTAATAGCAGAATACATGCGGACAAGTTACTGTATGTATGTGTGTGCGAATATATAAATCAATAAATACTTCACAAAATTAATTTTCAGCTGATAACCAGCCAATACATACGAACATACATACATACATAAATCATTTATTTACATTTTTGCAATATTACAAAATAATAATTAATAATCGCCATTAGTCATAATGTTACAGCAAATAAATGAAGTAAATTGAAATTTCTACTTTAATTTCACACCCAAGTTGGAAATACTTTCTGTTGCCATGTGTACTTATATTTCCAGCATGAGTTTTCAACAGCAATTTGTCACACACACAACATTAATATGCGCCACCACAACGGAATTGTGAAATAAATATTGCACATTTTACACATTAAAAGTGTGAAAGAGGAACAATTTTATATTCGAAGAAAAGCAAAAAAAAGAAGTATGTCTAATATGCTCATTCATTTCAGATCATTTTATTTTAAACGAGAATATTAACAAAATATAAGAAGAAAAAAGAAACCATTTACGACATAATTGGCTATAAATTATTTGATTTGCATTTTCTTTTACTTCCTCTCATCCTGTTCACTTTTCGTTTTATATTTTTAAATTGAAATAGAATTAAGATATTTGTACATAAGAGACACACACAATTTATGTTAAGTTTTATGGCAAAAAAAAAAATAAAATAATAACAAATAAGAGACTCGCAATTTGTGTTAAGCATTTTATTATTATTTTTGTGATTGCAAATTAAATTTTTTTTTTGCATTTTGTAAAATCAAACTTTATGCGATTGAATATTAATGTGGAACATGGGTCATGTTAGTTCCCACAAGCAAGTATGTATGCAAAATTTGAAGCAGCAAGTTTGAAGCACTAAAACTTCTTTTAATAAAAAACTTCTTAAATAGTTTTAAATATTTGCTATACATTTTATTTTATTTATGTGTACAAACATACATACATATGTACATAATTATAAATTAATAAATTCAGTGAAGTGCGACTTTGACCCGCGCACGAATGGTTCCGTACGGACACGAGATATGTAATCAAATACCAACTTTGGCCTATATAAAATATAGTTTTTGCATTTTTTTCGTTACTGACGTTTTTTTTAATTTTTGCGTTTATTTATTTTGGCGATTTTTCGGGTTTTTGGAGTTTTTTCATTTTGGAAATTTTTTTAGTTTTGACACTTTTTTCTCGTTTTTGCGATTTTTTTCGGTTTTTGGCGTTTTTTATTTTTCGGCGATCTTTGTTTTTTTGGCGTTTCTTCATTTTGGCGACTTTTTTAATTTAGGCGCTTTTTTAAGTTTTCACACTTTTTTCCCCATTTTGGCGATTTTTTTTGGTTTTTGGCGTTTTTTCAATTTGGCGATTTTTTTTTAATTTTGGCGATCTTTGTTTCATACTAAAAATTATTTTGTTATTGGCACCTTTTTCGCGTTTTGACGATTTTTTTCGGTTTTTGGCGCTTATTTTCATTGGAAGATTTTTTCGAATCTTGCGACTTATTTTAGTGTTAGATTTTTTTTTTAATTTTTGGCGATTTTTTTCGTTTTGGCGATTTTTATAAATTTGTTTGCGATTTTTTTTTTGGTTTTGGAAATTTTATAATTTTCGGATATTTTAGTTTTACCGTTTTTGAAAATTTCAAGAGTTTATCTCTTATGGTTTCCAAGATATAGCAAGTTGTCAAAATTACATAGTCAAAATTGCATTAACTGATAGACCACCCTTCAATTTAAATTTTTTAAATTTTAGTGTTAATTGTTGTAGTCTATATAAAAATACACCAATTTTACAAATTCCAAGTGTCAATATACATATGTACATACAATTGTATGTATATTACATGAGATTTTAACATTTTTCGTCGCTCGTTTTGGAGCACCCTTTAATGTATTTGTTGTTGTAGTGGCCAAGGTTCTACATACTCTGTCCAAATTTCAGGTCCGTAGCTATTACGGTCCTGAGAAAATAGCGTGTGACGGACAGACGGACAGCGTAACGAAAACAATACGGTTACTTTTTTCATCTTTGGTGTACGGAACCCTAAAAATTGCAAAAATAGTCACCTGAGCATTTTAGATCACCTTATATGTATTCGCCTTGTTTTACAACCAAACTATGAATATTTCAAAGCGAATTGAGGTGAGTTTAGCTTCTATACTAATATCCCTTGATATTAATTGTTAAAATAACAAACAAATATTCCCATTAAAAATAATTCACAATGGGTGGGAATTTTTTGGAGTTACCACATGTTCACATGAACAAAATTTACGATAAAGATTTTGTGAACAGGGAAAAAATTCAGAAGTAAATATTATGCAAGATAGAGGAAAATATATTTTTAATTGAAAAAATTCTCATTTTTATTGCCAAAAATAAAACGATATTAGCAGATAGTTAAAAATTTTTTTTTTCATTTTGCGCTCTTCCGGTTTCTTCTTAATACTTATCTGTTGCACTCACTGGTTTATTGCTTTACATACTTACATATGTATAAATATATATGTATATGAGCCTCTGTCAACCATATGTAATTTTATTTTTGTAAAATATTTATTTTATATATTTTTTATGTTCATGACAGATTTTGTGGTTTTTTTGGTGCGTTGTCATATAATGTGACTTAGTTGTTGTTGGTAATAATGCTGTTGTTTTTATGGAAAGAGAAAAAACGCCTTTCAAGGCCATTTTCTGCTTCAACACAAGTTATTAATATGTTGTGTTTTGTTGTTTTACTATTTTATTACATCCTTAGTGTTCGAATAAAATTCAAATTTCTTTAGACAACATTATGCAATTCACACTAAAAACAATAAAAGAAACAACCTTGACATACATTTCTTTATTTTTTTTAAACAGGAAAAAAATAAAATAAAATTTGCTAGAACTTTAATTTTAAAGTTTTAAAAGCACTTTCATTTAGGTTTAATTTCACTTTTTTTGCATGTTAGGTATATTTTATTTATTTATTTTGAATTTGGATTTTAGCCCCTTTTAAATTCATGCCTTTCAAAAATAGGTATATTTTATTTTTCTTTAGTTTATATAACAATTTTCATCTTTGTGTCAAGTTTAATGAAATAAAAGAGAACCTTTAAGTTTTACATTAAATTTTCAACTAAATTTATATATTTTTTTGTTCAAATTGATTACCCTCCAATCAATTTAAATTAAAATTTCTAAAATCTTTTTCAAAATACTTATTAGGGATTATAAAATTTTGGAATTATTTGACTGCAAAAATTATGCATTTCATTTCAAGAGTCATAAATTTGTCAACAAATTCATTACAAAAGTAAACACTTCTAGACTAAACGTTGCAAAATTGTATTTTGTTTTGATTTTAAGCACTGGAGACAAAAACAAATTTAGTGGACAAAACGGGGCAACAAGAAGGAGGTCCAAATGTGCACATATACTGGTAAAAATTCTGTGGAACATTAATCATATGTATATTACAAAAAAACAAAGTTTTACTTTCCTATAATAATTGAAAAAGCCTTGAAAATTTATGCTTGTTTTAAAATTAATTTTAACATTTCAATTAACCTGCAGATGCTTGAATATACCCCTGAAGTATGCAACAGTTTGTTTACAATAAATTGTATACAACCATAAATTATTTGCTTGTGCCGCTCTTTTACTGCAATAATGTAATAATTCAGAAAATTAGATTTTTAATAATCACAATGCGCAACTAATTCTCATATCGAAATTCATATTGTGTAAAAATTTCATAAAAATATCGTGTACATTCATACAACTTTAGGGAGAAAAATAATAAGTATAATAGATTTCGTTTTAGTTGTAAGTAAATTTAAAAGCTTAAACAAGGCATACCCACATAAGGTTAATCCAAGGCGAATTCATATTAAATGAACCAAACTGCTGAGCTGCATTTTTTCGCCGCTGTTAATTTTCAGTACATTTTTTGACATCAAAAGTATAAATTGTTCAAAGCGAATTGAGATGAATGATGTCTTGGCTCAATTCGCTTTGAAAAATGCATGCACTGTATGACAAAAAAAGTACTTAAATTTTTTTTGACATCTAACGGATATTGAAATTTCAAGCGGCGAATATACATATAGTCATCTGAGCAGTTGAGACGAAGGCGAATTCATATTAGGGGGCCACAACTGTTTAGCTGACTATTTTCGCCGTTGGTAATTTTAATTTATTGACATCAAAAGTATAAATTGTTCAAAGCAAATTGAGCCAAGCCATCATCCACCTCAATTCGCTTTGAAAAATTCATGCAGTTGATGGCAAAAAATGTACTGAAAAATTTGTTTGACATCTAACGGATTTTAAGATTACAAGCGGCGACTATAAATATGTAGTGACCTGAGCAGTTGATACCAAGGCGAATTCATATTAGGTGCTCTCAACTGCTTAGGTGGCTGTTTTCGCCGCAGGTAATTTTAATTTTGCCAGAGATGTTAACACACATTTTTCAGTACAATTTTTGACATCAAAAGTATAAATTGTTTGAAGCGAATTGGGCCAAGACATCATTCACCTCAATTCGCTTTGAAGAATTCATGCAATGGATGACAAAAAAATTTACTGAAAGATTTGTTTTTGACATCTAACGGATTTTAGAATTACAAGCGGCGACTATATGTAGTGACCTGAGCAGTTGATACCAAGGCGAATTCATATTAGGTGGTGTGAACTGCTTAGGTGGCTGTTTTCACCTCAATTCGCTTTGAAAAATTCATGCAATGGATGACAAAAAAATTTACTGAAAAACTTGTTTTTAAATCTACCGGATCAAGGCGAATTCATACTAGGTGGTCGAAAGAGATCAGGTGACTAATTTCGCCGCTTGCAATGTGTATATACTTAGGATTTTAAGTATACATTTTAAAGTATACATTTCTCAAAGCGAATTGAGCTGAGTATACATACCTTATATAAAATTGCCTTGTACCGGATTTTAAAATTACCTGAGCAGGTGATGAAACCAAGGCGAATTCATATTATGTTTATATTTAAATTACAAGCGGCGAAAACAGTCACCTGATCAGTTGAGACCAAGACAATTTCATATTAGGTAGTCTCAACTGTTAAAGTGACTATTTTCGTCATTGTCAACACACATTTTTTAGTACATAATTTTTTTTTTTCATTATAGTTACAAATTTATAAAAGCGAATTGAGCCGAGTATACCCTATATAAATTTTTCTTGATGGTTGTAGATTCGCCTTGAACTTAAACTCGTTTTCTGTCCAACTAGTTTTTTTTGAGTTAAGACATTGTTCACGATAATGAGCGCTGTGCAGCATATTTTCATTATATATTGCCTCCCAATTTGCTACTCTAGATCTACAAACCATTTTTAATATTATATATTCCAAGTGTGGTTTTGCTTCGTTAAGTCAAAGAATTCATTTCCAAATTGTATTTTAATGGCTGCCGTAAAAAACGAAATTCGTTACAATAAATATAATCTTAAGGGCAATCATAAAATTGTAATGTAACAAGTAGGGTGAAACACACAACACTCCTCATTCCCACAACTTAATAGTTGTAGAACTTTTTATAATAGCAGTAGCTTGTTACGTTTCATTCTTTTTATAGATTTTTAAGTATGTGATGATACTGACATATAGAAAAGATTTTTATTTTATTTTATTTTATTGTTTGTAAAACCATTTCCTAATATGAAAATTAAAATTTTTGGACACAAAAAAGCATAAGAAAAATTGAATTAAAAAATTATGCAAAACTTGCACGAAATCTTATTACAATAAATTGCAATAAATTTTTTTTATAAATTATAAATAAAGAAAACAATTTTTTGAATATTTATTCCTTTTACTCCTGCAAGGAGCAAGGGGCCGTATGAATATTTATAAACAACAAAAATTTTTTTATGTAAAATTTGTTGGCTTAAAAAATTACGAAACAAAATTTAAATTTTTTTATTTTTTATGACAAAAATATAAGCACTCCTAACGTGAATAAGTCTTGCTTCATAATTTTTACCTTTTATGCGTATTTGTGATCATGAAAAACTCCCATGAAGGTGATGATGATGATGCAATTCAATCGGGAATAATAACGCCTAAAAATGTTAGTGGCAAAACAATCCCTTTATTGTGAATAGTTTTTCCCTCTCAATTGATTCGCTGTTTAAAGAAGGGATCAAAAACTTCAGGGGGAATTCACGATAGCATTAATCCCTTTATGGTATGTAAATAAAAATTCCATATGTTACTCACAATAGTGGTGAATGTTGAAATAGTTGCCTGCAGAAGTTATTGTTGAAAATAATATAAGCTGGGGTGGATATATTCAAAAAATTCCTGTATTTCATTTATTTATATTTTAGTCTATAGTTTATTTATCACTATCTTATTTTTTACTAAATTGGAAAAACATTTCCAATACGAATGGTTTCTTAGAATAATCTCACTTAGTTTGATTTTATTGCAAAAAAAAAAGCTTTAAATAATATCATGGCTTATAGTTTTTTTTTTCAAAATCCATTCTATCTATTGAAAATAAAAGGAAAGGATATCAAACACTGACATTCTTTATAAAATTCAAGCCATGTATCAATAGAATATTAAAAAAAACGTTTGCATGCTCCTGTATTTTGTTGTCAAGGAAGAAAAACTAAAAAAAGAAATAAGAAAAATATATTGAAATCATGTAAAGAAACGTATGATTCGTTAAAACATTTTATGAGCTTAAATCTTGATGTGGTTGCTATGTGGAAAATGATGATTTCATTTGTTTTATTTTTATAGCAAAGTAATGAAAGGGCACAAAAGGAAAAAAAAAACAATAAGATTTATGTCCCGTTCAAATGTTGTCATATTGTGCATTTGTGTCAAATTGCAGAAAATCTGCTTGTTCTTGGCTTCTATTTTTTATTTATTTTTTTTTTGTAAATTTGTGTTAATAATGTTTATAATGTTAAAATAATGGCCATAAATATTTTTATTATTGCAGATTTAATGTTCATTTTAATAAACAAAAAATATGAGTTAAAAAAGTCTATGAGTATTCTTTATTGAAAAATGTCTTAACGCTATGATAATAAAATAATAAATTACCAGTAAGTTTGCTTTTAATCAAAAAAGAAAGTAGAATTTGATAAAAGGAGATGAGATCAACAAAAATGTGGGAAAATAAACCTTCAAAATCCCAACATTTTGCCACGCACCAGCGCGGCAACACTGAAAGTTGGAAAATTCCACAGCATTAACGCTGAATCTCAAGCAAAAATTAATCTGTTTGAGAGACATATACATAGCAAGTATTTTTTTCTACATATGCACAATAATTTTTTTTTATAAAATTAATCAAAATACCAGAAGTTGCCAGAACATCAGCACGGCAACACAGAAAACGTGAAAATACCACAGCGGCAACGCTGTATCTCAAACAGTAGTGGTGATCTATTTGAGAAACATGTATAAGTTAATTTTTTCTCGATATAAACAAAATATTTGTCTTTTCTGAAAATCCCCAAAATCCCAAGAGTTCTCGGAACACTACCACGGCAACACAGAAGGCCCAGAAGTTCCCTGAACACCAGCTGGGCAATACAGAAAACGGGAAAATACCACAACGGCAACACTAAATCTCAAACAGTAGTGTTGATCTATTTGAGAAACATGTATAATTTATTTTTCTTTTGATATGAGTAAAATATTTGTCTTTTCTGAAAATCCCAAAATCCCAAAAGTTCTCCGAACACTACCACGGCAACACAGAAGGCATAAAAATACTATAGTGGCTTAGAAAGCACTTTTTTCTTGACATGCAATATATATGTTTTGCTAAAAAAAATCTCCATAATGCCAGAAGTTCCCCGAACACCAGCACGGCAACACAGAAAGCGCAAAAATTTCACAGCGTAAACGCTGAATCTCAAAGAGAAATTAATCTTCTTGTATTTTTCTCTAGATATGCACAATAATTATTTATTATTATTATTATAGAAAACCAGCAATATAAAACGTTTTAGCTTCACATTGGCTTGGAATATATATTTTTTATTAGATGCGCTTAATATATATTTTTTACCTAAAACTCCCCAACATTTTAGAAGTTCTCCGAACACCAGCACCGATAACGTGAAAATTGCAAAGCGGCAACGCTTTGATATATATATATATCTATATGATATATATGATATATTTTAACAACATATACATATGAGATATTTTCTTTTTCAATATATGTACAATATAAAATTTTTTTTCTAGCAATCCCCAAAATCCCAGAAGTTCTCCGAACAACACTACGAAAGAACCGAAATTTAGAAAATTCCGCAGCGGCAACGCCGAGTTTTAAAAAAAATTAATCCTTTTGAGAAAAAGTACGCACGATATCTAAATTATTTATTCCTAAAAATTCCCAAAATGTTATAAGTTCCCTGAACGGCACACAAAACGAGAAAATATTCCAGCGGCTTAAAGGGTATTTTGGATAGATGTGCACAATATATATATAGTACCTAGAAATCTTCAAAGTTCCAAAAGTTCCCCGAACTCTCAAAACGACAACATGGAAAATGTGTAGTTTTCACAGCAGCAACGCTCAATCACAACCAGAAACCAACTGCAGTCGTATACTTAATGTAAATATATTGTATAAATATTTATATTTCTACATCAAGTATACGTTCGATGTGTTTAATAAATGATTTTTTAAAGAACTGCCTGCGTGCCTGTCTCTCGTGCACACTTATTTGCTATTGTCCTTTATTTTTCTGTTCGCCTTAAGAACTATTAAGTTTTAATTAAAAATATTTTCACAATTTCAAAAAGTTTTTGTTTTATTAAAAAAGTGCTTAAATGTACTTGAATATAAATAAACTACTTTTTCCGCTAGTTAAATATAACGACGCTTTTGAGCTAAATTATCGCAAATGCGAAAATTTATTATTTAAAAATTAAACTAATTTCTGCATAATTTAAAAACGATTTATAGAATACACACTCGTACCGTAAAGAACTCCACTGATGCATATGATAACATTAAAGTACATTCTATTCTCAGTGACTTTATTACAAGATTTTCTGGAACAAGTTTTTGCTAAAAAAAATTTTTTATAGAAAATTTTCTGTTAAATTTGCTACAGAAGCATTTTGCTATTAATAAATTTTTATAGAATTTTGTTAATATTTTGAGAGAAAACTATTGCTATCAATAGTAATTGCTTATTTTAGGAAAAATTTTGCTATTGATAAATTTGCTACAAATCAAACAGTTTTTCATTAGTAATTAGTTGGTTACGTTTTCTTGGGCAACTGACACACAAGAAATGCCAGATGTAAACTCAGACTTACCCTCATGAAATTATACTCCTTCGATATTTTTCTAGATGAGTTTTTTTCAAGCAAAACAGTTTTTGAAAGCACAAATACTAAACTGATTTATTAAGTTGCAAATATTGTTTTTGTTCACTCTTTGAAAGGACACAACAAGTAAAATTTAATTTCAATTTAATGCAGAGTACAGATGCGTACAAGTATTTCGTCCTTCATTATTCATCTATTTCCATGCCTGAGGTATGTTTGACTATAAGTTTATTATTACTTCGCATGATGTATTACATTTACACACATACACACACGCGCGCACACACACACACACTCACTCATGCACACACATTGAGGCACTTATACCTGCATAAATTAAACTAATACCCACACATTCATACATTCACACATGAACGAGTTTACAATGTTAATAAAGTTTACAATGAGAAAATAATTAAATAAGTTTCACTTCACATTCATATTCTATTATATATGCATGTTTGAGTTTGATATGATTTGATGATTTACAACCTCATGTTGCAACGTGTGAGTGTGAATTTGAATGTGAGTGCAAGTGCTCTGTTTTATTTCTTGTTATTTATTTTGTATAAAGATATTACACTTATGTATTTCCTGTGAACTTCAGGGACATTCTATAAACTTTATAATAAAAAGATAAAACAAGTGTATCAACTTTGCATTGGCCATGACATCAGCGTCCCATCTCGTCTTTTTATGTAGAAACTGTATAACAAGTGCATCATTTTCTGCTTTGCTACTAATGGACTGCAATGTCATTTTTATTGACTCTAATTCAGTTTAACACAGTAATAAGACTTTTGTACAATTTAAGGATATGGAAATATTCAAGGGAAGAATTGCAAAGAGAAACCCTTTATTGCAGCGCATTTGATGATGATCTAGTTGCAAGCTCCTTATTCACTTTACTAAAGAATCTTTTCTCATATCGCATGACATCGATAACTTTTTTTAAAAATAGATATTGCTATGTAGAATGAAAAATGTAAGACTCATAATACAGTTTCTAACTAGTTCGTTATCATTATATTTATTTATTTAGAAAAATCTTTGTTATCGATAACAATGTAAATGAACATTTATTTCTTAACATAAATATTAAACATTTTTTGCTATCGCTATATGTTCCGTGAAAAATATATAACATCGATATATTTTTTGTTGGAAATTTGTATCTATTATCGATAAATTTTTATTCTTATCCTAAGGATACATTTTTTATCGATATATATCAACAGATTGTTCTTTAGAAAATCGATAAATATTTAATGGATAAATTTTTATTACTAAATTCCTTATCGATAAATTTTTTATAGAAAATTACTACTATCGGTATACTTGATGCTCAAAATTTTTCTATTGATGAATATCTTATCGATAAATTTTTTATGGAATTATTTTGTTGTATGTATCGCTACATTTTTAATGGAAAATTATTACTATCGGTGAAATAGATAATGAAAGATTTGCTATCGATTAGTATCTTATCGATAAATTTTTTATCGATATAATTTCTTATAGATAAATTTTTTATGAAACTTTTTTATTTTCAACGAATTTTTCTTTGGAAAATTATTACTATCGATAAATATTTAAGGGATACATTTTTATTAATAAATTCTTTATCGAAAAATTTTTGTTATCGATAAATTTTTCATAGAAAATTATTATTATTGGCATACTTGATGCTCAAAACTTTTCTATCGATGAGTAGCTTATCGATAAATTTTTTTTCGATACATACATATCTTATCGATAAATTTCTTTGGAATAGTTTTGTTAGCGATACATTTTTAATGGATAATTATTACTATCGGTAAAATAGATAATGAAAGCTTTGCTATCGATTAGTATCTTATCGATAAATTTTTTATCGATATATTTCTTATCGATAAATTTTTTATGAAACATTTTTATTTTCAACGAATTTTTATTTGGAAAGTTATTACTATCGATAAATATTTAAGGGATAAATTTTTATTAATAAATTCCTTGTCGATAAATTTTTCATGGAAAATTACTACTATTAGCAAATTTGATGTTCAAAACTTTTCTATCGATGACTATCTTATCGATAAATTTTTTTTCGATACATATCTTATCGATAAATTTTATTATTACTATTATTATTATTATTATTAATGCTATCGGTAAAATAGATAATGAAAGCTTTGCTATCGATTAGTATCTTATCGATAAATTTTTTATCGATACAATTTCTTATCGATAAATTTTTTTTGAAATATTTTTGTTATCGATACATTTTTTATTGAAAATTATTACTATGGGTAAAATTGATGATCAAAGCCTTGCTATCGATGATTATGCTATCGAAATTTTTTATCGATACATATCTTATCGATAATTTTTTTAATGAAAATTTATTTATCGATAAATTTTTTTCTATCCATTAGTATATTATCGATACATTTTTTTCGATACACATCTAATCGAACAATTTTTTGTGGAATATTTTTGTTAATGATACGTTTTTAATGGAAAAATTTTTACTATCGGTAAAATAGATAATGACAGCTTTACTATCGATTAGTATCTTATCGATAATTTTTTTTGGATACATTTCTTATCGCTAATTTCTTTTTATGAAAAATTTTTGCTATCGATAAATCTTTCTATGGAAAATTTTTGCTATCGGTAAAGGCTTTGCTATCGATAAGTATACCATCGATAAACTTTTTATGCTTACATCTCTTATCGATAAACTTTTTATGGAACCTTTTTGTTATCAATAAATTTTTCTATTAAATATTATTACTATTGGTATACTTGGTGTCCGAAATTTTTCTGTCGATAAATATTTTATCCATTTTATTGATAAATTTCTTATCGATAAATTTTTCTTATTAATAAATTTTTCAGTGGAAAATTATTATTTTGAGTAAACTCGATTTTCAAAATTATTCTCTCGATAAATTTTTTATGGACACATTTTTCTACTGATAAATTTTGTTAAATAACATTTTTTTTTATAATTTTTTTTATGGAAAATTTTTTTCTATCATTAAATTTTTCTATATAATTTATTTAGAGAAATTTTCTATCGCTAAATATTTTATAGGCAATCGATTAATTTTCTTTAATAGAAAATTATTGCTATGATAATCTTTCTGTAGAAAATATTTTTTAAAAATCGATAATATGCTATCGATAAACTTTCCAAAAAAAATTTTTGCTATTCATAAGTTTTCTTTACAATTTTTTATGAATAAACTTTCCTTAGAGCACTTTACAAAGAAATTTTCTGATATCGTTAAATTTGCAATATAAAGTTTGTGCTATCGATAATTAGAAAAATATTGCTCTTGATACATTTTCTGTAGAAAATTTTGTTATCTATAAAATTTTCTATGTAAGATATGCCATCAATATACATACATTGAAAGGACAAACACAAAAAAAAATAGTTAACAATATATTTAACTAATTAAAAATTTCTCTAAAAATCTTTACCTAAGGATGCATTTTCTTCAGAAAAATATTGCTACTTGCAAATTTTATGTATATGTAAAATTTTTGCAATCGATCTTGTTTCCTATAGAAGATATTTGCTATCGATAAACCTTCAAAGATTAATTTTTGCTACAGATGATAGATTTTCTACACAACAATATTGCTATAGATACATTTTGCTTCGAAAATGTTTGGTGTCGATAGATTTCTTATGTCAAATTTTCAATCTCTGAACATAATGTGACAATTGTTTGTATGGATGAATTTTCTGAGAAAAATTTTGACTAAATTGCTACTAACAAAATTTCTTCACGAAAATATTGCTATTGATGAATTTTCTATAAAACATTCTAGATATCGATCGAATTTCCCATAGAAAACATTTGCTATCGATTAATCTTCAAGGAACAATTTTTGCTACAGATTATAAACTTTCTTAAAAAAGTTTATATTGATAAGTTTTTGTATCAATAAATTTTTCAGAAAAATTTTGATTAACGATATATTTTTTATTTTTTAAAAAAAATTGCTATTGACAAAATTTTTTTTGGAATAATATTGATACTACTAAACTTTATAGTATATAAAATTGTTGCTATCGATCAAATTTCCTATAGAAAATGTTTGCTAGCGGTAAATCTTTAAAGAAAATTGTTTGCTAATAATACATAATACATAATAATACATTTTCTTAAAAAAGTTGCTATTGATAATTTTCTGCGGAAATGTTTGAGTAACGATATATTCTCTTTAAAAAATTACTATTGACAAAATTTATTTAGAAAAATATTGCTACTGGTAAATTTTCTATATACAATTGTTGCTATCGATTGAATTTCCTGCAGAAAGTGTTTGCTATCGATAAATCTTCAAAGAAAAATTTTTGATACAGATGATACATTTTCT
Organism: Tachina fera; assembly: GCA_905220375.1. Classification (NCBI taxonomy): domain Eukaryota; kingdom Metazoa; phylum Arthropoda; class Insecta; order Diptera; family Tachinidae; genus Tachina; species Tachina fera. Next base: position 183,161,619 of record LR999963.1, read on the forward strand.
AAAAATGTTTCTATTGATAATTTTTTGTATATTCTTCAAAAAAAAAAATACTATTGACAAAATTTCTTCAGAAAAGTATTGCTACTGGTAAATTTTCTATAAAAATATTGTTGCTATCAATCGAATTTCCTATAGAAAATGTTTGCTATCAATAAATCTTTAAAGAAAAATTTTTGCTACAGAAGATAAATTTTCTTAAAAAAGTTGCTATTGATAATTTCTTGTATCGATACATTTTGTGAGAAAAATTTTGATTAATGATATATTTTCTTTAAGAAAATTTGCTATTGACAAAATTTATTTAGAAAACTATTGCTACTGGGAAATTGTCTATAAAAAATTGTTGTTATCAATAGAATTTCCTATAGAAAGTGTTTGCTATCGATAAATCTACAAAGAACAAGTTTTGCTACAGATTATAAATTTTATTAAAAAAAGTTGCTATTGATAATTTTTTGTGTCGATAAATTTTGTGAGAGAAATTTTGATTAACGATATATTTTCTTAAATAAAAATTGCTATTGACTAAATTGCTTCAGAATAATATTGCTACTGGTAAATTGGATAAGAAAATTGTTGCTATCGATCGAACTTCCTACAGAAAATATTTGCTATCTATAAATCTTCAAAGAAAAATTTTTGCTACAGATGATACATTTTCTTAAAAAAGTTGCTATTTACAATTTCCTGAGAAAATGTTTGACTAACGCTAAATTTGCTTCAAAAAAAGAATTGCTTTTGACAAAATTTCTCTAAAAAATATTTTGCTATAGATGCAAAATATTGCTATTGGCAAGTTATTATGTAAAGACAACTATTGCTATTGATCAATTTTTATATAATATTTTAATTTCAATAAATTTACCCCAAAAAATGTTTCTATCAATAAAAATTAATTAATTATCTAAATATAAATTTTGCTTTTGATAGATTTGCTACAAAAACTTTTTGCTTTTGATGACATTTTCATAGAAAACTTTAATGTCAATAAAAAAAAATTGTTCGAACAATAATAATTAAAAAAATTGCTATTGAAAAAATTTCTTTAATAATGTTTTGCTACAGATGACTTGGTTTGCTGAAAATTATTGCTATTGGTAGATTTTCGGTAGAAAATCTTTGCTATAGAAAAAATTTATTAAAAAATATTAATATTCAAGGGAAGGAATATTTTGGGTATAAATAATTTTATCATGCATAGATTTTGTACACAAATACTTTATTATAGGTACCTTTTTTATAGCAACTTTTTACTACCAATATATTTTCTATATCAAAGACTTGATATTGATTAAATTTTGCTATAAAATTAATTTTTATGGATGACATTTGCTACAGATTATAAAAAATTTTTGTGATAAAAAAATTTTTCCTCACGAAATTCTTGCTTGTGAGATGCAAAATTTAATTTTTAAAATGCATTGCACTTCACTACTTTGCATTTATTGTGTTATTTGGCAAAAGTTATGCATCTCTCACTCGTGAGCATGTTTGCAAATATTTTTGAAATTTTAACATATCATCATAATATTCCTTAAGACACATTGAATAGTTCATTAAGAAAAATAAAGTCTGAATGCATTTCAGCTTAATTTCTTGCTAAAATAAATGTGTTTCGTAGACAAGATGTCTTGTGAGAGCTTTAAAAGATGTTTTGCTTAATAAAATCAAATATTACAATGAAATAAATTAAGCAAATGAAGCAACAATAGTAATAGTAATTTCCATAAGTGCATGACTAGAAGTTTAAATTGCTTTAATATTTCAAACTAATAAAAGATATTTTTTAACAACATTATAAAGATTTATTAAGAATTAATTATTATTTATTTGCATGTGCTTGGGGCTTTTGTCATATAAAAAAAATTAAATAAATCTCACCAAGTTACAGCTCCGCCTACACAATGCTTGACATTTAAAATGTAAAAGGATTTTGGTTCAAATGAACTGTTTTCATATAAATCATTAAAATTGGCAACGAAAACAATATCTAGTGTTACATAAAAAAAAATTAATACATATTTTCTTTGATTTTTTTTATTTTCATGGAACAATGAAAAACAACATGAATGAAACTAATTTTGACGATGATAAAGTGACTACAATTTGGCTATAAAATTTTTATAAGTAAATATTTATTATCTATGAGCGAGTAGAAGAAATATCTTTTAAATACGAGTACATACATACAACAATTTCTACAAGCAAATTAACAAAACAAATGATTAAGTGAATTTTGTTTAAAACAACACTTAGTGGGCTGTAGTCAAAAATGTGCATACATATGTACGTACATGTACATATGTATGCATATAAGTGTGTATGTGTGTGTGTACGTAAACAGGATGTTATTGTTTAATTCGCCCAATTTATACAAAAATAATGGCACGTGTAGGTAGATCAGCAACTGCTTCGTTTTAAATTTAAATAAAAATTTTTTGCGGACACAAATAATGTGTGAAATATTACAAATATTTGCTTAGCATTTGCGATCCATAAGTCATTAATTGTCGTTAGAGCCGGTTTAGATGAAGGGTAACATAACTGGGACACATCACCAGCAAGTTGTGTTTGTTGGCCGGAAGTGAGGAAAAGCCGCTTGGGGCGAGGAGAGGGGGTGTAGTTTAACTCGCATGTAATGGAGGTAGTTTACACGGAATTAATTATGCTGGCACAACATGCCAGTTTGTAGGCAAAGTTGGTGAAAAGAGTGGTTTTTTGGTTGGCATAAGTTTTCAACCAGCTTCAACCCCGCATTTGCAGCACAAAACCAATACATACTCACTTGCAAAACCACAGGTTCGGTGTTATTTATTTTACAGAGCGTATTTAGTCTTTAGTTGGTCATCGTCGTAGAAACATGAATTTAAAAGAAGAATTGCGTTGGTCACGTCAACAAACTTTAAAATTAATAAGTGAATTTATTGTTTTTTCGTGTTAAATAAATTATATCAGTCTTATTTATAAAAAAAATATTAAGGCTTTATAGACTTTTTAACAAAATTTTTTATGAAAATTTGTTTTAAAAAACCTTTTTAAAGCCTTAATAAGTTTTAGAAATAAGGTTGTATGAAAATAAAATTAACGAGATTTTATTTAATTCTTTTAAAAAAGTTACAAAAAGTACTTCTGCATAATGTAACTATTTAGAAATATGAATACATTTTCGCATTAATTCATAAAAGATAATGAAAACAATTTTTTCATTTTAATTTCTTTAGTAAATATTGCCAATAATAAACAATTGCTCATTTATTACCATTTTTCCTGCAGGTATGTTCCGATACGTTTATAACGAAAACCAAACTTCAAACTAATAAATAAAACACTTAGGGCCAATTTCACCAACCCTATTTAATTGTCAATTCATATTTAAATGTCAATTTTCATTAATTTTTATATGAAAAAATTACTTTTAAATATGAATTGATGTTTAAATAAGTTGGTGAAATTGGCCCTTAGAGCCAATACGTATATACGTATACATTTTATGCCAGATTAATTAGTCTCGTGTAATTTGGAAAAGAGCAAAAAATGTGCGACTTAAAAATTGTTCTCGTGTAAACTACCTCATGCGAATTGAAGCGACAATTTTAACTCTTCTCTTTTACATCTCTCTTTCTCTAATATTTTTTTATATGCTATGTACGAGCAGTGTTGCCAGTTGGTTCTATTTCTAATGGTGTTGGGCACGAAATAAACAGTTAAAGTATAAAAATTAAGAGTACGTAATGTAAGAAGAAAAAAAGAATTACAGTAGTTTTCCGATTTAACGAACATTCGATTTAGTGAACATCACATTTAGCGAACATCCAATTTTTTCTACTGAGTACCTTATATAACGAAAAAAAAACTCTATTTTGTGCTCGGTATAACGAAAGAAAGAATATAAGTAAAAGTCTACCGTAAGTTTTCTTCTTTTTATGGTTTTGTTTGATATCATTTGAGAGTAAGTTGAGTGAAGTAATTTTTGCTACGAACATCAAAATGGGTAAAAGAAATAGATTGATCATCGAAATGGTCTGTGGATTACGGATTTACGTATGTAAAAAATATGGGCTGCATAAATCCTCCATTGGTACAATCCTAAAATCAAAGGAATTTTTTTCAAGGACTGTTAAAAGCAGTCTTTTTTGGTATCGCAATAGAAGAGCTGTAAAGCAAAGGGGAGTTCCCGAGAATCGAAAACAAACTTTTTCAATGGTTCCTCCCTCATGCAACGCAATTGACATTTTAAAATACAAAGCCAAAGAAATTTACAACAAAATTTATGGAGGATAGTTGAATGCAAGCCATGGTTGGTTGGCTGATCAGATTAAAAAAAAATTAATTTAAATTTGATTAGATGGATTAAAAATAGCCATTTACTTGATAAACAAAACGAAACTGAAAAAGAGCTGGATGGAACTGAAAATAAAACACGAAGATGTCATTAAGAATTTCGAAATTTTGTATTAAATAACAAAACAAAATTAGTAGCTCAAATATAATGTTTGTAGAGAGCTTCAAGAAGATGCCATTCAGAGAAAGTTATCAATTCCCAAAAATAACAGGCTGCACTTACTTATTTTTTTAAATAAATTATATTTGTATTATAGTGATTTATCAGTTTTTCTTTTACTGATATTTTAATTAAATAAGTACATATGATCTTTTAAAAAATACTAAAAATACTACGAGTAGATATGCTTTGAATTTTGAATAAAATAAAGGACGCTTTTCCTTTTTTTTTGGCGGTAAATAAAAAAAAGTAAAACTATATCGACATATTAATTCTACATTTCCCAAACTAACAATTAGTTTCTTTATGGCAACACTGCTACGAATAAAAGAATAAAAATATGATGATGAAATAAATATCAAAAAGTACCCTGACTGTTACAACAAAAAAAATTTCGTGTAAAACCTCGTGGATGGAAGAAGGGATTCCTAAGGAGAACGCAAGCGTTGTCGCTGCTACGTTACCCTTCATATAAACGCGCTCTAAGTGACATGCCACATATTTCTCACTCGAATACCGGCATTAATTGCACGCTTTTTCATTAAACATTTAGGGTTGTATCAAAAAAAAAATTAATTTGAACTTCAAGTGTTCTTTTGTCATAATTTGTATGGAAATTTTGTTTTGTTTTTGTTTAGTTCAAATAACTTTTTTTTTTGATGCGGCCTTTATACTTTAATCTCATTGTTTATCAAAACCACAAAATTTATACTTAAAAAGTATTAAAATAAAAAACAAACCATAAATTTTTTATAAAGATTACATACAAGTATCAAGCAAATTAATTAATTTTTATTATTATTATTTTTTTTTTCTAAAAAACAGTGGAAGCAGTCAACCCCAAACGTGGGGGGGGGGAAGAAGCTGTTGAATATTAATGACTTTTGACATCAAAATAATAAACCTTGAGGTTGAAAATACATACATAAATAAAATAATCGGGGCGATTTTCATATTTATGTTTAATATAAATATTTTATGACTTGTCTTTTGGTTGGAAGCAGAATCCTTGCAATTAAATCGGAGTTAATTTAAGAAGAGAGAGTATAAATAAAAAGCATTAAAATAAGTAAAGGGGATAAAGGCTCAGTTAGCCGACTGTAATGTAAAGTAACTGCAACAGTAGGAAACAGCTGAACGATAATGTTATGTGAAAAGTAATGAAAATGGTTATAGAGATGTAATGTAACGTAACCTACTTTTCATATAAAAATATCGATCAGCTATTTCCTACGTAGTACTTACATTACATTCCAGTCGGCTAACTGGGCCTTAAGTAATACATATGATAGAGAGATTATAAATAGTTATCTATCAAATAGACATTAAAGAGGGCTAAAGCCAGTTATTAGTTCATCATGAACTATAAAAAAGTTATGCCGATACATACTTAATTTTATTTTGCCTTGATAAGTAAAAGTAAAGTAAGTTACAGCCTGTTTGTGTAAGACGTTGATATATTGACGTTTTTGTAAGAGATTAAAATAAACTTGTTCAAATTTTCTTTAATCTATTACAGAAACGTCAAGTTTTCCATAGTCATAGTCTTACACAAACATTCTGTTAGGGCATTATCATATAAAACACCTCATCAAGGTGAAAATTATATGGCAAAAAAAAAGAGGCGAATTCAATAAGGTGAAATTATTTTGATATGTATGGCAACACTACAGCAAGAACATGTTATGTTTGCTGATGTAAAATTTCAACACCAGAAAAACCAGCAGATGATCTGCTGCATTTTCTTTTCTGGAAAAAAAGTTACACTTATTACACTTTTCAATGAAAATTCGCAATGAAACTATTTTCTGAAATATACATTAAATATATATACATTAAAGATACTCGTATAAAAATATTTTGTTTTCTCAAGACGTGAGTGTAGAAGTCTTGTATGAAATTTTTACAATAAAGGAGCTATATATTCGTATATAGATTTTCTATGTTCTGTTTTGTATGGTTGTGCTTAAGGCAAATTTAATTCAATCCTTAAGTTGTTCTCTTTATTTTGGTTTCTTTTATTTTTTCTTTCTTCCAAGCATAAAATTTTGTAATTGTTGTTGTGCTTCTATTTGTTTTAAAGCTAATTCAGTTACATATTTTTCCATCATTTTGCACTCAGATGACATGTCCAAACATATGTATGTATGTATGTACTATAAAATTGCTGCCAGCTGCTGCAAATAATTGACACATTTATTTGTGCAAAAATTTGGTTTCAGAAAAATTGCACCAAACTCCTTATACTGGTGCAACTGATGTCCTTATGCTATTTCTCATTGTCCTTGCAGCTGTTTGTCTTGTTATAAGTTTTGCCACTTTTTTAAACTTTCATCTGCATTTTCGCTCCTTAAAAGTTGGAGTAGATGACGCTTATGCTTCAAGTGTATTTTCTTCTTCTTCTTCAAAGAGAAAGATAACAAATTTATGGCTGGTCTTAGTCCTGATTCACACACGTCAGGTTTGACTCTTCAAGTCTTGAGCTTTTAGGAAAGAGCGGTGAAGAGAATAAAAAGGGGTACAGACTTGACCGTACCAGTCAAGTTTGCTTTTTCGTTTTGTTTTGCCATTCGTAATACTTTACTACAACGCAAATTGATGAGAATTGATGACTTGACTTGACGGTGTGTATGAACGCAAATGCAGGTTCAAAAGAAAATTGGACTAAAATTGATCAGCTAAACCTGATATGTGTGAATCATGACTTAGCAGTTTATGTTGCAGAGCTGGAAACTCTTATTTTATTAATTCAATAGTTAATACATTAAATAACTTTATTGAAGAATGCTTGCCCTACGCATAAACAATAATTTTGATTTATGAATAAAACCTTAAATTTGCACATGTTCGGTGAATGAATTTGTAAACAATAATTTTCTATTTAAAATTTTTGTTGACGTCATTTTGATGAACCATAATTTTTTTTTGAAGCTATAAATGTTTAATGGGCAAATGTATTATCCAAATAGGGACTTTTTTCTTCCAGAAAACTGCTTATTTATACATAAAAATTAAATTTCCATTAACTTTTGCTGTTTTCCTTAATTATAAATCCATAATAAATTACATGTCATAATGTATGATTTGTTATTTTAAAAAAAAGATGAATTTAGTTTCCACATTTTAAAAATTCTACTGTTGGGAAAATCTATGAATTTATCCCGCATTATTTTATTCTTATATTTAAAAAAAAACATATAAATTTCTTGTTATTTATTGCCATTGAAATATTTTTGTTGTTCTTAATTTCTTTTGGAACTAAGAGACAACATATCTTAGAATATAAGTCGTATTAAAAAAATATATACATGGGAGTATTTCAAGATTTTAATTAAGATGTGCAGCTGCCAATTATATTTTTTACTTTTTTTTAAATCATTTGAATGTTAATTATTTTATTATTATTTAATTTGCTTTTAAATTGCTTTCTGTATTACATATTTAAATAAAAATTCCTTTTAAATAATTTAAATTATGGCCAAAGGCACTTTCAAAATTTGAATTTTTAAATTAAATTTTCATATGAGTGAATGGATGTGGTTTATAGTTCTGTTGCTATTAATGTTAATTTTGCTTTGCAGTTTAACAAGTATTTGTATTTTGGTAAAGAAATACATGTTCATTTATTTTCAAATAACAATAAAGTAAATTGTTGAAATATAAAATCACATTATATGTGTCTTCTTCATGAGTGAAAATAATACAGTTATTTTTAACTCTTTTCAGAATTCAAAAGAAAATCATAAGAGCAGTTTGAGCACAAGTAAGCTTTCCAAAAGGCAAGTATTTCAACAAAGTGCCGAAAAAATTTTACATTCTGCATTTCGAAAAGCATTTGAAAAAAAGTACGAGAAATATGTACATTAGAGTGGATGTATTTGTCCAACTGAGAAAAAAGCAACAGGCGCCTAGCACAAATGAATTCTATACAAAATTTTAAAGTGGGTGCCAGACACATCAATATTCAGCTAAAGGCCAAGTATACACTGTGAAATTTTGTGGCAAATATGGCAAAAATAACAGTGTTAACTAGTGGCAACGTTTGCCATTTCCGATATTTTTCGTTGTGTGGCATTACCAAACAAACTGCTTACGAATCTGATGTAAACAGCTGTGAGAATAAGTTGGCTGCATTGCAAAGGCAAAATTAAATGTTAGCGTATTGATATTTTGACACTGAGAAAAATTTTTTTTGAGCGAAAACACTCAACTATGCTTTTCTAAGACAAACACTCAACGGTTGCTCAACAGTTACGTCTTTTGAATGCGACCAATGATACCGTATTGCCATTATTTGGGGATGGGGCTTTTTCCTGTCACAATGACACAACAAAATTGTGTATCATCGAAAAATTTTATGGAAGCGGCATTGCATACATATAAAAATGACACCTAAAATGACAACACATGTAATGCCCGATGTAAGCTCGGCATAACGTAAATAACATTTTGAAAATTTTCGCTTCCGATTTTGATGAATGATGCCTCTGGCATAACTACCGCTAGCAAAAAAAAACTTGAATCATTAAACGGTCCAGTTTGCGAAATATGGTCACTTGAAATTTAGAAAATTTAGTAAAAACCGACTATACAAAATTATGTATATGTAAAAAAAATACATGTGACCCGGTCTATGAAAAGGTGGCTTATGACTCAAAAAATTATTTTTCGCCGAGAAACTGACGAAATACATTGTTTATCTTTAACAGCTGATTTCTCGAAATTTTGTTTTTGAGTCATAAGCCACCTTCCCATAGACCAGGTCACATATATTGATTAATAACTTGAATTAATTGAAAAAGTTTAAAAAAAGCTTTAACTTTAGTAAGAACAAGTTTAAATAAAACTTATTTAAAATTAAAGTATTTATATACTGTTATTAATTACTTATTTTATATATTTTTTTAAACATTTTGTAAATATTTATGCACAAATATATTAATTTATTAGAGTTGCCAGGAAAAAAGAAGAAGATGTTTTATTATTTAATCAGAGTATTGCCACATTGTTTTTATGTGCAAACCACTTTTTTCCCTTTTTATTCAACAAACGTACACCCAGGGAAAAACGAGCTTAAAATCACTAAAAACCATATTGAATTAATAAGAAACATTAACGAAAGTCTAGTGACCTTAAAATTTCTTATTTTAATATTAATTAATTTGAAATTTATTTGCTGGTGGTTCAGCTTGGTCTATATACATTCCATTGTTGCTGTAACAAATCATCAGTAGACTTCAACCACACATTTTGAATAGTCACAAACCTCCTATCTTATGCACATACTTTCAAGAACCATTTGAGATATCAAAAAAAATAATAATATTTTTGAAAATCACAAAAGAAAAACAAGCATAGTAGGCTTAGAAACTAATACAAAAACCAGCAAATAATTTATATTCGATATGAATCTATTTTCTTTTCTAAACCTTTATACAATTAGAAATCCATCGCATAACAATAAAAGTAAATACAAGGCAAAATGAAAAATAAAATCTAAAAATTTTACATTTAAGAAAGTCTGTACATAAGATAAGAGGTTAGTGACTATTCAAAGTCAAAGGTTGAAGTCTACTGATGATTTGTTACAGAAACAATGAATTGCATATCATGAAGAAGTGATTTTAAGCTGTTTTTGCCCTGGGTGTACGTTTGTTGAATAAAAAGGGGGAAAAGTGGTTTGCACATAAAAACAATGTGGCAATACTCTGATTGAATAATAAAACATCTTCTTCTTTTTTCTTAAATCTTGCAGTATAAGGGCAAATAAATCAGTCAATAGTTATATATATTTTATTTTTAAATCTGATTTAAACACCACAAAACAAAAATAAATGAATCTTAAATAGCCAACATTGTGCATTTAAGCGTTGTTTAAGTTTTACAAACATACCACATGTTTTGTGCATGTGTGTGTTGTTTTTGAATGCATGTACATGAAAATCATGTGGTCGTATTAAAATAAATTTCGTGCAATTTTCGAAAATATACAACAAGTGTAACACATATTTTCATATAATGAAATATATAAATAGAAAAATGCATTCTGATGCTCTTTTTATATCATAAAATGTGTTTTTTGCTATTTTAATTTTCTGCAAATTTATAAATCAACTTCCATATTTATATTGAACAGCTGTTCTATGGAAAGCTTTCCATAATATTTGGAAGTATTGTAGTGCTACCATACTTTCAACGTAATTTGATATTAACTTAGCCACTGAAAAAATTAAAGTGTATTTAAATCAATTTTTGTGAAAATTAACTTAAACTATGTTTAAACATTCAGTGATTATATGTTATTAATATAAATATATTAATTTCCTTTTTATTTCTAAGTAATGTATCTCACAATTTCTGTTATATTGAAAATTATTAAATTTATTCTCTTATATTTGTTAAACAGAATCCAGCGGAATGTGAAGAACGCAAAGCAAAATCCATCGGAATGAAAATACGGAATTCTACAAGATTTTTTTTTAAATCTGTTTATTATGAGTTTTAAGGTTAATGTCAAATTAAATTTGCATTTTACTGTTTATGCCTAAATAATAAGTTGATTAAATGTCTTATCGCTATTCTAAAGTGAATATTATTTTTTTTTAATAAAACAAAATAAGATACATATAAAGAAATTTTATTACGAATAATTAAAAAAAAGTAAACAAAATCCTTGACCACTTTCATTGACGTTGTTTGATATACATACATACACACATATGTATGTATATAGGTATGTATGTATATGTATGTATATATTTTACATACACACAACTATATATATTTTATATTTATAATATTATCACCCCTGCTCTTCTACTTCTTGTATTATTAAAGCATCAAAATTATTTCGAAAAATATTTTTGTGTATACCTACATAATTTTTTTGTAAATTGAAAGAAAAAAAATTTAAAAATCACCTTCGTCATAATTTAAATAATAAAAATAAATTGAGAAAAAGCAGACATTTTCATTTTCACAGATATACTACTTAAATTATAAGAAAAAAAATATAAATATTGTATATACAGACATAAATAAAAACATGCAAGCACACATACATAAATATCAAGTTTATAAAAAAATTAAAAACTTTTGGGAGATTTTAAAATATACGCCAGAGAATAATACTTGCTCACACACATGGAACTAATTCCTGGCAAATATTTTATTTATCAAAAGTTGCAAAAGTTCTTTGAAGTAACACAAATAACAACAAATCAGTGGCAGAAATAAGAAAATAACATAAAAATCTTGAAAGTTGCTAAGAGTGAAAATTTTCTGACATCCCAGGTGATTAGTTAGCCTGAGATAATTTCCTGCTTAGATTAAAAGTTTCCGAAATAAATAACTTAGATATCGCAATTTGATTACCACTTATGGTGTGCAAAAGTCCCATTGTGCAACATATATTTTACTAACATTATTAGGGAATACACAAGGGTGTAATAACTATTGTAGCGCTGATATGTGCTAAGGTTTTACACAAGTTATAACTTTTTCTTTATATATAAAACACCAGAAACTATTTATAAACTTTGGGTCGTACAGACGTTACCACAGCTAGTACACCCTAGTGTTTTCCCTTATAATAAGTAGATATGAATGCATATATGTAAGTATGTATGTACATATGTATGTATTTCGTTATGTCTTGTTTTTCTAATACATATGTATGTAAGTACATATTTTAAGCAGTAAAACATTATGCATTTTAACATATATATTTTTTTAAAACATAACCTTTACTTCATTACATTTTGTTTTACAAGAGTGAAATTTTAATTTCTTTTAAATAAATTTTATTTTAATTATGTATGTTTTTCATGCCAGAAGTTCCTAACATATTTTTTTATATATTTTTTTATTATTAATTCTCTTGTTTTTTTTTTCATCGAACCCCACTGTCAACAAGTCTCTGTTGTATAAAAAAAACAAAAACAATTGTTGTGTTTGTGTGTGTATGTTTTAAGGTGTTAGTGAATGCAAAAAAAATAAATAAATTCCGCTATTCCATGTAAGTGAAAATTTATGTTGTTGTTGTTGCTGTAGTTGTTTTTGTTAACGACGACCATGATAAACAATGCAAGGAGTGTGGCCAGATGTTAAAAATTTGCAAACGGTAATAATCAGGGACAAATAGTTCACAGCCTTAAAAGAACTACTGTAGGCGTACAAATAAAATTATTATACAGCTATACCCTTTTTTATACGGTATGCGTTTAATATTTTTTTCCATTTTACAATGTTTTTTGTTTGATGTTAAGAAAAATAATAATATAGATAAACGAAATATATGAAGACATTTTTTCACCAACATGCACTTAATTCTTTCTATTTATTTTGAATTGAGCATAAAATGATTGTTAGTTTTTTATCGATGATTTGGTTTCAAGGAATCAACAAAGTTGGAGGTAATTTTTTTTTATTTTTGATTATTAATCACAACCAAGTCTAAAATAATTTTTTGCATAGTAATTAAATACAAATTATGATTTGTGGAATACTTTTTATTAATATAAATATTTAATTTTGTCAGGAAATGAAGTAAAAAGTTATTTATTTAGAAACTTAAGATTTCTATTTGAAATGATTGATAAGTTATATGACCTGGAAAGTGAACGATATGACAAGATTCACAGAAAAAATTGGTAGCAAGTGAGTGGTGCTACAAAATGATACAACTGTTCAATGAGCTGTTCAAGACAATATGAGGAGACTCACAAGGATTTGAACAAAAATTAATTACAATTGCTTATAACAGATTGTGCAATAAAAACTAATAATTTCACTCCTCATTCATTAACTAAAATTAAAAATAATTACCTTTGTTCCAGTAGTCGACATCGACGTCACTTTAACACTATACCATAAATATAGGGGCTTGTGTACTTGTTGTTGAAAACAAGTGAGTCCTGTTGGCCGGTTTATATTATTTTCTAGATCTTAGGGAACGGAAATTGACAGCACAAAATTGTTCTCGAGAGTGAGTAAACAAGCACCATTTTTTATTTGTATTGTGTTAAACAACTGGAATAAGAGTGAACATTATCCAGTGATAATAGTAACTTTTTTTTACTCATTCAAATGACAGTGATAGTGACAGCAATAATCGGTATGAATATTTGACATTTTGGGTTTGGGAACGACTGCCATATTTATTTTTCTTTTGATAATCACTTCAATATAATCCAAAATGACGGGATATGCGGGAGCAGGCCTTAATCCATTATTGAAAGTAGTCCTCAAAAGTAAAGATTTCTACACTTATGTCGTGAAAGTAATTGATTTAATCTGCTAGTGATACAATATTTTTAAGCTCTTTAAATATTATGCTTCTGATTTTCAGTAAAAACTCTACATTTTATTGTAGCTTCGAAATATAGAATAAAAAGCTTAAAAAGCTTTTATGGAAAGATCTAAATTTTGTAGAGTAGTTTCCATAAATATTTCCCAGACTTTAAATTGTGAAATCGTATTTGGCCTCAGGGCCTTTATTTTGTATTTATAAATAACATATCGCTCATTTAGCCAAAGAACGTCATAACTCAAAAAACCAGTTTGCCAAAAAAAAAACGAGTTTAAAGTTTTTAATTTAATGGAAAAAGGAAATGTAATTTTGCTTTCAAAAGTTGAGTAAACAAGATATTTGTATGAAGTTCTAACACAATATCAAGAATGATATGAGAATTAATTCCTCATCATTAACTCAAAATATATAATATTTGATTTAATACTTAATTTTAGTAAATGAGCGATATGAAAGATGCCAAATTACGCTAAAAAATTTATCAAAATGGTCACTCTGGCCATAATTCGAAAGGTGATGTGCTTGTTTTTTTGTTTGTTGCTGAACATGTTTTCTGAGGTATTCTCTTTCTTCCAAAAAGCTTTTTCACTCCTTGTTGGCCACATGAACACTCTGCCACCTTTGCTTATTTTTTTATTAGACGATTTTGGTATTGTTTGGTTGTGCTTATTTTTGTTTTTATCATAATTATTGCTGCTTATAATTTTTTTTTTAAATTTTTTGTTTATCATTTTGGTTAGAGAGCGTGAAATAATGTCTGTATATTATATAAGTATGTGCATCTACATGCAAGGAAATATGTCCAACACGTCAGCGATTCATAAAATTATGGCATTAAGGTTCCATCAGACATGCCATACCATAATGCCATATCCATAACCATTGATATAACCATATATATGTTTGTTTCACCTATTAGTGCTGCCATAACCATAACCAGCTGTTTATGTTTTCATTTATTTATTAATTTCAAAAGTATACAACAAATATATTTAACCGGCAAAAAACCAAAATTTTATTTGTTTTTTGGCCCAAATGAAAGTATTAATATTGAAATGTTGTAATATTAAAACATATCTTAAAACTCAATTGTGAACTCCCTAATTATATGTATGTAGTTGTTAATTACACACACTCACATAAATAAAAAGACGCCGACATTTCGAACATACATACATATGCTCATACACACATATTTATTTTCATGTAGGAGAACTCATATAGACATTGAAATCTATAATAGAATTTTGCCAGCACAGTAATGAGTTGTATCTAGTGTTCATAATCATTTATTATAAGTGTATTAATATACATATAGGGTGGGCCAAAAGTCACCATGGTGTTTAAACATTTAATAAGTTTCTCGTTTATATATATCTTAACTGCCTTTTATTCATAAAAAATATTTCTGGTTTATTAAGCGCTTATTTGACGTATTTCTATGGGAAATTTGTCAAATAAACATGTAATAAAACTAAAATATTTTTTATGAATTAGACTAGAGTTGGGCATAGTTGTTCCTTTTGCGGATCGTTCCTGTTTGTTCCCAACAACAAAAAGAACTAGTTCGTTGTTTTCGTTCAGTTATTCTTTTCGGCCAGTTGTTCAGTGAACAACAGAACAGAGATTACACAGGCATTGAATCCTCTTCAATGTTTTATTCGTGTGTTAATATTCTAAAATAATTTCATTTCATTCTTAGTAACCTTATTTAATTAAACATTTTTTATTGTTTTTAGTAAGTAATAGGTAAAAATTAATATATTTGAAATTTTTAAAATGAAATCCGTAATCAGTTTAAAACAAATTATAATCACTTTTTTAATTTTAATAATCTTTTTCACAATCTGTTTTTTTAGCTCAATACTACAAATTATTTCTATTAATTTTGTAAAACTCACTTGTTGTATATTTCACTAACTATACATTTTATTTTGTTTGTTATGATTATTGTGCTAAAAATTTAACAGCATGCAAACGAGAAAGTATAATATTTAACTTGACATATTTTGCATGTGTACTGGTCAGGAACAGAGAATAAGATAAACAAAACAAAATAAAGACCAACAATTAACTAACGAACAAAAAACGAACAAGAAAGACCACAATGTTAAGAAATACCAAGAGAAAAAGAAAGACCAAAAGAACAAGAAAGACTGAAAGAACAAAAAACATCAAAAGAACAAAAAGGAACAACTGGTCTGAACTATGTAGTTCACACCGTTCCCTTATGGGAATAGTTCAATTGAACTAGTTCGTTCTTTTTGAGCACAACCCTAAATTAGACCGTAAATATTTAAGAATTTTATTATTTGACATACACATATTCGATATGAATCTATTTTATTTTTCTACACCTTTATAAAATTAGAAATCCATCTTGAAAGTCTGTGCATAAGATAAGAGGTATGTGACTATTCAAAATGTGTGCTTGAAGTCTACTGATGCTTTGTTACAGCAACAATGAAATGCGTATAGACCAAAGCTGAACCATCAGCAAATAAATTTCAAATTAAAATATTTTAAATATTATTTATGTGATTATATAGAGGTTCAATCAGACGTGCTTCCCCATAATGCCATAGCCTTAACAAAAACCAAAATTCAACTGGTTTTGGTCATGGCTGTTGCGTTATGGTGAGTCACTTCAAATCAAATACAGTGTTGCCCATAAGTTTGGTTCGAACAGCTGTTTTGTATGGTTAATTTAAGTTGAAATGACAGCCGGAAAATATATGTATAATGCAGAGATTCACAACTGAACAATGCAACGGAATAATAGAATTTTATTATATAAATCAGCGATCAATCATATGATTATGATTATGATTATGAATCATGAAGCTAATTTTGAATTCAATGGTTTTATTAGGAAGCCGAACTGTAAGTTTTGAGATGTTGAAAATCCAAGAGCCATTCCGCAACATCAATTGTAGCCATTTAGATAAAAAGAATTGTGTGGGCACTACATCTCAAAATATCATGGTTCCTTAAGGTGAATTCAACCATTGTTTCGGAACAAAATGTTTGTCTGGAACAATTTTTTTTCAATGAGAGTTTCGAATATTTTGTCTAAAAAATCTAAGCTACCATATGAAATACTTGTGTAAACGATGCATATTAATTCTACAAGTGGCAGCAGAGCGGCAAATTTTAAAATTTTCTGTTTTACACACATCTTTTTGATTGTTTAATGCAATTGTTTCATTCATCTCCATACATTTGTATATGTTTTCTTTTTAAATTTTCCTTTATTTCTATTCTAATAAATACAATTATACTCTAAGGTTTTATTATTCATATAACATGATGTGGCAGCTCAGTTCAACTTTGGCTGAAAAATTAAAATAGTTGGCAGCTCAGTTCGATTTTGTCCGGACAAAAATTAAAATTAAACCAATTCAAGCAAAAAATGTTCCGAACAAAATTTGTTTTCTTCTTCTCTGTATCTCAGAAAGAGAAACGTCAAACGACCATATAATAAAAATTTTGTCCGGACAAAAATTTTGTTCCGAAACAATGGGTGAATCCAGCTTTAGTTCTTCGAAAATGAAGATGAAAGTGCTGAACTGAAATGTGGTTTCAGCAGGAGACACAATGACACTTTTAAGTAAAATTTTTGGGAGAGCGAATGATGAATTTTGGCCCACTCTTTACATACAAATGTATGTGTATGTTCATATGTTTAGATTGATGAAACTGTGTACCTACATATGTTTATGACTGTACATAGTATGCACGATTGTGCGTTCATGTGCGTTGCTGAATATTTTTCTTACGCAAATGAACTTGAAAATAAATTGCTCTCAGTAATATATGACATTTTTTAAAAGCAATAACCGGGACAAAAGAATGAAAAAAAAACGCTTTGAAAATACCTAAAAATAAGCCAATATTATTAAAAAATTTTAAATTGCAAAATATGTACATACATATATATATGTATATATATATACATATATATATATATATGTCTGCATGTCTGTAAGACATTTCAAAGATTGCTTTCCAGAAGCGTTTTCATTTTGAAAAAGGCAGAATGAAGAATACACACAGGAAAATTTCTTACTAAAATCTATGAAAACAAGCTTAGTTTATGTTTATATATGTTTCATGTTACTTAAACATGATTTACAATAACTTAAAAAACAAAATTTCCTTTTGAAATAACTTTATTTCCATGTTGATTTAATATGCCAGTAATGTTAAATCAAAATGAAGAATCATGTTCAATCAAAGTTATTTTAAGTTGAAACAACTTGAACTTGATCTGAAGTAATATGAAAAAAAAATATGTTGAATTATTGAGTTATTTCATGTTGAAACAACATAAATTTAATTTAATGCAGTAATTTGATTTTTTTATTTATTTAATACAGTGGCAGCCACAAATACCTTAAATATGTTTGAATGTTTCTTTTTCAACAATACTGACATAGATACTCGTGTATGCAGGTTCATTTGCGTAACCACCCACATGTGTATACACATCAGAGAACTGTATGAGTTGATTCACTTTTGCTCTCTACTCACTTTTTCATTTATTTTGTTTTGTTCTTTAACATCAAGATGTAGTAATAGTATTGCTTGCCTCTCTAGCAACTGACTGTTATTAACTCACTCTCTTTTTTTAAAAATAAATAAAAAAAATCTTACTGTTGTTTGATTGTTTTGTATTATAATCAAAAAACTCACAAAAGCATGTTAAGTCCTACTTTACACTATGCAAGTCTTATTGCTAAGCTGATTAGCTTGTGGGAAAGAGAGACGAGGGGAACCAAACCGTTTCTATTCCCCTCGTTTCTCTCTCTCCTAACAAACTAATCAGCTTAGCAATAAGAGTTGCATAGTGTAAATTAGGACTTACTAGATGAAGTCTTAAGTTAATACAATATTAGTTAACAACATTCTAATTGATATGAATCATGCAATAGCATCTTTAATTTTTCTAATATTATGTAAGTGCTAGCTCAATATTCATTTTAGAAAATGCAAACAGCATAACGTTTGATTCGTAATCATGCAGATCTCTGATACACATGCAATGTTTCCGGTTTGATTAACGTGTTAAGATATTTAGATCTGCGCGAATTTGTGTTATTCATGTGCTAAACACTTCAACACTTAATTAAAATTATATCGCTAACATATTGTTATCGAATATTTTTCTATTGAATGGTGATTAATTTGTGTTAAACATTTTTATTTTTTCTATTTTTTTTAATTGTTAAATTTTGTGCTAGAAATAGATAAGTTTTATTGCTTTTTTTAAACAAATTTAATTCCATAAACAAAGAAGTTTATTAAGTGGAAAATGTATAAAATTTTTTTTTGCAAAAATAAATTAATCAAACAATTTTAGTAATCCATCCATCCATAAGAAATGGGTATAGTTAAATATTTATTTTGTCTTAAGCCACAGTTTCAATTTAAATTAATTACAAACAACTGTGACCCCCAAGCGACAACTAATGTAAAAATAAATGTTAAACAACTTGTTGTAGTTAAGGTATTAATTAATTTATTCTATTTTTAGCCTAAAGTACTTGTACGATTGTAATTTACATATTTATAAAAAATATTTATAAAGCAGTTAAACAGAGAAACAAAGGAAGCTCTAAAGTTACACTGTGTGACAAAGAAAAATACTTTCAAAAATGTCTATAACAGATTCTAGGTTTTACTTGTGTGGACCATTTTTCAATGTCTATATTTAAATCTAAAATAGTGAACTGGCAGCTAACTTCAGGTTGAAAACAAATAATGACAATGCGGCCAAGTCTTTTTTAAGTTTCAGCTGAATTTTTAGGTTTTTCGTTTCTTTCGTGAATATTTCAGCGCAGCGAAAAGAGTTGTAGCTAAAATTTTGTTTAGTTTTTTCCTCGAAATATTTTCCCTTTTCCCCGAATTGCAATCGTGAATAATTTTTCCCCAGAAATCTTTCACCTTATTTTTGATAACATTTTTCACATGATTTTTTTTAAATTTCCCTTGGGCTTGTGCACTTTATTTTTGCCAGCGAATTAAATTTACCCATCGCGTAATTTCAATATTATACTTCCTATATTCTATATAAAGTAAAATATTTAAAAACACAACTTTATACTAAAAAAACATTTAATTTGAAACAAAACATTTTTTAGTTCTTCTAACAAACTTAAATTTTTCTGATTTCCAATTAATTTTTAAGTTTTTCAAATCTTCTTCCCGTTTTTTACATTCTTTACGCGTTGATAGTGGGAACAAGGTGTAAAGAGGGGGAAAAATTTCGTGGGAACAAAAATTTAACGTTTTATTCACGATAGATAGGAATATCATTAATATAAGAAAAAGAAAATATATATATATATATATATATATATATTTAGGAATTCACAATGAGTAGCTTAAAATTTTTAGGTGGCAACATTGCGCCATCTTAAAGTTGTCATTGTGAGCAGGCAACGATATAGTATGTTGGAGTATTTAGGGAATTCACAATGAGTATATTAAAATTTTAATATGACAACATTATGCCATCTTAATTTTTTTATTCTGAGCAGGCAACGATATAAATACCCCTACTCTGTGTACATCAAAGTCAATGAAACACACATACGTATTGACGGGAAAATAACCGCATATGCGTTAATTTTTCGATCATAAATGATACTCCCGTTGTGAGAAAATGGTACCCTATAGATGAATCATACCAAAAAATCATATATGATACGATTTGCTGATTCATTTTTGAGCAATTTTCTGTTAGTATTAAATCATTAAATCCATTTCTTGCGGTTTGTTTGGATTTTGTTCCTCTATTTTCAAGAAATCAATATTTGATCTTATAGATGAATCATAAAAGAATCATTTTTCAATCACCCAAGAGATAAATCAATTTTTAATAATCAAAAGTTATCTGAGGAGAATCATATAAGAGATTTTTGCAAAAAAATTATCACCCAAATGCTAGCTGGGTTATTTATATCTTAGTGTCGTGGTCGGCAACCTATACCATTACATTTTACAATTGTGTGAGGTATACTCTCAAGATGTGCCAGAGTTGCAGTGAAATTTTCATCTCATTTCCCTAACTTGAAATTTTAAATATCCAAAACCAAATTTGATTTTATTATGCTCATAAGAAGCACTCAAGTTTGGGGTTAATATACACAAAAAAACTTGCCAACCCATATTTAGGAATTAAAATGTAACATAGTGTCCACACCTGATGAATTTATATTATGATGAATGTCGAATTGATATCATGATGAATATACATCACGTATAGACTCAATTGATTAATATTATGTCAGCGTTATTATATAATCATCAGAACTCACGGCCTGATGAATTCATCTTGATATCAAATGTCATTTTTTGCGTTACTGTGCATTTAACGTTTATTTATTAAACCATTTTCGTTTAAAAAAGGCGACACAATTATTTGTGACCAAAAAATTAAACAACACGCAAAATTAGTTATTTTTGTTAATTATCAAATATTTGTTTGATTCATCATAATATAAAATCATTAACGTCTACCCCTTTGTGTTGAAAAAATAACACTTGCTCTGCCGGCATTATATTACGAGTTATGTTATAAAATCATCAGGTGTGGACACACTATGTAAACGTGGCAATATTAAGACGCTATTGTGAACTCCCTAATTGTTTTTATTATTAAAGAAATAATTTAAATTTTTTTTTTAAATGTTGATGTTTTGGCATTTCTCTAGTATTTGATGCAAGCATAGCGCGATACATTTTCAATATTAAAAAGGCAAAGTGTTAACAAAAATAAAAATACATGCATACTCGTATATATGAACTAAATTAACAACCAAGCAACCAACGATTGATAATAAATACCTGGCAATGATTCATTTCATTTTGGTCATGATGACCAAAAGAATAATGACAATCAGATGTTAAGAATGTATTTGGCGGTGATGTGTAGGTGTTTTGCTCTTCAAGTGAATAATGAATCTATATATATACATATGTATGCATTTAATTCATGATCATTTGCTTGAAATTTTTCATTTAATTATTTTTAATTTTTCATGTAAGCAAGCGCTGATGCATGTGTGAGATTTTACATGTAACAAACATATAAAAATATAGTTTCAAATAATTCATGTTTAAAAATAAATTTCTTATAAATATTTATTATGCAAAAGCATGTGCGTTGTGTATTATGTTTGATTTACATACATATGTATATGTATGTAAAATTATGATTTAGGATTTTTTGTTTTCACAAACAAAATTCAAACATAAATTCACGAAAATGAAATACAATTACAAACAATATCAAAATCTTTGTAATGTGAGTAATATGAGAGGAAAAAATAACATAATATCTGGACAGCTGTGAGTCTGCCAGTGAATTGATTTGACATCATCATCATGCTCATCATGTGTCATGATCATATTTGGAGTGAAATATTTAGTAGGGCGGGCATCTTTCTCGTATAAGCATCATAAAACCAATTGAAAATTTTTTCGTTTAGCTTTTTCGATTATAGATGAAAATGGAAACTTTTTTATTTAAAAGTATAAAGTTTTATTTGTGCAAAAAAAAAAATAAATAAAAATAAATTTCTGACTGAATTGAATTATTATAAATTTGCTAGCGACTTAATAATCGATCTTCAGTCGCTCCTGTACATTAATTTAATAGCATATAATATTGCTAAAAATATCTTGGTAATTTTGTCTTTTTTTAGTAAGAAATACCAGAAGTGATTCACAATAATTATATTGTTACAAAATTAAAATAAAGATTTAACTAAACAAAATGCAACAGTGCCATATACAAGGCCGGCTCTGCATCACGGAGTTGCCATAGTAACACAGTGGCTGTAATAATCAAAATAACGGAATTATAACATTTGGCAACACTCTACAAGATTCACCGCAATAAAAATCCATTGCTGTGCTATTGATACAAATGACGTTTTATAGAGAAGCCCGATAGAACTTTATATTAAAAAAAAATAAATATTAAATTTAATTTCTTCTCTTCTTTAGAAACTCACAATAATTGATCACATTATTTCATTCAATAAGCATTGAAAATACTGAAATTAAGCCTGATTAAGAAATTATTCCTGATTATAAAATAAAATTTTTATTAAAAAACTTAAGGGACTTTATGTCGATTATTTGCGATAGTAAATAATGAATTTTCGTTAAAAAAAACAAAGTCCAAATAATGTGTTGCTTAAGATTTTTTAGCGGTTATGGCTTGACATGGCATTAACAATTGGCCACGATTTCGGGCATATAGTCTGGGTACTTTTTAGGGTTCCGTACACCAAAGATGAAAAGCAGTAGGGTTGCTTTCGCTACAATGTTTGTCGTCTGTTCGTCTGTGTTGGTGTCACAGAGACTGTTTTCTCGAGAATCGTAAGAGCTACGGACCTAAAATTATCCCATACTATGCAAAACTTTGGCCGCAACAAATTATTGGGTGTTCTAAATCAAACAAAGCAAAATGTTAAAATCCTAGTCCTATATACAGACAATTGTCTGTACTTATACAATATAATTGAAATTTTGAAAGCTAGTGTATGTTTGTGCAGACTACATCTATTAAAACTGAAATTAAAAAAAAAAAAACTATGTTAAAAAGTATTCATCAGTTAATGTAATTTTAAAATTTTAGTGTATCTGGGAAACAGTCAGAGGCAAACTCACTCAAGCTAAAAATATTAAAAGAAATCGCCAAAGCGAAACAAAACGCCAAAATGAAAGACAACCGAAAAAAATTTCTCACCGAAAAAAAATCGCAATAAAGAAAAAAGTCACAGAAACTAAGAAATCGCTAAAACTAAAATAAGCCACCAAAAACCTAAGAAATCTCCAAGACTAAAAAATCGGAAAAACAAATATAACCGCAAAAGTTAAAAAAGGTCAAGCGTAATAAGCGTTAAACCTAAAAAATCGCTAAATCTAAAATAAACCCACCAAAAATCTAAAATAAATCATCAAAAATAAAACAAATATTAAAAAAAAATAAAATAACCAAAACCAAAAAAAAAATTGCCAGAAACCGAAAAAAATCGAGTACTTAAATTTTAACAATAAATACGTCTACATCTCGTAGGATATTGGATTATATACACTCAAAAAAAATTTACTAAAACTTTGGAAAATGTTCTAAATTTGAATAAAAAAAGTTGTCTTATGGCGCCAAAGCTGTTTTTTACTTGAAACCAGTAAAATATTTACTAAATTTCTAGTTCATTAATGAACTAGTTTATAGTAATTATATTTTCATATTTAAGTAAAATTTTCCCATAAAATTCAGAGATTTGCAAAAAATTTTTTCGTCTTTGGTCTCAAATTTAGTAAATTTTTAATTTTTTTGTCTTTATACTTAATTTTATTTTTAATTAAATTATTTTTATTTTTAATTAAATTCTATACCACATGGTATTTTTTTATATTTTCATGTTATATTCTTAATTATAATTCACCATACATACATACATATAAATTCCTTGAGAGTTGACAAGTATTGAACCAGCAACCTTCTGATGGATAAGCAAGCACTCTAACCAATTGCCTAACAAGGCAGCCTGAATAAGCATTGAAATTATTGAGTTTTAAAATTTTATTTTATTTAAAAAAAAATAAATTTCAAGTTCAAATATTCTTCGAAAATATGAAAAATTTACTTAAATTTTTTGCCAAATGCAAATTAATAATAAATTCTATAATTCAAAGAAAAAATACCTAAAACTGATAAATATTTTCTTAAAATTGAGTATACCTTTTTACATCTTTTAAGTAAGTCAAATTTCATGAACTAATCAGGAATAATTCATTCCCTAAAGTTTATTTTTTGATTTAAGACGAAATTGTCTCGTCCTTAATATAAAATTTCCTTTAGTTTATAACCATTTTCCTACTCTTAGTAAATAATTATTTCCTTTAAGTCAGTAAACATTTCCTGAAATGTGCGAAATTTATTGTGTATTTTTATGAACTATTTTTGAGGATATGAACTTTTTATTTTTTACTCATATTAAGTAATTTTTACTAGATTTTTGTAAAAATTTACTTAAACTTAGAAAAAATTACTTAAACTTAGAAATTTGTTTTACTTGAATTTAGGGAAAAAAATTTCTTAATAATAGTACATGTATTTTTTTTGAGTGTAGACTTATGCCCCTATCACGGTTTTCAACTTTTAAAATAGTTTAGTTCGGATTAGTGTCTTGCACAAGATCATATATATTATATAAGTGGTCTTGTGCAGGACTTTAGTTTGGATTGATAATTTTGCATTTGCAATTCTCCACTAAATTGATAGTTGACTTCTCAGTTGCGTTTTGACACTGTCATTTATAACTCTGCGTAAATTTGGATGAGAAAAATATTGAGTGTGCACAACTGATTTTTAGTGGTTGGGTTTTTCTAGTTGGTTGGTTCATGATACAATTATACTAGGTATATGCACGACTAAAACAAAATTACAACACCAAAAAACACATGTATTTTGTTGGTATAAACAACCCCTAAATTGTCGGAAACAAATGTTTTTTGTTTATAAAAACAACAATTACAGAGTAACTAAAATACAATTGCAGACGCGGCATTCCTGCATGATTATAGCTATTCAGTGTTGCCAATCTGTTTGTGTAGTTAGGCAGTGTGTAATTTCTACTCACATGTGTATTCCATATAATTAAATTCTTGTGTAATCTGTGTGTAATTCTACTTTGGGTTAAATTTTTATTTATTTTTGTTTTAATTTTAACCTACACAAAAGATGTGTAGTGTAATTTTCTTCAATGTGTAATTGGAGACACAGCCATGTGTAAGTTCGTTGGCAACACTGTAATAATTTTATTCACACACACACATTAAAATTTTTGCAGCTTGTAAACAAAGTTTGACAACTATGTGCAATGTATACAGTGACAGGCTGGGCTTGTGCATGTACCTAGTATAATTGTATCATGGGTTGGTTGGTGTGATACAAAAAGCATTATTGCTTTCTGTCAAACTTGATATTTTAAGTTGGTAATGCGATGACAATTTAAACTAAAAAATAGTACTAAACCACAGATGGGACGTGTGTAAGTTTGGTCGACTAAAATAGTACTTAACCACAGTTGGGACGTGTGTAAGTTTGGTTGACTCTTAGACGACCAAACTGAATTTAGTTGAGAACCATGACAGGGGTCTAAAGTTCGTATAGTATTACATATGTAGTGCCCGTACGGTACTCCTCGTATGTCCTAATTTACACTATGCAAGTCTTATTGCTAAGCTGATTAGTTTGTTGGGAGAGAGAGAGACTGGGGAAAGAGAAACATTCATGTTCACGTTAGCAATAATACTTTCATAGGGTAAATTGCGACTATGCGCTAAATAAAAGTAAATAAAAGTTTTTCCAGGGTAGAAACATAATAATATGTAAAACATATTTGTAAGATTAAAATTAAATTAAATACGATTTAACAACACCAACAGGTGTTGAAAAAAAATCAGATAACATAAATCATAGATGTGTATGTTTATGTATAAATTTTTAGGGCTTCTACATAAAGAAATACATAAGTATGTATGAATGAGAAAAGAGATTGTGCCATTTCAGCTGTAAATTATATATAAAATTATTTGTTATTCATACAAAAAGTATGTAAGATGAAATAAAATAAATATATAAAGTAAACAATAAAATGTTTAAATTATGGCATTAAAATTATTCGGAATTTCAAATGAAAACTTTGTATGTATGTAGTGTCTGTTTGCATCAAGGTCTAAAAATACCTTAAGTGTTGCCTCCTCAACCTTGTTTTTGTAATTAATAAAATTTGGCAGCGTTCAATGTGCCATGTTGAAGATGCTTTGAAGTTCATTTCAACTTCCACTTCCTCCTAAGAACACAGAGAATATACACACACATACGTACACAAAGTATTATGTTGTACTTGAAGTCGTACAGTGACTCACAAGAAATTTGTTATTGCCCAACAGTTCCTCGCCTGGAATCTTGTTATCAATTAATTTTAGTTAAATATTTAAAAAATTTTTTTTTCATCTTTTATTTAATTTTGTAAAATATTACTACTATTAAAATAGACTTAAGTATATTATTTAAATTTCTTTAGATAATTGAAGAGACCACCAGAACTATCGGGTGTTGATGCCATAGTCAATTAAAGTCTTTAATAAATCCAGCTGTCTCCTTTATGTTTATTTTTTCTTCTGTGTTTTATTATTATTATTACTTATTTTTTCCTCAATACAAAAAACAAATTTTTGTTAAAATTTTTTTAATTAGTTATATGAATTATTTTTGCTTTATTGTATATACACATATATGTACATAATCATTAAGTATATATACAGATGTATGTTTGTACTATCGGGTACTAAACAGAAGCAGAGGCATATTTGAATGCCCTTCAAAAACACCGTTTCCATTTTAGAATGTAATTAAATAGTTTTGTTTTTTAAATTAAATATAAAATAAATTCAGTAAAGTGCGACTTTGACCCGCGCACGAAGGGTTCCGTACGGACACGAGATATGTAATTCAATACGAACTTTAGTAGCCTCTATATAAAATATAGTTTTGGCATTTTTTTTCGTTTTTGACGTTTATTTAATTTTGGCGATTTTTTTAATTTTGGCGATTTTTTTAATTTTGGCGATTTTTTTTGTTTTGGCGATTTTTTCGGTTTTTGGATTTTTTTCCATTTTGGCCGTTTTTTTAGTTTTGAAACTTTTTTCTCGTTTTGGCGATTTTTTTTCGGTTTTTGGCGTTTTTTTATTTTTTGACGATTTTTTCGTTTTGGCGATTTTTTTTTAATTTTGGTGATTTTCGGTTTTTGGCGTTTCTTCATTTTGGAGACTTTATTCATTTAGGCGCTTTTTTGTAGTTTTGACACTTTTTTTCTAATTTTGGCGATTTTACAATTTGGCGATTTCTTTTAATTTTGGCAATTTTTCATTTTGGCAAATTTTTTTCATATTAACAATTATTTTATTACTGGAGCCTTTTTCGAGTTTGGCACTTTTTTAATTTTGGCGATTTTTTTCATTTGGACGATTTTTTCGAATTTTGGGACTTATTTTTTTTTTCTTCTTCTTTCTTCTTTTGAATTCTTTTGAATTTTTTCCTGGCTAAATGTTTTTCCATTTTTAGTTTCAAACAATATTATTCGAATAATTTTCTTGCAAAAAGTTTTATTCGACAATTTTTTTTCAAATCTCTTAGGAATTTTGTTAAACAAAGTTTATTCGAATAATTTTATTCGATTAACTATTTTTTGAGTACATATATTACGTTTTGCTAAAATAATTAAAAAAATTTTTTTAGATTTATTTCTACTATTAAAATATTTTTTATTCGATATTTTTTGTAATATTTCTCATTCGAACTTATTTCATCGAATAATTTTTCTTTGACTTATTTGGATTAAATTTTTATGTCTTATGTTTTATTTTAATCGATTAATTATTGCTTAAATCATTTATATTTGAATCCCCATATTCATAAAAAAATTAATTAGAAACTCATTTAGTAAAATTTTGTATGGAAAATTTATTAAAAAAATAAAATACATTTCAAATTCGTTTTTAATTTTATGAATATGGGGGTAATTGTTTTGTTCGAAATACAATTATGCGAATAATTTTAATCGAATATTTTAAAAGGGCAAAGTATTGATTCGATTTCCATATGTTTTTTTGAATAAGATTATTCGATTACTTTTTTAATCGAATAATGTTTATGTTAATAACTTTATTCGAATATGTTTAGCTTGAATAAATTTATTCTAATAAAAGTTTCCCCATAATTATATTCGAATGACATATTTCTTTTCTAAAAATATAAAAAGAAGAAGATAGAAACGTTGTGTATAAATAAAAAAAAATTAAAAGTTAAGACCAAAAATATTTTCTCATCAAAAAAGGGTGCCTAATATTCTCTACTGCCGATTGTGGCTGTTCATGCAGTTTTTTTTGTTCTTGAAATTTTTTCCACCTTTAATGTTACAATTTATTACATTCAAAATGTTTTTTTTTCAGATTGTGGCCTGTTTTATATATTTTGTGTTGTTTTATTTTCTTTATTTTTTCGATATATTAATATGGTTTTTATTAGTTTTCCCCGGAAAAAATTGTGTGTGAGTGTATATTTATTTTGTATGGCTTTTCTTAAATTGTTTAATATAAACAATTTGGTTTTGAGCACACAACCTACAGTGAAAACATTCTTATTTATAATAAATAACTCTTTTTTTTTTGTTAATTACATATTAAATTCTTTTATCTCTTAGTATAAAAATATCACTTTTACTCATTCTTTAATCGGAATGCGAGTATCAAACGTCATTACGACAAAAAAATTGGGCCATTTTTTTGGAAATTGACGTATTTAAATTTTTTTATTTGGGCTGCCGTAAACGAATATGGAGTAAATGAAATTTTATGATTTTTTGTATAACAAAAATTAAATGGTTTAATATCTAGAGAAGCCCAAGTTAAATATTTACCGAAAAAAAAGGTTTAATTAACTAAATTTTATTTTTATAAACATTCACTTTAGTTTAACAACTTTTAAGTTACACATTTCACTTTGATCTGAATTAAACAATATCAAGTGAAGTTTGCATATGCGCGACTTGAAAGGGAGACAGATGACACTGAACATGTGTGTCAAAATTATGTAGAAACACACAGTGTATGACTATTTTAATTAAATACTTGTTTGTTTTTTGCATGCAACATTTATAAAACATCAAAATTACACATTAAATCATAATAAGATAGTTAGTTACTAGTATAAATAAATAATATTAACAGTCTTAACAAAATACAAACATACATGTATGTATGTACATACTCGTTGCTGTTTTGTTGCCCTTCACCAAAAATACTAAAGATATACGATTATATAGATAGTTAGGTTTGTCATTCTGTTGGTAACTTCCACCACATTCATGATATGAGGTTTCATTCGATTTTCAAATATGGAATATCAAATTTTTTTGGAATTTTGCTTTCGATGCAGCACTTTATTAAGGTGAAAAATTATTAAAAATATGAATGTTAAACCATTTTTTAAGTATCGGAAAAACAAATCGAAAACTTTTTTTTTATCTTTTTTCACTTATTAAGGAATATCCTCAATTTTCTGCAGGGTGAAAGATGAAATTTTTCAAAATTTTGCACGAAGTGTTCCATAAGGACACGAGATATGTAATTCAATACGAACTTTAACCTATATAAAATATAGTTTAGGCATTTTTTTTCGTTTTTGGGTTTTTTCGGTTTTAAGCGTTTTTTTTGTGTTGGGGTTTTTTGAGTTTATTGGCACTTTCTGAGTTTCGGCACTTTTTTCTCGTTTTGCCGATTTTTTTTTTGGGTTTTGAAGTTTTTTCTAATTTTGGCGATTTTTTTTTCTTAATTTGGCGATTTTTTTAATTTTTTGCGTTTTTTTTCGTATAGGTGATTTTTTTTTTGGTTTTGGCGATTTATTCGGCTTTTTGCGTTTTTCTTTCATTTTGGCAATTTTTATAGTTTTGGCACTTTTTTCTCGTTTTAGGGACTTTTTTCGGTGTTTGGCGTTTTGTTTTTAATTTTGGAGATTTTTCAATTTTGGCGATTTTTGTTTTGTTTTGCGATTTTTTCGGTTTTTTTATTTTTTTTTAATTTTGGTCATTTTTTTAGTTTTGACATTTTTTTTTCTCGTTTTGGCGATTTTTTCGGTTTTCGGCGTTTTTAATTTTTTTGACGATTTTTTCGTTTTGGCGGTTTTTTTATTAAAATGTACTTTTTTAAAAGGTACATTTTTAAAAATATGTATTTTTTTCTAAAGGTATTAAAAGTACTTTTTCTTAAATGTACTTTTTCTTAAAATTTTTATAAAATATACTTTTTTCTAAAAGGTACTTTTTCCAAAAGGTACTTTTTCCAAAATATACTTTTTTTAACAGGTACAATTTTAAAAAGTACTTTCAAAATAGGTATTTTTCTCTAAAAGGTACTTTTCTAAAAAGTACTTTTTTAAAAAGGTACTTTTTCGAAACATTTTTATAAAAGATACTTTTTCTAATAGGTACTTTTTCCAAAAGGTACTTGTTTTAAAAGGTACATTTTTAAAAAGTACTTTTAAAATAGGTATTTTTTTCTAAAAGGTACTTTTCTAAAAAAAGCTTTTTCTTAAAGAAACTTTTTCCAAAAATTTTTCTAAAATATAGTTTTTCAAAAAGGTACTTTTTCCAAAAGGTACTCTTTTTAAAAGATATATTTTTAAAAAGTACTTTTAAAATAAGTATTTTTTTCTAAAAGGTACTTTTCTAAAAGGTACTTTTTCTAAAAGGTATATTTTTAAAAAGTACTTTTAAAATAAGTCTTTTTTCTAAAAGGTACATTTTTAAAAAGTACATTTTAAATAGGTATTTTGTTTCTAAATGGTATTTTTTCTAGCACGTACTTTTTCTAAAACGAGCTTTTTCTAAAAGGTACTTATTAAAAAAAATATACCGTTTCGAGAATTTACTTTACTATAAGGTTCATTTTTTAAAAAAATTTTCCAAAGGTACTTTTGCTAAAAATTTTCTTTAGAAAGGTAATTTTTAACCACCGACTAAAAAAAGGGGTGTTATAAGTTTGTAGTAGTGTGTGTGTGAGTCTGTGTATCTGTGTGTCTATCCGTGCCCACGTGCAGACCAAACGGCTGGACCGATTTTGATTTAGTTTTTTCTGTTTGAAAGGTGACTTGATCGAGAGGGTTCTTTCTTAGCCATGGTTCAAGAAAATTGGCTTAGCCGTTTAGAATATATCGCACCTTCTCTAGACACATTCGGGGGTTTTTTAAATTCTTAAATTAAATTTAAATTTTTTTATTTTTTTTTGTTTGTTATTACAAAATAATTTGTTCATAAGATATTTCTCCCAAAATTATTGTTTTAAAAATATTTTATATAAATAATACTCGTACTTCGGAAGTTTTATTGTATTATATAATAAATTTTTATAGATTTTGCAAATTGTCCTTTGTGTTCATAGTAATGAAAGTCCTTTTTTGACCTTAATTTGTACTTTATAAGAACAACAAAACATTCCGTGAGGTAATAAATAGCAGGTGCTAAATTAGTTTTATAAACAAAAACAATTTTAACAATTAAAATTTATGTCTTTGTTTAGCTTAATTATTTTAATCACGGGCTTTTCTATTATCGAACAATTAAAAATATTTCATTTTATTTAATTACTTCTTGTGCAAAAATAAAATATTACATGATTGATTTCTTAGCCAAAAGTTTTGTGTTTTTTTTGTTTTGGTTGCCAAAAAAATCTCAACAATTGAAATCGAAACATATTTCTTCAAAAAAAAATAGATTTGTTTATCAACTTTTACTTTTTTGTTTTAGTGTTTTGTTCTTGTTGCATTTTGCAGCCACCAAGAGGTTAAAAAACTGTGAACAATTTAGGAAGTATCTTTGTTCCTAAAAATCTGTAAATATTGCATAAACTATTTGCTTGGTTGGTTATTTTGCTTTCAATTTCTACCTAGAGCAAAATTCTCTTTGTGCGGTTTGTAAGTGATTGACTGCTAAAGGTGACCTAAATAAAGTCATGTGGGAAGCTGCTTATTTTAAAAATTAAACAGTAAACAGTAAACAAATGATATTATTATTTTTTATTTGCCCTTATTTTGTAACTTTCTAGACGATGTCACGTCAATACAATACCGAAAAATTGGCGCTTGTCAAAAGCAAGTGACTACTATTGACAGCCTAATCTTATTCTCTGGGCCTAAGAGAATATTAATAGGCTGGCAATAGCATACAGTGGTTTTTTGAGAACGAGTAGACTTGCGCAAATTTTTTGTTATTGTATGGATGTGACATCGACAGAAAGTTATATAATAAGGGATATTAATTGGTTAACTTAAGCTTGCCTCAATTTTAGTCTAAGATTTTTTTAGTTGAAATTCATATTTTATGACATATGATAATTGAGATCAGATGAGAATTAAATAATATTAGAATATTAGAGCCAGGGTGACCGATGACACCAAAAAGGGATCTATAAAAAAAAAGGCGGCAACATTAAAAAAACGAGACAACTACACTAAAATTTCTTATTTTTAATGTATTATTATATAATTCTTTTTAAAAAAAGGGGACAAAAAGTGGCAAGGTAGACGAAAAAACTTTTGCCGGGCAAACGGTCACGCTAATTAGAGCGAGTAGCTAGTTCAATTCTAGCTACTGAAATAAGACGAATAGTGTAAAGACAGCTTTAGAAAAATTTCCCAGTATTTTATGAAATGAACGCTCAATATTCTGCTTAATACCAATTTTGTGAAATCTTTGCTCTCATTTCATATTTCAAGTTAAATAACCTGGATACATTGACACTTTGGCTTCAGAAAAATATTTTTCTTTTCCTATTTATTATTTATTTATTTATTTTCTGTGCAAAAATTATGTGACTTTTTAATAGCTTTTAAAATATAATTTGCATTTAAATGATTTATTTGCACACGCTTAAAATTTTGATTTCGTTGACCCAATTTATTTGCATCGCTGCAGGTTCAAGAGCAAATGTGACGTTGTTTTTCCATGAAATATGAAAAAAATTATTATTCTTTTTTTTTAATATGGAGGCGAGGATAATGTCAATTGGCTTAAAAATTAACTTTTAACATGCCACAAAAGTCATATTATATTTATATGATATTTTAATTCTGATGATTAGTATGAAATTTCCATATTTACAAAAATAGAAGTTAGAAGAAGCGACAAATTTTACTCACATACGATACAGAAAATGTATTCAACCAAAGCACAGTGGGATTTTACTAACAAAAATCCTATATTTCTAATACTAAATTTAAAAAATTTAATGAGGCACTTTGGCGATATGACATAAGGCCCAAAGAAGCAATGAAATAATTCCTAATTAAAAAAACCCAAGAAAATTAAATAAGGCCCTAGAGAAAGAAAAAAAATACCCAATATAAATCAAATTAAAAAAGCCCAATGAAACCAAACTCGAGAGGAAATAAAATAAATGAAATAAATGAAATAAGGCCCAATTAAAACTTCTTTAATTTTATTGGTGCTTCTTACATTTACTACTTGGGAGTTATTTCCTTGGGCCTTATTTCATAGCGCCTGCAGTTTTGTAGAAAAATATTTATATATAAAATCTGCACTTATGATTTCTTAAAAAAAATCTTTTTATTTCTGAACAAAGATTAAAACTCAAAATTGAAAAAAACGCCAAAATCAAAAAATATCGCTAGAATGAAAAAAGCGCTTAAATGAAAGATATCACCAAAAATAAATTGCTAAAATGCAAAAAAGTCACCAACATTAAAAAGGTCGCCAAAAAACTAAAAAAATTGCCAAAATAAAAAAAATCGCCAAAACAAAAAACAAGCGGCAAAACTAAAATAATTGCCAAGAACCTAAAAAAAATCGCTGAAACGAAAATAAAAACAAAAAATGACGCTTAGACTAAATAATTAAAAAAAATCGCCAAAAACCGAAAAAAATCGTCATAACGAAAAGGATGACAAAACTAAAAATAGCTTTAATAATACAAAAAATCGCCATAATGTCCGTACGGAACCCTTTGTGAGCGAGTCAAAGTCTCGCTTTACTGAATTTATTTTATTCTAGCATGCAAAAAAGTAAAAATCGCCAGAAAACTGAAAAAATCGCAAAAAAAACCGCCAACAATAAAAATCTTAAAAATTGTCAAAACTAAAAAAAAATGCTAAAATTGAAAATATTAAAAATATTTTTTGTAAGAAAATGCACAAAAAGATCGCCAAAAACCGGAAAAATCGTCAAAACGAAAAAAATTTAAAAAAGTCTTACTTTACTGAATTTATTTTATTGTAGCAAGTGTATGCAAAAAAGCCATTTAAAATGTATAGGCGTGGCCGATTTGTTTTTTCAAACTCCACTTTTTTCTTAGCTTGGGCATTATAATGATAAGTGCAAACTTTCAATGCTTCAGGAGCACTTCTTAATTTTTTTTTTTGTAAATTTGTATAAAGTCATCCCACTGTGAAACGTCCGAACGCTGGTGCTTGTGCTTTTGAAATCCTAATTTAAATGGATTTGATCCAGGATCACTTCTTAAATTTTTTTTTGTAAATTTGTATGAAGCCATCCCACTGTGCAAAGTAGCGCTGTTGGTGCTGGTGCTCTTTAAACCTTAATTTAAATGCATTTTTGATCATCAGTTTGTGTCAAAAATGAACTAGTGAACGAGTTCGACACAAATTTAATATCTGTATTAGTACCAGGTGAATTCAGTATCAGGTGGCCTCTTCATCCCAGCTGACAATCAGCTGTTTGTTGATGGCAAATTGAGTTAATCGAAGCAATATGTCATAATTTGCTTAGACATCTTCTGTGGGATTGGTAATTGTAGCAAAGGAAACTATATGTTGTTTTTTGTGTAGCTGTATTGCTGTAGGGAAAGGTCACCTGTTACTGAATTCGCTTTGTGTTAGTAATTCTCAATAATATTTTAAGAGTTTTCCTATAAATATTTAAATTTTTTTTAGCTGATTTTTTAATTTTTTTTTTTGTTGAAGCCTACTGGTGAGTTTCCTAAGCAGCAACGAAATGCATTTAGACGTGCTTCAGCAAGATCAAACAAGAATTATTCATATCACTCATTTACTTGAAGAACGTCATAACTCACAAGTTAATAATGCAGACTTGTAAAAATTTCATACGAATATTTTATTTATCATTACCTTAATACAGAAACGCTCTAACTCATTATTTTTTCGAATCGATTTTTTCGTCATATTTCGATAGATGAACCTCTAATACATTGAAATATGCCAAAAAAAAATTCCATTTAAAAAATAATGATTTAGGGCGTTTTGATATTAAGTTAACGATTTGCAGCTCTTGAGAGAAAAATAAAATTTTCTTTTTCCATTAAGTTGTGTGTAAATTGAAAACCTTGAACTTGCTTTTTGTAAAACTAGTTTTTTTGGGTTATGACATTGTTTAACTCAATGAAGGATATGTACGAAGTTAAAACTAGTTTTGTACAAAAATTCGTATTTTAAATATTTGAAGGTGTAAACTAATTTTTGAAAATTATATATGTATGTAATTTGCAACACCAGGGGTTCTACGAATTTTTTAAAATTTTATTTTCAATAGTGCATAGTCATAGTCAAAATAAAGTAAATTTTGTGAAATTAAAACCACTATTCCCATACAAAATACTGGTTCTAAACTCTTAAAGTATACTTTGTTTTAACTATGACTTTGCCCAAATGACTTTACAACAAGAACATGATTAATTATTAATTAATCAGGTAATTAATCATGTTTTTATTGCAAAATTCATAGGTTGACTTTGTTTTATTTTAAAGAACTTTAATAAAATATATATCAAGTTAAAAATCGCTAGTTAATAGTATTATAAGAAATTTCTTGTTTACGTTTAAGTATTTGGCCAAAAAAAACTTGAAAATAAACAGAAAGAAAATTTATTTTTAAAAACATTTTGTGAAAAAACTCAATTAATATTTAAAACTAAAAAAAAAGTTTTGTTGGCTACAACAAAATAAAGAAAATAAAATAGTACGTGGGTGTGAGGGTAAGATAAAAATGATTTTGAAAATAATTAACATGACAAGAACACAAATAAAATAAAATTATATATAAACATACATATCTACATGCATACAAACATATGTATGTACATATGTGTATTTTAGAAAAAAAAAAAATAGCGGATGTTGGAAGCAATAAAAGAAATTTTTGATTAACTGCGGAGCAAAATAATGCATTAATAAAAAAAAATAAAGGCCAGCTAACAACTTTGAATATGTACATGCGAACATACATACATATGTAAGTATGTGTGTGTGTGTATTGCAAAGTTATGGTATTGTATTGTATTGTATATTGTTCATTAAAGAAAGTAAAACATTGAATAGCTTTTGAATATTTCAATTACTCTCGCCAGTATGGACTTAAATACATGCATACAAAAATAAATCAAAATTGAGTGAAATACTTAGAAAGGGTTATTTTTTTATTATTTACTTTATTAGTTTGTATTACACCCACACAAATATCATGTTAACCCGAATTGTTCACATGTGACCATATAAATAGATAATATAAATAGATGTTAATAAAAGAGCATTTAAAAAAATTTCCCTATAATAACAATACAACCAGGTTTGTTCCAAAAAGGCTTTTTTAGAACAAATGGAACGTAGTTATTTTATTTATTTCACACATATCAAAATTTGCCACAAAAAATAACTCTGGAAAAATTCGTTCTAATTTCATGTAAATGCTGGAAAAACAATAAGTAAATCTCTCATAGATTACAAATCACAATAAAAACCGTTATTATTAATAATTCAACTCACAAACCAAATCATCAAAACTCACCTCATACTTTTACACATACAAACACTCTTATTCTTATTAACCGTATCAAATATGTATGCATGTATGAATGTGTGTGTATGACTGTTATCATTTTCTTTCATATTTGTTTTTGTTTTGAACTAAAATTATTGTGAGATTGAACAAGAGTTTAAAAACGAGAGCAAGTGAGCGAGGTAACGGTTTATTATATTATACAAAAAATTTGCGCATATTTTAAGGCTTTTTTTTTGCTGTTACGTGTGTGTATGTGTGAGTGTAGGTGCGGATATTTATTTATGTGTAGATGTAAAATTGTTTATACAAGTGATCATTTTCCTTTGGCTTTTAAATAATTAAACAAAAAAATTGGTTAAAAAAGCTTTTGCCAAAAAACAAAAAAAAACATATACGTGTTGTGTGTATTATTATTGTTATAGTATTGGTGAACACACATATACTTTCAAGAGTCTTTTAAAAAGAAAAACGAATGATATTGGTGAAGCGTATTTTTAAATATCAGCAGTTTGAAAAAATTCTTCGTTGAGGATACAACGCTATTATTTTAGGGAGTAATTAAAAGTAAGAAATTAATTAAATTATAAAAAATAAATAAAAAAAATTAAATACAACACAAGAAAAGAAACGTTAAAAGGAATTTTGCTTAAGTTAAAACAAAAAAAATTAATAACAAATATTTTTTAAAAGTATTTGCCAGTGACTCAAAGTTTTACAAACTAAACTCAAGCACAATATGAAAATAAAAATAATAAAGTTTAATTGCTGGTAAACAAGAACTAAAGCAAATAAAAGGAAAAAAATCTAAATTTTTAATTAAATAATGAAATTATATAATTTGTTGGAAATGCCAACATTATATACATACATATGCACATACATACATACATATATCAGAAATTTTATTTCATGTGTCATATGTACATAATATTTTTTTTTTAAAATCCCAAGATAGATATGAACAAATTTTATAAATTGAAATGAAATAAAGAAAATGAATGCTTTTATAAATAGACCTTCAAAAAATAAAATCTAAAATATTTTTCAAACATTAATTTTACAACAATAAGAAAAAATTATGAAACTGCAAATAAATCGTGTTGAAATTTGAAACATATGGCTAAAATAAATCAATAATAAAGAAAGAAAACTTTGAAAATTTTATATGCAATATTTAGAAAATTTTGAAAATTAAATATTTCTTAAAGTGAGATATTAAAAAAGTATTATTTTTATATAAAAAAAATTATTTTGAGAAAATTCAAATAATAAATAAATAAAAAAAAAATATAAATTGAAAATTAAATTTTAAATCAAGAAATTAAGTATACGGAGAAAGAATTTGGGAATTATTATCAAAAAAAAAAAAAAGAAGCTTGTTAAAGTCTTACAATAAAAGCTTGGAATAATCAAATTTATTATGTCATTTTGTTTTAAATAGTGACAAAAAAAACAAAGTTGATCTTATATATTTAGCATTTTTGAATTTTTTAAAATTGTTAGAGCTTTAAAATAATTAAAAAAATTTCTAAAATTTTTTAAAATAAAAAAGGAATTTTCGAAACTATGCTCTTTCCTAAAGAAGGAAACACACATATATATGTATGTTGGTGGGCATTTTAATTGCCTGAGTGCTTCTTCTTTTTTTATAAAAAAATTTTAAAATTAAAAGATCCAAAATGGAAAAATTTAATGTAAAATTTAAGCTTTTTATTTATCAAAAAAATGCTTGTCAATAAATTAGAAATTTTTATGTTCGAAAATTTTCGAAGATCAAGTTGTGCCTTTAGCTGAACTTAAACTTGCTTGAGTAATGAGAAAAAACAAGTAAAATAATGTTTCTTATAATATTTTTAACCAGATACAAATTTCGAAAGTTTTTTTTCGTGTTTTGACATGTTCGAATTTTTCGAACTTCCAAGTTTTGCTTATATGTAAGCGGGATTGGTTTTAAGCGTAATTTTTATGGGAGTAACAAATTTCAAAATAATTTCGAATACTTTTTTTAGTATTTTGTGCATGTTCGAATTATTCGAACTTCCTAGTTTTCGTTAAACCTAGATGATATTGGTTTTAAGCGAATGTTTTATGGGAGTAGGAAATCTCAAAATAATTTCGAATACTTTTTTTTATATTTTGTGCATGTTCGAATTATTCGAAATTCCAATTAATTTCAAAAACTTTTTTCTAAGCTTTCTTTTTCTTATGCAAAATTAAAAAAAACAGAGCTTAAATATTGCTGAATTTGAAAATAATCAATAGATATTAAATTTAATTTTCAAATATTTGAACGTAACAGAAGCACTCTTAAATTTAAACATAAAGTTTTTGGATATTATGAAAACAAACTTTTTAGAGCTTTTAATAATTTTTGGCCTTAATTGTTTAAAATATTTTATTTAAAAATTTAATTTTCGTATTTAACAATGAAAAACCAATGAAAAAAATATTCTGAAAATATGTTTGTTTCTATCTATCGATACATACTGCTCAAGGACATTTAAAAATAAATGAAATTTTTAGCTTAAGCTAGTGCAGAAGCAATACACAAAAAAAATTAAATTTGTAAAAAAGAAAGAGCAAAATCAAATATTTCTTTTTAATACTTGTGTTAAATCACACGAACACGCACACACTCTCACACACTTCTCCTATAAATACACAAAAACACACACACACACATTTACAGCAACTATTTCGAAATCAGCATATTTTTCGTACACCCAAGAAATTGCGTCAGTTGTCGTTGTGTCATCGCTAAAGATCGATCGATTGTGCTGAATATAAATTTTTTTTTGTGTTGGATTTTCTTATAATTATTTATAAATTTCTTTTTTGAAATTCTGTTTATTAAACGACTCGTGTGAGTTTTTTTTTGTATATCTTAATATTAAAAAGTATTAATAGTGCTTAATATACAAAAAGATTTTGCTTTTGTGGTCTCAAAGATAAAAAATATAATTTTTATCTATATATAATTTATTTTTAGTGTCATGATCTTGTCATGTATGCAAAAAGAGAAAATTAGAACACACCGAAAAAGTTTAAGTGTATTAAATTTTTAACTACAAAAAGAAAGAAAAAGAACTGTTTGGAATGAAGTGAAAGTGTTTGCATTTGCAAACGAAATTATAACACAACATCAATTCACTAGAAATTAAATTAACAAAAGTAGAATAAAAAGAATAATGAACTTTGGGCGCTATAAATTTAGATACAATTTCATGCGTCGTATAGTCGTTCAAAATAAGTCCCACTAGGAAATAAAAAAGATTGCATGTATTAAGTAAGAAGATTTAGCTGTGTATGTGTGTATGTATGCATCCATATATTTAATAATTTTTGTATGATTTAAGCTTCCGAAAAAAGCTAAGTTGGAGCTTTAGCCAAACTTTGTTAATGTCGTCGCTTTTGTCGTCAAGCTTTTAAGACTTAAATTTAAATTTCGATAGTATTTATGCAAATTTCCAAAATTAAATCCAAAAACATATGTCAAAGCTTTTAGGGAACTTTTTAAATTTTTTTTTAATAAAATTTAAGCTTGATTTATTTACTTTTTTTAAATATATTAAGTTTTTATTGAAGACTTTTCTTGAAATAAGCTGTTTTTAATATCACAAAAGCTTATTAACAGCTGTATCTAAAATTCGAAGAAAGCTTTTCTGAGGCTTGAAATACATATATTTGGTTAGCAAAATGTATCAATATTTAACTAATTTATATAAAAATAAATTGAAGACTTTTCTTGAAATAAGCTGCTTTAATATCACAACAAGCTGTTTTTTTTAAATATTTCTGATAATTTAAAGCTTTGAAAAGCTCAGACAAATTTCTGAGACTTGAAATATATTTTGATAGCTAAATGTATCAGTACGAGTATTTTAGCAAGTTATATCAAAATAAATTCATTTTGGAAAAAAGCTTTTTTTGCTTAACTTAAAAAAGCTGTTGAAACATTTTGAAACATTTTGAAGCCATATAGAACATAAATGTAAAAGTTAAATTTTTTTATAGAAATAAACTTTTTTTAATAGCTTTTTTGTACATTTTTTTTTAAAAAGCTTTTCATATGTTTTAAAGCAGCTACGTACAAGCCATATGCACAATATGCAAACTTTTTTAAGAGCTTTTTGTATTTTTCTCAGCGACAGCAATGCTTGTTCTTATTTTGTAAATACAACAACAAAATTTAAGAGCTTTCAAAGCTTTTTACCTCAAATGCATATATCGCAGTATGTGTGTTTGGACGTAGCTGTTTTAAAGCACGACTGGAGACAAGTGACAGTAGTTGGCTATAAGCCCGTTGAGTCCGATCGCACATACAGTGATAATTCAATTTGAGGTAAACAGCTTTGAAAGTTCTTATAACTTGTTCTTGCATCTTTGCAAAGTTACTATGAAAAGTGTTCAAAGTGTTCTATGAATTTTTTTCTAGCAAAGATATTCTGCCGTATTCCAGGAAAAAGTTATTTGGATTTGAAGTGTACGTTAAAACAAAATGTCAATACAAATTTTGACTAAAGCTTTTTTGAAATACAAATTATTTATTTTAGAATAAGAGCGATGATCTTTATGCAATTTTTAACAGTTTAATTCAAATAAAAAAGCTTTTTTAAATTTTTAGAAATATCTTTAATTCAAAACTTCGCAAAAAAACTGGGTTAGCAAAACTAGGTAGTAAATGTTTGTTCAACAAAAGCTCTTTTATGAATTTATTAATGATGAGTTTAAGTTTTTTGAACTAATTTTAAAAACCTTTTTAACATTTTTAGAAATTTCTTGAATAAATTTTTTATTTGTATCGGTTTTTTTAAGAAAAATGCTTTTTTTTTATCTTATTATATTAAATACAAAGTACAAATTTGTAACTATTTGTGTTAAAATTCTAAAAATTTTAACGACAAAGCTTCACAAGATGTTATGAGTTTTAAAAAATCTCAACACTCTGATCTAGCTTATTAAGCTATTATAGCACCAAAAAAAAAAAGAATAAGTAAATAAAGGAATAATAGAGTTTTAGCGATTGATGCTGGCAGAGGAAAAAAATATATGTGCAGGTGCAGGCAATTTGAAAGCTTAAAAGCTTTGCTTAAAGTTCCGTCTTTGAACACGCTTTTTTTGTTGAATTGGCATAGAAAACCATGACTTTCTAAAATTTTAGATACAGAAAGTGCTTATCACTTTTTTGTAAAATCTTTGTAGAGAAAAGTCATCAATTTTTAAAAAGAGAGAGGGAACTTCAATCCTCTCTTTTTTAATAAGTTCAGACATAAAATTTAAAATCTTGGATTGCATGTGAATATATATTTATTTTTTTTGGTCTCCTCTGCAAGAATAAGTCAATATATATTTAGGAT
Source organism: Tachina fera (assembly GCA_905220375.1). Lineage (NCBI taxonomy): Eukaryota > Metazoa > Arthropoda > Insecta > Diptera > Tachinidae > Tachina > Tachina fera. The sequence goes on from LR999963.1 coordinate 183,204,198, forward strand.
GAATATGATTTGTTTGCAAAGAGTTATTAATTCTGCGTTGTTACAATTTGCTAAGGCTCTGTCATCGAAAGCTCTAAATAAACTATTTGGTATAATTAAAAAGTTTACATTTTTATTGATTTTTAACGATATATTTGCGAAAATTATTATAATAAAATAGACAATTATTTAAATATGTACCTCCAAATTTTTCCCAATTATCCCAAGCTCTTCACTCTCTCTCTCGCTCTCCCAATTTTACTGATAATTTGTTCGTACAATTGAGAGCGATGTTTTGAATATGCAAGGCTTAGATGAAAATTCTTCAACATTCTCAATTTGTTATCGAGTTCTTCACCAAATTTACTTACTAAAAATTATTTTCTTTTATATTTTTAGCGAACGAGTCCTTAATTAAACGATCTTTCTACGCTTAAATCACACACCTTACAAGACACAAAGAAATCGATCAAAATGTTTAAGTCCCATTTGGAAATGATTGGTCGCAACGAGACCCCCAGCAAGAAAGCCAAGTTCTGGCAGTCCTACATCAGATCCTTAAAGGGTAAGTAAGAAATTAAAGCTTTTGATATGAATTTCTACACACAAAGACTTAAGATGACAAATTATTTTAGTTCTTAAAGAATTAAAAGATTTTCACTTGAAATTTTGACTGCTTAAGTTTTATTTTAAATTAAGGAAAACGTCCAACTTTTTTATTTTGTATAAAAATTCTACTTTCGCTCAGGAATTTTAATTGAACTACTTTATTGTTCTGTAAATGTATTTTATTACTTGAGTTTTCTAGGTTATTTACTAGACTTAATTATTTTTTTTTGTACAAAAATCCACTGATATAAATTAAATCTGTGGGTATGTGCGTATTTCCAAAAAATAAAAATAAAACAAATAAAAAAAATTAGTACAGTTCCCAAATGGTTTTGATTAACACTGGCATAAAATTTAAATTTGGCAAAAGGCCAACATTTTGTAGGAACACAAAAAAATTAAAAAGAAATGCTTCAATTTCTAATACCTCAAGAATATCATACAAAAACAGAATAAACTTAAAATTCAACCCAATGACGTATTGAAAATAAAAAAGCAGAACAAATTTTTTTAAAATAATAAAATAATAATGCATTTTGAATTTATAAGATTCAATACAAAGAAAATATACAAATATCCAGAGACAATAAAATTTTCAAAAATTTAAATATTGCAAACTAAAACCTACTTACGTCACGTAAACATTTAAAATAACGCAAAGAAGATTTTGCACAAATATTTTTATTTTGATATTTAAGGAGAGTTTTAATTTACTTTCAATTGCATAAACGATTAAGGCCATTGGAAATTTACAAAAAAAATTTATTAAAAAAAAATTACGACGTAAGAGATATTTCTTAGGAAATAAATAATTCTCTAAAGTTAACGAGACCTTATTTTATAAGAGTATACATTTATTTAAGCATATTTCTGTTCAGCGAATGTTAAAATTTTTTACGTTACGTAATTCAAATAATGATTCAATACGTTTAAGAAATAATTAAAAAAAATTAGCTTTTTACAATAAACGTCAATGGAAACAATGATATTAACGATTATATAGTATGGAAAAGTTTAAATTTTAGGTTACGTAATATGGTAGTACGTCATAGAATTTTAATTTCCCTTTGTAACTACATCTACCCAAGGCACTGATAGTGCTGTGATAAACAATTCCTTAACTTCTCCAAATTTTATCACTGTAATTAAACTATTTCTTGGAAAATGATTGCGTTATTTTAAAGAAAAACTTTAAACAAACGAAATTGCATGGGATCAGGCTTTATACTATTTGGTTATCTATCCTACTAAAGAAATATCAATTTAAATACTGAGCTTAGTAATCATTTCGCTAGAAAAAAATTTTAATATGATATTGCGTAACGTAAGCTTTTTCAAGTAAAAAAGAGTAAAATATTAAAAAAAATACATTAAACTACAATAAACGATTATATTTCCTCAAACATATTTTCTCACCATAACTTTTTCTTACGTACATATAGTTACGTAATAAAGAGATAAAAGCATACCAAAAACATATATTACGGAAAATTATAAAAAAATTTCTTTAATCACACTTTTTACTAAAAAAAATTGAATTTATAAACTCAGATTTAATCATTACGTTACGTAACAGAGCAAGACATTACGCAACAGCAGACAGAAGCTTCTCTAATTTATTTTTGTACTCTTAACTTTAAGATAAATTTACAAAATTTTGTATTAAATTAGGAAATATAAAGATATTTACAAGAAATTAAAAATAATAAATGTACTAAAATAAACTCACTCAAAATTATCTTTAACAAATATATTTTCTTAGGTTGATAGTGAGCTTGTGACCATTACGTAACGCACTGTAATGTATGTTCGAGCAATAGAATATAGATAACTGATTTTTTGTATAAATCTAGACTCAAAGCAAAAGGGCAAACTTTAAAGTGGCTTTAATTATTCTGACGCAAAGCTTTGAGTGCCATATGTCTCATTACGTAGTTATACAATATTACAATATTAAAGGCAAATATTAAAGAAATAATTCAATAAAACGTTTTAACTTGCCATTTTTAATTTTAAAATAAATTTTTTAACTTATGTTCATTACGTTACGTAACAAAATTTAAATAGGGATTATTAAGGATAGCCAAGGGAAATTTTTTGTTTGTAATATTAACTTCAAATGTCAATTAAGAATTCCAATTGTGAGTTTACGTTACATCGTAACGTAACACACACATATTTCTCGTAATTATTTTTTGTTAGAATATTATATTCTATTGTATTTTTTATGCCAAACACTTGAATTAATGCATTTTGTGTCTTTTAGTTTCATATTTTAAAAATAGAAATTCCTACAAATACACTAAATAGTCACCCAATTTTTATTGTCTGCCTATTTAATAGTTGTTGTTATTATTTCCTTGTAACATTGTGGTGTAGCGTCTAGGTTTAAATTAAGAACACGACTAATAAATTTTGAAAAATAAAATAAGGAACGATCACAGAACACAGAGACACAGATAAATATAAAATTAAATATCTTAAAGACAGAGAGACAAGTGATTTTAATTAATATTTAATTTTCTTTCTCTTCTGTTAGGATCTGAGGATATCCGTGCCCATGAGACTCCAAGAGCTATTCGCCCTTACAGCTCATACTTAGATTCTCCTGCCACATACAGGAGCATCTTTGATGAGCCTGCCACCGCCAATGAGCGTGTACAGTCTCATGGCTACAGATATTTGCCAGTTAGCAGAGATACTTATGGCTACTCACCACGTGCCATCTATGATCATCACTACAGCCGAACAAGTAAGTTTCAGTTTCAATTTTATTGAAAAAAACCCATTTATAAGCTTTTAACATTTTAATGCTTAAATTTCTTTCAGTCCCTAAACCAAATAGCTTTCACGCTTAATCACTTTATCAAAACGTGTATACATATCATTATTGCACTTTCATTTTTCTTTATTATTTATTTTTGCATTAATCATGAAAGTCATATATTTAAAAGGAAAATTCAAGGTTTTTGGTTTCATATACTAAGAAAAGCTTTTTTTTTGTTCTTTAATTTATAATTTAAAAGTAGGGTACGAAAAAATTTAGTGAAAGTTAAGGCTTAAAAGCTTTCATTAAGGATTTTTATTATATAAAATTTCTTAGAATCTAAAAAGCAAAAATTATAACAAAAGCTTTAACTTTTAATTTAAGGGTAGGGTGCGGAAATTAGAGCTTAAAAGCTTTAATTAAGGATTTCTATGACATAAAACTAGTTAAGTATTTAAACACAAAAATTGTCATTAAAGCTTTTAAAAAAGTTTGTTGTTGAGTTTCGCTTTTAGTCAGTCCAGTTATGAGTAGACTTCAAGCTTAATTCAAAAAAAAACTTAGAAAGCTCACAGTAAATTATTGAAAATTACAAAACTACAGAAACAAAGAAAAGTCCTAAATTTATAATTTAAAAGTAGGGTGCGGACAAATTTATTGCAAGCCAAAGCTTAAAAACTTTCATTAAGGATTTTAGCCTCATAAAATTTTTTAAGATCTAAAAAGCAAGTATTATAACAAAAGCTTTAATTTATAATTTATAGGTAGGGTGCGGAATAGTAGAGTGAAATTTAAAGCTTAAAAGCTTTAATTAATGATTTTTATTTAACTTAAGTATTTAATGCATTTCGCCACTCATTAGTAAACTTCAATCACAATTCAAAGAAGCTTAAAAAGCTTCTATACTTATAGATAAACTCTCAATAGCTTATTAAGAATTACAAAACTACAAAAACAAACAAACTTTCTTGAATTCCTATTCTTTTTGATGCGCATTAAATTCAAACAATAGTTTACAATAAAAGCTTTTACATACATACATATGTACATATATATTTATTGATATTATTGCAGCTATAAAGCTTAATGAAAATTAAAATAAGAATATAGAAGAAATTTTTTTTGCATTTAAATAATGAAAAAACGTAAGTTTAATTTAAAGCTTTTTTCCATTTAGAACACAAAATTGCCTGTTTTGCGTATGTAGAGTTGAATATCTGTCAATGAGAATTTTGTCTAAGATTAAAGAAAGCTTGTAGACGTTTTCTTAAAATTCGACTTACGCATGACGGGAAAAAATTTTTAAGCAAGAAAACTGCAACAACAAGAAGAAAACAAATTCGAATTTTAAAGCTTATTCGGAATTATAAGACTTTGCACATTTTTATGAACGAGCTTTTAATAAGCCAAAAGTTTTAATTGAAAGAAGAAAAGCCTTCCAAGTAAGAATAAATATGGACATGGCAGTAACTTTTGTTATGTTTCGTTGAAGAAATTCAATTCCCTTAAAATAGAGAAAAATGGAAATTATTCTTTAACCTTAAATGGGTCTAGTAAACATTTTTTATATGTCTATATATAAAAGTATATACATACATATATTTTCTATAATATTTTATATGATTTTATTTTTGTATTTACAAAATGTTATTATATCTTAATATTGCGTAAATTTATAATATTTTAAAACAAAAATTATACAATATAAGATAAGAATAAAAATCAAAAAACATTTAACTTTCGGTAGATTTTCTATTTATTTATTACAAAAACAATAATGTTATACAATCTTAATGCTTTTTGAGCAAAAAATATAAATTTTAAACATTAAAGTCTTCATCATCTTCTTCTTTTTATTTAAATAGAAAAAGCTTTTAAATTTAATGTATAAATTTGCTATGAAAAAAATCTATTTATTAGACAATTCTTTGCACATTTGAATTTAAATTCCTTGTATTTTTGTATTTTTGTTTTTTCCTAAAATTTATTATAAACAAAATAAAAATTATTCTATAAACAAAAGAAAAAAATATATGCATGGATGTATGTGTGTAGATGCTTTCGTTTAATATTTTTAAACACACCTAAACAAAATATCAGATATCGCTAATATATGCAGATATCTCAACATTGTTGTTGTGTATAAACAAAATATTCTTTGCAAAGAAAATAAACTTTTGTTGCTATAATAGAAAAGCTTTTTTCCGGTCCTATATGTGTTTAGAAAAAAGAAGAACTTTTATGAATGTAAATTTATAGAATTTTCTCATCCATTATTTTATATATACAAAGCTGAAAAAACAAAAACAAAAACAACTTTGAAAAAAAATATTTATAAATTAAATTAAAAAAAATTTGTAAACTGGCTAAATTTTGTGTGGGGGCGTTCGAAATGAAACCATAGCAAAGGAAAAAAAACTTTCAAGGTTTATTAATGTTAAGCGATTTATTTTACAAAAAAGTATGAAAAATAATTTTTTTTTCTTCTTTATTTTGATAAGTTTTAGCTAAAAGTTTTAATAAATAAAATATCAAATAAACACAAATTTACACATATTTCAATGTCAACTAAAAATTATTTTAGTTCAGTTTAAATAATTTTGATATTAAAAATGAAAATTGAATACGATATGGAGACAAATAAACCCGCTAGATTGACTTAAATAAAAGCTAAAATGTTATTACTTTTTAACAGCAACAATAACAAGAATAACCGTTATTTAGCAGCCAATTGGATTATTCAATTGGCAAAGTGTTGCCAGCGTGTTGTTTTGGTTTCCTTCATACAAATGTTATAAACATGGGATTTTTTTAATTGCTAAGAAAAGATTCAGTTTAGTTATGGCTGTAAGAGTTACACAGCTAATTTAAATTACAATAAATCAAAGAAATATTTGTATTTTTATATAAATTAAAAGCATTTTTTACAGTATTGATAATTATATGCCATTAATGATTAAATATTATTTGGGGCTCCATGCCTGGAACTACAATTTTCAGATGCTTTTCGCAGCTTTTGAGGCCGCAATTCGCCAACAATTTATCGAATATTGATTTCAAGAGAGTAATTGACACAATGAAATTTTTAATGCATTTATGGTATTTTTTTTATTGGATCAATATTTTTTTAGGATTCAATTTCAATTCAAAAAAATTATGAAAATAATTGGGAATTGTTAGATTAAAGTTAAATAATTTTATCGATTATTTTAAATTAACTTAAGGTCTTTATTTTTTATAAAAATTATATTGAAATTAATTCCAATATTTCTGTACTTATTTGTGAAGCGAAATATTAATTATAATATTATTAATTATAATATAATTTGTATAAAAAAAAACAAATACCTTAAGCTTGATTATATATACATCGTAATTAATAAAAAGGTCGAAAAAGTTATTTAAATAAAATTAATATTAATTGTTTATTAAAAAAAAACATTAAAAGAAAGACTTAAACAACTCAAGAGTAGAATTCAGTAAAAATTTCTGAGATACCTACGAGATCTTATATATATGTTTATATATAAAAACTAACAAAAAATAATTGAAAAGTTTTCAATTGCTTAATTCACAACAATTTGAATCGTGTATTTGTGTATCAAATACACTTGATGTTTTTTAACTGTGAACACCCTCTATGTAGTGTATTAATGTATTTTGTATTTTTAATGAATACAACATTTTAAAAACATATGAAATAAAAGTGTAATAGTGTATTTAATTTTTATATGCAAATTTCATACAACAAACGTTACACTATTGTATTTAATATGATAATACAATCGATACAGAGATACAAGAGGTTTTGTGTATTAAGCAAATATGTTTTTATTTTTCTCACAACTCAATTAACTTTTTATCATTTTGATTTAAATAAAATCTGTGGAAATCAAAATCGATTAAAACCTGCTCGCATTTAATTGAAAATCAAATTGAACTGAGTAACCAGGGCTCGAATCGTCATATCCTAGATCGTATCGACAATCGTACCAAAAATAATTACTTGAAACGTCAATTGAATGAGTATAGTGGCATCACTAACTACGATTGCAAATGGATTATAATTTCCCTTACAATTCACAATAGTCTTACAGTTACACAGCACTTTTAATTGTACATTAAATTCACAATAGATATAGAACAGTCACGATAATTAAAGAATGTATGCAATTTGATTTTACAAATGTACACTCAGGGAAAACCTGCAACTTAAAAATAAGAACGCGTCACATTAATTCAATAATTTTCAATACAATAGAAAATGTATATTGAAATACTTAAAAATTAGTAAAATTAAAAAATTAATGCTGTTAATTAATATTTTTCGTTACTGTTTCTTATTAATTCAATATGGTTTTTATTGATTTTAAGCTGTTCTTTTCTGGGTGTAAATATGGAATAAGGATTATTATTTTCTTTAAGTTCGAATGAAATGAAAAAAAAATATTTTAATCAGAAATAATTTTTAGTCAGGCTTAAGTTCAGTAATTTCAATTCCTATTGAATGAAATATTTTTATTAATTGATGTGAGTTTCTAAAGAAGAAAAGAAAAATTATACTTTGAACTTCTGTTTGAAAAAAGAGGCTCTTTTGTGTGTCTTGCATAAACTTAATTTAAACCAATCTGGTGCCGTAACTGGTTGGCTGTAGCTTTTCTTTGCCCCTAAGTGCGTCATAATACATGACGAGTTGTACGATCATGAAAGCAACGATTTGCACCCAGCTAATTGAAAATTTTTTGAGAATTATTGTTTCCGTGTGCGATATAATTTTACGGTTAAAAAATTAAGTTAGCGCTGTTTCTAGCGCTGAAGAACATTTTAATAGTTTGGTTTAATAATATATTTTTCTATTAAGTATCTATTCTTGGTTGGAAACTATTGTTTTTTTTTCTAAATATATCTTTACTATTATTCTAAAAAAAATCTCAAACAATCTCCCTCAATAATGGTTTATATTTTACCTTTAAATTCTATTTATCCCAGCCTGGCTGAACCCCAAAATATTTTCCAATTTCTAATAAAAGAAATATTAATAGACTTAATGATAATTTTTCATTTGTTTTTCTTATATCTTTCATACAAAACCAAAAATACAAAAAAAAAATCGTGTTGCAGAATTTTAAGCAAATTTAAAAAAAATCTATATTTATCTTAAACAAAAATTCAAGAATCTACAAATCTGTAGCCGTTGCTAAAAGATGTATGCATATCCAAGTGTTTGCGTTCGATCTCAATCTGCCTTAAATAGTTTTGGGTCAACAGAAACAAAAGCGAGATGAGAAAATGTATAAATTTTTTATAGCCAAAAATTATAAGATTATAAATCAATATTGAAATAAAATTGTTATATGTTCAGAGTAAATAAATGAAATAAATTAAAGTTAAATAATGTTTAAAAAAGAAAATAACTCTTTCATTTTCAATTCATTGCATGGTTTAATTTTTCGTTTATATGCCTTTCATTCTTTCATTTTTCATCATCTCGTCTTCCATTAATTTCTCATAATTTAGTTTTTATTTAATTTTATGGCATTTCTCTAATATATATAATTTTTCTTTTTTTTAATTTTAAACTTTCTGCTTACTTGTTTAAATAAAATCACCCCTTAATGCCTTCTCCACACCCTGCTTTTATAATGGTAAATTTCCTATTTTTATGCTAAATAATTTTTAATTTTTAATTGCTATTGCTGCTGCCCGAGATGCTTAAGTAAAAAAGCTTGGCTAACAATTTCTTTTCAATTTTACTTTTTGCTTCAACTTAAGTAAGTTCATGACAGAAATCTGTTTTTAATGTGAAAAGTTTGTGTCTAATGGCAATTGTTTTATTTTATTTGTTCTTTTAGTTCCAGCTAACTATGATGCAGAGAGGGCCTGGAATGAACATTTAAAGCGTATGCAAGAAATTGAGCGCAGGTAATTAAAATAATACATAAAATATGTAGTTAAAAAAAAATTTTGCAAAGAAAGTAAATAATATTATTGTTTAGCCATTAGCTGCAAAAGAAAACAATACATATGTATGTGTTTATTAACATGTTTGTATATACTACACTTTCAGGGCAATCATGAATAAAATTCCGCGTGAAATTTTTCCCTTTGAACAATTCTAACTAATAGCAAGTAATAGGGAAAACAAAAAATTCTAATTGGAAAAAGGGAGAAATTTCACGCAGAATTTTATTAATAATTTTCCTGTTTACCAAAATTAGATTAATTCTGGAGTCAAATTTTAATTCTTTAAATTCTTATATCTCCTATACTTATGTAAAATGTTCGTTAGCGTTAATTCTCAAAATATCAATGCTAATATTAGCTTTTTATTATCTTGATTTATATAGTGTAAACTTTACACAAATACATTTCTCTCAGTGAGCAACACTGTTCTAAAGCAAATAATAACAACAATGAGTTGAAAAAGCAAAAGCTACCACACTGAGTTCAAACAAGTCGAGTTTAATTAGAAAGAGCAAGCATCAGTGTGTTTGTGTGTTTCAGTGTTACCACTACACCAGAGATGAAGCAAAATTGCACGATTTAACTGAAATAAAATCTGTTTAGAAATTAAGGTTTTATTTCGAGAAAAAAAAATTTTTTAAAAGAGTAAGCATCAGTGTGTGTTTCAGTGTAACCACCAAAAAAAAATTCAAAAATACCCTGACATGAAGCAAAATTACCCGATTTAATTGAAATAATACTTGATCAGAAATTAACGTTTTATTTTGTAAAAAAATTTTATAATAAAGAAAAGCACAACAAATTTATGTAATGAAGATCAATATTAGTTATACTATGTAGCTTCACAAAAATAGCATAAGCACTTACTGCCTTCATGAATCAAATTTTGTATGGACATTTTATTAATAAACCTTTTAAAAATCAAAATATTTTTTATGAATTAGGTCCCTAAAATAATAATAAAATAAGGAAACTTTAGCTTAAACAATGAGTCCTACTTCAAAATTTGGTTGCATATATCCAGGGAAGGTTCAAAATATTCATTGCCGTTGCTTTGAATGCCTTCTTTAGTAAAAGAAATTTCTGCAAGGGTTTCACACGATAGTTTGCTTCTTAAATCAGTTTTACAAATTTTAATATATAAAAAAATAGCAAAATAAAAAATGAAATTTATTGCTCAGGAATAATTTATTAAATCGACGGCTCCATTCTAAAACATGCTAATTAAAAAAAACCAGTTTTGAGATAAAAGCCTTCAAAGTTTATTGATGATATCTCGGGAATGTTATGAGATAGCAACTTGAGACTTTTTGGTCGCAGTTTTTGATACGGGATTTCCTGGAAAAAATTTCCCGAGATCTAAGTTTTTATTTGTAGGGTACCTCCCTAACACTGTACTTAATATTTTACTTTAAAAATATAATTTTGTTGAATCTAGTTTTTATTTTGCCTAATTTTAAAAAACCTATATTTTTCATTATATAGAAGTTTAGAAAATAACTTTTTTAATTAAATAAAATTTTTTATAAAATATTTAATAAGAATCCTATAGTATGTACATTGTACACATTCTTTGATGAGTGTCATTATTCACTTTATGAATGCGATGGTGCAATAATAAGGTGAATGCACTACCACAATAGCTAAAGCTTTACAACAACTAAGGCCGAGTTTACATCTGGCACACATACGCTCTGAGATTAAGAGGCTTTTATTTGCCAAAATCAGAACGCGACCTTAAAAAATTTAATTCTACAACAATTCATAAAAGTAAAAACAGAAATTTTCAAGGAAATAAAAAAACATAACAAATAGTTACAGATTCTCTTTGGTAAAAAGTATGATTAACAGCATTCACATTATTCTGTACTGAAGTCCTATTTCCAAAAAAAAATATTTTGTACTATTTTTTTAATAATACTCGTATAATTTGTATTTATAATATTGACATTTATGTATGTAATACTATTGTAATATAATATTTTATATTATAAAGAACGGAAACGATATTATTTTTTTACTAATGCATTTATAAAACGTTATTATTTAATCGATCTAATTCAATTGATTTAATTTCAACTGATCTGTACCTAAAATAAATTACCCGTGCTCTAAACACGGCAGTAAAAAAATGACCAAATTCGGATAATTACCCGCGAAGTGGTAACACTGTTGTTTCTGTAATCAAATGAGCATTCCTCAAAAGAAAACAATAACGGTTACCATATCGTCATTTTAATTAAAACAACAAAATCATCAGCGTTGCCATATAAGTTTTAAGGGAAAAAACTGTTTTTCAGAAGAAAAATTGTCCTGCGGTGATTTACACGATTAGGACAGCAATGAGCGTGTGCATGAGCCTCTCACTGCAATGAAAGCAAAATAAATGGTAAAAACAAAGAACTTGAAAAAATGGAGAGAAAGAAATACAGCTCTCAAAAATATTACTGTTGAGTTGGCTCCTTTTTAAAACTTCTAGTATTCACAGTTTAGCAAAATAATACAATTTACTTTCCGTCGACAAATTTGTTTTAATTTATTTTATATTAAGGTCTTTTTTTATTGAAAAAGTGGATTGATTATAAGCTTCTAATTAATTAATTTATCTCATTTTTTGCAGATACCCATCTCGTTATGGTTTGTATCTTAAGGACAAGCCCTACACTCCCAACGCTTTGGTGCCATTGGAATATGAGCCAGAAGATAAATTGCTCCAAGAACTCAACAAGGGTAAGACGGAATAGTAAATAAGAATCTTAAACAAACAAATAAATAAATAAATACAAGAACTAAATAATATGATATTTATATCCAACAACAAAAACAACAACAATACCAACAAAATACATTTATAAACAATATCCAACAACTACACATACACACATTTTTTGAAATTTTGATTCAATTGGAAAAAAACCAAAACAATTAGATAAAGTTTAAAGGTCTTTTAAACCTAACGACCACACAAATTAGCATGTTATCCTCACAAATTTTTTAACAAATTACGAATTTTAAAAGAATTTTTTCAAATTCATTTCTAAAAACAAAAACAGTAAAAAGATGACACTCTAGCCAACTACATACACTGTGCATTAAAAAAGAAAAAAGAAGTTTTTAAATAATGTTTTGAAAAGCAAAATTTAAAGCCTAATTAAGAAAGAGATATGATTCTTAAAAGCCAGAAAATTCAATAAAACATACTATTAGAATTTAAAAATCTGCAATGAAGAGCTTTAAAGAATATCTTAAAAACTTGGAAACATTTTTTTCGGACATTGCTTAAAAACTGGTTTTCTTTTTATATATACATATAATTATCTTTTTTGTTTTTATTTATTGTTTAATTACAGCTTTGAAAGTTTGATTTGTAAATGATTTCTTCAAATTATTTGCAAATACTTAGGCCATTATTTAAAAAAACGTATTTTTTGTTTGTAGAACAAGCTTTTTGTTAGAAAATAGTTGGTTTACAAGCAACAGCAAATAATTATATACATTAAATAACAAGTATATATGTATAATAAATTAATGTCATTATAAAATTTAAGTGCAATTTTTAAATTTAGTTTAAATTTAATCAAATCTTACTCTGTAAATTAATTTAATAAAACCAGTAAAAGAAAATATGAAAAAAGTGAAGAAACAAAAAAAACAACAACACAAAACCACAAATTCGTTAAATGTTTCATTGTTTAAGAATAATTGTCACACATTTGCACAAAAAAAAAACATTATAATTTTAAAGAGACTTCAAAGGTATGTTAGATATTGAAAAGGTTTGAAACCTTAAACAAATTTCAAGTAAAGTTTTTAATTAAGCTTTGCTTAAGCCTTACAAGCTGTGTAAATAAAAAGCTTTATTTGCATTACATACAACATACATATGTACATTATTTTCAATCTTAATGCAAATTTTTAAAAACTTTAATTAGGACTGTTACATGTATAACATTTATTGAAATTACTAAATAATTAAGCTTAAGTCTTTTCTAAAAAATTTTAACAGCTGTAAAAAAAATATATTAACAGTAATTGAAAAAATAAATCTAACAAAACAAAAACATTTATATACATACATATACATACATATTTACTAAACATATCTTTTGAATTGAATGAAATTCTTTTCATCTACAGCAAAACGCGCCAATCGTTCAGTTTCTTTCAAATAAAGCAATCGCAACAAAATATTATACTTGTGAAATTGGTATCAATCGGTCTAAGGCGGCAACGCTGTAGAACAAAAACAATCAATTACCACCAACATCTTGTTTTACCATACACATACATATAATTAACAACTACAACTATTGATAACATAGAGAGAGAGATGGCAACACTCTTTCCTAAAAAAAACAATAACAAATACATGCAAAAGAAATTAACAGAAATGGCGACCCCTCAGCCAATAGAAAGTAATTAAGATGTTTTAGTGGTGATCATGAGCAACTGTAAACAAATAATCGCTCATTTGCTTTATTTATAACTCTCTTTGTACATTCACAATAAGAAGCATATTATTAAACCAGTGGTTATACATACATATGTACATAAAAAGGTTTGGTAATTTTTTCAATTACTGTTAATAACTGAGAAAAAGTAAAAATTATTCAAATAAATCCATTGACACTACAAATGAAAAACAACAAAATTTCAAAGTATCTCAACAAAAATCTACTAAACAGGCAACTATCAACAAACACATCAATTAAACGTCGCCAAGGCTCACATCTATGGATAAAATTTGTTTAAACCACCAAAACAAACCACTAAAATCCCAACAAACTCCTTCCCCCATCTTTTTTATAATTAAGTACAAAATATTAATAATAATAATAATAAAAATAATAATATGCAAAATACAACAACAACCACAAACAAAAAACTTTAATAAAAACTCATTTTTATTAATAAAAACCTAAAAAGCGATGTTTTGTTTCATTTAATACGAAAAAAAGAAAAACCTTGGAATATTTTTTGAATTTTGAAGGTTTAATTTTTTTATCATTTATCATTTTTTATCATTTAATTCAAAAAAACTAACCTCAATTAATTTATATAATTTTTAATTTTTATACTAATCCTTGTCTGGTCTTGTTATATCAATCATTTTCATTTTGCGTGTCATAACTAAATGTTTTAATGTGTATGTGTGTATATGTATATGTATGTTATGTTTGTAAAAAAAAAATATCTACTGCCATTAATTAATTAATTAAATAATAATTATCTTCATTTCTCATTCTCTCTCTTTCTTTGCACTTTTCACTTCAAAACAACAAAACTCATTACAGAAAATGAAATATTTAACGAAAATAGTATAAACATTTTTTTTAAATTATTTTTTGTGTTATTATTGTTCAAGTAAATGTTTAAATGTAATATGTTTATTACACGTTTAATGTTTTCATTCTTTTTTCTTTATCAACCAGTAATTATCATGGCAGTAATTGTAAACCATCTTCCATTCAAAATTTAGAATTTTTATATATTTTTAAAGTTTCAAAGTTACTGAATTAACACAAAATTGGATACGCAAAATGAAAAACAATAAGTCCCAGTCTAGAGTAGCAATTGTTGTTACAACAATTCTTGAATATATGAATGTTAGAGTTTTGAAGCAGGAAGACATACTTTTTTTATTCCTCTCTCGCTCTTTTGCACTAAAAAATAATAAGTTGCTGCAGCAAAAATTGCAATAAAATACATTTTACTATGAAACAAATTTTGTCGATAAAAATATTTTGTTGGGAAATTTCGTTGAAAATTTTATCGATAAAAAATTTTCAATGGAAGAGTCGTCGACTAAAAACAAAAATTATAACGAAATTTTATCGAAAACAAAAATACTGAGGGTATTCATTTCAGTTTTTTCCTCGTTGGAAAAATGGAAAAATGTAATTTTTGACAACAAACACAAGGAAAAAAAATTCAAAATTTTTTTTCAATATTTTTCCTGTGTTTGTTGTAAAAATTACATTTTTCTATTTTTCCAACGAGGAAAAAACTTAAATTAATACCCTCACTATATCCAAATTTTTTCAATATCAAAGAATTTATTAAAAAATATAAAAAAAAATTGAAAAAATTTTCTAAATTTTTTGGGTAAAATTTATTAGCAAAGTTAGAAATTTTATTGATTAAAATTTGTGACTAAAACTTTTTCTATATCAAACTCAACGATTGTAGGAATTTTTTTCATACGTATGTGAAAGTCGAAAATTTTATAAAGAAATGGAAATTTTATAGTCGACAACAATATTTTTTGAGGAAATTAGTTTATAGAAATCATATTCAATATAAAAAGAATTTTCGTTTCCACAGAAAATTTGCCAATAGAATAACTTTTTCGCTGAGAAAGTTTTTACATAAGGTTTTTGTAATGAAAAATTTCAGCAAAAATTAAAAAATTCTTGCTACTGATAAATGCAGAAAATTTCCCAAAAACAATCAATTTCTGAGTTTAATTATATTAAATTTTTTTATAGAAAATTTGGTGGAAAAATTCAGTGGAAAAAGTCTTCTGTAGAAATTTTTTGTAGCAAAATTTAACTTTAAAAAATTTATCGATGTAAAAGACTTGTTGTGGAAAATATATTTATAGTTAAACTTTTGATATAAGAAACTTGTCATTGGCAGCAAAATATTTTTCGAGAGAAAAATTTTCTATAGAGAGCATATTGATAACGAAAATTTTCTATAAAATTTTCTACACATAAAAATTTTTTTTATAAATTTAAGCAGCAGCTAATTCTTTTGTTAAAAAAATTTAATAATTTTTGCCTTACAGTGCTTAGTTTGAGATTATGTTTTTGGTAAGTACTAACCGTTCCCTAAAATGTGGTCGATTAAGCAACTATAAGTCTTTTAAACTTACCGTGATATACTGAAACTTTTAAATATGCCAACCTTAAGACTCTTCACGGCATATTTAGCAGCATTCTTGAACAAGCAAAGACACTGAAAAGAGTGGAAGTTAAAAAATTAAGAAACTTATCTTGCCGAAATATTAGTTAATAAAACAAATTAAAACTAAAATAAATTAAAAATATGCATATGTACATGATGGGCATATAACCTCCTTCTTTTTTGAAGTCGATTTAAAAATTTACAAAATTTAATTAACTTTTTATAAAAAAAATATTTTCACACTATCGAAATTTTATTGATTAATTATTAATTTAATTTTTTTTAATAACAATAATTTTTCTTTCATAATTTATCTAAATAATTATAAATATAAAAAAAAATGTTATTTGTAAATTTCTAGTACCAATGTAAATTTTTTAGGGGCTTGGTTACGCCCATTTTGCAAACATTTCTATACCCACTTCCTTTTTTAAATGCAGGCCCGTAATAC
The DNA here is from genome assembly GCA_905220375.1 of Tachina fera. NCBI lineage: Eukaryota > Metazoa > Arthropoda > Insecta > Diptera > Tachinidae > Tachina > Tachina fera. Next base: position 183,220,877 of record LR999963.1, read on the forward strand.
TTTTAGAGCTCAAGGGGTTTGGCAACTGTCCTAATAAACGGTCTAGTAAAAGCACATAAGATATAATATAAGGTTTTGAAGGGTTAATACAAGTTAATAACAATTCAAGGACCCAAACTGTCTTCCAAGGAATCGGATGAGCAGAAGCACATAAATATAATTATATTAAACTTTAATTTAATTTAGGTGATAGTGTCGCTTTCGGAACTCACTATTTGTGCAAAGTTTCATAAGAATCGATTGATTAGCACGTGAAATATAATATTTAATTATAATGGGCATGGCTCCGCCCACTTAAAAAACTGAGATTGTGTCACTATGAAAGCTTGATGTGTGTGCAAAGTTATGTACCAATAGCATAAGTAAAAGTTTATAAAAGGAATTTCAAAATTAGTCTTAAAATGACGGAGTTAGGAAGCAACAGCCGAATGGTTTTTTTAATTATTTGGAGCTATTAGGACAAAACAAAAAAAAATTAATGAACAAATAACATCAAAGTTAGTTGTAAATATTCTGACAACAACACATAGTTGAACGGAACAGCTAGCCGTTTTCAACTAGTGTTGTTGCCAGTATAAATTACAACTAACTTTGATGTTATATGTTCATTAGTAATTATCACATGTTATTTGGCTTAAAAAGCGTTACGAACTTTAGCCCGTTCAAATCATAAATATAGAAACAAAGTAAGCTCGAAGAATTATAATTAAATTAACTAAAATAAAAAAAAATTATTATGTACAGAGCTCTATTATTTCCATATGCAGCATTTATACTGCGAGAGTTGAAAGAAATAAAAAGAAAGTAGACGGATTATATTCCAGAGTTTAAACATTATTTTCTATGTTTTTTTAGAGATTTCTTCCTTAAGAAAAATTCATCAGGTGTTTTTTCAAAATCGTTGAGTTTTAAAAACGCCATTTTTTAGATGCTCATAACATTTCTTTTAATGCACAAAATCGTACATTTATTAGAATCTTTCATTTTCGATTTAAGAAATTACGCGTTAACAAATACAAGGCGTTTTAAAGAATACGCACCGCTGTTTGCTTAAAGAAATATTCATCATACGCCATGAACGAAAAGTTATAATTCCATCTGAGGCGTATGAGTTATATTTTGTACACAGAAGTGCATGCGCTCTCTCTCTCACTCTCTTTTTTATTTATGTACTAATATTAATCATACGCCTTTATTACAAAGAATAATGTTATATGATATGATACGTATGAGTGATATTTTGTGTAAAGTGATACTCATAGGGTTTCGCTCTGTCTTGTTTATTTGCAATAATTTTTTACCACCAGAGTCGAAGAGCGCTCGAATTTTATTCTTTCGGAAACGAATATACATACATACATAATTCGAAGGAAGTTAATTTTTCATAGTAAATGGAATTATTCTGTTTTATTCGCAATTTTAAAATTCGCAAACGCAAAAAAATTAAAAAATGCAAAATAAATTTCTCTTGAAAATTAAAAAAAAAATTAATTCGCAAACGCATAATATAACGAAGAATGCAAAATAAATTTCTCTTGAAAATTTAAAATATAAAATTCACAAGCGCAAAGAATATCGAAAAATGGTAAATAAATTTATGATGAAAATTTAAAATATAAAATTAAAACACGAAAAAAAAAATAATCAGGGCCATCATGAATAAAATTCCGCTTGAAATTTTTCCCTGGGAACAATTCCAACTAATAGCAAGTAATAGGGAAAACAAAAAAAATTCTAATTGGAAAAGGGAGAAATATCACGCAGAATTTTTTTCATGATAGCCCTCAATATCCCCATTAAAATAAAAACAAATAATGAAAATTAAACTGTGAAATTTTTTGTTAATGTTATGGCGTTTTGTTTACGGGAAAAATCATAAAATTTTTTAAGTTTTTATTAAAGAAAAAAAAAAACAATTTAGCGTTCGTTTAAAGAAACAATTTAAACTCTCAAGGGATGATACAGTAATTTCTAATAAAATTTATATATCAGAAAATCATTATATCGCGAATTTTCATTGAAAAGTGTAATTTTTTTTACAGAAAAGAAAATGACATTAGTTTTCTTTGAAGAAAATAACATTTAGAGTCTTATTTTCGATTTAAGCGTAAGCGATAAAAATTAACCGCTTTATTTATAAAACTTATAAAGGCTTTTTAAAACAAATTTTCATACAAAACTTTGCTTAGAAAACTTTTATAAAGCCTCAATAATTTTTATAAATAAGACTGTAAATTTTTCATTCAAATAGGTTTTTTTAAGTAAAAAAATAAAATGATAAAATTTTACAGTCTGTATCTTAAAAGTTATCAACAATTTTTGATAACTCTAGACTAGGGAGAGGACAATAAGGTTTTAATTTCAATAAAGTATATTTTCTATAACATGTCGCTTAGGATAAAATCACAAATAAGGCTTGATTGTTATACTGTTGCATGTCAGTACATACGATTTTTGTTTGCAAATTTTTTTTTGTAACAGAAGTATTTTCGTTAATATGTAGCATATGCTTAAATCAGTTCATAGGAAATATAAAACCATAAATTACGTTCATTTATGCCCCAAGAAAGGACAAAATGTTTTTAGTGTAGTTTTCTTATTGCTCTGAAACTTTCAAAAAAAAGTTTTCAGATGTTTTTAAGAATTTTTCTTTGCATTCGCTCTTTCACATATCATAAAATATTATTGGGAAAATAATTTTATTTTTACATATGTATTTATCGCGAACAAGTAAAATTATTATTGCCAGCAGAATTTTTTTTCTATCCTGATTACAACACATTAAAATAATAATCATACGCCATTGTTACTAAAGTCAATTCCAATTGGAACGTATGAGTGATATTTTGTGGAATGTAACTCATACACTTTATTCTGGCTTCTAAATTCCTCTTTTTTATTTGAGTTTCAGTCTAGTAAAATATTTATCACAAAATTTATTTTAGATTTGGAAGATGTGAGTAATTTTTGTTTGTCTTCCTTTTTTACTTTAATAAAAATTAAATTTTAAAGATTTCGTTCCTAAATGTTTCAAATTTGTGTGCAAAAAAAAATACAAATCGTTAAAAACATATTTTTTCCATAAAAATTTTAAAGCGAAAAAATCTTTTGTATTTACAAAATTTACCCTTAAATAATTAAAAAATAGATCAAGTCTAAAAAAATGTATTCATCACACTCAACGACCACAAAAAATGTATTCCATAAGAGACGAGTGAGTGGTAATTTGTCTCTTTAACTCTTAAATTTGAACAGATTCAAGCTTAAACATGTTTCTCAAATGACTATTTTTAGTGTTTTTTTTTAAAGCAGTTGCCGAAAAACGATATTTCAAATGCTCACAAGAATGAGAGTTTTGCCATTTTTAATTGTATTTTTATTTCTTCAAATTTAAAATCAAATCAAATCCATTTAGCTTTTTTATATATATTACAAATGCATAATTTAATAATTTAAGCACAAATTGAAATTATGCAAATTATGTTATTAATACTATCAGCTCGTGCAGACAGCAATTGGAATATTTTTTCATACAGTAACGACCCACAACAGTACAATTTATCGACATCAGCAGCAACAATAAACAACCTTTTTTTAGTTTAAAATTTTTTTTATTTAAATTATTTCATTTACGTTTCATTTTATTATTCCAGCTCGTCGCTCCCCCACCCCAGCTCCCTCACGTTACAGACGTGCTGGCAGTGAGCCCTATGTGCCACCACCAAGCTACTGGAGCCGTGCTCCTAGCAGTGCTCGCGCACCATCTTTGTTCAATCGTGCACCATCTGTATTTGATCGGGCCGCTAGTTTGGCTCCGTTCACCAGACCCTTGTTCCGTGCCAGCTCATTGGAACCCTTGGATGAACTTTTTGCCAGTAAGTTAGACAAACCAAATGTATTCGAGCGTGCTGGCTCACCAAGTCCCACTCCCGTTAAGGCTGGTCGCTGGGGACCACGCCCTACTGAAGTTGCCTATGATGCTGATGGTAAACACCGCAATTCTCTTAAAATCAATTCGAAATTTCCAAGCAAAAAAAAAACACAATGAATTTTCTATTTACTCTAAAAATTTTAATGCTAAATGTTGTTAATTAACGTTGTGTGCTTAACACTCCCAAACTGGGGGACTTACAGTGCGCGAGTAGTAAAGATAGTAAATTTAGCTGAGAAATCTTTTATCCGTTTAACAACTCTCAGTTAAATTTATTGGTATTTAGTGAAAATGGCTTAAAGCTTTATTTGTCTTATCAAAAAGTTTATTTTGAAATAATTTGGCTTAAAAATATTAGTTTTTTTAATATTCTTTTTAAAGTTTAATTGTTTCCAGCAGCATCAGCGCAAGTTTTTTTTTCACTCATGAATGGCAACCAAACTCTACTTTGTCCAGTGTCAGTTACGAAATTTATTTTCTGGTTCTTCAGCGGCTTTCTCCAAAAATCCTTGATATAATGCGAATATTTCACACATATTTGCTTTCTATTGAAACATTTCATGCTACATTCAGCTTATGCTTTTTTCGCGTTAGCTCACGTCATTTTCATTTATTAATTCATCAAAAGAGTTAATTTCTCTCTTCCTCTCTCTCTCTCTCTGTATGTCCATAATTCTCTAATTTTTTTATACTTTTGATTTTACACAAAAATTGATAAATTCTTTTTTATAAATGCAAGTTATCGGTTATTGACTTATAATATTCGTTTTTAATCATTTATCGTTGCTGTAGAACATAATTATTGATATTCGATCACAAGACTATGAACAAGTTCAGTTTAATTATCTAAATTTATAGATAATCCATCGATGACTAGCGATTGTCGATAAGCTATCGATATTATATACTCGATATATACAGATTTTCTAACTGAATGCATATATCAATAAATAAATCGTTTGCTTATCGATAAGTTTTCTGTAACGAAGTTTATCGATAATTTATCGATTGCTTAAATCGTTCTATATACTGTTCTGTAATAAAAATATCGACAAATATCGACATTGAATTTTTAAAAGAAGAGCTATCGATAATAAGCGATTGTCGATAAGCTGTTGATATTCGATCTTTAGCAAAACTGAAGTTGTCGATAACCAAACGGTTTATTTTATATTAACGATAATCTATCAACTGCTTATATACTGTTCTTTTATATTCTGTAATGAAAGCTATCGATAATTTAACGATTAATTGTTCTACACTGATGCCGATAATTTATACTACTATTTTTTTAAAAATTTTGTTTACATAAATTAAGCTTTCTATAACAAAAGCTATCGATAGCTTATCGCTTACTTTTTTGCTAACTGAATTTATCAATAAATAAATCGATTGCTAATCGATAAGTTTACCATAACGAAGTTTATCGCTTATTTATCAATTGGTTATAAGCTGTTCCCTAATAGCAATTTCGATATATTCAGCTCTCTGTAACAAAGCTGTCGATAATTTATCGGTTGTCAATAAATTGCTCCACACTAAGGCTTCCGATAATTTGTCGACTAATTTTTTATAGTTTTTTTATCCATAAATTAAGTATGCTATAACGAAAGATATCGATAATTTATCTATTCCATTTTTCCATACATTTTCTTTGGCGATTAATACGTACGGTTTACAAATTAACTTGTCTATAACAAAGTTATCGATCACATTACTTTTACAGAATTTCATTATATCGAGCCTTATAAAATCAAAAAAAGGTTCGATATCTTGTCGATTAGTTATCAATATTTTAAACAATAATTGCTGATTAAAGAAATTTATTGACAATTTATCAATTAACTTTTATTAATAAGTTAAAAGAATTATCGATAAATTAAGTTTTTATTATCGATTACCTGTTGGCATTAGTAATCAATGACTGATCAATTGTAATTTCTTTGTACAAAATCAGTTATCGATAACTTTCATTTTCACTAGAAATTTATAGTTAAGGTAACGATAAACGATAAATTTTTGTTTGCACAAAAATGTTATCGCCAACTTTGATTTGAAACGTTAAAATATATTAAGACATTTTTAACATCGTTATCGTTCACTTTTATTTTGCATAGGAAAAGTTATCGATAACTTTCGTTTAAGAATAAATTATCGATAATTTTTATTTTTATAAAAAAATTATCTTTAAAATAAATTATGACATTTTTAACATCTTTATAGTTGAATTTTTTATTGCATGAAAAATGTATCGATAACTTTTTATAATAAATTATCGATAAATTTCTTTTAGTAATAAGTTATCGATAATTTTTGTTTTTTATAAAAAAGTGATCGTTGAAATAAACTAAGAAATTTTGTTAACATTTTTATCGTTGCATAAAAAATTTATCGATTTCATTTTCACAAAATGTTACTCGTATCACAAAGAAAAATTTTGACTGCTTACATTATCCCTGTCATTAGCCTTAATTTTGCAAAAAGTTATCGACTAATTTTCGATTTTTCTTTCGTAAAAAGAGAAAAAATTATCAATAACTTTCATAAAAGTTCTACAGATAATTAACAGCATTAAACCAAATGCCTTATAATCACTCACTTTCCTCAATCCATGTTTTATAATAAAACATCCCTTGTTGACTTTCCCATCCTTCGTCCATAAAAAAAGTTATTTGATATTATTTTCTCAGAATTATAATCTTCGCAATCATGTCCCTGCTAAACTCCCTCCAATCACTCATTTCCCTGCAATCCTTATTTCATAATAAATCATATCTTGTTCATCCTTTAATCCTTCCCAGCCTTCATCAAACAAATTTTTTTGGTTTTATTTGACCAGAATTGAAATATGCAAAATCCCGCCCCTGCTAAATGCTCCCTAATAATTCACTTTTCTCAATCCTTCTTTTTTTCCTTTAGTATCATTCCATCCTTCGTCCAAAAAAATTTTCTGATAATATTTTTCCAGAATTGAAATATTTCCACTCCCATCCCTGCTAAAAGCCCCACAATCACTACCCCCAGTACTTGTTTTATAATAAAACATTTCTTTTTCACTTTATCCTCCGATATCCTCCCCTCCTTCGTCTAAAGAAAAAAGAATCTTTTGATATTATTTTCCCAGAATTGAATTATATTCCCAGTCCCATCCCTGCAACTGACGCTCGAAATTAAAATTTAAATTTGAACAGCATTAAGGCATGGATTAATATCAAAATTTTTTGTTTCTTTGTTTCTATGTTTTTTTTCTTTCTATCTCTCTTTTCATTTGATTGAACTAAATCCAGTGTAAAAACTAAATCAAACAAATCGCAATCAGAACAATACAAAAATATATACACAACATTTATTTTTTTTGTATCCCCTTCTTGTAACTTGTTAAACTAAAAAAACAAACTACACCAAACAAAACATTAAAAATAAAAACATCTTTATATGAAAAAAAAACAAAAAAAAAACAAATATCATCAATATTCGTTCGCCCTTCCTAGGACTACCCATCTTCCATCCCAGAAATCGCTTCAGGGATATGTTGTCGCCCAATCCCCATGCTCCCATCTCAGCCTTCACCCGTGATCCCTTCTGGTGGGATATGGAGGATTTAGCTCCTGTTCGTGCTCGCTCACCATTCCGTGCATCATCGTTGCCACGCAGTGGTTCCCTTGCCAGGGACTCATACTTATCGCCCGTGAAGAATCGTTATGTGTGGACAAAACATCCCGTCAGACCATTGACTCGTAAGTATTAAATGTTTGCGTTTTATTTATTTAAATTATTAGATGATTGATTTAATTTTGTAAATAGAAAAAAATTAAGAAAATCCCTTCTCCCTTAGTTAAGTTTAGTGTAGTCTGAGTTGAGTTTTCTTAAGCTTTTTCATAGTTTTGGAGTTCAACATACAATTCCTGTGTAAATATACGACTTCATTTCTGTTGATTGTGTGACTAAAAAATCAGTTTCATTAGAGTTAATTTTTTTGGTTTGTTTCAATAAGTAAAGCAATGGAAACCTCATTTTGTTAAACCCCAACCGTTGACAAATTTTTCCATAAAAAAATTCTTAACGCGTAGCGTTGTCCTCATGACTGTGGCACAGAAATAGCAAATTATAAGAATATGAGAAGGAAAAGCTTTAAAGCTTAAAAAGCGTTTTCATTCCAATTACAAGTCGATGAATGAAAGTAATATTGTAAATTTTTTTAAGCATATTTTCAGGGGCGATGAATTAATATTTTATGCTGCAGCTTGGGATATTAAAAAACCTCTAAGCCTCTAAGCCTCTAAGCTTGGCTTGGGATATTCGTATAGAAAATAAAACACAAATTTTTGCTTTTTATTTTTAAACTTTTCTTACTCAAAACGACCGTTCGAATTGTGTAAACGTGGGTCATGTTGTGAAGTTTTGTAAAGGAATGATTTCATGAAGACGTTTTAGTATGAATTGGTAGACACATTTTTTGCATTCATATGAATTCTGTGACAAACCTGAACCAAATTTGCTTTTTTTTTAGTTTAAATTTATTTTAAAGGATGTAACTAAAGTGCTTTTGAAAACTTTGGTATTGCTGTGAGAGCTATAAAATAATTTTTAATTTAAAAGAAACTTAAAAATACATATAAGGATTTTCAAAGCTCTGATTTTTATTTAACTAATTAAATTTCTAAGCTTTAACTTAAAATAAAAATATTTAAAAATGTATGTACATGCAAATTAAGCTTATTTACATTGAGCTTTCCTAAGGCAAATAGACAAAAATAAGAAAAAAGTTATTTTAAACAATAAAATAGCACTTCAAAGATAATAGAACAGTTCTCTTTAAAGTGTTTTAATGTATCAAACTTAAAGCTCATAAAGCTCAATTATAAAAATTCCCATATCATTAAATCTTTTCTGATTATACTTTTTAATTAGACTAATTAGCTTTTCTTATTAGACTAATTATACAAAAAGCGTTCGATCGACAACTTGAAGAAGAAAATTTTTAACTTATTTCTAAAAGTAGACCTTCAAAAAATTAAGGAGAAAAGCTTTATAAAAATTTATTCTTTATAAAAGCAACTCAATACTATTTTACATAGAATGAAAACTTTTAATATGAGAGACAAAATTCCGTTATAAAGTTTTATTGTACCACACAAATTAAGCTTCAACTAATCAGTAGCTTACAGCAGCAACGTCCAAGCCATATGCACAATGTACAAACTTTTACAAAAGAGTTTTTGTGCTGTCATTAAATATGTTAAATTAATAATAAATGAATTGAATAATAATAATGGAACTTTTGGCTTCCTTCATACAGAGTGCTTTTGGAGCTTTCATGCGTGTATATAAGAAAAAATTTTGAACAATATTCTTATGATAAGAAAGCTTGTTCTCGTAAGATTTTAGACAGACCCACGTTGAAGCTTTGAACTTTTTGAAATTTTAGTTAGAAAGCTTTCATGTAATTATGTACCATAATTTAAGATAGCTTTTAAGCGAAGCTTTTTCTCAAAACAAGAGTTTCAAAATACATTACATATTTTTATGGTAAGTCTATAAATTTTTTTTTAACTTTCAAAATTTGGGAGAATTTGAACTGAGTATTTTAGGAAGCAGTCGTTTAAAAAAATATTATAAGTATTGAATTAAAGAAGTTAAGACTAAATTCATATAATGAAGAAGGGATAAATGTTCCCAAAAACGCTGCAGAAATTAATTTTTCACCATTTTGTACCATTTCGCTCTTCTATAGTTCTGCTCTTAAAAAATAGAAAAATGTAAAATCGTTTGGATTATGTAAACTATACTAGAAAGTTTTTAAGCTAATCAAGCTTTGGCTTTTTTATAATATTTTTTTTCTTAGTCAGGGTTATATAAAAAGTAGTTTATGTTATTTATCTAAATATTTTTCTTTCACTTTTCTAATTTTTTTATTAAAAATAATTCTTATTTCACTTATTAACAGCTGAAGAAGAGGCATTTGAATAAACTAGAATTAAAAAAAGCCACTCACGTGCTGTAAAATATATATAAATTAATTCATTAAAAAAAAAAACGAACTACATCTCGTTAAATCTTTTACAATATCAACTCATCTTCGAATTTTAACATTAAATCAAAAAATGTCAAAACGAATTTAGAGAACTAACCCACAAGCATTAAAAAGCACAAAATATAGAAAAATTGGTAAGAAAAAGTTTAATATAAAAGAAAGTTATATACATGCATGTGCTAAACTCCCAGTACATACATACATATTGAAATTATCCAAAAACAACTGTTCAACTTCCAAATGTTTGTTTAGAATGTAAACCTAACACAAACTCCACACACAACACACAAAATACCCCAAAATTACCTTTTACATGTAATGCCATAAACTGTTTAAATAACATAACACTACATTGCAAGTAGTTCTGTTAATAACATTCTGTAGCAGTAGATTTTAGTAGAATTTGAGAGTTTAATTGATTTGAAAAAAAATTTGTGTTTTACTTTTGTATTTTGATAAATGAAACTAATTAATTTTCTTTGTCTCTCTCTCTCTCTCTCTTTATACTCAACAACACTCCAGCCCATCGTACTATTTTGTAAATTATGATGTTTCCGTGCCTTAACTGAAACAAGCAAAACGAAAAAAGGCCTTTGGACCATAACGATTCCCAAAAATAAAAATAAAAAAGCGAAACTCGAAACGAAGAAGATTTTTTCAACCTAAAAACGCCATCTTTATAATATCTTGCTCTTACTGCACAAAAACACAACTACCATTATTAATCATCCCGACATCACGAATTGCCTAAGTGTCATTTAAAGATCGCCTCTCGCTAAAATTACATTTAATTTTATATTTTCTATGACTTTTCTTTTCTTTTTGTTATTTTCTGTGTAAAATATTGTATTACAAAAAGCATGTTAAAAAAAATATATAAAAAAAAATTATTATAATAATAAATTGATTTACATTTAAGTTAAAAAAAATTAAAAAAATATTTTTAAACTTGTTCCTTTTTTGTATATGTTAAGTAAGAAAAGAAAGAAAGCTTTAAGCACGCACCAGTAAAAATATGTTTTCTCTCTTACATAAATAAGCCTTGCATGGCCTAATGTCTACATTTATAAAAATATATAAATTATATATAATGCAAGAAAGCTGTCAAATGTGAAATTTACTTTAGTTAAATATAATTCTAAGTATAATAGAAAACTGTTTGTGAAATTTCGTCAATAATACATGTCTGCCAATAATGAAAATTGTAAATGAAAAACAAAAAAAAAACATAAAATTTTGTAATAAAATTACAGTCGGAAAAAAGAAAACTTGTTGTTGTTGTTTTCACTTTAACGTACCTTTTCACAATGTATGGTTAAAAGATCACAGGGACTTTAACGGCAAGTTTTGTATGAAGAACTGTCAGTTAAAGTGCACGTTAACTCTTAACCATACATTTTGAAAAGGGACGTAAATGGGTTTAATTTAATGCAGCGAATTTAAAATTTATGAGAGAGAAAAAGATAATGACTCAAAAATTGCTGTGTGTGTTAAACTAGCCTTTACAAAAATATGTCGACTAGAAAATGTTGTGTATGCCAAGGCGAATACATATTAGGTGGTCGCAAGGGATCAGGTGACTATTTTCGCCGCTGGTAATTTGAATATACCTGGGATGTCAAGACACATTTTTCAGTAAATTTTTCTGACATTTCAAGTATAAATTTCTCGAATCGAATTGAATTGAGCTTACCTTACATGATATGCTTTGTTTGTATGCAAAGAAATTGATATTCAGCTAGCTGAGGCAAGCACCATAACATTTAGCAGAGTTCATTTAGCAACGTTTTGGGCGAAGAACTTCTTCGCCCTATACGACGAATTCATCGGTAAGAATTCGCTGTTGTTTACTGTATGTGCAATTAAAGAACAAATTTAAAAAATAAACAAATAATCAAAGAATTTTAAATATTTATGAAATTCATTAAATTAATAAATAACGTGTGTGTTAAACTAAAATCTATTTTGCTTGCACGTAAACGCAAAATTTAGTACTTAAGAGATTTCGGCCAAAAATTTAAAAGATTTCCCACACAGAAAAAATGTCCATTACAAGATTTTGTGGAAATCTACTTAAAATCTGGAAGTACTTAACAATGCAGTAGTGTAAGGTTTCGTACACTAAAGCTGCAATGTCCGTCTGTCACAGGCTGCTTTTTTGGAGAACCTTAAGGACTACAGTTCTGAGATTTTCACAGAATATGTAAAACTTTTGCCACTACAACAATAAATGTATGACAGTTAAAACTTATAAGCTGTTCTGAAGCGAGCAAAACAACAAGCTAAAATTCTAATATAAGACAATTGAAATATTCAAAGTTGGTGTATTTTTATGCAGACCACACAAATTAACACTGAAATTTAAAAATACCAAAACTAAAGGGTATTCTATCACTTAATGTAATTTTGACTATGTAATTTTAAAAACCTGCTGTATTTCGGAAATTGTTTTGACATTTTCAAAAACGCTAAAACTAAAGAATTTGAAAATTTAAAAAAAAATCGCGAAACGAAAAATTACCAAAATAAAAAAACGCTTGACTTAAAATTATCACCAAAAAATAAAATAAATCGCTCAAACGAAAAAAAAAAATTACAAAAAATTGCCAAACGCCAAAAAAATTGCATAAAACAAAAAAATTTAAAAATAATCTAAAAAATTTTTAAAATTAAAAATATGTTTTCAAAAAAAGTTGCAAAAACCGATAAAAGCCAAAACTAGTAAAAGCGTCAATATTAAAAAAATCGCCAAAAAGAGAAAAAAAGCCTAAAAGAAAAATAACCCCAAACATAAAATAAATCGCTAAAGTGCAAAAAGTCACCAAAAGTTACAAAACAAAAAAATCGCCAATACGAAAAAATCGCTAAAAATAATATATTAAAAAAAATCGCCCAAAAGCGAAAAAACTACAAAACTAGAAAAAATATCAATACTAAAAAAAATCGCTAAGACGAAGAATTGCCAAAATAAAGAAAGCGCGTAAATGAAAAATAACCCCAAAAATAAAATAAATTGCAAAAGGTCATCAAAAGTAAAAATGTCGCACCAAAAAATAAACACAAAAAGTAACCCAAAACAAAAAAATTGCCATAACTAAAAAATCGCTAAAACTAAAATATTAAAAAATAAAACAAAAAATAGCCTAAACCGAAAAAACGACAAAATTAGAAAAAATGACAATAGTAAAAAAATCGCCAAAACGAAGAATTACCAAAAAGAAAAATATCCCCGAAAATAAAATAAATCGCTAAAATTCAAAAAAATCACTCATGCTAAAAAAATCGTCAAAAGCCTAAAAATCGCCAAAAAAAAAACTAAAACTAAAAAAATCGTTAAATATAAAAATATGTTAAAAGAACAAAAACGAAAATCGGCAAAATCCAAAATCGATAATACTAAAAAAATCGCCAAAACGAAAAAATTAAAAAAGCGCATTTATGAAAAATATCCCCAAAAATAAAATAAATCGCTCAAAATGCAAAAAATTGCCCATAGTAAAAAGATCGTCAAAGGGATAAAATATCGCCAAAAACCGACAAACGTCAATACTATAATAATCTTTAAAACGAAAAACTGCCAAAATGAAAAAGAGCGTAATGAAAAAATATCCCAAAAAATAAAATAAATCGCTCAAAAGCAAAAAAGCCAGCAAAAGTAAAAAGGTCACAAAAAAAATTACCGAAAACAAAAAAAGCTCTAAAACTAAACAAGCGCCAAAACTTAAAAAATCTTTAAAACTAAAATATAACCAAAAAATCGGAAAAAAACGAAAAAATCGGCATGACCAAAAAAAGCATAAAAACTAAAGAAATTGCTCATACTAAAAAAAAATCGCTCTAAGTCTGAAAAAAATCGTTAAAACTAAAAATAGCGTTAAAGCAAAATTTAAAAAAAAAATGTCTATATCAGTTAAGATATTCGTTTATATAGGCTAAAGTTCTTATGGTATTAGATATCGTTACCTTAATATAGAAAGACCCTAACTCTATAATTTTTTTAAATCGAGTGTCTTTGTACATTTTGATCGATCTAACGCATCGAAAAATGCAAAAATCTTGATTTCAAAAAAATCATGAGTTAGGGCTTTTCTATATTAAGGTAACCATATAGTGTTTGTACGGAACCCTTCGTGTGCGAGTCCAAGTTGCATTTTATTGAATTTATTTCAAAAATTATATTAAAATATAAACCACTATACTTAAAAAGTTGTGTGGATCAGAGAACAGATTGAATGCCCTAATTTGTTGTTTTGAAAGCAATTGCAAAAAACCTGCATATTGTTGTTAATCCACAACATTTGAAATAAACAACGCATGGCACAATCGAAAGAGATGAATTTTATTGCGTGCATTGCTTGTTTTATATAAATGTTCAGTGGTCTTGTCAAAAGCAACGAATTCTCAGTGAATGGTGCGAATGCTTTTTACTGTGATTGCCCACAACGCAGTTTTTATACTTTGTGCTTGTATAAAAAACTCTTACATTAGTATTCATAAAACACGATATAGATTGGAAATGTATTTTATGTCATATTTTATACGAGACAGTTATTTTAAATACATTTTAGATTATTTTAAATTTTCCAAAATTTATTTTTTGCATTTTCTTTTTTTTTTTCTTAAACTGTAAATATCAACAACATTTGTTTTTTCTAAAATTTCCTCCCTCACACTGCATTTTTTGTTTTATTTATAACCATAAAAACCATTTAAAAGAAACTTTTTATTTAAACGTGATTTACAAAAGATCAGCGAATACTGAGTGAAGGGTATGAAAGAAATCCATTCTTTCATGCTGCATCATTTCATTTCGCTGCTTGTGTTATATGGGCATTATAGTAATATAGTGCACATGAGCAATCAACAAATCGCAATGAATGGTATCATAGCAATTACATTTGTTATTGTTGTTGAATAAATGCATGGCAATAGCAACGAATTTATGAATTGTTAGCAAATGCGAATGGTCTCATTCTCTTCTCTGGTGTAGATTCGCTTTATGGCAGTTATTTGGTTGTAGTTTAGAACAAAATTTCATTCAATGGTTTGTGCATTGGATACGAAATCTTAATAAGCGCCAATTTCACCGACTCTATTTAAATATAAATTCTTATTTAAATATCGATTTTCGTTAGTTTTTTTAATGGAAAAATTACTTTAAAATTTTGAATTGATATTTAAATAAGTTGGTGAGATTGGCTGTAAATATTATAAAAACTTGATGCAAATGGTGTAGATTTCGTTAAACGTTTCAATTCAAAAATCTACTATAGATTTCATGCATATCTCTCATTAATATAAATAAATTATTTTTCAATTTATTTTTTTTCTGTTTCATGTAAAATTTCCATTAAAATTCCCATTAACCCTTGTTTGACCTCAAGGTCAAGGGTAATGTAAAACTTTTCGTTTATTTATTTGGCTAAAATTTGCTAAAAGCCTAAAGAATTATTATTAAACAAATGTTTAAGGCTCAAAAAGCAAGTGTCACATAATTTATACATAAATATCTACATAAGTCGAACAATAAATTAATTTGTTATAACTTTTACGAGTTCTTCAATTCAATACAGGTCCTCATTTAATATATTTATGTTTGAGCGTGTGAGTGTGTGTGTTTTTGTGTTGGCAGTATTAATTTCATTACATTTTGTTTACAACAGTTTTCAATAAAAAAAAAGTTCTTCACATTGTGCTTCCTCCCTCTACGTAAATTTATTCTTATTAATTTATTTCCTTTTGACATTCGTCCTTAGAGATTTTTCACCTTTAACGTTTATGTGTGGGAAAGTAACTGAATTAAAAAGCAAAATTGAGTTCTTTTTTGGTCTCTAGACACAGCAAATGCTCATGTTAAAATTTACTTGGTAAATACACTAAAGTACAAATATATTCTGACAGTCAAGCACACTTACAGGTGTATGCGGTATGTACCAGAGAACAGAAATGAGTAGTAAAAAAGTGAATAGAGTTAAATATGACTTATAATTTCTTGTACGCAATATGCGCTCATATTTATTGCAATGTTGTCTATGAAGCGAATCACTCGAAAGTTTGCAGTGAGCATGGAACTCATACAGAGCAACATTTATGACGTTATTGATTTCGACTCTGTTAACTCAATGCCTATGGACGACGCAAAATAAATAAGTATGACTCACAATTCGAACTTCGCATACCAACATTAAAGTTCTCATTATGAGGTTGTGTATTTGTTTCTCTGTTGCTTATTGTTGTTTGTTTTTTTTTGGAATGGAATTGAAAAACAACCCTATTTATTACTATTGTACACAACTTGCAAACTGTTTAATGACTAAACTTTTAAATAAATACACATACATGAGCTAAATGAGTTAAATCAATGCGAGTAGTGTAAGTACTTTCCTGAAATTAGAAAACAAACTGAGGTGCTTTGTAAATGTGTGTGAAGTGGTATGAATATGAATGTCAACATCGCATTCATATTTATTTCAACTTATTTATAAATTAATGTCATTGAGAGTGTGTGTACATCAGAGTAGTTGAGTTTAAACCATGTCTAAGCATTTATATTTAAAATATCATGAGTCATAATGAATAGCAAAAACACGATTCATTGCTGATCTCTGGTATGTAGTCGTATATTAAAGATGTGCAAGGGTAGACAATAAAGTATTGGAAAAATATCAAAAAGGGAATAAATGTAAGAAAAGATTTGTGCTTTTGTTTTCACACACGTTAATAACGAAAATAAAAGTTATGTCAAGTCCTTGCTGCAAGAACGTCATAACTCAAAAAAAAAAAAATTTTTTTAGTTATTATTAAAAAATTAATTGTCACTTATATCGTTATTTGTATTGTGTAAAAATTTCATGAAAATAATTTTTTAAACTCAACTTTTGACAGGAAAATTTAATTTTCATCTTTTTTAGCAGCAACGTAATTCCTTTAAATAAGCTTAACTAACAAAATGTATATATTTTTTTAAATTCATATTAATTTTAACACTTGAATTGAATTAAAGTAAAATTATTAAACTAAAAATTTCTTTATGATTAAATTTTTTAACAATTGTCTAATGATATTCTTAACAAATCACTTGAAAATTGTTTGCTGGGTTGTTGATGTCGCTATTTAGCTGGAAAAGGTAAGCCGATAATAGAAAAACTCTAGCTACAATAAAAATAGAAAAAGTTCAAAGAAGACGAAAAAAATTAAACAGAGAACACTTGAAATCCATAATTTCTTGTTCAAGAGCAAAAAGATTTGTTAACATAACGACCAGAGATTAAATTGAATATTCTGCTGTTTCTTCATTGACGGAAATGACCATTAACATGCTGCAAACATTTTTAGAATTTTGTAAAAGAGAAAATTTTTCCCTAAAATTTAAGGAAGAAAAAAAATAAATCCAAATGATGATTACATAATTAAAGGGAAGGAAAGCTTAACAATTTCAATGAATTATGGAACACAGCGGGAAATATTAATACTAAGAAAGACAAGAATATCGAAGTATATCGTTACCTTAATCTACAAAGGCCTTAACTCATTATTTTCTGGAAATCGAGTTTTTTTGTATATTTCCATAGAAAATATTTTTTTATCAAAATCCATAATTTAGGAATTTTGTAATAAAACGAATGTGTATCAGTTAAGCTATTTTGGCAGTTATGGCTCCATATTTGTTCTAACTTATTATTATTGCTACCTTAAGATCAAAAAGTTAAGCATACCTTTAGGGGCCACATATAAATATTTGCCGCTTTAGTCTTGTGTTAACAACAACATCTTAAAATGGCGCCTTAAAGCAGCTAAAGCAAAAGGAAAACTTTTGTTTTTGTAAAGAGGAATGTGTATGTAATTTTAATCAGGTTCATCGAACTCCCAATACAAACTAATCGAATGTCGAATGTAATAAAAATAAAAGGAAATGGAGATGACAAAATTGCTTTTACTTTTTTGTATTTAAACCATTTTTATTTATTACGTTTATT
Source organism: Tachina fera (assembly GCA_905220375.1). Lineage (NCBI taxonomy): Eukaryota > Metazoa > Arthropoda > Insecta > Diptera > Tachinidae > Tachina > Tachina fera. Next base: position 183,238,818 of record LR999963.1, read on the forward strand.
TCTTAGCAATTTAATTAAAGTCAAGCGTCCGTCGTCCTCTTAACTAATTTTTAAAGTACAGTTTTTATTAAATATTACGTTTACTTTGGTTTTTATTTTCATTTCATTTTGCTGTTCATAGAAATATTATTATTTTGCCCACTTAACACTTTATTTTAATTCAATTAAGATGTAATTAAATTTGACTTTCACTCAACCCTCAGTTTTGTGTATATATGTGTGTATGTATATGTATGTGTCTGTGTCTCCTGTTAGAAATATAAGAAAATTGTTTTTCAAAAGTCAGCTCAAAATATAAATACATAAATAAAATATTAAATGAAATGAACTGAAATTGCATGTTTTTCATGAAACGCAATTCAAATGCCATTTAAAAGTTAATTTTAAGTGGAATTCAATAATAAAATAATATTAAATAACTATTAATTAAATGGCTTTATTAAAGTTTTGGGCGAAACAAAAAGAAATTGATGAAATAAATGAAATTAACTCACGCAGTGAAAACGGTTGGATGGTTGTTAGTTCAATTGAATTTTGTGTCCAGGGAGACAGAAAATATTTATATTACAGTGGAAAACATGTGGCCTTAATTAAAATATGCGCTTTAAAGTGTTTTGAAAATTTAAAAAATTTTATTCCCCTACCCACTAAAAAAAAAGATTAAAAAATATACAACTTGAAACTTCATACCATGAGAAAGATTGAATCTCGTATCCTAAGTGGCCTATCAAAAGAGTACAGCCAGTATATTTGTAACTTGCAAATTAGAGATCACAAGCTGTAGGTTGCCATGACGAGTAAAATTTAAAAATTAAGTTTACTTTTAACTTTAGAAATGATCGTAGGAGGCTTGCGATTAAGTCAGCTGATTTTGATTCTCAGTGATGCCAAGTTTATTTTATATTCAATGCTATAAATTGTTAAACATAGTTCACTGTAGAACCCTCCACGTGGTGAGTAAAGGTCACTCAGTATTAAGTTGAGGTTTTGGTATAAGCTGTGACAAACACACACTTATCAACGGCGAAATTCTGGATGCTGCCAACAGTCTGTAAAAATCCTAAGTTGAATATAAAAAGAATGAATGGTGGGTAATAATGGTAAGCGAAAAATAAACATCATGCCATTTGACCTTCGCAATAATTTAACATTTTAAATAGAGACAGTTCAGTGTTGCCAGTTTTTTTCTGGAGCTTATTCCCAGTTTTCGATTTACCATCCCCAAAAATCCTCAAATTTTCCGATTTAAATTTTTTCTTTTGTAAAAATATAAAAATTTTTTATTTTTATTTAAAAAATAATTACAAAAATAATATATTTATTCAATAAAATTCATTTATATCGATTACAATATCTATATATATATATATATATAAATTATAGTTATAATTATAACTATAAAACTTGTAAAAAATTACACATAGTTTAAAATAGAAAAGTATAAAAAAATTTTAACAAAAGCTTACCATTTCAATAAATTCAGAATCGAAATCTTCCGAAACTTTGTTGTAAGTAGTATTTGTATTAAAAAGCTTTAGCATTTCAGGAGAAGAATTAAATTTGTCAGAACAAATTGAATTATTTTTAAAGTGTGTGTTTATTCTAAGAAGTGCTTCCAACAAGTCATATTGCAATTTGTTACGTATTTTTGTTTTGGAAGTGTTCATCTGGTGGTTAATCTGCCTTGATAATTCTGCATTCACTATGAATAGTAACACCCATTTTTAGACTTGCCAGACGCATATTTCTTAGTTCAAAAATAATTCTTATTATCATCACTTAAAAAAAAATCCTCAAAAAATCCCGTAAAATTTGGTTATAATCTCCAACAAATCCAGAGATCCCCAATACGAAATTTTCATCCCCAATCACGAAAAAAATCCCCAGGTTGGGGTTAAATCCCCAAACAACACTGAGACAGTTACGCAAAATCTTTAAATAACAGTATTGAGTAAATATGTAAATGTTCCGATAGAACTAAAATTGTTGTATATGTTGATGAGTTAATACATATACATATGTGAGAAAGGTGTAACTCGAATTTCCGATATTTTATAGGAGAAGCAAAAAACTGAAGAAAAACTAAAACATTTACTACGTGCAGAAATAATTTTTTAAGTTGCCCTAAGTTCTTGATTTTTAACTGTAACGTACTAAGATCTTCAAGGAGGATGCAATTATACATTGTCCGCCACAAAACGTTAAAACTCAAATTTCGAAAAATAATTAAGATACGATCATTTTATATTGAGCCATCGATGTGTGATGATTGCTTGCAACTTGAAAAAATAACCCTCATATTTATAAAAATTAAAGTGAATTTGAAATCTATTTTACGAAAGTTTTTTTATGAAATTTCAAATTCATTTTAAATTTTATAAATATGGAGGTAAGCGTTCAAAAATTTAAAAACGAATCAACTCGGTAAAAAGTTGCATATTTTTTGAAGGAACAAGGCACTAAAGCGCATTATAATTCGCTTTAAAATATTATCAATCCTTTAAAGAGCGTTCGTTTTGCATGTTTTATTAGATTCAAAATAATGTATTACTCTAAGCCAGGAGCTCGTATTACAAACATAAGTAGCGGTAGCAGCAGGCATGTATGTCCACGCTAAATTTACTTTATAATAATAGAAACCTGCGGGCAATTTAAGGCATTAGATATCCACTGAAATGTCCATACAAATCCAATTACAATTATAAGAAGATTTGTCCCGCCCCCCGCTTTATTTGAAGAAATTTTTTCTATTGGGAATATTCCCACTAATACTTACCGGGTTGAATCAATTAACCGGACATCAATTTAATGGAAACGACTGTTATCAGTTAACTAACTAACTTAACTATTATAACTTGTTGTACCACATACTCGAAAAATCGCATATGAATTTAAAACAGAAATTAGAGTTTATTTAAAAGAAAATTTTTTTTCTTACTAAATAAATAATTTTCTTGTTTTGTTTTGGCAAGACAAATTTTTTAAATTAAAGCCCTTCATTATGAAAGCAAGGCAAGTAAATTGCAAATTCCTTGCAAATAAAAATTGTTTAACTATAAATATTCTAGTTCATCATGAATAAAAGGCGAACACTTTCTTCAAGTAAAATTTTGCTCTGTATGTACGTGAAAATTATTTCCACGCTTCTTGAAGTTTTCAGTCTTACAACTTGTCCAACTTTTGTTGGAAGTTGCTGGTTTAGTACAATCTCCAAAAAAAAAACTTCAATTGCAATAAAATGGTACAGTAATCTTTTTATATGAACCATTAGTTTATTAAAACAGAAACAAGACAAAGTCAATTATGTAACAAGTAAGCGACTGACTGAAAGACTGACTTCCTGGAACTGAAACGATTTTATTTAAAATTTTTTAATACAAATTTTATGGCCTTTGCTTTCATTATAATTGTAAATATTAAATGGTTTTTGGGGATTGAGTTTTATGTATTTAAAAAGTAGAGTTTTATGTTTTTATGTTAAAACTTTTTTGTTTGTTTGTTTTTTTGCTACCTTATACATAATTCCGTTTCACTTTATTTTAATTGGCTTTGTTTATTTTTGTTTTCGAAGGAAATTTTTAATTTTTAGGAAAGTTTAAGAATACAAGGCTGTAAATAATGTTTAATTTTTTTGTGCGGCACGTTATTATTTAATCTATTTTGAGTTTGCTTTCTTTTTTTTTAAGTGGTTTTAAGAGAAAAAACGGGGTTTTACTCGGATTTATTTAAATTCTTGTGGCAAAAGTGTGGTTTAAAGAATTTTCCTTCTTAGTGGAGGTTAATTATTTTTTATTTTGCCAATATTTTTACCAGTTTCTTTGTGTTTCTCCATATTTATGCAAAAAAAAGGTATGTTTTCAAATATAAGAATTTTTAGTTTAATTTGAGACTTTATTATGAAATTTTAATAATGAAATTAAAATACATATTTATTATTTTAAGCAAATCCTAAAATAGAGCCTAACCCTTTATCACTCCATGTTACAGATATGTTACAAACTATTAAATCTCTATTAAAACTATTAATTTATATTAATTATTGATTTTTTTCAACTCAATAGCCTTCGTACAATATCATCTTTCAAACTGTAAAGTTCATTGTTAATAAAGTATTTTATCTGCTACGGCAGAAGAGATTTAAAGTAGCCCTACACTTTCATTACATCAGTGTTGCCGTTGTGCATTTAAAAAAAGTTATATTTTCGGCGTTGTACTTTATTAAATTTTGTTAATGGCCAAGTCAATTACTGTTTTCATTTCTAAAATATTGTGAGTGAAATTATTTTTAATTTGAAGTTCTTAGTATTTCCTTCCTTAGCCATTTTCGCCACAAGAAAATTAAATTTTAAAAAAATTATAGAAGAAATGTTTTTACTTATGCTACGAGCTCTCAAAATCTTTTAAATAAAAAAAGTTTTACTATGTTGAAGGGCTAATTAATATCCGAATTTATAAAAATTATTTTGTTTTATAAAACAAATTTTGCATTGAAATCATTTGTATACAATTTTTATAAATAAAAAATATTTGTATTGTATATAGAAAAGAAAGTATCATATAATAACTAATTAATTAATTATATAGAAAATAAAAATAAAACATCAAAGGAGTAGATATAGTATTTTTTTTAAATTTTTTTCGTACATATTTCTAAAATTTGTCTTCGAAAGGAATGCCAAAGGCGAATTCATATCAGTTTGTCTCAACTTCTTAAATAACTGTTTTCGCCGCTTGAAATTTGATTTGTATGTTAACATCTGGCAACACACATTTAGCAGTACATTTTTGTTCTCATCTCAAGTATGAATTTTTCAAAGCGAATTGAGGTGAATTTATCTGATAGGAATATGACTTGGGAGCACGGTTGCCAGAAATGCAGATTTATCTGGATTTTGCAGATTTTTACCCTCCAAAAAGACGAAATCCAGATTTGAAGATTTTTGGCTTAAAAACGCAGATTTTTCAACTCCAATTATAATGATTTTTTTTAAATTTTTCCTATTACTGTTAATATTTTTTGTTTCTTTTATGTATGAACGACTGACAGTTTAGAGAATTAAAATTTTTGAACTAAGAAGACATCATTGAAGAAAAAGAAGAAGTAACTTTGGCATGCTTCTGGAATAAAGCGAGCTTATTCTGATTATGATTTTGCAGCCCTAAGTTAAATTAAAATGTAATTTCTTTACCACATTAATTTGCAAATGTCGAAAGAATTTTGAGTCAAGTGAACTTGAATAAAACAAAGCTTCGAAGTCCTTTAGATATTTATGCAACAAATTAAATAATTTTTTGTCTAATTTTTTATGTATATCCGAATGCTTTTATCATTAATTTTACATTGTTTGCACATAACTATGAGTAATTTTTATTTGTTTGTTGGTTTTATGCATTTCGTTTCTCCTAAATAAAGACGGTTTTTAAACACAAAAGTTTACTTTACAAAGTCTAAAGTTTCTAGGAGAGAAGATAAAACAGATCTTATTCTATATTCTTTTTTCTTTAACAAACTTAAGACTTTCCAAAGTAATCTTAGCGTGTGGAAAACCCGTCAAACTCATCAGTACACTTCAACCAATATCGCAAAATCAAAGATGTTATCTCGTAAAGATTTTTGCTTGAAGCTTGAAGTTTTGGTTTACAAAAGGTTTACAAAACAAAATGTATGGAAATTTGTTTGTTAAACGTTTTGTAACCCAAAATAATTTTTGTGAATATTACCTTTTATGTTTGTGTACGTAATTCTTAATAACACATTGATAGTCGTTCTATAAACATGTGAAGTTATTTGCCTTATTTTTGAGTTGAAGTCTGCTGATGAGTTTCTTAAGCTTCTATTCATAAAAAATAAAATGTGATTGAGTTATTTAAAAAAAAATTTCTAAAAAATTTAAATAAAATACATTTTAAGCCGAGTTTAAATTTTATGAATATGGGTTACTGAAAAAATATGGATCCATATTTATGTATTTTTTTTAATACATATAAAAAAGTTGTTTTAAAAATAGCTTTGACGATTTTTTGAAGATTTTAAAAATAAAATGCAGATTTTGAAGATTTTCTCATTAAAATTTGTTAAATTTTGCAGGTTTTAGCTTTAGAAATTCTGGCAACACTGCTTGGGAGCACTTGAATTTGTGTGCCTTTTTTCATGCAAAAAATTTTAAATTTTGGTTTTCATTAAAAACTCTTGACTACAGTAATGAAATTTTTCATTAAGAGTCTGAACACAATGTAAGGATTATTTCTTGGTGTGCGGTTTTCCATACGATTTTGAAGTAAAAATCCGCAGTGCGGGACGGAATAAAAATAAAGTCTATTTTATTTTCATTGCGGACTTTCTTACTCTCTCAATTTTTAATACTCTTTCTCTGAGTGACGTTGCCCCTCCTTGAGGGCGTTTTCGTCCTTTTCGTAATGGGTATAAATATTTACCCTTAAACGGAGACATCACAGTTGGAAATATTTTATAAAAATACTTCTCATAAAATTTTACTATTTCTCTGAAAATGAATACGACAAAAATAAATTTAAAATAGTGCAAATTTTATATTCACTTAAGGATTAACTTCGCACTTATTCAATTTGCATTTAAGGTACACAACGTATTTTATTTTTATATAAAATTCTATAGGAACATTTTTTTAAAACATTTTAAGCAACTCTATATCGATTTTCTTGCTTCCCTTCTTAAAAATTATTGAAATAAAAGCGCTTAAAAGGAATGAAAAGTGTTTAAAATATTTTACAAAAATATGCCCCATAAAGCTCTATTATAAGCCTAGGAATACATTAAGCTGGAACTTAACAAAACATACTTTTTCAGAACTAAATGAATATGTTGTATAGAACCTTAAAGCTAGAATTTTCTTACATTTACTTGTTTTCAGCAGATATTACATGAAGCAAAACACAAATCATTTTAGTCCTTTATAAAGTAAACAAAAAATTAATTTTGGATGGAATGAATACATTGACCCCTTGTTAATATTCGAACTGTGTTTAATAAACAAGAGACTATAAATCAATTTACAAATAGCTTCTTTTGCTTACTTTTATAAAAAAAAAACAAGAGACCATTATATACAATATTAAATATTATGTTTGGACTTGAAGCAACAGTCAAAAGGATGAGAGTAAAATAAAGAAAAAGTGTACAAAATATTCTTTTTTTAGTTGGATCATAACAAAACTTTTTTTTATATTCTTGTATTCTTAATATAAAATATAGAATTAAAAGGCAGGCAATTTTTCTTGTTTCTTGTTGCTGTTTCTTGCTTTCCTTCATATTTCTAACACTGCTTGACCCCTAATTAAGTTACAAAAATACAAAAAAAAAACATAAGTGGGATAAAATTAATTTTTGCCAAACAGCCAAACTCTTTAACCTCGGAACATTGAACCTTTTTTTTCAAATGAAACAAAGAAGAAGAAAAAAGACGAAGTAAAGGAAAACAAATAAATAAATGTGAAAATTTGCAACATAAACGAGCCACAATACATCAATTATTTGTTGTAGTACTTTTGCATTTGAACTTAATATTTAATTTCTAAACTGATGTTTCCAGTACGATGACATTGTCTGACCTTTGAATTAACGAATAAAACGTTTATTCCCAAAAGTAACGCCAAAACTTAAATTATTTAGTTAAAGTTTGTCCTATGAAAAATAAACCACTTAAAGAACTACAAATTGTTAGAAACAAAAACTAAACAAGTTGAAATATTGCAAAATATAATCATGGGAACAGAATGAGAATTCCGGCAAATTTGTCTATAATAAAAAACATTTATATCACTTAATTTTCTAACACCAATTTTCTGAATTCACCAATTCTATTTAAATATAAATTTTTATTTAAAAGTTTTTTTCAAATATTTTATTTTTTTATGAAAAACAATTTTTAAATATGAATTCTTATCTATAACGAGATAATTTTTTATTGAGGATAAACTTTTATTTAAATAAAACAACTGACCTTGCTTATAAGAAAACTTGAAAATAAATATAATTTAAAAAAATTTTTATTTAAAAAATTTCACAAATAATTTTTCATTAAAAACTTTTTATTTAAAAAATTTTTATTATTAAAAATTTAAATTTTTTTGTATAAAAGATTTCACAAATAAATTTTTTATTTAAAAAATTTCTGAAAATATTTCATTAAATTTTTTTTATTTAAAAGATTTCACAAATAAATTTTTTATTAAATTTTTTTATTTAAAAAATTTCACAAATAAATGATTTATTAAAATTTTTTTATTTAAAAAATTCACAAATAAATTTAAATAATTTCAACAATAAACTTTTTATTAAAAAAATTTTTTCTATTTAAAAAAATTTCACAAATAAATTTTTCATTAACGAATTTTTTTAATTTAAAAAAATTCACAAATAATTCATTAAAAAATTTCACCAATAAATTTTTTATTAATTTTTTTTATATAAAATATTTCATGAATAAATTTTTCATTAAAAAAATATAGAAAAATAAATTAAATTGTTCATTAGTTTTTTTTAATTAAAAAAATTCACAAATAAATTTTTCATTAAATTTTATTTAAAAAATTTCACAAATGAATTTTTCATTAAAAAATTTCACATAAAAATTTTTCATTAAAAATTTTTTTTGTTTTAAAAAATTTCACATACATTATTTTATTAAAAAAATTTTTTATACAAAAAATTTTAAAAATAAATTTTTTATTAAACAATTTTTTTTTATATAAATATTTTAACATATAAATTTTTCATTAAAAAATTTCACAAATGAATTTTTCATTAAAAAAAATTTTTACTTAAAAAATTTTATGCATCGATAAGTTTTTATCTGACAATTTTTGTTGTAATTTTCTAACATTAATTCTTTGTTATCGATGAAAAGATAATTATTTTTGCTAAACATTTTTCCTCGAACCATTTTTTTTGTTAGAAAAATAGTCCTCAAAAAATGTTTATATACCGATTATTTATACATATCGATGAATTTGTTATCGAAAATTTTTGTTTAGATACATTTTTGACAAATCTCAAGTTATTTTTTATAAGATATTTTTTTCTGTTCATTATTTTAATTTTCTACCAATAATTCTTTGTTATCGATAACGGTATAATATTTTTTATTAATTAAAGTTACATTTTTCTTGAATATTTTTTTATTAAAAAAAAGGACTCTACAAACAAATTTTATATAAGATTAGAATAATCTTCTAAACACAATTCGATTACAAGAAATATTTAATTTTTTAGAAGTAAAAATGTTTTATATAAAATTTTTCGATAGCAATTATATTCGATAACAAAAATTTGCATAGAAAATTACAGCCCGTTTCTGCAAGACGTTGACTATGAAAATCTTGACGTTTCTGTAGTAGATTAAATAAATAAATGTAGAAGTTTGCTTTAATATATTACAAAAACGCCGAGATTTCTTACAGAAACAGAGGGCTATTCTATAAAAAAATTTTTATTTGTTTGCCAATAGCAATATACATAGTTATGTATAAAATTGGTAGATGGCTATAATATTCTATAAAAAGTTTATCAATGTAAAAATATATTTAGAAAATTTATCGAAAGCAATATTTTTATAGAAATTTGATAAGAGCAAAAACGTATACTAATAATAAGTCAATAATAGGGCAAGGTTCTTAATATAAATCTTATGAAGCAGGATTTTGTCTGAATGGAAACAGTCAGTATTCTAATGAAATCTACGGAAGTCACATACACATGTATTTCTTAAATTACTATAGAAATAAGCATTTGGTTGGTTTAATAAGCAATCTTTTATATGGAAATATGTTTTAAAATCCCTTTATAAAGCATTAATAACTTTTATAAATAAGGCTGTTAATATCTAAAATTTAAATGGAAATATTTTTCTTAATTATTATTGATTGAATTTAGTATTTTGGCTTCAAGAATATTCCCTATGATATTTCTTTATTTAAAACACGCAAGTTCCATTAAATTGGTCCTTCATTTTATTTATTAGTTAATTAAATGAATGCTATACTGGTTTGGTTTCATGACGGATTATGCACGAGTCAAATTCATCTCAACATGTTATTTATTCATTGAGTTTTTTTTTGCAAAATCCACAAGATAACTCTTTGAAGGCAAAATCTCTCCATTGTTGTGTTTGTTACTTAAAAATGTTGAAATAATTTGAAGCACATGCAAGCACGCTCAAATAAGCATATACAGATGTCAGAGTATTATAACGCAAACTGCAAAAAATTGCATAAGCCACTATTTATGTATGTATGTATGTGTAGTTACTGAAATACTTACCAAGAAAATAGAAATATTCTCTAGAAAAAAAATATGACTGCTCTTAATGGATAAGAGTTTTGAAATAACAATTTGGTACAGCGATGGTTAACGTAGTATTATTGCATTCTTTTTCAGCAGCTTATGAATTATGAGAAGCTATATACAACATTCTCCAAGATTTTTTAAAGGCACTATTTTTAATCTAAAAAAAGTAAATTTTGCTCTTAAGGCTTAAAAAATGCTTCTTAAGTCAAGGGAGAGTATGATTTTAAATACATTACTTTCCATGTGCCATCCGATCCGCCCACAAAAACTAAGTACGACGTTTTTTTTTAAAGCTACCCTACACGCAAAAGTACTTACTTACTTACGTACATATTCACATATAAGTGAACAAATAAATAACAATGGACATGACAATTTGTAGAAATGCATGGTTTTAGCATTTTATTTATGTATAAACGCACCCACACACGCACATACATAAACATGAATGTATTATTGTTTGACTGTTTATGAATATGTAAACAATCACAAAAGCAGAGTGGGTTGGAGGGAGTGAATGATATTAAATGAGAATACGTTTGCAGTTGATGAGTAACTGAGCATGTGTGCATGTGATTGTGTTGGGAATTTTTTGTTTTAACCTGCTGGTATGTTCAAGGTCAATGGGAGTATGGTCTTTTTTAGCAGCTTTAATGTGTTGTGTTTGGTTATGAGTGTTGTTGTTTTTTTATTTTCGCTTTAAAAACAGATAAAGAAGGTACTCTTTTTTAACTACATTTAAAAGTTTTGCTCTTTTTTTAATAAATGTGGGTGAAACGAAAATATCAAGAAAAAATTTAAAAAAACTTCTTAATATCACAACTAAGAGAAATATTTTAAATTATAACAGCCTTATTTATAAAAATTATTAAGGCTTTATAAGAAAAATTTGGTATGAAAATTTGTGTTAAAACCCATTTATAAGGCCTTAATAGCTTTTATAAATCGGCCTCAAGCCCGATTAAGATTCATTCTTACTGAATGAAATATTTTTATTAATTAATATGAGTTTCTAAAGAAAAGAAGAAAAATTAAACAAGACTTTATTAGCTGAGGGAAATACCAATATTTTTCTATAAAAGTATAAGAGTGAATAAGTTTATCTCTTTAGATAAATTTCAGGATGTTAAATAATATTAAATAATAGTTAGCTACCAATCATTCCAAATTTTTTATTATATGTATAAATATGTATTTGCTCATTGTCGCCAACAAAAATAGAAATTAGCTTAATTGGACTACAAAGAGAAAATCAGCATGGAAACTACCAACTTGCCACCGTGTTGTGTTGCCTTGCTGTCGTCAAAATAATCATTCTCATTGTTAAAAACATGTGTATATGGGAATTTCCATGATGTCGTTCACACTTAAAAAAAAGTCAAAATAAAACTAACTTTTATTCTGCTAATAAGCCTAACGTATAGCTCTAAGTAACCCTGATAATTAGCGCTAACTTTGATTTTGATCAATTTTCAGTTTTCAGAATAACTGCAAAAAAAATCCATTCGCATGTGACAAAAATTTATGTTGTTTTTGCGGTAAACCTGAAGCAATATTTTTCTGTGAGTAATTCCAGAGGTCCGATGCGCTATTGTCTCTTTGAAATGGGTTTGATTTTCCTCAAAAACGATTCACATAAATTTTTTATATCAATCTTAATTACAGAGGCACGTGACATGTTTTTTTATCATGTTATTTATGTATATTGTTTTTGTTGCTCTTTTTACAGAATTATAATAAAGCAAACTTAGGAAACCATATTTAAATTCAATCTTGTTTACAGTTGCACGTGACATTTTTTAATATCATGATATTTATATGACTTCTATTACTGCTTTTATGAAATTGTAATAAAACAAGCTTAAGAAATTGAATTTAAATTCAAATTTGTTCAAAGTCGCACGAGACATGTTTCTTATCATAATATTTAAATGGTTTCGGTTGCTCTTTTTATGAAATTATAATAAAGCAAGCTCTTAAGCAAGATATATTTAAATTAAAAGAAGAATTAATCGCATTTGTTTCCACAAAAATATGTTTTTTTTAATTTACTGGTTTTTTATAATATTTCACTTTCCTTAAGAGTTTCTCTCCTTGAAATTCTCTTTATTTTTTTTTTTTTGCTTTTTTTCTCATTTCAATTATTTAAAAGTATGTACAGTTGTTTTAATGTAATTTTTTTTACTATTGTATTTACGATGTAGCACGTGACAAGTCCCTATATTTTGAGGAATTTTTTGTTTTTGCTATTTTAATTATGTTAAATCACCTTTATTACTATTTTTCGCTGTTTTTGTCCGTACAAATTTCAATTATTTAATAAAGTTTAAAGTTTTTTATGTAATTTCTTTTTTAATTTTACTTTTACGTTGTCGCAAGTGACAAATCCTTAAATTTTCATTTAATTTGATATCGGGAATAAAAGGCGAACATTTTGTTCCAGTGAAATATTTCCCATGAACAAAATATGTTGAAAAAAATACCAAATAATACACTGGCACAGCAACCTTTAAAAAATTGGTGATCACAATTTTAGGGGAAAGGGAACACTTTTCAAGTGAACTTTTATTCCTGTGAATATAAGGGTGAATATATCTGCTTTTAGTGAATATTTTATGAGCTGCAATAACTAATAACACTAATAACAAATGTTGTTTTTCAATGTCGCACGTGACATCGAAATATATGAGATTTCTTAAAGCTAAGACTTACAGTTATTTTTACATTCGCATAGTTTCTCATGCATTCTTTTTTAACTCTTTGCACTCTCAGAGAGCAATAGACTATTTAAGAACGCTTATCAAAGTAAAACGAGGAAAGAAATATTCAAATGAAAAAAGTTCAGCTTTTGTGACTTTGTTATGTTATTTATAATATATATATATTATATAATATATATAATATTTTTTATATTAGTTAAATTTAGTTTTTACTCTATAAAAGTATAATTGTTTATCTAATTTTTCGACCTTTTTTATATGTTCAATGAAACTATTTTTTTAAGCTTTAGGTCAGTAAATTTTATAAATTTCTTTATATTTTTTTTATATCGATATTTCGTTAACGCTTGGTTAACTTCTTCAGGATTATTATTGTTTTTATATTTTGATAATTAGTTTTCGTCTTTTTTGCTTTTCAATTAACAATATTATTATTATTTTTCATTGAACATATAAAAGTATAATTAAATGGAGAATTTAAAAAAAGTTTTGTTTTTGTGGAATATCCCATATTGAAGTCGGTAGTCTACTGCGGTGAATGTGTTTAATGCTTTATACATCTAATAAATTTTTTACATAAAATTTTCTTTATTGATAAATTTAATAGGGAAGAACATTTTTTGAAAAATCACCGTCATGAAATCGTTGTGTTTACAATATAGAAAATGCTTTTTTAATTTGCTAAACGAAAACCACGTGATGAGACGTTCACACATAACATATGTAATTAGTTACGTAAACGCAGCCTCTAAGGCTAAAGACAAAATTTAAGCCAATGAAATGTCTAGTATGTCATGTACATACATACATCTCGTTACCTTAATATAGAAAGGTCCTAACTCAAAATTTTTTTTAGTCGAGCTTTTTGTATATTTCCATAGAAAAACATCTATTGTACCGAAAAATGGAAAAATTTCTATTTCAAAAAATAATGAGTTAGGCCTTTTTTATATTAACGATTTGTAGGCGACTACTTATGTATGTATGGGTAAGCAGACACTAAATTATATATATATGCACGTTTGTGCAAAACAAATTTAATAAAGACTCCGAAGAATACCCACAAAAGTGTCATAAAAATAAAGAGAGTATTTTTCACGGTTTATGTGTCGACGACATTAATAATGACAACGATGTCAAAATATAAATGCTGGGGAAATATTTTTTGTAAGCTAATTCAGGTTAGCACATTCATTTTAATTGGATGTTTGAAATAATGCTTTGGCAGGAGCTGCTTGCTCTGCGTACAAAAGCCATTATTTAAATCCCTTCAGTTATGTTTCGTGCTATTTATTGTATAAATACATACGACTACAACACCTTCGTTTCTCATACACGAATACAACTCATAGAATTATATTTTTTGTTAAGCAATTGTTGAAAAAAAAACACACGCTGTCGCTTATTAAGTCTTTTGTTGCTTGTATGTTATTTTAAATACGAATATTTACATAAATAATTGTTTTTAGAATTTTCTGTGTTGTGTAGGCTTGTAAATACTCGTATCGGTACGTGATAATTCACGCATGTGTGAGCTTAAATAATTAGTAAAAAAAAAAAATAAGGAATACTTTTTCAATTAAAAAATTCTGGGTAATTTTATTTTGGTAGATAAATTCAAATGTGCTTTTTTAGTAAGTTTTTCTTTATCACATACACGACCCTATGTAAAGCAAAAATTGACATGAAGAACCATAAGTGGCAAAATTGAACATGATATAAAAGAGTTTTGCCATGAAACTTCACTTTGAAAATCATGCTAGGACTTAGAGGTGGTTTAAAATTATGTAATGCGACCATTTTTAAGATCAAATTGTATAGAGAAACTCGTTAACACCTAATTCAATTTCGTCACTAATGCTAACTTCATGCCAATTTCTGCTTATACATAGGGCCGACAGTTTTTAAAATATTTTAAAATGAACTTGTTTTCAAGTGAAAGTAGCTTACATAAAGTTATTTTCGGAGTTTTATTTTATACCTTCCACCCCTCCCCCTTTTGGGCAATGCTTTTCTCAAAAATTTCAGTATAAATTTGCCAAAGCTTAACAAATCCTTAACCATGCTTGAGCGTTACGTTATATGTGAATAGCCCTAAAGTAATTTTTTAAACAAGTGATTTTTGAAAGAAATTTTGTTTGAGTATATTTTAGGGTTCTTTTATTTATCTCGAAAATCATGTAGCTTAATTTATTTTTTTTTTGAGGTTATTGCACGATATGCTATTTTTAGAAAGCACTTTTTTCACAAGGTCCTTTTTCAAAAGAAATATTTTTTTAATTACAATCTTAATCGTATGTAAATTTAATAATGTAACTATTATTTAAAAGATGCTTTCTTATAAGGAACTTTATTTAAATGTACTTTTTTAAATGTACTTTTTTGAAAAGGTATGTACTTTATGTTTTTTTGTAAAAGTTATTATTTTGAATAGATGGTTTTCCTAGCAGGTATACTTTTCAGTAAGTAAATTTTTAATAGGTACTTTTTAAGAGATACCTTTTTCAATATATAGGGTGTGTTCGTAAATGCATCACTGCGCTGCAAATGAAAATTTAACTGTTCTAAACTGGTTCAATGAAGTAGATAACGCATAAATAAATGTCAAATATGTTGTACAAACATGATTACTACTAAAACGGATTATCAGCGCACTTGTATTGCATTTTAAATAGAAGTTTGCACGTATGATGCAGAGCAGAGATGCATTTACGAATACACCCATACTCTTTTTAAAAGGTACACACTTTTTTTCAATAGACATCTTTCTTAAGTTACGTTTTTAAAAGCTATTTATACTAATTATAATTTGAAAGACACTTTTTTAAAAGGTACTTTTTTAAAACGTACTTTTTTAAAACGTACTTTTTTAGAAGGTGCATTTTTAAAAGTAAGTTTTTAGAAGGACTTTTTTAAAAGCTGCTTTTCTTAAAGGTACTTTTTTAAAAATTATTTTTTCAAAAGTAGTTCTTTTAAAAGGTACTTTTGTAAAGGGTACTTTTTTTGAGTTTGAGTGAGTTTTTTTAAAGGTACTTTTTTTAAAAGCTGCTTTTTTAAAAGGTACTTATTTTAAAACGTACTTTTTTAAAAGGTACTTTTATTAAAAGGTACTTTTTAAAAATGTAATTATTTGAATTTTACTTTTTGAAAAATTATTTTTTAAAAATGTACTTTTTTAAAAAGTGGTTATTTTAAAACTTATTTTTCCTAACAGGTACTTTTTTAGAGGTACTTTTTTAAAAGGTACTTTTTTCGAAACTACTTTTCTTGAAGGTACTTTTAAAAAATTTACTTTTTGTTAAACTTAATTTTTTAAAAGCTCCTTATCTTAATTATCTTAGTTACTTTTCCTAAAAGGTACTTTTTTGAAATGTACTTTTTGAAAGCTACATTCTTAAAAGGTTTTTTCAAAACTTACTTTTTTGAATAGGTGCATTTTTAAAAGGTAATTTATTAGAACGTACATTTTGAAAAGGTACTTTTTTAAAACTTATTTATTTTAAAGGGTACTTTTTGCAAACGTATTTTTAAATTGTGTTATATTTACAAGAAACTTTTTTTAAAAGGTAATTTTTATAGAAGGTCCTTTTTTTTAAAAGGTACTTTTCTTAAAAGGTAATTTTTATGAAAGGAACTTTAAAAGGTACGTTTTTAAAAGGTACTTTCTTAAAATGTACTTTTTAAAAGGCACTTTTTAAAAAAGGTACTTTTTGGAAAGAAAATTTGTTAAAAGGTACTTTTTTAAAAAGGTACTTTACTAAACGGTACTGTTTTAAGTAGGTAGTTTTTTTAAAGGGAGTTTTTAAGAGACACTTTTAAAACAGTACTTTTTTAAAACGTACTTATGTAAAAATATACTTACTGAAAAGGTACTCTTTCATGTAAATCCCTTTTTTAAAAGTTACCTTCTTAACAGTCATTGTTCAAAAGATACTTTTTCTTAAAAAGTACTTTTTAAAAATGTATTTTCTTCAGAAGTGCGATTTAGAATAGTTGGATTTTTCCAGAACGTAAATTTTTAGAAGCTAAGTTCTGAAAAAGCTCGGTTAAAAAGCTACTGCTTTGAAATAGTACTTTCCTTAAAAGTTATTTTTTTCTAAAATATATTTTTTCTTAAAGTATGGATCTTCACAGGCATCGTTCAAAATGTTTTTTTTTCTTAGGGGATTTTTTTTCGAAGAGTACTTATTTACGGGATACTTTTTTTGAAGAGTTCTTTTTTTAAGGTTGTTTTTTAAAAAGTGCTTTTTTCAAAAGGTATTTTTATATGTAAAATAATTAAGAGGTACTTTTTTTAGGAGGTAGTGCTATTAAGAAATGCATTTTAAAATTTGTTTTGTAAAGTTTTCATATAAAAAAAATACTTAAAAAGATGCTATTGGCCCATATTCGTAGTATATTTTAAGAGTTTAAAGCCAGTAATTTATATGGTAATACTGGTATTTTGTATGGTAATACTTGTTTCAAATTCTTAAGGTATACTATCTTTTTACTATGAATATGCGCAATTAATGTTTAAAAATAATTTTAAACAAATTGTTGGACGTGTTCTTGCATGCATGATTTTTATAGAGAGTTGTATATCGTCAGCTAAAATACAAAACCACTTAACTAACGAAAAATTCAAAATCGCATTTTAAATTAATTATTTATTACATTGCAACATATGACCCTTCAAACTTTCAAACATTTATCAAAGCAATCGGCCGTAATAAAAATTAAAATAAAGAAACTCTCTTGATAATAAAAACAAAAAATAGTGTATTAACGTTATTTTGAATTTTAGCCAATGATTTGTTATATTTTTATTTGAATTTTATAATTTAAGTAATTTTTAAATGTCAACTTCTTTGCTGAACTTAATTATTAATTAAAAAGTCTTAAATACAAATTTTTGAATGAATTAGTTAGAAAGTCTCGTTAAGTTATTATTCCACAAGAAATCTCACATTGAAAAAGAGTTCATACAATATTAAAGGCTCTTGGTGTTTGGCTTTTAAATTTAATAATAAATATTTAACGGTTATTAACTTAAGATTTGTGGATATACAGATTAAAAATTTTTATTTTACTTTTAAAAGAAAAAAAACTCCCGAAAGGTTTTAGGGCAAAAAAAATGCAAACAACAAGAATAATAATACATACATCAATATATGTGATTATGTTTACTGAAGAAAATAAATAATAGCATTTATTACTTTTGCATTTTTAATAAGCTTAAGGAAAGCATAAAATTATTCTTGCTAAAACAAATGCTAGACTTTTCTAAGCAGAAAAACGGAATGTTAAGGGAAAATCAATAAGAAATAAAAATTTATCTTTAATAGACAACGAGCCAGAGAAATATTGCCAAGAATGACAAAAATTAAAATTAACTTGTCATACTCTTTAAATATGTGTTGAAATTCAAAAATTGTAATAATAAACTAAAGGACTGCATTGAAATTAAAAAAAAAGAATTTAAACCTGTGCAAATATTTCGCTGATTCCAATGGCACTCAAAGGCCAACTCATAAGAAGGAGATAAAAAGACAGACAAATTGTGAGGAAAATAAAATAAAATTAAAATGAGAAAACAACCCAGAAGGCATTTAAAGTAAAACTGTCGCATGTCTTAGCCATGGAGGACATAAGCTCCAACGCTGTTACGGGGAATGACTTTGGCATTTAACAAGCCAAAGCAAAAGAATTTTAGCAAAGCAAGAATTCTTGTTATTGCTGTTTAAAGACGAGAAAATTCAAATAGCAACAAAAATAAAAATAATTTCTGTTTATATTTTAATATTGTTGCAGCAGTCAAGCAACTGAAAGTTCGTCTTGCAGAAAAATCTTTTGAGATAAATTGAAATTAAGTCTGTATGAAAGGGATTTTTATTAAAAAGAAATAATGCTTTAATGCTTTTAGAAGTTGCTATTTTTATGCCCATAACTGTTCAAAAGTAAAGTAGTTAAAAACAACAATGTCTACTTACACCAGCAGAGAATCGAATTACTTAAACATGCAAGGATTATTCTTTCCGGTTTTTATCACTCACCAAAAAACTGCCAAGCTTTGCAACCTACGCAAACACACATACACACATACAAACATACATATATGTACATGTATATATGTACATATGTATGTTATCTAACATAGAATCTATATGGTTCTGCATATTAGTGTATCTTTTATGGTTACTGCTGTAAACCTTTTTTCCCAAGTAATTTAAATAGGAAAATAAGTATTTGTGATGGTCCTGATTTTCTTTTTATTTGAATAAATTACTAAACAATGAACTCCTAAATAAACACTTCTTAACACATTTGTTTTTGTAAGGTAAGGACAACAAAAAAATGCTACAAACAGATTATGTAACAAATCAAATAAGCTCTGAAAGTGTCAAAATTTAATTTAAATAAATATCGTTGCTGATAAAACTATTGATTTTTTTATACTAAAATCCTTTTAAAAGGATTAACTTTCTTTGAATGTCTAACTTAAAAAAATACTTTCCTTTTTTTAAAATTGCCTTTTAAAAAACCACGTGTTAAAAAACTACATTTTAAAATAAATACATATATAAAAAAAATTAACTATTAAAAATTTTACCTTTTAAACTAAGTACCTTTTAAAAAGAAGTACATTTTAAAAAAAGTATCTTTAAAAAAGTACCTTTTAAAAAGAAGTACATTTTAAAAAAAGTATCTTTAAAAAGTACCTTTTAAAAAAACTTGTTAAAAAACGTACAAAAAAGCACCTTTTAAAAAAGTACCTTTAAAAACAAGTACTTTAAAAGAAGTACCTTTTAAAAAAGTATATATTAAAAAAAGTAGGTTTTAAAAAAGTACCTTTAAAAACAGTACTTTACAAAAAGTACCTTTAAGAAAACGCCTTTCAAAAAAGTACATTTTAACAAAGTACCTTCTAAAAAAAGTTTTTAAAAAAGGGGCCTTTTAAAAAGTGATTTTAAAAAAGTACCTCCTAGGAAAGGTACCTTTAAAAACAAGTACCTCGTTAAAAAAGTGTCTCTTAAAAAAATTAACTCTTAAAAAGAACCTTTTAAAAAAGTACCTTTTATATAAATACCTTCTATAAAAGTCCCTCTTAAAAAAATAAATTTTTAAGAAAGTGTATTTAAAAAAATACCTTTTGAGAAAAGCACGTTTCAAAAACAGTACCTTTTAAAAAACATACCTTTCAAATAAAGTATCTTTTAAAAAAAGTACCTTTTAATAAAAGTACCTTTCAGAAAAAAGCCACTTATAAAAACAGTATCTCTAAAAAAGTACATTATAAAAAGTGCTTTTTAAAAAAAGTACCTTTTGAAAAGTGCTTTTAAAAAAGTACCTCTTAAAAGTGCCTTTTAAGAAAATACCTTTTTGAAAAAGTACCTTTTAAGAAAATACCTTTTTGAAAAAGTACCTTTTGAGAAAAGTACGTTTTAAAATAAGCCTCTCTTAAAAAGTTAGTCCATATAAAATTACCTTTTAAGAACGTACTTTTTAAAAGAAGTACCTTCTAATAGAAGTACCTTTTAAAAAAAGTACCTCTTACAAAAGGCGTCTTTTAACAATTGTACCTTTTAAAAAAATTTCCTTTAAAAAAAGCACTTTTTAAGAAAGTTACAGGAAAAATTACCTTTTAAAAAAGTACCTCTTAAAAAAGGTACCTCTTGAGAAAATACCTTTTTTAAAAAACTACCTTTAAAAAAGTACCACTTAAAAATACTAGTTTCTTAAAAAAGTACATTTTAAAAAGTACAATTTAAAAAAAGTACCTTTTGAAAAAGTACCTTTAAAAAAAGTAACTTTTGAAAAGTAGAATTTAAAAAAGTACCTTTTGAAAAGTACAATTTAAAAAAGTACCTTTTAAAGTTCTTAAAAAAAGTACTTTAAAAAAGTAGCTTTTTAAAAAGTAATTTTTAAATTGAGTACATACATACCTTTAAAAAAAAGTAACTTTTAAAAAAAGTGGCTTTTAAAAAACTATTTTTTTAAATTACAAATTTTAAATAAAAATACTTTGTAAAAAGGCACCTTTTAAGAAAAAAACCTGTAAAATAATTATATTTTGAAAAATGTACTTTTTACAGTACAGTTGTCTTATAAAAAAACTTTTACTTTGGAACTACCCGTTTTTTAAAGTACGACTGAACTCAAATACATTTACACACATACATACATAGATCTCCTTAAGTATGTTTTTGGGAAACATTTTCAATTAAATACGGACTTATGTGCTCTTAAATTGCGTAAATTAGGAATCCAACACATAGTGTCTTCTTTTTATTTATAGCAGTGATTTACAGGATATTTCATTTTTTTTTATTATTTGTAATGCACAATAATTTCCCAGAGATTAATAGATAAGGAATCCATTTTCTAATACCCCTCTTACGCACTTAATTTTTTTTATTTTTCATATATTTTTTGTTGTCCTTTATGATACAATTTTATGAGACTTGATTTAGGCAGCAAATGAAACACATACCGCACACATATGTACATATGAATGCACGAGTAAGTACATTTAAGAGCTTTTAAATCTTAAAGTATGTATTAAAAATAATTTGATATCTGTGAATTTTATTAAACACTCTTAAAGAGGAAGTCATAAAAATGCTATTTTCGGAATTCATGAAAGTGTTGATGGTTTTCTTAATAAGCTTGAATCTATTTTTTATAGAAAAGGGTCTTGAAAGCAGTAAAAATTTAAAGCTAAAGTAATAAACATATTTATTTTTGTTTCGACATAGTAATACACGTGATTTTATAGATTTTTAATAAAATTAAACAGTGACAGTAAGAAACTTTTTAGTTATTCGCTCAAACTATAAATTACAACAATATCAAAATTTTGCTTAAGAATAAAATTACTCAACTGTACCTGGATTTAGGTCAATGCCCATATCTTTGACCATGTCCATGTTATAACTCATAGTTATGATCTTGCACATATTCATGTCCATTTACATGTTTCTTTTTATGCCTTTGCCCGGATCTTATCAATCGTAAGTGTTGGAAGTCAGAGTTTTATTAATTTTGTTTATTTATTTATGCAGCAATACTAAAAATACAAATAGCAAAGACCTTCACCCATTATAGTGAAACATACCAGAGTCCTTGCTGGGCATCGAATCCACGACGCCCGCACATTAACCACCCACTAGCCCTTAAATAAAAATATTAACAAAAATTAAATAAATCGCTAACATGCAAAAAACATAAAAGTAAAAAAGTCAACAAAAAAATACAAAAAATCGTCAGAAACCAGAAAAAAATCGCCAAAAACGAAAAAAAATCGTCAACAAAAAAAACGCCAAATATTAAAAAAATTACCATAAACCGATAAAAATCTAAAAAAAGATCGCTAAAATAAAAGTATTTTTTGTAAAAAATAAAAAAAAAATTACCATAAACCGAAAAAAAATCGCCAAAACCAAAAATGCGTTTAACTAAAAAAATCGCTGATACTAAAACTAAGTATTTTAACAAAATTTATAAAATCGAAATAGCAAAAACAAAACAAACTCATAACTAAAAATCGCCGCAAACCAAAAAAAATCGCGAAACTAAAAAATCGCTGAAACTATAATTATCTCTAGTAAAAGTAAAAATAAATCGCCAAAAACCAAAAAAAAAAGTTGTCGAAACGAAAAAAACGTCAAAAACCCGAAAAATCATCACAACAATAAAAAAAACGCAAAAACTAGAAAATCATCAAAAACCAAAAAAAAAATCGTCAAAACGAAAAAACGCCATATATTAAAAAAAATTCCAAAAATCGGAGAAAAATTGCCAAAACCCGAAAAAGCGCTAAACTAAAAAACTTGATAAAACAAAAACTAAGTATGTATGTATTTTAAAAATATATAAAAAATCGAAAAACAAAAAACAAAAAAAAAACGCCAAAACTAACAAATCGCCGCAAACAAAAAAACCCAAATTAAAAAATCGCTGAAACTAAAGGTATATCTAGTAAAAGTAAAAAAAATCGCCAAAAAACGAAAAAACTGTCATAACGAAAAAACGCCAAAAATTTACAATAACCGGAAAAATCGTCAAAACGATAAAAAACGCCAAAACTAAAAAATCATCAAAAACCATAATATAATCGCGAAAACGAAAAAAGCAAAAAACTTGAAAAATCATTAAGACTTTTTGTAAATCACTAAGACTCTTTGTAAAAATAAAATAAATCGTCATAAACCAAAAAAATCGTCAAAACGAAGAAGAATCGCTTAACCAATAAAATCGCTAAAACAAAATCTAAGTATTTTACATATATATAAAAAAATCGCAAAAACAAAAATACCTCAAAACTAAAAAATCGCCACAAACAGAAAATAAAATCGCCAAACTAAAAGAATATCTAGTAAAAGTAAAAAAATCGCCAAAAACCGAAAAAATTGTCAAAACGAAAGACCACTAAAAATTGCCGTCATAACGATAAAGAAAACGCCAAAACTAAAAAAGCGTCAAAAACCAGACAATAATCGCCAAAACGAAATAAGCAATAAAAACTAGAAAAATCGTCAAAAAATGCCAAAAACCGGAAAAATCGTCAAAACGGTAAAAAAAACGCCAAACCTAAAAAAATCGTCAAAAACCAGAATATAATCGCCAAAAAGAAAAAAAGCACATAACTAGAAAAATCACTAAGACTAAGTCTTTTGTATAAAGAAAAAAATTGCCAAAAATCATCAAAAAGATAAAAAACGTCAATATTTAAAAAAATCGCCAAAAACTTAAAAAGTCGTCGAAATGAAAAAAAAAACGCTAAAACTAAAAAATCCTCAAAAACCAGCAAATAATCGCCAAAACGATATAAAGCAAAAAAAAAAAAATAGAAAAATCACTAAGACTAAAAGTATCTTTTGTAAAAATAAAAATAAGTCGCCAAAAAACTGGAAAAAAATCGTCAAAACGAAAAAAAAGCCAAAAATTTAAAAAAATTTCCAAAAAAAAAAGAAAAAATCGTCAAAAGATAAAAAATACTAAAACTAATATATCGTCAAACACCAGAAAATAATCGTCAAAACGAAAAAACGCCAAAACTTAAAACATCGTCGAAAACCTTGTTGTATAGTTATTGAAAAAAAGTATCTTTTGTAAAAATCAAAAAAAAACCTAAAAAATCATCAAAAGCCTGAAAATAATCGCCAAAACGATAAAAAGCATAAAACTAGAAAAATCACTAAGACTAAAAGTATCTTTTGTAAAAATAAAAAAATCGTCAAAAACCGGAAAAAATCGTCAAAACGAAAAAAACGCCAAAAATTAAAAAAATTTCCATAAAAACTCGAAAAAATCGTCAAAACGATAAAAAAAACCCCAAAATTAAAATATCGCCAAAACCCAGAAAATAATCGTCAGAACGAAAAAAAACGCCAAAACTAAGAACATTGTCAAAAATCTTAATCTTCTGGTTTTCGAAAAAAAAGTATCTTTTGTAAATATTAAAAAAAAATTGCCAAAATTCGAAATAATCGCCACAACGAAAAAAAGTGAAAAACAAAAATTAAACGCTTAAACTAAAACTAAGTACACACTGCAAAAAATAAACAAATACGCCTAAAATCGAAAAAATCGCTAAAATTAAAAAAGCCAAAAACTAAACTATTCGCCGAAATCCAAAAAAAAATCGTCAAAAAGAAAGAAGAGCCGTACGAAACCCTTCATGTGCGAGTCAAATTCACACTTTACTGAATTCTTCTATTCTATTTAATAACACATGGAGTGCTATTGCGGCATAAATTAATTTTCTTTTGAAGAAGCCTTAATTTTATTTGAACTAGTAACTTTTCACACTGGCTGCTTGTCAGCCTCATACTGCCCAGTTTATTTCATATTGTATTTTTATTATCTTAAAGTATCTGTCAATCTGTTTAATTGTTTTTGAAGAATTTAAGTACTTTGCAAAGTGGATTTTATATTTGCAAAATTTTATCTCTCTTGTCCTTTACTTACGTAGAGATGTATGTACTTAGCAGCAGACAAGCTTTAAAGATGTTTAACGAAGAAAAGTTTTCTTTTCTAAAGCAATAATATTATCAAAGTCTTAAACATTCAACTTTTTATGTGAGAAAACTCAAACGACAGAGTTTATAGGTAAATAATAAAATTTATATTTGTTTTTGTCAACTTGTAAAAGTTTTTGCTTTATTGTAAATATAATTTTTTTTTTTGATTGTTGTGGTCGATATGATAATGGCATAATCGCAAAATTTTAATATATGTGACCATGAACTTGCCTTTTAGTTAAAAATTCTACATCATTCTGTCGTCTCTAAATTTATTTACATTTTCATGGAGCATGTCCTTACACTTATTTTGTTCAGTTTATTAGTGACAGTCTAAATTTATATGAATATCGAAAATCATTTTCTACATCGACTAAATTTTATAATACAACATACATACTTATGTATACTTATGTCAGAGATTTTATGTTCATGTCCAAGACTACAAAAATAAACAGTTGCAAAATTATTTTATAAACAAAATTAAATTTATTTCAAATTCGAGTTTTGAATAAAAATAAGCTTTAAATACTTACAAAACATTCCCATATAAATATTTATATATATTTGCTTAGAAAAAAGTGTCTGTTCTCACTAAATCTTAATATATCTCAAGCCCAAATAAGCCATTCTTTTTTTGAGAAACAAACAGTCTGTTCAACCTAATCCAACCCTAAAAAATATTACAAAATTTCATTGTTCCTGGTATTAAATTAAATCTTTTAATGTTTAACTTCCTTTAAATTTGTTTCACTTTTCCTACCACGTTCTCTCTCTCTTTCTTTGATTTAACTCTTTTTTTGTTGTTGTTCGATACTTAAATTTAAGCGAGTTTTATTTACAACTCATGTATTTGAAATTGAAACTTAACGAGTATTACATTAAAGACACATAAATCAATTACATATGTATGCGTGTGTTTCCTTATCATTTGTCTAAACAAGTGTATGTACGCCTATTTTGTTAAGAAGCTTATGTGAACTTTTTAATACTTCTCCCTTTTTTTCTTCTTGGTAGCCTCATCTTGGCAATCTTTCAATTTACTTATTCTCTTGTTTTATTTCAGTCCCTGAAAATACAAAGTAATCAAGTTGTTTTTCTTTTATACTTAAATAAAATCAAAGAAAAACATTAAACTAGAACTTGGAATAATCTTATTCCTTTCAGGGTATTTGTCTTTAAAAATTTAATATTGAAATAAGTACAAGAGTAAACTTGAACATAAACTTTACGTACATATGTACATATGTATACTAAATATATTTTTCAAAGTCAAACAGGTACTCGTACATTTGAGGTTTTACGACAACATAAATATAAAAATATATTTACAGTAAAGGTTTCCATAAAAGCAAGTATTTTTATGCCGCATTAAATCTGACAACAGATAAAGATTTATATGTCAGCTGTAAGCAAAAAAAATATGATTGTCTATAACTTTAACTATGTCTAAGTCTAAGTCTAGGAGTAAGTCTAAGTCTAAGTCTGAGTCTAAGTCTAAGTCTAAGTGTAATTCTAAGTCTAAGTCTAAGAGTAAGTCTAAGTCTAAGTCTAAGAGTAAGTCTAAGTCTTAGAGTAAGTCTAAGTCTAAGTCTAAGCCTAAGTCTAAGTCTAAGTCTAAGTCTAAGAGTAAGTCTAAGTCTAAGTATAAGTCTTAGTATAAGTCTAAGTCTAAGTCTAATTGTAATTATAAGTCTAAGTCTAAGAGTAAGTCTAAGTGTAAGTCTAAGTCTAAGTATAAGTCTTAGAGTAAGTCTAAGACTAAGTCTTAGAGTAAGTCTAAGTCTAAGTCTAAGAGTAAGTCTAAGTCTAAGTCTAAGTCTAAGTCTAAGTCTAAGTCTAAGTCTAAGTCTAAGTCTAAGTCTAAGTCTTAGTCTAAGAATAAGTCTAAGTCTAAGTCTAAGTCCAAGTCTAAGTCTAAGTCTAAGTCTAAGTCTAAGTCTAAGTCTAAGTCTAAGTCTAAGTCTAAGTCTAAGTCTAAGTCTAAGTCTAAGTCTAAGTCTAAGTTTAAGTCTAAGTCTATGTCTAAGTCTAAGTCTAAGTCTAAGTCTAATATGACGTGGTAGTAAAAAGTTATTAAAGACAGAAATGTAGCCCTTACAGAGCCATAGACACTGGTATAAAAAACGTTATGATCGAACCAAAAATGGCGACACAGTGAACAAAATAATAAAGGTGCGTTATTTGTAGGTGTGGCCTAAGAAAAATAAAATTTTAGAATTTAATCAAAGGGGATGAGTGGCACCTTAAAAAGGTGTGTGAATTGGCTACATTGCAGTTGTTTGGTTGTAGTCTTGGAATATCTCCATTTGATGGATTTTTGTTTTTGGATAAAAAATCTTGATAAATGTTTAAAAAAAAATTAGTGTAAGCGGTATAGATTTTTAAAAAGATTTTAATTAAAATCTGCTGGACTTTAAGCGAAAACTTTTCTAACTTGGAATAATACAAGGCTGAGGGATATAAGAATAAAACTTTTTTATTTCTATTCTCTATCTCCAATAAAAGCAGACATGTGGCAATAAAACTAGTCTGAGCTAAATTCAGGATGTAAAATGTATGTTAACATTTTAGTTGCTTTATCCATGAAAAATTCAGAAATGTCTGACGGCATAAACACTATTACACTATTATTATGACCCACAGAGATATAACAGCAGCAACAAACATATATATAATAATATCAAATATTAGGACGGCAAATAAGAAATATCTTTCGCTCAAATATTTCATCCTCGCGATTAAGTATAATTTATGTTAAAACTAAGACACACATACACACCCACATACCAGTGTTAATATTTTTGTATTTCAGTTTATCTTTCTTTTCCCTCTTGCGCCGGTCACTTGCTTGGAAAATGGACCGCATAAGCTCCATAATAAAATTTTTTTATGCACTGAATCCCAAAAATTTATTATATCAGTCTGGATTGTACATTTTCTGTTTAAGAAGTTTTAATTTGCGGAAGGCATTTGATTTGTGTATATCACGAAATTGCAGCTGTGTTTTATTACATTTCATCAAGTTTTTGATATTATTGCTTTTCCCTTGCGGGGCAAATTGCTTGTGTGCGGTTTTCACAAAGAGACTTAATGAATATTCATTTTATTTTGATAACTTTTTTTTGTGAGTTTGTTTTTAGAAGAAGAAGGAAGATTTTTGGTAGAACAAAGTTGGGAGAAAAATATGAAATTTTTAAAATGTATCTAGGATCTTATAGAATTAGGGAGTTCACAAAGGCGTTTTAAAAAATGTCTTAATACTCGTATTGCAACGTTTTAATTTCAAATTTGTTGTTTTTGTATGTATGTAAGTCTAACTCTGTAAGCAGATTTAGGACGTTTTGTTTGAAAATACTTTTGACTTCTTGTATTTGAATTCTCTAAATTATTTTCTTCAAAAATGGTTGTTGTCTTTGATAATGAAAAATTAAAATATTATTGCCATGGTTTTAAATCACAAAAATTAAATTAAAGTATTATATAATAGTATGAAAAATATATGAAAAAATAAGTGTTGGGCATAATGTTTGGAACAAAATTATAAAGCAAATACATGAACCTTCTAGCATAGACAATAAATAATTATTGTTTTAAGACCCATTTTACACTATGCCTTTTTAGCATGCCTTGTATTGATAATTTTCTTTTAAGCCCCTACAAAAAGTCACACACATTTACATTAAGGTAAAGAGAAATATCATAAATCCCTCGAATTTTAATTTCATGCCTTTTGTTCTATCCCGCAAGCTTATCACCCCCTCTCACCAATAAACTAAAAAAGCCTGCCTACACAGACAAGCAGAAAAGGCACAGTGTAAATTGCGTCTAAAGAATCACAACTGCTGCTTTTTTTCGTCCATAGACAAGACGATACAATCGTCGAACAGAATTAGGGCATTAGTTAAAAGAACCTGTTTTATACTAATAAATAATAATTTTTTTGCTATTATTTAATTTTATAATTTTTCCAATGGTCGATATGTATAATGAAATTTATTATTCTCCTGGTTTATTTAACAAATATGTATGTATCACCTTTAAAAAAACTAAATTCATGTATATATCGCCAATGTTAGTTGTTGTTGTTATTCGGTTGATAAGCCGAATTACAAAATAAACTCAGTGAAGTGCGAGTTTGACCCGCGCACGAAAGGTTCCGTACAGACACGCCATATGTAATTCAATACGAAGTTTAGTCTATATAAAATATAGTTTTGGATTTTTTTTTCGTTTTTGGGTTTTTTCGGTTTTAAGCGTTTTTTTTAGTTAAGGGCTTTTTTGCGTTTATATGTGCTATTTTAGTTTTGGCACTTTTTTTTCTCGTTTTGACGACTTTTTTTTGGTTTTTGACATTTTTTTAATTTTGGCGATTTTTTTAATTTTGGTGACTTTTTTAATTTTTGCGATTTTTTATATAGGCGATTTTTTGTTTGTTTTGGGGACTTTTTTTGGTTTTTGAGGTTTTTTTTTAATTTTGGCAATTTATTTAGCTTTGACACTTTTTTTCTCGTTTTGGCGATTTTTTTTAATGTTGGCAATTATTTTTAATTTTGGCGATTTTGTTCATTTATGCGATTTTTTAGTTATGTCGATTTTATTAGTTTTTTGGCGTTTTTCATTTTGGCGAAATTTTTAATCATGGGCCTTTTTTAGTTTTGACACTTTTTTTCTCATTTTGGCAATCTTTTTCGGTTTTTGGCGTTTTTTTTTCAAATTTGGCCATTTTTTTCATTTTGGCGATTTTTTTCACTTTGGCGATTTTTTTTTTTTCATATAAACAACTATTTTCATTTTGGCGTCTTCTTCGCGTTTTGGCGATTTTTTTCGGTTTTTGACATTTTTTTTTAATTTTTGCGATTTTTTTCATTTAGACGATTTTTTAAAATCTTGCGACTTATTTTAATGCAAGAATTTTTTTTTAATTATGACGTTTTTTTTCGTTTTGGCTATTTTTTAATTTTTGACGATTTTTATTTTTGGTTTGGCGATTTTATAATTTTTGGATTTTTTAGTTTTACCGTTTTTGAAAATTTCCATGGTTACGGTTTCAATGTTATAGCAAGTTGTCAAAATTACATAGTCAAAATTGCATTATGCTCTGTCCAAATTTCAGGTCCATACCTCTTACGCTTCCTTCCTTTTTCACCTTTGGTGTACGGAAGCCTAAAAATTTACTATTTATTGGTTAGTTTAACAGATAAACACAGTTGAAAATACAAATCGAAAATAACAATTTTTAGTGTTTTTGAGATTTTTTGTTGCCAATATAAATTGTTGTTGTTGTAACTCGCTTCGATGTGTACTCAGTTTCACTCTCATTTTTTTCCTATTTACATCTAATTTATAGCGGAAAGTAACAATAGCAAACTTGTAACTTAAGCAGTCAATTACTTTTCACTAATACGCACTTAGAACATAATAATACCTTAACTTGTGCAATCAAGTGGAACTATTTATGAATTTAATACATACAAACAATACACACATTTCTATTTCTATACATCCTACATTTCTTTTGTTTTTTTTTCTAGCAAAACTATTAAATTTTATGCTAAAATGGAATTTCTGTGTATTTGGTATTAAATTGTACTAAGACACTTCTCCATCTTATAATACGTGCAAGTCCCAAAAGTGTAATTTTGCCATTGTCTTGATGTCATGGCAATTTGACTGGGACATTTTTATATGTGATTAAGGGAAAGAAACACTACATTGTATGTACACGCTTACAAACATGTCAATTAAACGTCAAAAACTTCCAGAATACCTGTTGTCATAATCTGTGCTTGTATGTAGTTCGTACACGTGTAAGAAGACTTTTAAGGGCCTCGTCACCAAAGCGATATTTATGTTCCTGAAAACAAAAACAATATTTTGCAAATTTGTTTCTATTTTTTCAAAAGAAAATCTAAGAATTATGAATTGTTAAGCAACAAAGCCTGAATCATTTTGCTTTCGAAAACAAAAACAACCTTTTTAAAATTGTTAAAATTTTATTTTTGTTTTTGTTTTCACACAAATATCACTTTGGTGACGTGATTTAGGCAACTAGAGCCTTGAATTTACAAATATTTCATTATTACGTGAGGAGCTAAATTTCAGACAAAGCCTTGCGAAATTTATCTACTTGGCCAGACTAATTAAAGAAACATTAAAGTAAACTTTTAGTCTAAAATCAACAAGCTAAATTCTATTGCACAAGCCTACATTAAATTGCGTAACGTAACGTTCACATATATACTAACAAACTAAACAAATTTAATTTTTAATGTAAATGGTCAATTGAACCAATAAAAAAACATGGTTCAACTATTTACAATTTATTTTTAATGCCCTTAGATTTTCTAATTACGTTACGAGATTTTTGTTATATTATATGCACTTCATCAGAGTGATTGATAAGCTTAATGCTAGATTTCTTAATTCTATCTTGAAGTTAAAAATATATTACAAAAACATTCTACCGGCTATTGTATAATATCGAACTCTGTTACGTAACGTTATGAAAAGTAAATTGAGTTGAATTCTAATATTATGAAAAATGTCAATAAGCTATCTTTTATTTATTCATTATGAAAAAATCAATTAGTTATCTTTCATTGCATGAGCCTATATTACACAGCGTAGCGTAACGGTCATATATTCACTAACAATTTTAAAAAATTAAATTTTTAAGGAAAATACTGAGCTAGCATGTTTTTTTATGTTTCGTTTATTTAAAAGTTGTTTTAAAAGTCTTAGTATTTTTTAATTACGTAACGAGATATGCGAAATTTAAATTTTTCAGAGTGATAAGCTTATTACTAGATTTTCTATCTTGAAGTTAAGAATACAAAAATATATTAAAAAATGCATACTGTCTGTTATTGCATAGTTTCATACGTAACGTAATGCACATATTCTAGCTTACAAAATAAATGTTTAAAAAAAGAGTGATCAAAGAAGTTTTATTTTATTTAAGCCTTAGAACTTATTTTTGATAGGCTTTTATTTTGTTGTAACGTAACGTAGATATACGTAAGATAAAGTTCTGATAAGTTTATTTACTTTTTGAGAGTATATTTTTTCAGAAAATTTAATTACTGTGGGTAGCTTCATCTCTTTTGTTAATATTCTGCACTATTTTACTTATTAGTAACTTACGTTATAAAATGTGTAATATCTTACTTTCCTACGTAATGTTGTTATTTGTAAGTAAAGGCTAATTAAAGAAGTATTAATGTTCTAATAAAGTCTTTATATTTTTATCCATCATGCAGAGCGCTTAGTTCATAAAAGCGTACCCTCTTACGTTACTTAATGAATATTTTTAGTTTACAAAATTTATTTTTAGTGAATAGAGTGATCACAGAAGTTTTATTTTACTTATTTCTTAGAATTTATTCTTGATAGGCTTTTGCTTTGCTATTACGTAACAAAATATAGCACGTCAGATAAAGTTCAACTGAGTAAGAGTATGCTTATGGAGTATGCTTATGGTAACTAGATATATTTTGTGAGTACTCTGCTATCTTTTATTTGATAATAGCTTACGTTACGCAATACATAATATAGTAATCTGTTATGTAATGTAATGATTTATCAGTATAAACGCTGATTAAAGACATTTTATTATATTTATTCCTCAGAATTTTGTTTTGATACTCGTTTTCTTTTACGTAATGAGATATACGTAACAAAAGGTTTTACTGTAGCTATTAACTCAGTGAGAGTAATTTCAGAGTATATAGTTGCTTATGGTAACTTAATC
This sequence comes from Tachina fera, assembly GCA_905220375.1. Lineage (NCBI taxonomy): Eukaryota > Metazoa > Arthropoda > Insecta > Diptera > Tachinidae > Tachina > Tachina fera. Next base: position 183,271,620 of record LR999963.1, read on the forward strand.
TTTTTCATTAGCATTTAGGGGATGTTCACATACAACGTAATGATTCATGGGGGCGTTAATGACTTGTTACGTTTTAGAAGATTTATACTGAAAATTTGGAAAAAACATTAAAAGGGTGGAGAGGTATAAAAACTTCGAAAATAGCGTTACGTAATATGTGAATGGCACCTTATTAATTTTATTTAGTATTACGTTTTTTTACGAAAATGTTTGCCATTGTGACCGTTTTAGTATTTTCAGTTTATTTGCAGTGTTGTCCATTTGTGCATTTTTGTTTTAAAAATTTGAGCGATTGGGACAAAAATGAAAAGAAGTATTAATGTGGTATGTACGAGTAATACAGTCTATCATGCTGGAAATCCATATTTTCGTTTTGGAGTTTTCTTACATTGAATGAATTTTTACATGAAACTCTCTTTATTTGTCAAGAGAAAGCTCAAAGAAGCAAATTTGATTAAATTATTTTGCTAAATTGCTTGAAATATGCATTAACATGTTCTAATAGCAACAAATTTCATAACATTTCACAAGCGAAAAAAACATTCACGGTGTTGTGTATTCGATATTAAATTAATTCACGATGTTAATTCTAAAAATTATAAGCAAAGTTCAACTTCCCAAAAAAAAATTTAGCTAAAAAAATCTATGACTCATTGATTTTTTTCACTTGCCCCTTCATAGTTTAATCCATTATTTATTTCACTGAGTCCTACTACGATTTCATGTTCATATTTTGTGGTTGTGACAGTTATTTATGAACATCTAAAAGAATTATAATAACATTTTTGAAATTACATACCTGAAACATATCTAAACGCTGCACAATGGAGCAGGATTAAGAAACCCAAAAAAAAGTTTACTTTCATTGATTATCGCTAATGTTTCATTTCATAACTTTAAACAAGTACTTCAGTTTATCAAATACTTTTGAAACATTTGCTTCTTCCAAAGAACACAATTTTTTCAAAGCTTATATATTATCAAAAAGCTCAAAAGCTCCTCATAAAATTTGACATTCTTTTTTATATTTGGCAAGTGATTTTTCCTAGCATTCATTTATTTTAGGGATATCTTTCAAACCCTTTTCTTATATTTTTTTCAGTGACACAAAATACACATCAGAAAGAAAATCATTAATAATAAATACGCTAAAACATTACATCAATTTTAAATAAATAAGTGTGCATATCTTAATGCTGAAACATGCATATGTTGGCATGTACAAGCAAATGATTTTATGGTGTATTGGCCAACAATTCATGCATAAATATTTGTGTGCACAAATGTTCATTTATAGTGTGTGTGTGTGTGTGTGTGTGTATGACAATTTTAAAAATTCTTCTGCTGTTATTTTTATCGTATTTATTCCCTCTACGCTTGGTAAACAGTTTTTGACAACCCAAAATATCGCCATAGAAAGATAAAAAGCTACCAAACACAATGTTTATTTACTGAGCAATATTTAATATATGTCATATCATGAAATATGTACATGTAAATACTTGTATATAAATATAAACATATTTAATAATAATATATGAAAAAAAGCTTCTTTATATTGAAAATAGTGTTAAGTGCGATGAAACATTTATTGTAAATAAAAACAGCAAAATAGAGAATGAAAATAAAGGTTAAATAAAGTAATATATTAGCCATCACTGATTAATTATTGGATTCAAAATCAATTGATTTATTTTTTTGCTGTGAATTTAAGAATTTTAAGAATTTAAAACTTAAAGTTTGTAATGTATATAAAAGCCATTTTTGGTAAATTAACATGCAACAAAAAATAGAAAGAAAAAATTGTTTTCCTTTAATTAAAAAAAATAAATAATCATTTATATAATTAATTGTGCCAATTAAACTTTTGCTTAAATATTTTAGTGATGAAAATTTCAATAAAAAAAATTTAATCAAATCAATTTATTTTTTTAATTAAAGTAATAAAATATTTTAGTTAAATTTTTAGTTATTTTTTTTAATTAAAGGTATTGAAGAAATATTTTTATCTCTCTGGCTTTAAATATAACGAGCAAAATTAAATAAATACAGCTCTTTATGACTACATCACAGAGTTTCCGACAATTTACAACTGAGGTGAAATCAGAAGCAACGGAAACTGAACACATGGCAACACCCTGTAAGATTGTTTAAGATCATCGTCATCAGTTGTATGACTCTTCAACTAAAAGGAAAATGCCTTTGCTATGATGTTGATAAAATTACAACTAGTTCATCCTTAAACCTTCTGTGTGGTGAATAAAAGTCGCTAAGCAATAGCTGAGTTAGCTTAGACACACACACACTGCTTCAACGGTTAAGTGCTAGATATTGCCATCACTATCTATGTTGAGTATAAAAAAAGGTAGTGTTGTCAGCTAAAAGTGTTTTCACTCTTAAAAGCTAAAATCTGGATTCAAATTACGGCATTCTATGTGGCAACAATTTTAATAGAATTTTAATTACGTTTGTATGGAAATTTCCCGTAATTTGCCATCTGTTAACGTAAAAATTATAAACAGCTGATTTTGCAAACAAACTACAAGTTTGATAAATAATAAATTTGTTCAAAATTAAGTAAATCTATTGCAGAAATACGTGCATTTGTGGATTTATTTATTTCTTTGCTTTTTATAATAGTTGTTTGACAAACTGTGGAGTAGTTGTTTTTGTTTGTATAAATTGCAAATTATGTATTTTATATTAGACATTCCCAGCAAAAACAATGTATAATAATAGCCACAACTATAATACTTACATGCACGTACCGACGGTACATCGAATAAGTAAAAATAATTAATGTGATGATCGTAAAAGATAAGCAAGAATAGTTAAACATACTTAGGTAGAGTAATCTAATTTCGTGCTAACCTAATGAAAAAATGGAAAAACAGAAAATGAAATGTAACTTATAAATGTGTTTACCACAAATCATTTGGATAGACAACAATCATTTCTCATATTCCGTTTCATAGAAAATTTAAGTTAAATAGCTGATATTAATAAGAATTTTTACCCAAGTAGAGAAAAGTATCGGTATTGCCCCCAGCTATAAAGTCTAGTTTGATTTTTCTTCTCTTTTTTAGAAACTCACATTAATTAATAAAAATATTTCATTCAATAAAAATTGAAATTACTGAACTTAAGCCCGAATAAGAAATTATTTCTGATTATTATGTATTTTATGTTTTGTAAATGACCATTTGAAAATTATGGAACTACTTACACGAAGTGAAGAAGCTGGAAATTCAAGTAGTTATAAGCTTAAACTTTTTTAACGGCAGCTGGATGTCAGTCATATCGTCTATATTCACTACCCAAAGGTCAATGAAAATATTTTTTTGTTTTTCGTTTAAAAGATACTTTTTATCCAAATTTTTTTGATTATCTTTGCGACTGTATCCATTTTTAAGTTGGCATAAACATTATCAGCTGCTTTCAGTAATTTAATGTTGGCATTACTGAATTTAGTACAGCGAAAGCATTTCTAGACTTGGATCGAACTCGTTCACTAGTTCATTTTTTGACACAAACCTGTTTTCCAAAAAATGTAATTTAAATGGGTTGGATCATTGTGCAAAAATTAACTAATGAACGAGTTCAACCCACGCTTATGCATTTCATAAGATCTACTTAAAAGATATTCAAAATAATTTATAACAAAATTATTTTGTGTAGCAAAAGAAGGCTTTAACAGTTAATTTTTAACGATTTTTAACCAATTTTTATTAAAACCATGTCAGTGTGAAAAGAATAATAGCTCACTTGAAACAAAATAAATTTTAATTTAAGTACAAATTTTGTAAATAAAAATCGTTTTTTCGTTTTGAAATTTGTATGGAAAAAATATTTTTTGAAACGAATTTTCTTTATTTTTCATACAAATTTGAAACGTTTGTAAACGAAATTTTTACAAAATCTGCCTATTAATGTAAATGCAGTAAATTCGAGGTATACGATTATTAATATTATTTTAGTGAAATTATTAAAAACAAAATAATAGATTTTTGATGACAAAAAAAGATTTATTTTGGTAGATTTGAAGATTTTTTAAAATAGAAGATGGCAATGCTGCAGCTGATGTACTATTTTGAACACTCACAATAAGTAACATTTACAATAGCTACATTATTCGTCAAATCTGAATTATAATAGCAAATTCAAGTCTGAATTCCAAAATGTTCATTGTTTTATTTTCATAACGCCATATTAAAAAGCATTGACTATGCGCAACCCTTCAAAAGGTCGTCGAAAAGTATTGAGAGCGGCGCAGACAAGCAATCAGAGTATCGGTATCAAAGTTACAATTACTACGTTTATACGTGCGGCTTATTTGCAAATAAAACTGTAAATTGTTTTATTTGTTGCGACTTACTAATTCAGAAAACTACTCACCTTTAACGCACTATTTGCAAATAAAATGCTTGAGGTTGCCACACTTACAAATAAGTAACATTTCCATGGAAGTGCTACCAAGTTTTATACATTTAAAATGTCGTGTAAACAGTGTAAATAGTGCGCGCATTAACGTAGCAAATGTTTCGTAGTTTTTTATCTGTACAAGATATAAGTACATAAATAGCGCATCAGAGTAGTAAACAAACTTTGTACTGATGCGTTTTCGAAATTAGTTTAGTTAGATTAGTTTGATCAGCATTTTCAACTGCAGTCTAAGATCGAAATTACAAATAATAGTAATGATAAAAAGCTCAGACTACTTGTTTTATAATCCGCTTCAAGTTGAAAAGTTTTAAAGCAAGTTTTCTTTCCATTTTCCATTTTTTTATTTAAGTACAAGCAATTTCCTTTCTTAAATTTTAAAAATTATGTAAATATTTCTACACTCTCATGTCATTCATTCATTTCGCTGAACAGATTTTAAATTTTCTTTACAAAATTCCTGGTAACATTTAACTTCATTTAGTGTAGCATCTTTTTTAAAATTGTGTAGCAGTAATTCTGACATTAGTGACAATTTGACTATGCTTGAAATCAGTCATAAGGAAAATATATTTTATATATGTAAATTTTTTTTTGCAGATTTACTGGTATTAGGAAATGACAAGTGAACTTATTTAGGCTTTGCTTAGCAACTCAGGCCATAAATTCTATGTAAAAAGTCAAAGGGGAAATGGAAAATGAAGCACGTACATACGAGTACATACATATTGTGGGGAGCCGCAAAATAATGTGGAAATCTGCATAAATATTAAATTCAGTCATAATAATTTTAACAAGCAGAATGGCATATTAAAAATTGAGCCGAAATTTGCAGGCAATTTTTTTTAAATCTGTTTGCTTTGTTTAATTAAAATAAATGGTTTTTTTATTTTATTTTATTTTTCTGCTTTTTTGACAGTCTCAGATGCAGGTTAGTTAGTAAAGCCTGTGGTTAGTCATTTATACTACGTTTATACGAGCACTATTTGCAAATAAATTAACTCACTGTTTATACGCCATATTAAATGTACAAAAACTAAGTAGCACTTCTATAGAAAAGTTACTTATGTTTACAAAAAACAATTGTGTAAATGTATAAAGTAACAAATAGTTAAATATTTGTTTTTATTGTCAGTATTTTCTTCTTTCCATGTTTCATATTTTTTTTGCAATATTTAGCAATATTTACCATTTATTGTTTTTTATTAGCAAACATTTGTAAGTGTGGCAACCTCAAGCATTTTATTTGCAAATAGTGTGTTAATCGTGAATAGATTTCTGAGTTAGTAAGTCACAATAAACTAATTAAATGTTAACAATTTAAGGCTCAGTAAAGTAACTGCAACGTAGGAAACAGCTGATTGATATTTTTATATGAAAAATAGGTTACGTTGCATTACATCTCTATAACAATTTTCATTAATTTTCACATAACAATATCGATCAGCTGTTTCCTACGTTGCAGTTACTTTACATTACAGTCGGCTAACTGAGCCTTTACAGTTTTATTTGCAAATTAGTCGTACGTATAAACGTAGTATTTAATACACTACACATCCAATAAATCTTTATCTATAGAATTGTATTCACTGTTTGTTTGGCTAAAAATAGAATAAATAACTAGCAAATAAAATTTGTATTAGTTATGAAGAGTTAAATTGACGCTGATGTCAATATCTTATCAAGTCTTTGATTTGCTTTCCAATTACATTGACTGTCTGCTGCATGGGTGATGGCTGTAATTTTCTAGAGTATGAAATTATTAGAAATAATACAAATTAGTGAACGTGCATATGCATGTAAAATATTTGTGGTATTTGAACTCGTATGTAGTGAGGCAACATATTTTAAAAGTGTATTAAATTTTCCAAAATCTTAACCAGAGATTAATGCCCTAATTCTGTTCTACGATGGACGCAAAAAAGCCGCAGTTCTGATTCTTTAAAACAAATATTATTTATTGTCTATGCTAGAAGGTTGGTGTATTTGCTTTAGGATTTTATTCCAAATATTATTTGCAACACATATTTTTTTATATGCATATTTTTCAAACTATTGTATAATAATTTAATTTAATTTTGATGTTTTAAAAACATTGCAATAATATTTTTATTTTTCATTTATCAAAGACGATAACGAGTTTTGAAGAAAATAATTTATAGAATTCAAAAACAAGAACTCAAAAGTATTTTTAAACAAAATCGTCCTAAATCTTCTTACTGAATTAGGGCCTAAACGTTTATTACTGGAAATAACCAAAACCCAATTTTTTATTCAGTTATCCGATTTTTTTCTCTAAGCGTACTGCTTAAAATCAGTACAATACTCGTATAATAGAAAAATACAATAAAGTACGTAAGAGCGAAAAGCATAAATACATTTTGCCATTTAATTTTTTAACGGACAAAACATGCACAATTTTTTCAGCAATCGATTTCTAATAAATAAATTTGTTATTGTTTATTGTTTCATGCAAAACGTAGTTGTGGGCTTGCTTTTGGTTTTCAGTAATACGATATTTTTAGGAAAGCAATGTTTCGCTAAGGCGAAGTCAATAAGACTAGCTGCGTTTTTTTATTTATTTTTAAAGAACTAACACAACTCGCAAAGCGATTAGCTTGTCTGCGGAAAACACCCAGGGTCGAGTGTGGGAATCGAACCCACGACCTCTGGACTGAGAGTCTAGCATTGCTACCACTCAGTCACAGGGGCACCCACAGTGCGGGGACTTATATCGCTTTCATTAATCCGATTTTTTTCAGTAAAGCGTAATGCGCTGGTTTTCTTTAGATCCCTTTTCAGCTTAAATTTATTATTTAAGATTTAAAATTAGTAATTCAGCTTTGATTTCCCTTAGCTTTTTTCAGAACTGCTGGGTCACATTTAATATTTTATGCAAATTTACTAATTCATGCACAGCAACTGATAGCAAGCGGCGCTTGTTCATTCGTTCCCTAAAATTTGCTTTTGCGTTAAAGCATTCTTGTTTTTTTTTTTATTCAAATTATGAGTAAAGGGAGTATGAAAAATAATTTATCAGTTAAGATAATAATAATGAACGAAAAAATCCGATTATCATTCTCTTTAATTTTCATTAAAAGTTTACTTTTGTGGGGGGGATAATTATTCTTTTGTAGAAATTATTCTTTATTAAAATGATAAATCACTTATTAAGTTAATTAATAAGTTATTTAATAAATAAGCAAATTTAACATAATTAGCAAGTTTTAGTATTTGGTTAGAGAAAATTTGGGGTATGATGTTCGTTATTTTTGAATAATAATGAAAAGAAATTGATGGGTAGGGAGAGGGGATATTTTTATTTTTATTATTGATTGAAGATGAAAATAAATATATGCTACAACAAAAGTCCCTTGAGGGATTTTTTTGATAAATAAATTCAAAATTCATAGTAAAAAATTTAATGAATACCAAAAATTTTATTTTGATGTAAATAATAAAAATCATAACTGAATTTAATACGATTACAGAATAAAGTACACATAAAATAATAAATAAATTGTCTCTTTAGAGGCTTTTGAATTAATAATTCGCTATATACTTAGATACTCTTAATTTGTTCGTTTTAGCTATAAAACATTTTTAGAATATTTTTATATACAGGAAGGGCAATTATGAATAAAATTCCGCGAGAAATTTCTCCCTTTTCCAATTAGAATTTTTTGTTTTTCCTATTAATTCCTATTAAATGGAATTGTTCCCCGGGATAAATTTCTTTCGGAGTTTTATTCATAAGAGGTTTTTTCTGAAGAACGAGAAAAACACTCGTTATATGTATATAGTTTTTCATTATATAGAAGTTTGCTATAACGATATTTCACTGTGTATTCGAAATTATAATGTATACGGCAAAATATGCAAATATGTATATTAGAGTGGCCGTTATTTTACATTTTTTGATTTCTTCTACACTCACCCCCCCCCCCAATCGGTTCAGTTTTATGTAAAAAAAATACAAACAAATTTCATACCGATAAGTTGGGTTTTAGGGGGTGCGTCAGGCCATCAAAGTTGGCTCTCAAGCCTATATTTTCAATGAATTTTTATTTTTTATTTTTTAGATTTATTTTGACTATACATATATACTGTATATGTATGAAATAATTTAATATATGTATATAAGCTCTTATTGAACATGCTTAAAATAAAAAATGTCCATATAAATATAATTTTGTTAAATAAAATTGTTGGTATTCTGTTGGTTATTTTCCTCATTATTTTCTAAAATATTAATTTTAGCAAAAAACTTTCTTTGAGACTAATGTTGTTGACTTGAAGAGCTAAAATATTGCCATATGACATATTCTTGTAAAATTATCTTTTAAAAACACAACTTATCAGTATGAAATTTTTTTGTATTTTTTTACATAAAACTGAACTGATTTGGGGATTGAGAGTAGAAAAAATCAAAAAACTAAGTGCGACTTTTTGGGATCAAGATTAAGATTAGTTTATTTCTCAAATTAACTAATCCGAAAATTAAGTTAATCTCACATAATTGAGTTTGATGTTTTTGAGTGGTAGTTTAAACTTTTTGTTATGCGTAGTATTAGCATACTGATTAACAAAATAGTGGGAACATTTTCTGTGCAAAAGTCATACATGTTATCAATACACTTTGATTTTTTGTGGGAAGAAGAAGAAACTGTCATATTTTATTATTTATAAGTAAAATATTACGCGTGTTAAAGGAAATATATATATATAATATAAAATATATATATTTATTTAAGTGTTTTTAAATTATTTTACCATAAAATTTTTAGAAAAAGTTATATATTTCACAGTGCTTTTTGTCAATACTAAAGTAAGACTAAACCACCACGATTGGCCGCTTAAACTAGAAAGTAATCGATTTCCCAAAAATTGCAAATGAAGATTAAGGTTAATTTAATCTCTAATCCTGAACTCAAAAAGTCGCCCTAAAAGTCTCCATACAATTAACGGCTGCCACTCTAATGTATATACTAGTACTTTTGCTGAATATCAAAATAAATTCAGTGAAGTGCGACTTTGACCCGCACACGAAGGGTTCCGTACCGACACTAGATATGTCAATACGAACTTTAGCCGACATAAAATATAGTTTTAGCATTTTTTTTCGTTTTTGGGTTTTGGGCGTTTTTTTTTTGTTTGGGGCGTTTTTTAGTTTTGGGTTTTTTTCGGTTTTTGACGATTTTTTTAAGTTTTGGCGCTTTTTTAGTTTTTGACATCTTTTTACTCGTTTTGGCGATTTTTTTCGTTTTTTGGCATTTTTTTTTAATTTTTAAGATTTTTTTTAATTTTTTTATAAGCAATTTTTTAGTTTTGACAATTTTTTTTATTTTGGCGATTTTTTTCATTTAGGCGATTTATTTTAGTGTAAGAATTTTATTTAGTTTTGGCGATTTTTTTTTAAATTTTTGTCGATTTTTTTTTGGGTTTGGCGATTTTATAATTTTGGGATTTCTTAGTTTTACTGTTTTTGAAAATTTCAAGAGTTTACGTCTTACGGTTTCCAAGATACAGCAAGTTGTCAAAATTACATAGTCAAAATTGCATTAACTGATAGAACACCCTTTAATTAAAAAATTTTAAATTTTAGTGTTAATTTTTCGTGTTATTTTTTTATTGGGAATTATTACAATTTAAGTTTAAAATTTATTAACGTACTAATAATCCCAAATTATTATTTTACTTATTCAGTAAAATAATTTTTTATTAAAAATATATTGAAATTGATTATTGAAGGGTTTAGCTGGATCCTATGCGCATTTCACTGCTGCTAATGCAGATCATCAGGGAACCTTTACCCAACAATTTCTTAGAACAACTAGAGTTAAACAAATCAGAAGCTCAACAAATAACAAAGTTGAAACAAGAACTCAATAATCAACATGTTTTTTATTTTCTTACTTTAGTACATTGGCTGCCTTTTTTTCAGCTCTAATTGTAAAAGTATGTAAAGAAAATAAATGTAAATAACAACAACATCTATTCAAGAATAGAGTGTTGCCACACAAGTATTTTTGACCTGCTGCCGTCAAGGTAATTAATTAGTTTTTTTTATTGGGGATTGTTACAATTTAAATATTTGAAAAGTCTTTTACAATTCGAATATATATGTTGCTATATCCTTGAATTTTAATCCTTTCCCCTAAAACACTTCTTTTAAGCCTTCTGCTGCAAAGTCTCTAGCCATAAGCTTCTTGTAAAACGTTTGCCTGCTTAAAGAAAATTTTTAATTAAAAACTATCTCTTGTGGATTTGTTTTTCATATGTATCCTTGAAAATTTTTAACTCTGTTGATTTTTTTTCAAATGACATATTTAGTGTTTTCTTCATTCACTCACTTTCCTTTACAAAAACAAAAAAAAAACACATTTCCACGCGTCCATTTGTTTTTACTTTTAAAAGTTTTACTTTTTCTACTCATCAAATCTCGATTATCTAACATTGAAACATTAAGAACGTGATTTCTTTTCTGTTTTCGCTTTTCAATTTCTATTTATTTGTACAAGCAACAACAACCTGCCAGCTTATGTTTGGCTGCAAAAAGCAAAAAAATAAAATTATTATCGATTAAATGTCATATAATCTGAGTTGAAAGCAGACCAAAAATCTTTTTGCCCTCACAAAAAAAAAAATAATAAAAAATGTTATTAAGTCTTTAAGGCAAAACAAATAAAATATTAAAGTGTAGAAGAGCTGGAAAAAGTTTATATCCTTGTTCAAGTAATGTGAGAAAATGTGTCTGGCTACAGCTTCTACTAAGCCAAAAATAAAGGGTGTTTCAATAGGGACTTGCGAACTTTGAATTGTCAAATCGCCATGGCCAACAAATTCAAAAGAATTGAAAAATGAATTGCAAAGAATTCCCTACATTTGACAATCTACATGAGCGATTTGGAACCCTGGTCATCTCATATGAAGGTGCTGGAAACTGGACATTAGGGCGGGTCGATTTGTATGGAGGCAAAAAAATCGCACAAATTACAAGAAATATCCTATTCTAGGGATCAAAATAAGAAACTTTGCCGAAGGATTAATACCTCTAAAATGTATTTTGATGTCTCAACTTTTTATGAGAAAGGTAAAATTTTCTTGAAGGGTACAATTTTAAAAAATTTCACTTTGACCCATTTAGAGTTCCTCAAACGAGTCAAAAAGTATTACTGACTCCCACTAATTTTTGAGGGCCGACCCACGTATGCCAGTGGTACACCCCCTGGTGATTCCAAATACAAACATTTAAAAAAATCACAAATGTGTGTATGGGGGACATCGATAACAAAAGTTTTGAAGACTGATGTAAGGGCGACTTGCTATAAACTTTCTGAACGATGGAGAAAGATTAAAAAATGCAACTTGGACTGTTTTAACGGCTGCATAAGCCAAGGAAATAACACTTTAAAACTTTTTCCCATAAGCAGTCAAAATTAAAAGGCATTCTGGTAGATAATAGCTAAAACTAAAAAATCTCAAAGCTAAAAATATGACGAAACGAAAAAAATACTTTTGTGAAAAATATCACCAAAAATAAAATAAATCGCTCAAATCACCAAAAGCAAAAAGTTCGCCAAGAAATCGCCAAAAACCGAAAAGGAATCGTCAAACTAAAAAAATCGTCAATATAAAAAGCGCCAAAGTAAAAAAAATCGCTAAAACTAAAAAACAACCGAAAAAATTTCCCAAAAAAAAATTTAAAAAAAACGCCAAAACTAAAATATCGCTAAAGAAAAAAATCAGCGAAAAAACCACAAGAATGCTAGAACAAAAAATACCGAAGAAGAATCGCAAATCTAAAAAAGCGCCAAAGTACAAAATTCGCTAAAACTAAAACACATCTGAAAAAATTGCCAAAATTCCAAAAAAAAACGTCAAAACTAAAAAATCGCTAAGGAAAAAAACGCCAAAAACCTAAAAAGAATCAGCAAAACGAAAAAAGTGCTAAAACCAAAAAAACGTCCGTACGGAACCCTTCGTGTGTAAGTTGAAGTCCCACTTTACTGAATTTACATTAGAGGCCTGCGTAAACAGTCTTGAAATCTAAATACGTCTTGTTTTGTAAATGCATATATTAAACTTAACCAATCCAAGCGGTAAAACTCAGAAGACCTTCTTGGTGCAGGCCTTATTAAAGTTCTCTTTCGCATAAAATATGCGATGCACATTCCACACTCCCTTATATGAGAAGGGAGAAGAGAAGCAGTAACATGTTTTTTTTTGTCTTTTCCAGAATCTCTGGCGAAAGAAGCAAGAACAGAAGGCCTGTTCCGCAATGACAACGCGTGTAAAAAAGATATGAGTATGGAATGGAGCAAGCAGGCCTTCTACATCCAAAAGAAGGTGTACAGAGGCATCCCTACTACTTCTAGTTCCCGCTGTATTATTATGTGTTTACGTGTGGTTTTTTAAAGCAAAAGCGTATGTGTGTACATGCATGACGTTGTATACGCGCACATGCATAGAAAGAAGCAAGCATCACAAATTCTTCCGTCACGAAGTATTTTCTTCCTTAATTCTACATATAAATATGTACAATAACTTAAACAAATGCTTTAACAAAAGTCTTTCTTAGCGTTTGTTTTAGAAGATTTCATGTCTTAAAATTTCTTGTAAGTGCTCTTGTGCAGGATGTATGTCGTATTAGGGTACCGCAAAAAATTTAAGTCAGAATTGTTTTCGTCTGAACTCCACAAAACGATTCCGTTTTCCAGATATTTAGATAGAATTTAGAATTTGAGCTCGATTAAGTGACGTTAACACCTGGCGTTCGTCGCTCAAAGTTTGAAAAAATCCAAATTTTTGGTAAAAAAGCTGACATATGGAGCCATAACTCCAGAACGGTATATAATAGAAACATGTTTAATATCTCAAAAGAGAGCTAATATTGTTCTTAAAAATTTATATTCTAAACATACATAATTGCTGTTATTTTAATCCAAACCGTGTTAGAGCAGCCTTTAGCCCCAAAAACGTAAACTGGTCACCCGCCCATATTCTGCAAATTTACTTTGTAGAATATGTCCTAAATAAATAAATAAATAAAAAGTATTTGAAAAATCCCTCATGTCTTAAAAGTTCTTGTAAGTGGTCTTTTGCAGGGCTCTAATTTGTATTTAAGATGGTCCCGCAAGAAATTAGACTTAAAAACTTTTTCCTTATTGCCACAGATATAAAAATATCTTTACCATACTTTATATTTGAAGACCAAACTCAATGCAATATGCACTACTCTATAAACATTAGGGTGGCAATGAAATGGATGGATTAATGGACAACCCTAAGGTTTGTCCGATTCGGTAAAAATTTTGGCATACGCTTAGTAAAATATTGTTTTATGTAAATCGAATCTAATTTTGGAGAATTTTATAAAATTGGAATTTTAACCTCAATTTGGCACGCCGGGGAGCACAGCTTTTTGCAGAATTCTAAAACGAATTTGCATTGCCCCCCCATAATGTACATAACAGAACGAATGTTGATGAAATACAACCCTAAAAGCTTTAATTACGTCAGGGTTGCTTTTTCTCAAAAGCCTAACGATTATTTAAAGTTCCTTAAAGTATTTAAAATACTATGCTTTAATAAGCTAAAACTGGTGCATCCAACAAAGTGGATGTAAAATTGTTACTTTAAGTCTACTACTATATTCCGAAATAATGGGCCTTATTAAGAGTGTCGTATTACAACTTCGACTGCGACAATTTTGTACTAGACTAAAGAATATTGCAACATTTTTTCTTTAATCTACGACACTCCTACTTACACCCAATAACACAATACATAATTTAATTACAGTTTTTAATATTTTCTTGCTTAGATTTATTTCATTTAATTATTTTAGAGAAACATTATACCTAAAATTTTACGGTAGAATTACTATGAATATACATAAGAATTACATAAGAACTCATGGATTTAATTATCATATCAGTTGCTATGTTGTTTTTCTTTCACATACATATGTTTACATATTATTATTCATATCAGGGGCTGCAAAAATTTAAATTAGAAAGACAATTTTCAAAAGACTATCGCTAAAATATTCAATTTCACCAAAAAGTATCGTATAATATGTTTCCTTTCTTTGGCTTAAATTAACAAACAAAAAATTATCTTCTTTTTAACTCAGTATCCAAACAATTTCTTAGTTTTTTTATAAGAAAAAATTATATTTCTTAAAAAACATTATTAAAACGTCTGCAAACATACACACATACTCCCACACTACCATCGTGCAGACCGAAACGGAAACTCGCCCACATACTCACGCTTTCACACAAACACACACTCTACAATATTGTGCCTAAAATTTTTTTATGCGCTCCAATAGACTGTAAATATTCCTTGGGGTGGGGAGATGTAAGAGGGTTAGGTCTGAAGTTTTCTTCCAATATGTGCCACCAGTCTTATTGTTCATTAATGTTGGGAAATTCATGAATGAATGTATGCGTGTGTGTGTGTGTGTGTGTGCATGTTTCAGTGTTATGCAGTGTTGCCGGAAAACTGAAAAAACTTCAAAATATCCAAAATTTTATAAATTGCAAAAGCCAAATTTTGCGTTTGATAATAAGTAAAGATTTAAAATCTGAAAATTATAAAATCGTCAAACCAAAAAAAAAATATCGCAAAAAATTTAAAAAATCGCCAAACGCGAAAAAGGCGCCAAAATTAAAAAAAAATCTCTAACACTAAAATAAATCGCAAAATTCGATAAAATCACCCAAATGAAAAAAATCGTCAACAATAACAAGACGCCAAAAACCGAAAAAAAATCGCCAAAACGCGAAAAAGGCGAAAAAAATAGCTAAAATGAGAAAAAAAGTGTCAGAACTAAAAAAAAAGCACTTAAATAAAAAAAGTCGCCAAAATGGAGAAACGCTAAAAACCGAAAATCGCCAAAATTAAAAAAAAAATTGCCAAAACGAAAACAAACGCCAAAACCGAAAAATATCGCCAAAACGAGAAAAAAATTCAAAACTAAAAAAGCGCCTAAGTGAAAAAACGCCAAAAACCGAAAAAATCGGCTCAATGAAAAAAATCCCCAAATTGAAAAAAAAATCGCCAAAATTAAAAATAAACGCAAAAAATCTAAAAAAGCCAATACGAGAAAAAAGTGTCAAAACTAAAAAAAAGCCAAAATGTTTTTTCAAAAAAAAAAACAAAAAAAAAGCGCCTATCCTAGTACTCTGTTCACAATTTCGTGCGAAATGCTGTTAAACTACATATAAAAGTATTTAGTATGAAAATTTAGTATGAAATATTTGCGAAATAACTTCGCAAAAGTGGTTACTCTGTTCTTGTTGTGAAAAACACGTAAAATCATGTCTTTCCATTCAAAATTAGTCTGGCATCATTTTAGTTTAGCTGCGAAACAACATGAACAGTGCTTTTTTCGCGTGGAATTTTAACAATGTTGCATACTTTCAAGCAATAAAAGCGAGAAATTTATAAAAAAGTTGGGCTACGTTCAAATTTTTCACGCGAAATAATTAAAGGAATTCACAACTTCGAACAGAGTACCAGGCTTATATGAAAAAAATTGCCGAAATAAAAAAAAATCGCCAAAATTAAAAAAACGTCAAAAACCAAAAAAAAAAAATCGCCAAAACGAGAAAACAGTGCCAAAATTAAAAAAACTAAAATAAAAGCTTTAAACCGAAAAAAACCCAAAAACGAAAAAAATGCCAAGACTATAGTTTATATTGGCTAAAGTTTGTATTGAATTACATATCTCGTGTCCGTACGGAACCCTTCGTGCGCGGGTCAAAATCGCACTTGACTGAATTTATTCCTTATTGCTACAGATATATTTATCTTTTATATTTCTAAAAAAATCGATGAAAAATTACTAAAATTAACACAACCATGATTTAAAAAAAAGACAGTGACAGTGGGACCAAATGGAAGCTGCTATATTCTCTCATGTTAAAAAATAAAGTTTTGTAAAAAAAATGTTTTTGAATATTATCAAAATCTTTAGAACCGAATTGTTTAACTATTTTACGAAGAAAATTTGCTTTCGATCCGTTGAGCTGTTCACGAGTATGATTTCTGTACAAAAGGTCGGTCAACTTCTGCAGGTTTTTTTAGCTCTTTATCCACAACTTTTACGTGTTTTTTTTTGACATTTAGTCTTGGCAACACTGTTGCATTTTATAGTTCTCGTGATGTGATATAAACACACGAAAATAATACAAATAATACAAACTTAATGTCTCCTATATGGATGCACATACATACATACATACATATGTACACTTCTATATCTTCCATAAGCATGTGTTTACTTTATTATCTTCAGGCATGGAAAAAGCAATTATTTACAATGGAATGTGCGAAAGAAAGTAAGTGTGCTTGTGTGTGTTGTGAATACATTTTCACTTTAATAAAAAAAAATAAGGACAATATGACCTGTAAAGTTTATATTATCTAGAAACATATGGGAAATGAAATAATACATAATCCTAAATTCTTCCCATATATGTACATATAAACATACATTCATATAAACATTTATATTAAATTTAAGTTTATATTATAAACGTTTTTCTTTTCCTACAGCGAAAAGGTTTATTAATGTTTCAACTTGAAGTTAAGATAATTAAGAAAGGGAAATTTTAAAAGTTTCCTCTAACACTTAAAATTTATTTGCTGTTGGGCCTCAGTGAATTTGTGTGTATGTATATCTTTGGTTTATAAGAAATTTATATTGAATTCCTTTTCAACAGGTGCTACTTTGAAACATTCCCAAGGGAGGGGTTTTTTATTGTTTTTGATTGGCAAAAGTGTAGGAATGTGTCACGTTCGTGTAAACACTTACAACCATTAGTTAATAATTGATTTAATTTTTTTTTTTATTCGTGATTTGCTGTTAGTTAGAAAAAGTTTCTAAATATTTATTATAGCTTTTATAGGCCACAGCTGGAAAGGGTAGGTACATATATAAATTTGTAATTTTTAATGTTTGTTATGAGAATTTATGGTGTAAAGTGTCAAAATTTTGGCCAGAAAGTGTAATAATAAGTTGCTATCTAACAAAAGAAATATTAAAAGTTTTAAAACTTTGCTCAAAAAGCTGATTGCAGGCTTATTTTCTTCATTAAAAATTTTTGTTTCAGTCAAAAATATAAATTAAAAATTTTGCCGTGATAAAAAGTTTGTCTAAAACAAATGAATGAATTCAGCTTAAAGCTTTTCTGGGAGCCTTGTGGTGACCCACAGTGTGATAATTAAGTCAAAACCTCAATTTTTCGACCACTCAAATTCAAAAATCGAATGATGCAGTTTTTTAGAGAAATTTTTATATAAAAAAAATTGCCTTTTTTCAGAATACACACCAATAACTAATAAAATGACGAAAAATTCCCATGAAAAAAATCATTCACAATAGTGAGAATATCCATCGGTGTTGCCATATTCGTTTGTGAGTTTGGATTGGTTGGAAGGTTTCATTAACTTGAGCTTAATTTTGGCTTAATTTTTTTTGTTTCTAACTGCCTTCATAAATATAAAAAAGACTATTAAAATTGTACATAATATTTTACAAACATTTTCAGATTTTTTAATAAGCTTTAAAATTTTGCATTCAATTCCTATTTGTAAACTTTAATTGGCAAACAAGTAAGAAGAGAACATTTCCACAGCATATTTTTTCTCCTCATTTATCGTATACTCCAGAGAAATATTTGTATGTTTGTATGTGGTATAATATTATAAAATAATTGGCCCTGCTGTTAAGAGGTTTTCTTTTATATCATTCTCAACAGCGCAGTCTTTTGGTTTTTCCTGTTTTTCTGATGACTTATTTTGCTTACATTAAAGGAAGAAGAAAATGTGTTATTTCTTGTTTTAAGATTTCTGCGAATAAAATTTAAATAAATTATAACTGTTTGTACGAGTACTATGCGTGGTGTAACAATTTGGGTATACGAGTAGTATGTATGATATTTCACTTAGTATTCAAATTAAAAGGTATTTAATTACAATTTGTCTTGTTAAGTGGCTGCAAACAATTAACTGTAAATTAATTTGCAAGCGCTTTTCACCAGAAATAAATTGAAATAGCTTAAGAGCAGAGCGGAGGATAGATGGTCTTTTTATTAAATTTGTCGAGTTCTGGAAGTTTAAATTTAAATTAAAGAAATGTTAATTAAACAGTTATAGATAGAAAGAAATGATTTAATTGAAATTTAAATTATAATATTTAATAAGCACTTAATTATTCAAATTCTTTGGAAAAAATAAAACAAAAAATCCTCTTGTTATTTATTTTCATTTTCTTCTCTTCCGGTAATCGTAAGCATTTGGAGTTAAGAAAAAATAACTGTAGTAATAATAAAGGGTGAGCCATCTTGTTAAAACGAAAACTCAAGCTTCTACAGACAAGCCGTTCACACACCTCTTAAACAAACGGCTTCAAAATAAAAAGGTGTTACTTTATATTAATATTATTATTATTATATTATTATTCATGATTTAAATATATTATTAAAAATACATACAAAAGCTTATATATAAATTAAACTGGCAATAAATTTTTAAACAAATTTTTTTTTTATAAATTTAAATTTTTTTCTTATAAATTCATCTGCTCCGATCCATCTGCCTCCTTAAAAACTAGGCAGGCAATTTAATCTCTTATAATGACATAACTGAAAGTTTTGGGAATGTGGGCGGGGCCACAACCATTAAAATTTAATATTAAATTTTATAATATACTAGTTATTCAATTCATTCTTACGAAATCTGTTACACACCTTAGGTTTTTGTAGCGACGCAATAGCATGCTTGAAAGCATGGGCGGGGCCATGCCCATTAATATTTAATACTAAGTTTAACATACTTACATGTATTTAATAAATTCTTCCAAAAGATCACACATACTTAGAATTTTCTTGTGAGCTAATATTGTCTTAGAAATGATGGGCGGGGATACGCCCCTAAAATTAATTTTGAATTTTTTTTATATTATTGTGTTACGAAAAGTGTGTGCAGTTTCACCCCTAAATATTTAATATTATTTTTAATATTCTTCCGCCTGACAGCTCTAAAAGCAACTCTGGAAATATCGATATAAAAATAAAAATATAAAGAAATGTAAGAAATTTACTGACCTAAAGCTTAAAAAAATTGTTTCATTGAAGATATAATTTTCTGTTACAAGTAGTGGGCAACGTCACGCCCCTTAATTAATAATACTGAATTTAATATACTTCCGTTTAAAAAGTATAAATGCAACTCTGTAAATACTTTAGGCTCTTAAGTTGATATAATCTTCTGTTAAATAAAATGGGTGTAATCACGCCCCTTAAAATTTAATATTATATTTTATATAATTCCTCTCAAATGCATCTCTGGAAATACTTTAGGCTTTGGAGTTGATATACAAGGCAAAGAGGAATTTCTCCCTTTTCCAATTAGAATTTTTTGTTTCCCCTATCACTTGCTACAAGTTGGAATTGTTCCATGCGAAAAATTTCTCGCGGAATTTTTTACATAATTGCCCTGATGATCTTTTGTAAAAGAAAGTGGGGAGCATCACAGCCCTTAAAATTTAATATTATGTTTAATATAATTCTGCCCAATATCTACCAATGCAACTCTGGACTGTTATAGTCTTCTGTGAAAGAAAGTGGTTGGAGTCACGCCACTTGAAATTTAATATTGTATACAATATACTTCCGCTTATTTGATTCCTAGGAAAGTTAGAAAAGACGTTAGGCTTTTGAGTTGGCATAAGCTGGTATTGAGAAAAAAAGGGCGGGTCCATGCCCACTACAATTTAGCATCATATATCATATAATTTTGTTTAGAAATTTTAAAAATTTTTGTATGGGGACCTCCCTAATGATTGAAGATGGGGGCTAGGTGTATTCTGAAAAAATTTTGGGGCAAGAAACATATTTGGGGTCGACCATATATTGGACTCTCTTAAGGACACTGTGGGGCTAGTAGGGGCGATAAAAGCAAATTCTATAAAAATTAACATTTTATATGGGAGGCCCACCATTAAGGAGCGCAGATACGGCGTTGGTATGTTCATAATCTACGGGAAAAATATTAGAGTTGGTCAGTCTTAAATTGTATCCTTCTAGGAACAACTCAGGGACAGTTATGAAGCTTTTTGTAGATTTTTTCTAGTTGTGACACGATGAGGACCCATCTCAATCAACCCCATACATTTTTGGCTCATGCATTTTTTCTAATCAGAACGTCGTGCACTATTCCACCCATGTACATATATCACCAGTGTTGCCAGATTTTGAGTAAGATCGTAAAGCCTTATCAAATCGGTGTGAGCTATGTATGAGTGTATTAGTGTAATCATAAGAACAATAAGTACAGAGAAACTTAACATCTGCATAGAAATATACTCAACTGAATTTTAAAGCATACCTTCAGGAGCAATGTTAATTTTGATAGAAATTGCTTGTGAAATGTAATAGTGTTGCCAGTGGGGATAATTTTTATAAAAACTTGAAAAATATCAAATAAATAAAATAAATAAATACTTTTAAATAAAAGCGCGTTTTGAAGGTTAAATATTTGTTTAAAACATATATAGAAGTCTTTATAAGGAATTTATAATATTATATTATAACATACTTATCTTCATTACGTACTGTTGCCTTACACTGAAGATGGTGCACGACAATTGGGTAATAATATCCATCTCATGCCAATTATTATGGGTGAAGATTTTAATAAAAATTTTGCGAACTCAGAGTCGCAGGCTTTATCAAAATTTTTATTTGACGTTTTCCACTTGCATATGAGCAATTCTCCACAAACCCCAACAACTAATAATTCCACTACTATATATGCAGCTTTCCATAGATTTTTAAATACAGTAGAGTCAAAAATTTATATATCTTATTTTAGTCACCATAAGCCAATATTAAAAAAAATTCATTACTAGATGCTTATCTCCCCTCTGATCGGACTCACATTGCTTTTTTTTAACAAGTTCAGTAAAAATTTAAATTTTTAAAAAAATTTAAATTAAACCATTTCTAATATTCTATAAATTGCTAAAAAGTTTGTTTGCATATAAACCAAAAATTTATTAATCTGTTTTTGGCAAGGACCTCGGAAAACAACGCAGTTAAAATATATAATAATGTTTTATTTAACTAAATCTAAATTATTTTCAAGTTTTTAGTGCCACGCACCATACAACCAAGGACCATTTACATATTTTATGATGCCCAGTTTGATAGTAAATTCTTATAAATAAACTTCAGTGCTCACAGTTAAAATTCTCCAATTTTTGCATTAAATAAATTCTGCATACTTTATCATTTAACAGACAAAATTTACCAAAAAAAATCAATTGATTATTTATTATTTTTGTACGTTTAAACAAAATTTCCATACAAATTTTGGCAGAAGAACCTTTGAAGTTAAAATTAATTTTTTTTCGAATACGGCCCTAAAAATTAATCCACACTGTGTATACTTAATAACAGGAGATACAATTTAAGTTACTTTCTTTTCTTTAAATATGCCCAAATTAATCAAGAGTTTATGGCTTTTACGCCCTTTTACTTGTGAAGAAGAAAAAAAATACCATAAATTAAATGCAAAGTAACTATTGTGGTGTTACTTTATTACTTAATACTAGAAATTAAGGAATCTGGGTGAATTAATCAAATAATTTAAGCACAAAAAAATAGAAATAAATAACTCAGTTCTTTCCCCTATAAATACTGGAAGAACATCAATATTCTTACAAATAGCATTTAATAAGTAGCAAAAATATTCAATTCAACTTGATTGTTGTTGAGCCTAATTTAAATATATTTATTTTATTTAAAAGTACCTGAAATGGGAATAAATTGCTAATGGTTTTGGATTTTCAATGGTTTCTACTTTTCTTAAATTTTTTTAATACCAGCTTCAGAAACAAAAAGTAAATATGTGGCTTATTTATGCTTTGCTACTCCCACAAAAATTGCACGTTTTATTGATACTTTGTACTTAAGCATGAATGACGAAATTAGCATAAATTTTTAAACAGCCAGAGCTTTCAGTTGTGAGGAATATTATATTCAAACAGGGAATGTGATTTGGGGGGATTGGGAGCAATAATTTCGTACAAAAATCTTTAGGAGGTAGTTTTTTATTTTATAAACTATTATTTAACATATAATTTTTTCTCTCCCTTTTTTTTTTGTTTTTCACAGACATTTTGATGATTTAATATACATCTCTTGCAGTTACTGGTAACACTGCATAGTTCTGGTATAAGAACATTTGCATCTGGCAAGCTTGCAAATCTAGGCTATTATTTATTGCGAATGTTTACTTTTTAAACGACTTCAAAGAGAATGAGTTTCTCAAGTCAGTTGATTTATTTTTATAGCAAAAATTTTTCTGAAATATTATGCTCAAATGTTTAATTTTTCTTAAAAATTAGTTATAACTTTACTTAAAATGCGATTATACACATCATTTCAGAACACAACAATTAAAGCTAAATTATCGTTATCAAAAAAGTTTAACAACTTTCTAAATGGAGTCACCTATAATCAAATACAGTGTTGCCCATAAGGTTGATTCGAACAGCTGTTTTCTATGGTTATGGTTATGGCACGTCTGATTGAACCTTTTAAGAATTTTTCATATTTTTTTAAAAGTTTTTGATTTTTATTTTATGTTTTTCAACTTATTTACAATATTTTTCATGCCGAATTTTTTTTAATAAATTTTTTAAATACTAAAGGTATTCAATTCAGTTTTTTTTCTCGTTAGAAAAATGGAAAAATGTAATTTTTTACAACAAGCACAGGAAAAAAATTAAAAAATTTTTTTTCCTGTGTTTGTTGTCAAAAAAATTACATTTTTCCAACAAGAAAACCCTGAACTGTATACCTTTACTATATTTTTCGTAAGAAAATTTTGACGTTAAGGCCAAATTTAAATTGAAAAAAAAAAGCTCGGCTGTGTTATAGATACCACCAGGCTTGTCATATATTTTCTGAGCTATTTCTCCAAATTGATTTTAAAAATCGCCAAAGGTCACAAAAATTAATTTTATGTAATTTTTCTTAAGAGGGCATTTACATTATCTCAAAATCTAGTGCTTACGAGATTTCGAGGTAAGTCTAGCTTCTTTTTAGTAGATTTCCCATACAAAACAAAATCTAGTTTGTGAGTAGATTTGTAGGAAATTAACTAAAAATCTAATATTTTTATTTTACAAAATATTTATGAAAAAAGATTGGCGAATTAGCTACTGTCTGCTTAAAAAGGTGCGTGAACTGGCTACATTGCAGTTGTTTGGTTGCAGTTTTAGAAATTGTTCAGTTAATGGGTTTTGTTTTGAATAAAAAATTCTTGGTAAATGTTAAAAAAAAACTTGGTGTAAACGATACATAAAGATTTTAATTAAAACCTGCTAGGTCTTGTGCAGGTGAAAATGCCCTATAATACATATTTGATAATAAATTGTTTTTATATAACACTTTTTTTTTAAATAAACGCATAAAAATTTTTATAAAATAATCGCATACAAATTGATAAAAAAATCGCCAAAAGTAGAAGAAAAAAATCCAAATTGAAAACGCATTAATTACTACACCCAGGGAAAAGCAGCTTAAAATCAATAAAAACCATATTGAGTTAATAAGAAAGTCATGTTGAATTTTTTTATTTCAGTATATGGAAAAATATTAGTTTACAGTATTAATTTTAGTTATTTTTAAGTATCTCAACATACGTTTTCTTTAATATTGAAAATTATTAAATTAATGTGACGCGTTCCTATTTTTAAGTTGCAGCTTTTCTCTGAGTGTATAATTAATAGAAAAAAAGCAATGAGAGTCCGATCACAGGGGAGATGTGTATTCATCTAGTGATGATTTTTTTTTAATATTGGCTTATGGTAACTAAAATAAGATACATAAGTTTTTGACTATACTGTATTTAGAAATCTATGGAAAACTGCATCTATAGTAGTGGACTTATTAGTTTTTGGGGTTTGCGGAGAATTGCTCACATGCAAGTGGAAAACGTGCGACTCCACACATAACAATTGGCATGAGATGGAGATTCTTAGCAAATTGTCGTGCACCAGCTTCAGTGTAAGGCAACAGTACGTAATGAAGATAAGTATGTTGTAATAAAATATTATAAATTCTTTATAAAGACTGCTATATATATTTTAAAAAAATATATGACATTTAAAAGAGTGAGGGTGAGGGTGGCTTTGGCTGGAGTAGGTAGCACGTTGACTACAAAACCGAAGATCCTGGGTTCAATCCCTGTACCCGACAGTCATTAAATAACAACACCACGCATTTTTCTGATGTTCATTAGTGTCCCTTTGTGTCAGTTGTTGTAGGAAAGTTCAAGTGATGAAGGCATAGTCACTGGTCACTGAACTATACCGACTTCGGTAGATACTAGCCCTAATGTAACATCACAGCGCCTTCCTTCGTCGGTATTGCGTAGCAGAATCATCGGCGAAGTGAAATAACGAATAGAAATGACTACTAAATACAGCTTCAAAAAATTTAATGCGCCTCATTGAAACCAGGGGCGCTGCAATTCTGCATTATAACGTGCAAAACGTAGAGTTCTAAAAAGAAAAAGAAGCTTTTCTCTATCTGTTCCTTCACCACCTGTCTTCTCTATCACTATCCCTCTCCTAAAGAAATTAACACCTATAAGTAGTAGTAGGCATTCATTGACTGAGTGTTACTTCTCTTTATTAAAAAAAATAAAATTAAATAAAAAAATAAAAAAAACGCTCTTTTATTTAAAAGTTTATATTTATTTTATTTATTTTATATTTTTCAACTTTTTAACAAAATTATCCCCACTGGCAACACTATTACACTTCACAAGCAATTTTTATTAAAATAAACATTGCTCCTGAAGGTATGCTTTAAAATTCGGTTGAGTGTATTTCTATGTAAGTTCCTCTGTACTTCTTATTGGTGTGATTACACTAATACACTAATATATAGCTCACACTGATTTGATAACGCTTTACGATCTTACTCAAAATTTCAGATTGTATTGTGAAAAAGATTTTTACCTCCAAGCATATAGATGTTTACACATCAAAAATCGTTAAAATTAAATTGTCTTAATTTTTGCGGACGAGTTTTCGTAGGATATATTTTTGAAACAACTACTCCAAGAAACTAAAAATATTGAAAATCAATTTTGTTAAAAAAAAGTAGACATAAAAATCGCCAACAATCGTTTGGCGAAAAATCGTTACATCTGACAACTCTCGATACCACTTGTGGGGGAAAAATTTGTCCGAGAATGAAATTATCGCCCTCTAAGCAGACAGCAAGAAAAATAAAAAAGATAAAAGAATTTCGAATTTTCAAAGTCAGTGGTTCTGCCTCCAACTGTTTTATTTTACCTGCATGTTTACAAATAATTTCTTAAAATAGAAATAGTAAAAAAAGATCACGGTGAATTGTTTTTTATTCACAATAGTGCTTTATTTAAATGTCCGATAAACTGAAAATTTCTTGTCTGCTTTTCAAAAGTGCAAAAAATTATATTTTATTTTTATAAGAGAAAATATGAAAAGTTTATTTGAAAATTAATAAAAAAAAATGTATTTAATAAAATAAATATGTAGATTTGTATGATAAAACCTGTGTAAAAATTATTTCTAATGATTCACAATGTAATTGTTCTACAATATTTTTGCTAATCATGTTTTCATGATTGTAATCATTTGCTTATTGGATCGTTGTGATTAAGGGATGAAATATGGAAAAGTTTATTATTTAATTATCTAAAACAGCTACGTCCAACCCATATGCACAATGTGCAAACTTTTATAAAGAGCTTTTTGTGTTTTCACACAGACTAGAGTACAACATCCACAACAACAACGCAATAGAATACAATGCTTGCTCTTACTGTATGTGGTTTGGACGTAACTGACCGAAAATAATAAAAGAGTATCTTAATAAAAAAAAGTTATAATATGATGCACAATTCACAAGCCTGGTCGTATTGTTTGAAAAGACAATTTCGAAAAAAAATTCTTAAAACTAAAACAAGTTAATTGTGAAATATTTTTGTTTTCAGAAATGTTATTTTAAATTATCTCAAGTAAAAATGTAAACGATACAACAAAGTCTTATGAATTAAGCAATGAGATAAATGACAAATTAAATAATTATTCTTATGTTGCTTCACACATTTTTATGTTTTACATACGAGTCGGATACTTTGCAGTTTTGCATTTTCAATGACCTTATAAAATAAATATTTATATATGAAGAATTAAATATTTAAGGCTGTATCCAAAAAAAATAATTAGTTTAGCTTGAACTGTACGTTAAAACAAATTTTGACAAAAGAATATTTGGGATGTTTTAGGAATAAGAAAGAGATCTAATACTAAATAAAGACTGCGAACCCTGTAAATAACATACTCAATGTATTCAATAGCATACTTTTAGGCATCTAGGATATTGTCACATAAAATAAGTGAGGAGACAATAAATATTCTTTTTAAAACATAAATTTCTGGAAATTAAAATTATATACATACATATTTATTTTGTAAAGGAATTAGTACGCATATATAAGTATGTAATTATTTCATCTTACGAACATCACTCTGAGTAACACATAAAAATAAAGTTTTATTTAACTGAACCTAAATTATAACAGACTTATTTATAAAAAAAATTATTAAGGCTTTATAAAGGCTTAATAAGAAACATTTTTTATGAAAATTTGTTTTAAAAAACCTTTAATAAGCCTTGATAGTTTTTATATGTCTGTGGCAATAAGGAAAAAGTGCTTAAGTCATATTTTACTGTTTTACAGGAGAGCACTTTTAAGCGTTCAAGTCAATTTTCAGAAATTTATTTCCTTAACAGTTAAATAGGGAAATTCTCTGTTAATCTTAATTTTCATCGTTACACACTATAACTATAACTTTAAATAAAGCTTTTATTACAAATGAGATTAGAAAGTCTAAAAAAGATAAGCTGCAAGTAATTTTGCTATAACTTCCTGAAAAATAACAAAAATTAATTGAGATTTTGACCAGGGGGTACTTTAAAATATGCAGATTACGAGGGTACCATTAACTGAAAATCAGCTTATCTCGACTTAAGCATTTTTTGCTTTTTGCCACAGATATAAGGTTGTTAGTTTTTAAGGCTAGATTTTGTTAATAGAAATTCTTTTTTCGTTTTGAAATTTGTATGGAAAAAATATTTTTTGAAAGGAATTTTCGTTATTTTTATTAAAAATTTTAAGCACTTGGAAACGAAATTTTTACAAAATAGGCAAATTTGTTTTTGGAAAAGTTTTATTTAATATGCAGTTTCCACAAGTCAGGCAGCAGACTACTCGTCTAGAAATTTTTTGTGAAAATCATTCAGAAAAATTAGTGCTTTGCATGCAAATTTTATACTCAAGTCGACCGTCTGTCTGCATTGTAGACATAGAGGGTAAATTTACAATTTCGAAAATATTTGAATGCCATTTACGCACAAAAATTTTTTCTTTAAGATTTGGGTTGGCAAAAACTGTTTTTTATAATCTAATGGCATTTGCTTTTCTGGAAAAAAATTTTTACACTTATTACACTTTTCAAAGAAAATTCGCAATAAAATGATTTTTTGAATTTTACATTTTATTAGAAAATATTGAGTGATATGAATAAAAAGTATTTGCTTTTTACTTAAAAATTTGTTTTAAAATCAAAAATTTTTATGTGTTTTTCGTTTTTTTAAACAAATTTTTAAGTAAAAAGCAAATACTTTTTTTATTCATACTAGCCATAGTATCATCCCTTGTGAGCTTAAATGTCTTCTTTAAACGAACGCTAAATTGTATTTTTTTTATAAAAAGTTAAAAAATTTTACACTTTTTTCAGAAAAAAAACGCTATTAATATATGGATTAAAAATAATAATTTGGGTTTGAAGTGTACGATAAAACA
Source organism: Tachina fera (assembly GCA_905220375.1). Taxonomy (NCBI): domain Eukaryota; kingdom Metazoa; phylum Arthropoda; class Insecta; order Diptera; family Tachinidae; genus Tachina; species Tachina fera. Next base: position 183,300,009 of record LR999963.1, read on the forward strand.
AAATCTTTTAATATACAAGTTAATTTTTTTTTTAACGGCCTTTGATCATTTAAAAGTTTTACTAAGAAATTTATAAGCTTAGTGTATACACTCAAAAAAAAATTTAACTAAAACTTTGGACAATTTTCTAAATTTGAATCAAAAAAGTTGTCGTATGGCGCCAAAGCTGTTTTTACTTGAAATCAGTAAAATATTTACTAAATTTCCAGTTCATTAATGAACTAGTTTATAGTAATTATATTTTCATATTTAAGTAAAATTTTCCCATAAAATTCGAAGCTTTGCAAAAAAAATTTCGTCTTTGATCTCAAATTTAGTAAATTTTTAATTTTTTTTGTCTTTAAGTCTGGTACTTATTTTTATTTTTAATTAAAATCTATACCAAATGATATGTTACTTATTATATTCTTCATATTATATTCTTAATTATAATTCACTATACATACATATAAATTCCTTGAGAGTTGACAAGTATTGAACCAGCAACCTTCTGATTGTTAAGCAAGCACTCTAACCAATTGCCTAACAAGGCAGCCTGAATAAGCATTGAAATTATTGAGTTTTAAAATTTTATTTTATTTACAAAAAAATAAATTTCAAGTTCAAATATTCCTCGAAAATATGAAAAATTTACTTCGATTTTTTGCTAAATGCAAATTAATAATAAATTCTATAATTCAAAGAAAAAATACCTAAAACTGGTAAATATTTTCCTAAAATTTAAAATACATTTTTACATCTTTTAAGTAAGTCAAATTTCATGAATTTATCAGGAGTAATTCATATCCTAAAGTTTATTTTTTGATTTAAGATGAAATTGACTAGACCTTAATATAAAATTTTCTTCAGTTTATAACCATTTTCCTACTATTAGTAAATATTTCCTTTAAGTCAGTTAAAATTTTCTGATATATGAGAAATTAATTGATTGTGTTTTTTTATGAACTATTTTTGAGGATATAAACTTTTTATTTTTTACTCATATTAGATAATTTTCACTAGATTTTTGTAAAAATTTACTTAAACTTAGAAAAAATTACTTAAACTTAGAAATTTTTCTTTTACTTGAATTTAAGAAAAAAGTTTCCTTAATAATAGTACATGTCTTTTTTTTTGAGTGTATAAACACAACTTTTCGATTGCATATTTTATATGGAGTTTGTAATTAAATTCTATATAAAAACTTTTCACACAGGTTTTTGTTCCAGTTTCGTGAATCCACTTAACATCAGCCAAACCTTTAAGATATTACATTACACAACATATTATTGCTTCTTCAATGAAATTTTTTATTTAAATAACACAAAATAAATAAACAAAAATTTACATTTGCACAAGTTAAATAATGATTGTTGAATCCATCAAATATAAACGGCCGAATAGATAATTCATTGTAGTGTTATAAAACATAAATAAATATGTAAATATCTTTATATTTAACTTACCCTTGAAAAGTAAAAATTCTTGCATAAACTTGTAGTTTTAGTATCTTAAGATGGGTAACAGCAGCACAAAGATTTTGCTTAATTTTTATTGCCTTTAAATTATTACTCTAATTCTTTTATATTTAAAAATTTATTTACACCGTTTATTTTTAAAAATTTTTCATTTATATCTATTTTTTAGTTTTAATAAAACAATATTTCTTGCTAAAAAAAAACAAATCATCTAAGCCGGAAATGAAACGAACTTCCTTTATAACATTCGCTCTAGACTTCCGTTTTTAAAAACACATACACATGCACACACACACACACATATATTTAGTACTTGCACTTCTTTGCAAACATTGTTTATAAGCTTTGATTTTCTGAAATGTTTAACAAACAAAAAAACAGAATCAACAACTTAACCTAACATTTTAGTAAAACAGCAAATATTTATAGTACATTTGTATTTATATTCGCTTTTCCGCTAGAGCAACCGTTTAGGATTTGCAATAAATGCAGACTGAAATAATAATTTCATTGTTATCAAACAGAAACATCTGTCTCAAGTCAACGACAACGAAGGAAGAAAGAATACCCACAGTGACGTGACAACCAACGATGTCAATGACAATCGCAATGTTAACAATAATGTTAGGAGAATTTAGCAGTTATGTTAAGCTGTATGTATACTTTGTATATGTACATTAGCGTGACATTCTGTTATATGGAAAAATTTTTTTTATAAAATTTTTTAAGTCTCACCCCCCAAATCGGTTCTGTTTTATGAAAAAAAAATTACAAAAAAAATTCATAGCGATACGTTAAGTTTTGGGCGTGCGCACGCCCTTCAAAGTTTTATATGAGCCTTACAGTATGAACTATATTGATATTTTGGTCATATATTTTTAAAATGTCTTTTGAGCCTAAAATGGTATTATTATAAGTTGTACCTTTGACTTTTAAATTATTTAATTTAATTCTAGTCAAAAGGCAGCAAGATTTCAAATCATTTATAGCCCCCCTCCCCCCTAAAATAAACGTTATAAACGCGACTTGTATAAATGACGTCTGCCATTCAATGGAAAAAAAAATTTTGTGCAACACATGAAAAAAACAAAATTATTTCTATGTTAAATACGCAAAAAATGAGCAACAAACAAACAAGTACCAAAAAGTAACAAAAAGCAAGTACCGCTATTTTCCACTGAAGCAAAAGAAACGTAGCAAAAATTTTGATTTATTTCATTATTAATACATTCAATTTTATTCTTTAATATTGTTCTGACAAAATAAGATTACTAAAATGAGTGCAAGATCATTACGCGAAAAATATTATTTGATTGGCTATGCCTCTAATCAACTTACGGGTTCCAAGTTACCTTCAAAAAAAGAAGTAATAAAGGTGTTGTTTTTTAATTGGCGTGTTGTAAATATGAGTTTACGAGAAAGTGCTAGGATAGTTATTGAAGAACTAAATGATGTGGCAGAAAGAGGAGTTAAATTAATAGAAGATTACAATAAACTTCTGACTAAAAACGAAGAGCAAACACAATTTCTTTTGCAAGTTGTGACGGACTATCGCAAACGTTTCCCAAATTCAAATAAATCGACTATATCAAAAGTACTTTAATATTAATAAACATTTTATAAAAAATTAATATAGAATTTTTTCTACTTTCTTGTAAAACAATTTAAATTAAAAAAATATATATGAACAAAATATCAATATAGTTCATACGTTGAGGCTCGTATAAAACTTTGAAGGGCGGGCGCACGCCCAAATCTCAACTTATCGCTATGAAATTTTTTTGTATTTTTTTTTTCATAAAACTGAACCGATTTGGGGGGTGAGACTTGGTAAAATCAAACTTTTGAAAATTAATGTCACCCTAATGTACATACATACGTATGTAAATGTATGTGTGGTGTATCCTTGTGGATTCGCTTTATCATGGATTTATCTCTGTTAAGTTGTTGATAAACAATGCGTTTATGGCACCAGTATTGCCAGATATTTATACCAAATTATATTCACCATTTTAATTATACAACTTTCATTTTTTTTAAGGTTGGAATTGCAATTTTTTTTAACGGACTTCCGAAAAATATTGGGATTACAATTCATTTGTATTTTTAACTATCTTTAAAAAAGAAAATGGTTATAAATTTCCTGTATTTTTTTATGTGTATCACTTTTTAAATCAATATTAGAAATTCTTTTTTTTTTGTCTAAAAGGGTGTAGCTTCCATTTGGTTCCATCACCAAACAAGGGGCGGTAGTTTGCTTATAAAGTTTTTCGTTGGATTTTATGTGCTTTTACCTTCTACTTAACCGATTCTTACGAAACTTCCTACACACCCTGAGCTCTAAAAATGACACGATCGTGCATTTAAAGCAGACAAGGGTGTTTCTTTGCACAATTGTGGCGAAAGCATTCACACGTATTCTTACCCTCTTTAACTCAGTCGTCGATGAGACAGCGACGAATGCACATCAGACGGATGCTTACATATTTTTTATATTTTTTTCAAGAATATTTGTCCAGCAAACATACGTGTATCATATCAAATTGATAATATGCGAAATATATTTTATTATAAATAACGCATTTGGTAACATAAAATGCCTTTTATGCTATCACTATTTAAGGAAAAAAGGGAATATGTCATTAACAGACAATATATTGCTTTTCATAGCGATATTCATACGTTAAAGGAAAGAGACAAATTTTAAATAAAATTAAAAACATATATTTGGGAAAAATTAAAAAATTTTTGCTGTCAGTGGACCATACCAAAATAAAGTTTGAAAAATTTTTTTTCAATTGACTGTTTGCTGATAAAATCTTTTATTTTCAATTAATATTTTAACTATGTGGCTTTGTGTTTGGTGGGTAGTTCTCAACCTCAACACATTGACAGTTCACCAATACATTCACAGCGCCCACCAGTGGTTTAAAGCACTCTAGTTCTACTTATCTGACCCTACAAAACTTAGCAAACACTTTGGTCTCTTGGAATGTTCATTAAAACTTAATATTATATATCACTTTATACACACATTGAGCAACGAAAGTGGCGATATATATCTTGCATTTATAAAAGTGGTTGGGACCACTAATATTTGCAAAGTGAAATTTTTAAATTGACATTAAAAAATAAAAATAAAGCTTTAACAAAAAAATTAAACAACTTCAAAAAATATCGATAAAAATAAATAAAATTGTAAATTTATTACAAAAAGACCTATAGCTTAAATAAAATTTATATATAACTAAAAAAAGGTCGAATAAATTATTACAATAACTAAAAATAAAAAATAATTTAGATTCAGTTAAATAAAACACTTTTATATACGTTACCTATAGTGCTATTTAAAGTAAAGACAAAAATAATTATAAGACAAAAATAATTGTAAGTCAGCGAAAATATGAAAATGTAGATCTTGCTAAACTGATTAGCTGCTCCTACGGATAGCACTTATATAGCTGTGGCAAAAAGGAAAAAGTGCTTAAGTCGAGATAAGTTGATTTTGAGTAAATTGTACCTCCGTAATTTGCACACTCAGAAGTACCCCTGATCCAGATCTCAATTAATTTGTGCGATTTTTCAAGAAGTTATGGCAAAATTACTTCCATCTTATCTTTTTTAGACTTCTAATCTCATTTGGAATAATAGCTTAATTGAGGTTATACTTTGGTATTTTTCAACTTAAATGTATGTATTACTTATAGTGTGTAGAACGATGTTTTCTTAAAAAAATAAAGGTTAACAGAGAATTTCTTAATTTGATTGTAAAAGAAATGCGTTTCTCAAAATCCACTTGAACGCTTAAAAGTGCTCTCCTGCAAAACAGTAAAATATTACTTAAGTACTTTTTTCTTATTGTAAGTAAGTAACGCATATAAAAACTGTTTTAAAGCATCACATTTTGTGAGAAATTGATTTTTTTATATTTTACACATTACATTTTTCACCTAAAAATAATAAAAAAAACATTAAACTAATTCTAGATCGCGAAGAAAGAAAAAATTCCAAAGTTACTTACAAAAAGTTTATTTAAAATTATCCCTTTCATGTATGTTATATTAAAAATAGAAATAATGATAGAAAAAATAATCACTCTGGCAACACTAGTCGTTTTATTTTGTTTTTGCACATTATCTAACGGTGTAAGCGAAAAAAAAACATAATATTCCTCCCTCTACTAACAACAACAACAATAAAATATACTCATCATCAGCATTGTAGTTGTAAAATGCACAATCATTTATTCGCGTAAAAGCACGTGTACAAACTACCGTTATTTTGTTTACATACAATTTTGCTGTTGTTGTTGTTGTTTTTCTTAGAATATTTAACAGGAAGAGAGATCGCGAGAGAATAGCATTTGGAATGGTAATGTTGTTTAATAATGAAATATATATGTATGTATATGCAAGTTGTTTTTGCAAACTGTAAAGAAATTTTGTAGGGCATGCGCTTTACAAGATTTATCTTAAAACAAAAGCAAGATGAGAAACGTTTAATTCAAAAAGACTATTTAATTAAACATTTATTTAATTGCAAAAAAAATTAATTATATTTATTTTTGATTTTGAAATAATTAAAAGCATATCAATGCTAAATTATTATTATACTTATTTAGTAAAATATTTTTGTATTAAGAATAAATTAAAAAAAGTTAATATTTTACTACATTTCGGTTATGATTAAATAGAAAACAGGGCTCGATATTATTGTTTTTTATTTATGTATGTACTAGTAATGCACGAATATTCGTATTCGTATTCGAATTGTCGAATATTCGGCAATTTTCAGGCGAATACGAATATTTTTTCAAAGAAATTAAATAAATAAATGCATAAATCATAAACGAAATTTAAATAAATGACTAAAAATTTTAGTTTGTACAAATACATTAATTTTTTTTATAGAAATTTGTGCTTTGTATCATTTTCAAAAATAATATATATATATATATATATATATATATATATATATATATATATATATATATATATATATATATATAATATTCGTATTCGTATTCTCGAATATCATTTCAAATCTTCGTATTCGTATTCGCGAATATCAAAATTGACATATGTTATATCACTAATATGTACATATAAATTTTATTTTAGCTCAAGGTATATTTCGATATATCTATATTTATATGTTATAAATTTTGTTTTTAAAAGAGATCTAAGGCTGAAATAAAGTTTATATATCGAGCCATGACCACAAAAAAAAGCTTAAGCGAAATATTTTTCGAAATTCGTTTTTGACGAAAATCAATCTTCAATCGCAAATAATCCATTTTTTATCGGTAATAAAAGGTAACGTGAAATGTGTTCCCTTTCCCTAAAATTGTGATCGCCAATGTTTGCGTTGTTGTTTTGTCAGTATATTATTTTATAATTTTGTTCACAATTTTTTGTTCAAGAGAAATATTTCATGTGAACAAAATGTTCGCAATAAGGCTCATTATATATTTTTTTATTAAACTATGCTGTGAAAAGTGTCTGTTGTAAGATATACATATGTAGCAACAGTTTTGTTTTGAAGAAGTCAAATTCGAAGCACAAAACCACAAGAAATTTTTCTGAAAATGAATCTAGTAGAACTAAAAATTAATAATGCGCCTACTTAACACCATAGGCGCACAACGATGATATATGTATACGCACAATGGCACAGCTGCAAAAACGAATTAAGCTCATTTTTTTCGAAGTTCGTACGATTGTTTAGGATCATCGGCAGATTTCAAATAGCAAAATATTTCAAAAATTAAAAAATCTTAATATTTTTATAGAAAAAACTGCCAAAAAAAATTATTTTAAACACAAAATACAACAAACTTAATAGCTTGCACAAAATTTTAAAATCACAACACTGATTTTTTTCTTTATTTTAACCCCCGACTAAAAAAAGGGGTGTTATAAGTTTGTAGTGTGTGTCTATGTATCTGTGTGTGTCCGTGTCCACGTACAGACCAAACAACTCTACATATTTTGATTTAGTTTTTTCTGTTTGAAAAGTGACTTGATCGAGAGGGTTCTTATCCATGTTTTAAGAAACTCTTTTCTAGATATTTTCGGGGGTTTTTAAAATTTTTAATTTTTGTTATTTTAATTATTTTTAGAACAATTTTATTAATATTAAATTCTTCAATGAAAAAAAAGTTGATTGGCAAAACCCAAATTTTATAATAGTTTTGCAATAAAGAAAATCATTAAATCAATCAACGACTGAGATACTCGTACTATTTCAAACAACGGCGTTATTAAAGAAAATAAGCATATACGACTATTACGTTGCGTTAATGTGTAAATTGCTTTGGCTTCCCTCCATTTAAATTTACACTTAATATCCAAAACGCAATTTTCAATTAATCCTTCCATACTCGTGTATAAAAAAATTGCCTAAGAATCTAATAGATAAATAGTTTAATTGCTTTTATTTATATGTATGTATATATGTACTATATATACGACGGCAGTGTTAAAATTAGGGTTGGCGTAGCTGCGACTACGCTTATGTTCTTTTTTGGAGTCCCTTCTTAAATCAAAGGTCGCTTACGTGAAGACCTTTTTGTAGCAACATAGAGGAATTTTTGATATTTATTTTATTCGTTCATTCGTAGAAGTGCTGCCATAAAGGAAATAATTGTTAGTTTGGAAAATGTAGAATTATGCAATCAGATTTATTATTAACAGCAACCATCAACTGGTTGAAAAGTGCAAAAATTTGTCAACTAAGGTTGAAATTGATATTACGAAAACCAGTTGATAAATTTGTGAATGAGCAAGTGGGTATTTACTATTGTGAATATGCATTTGAAGGGAGAAAAATAACAGCTGACAGAGGACAAAAATAAGATACAGTGAATGAGCTTACAATACTTACAATTTTCTTTTCGTTGTGCATAAAATCAATTATTTTGTTTATTTTTAACGATATTTATTTATGTATTTCTATTTATTTACTACTTACATTTCGAGTGAATATTTTTTCTCCCACTGTTTTGTAGTTGTAAAAATAAAAATAAATTTCCTTTAATAACTATTCACAATAGTGAAGTTAGAGTTGCTACCTCATTTCAAACGCTTTCATTTCGCAATACTGGGGGGCAAATCACGGCATCCGATACGATTCGTTATTTAAAAATATTTCCATTAAAAATTCTATTGAAATATTTTTAAATTACGAGTCGTTCGAATGCCGTAATTTGCCCGCTGATTTATCAACTTTATTGAAAAAATTTCTTTCATCAACCGCCCGTTGCTGTTCGTAATAAACTTGAATATGTCCACATAAAAATTTAAGAAATTAAAATTAAAGCGTGTTATATCAGTTTATGTAATTTTGACAACTTGCTGTATCTTGGAAACCGTAAGAGGCAAACTATTCAAATTTTCAAAACCGGTAAAACCCACAATTATACAATCGCCAAAACAAAAAAAAATTGCCAAAAATTTAAAAAAAAATCGCCAAAACGAAAAAAATCGCCAAAATTAAAAAAAATTCTAACACTAAAATAAATCGCCTAATTCGAAAAAATCGCCCAAATGAAAAAAATCGCCAAAATGAAAAAAAAAACACCAAGAACCGAAAAAATCACCAAAGCGCCAAAAAGGCGCCAAAACTAAAAAAAAATTTATATGAAAAAAATCGCCAAAATGAAAAAAATCATTAAAATTAAAAAAATCGCCAAAATAAAAAAACGCAAGAAGCCAAAAAAAATCTTCAAAACGAGAAAAAGTGTCAAAACTAAAAAAGCGCCTAAATGAAAAAATAGCTAAATTGAAAAAACGCCAAAAACCGAAAAATCGACGAAACTAAAAAAATCGCCTGTACAAAAAAAAACCAACAAAAATATTATAAAAAAATCTTCCAAATAAAAAAAGTGTCAGAAATAAAAAAATTGCCAAATGAAAAAACGCCAATACGAGAAAAAAAGTGTCAGAACTAAAGAAATTGCCAAATTGAAAAAAAGCCAAAAAAACGAAAAATCGCCAAAACTAAGAAAATTGCCTATATGAAAAAAATCGCCAAAATTAAAAAAATCGCTAAAACTGAAAAAATTACTTATATGAAAAAAATCGCTAAAATTAAAAAAAATCGTCAAAGTGAAAAAATCGCACATATAAAAAAACCGGAAAAAATCGTCAAAACGAGAAAAGTGTCAAAATTAAAAATGCGCCTAAATGCAAAAAAAATAGTTGAAATGAAAAAACGCCAAAAACCACAAAATAGATGAAACTAAAAAAACGCCTGTATGAAAAAACACCAAAATTAAAAACAAATCGCCCAAATAAAAAAATCGCCAATTCGAGAAAATTAGTGTCAGAACTAAAAAATTTGCCAAAATGAAAAAAAAACACCAAAAACCGAAAAATCGCACAAATAAAAGAAATCCAAAAGAACCGAAAAAATCTCCGAAACGACAAAAAAATCGCCAAAACCAAAAAAATAAACGAAAAAACTATATTTTATACATATAAGCTAAAGTTCGTACTGAATTGCTTATCTAGTGTCCGTACGGATCCCTACGTGCGCAGGTCAAAGTCGCACTTCACTGAATTTATTTTATTTACCAACAAAATACAATTATTTCTTTTCTCTTCTTACTTCGTTTGTTTTTAAATTTTATACTATATCTGTCAATTTCATGCATGTTATAAAAATATGTGTAACTGGCAACACTGCCGATCAATATTAAAGAAGACCTATATTTTATTCTGGGAGAGTTTTCATCCTTCCTTTACGACTTTAAAATATTGGCTGGCAGAGTTTGAAGGAGGCCCTAACAGCTACCAAGACGAACATTGTGGTGGTGATCGACCAATTGACGTGTCCACGCTTTTTCTAGCTCAGCAAATTTTGCGACCGGCCTCGTATACGTCTATTCTTTAGCAGCACGCAATTTTTTTTAAGGAGTTAAATGACAACAGAAAATTCCTTGAAATGGTTTAATATTTGCATGTAACATTTTCCCAACGAAATTACATTCGTAATGCCACAAACAAACAACAAGGTCAATTTAGTTCGCAAGCAGAAAAATTTATGCGTTTTTAGAAATGGCATAAGAAATTAGGTCAAAACAAGAGAAGAAATTGGAAAGTACTTACAGGTATTGGAAAACAATTAACATAAATTAATTTGAATTTCTTTATCCAAATGCTATTAACAATTGCAAAAAATTAGCAGTATATTCGTCGCCTGAAAGTATGCTTTAAATTATCATACAATTGACTCGCAAAAGTGTGCAATATACATATAACTAATAGTTTTATTTTGTATTTAAATATTACAAATTAAATTCAATCCAGTTGATTTTGCTTATTAAAGTTTATTACTTTATATTATATTATTAAATTATTTTCCATTACAAAGATTCTTTTTTTTTTCTAGAATTATCCTAAAGATTCTGCATAAAGAAAGCTTTGAATTTGAAAAACATTGAAGTATGTGTGTGTGTACTATGCAAGATTGAAAAAATTACAGTCAATATGTCTTCATGTGTGTATATTTGTTTAGAATTTATGCAAGGATTTGCATATATTATTGGAGGTAAGTGATAAGCTGCATTTTCTTTACTGCTTTAGGAAAACTATAAATTGTATTTGTGTTTTTTTAAGCTATTTGCTACAGTTAAGCTATGAAATCACACTAGTTCCATTAAAAAAAATTAAATATGACACATAAGGACTAATTCAATTAATGACAAGCCTTGCAAATTTTTTGCAAACAAATTTCTGAGTTTCTCATTAAAATTGAACCTTTAGATTAATACAAATACGAGTATATTTAATATTTATCAAAAATTTATTATAGTTTTTTCAAGATTAATTTAATATTTCGAAAAGGGCACATATGTACATTCCTGAGACTGATACTTATTTTCGAAAAGTCAAAATATTTAATACAGGTCGCTTTTAAATTGTTGTGTAAAAATTTCAAATCGATATATTAATATTAACGCAAGTCGCATCGAGATCGTAGGTAGTAAAGACATGCACAAGACCTCTTACAAGAACTTTTACGACATGAGGGATTTTTCAAATGGTTTTCTACAGCGAAATGTTCTAAAACAAACGCTAAACAATACTGCTGGCAATACATGTGTTTAACTTATTGCAGGTATAGGAGTAAAGAAGGAAATAGTACATGACTGAAAAATTTGTGATGATTGTGCTTCTTTCTACACAGACATTAGTGATGAGCGATAACGTGATTTTAAATAATGTTGCTCCTTGTGGACGTGATTTCTAAGTCGCTGTTCTTTTAAAATGTGACTGTAATCACAGTTTAGCAGTACTTTGTTTGTAGAAGTTCTGTTATTTTGAGAAAATCTAATAAGAAGAGCAGCAGTGAAATTAAACTGTGACTGTGATCATGGTTTAACACACATCAGCTCTTCTGCTTTACAAATATTTTTTAGTATTGGTATTTTGATAAATCCAAATCCGTCCAAATAATGAGATTTTCGTATAAGAGGCAGAGAGACAAAAATTTGGAAATATGAACATGTGAGATGTACGATTTGACAGGATTTGACGATTTTTTTTATCGACAAAAACTTGAAGGTATAAAAAAATGCATGTGGTAGCCTCATATAATGTTAAGTAAACATATAAGAACAATCACAGTTTGTGATTAGTGATTTTTCAATCGCTGTGAAAAAAGAGTAGGTTTCAAAATATCGCTCAACTCTAACAGGCATACATACATACCAACATAAGTTGTGTGTATGCTCTTTTATTTTTCTGCGCACATATAAACGTTCACATACATTCACATTAGTTGCGTACGTTGTTTGCTTTAAAAACTCTCCCTTAAAAACATAATAGCTTACCATTCACATCTTGCACACACACTCAAACGTACAATATGCAAAATAACAAGCATACACTCATCAACACTACTTCTGTTGAGTGTTTGTTATGAACAAGAAGTATTGGCGACATCGCTTTCCTGAAGGAAATGTCGATGGTGAAAATGTACTGAGTGGCTTTTGACTTTGTCACCATTACTACTCTACAATTATACCCCATACCATACTTTGTGCTATTGTCATTTAGCATGTGCTTGTCATTGAAAATCTACTAGTAACACTAAGGGCGACTTTTTGAGTTGAAGATTAGAGATTAAATTAACCTTAATCTTCATTTGCAATTTTTGGGTAGTCGATTATATTGGTTTACTTGCTAGTTTAAGCGACCAATCGTGGTGGTTTCATCTTACTTTAGTATTGAAAACAAACACTTGTGAAACATATAAATTTTTGTAAAAATTATATGATAAAATAATTTAAAACACATAAATATACATATGTATTTTATATTGTTTATATATTTCCTTTAACACGCAAAATATTTACTTGTAAATAATAAAATATTACAGTTTCTTCTTCTTCCAACAAAAAAAATCAAAGTGTGTTGATAACATGCATGACTTTTGCATAGAAATTTTTGCCACTATTTTGTTTCTCAGTATGGTAATACTGCACATAACAAGAAGTTTAAACTACCACTCAAAAACATCAAACTCAATTATGTGAGATTAAGTTAATTTTCGGATTAGCTAATTAGAGAAATAAACTAATCTTAATCTCGAACCCAAAAAGTCGCCCTAAAACAATTGACTAGGTAGTGAATTCATAGTTTTTATGGGAACATGGAAACATACCAACCAGACATTTACTGGTACATTTCTATACCTTACGTACATACAAATTTAGATATGTTGACAAGTTGTTGCAAAATCCACTAGAAATACACCAAATCTGTTTTCCCTATTTCTTTTATACTGACGAATAGAAGAGAAATTGTAGACAATGTAACTACTACTAGAATTTTAGTGTTGACATAGACACTTGGCCCCAGTCTGACTGCAGGGTTGTAAATACTCACATACATACACGTACACGAATACACCCATCCTGCTTCGCTTCCCAGTTGGAAATTTGGCTAACTTTAAACTAACTTTAAGTTAACTATTTCGCAAGTAGTACACTTGGATTACTTCGCAATGTAATCAACTGACTACTTTAACATTGCGATGTCCTAGGCGGCAGTCAATTGGCTCACTCTAAATTACTTTCAGCTAACTTAAAGTTGACTTTTTTAAACCAACTTGTAGTCAGTAAATTAAAAAAAATTTTCTGGGGTTCGAACATGTATCATCACAATGTGTGTACTCAACGCGCTGAGTAGCTGAGAATAAGTTTGTTGGCTCTCATCAAACTCGACTACGTACTCAACTTAAGAATTAATTTTGGCTTTGTTCTCGATGACATTGCAGTTAGCTTTTAGTCAGTCTAAGAAAAGTTAACTATAAGTGAACTATTTTTGTAGTCAACTACATATTCTACTATGGGGTTAAAATACGACAGCATTTATTATTGGTTTAGTATAATACATGCCACGAGAATACATTTAAAAAACAAGACGTATTTACATTTTAAGACTGCTTACGCAACAGGTCTCTAGTAGGTAGTCATCAGTGCTTTAAAGTATGTAAATCGGAAACCGAAAATTTTAAAATTTATACAGAACGTTCTTACCACACAAAATTTTTAAAATTGTATACCTAACAGAGATTTATGAACAACATGTTTTTTAAGTCGCAAAACTTCAAAGGGACATACACACATATTTACTTACATACAATACAACTACATACATACATATATTTATATATTCATAAAAACAATTGTTCATACTTGTCACTAATTTTATATTCAAATCACTTTCAACTTTAAATCAAAACTTAATGTTTGTTAGGTTATAATTTTGACTTACCTGCATATGTTTTGTGGGATGAGATGCTTTTTGATGCCGGCATACCGCACCTGTTGCAGGAGCTATTGCCATAGTTAACCGGAATCAACAACGATGTTATAAATCATTTCAATACTTCTTAAAATATATAAACACACACTAATAACCATTTGCAGTAAGTAATTTCAGCGAGTAATAAATAAATAAACAATTTACCACCAGCCGGCAGCTTGGCCGGCAATTGAAGTGGCCACCACAATTTTCGCTGTATTTTCATATCTTTTATATATTCTATACAACAACAAACATAATTATTACTTTCAGCATATGCACAAATCACTAGAACACATATAAACCACAATATTAATCACTTTTTATAAATTTTCTTTCAAGAACACAACTGATCGCCACAATTTTTATCACACACTGATTTTTTTATTTTTTGTTTTACAATTTCATAACAAAAAGCTTACATATATGTATCCATTTAAGTATAACACAAACTTCAACTGCATTATTATATTAAAACCGTACTATCGGCTGGTGTTGAACGCAGCTGAATTTGAGGTGAAAAAGTGCAGCACTTCGCTATAATAGTATTATCTTTCAGGACCATTCAGCTTAGGAGAAGGTTCTATTTAGTATAGACACTGAACACGGTTATTGCAGCAAGGAAGTGTGGATCGTGATTTTTCTCCTACACGTAGACACGTTGCGTTGTTGGAAATCATTGAAGAAAATAAAAAAAAGGTTTTACATATATTTTTATTCGGCGGCTGATTATAAGATCATCTCCAATTGTGATTAACAAAAAAAAATTATTTGTTTTGTGTTCTTTCCTTTTTTTGTGCTCGTACGAAAAAATAATTATTTTGCAGTTTATAGAAAACTGCCGTTGCGTACTCGCTTTATGAAATGTAAAAAATAAACAAGTTTTCGGAGCGAAAAAAAATGCAGAGACTGCTGTTGTAAATTTGAAATATGTATTAAAATTTATATTCTGCACCAAATATGCACCTCAAAACTTCTGGGCTTTTCTGTGGAACTGCCCATAGACAAACAAGAAGTTGTTCAAAAACGTGGCATTATTACTGAAATAAAAATTCTATTCAACAACTTTATTCTTTCATTCTTTAAATTACTTTATTGACTGAATAAAATATATTTTCAATAAATGTGCATACAATTTTGTTTAACATTCAGAAATCCTCTGTTAGAGAATTTAATAATTTTTTTTTTAATTGAAGGTGGATTTTTGTATTTAAATATGATAACAATTTTTTGCTGTGTTTGAAGACATACATACATACATAGCGACGATGTATGTACATATTAGTGATGCACGAATATTCGTATTCGAATTGTCGAATGTTCGTCCATTTTCAGGCGAATACGAATTAATTTAAATTAAATTTAAATAAATGACTAAAAATTTTAGTTTGTATCATTTTCAAATATATTTATTATCTGTACATACATACATACATACTTGCAACCGCACACAACGGACTCAAAGTTAAAATACTGATTGACGATTTTACTTGCACGTCTTCGAAAGGAAAAAGCATGAAATATAGGTGGATTTCAATAACTAAAAGTGCATAGAATTTTTTTATTTTTCGTCTGAACTCAAATTAAATTAGAGTCTTTTCTATTTTCATCTGACATAAAATTGAATTTTAGCTGAAATCAAACTAAAATTCAGACTAGTTCTAAGCAGCCTTACAACTTTATTACAAAATGACGTAAGTTTTGCTCTCAATGGGTGAGAGTACCCAGTGGGAAAAAGTAATTATACAGCATGTATAATTTTCATTCCAGAATTTATTACTGTTAACACAAAATATGTCCCAGGAAAGTAACGATTTATTTTTATGAGTGCATTTCTTCTTCTGCAGATATGGTAAAGCACGTGGTTGTGAATGGGAATTTACTGTGGTTTGCTTTGGAAAATAGTATGTATATTAATTCTCCCATTTTAAGGGTTTTCATGAGAACTCTTAAAATCGCCATTTGTGCAATTGGGCAAACTTGCGAGACTTGTTTCATGAAGCCCCTTTTAACCTTTTGTGCAAACAACTTATGTAAATTTGAAACAAACGTCAAAAATTAATTAAATAAAAATAAAATAATAAAATTTAAAGCAGTTTATAGTTAAAAAACATATTCATAAAAATAAAAAAGTGTGTGTGTGTGTGTCTAAAAATGCCTAAATAAGTCCAAAAAAGCAAGAAGTTGATGTTAACAAAATGCACAATTTCACAGCTTAAGTTTACGACTCAAAATTATTGGGCAAACTTAACAAGTTTGTGTAAATAAATTTCTATACAATTTTTGACATTTTATTTACGAGAGTGTAAAATGCACAATTGCACAGACTTTTGAACAGTCTCATGAAAACCCTTATTATGTAATTAATGGCCACTTTTCCTGCTTGGTATGTACATATTTTTTATATTAGATAACCACATGAAACTTTTACATTATATAAAAACGGTATTACTGAAGCAAACTGTGCTATAACCAGAAGATGTATGCTGAAGCACAATATTCAAGATATTTGATTCTATTTCTACTGATACCAATAGATTTATCTTTTCTGAAAACTTTATTTAATTTCTTTTATTAATTTTGAATTCAAATGTACATATGTATGTATGTGTTTTTAAATTTTTTAATGATCTAGTCACCCGCGCCATTTCATATATTTTATAAATTTATTTTATAAATTTTTTTTTCATAAATAAATAAAAAAAATAAATAAAAACGGTATAACATTATGTTTATAAGGAATTTTGCCTATAACAAGCAAAATTACGGTATTTCACGCAGTACTAGTAAAAAAAAACAATATACCAAAGCAGCAAATTCATATAAATTCGCCTGGCAGCACACAGAATTCTTTTATCAATATGGTACTAGTAAAGACTGTCACCTTTTTGATACTGGCAACTCTTTTAAAAAAACTTTATAAATTCTCATACTTCGCAGCTTTCATATGTATACCAAAAAGTACGCAAGTAAGCAAGGCTGCATCTCTTCCATCAAACTATTTGTTTTGACATTTTAGTGAATTTGCGATTTTTTTCAATCGTCTTGTAAAAAGTTGAAATTTAATTTTCATAACATTTTCTTGATTGTTTTTGGTTAATTTATTTGCAAAGGATATATTACTTAACAAAACCACACACTCTAACTGCCCAAGCACTTGTTAAGAAGTGCATTTTAGAAATTATTTTAATTAATTATATATTTTTTTACTGCTTTACGAAAAGCAAGCAATTTGGTTGGATTGGTGAGGAAAACTGGTGCTCCATTTTACAAACATGTCGCAAGCTGGTAAAAGTATTGTAAGTTGTCTAGTGAAAAATCTATTATATATTAAATATTAATAAGAGCCGGTATTTTATAAAGAATATTTGTTTGATATAAAAATTATATTGAACATTTTCATTGTGGGTGCTCTTGCATGCGCATTAATACAAGAAAGATTATATATGTATGAACAACCATACATATGTATGTATGTTTGTATGCATGTACAAAAGGAAAATTTGCCGGCTATATTTTCAATCTAGTTGTTGTTTTACGATTAAAAGAAAAGTAGCCTGTGTGATCAATAGTGGAAATGTGCAAAATATAGACGATGTGAAGTTTCCTAGCGAAAAATTATTTTTGGCTATTTTTATTGCTGCAATATTTTGTTGGTGCAACTTATGAATATGTCGTGTGTATGTTTATGACGTCTATACAACAATTTCACAAGTCATTGTATTGGCTGCTGGCTGGCCTTTGTTCAAATAACACTTCCATGTAAAATATTTATTATTTTTTTGCATTTTAAAACAAATTTTATTTGCCGCCATTGTGTCTATGATGAATTTTGTGGCATCAGATGATAATATGTATTAAATAAATTGTAATATAGCGCTTAGATACATTGTTTCCGAGCTGACCTGTATCAATAGTAAGTAACAAATAAGTAAAAGAAAATTGGACAGAATTCTTCCCGGAAGCTTATTATTTAATATACATATGTATGTACATTTGAAGATATAACCATAAATACAAACGTATGTGAATATCTAAAGAATAAACTTTGTATCTAAAAACTCATGTTCCCAGCAAAATATAGTAATATGAAGTAGCTCCAAGAGTTTGTCTTGTGAACGCGTTCTTGATCATTGCGAGATGTTATTCATATTTAAGGCTTTCGTAAATCCTCATAAATACGTCATTATTGAAGTGGTGAAAATAAACATCCATAGAAAAATAAAATAAAAATGAAGTATGTAGTTCAAAGAGTTTGCCATTTTCACGACTTCTTTATGTCATATTTAATGCTTTAGCAAATCCGAATAAATTCCTCATTATTAAAGTGCTGAAAATTAACATTCAAAAAGGTTTAAACAGGCCTGTTCTGCAAGTCACGACGTGCCAAATCAAAAAATTAATAAAAGCTAAATCTTTGTTTTTGTAAATTTCACGACTTATAGCTTTAGAAGTTGGAAGAAAATATTCTATTAAAAATGCAAAAAAACTTAAAACGCAATAAAAACCCCACTATCCAGTCAGCTATTAATAGTTTACTTTTGAAATCACGTGATTTTCAGAACAGGCCCAAAAATAAGCGAACATGCACGGATTCATCACCGACGTATAAAAAATATTTAATTATTTGTTCAGCTTGAGGTCTGGTTATAAATTGAAAATATTACACACACATTCATTTTAATTATTGTTTTTTATTTCCCAATATTTCGATGAACAGCATCGATCATCTTCAGGGGATATTTAGAAAAACAAATAGTGTAAAATAATTAATTTTAAAAGTTTTAAAAAGCTTCAACTTTGTGTAACTTCTTCAGGAAATGAATTAGTTTATAAGATACCGTGTAATGGTAATAATAACGAAAACTGTGATAAGGTGTATATAGGTACAGCCAAGAATAAATTGAAAACAAGAATAGCTGGTCAGAAATCTGATCAAAAATAGAGGAACATTAATTCACAAAGAACAGCATTATCGTCTCATTGTGCCAATTTAAATCATAACCCTGATTTTGATAACGTATCAGTACTAAACACAGAAAGTAATTGAAGAAGACGTCATATGTTAGAGATGTTACAAATTAATAATGTTAAAACAGATAAAGGAATCAATTTTAGAGTAGATACGTCTAATCTTGCTCATTCCTACAGATATTTGTTTTATAAAAACATAAAACGATAAAAAAATGTTAAAGTTTATAATATTAAAAAAAAACAATAATTTAATTTCCTGAAGAAGCTACACAAAGTTGAAGCGAAATATCTATAAAAATAAATAAAATTGTAAATTTATTACAAAAAGACCTCTAGCTTAAATAAAATTTATATATAATTAAAAAAAGACCGAATAAATCTTAAAAAAATATTTATCGGCCCTGTTCTGTAAACCGACTAACTCGTACGGACAATAGAAATATTTTTTTTAGATTTTTTTAAATATTTTTATTATATTGCTTCTCAAATATCATATCTGAATGAATATTATATATAAATGTGTATGATTTTAAACAAGTCTGCCGGACCATTGTTAATTTTTTGAAAACGAGAAATTTACTCGGTTTCGGTTTACAGAACAGGGATGTATATTTTTATTATGAAAAAAACGTCTCTGAAACACAGAACATGCATGGGTTCGAGTGATTCATTTTAATGAAGAGAAATTTATTTAAATTTCTCCACAAACACATGATCTCCCAATGACATGATAATGTAATCAGTATGCATGCATCAGGGAACTATGAGTTGATTTACTTTTGCTGTCCACTCACTTTTAGAATGCTTTTTTTTTGTTCTTTAACATCAATATGCACTAATGATATTGCTTGCAGAGTTTCAAAATGCAAAATTATGCCTTTTGATTCGTAATCATACAGATCTCTGGTATGCACGTCTCTCCTAAACTGAAGCATTTCGTCACATGGTTCTGATTTAAGTTTTATCAGTGCTGTAAGTCTTGGATATATAATTTTATTTCACCCAATTCTTTATTCTTTCTAATTTCTCCTTTTGGCGATAAATATTTGAAATAATATAAATTTCTTCTGAGTTTTCTTTCTTCTTTGCAATTACTTGTGTAATTGTTTAAAAAATAAGCACATTTTATTTAAAACTATATATTATATTAAAAAATATTTGTCACCAATAAAATGCGCATATTTCTTTTTTATAACGGAAATAAAATTTAATCAGTTTGTTTTGAGAATTGGAGGTGAACACAAACGCCAGGGATTAAGCTGGATCCTCCACAGACAAAAAAGGTGGCATATTTATGCTGCTAATATTTTAAACAAACCTTTAATAATTCTTAAATTTTGAGTGCAACAAGTGCTTCGAGAAATATCTGTGTACTAATTAATAATGGCTTCTTTGGAATTGGAAGCTCTTTTCTATAAAAAGCGTAATATTCTGTATGCTTTTGTAAGACACCGTCTTATGTTGATGTGGAAACAATCGGTAAATAAATGCATACGACTAAAATCAAAAAGATAAATAAAAAAATATTGCAATTTAGTAAATTTTAAAATTCTTCATTCACTTCGTACGTACGTACTTAGTTTTTGTTAATTGCGTTTATTTTTAAATATTTTGGTTCGATCTTGAACTTGATAAATTGTTGGCAAGAACTCGTCTATAAAATTGCATACATACATATATATTTTTTTAACGTCATTACATAAATTGTCTCCATCTTCACTTTTATTTAATTGTTTATAAACAAAAAAATTTATAATAGAATAAGTATAAAACAATTGCAATTGTATTTATGTATTTATATATTCACATTTCATTTTATATTGTTTTTTCTAATTGTTTTCAACATTTCCCTCTTTTTTCTTCTTAGTTAATTCGTGTGCAATCCCCTGAGGGTATAAAACGTATTGAAATTTCTCCGAATTCTAATTTGAAAGCACTTTACGAGTCGGTGCAAAAAGCTCTAAAAGTCGATGGCTTTGGTTTATTTAAGGAAAGAAATTTTACTAAAGAGGTAAGTAAAACAAAAAGTAAAATATAACATGTAAGTAGCTATGTATATATAGAGAAAAATTGGCGCGAAATAATTAAAGAACCTCCTTCTTCTTTAAATTCTCATGTACAAAACATGTACATACATTGTACTAGAGATGAGCGCGTTTTCGAATTTTTCCATCACATGACACGATTCGAACACGAATACCAAGCCGTTCAACATATACGAAACATGCACGCGAAAATTTTTGTCAAAACGATGCTGCACAACACGCACGAAATTACAAAATTTAATTTAATTTTTTCAAGAATCGCTTTTGTAACTTTGGCGCCAAAAATGGCACTGCCAATAGCTGATAAGGGCTTTCGACACGATCAAAATGCTTTCTGTCAAGTTCGTGTACGTGTGCTTGTCGTCTTGATGTTACCATGCTTGATGGCCCACCAAGCATTCATTTTAATTTTGATTTTGTGTTGTTCATTTGGTTGAAAAAAATATAAAAAAATTTCTAAATAAAAAAATTCAATAGCAATAATAGCAGCACTTTTTACGAAAAGAAAGAAAAAAGCAAAATAAGAAAGTTCTAATACTTATTTTTCTTCGCCAGTCAAATTTATGGTTTTTCTTCTTTTAATTACGATTTTCTGGGCAACCGTTCACAATGGAAATATAATTATAATGAAAATTTGTACGGGCTTGATGGGTTAACAATATACACGCATTAACAAGTGACAGTAAGCATGCCGAAAATCAAAATTTTTTGATTTTCCATCAAGCATCGTGTGTGTTACACATACTAACCAATATCAGCAAGCATTTTGACAGTGTCTAATCCCCTATACTATCGGTTTACGTACAGAACTTTAACCTCAAAAGGCCCATCCATACCTTATCAACGAATTTGTTCGTGTTTTCTGTTCGGCGATACAAAATATAAAATTTTTCTTTCACATTATACACCTGAAATAGTTAAGTGTTTTTCGTGTAAGTTTTACTCAACACGAAACAATCCGACACGCACGAAATCAGATTTTTTGTCATGAACACTTCTTGTTGAGTCGTTCGTTTGCGTGTCACGAAGGACTATTTTTTCTTCTAATACACGTTCTATTTTATTTACTAAAACTAATTTTTATTTCAACTATTCACTTCTTAAGTTTTCTAAATGTCTCCCGTTCTCATTATCTTAGCTTTTTGCGAATTCTACACAACAACTTGGCACTCAACTGAAACATGGCGATATGATATATCTTAAGCAATTGGCTGGCACGTCGGCAAGGGTAAGTAAACACATATTTTTAGATAAATATAAAAATAATATATGTATTTTCAATAACGTTCTGCAATTCTAGCGCACTAGTACCACAGCTATAGATCAATTTGAACATGTACCAGCCACAATAAAGGACAATGATTTTAAAGCAAGCGCAACAGTCGCCGAAGATGAAGTTGATCAGTTATTGGCAAAGGAGGAGGGTCTAATCAAAAGGGAAAGAGATAGTAAATTGTGAGTAATACATTCATTTAAAATGTCTTTAATAATCTACTTTATACAGTCATGTCACAGGTTTTGTACGAAATTAATTTGAATTCGTATTTCCAAATCGTAAAGTTTTACTTTTGCTTCTTCAGCTCTCGTACATTTTTATGAAAATGGAAAAAATTGAAATCGTATTATTTATGTTAAAAATATGGTCACATTGAAATCAAAACAGCTGGTTCAGCAACCGGCGCCAACAATATCGGTCCGGCTCCAAACAAATTAAAAGAAAGTAAACAAACAAACTAAAATCAATTACGTTTTCAATTTAAATAATTTTTTTTTAAGTGAAATTAATATAGACAATATTTATAATCAGTCGTTAAGCAGCTCTGGGTCGGGGAACATCTCTCGCGTCATCGTAATTATTTCTTAAGTGCGGTCAGGCTTGTGTGTGTTGTTTGGCCTTCGAGAGTTTTTCGTCTCGCTCGCACTGGTTGACTGATCTGCCACGGATAACCGTATAATATTGCGGTTTTTTGTGGAATTTCTTTACCCGGGGGCTCCACAATCAACTAATCGCCGTCAACCACTAATACTCTCAAAGATTTTTACTAATACATTCACACTTTTGTGAGTCGTCTGGTGGTTGATGGCGATTTTATCTATCAACCGAGCTGGGCGATTTGCTTTCAACTAAACAGCTGACACAGCATTGTTTTTTTTGTTTTCCCGTGTTAAAATTGAATGCAAGTGTGGTGGTGATTTTAAGCAAAAGAGTTGTTAAAGTAAAAAATTGCTTTAAGTGAAAAAATGAATAAACAAAAATAAACCTTAAAGCTAGCATTGGTTTCACCCAATATTTTCTTGTCACCTTTTTTTTTTCTTCCTCTATTATCTTTTTCATTTCTTCTAAAATAACAACCGACGCGAGAATTATAGAAACTTTCCTTGATGACGACATTTCAATAATGAAGTCGCTTCAACTGTTGAGCACAGCCTGTATCACAACTGTCAAATTTATCGCATTTTGACAACCAGTATATGTAAAAGAGTATCAACTGCAAGTTGATTGTGGAGCCGCGGCGTTAACAACCACGTTGCCTACTTCCTATGTGAAGGCATAGGTCGTGTACAGTCAGTCACAAAACCTTATAAAATACTGTTAATACCATCTTGGGCATATGGTCTACGTTACTCCGCCCATATTTGTGCAACACCATATTATGCAAATTTACTTTGCATTAATATGTTTAATAAATAAATAAATAAATATTTATAATTAATTTTGAGTACAGTTTTTCACATTTTTCGAGTTTAAGTTATTAAAAATATAAATTTCACTTAAGATTTTTTTTAAGACCGTTTTCAAAATGAATTTTTTGATGGTTTTACATTTTCTAGAGAAGCAAAATACGTTTTCGTTTTCACAATCGTACAAAATTTCAGTCTGTGACAGGCTGATAATAACCCTTTAAGTAAAGAAAAAAATGCTTTTAAAATATTGTTTTCAAAGTAGAGTTTTTCATATTAAAACCCCTATTCCAGATGCCGTCACCAAGCAAACGGTCGTTGCGTCAATTGTTCACCCCTTGAACCCTACAATGAAACTTATCTTAAGGAACAAAAAATCAAACATTTATCCTTTCATTCATACATCCGCAAACAAACATCGGGCTTTGATCGCGGCAAGTACATGGTATTTGATGATATAAATTGTCGCATTAAGACTGGTTGCCGTGAACATCCACCATGGCCCAAGGGTATCTGTTCGAAGTGTCAACCGTCGGCTATTACATTAAATCGTCAAATCTATCGTCACGTGGACAATGTTATGTTCGAAAACACCACAATCGTAGAGAGGTTTTTGAATTATTGGCGCACGACTGGACACCAAAGAATGGGTTTTCTGTATGGCACATATGAAGTGCACGCAGACGTGCCATTGGGCATAAGGGCTAGGGTGGCGGCTATTTATGAACCACCTCAAGAATCGACCAGAGATTCCATAAAATTAATGGATGATGAGTCGGCTGGAGATGTGGAAGAGGTGGCCAAGGCTTTGGGTTTGAGAAAGGTGAACATGCGGAGAATTTATATTTATTTTATTTTAAATAATTGAAATTTTCTTTTGCAGGTTGGTTGGATTTTTACTGATTTGATGACCGATGATGCGGCCGCTGGCACTGTCAAACAGCTGCGAGGCATCGAGACCCATTTCCTAACAGCACAGGAATGTATCATGGCTGGGGAATTGCAAAATCGTCATCCTAATCCTTGCAAATATGCTTCGAATGGAGTCTTTGGTTCGAAATTTGTTACGGTTTGTGTAACAGGTATGTAAATGTTTATAATAATAATAATATTAATATAAGTATTTTTTATAAAAACGTTTGAAAGAAAGTAACTTTTTATGAAAGATATATTTTGTAAAAGGTAATTTTTTTCAAAGGTACTTTTTGTCAAAGGTACTTTTTGTCATAGGTACTTTTTGTCAAATGTACTTTTTTTCGAAAGTACTTTTATAAAAAATACATACTCTTTATAAAAGGAACTTTTTGTAAGTGGTACTTTTTCTAAAGGTACTTTTTATTATAAATAAAGTATTATTTTATAAAAAATACTTGTTATAAAAGTTATTTTATATAACAGGTATTTTTATAAATGTACTTTTTTAAAGCGTGCTTTTTATAAAAGGTGCTTATTACAAAAGCTTATTTTTACAATTTTTACAATAGGTACCTTTTATAAATTATAAAAAATACTTTTTATAAGTTATTTTTTATAAAAGATACTTTCTATAAAAGGTACTTTTTATAAAAGGTACTTTCTACAAAGGTTACTTTTTATAAATGGATATTTTTAAAAAGTTTTAAAAAGTTACTTCTTATAAAAGTTACTTTTTGTAAAAGGTACTTTCATAAAAGGTACTATGTATAAATGAAAGGTACTTTTTATGAAAGGTACTTTTATTAAAAGGTACTTTTTATAAAAGATAATTTTTATAAAAGGTACTTTTATAAAAGGTGCTATGTATAAATGAAAGGTACTTTTTATGAAAGGTACCTTTTTATAAAAGTTACTTTTTATAAAAGGTACTTTTAAAAAAAGTACTGTTTTATAAAATAGGTACTTTTTTTAAAAGCTAAGTATAAAAAAATCATAAAAAAAATTATTTTTATAAGAAGGTACTTTATATAAAAAAGGCCTTTTAAAAAGTACTTTTTATAAAAGAAATGTACATACATATTTTACAAAAAGGAACTTATTTCACAAAATGGTGCTTTTTATAAAAATGTGCTTTTATAAGAAAAATTACTTTTGTAAAAAATCAATTTTTTTTTGTAAATTAGTATTCCCTATTGTTTGGAAAAAGTGCTTTTCCAAAGTAATACGAGTATCTATCTATACACACAAATTATTATTTTATTTACATGATAACTTTTCTCATTTAATTTTTCAGGCGATAAAACTAAACAAGTCCATATGGAGGGTTATGCCGTTTCAGCACAATGTATGGCTTTAGTACGTGACAATTGCTTAATACCAACTAAAGACGCCCCTGAATTGGGCTATATACGTGAATCGACTGATAAACAATATGTTCCAGATGTTTACTATAAGGTAAGTGCAACTTCTTGAAAACTATAATATTTGTATGTACAAAAAATAATGATATCGGCTCATAGATCCACGACACGCTCAAAAAATTGCTCTTTTAATAATTCAAAATTAAAAAAAAACATTTATCATTTCTGTAACATTTCGTTTCGAAAGCTTATATCTTGGATTTAAAATAAGGACTTCACAACGAATTTGCTTCGAAAAATCATCACATCTTAATTAAATTCTACAGCAAATCTTAAAAAAACTTTGAAAAGAAATTTAATGCAGTTTGAATCACGTTGATTAAAAGCATATAATACATGTCCAATCGATAAGAACTGTCTATTAGTGAAAAACTTGTTTTGGATTATAATTTGAGCTTTTCAGGCCCAAATTCCCTAATTCCGTGCGATAACATAGTTTATATTCTACTAATTCAATGGGATTGGATAATCTACCACTGCGATAAACTTATGCATGATCTAAGCTATTCAAACGTTTAAGCATTCATTAAAAAAATAGCATAAGTCCATTTGTAGGTTTACGGTATCGGGAGATTTCGTTTTGGAAAAGTCTAGTCACGAAATCAAAATTTTTTTGTACTAAAAACATTTGTGTTAATAAATCAATTAATTAGTAATTATTCATCCTTATCGCAAACATTTTACACCTCGAAATATTTCACTTTTCCTTAATTAATTGATTCCAATTGAAAAAATATGGCATTGCCGATTTTTAATCCCGTGGGTTTTTCTCCAAAAATGCGTGTTTTCTCACAAACGTTTTGCTTGCGAATAAAAAAAAAGCAGCATGTCTGTAAACAGTTGGCTTGTTTTTTAAATTTGTTTTTAATTGTTTGATTTTATTTTTAAAAGCAGTGGAAAAACAATGGATCTCTCAAATTTTGTCTCTTTGTTTTTTCTTCTTCCACAATAAAAATATAGCAATTCACAATAGAATGTTCAACTTGTAACAGACGTTTATTTTCTTCCCTAACAATTGGCGATGCCAATTTATTGTGCGGAAGAATAAAAAAATCAGTCCCTAGAATGTTTTGCTAATCAAAATTTTGAAATACATACGAGTATTTAAATTAAATATTTCTATATGAATATAATAAATTTCTTTAGACCACTTTCAATACAAAATGCTCTAAAATTTAATATGTACAAACCTTTTTTATGTTGCTGCTGATATTTGAATGTTAACTTGGCAGAAAGAAATCAAACAAAAAGCAAAGCCAATAAACGCTAATGTTTACTTACATTCATTGACCATTTATTATTTTCTTTATTGTTTAGTTTTATTTTTAGACAGTTTCTATAATTTTTTTTTAATTTAAGTATCATTCATATACAACAATAATAATAATAATAATACATTGATGCACACATGTATTTTAATTTTCTTTTAGTATTTCGTGCAAATTTTTTTTCCTATATTTTTTTTAGTAATTTAAAAATACATCGTTTTATTTTTGCGGTACGCAACAACAGATAATTAAAAGATTTTACTTGGTTTACGTTAATTATTAAAAAAAAAACGATATTGCTAGGAATAAAAAAGGAGAAAACACGTTTAAAGTCCTTTAGACAATTTAAAAGTTAGGAGAAAAATCTTATATATGTATGTATATGTATGTATATACATATGTATAACTATAGTATTTATGTATATACTTTTTAACATTAGACAAATATAACATTTAAAATATAATTTGCTTAATTTAAAAATATTAATTTTTACACTTCCTAATTTTTTGTTTGTTTATTACATTATTTCTATAATTTATATTGTTCTCTATATAATTTCAGCAGTTGATTTATTTATTTATATCTGTTAGTTAACATAGACATTTAGAAACATTTATTTTTTATTTGTCTTACGTTTATTTATTTTTTTTGTTTTGTCTTTTAGTAAATTCTTTTAAGTTTTATACGTGTGTAATTTTTGTTTAAAACATTTTGCTACCGTTTTTCTTTCAATTGTTTCCTTAGTACTTTTAGCACCGTTTTTCTAGTAATTTTATTTTTTAAGATGCATTAGCTACATCTTTTTAGTCACAGTTAGTTCTTTTTTTATTAATATTCGTTTTGTTATTTTATTTTACTTTGTTTTATAAGTGTAATTATCTACCTGGCTCAAGATGTCGACAAAAAATTTTCTTTTTCTTATTCATATTCAAAACAAAAATAAATTTTTTGATATTGTTTTTGTTTTCAATATAAAATTTCTTGTCGACATCATCGTGAGCCAGGCAGTATGTTTTGTGTGAATTGTTTCTTAAGTTCACATAGACTATTTAATGAAAACTAATCATGCTTGCGATTTATTTAAAAGAAATCAAAGTATGAAGAAAGTAAAATGAATTTCACTTTCAATTTCAATTAAATATTATATTGCGGCTTCCAGATTTTTAATTAAAAATTGATGCATTCTGATAAAATGCTAAAATATCGTAGACGAAAATTTTACTTGAAAAGCATAAGAGTCTAAATACAATGTCTGCGGTGCGGTGCGATTTCTCGTTGCGGGAGAGAAAATTAAACATAATACAACGGAAGACGGCAACGGCAATACTTGTCATTGTTTGTTTAAATTTCTATTAATTTTTTTGTGCTTCATTTTTATAACTAAAAACAAAAAATTATTAAAATTGTATAAAAAAAAATTGTTTTTTAAACTTTTATAATCTATGACAAAAATGTTTGAACTTCAAAATCATTGTTTTTTTACAACAATGTGAACACAGCCAATTATTCAAAAACTACGTCAGCAAGAGAAAGAGTATGAAAAATTGAGAGAATAGGACTTTCTTATTCTAAAAATAAAATTGATTTTAATTTTATTCCGTCCCGCACTGCGGATTTTTACTTCAAAATCGTATGGAAAACCGCACCGCAATAAATTTACATTGTGTTCACACTCTAATCTAATAAAAAAACACCATACTATTTGGTAGCTCAGTTTAACTTTGCCTGGAAAAATTACAAGTAGTGGCAACCCAATTTAACTTTGGGACAAAATCTAAAAGTCCCGGTTCATATGTAAAAAAGGGAGAAAGAAAATGTCAACAAACAAGCAAAAAAACGAGCTTAGTAATGCCGGTGATGCCACGTATTACACTTTTTTGTTCCCAAAGAATTTATGATTGGAGGAATGTTTTCTCGAGCAAATTATTTTCCATGAGAAATAAATTCCGAGGGAATATTCATGATTGGGTTGAATGAGTAATGTAAATAATAAAGGTATTCACGTCAACTCTTGCAAGTGTGAGAAATTGCGCAATTGCAGTTTTGACATGAGCAAACTGATAGTGTTATAATTTTTTAAAATATTTGTTTGAAATAACAGTTATGTGTACATAATGTGTAGTATTTATATAATTTACGCATTATTTTACATACATATATGTATTTATGTACATATGTAATTATATATCTTATCTAATATTAATTTTTCATTATTTTATTCGACGAAAATTAATTTGACAGCCTCAAGAAAGTGAAAAGAAAAACGCATATATGTATGGTAATGTCGACATAAAAGTTCGCTTCCCTCATCTTGCATCTTATTCATAAAAGTTTATTTTAATTTAGAAAATTCGAAGTGATACATATAAGTATAATAAATACATAATATCATAATATATAATATCACTTTCCTTACAGACCTGCACATAATGTAGTTAATTTGCAAGTCAACTACTATTTATGTACGTTCTATACTATTTGTAATGAATGAATTGAAGAACTTCAAAAACAAATAACGAGTTAAATTTAAAACTGATAATTTTTTTGCGTTTTCTTGAACACTATTTTTTGTATTTTTTATTTTTTTATTTCATAGGCAGTATTTTTTTATTTAATTTTTTTTTATTTTGAAAATATATAATCTATTTTATTCTTTCTCCAATTGAATCAGAAGTAGATATCGCTCATTTACTTCAATAGTGGCATAAATCAAAAAATGTGTTTTTTGAGTTAATAATGCAGAAAGATTCGACATTTCGAATTTTATCTTGTAAAAATTTCATACAAATAGCACACTTTGTGCAAATATCTTGTGCCATCACCTCCTGAGAGAAGATTTTTGTTTTCATTTCTCCATTGAGTTGTATGAAAATTTAAAACTTAAAACGCGTTTTCTGCAAAACTGTTTTTTTTAGTAGTGCCACTATTGAAGTAAATGAGCGATATATCTTCTATCAATAAAAAACTACGAGGACCAAAATAGACACACGCCAGATATTTTGTTTAGAAAGAAAAAAAGCTTTGCACCCAATATTTCCTAATTAAGAGTGAATACGAGTACTTAACTACTTCTTGTGTTAATCTTCGAAAAATCGTAGCTTTTGGTAAAGAAAAATATTTTTTGTAGAAACTTAAGTACATTTTAAAGTTATTTATTATCTTCCTAAAAAAATGCATTTGAAATGTGTTTGTACTAAATCTTGTAAATATAAATTTTAAAATATTTAGGTGTGTATGTCACCAGGGTGACCTATGACATTCTTCAAAAAGTGGAACCAAAAGGGGATTTATCAAAAAAAGGGGCAAAAATAAAAAAAAAAAATCGAGAAAATGTATTTTTATATAATTCATCCTAAAAAAAATGGAGACAAAAAGTGGCAAGGCAGTCGAAAAAGTGGCAAAATTTGCATCTTTAGTCTATTGTGAATACAGTTTTAAATTTTCATTTCCCATAAAGGGAAATTTGCTATCGCTAATTTCATCGGAACGCTTGTTCCAGCTATCAATGCATAGTTAATGGGAAAAGGTTAAAAATTTATTGAAAATCAGACAAATTTAAGTTTGATAGTAACAAATACACAAATTTTGTGTTTGATGTAATATCAAATAATAAATATTTTTGCAAAAATTATTTTATTTTAAAAAGCTACGTCTAAAAACTTTATCTTTAAAGAAGGTGACTTTTTGAATTATGATTTTCATTTTTAAAGAACAAATTCTGTAAATAAGTAGTACAAAGTGCCTTCAAAATTACTTTAAAAATATAACTTTTTTTAAAGTATTTTTTAAGTTTCCTTCTAAAAAAGCACCTTTGATAATTTTTTTATATACATATTTCTTTTTAGTTTATATACCTATTATACCTATGGTTTTTTTTCAATATATAATTTAGTTTACGAACATTATTATATGTTTAATACGATTATTCTTATTCAATATTTAATTAGATCATTGTAATACATGCAAACATATACAATCTTTAAGCAACATTTAACAATATTTGGCATAAATTTTTTATATAATTTAGTATCTGCTAATGTTTGATAAATATTCCGATAATTTAGTTAATAAAAAATAATTGAACTTTTTTCCAATTATTAATGTTTAAAAATGCACTAGAAAGCATTTGCGTATGAGCATTTCTGCGAATATAAAAAAATTCAAATTTCATATAGTTTGGCAACAAATATTTGTATTCGCTTATGGATGTATGTATGTATGTTGATATAGATAAAAAAAGATATTTTTCAAATCGGCTTTTGAAGGGTCAGAGCTTTTACAAAAATAGCTGGGATTGTTTTTAAGCAAAAAAAAAAAACGTTAAATGGAATATATTATTTAAAGTACCATCTTCTTAAAATAATTTATGAAATGTAATGTTTCTAATTATTTAATTATTTAAGTATTTTTTATTTATACCTTTTGTGGAACGGATTTTCTTTATTATTAAAACTTATGACAATTTCCTTTTAACAAATTTTTATTTTATTTACTATAATTGTAAATTATTTCGTTAATTTATTACATAACTATGTATATGTATGAATATATATTTTTTTACTTACAACAGGTATCTTGGTAGCGCTAGTGTTAATAAATTCTTTCATTTTATTTTTTTATAATTTGTTCTATAACATTGTTTAAATTTCCCTAAACACAATGTCCTTGGCTTTTTAAAAAAATATGAATTTCTATCAACATGTTTTATTTTATGTTACCCTTCTTTTACATATTTTAAAAAGTTGTAAATATACTACTATACATATATACGAATGAATATTTATTTTATTTAGATATTACATAAAAATATATGACTTGAAATATGTATATTTTATCTTATACTAAATATTTTTTTAAGACAGGTAGCATTTACTTTTGTTTGTAATACATAATTAACTAGTTCTGTTATTATTATCTTTGATTTCGTTTTACGCTTAATTTATTTATCTATTGATTTTCTGAACAACTCGTTTTAATTTTAGTAAAGTGTAAAAATATTCAAGTTTTTTTTATTTAAAGGTGCGAAGTTATTTTTTTGCTTAATTTTTTTTTCAATTTTCAGTAAGATTTCTTCATCTATTTTGTCAACTTCTAGCTACAACATTTAGACGGATATTATATTGAAGATTTTGCGCCCCTGTAGCAATTATGTAAGTTTCTTTTTATAACGCTTCGAAAAGCCTCGCAAATTAATATTGCGGCTGGTTTGTGGAAGAGTATTTTTGTGTTTAATAGACTAGAACTTCTTACTAATTCATTTCATAGTGTTGGCGTAAATGGACAATTTTTGTTATTTGCTTAACGCAATACAATAGCAAAATGGCACAAACTGGCAACAAAGCTTATACTAGACTATCGTGAATAACAAGTGGAATTTTTGATCCCAATTAAATTTTTATTACCACCGAAGGAAAACTGCCATTGTGAATTTATTTCCGCTATCAGTCTCCAGTAGAGTTGAGCGATATTTCGAAACCTGTTACTTTTTCACAGCGATTGAAAAATCACTAATCACAACTGTGACTGAATTTATCAAATAACAGGTTTTGAAAATATAGTTCTTTCATACAAACTGTGATTGTTCTTGTATGCTTATTTTACAGTAAATAAAGCTACCACATTAATTTTTTTTAACCTTCATCTTTTGTTAAGAAAAAATCGTCGAATCGCCTTTTCTTGTAACTATGTACAGCTCTCACTTTTTTGTCTTTGCAATTTTATTGTCTCTCAGCCTCTTATATGACAATTCCCAATCAACCGCTAATTGTTTGTTCTTGTCGCTATTCTTATTAGTATTTCAAAACACTAATATTAGCAGAAGAGCTTAAATGTGTTAAACCGTGATCACAGTCACTTTTTAATTTCACTGCTGCTCGTCTTATTAGTTTTTCTCAAAATAACAGAACTGCTACAAACCAAATACTGCTAAACTGTGATCACAGTCACACTTTTAAAAGAACAGCGATTTAGAAATCACGTTCACAAGGAGCAACATTCTTAAAAAATCACAGTTTCGATCATCTCTAGTCCCCAGTGAATGTAAAAATCGAAAGAAGAGTTGTAATGTGCAGTATTCACGTTAAAAATGCAAGACCTGCATAATAATAATATATGTGAAATTGTGTATGTATGCGTCATATCGGCGATGACTGACATGCATGTACATATGTAAATGCAAGTACACATTTGTAATTTTGTAGTGTAATTTTCAAAATGTGTGAAACACCTTTCACATTATGTTTTTTCATGTCATTCACAATAATCAATCAAAAACTTGATTTTCAATTTTTTGCTAGTTACGCCTTTTTGCATTTTAGTTAACGATATAGTTAAAAACTTTTATATACAATTTGAGAATTGGGTGGCAATTGGCTTACATATAATAAGGAGATATTCATTTATCATGCACGTGAATGCTGAGAGCTTTATAACATGCTTGTGTCATGCATTTTGACCGTTTAGATCTGGAAAATTATTTTAAAATTAAAAAATTTTAATTTTAATTTAAACAATAGAGAAGTATAATTCAGTAGCTCGTGTTAAACACAAACCCATGTAATCTAAATTGGTTTGATCATAGGCTTGACCCAAGTCTAATGTATATTTTTTTTGTGGTAATAAAATATAATCCAGTTTTAATGTTGTTTCAATCATCGATATGTTTTCAAATTATTTCAACTTGTTAACCAAAGTATTAAACGATATTTTCGTTTTGGCCACAAAATTGTTTTATATTCTTTAATTTTGTACCCTCAGTTAAAGGTATTTCTTATAATGTTTACAACAATTTACGATTTTTTTCATAAAATATCTTTTACTTCTAAAACTTTTAGAAGAATTTTTTTGAAACTAGTCGAATTTAAATTCCGCACATTAGGTCGCGTTTAACAAATTCATATAAACCACATTTGGCTATAAATATGCCCGCCACTGCAAAGCTACCACTAGTGGGACCACC
This sequence comes from Tachina fera, assembly GCA_905220375.1. NCBI lineage: Eukaryota > Metazoa > Arthropoda > Insecta > Diptera > Tachinidae > Tachina > Tachina fera. The sequence goes on from LR999963.1 coordinate 183,334,545, forward strand.
CACTACGCCAACACCGTTATTAAGCGAACCATTCGATCCGTTGGCTCCATGCATTTTATCATTTTGCACTAACGTTTGAGAGATTTTCTTAACCACATCCAAACCCTCGATAACACAACCGAAGATGGCTGTAAAACCCAATTCAGTTAAAATAATACGAAATTGTGAACCCACTAAACCTTGAGAATCGAATTTCTTTTTAGCTCTACGCATGCCCACAGCGCCGGCGAATGGTGCTATATTTGTATCGTCGGGTATAAACTGCACATCTTCGTATATGGAACGACTACAGTAGCCCGTGTTTTGTTCTATATCTCCGGTTATAATGCTCTCGTTCGGATGACATTCAAACACTTTGCACCCGGTATAACCGAAACCCTTTTCATGGGTGGCTAAAGCATGGAAATTATACGACATTTTGGGCGCAATGTCGGCAAAAACTTTGATTAAAACGCGACCCAAGTGCAAGCCATTACGTTCAAAATCGAAGAAATAAATTTGATTGGTTTCATTATTAATAGGATTGAATAGTAATTGTACGGTCTTACGCGGCTCTTCGTAGCATTTAGTTAAAGGTTTCTTGTAGGGCTGAAAATTGTTAGAGGTGGGCACGAGTTCAAAACCATTTGAGTTTTCATTGCAATCAAATTGGTGGGTGTTTTGATTGGTGGCTATTTCGGCATATGTTTTCTGTTTATCTTTGTTCTGATCGTAGAAGGAGGAACCGGTGGTTATAAATTCATTGGTGGTAGCAGTAGAATCTTGATGATGTTTTTGCTGTTGATTTTGTAGCGCAGATGTTGCAGACGCATGTTGTTGTAACATTTTATACTGTTTTATTACATTTTGTTTTTGCTCTTGGTGATATTGTTGATAGCGCATAAACTGTTGCTCTATAAACTGCTGCTGCTGTTTCATGAAGGACATATACAAACGATAAATGCAATAATTGGTTAAAATCATTATGGAGTTGGTGGCACAATTGCCAGTTTCAGCCTCATTGAACAAACTATCGGACATTTCATTGATATCACTTAAAGAGTCTAGTTTGTGCAAAATCTCCTTTAGCATTTCAAAATTTAAGATTTTTTGATTTTTACTAAGAAATTGTTGCATTTTACATTGCTGCAACATCTGCTTGTGTTTCAGTTTAAATTTGCCATTTTCATCCTTGATGAGCTTAAAAAGTTTCATAATTTCCTGAGGCGTTTGTTTGCCGAAAAGACCGAAACATGATTGTAAACTTTTCATGGTATTCTTCATATCATCAATGTCTGTCGTATTCGAGTTGTTGGATAATTCATGTTCTATTTGCAACTTCAAAGTGCAACAAGTTTCTAACAGTTTAAGGAGAAAACTTTTTTGTAAAAGTTTTAAATTTTCCATTTCTTCTACGTTGACTTGCAGTTCCAAGAATTCTTGTTTGACAGTGTTTTGATAAAATTCCTTGGCTTCCAAATGATTTTCAACTTTGTGATCTTTATGTTCCACACCAGCATTGCAACCTCTACACAAAACTGTCAGACAAGTTTGGCACCATAAAGTATTGGGCATGCCGTGTATGAAACAATTCTCTCCTGGCAACATTTGCTCTGCAGCATTTGTGCTGGCAGCACAATGACGTTTTCCCAAATGTAGGTTTACCTCCAAGTCCTGCTTAACATTTGTGCCATTATTATTGCTAAAATACACAAAACTTCCTATGGAATTTTCCGAGGCCAATGAAGCCGATCTAGTTTTATGATGCTGTTCCGACTCGAACTCCTTTTGAGCAAATTCATTTTCACAACCAAACGATATCATGTTATTATTATCACTTTTATTGCCATTATTTATGTGATTATTATTTTGTATTTGTTGCAATTTATTTTTATCATAAGTTTGTATAAATTGTTGTTCGTTTTTGTGCAAGCCAGCCTGCATGTCAATGAACCGTTGACACTGAACACACTCTATGAAATGTTCAGAGTCGTGTGCTGTATGCAAAAAATGTTCCAGACAATTGAAACAGTACCAGTGTTTGCACGATAAAACTTTTGGCGCGGTATTTTTAAAATTAAATGGTAAATGGCAACGATTACAATGAATTAAATTATTTGTTTTATGTGACACAGCCATGTTGTTGTGATTTTCTTTTTGTGTTTTGTTTTTCTGGAAGAAAAAAAGGAGGGAGAAATTTTATTAGAATTACTATGTATATATATGTATATGTGACTTTCTCGGAGAAAAGGGACCTAGTGTGTCAAAAAACGGGAACTTGGGAAAATCAATAAAAATTAGAAAAACTTTAAAATTTTATTTTTGCGTTTTTCTCAAAACTTCATTTGCACACACTAGGTCCCTTTTCTCGGAGAAGGTCATATATACTTATTTATAGTGTGAATTGATTATATTTACAACTCAAATTTTCTTGCTAATCATCAAAACTTGAGCATTCAACTTTTTCAAAAAAAACTGTAAATTTAAAATCTAGCATCCTTTTTTCTTTCGTAAAACATTTTCACATATACATATTTTTGACCGATTTAGCGTTCTCACACACTTTCCTGGCAACACTGCACTCTCATCGTGAATAACCACCCCCATCGTGCATATTTATTCCCTGGACATATTTCCCTTTTCTTTAAAGTTGCAATCGTGAATTATTTCCACGTGAAAAAACTAGCATGTTCGAAAAAATAAAATGTCATCGCCGATTTTTATTCCCTTGAGTTTTCCCCAAAAAATATGTATATTTTTTAAAAAAATGTTTTGTTTGGGAATAAAAAAAGAAGCAAAATGCAACTAGTTTTCTTGTTGTTTTTTAAACTTGTTTGATTTTATTTTTAAAAAGAGTGAAAATTTATGAATTTATTCATATTATAGTATACATATATACATACATATATATTTGTATTATAGTATATACTGCCAACAATTCTTCATGTTTTTCACTTCAATAATAACCATTTATTAAGAAAATTATAAAAATACGCGTAAAAATAATTAATACAATTACATCAATTCACAATATCGTGTTCGACTCGCAGCAGATGTTTATTTTATTTCCTAAGAATTGGTGATGCCAATTTGTTGTTCATGGGAGTAAAAATATTATTCCCAAGAAGTTAGTGTCAGTTCTTAGTGAATGCAAAAAAATTTAGAAATTAATTGAAAATTAAACAAATTTACTTATACGTTTAGTAATAAGAAATACATAAATTTTGTGTTTCAAGTGAAAGGGTTTCAAGAGTAAATCTGTGTTTTAAAATATTTTAGGTACATTGGAAAGGTATTTTTAAGTATACTCGTACCACTAAAGGGCCACTCAGACTATAATACAAGTATTAATACTTTTGACGAAAATGCATCCCTGGTCTTATATTTGTTTAAAAAATTTCAAAAAAAAACAATAACAACTCAACATGTAAGAACTGCATTTTCCACAAAATATTAATACTTGTATAATAGTCGGAACGGGGCTTAAGGTTATTGCGTATGAATCCAAAAGATTCAGCAAATATTTGGCGATATTTTATTTATTTCTTCTTCTTTTGGTTGTGTAAAGAATTGGTAGCCTCCCTTCAAATAAAAGGAGTAGTATGTGGTCAGAAACATACTAGTTGCTTTTGAATTCAGACTGCTTGCACATCTGTTTTTTTTTCATACAACGAACTATCGACTTTTACATTAGGTTGTCATAGGAGCACAACAAGTTGTTTTGTGTAGAGTTGCATACTAGTTGAAGGACTAGTTGCTGTTATAGTAGTTTACAAAAATTTTTTTCCATGTTGTTTACATGACAAACAAAAGAGAGAGAGAAACAGCGCGTCGCTTGTAGATAAGTGCAGCCGATATTTCATCAAGCTTCTTAGTTTTGTCTCTTTAGAACTAGTATAGGAGTGTTCCAAAACGTAACTACTCCAAAAATTAGAAACAGGGCTGTTGCTAAAATTCTGTTTATTGATATTTATTCTAGTGCTCTCACACACACATACACACATAATATATAGCGTACGAATAAAGTTTAACATTCAGCTACACCAGTGATGCCAACCCAAAATATTTCTTAGAGGTAGATTCCTCGTGAAAAAGAGGTAGTTTCCAACAAATCTTACTTTAAAAAGAGGTAGGATCTACAACACTTATGTTTTAGGGTATTTTAAATACCTTAGAAAAATAATTTTTTGCCGAATTCAATTATGTCATCGTTATATAAATAATTTTTAAATTTTTATTATTTTCATGTTCAAAGGAATGAATATTTTCATTAAATAATCGGCCCTGCTCTGAAATAGAAATATTTTTTCAGACTTTATTTAGTTTTTCTATTATATAGATTCTCAAATATCATATCTGAAAGAAAATTATCCTGTATGATTTTAAACACGTCCACAGGACCATTATTAATTTTTTGAAAACGAGAAATTTACTCGGATTCGGTTTACAGAACAGAGCAGAATATCTAATACTCCTCTGAAGTTGTAGATTTCCCAGCGCTAGCGCTGATATATCGTGTAGCTTTCCTTGCAGAGTATCAGTAAAGATTGTTTCTACAACTACTTTTTAACAAATTAACTTTAAAGTTTTTCACAAACTGGCCCATGGAAGGAAGTATTTGGGCCTGTAGCAAGCAGGTTTTAAATAGTGAAGTCAACAAAGTGTTGCTTACATGCATTGCTAAAATATATTTAGCTTGGATTAGATAAAAAAACTCGGGTAACTACACTCAAAAAAGTTTTAAATTAACTGTTTGTAGTTGTTTCTGAAGTTTACCGTAAAGTCAAACTTAAATTAAAATGCTGTTGTCCTGCGAAAAAATTATATTTTAACTTTTTATATATGTATGTTACTAAAAAAACTACAAAATTAAAATGATTTTTCGTGCAGTCAAAATATTTAGTTATTTTTAATTGTTAATAAATAATTCTAAAATATCTAATTTTTATTTTTTTTTAAATAAAATACATGATTTTTTGTTTATTTTTACATATTGTGTCAGTTAAAAAATTAACATTAAAAAATAATTGAAAAACTCTCTTGATTCAAATGAAATGTAAGCGAAAGGGGTATTAATGACAATTTACTTGTTTAAAATGATTTTCCATTTATTTCGCCTAATAATTTACCTACATAATATTTTGAGTGTATACCTTAGCATTATTATTAAGAAACTAATAATAATGTGAAGTGGTAGAGTTGAATGATATACCCAAAAGAGGTAGATCTACCCCAAAAGTGGTAGAGTTGGCATCGCTGAGCTACACAGTAACATCAGCTGTTAACACCAGTTGGTTATAAATTCCATTTGATTTATTTTATTTTTAGATTATGTGCAAGTAACATATTAAATCTCGCATTTATTTTTATGCCACAATAAAGTGATTAACAAATTGCGCGTCACATGGAAATAGCCTAGATTCTATTTTAAAAATACATTATAATTGCTTTCCAAATGTAATATTCACATGCGACATTTGAATGGTAAAAACAAAAAAATTTTTTTTTTGTATCACAAAGTTGATAATTCCATGTAACAATTGAATATTAACTGAATATAATTTTAATACACGCAAATATGCTGGCAAAATAGGATTAATACTGAAAATCTCTTGAATTATTAAAATATGCATGTCTGATTTTTCTACTCGCTCTCTCTCGCTTTTGGTTTGTAAATATAAAGAGAGCCAAGTGTGTGTGTATGCATGTATTTCCTTCCTTCCTTTTTTTGTAGATGTATGTACAAAAAAAAGAGACCCACATTTCTCATTGCTAACCTTGATATTGAATCCTGTTTGTCCTTAAGTGTTGAAGTTTTTTTTTCCTGTAATTTGTTTTTTATTTTGTGTTTATTAACCTTCACCTTGAGCTTGAGGGAAAAAATAGTTAATGGTTTTATTTCTAACGAAGATTGCATTATAATTTCCTGCCTTTTAAGTAAAATACATACATACAAATTATGCAAAGCAAAAAATAAAAGTGTGAAGGACGCTTGTTAATGATGCTGCCTACTATAATTCTTAGCTTGTCCTTTGGAATATAAAAATTTGTGCTTTAGTTTCTTATTATTGCGTCAGACAGATTACAATTAGTTTAATTGTCACTGTTTGGAGAAAATTAATTTAGGTAACACGTCTGATAAGGTTTTATATAATTTAGACTTGTGTCGAACTCGTTCATTTATTTTTTCTATACAATCCGAGGATCAAACTCCTTTAATTTCAATGGATGCAACCATAGTGAACGAGTTTTTTCAATACAAATAGACAGACGAGAATTTTTAAATATCATTTATAAACTGGCAGTTAATTATATAAAACTTTATCAGACATTATCAGACATAAAGTAATTTTCGCCAAATCGTGTCAAATAGATCGAAGCGCAAATACGCTTGACATTCGGGATATTTAAAGAAAAATCAAAAGATTTTGATTTGAAAATTTAATTGAATCGTGTATGGGGTGCTTAAGAAATTGAATTGAAAATGTGTGTGTGTGGCGGTTTGAAAACATGCTTTATGTATGTGTGTAGATAAATTAGCCCTGAATATACGCATGTGTAGCCGATTAATATTCAGAGTACTTTTATACTCTAATGCGTATGATTGTAGCTCACACTGTCTATAAATGTTAGTTATAGTTGCTGGTGCTGCGTAATTCAAAAAATTTGTATAAATACAGTTGTTGGATAACTATAGTTATACGTATTTGAAGACCAATACTAAGTATACTGATAGTACTTAAAACGATAGTTTTATCATTCTCTGGTCTCCACTACTGAGCAAAGTGTTGGTCAGGTTTAGCTTTATGCAATGGATTGGTATTGAAGAATAGAAGAATAGAAAAATATACATATGAAACCGCCTAATGAGTTTAACACATTCACGACAGCAGGCTACTGACTACAACTTGTCAAAAATAGAATACATGTTTGTATATGAAAATAATTACTAACACGACTATACAACTACTTCTTCTTGGTGAAGGCAAATCCGTCTCTATGACCTTAAGGTACAAAATCATAGTCTATAGTTAACTAGCGCTCGTGGTTTAACTAAAAAAAATTCCTACAAATTTCATGGGTTAAACCACTTCCATTAGTTAATTAAAGACTGTGAATTTGGATCTAAATAGCTTATTTCCTATTTGCTTACAAAAATATTAACACTCTTGTTTCGGCGCTATGAAATAAGGCCCAAGGAAATAACCCCCAAATAAGAAATAAAATAAGGTCCAATAAAATAAGACCCAATAAAAAAATTTATGAAAAAACACGCCGCGAGACAATTTTGCCGGGAAACAATGGGCGAGTTCATAAGACGTAGCTGTTGAGCTGAACAGTTGTGAAACTGTTGGCAACTGTTTGCCTCAACAGTTACGTGTTATAAACGGCTTGATGGTTATAATTTACATTTTTATATCTTTATTTCGTTACTTTGTCGCATTTTTAATGTAAAATTTAACAAATATTTGCTGCTGTCATCTAACAAAGCATTTAAAAGGCACAGCTCTATTCGATCAGCTGTTCAAGCTGAGCACAACATGTTCACTATAGGTAGTGAACAAATTTTATGATGCAAAATTACTCAACTGTTGAGTGGAGCGGAACTACTCAACTATGCGTTTCTAAGACAAACACTCAACGGTTTCAAACAATAGCAAGTAACAGGGAAAACAAAAAAAATCTAATTGGAAAAGGGAGAAATTTCTGGCGGAATTTTATTCATGATTGCCCTGTATATAAATGAAATAAAGCCCAATTAAAACAGCCCAATGAAATCAAACTCAAGATGAAATAATGCCCAAAAAATATGAAATAAAGCCCAATCCCACTCAAGATGAAATAAAGCCCAAAATAAATTAAATAAAGCCCTATTAAAAATTACTTAATTTTATTCAGCCTTTATTAATTTTCTTATTTGGGGTTCATTTCCTTGGGCCTTATTTCTGTGTTGCCAGTTTTTTTCTAGAGCTTAACCCCAATTTTTGATTTGTCATCCCCGAAAATCCCCAAATTGAGTTTTTTTTTTATTAAAATTTTTTCTTTTGTGAAAAAAAATTCAATTTTTAAATCTTATTTAAAAAATCTTTAATTAAAAAATCACAAAGATAACACATTTATTCAAGAAAATTCATATATTAACATTCATATTAATTTAATTTGTTCTTAAAAAATTTGTAAAGAAAAATTTAATATATACAAGTATAAGAAATTTGTAACCAAAGTTTACCATTTCAAAAACTTCAGAATCGAAATACATACTTGTTTTAAAAACCTCTAGCATTTCATCAGAAGCATTAAATTTGTTACAACAAATTGAATTACTTTTTAAAAAAAAAATCCCCAATTTGGGGACAAATCCCCTAAACTGGCAACAGTGCCTTATTTCATAGCGCCCCTGTTTCTACAATCCAGACAATAGACTTGGATTAAAAATTTATATGGAAAGCACTCATATTTTTGTGTGATGTTCATACAAATTTTCTGGACGAGTCTTTCTGTCTGAATTGTGGAAACTGATGAAAACTTTAAAAGCTTAGAAGTTCGCTGTGTAACGACATTCCGAAAATGTTCACCATGAGCAATGAATATTGAAATCAAATGAACTGTTTTGCAAATTAACTGTCAAACAGCAGGCACGTAAGAAACTATTGTGCTAAAAATAGCATTGAGCAATTCCTTTTAATATTTGTCATTTGCACTGATTTGTTGTCATCTTGCCATTTCAATGAAATGACATTGAGAATTTTTACATAAAAAAAAAAAAAAAAAGAATATCGTAACTTATGTTGGCAAATTGTTGCTGCTAAATACAACACCAGATTACCTTGACCTTGAGCTTTAGACAATACACTATATTCATATAACAACCTCAACCACCCATCTTAAACTATAATTTATGCCTTTACACATACTCGTAACGTAATAATAATCATACATTTTGAATATTTAATATTGAAACTTTTTTTAATCTTATCATACTCGTATCTCGCTAGTGCCACTAGCAGCAATAGCAATAGCAATAGCAAATGTTAATTGAGTTATTTACTTACCCAGTTAAAGTGAATTTTTCTCGTTTTTTATTAAATCACAGTTGATAAAATCATGTATGCACATAGTAGTACATTTATAGTATGTTGTTGTTGTATTTTTTTTTAAATTTTCGACGACTTTAAAAAATTTAATAAACAACATTCAAAGGAAATACTCTAAGTACATGAATAAATTAATTTGATGTAGAATAGAATAATTAGTTGTTTTAAAAAAAATCGTTGGGTTTTTACTTTTGTTTAAATAAAATAAATATTTACTTATTTAATAAAATAAGCAACAGTTAAAAACGAAACGTGTTGCTTAACAATTATTTTGATATACAGAGACGTACGCACACATATACACACTCATACTAACACTCAGCTGTTTGCAACATTGCTTAGGAACTTTTTAATACAATTTTTATTTTTTTATTTTTAATGGCAAGCTACATTTTTCTGTTTTCTTGTAAGTAATACTAAAATTTTAATTTCTTTTTAGATAGAGATAGAGAGAGAAAACTTAATTCTTTTCTTAACTTTTGGAGCAAAAGATTTGTTAACGTTTTGTTAAAAGATTTTTATTAAAAGTTAAATTTATATTTTCGTTTTAAAATTGTGTTTTTTTGTTTGTTGTTTCTTTGATGTCTAAAATTGTAGTTGTTAACTTAAAATGCTTTAAAATATTTTATTTATATTTTTCTATAACCGTAATGTTGAACAACTTAATTGTAAATGCTTTAATTGAAAATTTCCTTACACAGTTTTTGCCCTTTAAGAAGTGAAAAAGCAAAAAGCTTTCTATCTTTAGGTACAAAATCTCCCCATCTCTCTGGCGCTCTCTTCAAATTGTAAATTATCCTGGTTTTTCTCTTTTATCTTACTAATATTTTCAATAAACAGTATATGTATTTTTAAAAGTTTTAAAAAGCTTGCAAGCACATGGCCACGAAATGAACAGAGAAAGGATATGAAAGCAAAAGGAAAGCAAGTCTCAAGGTTTTATTTAGCATCAAACATCAAACAAGTGCAATGTCAATGATTGTTGCTTTTTGTTTTTGGTTCTTAGCATCCATTTGGTGTAATGGCGGGCTTTAAAAGCTTTTTCTTAGAATTGTGTAAATTGGTTGATGAATGCTGGTAAACATACATAAATAATGTAGAAATACAAGGCTAATTTTAAATTACAACATGTTTTCTTTTATTGCTGTTGTTTTTGTTGTTACTGTAGTACAAAACATAGATTTATACAATTAAAAATCTTGACGGCCTTTTTGATAATGTATGTGTTAGTTCTCAAGCCATTTTGGTTGATTTGTCCAGGGATGTTAATCGAACTTTAGTTTTGTTGCCAGTTGCCAACAAACGACAACTAACAGCTGTTAATTTCAGTTGCCAAATTGCAATAATATGGGCAACCATAAATTTTTACTTGCTGCACAGTTTTTAAAGCAAAAAAAATAGAATTTCAGAATTTTGATTGCTGTCTAAATTTCGTGCGAAATTCTGTCAAATTATATGTAAAGTATTTGGTATGAAATATTTGCGAAATAAACTTGCAAAATTAGTACCCTGTTCTTATTTCGAAAAACATGTAAAATGTATCTGGCATCATTTTTGTCAAATTTTCAAATCTGATTACCAATTGAAATAAACTCGTGTTTATCGGAAACAAAAGTATGATAAAATGAATAAGTGATTATCAAGTTATTGGATTAAGGCAGATGCCAGGTGCCATAACGAAGTAATTCACTCATTTAATTGTGCCAAGTTCCCCGTTAGATCGAACTACCTTCATCAAAAATTTTTGTTGCAGCTGCGAAACAACATGAGCAGTACTTTTTTTTGCACGGAATTTTAAATGATGTTGCATACTTTCAAGCAGTAATAGCGAGAAATTTAGCAAAATTACAAGATGAGAAAAATCAATGTTGCTCAACAGTTTTAGCATATTCGAAGAACAGAGTACAAGCCTTAAAAGATGCCACAATTCTTTATCGAAAAATAGTTCCATGGAACTAATAAGTGCGTGACATTTTGAATTTCCGCCTCTTAACTGAAAAGTCAACACTGCTCCTGTCAACAGGCAACTGTCGGGTGACTCCTGTCAAAGTTTTAATAAGCTGCATCATTTAGTTTTGTATTTGAAAGTCATTCATAGCAGACTACAGTGTTATGCTAGGAACACAACTGGGACAAACGACGAATTACGTCCACATCGACGAATTCGTCGATAAGCATTTGCTGCGTAAATTCGTCGTGCGAAGCACAATAACGAAGAATTTACTCACCGAATTCCTCTCTCATATTTTATAAAGTTGGTTGTTGTGTGTGCAAAGATAGACAGACTGAAGGCTCAGTTAGCCGACTGCAATGTAAAGTAACTGCAACGTAAGAAACAGCTGATCGATATTTTTGTATGAAAAGTAGTTCACGTTACATTACATCTCTATAACCATTTTCATAATTTTTCACATAACTACTGTTGCAGTTTTTTACATTACAGTCGGCTAACTGAGCCTTGAGAGAGAAAATTGTTTTTTCGTCGTTCGTCGGCGTACAAAATAGAAATAAATCTATAGCAAGTTCGTTACGTACGGCAACTTTCGTCCAACGTCCAAGCTCTCTAAATACTATGGGGACTCTCCACCATCACTTTCAATGGTAAAAGGTAGTTTAATGAAATATGTTGGTGCCTTGCACACCGAATGTTGTGGACGTCCAATTGAGGTCTCTAAATCTTAAACAATTGAAAAAATTTCACGACAACACCAGGCCGATAGGGGATTGAAAATGGTAGAAATTGTGGAAACCTCTTACATGGCTCAGTGGTTTAAATTTTAAATGGTCACTTGGGTATGAAAAAGCTTTCCGCAAGATAGTTGCATCCTTTGCTCACAAACGCCAATCATTTGAGAACATTTCAATCGTAATATGGACGAGTCTTTGTACCGAGAACGATACGTTCATGGGTTTATCGGGGTGAATTGACTCCAAAGAAGGCCAATGCATTGTAAAGTGGGTTTGTCAGCCAATAATTTTTTATTTTTTTTGCTTGCACGCGGTATAATCGACATTGATTATCTGCAAAAGGTTAAAACAATCAATAGCGAATGTTATACCAACTTATTGGGTCGATTTAATGAAGATTTGTGAATTTCTCCCTCAACCGCTTTATATTGGGGATTTAGTGCCCAGTGACTATTTCTTGTTCCCAAACCTAATGGCTCGTCGCAAAGAGATTTGGTTTCAACGATGGAATCACCTTTTCGAGTACCTACGACAAATACCATACAATGGCCTCGACAAATTGTATTTTTTTTATGAAGGTGTAGCTTAGATCAAAGTCCTCGCATAGACCGGCATTGGTCCTTAACGATACCACCAGATGACAAGAGTCCTGTAAGTAAAGCAGCCTAGTCCGTGGTGCCTGTATCAAACCACTCTCACACTGACTTAACAATTCTTCGCAGTCTACACAGTTTCACTCCCGATACAAGTTCAAGACTCCGAAAATCTGAGCACCAAAACAATTATGTACATTTATCTATTTTAAAGTCGATTTGGGATCTTAGCAGCTCTACATTATTTTAGAAGTTTTGCAAGGTATAGAATTGATTTCGGGAGATGTATTCAAAAACGGCGTCAAATCAAAAGACAATATTTAATATTAACAAATGTTTATTTATTATATTTAAGAAGATATCATGAAACTGTGTATATTCTTTCACTGAGAATTTATTCTCAGGCTCATGCACACTCTCATACCCACTGTACTTATTTAATATATCCTTGTTAAGGAAAACCAAAACATCCGTCACCATTATTAACTTCAAACCGACCCCCCCCCCCCCCCCTCACCTATATCTATTTATGTACAAACTCGTGTTTGTATGTGTCCTTAAAGCAAATATTAAGATAATAATCCCAAAAGCTTTTTTCGCCTTCCCTACAGTCTGTTTAATGTTCTACAAGTATAAGCTAGAAAGCTCCATACGTATTATTTATAAAGGAATGGAAAAAAAGGCAATGAAAATAAAATAGGTGACCCAGTTTCTATGTTATTAGAACTCAACCAAGCCGGTTAACCTTAAAACAATTTTAACATTGTTCATATGAGTCTAATAATTTTAATGAGACAGGGACTTTAACCCTGAACTTTATACTATGGGTATGACACTTCAAATGGCAATGAATGAATCTATACATACATAAATATGCATGCACATGAATTTAATTTTAAACAACATCTGTTATGAATTCAAATGCTACGAGTGTACGAGGAGTACTTACTTTTGTGCTCACCTTGTGGCGAGCGAGTATAAAATAAATACCAGTTAAATGCAATTTAATAATTTTTCCTTTATTTTTTATTTTTATTCTTTATTATTGTGAAACAATTCAATTTATGTATTTCCTGTTTTATTTATATTCTGCAGGAAAAAGACCAATATGGCAATGAAGTGCCACGGTTAGCACGTCCTCTGCCGGTGGAATATTTGTTGGTGGATGTGCCAGCCTCAACACCTCTGCAGCCGCAATACACCTTCACTCAGTATGACAAGAGACAACCATTCCCTGTTGAAAATCGCTATTTGGATGGGCATTTGCAAGACTTTAATGCCTTGAGCACGTATCTGTCCCAATGGCAGGATGAAGAGTTTCTCGAAGCAATATCAGATTTCCATTTGCTGGTGTATCTGTTCAAAATGGATATGTTGCCGTTGCGCCAACATATGAAACCACTGCTGGAGGCTGTGCGTAATAAGAATGCAAATATGGCATATGCTTTCAAAAAGGAAGATGTTTGGAAACTATTAGAATCCCTTATACACGCCAGTTCATCGGGTAGTGGGTGAGTTTTTGTTCTTTTGTTCCTTTACATTTTCAACTAACCGTATATAGTTTGTTGTACATAATTACTAAACTTCTCGTATAAACTTTATAATTCAATTTAAATAGCGGTACTACCAGTTATCCCTCATCATCAGCCGGTATAAGAGCTGCTGCTGGTGCCGGCCTTGATTCCGGCGCTGTACATGAAAATACTGTTACCGAACCGGTCACTTGGACTTGTGATCACTGTACTTTTATTAATCGTGGCGAACTGACATCTTGTGAAATGTGCTCTCTGCCCAGATAAGCTTTTCGTTGGCTTAGGCGTTCTCGAAAAATATAAAAAAAAATAATGAAAATAAAAAAAGGAAACGTGTTCTTTCAATCCCTTTTTCTATTAAATAAACAACAACCCAACATGAAGTGTTTTACATGTTATTTATAAATTAATTCGATTTTTATTCTTTCCTTTTCCGTTTAAAATTCTTTTTTGTTTGTCCCCTTTCTCTCTCTCTCTCTCTCTCACACACCAACTGTCTCCCAATCGTTTCTCCATTTTTTATTTTTACTAACTTGAGTGCTGTAAAAGAATTAAAAATTAAAACTTTCAATATTTATGTACAATTGAACAAATATAAAATAATAAATGCTTAAGAATGCATTTCGTACTACGAGATCAAAATTTAAATTTTTTGCAATTTAGATTGATTTTTGTTGAAGTTTCAGGTTTTTTATTCCACTACCCAAGAAAAAATAGTCCAATTACGTACTTCCTTTTCATCGATTAATGAAAGATTATTCACCCTTATTCCAATTGTCGTCATGGACGTCACTTTTACTTAACACCAAAAAATTGGGGCTTGTTTACTCGCTCTCGAGAAAAATTTTGTGAAACTGACAATCTATTTCCGTTCCCTAAGGTCTAGAAAAAAGTATAAACCTGCCAACAGGAGTCAGTTCTTTCCGATAACGGATATACTATCACCAATTTGTTGGTGTTGTCTTAAAGTGACGTCGATGGCGACAAGTGGAATAAGGGTGAATGTAATTTGGATTATCCGTTCATAACTCGGAATAGTTTGTGACTGTTGTTGACTCATCTTTTGCCAATGAGACGAAACAAATAATTATTCACATAAAAAATAAGTTGTAATAATAGAAAATATGAAAAAATGTGTTACGTCGGTTAATCGACTAAAATTAACCGTTTAACCGTTAACCGAAAACAGCCGACTTAAAATTAACCGATCAGTTAATCGGGTAGTAATTAACCGATTAACGGTTAACCGATTGAATACCCTAGTATATACTCGTAATAATTAAAATTGGCTACTCTGTATTTCCATTAAATTTATATATATGTTTTTTTTTATTTTAACTTTATATTGGTTTTTACGCTTTTTTACTCAATTTGCAAACATATGGGATTTTGTTTTTAGTCTCAGCCAGTGTTGCCATATTTATTTTTCAAAAAAACTTTAAGTCGACCCAAAAATATCTTTTTTCCTATTTTACGCTGTATTTACACATGTAGGTAACTTGTTACAATTTGTGTGTACGTATTAACAACCAACACATCGAAGGAAATAATAAAAACACTTGCAACTTGCTCTTTTGTTTACGCATGCAAGTGCAAGTTTATTTTTAAAATGTCTTGGAAAGCAAAGATTATAAAGAAAACTGTTCCGTATGTTCAATGCAGAAAATTCGAATAGTGAAATTGTAGTGATTTACTTTTGATATTGTAAGTAATACTACTGACGAGGTGCACCTCAGTCAATGTAATTATTTATTGACACTTAGGGCACTTCACTGACAAGCTAATGTTAAGAGCCAATTTCACCAACTCTATTTAAATATCAATTCATGTTAAAATGTAGATTTTCATGAATTTTTGTATGGAAAAATGACTTTTAAATATGAATAGTTAACATTAGCTTGTCATTGAAAATCCAGCAGTAGACTTCAGCACTATTGACGATGTAGTTCTTTTACGACCATATGGAGACATTTTGACTCAAAGATTCATTAGTACATTTCAGTGACACTCGTCTTCAAAAAAAATTATATTATTCTACTAGAAACACTTGTTTAAAATTGAAACAACCAATCAGAAACGGCAGCGGATAGCCGACGATCGGCTTGCAGCTATGCCATTGACTGTACAGCATAGCAAAAAAACTATTGAGACGTTCGGGGATAATGTCGCCAGAAAAACACTAGAACTGTTCCTTGTAAGTGAATTATTGTAAGTAAAATGACAAATGATGAAACAGTGTTACAGAGAATGAGTTTTGAATAAATTTATTAGTCCTTCGTATAATAAAAGCAATATTTATTGCGCATTTCCTGCGTATTTATAAGAAAACAATATTAATTATGAATTTTATATATATTCATATGAATTTCATCTATTTTTAAAAAAAAAGTTGTTGAAGAAAATATGGATTTCAGTAATTTTACGATTTTGACTACACGGCAATACTTGATTCATATATTTTTGAAATAAACATATTTTTTTTCATTAAAAAGCAAATTTATTTTCATAAGACGTATACTCTTCGAGAACGTTTTTATATTGAACTTACAACTGACTGTAAACTCTCAAGGAACTTGCAAGGCTTTCGGTTTTTTCTTCGTAATTTTCGTTTATAATACGTATACTACTTGCAAGGAATTACTTACATGTGTAATTGCGGGGTAAGCTGAGTAGTAAGTACAAAAAATGTAATTGTGTTAGAAAAAAAGTGTGAGAGGATTGAGTTTTTCGAACTTGCACTTACATGTGTAAATGCAAAGTTAATGATGATTTTTTCGAAATCGAATTCAGGTAAAGTTTTTTTTTTTGTTTCCAGTGAACACTACTAACATAAAGCTAAATAAAACAAATATTTACTACATAGAATATTTGTATGATACATATGTATATGCGAAGAAAATAAGAAAATATGTAAGTAGTTTAGTGTAAATAAACCTCAATAACGTACTTAAAGTACCAAATAACATGTTTTTTAAATCTTATTTTTTGCTAAGAAATCTTTTTTTAGTCCTTTTAACTTGTCTACAAACTTCAAAAATAAGATAAACTCCCACATATGGTAACACTGGTTTTCGCTGATGGAAATTTACTATTGTGAACAACTTTAAAATAGTGAAATTCACAATAGCGCCAAATAAAATGAAATAAACTGAAAAAAATTACGTGAGTCTGAATATAACGCCTTCCATAAGTGCCAATAATAGAAGAAAATTGTAAGTTTACAGTAAAAAAAACTAATTTTATATGTATGCATGTTTTAATAACGACATATTTTATTTTTAGTGTAACTGTTTCCCGTATAAATTGCGTATGTTCTTTTTTACGGTTCCGTACACCAAAGCTGAAAAAAGAAGGACCCTATTGTTTTCGCTACGGTGTCCGTCTGTCCGTCACACGCTGTTTCCTCAGGAACCGTAAGAGCTACGGACCTGAAATTTGGATAGAGTATATAGAACCTTGGCCGCTACAAATACATGAGAATTAAAAATTAAAGAGTGCTCCAAAACGAGCGACGAAAAATATTAAAATCCCATGTAGTATACATACAATTGTATGTACATATGTATATTGACACTTGAAGTTTGCAAAATTAGTGTATTTTTATATAGACCACAACAATTAACACTAAAATTTATAAAAATTAAAATTAAAGGGTGGTCCATCAGTTAATGCAACTCTGACTATTTAATTTTGACCACTTGCTATATCTTGGAAACCGTAACAGATAAACTCTTGAAATTTTCAAAAACGGTAAAACTAAAAAATCCGAAAATTATAAAATCGCCAAACCGAAAAAATTGCCAAAACCCGAAGAAAATCGCCAAAAAATTAAAAAAAATCGCCCAAATGAAAAAAATCGCCAAAATGAAAAAAACGCCAAAACCAAAATAATTGTTTATGTGAAAAAAAATCATCAAAATTAAAAAAAATCGCCAAAACGAAAAAAATCGCCAAAATTGAAATAAGCGTCAAAAACCGAAAAAAGCCCAAAACGAGAAAAAAAGTGCCAAAACTAAAAAATTTTCCAAAATGAAAGAAAAACGCCAAAACCCAAAAAAATCGCCAAAACCAAAAAAAAAAGTAACCTATATGAAAAACGCAAAAATTTAAAAAAAAATCACAAAAATTAAAAAAAAATCGCCAAAATGAAAAAAATTCAAAAACCAAAAAAAAAAAAAACCCTAAACTAAAAAAAACGCTTAAAACCGAAAAAAACGAAAAAAAATGCCAAAACTTTATTTTATTAGACAGTTGCATTGCCAATTAATAAAAACTGTGCTACCGACAACAACTGGTAAATAAGAGCTGTAATTTTTAAAGGTAATTTGTGCTTTCTGGGAACAGCGAACATAATGAAGTAACAACTACATTTGTAATTTTCAGTGCTTTCTCGCAAGCAGTCATGCAGTTTTAAAGAACAAACGATTCAAAACAAAGGTAAATTTATAACTTTAATAGTGTGGATTATTTTTGTTACGAAAATCACTTCCCAGCTACTGTGTCGTGACATAAATAGCATAGCTATAAGAATTTTATGGCTTTCGTTTTTTAGGAAATAGAAGGGAATATAAAAATTTACTAGCAGTCTCCACTAGCCATGAACTTGGTATGGGGATCATGTCGGACATCGCAAATGGCTAATGCAGACCGCTCATGCCCATGTTTCGTTAATGCTCTGACATCAATGCCAGAGCATGTGTTAGCAACAATTTTCGCCATGAGATTCGCAGTGTGCAACCATTTCCAATATAAAGAAAAGAGACAGAATGAAATTGGTAAATATTTCATCTCTATTGCACTACCGCAAAATACTTTGATATTCCAGAACATGGGCATCGCACGTGTTCACTACAACAAAGAAGTTAATTAATTTTTCAAAGTTACACTGCCGGCGTCATTTAAATGTCATAATCATGTCGTGAAGACGTAGGGCTAGCGAATATGGAAAAGTTATCATCGTTTAATTAATTTTTTTCGGTGCCAACAAAATTCTCAACTGGGTGACAATAAATACTACTCTGATCACATGGAAACTATCATACAATTTTCCAAAATCGCACCAATAGCCAAAAAAGTTAAGTCCATAGTTTAACTTTCAGTCCACACATCTCATATTTATATGAATATTTCTTGATCCCAAGCATGAACTTCTATGAACCGAATTTAGGTGAGTATACGTAATATGAATATTCTTGCACCCTGTTTTTAATTATTTTTTCCAACATATTTACCATTTTTGAATTCATCAATAATTTGTCAAATTTTGTGAAACGTGTAATTTTATAAATACTTTATTTGTAATAGTTTTTTTAAATTATTTTTATATTTGGGAAAAAATTAATATCCGTACATAGAAATTGGTAAGATCTTTCATTTATATATGCATTTAAATTTAAAATATTACTCAATATTACAATAGGCTGCTAAAGATTTTGATTTTTTATAAGGTCCCTGCTTCTATATTTTGTTTCAATATTCACATCTGCGAAAAAATCCCAGACCGTTTTTGTACTCTCATATTTTTTTGTATTAATTTTACATTTTCGTTTGCAATCTTTGCAAACCCAAAGATATAGCAAATTAATGGTCATAATTATGAAGATTTTGTACTAGATGAAAGAAAAAATGCTTCAATGTTCTGTAGTCTAGTGCAAAATCGTCGAAGTCCAAGTCGTAGTACGACATTCGTAATAAGACCCAGTATTTTAAAGCGTGTTCTTTACTCAAAGAAATTGGAACTCAAGTCAGGACTTAAAAAGAAAATTTTTTAAGTTCCAGGTTATAGAAAATTTTGTTAACCATATCTAGATACATTTCGTAGCTACTTAAACAATTCAGTAGTAGACTTCAACCATAACCCCTGTAGATAAACTCTCAATAAATTATTTAGAATTATAAAACTATAAACACTGTTGTCCAAGAAACTTCTGAGGTTAACTGCTGACTTTCCTAAGCAGCAACGAAATGCATCTAAAGACCGTTTACCAACCACAAACTTTCTTAAAGTTAAAGAAAATTAAGAAATTACAAAAACCGAATTTCATGTAAATTTGCCAAATTAATTGAACGATTGTTATTGTGAATTTTTTA
This sequence comes from Tachina fera, assembly GCA_905220375.1. Classification (NCBI taxonomy): domain Eukaryota; kingdom Metazoa; phylum Arthropoda; class Insecta; order Diptera; family Tachinidae; genus Tachina; species Tachina fera. Next base: position 183,354,522 of record LR999963.1, read on the forward strand.
TTTATTTTAATTTTTTTTAACATTTATTTATTTATTTTTTTTTAAATTATGTTTCTCAGAAATAATGGTTTCATCTTTAGCTTTTTGTCGCTTTGCAAGACCTTTCTTATTTCAATTTAAACCGTTTAAGGTAAGTTTTTTGATTTAATAATTTACTTGAAATTTAAGTTTTTATTTGCGGCTTTAAATTATTTTTTCCAGAACCTACAACGTTACCAATCAAATTTGAGTAAGTTGAATGGGTATGAATTAAGAGTTAAAAAATTTGATTGGAATTGAATATATTTTCTTTTGTTTTTTAGCGCCAGCTGCTGGTTGGTTAGAAAAACCAAAAAGTTTACTATTTCACCCGGAAAATATAATGAGACATAAGGAGGTAAGTTAACAATTTGCTTCACTAAATTAGTTGGTAAAATTAAACAAAAAATCAATATTATTGATTTTTATCGATTGCATTATTTTCTCAGTTCAATTACATTCATATCTTAAATGAAAAGTTTTTAGACATTGATTATTATGAAATACAACTAGACATCGGTCAGTTGGCAATCGACAAGCAAAAATTAATTTTTGCCATGAACAGTTATATTACATTTCGCAAATAGATTTTTTTTGACAAATGTATGAATTTCTTATTTTTGTTGGTCGTGGGACTTCCCAAATACGATCCATATTACATCAAAATTTTAATTTTAGTCGATATGTTCTAAAGTCCCGAAGCTGGGATTTAAAAATTACAGGTTTACACTCAAAAGTTTTGAAGATTGTGAATTGGCTAATTTAAACATACCGTGCTATCATAACACCGTACTACCATTTGAATATCAAATTTGTTCTTATTCCCGTTTGAGTATCATTCTAGATAACGACATTTAAATGTTACCGTCTTACCTTAGTACCGCATTACCATTTCAATGTAAAATTACCGTTTTTATTGGTCGCTATAAAATGCTAATCAAACGAACGAACAGGTGCAAATGCGATTTCCCAGTTTGATACAAAATTATCAGAAATATTTTTCTTTTAGCAGACGGTAAAAATTTTGTAAGATTATTGGGTCTGAAATCAAATAATCTCTTCGTTTAGAAATAAACTCAGAACAAAGAAATTTCACAATGCTGTAACAAAAAAGTTTTTCTGGAAAAAGATCTTTAATTTAAGATTACATATCGTTAACTTAATACGAAAATGCCCTCATGTTTTTCATAGGTTACAGGAAGAGGAAAAAGCTAAATAAAAAAGATGCAATATTGATAAAAAAAATTTTTAAACACAATTTTTATTAAAAACACTTTACAAATTTATTGTTATAATAGTTTTATTAATATAAAGGAGTTGTATCTAGTAATGGTCTACCGAAATATGTAAAAATAACGATTTCGAAAAATTATGAGTTGGGGCCTTTTCGTATTAAGTTAACGATATATATTACGCAGAAAGACTATCAAGCATTTTAAAAGCAAGAACATTACCCTGACTAGCTACTAAAAGTTTTTTATTTTTCTTGATTCTGTTATACTATACACTATAATACTACACTAAAACTAAATTAAATTAAAAATAAATTAAATAGAAAAGTGCAAATATATGAAAAATTGCTAAGATACAGATAAAAAAATAAATATATAATACAAATTATTTACCAAATGTTGCACTACTTGCTTGTTCTAACTTCCGATATCTATCTACTGGTGGATTGGTTTATTATTTTTACTTTAACAAAAATAAAATCAAACTACAAATTAATTACAATATTTTATTATTAATTCAATATATTTTTGTGTAATACATTTTCAATAAGTATACTGGGGTTTACTTTAAGATTAGTTTTTTGTTTACTTATATTTAGCAAATACATACATATTTACTACATTTAAGGATTATGTTTGTTTTTTTTATAATTTCAAAAAAATTATACAAAACTAAACATGAAATTGTTTTAAGATAAGAATTTAAAATTAAAATTTATTTAATGCATAAAAAGCAGGGATTTTGTTTGTAATATGTATGTATGCATATATTATTATTAATTTTTTTTGTATAGATATATTCCTTTTAGTTATTATGTTTAGAGCAAAAAAATTTAACATTTGCTTAATACGGTTTATAATGAAGTTTTAACTATTTTTAACACTTTCTAAGTATGATTTTTAATAGAGGAGCAAAACAATTTAGCAACACAAAACTAATATTCAAAGAAAGAAAAAAATAACTGAAATCCTTTCATAATGTAGTTCGGCAAGCGTTAGTTGGGCTTTGCTGCAACGAATGACTTATTTTAGTTTGGTTTTGTCGTTCTGTATCTGACATCTCAAAATAATATTAGTTAAGGCTCAGTTAGCCGACAGTAATGTAATGTGTACTGCAACATAGGAAACAGTTAATCCATATTTTTATATGAAAAGTAGGTTATGTTATATTACGTCTCTATAACCACTTTCATTACATTTCACATAACAACATCGGTCAGCTGTTTTCTACTGTTGCAGTTACTTTACATTACAGTCGGCTAACTGGGCCTTTAATATGTAGTGCGATTCAGTAACTTTTAACGACAATCGGAATTTTTGTCTATACATTTTGTAACGATTGTTTGATTCTTAAACTTATTTTTAACGATAGAACGCAGCTGATATTTTCTGTTGATTTTTGTCGATAAAATTAAAAAAACATAAATTATTGTCGCTTAAATAACTACTCAGCTGACATTAACCTACAGCGAATATCGTTAAAAATGTTACTGAATAGCAAATTCGATAAATTTTCGTTATAATTACTTTAACGAAGCGATTATCGTGAAAAAAAAAGTTAGTGAATCGCACTACTCTTCTAATTTTCACATTATTGCATATAAAAAACAGTTTCTATTGATATTGATTGATAAAAAATATTCACACCAATAGGATATGTGTGATTGTTTTTGGTAAACAAACGCACACAACCACATATATTGAAGCTGAATATTGATGTGTCTGGCACTCGCTTTACACTTCCATTCGTACAAGCTTGCATTTTACTCTCTTTTATATTATAAATGTATGTGTTTGCTTATCATTGTTTTAAATCCCATATTTATAATGCACCTCGTTACCCGAGCACCTTACTACTATTTAAATGATCGTTTTTGTCGTGTCACTTTAAATTAATTATATACCTAATTGAAAAATGCACCGTATTACCTTAGCACCGTGCTATCATTTCCATTTTACGTCTCCTTTTGAAACAACTATGAAACGAAAATAGACCCAATTGTATATCGAATGAAAACCGATATTAAATCTAATATTGTAATCTGAATCTATTCATGTTTTCTGAAACTGTTAGTGGAAGGATTTCAGTTTAATTTTCTTAATATATTATTTATAGCAATATAATAAATATTAATCGTAACATCAAATCTATTTATTTTGCTTTTTTTTATTATTATAACAAGCATAAATTTTCAATTTAATGACACTACTCTAGACATGAATGAAATGTTTTGTATGTTTTTTTAATCATATCAATTAAATGATATTTTTTTTCAAATATAATTTTTCGTTTTGTATTGCTTTTTATCTTCATTGTATTTAAGTTATGTATATATTTAACTTCTACATTTATATATTTTTAATGATATTATATTTATTAATTTTATTTTCCAGTTAAGAAATATTGTCCATTTTTGTTTTATTTTTGTCTGTGTATGTATGTAATTTCATTTTATTTGAAGACGATTTAAATATTTATGTTGAAGTTTAAATTTTAAATATTTTATTTTAAATACATCTTAAAAAGGCATTTTTTATTGGTGATATCGTTTCAAATATTTTTTATATATATTTATATATTATTTAATACTATATTATTCTTTTTATATTCATATTGTTTAGAATTGTTAACATTGTGTAGTTTGTTTAAGGTTTTCTTTTGGAGATGTGTTTTAATAATAATGAGACGTGTTTATGTTATTTTATTTATTGCTACATTGATATTGTTGATGCTTTGTTTTTTTTTCTTTTTCGACATTAAGAAAGTGTTTTTGAAAACGGGTTAAAAATTTTAAATAAGCAGATCAGAAAGTAGATTGAGTCCTCCGTAGCATTGTTTTATTTTTGTTTTGCCCTAGCACAAAAAGTTTACATATCTCAAGGCGCCATTTTCAAAAAAAATATTTATTTGTTGCTTCTTAAATTATTACTAAAATATTATCATTAGTGAATCCTTTTTACAGCCACGTATTTGAAATTATAATTAACTGGTAACTCTGAATCTTTATTCTCTGCTTAAAGTCTGCGTACTTTCACAAAAAGCCGCGATATTCCAGGTGATAATGGTAATTCCCTCAACAACCATTGACAACTGTGAGTGATACGCAACAGGGATGGCATTGAGAATTTTAAAATTGTAACAACAACTTTCAAAAATTTTACTTTTTTACTATTTTACCTTAATTGTACTAAAAGATTTTTTTAGTTCAAATTACATGTTTTTATTTGTTTTTTTATTAAAGTAATCGACTTTGTTCTGGCGCCCGAATCGTTTTCGCAAATTTGCTTGTAAGTTGGAATGTAAAAGCATAGGGCTACATCTGTTTAAGTTGAAATTTAAAATATAAAAATTCATAGCATGCGAATTTAGAAGAATAATGATTTAGAAATGAACGAGTTCACATTTTTTGATTTTCTTGCTGTGTTTTGCTTTTACAATACTGTTTTCAAGTGAGAAGAATATTAGTTCCAGTGCTCAAAAGTGAAAATTGAAAAAATCGTTTGAAAACAAATGCGAAGTGAAAGTGTTGAGATTCCTTTAATGTACTAAATTAGTAATTGGTGTAATATTGTACTTTTCGAGCTTGAATATCTAATAGTAAAAAAGTACAATTGTACCAACTTTGCCAACCCTGATACGCAACATACTCAAAAAACTGCATTATCACAATTTACAATAGTATTTTACTATAGGAAGAGAAAGACAGCAATAATAACAGTCACAATGGATCAGTGATGCCAACTTTTTTGATTCTTAAAGCACAAAAATACGTGAAAAACAAGTAAAGATTAATAATGTTTAATATTTTCTAAGCTATTCTCTATTTCGGCAATAGTATAATCTTTACACTGAAAAAATAAATAAATACACCAAATTTTTATTACAGTAATTTTAAGAAATGCAAAATTTTCTAACTTCAAAATTTGTCATTTTGAGTCTTCAAAAAAGCACTAAAAATTTTGCAAAATGCTCCAATTTGGCATCGCTGCAATTGATAGATACTAAACGTAAAAGCTTGTTCCCTTGATCTCTAAAATATAGATGAAAAGTGAAAAGTGGAACTCACCAAAAGTTTTACTAAAACAAACTGCTTGCTTGTTATTGAAGGTAAAAGCCCTGTTATTTTATTTTAAGTAATTATAGTGAAACGAATTTTAGGAAATGTTCCGCATAAATTAGGATTCTATTAGAATGATATATACTTTCTTTTTGGATAGAAAAAGGTTTTCCAATTTCACGAAGATGACCAACTATCATCAAATAAAAAATAGCATTTCATTAAGACATATAAATAACTACATATGATTCCATGTCATAAAAGCTTTACACAAAATTAATATTCCATTATTAAATCACTACTAAATTATAAAATGTTTGCAAATGTTTATATAATAAAACTACAAATAATTAATTAAATAAAAGTAATACAAATATAAAAGCTCTAAAGCCTAAATTTATGAAAAGTACAATTACAAAACTTAATATTACGAGTGCAAAAACTAAACTACAATAATATTAGATACATAAATAATTTACATAATATGTATTAAATAAAAACTTTATACTTCACTCAGTGGTATTTCGCATTAATTTTTTTTTTCAATAAAAAGAAATTAGTGAGTATTTTTTATGTCTTTTAAAATTTTATTGTTTCACATTTTAACTTAAAAAATAAAGGAAATAAAATGCATATATGTGCTACATATATGTATGCATTGTTCAAGTTTTTTTTCAAGGATTTTTATTTTCAAAAAGGAAAAAAGCAAAACATTTCGAGTATATAGGCCTTGTTGTTGTATGTATGTATATATATTTGATCTAAAGAGAATATACAATATATGTATGTATGTTTGCATCTATATGTAGAATATATATAGAATTAGGGAAGGTGTATATATATAATTATAAATATATATTTTGTATATATTTTGTTTAAGATATATAAGTAGTACACACTAGTCTAGTATATGGTTTTTGTATATATATATAAACAATTATTAAAATCACCACATTTTCTTAATATTTAATTGCTAATTTAGTTATATTTTCAATAAATAATTTGGTTTTTTTTAATATGTAGTATCTTTAAAAGTAAAAATACTAAAAAAAACTCATTCTTATTCTTACTTATTACTTTATTAATTATTTATTTTATATTTTATTTTATATGTTTTGAAATCTTAACTTTCAAATATGTATTCAGAAATTTCTCAAAGAAGGAGTTTTACAGTTTTATTTTCCCTTATTAATTATTTATTTTTTTTTTAAGTTTTTTTTTATCAAACTATTAAGTTTCAAAAAGTTGTATGTTTTATGGTAATAATAGTGATTTAGTAGTTTCAAAAAAATAATATAATGCACTTTTATTATTTTAAATTTTTGTTTGAAATCAATTTGGGTTTTATAACAGATAGTTTCATGGTAAAGAATTTCACAGCAGAACGAACAAATGTTATATACTTTGCCCATTAGCCTAAAGGGGCGCATTATAATTTTTGAACAAAATGCGCGTATGTATTTGAAACATTATCTGCAATCTTTTAAGAAAGCAGATAATTTTTTAATCCATCAGTTTAATTTGAAAAATGCAGAAACAGCCTCAGAAAAGTTATTGTCAGTCCATTGTATTATTATCAGCTGACAACATATTGTGAGGCATCTGACAATCGCTGCCATTGTTCAAATTATAATTTGACAATAACCATTGCCAGTTATTTGTCAAACATTTATTGTAGTCATGACTTGCAGACAATTCTTTGTGTTGTCAACACTGCACTCACCTGTTTTTAAAGAAGAAGCAAAATTTTCGCATATTCTTGTTGTCAGACAATCAATCGTCCTGCAACAGCATGAACAAATAATAATCCCCCTTATTGTGAAAATTTTTAATCCACCATAAATGACTTAATTGTTGTATTGTATTCAAGGTTTCTAGAAACTAAATTTGATTTCATTCGAACTGTATTTAAATGAAAATTATTGCGTATTGTGTTTCGATAATAACCCTCGTTAGTACTTGTGGAGTATGGTTTAGTAATAGTTCTTTTTTTTTTTGTATTTAGTTTAGGAAATAATAGATTATTATGGAAGACTAGCTCTAAGTTTTTTTGTTTTATTAATTTAATTCTTTGAAGATTATATACAAAAATTTGACTCACCTTTTGTTGTTGCAAGAGTTTTATTTATTTATTTTTTTTAAGTAGAATATTTAAAGGTTTTAATTATCTTCCACAGAATGTTGTTCAAATTGTACATTCTTAAATAATTTTATATTTTAATTACTATTAAAATTTATTAAACATTTCATTTTATAAAAGTAATTGTTATCTTGCTTGACCTGTGAAATGTTTGATATGTTCTTAATTAATTTAATTTTTTTTTATTATTAGATATTTATCTAACAATTATTAATTTATTTGAAGATTATGCTTTTATTTTTTTTTCGAATTTAAAAATATACATTTATGAGCATAAATATCCTTGAGAATTCCATTTGTTTTTATGTTTTCTATTTTTTTAATTAATCATTATTTCTTTGCAAGCTTTTCAAGATAATTATTTACATGTATAATTTTTTTTTTTTGAGGTTAAGAATTTTAACCTTTGCATTTGTAAATCAGTAAGTAAGTAAAAGATTTACTGTAACAGAAAAGTTGGGTAAATTTAACAATTCTCAAAATTCAATTTTGAAGATTAAATGTATTTGAAAAAAAAATAGAAGCAGCAGAACAGCTAAAGAACATAACTCGGGATCTAGTTAATAAGGGTCAGTTTTTGATTTCGAGAATAGACACTAAACTGTAGTTTAACATAGTTAAATTGTTAACTTGTACAGAAAATATGTATAGAACCCGATCAAACATTTAATGCTTTTCATATAATTTTTTTTTAAACAAGTTAACTGTTTGAATTATAATTCCAGTATTTATTGTAGTTTTTAATTTTGTGGGAAAAAAGGGAAACACTAATAATAAATTACATTAAATTTTCTTTGATTCAATTAATATATTTCTTTCTAAGCGCACCCACAAAATTTTTCACTTTTAAACTTTTTCTTAAGCGGTCTAGACACTATCAAAATACTCATAAATCAATCATTATGGTGGTGGAAAATGAGTTTGTATGAGTTTGTACACTGATTGATAAAAATCACAAAGTTTTTATTTTTATCATTCTTGATGTCACATTTTGATGAGTTTATTGCTTGACGAACAAGCATAAAAATATTTGAAATGAGATTTCCTGGTGCGCAGTTTTTAAAAGTGGCGAATAAAAGAAATCGTTGCATTTAATTTCTTTCTTTTCTTAAACTGCGAGTATCCTTTCATCCACAAACCCTTTTTCCTTTTATTTTTTTGTTACCAAATTTTCCTTGAATATTCAAGCCTATTCCCCTTTCCCCAAATTTCAATCGTTAATATATCTTTCCCTAGAAATTCACTTATTCCTGGGGTTTATTCACAAGACAAACTGAATTAATGACACCTATCGTGAACAGTTTTTCCTTGAAATATTTTCTATTAGGAATGTTTTCCCTTCTTCGATTCTCCTTATCATGGATAATATATTTCACGGGGATTTTTTCACTTTACGCTTGGTTTTGTTCATTTTTTTTTCTCTGTTGAACGGAATTAATACAAGCGTAATTTCAATATTTATCTTCGAATTAAATATCTAAGTTTATAAATACTTATTTTTAGAACAAATACTTATTTTTAGGTCAGTAAGTCCTGATTCACACACGTCAGGTTTGAACCGTCAAGTCTTGAGCTTTTAGGAAAGAGCGGTGAAGAGAATAAAAAGGAGTACAGACTTGACGGTACTAGTCAAGTTTGCTTTTTCGTTTTGTTTTGTCATTCGTAATACTCTACTACAACGCAATTGATGAGACTTGATGACTTGACTTGACGGTGTGTATGAACGCAAATGCAATTTCTAAAGAAAATTGAACTAAAACTGATCAGGTAAACCTGATGTGTGTGAATCAGGACTAAATATTGTTCACTATATTTTCAATAATTTCACATTTTTTTCATAATAGAGTATGAACATTTTTGGTTCACATGCAATAAATTTCATGGCGATGGTATTCTATAGAAATTGTTCCTACTGCGCCTAGAATAATTAAAAACACTCAATTTTACACTTAAAAACATTTCATTTGAAACAGAAAGTTTGTATTTTTTTGTTTACTTTTCATATAATTTTTAAGCTTTACAAATCTTTTTCCATGTATTCACATTCACTGGGATAGCGAGGAACAAATTTCAAGGGAGATTCACGATAGCATTTTTCCCTTATAGGCAGCGTTGCCATAATATTTTTTTTTTGGAAAACAGAAAATTTAGAATCTAGGGGCGTTAACCCTACGTCTATACCTGATATATTTTTATCATGATTTGATAATGTTTGTCAAGTTGTTAATTTAAGAAAAAAATTATAAATTTTTTAACTAATTGAAAGGGAAATGTTTGAGTTGCTCTATGGGATCAGTGCTGCCACAACCAAAAAATTTTTACAACCAAAATTCGCTTTAAGAGTTACCAAATGAGAAAAAATATTATCAAATTTAAATATGTAGTATTTTTATTAAATAACATCCCAGCAAAAAAAAGACACTCCAAAAAAGTCATGAAAATTTAGAGTTTGTGATCTGGAAGTAGTAAAAATTTCGATCCGTTCTAATGATTTTTACATAAGGTTGTCATTGCAAGAAGTTCTCTTTTTCGATGCCTGGTCACTGAATTGGAAGCGATATTAAGAAAAATTTCCTTTTTTGTGTTCTATCATAGGAAAAATGGTAAATAGTTACCTATTTCAACAATTCGTTTCTTTTTATATGAATTTAAATCCGAAACAGTGATTCCATGTAAATTTAAGCAAAAAACTTTTAAATTTTATATTAAAATTAGTTCATAAATTTCTTTAAGAAAATACATTTTTTTTAATTTCTAGTATTTTCTAACACTATGGAGTTATGTTTGACTAAAATAAGCTTCTACATGGTTTGTTGCTTACTCTCGGAAAATTAAAAATATCGATTTTTTGGCAGCAATAAAAATGTATTTCCACTAGAATGACTTCCATTTTTTGACTGGGTTTTAAAATGCATACATATTTATAATGTAACGCATCTGATTTGAATGCAGTTAATAATAATAACAACAAAACAAATATATGTAATTCTTTTACCTACATATGTATGTATGTATGTAATAAGTTAACGCTTTTAAATGTATGTATATAAAAAATAAAATTTTTTTTAAATATAAAGTAAACAAAACTTGCAGTTCACAGTATAATAGTTTGAATGTGTGTGATGTTAAATTTTAAAATTTATAACCCTTGACTCAAACCTTGTGATTTTAAGCTACAAAAATTCGACTAATGTCCTTCCAAAGGACTTTTTCATTAAATGATGCAACCGAGACGGGAAAAATTAATGCAAATTTATAGATAAGGTGTTCCTTTATTAAAGCCCATGAATCTATTTCTGAAAAACATGAATTTGATGCAAATATCGTCAAGTTTTCAACTTGGAATTTTCTGAGGGTTACGCACTTTTCTTGGGAAGGAGGCGATGCGGGCGGACAAAAGTGGTAACCTATTATGCACCACATAGTACTATACAAACGTGTATACTCAGAATTACTGGAAAAAAAGAAAAGTATTTTAAACAAGTGAAGTCATGACAGGTGGCTGCACTAGCGATTTTAGCCACAGCTGTTTTATTTTCAGTTTTGCCTTGGTAGCAATACTAAAAATTGAAGAACATAAAAAATATGTACATGTGTATCATTTTTTTTTGGCAAAAAAATAACCAAAATGAGAAAAATATTCACATCTCCACATTAAAGAAAAAAATAACCACTTTTGGTTAGAAATAACCAAAAACAGCAGCTCTGTATGGGATATTTCGCATTAAGTTACACAAGGAAATTTTTTTCCGAATAAACCTAAAGATGTAAGTGTATCAAAAATTCAATAAATAAGGTAACTAAAATTTTTGCTGCTGTTTTATAAGATTTTGTTTTATTTGAAGAAGTGCACAATGGTTTATTTATTTAATACACTGGCTAAGCCAAAGTAAAGTGTTGCTTTTCTCCTGTGACTTGCTAAAATTTCGCTACGAGAGTTCTGAAAAAAATTTGTATGGCTGCAAAATCTATGGGGTCTAACCTTTAAGTTAGTATACATCGAACTATTTCAATATGTGTGTGAAACTTTTCTCTTTTTCTCTTTTTCACTAAGACAAGACGAATTAATATTTAGCCCAATCATGAACACAAATCCCGCGCGATATTTTTCACTTTTCCCTTTTCTCCTATTATGAATTTGCTTTTTCCCTGTTTTTACCAAATGTGGGAATAAAAAACTCCACGGGGAAAAAGTAGGTATTAGAACTCAATTGAACTTGTTTTTTTTCACTAAAAATCTTTCCCTTGCAAAACAGAAGGGAGTTTATATTAAAACATATTTAATACTCTATTAAAACAAAATTTGTATACCTAAACTTGTATTTTATAGTTCTTGTATTGGAAGAACACAAATAATGCACAAACAAATAATTTATAAACTTTTTTTACATATTTTTCCAAGTTGTTGAATTTAAGTAATTTTGTTTACTCTCTCACTCAAAAAAAAAAAAAGGAGAAACAAAATGACAATAAACAAGCAAAACAACGAGCTTCTTAATGCGGTGATGCCACGTATTACTCTTTTTTGTTCCCAAGCAATTTATAATTGGAGGAATGTTTTCTCGAGAAAATTATTTTCCGTGAGAAATAAATTCCGATGGAATATTCATGATTGGGCTGGTTAATACAGGAAGTGTATGAACTCAAAAAGACCAAATTCCATAAAGAAAAACACAACTTTCGTGTTAATTCCCTCTTGCTGTTTGAAAAAGTAATAATAAACCTTCACTGTTATATTAAGCAAAATTGATAAAAACTATGGCTTGAGATATCTCAATTAAAATAACATAATTGAGATGAAGTAAAAATGAAAAACTGCACAATTTATAGAATAACTTGTATTTTAAACAAAAAACTGCTAAAATCAGTGAAAACTGCACATTTGGCAACGCTGCTTATAGGGGAATAAATATTTCATGGAAATAAAAATTACAGTTGTCATTCACGGTAGTGATGATTAATATTTATTGACATTCTAAACCATCCCAGGCAGCATGTGGAAGATTGTTTCACCTAACTGAGTCTTTTTCGACTACTTTAGATGATCAAAAACTGATTAATCAGTTATTCGCTTAAAATAAGACTCGAAAATGATTCCCAGAACTGCTTAGAATGTGATTTGTTTAAAAAACAAACAGCAAGCTCATGCAGTAAAATCAATAAAATACAAGGTGTATTAAATTTGTAAACAAAAAAATGTAAATGTCTCGAAAATGAGTCGAAATTTATCAGAAACGCGAGTCATAAAAGACTCTTAGAAGAGTCGCGGCTAGGGTACCATTTTCTCCCGAATGAACAGTCATTTTCAACTCGAAAACGAGCACATAAATGCTTATTAAAGTGACTGGAATATGATCATTAATTTCATAAAATGCTGACTGGAGTGTTTCAGCAGAAGGAAAATTCTCCCGAAATGCCAAATTAACCTGCACCAAGGTATGCATTTTCAGTACATTTAAATGTGAAAATGTTATTTGATTGTACTCAGAGACTTAAAATTTGGCGAACATACTTGCATATCACATAGCTAAAATGGAAGTATGAATAAGTATGGAATTAACCCTTGAACGCAATAATATAATAATACTTAAAAGAAAACGTCAAGATAAGCCTAAAAATTAAAATGATATTTGAGGCCTAATTAAATATTTTAGAATTCGAAATAATAAACAACACTTACATGTATTATTATCTTGAAAAGTTTTATTATACATTTTATTTCTTGTCTGTTTATTCTTATTTAATACCATAAATTTATATTCAGAAATTTTAAAACATAAAAAATTTGTTTTCATTAAGTACATTTGAGACAACAAATACTTTTTTTCATTAATATCGGTTTTATTTTTATAATTAACCCTTTTAATTATTAATAGCCACACGACGTTAAATTTAAACGAACGAACATAATATGTTTTAATCATTATAAGTTTTATTTTTTTATATAATTTTTTTCTTCAAATATATTTAGTTTTTTAATAGTAATTTCTTTTTTAATATAGATTTTTATTTTAATTGAACCAAGCAAAGTTTTTATTTATATATATTTTTTGTATTTTAATTAATTAATGTATGTATGTATATGTATGTGTATTTATTAATTTTCATAAGTTTACTTAATATAGAATCTTTTATATATATATTTTTTTTTTAATTTTTTTATTTTAGTTTTAATTGTAAATACTTATTCAGCATATATGTAATTATTTTTGTCTTGGATTTATAATCATATAAATAATTTAATATTTAATTTTTCAAATACTTAACATTTTTTATATAATATTTTTCTTTTTCAAAGAAAAGAATTGCTTTTTCAATTTCATTTTTATATGTCTTTAATGTGTTCCTTTTTTTAATTTTCTCAAAAGGAAAATAAATTGATATCGGTATTTTGTTTCATTATGGGGTTTATAGTTCATAGTACAGTTTTTATTTATGCAAACGTCTGTAGTAATTTCCGAATGTTTTTTTCATCATTTTCACTGCATGTTTACCAAGTAACACGCATGCGTATGTCTGTACGTGTCGTGAAATTAGAGTTTATGAAATTCTGCTTTCGCTAAGAGCCCATTTAGATGAAGGGTGCCCTCGCTGCGGCAACGCTTACGTTCTCTTTTGAACTCCCTTCTTAAATCAACGCGCGTTTACATGAAGATTTTTTTGTCGCAATAGTCAAGCGACTTTTTGATATTATTCTTTTTATTATTTCATTCGTAGCAGAGTTGCCGTAACGTAACTAATCACTAACTTCCAAAAACAAAACAAAATGTAACTGGCAACACTACCCATACATAACAAAACAAAAATACGAGAGAAAGAAATATGTGTGAAAGAAGAGCCAAATTGTCGCTTCAATTCTAAGTACGTGCGACTTTTGCTACCCCGCAAGCTTCTCTTCACTGCTCGCCAAAAAACTCGACTCGCTGGCGACGTGTCGCAGCGAGGCCACCCTTCATCTAAACGGCCTCTAAGGAATTCTAAGAAAGAAAAAGTACTTTTTACGAAGTAACTTTTAAAAAAAGTACCTTTATAAAACAGTATCTAACTTGTTAAGAGAACTCCTTTTATAAAAGCACCTTCAAAAAATTACCTTTAAAATAAAGTTAAATTAAAAACAAAAGTAAATTTATCTCATTTCAACAGCCATTTTCATTTTTCATAAGCCGTTTTCAATGTTTCTCAAATATGATCAGCTGGAAGTTTAGAATATTTTCATTCACATCATTCACAATAAACAGACCATTTGCAGTAAATTGTTCTTTAGATTTAGATATTGATTGATTGCTTAACTAAATAAATATTAATACTATTTTCTTATTTGTCTTGGTGTATTCTAATATGTATTTATGTAAGTATGTATGTTTTTAGTTTCTTGTTAATCAGTTAATAAATATTGCATTTTATTATTTTTGTTTGTTTTAGATAATTGACTAGTATAGGGTTTTACATTGAACTGATAAACTTTTTCATCGAAGTGAATGAAAAAAGATCTAGAATCTAAAATAAATATATAAATATTTAAAAATAAACTAGCAACTAAAATCAGTAACATAAATGAAATAAACTGTTTTTTTTATTTAAGTTAAAATAATACTTTACTTGTATAATACTTTTAAAGCTACAAAGCCAAATGCTCGGTTTTTCGTTCTTTATGTTTGTTTTCTTTACAAAACTATTTAAATGTTTTCTTTGTTGCTTGTTGAATTTTACTTAAAACAAGGGTTCTAGTTTTGGTCCTCATTGTTAAAAAAAATATATATATTCAGTTACTCGGGTGGGGGAAATTAAAGTAAAATGAAGAAATAAACTACATACTTCACAAAATAATTTTTCTCGAAAAAAAACTACTTAGGAAGACCCACCGTTTGAAGTCTATTTTTCTTTTACACTAAATACCAAACTAAAGTTATTAAAACTTCTTACAAATCAAAAAATAAAACTACAAATAATTAATAAATATTTATGTATAATAAATAACATCGTTGTCTTCTATAAGTCTTTTAAGTTATATATTTTCAAATTGTTTGTATAAATTTACTATAAAATACAATAAATATTTAGAAAAAAAAGGGATTTGATTTTTTCTTTTACGAAAATCAAAAAATGTGTAAATGTATATTTCTTACAAAAAGTCTAGTTTGATATATGTATAATTTGACACAACACTTGTTTTTCAATTTTAAAATTTAGATTTCAATCAAACGTTAGTTTTCAAAAACGAACGCTTAATTAAATACGATATGAATAGATTTTTTTTGTTTAATTTAAATTTTAGAGATATAAGTTTGTACTTATAATATTTTGTTTTTAATTTAAATATTAAACTTGTGTTTTTTTCTTCTCCAATAAATACTTTTTATAATTATCACTGTTTTTTTGGGGGTTTATGCAAAAAGGGAGTTTCAAGTTTTGTTTTTTGTTTTCTTTCTTAAAAAATACTTTGATTTTAGTTTTAAAGAAATTGAAACACTTTTTGCTTACGAGTATTTTATCTTTTTATTAGTATAATTGTTTTTTCATTTGCATTTTATTGTCATACAATTCTAGAAAAAAAATATTTATTTATTGTTTTAATATCGAATCTGCTCTCAAAAGCCTTCCTTCCTGTCTGAACTATTTAATTGCTTTTTGCTGTTGTGGTGTTTTTGTTTTTTAACTTTGTTATCTAGTTTTTTGTTTCTTAAGTATTTCTATCACTATTTTTCTCTTAAATTTTTTTCATCTTCACACTCGTAAGTATGAAAGTTTTTAATGCACTTTTAATTAATAAGAGCACATAATTGTTATAAATATTGTGGTTCAAAATGACCTCTTGTAAACCACCTTCAATTACTTGTTTTTCTTTTATAATTTTAAAGCAAAGGTAGGTACTCCTGATGGTATTTTGTAAATTTACTGTGCATATTGTAACAGATGGTTAACGTAAATTTATTAATCTCATATATTGCGAAAAAAAACTCTGGCAACCTTTAGCTGTTAACAGTATTATGCTGAGTACACACTATGGCATTTTGTGACATGGCAATACTTTTCTTGGTGCGGCATTGCTTTCCATATAAAAAAACATAATGGGAACGGGGTTGCACACATCTTGGAAATGACAATACAAGAAATGCATTAGTTTCATATTATTTTATTTAATCCAAGCAAATAGTGTTGTAGGATTTGTGTAATATATTTGAAGTTGCATCTATAAGAGACTCCACTAGATCAGGAGACTTCTGTTATCTGACAAATTCTATATGACATATCGTCGGTTCGTTTCGGGTTTGCTGCAGCCATAATCAGGGCTATCGTGAATAAAATTCCACGTGAAATTTTTCCGTGGAATTATTTCCAATTAATAGCAAGTAATAGGGGAAAAAAATTCTAATTGGAAAGTGGAATAATTTCACGTGGAATTTTATTCATGATAGCCCTGAATGTATTTTGAATATACTGTGCCGCAAACCAGAAATCAACCGACGATATGTCAAATTTGGGTTGTGTGGGTACTGTCTAGAGTTTCTAAGCGGGGAATTCCCGGGAATAATTTTTTTTACAAATCCCGGGAAATTTTAAACGCGAATTTTCGGGAATTCAATTTTTGCGTTTTTGGAATTTGCGTTTCTTTACATTGCTGTTCATTGTTTTATTACTTAAAAATACAACTCTGTAACGATGCATAATATAAACATGTAAGGATATGTAATAGAGGTTTCCGCGGTGACTCCAACAACTTTAAGCGTTCCGAAATATTTTCATCCTAAAATGTCTATACGAAATAGTATCTAGTTTGGCAGATGTAGTTGGAATTTCCATCCATGCTATAACTCAAACCATATGAATTTATTTGTTTTTGTTTTATTTTTTAAATATTCAAGGTATTCATTTCAGGTTTTTGGTTTTGTTGGAAAAATGGAAAATGTAACTGTAAACAAACACAGGAAAAAAATAGATTTTTCCAACGAGAAAAAACTGAAATGAATACCTTTATTGTTGTTCATGAAATGAAAGAATAAAGTTGTTTTTATTTTTTTATTTTAAATATTGTACACCCAGGGAAAAACAGCTTAAAATCAATGAAACCATATTGAATTAATAAGAAACATTAACGAAAGTCTAGTCATGTTGAAATTTTTTATTTCAATAAGGAAAAATATTAATTTAAGGCTTCATTAGTCTTTACTTTCTGTTGCTGTTCTGTGCCGTTCTTTTTCGTATAAAATATTTTGCAATTACTTTTTCTGTGAAAAAAATCAGATGGCAACCTATAGAATTGATTACACTTGTACAAAAAGTATCACAACACACTAATACACACACACTTTTGGCAGTCACTTAACGTTGAATTCTATTTTCTACAGATCAGTCCGCAACATAACAGAACGAAAAAGGAAAAACTAACGACCCATACAGATTTTCAACTAAACAGAAACAAAACAGCTGATTCAGAACAGAACAGCACGTACAAACTAATTCTGCCTTTACAGTACAGTATTGATTTTATTTATTTTTAAGTATGTCAATATACATTTTCTATAATATTGAAAATTATTAAATTAATGTGTTCTTATTTTTAAGTTGCAGCTTTTCTTTCTTTATATTTTTTATTGAGGTGATTTCATTAAATTCATATGTTTTTGAAATTTCCGGGAATTGAAAAAGTCCGGGAAATTAGAAACCTTAGTACAGTCCTAAAGATATGCCATCAACACCGAACACTATAAAAATATTCAGTTACATAAATTTTAATAATTAAATGTTTAAATTTTTTTATGGCACATACAGTCTGACAATGTCAACCAACTTGGACAAGTGTCATACAGGTATGTTCTGTATTAAACGTGAAATTAAAACATGCGGAATCGCCAAAGTATTTGGAAATATGAATTTATAAGAACAATGCTATGGCGATTGCGAACGATTTAATTTCACGTGGAATACAGAATATACCCCAATGTCTTTTATACCAACAATTTGCATGTAGTTTTTGCTGTTTAACAATTTATTGTAGAACTAGGGATCCCATATTGATCTGCCTTTTGCTTTATTATTAACATTTCTAAGCTTTACTTTTACATTTTTCTTCCACAGACATAAATAAAAACATGACGGTTTTTAGATACATATGTATGTAAACATTTACTTAGTATGTCAAAACCAGCTGTTTTCTGCTGCCAGTATTTTTTTAGTGCGAATTAAGAAAAATCGAGTTAGATGAGATCCAGCTATTTCTGCCGATATTTATAATTTATGCACAGTTTACAATAACCATTGGGAGTATCCTGCTGATCCTAGTTGTCTTCTAATAAAGTTTGATTGAATTTTGTTTCTTTATTTAAATGACTGCGTTTAATAAATTAGGCAAATACTTGAAAAGCTCAAAATGTTTTATAACGAAGTTATATACTTTCGAATTTGCATTTTAATAATGGGCATTATTACTCTCGTCGAATATTTCGATTCGACTTCGACTTGCTCCGCTAGATTAAAGAAAAATTTAAATTAAACAAAATTTTTCTTTAAACAAGCAACAATAAGTGGTTAGATAACTAACCACCAAACCTGAAAGAGTTAATCTAGTAGCAACTCTCGAAGTTGAATCGAAAAATTCTACAAACGCAATAAGACAGAATATCTAAAATTGAAATAATTTCCTTTCGTTTTGAATTACAGATTAAACACCCGGGCCTGAGCAAAAAAAACAATTTTAAATTGTGTTTTATTGAAAATATAACTAATTTTCTTTTTAACCTTAATAGAGGAAATTATTTTATAAACTACATGTTAGACCTGCACAAAATCTAGCAGATTTTGATTAAAATATTAATGGAAATCTATACCGGTTACACCATCTTTTTTGACATAAAAAATTTTTTATACAAAACAAATGCCATTAAGTGAACAATTTATATTACTACAACTGAAGCAAATGAAATGCAGCTAATTTACACACCTTTTTCAGAAGACCGTAGCTAATTCACTCATATTTTTTTCATAAATAAGTATGTTGTGCAGGGTAGTAAAAAATTAATAAAAATATTAGATTTGGATTAGATTTCCTACAAATCTACTAAAAAAATAGATTAGGTTTTGTATGAAAAATCTATTAAAAAGCAGGAACATTTAGCTCGAAATCTCGTAAGTACTAGATTTCGAGACAATGCAAATGGTCTATAAAACTTTTTGTTGCTACATTAATTGAAAGCAATCAAGTTAGTAATTTGCTTATTTCTTATTGAGAGGCATCTTTGTTTTACATCAGGTAATATCATCTCACGCACAAGCACGGAAAATATGAAGATTGGCGCTATATTGCTTCGATTTTTTATTCACCCTTATTCTAGTTGTCCACATCGACGTCACTTTAACACAATACCAAAAAATTACGCCTTATTTACTCACTTTCGAGAAAAATTTTGTGCTATTGACAATCTATTTACCCTCCTCTAGAAAATAGCATAAACCTGCCAACAGGAGTCATTTGTTTTCAACAAACGGGTACACAAGTCCCAACTTTTTTGGTATTGTGTTAAAGTGATGTCGATATCGAGAAGGGGGGGGGGGCAAATTATATTTATATGGAAATATTTTAAAATTTCGAATCGTATCGAATGCCGTAATTTGCTCCCTGGAATAAGGGTGATTATTTTGTTTTAACATCTCACACAATATTGCATTTCATAAAAATAATAGTTAAAAAATTGTTTTCCCGTTTCCAAGTTGTGTAGTAGTGTAGAGTATTTCTCGATTGATAGTTTGTGGTACACAATATCAGTCAAAAATCAATATAGCCGCTGACTGTCACTCAACCACAAAAAATTCTGTGGTCACACAATCGAGCAACGCTGTCACTCATATTCTACAGTGTGTACTCTATTTTATATTCAGCGCATATCTATATCATAATGATTTAAGTATTGTCTTTAATATGCCATTTATTATATGCATACACATATATATTGGCCCGAATTACGATTGTCGTATTTCGCCTTCGGCTACAATGTTTTTTACTAGGTTAAGCAGATAATGTTTCGAACAGACCTATTAATAAAAATCTATACTGAAATATTAATCTAGTGATTGCAACTCTAGGAGAGTTTACTATCAATCTTCGATCGTAATCGTTTAACTGCCTCCAATGCGAATTTATACCAGATGGTGATCTGATATCAGTTACTCTGGTGTCAAAATACATTAAATATTTGCAATTTTAAATAAAAAAAATATATGTACATGATTTTTCTGCATATTTCTCATATCAAAACGAGTTCAACTGATTAATTTTTTATAAATGAAGATCTGATCACCATTAATCCATTATCTCCGCATAACAAACTAATTCTTCTATCCTTATTCGTGATAGTGACATTTTGTAATCATTCCTCGTCATATTTGGTTCAATTATGAAATCATGCATGTACGTATCGAATCCTATTTTCGATTTAATCGTAAGGGACAAAAATTAAAGTTTTCACGAGAGAGAGAGGGTTTTTTACAATATTCAAATATGTTTCATATAAATACATAAATAGTATTTTAAATTTGATCAATTTATCATTAATTTCGTCATTTGGATACGTCTGACTATGGGTGGGCTCATAAAACTTTATTTTTAAATTAATTTTTACTACATGTCGCTTACGATTAAATCGAAAATAGAGCTCGATATATTCTGACACTCATGTTTCTACTTCACGCCTTTTATAAAGAGAGTGAGTAATGCAGAGCTTGAGTTAATATATAGTAGATCTATGGCACGTAAGGTCCTATAGGTTTTTCATTGGCGGTCTTTGAACCACGTCTTCCCCCTACTCTATCTACGAGTATCAATATCTTTTGTATCATAACTACGTCCTAATTATATTTTACATTTTTGCAAATGTATGTATTTTTATTAATTTTGTGGCCTGTCCCACGATGTCGACAACGTTCAACTTGTCGCACACTTATATTTGAAACAACAACAAAATATTAAAATTTGTTTTTGTTTTAAATGAAAGTGTGCGACAATTCGAACGTTGTTGACATCGTGGAATTGGCCCCTTTAACCACAGCTGATATACCGTTATGAGTAATCACAATAACTAGAATTCACAATAGTAATATTAGGTTAATATGCGCCATAGTACCAAATAAAAACTCGTTCGATGAGCATCTTCCAACTGCAGATGAAGATACAAATTAACTCATAATAAAGGCCATAGTTTTCTAAAACATTTTCTTTGTTTAAAACAGAACCGACAATTGAAAAACCTTAAAAAAATATACACTTTTATTTTTGATGCCATTGTAAAGCGAGAGTATTAACGAGGTCTCCATGAAATATACTTGAATTTTTTTAAGCAACTTTCTATTACTTTTGCTTTTGCTATGTTACGTTTTGAAAGTTAAACGAGTTTTTTCAATAAATTTTGTACTTTCTACTAACATGTAGATATCACTAAAATACTATTAGATACAATTACGAGTAAGTAAGTATATATGTATATACAAATATGAACAACAAAATAAACCACTGATTTTTTTTAAATGATTTCAAAACCCAAATGGATTTAACTAAAATGAAAATGGAAGGAAATTATTATTAAGTGTTTATTTTTCTAGTTAAATGGCATATGAAAGGGTGTTATTTAATTTGCTCTAATATACGATAGTATTTTGTATTTTATTTTAAGATAAATCGAAACTTATTTATGTATATGTATAATTGAAAAAAATTTAACTAAGACTACACAAACACTGAAATAAAAATTCTATATAACTTTCAAAATAAAATTTTTTAATTTTCTTTAAAAACAGTCTTTGTGTTTTCCAAGCTAAAATTAATTGCATTTTTATTTGTTAACTTGGATTACAAAAAGCTGATATTTTAAACAATTTATAAAAATTTTATAATGAAAGTTGGAGGTATGTACTTATATCTTCAAATTCTAACAAAATGTATGACACAATTAACTAATTAACAAAATTTTAAAGCATACTTGATTTATTAAAGATATATATTTTATTTATTTATTAAATTAAGGCCAACACAAAAATATTTTCAGCAGTAGTTTTTTTTTTAAGTTGATGTAGCTTCTTTATTTGTTTGATACATAAACCAAGCAAGGGGGTAAAAATTTTGTATTTCAAAAAATTGGTAAAATTACCAGAAAATATTTATTAGGGTTTTTTTTTGTTTAAAAACGAGTGTTTTCTGTTGAAAAAATGTACTGGGTTAAAAAATATAAAAGCTGTTGTTTATTGTGAATTTAATTAGCCCAGTTCTAAGTTTAGCTGTTCCAAGCCTATGACAAAAATAATTAAAAAGGAGAGATAATTTCGAATTCTTGAAGTCAGCTGTTATGCTGCCAGATATTTTATTTTATCTGAAAATTTGCTATTACTTTTTTAAAATAGGAAAACGAAGAATAGGGAATAATTTCCGGGGATTTATATACCCTTATTCCAGTTGTCAACATCTATGTCACGTCAAGACAATACCAAAAAAATTATGACTTGTCTAGTCGCTGTCGAGAAAAATTTTGTGGTATTGACAGGCTATTTCTGTGCCCTAAGGTATAGAAAATAGCATGATCCTGTCAAAGGATAGACAAGCCTCAATTATTTGGTATTGTCTTGACGTGACGTCGATGTTGAAAACTGAAATAAGGGTGATTATACAGAATCGATTCGGCAGAATGTTAGAATTTTTTCCCCAACTTCGTAAAAAATGTCTTCGTTCTAAAAAGTGACTGGTCGAACATTATTTTTGGATTGACCGTTTTATTTTGTATACTCCTTTGTTATTATTTATTCATTCGTACTGTAATGAATTTAGGCTCAATATTTAATTAAAAATAAGAATGTATCATTAATTATGTATTGTGATTATTTTAAAGAGAATATTATTATTAAATTGGAATGGTTTATCATGTCTCTTTAGTTTTAATTAAACATATAAGGAAATGGAATACGAGAATTGGTTTCTTTTATATAAACACAATTGATGTTACATGAGCACATACATTTTTAAATATAGGTGTTGCTGCTTCCTGCCTCATTTGTAGTTTATTTAAAATGCCACACATTATTTCGCTTTAATATGCATTTCATTTCAATATTAACAAAATATCGAAAATGCTGAAAATACTTTTTCCTTAATTTTCTCAAATTACTAAAGTATTGTTGTTCAAAGCCAAACTAAATTATTTTTTCGATTATGAATAATGATTAAATACACATAACAAATATTTATATACTGACTGGGATAACATTTTTTTATATAGAATATATGAATGTGTGTAGTATATGTATTTTTTTTTCTAATAAAAATTTTGATATTTAATTTAAAAAAAATTAATAAACAGAAACTATTGAAAATACATTATACA
Source organism: Tachina fera (assembly GCA_905220375.1). Lineage (NCBI taxonomy): Eukaryota > Metazoa > Arthropoda > Insecta > Diptera > Tachinidae > Tachina > Tachina fera. Next base: position 183,378,328 of record LR999963.1, read on the forward strand.
AACTAATATCTCTAAAATCAAATCAAATTTCTCATGATACGATACAATATATCAATACGTATATTTACAGCCCAATTCATAAAAATATTTTAGTTTTTTTAATTAAAGCTTTGTGAAACGGAATTTTTTACGCAAATCTGTTTCATCAATCTTTTTCTTTTTAAATAAACCAAAAGTATTTTTAATAAATAAGACTTTTTAATATTTATGTACGAGTAATGAATAATTAAAATCATTTTAAACAAATTAAACAGTGTGTAAGATACATATATTCAATATATTTTCTAAAATATACATATAAACTTTTTTTTTAAAGAAATACGGTGTTGTCTACACGATTCTAAAAATTATCCAAAGAAACATTCACACAAGTCAATGAGGATTTCGGTTTTATTTAAAAATATATTTTTTTACTATTACATAAGTTACGAGTAAGCTAATTAAATAAATGTATGGTTTTAATTTCTATTTTCAAGTTTTGAGTTCTTTTAATACCAAAGAAAAGCTTTAAATATTGTTTTAATCAAACTAAATAATATTTGTATTTTTAAACGACCAAAAAATATAAGCAGCTAGAAGAAGGAAACATAAAATTATTGTGGTTTTCACAAAAGCTAAAAAAACGGAGCATTTGACTTTTTTATATTTTATATATGGATTTATATTCTATTGACTAAAAGCTTTAAGCATAAATTATACTAAGAAAAAAAAGAACAACTAAAATAAAAAAATATACATTCGATTACATTTTTAGTGACATTTACAAAATTAGTCAAACTTACTTGTGTTGGAAAATATACACAGCTGGCAACTCTGTACCTTCTTTACTTTACTTTTACTCTGCTCATTCTCTTTGCAAACTCGCAAGTGTCGATAAATATTTCTGTGTCTGAATAATTTCTTATTTTAAACAATTAAAAACATTTACATTTAAAAGATTAAATAACCTTTTAAAATAACAATTAGTTCTGTAAACAACGGCCTACTTTCAGTGAAAGATATAGGAATTTTTAAACAAACATATCGCACACTAAATCATAAGCAGGCACAACTCTCACTCTGGTCTCAACAGCCCAGTAGTGCGATTCAGTACCTTTTTAACGATCCGACAATCGTAATTTTTGTCTATACATTTTGTCGCTTAAAATAACGATTGTGTGATTCTGAAACTTGTTTTTAACGACAGGACGCAGCTGATATTTTCTGTTGATTTTTGTCGATAAAATTAAAACACATAAATTATTGTCGCTTAAATAACAACATAGATGACATTATCCTACAGCGAATATCGTTAAAAATGTTACTGAATAGCAAATTCGATCCATTTTCGTTATAATTATTTTAACGATGCGATTATCGTTAAAAAAAAGTTAGTGAATCGCACTTTAGTTAGTTATAGTTAGTTCTCATTACTTGCGACTTTTACTAATCCGCAAGCTCCTCTTCACTTCCTGCCTACAAACATGACGTGGCGCAGCTGTCACCCTTCATCTTAACATGTACGCACTTCTGATTTAACCTCAATTTTCGAAAATCGAGTCTTTTTTCATCAGCCCAACCATGAACAAAAATTCCGTGCGAGTTTTTTCACTTTTCTCTTTTCTCCTATTATGAATTTGTTTTTTCCCTGTTTTTACCAAATGAGGGAATAAAAAACTCCCCGGAGGAAAAAGTAGGTATTATAAACGCAATTGAGCTTAATTTTTTCACTAAAAATCTTTCCCTTGCAAAACAGAAGGGAGTTTATATAAAAACATATTTAATACTACATTAAAACAAAATTTATATACATAAACTTTTAGTTTATAGTTCTTTTATGTGGAAAAACACAAATAACGCCCAAATAAATCATATATTTCAATTTGAATGAATTTTAATAAATAAAAAAGGAGAAACAAAATGTCAACAAACAAGCAAAACAACGAGCTTCGCAATGCGGTGATGCCACGTATTGCTATTTTTTCCCAAAGAATTTATAATTGGAGGAAGGTTTTCTCGAGAAAATTATTTTCCGTGAGAAATAAATTCCGAGAGAATATTCATGATTGGGCTGCATATTTTCACGTTTTGAGGTCCTGTGAGTCAATTCTGATGTCATTATGGATGTATGTATGGAAACATCTCATAAATTGAGAACCGGTCAAAGGATCGAAATCAATTTCACCCCCATTCGAAAGATGTACGTCAGCTAGTGGAAAAAGGGCTATTTTCGATCAAGTTCAAGATTTAATCAGCTCTTCTCCCGATATGTTCAAAATATATCAAAAATTTTATTATTTCTCACAAAGTTCAGAATAAGGAATAAATCTTGTTTTTATTTATTTCCAAAATCAGCTGGCAACTTAGAGCATTCAGTGTCCAACGAAATTTTTATGTAAATTTTATTAAAATCTCTATCGTTAGCGAATTCCATTTTTTAGTAAAGACATTAAATTTCAAACAAAACATTTGTCCACAAAAAAAAAGAACAAACAAAATTATTTTGTTAAAAAAATAATATTTATTAAAATTAAGCTGCTAAAAATCGTTTTCTTTTATATTGAAAACGTTTTTATTAAAATAAATGGCTTTGAGATCTCTTACAAATTAGTATTTGGCTTAAAAAGTTTTAACAAATAATGAAAAAAATTATAATTATCAAATAAAATATATTCTTAAATGGAATTAGCATAAGTATTTCAATAAAAGGGATGGCACTAGTATAATTTATTTATTTTTTTGAAAGGAATGTTAGTTTGGTTTACAATTAAGAAAAAAATAAATAAATAAAATATATGTATGTACATGGTAATTTATACAAAAATATCTTTGGCGATAAACTTACGATTACAGAAAAGAAAAAATAAATTATTTAAATAATAAATTAAGATGTAAATTTGTTGCAGAAGTTATTTTGCCAACTTCTTCAGTTTTTTTATAAATAATTTAAAATATACTTAAAGATATGAAAATAATAAAAAAAATATATTATATCCAGTCACTGCAAATTATAAAAGTACAATTCAGGGCTCAAATCGTCACATCCGTGATCGTATCGGCAATCGTACGAAAACAAATTAATTGATACGTCAATCGTATAAGCTGAATGGGATTTCAGTACGTTCACGTATGTCATAATCCGAAAATGATGTTTTTACGTGACGAGTTGTACGTTCGCGGATGTGACGATTTGACCCCAGATTTATTTCAGTTGTCCATTTTTTTGACTCGACTTCCGAGAGATTTTGTATTAGATTAAAGAAAAAATTAAACTTCCTTAACCCTGTATAGCAACTCGAAGTAGAATCGAAAAATTGGCTACCGCATTGAGGCCAATTTTTTTCCAATAAAATATAATTTTATTATTGTAAGTGAAATTTATTTGCTGTTGGTTAAGCGTGTCATAGAATTATGACGATATGTCGAATAAATATGTTGAATATATAATTTTATTAGTATTTTCAAACTTATGCCAATTGCTGGTGCACGAAAGGTATGGTGTCTTTAAAAAACATTTTGTTTAATCAAAAATATTATAAACCTGAAAGTCTGGGTCTAAAAATATGATTTAAAAAACAAACGGACTACGAAATTTTGTTTTAGATCGATTTCGTGCATCCCCAAAAAGCGGCAATTCGATCATTTTCAATTTAAATGTGGCAATATTGTGCAACTCAAAACAAAAAGCATATTCACCTCTATCGTGAATAACAAATTTTTATTCCCCACAAAGGAAAAAATGCTACCGTGAATCTCCGGTAAAATTTTTTCCCCGCACGCTATCAGTGCCAGTGAACGTTTGAAAGAAGGGAAGATTTGATTTGAAAGAAGCTGTGGCAGGTAATTATTGTTGACAATCGTGAACTTTATATAGTAATGTTGTCCTAAAAATAAATATTTACAGCTTTTAATATTCAGCCCAATCATTAATATTCCCTCGGAATTTATTTCTCACGGAAAATAATTTTCTCGAGAAAAAAATCCTCCAAGCATAAATTTCTTGGGAACAAAAAAGAGTAATACGTGGCATCACCGCATTACGAACCTCGTTGTTTTGCTTGTTTGTTGACATTTTGTTTATCTCTTTTTTTTGGATTGAGAGAGTAAACAAAATTACTAAAATTCAACAACTTGGAAAAACATGTAAAATAAAAGTTTATAAATGATTTATTAGTGTTTTTTTTACATACAAAATCTATAAAATACAAGTTTATGTACATATATAAATTTGTGTTTTAATTGTGTATTAACTATGTTTTTATGTAAACTCCCTTCTGTTTTGCAAGGGAAATATTTTTTGTGAAAAAAGCAAGTTCAACGGCGTTTATATAATACCTACTTCTTTCCCCGGGGAGTTTTTTTATTCCCGCAGTTGGTAAAAAGAGGGAAAAAATCATGATTGGAGAAAAGGGAAAAGTGAAAAAACTCGGAATTGTTATTCATGATTGGGCTGAATAAAAAAAGGGAAAAATTTTCTAGAGAAAAATTATTGATGTTTGCAATTTGGTAAAAGGTGAACAATTTCGAGGGAAAAATTTTCACACTAGCTGGGATTTATATTACAACAGCGCAAAGCAAAAATGCAGAGGGCGCAAAAAAATGTTTTTATTAAAGTTTTTTTAAATCAAAAGGCCTGGAATTGCTGTAACTGCAGTGAGCTAGATATTCAGAGACGTCAATAGTGTGACGAAAAATTGCGGCGAAGAGGATTGAAAATATATAAAAGTGTGGCAGCAGTTTGACTGAATAGAAAAATATTTCTTCAGTTTTTATGATGCAGTTTTTTTTCCTTAAGAAAATTGCTTATATTTGCAAAAAAAATCAATTAATACAAAAAACATTTAAATCATTTTTTAAAATTTTTTTTATATTGAAATAATGTTAGGTCTGTTCATTTACTTTTCCAACAGAAACTAGCAATAGTAGATATTTACAAAATTACTCTCCTAAATATGAAAAAAAATTCATAAAAATTGTATTCATATCAGAACCATTGATGGAAATCATGATACAATTGTACTTTTTCTGATGTATTTTGTTTGATAATATTTTAATTGCAATTTTTTTAAGTTTCATGTATATTTACGATTTTTATGCAATTTTCATACTTTTTTAATTTTATTCCATTAACAAAAACAAGAATTCGACTTTCCATCTCTGATCATACATGAGAAACAAACAAAATTATTTGCATTAAAGTTGAATTTATGTGGCTTAATGGAAGAAAAACAATAAATTAAGAAAACATTATTTCTTTTGTCATGCGTGTACATGTTTTTAACAAAGAAATACAAATTTTTTCACTTTTCCTTTTTCAAATATTTTTTAAATAATTTGTTTGACAACAGAACACACAACAGGTGGTTGGATAATTCTTGCAAGTAAAAATGTTATTAGCAATAATTGTAGGAAATTTTTTGTCTCTCAAATTTTTTCTCTCTTTTGACGCTCTCTCCTTGCAGACTTTTTGAGTTAACACTTTCCAGTAACAATTGTTACAAATTCGTAATAATTTGCAGTAAATGAACAAACCTGTTGTATCAAATATATTTTTGTACTTTACAGAAAATGAAAATTCTGAGAATTTAATTTAAAATGGTTTCATTTCGAGCACATTCTTCGTTTTCTGAAGAATCTAATTGCGGAATTGAACTCAATTTCGATCGAATTTGGTTTGTGACAGGGCCTCAAATTCCCACCTGGGTTTAATTTTTTTTAATTAAAAATTGATATTTGAAAGCCAATAGAATATATTAAATTTTATTAAACTAAACAAAATAAATTAATCAAGTAGAAAATTTTCAGAATAGTTTCTAAAATATAAATAAATAATTCATAATTCATAGCAGCCAGTACGAAATAACAAAAACTAACAAAGAAAAAAATTGTTAATAACTAAAAATAAAATCTACTATAAATTCATAAATAATATTTTTGCTTTATAAAAGGTTTATAAAACAATTTTTTATAAAAATTTTTGGTTTATAAGTTCTTTATAAAATAAAATTATGAGTTTTTATGAATAAGTTTGTTAGTATTTGACAACAGGTAATTACGAATTTATTTTTAATATAAAAGGCCACCTTTAGGTAGTCTATTCTCTAAATCGGAGCCATAAAAAATAATTTCGTATTGTTTACTCTGGTTTCGAATTACAGAGTAGACTCTCTGATTTTTTGTTTTTTGTTTTGGGCCAATCAAACTTACCTTTTTCAAAAGATTTTCTTTTTTACATTAAAATACTTTAAATAAAAAACAGCAACTCAAATACAAAATCAAATCTACCACTAAATGTTTTTTTTTAAATACAATAACAACAAAGAAAAAGTCTAAAAATATTTCAAAAAATACTTTCTAAATAAAAAACACAAAATTATAATTTTTTTTTTGGATTGAAAATAATTGGAAAAAATTTTATTTACAGCATTAAAGGAAAATTATAAGAAAATCAAAAGTTAATGAAAATAAGTTTTTCGTTTATTTTTTTTTTACTTTATAAAGAAATTCTAAATAAAATAAATGAATTAAAAGACATGCAGCAGCAGCAGGAATTTTGTTTTCCTTTTTTTTTTAATTTGCTTTACTTTTTATTAGATAAAATTATAAAAAAAAATCATTTTAAAAAATAACTAAGACTAAAAAAAGGGAAAATATTAATACAAATTAAATGCTACAAAAAACATATTTATTAATTAAAAAAAACTACTTGGTAAAATATTAAAAATTAATAGAGCGCTCGTTATATACTGCTAAATACTATGTATGTATGTATGTTATGTATTTATATGTGTATATGTATGTATGTAATTTGTTTATGTATTACATATGTATGTATGTGTTTTTAATGTATATAAGTGAATAAGTACTCGTACTAATTGTTAAGTAAATTAAGTATTTAATTAATTAATTATATTTATGTATGTATGTTTTAACATATTAAAAACAGTGAGAACATTTTGTTTTTAAATTAATAATGAAATAGAAATTTTTGTATACAAATAAGACGAGAAAATAATGCAGCATTTAAGAGACAGACAGAGAATAATATGCATGTAAGTAAATGTAAATGATTATATGTTTTTAAGTATTTGTTTCTTAAAAGTGTATGCGTGTATAACTTCTATAATAATAATTATAATAATAATAATAATACTTCTGCTAAATGTCCCTTGAATGTAAATTATTTGCTTGTTACTTTGTACATCTTGTAAATAACATCCGTAAAATCGCGTCTAGTTTAAAAATTTGTTAAGAAAAAATTTCAGTAAAGGAAAAGAAAGGAGGAAATCCAAACTTTTGAAATTAGAGAATATGAGAGCAAAGAAGGAAATGCGGTTTTTAACTGGAAATTTGTTTGTTACTTAATGCCGCATTTAGCCACTATGATTTATCTATTCATAAAACGGCGGCAGAAATAAGTCACCAGAATATAAATGAAGTAAAATCCCAAATGTTTAAATAATACCGCCGAAATCAAACACCCACTCGTAAAACTTAGCAGGCCAATCATAAATATTCCCTCGGAATTTATGGAGTTTATATGGAGATATATTAAAATTTCGTTATACATATATAATTTTATCTAAATTCCCCTGTTTTGCAAAAAAAATTTAAATTTCCTAACTGAGATTCGTGCAACAATGTCATCGCTTTGTAAAAAAAGTTTCTATAGGTTTTAAGTTTTTTTTTGTTCAACCCTTATTGTTTAAAACAAATTAAAAAAAATATTTTCTTTAAGTTGTCCGTAAAATTTTTTTCTTGCGTATACATAAGTATCTGAGTCTCCAATGTGGGACTTATTAAGTTTCTTTTCATTATTTTGGACTTACTTTAAATTTAAAATGAAATAAACCCAAAAAATTTTTTCATTCACACTATTGTGATTGAAAGTGGATTTTTGCATTATTGAGAATATTCTTATATTCACCCCTGTCTCGAAATATTTCCCTTTTCATCAAATTGCAATCGTGAATAATTTTTCCACCCGAAATGTGTTCTCTTTTTTATTCCCCTTATCGTGCATAATCACCCTTATTGTGAACAGCTTTTCTCTCAAAATATTTTCCCTTTTCCCCAAATGGCAATCGTGAATAGTTCTTCAGAAATATTCAGGGCTATCATGAATAAAATTCCGCTTGAAATTTCTCCCTTTTCCAATTAAAATTTTTTGTTTTCTCTATCACTTACTATTAGTTGGAATTGTTCCCCGGGAAAAATTTCACGCGGAATTTTGTTCATGATAGCCCTGATTTTCCCTTTTTTGATACCCCTTATCGTGAATAATATTTTTCACATGGATTTTTTCACTTTTCCCTTGGTTTTGTTCACTTTATTTTTGCAGGCGAACTGAATTAGTACACTGCGTAATTTCAATATTATACTTGCGACTATATAAAAATTTTTTTTTTTTACTGAAAAACACAACTTTACACTCTATAACATTTCATTTGAAACCCAAAATATGTGTATTTCTGATTATTAAACTTAATTTGTTTGATTTTCAATTAATTTTGAAGCTTTACAAGTCTTCTTCACGTTTTTTACATTCACTACGCATTGATAGCGGGAACAAACGTTCCCAGACAATTCACGAATGCAAATTTCCCTTCATGGTGAATGAAAATTTCATGGGAACAAAAATTTCACGATAGCCGTGGTTAAGAATTTTTGTTCCTATGAAATTTATATTCCCATCGAAGGGAAAAATGCTATCGTGAATCCTACGTGATATGTTTTTCCCGCTATCAGTTCCCAGTGCATATAAACGTGCATGAAGACGTGTTTGAGATCATAAACGATAATTTTCTTTCACATATGTATGATATTTGGAAATCTATATATGTAATAAAATTTTTTTTAAAAAATCTAAAATAAATTTCTATTGTCGGTTTCGAGAACAGGCCTGATTTATGAAGAAAATTATTCACGATTGCAAGTTCGGGAAAAAGGAAAATGTGTATTTCAAAAAAAAAAAACGATAGTGAATATTTTTTTTGAGGAAAAACTTGTAACGTTTTTTTTACGATTAAATAAATAAGTGAGCTGTTGGCTCGATTTCTTGTGAGATAGCGATTAGAGGATGTTATTTATTTTCTTGATTTTTTTTCTCTCCTTAAACTTTAAGGCAAAACTAAAATTAAAAAAAATATATTTAAACTAAAATCTTAAATAATAAAAGTGATTTGTCTGGCAATTCAAATGATTTGTTGGCTAATTCAAATTTGTTTTCCTTAAAAATAAAATATGTATGTATATGTAAGTATTTTAATAAATGACACCACCTGATGATAATTTTTTCAACGGTTTACGAATGGTGTGATGTTATAAAATGAGAAAATGCAACTAAATGTACATATACTTTGCAAGATAATAAAATGATGTTTTTTTAATAATAATAATAATAAAAAATGTGATTAAAAACGAATTGAGAGAGTAATAATAATAGTTTAAAGGAAGTGGTGTTTACTACTACACACTAAAAATATAGTTATTAAAGAGTTAAGCAAAGACAAAGTTTATATACATTTTTTTGTAAAAAAATTCATTTTATAAAACTTTAAAATTTATAATTTAAGTACAAGAGAGACAAAATTATTTATCTTTAAAACAAATGTATTAATTACAAATTAAAAAGAATTTATACAAATAACTATTTAGATAGAAGAAAAGGAGCAATTATTTAAAGCTAATAAATATATATTTATACTTTTAATAAGCGAATGAATAACTTACGAGTATCTTATAGCTCATACATTATTTTGTTTAGCAAAATTAAATCAACTATGACGTAAGTAAATGAATTAAATTCGTTTATAGGAAAAAATGTTTATGAAAAAAAGTACATTTATAATATTTTAATTTAATAATTATTAAAATAATGGAAACAAGTATACATAGATCTATAGATCATTAGCAAGAAAATCTTAAATATAAACTTGCATATTATCTTATCCCAACTTAAGATGTTTTAACAAAAGTCCAGGGACAAGTAAAGTTAATGCTACATTTTATTGAGTATGTAAGCAAAAAAAAAAAAAACACACAAATTACTAATATACTAAATTACTTTTTTTTAAACATTAGATTCCAATACAGTTAAAATAAAAAATAGAAATGTGTAATAATGCAAAAATAGTGCTGCTAATATGTCGTTAGCGACAAAAGAAAATGTGTGGTTACTTTAACAACTCGAATATGTTTCGAGTATAGTTTGAAAAGTATGAGTACAAAATTATATAATGATGATGATAGTGATTTTGTATTTAATTAATAAAGTAGTGAAAGTTATAATGTTTGTATAATTATAGTTTATAGATTTTTTTTGGCAAATTATGAGTGTCTTGGCTAAAATGATTTTGGGGAGTTCATAGTGTAAATGGCAAGTTTTGGGGGGAATTTTAAGTTTAAACATTTAGTTGTTGGGAAAGCGAATTACGGTATTTGTTATCGAGCAAAATTTCTGCTCAACTTTTAGTGAAATTTTGTTTCATAGCGAAGGATTTAATTAGTTTAGTATAATGTTGATATGGAAACTCAGAAGCTTTCGTTAGTTTTTTTATGAAAAAAAAATACATTTGCCACATATGCAATCTTATCATGAACAAAATTTCACATGGAAATTTACGAAGGTGTGAACAATTGGTATCAAAAAACTTCATAAGATTGGGAAATATTTTGACAATTTATGAAGAAAATCGTTCACAAAGATTTGTCTTTAGGAAAAAGTGGAAATATGTATGTAATATTTTAATTTTATTCCAATCGATGATACGAAATTAAAATCCATGCCAACGAAGATTTGATTCGGAAATTTTTACATGTGGAATTCATGATAAGGCTGATGAAGTTGTTCGAATTTCGAAAACTTAAGAAAATTTTACTTTATTCATAACTTCCATATACAGAGAAAGAAAATTCAAAAACTTTATTTAGGACCTATTCGAAAATGCAACACTGCTCTGCATCATATGTACGAGCAAACTTTAATTTAAAATCCAATGTAAAAGTCGCTGATAATCTTTAAAGCAGTAGCCATGTTTGTATTTCACATTTCATATTAATTTCACTAGCAAACTGACGGAAAGAAATTCACATTAAATTTTTAATTACTAAAGGTATTCATTTCAGTTTTTTTCTCGTTGGAAAAATGAAAACATGTTGGAAAAAAATTTTTGAATTTGTTATCTTGTGTTTGTTGTCAAAAAAATTACATTTATCGATTTTTTCAACGAGAAAATCCTGAAATGAATACCTTTACTATTTTTATTTCTTTTCAAAAGAAATTGTTTATCAGGCATGTTCTGTGGAAATAACATTTTATCAAAGTGATTTGAAACCACAAAAAAATGTTCTGTGTGTATAGTTTTGAGATTTCAAAACGCCCAGTCTTTCACGGTTTGAAATCACTAATTCAGTAAAATTATTCAATATATTATTCATTTTTTATTTATTTTTAAGAACTATTTATTTATATATAAAAAAATACATTTACTTAAGAAAAATCTAGAGCATAGCTGCCGAAAGTAGCACCAGTGCCGAACATCAATCGCCTTTTTATACAAATGAATACAAATACGCGAATACATTTCTCTCGTGTTTCTCTCGGTGGCCAGTTCAGATCTAGAGGCACCATTTCTGGTGTTAAAAAAATTCTCACATGTTGTGAAAACTCCACTCTCTAATTCAAATTTGTATGTTCTTAACATATAACAATATATAAATAATAATTTTCTTTCGTTTCGAAATACAGGGGTCTAATGGTCGCTTTCGATAATGATCTGATGCGATCACGTTAACGTTACGCATTAACGTCAAAATAAAGAAATCAGCTTTTTTCTTATGTTTTCGTCAAGTCACCATCACATCGAAAAAAGTACAAAAACCGTACGATTTAAACAAATTGCAGCACACGTTTAATTTTAAAAAAGGCATGTGATTTGATTTTCAGAACAAGCCGGCGACTATTCGTCTTATTATTTATATTCTGTAACTATCTGCTGACGTCAAGTCAATACAACACCAAACATTTTTCGCTTGGCTAATCGCTCTCCAGAAAAATTGTACTCGTATGCAATTGAGAGTCTATTCAAATTCCCGAAGGTCTAGAAAATAGCATGAAACTGTCAATAGCAGAGTCAGTTGTTTTTTAAACGGAAACACAACGCTAAATTTGTTATTGTATCGACGTAAGATCGACAAATAGATACAGAATAAAGCGGCCCACAAACTTGCAACATAATTGTGCAATTTTTCGTATAGTACAATAATATCGCCAATGTGTATGTCATATTCGAAGGTTGCACAATATATTGGCAAATATCAAGACTTTTTATTTTTATTGTGCAATCAATACAGTTGTGTAATGTGGTGGCAACATTGTTCAATGTTGTTTACCTTTTAACTTTCAGGAAAATTGGGAAGTATTTTCTTTGAAAAGGTCAAAACGACAATATGTTCTAGGTAATATGCAATAATATTGTATAATGGATGACCCGCTTAGAGGGTATTATTTTTTTTTAAATTAAAAACAAGGTTAAAAATAAATATTAAAGAAGAAACAACTCTGCAGAATATGTATTTACATTTGGCGCAAACAAACGCTCTTAGCAGAGCACACTTACATTTAGTATTTTAACCCTGCGTCCTGTACCAGTAATATCTTGCTGCGTAGTCTAGATGTAAACGGTATAGACTTTGTAGCACGAATTGAAAACGATGCTAAAAATTTACATTTACTGGGTTATATTTTCCTCCTTTTCTTTTATCATCTTATGTATAAGCGCTGTTGACAATTTGACCTATTTTTCTATTATTTTTTTTTTGGCAAATTATGGAATATTTTATTTGAGGTAACACGGTATCGAATGAATAAGTAAGAAGTATAGCCGATTAAACATCAATAACACTCTGCTATAAAACATTCTCGGTATACATACATTTACCAGGCTTTTCACATAGTCAACGAAAGAGAACTCAATAATTTTATATAGCAAGCGTAAAAACCGTATTAACTTATAAAAAACATATTGTGATGCATCGTTTGAGTAATTTGAAAATATTACAAACAGCTGATAACCAAAGACAATAGCAGGCTCATAATTTCTCCAGCGCACAGTGATGCAATTATGAAAATCATTTATGGCCTGTTTCACAATAACGAAAGAAAACTTAAACTGAAAATTTATATTGAAAACAACAATAAAATATTAAAATTTATTGTTTGCAATATAAATTGTAAGTCGAAAGTTTTCTTTCGTTATTGGGAAGGAAACATGTTATAAATCTTTTTAAGCAATAAATACTATTACAAGATCGCTCATAATACTTAGTCATATTTTAGACTCGACAGTTTTTCTTGAAGAAGTTTTGTTAAATTTTCTTTTTAAAACTGCTCGTTTGTTTACAAACAGACTGTTTCTTGTTCAATTTTCCTGTTTAATGCAGCGAATGCAATAACAAAAGAGAATTGAAGTAACTTTTCGGTACTTTTCTCCTTTCCTCTCTCTCATATAAACTCAGAATTGCTTCAAGAAAAACTGCCGGGTCTAAAACATGCCTTAAGGTTGGAATTCACTATCCCACACAATCGTACGACTTTTGAGAAAATATTACCCAGATATAATGGTGTTTATGAAAATTTTTAAAAGACAGTAGTATCTCAGCATAGAATTTGAGCAAAAGTCGTACGATTATGTCGGATAGTCAATAACTTAAGCCTTTAAGACCATTTCACACACTATATATAAGAGAAGTATTAATACTTCTGATCTAATTGACCAAAATTATAAAAAACAACTTCCGTGTTGCATTCTTCTCGAAAGTTTCAATACTTGCATTTAGCTGAAAACATAAAACACTCTACAAGCTCTTCTTGCCAACTTTGGCTGCTTATGGGTGAGTAGATGATGAACAAATAGTAAAATTTTAAATTCTGTGGCAAATTACGATATTTTGGTATGATGCAAAATTTAAAAATATTTCAAATGAATTTAAATTTGTGAAATGTGAAATTTCGTTCGTCAACTTGCAAGAAGTAAATTATTGCATTCAATATCAATTTAAATTTCTTATCTATTGAAATGCTTTCTTTGTTTTGTTCAAAATTGAATGCAATAATTTTTGGCCCTTAGAAATATAAAAAAATATCAATCAATTTAAGATAGAAAAAAATAAGTATGATTTTTTAATTGGGTACAGGTTTCCATATCAACATTTTATTCATTTTGTTAGAAAGGTTTTTATTTCTTAAATAAACAATATTTTGGCATAAATGAAATAAATAAAAAAAGGATAAAAAAGAAATATCTAGTTCTTTTGCTGAACAAATATTTCTAAGTAAAAAGAGATTTGTAATTAGAAGAAAAAAACATTAAAGGTTTTTCCTTATAGAAATATTTTTTTTCTTTAATTTTTCTTTAGGCTTTTTTTAAATTAAAATCGAGTTTAATGTTTTGTTTTTTTTTTAATTTTTCGGGGGAAAGGGAGAACAATTTTTTCTTTAAATTAAACGCAATCACAATCGGTGGTTTTAGAAGATTTTTTCTTTCATATTCTTAACTTTGCTTATTTTTTCAATTATTAATAATAAATAATTTTTTTTGTTATTATTATTATTAGTTTAATTAAAAATTCATGTTTAAAAGTGTAATTTTAATTTGTTTTTTTTTGTAATTTTTTTGATATTAATTTTATATCTTGAGGTTTTATTAATTCAATTTCTTGTTAGACTTAAAAGATGTAATTGAATTCAGGAATTTCTTTTTTTTTGTTGAGTAGGGGTTTCCTTAAGTATTAAAATATATGTATGTGTGTGTGTGTGTGTGTGTGTATGAGTGTTTAATGCTATAATATTTTGAAAATAAAATATTAGTAGTATGTATATTTTAAAAAGTATTCTCTTTTTTGTTTGAAATCATTGTCTTTTTTCGTTTGTTTTGCTTTTTTCGGTTTTTTTTACTTTACTTCTTTGTTTTCATTTAATACATAACAATTCGAGTTTTGTTTTTCTTCTTATTATTTTTTAGATGATGTTTTTAAGGTAATAGTGTTTTCTTTATGATGAATGTGTTTAAACTAAAATGCTTAAGCAATACTTAAAAACTAAATGAAACTTAATTTTTAATATTTATATGTAAATGGGAGATTTATTGTTTAAGGTTGTGGTGTTATTTTTTCTTTTCTTTTATAATTTACAACTTTAAAGTAAAAATAAAGTAAATAATATTTTAAAGAAAAATAAAAAAAAGTGGAAGTAAGGAAGAATAGTATAGAAGAAATATAAAACATTAACAGTGTTTTTTATTTGTTTTCAAATACCTCAATGCAAGCAGCCGCTTCTTTAACGCAACATGCAAGTGCTGCAACTTTCCCTTTGTTGTCAGTTTACTTTTAAGATATTTGAGTATTTAAAGGAAGAGTTGGAGATTTTGAATTTAAACGTACATGCCCATGCCATATACTGAACTCCAATCGACTCCTTGAAAACTTGACATGTCCACATTTGCTAAGGCATAACTTTGATAGGGATTTGTGGCGGCATTAAGCGAATTTGAGGCTACTAGTGCTGCTTGTTGTGCAGCAGCGGCAGCCAGAGGATTTGTAACAGCCGAAGCTCCATGGCCACCAGCGTTAGGTGTTGAGCCAGCAGCAGCTAAAGCTGCGGCATTATGGGCCTGTGTTGCAGCAGCTACGGCTGAGTTTTGAGCGGCTGTATGTTGCTGAGCCGCTGCAACGGCATTATTATGTTGCTGCTGCTGATGATGATGGTGAGCATGAGCGTTGGCGACTTGTTGTTGCTGTTGATGTTGGGCTTGAGCAAAAGCGTTGGCAGCTGCTGCTGTGGCGGGTATGGGATAGGGAGCATAACTGCAATAAAAAAATTAAATGTATAAATTCGTTCTTTTATAAAGCAAAAATAATGGAGATACTAATAAAGGATGTTTTTTTATAGAGTTTAAAGCATAATAAAACAAGGAAATATATTTTTAATATAAATGAAACAAACGGGCTTTATTAGAAAGGAAATTTTATGAAATTAATGTTTAGATGTAGAAGCGCAATCTAGGACACACATTTTCAAAAACTTTTCGTAACATTTGCGGCCGTATTTCGCCGATAACTCGCGAGTGTTATTTCCAGATGTTCAATTGTTTGAACATGTTGTGACTTAACAAAACCCCAAAGAAAATAATCCAATGGGGTTAAATCACGCGATCTTGGCGGACAATTAATTGAGCCATTATGGGAAATTATTTTTTTTTCATCAAAAGTTTCTTTGAGTAAATCAATTGTAGCGCCCGCTGTGTGGCATACGGCTCCGTACTGTTGGAACCACATATCAGCAAGATTAAAGGCACGTAATTGAGGTACGAAAAAAATTTCGAATCATGTTGCTATACTGTTCACCATTGACAGTAAAATTCTTTCCACCATGGTTTTTGAAGACACCATGACTCCGCCAGCCCATAGAGCGACCCAAACACAAATTTTCTGTGGATGTAATGATGTTTCGACAAAAGCTTGTTTATTGTCCTCACTCCAAATGCGATAATTCTGCTCTGGTGTAAGTCGATTCATAATGAAATTTCAAAGCAAACTAAACAAACAGCAACTATCAGCTCTTAAATATGTGCCCAAATAAAGCAGTGATGCCAACGCAAACTTGTGACTCTCTAAAAAAAGAACACCCTTTATTTACATACATATGTACAGTGAGCGAGAAATCACTGAATAAATAATTCTTTCTGCCAAAAAAACCGACTTCAATGCAAAGATCTGATAGAAGATAAGCAGTACGTGAAATATAAAATAAAATTTTAATTCTTGTAACAATCAATAAAGTAGACCCACTTAAAATAAAATATTAAATTTAATAGGCGTGACTCCACCCATTTTTTTAATTGGGGTATTGTGTCTATTTTAGGGCGACTTTTTGAGTTCAAGATTAGGGATTAAATTAACCTTAATCTTCACTTTAAATTTTTGGGTAGTCGATTATATGGGCTTACTTGCTGGTTTAAGCGGCCAATCGTGGTGGTTTAATCTTACTTTAGTATTGACAACAAGCACTTGTAAAACATATAACTTTTTGTAAAAATTATATGCTAAAATAATTTAAAAACACTTAAATAAGTATATATATATTTTATATTATATATATATATTTCTTTTAACACGCCCAATATTTTAATTATAAATAATTAAATATGACAGCTTCTTCTTCTTCCCACAAACAATCAAAGTGTGTTGATAATATGTATGACTTTTGCACAGAAAATGTTGCCACTATTTTGTTCCTCAGTATGGTAATACTACACATAACAAGAAGTTTAAACTACCACTCAAAAACATCAAACTCAATTATGCGAGATTGAGTTAATTTTCGGATTAGCTGATTAGAGAAATAAACTAATCTTAATTACGAACCCAAAAAGTCGCGTGTGTGGTAAGTTTTGTAAAAATCGGTTAAGCAGAACCTATTTCACGCGGTTAATAAATTTTAATGGGCGTAGCGTAGGTTTCCCAGCAATCAAATAAGTAGAATATCATAAAATTATATTAAAAAATTGTGGGCGTTTCCCGCTCAATTTGTTACAATAGGACCAATGGGAAGCTATACCCTCTCAGACAACAACAAAATTTTTACAATCGGTCTAAAATGTACTGAATTATAAAGATACACACCTAAAAAAAGTAGAGACGAATTGTAAACTTCCTCCTTTTTTTTGAAGTCTGTTAAAAAATACCCAGTTTCAAAATATAGACATGAAGTGAAATGAAGTCATGCATCGATCCGACGATCAAGATTATTGGAACCATCTTGTTATGGCCTTCGAAAACGATTATGCAAGTACCATTTTTCTTCTTGAGTCATGTAGCTCGAAAACTTTGCGCTTCTATTGGGAATATTAAACAATTTTAAACTAGTTTTTCTTTACAAGTTAACAGGCTCACTTGCATCCTTTTAAATTAGGTCGTTTTGTTAACATTTTGAAATCGAATTTGATTCGAGTTTCGATTTTGCTTATGGAAATAATACAAATTAATATTAAAAAAAATATGTATGTTCACACTTACCGCACACTGTGTAATGCTGCTTGGGGATATGTAGTTAATAGTTTACCAAAACCACTGGGATTAGCGGCTACAGCAGCAGCTGCAGCTGCAGCATTTTGTACTTGGAAAGGATTTTGTGAAATCAAAGCAGCCTGTTGGGCAGCTGCGGCGGCAGCTTGAGGTGTAGCAGCATGAAACTGTAATTGACCCTGATGATTCTGTAGCATGGCCAAAGGATGATTCATGGCGGTAAGACCGGCAGCTGTGCGAGCGCCCAACAATTGGCCCGGAGCAGCACCTAATAACTGGCCGGGTGCCAACGTACCCAACATTATGCGTTTCTGTAGTAGTTGAGCGGCCGGTGTGACGGCTTCCTTTGGTTGGGCTTTTTTGCATTCGACCTTTTTGTTTTTAATTGTATGGAAATGTATCTCACACACACGATCGACTACATCTTCGTTCTCGAAGGTGACAAAACCAAAACCACGATGACGTTTCGTCTGTTGATCCATTAGCATGACGGTTTCGCCCACAGTGCCGAACTGATTGAAATATGCTTTGACCTCCTCGGCTGAGGTGTCTTGGGCCACACCGCCCACAAATATTTTCTTGGTTTTGCTGGAGTTACGAGGTCGGTTTTTGGGTGTGGCATGTTTGGGATCAATCTTCTTGCCATCCAGTGTGTGTATGGGCACCTGTAGGACCTTGTCAACGCTGCAAGGTTCTTTGAATGTTATAAAACCAAAACCACGACTACGCTGTTTAGTTCAACATTTTTAATTCAACAACAGAGTTTTTGTTTGGGGGAAATTAAAGGGAAAGAAAGATAATTAATTATTAGTTTTTTTTATGCGTTTGAGTGTGTAATTGTGTGTCAATGCAATAAAACAAAACTAAGACAAGTTAATTTTTTTTATAATTATACAAATTTTACTAACTAATTTTTTTTATATATGTAAATTGTTTAATAAATATGTTTGATAATTATATAATGAAGTTGCCGTTTGCAAATTGAACAAATTGTTTTACACTAAGTTTCTCAACAAAATACTTCCTAAGTTATTATTTATTAATAAAGTTTCATAATAAATGTTTTTGTTTTTATATTATTCATAAGATTATAGTAGAGGAGAGACAGAGTTATATGTACGTTCAAATAAAACCAATTGGTAACAACAATTCCAAAGAACAATTAAAACAATTGCAAAACAAAATGAAATCAAACATGTAGAAAACAAAAATGTTGTTTTATTTTTTTTAGTTTTTGGTTTGTTTTATGTGTATTTCATAAATGGAGATATGTAGTTTATACCAAAAGCTACCAAGCTCTTTAATGGTTTAAATTAGTTACCAATATAAATAACATATTTTTCAAATATTCGTATTAAAGTGGTCCTAAAAATTTTTTTTTAATATCTTTGCTTATGGGCTAAAAAAGAAATTCGATTTCTTTCAAACTACATACTTTTAAGAAAATTTATGTTGTACAACAACGTTGTTAAGTTAAAAAAAATTATAATAATAATAATTAAATAAATAAACTACAATAAAAGTTACTAAACAAACATAAGCAGTGTGTAATTTTAAATTAAAATACTCGTACTCTGGACACGATATTTACACATAAAATTTTACATATAAAAAAAACGCTTGAAGTCACTTAATAATTTGTCATGTGATTGTTTTGGTGTGTTGACGTGTAAAATGTTTATAGTATTATACTTTTTGTTGTTGTTTCCTTTAAGGACTCAATTAGCAACTGTTAAGACATTTGGCCATTAAAGTGTTAGAGAAAAAAGCAATAATGTTCAATGTTGAACAACATTTTGTAATGTAATGTATTAACGCAGTACGTCATATTAATTTTATTACAAGTTTGGAATATGGAAAAAAACTACTACATAAATATATTCCGCTGGCTGAATTTTCATTTGTTAATAACAAAAAAAAGAGCACAAAACAAAAATCTAAAATTCAACTAAAATCGTAAAAACTTCTATTATTTTATTAACTAGAATAATCTAATGTAACATAAAAAAGAAATACGTATGGTATGTATGATAAATATATATTTTTTTCGATTAAGAAAACAATACAAAATTAAATTAAAAAATATAAATTTAATAAAAATCTTAAACTATGAAAATTTCACAGATCTGAAAAACTTTTAAATGGGATTAAAATGAAAAATAGAAATTGATGAACTTTTTATATACAGATACATAATATTATTCAAATGTAAGCACTAGAAAATCAGCACTAAGTGTTATTAATTAAGAAACATACTTACAACTACATTTTCTTTCATATTTAAATTGAACTTTAACCAAATAATACGGACACTTAAATAAATTGTGGTTTTGTTTATAAAATATTTATGTGAATATGTATCTAGATCGAAAAAGGGCAACATTAATTTATGTATAATAATCCCCCAAAATTTTAACAGACTGCTGAAATTGTCTATATTAAAATTACACTTTTCTAATTATTAAAGAGTTAAAGATTATTGAAATTTGTTTGGTTACATATTTTCAAAATAATATACACACTCTTATTAAACTAGATATAAGTACATATTCTGGTTTTTATGTAGCTTTTAAGGTTTAATGTTTAAGGAACGCAACTAGTACATTATACATACGAGTATATATGATAATAAAACTTTTCTTTGGTTAAAATTTACATAATTTTAAACTTACATATCTAGTTTGTACACAAATAACAACTAATTTAATACTTTTTCTTCTATTTAAATTTTCATATACGAGTATTAATTAATATTAATTGTAGCGCATGTTTGTTTAATGTTATAAATAATATTAATTTAGTTACAAATAGTCATTTGACAATTTACACATACTGTAATATGATGGATGGAATGGAAAGAAATTTATAAATATGTAATTATAAAAATTATATTACCTCAACCTCAACCTTTCTTAAGGAATATCTCTCTTGTTAGCTCTAGATATTCTAAAGAAATACATATGTATATATCTCGCTGTTAGAATACATATATTCTGAAGAAATATATCTTTCGCCTGCTTAAGGTGTTCTAAAGAAATATCTATTTTGATGGCTCCAGATATTCTTAAGAAATATCTCTCTTGCTGGTTTAATCCAGTAACTGGATTCAGTAACTTTTTGCGCACCAAAAATTTAAATATTTATCGATATATTTATTCATTTATAGTAACGATAATGTCATTCTGTAATTTCTTTTTTTTGCGTTTTACTCACCTTTAATTCTACATACATATGCATATCATGTGGCATCTCTGCATACTAAATGTCAAAATAAGCGAAAAACACAAGAATAAAAACTAATTTAAATTTGTTGAAATAACTGACAGCGAATATCGTTAAAATATGTTTTCGTATTATAGCGATACGATGATCATCATAAAATTTGCTGAATCCAGGGTACAGATATTCAAAGGAAATCTCTCGCTATCTCCAGATATTCTTAAATATTTCAGGTTTCAGATAATATACATAAATATCTGTCTATGGCTATAGAAATTCGAAAGAAATGTATACTAATATTTCACATATCCTAAATATATACATATAGAGTCGTTAAGCAGCTCTGGGTCGGGGAACGCGAGAGATGTCATCGTAATTATTTCTTAAGTGCGGTCAGGCTTGTGTGTGTTGTTTGGCCTTCGAGAGTTTTTCGTCTCGCTCGCACTGGTTGACTGATCTGCCACGGATAACCGTATAATCTTGCGGTTTTTTGTGGAATTTCTTTAACAACCACGTTGCCTACTTCCTATGTGAAGGCATAGGTCGTGTACAGTCAGTCACAAAACCTTATAAAATACTGTTAATACCATCTTGGGCATATGGTCTACGTTACTCCGCCCATATTTGTGCAACACCATATTATGCAAATTTACTTTGCATTAATATGTTTAATAAATAAATAAAAATAAAATAAAATGAAAGCAACTAAAATCCAGCGCTGGCAAAGTTTCAAGCAGAAACGCCGCCACGAATTATGCCGCCGGACACAAAAATCTTGTACATCGGAGAATGTTTAATGAAAACTGCTCAAATTTATAAAATATTAAATTGCAATTGTATTAATATGTCTAAATTTTTAATAAAATTAGTAAAAAGTTGATATTTTAGCGGCGGCATTGACGTTCAAATATTGGCTACGGTTTAGCTTATATCGTCTTTATTTATTTATTGTGCATTTTTATATTTAATAAAAAAAGCAACTGTTACAATAAATTGGTTAAACGTTTAAAAACAACACTCACGCTTAACAATAAGTCTTGTTTCTGTAACCCAGACGCTCGAGTTGAGTAGAAACTCTATATGAAAAGCACAATTTTTTTTAATGATTTCCATAAAAATTTGCTAGACGAGTCGACTGCCTGTTTTTAATTATAAATATTCTAAAGGAATCTCTCCCTCTTGCTAGTTTCAATTACATTTCAGTTCCTTATAAATTTCTTTCCAAAATCCATAATGTTTAGCACATTATTTCGTTCTTATACATAATTTATATTGCTTCATCATGTTTTAATTACAACTAAATTTTCTATAAAAATGTTAATATACATACATAATTGAGTAATAGTTTACAAAAATATTTATTTTAATTAATTAAAGAGCCTTTTTACGTACATACGAAACATTATTTACAATAGATTAGTTTAAAAATTATTTTCAAAAAGGGGATAAACTACAGAATTCAATTAATTTGGGGGGGGGGGGGGGGGGACACCAGCAATTATACTAAAAAGAAATGTAATATAAAAAAACCTAATTTACCACAAAATTATTAAAACTAAAGCTAAGATCACATTAGCTGGTAGTCAACTCGTTAAATTAGCGTTATCATTATTTGTTGTGAGAAATGTTGTTAAAAATGTTTTTCTAGTGTGACCGCCAGCCGTACTTTAAACTAATTAAACTTTGAATTGAATTTATTATTGTTCCTTAAGAAAGATTAGGATATATTTGCACTACTTTTTATATTTTTCTAGAAATTCAACGATACTTGAAATGTCTTCTCTACACACTTCTTTGTTGTTTATTTAATTTTATTACTTTTTCAAAATTTATACTATTTTTATAATTTTTTTTTTGTTGCTATTTGCTACTTATTAATAGTTTTGTATTTTTTCTTCTTCATCAAAACTTTTATAAGTTTTGATAAAGCTAAAAGCATTATGGCTTATTTAACTAACTATGGTTGGCATAAAGTGCTTTAAAGTTTAGTTTTCCAAATGATAAATTTATATACATAAATATAAATATAGTTTTTCAATAGAAAAATATCATTATGAATAAAAATTCTTTTAATTTCATTTTTATTATCTCGAGAAGTGCAAAAACATCTAAAACATACTTAAATAAAAACTTGTCTTCCACCGTAATAAACTCTAGCTGAGCACTTCCAAGAACAAAGGAACTAAATTTTTCCTAGTAAGGAGGTATGAATGATAATAAAAATAATATTAACATATTTTTGAAGGGGAAGTAAGTATAGTATTACTTTTATTTTAACTAACGGCAATACTTCTAAGACTATACTAAAATCATTTTAGAATCATTATTATAAGAATAAATGTTTTCACAAGGAATTTTAGTATTTTTAAATTAATAACATTACAATTAATTAACAATATGTATGAAATTTAAAAATATATTGGGATAAAGAATATTTCATCAAGATTTTAAAATATTTTAAAGATTTACGACAACACTTGAAAAAAATGTAATCGCTTTTCATTTGCCTGAAAACAATTTATACATTTTCCCTGGGAGTTTTTTCTATTCCCAATAATTTTTCCCGAGAAAAAAATCCCCATATTCTTAATAGCTGGGGAATACGCAAATACGGGAGAGGGAAAAGGCTGTAACAGGTTTTTAATGTTTATATTTTATTCTGCACTAATGCAATAGTTCATTTATTGAAATTTAATATAATAATTTTAAGTATTTGTGGGTAATTTATCGACTTTACTTTTAATATCAATTAGTTTGGTTTTATATACATACATACATATGTATATGTATATTGAATAGATACAATAATATCTATAAAATCACACTAAAAAAATTTTATGTTTTCATTGCCAATAAGATTGTGTGTTAATATAAATATTAGTTTGTGCTAAAGTGAAAGGGATACGAAAACTGAACCAGGCACAGGGGATCAAATGTTTTTCTCTTTTAATGTTTGAATTAGGTCCCTTCAAAATGTTTGGAGAGAAAACTCGCAAAAAGTGTAGAATACCAACTTTTTCCCCGCAAATTTTTGCCCAAGGAAAAAAACACTGTGCATTGTGCATTTACAAACTACATAGTTCGGTTAAATATAATTTCTTTATCCCAACATGTTTTGTTGCATATAAATTCAAATTTCATATATGTACATCTGTTTAATGTTTAAGATAAGATTGTACTGACCGACGCGACGAGTTCTAAATAAAAACATATGCTTATAAGAGTTGCAACATTCTTTTTATTTAGTTTTACCAATCTGTAAAAAATTTTCAAGGAGCAATTAACCGGCAGTTTTATTCGGGATTTCTAAAAAATTAATTTATTTTAGTCAATTAAAAGGTTAACCCAATTAAACAGAGCTCATTTAAACGGGAATTTTCCCATGTGTATTATATGGAACATTTTCATTCAATGTTTTTTAGAGCAATTAACTAGATAAAACAATTATGCGGTTATTATGCTGTAATAAGTGCATGATATAAAAATGTTGCAGCGAATGGCGCCTTGATGCAGGATATCGTCGCACAGTGAAGTCTTACCTTAAAATACTGGATTTGCAGTATGATGAGTTGTTACATATCGTTACCTTAATATAGAAAAGCCCTTAATCATTCTTCAAATATAGATTTTGCATTTTTCGATAGATTAGATGTTCTTTTATCGAAATTTAAAAAAATTTATGAGTTATGGCCTTTCTATATTAAGGTATCGATATATGTACATATATTTTTAAACCTATTAGCAAAGCTAGATAAGCGAATGTAGCGAAAACAAAAGTCTATAAATATTTGGCACTTTTTCACCCAATTCGCCTCAAACTTCTTTGTCATAAAGGCCATGTGCTAGAAACCGTTTATTCTAAGAAATCAGCGATTATGATTTGTGGAATAAGATGAACTTTAACCGTAAGTTAAATTTAACTGCTTTTCATAATGTATGATCAGCGTGACCGTTTGACCGACTAAAGTGGCCAATTGCCACTTTTTCGACTGCCTTGCAACCTTTTCGAGTGGTTTTGCCACTTTTTGTCTCCTTTTTTTAGAGTGAATTATAAAATACATTAAAAATAAAAAGTTTAGTGCAGTTTTCTCGTTTTATTTAATTTTGATCATTTTTTTTTAATAAATCCCCGTTTTGGTGCCACTTTTTTAAAAATGACATCGGTCACCCTGTGTATGATTGATTTTAAACCACACCATTTAACAGGTATGGTTGCAGATTTCACAACAATTAGATCAGGGATGGTTGCAGTTTTATCAAAAGTATTAATTATTGTATTACAGTGTAAAACGGCCTTAGGAAATAACCATACCATACAAAAAATTCAAATTAAATTTTGGTTAAAAGTTTTGTAGTATCAATTAAAAAAACTGTATATGTATACAATTAAAAATTTTGTTGAAAAAAATTAAAAATTTAATTGAAACAATTGAAAGTTTTATGCAAACAATAAAAAATGTTAATTGAAAATTATGCGAGCTCCAGCACAATTGAATTTATTTTAGCACATGGCACTTTAGTGCGAATCTCCGGTCTTAAGGTAGCATCACACGATTGCTGCAATGGACCAATTATTGGTTCATTTTATATGCCCATCGTGTGATTTCACAATTTATTGTCCCATACGACAATCGAAAACAATATTCTGATGATTTGCAGCAATCAAATGCCACTTTGGTACGGCAATCGTGTGAACGGTTGATAGGCAACCATCCCCCAATAAAAATGTTAAAAATGCGCCAATATATATTGTGTTCTAGAGCAGCAATCAAAGTAGTCAATACGCGACAATTTCTTAAACTACTTTATTATTTAAGTACATAAAACTTAAATTTACTTTATAGGTATGTAGTTATAACTTATTTGAAATGTTAACATGGAACTGTAAGCTAATCTTTAATCCATATGTTATTCCATATTAGTTTTTATTCGTTTAAAAGAACGAAAACTGCTTTATTTTATTATTTTTTTATTTGTTTTAAGCGAACAACCCATTTTCACGTACAAAATGAAACAGAAAAAAATGATTTCTTAAAAAAAACATTTGCAAGTAAAACAAAACAAACTAACACAATAGCTACTTGCTTTTATTTGCGCAAGTTAGAACAATCGTATGACTGGGCTGCGGCAATTATTGTCCCAAATTCATACTTCACCAATCTGCGTCAATAAAATTTTTATAAAAGGGGGCAATCATGTGACTGCAACTTATTTGATTGTGATAATTTAGTTATTGTGCATCAATTCAGCACAATAAAAATTCGGTCAGATTGGTGTATTTGCGGCAATCGTGTGATCCTACCTTTAGCTATATATTTACTAGATATTTTATAATTTGTGTAAGGCTAGAAATAGTACAACAATTATTTATAAATGAAATTATTATCTTTGGTATTACCTACTTAAATTCTTTTCTTTTTTTTTTACTTGACTGTATTTTAGTAGAAAATTTTACGACAAAAACTAACAGATAGTAGTTACATATGTATATATTTAAGTATTTATTTAATTAAAAGAGATGAGGTATTTGTAGTGTTAAATACGAGTACAAGTCAATGAACGAGAGCGTATGGCCAACAAAAATACATATTTATAATCGATATACATAGTACTTGTTATATGTAAGTAGATATTGAATTATTTTGTACAAATTATTTATTAATAAGTAGTTTCATGACATTACATGGTTACGTTACATTACGTTATGTATGTATGTATATATGTATTGTGTAAGTACATACATACGTAGGGTTTTAAGAAATGCAGTTTATTTAAAGAGACTATTTAGTTAAAAGTTCAAAAAAAAAAAAGAAAAAGAGTAATACAAATAAAACAAAAACTAAGAAGTGGTAATTACTTTACATGGGGTAAGAGGAAAATAAAAAAAAATTAAAGGAAATTGTAGTACCTATAGTAACGTAATTGAATGTGGAGTAACGTTTAAAGTTAAAAGCCTACAACTGTCTGCATAAAAATGATGCAGCAAATTATATTTGATGACTGGGCTGGCCGGCCGGCACATACAGGATACGGTAAAACAATAGTAGATCCTTTTGCGCTGCCATTTCAATTGTCTGGGGCTTTCTTTCTAGTGTCTTCGCAGTTTGCAGAGTATTTAGTTGAGTTGGCTGTTTACTTAATTAAACTGCAGCTTGCACAAAAATATTTTTTTTGTTCCTTGGCATACATACACATGTATTTCCATAAAGTTGAATGCGTGAGTCCTGTTGCTTTACATAGTTTTTTGCACACTTCATTTTGTTGTTTTTGCTTTTTTCACAACAATTATTCTCCAAAGTTGTAAAAAAACAAAAAATAAACACACACAAAAAACGGGAAAAGGAATTATGTATGTTTGTATGTTGCAGCTGCCAGGCCGCATCACCTCAACGTGCCATGGCATACAAATGAATAAAACATTTAATACTCGCATGTACATATTCGTTCCTTTTGTTTATTTGTTATGCT
Source organism: Tachina fera (assembly GCA_905220375.1). Taxonomy (NCBI): domain Eukaryota; kingdom Metazoa; phylum Arthropoda; class Insecta; order Diptera; family Tachinidae; genus Tachina; species Tachina fera. The sequence goes on from LR999963.1 coordinate 183,406,078, forward strand.
TATCCATTCTTATTTTTGAACCAGGTAAAGGAGCGGTAACCGTAGTTGAATATTATGTGTTGTATAGAGGAAGAAACTGTTAGAATAATTTTAGATCCTTTTTTTTTGTATTTGCCAGTTGGCTTTACCGGTGTTTTTTCAATAAATATAATATATGATTACAAAAATATACATATAGTATTTTATAGTTTTGATAGTTAAAATAAATAATTTATTTTACAATAATTTTATTTTATTATTCTTAAAAACTAGTTGCGCTACTTTTATGTCTATTTTATACTCTGCTAATAATTTCTGCTTATTTTATAGAGTTTTTAAAAATTGTGAAGATAAGAAATAAAAGAGAAGAGAATAGTAAATAGCCCTAGGTAGATTTTTTTTGTAAAATTAAAATTTTTATAAAGACTTAAAGAATTGAAGGTAATTTCTTTGAAAAATTTAAGATAAATTTGCTAATGAAGTCACAATGAAGAAAATATTTTTTTGTTTGTCGCCATGTTCGTTTGATGTGATAACATTATTATTGGCGCATATTCACAGTCAAAAGAAAGTATACTAATAAAATCTAAAACCGGCATTACTATAAAAAATACTGGTATTAAACTCTTAAAGAATACTTTGCCTTGACTATGAATAATCGCCATTAACTTTAATCTTTATAATTTTGTCGATTGTTTGACCTTGTTTGTGGCAAAAATTTCTTTTGATAATTTTTTATATAGGTATTACCTTAAAATTATATGTATGTCGATGTTTTAACTATTCTTTCAAACATGTTTGAAAATTAAAAAAAAAATCATTCTCGAAAATTGGAAAAAATCAGAAAAAAGGAAAACTGTAATTCGAAACGAAAGCAAATGCTTTCGAATTGTAATATCAATAATATATAAATTCCAAAGCATTTTATTTCGTTTCGAAGTACAGAGTAGACCCCCTGAATTGAAATTTCCAAATACTTCAAGTAAACAACCTCTTGAAGATTTATCCGGCATATTGGTGAAAACTTTTTTAAAAGCTTATGCAACTTAAAAAAATATTGATTTTATAGGTTATATGCGAAATGCAGCCAAATGGCTACAAAATTAAAAAGAATATAGTTAAAAAATTGGACATACTTTTGGGAGCAGCAAATATACTGAGATATTTGTATTGCAAACAACAATATAGGTTGTCGATTGAACGTTTGCTGGTGACATCGTGGGACAGGCACAGTGAAGTATTTGCATTTGGACTTTCGAATATATTAAACATGAAAAATACCGTTCAAAACTTATAATTCTATTTAAAAAAGAAATTGGGCATACTTTGAGATATAAATATTTTGTACACAAAATAATATAAGATTTTTATGAAGGGGACAATTCTCTTCGTACTTGTTTATATCAAGTTTTTAGTTGTATTTGACGTTTTTTATTTATTTTATTTAATTAATTAATTAATTAATTAATTTAATTTTTAAGGGAAATTTGTGGTGTCATAGAAATTTTTTTATGCCTAATTGCAAATTAGAATTTCATAATGCGGACACTTATGCACTTTCAAAGCAGAAATTTAAGTAATTGCAGCAACATAAATTGCAAGTCTAGACGAGGAAAAATTAAAGTATTTGCCTTTTGACTTTCCCAAAATTTTTTTTTGTTTTCTGAAAATTTTTCTAAACAAATATTTTCTTCATAATGAATGCATTATTTTAAAAAACTGCTTAAGTGATAAGAACAGTTAGATAAAATACTTAATTTACATATGGGTATGTTGATATGTATGCATAACTATGTTTGTATATGTATGTGTTTGCATAAACAGATAAATTCGTAGGGTTTTATTAAATACATAATCTTAAATAATATTAATGAAAAAAAAACAGAAGCCGTTAGAAAATTTTAGAAATTAAAAAAACTTCAAACAGAAATGAATAAGAAAAAAGTAGATCCTTTCATAAAAAACAAGATATCAAATTAAAAAGCCGTAAATAGGTACATATCCCTTTTCAGTTACATATTGCTTTTTAAGCTCTTCCTTAACGTCTACTCAGATCATGTTTATTTTTCTTCTTTTTAATTTAATGTACAGTTTGTCAAGCAAATTTTTATTTTATTTCGCTATTAAATAAACGGCCAGACTGTGAAAACTATTTCGTTTTGAAGTCTCAAAGTTTCTAAAAACGGCAAACAGTGTTATTCTCATTCGAAATTATGTTCGGATAAAATATTTCAAAAATATAAATACTTAAAGCTAAATAAAAACTTGCAATAAGTGAGCTTTTATTCTTGTTGATTTTTTTCCCTTAAAATTTTCGGTCTACAAAATGAAATGGTTTTCGGAACCTTGGGGTCTACTTGAAATGAAAGAATATGCTTTCGAATTTGTATGTTATTAACTTTCAATTATTTACAGCGTGCCCTAAAGAATTGGGTCTGTTCGTAAATGCATCACTGCGCCGCAAATGGAAATTTAAATGTACTAAACTGGTTCACTGAAGTAGATAACGCACAAATAAATTTAAAATATGGTGTACAAACTTTTATTGCATTGTAAATAAAATTTTGCACGAATGATGATGCGGATCAGTGATGCATTTACGAACACACCCATTATTTTTTTCGATCATGTTGTGTACACATTCCGTTAATTTGCTTGCATATTGACCCATAACCGGTAAAAAAGCTTAAACGACACATTTTTCTGACTTCGTTTTGTTTTTGGATGAAAATAAATTATACACGATCGCAAATAATCGATTTTGGTAAAAAAAATATTAAGTTCGAAAATTATGTAGCTTAAGCTTATGCCTAACAACAATAATATAATAGTCATAAATCATTAGCATGACAATACGAAAGTATTTGGGTTTGTTTCGAACAGTACTGAATAGACTATTGAACAGATATGGCATCATTGCAATGTTTCTTAAATAATATCAGACTAGAGTTTGTTCTCTTACTGTTGCGCAAATCATAAGTTAGCTTCTGTGGGATTTTTATCCTTTAACCTTAATTGGTGGGCGGAAGTCCCAAAGCCACCACAACTAAGCCGCCAGAATAAGATAAAGAAATAAATAATTATACAACGGTAACACTGACTATGATTACGGGAATTTGTTATTTAGCAAACTAGATTAAATGAAATTTCAAAGCATACCTTAGGGCTTTGCATAAAACTTTGCATATTTCTCCGCTACGGTAGCATGTGCCTTCCAGCTGTGGATTGACGGCAATTATCTATACATATCCTACACTTTGTGGATGTTTGTATTTTGGTTCTTTTTGACGAACTTCAGGTTCGTAATTTGAGTAAGCAAAATTAAATGTAATAAGTTTTAAGCTACAAATTATACAAGAGACTATTCTGGAAAACATTAGTAGAACGGATATAACATGCTGTTGTTTCAGTTGCAATGGAAACGTCAGCATTAAACACTAATTATGAAGAGCAAATGGAATACGTGAATTGTGTTGATTCATCGTATCAGAATTTGTCGAGAGGTTGTTTCTAATGAAAGGTCAAATGTACCATCAGTCATTTACAGCAGTCTTCATTAGGGATGTAACCGATACCGATACATCGGCGATACTTCTGTACCTGGATTCGGTAACTTTTTGCGAACCGAAAAACGTAATAAATATCGACATAATTGTTCGCTTGCGGTAACGATAATGTGATTCCGTAATTTTATCTTACTCACAATTTAATTCAATATTATATGGTATCTATGTGCAGAAAATGTGAAAATAAAGAAAAAACACAAAGAATAATAAAGAAAAACTCAATGAATTTGATCTTGAGATTTACTTATTTTTTCACCATATATCGCAATAAAAGTTAAAGAATTCAGGTACTGATTTTTTGATATATCGATATCTCGCGATATTTTACTGTCAATACGACAATACTTCTTAAATTTTTTTAGGTCTTTTTGAACAAATTTAAATTTTCAACCCTTTTTTTGCATAACAACTAAGAGAAATAGAATATTAAAATCTTTGCACCATAGTAGTGAAAAAAATGTTCTCTCAATGCTAAATCATATACATATGTATTTTATCAAAAAAAAATATAATTTGTGTTTTGTTAATTTCAGAATGAATTCAAATATCAATTTTAAATATTAATAATCATTTACAATGTAATTTTATATAATAAAAGAATTACTCTACTTGAATTTTGCTAATTTTCGAGTTCAATTTCAATATGGGTATCGGTATCGGAATCGGTATCGTTTAGATGATATCACATCTTTTCTATATGTCGGGGGTGTTTTAATTTTTGTTATTCAGCAAATTTGCTTGAATGAGTCCTAAGTTTAATCTCCCACAAAAAAACTGGTCCTTCGAGCTAGACTGAATTCGATATGGAACGGAATGGGACTGTCGTGAACTAGCTTAGGTCTGAATAAAAGCTCTCGCGTCATTGTAACCATATAAATATTTTTGAAGTGATCAGGAATCTCCTGGCTCTTTCCGTATGTGTCTTTGCCATTTTTGGTTCTATTTGGGACACGGAATATAAAAATAAAAAGAAGATATAACGAAATGTTTATAACAACTTCATTAATACAAATTTAATAAATATGTACAATATGGTCTTATTACCTTCAAATTCCTTTCATTAAACAATTATTTACTTGACAAACTGTCTCTGGTATTTAACATAAAACAAGAAAAACAAATTTAGCTGCTTCGTCGTTTCTACTATGAGAACAATAACATCAGATCAGATCAGACCGACCGACTGTTCGTTCGTTCGCTCTCTTTACCTTTGTCAATTTCTCAATAAAATATAAAAAGGAAAAAAATAATGTCATGAGCCAGCCGTACTCAATGCTTAATAACAAATATATTTATATGTATGTCCTTATGTATGTATGTAAGTGAAAAGGAGCTAAAAATGAACAGATGTGTTTATTTTTTCCTTTACAACTCCTGTTTTCACAAACACACACACAAAAGTAAACCGCATTGAAAAATAACTACATACATAGAAAAAGTATTCAATAACATGAGGAACACACTATTAAAAGGACGACAGGATATTTGAGTTATAAAGCGTATGAATTTTATTGAAAATATCAAACAGCTGCTGTTTTTAGTTGCTCAAAACAAATACATACGAGTATTTGAAGTCTTTTTTTTTTTCTTTCTTTAACTTTTTAGTAAATGTATGGTATTTATTTGTTGTTATTGTAAACACGCGTTTACATTCATGATATTTAGTGGTGATATTTTTGGACAGCAGTTAAATAATTTAGAGCTCTAGTACTTAACTTGTATGTAGAGAAATATGTTTGTACATACATATATAATTAGTTTAATATTGTTTCTGTATTACAAAGAAGAAAAAGTAAAACAGTTGGAATTTTTAGTCGTTATTATTATTTGTGGAGTTGTTGTACGAGTATTTAGCTCGTGCTTAATGATGCGATAAAATAATAAAAACAATGTAATGAAACGGTTTTATCAGTCACCTGTCGTGCAAAACGAGGGCAGTTGAGAAACTAGCCGATCTGATGTATTGATGGCGGCAGTAGTTTGAATAGAATTTTTTCTATTTTAGTAAAAAGTGGCAACCTTAGAATAGAATAGGGGAAAGATATGGTCCAAAGAGCGGCACTGCGATGGACATTTGTGCCAAAGATCTGTAAATTAATGCTAGGAACTTTATGCGAACTTTCGTCATAAAAAATAAAACACATTTGTGCATATGAAAATGGACACAACACCGCCGTACAACGAAATTCGTCGTGCGTGACGAACTCTAAGATAGATTTATATCCATTTTATACGCCGACGAACGACGAAAAAAAAATTTCTCTCTCAGTCTCACTGTATTTGTACACACAACAACCAACTCAAGGCCCACTTAGGCCTTGAACCAACTTTATCAAATATGAGAGATAAATTCGGTGATTAAATTCCACGTTATTGTGCTTCACACGGCGAATTTACGCAGCGAATGCTTATCGAGGAATTCGTCGATGTGGACGAAATTCGTCGTTCGTCCCAATTGTGTTCCTAGCATAAATCAAGCTCTGTATATCTCTAGTTATAAAAGTCAGCACAGAGATGGGAGAAGCCCGTCTCTTAATATCATCTGAACACAGAATCCCAGAATGAAAAACACTGTTACACAAGACGATACACTCGCTTAGAATGTGTGCCGTTGTCTTGTCATTTTCTAAGCATAAACGACACAAGGGTGAATGAACTTGGTTACTTTTCCACAGAGTATAGTTATCAGTCCAAAGTGACCAAAAAAAGAAAACCAGTAACAAACTGTAGATCATTCCTGTTGAAGTTCAGGATGTCACTGTATGAAAATGACTGCATCAATTCTTTGACCTGCCTTAAACCGAAAGAAGTCCGGCATATTTCCTTTGCCGTGGAAGTAAACCCTTCTTTGATCAGAGAGATTACGCCACAAAACGGCTATGGCCCCATAAACGAAGCAGTAGAGCCAATCCTGGCCAGTTCATACGCTTCCTCGTTCCACGGATGACCGCTGTGGCATGGTATTCAGTAAATGGAAACCTTGGGGTCTACTCTGTAATTCGAAACGAAAGCAATTGCTTTCGAATTGTAATCTTTATAACATGCAAATGTGAAAGCATTTTATTTCGTTTCGAATTACAAAGTAGAGCCTCTTGTTCTATGTGGATAGCTTTTGTAATGGGTCAAAGTACACAATTCTGGAACGGAATTCCCATGAAAGGAGGGACTTAAGAGCTGCCTGACTAACGGAAAAGAGAAATACATATATGCGCGCCTTTAATTCCTATATTTAAATTAATGTCAACATATTTGGTGATTGCCTGTATTTATGTCTCAAATACCGTAGGCCACTTGCCGCCACATGGTTTAGTTTCCTTTATAGCCATCAAAAGTAAATTATATCAGTGAATTTGTAAACATGGAAAAAATGGGGAAAATGGAATATTTCTCAACTAATTAAAACACAAGGAAGGACATACATAATTGCGGCATACTGCATTGGTAATAAGTCCATATGTATATCGTTGTTCACAAGTAGAAAGGCCCTAACTCAAATAACTATAACTTTACAGAAGGTGAAAATAGTACAACTGCTTTGTAAAACTGGTTGTAAATGCGTTATTTTTCAAACTAAAGCAACAAATTTTTGTGACGAGGTGCATTTGTGTGAAATATAGTGCAATCGCTGAAAAACTCAATTTCGTGAAAATATGAGTTAGGACCTTTCTACTTGTGACCATCGATATAGGCTTATTACAGAATCAATTGAGTAATAATGCCATTTTGGCTTATTACTTATGACTTTATTGCAGCGAGAGGACGAAAATCTGTACATTGTGCCGATAGTGTGATCCAGGCTTTAGTCCAACGAATTTTAAGGACAAGCTAGAGTTAAGACTATAAAATACACTGTGCACCGTGTGAAAAATTCACACGGTATTGACAGTATATGTCCGATATTACTACCAAAAGGGTAATAAAACCCTATACTTAGTTTGGCGAATTTTGTTGACCAATTGTTTGTATGGTCCTCCAAAGATTTCGAATGTTAGTAAGGCCTCAAAAAATCATGTCAATACTTTTTGGCCAACAGCTAATTTAGACTTGGTGATAGCTCTAAGCTTTATATGGCAAAAATATAGCTAAGAGTCTACCAAACAAATCGGGTTAGCATTTTATGCCAAAAAAAAATTCTTCGCACACTTTTGTCTCGCAAAAATTAGGGGAAACACTTGTGTTCACTTTTTTTCAGAATAACTTGTCTCCTAATTTTTTGCTAACAATATTTGGCAAAGTTGTAGCTACGGTAAAGCTGGTCAACTTTTGTGAACAAATCAATACAATCTGAACCTGTCTAGGTATCCTAAACATCCTTATAAGAAATAAAAGTTCACGTGATATATGTTCCTATTCTCTAAAACTGTGATCGCCAATGTTTGCGTTTTTTTGTGTGTATAATTTTGTTCACCGTTTTTTGTTTATGGAAAATATTTCACGTGAAGAAAATGTTCACCTTTTATTACCGGTAAGGGTGAATCGTTTACATACTTCATTCATATATGTACGCAAAAAATGTTTTATTCTAAGGTTTCATTATAGGTACATATCGTTAACTTAATATAGAAAGGCCATAAAGGCTCGAACAGAATAGTAGCTGTAGTACAACGTAACCAGTAGCGCTGCAAGCTGGCAAAACCTAAAAACTGTTGTTTTAAAGGGAAGTAAACAGAATGCGTAGTTGTGGTAGTCGTTGCAGTGGAAGTTGAAGCGATAAATTCGAAATTTTGAACTTTGTTGTGCGACAAAAAAATAAATGTTTGTATATGTCAATAAGGATTACCATGCTTTTGAGTAAAATATTATGTAGTCAATTATTATTGGTAATTTCTTTAATACATTTAGCAATTTTAGCTAACTTGCGATTTTATTTCGCATTTTTTTCAAACATTTTTTATTTTTAACGGCATTGGCAATTTCTAATCAATTATAGGGCTTGCTTCCAATTTTGCGACTTCTCGCGAATTTTTGCAACCTTCGCGATATTAGTGACTTTAGTGTGTTTTCAGCTTCCTGACAGTTTCGCCGATTTTTAAACATTCGGCCCTGTTCTGTAAATCGAATCCGAGTAAATTTCTCGTTTTCAAAAAATTAATAATGGTCCTGCACACGTGTTTAAAATCATAAACGATATTTTTTTTCAGATATGATATTTGGGAATCTATATAATAAAAAAATTTTTAAAAATCTAAAAAAATATTTCTATTCTCAGAGTTATTTTTCCGAAATCGTGCGGTTTCAAATCGATCGGTTTACAGAACAGGGCCGAGTATTATCATCCCGCTGTTAGTAAGTTTTTACAAAATTTTCATCCTTTTCGTCATTTTTTTTGTATTCCTTACAGTCTTACAGATTTTGAATTAATATTATGGCTTATTTAATATTTTGCATTTCGCGATTTTTTTTGCAAAGTTCGCGAAAAAATTACTTTTGCATGTTTTCAGAGTCATAACATTTTTGCCGATTTTTAAACGATATTAGAACAAAGTCTAATATCATCCCGGTGTAAATAACTTTTTGCGAATTTTCGACTTTTTTTTTGTAATCAATATTATAACTTATTTAAAATTTTGAAACTTCTCGCGAGTTATTGCTTTTTTCGCAACAGGCGTAATTTTCGCAAATTTTTTTTATTTTTGGTATCTTATATTTTCAGGGACTTTTATTAATCAATATTGTGCTCTGCAATCGTCCAAATTTTAGCAAGTGTTTTTTTGTTTGCAAATTTTCATAGTTTTCGCAACTTTTCCAGAATGTTTGCTTGCTTTACAGTTTTATCGAGTATTTCTCTCCAATATTGCGATTTTTTGCGAGTTTGCGGAATTTTGTTGCTTGACGAAACGCACTTTGAGAAGATTGTACTTTCTGTTGTTAGTTATCAGATATTTAAAATATTTTATTGATACGAAGTAAATTCGAGATACGAAGTAAATTCGAGCTTGTGAATTGAACAAATTTACACATTATTGTTGTATAATCTTACAAGGTTTTTAAGGCAATATTTATTTGGTAACCATGCAGAAAGCTTCAATATTCTGTTCCCAATTTTTTCTTGCTGCGCTACTAGTTACGTCGTCAGCTTCAGCTCCTACTACAACTACTCTATTCGCGATTTTTGCATTTTACGATACATTAGTGTTCTTCTATCGAAATACACAAAAACCTCGTTTTCAAAAAATTACGAGGTGGGGGCCTTTTCTATATTAAGGTATCGATATGTACTTTTCATTGTATATTCACAAAAATGGTTCCATACGATATTACGATACGTTAAATTCTAACCAAGGTGGACATATGTATCTACGATAAAGTGGGTCCATGATATCGCCAAAACTATAAAATGAATGGGGCAGATCGAAAGATCTAAAAATTTCAGATCAAAAAATGGGTCTATCTAATTTTTTTTTTCTTTTTGCGATATATGTACGTTAGGATAACTTCGGGCGACGATGTGTACTACAGAATTCAATACGGTTGAGATTTACTTAACGAATTATGTTCACAGAAAATTGCACATTTTTTTTATACCTTGCAATTGCAAATACATAAATTCGAAAGCAAATTAAACCCAAATTGACCAAGTATTTTCGAAAAGAAAAAACAAAAGAATTTACTTGAAATTGTCTACCTCACAAAAATGCCTCAAAAACGACAGATTTCTTGTTATTAAAGTAAAAGAGAGTGAAAAAAACAAGCAATATGCCCTGTGTAGGGTCGTCTTTCCATTAAAGAGCCAAACAGGTAAACAAAACCAGGCTGAAAGATAGTAAAGTAAAAACAATATAAATCCATAAACGACTCAGTAAAGCAGAGGATTAACACAAACAATAAAAGGCAGCACCAAGAGCCCCAGATAATGATTGAATGTCTCTTTCTTGGCATATTGACAACAGCAGCTGCAGCAGCAGTTCGTAGTAAATTTTTCTTTAAGGTCAAAATAAAAACTGTTCATGTTTACGACAATAAATGAAGAAGAAAAAATACGCGGAACCATAAAAACCTCAACATAAGTTTAAGAAAATAAACAAGAAGAAAGAATAAAATAAAACACAAATAGGACATAACTTAAACATATAAAATGTGTAGGTATTGCTGCGCCAGCTTTGAAGAACATTTGGTTGGCTTGGTTTCGATTTAAATCATCAAATATTATAAAAAAATAATAAGTAAATAAAATAAAATAAAGCCGTTTAAAATAATTATCATAACACATATAATTATTTAGTAAAAGCTGCTTACCTGTGTGAGAGGATCCTTCATGATGAGCACATCTGTGACGGCACCGAACATATTAAAATATTCCTTAAGCTTCTCGGAAGATGTTTGCCAACTGAGGCCGCCAACAAAAAGTTTTCCTGGAGCGGGATCGATGCCCGCTGAACCATTAATGCTGTTGTTTGGTGTTGAACGTCCTGATGGAGACGATTTGACCAGAGCTTGTGTGTCGTTGCTGTTGCTATTTGTGGTAGTGCCATTCAAAATGGCAATGGCAGCTTGTTGGGCTTGAGCATGCTGTTGCTGCTGCTGAGATACTGTGTTATTGTTCGAATTTAGATTCTGTTGTTGCTGTTGCTGCTGTGATGCATTATTTGCATTTGTCTGTTGTTGTTGAGCAACAGCTGCCGCTGCAGCAGCCGAGGCACTTTTTAAAACAGCCGCCGTTGTCAAAGAGCCATTAATTGTAGCCACAGTGCCATTCATTGAGGCAACCAAAGCATTACGCAAATCCCGATTATGTGGATCGATGAGGCCAGCAGCTGCAGCGGCGGCGGCAGCAGCGGCATTGTCGATGGGGTTACTGTGGGGATAGAAAAAATTATTTGCTGATTTTTCATCTTTAATGCGGGCGGCAATGGATGGGGGTGGTAATGAAGTTGTATGATGTAACATGGTCACTCCTTCTATCATATCTAATATAAATTTTGATTATAAACGAATTCTTCTAACGTCTTATAATGTTTTTTTTAACAGTCTGTAGTTTATTCTGTTTCTTTTACAAATTTGTCTTTTTCTTTCACTCTAGAATTGTTGCAATAATAAATGGCAAACGAAATTTCCTAGGCGTTTTGTTAGAAAGTTCAAATAAATATTAACTTTAGCGCTTTATATTTCCAAAATGTTTTATTGCTTAGCAACCAATTTATAAAGGCAAAAAAATTAGGAAAATAATATTGCTTTTGCCAAATTTTTATAGCTGTTGTTTTGTGAGCGAGCACACTTCACGTTTGTTTAGTTTTCTTTTTGTAATAAAAACAAAACACATGCTTTTTTATCTGCACAATAGGTATTTGAGTTTAACAATTTATTGATTATTATTTATATTTTCTTTATGTGCACGTTTCTTTGCTTATCCTGGCAGTCCTTGTTCCTTGAGCGTAAATTAACGAATGAATTTTAAAAATTAAAGAGAAAGGAGCGCAAGCGTAAATTACTCAAACAAATAATAAAAAAAACAATTGAGTGTTTTTGGCAGGCTGCATGTGGCAGAGTTGCTCAGATCGTATTGAAGTGTTTAGAGCTGCACTTTTAAGGATTTTTACAGTTGTGCGGAATATAATAGATACATTGCATTACAAATTTTATAAATTTATGTACACGTACGTTAATATATAAAAATTTTTCTTTTGATATTGTAAAATTTGCTTTTAAATTTATTTAGCAATATAATTTAAGAAAACCTTATGCTCTTGAATTAATTTTACTAATTTTTCTATATTTGTTTCTTTCTTTGAATGGGAAAAAATTATTTTGCATTAAAAAAACTATAACTTTTGATATTTCTGATATACTCGTAAGTACATAATTTTTATGTTATTATAAGGGCACTGCTACACGTTCAATATATATTGTTATATTTGGATCGCGATCCATTTAAATGTAATGATGGATCACGAGCGTATGCTACACGTTCAATATTTATCGCGTCTGTATTTACGTTATTTTTTGCTGTGCGTATCGTTTCTTAAAAAAATGTCGCGAGAAAATCAAAAAAAAAGAAAGCTTTATCCGACGAGTCCCACAACTCCGGCAAGGCCTCCAAATTAAAAATAGTCTTTTAAAATAATTTTTTCGGTCATTAATTCCTAATCCACCGCCAGAACCCACTCGCTTTCATTATCTTCTGCTATTACCCTTTATTAAAACAAACTTTCTACAAATGTAATAAACTTTTTTACTTTTTATTTGTTGCATTTGTCATTGCGTCTTTTATTTTATTTGTTTTATTTCACTTTTTATTACGTATCGCGATCTAATATCATGAAAATGCTACACGCTCAATATTTATCACGCGATCCGCGATCAGCGATCTGGATTTCATTATTTAGGCCATTCTGCGATATGGATCGCGATCCATCAATACTGCATGCTACACGTTCAATAGATATCGCGATACTGGATCGCGTTAAATATATATTGAATGTGTAGCAGTGCCCTAACAAATCATGAGAGAAAATTCAATTTTAGAAATATTTTTTTACAGGGGGAACTTTTGATACAATTTTTAGTTTTTTTGTGATACACTGTGGTTTATTAGAATAGATCCAAGTACGTGTGAAGCATAATTAGTTTTTACATTTCGATTAAGAATAAAAATAAACAAAATTAGATTTGCAGAAAAAATAAGCCCCAAATGACAGCTTAAATAAACAAAATCACATACAAATGCATTATAACGGTACTTTCTACCATTTTTTGTAATCAATGAGAAATTTCGCATTTATTTTTGGTTCATCAGAATAAAACCACGTTCAGTTAAACTTGAATCAGTCGCGGTTTTTTATAGAGCGTTACAAAATCTTATTAATATTAAAATCTAAACTCGCGAAAGTAATACTACTTATTAAAATGGATAGAAAAAGTTCCTTAAGTTCGTCGAATATTATAAAAGTTGATGTTTACCTCTCTGAGAGATATTCTCTATTGCGAAATCGTCAGAAAAATTCGAAATAAGTCATAACGTTATAATGAATTACTTCAGAAATCGTGAGATATACAAAATAAATTACAATGAAGGGACTTCCACACAGCTCTGACGCCACAAGACAAGCAAAATATTCATCTAATACTATTCAAAAAATTTAGGCATTTGACAGGAGTAAATGCAAGTAAATCAACCGTTCGTCGAGCTATTTTGTCCAGTGAAGATCTGCAGCTCCGAAAACTGAGAAAAAAACCTCTATTAAATGCATCCCGTCAACAGCAGCTCATTGAATTTGCAAAAGACCATATGACATGTAACTTCCAAAAACAATTAAGTAATAACGATTTGGCGATTGGTGAAAATAAAAGTTTTAGCCATCGGGTGCATCCATGTTGAACTTTCTTTTTCCCCACATTTTCAATTTCGACAATTTACGTACAAAAATATTTTTGAATATTAAAAAAAACCTTCTCCTTAAAATTTTAATTTCGCATCGCTTACGATAAAATCGAAAATAAGGCTCGATATGGTAAAAGTGTAATAAAAATGAAGTGGTAAAATAATAAATTTACTTTCAATTGTACATTTCTTTATTATAATTTTTCGGATTTAATTTCGCCAAAATCCCGGGTTGGGGTTTTTAAAAATCAGTCTCGATTGGCATCTCTAGTTGCAATACAGTTGTTAATGCATGTACATACTTACATTATGATACAGTGCATCACAGTAATTAAGGTCCACTACACTGATATTTAAGTTGAATTTCGATATTTGTATCATTCAGCTACTTTAACTGGCATTTAAATAAGATACAGACATAAATTTTCAAAGCGCTGAAAGATTTGTAATTTTTTCATTTCTCTGCTAGAATCTGAAGTTAGAATCTTATTTTCGAAAATGCTTGATTTTGATAAGAAATATTCTTAAACAAAAAAATTCAACTTTTTTTGGGGAAACATTTTGAAATAATTTTTTCTATTCTATTTTTATTTTTAGGTCATACCAATAGCAATTTTTACAATAGTCGGCTTTACTTGCGAAGTTCTGTGGACCATACGTTTGGCATTCACACGCGATGATGTTGTGTAAGAAATAAAAATTAACTATTAAAAGAATATGTTTTATACATGTGTGCATATTTAAATATTTTCTTTTATTAGATTTTTAAATAAAAAAATGGCCCATGAGATTCTAGAGACGAGAAAGGGACCATTGTATCCGGCACCAGTAAGAAAATTCAAAGTCTATAATGACAAATATGAAAACTGTAAAGGTGCAATAGCGGCCATACAAACACCGGAAGAAAATGTTTAATAAAATGTATAATTTTCTACTTATTCTTACGAATACAAATTGTAGAGTAAAAATTAAAAACAAAAATATTTTCATATATTTCAAATTACTTTGTATTCAATTAATTAAATCCCTGCTTATATACAAGTAAGTAAAAATTGCATGTGCAAATTAAAGTATCGCATAACAAAATGATAACACATGTATGTATGTGCAAACATTTGGACAATAAAACCAAAACCACTACACATTTCATAATATTAAAGTGGTTAATAACAACAAATTAAGTTACTGTCATTTAAAGGATATTGAAACATCCCGCAGTTATATGAACCTTTCTTAAACATTTTGCTTGTTTTCTTTATATTCTATTGTTATTTATACATACAACATACATACATATGCATTTATATGCATGTAGATATTTATGTATATTTCCTGGAAGGCAGACACCAAGTAAAACTTAAAATAAGGTCAAAAACATATAAACCATACACCAATGAATGTACGAGTAGTTTGGCTATACTTGTATGCAATCGGATGTCATATGATATTTTCAGTTATTAAAAAAAATCAACATAAAAGCAATGCAAGGAAGTGTGTAGATTTTTACAAAATGTCTTAATTAAATTAATACAAACAGGTTTAGTTTTCAATAAATGTGGGGGATGTACATTCAAGGTGAAAAGATGGGGCAATTCATAGGAAGCATTGTAATGATATTTTCTGCGCTTAGTTGGAAATATTCTTGGCAGGGACTTCGAACAGCTGGTAAATCATATAAATGTATGTAATTGGAATTGTCATAGCATTGAATACTTATTGCCAACAACAACTCGAAAAGTAAAATCTCACGTGATATACAGAACACCCCGATTTTAACTTTATAGTTCCTATTTCTAAAGTCAGTTAAATTTGTTTGCCCAATTTGGCAGATATTAGTGTCCGTCCGCTTTTCTAAATTCAACATCGCAACACTTTCAGAGCTCAAGATGTGTGCCAAGTTGCTTAAAAATGAGCCAGGTGAAAGCACGTGAAATATAATATTAATCCCAAAATTATTATTTTACTTGTTCAGTAAAATACTTTTTTAAAATAATAATTTTGGTATTATTAGTGCGTTAACATATTTTGAGCTTAAATTGTAAAAATTCCCAATAAAAACAGTAATTATAATATTAATCTTTAATGAACCCCCACATTATGTCATTCTAAGAGCAAAAACTCGTTGCCAAGTTTCGTGGGAATGAGATAAGTAGAGGTACATATAATTTAATATCAACCCTTAATGGGCGTAGCCCCACCTATTTTTTTGAGCACAATATTGAGTATTTTTCAGACCTTAAGGTATGTGCCAAGTTTCGTAGAAATCGATAAGGTACAAGCACATGAAATATAATATGAAAATTAAATAGGCGTGACCCGCCCAATTTTTTGATCACAATATTGAGTATTTTTCAGACCTTAAGGTATGTGTCAAGTTTCGTAGAAATCGATAATGTACAAGCATGTGAAATATAATATTAAAATTTAATAGGTGTGCCCCGCCCATTTTTTAACTTTTTTTTAATGCAAGATTGTGATTTCTTTTAGCTCTGGGTGTGCGACAAGTTTCGTAAAAATCGGTGAAATAGAAGCATGTGATGTATAATACACATTCAGTTTTATTGGGCGTGGCTCTGCCCATTTTTTTTACAATGGGAACAAATAACAAAAAAATTTTTACAATCGGTCTAAAATGTACCGAGTTATGAGTGAAAAAAAAATACTGACGAATTGATAACCACACCGGTTAAAAATTAATTTGTATTTTTTTTTTAATTTTTTTAGTGATCATTTTTAAAATTAGCTCATTTATTAAAAAATTTTTATGCCCTGAACTTCTTAGTAAAATGGCCGAAAATAAAATCTGGCAGCACTGGTGTTTGCAAGGCGAAAGATTTACCGCTTTTTTTGTCTCAGACTTATTGCGAAGTTTCGTAGGAATCGGTTGGGTACAAATATATGATGTACACACACATACATACATACATATAACGCATTTTTGGATACATGACTATATTGGAATTAAGGAGCGATATGTTAAATTTTAATAAGCCTGGCCAAATGCAGGGGTCTAATAATCGCTTTCGATAACAACCTGATACCATCACGCTTTTACAGTCTGAGATTATGGCATTCGCTATCGAACAATGTAATAATAAGGTTAGATATCAAATGCCATAACCTCACACTGAAGAAAAACGTGATCGTTTCAGCACGTTATCGAAAGCGACGATTAGACTAAAGTTTTCTAAATGTGAAATTATGTCTTTAAAATTATAAACGATAATTTTCTTATAAATCTGATATATGAAAAATAAAAAAAGTTAGTTTTCTAAAATCGCACAATTAATAATTGATACGTATGTTTTGTTTAAACCACCAATTCGGTAATTTAATACGAAAAGACTCGTAATTTTTCGAAATCGATATTTTCCAAAAAAATCAGATTAGTATAACACTAAATTTGTAAAGTGTTTTTAATAAAAATTGCGTTTAAATTTTTTTTATTAATACATATTGCATCTTTTTTTTATTTAGTTTTTTCCTCCTCCTGTAAACTATGAAAAACATGAGTTAGGGCCTTTTCATATTAAGTTAACGATTTGTAACTCAATAGCAAAAGAATCCTATGAATTACATACATAATTTGGATTATTAGCACATTTCCTTTATTTTTGCATTCCTTAACAATGCAACCACCACAAATTGCAGCTCTGTATTAAGTTTCCTGCTTCCAATTTAACAAAAATTTGTTATGGCAAAAGCTTTGCCATAACGGAAATGTCAATAAAAGTAAACACAATTTAAAATTTCCTGTTAAATGTTAACGGCATTTCAGTATAATGTTGCTCAACCTGTACAGTTTCATGAGAGTTGTTAAGGCAATTAGGCAATACCACAAGAGCATTGCCATTTGATAAAATTATGTTGTTGTTTTTTTTTAACAAAAGGGGAAATTAGATTTTCTTGCTTTGTTATTTCCAATGCGCTTGCTCAGTATTTGGATGGTTTTGTAGAAACAAATATTAGTTAAATATGAGAGTAAATTTAATAAGATTTTTTTCCCCAAATTTCCTTCCAATACGCCTGCTCAGTTTGATGCTGCCAGATTGAGGATTTTTTTATGGTTGAATATGTAATGAAATTGTTCTTTCCTCACGGTCGGGCGATTTTTATAAATTCAGTTGATCCGGCAGCACTAGAATATTTGAAGCAATGCAAATGCAAATGAGCCAAGACAAACACCACAACTATTTTTAATACAAACATCATCACGGAAACAAAGTCATAACTCAAAAAATTAAATTAAATTTTTGAGTTAGTGATGCACAATTAATTTTCATCTCGTTCTTTATATTGTGTTAAAAATTCATAAAAATATCTTGTTTAGTCAACTCTTGAAAGTAAAATAAAAAAAGTGGGATACGCCCACGAAATGAAATTTTTAGCTTGCGAAATTTGGACTCAAAGTTAAAATATATGAAATATAGGACAATTTGAAAAAGAAATCCAACAAAAATTATGGACAAATTTACATTAATATAAAAATGCCCTAACTCATAATTTTTCATAAATCTAGATTTTTGCATTTTTCGTTGCATTAAATGTTCTGCTAAATATACAAAACCACGATTCAAAAAAAAAAAAAATTACAAGTTAGGTCATTGGAAAAGTGGAAATAATGAGCATGTCACAATTTTTTTAAATTTTAAATCAACTCGTTTTCAAATTTAATTTCCATCACATACCTAAAGGTTTCACTTAACTTGACACTTTTTATTGCCTACTTTTGAGGACAGTTTATTTATTCATTTACCCCCATATTCATAAAGTTTAAAATGAGTTTAAAATGTATTTTATTTAAAATTTTTAAGAAAAAATTTTCTTAGGGCCATTTTTACAACTTGCCCTTAACCTAAGGTAGAATTTTTTCCGCCTGATAAATGGCTTTGCATTATAAAACTTTCATTTATTATTTTTTTATCCATTAAATATTAAAATTATTCATAATAATAACAATAACAAATTGAAGTTGTAATAACGCAAAAATATTTATCAGGCAAACACAATCCTACCTTTAACTAACGGCAAGTTGTGAAAATGGCCCTTAAAATGGATTTCACACATTTTATTTTATTTTTATAAATATAGGGGCTCAATTTTTTATATATGATATATATTTTTTTTTTGAAAATTGGTCTTTGCAAACATTGAGCCAAACACTTATAAATTTTTATTTAAACAAAAATCGCAGAATTTTTCTTAAATTTGATTTTTTTTGTAAATTAATTCATAAAAGTTGATTTGTGTTTCAAGCAAGCTGAGAAATATCCTAAAACTGAAAGGTATTAGCACGAAATAATTTTTGTTTTTAAAAAAATTCCAGGCTCTTATCGGAAAATATGTATATCGTCAGCTTAGAGTGTAAACCTACTAAATCCACTTTTTATAACATATGACATTTTAATGCCGTTCGAGAGAGAAAGGGACCTCTCATCGATTTGCTTAAATATTTATTTTAATTTGAACCTCTATACATCGAAGAAACTTAAAGTATTAGGCTGTTTTCTTAAGCTTTGTATAGAAACCGTTAACAGTATTTTAACTCTCCTGTAAAATTTTCTGGAAGTGAGTTAGCAGGATTACACTCTAAGCCGACGATATATCATTAGCTTAATATAAAAATTCTCAAACTCATTACTTTTTTTTTTTCGAAAGCGAGATTTTTGCATTTTTCATTAGAATTGCATTAGAAGTTCGATTTTGCATTAGAAGTTCTTCTATCGAAATATACAAAAACCCGATTTAAAAAAATATAATGAGTTAAGGCCTTTCGATATCGAGGTAAGGAAATATTACGATAATTTTTCTTCGATTTTTTTTTATATTCATATAAAACTTGAAAACCAAATTTTGCTTGCTTCCCTTATTACAAATAACAAAATATCTCTTCCACAAATTAAATCAAGGAAAAAGCATAAAAAAAGTTTTTAAAGACCAACGGAAAAATACATTCATTGCAAACTTTGTGTATGAGAAAACTTGTAAGGCTTTCTTTTTTTCCAAGAATATGTTTAAAATTTCTTTTTCTTCTTAATTTCTCTAATCCTTAAAATATGTAACGAAATTTGGTTTTCCCTCAATAAAAAAAATTCTTCAACTTCTGCTGAATTTTACTGTTGAATTACGCACACACACATGCTTACAATTACATACATATATGAATTTATTGTTTGTATGTAAAAGCGTGTGTGTGCAGCATGGATGAATTGTTAAAGTATGTGTTTGGGAGTGTGTCGGTTGTCTCTCTTACTCTTAATTAAGTTTTGGGTGACATCAGTACGCTTTAATACGAGTACATTTGGGAATTTGCGACCATATTAACAATTCATTAAATAAAACTTTTTTTCTGTTGACTAATTGTTATTTTTTTTGTTTGCTTTCTCTTTTGTTTTTTAATTTTTGTGTTTTTGGCTCTAAAAGTTTTTCGGCTGCTGATATCAAGAAACAAGAGGTTCTTGTTGCGAATTGAAAATTAAAAAAAAACCGGCCTGGATTATTTATATATGTACATACATACATATCGTTACCTTAATATAGAAAGGTCCTAAC
Source organism: Tachina fera (assembly GCA_905220375.1). Classification (NCBI taxonomy): domain Eukaryota; kingdom Metazoa; phylum Arthropoda; class Insecta; order Diptera; family Tachinidae; genus Tachina; species Tachina fera. The sequence continues at coordinate 183,426,493 of LR999963.1, forward strand.
TCATTAACTAGTTAAGGCCTGACTCACTACCCTGCACAATCGCCCGATCTAAGAAAAAATACAACCTTAAACTCATGAATTGTTATTGTTTTTTGAAAATTTTCATTCATACCAGGGTTGTATTTTCTGAAAAATCACACGATTGTGTAGGATTTTGTATCACGGCTTTTCTATATTAAGGTAACGATAGGCAGTTAATTATTATTGTTAGTATTTTGGTTTTATTAAGTAACGCCTAATTCAATTCATTCTTACAGTGGGCTCGCATGCATTTAAATTTTAGACATGGAATTTGATTTAATTTTTTTTCAAGTTCCTTTCTTTGCAGATTGTTAAGGTGAAACGTCATAGGAAACCATGGAGCAATTGAATTTTAGCAATAAAATATTTTTTAGCAGACTTGTGAGAAATATTGCGTAGAGTATGATCAATTTCGTATTATATATTCTTATTTGAGGATAAAATTAATCATATTTAAAATTATAGATTTTGTTCTAAATTTTACTAAAAATAAAGAAATAAAAAATTATAAAAAATTTTTTTAATTTTTTTTTAGATATTTAATGAAATTTATTTATTTGACATATCGTCAGAAGTGTAAATACTACAACAATTGAAATTTATTTGCTGGTGGTTTAGCATGTCTATATACGTATTTCATGGGTGCTTGAACCAAATCATCAGTAGACTTCAACCACAAATTTTTAACAGTCACAAACCTCTTACTTTATGCACAGACTTTCAAAAACTATATGAGAATTCATAAAGTAATAATATTTTTAAAAATCAAAAAGAAAAAATAAGGTTAGTAGGCTTTGAAACTGATACAAAACCCAGCAAATAATTTATATTCAGGTGGACTCATTTTATTTTTCTATTCTTATACATATATATATTTTGTATAAAAATTTGTTTTGAAAACCCTTTATAAAGCCATAATAATTTTTATAAATAAGGCAGTAAATTTTATTTCTTGATCTGTTTTTAACCAACTTAAAAAAAAAGCAGGAAGTTATCAATTCGTCTGTATTTTTTTTATTGACATTGTTACTTTATAAATCGGTACATTTTAGAGGGCATCCAATTGGTCCCAGTGCAAGAAAAAAGGGCGGCACACTCTCACAATTTTTAATATTTGATTTTATGATATTTTATTTATGTGATTGCTGCGAAACCTAGCAAACACCTTTGGTTCTTGTAATTACGTAATATTGAAGTTGAAAAAATGGGCAGGGCTGCTCCCATTAAATTTATAATTATATTTCACTTGATACTAATTAACCAAATTTTACGAAACTTACCACACACCTTGAGCTTAAGAATCTGTCATTTAAAAAAATGGGCGGAGTTACGCCCATTACAATTTAGATATTTTATTTTAAGTTATTCTACTTTACCAATTTTTACTAAATGGAACACACATCCTGAGCTTATGAAAAACACACAATCTTGCAGTTAAAAAAATGGGCGTAGATACCCCCATTTACTTCCAATTTGGTCTCATGCATTTTTTTTCCGAAAATGTTCTATCAGATCCTTGAATTGAAGTCAGTTTTTTGGCGGAATTATTTATATCAAAGAACAATGAACTAATTTATTTCTTCTTAATTTTATTTCCAAAGTAGAATTAAAATAATTCTGCCGACTTCAATGGAAGATTGTGTCTATTTTAGAACTCAAATTGTTGTTGGTGAGTTTCGTAAAAATCGGTTAAGTAGAACCACGTGAAGTAGTATAATAAATTTTAATGGGCGTAGATTCGCCCATTTTTTAACTTCAAAATTGTGTAATTACAAGCACCAAAGGTGCAGAATATCATGAAATTCAATATAAAAAATTGTGGGCGTGTCTCGCCCACCTTTTTACAGTACGACCAATTGGAAGATTTAGCCTCTTAGATAAAAAGTCACTCTAAAATATACCATGATATGGAGTAACAGACAAATTGAGGAGGAGGTTCCTCCTTTTTTTAAAGTCGGTTAAAATATACAGATTTTCAAATTCATTTAAGAAGTTATTCCTTGAATCAAAAGGTAATGTTCTGAAAATCACGGTTATTTCAAAAACTAACTAATTTAAATTGTGCAATTCATAAAAGCCATGATTTATCTTTTATTAATTTCTGATTTTGAAAATCACCCTGATTTGACATGCCCTGTGTTAAATGTTTTACTTTAAAAGTTTTATAAACATCCTGCAGTTTAATTTTCCTTAATAATTTTCTCTCAACTTCAATGCATCTATCTCTATATAATGAAAGCATAACAAATCATGCTCTTTATAAATTGATTTTCCTATAACAGAACGCAACCATGTAAAATATCTACTCGTACAATAAAAATGAACCAAAAAAAAGAGACATTCACTAACAACCATCGACAATTGAAAACACTTCATTCATCTACGACATACAAAAAAAGAAAAAAAAAAGACACAGCAAAAAGAAAAATAAATAAAAACAAGAAAAACAAGTTATAAATTCAACTAGAACCAATAAATCTCATCAAAGAAAAATTAATACAGCAAACCCTAAAGAAGAAGGTCCTGATGAAAAAAAGAAATATTAAATAAAGATAAATGCATTCATTGATTGTCATTTTGAGAAACTAACTAAAATGGAAAATTTAATTGTGTTGAATTTTATTTCAATCTTAAGATCGATCGGCTGCTACAACAGTTTTAGCAAGCAGCTCAGCATTTTGGCATAAAGTTTTTGTGGAGGATATAAAAAGTTTTAATATCCTCCACAAAAAAAAAATAATAATAATAATACCCAGCAAACATAAAAGTTGGCAGGCAAGTTTAATAAGATTGTATATTACACTATTCAACAAATTTTTATCTTTTTGCCATAACCTCAAAAATTAGATGATTTCTTAGCTAATTTAGGGTCGCTGAACACGAATATGGTATTTATTTATTTTTTTAAGAAGCGTTTTCGAGATATTCGCGAAAAAAAACACATTTTTTTGCAGTTTACAAAGATATTTCCAAAAATCTTGAGAACTGTTGATTAAAATTTAGCAACTTTAGCAGCATTGCAAAGATATGTTTATCTTTTAACAGCCAATATTTTTAATGTGTTCATCGGATAAAAATTCACTGAGTTACGGGCCTTTAGATTTAAAAAAATTTTAAGTTTTAGATGGATGGAATAGTGAGCAACATTTCATGAGGTATTCATGCACGAGCTTGCTCGAACTCATGTGAGAGCCAAAAACTTGCAATAAAATTAGTAATGTAAAGTAACTGCAACAGTAGGAAACAGCTAATCGATATTCTTATGTGAAAAGTAATGAAAATGGTTATAGATATATAATTGAAGTATCCTATTTTTCATATAAAAATATCGATCAGCTGTTTCCTACGTTGCAGTTACATTCCATAACTGTCGGTTAATTGAAACTTTATGAAATATGTATATATATGTTGCCGTCGTTCCTAGAAGGAGTCTCGTGGGCTTAAGAAATAGTTTTTCAAAATGATTAATATTAAAGAAAAAAAGAAACTACTGAAGCATAATGCACGCTAATGGCGTGAAACGTAACCATTTCTGATTTAAGGGTGCAGGAAAAGATGTTGCTAGTAAGTTTATTTGGTTTTTTTTTTGGCCAGAAAAACTTACTTGTTATAAAATTAACAAGCAAACAAATTAAAAAGCAAATGTAGGGCTACTCCTAATTAAAATTTTTTCTTAGTTTCCTATTGAATATTTTTCTTTTCAAAGACCCTTGTTTAATTTTAAGTCACGTATGCCAGTGTCAACTGAAAACAATTCGTATTATTATATAACAAAGGAACAAAAGATATAAATAAAAACTAAAAATTTTAAGTTAATCTGTGAAAATATTTAAGGAATTTGCAGAAGTTAATTTTTTCTCAATAAAAATTTTGCTTGAAATTTTATATTTTACATTAAAGTATAATACCCAAGTATTATACGAGTATATTCCACTGCATAAGCTGCTTTTAAATAAAATGTTGAGATTTAATTTTTTACATTAAATACCTCTTTTTTCATGAAAACACAAGTAATGCCTTAAAATGCATATTTTGCATGGCAGAGCATATTTTACATTAATTTGCATATTTTCTAATGAATCTGTAGTCATGATAAGAAATGTTTCTGTAAGATATTGCCTAATTGAAATTTTCCTTTTGCATTAAAGGGAATTAAAATGCATATTTTGCTTTAAAATGCATATTTTGCTTAATTTTTTTTATTTTGTATCAAAATCATATTTTGGATCAAAACTATTATTTTGCTTTAAAATACTTAAATATAAAAAACAATATAATATAATATTATATAAATATTATTTCTCTACAGGATATCTTCAGTCCGCTCGAAATTTAAAAATTTTCAGTGGAGTAAAACCCCCGTTGTTTTAGATCACAAAGAATGATAAAAAATTGTGTTTTTTGTGAGTAGAGTAAAATAAATTTTATCAAATTTTTGCAGCGGGTAGATATTATCACTTTTCATCGTTTTCCTGCAAAAAGTGAAAATTGTAAAATTTTAAGTGGACCCCTTCTAAAGGAACAATTGCGATATGTTGATTTAAAATGCATGCTGGACAGCAAAAAGCATATTTTACCGTAAAAAATTATTTTCCATTATAGATATGTCATACTTTTGTTTAAAATGGGTTTTTTATAAAAATTCATATTTTGCATGAAAAAGCATATTTTGAATTAAAATGCATATTCTGCCTTTGAACATACCTATATGTATGCACATATGTATATAGTATATTTGGCAAAAGAAATCATTTTATGCATTAAAATTAATATCTTGCTTTCATATGCATATTTTACATTTGAAAGAATATTTATTTTTCATTAAAAGACATATTTTGAACTGAAATGCATAATATTTCACTTTTTAACACACAAATAATTTGCATTGGAAAAAATATTTTGTGTTAATGATAATATTTTGTTATTAATATTAAAGTTTTGGCACTAAGAATTATATATAGAACTTACAAGAATATTTTCCATTAAAAAGCATATTATGTAATAAAATGCTTATTTTTTGTTTAAAAAGCTTATTTTACTTAAAAAAGCACATATTCCATGAAGGACATAATATGCATGCATTAAAAAAATATTATTTTTGATTGCGTGGAATATTTTTTTATTAAAATGCATATTTTGTATTCAAAACCTTAATTTGATTTGAAATGCACATTTTTTATGGAAAACATAATTTACATTAAATAAATAATTTGCAAAAAAAATGCATTTATATCATTAGAAACATGTTTTGTTTTAAAAATAATATTTTGTATTAAAATGCATATTTTGCATTAAAATTAATGTTTTGCTTTAGAGCGCACATTTTGCATTAAAAACCATATTCTGCATTTGAAGAATATTTTGCATTAAAACACATATTTTTTATGGAAATTTATGTTTTTATTTAGAAGATACATATTGCATAAAAATCATATTTTATATTTAAATAAATATTTTGCATACAAATTCATATTTTATATTTAAATGCATATTTTGCATTAAAAAGCATATTGTGCATGCCAAGATATTATATTGTATTAATATATGTATTTTGCTTTGAAATTTATATTTTTTGCTTTAAACATCATGTTCTGCACAAAAAAAATATAAAAAGCAATTTTTCCCATTAAAATGCATATTTTGCATATATTCGCTTTTAACTTTATTATTTGCATTGAAATTCAAATTTTTGCACTCGAAGCTTTATTTAGCATTTAAATGTAAAAAAGTTCCAAATGTCATATATAAAATATGGGCATTTCTCCGAGAAATTACACTTTTTGTCGCGTGCGACAGCAAGCAGTTAACCTTGTATTTCTGAACAACGTGAATCGCGATTTTTCTAGAACTTTACCTAACGTCGAACTGCTGACGGCCTACACGAATATACATATATAAATAAATAAAAAAAATGTTTCGGTTTCTTTGAAAAAACAAGCATGTTTGCTTGGTTTCGCACGCTACAACAAAAAGTTGAGATTTCTGTGGAAATGCCCATATATAAAAATTCTACACTTAAAGTTTTTAACCGTTGTATTTCATTGAAATTTCTAAAATTTTTCATATACATACATACATATTTAGCCTTTGCTTCAATAGTGTCATAACTGAAAATATGTTCTGCATAAAATGACTTGTATGTTTTGAATTTACGAACAACTTAATAATGCAAAAAGAAAATTTTATTCTTCTCTCAAGAGTTGAATATACAAGATATTTGTATGAAATTTTAAAAAATCACGTTTTTTGAGTTATGTCGCTATTTCAGCAAATCCACGATATATAAGTACATATTTAAGCAAATTATTTAAAAATTAAAATGATTTTACTTAACTCAAACTAAAATTTAAAGTCTCCTTAATTATTTTCTCTTATCAAGTCAATAAATCAAAAAAAAAAAATTTATATATTGCATACTTCTTGGTTGTTTCAATTCCAGTTTCATTTAGACAAAAAAAACACCAAACAATTTCATGCAAAAAAGTGGGTTAAATCATAAACCTTTTGACAACAGAAAAAAAAGAAAAAAATATTAGCCGAACTTTTACAGGGTGTGAGTAATTGAAAATATATGCTTGATAAAATAAATTATAATTACATTATATTTCCTTTTCCTTTTTTTTTCTTCTACTTGTTTAATTTCTTATTGAAGAGCATTACTCTTGCATTTACATAAAATTGCAAAAAATATTTTGAAAAAAAAAATAATTACTCTCTTGGAAAAGGAGATTTACAGGGGTAGTTAAAATCAACGAACACATCCACACACAAGCACGCAAACACACATTCACACACAACAACTCTATTCCAATTGAATTATAACATTTTACCGTTTTTCATTGACAAAATGGAAGTAAACGAAATTGAGATGTTAAAAAAAACAAGAGAGAGTACAAAACAAAGAGTGAGAATTTTAGCGTTTTTCAGTTTGCAGATTTAGCGCTTTTTAGTTAGACGCAAATTAACCATTTCTTTTGAAATTTTTAGTTATTTATTTAGCTTTTTTTTGTTATAAATTATTTGTAAAATGGAAAAAGAAATAATAAATTTCCATGAGGAATACTTTATGGGCGGAAATTATACACGGGATGAGAAACTTATATATACCTTTTTAAAGATCTGAAATCAATCGAAAATCAATCGAAATCAATCGAAAATAAACTGTAACAAAAATATAATTCTATCACTAATTTTTTTAAGTTTAAATCACCTCTATTGTGAATATATTTTCCCTTGAAATATTTACCAATGCAATCGTGAATTATTTCCATGTTAAAAAAACTCGCATGTTGGAAAAAATATGGCATCGCCGATTTTTATTCCCGTTGATTTTTTCCCAAAAATTATGTGTCTTTTTTCACAAACGTTTTGTTTGGGAATAAAAAAATATAAAGTACAATGTAAGTAGTCCAATTTTTTTATATAATTTTTGAGCCTTTTCTTATACGAGTAAGTTCAGTTAAACAATTTTTTCAAGCTTTAGGCCTTTTTATATTTTTACAGTCTTATTTATAAAAATGATTAAGGCTTTATAAAGGCTTTTTAAGAAAAATTTTGTTTGAAATTTTTGTTTAAAAACCCTTTATTATAAAGACTTTTTAAGTTTTATAAATATGCCTGTTATTTTTTACGTCTCTTTTCAAAATGTAAGTTCTTCATATAAAATTGCGGTTAAAGTGTCCTTTAGCTTTTAACTGTACATTGTGCAAAGCACCGTTATTAGTTGTATATTTCGTTAACATTCTGTTAACTACTTCAGGATGTTTCTTATTTTTTTTTTCTTTAAAAAATTAAATGTAAAAAAAAATAAGAACAAAGTCGATTATCTTCATAAAAACAATTAAGAAATTGTAATTTGAACTAAAAATATATTTTATATATATATATATATATATATATATATATATATATATATATATATATATATATATATATATTTTAAGGTAAAAAAAGTACAAATTTTTAAAGTTGTTGGTGCAATTTCAAAATTCTCAATGCCTTCCCAGGTGTATGTGGCTTCCTTGTACTCACAAGCTAATCAAATAAAATCGCAAAATTCAGTTTTGACTTGCCCAAATACTAGCCTATGAAAAAGCTCTAGATCAATATTAAATCCAGTGATAAGTCGTACCAGATCCACCCCGTTGCATTGCATACCTACTTGCCAGATTTAAGCTCAACAACAATCTTAAAATATGCTTTAAAGGTTTTTTTAATAAAAATCTAAATTGGCAGCAATGAAAGGGAAAAAAGAAAAACAAAAGCAAACAAAAAATCAATGGAATAATGAATTGAATTGTCTGAGAGCGCCCGTGTGGGGAAGAGAGCGGTAATTTATAATGAAGAGACATTAGTAATATGTAGTTGGCTATTAATTAAAATTGAGAGAGTTTCGATTAGATTTTATTGTGTATACCAAAAGGGGATGCATGAATTTTTTGAAACATATAAAATACACTGAAAGAAATTTTATGACTACTTACACATATATTTTATTAACTTTAATATTATATCAACAAATTTAAAAGCAATCAAACATTTATATATTTATTAAGAACAAAAAAAAATATTTAAATAAATTAAAAAAAATATATATAAAGATTTTCTCTCTCTTTAGCAGGATTCTGCGCAATTGACATATCGCTTTAATCTCCCACCACTTTTTGACAACTGGAATTAGTCATTTTTTAATTTTAAGCAGCCGAGAGTGTTTTTTTATTACGAGCATTACTGAGAGCATTTTGTATGCTTTTCGGATAGATGGATGTATGGTTGGTGGTTTTTTTTCTTGTGATTTTAGTTTGTTCATGAGTTGGGATGTCTGTAATGTTGGTAACGTTGGCAATTGTATATGAAATCTACCCTCACACGACACAGTTTTAATGGTCTGCCATTCAGTTACCATTTGGATTTCGTACGTGCAATTTCTCTTAAGCTAAAGCCAAAAGCCTACACATTTGTTTCATCTGGTTCATTTGGTTTTTATCTGTATCTGTATTGCAGATAATTAAAATTTAATTTTATGCTAAAGAAAAATTATGCAAACTAATCATGCTTAACAAAAGGAGATATAATAGTTAAAGGTTGGGGCCTTTAATTGGTGCAAAAGATTTATTAATACAAAAAAATAAATAAAAAAAGAAGTTCAAGTTAATTCTACAAAAAATAACTGCCCTTGCTAAAGAAGCAAAGAAGTGAATGCCAATGATATTGTCCTGTCACAGCAGTATATTTTTTTTAATATTTTACTGCTGAAACGGGGCATTAACATTGTTTTTCATTAAAATCAACAAACTCCAAAGGACTTAAAGGATATTAAAAATTAAAAAATAAAAACTAAAGAAACTGTAACGATTTTCCCAACAAGACTCTTGAGCATTTGTCAGGAGATTATTGAAAAATTTCCGGTATACGGCATTAAGCAGGAAAAATCAATTTTCCATGCTTAATACAAGCGCTCGTTCACTTTTGCATACATACACATACACTCACACACACACACATACATTTCTTCGATAGTGTGTATAGGGAAAAAAGCTTTTAGGACAAAAGGAGCAAAAAATATCGCAAGAAATGTATGGACATTAGCAGGAGCAGGCAGCATTTAGCATTGTAATGCGTTGACGTTAAGCGCAGGCACACACGCACACACACGCACGCATACATACACACTCATACAGTATATTTGAGTATTCTATATGCATACACACACAATTACTTTTTTGTTGGTGTTTGTTTTTTTGTTGCTGGCATAAAGGATACTTTTATAATACAGTTTTCTTCAGAACAACTATTTTTTTTTAATTTTTACTTTATAAAAAAGGATGCTTTCGAGAAGGATGAGATAAAAAGAGATGGATACTTTGAACTTTTTAAAAAAAGAACCAAAAATTTCACAAGTGTTATACAGACTTTTGAATTAGCAAAAAATAAAAAATTTCAAACTGCAGCTTTCCTGCGAATTATGTTCATCTTTAAAAAAATTTATCGAAAATTAAATATTTATTTGAGATTTTTGCATAAAACCTATAAATTATTTTTAAAAGAAAACAATATTTTTTTATTAAATTGAAATGCCAAAATATAGCAACAACAACAACAACTACTAACATATATCAGCAGCATTAGCAGCAGCATTAAAGGAACTACCCCCTTTTTTGCTTGTTACAACATTTAACGTCCCTAAAATTAGAAATGCTTACAAAGGAATACAGAGGATAAGGAACACAAAAAAATTATGTATCATCGTACAAAACAACACCCCGAAATGGCACAAAAAGAATAGAAAAACTTTTCAACAAGTTTTTTTCTTTTGGGGAAAATATTCAAAAAATATATGAAAAGAAAATTGAAAAATTCAGGATTTTTTTTTGGAAAAAATTAAATTTCAGTTTGATCAGTGTTTTTTAATGTTTGAAATCAGTAAAATTTGAAAAAGTTTCTAATAATGACAATTTAACAAAAACTTAAATAAGTTTTATTTAAAATCTTTTAAAGAAAATTCTTTAAAGAAATTAAGAAAAATTCTTTAGTATTTTAAATAATTTTTCAAACTTCACGGGCATGCGTTTCAATTCCAAAATGCTTTCTTAAACGTTTTGGGGTAATCTATTTAATTTAAAAGTTTTGTTTGTTTTTTATAAAGAAATTATACATTTTTTTAGTATTTAAATAATTTTTTTAACTTCACTGAGGCATGTGTTTCAATTCCAAAATGTTTTCTTAAATGTTTTGGTTTAAATTATTTAATTTTAAAACTATGTTTTTTATAAAGAAATTTAAACTTTTTTATGATATTAAATAATTTTTTAAACTTCACAAGCATTTGTTTCAATTCCAAATTGTTTTCTTAAACGTTTTATTATTTTATTTTAATTTTTTTTTCTATAAGGAAATTAAAAAAATTTTAGTATTTAAATAATTTTTGAAACTGTACAGGCAAGTGTTTCAATTCCAAAATGTTTTCTTAAATGTATTGGTGTAAAATATTCAATTTTAAGATTTTATGATTTTTATAAGGAAATTAATTTTTTTTAAGATATCAAATAGCTTTTGAAACTTCACTGAGGCATGTGTTTCATTTCCAGAATGTTTTCTTAAATATTTTGGTGTAAACTATTTTATTTTAAGATTATGTTTTTTATATTTTCTTAAAAATAAAATATAGCAATGAAGAGTTAAAAGAATATATACATTTTTATTTATTCCGTTCACTTTTTTAAGCACTTGTTTCATATCAATTTCATTTCCGTTTAAAAATCCAAGTACTCTCTCATAGATTTAGATGAATATTTAAAAAAATATCATATACAGACACTTTTAATTATCCCGTAAACTTTTTTAAGCTCTTGTTTCAATTCCATTTCGTTTCCGCTTAAAATTCAAGTACCCTCTCATACATTTAGATAAAAATTTAGTGCAATAACATAAAAAATTTTTGTTACCCCGAACATTCTTTAGGTACTTGTTCCTTTTCCATTTCGTTTCAGCTTAAAAATCCAAGTACTCGCTCACAGGGTTTTTTATTATTTACATACATGTGTGCATATTTGACTTTTATAATGAAGAAAAGAGTTAAATTTTAAAAGTATGCATCTATTCTTTTACTTTTACTTTTGTAATTCATTTAATTTCCACACGTTTCATAAGAAAATTTTTATATATAAATATATTTCGCATTTTTAGTTGATTTTTTAATTTTCCTGCTCCATTTTCATGAAATTTAAAAATTTGTTTCATTTCCATTTCGTTCCTCTAATAGTTTAACAGTTATTTAGATGTAAAAATAATGGAAATTCAAAAGGATTTAATTCGTTTGCTATTTAAATTACTTTAAATTAATTGCTATCCTAATTACTACTTCTTAATTCAACTCGTTCCACTTTTAAAAGGTTACTTGAACAAGTATTTCCAATTATATAAGGCTTAATTCAGAAAATAAATTTTTCATTTATAAGAGGTTTAGAAAAAAGTTTTTTATGTATAGAAATTGTTTTATAAACCCTTTGTAAAACAAAATTATTTTTTATAAATAAGGCAGATAGTTTTTTAAGAATTTATGTTTAATATTTATTTTGTAAATTATATATTTCAAAATTCGTTATTATGCCATTGCGTTCCTTTACCCAACCACTTTAAAAAGGTATTTTTAAAAATTATTTTTGAACACCTTTATTTATAAAATTTATTAAGGCTTTGTAAAGGGGTTATAAAATAGATTTTCATACAAAATTTTCTTTATTAAGCCTTTATAAAGCCTTAATAATTTTTTATAATAAGGCTCAAAATATTCAAAACATTTATAACTAGAATTTTTTATTACTTTATTATTTTTTAAGGCAATTTTTAATTTAACTTAATTTTTTCCCCTTAATCTCATTAGTGTTTTTGAAACTATTCAAGCCTGTAAAAGCAAAAAAATAAATTAATCCAATTAAAATTTATTTCCTGTTATACATTATTTTAAATTTAAATCTCACAACGTTGCACATACATATTTCTATGCCATAAATTTATTCCTTCAAATAGTTAAGTTGCAATATAGTTTATCTAAATTCCATTAACAAAATCAATTCATATATTTTAATACTTTACAATAATTTAAAATTTCCTATTTAAAATGTATTTTTTTCCTTTAATTTACTGCTCAAACAAGAAAACATACATATTTATTTGCCACTCCCTTTTGTTATAAGCTGCTGCTGCAGCATCATCATCTTAATCATCATCATCATCAACATTATCCTGTAATACACTATGGAATCTATGCTACAGATTTTATATTTGGAAAATGTTTATTAAGTACGTTCACATTTAACATTTAACAACACTGCTACAGAAACAAACCTCGGAAATATCCTTAAAGTCCTATTCAACAACAACAACAACGTCATCGCCAATGCTATACAACAAACAAACACTCCATTGTCATTATCATATTCGCATACACAGAATTTTAAATTTCTGCCAGTTCAAAAATATGTACTCTCTTTGCTCTAAAAGATTTTTATCTATATACTTATGGTAATCGTATACTAACGTTTATCTCAGCACAGAAAATTTAAGATTAACAAGATATTTCAATATTTTTTTTGGTATAATTTTGTGGTCTTTAAAAATAAATAAATAAAAAATAAATACTTTTTGTTATAAACACTGTGTAGCAAATCCATTCTTTTGAAATATTTTTCAGCATTATTTTTCATAGTGCTGAAAAAAAGGGGTGGTTTATAAAGTACACTACTCTCGACCGAACAGAATGGGATAAAATAAAACTTAAACAATAATAAAACCGTTTTAAAAAGGATGTTAACAAAAGAGGGTTGTACAATGTACATACATAGTTGTTGCTGTTGTTGCCTTCAATGCATTCAAAAAAAGAAGCGAGCATAGCAAAATATGAACTCGTATTAAACCAAGCAAGTCATTGGCATAAACGTTTGCAATAATCTGAAGCAGAGATGGGCAAACTATTAAAAACTTATGATTTTTTTATATTTATATTAAAAGAAAAATTTATTTATTTTTGGTTCATTATAAAATTTCCTGTAATTTTTTATAATTTTAATTGCAATGTCTCAATGATTTTTGGTTTGTTTAAAATTTCGAATTTTCGAACATGTCAAAATTGTGATTTGAAAGTACAAATTTCATAAAATATTATGCAGAAACTGCAATATTAAAAAATGTTTTAGCATGTTCGAAAGTTCGAACTTATTTTCGAATTTTCGAACATGACAGATTTGTAATTTGAAAGCGCAAATTTTGTTAAATTTTATGTAGCAAGTGCAAGATTTCAAAGTTTTATCATGCTCGAAAGTTCGAACTTAATTTCGAGTTTTCGAATATCATAGTATTACAATTTGAAAGCGTAAATTATATAAAATCGTATGCAAAAAGTGCACTAGTTAAAAGTTTTGCCATGTTCGAAAGTTCGAACTCAATAAAATTTTATAAAATCTTATGGAAAAAGTTAAATATCCAAAAGTTTTATCATATTGGAAAATTAGAACTTAATTTCGAGTTTTTGAACATGACAGAACTACTTAAAGTGCAAATTTTATAAAATCTTACGCAAAAAATGCAACAAACAAATTCTTATCATGTTTGAAAAGTTCGAACTTAATTTCGAATATGACAGTATAATAATTTGAAAGCGTCAATTTAATAAAATTGAATCGAACTTAATTTCGAATTTTCGAATGACAATATTATAATTCAAAAGCGCAAATTTTATAAAATTTTATTCGAAAAATGCAATACCTAAAAATTTATCATGTTCGAAAGTTCAAACTTAATTGCGAATTCCCGAATATGAGAGTTTTACGATTTGAAATCGCCAATTTTATAAAATTTTATAAAAAATGCAATGTTTAAAAGTTTTATCATATTCGAAAATTCAAACGTAATTTCGAATTTTTGAACATGGTAGATTTATAATTTAGAAATAAATTTCGAGTTTTCGAATATGCTTAGAATTACAAATAATATAATATTTTGAGATTCTCTTCAATTCGAAAATTTGAACATAAATATTTTAGAATTTTTGAATATAAGAAAGATTTTGATATATCTTAGTTTTATTAAATGTAAGATAAAAATTCTTTATATTATTGTCTCATGTCAGCTAAATTCAAATTGGTAGTTTTTTTAATATTTAAAATTTTCTTTCAAAGAAAAATATTATGAGTCCTAGAAGCATTTATAATAGATTATTTACTCTAAATGTGAGCAAAGCGTGCCATAACCGCCAAAAAAATGAACTTAAATATCAATATTTTCGAACTTAATTTTTTTACCCAAATCGATAAAGTACGACCGGATATAATTGATTTTCATCACGAACCGAATTTCCAAAAATATGTTGCTTAGCGTTTTTAGCGATTTTTGCTCGATCTGTCTTGCAAAAGTATTTTTAATTTCGATTTCCCACACCTGATGATATAAATCATAATATGAAACTATAAAAAAAATCCTTCGCCATACAAACGAAGAGAAGAACACTCTCCAAAATACTTGAAAAGTAGAGAAATGTCCGAGTTAAAATCAAATAATAAAGCATACATCATTTACAATAGCACTGCATAATTCACATATACAAATACATATAAACACATACATACATACATATGTACATATGTATGTATGTACATGCATACATTATTTATGTTGCTAAAATACGCCAGCAGCATCATTGAAATAAATCACAGTAGCCGAAGTTGCATCGGCTGCTGGCTGCGGCAGCGACTGCAAAAATACTAAGCAGCAGCTCTTATTATGTGAGTGTGATGCACTAGAAGAGTATTGAGTTGAATGTACAAATTGAAACGGTAATTTAACAATAACAAAAAAAAGCAACAACAATAATGTTAATAAAGGGAACGTAAGAAGTAAAAAATTTTGTTTTTGCAGAAACAGGAGGCTAAACAAAAAGCACACACACACACTCACATACATACATACGCATACAATATGAACGCCTTGCATAACTGCAGTTTATTTTTGATGATGATGAAATTTTTATTTCCCTTTAGGAAAGAGCGTATGTTAATATTTATGCTAAACTTTAATTAATGTTATTTTTTTATTGTTTTAAGTAAACTTAAGATGTTTTTTAAATAACTTAGAAAATTTTATTGTGTCAAATACAAAAAAAAAATTTGTTTGAAAGGAAGTTTCTGATATATTTTAAGATGTTTTTTTTCTCATTTACTACAACAACGTCATAAGTCAGAAAAACTAATTTTACCGAAAGTTTTTGTAAAGTTTTCAATTAATGAAAAAAGAAACATTTTATATTTCTCTCAAGAATTAAATATATAAAAGATATGTATTTGTATGAAATGTTTACACAATATTCATAATGATATGAGGATTAACTCGGTATTGTTAACTCAAAAATTTATTTTTTTGAGTTATAATATTGTTGTTGTAAATGAGCCATATGTATGTAAGTATGCACATAATTTTCTCAATTTAGCGTTCTTCTCGAATCCTTCTACATGACTACACTAAAGAAAAGATTTTTTTTTGAGATTTTTTGCAATTATTGTTGTTGTTTTTGGTATCAACGTTTTGCACATTATGTTTAATAATGTTGCCAGGATGGACAGACCCACAAATACACTCACCAAAAACCCATACTAACAATTTAATTGACAGACAGACCAACAGACAAACAAAATTACTTATAAGCGCACACACACACACACATTAATACATTTGTATGTGGCAAATTGATAGCCACCCCTTGTGTTTTATTATTAATTACAAAAAGCATTAACGTATTCCTAGTTTCTTTTTTATATTTCGTTCTTTTTTTTGTGTTTTTGCTTGTAGTGCATTAACAAAAAAACCGAGCCAGACCAGAGGGTTGTTTTTATTTCATTTTAATTCATACTTATTTTGCATCTTTGTACTTGTGTTCTTGCATGCGGCTCGTTTGCCATTGTTTTCAATTAATAGAGAAAATGTGTGCATTAATGACAGTGATTTTGTTACAGGGGAACAAAAAACTTAAACCCGAAATACAACGTCCAACTACATACTTAAAAAAGCTCTTCAACGTAACACTGTATTTCCTTTAAATATGTGTGCGTGTGTGTGTTTGTTTTATATGAAAGTGGTTGTTGTGGGTTTTTAGCGAGTGCTTTTTAGCATCCTTTGTAATTACTTCGAAATTGATTTTGCATTGTGAGTTTCAAACCTTTTAACATTTGTTCGTACGTAGACAGTGCAATTTTGAAATTGAAGTATTTTTTTAAACAGCAGCTGGTATTAAAAATTCAAAAGTTTATGAAATAAGAGATTTTTTAGAGAAATTATTTGTAGAGTTTATGCAGGTTACGCATGCTTATATAAAAACAATAAGTATATTTAAAATTTTAAAAATATGTACCTATATGTGAAATTAATTAAAATTTTTTAAGATTTTATCTAATTTTCTTTTCTTAATTAATCTGTAAATTAAAAGCTGCAAATTGCATACTAAAGCAAAATAAGTTCTTGATGTTATTTATATTGAATTCAATGAGTCTAGCCCATACTGGATGTAGTCAAATTTGATGGAATTCTCATTTATTTACTGTTAAAATTTATATAAAGATTCGAAGCCTACATGATTTTAAGTTGTTTCAATCTAATCATATGCTTTTTAATATAATATATAGCTCGACTTGGCTTAAGTTTGTACCTGGTTTGCTTCTTAGAAGCCTTATAAAAAATTTATTTTTCTACAAAAATTCATGCACAGTGGAATGGCTTCATAACCCTTGGGGCAAAATCTATAAGGATGGAATATTAAAAGTTGACTATATTGACTTAATAAGAAAACATGAAATATCATAAAAATTTGCCACGCCTACCGCCCATAAAACCCAAAAAATTGTTCGCCTACAATTTTTCCTATCCATTTGGAAGTCTTCAAATTCAGGAATAAAAAAGATGTGCATGATCAGTTTAATCAAAGTCGGCTACGCCACGCCGCCCATAAAACCAATAAAAATATATGTAGATAAGAATTTTTTAGTTTTTATAATTTTAAATTTTTTTTTATTATTTGGTCCATGATGTTTTTTCCATGTAGAACTATTTTATGGTCGGTCACCGGCATGAAGTACCCACTATATATTTTTTTAATGAATAGTTTTGTTGCATCCCAAGTATAGTTTTTGATTTTTCCAGAAGTTATTGGAAATAATAAGTAATATTGTTCAGAAATGCGCAAATGGTTTTGTTTTTAATTATCTCTCTCTCGATGCAGTCTTTCAGTTTTATTGTTAATAAATTAGGCTTATTCGGAAATGCATCTATACGCTGCATCTGATGCGTATGCGTGATAAATTTTCGCTGCTGATACAAAACAGCTGATGCAGATGTTTAAATAAAGCGCAGACAAAAATGTTCATTTGATTGCAATTTCGAACGCGAGAACATTAAAAATGGAAAAATTAATAATTAACTTATTTTTGACTTGAATGAAAACAAAAATTAATTGAAATTGCTCAATATACAAAAAAAGTCTTAAAATGTAAAAAAGAGAAATTTATTGCTTTATTTTTTTTTCTTGCAACATCAGAAGAATTCCAAATATGTTACTATTATAAATTAAAAAAAAATTATTAATTTTGCCAACTTGACGTCAATATCTATTCTAAAAACTGATAAAAAACAATACATTAAAAAAATAAAACAAATAACTAACAAATCAAATATTAACTCATCTGTTGTATCAGCCATTTTTGTGATTACTTTTTGATGTTATTTTGCGCATCATATACTTCAGTGATGCATTTTAGAACCCACAACATTTCAAGTGTTGCCATCTGTTGATTTTCAGAACGCACGACGCATCAGATGCAGCGCAGTAGTGCATTTCCGAACAGGCCCATTGTTTCAATAAATACTTGACCTAAAAGTATGCAATAGTTTTTTTTGCAAAAAATTCATGACAGGTTTCCTGACTTTTTTTTTACAATTTATACTTCATTCCCATCTTTCATTCTGTAGCAAGAAAAACTTGAGCAAAGTGCGGCTAGATAATTTTTTTTCATTGAAAGACACATACATATGAACATATAAGTTATTTTTAATAAAACTACCCTGCAGGAGAATAGACGTCAATTGTCTAAAAGCTACTAGTATAATTACTAGAACAGCAAGAACTAGTGCGAAAAGAGTTAAAGTTGTTGTATAAAATTATTAGTTCTGATGAGTACTAGTATATGAAGTAGTTCCAAGGCACCACATTGCAAAATAAATTTTGACTGTCTAACATAGGCCTTGCACTATACGAAAATTAGTATTATACAATTATTAAAGTTTTAGGTTTACCTAAAAATAATTATAATTAAATATTTATAATTAACCTTTTGTATTTTTGAATTTTGATAAATAAATAATTGCGAATTTTAACTAGCAGTTGTCAGTGGGTAACAAAGGAATAAAAATACCAATAAATAATAAGTAATAAACTAGTCCTAAACTAGTACCAATGCCACTAGTAATTTTCTAAACACACTCAATGTTAATTTGAGCATTAATATGTTATAGGAAAGTTTACAGTTGGGAACTAGTGGTGGTGAAAATAAAAATACTAGTTAAACACAAGTTCGTTCTCCTGCAGGGTATTTACAAGGACTTTACTTCTTTGCTTTAATTTTAATTTTTTTTTTGAATTTTTTCTAAAAAATCATAAATGCTTATTTTATATGTAAAAATTTCGCTATAAAACTGCATCATTCGATTTTTGAAATTGAGTGAGAGAGAAATAGGGCTTTTGGCACCAAAAATCTTTAAATTTTGTGCCACGGTGGCGTATGATTAATATTAATTATATACATATGTATTTCTTTTAGAACAAAATCAATTACAAAGTCAAACAAAATTTAGCTTTAGAGCTTTAAAGAAACCTTAAACCAAATGCGCAATGTGCAAACTTTTATAAAGAGCTTTTAGTGCTTTCATACCGGCGAGAGTAGAACATTGAAAGTAGTGGAAAAAAAGAAACAAGAACAAATTTCAGAGCTTTCAGAGCTGTTTACTAGAGATGTGTACGTGAGCGTTTTTTTACTCACGCGGAAAAATATTTTACTCACGCACTTTCACGCACGAATGATATTAAAAATGTTCAAGATTATGCACGCTCACGAATAAAATATTCTTAATCACGCACTAGTGATTTACAAACTATCACGATCACGCACGCTCACGAAAAAGTATATAATCAAATTTGTATGGCTTTTGTGCTGAAAAATAGCTTTTTACACATCCATATGTATGTGTATAAGTATATATGTACATGTGTATGCATATGCATATGTAAAATTTACATTGCACAGTGGGAACTTTTACAAAAATAAATGGTTATAAATTTTGAACTTCTAAGCTGCTGATTGGATTTATATGGAACTTCTAACATCCGTAGAGGAGGACTTCGTCTTTATAACACATTTATAACAGTCTTCTGGCTTGAGCTGGAGACTTCTGAGGCTTGTAACTATTTAAAAATTATCCGGTTTTTACCGCATAAAACATATTGAGCTAATTTTAATTTGAAATTTATTAGCTGGTGGTTCAGCGTTGTCTATATGCATTTCATTGTTGCTGTAACAAATCATCAGTAGACTTCAACCACACATTTTGAAGTCACAAACCTATTTTGTGATTTTTAAAAATATTATTATTTGTGAATTCTCAAATAGTTTTTGGAAGTCTGTGCAGGAATGATTCGTGCGTGATTCATAAAAATAGCTCACGCACGATCACTCACGA
The DNA here is from genome assembly GCA_905220375.1 of Tachina fera. Lineage (NCBI taxonomy): Eukaryota > Metazoa > Arthropoda > Insecta > Diptera > Tachinidae > Tachina > Tachina fera. The sequence continues at coordinate 183,446,785 of LR999963.1, forward strand.
GTAATTCATTTTAAGTCACTCTCATGCGTGATTAATTATAAATTTGATCATGATCACTCGTGAATCACACGTGATTCACGCGTGACACGATAAAATCACGACATTTGCACATCTCTACTGTTTATCTCAAATGCAAATATTAGTGTATGTGTGTTTGGACGTAGCTGCCTTAAAGAAATCTTTATGAATGTTTTGAAAACCTGCTGCCAACATTTAGACATAAAAATATATAATTTTTTTCTGTGTACATATTTTCTTTTCTTGCTTCGTTAATAGGAAATGAAAACAAGCCAGATAAATTGTATCAAATTTATTATTTTTCGTTTATAATTTTTATTGTTTGAGTTCAGGATTTATATACGCATTTGCTAAGCACATCTTTTCATAACTTTTTTTTAGCTGCACTGAACGAAATGAGTGATTACATGCTAACAACGCTTTATGATGATAACAGCTTTTGATAAGATCCAGCATTTAGAGAATATAAAAAAAGAAGTAAAACCTGCATTTTGTTTTAACATTTAGCTTGCACATGGAAATATATTTTAACGCTTAAGTCGGTAATGGCGCAGTAATTAGAGGATTTTTCTTCAAGTCTGACACATCGTGGGTTTGTATTGTTTTGAGGCGGTAAAATATATAAATGTATACAAGAAAAATAAATTTTAAAACTAATTTTTTTAATGTTTGAAGTATATATTTTTTTGCTTTAAGTAGAGCAATAACTGTGCTGTGGATTTTACTAATATATTCAGTAAGTATATTTGTAAGGGCCACTCCTTACTTTTGAACTTCTCAAATTTAAGTAGATAAGTTTGAAATACTAAGCAAAGCTTTTACTGGGTTTGTGTGTATATAAAAGAAAATAAAGCGAAAATAGTCAGAATATTAAAATAATTTCATGAGAAAATATGTAATAAAAAAGCTTTTAAAAGAGAACTGAAGCGACTTCAAAAGTAAGCACTAAAAGCTAAACATTATTAAATTAAAAATAAATAGATAAAATAATTTAATAAAAATAAATTTAACAGCCTTACCTATAAAAAATATTAAGGCTTTATAAAGGCTAAAGGTAACGCACATAAAAATGTTTAATTGAAATAAATCTAATAGGCCATTTGCACCTGCACAAAATCTAACAGATTTTACTTAAAATCTTTATGAAAATCTATACCGTTTACACTATGTTTTTTTTTGACATTTATCAAGATTTTTTTATTCCAAAACAAAACCCATTAACTGAAAATTTTCCAAAACTATAACCAAACAGCTGCAATGTAGCCAATTCACACACCATTTTAAGCAGACCGTAGCTACTTCAATCATCTTTTATATAAATATTTTGTACAGGGTAATAAAAATAAAATAAAAATATTAGATTTTGAGTAGATTGCCTACGAATCTACTCACAAACTAGATTTTTTTTTGTATGGGAAATCTAGTAAAAAGCAGCTAGATTTAGCTCGAAATCTACTGCTACATCTAGAGATAATGTAAATGCCCTACAAGTTATTTTTCACTTTTAAGTGCCAATTTAAAATTTTCGGGGACACGCCCACTTTTTCAAATATATGATGTTATACTAACTTTTGTAAATGCAAGATATCTCCAGTTCAGAGCTCAAGGCATGCTTCAAAATTCATAAGATATAGTCAAGCAGAAGCTGTAGCACGTGCTTATATTAAGCTTTAATAGGGCATGGCCGCGTGCCGCCCACTTCTTTAAATTCAAACTTATGTAATTCTAAGACCCGAAACTTTTTGCCAAGTTTTGTGGGAATCGGATAAAAAGAAGCACGTGAAATATAATTTTAAATTTTAATGGGCATGGTACCGCCCCTTTTTAGTATTCCGTACACCAAAGGGGAAAAGGAACCATATTGTTTTAGCTATTTTCACATGAACCGTAAGAGCTACGGACCTGAAATTTGGACAGAGTATGCAGAATCTTAACAGCTACATCAACAAATACATGGGAGTTAACAATTAAAGGGCGTTCCAAAACGAGCAACGCAAAATGTTAAAGTCACATGTAATATATATACAATTATATGTATATTGACACTTGAAATTTGTAAAATTAGTGTATTTTTATATAGACTACAATAATTAACATTAAAATATTAAAAAATTTAAATTAAAGGGTGGTCCATCAGTTAATGCAATTTCCACTATGTAATTTTGACAATTTGTTGTATCTTGGAAACCGTAAGAAAATCGCCAAAATTAAAAAAGCCAAAAAACCGTAAAAACCGCCAAAACGCGAAAAAGGCGCCAAAACCGCAATAATTGTTTATATGAAAAAAAATCCCAAAATGAAAAAAATCGCCAAATTTAAAAAACGCAAAAACCGAAAAAAGTCGCCAAAATGAGGAAAAAAGTCTCAAAAATAAAAAAGCGCCTAAATGAAAAAAGTCTCCAAAAACGAAAAAACACCAAAAACCTAAAAAATCGACATACCTAAAAAAATCGGCTAAATGAAAATAAATCGCGAAAATTAAAAATAAAGTCGCCAAAAGGAAAAAAACGCCAAAAACCGAAAAAATCGCCAAAACGCGAAAAGGCACCAAAACCAACATAATTGTTTATATGAAAAAAAATCGCCAAAATTAAAAAAATCGTCAAAATAAAAAAAAACTTTCAAAATTAAAAAAGGTCGCTAAAACGAATAAAATCGCCAAAACGAGAAAAAAGTGTCAAAAATATAAAAGCGCCTGAATGAAAAAAGTCGCAAAAATTAAAAAACGCCAAAAACCGAAAAAATAGACGTACCTAATAAATCGCCTAAATGAAAAAAGTCGCCAAAATGAAAAACTCCAAAAACCGAAAAAATCGCCTAAATAAAAATAAAGCAAAAATTAAAAAAATCGCCAAAACTAAAAAAATCGCCAAAATAAAATACATCACAAAAATTAAAAAAACCAAAAAAAAAATCACCAAAACGAGAAAAAAAAGTGCCAAAATTCAAAAAGCGCCAATAAACGCAAAAAATCCCGAACCTAAAAAAACGCTTAAAACCGAAAAAACCCAAAAACGAAAAAAAATGCCAAAACTATATTTTTCATAGGATAAAAAAGTTCGTATTGAATTACATGTCTCGTGTCCGTACGGAAAGCTTCGTGCGCAGGTCAGAACCGTACTTCACTGAATTTATTTTAAAAACGGAACTAAGTGGAAGCTGTAGCCAGGAAAAATTTATCAAAAAATTTATCAAATAATTATTTGGGATAATTAGTGCGTTAATAAATGTTAAAAATATTTTATATTTCTTATCTTTTATAAAAAAAAATTCCAACAAAATGATTTTTTTTTGGTGAAATCAGAAGTGTTTCCTTTCATTAAGTATAATTTTTTTAGTTGAAAACTTGTACAAGTTTCCTTTAATCTCTTACAGAAGCAGCAATATTTCCATTATCAACGTCTTACACAAACAGGCTGTTACTTACAAATATGGTCCTTCGAGCCTAAATTATTTTATATAGATTTTATCATTACTTCTCACAGAGACTGGATGCTACGAAAAATACAATTTAAATAGAATTTTATGAACCAAAATTTGTAATATTTTTTTTTTAATTTTTTTAAATAATTATTTATGTATATAGAAAAAAATTAACATGAATTTCTTTTAAATTCCTAAACTTTCTATTCAATTTTAATTTACGTTTAAACACACTTTTTAACTCGTTTATGACACAATTTTAATGCTTGTCATAATAGATAAAGTCACATGCATACGAGTAAGTGTCTCATATGTAACGTGTAGCATATCAAGTGCCACAAATTAAACAAAAATGATACATACTCGTACATACATATGTACATGTATTTCAACTGCTGCTGTCTACTCTTTTTTTTATCAGTCGCAAACCCCTTTTTGCCAGCCATTATTTTTCTATTTTTTTTTTAATTTTTTTCAAACCTTCAATATGTTTAGAGAACTTGTGGCCTTAAGTGCACAAAGGAAAACTTAAACAAGTACTTTTTTCCGGTACTCAATGAGTAATCTTGTATGTATTTATTTTCTATCCATTTTATTTACAAAAAAAAATAAAATAAAAAATTTGCACAGTCAGTTGTCAACTGTATGCAGTTTAGGGGAGGTAAAAGACAATTTACAAAAAAAAAAAATAACAAAAATGTAGGCAAACAAAAACAAAGCAGGAGTTCGCTTGCTCGGCTCGTTTAGAAATACATACGTATAAAAAAAGATGCGACGAGTATTCATATAAAAAAAAAATATTTTTTGTTGCAAACACAATTTACTATATGGATGATGATACTTAGAAGTAAGAGGAAGAAACAGGGGAAGGTAAGCTATAGGAAAAATTTTAAATAAACAATTGAAAGAGATTTAGTTGGCGTCAATGCATTTTACATTTCAGTTAATAAAACCTTTCTAAAAAATATTTGGCGGTTCTGCCTGCAGTCAATTGTATGAAGAACACTGTGAAAAAAGAATTTAAATCATAAGGCTCTGGAACTTCACGCTAATTTTAAGCTAAAATTTTAATCAATTAAATTTTTAAACAAAAGTTTAATTGACTCAATGAAATCTATAAAATTTTCAAGCAAAAGCTTAGTTAAATCAATTAAATTTTTAACTGACTATTTTTATATATTTTTTTAAATTAAAAGTGTTAATACACTTGCGTGACGTTGGTTGCATTTTAATGAATTTTTCATTAGATTAATGTCGAAATTCATTGAATTTCTGCCGAAAATTTTTTCAGTGTAGGTGAAAACAAGAACCAAAAATTCAAATAAATAACAGCATTTTAAATTACAAAATGGGAGATCCTAAATCAAAAGTTTACCATACATCTTGTGGTCTTTGGCTTACCTTCCCTTCAAATTATATTTCCGGTTACTTGCTACTGCAAAAAAACAAAAACAACAACATGTATCAAATAAAAGCATAAAAGAAAACTCTAACAAAGACTAGAACACACAAACAGCAGTTAGTAACTCTTACGCCTTTTAGTGTCGTGAAAAATGCGTTTTTAACCCGTTTAATGGTTTGATGACAGCGTGTTTTCATGTCGTTTCATCATGTCTCTTGTTGAATGCGGCAAAATTTCAAACGAAAAAAAATGTGAAAAGACACTTTTTATATGAGTGAATGTATGTACATATATACTCGTATGTATAAAAAAGTGTGTTGTGCTGTTACTCATCATTTTATTTATTTGAATGTGTCTATCATAAGGACATTCAGCATTTAGTAGCATTTCGGCAACAGTGGGTGGTCCAAGAGCTTAAAATATTGTATGGCAGGGGTAGTGACTGTCGTCGCATTTCACTTGAAGAAAAAAAATTACAATGATGAAATTTTAGTTAATTTACGTTTTTTTTTACTTGGACACAAGTCTGAAGCCGCTTTCCCAGCAAACAATTGAACTTGAGACTTGTAGATTTATCATATGTTGGTTTAAAAAAATCGGGTTTCAAATAAGTATTTGATATAAGCAATTAATAGAAAAATTATTTTTTCTTATCAAAACCGGGTTTTTTAAGTCCAATTTGACAGCAATATCAATTCGCAACGAACCATTTAAATTTCAATCGAAAAAGCATGTTTTTGTGCATTTCAGAACCGATTTTTTTATAAGAAAAAACCGAAACCCGGTTTTTAAAGTTCATCATATTTTAAACTGCATATGTTAAAACAGTTACAAAATAATAACAAAAAAAAATTTAATATAAAACGCATTGATACACAAGTCGGAAGAAGCTTTCCCAGCAAGCAATTGAGATTAGATTTAGAGTAGATTTATCACATATTGGATTAAAAATAAAACAAGTTTCTAATAGGTATTTGATATAAGCAATGCATGGGAAAAATAAACTACTTTCGAATAATTCGAAAAATGGGTAAATTTAAAAAAACGGTTTTTATTTTTTTTTTTCTTATAAAATCCGGGGTTTTGAAGTCTGATTTGGCAGTTATAGCAATGCGCAATACAAACTTTCATTTTGAATTTTACAAAACCGGTTTTTTGTTAGAGAAAAAAATATCGAAACCGGGTTTTTAAAATTCATCATGCATATTCTTAAACGGTTAAAAAATAATAATAAAAAAATAAATAAATAAAACGCATTGAGACACAAATCTGAAGAACTTTTCCCAGCAAGCAATTGAACTTGAGATTTGTATATTTACCATATGTTGGTTTAAAAAATCGGTTTTCAAATTTTCTTGTACAAAAAAGAACCTGTTTTCAAATAATTTAAAAAAAGGGTAAATTTTAAAAACTGGTTTTTATTTTTTTCTTATAAAAACCGGGTTTTTAAGGTCCAATTTGAAAACTATGGCAATTTGCAATGAAAAATTTCATTTTAAATCTCTACAGTTGTGTAACTATTCTTCAAATTATTCGAAAAAAAAGCGATTTTTGAAAATTCTTCATAGTTTGAATTAAATATTATAAAACGGTTAAAAAATAATAACAAAAAAATAAATAAATAAAACTCAATTGAGTTGAGCTTGAGATTTGTAGAGTTACCATATGTTGGTTTAAAAAATCGGGTTTCAAATAAGTATTTAATAAAAGCGTTACATAAAAATAAGCGTTACGAAAATGGGCAAAATTTAAGAGCCGGTTTTTATTTATATTCTTATAAAACCCGGGTTTCTGAAATCCAATTTGGCAGCTATAGCAATTCGCAGTGAAAAAAATTTATTTTAAAAAACTACGGTGGAGTAATGGCTTTAAAATTATTCGTATTTTTTTTTAATTTTAGAGAACCGCAGTTTTTAAAGAAAAAAAGCTAAAAACCGGTTTTATATAACACTTTTTTAAATTATTCTAAAGTCTTTTGAAACATAAAGCTAAAAAAAAGAAAACACATTAAAATGACTTTTTTCATGTGCTCTTTTAGGGTTAATTGCAGTTTTGTCTTATTTTTGCTGCTTCAAGTTGAAATTCGTGCTTTGAATTCTCTGAAGAATTTCCATAAAATTTTATGTTTTTTTTAAACTTTGGATGCCGTTATAACCCAATTTAAGGATAATCTACCAAAGGGACAAAAAAGACCCATATAGAGAAGAGTTAGAGGTTTAAGATATTCCACAAAAATGTTCCTCGTTACATTTTAGGTCAAATCTCTGAACATACTTTATACCTAAGATGCAAGGGTTTTATGATTTCTTATGAAGATTCAACACTAAAGCAGGGGGAGCATAAGTCCCCCTTTAGGCATAAGCCTCCAAAACTTTGATACATGTACATTTTTGGGTCTCCTGAGCAAAAATTACTAGTTAAGATTTTGTTTTTGTTGTTATTTATTTTGTACATTTGAAACACCTGAGCATATCGTTACCTTAACATAGAAAGGCCCTGACACGTAATTTTTTGGAAATCGAGTTTTTTGTATATTTCGATAGGAGAACATCTAATGCATCGAAAAATTAAAAAATTTTGATTTAAAAAAAATAATGAATTAGTAGCTTTCTATATTAAGGTAACGATATGCATGCTTTGGATTCAAGCCTTAATGTGTGGTGGGTTACCAAAGCTGGGAATGTATTATATTCCCCTTTAAAAAAAATTCCTTTTTATATTTTCTTTCTTATAATACTCGTAATATAAATAGTTTTTTTCTAATACTCGTACCTTTATTACTTCTGAATTTTTTAAAGCTAAGCATAGAAAAACTATTTACGTTCAAGTGAGCTAAGCAAAAAGAATATAAAATGTTTCTAAGCAATTTGCACTTGTTAGAGAACAACACATACTAACTACATTACATTGAAAATAAATTACACTTTTACTGGCCCCTTCAAAAAGAACACACAAGTTGGCCTTAAACGGAGCTGTTCAAACTTTTTTCCTTTCAACTGTGAGTTCTTTGAAATTTGAGACCTTTTGCAAACAATATTAAGAGCATGAACAAGGTATTTTAACGGAATTATAAAAATGTTAATTTCTAGAGCAAACAAACGGCATATATAAGAATTACAACAACTAATAAAGGAAAAGAAAGGAAAGGTAAGGAAAGAAAAGAAAAAAGAGAATTTTAAATACCTGAAAATTTTCAACAAGGATTTTCAAGCATGTAAAGTGAGCCCGGCAAAAGACAGTCGATATGGAGTACATACTACAAACTCACACACACACACACACACGCGCGCGCCACACATTCCCACAACCCACTTGACCAGATATTCGATACAAACAAATGCTTACTAAAGTGAAAAAATTTCGAAACAAAACTGTCTGATATTTGTTCGCGAGTATAAAAAAATCTAATGTTCGATATAGCAAACTTCTCTCGATAGTTTCGCGAATGTAGGACGATAGCCTAGTGAATGTTGCTACTCTGTTAGCCGTGTTCGAATCCGATTGACTGCAGCGTAAGTTAAAGGATTAAAAAATAAATAAAATTAATTAAACAAATAAAAAAATAAATTAAAATACATATAAATGAATTAAATAGAATAAATAAAATAAATTAAAATAAATAATATAAATAATATATATAAAATAAATAGAATAAATAAAATAAATTACAATAAATAGAATAAATAAAATTTATAAAATAAATAAAATACATAATACAAACAAAATTAATAAAAAAAATTAAAAAAACAAAAAAATAAATTTTTATATAAATCAAATAAATAGATTAAATAAAATAAAATAAAATAAAATAAAATAAAATAAAATAAAATAAAATAAAATAAAATAAAATAAAATAAAATAAAATAAAGTAAATAAAATATAATAATAAATATAAATATATAATATAATATATAAATAAAATAGATCAAATAAATTTAATAAATAAAATAATTAAAATAAATAGAATAAATAAAATGAATAAAATAAATTAAATAAATTTAAAATAAACAAATAAAATAAATTAAAATAAACAAAATAAATAAAAAATAAAATAAATAAATTAGATTGAATAAATTATAATAAATAAAATATATAATATAAATACAATAAATAACATAAATTAAATTAAATAGAATAAATAAAATAAATAGAATAAATGAAAATATATATATATTTAAAAATAATAAATAAAATAAATTTAAATAAATAAAATGAATAATATAAATAGAATAAATGAATATAAATAAATAAAGAAATGTAAATAAAATAAATTTAAATAAATACAATAAATTAAAAAAAATAAAATAAATAAAATAAATAAAATTAATAAAATAAATAAAATAGATTAAATAATAAAATAAGTTAAATAAAATAATATATATAAAATAAATTAACAAATTAAGAAATTCGAAATCGATATCATTAACGAACTTCTTGGTCAAGTGGGAAAATTTATGGTTGAAATACCAGTGCACTAACATTCAAATACTTAAACAACAACAAAAGCCAGCTACAGTCCTTAAATGAGTGAATAACTGAGAGTTTGTGTGTGGAGCGTGTGTTTGAGCGTGCGTGCGTGCGTGCGTGTGTGTGTGTGCGTGTGTGTATTTGCGTTTTGTAAAATGGACACACCTTTTAATTAATAAAATTATACAGCAATTAAGCGGGCACTTTTGGTTTTCTGACTAATTAGTGTCTTCTTCTTGTTCTTGTGGTTGTTGTCTTTATTTTATAAAACTGTTACATACTTCATTATTGTTGCTACAGCATTTTATCATATTTGCATGGCATATTTTTAGGAGTGATGACGGGCTATGAAACTGGCGATGACAAATGTTTTTTTACGATTATCTTAAGAAGAAGAAGAGAAGATGTCTTAAGATAATCGTAGAACACACAAAAATCACTTTAGATAATAACACAGGTTTTTTAATTTTTTTTCTGTTATTACCTAAAGTGATTTTTGTGACTTTGGGTGTTTTCACTAAATTCCTAATGAAGTCAAAAATTTTTAGACGATTTTTATAATTTTTAGCTTATGTTATTCTTAACATATTTGCCCCTGAATTCAATGGTCGAAAATTCAATATTTTTTTGGATCGAATTTTTTATGAGATGTTTGTTATAAAAAATATATTGTTAAATTTTTACAAAAAAAAAATAATTTTTCAATTTTATTTTACGAATAACTAAGAAACCATTATTTTTATTTAAAGCAAATTTTGTTAGTTACCCGATGGTGTTTTATTGGTCGAAATCAGATACACAGCCTTCCAATTATAGTGAATTATAATGATAACCTCATGAAAATATTAGGTAGGTTGATAATAAAATAAAAGTTCTGTCGTGATGGATTTTTTTCTTTAAGGAGGAAACATGGTGGAGTTGTATGATTTAAGTTTGCTTTATTTTTTTATTGCAGTAAAGCGTTAAATTTAAAATAGTATATACTAATGTATCAAAAAAAAAAAATTAATACATATGTTTTTTTGTGTTTGTTTGAGCAACTATTACAAGAATGCGTTCATTTCGAATAATTAAAAAAAGAGTAAATTTTAAGAACCGATTTTTATTTATTTTTTCTTATAAAACCCGGATTTGTGTAGTTCGATTTAACAACTATAGCGTTTCGCAGTCAATAATTCCATTTTCAATAGCCACAGTTGTGTAAATGATCTTTAAACTATTCGATAAACCATGTTTTCGCATTTTTCAGAACCGTTTTTTGTAAGAAAAAAAATCAAAAACCGGTGTTTAAAATGTACACTTTTTTATTAATAGAATAAAATGCATTTAGAGTAGTTTTTGAAATTGATGTTCTAGGGTTATTTTTGTTGCTTAAGTTGAATTTCCACATGCTTATTGCATGAGCTGTATGTGTTTATGGGCACCTCAAAGCTTAAAGAAATTTTCTTAATGAAAATGTAAAATATTTAAAAATATCATTCGTTTACTGGTAAAAAGTTAAGCTCAACCTTTCTTATAATTAAAAAAAAAAACAAGGTTTATAGATATGGGAATTTCCACCAGGTTTACCGACACCAAAAAAATTCCTAGCTTTTCAAAATAATTTGTACCAACATGTATTTAATTTTAATTGATTAAAAGAAAATTAAGCTTGCTTTTTTATAATTTTGTAAAAAGAGCAAACAACACATTAAAAAAAACAGATAAATATTATGTTTAAAAATGTCACGTGCGACATATTAAGTGTAAAATGTAACGTGCAACCTTTCACTTGCGACATGAGACGTGCGAAGTCTAGTATAACATGTTGTGTACGACATGTTACGTGTAACATGTAGCGTCATACGTGTCACGTGCGACTGTGATTAAAATTGAAATAGAAAAATGAATAATAATTGTTTTTATGTAAAATAAAAAGTCACATGCGACTGTGATTAAAATTTGATTAAGAAATTAACATAAATCATTTTTGCTTAAATTTCAAAATTAATCCCATTAAAATATTTTTTTCAGATTTCACTGAAATGAGCGTTTGCAGAAAAAAACATTTTCAGGGGTATACTCTGTATTTCGAAGTGAAGGAAAATTCTTTCTAATTTGTATGTTATTAGCATTAAAATTCGAAAGCATTTGTTGTCATTTCAAATTACAGAGTATATACCCACTACTTTTGTCACATGCGAATGCCTTGTTTTTTTTTGCAATTATCTTTAAAACTAAAAATGTTTCAAAATCGAAATTAGGGAACATTTTGGGGTCAATTTAGAGCTATAAGTTACACTTATGATTAGTTCCGTTTATTTAGACTTTTTTCACTTTAAATGTGAATGACGGTCACGATCGACATCGACGAAAGTGCAAAACAATTTATATTAAAAACAAAATCAAAATTTCTTAATTTTTTGTTATTTTCATATATAAATTTGATTATCTTTCGACATCTTTGAACAGATCGAATTTATTTAAAAAAAGCATTTAAATTTCTTGAGAACATTATTCTCTCCTGAGCTGTTTTTTTTGAGGGCATATTTCACTGCCTGTTTACTTTTAATTTAAATTGTGCCTTCTTTTAGGGAAAATTTGTTGTCAAGCAAATACACACGCACATACACACATACAAACATTCTTACATATTTACGAAATACCCTGCTAGCATTTGGAAGATTGTTTTATCAAAAATCACCTAACTAAGTCTTCCTCGAGTACTTTTGACGATTAAAAACTGATTAAACACTTGCGCGATTGAAAAAATACTCGAAAATGAGTCGTTCTTATGCTTTAAAAGTAATTTATTTATTTATTTTAAAATATATGAGTCATAAATGAGTCGAAACTGATCAGAAAAGCGGGTAATAAAAGACTCCTCAAGAAGAGTCGCATGTAGGGTACCATTTTCTCCCGACAAAACTATCTTTTATGCTCAGAAAACGAGCGCATATTCTTGTTTTTTGATCACTTTAAAGTATTAAAAAAGAATCAAATTTAATTAAAAATTTCCAAAAATGCTAGCAGGGTAGCAATAGCTGATGGCCACCAGTTCTGATGCTGCTTAAAATGGAACCGAGACAATTTTTATAGCAATACTTTAGTTTATCTTAAGGGTAGATTTTTTAAATACAAACGATTTTTTCGATTTGAAATTTGTTTGGAAAAATATTTTTTTAAAGGAATTTTTGTTATTTTTCATAAAAACAGCCTTTTATTTTTTTTTTCTAAAAATTGTTAAATTTTTTAAGCAAAGATATTTTAAACTCTTATTTGCACGATTCTATTTAAAACTTGGTAAATTGGATTTTGCCTATATTTAAATTATACTAGTCTTGAAAAAGTCAATAAAATATCGCTTAAGATTAAAAAAAAACGAATAACAAACAGTTAGCGGAAATGTAATTATCATCCTAATAAGAACTGCTGGGTGATTTGACGTCATTATTCAAAAACATCCTTATGAGCTTATTTATATCTGTATGTTGGCCAGCGTGTGTTATAAATAAAATATAATTGTTTTATTTCAGTCTTCTTTTTTCATTTATTATTTATACACAAATATGTATTCATTGAATTCCATTCATTACATCATGATGTTTTATGTGAAAAAAATTCATTATTGTTGGCTTACATGAAATGTATTTAATAATTTTTTATATAACTGGAATTAAATTGAAATGTGGTAAAGAAATTTTTTTTACAGCCAGCCAAGTGATGTGTGGCACTAAATTAACTATTTGAGAATTTAATTTTTGTAATAAAAATATGAGAACATGAATAAGGATTTTTTTTCTAAAATAAAAAAAAGCTTAATGATCTTTAAGAGTTATATTTTCCCAGGAATTTATGCAACATTTTGAATTTATGTCTCATTTATCGGGAAATTTTTATTTAATAAAATAATATTATCATTATTTGAATTTTTTTAATATTATTTCCTTCTTCAATTATACAAATATTTAAGAACATTTGTTATGATTAAACCACTGTTTCTAAACTTGAGTGCTTTTTTTTCTTAAACTTTTCTAGAACTTCAATTTAAATTCAAAAACTTTATGCAAAAATCTAAACAAACAGAGGAGTGCATGCACTCAACGTTGAAAAGCCCGTTCACAGTTACAGTTGTATCCAACAGGTCTTAAGCAAAAAAAGGGCAACAACGGAAATAGTGTTTGGCAAAAAATTTAAAAAAATATACATATTCATACATACATATAAAAACACAGAAATTACCTGGCAAATATTTGTGTTAAAAAAATCTAACGGAAATGTTAGCAACACAAAGCTTTCCATTTTTTTATAAGATGAGCAGTGAAATCTTTTAAAACCGGAAAAGATTCAAATGATTTAACGTAACAGTCGGTTTCTCGACAACAGGAGCTTTTTCTCACTTAAGTGTCGTTTATAGACAATAACCTTTTAAAATTAGCTTTTATAAAATATTCTAAAGCTTTCGTCTATTCCATTTTGATGTAAATAGAACCAAAAGAACATACAAAAACTGCAAGCTCTTTTTGTCACTCACACGAAAAGGATTCAATGTTACAAAAGTGTGTTTGTTCGTAACGCACGATAAAAGCTGTGGAGCTCAAATTTTCAACACAGTTTCGGGTCAATATTGAGGGTTAGACAACGTTTGCCGTACCCAGCTAATGTACGAGTACATATAAATACGAAAAATATCATGATGTAAATTTTGTCTTTTATGCCTACAAAAAGAATATTTTTGGTTTACAAAACATTCAATAAAACAAAATTCCGTACAATAATTAATTTGCAATATTTTTAAAATAAAAACAATAAAAACTCATATTAATTTAAGATGTTAATTTATTTTTCCCATAATTCTCCAATCCAAAAGGTATTTACTGTTTCTAAAACCAAATAATGTTTTTAAGGATTTTTTTTAGGATCCCATACCTGCGTACTCAACTGTTCGTCGTCAAGCATGACTGCATTTTGGCCAGCATATTGGTTGTGTACAATAAAGTAGCTGTACTACTGCATCCTCTTGAGCAAATAACAAAAGGGAAAGAAAATAAGAAACAAACATTAACCACTTGTTCAAAAAAAAAAAAAAAAACAATATGGAAAAGTCAGTTCCATGTAGTTCTTTTCACTGACACATTATTCACTTGCAAGCTCGAGTGGATGACAAGTGGAGGTGCATACAAGTGGCTAATAACAATAACAGCAACTACTGCAAAAACATCAACTAAAACTTGAAAAAAAATATGTATGTATATAAAAGCAACAACACTTGCATGCATGAAGCAAGACGACAGGACAGCAGATTTTTTCCTTAAAAGTAAGGCCTTCCATTTAAAGCTTTTTAAATGCCGTTGGCTTGGAGGCAAAGAAAAGCTTTTGCGTGGATGAAAGTTGCCATTGTAGAGTAAAATAAAATAAAATAAAAAAATATGAAATTAAATAAAATAAAATAAAGTAAAATAAAATAAAGTAAAATAAAATAAAATAAAATAAAATAAAATAAAATAAAATAAAATAAAATAAAATAAAATAAAACAAAATAAAATTAAAGAAAATAATATTAAATAAGTTAACATAAAATTGAATTAATATAAAAAAATTATATAATCTTAAATAAGAAAATACAAAAGGTATTCATTTCAGTTTTTTTCCTCGTTGGAAAAATGGAAAAATGTAATTTTTGACAACAAACACAGGTAAAAAATTTGAAAATAATTTTTGAATTTTTTCCCTGTGTTTGCTGTCAAAAATTAAATTTTTCCATTTTTCCAACGAGGAAAAAAACTGAAATGAATACCTTTACAGAAAATATTAAATAAAATAGAAAAAGTAAAATGAAATAATATGAAGTAAAATAATAAAGTGAAGTTAAATTAATTAATAAAAAATAAGATAAAATGAAATTAAGTTAATAAAAGTTAAACGAAATAAAAGAAAATTAATAGGAATTTGGAATTTGTTATGGAATAATTTTTTAATCACGCTCGAATTCAGTATATTTTAATTCTTTTTTATGGGATGAAATATTCTATTACCCCTCCCTTATGATGATTGGCGTATTTTGACTTAAGAGATTAAAGAACCACGCAAAATTTATTCTTTAATCTACGACCCAAATGTCGTAGTCGAAACGATAAGGCCCATTAATCAATGTGATTTTCTAAAAAGCGCAAAAATGTTAATTGGAATGCTTGAAAAAAAATGTGCATTTTTCTGTGCCACTGTGCAATTCATTAGCGCACATACATATGTATCTATCTACTCGGACAGAGAGTGATTGTTAACATCATATATTTCATATGAATTTTTAATGAATTGGAATGTGAGAAATGCACACAGTTGAAACAAAATAATAAATGTGCATCAATGAAAGTTGATAAAAAAAATTAAAGTCAAATAAAGTAAGTAAAAATAAATAATTAAATTTAACTTGAATTAAATAAATTGAAATAAGAAATAGTATTAAATCAATTACAATTTTATAATAAGATTGATATAAAACAAATAATTAAAAACTAAATAATTAAATTTAGCTTGAATTAAATAAATTGAAATAAGAAATAGTATTAAATTAATTAAAATTTTACAATAAGATTGATATAAAATTAAATAAAATTTATCAAAACGAAATCAATTCAAATTAAATAAGATAAATGAATAAATTTTATATAATAAAATAAAATTGTAAAATAATATTAAAATTTACATAAAAGGGAATGTTTTTATTACTACGTTAAATTTTGCAATTAAAAAGGATTTTTTGTGACAGTAAACTTTAGGTTGGAAATTATGATAGATTTATTTGTATGTAATACTTTATCTATCTAACTTTCAAACCTCGCCGCCTTGTTGTTGCTTCTAAAGCGAAATAGTAAATGCAATTTAATTCGCCTTTGATTATAGATTTGTGTATTGGCTTTAGTTTGGAACTAAAACCACTAGGTGGTGTTGACAATAGTGGAGTTTCAAACCCATCATAGAGTAGTTATTAAATAACGTAAATTTTTACGATATCTTTTGAAGTTGAAAAAAATGTGTTGTCGTAAAAATGAAACTTTACTTCCTTGATGATACTTTGCATAGAGGGCAATGTCATTCTTTTTTATCTATTGTTTTGAATAAAATGTGGCAAAATATTCATTCAATAAAATCAAAAGAAAAGGAATACAATATGTTTCAAGTACTCCAACAGAAGATTTCTCATGTGTCAGCATTTTGTAAGAACAAAAGCATGAGTTTTACAGTGCACTTGAATATTCAGCGAAGAGATGAGTTGAGTCTGCAGCATTTCACTTTAAACAATTCGAGTAGATATGTATTTATTGGTTTTATTGTATGTATTTGAAAGTTTGTAATTTTTTTTTGAATCCTAAACGTGTTCTTGATTTGCTGCTGCTTCCTTTACTAGTTGTTTCTTTTAGTTTTTCTTCCTGTGATAATTTCTTCTTGTTTAAACTCTGCTCAAATATACACAAGTACGTTTGGTGCTTGAGTGCTTTAAACTTAATATCCTGTGGAGTTGAACTTTTGCTGTTATTCGCCTGCTGGTGCTGTTCAACTTCAATTGCTGCCATTGGAAGAAGTGTGAAGGGCGAAAATAATATATAAAACAAAACATTTCACTGTTGCATCTGGTTTTTTGTCTTGTTTATTCTTTTTTTTTAATTTTCTTATTGCTTTCCTTATCAATTGAATTGGGTTACAATATTTTAAAATTATGGCGCCCGAAAAAAGCTTTAGAACATTTAAAGGAAATATTAAAGCATTAATGGTAATGCTTCATGCTTATGCTGGAAAGTTTTACTTTAAGTTTTGTTAAATAAATTGAAATTGCGGGCAAAAGAAAAAAATCTGAAGGATATTTTAAAGTCAACATAAAATTTTTTAAAATTGAAATATACAAGCTAAATTTTCAAATTAAATAAAAAAAGACTTTATGTCAAATAAATTTACTTCGGTATTTCATGTATAAAATACATTTTTTTTTTGATATGTAATTTTTATTTGTAACTTGAGAAGTTTATAATATCTTGGTTTCTTTCCTTATCAAATAAGAAATATATTTTATTTTCAAGCGAACGTGCGTTAGTAAGCCTGTACTTAAAAACTTGTTTGAAGATTTTATATTTTTGGTCTCATAAAAAAATTTTTCCTTGCACTATAAAAATTTTTAATTTTTTTTTAATAAGCTACGTGTGATAGAAAAATTAATTTCTTGCCTTTATTTTACAATTTCTCTGAAGAAAACTTTTAGGCTATTGCACTTCTAATTCTATAATATCCTTGAACTTTGCACATGGTTCACTTAAAAACGTTTACATGCAGCATTTGATTATTATACTAAATGCAGGTCCCATCAAGTTAAATGCTCTGTGAACTACAGGTTTGTTTTCTCCCATTAAACAGTTTTTAAGTGCTTAAGCTTACAGCTAAAACTACAATGTGTCATCTCATACCAATATATGCTTACACACACACACACACACACACACACACACACACACACACCGATACACACTTAATCTCTTGCGATGAATAAAATCGCTTATTAAACTGATTGATTGAAAATTTATGGTGACGTGATGATAAAATTACCATCAAAATACTTGAGAACTACAATATCAGGGGACAATATACACGAACTTCTTCCTGTTGATGGCACTGTCAACAATATAGTGTGAACAAGGCAAACACAGTTAGACAACCAGACGGACGGACGGAAGAGCAAGCAATATTAGTAGACAGAGAAGCAAACTTAAAATGCTGTAATGCTTCTTATCACTGCTGCTACCAGCATTTCAAACAACAACAAAATGATTGTTTGAAAAATGCAAACGAAGTTGGTTGTTGTTTTATTTTAGTGTTTCTTCTTTTTTGTCGTGATCTCGATAAAAAAATCTATAATAAAATACATTATGAAAAAAGGAAAGAGCGAAAAATGTGGCTGTAGCAGTGGCAGTGGCAGTTAAAGCTACATAGTATAACACCAGCAATGTAAGCAGAAATAAAATTTTTTTCTTTTAAAAGACGAGCATAATAAACTCTGATTGTTGTTTATAAGCATGTCTGAGTACTTTATGAAACAGGCATAAAAATCACTAAAACACACAGTGGCATGCGGCTAAAATGAAAAACATATTTATTTAAACATAAGATATGGTCGTCTATTGTTCACAGGAAGTAACTAAATATTAAGCAGGAAGCAATTGTTGCGACAGTTTTACGCAAAATATTTTATGTTGCTTAGCTATTGGTATTTAAAACTTTTAAAGCGCCTTCAAAAAAGGCATGTACCCACATATATTGTTACGAAATTAACAGAAACTCTAGAGATACAACACTGCGAAATGTTAGAATGATAACACATCACGGAGCTGCCAGCGTAAAATACCAGCTGTGAAATTTAAAATAGCGAATATTTAACAATGGGAAACAACACAAGATTGCGCTTGAAGCAGTGCCATCTCATGGTAGGATTTGTCAATAACTAAAGAAAAATGCCATTGCTAAGCCGTTGATGGACATGATAATAATACAACCTTAATCCTACAACCTTCTACATGGTGAATATTGGTTAATAAACATAAAGTGGAGAGTAATCTTATAGCACAGACACAAAGCAACGGTTTCAAATTTCTGAATGTTGCCAGCAGTCTCGAAAAGTTCAATGTTGAGTAGTAAAAGTATGACGATTTCAGCTCAGTAATTAGTTGCGTGTTGAGAGAAATAGGAGCTATTTTGCTGAATTTAGCAAA
The DNA here is from genome assembly GCA_905220375.1 of Tachina fera. Taxonomy (NCBI): domain Eukaryota; kingdom Metazoa; phylum Arthropoda; class Insecta; order Diptera; family Tachinidae; genus Tachina; species Tachina fera. Next base: position 183,465,829 of record LR999963.1, read on the forward strand.
TTTTGCTCTGATTGAGCATTTATGATTATTTTTAAAATTTTTTAATTATTAAGCCAGGACTTTTAATTTAAATTTTAATTTTATCTTAAATATTAGAAAAATTTTTATAATTATTTAGTTTGGCTTGACCTCAAGTTGTAATAAATAAATAAAATTATTTGTCAACTAATTTTTAATTATTTATTTACTTTATTTTATTTATTTAGACAAACTGTGTTTGCCGTCTTTAGCTTATGATTAAACTAGACTTGTATCGAATTCTTTCTGTAGTTCGTTTTAGATACAAACATATCGAACCTTTTTTTTTGATTTTATAGTAAGCGACATGTTATCAAAAATAGACTTTTTTTATTGAAATTAAGATTTTATGGGCCTACACCTAGTTTAGAATTATCCAAATTGCAAAAAAGATGATATAAATTTTAAGATATAGGTGACAATTTACGTAAGTAAATAAATTTTAATATTAAAAAAAACTGCTCCTGAAAAATTTATTTTTTGTCGCTTACGATTAAATCGAAAACTAGGCTCTATATAATTAAACCCATTTAAATTAAGTGGGTTCAAATAAAAAATTGTGCCTAAAACGATATATTGAAAGAGTTCGATACAAGTCTAGTTTAAACTACAAAACAATAATGTTTTAACCAAGATTTTTAGCTATTTATAAATTATAATGACTCCGTAAAAAATTTATTTTACCGCTCAACAGACTCTCAGCATTGAGAGTAAGAGCTAAGGGAGATTCTGTGAACATGACGCTGAAACTCCAGATAAACATTATGAAGGACTGTGAAGCTTTATGCTGCAGAATAAATAGTGAATTGGCCGAGTATTTGTTGAGAGAGCGGGAACTGCCGATACAAGAAACAATTGTAATCTTGAGTTTAATCAGGAAGGTAAGTTTAGCTGGGCTACTCTAGCACTTGTAAAAATTTAAAATAGTTGTTATTAAATCCTTACTAAAATTTTAAATGTGAAAGTGAGTTTGTTTGTTTGTTTGTGATGCTTTTACTCTGAAAACACTAAGCCAATTTTAATTTTTAATTCTTTCAATGGAAAGCTTTATTACCAGTATCAAATATTTTATCCGGTTGGGAACCAGTTTTGTTAAATTTGATACGGATTTTTTCCCGAGAAAACTAATTTTTGGGCTGGTTCGGGCTTGAAAGTTTAACCAGTTTAAAGCCCGTTGTAGTATATATTTTTTTAAACTGATTAATAGGCAGATTTTGTAAAAATTTTTATGAAAAATAACGAAAATTCATTTCAAAAAATATTTTTTCCATAAAAATTTCAAAACGAAAAAAACGTTTGTATTTACAAAATTTGGCCATAGGTAAAGGCTAGTATTACAATAATTTATTCGACCTTTTTATTTATTATATTTAAAATTTTATTTCAGCTTTAGGTCTAGCTTTCTTAAATTGATAACACATTTATTTTAAATAAAGGACATATTTTGTAAATACATTTTAATGGAAAAAATAGTTTTTGAAACGAATTTTCGTTTTATTTTTCATACAAATTTGAAACGTTTAGAATGGACTTTTTTTTAAATCTGCCTGTAATAAATTTTTTACCAATTTCTAAAATAAATTTGTTATGAATTTAAAAAAGAGATCCAAGATTGAAATAATTTTTTTTATAGAATTTTTTATATTCAAGTGAAATATTTATTTATGCGCTTTATTTAAATCTTAGCATTATTGTGTTCTTTTTAATAATTTAAGCATTGTTTTAAAGGCTGATTTGTCTATAATGATTTTTTTTAAAGCAGCTCAGATATCTTTAAGAAATTGTTAAGATGGAACAAAAGAAATTAATTTAATTGCCAGTCGTTTTACCTTATACCCAACTGTAGCCTTCAGCTAGATTATATTATGTAGTGATGCTAACATTTCTTTTTGCTAGTTAAGAGGTATATAAAGCACTTTGTTTTTGTTTTATTTTACATATTTTTGAAGTGATGGGTATTTAAAAAATTTTGCTACATCTGTGTTTAATTTTTTTTCTTCTCCGCTATAGTAGTGCAAAAAACAATAATGCGAAAAATTGCGCATTTCTTTTTAAAAAAACATTTATTTGTAAACATGAAAATAACATCACAATCAGCAATAGACTCATGTATGCATATTATATATTTTATAGAGTATACTTTTAGGCTTTTTATGCTGTTGCAGAAATAAACACTTGAAAATAGCAATCTTTTAGTTTCAGAAAAAAAGAATAGTATACAAACAGGCGCATAAATAAACACAAACTGCAGTATACAAGTATGAGTATGAGTATGCGTTAGCAAACAATATTGTTGTATTATATTGTAAAACATGTTTAACAACAAAAGGAATTTGCAACATACAAAAAAAATATGCATATTTTAGCACGATTTAGATAATGTGTTTGTTTGGTTTTTTACTTATTATTATGTTTTTTGCACCGATAAGAGATTTTAAGATAAGGCAGACATAAAAACATGCTTTTGCTGTAATAAAAATACAAGTATTGAACAAAAAAAAAACAAACGTGATTTAACAGGAAGAAGGAAGACAAGTTTTAGTTATTTGCTACCCTTGTGTGTTAATTTTTGAAAGGTTTCATTTTTATTATACAAAAGTATCAAATTACCATTTCTTTAATTTAACAAAAAAAAGAAACATATTGAATATGAAATTTCTTAGCATACCTTGTCACGTATTGGAAAAGAAACCATAAAGAAAAAAAGAACAGGGGCATAATTGCAGAAGATTTCCTGTATTCAAAAGCACTTGAGAGCTAAAGCAAACCTGAACACACTAAGAATATATTTGAAGCAATAAATATATACAGCCTTATTTATAAAATTTATTAGGGCTTTATAAAGGCTTGATAAAAATAATTTTGTACGAAAATCTGTTTTAAGAAACCTTTATAAGGCCTTAATAAATTTTATAAATAAGGCTGTAATTATTAAAAATTTAAAGCCGAGTTCATGTCTGTTGGACTTTTCATATAATAAAAAAAAATATTCCTTTCGTGTGTTGCTTATTGCAAAACCCTTTACTTTGTGTAATTAATATAAACCTACTTGTTGTATAACACTTTTATTTTGTTATTTATTTACTTGTGTTAAGCTAACCGGAAATGCACATTTCTTAAAACCGGAACTTACCACTATGAAGGTGAGTTTGGTTGTTTGTTTTTGTTACGTTTTTTTGTGTTTGTTTGTAAATGTCCTGTCATTTCGTATGCATTAATAGTGGATGTTTTCAAAGAAAATTTAAAAAATAGTGTAAGATTTCAGCACATACCTGGAAAGAGAGAAAAAAATTAAATAAAATTAGTTTAAAATTTTTTAATAATTAATAATCAATTAATTGTCATTTCAGAAAAAAATATTTAATGAATTTTAACTTAATGATGAAGGATCAGTTTACTTTAAGAAAACTGCTAATAATACAAGCTTCATGCTGAGTACAGATTATGGCATTTTGTGACATCGCAACATGACAACGTTTGTCATTTCTGATATTTTTCATAGTGTTGCATTACGTTTCAAAAAAAATAAAAAAATAATGTAAACGACATTGTCCACATTTTGAAAATGACACAACAAAATGACAACAAAAGAAATTTGACACAACAAAATGACAACAAAAGAAATTTCAGCGTTCTGTAACAAAAAACATATGTACATATACATACATATATATGTATGTAACATATGTACATGTACATATATATATTATATATATATATATATATATATATATGTATGTATTAAGTTTATATTATAAACATAGGCGTAGAAAAGCCATTTCGGGAGGGGGGGTTCCCCCTAAAATTGTTATTGCCTGCAATAGAATTATTAACAATCTCCCGAAATTTCCGCACTCTGTGAAAAAAATCATGTATATAGTCATAGTCGTAAAAAGCCCATTTTGGGGGGGGGTCCCTTCCAAAAATTGATATTGCCTGCTCTAAAATTATTAAAAGTCTCTTGAAATTTCAGCAACTCTGTGACAAAAATCATATACATATGTATATATATATAACCATAGGCGTAGAAAGACCATATTTCAGGGGGTGTGAGTTTCCCCCAAAAATTGCTGTTGCCTACCCTGGAATTATTAAAAATCTCCGGTAATTATCTATTTTAAAATTTGTCAAGAAAAGCAACAGCCCCCTCCCAAAAAAAAATTCTAGCAACGCCATTGATTATAACATACATATCGTTAGCTGAAATGAAAAAAGGCTTAAGTAATAAAAAAACAAATTTGAGTTTTTTGATTCATTATTCTGAATGGCACTGAACTACAAGTCTGGAAAAAGTTTTACACTTCTGCCATAAAGAAGGATGCATGTGTTAACAAAAAAAAAACCAGTAGACTCAACTACAGACTTGTTTATTTTTTTTTTATTTTTTCGCTTCCCCAGTAAAATAATTTCTTTTGTTAGTTACATTTTTTTAAATTTTAACTGACGATATGTATATATGTACATATAAATTTCCCTAATTTTTTTCCATTATTATATATGTTTTACTTTCTTTTAAATATTTTTAAGTATACTCTTCTGAAGTGTAAATATAAATAAAAAGTTTTTTTGTCATACAAAATAACTCTTACATATATAAAATTTTTTCTTTGCTTTACGTCTTTATTTGTTTATTTAAAAAATTTATTAACACTTTTAGCATTTTAATACATTAAATCAGTAAAACTACACATTCTCTCAAACTATTTTAAATAAGTTACGATTTAGTTGTTAAAATGATTCGGCATGGTTAACAAGTGAAAGTGACAAGAATTTTTTCTAAAAAAAACAAAGTTAAATAAAATTGTAAAGCAAAATGAACAAAAGATTCTTAATAAAAAACAATGACTTTTTTAAACATTTTGGTAAATATATTTAAACTTATATTTAGAGTAATTCAAGTGGTAGTTTTAAGTGTCATAATGGTTTAAATTATTTTAATATAATTGTGTTAATCAGAAATTAAAAATCTAAAAAAAATTCTCACATACATAACACAGGTCAACACGATTTTTAAGGTCGGTACTTTGATAGTAAGTTTTCGTGCATATGATACTGAGCTCCAATGCCTATAAATTACTTTTTTTGAATTGGCTCTGTATCTCGAGATTTTCCGTTATTAAGAAAAAAGAACCAGTTCTGTGACCAAATAAAATAAAAAAATACACAGAAGGCTAGAAAACAAATTGACCTTTAAATTACGTCCTTATTAATTTTTAACAGTCTTATAATTTCGGAGATATTCGGAAAGTTTTATTACAATTTTAAATTGAGGAAAATATTAAATTTTATTATAAATTGTGATACCTTCATATGTTATGAATAAAATGAGCCACATTTATTAAAAATCAATCTATTACTTCTGAATGTTTTTTCTTTAAAACTAAAATTTGAAAATATTATGGCACTATGACACTTAAGACTACCATTTGAATTCCCTAAATACTTTTAAAATTTTAAGACTAAAATTAAGCAAGGATGAAAAATAAAAAGTTTTAGTATACATCAAAATTAGGCTCTGAAATATTTGCATTTGTTTATTTTATTAGGCTTTAAGAACTTGTTTTAAAATCAAAAATTCATATGCAGAAATTTTAGTTGCAAGAAGTATTTTAATATTTCTCATGGCCGGCATAAAATTGACAATCAACCATTCTTAATTTTACGACAAATTTTGGGCAACACTGTTGCATTAGAATTTAAATAAAAAATCTGAATCTTTGTGTTATAAGCATATTGAATCTTTATTATTTACTAGTAAGAGCTATAGAGTTTGCACTTTGATTTAATACCTTAACTAGATAAAATATTAACACAAGATTTACTGATCCTTTATCTACTCAATAATAGAATGTCTGACAGTCAATCAGGTACCAGCAGTTCTAAAACAAAATTACAACACCAACAAACAAAATCATTTTGTTGGTAGAAACAAAAAGAAATGTGTCAAAAACTGTTGTGTTTTGTTAAAGAAAAAATAACAATTACAGTGCTATTAAAGCACTATTGCAGGGGCGGCATGCAGGCATTATATTCACAACACACATACACACACTGATTAATTGTATCGATATAGAATTATGTAGCAAAAAGCCGTCATTCCTAGGCCATATAAGTAGGCGGCGGCAAATATGCCAGGGGCCGGCATAATTTAGAAAAGCCAGTGTATATTTTCAAGATGCGCTTACAAAGAAATCAAGTCGCACTTACACAACGTGGATAGGCTGCGACATGAGAATATACTCGTATGTTTGTGGCGACCTGAACAATTTTTTTTTATATCTACTGCTTTAAATTTTTAATTTAATTTTCTTTTTATTACCGCCCTCTTACAAAGTACTGCTGCTATTGATTGGAATTAATGCAACATCTGCAAAACTTAACTTAAATTCATTGAATGCGGCAACTAAGTCTCTGGACACATTTAATCAAACCCAAATTACATTAAATAATAGCTGGTATTATAAGGATGATGATGACCCAATTACTTTGCACAAAACAACTAGAGATAAAGGCAAATTGTTATTATTGAAGGCAACAGCAACAGCAACAAGAAGAAAAGGACTCCAAAAACATTTGTCATATCAAAAACCCTTGAAAACTACAAACATTGTTCAGCAGCAACAAGAGCCAAATTATCATCATCGAAATTCAAATCATTTCTATCATTATCTAACAACACTCAAATTCAATAAGAGAAATAATGAAAATCATCATAATAATCATGATAATTTCCATTTAAACGATAAATTAGAGACAATAACTGCTGATGAGCAGTATGATGCCAAAGAAATCCTACAAAATTCAAGTCATGTCAAAGAAAAAAATAATGCAAAGCAAAAAATGGTGAATACTAAAGAGGAGGAGGAGGAGAAGGAAGTGGAATATCAAAAGAAATATTATGTACCGGTCAATGACAACTGGCTTGGACAATTGCCACAGTTTCAATTCCAAACACAGCAATTGCAATTATTTTTGCAACAGCAAACTCTGCGACAGCCATTAGCAACATCATCATCATCTTCGTCGTTATTGTCAATGGCGGCAGCTGCTTTGTTGCCCCAAGATTATCAACATTTGGCCGATTATCGCTTGTTCTTTAAAGCAGAACGTCATATACAGTTCTATTTACACACTTTAGCAACGCAAAACGATTTTGTGACACATGCCACAAAACCAGCAACAGCAACAGCAACAGCAACATTAGCATCATTTGAATCACCAGCTGTTCGTAATGGATACATAAATTACTACAACTACAACTATGAAAAACCGAACAATAATAATAATGATAATGTAGCGCATGATGATGATGCCAAGCAAATGGTGAATTTAGCAAATGCCAGAGTTTTAAATATTCTTACCGATACAATTCGTACAGCATTTGGTGTAAATAGTCGGCCTGTTGCTGCCATCGAAAAGATACAAATTGAAGAAATAGAATTGTATAATAGCCTGTCATTAAGACAATCAAGATTTAATCCTTTGAAGCCTTGCAGGTAAGTAAACCACAAACTATGCATGAACAGCATCTCTACTCTATCTCTTTCTCACTCCCTCTGAAGTTTAATTTTACAATGGAAATTCCAGGAGTAGAAAAGGGGGCAAGAGACTTTAAATAACTGTAAACCAGCATTAGCACAGTGCTAAGCAAAAAATAGTTTCTTGTGGCAAGACAATGTTTTAAAATTTTTTTCTCTTTTCGTACGATGAAAAGCTTTTTACACACTTGATTTGCCTTTCAAATTGACACATTTAAAAATGCAGGCAGGCAGTTTGTTGGCCACATTCGTGTGCTCAAATGTATGCATGAGTGGAAATGTGTGGCATAAATAAAGCATTTTGCAAATATTTAAGTGCACCGTAAGTTTAGGATATTTAATATTAAAGAGATTCTAAGTATTCCTTAAAAGCTTTTGGTTTGAAAATTATTCCAATACTAAAAGAAAAAATACGTACATTAAATTAAAGGACATTTGCACTTGTGCAGAATTAATTTAAGTCTTAATTAAAATCAAGATTTATCCAGATTTTGTATTCAAAAATTAAAAAAAAACGCAAATGCAAGTTTGAAGAATTAAATGAAAAATTGCTGCAAGAAAACGTTCATCATCTAAACTGGGACTTACTAAGATGGATTGTTTTATTTTTTGCTAAATCATAAATTTGTAGGAGAGAAGGGAAATTAGAATGGAAGCTCTTTTCTCTTCTCTATCAAGACTTTACCATTTTTTTTAAAGAGAAGTAACACTCAGGTAATGAATGCCTACAACCAGCGTGACCGTTTGACCGACTAAAGTGGCAAATTACCACTTAATTAATTCTCCCTTTTCTTAAAGTGAATTATATAATAAAATATTAAAAATAAGAAATTTTAGTGTAGTTGTCTCGTTTTTTTAATGATGACCCTTTTTTTGATAAATCCCCTATTTGATGCCACTTTTTGAAAATTTCTTCGGTCACCCTGCCTACAACTACTAGAAGGTGTTGTTTTCTTTAGGCAAGGGATAGTGATAGAGAAGACAGCTGTTGAAGGAAGATATAGAGGAAAGCTTTATTATTTTACAGCTCTGCGTTTTGTACGTTATAATGCCTCTGCCTACGTTGCAGCGCCTCTGGTGTCAATGAGACTTAATTTCTTGTGCTTAATAAATTCTTAAATATATATTTTTCCAGAGTTTTAATACACGGTTGGTTGGGTGGCTCTAAGGCTGGCCTCTATAACACTTTGGTGCCCGAATATTTCAAACTACAACAGGGTGCCTACAATATCATTACCGTTGACTGGGGCAAAGGAGCCTTCGCTGACTACATAACAGCCAGCTACAGAGTTAAGCCAGCCGGCATATTAGTGGCCAAATTTATTGATTTCCTACATCAAGCAGCCGGCATAGCATTGGAAAATATTCATGTCATCGGTTTCAGTATGGGCGCTCATGTGGCAGGAATAGCTGGCAAGTATGTACAAACTGGCCGACTGGCCGTTATTTATGGGCTTGATCCGGCCTTACCACTTTTTCGCTACTCAAACATTAACGAAAGACTTGATGCTAGTGACGCCACTTATGTTGAGGTTATACACACCAGTGTGGGTTCCTATGGCTACGATCGTCCCTTGGGTCATGTGGATTTTTATATTAATTTTGGTTACAATCAACCGGGCTGCTTTTTCCACGAATGTTCACACTTTAGAGCTTTTAAGGTGTATGCTCAAAGTTTAGCAAATGAAATTCTAAAGGGAGTAGAATGTTCATTGGAATTGTGGTGGGATATGATTAAGCACAAGAGATGCTTAAGACCGAAGGGTAAGAGCTTACAGGTGGGTATTGAGGGTTTGCGGGCCAGTGAAATGGCCTTGAGAAGGGGCTTGTATTATGTGTTGACAAATGCTCAACCGCCGTATAACATAAGTTGATATATAATTAATTATTTTAAGTTTGTTTGTTTTAAATTTCTAGAATTCTCAATTATGTATTGTAAGTTTTTCTATAAAATTTTTTAAAGTCTAGTTGATGCATTTTAAAACTCCAATGTTTATATAAAAACTTACACTAAATAATTCTGTGGCAATAAGAAAAAGTGCTTGAGTCAAATTTGACTGTTTTGCAGTAGAGTAATTTTAAGTATTCATGTCGATTTGTTGGGAAATTCTCTGTTAACCTTTATTTTTTTAAGCAAACATCGTTCTGTACACTGTAAACAATACATTCAAGTCCAAATATACCAAAGTATGACCTAAGCCTCAAGTCTTTTTCCTATAATTTCTTGAAAAATCTCACAAATTAAATGAGATTTTGCCAAGGGTACTTTTTAATAGGCAAACCAAAATCAACTTATCTTGACTTAAGCACTTTTTCCTTTTTTTAAACAGAACTAAGAACTACAGGAAATTTACAGTAAGCGTCAATGAAATACACTTAGACTAGACTTGGGTCGAACTCATTTAGTTGGTAATTTTTGACACAAATATATGACCAAATCCATGTAATTTAAATAGGTTTGATTATTAGTTTGTACCAAACACGACCGACTGAATTAGTTCTACCCAAGTCTAACCCTAGATGTGATAATATAAGACTTGTAGCGAAGTCGTTCAAAAGCTTGTTTAAGACACAAACCTTTCATCAATATCATACAAATTATTTATATGGGTTTGATCATCGGTTTGTAACTAAAACGAGCTGACACAAACAAGAAACAACGTTTTTTAAAAGTGGCAATGTACCAATAACGCAAATATGTAAAATTAAAAAAAAACATATTATGGTATTTTATATTGTTCTAGAAGACTGAGTTGCGAAAGAAATTTTTGGAGTTGTTAGAGATTTGTTCACTTAACTGGTTTAAGAAAACAATTTCTATAATTTTGAGTTGCAAGTATTTATGATTCAGGGCCAATTTCACCAACTCTACTTAAATATCAATTCATATTTAAATGCCGATTTTCATTAATTTTTGTATGGAAAAACTATTTTTAAATATAAATTGATATTTAAATAAGTTGGTGAAGTTGGCCCTCAGTGTGTGATATTTCCATATAATAGTTTTTGCGATAAACAAAATTTTTTTGTATATGCTAAATTCTATTTACTTTTGTATGCTAAGCAATTAGTTCTAAGAAAAAATCTAGTTCTAATCTAATTGTTTTCATTTTTTTTTACTTTTACTTCCCAAAATTATTTAAGAGTATTTTAATTTCTCGATGTTAACCATTAAGCAATTAAAAGCGTAACAATTTTTCGAGAAAAGTTTTAGCTAAAAAAATGTTACAAGAAAGAAGTAATAATAATTACAAAAAATACTACTCCAATCATAATGAGTAAGAGATGACTTTTTTACATCAGTTTAATGTCATTCCAGAAAAGAAAAAAAATTACCACTCACTCCCATAAAAAAACTGTTTAAAATACGAAAAAATACCATTTACACTACTAACATACACACACTACAACAAATAGCTAAAAAAAAACTGCAATATGAAATAAGAATAAGAAGAAAAAAAATACACCCACTCATAAGCAATGAAATACTGACACACATGCTGATATCAAATATTTACAAACACACATACACCAAAACACACAAATGCACCCAAATCCCCCTAAAACTTGCACACATACCAACTCAGTATTTGTGTTTATTCCTAAACACATGCATCCCCTCATACAGATGGGGAGAGAGAGAGAAATCGAGACACAACACACCCACCACTCATAATTAGTATTCATGGTGAAATTAATAAAGTGCGGTTAATAATTATAGCACCAGCATAACTGGGAATACTCTTCAAGAGAATTTTTTTTTAGTTTTAATAAAATAAAAAAAAAATTATTTGAAGGACTTTTATCTTATGCTAGATGTTTGTTTATAACGAAACTGAAACGTACGAAAAGCAGTAGAATATTTTATTATAATTTTTATATTTAAAAATATATATATATTTATTTATTTAATTACTTAAAACTATTTGATAAAGCGAGGCTACAAAACGTGGCTTCACAAAACCCATGCTTCATAATCAAATTTGGGCTGCTATAATTTTAATCCGCTCTACATAATAAAAATGCTGCTAACACGTGAAGAACTACAAGTACACGTATGCAAATATATATGTAATGTATATATGCATATATGTATGTACATGTGTTTTTGCAAGATATACTAATATTCTATTCCATGTCAACAAATAACTGTAGAAAACTATAGAAAGTATAGAACATGTATGCAGTAGTATTAGTGTTATTTGTATGCCAGTTATTGTTATTGTATACGGCTCTTTAGCTTTTTCTTTTTAAATCCAGGTCTGTATATGTGCTACCGTATTAGTACGAGTAAAATGCGTGTTAGGGTTATATAGGTCTGCACTTAAAAAAACCAAAATAACTTAAAATATTTTTTGACGCTAAATTAAATAAAATTTAATTTAATTTAATTTAAATTTAAATTTAGTTTAATTTAATTTAATTTAATTGAATTTAATTGAATTGAATTTAATTTAATTTAATTTAATTTAATTTAATTTAATTTAATTTAATTTAATTTAATTTAATTTAATTTAATTTAATTTAATTTAATTTAATTTAATTTAATTTAATTTAATTTAATTTAATTTAATTTAATTTAATTTAATTTAATTTAATTTAATTTAATTTAATTTAATTTAATTTAATTTAATTTAATTTAATTTAATTTAATTTAATTTAATTTAATTTAATTTAATTTAATTTAATTTAATTTAATTTAATTTAATTTAATTTAATTTAATTTAATTTAATTTAATTTAATTTAATTTAATTTAATTTAATTTAATTTAATTTAATTTAATTTAATTTAATTTAATTTAATTTAATTTAATTTAATTTAATTTAATTTAATTTAATTTAATTTAATTTAATTCAATTTAAATTAATTTAATTTAATTTAATTTAATTTAATTTAATTTAATTTAATTTAATTTAATTTAATTTAATTTAATTTAATTTAATTTAATTTAATTTAATTTAATTTAATTTAATTTAATTTAATTTAATTTAATTTAATTTAATTTAATTTAATTTAATTTAATTTAATTTAATTTAATTTAATTTAATTTAATTTAATTTAATTTAATTTAATTTAATTTAATTTAATTTAATTTAATTTAATTTAATTTAATTTAATTTAATTTAATTTAATTTAATTTAATTTAATTTAATTTAATTTAATTTAATTTAATTTAATTTAATTTAATTTAATTTAATTTAATTTAATTTAATTTAATTTAATTTAATTTAATTTAATTTAATTTAATTTAATTTAATTTAATTTAATTTAATTTAATTTAATTTAATTTAATTTAATTTAATTTAATTTAATTTAATTTAATTTAATTTAATTTAATTTAATTTAATTTAATTTAATTTAATTTAATTTAATTTAATTTAATTTAATTTAATTTAATTTAATTTAATTTAATTTAATTTAATTTAATTTAATTTAATTTAATTTAATTTAATTTAATTTAATTTAATTTAATTTAATTTAATTTAATTTAATTTAATTTAATTTAATTTAATTTAATTTAATTTAATTTAATTTAATTTAATTTAGATTAATTTAATTCAATTTAATTTAATTTAATTTAATATAAATTAATTTAATTTAATTTAATTTAATTTAATTTAATTTAATTTAATTTAATTTAATTTAATTTAATTTAATTTAATTTAATTTAATTTAATTTAATTTAATTTAATTTAATTTAATTTAATTTAATTTAATTTAATTTAATTTAATTTAATTTAATTTAATTTAATTTAATTTAATTTAATTTAATTTAATTTAATTTAATTTAATTTAATTTAATTTAATTTAATTTAATTTAATTTAATTTAATTTAATTTAATTTAATTTAATTTAATTTAATTTAATTTAATTTAATTTAATTTAATTAAATTTATATAACTTTTTTAGGCTATACTAAACGAATCCTTTCAAAATCAACTTTTGTAGAAATTTGAGAGATTTTAACCAAATTCGTGGAACAGACCTATTATATATTTTTTACATACATGCTCACTCAAGCCCATATGAATTCATATTTTTATGGCAGATATTTTTCCATACAATTTCCATCTTTCCCCACTGCCAATATTTTTTGTATGCCCACAACTAAAAATTACTATTCTTTTTCAAAAATTTGTAAAGGATTTTTTTTTATTTGTTCGTTGTTCACAAACAAACAAACAAATGGAAAAATGCACAAAAATACTTTAAAAAAATCTCGACATGAACATGAAAATGTTCAAAATTAAAAAAGGCTGTCATGTGTAAAATGTTCTGCTGCAAAAAAACCAAACAAAGATGAATAAAAAAATATCATTTACGTATAGGAAAATGTGAACAGCACATAATAAAAATCGTAGTTTTTATAGAAATTATTTTTAAATATTAAAAAAAAAAACGTTTTATAAATATATCACACATAAGTGTGCTTGAGGAATTTGCACTGGAATTAAATATTTTGAAAAAATTTTTTGTGGAATTATACTTGTTTATTAATGAACCTTAAAAAATATATTGTAAGTTTGTTATGAGTTTTTTTGCTTGTTTTAATTTTTTGAAGAAGTTTTTAATTAATAAATATAGGAAATTTTCAATAGACAATTTTAGAGAAACTACAAGAAATTAAACTTCTTTAAATTTTTATCATCAGAAAACTATTCTGGCTGTAAACAACTTTACATGCTTTAAAATCGATTCATGAAATTTTTCAAAATAATTTGGGAAGAGTGATCAATTGAATACAATTACTACTTTTAAAACTACCTCACCGGCATAGTGTAGTTAGTATGTGTACAAATCCATACTACTCGTAATATTTGACCAAAATGACGACCAATCTTCTAAAGTAAATGGTTATTTTTTAAATCTAATTTTTTGGCTCTATCCGCCTTTTTTTTCCAACATATTTCCATTATAATTTCATTAAATGCCTCTTGAAGGGATTTTCCTATTAATTTTTATTTATTTATCTCGTTTCAGTTACATTATTAATATTACATTTGTAACAGTGCTCTGTTGTGTGCAAAACATGTTATGTTAGAAACTCTGGGTGTGTGTCTTTGATAGATAAATTGCTATTCAGCATCATAAAGACAAAGATAAACGTTATTGTTTCTAAAAATAACGACCTTATTATGCATAAGATATATTTTTGTTTATAGGAGGTTTTTTATAAAACTTTTTACTAAAAAAATTTGTTTTAAAATCCCTTTAAATATTAGTTTTTTTATAAATAAGCCAGTTAATATTTAATGCATGTTTTTTTTTTCTTTGAACATGGATATAAAAAATATCCCGGGTGGGGTATTTTTTGTGAAGGCCCCAAGCTCAAGCCCTTGTCCCACCTCAGCATACTTTAATCTACCTTGATATTGCAGGAGATTGAAGCCAAAAAAAATATCCTCCAATAGATATTTATTTTTAGAAAAATGTTTTTTTGAAACTTTTTAAAGTAAAAAAACTTTTTTAAAGTAAAAATCCCCACTCCCAAGTAATTTAAATTTTCCTTTAACTGTTTAACGAGTTCCAGGAATAATTTATTTTCACTTAAATAGAAATAGAAACTTTTTTACTGCTTTGACAAATTTAAATGATGAAATATTTAACAATGTCATTTATTCATCTATACATTTCCATTTATGCGCACATTCATTTTTCTATGAAAGTATATTTGTATGTCTCTCAAAGTTTAAAATGTCATAAAAATTCTTATAATTTTTGTATGCATAGTAACCTATTTTTAGTGTTGAAACATACAAGAACATATTACTTGCATGTGCAAGCTTGATATAAGTAAGAAGAACATGATTTCGCTTGACGTTGTTTTGTTATTAAAACATTTGCTTTTATGACACTCCAGACGTATGAGTGATTTTAATTAGAAAAAAGAGTTTTTCTTGTGTGTGTGTATTATTTTTTTTGGTAAATATTTAAAAGAAAAAAAAAAACAATACTCTGTAAATGTATACATATTACAAAAGATTTAAATAAACGTACAGAAAATGTTTTAATGTGCGCTTGAGAATTATGCAAACAAACACATGACGTTAACACTGGAATTGAAATTGTTAATGGGAGAAAAATCTAAGATATACAAAAACAGATGAGTTCTTTTTTAAGAATTTCATTTAATTAGAACAGATAAAGAAGAAATTGTAATTAAATTTAAAATTTGTAAAATGATGTCAAGTAAAACTTTTATTTTTAAAGAATTATAAAAGTTTTAAGATTAGTTATTAATATTTAATTCCTGCTTAAAAATTATTCTTAAACTGTTTTCTCAAAAAAAGAAAAAACTATCAAACGTTATTCGGAAAGTAAATACTCAAATGTTATTCTTAACAGCCTCGCTCGCAAACGTTATTTATTTATCATGTCTTTTTTTAACAACAACAACAAACAACGGGAATGTAAAATAATTCACAATAAACTCACGAGAGTAGTCATTTAGCTTAAGAAAATTCACAATAATGAAACATTTGTAAATTTTTAATTGAACTTTTAGTGATTTTTAATCAGAAATAATTTTTAGTCAGGCTTAAGTTCAGTAATTTCAATTCTTATTGAATGAAATATTTTTATTAATTAATGTGAGTATCTAAAGAAGAGAAGAAAAATTAAACTTAGACTTTAAGCTGGGGGAAAAAAAATATTTCATTCAATAAGAATTGAAATTACTGAACTTAAGCCTGACTAAAAATTATTTCTGATTAAAAATTCACAATAATGTTAATGTAGTTTAATACAATTCACAATAAATTAACATTTAAGTTTATGAAAATTCACAACAGAATTACAATAACATTAATTTGTTATAAAAAACACGTTTCATTCACAATAAGGTTAATTTATTTTAATATTAATATTGATTATGTGTTTTACGTCCCTTTTCACAATGTATAGTTAAGAGTTAACGTGAACTTTAACTGACAGTTCTTCATACAAAACTTGCCGTTAAAGTCCCTGTTATCTTTTTACCATACATTGTGAAAAGGTACGTTAATATTTTTATTTATATATTTTTTTAAGTACACAGTGTAGATACCAAGCATTATGTAAATTTTAACACACCCGTTATTTGGTATTATCTTTAATGGAAATTTCTATGGTTTCATTTGTATTTTTAAATTGTAATTTGAAAGAGAAAACAAAACAAAATTTTAAGAAAAATTATACATACGAAATTTTTAAAAGTTTTACAAGAAACCTTAGCAAAACTTTTATTTTTCTTTTTCTCACCACAAACATTAAAATAAATAAAAAACAATTTTTTAACCCACCATCTTATAGCCTCCAAGTAATTCATGTTGTTGTAAATTTTATTGGAAACACAAAACTTATTTAATAAATAATGTTTTATTACTTTTCTTTTATTTGCAAATTGTTTATAAGAAATGTCTTGTTTTTTTGTAAATATTTTTGTTGAAATTTTATATTTAAAAATATTAAATATGCAGTTGTTTTTAAGACCACGTCCGCTTTGAAAATGACTGAGGAATTGCATGTAAATTCAATACCCCTTTTTATAAAATTTTTACGTTAATTTCTAGTTTTTTTTTCGTTGCCGTTTGGGACTGAGGCAGGTTTAGCGATAGTTAAAAGAAATATATGCATATTTAAGAACATATAGAAATGTTTTAAGGGCTAGCTGGGTGGCAAAAGAAGCCATTTAAATGTTGCAAAATGTTCTCCATAAGAAAAAAATAAATAAATAACAGAAGAAGGAAAGAGCAGACAAAGAGGGAGACATACAAATGAGGAACCAAATAAATAAACAAAAGCAGCAAAAATGTGGTAAATCGAAAAGTAAATTTTCAAACATTTAAAACTATAATGCTACAATACGAGCACAAGGTAAATTCCATTTCATCATTTCAAATATAAAATAAAAAAAAGCAAATATGAAAAAGTTTTTATGTGAGGGCTGTTGTTTTAAGCCCTCTTAGAGCTAAAGCTGCTCTTTGACAAGAGTTTGTTTAAGGTTTTGCTTTCTATGTGCCAGAGAACTTAAAGCAAACATATAAATATATATTGGTGCTTATGTTTGTCATTAAAGGGGGATGCAAGCTGACATTTTATTACATTTTTAAAAGCTTTTATAACAAATTATATTCAATGGTAATCTTAGATTACATATTTACAGGTTGACATACATATGTAAGTATAATTTAACTTGTAAACATTTCTTAAAATTTTCTTTTATCTTAACTGGCTGGTTTTAATAATTCATTACAACCATACGCCACGAACTTTAAGTTTCTATTGTCTTTAGCAAGGCATACTCATTCGCTTTGGAAAATTCGTACTTGGCATATCAAAAAATTTTACTGAGAGAGATTTAAATTACAAGCAGCGAAAATAGTCCCTGCTTCATTCATTCATCTGATATGGATTTTCCTTGATATTTACTTTAAAATTTTATTTCAAAATATTTATTGTCAATTAAGTATGTATTCTAGACCCCATATTAATAAAAAAATAAAATGTATTTGAAATCCATTTTAAGAAAATTTTTTATGACAAATTTTTATTTATTTATTTATTATTATGTTAGTTTTGAACATCGTTCCCATATTCCCATTCTCAAATGTTCTACTTAAATGTTTTTTCATTTCTTGTATTCAAAATTATTTAATTTTAAAACTTGTTGGCAAATGAGATTTAGGAGAATAATTTCAAAAATTTTTCTCTAAGATTATTCTCGAGGGTTTTACTGAATCTTAATTCTCTAATGTTATTTGTTTAATTTAATCTACAATATTATTCTCAAATTTTTTCTAAAACCTTGCTGCTGATTTTTATTAAAAGTTTTTATCAACGTCTTACTTTACTGTCTTCTAAAACTTAAATCTTAAAGCCTTTTCTTACTGGCTATTCTCAAAACTTATGCTCTAATAAAACTAAACTTATAAAATAAGTAAACAGCTTACTTACCGTACTTCTTGTCAAGCGTTATTTTTAAACTCTGATCTTAAATGTTACTAAATTTATTGCTAAAAGTTATTACAAAGGTTCTGCTCAAACTGATGTTTAAACTAAAACTTATTTCAAAATACTTTTCCTTATTTTTTTCTCTAAGGTTATGATAGATGTGATTCTCAACGGCTATTTTCTAATGTTAGTATTATATTTATTTTAAAACTTTAATTTTTCAGACGGCATTTTCTAATCTTTTGCTCTGGGATTTTTTCTCATAACTTTGAGCAAGGCTGACTTTTTAATGTTATTCTTAAAGTTATACTCAAAGGTTGTTCGCAAGCTGTGTTTCCAAGTTTGTTTTCAAATGTTATTTTCTAATGTTATTCTCTAATTAATGCTCAAAGTTTGTACTCTCACATTATTTTCGAGCTTATTGTTAAACCATGCCATCATACTATTTTCAAACTAGTTTTCCGATCCTATTATCTAGTGTTTCTCTCATATATTGCTTTTAAATATATCTTGAATTTTTCCGAAACATTTCTCAAAAGTTATCCTAAAGCACTCAAAATAAAATGTTTAAAAAATAAAGCATTTGCATATATGGTTTTTTAAAATCTCGACCCTTTCTCAAACAATTCTCAAGTGGTAATCTTAAACACTAAAAATGTATATTTCACTATTTCTGATTTCTAAAATTTTAATTTTTAAGACTCCTAATATTAATCGTTCCTCAAGCTTTAGTCTGAAACACTAAAAATATACATTTTAAAAACTGTTATCTGTAAATATTTGTTTTTAATTTTCATGAGCTTTTCGCATACATTTTAGTTTTAGTATTCCTCGAGGTTATCTCAAAGGTGTTTCAAGCACTAGTCCCAGACACTAAATATATAGTACAAAACTGCTATCATACTATTTTCCAAACCTTAGCCTTATTCTGTAATATTATTCTCCTACATTGTTTTTTAATACATCTTGAATTTTTGTAAAACATTTCTGAAGTGTTAGTCCTAGCGCACAAGCACTGAAAGTAAAAACAATTTCAAGCTGGTATCCTTAAATATTAATTTTTGCTACTTTCTCGAAGTTTTCTCATATGTTTGCCAAGCAGTATTCTTACTTATCTTTTTTTTACGATCATCACATTACTGAAATTACTGAACTTAAGCCTGACTTAAAATTATTTCTGATTAAAAATCACTAAAAGTTCAATTAAAAAAATTTACAAATGTTTCACTTAAATAATCATGGGCACGTGAAAAAATATGTTCACTTGGCAATCACTGTTTACTTGGCCATCACAGTTTCAGAATGCTGGAAATCCAAGTAAAAACTGTAGAATGCAACAACAAGTAACATTAAGCCACTACAATTATACTTACATGCATGTACCGATGGTACATCGAATAAGTAAAAATAATTAATGTGATGATCGTAAAAAAAGATAAGTAAGAATAGTTAAACATACTGAGGTAGAGTAAAATAATTTCGTGCTAACCTAAATAGAAAAATGAAAAATTGGAAAAAACAGAAAATTAATAGTGATACTTATAAATGTGTTTACCAAAGGTAAATCAATTGTATACACAACAATCGTTTCTCATATTCCGTTCATTGTACATTTAAGTTAAATAGCTGATGTTAATAAGAATCTCTACCCAAGTAGATAGACTAGGGTGCTGATGAAGTGCGTGGCTGCACAGAAAAGTATCGGTATTTCCCCCAGCTTAAAGTCTAAGTTTAATTTTTCTTCTCTTCTTTAGATACTCACATTAATTAATAAAAATATTTCATTCAATAAGAATTGAAATTACTGAACTTAAGCCTGACTTAAAATTATTTCTGATTAAAAATCACTAAAAGTTCAATTAAAAAAATTTACAAATGTTTTTTAATATATCAATATTTTTTACAAGCGCATTCCGCAAACAAAATAAATATATTATGCAACTGTTAATTTTTAGTACTCCTCCAACTTTTCGCGAACGTTTCTCAAGCTATAAATTATTATTTTTTTTTTTTAATTTCTCGAATTTTTCTCAAACGTTACGCAAGCGGATATCTTAACCACTGAAAATATACATATTTTATTCTGATTTCAAGCTCTCAATATTTTTTATTAATTAAATCGCTAGTGAGTGAAAACTTACTACTCACGCGGTCTTATTTCTAGTTTCCAGTACTAAAATGTTTGCATTATTTGTCACAAAAAGCTTTCAAGCTTTCCACACAAGCAGCATAGCAATTTAGTAGTTTTCTAATTACACCCACCCAACAGCGCAAGAAAAATAGTTTAAAAAAAATTTTTTAAGCCAGTCATTGTTAGTTGATTTTTTTTTTAACTAAACAAAATAATAAAACAAACAAACCTTGTCTTTATTCCCGTGAAAAAAACTAACATACGAGTATTATTCAGCTATGAAGAAGCTTATATATATGAGTTTAAAAGAATTTTTATGCGAAATTAGGTCAACAGTGGCTTAAGTGTTATTTAACGAGAAAGAGAGAGAGAGAGCGACAGAGTGACAAAAAGGTGGCATGGAATTAAAGGTTTTTGTTTTGTGTTGCTTCTCCTGTTCTAAAACTACAATAAAACAATACTTTTGCCAAATAAAAAGTCATAAATCATTGAAACGCAAGATTATAAGATACAAATGAAATAAAGAAAAAGAGTTTTCAGCACTAAGTCTCATAACCAACTTAAAAAAATAGAGCATTATTTTGGTGGCTCTTACATGAGGGTGTGTGTCGGTCGGTCAATGCAAAAATTCCTGCGGGTTACTTTTCTGTTATCTGAACAGAAATTCGTGTTCAACTTTACTTAATTTTAACTATTTTAGGGAAAGGGAAGAAGCGATTGTTCAGCAAATATTCTTAGAAAAAACTTTTAATAGCTTTAAAGCTTTTGATTTTTTAACAGTTTCTTTGGGGCAAATTCGAATAAACGAACTTTAAGTAAAAGTTTCCTACAAATAATATTTAAGGAATAGTTCTTTCAAAAGACTTTTAGGTATTGTTCTGTTATTAATAATTTTATTTCAAATTGTAATGATTGAATCAATTTATATGGACATTTCCTTGATGTCGCACGTGACCATCGTATTTAAAGTGAAAATAAGTAATTTTTGTATAAAACGAACTTTTATTTGGACAATAGGCGTAACTTATAAATCTAAAGTATTCTTTTTCAAGATAACTGTACAAAACCAAGGCATTCGAATGTGACAAGAACAATTTTTTGGTCAGATTTTCGGTCAACAATAAAAACATTAATTTCAGCAAAATCTGAAAAAACTTTGATTTTGAGTTAATCCAAAAATTATTTAAATATTGTTTAATTCAATTTTAGTCACAGTCGCAAGTGACATTTTTTTTTCAATTTTATTTACAAAATTATAAATATGCATGAAATTATAAATTATGACATACCGTGTTCGCTTCTTACGTATGCAGTCATTCTTAATCGGGCTAAAGTTCAGTATTTATCAATTCTCGCTGTCACGTGCGACATTAAATGACAGCAAATTGCTACCATGTACAATACACATAAAATATTGTACTTAAATTAAAAAAATTAAAAATAATTTGCTAAAAAAAGTTGGTCACGTGCAACATCGCAAGTTTAATATATAAAAAATTTTTATTTATTTAATTTTTTTTAATTCGTTTTATTTTAATTTTAAAATTATGCTAAATTTTTTAAATTAAATTTTTTATTTTTTTTAGACATACGATGTCGCACGTGACCTCCTTTTTTATTTATTTTAATTTAAATAAAATATGTGTTAATCTTTCTGCATGCTCTTTTTTGACGCACTGGTAATAAATGCTATTGCTAAATGTCGCACGTGACATGGAAATATGCGATTTCACACAAAAGGTATGCAGCTATTTGCTATCTGCTATATTATACATTCTTTCTTGACTCTTTATACAATCACAAAATTTTCAGTCTCTCTCGAAAAACTGATAAACGTTGATAAACAAAACGAGCAAGAAGAAGATATCCAAATAACTTTCATTTCAATATCTGGAAATGGGTTGTGTATAAATGTAAAATTTGTCTACACTTAATAAACTTGTTTGTTGTGAAAATATCGAAAAAAAAAGTGTTTTCAAGATCTTTTCGGTAAAAATGACTTTAATTTTATTAATTTTTATTTTATTATCGTGCGATTATTGAGAAAATACAACCGTGGTATGATGGAGTCTACGAAAATTTTCAAAAAACAAATACAATTCATCAGATCAGGGTTGTATTTTTTCGTGAGTCGTACAATTGTCGTACGTCTTGTTCACCAAGACGTATGATTAATATTAATTTCGAGTGCTAGAAGGAAAATAAATTTTCCACTGGAACTCATGCAGTAGACAGTCATGCAGTATAGGAAAATATATGCCAAATATATTGTACATCTATTTAACTGTCAAGTTCGTCTTTTGGATAAAATGATTTTACATACTTTTACTTGATGTAAGAATAGTTTTTTTTTGCTATCAAACTAAATTATAGATTAAACAAAAACTCTCTACAAAACTGTCAATTGAAATTGAACTTTGCTGCTAGATTTTATAAAACAAAGAGTATAAATTGACTTCTTGTTTTAATTTATTGCTAACGAAGTCCTGGCGACATTGTAAACATTTTCTAGCAGCTCATAAAAAGTGTTTTCTTTTTGTTTTGCAAACTCCTACAGTCAAAGTTTTTACTCGTTGTTGTTGTTAACTTTTTTCTCTGTGTGCGCTTTAGGCATAACTCGGACACTATGAAATACTTAAAGTGATATAAAAATCAATGGCAGGTTTTTCTTTTTTTATAAAGTATGAAACACAATATTTATTTAAGGAATTAAAAAGTTTTTAAATGAAAATGTCTACAACAGTAATGTGGTCTGGTGTGGCAGGGTTAGAAGATTTATGAAGTTTGTTTAGAGTAAAAGTTGGACAAAATACTCGTAGAGAGCAGCAATTAAAATAAATTATAAAATAAATAGTAAAGAGCACATAATACTTAAAACTCAAAACTCATTTAAAGTTGTTAGATCATTTTTTTAGCCAACAAAAGGGAAGAATTTGAATTAATTGATAAAAAAATAAAATGAGTTTGAAATTACATTTTAAGAAAATCTTTTATGAAAAATTTTAAATAAAATACATTTCAAGTTCATTTTAAATTTTATGAATATAAGGGTAAGTTTTTAGTTATATTTCCATTGTTAGTTAAATTAAATTAATATTTTAAGGCAAATAATTTTTTAAACTATTTTAAGACAGTAAATCTGCATTTTAAGGGTATTTTTTTATGCCCTTTTTACTGAAAGACATAAAAAAGACCCACAAGGAGAAAAATTACAGGGTTAATATATTCTACAAAATTTTTTTTTCGTAAGATTTCGCTTAAAATTGCTGCGTGAGTAAGAAATTAACCCTTAAACGCGTTTCAATATTTCATTGATTTCAAGTGTTTTGAGATGAATTTAGAACAATGGTGGCTGCAAAGAGTTTTAGTTTTGGGAAAGAGTTGAATAAAAATATTATAGTTTATTAAAATATTTGCCTTAAATATTTTTTATTGATATCTTTGTTAAGGGTTCTTTTTTGTACCCCTTTTTCGAAAACTACAAAAAGCCCATTGGTAGGAGATTTAGAGGGTTATAATGCTCTAAAGAAATATTCCTCGTAAGATTTTGCTTAAATTTGCTGCAACGCGCTTGTAATATAAAAAAAAAATAATTTTATTAAAAAAAACATAACTGGCAACACTGCTGTCTTTTAAAAAGTTGTATACTGACTTGTTTTCTTTCCAAATATATCTTTTAGCAAGCCCTAAAATATTTTTTTTACATTTATCAGGTGTGTAAGACATGAGTTATATGATGTTCAAATTAAATGGGCGTGGCGACTCCCACTTTTAAAAGCACTAGATTATGTAATTTTAAATGAGCCCGAGGTATTTAAAATATTTCCTAAGATTCGCTGGGACTAAAATAAGTTTTTAATTATGAAAAAGGATTTTGTCACATTAACTGATCCAGATGTGTTTTGCAGTAAACCGATGGGGTAGAAGTAACAGAATAAATGTAAAAAAGTTAAAAGGGCGTGGCCCTGCCCATTTTCATAAGTCATGATTGTGCTATAAGAAAAATTCAAAATGTGTAAAAAACTTTGTAAAAATTATTTGGATAAAATGTCGTCAAATAATTATAACATATTATGTGATCAATATGTATTTCGCAGCAACCAATTTGGTAAAAGTACCTGAATAATAGTAAAAAAATTAGGGGCGTGGCCCCTCCCACTTTTATACTGCCCTCTTTTGTAGAGCATGATTGTGTCATTACAAGAACTCAAGGTGTGTATACAATTATGCAGGAAGCAATTAGACGAAAGCGCGTAAGATACTAAAATATTAAATTTTAATGGGCACGGCTACGAAATTTAATTGTGTCATATTAAGTGATCAATATGTGTTTCACAGGAACCGTTTGGGTAAAAGCACTTGAAATATGGTAAACATAAATTAAGGGGTGTTGCCCGCCCACTTTTATACCAACCTGTTTTATAGAAGAACTCAAGGTAAGTACAAATTTTTGTAAGAACTATTTATAAAAAGATTCTTAAAATACTTTAATGGGTGTGGTTACGCCCACTTTTCTAGAAATGTAATTATATCATATTAAAATAAACTATTCTTAAGTGATCAATATTTTTTTCACAGGAAACGATTGAGTAAAAGCATTAGAATAATATAAAAAAATAAAGGGTGTGGCCCCACCAAATTTTATACTGCCTAGTTTTATAAAGTACCAAAGGTTAACGGGCGTGGAACCGCCCACCAATACAATAACTAGTTCAACCTATGAAGAAAATTTTGGATAGAAGCAAGTGAAATGCTTTGTTAAATTTTAAAGGGCGTGCCAGCCCATATTTTTGGGACGGCAGCTTTACCTTCTCAGTCAAAAAAAAAATAATAAAAACAATTGACGGAGTCCTAAATAGAACAAATAAAAGTAAATGAAAAATATACATTTCTATATTTGAATTAAGAAACTCCTTTTGGGTAAGAAACTCCCCTTTCTCGATATGAAGGTATTGGTTGGGATATAATGTGCAACTGTTTTTTAGAAGAACCGGCGCTGTGGGATGAACCAGACGTAATGTTACGGTGTCGAAATTATATATTAAATTTTAATGAATGAAATATATTTACAGCCGTATTGGCGTTTCAAAAACGTATACATTTTTTTTACATTTGTGTGGCAAAAAGCTTTCCTTAAAGAGATTTAAAAAAGTAGCTTCAAAATCTCTTAAAGATTTAATTGAAGATTTTTTTTGTAAAAAATCATTATATTTTATTATTTTAATTTAAGCTCGCCACCGATTTATTTCTGAAAACTTTTTTAATATATCTTAATTTAACTAAACTGTAATCTTTATTGCTCAAATCTTTCACTTTAGCCAAAGTATAAATGGCTTGTTTTAATTCGTAAGCTTTTTTTCATTTGAATTTAAGCTTTCCACGTAAATTTTGTTAAACTGTTATTAATAGCAGCAAAATCGTTTTTAAACAATTTCAATTTAAATTTCTTCAAAAGCGCTTAAAGTACTTGAATAAAATACAACACTGAAGAGAAAATATTAAACGCAATAAACGGAGTATAAAAAAACAAGCAACAAGTGTAGCATTTTAAACGCAATAAAACCAAAGGGTCCATACAAATATTTGCACGTAGTGAAAGGCAGCATCAGCAAATGGTTTGAATGCATAAAATTAAAGAAAAAAATATTATTTTTCTTGCTGTTGGTTTTTTGTAAACTATTCAAGTTAAAGGTAATAAAATTGATTAACACTTGTTTTATTTTTTGATTTAATTAAGCAATAAATAAGAGGAAATTTTTTCGCTAGTATTGTTTAAAATTTTATACTTTTTAAAATTTTTTTATGCGTTACTTATTATTATTTTTGTAAAGTATTAAATATATATTTTTCTTATATTATATTTATGTTATTTTTTTCAATTTAAAAACTATTTTATCTCAAGCATTTAATTCAAAATTAATATTAATCATACGCCATGATATTACGAGTTACTCCCTTAATATTAATCATACGCACTTAATGATAAAATTTTACAGGGTGTTCCAACAACACATTTAATTTTCAATATTTCGGAGATTTAAAAAATAGGAATTAATGAAACAATATACATACGCTCGAAAAATGCATTTAAATTAATAAAATTCGTTAAAAAAAAATTATGAAATTTCATGGCCACGGTTTATATAACTAAAGATTCCTTTTTGGGCCGCCGTAAAGCACCTTCATCATCAGAAATTTTGAGACTAATGCAAAAATATCGCTTAAAACATGAAGATTAGAACGTAGTTTAATTAAGTGAGAGATTTGTCTTGTGCAAAGCTTATTAGCAAGCTTTAGATAACATGAAACATCTTTTTTAAAGTTTTAGTCCAGTTGCTTTTGCAACAAACCCTTTTTACCCCGATTTACACGTTTGTATTTTTATTTTCAGTTTTATTTTTAAGCTTAAAAATTTGGCACACTTTTATATATAGACGAAATCCCTCAACGAAAAATTATCTTGTATTTTCTTTTCATTTGCAAGTTTTTCTCTTTCTTTTCTTTTTCTTTTCAAAACAAACTATCTATTATTAACGTCTTAGCTGTACGCCTTTGTTACATTTAATTTCATTTATATAAGCTGGTTTGCTTTTTTTTGTGCCTCTTCTTTCTATAAACAATTTGCTATAAATACATTCATTATAATCGTTATAGCCAACACAGTCCTTGTTACTGTGTGGAAGAGGGGACGGGCGGGCCAGCTTTGGCTCTCTGTGCTAAGAATACTTAAGGCCACATTGAAAAGTTTAAGTGTAAATTCTGCTCAGAAGAGATTTAGTTTATGGCAAATATTGTAAATTGAAAAGTAAAATATTAGCAGGAAAAGAAAAATACATACAAACAAAAAAGATTAAAACATAATAAAGTAAATAATAGTTAGGCTTTGGCAACATATTTACAGATATTGAAGAAGAACAATATGCTGTTGAAAGTTGAAGATGTTGTTTTAGTAAATTAAATAAATTTTTTTTAAAGAAAATTAAACTAAAAAATTTTATTTCTCAGCTTAATAAAAATTGTTTAAGCATGTGAAAATGTTGGTTTAATAAACTAAACTAAGTTTCAGTAAACCAAACTAAAAAAATAGTTATTCTTAAATTAAAAAAAATGTTTAAGAAAACTCAAAGTTTTCACAACAAAAAATTATCTTTCATAAAGATAGATTTCTTTAAAAATTCTGCAAAGCTTAAAAAATTAGTTTTATTTTACTTTATAAATGCTTTTAAGCTAAAAGTTACTTAAGGTACGTTCACACTGGTCAAACATTTGCCCAAAAAAGGGTAACCCCTAAATACTTATAAAAACTTTTTTAATTCTGACAAAACTTTGTCAAGTTAAAGAGTAGACAATAATGTTTTATTCTATGACATTGTTTATTAGTTGTGTTCGAAACTGTTTAAGTTTATAAACAAGTCTCTGGGTCAAAACTTTTTTAATAGTGTTTGTTGGTTACGTTTTTTTGGGCAAATGTTTGACAAGTGTGACCGTAGCTTTAGGCGTATAAACGTCTAAGAAATATAAATAAAATAATTAATATTAATCATACGCCACCGTGGCACGTAAAGTGCATTTTGTGCCAGAAACACCATTTCCACACTACTCAATTTTATAAATCGAATGAAGCAGTTGTATAAGGAAATGTTAAAGTATGAAATAAGACTTTAAATTTTTTTAGAAAAATTTAATTTTATTAAAAATAAATTGAACGAAAGTTCAATTAAGAAATTACTTGTCCCAAAATATTTGCAAATAATTTTTTTTCTATAGAAATATTTTTATTTTTATTTATTTATAACATGCCTAAGAAGGCATGCAGCTGCAGCATTTTAATTTAATTTTCTTAAACAATTGCTGGCCTTTAATCTTAAAAATCTTTTTATTTAAATTATTTTGCTGACTCGGCCTCTACATCAGGCAAATAACAACAACAACTCTTCTAACATATTCATTTTGTAAATGACTATTCAAAATCACTTTTACTAATTTAAGGCTAATTAAAATGCAGAAATGTTGATATTGCCAAAAAATATTCTTATATATTTTTTTATTTTGCTTTTATCTTCTGTATCTTTTATAAAGAGCAAATTTTTAGCTGCAAACAAGTTAAAGTAATTATTTTATATTGTGGCTCTTGTATTCGAAAATGATAAATTATTATAAAGAGCTGAGAATTTCTTGGCAAACTTCAAACCTTTTTTTTTGGAAACTTAATGTTACAACATTTTGTTTGCAAATGGAAACATGTCATTTACAAGAGAAAGTAAATTTATATTTCAAGGATAAATCAGAGATTTAAACGATATTAAATTCTAAATATGTGTTTCTAGGTAATGGATTTGTTATCTTTACGAATTAATATGCTTAAATAAAATTCAGTTCCAGAAATTTTTTATTCTCTTATTTTGATAAGCTAAATTAAACAAATTAATAGCAAGATTAAAAGCCGAGTGTTGCTACCTGAACTATTCAAATCTTATTGTCCCAAATATGCTTTTTTTTATTATTTTGTTATAGAAAATATATACACAAAAAAATCGGGTAAGTCTTTATTGATATTTGAAAAGTTTAAAATAAATATGCAAGTAATGTGAATAATTTTTTTTAGAATTTAATTCTGTGAACAAGATTTGTTTCAAAGAAATTTTACCAAAACTTTTTAGTCACAAAATAATTTTTTTTCGAAACTTAAAGAAATTTTTTCGAAATAACCCCCAAGTAATTTTAAATTTGTTGTCCCAAAATATTTTTCCTTGGAATAATTTTTTGTCCAAAAAAAATATTTTGCTTTATTGTAACTTTGAATTTCAAAACAAAAAATAAACAAGAGGAGAAATTTCGAGAGAAAATTTGTTTGGCTTCTGAAAAGTTTAAAATAGAGTTTCATAACGCGCCAAGCCCCTTAACGAAGAAATAAATTACAATTACAAAAGAATTAAAAAAAACACCCTTCTAAATAATTTTCATTCCATTTTCCACATAAATAAAACCGATACACATTTATTTAAGCATAAGTAACAGAAATTGTTTATAAATTTTTTTTTCAGAAGGCTGTGCTATCGTCAAATAAAACAAATAAAATCTAATAACATCTACTGGCTGGCAAACTGTGAGGCTCATAAAAAAGTCCTTAAGAAGCAAGAAACAAAATGTAAACAAATAAATCGTGATTTTTATAAATTAAATTTTACTTTTTGTTATGCCTCTTGAAATCTTAATGCTAATAAAATTACACTTGTGCACCAAGTAGCAAAAAACAACATCTTTCTTCATCTCTCTCTCTCCCTCTCTCTGTCTTTCTCTCTTTCTCACTGTGTGTTAATAAAACCAATGACAAAATTTACAAACGGAAAATCTTTCAACAAAAAATCGATAAACAAATTAAAATTTATTTACTACTACCACACATTTATTAACAAACTTGTTAATTTGTATGTGAACAAAAGCCTTGAGGCACACAAGCGCCCCTTTTAATATTCGTTCATAATTTGCAAAATATAATGAATTCCCAGTATTTAAATTAAATATTAAAAATTTACGAGGGTGTGTTGGAATTTTCAACCTTTAATGTCCTTAAGAAAATTATTTTCTTTGGAAAATATTTTCTATCAAAAACGTTTGAATATAAAAAATTTTTGGGACGCAAAGACGAAAACAATATTTTTGGGACGAACATGTTTTTATAAAAATTATTTTGGGACAAATTCTTTTTCATAACTCTGTTTTTTTGTGCAACTTACATATGTAGAACTTAGCTATCAACATTTTTTAATAAATTTTGTTTAGAAAATTTCTTCCCAAGAGAAATTTTTGGGCAAAATATTATTTTGGAAAAAACTATTTTCCGTAAATTTTTTTGGACGAATATATGTTTTAACGACAAGGAACTTCTCTTAATATGTATCTAGATTTAACAGGCTAAAGTTCGTATCGCATTGCAAGCCAAATTACATGTGATAAATATTAATGAACAAATAACATCAAAGTTAGTTGTAAATATTCTGACAACAACACATATTTAGGGAGGAAAATCTTTCCATAGAAATTTTTTTGGGACAATCATTTTGTGTATAATCTTTTTGAGTCAAAAATTTTCTTCTCAATGCGTTTCCTATACAAAATTTATATTGATTTATTGTCGGAAAAACTTTTTATTTTGGACAAAGAGTTTTCAAACAAGTCTTAGGAAATAAAGGTTTTCGGAGAACTTTTACCTAAAGAAATATTTTCTGTGACGAAAAATATCTCTATAGAAAACTTCTTTTTGACGAAAGATTTTTCTATAGCAGACTTTTGTCTATCGAAAAATTTCTTGGGACACAAAATTTGTATTAAAGACAAATATTTGTTCTATATAAAAATTTTTAAGACGTATGAAAATTATTTTGTCAAAAAATAATTTTTGGGACAAGTAATTCTATTTAAGTTAAAAACTTCTTCTATACAATATTATTTTGTCACAAAAAGTGTATTTTTGTGACAAAAAATGTATTTGTATAATAAGTATTTGTAAGGAAACGTCTGCAAAGAAATATTGTTTGGAACAAAAAAACTTTAGAGTGCATTTAAGAAAATTATTTGACAAATAATTTTGAAAACTAAATGGGGTTTGGGACAGAAATTTTGTCTATTCTTAGGGCGAACATTTGTACTTGACACTTTTTATTTCTTTTAGATTAATATTTTTTTATAGAAAGTTTTTCTAAAGAAAATTATTTTGTGACAGAAATGTCTCTTAATCATATTTTGAGATAAAAATTTTTCATATAAATTTTTGGAAACAAACGTTTTCATAGAAGCTTTTTCTGGGGAAATATATTTTGGGACAGAAAATTATTTCTTTAGAAAATACTTAGAACGGAAAGTATCATAAATATTTGCTTGAAATAAAAAATTTTTAATTGAAAATATGTTTCTCTAAAAAAATAATGGTTTTTTGATTATTTCTGTAATAATATGTATGTATATGTTGTGTTGAAAAAATGTTCCAAAGAAAATTTCTTTGAGACAAAACATATAAAAAAACTTTCTGAAGTCCTTAAAAAAATTAAAAAAATTAAAAAATTTTTTAACGAATTTTTTTTTGGGACAAAACTTTTTATACAAAATTGTTTGGGATAAAAAATTTTGTAATATAATTTGTTACGCAAATTTTTAACATACATTTCTTTGCTATATCAACCTTTGCTATAAAAAACTTTTGTATGAAAAGTTTGTGACAAAAAATTTTTTTGCAGATCATTTTCTTTTTAAAATGGGTTTTTTGGGGAATTTTTTTTTGTTACAAAAAACATATTTCTGTAGAAAATTGCTTTTATAGGAAAAATTTTTTTGCATTAAAAAATATTTTTTGGGACAAAATTTTTGGGACAACATTTTTTGGGACATAAGAATTTTAATATTCAAATCTTGTCTCAATGGAATAAAATAGTTTTTTTAAGGAATACAAAAAAAAATAATAACCAAATCTTGTATCAATGCTCCTCTTAATAATAATAATATTTTAAAGGAAAAGTTTGTTAAATAATAATAATACTTTCTTACAGAAAACCCACCTGCAGCTAAATTTATTATGAGAAACACTTGTCTCCAGCTAAACTTTTGTGGATAAAATTTTCTCTTAAGTTTAAATTTAATATTTTGCACAGTTATTGTTAGCAGTGTTATTAATCCTTTTCCCCCATCACAATGTTTAAATACGTTGAGTATATAAAATTTAAATAATATTAGTTTTATTAATGGCGGAGGAGGAGGAGGAAGTGGCGGGTGAACACAACGTTACTGATTTAAGGATATGAACACTTCTACCCTCTTACACAAATTCTGATACTTTTATTATAACTTGCATGCATGTCTGCTTGAAAAACGTGTGTGAAATCAAGCTGAACAAATTAAACCAATTAACTTTTACTTATTAATATTTTTATACTCGTATTTGTTGCTGCCGCTTGAAAAGATTGCTACGCTGTTTTATAGAGTTTTCCAAATATGTTTGCAAACAATTCAGCTGTATTATGTATCAATAAAATGTTATCAAAAAGTTTATATTAATTAAATGATTAACTGAATGTAGGAATACTTAGAAAGTCTGTAAATGCTTTCTGTTATGGGTAAAATTATGTATAAATATAGAAATAATGAGCAAGTGAAAATAACTTTTTCTTAGTTAAAACTTTAAGAAGAAAATGTCTTAATTAAATGTTGTTTATAATTTATTTACTTAAATTTATATCAAATTAATATATGAAAAAATTTCTTGAATTTGTACATTGTGCCTTATTTATCGTTAATAGTATTTTTGCGCCTAAGAGCAGGCAACAATTTACGAATGCAAGTGTCCTGTTTTAGCTGTTTAACAAAATAAAAGTTCAACTAAAAGCTGGTGGCTGCTGCTTGGATGGAGAGCAAACAAAAAATTGTTTGTTAAAAAATAATATATTTTTTTTATTTTTAATTACAAGACCTATTATTTTTTCACTACTTAACTTTATAAAATCCATACCATTATAGACACACACAAACACACACATGTATGTATGTACGTGCAACTGTGCTTTTATATTTAGTGTTTGTATGTGTTTTGTTTCTTTTTTTTTAATATGAGCCAGAGAAGCACAAAAGTGTAGAAAATATTATGAAAAGCGCTTATAAATATGCAACACTATTTGTTTCGTGTTTTTACAAGGCCTTTTTAAAGCACGTTTTTCCCTCACATTTATTTTTCATATATATCTCTTTTTTTTCTTTCTTAATTTTTGCAAAATGAGCATATTCATGCAAGGCTGTTGCTGCTGTTTTTATTTGTGTATGACTGGATGAATGTGGGTTTCAATTTCACTATAAAATATCGTAGGCCTCTTCATCAGAGCCTTCGTTATCATCGTTAGCTATAGTTTCTCAGTGATTTCATTTCTTCACTTTTTTTTATTATTTTAAACACATAGATACTTCTACAAGTCATGTCTTTATATAGAGCAGCAGCAACCACGCTTAAAACAAAAGTTAAGAGCTTTTGCAATGAATTTCGGTTGAGCTACATTTTGGGACATTTCATTTCTGTGATAAATTAAATAGAATCAGACAAAAATTTTACTTTGAGACAAATTTTAGCCAAACAAAATTGTTTTATATAGATAAATTTGTACCCTGAAAATTATCTTGTCCTCAGATTAAATTTATCGCTGAAAAATGTGTTGTCCTACAAAATTTTAGTTTTTTAGGCGAACAAATTTTTTTTTAGAAATATTTTCGAATATATAAAATTTTCTTTTAAATATATATTTTTTTTTATAATAAAACTAGTTTTGTGTAGAAAACCTTTGTCATCAACTTTGCCAACTTTATTTTACCACTCTCGTTCACATTTTGTTGATGGGCGAGGCGAGAAAGTGTGTGTGTGTGTGTGTGAGAGAAAGCAAGTTTGTGGAAAAACTACGAAAGCCTTAAAGGCTTTTAAAACAAATAATGGGTTTTGCATATAAACAAGACAACGTGCCAGTTCCAAATACAAAAAAATAAAAAAAAATAGCAACAGTAGCATTCAGGCTCATGCTGCAACACCAAACGGTTGCATTTATTTATTTTTAGCTGCTCGTTTGTGTGTGATTTGAGCAGTTTGATTCATTATACATACTTCTGTTTTTATTTTCTCATGCTTTGGTGGCACAAAATGACTTTGAGATCCCCCCTTAATGACTGTTTTATTTTGCTGTGTAAAATTATTGTGATTTTGTGAACGTGTTCTCATAAACAAAAAATTTTTTTTTATTACCAACAATTAATGGCATTTCATGAGCAGTTTTACGGCCTTATTCATAAACAAATAAAATGTTTGTACAAAGATTTTACATAAGAAATTTGTTTTATTACAATTCTGTTATAAGCCAAAAATATATTTTTTGAATAAAACAATAAATAACAATAAATTTGAATATTTTGTAGGTTTTATTTATGTTTAGTCCAAATTTTTATTTTAATATAGTCTGCTTTTAGGCGCAATAACTTCTACCATAGAAATTTAAAGAGAAAGTATTTGCTTTTTACTTACTTTCAGTCTTCTCACAATGTCACCAGCAAACGTTCGATCGTATATTTATATTGAAAACAACAACAAACTTTCTAATGTTATTGTTTTTTGCAATGCAAGTTGTCGATCGAACGTTTGCTGGTGACATCGTGGGACAGCCCGTTAAAAGTTTGTTTTAAAGACCGATACGCAGTTCTTACGGCATTTCTCGTTTGTAACTTTAATAATTTATTCGACAGAATTTTTCTATAAAAAAATTTTTGTTTTGGGACAAAAAAATTTTATTTTGGGACAAAATATTTCAAATAAAACTTTCAGAGGTAACGTTTTCATAGAAGGTTTGTCAAGAATAAGTTTTTATGGGACAAAAAAATTATTCTGGAACGAGAAATTTGTGTGAAAGTAAAAATTTTTCTATAGAAAAGTTTTTTTTGGACAAATTCATGTTTTTTGGCCAACAAAAACAAAAAAATTACTATGCATATTTTTGTGACAACTGTTTATTTTTAAATAATTTTTTTTTCATATATAAATATTTCTTCTTCAGAAAATTAGTTTTTATTTCGGCACAAAAAAATTCAAATAAAATAAAAAAAAAACAATTTTATAGAAGGATTGTCTAAAGAACTATTTTTGGGACAGACCTTTTTTTGGGACGAGAAATGTTTCCATAAAATTTTTTTGATAAAAAACTTATGTATATTTTTTGGACGAAATTTTTTTTGTTAGGGATATATTTTTTGGGATATAAATATATTATTTTGGAACATCATATATTTTTTATACAAAAAACTACTCTAAATATTTTGAACGAGAAGAATTTTTCTGCAAACATTTTTGTTTGGGTCAAAAATATTTCTACAGAAAATTTTTGGGACAGGAAATATTTTTTAACATAGGTTTTACTTACAAAAAAATGTTTCTTTAAAAGAAAATTTGATGCAGGGCGCGTGAAAACTATTTTGTCATGGGAAATTTTTATTTTGGGACACAAAACTTTCAAATAAAATATTGGAAAGTATAGTTCTCTATTTTTTTAGTTCTAAAACGAAAAAAAAAACGCTTTCTCACACAAGTTTTTGTCTCAAAAATCTTTTATTTGGAAAAAAAAAGTTTTCCATAAATTTGGTATGCAAAAAGTTATTCTTGCAAGGAAAAACTTTTGTATTGGAAGCTTGTGTGTAAACAATTTTTAGTCTGTATAAAACATTTTTGGGATGAAAAACATTGTCTTTTGAACAAACATTTCTTCTATGGAAACTTTTTGCTGAAGAAAATTATTTTGTGCCAATACATTTGTCATATTTTTATAAATTCTCAAATAAATATTTGAAAAGCAAACGTTTTCATAGAGATTTTTGTAAAAGAAATATTTTTTTTGGAACATAAAATGTTGCAAGGAAAATTTATTTTGGGACAAAGCACACGCGTGTATAACTTTTCTAAGAGAACACTTTTTTGCATGAGTTTTATATGACAAAAAATTATTCTACATCATTTATGGATGATACATTTTTTAGGGGCCAAAACTTATTTGGGAAATTTTTACAATCTATATGAAACATTTTTGGGACGAAAGATTTCTCTTCGTAATTTTTTCTTTTTGAACAAATATTTCTTATATGGAAAATTCTTTGAACGAAAAGTTTTCCTTACGAAAATTATTTTGTGACAATATATTTTTTATAATTTTATCGTGGGACAAAAAATTTTGTTATAAATTTTTGAAAAAAAAAATTTTTTTTAAGGAAACATATTTTGGATCAAAAAATTTTCCATAGAACTTGTTTAGAACTTTTCTATGGAAAAACTTTTTTCTCAAATTTTTTTTTGGGAATTATGTGTGTAATGGCGAAAAATTTTTTGTGGAAAAGATTTTTTTTAAACAAAATTTTTTGGGACAAAAAATTGGCTGGTGTGTTACGGAAAATTTTTATTATACATAACTAAAGATGAAAATGTTAAAGATTTTATACATGAACATGTCTTCAACATGAAATGAACAAATTTTTATAAATACGAGTAAGAAGCACACAAAAAAACTAGTTTGAATGGAAAACAAGAAAATTAAACTAAAAATAGCAGCTGCACGAAATATGTGTTTACTATGCTATTTCGTTTTTCTTATAGACATTCTTTGCAGCATACTTTTCAGAGCCGTACGAACGAAACAAACGCGGTCGCTCGGTCATTCACTTAAGCGGGTGGAGTGTTTCAAACAAAACAAAAAATTCGATAAGGATGTTGTTGCACAAAAACTATAAGACAACACTTTGAAGTAGCAAGAATATAAGACTAAACATTGCAATATTTGCCAGCGAAATAAAGAAAAAAGAACACACTAAGCCTAAATGTAGACTATAAATATACAATGCAAATGGAAAAACATAAACAAACTTTGAGAGAAATAGAATGTACAAGAAATATATTTTATATATATATTTTTTAAATAAGTCTTTTTTTAAGTCTGCAGCTGCAATTGTCTGCAGTTTCACTTGGTTTTTTTTCTGTTACTTTTGCTGCCGCATTGGCATGATTAGAGCCGGTCGAGAAGTTGTGTTTCTAAAGTTTTTGTGCAAAGATAAGAAAGAATATCTACATGTTACTGTCTCTTTTGTCAAAGCTTGTTATGACAAAGTGAATTTTAGTATTTGTATTATTTTTATTTATAAACTTTTATAGATTGGTAGAGGTTTATGGTTGTTTATTTAAAATTTTATAGCATATTTTTAGGCTAAAAGTAGAAAATTTCTTTTAAAGGAATAGAGTATTTCAGGGAGTCAATAAATTGTGTTTTTATAAACTTTAATTTTTATTTTAATTTGAAATTTATTTGCTTGTGGTTTAGCTTGGTCTATATACGTATTTCATTGGCGCTTAAACCAAATCATCAGTAGACTTCAACCACAAATTTTGAACAGTCACAAACCTCTTACTTTATGCACAGACTTTCAAAAACTATATGAGAATTCATAGAACAATAATATTTTTGAAAATCACAAAGACAAAATAAGTTTGGTAGGCTTTGAAACTCATACAAAACCCAGCAAATAATTTATATTCGATATGAATCTATTTTATTTTTCTACACCTTCATACAATTAGAAATCCATTGGATAACAATAAAAGTAATTACAAGGATTTCTAATTGTATGAAGGTGTAGAAAAATAAAATAGATTCATATCGAATATAAATTATTTGCTGGGTTTTGTATGAGTTTCAAAGCCTACCAAACTTATTTTGTCTTTGTGATTTTCAAAAATATTATTGTTCTATGAATTCTCATATAGTTTTTGAAAGTCTGTGCATAAAGTAAGAGGTTTGTGACTGTTCAAAATTTGTGGTTGAAGTCTACTGATGATTTGGTTTAAGCGCCAATGAAATACGTATATAGACCAAGCTAAACCACAAGCAAATAAATTTCAAATTAAAATATAATTATGACAATATGTCGAATAATAAACTTCTTAAATCTTTAATTTTTATTTAAAGAAAATGTTATGCAATCACTTTTGCTGGAACTTAATAACAAATAAAACAAATAGCAGATGTATGTACGTATGTATATAAAAATATTGCTTGCTTACAAGAAAGTTTGTGTAAAGAACTATTTTTGAAATTGTAGTTTTTCTTAAGCTGCGCCTGAACTTTATTGTTGTTATATGTGTGATTATTTC
Organism: Tachina fera; assembly: GCA_905220375.1. Classification (NCBI taxonomy): domain Eukaryota; kingdom Metazoa; phylum Arthropoda; class Insecta; order Diptera; family Tachinidae; genus Tachina; species Tachina fera. The sequence goes on from LR999963.1 coordinate 183,504,150, forward strand.
TTAAAACCGACATATTTTTAAGCAATTTATTGGGTATGTTAACATGTTTCAATCTGATTAATGTAGTAATTTTTCATTTCTCCCTTGTCGCAAATTATGGTTGACTTAAATTTTTTTTGTATTTCTATTGATGTTATATTGATATATCGTTAAGGCTTATGAATTATGTAACTAATTAATTTAACAAACGTTTAGGAAAATTCAATTAAATCACATAATCTACAGCATTCACACACACACACAATTATTCTCATTAATTATTTCTATTTATAATAATGAGATTAAGCGAATGATATAAGAGGAAAATATTATGGAAGGAATTTATCCAATTGCATTAAATTAATAAATAAAGTTTGAATAAGATGTATAAAATATAAGCAATATGGCTGGCTTTGTTGCAACATAAGCATATTTGGAAAGAATCTAGTTTTTGCTGAAAATAAGTTTATGGTTTTCAATCAATGTTTCTTCTCTAAACGGGTGAGTGTACAACAGAGAATGATAATGAGTACAAAATAAGTTAATAGTCTTAATTTTAGTTACTGGGTAGAGCAAACAATTTGTAGTCTCACATATTTTCTCTTAAGCAGATTTAACTAAAGCAGGTTCCAACATGCGAGAGCAACTCTACTTCGTTTATGCAAAACAGTAAAATACGCTACAACTAAAAATAAAAAGGCAAATTCTTATCAAGCACATTGAATCTCTCTGATACTTTTAGGGCCAATTTCACCAACCGTATTTAAATATCAATTCATATTTAAATGTTGATTTTCATTCATTTTTGTATGGAAAAATGACTTTAAAATATGAATTGATGTTTAAATAAGTTGGTAAAATTGGCCCTTAGTCTGATTATGCTTTAATTCATAGTATGGATATTTAGCAGGACAAAAAAATATACGCATAATGCTCGGGATAATTATTCATCATTTGCCACCGTATACATACATTTTGTACATAGAATGGAATGGAATGGAAAATTTGTGGATGTGTGTGGCTATTTGAAAAAATGTTTTATGTGTGTGTGCGTAAATAAAATATCCCTGTATATACGCGTAACTAACCGATTAATACTCAGAGTATTTTTATACTCATGGGTATGATTGTAGCTCATGCATTCTATACATTTTAGTTCTACTTGTTTATGCTGCGTAATTTAAAAGATATGTGTATTAGTACTTCAAACGATACTTTAGTCATTCTCTAGTGTAATTTGAATGAAATTTTTACACAACATTAACTATGAAGCAATGAATTTTTCTGCATTGTTCACATAAACAAGCGATATGTTTAATAATGTTTTTGTGCCCATACATTTTTTCATAATTTTGTTTTGGGACAAAAATTGCTCAAATAAATATTTGAAAAGAAGAAAACGTTTTCATAGAAGTTCTTATGAGAGAAATATATTTTGGAACACAAAATGTTGCAATGAAAATTTTTTTTGGGACAAAGCGCACTTGTGTATAACTTTTCTCCGGACAGAAAACTTTTTTCCATAAATTGTATATGGCAAAAAATTATTTTTAATAATTTTTGGGAGGATAATTTTTTTAGGGACGAAAACTTTTTAATCTATGTATATGAAACATTTTTGGGACGAAAGATTTCCCTTGAAAATTTTTTTGCTTTTGAACAAATATTTTTTCTATGGAAAATTCTTTGAACGAAAAGTATTTCTTATGAAAATTATTTTGTTTTAAGAAATGTTTCATAATTTTAGTTTGGGACAAAAAATTTTTAAATAATTTTTTGTTTTGTAATTAAAAATAAATAAAACTATTAGGTCGAAGAAAATTACCTTCACCAATCTTAAAAACTTTGAGGCTTGTACATCATCAGTTCAAAGCTAAATTTAATGTTTTTTCTTGATTGAATATGAAACAGTTTGATAAATGAATTTAATTTTTATATGTTGATAATTTTTTCTAGGACCCAAGAAATATCTAATTTATTTTCTCTTTTAATTTTTCCTGTATAGTCAGAGTAGTTTAGCAGCTCAAAATAATAGATTAGAATATTATTAATGTCATCATGGCTTCAAAATATTAATCTCGAGTCTATTATTGTACACTTAAATTTGGAACAACAACAAAATATTAAAATTTGTTTTTATTTTGAATGTGAGTGTGCGACAAGTTGAACATTATCGATATCGTGGGATTGGCCTCTAAATAACTTAAGTCTCCAAAGAAACAAGAAAATATATTGGCGCGTATTCATGGTCAAAGCAAAGTATAGTTAAAGATTTTAAAACCAGTATTTCGAATGGTAATACTGGTTTCAGATTGTTGAAGTATACTTGGTTTTGACTATGAATATGCGCCATATTGAAATTAATTTCTCTTTTCACGCCTTAAGGTTCTTCAATTTTCACTTAACTTGTTTATGTTATACAAGAGAAACCAGTTTTCTTTAAAAAAAAAACTATTATTTGATCGCATCGATTTTCTTTCAATATTCTTGTTTAATTTTTCTATTTTAAATAATATTTTTTTAATAATCTTAAAAGCTTCAGTAATGTCAGATGTGTGCCATTAATATGAAAATTGTTCGCTTTGATTGTGTTCTCTCTATTTGTCACTCAGCTCAATTTATACAATTGTTTTCATTTCATAATGTTTTATAAATATGTAGAACAAAAAAAAACGAAAATGACAACCAAATAATTATAGATTTTTAAAGCCTTTTTATATTAGTGACAAATTCATTTATATAAATTGAGATATAATTTTTGAATTTAGAATCAGCTTGATAATCGTAGACTTTTAATTTAATGTGGGAGCAAACAACACACATACATTTGCTCACACACACATACACGTTTAAAGCACGTAATCATGTAACAATTATTTGAGTAGTTGTATGGCGGCGTAATACTGGTTTGGAAACCCCACAAACAAACTACTATAAAATCAATTTGGATATGACTGGAGATACAACTAGAATATTGAAGATAGAAGTATATTAAATATTTAAGGCTAACTACACTGTCCAACACAACAAAAACAATTATAATAAAATAAATAAAATAATAAAAAATTAAAATAATAATAATAATAATAATAAAATTAATTAAAATAAAAAATTTTATATAATTTTTCGAATAATAATAGTATTAAAATAAATAATGTAATTAATAAATAAGCAAAAATAAAAAAATCACTATATAATTGTTCGAATTGTAATTTTTTTGGAGGGCTGCCAACACTCTGCTACTAAAAATTTAACGATTTTAACTATTGAACTACCTCTTATTCATGCCAGTGTGCACTGTGTGTTTGTCTGTGAAATAAGTCTACTTTCACTTATAATTAGAAAGAGATTCGATAGGAATATATCGGACCTTATTTTCGATTTTATTGTAAGCGACAAAAATTAAAGTTTTCAGGAGAAGGTTTTATTTCAATATTCAAATTAGTTTTTGTACTTAAATTATCGCTAACGATAAAATTTTACAGCCCGTATATTAAAACTTATCAATAATTTTGGCATTTTGATAATTCTAAACTATGGGTAATTCCATACAATTTTAATTTCAATAAAAATAATATATTTTCGATAACATTTCACTTATGGTAAAATTGAAAATAAGGCTCGATATATAAAAAAAACTAATAATAACAAAGCATTCCCTATCAAACATTTTACTGCTTGTTTGCTGGTATATATTATTTAGTGCACTACTACTAATGCAAGAACACAGGCATTGTCCTTAAGCAGGAAATGAACATGAGATTGATAGTGTGTTTATCATTTTAAATGAGTTGTTCTAAGGAATTTATGACAGGTTACCTATCAGCTCTGTTGGTCTATATTTGGATGCAAATCTGACAATGACAATTTTATTTCGTTTTCGCAGCTAAACTTTTCTATCGTTAAATTGTGTTAGGGGAAAAAATTTGCAAGGCAGCCACGAGCTGCCTCCTATACACATTTGACACTAGTGTAAATAACTATTATGCAAAAGTACTGCCTACTTTTAGGCGCTCACAAACATTATTGTGTCGGGGCCAATTAAGGTTTTGTTTGTCAATTTCCTGGCTTTACGTTTCGCAATTTAAATCGAAAAGCACTTCACAATACACTTGATATAAATGCATAGACTAAATGGAAGCCATCAATCACAAGAAAAAAAAAATAAGCAGAAATAAAAGAATAAATGCCCACATTTAGCATTAAAAATATTTCAATAACAATTTTTGGTTTAATAAATCCCTCTTGATTATTAAATCTCTCATAAATATTTCTATTAATACAAAAGCAAAATTTTTTCGTTAATTTTTTTAATAAATATTTAGAATTAAACTAAACTACTTGAAATATAAATAGATATTAAATACAAGTTAATACAACTCAAGTGAGTTTTAGAGAAAAATAAAACAAAACAATATGAAAATAGATTCTGTGTAAAAAAATATAATTGACTTTTACCTTTGAGTTCAAAATTATATAAGCCTCTTAAATAAAATGATGTAATTTCTACTAAATGCAATACACGCAATGAAATTTAATTTAATATTTAATGCAAAACAGGTTTCAATTTCTTCTATTTTATATAAAAACAAAAAAAAATAATATGAAAAGGGATTTTATATATTTTTTCCAGTACTATAAACTTTTGTGGGTAAAAATTTATATGTGCTACATACATATCGTAAGCTTAATATAAAAAGGCTCTAACTCACTTATTTTTTTTAAATAGATTTTTTTCTATATGTATTTCTATAGAAAAGCATCATGTAATGTATCAAAAAATTCATAAAATTGTATTAAAAAAAAGAGTTAGTCCCTTTCTAAATTAAGATAACGATATATATTTACATCTATAAGCTGTTATGTACAAGTCCCTTGTGTGTGTGGAGCATACAAATAGGAGCATACAAATAGAACTATATCATATTCTTTAGCATGTTTAGCTAGAGCTTTAAGCTACTTGAATTTTTTTTTGTTTTCTTTCTTGCGCCTGAAAGTATTCATTTTTTTTTGCTATCCTTACCGAAGCAACTTTGTGTCACACTTTTAATATTTCCTTAATAATTCTCATAAAAGTTGAAGAGTATTAGCAGTTCTTACAAAATCTTAACAGAAAAGAAAAACTAGTAAAATTGTGTAAGTTTGCAGCAAGAAACCTCAGCTGTTGGAAATTCACATTAACTTTTCAAGTAAACGAATCACTAAAGTGAGAAGGTAATGACGCATACTATGCTTCAGGTTGAATGAAAAAAAGTTATGGCCTCCAATAAGTTTTTTACTCCCGTAGTCATAAAAAATTGTTTTGGTTTAACAAAGGTTTATAAAATAAATTTTGTATAGAAATTTGTTAGTTAAACCTTTTGTAAACATAAATTATTTTATTATGAATACGACATTTAATGTCTCGAGAATATTGTAATGTCATTGTTAGTAAATAAATAATAGGAAAACCGCTTCTTTCAGCGATATATGTATTTATGCAGGGTATTTTCTTATTACTCTTCTTATCGTATCTTAATATTTCTTTAACGATACTTTTGAAAGCGGCACTCTTTCTAAAAAATATATTTTTAATGTCTTTTTGCTTATATATATGCCTTTTTTAAAAGGTACTCTACCACAAGGTACTTTTTTGGGAATGAGACTCATTCAGAACACATTTCATTCAAAAGTTATTTTTTTAAATTTTTTTTATTGTTTTTTTCGAAATAAACTTTAAAAAAAATTGTTTTTTTCAAATGTCAATTTCTCAAAACGACTTTTTTCAAAAGCGCACTTCATTCAGTAGGAACTTTTTTCAATAGGTATTTTTTACAAAACATACTTTTTAGCAAAAGGTACTTTATTACAAAACGTACTTTTTGATCAAATTAACTTCTTTGCAAAAGGTACTTTTTACAACCGGTACATTTAATAAAATGTAGTTTTTTACAACAGGTACTTTTTACAAAGGGTATTTTTAGACAGGTACTTTTTAGCAAAATGTACTTTATTATAAAAGGCAATTTTTTATAAAATGTACTTCTTTGCAAAAGGTGCTTTTTTACAACAGATACATTTTACAAAAAAGTACTTTTTTACAACAGGTACATTTTACAAATGAGTACTTTTTTACAGCAGGTACTTTTTACAAAGGGTATTTTTTAACAAAAGCTACTTTTTCAAAAAATTTACTTTTTAAAAAAGGTACTTTTTTACTAAAGTTACTTACTAGAAGTTACTTTATTACAATAGGTACTTTTTTACAGAAGGTACTTTATTACAATAGGAACTTTTTTGCAGAAGGTACTTTTGTACAAAATTTATATTTTTACACCAGGTGCTTTTTTCGGTAGGAGCTTTTTTCAAAAATTATTATTATTATTAATGTCTTTTTTTACAAAAGGTACTTTTTAAAAAACACTTCCTTTAAAAGTATTTTTTGCAAAATTAATATTTTCCAAAAACACTTTTTTCAAAGGTCAAATTTTTTCAAAAAATACTTCCTTAAATAATACTTTTTTTAAAATCTACTTTTTTCCAGTTCAAGTTTATTTTTTATTTCAAACTAATATTGAAACAAGTACTTTTTTTAAAGTGATACTATTTTGAATACTTGTGTTGAAAAGCACTTTTTAAAAAGTACTTTTTCCAAAAAAAAGAAAAAATTTTGAACTAGTTTCAGTAGTCAAGTGTATCTGATTGATCGTAAAATTAAGGATTTATTTCAGCAAAATTTTAAGTAAAATTATGATGCTATTGAGCTCAAAACAAGTCTCGCATTCTTTTTCCATTGACGTTTCTTTAAACAAAATTTAAATTTACATCATTAAACATCTATCAACGTGAATCAAACTTAATAACGACACGCAAGCACCATTCAAAAGCAACATGTAGATCAATTCTGTTAGTGTTTCTCAAACAATTTCATATTCTTGATCGATTTGTTAATTAAAAGAATCACCAAATTTACACTAGGCTAGCAAGCTTAGTCTAAGTAAATAATTTCTAATCGAAATTCATTGCTCAAATATTACAACATAAAATATATCAGTTTTTCTTGGTTATTAAAAACATTTTGTGCACGACATTGAAGTATTAAAACTATATTACATATATACATACATATACATAATATGTATGCATATTATGCATGTAAATTTAACATTTATTTTCTGTTACTCATATTTTTAGTATATAATGCAAATATAAATATAGTTTATATTGTTGTAGTTCTTTCATTCATATTCTTTTTTTATGTAAGAATTAAATAATTGCACGTTTACAAATAAAAATTCTAACGAATGTACTTTTCGTATTTTATTCTTTTGTATTTGTTCCAAAAAAAAAAAATGGGAAGTATTATTTTCATTGGAATTTTTTCTTAAATTTCTTTCCTTTTATTCATTATTTCCTTTTACCACATCACTTGACATTTGGATTTGAAGAACTATAATTTGTTTGAGGACAAAAGAGGAAATAAATTGAACTTAAATTTTTAATGAGAAGTTGAAAAAGTGGGAAAATTTGATTTTTCTTCTTATTCTTCTTTTATTGGGAAGTTTCGCGCTGCCATTGTTATTGGTCAAGTTGTATTTTAATGACCTCCATGAAATATTTTGATAGTTAGAAAAATTTGTTAAATTAAAATAAGTGAAATGAAGCAATTTTTAAATATAATGAATTTTAATTTAAAAATATTGTTCAGGATTTAGAGAAAATAAAATAAAAGATTATTAATTTCCCTGAAGCCAAATCGTGGGGCGAATTTCCACCGAAATTTGTTTTGTGAACCATTTTTTCATTTACCACACATGCATAGATTTTTTGTTAAAGGTTTTGTTAAATGTTTTTTATGAATAAGGGGTATAATGTTTAGCCAAATTAACGAAATTTATTAAAATAAACATTCGTTTCCAGTGCTTTGAATATTGAGTAATAAATCTCTTTTTGCATTAAGAACAAAGCTCTTGAAGATTCACAATTAAATAAACAGTGCCAAGTGCACAAATTGTGATAAACTCCGAAAACTTTGTTACTTTCAACTCTGATTTTAAGAGCTTTTAAACACACAATGTTAAATTAATTTACTGTTCCAATACCACGATGTTAACTTAAAAAAACTCTACTAACTCTACTCTACAATCTTAGCAGATGCATGAACCTTTTTATATTTAACACACATTTAACATTTTAGAATAATGTTTGTGAGAGCTTAATTCGATTCGAAAACGGTATTCGTGTTTTTGTGCTAAAGAACACAAAACGAAAATTTTTTTTGGAATAAAATAATTTTTAATTCCTTAAGCGTCTAAGAAATTTAAAATGATTTCATTCCGTAATATTTTTTTGTTTTGCGTTATATAACACAAAAATACTGATTCCGATTCCGAACGTAATTAAGCTCTGTGTCATGGCTGATAAAGAAGTTTCCAATTACTTTAGCAGCTTCTGAAATACTTCTGTTCTGTTAGGAGTAGTTTGTGTGTATGTACGTTGTCAATAGAGCGTGAATGCAGATGTGTGCTGGTCACCAAGAAAATTTTATTTGTGTGTGTATTAATTTGTATAAAAAGTTGGCTTGAAATCGGCACACTAATGCCACTCTGGGCCAGTATGATAGGGAAGCATTATATCGTGCGGTAACCGCAAAAAAAAAGATTAAGCGATATAATTTTTGAACTTAATTTTTTTTAACCAAAATCAATTATTTGCGCTCGTAAGTAATCATTTTTGTTTAAAAATCGAGGTTTAAAATATGTGTCGGTTAAGCTTTTTATTGGTGGTTACGGCTGGATAGTTAATTGTTGTTGTTTGCGTTTTTCGTCTGCATCGGCTTTCGTGTTTGTGTGGTTGTATATTTCTTAATAAGCAGAATGTGAGAGTGTAACATTTTAGTTGTTGTTATGCTTTGAATCTTTACTTCAACATTGTCTTATATAGTTGTGTAATTGGGTATTTTGCTCTTTACCTAATAATGTCTGAATTATTCTTCTGTTCCATAAAAAATTGTTAATAAGTGGTATATGTAACACTATGTATGTTTCATATTTATAGCAATCCCTCACAAAAAAGGTAGTAAGTGTCTTTCTTGCATTTTCTTTTTATAAAATAATAATTTTTCTATAGCTAATTTGTTTGCATGTGCAATGATAAAATAATATCAATTTTTTTGTGTTATCTGCCTCTCCTGATGTCTTTGAAGACATAACGCACATATAAGAAAAATTAGTTTTGAATTGTAAGAAGAGTTTTCAAAACTAGTTTAATTTTCTATTTATTTTACATTATATAATTGTATAGATTTGTAATTAAGTTTTCCAAAAAGAAAAAGCTAGCATATATAATTTGTAATTCGAACAAACTTTCATTTAAAAACATAAAGCTAAACGCCGCTTGCAGGATCTTTTCCAATTACTAAAACTTTACATCAAAAATTTTGCAACAAAGGCTGTCATTTTATTGTGAAAGTCAATTTTTTTTTCTCAATACAAATTTGATTATATTCTAATAATATCATCATTAAAACGCAAATGAACTTAAACACACACACAAATTCACGCATTTCGTTCCCAAGCACACGCAGCAGTTAAACTCATTATAAACAACTTGAAAGCAATAGCAATAATTATATTAACAACGAAAACAACAACCTTTAAAACAAAACATAACATTTGTAGCAACAATACAAGCAACAACAGCAACAACAACATTTACATTTTCGGTTGCAGCATTTTCTTTAATTAAAACATCAATAATGAACATCATAAATACCTAAATGCATTAAATGCGTTTATATCATAAAAATGATACTTTGCAGACACTTTGATATGTTAACGTGTGTACATGTGTGTGTGTGTGTTTGTGAATGTATATGACCTTATGTATGTTTATTATTCATGTTAACTTTAACATACTTACACTCTCACACTATCTTAAATGTATGTATAATAACAATAACATAACTATAAACATTTTCTTGTCGAAATGTGTGATGTTATAAACTTTTTTTTTTTAAATCTTGGAATTTTATTAGAAAATTCAAAGATTTGAGCTAAAGAAGATCACAGATAATTATATAAACCCGTGACTGGATTCAGTAAAACTTTATTACGAAAATCGTATCGCCTTAATATACAAAACGTAAAAATTTTGGTATCCGGTTACATATTTTAGTGATACTCGCTGTTGTTAAAAGGGAAAAAAGTAAAATCCCATGTACAAATTAATTTGGTGTTTTTTACTCTTCTTTGTGCTTTTCACTTATTTGGACATTTTCCATGCGGGGATGCCACATGATATATAATTGAATAGAAAGTAAAGCACAGCTGTTTTCTAATTGTAAAAAATAAATCTAAGAATGTTATTATCATTACTGCAAACGAATAAATACATCGATAAATATTAAGATTTAATACTAATTAATATTAATTACAATTTTGTTGGGCAGGAAATTTAATTCTAAGCAAAAAAAATCATTTGCATTTACAAAATCTAATTAATAAAAAAAATATTCCTTGAATTAAAAACAAATTTTCACTTGGTATGGGCTTACGGAAATGTGTGTAAAAATAAGATTAAATTTTGTAGGAGAAAATAGTGTTAGACTTCAAGACAATTGCCATTTTTTCTTTTATGAAATACGAATAGCATAACTTCTCATGCATGAAGATTTACATAAAACCAAAATTTTGCAAACTCCCTTCAACTGGTCTTGAGAACAACTTTATGCAATGTATCTTTAATAAAGTAGAAGCGACAAGGAGAAAATCAACAATATATTCAGTTTATAGGCAGTAAATATATGTCATCTTATCGCTACAAAACGCAACTATAAAAATCGAGAGAAGCGAAAAAGGAACGTCAAAACTAAACAAATCGCCAAAAATTCGAAATAATCGTCAGATACAAAAAAAAATTAATAAATAATAAACGCAAAAACTAAAAGAATCGCTTAAGCTAAAATAAATCGCCGAAATCCGAAATAATCGCTAAAACCAAATTAAAAACTCCAAAACTAAAATAAATCGTTAAAACTAAAATAAATCGCCAAAATCCGAAAAAATCGGCAGAAACGAACAAAATGCCAAAACTAAAAAAACCCCTAAAACTAAAATAAATCGCCGAAACAAAAATAAAAACTCCAAAACTAAACTAAATTCTTAAAACTAAAATAATTCGCAAAAATCCGAAAAAAACGCCGAAAACAAAAAAAAGCCAAGACTAAAATAAATCGCTAAGACTAAAACAAATCGCCAAAAGTGGAAAAAATCGCCACAAACGAAGAAAATCCCAAATATTCGCCTTAAACGAAAATAAGCGCCAAAACAAAATTAATCGAAAAAACTAAAAAAAATCGTCAAGTTCCGAAAAAATCGCCATAAACGAAAACAAAACGACAAAACTAAAAAAAATCGCAAAAATACGAAAAAATCGTCTGAAACGAAAAAAATGCCAAAAATTCGCCTTAAACGAAAATAGGCGCCAGAACAAAATAAATCGTCAGGTTCCGAAAAAATCGCCATAAACGCAAACAAAACGACAAAACTAAAAAAATCGCAAAAATACAAAAAAATCGTCTGAAACGAAAAAAAACGCCAAACTTAAAAGAACGCCAAAAACCCGAAAAAATTCCATGAACGAAAAAAAGTGTAAAAACCTAAGAAAAAGCACCAAAACTAAAAAAAACTCCAAAAAATATGGGTAATTTTTTTTAAATAATAAAATAAAAATTCCACTTTACTGAACTTATTTAAATTACAGCTATTGAATTGAGGAAGTTGATGATTTAATTGATTTCACACAAAACATATGGCAAACTTTTTACTATTCAAGTCTAAATAATCCAATGATATGAAAAACTAGATGTTTAACGCCCATATCTAAAAAGAAAGCAGCAGCAAGAACTTAAAACGGAGCAGTTCCGTTGCGAAATGTAATCACATCTGAGAACAATTCCAGGGATGGCAAGCAAAGTCAAGCGTTTCTACAAAAAATTAATAATATATATTTTTTAAGTTTTCTTTCTTTTTCAGAATTCTGTATTTCTTCAATAAGCACCTTTAATAAAAAAAAAGAAAAGTCAATAAAAATTTTGTTAAAAAGTTTAATAGACACAATTAACTTGTTTTGTTGATAATGGTTTCTCTTATGATTAAATAAAATTAATTAGTTATTTGACTGAAGACATAATTTTTTCTGTATAGACAGTCGTCAGACATGGATGTTTTTTTTTAAACTTTTGATTTTCTTACACATTACAATTCACTCCACCAACTAACTTGCTAGTTAAAAAATTAAGAAGTTTTAATTTAATTAAGAATGCCACACAGTATACTGACCCACTGTAACATTCACCATAGTTTAAAAAAAAAATTTAATTAATTAGCTTACAAGATATAAAAAATTCAAGCTTTAACTACAACTTCAATTTATAAAATTGATTAAACATTGAATTGCAATTGCAAATTTATGTAAAAAACAAAATAAGAAAAAACAACACAAATTGTGTTGCGTTTTTTTTTGTTTTCAAAAAAATTTCTGACTTTTCAGCATTAATTAAAACGTTTTTGAGTTTTTTTTATATGAGTTTCAACCTTGAAATAATTATTTTTATTCACCATTCATTTGATATAAATGTGGGTTTGGTTGTATTATTTTTGTTGTTGTTGTTCTTTTTGCAACAATTTTATTTCTGTTGCAGTGTAAGGAGAATGTTTTTATTTGTTAAGCATTAATGCACTAGTGTTGTTGTTATTGTTTTTGTTGTTGCTGCTGCTGCTACTGCTACTGCTACTGCAATAAGTGATAAACATTTTTTATTTAAAAATAAAAACAAAAAAAGAGAGAATTGCATTGTGAATTTTAATGCATGAATGTGTTGGGATTTAATAGGGAAATAAAGCAAAATATTTATTTATTCAAATGCACACACACACACACATATGTGTGTAATTTTTCTGCTTTGACATGTCTCTCAAACTCCCTTACAGTGGGTGAGCAGCCGTTTAAATGCTCGTTTAAACATTTGTGAGTAAGTATTAAAGAATTTTGTGTGTGTGTGTGCGTGTGCGTGTGTGGGTGTATAGTCCATTATGCCTTGGTCGGCATGTCTAATGAATTTGTAATTTAAAGTAAATACACCATGTTGCATAATAATTAATAAATAAGGAAATGTTTGTACTGTGAAATGTTGATTTTCATTGTAACGATTATTTCTGGTATTTCATTTTTTTTTCGCTCATTGTAATTAGCAACAGACTTAGAACAGCACAGTTGATTAGAATTTGTTTTCTAAGCAATATTTATAGAAAAAACAAGCCTGCCCAACAACGAGATTTATGGGAAAAGTGATAAACTACGAATAAGTATAGCGCATTTCTAAAGAAAAAGCCGATATATATAAATATTTTATACGATGGCCTTGGCAGCCAGTGCTATCAATGTATATAATAATGTTACATTTATATAATTTTAATATCAATATTTAAAAAATAATGTACAGAACCGTTTATTTGTTTATCAGCAGGAAGTTTTAAATATACCCTGCAAGGTCAGCCAATTCACGTATTGTTTTTTGTTTATTCATAATTTATACCCACTGTCTGAGTACTGGTTTCAATTAAAAAAAAAAATAAATGATACTCTATTCAAAATTAAAAATTAAAAAAAAATTCGAGAAAATGGAATTTTTTTTATAAATTTCCAAATTGATAAGGCTGTATATAATTGCTTAATTCACAACAATCCTTATCGTGTATTTGTGTATCAAATATACTTTTTGTTTTTTGATTGTGAACACCCTCTGTGTAGTGTCCTAATGAATTTTGTATTTTTAATAAAAAAAGAAGAACAAGCTACATACAAACTCTCTCAGAGAACCTCTCTTTGAATACAACATTTTAAAAACACATGAAATAAAAGTGTAATAGTGTATTTCATTTTTATATGAAAATTTCATACAACAAATAATACACTCTTGTATTTAATATGATAATACAATCGATACAGAGATACAAGATGTTTTGTGAATTAAGCAAATATAAAAAAATTATGGAATGTCATGAATTTAAAATTCCTTAAAATTTAAGCTCTTTCTAAGGAGTAAACTATAAAACATCATAAAATAATTAAATTAACCCAAAGTAATTTACCTAAACTAAAACACAATTTATAAACTATAAAAATTTCCTTAAAAAACCTTAATTGTGGCAAAATAATTTTCTATAATTAACCAGGCCATAAATTTGATATCGTCAACACAAAGCAGAAAAGGAAACATTTCGAAATCATTGATAAAAAAATAAATACATAAACCACAATTAATTTAATAGTCCAGAAGGCCTAAAATTAGGCTACACTCAATAAAATAAAAGGAAAAGTGTATAAAAATAAATGGACTTTTTTTAAAGCAACTTGACCTTGAATATATATATATTTTTTTTTTATTTCACACGCTTTTCTCTCTTTACTTTCAAATTCATACGTTAGCGTGCTTAACTCTAATATTTATTAACTATGAACTAAATAGTTTATAGTTTTTTTTTTGTAATTCATACTTGGTGTAAAACTGAAAACATGCGACAAGTTACTTACAAATTTGTTATTATAAATAATTTAAAGTTATATTTTTTTCTGTTCTAAATTTAATAAACACTTCATCACTTTGTACTGGTAGTTTGTTAAGCCATAAAAACGTTAAGCTGATTTGTAATAACTACGTTACGGGTCACTACACAGATATTGCATTAAAAAAATACAATGAGGCATACTTTTAGGAGTATACTTTCTTTTTTACTTATTTTTTGAAGTTTTGACATGTTTGCATTGTGTTAACATACAAATAAATGTGCTAAGCTGACTTGTTTAATTAAGTAGACACATAGAATGAACAGAGTTTTGAATGTATTCATTCAATATAAAAAAATTATTGCAGCATATTTTTAGGGAAGCAAATTTAAAATATTTTTAAAAATTCCTTTAAAAAAAATGATAAATGTGATTTAAAGTATATAAATGGCAAGGTTTCAATGACAATGAAGATAAAAAATCCACATATTTTAAAGTTAAAATAAATCAGTTGAGCTACAATTCACATGATAAAATTATTTCATAGATCCCTTGGCTTGCAGTTTGGCTTCGACAGAATAGCTACATACTTATAAAATTAAATAAACCCTAGAGATCATTTTAAGCTTTAACTATTTGCACTGCTTAAGTTGAACTATGAGCTTTCCTGTACTTATTTTTTTTATAAAATTGAAAGACAAGCAACTTCTGACAAAATAGTAACGCATAATAGATATTGAAGAAATATTAAAAATAGTTTTAAAACAAAAGAAATGTTTTAAAAAAATTTAAAAAATAATTTAATTAAACAAATAAAAAAAATTCAATTGAAAAATAAATTTTAATAAAAAAAAAAATATCAGTTATATTTGAAAAATTTTATAATTTAAGAAACTAAAAATAAGTTTATATAAAAATTATTACAAAAAGATTTTACATAAAAAAAAATTAACAAATTAATATATATCTTATAATAAAAATTAATATGTACATTTTTTTATCTCAAGACATTTTAATGTTTTTTTATTATATATAAAAATTTATTATGTAAAAAATTTTTATATATTTTTATTTTTAAAAAAATTTTTTAAATTTTTTTATGTAAACAATTTTTTATAGTTTTTATTTTATTATATTTATTATATTTAGTTATTATTTTATTTTTATTTTATTATATATAAAAATTTATTCATATAAAATTTTAATATATGTATGTATTTTTATATAAAAAATTTTTAGGAAAAATAAAAATTTTTTGGAAAAATTTTTTTATTTAAAAAAATTTGTAGTTTTTTTTTAAACATCTGTATTTTTTTATTTTTTTAAGAAGAACAAACACAACCCACAAGCAAAGCGATTAGCTTGCCTGTGGAAAACAACTAGGGTCCATGGTGGGAATCGAACTCACGACCTCTGGACTGAGAGACCCTAAACATATATGTATCTGAATTTTTTTTGTTAAAAAAATATCTTCGTATTTTTTTTATAACAATTTATTTGTAATATATTTTTTATACATTATGTACATATATTTACCTGCTTAAATTATGAAAATTTGTAAATATAATTGAAATTTTTTATTCAAAATGTTCTTCAATTAAATTTTTTTTATTTGTTTAGTTAACACCTTTTTTTTAATTATGAGTTACACATTTTTAATCTTTTTAAATTTATATTAATATTACAAGAGTATTTTATTGCAAGCATGAATACTGCTAGAGAAGTGGATAAGAAAAACGCTCAAATGGCAACAGTGTTCAACTGAATGACATGGCAGGGATGGAAAGTGCTGTTTGATAATTCTTGACTATGATGAAAAAGTTTCCAACTAAATATTTACTAGAAATACATTTATCACAAACAAAATAGGAAGTCTAATCGTCGTTTTCGATAACGAGCTGATTCGATCACGTTGTTTTACTTTGAGATTATTGCATTCGAAATCGTACCATATTATTATACTGTTCGACAGCGAATGCCATAATCTTAAAATGAAAAACGTGATCGAATCAGTTCGTTATCGAAGGCGATGATTAGAGCTCAGATTTGCTATCATGATTACTACGTGTTGAGTCGTGCGTGTTCACGTCAGGAAAGAAAAAAACGCAACGCCCCAATATCTAGTTTGTAGAGAAGGAAATCAGCTGTCAAGATAAACTTTGCACGTGGAAACGCCGTCTAGGGTACTAACTATTATCTTCACCCACTTTCGAGTAGCCAAGCTATATTTTAAAATATTATGGTGTAGATTTCAAAATAAAAATTAATCAAACTAAATTCACGCTCAATAGTATATTTTCATTTTATTTAATTTCATTTATTTTTTTAAATTCCAAAAAAAAAAAAATAAAAATAACTGGGTAAATAAAAAAAATCCCTGCAAAATAGCTGCCTTAGCATTGAAAATAGACAGCATATAGTGCTGACTGCGATTAAACTTGAACATCAAGAGAAATTGTTGTACATACTCGCATAAAAAATAAAACATAATAAAATGCAAATTTTTGCAACTTTATATCACACTTTTACAACATTTAACCTGCTGCTGTTTTTTTTCTATTCGCATGATTTATGCATTCAGGTGTTAAAAGTTTAAAAGGATTAAAACGATTTTGGACGTTTGAGTTGCAGTTTGTGTGTGTGTGTGTACGTTATGCATTTATTAACATTTTTATAAGCAAAGAGAGCCAAAGAGCAGAGCATTAAGTATTATAGAATTTACTGTAGCCTATTTTGAGGGATTTATTTTATTTAATTTTTTATTTATTTATTTGATAAGCATACTAACAAAGTGTGTGGGTTACGAGGATGTTGATAAATTTTTTTATGATTTAATAAATTTAATTGTAGGGAATGAAGCCTTTAATACTTTTTAAACTAAGCAATACTTAAATGAATTACTTTTATATGTTGAAGCTTAGTGTGTGTTTTGTTAGGAGTTTTATCAAAGACTTTTGCTTATTAATCGATTATTTTTAGTTATTTAGCTCCACGTTTCCAGAACACACATGATCGACTTGAGTAGAATATTTATATAGAATATACTGGCTTGACGATTCGACTGTCTGACTTGTGGAAACAAGATGTAAATAAGTCAACTCGTTACTCAAGTCGACTGTTTGCCCATAAGAGCTAAAATCGATATTAACAAGAAACCCAAAAAAACACTTTAAATCATATATTTTAAACCAATCTGCTAAACTGTAGTTTTATTTTAGTCAGGCTTTTAGTCAGGCTTAAGTTCAGTAATTTCAATTCTTATTGAATGAAATATTTTTATTAATTAATGTGAGTTTCTAAAGAAGAACTTAAGCCTGACTAAAAATTATTCCTGATTGAAATTCACTACATACAGTTCAATTAAAGAATCTAAAAATGACTCAATGAATATTAAATTAATTTTTTTATTAAACTAAAATTTATATATCGTACACTAAATCTCAAACAGGGACAACGCAAAAAAAAAAAATTCAAAGGTTCAGTAGGGAAAAAAACTATTGATACCATAAAAACCGGCAGAATGGCATTTTGTACTGTTCAAGAAGAATATATTCCAAAATAAATTTTTGCGCTAGTTAGAAATTTTTTCCGGGAACTGGTTGATGACAAAATTAAACCATTTTGACTTCAGACTGTTAATGATTTGGTATGCCACACTTTTCCGTTAAACTGTTAAACTATTTCTTTTAATGCCTCTTAATTTTCTACTAAAAACAAAAATAATTTAATGATCTCTTGATTAAAACTCACCAAACTAATTTAAATATTAATACTTTGACCTCTTCGAATGCCATCATGCACACGAATACTTTTTATTATGCTCGCCTGCCTGCCTGCATGCTGATAGTGGGCGTGTCTGGGGAATATAAAATATATAACTGCAGCGATAATATCATATAATTTTTTATAGCCAATTTGTAACACATTTCATACAATATTTAAAGCATTAAACTGTAATAAAAAAAAATTGTCACTCACCGCCACTGGCGCCAAATGCAATGGAGTTGTTAAGTTAAATGGTAAATGTGTTTCTCTCTCTCTCTCTCTCTCTCGTTTTGTAAACAACCATTTTCAAATTAAACACATTTAAGTGAATTACTTATATGAATGTTTATACGAGTACTATGGGTATTCGTTTTTCAGTTTTTTTTAAATAGATTTTTATCGCCCATATTAATATGTTAATGGTGGACATGAGCGAGAGAAAAAATATATATAATAAACGTGTTAAATAACATGCAATAAAAAAATGTTAAATTATGAAGTGTAAACAGAATAATTGAAGAAACATAAATGAGGCGGAGCAGTAGCAAAGAAAAATTGAAGCATACCTTTAGGAACTGTTAAACATAATATTCAAATATGTAAACTTAAATTTATTTAATTTAAAAAGGAAAACAAAACCATTTGCAGAAAAAAAAATTAATTATTTAAGCGCAGTTGGCCAACGCAGTTAAAATTAAATTAAAAATATTTCAAGTATTATATGTACTTTTAAATGAAGTACAAAAATATTAAAACAATTCTGATTGTGGAAATTGGAGTGTCTTCTCACAAGACAACCTATATAACCTATATATCTTACGGGGGCAATCCCCGTATTCTGTAAACCGCCAAAGCTGAAGTTAATATCAACAAATAAAATGCTGAGCAGATAGAAAGAAAAATTGGTGATGGCAGAAAACAGTAAACTTATGACGGATTACATTTTTAGGCAATACACGTTTGAAAATTGTATTCATAGCCAAAAATCGATAAATCGACTTTATAGATTTTAAGAGATAGAGATTAAGCTTTAGTGGTTTGCAGAATACAGGGTCTGGACTGATGTACAAATTTTTTTTAAAAATTTCAAGCCGCCGGTAAACTTTTTTGTTGGTTTTGGCGATTATTTTTAGTTTTGGTGATTTATTTTAGTTTTAGCGTTTTTTAGCTTTGGAGTTTTTCTTTTGTTTTAAAATTTTTCCTCAATTTTTGGCGATCTCTACTTTAGAGAGATTTTTTAGTTTTGGGGCTTTTTTGTTTCGGCAATTTTTTTTCGCTTTTTGGTGATGCATTTCAGTTTTAACGATTTTGTTTTACTTTTGGTACTTTTTCTTAGTTTTGTATATATTTTAGTTTTTGCGATTTATTTTAGTTCGAGCGATTTTTTTTACTTCTTACGCTTTTTTTTTTGTTTGGGAAAACTATTTCGGTTTTTGGCATTTTATTTAAGTTTTAGCTATTTTTTTTAGTTTTGGCCTTTTCTATTTATTTTGGCAATTTTTTTTTTGTTCTTAACTATTTTTTTGGCGATTTTTTTAAGCAATTTTTTCGGTTTTTGACAATTTATTTGAGTTTTAGAAATTTTTTTATTTTTGGCTCTTTTTTTTTTGGTTTGATGTTTTTAGTTAATGCGATTTTTTTGTTTTTAGCGCTTTTTTTGCTTTTTGGCGATTTATTTTAGTTTAAGCGATTTTATTCTTTTTGGTCGTTTCTATTTTGTTTTTGAAGTTATATTTTTGGTTTTTAGCTATTTTTGGCGCTTTTTTGTTTTATCGATTTTTTTGGTTTTTGGCGATTTATTTGAGTTTTAGAAATGTTTTTATTTTTGGAGTTTTTTTTTTGGTTTTGGTGATTTATTTAGTTTTGGCGTTTTTGTTTTGGTTTGGCGCTTTTTTCGCCTTTTGGCAATTTATTTTAGTTTAAGCGATTTTTTTATTTTTGGCCTTTTCTATTTTGTTTTGACATTTTATTTGCGCTTTTTTCGGTTTTTGCGATTTATTTAAATCTTAGATTTTTTTTATTTTTGGCGCTTCTTTTTTTTGTTTCTGTGATTTTTTTAGTTCTTGGCTTTTTATTTTATTTATATATATTTTTTTAGTTTTGGATCCTTAAGTTTAAGCGATTTTTTTAGTTTTGGTGTTTTTTGTAGATTTAGAAATTTTTGCGTTTTTTTTGGCGATTTATATTAGTTTTAGCGACTTTTTTTAGTCGTGGTCTTATTTTTGTTTTGGCGATTTTTTGGGTTTTAGACATTTAATTTTTTGGAGATTTTTTTTGTTTTTTTTTTGTTTTTGGCAAATTGTTTTTTGGTTTTTGGCGATTTTGTTTGGGTTTTTGGCGGTTTTTTTTAATTTAGCGTTTTTTTTTGGTTTTTTGAGCGTTTTTCGTTTTACATTTTTTCTTTTTGGCGTTATTTTTAATTTAGTATGTTTTAGTTTAATCGTTAATCTTACGGTGTCCACGATACAGCAAGTTGTCAAAATTACATTAACTTATGGAGTACCCTTTAATTTTTTTAAATTTCTGTATTAATAAGTGCAGACCGAATAAAAAACACTAACCTTGAGTAACTGTCTGTATATTACATTAGGATTTAAACATTTTTCTATGCTCGTTTTAGAACACCCTTGAATTTTTAACTGTCATATATTTATTTGTTCTTTGAGGCCCTAGGATCGAAGGGAATATTTATATATACATATATTTGTTGTTGCAGCGGCCAAAGTTTTACATAATTTGTGAAAGTTTACGGTTCTCGGGCCTGTGACAGACAGACAGACGAACGAACAGTGTAGCGAAAACTATCGAGTCCCTTTTCACCGTTGGTGTATTAAACTTTAAAAAATAGAGTAGCATACGACTACAGTTAAAAGCCAGGATTCACTATCATACACAATTGTACGACTCTGCAGAAAATACAAACCTGGTATGATGGAGTTTATGGAAATTTTACAAAGTGAACAAGAATTCTTTAGATCAGACTTGAATCCCGGCTGATGCCTAATCACTAATAGAACTAGTCGGGATGAATACTTTCAATTTCAAGGCAAGCCTTCTTGCAGAAAAAAAACAATTTCTCCCATAAATAGAAGAAGTCTGTGCAGCGAGGATTTGAAAGAACAGCTGAGTTATTTTAATAAATTTTGCTCACGAAAAATTAAAATTATTTTTTTTTGTTCTTTCAAAGCAATTGGCCCTGCTCACTAAGTTAACTCGAGACTTTGAATTTTTTAAATTTTACTATTAATTCCATAAATTTCGAACTATCGAGATATGACTGTAATATATTTCATTATAAATTGTTTATCTAATTTTTCGACCTTTTGTATACATTTAATGAAACTATTACTAAATTGACCTAAAGCTTAAAAAAATAGTTTCATTAAGTATATTTCATTATTTATTTTTAGTAACATTAAACACTTAAAATATTTATTTCAATACATTAAAATAAATTAATTGAAAGTCTCATTTAATAATAAAAATATTTCATTCTATAAGAATTAAAAAATATTGAACTCAAACCCGATTAAGAAATTATTCTTGATTAATATTTATTTTAGCTTTAAAATTATTGTATTTCTTCTAAAAATAAATAATTTAAATTTATACATTTTATATTTTTTTATCAGTGGCATACATTTGTTTACTTTGCTTATTCCATGGCCAGCCATAAAATTTTAAAAGCCTACATTTAGGTGTTCACTTTTAATAGTTTTTATAGCATAGTTTTTGGCTACGCTCAAACGACGCATATTTTGTTGTCTATTAAAATGATGTTTTTTATTTTGACAAAAGCTTATCTATTTTGTATTGGGGTCCCTCAAGGAAAACTGTTTATATAAGGCAGCCAAAAGTTTCAGAAAGAAAGTACAACAGCAACAGCAAAAAATTTACACAAATTTTGGTTTATAAGCTGCAGGTTTTTTTTCTTAAAAAAATTTTTTTGTTTCACTTCTAAATGCCACAAAACGTTGAGTCATGCTGCAGTTGTAGGTTTTATTTGATTGTATAGTTCATTTTTTAGTTGCATATGTATTCCACATTTCAGACAAACATTCAATAACTTTTATGGCTTTTATTTTTGGCAAAATGTCCGACTGCATTTTCTCTGAAAAAAAAAGTAGCAAAAGAATAAAGAGAGAGAAAGTGTTTTGCAATGGATTATATGGCCGGACCCTCAGTGTGTTATCAACAAAAAAGGTGTATGAAATAAAATTGATGGATTTTTTTTTGTAAATTTTTTCTTTATAAATTTTTATATGTAAGTGAGTCAGTCAGTCAGTGGATGGTCATGGTTTTATTATTTTTATGGCTTCTCTAACACACATACAAGCATTTGCATTCATTTGTTTTTTTATTGGCTTTTAAACTCACTCTCTTATTTATCTTTTCTGCCTCATTCCTATTTACCAAATGCCCACTAGTTGTTATTTTTTTCTACCTCCCTCCTTCCCCAACAGGGAATTTCCTTTGCTACCTTCACCAGTCAGGAAATTTCTTTATATTCTTTAAAAAAATATACAATGAGCCACTATTTTAAACACGCAATCTGGAAGCCGGAGTAACGCCAAGGCACTAAAGTTGTTGTTGTTGTTGTTATTTTAAACACACCAAGTGCATGTATAGCAGTAATTTTAACAACTTCCGTTTTAGAATAGTGGCATTAGAAATAACTGCCATAATCATAGAGCGAATCGAAAAAGAAAAAAAAAACGAATAAATAAAAATGTGGGGTGGGGGGAATAAAAAAAATTAGCAGAACTATTAAAAAGAAAAGTTTGAAATCAATAGTTATTGGCAGAGTATTATGTAAGGAGTTACAACAAGGACGTCTAATGAGACACTCGTGAGCACAATTATAGTGGCTGCTTTGTGCAATATAATTAAATAAAAAACTCGAGTAGTAAAAGATTGGGCGAAAGATTACTAAGTAGGTGGTGTTAGGGAAAATAACCTTTTTAATCTGTAAGTCTGTAATTATAAGGCTCAAAGTGTATTTTTTGCTATCTTCCGCTCTAGAAGAGAGGAAGAGAGAGAAATCAAATGGTCCTTCGTAGTTTGAACTTATTAAGCGATCAATGTTAACATTTGCCACTGATTTATAAATATTTTTTCTTCTACCAAGTAAAGCGAGAGCGAGAGAGAGAGAGAGAGCGAAGAAAAGAGGCACAGAGTAAGAGTGAAAAATCAATAACATGGTCCTTTGAACCTGTTAGGCGTTTACTGTTTCCATTTGGCACAGATTGATGTTTTTTTTTATAGTTTACGCATCATTATACAAGAGAGCAAGATCAACCGTATGGTCCTTTGAATCTGCTAAGCATTCACTGTTTCCATTTGCCACGGATGTATGGATTTTTGATTTATTTTCTAACGATTGTTGTCACCGGTTTTTACATTCTTATTTATTTATGATTGCTGGCAGCCTTTTATAAATTGTTATGGTCCTTGTTCGTCATTTCTTTTTTACTCTTCTTTGTGGCAATTTAAAACTTAATTGGAGTTTCTTCTCATTGTTTGTCTTTTACTTATGGTCATTAGGAACGCGGGTCTATAAGCCCATGATTTTTATTTAACGAAACTCACTTTTTTGCATAGAAAATAATTTTAGTTTTTAAGGTAGTCTTAACTGGGGAATGCTTCTTAGCATGATGCGTTTTTCAGTTTAGAGATTGAAAATTCGGAGTCACGAGCCGCCATTGTATAATTTGTTTTTTTTACGGATTTTCATTTCTTTGTGGTCCTTCGCTGCATTTCTTAACTATTGTTATTAAAAGTTAAAATGTTGTATGGTCCTTCGAATCTCTTTTAATAATCTCTTCCAGTTAAGGCCGTATATTCACGTTTTTTTAAACTATTTGACGACCAATGTCTCTGTTTGCCATTGATTTCAATGATCCTTATGGTCCTTCGAAGCTTCCTTAAAATTGTTGGCAGCAGTTATTACTTTTTATGATCCTTCAAATCTTTGTTGACGATTGATAACGGCATTTGCGAGTCTTTCATGGTATCCAAAACTTTTTGGTGCCTGACTTCTGTTCCTAATAGATTTTCAGAGTTTTTTTAAGATTCTTGCCACACCAGGCTCCTTTTTTTTGATCCTTTTAAAGTTTTTTTTCTTTATGTAAAAAAGGCTAATGTCATTTCTATATGAGACTTCTTATCTGTTTTACAATGGTGTTTAATTTTTTATGGTCATTTCAGAATTAAAAAAAAAATTGTTTTGCTTCAGTGTATATTTCTTTAAGGTCATTCAAAACTATTTGACGACAAGTGTCTGTATTTTCCACTTTATGATTCTTTGAGCATACTTGATAATGGTTAATTCTTTTCCATACTCATTCAAGCTTGTTTTAGGTACTTTATGGTCCTTCGAAACTATTTATATATAGATTTTTTACTTTATATATAATCTTTCGAAAAATTTTCAGCTCTTTTTGCCATCATTTACCACTATTTCACGACCTTTGAAGCATCATTGCTGCCAACATTTTTAATATTTTTATGGTCCTTCGAGCCTGTTAGATGACAGTCATCACAAGTATTCAATACTGTATAATAGAAAATTATTTTAACTTGCCACTCTTTTTAAAATTTTTACTCTCGTTCAAGACTATTTGATGATGGTTGTCATGGGTTTTTATTACTTTGTGGTCCTTCGAAACTTTTTACATGTTGATTTTAGTTGATTGATTGTCTTTTTAGGGTACTCCTGTCAGTCCAGAAAACGTGGGTTTGCTCCAGACATAATCTTTGGGTGTTTTCCGCAGACGAAATAATAGCTTCGTGGGTTGCTTGCTTGTTTAAAAAAAAATTCTTTATAAACTTTAAAATATTTTTCGGCAATTGTTAGCACAATTTACCGTCTATTCACGTTGTTAGAGTTTTCGTTGTTGCCAGCTTTTTCATATTTTCATAATTCTTCGATCATGTTTGATGACGTTTGCCATATTTTTTTTAGTATTAAATGGTTCTTCGAGTCTACTGGCATGTTGATTTCCACTTCTTTCTTATCCTTGGAAAGTGATTGTCAGCAATTGTTGCCACAATTTAAGGCTTTTAAACACGCTAAGAAATTTTATTTTGGCATTTTCTTCAAATTTTCATGTTTCTTCGAACTTGTTTAACAACAATTGCCTTAGTTTTACAGTTCCTTATGATCTGTCGATCAGGTTTAATGATGACTACCAGTTTTTCGTGCTTCTTAGAGCCGGTTTGATAATGATTGCCACAGTTTATTAATAATTTATGGTCCTTCGAACCTGTTGGACAAACTATCGCCATACATACACACACACACACACACACATATATATATATATATATATATATATATATATATATATATATATATATGTACTTATATAAAATGCTTTAAAGCATTTTTTACGACTGTTTACTTTTTTATGCCTCCAACATTAACTGACGATTAGTGCCAGCATTTGTATTGTGTATACAGTACGAGTTAAATGTATGCAAACGGGAGCAGGTCCTGCTTGCTGCTTTTACCGAAAAATTGCAATCGATTAAATCATTTAAAGCTTTTATTTTAATATTTTATTTTAACTGAAATTTATTTGCTTGTCGTTATTCATGTTTATATGCATTTCATTGGTGTTTTATTGATAACTAGAAATGCTTAATAGACATGCTTAATCACCAGCAAATAAATTTCACTTAATCTAAAAAATTTTTTTATTAAGAATTAATTAAATCGAAAAAAAAACATTTTAATATATTTTTTTTTTTGAGAAATTTTAGCTTCCTTAATTTTTTGCCCAACCAATTTTCTATAAAAAATTACCTTTTTTTTTCTAAATGGGATGTTGTTGCCCTAATCATTGGTTTCGCCAAATCGACGTCACATTATATTTATGG
This sequence comes from Tachina fera, assembly GCA_905220375.1. Lineage (NCBI taxonomy): Eukaryota > Metazoa > Arthropoda > Insecta > Diptera > Tachinidae > Tachina > Tachina fera. The sequence goes on from LR999963.1 coordinate 183,530,322, forward strand.
TCCTTCGAACCGGTATATCGCCAGTTTATGTACTACAACTAGATCCATAATTTAATCAGTTATGACAAATTTTGAAGAATAGCAGAGTCTTAATATGTTTTATAAATTATAAGAAATTATTTAAACTTTTATATTCACAAAAACTTTTCTTTGCCTTTTTCTAATTTTTAAAATATTTTAAATATTTTTAGAAAGCAAAGTGATTTTATTTAAAAAAAATTTTTATTTCACTCACCTGGGTGTTGTTAGGCAGGCGAATGCTTTAATGGGTGTCTGAAACCTGCAAGAATAAAAAGAAAAACAGAAAAAATAGAAAATATTGGGTTTCTGTTTCTGAAAGTTGTTTTAAAATATATTTTTAATATATTTTGTGTATTTAAAATGAATTTACATATCGTTTTTTTGTATTTTCACCATTGCTTCCGACACATGTTTGGAAAAAATTGTGTAAATTTTTAGTGTATGTAATGTAATTGTTAAAGTAAAAGTACGTTTCGTGCCGCATACACCACTTTTCTTAATTTATTTTGAAAAAGTAGCTTTTTGTGCTCCATACTTATATTTTAATGCTGTGAATTGGGAAATTTTTTCTTGCTTTGTTTATTTTTCTTGATGCCTAGAGAAATAATTCGATCGTTTAACGCCGATCATGAAACTGCCGCCGTAATATTTTTAACTATCGATCCGCTTACACACTCACACAAGAAAAACAAGTAATTGAAGTGTATTTAATATAAAGAATGAAAATAAATGATTTCTCTTATACTCAAACATGCATAATTAAAGTTTCTTTTATTTTATTTTAGTGTTTAATAAGTTTATATTAAATCTTTTAATCGGCGGCCACGCCTGGGTGATGATGTTATTTGCTGTTACAATCAATCACCGTTGAATTTTTCTTAAGGCACCTTCTTTTTTTATTATTCATTTCTCATAGAAATGAAGCAAACCAAAAAAACAATACTTATTAAACCTTAAAATAGTTGAAATGGAGCAAACCATAATTGAATTCACGAATTATGTTTTGGATTCAGAAAGTAGATATTCGAAATATATATACCCCATATCTAACTAATTTGTTTGAAATGGTCGGTGGGTCAAATCAATAATGGGCTGACGATGTGCTTTTGATTTTTTTTTTTAATTTTATATAAAACTATTTTTATTCAAATGTTATTTATTAGGTTTAGCAATTATTTTTATAAACAGTTTTAAAAATTTTATCATACAGAGAGTTTTTTATTTAAATATACCAGATTTTCCAATTTAGGGCCACTAAGCGTTGACAAATTTTATATGAAAATTATGTAAATTACAGTAAAAACAAAACATAGATAAAATTTGTCAACGCTTAGCGAGCCGTTTTACATAATAAAGATCTAAATTGAAAAAGAATAAGAAAAAACAAGTCGAGTTATTTGCTTTTGTGTTCACTATAAAAAAAGTTTAATAAACAGACCAGACAAATATTGATTGTCTTCTATAAACAGGCCGTTATTTACTACAAAACAAAAACTTAGAGCATAATTTTTTAAAACGCAACGAAAAATTTTAAAATCCCATGTAATATACATACAATTGTATGTACATATATATGTATGTATATTGACACTTGAAATTTGTAAAATTAGACTACAACAATTAACACTAAAACTTAAAAAAATTTAAATTAAAGGGGGTTCTATCAGTTAATGCAATTTAGGCTATGTAATTTTGACGATTTGCTGTATCTTGGAAACCGTAAGGGGTAAACTCTTGAAATTTTCAAAAACGGTGAAACAAAAAAATCCGTAAATTATAAAATCGCCAAACCAAAAAAAATCGCCAAAAATTTAAAAAAATCGCCAAATTAAAAATAAATTTCTAACACTAAAATAAGATTTAAATCTCGAAAAAATTGTCTATATGAAAAAAATTGCCAAAATTAAAAAAAGCGCTAAAATCCGAAAACAAATCGCCAAACTGCAAAAACGGCGCCAATAAGAAAATAGTTGTTAATATGAAAAAAATCGCCGAAATGAAAAAAATCGCTAAAATTAAAAAAAATCGCAAAAGCGAAAAAAATCACGAAAAAATAAAAACGCCAAAAACCGAAAAAAACCATAAACTGAAAAAAAATCGCCAAATTGAAAAAACGCCAAAAACTGAAAAAAGCGCCAAAAACCAAAAAAATCGCCAAATTGAAAAAACGCCAAAAACCGAAAAAAATCGCTAAAATGAGCAAAAAGGTGTCAAAACTAAATAAATTCAGTGAAGTGCGACTTTGAACCGCGCACGAAGGGTTCCGTACGGGCACGAGATATGTAATTCAATACGAACTTTAGCCAATATAAACTATAGTTTTGGCATTTTTTCGTTTTTGGTTTTTTTCGGTTTTAAGCGGTTTTTTTTAGTTTGTGGGTTTTTTGAATTTATTGGCGCTTTCTGAGTTTTGGCACTCTTTTCTCGTTTTGGCGATTTTTTTCGTTTTTGGGTTTTAAGCGGTTTTTTTAGTTTGGGGGTTTTTTGAAAAAAAAAAGCGCCAATGCTTTCTTTTCACGTTTTGGGGATTTTTTTTTGGTTTTTGAAGTTTTTTTAATTTTTGCGTTTTTTATTATTTTGGCATTTTTTTTTATTTTGGCGATTTTTTTATTTTGGCAATTTTTCTAATTTTAGCGTTTTTTCATATAGGTAATTTTTTTTGGTTTTGGCGATTTTCTTAGTTTTGGCACTTTATTTTCGTTTTAGAATTTTTTTTCAGTTTTTGGAGTTTATTTTAAATTTTGGCGATTTTTTTCGTTTTTGGTGATTTTTTTTAAATTTGGCGATTTTTTTTTAATTTTGGCGGCAAAAAAATCCATATCAATTGAGGCCAGCTGATATAGATTCGCTTTGAGCATGGGAATCATTTTATTTAGATAATTTATTGCCATGAGGACAGACAGCACTTAAAAATCCAAGTAAATTATATATATATTTTGTTTTTCTTTGCAAACTACGCTGGAGGAAAACAAGTGTCCTCTAAATCAGAAATATGCAAACACATACATACATATATATTATATGAAAGAGAGTAAAATGCATGCTTGTATGAATGTACGTGAAAATAAGAGCGAACGAGAAGTGCCCAAGGGCGGCCTTTTGCTTAACTCTGCTCTAAACTAATTTCAGGTATAATTCAAAATTGACATGATTGCATGAAATTAGAAATGCCATGACATTAAATTCTATTTATTTTTTACTACTGCTGGCAACTGGGTAAAAATTATTTGGCAAATTTATGGCGGTTAAGCCATAAAGTCAAAGAAGAAATGGAAGTACGAGTACTTAAAAACAGCTGCAGCTGCTGCTACTGCTGCTACTACTGCTGCTTTAGATTGAGAGAGAAATCAAATGGCAAAATTAATATAAAAAACCAATTAAAGGAGTGGCTGTTTAAATAATAAAAGAAAAATAAAGGTTTAAGTTATGGATTAAAGTGGCGAAATAATTAAAATTCACAGGCTTAGAGATTTTACAATAGATAAAATAAAACAGAAATAAGTTTGTAATATAAACTAGAAATAATAAAAAAAAACTTTTATGTGTCGAGTTGCAAGTAAAAAATATTTAGCACAAGGAATGTTTAGTTATAAAATTGAAGAAAAAAAATGCATTAAATAAAAAAATATATATTAAAGATTTGCTGTTTTCGATAACATCTGGGAGTAACAACCTTCAGACATAAATCCATTACAGTAAGCTCAACATAATATATAATTATTTATAAATGTCAAGTATATTTACTTATACAGCAAGGGAAAAATTCAGAGTTTGTTTGTTAAACAATTTGCCTTAATCAAAAGAAAAATTAGTGCAAAAAAGAGTTATAAAAAATTTGACAAGGAAGCGTACAAAAGCTCGCAAAAAGGGACAAGCACCAAAGCTCTTGGGGAGTTTTTATTTTCAGATTTCTAATCAATTTATTTTTAAATCTTTTCAACAAATGTATAGTCGTTCGTCAAACTACTCATGATGCAATGTTAGGCCAAGCAATAAATAAATTAATACTGGTCAAAATTACCAACTCCCAGCTTTGGACGTTTCAAAAAAAAAACAAGTTTTTCTCTTGATTTTTTAAAGGGAAACTTGGGCTTATTTATTAATGGCAATATATCACACTACATCATAATTTTATAGCCAACACGTTAGTGAACGAAAAGAGCGGCAACACTGAAGCTTTCACTTGATGAAAAATACAACTCTGCAGTGTAATCGAAGAAAATAGTGGCGCACTGGATCACTTGTGATTCACCAATTCTATTTAAATATCAATTTATATTTAAAAGAAGTTTTTCGTTTTCATCAAAATATAGTCACCTAAAATCGAAAAGGCCGTGAGGACACTTCTTACTTTTTTTTACAGGAGAAGCAAAAAACCTTATAAATTTAAGATTTTTTATTTTTTATTGTCCTTGGAATTTAATTAATAAAATCGACGGCTTCTTCGGGTAAAAAAACACCTCAACATTTTTAGACAATTTCAAAAGTTTGTAAACTTGACTTTGGCAAAACTGAGTTTTTTTTTTCTTGACCAATAAAATATTATCTTTATCATAAATTACATAAAAATTACACGATTGCAAGAAAGAAAAATAAATCAGTTATTTCTTAGCTTGTCCACGTTGTCAAGGGATTACTGTAACCTCCATTTCCTACAATATTAATTTTTTTCGCTTAATTTAAAATATAAAAACTCTGTATAATAAAATTTTTAAATACTTACTTCTATAATGAATTGAAATTGGCATAAAAAAGCATAAATTGTTAATTAATATTTTCTCTTAATTAAAATATTTACAAATAAATTTATTTAAATTACATTTTTAAACAAAAGCAAAGAAAGCAATATGAATTACAGCGAAAATAACTTTAAATAATTGTTAACAATAATAATAGGAAGGGAAAATATTTACAGACCCTTTAACTAAAAAAAAACAGACATTCATAAACAAACTAATTATATTGTAATATTTTTATAAATTAACAATTGCACAGAAATGGTTAAAAAACTAGCAGCCAATATAAAAAATAATGATAAAAAACTAAATATAATACAATATTAAATTAAAAATGCTTGCACTACATTTCAAACATCACAAAACCAAACACACAGTGTAAAATTATATTAAAATCAAATTTTATAAAATTAAATATTAAATAGTTGAGAGATGAATGTTAAAAAATTTTTCTTTAATGTTGACACAAAAATGAACAACAAAGCCTTTGGAAAAATATATCAATAAGAAATATGCTTCTAATTTAATTCAAATAAAATAAACAACAACAAAATAAATAAATTGATTAACTAAAAGACAAACATTCTACACTTTTAACCCATTATGGGACGAAATAATACTAAAAGAATTCCATCGCTTTCCAAAGCCAAAGAAAAACTTCGAAAATAAAAATGCCAAAATCCGAAAAATTTTATAAAACTGCTGCAAATAATATGATTAAATTAAAATAATAGCATGCCATAGGTCAAAAATTTTAGAAAATTCGAACTTGAGTTCGAAATTTCGAAAATATTTTAAACCAAACTTTTGCCTTTTCAAGTTTGAATGATTAATTTAATAAAAATTTTAAATTATAACGTTGTAGAAAATGTTCGAAAATTCGAACTTAATTTCGAATTTTGGAAAAATTAGACAAACTAACCAGTTCATGCTGAAATTAACATGACCAACTTACAATATAAGTAATGAATAAAAAAGTTTAGTTTTAAGCTAGCTCTAAAATTCGAAGATGATTTCGAAATTTCGAATACATAGGCTAGCATAATTATTGCTTACACCTTGTTGAAATTTTTCCATTTTTATTTTAAATGACTAATAAAAAAAAATTATTAAAATTATATAATTATAAGTCTGTCAAAAATTCGAACTCAATTTCGAATTTTAGAAAAATTAGTCAATGGGACAAACTAACCAGTTCTTGCTGCAAATAACATAAACAACTTACAATATTACTTATGTTAAATAAAAAATTTAGTTTTAAGCTAGTTCGAAAATTCGAACATGATTTCGAAATTTCGAAAATATAGGGTAGCATAATTATTGCTTAAAGCCTGTTGACATGGCACCATGTTTTTTATATGTGAGTGATTAATTTAAAAAAATTTAAAAATAAGCTGATTGAAACCTTTAAAAATTTCGAAATTTTTTAAGCAATAGAAAAGGCTTGTTATAAGCAATAACAAAGAGAGAAAATAAGGAAATACTTGAAAATTACATAAATTCAAGCCAGTTCGAAAATTCAAACTTAATTTCAAATCTCAGAAATTATGTTGTTGTATGATTTCAGAAATTTTTTTCACAATAAAAAAGGCTTATTTTTTTATTATTATAATAAAAAACGAATATATATTTATTTCGAATTCTAATATTTTTGTTCATGTGTCTATGTAAGTATGTATGCCTTAAATTAAATAAAAAATATTTTTTTAATTCTTTAATTATAATTTCCCCCAAAGCTTTTTTATTTGAAATTTTTTTATACAAACATGCAATTTTTATATTATGAGGTTGTTGCTATTTCCAATGGAAAACAAACTCACAAGCTGGAAAAGAGAAATAAATTTAATTTAAACACATTCTGTGGTTTTTAATGAAATTTAACAATATTAATTTACAAATAAATAGTGAAACAAAATATTTGATTTAATTTATTAACACAAAGATAGTATTTATGGTTTTTAAATAATAAACCATAAATTGTTTTCAAACAAGTTTTTAATTGAAAATGACACTTTGGTAGCATATGAATATTATATGAGTTTCGGTTAATGTAATTAATTAGAGGAAACTGATATGAAAAACATGAGCAATAAAATATGTTTTTTTGTAACCAGGAATTTAATTTTTGATGCATTATCTCGATATATTAAAACATGCTAAGTAGGAAATATCAATAACAATTTAATTCTGATAGACGAGGATATTTGGTGAAATTTATTTTAAATATTTTCCAAGATATTTTACCATAAAAATATATTTAAACTAATTAATCAATTCAGTTCGAATTTTCAAAGGTTGGGTTTTAAGTCTAGAATATATTGTTTTAAATGTTCTTAAATTAAAAACAAAAGTCTTTAATTTCCCTAAAAGGGAAAAGTGAAAAATTTTGTACATGTTCGAAAATTCTAACTATACTTCGAAGCTCAAAATGGTTTAAATGGCTAGTTTTGTAATGTTTTCACTTCATATTTAAATTAAACAATACGAGAAGCAAGGGTAGGTCACTCTAGGTGTATGTTCGAATTTTCGAACTTAGCTAGAGTTTTGGTAGAATAGTAGCTAAAGCCACAATTCTAAATATTTCCATTTTTATTGAAAAGAAAAAATATTTTTTTTAAATTTGATAGTTTTAAGAATTCGAAGTTTATTTCGAATTTCGAAAACAGGTTGATTTGTTTGCTTAAAATAAGCATTTACACACGAATTAATTATTTTTAATTAGGAGATAATATAAATGTTTAATAGTAGTTGACTGAGAACGACTTATAATTCTTAAATCCGCTAAATTCGAATTTTCAAAAGCTAGCACAATATAAAAGATCATAACAAACATGTATTAACTGCATAAAATCTAATTTTGTAACCCAAAAATGGTAAAATTTCAAAATTTTCCTATGCTAGAAAATTTGAACTTTAGTTCGAAATTTATAAAATTATCATTTTAAGAACTCTTTTTCAATATTTAAGCCAAATTAAAAAATTTCAGAGAGAAGTGCTTGTTTTTTTTTATCCAAAAACATTGAAATGTATTTATGTAAAAGTTTTACAGTGTCAACTAAAATTGTTGCATTAGTAATTTTATGTATATAAATATTTTTTTAAACAAATATATACATATACATGTTCTATAAATATTACTTTTGTTTTATAACTCAGTGTCAATTTCAAACTCTCTGCCCTTTTTGTTTTCATTAAGAAACAATTGTTTAAAGTTCAAATTTTACTTCGAATTTCGAAAAAAAATTTTGCTTGCTTGTTTAAAATTGGCATTTGTATGTATATATATATCTAATTTAATCATAATTTTTAATGAGAAGAGAATTTTTTTTTAAAATTATTAAATTTGCCTAATTCGAATTTTCGAAATCTAGCATAATATCAGGATATATCGTGTTGAAAGAGTATATACTGTTTAAAATATTATTCTGTGATCATAAAATGGTAAAATTTCAAAATTTTCCTATTTTCGAAAATTCGAACTTTATTTCGGAACTAAGAAAATTGTAAATTTTGGATATTTTTTCAATATTTAAGCCATATTTTAAAATTTGAGAAAGAACTGATTGATTTTTTAGGTAAAAACATTGAATTGAATTTATGTATGTAAAAGTTTTACAGTGTCAACTAAAACTGTTGCGTTAGTACGTTTATAAATATATTTTTGTTTTATTAAAGAAATAAATTCTTTTAAATATTGAAACTTTATTTCGAATTTCGAAAAAATTGTCGTTTGTTTGCCTAAAATTAGCATTTATGCATCATATATTTTAATCATTGCTTTTAATAAGAAGAGCAGAAAAAACTGCCACTTTTATATTTCTATATGTCTTAGTTTCAAAGAAAAGAAATTTTCAATAGTTTTTGATAGAGAGTCTGATTATTAAATTTATGTACTATTTCGAATTTTCGAAAACTATGACAATATTAGGATATATCATATTGAAAGAGTATAAACTACATAAAATCTTATTCTGTGAGTATAAAATAGTAAAATTTAAAATTTTTTTCTATGTTCGAAATTTCGAACTTTATTTCGAAATTAAGAAAATTTTAATTTTTAGAAATCTCTTCAAATTCAGTAAGAATTTGTTGGTTTTTGAGCTAGAAAAAAGTGAATTTTCGTTATTTTTTAAATAAAAGTTTTACAGTATGAAGTATAAAAATGTTGCGTATAAAGGTTGCACTAACAATTCTTCTATTAAAATATTAGTTAAATAAAAATTGTTTCATAAAAAGTTTATATATAAAACAAATTTTAAATTCAAAATGTTATCTTTTTTTAATTAGAGCTTTGTTACTTTATCGCTTTGATATCAATTTCAAAATGTCTGCATTTTAAAAATTTAGATTTTATTTTAGATAAACAGACATGAAATTGAATTTACTAAAGCGTGTTTAATAACTTCTGTTATTTTTTTATTTTTATTTTTATGCTTCTGTTTATTATAATTTTTAGCTAAATTGAAATATTGATAGAAAAAAAGTAATATTTATAAGCGGAAATTAATTTGGCGTTTCCCATCCCACAGTTCGACAGTTTGTACGAAATATATTTACAAAATTTGTGATCCAAATTGTTTATCTATTGCATTCAAATTCAAATTTGTCTTTGACCGCACCGTAACAAAACAATGATGACAACTCAAAATGACATGCAAACAACACAAAATTTTAAACCATTTTTAATTTCCGTTCCAAAATCCCACTACTGGAAAAAGCGATTAAATTTATATTTGGCTACAAATAGCTACGATTGCATTTAGTATAAAATTTTAGATATTTTTCAAAACATTGTATGTTTATACAAAAAAAAAACAAGAAGCACAACACTATGCATACATACGAGTATATACAAATGTAAATAAATCACTAAAATTAGAATAAATGAATTGAAAAAATAGAGTGTGACAATTAAAAAAAATTATTCTATTTCAGGCAAACAAATTTCAATAGAAATGTTATTAACTTGCATAATTAATTACTACCATTTGTCATTATAAAAATCAGATATAAAATAAGCAGGTATGTATGTATGTGTGCATGTATGTGTGTATATTTATTTGTAGTTAATTAAATTATTTGTTGAACTCTGCAAGTACAAGTACGTTTTGGTTTAATAATTTTATTCAAAGACACCGACGACGGCTTTCAACTCGTATTAGTTAATGAATATGACTTCATTGCTTTATTAACCCAATCGCCCAACAACAACATCATAGACAAACCATCCATCCCATCCCGGAGCCAGTCAAATTTATTTGCATTTGCTTAACATGAAAATAGAGAAAATTTACCTGCAACGAAAGTAACAGAAAGAAAACATTGGAAAATTAGTATGAATATTTTATGCAAGATAAATTTTTAAATAATTTCTAATTTGTAGAGATAAAACTGATTTTTTTTCTGTTTTCGGTCGCTTAATGCTAATCACTGACTGAATTTTAATTAGACATTTCGTGGGTACAACAACAACAATTCGCTTTCATATTAGTATTCCACAGCACACTTGTTGCCTGCCGCCTTATTCATTCCCTATTCGTAAGAGAAAATATATTAATTAGCACAACTTTATTTTCCTTTTGAGCAACAACAACAAAACAAGCTGCAGACCCAAGTATACTTTTCAACTTTCCGCTATAGGAAGTTACTGGTTTTACCCCAATTTTCGAAAATCAAATTTTTATTATATATCGACGTTTTGAGCACTTGGGTATCAATGCTGATAATTTTCTCATGTGTTTGTGTGTGTATGTACCCTGTCGAAAACAAAGTAAACTTTAAGACAAGTTTAACTTAACTATTTCGCAACTAGTACTCAGTGACACTTGGATTACTTTTCAATGTAATCAACCAACTATTTTAACATTGCGATGTCTTAGGAGGTAATCAAATGTCTCACTCTCTATTAGTTTGCAACTAACTTTAAGTTGATTTTATTTAAGTCACCTAGAGGTCAGTAAACTTACAAAAAAATTTAGCAACTCTGTCTGTCACAGGTTATTTTCTCGATTGCAGTAAGAGCTATGGACCTAAAATTTTCACAGAATAGGTAAATGTGAAAAAATCAAAATTAATGGGTATTCTATTAGTTAATGTAATTTTGACAACTTGCTGTAACTGGAAAACTGTAGGAGGCAAACTCTAAACATTTTCAAAAACACTAAGACTAAAAAATCCAAAAATTAAAAAAAATTGCCAAAACCGAAAAAAATCGACAAAACGGAAAAAGCGCTACAACGAAAAAAATTGTTAAAGTTCAAATATCAAAATATAAAAAAAAAACAAAATAAACAACAAAAAACTTCACAACCGAAAATATCCGAAAATTAAAAAAAAAATCGCCGTATAGAATCGCCAAAATAGAAAAATCCGAAAATAAAAATTTATATAAAAAAAATTTCAAAACAAAATTTTCAATTAAAAAAATCGTCAAAACCGAAAAAAGCTGCTAAGCGAAAAAAATTGTGAAAAACAGAAAAACGTTAAAACAAAAAAAAAAGCTAACAGTTTACAAAAATCCAAAAAACATAAAAAGCGCCAATTCTAGGAAAACAAGTCAAAATTAAACAAATCGCCAAAATGAAAAAAAAATCCAAAACAAAAAATCGCCAAAAACCGAAAAAAATAGAATAACTAAAAATTCCAAAATAAAAAAATTACTAAAACAAACAAACGCCAAAACGGAAAAAGCTCCAAAACGAAAAAATCGTGAAAACAATCGCAAAAACTTAGAAGAAACGTCAAAACTAAAAAATCGCCGACTAGCGCCAAAACGGAAAAAAATCATTAAAACTAAAAAATTGCAAAAAACCGAAAAACTGAAAAACACCAAAACTATTAAAAACGAAAAAATCCCTTTAACCAAAATAATCGCCAAACTAAGAACAAACGCCAAAGCTAAAAAAATCTCCGAAATAAAAAAAATCCTGAAAATATCGCAAAAACCAAAAAAATTCCAATATAAAAAAATACCAAAATAAGAAATTGCCAAAACGAAAAAACTGCCAAAAACCGAAAAATCGTTAAAACTAAAAAATCGCAAGAAATCGAAAAACACCCAAACTAAAAAAAGTTTTAAAAAAAGCGCAAAAACTAAGAAAAAACGAAAAAACTAAAAAAAACCCTGAAATCGCTCAAAAAATCGCCAAAAACCTAAAAAATTTACAATTAAAAAAATTACTTATATAAAAAATGCCAAAATGAAAAATTTCTCAAAAACCGAAAAAAAATCCTTTAAACTAAGAAATCGCAAGAAATCGAAAAACACTAAAACTAAAGCGAAAAAAGCATTATAACTAAAAAAAATCCAAAAATTAAAAAAAAACCCCAAAAACCAAAAAAATACCAAAAATTAGAAATCGCATAAAACCGAAAAAATAGTCAAACGAAAATAAGCGCTAAAACTTGAAAAATCGCTTAATTAAAATAAAATGTCAAAAAGCGAAACACTTACCAAAACGAAAAAAAAACCAAAATAAAAAAAATTCCAAAAACCGAAAAAATACCTAGAAACCAAAAACTAAAACTAAAAAATCGCCGAAAGAATTAAAATTTCGCAAATGAAAAATATCGATGAAAACCGAATAAATGCAAAAACTAAGAAATCCCAAAACGAAAAATTACCAAAATAAAAAACCGCCAAAAAGAAAAAAATCGTTAAAACTAAAAAATTAAAAAAAAAACCGAAAAACAACAAATCTAACATAAGCGAATAAAAAACCAAAAAAAAAAGAAAAACGTTGCAAAAACTAAGAAAAAGCGTCAAAACTAAAAAATTAAACGAAGTAAAAAAAAAATCGCACATTAAAAATATCGGCAAAAACTAAAAAATACCAAAATAATAAATGACCAAAATACAAAAAAAAATCGCCAAAAGCCTAAACTAAACTAAATCGTCAAAGGCGAAAAAAAATCACCAAAACGAAAAAACGATAAGACTAAAAACCCTAAAAAATTAAAAAAAACAAACATAAAAAACGCCAAAACCACACCATAACCAAACGCCATAGAATTGAATGTTGTTGCAAAATTGAATTGAAAAATCAACTGCTCGTATCAACAATTAATTATGATTAAATAAAAAGTTGAGCATGATTTTTGCTGAAATATGATTTAGTTTTATTTAAAAGATATCGTTTTTATATTTTAAAATTTTATTTTTTAACAAAAATTTTCAGAAATTTTTTTTCCAAAAATTGTTTCCCCCATTTTATTTATATCACCAAAAATATTTTTTTCATGGGTTCCATGAAACCAAAGACTTTGTGAAGCGGTATAAAAACTGATGTTTCATTTCCTTATCATATCGTTAAATCAATCCAATCGATCTAACTCGATTTTAAATCTGTTTCCATACAAACTTATCAATTTGAAATGTTACCAAATAAAAATTGAAATAAAAAAACACCTTCGATATAAAATATTTTATCTTTATTGCCTGACGTTGCAAATAATTTCTTCAGTACTAAAGCAAAAAAAGAGTTCACTACATCACAAACTTACACTTAATTTAAGTTAAGAAATTAGTTGTATATTTTTTTATTTTTTTGTTTATTTATCAACGAGCTATAAATCTAGTTATTACTTTAATTTTCAATCTTCTTGTAATTACGAAAACCACTCGGTAGCAAATTGTAAATGGAAGTACACAAAACGTAATCGGTGGGTAGATTTTCCAAATCTCTTTCGCTTGTAAAATCTGCTCCGTTTTGCTCCACTATTTCTACAGCTTTCGCTACATATAAAAGAATATCGCTGTCAGCAAATTCCATTATGAATTGACGACACACACCACAGGGAGTGGTAAAGGCATCCTCTTGATAGGCCACCACAGCGGCAGCAGCAAATTCTCTGACTCCCTCACTTACAGCCTTACAGATGGCGGTACGTTCGGCGCAGGAGGAGGGAGTAAAAGCGGCATTTTCCACATTGCAACCGCTAAAGATGCGGCCACATTTAGAGCGAAACGCGGCTCCAACTTTAAAGTTGCTGTAAGGCACATAGGCCAGCTGGCGTACTTTGTTGGCCGTTCTTAAAAGCTCTTTGGCGGAGTCATCTAAATTAAATTAGAATTTTTTTTTTAAATTTATTTTGTTATGTTGTTTTTACTTTTTGAACTAGAACTTGCCCAAATCTTTGTACAGTTGTATGGATTCCGGCAAATCAGCCTTCTTTAAGCCCGTCACTTTGGTGGTATCCATTTTAAATAATTTTTTGCTTTAAATTAAAATATTTAAAAAAAATTTCAGCCGTTTTTTTTTCTATATAATTTTGTTAAGCGCTCTACTCTCACTCTCTGGTCGCCTTCTAATGCCTGACTGTTTGACTAAATATGCGGCCATAATTTGTGGCCGGTTGCTTGTCATCATGAAAACACTCGAGATCGCTATTATCACAACATTTTTTTGCTATTAACAATTATAGCAACAACAACAACCAAAAAACAAAAACAACTGCTTTAGAAAAACATTTTAATTCAACTTAACTGCAAACAACAATTTGTTTTAGAAATTACTTTGTAGTGGGTTCGATTTTATGAATGCTGCTTGCTCTCTTTCACCTTTTACAAGCAATTAAAAATAGATTTGAAATTTGTTGTTGAAATGAGAATAATATTTATCGATGCAAGAGCAGGGCTGGATACTCGTAACGGAGACGAAAGTGAGTTTTTTAAATTTTAAATTAACTGCAAACTACTGAACAGCAGAATGATATAAAAATTAAATATAATTACAGCGCAAAAGTTTCATGCAAATCATGTTTATCATACAAAATCATATATAAAAGTACAGTGGAATCTCCCTTAACGGACACCCCCTTTATACGGACACTTTTGACAGGTCCCGACAGCTCTATAAGCAAAGCATTGCTTTCTCTTGAGCGGAGAGTCCCCTTGTGCGGACACATTTCAATGGTCCCTTCGGTGTCCGCTCAAGAGAGATTCCACTGTATATCTTAAGGGCCACTCAGACTATTATACAAGTATTAATACTTTTGCGGCAAATGCAGCTCTGACATGTTGAGTTGTTATTGTTTTTTTTTTTTAAATTTTTGAAACAAATATAAGACCAGGGATGCATTTTCGTCAAAAGTATTAATACTTGTATTATAGTCTGGAACAGCCTTTAGTAAATATAAGTTTTTCTTTGTGTATCTTAATCAAATATTTTTAAGGATATATAATTTTTACTAATATTTTTTTAATGTAGTAATTTCTTTTTTCAATTTAGGGCCTGTGAAAAAGTCCCATAACAATTTTTTTAATAAGTAAATTATACACAGAAATAATTATAATAAGTTTTTGCTTTAAAAACATATTTTTGAAACTAATTTAATATATTATAATTTTTCTTATTTGATTTAATGAATTTATAGTAAATTATTTTAATAAAGCGAAAAGTGTGTTTTCACTTTATTAAAATTTTTAGAATTTTGCTTTTAGTTTTACGAATTACTTAGAAGGTTCTATTTCAGAAGAAAGAGTAATTTGATTTTTGAATTGAAGTAATTGAATGCAAAAAGAAGTTTTTTCTGTGTAGCATGTAAGAAAATAAAAATAATTAAAATAACACATTCAAGAAGAAGCGACTGCATCTGATTTGATTAAAATTTAATACAAACTTATCATTTTGTGGTTTTAAATAAAATATTAAATAGTACCGAATTGTCCATCTCTGCATTATAGAGATACACCCCCTCTTGCAAATGAATGCAATTAATAAAAAAATCAAATAGTCATTGTCAAAAGAGTAAAGAACACAACAACAACAACGGAGATTAGGAGAGCAAACCAGTTTGATGAAAGAAAAAGAGATCATAAAGGTTTAGAATGCAATTGGCGGCGGGGCAGTTCTAATCAACTTCGTGATATTTTCAGTATATTAAACTGGTAACGCAACGACGCGGAACTTTGCTGCCGAGTTTCTATATCAAATATTTATTATTTGTGTTAATACTTAGGCAGTACATCTATTATGCGGCAACTAAACACGACCCAAGAAAATAATATTTGCTTTAACTTCTGTGGATTTTTTATTTATGAGAATTAATGCAAATAATATTTTGTCGCGTCGTGTCATTTAATTAATTTTCATTGCAGAAAAAACTATATATTTGTCAATAGATAGTAAATTAATTTTATTTATGATTTCATTCCATAACCTACAAAAAAGCTTAAGCGACATAAGTTTCGAATTAAATTTTCTCACCAAAATCGATTATTTGCGATCTTAAATAATCGATTTTCGATTATGTGTCTACATGCTTCAATGTGCCATGATTTGTAACCTGATTATATTAATATGTATACATATTAATATAAAATCTAAGCTTTGATTTTAAGCTTTCGAAATATGAAAACCGTTTAATTTAAGCTCCTAATGGCATTAAAAGTATTTTATATTGCACCTGTGGTGCTAAAATTTATATTTCAGCTATGTTCGAAATTTCGAACTTAATTTCTAATTTTTGAAACTAGCTAAATTTTTTTGTATGCATGTTTAGCGTGTCGTTTTAATTATTAATTTAAGGAAATTATTTTTTCCTAGTAAAAAAATGCTTTCGAGATTTTAAAATCCCCTAATTTAAGCTTCTAATGTTATTGAAAATATTTAATATTGCTCCTGTAGTGCTAAACTTTATATTTCAGCTATGTTCGAATTTTCGAAATTAATTCCGAATTTTCGAAATTACCAATATTATTCCATATTTAAGTTTAAGAAGTCGTTTTAATGATTAATTAAACGAAATTCGTTTTTTCTTAGTAGCTAAAAGCTTCCGATATTTCAAAACCCCTTAATTTAAGCTTCTTTTTTAATAGTATTTAAAATAGTTTATATTGCTAAAATTTTTATTTCAGCTATGTTCGAAATTTCGAACTTAATTTATAATTTTCGAAATTAGCAAAATTTATGTATATATATATTAAGCGTGCCGTTTTAATTAGTAATCAAACGAAATTCCTTTTACCAAAAATTTCCCAAACCAAGAAGCGCTTTTTCCCTTTTTAGTGATTTATTTCGCTATGTTTAAAATATTTTATGTGTACACAGCAATTTAATAAAAGAAAATACCACAGAACTTGCCATCTCTGAGACATACATACATATGTTCTGCACTATCATTAAGTACATACACACATACATACTGTTTTGATAGAAAACAAGCGTGTCTGTCTGACTATCGATCAAACAGCTGTTTTTATTGTTCACTAAACAGTTGCTAAGGTGATTAAAAATTAATCCATTAATTTTAAATAAGCGTCTACTCAAAATTTTTTTAAATTAGTTGCTTGTAATTTAATTTAAATTATGTACTTTTACAATTTTGAAAGAGATAAGGAAGTGTTTTTTATAAAAAAGCAAGCTTACATACGTAAACACAGTTTTTTTTATTAATTTTCAATGCACATTTTATTTGAAATGTATTTGCAGCAACACGGAAACCACTTTAATAATTTTGTTGTTTTGTTGCTAAATTTTAAACGCTGCCAAATGCTATGGTGTTGCCAACTTGATTTAAACAGCCAATAGAAAAAGTACTAGTGTCAGAATGGGGGTGGAAAAAAGATTGAACTTCTTGTGATTGACAGCTTGTCATCGATAAAGACATTTTGGGAGGATTTGGGGATAATATTGAAACAAAAAGTTATACAGATTTTTATTTTAAAATTCCAACAATAAATATATTGATTTTTATGACTCATAGCAAATGCATGCTAAAATAATTTTAAGCACGTGTGTATTATACATAAATATTTGCAATTGTTGACACACAAAATTTATTATATATTTTTTTTATCAAGGAAATTATGTAGGTACGTGCCAAATGTTTTGTTACAAAAGGTTTAAATAAAAATAAAGAAAAAGATTTACGTTTTTAATTTCAAATCATTTACTTTTTGAATTTCGTTAGAAAAAAAATCAATTCACTTGGATATGGAGTCTTGTCTTAAGCTTGTAGCCAGACTTTCTGACTGATAACAGTCTTACACGGTTACAATTAACACCGCTGGCGGCATACTACGCCACATAGAGTAACGGAGCGTTTAATTACAATTAAGTTAGAGAATTTCTAATAAAAATTAATAATAAAAAAACCTTAAGATATTTAAAATCATAGAATATTTCAAATTAAATATAAGCCATAATAAGATTTAGGACGAAATTAGCCCTTGAATGCATTTTACATTTTTGGATATTTCTGGTATTTAAATTGAAGAGTTTGCTAGATTTATCGAGGAATCTTGTGGCACACATTTTTGTAGAATGTCAAGGGTATTTTTCTGCCCTCTTTTCCCGAAATAGACACAGTGAGTACTTAGACGATTAATATATTCTAAGAATTTTTGCCTTCATTTCCTTCGTTAAATATGAATCAGCTGTTAACTTTAATTTCTTTTCGTTTTCCTTACAACTTTGTAATTTTCCTTTAAGGCAGTTTTATTAAATAAATAAATAAACTTGCTAAGCGATTTGTTTTTAATTTTTTGACATGGTATGAAGGGAAAATTTTCCAATATAAAAATACACTATTCATTGCCAAATTCTTTGCCAGCACTGAATTGTGTTAAGGCCAATTTCTGTTTATATAATCACTTTTAATTAGCCATTTCTCGTTCGTTTAAATTTACTTGACATTTTAACATTCAAAGAAACAAAAAAATTCATAATTCAATAAAGTCACTTTGTAAACAGAAATTATAAAAATAACACACAAATTTACACATATTTATCTAGTGTAATCGGAAAAAATACACACACAAACGCTCAAATTGTGGTTTTAATGCCAAAAAAAAAACAACAACAAAAAACACGCACACCCCCCCACACAACAACAAGCTTCACCAGACCAGAGCCTCCTCATTCTCTGTTAATTTGCAAGTCGCCTGGCTTTTTTGTGCAAACATCACGCACGCTGCATTCTGGCCACCAGAGAGAATGAGTGCTGCGACAGAACAGCATCAGTAGTCGACGACTAAATTTAATTGTCTGATATTACAGATGATTAAGAAGTGTTGAAATTTTTACGAGAGTTTAATTATTAAGACTTTAATTTATTTAAAAAAATGTGGAAATGAAATGCATTTTAAGTTAATTAACAAAAAAATTATTATTTTTTGGTGTTTTATTAACAATCAACGTTGATGTTAAACATTAAACACACATCAAGCTACTGACTTCAAATCATCAAGGATGGATGAAATATAAATGTTAATATCGCGCCGTAACCGACAAAAAAAGCTCAAGAGACATAATTTTCTAACTTTATTTTTTAGCCTAAATCGATTATTTGCGATCGTAATTTAATTAAATTTTCCTCAAAAAAAAAAACAAAGTAAAAATAAATTCAGTGAAGTGCGACTTTGACCAGCGCACGAAGGGTTCCGTACGGACACGACATATGTAATTCAATACGAACTTTAGCCAATATAAACTATAGTTTTGGAATTTTTTTCGTTTTTGGGTTTTTTTTCGGTTTTAAGCGTTTTTTTAGTTTTGGGGTTGTTTGAATTTATTGACGCTTTCTGAGTTTTGGCACTTTTTTTCTCGTTTTGGCGATTTTTTTTTGGTTTTTTTAATTTTGGCGATTTTTTTAATTTTGGCGTTTTTTTTATTTTGGCGATTTTTATATTAAGGCGATTTTTTTAATCTTGGCGTTTTTTTTTCTATAGGTGATTATTTTTGCTTTTTTTTTCGTTTTGAGGATTTTTTTCTGTTTTTGGAGTTTTTTTTTTTTTAATTTTGGCGATTTTTTCGTTTTGGCGATTTTTTTAATTTTGGCGATTTTTTTAATTTTGGCGATTTTTTTTCACATAAACAATTATTTTGATTTTGGTGCATTTTTCGCGTTTTGGCGATTTTTTCGGTTTTTGGCGTTTTTTTTTCATTTTGACGATTTATTTCATTTAGGCGTTTTTTTCGAATTTGGCGATTTATTTTAGTGCTAGAATTTTTTTTTAATTTTGCCGATTTTTTTCGTTTTGGCGATTTTTTTTTTAATTTTTTGCGATTTTTTTGGTTTGGCGATTTTATAATTTTCAGATTTTTTAGTTTTACAATTTTTGAAAATTTCAAGAGTTTACCTCTTACGGTTTCCAAGATATAGCAAGTTGTCAAAATTAAATAGTCAAAATTGCATTAACTGATGGACCACCCTTTAATTTAAATTTTTAAAATTTTACTGTTAATTGTTGTAGTCTATATAAAAATACACTAATTTTACAAATTTCATGTCTCAATATAAATATGTACATACATACATACAATTGTATGTATATTACATGGGATTTTAAAATTTTTCGTTTCTCGTTTGTGAACACCCTTTAATTTTTAATTTTCATGTATTTGATGTTGTAGCGGCCAAGGTTCTACATACTCTTACGGTTCCTGAGAAAATACCGTGGGACGGATAGACGGCTAGACGGACAGCGTAGCGAAAACAATAGGGTTCCTTTTTTCACCTTTGGTGTACGAAACCCTAAAAATGTGTCGCTTAAGCTGTTTTTTGCAGTTATGGCTGGATATGAGAATGATTATTTTGACTACAGCAAGGCAACACGGCAGCAGGTTGTTGTCCATGCTAATATTGTCATTGTAGCCAAATTAAACTAATTTCTATTTGTTTTTGGCGACAATGGGCAGATAAAGTGTTGCCAGTACAAGAAAAAATGTCGAATGAATGATATCGTAAAATTATTTCATATTATTTAATAACTACATTTAAGAAAAGTAATTATATTTTTATAATAGAGAAATATTTGAGAAATATTATTTTTTTCTCAGTGGGCGAAGTACGTATTTGGTCACGTGACCAACATTAACAGAGTTAATGAGCTGGTGATTATCGAAACTTTACGATAATCAGGAACATTCCGGGGGCAAATTACGGCATTCGTAATTTAAAAATATTTCAATAGAGTTTATATGAAAATCTTTTTAAATTAAGAGTCGTATAGGATGCCGAGATTTGCTCCCTGCTTTTGGTGATTTTAAAAAGGCGAGGGAACTATTAAATCATATTTCCTCAAGAATAATCTTATGCAGAACGCACATCACACATTGACCTGTGGCAAGCCCACTCCTGCCGCCTTTCCTCAATTTATAAGCTCGCAAAAGCGTCTCTAAAAAAACTTGTTTACTTGTTCAAATTGACGTATTAATCAATACTTTTTGTTTGCAAATTTTCCTCTATTTTTTTTCGGCTATATCCACAAGCTGTCATCGCCAGTTTAGTTGTTTGTGTAAATATTTGGGTTATTTTCAAAATATCTATGTTTGCTGCCTTTCTTTCTTTTCTTTTTTTTATCACAAACTGTTATCTGTTTACTATTATCCTGGCGTAAGTGGCATGAGAATAATAAAAGTTTGTAAAGTTTAAGTGCAAAATTTATACTGAAGAACCTAAAATTAGTTTCATGTGTAGAGAGATGGGTGGGTAAGGTTTTCCCAGCAAACACACAGATTTCATGTCAAATAATTATCCAGATAATTTTAAATCAAAATGAAGACTTCTTTGGAAAAAAAAATAAAAAAATAATCACATTTAATTTTATCCTTTTTAGCCCAATCAAACTTCAACATAGAAACAAACATTATTGTTTGTGAAATATACAGCCATAATCAAGTTTATTATCAAAAGCTAAGTCTCAACGCTTATTCTTAAAACTCACTTTGTTTATATTATAAGCCTTTTGTAATTGTTTAATATTTATTTTTCCTTCATAAGGGTTTTATTTTATTAATTAAAAAAATACATTAATATTTATTTTATTTAAATTTTTTCTCATTTACTATTCTAACAATCGCTAATCCATACAATAAAACTCTAATAATCTTATGGTTGCTTCAAAAAAACAAAATGTTTTTTAATAATTGTGAAAAAATTTATTCTCAAGCCCTATTCTCAAACCTTATTCTCAAGCCCAATTCTCAAACCTTATTTTCAAAACTGTTTTTTTTTATAATATAAACCTTTTGTTATGCTTTATTATTTTTTTTAAATCAATTTCTTTTTTAAGAATTGAGAAAAAAAGTTTCTCAAACCTTATTCTCAAAACCCAATTCTGAGGCCTTATTCTCAAACCTTATTTTCAAAACTAAATTTTTTCCAATAATAAATAAGCATTTTCTTTGTTTTGGTTACATTTATTAAAAAAAAAATTTTTTTAAATTTTTCTCAAACCTAACTATGAAATCTCATTATTGTATACGACAATTGTATTGGTGTTAAGCCCGGTTAAAAAAAATCATTTTTTATGAATTAAGAAAAGTAAGTTTGTCAAAACTTTTTCTTAAACATTATTTTATAAACACATTATTTTCTATCATAGTCCTTTTTTAATGATTCGGGTTTTATTTCCCAGTAAAAAAAGATTCCTTTGCTTTATTAAATAATTTATATTATAATTGATTGCTTAACTTTCTTCTCAAACATTATTCTCATAAATATAAATAATAAATTTGGTGTTTTCTTTTACTTATTGAGAAAAATAAGTTTCTCCAACCTTATTCTCAAAGCCAATTCGCAAACCTTGTTCTCAAATTTTTTTAAAATTGATGCTTTCGATTAAATAAAAGTTTTTTACTAATTGAGAAAAATAAGTTTCACCAACCTTATTCTCCAAGCCAATTCTCAAATCCTATTCTCAAATGCTCTTTAAAATTTATGTTCTCGATAGCCCAATTCTCAAACCTTGTTCTTAAATGCTTTTTTTTAAATTGATGATCTCGTTAAAAATAATTTTTTTTTTACTAGTTGAGAAAAAAAGTTTCTCCAACCTTATTCTCAAAACCAATTTTCAAACATTTTTCTCAAATGCTTTTTCAAAATGGATGCTTTCTTTAAATATAGAGGTTTTTTACTAATTGCGAAAAATAATTTTCTCAAACCTTATTCTCAAAGTAAATTCGCAAACCCTGTTATCAAATGCTTTTTAAGAATGGAATGAAATTCAGATGAATAGTATTCTGTTCGTTATCTTTTAAATAATCTTCAACAATATTTCAAACTTGCAGCCTTGCGTTTACTGGGTTACAGTGTTGCTGTTATCACCTATTGAAAATCTTTTAAAGCTATTAACCTTAAAAGAAAAACAACGAAAATGTTTCTAGTTAAAAGGTAATTTATGTAATAGAGAAATATTCAGCTTTTACTGGTATTTATGTATACTAGAGTAAAAAAATAAGGACCCAAATTTCAGCAGAGTTTTCGGAGAATTTTAAAGGCAAACAAGTTTAATTGCATATTCATAGTTTAAAAATTTCAATAGTTTGGAAATTGCTTTAAAGGTTCCTTTTATTAAGTAAAATAAAAAACATTTTAGGGAAAATTTACTTCGGAACGAAGTAAGAATGAAGATTAACGACTGAAAGAACAAGACAAGTCAATAACAGTGAATGTGAAACAAAATAAGGCACAGTAAAACTATTATTTGTGTTGCAGGCTCTAATTAATTTTTTTCTAACACTATGTATAATGTAGTTCCCGTCAATAAAAGATTACTATGCTTACAAATAATAAATTTAATTCAAAACCAACCACGGTTCGAAGGACCACTTCTTCTACTCTACTTTGACAAGTTTGCAACTAAAAATAAAAACTTCTAAACATCTAATGGTTTGAGTAACACAACATTACAAGTAATTTTTCTTATCGAATTTGTTAAATCTATTCTAAGCAAATGAGTTATATCTCTTGTTTATTCTTAGACCAAACCCACAATATGTTACGTTCTACTTTGTATCAATTACTTTGCTTTCAAATACAAATAATATTATTTTCTTTGTAGGTTTTATTTATTTTTTCTACGTGAGTTCTTATAAGATTTCTTTGTTGCGATAGTCAAAGGCTTTTATAAACCACAAAATATTAAAAATAGAATAAAATCAATATTATTTGTTTTGTTAAGGAACACAAACAAACGATGTAGGAAGTTGCAGTAGAACATGATTTTGAAGGCTTTCTTGGTTTTTGTTCAGATGAAGTTAGAGATTTGTTGTGGTTGATAATGATAAAATAGACGGTGATTTTTTTAAGCCTTAGCTTTAAGTTTGCTTTCTATTTTTTATAATTAAAAGCTATTAAAATCTTTCGAAATGTTATATGATGAATTTCACATCATTGGAACTTGAATTCGAGTATTCGAAATTAGTTCAAATGCGATATATGATATTTTATTTTTTATATTTTAAGATGCCAGTATGAAATTCGTATGCTATTATCTAGAGAAGTTCTAACTTAATTTCGAATTTTCGAAGTTGTTTGTAACAAATATGTTAAAAGTATATAATTCGAAAAAAAATTTATGTCAGAGTTTTTTTTATTATGAATTTAATGTCTCGTTCAATTTAATTTTAAAATTTTCGACATAAATTTTGAGTTTTCGAATTTCAGTTCGAATAATAATTATAAATTTAATATCGAACAAAATTTCGAATTTTCGAATTCAATTTCAAGTTTTTGAATGCACTTTTGAGTTTTCAAATTTAGTTTCGACCCTTGAATTTAATTTTAAATTCAAAATATTAATTTCGAATTTGGATTTTAATTTCAAATCTTCAAAGTTAATTTCGAATTAAGTTCTGAATTTTTAAATTTGAATTCATATTAAGTTTCGAGTTTAGTTTCGAATATCTCAGAATTCAGTTTCGAATTCTCGAATTGAGTTTCGAGTTTTCGAATTAAATTTTCAATTCTAAAATTTAATGTTAAACCCAATTTGGAGCTTAAATTTGGATTCAGTTTCAAATTTTGGAATCTTGAACTTTAATTTCAAATCTTCGAAGTTAATTTTGAAATAAATTTCAAGTTTTAAAATTTAATTTCTAATTAAGTGTCGAATATTTGAATTCAGTTTCGAATTTTCGAGTTTAGCTTTGAGTTTTGGAATTTAATTTTTAGTTTTAGAATTTAATTACAAATTCAATTTCGGACTAAATTTCGCATTTCCAAAGACTATATCAAATTTTCAAATTTTCGAATGTCCAAATTAAATTCCAAATGTTCGAAGCTGATTTCGAATTAAGTTTCGAAAATTTTAATTAATTTCGAATATAATTTTTTCTAAAATTCTGAAATTTATTTTCGAATTCACATTTAATTTAAAATATTTGAATTTAGTTTCAAATTTTCGAATTTGATTTTTAATTATAAAATTTAATATGAAAATTAATATCGAATTAAATTTGAAATTTTCGAATTTGGGAATGTCCAAATCTAATTTTTAATCTAATTTCAAGTCTTCGAAGTTGATTTCGAATTAAGTTACGTTAAGGTTTAAAATTTAGTTTCGAGTTAAGTTTCGTATTTAGTTTCGATTATTTGAATTCACTTTCAAGTTTTCGAATTGAGTTCCGAGTATTCGAGTTTAATATTGAATTTTTGAGTTTAATTTCGAATTTTCAAATTTAATTTCGACTTCTCGAATTTAATTTCGAATTTATAACGAATAACTGTAATAAAACATATATAAGGGGGAAAAACTTATATATTACATTTTAATTGACTTGCGCTGTTCGAACTTAACTTCGAATTTCTGAAATTCTATATTGATTTAATTGAATAACTGTAATAAGTCTTACATTTAGTAAGTAAAGACGAGTATCTTGTTTTTTATAATCTTTAATAACTTGAACTTTGGCTTTTCCCATTCGAAGTCGATGTAAATAATAATTTTCTAGTGTCCATATATTTGTATTATAGCTTTCATTTTGATATATTTTTGTATTTCGTGCAAGTAATTAAAATTTATTTGATTCTAAAAGTTTTTCGAAATTTCGAAATTCTATGAAATTTCTTTATTAAAGATTTATGTGACCAAAGTTCTGTTATTGTATTATTTCAGCTTAAAATTTTTACTTTTCTGGACCATTTTTAACCATTCGAAATTAATTTAGAATTTTCGAAATTAATTTAAAATTTTCGGAACTTCCAAATTGTTGTGAAAAAATTTATTTCTAACCATTATATGAAAAAAGTTAGGTTTCTAATAATATATATGGAAAAGTTATGTGTGTATAAGTTATATTTTGGTTCGAACTTAGTTTCGAAATTTATCAAAATATTATTATTATTTCTTTGCTTATGGAAAAAATAAAAAAAAATAGTAGGGTTTTTGTCATTGAATTTTTAAATCAAAAACCTAAACACACAATTTAAAATTGTCATTCTTCAATTCATTGTGACAGTTCAGTTGGCGTTGGCAAATAAATATGTCACGGTTGCATGTGGGGCAGCAATTTCCAAATTTAATACTTTTCATACATACGCACAAATAACAAATAAGTGAATGTAAATTTTTAATTTATTTATGCATGTATGTTCTACACACAAGTTTTGCCGTAGATTTAGCTTCTCCCCTTACCCCAGCTCAGTTGTTGTTCCCCTTTAGATAGATAGAGCGATAGAGCAGCATCAACTCTTAATTGGTATTTGAAATTATAATTTAATATTTGAGATTATGTTTGACAGTATTTTGAGCTAATTATTAGTTCATATAGAGGACATATACATACACACATACACACATGCTTGCATTTACATTTATGTACTTGTATGTATACTTGTGTACATTTTTGTGTACGAGTAATAAATTTTAGTAATTTGTAGGATTTAATAAACATTTTGTAAATTTTACAAAAAAAAGAAAAGAAAACAACATGTTGTCGTGTGTGCTCATGTAAGGTAGAGTTGGGGGAAATGTGTGTAAGTGTGTACACACATCGTACTTACAAAATCAGTGCAATGTTTTGCATGAATGTTTAGAACTAGATCATAATAAATAATATTAAAAAGTAAAAAAAGAATAAACTTTGGTATTTTGTAAAAAATAAGAAATTTCAAAGGGACTATATGAGAATATTTATTTATTTTTAAAATACTACAGTCTTATTTATAAAAATTATTAAGGCTTTATAAAGGCCGTTTAAGAAAATT
Source organism: Tachina fera (assembly GCA_905220375.1). Classification (NCBI taxonomy): domain Eukaryota; kingdom Metazoa; phylum Arthropoda; class Insecta; order Diptera; family Tachinidae; genus Tachina; species Tachina fera. Next base: position 183,557,012 of record LR999963.1, read on the forward strand.
TTTGTATGAAAATTAGTTTTAAAAACCAATTATAAAGACTTTTTAAGTTTTATAAATAAGGCTGTTAAAAAGTAATTTGCTCGATTCTTTTAAATAGGCTTAAAGTCAATTACATTTTTGAAGCAAAAATTAAAGACCACTTGCCCGAAAATTCTAAATTATTTATGTCTATTGTATATTCGAAAATTCGAACATAACTTTGAAATTTAGTATAACATAAATTTTAAGATTTAAATCTTATGTTATTACCAAATTTCTAAAATTTCGAACATAATTTCGAATTTTTTTCGAACTAAGATGAGAACTCAAACTTGAATAAAAAAAATTCTATTTCGCATTTTCGAATTCTAAAAATTTCTATATCGTATTTTCGAACTTCCTATTTCTCATTTTCGAAACTCCTATTTCGCATTTTCGAAATTCCTAATTAAAATTTTCAAAATCTCTATTTCAAATTTTTGAAATTTCTATTGCAAGTACTCGAAATAGAATACTTAAGATGAGAATTAAAACTTCTATTGAAGTTCTCATCTTATTTCGAAAATTCGAAATATAATATATTTTTCTATTGACGTTTGAGAAAGTTTGAAAGTATTTTCGAAATTTTACCAAATTTGCATATAACATACGATTTATATTTAGAAAGTTATGTTACGTTAAAATTCGGAGTTATGTTTGAATTTTCGAATATTCAACAGACATATATAAATATTTAGGCATTTTCGTGCAAGCCGTCTTCACTTCACTTCTTCGCTTCACAAATGTTATTGGCTTTTATTTTTGAAAAGATACATGTGAGAAAATAAACTTTTAAAAGAAACGAGAAAAAATTTTTTTTCCTATAAAAGTGTGAGTTATGTTATTTCGAAAATTCGAAATTATGTTCGAAATTTTATAAATTTCGCACATAGTATACGATTTATATTTAGAAATTTTTGTTACATTAAAATTCGAAGCTATGTTCGAATTTTCGGACTTACAACTGAAAAAAATAATTTAGCTTTTTTTTTAAACTTACATCTGAGAAAATAAACGTTTTAAAATATGGAATTTTTTTATAAAACCTGTAGATAGCGCTATAGAGTAGTTTTTAAGTTCGACGAACTGTCTCATTTGTAAAAGTTTATTTCATCAATCAAAAACTGTAGCATATCTCATTTCATGGCCTAGTTTACTTCTTAACTCATCTTTCTTCCCTTCGTCTCTCTCATTATTTCTTCTCTCTTCCAATACAATTTAAATAACTAATCTCTTGTATCGTTGAGTCTCTCTGTCAGTTTCAATACCCACTTTACCTTATCTTTAAAAATGACCGCCTATTTCTTTATTGCTGGTCTGTATTTGAAAGTTCTTTGTTGTGAATCTAGTCAGTCTCAACTTATACTTGAATAAAATTCCACGTTTACATAAGAATGTTTGCAAAAGTTTTTAAAATTTGTTTAATTTTATTATTATTCAATAGTTTATTTTTAACGACTTGCAATGGCGATGATGACCTTCCTCAAGTTCTTATAGATAATGATATATTTAAGGGTACAATAGTGGGCAACAAATTCCATGATTCAGATAGTGAGTACATGACATTCCGAGGCATACCGTATGCCAAGCCGCCCATCAATAATTTAAGATTTAGGGTAAGTTTTATTTTATTTAATTGGCTTAAGCTTTTAACTGAAGATTAAATTTTATATCCGTAAAAAATGAAAATGTATTTTAAATTTATTTTAAGAAAATTCTGTGTGGAAAATTTTACAGCCTACTTATAAAAACTATGAAGGCTTTATAAAGAGTTGTTAAGACAAATTTTGTTAGTATTTAGTAGGGCAAGTTTTATTTTATAAATTTAAAATAAATTATCACACTTGTTCCTCTAAGGACGTCCAAAACGAAATTTTAAACACATCTACACACTGTTAACATTTTTCATAATTTTCTCTACAATTTCGCTAAAAAAAAATACAGCTGTGATATAAAAGTATAATAATTTTTTTTTATTTTGCTGCACTGAGATTTTGTTAATTTTGAGTAATTGTTAATTTTTGAGGGCGATATGTACATTTGTATATGTATAGAGCATATTTTTCTTTAAAAAAATTCGTTTAGATGAAAAAAATAGTAAAATAATGTAGACAATGACAAAAGATTACCTAAAAATTTATATTCGAATGTTCGAAATTAAGTTCGAATTTTCGAAATTATGTTCGAACTTTAAAAATGATGCTCAGAGCTCACAATAAATATTTCAAAACAAATAAAACACAAAAATTTGGAAATTTCGTTTGTGAGTGTATCAAATTCAAATTTTCGAACACAATAAAATCTTTAAATTTAAAATATCTAGGATAGAGAATGGAGTTTTTTAACTATTAAGTTCGTTAATCCTTATTACCTGGGTCACAGCAAGTTTCGAACATAATTTCAAAAATTCGATCTTAAGTTCGAAAATTCGAAAATGTTTTTTTTCACAACATGACACTCTAATTAACTAATTTTTATTAATTTTTTATATTTTTTAGGATCCCCAACATGTGGACAAATTTGAAGGCATTTTGGATGCCACACATGATGGTTACGAATGTTGTTCGGTGAGCGCTCAAAATGCCTCAGAAGATTGCTTAAACTTAAATGTCTATACAAAGCAGGTACTTAAAAAAAAATTATTCGTTTGAAAGCTTTTTAAAATTTGCCTCAATTTTATGGCAGCTAAAAACCTCCAAATTATTGCCCGTAGTAGTGGTAATACATCCCGGAGGTTTATATTTGGGCAGTGGTGCCAGTTTCCTTATGAGACCCGGTCATATGATGTTGCAAGATTTAGTTCTGGTGACCTTTAATTATCGTTTGGGCCCGCTTGGTTTCCTTAACCTGGGCACAGCCGAAATACCAGGTAATGCCGGCTTTAAAGATCAAGTCTTGGCCTTGAGATGGGTAAAAAAGTTCACAAGTTACTTTGGTGGCAATCCCCAGGATGTTACATTAATGGGCTATAGTGCTGGTGCTTTAAGTGTTGAACTCCATATGCTGTCACCAATGAGCAAGGAACTCTTCCACAAGGCCATTATGATGAGCTGTTCACTGCCGCCTCAAACTTATTTGCCGCAAGGGCAACAAAAACATTTGGCTGTGCGTCTAGCAAAGCGTTTAAAATGTGAAAGATTCCAGGAAGTACAAGAAGAAATTCCTTATGGAAAGGAAGGAAAATTCTCAGACTATGAGAACATTAAGAATTCAGATATTTTGCAGTGCCTCCAGCAACATAATGGCACCACTATAGCCGGCACTTTAAGGCAAATGTTTGACTTTTTCAAGGACAATCCCATATTCCTTTGGCTGCCCGTTATAGAGAAAGACTTCCAGCAGGAACGTTTTCTTACCGAAAATTTAAATGTAGCCCGCAAAAACCTATTAATAGGCTATACAAATGGAGAGCTGTGTCTTTCCTCTAAGGAAATTTTAGATAATAATGCTTTTAAAGAAAGATTTTCCAAGGAATTTGAGTCATTAGCTCCGCGTGCTTTTATGTATGATAGATATAACAACAGAAGTGCAATAACCCAGAAAATTAAGCAAAAGTTTTTCAATGGCTCTACGGATTTCTCCAGCAAGGATTATGATGCCATATGTGATGTATTTTCGGACACTATCGTACGTTATGGCTCGCACAAGTTTGCCGAGTTTTTGTCACAAAATGATGGTGTGGTGTATTTTTATGAATTTTCATTTGTAGAGGATCACGACAAAAAATTAAATGGGTTTCCCGAGCACGAAGGTAAAGAAAAAATTTCACTAGAAATGTTAATTTAATGGCCAAAAATATGGCAACATTTATGAGCCCATAATTTAAAGCAGCTATGTCCAAGCTTAAAGCATAATGTGCGAGCTGTTACAAAAGATCTTTGTGCTTTCACACCGGCGAGAGCACAACAGCCAATCAGATCTTGGCTACGAAGCAACAAAGAACAAGTTTTAAGAGCTTTCAAAGTTGTTTACTTCAAATGCACATACTCTGACATTTCCATTTGAGTTGAACAGCTTTGAAAGCTCTTACAATTTGTTCTAGTTTCTTTGCAAAGTAAGAAGCAAAGAAGAAGCTGTGGTGCTCGTAAATTGTACATATGGCTTGGACGTAGCTTTTTCAAGGTATAGATTTAAGAGCTTTAAGCTGTAAATTTAGACATTTTTAATTCAAAATCATATTTTTCGTGTGTGCATGTTTAATTCGAAGTTAAGCTTTAAATATTCGAATTTTTTTTCTTTTTTAAATTCTATTACTTTCCTCGAATTTTTACGAACATTTTATTTACATATCTTAAACGAATCAACAGATCGCTGTGAACACATGTTCGATTTTCAGTATTTGTTTAATTGGCCTGGACGAAAACATGATACGGATTTACAGAAGAAAATTGTTAAATTATATACGGGCTTTATATATGACTTTATTAAAAACGGGTGAGTTTGCTATAATCTACATATTAGTATAATTTACATAATATTATATATATTTTTTTTAGAAAACCTGCGGATCCTACAGCCAAGCCCTATCCCCATTCCTATGCTTTAATTAATGAGGCCATTGAGTACAAAGAGGGCCATGGCTTTAAGAATTATGAATTTTGGCAAGAAATGTTTCCAAAATATTTTAATTTTGATTTGAAATAAATAAAACAAAAAACGAGAATACGAGAAGTTTTAAAACAAAATTATTGATAAATAAATTTTTAACATAAAAATAAAGATAATTTTAATACAAAAGAATTATTAAAAAATTTTAAAAATAAAAAAAGTATAAATTTTTAATAAAAAATTTATAATTAAAAAATATTTTTTTTTTAATTTTATAAAATATATTTTTTATTAAAATATATTTTTAACGAAACAAAATACATATTTTTAATAAAAAATTTATGTTCAATAAAAAAATATATTTTTAATAAAATAATATATTTTAATTAAAAAATATATTTTAAATTAAAAAATATATTTTTAATAAAAAAATATAAATAAATATATTTAAAAAAATTTATATAAAAATATATTTTTAATAAAAAAAAAAAAGATATTTTTAATAAAATAATATATTTTTTTATAAAATAATACATTTTAATTAAAAAATATATTTTAAATTAAAAAATATATTTTTAATAAAAAAAATATAAATAAATATATTTAAAAAAAATTTATATAAAAATATATTTTTAATAAAAAAAAAATATATTTTTAATTTGAAATTTTGAAATTTATTTGCTAATGGTTCAGCTTTGTCTATATGCATTTCACTGTTGCTGTAACAAATCGTCATGAGTTTCTAGTAATAAATTTCTTAAATGAAAAATATATTTTTAATATAAAATATTTTTAATAAAAAACTATATTTAAAGAACAAAAATATATTCTTAATAAAAAATATATGTTTAATTAAAAAATATATTTATAATAAAATAATTAATTTTTAATATGCTGATATTATAAAAATATATATTTTTATAAAAAATATATTTTTTATATAAATAAAAAAAATTATTTTAAGAAAAAAGATTTTTTTTGTTTATGTTTTATAAGACTGGATTTACACTAGGTAATTTTTCATTAAAAAGGAAAAAATTTAATATATATAAATATTATTAATTTTTTTTTTCAATTTAACACAAGAAAAACTTTAATCATAGCCAAAAGCTTTTTATTTTTTTTCTTGCCAAGTAAATACGAGTATAAGCAAGAATCTTAGCACGGAAGTATATGTACGGCAGTCGGAGAAAAAAAAGCAGAAACAGTAAATAAAAAGTGAAAACCACTGCATGAATACATGTACATGAATGTACATATTTGCATGCATATATGTTTATGTACATACACACTCGTCTAAATATTTGAATTGCTGGGTGTTGGACGCCGCGGCTTACAAGTCAAAATGCTATTTACTCTACACTTGACAAATGTTTCCCCAGTGGGTGCCAAGCAACAAAGGGCCAATGGTAGCAGTAGCAGTAAAAAAAAAAGTAAGCACACATATGTACATACGAGCATAAACGGAATGATTAATGAAACTGCTACAGTGCAGTTCGTTTAAGACGAATTTTGCTAGTTACAGGTGAAGTTTATTATAAAAAGAACAAATATTTGCTAGAATTTGCTTGGTCCTAGTTTCAGATAAGTTAATAATTAATTTTATAAATGTTTTAAAAAAGTCCATGTACATATAGAAATTCAATTCTTCCCTGGCCACACTTTAAATGTAAATTAAAAATAATTTTGTACAAGTATATTAATAGCAGCAAGGATATTTTTAAATAACACCTGACACTGTATGAGAGAGAGAGAGAGAGAGGGAAAGTGTTGTTGCTTTATATTTACTTAAGCTGGGCTTTGTTTAGTCAGAGCTACAGCAAAAAATAACAGACATACATAAACACACACACAAACATACGCACTCACACACATCTAATGTTACGAGTATTATATTCAGTTGTTCTTTCTGTTAACTTAAAACAATACAGTTGTTTTTTTTTCTTTTTTTTTATTGTCATTGAATTTGTTTTGTACTGTTGCTATTTGGAAATTTTAAAACATGGATTTAATTTGGACTTCATTCATCATAGGGAATTTATTACTAAAAAAATAAATTTTTTGCTCGCAAAACGAATTGAGTTTTAAAGGGATTTTGAAGGATTTAGACTGTTGTGAAAATATTGTTTTATTATTCTTTAAAAAATCAAATAAAGATGAGTGAGGAAGAGAGTTAGCAAATATGTTTGTTAATTGAAATAAATAAACCAACTTTTGATTTTTAACCGAATTTTCAGAATGAAAATAAATAATAAAAGAATTGCTTGCTGACTATAATTAATAAAAAAATAAGTTTGATTTATTAAAGACGTACTAAAGAAATATTGCATCAAAAAATATTTTAAAACCCTGTAATAAATCAAATATATTTTTTTTTTAATAGGACATGTAAAGGAATTAAATTGCTTTACTTAAACTTCTGACTTGTATGATAAGAATGCATTTAATTAGGCTGCTGATATAAAACTCATATTTTTGAAAGACTTGCATAGAAGTAGAATTAATTATAATATAAAATTAAATTTATTAATTTAATAAATATTATAAAAACAAAACGAATTGACATAAGGCCTTTGAAGTTTCTTAGATAAATTGATTATACAATTTGTTTTTTTTTTTGGAATTGCAAAAAAAAATATTTATTTATTAAACACCTAAAAGTATGCAACAGAAAAATTATACATTAATTATAAATTTTTTATAAAAAAAATCTTGATTTTTTCCAAAAATTTTTATTTTTTATATTGAATAATTCTGGTAAAAACAATGCATGGATCTGATAGAACATTTTCGAAAAAAATGTATGAGACCAAATGGAAGTAAACTCTTTCAAGCAAACCAATTTTAGAAAATCTGTTGGTTAAGAAGAAGTACGTGATGTATAAAATTAAATTTTAATGGGCGTACGTCTGCCCATATATATGCAAAGTTGTTAAGGAAATTATTCAGATAAATTTTTATACTAAATTGAAAATTTTTTGTTCGTTGGAAGAAAAATTAAAAAAAAAGTTGTTCGAATATTCGAATAATTATTGTTCGAATAACAACACTAATATCTACAAAAATATTTTTTTTTGGAATTTCAATGGAAACATTTTTTTATATAAAGTAGTTAAAGAAATTATTCGTATATTATAATATTCTACATAAATAATTCGAATAATCTTTTATTCTTAATTGAAAATTTTTTATTCTTTCGTAGCAAAATTAAAAAAAAAGTTGTTCGATTATTCAAATAACTGTAGTTCGAACGACAAAAAGAATATATACATAATTATTTTTATTTCTTAAATTTTCGAATATTCGACAAAAATTTTTCGAATAATTGTTCGTACTAACTTTGATTTTTTGTTTGTTAAAATTAAATAAAAGTTGTTCAAATAGCTTTGGAAATTATTCGAATAATTTTTTATACTAAATAGAAAATTTTTTTTCGTTCTAAAAAAAATTAAAAAAAAAAATGTTCGAATATTCGCTTGATTATTTTATTGAATTTCAATGGAAATATTTTTTATATAAAGTAGTTAAGGAAATTATTCGAATATTCAACAAAATTTTTTCGAATATATTTTTATTCCTATTTGAAAAATTTTTGTTCGTCCGAAAAAAAATTAAAAAAAAGTTTTTCGAATTCAAATAATTACTGTTGAAATGACAACACTATCTGCACAAATAATTTTTTTTTGATACAAATGAGTATATTCTTTTACATAAAGTTGTTAAAGAAATTATTCGAATATTTCAATATTCAATTAAAATTATTCGAATAATTTTTTTATACTAAATTAAAACATTTTTGTTCGTTCAAAGAAAAATTAAATAATAAGTTGTTCGAATAATCCAATAATTATTGTTCGAATGGCAACAAGAACATCTACATAATTATCTTTTTTCTTCTTAAATTTCAATGAAAATATTTTTTGATATAAACTAGTTGAGGAATTTATTCGATTATTCGTTAAAAATAATTCAAATAATTTTTTACACTAAATTTAAAATTTGTTTTGTTCGAAGGAAAATTTAAAAAATGTATGAATATTCGAATAATTATTGTTCGAATGACAAACATTTTTTAATTTCAATGAGAATATATTTTTTATAGAAAGTAGTTGAGCACAATATTCGAATATTCGACCAAAATTATTCGAATAATAATAAGAAGCATAAAAAAGTTGCTTGCATATTCGAATAATTATTGTCCTAATGCTAACGCTAAAATCTGCTTGAATATTTTATTTTCTTTAATTTCAAAAAATATTTATTTTGAAACAATGTATGATACATTGAATAAAGGTCTTTTAAAGAAAAATTTCAATACTTTTTAAAAACAATGAACGTGAATTCTTTTAGCTTATGTAAAATTACTTTTACAGTGTTTGCAATTCGCATACTTTTTAAGAGTGTGAACTATTAACAATGTTTTTCTAAACTTTGCATATATGAATGAAAAGCTTAGGGCGAAATTTGAATTTTAAAAAGTTAAGCTGGAAATTAAAAATTACAAAATAAAAGAGACCTGTGCAACGGGTCGAATAATATGTACCTCTTTTCAAGTAAGACTTATTATAGTCTTAAAATAAAAATATCGCAATTTAACAATATTTCACAATTGTTACAGTTAAAACACAATATATTTCCTGCATTAGTATTATGAATAAGAAGAGAAACTGTTATGTTAACATTTCGAATACTCTATATTTTCTGTATTTGACTAAAAGTATGCAATGGACTTCCGTTAGTGAGATGAAATACATTTCTTTCATAGAAATCTTTACCATGATAATGATGATGATAATGCTGATGCTGATGATGATGACGTTGATGATGGTGAAAATCCATTATACTCATTTATAACCATTAAAAATATATAACAACAAACAAAAAGAAAAATATATGAAAAAAACAAATAAAATAAAGCAAACAATACAAGGAAATATATATTTAGCAATATAACAAAAAAAACATAACAATTCAGCTTCTTTTTAAATGGATTTTCAAGATGAAAATGGCCGAGTAAGAGAATGAAATAAAAGCGAATACTTTTTATGGCTGTAGGGAACAGAAGAGAGGGAAAAGGGAGCATTGAAGGAGATTTTGCAAAATCACGTGGCAATTGTAATGTACGCGTTTTAAGTACTAGAGAAATTTAATAGAAATTATTTTTTATTAAATTTTTTAAATATAGAAATCATAATAATTTCTTTAATATTGTGTTTTTTATTACAAAGCCTACTTTAAGGTTTTTGTTTAATATAATTTAACAAAGCATACTTTTAGGCGCTTTAAAAATAATTTTTTTTATCTGTATATAAATTACAAAGATAGGCCAAATAGAATAGACAGCAAAGGAAAACGCTTTGTTTTAACATCCTTTTACAAAATATTATATTTCCTTTAGTCTTTGTTTAATACTATTCTCTTTTTATTATAAATACATACAAATTCTTTTTATCTATTTTGCTATAAGAAACTAAAAAGCAAAACTATTATTCATTTTTAGTTTTATTGTTTGTATTGTTTTCCTTTTATACTGTTTCCTTCATTTTTTTTTTAGTTGAATATTTGTTAATGTTATAAAATATACATACATATATATTATTTACTTAAGATAATTACTGCTTTACATTTGTATTAAACAGTAGGAGGCAAAGTAAAAATTATTTAATATTTCACAAATAGTTAAAGGAAAAGACTTTACAACAAAATATACTATTCAAGCAGCTTGTCAAGCTTAATTGTTCGTATTTGGCAGATCGTTGTTTTGAAAATTTTACCTGCTATTTTTTCGGTATGAAAATTTATTTATTTTGTGAACTTCAAAGAATTTTTTGTAAAATAGTGAATTTGACAAAAAACTTTAAGGAAACTTAAAATAATATCCCTATATAAGTCGCAAGAAGTTGAATCGAGTAATCGGTTATTTACTTAAAGTAAAGGAGGGATTAAAAAGTAAAGGAAATAATTCAGAGTAATACAGTTTCAAAGTTTTTTTTCTTCTTCAAAAATTCCTATTGTTAGTGAAATATTGGGGCAACAGAACCCACTTTGTGCTCATCATACAAACAACATTTCAATATTTAAATTATTACTTGAGCCCAAAAACCGGTTTCTCTATTCGTATACATAAATTAATAAAAAATTTTATTTTTTGTATTTAAAAAAAATAGAAAGTATTTAAATAAAAAAATTTAACTCTCCAAAAATTATTCGATTAAATTTGAAACCGGGTTTTTCTTCGAATCGATACAAAATTTACTTTTGTCATGTCGCTAATATTATTAATTACAAAATAAATTTATTATTATGAAAACTAAAAATAAAACTTTTCGACCTATTGTACCATTTAAAGGGTTTCGAGTACTCTAAAAACCGATTCTATTGCTCGAAGAAATAGTTCAACAAGAGGTTTATTTTAAGTTTCTTAATATTTGCTTGAAAACATTTTTTAGATTTAAATACTAAATATTCAAGAATTATTCGAATAATTTTAAAACCGGTTTCTTAAACTTATCAATATAAAATTTACTTGTACCATGTCGTTAATATTACTAATTATAAATTATTAACAAGAATGTTAAAATTTTTAGACCTATTGTACAATTAATAGGTTTTTGAATGCTCTAGAAACCGGTTTAATTTTTCGAATTAGGAATTCAACAACAGTTTTACTTTCTTATTTTGAGTCAGGAAACACATTTTTTAAGTGAAACATCCAAAAATAATTCAAATAATTTCAAAACCGGGTTTTTATTCGAATAAATTTTAATTTTGTGTTTTAAAATAATTGTTTTATTTTTCGAATAAGGAATTTAACGACAGTTTCTCTTTCTCATTTTGTGTGAGGAAAAAATTGTTTAGAGTAAAACTTACAAAAATTATTCGAAAGATTTTTGAAGCGGTTTTTTTAGAATTGATATTAAATTTAGTTGCACAAACTCGGATTCATCCTGCTAATATGCAATTAAGTTTTACTTTCTCTTCTTTTGTGTGTGTTAGACAAGATTTCTTTTTTTTAGTGAAACATTGAATTTAAAAAAATTATTCGAACGATTTTTGAACCGGGTATTTTGCTAGAATCAATATTAGATTTAGTTACATCATATCGTTAATATTATGAATTATTAAATATATCACTAACTACACAAAAGATTTTTAACATTTATCGACCTATTGTAAATATGTATGTACTTTTAATAGGGTTAATAGGGTACTCTAAGAACCGGTTACGTTTTTCGAATAAGCACTGCAACAATACTTTTGCTTTCTTATATTGTCTTAGAAATCATTATTGAAATGAAACACGGAAAATAAAATAAAAAATACAAAACCCGTTTTTTATTCGAATAAATTTTGATTATTTTGTTTTCAAAATCTCCTTAGATTTTTCGAATAAGCAACTTAACGATAGTTTCTCTTTCTCATTTTGTGTCGGAATTTCTTTTTGAGTAAACGTTGAACTTACAAAAATTATTCTAAAGATTTTTTAACCGGTTTTTTTTCTAGAATCGATATATATCAATAATTATACGAAAGACTTTTGAAATTTTTCGACTATTGTAAATACCTTTATGTATTAGGGTTTTGAATAGGTGTTCTAAGAACCGGTTACATTTTTCGAACAAGCAGTTCAGCAACAATTTTACTTTTTTATTTTGAAAACATAAAAATAATCCGAATAATTGTAGAACCGGTTTTAATACAAATAAATTTTGAGTTTTGTGTTTTTACGAAATTGTTACATTTTTCGAATAAGCAATTCCTTCACTTTATTATTTTGTTTTAAAAACATTTTTTAAATGAAATATTAAACAAATAAATATTATTCGAATTATATTAGAACCGGTTTTTTATTCGAAATTTTTTTTTATTTTTTTTTTAAATAATTATTACTGAGCTAACAGCGATTTTGAAAAGAAAAATTCAACTTTGAAATAAGTCGTGAAATTTTTTTAACACAAAATGAACTTTCTTCAATTATTTTTTTTATTATTATTATTCGAATATTTCATTTGATCGATTTATAATTAAATTGAGCATATAATATTAAAAAAAATTAATCAAATAACTCTGAAACCGGTTTTTTTTTATTTTTCGAATAATTTTTGAACCGGTTTTTTTATATTAAAAATTTTTTATTTTTTATCATTGAAACAAGAGCGTTTTTTGAAGAAGAAAAATTATACTTTGAAATTAGTCTTGAAATTTTTTCACCTAATCAATCTTCAATTTTTTTTTTCATTATTCGAATATTCCTTTAAATAGGTTTAAATTTAGTCTTTATGCTCTAAATGGGCAAGTGAATGATACGAATATTCGAAACATTTAAATCTTATATTTTCTTGTTAGAACTATCTTAATAATTTATTTTAAATTTTGAACAATCTCTCTTAAATTTAACAAAATATTCTAATACACGTAGTTTTATTTTTTGTCTTTTCTTCATGTGTCTGCCTGCCTGCCTTCTGCCATTAACTAATATACCACGAGTCGATTTTTCTATGTCTCTTAGAATTTGTTAAACATTGTAAAATTTCCTGTCATTATTTCGTATGTATATAATTTAGCAAGGATTTATTTTCCTTCATTTTTGCTCTTGTTTAAGTTCCTTCCTCTGAACGAGTTTTATAAAGTGTGATTGGTGTGTGTGTATGTATTTGTTTTGCGAGTTGCAAGTTTTGTAAAGGATTTTGCTTAGTTTTTTCCTTTACTATTCTGTTTGCTGCCTCCTTGGCTTTTCGCTAACAGCAGATTTGACAACAAAACAATTTGTTTAATGGGTTTTTTTTACAAAATACTTATTAAAAATATTTTATATTGACTACAGTAATTACTACAACTTAGTTTGTGCGATTATCGGGAGTTTTCTTTAGAGGCGGAGACTGTTTATGTTTGGCTTTTGTTTTACTATAGGAAACATATTTCAAGTAGAATACTTTGTTGGCTAAAAAATTTTTTTGAAAGGTAAAAATGCAAACCAAACAACAATCTTCTTAGAAAAAAATACCCACTACATTGTTTTATTTTTTATTTTTTTAACATGTTTAACAAGTAGGCCACGTTATTATTAATGTTGTGTAAAAAAGTTTATATTTTCTAAGCCAGCTAGCTGGTCATTAATTATGAATATTGATGGATTTTAATGCAATATAAAATGTTAGTTCTTTCTGGGTTAATTAAAAAATAAAGAATGTTCAGCTTAATAATATAGAAATTGTGTAAGGCCTAAAAGTATACTAATTGAAAGTAATTATGCCCTTTTAAAAAATTTACCATAATATTTTATTCCTTTTTTTCTAGCAGTTTAGCTTGTCACTTACCTAAAAAGAGAGAGAGGGAGAGAAAATATCTTTAGAAATTGCAAAAAAAAATAGAAATATTGATATATTAAAATATATTGCCTGGCCTTAGGAGAGAGAAAAGAGAGACAGAGAGAGAGAGGAAAAAATTTTTAATGAAGAGAAAAATTTCTAATAAAAGTTTTAAATAAAGTTTTTTCTTTAATCCATTACAAAATCGTCGTAGTCGCAATCGAAATTATGACCAATTTTCCATTTTTCACTGCATATTTTATGACACTTCTAAGCCAGAAGAAAACATTTGTAACTTCATTAACTCTGAACGGATTTGAGTGCTGCAAACCTTATTTGAATTGTAATGAAGTACGATTGTAAAATAAATTAAGCAAAAAATATCAGTTCACACAAAGTTTTGCCGAAAATAATGAATGAAAAACAAGGTTGCTATGGAACATGGTCTCTTCTTCATTATTTAATATAACCTTAAAAAATTTAAGAAAATTAATTTAATTTCTGCATCTTTAGCTTTTTTTTATAAATTTCTTTCATCATGTCATCGCTGCATCTTTGAATTTTTTTTTTTTTGCTTTCTTCTTAAATGTCACCTAAAATAATCGTTAGCAGAAACATGACAATTTTAATTTTCGTTTTATTCGTAATAGTATTCGAAATATCGTACGAGTATTTTTTATTTTTTTGGCATTAGTATTTTTTTCGCTACTCTGGTACGTGACTCTATTCCAAAGATATTTTTCTCACACTCATCTAATAGAAAATTTAAGTGTGAGTGTATGTGTGTGTGTGTATTTTTTTTGTATATTTATCTTGTCATTTAAAATTCAACGACAGATTTGACAGTTTGTTTATTATATTTTCATTTTAGTTCTGTTTTTTTCTCATCGAGAAAAGATATTTCACTTGTTTTAAAGGCAACAACAGCAATAACGTTAAAATTTATTCTATATTTTTTTTGTGTATTTTCCAAAACGAACTCAAATTTCACAGCACGTTTTCAATTTTAAAAGAATTTGTGCTAATTTTTTTCTTGGTTAATGCAAACGTTTTGGAAAATATTAGTGAAGGTATTCATAAATGATTATTAGACTGGATTCACATACAGCGCCAATTTTATTTCAGCGAATTTTTGAGCTTGGATTTGTTGAAGAGAGAAGAGCATCATGTTTTCCTCTTTCCCCCACAAGAAAGTTATTCAACCAAAATTATTGATTGTAAAACAAAATTATTTAACATAAGATTTTTTTTGTCAAAACCGCTTTAAAGTAGACTTTAACTTTCACAATCGTTTATGAATAGCGGCTTAAGAATCTAGGCAGAAAGATCATAATAAAAAAATTAATGTACCAACGGGCCTGGCAAACAATTTTCTGTCTGCAAAATGGCTTTTCTCTTAATTAATTTGTTTTTTGAATTTTTTATTTCACGTCAATCAGCTGTTCAGCCTTTTTGGGACAACCGCCATATTGGATTTAAAATAAGTTAATAAATGTTTGCAACTCTTCTAAACAAATGCATTCATTTGTTAATTACACCATGAAGCTGCTTAGAAAAATAATTCGTCCGCCAATTATAATTCTAGAACTTTAAAGGACCCAAATAAAACACATCAGCACCCATAAGATCTGAACAAAATCGGTCTAGACGTTAAGCCAGAGTTCATTAGCACATACAGCATATTTCTTTATATAAAAACTTAAACAAAACATTTAACCGACTTCAAATATAAGCAATAATTAAATAAAAAAATTATTTAACCTTACCCTTCCCCCCCCCCCCCCCCCTCACCATCCGACAATTTTTTAAATGCAATATTGACTCCATTTCAAAGATTTCAAAATTGTTTTAGTAGAGCCGCGTGAAATATAATATATAAAGCTTTAAGGGCTGTGTCACCTCCCACTTTATAAAATGCAAGATTGAGTCTCTTTTAGAGCCTAGAGTGTGTGCCAAGTTTAGTAAAAATCAGTTAAATAGAAGCACATAAAATATAATATTAAATTTTAGTGGGCGTGGCTGTCTGCCAAGTTGTGTACGAATCATTTAAGTAAAAGCACGTGAAATATAACATATTATGTTGATGGGCGTGTCAGCGCCACTTTTTAAAATACAAAATTGAGTATTTTTTAGAGTTCAGGGTGTCTGCCAAGTTTCATAAAAATCAGTTGAGTAAAGGCACTTTAAATATAATATTAAATATTAATAGGCGTGTCACCGCCCTTTTTTTTAATCCAAAATTGACTATTTTTTAAGGTTCAATGTATCTGCCAAGTTTTGTAAAAATATCTTAAGTATAAGTATGTAAAGTAAAATATGAAATTTTAATGGGCGTGACACCCCCCTTTGTTAAATGCAGGATTGTATCTTTTTTAAAGTTCAGGCTGTCTGTTAAGTTTTATAAAAATCAATTACTTAAGCAGAGGTACGTGAAATAAAATAATAAATTTAAGTGGGCGTGATTCCGCCCATTTAAAAAAATGCAAAATTAACTTTTTTTTAGAGCTAAGGGTGCCGGCATATGTTTTGTAAAAATCGATTGAGCAGAAGTACGTGAAATATAATGTTAGGCTTTAATAGGCGTGACCCCGCCCACTTTTTAAAATCCAAGATAAAATATTTTTTAGAGCTTAGAGTGTTTGAAAAGTTTCATAAAAATCAGCTAAGTACAAGCTTGTGGAATATAATATTAAATTTTAAGGGGCGTGAGGCCGCCCACTTTTTTAAAGCCACGATAGACTCTTTATAGAGTTCAGGGTGTCTGCCAACTTACATAAGCATGAATTAAGCAGAAGCACGTCAAATATAATATTCAATTTTAATAGGCGTGTCTCTGCCCATTTTTTTACTTTAAGATTGTTTCACTACGAGGGCTTAAGGTGTGTGTTAAGTTCCACTTTAATCAGATAGCTAAGAGATCTTAATTTCAAAGAAAAAAATTTTGTGGGCGTATTCCCGCCTCTTTTTTATTTGAAAATGGGATGAAGTGGAAGTTGTAGAGTATCAGCAAATGCATAAAAACTTTACAAAGTTATGAAGTAAGAAATATAAAAAAATACACACGAATTGATAAATTATTGCTGCTTTGAAGTCGGTTACAAATTAGGAAATAGAACACTAGCATAGTCTTCTGGAATCCTTTTTTAACAGTAGAATACTGCTTAATATTTTATTCGCCCTTTTTGGGTATAAAAATACAAGTGAAATGTGTTCCCTTTCTCTTAATTTTTTTTGCCATTTTTGTTGCATGCGAAATATATCACGTGAATAAAATATTTGCCTTTTATTTCCTTTTCTTTATTATTGATTAATTATCATATGTCTTTATAAATTTAAGTTCCCTAAAATCTGAGCAATGAACAAGAAGTGACATTGCTTCTTTTTTAATTTTTTTCTTAAAACCCCAAAACTATGCTTCACTTTGCCAATGATATAATACACATTTTCAGCGCCATATAATCCAACTGTTGCGGTTCATTTAAAAATTAAATTAAACACAAAAAAACAGCAAACGTTCAAAGCAATAACATTTATTTCTGCTTAAAAGCAGCAGCCACAGCACTCAAGCACCAAGAGGCGTTAAAGATGCATGTGGCGTTAAAATCCAACAGAGTTGCATTGCACACAAACAGCTGAAAACCAACAACAACTACAACAAAACAAGAACATGTTGAGAATATTGTTGACTATTACTATTTGTTTTTTTTTCATTGTTTTTGTTTTGTTCTAAAATTAAGTGACAAGAAAAAAATATATAAGTCAAAGCAAATGTTTGGCCTGTTCAACAAGTGGCTCCAGTTTACACTTCACACCATGTGAGAGTATTTTCTCAAATGGCTGTTTGTATGTCCACAGCTGATGTCATTGGTTTGACTGTCAGTCACACTAAATCCTTAAGGCAATTTGTTTGAAGTATAACTTATTTTTTTTTTTTTGTTAAGCTTGTTTAATGTTCTTGAAAGCCAGCAAACGCATCATTTTTTAAACTCAATTTATATCACTTTTGCAGCCTTAAATTTAAATAAATAAAGACAAGACTAATGAGCAGATTTTTCATAACTGAAAGTTTAATAAACTCCAGTCATCTCTAGAGATGAATAATTTTTTTCCAAGTAAATCAAGCTTATGAAAGTGTTTTTTTTCTTCTAAATGACAAAAGCACAAGAGAGAAAAATTCATTTATATTCAAAATTCGTATACATTTTACAAGTACAAAAAATTTCAATTTAAATATACTTAAATCCAACCTAAATAAACACAAAATATATATTTATATTTAACACATATTCAGTTAAAAAAAATTATAACAAAATTTAGACGAAAAAAAAATCTTTAAATAAATTCTCAAGGATTGTTTATAAATCAGATTAAAAAGAGAAAAAAAAACTCCATGCAAAATGCGTCATTAAGCAGCCATTGAACCGGGCGTTTAAGTTTTAAAGCAAAACGAATTACATGCGTACACATCATTTATAGTTGCCTTAATATAGAAAGGCCCCAAGTCATTATTATTATTTTTTTAATAAAGGATAATCTAAAGCTAATGTAATATACATACATACATATAAATGTATAATTATATAAAGACACTTAAAATGTTCAAACTTGTATTTTGTGTGGACTGTATTTTTATGCAGACTGCAACAATTAACACTGAAATTTATAAAAATCTAAATTAAAGGGTATTCTGTCAGTTAATGTAAATTTGGATATGTAATTTTGACAACTTGCTGTATCTTGGAAACCGTAAAAGACAAACCCTTGAAATGTTCAAAAACGCTAGAAAATTAAAAAACAACCAAAATAAAAAAATCGCCAAAAGGAAATAATTGTCAAAATTAAAAAAGCACTTGAATGAAAAAACATCAGCAAAAATAGAATAAAACAAAATCGCTAAAAGCCGAAAATAAAATTGCTAAAATAAATATGCTCTAAAATGAAATATATTACCAATAAGAAATAAGTAAAATGCAAAAATACTACAAAAAAGTAAATAAATTGTCAGCCAAAAAAAATTGCCAAAAACTGAAAAAGTCAAAGAAACAAAAAAAGCTCCACATCTAAAAAATTTAAAATAAATCGCTAAAATTAGGAAATCAGTCCGACAAAGCGTTAAAAAACAAAATCACCAAAACGAAAAAATCGCCAAAAATTAAAAAAGCGATTAAATGAAAAACATGTATTACCAAAAATTAAATAAGACAGTAAAAAAAATTCAAAAAAGTAAAAGGGTTGACAACGGCGTCAAAAACCGCTAAAAACCAAAAAAAAAAAACCAAAACGAAAAAAGTGCCAAATTTAAAAAAAAAAATCGCTAAAACCAAGAAAACCATCGGAGCAGTCCTCAGAAACCAAAAATATATTGTTGAAACAAAAACAGTGCCAAGACTTAAAAAAACCGCTAAAACTAAAAAACACCAAAAACGAAAAAATCGCTAAATTTAAAAAAAAGCTAAAACTAAAAAAAAGATAAAACGAAAAAAAAATTTTAAACGTCTACATCATGTAAGATATTCTATTATACAGCCTAATCTTTGTATACATAGTATTTAATATAGCTCATTTACTAAAAGAACGTCATAACTCATAAAATTTCATATTTGACTTAGTGATGCAGAACTAATTTTCATATTGTTTTTTATATTATGTAAAAAATTTCATACCCAATATCTTGTTTATTCAACTCTTGAGATAAAAATAAAATTTTAATTTTCCATTATGTTGTGTGTAAATTAAAACTTTAAACTCATTTTCTATCGTAATAGTTTTTTTGAGTTATGACATTGTTTGATTAAATGAGCTTTATATAGTGACCTTACGGAACCCTTCGCGAGCGAGTCAAAGTCACACTTTTACTGAATTTATTACTTCTCATCATGTGACAAATAGTTATAGGTTGGGTCAGGACATGTCTTAAAAGGGGGGCTATTCAAAATGCAACGATTTATGTATGGGAATAGCTTTACATATATTTTGAAAGGCTATTATAGTGTCAAAAACAAATTGCGTATGTAATGCAGAAATCTACATCAACTGACACCAAACACAAAAGAACGATGATGATGAAGGCGTAGTGGCCTTCGAAAACAGCTAGTTGTTCTGTTCTTATACGTGTTTGTCACAATATTTACAATTAAGTTTGGTGTTATTTGTTCATTAATTTTTACCATATGTATGTAGTTTGGCTCACAGAGAAATACGAACTTTAGCTTGATTAAATCACAAATATATTTAATTATTTTTGGCTGAAGAGTGACTTAAATTTGCTTTATTTCTACTCTATTATAGCCTTTCCTAAAGTTTCCTCACGCTGAGATTAAATCAAACAATTATATAATTTTGAATTATCTGTAGCTAGAGTAGAAAATAATTGGGGCTTCCAAACCATAGTCTTTAGTGTCATAGTGTCTTAATGTTTTTAAAATGTTTTTAATTATTTTATTATAATTTTGTTTACCCTTATGTTTTTTTTCCAATAAAAATTTTAGAACAATCACTGTTACACCAGTTAGCAACATCTATGTTAAGTCTATACAACATCAAACAATTAAGGATTGTCTAATCGCTCTCAAGATCAATTTTATGCTATTGGCAGTCTATTTCAGTTCTTTAAGGTCTAGAAAATAGCGTGAGCCTATCATTAATAGTCAGTTGTTGGGTAGATAAGGCCCTATGTTCCTTCTAGGAATTACAGGATATAATATATATTGTGCTCGTATTGACGTGACGTCAATGTTGACTACTAGAATAAGGATGATAGTGACCTTTATGACTAAAGTTTGAATCTCTCAAATATCTCAACAAAATTACAATATAATGAATTTTTGTGTGTAAAATTAAAACTTTAAATATATTTTTTTTTAAATTAATAATTAATAATTATTAACTAATTAATAACGAATTAAAGCTGATGTTAAGTCCATTGTACATTGAAAATTACTTTAATTAATATGAAGAACTTGTGAAGTTTTTTTTATTTTTTTATTCACTAATGAACAGAAATGAAATGCATTGAGACCTGTTTAAAAATTCTTCATATTAATTTATAATATTTGTTGTGGTCAGTGACTTAAAACCATAACCGTAATAATATATTATAAATATTTCCTTAAAAGAAACAATAACTTGACAAATGATTGAATCATTTATCATAATTTTTTTCTATATATATAGAAAAAAGGTACACCAAAGCAACAGATGAATAGCAAAATTATCAAGCGGCTTTCAAAGACAATAGCTTAAGTTTAAAACATCTAAGATTATAATACATAAAACGATTCATAATTAAATTTTTTTAAATTAATGTTGGCTGTCTGTCTGGCATCCTCTGGGTCGCTGGTGTTTTAAATTAATACAAAATATTTGGTGTCTCCCATAACTGAAGATTCCTTTAATAAATTAAATTTCCTAAAGTCGACTTAAGATGGTTTGCCAAAAAATTATTTTTTATAAATTTATGTTATTAAAATTATGTAGTTTGATTAATGTTTCTTTAGTTTTTTGAACAAAAAAAAGCCTCAATGATGGTATTAAATTTTAAATGATGATAATAAATCAAAATAATAAAAAAAACAACATCAACGGTGACAGCAATTCAAATTCCCAACATTGATCACAATTTTAAACTAAAATTATTGAATAACTTAAAATATTTATTTACCTTAATAATATAAGAATTTTTAATTAATAATTTTTCCTTTAAAACAATCAAGAAATTATGCAAATATTTAAAGATTTTTTTTATTTGGTTAAAACATTTAAACTGGAGCTAAAAACCATTCATTGCCAATAATAAATGAAAGCGAAATGTATTAAAATCAAAAGTATAAAAAATAAATTTCAATATGCTAAAGAAATCAGAATGACAGTGAAAAGGAATGGAGACATGACACCAAAAAGGAATACAAGACAGCCGATCAGATAAATACCCGCAAAATCAAGTCAAGTTTGCTATAGGCAATAAATGTGATTGGTATCCCATAAATTACGGCATTAAATTCAATCTTAACGTCATTAACTCACAAAAACTAAAATTTTGAAAGTAAAAAATTATCGACCGGTTCTTTCTTGTCTTGCTAAGCTTAACATTTATTGAAAATTATTAACCCAATTAGAGCATTTAAAACCAAAAACACAACACATCTATTTATACTTAAACAATATATTTGCTAGCGAAAAAAAAATTAAATATTTACATAAAATTAATGCGAAATTTGATTTGATTTGCTGGGAGCTGTGACGATCATTTTATATAAAATTAAATACTTTTGGCGCATCAAGGCTTAAATGGCCAATTAAAGAAGGTGATTAAAAATTGAAATTAGTGTAATAAATAACAGATTATCTTCTGCCAAACTAACCTAGAAAAAATGTCCATCACTTTGTAAAAGACGTACATACGTACCAGCATCACATAAGAGATATCACGGCTTATAGCAAAAAAAAAAAAGAAACTTATAGTTGTTGTCAAGTCAAGTATACGATACAAATACATACATCCGTACTTGCGTACATACTTGAAACAGAGGCACAGCAAAGCTTGCATAAAACTAGGTCAAAACCAAATAAAACTCCCATCACCGCTAACTGTTAGTAAAATCATAGAAAAGGCATAGAAAGTCTAAGACAAGTCATACAATTCTTATAGGCAAACCTTAGTCAAGACTTTAAAAACTCATACTCAAGTCTTTAACAAGTCATAATACTGTAATAGTGAAGTTTTAAAGAAGTCATAGCTAACTCAGAGTCAAGTCATTATCAAGTTTTTATCGGGTCAAAGTCAGGTAATATTCATGTCAGATGCATGTGCTGTGTCAGTCATTATAAAGTCTTAATAAAATCATCTACAAGTCTAGTCAATTCTAAATTAAGTCATTGTAAAATCATACTCAAGTCATGAACAAGTCATATCCAACTCATAGTCAAGTCCTAGTCATGTCATAGTTAACTCATAGCCAAGTTAAAGTCAAGTCATAGTCAAGTCATAGTCAAGTCATAGTCGAGTCATAGTCAATTTATAGTCAAGTCATACTGAAGTCATAGTCAAGTCATAGTGGAGTCATAGTCGAGTCTTAGTCAAGTCATAGTCGAGTCATAGTCGAGTCATAGTCGAGTCATAGTCAAGTCATAGTGAAGTCATAGTAATCTCATAGTCAAGTCATAGTCAATTCATAGTCAAGTCATAGTCAAATCATATTCGAGTCTAAGTCAAGTCATAGTCGAGTCATAATAAAGTTATAGTCAAGTCATAGTCAAGTCACGTCCAAGTCATATTAAATTCATAATCAAAACTAAACTAAGTTTTCAAGCCATAACCAACTTGAAGCCAGAGCCTAGTTAAGTTATAGTTGAGCTGTTATCGGGTTATTGGAAAGTCCTTAGTCATAGTCAAGTCTTAATCAAAAACTTTTTTTTTCGAAGTTTTCGACCATAAAAATGTAAGAAGCTAAATTTTGTAAACTCTTAAATAATTTATTAACTATTTTACAATCAATCTTCATTCATATTACTCAGAGCAACTAGACAGACAGACACACAGACAGAAATGAAAAACTATTTGGGAAAAACCTCAACTGCATCAATGCAAACTGGAAAAAAAACGAATATAAAACAAGAAAAAAGAAGAAAAAAAAGTTGGCATATTTGCAATTTATTTTTTACCCAAAAGACAGAAAGAAACACTCGGAAACTCAACTGGTTAAAATGAATACAATTTCATGTTTTAAAGTGCCTGTCCGTCCGTCCGTCCGTCCGTCCGTCAGTCTGTAACTGCGTGCGTATTTATGAATATTTGTATGTCTGCTACTTGCGTATTTGCAGAAATTGTGTGGGTCTGTTCGTTTGTCTGTCTCTCTAACCAGTGCGAGTGTAGGAATATTAAATACAATTGGCAGCAGCAGCAGCAGCTGAAGAAGAAAAAAACCAAAGAATTGAATATGAAAATGAAAATTGCATCAATTACTTGTTTACTTTGCTGAGTCTTCATAAATAAGTAAATAAATAAATAAATGCATTAAAACGATGGATGAAATACAATGAAACTTACGCATGTCAAAGTTTTTTTATTTACAAAAAACTTATATTGAATAATAGGAAGGAATGTGTATGAATAACCATAAATGCAGATACGAGGCCGGATCAATAAGTCCGTGACTTTTCGAACTTCCCTCATAGTTATATGAAATGTAACACTGTTCCCAATCAAGTGCCACCTGTTAATAAACTACTGTCAAATTTTAAGCAAGTGTCGTCATTTAGCTACTTTGCGTTTAACACTTATTGATCCGCCCTCGTAACTTCGCATAAAATATTTATGTTTATATGTACATTAATTTGTACTTTAGTATATATATTTGCTAAATGCATAATACAGATGTTGCTTTAAAATGTCTTTCCTAAATATACCATTAGCTATGCCATGCCAAAGCCATGTTATGATATGTCATGCCATGCCATATTAAGTATGTGTGTTCCTCCTGCTATTACCATAAGCGCACTTGGGTGCATCTTCCATGAGAACTTTAAATCTGTGTTGCATTTCTAAATTATAAATTTTGTATTATATTCTATTTTGCAACAAATTGCAAAAAGATAAAGATGAACGAACGAACGAACACATGCACATGATGTTAAACAATGTGTAATAGAGTAGAATCTATAAATCTGCTAATGTTTCGTTCGGTAAAGAAAAGAAGCAGAATGCAAAAAATAAATAAGAAAAAAAAACAGCAGACAAGACAATTGACTGCATTTGGCAATGGATTTCATAATAGTCTCATTGTTTGGAGCATCTTGTTATTGGTAAAACTGATAATATACGAGTAGCAGGGATTTTAATTTATTAGCCATCAAATTAACTCAAAATACGAGTGCAATACGGAGTATAAAAATAAAATTTAATGTCACACTTAAAATACTCGTATTCTGGGTAATAATTTATTAATCTTGTTGCACAAATTATGACATGACAAGTAATTGTTCGTTCCACTGTTCAGGAATTTGATTATTATGAGTAATTGAAATTGAACAGGATTGGACTGAGATTTGACTATGAATAACTTAGCTATGACTTTGTTAAAACTTAACTATGACTTGTTTCTGGCTTGACTTAAGTTGGATAGGTCTTGAATAGTACTTGACTATGACTTTAATATGACTTGATTAAAACTTGCCTATAACTTGGCTATGCTACGATCATGACTTGACTTTGACTGGTCTAAGCCTTTAGTTTAATTCAACTATGAATTAACTGTGAAGTGACAATGACTTTCTAAGATTTTGGTTATGACTTGAGCATGGCTTGTCTAGGACTTGACTCGAAAATAACGTGACTATCTATGACTTGATAATGGCTTAGCTAAAACTTGATTACTATTTGACTATGATAGCTACTGATTTTACCATGACTTTACTATTACTTAAATACTTGATTATGTCGTGATTAAGATCTGACTGTGAACGAACTATAACTTGTCTTTGACTTGACAGTTATTTTTTTAAAACTTGTCTTTGATTTGACGATGACTTGCATATTAATTTGGCTGTCACTTGGCATGATTTGACTATGACTTGTTTCTAACTTGAATATGATTTGACCGTGACTTGGTTATGACGTCCATGACTTGACTATGAGTTGTCAAAGATGAATTGAATATGACTTGACTACAACTTGACTATGATTTTAAAATGGCTTGACTAAGATATGACTAGACTTCTCGAAAGCTTGACTTAGCCTTTATAATGAATATGACTTGAGTATGAGTTGAGTATAACTTGACTACAACTTGACTATAAATTGACTACGACATAACGACGGTTTACTGAACAGGGCTGTATGACTCGATTATAACTTGACTATGACTTGACTATTACATGCCTATTGATTGACTACGACTTGATTATGACTTGACTATACCTTGACTATAACATGAGTATGACTTGACTATGACTCGAATATGACTCGACTATTACATGACGATGACTTGACAATGAATTGATTACAACTCGAGTTTGACTTTGTCAAAACTTGATTATGACTTGATATTGAAGCATTGATATTTAATATTTTTAAGCTTCTTTACTGCTACAAATATAATGCCTTAATTTCTGCTCAACACCTTTAAATAAGAGAGAAGAGTTTTCCTCAATTTTTATTCCTTAACTATTATAATTAAGTGTATTACATAATGTGCAGTTTTTTTAACAGAATCAAACGAATTTTGTCAACAAACTTGTATATCAATCACTCAAAATAATTTTTTTGTTTTTCATATTGTTTTTAAGTAACTGGCTTGTATTACAACAACAATCACGTCACACTATTTTCAAGATTTTTCAGTTTAAATTTATTTTCACTATATTTTTTATTTATTTATTTTTTTTTTATTTTTTATTTTATTTTACCACCTGTTGTTTTTGTTGCGAGGCAATTTACTACGTGCTTTAATTAATATTAAAAAAAAACATAAAAAACAAATTTACATTGAAACATTTAACAAAAAAGTAACTGCAAAGAAGCTTTACAGGCAGGAATTTTTAGTTTTTGTTTTTCAAGTTGTTTTACCTTGAACTTTATTTGTATTGAGTTGATGTCCCTGTGCTGTACACGAAGTCAGTCAATCACACACTGTTCTTAATGCTAATTTTAAGATTTTTATTTTACAAACTTAAAAAAGTTTCCTTTGTTAAATGCATTGCAAAAAGGCAGATTAACAATCTTAATAAATGAGATGAACAAATAAATTTGTAGCGAAAAAATTAAATGAATCACTAAGGAAAAAAAATCGCAAGTAACTAAAACTGTGTTATTAACTTTTAATAGTTTTTAGTTAGAAAAATGGCATCTGCTGCTTTACAGGCTGGAACTTTTAAAGTACAAACAAAGCTTTGCAAGTTTTAAAATTTGTTGCAAAAAAAAAGAAATGTATATGACAAGAAAATATTCTTAATTAAAATGGTTCATTTATTAAAAATAAACGTCTCATGCTTAAGACAACTCTATCAAATACTGACAGATCAATTTAGCCAACGCGGAAGTTTTGTTTCATAATAAATATTTTCTTTACTCATCTTAAACTTTAAGATGTTGACTGGGCTTTTGAAAGCAAGTCATGTAAAAATTTTCAATTTATGCTAAAGTGTTGCTGGAAGATCGACAGATTTTTATAAATGAAAATTATTTCTATGCTTTATTATTATTATTTTTTTTATTAATTTTTTTTTTTCATGAAGGAGATGTCATTGTGTTCCATCACTTGGAACTAAAGACAATTTTTAAAATGTAACCTAGTAAACAAATTGGAGCCAGCAAGCCATGCATTTAAAAATATGATTTCAAATATTAGACAAAGTCTATTACAGAAACTTAACTTATCAAGCACTAGGACTAGACTAGACTAGGACTAGACTACGTTAGAATAGACTAGACTACGCTAGACTAGACTAGGCTAGAGTAGACTAGGCTAGACTACGCTAGACTAGACTACGTTAGACTAGACTAGACTAGACTACGCTAGACTAGACTAGACTAGACTAGACTACGCTAGACTAGACTACGCTAGACTAAACTACGCTAGACTAGACTAGACTAGACTACGCTAGACTAGACTAGACTAGACTAGACTAGACTAGACTAGACTAGACTAGACTAGACTAGACTATGCTAGACTAGACTAGACTAGACTAGACTACGCTAGACTAGACTAGACTAGACTAGACTAGACTACGCTAGACTAGACTACGCTAGACTAGACTAGACTAGACTACGCTAGACTAGGCTCTACTACGCTAGACCTAGACTAGACTAGACTAGACTAGACTATAATCAATGCTCAGAAAACAAAAATTATGCATATCAAGCCGCGTCATCTACCTAATGTACAAATAAAGTTAACATTTCATAGCACTGATTGTCTGCATGCCAAAGCAACCAACAGGATAGGCTATAGTGATATATGCTCAACAATAATAGAGAAAGTCGAAAGTTACAAATATCTTGGCGTATACGTAGATAGTAATTTTAAGTGGAAAACACACATAGAAAATTTACAAAAAAAACTCAGAAAAACTTCATATATGATTTACCATTTAAGCAATTGTGCACCATATAGTATTCTACGACAAACATACTTTTCCCTAACAGAGTCGTACCTTCGACATGGCATAACAGCGTGGGGAAGCGTAAAATATAGCAGCACATTACAAAAAACACAAAATCGTGTATTGAAAATCCTGTGGAAAAGGGCCAACGTAATTACCAACACAATAACACAAAGAAACAACAACAACAATGTCAACACAAACAACAACAACATGAACACAAATAGCTACAACAGAGTCAACAACATCAATAATAACATCAACACCAACAACGTCAACACTAACAACATGAACTACAGCGTCAGCAACAACTTCAATGATATAAGCAACAACATTATAAACAACAGCAACTTGAACTTGAATAATAACATTCACAACAACAACAATAATAATAACAGCTACAACAGCAACAACAGCTTTAACAGAAGAGTAATCAACATAAACAACATTAGTATTAACATAAGCACCAACAACGTCAACAGCAACAATATGAACTACAGTGTCAACAACAACGTCAACAATATCAACAACAACGTTATGAACAACAACAATTTTAACTTGAACAACAACATTCACAACAACAATAACAATAGCACCGTTACCAACTACAACACCAACAACACCAACAATATTGCCAAAAACTTGCAGATTTTGAATGTTAAGAATATATATTACACAACGATAATAAAAGAATTTTTCAAAGACAATAGATTTTTGCAACCAATTGACCACACTTACAACACCAGGAGACGTGCGGAAGGCAGATTTAAAATTAACCACTTCAAAAATGAATATGGGAGAAACACATTATCTGTAAAGTTGCCCACAATACTAAATAAAATCCCTATTAATATAATACAGACATCCAATCAATTTAAACGAAACCATCTAATCAAGAAATATTTAATTAATCTTCAATAATCAATCCTTTGTTTAATTAAAATTCGTTACATTAACTTCATTGTTAATAATATTTTTATTATCAATTTTAACCTGCTATTTATTTCGTTTTTATTTTTATTTTTATTTACCACTGTTTTTCTGTTTATTAAATATTTATTAAATATATATTTGGAAATGAGGAAAAAGTTAAAGTTATAAATTATTAACTTTATACTTATTTAATGTACATATTTATATAGAAATAATCTTTAGTTAAGATTGCAATACAGTGATAATTAGTCATAATTTTTCTGCAGACAAGCTTTTAAGCTTTGCGAAACTTATTCTAGTAAGAATTGTATGAAAATTATTGAAATAAAACTTATAACCTAAAAAAAAAAATAACCTAGCTTAATATGACATTTATGAATTATTAATTACTCTCACTAAGCTTATGCCTGATTAATTATATTTATTATTAAGATTTGAATACTTCTTGTTAGTTAATTTTTTGAAGATACAATAAATAAATTTACAGCGTGAAAAAAAAAAAAAAAAAAAAAAAAAACTAGACTAGACTAGACTAGACTAGACTAGACTAGACTAGACTAGACTAGACTAGACTAGACTAGACTAGACTAGACTAGACTAGACTAGACTAGACTAGACTAGACTAGACTAGACTAGACTAGACTAGACTAGACTAGACTAGACTAGACTAGACTAGACTAGACTAGACTAGACTAGACTAGACTAGACTAGACTAGACTAGACTAGACTAGACTAGACTAGACTAGACTAGACTAGACTAGACTAGACTAGACTAGACTAGACTAGACTAGACTAGACTAGACTAGACTAGACTAGACTAGACTAGACTAGACTAGACTAGACTAGACTAGACTAGACTAGACTAGACTAGACTAGACTAGACTAGACTAGACTAGACTAGACTAGTCTAGACTACGCTAGATTAGGCTAGTTTAGACTACGCTAGATTAGACTAGATTAGGCTAGACTAGACTATGCAATATAGTCTTTCTTTAGCTGTTATTCAGAAAACAGATGAGAACTCAGAAGTCTTAAAATTGTTCTTAATTTTTTAACACTACGCAGTTCCTTTGAAATCCTGCCTTCCATAAATATTACCATTTAGTGTATTCGTCAGTTTAATTTTTGTGAAAAAAAATCATTACCAAAATTATCTGCATTATTAGAAAACTGGCGGTAATTATGAAGACATTTAAATAAATGTTTTTTTGGAACGTTATTTTAACACTTCGAGTACTGTTCCTTCTATCATTTAGGCTGTCAGTTGGTTAAAAGCTGTCAGTCATTAAAACACTCGTCTTCGTGATAGCTTTTTGAATGGGGAAAGGGAGTTCACTCAGTATGAATTGGTTAATTGAAAATGTGTTTTAGTTAAAGACCATTGCAAGGCATGGAAGGCAAAGAAAAATTTCCACTATTAGATCTGTAGAGAATTCTTAGTCGATGTAAAAGAGAAGTAGAAAAAAATGGTTAAGTCATGCAAAATTATTGTGTACTTATTTATTATTTTATAAAAAGAAACTAAAGTAACGTATTAAAATTATTCTAGCTTGTGGTACTCAATACAATAATAAATGTGACCATATAAACTTGTTATTTACTTTATTATATACAAAAATAGGAAAAAAAGTATTGTAACAATAATAATAAGTTATGATTTTAATAGTCTTATGTTATCAATATTACTCCTCTAAAGGCAAGTTAAGTCAAGAGAGAAGTTTAAAGATTAATGTCCCAATTTTCAATGTTGCTTATCTACAGATATGGGAGTGGCCACGCCCATTCCTTACATTTCCTTAATTTATATTTATGAGGCTCAATCTTGTAATAACTTTAGACAAACATTAATTTTCTAAATTTATTCTGCACAAATTTTCTTACAAAAGATCAAACAAAAATCGTTTAAAAAATTGCATAAATATAAAATCTAATTTAAGACCAAAAAAAAATATATATATTAATGTTTTGTTTGACAACGAAACATTTTGTCATTCTCGGCATGTTACGAGTAGAACAACATGTTAAACAAATTGGTGAGAAACAAACAAAAATATAATAAAATAAATTAAGTAAAGAATGAATGAATAGATATCGTGTGGTTGGAAATTATTCATGTGGTTTGATCTCAAGACTTTGTGCCACATTTTCAAAATTTCAATTTCAAATTGAAACGATTTTTTAATGAGGCAAACAACAACAACAGCAGCAATAAAAAAACTAAAAAAAAACAAATCGTTCAGAAGAAGGCAAAAAATAAATAAATAAATTTCATACATTTTTGCTGACATTAATCATGATTTTCATTTAAATATTAAAATAAAAAAATGCAAAGTCTGTGGTAAACAGCGGGATATTTGAAGCAAACAAAAATTAAATAAAATTTTAAAAATAAAAGAAAATTAATGCTCACGAAAAGCAATGAATTTAATGTTCAAAAGCTTTAAAAGCTTTTCAATTGTTTTATGTTTTTTTTTGGTATGGAAAATGCAAATTCGGCAAGCAAGTATTTAAAAAAAATTAAATAAAATTTTTGTAATATTTTTCTTAAGTTAAATGAAAAACATATAAAGGTGGATGAAGTAAATCATCCTTTTTTCTCGTGTTAGCCACCATCTTAAATTTTTAATTTCATTTAATTTTTTTATTCATTACTCCTGTCAATCCTTTTGCGTGCTACACGCTCCACAGAATGCTCTTGATTTTACTGACACCATCGTGTGAATTCCAGTTTCTGTTGCTGCTGTCCTGCTGCACTTTTGTGCTCTTCTTTTCCAGCTGGAAAACTCTCTCTATCCATTTTTGTTTTTCGCTAGAAATGCCGCCTCAAAGAATTCAAACACCAGCTCCCATAACGCGAGAAAGAGAATAAACATTAATTTCGCTTATTTGCTGTGGAAAATTAATGTTTGAATAATTTTTAAAGAAGCGGTGCACCGCGTTGTGTGCGCCTGATTGGTTGTCGTGGTTGTCTTAATGTCTTTATGCTTGTTAAATTCACTTTTGATTTATGAATACACAAAATATATAATAATTTTTTCCTTTTGGAAATAAGATTTTTAAGCTTAAAAACATAAACTCATTTGATGATTTTTTCTATTAATTATTTCCCAATGAAATTTTTCCATCAAAAAACACTTCAAATTTCATATTGAGCATGAAATATATTATTTTTTTTTCTTAAAAAAATATTGATTAATTTTTTAATAAATATTTTTATATTTTTTAAATGAAAAATTCGAACTCTTCGAAATTTTCATGAAATCTCGAAATTTTTTTTAACAAAAAAATCTTACAGACAAAAAATCTTAAATTTTTTTATATTTTATATAAGAATTTTAAGTTAAAAAAAGTTTTTAAGAATTTTGATGCTACGAAAAAAAATCAAGTCACTTAAAAATTTTTCTAACAAATATTTCGCAATGAATGAATTCTTCTATAAATATATAAAATATTAATTTTTCCTATTAAAAAAAAATTAAATGAATTGTAATATTTTTCCATACTTTAATAAATATTTTAATATTTTTTACATAAAAAATTTTAACTATTTCTATAAAAAAATTCCTTTTCTTAAATTGAATATTTTTTGAAAAAAAAAAATTAAATATTTTATACACTAAAATTTCTATATTTTATTAAAATAAACAATTAAAAATATTTTTATAAAAAAAATAATTAATATTAATACATATGTATGTATGTATATAGTTAAAAAAACATCTTCAATATTTAAAAAAATAAATTATATATTTAATTAAAAAAAATCCGTATTAAATCTGAAATTAAATATTTTTATAGACCAATTGTGCTTTTTAACAAAAAAATGTTTATGAAATAAATTTAAAATTGTTTGAATAAAAAATCGAATTTCGTCAATAGATCAACCCCTTAATATCTTTAAATTCAAAATTTATATTTTTCCTTTGAAATTATTATACTACATACATACATATTTTTTTTTTGAATTGTTACGTTTTTAACGCACTAATATTTCCAAATTATTATTTTACTAATTAATTTTAATACAGAAAATTTTTCCTGCAGGGCATCTTGTTACAGAAATGACTGACATTTTGATATTTTTTACTTTTACTAGTTCTATAAAATTACTTCCCTCCCAAAAATCAAGTTCACAAATTGTTCCACAAATTAAAGCAATTTAATTTCAAACATTATGATTCAAAAATATATTCAACCAACCAACAAAACATCATGAATGACCCTTTTTCTTATACCTCTACTCTGCTCCAATAGGAGAACGAGCCGCTGTCAGAAAAACCACTTCACATTGAAACTCAACAAGCAGAAAATTGTTTCCCATTTTTTCTTGTCTACTTCGGTTTTTCTTGAATTAAAACAAAACAAAACAAAAAAATACTTTTTACTATGTGCCACATATAAAGCAACAAAATATTTAAACTTTCCACCACTTGTTTAAAAACAAAATCATGTTGCAAGTGGGCCTTTTTTTCTTATTATTAATTCAATGTTAAATAGCAACAATAATGCAACCAACTGCAACAACAATTGCATAATAATTGTATGTTACAATTTTTTTAAATTCTTTCTTTAAAAAATTATTCGTTTTTTTTCTTTAACAAATACAAACAATAATGCAACAACTCGTAGGTATTAACAATAACAACAAGAGCAAAGCAGCGGCAGCGGCAGCAACAAAGAAGTGCTGAAATAACTAACGTTATTTATGGTACCACACACACACACACACACACACACACACGAAATTTAACACAATTTTTATTTGTTGTTAATACAATACAAATAGATTTTAAAGCACAGTGTTGTTAAAAATGTTTGCAACTCAAATTATATTTTCTGTAAAAGTTCCTTTTCTAAAAAGTTGTATAATATAAATTTATATATGAACATACATATGTTTGTATATTTAAAAAAAGGTCGAATAAATTTTGTTTTTGGCGCTTTTAGTTTTAACGTTTTTTCATTTTATCGATTTTTTTCGGTAATTTTTTTTTAGTTTCAGAATTTTTTTTTAGTTTGGCGAATTATTTTAGTCATAGATATTTTTAGTTTTGGCGCTTTTTTTATTTTGCCAAATTTTGTCGGGTTTTGACGGTTTTTTAGTTTCAGATTTTTTTATTTAGCGATTTTTTCGGTAACTTTTTTTTTAGTTTCGGAATTTGTTTTAGTTTGGCAACTTATTTTACTCCTATAGATTTTTTTAGTTTTGGCAATTTTTCCATTTTGGCGATTTTTTCGGGTTTTATTTTTATTATTTATTTAGTTTTAGTGTTCTTTTTATGATAGCGATTTTTTTCCGTGATGTTTTTTAGTTTTGATTTTGTTTTTGGCGATTTATTTTAGTTTTAGCGCTTGTTTAGTCTTGTCGCTTTTTTTTATTTTGGCGATTTTTTTGGTTTTTTGCGATATTTTAGTTTTGGCGTTTTGTCTTTATTTTAGCGATTTATTCGGTGATTTTTTTTAGTTTCGGATTTTTTTTAGTTTGCCGCTTTTTTTTGTTTAGGCGATTTTTTCCAGTTTTCTACAATTTTC
Organism: Tachina fera; assembly: GCA_905220375.1. Taxonomy (NCBI): domain Eukaryota; kingdom Metazoa; phylum Arthropoda; class Insecta; order Diptera; family Tachinidae; genus Tachina; species Tachina fera. The sequence continues at coordinate 183,591,448 of LR999963.1, forward strand.
TCAATTTGGCGATTTTTTTAATTTTGGCATTTTTTTAGTTTTAGCGTTTTTGAAAATTGCAAGAGTTTGACTCTTACGGTTTCCAAGATATTGCTGTGTTGTTGTAAAAATTACATAAACTGATAGAATACCCTTTAATTTATAGTTTTCCGAATTTTAGTGTTAACTACAACAAGTTTATATGAAAATACACTAACTTTGTAAATTTCAAGTGTCCATATATAATTGTTTGTATATTGCAAGGGATTTAAAATTTTTCGTTGCTCGTTTTGGAACACCCTTTAATATTTAACTGTCATATACTTGGTGTTGTAACGGTCAAAGTTCTAAACATGTACATATTTTGTCCAAATTTCAAAAGAATGCAGCTAGACATGTAAGCCAAAATCCAAATAAATCTTTTAAGTTGGTATTCAGTTTAACACGCGTTGAATAAAAATATCCACACCCCCGCCCCTATTCATCAAATTTCAAATACATTTGATATATAATTTATTTCAAATTTTTCTTAAAAAATTTTCGTGAAATAGATTTCAAATACATTTTATTTTTTTATGATGAAAAACCAAAAAAATTTATTTATTTTTAAATAGGTATTTTTGCAATTTTCATAAACGATCAAATAACATTGCTATTTTTATGCTCCTCACTGTTTTCACTATTGCTTTCATTTGCAGTTACTTGGTGTTACAATAACACTGAGAATTTTGCTGATTTCTATTTAATTAAAACCAGTTAAACCAGTTTCGTAACACGAGTACAACAAACAAACACAAACACTCATAAACGGGAGAACACACTTAAACAAACATACAAACATATGTAGGTGTGTATGCATGCATTCTCTTGCAAATTCTCATACAGTTCTAATGAAATATTCAGCAGCCACTTACAGCAACCTTAAAATAATATTATTTTTAGTTAATTTAAAAAAAATTTATTAAATAAAGTATAAATTAAAATAATAAATTTTGAGATTAAAACAAAAATAATTGTAAAATAGAAAAATTAATGCAGTTAGAAAAGTGAAACAGAAGCATTATGAAATTGTGTTTGAAACACGTGTTGTGTTTTATTTATTATAACTTTAATTTTTTTGATATTGAAGACTTAAAACCTTTTGAAACCTACAGAAAATCATTAGAGAATTCAACTTAATCTTGTTAAAGTTTTTGCTATTTTTTTAATATTTTTTTTATAAATTTTTAATATTTTTTTTATAAAAAAAAAATTCGCATTTACTTATTTCAATGTGTCAAAACTCGTTGGCAAATCTTTTGCCATAAAACTCGTTTAACTTCTTTTGTCTTTAAGTTTCCAAATATAAAAAATAAAAAATATTATATTTTAAATATTAAATAACTCACTCACGCCTTTGAAAACGCCATAAAAATTGGTGCACCACTCTCGCTTTTGTTTTTATATTTGATATTAATTTATGATAATTTTGACTAATGGGAGGACATATTGTTTAAATATTTGGATCATTTTTTTGTATTATTTTTTTATTATTATTTATTTGATAACAAATTAATGATCATGCGTAACCGACCCATTCTTACCTGAAACGAAATGAAAGGAAAATAAAAATTAAATTAATAAAATTAATAAAAATTTAGCTACAAGTTTTAAATGATTAGAAGAAGTCTATGCATGTATATTAAGAAACAGGTTGAATTAAACCATCAAATTTTAAATAAACAATTTCATTAATTAACTAATTGATTGGTCGGAAAGCTTAGGAAAAAAACCTTCAAGAAGTCTTTAATTTAAATACGAGTAATTTTGTTTTTTTCTTAAAGATATAAATTTTTTTTAATTTTATTTTTCTTGATTAAAAGAACATATTCTTCTACAACTATTGAAATGAAACTAAAACAAATCAAAATCGTTTGAATAATAAATATTAGGCTAATAAAAAAAACGGAAATTAATGAAATCTTTAAAGTGGCTTGAAAATATTTCGTTTGACGTGTGCAAGCATTTTAATTTTAAATGCGTATTTAGTAAACACAAATTAAAAAATTTAATTCGTTTCAGAATTAAATGAAAAATGAAGCATAACAAATAATATTTTAGTTCAAGTTTTTTAATAAGGTTCTATAAAAGGCCGTCACCGCAAAAGTGGTGTAAACCACATTTTTTATGGTTTGAACGGGCTACATTACATTACATTTCCGGTGTTATATACATTCTTTACATTACATTACATTTACTATCATTACAAAAGTAGAGTAATTCACTTTTTGGTATTCAAAAGAAGATGGAGCTGAAGAATCGTTTTTGTTAAGAATAGAGCAATTATGTAAATAGTTTGGGGTTACAGAACTTTTGCGCCAGAAGCCTCATATAACAATTACACTGTACAAACAGGTTAATTTCTCCGATCACAAATAAAAAAATTTCTTCGTTTTAAATTTTTCAATTATCTAATTTCGGCCCACTGTGGCCTTGCCCCATTAAGAAATATTAATTAAGAAAATACAAAGCTGCTAACCTTCTTGAAATAAAATTTAAATGTGAACTTAAAACTCCATTTTGCGTTAAATATTGTTTTTTTCTTCACTACTTGTCATATAAAAAAAAAAATTTTTTTTGTTGCAGTGTTATTTTATTCCATACAAAAAAAAATTAATAATTTGTAAAATCGTCTTTGACTATTACTATAAAAATATCAAGTTTTACCTAAATTATTTTATTTAAATTGCCTGAGAAAATTTTCATTTAAAATTGTCCTGCACAGTGGCACTACATGTGAAAAAAAAGAAAAAAAAATTTTTTTGAATTTTATTTAATTTCCTTACAATTTGGGGAAAATGTTATGAAAATTTTGACTGACATTTATAAAAAAATATATATATTTGACTTGCAAAAGTTTAACCAAACAAGTATCGTGTAAAAATTTCATGACAATTTTTTTAATAAAATAATAGAATATTTACAAAAGTGAAAATACATTTAAGGCGAAAAAATTAAATAAAAGTCTTGCGAACGCATGAAGCTTTTCAAATTCCAAGACATATATGAACAGATTTTTTTCAATCCTGTAATTTTCATAGTCTTCTCCCTAGGCATTTCTTAAAACTTCAAATTAAAATAAAAAAGCAAACGATCAAGTTTTCCTGATAATATGTTAAATTTTATAACTTTAAAATTTAAAAAATTTTTTTTTTAACTATTATCATTTATTTTGTAATCTTCCCCACTGTGCAGCAATAATGAAAATTTATTTATATTGATGGAATTATTATTTTAGTTGATTAAATTTTTTAGGTTATTTAATATGTTTTTATATAATTTAATGAAATTTTTCTTAAGTCAGGGATGGTTACGTGACTTAAATTATATTTCAAAGTTATGTTTTCAGTTTAATTTTTATATTTTGTAAAAGTTACAACAAAAAAGAAAGAAAACAAAAATTACAACAACGACAAAAAGATGTGGCGTAGCAAAGCCTAGCATTAAATCATTTATAAACAAGTTAAATATTTTCATTTATTACGCAATCTGACCCAATGTGCAAATTCATTCAAGATATTTTATGAACCAGAATGAAAATATATTTATATTTATATATTTTATTATATGGTTGAGCTAATTTAACATAAATAAATTTCTCAAAAGTCAGGGATGGTTACGTGACATAAAGTGTATTTATTTCGAAGTATATAATGTGCAATTTTTTAGTTAAAAAAAAAGAAAATAAAATAAAAATTAAAACAATAAGAAAAAGATGGGGTGTAGCAAATCCAAGCATTATAGTATGTATTTATAAATATGTTAAATTTTTGAATTTTTATGCAGTCTGTCCCAATGTGCAAGGTCTTTCAGGACAAGAAACATAATTACATATAAAATAAAATGAAAATATTCTTTTATTTGCTTACATTGTTAAGGTTATTTAACGTAATTTTCTAAGTCAGGGATGGTTACGTGACTTGTATATTGAATTAATTTTTTTGTTGTAAAAATTATAGAAAAATGGTAACAAAACAAAAATAACAGTAACAAAAAATTTTTTTGGTATAGTAAATTCAAACATTGAATGATTTTTAAACAAATTAAATATTTTCATTTATTTCTTAATCTGACCCAATGTGCTCTCCATTCAAGACTATATATATAAAGCATAACGAAAATTTATTTATATCGCTGGATAAATTCTTTTATGGTATTAAATTTTTCAGGTTACGTAATATATTTTAACATCGTTTAATTAAAAGTCAGGGATGGCTAAGTGACTAAAAAAATATATTTCGAATTATTATTTTTAATTTTTTTTAAGTCATTGAAAAAAGGAAACAAAAAAATTACAGCAACAAACAGGTTATGAAGTAGTAAATCCAATTACTAAAGTATTTATGAACAATGTAAATATTTCATAGTTTGTCCCAATGTGCACTTCGTTCATTCATTCAAGATATAAAGCATAATGAAAATTTATTTATATTGATGGAAATATTTTTTTATTGGATTACATTGCTTAGTTTATTTAATATGTTTTTCCCTTACTTAATCTCAAGTCAGGGATGGCAAGTGACTTAAAATATATTTCAGAGTTATGCTTTCAGTATTTTTTTTTTGTAAAAGTTATATAAGAAAGTTAAAACAAAAATTACAGCAACAAAAAACTTACTCTAATATACGAGTACTTAAACTTCAGGTAAGCCAGCAAATTAACTTTATTTTCATTATCCTTTTATTTTCGTTTAGAAAAAGTTTTCTTGCAGTAAGTATTTCTCTCTTAAGCGAAAAGAATTTAAGTAATGTAATATGGAAAATAAGTTTATAAAAAATTAATTGCTTAATATGTTTTTTGTGAAACGCAAAGGAAATAACAAATCAACTTGTTGTGGTACGTTTTTATTAAAATCTGCACGTACAATTTAATAAGACACAAGCAAACGTTTTCTTCACACAAATGACATGATGAATAAATGTAAATGTAAATGCAGGAAAAAAGGAGCTAAATACATACAAAAAAGAAAAAAGGAAACATGTACACAAATTTCTTTCAACATTACGAAAAAAAAGAAAGAAAGAGGAAAACAGGGAAATACATACAATATGGTGGATTCCATTAGGGAAATATAAAATGATTTTATATTGAAAGAAGAAACAATCATTTTCCTTTTAGTTTAGCAAACTACAAATCACAAATAATTTATTTCATTTTCCCCTTTAAAGGAAATCTCCATATATGTCTTGCTAAAGCAACAACTTTAATATTTTTATGAAAAAATAAATAAATAAATAAACAACATGCAAGAAATACGACGAAAATTTTCTTGTTACATCAATAAAAGAAAGAATGGAAAGAGGGGAAAGGGGAAAACGTAAAAGTATTTGCGTCTTAAAAGCATTTTACACAAGTCTGTGTGTGTGTCTCTATCATTTCCCATTAAACTTCATTATTTTGCTCATCATAGCTTTAGGAGATATCGCGTTTTATATTTCCTAGAAAATGCAGAGTTATTGATTCCTCATAAAATATTCATAAATTCCGTTAACATTGAATTAACAATAAGACATGAGAATTTTAGATACTTTAGTTCAGCTAAAAAAATAAAGATTTGGGTCACACACAGCAAAATTTTGATTACACTAGACAAATTATTACGAAGAAAAATCGCTTTGTAACAATAAATATAATAAAATTAATGTCGTCTTGAAGGTATGATTAAAATATTAAAAAAAAATTATTTAAATGGATTTCATAAAAGAGAATGCTGACTGGGTAAGAGAAAGAATATTGTGACCCAAAGGTTCATAGGAAAAAGGGACTGAGATAAGAAACAGCAAAATCACCTCCTCCACCATACGAACAAAATATCACACACGAAAAAAATAATAGCATAATATTTATTATTGATTGATTTACACTTTTTTTAAATAAAAAAATTTTAAAAAAATTGATTGGAATAAAAATTATTCGAATAAAAATTACTCGAATAAAAATTACTCGAATAAAAAATAATCGAGTAAAATTTTTTCGAATATTTTTCTTAATAAACTATTTTTGTGAAGTTCATTAAGCTTGGTTTTTTTTTTGCTCATATAAATTTAATCGAATAAATTGAATTGAGCAATCGTTGCTGAAATAAAATTATTTAAATCGTTTCTTTAAAAAAAAGTGCAAAAGTTTTTAAATTTTATTTAAGAAAAAATAAATTTTAGCGTTTTTTTTAAGCAAATATTTACGCTCGCAAGGGGTAATACAGTACTTTCTAATAAACTCTCTCTTTCAAAAAACATTTGTTGCGCGAATTTTTATTGAAAAGTGCAACAAATGTAATATTTTTTCTAGAAAAGACAATGTCATTATGCTAAAAAATATTGTTTTTAAAATGTCTCTTGTTAAATTACTTGAATAAGCAGTTATTTTAAATTTATGCATCAGGCTAAAATTACTCGAATAAAACTAATCGAAAAAGCTTTAATGAAAATTAAAAATCGAATAAAATTATTCGCATAACTTTTTTGTAAATAATTTTTTTTAAATAAAACTATTAATTTTTATTTAAATATATATTTAAATATTTCAAGCAATTTTTTACTATTCGACAGAAATCATTCGAATAAAAAAATTACTTTAGTAGCTGCCAATATTTGAAATCAACAGCTGTTAGTTGTCAATTGTCATGCGTAATAACACATTGGCAACTAGAAAGTGGAAACGCAACTAAGGTCAGGTTCCGGAACATACATTATCACGCTATTCAAAAATCTAACTTATGGAAGGAATGGAAAACCGTATCTTTTGCATTTATTTATTATGTTACTGAAAATTAAATTAAACCTTTAACTGACAAGAAAAAATCAACATTCCCGATTTTTTTTATTTTAGTTAAAATATTCAATAATAAATTTTTTTTTTCATCTCTGCGACTTTTTTTAATTTTATTTTCTATGCCATTACAACACTTTGTTTGGGTTAAAAGGCAGTTGACAGAATAATTTATATAATTTTTTTGAATATTTTAGCATAACTTATATGCAAAATAAAGAAAGAAAAATAATTTTAAAAAACAAATATTACAAAACTCTCACAGAATCATCAAGTGACAAATGTTGTTGTGTCAGTTTATATAAAACAATTCAATTCAATTGACACCTGAAACGCTTTAGAAATTCAAAATAAAATAATTTTAAAATCGAACAAATAACAAAAAGAAATTTTCAAATGAAATTTTTATTAAAAAAACGAAATAGAGAAAACATAAAAAATATATTTCAAATGAAATTTTTATTTAAAAAAAGCCATAATGCCATAGAAAATGAAATTTTTATTAAAAAAACGCAATAAAAAATATAAAACTTTTTTAAAATGAAACTTTTATAATATAATAATAACAATTTAACGCCATAGAAAAAATTTGAATAAAAATATTAATGAAAAATATAAAATTAAAAAAAAAATAATTAATACACATAAATAAATTAAACAAATAAGGGGAAAATATATTAAAAAAAAACTAATTTACCTGCTTGAAATGGTAACACGCACGTGGGCATAAATAAATAAAAAAGCCCAAATGAGTTTCTATAAAATATCTAAAAATAAATATTATATAAAAACTGTTACAAAAAAATCACTAATTAAGTTTATTTAATGTTTTTTTGTTATTGTTGTTTTTGTTTTTTTTTTTACTAATGAATGTCAAGTTTATGGCAAATACAATTTTCTATGCTCTTTTTGTTTTTTTTTCTAGAGTTACTACAGCCATAAATAATTTTGCATTCAAACTAACGCCTCATAATAATCACTATGAAAGAAAAAAAACTATTCCAACGCATAATAATAAAATTCAAATTAATTTATGCTCAGCACGTTTGAAAGAACAAATAATAACCATAAGAAACTAAGTAATTATGTTAAAACTAAAAAAAAAACATTAAGGGTATTCACAGGCTGTAGAAAAAAATGAAATTGTTTTTCTTATACTTAAATAACTTAAGTTTGCTAAATATTTTTTTTAAATTTAACATTTTTCAATTAATTTAATAATTGAAGTTAATCAAACCGAATATCACCCTGCCATGTGATATTTTTATCTTTTGCTTTAAGGCACAGCTGAATTGCAGCTCGTTGGAAAAATAAATTTCAGAACTTTATACGTTGGCAAGTTAACTGAAGTTTTCTTAACATTCTTAAACGAGATTTACATATATATTTGAATTATTTAAATGGAGCTATTTTTTCATAAAATTTTCTTCGGGTGGTTTATAAAGAAAAATTTTATTCGAATAATTTCAGTAGAATATGTTTTCTTTAATTTTTGCCTTTTTAATATAAACACTTTCCTTCAAACTTTTGTAGTAAGGAAATTATTCACTTTTCTTTCAAAAACTTCAAATTAATAATTTAAAATTATTTTAAAATTAATAAATTAATTTTAAAATTATTTAAAAATGAGTAGTATTTTAAGTCATTAAAATTTAATTGAGTAATTTTACAAAAATATATTCGAATAATTGCAGTACGATTTTTTTTTTAAATTTAAATGCATACCATTGCCTGACACGATTTAAATACTGAAAAACTTGACTTGTCAATTATTCCCATTAAGATATTTGAATACAAATTAGTAAAATAATATTATATAAAAAATGTTAGTTCTCCAAAAAAATTATTCGAATAATTTTAATCGCATAATTTCAAAACAATGAATTTGCTCGAATATATCTTTTTAAATTTTAATTCGACAAAGTTTATTCGGATAATTTAAAGAAAATCTATTCGAATAACTTAAGCACAAATTTTTGTTTGCTTTTTTTAATATTGTAATTGCAACTACTTGAAGTAATACAATTACGGAAAAGATATTTGAATCTCTTAAATTATTTTAAAAAAATTTTATTTGTCAAAAAAAATAATCGAATAATTTAAATCGAATAATTTCAATAGAATAATTAAATTCACATAAATTTTACGGAAGGAATAAATCTATTTAAATTTTTGAAATGGAAGTGTTTTAATTCGGCAAATCTAAAAAAAGGATATTCGAATAATCTTAGCAGAAAATTTTTTTAGTTTTTTTTTTGCCAGAAAAGGGTTAATTGTCGCTTATTCTCATGAAGATATTTTAATAAGGATTTGTTTAATAATATTATTTAAAAAAAATGTGTTTTCAAAAATTTTATTCGACTAATTTTATTAACGTAAATTTTTTCTAATGTATCTATTTGAATTACTTATATGTAACTATGTTTAATTTGACAAAGTGCAATAGTAATATCATATAAAAAAGTTTAGTTTCCAAAAAAGTTATTCGAATAATTTTAATCGAATAATTTTATTTTTATAAATTTTCTCGATTTGAATAATTTTAATGGGACTATATTTATTCTACAAAGTTAGGTGGTTTAAAAAAATGTTTTATTCTAAAAATCATTCGAATAATTTAAGTCGAACATAAATAAAATAAAATTTTAAATGATTTGGGTCTGCAAATATTTTATCGTCTTTAAAATCAAGCAAGAATTCTCTTACAATGATGACATATTAATTATTGATAATAATAAAATGTTGGACAAATATCTGGCACTAATTTGACAATGTCAGCGAAATGTGTTTCCACGATTGTTAGATGATAATTTGCTGTCAGTTGTTAAACTTCTAATGGACTGAAATTCTGGCAACGCTGTTAGACAAAAATTTTCTATTCACACTGTTGTAAGATATATTGTGGCACATTTTACTGACAATTTTGTAAGATCTGTCAAACGTCTTTACATATCGTTAGCTAACATGCAAAAAGGCGTAACTAACAAAATATTAAAAATTTAGTTTTTGTTATTGATTATTATGAATGACATTAAGCAACACAAAAAATTACACTTCTGCGATCCAATATGAAGATTTTATTAAAAAGAATTATTAACACAGAATTCATTCTTATATCATTATTTTTGTTATAAAAAAATTTAAAAAAAAATATGTTTTATACTCAACTTTTGAGAGAAATATAAAATTTTCTTTTTTCCCTTAAATTATGTGTGACTTGAAAACTTTAAAGTAGTTTTCTGTAAAACTAGTTTTGTTTTTGAGTTATGATGTTTTTGAAGCATAGGTTTTTTTGGAAAAAAGGGTTTTGATGAAGAGTTTCTTTAAATACATTACAGCTGATGGAGTTTTAGGAAACGTTTCAAATATATAATTAAAAATTAATTATGTATAAAAAAAAAAATTCTTATGACAAAGAACCATGAAAATAAAATTATACAATTTGATTTTGATTAATATTTCTTTCATGTAACCTTTTTAATTAACGGCCATTAATCACTAAAAGCGCCGCTCGCCATCAACATCAAACATGCGCCCAAATCAGGTTGCACACAAATCGTCAATTTTTTTTTTTGGCAAGAGTTTTTCTTTAGCCTGAAAATTATATTAAAACAATTTGACGCTAAATTAAAGAAGCTAAAAAATAAAAATATAAAAATTTTTTGAATTGTTTTTTTTAATAAGAAAATGTCAAATGTTACAAAATTTTTTTTTTCAAAACAATACTCGCAAAATTGTTGGCAAATATTATTAAAGTAGAGAGACAGCCAGATAGACAAACGAATATTTTCAAGACTGATGGGACTGCAAAACAAATACGAAAAAAATTTCAAAATTATTTTAAAAACATAAAAACACATAAAATAAGTAACGTATGTATAATAAAAAACTTAGAGCTACAATTGTTGAAAACAAATAAATATTTCATTTGTTATGAGAGGAGAAATCATCATTCACATTCACATGCACAGAAATACCAACCAGCGGCGGCACAGGCCGTCAGGCAGCCAGTCAGTCATTTATCTATTCACTCCTTCATTTAATCATACAACCATGAATATTTAAAAAGACAATTTATTTATTCTTTGAGTTCACATCATCGTCATGATCATCATCATCCTCGTCGTCAGCAGCAGCAGCAGCATCATTATCATTATCAGTCAGTCTCATCTTCAGCTTTAATGCAAATTTAAATATCAAACTACTGGTAATTGAAAGTCTTTTAAAGTTGCTGATGATGCCGCTGGTGTAGAAAAAATTGGTTGCTTTGCCAAGCAACCGTTTTGGCAAATATTGTTAAAAAATTTTTCAATTTTTTTTTTATGCAGGCGGCTTAATAAATTAATCATCTTCTGTGGCAGTCTCTTTAAATTTTTACTATAGAAAATTCCCCACTAATCGAACACCATATTTGCAGATTTTTTTGGGAATATATTATATGCCTAAGAAATGGTTTCTGCAATCATATTAAGTTTTGTGCTATCATATTATGATTGCAGCAAACATATTAATTTTAATTGCTTTTAGCTACTTTAAGCTTCACTTGCGGCATATGTACGCGTAATTACTTGCATGAATGATAATTTTTTTCCAACTTATTTGTCTATCAGGCATGTTTTTAAAATCACATTTTTCAAATCGCGTATGATTTTCAAAGTAATAATGGTCCTGTAGATACATATTTGTTCACTCTTTTTTTTAATTTTTATATTGTATAGAGTATAAAATATAATTTCTGCAAGAAATTAATCGTATATGATTTTAAGAATGTCTGCAGGACCAGAGAAACAAGTCGAGTAAAAATTATCGGCAGCGGCAGCGCAGCTCAAGTAAACATAGAAAATTTAAAGAGAAAAAAAATTGAAACTGAAAATCGCTTTTTAAAATATTTTCTTCGAAATTTATCTTTCTGAGCAGATAAACTTTCAGCTGGTTTTGAGCCGATGCGAGCCGATACGATGGGCGGCGGCCTGATATACAGAAAAATAACCAGCGGTGGCGCGCCGTCATCTTTGAGCCGGTCGACTTGTTTCTCTGTGCAGTACCATTATTACTTTTTAAACCACATATGAATTGAAAAATGTGATTTTCAGAACATGCCTGCCTGTATATAACTATCGGAAATGGAACGAATTTGAGATTGAAATCAATTTCTACTCGAATCTATTTTTTTTCTTTGATTCCTGTTTATTTAGGCTTATGTGCGTATTTTAAACAAGACTGCTTTTTTCTTTTTCTTTTTGCTTTGTTCTGGTTTGCTAACTCCCAACACTAATCCTAGCGAATATTCAAGATCTTTCTATAATAAAATAAAATATTTATTAGCCCATTGGACAGCAGGAAGTTTTTATGCTATTAAACTAGTTTTTTGCTTCTTTTATTTTAAAGATTTCAACACTATACGGTTTGTCACCAGCAAAACAACTTCAAGGTCACTTTCAAAATTATTGCAAGTCTTAATTTTTTTTCTGCATAATAATGTGTTTCCGTTGGAAATCGTTTTGAACAGCAATTTAGTAAAACTTTTGCATTTGCATATTTATATTTAAATATTAAATTATTTTTAACTTTTTGAAATTCATTTTAAGAAAATTTTTTATGAAAAATTTTAAATAAAATACATTTCAAACTCATTTTATATATTATCAAAACCATAAATATAGAAACAAAGTAAAGTTCGAACAATAATAAATAAATAAAGTTTTTTTTAGCTAAAATTCTTCTAATGGCAAAAAAAAGAAGCCCTGGCAACACTGATGAAAACTCCCAGACAACATAACGCTCAATTTTCTTATCTCAGGATATATAAACAGTTTGGTAGCAATTAAATTAAATAATAATTAAATCATAAATAATAATTAAATAAAAGTCCATATGATATATGCAGTATTAAATTTTTGTAGGCGTGACCCCGCCCACTTTTCTCAATGTTAAAATTTAACTTTAAAAAAGGCCGAACTATGTAAACAATTTTCATAAAAATCCTTTAAGCAGAAATATGTACATGCTGTAACAGTTTTAATTTTGAATGGGTGTGGCCCCGCCCACTTCAAAAAAATACTATATTATACCCTGAAAAAAGCCCAAAACATGTGAAAATGTTCGCACAAATTGTTTAAATGAAAATACATGCAATATTATGTTTAATTTTAAAGGGGCGTAGCCCCGCCCACTTTTCTAAATGCAAGATGTTGCTTTTACAAGTGCCCAAGCAGAACGGAAAATCTTTTAGAAAGCAGTTTATAATAAGTAAAGCAAATATCAGCCGGAAATTTTAAAGGGCGTGACTCCGCCCACTTCTCCAAATGCAACATTTTATTCTCAAGAGGCCTAAATATGTGAACATTTTCGAACAAATCGTTTAAATTAATATATGTATGTGAAATATGTACGATTATCATGTTTAATTTTAATGGGCGTGGCCCCACCTAATTGTTTAAATGCGAAATTTTAAACAGTCCAAAATATGTAAAAATTTTCATAGAAATCGTTTAAAAGAAAAAAATAGTCAAATGTCGTGTTTCATTTTAAAGCGGCGTAGACCCGCCTACTTTTCTAAATGCATGATTGCACTTTCACAGGTGTTCAAAATAGAGCGAAGAATTTTTTCCAAATCGATTTAGAAGAAGTATTGAAAATAGCATTTTATATTTGTAATAGGCGTGTCCCCACCCACTTTTCTAAATGCAAAATTTTATAGTTAAAAGACACCAAAATATGTTAAATTGTTCGTAAAAATCGATTAAACGAAAAAATCATATAAAATTTTTAATTTAAAAGGGGCGTAACCCGATCATTTTTTTAAACACCAGATTGTATTTATCCAAGATCCAAAACAGTGTAAAAATTTTGGGGGAATCAGACGGTTTTAGAACAAGTATAGAAGTATCATGCCAAAATCATGATGGGTGTGGCAACGCCCACTTTTCTAAAGTCTAAATGTTATTCTTAAAAGAGACCAAAACATGTAGAATTGTTCGTAGAAATCGATTAAACGAAAAAATTTTATTATGTTTCATTTGAAAAGTGGGCGTATACCCGCCCGCTTTTGTGAACGCGATATTGTATTTGTGTAATCTCCCAAAAAATTTAAAAATATGCGTAGAGATCGATTAAGAACAAGTTAGGGAATTGTCATGTTAATATTGTAGTGGGCGTAGCACCGCCCACTTTTCTAAATGCGACATTGTGTTTTTTCAAGTACCCACACAGTGAGAAATTTTTCTTAAGAATCGATTAAGAAGACTTCTAGAAATGATCATGTCATTATTGAAATGGGAGCAGGTCCGCCTACTTTTGTGAATTCGAAATTTTGTCCTTAAGGGAGCCCTAAACATATGAAAATATTCTTAGCAATGGTTTTAACGAAAATATGTGCAATATCATGAATATTTTTAATGGGCGTGGACCCGCCCATTTCTTTTACTTCGTGATTGTAATTTTTTCCCGATTCAAACAGTAGGAAAATATGCATAGGAATTTATTTAAAACACGTATATTAAGTATCTATGAAAAAATTGTAGTGGGCGTGGCCCCGCCTACTTTTATAAATGTAACAACTCAATGCTTAAAGTAGTCCAAATCGTCTCGAAATTTTCTTTGGAATTATTTAAGGCGAAATACCTGAAATATAATGTAAAATGTTAATGGGCGTGATTCAGCCCACTTTTCTTCAAGCAGAAAACGCTTAAAGCGATTTACAAGGAAATAAGTCAGGTGGCATCAGCACAATGTGCAGTTTCCATGGCAAAAAAAAAATCCATGAGTTGAAGTACAAATAAATCCTTCCCCCGCCCTTTTTTCCAGATTTTCCCCCTTAATTTCACACCTGAGAAAATGACTTGGCGGAGCTTGAGTCCAACGATGCCATCATCTCACCATCAAATAATTAATTTGATATATATTAAATCCTGGGATTCCAAGGTGCAACAAAGGTTCTTAACTAATTTGGTGACTTTGAGTAATTTTACTTTTGTAACGGATAAAGAAATGGAGAACCCTTTAACAAAGTGTGTAGAGCTGCAAAGAGACTACTTTGAAGATTAAAATTATTTTTATCTCTATGTTAAAATTATTGGAAATTATTACCACTATTAACACTTCTAGACTTTTTTTGTTAGTTTTTGGTTTGCTGGGATGGGCTTGTTTGTTTTTCTAACCGGCCGTAAGAAAAGCATATGCCTCTACAACCGATTAACTTTTTTTTTAAATTTTTGTTTTGTGTCATTTTGGCTTGTTTGCAAATTTATTCTATCGATTTTATAATTATGTTAAATGTTTGCTTGCCAATAAACAAATCATTAATAATTCATGTTAAGAAGTTTCATTATTATATTATTGCCTCTGGCAGAGAGTTGATTAAAATTAGATTTGATTGGGTTAATTAATAAACAATCTTTGGCAAACAAAGATAAGAGTTGCGTTATTTTTTTTTTTCATTCTTAGTAAAAACTTAAAGCACCAGCTTGTAGGCGTCTCTTGGCGTTGCTATCTTGCCGTCCGACAGCAAAGAACGCCGCCAAAGCGTTTGCTAATTTGTTCAATAGTTTAACAGTAGCTTTTAAACACTTAAATGTTGATGGCGTCTGTTTTAAATAAAATATTGCCTTATTAATGTTAGCGGCAGTAACTAGAAAAATTTGTCAAGTATTGTATACAATTTTGTAAAAAGCTTTGAATATTTATTAGAACAATAATCTAGAAAACCGGTGTGTTGTGAGGGCGGCGCGTGTGGGCGAATGTTAATTGAATTACATGTGATAAATTTATAGCAAATAATTATGGAATTTATATTATACACAGGAAATATTAAAAGTAAAATTAGTGTTTGATAAAAATAAATCAAAGTCCATTTAAAATTGCAAACAAAAAAACACAGTGGGGCACAAAACTGGTTATACTCATATGTATGTATATGTATGTATGTATATGTATGTTTGTGTTGAAAATACTAAAGTTTCTTAAAAGAAAATATTTGTTTGTCTAAACTGTCAACTCCAAATATAAAATTACTACAGGCAAAAAAGTTTTTTTCTTATTTGTTCCTGAATCAAAAACAGGGATACTCGTAGATACATATATATATATATATATATTTGGAAAGAGTAGAAAAAACGCTGTTAAATTTTTACAGTGGGTAGATGTGACCGCTGTGTATATATCTCCTGCAAAAAATTAAATATTTAAAATTTTTGCTTTGATCCCCTTTAAAGGAACAGATGCGATATGTTTGAAATATTATTATTTTAAACAATTTACTTATTTATGCATGTTTTTGCAAAAAAATTGCAAAAATTCTTTTAATTTTATTATGTTCGAAAATTCGAATTTTTTTTCGAAGTTTGAGTTAAATTTAATTTTCCACATATAAGACTATTGAGAAACAAGTTTATTTTGCTTCTTTTTAAACAATTTCATTTCACTTAGTTCGAAGATTTTTCGAAGTTCGAAAGAGAGTTTTACAGGAACCAATATGATTTTTTGTTATACTGAAATATCGCTATTCATTATAATAATTTTCTTTTAATTTCACTATGTTCGAATATTCGAAAAAAATTTCGAAGTTTGAGTTAAACTTAATTTTCTGCATATAGGAATCGTGCGAAACAATTTTATTTTACTTTGTTCGATAATTCGAAATTTTTTCGAAGTTCGAAAGAAAGTAATTTTCATGACCATATATTTAAAAATGTTGACTTAACCCCTTTTTAGAGGAACAAGAGCGATTTGTTGTTGTATTGAGTTAACTCTATTTATCACTATTATTTTCTTTTAATTTTATTATTTCCGAATATTCGAAAATTTTTTTTCGAAGTTTGACTTAAGCTAAACTTTCGCTAATAAGCATATTACAAAACAATTTTCATTTTGCTTTGTTTGAAAATTCTAAGATTTTTTTCGAAGTTCGAAAGAAATGATCATATGCATATTTCAAAATTTTTAGTTGACCCCTTTTTAGCGGGAAAAGTGAGATTTCTGGTTATGTTCGAATACATTAATTTTATTATTTTCGAATATTCGAACATTTTTTCGAAGTTTGACTTAAACTAAATTTTCTGAAATTGTGAAACAATTTCATTTTGCATTTGTTCGAAAATTCGAAAGTAAGTAATTTTCTTGCCCATGTACTTAAAAATTTTGACGTAATCCATTTTGTATATAATATATTATTATTATTTTCTTTCAATTTCATAATTTTCGAATATTCGAACAATTTTCGAAGTTTGACTTCAGCTAATTTTAAATTTAATTTAATTTTGCTTTATTCGAAAATTCGAAGAAAGTAATTTTAAAATTTTTTCAAACTTTTGACTTAACCCCTTTTTAAAGGAACAAGTGCGCTTTCTAGTTATATTGAGACAACTCTATTTATTATTATTATTATTATTATTATTTATTTGTTTGTGTTATTTTTATAACTAACTTGACTCCACTACAAAAGCTTATCAAACTTGTCTAATGACATTTTCAAATATTTAAATATTGTTAGTTAAAATAAATAAACAAAAGCACTTAAACAAATACAAAGATTATAAACTGTCTAAACTGTGTCTGTGCAATTAGCTGCTAAATAAATTTACATTAAAAATAAAAGTAAATTTTTAACAACTAAATATTTAAACTCTCGCCTCTTGCAGCTGAACAGTTGCAACACTTGAAACGCTGGAGCAATTAACCGCGATTGAAGTGTTAAATACAAAATAACCAAATAAGTTTGTTTAAATAAAAAAATAAATAAATAAATATAAAATAAACGTTAACAAGTAAATAAATAAAATGAAGTGACAATTATAATGCCAACTATTTCTGTACACATCATTTCGAAAGCGTTTAAGTGAAATGAGCGCTTAATCACTCATCATAAATGACAAGTGTATTCAATTTTTTTGTTTTGTTTTTGTTCAATGTGGCTGCTGGTAATTTTGCTGCAAAAACAAATAAATATAAATTTAAAAAAATGTGTTAATTAAAGAACTAAGGTTTCGCGTTAAATTTAAATTAATCAATAAACAAACTACGAGCAATTGGAATTGGAATGACAGAAAATTTATTTATAAAATAAATTGTGTTATTTAACACGGGCAAACGTGTGATTGGTTTTAATTAAATCGCGGTCTAGACACTATCAAATTACTCATCAATCATTGTAGTAGTATATGTGAAAAAATTTTGAAAAACATTTATGCTGACATGCTTGATGTCAAAATTTGATGAGTTTCTTGTGTAAGTTCATTAAGCACGAGTAGCGAAATATTTAAGTCAAGCTAAGTCTGTAATGAATTAATATGAACACTTTTAATTTGATATCGTCTAAGCAATGTATACTTCCGTTGCTGCTCAAGAAAATCGTCAGTGAACTTCAACAAAAAAAAAATCATGAGAAAACCTAAAAAAAAATCAGTATGTTTATAAGAAAACTCGCAAATTTCAAGTTTCAAAAACGCCAAAACTAAAATATACCAAAATTAAAAAGATTAAATGCCGAATCGAAAAATCGTGCAATAAAAAAACGCTCAAATAAAAAATTGCCAAAAACTGAAACAATCACCAAAAACGAAAAAAACCCAAAACCGAAAATAAGCGTCAGAACTAAGAAAACGTGACAAAAACCACCACAACTTCAAAAACCGTTAAAAAATAAATCGCCAAAAACCAAAAAACTCTCATAAACGAAAAAAAATGGCCAAAATTCAAAAAAAGCCAAAAACCAGACAAATTCCCATTAACCAAAAATTCCTTACATAAAAAAACTGAAAAATCGCCAAAAATCCGTCAAAATCGCTCAATAAAAAAAGCGCCAAAACTAAAAAATAGTTAAAAAAATAAATAGGCAAAACTCAAAAAATCTACATAAAAAAATCGCCTAAACTAAAAAAACTCTACAAAAATTAAAAATCTCTAAAACGGAAAAATCACATACACTTAAAAATCGCCAAAAACCTAAAAATCCTCATAAACGAAAAAAATCGCCAAAACTCAAAAAACGCAACTAAAATTAATAATCGCTAAAAATCGCTAAAAAGGAAAAAGCAACAAAACTTAAAAAATCGTTAAAAAAAGTTAACGCTAAAGCCCGAAAAACTCTAATAAACGAAAAAAATTGCTAAAAGTTCCAAAAACAACAAAACCCGAAAAAACGCTTAAATAAAAAAACGCCAAAAATTAAAAAAAAATCCAAAAACGAAAAAGGCTCCAAAACTAAGAAAAATAGTTAAAACTTAAAAAATCGTTAAAACTAAATAGTCCAAACTCGAAAAATCTCTATAAACGAAAAAATTAACTAAAAATTAAAAAAACGCCTTAAGCCAAAAAAATTGCCCAGAAAAACCCCGAAAAAACGAGAAAAAAAACGCCAAAACTCGAAAAAAAATTCAGAAACTAGGATAAGAGCTAGAACTAAGAAAAAACGCATAAACTTGAAAAATCGCTTAAAACGAAGAAAATCACTTAAACGGAAAAAGCAGCAAAACTTAAAAATTCGTTAAAAAAATAATCGCCAAAACCCCAAAAACGAAACAAATAAACGAAAAAATTTCTAAAAAAAAAATAATAAAACGCCTAAAATCTAATATAAGCCAAAAATGGTCCAAAACTAAGAAAAAGCGCCAGAAATTAAAAATAGCCAAAAACCATAAAATTCACTGAAACGCAAAAATTACAAAAACTTAAAAAATTATTAAAAACATAAATCGCCAAAAACCGAAAAATTAACACAAACGAAAAAATCGCCAAAAATTCAAAGAACGCCAAAATCCGAAAAGTCCATTAAAGAAAAAAAATTTAATTAAAAAAACTCCAAAAATCGAAAAAAAATTCCAAAAACGAAAAAAGCTCCAAAAATAAGAAAAAGCGTCTAAACTGAAAAATAGCAAAAAAATCGCTAAAACCGAAATCGTCAAAATTTAAAAAATCCTTAAAAAATAAATAGCCAAAACTCGAAAAGTCTTTATTACGAAAAAAAATCGCCTAAACCAACAAAATCGCCAAAAACAAAAACAACACGCTAAAACTTAAAAAATCACCAAAATCAGAAAATAAAACTCTCAAAAAACGAAAATAAGGGCTAGAGCTAAGAAAAACCGCCAAAACTATAAAAATCCCCAAGATCCTCAAAATAATTTATAATAATTAACTAATTTATAATTAAACGTACTTATCAAATTTAAACAGTATAAAGCAAAAAAAAAAATAAATAAAAAATAAAAAATTAACATGAAACATAAAACATAATAATTAATAAACACTTTAATAAAAAATATTAATCGTGGTTTTTTTTTACTTAAAATTCCTATAATCCATAAAACAATAGAATACAAAGGAATTCGACTTAATAATATGCAAATAATTTTTCCATAGAAAAACTCTAAAAATATGAGAACAACCCATCCCAATAAAAACCAAAGCTTAAAAAACAAAATAAAACATTTAATAAGTCTGAGCTTTTAAGTAACAAAAAAACTCCCACTTCCCAAGAATTGCCACATCAAGCCAAAATAAAAAATAAAGGAGGGTGTTGAATTGCTCATTTGAAGATAAAGAAAGTGCAACGAATCAAAATAATCTAAATAGTTTTGTATACAAAAATTAACTAAAAGATTTGTCGTACCTGAAGTTGCTGTTAAATAACTAGTAAATCATTTCACTACAGACAGACTATTTATCTTCTAGTGTTGCATTACACAACATGAGAACTGTTTTAAAAATCTTTTAAAAACTTGGCAAAACTTTTGCTCAATGTAATTTTATACACACAAGTCGTCTGCTAATTTGTTTTTTATACTTTTTGCATTCTGGCAAATTGTCTAAAAATCACTATTTGCAAAACATCTTCTTAATCAGCATTAAATCCCTTGTAATACAAGTTATTTTTGTGATAAACATGTGTTTTTTTATTTTTATTTTTATTTTTATTTTTTTTCTTATTAGTTAAAACTATTTTCTTTCAAACAAAAAAATAAGAACATCAAGCTAAAATTTATTTGGAAACAAAGACAATTTGTTAGAATTCCCACAGAATCCAAAGCGTATCAAGAAGCAAGAAAAAATATTAAATTACTTAAAACCAAATAACTAAATGAAAACTTAGAAGGCAAAAATATATATTAATAAAAGTAATTGCAAACTGGATGAAAATTATTAAAATTTAGCGCAAGGTAATTCTGACAACGAGGCTTGACATAAAAGGATTTCCATATCGGCAAAAATAGAAACGAATAATTTTTTTCACGTGAAATTTTTAACAAAGCTACCGTTTCACAAAAAGTACCTTTTTATCAATAAGTACTTTTTGTAAAAAAAACTTTTTTATAAAAATTATATTTCTTACAAAATAGTAGTATAGTTTCTATAGAAAGTAAATGTTTTACAAGAGATAATTTTTTATAAAAAAAATTAGATAATTTTTAATAAAAAATTTATACACATTTTCTAAAAAAAAATTTATATAAATTAAAAAAAATTTAATTTTTTTATAAAAATGTTATTTTAAAAAGTTTTTTATTTTCAAAAAGTACAATTTTGTACAAAGTACAATTTTTTGTACAAAGTACCATTATTATTAAAAGTAAAATTTTTATAAAAAGTACCTTTTAATCAAATATACCTTTTTTATACACAGTACCATTTTTATAAAAATTACCATTCTTATAAAATGTACCATTTTTATAAAAGTACCATTTTTGAAAAAATTTTCTTTAAATCAAAAGTACCTCCTAATCATAAATAAATAAAAAAATAAAAAGTTCCTTTTTATCAAAAAAACATTTTTGAAAAAGTACCTTTTTCACAACAATTACATTTTTATTATTTAAAAATTATTTATTTAAAGTACCTTTTTATAAAAAGTACCTTTGATAAAAAGTGCCACAATATCAAAAGTACGTTTTTTTAATAAAATAAGTAGTACAATTTAAAAAAATTTGCCTTTCTTTTAAAAAGTACATTTTTATAAAAAATTTATTTTCCATTAAATGTAATTTTTCTTAAACTAAATATTTCTTATAAGTATTTTTTTTTATAAAAAAAACTTAGTACAAAATAAAAAAACAAATTTTTTATAAGAATTACTTTTTTTATAAAAAGTAAATTTTTTATGAAGAGTAAATTTTTTGTATAAGTAAGTTTTTATAAGAAGTACTCTTTTTTCATAAAAAGTACATTGTCGATATGAAATAAATTTTTAAAAAAATTACTTTTTTTTAAAGTAATTTTTTTTTGAAAAGTAAAATTTTTGTTAAAAGTTTTTTTCTTATAAAAAGTACGTTTTTAATAAAAAAAAATGAAAAGTTTATTTTTTATTAAAAATACCTTTTCTTATAATAAATCATTTTTTATATTAAATTTTTTGTAAAAATAAATTTTCATAAAAAGTACATTTTTAATATAAAATATACTTTTTTTTATAAAAATTATCTTTTTTCCAATAAGTAAATTTTATATAAAATAATTTTTTTATAAAAATTACCTGTTTATAAAATGTTAATTTTTTGTGAAAGTTAAAAATTTGTAAAAAGTTAATTTTTGTAAAAAGTTTTTTTAAAGTACTTTTTTTTAGTAAAAAGTAACTTATTACAAAAATTTCATTTTCTTCTAAAAATACCTTATCCTATAAATAAAATTTTTTTAAATAATTTTTAATTGTAAAAATACCATTTTCATATAAATAAACTTTTTTATTAAATTATTTTTATTTACAAAAAGTAAATTTCAAAAAAGTACTATTTTTTATTCATTTTAATATCTTTTCTAATGAGTGCATTTGTAAATTAAAATAAATTTTTTATAAAAAATTGCCTTTTTTACAAAAATTTATATTTTTTAGAAAAGTACGTTTTTGATAAAAAAAAGTTCCCTTTTTGAATAGGTATAATTTTTTTATAATAAGTACCAGTTTTATTAAAAGTACTTCTTTTTATTAAAAATATCTTTTTACAAAAACTATTTTTTTTTTGATTAGGTATAATTTTTTTATAATAAGTACTTCTTTTTTATTAAATCTGTCTTTTTACAAAATTACTGTTTTACAAAAAATAATAACTTATTCATAAGAATAAAATTTTACAAAATGTTAAAAAAAGATGTCGTTTTTATAGAAATACTTTTAAGGATAATCAACGATATTCATATTTTTTACAATAAGTACCAGTTTTATAGAAAGTACTTTTAGCAAAAAGTACTTTTAGTAAAAAGTACTTTCTTATAAAAAGTACCTTTTAAAAAAAAGTACTTTTTTGCAACAAAAAAATTTATTTTTTAAAGGAATGTAATTTTTCACAAAGTACCATTTGATAAAAGCTGTTGTTTTTGTATGTACATTTTTGTTTCAAAATATTAAATAAATCTTAAAAAACTTTAATAAATATTCTAAAAAATATTAAATAAATTTATATAAATCGAGTCGAGTAGTACAACTCTAAATTCAAATGTTTCACAATATAAAAATATTTTTTAATTTATTCAAATGTAATCTACTAAATATTTCGAGAACAGAAATATATGACTTACAACACTTTCATAATTAAGGGCACATATTATGTATTATGATTTTGTTCTTTTATTTTAGTTTTTTAATATTTGCATTTTTTAAATTGAAAATGTTAAAGGTGTTGTAACTAGAATTTAATTTTAAAATAATGAAAGAAAAGTTTTAGAGTTTTTCCATTTTCTTTCATGATTATCTATCTACATTTCTGGTAGAGAAAAAAAGGAAAATCTTTTTTTTTTGTGACGACAATGACGCCAATAAGTCTGGACGTCTGCCAGTCTTTATTTCGCAAATGCTTAACTAATACAGTTACACTTGAAGGCACATATACACCCCCATCTAGTCATATAAAGAGGAAATAAAAACACATATGTGCATATACCTATAAATATATACAATACTACACGTACAAACATGTATCAATACAGGCCAGAGATGTAAATGTCTATGGTAATAACAAATTGAACTAAGTTCATCTCAACACTTTCCTTATAATCAAAATTTAAAACAAAATCTAAAATCTAAGTAAAATCTGCTTCAAAGTTTAACTAATTCTTCTTATAATATTTCATAGAATGGACTTTACCCGAGGAACGAGGAAATTCCCCTTTGCTTTGAGAGCAGCATGTAGCCAGACTCCTAACTGAACTTATTCATATAGAACTGCTTGTTTTTTTCTTTTGTCTGATATTTATATTTTAACATAACAAATTTCCATCTTACAGCCCTGCTCATGTCCACATTTAAACACTTTTTCAAGTTTGAAAAGTAAAAAAAAATTATATGCATGTTGTATAAACTTTTATGACAATGTTTGAAATAAAAAGGCACACAAAGTAAAAAAAAAAGAATCTTTAGACGTCATATCGAATATAAATAAAAAAGGCAATAATTTTGCATAGAAATAATAAAACAGGAATGACACATACAGACATACATACATAAACTCTAAGGGAATGTTACAAAACACAAGACTATTTAAAAGAAAATTTATACTTTTTTTTCTTGTCTAGCAAAATAAACAGTCTTTGAGTGAAAAAATTGGAGGTGTAGGGGAGAAGATGTTTTACTGTATATAAAGGTCGAAAATCAAATGAACTCGAAGCTATGAAATGTTTGTTTAAGTATTGAGAGCAGTTATCCTTATAATAAGTTACCAGAGAAGGGCATTTTCAATACTTATTCGTTTAATATAATTCTCATTTGGTTTGTACTAAAATTATCTAAAATATTTGATTATATTGTTTTAAATTTATTTTATTATTTTTAGGGTTCCGTGTACACCAAAGATGAAAATAAACGCTAATGTTTTCGCTACGCTCTCTGTCCATCTGTCCGTCTGTCCATCTGTATTAAAGTCCTGCACAAGACCATTTATAAGACCTTTAAGACATGAGATATTTTTCAAATGCTTTACTACATCGAAATATTCTAAAACAAACGCTAAACAACAGACAAGCAACTGAAACAAATGTGTTGCCAACAGTGTTGTTAAGCGTTTGTTTTAAAACATTTCGCTGTAGTAAAGCATTTGAAAAGCCTTTCAGAGTTGTCCCGTAAACCGCGCGTTTTGAAATCGTGCGATTTCCAAAAATGAAAAACCGTGTTCTGTTGATCGGACGATTTAAAGCATTCAAAGTTAAGTTCATGTAAATTATCTTAAGGATCCAATAGATTTAAGCCAATTAAAAAGCTAGAACAAGTCACCTTTTTAGTTGAGCTCTTGCCTGAAAGTTAGGCGATTTCAAAACGCGCGATTCACAGAACACCCCTGATTATCTAAGCTAAAGCTACCTCCTGTAGTGTCCGTACTTTACTGAATTTATTATTTTTATTATATTATTTTAATTTATTTCTTTGCTTTGGCTTGCTTATATACATATGTAGGTCGGGTTTATGTTGAAATATTTTTCTGTATATTCTTTCTAGTATTTTTTTCTTCTAAGGAATTCATTTAACAGACATTGTAGCAGAAAATGCAAAAATGTAAGAAAAATTATAACACACAAAGGAAAACTCAAATCAAATACATTCGTTAGTGGTAGCCATAGTATTTAATTTATAATGGGAGGGTTTGTGAGGAATTGTGGGCTCTTTCGTGTCGAGTTCTTAGTAAATGTTAAGTGTATGATGGAAGTAACCAAAGTGACGTACATAAGCAGAAGCATTAACTATAAAAATAAAGAGGCTGTGACCTTCATTTGAAGTTGATTCAATTTCTTTGCTATTCATAAACTTCTTTCTTAACATTTTTTTTATGCGGTAAGAATTTTTTTATTTTTTTTATATACTTAGTTATAGTTTTTCTCAAATTGTGTTCGATAACATTATTTTCTTAGAACATATTTTCACACAATTTCTTAAAAAAAAATTAAATGAATTTGAGATTCATTTTAGGAAAATTTTGTATGAAAAACTTGAAATAAAATACATTTTAAACTCATTTAAAATTTTATGAATATGGGGTAATAGTTAGCTTTATTAAGCATAATAAATTTTTTGGTAATATTACTCGTATTTAAGTTACTGAAGTACGAAACGCGCTAAATTGGCAACACTGCACATATTAAATATCTCGGAAAGTATTGCATATGTGAAATATTTTTTTTTCTTCAAAGCCCCCTTGACATACATCCATACATTTCATTATATTTTCAAATAATAAAATTAATATTTATGAAATCACAACCTTTAGTAAAATATTAACGTTTAAGGGCTCATTTATTTCTTTATTAAGTGTTGCAAGGAAAAATAAAAAAAATTCAGTGAAATGCGACTTTGACCTGCGCACGACGGGTTTCCTACGGACACTAGATATGTAATTCCATACGAACTTTAGCCTATGCATATTTTTTTTTAGTTTTGGCATTTTTTGAGTATTTTTGGTTTTGGCGATTTTTTTAAGTTTTGGCGATTTTTGAGTTTTTTTCATTTTGGCGATTGTGTTTTTTTTGGCGATTTTTTTTATTTTGGTGATTTTTTTTATATGATCGATTTTTTTATATATGGCGATTTTTCGGTTTTTGGCGTTTTTGTTAATTTTGGCGATTGTTTTTTATTTTGGCGATTTTTTCTCATGTAGGCCGTTTTTTTAGTTTTGTCGATCTTTCGGTTTTTGACGTTTTTTTTAATTTTGGCGATTTTTTTAATTTAAGTGCTTTTTTAGTTTTGACACTTTTTTCGGGTTTTTTTGCGTTTTTTCATTTTGGTGATGGTGTTTATTTTGGCAATTTTTTTATTTTGGTAATTTTTTTCATATGGGCGATTTTTTTAGTTTTTGGCGTTTCTTTAATTTTGGCGATTGTTTTTTATTTTGGCGATTTTTTTTATTTTGATGATTTTTTTCATATAGGCGATCTAATAGTTTTTGCGATTTTTCGGTTTTTTTCATTCTGGCGATATTTTTGTTGACATTTTTTTCTCGTTTTGGAGATTTTTTTAGTTTTGTCGATTTTTCAGTTCTTGACGTTTTTTCATTTTTGGCGTTTTTTCATTTAGGCACTTTTTTTTAATTTTGGCGATTTTCTTATTTTGGCGATTTTTTTATTCATATAAATAATTCTTTTAGTTTTGGCGCCTTTTTCGCGCTTTGGCGATTATTTTCGGTTTTTGGCGTTTTTTTTCATTTTGGCAATTTTTTTCATTTAGCGATTTTTTCGAATTTTAAGTTTTGGCAATTTTTTTCGATTTGGCAATTTTTTTCAAATCTTGACGATTTTTTTTTTTTGGTTTGGCAATCTTATAATGTTGGAATTTTTTTTAAACTTTTTTGTTGCTTGTTGTGGAACACATTTTAAATTTTATCTCTCATGTATTTGTTATTGTAGCAGCCAAGGTTCTATATAATCTGTCCAAATTTCAGGTCCGTAGCTCTTAGGGTTCCTGAGACGGTGTACGGAACCCTAAAAAATATTGCGCTGCTGACACTGATACATTTCCATGACAGTCAGTCGTCGCATTAATTTATAAGCACTGTTTTGTTATAAAACATATTAAATGGAAAACAATAATTATTTTTAATTGCAGCAATAAAATAATGAAAAAACCAATTTAAATTTTAACCAAAAGCAGTTGTTAGTTGTTGATGATTCAATTAAGAGTATTTAGAGCGAAATAAGTTGCACTAGTATTTATTTAATAAGAATTTTTATCAATAAAACTCAATCCTTAAGTTGGTTTTTTTTAATTATTTATTTAATAAGAATTTTTTTTAATAAAATTTTTTATATAAATTTTTTTTCAATCATTTAAAGAATTAAATGAAAGAGAAGAAAACAACGAATTGACGCCAAACAACTTTCTTTAATTCCCAATTTCGTGGCGTGGGAAATGTAACTCAAGTCTAGTCATGTTGCAGCAACTAATTTGTATTTTAAACTTTTAAGAAAAAATTTAAAAAAAAACTTCTCTAACTCTTAACATGCACTAATTACTAGTTTCGCTACAGCTTTCGATTTTATTTGTTTACAAAGTTTCACTTCAGTTCTTTGTTTATTTTTTTCCCCTAAAGTTTTATTTTATCTTTTCTTTATTTTTTTCTTAATCTTAACAAGAAAAGCAAAAGCTATAATTTTTTTCTAATTAGAATACAATAGCAAAATAGACTTTATAATTTATAATCGCTGGTGATTAATGAGAATTTGTTGCGGCTTATCTATTTATTTTAAGCTGGATTGTTTCTTTTTTTATAGAGAATTTAAGTGGAAGAAAAAAACTTTATTCTTAAGAATTATTTAACACTTGAAAAATTATGTAAAATTTCACAATACATATACATACATACATGTTTTTCAATTTTTAAATAAATAAATCTTATAAGAAACTCTTTTAGAATACATACATTGGTCCTTCGAGCCGTAAAATGGCATTTTAAGAGACACAAATGCAGGACTGTATTGAAAACTTTATACTCGTTTTCGCCTATAAGCAAACCTGCATTATGGTAAATTCTTGCTTAAGCAAAAGTTGCTAAAGAAAATTTCCACAACTTCATCTTCCATTCAAATCGAAATATCACTTTTATTTTCCAACTGAAATTTTTATATTTTTTAAACAAAAAGTACACTGACTGACAACTTTTTTTTTTATTCAATAGCTGAATAATTTTTTTAAATAAATGCTCTTTATTTAAAAAATAATAAAAAAATAAATATAAACGTTACATAAACAATTTCCATATTCATAACTTTTTGCATGATATTTTCTTTTGCGCTTTTATTTAAAATCAATTTTTTATTGTTCGTACTTGCTTTATTATTATTTTTATTAAAACATTCCCTCAATGCCAATGGCACAAAAAAACTGCGCACGTAATACGCAGAAATAAATAAATAAATTCGATAAAATGATGGAAAACGAAACCAAAAAGAAGCGAAAAAAAAATTTGCAATGAAGTCAACGAAAACAGTAACAGGGGCAGCTTTAAATAAAGGACAAAAGTCAACAAAAAACTTAAGAAAAAATAACTTTACCTTATTTATATTAAACTAAAATTTATTAAATTAAATTTAAAATTAGAAGCAGGCAGCTTCATTCTGCTCTTAAGCATTTTACTGTTTATCAATCTGTTCTTTTATATTTTTATTTTCCTTTCTTCTTTATGCAGTTTAATTTTTTACCACTTTTTTATTGCACTTTTTCGCAGTTAATAAAAATTCATACGTTTATTTTCATTCGATTTTCAATCAATTCATTACATAGAGCTAAAAAAGTAGAATCTTAAAGGAATGCATTCATAAAAAATGTATATATATATATATATATATATATTAATTAATTATTTCCCTGGAAATTACTAAATCTAAATTGAATTTTTTTAGTTAATGAAATCATTTTTTTTTGCTGTCTATTGCAGTTTTAAGTTCTCAAAGACTTTAAAAGAAAATTTAAATTTTTTATTTAATTAAGCAATAATTGACTTTTATTAAGTTAAACAGATTTTTATTATTTTTTCGCAAATTTTGTTTCCTTGTTCAATTATTTACTTGCTTACATAGAAAAATATTGAGAAAAAATTTAATTTTATTATGTTCGAATTTTCGAACACTTTTTCGGAACTAAAAAAATTTACAAACTTAAAGATATTTTAGGATTATTACAGAAAAATGTAATTTTATTGTGTTAGAAACTTCGAAAAAAATTCGAAATTCGAGAATTTGAATGAAAAAATTTTAAATAGAGTTGAAAAATTTTTTTCGTTAATTTTGTTCCTTTTTGTAATTTTTACTTGTTTTTATAATAAAGTACTGAAGACAAACTAAATTAAATTAAATTTTATTATGTTTGAATTTTCGAAAAATTTTTCGATTTTAAAAAACTTTCCAAACTTACAGATATTTTAGGATTATTGCAAAAAAATTTTAAATTTATATATAAATATATATTTATAAATATAACAATAAATAGACAATAATAAATAAAAAATAATTTTTCTTCGCTTATATACTAAAATTAAAAAAAAATTGATTTTTATAAATTCGATTTTTCGAACACGTTTTTGAAATTGAACAAAGGCCAGTGTGCATACATATATTTTGGAGATATGGAAGAAAAATTTAACATTAACATTAGAAACTACGAAAAATAATTCGAATTTCGAGAAGAATGCAATTTTTATGTAAAAAAAAATTCAAATCACAGACAGGAAAAATGTAAACTATCATTGGGAGGAGCCAAATTTTAGTTTTATGATATTATGTTTTTTATGTTTATTATTATGTTTTTTCACTTATTTACTTTCTTAAATACTAAAATATTGAAAAAAAAATTTTTTGCCATGTTCGAATTTTCAAAAACTTTTTCGAAACTTAACATTGAGCAAATTTACAACTCTTTTGACATTGAAAACAAAATAATAATTTTGTTAGGTTAGAAAATTCGAAAAAAATTTCGAAATTCGTTACAAAAAAATAAATTAATGCTTTTTTTTGAAAATTTTTTTTAGCTATATTTATTTTTTTGCAATTGTTTATTTGTCTACATAGTAAAATATTAGAAGAAAAAAAGGATTTTTTATGTTCGAATTTTCAAAAAAAATTTCGAAATTTAAAAAACGGCAAATTTACAGATACTTTGGGGTTTTTGCAAAAAAAATTTAATTTTATTATGTTAGAAATTACGAAAAAAATAAGAAATTCATAAATTGCACTAAATTTTTATGAAAAAAAAAATTAAATTCCAAACAGAAAAAATTTTAGTTTCATCAAACAAATTCTAAAATTTTTTTCTCAAGTGTTGTTTTCTGGTTAAATTGTTTATTTAATTATATACTGAAATATAAAAAAAGTTTTATTTTATTATGTTCGAATTTTCGAACACTTTTACGAAGTTTTATAAAAGACAAATTAAAATTTATTTTAGGCATTTTGGAAAAATATTAATTTTTTTTGTGTTAAAAAAATTTCAAAAATTTTTTCAAAATTCGTTAAAAACAGTGTGTCAGGGTGTCTATTCTGAAATACGCGTCGACTTGGTGAAACTTACATGGAAAACGAAAACAAAACTGTGTTAATGTAAAAAATTTTTTTTTGTTTCTCATACAAAATTAACCGTTTTTGAAAGAAGGAGAAACGCGTTGATATTCTCACGTTTATTTCATTTATGATATGCATGGCAAACAAAAACAATTTTTGAAAATTTGTTTTTGTTTGAATGTAAGGTTTTACTTCTTCGACGCGTTTTCCAGAATAGCCCCCAATATAAAGAGTGCAATTTCAAAAAAATCAAGTCGCAAGAGTGCATTTCATTCAAAAAGTTAATTTAATTTAAATTTTTTTAATATCTGCAAAAAACAAAGCTTCCTAATATTTATGTTCGAAAATTCGATTTTTTTTTGGAAAATTCTACAAGTAAATTTTTATGATTTATCTTTTAGAAAACACGAATGTAAGATGGGTTTCATATGCGTTTTTAATTTTTGCAAAATTTGTTCGAACAAGAGGTACAATTTGCTTGTACTTACGCGGTTCTTTCTCTAAAGGGGTCACTGTTAAAATCCTACACCATTTTATCCATCTCTACTCTTTCCAAAAAAAATTGCACTTCTACCCCGATTTATGTTGTTAATTTAAAAAACAGACACAAAAAAATAAGAAAATTATTGAATTAACTTTCAAATACCTATATGCTTTTAATTCCTTTCATACTCTGCATTACATATGCAGACACTTTTAACTGACATTAAGTTACATTCATTCATCCCCGTCGTCCTGTGAATTAAAAAAAATGGCAAAAAAAAAACACAAGCAGACGGCAACACTGTGTGGCCGTGCAAACATTTAAATATGTTAAATGACCTTAACAGTTTTTTCTGTTTGTCTTCACACTTCTCATACTATCGAATGTTTCACTATTTTCATTCTTGGTTGCAACTTTTATCAGGAGATATTTGTTTCATCAAGCAAGTTGTTGCTGTTGATTGATAAATTAATACAATTTTATAAAGATGATGATATTTAAACCATTTATTATTTTACAATATTGCATATTGTGCATTCGTTTGAAGTTCTTCATTTATATTTGCTTATGTTTTTTTTTATTCTTCCTCTTGATAAATAAATTATTTTTATTATTTTTATTATTATTGACTTTTACACTCAAGTGTTAAGTTTGACTTTAAGTTTAAATGTCAGTGCTTATGTTTCGCTTTAATAAATGACAGAGATAGAGAGAGAGAGAGAGAGAAGGTGGCAAAAGACCCATCTACGGTTTGTTATATGGCTTTAACTGGCTGTAACTGATGATGCATTAACGCCTCAGGTGAATAAGTGTCTTCTAAGTAAGATGTTAAAATTTAATTAACTTAATTGATATTTACCTGCAAAGAGAAAAAAGATAACAAAAAATAATTAAACACATGTGTGAGTAACTTTAAGGAAATTTTAAATAAATATTAATTAATTGTTAAGTTACGACTCAATTGAAAAATTAGTAGTAAATAAATAATTTTAAAATATTAATTTCAATTATGCGCAAATTTTTCCTATTTTGCAGTTTTTTGTGAAACGGTTTTTCAAAGTTACGACCTTTTGCTCCAAATAAGCAAAAATTAAAATTTAAAACTAATTTTTGGAAAAAACCGGTTTTTTAAATTATCCGGTTTTTCCTAACCGGCTTTTATTTTTTGAGAAAAAAATTTTCGTTGATTAATTTGTTTCACACAAAGTAAAGCATCGCTTTAGAAATTTCAACTAAAAGTTAGTGGAATTAATTTTTCAATTATGTATTCGGAAAACCGGGTTTTTCTTACTTCACAATTTTAATGAAATACATTTTGCAAAGTTACAGTTACGAAATAGTTTGTTTAACTAGAGCTATGCATTTTCAAAACATATTTTTTGGAAAAACCCGGTTCTTATAATTTTCCGGTTTTTTAACCGGTTTTATTTTTCTAAAGAAAAGTTTAAAATTATAAAATTTTCTTTGAAAAATTAGTTTCACACAAAGTAAAGTATTTCGCAGATATTGTGACTAAAAGTTAATGGAACAAACTATTAAATTATTCGGAAAACCGAATATTTATTTTCTTTCTCTCCAGCTTAACAACAATACCAATTCATGATTTAGTAAAATCCAGTTTTTCCAAAATTCCGGGTTTTCAAACCGGTTTTCATTTTTTATCGAACAGTCCTAAATTCAATAATTTTTTAAATTTTTTAAAAAATCAAGGCATCCAGCACAACTTGACATAAGATTTAATGGAATGAATAGTATAGTTATTTCGAAAACCTGGTTTTTCGAATTTTAATGGAACTCTTTTTACAAACTTACAGTCTCTAGATTATTTCTTTTATTTAGAACTATAGGAACTGCCCAATTCTTTAAATTTTCTCTAAAATGCAAAAAATTTTCTTTAAGCAATTTTTTTTCGCATATAGTAAAGTATCTGGTAGAAATTCGAACCAAAAGTAGAGGCATCCAATAATCGAATTACTTGAAAAACCGGATTCTTTCCAGTTTTCAATTTTAATAAACCAGTTTTTACCAAGTAACAGTTTCTAGATTATTGAAGATATAATTATTTTATCTAGAACTACGCGACAGTAAAAATTATTTTTTTTAAAACCCGGGTTCTTCCATATTTTAAATTTTTTCCAACCTTTTTTTTTGACAACTTTACTATGCAAAAATTTTTTCCGATTAATTTGTTTTACGAAGCACCAGTCTCTAGATTATTCAACATATAGTTATTTTATCCTAAGCTATGCGACAATAAAAATTAGTTTTTGGAAAAATCCGGTTTTTAAAATTTTCTCATTTATCGAACCGGTTTCTATTTTTATAGCAAACTTTAAAATGCAAAAATTTTCTTAAAGCAATTTCTATCACATTAAGTAACGTATCTGGTAGAAATTTTAACTAAAAGTTTATAGAACGAATTTTAAAATTTTTCGAAAAACCGGGTTTTTCTTACTGTACAGGTTTTTGTGAAGTGTTTTTTTACAAAATTGCGATCTTGAAACTACTCTACAAGTTATTTACTTGCTTCTGCTCCAGCTGGGCTATAATAACAACATGTTTTTTAAAACCCGGGTTTCCAAATTTTACAATTTTTAACCGGTTTGTTTAGAAAACTTCAATTAGGCTTTTAATAGAAAAATCAAAAAATCGGTGTTTAAAAATTAAAATTTTTGTAATTGTTTGAAATTAAGCTTTTTTTTTGTATTAGTAAACTTTCATTAATGAAGTAACAGTTTTTATAATATAGGCTTAGAAAAAATCTGTTTCATTTTTATTACATACAAATTTATTTTCCCTCAAAGGTTACAAGTCTCACACCCTTTCGCTTCTTTAATAAACTTCTACTCAGTCCCCCATTATCCTTTCGAACTTTATTATAATAGAATACTTTTTCTTACGTGTGACTTTTTTATTAACATTATGTACGTGAGTATATGTTATTTTGTTTGTTTTTAGTTGTTGTTGTTGTTGTTGCTATTATTATTAGTCACAAATCAATTTTGAGTCTCCTCTGCCGTCAAATAGTGCTTAAGGCATAAAGTTAACAAAGCGAAAATACATTAAATTATCCTTTGGGATTTTGGCCTTAATTAAAATTAAGGCTAAATCTGACTATGCCTGACAAAGCCAATGGGGACAATAAATGACCGACAGTTCCAGGAATATGAATGACTTTTGTATGTTTTAGTTTTACAAAATGGAGAATCATTCGCAAAAAAAATATTTTTTTATCAAAAAAAATCTATTAAAATAAAATATTTATTTATATGTTCATATTTAGGGAATTTATTTTAAATATTTGTTTCCACGCATTTTCTATATTTGGACCACTGTGCTTAATAAGAATTGTGTTTATCTTTTGTATCCCTGCTTATCTTCCTCTTAACAAAATATATAATATATATTATTAACATGTGTGTGTGTATGTGTGTGTGTTTATTGCATATCTTTAGGTGTGGGTGGGGTTTTTTCTCTTTTGTAATATAAAAATCCCTGCTCAATAAGTTTTACTATAAAATTTCTTTATATTTATTTGGGGTATAGATTTAGATGGCCGAATTCAATTTCCTTCCCTTCTTTATCAATGTTGTTGGTTTTAGTTGGCTTTTCTGAGATAACAAGTAATTAGGAATTCTCCAAAGGATTTTTATGTATTTTATATTCTTATGTACAAGCAATTTCATAATAACATCTTACACAAGTCAATAAACTTTTGTGACTTACTTATAACCATAATTCTCTAAATGATAAATATAATCTCATAAAAATTCAGCTAAATTATAGACGAAAAAAGCACTATAATATAAAAATATCATATGAAGACTATGTTATGATTATATTTTATAACAGTAAAAAATTATAACAGAAAATATTTTTTATTCAATTCGAATTTTATTTTCTCCTTAAGAAAATTAGTTTTAAGGCTTCATTTACATTAATAGATATATATTTTTAAGCTAAATTGCAGAAAATAAGTTTTTAAATAATGTTCGAAATTTCGAACTTAACTTCGAAAATTATATTTATAAATTTTTTCCATTTTCGACCTAGAAAATATTTGTTTTACAGTAAATTTATATCAATAAATAAATATTTTTAAGCTATATTCCAGAAATTTAAGTTTTGAATAATGTTCGAAATATTGAACTTAATTCCGAAATTGATATTTAATAACTTTTTTAATTTTCGCCGTGAGAAAATTTGTTTAATGGCTCAATTTATGTTAAAAAATCAATATTTTTCAACCAAATTGCAGAAAATAATGGTTTAAGTAATGTTCGAAATTTAGAACTAAATTTTGATATGAAATAATAATTTTTCCATTTTCGCTATGAGAAAATTTTGTTTTAAGACTCAATTAATGTTAATAAATAAATATTTTTCAACCAAATTGCAGAAAATAAGGTTTAAGTAAAGTTCGAAATTGATATTTAATAACTTTTTACCATTTTCGCTATGGGAAATTTTTTTTAAGGCTCAATTTATGTTAAAAAATAAATATTTTTAAACTAAGTTGCAGAAAATAAGGTTTTAAGTAACATCCGAATTTTCGAACTCAATTCCGAAATTGATATTTAATAAAATTTTTTTATATTCGCTATGGGAAATTTTGTTTTAAGGCTTAATATATGTTAAAAAATATATATTTTCAAACTAAAAAAATTTCGAACTTAATTTTGATTATAAAATTAAATGAAATTAGAATTTAGAATGAAATTAGAATTTTAAAAATAAATTTAAGTTATTTCAATAATATCTGTTAATTTGTATAGACTTTGTATGTAACAGTTACATACATACCAAGTTTCGAACTTCGAAATTTAGTTTATATGGTAAGAGTAGTATAAATTATAACAACATATTTAATAAAATTTTATATTTTAAGCTGCAGTGGTTGTTAAATAATTTTTAAGTTATGATGTAAAATTCGAAGTTAATTTCATTTGCGAAAAAATTAATGATTTTTATACTTTAATCGGACATCTAATTTTGATATTTTATTGAGGTTTTAACTATAAATGTAATAAAATTTTGCATTATATGGAAAAAAGTACTAGATAACTTAATTTTATAGTATGTTCGAAATTTCGATGTTTATTTCGGTTTAGAAAAGAATTATTTTAAGACATTAATCGAAAATTTTCGACCCAATATGAAATAAAAATCAAAAAATATTATTAAAAATTCAGTTGTTACTTTTTTCACACAAAATTTTCGAACTTCGAATTTTTGTATTAATTAAAATTTTATTTATAAATGTACTAAAAATTTGCGTTACATGCAAAAAATTGTTGCATAACTTATTTTTAGCCTATGTTCGAAATTTCGAACTTTATTTTGTTTCGGAATTAAATTTATTTAACCTTAATTTATATTTCTAAAAACACTTTAAATTAATTTTCATTAATTTTTTTTAATTTCTTTTTATTTTCTATATTTGTATAAAATTTCTTTAATAAAAAACTTTACACTCATATAACTCTATTGTGGGATATAATTTTTACTGTCAGATGTCTTAAATTTAAATCAATATTTTGCTACTTTAATTTTCATTTCATTTCCCACATGTAAATCAATCAAGTGGAAGGGATTTAAACTCGCTTTTGCAGCTTTCATATATGAAATTTTTCCCACACTATAGAATATTTAAAAAATCGATTATCAAAATTACACACAAGCACAACCAAATGCTTTGACTGCCATGAATGAGCATTTGAAATCATCTGTAAGATATTTAGTTTGGTTTTTTTTTCATTTTGTTAAACCAATGAAGCAGATGTGAAAAACCATTAAACGAAGAAGACATTATATATACAGAAATTAAATGCAACAGATGCATTTAAATATTCTATTGATTTATTTATTTATTATGATGTTTAAATACATATATTTTAAATAATTAAATAGACACAGAAATAAATAGATAAAAATTTTAAATATCTAAATTAGGAATATAGACTTTAATTGTCTCTCAGCTCTTAAAAAAAGAGAGAGAATCTATTATTCTATTTAATTATTTATTTTGCACTGTTTATGCTCAGATCACACAATTTCTTATTATCTATGCTTGAAACTTTCAATTTTCTCTCAAGTGAAGATTTTCAAAGTTAAGTTCGAAATTTCGAACATACTTTAAAGTGTAACAAAATATTGCTATTAGCTAAAAATAAAACATTTTCGTTATTTAAAACCATAACAATAAGTAAACTAAAAAAATTCGAAGTTCGAAAATTACCAAGTGCGTAAAGTTTTCTAAAAATTTGCATTGTTTTGCATAAATATGCTTTAAATAGCACATCCTTTCAAATTAAATAAATGGCCATTTCAAGATGTTTTACCTTTTTCGTTGTTTAAGGCAGTAACAATAAATAAAGTAAGAAATTCGAAGTTCGAAAACTATTATATACATAAAGACTTGCAGAAATTTTAATTTTTTTGCTTAAAACACAAAATTTTTTAGCATCTATGCTATGGAAAATTTTTCGAAATTAATTTCGAAATTTCGAACATATTTTAAAATGTATCAAAATGCTTTGTCATTAATTAAAACTTTAATGATAAATAAACTAAGAAATTCGAAGTTCGAAAATTAGGATTTAGTTAAAGTACTCTAAAACATTTAATTTGATTGCATAAATTACAAAAGCATACAGCTTTAAATTTTAAATTAAACTCAATTCAAAAATTTCGAAATTATTTTCGAAATTTCGAACATACTTTACAAATTAAGAAAATGCTAGTTCAAGCAGGAAATATAAATTTTTTGTTGGTAAAACCAATAAATAAAGTAAGAAATTCGAAGTTCGAAAAAAGAGAAGCTTAAGCGACATAGTTTTCGAACTTAATTTTTTTACCAAAATCCATTATTTGCAATCGTAAATAGTCTTTTTTCGTGAAAAAATTAGGTCGAAAAATGAATTGCTTAAGCTATTTTATTTATTTCAATTATTTACTGTCGAAAATAATCGATTTTGGTAAAAAAAAATTAAGTTCGAAAATTATGTCTTAAAGGCGGTTATGGAATGATATATTTGCGTAGATATAATGTAATATTTACATTATTTTCTTATATTAAATTTTCATTTGATAAGTTGAAGACATTTACAAATTATTGATTAAATAAATTAGAGACCTGCATAAACGTGTTATTATAGAGTAGACTAAAATCGAAAGAGTTATAATATTAAAATAAATTAAAACTGGCTTTTAACATATATTTATTATAAATTTAGATAAAAAATATGAATTATTAGATTGTAAAGCAATTTTTTTCGAAATCGATATTAAGTTCGAAATTTCGAACATTGCTTAAAAAAATAATCAAAATGCTATAAAATTAACATTTTATTATATTTATAGTGAAAACTTCAATTGAATGGAAAAAAACGCAGTTCGAAAACTGGTATAAGCACATCGACCCATAATCGTTAAAATATCTCAAGTGACATAATATTCGAAATTGATTTTTTTGAGCAAAATCGATTATTTGCTATCGTAAATAATCTGTTTTTGCCAAAAAAAAAACCGAAGTCCAAAATACACATGTGTCGGTTAAGCTTTTTTGGCGATTATGGCTGGATAAGTACTTGGAAATTATTTGTTATAAACTGTTATTTATGCTACAAATAGAATAAGGCCTATATTCATGAAATTTAAAATGAATTTGAAATGTATTTTATTTCAAAATTTTCATAACAAATTTTCCTAAAATGGATTTCAAAGTAATTTAACTTTTTTAGGAATATGGGAGTAAAAATTTATGGAGCTTTTATAGATTTTTAATTTGGGTTATAATTTTCCTTTATCAGTTTATTTATTATTCCCACTTACTGTGAATGGCGCCGTCGCTGTCACATCAGGACGACAGTAAAAATTGTGACACTACTGTCTACTCTTTATTGGCAACAATTGGCTCTTATTGACAATCTCTTATTAGTGTCTAAGACTTTGTAAATTATTGTTGTTCACAATGTGAACGACAAGTGACAATTTTTAACGTCGTCTTGATGTGACATCAACCAGGCCATTCACTATAAGGGCGAATGTATTTAGCATTTTTAATTATTTTCTTTTGATGATTTTTTTTATATTCACATTCATTTAAGATTAAAAATTTATTGGCTGTTTTCTTTTAATGAAACTACTTATTTTTATTAAAGCAGCAAAGTTTAGCTTAAGCAAATTTTATTTGATTTTTCTTGTCAATATATTGCAAAGCTTTTTATTATTACACAAGTTCAAGTGACCGATATTTTCTTTTTACAGGGAATTTAATTCAAAGCCAAGATTTTGCTCATAAAAGAAAAACTTTTCTTGCAAAGTAGAGCAGCAATTAATGCCAGTTGTTGTAAGAAACAAACTTCATTCCTTTTTTCTTTTTTTTTGCAACGCAATTAACTTTGCAAACAATAACAAAAGTGGGCTAGTAAGGCAGCAACTGCGTTGTTGTTAGTTGCACGTTGTGTGTATGTTATTTTATTTTCTGATTTTTTCTTTCTCTACTTTATTTAAAATTGCCAATCACTTTATTGTTATTTATTATATTTTTTTTTTAATTTTCTTTTCTTCAAGGTCTTTTTAATGACAGCGTATTGTCAATAAATCGATAAACATTTAATAAAATTGTAACCATTTTGCCGGACTGTTGTCGCACGTATGCAGAAGAATTAAATAAATGTTGCAGGGGAAAAAAATATTATATTTTTTTTCTACTAACTATACAAATGATAAAAGTTATATTTATTGCTAGACAATACATATTAATTAAAATGATATAATAATAAAAGAAATGTGAAAATAATTTATTTTAAAACTATTTCTAATTTTAGAGGTCTGCAT
This sequence comes from Tachina fera, assembly GCA_905220375.1. Lineage (NCBI taxonomy): Eukaryota > Metazoa > Arthropoda > Insecta > Diptera > Tachinidae > Tachina > Tachina fera. The sequence goes on from LR999963.1 coordinate 183,631,515, forward strand.
GATGCTCATAATCGCCTAATTAAACAGCCAGATAATGCAGTGTCTTAATAATTATGTTTTTTTTTAGTTTAACACAAATGTTTCATATCAATAACAATTTCTGACAAACTTATAAATGCTTTTTTCAATTATTCACCCAAACAACATTTTACTTCATTTATGACATTTCAAAGAGACTCATTCTCCACTAGAGAAAAAAAATTTACAATGACCTGAAAATGTATTTTATACATACATACATATAAATAATAAATTCATAATTAAAGTGGAAAAAACAGCCCTCACACAAAACACAATCCATAAGTATTCACTATCTGATATAGAATTTCAATTTCGAATTGAAACAAAAAAATAAAAAAATTTAAAATGTCAAATTCGAAATAGAACAGAAAATTACTATTGTTACTCGTATGTATTGTGGTAAAATATATTTATATGTGTAACAATTGTTGTTTTCATTTCGATTTTTTTTAATTTATTTTTCATTGAAATCATGAAATACCAGCAGAACAGCAATCTTTGATAGATGTAGTGAATAGTTAGTGTTGTTGTTATGTTGTTGTTTTTTTTTTTTTTTTGTTTTAAGTTGTATTGCAGTTACATGTCTGCTGCATTGTAATGGACTTGCAATGCAATGCCAGCCCAGACACTATTAGACAGACATTTGGAAAATCAAAAAAAAAATTAAAATAAAAAAAATACAAAACACGAAAAGCTGGTAGGGAATATCAATAGACCAAAATGAACGTGTAAATGAATTTAGTTTTTTTTTTTGTTAATGCAAATGCAAAAAATATAACATCTAAATTTGCAAAACCAAAAGCTAGTGGCAAAATTTATGCAAGCAATAGATCCAAAAAAGATGGTAGCGTGAGTTAATTCCTCAAGTGCGTGCATGGAGAAAGACTCACTTGCAAACTACTGGGGTCTTATCCTTGCTTTCGATAACGAACTGATACGATCAGGAGTCCAATCGTCACATTCGATAACGATGATGATACGCTCTAGTATATTAAGTTTGATATTATTCCATTCGATATCGAATAATATTATTATTTTAATCGATATCGAATGCCATAATCTCAAACTGAAAAAACGTGATCGAATCAGCTTGTTAACGAAAGCGACGATTATACCCCAGGTTTTTTCGATTTCAGATTATAACATTCGCTATCGTACAATGCAATAATGTGTTACGATAAAGAACTTATTCGATCACTGGTCCAATCGTGGCTTTCGATAACGATGATGATTCGATCAAGTATTTCAAGTTTGACATTATTCCATTCGATATCGAATCATATTATTATATTAATCGATATCTAATGCCATAGTCTAAAACTGAAAAAACATGATCGAATCACCTAGTTATCGAAGGCGACGATCATACCCGATTTAGGAGTGGCAACGCTGTGTGTTACCCCAGCTAATTTGAGCAATAATAGAAACACAACTGTAACGAATGACGTATTATTGGGTGCGAACTTTCGTCTTAAAAAATAAAATACATTTGTGCCCTTAATTATGAAAGTGGTCTAAGTCAATTGCAATTTTGCTTCGAAATATTAAATAATTCTTTGAAAAACTTTAATAAGTATTCAAAAAATATTAAATAAGTTTAAATAAATCGAAACTACACAGCAACTCTAAATTAAAATGCTGCATAATATAAAATTACTTTTTTATTTGTTCAAATATAATCTATTAAATATCTCGACCAAAGAAATATATGACTTAGACCACTTTCATAATTAAGGGCACATTTGTGCATATGAAAATGAAGGCAACACCGCCGTCGAACGAAATTCGTTGTGCGTGACGAACTCTTAGATAGATTTATTTCTATTTTGTACGCCCAAGAAGGACGAAAAAATAATTTTCTCACTCTCTTTCTCTCTCTGTCCTTGTACACACAACAAGCAACTTTATCAAATATGCGAGAGAAATTCCGTGAGTAAATTCATCGTTATTGTGCTTCATACGACGAATTTACACAGCGAACTCTTATCGACGAGTTCGTCATTCGTCCCAGTCGTGTTTCTAGCATAAGAGTTGTCAAAATATCTATTGCACTATCCATGGTTAATTTTTTTTTGCAATGAAAAGTATCTATTTTAAATTGGCTCTACACCGAAAGAATTTTGCTTCATAAATCCAATGAAACAATCTCATTAAAATTTTTTCACAAATCTAATGATAATTTCACAATCAATCCAATGAACATTTCATGAATATTGTGAAACAATTTCATTGGAATTGCTTCCTTGAAATTCTGGCTTCGTTAGAATATTTTATTGGATTTATGACAACAATATTTTCTCATTATTAAGAAACCCCTTTAAATTTAAGTTATTTCATTCTTTTCATGAAATTATTTTATTCTTTCGATGGAGTTATAGCACTGCATTAATTACACTGTTAAATAAATTTGATGAAGTTTTCAATAAAATAATTTTAACGAAACTGGTTTCATTAATGAATTTTAACGAATTTTTCATTAGATTAATGTCGAAATTCATTGAATTTCTGCCAAAAACTCTTTCAGTGTATCTATGTGAGTAATTCTTGGTAACATGGCACATTAATCAAGATACTCGCATTAAAATAAAATTCTCGTCAGCTGATATTTTACTAATATATTATTTCACTCTTAAATCTAGTCTAATTTGCATGGAATCCTTTATTCAAACTCATAATGAAGCACGCTCCGAACTTCAATTACGTGAACTTTGTTCATATATCCATTCGATATCTGCTCACACCCAAACAACTTAAATTTTATGCAACAATATACTAAAACATTCATCTGTTATATTTTGGTTGGTTGCGGCGGGTGAACAAAATCCAGTAGACAAAACAAAAAATCGATTGGTGTTGCATTGGCGAACAACGAACGAATGTTCTCATTGCTTAAATATATATTTACATATACATATATGTCTATACATACGTACATATATTTTTTGCAAATCAAAATTAAAAAAAAATAAATCATTGAAGCTTTAAAACTGTAATCAGAATTGTTTGGAAATAAAATTTATTTTCAGTTCGAAATTTCGTAATACAACACAAAATGTCTTCAAGTCAAACAGATTGCGAAAAAATAAAAACTCGAATCTCAATTCTTATATAAATCCTGAATGATGTTTATACATCAGCCTGCGAGTTATTTTTTTCTCACGTCTCTTATTTGAGGTTATGAAATCTGTACACAAGGGACTAAAGGCTCAGTTAGCCGACTGTAATGGAATGTAACTGCAACAGTAGAAAACACCTGATCGATATTTTTATGTGAAAAATTGTGAAATGAAAATGGTTATACAGATGTAAAGTAACGTAATGTACTTTCCACACAAAAATATCTATCAGCTGTTTTCCACTGTTGCAGCAGCTTAAATTAGACGTCGCATAGCCATTATGTTAAGCGATAAATAAACCAAAATTCAATTGGTTTCTGTGGCAATGACTAATGCTTTATAGCGAGTCACCTACAATCAAGTACAGTGTTGCCCACAAGTTTGGTTCGAACTGCTGTTTTGTATGGTTATGGTTGTATCACGTCTAATTTAAGCCTTCAACGATCTGCTAATTGTGCTATAGATTTTTTCTAACGGGGGGGGGGCGGCATTATGACTGACGATTTTCATGAGTAATATTAAAATAAATAATTACATGTAATTTTTAACAATTATAGATGGAGCAACAGCATTTTTTTTTGGGGGGGGGCAATGTACCCTCAGGATGGCCGTTCAACACCAATACTTAAAACTCCAACAAAATAAGAATATTTTTGTATAGATATATATTTTTGAATCGTAGCTATAAGCTGCTTTGTTGTAAAAGTATGACAAGTCCATAAAATAATAAATAAAATATATAATATTATATTATTATGTAATATTATTTCATATGGTTGTATATTTTTTTTTAATTTTTCAGGGCTAAATATTTTTCTTACATATCGCTACCTTAAATATAGAAAGGGCCTAACTCATTATTTTTTTGAAATCAAGTTTTTTTGTAGATTTCGATAGAAGAACATCTAATGTATCAAAAAATTCAAAAAAATCTATTTAAAAACAAATTATTAGTTAGGACCTTTTTATATTAAGGTAACTACTATATGTAAGAAAAATATTTAGTCTTAAAAAATATAATAAAAATTACAACCTAATTAATTAACAATAATAATATTATATTATTTTAATTTTTCATGGAGTTGTCCTACATTTATAACAAGGGGCTAATATATACTAAATTTATTTTTTGATAAGCAAAGACTAAATAAATTCATAATTTTAATAAATTATTATCATTTATCATACATCAGAACTATTTTTTTTGTATGTACTAGTCCCAAATTTGCAACAAACGGCTCAAGTCCACTAAATTCTTGTAATAATTAGATACAAATGCATTGTTTAAGATATGTACATATATAAATGAACAATGAATGATTATTTAAATTTTTTAATGATTTTGTTTTAAACAACTTGTCCTATTTTTGCAAACAACGGCTCATATCTACTAAATTTTAAGAACAATAACATATGTAGCAACATTGATTTCCGTATATAATTACCATTCACCACATTTTCTTAATTTTTTTTCAAATACACATGTACTTATTTTTGCTATAAGCGGCTCATTTTAGGCAAATTTTTCTAATAGGTCAAAACAATATTGATTTGTACACAAATGTATTTAGAATTTCCATTCTATAACTATTTTTTAAATAAGTAACTTATCCCACTTTTGCAAAAAACGGCAAAAATCTACTTCATATTTGTAACTAACCAGAAACAATAATTACCTTGATTGGAATGTATGAATAACGATAAATCAGTTATCATTGAGATTCTATAAATATTTTTTACAAAAAGACTTATCCTACTTTTGCAAAAAAAACGGCTCATATCAGCTAACTTTTTTTTAGTAACGAAAGTTAACAACATTGATTTGAACTCATAACTAGCATTTCTTACATTTTTATAACTACTTTTTCAATTATGTACTTATGCTACTTTTGCTATAAGCGGCTGAAATCTGCCAAATTTTTCCTAATAAGCAAAAATAACATTATTTCGGTTTACATTATTATCATTTAAATTTTATTGTTAATTTTTTAAATTGGACTTGTCCCAATTTTACAATAAGTGGCTTATATAATGTTATAAAATTTTTCTAATAAAAAATCATAACATTAATTTAAAGAAACAATTATATGTACATATGAAAATCAACAATTTTTTATAAGTATTTTTCGAAATACTGAAATGTTTTAAATATTTTCAATATAAAAAAATAACATTCATTAGACATTATTTTGAATACAAAATTATCATTTACGTTCTATAATTATGTATGTTTCTTAAGGACTTGTCCTACTTTTGCCGCAAACGGCTGATATCTAATAAATTTCTCTTATAAGCAAAAATAAGAAAATTAATTTTAATATATAATCATCACTCACCACATTTATATAAATATTTTTTGAAAATGTACTTATTCTACTTTTATTATCAGCGGCTGAAATCATCCCAATTATTGAAATAAGCCAAAACAATATTAATTTGCATGGGTTCATTCATATTTAATTATATTTTAGATTCTATAAATATTTTTTTAATGGACTTGTCCCACTTTTGCTATAAGCGGCTTATATTTATAAAAATTTTCTAATAACATTTAAAATAATGTCATTATTTAAATACATAATTATCATTCAACACATTTTTATTATTATTTCTAGATTTTTCATTTGTCCTCGTTTTGCTATAAGCGGCTTATATGTACCAAGTTTTTCCACTAAGCATAACCCACTTTAATCTGTATACATAAAAGCATTTAGATTCTATAATTTTTTTTTTTGTTAAAATGGACTTATTCCATTTTTTCAATAAACTGCTTATATCCACCAAATTTTTGTAATGAGAAAAATGTATAAAATTAAAGGAAATACATACACAGTCCTTCTTTTAAATTTTATAATATGTAGTATGTACACATACATAAATATTTTTCGTACTTGTACTTGTCCTACTTTTACAACAAGCGAATAATGCATTAACTAACCAAAATAATAGACAATAATAGACAAAAAACAGAATTAATTAAGAGAACTAATAATTTAATAATTAATTTTTTTTTCAAATATGGTACTTGCTCCACTTTTGCATCAAGGGGCTTATAAATAAAACGAAATGATATGATGGACGCAAAAACAGCACATTCATCTAAAAATTTCTCTGCCAGACACTTTGAGTGATTTGTTGGAACATTTTTTTGGGCAGGCCTTTTCTCTATAATTTACTTTTTATTGATAAAAATTTGTTGTAACCAAAAAAAAAATCTAACATTCTTGGGATCTTTTAAAAAAATCGATTTACATACAAACATACATACGTATGTATGTACTTATGTATGTAGATATTTTTACTCTGGCCTCTTGTTTGTCTTTCTTTTTTTTTTTGGTCACTTATGGCATCATTAATTTTACTAATGATTTTTTTATTTATTTATTTTTATATGTATGTGTAAACTTATGGCTAGAGATTTTTTTTTCTTTTTAAAATTTTTTCCATCTAATCAATTTCCAAATCAATTGAATAACATTTGTTTCAAAAACATCAAAATGTTTTTAAATTGGTTGAGAAAGAAAATAATTTTTTTTTTAAAGACTTTTTGACAAAAACTATGCGACACTTATCATCAAGAACAACAACAACAACATCTGCATTAGCAAAATATTCAAATGAACATGGGCAACAAATCACTTTTAATACTTGAAAGCTAAACATTCCGTTAAATTTAGATACAAATATTCAACTAAATAAAAAGTTATGGCCGTACAGTGTACACATACTTGCAGGCTTTCCCAGCAAACATAAATTTTAAACGTTTTATCATGATTTTCAAATACATATATAATATTTGAAAAATATCATAATGTTAATTCCATATAAATGAAAAATTTTATTCAAAATTTCATCATTATGAAAAACAAGCAAAGAACGGAAAAGTTCACGAAAAACTTTATGATTCACCAAAAAATCAAAATCAAAAAAATTATGATTCAGCAAAATTCCATCAAGAAATCGATTTTAAAACCTAAATTTAACATAAGAAAACTAAAACAATTTCAGATATTATCAGAAAATAAAAACTAAATATAGTAGATACCATGAAAATTAAGGATTCCGAAGGCATAAACAGAAATTCCCAAAATATCCCCAATATGCATATTATTAGGCTAAGTCCCCTGGAACTCAAAATAAATTTCAAATAGAATAATCCCATAGCATTAACAGAAATTCCCAAAATATCCAAAGTTCCCCATTATGATCATTTTTAGCAAAAGTCACTGGAAAACAAAAAACTAACTAAACGTTATAGATTTCCAAAGCACTAAAGTAAATCCCCAAAACGTTCAATATTCTTTATTAAGCGAATTTTGCCAAAAATCCCCATAAACCCAAAAATTTACTTTTCAGCGAAAATTCCCAAATCATTAATACAAATCTCCAAAATTTTCCATAAAAAACACATGAAAACCAAAATCAAACCAAAAACCAAATAAATACTTCCAAAATGTATTAACATAAATGCCCAAATTTTCCAAAGCTCCCCATTAAGCTAGTTTTTAGTAAAAATCACTTGAAACCCAAAATCAACAAAAAATCGATTATTCCCAAGGCATTAAAGCAAATTCCCAAAATTTTCGAAACTCTCTAAAAGCCGTAGTAAGGCAGAAATAACCTGAAAACCAAAATCCACCACAAAAAAATTATTCCCAAAGATTTAACAGAAATCCCCCAAAATGGCCAAAGTTCCCTACAAGGATAATTTTTGGCAAAAGTCATCTAAAAGCAATAAATTAGCTAAAAATCAAAGATTCTTACAACATTAACGAAAAATTTAAAATTCCCAAGGCACTAACAGAAATCCCCAAAATATCCAAACATCACTAGTATCCACATTTTTACCAGGAATCACCTGTAAACAAAAATCAACTACAAGTAGAATATTACCAAAGCATTAACAGAAATTTCCCATTATCCAAAATGACCTAAAAACCAAAAATCCAGAACTCCCAAGGTATTAATGCAAATACCCAAAATTTCCAAAAAAAAAATTTTGCAGCCGAACTTTTATTAAAAACCACCAGGAAACAAAAATTAACTATAAATCGAGGATTCCCAAAGCATTAGTACCAATTCCCGAAATTCCCCCATAAATCGAATTTTTAGCGATATGTCTGCATATTAAAAATAAAACGACAGTAACTGAATAATTCCTTACAAAAAATTTAATTAGATTTAAAATTTCAGTAAGAACAAAGAAAGTTCTGTGGTTATAAGCAATAACAGCGTAAGTCGAAAATCAAAAAAAAACCTTTTTCTTAATAAAAATGTGTTATGCATAATCGATTTATTAATTTCAGATATCTTTTTTCCATGTTTGCTGGGAACTCCTAGTTCTATTTGACGAGCAAACATACACAAACACACACATATGAGGTAAATTACCATGCGATTATTGCATCTATGTATGTATGTATGTATGAGGTGGTGAGTCTGTTAATGTGTTTTGGCATTTTACGTGGAACACAGTTCCATCATTAACGTGCAACTTTTGAAATGTTCTGGTCTATTTCACACTGAAAAACCTCTTCAAAAAACTTTTTGCTGTTCTTTTTTTTTTAAATATTGAAATAAAAAATTTAATAAATTTGCAACAGTTGCTGTCAATATATATATAAACGATCTCAAGCAAATCATCATTAATATTTTTGCAGGTTTTCTTTTTTTTCTTCTATGATTAAAAATTTTCGTTTATGCCTCAAGGAAAATTATCGATTTCCTGTCACCAATTATTCCAAAAAAAAAACATAAATATATATTTTCGAAATATTTTTTTAATAAATTCGTCTTGCTTGTTGGCTCTCGATTGTATTGGTTTTGCTAAGAAATTATGATTAACAAGTTGTAATTTTTTTATTTTTCTATTTAATTTTTTTTAGTGTTTTAAATTAATTAAAATAAAAATTTGCTCTAAATTTTAACGAGCAAAATTGTTTATTTATATATATGCAAAAAAAAAAAGTCTTAAAGAAAATTTTGATTTTGTGACAAAAAAATTTTTTCTTTTCAAAAAATTTTTTTTTTTCTATCATACAAAAAAGATAAATTTTAGCATTAAACTCAACAGCAAGAGGTCACTTTTAAAAGAATGCGTTATAGGGGGGAGGATGCTAGGTACTCCTCTTCCTCTATTATCCTTCATTGTTAACAAACTTCAAAATTGTCAATTATTCTAGTTTCGAATTCTTTGAGGAAAGTAAATGAACAGACCTATTATAAATGCAAACTATGTCTAATGGAACGAACTTTTGTTCAGAATTTTAGATCTGTATACATATACATATATACATATGTATATTGAAAATTTTTAATCTTGTGCTAATAGAATCAGGTCATTTATACACATAAATTTTCTTTAGTTTTCCTTCAAAATAAATATTAATTTATTTGTTTAAATTTTTAAAGTTTCAGTGCAAGCAAATCTCTGTGTGACCAAGAAAAAAAATTGTAGATAAAACTAAATAAATAAAAAATGCTATTTAAATCGCTTTTGGATTAAATTTTTGTTAAAATTAGCAAATAGTTTTGTTTTGAAAAAAAAATAATAATGACAGCAACTTTTATTTGACCCCTATATTTCGCAATTTTTAGCTTAAACTTAAATTCAAGCATAAAATAGAGAAGAAAAAATGTAAAGCAAATATTTGTAAATTTATTTATTTCTAGCTTTATTTAAAACGGCCGAAAAAATATGTACATATAATTGTAAACAAATAAATAAATAAATAAATAAAATAAAATTGTAATCAAACTTGTTATAAATTTTTCACAAATTGAGTGACTAAATGAAATGAACTGAACATACGACAACAATTTACACTTAACACACACACACACAGACAACAATAACAACAAGAAATGCATAGAGTTGTATTACAAACATGACAACAACAGTTAATGCATACACACACACTCGTACATATTTATGTATGTATGTACGTACATACATAAATAATTATTTTCATGCTGTTAAAAAGATAGGAGTATATGCAATTTTAAATGGAATTTAAACGGAGAGAATTCACATGCAAGAATTTTTCTGTTTACACTGGGCGACAAAATTAACATGTTCCAATGACCAGCAGCCGCAGACTAGACCAAAAAATAAATAAATAAACGTGTGTAGCAGTCTTGGGTCTTACTTAAAGGGGATAAAATTTCCCTTTTTAGGGTTCCGTAAAGAACCCTATTCTTTTCGCGTCTCTCTGTCAAAGGCTGCTTTATTGAGAAATGAAAGAACTAGGAACCTGAAATTTTCACAGAATATGTAAAACTTTGGCCGCTACAACAGCAAACATTTATATGACAGTTAAAATTTAAAGTTTGTTGTAAAGCGATTATAAGCGATATTATAGATTTACTGAATTAAAAAAAAATATTCAACCTCTTTATTTTATTCCGAAATAATTTTTTTATATGATAAGAAGGTCTTGAAAATGTTGGAGTTTTTTCTTTTAATTTGTTTTAAAATTTTATTAATATTTTAGTGTTTCACTGTAAACCAAACACACACACTCTCAGTCACACAAATCATACGGACAACAAACAAAATAAAATCGTATACAAACATTTCAAAAAAAAACATTTAAATAAATTGCATTTTAATAAATGAATAATCAAATTTTATTTATTTATTTATATACAAAAAGTGTATTATAAAAAATATCAAATATACATGCAAAAGCATGCATTTAACATACACACACACACACCTGCATGTCTTCAAATGAAAATGTTTATTGGCATTTTTGTGACAGTCGATTTGAGTGCATGTTTAAATTTGTTAAGACTGACTGTTTATTTATTTGTGCAACCACAAAACTAAATAGATTTCTTTTCTATTATTGACAAGCAAAACGAAAACATTTTATTTATTCCTTCGAATATACTCAAAAATATATTTTAAGGACTTCTTTCTTTATATGTATTTAATAGGAAATTATAGTTACAAAGTAAAACCATTATTTATTTATTGACATAATAAAGAATTTTTAAGAGATGAAAAAAGAGAGAGAGAGAGAGTGAGAGAATGTATACTACAGGCATGGGAAACTAAAAATTAATAACGGGCAGATATTTTTAAACCAATTTGTTTCTTATTTCTACTTCTACTTCTTATTTCTATTTTATACTTTATACTTTATACTTTATACTTTATACTTTATACTTTATACTTTATACTTTATACTTTATACTTTATACTTTATACTTTATACTTTATACTTTATACTTTATACTTTATACTTTATACTTTATACTTTATACTTTATACTTTATACTTTATACTTTATACTTTATACTTTATACTTTATACTTTATACTTTATACTTTATACTTTATACTTTATACTTTATACTTTATACTTTATACTTTATACTTTATACTTTATACTTTATACTTTATACTTTATACTTTATACTTTATACTTTATACTTTATACTTTATACTTTATACTTTATACTTTATACTTTATACTTTATACTTTATACTTTATACTTTATACTTTATACTTTATACTTTATACTTTATACTTTATACTTTATACTTTATACTTTATACTTTATACTTTATACTTTATACTTTATACTTTATACTTTATACTTTATACTTTATACTTTATACTTTATACTTTATACTTTATACTTTATACTTTATACTTTATACTTTATACTTTATACTTTATACTTTATACTTTATACTTTATACTTTATACTTTATACTTTATACTTTATACTTTATACTTTATACTTTATACTTTATACTTTATACTTTATACTTTATACTTTATACTTTATACTTTATACTTTATACTTTATACTTTATACTTTATACTTTATACTTTATACTTTATACTTTATACTTTATACTTTATACTTTATACTTTATACTTTATACTTTATACTTTATACTTTATACTTTATACTTTATACTTTATACTTTATACTTTATACTTTATACTTTATACTTTATACTTTATACTTTATACTTTATACTTTATACTTTATACTTTATACTTTATACTTTATACTTTATACTTTATACTTTATACTTTATACTTTATACTTTATACTTTATACTTTATACTTTATACTTTATACTTTATACTTTATACTTTATACTTTATACTTTATACTTTATACTTTATACTTTATACTTTATACTTTATACTTTATACTTTATACTTTATACTTTATACTTTATACTTTATACTTTATACTTTATACTTTATACTTTATACTTTATACTTTATACTTTATACTTTACACTTTACAAATTTCCATAGTACGTAGTGATATCCATCTCTGGCATTCATATCATAATTTAATCTGCCTTGCTTACTTTGTTCAGCCATTTGGCAATAAACTCCTTTTATTTTGATAATAATATGGAAAATTAGAAACATGCAATTGAAATCGATTACCAATCCAAAAGGAAACAGAAACTTAATAACCGCAAAATATTGAAAAAGTGCTTGGGAAAAATTTTTAAAGGAATATTTTATTTGTTATTCTTTTTGAAAATTATTTTAAGGAATAATTTCTTTGAAGTGTTCTGCAGTCATATTTATTTGTATGTATGGTTATGTCAGCAATACCTTAAAGAGGACTCTTCAAAAATTGTTATATGCTGCTTGTGTGTCAATATGTGGTTTTACGAGTATTTTGTTTGGTTTCATTTCATTGTTGTTATTGCAACAATATGCCAATCATTTATATGGATTTTATCACAACGATAACAATCGTTTAATGTCTTTGGGATACGAATGAGAATAGAGTATTTTATACATATTTAGGAATTAGACTAAGTAGTTCACTAGAACTATTATTGACAGCTGTAAGTTACATAACAATTTATTTAATTTATTTATGAATCTTATGATTTTTCTTTTTGTTTACAAAATATTCCTTTCAATCAGTATTTGTAGTTAAACAAAATGGGAAAGAAGATTAAATATTTTTTCTATGAGAAACTCCTTTGTTTGATTTCAATTCTCTTCTGTAAAAAGCTGATTTTTTTATTAGTTTTCCTTTAATTCTGCTTTAAATTTTTTTAATGTTTTGATTTATCTAATATTTAAGTTTTTGTTTCTTTTGCTTTTCTATAAAAACCTAAAAATAAACTGAAGTATAAAATTTTAAATTATAGTAAAAACTTGAGAAAACTCATACTGGAGTCTTTGTTTTTTTTTTTGGTCTTCTAACACTAGTGTGAATAATTTTCACCCAACTTTTAAAACACAAGTCTGTTTCTCTAAGCAGCTGGAAAAAAGCTGAGCAACAGCATTAACAAAAAACAGTAACTAATATGCAGCTGTTGCAGCCTTCAGCAAAGCTCTGGCAACGGCCACACAGCTTCTCTTGTTTCAGTTGCAGGCAAGTCAATGTCTATATTTATTTGAATATTTTTTTTTGGTATGATTTGGTTAACAAAACATTTGGAGCCTTTTTTCCATTCAGCAAGCAGGCTACAGCACATCAAGTAGGCATTAACCAAGTGTATGTAATCGCTTATTCTGTCTCTTTTTATAATATTTTATAATGTAGAAAATCTTAAAACATTTAAATTCCTTAAACTTGTAGTTAGAGAAATCGGTTTAGTGATATTCATCCGTTTTATAAAAAAGATTAAAAAAGTTAACATCGCGGTATTCCAGCAAAGAATAATTTAACATTAAAAGTTTTAAGAGCGCTTAGTAAGGAAAGCGTTCTGATTAAAAAAATGTACATTAAAAAATGTTTACAGCTGACTTTTTATTAAATTGCAAACATTCGATTAGGGAGGCATCAATCAATTGTTTGTATAAATAATTGCTTAATCTGTGTATTATTATTTTCAAGTCAATTTTTAAGATCTTTTGTCACTTAAAAATCTTTAGAACATTAAAATTAATTAGCTTTATATTAAGCTAAATCATTTTAATGATATCTATCCGCCTTTTGTAAGGAACGAAAAAAGTTAACATCGTGGTATGCCAGTAGTATATAACTTAACATTACTTAACTTACTTAACTCAGGGAACTTTACATATAAAATTTTTTAACCCTATAGTTAGATAAATAAATTTAGTGATATTTGTCCATCTTGTGAAAAGAATAAAAATGTTAACATCGTGGTATTCCATCAAAGAATAACTTAAAATTGTGTGTTTTAAAAGCTGAATTTTTATTTAATTGCAAATATTCGAACAGGGTGGCTACAGAACATCAAAAATGTATCCACCAACTGTTTGTATAAGTAAAGGAAAGGGATCTAGAATTACTTATTCCCTCTACTAAATTTTACAAGTCTATTTTTATAATATTTCATCATTTAAAAAACCTTAGATCATAAAAATTTCATAACTGAAATTCGTAAAATACGTAAATAAATTATTTTAATGATTTTCGTTCGTCTTTGCAAAAATAAAAAAGTTAACATCGTGGTATACGAGCAGAAAATAGTTTAAAATTGTGTGTTTTAAAAGCAGTATCGAGTAAATAACGTATTCTTTTCTGCTAAGGATTATAGTCTGATGACTTTTTGCAAACTGAAACCACAAAAATTTATTTAATTTTTTGTTTAAGGGAAAAACATAACAATGTTACGTTATGCTTAAAATCAGAAAAATCGATATCTCCTGTCTGACACTGCGTGAAATCAATTTTCTAAAGTTTCCTGATATTTTATAACTCTAGTACGTCTTTTGTGACAAAAAAAGTTAACATCGTGGTATACGAGCAGAAAATAGTTTAACATTGTGTGTCTTGAACATTGTATATTTTAAAAGTTCTTAACAGCAGTATTAAGTAAATAAAGTGATTTGATAAGAATTGTATTTTGGAGACTTTCTGCACACCGAACTTAAAAAAATTTGCTTTTTTTAAGGAAAAACGGAACAATGTTATGATAAGCTTCCATCAGAGAAATAGATTTGTCGATATCTGCTGTCAGACCATGCGTAAAATCAATTTTCCAAAAGTTGCCTCACATTTTATAACTCAAGGACGTCTTTTGAAAAAAAAAGTTAACATCGTGGTGTACCAGCAGTAAATAATTTAACACTGTGTGTTATAAAACCTGTTCAAAGCAGTATTAATTACAAAAATAAAGCTTTCTGATTTACTAGTAATTTTAGTCTGACTTTTTGCAAGCCGAACCTACAAAAATGAAATTTTCTGTAAAGGGAAAAACGTAACAATGTTATGTTATGCTTTAATCAGGGAAATAAATTTGTTAATATCTGCTGTCTGATCCTGCGTGAAATCAATTTTTCAAAGTTTCTTTTTTAGAGAAAAAAAAACAAAAAGTTAACATCGTGGTATTCCAGCAAAGAATAACTTATTGTTATTATCCATATTGACTAAATAAATTGTACTCTAATGACTTCTTATTTCATTGCAAACATTTGAAGCTACAAAAATTATTTTTTTTAAGGAAAAAACGTAACAATGTCATGTTAAGGCTCAGTTAGCCGTCTGTAATGTAAATTAACTGCAACAGTAAGAAACAGCTGATCGATATTACAATGTGAAAAGTAATGAAAATGGCTATAGAGATCTAATGTAACGTAGGCTACTTTTCATATAAAAATATCGATCAGCTGTTTCTTACGTTGCAGTTACATTACATTACAGTCGGGTAACTAAGCCCTTATACTCTAATCAGGGGTATAAAGTTATGGATGTCTCCTGTTTTAAAACGTTTTTTTGAACGCTAGCTGAAGAGCCTTCAGAGCCGTTTTTTAATAATTTTTACATTTTAACACCAAGATATATTGAGTTTTTATCACAGTTTAAAGAAGGGACGTTTAAATAACACTCTTACCTGCCACTTAAAAGAGTTTTGGCTTCAAGTTTAGTCGAGTTTTTCTTTTTTGTGGTTATTTATACGCTTGAATTCTTTGTGTGGCTTTAAGTTTCTTTTCCTTGCTTGCATTTAAAAATTTCATGAAAAGTAATACAATATAAAACATTCAACGAAACTATACTACTAAAACAGCAAATATGCGAATGCAATCAGGAGAGTTTAAATTATACAAATGTGGGCAGCGGAAGCCGGTTTCTTTTTTTTTGCACAAAAAACAAATGAACTATAAAATGCAAAAATTTACAAAACAAAACCAACAAGACCGACAAAAAATAGAAGAAGAAAAAAACAAAGAAACAACAGTAACACTCATGTAAGAGCATAAAACATTTATTTCAAAAAAATAAATTATTTCTATGTTTTTCCATTTCAAGCCATTGTTGCAAATGTTGTGGCAAGTTGGCCAGCAAAAAAGGCCCAACACCAACAGAAGCAGCAGCAGCAGCAACAGCATTAGCAAATAAATTAACAGTTGCACTCACAGACACAAGAAACCCCCCACGTGAAAATATTTCAAAACCAGACTTAGTGTGCAAATAAAGGAATGACGACTTTTAAGCAACTCCCCAGGCCAGTCATTTGAAGGTAACACGCGCACACACACTTTTAAACTTACACAAGTTTATCTCATGTGTTTTTGCTGATGAAAAAAAGCTGGTAATAGAAGTAGTCGTAGTGAAGCTGGCTGTAAATAGTGCCTTTGTTGCTGCTTTGTATCATAGACCTACTTCCAGTTGATTTTCCATTCCATTTATTTATTTATTTCTTTTTTATTTTTTTCTGTTTGCAAATCAATGCGTAATTATGTGAAAGTGAAAATGTTTTATTAATTCAGTGGATTTTTTATAAGATGAGGAAAAAAAGTTAAAAAAAAACATATAAAAAATTTCCCCATTGTAATTCAATAAGACATGGCGAAAATATTTCTCAAACGTGTGATTGACGAAGAGAGAAAAACAAATAGAAAAAAACTGCCATTAGGAAAATGAAAATGTAACAGCAAAGAAAACAAAAAAAACTCATTAATTGCTCTTTTTTCTTAACACAAGATTAGATAAATTAAAAGCAGCCTCAATGAAAGTTTAACAGTTAAAGAAGATAACATGAATAATCATGCACAAAGAAAAAAAAAGACATGACAGATCAAGAGAAGACATGTTAATGATCTCCACATTAAGTCGAGCTTCCGTTAAAAAAAAAATTCAGTCACCCCTTACGAATGCATACGATCATAAAATATTCATTCACTAAAAAAGCCAACTTGTCCAACCTAACCTCCTGTTTCTACAACCCAGACGGTCGAGTTGAGTATACAATTTTTATGGAAAGCACTATTTTTTTTTTAAATTAATTTTCATACAAAATTTTCTAGACGAGTCGTCTGCCTGACTTGTGGAAACTTCAAAACTTTTTAGTGCAAGATTCTTTTCTTTCAAAGGAGTTTTCATAACAGAATATACTGTACTGTACTTCAGTGAGTCTCAGTTTAGATGATGAAAGTTTCTTTTAAGTATCATGTAGACGATCAAATAAACCCTTCAATCAATGCATATATGTGTGTGTATCATATGCTGGACGTTTAAAAGGAGACGCACAATTAAGCAATGCAATCACCATTTATATTTTGAATTCATAAAGCAATATAAACTTATATTATTTTATTTTTATTTAGAAGAATCACAAACAATTTCATAATTTTTTTTTTTGTCAATCAGCCTTGGAAACCATCAAGTAACCCACCGTCAAATAAAAAAATAAATAAACACATTAATGACACTTCATATTTAAACATTTCTCTGCAAACCTGCATCATTAAATTTTTAAAAAATGAGTGGTACCAATATGGGGGTTCTGGACCCAAAACCTATTTATGCCGTAGTGG
The DNA here is from genome assembly GCA_905220375.1 of Tachina fera. Classification (NCBI taxonomy): domain Eukaryota; kingdom Metazoa; phylum Arthropoda; class Insecta; order Diptera; family Tachinidae; genus Tachina; species Tachina fera. Next base: position 183,649,386 of record LR999963.1, read on the forward strand.
ATCGCCATAGAAAACCATACAATCCTTATTTTACACAATGAATGTGTTTAGCAATTTTATGCAAAATATTAATAAAAAAAAGTTTTGTGGACACTTTTAATCTTCTTCTTCTTCTTTCTCAGTGATGGGTCTTATTTGGGTCTTGTGCACAAGGGGATAAAGAAAAACATCATTAGAGGAAAATATATTGGAATGAAATTTTCTACAAAAAAAATATTATTATTTGTGAATTTTCAAATAGTTCTTGAAAGTCTGTGCATAAGATAAGAAGTTTGTGACTATTTAAAATGTGTGGTTGAAGTATGCATATAGACGTACCAGCAAATAAATTTAAAATTAAAATATAATTATGACAGTATGTCGAATAATAAATTTCTTAAATTTTCTACAAAAATATTTACATTAAAATTTTACTTACTGTAAGTCTTGGAATACCAAAAAATTCTAAATTCAATCTCAGCACCAGAAAAAGATCTAATTATTAAATTCGTTTAAGGGTAAATCTCGTATATATCGCTGTGTGTAATTTTTTAAGTCATGGAAATATAACCACTACGTAATAAAATATTAAAAACAAAGAGCCGTGTCTCCCCAAGTCTTCCCAAAGTCATGCAATTTTTTCTTTATGGGCCCCTAAAAAATTTGGGGCCTCGGTGTTATTGTTGCATTTCCTCAAGCTCATATATTGCAAACCGTGCGGAATTTTGATTTACTCTCTGAGTTAAAGTTGTAGATCTTGTCATAACGAACAAAATTGTTCAACATATAAAATCTAAACAACTTAGCCCCACATGTAAAAAAATTAACGTATGCTTCAAGTGTACGTTAAACCGGTATTTGTATGGAAATTTTGTCTTAACGTACACTTGATGAACACTTTAATTTTTTTGCATATGGGGGTTAATCTTCAAGATCAAAATCGAAAAAAATTTTAAAGTTTTATTTTTTTCTACCTTTTTTCCCCTTTTTAGGTCCATAAGTAGCAAATTAGTTCAAAATAGAAGGAAACAATCAACTACAAAAATGTAACTAAGGTGTCAGTAAAAAAATTTTTTGAAACATATGAACTTCCTACGAATGATTTTTAATACCGTTTAGGTAGCGCATAAGTAGCCGCAACAGTAATTAATAAATTTCCCGACAATTTTTTTAATTTAATTATTTTTGTTTAATTTTTTTCCTTTAAACACGTTTTGTTTGTTGTCTGTAAATGGTTATATTTTTTCGTGAAGCACTGTGTAGATCTTTTTGGTAATTTTCATAAAAAAGAGTAAAATAAAAGCTGTAAAAGGAGAATATTATTATGGCTTAAAATTTGTTTACAAAATAATCTGCCACAAAATTCTAAGTAATTCTCGGAAGACTCTAAAACACTTGGTGGTATTTAAGTTGAAGTAGCTGATTTTATTTTGTATGTTTTTTTATAATTTTCTTCACGAAAATTACATTCTTGCTACGTTTCTTTTTTGCAACAGTACACCTGATGAAACAGGCCAAACAACAGACTAAAACTAAACTATAAAAATATTTTCAACCAAGGCTGATTATATATTCTACACAAGTTCAGTTAATTAAGGTGTAGTACCACATACAAACAACTAGTAACTATCTACAAATATTTTATACTTTGGCGCTAAAAAAAAACTATGTAAAAAAAAATTCAAGAAACTGAAATACACTTTCATTAAACTAAAAGTTTGGTTAAGATCTTTCCCATACAGAAAATCAAGTACAGAGAGGAATAAGTTGTACTGCTTAAATGCAATAAAATTACTTTTGCATTTTCTTATACTTAAGCCAACAAAAAAAAAGCACAGAATTAATAATATATAATATAATAATAATCCAGAGCTCTTTTAATTTTCAACCTCAAAAAAAAAAAAGAAACAAATGTAGGGGAAAAACGTTGTAATTCGAAGTACGAGACTCGTTTAATGTTAAACATGTTAAAAGTTATAAATATTTTGTTGTTCTTCTTGTTTGCTTCATTATTAAGTTTGCAAGTAAGTATGTACGTATGTATGTATGTACTCGTATGTATGTAGTGTTGTGCTGCTAATTATGATTGTTATTAAAAAAGAGAGATAAGTGGTAGTAATAAAGTGTTCATTACAAGGTTAATTGCTACAAAAGAGAATATAAGAAAATTTATATTATTTTAAACTGCACTTATTATTAAAAAAGTTTTTTTTTCTTCAGTAAGCAAAAACTTATGAAGAAATATTGCGAGTATATTTTGCAGCTAAAAAACTTTAAACTGGCAACACTGTTTACTCTAACAGGCGAGAATTCAGATCAGGGATGGCATTGAGAATATTAAAATTATATACAACAATTTCCAAAAATTTTACTTTTTGGGCCTTAACTGTACTAAAAGATTTTTTTATATTCAAATTACATATGTATGTGTACTTAACTATGAAATTGGTCTAAATCATGAGCATTTCTGCTTCGAAATCTTAAATGAATCTTAAAAAAAATTCAATAAATATTTATTTTCATATTAATCGAGACCAGAACAGCTCTAAATTAAAATATTGCGCAATAAAAAAATATTTTCTGATTTGTTCAAATGCAATCTACTAAATATCTCGACTGAAAAAATATGTGACTAAGACCACTTTTATACTTGAGGGCACTTATTTGTATTTATTTTTATTAAAAGAATCGTATATGATCCAAGTTGAAATTTTTGATACACAAATTACTAGCATGTGTTCTAGCATCCGAATTTAAGAGAAAAATAATTTAGAAATGCACGAGGTAACATTTTTTTTATTTTTATCGTTGCATTTTACTCAGAAATAATTTCTTAATCGGGCTTAAGTTCAGTAATTTCAATTCTTAATGAATATAATTGTTCTTAAACTGTGGAGATTCCTTTAACACATGTACTAAATTAACTATTGGTGTACTATTGTACTTTTCGAGTTTGAATAGTACCAAAAAAAAAGTACAATTATACCAATTTTGCCAACACTGGGTCAGATGAATAGTTTTCAATTAACTTAAGGTTATTTCACTAGAAGGCTATCGCTGTAGGAATTTCAAATAATTGTTTAATTTTAATATTTTTAATAAAGACAAAACTGTGTTTTTTTTTTAGGAAAGAGCAGAGAAACTGGTGTAAGATTTTAACATTGCGAGGTACTCTATTTACTACTGTTTATCGCTTCCTTGCAAAACTTTAGAGGAATAACTCCAAAATTTGGTTTACGTTATCACATTTTTTTTATCGCTGGTAAATTTTTTTGTGGCTAATAATCAATTAATTTTTGGAATTGGCAATTTTCTTCGCTTGGAGGCTAAGCCTTAGACGATTTTCAATTATTGACGATTTTTTTCTTTATTTCGATTTCGATGTTTTTTCTATTTTGCCAATTTTTTTGCATAAGTAATTTTTTTTCGGTTAGACGAGTTTTCATGGTTTTCTTATTGTATATAATATATATAATTTTCCTTATTTTTTTATTTTTATGATTTTTCTATTTTGGCGATTTTTTTGCCATTGGCGATTTTTTCGCTTAGATGATTTTTCATGACTAACGATTTTTTCTTATTCTTTATTTCGATGTTGTTACTATTTTTGCGATTTTTTCCCCTTAGCAGATTTTTCAGGGTTGACGATTTTTTTCTTTTCTTTAATTTCAAAGTTTTTTTATTTTGTCGATCTTGTGGCATTGGCCATTTTTTTTCGCTTAGGCGCTTCTTCACGACTGACGATTTTTTCTGTTTTCTTTTATTTTGATGTTTTTTCTATTTTGGCAATTTTTTAATATAAGCAATTTTTTTCGCTTAGAGGACTTTTCATGGTTGACGATTTTCTTTTCCTTTTTTTAATTCGATGATTTATCTATCCTTAGCGATTTTTTTCGCTTAGATGATTCGATGATTTATCATGGCTGACGGTTTTTTATATTTTTTTTTATTTCGTTGCTTTTTCATTTTTGGCGATTTTATAGCATTGGCGAATTTTTAGGCGAGTTTTCATGGTCGATGATTTTTTTCCTTTTTTTATATCGATGTTTTTTCTATTTTGGCAATTTTGTAGCATTGGGCATTTTTTTTCGCTTAGACGATTTTCCATTATTGAAGATTTTTTTCCTTATTTTGATTTCGATTTTTTTTTATTTTGGCGATATTTTGGCATTTGCGATTTTTTTTCGCTTACAAGACTTTCATGGTTGACGATTCTTTATTTTGTTATTCGAGTATTCAAATTTTGGAAATTTTTTCCCTATTTTGATTTCCATGTTTTTGACGTTTTTTTGCGATTGTTTGACATTGGCGATTTTTTTCACCGCTGAAAATTTTTTCCTTTTTTGTGGGCGTGGGCGATTTTTTTGTTTAGCAAATTTTTCATGGTTGTCGATGTTTTCTTTTTTTTATTTCGATGTTTTTCAATTTGGGCGATTTCTTGGAATTAGCGATTTTTTTTCGGTAGGTGTCTTTTCATTTTTGACTATTTTTTTTACTTTTTTTGATTTCGATCATTTTTCTATGTAGGCGATTTTTTGGAGTGGGCGATTATATTCGCTTAGGCGATTTTTCGTGCTGGACGATTTTTTCTCCTTAAGCGATTTTTCAAGGTTGACGTTCTGTTTTACTTGTTTTATTTCCAGGTTTGTTTTTTTTTTTTGTTTTGGCGATTTTTTTGCATTGACGTTTTTTTCGCTTAGCGATTTTTCATGATGATGGTGATGGTTTTCTTTCCTTTTTTTATCTCGATGATTTTTCTAGTTTGGCGATTTTTTGTCATTGACGATTTTTGCTGGTTGAGGATTGTTTGTTATTTCTTTATTTGACGTTACAGTTTTATTCTTTAGCAATTTTTCAAAAAATTTTTATTGCTGACAATTTTTTCTCTTCTAGGAATTTCTGATTTTATTTTGGCGATTTTTTATGGTTGACGATTTTTCTATTTTTATTTATTTCCATGAAGTTTCTATTTTGCCAATGTTTTGGCATTGGCGACTTTTTCGCTTAGGGGACTTTCATGGTTAATGGTTTTTTTTGTTCGCTATTTAACGTTATGACATTTTTTATTCCTTAACGATTTTTTCGTGTGAGCAATTTTTTTCGTTTTTTTTTGCTCTTTTAAGATTTTTTCGCGTTGGCAATTTTTTTTATTTTGAATATTTGCTCTTTTGCCGTTTTTTTTTGTGCAAATTTTCTCCGCTTTGGTAAATTTTTTGTGTTGGCGATTTTGTTTTTATTTTAAATTTTTATTGGCGTATTGGCGCTTTTTTCCGTGTAATTTTTGTTTTATTAAATTAATTTCACAAATTTTTTCTTTTTTTGGCGGAAAATATCGCGTTGACTATTTTTCTAAGGTTTTCTTATTTTTATTTTTGTTATTTTTACTCTTGTGGACATTGAAAAACATTAAGCTGTTAAACTCCCAAGTCTTTCAGAAATTCCAGGATTGAAATTAATTTTAAAAAAAATATTTGACAAAATAAGAGCCTTCACTTAATAAATAGGTTAGTATGCTTCCTGCCTCATACTTTACTGAACTAAATATACGGATCATCATTGTCGAATTTATTTTTCTCAACTCTATTTCATTTCCAACTACATACTTACAATTCACGTATAAAACAATTTCTTACAAGTATTCATCTCTTACCTGCAAAGAAATAAAAATAAGAGAGATGTATGTAAGTAATTATTACCAACAAAAAGTCTTTTATATGTATGTAGTTTAATTTAAAATTTAATGGAAAAACTGTGTTGTTCATTTTGCATGGGACTATATTTTTAATAATCGTTAACCGCATTTCAAAGAGCCGATTGTAAAGTTTCTTAAGTCAAACGTTAACGCCTCAACTGTTAAACGGCTTAAGCTGATTTTAAAACAGCTTTGGTGTCTGTTTCCAAGCAAGTACGAGTATGTAATTAAAAAGTTCGTAAGCCAGACAAAATTTTAAGGTATTATTATTACTATCGCTGTAATTTTTGTTGTTGGTGCAACAATATAGAAAGGCCTCTTTATTATTATTATTATTTTATAATCGAGATTTTTGCATTTTTCTATACATTAGATGTTCTTCTATCGAAATAGACAAAAAAAACTTGAATTGGCAAAAATAATGACTTAGGGCCTTTATATATTAAGGTAACGATATACATATATATATATATATATATATATATATATGTATATGTATATGTATGTATATGTATGCATATGTATGTATATGACACATAAGGCTATTATTTTGGATCATGTTATTCCTGCTGTTAGTGTTAATGTGGTAATTTTAACCGTTATTAACACTTCAGAGGCAAATACAGTTAGTCCATAAAATCTTTCCAATTTAAAAAATATAAAAGTGAAGTAAAAAACAAACGGTCTCATTTACTTTCCTAAAAAAAATTTAATTCAAATTAATATTTTGGAGTGAGTGAGCACTAGAGATGAAAATCTTTTCCTGACAAACTGTATGAAATAATTGACAGCTAGATGATGATGACCAGTTTAATTACTTTTAAAAAAACCAAAACATTTTTTTCTTCTTCTTTCTTTATCTCTATTTTTTTATTTTTTTGCTTTGGAATCTTTCTAGTTTGTAATAATAAATTTTTTATAGAAATTGTTTAGTTGGTTACTGTCATACTTTTACTTGAAAAATTTTTAGTGTTGAAATTTAAAGATTTGACGAAAAAAAGCCACGCAGTCATGGCTTCATTTGCCAGATAATATTTATAATAAATGTAAAAGGTGAAAAAAAGAAAGAGAAGGGCGTTGCGAGGTTAATTTTTGTTTATTATTTTCGAAACTTATTGATGTTTTTGCCAGCTGTGGGAGTATATTTAAATAGGATTGACTGTTGTTATTTTATTTGAATTTGTATTATTACTTTTTTTCTGCTTATTATGTTAAAATTAAAATTATGTAAAAAAATATTAAGGTCTAAGGTCTTAACAAAAAAAAAAAACAAACCACAATTTAAAAATCAACAAGTATTGAGATATTCAAGAGTCATTGTAACTGAAGACATTGAAGTTTTAAAGATTTTTTTGCATGAATTTGCAAATTTGCCCAATGAGTCAGTTTGCTTTGGTGATACATAATACGTTTTCAAGAGTTTTTTAAATAATTTGTTTAATTGAAATTCCAAATTGAGATAATAAAGGCTGCTTGCTACACGTTGTTCATATTATTGAGGTTGTCAGCCCATGTGGCAGCTGACAGCTGACAGTTGCTAGGGAAGCTATAGGTTAGTTTTCTCTATTTTAAAGAGGTAAAATCTTGAAATTTTTACACTCAATTTGAAAAATATATATAATTTTATTTATATTCTCATTTAATTATGGGTTTTTTACACTTTTTGGAAAATTCGACATTAAGTTCGAATTTTCGAACATGCTCCAAAAGTTATGTTTTTATGTTTTCTTAACAGCTAAAAGCAGATTTTTGAATTCCAAAGACCATATATAAATTTTTTATAAAATTTCGAATTATGGCTCCAATAAAATTTTAAATTGTACGGATTTGTTCGATTTTAATTTTAAAGTGAAGCTTAAAAAACCTAAAATTTCTTTCCAAACTTCATATAGAAGAGTTTGAAATCAAGTTCGAATGTTCGGATATCGTTTTTTACACTTTTTGGAAAATTCGGAATTAAGTTCGAATTTTCGAACATGTCTCACAATGCTATGTTTTTAATTTTTCTTACCAACTAAAGGCAGATTTCTGATATTCAAACCCAAAATTAAAATTTTTTTTCTTATTTCGCAACATGATTCATAATAATAATGAAAGATTAAAATTTTTCTTGCAGTACAAAATATATTAATTAAATTCAAGTTAAAAAAATTTTTGAAACTGTTTTTAAAGAACAGTTTGGTTCGATTTTTCAAATGTTCGATTTTTTACACTTTTTGGAAAATTCGAACATGCCCCAAAAGTTTTGTTTTCAACTCTTCTTATCAATTTAGAACGAATTTTCTGAATTCTAAAGACAAAATTTACGTTTTATTTCGAATTTCGAAACATTATTCGTAATAAAGTTATAAAATTTGCGGATTTTGTCGATGCAACATATTATTTTTCATAAAAGCTAAAAAAACTTTAAATTTTCTTCCAAACCTTAATTAATTTTTAAAATTAAGTTTAAATTTTCGAATAACGATTATTTAAGTTTTTATGAAAATTCGAATTTAAGTTCGAATTTTCGAACATGCTCAAAAAGCTATGCTTTTAATTTTTCCTACTAGTTTAAGGTTGATTTCCGAATTCCACAAACCAAATCTACATATTTTCCCAATTTCGAAACATTTTAGTGTAAAACATGATTAGCAATAATATGTTTAAATTTACGGATTTTTGCGAAAATTCTTTTATATTGAAGCTAAAATAACTTCCAACTGCTAAATTTCATATACTAGGGTTTAAAATCAAGTTCGAGATTTCAAATATCGATTTTTTACACTTTTCGGAAAATTCGAAATTATGTTCGAATTTTCGAATATGCTTCAAAAACTTCATTTTTACATTTTCTTACCAACTAAAAGGCTGATTTTTTAATTCCAAAGACAAAATTCGAATTTATTCCAAATTTCGAAACTTGTTTAACAGTTCGAAATTAAATTCGAATTTTCGAAAATATCCAAATTTTTATATCTTTTAATTGTTCTTACAAAATAATAAGTGATTTTATGATTTTGATGACAAAATTTGCTTTACGCAAATTTCGAAAATATATTATTCAAACATTTTAAGATAGAGAAGACTTTATAAGCTTAAAAAAATATGTTGAATAAACAAAAAAAGATAAATTTGAAATTAAACATTATTCGCACTGGGCGCAGCATAATTATGAATACATTCATTTCCATTGTTAACAAATAAAAATTGTTTTTTAATATGCCCATTTATATTTTTTTTGTATAACACATTTTAAAGTGAAAGAAAGTGATGTTATTTGGGTCATTTGATTTGCATTTTTTTTAATTTATATTATTAGTTTTTACCTAAATATTTAGCCGCATTAATCCTCTTATCTAATACAAATTTAAAAGCTTTTGATACAATTCATTTTATTTATTATTTATTTTTTTAACATTTAAATAAATTAGTTCATAACTAATTTATTTAAGTGTCTACACATTGATGAAAAATTTTGTGTTTTCTGGTTTTTTTTCTTTCATTTAATAAAATTTTTCGCTCAATATTTTTATTTGTGTGACTATTTTGACCAGCAGAAAATTTATCAAAACAAAAAAATTAATAAATAAATAGAAAATCCATTTTTCATATTCAAAGCCATTAGCAGAAACTTATGAGACAATTTCAATTGACAAAATCATAAATGTTGACATTTATAGTTTTAATTTTGTTTGTATATTTAGTTTTACACACGTTTAAATGTTTTTATGGCATCTGTTTGCTTAGTTAAATTTTCTTTTGCTTAAAAAAAAATATATATTATTGATGACTGTATTATTTGTTTGAAAAAAATTGGTTTAAATACGAGAATTATGTTGGATATTAAAAGAAATTTTAATCAAATGACTAAGCAAATATTTTTATTAAAATATCAAATTCTTATTCTGAACTGGCAACACTATCAAAGGCTTAATTGATAACGAATTTTCCATGCAGTACTGCAGTATGTGTGTGTGAAGATAAATTTAGTACTTTATATCTCAAGACACAAACCAAAGCCATTAACAGTGGTAAGTTAATCTGATAACATTGTTCTGTTAGAAATGAAAATCTTGATGGTATCTACTTCAAATGGAATTCTGACAAAATTTTTTAACCAAATTAATTTTTAAAAAAGCCGGAAAATGCAGTATATAATTATTTTTATACTCGTAAAATCAAAAAATATGCAAAACATGTAACGAAACTATAATTTTGTATAAAAAAAATTAAAAACCAATGCAAATTTATTAACGAAACCATAATTTTTTTAATCATCAAATATTTGGTTATTTTTTTTTTTTGCTTCACTTGTAGAGAAATATCTTCCATTTAGTGTGCAAGTGCTATTTTCTTTTCCAATATTTAATTGGTATCATATTTAAGTACGAGAAATCTTAAAATTTCCTAGATGTTTAACAGGTCAAAAGACTTTTGAACAAATAGGTCGAATCAATTTCCAGGGTATTGTTTTGTGTATCTGAAAATGCAAAAATTTCGATTTAAAAAAAATAATGAGTTGGGGCCTTTCTATTTGTATACAATTCCATTTAGATGTAGAATTCTATGTAAATGCGATCAAACTGGGACGAGTTGAGAATAACAATACGGGCATTAGTTGAACTCTGTTCCCTGAAATTTTTTTTAAGTGATTTTTCTAATAAAATTATTGATTTCATTTTTTGCAGTTCCCGCGACTGTTGCAGAACTATTTCTAAAAGCTTTCAAAGCTGATGATTAGTTTTACTGAATAATTTAACTTCAATTTTTTTCTTCCAAAAATTTCTCTTATCATCAAAAAAATGTATCTTCCAGAGATTTTTCTTATTATTATTACTCACTCGTATTTTATTTAATTTTTTGTTTATTTTTTGCTATTGAAAAGTCAACTTAATTGATATTTATTAAAAGCTTATAATTTGCTTGTTATTAGCCAAGTTCAATGAACACGTTAAACTTGAGACACACATGATGGCGAACAGGTAAAATATTTAGAAAATTAAACGCACTATGATATGAAAAAATGCTTAGTAATTGTAGATATAAAAAAAACATTAATTATAGAAAATTTTCATGAAGTAAACAAGCATAAGTAGTATCATTAATATAATTATTTTTTTTATTATAAATTAATAATAACTGCTTAAGATCAGGGTTAGGTGTATTTTAGTTCAATTAAATTCAAAGCCGAGTTCGAAGGACCCTAAAATAAAAAAAAATTCGTAGGACCATGACAACACATTTTAATTATTTTAATTAAAACAAATCATTTGTTTAAAAATTGTTTATATATAATTAGAGGGGATTTACATTAAGAGTAATCCCCTGGCGAGAAGCCTTCGTAGATGAGAGTCTCATAGAGAGACTAATGGGTTAGTCAAATGACCTGCAATATAACTATGAATGTGACAGTTTGTCACTTCTCTTTTACTTATGTAAATATTTCTCTCTTTCATGTATTTGTCACGTTATGTGTGAGCAGTGTTGCCAGTTCAGCTTATTTGTTATTAAAATGGAAAATTCAAAACACAATTAAAATCATAAAAAACTTATTAATGCATCAAATATATTGACTTGCTGTGGCTAGACTACTTCACATATGAGATCATTCGATTTTTGAAATTGAGAAGTCAAAAAATAATATCTTTGACGCCAAGATCCCACTGTGCGTGGTATTGAAGTTAAAATTACAATTACATTAAGAGGGTAAAAAATATTAATAATATAGGAAAAGTCTCAATTTAACATTTCATTATTATTAAGGATAACTCTGAGGTTACTCTCTTCTCTCTGCTTCCCTGTAATATTAATTCGCTCTTACATATTTTCGCTCTAATTCGTAAAAAATATTTTAGGTTTATTTGACAAATTTCTCATAGAAATATGTCAAATAAGCGCTTAATAAACTTGAAATATTTATTATGGAAATGGCAGTTTAAGTACAATTCATTTAGGCCAATTCAACTAATTTAGGTTGTCATATTTATAGTTGACATAAATTTCAAATATTGTTACACTTTCGGTAATTACATACATATTTTTTATTAATCTTATCAATTCATGTTTGTTAATTTATTGATTGTTAATGCAAATTATTGCGGCGATTCGCTTGATAACTAAGAATGCCATAAAATTTATTATATGCTTGATTAATCAGTGTATTGTTTTGGTTCAAGAGAAATGAATTGTATGCGTATTGAGTAGATAAAAAAAAGTATAGTTCTAATATCATACTTTTACTATTAAAATAGTTATTTAAAAGAAAGCACAGTAAAACTACCATAAACTACTGTAATTACTTGTAGTTTAAAAAATTTTTGGTTTAAATTTTATGTCACTAATTCCCATAATTTTGAATTCATATGAGAGCGCACAACAGGCCTATACTGACATAAGCGTCATTCGATTCCGCTGTTTAGCACACCTCTCTTGTTTATTTTTAGTGTTCCGTAAATCCAAGGAGTAGCGGAATACTATTTGTTTTAAAAAATTAAGTTAATGTAATTTTGACCACTTGCTATATCTTTGAAACTGTTGGAGGGAGAATCTTAGGATTTTCAAAAAACAATAAAATTAAAAAATCCTCAAAACGGAAAATCGCTCAAACTGAAAAGAACGCTTGAATGAAAAATACCACTAAAAACAAAATAGATCGCTTATATGCAAAAAAAAATCAAAAGTAAAAATCGCTAAAACTAAAAATAAATATTGTAAAAAGAAAAAAAATACGCCAAACCAAAATAAATTCAGTGAAGTGCGACTTTGACCCGCGCACGAAGGGTTCCGTATGGGCACGAGATATGTAGTTCAGTAAGAACAATATAAACTATAGTTTTGGCATTTTTTTCGTTTTTGGGTTTTTTCGGTTTTAAGCGTTTATTTTTAGTTTGGGGTTTTTAGAATTTATTGGCGCTTTCTGAGTTTTGGCACTTTTTTCGAGTTTTGGCGATTTTTTTGGTTTTTGAAGTTTTTTTTTAATTTTGGCGATTTTCATTATTTTGGCGTTTTTTATTTTGGCGATTTTTTATTTTGGCGATTTTTTTTTAATTTTGGCGTTTTTTTCATATAGGTGATTTTTTTAGTTTTAGAACTTTTTTTCGTTTTGAGGATTTTTTTCGGTTTTTGGCGTTTATTTTAAATTTTGGCGATTTTTTTGTTTTGGCGATTTTTTTTAAATTTGGGGATTTTTTTAATTTTGGCGATTTCTTTCATTTTGGCGATTTTGTTTTTCACATAAACAATTATTTTGGTTTTGGCACATTTTTCGCGTTTTGGCGATTTTTTCGGTTTTTGGCGTTTATTTCATATTGGCGATTTTTTTCATTTAAACGATTTTTTCGAATTTGGCGATTTATTTAAGTGCTAGAATTTTTTTTTTAATTTTGTCGATTTTTTTCGATTTGCCGATTTTTTTTAAATTTTTGGCGATTTTTTTCAGGTTTTGGCGATTTGTTTCGGTTTGGCGATTTTATAATTTTCGGATTTTTTAGTTTTACCGTTTTTGAAAATTTCAAGAGCTTACCTCTTACGGTCTCCAAGATATAGCAATTTGTCAAAATTACATAGTCAAAATTGCATTAACTGATGGACCACCCTTTAATTTAAATTTTTTAATATTTTAATGTTTATTGTTGTAGTCTATATAAAAATACACTAATTTTACAAATTTCAAGTGTCAATACACATACAATTGTATGTATATTACATGAGATTTTAACATTTTTCGTCGCTCGTTTTGGAGCACCCTTTAATTTCTAATTCTCATGTATTTGTTGTTGTAGTGGCCAAGGTTCTACGTACTCTGTCCAAATTTCAGGTCCGTAGCTCTTACGGTTCCTGAGAAAATACCGTGTGACGGACAGACGGACAGACGGACAGCGTAGCGAAAACAATAGGGTTCCATTTTTCACCTTTGGTGAACGGAACCCTAAAAAGCATCAAAACTAAAAAACCGCTAAGAACCCAAAAAATCGTCAAAAGGAAAAAAGGTTCAAAAAACCGAATTGTCCAAAAAAACGAATTGCCCAAACAGAAAAATCACCAAAACAAAAAAAAACCTTGAAGTAAAAGAATCGCTAAAACTAAAAAAAACGCAAAAACAAAAAAACCGCAAAACAAAAGAATCGTCAAAACGAATTAAAAGCTCCAAAAATAGAAAAACGCTAAAAATAAAAGCATGTATTATAAAAAGCAAAAAAAAATCGCCAAAAGCCAAAAAAAAATCGCAAAACCACAAAAACTAAAAAAAAACGCTTGAAGAATAAAAATCGCTTTAACTAAAAAAAATCGCCAAAACAAAAAAATCGCATAAGTGAAAAAAATCAATAACTTAAAAAACGCTAAAACTAAAAATATGTATTTAAAAAAAAAACAAAAAAAAAGATAGCCATAAAAAATCACAAAGACTAAAAATATCAGTGTATTATAAAGAGCATAAAAAATAGTCCAGAACCGAAAGAAATCTCCGAAACAAAAAATGCGCCTAAACTAAGAAAAAAACCGCTAAAACTAAAAATATGTATGTATTACAAGAAAAACGAACAAAAATCGCCAAAAACCGAAAAAATTCCGAAACCGGAAACATTAATAAACGAATAAAATCGCTAAAAATAAAAACATTTCAAAAAAAGCCACCACAACCAAAAAAACCAAAAAACGAAAAAAACACCAAAACTAAAAATAAAAAGATATAATGCAAATAAACAAAAAATCGCCAAAAAAAAACGGAAAATATCCCAGAAACGAAAAAAGCGCAGAAGTAAAAAAATCGCTAAAACCAAAAATATGTATTAAAAAAAACACAAAAAAAATCTACAAAACCCAAAAAAATCGTGAAACTGAAAAACACGCCTACACTTTAAAAGCCGCAATACCAAAAAAAATCACCAAAAACCGAAATAATCTCCATTAAAAAACAAGTGCCAAAACTAAAAAGTTTGTATAATATCACATAAATCTCTCTCTCTTTTTGTTTAATTCATTAGGCTTAAATTTTAAGATGAAAAAAGATGAGACATAACCATAGCCATAGAAAACAGCCGTTTGGACCAAACTAATGGGCAACACTGTATTTGATTATAGGTGACTCTCAATAATGCATTAGTCATTGCCACAGAAACCAATTGAATTTTGGTTTAATTATGTCACGTCTAAGTGCAACTTTAGTTTTTATTACAGCAGCTTTCAAAATATATTTCTTCAATAATTTTAGTACTTTTATAAAGCACAATGTAGAAAACATGAAGTTACATAAAAGCTGCAGCAAAAATAAAACTTCTACGACTCATTAATTTTTCTAAACCTGAAACAAGTCATAAACATTTAAAAACAAAAATTTCATCTTTTTGCGGATTTTTGTGCAGAAAAATTTTTTATTGCTTATTCTTTTTTTTTGCCATTAATTGAAGGTAATAAAATTTTTTAAAACTCTTTTAGTTTGTTATTTTTTTCTACCTGAAGTATTTATTAGTTTTTTTGTTAGTTTTATATTACTTGACATATTGATTTGTTATTGCGGTAACAGAAAAAAAATAGTTGTAGGAGGAATGTGGACACTTAAGAGATAATTTTTGGTGTTGGCAGATTGTATGAATTGAAATCAAATATCATAAAAATCAATAAAATTGCTCAATATAAAATATAAACTTTAGCCAAGAAGTGGCAAAAACAAGAAAAAATATTTTTTGTGTTTTTAAAATTGCGATTTAGTGAAATATGAAATAATAATATAATATAATATAAATTTATAAATATTTTTAAGCAGTTGTAAAAAAATATAAACATATTTGAAAGGCAGTCTAACCTTGTTTATGTCGCGTTCTAATAAATTTTTGGTTGTATTATTTTTTAAAACAGGCAGCTCTTTCCAGTCTCTTTTTCTTCAACTCTCTTATATGATGGGAACACAACTGGGACGACAAACGACGAATTTTTGGCGACATAAAATGAAGCATATTTTTTTTATATGAGAAAACACACAGTCATGGCGTCGACCGTAATTCGTCATATGTGGCGAACTTAGCAATGGATTTATTTTTATTTCTAACGCCAGAGAACAAGAAACAACTCGGGGATTTTAGTTTTCAAGTGCTTTAATAAATATTTATAATAATAATGGTTTTTTTTTAAGAACAAACACAACCTGCAAAGCGATTATCTTGACTGCGGAAAACACCCAGAGTCTATGGTGGGAATCGAACCCACGACCACAGCATTCAAAATAATTATACAGCGTGTTTAAACAAGAACGTTCGCGGCCTGCACACTGATCAGCTGACTTTGGATACTCAGTGATGTCAAGTTTTAATTTATATTAAATTTATTTGCGTAAGAAGTGTTGCATGTTAAACGTTAAGCGTTAAGCGTTGTGTGTAGATTCTATTTAAGATTTTTTATTTACATATTTATTTATTTATTTTAAAATAAATATTAAAATATTTTATATTGTTAAAGTTTTTTAAACTTTTCTTCTTTGCTCTAATTTAAAAAAAAAGTATATATCGAAATTTTTCACATTCTCTTTTTAACCGGTCATTCAAATCTGATTTTTTTACTTTTAATGTTGTGTAATTTAAAAAAAAGAAAAAAAAATGTTTATATATGTATGTAAACATTTATTAAACTAGTTTGACACAATTAAAAGCTATAAATTCAAAATATGCAGACTTAAGATCAGTAGTCAACAACAACACCAGCAACAACAACAACAACAACAATATTAACTTAAAGTTAATTTTATTATTATTTCATTAAAAATTTTTAATCGTTTAGAAAAAATAAAAAAATAAGTAATAAAATAAAACAAAACTGGAATTTATTTGTAGCAGAATTATTTACGTGTTGTTTATTTTTTATGTTTAAAACCACTCTCAATAATCAAATAAGTACGTATGAAGGCGCCGCCGCACAGTGCTTCGATATTATTTCTCTCTTTAACGCTGTTTATACGGCATAGTAAATATACAAAAACTTAGTAGCACTTCTACGCACAGAAAACTATTCACGATTAACGCACTAATTTTAAATAAAATGCTTGAGCTTATAAAATTTTTCTAATAAAAAACAATAAATTGATCCCAAAAAAATTGCACAAAAAAATATTGATAGAAGAAAATAATGACAATAAAAATAAATTATTATTTATTATTATTTTGTAAATATAAGTAAAATTTCTACAGAGCTGCTACCAAGTTTTTATACTTTTACAATGCGGCATAAACAGTGAGTTAATTTATTTGCAAATATTTTTATTTGCAAGAAAATTTTTTAAATGTATAAAATAATACTCGTAAAATAATTATTTGTTGTATTTGTCATTATTTTCTTCTATCAATGTTTTTTTTGCAATATTATTACATTTATTGTTTTTTATATTAGCAAAAATTTACAAGGAAATCCTTGCAAGGGCAAAACAAAATTTCAATAGGTCTCAAAATGACGGAGTTATGAAATAAAAAACCTTTAAAAATTAAGTAAAATGAATTCAGTAAAGTGCGACTTTGACTCCCGCACGAAGGGTTCCGTGTGGACACTAGATATGTCCTAATACTATACCTTAGCCTATATAATATAAACATGTGACCTTCTCCGAGAGAAGGGACCTAGTGTGTCAGAAAAACGGGAACTTGGGAAAATTAAAACATTAAAATTTCATTTTTTAAATGCGTTTTTCTCAAAACTTTATTTTCACACACTAGGTCCCTTTTCTCGAAGAAGGTCACATATAGTTTTGAAATTTTTTTCGTTTTTAGGAATTTTTCGGTTTTAAGCGTTTTTTTTTAATCGAGCGTTTTTTCTGCTTGGAGATTTTTTCGGTTTTTAAGTAATTTTACTTCGATGAATATTTTCTTTTTAGGCGATTTTTTTATTTTTGACGATTTTTTTCTTTGGCTTTTTTCAGTCAGGCGATTTTTGCATTTGGCATTTTTTTAGTTTTTGAATTTGGCGTTTTTTTTTTGTTTGCGATTTTTTTTGCAATTTTTGGCGATTTTTATAGTTTGTGTGCTTTTTTCTCGTTTTGGCGATTTGTTTGGTTTTTTTTCATTTCGGTGATTTTTTTTTAATTTGGGCGATTTTTTTTATTTTAACGATTTTTTTTCACTTAAGCAATTTTTTCATTTTGGCGATTTTTTTCATTTAGCAATTTATTTTAGTTTTAGATTTTTTTACTTTGGCGTTTTTTTCGTTTTGCCGATTTTTTTCAGATTTAGGCGATTTTTTTAGTTCGTTTCGTTTTTTTTAATTTGACGTTTTTTTCGTTTTGCCGATATTTTTCGCGTTTTTGGCGATTTGTTCGGGCTTTTTTTAATTTGGGTGATTTTGTTAATTTGGCATTTTTTTTTTTATTTTGCGATTTTATTTTCATTTTGGCGATTTTTTTCATTGTGGCGATTTATTTTAGTTTAAGAACTTTTTATTTTTAATTTGGCGTTTTTTTAGCCAATTTTTTTTAAGTTTTTGGCGGTTTTTTAGTTTTTGTGCTTTTTTCTTGGTTTGGCGATTTTTTTGGTTTTTTCATTTCGGTAATTTTTTTTCATTTTGACGATTTTTTTCATTTTGGTAATTTTTCCGGTTTTTGACGATTTATTTTAGTTTATGAATTTTTTTTATTTGGCGTTTTTCCCGGTTTAGCGTTTTTTAGTTTTGGCGATTTTTTTCATTTTGGCGATTTTTTTCACTTTGAAGACTTTTTTCATTTTGACAATTTTTCCGGTTATTGACGATTTTTTTTTTTAATTTGGCGTTTTTTTCGTTTTTTTGGCGATTTTTTCCAGTTTTTGGCGATTTTTGGCGGCTGCTGGCCGGCTTACAGCCCATAGGCTGTGTTCTCTGGTTTGTGCTCATGTGCAAAAAACAATACATAAACCAATTGAGCAAACGAGTTTTCATTGTTTTTGTTTAGTTTTTTATTTACTCACTACAAAGAATGAAAAAAAAAAAACAAATCAAACAAGTTGTTTCGTTTATTTTCGTACCCTGCTTTTAAGTAAAAAGAAATCAAAACAAAGATAAATTTATAACTGTAATAGTATTGATTATTTTGGTTAAGAAAATCACATTCTAACTCCTGTATCGCGCAATAAATAGCATAGCTATAAAAATACAGTGCGAATTGATAACCTCATAGTAAAATTACGATTAATTATGTAAATAAAACAGATTAATTGATTTATTGGTTTACATTGGAAGATTTTGTTGTTGCAGCATGTACTCGTATTTGGTTTTGATATTTTGATAACCCACCACCAAATAATTGAGAATTATTAAACTTTCACAATTTTTGGTATATTAAAAAAAAAATAAATTAAAACTGCTCTCAACATTAGCACACGTTACACTGTACCAACTCCTTTAAAATTTATATGCATGTATACATGTTATTTGAATTTAAGTTAATAAATAATCGTAAAACTAAATATGCATTACCGGAAAACAACGGCCCCCCAACAACACTTACATAAATATCAATAATGTTAATGTCAAACAAATTGAGCGGACAAAAAAACTTAAT
Organism: Tachina fera; assembly: GCA_905220375.1. Taxonomy (NCBI): domain Eukaryota; kingdom Metazoa; phylum Arthropoda; class Insecta; order Diptera; family Tachinidae; genus Tachina; species Tachina fera. Next base: position 183,668,549 of record LR999963.1, read on the forward strand.
CAAAAATGCACTTCACCAATTAATTCACCAAGCGGAAATCAAAATTAAACTAATGAAATCAGTTAATCTAATTAATAAATCCAGTTACAGCCAAAAAAAACACAAAAAACCTTAAATTAAATAACATAAAATACTTTTTATGCTCGTAAAACGCTAAATACGAGTATCTGGTTAAAATGTTTAAGAAAAAAAATTCTTGCATTTTTAACAAAAAATTTTTAAAACAAGAAGATGTTTCTGATTTAGTTTAATTAATTAAGCATTAATTAATATAAAATTATTCCTCTCTCTCTCTCTTTCTAATAATAATGAACATCTTATTTATTTACTTCCATATGTTTTATGTTTAATAATATTATTAGAGGACAACTTTTTTTAGCAAACACTAAATAATTATAATGTGATTTATTATTAAGACAGAAAATATAATTTTTGTTGTCTTAAAGAAAATAGTGTACATATATATATGTACATTATACATTAGAGTGGCCGTTAATTGTATGGAGACTTTTTTGAATTCTTCTACTCTCACACCCCAAATCGGTTCAGTTTTATGCAAAAAAAAAATACAAACAAATTTCATACCGATAAGTTGCGTTTTAGGGTGATCGTCCGGCCCTCAAAGTTGGCCTTCAAGCCCATTTTTCATTTTACGGCCTGTCCCACGGTTTCACCAGAAATCGTTCCATCGACAACTTGTATTGCAAACAACAATAAAATTAGAAAATTTGTTTTTGTTTTCAATATAAGTATTCGATCGAACGATTTCTGCTGGTGACATCGTGGGACAGGCAGTTAATTTTTTGCATATGACTATCTTTTTAAAAAATCATTTTACAAGAATATTACATATGTCAATATTTTAGCTCTTCAAGTCAACAACATTAGTCTCAAGGAAAGTCTTCTGCTAAACTTAATATTTTAGAAAATAATCAGGAAAATAACGAACAAAATACCAACAATTGCATGTAACAATATTTTATTTATATGGAAATTTTTTATTTTAAGCATGTACAATAAGAGCTTATATGTATATATTAAATTATTTCATCCATATGCAATATATATGTATAATCAAAATAAATCTAAAAAAGATTAAAAAAATTATATTGAATATATTGGCTTGAGGGCCAACTTTGTGGGCCGGACGCACCCCGTAAAACACAACTGATCGGTATGAAATTTTTTTGTATTTTTTTTACATAAAACTGCATCGATTTGGGAGGTGAGAGTAAAAGAAATCAAAAAAAGTAAAATAACTGCCACCCTAATGTACATACATATATGTCGTTACCTTAATATTGAAAGGCCCCAACTTATTATTTTTTTTAAATCGAGTTTTTTCTATATACATATTTTGATAGAAGAACATCTAACAAGTCACAAATATCCATTTCAAAAAAAAATAGGTTAGGGCCTTTCTATTTTAAGGCAACGTTATGTACTTTGTTTGTAAATAATTGGTACATTTTCCATTTGCTTTAAATTTTTTTTTTATGAAAACTTTTTGTTGACTCATATTTTTTTTAATATGTAAATAACGACAAAATTAAAAGAAGTGGGTACAAAAAAAATTATATACATACATATTATGTATGTACTCGTAAGTACACATTTTTGAAAAGATATTAAAAAACAAAACTAGAATTTCATTAGGGGGAAAACAGTACAACAACAGCGTAGTATGAACTTGAAAAAATTTAATGGGGATACGTTGCACACAGAAATGCACACACACCCATAAGACGATATGAGCGACACTGCCGCTCATTTTGTAATCAACAAGGCTTTATTAAAGACAAACCGTGCGATATTATCGCTCAGGTAGTTATGAATGATGATTTCCTTTAAATTGACGATTAGAAAGCAGGGTACCTTGGTCTGTATGTGTGTGTGTGCGTGAATACCCTTAATATTTTATATTTTAATGCTGATATTTTATTTGGCGTTTAAGTTCAGCTTAAATGATTTTTTAGGCAATATTATATAAAATTCTTTAAAAAAAAAAAAAAATAAAGAAAAACAACAAGAAAAATAAGTATAAACAACATATCAAATAAAGTCAGAAACAACTCGTCGGCTTGGTGTATAAACCTGCTAACTCATTTGAGCTAAAGTTTACAGAATAGACAACAAAAAAACTGTTAGCACTTTCTGTGCTTAAGAAATAAGTTTTTTCGACATTTAAGCTAACGTTCACAGTCTTTAGTTAACTAATGTAGGTGGTTTAACCAATGAAATTGATAAGAGAATAAGCGTTAGTTAAACCATGACCGTAAGTTAATTATAGACAGTGAACTTGTACCTCAAGCTTAAATACACAGTCTTTAGTTAACTACTAAAGGTGGTTTAACCAACTAAAAAAAGGTTAGTCTAACCAAAGAATTTAATAAGAGAATAAGCGTTAGTTAAATCACGGGCGTTAGTTAATTATAGACAGTGAATTTGGACCTTATGGTTGAATTCACAGTCTTTAGTTAACTAATGAAGGTGGTTTAACCAATAAAATTAATAATAGAAAAAGCGTTAGTTAAACCACGGGCTTTAGTTAATTTTAGACAGTGAATTTGGACCTTAGTCTTAAATTCACAGTCCTTAGTTAACTAATGAAGGTGGTTTAATCAATGAAATTGATAAGAGAAAAAGCGTTAGTTAAACCAAGGGCGTTAGTTAATTATAGGCAGTGAACTTGAACCTCCGACTTAAATTCTCAGTCTGTAGTTAAGTAATGAAGCTGGTTTAACCAAAGAAATTGATAAGAGACAAATCGTTAGTTAAACCAAGGGCGTTAGTTAATATAGTTACTTAATTTTATTGCAAATTCTCATTGAAAAGTGCAATGAATTAAAGAAAAAATAAGCAAAGAAAATGTTATAAATATTGCGGTAGTGGTTCTTGCTCTTGCTTACGTTATTAATATTTAATATGTATATTAATAATAATGAACTTAGCAGGTTTTTATTCTAAGCCTATTAACTCTTAAACTGAATCGTTTTAAAAGGAACAGCGTCGTAAATCAGCCAAAAATCACGAAGGCCACGTTCAAAAAGCCACATGACCAAAAACAGTTGAAACTTGAAAATTAAAATCAACTTTGCTGAGAACAAAAAAAGGAGGTTAATGAACCATAATTATATAAAATAAAAAAAAACACACAAACAATTGGTCAGTTTGGTTTAATTTTTTTGTTTCTAGAACAAAAAAAAACACAAATTTCAAGAGATCTCTTTCAACAGTTTACTTGACTGACAGCTGAAAACTAGATTTGCTACGTTCGCATGAACAAAATTTATTTATATTTAAAATAATATGGTAAACAGAACTCTGGTGATATTTAGACTAAATTAAAACAATTTATTTTTATTCTTTATTTATTCATTTTTTTTCTTCAAATGAGCGTAGTTTAAGCACCCACTGTGCAAAAAGGTCAAACTTTTTTAATTAATTATAAAAATTTATGCAAAAGAGAGGCTTAATAAGTTGTATCAAAAAAAAAGCTGAATTAAATGGAAGATTGGTTGTTCTTGTTATTGTTTGTTTGTTAACAACAACAAAATTATAAAGTGCTGCCAAATCACTTCTCTTACCTTTTAAGTTGGCAGCTGTGCAAACACAATCAGTATGGAATCTGAAGTACTTAATGGCGAATTTGGGGCTATATTATATTGATGATTTTGCAGGTAAAAGTTTTTCTTCCGGAACTACTTTTTTATTACAGGCAAAGTCTCAACAAGCTTGAGGATTTTTTTTGTGGAATTGCTAATAAACTGACTTAATATTTTAATACATCAAGTGATATTAATTAAAAAAAACCATCAATTATTTGCTTTTTAATTCTAAAACAAAAAACCAAAACTAACTACTCGTATTTATTTATAATCCTTCTTCTTAAAGTCTGCTTAAAATACAGAAGCTAACTAACGACTAGTGCACGTTTTAAAAGAAATAACAATCAAAAATAAAAATAACTCCTTCTTGGTGGCATCATCATCATCATCAATGTACGTTAATACTTGTCATATTCACAAATCAACTTCAAGTAATCTCTATAAAAATCACGAATTCTAGTCATGTTTTTTTGCATAATCATGCAAAAGATGCTTTTAATTAGTTTTTAGACATTTTGAAGATATTTTATAATTTTAATAAAGAAAACATTACTTTAATCCCTGAATTAAAATTGACATTTATTAGATATTATTCTTGCTATTTAACAAATGATTACATATGTATAAAATGTTAGTTCTTTTTGTCAGAGACGCCACACCGCATTTATAAAATTAAAGTTTAAAGTTAAAGTGACGTACATATGTGTGTTGAGCGCTAAATTGGCCTAAAAAATTTGGTTTTTGGAGACTATTGTCAATTTAAAATATTTAGGAAGTTCAAAGCTCAGTTTTTGAGCAGTAGCTTATTTGTAAAAATGGGTACTTTTTAAGAAGGTACTTTTGTTAAAAGTTACTTTTTGACAAAACACTTTTTTAAAAGTCACTTTCCAAAAACAAAATTTTAAAAAGTAGTTTTTTGAAAGGCTTTTAAAGAAATTTAATCACGTACTTTTTAGGATATGAAAAATAATTTTTTAGAAAATATAATTTGTTTCAAATGTACTTTTTTAAAAAGAACTTTTTTGTAATACTTTTTTTAACTTTACTTATTTACTTTTTTGAAAAAGGTACTTATTTGAAAAATTTTGAAAATTAACTTTTTTGAAAAAGGTACTTTTTTGAAAAAAAAAAATTTTGTGAGACATTTTTAGATTCTTTAATTGAACTGATTAAAATCAATTTTTTTTAAGTATATTTTTTCAAATTTTAAATATTTTTTGAGGTTCTTTTTCAAATTTTTTTTACAGTATTTTTAACAAGAGGTACTTTTTTTAAAGTAATATTTTTTTAAAAGGATTTTTTACAATAGGAACTTTTTAAAAAGGTACTATTTTTAAAGGGATACTTTTAGAAATTTTTTTTTTCGGAATAGGTTATTTTTTTTGCAGAAGTAACATTTTAAAAGGGTATTTTTTACAACAGAAACTTTTTGAAAGAGGTACTTTTTTGAATAAATAACTTTTTTAAAGTAATTTTTTTTATTAAAGGATTTCCTTACAAAATGTGTTATTTAAATGTACATCTTTGAAAAGGGTACTTTTTTGAAAAAGGTATTTTTTGAATGGTATTTTTTCTTACAAAAGATACTTTTTTGAGTTTGGTAGTTTTTTGCAAAACAAAACAACTTATTTTTAAAGTATATTTTTTAAAAGCTGATTTTTTTAGAAGGTACTTATTTAAAAATTTATTTTGAGGTACTTTTTTAAATGCACTTTTTTGAAATAGGGACTTTTTTGTAACGAACTTTTTTTTAATGTACTATGTTTTACAAAAGGTACTTTTTTGAAAAAATTACTTTTTTGAAAGTAACTTTTTGAATAGAATTTTTTTACAGAAGGTACTTTTTTATATGTATTTATTTGTTTTTTACAAAAGGTACTTATTCTCAAAAATGTTTTTTTTATAAGGACTTTTCTTTTACTTTTTGAATATAAACTTTCTTTTTTCTTTTATAAATCTCTCTAAACTGTCTTTTTTATAAATGAAATTCATAAACTTACTTCAAACGCAACTTGACTCGAATATTCCCAGTCTATTGAAAATTGTCATGCTTACCTGCAAAGAGGGAATAAGAAAAAACATTAATAAAAAACGAATATAACAAATTTAAATGTTTCAATTGTATGAAAAGCTTCTTCTTGGATTTAATTAAATTTCTAAAATAATTCTAATTCCATTGAATTATTTTCAATCAAACAGCAAGATAAAATCATATGTGAATTTCGAGTATCTGCCGATTTTACAAAGTGAGAGACAGTTTATCGTAACGTAAGTGCCTAAATCACATTTTTGATGAATCATATTTTTTACGAAAAAAAGAGCTTTTAACAAATACATAATTTTATTGAAACAAAAAATCTGAAAACAAACAGAAACAGCAAAATTTAAGCCCTCGCCAACACAAACAAGCACGCATACACTCAGAGATAAACATGTGCGGCTTTAAAAACTCCTCAAGCGTTGAAATTGTAATCGTAATTCATTTTATAGTCTAAAATTTATAGTGACGATGGTGGTCGGTCGGTCGGTCTGCTGAATAAAAACAGAGCAAGAAGCAGCCAAAAGAAGCAAGAACCTAAAAAACATTCTGTAGCAACAAATTTTAAACTTCGGGGGTAAAGAAACATTGAAACAACGTTACAAACAGAGTCGTGACGTGTTATCAAACCGATATGAAATCAACAGCAAGCAGCAGCAACAAAAGCCAGATAATATTTATTATTTTTTTTGCTTTTATTTTTAACATACAAGGGTCCACGCAGATAGACGTATGAGTATTGGAAGGTTTATAAAGTTTTTGCACAAAGTATACTTCCTGTTTAAAACACACTCACACACGTAAGCACACACACACATACACACGTATACACCCAAATGCTAACATTTCGCACAAACTGAAGTCTCTGTTTAACTGGCAGAACTTAAAATTATTGAAATGCTGATTTATGCATGACAAAGAAAATTTTCAGGTAGAATGGCCAACAGGTTAAAATAAATAAAAAATAATAAAAAATTTTTTTTTATAATTTCAAGGATGTTAAACTGGAGACACTGTCAGACAAGGTCAAAATTTTTTTCGATCGAATACTATCGAATAATAATTAAATTTTAGTGATATTTAAGCCAAATTTTAAAAATTATTATTCCACGACAAACATTTCTGAAGCAAACGAAACAGTACCTTATTTTTATATTTCGCCCCATCTGACCGCGCACTTTGAGTGAATTGTGTATTTACACGCAGCCCAAAATTCTTGATACCAAGTGAGCGAAATAAAAATGGGAGAAAAATTTATACAATTTATTAATTAATCATGATTTTATTTTATGAAGTACAATTTTTTGCACCGTGTCTTTGCATGTAATAATACATTATTTACCTTAGGTCAAAAATTTAAAAAAAAATGTTAAAAGGAAAACAACAATTTGGCTTAATGTCTTGAATAATTCGCGAGTTACAATCGAATGGATAAAAAAAATAACTTGACTTTGACTCAAGAACTTCAAATTTAATGTCTTTAAAATAATAACAAAATTAGTCTCTTTGGACTTGAACTTGATTGTTGAGATTATGGAAAACAAAGGCGCATATTCATAGTCAAAACACAGTATAATTTAAAACTTTAAAACCAGTATTATAATGCAAAATACTGGTTTTAAAATCTTAAAGTAAACTTTGTTTTGTATTTAGTTTAGATTTAGAAAACTCCCTCAAGTCTTAAAAGTTCTTGCAAGTGACCTTCTGCGGGGCTTTAATACATACTATACTCAATTATAAGCTATTAAGCTTACAAAAATTAATTTACCAATTTATAACCAATACTTTACATAATGTAAACTTTACTAAATTTAATGCTTTTCATGTTTATTTTTTTTTTAATTTTTGTACAATCATCCTGGCCATTATTATTTACTTTATTTTTAATTTTTTTTACACCCACAAAGTATTATTTACCTAGTTTTTGACCTAGTGTAGAATATGTAAAATAAATTTTTTTTGTATTACATTCAGAAGCAAAAAACTTGGCAAGAAATATTGTCATACTTGCTGTTGTTTTTCATTATTTACACACAGTTTTTTTACACCATGTAATTTATGTAAAATTAATTTTTTTGCATTACACTCTGAATCGAAAAGTTTGATAAGAAAAATTATGATACTTGCTATTATTTACCTGATTTTTCATTATTTACACACATAAAGTATTGTTTACCTAGTTTTTGACATTATGTAAAGTATGTAAAATCTAACATTTTTAAGAAGAAAAATTGTCATATTTTATATTATTTACCTGATTTTTCAATTTTTTACACACACCAAGTAATATTTACCTAATATTTGACACAATGTAAAATATGTAATATTAAATTTGTTCGTAAAATTAGTTTTTTTTTGTATTACACTCTGAAGCAATAAGTTTTAAATGAAAATCTATCAACCTTGCTATTATTTACCTGATTTTTTTATTATTTACACATAAGAGGTGTTATTTACCTGGTTTTTGACATAATGTAAGATATGTAAAATAAACTTTTTTGTATTACACTCAGAACACATAAGCTTAGTATGACAAATTATCATATTTGCTATTATTTACCTAATTCTTCATTATTTACTCACACCAGGTATTATTTACCTTTTATTTGACACTATGTAAAATATGTAAAATTTATTTTTTTTCCATTCAACTCGTATTATTAGTGGAAGCAATGAGCCTTACAAGTTATATTACCACATTTTTGTAATTGACACACACTCGATGTAAGCAATGTAAAATTTACATTAAGTACACTTTGTTTAATGAGCTAAGAATAAGATTCCATGCTTCTCTTATGCATACATAGAACTAGGTTTGGTGTTAAATTTTTACACATGTGTATGTATGTCTTATTTACCCGATTCTTTACATGGTGTAAACTATTATTAAGTGTATATTTTTATAATTTAATGATAAAATCTATTTAATTGGTTGTTATCATCCATAGAGTTTTTTACATAATTCTTGACAATACATACATATGTAAACAATAATTTTACATGGTGTAAACTACTCTAAGGTCTATCTCTTTTTTATAATTTTATAGTTAAACTTAATATTTTTCGGTGTTATCGTGGCATTTGACATTATTTACATAGCAGTTGACATTATGTAAACAATGTAATATACACCAATTTTTCAAAGTTATTCCAAATTAAATTTTTTTGCTTTGTGCTATTTTTATAGTTTTTTAAATATTTTACATATTTCTTGACAATATGTCAACTATGAATTATTTACCCCATTCTTTTTTACTTGATGTAATTTACAGAAAATTAATTATTGGTTTTTATATTTTAACAATTAAATTTAATATTTTCTGGTCATCATGGTAGTTGATATTATTTGCATAATTATTGACATTATGTAAATAATGTAATATTTACCTAATTTTCGACGTTATGTCAAATATTTCAAATTAAATTTTGGCTTTATAGTTTTGTGATCATCTCTGTAATTTTTTGCATAATTCTAGACAATATGTAAATAATGAAGTATTTATCTAATTGCTGACAATATGTAAACGATACATTAATTCATGCATCATACTTTACATGGTGAAAACTTAAAAAACATCGGTTTTTTTTAATTTGTAATAATTTTTTTTATTTCTTTACTTGCTCTCAGCGTATTTGGTATTATTTACACAGTTCTTGACACTATGTAAACATTATGTAAAATACATAAAATTGGTTTTTAGAATTATATTACATGTCAAATTTCAGGCCTGGAATAAATTTTGAAAAATAATTTGTGATATTTTACTTATAAAGCAGTTACTTGTTGATATTTTCTTATATGTGAATTGTTTACCTAATTTTTTACATAACGTAAAAAATATAAAACTATGCATTTTTAAAGAAAAAAAATATTCTTAAAATCACAAATTATACAAAAATGTAACAATATAGCATCCATAAAATTTGCTGCATGTTGTCTGCATATTTCTGCTAAGCAGTGGGCTTAACTCGAAAAAAATTAAGTTTACATTAAGATTTTTATTTGCCAGATATCTTTCTTTTAAAGCTTAAAAAGCAATAATTGTCTCTAGATAAAGAAACAAAAATCCGTATGGCTGCCTGCCATGCCATACTTCTTCTCAAGTAGGCTTTCAAATACGAGTACAATTCTTTTATTGGTTAAACTCCTCTGCTAAAAAATTTTATAACAAGAAAAAAAAGTTATATATTTCTGGCTTAACATTTCTGCATTTTAAGTTTTTAATATATTTATTTTTTTTTTTTATAGAAAATGTTTCCATAAACTTTTTCATAATGATCAAAGTGGTTGGTTGCACTTGAAACTAAATGCACTTCTTAACAAATCACTGGCTCTCTGTTTCACTTTACTTTCTACCAACATCTGCAAGCTCTTCTCCTGCACTTGCATGCATACATGCACACTCACACACATACGTATGTACATACATACAAGCACAATCATTCACTCCATTGCTGGCCAGAAAAGCGCCTGAGTGCCGAACATCAATCGGCTTTTTATACATTAATCTCCGTTCTCTCTCTCTCTCTCTGTGGGCAGCTCTGATTCACTCATATGTAAATGTGTGCACACATGTAAAATTGTTTGCATTCATAAGATTGTATTCACTTGTATTTGCATAATGATGTTGTTGTTGTGTTGCTTGACTTTGGCTCTTTGGTATTTGAAAAGGCCAGAAGGAAAAAGTTTTGCTTTATGTTTTCTGTAATATTTTTTTTATTATTATTTCTATTTAATTATATGTATGTATATGCAGAAATAATCATGCATACTTGAGCCTGGAGGTAGAACGATACATACAAAAGTCTTAACGATCGCAAAATTAACCCTTAAAAGGTTACACCTTTTAAGGGAAAATGAGTTTCATTATTTCAGTTTAAAGATTTTTTATTATATTGTTTGTTATACATTATATATAATATATTATATATTATATATTCTATATTATATGTTACATACTATATATTATATATCATATATTATATATTATATATTGTATATTATATATTACATATTATATATTATATATTATATATTATATATTATATATTATATATTATATATTATATATTATATATTATATATTATATATTATATATTATATATTATATATTATATATTACATATTATATATTATATATTATATTCTTCTCCCTATTTTTACTGTGACATCTTTAACATTTGCATACGAATACAAAGTTGCGTTAAGTTAAAAATAAAAATAAAATAAAGAATTCGCATAAAATTATTTATGCGAATGTCACAAAAGTGGTAAAACCAACTTCATGACGATTGCAAACATTGTCATAGCAGCAGCATTCAATAAAATATTTATTTTGCTGTTTAATATTTTAAAAATCGTCATGTGAACGGCCACAATTTTGTTGCAACGTGTTGTTACTACACACACTGCTTGCCATTTTCAGATTTTTTTTAGCAAGTGTAATTTTTTGTTTCTTGTGCTATCTTATTTTTGAGACTCTTGTTATTATTAAGAGATTTCAAATATTAAAGATTTAACAGGGAATATACTTGGATATTTTATTTTATAGTCAGTGCCACTTATGGCTTAAGATAAAATTTTAAAATTTAAGTGAAAGAGCAAAGCATCTTAGCACGTTTAGAGTAACATGAAATGGACAAATGTAATGAGACTTTTCTCACGATTTCTTTAAGAAAATGAATGAATGTTTGCTTAGGCGGCACAGAAAATTTTATAGAATTTACACTACGCTTTTGTTAAAGGAAAATAAATTTTATATTAAAAAAAGTCTGCTATTAAATTTAAATATTTTTTATATATTCTTATCATATAAAAATGAATGAAACCAGCATTTCAAAAAAAATTAATAACTTTTTATTATTTCCATTTGTAGTTTTTATCAACCAAAAAGAAATAAATGGCGGTTGTTTATTCCCTGCTTGCTTTTAATATATCTGAAAAAAAATTTAAGCAAAGTATTTTTTTTTTGTTTCTAGCAAAAAAAACTATGGGAGATTATATAATAATTTGTTCCGCTATTATTCGTATGAAAATCCCAACCAATAAATGCTAGAACATAAAGAGTATTTCATATTCAAAAACATACAACTTAAACAAATCGTACGAAATAATTTCAAAAGATAATGATTGCTCTCTTGCTCAATCTTGAATTTTAAGCAGGAAATTTGACAAATATTTTAATCGAAAGGAAATATTTTTCTATAACTGAGAAATATTTTTATACTCAACATTTTCTCAAACATCATTCCCAAATTTTTTGCCAACATATCAAGCAGAGCTTACAACATTTTTTATTTCATTCAATACAGATATTTTTAAGTTTGAGAAAAATATTTTATTCTCAAGGCAACATTTTATAAAATAGAGAAATATTTTTATACTCAACATTTTCTCAAACATCATTGTCGGTTTTTTTTGCAAACATATCAAGCAAAGCTTACAGAATTTTTTTTCATTCAATACAGACATTTTTAAGTTTTAGAAATATTTTATTCTCAAGGCAACATTTTATAAAATAGAGAAATATATTTTGTCCCAAAATTTTCTCAAACATCATTCTCGATTTTTTTGCAAATATATCAGGAAAAGTTTACAGAATTTTCTTTCATTCCATACAGATATTTTTAAGTTTGAGAAATATTTTATTCTTAAGGCAAGATTTTATAAAATAAAGAAATATTTTTTTTCTCAACATTTTCTCAAACATTCTTTTATTTGTCATCAACGTTTGAGGCAAAGCTTAATTTTTTTATTTGATATAAATTGTTTGTATTTTAAGAAATATTTTTTTTCTCAACATTTTCTCAAACATAATTCTTGATTTATTCGCAAGTGTCAAGAAACAAAGCTTAATTTTATTTTTTCATTCAATAAAGATTTTTTGAATTTTCAGAAATATTTTATTCCCAAGACAATATATTATTCAAGTAGAAATATATTTTTATTCACAACATTTTAAAAAAATTCTGGAATTTTTTTAATAATGTGTGAAGTAATGCAGCTAATATTTTTATTTGTTGTAGACTTTTCAAAAAATTTAAATAATATTTTATTCTTAAAGCAATATTTTTTAAATTAAGATTAAAATATTTTAATCTCAACTTTTTCGCAAATCTATCAGAAATATGGAAAATATGATTCATTGCATTTTTGCTACTAAGCTTGGAGAGGAAGTTTTCTATATTGGAATAAGACATATCATTAATTCCGAATTTTAGGGAAAGGATTCAAGAAAGGCTTAATTCATTTTACTTTTTAAATAATACAGATTTTTGAATTTTCAATTTTAAAAATATTTTATTCTTTATCTATTTCCATTCTATGAATGAGAAATATTTTTATACTCAAGATTATTACAAATGTATCACAAACACGTAAAATATAACTGTTTCTTATATTTCGTATAGAAATATTTTTCAGTTATTATTTATGCCCAACATTGAATATACATATATTTTGTATAAAAATTCAAGAGAAAAAATTTCAATACTGGAGAAATATTTTTTTCTCAACATTTTCTCAAACATTTAGAAAACGTGTCAAAAAGAACTCAGTTAAATTTTTTAATGTGATTTATATTTTTCAAAATTGGAGAAATATTTTTTTCTCAATGTTTTTTCAAATTTTGATTTATATCATGTAAAATATGCCCAAAAACTTTTTAATTTAGAAAGATGAAGCACTAGCTTCAAATAAAATTTTTTGATATTTGAGTAATATATTCACTCTCAAGTATTTCGCAAATTTAATTTCCAAATGTATTGAATACAATTTAAAATATTTTATTACTAAAACTCAACCCTAAGCATACTAATATGTGAATTGTTTGTAAGATTGCGAAATTTTACATTCTCAATGTTTTCTCTAATGTATTTCAAACCTATAAAATACTTTACTGTTATGATAAGATTAAAACTAACTTTCTCAAGAAATTTAAAAAATTAATCTCACAATTTAATATAATTAGGCGTCTAAACTTTGGTTTGTGGGGTATACCATGATTTTTAGAGTGCTCGCAATCAAAAACCGCAAAATATGAAAAATAAATTTAAAACAAAATAAATATAATAGCTTTTTAATAATTGAACGCTAAAACATTGCAAAGCAAAAAATAATTAGAACAATAAAAGAAACTGAAAGGGATGTGGGTGCATGGAACCGCTACGGTACACTTAGAGAAAAGTTTGCGATTTATGCCATACACGATTAGATTATTGGAATTAACTAAAAAGTTGCAAAAAGGTCTTGAACATATATTAAAATGAAATTAAATTATGATATTTGACATAATTTTATTGATAAAATAATCAAATAATATTAAGTCGAATCGTATAAAATTTATTCGAATCGAATACATAATGTTTATTCGATTAATTTGCTCATTACTACTTTGAGATTTTATTATTGGTAATTATTTGTTTAACAGCTTGTTCACTTAACTAGAATTAAAATATTTTATTCGAATAATCGAATGATTTTATGCATTATTCGATTATTGAGATGCATTAGATATCAAAAAATTTACACATATACTGAAATAAAATGCGGCAAGAAAATAATCATTAGCTTTATTCGAATAAACTTTCTGCGATTATTCGAATAAATAACCAACAAAAAATTGCATGCATATAACAAATAATTGACCGGTTGAAAATTGGCGTAAATAAATTTTAGGAAATAATTTAAAGCGATTGGCCGATTCATTTTTAAATTTTATTCGATTACTCGGACAGAACACTTTATTCGTATAACAGAATAATTGGCTGCAAAGTTTTTAATTACTCAATTTCAAGCTTACGCAAGCTGAGGGGAAAAATTTTATTCGTGTAACCGAATAATTTTTATATTTTCTTCATTTACTCGATAATGTTAGAACTAAAAATTTAATGCCTCTAGTGGAATAATATATAAATTCAAAAAGGTATATAAAATTAATGCAAAAAAATTTTAATCGAATTATCTAATAAATTTTTATTCGATTTCATTACAAAAAAATCGTATCATTCAACTACATACATATACACAAATAAGAAACGTACATACGTTCAATAAAATATTTGTGAAATTTTGTTCGATTAAAATTTAATTTTTATTTTTTGTTCGAATATTTTTGTTATTCGAAAAAATTTTAAATTTCGAGCAAATAATATCTGCGTTTTAAGTTAAATTTACCAGATGGAAAAATATTTAGTCTTTTAATCGAATATATTGTTCAGTTTAATTTAAGTTTTAGTCAAATAATCAAAAAAAATTATTCGAATAATTAAAAAAAATATTATTTGAACTATAGAATTATATTAATCTGACTTATTTCATTTTCTAATCTCTCGAATATAAATTTTAAAAAATTGTATATGTATAATCGAATAAATTTTATATATTATTCGACTGCATTACGAAAAAATTCGCCTCATGAAACGTCATGAAAAGCTATATATGTTGAATACAAAATTTCTAAAATTATATTTTAATAAAAATTTATTCGAATAATCGAATAATTATTTTAAAAAAATTTTAAAAAATTGTATGTGAGCATAAGAAACACATGCATATAAGTTAAATAAAATTTTGTAAAAATTTATTCGGTTAATTTTTTTTAGATTAATTTAATCGAATAATTTTTTTTTAATAATTTTTAATTTGAGTTTTAGACTAATAATCAAATAAAAATTTTATTCGAATAATTGAAAAAATTATTATTCGAACTATAGAATTATGTCTATCCGATTTGAAGTTATTCGATTTTTTTAAAATTGCATATGTATAATCGAATCACTTTTATATATTATTCGATTTTATTATTAAAAAAATTCACATCATGAAACTTCATGAGATGCCTATGTAACTTGAATACAAAACTTGTAAAAATTTATTCGATTAAAATTTTAATCGAATAATTTTTTTTTTGTAATTAAAAATTTTACGTCAGTAATTGAACATGTTATTCGAGTATGCATGAGAAACCTATATGTGTTAAATAAAAATTTTTGGAATTTTATTCGATTAATATTTTTTTTCGAAAAAATGCTGAAATTTTTGGATAAAAAAAGATTTCAAATTTAAAGCAACTAACATCTGCGTATAAAGTTTAATTTCACAGATGGAAAAATTTATACTCGTTTAAGCGAATAAATTTTTGAGTTTTATTTGATGGAATGGAATCAAATGGAAATGAAAATATAATTACAAGTTATTTTATGGTAGAAATGGTAGCGAGCACTAGGCTTCAAGTTTTTTCTTTCATTTCGAGTTAAAAAAAATTTTTTATAATTTTCCATAAAATTTCTTTCGGTGCAAATTGTTTTTGTTATTTTTTTCTTTTTTGTTCTCTGACTATATTTTTAATATATTTCAATTGATATCTTTAAATGGTTTTGTATGACAAAAACAACAACACACAGCAACTATTACAAAGAAATATTAATTAAAAAAATCATATCAAAATGGAGGGCAAAACAAAAAACAAAATAATCAAAAGTTTTTATCTTTCTGTTTTATTGCTTACGGAGGTAGTTTTTTTTCTAGTTTTGCTACCGTAATTCAGCGGGGAAATAAAAAATTCTAAATAACTAAAAACAAAAAACAAATCAAAGAAAAAATGTATTAAAAATTTTAGTATGTACTTTTAACAATTTACGGATTTTTGTGTTTGTGCGTGGTTTGTCACGAGTTTAGGTTTTTTATACAAAAAAAATATATTCAAACTTCTTTTCAATATAAATTTCTTTGTGCGATAACACGCGATATGTGGAGCTTGGCGGTGCGGCGTTCAAGTCTCCAAATAAAAAATATAAAATAAAAACCATAGATGTTATTTAATTACAGGCAACAACAAAATATGAACGTTGAATAAAAATGATTGATAATTTGAGAAACAAGTTCTTAATAATAAAGTAACGAATATTTGTAGGAAGAAAAAAAAACAACTATTTATAACAAATTAAAATGAGGCAAAATGGAACAATTGATTTGATTCATTTGTTGCTCGGTTAATGTTTTATTATTTTAATATTTTTTAATAATAAAAGCCCACAGCAAACAGCCACAGCACAAAGTGTTTTAATTAAGGGAAATTGTACGTATTATAAAAATAATAATAATAAGCAGCAAAAAAAAACTAAAAATAGTATGCCAGAAAAAGCGCTAAGTTGTCACTACTATTTATGTAATATCATTAAAAAAACTTCAAAGCCCTTTGCGGCTTAATATTTAAGTTTGAATATTATTCAAAAATTGTTTAGATAACATAGTTAAAAGTTCATAAATCACATAATACAGGTTTTAAGTGTCATTTCCATATGTTTAGGCAAGAAAAGTTTTCTTAATTAAAACTATGCAGGTATATTATAATTAATATTGAATATTTTATCTTATTTTTTTCAGCGAAATGCAACAAATATGAATACAGAAATCATGATTTATATTCTTATATTTATGAAATATTATGAAATAAATTAACAAACATACATACATACATATAAATAATTTTCTTAGTCAATGAAGATCTCTTTTAAAAATTCCCTCAACAACTTGTTAAGTAATAATAGATCAAAAAATTTTCTTTTATTTGTGGGACAAGTTAGTTAGTTGGCTGGCTGGCAAGTTTTAGTTATGCCAGAAATTCGTTTATAAATTTCAATAGCTCTGTATAATTCGTTTGCCACGTGTCACAGCTGTGGTGATTTTACAGTTGGCCAGATAAGTATGTACACTGTTCAAATGACTTCATCAGCCGCTTACAATTAGCATTGGTCCAATAATTAAATTGCAAAAAAAAAAAATAATAATGAGTTTACCCATAAATACTACTTCGGATAGTTTTGCATATTCTATAGAAAAGCTTCACGATTTCGTGTCACATGCAAGGCCAAAAAAAAGTCACCGAATAAGAATTATATATTTTTATATAAATCGAGACTTGAAGAACTCTAAGTTAATTTGTTAAGCAATATAAACATATTTTTTTGACTTGTTAAAATTTAATGTACTAAATATCTCGACCAAAGAAATATATGACTTAGAACACTTTCATAATTAAGGGCACAAACATATGTAATACGAACTTTAGCCTATATAACTAATCGCATATCCTAACATATCCTGATGTTAAAACTTTAAAAAAATTTTTGGTTCTGACATTTTTTTTTGTTTTAAAACTTTTTCCGTTTTTTCTGTCTTTGGCGATTTTTATTGCTTTTTATTTATTTTAGCAATTGTTTTTCAGTTTTTGGCAAATTTTTTATTTTTTTTTTAATATTTTTCAGTTTCAGCGATTTTTTAGTTTTGGGGCTTTTTCCCGTTTTTTTTAGTTTCGGCGATTTTTTTTTGCTTTAGCGCTTTTTTTAGTTCTAGCGAGTTTTCTTTATTTAAACGCTTTTTTAGTTCTAACGATTTTTCTTTGTTTTAGCGCTTTTTCAGTTTTTGGCAATTTTTTTCGAATATTTTTTAGTTTCAGCGATTTTTTAGTTTTGGCGCTTTTTCCCGTTTTTTTAGTTTCGACGATTTTTTTGTTTTAGCGCTTCTTTTAGTTCCAGCGATTTTTCTTTGTTTTGACGCTTTTTCAGTTTTTGGCAATTAATTTTTTTTTAATTTTTTAGTTTTGGGGCTTTTTCCCGTTTTTTTTGTTTTATCGTTTTTTTTTGTTTTAGCGCTTTTTTATTTCTATCGATTTTTCTTTGTTTTGCGCTTTTTTTTTTGGTTTTGTCAATTTTATTTCGGCTTTCGTCGACTTCATCGGTTTTTTCGATTTATAGCGACTTTATTTGTTTTAGCGATTTTTCTTAGTGTTGGCGCTTTTTTCGTTATGGTAATATTTTTTTCGTATTTCAGCGATATTTTTCGGTTGTTTTTAGTCTTAGCCGTTTTTTTAGTTTTAGGAACTTTTTACGTATTGGGTGATTTTTTTCCGGTTTTTAACAATTTTTTCGAGTATTTTTTGCTTAGCGATTTTTTTGTTTAAGCGATTTTTTTCGGTTTATATCGATTTTTCTTGTTTCGGCGCGTTTTTCAGTTTTTTATAATGTTTTTTTTTTTAGTTTCAGCGATTTTTTAGTTTTTCGATTTTTAAAATTCAGCTATTTTTTGTGTCAGTATTTTTTAAGTTTTAGATCTTTTTTTCCTTTTGTCTTTTTTCGTTTTTTGGCGCGTATTTTAGTTTTAGCGATTTTTTTTAATTAAGCGTTTTTTTTGTTGTGTTTTTTTTTTGTTTTTAGCGATTTGGTCGGTTGCTTTTTGGCAGGTTGCGATTTTTCTTAGTTTTGGCGGTTATTTTTTGAAATGGCGATTTTTTAGTTTCAGCGATTTTTTCTGTGCCGGCATATTTTAAGTTTTAGTGCTTTTTTTCGTTTTGCCAATTTTTTTTTCGTTTTTTGGTGATTTTTCTAGTTTTAGCGATTTATTTTCGTTGTGGTGTTTTTTGGATTTTTGCGATTTCGTTGATTGCTTTTTAGAAGATGGCAAATTTTTCGGTTTATGGCGTTTATTTCTTTTAGGGATTTTTCTTAGTTTTGCCACTTGTTTTTTGATTTGGCGATTTTCTTTTATTTTTTGGTTTTTAAAAATTTTTTAGTTTCAGCGGTTTTTTAGTTTTTTTTCGTTTCAGCAATTTCTTTTCTTTTTTGACAATTTTTTTAGTATTAGCGAATTTTTTTTAGTTTGGCGTTTTTTTCTTGCTTTGGTCGTTTTTTGCGGCTTTTCGCGATTTCATCGATTTTTTATGTTTTGGCGCTTGTTTTTTGCTATAACGATATTTTTAGTTTTTTGCGATTTTTTGGTATTTAGTAGTTTAGCTTTAATAATTTTATTTGTGTTTTTTTTTTTCTTTCCGGGATTTGTTTTGTTTTTGGCGTTTTTAAGCTTTAGCTTTTTTTTTAGTTTCACATTTTTTTTCGGTTTATGACGATTATTTAGTTTTAGTGATTTTTTTAGTTTTAGTTTTTTTTTGTTTTTGCTTTGGTGATTTGTTTAACTTTAGCTATTTTATTAGTTTCAGTGCTTTTTTCATTTTGGCGAGAAATACATAGACTACTTGCGAACGCCTTCAGAACTACAGGGAGCAGATTATTGAACAAACAAAAATTGTATTTAATCATTTATGGCGACAGATATTAACGCGCACACATTTTCACGTACACACATGCATACAAAAAATATTTTTTTTTTTAATGAAATGAAATTGAAAGAAATTAAGAAAAAAATCTTAATTGTTTCTCTTAAAGGGCTGTTGTAAAGCGATGACGCAAAAAAAACAATAATATCTGCTACACACGTGAAAGGAAAACACACCAGCTTTTTTTAAAGACAATTTTATTTTCTTAGAAAAAAAATTAAAACTATTTATTAAAGGGTGTTTTTTCGCCAATAACCAGTTACAAATGACTACAATAAAGTGCCTGGAGACGATCAAATAAACCCGTCAATCAGTGAATATGAGTGATTGTCATATGCTTGTAACTTAAAAGGAGACAGACAAATAAAAATCTCAATCACCATTTGTATTTTGGCTTAGTATCAAAGCACTTCTCTTTCCTTAACAAGAATCACTATGAAACTGTTTGTCAATCAGACTTAGACACCATCAATCAGACGTCAAATAAAAAATCAAAGCTTGTAGATTTTCATCAACCACTGTCGACAACGCAAAAATAAACACGACTAGGCGCACACACCTACTTATGTGATTGATGTGTTTATTTGATCATCTCCACGGCATTTGAGTCGATTTATAAGCCAGTCAAAATTTATTATTTTTTAATTTTTCAAGAGAATTTCAATTTCAATTTCAGTTATATTTTGTCGAGATCCCTTTAATAGTAAATTAATTGTATATCCGTATTTTTTTAAACATTCACCCAGCAGACTCTAAAAAATCACTCTATGGCAAAAAACAAACATCTCTAAAGAAATAAATCTAAAAGAAACTGCAAAATTCTGTTCAACAATCAGAGGCAAATAAATTGAATGAAACGCGCACATGCGATCATTTATAATTGTCAATTGGTCTGCGAGAATTTGTTGCTGAGCTGTTGGCTGATTTTTCTTATTCATGCGAACATTTTTTTATGACAAAAATATTTAATTCAATAAAACAATTTTTCTTTTTCGTTTAAAAAATAAACGAAAAATTATAACGAATCAATAAAATGTAGTTTAGAATAGAACACTTAGAGGTCATAAAGTGCCATCTGTTTCGAGGTTTTTAGACTAAAGCCAATGAAGTGGAAAAACATTACAAGCACTCAAAATTAAAAATCATTTTTAAAATAAAATATTACAAAGAGCAGAACTTTTCAACGTTTCAAATATGTATGGAAAAAATGTGAAGTTTAGAAAGTTCCTAGTATTTTTTATGCATATTCCATATTAGAAATATATTTAAGCACATTTGGTAAACAAAATTTTTTTAAATATCTGAAATTTACATGAAACATTTCAAATACAAAAACCCTAGTATTTTGTTCCAATATTTTTTATTTCCCAGTATTTTTAACACCCCAATATTTTTTATTTTTAAAATTTTCAGATCTTTTCAAAAAAAACTCATTTGGACAACGAAATTTGGAAGGATTTCCAATACTAAAAACCGGTATTTTTCAGTATGTTTTATCTTCCGGTATTTTAAGATTTTTTTAAATTTACATGAAACTCTTCCTGTATAGAAAATATTTTAGATTTATTTGAAAAATTTCGAATGCCGAAAAGCCAGTATTTTTTATTTTCCAAAACTTGTAATTTCCCAGTATTTATAACACCCCAGTATTTGTATTTCTTTTAAAATTTATAGATCATTAAAAAAAACTCCCTTGGTAAAACGAAATCTTAAAACATTCCCAATACTTAAAAACCATTATTTGTTTTATTTTTCAGTCTATTTTATTTTCCGGTGTTTTTAACAACCAAGAATTCAAAATTATTTTCAAATTTACCTGAAACATTTCCAATACTGAAAAAATATTTGAAATTTTTATGAAAAATTTTAAATACATTAAAATCGGTATTTTTCAAAATTTTTATATCCCAGTATTTTTACCAAAAACCTAATTTTTTTTAATTTCTTAAAGTTACAGATCTGATAAAAAATAACTCATTTGGCAAAACGTAATCTCAATATCCAATACATGAAAAACCATCATTTTAAAAAACCCAGTATTTTGTTTTGTTCTTTTTAAATTTACAAGAAACACTATCAATAGAGAAACTATTTTAAATTTGTATAAAAAAATTTCAAGTGCATACATAAAGCCAGTATTTTTAAAAATTTTTATTTCCCAGTATTTTAACCAAAAACCTAATTTTTGTAATTTTTTATAGTTTAAAACTAACTCATTTAGTAAAACGTAATCTTGATTTGCAATACAATGAAAAACCATCGTTTTAAAAACCCCAGTATTTTTTTGTTCTTTTTAAATTTACAAGAAACAGTATTAATACAGAAAATATTTTAATTTTTTATGAAAAATTTTCAATACATTAAAACCAGTATTTTTTAAAAATTTTACATTCCCAGTATTTTTAACCAGAACCTAATTTTAGTATTTTTAAAAATTACAGATATGAAATTTGTTGAAAATTGGAGAAAAAGATGTGCCTCATTTAAGATGTTGCACATTTGCCTGTATTTCGTGAAAATACTTGTTTTTTTTAATGTGACCAAAAACTTTTTTTAAACGATTATATTAAATGGCTTTTTCTTTCAAAATGTATTTGAGAGTTTTGCAGAAAGATATTAAAAGATATTAAAGAAGATATATAAAATACTGGTATTTAAGAGAAAAAATTTTAAGAAAAACATTTGAAAATGTGTCGATGTTGTAAAATTATATTAAAAAAATACTAGTTTGTTATTTAGTTATGGATTTTTAAAGGTAAGTTTTAAAATAGGGGGTTTTCGTAAAAATACGCGTTTGTGAAAATTATTACTGCAATATCATTTTAAATTCAAAATTTAAAGGTAAGCATTTGAAAATATCTGTTTAGATTTGCAAAACAAAAATTAAAAATACTGGTTTTTGTTATCTTATTATTAGTTTTAAAGTAGGAATTTTTCATAAAAATTGAGGTTTCTGAAAAAATTTACTTTAATATCATTTAAAATAAAAAATTTAAAACATTTGAAGATATCTCTTTAGGCTTGCAAAATTAAATTCGAAAAAATACTGGTTTTTGTTATCTTATTAGTTTTAAAGATAATCCTAAAAATAGTGCTTTTTAGGCAAACAAAAGTCTTAGGTAACAACTAAAACCACTAAAATTTTCAAAATTTAATTTAAATCTATTTTACTAATACCGGTATTTATAAGCAATTATTAAATATCTTTAACATTCCTTAAACCGATTATCTAATACCTAATTCCTCGTTAAACTAATATTAACTTTAACAATCTTTCATGAATACAATCTTAAGGGTTGAGGAATTTTATATCAAAAATACTGGTTTTAATCAAATTAAAGCAAAAATTTAAAAAATTGGTTAATAAAAAGGTTTTACTGCATTAAAATTACTAGTTTTAAGATTGAAAGATATTTTTAAAAGCAAGATTTTCGAGCCGATAAATGTAAAAACCGCTATTTTTGATATTTTGTTACAGTAATAAAAGGAAACATTCTCCTTTTATTACTGTAACACCACCAAAAATAAAAATAAAAAAAAATAAAATAGACAATAGAAATAGAATACAGGTTTTCAGTGCCCTAAATAACTGCCAGCCTTTGCTGCAAGAGAGAGTTATTTTACAGCACACGAACTGATTTTTTTTATTTTAAAGCAAATTAAGTTATAAAATAAAATGTAATATTGCTCTCTTGAGGGAAGTATACAAAATATTTGTATGAAATGTTTACAAACATAAAGAATAACATGACGAATGATTTTTTAATATTAATTCCAAAAAATATTATATTTTGACTTATCACTTTTTTGCCGCAAAGGTTTGTCGGTATATTCGAGACTTTTGCTGACATTTCTGTTATCATGCATATTAAATTGAAATTTAGTAACAAACCCTGTCTGTAATTTAAAAGATATTTAAGCGAATATAAAAAATACTGGTTTTTTGGTAAAAACATAAAGTAATAACTAAAACGATGGTTTTAGTTTTTTTATTTAAAGACATTTATTTTTTACTTAATTTCGTTATAAAAAATTAAATTTTAAAATATTTCTAATATAAAATAAAAAAATACTGTTTTTTATTATATTATAAAAAATATTAATTTAAATAACTCCTGCATTGTTTTAATTTACATTCGTGTCTGTAATTGTTATTTCTATTATTAAGTCTTTTAAGGAAATGTTTGAATTTTTGTCACATAAAAAAACCAGTATCTTTTAATATTATTTTTTTATTTCTTAATCGTTTAAATTTTGTTAATTTTTTTTGTAATTGTAGAGCTTAAAAATCTCTTGCTATATTATTTCAGCAAATTATAACCACAATTATATATTTATATTGTTTTTGCTCTTATAAGCGAATGCAAATTTTAGATCAATTACATTTAATAACAACACACACAACAATGGTAATGAAAACATAACAAATGAATAACAAAATTTATTTCGAAATCTAATAGATACAAAATTCAAATTGTATGGATAACTTGCACACCCTGAAATTTTTCTATAAAAGATTTAAATTTACAGAGAAAAAAAGCTTAACGCTGAATATTAATTACTTTCATTTAAAAACCTCAAGTGACTTGAGCCACTCAGTGCGAACATTAAGCCTGCCTGCCTGCCTGCCTGCTTGCCTGCTAGCCGACATGATTACATAGACAGATGCAAGGACAGACGGACCGACGGACAAACGACAGACATTGAATGTTATTTATTAATTTAAACGCTTTATTTCTAAGTTGTATTTGTATAGACTTTAATATCGAATGTCTCCTTCAAATAATCTTTTTTCTTATTTTTTATGGCTTATTTAAATTACATTTATATTAAATAATTGTGATATAATTAATACTGTTTTGTCACAGAAAATTTTATGTGTAAATTACACGGTACAACGCAAAAAATAACAACAAAGTTCTAACGACAAATTCTGGCAGAAGATATAAAATATTATTCGTGCACTATGGGACGTAACCTTTGTAAATGTCGATATGAGTCGTATTAAGTCTTTTTTGTTTCTTATTTTATAGCTCCGTTACATATAGAGCGATTTTAAAAATTCTGTTTTTTGTCTGAGAGGGTCCCACTGCCTTTTGACAGTGTGAGATGTGGAACGCTCACACTAAATTGTTTTATTTTAATTTTGTATATTTTACTTTTGCGATTGAAGGAGAATCTAGCACTCACTTTGAGCTCTAGTAACGTCACAAATATCCTTTTAAAAAATGGGCGATACCACGCCCACTAAAGGTTAGTATTGAATTATATAAATATACATATATGCTGCTACTTATCCGTTTGCAACGAAACTTTTCAAACAGATTCGCTTCATAAAATGGCATGCTTTTGTTCCCTAAAAAGTGGGCGGGGTCATGCCCATTAAAGCTTAATATTACATTATACGCATTTCTGCTTGAAAACTTTTCAGAAACATTGCACACACCTAGAGCTGTGCAAGTGACGCAATGTTATATTTGCCTGTTTAGAAAGACAGGGGGACAGTTATATTTGCCGAATTGGGCGTGACCACGCTTTTGCCCTAAGATTTTTTAAATAAAACTTCAAAAAATCTAATAGCTGTTTAGATAATGCATATAAGAATATTTAATTTAACTAAAATTAATTTTATTTTTATTTTTAAAATTTTCTTAAATTATTTTTAAGATTTCCTAAAATTAATTTTAAAATTTTTGAAATTTTTTTAATAATTTTTTAATTTTTTTTCAATTGTTCTTAAATTATTTTGAAAATTATTTAAAATTATTTGTAAATTTTCTTAAAATTTTTTAAACTATTTTGAAAATTATTTTAAAAATGTTTTTAAAAAATTTTTAAAATTTTTATAATTATTTTTAAAATAATTTTTAAATTAAATTAACTTATATTTATTTTTAAACAATGTTTAAAATTTTTAAACAATTTTTAAAATTTAAGAAATTTATTATTCGACATATTGTCATAATTATATACTATAATTAATATTATTTTTAAAATTTATTTTAATTATTTTTAAATTTAAGAAGTTTATTATTCGACATATTGTCATAATTATATTTTAATTTGAAATTTATTTGCTTGTGGTTTAGCTTGGTCTATATACGTATTTCATTGGCGCTTAAACCAAATCATCAGTAGACTTCAAAATTTGTGGTTGAAGTCTACTGATGATTTGGTTTAAGCGCCAATGAAATACGTATATAGACCAAGCTAAACCACAAGCAAATAAATTTCAAATTATTTTTAAATTTTTTTTTTTAAATTATTTTGTAAATTTTTTTTTTAATTTTTTTGAAAATTGTTTAAAATTATTTGTAAAATATTTAAAAATTGTTTTGAACTTTTTATAAATTTTTCAAAACAATTTTTAAAATGTTTTTAAATTATTTTTCAAATTTTTTAATATTCTTTTAAAATAATTTTTAAATTAAATAAATTTAAATTTCTTAATATTAGATGTTTCTAAAATTTAAATTTTTATTAATTTCATTATTTTTTAATTTATTTTAAAATTTTTTAAAATTATTTAAAAATTTTTTTAATTATTTTTAAATTTTGTAAAATTATTTAAAAAAAAATTAAAAAAATTATTTATGAATGTTTTAAAACAATTTTTAAAATTGTTTAAATTATTTTTAAAATTTTTTTAATTTTTTTTTATTAAAAAAAAGTTGTTTTTCTCCTTTGTCAGTATTAGTGGGTTTTTTATAATAATTTATAATATATGTTTAAAAATAATATAAAAATGTTTAAATTAAATTAATTTAAATTTCTTAATATTAGATGTTTCTAAAATTTTAAATTTTTTAAAATTATTTTTAAAAGTTTTCAAAATTATTTTGAATTTAAAAAAATGTTTATATTTTTTCTCCTCTGTCAGAATTAGTGGGTTTCTTATTTTTTTTTTAATTAAAAAAATAGTTTTTCTCCTCTGTCATAACCAGTTGATTTTTGTTGTACCGTGTTATTATTAAAATGACTTACGCAAGTGTTAAATGTTAAAGAAATCAATTGAAACAGAAATTATTTGTAACTTTAAAAAGTTGTAGAAATAAAATATTTTTATAAATAAATAAATATGCACATATGTATATAAAAGATATTGTTTATGCATGGAGAATTTTTTTATTGATAAAATTATTAAACGTATTCTCAAGGGTATGCTAAATATTCTGTATATATTGTAAGTGTGTATGTAAAGTTTATAAATTTATTGGTGGTGGGGTATTATACCCATAGAGAAAATCAATAGCAGCCTTATAAGTTCTATGAAACTTTAGTAAATATCAATCTAAAACAGTCATTGAACCCTAGTGATTTTCTTTAAGTAGAAGAGAGATCCGTGAGTTTTTGAATGTTCTACTTTTTAACAGAAGGGGCAACACTGAAAGGAAAACTGGCAGCTATCAGCTGACTCCTGTCAAAGTTTTAATAAGCTGCTTCATTGAGTTTGTATTTGACAGCCATTCATAGCAGACTTACACGTGATTTGAGAAGAAACGGGGACAAATTTGAATTGCCCGGGAAACCCCATATGAAAACCACAATGTTAAATTAAACACGGCTTTTTTTAAGTATCTTGAAATTCTTAAATTAAATTATGAATTTTTTTTTTATATTAAAGCAATTTATCTCCAGCTGTGCTCTAGTTTTGCGCTTACTTGCTTTGGCTATAATTAATTTATGTATTTACGTTTAAGCCAGTTGGTTTATTCAATTTGAAAACTCTGTAGGTCGCTTTTTTATTATTTATTCATTTCTTTCCTTTTGTCGCCTTTATTGTTAATTACATGCAATTTTTTTCCGAAGCTTTACTCTATGAAACGTTTTAAAATGCAGTTGTTTTGCACATACATATGTAGTACATATGTATGTTTGTATGAGATTGTACACGTATCTGTGTGTGCTACATTTGATTTTAATCTCAATCTAATGTCTGCATAAATTTCAACCTTCTTAGCTGTTATAAGATAAATGTATAAATTTGCATTTTTGTTAGAGAATTTCCGTGTAGGAATATAATCGCTTTAGGTTTAAAAGGCAGCAATAACAACTACAAAAACTAAGTCGAGATAGGCTGATTGTAAATTAATGGCACCGCTGTAACCTACATATACAAAACTACCCCTGGATGCTGCTTAACTTTTTTCGAATTACATTGCATATATTTTGGTGGCATAATTTATTAATTATAAAATATTATTACATTTTAATTTATTTTTTGGTATTTTTAAACTCACCTTAAATTTGGAACCGCTGCAGCTGCGGCGGCCGCTTGTAGTGGCGGTGGCACATTGTAAGGAAATGGTAGCTTGGCAGCTACAGCTGGATTTTCAAATAGCATATTCGTAAAAATTGTGCTGAATTTTTCTCTTAAACACCAGTTGAAGTATTGAGAATTAATTTTTATTTTTTTTTATTACCACACTTGCTTTTAATTTTTACAAGATTTTCATCGACTTACACAATAAGCCGGGTAAATAACACTTGAATTTTTTTTTAGTTTTTAATACTTTCTTTTTTTTATTATGCAATTTATCTTTAAAATACACCACAACACAAAATTCTTTAAATTATTCTTGTTACATAGAAATTTATGTACATATGTATATTTGTATACGAGTATTTTCTGCTTATTTTTCTATATTGAACTTTAAAAGATAAAAACAATTTATTTATGCATTTAATTACACGAAAACAGTCGACAGACAACTGTTGTGATATTTTAAAAGGAAAACTGTTTTATAATTCTGAGTACATATCGTTTAAGTTATTTATCTTTTGCTTTTTATTCTGTATTATAAAATAATTCAGTTGATTTTTTTAAGCACTAGACGACAGACAGACAGACCGACAGAGTGTAGATATTGAAAAATCCCGATAGTATGCTTGATCTTTATTTTATTTACAAATGGAATTGTTTGCATGTAAGTATGCGTGTAGTTCTATTATTGTTATTGTTTTAATGGTGAAAAGAAAATATACTCAATTATACCCCACCACCAGCAAACAATAACAACAACAACAACAACAATGACTTGAAAAAGCAAAAGCAACAGAGACAGAATTAAACCGTGTTGAATTTTGTTTGAGTAACGTGTGAGTGTGTGCGTCTGTGTTGTGTGTATTTGCTTACAAATAAACAAGTATTCGTTACAATGACGACGCCAACAATAGACTTCGTTGATTTAATTTAAACAACAACAAAAACAAAGTTGATGACAATAATGATGTTTGTGTGTATGCGTGTTTGTTTAATAATGATGTTAATAGCATACAATGATAATGATAAACGAAGTATGCGCAATTAAATGGAGTAAATTCGTTTTTCGTATGTTTTTGTTTTAATTTTTTTTTTGTGTTTGTGTTTGTTTTTTTTTGTATTTGTTCTCAGTAGTGGTTCTTAAAATTCGTGATTTAGTTATTAGTTGTTGTTTTTGCTTTTTTAACACGCACTTTTTATACAGAATTTGTATCTTTTCGTTTCGTTCAAGCGTAATAACGATTGTACGTTTAGTTTGATACCGCAAGTAGTTTTTTAAATGATGTTTACAGTTTTTTTATGGTATTATTCTTTATTTACATATATTCTTTTTAATTTAATTACTTATACACAAACAATGGCTTTATTTGTTTTATAAAATTTTTCACTTTTTAAATTTCTATAAAATTTTTAATGTAATGGAATTTTAAAAACCTGCAAAGAAAGAAAATTTAAATTAATTAGATATGTTTGTAGAATGCATAACATATGTAAGTAAGTATTTGATACAAAATAATTTTATTAATTTTTAAACTCAAACGAAACTGAAAGTAGTTATAAAACAAGCATTCAAATAGTAGTATTTTGTCTGTCTTCATAAGTAGTTTAATTGTATTTGCTATTGTAAAAGATTTCGCGTTCCCCTGGCAACACGCAAATAATAATAATTTGTTAAACTACACTATCATAATTATTAACACAGTTCTTTTTTTGTAATTGTCTGCTACAAAATCTTTATTACTGACGAATTCTGACAGGTACGTAAATAAAAAAAGCATAATGGTATCCATCATGACGCAATAACACCTACATACATACTTGCCACTAGTCTTCAATGATTGGCTCACGGAGAGGTTTATTCAGGCGGAAGATTTTTTATTCACACGGGTCTAAATTTATATATTCAGGGCTATTATGAATAAAATTCCACGACAAATTGTTCCTGTTAACAATTCCAACTAATAGCAAGTAAGTAATAGGGAAAACAAAAAATTCTAATTGTAAAAGGGAAAATTTTCACGCAGAATTTTATTCATGATATCCCAGATGGTTTTCGATTTCAACAATTCATATGCTGATTTCAGCGAAACGTGAGGCAATAAGTATTTCAATGTAATTAATTTTAGAATTTTTTGTAGGTATTGATGTCTCTTAAATTTTTTTTTTTTTTTTGATTTTAGCCAATTATTTTATTTTTATTTTATTCGCACGGGACATTTTTTTCAAGCATGTTATTAATGTGGTTACTTTAGCTTTTTTATTTACATACATATGTACATATTTATAAACAAACATCTTAAAATTATTTTTATATCAACAGAATTCTTTTCCTGTTTTTAAATTATTGTTTTGTAATTTTCTTTGATATCTCTTCAACTTTTGTATCCTTTGTTTAGAACTGTCTTTATTTTTTTTCTCCACTATTTTTACTTAATTTGATTCATATTTACATAAATTCATGTATAAGGACAAATAATTTTAGGAATATTTTTAATTTTACAAATATAAAGTCGCACGTGACCAACTGAATACTAGCACCAAGATCGCAAATCTTTTTATTTTTCGCACATTTTCTTTTATTTTAATTGTAAAAAAGCATGGTTTAGGTTTTTTCTCCACTGTTTCGAACTGTCTATATATTTTTCCGCTATTGTTGGTCAACTAGATTTAAATAATTTACAGGTACGTACATATTTACACAAATTTATAGGTAAAAACAAATAGTTTTAGGATTTTTTTTTAGTTTTACAATTACAATGTCGCACGTGACAAACTTTATACTAGCACCAAGATCGCAAATCTTTTTATTTTTCGCATTAACGTTTTTATTTTATTAAAAAAATCTCGGTTAGGTCTTCTCCACTTTTTTTTAACTGTGTTTATATTTTTCCGCTATTTTTGCTCAACTAGATTAAAATAATTTAAAGGTACATACATAAATACATAAGTATGTACACATTTACATAAATTCATATGTACGTAAAATATAAAAAAAATTTGATTTTTCAATTTCACAATTACGATGTCGCACTTGATTAACTTTATTTTAGTAGCAAGATCACAAATGTTCTTATTTTTCGGATTGAATTTTGTATATTTTAATCAAATAAAAAACCTCTTTAGATTTAGCATTACTCTTTACATAATTACATGCATATATTAATATAAACTAAATATTATTTTAGTTTTAATAATAAACAAATCTTTACCACCTTTTATTTCCAAAAAAAATCACCAACAAATATTATATTACCAAAAAGGTAACGCAGCTTTTAAAATTTCTTGTTAAATCGATGACTATTTCTGTCACACTAAATGATTTCTACTTACGAGTATAACAAGAACTAAAAGTCATTGCAAGTATGTAATTTCAAAGTTTCGCTGTAATTTTGCTGAAAAACAGTCAATTCGCCGTATTGGATAAAAAACAAAAAACAAAAAAAAAAAAGCAAAACTATGCTTCAAAGAAAATCAATCGGCAAATACAACAAATACCATAAAAATAAAGGGGGAAAAACATGTGATAAACTCTGCTTTCAGTAAAAAGGTAAAAACAAACATAAAAAACACAATCTCCAAAACAAAATATAGATACATACATACAGACATATGTATATTTATGGCAAATTTTATGCAAACATACAAATGTATGTATGCTTACATATGTATGTAAATATGTATGTATGTATAAATCATGAACTCTATTCCTCTCTTTATGGCAGGATTTTACAAGACAAACAAAAAGTATGGGGGGAGTTTATACGGCAAGTGATGCTTAAATTCTACATACATACATAAATATTTACATTTTGTATGCTTGTATAAAAATTTATATGAAAAATATTATAAATTTGTATCGCTTTTTAATAAAACAAAAACTATTCCTTAACAAATTAATACGCTAGGTAGGTTTTTAAAATTTAAATTTATTTGAGTAAAAACAATCAATAAAGTATATACCTAACGCAAGGATCTTCAAATCAGTAAAATATATGCTCTATAAATATGTAAATTAGTGATGCAACATGTGGCACAATTGGGCTATTTGTGATACTTTTGGATTTTTAATGGCAGTGTGGGTATTTTCTAAGCTATTTTGGCCCTGTCAGCTGGAAATTCAACCAAGTGTTTCAAACTTTTAATGAAGTTTTCTCCCATTTTCCAACTACTACATACAAACATACATACATACTTATTTTTGGAAATTTTTATTTAAACAGGAGGCAAATTACGGCATTCGATACGACTCGTAACTTAAAAATATTTCAATAGAACAAATAAATAAATAAATATATAATTATGGCCTATTTCCCACTTGCGAAACGTTCGACTTACAATTTATATTGAAAACAAAAACAAATTTTCATATTTTATTGTTGTTTTCAATATAAATTGTAAGTCGAACGTTTTCTTTCGCAGGTGGGAAATATGCCATTAATCTTGGGCACTATTGGAAGTGGCAGAGTTTCAACAGTTCAAAGATTTTGACAAGTAGAAGTAAATATTGGGGGAAAAATTCTACAATTAAAAATCGTTTAAGTAAACACCTTTGCATACAAATGTATACAGAATAAGATAGATTAGATAGATTATACTTGAATGCCTGCGTGAAGTAGGTAACCACAATCACGTAAACCAAATACAGAATTTGTCAAGAAACTCTTTCTAATCCTCAGCATGTGTAAAAAGAATATTTTCTTCTGAAAATATGATTAACACTGAAATAAGAAATCATCGTCATATACATAAATACTAGGATTTCTAGTTTCCCGGACTTCTCCAATTCCCGGGAATCGAAATGTAAAAAAAAGAAAAGAACTGTAGCCCGTTTAAATCATAAATATAGAAACAAATGAAGTTCGAAAAATAATAATGAAAAATAAAATTTTAGTTAATTTTTAATTATTATTTTTCGAACTTCATTAGTGTCTATATTTATGATTTATTTGATCGGGATAAAGTTTGTATCGCTTTTTTTAAGCCAAAAATAAAATGTTTTATTCCCGGGAATGTCAAAAAAAACTTATGAATTTAATTAAATGACCTCAATAAAAAATATAATTTTTGAAAAACATACAATGTTTAAAATAAAAAGAAAACAACTTTATTCATTAATTTCATGGACAAAAATATTTAAAAAAAACAAAAACAAATAAACTCATATGCTTTGAGTATAGCATAAAAATTTCATATAAAGACATTTTAGGCTGGAAATATTTCGTAACGGTTGAAATGGTTGGAGTCACCTCGGAAACCTCTTTTACAGTGAACAACAATGTTAAAAAGCAAATTTCAAGTACATAAACAATAAATTCCCGTTGAAAATTTGCTGGAGTTTGTAAAAAAAATTCATGGGGATTCTGGGGATTTTTTCCCGCGTAGAAACCCTAATAAATACTGTGTCATCTGTAGTGCAATCGAAAGATTTAATGAAATATAATTTTTATAATTTTTATGATAAATATGTATATTGTAAAACTTAACGAACAGGAACAAACTGAGGAACTGCTGGACTAGGAATTTAGGGATTATGTACAATAAAGTTAGATTTGCAAATGGAATACATATATTTTTGAACAAAAATTTTATTTTTTTATCCAAAATATGTACATATGTATGTATGTATAAAATATAAATTTACTTTTGTTTAGGAAATTTTAGGGCAATTATGAAGAAAATTTCGCGAGAAATTTTTCCCTTGGAACAATTACAACCAATAGGAAGTAAGAGGGAAAACAAAAAGTTCTAATTAGAAACTGTTTATGTAAATTTTAAACAACTGTCAAAAAGTTCATTTAATCAAAATAAAATAAGAAAATTTTAAGAAATTTTTTATTTAAAAACATATTTATATACGTATGTATTTCTATAAAAACTATGTCTAAAAATGTAAGTGTCTAAAAATGTGTAAAGAAAGCCAAAAAAAGAATCAAGAAATTGTTGGTTACAAAATGCACCATTGGCCAGCTTAAGTTTACGGGTCAAAATTATTGGGAAAACTTAACAGATTTGTGTAAATTCTCATGAAAACCATTATTATAAATTCCATATGGGCATTTCCTGGGGTCACGAACATATGTTCGTACGCTTTTG
Source organism: Tachina fera (assembly GCA_905220375.1). Taxonomy (NCBI): domain Eukaryota; kingdom Metazoa; phylum Arthropoda; class Insecta; order Diptera; family Tachinidae; genus Tachina; species Tachina fera. The sequence goes on from LR999963.1 coordinate 183,702,663, forward strand.
ATGTACAAAAAATATAGAAAACAAAACTTTTGCAACCATTTTTTTGCGATTTGATAGCATTTTGAAAGCTCTACATATGTTTAGTGCAAAACAGGGATTTCATCGAGTTTAAGTTTTCATATTAATAGTTATAAACATGTGGTTAAGAACGTACGCAAAATAGAAGTCAACTTTGGCTGACAGTAGTGTGAAATGTAAAAATATGCGAAATGGAAAAGAATAATGAAAAGTGATTAATTTATTTTAAAAGTGTATTAATGTACTAGGTCTCTATCAAGTATTTACACAATAAAATATCTCTACTGGTTTTTGTTTAATTGGCTTAATTGCCGGTTGCGAACGTATTGGTCGCGAAAGTATGATTTTTCCACATGTTTTTTTAATATTATCACCATGCGTCCTTCCCATTTTCGAACTTTTTTTTGTTCTCTTTACACTTTTTTTATTATTATCACCATGCCTCCTTCCCATTTTCTTACTTTTTTTTTGTTCTCCTTACACTTTTCTCTTCTTACTATTTGGTAGAAAGAGTGTAAGCATACATAAACATGTATATAAAAATGTCTTTACAACTAGCTTAAAAAGAAAATATAAAATTTTCCAGCTTCCAGTGTAATTTCCTCAACTAAAACAGCTGAGATATGCTATTAAACCATACCATTATAAAAACATTGACTTTTTTATAATTATAAACAATAAAACACGAAGATAAGCAACATTTAATTTTTCCATCCTGGTAGACAGCGTGACGTTTGACCTACTAAAGTGGCAAATTGACACTTTTTCGAGTGCTTTTGCCACTTTTCGTCTTCTTTTTTTTTAAATTTTGCCCTTTTTTTGATAAATCCCCTTTTTGATGCCACTTTTTGAAAAATGTCAAATGCTGGTAGACCATTCGGGGGAAATGCCCATATGTACATACATTTGTTTTTATTTAAATAAAAAGATTAAACATTTTTATTTTCCCCTATCAAAGGTATTTTGGCCCTCTTAAATCCGTTAATTTGGCCTTAAAACCAAAAAAAAAAACTCAAAATCAAAATCCATCACTGATGTAAATAAATATTTTTCTCAACGAAATTCCCCCCACATAAAAATTAAGAAGCAGCAAATGAGAGCAAATCGCCAAACCATCTACTCTCTTCATTACCAACACCCCCTAGTTTTTAGTTTTTGTTTTGCAATAAAATAAATGACTCAGTAACATGCCAAAAACAAGTTTAACAACAACAGCTACGGTTACAGCGAACGCACACACACACACACAAACAAACACACGTCACAAATGCAGTTCAATTTCACAGCTTACATACATATGTACATACCAACAAATAATCCTGCTTCAAGAACAAGAGCAAAATGTATGGTACCCCTCAAAAACACAACACAAGCAAAAACAAACAAAAAAAACAACATAAAATAAAAGCAAAACAACCACCATTTTTAATATTGAGCAAACATTTTTTTGCACACACGTGTGAGAGCTCCTTTTTGAAAAGAAGTACACGCAAACAAACACACACACTCGCAAAAACTCACAAACTGTTTAATGCTTTGTTTTTTTATTTATTTCTTTTTTTGTATAAAAATACAATTTCAATAAAACAAAAATCATGTCCATTTATTGTTGGTTTTATAAACAAAACAAGCAAATGAAACAAAACAAATGGAAATTACACACACTTGCACATTAAAGCACTTCTCGATACGATACGGATGTACAGGAAAGAAAAACGTAGAACAATATTCTTATAAGAAAAACGTTTGTTAAAAACGTGCTGGCATAAATAAATTGTTTGTTAAAAGAAAAAAATTATGAGAGAACGCAGAGAATATTTGTAAATTTTTGTTTCTTTTCCTTTTTTTACACAAACAGATGGAAATGTAAGTATGTAAGTATGTAAGTTTGTGTGTATGGATATCAGTTGAGTTTTTATTTTGTTTCTTTGCTGTTGGCTTTTGATTTTAAATTGTTTTTTCTTCAAGTTCCTTTTTATGTTAAGTTTTTCTTTATCTTTATGTTTTAAAGTTTTTCCTTTTTGAACTGCTTCAGCCAAAAGAACATGACAACACAAGGATGTGTGTGTGGCACGATGAAACAAAACCTGATTCATGTTTGTTTGCTATTCTTTGTTGCTCTCTATTTGGTCTCTCACTCTGCTGTTCTTTTCTTCAAGTGAACTTGCAAGTGATTTTTTGCGTTTTAGAAAAAGTATCTACTAGTACGTCGTAAGTTGTGATTAATTTGAAAACTTTTTTTGCAAAAAGTAAGATAAGTGTTATAAATACAAACTGAAAACTTAATAGATTTTGTCCAAGAAAAAAAAGGTGAAGTGATAATTTTATTTTAAAAGTGATAAAAGATAAGGAACAATAATAAAAAGAAATTAGCAAAACAAGACCACAGGTGATAGTACCCTAGGGTGCTGCTGAAGTGCGAGGCTGCACAGAAAAGTATCGGTATTTCCCCCAGCTTAAAGTCTACTTTAATTTTTCTTCTCTTCCTTGGAAACTCACATTAATTAATAAAAATATTATTATTATTCAATAATAATTGAAATTACTGAATTTAAGCCTGAATAAGAAATTACTTCTGATTAAAAATTTGATATGTTTTAAGGCGAAAGTAGTGAAAAAAATTAAATTAAACTGAAGGCCGTAATTAAAAAAAATATTTATGTAAAGAATTTTTAAAAATAAAACTAAGAGTGGTTTTGATTCGATTCCTTCAAATACATGATGATTCAGTTAAATAAATAAGAAGAAGTACGGCATTAAATAAAGACTTAGAATCATTTGAATATTCCTGATGTTGAAGGATATTTTTCAAGGCATAAGAGCTTTCCAAGACCAAAAAGATTTACTTTTGAATCTATAAAAAAACTTCAGTTTCAACATCACATACATATATCTAATTAATTAAGAATATTTGTGTTCATCTTGTGAGACTAAAGTTTTAATTTCCTAAATAACGCCACCAAATGAAAATTTAAGGAATTAAAGAAAAATTTTAATTCTTCATACAAATTCTTTCCCGAAGAAAATCACTCAAATTCAGGCTTTGCTTCTTGCTTGAAGCTTTAATTATAATTATATTTTTTTTTGAGTTTTTATTTTTAGAATTTTTATGAAAACCAAAAAAAAATTTGGAATGTTGTTTTTATTTTTATGTTATTAAAACTTTGGTGTTTTTTAACAAAATTTAAAAAAAAATTATTAGTTTTCACTGCATATTTTATCGAACCATAACCACCAAAAAAAGCTTAAGTGACATATATTTTTATTTTTTAAATAAACGATTTTCGTTAAAAAAAATTATTCTATAAAATTATGTAGCTTAAGCTTTTTTGGCGGTTATTGATGGCACGTACGTTATGTTTCTATGTTATGTAATATTTTAGTTGCCTAAATATTTTATTATGCAAAATTTTTCTAAATACATATTTTAAAAAAAAATTCTGTTGTTAATGACACCAATAATTCTGTGGCAAAAAAGTCATATTTTATATTTTTGCAGGAGAGCAGTTTTAATGCTGGAATGCAATTTTCAGAAATTTCTTTCTTCTACAATTAAATTGTGAAATTTGCTTAACACTTTTATTTTTTTTTAGAAAAAAGTCGTTCTGCATAATATAAATAATACATTTAATTTGAAATATACCAAAGCAAAAGCTGAAATAAATTTTTTATTCCCCATGAAATTAGAGGTTTAAAAAATTTAAGCAGAAATTTATTAAGCTAAAACTTCCTTAAAAAACGCTTAAAATATTTGAGATTTTGCACAGGAGTACTTTTAAATATATAGATTTCAGGGGTAGCATTAACTCAAAATAATCTTATGTCGACTTAAGAGCTGTTTTCCTTTTTGCCCCGGAGTTTATTCCAATATAAAACTAATTGACGACTTAAGACCAAACGAAACTTTATATATACTTAAAATTCCCTGGTCTCGAACGAACTTTATTTCATCACTAAATATTATATACATACATACATATGTACATGTGTACATACATGCATACATATGTGGATGTGAGTTTGCTTGTTTGCTTGCTTGTTTGCTACGCTTTTACACGCTTTCTTTCCCCAATGGAAAGCTGCATTACCTGAATCAAACACAGTATATTTCTTTAGCCGATTCAGAACCATTTTTTATATATGCTACGGATTTGTAAGCTACTAAACCGATTTAGAACATTTCTTCACCATTGAAAAACTTCCTTAAAAACGTCAAACATTGTCTATTTTTTATACGGTTCGGAACCGGGTTTTTTATATTTGGTGAGTATATTCTAACCGCTAAGCCAATTTTGAAAATTCTTTTGACCATTACTAGTCCCAAACAAAGCCTATTTTTATAACCGGTTCAGGAACCGGTTTTTTATGTACGGTTAAAATTTTTATTTTTTTATCTCTTTTTAAACAGAAATATTGCTATTTAGGGAAGGGCTAGGATAGTAAGACACAGAGGAAAACTTCTTAGTTATTCATTACAACTTCTTTACAACTGTGCTTTTTTCACTTTTTTAATAATGCAGAGATGCCGCGTCTCTGGTGTCAATGAGGTGTATTTAATTTTTGAAAAAGATATTTTTAGGCTGTTTTAGGGTTTTTTGTTTCGGATTGGGTTGTTTAACCAGTTTTGAAACGGATTTATATATTTTTTTTTAATTTTTTTATGTTTTTTTGTCGGTTTTTATAGTTTTTTTACATTACCAGTGAGTAACAACTAACAAAACATTTATAAATTTTAAGTATAGTTTCCAAAATATCAGATTAACGCGAGCAGAGCTGCGACTAAAAGTTATTAGCTTTAGGTATAAACAAATAATAAAGACAAATCTTAACAGAAAAAGTTTAATAAAATTTGTAATAAAAGGCGGGGTTGTCAGATTTTTTCTGACCTATTTCGCCAAATTCATTTTAAAAATCGCCAAGAATCAGTTTTATTTAGTTTTTCTTAGTATGTGTTAGTTAACCTGAATATAAATTATTTGCTCGGTTTTGTATCAGTTTCAAAGCCTACTAAGCTTATTTTTTCTTTTGTGATTTTCAAAAATATTATTATTTTATGAATTCTCATATAGTTTTTGAAAGTCTGTGCATAAGGTAAGAGGTCTGTGACTGTTCAAAATTTGTGTTTGAAGTCTACTGATGATTTGATTCAAGCGCCAATGAAATGCGTATATAGACATGCTGAACCACCAGCAAATAAATTATTATAGTACACTTCTGACAATATGTCAAATAATAAATTTCTTTAAATAATAATTTTTTTAACACTTTTTTTAATAAAAATTTTTATAAAATGATCGTTTGAAAATTTATCAAAAAATCGCGAAAACTAGAAATAAAATCGCCGTAAGTTATTTCCTGTAAATTTTTGTCATCCAAATTCGAAACGCATTAATTACTAAAATTATTATAAGAAAAATCAAAAATAAATTATTTTAATTTCTTGCAGACGAATTTTGGTGGAATTAGTTTTAAACTACTCCTTCAAATTTCCTGAATTTCAAAATTTTTCAATACAATTTTGTTTAAAAAAATAGTCATAAGAATCGCCAACAAATTTATTTATCACAAGCAAAATTACCGTATCTGACAGCCCTGATACGCGCAAATTTATTCTAAGAACTTCATTTTTATAAAATCTGTAATCTTTACTTTATGAAAAAATTATTTTTATTTGCTCATTCTGATGTTTTTTTTCATATAACGTTCAAACGCTAAAAGTGTTCTTTTCGACCTACGCTGTTATCGCTGGTGACCAGAGACAATTATACGCATATCCCAAAAATCTATATTTTTTTCGTGGGTACAAAATTATTGCTTCTAAATTATTTATTTTCAAAATTCTTAATTATTTCTTTTTTCATTTTTATAAAAATTTCAAAAGTCATAAAGCGCTATTTAGATTTATGTAAAAATTTAAATTTATTTGCAAATTCATTGCAAGAAATTTATAATTTTTTGCGCATAAAATTAAAGCTGAGACATTTTTCTTTTAAATTGTTTCCTCAAATAAATCATATATTTGACAATACTGTGAAGAAGATACAAAAAACGTTCGGAAAACTAAATTTTAGGCAACAACTCAACCTCAGCAAACTTTAAACCTTTTCCGAAAAATCTAAAAAAATATCAAAAGCACTTCATCCTTCATCAAACTTTCAAATTATGCTTAAGTTCCAAAAAATATTTTTTTCTGGGACAACCTAATTAATTTAAAAAAAATCTCTTTAATATTTTTTTTTCCTTTTGCATTAAAATCTTGCTTAATAAAACTATTGAAATTCCGCTTCCTGTACTATTATCCATGAACATGAACTAACACACACTCACTCACACACACACACTTTCAGGTTAATATAGGCTTAATCTAAAAAAACTGGCATAATTTATGCTTAAAAATAATTTTTTCTCTAAACACATTTACACTTTTAGAAAGAAACAGAAAAAAAATTTTAGCATAAATGCATATTTTTAAGGCACAAACAACTAAATTCCAAACAAAAAATCATACGCAACATCCAAAGAAATCTGAAACACCGACACACATAAAAAGCAGAATATTCAAATAAGAACTGACTGACATCTTTTTTTTAACAAAATAAAACTAAAGCAAAAATTACAACAAAAAAAATCCAACACACACACACACACACATGGCAGTCACAGGCAGACAACAAACACAACAAAAACGGATGAAGCCAAAAAAAAAACGGAATTAAAATTCAACAACGATGACAACAACAAAAGAAGACCACAAAACTTAAACATTTGCAACAGAGATTTATAAAACAAGAAATTTTTGCACTCAACCCACTTTAAAAACAACAACAACAATAACAACAAAGCTTTAACAACAACATGCAGCTTCCGTTTCAATGTTAAAAAGATCGTTTCAATAAATTAATAAAAAACTGATACATTTAAGTTGAATAATAATAAGTAAGCATTAAAACAAAAAGTAATCAGCAAAGTTAACACACAAAAAAATTGCTTAAAATTTAATAAACATTAAAAAAGACCAAACCAATCAAGTTAGTTTAAAAAAAAACAAAAATTTAATTAAGCAAAACACCTTTTTTTAATCGCCTGATGAATTGATATTAATTACTGGTTATATTTATGGTTTGTTTTTCTTCTTTCTTTTAACACAACTGTTTAACTTTTTTTTAATTATAAGTATACTTTTACTTTCGCACAAAACTGCAACTGTCGGCAGTATTTTATGTCAAAATTTTATTTCTTATTAAATTCCTTTTTTTCTTCTCTTATTTATCATAAGCTTTAAAACTTTGCAAATTTTACTTTGTAATTCGTTTTCTTTTCTTTTAATTTTTTTTTTGTAGAGAAAATTTTATCTTTTTTTTAGTGTTTAGCCCCGCTCAAAGTGTGTAAACGTAATAACGGTCGGTACCGAACTAAATTGAAAACCCCAATATGTGTAGTAATACAGTGCACGCTAAAAAATCGCACAACACACACACACACCACACATCTCAAACAAACAGCCACGACACTAATGAAAAAGCAAAGCGTTGTTGTTGTTATGTTTTCCACGCACACTTTAAAAACCAAGGCTCCAAAACGAGAACAATAATCAACAAACACATGCACACACACAACATGCTCTTTTATTAAACCCCAAAATTAGAGAGTGAGAGTAAATATATGTAACAAAAAATTGGAGCATAAACTCTCTCTCACACACTCATATAAATTTGGGCTCCATTCAATTTATTCTCATTTATCTCTTTGTATTTTGTATCCAACGAAATGTAAAGAAAAGAACAAGCAACAAAAAAACAACAACTAGCAAAAAACAAACAACCATGATACAATTACACTAGGTACATGCAGAACTACAACAAAATTACAACACCAAAAAACACATGTATTTTGTTGGTATAAACAAAACCCAAATTGTCGGAAACAACTGTCTTTTGTTTATAAAAATAACAATTACAGGGTAACTAAAGTAGAATTGCAGACGCGGCATTCCTGCATGATTATAGTTATTCAGTGTTGCCAATATGGATGTAGTTAGACAGTGTGTAATTTCTACTCACATGTGTAGGCGATGTAATTAAATTCTTGTATAATAAGTGTGTAATTCTACTTTGGGTTCTATTTTTATTAATTATTGTTTTAATTTTAACCTACACAAAAGATGTGTAGTGTAATTTTCTTCAATGTGTAATTGGAGACACAGCCATGTGTAAATTCATTGGCAACACTGTAATCATTTTATTTACACACATACATTAACATTTTTGCAGCTTGTAAACAAAGTTTGACAATTAGGGGCAATGTTTACAGTGACAGGCTGGGCTTGTGCATGTACCTAGTGTAATTGTATCATGCAAACAACAAACCAAAAACATGAACAATGCAATGGTTGGGTGATGCCAGATGTTAACAAGCACTAGCACGTTATTTTATTTATTTTATCCATCTTAATCGTTACACTAAAAATTCAAAAAACTGTAGAATAAAATATAAAAAATATTTAGACTCAAATGATATTTGAAATTTTTTTTTTAAAAAATTTCTTATTTTAAGCGCGGTACGGAGTTCTTACGGAATTTCATGTTTGTAAATTTACATTTATTTCTACACGGAAAAATATTCGTGTAGGCTTTTGTGGAGAATTATGTTTGCATACACATAAATTCATTTATTTTTCAATTTAAAGCACACAAAAACACTAAAAATCAATTACAATATTATGAAAATTAGAAAAGTCAAAAATTCCGTGACCAACCAATTGTTTGAACATAAATTTTTGCTTCAGTTGACAGAAAAAAACTCTCCACTTATATTTATAAATCCTTATGATGATTTCTGCTCTAGTGGAACTCGTTGGAGGTTTGTCGTGAATTTTTTTTTTAATTTTGTCTTCTTATTTTTTAGCTTTGTACCGAATACCATAATTTTTATTTATTCGTGAGAGGAGGACTTATGCACGATTTTTTCCCAAAATATTTAAGTTAAACTGGAAATCAACTTTGAATTTACATATGGGTATTTCCTGGGGTCACGAACGTACGTTCGTACGCTTTTGATGTACAAAAAATATAGAAAACAAAACTTTTGCAAGCATTTTTTTGGCGATTTGATAGCATTTTGGAAGCTCTATGTTTAGTGCAAAAGATAGATTTCATCGAGTTTAAGTTTTCATATTAATAGTTATAAACATTGTTGACAGTAGTGAAATGTAAAAATCTGCGAAATGGAACAGAATAATGAAAAGTGGTTAATTTCTTTTAAAAGTGTATGAATGTAGGTCTCTATTAAGTATTTACACAATAAAATATCTCTACTGGTTTTTGTTTAATTGGCTTAATTGCTGGTTGCGAAGGTATGGATCGCGAACGTACGATTTTTCCACATGTATTTTTATTATTACCACCATTCCCATTTTCGAACTTTTTTCTGTTCTCCTTACACTTTTCTCTTCTTACTAGGTATTTGGTAATAGAGAGATTTTGAAGAAAGAGTGCAAACATAACATACATATTTTTTGCATGTAAAATAATTATACTTATGTATATAAAAATGTCTCTACAAGTAGCTTAAAAAGAAAATATAAACTTTTTCGGCTTCCAGCCTAATTTCTTCAACTAAAACAGCTGAGATATGCTATTAAACCATTCCATTATATAAACATTGACTTTTTTATAATTATAAACAATAAAAAAATCTTAATCAACATTTAATTTTTCCATTCTGGTAGACCATTCGTGGGAAATGCCCATATCTACAATTATTGATATAATAAACTAGCAGTATTATTTATAAAAAAATATTAAGGCTTTAGCTATAACGAATTAAAAAAAAAATTTTGTATGAAAATTTGTTTTAAAAACCCTTAATAAATTTTATAAATAAGACTTTAGTTATTTATTTGGGATAATATTCGCTCAATTCCCACAAATTGGCACTAAAAAAAATTCCTATTATTAAAAGGCAATTAACCAGGTATCACTGTATTTATAATCACAGCTTAAACATCTAATATCGCAAAAAAACAATCTGGCTACCCTTTTGCAAATGTTATCTGTTCTTTGACTCGAGTTTTTTTCTTCTTGGTGTTTGTTGTTTTACTTCTTCTACGCATTGCTTTAATTTCGCCGCTTAAGCATGTTTTACATTGTTTGCTTTGTATTGGTTTTTTCTGTATACAGCACACAGTTATTTACATATCTACATATGTACATATATACATATGTATGTATGTATGTAGGTATGTATATACCAAAAATGTAAGTAGATTTGTGCATGCATATGTACATATGTATGTATGTATGTAGTACGTATTATGTAGGTATATACAAGAGTACGTAGTTTCTTTGTAGAACATTTTCAATTCCCTTTAATTTTCTTCAACATTGATTCTAATTTTTCCACACGAAATTCCACTATACTTAGTTACACAAAATATCCAAAATGCACACATTCTTTTCCATACAAATTCAAACTTCTTTGTTATCTTTCGGCAAGTATGTAGGTATGCACAAAAAAAACCAAAGATTTTCAAAACTCGTTTGTATCCACTTGCATTTAAACAAACACTTACATAAATAAATTTTTTCGGGTTCAGTATTCAATCCTGAATATATGTATGTATGTAAATATATTTTTCAATAAAATCACTTTAAAGTTTATGCAGTTTTCCTTAAAATAATGCAGCCAAATCAAACTTTTAATACAAAATGGCAGTGTTTGCATGTGTGATATTAATTTAATTTTTTTTTTATATTTCACTACAAAACAACTAAAACGTTTTAACCACCGGTAGTGCACTGGCGAAGTTCAAGTAAAAAACTAAATGGATGCCAGTAACAGCAAAAGTAACTCTTGTTTTTTTTTGTTTCTTCTTCTACTAAACTCGTTGCTACTTTTACTAGTTTGTGTTTAGTAATGTTGTATTTGTTGTTGTTGTTATTGTTAAATAATTTGCCAGTAGTAGATGCAAAACATCTCAGTAAAAGAAAAAACAACAAACAGAACCAGCATTGAGTGCACTAGTGTGCGTGCGAGTGTGTGTGAGAGAGAGTGAGGTGGAGCAAATGAATGAGCGTTAAAGAATTCTTATTGGATTTTAATTCTCTGGTTACGGCGAATTATCTCAAAAGACGCCAAAATTTAGCTGTTTACTATTTTTTGCGTTGGCAAGAGCAGCGATGTAAAGAAAAGTCGTTATAAAAATCATATATTTGTCTCTTTTCTGTTAAACAAAAAACTCAATTTAAACACGTATTTCCGTTTATTATTTATTGAATATTTGATTATAATAAAAAACAGAGTTGTTGCACAAGAAACGAATTAAAAAATTTTATTTTTATTTTTAAAGCTTAAGAAAAAATGGAAATAATATTGAATGAAAATAAAAACGTTAACAAATGTATACACAGACTTTTACTAATAAAGAATGTTTTTGATAGACAGTTGTATCCCGATTTAACGAACGATATTATATCAGGCTGATTTGTTACATTTTAATATTAGTTAAATACACTTTTTTCGGAAATTGTTACAATTAAGTTCAATATTTGTTAACGCACGAATAGTCCCAAATTATTATTTTACTTATTTAGTAAAATATTTTTTATTAAAAAATACATTATTGAAATTGTCGTTCAGATAACCCTCCATAATCAATTAAAAAAATATATTTTTCAGAATAAGTAAAATAATAATTTGCGATTATTAGTGCAATAATAAATGAGGAGCTGGTAAACAAAATCAGACTAGTCCAGTTTATACGACAGGAAAATATTTGAATTACCTAGATAGAGACTAGCAAGGCAAAGTCAACAACTTTAACTAAAAAAGTACACATAATCGATTAAAAATTTAATTTTAACAAACTAAACTTTTTAGTTAATAAAATTTTTAAACAAAACCTTAATTTTCTCAATAAAATTTTTAATTTAAGTTTTCTTGAATTAAATTTGTGAGGAAAAATTTAATTGCCTTAATTAAATTTTTAATTGATTATATGTATATATTTTCCATTAAAGCTGTAGTTGGAAAATTGTTTCCGGTGTTCTACAGCATTAAAGTTTTCTGAAAAAAAAGACTATTAATTTTTTTTTAATAGAAAACTTTTTAAGATTTTAAATTAAACTTTTATTTAATTTAATCTTTAAACTAAATTATAATAAATTAAATTTTTATTTGATTATTTATAAGCAAATTATTTTTAATCAAAAACGTGGTAGCAAAACTATTTTCTGTATAGAAAATCTTCTAAAATTTAAAAAAAAAATACTAAAACAATTTTTTTAATAGAAAAATGTTTAAAATTTTGAATTGAACTTTTATTGAATTAAATGTTTAAGTAAAAGTTTAATTGAATTTAATAAATATTGAATTGATTACTTATATATTTTCTTAATTAAAAGTGCGGATGGGAGACTTTTTTCTCTGTGTAGAAAATGCATTAAGGTTTTACACAAAAAAAAAAAAATTCTATGAAAATTGTTTTTCATAGAAAAACTTTTAAATATTTAATTAACATGTTAATCAATTAAATTTTCAAGCAAAAGTTAACTTGACTTAATTTAACTTTCAATTGATTATTTATATATTTATTTTCAATTAAAGTTTTGGATGGGAAAATTTTTTTCTGTGTAGAAAATTAATTAAAATTTTTTTAAGAAAGGCTATTCAAGAAATTTATTATAGGACATATTTTCATAACTCTATTATATGTGAAATTCATTTGCTGGTGGTTAAGCATTGTCTATATGCATTTCATTCTTGCCTTAACAAATCGTCAGTAGACTTCGCTTATAATATTTTTCATATACAACTTTTTCGTAACATGCAATTATTTTATAGTTAACAAATATTTTAGGGCTAAATGTATCATACATCAAAACTCATCGAGAGCTAAAAAAGACTTCATGTAAAAAAATTTTAAGTAGACAGAGGAAAATAAAAATTTTTTATTCATAAAATATTTTATTATAATATAGATTTTGTCTGAAGCAAATATTAACTTTTTTTTAATTCTTTACATATCTTACTTACCCATGTAATTTTTTACAGAATGTTCTTCTATCGTAATTGAAAGTGGTCGATGCAGTATTTTTTTGGGGGGATTTGTGAGCAAAAATATTTTAAACTGTCATTTCTGGACTGATTAAAAAAAAAATTAATTAGTGTTCAACAGAAGACGACTTAGTTACTCCTCTTAAATATATCCAGCTTTATTTTTAAAAATTATTAAGGCTTTATAAAGGGGTTTCAAAGCAAATTTTCATACAAAAATTTTCTTATTAAGCCTTTATAAAGCCTTAATAATTTTTAAAAATAAGGCTGCTCATATTTATAATTAAAAATAAAATATTGGCTAATTTGATACATATATTTAACAAAGACCTAATTGAGAGCGACATTTTTTTACGAAGTTCCTGCTTTTATTAAAGATTTTATGTTTCTTATTTTGAAATAATTTTAAAATAGTTTAACGTACATATAATATATAATAATGTGTATGGACATGTGTATGTTTGTTTGTGTGTTTACGTGCGAAGACACAAGAGCCAAACGATTTAACGAGACCTCGCATGTGAGCTGATAACGGGTGAAGAAAGCTATACTGAGAAAAATTAAGGTCAATAATTTAAGAATAAAGATTTTTTCATTCAAAGAGTTTTTTATCATTTTCACAAAATCCATGTATTTGTGATTGAATGGAGAAAAATGTTGGGAATATAATTTTTTTTTTTTTGATTTTATTAACATTAGGAAAATAATTTTTTTTTAGTGTATGATTTAAACCCCTTTCTACAATTTTCTTTAATGCATGAATGCATATCTCAATACTGCAAAAGACAGAAGAAGTCTATTTGCACAATTCTCAAATAGTCCTAAATTAAACTTTTCTAATACATTTTTAATGCAAAGCACAGTGACCATAATTTAAATAAAAACTATTTTTATTAAGGAATTTTATGGTTTAGCAATTAAAAAAATTTTTGAAAAAAAATTATTTCAGAATGAACTCAGACTTTTAAAAAACTGGAGACTAATCGAACACAATTTAAAACTTTTTCCTTAAAAGCTTTACTGAAATATTTTTAGATTTCGTTCGATAAGTTAACAGTAAATTTTTTCAAAAAATTTAAGTTATCGATAAATTTATAAATAATTGTCTGATTTTCGATTAATTTCGATAAAAATCTCCATTAACTAAAAACTTTTCTTTAAAAATCTTTAGTTAATGATACATTTTCTGTAAAAATATTTAAATTATCGATAAATGATCATAAAACAATTTATTTATCGATTGGTTTGCATTTTATTTATCTATAATTTAAAAAAATTAAAATTATCTTAAATTTTAGTCACGGAAAACTTTTCTATAAAAAGTTTTAGTTAATCAAAAATTTTCTAAAAAACTTTTTAGTTATCAATAAATTTAAGAAAAAATTTCTCATTAAAATTTCTAAAAAAAAATAAATAAAAATGATCTTTAATTTTTAAACACTGAGATGTTTTGTTTAAAAAAGTTTAAGTTATTGATAAATTGTTTCTAAAAAATTTTAAGTTATCGATAAGTTTTCTTAAAATTGTATATTTAATAATTGAATCTCATAAAAAAAGTTATATAAAATAAAATAAAATTAACACAAATCTCAATTTTTGATAATTTTTCTTTAATTTATCTTTCTTTGTTTATAAAACAATTTACTTATCGATTAATTTTCATAAAAAAACTCTATAATCTAAAAATTAAAATTATCTTAAATTTTAGTCACGGAAAACTTTTTCTTAAAAAGTTTTAGTTCATGAAAATTTTTCAAAAAAATGTTTCAGTTATCGATAAATTTAAAAAAAATTTGTGTTTATCGTCTGATTCTCATTAAATATTCTAAAAAAATTACATACAAAATATTTGAAATTCTTAAACACAGATGTTTTGTTTAAAAAGTTTAAGTTATTATTGATCAATTGTTTAAGTTATCGATAAATTTTTATAATATTGTATATTTACTGATTTATTCTAATAAAAAACTCTATAAAAATAAATAAAAATATCATAAATCTCAATCACTGAAATTTTTTCTTTTAAACGTTTAATTTAATTTAAATAAATTTTTTCTAAAAAAAAATAATTTATCGATAAATTGTTACAAAATGCTGGAGTGTAATCGTGGCTTTCGATAACGAGATGATTCGATCACGTTTTTTCAGTTAGGGATTTTGGCTCTAGCTATCGAACAATGTAATAATATGGTTCGATATCTAATTCCATAATATCAAATTGAAAAAAAGTGATCAAATCAGCTCGTTATCGAAAGCGACGATTAGACCCCTGGATTAATTTATTGGTTCTCAAAAAAAAAATTCCATAAAATAGAAGAAATTTATTACAAATTTAAATCATTGATAGATTTCATTAAAATACTTAAGGTAATGATAAATTTTCTATAAAAAAAGAATTGAAGTTATCGATAAATTTGCTAAAATTAATGTATGTATACATACTTATATGCATATTTATTTTTTTTTTATTCTAAATATTTTAAAAAAATTTAATATTTATTATTAAAAATTTGTATTAGTTTTTCAGTTCCACTGTGCAGGAGTTTTACTTTAAATCCCAGTTATAAACATTTCAGTGAAGTTTTATCTAAGCATTTGGAAAACTAGTTGCTGCACCCTAAACTCTTCTGCATAAAATACACAGAAGAAAGTTTTTTGCTATTGCACTTTTAGTCGGGGTGAAGAAAAAGATAGTGGTCACATTAAACAAACAAAAAAATACCGAGCCTGTAACTGGGAAGTAGGCTCATGCAAAGCAATTTTTGCTAAACAACTTTTGAGTTTACGAGAGAGAGAGAAGAATTTTTGTATACTAAAAAAATTTTGCTTAATAAAAATTGCTGTGTGTGAACGCAGTGAAAGTTAACAAATTATTCCTACAAACCTGGCGAACGGGAATTGCTCTCTGAGTAGTTCTTAAATAACTTTGATAACTAGTAAGAGAGCAGTTCTCTTGTTATTATGTTTTTTTAACCGAACATGGTAATAATACTTATTAACTTTTGTAATTAAAAAATTTTTGCTGGGCAACTACAGTTTAACACACATGTGAGCTCAATTTTCGAGAGATAAGTAAATATGATATTGTTTTATATGTGGGAGCGTTAGTAACTTTTTCATATAAAAAATATTTGCAGTTTCCCATACATGTGAACGGAAATTTCGAATGATGAGTAAAGCGTGTCTGTCCTTCTTAGTAACTTTTTCAATTTAAAAATGTTTGCTGGGCAATTACAGTCTCCCACACACACATTCTCACACACATTCCCCCACATGTGACCGCAATTTTCGAGAGCTGAATATTGTTGTTATTGTTTTACATGTACGGACGGACGGGTTGAGTGCGTATCTGTTGTTGACACATGAATTTTGATGTTTATGATTTTCAAACGAGCGGCCGGGCGAGCATGATGACGATGTTCATCATACATTTTGGTGGAAGGGGTGGGGGCACATACATATAAATGGGTGAGTGGGCTTTTTTTAAGTTTAAGTGTGTGCGAGTTTCAAGAATATTTTTTTTTTTGATTCCTGGAAAGTGAAGCTGCTGTAGACGAATTGTTGTCCTTTTTGTTGGCCGCAGCACATGTGAATGACTTTTGTGAAACTCGCACGGAAGCGAAACAATGACGTTAAGTAAACACAGTTAAACAATCATATGGATTACATACACACATATATATGTATATACATATAAATATATATATGTATGTATAATATATTGTATAGGAATGTATATGGATATATTTATTTGTTTAAAAGCACTAACTGCTGCTGATAGAAATTTAATTAATTATTGCCTTAAATAAAAATCAATTAAAAATATTAGAGCAAAAATTTTTGTAAAATTTATATCAACAAAACAAATAAAAAAAATCAATTTTTTTATATAATAATGCAAGAAATATGTCACAATTATATTCTATGGCAAAAAGAAAAAAGTGCTTGAGTCGAGATAAGTTGTTAATGTTACCTCTTTAGTATGGATACTTGAAAGTAACCCTGAGCAAAATCTCAATTATTTTATATGAGTTTTGAGGAAATTATAAGCTTAATAATTTGCTGCTTATATTTTTTTTTGTTTTGTGATCTCATAAAGAATAAAAAGCTTAATTCAGCTTGTATTTTGTTATACAGTCGAATTCGCTTTAGCACAACACGCTTTACTGAAAAAATTCGGATTACTGAAAGCGATACAAGTCACCGCACTGATTTTAAACTTAGCTAGTGTTATTCACTTCGCTTTAGCGAAACATCGCTTTACTGAAAATATCGTATTACTGAAAACCAAAAGCAAGCCTACAATTACGTTTTGTATGAAACTTAATTCGCTTTAGTGAAAAAAATAAACAATGACAAATTTATTTATTAGAAATCGATTGCGTAAGTTAAGGCTGAAAAAATTGTGCATAATTTGTCCGTTAAAAAATTAAATGGCAAAATGTAGTTGTCCTTATCACTCATGCGTACTTTATATTTACTTTTCTATTATATCGTACTGATTTTAAGCCGTACATTTAATTGTAACAAATTTCAGTAATCCGAACTACGTTTTAGAGAAAAAATCGGATAACTGAAAAACATTTCCAGTAAAGCGAAGTCAACTGTACATTTGAAATTGAATGTATCACTCATATTGTGTAGAATGATATTTTCTTAAAAAAAAATTAAATTAACCAGGAATTTAAAAATTTAAAAATTTATCGGCAAAAGTTAATGAATTTCTGAAAATCGACTTTAAAGTTTAAAAAGTGCTCTTCCTACAAAATAGTAAAATATGACTTAAGCACTTTTTCCTTATGGCCACAGATATAATATATAATGATATACGGTTACATATTTATTTACAATTACTTTGCATAATTTTGCTTATTAAAGGCAATTACATCAATTTGTTATTTTGCCCCACGACACAGTTAAACAATTGAAGTTGTTATAAAATAAATGAGTTGTGAGTCCCCTTAAGAATATGAGTATCAAAGAGGAGATTTATTGACAATAATAATATGAGGTCAGGTAAAATTGTGTGGTTAGTGTATACAACTACATAAATATGAAATAAACCAAGAATAAATTCAACAAAAGTGGTCAGATTTTTATTTAATCTTTTAAGTATAAAAAAAATTTTAAAAAGCCAAAATTTCGACAAATTTTCTTATAAAACCATTGATGTAAATAGTCAGGGAAAATTTTAACCCTCTTTGCTAAAAAAATAAGGCTTTTGTAAAATACCCCCAAATGGAAACATAATGAGGAGAAAATGATATTAATTGCTAAAAAAAAACAAGTATACTTAAGCAAATAATTCGTAAGCTTAAATGTTTTCTCTCAAGCAGCGAAAAACTATAATACGCCACAACTAAAAATAAAAATTCACGCAGTTTGCTTATACTCAGAGTTTGGATGTTTAATCGAACACAAAAAATATATGCATGATACTCGAGATATTTATTTATCATTAGTCACCATATACAAGCATTTTAGTATATAAAATTTAATGGAAAATGTGTGTGTAGCTGTTTGAAAACATGCTTTATGCATGTGTGTTAATAAAATATCCCTGTATATACGCATTTGTAGCCGATTAATGGTCAAAGTATCTTTATACTCATGTTCATGCACACGTGAGCTGTGTTATTTAAATGAATTCAGTGAATTGCGACTTTGACCTGCGCACGAAGTGTTCCGCACGGACACTAGATATGCAATTCAATACGAATTTTAGCCTAAATAAAATTTAGTTTTGGCATGTTTTTTAACGTTCTTAGGCTTTTTTTGGTTTTTAGCGTTTTTTTTTTGTTTTGGCGTTTTTTGTATCTGGCGATTTTTTGAAATTTTTGCACTTCTTTCTCGTTTTGGCGATTTTTTTCGGTTTTTGGCGTTTTTTTACTTTTAGCAACTTTTTTTATTTAGGCAATTTTATTTTATTTTTTCGACTTTTTTCATATAGGTGATTTTGTTTAGTTTAGGCGATTTTTTCGGTTTTTGGCGTTTTTTTCATTTTGGCATTTTTTTTTGGTTTGTACACTTTTTTCTCGTTTCGGCGATTTTTTTGGGTTTTTTATGTTTTTTTTAATTTTGGCGTTTATTTTCATTAGCGCGATTTTTTTAGAATTTGGGGATTTATAGTTTTGGAATTTTTTTTTTCGTTCTTAGGTTTTTCAGTTTTGAGCATTTTTTAGTTTTGGCATTTTTCCCCGTTTTGGCCATTTTTTCGGTTTTTGACGTTTTTTTTTATTTTGACGATTTTTAGGAATTTGTCGTTTTTTTAAATTTTTCAATTTCTTTCATATACATATGTGATTTTGTTTAGTTTTGGCGATTTTTCCGTTTTTGGCGTTTTTTTTCATTTTGGCAATTTTTTCTGTTAAAACACTTTTTTCTCCTCTTGGTGATTTTTTTAATTTTGACATTTTTTTTAAATTTTTTTTTTAATTTTGACGATTAATTTTAATTTTAGTGATTTATTTTTTATATATAAACAATTTTTTAGTTTTGGCGCCTTTTTCGCTTTTTGGCGATTTTTTTCGGTTTTTGACGTTTTTTTAATATTGGAGATTTTTTTAATATTGGGCGATTTTTTTTTTAGAATTTGGCGATTTATTTTAAGGTCAGAGATTTTTTTTAATTTATGTAAATTTTTTTTCCTTTTGACGATTTTTTTTTAATTTTTGGCTTGGCGATTTTATAATTTTGGAATATTTTGGTTTTACCGAACACCCTTTAATTTTTAATTCTCATGTATTTGTTGTTGTAACGGTAAATGTTCTACATACTCTGTCCAAATTTCAAGTCTGTAGGCTCTTACGGTTCCTGAGAAAATAGACTGTGACGGACAGACGGCCAGACGCTCAGTGTAACGGAAACAATAGGGTTCCCTTTCACCTAAAAATTGTTTTAAACATAGTCATTGGATGTCTATAGTTATAAGTATTGGGTTTAAAATTAATGCATGTGTTTGCATATGAGCGTATTTTTAAGTTTTAGCTGTACGAATTCATAGTTTTTTGTTTGAAGAATACTCAAAGGGTATTTAAAATGATAATTTAATCGTTCTCTGCTAATGAGTTAAAATAATATACAAATATATTTCATTTAAGATTCTACTACAAACCTGTGCATACATTAACAGCTGGGCTCATGATATCGAAGGTTATCATTCGCATTTGTTAAACAGCTGATTAACCCTTACAGCACAACAAGTCAATTGATACCGAACGCGATCAAACCACAAATCCATTTTTTTTTTTGCTTTTAATAAATAGTTTGCGAAAACTTGTAACAAACAAAACACAAGCACCAGTACAAAAAATTATTTTTAACCGACCTCAAAATAAAGGAGGAGGTTATCAATTCGTCAATATTTTTTTGCACATTTTAGGCCGTGGCAATATTTACGTGTCGTCTTGATGAGACGTCGACAATGCCCTTCACAATAAGAGGGGGAATGTGTAATTTTTTACTGGGAATTAAATACTAAAAAAATACGGTCTTCCCAAACTAAAAAAAAACTCTATAAAATTTAATGACTTAATGAGAGCTCTTAGAGTAAAAAATAAATATGTATGTTTGTGTACAGCATATGTTTGTATATGCAATCAACTAATAACCATTATATAATATTTGTATATTCCCTCCCCCTCCCCCCACCACCGCACATAAAACCTAAGCGATCATTTTTCAACTGTAACCCAAGAGGTCTCTATAACAATTCGCACACAAAGAATTTGTGTTAGTTGAGTTTACAAACAAATAATAAATACCAGCAGAGAAGAAGAGAAAAAAAAACTAATTTGCAAAACAAATTGTATCATAAATTGCAACAAATTTCAAGTTAATATACACCAGCTAAACCTTATTCCTCAATGTCTTAGCCATAAACGTCATAAACAACATCATTATCATCATCGTGAATGTGTGTGTAATCGTAATATAAAATCGTCAAGCGCCAATGTCAGTCGTCAGCCTGGTAACGAAACGAAATGAAACCATAAACAATAAACCCCAAACCAACAACAAAACCATCCTGCTTTTTTATTTTCTTTTACCAAAAAAAAAGATATAAAAATATCGAATTCTTGCAGTTCAATATTTATTTATATGTGTGTGTAAAGTGTTCGCTGTAGGAGCAGTTACATATTTTATTCCTCCCAGATCTGGAGCAGCTTACAAAACAGGCGAAAACAGCAAAAGCATCGAACCAAAGTAGTAAAAGTAGTTGATAAAAAGCAAAAAAAATAAAAGAAAAGAGGAAATTTATTACATTTATTGCAGTCGTTTGTAGCCAATTGATTTTTCGTTGACTGTTTATAATGTGGTTCAACACTGAAGACTATTTTACAACAAGCCACAAGTACGAGTATGTTTATTCCACGTTTATATGGAGTTCAATTTAAGTACAAGTATTTATTATACTCCCAGCATGCACACAGTTTATTCACATTATGATTTGTAGGTCTAAGCGAGTAACAAAGTGCACTACACTATCATAAAGTAAATAAAACACTTTAAGTAAATCACAAACAACTCTCGTATGCTATTTCATTTGAAAATTTTATATATAAAACTAACATTAATATTAAGTAACATCACTTAAGGTGGTTAAAATGAAGTGAAGGCTGGTCCGCTTAACCACAATTTTCCTGGGTTGTTTTTATTTATGCGAATAACCCCGAAGCAATTCCTGAGGTCAGATCGGAAATCCAACGCGTCATCGGTGAGATACAGCAACATCTCTGTGCAAAAGTCATTGAAAATTTCAAGAAAAGAGAAAAAGATTTCCGGTCATCGGAGCCATGGGGGACATTTGCCGGATATTTTATTACATACTTAATCGGAACATGTCTTCTTTACAATACAATAAAAATATCACAACTCTGTCATAAAATACTTGTTTTTATTTTAAAATCAAAAAGTGCACTCCTATCGAGACACTCTTTATTTCTAAATTTTGTTTTGAGTAAATTCATTCTGCTGAATATATGTACATACATGCGTGCAACTCAAGTCAAGGAATTGTGTACTCAAAAAATCTAAGCCCAATTTTGGCCACTAAATTCATATTACTTCTGTCATTGTAACTCTAACACATTCTTCTACTGTCACTTATTTTGAATTTTTCCTTTTCTGTTATAAAATTGTTGTAGAAATTATATTTTGTAATTTTTAAACTATATTCCAATGAAAAAAAATTTATATACAGTAGTTTTCCGATTTAACGAACCTAATTTTTGTCAGGCCTGTCCTCTATTTTATTCAAAACTCAAAGCATATGTATGTACTCGTAGTAGTTTTAAAATTTTATTAAAAAAATCATACATATTTCTTAAAAATATACTTTATTAAAAGAAAAATTCATAAAGCACTATAATACAAAAATAATTTATTTAATTAAGGGGTTAAGCACAGTCTATTTTTGGAATTGATATCTTTCTGTTAATGGCATTTTTTTGAATTTAATAATATAATAATTTTGTTTTGTTGAGCCCATGTAATACAAATTTCGAAATTCTTAATGACATCTTCGTGTTTTATTTTTGGCTCTTGAATTTCAGTTCTATCCAGCTCTTTTTTCACATTGGTTTTTTTATCGGGTATGTCTTCTTCTTCGGTTAAAGGACTATTTTCAATTCATTTATTAAAATTTTAATTAAATTTTTTTGTTAACCTGCGTTGCATGAGGAACCATTTGAAAAAGTTTGTTCGGGAACTCACCTTGGTTTATAGCTCTTCTAGTGTGTTACCCAAAAATACTGTTTTTAATATTCCTTAAAAGATTTTCCTTTTAGTTTAGGATTGTATAAATCCGTAACCCACAGACCATTTGAATGATCATCGATAATTTTAACTTTATCATATCCTTATCTTATCCTTTAAGAACAATCTATTTCCTTTAACTATTTTGATGTTCGTAGCGCACATTACTTCTCACAACTGACCTTCAAATGATATCAAACCAAACCATCAATAGAAGAAAACTAAGGGTGTATTTTTATTTATATTCTTTCTCAATAATTTTCTGGTAGAAATTATGTTTCTTATTTAATTTTACATTTGTTTGTTATACCGAGTACAAAATAAAATTTTTGTTCTTTATATAAGGTACTCAGTAGAAAGAAATTGTATGTTCGTTAAATGCAATGTTCACTAAATCGAATGTTCGTTAAATCGGAAAACTACTGTACATATTTTTATATGTTAAAAAATAATTAATTTTTATAACTTGTTTATGTCTTTAATAAATTGTTAGAGAACAAACACACAATTTAACGAACAAAAATAGGCTAAACAAGCTAAATGAGTTTAAAAAATAAATAAATCCAGCTAAATAAATCCAGTTAAAATAATCAAAAATAAAAATAAAATAATCAAAATTTAGCCCAAAATAAGCTAATATGGTCACACTACTTGTTTTACTCAACATAGGAATTTTCCAGACTGTTGGCAACATCCAGACAAATTCTTTTATTTGTATGTATGTATGTATGTATGTATGTATGTATGCAGTAATAATATTCACCGTTTAATATTTTACTAATATTTATTCACCACTTAGAAGGTTTGTGGATAAACTCGTAGTCAACACTGTTTTGTAACGATATAGATCAACAGCATATGAAGGGAATTTTTCTTTATGTGACGTTAAACGTTACCAACCGATGTTACTAAATTGTAACATCGTTGCCACTAAGAATTTTTAAAAAACAAAAGTAATCGGTATCCCCAGCAGTGTTGCCACAACAAAAAAATTTTATTTATTTTTTTATTTCACCCGACAGTGGTAATAATGGAAAAATTTTAAAGTTGAGCTTATTTAGCAAAACTGAGGATTAACTATCGAGAACTTTATCGCCGAGTTGTAGTAATGACCCTTAAGGCTCAGTTAGACGACTGTAATCGAATGTAACTGCAAACGTAGGAAACAGCTGATCGGTATTTTTATATGAAAAATAGGTTACTTTACTTATGATACTTAATAGGACCTTACTTCCCTAATTTCTTCTTTATATTACAGCATAATGTAATAGTAGGCTTTCAAGGTCTTTATTGTATTTTACTTTATATTACATTTCTATAACCACTTTTATTACTTTTCCCATAAAAATATCGATCAGCTGTTTCCCACTGTTGCAGTTACATTCCATTACAGTCGACTAACTGAGTCTTTAAGAAGTGTAATTTAAATTCGTTGTAACTTATTTTATGCAACTAAATAAAGGTTGCTGTAGATTATTTTCGACATCTTAATTTTATTTTATTATTTTTTTGCACGTACATGTTTACAACTTTTATTGTTGCCATTAACAGTAAAATACCGTGAAAAAAATTTATACATATAATATGTGTAAGTATAAATAAAAGATGAAATGCAAACGAGCTAAGTAAGGAATGCCGAATGCTTTTACTACATCAGCCATTTAAATCAAGTTCAAATTTCCAATTGTAAAAAGATAAAACCTTATTTAGGTGCTCTCTGCGCCATGAAGAACATCAACAGCGAATTGAATGTGTTTTTAGGGTTTAAAAGATTTATTTTGTTGTTACTTGTTGTTTGGATATTTGGGAATTTTAACAACAAATATGGAAATTTTGTAGGGTTATTTATGATAGTGTTTACAAATTATGGCGTAATTTTGCACATAGTCCTTACTACTAGTGTGTGTAGGTAAGTGTAAGGTGTAGGTGTGTTACATCTTGGTGAAGATTATTGTCGAAATCCATTTCTATTATGTAGTGGCAGTCAGCGTTGCGAATAATAATATTCGCACTGATGTTACTTAAATATTCTGAACTAACTTGAGCATATACATAATTTTATTCGAATAATTTTTATCGTAGAGTTTCATAAAAATAATTTGTTTAAATTTTATTTTATTCGAACAAATTTAATCGAGTACTTTTATTCCAGATTTTATTATTTTTTAAAAATATTTTTTTATGTGTTAATTTTATTCGGCAAATTTTGTTTGAATAATACTTTTTTATAACAATTTTAATTAAATAATTAAGTTCGAATAATCTTATTCGATTAAAGATTTCATAATTTTATCAAATATTTTTTTATTTCAATTTTAATTAAATAATTTGTTTCGAAAAAAATTGATTCGATTAATTATTGAGCAAACAATTTTATGAGAATAATTTTTTTTATTTCAATTTTATTCGGCAAATTTTGTTTGAATAATACTTTTTTATAACAATTTTAATTAAATAATTTGGTTCGAATAATCTTATTAATAATTATAATCTTATTAATTATTGTGCAAAAAATTTTATCAGAATAATTCTTTTCAGTTAATTTTATCCGATAAATTTTCTTCGAATAATTTTATTCGACTAACTTAATTTTTTATTCCAATAATTTTATTGTAGTTATTCTTAAGCTTCTTGCTTTTAATTTTATTCGAATAAATTTAATCGATAATTTATATTCTAGATTTCATTATTTTTTCAAATGTGAATTTTTTGTAACAATTTTAATTAAACAATTTGGTTCGAAAAATTTTATTCGATTATTTATTGTGTAAGAAATTTTAACAAAATAGTTTTTTTTCAATTAATTTAATTCGGCAAATTTTGTTTGAATAATTTTATTTCAATAATTAAATTCGAATAATATTTTCGAGTAATTTTTTTTGTATAATTTTTTTCATATAATTTTTTTTTATGATTTTAATAAAATATTTATATTCAAATAACTAGATTTGATTATTTTCTCAAATATATTTTTTTCCAAATATTTTATTTGAAATCTTATTCGAATAAAATTGCTCAAATATTCTAGTACAACTCTAAATTTAAATGTTACACATTATAAAAATATTTTTTAATTTGTTCAAATGTAAACTACTAAATATCTCGACAACAGAAATATATGACTTAGACCACTTTCATAATTAAGGGCACATCTGTATGTAACTTATGATTTAAGATTATCCAAACAAATTTGATCATCCAAAAATTTCTAAAGAGAATATATTTGCTTGTGCCTGATAATAATGAATTCTTTTTCAAAATACTATTTCCTACCTCCATGCAACTTAATTAAATCTAATGATGTATTAATTTAATCTCCTCCATTTGATGAAAAATGTCAAGTCCCTGGCGTCAACACTAAAATCAAAAAAAAAATATTAAAGCGGAAAATGTTTACAGCACAAATGTGCGTTTTACCAAATTTGCCTGGCATAAGAACAGCAGTACATGTGTGTTGGTCAAAATTGTACAATCATAAATCATCAAAACCTGTCGTGGCGTGTACAAAATATCATCAGCAAGTACGAGTGTGTACACGGCTGACTGGTCAGCTTCGTTGCCAGACAGACCGCCATTGACCAAAATCTAAAAAAAAACAAAAACAAGGAACAAGTGCACAGACTACACTTGCAGTCATGGCCACCTCACCCGGCCACTTACGTGGGATGTTGGTTGCAAAATCAAAAAAAAAAAAAAAGAGAGAGAGAGAGAGAGAAATAAACACTGCAAGAGGAATTAAGAGCCATCAACTGAACTAAAACTGTAACTGGAAAACAAACTTTATTTGTGTATGTATGTAACTAAGCGAAAGTGCTGCGGGGACGGACAATGGAAGCTGCATAAATGATTGTTTGACGATTTGAATAAATAAATGAATAAATAAGCGGAAGTGTGCAAACGTTTGTCTATTTGTTTGGCAGATTTGGAATTTAAGTTTACATTTTGTTTTCATTTACTGGTTTTTTTTGTAGTTAAATTTTTTTATTTTAGTCTGCTTTTTCATTTCTTTTGCATTTTATTTTTTTATTTTTTATTTTTTGTTTTTACTAAAAAAAACTAATTGCTCTTGTAACACCTGTTACCGGCCGCAATTTGCATTTATATTACACAAATCATCTTAGAAAGCTTTTTTAGGGTTTCCTTTTATTTATCTATTTTTTTCTTCTTGGCATTTTAGCAAAAATATGAAATATTTTGTGGTTTAAAAAATAATTTTGCACTAGTGAAAAAAATATTAAATGGTTTTTATGGCCAAAATGATTAAAAGCGAGGGAAAAGGCTATAAATGAGACAATGTGCCACTTTGTGGTCAAATAAAAAAATAAAATATATAGAAATCATTAACCATTATTTGTGGGCAAGATTTTCATTTCACATAAAAAAATAAACGTTTTTGGAATATTAAAAATATGTTTTAATAGTTAAGTGAATGAATATAGAAGTAGGAGAAATAAAATAAGAGAACAAATTAAGCTCAAATTAAACTCACAGATATATGTTAAGTAAAAAAATTTTAATTCACCCTAGAGCGCACTTAATTTAAAAAAATTTTTTTAGTTCAAGTTGAGTTCCTAGTCTTTAAAGATTGATTATAAAATTTTGTAGCACATGTTTTCGTACAGCATATTAACCCTTTAAGCGGCCTACACATCATCAAAATGCTTCATATCACTTATGTTTTGATGCGCATATGCTAAATGTTCCGTCAAGCATTAATTTTGAGTTTTATTTTGAGCTGCCATTATCTTTTGAATCTCAATAGCGTGGATTTTATTTTGCGTTTTATTTTTTCGTGTCAATATCGTAAAATTTAGTGCAATAATGGCAATATCAAGGCGAGTTAATATCAGATGATTGATGATCAATTGCCAAATTCTCTGGTGTCACTTTAAACAAAACTTTGGCAAATATTTTTACAGAAGGAGACTTTCACTAACAAATTGACACGTTTTTTTCTGTAGGTATTGAAATCTTTTCGTTTTGGCGAAGTTTTCGGTTTCTGAGGATTCGGTTTTTTTAGTTTAAGCGATTTTTTTAGTTTTCGACTATTTTTCAGTTTTCGGAAATTTTTTCCGTGTTTGACGTTTTTTTTAATTTCTGGCGAATTTTAATAGTTTTTGCGATTTATATTAGTTCCGGCGATTTTTTTTCGGTTTTTGGCGATTTATTTATTTTTGGGCCGATATTATTCCTTTTTTGCATTTTAGTGCCTTATTTCTCATTTTTGGTAATATTTTTCGTTTCACTATTTCTTGTTTCGGGATTTTTTTAGTTTTCTTGGCGATTTTTTTAGTTCTAGCTATTTGTATTAGTTTTGGCACTTTTTTTCATTTGACGTTTTTTCGGTTTTTAGCGATTTTATTCGGTTATTTTTTAGTTTTACAAAATTTCTTAGCTCTGGCGATTTTTTTTTAGTTCTGGCGATTTTTTCGACGTTTTGCTTTTTTTTATTTTTGCCGATTTTTTACTTTTGGTGACTTATTTGCATTTTAGTGACTTATTTTTAATGTTTGGTGATATTTTTCATTTGACGATTTTTTTCGCGATTTTTTTTTAATTTTGGGATACATAAATTTTTTGGCGAACTTTTGTAGTTTTAGCGATTTATTTAAGTATTGGCGTTTTTTTTTTGTTTCTGGCAATTTTATTCGGTTGTTTTTAAGTTTTAGAAAATTTTTTAGTTCTGGCGATTTTTTTTCGTTTTGGCGATTTTTTCAGTTCTTGAAGACTTTTTTATTTTTTGCCGATTTTTTTCAATGGTGATTTTTTTGCATTTCAGTGACTTATTTTTAATTTTTGGTGATATTTTTCCTTTGACGATTTGTTATTTTGGGATTTTTTTTAATTTTGGGATTATTTAGTTTTTTGGCGAATTTTTGTAGTTTTAGGGATTTATATTAGTTTTGACGATTTTTTTCGGTTTTAGCGATTTTATTCGGTTGGTTCTTAGTTTTGGAAAAAAATTTAGTTCTGGCAATTTTTTTTTTCGTTTTGTCGATTTTCTCGGTTCTTAGCGATTTTATTTTTTGCCGATTTTTTTCTTTTGGTGACTTTTTTTGCATTTTAGTAACTTATTTTAAGTAATATTTTTTTATGTAATATTTCTCATTTCACGATTTCTTGTTTCGTGATTTTTTTTAATTTTGGGATTTTGTAGTTTTTTTGGCGAATCTTGTAGATTTAACGATTAATATTAGTTTTGACACTATTTTTCATTTTGACGACTTTTTTCGGTTTTTAGCGATTTTATTCGGTTTTTTCTAGTTCTGGCGATTTTTTTGGCGATTTTTTTGGCGATTTTTTTGTCGATTTTTTTTGCCGATTTTTTTACTTTTGGTGACTTTTTTGCATTTTAGCGACTTATTTTTAATTTTTGATGATACTTTTCATTTTACGATTTGTTGTTTCGGGATTTTTTTTACTCTTGGGATTTTTTAGTTTTTGCGTTTTTGAAAATTTCAAATTCCACCAAGTTATCAAAAAACATTAATTAATAGAATACCCTTTAATTTTGATTTGTTGAATTACAGTGTATTTTTATGCACACAACAGCTAACTTTGAAAATTTCATATATTATATTATAACAAACTGTGACAGACAGACAGACAGATGGACATCGTAGCGTAAACAATAGGGTTACCTTTCACCTTTGGTGTACGGAACCCTAAAGATACACAACTTCCTGTAATGTGTTACACAGCATGTATACTGTTTTCCCAAGTCTTTTTTGTCATTAGACTGGCAATACCTTTGCCTGTTACAAATATTAAATTGTAGAGTGGCAACGCTATTTAAGCCCATAATGTATGCAGCTCATATTTCGTGTAAAAGACAAAAATAGACATGAGATTGAAAAAAGAAACACTAGATTTTTAATTTAAGCTGCAGTTTTGTTTTTCATTTTTCGTTCGGCCAAATGAAGAACAAAAAAAGAGTTGCAAGAGCATAAACATGTAGACTTGACATGTTAATGTGGGAGTTTTGTACCATTTGCTAATGGGATGTATGTATGGATGTAGGCACAAATACCAAAAGCTTCATTTTATTTTTATATTCCAAAAAAAGGGGGTCAAATTTAAAACCCCAATACATTTCAAACTTGTAACTTAGTATTACAAGTATGCTGAATATGTAGGTTGCTTTTGTTTTAAGGTTGCATAAAATATATGAAATGTATGTAAAAGTTTTTCAGCAAGCTGCCCAGCCGTTCTTAAGAATCAAGTATACATTCTACTTATAAAAAATATTGAAAATTATTTTATAGTTATAATATATTAAGTATTCAATCATTTAAGATAAAATGAAATTTACTCTTAAACTAATTCTTTTAGAGCTGCTTCAGAACTGCGGGGTGAAGTTTTTGCACAGCAGTGGCTGCCTTGTGTGTAGGTTCCTTGTTCAAAGTTATCATATTGATAAAATACGAGACCACAACCCAAACACAACACATGTTGCAACACAACGAACGCAGGCATTCAACTCCCTGCTACAAAACAACACAACATACATATGTACTTTAAAATTGCAGTCACAAATTTTAGCATGTAATTTTTGGTAAACATACACACAACAACCGAGTATTCATTACAACCAAATGAAATGTGTGCCCTCTTACTCTCTTGCTTCCCCTCCCCACTATTTTTTCATTGTTTCTTGTCTTTCCAATTTGTAGGTGCCATCTATCGTTTGCTTTGTATTCATTTCAATGGGAGTTTAGATTTAAGTTCTTAAGCAAAACTGCAATGTACTCTTTTCCCTTGCTTTTTCTGGCTTTTTATAATCAAATTATGGTTTTCAAAATATTGTTTAACCTTTCCGTTTGACAAGTTTACATGATGTTACAAATACATATTGTATACGATATGTTTAGTATACAAATATATTTATTATCCTGCCATAACCTTGTTACCCCGCATTGACATATATTAGCATGGCCCATATTGACATTCTTGAAATGCATGGCCCATATTGACATTCTTGAAATGTTAGGATACACCTTTTATTTTTACAGTTTTCTAAGAACTTTGAAACATATTCTCATCTAAGGAAAATTTGTATTAAAAACATTAAAGCATACAGTATAAAGTATAAAGTATAAAGTATAAAGTATAAAGTATAAAGTATAAAGTATAAAGTATAAAGTATAAAGTATAAAGTATAAAGTATAAAGTATAAAGTATAAAGTATAAAGTATAAAGTATAAAGTATAAAGTATAAAGTATAAAGTATAAAGTATAAAGTATAAAGTATAAAGTATAAAGTATAAAGTATAAAGTATAAAGTATAAAGTATAAAGTATAAAGTATAAAGTATAAAGTATAAAGTATAAAGTATAAAGTATAAAGTATAAAGTATAAAGTATAAAGTATAAAGTATAAAGTATAAAGTATAAAGTATAAAGTATAAAGTATAAAGTATAAAGTATAAAGTATAAAGTATAAAGTATAAAGTATAAAGTATAAAGTATAAAGTATAAAGTATAAAGTATAAAGTATAAAGTATAAAGTATAAAGTATAAAGTATAAAGTATAAAGTATAAAGTATAAAGTATAAAGTATAAAGTATAAAGTATAAAGTATAAAGTATAAAGTATAAAGTATAAAGTATAAAGTATAAAGTATAAAGTATAAAGTATAAAGTATAAAGTATAAAGTATAAAGTATAAAGTATAAAGTATAAAGTATAAAGTATAAAGTATAAAGTATAAAGTATAAAGTATAAAGTATAAAGTATAAAGTATAAAGTATAAAGTATAAAGTATAAAGTATAAAGTATAAAGTATAAAGTATAAAGTATAAAGTATAAAGTATAAAGTATAAAGTATAAAGTATAAAGTATAAAGTATAAAGTATAAAGTATAAAGTATAAAGTATAAAGTATAAAGTATAAAGTATAAAGTATAAAGTATAAAGTATAAAGTATAAAGTATAAAGTATAAAGTATAAAGTATAAAGTATAAAGTATAAAGTATAAAGTATAAAGTATAAAGTATAAAGTATAAAGTATAAAGTATAAAGTATAAAGTATAAAGTATAAAGTATAAAGTATAAAGTATAAAGTATAAAGTATAAAGTATAAAGTATAAAGTATAAAGTATAAAGTATAAAGTATAAAGTATAAAGTATAAAGTATAAAGTATAAAGTATAAAGTATAAAGTATAAAGTATAAAGTATAAAGTATAAAGTATAAAGTATAAAGTATAAAGTATAAAGTATAAAGTATAAAGTATAAAGTATAAAGTATAAAGTATAAAGTATAAAGTATAAAGTATAAAGTATAAAGTATAAAGTATAAAGTATAAAGTATACTGTAATGCAACGACGGCACATACAAAGATTGCTTTGAAAAAATTTTCCCTTAGAAAATAGGAACCACCCTAATAAAGAGGCATATAAGGTAGACAAATTTAATAATGTTGTGTTGGGTTTGAAATCTGTGTTCTTTTCATGCTTTTTTGTTGTAGTTTTTGTTATTGTAATTCTGTTTTTAGTTGTTAAACAATTAGTAAATAATAAAATTTTGTTGTTTCAAGAGTTGTTGTAGTAGTTTTTTTTGTCTATTGTTTTATAAATTAATTTATTTTGCGGTTTATTGGGAATTGTGTTTTTATTAAAACAATACTGCATGGGTAAGTAAATCAGTGTGTGCATATACATACGTATACATACATACATACAAATTTATGTCTGTATGTA
Organism: Tachina fera; assembly: GCA_905220375.1. NCBI lineage: Eukaryota > Metazoa > Arthropoda > Insecta > Diptera > Tachinidae > Tachina > Tachina fera. The sequence goes on from LR999963.1 coordinate 183,735,187, forward strand.
TTTACTTAAATGTTTTTCGTATGAATTAATTATTCCTATGCTAGACTTCTATAGAATAGTTTAAAAAAATACATAAATATCCCTTGCATTTTTTTTCATTTTGTTGTAGTAGTAGAAAGAAAAGAGGGAGCCAAAAACTCTCCCAACTCCCTGTTTACACCATCTAATGAAAGAAAGATTCAATAAATTAACCATTAACAAAATCAGTTGATATAGTTAATATCTTTACTGTTAATTTAAGCATTTACAAAATATTTGCAAGAAAAAACACACATAAATGCGCCACCATCAGCATCTATCAAAAATGAAAGAGTGTGAGAGAGAGGGAGAGTCTGTGGGAAAGAGTGGCAACGAGCGTGTGAAAGGAAGTGAAAATAATGCAAATAATGGAAACATTATTAAATGATGCGGAAATACAAAGATAAGCCAAAATTTATTTTAAAAAAATAAAAGTCTAGTTAATAACAGCATTGTTGTTACTACTGCATAGAACCAGAAAAGAACAAAAGGACACAGGCCATTTGAGGCACTTGCAAGCACATAAAAAGCTATTTACCATCATTAGTGGAACAAAAAGAAAGTTTTGTGGGAAAAAGTTATTTGTTTAAAAAACATACAGAAGACGACTTAATTAAAATTGGATTTGATGTATAGAACTACTTAGACGGACCTTTTAAATTCCCGGTAAAGCGGGAAAGATTTTACTGTTTTGTGGGACTCCCGCTCAGTTAATAACCACACAAATTATTATTTAGTTTAATTTAGTTAAAAAAAACAACTGAAAGGCTTCTTTATATGTCACAAAATGTTTACTAATTTATTTAATTAATTTTTTATAACGACTACTATGACATAAAGTGCACAAAATTCTATTACCACGTTTATACGGGCGTCCTTTTCTCAAATAAAAATATTGCAAATAGAGAGTTTTGCCGCTTAAGCGACGATTTAAGCGATTTTTTATATGCAAATAGCTAATTCACAAAAAAACCCTGATTAACGCACTATTCGCAAGTGAAATGCTTGAGTCAGCCACGCTTACAAATGTTTGATAACAAAAAACAATAAATGGCTAAATATTGCACAAAAAACATTGATAAAAGCAAATAATTATAATTAAAACAAATAATTATTTCATATTTTAAACATTTACACTTTACATTTACACTGTCAACATAAGTAAGTTTTCTATAGAAGTACTACCAAGTTTGTGTGCTTTTGCTAAGCCGTATAAACAGGGCAAATAGCACGCGTATAAACGTATGCAAAAAATAAATATATCGGCAACGAACGGTGCTTTTGAAAAGATGAGTTAAAGTTTTAAAATTGTTATATAAAACTGGAAAAATAAATATAAAAAAGCTAAAAAATGTGCGTAATTAAATCTTATTTAATTCAAGTAATTTTGAAAAAGTAATAAATCTAACGAAATAACCATAAAGTTTAATTATTCTTTCAAATGTTTTGCTCAAATTTGTAATACAAATTATTTGTGCAAGTGCTTTTGTTTTGTTGAACGAATATGCGCATCAGAAGCTGTACAAATATTAGTAATAGCCTCCACGTGTTAAGTTTACTAATAATAAGCGCTTGTTGCTGTTGTCATTGTTTTACATCATTTTATGCGTGAGTCATGTATTAGTCACGCATGAAGCACGCGTTATTGTGACTCTATATATAATAATGATTTTTTTAATTAACGTGCATGACTTTAGCTAGCTTTCTTAGGCGTGAGTCATGATTAGTCACGCATGAGTCAGGCGTGAGTGTGGCTCCACTTATATACATATAATAATTATTTTTAAAAATAACGTGCGTGAGTTTAGCTTCCTAAGCGTGAGTCATGTATTAGTCAGGCATGAGTCACGCGTGATCGAGGTTCAATTTATAAATCATAATGATTTGAAAAAATAGCATGTGAGACGTTAGCTAACTTTCTTAGGCATGAGTCATGTATTAGTCACGCATGAGTCACGCGTGGTTGTGGTTCTATTTAAATATAATAATGATTTAAGAAACTAACATGTGTAACTTTAGCTAACCTTCTTAGGCGTGAGACATGAGCATGAGTCACGCGTGAGTGTGGTTTTATTTATATATAATAATGAGTTTTAAAAATAACGTGTCTGACTTTAGCTAACTTTTTTAGGCGTGAGTCATGTATTATTCACGCATGAGTCGCGCGTGATTGTAGTTCTATCTATGTATATATAATAATGATTTAAAAAATAATGTGTGTGACTTTAGCTAGCCTTCTTAGGCGTGAGTCATATATTAGTCAGGCATGAGTCACGCGTGATTGTAATTCTATTTATATAAATATAATAATGATTTTTTTAAATAACGTTTATGACTTTATTTAACTTTTGTTAAGCGTTAGTCAAGTATGAGTCATGCGTGATTGTGGTTCCATTTATATATAATAATGATTTTAAAATATAACGTGTATGACTTTAGCTAACTTTCTTAGGTTTATTAAATAATCTATTTTTGTATAATTCTTATCCGAAGTCCAGCAGGGTGTGCGAATAAAAAACCTAAAAAATCATGAACTTTTGCTTGTCTTTTCGGTTAAGCAGCGTTTTTATGCATTTTGTTCCTGCTTCAGTATTTTTTATTAAAAAAAAATATTTTATTAGTTAATTAATAATTGCTTTAGTTTTGGGGAGGGGAATTTTTGGCTCCCCCTCCTATACCTTGAAGATTTTCTTAGAACCTGACGTTTGTTCTAAGAGTTATCCATATCAAATTTAGTGTGCTTCACTATTTTAATTCTGAAGATATAGGGAAAAAATATTATTTTGCATGGGGGGTATCCGTTCCCCATCCTATACCTTCAAGATTTTGTTATTTTAGTTATGGAGACATGAATTAATCCGCGTAAAAGTATCCTTTTGCCGCCCCACTGTGCATCGTTGGACAATAGAAAACTTAAATTGAATTTGATTTAAATTCTAAAAGTCCTTAAAAATATGCAGTAGTATTCAATAATGAAAAATAGTAGAATTTGCCAAAACACAGGAAATTTTATTAAGCAATGCCAATTATTGCACAATATTTTTGCAAGTGTAAGGGTGGCTTAACTTAATTAAACTATACGAAAGTATTTAAAAAATTCTTGGGTAGTAAATTTATGCTTTTACTTGATGTTTCCTTTGTTTTCTTTATTTAAGATTCGAATAAAAAAAATACAAAAACAGTAAAAAAACATTACAAAGATTTAAACATTTTCCACTTAAAACTATATAATGAACAAATTTTGTTCACACACACACACACACATTAACATAAAAACCATGCTTCTTCTCAAAATTGTAATAAAATTAAAAAGCAACAACAAGAAAGAACATGAAAGTGAGAAAAAAAATTTCAATTACATTCGTACAATTAAATTTATATTTATGTTTGCATATGAAGAGAATTTTCATTAAACGTTTTTCTTTATTTCTTTTTTTTTTGTCATTTAAACGAGATTTTGCTTCTTGTATGTATGTATGTATGAGTTTGTGTGTAGGAGAGTATGCATGTATGTATGTATGTATGATTATTTCTCTCTCCTCATAATTCACATGCGATAAGTGATATGTCCCATTAGTCAGCGTGAGTATGTTAAGCTTTATGGTGATTTTTTTTTTTAATTTCAAGTGATTATTCAGGGTGGCTGGTGTTCGGGGACCTACATAAATATAAAAATACATACATACATACGTATGTATATATGTACATATGTATGTACATGAATAAATATGTTTGCAGGCTTTCCTTGAAATGTATTCAGTGATGTTTAAAACTGTAATGAGTTGCAGTGACATTTAATTATCACATGTTGTTTACGAAAAATGTATGATGACGATGATGATGTCGTTTTACTTTTTATATGGCTGTAGTTGTTTATGATAATTTGTTTGTTGTGTTTTATTTGAAAATATGAACAACAAAAAAAATTCAAGAATTGTGTGCAATTGAAATAATGTGAATTAAAGTGTATTTATAACAATAATTCTTCTTTTTTTAATTTGTAATTTGTTGCTTGTATTAAAAAAAGAAGAGTTTTATTTTTAATTATAAAAGTGAAATTTTATTTTTACATTTCAATAACAAATTCCGCATATTCACAATAAAAAAGTCCCTATACTCGTTTTATTAAGCATATTTTACAGCTGAAATGCTTGAATCAAATAAATAAAATGGGAACCGACTACATATCTATTTTGTGCTAGCAATTTTTTATTGCATGTAAATCGTCTGTATAGCATTTTAATTTTATTGCTATCAATCAGTTGTTTGTGTTTCGTAGACAAAGGCCTTTTTATGTATTTTATTTTAAAAGCAAAACATTATTTTTTTACATCAAAGGTGAAAACAAATAGGGAAAAATATAAATAAAATATAGGGTACGTTTGTAAAAAGCATTTATAGTGCACGTCTGCATTATTACGAACATTTAACGTTCAAAAATGCATAATTCGGCAGCACTGTTTAGAGTCAAACGTTTTTTAATGCAAGTCATCAGCATTCCCGCCTAAAAATCTCTACAAATAGCGCAGTAAATTATTTTAAGATGTAAGCACATTTCCAGATCTGGCAATATTGTGTGATCTCAGAATCGTCTGTAAAGAGCGTTAGTTTGTTTCGTTGCTATCAATCAGCTGTTTGTGTTTCGTAGGCAAACCCCTTTTATGTAAATACATATGTACATATTTTAGTTTGAAAGCAAAATACTAAATTTCTACATCAAAGGTGAGAACAAATAGTGAAAAATATAAATAAAATATAAAAGAAATATTAATATGAGATTTGCGGTGAAAAATTACAATAGAAATAATAAGACAAACCTATTTTAACTGCCAATGGAACTGCCGTAGAATGTAACCGAAATGTGGTAAAATTAAAGGCTCAGTTAGACTGTAATGTAATCTAAGTGAAACGTAGGAAACAGCTGATCAATATTTTTTACATGAAAAGTAGGTTAGGTTACATTACATCTCTATAACCATTTTCATTACTTTTCATATAACAATATCGATCAGCTGTTTCCTAACTGAGCCTTCAGTGACCTATTTTTCATATAATAATATCGATCAGCAGTTTCCTAGCGCTGCAGTTACATTCCATTAAGGCTCAGTTAGCCGACTGTAAGGTAAAGTAACTGCAACGTAGCAAACAGCTCATCGATATTCTTATATGAAAAGTAGTTTACGTTACATTACACCTCTATAACCATTTTCATTACCTTTCACATAACAATATCGGACAGCTGTTTCCTACTTTTGCAGTTACTTTACATTACAGTCGGCTAACTGAGCCTTTACAGTCGGCTAACTAAGCCTTAACTGAGTCTTATGCCCATTTCTTGACTTGTTAATCAAACTGTAATTATTTTTAAGTTCGAATGAAATACGAAATTGTGTTTTTGAGTGCATAATTGAATAATAATTAAATAACCAACCTTGTGTAATTAATTATTATTTAAGTTTTACGAGCGCACCAAATGTTTTTATGCTTGTGTGTGTTTATTGAAAGCACAGACATGACATCATGTGGTCGTATTGAATACATCATGTAGTCGTATTAGCAAGAATTTCGTTTAATTTTCATAAATATATAACAAATACAATTCATAGTTCAATATCATGGTATAAATAAATATAAAAATGCATTCTGACGCTCCTTTGGTTTCATAAAATGTCTTTTTATGCAATTTCATTTTCTGCATTTTTATAACCTAACTTTTTTGTTTATGGTAAGCAGCTGTTTTTTGGAAAGCTTTCCACAATATTAAGAAGTTTTTTAGTACTGCCATACTTTCAACGTAATTTATTAAGAACTTTAATTTACCACTGAAAAAATTAATTCTTATTTAATTACAGCTTAATTTTAAATAAAAACTAGCTAATTATATATTTAATTATTAAGTAAAAAAATTGGGGTTAAACGGTAATTTGAAGAAGTCGGTATCCGCAGCAGTGTTGCCACCATACACAAATTTTATTATTTATTTTATCGGTATTTTTATAGTTCCGTTTTGCTAAACTAGGATTAAGCCAAATTATAATAATGGACCGTAGAATATATGTACATTGTGTATATATGTGTGTATGTAGGTTTGTAAAAAATGAATTTGGGTAAAATAAAATATTAATATTACAATGAACTGAAATCAATATATAAGACATTTTTAGATTTAATTAAACTGTAGTGAATTTTCAAAATCAATCTCAAATCAATATAAAATTATTTCATTTAACCAACTTTGAGTATAAAAATCTTATTGTACAGTGTTATTAGTGCCTTAACTATCCTTAATCTCAATTTTTATATACATATGTACATATCTTATTTTCATTACTTTTCTGTAGTTTATGATCAAATTATAATTTACAGACTATTAATTTCAGTTGAGTATAAATTTATTTAACCAAATCAGGTGGGTGTGCGTTTGTACAAAAAAAAAAATAAAATAAAAAATAAAAATAAAAATGAAATAAAATCTTGGCTTGTTTAGTCAGATGCGAATAATTGTGAGTTTAAGTTTGTGACTTATTTATTTAAGTGGTTGAGTGATTTACGAATTTGGAAAGAAAAGGAAACATATCATTGACTTTTGTATGTACAATAAATACATACATATGAACATGTGTATATAAATATATATCGAGCCCTTGCTGCAATATAGTCATAACTCAAAAAAGGTGATTTTTGAGTTAATATTTAATTAATCGTGTTATCGTTCTTCTTATGGCTTAAGAATTACATATATACAAATACTATTTATATACCTTCAGCTGAAATGCAAGACAACGTAACTGACAAAAATTATCGTGTGTGATATTTAACACGTCTGCAGGAATATTATAATTTTTTTGAAAACGAGAAATTTACTTGGATTCGGTTTTCAGAACAGGACCGTCAGTACGGTTTTCCCAACCGAAAATCGTAATATGTATTTATCCATATATTTATTCGTTTGTCGTAACGATAATGTGATTCTGTAGCTTATTTTCCTTTTCTTTTTACTCACCTCTTACTTTTAAATGTCCACCGTGTGGCATCCCTGTATACAAAATGGTTAAATAAGCGAAAATAACGAAAAAGAATTAAAGAAAATTAAATTAATTTGAGCATATTATATTATTTTTTACTTCAACCGACAGCGAATATCGTAAAAATATGTTACTGAATAGCAAATTTTCATAATATTTATTACATTATATTTATTAGAGCGATACGATTATCGTAATAAAAATTACTGAACCCGGAGTACTGTTCCTAGAAATTTTCAGAACCTTATCACAACAATCACTCGAATTAAAAATAAAAATATAGAAATTTTACTTGAGCCGTCTTCAATAATTTTGTTTAGTTTTTGCTCTCTTCTATAAAATTTTAAAAAGTGTATTTACGCGATTTTGCATTATCGCTTATCATAGAAGATTATCATTTTCTTTTTCCATTAAGTTTATAAAATTTTGTAGAGTTGTGACTTTATTGAAGCATGTGTGTATGTAAATGATTCTATTAAATTTTCTAATTTTATACAATATACTTACATAATTCAGTTCAGTCAAGGAAGCCTGTTTGTTATTATTATTTCCAGCCACAAATATCTCGGTCGCAAATTAAATAAATGAAAACTTAAAAGCCTGTAAGAAATTAAAAAAGTGAAATGTTTGTTTAATCGTGCGTTCGAAATCGTTTAATATTGTGTAACGAATGCATGCCTGAATTTGACTGATTTTGCTTGAGACTTGACAAATTGTTGAAAATCTGTCACAAACATTTAAATTGACATTTGCCAGCAAACAATAACTGATATAAGAATTTATTTCATTTTATAAATTAAATACATACATATGTATAACTTTTTAATGGAAAATTAATATTTGTTGTTGAAATATTTTCCATGTGTTACAGTTTACTTGAAATGCAACATATTACATAAAAATATATATACATATGTATGTATGTATGTACATATATTTATTTTTTTTTTTATTATGTTAATGGCAAAAACTGTAAATGCAAAATAATTTACACTGCTACAAATTGCTGTAGGCCAAATAATATTTTCCCTTTTTCGTGCATTTGCTTCTTTTATTTAGGCAACAAAAACTTTTTTGTAGTTATTTTTATGATTATTGTTCATTGTTTATTTATTTTTTGTAGTTGTATTTATGCCTCCCTAATTTTCCTTTTTTGAATCATCGCAGCGGTACGATTTTGTTACTGTATGCCAAGGAACAGTGGTTTTAAAAATAAAAGACCTGGTAGAAAAAGTTAATTGTGACAATTTCCAAAAAAACACTAATTATTAACTTCGCAGCACCCAGTTAGAAAATACTGGTGTGGCAACACTCTATTTTTGTGAGAGAAATGTGTAACTGTTTGTTGTTTATTTACATTTGTTTCCAATTACATACTTCACACCATTACAATTCCAGCTCAAATAAATTTAGCTTTCGTAGTAACGGTAAAGTAAATAAAATAAAAAAAAATGCTGATTATTGAGTTCTTGTTTTAACTATGAAATTAGTTCAACTTTTAATTTCTTCAAATGAAAGTTTAATATAATTCCTTTAATTTTTTTAAGAAATTTTTGGGTATGGGTTCCCCGATGATCTGCCTTTACAAGAGTTAAATGCTTATACGATCCAGCTAAGTACTCAATAATCAAATTCAATGTATTTTTAATCAAAATAATACTAATACAATTCAATACCGAAAAATTGGGACTTCTCTATTGTTATTTCTAGTATACTAGGGCGAGAACAACGACAGAAAATTGGAGTTAACGCTCCTAAAGTTGCGGTCACCGACATTTTTATAATTTACATATGTTATTCGTACTTGTATTTTACCATGATGAAAATGTTGAGTTTACTGAAGGAAAGTAACAGTGAAATAGTGCGTTCACAAATTAAATTCAAAGTTGTCAAGTACCTATTGGAAAACCCGATATTTTGAAAGTCCAAGTAAATCAGGTGTTTATTATGTTGCTACACAATATTTGTCGTTCTGTTGTGTATCCTGCTGTGGCTTAAGGCCGGGGCACAATGAATCTCTCATACGTTAAACTTCGCCTTTTTCAACTAACATTAAACAGCTTCATTAGGTTGATTCTCCATTTTACTTATTAAATTAAACTTTTTTATATATTTCGTTTATTTATTTTGTTTAATTTTACTTTTACCGCAACCAAATACAAAAACCTAAGTCAGAACATACCAAAAAAACCAACCAATATCTGTCAAACTACTCAACGCACGCAAAAATTTAAGAGTTGACCAAAAATTCTACTTTGCGTTCACGTACACGTACTGAATGAAACAGACCTGATAAGAAACCATGTATTTCAACTTAGCTGTCAATCAAAAAAGGCGAAGTTCAAAGTATGACGGATTCAGAGTCTGAACACAATGTAACGATTATTTATTGCGGTGTGGTTTTCCATACGATTTTGAAGTAAAAGTCCGCTGTGCGGGACGGAATAAAATTAAAATCTATTTCATTTTTAGTGCGAACTTTCTTATTCTCTCAATTTTCTCTTGCTGACGTTGCCGTAGTTTTTGAATAATTGGCTGTGTTCACAACATTATTGTAAAAATAACATGATTTTGAAGTTCAAACATTTTTGTCATAGATTATAAAAGTTTAAAAAATATATCAATTATATCTGCCAATGTATAAAATGTTTAATAATTTTTTGTTTTAGTTATAAAAATATATGCACAAAAAAATTAATAAAAATTTAAACAAACAATGACAAGTATTGCCGGTGCCGTCTTCCGTTGTATTATGTTTATTTTTCTCTCCCGCAACGAGAAATCGCACCGCACCGCACCGCAAACATTGTGTTTAGACTCTCATTGTGCCCCGGCATTAATGTGGTTATTGCCTTATACAGTTCCACTCACTAACTGAATGAGAATTCTAACGTACTTTCACCGACATCAATGTTAACAAATAATTTAAACAACAAAATTCTGTTGTACCGTACATTAATTGAGTTGATATGAACCTCTTAGCCAAGGTGTATGTAACCTAATATTTCATATAGTAGAATTTGTCCCATTAAACAATACATATGTATATCGGTCGCCCTGCCAGAAAAAGACTAACAGCTTTATTTACAAAAATTATTACGGCCTTTTAAAGGATTTATAAAACAGATTTTACTACAAATTTATATAAAGCCTAAATAATTTTTATAAATAAGGCTTTAAAAATTTCTCATATTTTTTTATCAAACTTTTTCTCCCAAAAAGCCACTGTCTTGCCTGCAAATTTCCTTTCAGTTTGCTGGCGCAAATGTCCCCGTTATCTTTATTAAGGCACACTTTTTCCATTATTAACATTTCTTGTTCTTTTTTTTACTGTTTTCTTTTTTGTGTTGGCGGCATTTGCACAAAAAATAAACAAAAAATAAACTCTTAGCAAGAAAAAGCACTCTTTTTCTATTAACTAAGTAAAACTAGTATATTTATTAAATATGATAAACTAAAAAAGAGAAAGAGAGAAACAAAAAATAAACTGTTAATGTCATTGTAAACAGTGGCAAAATACGAGTACAACACTAACTACTGAGATACAAAAAGCAAGCAAAAATTATATTTTACTAAAATATTATCTAAATGAAAATTGTTACATTTTAAATTGAAGAATTTTCTTTAAAACATCTTCTTAAGCATAATCAAGACTAAATAAAAAAATTTTTATTAAATTTAATTTAGTCAGCATTTGTGGGCTTATTAGCATCAGCAACTATTCATTGGTCGCTTTAATACTTTAATCCTGTTAAGCAATAAACACTTCCTTATAATCTTCTTCTTTAATTTTTTTATCAGTATCTACTTGTCACATACTATAAATTAATCTTTTTCTTGGCGGCATCTTGATCTTCTTTATTGACTCAAGTTTTTTTTATTTTTTTAAAAGATTCTTTTAATCTTTTGTTCTTTTTTTATATTCTATTTAGTGTCCTTTGTACTTTTATTGTTGTTATTTAGCTTTGTTGTTTCCTTTTATATACTACATTTTTGTTTTGTATCAAAAGTCTTTTCATTTATGCATGTTCTTCTTCTTATTGGTATTGAAATTGTACAATCATTAACCGCAAAATCAATTTGTTAGACTAAATTTGAATCTGCGGATTAAAGGAATGCTTTCACTAAAGGCAATTTTTAAAATGTTTATCTTTGCCGGAAACATTGTTATTTTTTCCTGTTGTAAGATTTATTTTATATTAAATGGTCATAAAGCACCTTTAACACGCTCTTTTTTAAATAAAAATAGAATGCTCAACATATTTTTTAATATTGGCTTTTGAGTCTTTATTTTATTTGTTAACAGCCATACCTAAACAAGTGGTATACAAATTTTTTAGCTGCAGAAAATTCAAATGCCTACAAATTCTGGTCAAATAGAATCCGTCCCACGTTAAACTTTGCCTTTTTCAACTGTCAGCTAAAATAAAATACAGAGCCATAAGAAGCCCTGTCACATTTAGTAAGTCTCCGTCAACGCAAGGTACAACTTATACTTGGACAACTTATAAATTTTAGAGTATGTTGAGTAGTTTTTTTGGATGTTTTGATTTAGGTTCTTGTGTTTTATGGGAGCAAGAATAAAATAATACAAAAGAAATAAATAAAATAAATTAAAAACACTCTAGTTCAATTAATAAAACTAAGAACAAACCTATTAAAGCTGTGTCAACTTCCTCCAACGGTGCGTTAATGTTAGTTGAGGAATTCTATGTGACTCGGCCTTTACAATTTGTGTGAAGCAAACCAAAATAACGCAGTGGCAACGCTCTGCAATTGTGATTATTAAAAAGTACTGGCATTTTAGCTAGCGGTAAAAAATTACCTTTTTGATAATATTTTTATGATGTTTCTAATAAAAGGTACCTTGTAAAGTACCTTGTTAATTAAAAGTACCTTTTTTTAAATAAAAAGTAACTTTTTAATTAAAAAAATTACCTTTTTAATAAAAATTAAATTTTTAATTAAAATTGTATTTATTATAAAATTAACCTTTTTGATAAAAATTTACATACTTAGTTAAAAGTACTTTTTTAATAAAAAAAACTAATTTCGATTAAAAAGTACGTTATGATAAATATTTAATTTTTGATAAAAAATAAATTTTTAATAAAAAGTACATTATTAAAAAAAGTACGTTTTCAACAAAAAGTACATTTTTAATAAGAAGTGAGTATTTATCAAAAGGTACTTTTTAATCGAAAGTACTTTTTTATTAAAAAGTGCTTTCTTAATAAAAAAAAATACCTTTTTTAATAAAAACTACTTTTTAAATAAAAAGTACCTTTTTAAATAAAAAGTAACTTTTTAATAAAATTCATCTTTTTAAAAAAATAAGAAGTAGATTTTTAATTGAGTATATTTTTCGTAATAAGCACCTTTTTCTTAAAAACTATATTTTTCGTGAAAAAATACGTTTTTCATAAAAAAGTACCTTCTGAATAAAAAGTACATTTTCAAACAAAAAGTACATTTATAAACAAAAAGTATCTTTTTATAACAAAAAGTATCTTAACAAAAAGTAAATTTTTATAACAAACAGTACCTTTTTATAGCATAAATAAAAATTAATGAAAAGTACCTTTCTAATATAAATTTAAAAAAATATAAAAAGGTTATTTTTTAAACAAAAGTACTTTCTTTTACATATATAAAAATTATGTTTTTCATAAAAAGTACCTTTTTCACAAAAAGTACCTTTTTCACAAAAAGTACCTTCTTAATACAAGTACATTTTTTCACACAAAAAGTACCTTTTTTAAAAAAAACACCTTTTTATAACAAAAAGTACCTTTTTATAGCAAAATAATAAATACTTTTTTAATAAAAAATTAATGAAAAGTACCTTTCTAACATAAAATATTAGGAAGTATCCTTTTAATAAAAATTAATAACAAGTACCTTTTTAATATAAATTAATAAAAAGTACCTTTTTGATAAAAATTAATAAAAACACCTTTCTAATATGACTTAATAAAACAAATAATAAAAATTAAATATAAATTAATTAATAAAAAATTAAAAATAAAACGGTTTTTTAAGCAAACTTTCTTTTTCATAAATATTTTTCACGAGAAATTACGGTTTTCATAATAAGTACCTTTTTCACAAAAAGTACCTTCTGAATAAAAAGTAAATTTTCAAACAAAAATTACATTTTTAATAAAAAGTAAATATTTATCAAAAGGTATTTTTTAATCGAAAGTAATTCTTGATTAAAAAGTCTTTTGTCAATAAAGAAAAGTCCTTTTTTAATAAAAACTTTTTTTTAATTAAAAAGTACCCTTTTAAATAAAACGGTTCTTTTTAAACAAACGTGATTTCTTTCTCATAAATACTTTTCACGAGAAATTATGTTTTTAATAAGAAGTACTTTTTTTTGAAAAAGTAACTTCTTAATACAAGTAAATTTTTTAACAAAATCTTCCTCTGGTAACAAAAAATATATTTTTTCACAAAAAGTATATTTTTTTACCAAAAAGTACCTTTTCATAACAAAAACTACCTTTTTATACGAAAAAGTAACTTTTTTAACAAAAAGTATTTTTTTACATTAAAAAATACTTTTTTAATAAAAATTATTAAAAAGTGGCTTTTTAATAAAAATTAATAACAAGTACTTTTTTCATAAAAATGAATAAAAAGCACCCTTCTAATAGAAATTAATAAACAGTACCTTTTTTATTAAAATTAATAAAAACTACCTTTTGAAAAAAAGAAGCTTTTAGCAAAAAAACTTCTTGAATAAAAATTAATTTTTTAACGAAAAATCCCATAGAAAAACAATATATCAAATAAATATTTAAAATCGCACTTTTTACCAAAAAAAATTGCCGTTCATTATAAAAATTAACTATTATCGCTTAATAAAAAATTTAGCTTTTTGTATATAAAATCATTTTTAATAAGAATACAGTAAAATATCGATTATCCGAGCACTGATTAGCCGGATATCCGATTATCCGGACTCCTCATTCGTCTAATTGCCGCCTACGACGGCGGGTTGTCTTTTATTTTGGCGCCTCTGCTCGTTTTTTAGTATATCGTACCAAAATCTAAACGACTAAAATCTAAATAAAAATTGTCAAGTGACTAACATAACAAATTTAAATGTATGTAAATTGATTTTTTGATTTGATTTGCTTTGAAATCGACTATCCGGATTTTTCGATTATACGGAATACCCCTGGTTTTATTTGATCCGGACAATCGGAATTCTACTGTATATATTTTTATTCCAAAATTCCCATTCATTAATTTATTTTTAACCAAAAGATGATTAACAATCCTTTTTCCTTGAAAATTATGTTTTTTGTTAATAAAAAAAATATAATAATTGCAATTTATTTGCTGGTGGGTTAGCATGTCTATATATGCATTTCATTGGCACTTGAACCAAATCATCAGTAGACTTCAACCACAAATTTTGAGCAGTCACAAAAAACTCTTTGTGGTTGAAGTCTACTGATGATTTGGTTCCAGCGCCAATGAAATGCGTATATAGACATGCAAATAAATTTCAATTATTGTATTTACACTTCTGGCAATATGTCAAATAAATAAATTTCATTCAAAATAAAAATATGCCTTAAAAAGTCTGATCGAAAATCCCTTAGAACCCTTTTCTAACTTGAAACAAAAACTATGCCCAAGTATTAAAATCATGCTTAACAATTATTTGCTGGCATTCTTCGTTAAGCAAATCTGTCATTAGTCGTCTAATCTTTCCTTCTATTTACTCGTCATTTAGTTCTTTGACATTTTTATATTACTTGATTATCTGTTGCCTGATTTGCTGGCATGATTATTAAAGCCAGCAATTTGTGGCATTTAACTTGCTTCTTTTATTTTTTATTTTTTTTTTGCTAATAATATCTAGAACTTCAATAAGTGGCGAAAGTTGTAAATGCTGTGCGGCGCGGCGCACAGTGGCTGAAAATCGTTTTTCATTGGCCAAAAGTCTAATTTTTTTTTGTCACCGATTTTTAAAATTTTTACGCCTTTTTGTAGCTAATATATCCAGATTAAGGTAGCCAAAAACTTAGGTTAAACTATTGATAATTGTGGGCGTGGCATGCTGTCAAACTCAACCGTTTTTTTAATTTCAGAAAAAGGTGTTTTTCTTTTGTTTTTTATCAAAAATAAATGGTTACTACTCGCAAGCTATCATCGATAACGGCCTGCGGTCTTTTTTATAATGTTGGTAGGACTATAGTCTTTAGTTGTTGTAAGTGGTCACAGCTCTAGCGTTTAATATTACGGGCGTTATGAAATATTTATGAAACTAGTATATTTTTCTCAAATTTAAATTTTAGTGGAATAGAACTTCTAGGGAACAAAAGGGAACAAGAAACGTATACCACCAAGAGAAAGGTGAAAGTGTCCTCTTTAACGCTATATATACTTTTGCACCCGTGACGACCCGTGGGTAGAACACTTTTTTCATTTTAATGAAATTACTCTAAAAAAAATTCAAATTAATTTAAACAGCCCTATAAGTACTCGTATACAATAGTGTCTTAAATTTTCACTTTTTTGCCTAAAAGTTTGTTTTTTTTTTACTTTAGACTACGTAAAACGAAAAAAATTAAATATAATACCTGCGAAAGGGTTTAATGGCTTTGTTTTGATCAGCAAAAAATAAGTCATAAAATTATCACAATAGGTTCTACAGTAAACATATGATCTCTTTCTGAATTTACCTGTTATCAAATGTTAGGGTCAACCAAAGTCATAAACATTTTTATAACAATAATGGCGACATTAAACCACTAAAGATAAAAAACAATTGGCGAGATACTAATCAGTTTTACCTGATATTAAGGTCTGAATAACATGTGCAGTTTTGTTCAATTTAAGCACTACCTGCTATGAAATTGAAGATCAATGTGTGAATAACATGTATCTAAAAATGTATAAAACTACGGATTCCATAAGGGATTACTCAGTAATAAGTTAATCCTTTAATTGTACGGATAAAATATAACAAATAAAAATATTCAGATGAATATGGAGAGCTTCAGTTATAAAGAACTGGCCGAAGAGTATTTTAGAAACTAAAACCAGGAAGATGTTCTTAGTTACGTTAAAATAAAATTAAACTTAAATTCGTGTAGCACCGAAATGCAAGAGCAATTATCTAATTTCGTCAAAGCACTAAAAAAACGCTACAAAGAAGTTAGCTACAGTAAACAAAACTTTTATATAAAAAGTGCAAACTGGTTAGAAGGCCAACTTACTGTCGCTGCAGAAACAGCAAAGCAAGATAAGGCTGGAAGACCACGCAAATCATTAATGGGCAACTGCAGTGATAGATCTAAGAGGCGGAAACTTAAAGATTTTAACGATGCAATTGGTTGTACAAATATAAAAGAATCTTTCCTACATCAATTACGATCACAGAACCAATTATCAAAAGTGGATATCATTGAAAAAGTTGTTAAAGCTGGTCCAGTGAGAACAAAACGGATTCTTAAAAGTATACCAACTCCGAGTGATGCAATACAGTACACAAAAGAGAAGGCATTAGCATTATTTCTGGATTTGAAATTAACAAAACAGCAATATATTAAGCTCAGACTGCGTGCGATTGAAAAAGGGTCAAATATGTATCCAGCATATCATTACATAACCGCTGCTAAAATAGACTGTTTGCCATCAAAGGACACTATTACAATCACACCAATTTCGGCAGAGGTACAACTACAATCTCTACTTGATCACACAGCCGAACGCTTGCTACAATCAATAACAGGAAATGAGTTAAAGAAATATGGAAACACAAAGTTAATTCTTTTTTGTAAATGGGGATGTGATGGTTCCTCGGGACAAAAACAATACAAACAAGCTGTATGTGAAAATATTTCGGACTCAGATATGTTCATGGTATCATTTGTACCATTGCGATTGAAAAAGATTTTGGAAGATTCAGAGCCTTCGACTAGTACAACGCAAACAATGGATATTTGGAAAAATGAGACACCATCTTCTACGAAATACTGCAGGCCAATTAAATTTGAATTCAAAAAAGAAACTCATGATGCCATTAACAAAGAAGTTAGTGATATCAAGGCCCAAATTGCAACACTACAGCCATTACAATTACAGTTAGATGGGCAGCAAACTGAAGTAAGCTACCAATTAGTGCTGACAATGATAGATGGAAAAGTAGGTCAGGCTTTGACTAACACGAAGGCTGCATCCAGCTGCATTATATGCCAAGCAACATCAACCCAATTAAACCAAGTCCCGACAAAATCATTAGATAATACCGATGCATATGAATTTGGATTATCACCACTACATGCAAGAATACGACTTATGGAACACATACTAAAAATCAGTTATGATTTGGATTTCGGGTCTTCAGGATCAATAAGAAACAACGAAACCAACAAAGAGTTAAGAAGTTCAAAAAAGAAACATGTTCTAGATGAATATCGCAAATTAGGATTGATTATAGATCAGCCAAAACAAGGGTCAGGCAATACAAATGATGGCAATACCGCAAGAAGATTCTTTTCAGATCCAGAAACAGCATCTGAAATAACAGGAGTGGATTTAAACCTTATTTTCAGGTTTAAAATAATCCTAGAAGTACTTGCGTGCAATGAAGAAATTGACTCTAGAAAATTTGGAGATTATGCTAAGGAAACTGCAAAAATATATACAACCAACTACCCATGGAGAAATATGTCTGCAACAGTTCATAAAATCCTTTATCATGGAGAAGATATCATTAAATATCATTTGGTGCCACTTGGAGATCTATCAGAGGAGGCTCAGGAAAAAAGAAACAAGGATTACAGATTTTATAGAGAGCACAATACTAGAAAAATTTCACGAAATTCAACAAATGAAGATCTATTTAATATATTATTGGCAACGTCAGATCCGTTCATCTCCAGTATTCGAAATCAATGGAAAGTGGAACATCGGGATTTAGATGAAGAAGCCAAAAAACTACTAAAGAACAGAAATAGCACAGAACAAAATATGGAATATTTACAATCAATATTTGAGTCAAATGAATAATAATCATAATTGCCTTTCATTGTTATTTAAGGTACGAAAAGCATACTATTAGTAAAAAATAATAATAAACAGAACCTACCATTGTTACAAATGCTATTAAAATTTATTGCAGTTTTTATTTTTAATATGTTTTTTAAAATGATCAAATTTGACAGCAAAAAATAATAAATTTTTCTGTAGTAATAGCAATATTTTTAGATAATATTATTAAAGTTTTTTTTTAAGTGTAACTATTCTTTGAGTGTAAACAAAATTGCAAATTAGACAGCAAAAAATTTTTAATTTTTCTGTAATAATAGCAAATTCGTTGATATTACTATTTTTTTTTAGTGTAAAATTTTTTTTGAGTGTAACATTAAATAAATTCCATTATTACAAAACATATTTATAATTATTACTAATTTCCATATATTAAATTTTTTAATAAATAAAAAAATAATAAACCCATATTTCACTCTAAAAGTTAAAAAAATTCAAAAGTTCAACTTTGAGCTAGAATTCCTTAAAAAGTCCTCAATCAATTTTAATGTAATTAAAACTGAGTCAAACTGAACTAAATATCTATCCACTAAAATAAAAATTACTTCAATATTTTGATCAGTTCAAAAGTTACAGAATTTTGGCCAATGAAAAACGATTTTCAGCCACTGTGCGGCGGTCTATTTGTTCATCCTGTTGTATTGCTACTGCTGTTGCTTACAATTTCATTTCAGGTTTTTGACACTTCTTGTGTGCTGGTGGTAATTTATCTATTTGTTTGCGGGGTGGGAGGGGAGATGAGGGTCATATCCTTTTTCTACTTTTGCACATTCCCTTTTGTTGGTTGTTAGTTTTTTTTATTGCTTCTCCTTTTTCTGTTCTTGGGTACTTATATTTTATTACCTTAAATTCTGTTTGTGATTTGTATAGAAAATATTTGCAAGATTTATGGCTTTTAATGTCAACCCTGAAGTTTCTTTCTATGGCGTGTGTGTGTGTGTTGTAGGGTTTTTAGTTTATTTTTTATTTCAGGCAAAAGTGCAATAAAGGAGACAAAAAGGAGGAAGCAAAATTACAACAGTGTAATATATGTATATACATTTTAAATTATAGAGTGTTAAGTATGCAATACTTTTTTATTGGTGTTGGAATTTCCTTAAATGTTAAAACTAGAATGAGAACAGTTGCTATTTTACAGTAATGAAAAATAATTAAAGTATTTTGGAATTTTAATATTTATGTATCAGCATTAAAGTTTTTTCCAGTTCTTGCTTTTTGTCTTGCTAGAAATTTACTACATATTTTTCCTTTGAATTTTTTTCAGTTCAATGTTACTGGTTGTTCCGGTTTTTTTTTTAGAGAAGAAGGTGTAGTATAATTCTCATTAATTTGTTGTTTAACATATTTTCATCAACAAATTATTTTTGAAAGTTACTTGTCACTCATTCATTCACATTTTATACAACTCAACTGTGCAGTCAAGAGTGTTTTTATTTCTCCCTTTTCCTCTCGCCTGCTGCCTGGTTCTTTTTTTATATAACATTAGAGTTAATGCGAATATTTGTTGCTTGTATAAAAGAAAAACGTTACTGCTGCTTGTTTGCTGTTTTTGACATGTTAGTCGTCTTATTTTAATGGCAAGAGAAAACTTTAATTTTGTTGTTGTTTTATATGCCACTAGTTTTTTACAAGTTTTGTTTGGCAAGAAACATATGAAAATACTTAGAACATTATTAGTACGAGTATATTGCTTCGAGTCAGTGATGTTTGGATTTTTGTCAATTTTTTAGGGGTAATTTTTCCTGGAGACTTTTTTTAAGCAGTGGCAGAAAGAACAAGTCATTTCCAGCAAGAAAATGTTTAAAAATATATTCTTTGTAAGCACAACTATTAAGTTTGTGTCGAATAAATTTGGGATAATGAAAGTGTCCCTTTAGTTTTTTGTCTTAAATCAAAAATAAAACTAAAAAATATAAAACAACGAAACAAAACAAAAGTTTTCTAAAAAGAAGTCGGCAAAACTTTTTTTAAAGTTCTTGTATTTTAAAAAACATATGGTGCATTTACTCAAAGAACGTCATAACTCAAAAAATGTGGGTTCGTGATGGAAAATTAATCCTCATTTCGTTCTTTATATTGTTTAAAAATTTCACACAAATATCTTGTTTACTCTGGAGAGCAAAATAAAATTTCATTTTTTCTTTAAGTTGTCCAAGAGGGTATAGCTTCCAATTGGTTACATTGCAAAAAAGTGGGCAGGACACGCCCAGTGATTTTATAATATTCTACTTAGTTAATTGCTGCCCAAATTAGCAAACACCTTTGTTTGGTTCTTGTAATTACAAAATTTTAAGGTTTAAGAAAATGGGCGGGGCTACTCCCATTAAAATTTACTGAGACATTTTTAGATTCTTTAATTGAACTGTAGTGAATTTTAATCAGAAATATTTTTTTAGTCAGGCTTAAGTTCAGTAATTTCAATTCTTATTGAATGAAATATTTTTATTAATTAACGTGAGTTTCTAAACTTAGACTTTAAGCTGGTGAAAATACCTATAATTGTCTGTGCAGCACCCTAGTCTGTCTACTTGGGTAGAGATTCTTATTAACATCAGCTATTTAACTTAAATTTTCTATGAAACGGAATATGAGAAATGATTGTTGTGTATACAATTGATTTACCTTTGGTAAACACATTTATAAGTATCACTATTAATTTTCTGTTTTTCCTTTTTTTCATTTTTCTATTTAGGTTAGCACGAATTTATATTACTCTTTACTTTATTACTTTTACGATCATCTTATTAATTATTTTTACTTATTTAAAAATATTTCATTCAATAAGAATGACTGAACTTAAGCCTGACTAAAAATTATTTCTGATTAAAATTTACTATTATATTTCACTTGGTTCTACTAAACAAATTTTTACGAAACTTACCACACACCTTGAGTTCTAAAATAGACAATATCCTTCATTTAAAAAAATGGGTGGAGTCCCGCCAGTTTGGTCCCATAAACTTTTTTCAAAAATGTTCTATCAAATCTTTGCATTGAAGTCAGTTATTTTTTGGCAGAATTATTTTACAAAAATTTAAATAAAAATCATCTCACATATTCACATATGGTCATCTGTTCCTCCTAGGAATTAAAGGATTAAATATATATAATATACATATTCATAAATTATATTTTAACAGTTAAAAACCTGTATTTTGGTATGGCAATACTGGTTTTATTTCATTATTTATATGTGACTGTAACTTTAACTTTTATATCAGTAGTTTAAGTGCCTGCTAAATAAAAATAAATAAAAATATAAACACAAAAAAGTAATACGAATGATTTTGTAATATTAATTAAACTATTTGTAGTATCAATTAAAAAACCAATTAAACTTTCACCTATAATATCAATTAAATTTTTCTGCTGAAATTAATTAATATAATTAAAAATTTAATCAATACAATTAAATTCTTAATTGAAAATATTAATTGGTGAATAAAAAATTTAACAATCACTCTTACTACTATAACAAATGATCTTATTAATTAATCCTCCCTCCCTATACTCACCATCACCAAAGGCTCCTGCAAAAACTTGTCTCCAATAGGAACATCATTTATCATCGTTTTGAATTTCATTACATAGTGTGCATGTGACATATTTCTCTTGATTTTTATTTTCTGCTGAATTCATTCAAATGTGAGCACTGCATCATTAAACGCAAAGCAAAAAAATTATATGGCAAGTCTACCAAACGGGTGGGTGGGGGGTATTTTAACAATGACTGTGGCTTATGGGGCAACCATTGTATGTGACATCAGTGCACACAGCCAACCCAGCAAGCATAAGAGTTTGATCTGAAATTAAGCGCAATATCGAATCAAAAGCGGAAATCACTCTTCGTTGCAAATTGCTGGTGCAAATATTGCGGATGTTGCAAGTCTAGTATACGTGTTACATTTTGCAATAGCTCAACAGTAAATCATAAGAAATTGAAATTTTCTACACTAAGTCATATACGCAACACTGAGAAGAGCAAATGTTTGCAACGCTAAAACAGTTGTGTTTTTCGTTTTTTTTTCTTTTATTTATAAAATCAAGATAACTAAACTCCAGTCCTGGCAAGTTTTCAAAGCAGATGCGCCGCCATGATAACTGCCGCCAGACCCCAACATTATATACATTTATGCT
Organism: Tachina fera; assembly: GCA_905220375.1. Taxonomy (NCBI): domain Eukaryota; kingdom Metazoa; phylum Arthropoda; class Insecta; order Diptera; family Tachinidae; genus Tachina; species Tachina fera. The sequence goes on from LR999963.1 coordinate 183,757,440, forward strand.
GAGTTTGGCGATTGAAGTATGACCTATTCAAACTACCATATGTGCAATTATTTTTTATTGATTCAAATTGCAAAATGTGTAAAAATATTAAAAATTACAGAGTCCAATCACTTTAGTTATATGTGACCACCTTTTGTCTGGACTATGGCCTTCAAACGGTTAAACAATTATTTTCATACTGCACGATTATTTGGCCGAGTATTTTGGCCCATTCCCATACAATGGCATATTTCTTGCTGTGTAAAATAGCCCAGACGAAGTAATTCGTCGGATTTGCGCCTGGCGAATTCGAAAGACACTGTATGGATGAAATGAAGTGTAGAACAAGGTTGTTTAACCATTATTCTCGGTTCACACGAGCTCTTGGATGATGCGGTGTCCCCATAATTAGTCGTATTGACCTTAACACCAGGCTCGATTAAAACAATTGAACAGCATCCATCGGCGGTCAAAGCAGCCCATACCATTACTTGAGAAGAAAAATTCCTTCAGGAGCCCGTTCGTAGGCTCAAATTTTTGTGAGTGCGTTCAGCTAAGTAAACACGATCATTTTGAGAGTTTATGAACTGCTCAGTGGGAAGGCTTTTTTTTATCAGAGAACGCTATGTTTGGAAAATCGCCACGTTCGTGCAAGCGCAGCAACTCCTTTGCTTTTTTTATTTGGTGTAAGATGGTGTGCATTTTGGAACTTGTAAGGCTTTACATTGAGCTCATTTTGGAATATAAGTTGGATAATTCGATGGGATATTTCGTTGAAGTCGAGCCTTCACTTTCTGAATCATTTAGTTTCAAGAACCGCATTACTTTTTCGTCCACTAGAATAGTGTTTTACAATACTGCCTGCATCATGATAACAATTTATGGTGAGAAACACAAACATTTTATTATCTTTGATATGGCTCAGCTCACGAGCAATAGCTGGTTGTGATTTTTCGGCCAAATATAACCCAATCACATTATTACGCTTGAGTTATATATTTTAAATAACTTTAAATAACTGACTTCAAAAAAAGAAGGAGTTTAACAATTCGTCTCAATTTTTTTTTATGTGTGTAGGTTCATAACTCGGTGCATTTTAGACCGATTGGAAAACTTTTTTTGTTGTCTGAGAGGGTATAGCTTCCCATTGATCCCATTCTAAAAAAAGTGGGCAGGGACACGCCACACAATTTTTTTAACTTGATTTTACGATATTTTACTTATTTTATTGCTGCGAAGCCTAGCAAACATCTTTGGTTCTTGAAATTACACAATTTCAAAGTTGAAAAAGTGGGCGGGGCTATGCCCATTAAAATGTATTATAACATTTAACGTGGTTCTTTTTCACCGATTCTTATGAAACTTGGCACACAGTCTAAGCTTAAATAAGGGCACAATCTTGCGTTCAAAAAAGTGGTCGGGGCACGCCTATTAAATTTTAGTATAATATATCACGTGCTTGTACTTAACCAATATTTACGAAACGTGGCACACACCTTGAACTCATAAAAACACACAATCTTGTTTAAAAAAAGTGAGCGTAGCTACGCCCTAAGAAACGTAATACTATATTTCACTAAAAAGCTAAAAATAAAACTTTTTTAAAAAAATTAAACCGACTTCAAAAATAAGCACTAAAAAGCTAAAAATAATATGGATCTAGTTAAATAAATATTTTTAAGGTCTAGAAAATAGCATACACCTGCCAACGGGAGTCAATTGTTTTCGACAACGGATATACGAGCACCAATTATGTGGTGTTGTTTTAATGTGACGTCCATGGCGACAACTGGAATAAGAGTGAATAATTAAAATTAACGAAAAGTGTTAAAATTTTTACAATGCTAATGTTATGTATAGATTTTGCGACATGTTTATGCATTATTTTTTACAATTATGTTATATTAGAAAGATTAATTGCATATAATAATATTGTACGTAAAAAAAATAATAATGTTGATAAATTGAAAATTTACATTTATCCAAGAATTATTCTCAAATCAACATTAACTGTAAAATCAAAATTTCTGTCTTTCTGTTAATATAGTAATGCTCGTTGGGTTGCAGCTCGATTTAACAGTGTATGTCTGTGTGAGTATGTTAAGAGGATGTAGTGAAAAATGTCAAACCACGTGTAAATAAAGATTGCGTTAAAATAGTAGTTTGAAAAAAAATACAGGAGGGCAACCACTAATAAAAACTCAAATACTCACCCACCAGACAACAAAATAGATGATAGAAGAATGCTGATGAAAAGGCGGAGGAATGATAATGATGAAAAGCAACAAATTTAATGCAGTCATTCAGTCATAAGTGTTGCTGATAGTGAATGGACAAACGACATATTACTTCCGTTTGCAGTATTGTATTTTTTTTTTGTTTTTTTTTTTTTTGTTAAAGGGTCATTGAAAAGCGAACATTAACAGTAAATGATACTCGTACATTTAAGCCAGCCTCTTTTGCTGTTTACCGGTTTAACCTGTAACATTTGGAATGCATTCCAGTGGTTATTTTTGTTATCAATTCTAAGGTGTCATGGTAGATTTGTTGTTCTCAAAAAGGGCGTTTAGTTTCTTTCTTGTATTTATTTTTTTAATCGGGATATTTTTTCTATTAACGAATTTCCCTTAAATTATTTAATAAATGGTGTTCTTTGTTGACTTTAAAAACAAAAGGAAACGTTGTTAACTTGACTTCAGGCAAATGATAAAAAAAAATAAAGTACTAAACCATTAAGTGTTTCTTCCACTTCAATAAACGGTTTACAGCCATTTAGCATTAATATACAGAAAAGAAAAACCGAAGCATAAATGATATGCTAAAAAAAATATTTGCAAAATATTCACATAATAAAATATATTAACATGTACGACGAAGCGAAAAATGAAATTGATATTGAAAATATATAAGAGAAATAGGGAGAGCTTACAACACGGTGGAGCCAATTTACTTCGCTATGGATGCAACTAATCTGAATTAACAATTTTTTACGAAAAGGTAAAACACAAAGAAAATTATTTGTAAACTCATTAAAAACCTAAATTTTAAACAAAACCATCCACTGATATAAAATAGTTTTTGCCCACTGTTTAAGTACATAAATATGTTATCAAAAAATATTACGACTTTTTTTATTGCCCTGAAACAATTGAGTTTAATCTGAAGCACACTTATAAAAACAAAAAATTATAATGGTAATACAAATGCAAGACAAAAACGATTAAAAACAGATATATTCGATTAATCTCAAAGTTTATGTTTTCAAGCATTTAACAACAACAAAGAGGGGGAGGATTATGAAATGAGCTTCTGTTTTTGCAAATATTGTCAAAATATGACACTAATTTATGGCAACTTAGAGACAAACAAACAAACAAACACCATTTGCAATAATGTTTGATGTTTGTGATTCATTTTATCATCTTCGGGCAAAAAATATAAGCGGAAGAGGATGTTTGTATTCTAATATGGGGGCATAAAATTACAAATATACGATAAAAACAAAATAGCCATTACATTGTTAAATATAGCTGGATGCTGTCCTATGGGCTATACAAAATCGTATGAAAGTAAAATTAAATTAAATTAAATTAAATTAAATTAAATTAAATTAAATTAAATTAAATTAAATTAAATTAAATTAAATTAAATTAAATTAAATTAAATTAAATTAAATTAAATTAAATTAAATTAAATTAAATTAAATTAAATTAAATTAAATTAAATTAAATTAAATTAAATTAAATTAAATTAAATTAAATTAAATTAAATTAAATTAAATTAAATTAAATTAAATTAAATTAAATTAAATTAAATTAAATTAAATTAAATTAAATTAAATTAAATTAAATTAAATTAAATTAAATTAAATTAAATTAAATTAAATTAAATTAAATTAAATTAAATTAAATTAAATTAAATTAAATTAAATTAAATTAAATTAAATTAAATTAAATTAAATTAAATTAAATTAAATTAAATTAAATTAAATTAAATTAAATTAAATTAAAATAAATTAAATTAAATTAAATTAAATTAAATTAAATTAAATTAAATTAAATTAAATTAAATTAAATTAAATTAAATTAAATTAAATTAAATTAAATTAAATTAAATTAAATTAAATTAAATTAAATTAAATTAAATTAAATTAAATTAAATTAAATTAAATTAAATTAAATTAAATTAAATTAAATTAAATTAAATTAAATTAAATTAAATTAAATTAAATTAAATTAAATTAAATTAAATTAAATTAAATTAAATTAAATTAAATTAAATTAAATTAAATTAAATTAAATTAAATTAAATAAAATAAAAAAATAATATAAAAAAAATAAAATAAAATAAAATAAAATGAAGTTACATTAAAATAAAATTAAACTAAAAAAAATAAATTAAATTTTATTAATTAAAACAATAAGCAAAATGGATAAATTAAAATCACAAAAATAACGAAATAAAAATATATCAAATACAATCAAATAGTATGAAATATAAATAACAGCTAAAACTGATTGCTACACGTATCCTTAAAAGCGCAAAATATGATTAGAAGCTCAAAAACTTGGATGTGGTCCGTCTCCAGTGGCTTCAATTGTAATTGACTTTAACAAAAACCGATTGATTTCATTTTTCCTTTTAAAAATTAACAGATGAACACACATCCCCGCACTCACTTTATATATCTGTACACATATATATTTTGTATGTATATACAGACTTACACATATGTATGTATGTATGGATATAAAAACACTACATAAAACTCTGTTAATGTTACATTTATAGTGTTTTTGACAGTTGTTAATTAGCAGTTGTACGGTTTTTTTTCGATCTCTTGTTTTTTGAACATTTCGTTACAGAGAAAATAGTTTTTTTCCCACTGCCGGGTATAAATTTTGTGTAACACAAAATATTTAATTGTGAGTGGGGTTTTTTCCAAGAAACATAGTATTGGCAAAATGCCATATTAAAGGCAAAAAAATAATGCAAAAAAATTTTTAAAAAGGTCATTAAAAGCAGAGAAAAATAAAGCAAAGTAAATCTTATTAATTTGTAGCAAAACTGCTGAGAAAAATGCTAAAAATCTTTTAAATGTATTTGTTAAATTTTAATTTCCATTTAAAAAAAAATAGAAAAAAAACATTAACAATTTATTGAAGCGTTAGTAAAAATGGCGTTTAGCGGAAATAGTGTAGCATATTTTTTTTTGTTGTTGCGAGTATTTGTTGCCAGAGTGTTTGTTGCTTTGTGGGCTTTGTGTGATTTCTGTGTGGAAGTTTCATTTGTCTGATTAAAAAGCTCAAGTTAGTGTAAACACTTTGTTTTATATACCGGGAGTTTTTATTTTAATTTGTTAGTTTTTATTGTTATAAAATATTTGTACGGGTAGTGTGTAGGTTGTTTTTTTAATTAATATTTATTTCAAATGCTCAAATGCAGGCAGGTGTTAAGTGTTTAGATATGAAAATTTATGAGTATATGTAGAAGTAAATGAAAGTAGCGAGTTGTGAGTCAGTGATTCATGTTTTTCTTGTTTTTACCTGAAAGGAAATTATAAAAGTTATTTCTGTGTGATGTTAAATATTATAACTGTGCGTTAGTGATTAAAATAAAAAGCACAAAAATGTTGCTATCATTATTAAAGGGGGGAAGAAGAATGTTTGCTATATAATTGAAAATTCTAAAAATATACTATTTTTAGGGTTCCGTACGCCAAAGGTGAAAAAAGGAACCCTATTGTTTTCGCTACGTTGTCCGTCTGTCCGCGTGTCGTCACACGATATCTTCTCAGGAACCGTAAAAGCTACGGACCTGAAATTTGTACAGAGTATGTAGAACCTTGGCCGCTAGAACAACAAATACATGAGAATTAAAAATTAAAGGGTGTTCCAAAACGAGCAACGAAAAATGCTAAAATTCCATGTAATATACATACAATTGTATGTACATATGTATATTGACACTTGAAATTTGTAAAATTAGTGTATTTTTGTATAGACTACAACAATTAACACTAAAATCTTAAAAAATGTATATTAAAGGGTGGTCCATCAGTTAATGCAATTTTGACTATGTAATTTTGACAACTTGCTATATCTTGGAAACCGTAAGAGGTAAACTCTTGAAATTTTCAAAAACGGTAAAACTAAAAAATCCGAAAATTTTAAAATCGCCAAACCAAAAAAAATTGCCAAACATTAAAAAAAACGCCAAAACGAAAAAAATCGCCAAAATAAAAAAAAAATTCTAACACTAAAATAAGTCGCAAAATCCGAAAAAATCTTCCAAATGAAAAAAATCGCCAAAATGAAAAAAGCGCCAAAAACCGAAAAAAATCGCCAAACGCGAAAAAGGCTCCAGTAACAAAATAATTGTTAATATGGAAAACAAATCACCAAAATGAAAAAATTGCCAAAATTAAAAAAATCGCCAAATTGAAAAACCGAAAAAAAATCGCCAAACTGAGAACAAAAAAAGTGTCAAAACTAAAAAAGCGCCAAAATAAAGAAACGCCAGAAACCGAAAATCGTTAAAATTAAAAAAAAATCGGCAAAAAATAAAAAAATTCCAAAAACCGAAAAAATCGCCAAAACGAGAAAAAAAAGTTCAAAACTAAACAAAAGGCCAAAATGGAAAAAAATCAAAAACCCAAAAAATTTTCAAAACAAAAAAAATCGCCAAAATTAAAAATAAATCGCCAAAAAAAATTCCCAAAATTAAAAAAACGTCAAAAACGAAAAAAATGCCGAAACTATACTTTATATAGGCTACTAAGGTTCGTATTGAACTACATAGCTCATGTCCGTACGGAACCCTTCGTGCGCGGGTCAAAGTCGCACTTTACTGAATTTATTTATACATAAATATGCAAATCATAAGTTTGTATTATATCGTCGGTTAGTTACTGGTTTGCCGCACAGAATATTAAGAATACATTGTTGTGGCGGCAAACCATCGCGACGAAAAATACAAAAAGCAAAAGCAATCACCCCTCTATCGTGAATAAAATGTAAAATTTTTGTTTTTATAAAATTTTCGTTCCCCATGAAAGGAAATTTGTAATCCCAATGCGTAGTGAATATAAAAAAACGATAAGAAGACTTGTAATTTTTAAACATCAATTGAAATTCAAACAAAATTAAGTTTATTTTGGATTAAAAATTAAATTTTTTTAAGTGTAAAGTTGCATTTTTAAATATTCTAAGAGCAGTGGAAAACAATTAATTGACTGTATGCGAACCAAAGAGGTTCATACTCGAAGCAAAAGTTAATTTTAATTACTACTAAAAATCATGAATTTTATTTACTGATCTTGTCCTAAAAATAAATATTTAAAATTTTTAATATTTAATTGGCAGGATAATATTGCAACTACTCGATGTACATATGTATTAATTCAGTTCGCCGGCCATAATAAATGGAACAAATCCCAGGAAAAAGTTCAAAAAATCCTTGGGAAAATATTAGATATTCACAATAAGGCGTATTAGAAAAAAAATATTCACGATTGCAATTTGAGAAAAAAGGAAAGACTGTTCACAATGGGGTGACCATTTGTTAATTTTAAAATTTTTTTTTCATTAGGTCATTAATTTATCATGAATTTTATTTGCTGATTTTGCTCTAAAAATAAATATTTATAACTTTTAATATTTAACTGAAGGCATAATATTAAAACTACTTGTTATATTAATTCAGTGCGCCTGCAAAAATAAATTGAATAAAAACCAGGGAAAATTCAAAAAATCCGTATAAAAAATATCAGAAAAGGGAATACATTTCTAGGGAAAAATTGCTCACAATTGCAATTTGGTCAAAACGGGAAAATTTTTTGAAAAAAAAACTAGTCACAACAGGAGGAAGTATCTTTTTAATTTTAAAACTTTTTTAATTTAGATATTTAATTTATTATTATTTTATTATTTATTTCAAATACCACGAGCTCAACATTGTTGCAAGCAAAATTGTATTCCAAATTATTTCAGCTTAACCATATTATCCCCCAGAATAATTTTTCTCTCCGTTTTTCGGTCCCTCCTGCCTCCCTTTTATTACCTCCTTTATTTATTGCTATTCACCTTAAACTGTCACACCTGCAATTAATTTCTTAATGACATTCAACAATTTCAATTTGCAACAATTGCAAGTCCCCCAAATCATCCGAAGATGCTGCGCTCTCACCATTTAAATTTTAATTTATATTGCCTTAAGAAATGTATTTGCCGCCTTAGCGTATCTTCATCGTAGTGCCTCGTATAACAATTGTCTGGCCCCTTTTGTGATCTGCTAACAGCTTAAGAGTGTCATATACAAACACAATGCAGGGGGGCATTTTAGAGAAGGTTGTGGTAAATAATTCACTGATTCTTTGTTGTTCTTTTTTTTTTGCTGAATTTTTTTCGCATACATACTTGTGCACTAAAACATTTAAGCACTTCGTTTCGTGTTTAAGACAATTCGTGTGTCGAAATGACTTCTTAGGGTTAGTGTGGCAGACCACAAAAACCCCACAACATTATGGAGGCACAATTTGTTAAGCTGGAGTACGAGTATCAACTAATAAATGTGTTGTTGAGCTGTATGTAATGGGAAGGGTTGTTTTTTGTCTTACTTGAAGGATTAATTTTGTAGTGTCTATTACAATGCGAGTACATTGTGTATGTGATGATTAGGTCATAAGTTACTGATTTCTTATTATTTGCTATTGTGCAATAAAAACTATGAGCATTAAAGAGAGAATGGACAATGAGTGAAGTATGCAACAAACGCCTTTTTTGTGTTAAGTATTTAAGGATCATATACAAGGCAATGACAAATAATTTATATAAATGTAGAGTTGTACATACACACATACCGCTCATTTACTGAAACAACGGCATAACTCGAGAAAAAACTCAGTTTAAAGTTTTCAATTAACACACAACTTAAGGGAAAAAGAAAATTTTAGTTTGCCTTCGAGAGTTGAATAAACAATAAATTTTTTATGAAATTTTTACATAATAATGAAGAAAAATATGAAGATTAATTCAGCATAATTCACTAAAAAATTTAATTTTTTGGGTTATGATGTTGCTTAAGGAAATGAGCGATATGTATGCATTCGTAAGTTTCAATGAAAAATTTAAAGCATACTTTTAGTTGTTAAGCTTAAGGTAACATCGCAAGTGCAGCCAGTTTTTTTCTAGAGCTTATCCCCAATTTTTGATTTTTCATCCCCAAAAATCCCCAAATTGATATATCTCATACAAATTGTTTGTTTTGTGAAAAAAATAAAATTTTTTTAAATTTTTTTTTAATTTTATTTGAAAACTAATGACAAAAATAATATATTTATTCAATAAAATTAATTTCAATCGATAGATACGAGTATATTCACGTTCATATAAATTTAATTTGTACTTATAAAAAACTTGTAAAGAAAAAATACACAAGTATAAAGAAATTTTTAACCAAAGTTCACCATTTCAAAAACTTCAGAATCGATATCTTTTGATTCACTAGTCTCAGAAACTTTGTTGTACATAGTACTTGTATTAAAAAGTTTTAGTATTTCAGCAGAAGGAATAAATTTGTCACAATAAATTGAATTATTTTTAAAGTGTGTGTTTATTCTAAGAAGTGCTTTCAAAAGGTTGTATTGCATTTTGTTGCGTATTTTTGTTTTGGTAGCGTTCATCATTCGTTAATCTGCCTTGATACTTCTTCTTTATTAGAAACCATACACTATGAATAGTAACACACATTTTTAGACTTACCAGACGCATATTTCTTAGTTCAAAAATCATTCTTGTTCGACCATCAGTTATACAAAAAATCCCCCAAAAATCCCCTAAAATTTGGTTACATCCCCAACAAATCCCCAGATCCCCAATACAAAATTTGCATCCCCAATCGCGAAAAAAAATCCCCAAATTTGGGGAAAAATCCCCTAAACTGGGAACATTGGGTAACATGTAGTTTATATGCACTTCGATTATAAGAAACACAATTTTCGAAAATTTAATGAGCAATATGTATTTTCTTAATGGCAACACTGCTAGCAAACAATATTTACTAAATTAAGCTTCCAAAGATGGAAGCTTAAACACGTGTTTATAAATAGCAATCACAATAGTGATGGGAAATGTGGCCCAATTGCGCGATTTTTGGTGGGCACTATTGGATGTTGGCTGACACTCTGGCAGGCACATGTTTATAAATAGCAATCATAACAATGATAGGAAATATGGCACAATTGTGGTCACTGTGACTTTTTCTCTATTAAATAACAAGTACTCTTCTTGTACTATTTATATTTTTAAGTATTGAAAATTTAGTAGGACTTGGGACTGACAACTATACGGTTACAATGGAGAAAAGCAACGGTGTCCCGGTGTGAATGTTTGCATAATTTACATTATACATTTTTTATGAAACTTCATCATACTTTTTCTATCTGTCGCTTACAACGTTATAGAAGTGAGCGATATATGTATACATAAAAAACAATGTAGCATGAGGCTCCGAATGGGAACTTCTTTTGTCCGATTTGCTTTTCTAGGACTCCTATTGACGAAGAAAAAAAATTGCATGTAATTTATGATTTATTAAAAGCAATAAATAATTTTTTGCAACAGCTCACTCATGTCGAAAAGATGATTTTATAATTATTCAGAAATATTTCAACTCAGAAGTTCATGTAATTCTTAAGTGTGTATGTATTCCCCAAAATGTAGGCTATCTCATCAAACTCTTGTAGATAGAGTTCTTGAGCAGTGGGAGCTTTTGCAATATTTCTTCTCATTTTAAAATTTTCAGTCAAAATGCAATCATAAAACTTAATTTATGTATATGAAAAAGTTTGATGTATGTACATATGTATGTTACAAGTAAAATGTATTTTTATTTTTATCTTATGTCAAAATGCATTCTGAAGATCTAAGAATACATTTAATTTTAAAGAGAGTTTCTTTTCTATTTCGTCATTTTTCGAATTTTTTTAAACAAAAAATATATTAATGATAAGAAAACATACGGCCCTATGCTCCTTGTAGGAGTTAAAAGGAGCAAATATATACATATGTATATAATATACATGTTATCACCATCTTCCAACGGAAGTAAGCAAGCAAGTTGAAGTTGAAAACCTCAGTTTTTCAGCATAAATTTGTAGAATTCAAAAATTAAATAAAGAGTAATATTTGTTACGGCACTACGAGTAATATGTAATCCCAATTTAAGTATTATTTTACTTATTCAGTATTCAAATGCTACAGTGTTAAGTTAAAGCTATTGGTTTAATTACTGCAAAGTTAGGACCTTTTAGTAGTTTATTGGAAAAATTAAAATGGAAATTTTAGCATAAAAAAATTTATGAAAATATTTGTCTACCTTCTGCTTAATATGCTGCTTTGTGCTTTCAAAATTTGTTCCAATGAAAAAAAATCATTCCTAAAAACATGTGAAAGCAGCTAGTTATTAATTTGTCACAAAAGCGTGTTTTTTATACGGCTTTCATAAATAGTTTCAGTAACAAACAAACAAAAAAAGACGTCTACATCGTTTAAATTCCTTTTTGGAAAATTTACGCTTTTATATTCTGTTTGAGTAGAAAGAAAATAAAACACATGCAGAAAGCAAATGCTCAATTGTTAAGTGACTAACAGGACCAACCATTTTAAGGAAAATAATCTAATATGTATAAAAAAATAAAAAATAAAACATATACATACATATGAATGTATTTACTATGAAAAAATATCATTAAAAATTCATATTTTAATATTAGTATTTTCAATGTAGTTGGTCACATTATCCTCTCAAGCAAGCTAAAAGAATATTCATTCAGTCCGAATATTATTTGTTTGTTATTTCTTTAACAATAGACATAATATAACAATTAGTTAAAAGGGAACAATTTACACATCCTGTAATGTAAAAGCAACAAACACACCAAAAACTTTATGCATATTTTCTCCTTTATTTGATTTTCTTTCAGCACTTACCGCACACATACATACTAAGTATGCTGCGACTCACACATGGATTTAAATTTTCATATACTACAATGGATAATTTATGAGCCCAAAAATATGCAATGTTTATTGCAGACCAATATTGCTGCTTGGTATCGAGCATAAGTGCGTGTGATAATGAATGTACTGTTACTAGCTTCAATAAGCAACTATTTTTAAATAAAATACATACATACATACATATGCTTGCACATATTGTACGCATCCATATTTTAAAATTTCTGGTTGTGTGAGTAGAAAAATAGAAATTATGAGAAAATATGTACATATATGTAGTTAATAATAAGAAATTAATTTAATTATAAATTGGTTGACATAAATAAATTATTTATAAGAATAAACTTGGAATAACACTTTCATAAACAGTTGAAGCTTATATAAAGAAAACTTCGAGAGTTCAATTGTTGCATTACGTCGTTAATGTTGGGCGTCCACTGATGATTTAAGCAATTGGTGCTAAATGAATACAAAACATACATACATACATAGCATATATGTACATATGTTTGTATGTACATACCATATTCACATTCATTTGTTTAAAATATATCTTAAGACACAAGAGGCCTTATCTATAACAAATATGTATGTATATTTGATTCTTAATAGATTTATTATAAAACTGTTTTCCTTAAATAAACCTTTATAAAACCAAATTTTTTTAGGAATAAAGCAGATATTGTTGTTAGCGTTACAATTTTAACTAGAAATTCGAATTTTTCTAACAATTCCTTTGCCTGCAAGCAAATTTAAAACAAAAACCCTTATTTAATAACGGTTCATAGATTAGATAAATTAATTTTTTCAGTAATTGAATAGTTCTATACATCTGGTAGCTCGAACTATGTACGAAGAGCGGCCACCCGTTCCACTAAAATGTTAACTTACGTATGGCATCTCTAATGTCTTTTCTCTCTCATTTTTATTGTAAAACGTCACTTTGTGCCACTGAATGCAGTGAAATTTTATAAGTTTGTAAAAGTCTAAAAAGTTTCGCTAAAATTAATAAATATTCAATTAATGTTTAACTAAAAGACAAATTTGCATTAAGAATTCAACAAATTAGTTGCGACGTCTTTGAAACTTAAAAAAATAAACAAAAAGCAAAACCCCACCAGCATTAGTCATAAGAAAGCGGCTTTCAATATAAAAAAGACAAATAACCTGCATAATTAACAAAAAATACTACATAATTGAAAGTGCAAGTGAAAATAAATCTCGAAAAGTTTTTTTTTCTTTTTAATTACAACAACGAATAATGTCCCCCTTAAAAGAAATACATTTATGTAGAAATATTGATGAATTAGAGAAACATTCAGTGATTCCTGATGTTAAACAGCGTAAAATACAATCGTAAGTACAGTTTTCTAATTAGAATTAGAGACAACTAATCGTGTTCTAATTCTTATGCAGTTTACTGGAGACAGCCAAACGCCTAAATACTGAAGCTGAGCGACATTATCGCAGCGGTGACGAAGAGTTGGCTTATGTTTTCTATACAAAATATTTCAATATACTTAATAGCATACACAAGAAAGCCGACTATCAAAAAAACAAGCCCTTGATAAGGCAAATGGTGGGTGATAATCGCTCTAACAGATTAACTATGGATCGCTTGGAGGCTCTAACTATGTCACTGAATAAACGTTACAATATTTTAAATAATTCGAAATTTAATTCAGCTACGCCAGTGAAAGCAGAACACAACTCAATGATGTCACATGATCGCTCGCGATCTAATTCTCCTAAAGAAAATTATGTAGACATTGCATCTATGCGTTTAATGTCTTGTCAGCAATTGTTTGAGTCGATGAAGATGCAAAACGTTTTAGTAATAGACTGCCGTACAGCTGATGATTACAAATCTTCACATTTGCAATATAGTTTGACGCTTAACATTCCAGAAGAAATGATACAATTCGGGTAATATGAGAGCAGATTTAGCTATAATAAAAATATGTATTTAGAATATTAAAAATATTTTAGCATGTCAGCTGGTAAACTACAAGATAAGCTTGACAATGAATCCAAAAAGTTATGGTCAGCGAGAGCAATTAAAAATGAAGTAGTGCTAATGGATTGGAATTGCTCAGTACCAAATCCCCCTCAAGATAAACCAATCTCAATATTGTTGGATATATTACAAAATGTAAGTCAACTTATTTTAAATGTATATCACACAAAAAAGTAATATGAATGATTTTGTAATATTAATTAAAATATTTGTAGTATCAATTAAAAAATTAATTAAATTTTCACCTATAAACAATTTGATAATATCAATTAAGTTTTTCCAGTCAAATTAATTAATACAATTAAAAATTTAATTAATATAATTAAATTGTTAATTGAAAATATTAATTGGTGAACACTTTTTTCTGTGATCTTAAAATTAATTAAGTTAACATATAACTATTTGTATACCATGATACAATTTTAAATATCTTATTGAAAATATTTATTATCATTTAAAAAAACAAAAACTTCCATTTCTAGTGGGATCCGGATGTGACCTATCGCTCGCCGATTAAAATTCTCGATGGTGGTTATGAATATTTTATGTTAATGTATCCCCATTTTTGCACAAATCCTATGGTGCAGGCACCATCTGTTCCACAAAATGACTTAAACTTAATAGATGATATAGAATATCCTTCGGTGTACGATATACAAATGAAAGATGAAATTATATTGAATAATTCTATTAAAACACCACCGCCCGCAATAAGTAGACCCATCGTTGATAGATCCAGTAAAAAAGCAGCTATCAAAACCTACGATGAAAAACAAATAGTTATAGAGGAAATAGTAAAAGAGCAAAATACATTGCTGGAAAAGGCAAAGGAAAATGATGAAGAAATGCACAAGGTGGCCAAACAGTTGCATAATATTTATAGCAAAGACCAGTGGACGTCGTTAGACCAGCAGTTGCTTTATAAAATGATGCAATTGGAAAGTACAGCAGAGGATTTTGTAAGTAAACTATAATAAATTTTTATCTTTTAATTATTTTAAATATTTTTTAATTAGAAACAAGAAAATATACGCTTACGCGAGGAACTGAAAGAATATAAAAACCGTGAGAAAGAAGAAGTAAAAGTTGATGTGGAGAAAAAAACCAAAGAAATAGAAGCTAAAATTGAGGAACGCCAGCGCTTAGATGAACAAATAGAAAAGGAAAAGGAAGAACGTGCTCTACAACTGGCTACTGCTCGCGAAAATAAAGCTCACATAAATGCCAAGTTACTTGAGCAGGAAAAGCGTCATGCCGAACTTCAAATTCCTTTTAACAACGAACTAAATGATTTAGAGGAAAATCATATCGTAGAAACACAACTGCTTGTTCCAGGTGTTGCAATACCACAATTTGATCGTTCCGTTAAACCTCAACTTACAGCGCGTAATACTTCTGCCCACTCACCCAATATATATGCATTACAAAGGCAACGTGATTTTTCGCCAATTGCAGGAACAGTTGTAAGTTAAACTTATATCTTTTATTAATTAAATTTAATTATTTAAATTAAAAAATAGGAAACTTATTCACAAAATATCTCCACAAAATTTTTTAAATAAAAAATATTTTCTCCACAAATATTTTATACAGAAAATGTCTCCACCGAATTTTTTTAAACAAAATATTGTCTCATCAAAAAATATATCCTCAAATTTTCTACACCGTAAACATCTCCCTTAATTATTTTTACAGAAAATGTCTCCACAATAATTTTTTTCAACATTAATTATTTTCTACAAGTGTTATCATCAAAAAATTTATCCACAAATTTTCTATACATACCGAAAATGTCTCCACAAATATTTTATGCAAAAAATGTCCATAATATTTTTATAAACAAAATATTGTCTCCACAAGTTTTTTCATCAAAAAATATAGCCAGAAATTTTCTACACCTTAAATGTCTCCACAAATTATTTTTACAGAATATGTCTCCACAACATTTTTTAACCTAAAATATTGTCTCCACAAGTTTTCTCATCAAAAAATTTCTCCACAAACTTTATACACCGAAAATGTCTCCACAATTATTTTATACAGAAAATGAATCCACAAAATATTTTAAACAAAATATTGTCTCCGCAAATTTTTTTCATCAAAACGTCAAATTCTCTATACCGAAAATGTCTCCACAAAATTTTTGCACAGATAATGTCTCCACAAAAATGTTTAAACATAAAATATTGCATCCACAAGTTTTATAATCAAAAAGTCTCCACAAAATTTTCACACCGAAGATGTCTCCATAAATAATTTTCTCCAGTAAATATCTCCATAAAATTAAAAAAAATTAAATGTTCACACTTTTTCTCATCAAATAATTTCTCCACAAATTTTCTATACAGAAAATGTCTTCACAAATATTTTAAAAGGAAAATTTCTCCCCAACAATTTTTAAACATAGAATATTGTATCCACAAGCTTTCTAATCAACAAGTCTAAACAAATTGTCTATACCATTGTGTCTAAAAAATTTTATATTAAAAAAAAAAATTTATATAAAATTTTGTCTCCACAAGTTTTCTGATCAAAAAATATCTCGATAAATTTTCTATACCGAAAATATCTTCCCAAAATATTTTATACAGAAAATGTATTCACCAATTTTTTTCAACATAAAATATTGTCTCCACAATTTTATTATTTATGGAAAATGTCTCCATAAATATTTTTTCGCAGAAAATATATCCACTTTTGTGTCTACACAAGTTTTCTCATCAAAAAATTTCTACACAAATTTTCTACACCGAAAATATCTCCATAAAAACTTCATGCAGAAAATTTCTCCATAAAATTCGTTTGACATAAATTATTGTCTCCAAAAGTTTTCTCATTAAAAAATTTCTCCCCAAATTTTCTCTACCGAAAATGTCTTCACAAATATTTTGTACAGAAAATGTCTTCACAAAATTTTTTAAACATAAAAGATTGTCTCCAAAAATGTTCTCATTAAAAAATGTCTCCACTAATTGTTTATAACAAAAATGTCTCCACAAATTATTTTTACTGAAAATATAGAGATATTTTGCGTGCTCAATCAATTTCAATAAAGATAAAGCTATTAACAGCTGAAGCCCTCATTTATAACATGAAAAGCAACATATTTAAAATGCACTTTTAAATCAATAATCAAAAAAAAAATTGTTTTTAAAGGTCACCTTTATGAACCAGATTCTCTTTCGTCCCAACGTTTTTTTATTTTTTTTATTTTTTTTTTGCCTTTTGTACAAAATTGTATGAATAAGCAAAATAGTAATTGTTTAGTTCGGCAGTTTAGTTTATTTTTAAAGTAAGTTGGTATGATTTTAAATAGGAAGCAATTAAAAAAGACAAAGACATGACCGCTAAAAACGCTAAAAAAAAAGTATAAAAATAAATGAAAAACAAATCAATTTCTGTAGTCCACAGCACATGTTTGCTAACAATTGCGAATGGATGTTCTTTTATTTTTGTTATTTTGTATTTCTTTTTTTTTAAATGTCTCTTACGCATGTTGAGAAAATGCGCCTTAATATGTAATTTTCTCTTGCCATTTCTTTGTGGCTTAGTTCGCTTTTTTGGCCAAAGGCTTTTTTTACTTTTATGGTTTTTGTGTCAATCAACTAAGATTTTAGTTTTGAACGGTGCTTTAAGAAAGAATGTCGCAAATTTTACGGAACTTTCAGACGAAAAAAGAACTAAAATTATTAACAACTTTGATCTATCACTTAAGATGATTATTGGCGGTGTTAAAATCCAATTACCAATCTCAACATATCGCTATGCATACTCGTTACGTCCAATTAAGAAGGTGTGGTTTTCAAGTTGCTTAAATAATAAATATATATTGATCATTTACTAAAATAACGTGACATTGTGTAAAAAATTTCATACAAATATCGTACGTATTTAAGTATTGAGACAGAAATAAATGTTTCTTTTTCCATGAAGTTGTTTGTGAATTGTAAACTTTAAAATCTTTTTCTGACGTATTTTTTTTTCGAGTATTGATGTTGTTTTAGTAAATGAGCGATTTCTACATATAATGTTGCATACCTTTTAGGGACAATTAAAATATAATAAGTAAAGTATTGTGCTCCCTGCAATCTAGTCTACTTTCGAAATTATTTATTTAGTGCTTATCATAAAGATTTATATTAGACAAATATATGTGCATATTTCTCTTATCCTTTGAAAAAAATTACTCCTTTTAAATAAAGCTTATACAGTATACAAAGTTCATATTAAATTTTAGAAAATGCACTCACTGCTTTGTAATAAATTAGTAAAATTACTTTTCTTTAAAGATTTTGTTTATTTTTTTATAATATTCGTATTCAATACACAAAATGTATTGTAAGAAATCAGCTTAGACACTAATGCAATTAAGTATAAAAGAAAAAACACTAGTATTCAATATTAATTTTTTGAGATTATTTTTTGAACTTTGTTTCTTAACAATATCTATAAAATTATAAACTGAAATTTTCAATTGATTAATTAATTTATTAAATTAAGGCAAGAATAATAAAAATATTTTAGTTATTTATTTTACTACAGGAGTTTTTCCTTTTTTTTTAAACTTGCATCTTTATTATTGAAGGTTTTCTTTTACTTTCATAGTAAAATTCATAATTTTGTTTTGTTTCAATATTTTTAGGGATTGTGCATTGAAACTTACTTGTTAATTTGAGTCCCTCAAACAATTTGAACAGTTTTCTAGGTCCCTTGAAAAACATTCAATAAATTGTAAACATCCATATAAATTGGTTTCCTCGGTCATTTGAAATTATATCAAAAGAATTTTGACAATTTCGTCCAGAGTGTAAATCAAGAGCAGCACAACCTTTCAACCCAGTGTCGAGCATCAAAGATTATTTGATTTGAAAGCTAAAATGCCATAACCGGCTTGCAAAATATTCACATGTAGAAACATTGCAAAAAAATTTTTTTTGTTTCTTATAACTACATCTTTAACAATTTCTTTTGTTTCATTTTGTCAATTGGCCAAAGAAACAAAAATTTATTTACTTTGATATATATCATATTTTTCTTTTCTTCCTTTATTAGTAACCACAAATGGCCATTGACATCTAACAGCCTAAAATTGAATTTTGCTCAGGCGTAATTAAGTTCAGGCGTAATTAAGTTGTTTTTGATTTAATCATTAAATTGAAAAAAATACTCATAAGCTTATTGCAATATACGAGTATATTCATTGAATAGAAAATTGAAAGTGTATTAAAGAAAAAAACTTAAAGGGCATTGACCAATAAACATTTGTACACATTGTCCAAGAACGAGGGTTGGTTGAGTTTTTATATGGAAGAATTCCAGCAGCAATATTTATTGTGAAAAAGGGCGGATATCAAGTATCATAAATGACAGCAAAGCTGTCTAATTTTTAAAACACATAAAGCCATAACCGCAAGAAAGCAAAAACTGACACATTTTTGGACGAAAATCGATTTTTGTGAAAAAAAATTAAGTTCGAAAATTATATCGTTTAAGTTTTTTTTGCGGTTTTGCACGACATACATACATATCGAGCCATAATCGCCAAAAAAGCCTAAGCGACATATTTTTTAACTTCGTTTTTTGGTGAAAAACGATCACCTGCAATCGTAAATAATCGATTTTTGTCAAAAAATTAAGTGCGAAAATTATCTCGCTTAAGCTTTTTTGGCGATTAGGCCATGACATATTTTTTAACTTCGGTTTTTTTTTGCAAAACCGTTAAAAAAAATTAAGTGCGAAAATTATCTCGCTTAAGCTTTTTTGGCGGTTAGGTCATGACATATTTTTTAACTTCGTTTTTTGGTGAAAAACGATCATCTACAACCGTAAATAATCGATTTTCCTCCAAAAATTAAGTGCGAAATTGTGTCGCTTAAGCTTTTTTGACCATTAGGCCATGACATATTTTTTAACTTCGTTTTTTTGGTGAAAAACAATCATCTACATCGATTTTCGCCCATAAAAAATTAATGGCCTGTTTCTTACCTGCGAAGGAAACCGTTCGACTTACAATTTATATTGAAAACAACAATAAAATATGAAAATTTGTTATTGTTTTCAATATAAATTGTAAGTCAAACGTTTTCTTTCGCAGGTGGGAAACAGGCCATAAGTGCGAAAATTATGTCGCTTAAGCATTTTTGGCGGTTATGGCACGACATACATATTTCTGATGCAAAGAAAGTACAGAAATTCAGTTCAATCAACGACTGAAAAAATCGCTGTTGAAAATGTTTAATTATTTAGTTTAAATTTTACTTCAACAAAAAATTAAATCTAGTGCTTAAGTTGAAAATTTTGCTATCGTATTTGTAAAAAATTATATTATTGATTTTTTTATAGTTCTACAAAATTAAAAGTTTTGTAGAAAAAAAAATTTATTGCAAAAAAATTAATCTATTAAATTTAAAATGTATCAGCAGCAAAACGCACCTTATATGACTTTTGTTTATCTCTCAAGAGAGAGAGAGAGACGTATTTACTTGTACATATGTATGTGCAAGTCTCATTAAAACTTCTTCATATTTTAAGGGTCGCGGTTTAACTGGTTTAAAGAATCTTGGGAACACATGTTACATGAACAGCATAATACAATGCCTTAGCAACACGCCACAACTGGCGGAATACTGTATAACGGACAAATATAAAAATTACATCAGTCGCAACAATAAAACAAAAGGACAAATTGTCGAAGAGGTCGCCGCACTAATTAAAGTTTTATGGAATGGCAACTACAAATGTGTAGCCAGTAAGGACTTGCGTGTAAGTTGAACATTTAAAAAAGCAAAATTAACAATAATGATAATTTTAAATTTATTTTCTGTTATAGTATGTTATTGGTCAATATCAGAAAATGTTTCGTGGCATTGAGCAGCAGGATTCACATGAATTTTTAACCATTCTAATGGACTGGCTTCATTCCGATTTACAGACTGTAGTTCAACCTGAATATCAGCGCGAACCAAAGACCGCCTCGGATAAGGCCTGGTTAGATTTCACCAAATCAAAAGAAAGTTTAATTTTGCATTTATTTTATGGCCAAATAAAAAGTATTGTTAAGTGCACTACTTGCGATAAAGAATCAGCAACATATGATTGCTTTTCCAATCTGAGCTTAGAGCTGCCCGAAAATAATAATGTGTGCTATTTATCGCAATGTTTGGATATGTATTTTAGCGGCGAACGCATACACGGTTGGAATTGTCCGGAGTGTAAAGAAAAGCGCGAAGCTATAAAGAAATTGAACATTTCGAAGCTGCCGCCGGTGTTGGTGATACATTTGAAAAGGTAAGAAAGAGTTTCATTTCCACTTAAAATTTATATTAAAATAAATTTTATAATAATGTCTTATAAGGACTACCTATGACAGTCTTGTTTCGAGTTCTTCTTATGCTTCATATGTAGTATAAATATGTAGAGGAGCTGCAAGACTAAAAAATTTAATATTAATTGGTTGGTCGTAATTCGTATTTCGACGATTTTGTACTAAATTAAAGAACACAAAAAAATGTTTGCTTTACTCTTGGAAAAAAGTGTCGTAGTCAAAGTCGACTGACTTTATTTTTATTCCTTAATTCTTTATTTTTAGATTTTATGCTGATACAGACTCTTCAATACCTTCGTACAAAAAGAAACAAAACTACTTACGCTTTCCTTTAGAGAATCTTAACATGTCACCTTATGTTACAATTTCGGAATCTAGACGCAATACCACAAAATCCTATGAACTATATGCTGTATCAAATCATTATGGTTCAATGGAAAGCGGCCATTATACAGCATTTTGTAAGAGCGGCACCTACGGCAGATGGTTTAAGTTTGATGATCAAATAGTTACACCTTTAGATGCATCAAATGTGGTATCTAGTGCTGCTTATATATTATTTTATACACTTTCAACACCCTCACAATATATATCGCAGAATTGCCGGCTCTAAGAGCTTTCAAAAGTTCTATAATGTTGATGATGTTAGTGAGACTAAAATTACTTCTAGTCTGTAATGAAAATTTGCCTTAAAATATATACATACATACATAGATACATACATAAATATTTAATGAATTTTTTTTTTTTAATTTGTTTTTATTGAAAAATATGCAAACTTTGTTAATTTGTTGCTAGTATAGTTTTTAAATATTTTTATTTTTAAATTTACACTTTGTTCTTTATATTTAATCTCTTCAAAACAAACAAAATATATACTAATAATAATTCCAAATATTCGTTTTTAAAACGCCTTTGTATTTTTATATTTCGAATATTTATTTAGATAAATATATGTATGTCTTTGTAAAATGTAAAAATATTTGTTAACCATTTATGACAAATCTCCTAATTTCATTATTATTTTAGTAACATGTTTAAATTTAAATAAACTTTACATACACATACATATACATATATTGTATGTACATATATAAATAACCATATGTATTTGTATATACATACATGCATAGGTTTTTATTTAAAGAAATTTAATATCATTTATGATATTGTATTTAATGAATATTATTGAAATAGTTATTTCATTCTATATACATATACATATACATACATAAATACATACTTATAATTTGTCTTATTAAATTATAAGCATAAAAACTAAATTAAAATAAAATGGGATATTGTTATTTTTTGAAGAACAAAAAATTGCATGAGTATTATTATGTATAATTTTTTGAATATGTTTTACAGTTATCAGCGAATTGTTAATGCGTTGTGCACTACTATCCCGTTTCCACAATTTTTTAATAATATCTATATGGCAATGAAGTTAAAAGGTATTCTATAGCTTCGATTTGGGAATTTAAAAAATGGGAAAATCTCGCCATTATTGCTTCAGAAATACGGCTTTATTGCCGAACTTATACAGAGTAAAATTTCCCCTAGGGGCTCCAACACAATTTTCTATTTTGTTGAATCTTCATTACCTAAACTTTGGTGAGAACTGAATTGTATTAAGCCTGAAATAGAATATTTCATTTCATTTCATTTATTATTTATTGTTTCAACCGAGCCCATGGGGCCATGTACGATTGAAGTAGTAGTACAAAAGAATAGATGTATGAAACATATATGCTAGTAATATATATACAAAATGTAAGGTTGATATGTATAATATACAAAAATATAACAATGTTAATAAAAAGAAAAATATTTAAAAATTAATTGAAAACAACGGTGAGTAACATGTGTTTAAAATTGCTCATTGAAAGTTCAAAATTTCTAAGGTTAATGGGTAATTCATTAAATAACCTACATCATTAAATAACTAGAAACGATCTTTCAAAAACTGAATTGTTAATTTGTGGAATGATTAACTGTAAATTGCGAGTAGATCTTGAAAAACGTAACAGTTGTTGTAAACAGGGATTTGTGTTGTATTTGATAACATGGAAAAGTGTGCATAAGATTCGAATTTTGAAAAAGTCCTGGAAGGAACAATTTAGAAATTTCTTAGCGAATTCAGAAACATGATCATAAATTCTAAGGTTAAAAATGAATCTAATAATACGATTGAAAATAAGTTGAATTCGACGAAGATTGGAAGACAGGCAGCCACTAAAAATTTCAAGGCAATAGTATATATGGGTCATAAGAAGAGAGCGGGCCAGATTGGATTTAATTTTTAATGGTAACAATCATACTCATATGCACTAATGCAATTAGGATCCACAATTAACGTATTTGATTCAAAATTTAGAATGCGGGATGCAATTTAAAACACCTGCAAATAGTTATTTTTCTTGGTCTTTGTATTCCCAAATTGGGAATCCCAATACCACGTTATCTGGGCACACCTCACGTGCTAAAAACGAAAAGGAAAACATATGTATTTTTCACGTTTCACGCACTCGCTCAATATCTATGTATATGGTAATAAAGTTAAAAGGTATTCTATAACTTCGATTTAGGAATTTAAAAAATGGGAAAATCTTCCCATTATTGGGTATTTTAACATTGCTTCAAAAATACGGCTTTATTGCCGAACTTATACAGAGTAAAATTTCCCCTAGGGGCTCCAACACAATTTTTCTTTTTTGTTGAGTCTTCATTGCCTAAACTTTGGTGAGAACTGAATTGTATTAAGCCTGAAATATAATATTTGGTAAAAATCATATTCATATGCACTAATGCAATTAGGATCCACAATCAACGTATTTGATTCAAAATTTAGAATGCAGTATGCATTATAAAACACCTGCAATACGTTGTTTTCCCCGGTATTTGTATTCCCAAATTGGGAATCCCAATTCCAAGTTATCTGGCCACACGTTCCACGTGCTAAGAACGAAAAGGAAAACAAAACAAACAATAGGAGAACATATGTATTTTTCCCGTTTACGGTGGCAACTCTGTGTGGAATCAAACAAAAGCACAAAAAATCGTGGGGAGAACAGAACTTTTCAGCCAAATTGAAATAAAGGACTATTTAAGAAATAAATATTAATTAAAACTGTTTGGAAAATGCGTTATGCCCAGGTGGTAATAGGACCAGCCGGTAGTGGTAAAGTAAGTATTCCTGGAAATTGTCAATACATTAGAAAATGCGTAATAAATCAGTGAATTTAGTCTACTTATTGTTCATTCATGCAACGGCATGCTCAAGACTCCAAACGTGTTATTGAAGTAGTCAATTTGGATCCAGCTGCGGACCACTTTGATTATCAACCTTTACTTGATATACGCGATTTAATACAACTAGATGATGTCATGGATGATGAGGAGCTGCACTATGGTCCCAATGGCGGTTTGGTTTTTTGCTTAGAATTTCTAATACAAAATCAGGAATGGTTAAAGAATCAGTTGTGCGGAATTGGCGATGAGGAAGAAGAAGGAATAAATGTTGAACCGGATGACGATTACATTTTATTCGATATGCCTGGACAAATAGAACTATTTACACATTTAAATATGGGCAAACAGTTGGTGGACCTGTTAGAGTCTTGGAATTTTCGCATATGCACGGTATTTTTAGTCGATTCACAATTTATGATAGATGGAGCGAAATTTCTATCTGGCACCATGGCTGCTTTGAGTGTAATGGCCAATTTGGAAATGCCTCATGTAAATGTTTTAACAAAAATGGACTTGCTGAGCAAAACGGCGCGCAAGCAGTTGGATAAATATTTGGACCCAGATCCAAGAGCATTATTGGGAGATATAACACAAGAATCAGCGTGGGGCAGATCTCATCGAAAGCTTTCAGAAGCCATAGGATCTTTAATAGAAGATTTCAGGTAAGCGATATATCAAATAATTTAACTAACAAAAATTTTGTGCTTAAGGATGTAATCACAAAAAATTGCGTGGGTACCTACATACATTTGAAAGTAAAGAAAGCTATGCATCCTATTTCTAAATAATTCCCACGGAAATTATTTTTTTCCTAAAAATACAGTCAATCCATCCCATCTATCCTAAACAGATTGAGCTAATAATTAAAATTAGAATTTTCGAAGTCAGCTCCTTTATTTCGTTGTTTTATTTTAACTGACTTTCTAAAATGGGGTAACAGTAAATAGAAAATAAACTCCCGGAGATATGTTATTCAGAATAAGGTAGATGATCTCCAAAAATAACTAAGAAATTCATTCTGGTACTATTGATTATATTTTTGTATCTGGAATGGTGTATGATGCATCATTTAGTTTTGAGTAAACCTGATCTAATTAAATATCTGCTCTGCAAAACCCCATTAAATCTAATCAAATTAAAAGGCACAAGTTTTTTAATATATGGTTTTTTATTATTATATTCCATGTAATTCTTTTCATACATGTTTTGAAATTATCTTGGGGAAAAGTTATATGCTTAAATAACACTTATTTAAATCAAACAGTAAACAACAAATATGCATTCAATCGTTTTGTCTTTAAAAATCTGCTTAAAAAACACTTTTGCGTATCGGATGAAAAGGGTGATTCATATGCGATAGGTCGGGGCGATTATGTTCAAATTCTTTTATTTCTTTCATGCCAGCATTCGCAATCGACCATAAATCTGGTTGTTCCTTCTTAAAAGAATTATACCATTTAGTGACACGGGGATAATCGGATAAATCAAATGATATAGCTTCCAAACACAAAGTAGACGAGACAAGAGCAAAATCGGCAATAGTAAGATTATTTGCGGCGGCATATTTGGTGCGCAAACGTTCAAGATACGTATCAAATACATATAAAGAATTCTTAACCTTTCTCAAACCCACTTCGGTACGTTCGTAATCAAAGAATATGGGTGCCATACTGTAAGCACTGATGCTCGCATAATAAAAAGACATGTTAAAGCATAAACGATGATTAACTAAAGCACGCTCCTTGGGTCCCTTGGGGTATAAAGCTGTTTCCTCACCAGCATA
Source organism: Tachina fera (assembly GCA_905220375.1). NCBI lineage: Eukaryota > Metazoa > Arthropoda > Insecta > Diptera > Tachinidae > Tachina > Tachina fera. The sequence goes on from LR999963.1 coordinate 183,783,815, forward strand.
CCTATCGCATAAATATTGCATAATAGCAACACTTTCTGACAAGCAAAAACCATTATCATCCAATACAGGAATTTCTTTTTGAGGATTGATCTGAAAAGTGTAAAGAAAAAAAATCGTATTAAACTAAATTTGTTCAACAGCAAAACTGCTCCATTATCATAATTTTAATTTAATCATTCTTGTAAATTTAAAAATGTTTGCTTACCTTTGCATAGTCCTCGGATAAATGTTCCGATCCTATATAATCCACGTTATGTAATTCATAAGGAATGTTTAAGGCCTTCAGACACATGCGAACAGCCAAAGATGGTGGGCCATCAGATACCGAATACAGTTTCATGTTAAACCTATTGAAAAAAAATTTATCAAAAATATATTTTCAACCGGTTTCAAGCTTAAATAAATTCAAGGTTGTCTTGAAAGTGAATTACTTAAAACAATTAATTTTTATAGAAATATCTTGTTTAATACCAGACCAAAAAAAGGGCTGTTATAAGTTTGTAGTGTGTGTGTTTGTCCGTGTCCATGTACAGACCAAGCGGTTGGACCGATTTTGATTTGGTTTTTTTTATGCTATGTTTTAGAATATATCACATCTTTTCTATGTATATTTGGGGATTTTTAAATTTTTAATTTTTGTTCTTATATTTACTTTATTTTCTTACTTAAATTTCCTAAAATTTATTTCTTGATTTTTTTATCCTTATTGCTTTATTTCAAACTAGTATTTCTATTTTTTATTGTTAATATTACTTTCACTTTAATAGTTTAATAACAAAATGTCTTACTTTTTCGTTGTAAGACGATGGTCAACTGCTTTGCAAATATCTAATGATATCTGTTCAAAAACTTGTTATTTTGTTGTAGATCAAAACAAAAGCTTATGCTAATGTGGGTTTGGCTATAAAAGCTTTAAATTTTACATGAAATAATAAACGCAAAAGAAAACTTACAGGTACAATAGTTTCAAACAAATTTTGCATTGCAAAAAAGGTTATTTACAATTTCAAAGCTGAATTCATTTAATTTATTCTTAATGCTTATGCAAGCTTAACTTAACTTTGTATGGAAGTAGATATTTTTCCATGCTAAACGTTTGCCAGTACTCGTAGTATATTGTTCAAACTTGTTAATTCATCTGATATTGTGGTATATCCTGGCTGCGTGCCTTTGACATTTTCGGTTCCGTTTAGAACATGATAAAAAAATAATAATATAATTGGCGTATCCATAACGTACTCATGTGTCATAATGTTTTAAAATTTTTGTTTGATAGAAGAAAAAAAACAAAAGCAAAACACTTATGACTACCTTGAGTCCCCCAAAATTTTTGTATGTATAATGTACGTATCTCAGCCATATCTCACCTATATATATTATAATTTTCCATTGTCTTTTATAAGAACAAATACAACAAAAAAACCAAGATCTAAATCACAACACATTTACTTACTTGTATTGATCTCTCTTCAAGTTTTTGTGATCTCCCAACAAATGTGCAAATTCTGGATTTAATTCACTCAATGATTTCTCCATTATATCTTTAGTTTTTATAATACTTTTGTTCGCCGACTTGGAGAATTCATTAAACAAACGTTTCTTAATGTCATTCTCCGATATGGGATGGGAGTGAGAGTTGCTCAAATGTACAACAGTCAATTCATTTTCTTCATTTGAAATCGTTGTAACACGTGCTGGACACTTAAGAACGCGATCTTTTGATTTAATGCATGCCCAATAGGTCCGTGTGGTGACCGAGATACTTTTCAAATGGTAAATATAACCATCAACGCATAAAAGTTCCCCACCTTTGGCGGAGCGTAATTTTGTAACCTTAGTTGTATCAATGTTGTCAGGATTAAAGGAAGCATTTCGAGTTCTCTCAGTATATTTTTTCAATAGCGATTGCGGTTTTTGGCTCTTTGTTCTTGGTACGTAATCGTCATCTGCACCTTCGTCGTCTGCATCGTTATTGGCGCTTTTGCGTCCACGACTTTTGGTAGGACGTGGTTTATAATCTAGTTCGACTTCCGAGTCCGAACGATAGTTGGACGCATTTATGCGCTCCATTTCTATGTATTCAATTATGGGCAATGTTTCTTGAAATGGATCTGTGTCTACTTCTGTCTTATATTCTGTTAAAGACGCTTGTGGATTTTCTTGTAAACTGCTATCCATTGTTTCAATATCATCTCGTTCAGTTTTCGGTCTTTTTAATTGCATAAAATCGGAAATATCAGGTGTACTACCGCGAGAAAATCCTGTGTCGTTTAAAGCATTATCATTAGTGTCTTCTTCCTTGCCACCCATATAATCGTCTCTATCGTCATCACTATCATTCTCAAAATCGGAAAACATTTCCGTTTTATTTGGCATAGGAGAGCTTTCCTTTACTTTTAAGTTTTGATTCAATCTTTTCAGAATATGTTCACGATGATTTACTGTATGTTTATGTTCTCCGGAAACTTTGATAATCTTCATATTGTCGCCAGTACCTTCGGTGGTCAAACGAGAATTACATTTGTGTACTTTATCACGGCGATAAAGGCAGGTCCAATATGCCCGGTCACTTTGTGATCCTCGCGAATCGTAATGGAATATCATATTGTCCATAATAAGTATACGATTTCCTTTCAAGGAAGGCAAGAATGTAAACTTTGTTATTTCGCCGTCCTTTGGATTTTCTAGAGCATCCATGACATCATCAACTTGCCGGTATAATTTGGATGTAGCTTCATTTCTCAAACGGCGTATATCTAAACGCGGAGTCACATCGATATTTCCAGATATAGACAAAACATTGCCGCCACCTTTAGTTACAGATAAAGGTATGGAAGTAGACTTTTTTTTCTCTGCCTTGATTTTATCCGTGTTGGTTGGCAAATTTTCGAACACTTTTAATGAAGTTTTTTCCTCTTTACCTTGCAGTACTTTAATGTTGTTTCTTCTTATTAAAGCTTCTATTTTCCCCTCACTATATGGCTGATGGTTATGCGTATTTTCTTCTAAGCGTATGGGCTTGAAGCGGTGTTGTCCACTTGCCAAACACTCTGTGTAAATCTTTCCCGTGCACTGCAAATCTTTAGATCTAAAGCATTTCCAGCGATATGTAGTACTTATCATTGATTTACCATCCAATCTATACACACAACCATCCACAGCCACCATATGATGGCCTTTGGCAGTCTTAAGCATTAATAACTTTTTTTCCTTGGGTTTCTTTTCTGTTTTTATACCTAAACTGTGAACCAAATTACCCAATTCTTCGTCGCTAGTATCTCCTTTGAATTGCATGGCGTCATTTTCATCCTCATCACTATCATCGGTTAATTTGCTCTTTTTTAAAACTTTTTTATTCGACTCTTGTTTTTCGATGCGCCTTTTAAGAGACTTGTTGGCCAAAGTGCACGGTAAGCCTTCAGCATCCGCTTGGCGCTTTTTATCCCTGGCCCTTATAATGGCATCTTCCTCGGCCGGACCGTGGGGATGTTCACCAATAATATTTTCCACCTTATGGCGGGTCAAATCCCATTCGTCTATCAGTGTTGTATACATACGTACCCGGCAAGGGATTTTGTCTTTGCGGCGGCTACACACCCACCTATATGCTTTGCTATTACGATCATCGTAATGATAAAGGTAGTCTCCCACCAATAACATATCCTTGCCCTTAACGGATCGTAACATTTCTATTTTAGGGGATTCCTCCGACATTTTTAAGGGTTTTTCTATATCAAACAAAAAAACAGAGTAAATTGTATGTATTCTTTCCCAATAATCAAAGCACTAAACAATTGTATAATTGCCCAAATTTTCGAATTTATTCATTCCACAATACCTTTAAAAAATTACTGTGTTTGTATATAAATTTTGTTACGATAATTCCCAAAATATTTTTGTCTCCGCACTTTTTTTTATAATTTCCTGTACTTGATGTGGCTTCTTGATATTTTCTCCAGTTTTTTTCTGTACTTTTCGAAGGTATTTGGTGTGTGGGTATTGGTAATGCTGCTATTCGATGGGATTTATATAAGCAGCAAGCTCTTTTTGGTATTGTGGGAGAAAGAATGAGACAAATATACTTTTATTTAAAATTCCTATTTATGTTATTAAGTTGCCATTTAAAAGGGAAAAATAAATGGTTTTGCCTTATAATTATTAAATAACGTGGCATGTTTGCAAGGTTGCCGTTGTGCATAGAATTTTTTATAAATCTGAATTGCAGAATAGAGTGAAGAAGCTATGTGGGAAATTGCAAATTATTTGAAAAGAACTCGTAATGTTATTAAATAGAATATGAAAAATAATTAATATTAATTAATTATTTGTAACGAAAAATTTACATGAAGTTTAATGTAAGTAATGTTATGTATGTATGTAAGTTAATTTAAATAGTGAAATTTTTTGTACAAATTTTGGACCTGTTCAAAACAAATGGTAAGCAAATGCTGAGCTGTCACACTATCATACTTTTAACACATGCAATTTTTTGCTGATCTGATAGTGTATACTGAGAGCACATAATTTGTGGTCTCCACCTGACATAAAACGGCTAACTTTAACATTAACTTCAAGATAATGTTAAATCTAGACCGCTCAAGTTAATGCTTTTTTCAAGTTATAATATTATTGTTAGTGCATTTGTTTTAACAACTCAGTTATAACTTCAAGTTACAGCAAAATTACATGTCAGGTGGAGACGTAGAGTTACGGCATTCCATATCGAACGATATTTAAAAATACATATTTCCAATTAAACTCTATTGAAATATTTTGAATTTTCAATCGATATCGAATAGCGTAATTTGAATTTTGGGCTTAACTGAGAAAATTCTGGAAATTAGTTGAAAAATTAAAATGGTAATAGATAAAGGGGCAACACTCCCAAAAATACTTATTTTAATTTCTCTATTTTAAATATATAAAAACTGCAAAAGCATAAATCTGGCATATCTGATTGACTTTGTTACTTTAGGGTGTTCATACGGTGGTATAAAGTTTTAATTTTACGGTCACACGATTGGAGGAAACAGATATCGAGTTGGACAAGTCCCTACCCTTACCATATTTACTTCTATCAACAATAACACTTCCTGTGTAATTAGTTCAGTAAGAAAATGGCACAAGCAACAATTATTATTATGTTTATAATAGATCGAAGAAATCTAAACCTTTTATTGAACAATTTGCACTTTTTGATACCAACACACAGTATTTCCATACCAACTGCCTACAAAGAGTCTGGCAACCCTAAACACTGCATAAAAGCTTTTTTTTAGCATATTTGTGTGATAATTTGCATTAAATATATGTACATACATATGCAAATCAAGTCAAGCATATAGGCACATATACCTTTTCATTTTCATTATTAAGTAAAGCATAAATTGCAATTGTTTTGTTTAAAATACATATATTTAAATATAATAAAAATAAAGTAAAAAAAATGCCCAAAATCAATAGAGAAAGTACACAGAAATTTAATAATCGTATGGTGAAAATGTTTCCAAATGTTCTGGATATTGAATCATCAATACTCTTCTGCAAACTATGCCAATGTAATATAAATGGCAATAAAGTCTTTAGTATTCAACAGCATTTCCGTACGCTCAAACATACAGCTGCACTGGAACTTGGGATTGGGTCGTTTCGTGCTGGTCCATCTCCACGCAAGACGCCTAAAAAGCCGTTAGATAGTTTCAGTTTCGATTTGTGTACAACACTACTAGAATCCAATATACCCTTGGAAGTTGTTGAAAATCCAGCATTTCAAATGTTTTTAGAAAAATACACAGAAAAAGATATACCGAGTGAAGCAATCTTAAGAGCAGAGTATGTGCCATCGCTACATGAAAAGTATATAGAAAAAATACAACACAAAGCTAAAAATAAGCGTATTTGGATATCGATAACAGAAGCAATTGATAACGATGGGCATTTGTCAGCAAATTTCATTTTTGGTCTATTGGGGGAAAATGAAAGAGGAAAATCTTATCTGTTAAATGTAGATCGTCTGGAACGGGCAAATGCTAGTTCGATTGCGGCATTTTTTAATGATTCATTGCAAATTCTTTGGCCCGAAAGTAAGTGAAAAGTAATATTATCAATAATTTTTAATTCCCTGTTTTAACATACATACATACATACCTATTTAGAAATGCTGTATGAAAATATATATTTGGTGGTTACTGATGCAATTCCTTATATGATGACAGCCATTCACTCGCTCAAAATTTTATATCCAAATATGATATATGTAAATTGTTTACGTCAATCCTTCGACAGACTAGTGGAATTTATACGTATAAATTTCAGTAACGTTAACAAGTTTATTGTTAATTGTGAAAGAGTGTTTTTAAAGGTATTATAAAATCCACCAATTCAAACAATTTCCCGTTAAATTTGTTTGCACTTTTAGTCCCCACATCGCCTGCATATACTGCGTTCGAAATATCACTATTTAATGCTGCCTTCCATCACAGCCAGCACAGCTACAGCAGCCGCATGGTTAAATGCTGCCATTTATTACTGCAACAATTATACGGAAATCAACACTATTCTAAATATGTTGAGTGAAGAGGATGATGCTGAGTGCATACAACAAGCTAAAGAATTGATCCACAATACCACACTTGAGAGTGATTTGATTTATGTCAAACAAAATTTTGAATGTCTATCGCATGCACTTAAACAACTCGAAAGTAGGGACTTGACCCTTAATGAAAGTCTGGCGACTATTGGTATTGTGCAAGCAAACATACAGGCAACTAAACGACCTGAGTTCATTAATAAACTTGGACAAATTTTAAATGAAAATCCTGGCTTGCAACAGCTAATAGTGATAAATAGCTCGAGTAATTCGTGTATAGAGCCAAAATCGAGTAACTGCAGAGAAAAATCTTTATTATACAAATTTGTACCAGTTGTCTCAGCAGATGTTGAAAATCTAGCGTATGCGAAAGGTTTATTCGAAAAGGACAAAAAGAAAGCGATTGATTTAAAAAGTTTCAAAAAAGCGAAGTGTGAAACTCGTTACTACGACAGTGAGATTGTCGGCCCGGAACGACCTAAGTTAGAATCGGCCGTTTGGTCGACTCAACACGATGACGTCTTTATCAAGCAAGAGTTTCCACTCCATGAAAGAACATTCGATAGTAGTTGTCCAATAAAGTGTGAAAGTAATCCGTATGAATAAATTTTAAACATTAAAAAAAATACACAAATTAATTTCTTTCAGTGTAAAAAATAAAGGGAATTTTTTTTAATTAAAGGTCACACCAGGGTGACCGACGACATTTTTCAACAAGTGGCACCAAAAGGGGATTTGTCAAAAAAAAGGGGCAAAAATATTATAAAACGAGAAAAGTACACTAAATTTTTTATTTTTAATGTATTTTTATATAATTGACTCTACAAAAAGGGAGACAAAAAGTGGCAAGGCAGTTGAAAAAGTGGCAATTTGCTACTTTAGTCGGTCAAACGGTCACGCTGGGTCACACGCCCATATTGTTAAAAATGTCTGGTAATCCCCCTTATTGGGATTGACGACTTTGCAGTGAAAGTCTGGCGTATTGTACTAGATTAAACAAAATCGTAGATTGTTTTCTTTAATCAACTACAAATAGTCGAATTTTTGAGTAGAAAAACACCAAACACGATAAGGCCCATTATATATTTTTTCTCAGAAATTGTACATAAATACATATGTATGTAGGTAGGTATTTAAGTAGATATGTGTATATGTATGTATGTACGTAAGCATATAATAAATTGTTTTTCATTAATCAGGGCAATCATGAATAAAATTCCGCGTGAAATTTTTCCCGGGGAACAATTGCACTAATAACAAGTAATAGGGAAAACAAAAAATTCTAATTGGAAAAGAGAGCAATTTCACGCGGAATTTTATTCATGATTGCCCTGAATATGTGTGAATGAATCAAACCAATGCATGTTATCTGATTCTAGAAAGTTTTTTCATAGTTTTTATAATTCAGTGATGCACCAGTCATTTTTATCCGCCCTTATCGGGAATAAATTTCGAACCTTTGTTCATTCATATTCAGAGCTATCATGAATAAAATTCCGCGTGAAATTTTTCCCTGGGAACAATTCCTACTAATAGCAAATAATAGGGAAAACAAAAATTCTAATTGGAAGAGGGAGAAATTTCACGCGGAATCTTATTCATGATCTATCTGATCTGATTAAATATTTCCCATAAACAAAAAATGGCACATCAACGCAAACATTGGCGATCACAATTTTTGGGAAAAGGAAACACATTTCACATGAACTTTTATTCCCGATAAGGGTGATTGTGTTTGACGTATTTCAAGTATGACGTTTTTGTAATAGATTAAAGAACATCGCAAGATTTTTTCTTTAATCTAGAATCAAAATGTTGAAGCCGAAATATGCCAACCACGATAAGGCACATTATGTTTATTTTAATCACTTCAATAATGGAGAATTTATCCAAAATTCACTTCTTGTAATTATTAAGAAGGTGTGAAAAGTTAAAATAAGTATGTATGTACATATTTGAAATATTTTTGTTTGCTGGATTTTGTTACAAATAATTTTTTGAAAAAGAAAAAAAATTTAGTTGTACGATGTGACCGACTATGGCCTATAGGATAGGTATACATAATAGAATTAATAAATTAAATGCAAATAAAATTTCTAAGGCTGTGGTATCATATTTATTGAAGGAGCAAGACAATTTTAAAAATAGTGTAACGCAAATTATTCATGGTAATAGAAATCCATTAGAACTTCCAAAGTTGTCGCAAGTAGACGAGATTATAGCCAGGAAGTTGTATTAGGACTTTGGGTTTGATGGCAATTTTGCAGATTTTGTTGTCACACAAAATCCATTACACAAAAGTTATTGGATATTTCTAGCAAATTTCAATTTCAGAAGGTCTAGTTCCAGTTGTTGCTTTTTTATTTCATTTTTTTCTTGCATTATGTTTAGCATTCGGGAACTAGAGCTTACAAATTCATTTTTCAAATCGTTTACAGCATTTGCTATAGATTGTTGACAGTCGTTGCTTTTTTCAATTGCATGACAAATTCGCTTTAGGGAAGCGGCATTTTCTTTTTGCAATACAAGAATCTGGTCGAGTTTTTCTAAACGATCTGCCTTTCTGTCCGCCTTTGTTATTTTTGGTGTATTGAAATTTTTTGGAGATTCTAGTTCTCTTTTAGATGAAGTTGTAGCCATATCGCTGCAGCTAGTATCTAAATCATCCAAGATAATTAGGTCAGCTGCTGCTAAAGTACCGCCTAACGTTGTTTTAATACCGCACAAACGTACAACAGTTTCCTCCGTTTGTGTTAGGTGAAACTGTTTTTCCTTTTTTTTGTCCAAGAGTTTCTTTTTAATTTCACTTTTCCATTCTGTCCATATCTGTTTATGTACATACATATGTATATATTATTATATTTGACGTGTATTAAATTAAAAAAAAATACCTTTTTCCATCCGTTTACATCTTTATTCGGTGGACCAGCTGCATTAAGGGACTCTGCCAATTCCTGCCAAAGAGATTGTACCAAAACCTTATCGCGTTGTGAAAAACCCTTTGCGATGTCTTGATTCTTTTCCATAAATTTTATAAACAACTGATTTTGTGTGTGATTTCTATGTTTCCCCCTGTTTGTGTGAACAAATTGTTTAACATTTAATATGCAAATATAATTAATTTTACTTACATTGTGCGCCAATATTCATTCAAACGTTCAAAGCAAAAACACATCTAATCAAATATGTTTGTATGTATCAAAGCAAAGCAAAATTTCAATTCTGTCAGCTGCCAGCTGATCGGAATATTTCTGATACAAAAGAAATGATAACAACATTGGTTTCTATAACAACAAATTCTGACAACGATTATTTATTGTCGATTTCAATTCTGATTCACAGACAGCAGATTCTCTAAAAATAATTATATTTTATCCACAAATTTTGTAAGAGAACTATAAAAAATTTACAGAAATTTTGTTAAAGGTATTTTTTAAAAATTTTGCTATGTGGAACCCAAATTATGGATACCATTTCACTTGTTGGTAAATGGTAATAATTTGCAATTACAAACTAACTTATATAGTATTTGTAACGGGAGGGTCACAGCCAAGATCAAACTAAAACAACAAACAAAATTAATAAGGAGATTGTTGTGACATCATTGGGAGGACGAATTAAGGACAAAAAAAATCAATAAGTTTATTTGTTAAAGTCCATGTTTGGTACTTGTTTACTTCTTTTTATGTTTAGCGTACGCAATGAGAGGGGTATAACCCGCTGGGTTAATAATAGGTGTGTTTTTTTACTTTTGCAGTAAAATGCAGTAAATGAGTAGTTACTGCGAAAACTTTAAAATTTACTCTCAAAAAGAGCTGTTACTGAAAAAATTACGCGAACGGAAAAATAGTAAAAAATTAGTAAGATTAGAGAAACAGCTGAGTTCTACTCCACATAGTTTTGAAAAATATATAAACTTTTGACTATTCAATTCTTTTGATTATTGGTACTCGATACAATATTTTTATAACACGAACAATCTAAGAATAAATTTTGTAGTTTCTTTCATGTAATAATTGCAAATAATCTCTTTTTGATTTCCTTGTTTTGTTGCTGTTTAAATTAATAAATATTACATGACTATTTGTTAATTTTACTGTTTACCTTAAAAGCAAGTGCAATACTAGGTAACCAGACACTTTACACTTTTATAACTCTGAGTAATTTGAATAATTTGCAAAAAAAAAAGGGTTACAAAAGTAAATTGGAATATATGTATTTACTCGTATATTAACAGTAATTATTATTATACTTTATAAAATAATAATTTTTTAATGAATTTCAAAATCTTTATTTAACTTTTTCTTAAATTTTTAACCTTTTCGTTTGCTTTTCATTTTTTTACATTTTGGATCATCTGTTTTTATCTTACTAAACTTTACTACGACAAATTTCTGCAGTAAAAATTTGCAAAACATTCGGTAGAGAACTGTCACTTTACTCTCTCAATTTGTGTTCTCATTTACTGCACTTTACTCTCTCAATTTGTGTTCTAATTTACTGCATTTTGGGTACGTGAACGCAATTTAGTAAAATGCAGTAAAGTTCAGTAAAAAAATTTTAAAAACTTTTGAGTACGCGAACGCAAATAATGTCACAGTAAATGAGCTTGTCGGAAACCTCATTGGTCACTACCGCTGTAACATATTCAAGCAATACGCTATTGACTTATTTGTATACCAGATAAATAAAAAAAAATATACCGAAATAATTACATATTTTCAAATTTTATGCCAGAAAACCATTGTTTTTTTTAATTTCCAGTTTAGTTCGGTTCGTGCCTATGAATGTGGATGACGAGGAAAGCATACAAGATTTATTGATGCAAATCGACAATGTTATACAATATGGTGAAGATGCTGATGTAAAAATACACGATTTTGATCCGCCAGAAGAGCAAGAAAATGAAAATTAAAATTAAAATTAATTTTTTTTTAGTTAAATGACCAAGAATAAAAAAAAATATTTATAAAAATTTTTTAACCATCTTGTAGAAATAAATATTTTTTTTATTTTAAAAAATATATCTAATATGGCCAATTTAAGCGAAAGTATAATTTGTTACAATTTCGATTAAAAGAATAAAAAAATAAATACCACACCACACACATACAAAAATAACAACAAACAAAATTTTGATTAAATTAATTAGCCATATCTGTATCCATTACTAATTTGCCTTCTTTATCTTTAAGTCTAACACGCCCATTTGAATAACGAGTCTCTGTACTGCCATCGGGATAGACAATCTTGACGGTGCCATCCGGATATTCCCGCCTTTTGTGCAACTTATTGTGTATCTCTTTTTGTCCATTTGGCAGAGTTAGTATTTTATCACCATTACGCAGTTGCAATAAATGGGTGCCATCAGGAAAACGCCATTCTTCTTGTTTATGTTCATCCTTGGGGTCCATTATTTTGACCGAATTATTAGGATAGTGTACCTCAACTACGCCGTTCTTGTGGCGATGCTCTACTTGGCCATTGGGGAATTCCAGGATCTCTAAACCATCCAAATAGGTTGTGTGCCAGGTGTTTGTTTCCTCATAATAATATTTTACTGTTCCCTCATTGATGTTAGTCTCTTTAATGTCTTTGTTGTAGTACAACATGCGTATAATCATGCCATCGGCAGAAATTTTCTTTAGATTACCATTTGGATACCAGATATCTTTACTGCCATCAGCATTAACTATTTCGCGTTTCATGTTAATATTACTGCAACCACCACTCGCTCGAGGGGAAGTTGACGGCGACATGGTCTTGACTTGATCTTGACTCTTAGGCAATGTTCCATGAGGAGCATTGTTGTTGTTGTTAAGGTTTTCTTGAGCTTTTTTTGTTGTTTTTAAATCATATCTTTTTTCTGGCGTCATCTGAAATCCGCCCATAATATCATCGTCCTCATCTTCTTCATATGGGCTGGGTACATTTTCTTGTTGTTTCTGACGATTTTCTTCAACAACAAAACGAGCTGCTGCTTTGGGTTCCTCCTTTGTGTACACATTCATAGTACATTTTTCATTAATGGCGGCTGTTTTAGCATTAGAAATTCGTGTACTTTTTGAGTTTTGAATTTTTCCAGCGTTTTTATTCGCAACTGCTGCTGCAACTATGCACTTGGATACGGTTCTTGAGGCGCCCAGTGTAGGTGGACCTTCATCAGGTATAGAAGTGGTGGAATTTTGAATCTAAGTAAATTAAAAATATTAACTTATTTGCAGATTTTATGTAAATGCTGAGAGAAACTTTTATTTTGAATTAATTTATTATATGTTTTTAATATTCCATTTACATTGTCTCGAAATCTAGTACTTAAGAGATTTCGAGCTAAATCTTGCTGCTCTTTACTACATTTTTAGGAAATCTAATCAAAATCGAATACATATTTGTATTTATTTTTTAGTACCCTGTACAACACATACATATGTATGTACATATTTATAAAAAATATGAGTGAATTAACTACGGTCGGCTTAAAAAGGTTTGTGAATTGGCTACAGTGCAGTTGTTTGGTTGTAGTTTTGGAAATTTTTCAGTTAATGGGTTTTGTTTTGGATAAAAAACTCTTGATGAATGCCATAAAAAGTTGCTGTAAACGGTATAGATATTCATAAAGATTTTAATTAAAATTTGCTAGATTTTGTGCAGGTGTAAATGGCATATAATGAATTTTTCGTTATACATACATATCGTTAACTTAATACAAAAAGGCCCTAACTCATGTTTTTCATAATTTACAGGAGGAGGAAACAACTAAATAAAAAAAATGCAATATTGATACAAAATTTTTTAAACGCAATTTTTATTAAAAACACTTTACAAATTTAGGAGGTGTATCTAGTAATGGTCTATCGAAATATGTAAAAATATCGATTTCAAAAAATTATGATTTGGGGCCTTTTCTTATTAAGTTAACGATATATATTTTTTAATTAATTTTTTCTATTTTTGGGATATTATTATTTTTTTAATTATTAGCTACTCTTAATTCTCAGACAGGAAACAGCATTTTGCATGCTATTTTTAACTTGCTTACTTACTTTTTATAGTATGAAATACCTATGTATATTAAAAATAAAAGGATTTTTTACAATATAAAGAAATTCATACCTGCTTCGGTGCCAGCTTTGCTATATTTCTATTAATCTCCAGTAATATTTTATTATTTTGTTCTCTGCTGATTTTTAAATTTTCATTTTCCAAACGTTTGTTTTCTCTAGCCGAATTCTCTAGTTGTTCATGCAACTTATTATGCTCCTTTTCCATATTACGAAGTTGAGTCCTCAATCTAGCTTGCGCTGCGGTGTGATTAGCCTCTTTAGACTTCAGTTGCATTTCCAACTGCGCTACTTGCTCTTTTAAACGGTCACACTCTTTGCGCTCCTTAGCAATTAAACCTTGAGTTTTAATTTTCATGTTTTGCTCAAATTGTCGTTTTTCATCTTCCAATTTGACACGCTCATCGTGCAAATAGATTTCCATACGGATTTTTTCATCTTTTAAGCTTTCCATGGCCTCAAGATGTTCCTGAGCATTTAGGGCTTTTTGCAGTTCGTGTTCTTGTTTGGCTTTCATCAGTACAATATTGTTGTCTTTGAAAACCTGAATTTCTCTTTCAAGTTCAGTTAACCGTATCTTTATCATGTCAGTTTTCTCTTGCAACTCCTTGCAGGCGGGAGAAAAAATTGAAATATTATTGTCGCCACTATTGGAAACGGAAAATGATTCTTTTGGTGTTAGAGTAGTATTGCTAACAGAAGTTAGAGTTGATTCGTTTGCCAGATATTGATCTGCTTTAATTTGTAATGCGTCGAATAAAGCTTGTTTAAATTGTGCAAACAATTCATTTTTGCTAGTATCATCCTGATGCTCTTGCTGATTAGTAGTGCCGCCGGAAAGACGGCTTGAATTATTCAAAGTACTTTCAGGATCCTCATCATATTCATGTGTCTCATTAGAATCGGAGAATCTGACCCTTACTTGAGGAGTTTGTTGAGAATAAGAAGTACTTGCTGTTTCTACAGTTCTTTGCGTAGGGTCATCCGATTCGGTACTTTCCTCGTCCTCAGTAAGCTGAGATTTTTCCCCTTCTACATCATCATCATCGGAACAGCTGGAAGGCTCTTGGGATATTTTATTTGAAATGACTGGCTGCAAACGTTTAGCTTTTAATTGTTCATGCACTGGTATATTATCATTGGATTCGTTCAGTTTTTCCTTAATCCTGCGAGTCATGAACTCTTTAAGACAAGTTGAATCCATATCAAAACTACCTTCATTCGCTTTTTGTTCCAAAAGTTCAAAAATACTTTCTTCTGTTTGGGGTAGGGCTTGCTTGTCACTTCTTGGCACCTGCAAGGGCTCTATTTCCAAAGGGTTTAGAATTTTAGACCAAGCCATCATGATATGTGTATCAGAAGGCTGTCTTTTGATTTCATCTTTAAATTTAGATTCATGTGTTTTGGTTGGCAGGTTTGAATTCACATTGTTTTCAGCATCAGAAAAACTATTCTTTGTAATGCATGTAGACAATGAAGATTTTGTATCGGGAGTTGAACTGCAAGTATTTTTTGAAGTAATCAACAAGCTTTGAAATCGTTTTTCTTGAAGATCCAAGCTTGCTTTGGTTTTTAAAACATTTGTATTAGAACAATTTTTGGCATTAATTGACTTCACTTTCGGATCTTTTATTTTTTTGGACTTATTTAAAGGTTTTAAATGTAATTTTGGATGTGCATTAGCATATTTATATTTAGGTAAATTGCTAAGCTTGAACTCATCGGGATCGATTTTAAATCTTTGTTTAAGACCTTCACCTTTTTTCAAGAAAGGTTTTTTCGGCTTCACTTGTGCTACCTCTGAGTCGTAATCCGAAGTTAAAGTTCTATATGGTGTTGGCTCTACGCCCATTTGAACTTCTTCATATACATCTTCTTCCTCCTCCAACTGTGACGTTCCTAAGCTCTCCTCTGTACTCTCACCTTTATACACTTCCGATTCTTCAGTTCGTTCGGCATCCAAATTTTCTATTTCCTCTCCAGCCGTTTCACTTTGCAGGCCTAACATCTGATACATAGTTTGCTGTTCCATGCCTAACATCTGTCTCTGCTTTATTTGCCTTGCTTCCAACAATTTTTTTTGTTCCTCCTGCCATTTATTTAACTCTTCAAGCCTTTTGACTATGTCCGCCTGTTTTTCTGTTTTGGCTATCACATTCACCGACGAATTACTTCCTGAATTTATTTCGGCTTGTAACATTTTTTAACATACAATTTAACTTTAAAGTTTTTAATATAAATTTTAATACTTCTTAATTTTTCACATAAAACACACTATATATAATTAAGTTTTCTTAAAGAAATTATTAAAATAATTTTAAATTTTGCGCTGGCTTTAAAAACATTGGGAATGTTTTTTTGTTTACATGTCAAATTTTGTCAGCGAAAGCAAAGATTGCTGAATTTGCTTTGTTTACTACAGTAATACAGCAAGTGTTGCCAGACTACTTTTATTTTTCCTAATTTCCAATTAGGAAAAAGGTCTACATGGGAAAATGACCCATGGAAAACTATTGATGTATGAAATTGTATGGATATCCGATTTGCTAGTATGTATCACAAAATTTAAGCAGAAATGATTTTGGAAATATTTCAGCTGTGTGGTATCTTAAACCTAATAATTTATAATTCGTTTTTGTGAATTTTGGAACCTAATTAACGGTAACTTTTAATTTCACAGTTGCTTATATGACATCCACAGCGAATTGGTACTTTATTTGGCTTGATAGCGCTCCTGTTATACACAGATTGACAGTTCTCTTGCGGTAAAAAAAGTTTTAGCCAAAATTTGTTTTCATTGTGAAAAATAATTATAAATTAAAACATTACACTCATAAACAGCATAAGAAATGCCGGTAAGTGAAACACAACTTCAAGTTAACTATTCTGGGTAAAATTATATGAATCCAAGAAAATATTCCTATTATGGGTGGGGTTGAATTAAAAGCATGTACTTTTGTGTATGGAAATGCATAATATCATATAAAATAATATAGTTTTCTTTTATTTCATGGGGAAAACCTAAAGGCTTATCATTCCACCATTAAGGAGTTTCCTTCGATGGCAGGCAATATGGCTATCATGCCCTTAAGGACTCAGTGCAGGGGACCAGCTCCATCACAAATGAATAATGATAACGATATCATTGATGAGTCACTTTATTATTTTAAAGCTAATGTATTCTTTCGTACTTATGAAATAAAGGTAAGTGTAATAATTACTCAAATTGTGCTTTAATTAATCTAAAATATTTTCATGCAGTCGGAGGTAGATCGCACTTTAATTTATATTACTTTATATATAACGGAATGCTTAAAGAAACTACAACGTTGTTCCAATAAAAACCAAGGTCAGCAAGAAATGTACAGTTTAGCTATATCCAAATTTGATTTGCCAGGTGAAGCTGGTTTCCCATTGAATGCTGTCTATGCCAAACCGCAGTCGCCGCAAGATTCAGGTAAATGTAAAGAAATTATTTCGCAAATAAACTAAGTTTAAAGTCTTTTATTCATAACAGAGCTAATGAGGCAATATTTGCTACAACTTCGCCATGAAACTGGTAATCGCGTATTAGAAAAAGTTTTCAATACCGATGATGGTAAACCTAACAAGTGGTGGATTTGTTTTGCCAAAAAGAAGTTTATGGAAAAATCACTGTCGGGACCTGGCCAATAATACGATGATTTCGAAACATTTAAATAATACTACCATTTAAAAGGGCATTATTCGTACACGGAATTTTCACTTATTGTTAAACATTTTTTTATATATTTCCCTATAAAGTATGGACTAGAAAAAACTTTGGTTTTCGTAAACCAACCAAATTAAGACAATTGAAAGTGTTTTACATATTAAAACGTAGTTTTATTTATATTTTAGTTAAACGATTATTGTTGCCCTTAAAATAATATTTTGAAACTTTAACGATATAAATGATCGGCTTGCAGATTAGACGCAATTTCAGATTCCCATTTATCACCATTGCTCAGAAGTTTTTCCTTATTATACAATAACTCTTCATGAGTTTCAGTAGAGAATTCAAAATTGGGTCCTTCTACAATGGCATCAACGGGACAGGCTTCCTAAAAATTATTATTATTAATTATTTTTAGTTCAAGTTTTAAATTTATCGTAAAACTTACTTGACAGAAACCACAATAAATACATTTAGTCATATCTATATCATAGCGTGTTGTTCTCCTGCTACCATCTGCACGTTCTTCTGCCTCAATGGTGATTGCCTGAGCAGGACAAATGGCTTCGCATAACTTGCAAGCAATACATCGTTCTTCGCCGCTGGGATAACGACGCAAGGCATGTTCACCGCGGAATCTGGGGGAAAGAGGACCCTTTTCGAAAGGATAGTTGATTGTAGCGGGCTCCTTGAAAATGTGAGCCAATGTAACGCCAAAACCGCGCATTAGTTCACTAAGAAATATTGTTGTAGCAGCTCTATCAGTGACATCATTCAAATCCATGCTTTCCTCTTTATTATTCACATACTTATAGCCAGCCGGGACTGTGACAATGTCTTTTGCCTCTTTAGGTGCGCTGCTCATTAAACGGGTAATAGCAACCAACATGCGTGGACCTTAAACATAAAGAAGAAACAATTTATATATTTCCTTTCACTTTGTTTCCAGTTCACTAAAGTTGTGTTATTGCATTTTCAACTGTTTCGGAAGAAATTCAAAGATTTCACAACAATGATCATGCTCAGCATGTAATTTCTGCCATCAGCTTTTTTGTTCATTCAATTATATTAGTGCATTGATTTTGTCTTTTATTTGATTGTATTGTTTTTTTATTAAACTCTTGTTTTGCGCTGTTGATGACATAAGTAATCATAACCTCAATCAAAAGATTAAAATTATATTGCAATATACTTTAATTTAATTTTTACAGCTTTATTTACCATTACGCGAAGCAGCGAATAACTTCATAGGCAACGACATTATTCCCAAGTCAAATGTTAAAATTTGGAATTTATTAACTACTAACAAGACTTTTGTTTGTTTTTTACTAGTCCAAATAAAAATCAATGGGAATGTCCATAAATATGTCAGAGAAAACAAAAAAGTAAACAACAGTATGGTTTTACAAGTACGGCAGCACATTATTAATTTCTTTTGTTTTGTTCTTACGATTCGTGGGTTAAAAGGTGTTCGAAAAATGGTATAATAACCTTACACAAGAAAACGCAGGTAGTTCCTCAAAATTTTATCTGGACATGTATGTCTTATATCTGTGATGTATGTATCCAAATGTATATCAAAAAAGCGAAAGTTGATGAATGTTGGTCAAAACAACGTCGTTCTTGGAGTTGATGAAATTGAACATTTAATTCATAAAGTGGCTGGCTGTTAAAAAAATTTGAATATACATACATATATATGAATATAAGCCCCCATGTTCATAAAAAATAAAATGAATTTGAAATCCATTTTCAAAAAAATTTTATGATAAATTTGAAATAAAATACATTCAAATTTATATTTAGTTTTATGAAATATTTTTTTGATTCCGTATAAAATCTGTTTTATAAATTGTCTATAATTATAATTGTCTATATACATGGTCTATGGATTCAGAATTTCCAACGCCATTTCGCAAGCGCTCCAGGTTTTATTAATTAAATCCTTGTAATTATTTTAATTTTCACTGGCCACTCTATTTAAATGACAATCGGCGTACAAATGAGAATAAAGTACGCTAAAAAGAGACGACTAATATTCTTTAACCATATGATACATATAGTTGCCAGAATTCGGAAAATCGTGATAACATCGGGCAGTTAATCCCGCAGGATAATATATATATATAAGAGGTTATACATGCATACATATACATATGTATGTATATGAGTAATGCGTAAAGGATATCACAGAAAAATTAAAGCAAAACTGACAATCCTGTAACTAAAACTGACATATATAAAATAGTTACGTATAGAATAACCAATAATATATAAATATATTTTATTTATTTATACATATATATATATATATATATATATATATATATATATATATATATATATATATATATATATATATATATTCGCTATAAGTAGCATAAGTAAAAATTTCTAAATCTGAAAATTTAGTAAAAAAATTTTTTTGCTATAAACTATTCGATGAGGCATATGCTAGATGATTTCTCTTGAATGTAATCAAGGCTACTTGAAATTATTTTAGAGAACGGTGTAAAGAGTTCCATAACTTGATAACTCGCACATGAAATGATCTTTCATGAATAACATGGTTTCTTACTGGAAATAGCAGTTGTGGGGTTCTTTCAGATCGTAAAAATACAAAATGCCTACAGACCTTTAAGGCATGCATTTTATATTGCTGAAAGGTTGTTTTTTCTATAGATATACATCAAAAGTTTGAATTCATGAAACCGTCTAATTATTCGCAGGATATAAGCCATTTGTGGTATTTATGGGTATTTTGTGATTTCTTCTGGCATCACTAATTTTAGGTGAGGTTCATATAATTTACTGTGGTATTTAAGAAAATTCCAATTTTAACTTAAAACTAAAAAATAAATTAACTTAAAATATAAAATATTATTTTAATATAAGTGACAATAAATCTTGTGCGGATCAATATAGAAAATTATTTAAAAAATGCCACCCAAAGAACGTAATATTGCTATGATGGGGTACAGAAGTGTGGGTAAGTTGATTGTTCTTAAATTTTCTTTTGTACTCTAATTTGCGTTTTATTTATTGATAAACTTGAATATTTAAAACCTTTTATTATTCACGGAAAAATAAACTATATAAAACCTCTTTTTATTTGATTGCAGGCAAATCTTCGCTAAGTATACAATTTGTTGAGGGCCAATTTGTCGACTCATATGATCCTACAATAGAAAACAGTAAGTACACATATACAATATATTGTCGAAGTTTTGTTACATTTTGGTTTTCTATGGATTTGTCGTGGAGAAAGGAAATTTTAATAGAAAACGACAGTGTTTGTAACATTTTACAACGCATATACGCAAATTTATATAATGAAGTTTTTCCTAATACCCACTACATAGATACTTATGTACATATGTATATAAGTACATATAAACTTATGTATGTAAATAATATGTATGTACGTAGTTTGACAAATTTTTAGTTGTTTATTTTTGTGTTTGTCTAGTCTAACCAAAGTTAATAATTATTACAGCTTTCGGCCTTTAAATCAATTTCCTTATAGATTTTTATTATTATGCAGCCTAGTTGCTCTATCGCTATTTCTAAATGTTTTTGAAATGAAATATAAACATCTTCCAAAAACAACAAAAAAAAAACCTTAGCATAGAACCGTTAACATACCAATACATTTTTATGGTATTTGTATCTAGAGGTTAAGGTAGACACGCACTGAAGTCGGTACTTTCAATTAAACTTGCTTGATTTTGTGCTAAATAATATAATTAATTAGGATATTTAAGAAGTTTATTATTCGACATATTGTCATAAATAAATTTCAAATTAATTAGGATATCTATTGGCGTTTTGGGTCAGAGCACTAGGCAAATAATCTAATAAAGACTTCCTCGTAATTGGAAACACGAATAAGGAAGGGAGTTATAAAAAACCAGTAGCTCAACCGAATGGCTTCAGCATTGCCCAATGACTGCCAAAAGATCTGAATTTTTTTCTCCCGTAAATGGAATTAATTTGTAAATTTTTGTTTGAAAGAAATTTATTTGAAACACTTTTACAAAGTGCATTACAATAACAAAAATTAAAAATTTTAAAAACCCCCTATATATCTAGAAAATATGTGATATTTTCTAAACGGCTGGACCGATTTTCTCAAAACATAGCTAAGAACCCTGTCGAAAAAGTCACCTTTCAAACAGAAACTAAACTAAATCAAAATCCGTCCAGCCGTTTGGTATGTACGTGGACATGGACAGACACACACACTACAAACTTACAACACCCCGTTTGGGTAATTTAGTTGCAAAAATGAGAAAATATTCTAGCTACATATTGCTCTTTATTCTATAAATTTATTAGTATTAAATATATTTCTCTATGCCCCTTTTTCAGTCCTGGAAAAGAAATTCTAAAAGATTAAGGGCCTTATTTTTATAAAACGCAAAATCTGTCAACACTTAGGTTGTGTTTTACAAAATAAGGGCCTAAAAGTAGCGACATAGTAAAAGTTTTAATAATGTATTTACTTAATTTTAATAAAAATTCATCGTAAAATAAATTTTGTCTAACTTTTTTAATTTTATTACCCTAGCATTTACAAAAGTCACAAGAGTAAACTCTCAAGATTATGGCGTCAAATTAGTAGATACTGCTGGTCAAGATGAATATAGTATATTTCCAGTACAATATAGTATGGATTTTCATGGTTATGTTTTGGTATATTCAATCACCAGTCAAAAGTCTTTTGAAGTAATAAAAATTATATATGAAAAATTATTAGATGTTATGGGCAAAAAATAGTAAGAATATGCCGTAAAATTGTTTAAAAACTTCTTCATAATATAAATATTTTATAGTGTACCTGTAGTATTGGTAGGCAACAAAATAGATTTACATCAAGAACGCACAGTTTCTATGGAGGAAGGAAAAAAGTTAGCAGAGTCGTGGCGTGCTGCATTTTTAGAAACGTCTGCCAAACAAAATGAGGTATGTAGACTTACATATATAGAGCGTTTGTGTGTTTATTATTATTTAAATTGAAATTATTAAAAAAAATTAAAACATATTTCAGTCTGTTGCTGATATTTTCCATCAGCTTTTGTTGTTAATTGAAAATGAAAATGGTAATCCTCAAGAGAAAAGCAACTGTATCATTTCGTGAGTCATTTTAAACTTGGCTTAAGAGTCAAAATTTATCGTATCATCTGAAAACAAACAAAACGAAAATAACACAATTTAATGAACGTTGGCTGTTTGCCTCAGCAAGAAGTAAATGATACATATGTACGTTATTTTTAATTTTTATTTAATATGTACTCTTTCACATGGTCTACATTTTTATAGCTTATGTGTATTTAACAATTCCTCTATTTCATTTTTTTAGTATGT
Organism: Tachina fera; assembly: GCA_905220375.1. NCBI lineage: Eukaryota > Metazoa > Arthropoda > Insecta > Diptera > Tachinidae > Tachina > Tachina fera. The sequence goes on from LR999963.1 coordinate 183,806,526, forward strand.
ATTTAGTTAATGATAGAAGAAAACATCCATATTAAAACAAATTAGTTTAAGTGATGCCTTAATGTATGGACAGATTGGTCAAATATTTGGCGAAATATACACTATTTGGCAAATATTCGTTGAATGCAACAAAAGTACCTTCTTGAACGATATACTATCACATTAGCTCATTTCACTTTATTTTATCCTGTATATATGTATCATGTAAGAACATTTTACGAAAATAGTGGTTGCTCTTATTTCTGTCAAATATTTGCCAAAACTTCTCATACCTTGAGCAGCAATAAATTTTGATTTGCATAAAAGATTTAATTTTAGCAGGTTTAGTTTATTTTTCTTTACAAAAAATCTCTTTTTATTTATAATGAATGCAATAAATGCTTCTGGCTGTTTACTTTAACGTTAATTTTATTTTTATTTTTCTTTATTCAAACAAAATTATTGTACTATATCAAAAAATTTAAATATTTTTTGAAACTTATTTTTATCTGTTGTATTTACAAGAGAAAAGATGTTTATAGAAATGGAATTAAGTTTTAAAACAAACTATTATCAATAAAAATATAATGAAAAATATAAATAAGTTGCAATTTCATCTGGCTTCAAACTAAAAATGCTGTAAATAAACAACAATTAATCATCATTCTTCTTCCCACAGAGAATACATTTTCCCGATATTGAAGAACTGAATAAAAAAGTGTTTGTAATATATAGAGATTGGAAAAAAATCGAGAATAGAGATTCAGTTGGAAATAGTATTACACTTGTGTATATAATTCATAAGGTGTTTATTATATACATTTGTACTAGTGATGTAACGAATGTCAAATTTTAATATTCGCCTGTACGAATATTTGAATCGAAATTCGCGAATACGAATATTATATTTGAAATTTATAGACATACAATTTTGGTTCTGTTTATGGCTGCAAAATGCAATGTGAAAAAATTTTTATGAAAAAGAACTTCATACTCCTTTCATGATCGTCATTAAATATCATTCGAAAATGTTAAAAAGCATAAATTTCTATAAAAAAATTTAATGAAAATTTACTTTTAGCCATTTATTTAAATTTCGTTTAGAATTTATGCATTTATTTAATTATTTTTGGAAAAATATCTAAAAATGGCAGAATATTCATTCATTCGTCAATTCGAACACAAATATTCGTGCATCACTAATATGTACATATGCTTAGAGCGTTGCACGAGCAACAGCATGGGTATGCTCATGTGTTTTCAGTTTGGTAAAATTCATATAGACAAAAGAGAAAATTACTGAGAGTAGATTACTCATGAACATTGCTCGAATAGTCAGTGCAGTGCTCTAATATGTATGTATATCGTCATGACTCATAGAACTGAATTATTGAATTAACAATGCAGCATTAGTCCTCATATCATTATTCACATTATCTAAACATTACATACCAATATCTTGTATAAAAATAAAATTCGTTACCATCAATTGTTAGTTTTTGTTTTAGTTTTTTTTCGAGTTATGATGTTCTTGTACTAAACGAGGGATAGTTAATTATGAAGTACTTTCCAACACTTTTCACACGCATAAATTAGTCTGGCAGCATAAGTACCAAATACCTAAATACTTAAGTAAATAACCATACACAAAGCAGAATAAAAGTTCCTAGCAGCCTCGCAGCCGTCACTTATATTGCACTTGTTTTCTATAGTTGTATTGTCAAAATTAAGGAAATTAATAAAAACTATAGTGATACGAATATAACCTGGTCAAACGAGTAAATTTTTGCTTATATTTAACTATTCATTTCTGGTAATTTAGGCAAAGATTTCATCAGTAAACAGTAAAGTAATTCAGTGGCCTAAGTTCAGAATTAAAAATTATTATTGGTATGTTCATTTGTTAATACGAATACTATTGCGGGTTGCTTAATAAATATAATAAAGTAATACGTAAATAAAAAAACGACAATAATTTAATTTCTTGTTGCAAAAACAAAAAAAAAAAGAAATTTTGGTGACGAAATATAAAAAGTTAAAAAAACTACGTATACCTAACTACCTACCTAGTGTTTCCTAACAAAAAAGGTTAGCTAGCAATAATTTATACCTAGTGATTTTTATGATAATATAAAAGTGGTAAAACAAGTTAATGAAATGTACAAATATCGAATATAACTAAAAAATAGCTTGTTATTAAAACATGATATATAGCACAAAAGTGAAATATTGACAAATTTTATTATGAAAAGGAAGTTATTTAAAAATTTCCTTTTGTTCTCAAAGTTGCAGAAAGGTAGGCAGGCAGCTGCTGCCTACCATTTAATTTTAAAGCAAACAACAGAGTTGTCAAAGCAGACTATTTGCGGGATTGTGAAGTAGTGGTGGTTTTATAAATATTTTTTATTGCATAAATAGCACAAGTCATTCATTGATATCTTAAAAATATGTTGTGAAAGATTTAAAACATATAAAAAATAAGTTTTAGATGACACGTGAGTAAATTTTTGAAGCATTGGACTTTTTGCACATAGGATATATGCCCCAATATCTTTTAATAATGTAATACGGCCATGTCACAGAGTTCAATTTCGTTTGGAAACGGAATTCAATCGACCCCATTTTTGTAGGAGTTGGTGTCTAAAAAAGAAAACTAAAATACGGAAATTTGTAAGGTGTTTCCAGACTGTTGGGCGCGCTGGTATGCTGGGTTACGCTTTGGCTAGGACTTGACATTTTTAATTGAACTCCGTTTCGGAACCGAATTGAACTCTGTGACATGGCCGATAGCTTCCATTAGCGGGATGTTCCACAATGTCGACGGAAAACTTTTAATCAATTTCTTACATACATATGTACATATATTGTGAACAAAAACAAATTTTCTTAATAACCCCCGACTAAAAAAAGGGGTGTATAAGTTTGTAGTGTGTGTCTGTCCGTGTCCACGTACAGGCCAAACCGCTGAACCGATTTTGATTTAGTTTTTTCTGTTTGAAAGGTGACTTGATTGAGAACGTTATTAGCTATGTTTGAAGAAAATCGGTCCAGCCGTTTATAAGATATCACATCTTCTCTAGATATATTCGGGTGTTTTTCAAAGTTTTAATTTTTATTATTTACTCAGGGCTATCATGAATAAAACTCCGCGTGAAATTTGTCCCTGGGAACAATTCCAACTAATAGCAAGTAATAAGGAAAACAAAAAATTCTAATTGGAAAAGGGAAACATTTTATTCATGATAGCCCTGATTGTTGTTTTCAATACAAGTTGTCGATTGAATACTTTCTGTCGACATCGTGGGCCAGGCCCTAAATTTAATAAAGGAACAAAAATAGAAGAAATGTCTAATATTTTTTTTTAATAAATAGTTAGTTTCCCCTTACTTTTTCTTCAATTCTTTTGTGTGTCGGTTTCCATAACTCTAAAATAAATTTGTTAAATACTAAATTTTTTCTCTACAGGAAAATCATTCATAAATATTAGTTTAGTGTTTTTCGTGCCAATTTTGTTCAACACGAAACGACCCGAACACTTCCTGTTGAGACACGCGCCCATCTCTAGTATCTACTATTAATATCGTTTTTTAAAGCAAATTAAAAAAAAAATTAGCAATAAGAAAAAATAATCTCCACAAAAACTGAAGGCAAGTTAATCTCTTATTACACTTGTAAATTTTTTGTAATATTGGATATTTTTCTTTCTTATATTGGGAGTGTTCAGTAGAAATGTTTACAGCCACTCTAAGCGAATGAGTGAGATCATGTGTTGTTTTTATTGTAATCATTTATCATTCATTACATTAGTATGAGTATTTTTTTAATTTTATTCGTTTTTGTTAATGCCCTACCGTTTTTATAATAAAAATAACAGGAGGTCATCTTAACTTTTTTATTTTTTGTTGGCTGTTTATCGTAATTTTCATTCTTAATGCCAAGCGATTCTTTTTTTTCCCTCCCACTACTTACTGAACACTAATACTAGAACATCTTTAAGCTCAATGGGACTGAAAAAAACAATGGAAAGGGAGATAAATATATTAAGTACATATCGTTACCTTAATATGGAAAGACCCTAACTAATAATTTTTTTTTTAAATCGAGATCTTTGCGTATTTTTACCCGCAAAGAAGGGTATTGTGTTTATCAGTCTATGTACATATGTATGTACTTTTGTGTATTCCTTTGCGGCACTATATAAACCGAACACGTGGACCGACTTTGATGGTTTTTACGTCAATCGATTTGTCTTAATCACGGGATAAAGTTATGTTAATTGCCAAAATTCAATATGGCGACCAAGAGACGTGTTCCCAAGTTATACATACATATGTATAACTTGGGAACGCTATAGTTAATTGTAGGATTAATTTTTTTCTAGATTAGCTCAGAGATGCATATATGTATTTGTACTGAATATTTGATGAGCTTTCTGCATGTAGTTTCGACGCACTTGTAACAAGTGTTATTTTCAATGTCGCACGTACTCTCAGAAGAAATTTAGAGAGCAAAAGTCAATGGATAATGATTCTCTTTAAGAACAGACTTTGTGACTTTTTATTCGAATATCTCGAAATGAGTTATGTATAAATGTAAAATTCGTTTACATTTACCCCTTTTGCACACGCAAAGTTTACCTTGAAAAGTGTTAATTAAGCTGTGTGAAAAACAGAGGTACTAGTACAGTCTCTTTCTGTCTTTCTCCCAGCAGAATTAAGACTTTGCAAAGCAAACTTTGCGTGTGAAAAAGCGGTGATTGTTTAAATTTGCTCTCTCTATGAAAAATATCACAAGAACTTTTTAAGTTTTTATTTTGTGTCAGTGGACCTTTCGGTGGAAATGCCTATATGTATTTATTTACACGCTTATAACTTTTTAAATAATTAAACTTACAGAAAAAAGAATCAGGATAAAGTGATAACATTCACTATATCAATATTAAGTTAATATATATAAATATGTATTTACATACCCAAATACATATGTACCTATAAGATAAGTTTGTGGCGATATTGGCTACCAGATTGAGGGGTATATACTGCATTCTAGAATCTAGATCTATTTTAAAATTTTTAGCTTCTAAGAGCAAAATGGGAAAGCTTTCATCTTACCTAAATTTCATTTAGGTATTGGTTTGTTGTTGCTTAAATATATATATATATATATATATATATATATATATATATATATATATATATATATATATGTATGTATGTACATATGTGTAAATGAGGATATTTATTTAATTCATGAGTTTTTTGTATAAATATAAATTATTTTTAAAAATAAAATTTACGATTAACTCATTCTAAGTTTAGAGTATTCCAAATGAAAAAAAAAGGTAAATACTCGAGTTTAATAGCTAATACAAGTATTTCTTAAGCCCCGTTTAGACTATTATACAATTATTAATACTTTTGTGGAAAATGCAGCTCTGACATGTTGAGTTGTTATTGTTTTTTTTTTTTGAAATTTTTGAAACAAATATAAAACCAGGGATGTATTTTCGTCAAAAGTATTTAATACTTGTATTATAGTCTGAGTGGCCCTTTAGTAAATTTTTTCTGATTATGAAACATAACCGCCTCTTTTTGTTTACGCCCGTTATTTTGTTAATTGCTGTTTTTATTTATGTATGTACATATGTATGTACATATATTCTGCTATTTTATTTTTTCGCAAAACTTTAGGCTACGTCAATTGTCAACCAAAAAAATGTACATATTTTACAAATAGTCACGTTCAAATTTATTATTGTATTATATGTACATAAGTATATGTACATCACTACATTTCATGAAAAGAAAATCAAACATATGCATATGTACACATGTGCATGCATACATATATATGAACATATTTACATGCATATGAATGTGGAAAAAATATAATTAAGTGCGATTTAATTGTACATATAAAAGCGCTTTTTCTTATCACTATGGAATTTCTACACAAAACAGTTTCATTTAATATAATTTTACGATATATTCAGTCAACTCTTTGAATTTTTCTCCTGTAGATTGTTGCAGTTACCCCAGAGAGTGGGATTTCATTCGAAAAATCATACTGTAATTATTATATTTATTTTATATCTACTCGGCTTTTTTAAATAAAATATGTAAATAAAATAAATAATACATACATACTCATGTATGTATATATATGTGCATACATAAGTACTTAACTATACCACTTTGTACTTGGCACAAATGGAATTTAGCAGTCATAATAGGGCATTTGCATTTACTTATGGCATTCGATTTGTAATAAAACATTTTTTTCGTAATATTGCTATCAGTTTTGGTAGACAAAAAATTTTAGAAAATAGGAGGTGTGTTTTATTATTATTTACGTTGGTTAAATTATTAAATGGAATTTCGCATTATAATATATGTATACAAAAATCGGAAATACTTACATTAAAATATTTCGATTTTTTGCGTCAAAAGTTAAATCTATGGAAAATCTAAGCATACGAGTATATTTTGGTCTGAAAACAAATCCTATCCCGCGAAAATCGAATTTCTGTGAGAAACGGAGTATTTTCTTGAGTAATTTTTTGTGGTGAACTCAAATCTGTTCGTTATTGTTTTCGAGATATCGCTCCTATATTGCAACATAGCAATTTCTAAAATAATGCATTTTTTGGAGTTAATAATGCAGGATAAATCGTTATATTATATTTAATCTTATGCACATACATACATACATATTGCTCATTTATTTCAATAGTGGTACAACTCAAAAAAACCAGTTTTGCAGAAAACGCGTTTTTTAAGTTTTCAATTTGCATACAACTCAATGGAAAAATGAAAAAAAAAATTCTTCTCTCAGGAGGGTGATGGTGAAATTTTTACACAAGATAAAATACGAATTGTCGCATATTTCTGCATTATTAACCCAAAAAACTCATTTATTGAGTTATGCCACTATTGAAGTAAATGAGCGATATGTATTAGAATAACTCAACAGCGGTTTGTCATATTTGATAAAATGACAAATTTTAAATTTTAAAGTTACATTTACCCCCCGAAATATTTTATCCCCAAAAATGGGGATATGAATGTCTTTGGTTCACACACAGAAAATGTTATGGCCGTCCACTGCGGTGGCATACTAAAGAATTTATTTCCATTGCACCTAGAATATTTAATAAATTCAGTGAAGTGCGACTTTGACCCGCGCACGAAGGGTTCCGTACGGGCACGAGATATGTAATTCAATACGAACAATATAAACTATAGTTTTGGGATTTTTTTCGTTTTTGGTTTTTTCGGTTTTAAGCGTTTTTTTAGTTTGGGGGTTTTTTGAATTTAGTGGCGCTTTCTGAGTTTTGGCACTTTTTTTCACGTTTTGGCTATTTTTTTTGGTTTATGAAGTTTTTTTAATTTTGGCAATTTTTATTATTTTGGCGTTTTTTTTTATTTTGGCGATTTTTTTTTTTATTTTGGCGATTTTTTTTAATTTTGGCGTTTTTTTCATATAGGTGATTTTTTTTTTTGGTTTTGGCGATTTTTTTTAGTTTTGGCACTTTTTTTCGTTTTGAGGACTTTTTTCGGTTTTCTGGCGTTTATTTTAAATTTTGGCGATTTTTTTCGTTTTGGCGATTTTTTTTTTCATTTTGGCGATTTTTTTTCACATAAACAATTATTTTGGTTTTGGCGCATTTTTCGCGTTTTGGCGATTTTTTTCGGTTTTTGGCGTTTTTTTCATATTGGCGTTTTTTTTCATTTAAACGATTTTTTCGAATTTAACGATTTATTTTAGTGCTGGAATTTTTTTTTAATTTTGTCGATTTTTTTCGATTTGGCGATTTTTTTTAAATTTTTGGCGATTTTTTCAGGTTTTGGCGATTTTTTTCGGTTTGGCGATTTTATAATTTTAGGATTTTTAGTTTAACCGCTTTTGAAAATTTCAAGAGTTTACCTCTTACGGTCTCCAAGATATAGCAATTTGTCAAAATTACATGTCAAAATTGCATTAACTGATGGACCACCCTTTAATTTAAATTTTTTAATATTTTAATGTTTATTCTTGTAGTCTATATAAAAATACACTAATTTTACAAATTTCAAGTGTCAATATACATATGTACACACATACATTCAATTGTATGTATATTACATGAGATTTTAACATTTTTCGTCGCTCGTTTTGGAGCACCCTTTAATTTCTAATTCTCATGTATTTGTTGTTGTAGTGGCCAAGGTTCTACGTACTCTGTCCAAATTTCAGGTCCGTAGCTCTTACGGTTCCTGAGAAAATACCGTGTGACGGACAGACGGACAGCGTAGCGAAAACAATAGGGTTCCATTTTTCACCTTTGGTGAACGGAACCCTAAAAACACAACTTTAAAGTTAAAAAATTTACAGCCTTATTTATAAAACTTAAAAGTCTTTATACGGGCATGTTCTACAAATCACGACATGTCAAATCACGGTGTTTTCATAGAATTAATGAAAACTAAATCATTGCTTTTTTGAATTACACGATTTTTAGAGTTGGAAGTTGAAAGAAAATATTCTATTATAAATGACAAAAACTTAAAATATTATAAAACCCCACTATCAAGTCAAGTATTAGTAGATTACTTTTGAAATCACGTGGTTTGAAATCACCGTGATTTTCAGAACAGGCCCGATAAAGGGTTTTTTAAAACATTTCATACAATATTTTTCTTAAAAAGCCTTTTTAATTTTTATAAATAAGGCTGTTAATATGGATCCAAAAACGTCTGTATATCTTATTATTAAACTTAAATTTGTTTGATTTTCAATTAACTTTTAAGCTTTACAAATCTTCTTCACTTTTTTACATTAACCCGGACTGATAGCAAGGAAAAATTTTAAGGAAGATTCACAATAGCATTTTCCCCTTTCGAGGGGAATGAGAATTTCTGAGAAGAAAAATTCCACTTGTTATTCACGATAGAGGTGATTACTCTGATAAGGAGGGGAATCAAAAAAGGGAAATACTATTCACGATTGCAATTTATGGATAACGGGAAATATTTAGAGGGAAACAATTTTCACGCCAACGGGTGATTAAAAAAGTTATAAATAATTTATTTATGCAACACCTTTTTCTATTGAATCAAAGAGTTTTTCATTAATAATTAGTGGTTACGTTTTCTTGGGCATATCCCAGCAAAAAAGTTTGCCTACTAGAATGCAAAAAAGAGTATGTACTCCTCAGTCGTAAGTACTTACAATTTGACTGAATAACACATTATTTTTGTTTAAGAAGTTCAAAAAGTATGCGGTACCCTATACTTTTTGCCTACAAACAATCCAAAGGTTAATGGATTAAAATAAAATTATTCAAAAGCTAATGAGCATTTTTTCTTTTTGTTTTCTTCGAAGCTTATTTTCACGATAAATTTTTCTGTAGATATACATATTTCGTTATAAACTTGAAAGTACTACAATAAGTACTTTCGCGTAATGGTATAAATAAGTTGTTATTTTATTCATTACAGGATAGTCATTATTATGCATATAAAATTATTAGATAAATATGTACCACTCATTACTTTGTAAGCCATTAAAAGAGTACTACCCATTACAAAATCTTGAACATTTTTTGCTAGGATATTTCCCAGATGTGAATTCGCATTAAGGAATACACAAATTTTGGGTCTCAAATAAAATTTGAAATATTTTAGGTGCCGTGGAAATTTAGGTTGTACTCATAGTACATACATACATATGTATATGTATGTATGTATATGTACATACATGCTTACTATAAACATACATACATACATGCATAACTATTTAAAATTAAAGTAAAACAAGTAATGAAAAAATTTAAATTGTATGGTTTCAAAGTAAAGCAGAAGAAATTCGTTATTTTCTTCTTGTTTTGCTGACATACATATGTACATACCCGTATACTCATAAAATGGAACAGGTGATATGGCACATGTGTAAGTGAAGTTAAAATGTCGCTTAAAAGATATAAAAATTTTTCAAAAAAACTAAACAGTTGTTTACAATTGAAAAACAAAATTAAGTAAAATACGGCCGGTTCAAATTACATAATACACATGTACATACATATGTATGTACATATCGTCAATAAGACTTCAACAATTAAAAATTGCGTAAAAAATTCCTCTTTCCAGGAGGAAAAGGAATAAATATACATATGTATGTATACATATACATATGCATATGTATGTATGTATGTATGTATGCATATTGGTTTTTGAAACAGGCTTATAAAATTTTTTTTAAAATTTAAGCAATTATTTATATAAGGACATAATTGCACCACACTGCATTGGCAATAAAGCCATAAAGACTTATTTCCGCAATTAGTTGAGAAATAAAGCCATTTTGCTTTATTTCTTAATTACTTAGGACTTTATTACAGTGAACCGACGAAAATCGGTATATTGTACCGATAGTGTGATCCAGGCGTAAGAAAATATTATTATTATTATTATTATTATTATATTATTATATTATATATTATTATTATTTTTTAAATTCAAATATATGGCTTTGGCTATTTCCTTATCTTATTAAAAAGTGTTAAGTCGTGGGCGAAGCTTCGTGCCATAAGAAGTGTTGTGTAACATGCTTTTTGTGCAGAAAAAGTTTTTTTCGGGATAGCTAGGTACGAAATTAAGTAACGTCTATACTTTGCATTGGACCTACTAAAACATATGAATGACACTATTCAAACACAAATATCGTGAGTATTGTGATAAAATAAAAGAATGAAACCTAAAAACAACTTTCTTAAAAACACACATATGAAATGTAGAAATAATAAGCAGAAATACTGATAAGAAAAAATATTTTTTAAGATTTGCAGAAGTTAATATTAAACAAAAAACCTAAATACGCGATTTAAATGTGTTCCACTTTTAAATCACAATAAAATATGTGTGTATGTACATATTAATTTAATTTTTATTTTGTATACTTTAGTTTGTTATACATATGTCTATATATATGTATGTACTTATGTACATATGTATATACGTATGCATGTATGTTTGGCTGAAGTTTATAACAGCCGTATTTGCTTCACTGTGAAATAATCAAGTTTATTGAACTACAAACACATATATTTACATATGCACATATGCACATACATCCATATGTATATATTTCTATTTTAATGGGCTTTTATGAAACAATAATTATTACATATGCATATGAACAAGCTTATATGGGAATATAAAAGACGTTTATTATTTAATTTTCATTCACTATTAGCTAATGGAAGAAAATTACTATAGAGTATAAACAGTATCAGACCTTATTAATTTGGAAGAATCAATGTGAATCATACATACATACATACATACTAATTTAGTACGCAACTAATGCTAACATGAGTAATATCCTAACGAATTCACGAATTCAAACACTTTTCTATATGAAATGGTATGTATACTCCACAGTTGGTCATATTTTCACCAATATGGGGAAGATCTCCCTTCCATACAAAGTAATCACTAATTATTGCATATTAATAATAATATATCAGTGAACGTCTACAAACTTGGGAATTACTTTATAGTTAATGTCCGAAATCCAGCGGTAAATGCTGGTGTAAGAGCAGGGGAAAGGCTCTCTCTTTCTATCTCATACACAGTAATATTGCGAAAAATTAAATAGAATTTAAATACCCATCAAAAAAAATGATGAAAAAAAAGTAGAAAAAGCACCACAACTACTAATACGAAGCACTTCAAACTCCGAGCAAAAAGTAGTGAATTTTACATTAGCGTGTCATTGGAGCGAAGTGGTTTGTTTTTGCCAAGCCGTGAGCGCATAAGATTTACTTTTTATTTGCTATGAAAACTCTAAAATAAGGTGTGATTTTTTATTGGTGAAGTAAATCCAATATATTTTACATTTAGGATGTGTTTATTAACCACTTTTCCAAAGCACTTAAATTAATGTTTTATGAAGTGGTGCTTATTCAATTGTTTTTTAGCCGACTTGGAAAAGAAAGAAATAAGAAGGGAAACCTATTCTATTTTCTGTTCGTTTTTGAAGTTGAACAACTTTTAAGCATTTAAATCAATCGGACAATTTTATTAGCTTACGGGCTTGGTGCAGTTTGAAGTGGTTCGTATCAGTAGTTGTGGTGCTTCTTCTACTTTTTTCATAACTTTTTATTGGGTTCTTATTTTAGAGGATAATAATAGTAAAATAGGTGATTTATCATTACTTTAGATATGTGATCAAAAAATAACTTCTTTAAACCAGAATAAAATACATAACCTATTTTGGAAGTAATTGAGAAGTGTTTTCTAAAGAAGTACTCATTTTATTTTTTGCTGGGTACATATGTACATACATATGTATGTATATGGACTAAAAAGTAAAAATAAAAAAACTAAACCGACTTTATGCACTAAAAACTTGCAAATAACGAAAGTATTATTATATGCGTTAACTACTTAAACTATTTGCAATGGGTACCAAGAAGGTTGTTAACTAAACGCAGAAATAAATTTCTAGGTTGGCACCGACTGTAAATAGTTAAGTACTTAGTGCATATACTCGTAAAAATACTTTCGTTATTTGAAACTTTTTATTGCATAAAGTCGGTTTAATTTTTTTATTAATTTTTTATTGTCACACACTGTTATTAAACAAAAAAAAAACAAATACAAAATAATATGTAAGCATGTTTTAAAAAGTAATAAAGTAATAAACAATGGCCTTATTTACATACATAAGTATGTTACTTCTCTAAACACATATCGCTCATTTACTTGAACAATGTAATAACTCAAAAAACTGGTTTTACAGAACACGAGCTTGAATTTTTTCAATTTACATGCAAATTGAAAAATGGAATACTATTTTGCTCTCAAAAGTTAGGTATCTATATAAAATATTTGTATGAAATTATTATACAATGTCAATAACAATGATATGAGGATTAATTTTCCATTATTAACTCAAAAATCCAGGGATCGCAAATAACGATTCTTTTCCAAATTTAAACTAAAAAATCACTAATAGAGAAGTGCACAATGAATGTATAAGGTTTTTCTTTTTCCGGACTTTTTCATTTCCCGGGAAAGTGGGAAAGATTTTTATGTTTCCCGGGAATTTCCGGCCAGTGCGAAACAATACTAAATATTTTTTAATTTAATTTATTTTAACAAAAAACAAATTATAATTCATGAGATCGATAAAATAATAACGTTTTATAAACATAACAGTTACATTTTGATTTTTATTTATTCCTCAAAAATAACAGTTGTTTCTTGATTTTCATTTATTCCTCAGAAAATAACAGTTACTTTTTAATTTTTATTTTTTTTTGCTCAAAAAAATTTTAATTTTTAAAATGAATGGACTATAAAAAAGTACATATAATTTAATATACATATGTATAATAGTTTATTTTTACAGGCTCTGGCGATAAATTCAATTTTAAAACGTGTAATATTAATTTTAACGCAAAAATTACGCTTTCTAAATTTTAAAAATTAAGTAAAAAAATAAAAATCAAAAAGTAACTGTTATTTTCTGAGGAATAAATAAAAATCAAGAAACAACTGTTATTTTTGAGGAATAAATAAAAATCAAAATGTAACTGTTATTTTGTGAGGAATAAATAAAAGTCATAAAATAACTGTTATTTTCTGAAGAATAAATAAAAATCAAGAAATAATGATTAAAAAGTAATTTTTAAAATAAAAATTATAGCCGTTACGTTCCCTGCAAAAATCCCATTTTTGATTTATGACGTTGTTCAAGTAAATAAGCTACATATATGTACATTTATATGTATTTACGTTTTAAAATAATATCAAACTACAGTGACATACTTATGTGCATACAGTCACATAGATAATAATACGTACCTCCCAGAAGATGCTGTAATATTCTGGTTGACATGTTTAACCTTCGACTACGACGTTTCTGTCATTGATTAAAGGTTCAATCAGCCTGGTCATAACATAATGCCATAACCATAACAATAGAATTATGGCTATGGCGAGTCACATTTAATCAAATAAAGTGTTGCCCATTAGTTGGTTTGGAACAGTTGTTTTTATGGTTATGGTTATGACACTTTTAATTTAAGCTTAAATAACGCCCCGAATTTTTTTTTATTCAAGCACCAATATTTTGTAGTCGAAGTCGAATTACTCCAACCACGATTAGGCCAAATATTTTTAAATAGTTAATTTTATTCATTGTGCCTTCTATAAAAATCAGATTTTTTGTTACCAATCGATCCCATTGATCCAAATTGTTATTCTGTAAAGCTGGATGGAGCTTTCCTTTGCCACACAAATGACTACGATCAAATCCAAATAAATTAAATTTGAATTTGTCAGTATCAAAAGTCATCATAGTGATTAATATAATCTTCCTTTATGTAGCGAAGAGAAGCATAATAATATATGATATAACATAAACTTGAATAAAACGTTGAAGCATACTGAGTTAATATCGTGGAATTTCTAATTCAGAAAAAAAATTAATTAGAGACGTATAGTTTAGCAAATCAAACTCTTTCTAGAAGGGTACGTATTATTACCTCTGTGCCTGTATATTTAAACATAAAAATCGTAAATCAAAACAGTGGAAAATACCGGCATTCAATAGCGAATTAAATTTAACAACATTTACATATAAATGTTATTGAAATTTATGCAATTTTATACGATATCGAATCCGTAATTTCTCCCAGTATTTGAAGATTATTGTCTAATTTACATAAAGCATTTTTTCATGAAATTTATTGTTATACATACATACATATGTACGTATTTATGTATGTAATTCTCTGATATTCCTATTCTCACAATTAATCTTACTTACTTTTAGAGTCTCTATATTTATTTATGTACATATTGTATTTCGTTTAATAATTTGAGTAAAAGTGTTAGAAAAAATACATAACAAACAATTTGTACGGCAATAATATGTGTTTAAGATGAAATGTTATGCTTCGTATACTTATTCCCCATTCCCCATTTATATTTAAGGTCTAATTGTAACAAAAAAAACTTACGCTTTAAATCATAGATTATATTAAAAACAAAATAATACAAACATTTTTTTAAATCTCGATGCTACTTAATCGGCCCGTTCTGTAAACCGAATTCTCGTTTTCAAAAAATCAAGAATGGTTCTGCAGATATGTTTAAAACCATACACGACAGTTTTTATTAAAAGAAATGAATTTTTTTAATATTTTTGAAATTTTTTCTTTACTTATAATTGCATTGTATAATCCTTAAACTTGATGAAGTTTTGAAAATCTCGGTTTAAAAAGTAAGCTATAGCAGCAAATAACTTTGTTCGAATTATAATTTAAATTTTTTTCTTTTGATGAATCAATTACAATTTCAATACAAAAACTACCGTACGTTTTGGCCTTATCTACGATTGGCCCTATTTAAATATTTTTTTTGTCCTAGATTAAAGAAAAAATGTTGGAGTGTTCTTTAATTTAGTCAAAAAGTGGCAGTCGAAATACGACATTTGTAATTAGGTTAAATATGCCAGAAATAATGAATTAAGTGAAGTGCGACTTTTACCCGCGCACGAAGAGTTCCGTACGGACACGATATATGTAATTCAATACGAACTTTAGCCTATATAAAATATAGTTTTGGATTTTTTTTTCGTTTTGGGTTTTTTTTGGCTTAAAGCGGTTTTTAGTTTTGGGGTTTTTTGCGTTTATTTGCTGTTTTTGTTTTGGCGATTTTTTCGTTTTGGCGATTTTTTTAATTTTGGCGGTTTTTTAGTTATGTCGATTTTTTTCGTTTTTTGGCGTTTTTTTCATTTTGGCGACTTTTTTTCATTTAGGCGCTTTTTTTCTCATTTTGGCAATTTTTTCGGTTTTTGGCGTTTTTTCAATTTGGAGATTTTTTTCATTTTGGCGATTTTTTTAATTTGGGCGATTTTTTCGATTTGGCGATTTATTTTAGTGTTAGAAATTTTTTTGAATTTTGTATTTTTTTTTCGTTTTGGCGATTTTTTGTAAAATTTTTGCTTTTTTTTTGGTTTGGCGATTTTTTAATTTTCGCATTTTTTAGTTTTACCGTTTTTGAAAATTTCAAAAGTTTATCTCTTACGATTTCCAAAATTGCATTAAGTGATGGACCACCCTTTAATTTAAATTTTTTTTTTTAAGTTTTAGTGTTAATTGTTGTAGTCTATATAAAAATATACTAATTTTACAAAATTTTAAGTGTCGATGTACATAAAATTGTGTGTATATTACATGGAATTTTAAAATTTTTCGTTGGTCGTTTTGGAACACCCTTTAATTTTTAATTCTCATGTATTTGTTGTTGTAGCGGCCAAGGTTCTACATTTTCTGTCCAAATTTCAGGTCCGTAGCTCTTACGGTTCCTGAGAAAATAGCGTGTGACGGACAGACGGACAGCGTAGCGAAAACAATAGGGTGCCTTTTTTCACCTTTGGTGTACGGAACCCTAAAAATCATCTCTAACTACGATTGTCGTATTGCGACTTAACACATTTTTTTCTCATATAAAAAATGTTGCGGTCTTCTTTATTCTAGTATAAAAGTGTCAAACTGGAAATATGACACTATTAATTAGACCCAATATTAGATTATATGTATGTATGTATGTATGTATGAATGTGTCTTGTATGTATGTAAGTATTATTTCTGAGAACAAACTAACAATAGAATACCTCAAGGTCGCATGTGCATCAGAGTTGGAAAGTTGAGTACTTATGCACTTTTTGTCAATACCCCTTCTGCAAAAGAAATACACCCGCACCATAACAAAAATTATTCAAGTAAACGACATTGAAAACGTAATTCATAATTATTGTATGTAAAAAATTTTATCTCAGTTGTACTGGTACATGCAAGTACAAACACATGTATACACATAAATATGTATGTATGTATGTTTAAAATTAAATATGATATTAAACCCTGCTAGCATTTTTGGAAATTTTTAATTAAATTTGATTCTTTTTTAATACTTTCAAGTGATCAAAAAACAAGAATATGCGCTCGTTTTCTGAGCATAAAAGATAGTTTTGTCGGGAGAAAATGGTACCCTACATGCGACTCTTCTTGAGGAGTCTTTTATTACCCGCTTTTCTGATCAGTTTCGACTCATTTATGTCTCATATATTTTAAAATAAATAAATAAATTACTTTTAAAGCATAAGCACGACTCATTTTCGAGTATTTTTTCAAGCGCGCAAGTGTTTAATCAGTTTTTAATCGTCAAAAGTACTCGAGGAAGACATAGTTAGGTGATTTTTGATAAAACAATCTTCCAAATGCTAGCAGGGAAATTATAATTGCTACTACGTACGAGCTTTATTAAAATTTTGTGTTTATTCCAGGGACCGCAGGGATTATTTTTCAAATTTAAACTAAAAAAATCAAACTAATGGAGAAGTGCTACGCTCATGTTACCATAGACTGACTACCTTTAGATGCAGTAATTTTTATTTTTTTAATTGTTATTAAAAAAAAAACTCAACTTTACTTATTACATTTCGATTTTAATTTATTCTTCAGAAAATGACAGTTATATCTTGAGTTTTATTTATTCCTCAGAAAATAATGGTTATTTCTTAATTTTTATTTATTCTTCCGAAAATAAAAGTTATTTTTTAGTTTTATTTTTTGCTTAGAAAATAACAGTTACTTTTTTATTTCTATTTAATCCTCAGAAAATAACGGTTATTTTTATATTTTTATTATTTGCTTAGAAAATAACAGTTACTTTTTTACTTTTATTTGTTTGCTAAAAAAATATACATAATTAAAAAAACTTAAAAAATAACTTTTCATTTTCTGAAGAATAAATAAAATCAAGAAATAATCATTGAAAAGTAATTTTTTAAAATAACACGTATAACTGTTACTTACGGTTCTTGGTTTATTAATATACATACATATAAATATATAATCACTCCTTAAAGTTTTACACTACAAAAAATTATGAAAAATTTTTCAAAAACAAATTTAATCTTAAATATGTACTCTACAAATTTTGAGCTAATCATATGAAAAATTTGAAAAGTAGTTTTTTTAAACATAAATATAAGGCCTTATTCAGAAAATAATAATTTAGGTTTACGAAACGTGTAATAAACAAATTTCCATACAAAATTTGTTCTGTAAACCTTTTGTAAGCCAAAATAATTTTTTCTGAATACGCAGATACTATTTATTATCAAGGGCCAAATTACCGCTTTCGAGATCAAGTAGGCTAAGGTATCGAATAAAATTTCATCCATTCGATGGATTATTGCACTCGATAGCCATCGTAACGAATTTTAAAATATGTGTGTTCCAAGTTTGTTTTACATCGGTTGTTAAATCCACTAGACACATTGTATTAAATTAATAGAAAATTTAGATTTCAATTGAAATCTTCATCAAAATCTATAACATTGACTGACATTTTTCCTAAAATGCAAGCAAACAATTGCAATGTAGCTAATTCAGTCACCTTTTTAAGTGCAGATGTTTTCTTTTTACTACAATATTTGAAAGAAAGCATAGTTGCATTAGTAAGTTGTTGATTTTAAGTACATTTCGACAAAATCTAGTGACGAAGTAGGTTTTGTGTTGTAGGGGATTAGATTTTGCCCGAGTGTAAACGCACTTTAAAGAAAAATTTTACATATTACAGCAACCGAAATCGATTCGACAACCTTAATAAGGTTTACCTGTTTTTTTTCGCAGAACAAACCTAATAAAACAGAATAATAATAATTTTCGCTTCTTCTTTTTTTTTTGCCGCTGGAGGTTTGGAACATAACTAATGGCTTTAAATTCGATTGTACTAGATTAAAGAAAGAATATTGCAATGTCCTTTAGTCTAATACAAAATCGTAATAGTCGAAGTAGAAATACGACACTCTTAATAAGACCCTATTATTAGTTTTTCTTTTGCATATTTCGATATATTAGAGGTTCATTTATCGAAATATGAGAAAAACTCGATATGAAAAAAATAAAGAGTTAAGGCGTTTCTATATTAAGGTAACGATATGTACATACATTGTACATATTGTTTTCTTTTAACCTTTCCTTTTACTTTTTTATGTATGTACATATGTATGTTTGTATTTCATAATTCAGGTGTTCCATAACGGCTTCAGACTGTTTTATTACATCAAAGCATGACCTTACCAACACGCCCAGCACCCGCACCACCTGGATCACGAGCACTAAATGCAGCGGCAAATGCGAATGCTAGTCTAGAACAGTTACGTTTGCAGCTACAGCAACAACAACAATTACAGCGCAGTCAACAAAATGTCACCGTACCAAAGTTAACAATCAGACTGCCACCCCCACCAAAGCAACCGGTGGCGTCAAACGTATACAATAATGGATCTATAAATAACACCGGTTCAATCACGCGAAAATTTCCTCAAGCACGTTATGCACCTGCTACAAACTGGGATGATTCACCGTTTGATATTTTAACAGGCAGCACGGAATTTGGTGGAGGGTTGACATCAGCAAAACCCCAACCCCAACCACAATCAACCACAATTGGTAATTATAAAAAGCAACCACCACCCAGACCTCCACCACCTAAAGTGTTGTCAAAAAAGGGTGCTGCTACCACACAGCCAGTGCAACAATCAACCAATATCTTGACAAATATTTTGCATCTAAAGAAAAAATCATCTAGAGTGCCAAAGTCCAACAATGGCCCATCTCGTGTTTATAGCTCGGCAACATACGGTGCTACGAACTCCTCTATGGTTACAAATACCTCAACAACATTGCACACCAATGGTTTTACAACAACCAGTTCATTAAGCACAGACTGGAACAGTGCATGGAATACAACACCGCATGGCAATTATACATCTATACAAGCATCACATCACCAAACGGCTATTACAGAAGCACAATTAATAAGTTTTGATTCTCCTCCAAGTTCTCCAACATTTACACAAAAATCCAATAGCGATTGTTTGAGTGTAGACAGTTTTAGTTCAGATTCTAACTTTAGTTCGCCCAACAATGGCAGTGTCTCGCAGCCAGAGAGTGGCTTCGAAGACGACTTCTCCGCACGCTCCAGACCAGCTACCACCAGTCCCTTAGATCCTTGGGAGGCTCTAGATGCCTTTGGCAATCCAGATACTACATCTACAACAAATGTACAATCTCGCTATGGTAGTATTGGCACTGCTCCTGTTCGAAATCTCAGCACAATAAATACACGTATACAATCTAATAGTGATAATCATTTATGTAACGGTAAAAGTTTATTACCTCCAGCACCCGCGCTCAATATGCCCACAATTATAAAACCGAAAATCTCTCAGAAACCTAAAGCACCCAAACCACCATTATTAGCTAAACCTACAACGTTTGGATCCTTTCCCACTTACTCAGATAATTTCATTAATCCACCCTCTCCGCCCATGCCACAATGTGCACCACCTCCACTACCACCATCATCTTCCATAATGTCAACGTCGTCTTTTGCAGCACCAACAAAAAAGCCTTCCATATTAGATGTCATTACCGGCAAGGTCGATGCCATTGAATTGACTTCGGGCGCTCAAAATTATGAATGTGAATCAGTAGAAGCAGCGCATGGTGTAGCTCTTTACGATTTCGATAGTACCGAAGAAGGAGACTTGTGTTTCAGAGTAAGTATAAGCATACAGGGAATAATGTATTAAAAACAATTTAAACTATTTTCCAAAATAATTATAATAAGGGCATAACTAACTCATGTTTTAGACTCGGCAGTTTTTCTTGCAGCAAGTCTGAGTTTATAGGAGAGAGAGAGGAAAGAAGAAAGAAGAGGGCTACTGACTTGCTTGTACAGAAAAGTTACTTCAATTCTCTTTTGTTATTTCAGTCGCTGCATTAAAACAATAGGAAAATTGAACAAGAAACCGTCCGTGTGTAAAAAATCGAACAGTTTTAAAAGAGAATTGAAGAGAAAGAGTAGACAAGTGACAATTTTTACTGCAGACTTGATGTGACGTCGACGACGTCGTTCCCAATAAGTTGGAATATTTTATTTTAAGTGGTTCTACTTTACCGATTTTTACAATACTTAACATGAGCTCTGAAAACACACAACTTCCAACATTTAAGAAATGGTCGGAGGCACGCCTATTAAAATTTAATTTAATATTTTCGTAACTTCTTATCTTCTTCTATGAGATCTTTGCTTTGAAGTCGGTTTTTTTGGCAGAAACAATTATATTAATATAAAACAAGAGGACTTACATAACTACAAGTGTGTTTAGTTTTTTTTAGTTTTTTGCTTCTCCTGTAAAATTATATTTTTGTTACTTAAGCCTTTTTGGCATTTTAGCTAACGATATGAAGAACTACTTTTAAATATGAATTGATATCCAAATTGAATTGGTGCAATAAGCCTGTAAAACGCTCAAAAACCCAAAAAAAATGTTTTCTAATAAAAATAAAAAACAAAAAGGCCGTGACACACTATCATACAAAGTCATGCGATCTACGAAAAAATACAACCCTGGTATGATGGAGTTTATGAAAATTTTCAAAAGACAATAACAATTTACCACACCAGGGTTGTATTTTTTTTCGTAGATCGCATGACTTTGTATGATAGTGAGTCATGGTCTTAAACTGTGACACAATTCCCGTATTCTATTTCAATTGAAAAGTTTGTTTATCAGACTGAATTTTAAGCACACACAATGTTCCAAGCTCGTTAGGCGGTCTTCGAAAACAGCTTTTTTTTGCTCTGCTAATGTTAATCAGAATAATTAACATTTTGCTGGTTGTATTTGTTCTTATCTTTCTTAACGATACGGATGTTAGGCTGAGTTTACAACTGGCATTTCTTGTGTGTCATTTGGCCAAAAAAAAACGTAACCAACTAATTACTACTGAAAAACTGTTTGATTCAGACATGTATTTATTGATTTAAATAGTTTGCAATCAATTGGGATTCTATAAAATTGTCTATTAATTATGTATTAAACTGTTTAATTTAATAAATACATGTCTGAATCAAACAGTTTTTCATCAGTAATTAGTTTTTTACGCTTTTCTTACGCTTGTGTGGCATTTGGCACACAGATGTAACCCGGCCTTAGTCTAATTAAATTAAATAAAGAAACAATAAACAATTGAATTAAAATTAAAATCAACAAAAATGATTGTCTGTAGGTAACTTTTAGTCCATTAGTAAACAACTATTACATATTCAAATAACTATTGTTAGTTAAAATTTATTTTACTTAACTTGCAATTGATTTTTTCTTTTTAGGAAAATGAGAAAATATATTTATTGGAGCAAGTAAGCCCAGAATGGTATAAGGGACGTACACGATCCGGCTGTGAAGGTATATTTCCTATTAATTATATAGAAATTAAAGTGCCACTTCCTAGCAGTTCTATGTCAAGTGCAAACTCAACACAATCATCGTCTGCATCTACAACACCTACATATCCAGCAACAGCAACAAGTGGCAATTTAAAAGTGCGTTCTTTATACAATTTCCCAGCCGAAGTAGAGGGTGATTTGGAATTGAAAGTAAGCAATTTAATTTAAAAAGAAGAAAAAATCAGCAAGCATATTCATAGTATAATCTGTTTCTTGTATGTATTTCAGGAAAATGATTTAGTGATAATATTGCATAGAATAAATGAAGATTGGTTGTATGGGGAAGTTAACGGCCGTCAGGGTCAATTTCCTGCTAATTTTCTTGAATATGTGCCCTCTAATATAACAATAATGCCTTAAGTTTAAAACTAATTTTACACATATGTATGTAGTATATGTAAACTTGAATAATTCCTAAGCACACACACACACATATTATGTAGTAATTATAAAATTAAAAAAAAATGGAAAGGTGTACAGTGAAACCTCTCCTAACGGACAAGTTTTGTAGAACCAAAATTAAAATAAAAGATTGTGTACCACGCTCATAAGTGGACAACTCTAATAACCAGACAAAAATACGGCGTCTTTGTGTGTCCGGTTATGAGAGGTTTCACTGTATTTTAAACAAATGTCCGCTTATTCCGTAATTATTTTTTAACGTAACGTTAATATAAAACAAAACAAAAAATACTCGTTCTTGATATTTGACTGCGTTTGGCACTGTTGTCGACAACGAGTATGCAGTGAAATTTTATTGATATTATATTGACGTGACTGACGCCCACAAATAGTTACCGGAATAAGAGAAATTAATTAAACGACACTATAAACATGATTATTATCCTACACACGTATGTACACTCTTTTACACAATTAAAAGAAAAAACAACAATTTGCATTAAATTTGCTAATATCTTAAGAAATTATGTAATTTTCCGCATTACAAATCGAGATCTTTTAGATAAAAAATTATTATTTTTTGTATTATCAATATTATCAATCAAGTTGTATTATTAAATTATTTAATTAACAATAAAAGTCACAATTCTAACTCGTGTTAAGTGTTTAAATATATTTTTGCTATCGCTTACAACTGCTTTAACTCGAGAAGTAGAAATCTTTATGTAATAATTGTATGTAGTATATAAACTCGAAAAAAGTTTTTTTTTGTTTTTGTATAATTTTATTATTAAATTATTTAAGTTTGTAACGATTATGAAAACAAAGTGCTTGATATTTGATTGCTTTAGTGTGCCCATTTAATTTTTAGTTTATAATAATTTGTTTTTTTTTTCAACACAATAATTAGAAAATAGGTCTATTCGAAAATTAATCACTTTGAGGAATACTATATATATATACATCACGTTCATAAATTAACTTAGTAACAACACACAATATATAGTATGTATAAGATGGTCAAAATTGTATATCTGTATTATATTCCACTTAAATGTGAATCATTAAAAATATGTGATGAAATGGAAAATTTGTTGTAATATTTTTTATTGTAATTTATCATTTATATTACCACTTTCTAAGTTGCACTTTACTCATAGTTTTATCATCTAATTCACAAATGAACAAATTGGAAAATGCAAAAGTTTTTTAAATATGCAGCACTATGATGAATTTCTGTACCCTTTTGTTTACAAATATTTCTAAAAGAATTGTGAGTTTTTTTATATTAATAATATATCCTTAAATACAAATTAAATGAAAAAAAATTACCAATAAAATTAAAAACTATTTTCCATTAATGGTTCTACCGCAGTATGTATTTTTTAAGTTATTTTTTTTTTAATTTTCTGACTAGTCTGAAACAGAGACTGACAAAAGGTACGACTAACCATGATACCATAATATGTATACATATTATTATATCATGCGGCTAACACTCAGAGTATTTAAAATTTTAAAATGATACTTTATGTCTGGCCTGAACCACCAGAAAATGGGTCCTAGATTAAATAAAAGATTTTGCGGTGTTCTTCAATCTATTACAAAAACGTCGAAGTCGAAATGCGCCAACCACGATAAGGGGGGTTACATCAGAATTTTTTACAAAACTTTTAGTTGTAATTTCGTTAAACTGTTCACTTTACAGTATAAAACGATGTCGCTTAAGGTCGACTGGTGGTATACTCTGTAATTCGAAACGAAAGAAAATGTTTTGAATTTACACGTTATAAACATAAACATTTTAAAGGATTTTCTTTATTTTCGAATTACAGAGGTAGACCATGTGATTTTTCAATGTCTACTCGCTCTCAAGAACAATTTTGTGCTATTGACAGTCTTTTTTTTTGTTCTTTTTTTGTTCTACAAATAAAAAATAAATGCATCCTGTGAATAGCAGTTCGTTGTTTTCGACAACGGTTACACAATCCCAAGTTTTATGTATTGTCTTGACGTGACTTCGATGTTGACAACTGGAATAAGCGTGATTAAATGTAAAGATTTGGAGAATATTTAACAGAAACAATATCTAACCGAAATAATATTCAAAATAGTGCATGATTTTTGAATATCATCCACCTTATGTATAAGCAAAAACTGGCATGAAGTTAGCGTAAGCGGCAAAATTTAACATGATCTTAAAGAGTTTTGTCATGAAACTTCACATTAAAAATCATGCCAGGACTCGAAGGTAATGCGACCATTTTTAATGTCAAATTGTATGGAGGAACTCGTTAAAACCTAATTCAATTTCGAAACTTATGCTAACCTCATGTCAATTTTTGCTTATACATAGGGTCGCATATTTTTTTCATTTCGTTCATAAATTATGTGTATTTATAATTAATAATAAATTTCAAAGTATTTTTAATAAAAAGCTATTTAAGAGGGAAGTTTGCTACTCACTAAACGGATTTGAAACCTCCATACACTAATGGTATTGGATACAAAAGTTAACTCAAGCAGAACTTTGGCAATATTAATTTATTTATTATGTTATTTATATGAATGTATTCTATAAGAATCATTTGATCTTAACTTAATATGCGAATTTTTGATTTTAACCCATTTTATAATTCCTCATGCTTAGAAGGGAATTTTTTTAATATAGCATTATAAAGATTATAGAATGCATATACTGAAACCGAAACTATCACTATTAAGGCACCACCAAAGGCCATGCTTAGAAAATTGCCATCTATGACACCGGTCGAAGTATGGCGGCGTGTGGACCATATTTCTTCGGTGCTAGCTGGATTTTGTTGTTGCTGGGCTGTACGATCGGCCATTAATCGTTTCATGGTGTTCAAACGTTCGCGTAAAACTTCTACGGACTCGTTGTTTAAATCGTCTTCAAGGAAGTAATAATAAGGGAGTAAAGTAAGTATATAGTTCAATGCAATATATAAAGATTAGGTGCTCATATTAAAATAAATTCACTCACCTCCATTACCAGGAACATCTTGGTAGTCTGCCATTTTGAATAAATACTTCTTTTAAAGAAAAAGTAGTTTTAATTTTTATAAAATATCTTAAATTTTCTTACTAAGGGATGCTGCAGCGCTGCTAGTTATTTTTTATCTGTTCACTTTTTAGTTTAGCCTGAAAGTATGCAGCATTTGATGCGCATGTTTGTTTTGATGGGCTTGCCACTTATATGGCAATAGTATGGCAGCACAGTTATCTTTTATTAAAGTCTTTTGACATTCTATTGTTCCTTATTTTCTAAATATTGTTAAACTTATGTACTTGATGTACATAATGTATTTTTTGTATACAAGATAAACACGTGCGGTGTATATTTTTACTTAAAATAAAGACAAAAATCTGATAAATATGGGCTTAACTAAGCAATATTTAGCTTATAAAGCCATAGATAGTTTTAATATAATTGCCAGTGGTCGAAGTAATGTTAATTTTGTGATATACAATAAAATTGAGGGTCGATACGTAGTTGCTGCTGCCGCCGAAAACGTAATTATTTGGGATTTAAGGTAAGTTTACAAAAGTATTATATTTGCATGTTTAAGATGAACTTAAATTAGAGCAAAAACGTGTGAGATATGTATTTGACCGTATTATGCGCTTAAAGAAATGCAAACCGATTTGGAATTAAGTACGTACATACTTATTTATCTATCTAGTATGTCCGAATCAATCATGAACCCAATGAAATTCATTTCTGAAAATCATTCTAGGATGACCATTAAAAATCTGTATATAAATTGTTCAAACTGAGCAACATGATTTTCACGGAATAAAAAATTCCAGACTTATTTTATATATCTCCAGACAGATAAATGTTCGTTCACACTTGGAAAAACCACACAAATCTAAATAAGTTTTCATATTTTATTAAGACCAGCTTCATTTCTTCTTTTTGTTTTTGTTTTCCAATTTATTCGCAACAGATTGGGAGAACGAGCTTTAACATTAAGACGGGATAAGAAAGAGGTAACGGCTCTCAGAGTATCACCTGATCGTTTGCATATTGCGGTCGGCTATAATGATGGTGTTGTGGAAATATTCGACTTGACAAATCCCAACGTTTCTGTGTGTTCATTGGCCCTACACAAATCAGCTATATCCATTTTACGTTACGATGAACAGGGGATGCGTTTAGTTTGCGGTAGTTTGGATTGTGAATTAGTAGTTGTGGATACTATAGAGCAGGCTGGTTGCCAACGTCTTATAAGACACAACGCTCCTGTGACTGATGCACACTTTATGGAAAAATTCAAGCAACAAAACATAGTTGTTAGTTCTTCAAAGGATACTCAAATCAAATTCTGGAATTTGGAGACACAGTTTTGCTTCAAAACCATAGTCGACAATCGCACCGAAGTGTGGTCGTTGGCTTTTGTCAATGACATGATGATAGCCGGTTGCAGGGAATCAACCATGAATGTATATCGCTTGAAGCCAAGGGATCAGAGCCTGGAAGTTGCTATTGAGGGTTTGTCGATTGATGATGAGGATACTATAAGTCCTATAACAGTTGTTAATTGTGGTGTTATACAGAGAGCTGGTGAGGGACGTTGCGTCAATTTGGTGGCAGATGTTTCGGAAAGAATTATATCCTGCCATGGCACAAATGATTTAATAGAAAATTTCTATATTTGCAATGAGGATGAAGCAAGGAAACGTTTACAGAAAAGATTGAAAAAATCTAAAGAATCGAGTGATTCGACTGATAATATTTCAAAAGAGTTATCGCTTTCGGACGAAATCAAGAGGTTGGAGAGTATTAAGGTAAAACAAAAAATTAAGTCCATAGATGTTCTGTTGGGAGCAAAAGATGAACTTAGAATATTAGTTTGCCTAGCCAATAACAGCTTGCAGTTGTACAGTATGATGGCAGCATTCAAAAAATCTAACCAAGAGAAAAGTGTTACACTTTTAAGATCATTGAACAGACAGGGCCATCAGTCAGAAATACGTAGTGTTTGTTTCTCATCCGATTCGCTGGCTATTGGCTCCGGTTCAGCAGAATCATTTAAATTTTGGAATAGAGATTCTATGCAGTGTTTAAGAACAGTGGCCAGCGGTTATGTTTTGTGTTCGCAATTTGTGCCCGGTGATCGTTACGTTTTATTGGGTCTGAAATCTGGCAAACTTTTAATTATAGATGTGGGCTCTGCCGATGTGGTGGAAGAAATTCCAGCGCATGAAAGCGAATTATGGTCCATAGCTTTGTTGCCTGATCAAAAAGGCTGTGTTACGGGAAGCAGTGATTCTACAGTAAAAGTTTGGACTTTTGAGTTGATTGATAGCGAGCACGCCTCCATGGATATTGACGGCGAAACGCAAGTAAAACATGGCAAGGTTTTATCTTTACTACATAAAAACACATTAAAATTAGAAGAAAATGTTTTGTGCGTTAAAGTCAGTCCTGATATGAAATGTTTGGCCGTGGGACTTTTGGATTCTACAGTTAAGGTTTTCTTTCTGGACACCTTTAAATTTTATCTTTCTCTTTATGGCCACAAATTGCCTGTGCTGTGCATGGATATATCATATGATAGTAGCTTAATAGCTACAGGCTCTGCGGATCGTAATGTTAAGATATGGGGTTTAGATTTTGGTGATTGTCACAGATCTCTGTTTGCCCATGATGATTCGGTTATGGGTTTGCAGTTTATACCTAAAACTCATATGTTTTTCACCTGCGGCAAAGATGGAAAAATTAAGCAATGGGATGCAGATACATTTGAAAAAATCATCACACTGCCGGGACATTTGGGAGAGGCGTACAATTTGGCTGTTAGTTCCAATGGGCGTTTTCTTGTGAGTTGCGGTTCCGATCGCTGTTTGCGTTTGTTCGAGCGTACTGATGAGCCAATAGTTTTGCAAGATGTTCAGGAGGAAGAACGTGAAGAAATTGAAAATCGACAATTGGCCACTGGAGAAGATCATTCGGTTGCCTTGCTGCCAGGCCTAAAGTTGGCCTCGCGAAAAACAGTGGGCTCAGAGAAGTCCGCTGAATCAATTTTAGAGTGCATAGAAATATGCAAACAGTATGACATTTACGAGGATGGCAAACCGGATTTGCATCCTTTGATGCGTGCATTAGATGTAAACAATCCAAATGATTTTATCTTAGCTACTCTAGCACGTATAAGAGCTTCAGATTTGGAGGAGGCTTTACTTTTACTGCCATTCTCTAGTGTCTGTGAGCTGCTAGAAAAATTGCCTGCAATTTTAAAACAACGTCGAGATGAAGTCGAATTATTAGCCAAAGTGACGATGTTTTTATTTAAAATTCATATGAAACCAATTATTGGAGCGAAACATATGAAACCAGTGCTATTAAATTTGGTAAATGCTTTAAAAAAAGATGTTAATTCTATAAGAGATGAAATTGGTCTTAATCTGCATGGCTTGGCGTTAATACAACACGACATAGAAGAACGTGAAGGTGTAGAATTGTTCCGCGAAGCCACACAAGAGCACAAGAAGCGTGAGAAGAAGCGTCGTCAGGTTATTAAGCGTAAACTTATACAATTGGCGTAGGAAATCTTGTTTTAAAATTACATGCATACATACATACATACATAGTTCGTTTTTAAGATAATTCCAAATTAATAAAAAAAATTCAATAAAGTTGGAAAAAGTGAGTAGTGTAACATTATTCAACATTTATTCTAAAATATGTACGTTATTTGAGTTTATAATTATTGATTAGCTCCTTTTATATCGCTTTAGATTCTTTTAACAAATGGCTGCTTTCTGAAATTCGGGAGTATTATTTTGATTACAAGAAGCTGGAAAAAAATATAAAAAATACAGCTTTAGATGGGGAGGTAGTGAAAGTCTTGATGTAGATAGTTATGGTATAGCTATTCACAATTGTGTTACTACAGGTGGAAAAATGAGCTCCTATTATGAGTTGCATTCGATTTTCGATCTATCGAACATGGAAAATGAAAATTTCGTCGAGAATTTTCGGCTTATCGAACATCTAAAATAAAAATATCTTCTAGCAGCGAAGTTTCTATCGAATCAAAATTATTAAAAAATTGTGTTCAAGGTTGATTTTAAATTCTTCGAAATAATTACCAACCCAGCAAAAAATAAAATGAGTACTTCTTTAGAAAGCACTTCTTAATTACTTCTAAAATAGGTTATGAATTTTATTCTGGTTTAAAGAAGTTATTTTTGATCACATATCTAAAGTAATGATAAATCACCTATTTTACTATTATTATCCTCTGAAATAAAAACCCAATAAAAAATTATGAAAAAAGTAGAAAATGCACTACAACTACTGATATGAACCACTTCAAACTCCAGCAAGCCCGTAAGCTAATAAAATTTAATGATTGATTTAAATGCTTAAAAGTACAAATCGTTCAACTTTATTTCTTGTGAGACAATTATTTTAATTAGAAGAATACTTTTAGGAACTAAATGGCTTTCCAAGTGGGCTAAAAAACAAGTGAATAAGTACCACTTCCTAAAATATTGATTTAAGTGCTTTGGATAAGTGGTTAATAACCACATCCTAAATGTAAAATATATTGGATTTAATTCCCCAATAAAAAATCACACCTTATTTTAGAGTTTTTATAGCAAATAAACAGTAAATCTTATTCACTCACGGGTTGGCAAAAACAAACAACTTCGCTCCAATGACACGCTAATGTAAAATTCACTACTTTTTGTTCGGAGTTTGAAGTGCTTCGTATTAGTAGTTGTGGTGCGTTTTCTACTTTTTTTCATCACTTCTTTTGCTGGGACCTTCAAGTTGGAAAATTTTCGATTAAATTTCATCAAAATTAAAATTATTTTAGTAGAAATTTGTAACCGTCTATGACCTGCATTGGCTAGGTTATTAGTACATAAAAAATAAATAAAATGGCTGCTTATATCTGTAGTTTTTGACAACTTACGTCCAACAAAAACATAATCACCTTTGCAAATACTTAATAGTTATACATGATTACGCAGATTTTCGGAATTTTAAGTATTTTGCATTCATATTTGATACGAGTGACCCGAAAATTGCCGTTTGAAACCATACGTACGAATTCCACCCGCTCTATACGAAAATCACCATTAAATTTTGATTCGACACCGAATTTTCATATTTTTCGAGTTTGGGTCTTAAGTCTTTTGTGATTTTTCTTGCAATACCGGCAGGAAAAATCTGATTCTTGCAGGTGAAATAATAAATAGTGTTTAATTTGTAATATCGTATTTACTTAATATATTCATTAAAGGACCACAAAATTAACTCTTTTCTTAAGAAAGTTCTGAATTAACCATTGGAAATATTTAAATTTCCAAAATTGCACATCGATGCTGAACGTGAAAATAACAAAAAAAAAAATTATTATAGGTCAGTTCATTTACTTTCCCAGCAGAAACTAGCAACGAGAGAGTAAGGCAGAAACTTACAAAATTACTCTCCCAAATGCTTGTAAAAACTTGCAAGAAAATTTTATTCATATCAGAACCATGGGTGGAAATCATGATACAATTGTACTTTTTCTGATGTATTTTGTTTGATATTTTAAATTACATTTTTTTAGAAATTGATATTTAATATGAAATCCTTTACACAGTTTCATGTATTTTTACTATTTTTATGCATTTTTCATAATTTTTTAATTTTCTTCACTAACAAATACAAAAATTCCACTTTCCATCTCTGATCATACATGAGAAACAAACAAAATTATTTTAAAATTGAGTTTATGTGGCTTAATGAAAGAGAAACAATAAATTAGGAAAACATGATTTCTTTTTTCACGCTCTCTCCTTGCAAACTTTTTGAGTTAATGCGCTGATTTACACGGGCATAATTGTGCTGGCATAGCATGCCAGTTTATAGGTGAGAGAGGCAAAGAGAGTGGTTTTGTAGTTGGCATAACTTTTCAACCAGCTTCAACTCAGCATTAGCAGCATAAAACCAATACACACACAACTTAAAAAACAGCAAATATTAAATGAAAACGAAAAACACTAACACACACAAAGCTGTGTATACGTATACATTTTATTCCAGATTAATTAGTCTCGTGTAATTTGGAAAAGAACAAAAATTATGCGGCTTAAAAATTGTTCTCGTGTAAACTACCTTAATGAACACTTCCAGTAAAAATTGTTACAAAATCCTTACAAACTTTAGTAAATGAACAAACCTTATGTAATTCGATTCGAAACGGAAACTGTTCGAATTTGTATGTTATTAACATTAACTCAACACATTTCCGTTCGATGCAGATTACATAATAACGCCTCTGATTTTCTGTAAACCCTCCCATGTTAGTGTATGTGCCTTAAGTCTTTTGATGTTCATGCTGTAGCTGTATTACAAGAAAAATCACAAGACTTAAGAACAAATCTTGGAAATTATGAAAATTCTGTCGAATCAAAATTTAATGGTGATTTTCGTATAGAGCAGATAAAATTCGTACGTATGGGGTCAAACGAGAATTTTCGGCCACGAGTTTCCGAAATAAATGCAAAAAACTTGAAAATTCCGAAAATTTACTAATTGCGTGTTGCTGTCTTAAGTCTCTCGAATATCGTTATACATTTTGTGGAGTAGCTGGTTAAAGCATGCACTCATATTTTCTTGATTAGGGAACCTTTGATTGGAAAAACTTGAGAAAATATATTGAGGAAAGTAGGTTCTTAACCTAACCAAGTTTGAGAGGTTTTCGGATTCTTTACTCTCCAGCGGGTCTACTCTGTATTTCGAAACGAAAGATAATTCTTTCGAATTTGTATATTATTAACATAAGTAGACTAACAGAGTAAGCATTGGCCTTATTTTCAACCTTACCTAACCTTACTTTAATTTTGTGAAATTTGTTGTAAGCCAATCTTACAAAGTGTTTAAAATTTGTCTGAAGAAGCCACACAAAGTAGTGGCGAAATAAAGAAATAAAAATATTTTTACGCAAAAGCAAAGTTCTCAACTAGATTATTATCGGCCCTGTTCTCTAAACCGAATCCGAGTAAATTTCTCGTTTTCAAAAAATTAATAATTGTCCTGAAGACGTGTTGAAAATCATACACGATAATTTTCTTTCAGAGGGTCTACTCTGTAATTCGAAACGAAAGCAAATGCTTTCGAATTTACATTTTATAAGCATACAAATTCGAAAAAATTTTCATTCGATTCGAATTACACAGTAGACCCCCAGATATGATATTTGAGAATCTATACAATCAGGTACATATGTGATGAAAAACGATTTAGACACAAAACCAATTTGAAAACGATAAAAGGTGTGTTGCGTTTTCTACAGTCGATTCGTCAAAAATTTTAATATTTCTTTTGGTTTTCAAAAAAAAAAAAATTATAATTTCTATTTTAGTTCTATGATATTGGTGTCTATTCTGAAATACGCGTCGACTTGGTGAAACTTACATGGAAAACAAAAACAAAACTGTGTAAATGTAAAAAATTTGTTTTTGTTTCTCATACAAAATTAACCGTTTTTAAAAGAAAGAGTAACGCGTTGAAATTCTCACGTTTATTTCATTTAAGAAATACATGGCAAACAAAAACAATTTTTGAAAATTTGTTTTTGTTTGAATGTAAAGTTTCACTTCTTCGACGCGTTTTCCAGAATAGCCCCCATTGTTTATATTTTATCTTCTAGTCTGCTTTTTAGACGTCAGTAGTTTGAGATTGGCTCAAAAATGATTCTCAAACTCGAGCGGAAATCATCACACCTTTTCAAAACGATCGTTTTCCATCACATACCGGAATAAAAAAATTAAAAAAAAATATTTCTATTGTCCGAGTTAGTTTTCTAAAATCGTGCGGTTTCAAATCGATAGGTTTACACATCAGGGCCGTATATTTTTTCTGAATATAAAAAATTTAAGTGTAAAAATTAGTCATGCGATGGAAATCGATTTAAAAAACGAATAAATTTTAAAAGCAGAAAAAAGTGATAATCTGGTCATTATTTTTTATTTTTTTGTAAATATTTTTTAATTTAATTTTAATTACTTTTTCGGTAACAATATTTTTGGCCGGGTTGTCAATGTCGAAAACGTTCGACTTGTCGCACACTCATGCACATACATTCAAAACAAAAACTAAATTTTGTTTTTTAAATAAACCAGCCTTCAAGTTACTTTAAAAAATAATAATAATAATATAGAAAGCTGCTAATATATTGGTAGCTATTCTGGAAACGCTTCGAAGAAGTGAAACTTTATATTAAAACAAATTTTCAAAAATTGTTTTTGTTTGTCATACATTTATAAAATGAAATGCGGGCCGGCCCTGTTCTGTAAATCACAACATGCCAAATCACGGTGATTTCAAAAAATTAATCACCCTTATTCCAGTTGTCGTCATCGACGTCAGTTTAACACAATACCAAAAAATTGTGGCTTGTTTACTCGCTCTTGAGAACAATTTTGCGCAACTGACAATCTATTTTCGTTCCCTAAGGTCTAGAAAATAGAATTAGCCTGCCAACCGGAGTCAATTGTTTGCGACAACGGATACACGGGCATCAATTTTTTGGTGTTGTGTTAAAGTGACGTTGATGTCGACAACTGGAATAAGGGTCAATAAAAGCTAAATCATTGCTTTTGTAAATTTGACGATTTATAGCTTTGGAAGTTGGAAATAAATATTCTATTATAAATGAAAACAACTTAAAACGCACGAAAAACCCATTACCAATTCAGGTTTTAATAATAGTTTAATTTTAATATTTTAATTTTGAAATCACGTGATTTTTAGAACAGGCCCGATAAACGTGAGAATTTTAATTAGTTTTTATCTCTCTTTTAAAAACGCTTAATGTTGTATGTAAAACAAAAACAATTTTTTTTAATTTACACAATTTTGATTTTGTTTTCCATGTAATTTTTCACCAACTCGACGCGTATTTCAGAATAGTTACTATTATTTTTTTGGAATCGAGACTCACATTTTTCTTCTATCGAAAAAAAAAAATCAAAAAAATCATGAGTTAGGGCCTTTCTATATTACTATACTTTGTACATTATACTCTGTGCGTTAACACCCGTTCTGTTCAAAAACGATTCTCTAAGGGTTCGGCTTGTTTTCTAATCATTAGATTTCCATCACATACGCGGGACTTTTATTTAATATGTACCTCCACATCTTGAAAATGTACCCGGTGGCCCATAACTTAACTTTTGTATAGTACATTTCTCTACAGGCGATGTTGGCTTGACATAACTAGATGCTCTGGCCCAGGGTAATGGTTCCTTAGGCAATATGCAATTCGGCATATAACTTAATTTGTATGTGGTACATTTTTCCATAGATGACTGGGGACGGCAAATACCAGTTGGAGGTACAACTGCCGGTGGACGACGATATTCACAAACATTAACAGGCATATAGGACAATTTATTAATCGTACACTTTTCCAAGCCTCCAGAGGGACGACAAATCATTGATGGCGGTTTAATAGGGCTACGGCGACACACTGGTTTTGGCACAAAATCATGCTTCTGCGTGGTCATAAAATACATGGGTCCTGCAGATTTTAGGCAATTTTCACGCGGTCTTATGGGAGGGGTA
This sequence comes from Tachina fera, assembly GCA_905220375.1. Classification (NCBI taxonomy): domain Eukaryota; kingdom Metazoa; phylum Arthropoda; class Insecta; order Diptera; family Tachinidae; genus Tachina; species Tachina fera. The sequence goes on from LR999963.1 coordinate 183,841,863, forward strand.
CGACCAATGCAATTATTTGGCAGATATGATAATTTTTGTACTGTACACTTCTCCATGGGACCGGTAGGCATACCAAGACCACCAACGGGTAAAATCGGTTCTGGCCGACAGCAACGGGCATCATTACCAATATAACTGAGCTTATAGACCGTATTGCCATCGTTACAGTCGGTGCCCAAAAATTTCAGACCATTCAAAGGCATAATTGGAGCTATACGATGAACATTGGAATTAGGTATGTAGCTCAAATTATAGGTGGTGCATATATTTTCATATTTTGGAGGTGGACAACGAGATCTTTCTGCCCAAGGCATTGGTTCTCTGGCAGGTAATTGCACCGGCAAATAACTCAACTTTTGTATAGTACACTGTTCGCCCGGTGCTGTGGGTCGTATGTAGCTGTATGTTTGCACTATAGGCTTTGGAGGTGGATTCTTGCACACATCCACTGGCATGTAGGATAATCTATTGACAGTACAGCGTTCCAGAGGTTCACAATGTTTCAATATGCCGCCAGGTGGCTTAATGGGATCTCTTCTACAATAACCTTTGGGCATATAGTCATGCTTCTGTGAGGTTATGGCGTATAAGGGACCTCTAAAGTTTAAACAGTTATCTTTGGGTCGCACAGGAGTCGTACGTCCTACGCAAGGATGAGGAGCGTAAGATAATTTTTGAATAGTGCATTTTTCCATTGGCTGTTGAGGTGGCAAAATATTGTTGCAAGGTTTGCAAGGCCTAGCCTTAAGACACTCGCCATAATTGCCAGGATAGGAACGCTTATAGATTGTGTCGGTTTCCATACGCTCTGTAGCTCGTTTTATACAAGTTTGAGGTCTTATCGGTAGGGTTCTGGCAGGTTGTTGATAACAACAATTCTCATAGTCGCCACAATCATATCGCCTATTACAATCCCCAGAAGTAGGGCATGGGGGAAATTCTGTGGGAACTGGACATGTATTACAACGCGGTGGGCAACAATCACCGCATTCCGCTGCTGCAGCAGTTCGACCGCATGAATTTGCATTTAGTGTGCATTCTTCGGGAATTTCACAAATAACTTGGCTGAAAATTTTACGAATTAATGAAGGATATTAAGACCATGTGTCTGTCTGTCCCCATGTGTCTACTTACTCACACATACTAATTTTGTATGTTTAATTTATTTTTGTAACGTCAAACACTCTATTTAAGAAAAAAAAAGAAAGTTTTGCGATTCTTTTAATGTCCAGTTTCTTAATTGAAAATTTTGATAATTTTTTTACACAAATATTACACCAATTAAACGACTGACAAATACACAATCTAAAAATTATTTAAAGAAATTTATTGAATTCGAAAGTTGTTGTGAGAAAACAAAACAAATACTGATTTTCATTTTACAAATAATTCCAGGCATAAAATGTTTTTGTGGGAAATATATCTTAGTTGAATTAATGCAGCAGTTGAAGTGAATAATCAAACACGTCTTGTTAATATTGGCGGTATTAGGTGTTTGATATCATAATACAGCATTCAAAAAAGTTAATGCCCCTCAATGACACCAGAGGCGCTGCAACTCTGAGTTGTTAAAAAAACGTGCAAAAAGCAGAGTTGTAAAAGAATGAAGCTTTCCTCTATCCTTAACCACCTGTCTTCTCTACCACTATCTCTTTCCTAAAGAAGGTAACACCTATTAGTAGTAGTAGGCATTCATTGCCGGATTGTTACTTCTGTAAAAAAAATGGTCTTGCGTGAGTGTAAATCAAAAATATCGTAGCTTTTCTTTGGTGGCTTGAGTGTGAATTTGGTTGTTGAATATTAAAGAAAACCTAGGATATTTTGCATTTACACTTACGCAAGACCATTTGCATCAAACACCGAATACCACCTTTTTTTAGCAAAAAGGAATTATAAAATTTCCTTACACACAAAAAAAAATAAATTACACGCAAGGTGTTTCAATTTGTAAATCTACCTTTTCCACTGGAGAAGAATGCTCATGAAGTTTGTTTTTGTAAATATAATGGGCTTAATTACGAGTGTCGTTTTTCGACTTCTACTATGACAATTTTGTACTAGATTAAAGACAAAATAGTGCAATGTTCTTTACTCTAGTACAAAATCGTCGTAGTCTTAGTCGAAATACGACATTTGTAATTAAGCCCAATATCATATAATTATAGGCCCTTATTGTGAGTTCCATTCGATCTTCGCTGGGTATCGAACATCGTGGGCATCGACAATTTCGTTGAGCAACGCATTTTCTGTCGAACTGAATTTTGCTTTCTATGCAGTATTTTAATAAGAAAAATTATTAAAAATGTAAATATTATACGATTGTTTTTTTATTTTTAAATACCCAAACACAAAGTTTAACTATTCCTATCGACTTTATGTAGATCTAGAGTCGCAATGACAAAACAATTCGAAATGTTTCTTTCACACATTTCAATATCCATTACTCTGTATGATACTTAAGTTTAAAATCTTAAAATTTTTTGCAAATTTTAAAAATCACAGTGAGTGATATTCACAATAACGACATTCTTTGTCGAATGCTTCGTCATAATACAAAAAGTAATGGTATAAGTGTTAAAGGATTATTTATTTTTATAAAACAATTAAAAAGGTTTCACTTATTTTAATTTGCTGTGCAGCACAGTGGCTGAAAATCGTTTTTCATTGGCCAAAATTCTGTAACTTTTGAACTGATCAAAATATTGAAGTAATTTTTATTTTAGTGGATAGATATTTAGTTCAGTTTGACTCAGTTTTAATTACATTAAAATTGATTGAGGACTTTTTAAGGAATTCTAGCTCAAAGTTGAACTTTTGAATTTTTTTAACTTTTAGAGTGAAATATGGGTTTATTATTTTTTTATTTATTAAAAAATTTAATATATGGAAATTAGTAATAATTATAAATATGTTTTGTAATAATGTAATTTATTTAATGTTACACTCAAAAAATATTTTACACTAAAAAAAAATAGTAAAATCAACGATTTTGCTATTATTACAGAAAAATTAAAAATTTTTTGCTGTCTAATTTGCAATTTTGTTTACACTCAAAGAATAGTTACACTTAAAACAAAAACTTTAATAATATTATCTAAAAATATTGCTATTACTACAGAAAAATTTATTATTTTTTGCTGTCAAATTTGATCATTTTAAAAAACATATTAAAAATAAAAACTGCAATAAATTTTAATAGCATTTGTAACAATGGTAGGTTCTGTTTATTATTATTTTTTACTAATAGTATGCTTTTCGTACCTTAAATAACAATGAAAGGCAATTATGATTATTATTCATTTGACTCAAATATTGATTGTAAATATTCCATATTTTGTTCTGTGCTATTTCTGTTCTTTAGTAGTTTTTTGGCTTCTTCATCTAAATCCCGATGTTCCACTTTCCATTGATTTCGAATACTGGAGATGAACGGATCTGACGTTGCCAATAATATATTAAATAGATCTTCATTTGTTGAATTTCGTGAAATTTTTCTAGTATTGTGCTCTCTATAAAATCTGTAATCCTTGTTTCTTTTTTCCTGAGCCTCCTCTGATAGATCTCCAAGTGGCACCAAATGATATTTAATGATATCTTCTCCATGATAAAGGATTTTATGAACTGTTGCAGACATATTTCTCCATGGGTAGTTGGTTGTATATATTTTTGCAGTTTCCTTAGCATAATCTCCAAATTTTTTAGAGTCAATTTCTTCATTGCACGCAAGTACTTCTAGGATTATTTTAAACCTGAAAATAAGGTTTAAATCCACTCCTGTTATTTCAGATGCAGTTTCTGGATCTGAAAAGAATCTTCTTGCGGTATTGCCATCATTTGTATTGCCTGACCCTTGTTTTGGCTGATCTATAATCAATCCTAATTTGCGATATTCATCTAGAACATGTTTCTTTTTTGAACTTCTTAACTCTTTGTTGGTTTCGTTGTTTCTTATTGATCCTGAAGACCCGAAATCCAAATCATAACTGATTTTTAGTATGTGTTCCATAAGTCATATTCTTGCATGTAGTGGTGATAATCCAAATTCATATGCATCGGTATTATCTAATGATTTTGTCGGGACTTGGTTTAATTGGGTTGATGTTGCTTGGCATATAATGCAGCTGGATGCAGCCTTCGTGTTAGTCAAAGCCTGACCTACTTTTCCATCTATCATTGTCAGCACTAATTGGTAGCTTACTTCAGTTTGCTGCCCATCTAACTGTAATTGTAATGGCTGTAGTGTTGCAATTTGGGCCTTGATATCACTAACTTCTTTGTTAATGGCATCATGAGTTTCTTTTTTGAATTCAAATTTAATTGGCCTGCAGTATTTCGTAGAAGATGGTGTCTCATTTTTCCAAATATCCATTGTTTGCGTTGTACTAGTCGAAGGCTCTGAATCTTCCAAAATCTTTTTCAATCGCAATGGTACAAATGATACCATGAACATATCTGAGTCCGAAATATTTTCACATACAGCTTGTTTGTATTGTTTTTGTCCCGAGGAACCATCACATCCCCATTTACAAAAAAGAATTAACTTTGTGTTTCCATATTTCTTTAACTCATTTCCTGTTATTGATTGTAGCAAGCGTTCGGCTGTGTGATCAAGTAGAGATTGTAGTTGTACCTCTGCCGAAATTGGTGTGATTGTAATAGTGTCCTTTGATGGCAAACAGTCTATTTTAGCAGCGGTTATGTAATGATATGCTGGATACATATTTGACCCTTTTTCAATCGCACGCAGTCTGAGCTTAATATATTGCTGTTTTGTTAATTTCAAATCCAGAAATAATGCTAATGCCTCCTCATTTGTGTACTGTATTGCATCACTCGGAGTTGGTATACTTTTAAGAATCCGTTTTGTTCTCACTGGACTAGCTTTAACAACTTTTTCAATGATATCCACTTTTGATAATTGGTTCTGTGATCGTAATTGATGTAGGAAAGATTCTTTTATATTTGTACAACCAATTGCATCGTTAAAATCTTTAAGTTTCCGCCTCTTAGATCTATCACTGCAGTTGCCCATTAATGATTTGCGTGGTCTTCCAGCCTTATCTTGCTTTGCTGTTTCTGCAGCGACAGTAAGTTGGCCTTCTAACCAGTTTGCACTTTTTATATAAAAGTTTTGTTTACTGTAGCTAACTTCTTTGTAGCGTTTTTTTAGTGCTTTGACGAAATTAGATAATTGCTCTTGCATTTCGGTGCTACACGAATTTAAGTTTAATTTTATTTTAACGTAACTAAGAACATCTTCCTGGTTTTTGTTTCTAAAATACTCTTCGGCCAGTTCTTTATAACTGAAGCTCTCCATATTTATCTGAATATTTTTATTTGTTATATTTTATCCGTACAATTAAAGGATTAACTTATTACTGAGTAATCCCTTATGGAATCCGTAGTTTTATACATTTTTAGATACATGTTATTCACACATTGATCTTCAATTTCATAGCAGGTAGTGCTTAAATTGAACAAAACTGCACATGTTATTCAGACCTTAATATCAGGTAAAACTGATTAGTATCTCGCCGATATGGGGTTGTTTTTTATCTTTAGTGGTTTAATGTCGCCATTATTGTTATAAAAATGTTTATGACTTTGGTTGACCCTAACATTTGATAACAGGTAAATTCAGAAAGAGATCATATGTTTACTGTAGAACCTATTGTGATAATTTTATGACTTATTTTTTGCTGATCAAAACAAAGCCATTAAACCCTTTCGCAGGTATTATATTTAATTTTTTTCGTTTTACGTAGTCTAAAGTAAAAAAAACAAACTTTTAGGCAAAAAAGTGAAAATTTAAGACACTATTGTATACGAGTACTTATAGGGCTGTTTAAATTAATTTGAATTTTTTTTAGAGTAATTTCATTAAAATGAAAAAAGTGTTCTACCCACGGGTCGTCACGGGTGCAAAAGTATATATAGCGTTAAAGAGGACACTTTCACCTTTCTCCTGGTGGTATACGTTTCTTGTTCCCTTTTGTTCCCTAGAAGTTCTATTCCACTAAAATTTAAATTTGAGAAAAATATAGTAGTTTCATAAATATTTCATAACGCCCGTAATATTAAACGCTAGAGCTGTGACCACTTACACACAACTAAAGACTATAGTCCTACCAACATTATAAAAAAGACCGCAGGCCGTTATCGATGATAGCTTGCGAGTAGTAACCATTTATTTTTGATAAAAAACAAAAGAAAAACACCTTTTTCTGAAATTAAAAAAACGGTTGAGTTTGACAGCATGCCACGCCCACAATTATCAATAGTTTAACCTAAGTTTTTGGCTACCTTAATCTGGATATATTAGCTACAAAAAGGCGTAAAAATTTTAAAAATCGGTGACAAAAAAAAATTAGACTTTTGGCCAATGAAAAACGATTTTCAGCCACTGTGTGCAGGACCAAGTGTATTTTAATTTCTATTACCCTGTACGATTCTTGATTTTAAAAACGACAGTGGGTGGTATTCCCAATAGCAACAATTTCTGCCAAATCATAATGCCAAATGAATATTCGTTCGATTAGCACTTTCTAGAGTAAAAAGAAATTATATTAGATTAAATTTAAATTGTGCATCATTTTATTTTTTATTCAAAGCACAATTTAAACAAAATACATCAGTTCGCATCAGTATACACTTGCAAGTCGAATGTCGTAGCGATTGCAATCTGAAAAGGTAAACGATTTGCAATTACCAGAACATGAGCGTATAACATCCAAGTCTTTCAATACAATAATTTCGCAGCTTCCCTTTAGATCAAATAAAATATCAATTAATATTTAAGTCTTCCTTTCACATTTTATTTTCTTAGATAAACTATATATAGTTTTGATTCCTTTAACAAACATACCATAACATATATATTTTTCAAATAATAATATAACATAAATTTCTTTAAAAAAAATAATAATAATGAAATAAAAATTGTGAAAAGGAAAACTTATTATTTAAAAAGGGGGAGGAGGGTAATTAAGCCATCTAAACTAAAGTTGCTACTGAACGTTTTACTAAAAATAAAATTGTACCAGAATTGCCAAAATTAAAAAAAAAACAAATACTTGTAAACTTAACAAATAAGTAAATAAGAGAAAAAAAGAAGCCTTCAAGGAATATAAATTTTAAAGCCCAGCTCAAAAAAGAAATATTTTCTTTCATATTTTTTTTTGTAATTTTTATTGGCTTTTTGAATTTATGGATTAATTTCATATTTAAATAATAAAATTCTATAATCTATAATGTAAAAGGGGGATTTTCATTTTAATTTCTTTTTTAAATGTGATTTTACTTTTATTGTTGAATAATATGGATTTTTCTTAATTTTTTTTTTTGCTTTACTTTTATTATATGTATGTTGTATATAGTATTATTTAATTTTATTTATATAACTATGTATTATTTATTATATTATATGTATGTATAGAATTATGATTATTAAATTTTGAATTTTATTTATTTTATAAGAGAATACGTTTGACGTGGTGTCTTCGAAATTTAAATGTATGATGACAAAATATATCTTTTTTTCTTGATGTTTGTTGTTTCCCGTCCTTATAATAAACAAGCAGTTTTTATAAGAGAGCTACATACATATGTGTATAAAAAAGATGTTCATTCTCCTTTTACCTTTTTATATGGTTGTTGGTGGTTGGTTGTTTTCTGCTTTTCCAAACTCTGTGGACAATGTTTTGTTTTGAATAATTTTAAAAAAATTTATAATTTTTTTTTTGCTAGTGGCTTTCTTTTCTTGCTTCTTTTCTGTTTAGTTATTTTGGATTTAGTTTTAGTTCTTTTAATTTTTCAATTTATTTAATTCTTCCTCTTCTGTTGTGGCTGCTGTTTGATTTGCGTCTCTCTTCGGTTTAGCGCTTAATCAGATATTGTCCACAGAGTCTGCATCATCATCAGAACTGATTTCATCACCAAATTCAATGTCTTCATCGAAACCATCTTCCACAAAGGTGACTGTATCGTTGATACGCACAGATTCGGGGAACTCGCCATATGTTTTCAAATTTCTGGCTTCGTCTGACGTGTATTTAAGAATAACATCGGCCTTTGAATCTTGATAATCTCGAAGACCAACCAAAATTATGTCGCCTTGATTGATCCATACCTTAAAAAATTAGATTCAGTTTAGGTTGTTGTAAAAATAATTTTGCTTAATGCTAAAAATTATGGGCTATAAGAATAAACATAACAGTATAAACGTTTGCAAGAGATATTGGTATACATTTTCTCAAAATTTCGTAGTCATTTATAATTCGAATTAAATTCATATCGTCACCTTAAATGCAAACGGACGTAATTACACTTTTATATTTTTTACAGGAGAAATGTTCTTCGAAATTTACTTGTAGTATGGATACTTATATGTTTTAAACCATTTATTTCCTTTTTATTTATACTTAAGCTTTTATGTTACTTCCGTTCTTTGCAATAACAAAAATTAAAAATTTTAAAAACCCCCGAATATATCTAGAAAAGATGCGATATCTTCTATATGACTGGACCGATTTTCTTAAAACATGGCTAAGAACCCACTCGATCAAGTCACCTTTCAAACAGAAAAAAATAAATCAAAATCAGTCCACTGTTTGGTCTGTACGTGGACACGGACAGACACACAGACACACATTTATTTTCTCAGGAACCGTAAGAGCTACGGACCTGAAATTTGGACAGAGTATGTAGAACCTTGGCCACTACAACAACAAATACATGAGAATTAGAAATTAAAGGGTGCTCCAAAACGAGCGACGAAAAATATTAAAATCCCATGTAATATACATACAATCGTATGTACATATGTATATTGACACTTGAAATTTGTAAAATTAGTGTATTTTTATATAGACTACAACAATAAACATTAAAATATTAAAAAATTTTAATTAAAGGGTGGTCCATCAGTTAATGCAATTTTGCCAACTTGCTAAATCTTGGAGACCGTAAGAGGTAAACTCTTGAAATTTTCAAAAACGGTAAAACTAAAAAATCCGAAAATTATAAAATCGCCAAACCGAAAAAAATCGCCAAAACCTGAAAAAAATCGCCAAAAATTAAAAAAAAAACGCCAAATCGAAAAAAATCGACAAAATTAAAAAATAAATTCTAGCACTAAAATAAATCGCCAAATTCGAAAAAATCATTTAAATGAAAAAAATCGCCAATATGATAAAAAACGCCAAAACCGAAAAAAAATCGCCAAAACGCGAAAAATTCGCCAAAACCAAAATAATCGTTTATGTGAAAAAAAATCGTCAAAATTAAAAAAATCACCAAATTTAAAAAAATCGCCAAAATTTAAAATAAACGCCAAAAACCGAAAAAAATCCTCAAAACGAAAAAAAGTGCCAAAATTAAAAAAAAAATCGCCAAAATAAAAAAAAACGCCAAAATAATAAAAATTGCCAAAATTAAAAAAAACTTCAAAAACCAAAAAAAAATGCCAAAACGTGAAAAAAGTGTCAAAACTCAGAAAGCGCCAATAAATTCAAAAAACCCCCAAACTAAAAAAAACGCTTAAAACCGAAAAAAACCCAAAAACGAAAAAAATGCCAAAACTATAGTTTATATTGTTCGTATTGAATTACATATCTCGTGCCCGTACGGAACCCTTCGTGCGCGGGTCAAAGTCGCACTTCACTGAATTTATTTTAGATGCATTCGTAATTACGACCGTTTGCATTTCTTTAATAATGGGTACGTTCGTAAAAGCATTTATAGTGCACGTCTGCAGCATCAGGAACATCTAACTTTCAAAAATGCATAACTTGGCAGCACTGTTTAGCGCCAAGCGTTTTTTAATGCATGTAAGCGACATACCTGCAGCAAATCTCTGCAAATGGCGCAGTAAATTATTTTAAGATGCAACAAGTTGCAGTGGAACAATAAGTTGAGTATAAGCCCGTATTTTGATATTTAAATTACATGTTTAGAGTTTTAACAAAAAAGAAGATTGATTTATTCGAAAATAACTTTGAAATACATAATCTTTTTATTACTTCAAAGAAGTTTTTTTCATTTTAGTAGTCTTCTTTTTAGGCCCAATTATGTTTTTACAAGACTTCGACTTTCTTTCCAATATTTTTCTTACCATAATTTAAAAGAAAATTGTCACTTTTGTTATCAATATTTTCTTAAATAAAATTACTTATTGCCTTCAAATTTTTTTGCAGTTCGTTCAAAAATGTCAACTATGCACCGATGTTGTTGCAAAGCATGTGCAACATCTAATCACGCGTACGCAGTAAAATTTGGCAGAATTGCTGCATAGATGCATAAATTTGCCGAATTTACGAACGTACACAATGTCATAATTTTTGATCGCAGAGATCTACATTTTTACGTGAACATGAAGTTTGATAAAATGAACCATAATCAATCAAAAAATCGATTTCGAATTTTTGTGTAGTTACGTCCGTTTGCATTTAAGATGACGATATACATATTGCTCATTTACTAAAACAACGTCATAACTTAAAAAAAATTGTTTGCCAGAGAACGAGTTTAAAGTTTTCAATTTACACAGAACGTACTCGAAAGAGAAAATTTTATTTTTCTCTCAAGAGTTGAGAACAAGATATTTGTATAAAATTTTTATGCAATAATATGAAAAAATCCACTTTTTGAGTTATGACGTTGTTTTAGTAAATGAGCAATATCTATACATACATATCGTTAACTTAATACGAAAAGGCCCCAACTCATAATTTTTCAAAATCGAAATTTTTACATATTTCGATATACCATTACTAAACTAAATAAAAAAAAAATAATAAAACTAATAAAACACTAAATTTGTAGTGTTTTTAATAAAAATTGCGTTAAATTTTTTTATCAATATTTCATCTTTTTTTATTAAGTTTTTTTCTCCTACTGTAAACTATGAAAAACATGAGTTGGGACCTTTTCGTATTAAGTTAATGATATGTATGTATATTCAGAAGGATAATTATATTTTTCAATATGAGAATAGTTCTTTCTGCCAAAAAAAAACCGACTCCAATGCAAAGATCTGATAGAAGAAGATAAGAAGAAGTACGTGATATATAAAATTAAATTTTAATGGGCGTGCCTACACCCATTTTCTTAATGCAAGATAGTGTGTTTTTCAGAGCGCAGAGTGCGTTTTAAGTCTTGTAAAAATCCTTAAAGTAGAACCATTTAAAATAGAATATTAAATTTAAATGGGCGTAACTCAACCTTTTTTTTAAATGGTGGATTTTGTATATTTTAGAGCTTAAGGTGTGTGGTAAGTTTCTTAAAAATAGGTTAAGCAGAACTGCTTGAAATATTATAATAAATTTTAACGGGCGTAACCCTGCCCATTTTTTCAACTTTCAAATTGTGTAAATACAAGCACCAAAGGTGTTTAATAGGCTTTACAACAATCAGATAAGTAGAATATCATAAAATTAAATTAAAAAATTGTGGGTGTATCCCGCCCACTTTCTTTTTTGAATGGGACCAATGGGAAACTATATCCTCTCAGACAAAAAATAATTTTTAAAAATTTTTTACGCTCTAAAATGTACCGAGTATTGAAGTAACAACATCCCCTAAAAAAATACACACGAATTGTTAACGTCCTCCTTTTTTGAAGTCGATTAAAAAGAAACGCGCTTTGTGCCGTTCAGATCATTGTCACTTTGAGTTCAATTTTATGTGTGAAAAATATTGACCTGACTCAACATTTACAAATATGTACGAAAATAACTTTCTACTATGAGTAACTTTAAAACCATTTCCGTTTATATACGACAAATTTAATCAAATGCTTTTACAGCTAATAAAACTAAAAATATTTTATATACCAACCACCAGTCTATCTTTATCTGGGCAATAAATACCTTAATGTGACATAATTAGTTATAAAATAGTAAAAAAAGTCTTGAACGGCGATAAAAATTATGTGATTAATAAATATATTCAAAGGCACCCTTTTTTTTTGGTAAAAGCAAAATTCTTCAGGTTTTGTGGAATAACTGAAAATTGTGTATGATTGTGGAATGAGGAAATAGATAATAGCACATATTATTTTTTCACTTCTGATGCCAGAATTTTGTATATGTAGGATTGCAAATATTTCAAAATTGGACTTTGTCACAGAACTAAATCATAGGAAAATTTTGTTTATACGAATGTGTGCAAACGTTGAGTTTGCACCGCCATATGCAGATAATAACGATTGCACATTCGTTTCCCACTCTTTTGAAATAGATTGTGATAGGCGACGTTTTTCGAATTTAAAATATTCAAAATCTTACAAAAACATAATTACAAATTTGTTTAGGACTTCGTGAAATGGATTGTTCAACCCGTAAGCTAGATCAGCAAAATCATATTAAGCTTCTATATCTTTCAGATATTTTGATCATCAATAATTTATATTAATAAATGTATTGTTTATACATATATTTTTAGGAATTTCAATTAACCACTTGAGATATGTATGCATACAGTATCTCGAAAATAAAATTTCATATTATATTACTGGGAAATTCCATGAATTTGATAACACATTTTTCTTCAAAAATTGATAAGAGAACATCATGTAGATACACAGCCATGTCTAATGTACATATGTATATAACTTTTGGCATTATTTCTTACAAATATCAAAATTTGACAGGTAGTGCTGAATAGTACATGGAAAAATAGGAATAATTACGTTTTAACATTTCTGCGATCGCTAAAAAAGGTTCCACGCCAAATGCGATGAATATCGGGAATAAAAAGTTCACGTGAAATATGTTCCCTTTCCCTAAAATTGTGATCGCCAATGTTTGCGTTGTTGTTGTGTCAGCATATTATTTTTCTAAATTTGTTCACCATTTTTTGTTCACGGGATATATTTCACGTGAACAAAATGTTCGCTTTTTATTCCCGATAAGGGTGAATAACTAAGGAGGTATTGAAATGTATATAATTTTCATAAGATTTAATTTTTTTGCTCGTGGTTTATTGAATTTTAAGTTTTATTAAAAAAAAAATTTGGAAGGTTTTAGAAATTCATTCGGAGCGGATGGGTTTTGTTTCAAACTGGCCTAATACTATATAGGTTTTTATAATCAGTACAATATATCCCATAGGGTAGTGACTGTCAAATTTTTAGTAAAAAAAAAGTTATGTGCCTAATGTACATATTCGTTGCTAGTTTATTTGAAGCAGAATAACTCTAATATTGATGAAATTTACTTTACTTTAAAGTCATTTTTAGAACTTTAATGCTTGATTTTATAAATTGGCAAAGAATTTTGAATGATTGAACCACCTGAGAAAACGCTTTGTCAAGGTGGGCACGATTGTATTTTTCTGCGTGTGTTATTTGGGTTTTTTCTTTAAAATCACGATTAAAAATATCTCATGGCGTTGGGAATTGTCACAATAAATCACTACAAAATCATATTAGGTCTGTTCATTTACTTTCACAGCAGAAACTAGCAACGAGAGAGTAAGGCAGAAATTTACAAAATTACTCTCCTAAATATGAAAAAGTAAATGAACGTTTTACTTGTAAGAACTTGCAAGAAAATTTTATTCATATCAAAACCATGGCTGGAAATCATGATACAATTGTACCTTTTCTGATGTATTTTGTTTGATAATATTTTACATTGCATTTATTTTAAGAAATATAATATAATATTAAATTCTTTACACATTTGCCATTTTTATGCATTTTTCATACTTTCTTAATTTTATTCCATTAAAAAATAAGGGAATTTGACTTTCTCTGATCATACATGAGAAACAAACAACATTATTTGCCATTAAAATTTAATTTATGAAAAACAATAAATGAAGAAAACATTCATTCTTTTTTCATACGTGTACATGATTTTTTATCAAAGAAATGCACATTTTTTCAGTTTTCTTCCTTTTTCAAATATTTTTTAAATAATTTATTTGACAACAAAACACACAACAAGTGGTTGGATAATTCTTGTAAGTAAAAATTTTCCTAGTAATAATTTGTAGGAGTTTGTTTGTCTCTCAATTTTTTTCTCTCTTTTGACGCTCTTTCCTTTCAAAATTTTTGAGTTAATGAACACTTTCCAGTAACAATTGTTACAAATTCGTAATAATTTTCAGTAAATGAACAAACCTATTGTTTTAAAATGACTTTAGTAAAGTTTAAAAAAAATTTAATCTAATTTAATTTAATTAAAAAATTAATTGGTAGAAATATGTAATTGATAAAAGCTTGAACGTGTGACTTTATTAAGAAAATAATGCCACTAAGAGATAAATTTTAATGTTAAATATAACATACATACACACACGTGTTTATGCCTATAATTATGTATAAGGATATTTATTTTTATATGATTCAACATTTTAATTTAATATATGTATGTACATTTAACACTTTATTCATAAAAAATATTTTTGATTTATAAAAGAGAGTACCATAAATGATTTGTTGTATCCTTTAGCCTTATATTTTTTGGTCTTTCCAGTGGGCAGTAGTGAAATGAAAGACATGGGATGTGAATTAAATCTAAGATTCACTATCCTACAAAATTGTACAGCTTTTCAGAAAATACAATCTTGGTGTGATGGAGTTTATGGAAACTTTCAAAAGAAACTAATTTATTAGATAGTAATGTAGGGTGCCCCTGTGGCTGAGTGGTAGCGATGCTAGCCTCTCAGTCCAGAGGTCGTGGGTTCGATTCCCACCATATACCCTGGGTGTTTTCCGCAGACAAGCTAATCGCTTTGCTGGTTGTGTTTGTTCTTAAAAAAAAGTCCTAGCCTTCATTGTTGTTGCTTGTTCAAATCGAATTTCATATAAACCCCCAGATCATTTCAGATATTGGTGTGTATTCTGAAATACGCGTCGACTTGGTGAAACTTACATGGAAACAAAAACAAAACTGTGTAAATGTAAAAAATTTGTTTTTGTTTCTCATACAAAATTAACCGTTTTTGAAAGAAAGAGAAACGCGTTGAAATTCTCACGTTTATTTTATTTATGAAATGCATGGCAAACAAAAACAATTTTCGAAAATTCGTTTTTGTTTGAATGTAAAGTTTCACTTCTTCGACGCGTTTTCCAGAATAGCCCCCATTCTTATTCGTATTCGCGAATACCAAAAATTTACATTCGGCAAATCACTAGTATGTGCACAAATTCTTATGTATGTCAACGCATGAATATTAAAAGTAAAAAAGATAAAGGAACAAAGGAGCATAGAGACATTAAAAAAAATTGTATGACGAAAACAATTCAACTTCATGTCGAAATGTATTGTAGCAACAAATGTTTTAGATCTGACGAACAACTTAAAAGGTGATTCCCACAAAATAACAATAAAATTTGTATTAATGTTTTTTTTGGAATACATTTCAAAGGCTCAGTCATAAAAGAGAACTGCTAAAAATACCAATATACATACATAAATACAATATACAATATGTAATTGAATTAAAATTTGTACTTTCGTTTACTAAATTTTATGATTGAGTCATAATTTAAGAATTTATTTGGCAGTCTGTAAAAAAATCAAAAATTTTTAACAGATAATTAATCAACACACTCATTTTATATTAAATAAAAAGACAACTAAAATTAGTCAGGAGGTGTGTTGGGAGAACTGAAAAAATTTCAATTGATAAGAAAAATGTGCATGATCGTGTTGGAATTAAAGTTAAATGATAACATTTCGTGCAGATAACAGGTAACATTATTTAATCGTACATAATCGTATCTTTTTACATAAAAAGTATAATTTGATAAGTTTTCATTTTGTTATATATACAAGACTCTATTTTCTAATCTAAGTTAATTTCAAACAAAACACAGTTGGTGCAAATATTGACGCCAGAATAGCAGAAAGAAAAATTATTTTAATAATACTTATGATAAACACGAAAAGAACTCAAGACGAACTTACTAACGTGTTCGGCGTGTTTAAACGTTATAGAAGAACAAATTATGACCACTTGCGTGAATTATATTTATATTCTGTTCATAACCACTCTATTATTACCAATGGTAGTGGTAGCAAGCAATTCACATTTTTTGGATGTAAAAAAGGGCATTGGAGTTGACGGTAGCGGACTAGGTCTGCGCAGGGCTAATGAATTTTCGGAAAATCGTATTGCTGCTTTGGAAACACAACAATGTTTCTGGAGTAAACAATTTCTGGCCAAACGTGAGACCAAACCACATTCGGCGCCATATGTAGTGTCAATACAATTAATGACACCCGAAGAAGGTCTCGTCCATTATTGTGCCGGTACTGTTATTAATGAACATTGGATTCTGACTGCTGCCCACTGCCTACATAATCCCCAAATGGTGGCCAATTCGGTAATAGTAGCGGGTTGTCATGACATTCATGACTGCAGGGAATCTAAAAATGTACAGGTACGACATATTGACTATTATGTGAAGCATGAACTGTTCCTGGGCGGTGTAAACCCTTACGATATTGCCCTCATCTACACCAAGCAACCATTGGCATTTAATAAATTTGTGCAACCGGTAAATTTACCTGAAGAAGACATCGTTCCAGAAGGATATGGAACATTGTATGGCTGGGGCAATGTCTCGATGACAATTGTACCCAAGTTCCCTCACAAATTGCAACAAGCCAATATGCCCATATTAGACTGGGAATTGTGTGAGCAAGTATTAGCAGCATCGGGCATGCAACTGCATGAAACAAATCTTTGTACCGGACCGCTAACAGGAGGTATCAGTATATGTACTGCTGATTCAGGAGGGCCACTGATTCAAACAAGCCTGGACGTATATGGAAAAGAAAGGCAAACAATTTTAGGCATAGTGTCCTGGGGTAAAATGCCATGTGGCCAAAAAAATGCTCCTTCGGTGTTCGTAAGAGTTTCGGCATTTACCGATTGGATACATCAAATCATTACAACAGCTACCCATTTTGAATAAAATTAGCAATAGAAAATTTAATTAAATAGTACATTTAATTAAATTTGTTATAGCAACAATGAAATGCATATAGACAAAAATGAACCACCTGCAAATAAATTTAAAATTAAATAGTATATTTTCAAAGAAATCTCGAAATAGACAAAACTTTTAAAATTCCATTTTTTTTATTTAAGGAATAACGAATTAAATCTCATTAGTTAATAAGACTCATGTAAAATACAATTTTGAAAATATCAATTATAAAATATTTCTTATTATGATGAAGCACAAAATCATGGTGAAATTTTTTTAATCAAATTGCTGATTAATTTCTAGACGTCAGCTACTAATATTAGGACTATAGCCAAAGCGAACTGGCAAAAAATATGATACAAAGTCGACAGAGATCGTGAGAAATATGAAAGATAACCAAAACAATCTACATTTTGACAACTGAAAATAGTCTCAGCACATTTATACACGTACGATCATACATACATATATACATACTAGTGATGCACGAATATTAGTATTCGCATTCTAATTGTCGAATATTCGGCCATTTTCAGGCAAATACGAATATTTTTCCAAAGAAATTAAATGAATAAACACATAAATCCTAAACGAAATTTAAATAAATGACTATAAATTTTAGTTTGTACAAGTACATTAATTTTTTTATAGAAATTTGTGACGATGACGATCATTAAAATTTTGGGTACTTTTTATTAACTTTAAAGTACGCCAACAAGAGTGTGAACTCCTTTTTCATAACATTTTTTAATATTTCATATTGCAGGCGTAAATAAAATCCCAATTTAATGCTATAGATTTCACATATAATATTCGTATTCGTATTCGCGAATATCGTTTCAAATATTCGTATTCGTGTTCGCAAATATCAAAAATTGACATTCGTTACTTCACTAATACATACATATGGA
Source organism: Tachina fera (assembly GCA_905220375.1). Lineage (NCBI taxonomy): Eukaryota > Metazoa > Arthropoda > Insecta > Diptera > Tachinidae > Tachina > Tachina fera. The sequence goes on from LR999963.1 coordinate 183,859,719, forward strand.
TGTTTAAAATATTTTATATAGGAAATACCGAAGTACACACTTATACTACACACGTATTTATTGACCATTTACCCACTTATGCAAAAAAAATAATAATTTTGTACTTCAAGTGTGCTTTAAGGCCGGGGCACATAGAATCCGTCATACGTTAAACTTCGCCTTTATTAAACTGATAGCTAATTTGAAATGCATGGTTTCTTATGAGATCTGTTACTTAATAATGCAAAGTAATACGGCGTTTCGTACTTTATCTTGTGTTGAGATTTCCTATAATAGCTTTTACTACCACCTCGTGAGAGAAGAATATTTTTTCATGCCTTTATTGAGTTGTATGTAAATTGAAAACTTTCAACACGTTTTCTGCAAAACTATTTTTTTTTCGAGTTATGAAACTATTGAAGTAAATGAGCGATATAAAATAAGACGATTTCGAATGGGGAATAGAAGCTGTGAGTTTCTATCACTTTGCAAAAACGTAAAATGTCTACGGATTCATAGTTTTGTGTACATGTGTGCTTTTTTAACATTACAAACGAGAGCAAAACATATTGACAGTACATGAAGCTGAGTACTCGTTTCTTTTCACCTCGTCTCTGACACAAAAAAGCAAACATTGGGGATCACAATTTTAGAGAAAGGGGACACATTTCACGTGAACTTTTATTCCCGACAAGGGTAATTAATTTCGTTCGTCAGCAAAAAACAGTCTATGTACATATGTATGCCTACTTTTTATTCAAATATAAATTCTAATAATGTTATTTATTTGTACAAAACTAATCACCCAATCACCCTTATTCCAGTTGTCCATATCAACGATATTTTTTCGATTTCAATTTTATACATACAATTTCAATTTTATACATATATATATATACCTAACTCAAACAATTGTAACTTTACAGAAGAAGGTGTATTTGTGTGAAATGTGTTGGAATCACTGAAAAACTCATTTGGTGAAAATACGAGTTAGGGCGTTTCTATTTGTGACCATCGTTATGTAGTAAATTTCGATAGAAATATGTATCTACATATGTCTTGATGTAATTATTACAAAGCTAGGTGTAAATAATTTAGTTCGTTAGTACATAATGAATTCAGTCAGTCAGATTATGAACAATATTGGTTGTCTTCACTGGGTAAAGTTTTCTGCTTAGGTTGACTTCAGCATTTTTCAAATATGTACCTTTGTACATATTTATTTTTATTTCTCAGATACTTGGCTTTAAGTATGCACATAATAAATACGTCCATGCTCATCAACACAGGTGGACTACAATATATTTTTGCATATATCCAAAGAATGATGCATACACCATCAAACGCCAAGGTTAATCTTGACAAGTTCAATTATTTGCACACTTATGTACATATGTAGATGCATATGAACATACATACATATGTATGTATGTATAATAAAGTCAACCCATCGAAATGAGTATTTCAATACATAAATAATTGTCTACGATTATACTTATTAAAATATAATAATATAATATTTCTTACCTTCTTTCTTAGTTTCCCCCGAATATGACACAGGCGTTTCACACCATCAAAGCACATTGCTTCCAAACGGCCATTTCCCAGCATTTTTGTAACCTGTGCATATTCTTGCTGATCTTCTTTGAAAATCAATTCACGTTTCTCAAATTCATTTTCGTTCTTACCACGACGACGATTTTTACCACCTTTTCCTTTATTTTTAGGCATTGTCTTTAAGATTTATTGAAGTTTCTTCTTACAATATTCTGTGCTATGCAGGAAAATTGAAGATAGCAAGCAAAAATTAAATTAATTAATATGGAATTTAAGTACTTTAAATAAAAATTTCACTTACGAAAAATGCTTGATAGACTTTATTTTTCAGTTCAGTGACAGAAAAGAGAGAAGATTAAAACTACAAAAGCTGAAGAAGGTGACACTTGTAAAAATCATTAGAAGAAATGAAATGACTATAGTTATTCATGTTAAAAGGTTGGTAAGGCCATTTACAGTATTGCCATCTTGAAAAAAACTTGGCATTACTCAGACTGGCAACATAACCTTACATTTGCCATTTAATTTAAGAAAAATTAGCTGAAAGAAATAAAATGCCACCCAAAAAGGAAAGCAAAGGAAAAGACAAGAGCTCTGCGGGTGGGAAGAAGGGTGGACCAGCTGCCGAAGAAAAAGGTTTACTCTGATTTATTATAATACAGATTGATTTTTGTTTACATTTTGTTATAGGAAAGGAGAAAAAAGGAGGTAATGCTGTCAAGGTGAGGCATATTTTATGTGAAAAACAAGGTAAAATTATGGAAGCTATGGAAAAACTGAAAGCCGGTCAAAAGTTTCCGGAAGTGGCAGCTGCTTATAGTGAAGACAAAGCTCGACAAGGCGGTGATTTGGGTTGGCAAATACGTGGTGCCATGGTGGGACCCTTCCAAGATGCTGCATTTGCTTTGCCTATCTCTACAGTAAATAATCCCGTGTACACCGATCCGCCAGTAAAAACAAAATTCGGTTATCATATAATAATGGTAGAAGGCAAGAAATAGTATAGTATATTTAAATAAAAATTAACTACGAAATTATAATTTTTATAAACTTAAGATTTTCCAAAGAAAGTAAACAAGTCAGCTGCTTGAATGTTTATATTGGTTCTGCTTAGAGCTGTGCAACTCATGAATGAACTAGATCAATTGAATGATTCACTGAGTGCTGTAAGCCGTTCAATTCACAGCGGTCAGGTCAGTACTGAGTGGCTTCTAGATTTGTATCGAAACATTCAGTAGCTCATTTTAGACACAAACCTATAATCAAACTCATTTAAATAACATGCGGACTTCCATCAAATTCATTCAGCAGCTCGATTTAAACAAACCTATATAATTTAAGTCTAAAACGACCTAATGAAAGAGTTCGATACAAGTCTTGTGCTTTTTCAGCAATTTTTTTGTGTTGCACTACTATTATCTATTTTTTATATTTCATCTGCCTTGTTTTGTAATGTATGACCACGCACACCCTCTAAATCTGTCTTTGTATGCTTCGGTTTTCGCAAATGAACTGAGCTAACTGAATGAAATACTTCAGTGAAGTGGGCTAAAAAGAGCTGATAAGCACAACTCTACTTTTGCTAGAAAAAGACAACTATGTACGCTGTATGACTGAAGCCAAGGAGGTTTAATCAGGTGCCACTAGCTCTACAACAAAATTACAACACGAACAAAAACATGCATTTTTATGACACAAGGAAACAGAATGTCAAAATTTGTATGTGTTTTCAACAAGTCGCCCATCATGCACAATTTAAGCAGCTGAGCTTGTGGCAGTACCTTTTTTTGGTTTCTTCAGTCGTCCATACTGATTCATGCATGCTGTGACTTGAAAGTATATTTCGTTCATGAATTCACTGTGCGACTGATATAGAATTTGGAAGTTCTGATCATGGCAATCACAGCAAACAGAAAGTTTTGGACTGATTTCATGGAAATTTATCACAGTCTACCCTGCCTATGGAATAAAAAAGATGAAAATTACAATGATACGGAAACTCGTTCATTAGGATGGAATAAATTGGTTAATAAATTGCAAGAAATGGAACCAGATGCAAATCAAGATTTCGCCAAACGTAAAATTAACACGCTTCGTTCAAATTTTAATCGAGAAATACGTAAAATACGACTGGCTCAACAAGGGCCTTCCACAGGAGTATACACTCCAAAATTATGGTATTTTGATAAATTATCCTTTCTACTAAATGAAGATAAATACAGTAATAATGGGAATTGTGACGAAGAAATGACATTGATGGTAAAATGTTTTTTTGTACAAAACGGAATAGCCTCATTAATTTTAAGACCGTTATTTTTAAAAATTTTAGAATTTCCAAACTGATGAAAGGAAATTAGAAGATGATGCAATGTATGAGGAATCGATTGCTCAGGAAGACATGGGGAAAAACGATGCAAGTCCACATATTGATAAAGAAATAAACAATGTATCGCTGCCTTGTGTGAAGATAGAACAGGAAGAAGTAATTGAGCACAGTCCTATTGAAATACTGCAAGATCCACCAACTTCACCGATATGTGAATCAGCAGTGTTGTCACCAGAAAATCGCGTAAATTATCACAAAAGACCAAAATGGAGTTCAAAATCGCAACAAATTCACAAGGTTCAGCTGACTAACAAGTTTCTATCGTTATTATTCAAAGATGAAGCTGCAATATATGCGCAAGCATGGGCTTGTAGTTTTCGCAAATTAAGTCCTCAACAAAAGTTTTTTGCTAAAAAGGCTATAGACGAAATTTTAGTTTTAGGACAACAAAACTTTTTAAAAATAAACACGTTACCAATAAACACAAGCTTTAGCTGAATTAACTCACTTTTTTCAGCAAAATTTTTGACCGGTGAGATTTATTTTTGTGTATTTTGACGTTTTTTATGTAGAAAATAAAATTTGCTAGGTAGGGAGCGTTGTCACATACATACATATCACGCAAAGTTCTGATAATTCATTCCGTAAGTATTTTATTTCCCAATTTTATTTTTTTGGAATTTTCTCAAGGCCAAATTTTGTAAATAGAAACATTTTTTCGTTTTGAAATTTGTATGGAAAAAATATTTTTTGAAACGAATTTTCGTTATAAAGAATACCTCAAAAATTAATTAGTATCTACTAAGCGTAGTCGAAATACGCCAACCGTAATCAAGCTGAATACATCTGTTGCCACAAGGAATAAGAGGTATAATCGAGTTAGTATAAAATGGAGTTATTACTACCATTGAACTCCTGGCATTCAAATGCACCTCCACTCAAAACTTCATCATTGTAGCTCAGAAAATTAACTTTTTATGCCCAAAAATCTAACCAAAGGAAGTATATTTTTCTTCTTCAAGTTCGTTTAAAAAATTTTCTTAAATAGTCTCTTAAATAGAATTTGGACTTTATTTCAAACCGTGCCGTGAGTGTACTCAGGCTAACTCGAGTTGAGCCATTGTTCCATTTAATAAATTTATAATTTTTTAATTTAGTTTGGTTGCTAAACTCGGTGTTTAGTCATTACTGAGTTATTTTTTGTAGTTAAAGTAGTAAATTCATTATGTTTGAAATAACAGCTTAAGTAGAGATATTATTCAATGCTATAAATTTAGAATTATTTTTTTTTTAATAAAATTTTGTACAAGTCTTATATTTTGATATACAATTTTTATTATTTACTCGTTAAAGTTTTCATTTTGATACTACCGTATATACATACATATCTGTGGCAATATGGAATAGTAGCTTAAGTGGAATTTAGCCTTATTATGCTGAATTATGTAGCAGTGGTTAAAATGCAATATATGTAAAGAAAGTAGAATCATGCGTTAGAGACTTTTAATCACTTAGCGGTAGAGTCAAAACTTCCAAAAAAAACACTGCTATGCACAAGTCGACTTATTCCATATTGCCACAGATATGTACTCATGTATGTATGTTTGCAGTATCAAACTAAGGCAGACATTTACATATGTACATATGTATTTGTTTACTTTTTACCAGCATCTTCCTTTAGTCCCACCGTACGATTAAATACTATGTTTTCTTTAGTAGTTTCTGGATCAACCGAGAAGAAACCAATACGTTCGAATTGAAATTTGTCGTATATTTTACAATTGGCCAAGGAGCGATCAGCATATGATTGTAAGACAGTTTTAGAGTTGGGTCTAATGTCTGACAAAAATCCTGCAGGAACCTCATGAGGATCTTCTGGGTTTTTATGTTTGAATAGTAATTCATACAAACGGACTTCAATTTGAATAGGCTGAGAAACCCATTGTATGAATGCCTTGGGCTTTTCCGCTGTATCAGTAGACAGACATTCACAAACCAGTTCGATTGCTTGACCATCAGCGTCCTCCTTAACATTTTTCACAGACAAAACTAAGTTAGCGTGTCTCAAGCCTACAGTTTGACCAGGTGCCAAACGTCTGTAACCTTTTTCGGGGTTTTGCTTGAAATCACTTTGCTCTATGTAAACCACGCGATCCAATGTGATTTTATGACTTCCCAATTCAGGATTTTGTGGAAAGTTCGGCACTTCAATTTCTATAGGGCCATTATGAGGATAATTTTCTAAAGTAATTTTCAAAGGTTCCAAAACTACTAATCTACGTGGGGCGCTACCGTTAAGAACATCTCTGACAGCTGCTTCCAACATAGAAGGATCAACAGATATTTGAGCGCCTGTAACTCCCATTTGAGCGCAGAAGTTATTTATAGCTTCGGCGGGGAAACCACGTCTTCTCAAGGCAGTCAAAGTAAATAAACGTGGATCATCCCAGTTATTAACAATTTTCTCTGTAATCAGCTTCGCAATTTTACGCTTTGATACTAAGGCATAGTTCATATTTAAACGTCCATATTCCCATTGTACTGGACAATAAATATCTAAGGCATTGCACAGCCAATAGTAGGAAGATCTTCTTGATTGGAACTCCTTGGTACATAAAGAATGTGTTATATTTTCCAATGAATCACACAGACAGTGAGTGTAATCGTAGGTGGGATATATACACCATTTGTTGCCCGTACGATGATGAGGTATAAATTTAATACGATAAGCTACGGGATCAACTTTCCCTTCCTCTAACGTAACTTTTAATCTTAAGGTAGCCGCTCCTTCGTCAATTTTTCCGTTTTTCATATCCTCAAAAAGCTGCAATGATTCTTCAATAGGACGATCACGCCATTCACTGGGACTTGGATTGAATCCCTTCATCTCATCAGCAGACTGATGGCAAACATAAGCCAAGCCTTTTCGTATAAGTACGACAGCCCATTCGTATAATTGTTGGAAATTATCTGAAGAATGAGTAATCTTGTAGGGTTTATAGCCTAACCACTCTACCATATCTCTAATGCCCACAAAAAACTTTTCTTCCTCTTTTTCAGGATTTGTATCATCGTAACGCAAATAGCATACACCGTTGTGGGCAGCAGCGTAACCAAAGTTGATGTTAATAGCTTTGGCATGTCCTATATGTAATATACCATTTGGTTCAGGTGGAAATCGTGTTTGTACTCTGCCTCCCGTAGCTTTCAAATGTTCTTTTAGCAACCGTTCAGTGTTGTCTGTAACTACGTAACCATCAGTTTTGTAATTTTCTCCTGGAGCATGAAAATGTACTTTAGTTTTCATTAATTCGGCAATAGTGTTGGCGCCATCGGTAGATTGCTTTTCATCTTCGGTTTTGTTATTATTAGATTTGTTTTCTAGATTATCCACTGGCCTGGCTTTTTCCTTTTTCTTATCGCCTTTAGCTAATGGTTTCATATCCTCCTCTGTTTTAGGACCAAGTATATCAAAGATCTCTACATCTATGGCGGCCTTTACACTTTTGGCGTCAGCCCACTTTAATTGTGACCTTACTTCCTGCATGATTTTAAACGAATTGAAATGATAACGTTGTTCCAGCAACATTTCCTTATAGTTCTTCACTTGTTGCTGTACTACTCTTTCAATTTCTTCAGGTGTAACTACAACACCTACTCCACACTCTTTATCAAACTCAGCTAAGCTTATTGCTTGCCCCTTCTTCTGCCCTTGTTTAAGCAAATATTCTAGAGCAGCATCAACTCTCATTGTGGAATCCAATTTTTTCTCCACAATATAACTTACCAATAAGGGTAAGTGTTCGGAACATTGAGGTTTAATTTTGGTAGCCATATGGTACAGTAACATGCCTACACCTTCAGGTAGTGTCTTATTTTTGGCGAATTCCAACGCCAGTTGCAAATTTTTACTTACATTTGCATTTTTCATGGTCTCCCTGGCTTTTTGTTCACTCATTCCAAGATTTTGAAATTGACAAACTAGTTCCTCTGCCATTTTGACCTGCAATAAACAATTATACTTTTATGTGTAATTTTGAAAGATTTGTCCCCAAATTACTTTATTTTAAAATACAAATTACCTATATATGTACATACCTATATTTAATTAAATTGCAATAAAAGATGATAAAATTAACTACAAAAGTATCAAAAACAGCAACAACACATGCGGCAATGTGGCCAGTTTAAAGGTTGCCACTCTTCAAATTACAAAACATCTGTTCAGTGATGGCACTTTAGAATGGCACTGCCAGCCAAAATTTTAGTTCCCTTTTTAACGAAATTCTAATACTATTGTCAAGTACACACCAAGGCGAATTGACATAAGGTGGTCTTAATTTGCAACTCTGCGTATTCGCCTTGTATATTTGTTAGTGTAAAATTTCCTGCTGTCAGAATATTTCTTAACGTTTTGATTCATTTGACAGCGGGGAAATTAAGTCAGCTGGCGAATTAAGATCACCTTATGTGAATTCGCCTTGGTACACACTATAGGATTTTGAGACGTCACAATGGTGTATGCTGGTGGCAAAGTTTGTCATTTCCGATATTTTTCATTGTGTGGCATTGCTTTCCTTATAACAACATAATGGGAACGGCATTAAACATATTTTGAAAATGACACGACAAAATGACAACACAAGAAATGCCACATGTGTACTCCGCATATGATCACACTTATGTTTTTAAACAAATTAATATAAGTCACGGTCAAGACTTGCAATTTTTGTTGGAGACATTTTCTATTTTTTAGTGCAAAAGAGCGAGAGAGGAATACAAAAAGTATATATTTCTATTTCAACACTCTCAGGCATATTTAACATAGCGTCTACAACTGCGATTAACTGACATAATATGTGAGAAAACGTCGGCAGAATAACAAAAATAAAATGCGACATTTCTCTTCATCTTATACAAGGGGACAACGTAATTTAACTTTTCTTATAACATTTCATTTTATGGAAATTCTCATCGAGTTAACATGTTTTATTTTTGCATAATTAGTTATTTTATTTTCACTTTTTCACACAAACTTTAATTTATAAATCATTTAAACACATTTAAACATACAAAATCCCAGAAAATTTTTCCAAAACATAGTTTTTCATTTAGTTTAATAAACACTCCCACATGCATACTAATTTATTTTCATGTACGTGTATTTTATAACAACGCTCTCATAAAAAATCTTATAAGATTAAGATAACACTAATTTGAAGTCTACACGTAACATAATCCACTCTGCGATTGAAGTTGACGAACTTATCTTACATATTATGTTAGGTGTAGACCCTATGTAAGATTGGTGCAACAAAAATTGCAAGTCTGGACCTGGACTAAGCGAAGAATTTTCTAATACAACTATCTTCCTTTGTTTCTGTAACTTATTAATAGCATCATGTGGGGGGGGGGGCAAATGTTTAGGCTTTCAAAAACCTAATCTCAAGTTATTCGGTTTAGAAAAAATTTCACTAAAATATCGAAAGCTTTATTTTGACTGCTAATTTTTATTTAAACTGTAATAAAGTACTATATAATATTTGAAAAGATTGTTCTGTGTAATTTCAAAATATATTTAGTGACTGTTTCTCGAGCATATCTGCTGGGGTTTATGAAATAAAAAAGTTTCGAACACAACTAATAGATAATGTCATAAAATTCAACATTATTGACTACTCTTTAATTGACAAACTTTTATCTGAATTGAAAGATTTTTAGTTACGCATTTAGTGGTTGCATTTTCTTTCTGGCAAATGTTTGACAAGTGTGACCGTACCTTTATACTACTCTTCATATCAGATCATATTAATATTCACAATACATACGTCATAGTGCAATATACAATATAAGATCGTTGTGATCGTTGCTTTGTCATTTATTTTTTTTCTTTTTTTTCGCAAATTCAAAGTTATGACACAATAGAGACATTTTAAGTTTCATTTTAATTACGTTGCTACTACTAACTATTAGGGTATTCATTTTAATCAATAAAATCAAACAAATATCCAAACTACAGCTTTTTGAATTATTCGAATAATTCACATACGTTTTTAACTAAAGACGTTTACTTTTTAGTGAAAAAACATGGCACTTGCTCAAAAAAATGTAACCACTAAATACCAATGAAAAAAGTTTTGATTCAGACGTACATATTTATTAACTAGTGAGCGTAAAGCAATTGAAATAGTTCACTTAGTTCAAAGTTCATTTGAACTAGTTCGTTCATGAACTACACCAGACTAGTGAAAACATACTATAAAACTACATATTTTAATAAATTTGGTAATTTTAGTTTCCTCGAATAATTATTTGAAATTTTCCGATTTATCGATCAAAAATTGTACAAGTGTTATACCCTTCTAATATGTATGTATGTATGTATGCATATATTGGACTATTTTTGTATGTAATTATTTTTGTTTGTTGTCTTCCTATAATTAAAAACTTTTTACATAGTTTTTGTTTTATTTTAGTTTTCAAAAGATAAGATTAAATTTCAAAGAAGATGTATTACAAATTATTTATGTATGTATGTATGTATGTATGTATGTATGTATGTATGTACAATGTATGTACATATTAATATGCCAAGTGAAGAATAAAGCTCTAATTTTATAATTTATACAGAAAAATGCTCATATCGATGGTCTCAAGTAAGTAAAGTCCTAACTCATATATTTTACGAATTTGAGTTTTTTAGTGATTCCAATACATTTCACCCAAATACATCTCGTCACAAAAATTTTTTAGAATAGTGTTACAAAATAACGCTTTTACAAACAGTTTTACAAAAAAAGTTACATTGTGAATATGTATTACAGTTTCTATTATGTTTTTAAATTATCCTGTAAAGTTACACTTATTTGAGTTAGGGCTTTTCTTGTTGAGACCAACGATATATACATAAATATGTATTTATGCATGTGTATGGGCAATTCCACAGATATATCCACCGGGGCTAAAAAAATAAGCATAACAACTAAATACTAATGAAAACCCTTTTTTTATTAAAGAGAAGTAACACCCAGGCAATGAATGTTTACTACTACGAGTATTACTAGGTGTTACCTTCTTTAGGAAGGGGATAGTGACAGAGAAGACAGGTGGTGAAAGAAGAGACAGAGATATACACTCAGAAAAAAAACATAAGTAAATTTAACTAAAAAACTAAAAACTAATTATTTGTAGTTGTAAGAAGGGTTTACGGGTTATAGGTTTCCGCATCCAAGATTTATTTAAATCTTTGATAGATAATCTGGTTTTCTAAGCTGCTTTTTTTCTAAAAAATTTTTCGAGTGTACACTTACACTAGAATATAACAGTAGAAATTAGGTCTGTTGCGTACTTTTCTAGTAGCAAATACTCAGTAAACTTTTTTGGGAGAGTAAGACCAATTTTACTCTGTCGACTGAAAATATCTTAAAAAGTACGCAGACAGCATCCAGTGAAATCTTGCAAGAAAACAGCTGATCCGTGTGTAAACAATTGAAAAAACAAAGCAAAAGAATTTTAGCCAGAAAAATAGAATTATTGGAATCATTGGTCCTGCTATTACGCCACGGTCGCACTGTATATTTGGACGTTTCTAGCATGAAATAAAATGTTTTATTTATTATAATTTATTATAAACTATAAAAATCAACACAATTCTAACTATTTACCTATGCCATTAATAAATTTCAATTTTTATTTTCATTTCACAAAAATTATTTCATTCAAAAAGTAATAAAAACAGCTGTTCAAACTAGTTGCAAAATCTTGCAAGCAAAAATTTCTCCAGCAACATTTTGCAAGTTCTCTAACTTCCAACTGTCAAAAAATTATCTTTTGGCTCTCTCGCTGCAAGAGATTTGGAGTACGCAGACAACATTTTGCAAGATTTTGTAACATTTTGCATAAAATTATGCAAAATATGTGTACGCAGAAAGACCTATTAATTTGACCAATTTAGTGAAGTAACAAACAAAGTCATGTTTAATAAAGATTTTATTCAACAATTTGATTTTCGAGTTCCAAACCGTCAACTAAATGTTATACATAATATGCATGGGTTCAAAATGCCACCACACAAAATTTCTTCATCTTCGCTTTCGGGATTTTGTTGGTCTGTTTGAGAATTTTATACAAAACTTTTTTGCTCCTCTGATCTCAGTAATTCGATCACTTCTGGTGGAAGCTTAAATTTCTTCTGGTGCTTGATGCGTTTGTTCAACGAATGCTGGAAATGAGTGGATCTGATGTATCCAATGCTCGATCAAAAACATACGTTAAGTTATTCACAACGGCTACTTTTTCGAGCATGAAGCAATCTATCAGTTTTATATATTTTATGGCGCGATTCAGAGGCATCATTACCAAAGCATCCAACTGGCAGCACAATGGAATCAACAATGAAAGGCGTCATTCTTTTACAACTCTGCTTTTTGCACGTTTTTTTAATGCAGTGTTGCAACGCCTCTGGTGTTAAATGAGGCGTATTAATTTTTTTTGAAGCTGAGATTAGTAGCCATTTTTATCGGTTATTTTACTTCTGCTACGCAACGAAGGAGGGCGCTCATGATTAGAAACTGTTTAACTTAATAAACACGTGTCTAAATCAAACGGTTTTTAATTATTATTTAGTGGCCACACTTTTTTGGGCAAATGTTTGCCAAGTGTGGACATACCTTTACGGCGAGCACCCCGTTAATTCAATTTGACCTATTTGCGTAATTATTTATTTATTGATTGAAATACCTAATAAAATATTTTATATATTTATGTAAATTAAAGGAATGTATAAAAATGTATTTCACGATAATTTTTTTAGAATAAGTTTTAAAAATAAAGTTCATCCATTATGATTATTTTTATTATGTACATTTTTTATTTACTAAGAGGCAAGGGTGGTTACAATTTACATTAAAAACTGTCAGATGTGAATTTTATACATAAATGCATATCGAATTTTTATCGTAATTTTTAAACTTATTTATTATACAAAGCCAATGAAAAATTCATTTAAGAAATTTACATATAAAATATTTAAATTTACTGAATTTCATACACATACATATGTACATACATGCCCTGTAGGAAGTTTAAATGATGTAAAACAGTACTGATTTGCTATTCACTTTGTCGCCAGTATTACTAATGAATGCTCTTTGCTATAGACATTTAACATGTGATGTTAGTACTATTGACTAGGTAGTTCTTTTGGAATCACACTGCAAATAATATTGGACTACGTTGTCCAATCTAGATAAAACATACTAGTTACATCATGGTCCCATGTAATGCAGTCATGGATTATGTCGTTTTAACACAAGCATTCAATGCTGCACGATAAGTGTTCGAGTTTAAACAATTATGAACGTTCTTTTCAGGCTCTTACAAATTGTATGCGAGTAGTCTATAACTATTCCATATGGGGTAGTCTTGGGGTGGTCCGATGTAATGAAAATTTTTACCATTTGGTCCATCCCTAGGATAACGCAATGTCAAATCGACCATGTTATAGCCATACATACTACTAGTTTGGACTAGCCCTTGTCCTTTATGGAGTAGTCCCTACATGCATGTATGGACTAGTCGTGTTATTTGCAGGGCATATCTAGACATTGGAAACAGATATTCACTACTACATTTTAATAGTTCTAGTCTACACTTCTGGTACTTTTTTTTTGAGAACATTTTTATAATGAAACTGCATATTTGGTTCACATTTGGTGTTTTATTAAAAACACCATTAAAGGTAAAAATTAACTAATGCACAACATTTATCAAAATAAAATATTAAAATGTAGATGCTTTGTTGACAATGTCGACAAAAGTGGTGACTTTGTGACACTTAAAACCAAACTTCCTACAGGTTGTGTATGTATGCATGTAAATGAAATTTATTTGCAACGTTTATATTAATTTAAAATAACTGCATACATTTTTAATAAAAAATAATGGCAATTTTATTACGGTTGTAAAATTTTCACAATATTATGGTATGACATTTTACTGTATTGCAGTTTATATTTGTAGGAGTTAAGCTAGCGCCGCATTTGCAAATTATTTCGGTTAGTCTCGGATCCAAAAATTAGCTCCCCATAATGTTAATGTTGCGCAATAATTCTTTCAGTTTCCTTGGTTTTTTGTGTTAGTTCATTTTTGCTGTCAAGGTCTTATATATTCTTAGTAATAAGATTTATTTTTCAATAACATATCATGTTCTCATCAGCGTATGCCAGATAAACAAAAATTATATTTTAATCAGAAATAATTTTTAGTCAGGCTTAAGTTCAGTAATTTATTTTATTTTTATAAAAATATTTCATTCAATGAGAATTGAAATTATTGAACTTAAGCCTGACTAAAAATTATTTCTGATTAAAAATCAATAAAGTTCAATTAAAATTTACAAATGTTTCACAAAAATTATATTTTTCCTGTACGTGAGTGTACAGTAGTAAAGGATCAAGGGTCAGTTAGCCGACTGTAATGTAATGTAACTGCAACGTAGGAAACAGCTGATCGATATTTTTATATGAAAAGTAGTTCACGTTACATTAGATCTCTATAACCATTTTCATTAATTTTCACATAACAATATCGATCTGCTGTTTCCTACTGTTACAGTTACATTTCACAGTCGGCTAACTGAGCCTTATGCCAAATGCAACTCACATTTCCATACTTGCTTTTTAATACTACACATAAATAGCAATAGCTCGCTTGCGAGAATATAATTTTCTAGGTTATTTTTATAAAGCAAACAATTCTCGTAGGAGTTATGTAAGTTTTTATAAATTTGTATGTACATACATATGTATGTATGTATGTACGTGTTTATTTTTTGTTTGTTAAATATTTTGATCACATTGAACAAATTCTATGGCCAGCTTAATTATTTATTACATCACCCAACACAATGCGGCCGCAACAAAATCAACTCAGCTCCAGGCGGTTGGTTTGTTCATTTTTATTAAGAAATTAAAACAATTATCGTTTGAAAATAAAATACTTGTATGTATGTACATACTACTAAAAGTCCATCAAAGTGGTCATTTAATGTTTTCACATCTATCAATAAGTTGATATTAAACTAAAAAAATTAAATGAAAAAAAAATTCGATAAATAGCAACACAAAAGTGCAAACATGCCAAATGTTCAAACATTTTGATTGAATGGAGTCACTTTGATATTTTTTTCTTCTAATTTTGCAACATGACTTTATTATGATTTTCAAAATTTGACAAGGAATGATTATATAAGTCTAGACTAATGCTAAAATGAGACTGTTTATTTTTTTTTTAGAAGAAACCAATTTTCTGTGAAAACTGCAAAAATTCAATAGTCTGTGTTTTACCATACTATGATGACTCATGTGCATATTACATACATACATATTAAAGTACTGCACAAGACCATTTATAAGACCTTTCAAGACATGAGAGATTTTTCAAAAGCTTTACTACAGCGAAATATTCTAAAACAAACGCTAAACAATACTGTTGGTAAGACATTTGTTTCAGCAGATTGTGTTCAAAAATTTTTCAGGCGATTCAAAAAGAGTTCTGTCTGAAAATAAAATAATTCTCTTGCAAAAATATAAAAAAGTTGCATAGAAAAAAATAGACAAGAATTATTTTCAATAAAACCATGTTATTGAATAAAATTTTTAATTTCAATAATATTTCTTATTAACTTGAATATTAAATTTATTGATTCCGCGCATTTAAAAATATCATTTAATTTCATTCTTTTGTGTTTGTGTTTTCCTTGCTTGTTGAATGACTCAACGTGGTCATGTGCTGATGTTGTTGTTTTTTTTTTTTTTTTTGATTGCTCGTGTTGTATACGTGTGAATTCGGACAAGAAGCCGAAAAACGTCGGGGATTGTTTTTTTTACTCAACAAAGTTATTTTTAGATTAGAAGAAACAAAAGAAATCATGTTTTGCGTCTATTCATTATTTGCGTATCCAACAAAGATTTGCTCTTTAGCTGAGTGGTAAGTACGTTGGTCTATTAATCAAGAGATTGCAGGTTCGACTCATCCCAAACACATTTAGTTTTAAATAAAATAGTGTGGAGTGAAAAATTCAAGTTCATACAATTAGTATAACATAACATTTCTAACAAAATTGTTAAGAGAAAAAAGATTTCTGTTCCTGATTTCTGAAATTGCATACTGTACAGAATAGTTATTTGTTTTATGTATTTGCTTTTTATTTTCATAAACAATTTTTTTATTGAATCAGACCATTTGTTGATTGAAAAAATTGGGGTTTTTTCAAACAAATTATTACAAAATTTTGTATTTGAATTTACCTAAATTGAACAAATTAATATTTGATTCAGAGAATTTTGTGTTTGAAATGGAAAAATAGTTTTTGTGTGTGTGTTGTTGTTTAAGAATAATAAAATGATATTGGGCGCATTCATAAGAAGTAGCTGTTGAGCTCAACAGTTGTGAAACTGCTGGCAACTGTTGGCCCCAACAGCTACTTCTTAGAAACGGCTTGATGTATATAATGTAATTGTATATCTTTATTTCGTTACTTCATCGCATTTGTAATGTAAAACTTAACAAATATTTGTTCCTGCCACCTAACAAAGCGCATAAAAGAAATAGTTCTATTTGACCAGCTGTTCAGGCTGAACACAACGTGTTGACTACAGGTAGCGAAAAAATTTTATGATGGAAAATTACTCAACTGTTGAGTGGAGCGGAGATACTCAACTATGCGTTTCTAAGACAAACACTCAACGGTTGCGCAACTGTTACGTCTTATGAATGCGACCATTGGTCCATATTAAACCCTTTTAAAAAGACCCTTTTAAAAAGCATAACATCATGTAGCAAATTTTTTGCAAATCGAACTCACACGTATTCTTATTCTCTTTCATTTAGTCTGAGAAAATTTTTTGCTTATCTATTTACTAATTTTTCTCAAACGCACTGCGAGAAATTTAATATATGTATATGCTGTTTATGTTAAAAAAATGTTTTTGCCTACATACAACAAAAAATTATTTTCGCTTACAAATTGGTTTTTAGTAGTTTTAAACTCATAATTAAAGTGAATAATAATATTTAAAAAAAAATTCTTTCATAAAAAATCATTAAGAATTACTTATATTAATTGTTTCTGCCAGTGTGTTTATCTTTTTCGCTCACTTACACAACCTTAAATTTATCTTGGTCACCCTTGATTTAAAATATAACAAGTGAGGTGCAAGTAAATTCAGCATCAACTTAATTTTTAACTACTGTTCGAGAACTATCCTTTACGTATTATATTGCGGGAAGACGAAAAGCACATCTCTAGCGTCCTCAAAAAAATTAAGCAATCCGTGCAGTACGGTGGGTCAATCAGTCCCAAACGGTGTACATAAGTATTGCTTGAAGGGACCGTGTTCACTACGAAATTGGATTGTCTAGTAATCTAGCTCTACGTGTTGTCTTACCTTCCAAAGCTTAATTTCAGGAGTCAAGATATTAGCCCATCTTCTTCTATAATTCTTCTGCCTACTTTAGTCATACACATCTTGGGGTGTTGTCGCAGAATAACGTATAGTGAGTATCGCCTTATTTAATATTGATATCAATTTGAAAGTGGCCAAACTATTGTGATATCAATTCAACACCGGTAAGGCGTCAAACTTTGAATATTCGTTGCTATTTCAGTAGCGCTGTTTTACCACATTCCACACTTTTGACACCGGATGTGGTCATTTTGTACACGGATGGTGTAATATTTGCTCTGGGCGTTCAAGTGTGTTATGTAAGTATGTGTGTGTGTGTGCTTGTGTATGAATATGTGTGGGTATGAATTTGATTTATGTTTTTATGCACGTACATACATACATACATATGTACATATGTTTACTTTCTATGAATGAGGGTATTAAATTTTTGTAACAATTTACAGTTTCGGTCAATTTTTTGTTTAATGGGGCCACATATTTTCAATTTCTTTTTCTTTTCTTTTGAAATCAAACATTATTAAACGACAGCGTAATTGAAAATAAAAAGCAAATTTATTATGTTATTCGTACCATACTGAACCCATATTAATGTGAAAAAATAGCACGAAGAAATATGAAAAATTTTTATTAAATAATAATGAGATAATGAGTCTTATCGTGGTTGGCGATTTTCGACTTAAATTTCGACTATTTGTAGTTGATTTAAGAAAACAAGCTACATTTTTCTTTAATCGCTTAACTTTCGCGGCAAAATCACCAATCCCAATAGGGGGAATTGTATTTTTCGATACATTACTCGTACTTCTTCCATCGAAATATACAAAAAACTAATTAAAAAATAATAATGAGTTAAGGCCTTTCTATATTAAGGTAACGATATGTATGTACATATATACCCAGTTGGCCAAATCGTCGCAGACGACATTGTTTAATGTAAGACATGTCGCCTGTCGATTATGTTTTCCAATCGACAATTTAAAGGAAATCGTCTTTCATGACTATCTGAGCGACAATGTCATACGTTTCGTCTTCAATAAAATTTTGTTGAGGACAATCTGAGGGACAATGTCCCTCGTTTTGTCTTCAATAAAGCCGTGTTTTGTCGATAATCTGAGCGACAGTGTCATACGCTTTGTCTTCAATAAGACTTTGTTGAGAACAATCTGCTCGACAGTGTCATATGTTTTGTCTTCAATAAACCCGTGTTGACTACAATCTGAGCGACATTGTCACTCATCTGATCTTGTGTGACCTCGCCGCCATTTGTATGAAAATTTCCTCGACGATTTATATGGAGCTGTCTTCAATATGTCTTAAATGACTTACCATTGTCTTGTACCCGACGTGGCCAACTGGGTATGTATACATGTCCATACACACATGTATACATGCAATTTATATATGTATGTATATGAATTTGGTTAAAAATAACGAAAATCGTAACGAAAAATATATTTCAATGGCACAACAATTTAAAGTGTAAAGAAATATTTTAATTGTTTCAAGAGTATTGTTATCATTGGAGCCGTAGAGTAATCGAGTTTTTATTTACATACATATGTACATATGTATAAGGAAGAAAATTGTGCAAAGAAAACCTAAAATATGTATGTATTTATGTGTATTCAGAAAGCTAGAAGGCAAAGTTTTGAATTTGTCGCTCCATAAAACTCAAGACTTTTGCAGAGTAAAATTTTGCGCGTGTAAAAACTGTTCTAGAGAAATGTTCGTTTTAGCATTATTACGATTCTGTGAATTATTATTTTTTAGTAATGCTATGTTTTTTTTCAAGTTAAAACATTATCGTCTCGTCGTTTTTAATACCATATTCACCTCATTCGTGTTTAAGATCTTATTAAACATGACGATTTTTAGATGTTTTACCATACATTGACTTGTTTTGTTAAACATCTCAATTGAGATGTTTTAGATTTAAACATTTCATTAAATACGTAAATGGAGTATGTTCAGTGCTGGCAACTATGTGTTGTTATTAAATGGCAGCACATGAATAGTTATTTGGTAAACAAGTAATTAGTTAAAAAATACTAAATTATTTACAAAGACATTTGTTGTTTAAAAATTGAACCACAGCCGCGAATAGCGTTGTAAAAGACAATTTTTGCAGAACCGGGTTTTTTCACATATTCCCAATAAGCAATTTTGCTTGAAATCAAGTGTAAAACAAGTGTTATTCAAGCCACACAATCAATTGTCAATGGAACTTGAATTCAATGCGAACAATTCATTTATAGTACAGTTCAATTCAAGCCTTGAAGTATACTGTAATTCAACCTTGTATTACAATTGAATTCAAGTGTATTTCAAGCTGCAAAAACAAGGCTTTTAAGATAGAAAACAAAATGTAATTTCTTTGTATTCTAATAAATATTTTCTGCACATCTGCCTTCTCTACTGTTTTCACAATTTTGCTCACCTTTGTTTTCCAAATTCATTTTTATTTATTTATTTTTGATATTTTCACGAAAATTTCAGTTTTAATAATAAATAAATTTTGTATTTGACAAGGTTTGAACATATATGTATGTATGTTGTTTGATTTTTTATTTAAAAATATTTTCAAACTTGAAAATTACTTGAAAAAATGCTTGAATTCAACTTTGTTTCCAGTTCAATTTCAAGTGCTTGAATTGAAGTTTTTTGAGTGCTTATTGGGATTACCATTAACATTACTCTCTTGCGTTGTTTAAACGTAAAACCATCCAAAATTTTGCATCTTATCGCCGCCAAAACTCAATTACAAAGAGTTAGTCAGTGGAAGAACTTTGTAAGTAGCTAACAAAATCATGCAAACGAAATTGTCGAAAATAATTGGTAAATGTAACAGAGACACAAAGAGAAAAGTTAATGCTAATTATCATTATTTTCGATAAGCTAAAAAAATTAAATGGAAATAACAATCTTGCTTTAAAATACTTTTTTTTGGCTCTCCTTAAAAATTATTGTTTTGTCACTTAAAACGTTATTCGCGGCTTACCTTCAATTATCAATCAAATAAAAAACATAACTGTTCGTAATTTTTTAAAAATACAATAATTTACTGTCAAAAGCTGATCCGTAAACACCTCAAATGTAATGTGAACGGTTGTTTTTAGGTTTTTGAAACACTTGCTCTAACACTTTTAAGACCATAAATGTGAACATGGTATAAGCTTTTAAATACGAATGAAACGACTCACTAACATAGATTATTTCGTACGAAAAGTTTTACATGCAATAATAATAGTGTTTTCACACTGACATGGTTTTAATAAAAGTTGATTTTAACGTTAAAACCAACTGGTAAAACCAGGTTTTACCATACAAATTGTTTTTTTTTTGTTAAAAACAACTTAAACCCATTTCTGAATTGGTTTTATAAAATGCAACCTTGTTTTTGCTGTGCTAAATTCAGTGCTGCCAAGTTAAAATGACCGGAAGCTGCAGATAATGTTTATGCCAGTGAATAAGAATAGATACCAATTGATACATTATGAACTTAAAAATGGATGCAGCCGCAGTAATAATAAAAAATAGCATAAAAAATAATCTTTTAGACGGAAAACAACAGAAATATTTTCCTTGCATTTTTTATATACAATAACTTGATTTCCAAGCACTTCTTTACTTTGTGTAAGTAGTTCCATAATTTTAAAATATTTATTTAGAAAATATAAAATAATTTCCATCGAACTAAACGCATTGTAAAATGGCTGAGTTTTTCATACAAACAAAAACAGTTGTTGTACAGTTTGTCAAATAAGTGTTATAAAAATGAGAAAAAATACAACAACAAATACACGTATTTCTGCAGGGGATTTATTTTAGTTTGAGTAAAGTTATTAGAAAGTCTGTGAGTTAAAACCTGAATTTAACAAATTTGCAATATGAATGCAAAATCAGCTGTATATGGTTTTAACGCTAAATGATCAATCAGACGTGACATAACCATAGCCATAGAAACCAGCCGTTCGAACCAAACTAATGGGTAGCACTGTATTTGATTACAGGTGACTCGCCCTAACGGAATAACTTTCACCATAGAAACCAATTGAATTTTGGTTTGGTTATGGTTATGGCATTATGGCTATGTCACGTCTAATTTAAGCTTAAGGGTGAAAGCACTATAAACTATATTAACTAGCCCTTGAAAGTATGCTACAATTTCTTATTTTTGTAGAAAAACCCCATTGGTTTGTTGTAAATTCCATGCGAAACAAGTGCATCTTACTCATATTATTTCGCATGAAAACTTAAAATGTTGAAGAGGCATTTCATATGTTTTTCCCAATATGACATAGTTCAATTTCTGCAAAATTTTTCCTATTTTTTTTCATGTGAAATTTTTAAAAAAGAGTACCAGACTTTAATGCAAAAAAAAGTAATTATTTTTATTAATTTAATTTTAATATAATTTTCGGCAGGTGAGTGCTTTATTCGATTAATTTTTGTAAATTTTATAACAACAATAGCACGTTAGGATTATTTGCTCTTAATAATTTTCAATTCAATTTTCTCTCTCTTGCCTTCCTTTGGCACGTTTCATTCGAATTGTTCAAATATTAATACTCACACTACACACTTAAGCAACAAAATTGAAATAATTTTTTTTAATAATCATTTAGTATTCAATTTTAAGAAAAAAAAATAAGTTTGAACAAAAAGTGAAAAAATGAAAAATGAAGCAATCTGTTGTTTTTAGC
Source organism: Tachina fera (assembly GCA_905220375.1). NCBI lineage: Eukaryota > Metazoa > Arthropoda > Insecta > Diptera > Tachinidae > Tachina > Tachina fera. Next base: position 183,881,753 of record LR999963.1, read on the forward strand.
TACTGGCACGCTCAATACAAGCACCCGCCACCGCCACCGCTCACTCACTCATTCACTTTGGGGCGCAAGTATTGAAAGGTATTGGTACTCGTAGGCGATCACGATAATGTTCATCATCACGATAATGATGATGAAGATAATGGATGCTACTACTACAATATGTATGAAAGTATTTTTAGACTCAAAAAAAATTCACATATGGAATAACAAATTATGAAACAGCGCCAGCAGACGAAATAATATAAACACTTAAAATGTTTTTCATCCGCTGGGTTAAGAATAATCAAGAAAAATACCAAAAAAAAAAACAAAATTGATTTAAAAACAGACGCATTAAATTGATAAAGAAAAACAGTAAAAACCTGCTGTAGCTCAAAATTAATATTAAATTAAATTCTTAAATTCAAAGGTGCTACATACATATGTATGTGCATACATATTTACTTAAGTATGTACTTAAGTATTTATATGTACTTACATATGTATGTATGTAAATTAAAGAAATCATTTTTAGAAACGGTAAATTTTTGCTGACTTTTAAATTAATTACATACATATTTACACATGTATCTAAATTCATTTTGATGTTAATGACCCAATTTGTATTTTTTCCTTTTTCTTAAAAATAGTATTTAATAAATGTGTACATATATATGTATACATACATATGTATATGTATGTACATATGTATGTATGTCTACAGGATTGGTTCAAAAAGGAAAATAATAGAGAAAATCCTTAGGCAATGCTAAAAAATAATCACCCGTATACGTATGCCGAATATTCGTCTACGAGAATTTTATCGTAGATTAAACAAACCTTGTACACATTTTCCTTAACCTAGTACGAAATTCTAGTAGTCTAATATTCGATGTGATATACGCAATACGGGTGAATATTAAATTATTGTAATTTTGAGTCGAAAATTAAAGTATATTTTTCGACTGTCACGGAGTGTTTATACATACACTGCTGGGCGATTGTTTATTTTGTTTTGTCATCTGTATGAAGTACACATGGGATATATATTTTTTAAAAAGTAGGATTGCAGCGGGCAATGCCTGTCCTCCCAAACTAATAAAATTATTTTTATGAAACTCTAAATATATGTAGATAAATCTTCCAGATGGAAAAGTAGGCATTAATTACATAAATAATGGGAGAAATAATGTATTATTTTCCAAAGCAAGACAAAGCACTCCCTTAGAAACGAGAGGGTAATTTGATCAAACACAATAATTGCACATCAATTACCACGTGCATTACTACATCTGCAGAAGAAGAATATATAGTTTTTGCTTACGACGGTTTTTATGAATTATAGAATTCATTCCTCGGACATATTAAAATATGTAATTCATTACTTCCCAAGAACATGTTCTGTGTTAACAGTAATGAATTCTGGAATGAAAAATTAAATGTACATGCTGTGCATTACCTTCTCTTTTACTATTTCTTAGCTTTTCCCACTGGGCTGCATCTAAAAGATGCAAAACAGGTGTCATATTATTTAAAAAGTAGCAATAAGAAGGGGATGGGGTCTCCGAAACTATCCAACTGATTTTTATGAATCTGAATCTAAATGAACAAATACGAGCTCCATATATATTTTCTAAATTAAATTTAAAACCAAGAGAGGGCAGGCAATTTGTGTCGCCCTTGAAACTATGCTACAATTTCTTAAATTTGTAAAAACACTCCATGTGTTTGTTGCGAAACTTACATATATGTACATTAGAGACCTGCGTAAACAGTATTGAAATGTAAATACGTCATGTTTTTAAATGTATTCTCGTGGCATGTATTATAATAAGACAATAATAAATGATGTCGTACTATAAACGAAGCACGATGGAGGTATTGGTGTACGTGTATATGACTGTTAACAAGCGATGTCGCCAAGACTTCTTGTTTATAACAAACAATCCCCTGCAGATAAACATACTAGTCAGAAACATACTAGTTGCTTTTGAAATAAGACTGGTTGCACATCTGTTTTTTTTCATACAACGAACTATCGACTTTTACATTGGGTTGTCATAGGAGCACAACTAGTTGTTTTGTGTAGAGTTGCATACTAGTTGAAGGACTAGTTGCTGTTAAGACTTGGGTCGAACTCGTTCACTAGTTCATTTTTGCCACAAACCAATTATCAAACCCATTTAAATTACATGGGTTTGATCATTGGTTTGTGGCAAAAATGAAGTATTGAACGAGTTCGACCCAAGTCTATTGCTGTTATACTAGTTTATAAAAATTTTTTTTCCATGTTGCTTACATGACAAACAAAATATAGAGAGAGAGAGAGACAGCGCGTCGCTTGTAGAGAAGTGCAGCCGATATTTCATCAAGCTTCTTAGTTCTGTCTCTTTATAACTAGTATAGGACTGTTCCAAAACGTAACTACTCCAAAAATTAGCAACAGGGAATCAAAAGAAGTACTGTTGATACATGCTTGTTATTTTGCATATTTTACGTTTGGGTGTGTGTGTAAAATGTAGATCGTAAGCTATTATGTGTTATAGGGAGGTTTTTTAAAGCAAGCGCACACAACTCATGTAAATGCATGTGTGCGTTTGTATGTGCGCAGACAAATAAGAGAGCATGCACAAGTTATGTAGGTGTGTATGTATGTATATGCATGACGTTTGTATACGCGCTCATGCGTAGAAAAAATCACAAATATCACAAATTTTTCAGTCACGAACTATTTTCTTCTTTAATCCTATACCTGCAATAATTTAAACAAATGTATTGCCAACAGTGTTGTTTAGCGTTTGTTTTAGAAGATTTCGCTGTAGTAAAGCATTTGAAATTTCCCTCATGTCTTAAAAGTTCTTATAAGAGGTCTTTTGCACGTCTTTAATATACATACATATAGGAGGATCAAGTGATTCCAATACATTTCACACAAATACACTTCGTCACAAAAATGTATTGCAATAGTGTAAAAAATAACGCTTTTACAAGCAGTTGTAGAAAAAAAGTTACATTTTGAATATTACACTTTCTATTATATTTTTAACTTCTCATGTTAAGTTACAATAATTTGAGTTAGGGCGTTTCTACTTGAGACCTGCGGTGTGTATGTATGTATGTATGTAAGTGACAAAACCATAGCAGTTTGTTTTCCTAATTGTGTAGGAAGTTTGTAAAAAAAGTTAGATAAGTACATACATACATATACTATGTACATATGTATGTAGGTAAGTACATATGTATATGTATGTAAAGCAATATTTTTTTAAGGTGGACACCTCCAACACTTGTTCTTAAATTTACTTGTTTACCCACCACAAATTACAATTTACAATCAGTTTTCCAAAAATAGCCAAAGAATTTTATTTACATTTTTTTATCGATACAAGTTTTATTTATTTATTGTTATTTTATTTTTTATTACCAAATTTACTACATTTGGGGTCGGCGTTTTGTTTTTGTTTTTGTCGTTCACTACATTAAATACATAAATATGGTGCGCGTGTAGTTTTAATTAATAAGACTTAAAAATATTTTTCCTCACTCAAGATCAGTTAAAATGTGTACATATTTTTGTTTTTTGTTTTTTTGTTTTTTGATAAATTTAATTTACATATATACATTCATATGTACATTTGTTTGTATTACAAACATTCACATATATGTACATAAATTTACAAGGTATCTATGCACATATGTACATATGTATGTATGTATGTAGATATCATACTTTTGTTATGGTTCAAAGAATAAGAAGCAATTAAGTAATTAAAATTTATTATAATTAAATGAATGCGATAACAATTTTGAATAACAGGTAGATTGTACCTATAACGGCTTTTAAAATTTATATTTAGCTGACCTTGAACTTTTTTGCGCCTTAAATCTAACAAAATACATTTAAAAAAATTATACATTAAAATATTGGCTTTTTTTAACCATATTAATGTACATGTGTACTTACATATGTACACAAATATGTACATAGATACTTACAACCGTATGTACATAAGTATGTATGTATGTATGTTCTTTAATCCCAATAACAAGAACATCAAAACAAATATACCTACATGTGTATAGGTATATTTAAATATACATAAGTTTATTTATGTATTTACATACATATATACATATGTACTTATATAGATACATACATACATATGTATGTATGTACATACATATGTACATACATCTAAAATACAAGTAGGTAGTTTTAAATTTAAACAAATTGGGTTGTTATCAGGTGAAAATTATCACTATAAACAAAATAAGAAAAACATTATTAATATTCATAATATACAAACACATCCATACATACATAAATACATAACTAAATAGATGTGTAGAGGTACCTAAGTTAAAGTACACACAAAAATATACACAGATATATGTATATGTATGTATACATACTATGCTTTGGTTTAGGTAACTAAAAATGTTTACGTGTACGTGCGTACGTGTGCAAATTGGTACAATTCGCTTCCCATACAAAAATATGTGGCACACATACATATGTACATACATATTACACTGAGAGAAAAATACATTTTAAAATAAACAACGTCTGGGATCAATATAACATCCTACGTTGGCACTTTTACACATACGTGTACGTACTGACAACAGTAATTTGTCAACTTTTGGTTGTTGGCAACGCTGGTTCTCAACTCATAAGTATCGTCAATAATAACGATAGTATTAAACTTGCACAAATTCATTGTCAAATTTAAAAATGTTGGTTAATGTTAACGCTCGTTGTAAATTTAAACACGTTCGTTGTCAAATTTACGTACATAGCGTTTGAAAATATTGTGTCTTAGGGCTAATTTCACCAACTCTATTTAAATATCAATTCATATTTAAATGCCGATTTTCATTAATATTTATATTGAAAAATGACTTTTAAATATGAATTGATATTTAAATAAGTTGGTGAAATTGGCTCTTAATATTGCAACGTTTACATTTTAATTTCTTAATATGGTTTGCAAGTTTGTTTTTTGTGTACATCAAATTTAATACTAAAAGTCAAACTTTAAAGCCTACAAACCATGCCATTTCAATATGGCATATATGGTTATGTTAAACTAAATAAGGTAAAACTGTCATAGCGCAGCTGTAGTTGATGAAAAAATATGCGGCGGTGGCATTTTACAGCGCAAAAGTTATTTTAACAAAATTATCCAACAATAATTTCTAATTTAAACAATTTTGTTATTTTAATACACTGAAAGAATTTTCGGCAGAAATTCTATGAATTTCGACATTAATCTAATGAAAAATTCGTCAAAATTCAACCAACGTCACGCTTCGTTGGATTAATGAAACCAGTTTCGTTAAAATTATTTTATTGAAAACTTCATCAAATTTATTTGACAGTGTAATTAATGCAGTGCTATAACTTCATCGAAACAATAAAATAATTTCATTAAAAGAATGAAATAACTTAAATATAAAGGGGTTTCTTAATAATTATAAAATATTGTTGTCATAAATTCAATAAAATATTCTTACGAAACCAGAATACCCAGGAAGCAATTCCAATGAAATTCTTTCACAATATTCATGAAATTTTCATTGGATTTGTGAAATTATCATTAGATTTGTGAAAAAAATTTAATGAAATTGTTTCATTGGACTTATGAAGCAAAATTCTTTCGGTGTACATACACATTTTGTAGGTATTATTATTTTAACAGTTATTAGATACCTACTTTACATACATACCTATGTATCTTGTATACTCATTTATGTAAGTATGTATGTATTTATAATATGTACATGCATAGGTAAACATAATATGGCAATGTGTCGTATAGTTTATTAGCAAAAAAATGTCATAAAACTATCCTATTTTTTGTTATTATAGTTAACGCGTAAAAAATAAGAATTACAATTATATCAAACACACACAACTCTTTTACACTTTTCTGTTTTCTTATTCACTACTACGTAGATATCTGCTACTAAAATTTATTTGTTCATCTCCGTAATTAACTCAACAGCGAAACTGCAATAAGGTCGACTGGCGATGACGTCATTTATACAGGTTAAAAAAAATAAATTCAAGAGAAAGAGATAATAAAACTTTCTTGTCTAAAATTTTTATTTTTACATACACACATACAAAATTATTTAAATTTACATGTGTATGTTTGTATGTATGTGTTATATACATATGTATACATATGTATATAGAATGTATAATATGAACCGCCAAGATTTTCGAACTTAAATTTTTGATGGAAATCGATTATGTACGATCGTAAGTATGTAATCGATTTTCGTTAAAAAATATGTCGCTTAAGCTTCTTTGGCAGTTATGGCTCGATATGTAAGTATGTATGCATCAATAAGCTTTATTACAAATTCCATAAATTAGTTGTAAGGCTTCCTTAATTTAATTTGCATATACTAACAAAAGAAACAATATCAATAAATTTATAATTTATTATCTTTTATATAAAAAAATAATAATAAAACTAATTTGCTTTATGTGTATAATTTGAAACTAATGTAGGCAAAATAACAAAATTAAAAAAACACAAGTTCACAATAATTGAAAATATTAGAAGACTTGTTCGTCACTCTTCGATTCGAAAAAGGTATCGTAGTATCTCTTTTTAAACAAAATTGTGATAGACATACATATGGGAGTTTCCACAGGAATCTCAACTTTTTGTAGCATGCGACATCAAGCAAAAATGCTTGTTTTTTTTCAAAGAAAACGAAACTTTTTTTACTTCTTTATATATTTGTGAAGGTCGTGAGCAGCTGTACGTTAGGTAAGATTTTAAGAAAAATCGAGTCACGTTGTTCAGAAATACAAGGTTAATTGTTTGCTGTCGCACGCTATAAAATAGTGGAATTTCTCGGAGAATTACCCATATATATGTACATAAATAAGTAATTGGCCCAATCATGAATATTCCCTCGGAATTTATTTCTCACGGGAAATAATTTTCTCGAGAAAACATTCCTCCAATCATGAATTCTTTGGGTACAAAAAATAGTAATACGTGGCATCACCGCATTACGAAGCTCGTTGTTTTGGTTGTTTTTTGACATTTTGTTTCTTTCTCCCTTTTTTGAGTGAGAGAGTAAACAAAATTATTAAATTATTAAACTTTAAAAAATATGTAAAAAAACGATTATAAACGATTTATTTGGGCATTATTTGTGTTTTTACACATAAAAGAACTATATAAACTACAAGTTTATGTATATAAATTGTGTTTTATGTTGTTATGTAAACTCCCTTCTGTTTTGCAAGGGAAAGATTTTTAGTGAAAAAAGCAACTTCAACGGCGTTCATAATACCTACTTTTTTCCCGGGGAGTTTTTTATTCCCGCATTTGGTAAAAAAAAGAAAAAATACAAATTCATGATTGGAGAAAAGGAAAAAGTGAAAAAACTCGCACGGAATTGTTATTCATGATTGGGCTGAATGATTAGCAAAGCTTTTAAATGTTGGATTAGCAATAAATCCGATTTAACAGGGCTTTTCAAATTAATGCGTTAGAGGTGCTTTGTTTTTTTTACTTTAAGAAATTTAAAAATTTCAATAAAGATATTCCACAAAACGTATGTATTTTTAAAACTTTGGCACATGCATCAGATACGACATAGCAAGTAAGTAAAAGTCCTTGTGAATTAGTTGAATGGAAAAAGGTTTTTAAAAAAAGTTTGCTTAAAACCAAAAACTATACACACTTTAAGTGAAAGCCTCTAATACAAATTACACATTATGAATATGCAAAATTATGGAATCTTAATTACGGATATAACAATACGTGCAACAACCGTCAAATTTAAACTGAATGACAACAATGATTGCAATACATATTTAAAATTTTATACAAGTATTAGATACATAAATTAAAAGTGCAAAATACAAAAACAAAATAAAACTTTGTGCAAAACGATTAGTCACAAAGTTTGAAAAAATGCTGCACTGAGAGAAAAATCATGTTGGAAAATCAACAACAATCAAAGTGGTATCTATGGCAACACTTCTTTGTCACTTGATGGATCGTTAATGTGAATCAAATTGACAACATTTCGTCGATTGGTTATTGGTTTGCTGCAGACATAAGTATTTTGAATATACTGTGGCGCAAACCAAAAACCAAGCGACGGTTTGTATGCAATTTTTTTTAATCACTTTTAACAGCGTTCATGATCGGTTTTCTGCAGACATAAGTATTTCGAATATACTGTGGCGCAAACCAAAAACCAACAGACGATTTGTATAAAATTTTTTTAAGCTGTTAAAAGAGCTTACATGATAATTTTTTTATGCGAATATCATTTTTTTGTGGACATTTAAAGCTTTGCATTTGTGTAGTGTTTTTTTCTATAAATTAAATGTTACATGTTTCTTTTTTGACATCATCGCTATCTGTGTTTCCCTACAATTAAGTGACTCAAGTTGTGCTTCCACACTTTTACTATTACCAATTTGAAACTGCAACATATCCTTATCCTTTTCTCAGAGAACATAATTTTTTTGTTTTTCTGTGGGTAGAGTTTTGTTGACAAATGATACAATAGCTGAAGCAGGTTGATTGATGGCCAAGTCGCAGAATATATGGCACTGGTTATCTTTAGAACTAGCCGAACGTCTGGCCACGAAGGCAAATATAGTTTTCTTAAGGGCACCCACCACCGTCGTATTATCGTTGCCGTGCTCCTGCATGGTCCACAAACGATGATCAGGGTCAATGGCACAATATGATATAATATCGGAGGTATAGTGCTTGCGGAAAAACTTCTTTCTTGTATTATCGGTTAGGGTAATGCCCTGTTGAGTGACTTTGAAGTGGACTTCTGTGGGAGTGGGCACAGCGGGTAAGGCATACATTTGACGTATAGCCTTGCGTATGGCTTCTTCGCCAGTTAGAGATTCGGTATCGCAAGAGAACAGCCAAAGCACATTGCAGGCTGCCCCTTGAGTTAAAAGTTGCTTTTGGGCTGGTGTATGTTCGACTAGTGGTGGTACTAGATCACGTTCGGGTATATTCAGTAGACATGGCAAAGCCAGTTGGTTAATGGAGTGTTCATATACTAATGCTGAAAGGGAAGTGAACACCGGCTCGTTGGCACAACCCTTTAGGCGAACACCACGTGTAGTGGGTTCAATTAAGAAGTGTCGCACCAATTCGTCCGGTTTACCGGTACTGGTAGAACCAGGTGGGGGCTGCGCTACACGCAATACTAAGCCATAAGCGTTTTTATAAGTGGTAGAATCTCTAACAACAAAAGTGCCCGGTGCTGCATTAATAAGAAGAGAAATGGCTTCATCGCGTGACAAGTTGGGCTTGTACCAGAATTTCGAGGAATCTTTAGCAAATTTTACTAAATGTGCGGCAACTTCTTGTGGCTCACTGTTGGCCATAGAAAGACTAGAATTAAGGCGCGGCCTACAGTTGGTGCCATAAATTGTTTCTGTTGCGTAGTTTTGCTCCACAATATTAGAAGCGTTAGCGGGCTGATAAAGTTGCTGCTGTTGGTGTTGCACTTGGTGTTGCTGATAGCTGCCATTTAGTTGTTTATTCAGAGTGGCCGTTTGTGAGGCATATCCACTACTGCCGCCACCAGCAAATGGTGTACGCGGCGTAACAGGAAATGCTGGTGTTTCAGGACGTGCTGAAGTTGGTGAGGTATAATCCGTCGATGCAGAAATTGTTGTATTATTGCCATTGCGATATGATGGTGATGCTGCAGCTGCAGCAAATGATGATGACGTTACCTTTTTCGTGCTGGTGGCATAAATAGGTGACGAATCTCTATCCGTCATTGTTTGACCAAGATTGGTGTGGTCATGACCAAACATGTTGCCATTGCCATATGTGGTGTAGTCAGTTGAACGCTGTGTACGTTGTAATGTTGTTGTTGTGGCCTCCAAAGGCTGCATCATATGCGAACGTTGTTTGTATGTGCCAATGCGCTCATCATAAGGCGTTGAATAAATGTCAAGCATTGAGGTTGGACTTAAAGTTTCTCTGTTGTTGTTGTTGTTGTTGATGTTGTTATTGTTGGTGGTGTAGTTTCCACTTGTGTTGTTACTGTTCTTGGCATGTGTAGATGCTGATGAACTAATTGTGTGATAATTACGTTCTACATACGATGACGCCAATGGAATGTCGCGCGTTTGATACAACTGTTGCTGCTGCTGCTTCTGTTGCAAATATTTTTGTAGTTGTGTTGAACTATCTATGGTATTCGTACGTCGCCGCAATATGTCAACATTATCAACCTCATCCTCGTTACGCTCATTCAAATTAAGATTGAATTCAATATCATAATTATATTTGCTATTTTGACTCTGACTACGATTGGGTATTTGTGGAGGATACAATGACGACGATTTGTTGCTTAGCGTAGTGGGCAATGTTGATGGCAACTGTACGGTGCCATTGGCAAAACGTCGGGGCGGTGGCACTGGTGAGACCTTTGGTGATGTGGACAGATCATATGTTGTTGCTGATGTTGAACGATATTCGTTGAAAACCTTCTCACGACGCTCACGTAGCAATTCATCAAAATCATGTCGAACTGGTGTTTTTGCTGTATATAGTATGTCACCAGTTCCACTGCCACCACCAACACCATAAACACCACCGTCGCTACTACCGTACATTGTTTTGTGGCCATAGTTATCGTTGTTGTTGATATTTCCATTTAAGCCAAACTTGTCAAAGTTGTCTTCAATAAAGCTGCCGTTTTTGTTGTTGATGTTGCTATTACCAAAACTGTAGTGGTATGTATTTGCAATTGTGTTGGTTGTGGAGCGCGTAGGTGATTTGCTGTTGCTGTTGCTGTTACCATTGCTTAATGTTTTTCGTACCAGCAAAGGACTAGTAAGACGTGGTTGTGATTTTATCATATTGGCATCTGTTTCATCTACAGTTTTGAATTGATTGAAATTAAAACCACTATTATTGCTATTACTTTGATTATTATATTTCACTGTTTGCGTTTGTGTACAACTTTCGTTCAAATACTTTTCACTATTTAAACCACAGTAAATATTATTACGATCACGATCGCGTTCACTTTGTGTCAATAAATTAAAACTGACATCTTTGACACCACCACCACCTCCACCACCACTACCACTACTCATCAAATTTAAGGCACTATTGTTATGATTACTTGTAGTATTATTATTAATTGTGGTTTTTCCGTAACCATAATCCGCACCGCGAACAGTGTTCGAACGACCTGTAGAGTTTAAACCAAAGTCGAAATCAAAATCGAAATCATACTCGTTAACGTTTTTATTGTTAGAATAATTACGTGATATCGTCGACGTCGATGTCGACGACAATTTGGCGTTAGTATTAGTTGGTTTTAATGGCGTTGATGTTTTATTAATCTGTCCGTAGCTGAATGGCAGCGAATTTTCACGAGCGTGATATGGTATCGCGCCATCACTATTATTATTATTTATATTACAACTATAATTTTTAATGTTATAATTTGTTGTTGTATCAACTGTTGTACTACTCATTTTTTTTGTTTCGCTAGCAGCGAAATCATCGTAATGCGACCGCATAGTTCGCGAATATTTTCAAGACTGTCTGCCATATGCTGCTCAATTCTCCAACAACTTTCAGTTCATAAGTGCCATAAATTGTACAAACATAGATACATACATACATACATACATACATACATACATATGTATGCATATGCATTTGTATGTGTGTGTGCATATCGTCACCTTAAATGCAAACGGACATAACTGTACTTTTATATTTTTTACATGAGAAACAAAAAACGTTGCAAAATCAATAATAATAAAGTATTCTTAAAAATTGTCTTCCAAATTTACTTTTACTATGGATACTAACATGTTTTTAACCATTTATTTAATTTTTATGTACATACATTTAAGCTTTTATGTTAGTTATGTTCCTTTCAATAAAAAATAGATGCATTCGTAATTAATTTTGTGTAGTTACGTCCCTTTTGCATTTAAGATGACGATATGTATGTACATATAAGCATAGATATTGGTATTACACCTAAATTCTCATCTAGTCATTTCGTATCTGTGTGTTTGCTTTTCATTTAAGTATTTAGCCAAAGCTAAATTGGTGAGCAAACTGCTCGTATAAGGCGAGTGGAAAAAATCTAAATATTTACAGCAGTGAGTATAAATATGAATATGTGCTTGGAGCACGTACAACTAACCAAGCAACCATTTGGGAGCAAGCATTATTAATGTATCTGTTTTGAGAATTTCCATATAAATAAAGTTGTTTTTGTATCTCTCTCACTTTCAAAAAAAAACGTAAATAAACAGTGCTGTTGCGCTTAGGGGGAATTCGAATTCGATAGTTTTAAATATCGAGTTATTGCTGCCAGAGCATCAGTCGTAACACAAAAAAAATTGTTTTACAGAAAGCGAACTTAAAGTTTTGAATTTACAACTAACAAACAACTAAGTAGTAAAATAAAATGTAATTTTCAAGAACGATAATGTCTGGTTCTGTAATGTTAACTAAGAAAATAAATTCTTTGTGTCATGACATGTAAAATTTGATTTTTGCAGATACCTGCAAGTCTTCTTGCAGGCCATCGGTGCTATTTAGTGTATCGGAAACTGCCAGTGAAGCCAAAATAAAAGCAAATAGTTTTTGCCATCCCATACAGTTTTTGGGTGGTCTAATGTATATAGTGAAATATTGGGTTCCTATTAGACTTGTATCGAAGTCTTTCATTTAATTTAAATTGGTTTGATACTAGGTTTGTGTCCAGCTATTGAAAGAGCTACAGTGCAAGTCTATTTTCTATCCAGGAAATTGCCGATCATGGTGGCTATTCGATATACATATGTATATAAACTCGACTAAACAATTATGATTATTATGAAAAATTTTGCATACAAATATTAGGGGAATTTAAGACCCCCAAAACCCAAACAGCGTACTACATATACCACTGCTAAAAATCTCTCTGCATACTGATATTGTAAACACTTTTAATCTCTGGCCCCCGTTCATTGCTAATGAGCAAATAGGTATGCAGCTCTCCAAAAGAAAAAGATTTACTTCTCTTAAAAGTCATGTGTGCACTTGTATGTATGTATGCGTAAGCTTATAGATACTGGAGTGTAAATTTTGCAAAGGTGTATAAGATAAAGAGCTCTATTGGCTTCTCGGTATTGCTTGACGTTTATTTTTTTTTTCTTATGTGGGTAAACGTATCTGTGTGAGTTTGTTTGTTTGTTGGTTTGATTTTTTCGTTAGTGATGTCATCCGGCACAAGTTGTTTTTTAAACTCGTTTAAGCGATTTGTGCGGCTCATATAACACCAACAAAATAACAATTTTTAAAAGCATATTCGTTCGAGTAAGTAAGTACTTGCACTCGCACTGACGTTCGTACTGCAGCAAAAGAAAGAGTTAAAACTTTAAAGACAGATTTCTTTAGATATTTGCTCATATATGTATGTATGTATACTCATATTTATAGTTATTTGTTTAAGGAGAACCATATTCTGTCGATTACTTTTTTGTTTTTTTGGTTTTTGTAAAATTTTTTGTTCATTGTCTGAGTGATCTTGTGGCGTCGGTGTTTCCTTTTTTCATACACTTATGAATCTTTTTTGCTCTGTTAGAGATTGTTGCTTGCAATAGCATCTATGTATGTTTCAATTTTGCAGTTGTTGTTATTTTTTCAAATTCATATGGTAAACATACATACATACATATGAATGTGCACATTTTCTTCGAGGGCTGCCCAAAAATTGTTCATTAAATTGCTGGAATGAGCTTTTAAATTGACGTACTGTTATCAAGCAGACTATCATCTATTGCCAGTAGAAAAACTGCATAAGGTCAGTGATCTAAAATGCAGGATTTTTTCTGATACTCGTAGTACACTGAGCTCTTTAACTCTCATTTACTTGAACAACGTCATAACTCTAAAAAGCTAATTTTACAACAAACGATTTTGTGTTTAGTTTTCAATCTACACACAAAATAATGGAAAATATGTATATAAAATTGAAATGTTCTATCAAGAGCTGAATATACAAGATACTTGTATGAACTATTTACATATGAGCTATTCCACAGAATGGCACATACGATGTCATGCACGTTGACCGACTGTAATGGAATGTAACTGCAGGAGTAGGAAACAGCTGATCGATATTGTTATATGAAAAGTAATGAAAATGGTTAAGGCTCAGTTAGCCGACTGTAATGTAAAGTAACTGCAACAGTAGGAAACAGCTGATCGATATTGTTATGTGAAAAGTAATGAAAATGGTTAAGGCTCAGTTAGCCGACTGTAATGTAAAGTAACTGCAACAGTAGGAAACAGCTGATCGATATTGTTATGTGAAAAGTAATGAAAATGGTTATAGAGATGTAATGTAAAGTAACCTATTTTTCATATAAATATATCAATCAGCTGTTTCCTACGTTGCAGATACATTACATTACAGTCGGCTAACTGAGCCTTTATAGAGATGTAATGTAATGTAACCTACTTTGCACATAAAAATATTGATCAGCTGTTTCCTACGTTGCAGTTACATTCCATTACATTCAGCTTAACTGTTAAAATTCATATTGTATTTCAGAAGACGAAAGAAGAGTTTAGTTTAAAAATAAATATCCTTTTCAGTCCCCTCTCGTACTTGAATTGATGTACTCATCACAGCATCATTCGTTTGAATTAAGAAAAGTTTTCTTTGTTTTTGTGGGTTTCACATTGTTGTATGTACATATGTACTTGGCAAATACTTTTTCTGTTGTTGTTGTTTTCATAGTCATTGTTGTTAATCTAACTAACGATCGTCTATAATTAATGAGTGAAACCATTCATTATGTCTAAAATGCCGTATTGTAACTTTTTTCTTCATCATTGAATTTCTGTTAATGTGTTTGTTGTGTATTTTACTGCTGAGCTGAGCTGTAATTTGTAAACGTTTGCCTGCCTGCCTGCCTGTTGTATGAATGAAAATATGCGATTTTACCTTTTATTAACTTGAACATATTAGTGGTTTTGACATTTGGTCGCCTCCACAAACATGCGTAATAATCCGAAAAGACGTACATATGTATGTATGTATGTATCGGAAAATTAATAATTTAGAACCAATTTGCGCAAAGCCTAGCTGTATTCAAAACTCTTCCTTTTTTTTCCTTGAAGAGAGAACAGATGGTGAAATATTACGTTTTTAATTAATTAATTTTACAACTCTTGTATTGTGCGTTTTGTTAATTTTTATAGCGTTTTATTGCTTCTGCTATTAAGCAGGGCGGATTACTTTAAGCTATGTAACCATTTAGTTAACTATTTTACTTCGACGGCGATTCATTGCTGCAAATATCGACAAAGAAGTGCAATGTGATATGCATTGGCATAGGCACTAATGATGTTGATATATCTGGGATTGGGATTGAACTCGGTCTCTCGAAGACCACCATTTTGCAAACAATGTTTAAGCAAATGCTTAAATAGAAAATGCCAATAATGTTTGTACGACCTACGACTCCTACTATAGTATTTTCTTAACATAAGAACTCACTCATATGAAATACATATTTACATATGTACTGGAGTTCTCATTCGAATATGTATTCTAATATTTTTTTTTTAATTTTTGTTCGAATGATGTGTTAAATAAAAATATTACATAAACAAATATGTTCTTGGAATTTTTAAATTATGCTGAATTCACAACCTATTGTGGGCAGCGGTGCCAACTATTTACAACCCAAACGCGCTATTGCGCTTCTCAAAGCACGCTAAATTACAACATTGTCAACTATTTATAGTCATTTATAGCTATTTTCTAGCGCGATAAGTTAAATTTTAATAAAAGTCGATGTATGTATCAGTAAATAAATTTTTTTTAGTAACCGTTTTTCAGATTTTGAAATTTATGCTTCTTCGAAATTATGTACATATGTATATCCGAAATAACTAAAATCATTTAATACAGAATCAAATATTCCAAACAACATATATGTAAGTTGTCGAATAGCTTTGCGATGCAAATGCTTTTTGTATTTGATCTAAAATAGATGTTTAATAAGTTATGTAAACCTTTTGGGTCATTGTTGAAATTTCAAAATCATTTACCATTTACAGTATTAAAATGCGTTTTTAATTCTAACCACAGTCAACGTAATTTTATTTGCGACAGCTGAATCAATAACCAACTTGAAAAAATATTTTTATAAGAGTTTTGGATACTAGAAATTTGTTACAACTTATACAAAAAAAAATTAAAAAAATATTGAACTGAAATGATGTTATCGACTTTATTCAAAACGCGCTAACTTAGAGCGTTTTTTATAAAAAGCGCTAAGTCGGAAAGAAGCGCGTTTGGCATAGTTAAATTGGCATCGCTGATTGTGGGAGTTAGAGTTCGTACATGATTTGTTGGCAATTTCAATAAACACAATAGCCCAATTCACAATCTTGTGCATATATAGTCTTGCATCGTTGCATATGCAAGTTGATGTAGTATAATTATACTCACCACTAAGAAAAAATTTTGCACATGCTACGATGCAAGACCATTTGCACAAGATTGTGAATTGGGCTAATGTTTATAAGCAAATATTGCAGAAATAGTACTCTGTTTACGTTGAGAAAAAAATTTCGAAATTATCTTCAACATTTTAAGTTTTCATGCGAAATAAGTCGAGTGCCACTTCTTTCGTATGGAATTTATAACAAACACGTGGGATGTTTCTACAAACATAAGAAATTGTAGCATAGTTTCAGGCGCCAGTTAATATTGTTTGCCTGTGAATTTTTCGGACAAATTAATCAGTGTTGATAAATATTTTTCACAATTTGGACAAAGTACTAGGCTTAAAGCATAGCACTCTGGGGGTCTACTGTGTAATTCGAAACGAAAGAAAAAGTTTTCGAATTTGTATGTTTATAACACATAAATTCAAAAGCATTTTCTTTCGAATCGAATTACAGAGCAGACCCCCTGTTCATGTTTATTAAAAGTAAAGAGCATAAATCTTGATACTCTTTGTTTTGCCCATTTAACCGAATCACCAATAACAATTTGTGATAAGAATGTTCATTCATCCGAACTTAAAAAAAATTAATCACTCAGAAGCTAAAAAAATTCTGTTATATAATTGCTAAATTCACAATCTGATCGTACAATTAGTAGCAAAGGCATCTTACAATTGCTGTTAGTATTTTCTATATAAACATTTGCTCGTATTAAAACTATTTGAATAAAATTTGTATTCGTTATTTGTTCGAATATTCGATTAAGAAAAAATTTCGACTAATTTTGATAATCAAACAAAAAAAAAAACGAAATACAATGGGCCTTATTACGAGTATCGTGTTACGACTTCAACTAAGACGATTTTGTACTAGATTAACTAGATTAACTGCAACATTTTTTCTTTAATCTAGTACATAATCATTGTAGTGGTTGTCGAAATACGACACTCGTAATTAGGCCCACTATGTTTCACATTTTTGTCGTATTTGCAGTGTTCTTTTTTATCCAAAACACTTTTCTTTAAACGAAGAAATCAATGTTAATATTTCTGCCACTTTATTTTGCATTTAATAGTTCAATATGTATCTGTAAGCGTTGCCGTTGTATGTAACAGTATCTTAACTTAAAGGCGCAGTTAGGCGATACAGTAGGAAACAGCTGATCGATATTGTTATGTGAAAAGTAATGAAAATGGTTATAGAGATATGTATAATGTAATGTAATCTACTTTTCATATAAAAATATCGATCATATGTTTCCTACGTTGCAGTTACTTTACACTACAGTCGGCTAACTGAGCCTTTATTTATGTAGTACATTTAGCCAAGTGAATGACTCTCAATGTCAACTTTAGACGAATATTGTAAGGCTTTGCGACATAATTTAATTTGTATGCCAATTTGATCAGTATTTTTGTTATGATTCTATAGCTGCTGGTGTGTGTAAGTATGTATTTCTGACTGATGTTGTTAAAAGTGCTCTTTACCTTCAAAAGTGAACATCTGTTGTTGTAAATATTTATTTATATAAACGTTAACGTACATACATACACACATACTATTCTTGTGCACAGTATGTATGTATGTCTGTATGTACCCATGTATGTTAAAATATTTTAGGTTTAACGTCATTATGCGAGTATTGTGGTTGTATTACCCCGACTATCTTCCACACTTTTTCGGAGATGTCTTACATTCCCACACATGACAAATTGTAAAACAAAAATATTTATAAAAAAATATGTAAGAAAAATAATAAAAACATTTTGATAGCGCTCTCACTTTCGCTCAAAATATCAAAATTGTTCACTTAGTAAGACAGTCAAATAATAAACGACAAAAAAATATATTTAGTTCAATAAGTTTGTGTTTGTGTATGATTTTCAACAGTCAGCTTCAAAAAGTATACACACACCCACGAACACGTACACAACAATGTATGAATGAATGTGGTAGGTATGCAATATGTCAACAATTCAATACGATTTCTGGTCTTGTACACGCATACATATGTACTTGCATACATGCATACATACCTACATATATGTAATTGAAATGTCAGTTATTCTTAAATGTTTGTGTTTTCAATCGGTTGTACAAGCTACATGTAATTATTTAAACGTATTTTAATAATGTTTATTTGTAATTAGCGACATGCGCGGATGTTTAAATTGACAATTAAAATTAAATTCACACAGAATAAATAATGATGAGCGATTTTTGATATTCGCTGGTTATTGAGTGTCAAACTTGTATTATGAGATTAAGATTTTTGAATTTCCCGTTTTTTTAATTCCCGGGAAAGCGGGAACGATTGTTCAGTTTCCCGGGAATTCCCGCCCAATGCAAACCAATACAAAATATTTTTTAACTTAATCTATTTCAAAAAAAAAGAAATTATAATTCATGAGATCGATTAAATAATAATGATTTATAAACGCATTAGTCAAAAAATAATAATAATAGGTACCATTCCAGTTTTTTTATATAATAATAATACATACATAGGTATGTATGTATATAAAAATATTACAAAATATTTCTTTGGAAATATGACTTTAAATAAGAAATAACCATTTATAGAATCTGCTAGTCAGTAAGGATTATTATTGTATCCACTACTTAAATAAATGAATAAATAATTTAATTTGAAATTTATTTGCTGGTGGTTCAGCTTGGTCTATATACGCATTTCATTGTTGCTGTAACAAATCATCAGTAGACTTCAACTGACTCATTACAAAAGCTATCCATACGGAACAAGGTTTCCAAGGTGGTGTAAGTCGGTCGTCTGAACATCTCTGATCAAAGAAGATGACATTTCGACCGCTAAGGAGATGTGGCTGTCTTTTTCTGGTTTAAGGCAGGCCAAAACTTTGATGCAGCCATTTACACATAATGGCATCCTGAACTTCAACAGGAATAATTTACGCATTCTGAGTTTCTATGTTCAGATGATATTAGGCGGGCTTCTCCAATATACTTATGTACTGACTTTCATAGGGAGAGTCATACAGAGATTGAATTAGTATAATTCACAGATCAATGGTACAAAAGATCCATCAGGTATCGCAGTGCCGGTCTTTGGACCAGACCTTCCCCCTTTTCTATTCTCTATTCTAGTTGTTTTAAAGCTTTAGCTGTTTTGCTACTGCCATCAACTTATTATTGCACCATCGCATTCATAAAGTGAATAACGATGTGTACATACAAACTAAATAATAAAAAATCCCGGAAATTCCCGCACAAATTTGCCGGTATTTCTTTCCCGGAAAATGTGCGGGATCCCGAAAATTTTTTCCTGGGGAATCCCGTATAAAAAGCACTATATGAGATGGCTTTAATTAATTAATTACCAATTGATCTATCTATGATATGAGTCATATATGTATTTCTCTGTTCGAGATATTTACCGCCGTATTCATAAAAATTATTTTAGGTTTATTAAGCGCTTATTTGATGTATTTCTATGGGAAATTTCTCAAATAAACCTGTAATAAACCTAAAATATTTTCTATGAAGCAGATTACTGGCCTGTCCCACGATGTCACCAACGTTCGACAGGCCCTACATTTGAACAAATTAAAAAGTATTTTTATTTTATGCAGCATTTGAATTTACAGTTATACTAGTTTCGATTTACATATATAAATTTATTTAATATTTTTTAAATATTTATTGAAGTTTTTCAAAGATTTATTTGATATTTCGAGGCAAAAATGCACATGACTTAGACCACTTTCATAATTAAGGGCACATGTATATGTATGTATGTATATGTAAGTATCGATGGCTTAGTACACCGAAAGAATTTTGCTTCACAAATCCAATGAAACAATTTCATTAAAATTTTTTCACAAATCCAATGAAAATTTCATGAATATTGTGAAAGAATTTTGGAATTATTTCCTTGGTATTCTGGTTTCGTAAAAATATTTTATTGGATTTATGACAACAATATTTTCTAATTATTAAGAAACCCCTTTATATTTAAGTTATTTCATCCTTTTCATGAAATTGTTTTATTGTTTCGATGAAGTTATAGCACTGCATTAATTACATTGTTAAATAAATTTGATGAGGTTTTCAATAAAATAATTTTAACGAAACTGGTTTCATTAATCCAACGAAGCGTGACGTTGGTTGAATTTTAATGAATTTTTCATTAGATTAATTTCGAAATTCATAGAATTTCTGCCGAAAATTCTTTGAGTGTATGCGAAAGGCATAACTCGAATTGTCTATATTTTATAGCACAAGGATAAAACTGAATAGAAACTAAAGCATTTACATGCAAAAATAATTTTGTAACTGGCCACAAATCTTTTAATTTTAGCTCTAACGAAGTTAGTTCTTTAAGGTGGATATAATTAAGTATACATACGTTGGCTACCAGAAAACATTAAAACGTATAAATGTTTTAATACCCTTAATTTCTTGCGTAACATATTTGTGTTTTAAACTTTCAAAACAGAGAATACCGTTTATTGCTATGAATATTAGGATTCATACATAATACGAGTATTGTGCTCTTTTATACAATTGGCGTAAAAAGAAAAAAAATTAGATTAGGTTTAAATACCTTTTTCTACAGTTTTACAATCATAATTAATATTATAATCATCGTATGGCCATATTTTTATAATTCACTGTATTTACATGGAATTAGTAATTAACCCTTTCACTGCCGTTAGGATCTGCACATCGCATACATATGTGTGTGTGGCAATAAGGAACAATTACTTAATTCATATTTTGCTGTTTTCAAGTCGATTTTCAGAAATTTACTTCTTTTGCAGTTAAATTTGGCAATTCGTTGCACGCTTTCATTTTATTTAGGAAAAAATAGCGCTTTACGAATGCCGAGTACACATCTGAACATTTCTTGTGTTATCTTTTTGTGGTGTCATTTTCAAAATGTGTACAACGCCGTTCCCATTATGTTGTTTATATGCAAAGCAATGCTACACAAGGAAAAATATCGCAAATGGCAAACGTTGCCACCAGTATACACTATTGTGATGTCACGAAATGCCATAGTGTATACTCGGCTTACAACTATCCACCCTTATTCCAGTTGTCGTCATCTACGTCACTTTAACACAATACCAAAAACTTGGGGCTTGTTTACTCGCTCTCGAAAATTTTTTTGCGCAACTGATAATCTATTTCCGTTCCCTAAGGTCTAGAAAAAAGCGTAAACTTGCAAACAGGAGTCAGTTGTTTTCGACAACGTATATACGAGCACCAATTTTTTGGTATTGCGTTAAAGTGACGTCGATGGAGACAACTGGAATAAGGATGATTACATTCAATTTGAAACATACCAAAGTATAAGCTAAATTACGCTATTATTCCATATGAGATTGCAAGTCGAAAAAGAAGCTAAGCAGCAAGTCATTGCCCTATAACTTTCCCACAAAATAATTGAAATTTTGCTTAGAGGTACTCGAAATGTATGTATGTTTATTATAAGTTTTTACAATCGCTGGTAAAAGGGTTAAAAAAAGCTTTGGCTGTCATTGCTGTTGAAAATTAAAACGCAAAAGATTTCTGAAATATTCTATACTAAAAGATATTAGCGAACACGGCCCAACAGATGCACAACTTCTCTAACTCTTCTCCTAGAAAATTTTGTTGCTGTTCATTTTTTTTAACAAAAATATTTATTTTCCCCCCACATTTAGACATTTGCTTTAAATATGGTTGTGTAGCGTGGTAGTTGTATGGAACAGTTGTTTTTTAGTTTTAAATTTCATATATACGGGGGCTGTATTAAAACTATGTATATATAAAAAGGAAACAGCAGAATTTTACCACAAGCAGACTTTGTTAATATCGCATATTTTAATGACACAAATATTAAATGCATCTATAAACATATACATACATATGCATGTATGTATGCATGCATGTATGTATGTATGCTTATTATAAATATTTTTAATTTTAATAGTTCCGCTTTTTCCACACGTTATGCTCTATATGTTCATAAAATTTCAAATTCATTCATTTTTCGGAAATTTACAAACTTAAGCATACACATGTAGTATGCAAATATGTTTGTATGTATATTTGTGTATGTTTGGAAGCATCGCTGCAGTCAGACTGCGGCCAAGTGTCTCTATGTCAACACTAAATTTCTAGTAGCAGTTACATTGTCTACAATTTCTCTTGTATTAGTCAGTATAAAAGAAATAGGGAAAATAGATGTGGTGTATTTATGGTGGATTTTGCAACAACTTGTCAACATACATAAACTTGTATGTACGTAAGGTATAGAAATCTACCAGTAAATGTCTGGTTGGTATGTCTCCATGTTCCCATAAGAACTATGTAGTCACTACCTAGTCAATTGTTTTTATGTTGCTAGTAGATTTTCAATGACAAGCACAGGCTAAATGTCTATATCACAAAGTATTGTATGGGAGATAATTGTAGAGTACTACTGGTGACAAAGTCAAAAGCGACTCAGTACACTTTCACCATCGACATTTCCTTCAGGGATGTGCATACATATATATGTATGTATGTATGTACGAACACAAAATATTTATCACGTGTTATAAATATATACATATCTGCATGCATCTATTTAAATATAATTTACTATAAAAACACCATTAATTTTAAGCGCCAACATTTTTAAAACAAACTAATTCCTGTCTTGTTACGAACATTTCACATCATTTCCTGTTGTTATGAGAACGAAACCAAACATTGTTTCTTCTACTTCCGGCTTTCACTTTTCCGTTCTACCAGCGTAACTAACGCAATTTTTTATACCATTATTTGATGCGGGAGGAGAGTGTGTGTGCAAAGTTCCATAAGAATCGGTTAAGTTTAAGTAGCTGAAAATTATTATTTATTTTAAATGAGCGTGTTGTAGTGACAACTTTTTCATAATAATTTTTTTTTATATTTTTATTTATTTAAGTCTGAGAAAAAACAACAAGAACAACAACAACAGCAACAATGAAAGAAGAATATAAAAACATTGATATAGTGATGAAAAAGATAAAATACCAAGACCACCAATGGATCATTTGTGTTGATCTTAAAATGGTCAATTTTCTTCTTGGACAACAGAGTGGTTATACTAAGTAGCCATGATTTTTGTGTTTCTGGGATAGCAGATCCAAGCAACAACATTGGCGGCAAAAATATTGGCCTACGAGAGAAAAAATGAAAGAGAAAACGTGAAAATATCGTCCCACCACCGTTGCACATCAAATTAGGACTCATGAAGCAGTTTAGTTAAGGCTCTGAATCACGATGGGGAATGTTTTGCATATATTTGCAGCAAAATGCCTAATCTAAGTAGAGATAAGATTAGAGCAGGAGTTTTTGACGGTCTCCAAATAAGGCAGTTTATGAATGACAAAGATTTTGATAAGTCAATGATCGAAACTGAACGAAATGCGTGGACATCATTCGTGCAAGCTATAAAAAATTTCTTGGGAAATAATAAATCTCCAAATTATGTTCAATTAGTGGAGAATATGCTGGATAAGTTCAGAGACCTTGGCTGCAACATGAGTATTAAAATCTCTTATTTGCACATTCACTTGGACCGATTTCCCGAAAATTTGGGTAATTTATGCGAAGAACAAGGGGAAAGGTTTCACCAAGATATCAAAATTATGGAGAATCGGTACCAGGGAAGGTGGGATACACATACATATGATGGCAGACTACTATTGGAATTTGCAAAGAGACTCTAATCCGGCTGTTCATACCAGATTGTCTCTTAAAAGAAGCTTTACATCCTGTAACTAGAATTATATTTATATTGGTGGCTTTTTGGAAAACGCGTCGCAGAAGTGAAACTTTACATTAAAACAAAAACAAATTTTCAAAAATTGTTTTTGTTTGTCATACATTTCTAAAATGAAATAAACGTGAGCATTTCAACGCGTTTCTCTCTCTCTCTCTCTTTTAAAAACGGTTAATTTTGTATGTAAAACAAGAAAAATTTGCTCAAATTTACACAATTTTGTTTTTGTTTTCCATGTAATTTTTCACCAAGTCGACGGGTATTTCAGAATAGGCACCATTATGTTTTTAATGCTTTGTGAGAATTTTTTTTTATTTTAATAAATCTGTATGAAACAGTTTTTTTATTTTTTTTTAAATTCCTATGGAAAAGTTTTACTTTTTACATAATTAAAAAAAGCTATATCATGAAAACTAGAGCTGATAGAGACAAACTGATTACAGATTTGAATTCAGCGTAAATTAACTAGAATCAGTTGATAAATTCAAAGAAGCAAATTGAGTGTTGGCCTGTGCTTTCCGATCTGTGATTAAATATTTAAAATAAATTTCTGTCTGACACATGAAAATGCTTAACTTTTTTTTATAAAAGTTTTACAAAACAAATTTTTTATGGAGGAGCACCGATTCGATTGTTTTTTCCAAGTTTAACTGCCGGTTTATCGAATACAATCGAAAATTATTGTCTGTTTATTTATGTACTCGTATGTAGTATATTATCAACAAAAACAAATTTTAGTGTTTTGTTTTTGTTTTCAATATAAATAGGCAGATGGGAATTTTTGATTGACTTCGGTAAGCTGACAGAAAAATTTGGTTTATTATCTCTTTATCTCTTTTTCGCAAACACAAACTGGGAAACTTTAATTTTCGTTGCCGTTCTTTTCTGTAGAAAATAGTTTGCATTTACTTTCCCTGTGAAAGGAAACATCTGGCAATCTATAGACGTTCGCCACGTAAAAATCTATTTTCTGTAGATTTCTACCTCACATATCATCGCCTCAGAATAGGTTTAGCCCATATGCCACAAAAAAATATTAAACCTTAAATGAAGTTTTTCCAAAATATACCCGATTGATTTCTTTTCTATTTGCACCACTGCTTCCAAGACATGTTTTGAACTTACATCAATGAAGTTAGAAGTTAATATTACTTTATTGTAAAAGTAAAAATACTTTTTGTGCCACATACACCACTTTTCTGAATTTATTTTCAAAAAGTAGATTTTTGTGTTCCATACGTATACTTAACTGCTGTGTCACAGTTGTGCTTAGCATTTCCGTGAGCACCTGCCATTAAGGCCTTATCTCACGGGTGCCAAGCACCGGGTACAGGTAAGACGCCAGACCAACGTATCATTTTTAGAATGAAGCTATGGGCCACTACTCAAAGGCACATAGGTTGCAATCTTTGTATATAGTTATCCCTGTGCTATATTCAAGTATCTTGCTGAGGTACTTTTTGCTATCTAAACTCTGCTGCTATGTCGAAGTCATAGCTGCTGCTATGTCCGTGCACATTGCAGCTTCTGTTGAATGGCAAAAGCACCTAGAATAGTGTCCGGCTGACCGCATCACGCCAATCAATATCATTGGAAAGCCAAGACTATTCTCCAAGTGTTTCTGGTAGCAACCACAGCCACCACGTTTATTATCCAGGTTATCACGCCACAGGTGTTGTGTATACACCCAAAGCGAGGTCCTCAAGAGAATTCTTCAACCATTGCCGCCACAGCCCAAACACTCATCCGAGTTGAAAGCAAGCATATATCGCCAAATAGCCAGTGCTTACTCCACACATGATAAAAGTATCCCTTAAACTTCGTGGGGTAGGACGAACTCGGCATTTTAGCAAGGGATACTGACGACCGCTACATACATTTAAAACTTCAGAGCAGCTCGACTGTCGGGCAACCGGCACCCGTGGAACCAGAAGTAGCCTCTGGTGAGACCTCGAAGTTTTACCACAAGTGCTTCACCTCTATCGCCTTTTGAACTCAGGGCAGTTCAAGGTGACGCTGCACCTAACTGACATCAACAGGAACCTGTATTCCTTTTATAAATATTTGCACATCCTTTCCTCTGTTTCCATAGATCGGGTAGTAACACATAAGTCCTATGTATAATGTACCAAAGGTACGTCAATGGAAAAAGCCACATCACCCCAGCTGGGACACCGGGATTGCCACACCCGTAGTCAAAAATAGACTCCCCTGGGGGACTGCTGTGTCACAGATGCGAATTAAAAATTTGTTGTTTTGTTTGATTGGCGTGTATAGCAAAATAATACTTATTAAACCTAAAAATAGTGGATATGGAGCAAAATTAATGATTAATATCTCAGAAACTATAATAAATTTCGTGAAATGCGTTTTTGATTCAGAAAGAGGGTATTCAAAATATATACAGATATTCCATACCTAACTAATTTTTTTAAGAATGGTCGGTGAAGCAAAACTATTCTGGGTCGACGATATGTACGTTACGATACATATTAAATAAACAGCAACATGTTTTAAAGGCTCAGTTAGCCAACTGTAATGGACGTAACTGCAACAAGTGATGGATATTGTTATGTGAAAAGTAATGAAAATGGTCATAAAGATGTAATGTAAAGTAACCATATAATTCATATAAAAATATCGATCAGCTGTTTCCTACGTTGCAGCTACATTCCCTTACAGTCGGCTGACTGAGCCTTTATTTTTGTTCCAGATTTTGTCAGCTGATTCCTAAGCTCACGATACGAATCGACTAATTCTACCATATGGCATCAGATGAATCATCCTTTTAAATTTGTGTTCTACTTAAAATTAAAATAATTATTTTAATACTTTTAAGTAAAATCATACAACACAATATATAGTTTATTCGCTTAAAAGACTTGTCAGTAAAGAATTAATTAATATTAATTTAAAAATATAATTAATTATTTTTTCCAGAATGGCACCACTAAAAATATGCATAATAGAAAATTTTCATTATCTACTATTTTAATCAGATTTTCATTTACTGCGACTTATTCTAACTACGTGCTTAAGTCGTTTTTATTAGCTGTCGCTTAAAAAACAAATGATTACATTCCTTCATTCTTGATGATACACATATTTATTAAAGAAAGGCCTTATTCATAAAAAAAAATTCTTGTGATTTATAAGAGGTTTATTAAAATGTTTTTCATAAACTCTTTAGTTTTATAAAAAAAAATTAAATTTTTATGAATGAATGACATTAAGTGTGTTTTGTGCTTATATTTCCATTATCATTTTTTTCTTTATTTATTTGATGCAATTTTAATTTCATGACAACATGCAAACTATGAATTTTGTTAATCAGATTTTTTTCTTTAGTTATTGATTTAAAAATGCGGTTTAAAAATGCGATTTAAAAATGCGGTCAAGCGTCAAAAGCGGCTGCTTTAGATGTTTACCGCTATACACACATATGTTTGTATGTATTATAATACTGACAAGATACTTAGTTCGCCGTTGTTGTAAAGATATGTACATATTTATGTAAGCAAAGGAAGGAGGAGTGAGCTAAAGATTTTACAATAAGAGAGCGAAGCACATCAGAAATCAAGGAGTGTCAATGCGAGTTATGCATGTGTAATTGATTTATAACCTTAATAGAATTTATGATATAAACAATAAGAAACAGCAATAATAAGTGTATAACAAAGAAGATGGATTTTGTTTTAAAAAAATTTTCAAAAATGAACTTATTTTATGGGGCCACGCAGTCTTTTTTTACAAGCAATAGAAATGAAAAGATTGAGCTTTTGCAGTGTTTTGTTATATAAATTATTAAATAAAAATCAAGCTTTGCAGCAATGTTAGTCCGTTTGTACGTAATGTCATTTCAATTGCTGAGTACACATCTTGTGTTGTCATTTTCAAAATATGGAGAAAAATCTCTGAAAATAGAGTTACGTAATATGAGAATGCCTCTAATTTTTATAGAATATGGATGTTAGTTTTTTTCATTAAAAACAGATAAACTACCAAAAGTACAAATATTTACGCGTTCTACCCTTTAAAATATACCTTATATTTTTATCTAGACCATATACTAACCGACTACAAAAGTTCATCCAAATCTATTTAGCCCTTTTTGCCTAAAAGTGGAACAAATAAACATACAAACATTTAAACTCACATTTATAATATTATTAGGATAACTCCTCATTGCTTTGACCTTTCTTTTACTTTCTTTTAATTTTTTGTTTAATTCAATGTAATGAATAAGAATATAGATTTATTTTCTAAGGAATTCACACATACATATATATACAATTCCGCTTTTGTACGGAATTTATTCTGTAGCATGGCTGAAAAATGTTGCATTTCTGTAATTAAAATAACGTATTTTGTTTAATTAAAATAACGTATATACAATTTTGCAGGAAGCAATATTTCCATATACAACACAATCAGCTGGGCGGATAAGCTAACTTCATAAATGTACCATGTATGTATATAATCAAAAGTACTGAAGTAGGCATCCCTGATTTTAAACACTGCCTTATCCAAACAACGATAACGTAGAAATGACTGTATATTTAAATGACTACATATTATGTTAATAAAACTTATTTTATTTTTTATTGCAAATTTAAATGTTTGTTATACATACTCATATATTCCTAGAAATGTGTTTTCTTAATAAACAAAAAATTAATTGCTAAAAATTATTTTATCTTTAACGGACATGGTTACTAAACAAAGCTCTTCATATTCTTCACAGTGCTACCAACACTTAAATATACTTTATTATATGTATGTTTACGGAAGAGGTATTGCCAGATCATAGCCTTGGTACTGCCAACAAATAATTGGAAATAGCTATGGCCCGGAAATCAATAAAAAGAAAAATGAAAATTTTTTTCATGGCAGATATAACACAAATAACTATAAATTTTTTTTAACTTTATGCAAGTGTACATATGTATATGTATACGTACATGCAAACTTGCTGTGTGAATATGTACAAGCATTTAAAATCAGCAGAATGGGAATGCATTTTTAAATATCTAATAAAATATTTCATTTCCACTTATGTATATATTTTTTTTACCTTAAGCAAGAAACCATAACTAAAACTCATTCCATACACACTGCCTTAAAATTGGCTTGTGTGCTTACTTTTATGTTTTGATAGGTAGGTACCTATTCGAAACACTGAAGCAAAATAAAAATGCCTTTTTAAGAGAACAAATAAACTTATTCAATCAGAAATAATTGAATTATGTCATACTTAAACATGATTTCATTATTTTTGATTGTGACCTCAAAATTCTCAATTAATTGAGATCATATACCTACATACACAGGTATGTATGTACATATGTAACTACCGAGAACATCTGATTTAATTTCTAAGTAAAACTTCAAGATAATTGCATAAACCACATTCCATAAAACAAGCAATTTAAAGTAAGTTGAGAAAATTTGAATTTATCAAACAATTTAAAAAAAAATCCAACTTTAGCCCTTAAGCGGAAAATAAACTTCCGAATCTGTTATTTTTTCTCTTTTTAAGAAACATACATATGTAGGTAGGTGTGTATGTACCTAAATAGTTAGTAGAAAATACATGAATGATGAAGGGAAACCAGTTTGCTTTATATGGCATATTGTTCTCTTTCTGTAAACGTATAAATATGAATGAGATTTACCAAATTAAGGCACTTGATAATGGAGACTTAAGACAATAATGCCCCTAATTATGAATATATGCAATGCAGATTATGCATGCATTTCTATAGGTATGTATATGTACATGCATACATAGATACGTGCATACGTACCAGAATAATATTAAATTTTGAGTAAACATTACAGACTCCTGTATTAATTTACCATTTAAGAAAATATTATTTAGTTATACATACATATGTATCTACCTAATATACGCAAACAACGTCAGACAACTTATATAACCAAGTTAAATGTGAAATAAATTCAAGCTCGTCCGCCTACTAGTATTAAGAAAATTAAATTCGATGTGGGTTTTTGCTTGTTACATTTTTTTTCAATGTTAAATTTCATTTAAGCAATAGAAAATACCTACAAGTATAACTATACTAAAAAGTTTCTGAAGTTTCTATGAAAAGAGTAAAATGGTTTATAAGAATATGAGTTAAATCAATACAAACATTGAAACAGGAGTATGTATTGAAAGAAAGGTTTATTTTTAATAAAAGCGAACTAATGCAAATGTTGAATATATTCTTTTATTTTCCGAATTTTAACTTCTTTTAAAAGTTTAAAATGCCTGTACATAAGAATCAATAATATACATGTGTTTACCCATCTACTACGATGATAGAAACTTTCTTATTTCTTATTATATTATTACAGCCTTATTTATAAAAATTATTAAGACTTTTTAAGGAAAATTTGTATGAAATTTATTTTCTTAAAAACCTTTTTAAAACCTTAATAAGTTTTATAAATAAGGCTGTTAATATTTAATTTTTGAATATGGGACAGGTATTAAGATATCGAAGGCTTATATTCAAAAAGTGCTATCTGCAAGGCTTGAAAATTTTAGAAGAGCGCAAAAAACTGTTATTTTCTCAAAGTGCATGGGTTATAACTAAATTTTAATGAATAGTACCATTTACAGAATACATCTTAAAAACCCTCGATATTTAAAATTAAGAATATACCTAGTTATGTATGTATGTACATACATATGTATGTATTATGGTATATGCAATTCTTACAATTTCTCTATATCTAATAACCTTCAAGCACAATACTATTTGGCTGAGTTGAATATGTATATAAATATACCGCATTTGATGACTCACTCATCCACTATGTACTAGCTTCTAAAAAGGACATTGTTTTCTTACATGTAGTATGTATGTATACGAAAGATTTGTACATATGCATACAGTTATGTACATACATACATATGTATATACAATGAACAGGCATCTGCTGTTCCTAAGTACTCGTATGACACACATTTACTAACTATAGTAACTACATATGTATGTACATATCGCTCATTTACTCAAACACCGTCATAACTCAAAAAACGCAATATTTTACTCTATAATGTAGAATTAATCTTCATATTGTTATTCACATTGTGTAAAAATCAGGGAGTGCAAATAAGTATTATTTTCCAAATTTAAACTAAGAAAAAAAAATAAACTAATAGAGAAGTGTTACGTGCACAAGGAATAAACCAAATACATAACTCCTTGTTAAAGTAGTCCTATAGATCCAATAATTTTTATTTGTTTAATTTATTTATTCCTCAGAAAATAACAGACATTTCTTGATTTTTATTTATTCCTCAGAAAATAATAACAGATATTTCTTGATTTTTATTTATTCCGCAGCAAATAAAAAATATTTTTTGAGATGCATTTTTGCTTAGAAAATAGCAGTTACTTTTCCCCCATATTCATAAAAAAATAAATGAAATTGAAATCCATTTTAGGAAAATTTTATATGAAAAATTTGAAATAAAATACATTTCTAACTCATTTTTCATTACATTTCATTTCATTTAATTTTATTTATTTTCTAAATTAATATTAGCCGATTTAAAATTTATAGGCAGATTTTGTAAAAAATTTCGTTTCTAAACGTTTCAAATTTGTATGAAAAATAACGAAAATTCGATTCAAAAAATATTTTTTCCATACAAATTTCAAAACGAAACAAAAACGTTTCTATCTACAAAATTTGGTCTTTAATTTATAAAACAAACTCTTACATGTTATACTAAATTTACTTTTTTATTTTTTTTTTAAAGATTTTTAAGCAAAAAATCAAAATCAAAAAGTAACGGTTTGTTTTCTAAACAAAAAATAAAACCCAAAAAATTACTCTTATTTCCTGAGAAATAAATTAAAATCAAGAAATAGCTTTTATTTTAATAAAACTCAAGAAATTACTTTTATTTTCCGAGAAATAAACTAAACTCAAGCAATAATGATTAAAAAGTAATTTTTAAAAGAAAACTTATAAACGTTACGGTCGCTGATAAGAATACATATTTAAATTTAATTGAACTAGAATACTCAACCCATATCGTATATACTATTTAAATAAAAAAATAAAATTTTCTTTTTCCATTGTCTCGTTGTTTGTCAAAGTACTCTTTTTTAGTTATGACGTTGTTTAAATAAATACACGACATATACATACATACATACATATGTTAATACTCGTATCCATATAACCCTTAAAGTTTGCAAAAACTACCATCATAACTACTAAAAATTGTTTAATCAATAGTTTATTAAAGGCGTAGCTGGCATGTGCTTGCCAAAAGCTGTACTGCAATATCAAATGCAATAGCACCCAAGTACATATTTATGTACATACTTATATGAATATGTACTATGTGCTTATATTTGATATAAATAATTACAATATATACGCAAGTATGTACAGAAAAGTCCACCGTTTGTCACGTTATATCACCAAGCAATTTAGCTTTTAATTTTAGAGTCTTGCTGTTCGATTTTTCCTATCTTTTACTAACGTTCATATTCATTCAAAAACAATTTTGAGTAGGTATATGACTTTGAGTCAAAATAACGGCCCAACTTTCAAAATCAATTCGATTCAAATCGAGTCTGAGGGATCGATAATATTCTACTTCCTGCAGAAATCGCTAATCTTAAGACATACAATACAAATATGTAAAGCTACTATTACATGTAATTACTATAACAATTGTTATATGTACATATTTACATGTTTACACATACATACATACATATATGTATACTTATATATTTACACAACACTTCTTAAGGCCCAATTTTCACGAGGCAATTTTACTTGCGCAAGTCATACAATTTTCTATATATACATATCCATACAAGTCAAATTTGATATAGAGCGAATGATAGCAAAAACAGAATTCCCAGTACATGTATGTAGGTATGTATGTAAATTACTCTTTTGTAATTTTGAATTGTGATAAATAAATGAAATGAAATGAAATAAAACGACATATTGATAAATTTTTACTAGCAGTTTTCACATGATTAACAAAGGAATAAAGCCACCAATTTTATAAAATTATTCTTTACAAAAGAACTGGTAATAAATTAGTCCTAAAGAAGTAGAGTGGTACTATTGTAGTTATCTAAAATGCTAATTTAATAATTAAGATGATATGGGATAGTTTACAGTTCGGAACTAGTGGTGGTGATATATTTCTGTTAGTAAATTACTAGTTGCATACTAGTTCGACCTCCTGCAGGGTATTTACATAAGTATAAATGTGTATATATTTTAGAAGAACAATTAGCAGTGCATAATTACAGTGGATCCCCATAGTCCAGCATTACCTGCAGGTTACGCGCTTACATACATATGTACATACATTTATAGACACATGCCCATCTTTGAACATATGAAAACAAATTTAGCAAAAAGGAAAGCATCAATTATTTGGTACTTACCAATGCAGAGCCTTATTGAATAGGTGTCCAAAACAGATTATCCTTGAATTTTCATTTGAAACAAAACAATCGGCAGAAACCACATTCAGAAATTTAACAAATTTTTACCACTCAATTTTTTGCTTTATTTGTTTTCATTTTTTATGTGTACATTCTACACTTGAATTTACATATATAATTATATTGATAAATATCAAAGATATCTTTTTAAATTAATAAAACACAAAATATCACAAAAATCCAACTTCTAAAAAATAAAACCTATTTTTTTTGCAAAGCATGGTGAATGCGCGCCTTGTTTTTTTTGCAGCTTCGCTGCCCACAACTAGCATTGCATTTAAACAGCAACGTCAAGCGACCAT
This sequence comes from Tachina fera, assembly GCA_905220375.1. NCBI lineage: Eukaryota > Metazoa > Arthropoda > Insecta > Diptera > Tachinidae > Tachina > Tachina fera. The sequence continues at coordinate 183,915,828 of LR999963.1, forward strand.
GCGACCAGCGGAAAAATTTACCATATCTAGATATCAGCTAACGATATGTCATGTAATAATTAACATAATGTTCAACATCTATCTTATATCAAATATTCTATGACCATATAAGATCTTAATTCGTTTAAACAAATAGTAACATCGACCAAGGCAGCTGCAGCTTGACTTATATCTCGTTTTCTTGAGCAACGTCATAACTCAAAAAATACAGATTTTGAGTTAATAGTGCGGAATTCTTTTAATATAATTATTCACGTTGTGTAATAATTTGATACAAAGATGATGTACATATGTATATTCCACTCTTGAGAGGAAAATAAAATTTTCTTTTGCAGTTAAGTTGTATAAATTGAAAACTTTGCTATTTTCTTTAAGAGTAGTTTTTTGGGTTATGACGTTGTTCAAATAAATGAGCGATATTTACAAAGCACTGAATAGGTGTTTATGTATGTGTACATATGTACATACATACACACGTAACTATTATTTAGGTATTGATGTTGTTTATTAAAATTAAATTTATTTAATGACATCATAAATCAATTTGAAAGATAGTAGGTACTTATGTGGGTTGTTTTTCATCTTAGAAATCTTATTGAAAAAAGTATGTACATATAACCGAAGTCTGGGCGGCCGTCTTCCCATTTGGGAATGAATGCAGTCAGACATAAGTACATACATACATACATATCGATGGGCACAAGTAGAAAGGCCTCGACTCATAGTTTCACGAAATTCGAGTTTTTCAGTGATTCCTATACATTTCACACAAATTCACCTCGTCACAAAAATTTATTGCAATAGTGTAAAAAATAACGCAGTTTTGCTGTTTATTACTGTTTTTTCCCTTGTAAAATTAACAATTATTTGAGTTAGGGCCTTTCTACTTTCTACCATAAAAATATACATACGTGCATGTGTACTATCTTATAATAAACTCCAACCATTAGTCACTAATTACATACATACATAACGTTCCATGAGGTGGAATGAGAACATTTTTACATACAAACAAAAAATACTACAGCCACAGCCGCTGAAGGGAAATCACAAATCTGACGACGCCTTACCAATGAGTCACAACTAAAATATCTTAGAAATAAGGAAAAGCTATTTTTAATTATTCCGATTCATTATTTAGTTTTCAATTAGTGTGTGCATGCTGCATGTATACACTTCTGTAGCCTACAAAAAGAACAGACAGCCAAGTTCATTCAACTTTTGCAATATTCCCCCCCCCCCCCCCCACAAGTCTGTTTACCTCTAGCGTATTTCTCTAATTCTACAAATCCTCAGATTTTCTTAAAAAACGTCAGTTTGCGAACTAAGCTTAAATAAAAGAATTGAATTTTCAATTAATGCAATTTAAAAATCATTTTATTTTCTTTTTCTTCCCTTTTCATAGCTTCTTCGTTTTTCAATGTGCATTTTTTAATTTTTTTTCGCATTCATTTTGTCAATTTAAAAATAAAAAAATTTATAATTAACAGTTTGGTTTTTGTATATTGAATATAATTGGTTTTCAGCAAAGAGGGTGATAATTTTTTCAATACACGCTTCTTGTCTTTTTTATTTTCGACTTTTTAATATTCTTCGACGCCTTCAGCCTCGCCATCGCCAGAATCCATACCAACTTCCTCGTAATCTTTTTCGAGGGCAGCTAAATCTTCACGAGCTTCGGAGAATTCACCTTCTTCCATACCCTCACCGACGTACCAATGGACAAAAGCACGCTTGGCGTACATCAAATCGAATTTGTGATCGAGACGAGCCCAAGCCTCGGCAATGGCGGTGGTGTTGGACAACATGCAAACGGCACGTTGTACCTTGGCCAAATCACCACCGGGCACAACAGTGGGTGGTTGGTAGTTAATACCGACCTTGAATCCAGTGGGACACCAGTCAACGAATTGAATGGTGCGCTTAGTCTTGATGGTGGCAATGGCGGCATTGACGTCCTTGGGCACAACATCACCACGATACAACATGCAACAGGCCATGTATTTGCCGTGACGGGGATCGCACTTAACCATTTGGTTTGCTGGTTCAAAGCAGGCATTGGTGATTTCGGCAACAGACAATTGCTCGTGATAGGCTTTCTCGGCAGAGATGACGGGAGCATAGGTGACCAAGGGGAAGTGGATACGTGGGTAGGGCACCAAGTTAGTTTGGAATTCAGTCAAATCAACATTGAGAGCACCATCAAAACGCAAGGAAGCGGTGATGGATGAAACAATTTGGCCGATCAAACGATTCAAGTTGGTGTAAGTGGGACGCTCAATATCCAAATTACGACGGCAGATATCGTAAATGGCTTCATTGTCAACCATGAAGGCACAATCCGAGTGTTCCAAGGTCGTGTGTGTGGTCAAAATAGAGTTGTAGGGTTCTACAACAGCTGTGGAAACTTGTGGAGCGGGGTAGATTGCGAACTCCAATTTCGATTTTTTGCCATAGTCCACAGACAAACGTTCCATCAACAAAGAGGTGAAACCAGAACCGGTACCACCACCGAAGGAGTGGAAGATCAAGAAACCTTGGAGGCCAGTACATTGATCAGCCAACTTACGAATGCGATCGAGGACCAAGTCAACAATTTCCTTGCCAATGGTGTAGTGACCACGAGCGTAGTTGTTAGCGGCATCTTCCTTACCAGTGATCAATTGTTCAGGGTGGAATAATTGACGGTAGGTACCGGTACGCACTTCATCGACTACAGTGGGTTCCAAATCGACAAAAACAGCTCGGGGAACATGTTTGCCAGCACCAGTTTCACTGAAGAAGGTGTTGAAAGAATCATCACCGCCGCCGACAGTCTTATCAGAAGGCATCTGACCATCAGGTTGGATACCATGTTCCAAGCAGTACAATTCCCAGCAGGCGTTACCAATTTGTACACCAGCTTGACCGACATGGATAGAGATACATTCACGCTGTAAAGAAAAATTAACAGATAAAATTATTTTCCACTATTTCAACTTATGTTACATAGTTAAATGAGCAGAAAAATGACGTCAGCATCTTTGCCTATGCTTCTTTTTCACATGGGCGCGGCCGCTTTAAAGTGGTACATACGAGAAAAAACATACCACAAATGGGCATTTAAATTAATCATATTTGCCGGTTGTTACTACTTTTTCCATTAATTTACACATTTTATCACAACACATAGATCAATTAAAACAAAATTTTACATTTTTGGCTGTGTACAGTTATACACACATTTTTTTCCATAGAATTTTATGCACATCTTTTTCAGCTTATTTAACCAATTCATAACAACAGCACTGACATTTTTGCCAACAATTTTTTTATTTAATAACTTACCATTTTGATTAATTAGTTTTTCTTTAAAACACACAAGAATTCAAGTTTTATTAATTTGTATTGATGCAAGTTCGGAGCAGCCGGTTATGAAGCTTACCACAAACAGATATCGAGTGATTTCAATTTTTCAGCTGCAGTCGTATTTATACGTCTGATACAATCGTAGACGACGCCTTCTTCGTTTTATTGATTTCTTCCAATTATATTTACATGTTGCCGGTACTGAGCTGAACTGTGTTCAGTTGCTGCAAATTCTGCCATACGGTAGTGCTGTGTTGAATTTAAAGCATTGGTAGGCCCTAAAATTAATGATAAGACTGTTCATGATGCTATTTAAAGTTTTTTGAGAAACATATTTTATTAATGTATTTAATAAGATTTAAAATCAAATCAATCATACAATTACGATATATAAAAAAATATATATTGTTCTGTCGTACATATCATAAATTTTTTTCCTATGTGAAGGCAGTGGTCGTGTATAGTCAGTCACAAAATTTTTTTAAAATTCAGTTAGTATCATCTTGGGCATATAGCCTACAAATTTAATTTGTAGAACATGTGTAATAAATATATAATAATAATATAATAACAATAATAATAATAATATTGTTTTTTGTCGGTTAAAAACTCGAAATTCTTGTGAATGCGAAAACATTGGACAATAAACTTTTTAAGCTAAGTAAATCAAATCACTTTTAAATGTAGTTATTTTTGTTATCTTTGGAGTTATTCTTGTCCATAGGTTGAAATAAATATATATTTTACGAGGAGTAACCGTGAGTTTTGGACTCAAAGTTATTTTGGCTGAAAGCAATACTACTGTGGGTGTGTTGAGTATAAGATCGAGGAATTTGAGCACCTACTCCATACTTAATATTTATTCATTCTTGATTTTAACATAAACATTTACGGCCCTATGTATTACCAAAAATTGGCATGAAGTTAGCATAAGTGGTAAAATTGAACATGATGTTAAAGAGTTTTGTCATGAAAGTTCACATTAAAAATCATGCAAGGACTTAGAGGAGGGTTCAAATTAGGTAAAGCGACCATTTTTAATGTTAAATTGTATGAAGGAACTCGTTAACACCTAATTCAATTTCGTCACTTATGCTAACTTCATGCTAATTTTTGCTTATACATATTGCCGTTAATATATTGAAAGTTCCAAAGATTGTAGCATCTTTGTTTGATATACCGATACCTTTTGTAATCATTTATTAACATATAAATGCTTTTGTGAATTAGTACCAAAAGAAAGTACCGAATATACTACCTGCTTGCTACATCTATGTGCCTGCCCTTAAGCCGATAGTGCCGTTAATGTAATGTAAACAAACAAAAATTAAGCAATCTTTTCAAAAGAATTTTCTTAAAATCCATCTATAAATATAATTTATCTTTATCACATTAAAACAGAATAACAAATAAAATAATCATCAGTACGAAATAAAATGACATTAACAAAAACCGTAGATCAAATGACGATTCTAAGTGGTGACAGATCAAAGTAAGTAATTTTTTTCTAAAAGAAAAGATATGCTTTACAAAACATTATTTTTTCAGACTCAAAGATCTACTATGTAATCGTTTGGCTGAATGTGGCTGGCGTGATGAGGTACGTCTAATGTGCCGTACCATCATCAAAGAAAAAGGGAGTAACATCAAAGTGGATCAACTAATATCGGAAGTAACACCAAAGGCTAGAGCCATAGTACCAGATGCAGTTAAAAAAGAACTATTAATGAAAATAAAGGCAATTCTAGCGGCTCAAGAAGGCATTGAAATGTAGCATAACTTAATCATCTGATATAATTATTGAAAAAATGAAATTTTTCTAATTAGTAATTTCTTGTTAAAATAAATTTATTTAAGACATTGAATTGCATAAACCGCAATTACTAACTGGACACATTTTCATTTGGGTATCTTCACCAACGCGCAAAACTATTGCCATACCATTTTCGGCGTGAGTGGAAATGTGGCAGTGTAAAATCCAATAGCCTGGATTGTTTGTATAAAAACGTATAATAGTATAGCCGTAAGCTGGTACTTGTACGGTATCTTTAAGTGGGGCTTTGGATAGACGTCTTGGAAGAGGATTTCGATGATCGATTTGTTCTATCTGTAATTAAATAAGAGTTAAGAAATATATTTATTTAGTATTTTTTCTTTATTTGCAATATAAATAACGAAATTAAAAATAATGGGCCTTATTACGAGTGTCGTATTTCGTACTTGATTAAAGAAAACATCTTGCAATATTCTACAAAATCGTCGTAGTCGAAGTCGTAATACGACACTCGTAATAAGGCCCAATAAATATGGGTTTGCGGCTATACGTATCGTATTTTAAATTAATTTTGTTTGCCCATGGCAAAGAAGTATATTTTTCATATACATATGTATGTACGTATGTTAAAAGTCCATATTCTTGCTTTAAAAATCTCAAGTTGAGATTCTCAACTTGAATTCTTTTATTTTGTTATTCTCTGTGTTAATAATAGAGATTCTGTAAAATAATTGATTTAAATTTTGTGATTTTCATATGTAATGTATGAACGCAATTGTAAAAATTTATGAGTTAAAAGAAGTATAGTAGCTAATTGATTTTGCCATACAAAATCAAGGAATACTATCGTACATACATACATACATACATACATGTTTATATTATAATTGTACATATGGATGTATGTATGTACATTTGCACTAATAGCATAGACAGACGACAGCGTTAATTTGCATTAACTGTCTTAATTCAAATTAACTTGTGAATTATCCCCATTTCAATGCGCATTAGATTTACCGTAAGTAAATGCACTAAATGAAATTGAATTAATACTGAATTTAGCTATTTCAATATGGCAATACCGTCAATAAAAATTAAATTAATTTTTAATTTTCATAATTAAAATGGACTCCAAGGCGAATTTAGTATCTGAATGATGGATTCAAAGTCAGGAAATATACATAACCCTACAAGAAATGAATGATTGAAACTAAAACAAACAAATTTTTTCACTAATACATTTAAAACAATTTTACATTCAATTCAATAATGACAGTCAATTGACTAGTCATTTGATGGGAAGTGTGATGCAACTTCACACATACACAAAAGTTTCCATCACATTTTTCATTTTGCCTTTAATAATTTGATAGAAACTTTGTTCTAGGCAATGATGAATATAGCCTGCATGACTATCGATCAAATGAGCAGTCAATTGACTGGTAGTGTTCTTGTAGGGTACATAACCCTACAAGAAATGAATGATTGAAACTAAAACAAACAAATTTTTTCACTAATACATTTAAAACAATTTTACATTCAATTCAATAATGACAGTCAATTGACTAGTCATTTGATGGGAAGTGTGATGCAACTTCACACGTACACAAAAGTTTCCATCACATTTTTCATTTTGCCTTTAATAATTTGATAGAAACTTTGTTCTACGCAATGATGAATATAGCCTCCATGACTATCGATCAAATGAATTCAAAATAATCACTTCCGGTTTTGTAGTGCGTTACGCTTTTAAATAAATTTGCATCAATCTTAAAATTCTGGAGATCCCATTTCCAAAATTTTATTGTATAATAAATAAGAACATTTTAGGCAAATTAAAATAAAAAAAACTCAAAGAGAAAAAGTGTACATATTAAAAAAAATTAAAGAGAATTGGTCATTTCCGGTATTGCAGTGCGTTACCCTTGTAAAGAAATTTGCATAACTCCTAAACTTATGGATATCCCATTTTCAAGCTTTTGCAGTGTAATCAGAAATCACTATAATAATCTTGGTAAAAGAGATATATAAAAGTGTCGAAGTTAGAAAAACATCATACAAAAAAAGAAAAAAAAATATTTGGCACAAAAATTTTTATGTAGTCCGCTTCACGAAGAATGCCTTGATGTAACAATTTTATTGGTAAAAAAAATTCGACTGTGAATAAGTACGTTTATGTGTCAATGTAGCTCTTCGATTGTTACAAATTTCGGAATTTTTCTTTTCATATATTTTTATTTCGTATTACTTTCCTATTACGTTTTTAGTTTGCCAATATCACTAAAATTATGCTTTCGATTTTGCAAAATAAAAACAGTTTGGATATGAATACATACATATGTACATCATATGTACATACATATGTACATCATATGTACATACATATGTACATCATATGTACATACATATGTATGTATGTATGTATATGTATGTGTATGTATGCATTATTTTATTAACAAAAACCTACATACATACATACTTATCATTCGATGTATCGAAAAACCCAAAAATCTGGCATTCAAAAAATAATGAGTTAGGATCTTTCTATATTAAGGTAACGATATACACAGTTCACAATTACCCGAATTTCCATTAGTTATCTTTTGGTATGTACGTACGTACTATGAACATACATACATTCAAGTTGAGATTACACGAGACCTAAAATTAGAAAATTCAGTTAAGTGCGACTTTGATTCGCGCACGAAGGATTGTGTACGGACACTAGATATGTAATTCAAAACGAATAAATAAATAGTTCTGGATTTTTTTGTTTTTGAGTTTATTCGGTTTTGAGCGTTTTTTAGTTTTGTAATTTTTTAATTTTGGCGAATTTTTTTAATTTTTTTCATATAAACGATTTTTCACGTTTTAGCAATTTTTTTGGTTTTTGGCTTTTTTTCAATTTTGCGATTTTTTTTCATTTTGGCGATTTTTTTAATTTTGGCGTTTTTTTTCATATAGGCGATTTTTTACGTTTTAGCGATTTTTTTGGTTTTTGGCTTTTTTTTCAATTTTGCGATTTTTTTCATTTTGGCGATTTTTTTAATTTTGGCGTTTTTTTTCATGTAGGCGATTTTTTAGTTTTGGCGCTTTTTTCACGTTTTGCCGATTTGGTTTGGTTTTTGGCTTTTTTTCAATTTGGCGATTTTTTTCATTTAGGCAATTTTTTCATTTTGGCGATTTTTTTTCATTCAGGTGATTTTTTTAGTTTTGCGCCTTTTTCGCGTTTTGGTGACTTTTTTCGGTTTTTGGCGCTTTTTCAATTTGGCGATTTTTTTTTCATTTTGCAATTTTTTTTTCATTTGGGCGATTTTTTTAGTTTTGGCGCCTTTTTCGCGTTTTGGCGATTTTTTTCGTTTTGGCGATTTTTTAATTTTGTCGATTTTTTCGGTTTCGCCGATTTATTTTAGTGTTATAATTTTTTTTTAGTTCTGTGTTTTTTTTGTTTAAGCGATTTTTTTTGGTCTTTGGCGATTTTTTTTTGGTTTGTCGATTTTATAATTTCCCGTTTAATTTTACCGTTTTTGAAAATTTCAAGAGTTTAGCTCTTGCGGTTCCCAAGATATAGCAAGTTGACAAAATTACATAGTCAAAATTTCATTAACTGATGGATCACCCTTTAATTAAAATTTTAGTGTTTATTGTTGTAGTCTGTATAAAAATACACTAATTTTACAAATTTCAAGACGGCCAGACGGACAGCGTAGTGAGGTTCCTTTGGTGTACGGAACCCTAATAAATTGCATACGATTCGACGCAGCCGCATACAACAATCTTAATTAGTTTTGCCTTACGTTGTTTTATATATTTTAGTTGACTTAAAGTAGCAAAATTTACCTTATCAATTTTATCTACTCCCAACACACCCATACCCACAACACGCACAGTATAGCCGTGTAAATGTATTGGATGTGCAGTATTCGATTTTCCCGATATGACCATTTCGATGTGTTTAAAAGCCGGAACTTGTAAAACATTAGTACATTTGCAATGCCTTTTCAAACAATTAAAACCCAACCCTACTTGTTGAGTGCGATTACAAAACAGTTTGCCAATACCTAAATTACGTGTTTGCAACATCGATACTCTGGGCAGAGAGAAGGTAATATCATCCATTTGAAATAGAAATGAGCCACCACGAATCACCAAGTTCATACTGGTATATAATGTCATATCAGGTTTTTGAGTAGGTTTATTTTTCAGTAGTAAAGCCTTGGCATCATTGAATCCGAAACGTTTGCGGTTTGTTGCACTCGAGACATCGAAACCATTGAATTCCACAGCATTTGGTGGTTCATACATATAACTTGGTGTAGGGCCTTGGGGCATTGCCAAACGATTAGCACCCATATAGTGTAAAACAGCTTCTTGATGTAAATTGTTGACTTTACAAAATGAATAGCCTTTGACACGAATCCAATAGTTATCAACGGCACCATTGGCATTCAATACAAAATCAAAACGTTCACCACCGTGCAGGGTAATTTTTTGTACTACTATCGGTTCTATATCATTGCCATCACTCGATATCACCATCAAATCGTGCCGGTCAATGCTTAAACTTATGGGACAATTGGTGATACCATTAAATACAACACGAAATCTGTAACGTCCTCCCCGAGCTACTGTAAATTTGGAATACAAAATGGGCTTTGAATCTGTGTTTAAGTTTCTACCCAAACCATTTATTAGTATATTTTTTGATACCGTTTCATCCAAATCATATGTCCAATCTTGCACCAACATAACATGATCCGTGTAATCGAAATCATATAATTGAGCATGTACATTGTCTTTACGCGGCAGTCGCGCTATCATAGCACCAGCTAGACCAAATGCTCTTTGATGATCTGTATGACTATGCCACCAATGTGTGCCAGCATGATCGACTTCAAAGCGATAACGAAAAGCCTGACCCGGCTCTATGGGATATTGTGTGACATGAGGCACTCCATCCATGTGAGGATTGGTAGTTTGATGCATGCCATGCCAATGTACAGTGGTAGTTTCGTGCATACTATTTATTACATCAGCCACAATAGTATCGCCGTAACATACTTCGATGGTTAGACCTAAAGAGATATGTATGTACATATGTATATCGTTAACTTAATACGAAAAGGCCCCAACTCATAATTTTTTGGAAACAATATTTTTACATATTACGATAGACCATTACTAGATACTACTCTTCCAAAAAAAATCAGATGAATTCGGAAAAAAATACCGAAATTATAGTCTAATAAAAATTGCGTTTAAAAAAATTTTGTATCAATATTGCATTTTTTTTATTTAGTTTTTTCCTTCCCTGTAAACTATGAAAAACATGAGTTAGGGCCTTTTCGTATTATGTTAACGATATATTTTTTTTTGAATATGTAGCAGATAAAGTTAAAAGGGACATATATGGGTCGAAAGAGTAGATTTTTACTTTTTTTCAGTGATTCTTATTAGAGATGTGCAAATGTCGTGATTTTATCGTGTCACGCGTAAATCACGCCTGATCGTGATCAAATTTATAATTAATAACGCGTGAGTGCATGAGCATGACTTAAAATCACAAAAATAATATTTTTGAAAATCACAAAAGAGGTTTGTGACTTCAAAATGTGTGGTTGAAGTATACTGATGTTTTGTTGCAGCAACAATGAAATGTATATAGACAAAGCTGAACCAACAGCAAATATATTTAAAATTAAAATTAGCTCAATATACTTTATCCGGTAAAAACCGGGTAATTTTTAAAAAGTTACAAGCCTCAAAAGTTTTTTTTGAGTCCCAGGTTGTCAACTTTGGGCAACTGTAATTCCACTCCAGTTCAACTCAGATGGCTGTCATGTCATGTGTTATGAAGCCGAAGTCCTCCTCTATGGATGTTAGAAGTTTCATATAAATCCAATCAGTAGTTTAGAAATTCCAGATTTATAACCATTTATTTTTTAAAAACCCCACTGTGCAATGTAAATTTTACATATGCACGTGCATACATACATATGTATGTGTAAAAACCTATTTTCAGCCCAAAAATCATACAAATTTGATTATATACTTTTTCGTGATAGTTTGTAAATCACTCGTGTGTGATTAAAAATATTTTATTCGTGATCGTGCGTGATCGTCAAAAAACGCTTACGTGCACATCTCTAATTCTTATAGTAGGCCACACGGTCTGCCGCAAAATACACTTTTGATAAAAAAAAGTAAAAAATCCCATGGATGTGACAAAACTTTTCGGCAACCGATCTAATTTGCTTGAAACTCGTCACTCAGTGGTTTTAGGGGTCGCTGATTACGAATCTGGTCTTAGATTTTAAAAATCCAAAATGAAACTCGTTTCAAACCAAAAACTTATTTTCTGAGCAATGATAGGTCCCTTTTAACTTTCTGTGTCACATATATACATACATATATGTAGGTTGTCTGTCCTATTAGGTATTTCCCTTATTTAAGACGATTCCTTAAACTATTTACTCACCTGGCAATTGACCATTCATTACCATTATCTCAGTTGGTACTCCATCGGCATATTTACAATCATCAAAATCACCTGCGCTATTCGATTCTTGGAGATTATATGGATTTATGTATTCTCGATTACCATGTTTATAGCGATTTTTTACGTTTAAATAACGTGAACAGCCTGGACCCATAGTTTCGTCATAATGAGCAACTAGATAATAATAACAGGTCATTTGTTGGTTGGGTACACATTCGCGCTTACAGGGATGATCTTTTAAGTTATCACTGCGAGCCATACGCCAGTATCGGGCCTCGCCAATAGTAGAAATTTTTGGATATAACTTGCGTATCTGAGCAAAACGTGTTGTGGGATGATTTGGGTTCACTAAAACCAACGAAGTTGAAATTTCATTTTAGATAAAAATGTTTCGATTAGACAAGGGGAAGAGCTAATAAGTCTTTAGGGTCATGTAAGAAATTCTAGGATCTTGAAACAAAATAGGTTTCAGTAATATAAGAAGTGGCAAAAGACGACTGCCGACTTTGGTCGGACTCATTCTGTAATTTGTTTTTGACACAATCCGATGATCAAATCCATATAATTTACCCTACAAGAAATGAATGACCGAAACTAACACAAATGAAATTTTTTCACTAACACATTTGCAATAATCTTCCATTGAATTTAAGAATGCCAGTCAATTGACTGGTCATTTGACTGGTAGATATGACCGACACATTTATTAATTATAGTTGCTCCTCTCTAACCTGTATGTTAGAGTGAAACATCGAATCTACATATGCCAAAACTTTTAAGACGTCGCGTTTTATTGTAAAATATACGATTCGTTGGGTCTGTGAAATAAAATTTATACAAGTGCTAAGAAAGTTAAGTAACAACAATAATGTCTAAAAGAAATTGAAAAGTTTCATTTAGTTTATACGTTTATATACATATTTTGTTTTTAAATTTTAGATTTTTACAAAAAGCAAGGTGTGTTGGAGCTAACAAAAAGTGTTAGGAAGACCACATTGGTGTCACCTGCGTTATTCTGGATTGGTTTGTTTTTATATATTTATATTACTTATTTATTTATTTTATTATAATAAAAAACGATTAAAATAACATAAAAATTATTATTTTTTATTACATTTTACCAGTTTCTACGTAAATATTGACTAGTAATAGGTGACCAGTTGCCCTGTAACCATTGACTAGTCATAGTTTACCAATGCTTATGTAATCTGTGACTGGCAAAAACGTAGCAGAATAAGCAGTTCAGATATATGTGTTTTAGTTATGTGACTTTAATAAGTTAGAGATAGAGAAAACATCACACGTACACAAAAGTGCTGTGGTCATTTTTTTCACCAAGCCCCTAATAAACTAACTGGGGACAGTGACCGAAGTTGTGGTCGTCGCTACTAGTCAAATGACTGGTAGCCTTCTGGTAGGGTAAATGACTTTGATCATCGGTTTGTTTTAAAAAGTGAATGAGTCAACACCATCGGTGGATGCATACTAAATATTGATTAAGCGTCTGTGGTCATGGGAAATTTTTTGTCGAGTGAAATCATTTCGGAAAAAGCGAATAATAAAATCGTCTAAGAATACAATTTTATTTTGGGATGCTGAAAAGCTTTCTTTTTTACTGTGTTTTAAGGACTTAATCACCTTTATTCCGGTTGTCAATATCGACGTCACGTCAATACAATATCAAAAACATATGGCTTGTGTACTCGCTCTCTCGTACAATTTTGTGCTATTCTTTTCGACAACGGCCAGACAAGCCCGGATTTTTAGGCATTGTATTGATGTGATGTCGATGTTGACAACTGGATTAAGGGTGTATATTTTCCCCTCGTATACATAGATGTACATACATACATACGTATGTATGCAGGTATGTGTGCATGAATGTAAGTATATACCTTGGCAATTTGTCACTTTCGTTCGATAAAATATTACTACACTGAATAAAATAATAAGTAACCGATATTTGAACATGATTGTTGTCTGTGCGATTGCTTTATGTTAACTAATTTTAAAATAAAATATCATTGCTGATTCTTGAGAATACAGTCTAGAAATTGGGTGTATCTTTCAATTCTATCATACTTCTTTTACCTTGTAATTACTGCGTGTTTGAAGCACAATAACAATACATAGGAAATGTTGTTATCATTATTTAAAAAACCCAATTTGAGAAAACGAATAATTGATATACACACATACATATATATGTATGTATATACACATGTCCATATAAATATTCATATATTTAAGATTGATCTAGTCTGCACAAAAAGGGGATGAGTAACGAATCTTTTATCTTCAAAAAGTTAAATTTTTTGTTGGTAATTTCAATATGTTTATTTTTTCATAATTTTTAATATGCTTTAATTATATTAGCCAATGTTAATTTTGATCTATAAGTACTCATACTTCTTATACGTGTTTTACACAGACAAAGTTTACTTTGCAAAGTCTTGAGTTTGTGGGAGAGAATGGATAACAGCTCTCACTTTTTCCTTATTGCCACAATTAGAGAGCGATAAAAGTTTGCTAACATTATTCTTGGTACTATTTCGACTCTCGATATGTTGCATTAAATTATTAATTAATAATAAAAATACAAAAAATAACAGTTATTTTCTAAATTTCAATTCAAAAAGTCAAAGCAAAACAGTCTGGCTTTTCCATATTTGAATGTATTTTCTGGTCACAAATAATATTTCAAATTTTACTAGTTTTTTCGATTGAAAATTTTACTTTTATTTTTGGGTCAACAATAATACTCTTATACCAGTTGTCGACATCGACGTCACTTTTATACAATACCAAAAAAAAATGGATTGTTCACTTGCTGTCGATAACAATTTGTGCTAATAACAAACTATTTCCGTTCTAGAAAATAGCATAGGTCTAGAAAATAGCATAAACCTGCCAACAGGAGTCAGTTGTTTTCGACAACGGGAACATATTATGTATATGGGCTTATTAAGACCAACTTTATTGGTATTGTGTTAAAGTGACGTCGATATTAAATTGAATTGGAATAAGGGTGAATATAAATTCAGATTTTTTTTAAATTTTAGAAGTAACACTCATGCAATGAAAACCTACTACTATTACTAGGTGTTAGCTTCTTTTAGAACAGAGATAGCGACAGAGAAGACAGGTGGTGAAGGGAGAGATACAGAAAAGCTTCATTCTTTTACAAGTCCGCTGTATTTGATTGGTTATTTTAATCACAGAATAGTTTTAATTCTGCTGCACCATACCGACGAATCCGCTGAAGCTGGTGTAGTTCAGTGCAGTTGTGCATTTTGTAAACATCAAAAACACATTTTATATACACACTAGGTCTGTTCATTTACTTTCCCAGCAGAAACCAGCAACGAGAGAGTAAAGCAGAAATTTACAAAATTACTCTCCTAAATATGAAAAAGTAAATGAAGGCTTTAGAGTCTAAACACAATGTTTGCGATGCGGTGCGATTTCTCGTTGCGGGAGAGAAAAATAAACATAATACAACGGAAGACGGCGACGGCAATACTTGTCATTGTTTGTTTAAATTTTTATTAATTTTTTTTGTGCATACATTTTTATAACTAAAAACAAAAAATGATTAACATTTTATACATTCGTAGATATATTTGATATATTTTTTAAACTTTTATTATCTATGACAAAAATGTTTGAACTTCAAAATCATTTTTTTTTTACAAAAATGTTGTGAACACAGCCAATTATTAAAAATCTACGGCAACGTCAGCAAGAGAAAGAGTATCAAAAATTGAGAGAATAAGAAACTCCGCAATGAAAATAAAATAGATTTTAACTGTATTCCGTTCCGCACTGAGGTTTTTTACTTCAAAATCGTATGGAAACCCGCACCGCAATAAATAATCGTTACATTGTGTTCAGACTCTTACTTGTAAAAACTTGCAAGAATATTTTATTCATATCAGAACCATGGATGTAAATCATGATACAATTGTACTTTTTCTCATGTATTTTGTTTGATAATATTTTAAATTGCAATTTTTTTTTAGAAATTGATATTTAATTTAAAATTGTGTACACCGTTTAATTTATTATGTATTACTGTTTTTTTGCATTTTTCATAATTTTTTAATTTTATTCATTAACAATTACAAAAATGACACTTTCCATCTCGGATCATGTATGATAAACAAACAATGTTTTTTTAACAAAGAAATTCATATTTTTCATTTTTCCTTTTTCAGATATTTTTTAAATAATTAATTTGACAACAAAACACTCAACAGGTGGTTGGATTTCTTGCAAGTAAAAATTTTACTAGTAATAATTTGTAGGAATTTTTTTGCCTCTCAATTTTTACTCTCTTTTTACGCTCTCTCCTTGCAAACATTTTGAGTTAATGAACACTTCCCAGTAAAAATTGTTACAAATTCGTAAAAATTTTTAGTAAATGAACAAACCTTTTATTTGTATTATATTAACTTTTTGACGTTTGTTTCAAATTTACATAAACTGTTTGCCCAAAAGTTCAAAAGGAGCACCATGAAACAAACAAGTCTCGCAAGTTTGGCCAATTGCACAAATGGCAATTTTAAGAGTTCTCATGAAAATCCTTATTAACCCCTGACAGTTTGTAGTGTGTGTCTCTGTGTATCTGTGTGTCCGTCCGTGTCCACGTATAGGCCAAACGGCTGGATCGATTTTAATTTAGTTTTTTTGTTTGAAAGGTGACTCGATCGAGAGGGTTCTTAGCTATGTTTGCAGAAAATCGGTAAAGCCGTTTAGCATCTTTTCTAGATATATTCGGGGGTTTTTAAAATTTTTAATTTTTATTATCCTTTTCCACTCTACTAAGGTTTGTCTTTGGTGCAATTTGTTCCTTAAATATTACCTTTAATTCCAGTTGCCGTCATCGACGTCACTTTAACACAACACAAAAAAATTGGTGCTCATATATCCGTTGTGGAAAACAACTGACTCCTGTTGGCAGGTTTATGCTATTTTCTAGACCCTAGGAAACGGAAATAGATTTTCAGGTGCGCAAAGTTTCTCTCGAGAGCGAGTAAACAAGCCCCAAATTTTTGGTATTGTGTTAAATTGACGTCGATGACGAAAACTGGAATAAGGGTGATTATTATCACATCAATTTGGCTTCCTAAAAAAAACGAACTTGAGCCTAATTTTATCAAACAAAGAAAGTAACACTTGTTTTTAAATTTATTTGAATACATATTTTTAAGATTTTAATTTTTTACAATATTAAAATTACATTGTATGTATAATACATGTTCAACTAGATGCATAATTAATCATTTTAAAGTTTATGTAGGAAAAATAAAAATAAAAGTTCAAAGCTAATGTACTACATATTTATTAAATGTTAGAATTCAAATTAATTACATTTTTTAACACACTACAAAAAATACTACTGTACTGTATTTTGCTTAAATGACAAATAATTAATATGTATGTGTTTCTTTTTTTGTAATTTACAAACAAAATAGGATTGAGTAGTGATTCGGTATTAGGTGGTTGAGTGGTTGATTGGTTTTTTTTTGTTAATTGGATGTTTGGTTAGTGAATACAGGAATTGTTAAGTTTTAGTGTACATACATATGTATGTATGTACTATGTATGTATGTAATTGTAAAAGTGTTTCAACAAAATATTCATTCGTATTATTGTTATCAGTTTTTAGTACCTAAAACGTACTACTTTATAAATGTTTATCAATATGAAAAAAAAATATTCTCTTTAAACAAGTAAAAAGAAATACATATTGGAAATAAAAACCAAATTATTAGTAATACATACAAATATGTACATGTTTCTACTACACATGTAGTACATACTTCTTTTGCTACGAGTATATTTATAAATTATGTACGTATGTATGCATGTATATGTATGTGGTTAAACTTTTAATTTTATTTTAATGATTCAATAAGGAGTCTATAGAAAAATCTTTCACTTTTGCCATAGACTCATCATTGCTATTCGTATTAGTAATAATATTGTTATTTATTAAAGTATTGTTGCTACTGCTGCTGCAGTTGTTATTTTGAAGAACGGTTGCAGTAGTTGAAGCAACATGCTGCTGCTGCTGCTGCGACTGGTGCTGGGATTTTATTTTATTACGTGGCTTACGTAAAAATTTTGTCGATATATTAAATTTTCCCGGTTTTGCTAAGCACCCTACTAAATGGTGCTTGGAAGTCTGGCGAAAATTTCTCAACTCATTTAAAGATTTGGCAGTTTTTTGCATTCCTGTGTTGCTGGTATCAAAGCACTTCAAAAATCTTTGCACTTGTTGTAGCGTCTGTGATGATGTTGTTGTTGATAACAAGTGCTGCTGTTGTTTTGCTTTCATTCCCGTTTCATTTTCGTCTTCAGCTTCATAATTTTCCGAGTGTTGGGACGATGATTGTGATTGCAGTGAATCACTTTCTTCGCTGTCATGTATAATTAAGGTTTTTGTGCTAGTGTTTTTGTTTTTGTTGTTATTTTGTTTTGCATCATATTTTGATGATGATTTGTTAATATCGCTTTTGGACTTTATTTTATCTCTATCATCTTGATAGTCATCATCTGACGATGATAGTGCTATAATTTCATGGTCGTTAAAGGTAATTGTTTTTCTTGGCTCTTGATTTTGATTTTTGTCAACATTTTTATTGAGCTTATTTGCTTTGAAGCTACTAGCCTCCTTTAAAGATTTCGTTGGAACTTCAGGTGAATATAAATTTCAGCTGGCCTTTGGTATGTTATCGTTTCGTCTTAGTTGTGACTGTTTGCAAGATTTTGAAATGAAAAGGAAATTTTGCATTAAATTAGCATTGATATATGCTTAGGTATACTATATATACATACATATATGTATAAGAGTATGTGCATACATACGAGTACATACATACATATGTATGTATGTATATTTTAGTAAAAAAAGTTTATATATTGAAAGTTAGGACTTCAGTGCATTTTAGATAAATGTTTTTAAAATAACTTACAGTATACATATTAAACTTTATCTAAAATTCTCTGAATATTTGGTTGTAACAATTTTAAAATATACATACATATGTACATTAGGGTGGCCGTTATTTTTATTTTTTTGATTTCTTCAACTCTCACCCTCCAAATCGGTTGTGTTATGTAAAAAAAAATTACAAAAAAAATTACAAAAAAAATTTAATACCGACATTAGTCTCAAAGAAAGTTATTTGCTAAAATTAATATTTTAGAAAATAATGAGGAAAATAACCAACAATTTTATGTAACAAAATTATATTTATGTATGTATATGGAAATTTTTTATTTTAAGCATGTACAATAAGAGCTTACATATATATATATATATATTAAATTATTTCATACATATACAAATAATCAAAATAAAACTAAACAAAAAAAAAAGAAATTTCACTGAATATATGGGCTTGAGGGCCAACTTTGAGGGTCGGGCGCACCCCCTAAAACACAACTTATCGGTATGAAATTTTTTTGTACATAAAACTGAATCGATTTTCGGGGTGAGAGTAGAAGAAATCAAAAAATAAAAAATAACGGCCACCCTAATATATATGTATATATCGTTAACTTAATACGAAAAGGCCCCAACTCATGTTTTTCATAGTTTACAGCAGGAGGAAAAAACTTAATAAAAAAAGATGAAATATTAATACAAAAAAACGCAATTTTTATTAAAAACACTTAACAAATTTAGTGTTATATTAGTTTTATTATTATTTTTTCATTTAGTTTAGTAATGGTCTATCGAAACATGTAAAAAGATCGTTTTCGAAAAATTATGAGTTGTGGCGTTTTCGTATTAAATTAACGATATATATATATACATATATATATATATTGATGTATGTATGTATGTACATTCATATGTATGTTCTATTCAGTACAATTCACTTGAATATATCGCCTCGTTTCAAATGATAGATTTAAATTTGTATGTTCGGTTTTCGGGTCAAATTTTTAATTTATTTGAATGGAAATACTATTGCAAAATTTTTGATATGGAATACAAGTTCATGTGAAACAAATATATTGCAATAAAAATTTAAGTGATTTGCACTGTTTTAAACAAAATTTATAATACATAATTTCAATAATACATATATTTAACGTTCAACAAACTTTTTTGACAACATATTTTCATAAATTTCAAGATAGATAAGACTTAGTAGAGCCTTATTCACAAAAAAAATATTTTGGTTTTATAAAATGTTTATTGATCAAATTTCCTTAAAAAATTTTTTTTGATAAACCTTTTATAAAATAAATTTTTTTTACGAATAAAACTGTTAAAATTTATATTAAAAAATTATTTAACTTTCTTAAAGCTTTATAACGAATTATAAAAAATGTTGCGGAGATAAAGTTTGTTTACGTCAATAAACAAATTTTATAAAATTTTATTAAATCTATATTTAAAACACATTAAACATATACAAATGTTGCTGGGGTTGGGATAATATGGAGGTGGTAATTATTGGGTGTTTTTGATATTTTTAGCGGTTGTGGTTTGGTGGTGATGATCAATGTGAAATTTTTAGATATTAAATCAAAATGAAAACAATAACTAACTAACAATTTCATTATTATTTTTTTTTCGCCAGATATGTAACTTTTTAATGCATCGACATGCAAAGGAGTGTCCATGGACAGTTTGTTATTCTCATTTTTATATGATATGTGTGCTTGTGTTATGAATCTTGGTTGTGGATTCACTTCGTACTGTGTTATATGAATAACAGTTCCAAATTTTAAGGTGGCTTTAATTTTTATAAACATTTTTCTCATTGACTCGATCTGTTGTAAACATTCAATTCACCAAAGAAATAAAAAAAACATCAGCTATAAAGTTATTTCATTTTGGATGGATATATGTATTGCCCCTTTTCAAAACTTATTTTGCACATACATATTGTTGATAGATTTGTATATTAAAATATTTTACAAATATTGTTATTTTATTCAACTATTTTTGACAGATGCGGTATTTATACATATATATCATGTATAGATACAAAGTTGCGGAAAATTGTAAACATCTTTGAAAACGATGCGCAATTGATTTTTTGAGGCGTTTTGAAAGAGTGGGAATTATCGTTATAAAACTACAGACTTTGTTCGAAGACAAAGTAATTGACGTTTTTGAATCAGCCACAGGGTCAGTTGAAGTCGAACGAACTGTGTGTTGTTTTTTGCATTGCTGTACATGTTGTAGTCATAGGGTTTATCAAATCGCCTTGAGTCAAGTGAGATAAAATAGTGGAAATTGTAGTTTCAAAACAGCTGATTTAATAAATTTTAATTTGAGATTTTTATTTAAAATTTTACCATAAAAACTGGTACTCTCACTTCAAAACTTCGTGCGAAATTCTGTCAATCTACATCTAAACTACATCCCAGTAAAAAAAATGGAAGTCATTCTGGTAGAACTACATTTTCATTGCTTCCAAAAAATCGATATTTTTAATTTGCCAAGATTGAGCAAAAAACATGTAGAAGCTTATTTTAGTCATACAAAACCTTGTAACTCCTCCATAGTGTTAGAAAATAATCACCAGAATCAAAAAAATTTATTTTTTTAAAGGAATTTATGAATTAATTTTAGTGTAAAATTATTATTATTATTTACTTAAATTTACATGAAAACACTGTTTCGGGCTTAAATTCGTATAAAAAGAAACGAATTGTTAAAATAGGTAACTATTTACCATTTTTCCTAGATGAAAATATTATAATAGAACACAAAAACCGGAATTTTTCCTAATATCGCTTCCAATTCAGTGACCAGGCATCGAAACATAGAACTTCTTGCAATGACAACCATATGTAAAAATCATTAGATCGGATCGCAATTTTCACTACTTCCAGATCCCAAACTCTACATTTTCATTACTTTTTTGGAGTCTCTTTTTTTGTTGGGATGTATTTGGTATGAAATATTTGCGAAATAAACTTTGAAAAATAGAACTCAGTTCTTATTGCAAAAAACAGGGTTGTCAAATTGATTTAAAAAATCGCCAAAAGTTGCCAAAAATCAGTTTTATGTAGTTTTTGTTTTCTTTTTTTTTTTATATAAACTTTTATTAAATGATATTATCAAAATTTATCAGAAAATCGCCAAAACTAGAAATGAAGTTGCCAAAAATTATTTCTTGTAAATTTTTCTCATCTAAATTCAAAACGCATTTGACTATAATTAATATAAGAAAAATTATCAAAATCAAATTGTTTTAATTTCCTGCAGACGAGTTTTGGTAGGATTTAGTTTTGAAATGTTGGTCTTTATGTTCACATTTCAATGTTCAAGTTAATATAAAAACAACAAGAACAAAATTAATGAGTTGTGTTCTATCGGAAATACATAAATAGTTATGCCGTTTACAAACATAAAAAAATACTTTTGTAAAAATTAGAATAACAAGCTGCCAGGGGGAAACCCATTCGTATGTCTATGTTTTATTTTTATACATATACACATGAGGTGATTGGTGAGTTAAATTTGATTTGAATTGAATTAAAAAAAGAAACGCGCCACAAGAGTTTGTTTAATTTAAAAACCATTCATTTTCTTTTCGGTTGGTCCGTCCGTCCGTTGGTCGTTCTGTCTTTAGCAACATATCCAAAACAAAAACTCTCTCGCTTGTAAAATGTTGCGCCGCAGTGTTGCTAAACATTTTCTTGTATCAATTACAAAAAGAAAAACTTAAACAAGCACTATGAATATGAATGAGATGAGTTTTAAGATAAAATGTGTTCTTTTTTTTAAATTTTATTTCTTCTATGTATACTTTTCATTACACATAAGTATTTTGCAGGCGCTTTCTTTTATTTATTTTTTTTCATTGACAAACTACCTGATGAGGTTTATAGGGCCCTGGATAATTGACGATCGACGAAGAAGTAGAAGAAGTGGTGTTAGCACCAACACCGCCACCAAAGTTACTATTACTAGTCATATTGTTTGTGTCATTTAGGCAAGATTTTTTTAAACTAAGACCACCAACACCACTTGGTAAACAAGAAGTAGCAGAAGAAGACACCGAGTTAGTGTGGGAGGTAGTAGGAGATGCACTACTAGAGGCATTACTACTACCACCGGCAAGGATACCACCAGCTGTCAGTTTAGGGTCCGCTTCATTTATTAAAGCCGACGTTGATGTAGAGGAGGAGGACGTGGAATAACCACCTAAACGGTTGCCAGCTGAGTTGCTAGTATTTAATGTTACATTACCTCCAATACGCGATGTGGTCATTGGGTGAGGTTCATGGTGTATTGCATGAGTGGCATGTGCTGTTGAATGAGACGATAAGTGCGTGTGATGATGTTGTTGCTGCTGATGTTGAGGAGGTTGGTGCATAGAGGAAGCAGCATGTTGCATATGATGATGTTGCTGGGAGTGCTGATGTTGTTGCTGCTGTTGCTGATGATGCATATGATGAAGCTGTTGATGCTGCTGTTGCAAACGACCGGCGGATGCTGTTGCTGGTGGCATTGCTGAAGACGCAGTAGCTGCATGCACAATTGACGACGATGCTACTGATGAGGACGAAGACATTGCAGGCAGCATATTGTTAATGTTGACGTTGTTGTTAGTGGTGCTGCCGCCGCCATTACTATTACTATTGCTGTTTTGTGCCGCAGCTGCTGCACTAGTTGGTGGTGCGAGTTGTGAGGTCGCAGAGGCTGAAGCGGCATGTCTACTAAAGACAACACAATAGTTTATGATATAAAATTATAAATAATAAAAAGAGCGCACACACATGTAAAAACGAGAGAGTATTATAATTTTTTTTTTCTTCTTTCAAATTAATTAATCTGTTAGTAAAATAGCGCGTTATTTAATTTATATATATTATACGAACTGAATAGGATCTGAAGGGGTATGCAGGTATTATTTACATTAGAAAAAGGTTCTTTTAAATATTTGTAATCAATGGGGACAGACAGACAACTAATTATGCATGTATGCCTTCAATACAAAAGGAGTTTTCTAGTGCCAAATTATAATTAATTTTCAATGTGACGACGTTGGAAATTGAGAAAGTAATACATATTTATATTTTTTTAATGCTAAAAAGAAGAACCCGTTAACTTACCTCATAGCAGTTGAGGGAGGCACTGTCGAGCCACTAACAGCAGTATTATTAAGAGAACTGTTGGAGCTTTGTCTAAAATCTAGACCATTCTCTAAATTACTGCCAGCTGCAGCTGCAGCTGCAGACGCAGATGATGTTAAACGACCACCTATACGTTCATTGGCCGTTAATGGAGCTGCGCCCGCCGGCCCCCTGGAGGTACTCGACGATGTAGTACCCGATATAGAGGTTGTTGCCGCAGTAGCTAAAGAAGCAGCTGTGGCGGCCGACGCTGTTGTTAGAGTGGGTGTGGAGCTAATGGTTGATGTTGAGGCTTGTATGGCAGAAGTTGTACTTATACTTCCGCTCGTCGTTGTTGTTACTGTAATAATCATTTAAGGTTTTTAAGCATACATAGCCTTTATTTCAGTTGAGGAGAATAAAGAGATTTACAATTTTAGCATTGAAACATGTACAAAGTGTCTGTGAGAGGAACAAATTTATGTAGGTATCATTTCAAAAAAGGAATGGTTAACATTTTATTTACAAATGAGATATTAAATTTCCACCACCAGATTCTTCTGATTGGTTGTTTTGGGCATTTTCCTAAATATAAAAAAAAGAAGTTGCGAAAAATCGAAATAAAAACATATTCTCTGAAAATTTTAAACACGATTCCAAAGCAAATATGAAAATTGGCCTTAAATTTAGGCTGATTTTTTAGGTTCAAATTCACAGTCTATAGTTAACTAACACTCGTTGTTTAACTAACGAATTTTTTTATATCAATTTCTTTGTTTAAACAACCTTCATCAACCTTCAACTAAAGACTGTGAATTTGTCCGCAGAATATTTTTTTTAAATTGTAGAAACAGGAGAAAGTAAAAAATGGATTCAAAAACAAGGGAAAGGGACTTTTTTTATATTCAGCCCAATCATATTCCCTCGGAATTTCTTTCTCACGGAAAATAATTTTCTCGAGACAACATTCCTCCAATCATAAATTCTTCAGAAACAAAAAAGAGTAATACGTGGCATCACCGCATTACAAAGCTCTTTGTTTTGCTTGTTTGTTGACATTTTGTTTCTCCCTTTTTTTTTTGAGTGAGAGAGTAAACAAAATTATTAAAATTCAGCAACTTGAAAAAATACGTAAAAATAATTTTGTAAATGATTTATTTGGGCATTATTTGTGTTTTTCCACATAAAAGAACTATAAACTACAAGTTTATATACATAAATTGTGTTTTAATTGTGTATTAACTATGTTTTTGTGTAAACTCCCTTCTGTTTTGCAAGGGAACGATTTTTAGCGAAAAAGGCAAGTTCAAGGGCGTTCATAATACCTACTTTTATTCCCGGGGTATTTTTTATTCCCGAATTCGGAAATAAAGGGAAAAAACAAATTCATATTTGGAGAAAAGGGAAAAGTGAAAAAACTCGCACGGAATTGTTATTCATGATTGGGCTGATTATTATTCAACCTTCTTACAGATGTCGACATCGAAATCACTTTAACATAATTCCAAAAAATTGGGGCTTGTGTAGCCGTTGTTAAAAACAACTGACTCCTGTTGGCAGGTTAATGCTTTTTTCTAGACCTTAAGGAACGGAATAATATATTGTCAGTAGCACAAAATTGTTCTTGAAAGCGAGTTAACAAGCCCCAATTTTCGGTATTGTGTTAAAGTGACATCGATATCGACAACTGCAATATGGCTGATTATAAATTGCTTTCAAATTGCAATTAAACACAACAAAACTGAAAGTTTTACTTTTAAATCGGATTACATAAATAAGCCTCACTTTCAATCACCCTTATAGGGAATAAAAGTTCACGTGAAAAGTGTTCCCTTTCCCTAAAATTGTGATCGCCAATGTTTACGTTGTTGTTGTGTCAGTATACTATTTCCTAATTTTGTTCCCGATAAGAGTGAATATCGGCCAATAATCGGTCATGTATACAAATTTTCAAATAAGCGAATAAATTTGAAATTTTATTCGAAATTTTAAAAAATAAAAAAAAATTATTCGAATAATTTTTCACTTTTGGCAAGAAAGTGATATACAGTGGGCCTTAGTACGGCTGCCGAAGAAACATGCAATATTTTTCTTTAATCTAGTACAAACTTTCGAAGTCGAATCGAAAAATTCGACAACCGCACATAAGGGTATTTTGCCAATCTAGCCAGACATTATTTTTTTTAAGTTTATATTGCTTGTGAAAAGTTATTGAGTGCCCCTAGATGAATGGAACTTGGAAGAAATATTTATGTCTTATAGTAATAGTCTGTTGCTTGTAAATAAGAAAAATTGGACAAAGGAAGGTTCCCCTGAGAGGAACTAATCCTAATTCAGAAAAATAAATTTTTTTCAGTTTTCCCATATGTACTTTTGTTTAGCAAATGCAACAGGAAGTCCAAAAAATGCAATTTTCGTTCTCGCCTCCTTTTGTGGGCGGTGACAAAAATATTATTTGTAAAAATAATATAATTATTACAAAAAACGGTCTACTTACGCCTTAATACCATTAAATTTAAATTTTCGAGCTCTTTTTTTTGCGAGTTTAAGTTTTAATCTAATTTTTTCTTCTCTTGCTTTATTTGGCCAATTCTTCGTTTTCAAGACGTACTGCCAAATACAGGTATGTATTTATTTTCACTGTTGCTTCCAGCCATGTGGCAACGATATGTATGTATGTACATACATATATGTTTAAAAATCGGTAATTTTTTCTTTGTGCTGAATGCAAATATATTTAGATTTTTTTTTCTCTTTAAATATTGATTTACATGTAATACATAAATCTGCAAAGAAACAAGCCGATCGGATCACAGCTGGTACAGTAGCTACCTTCACTTTTAAAACACTTCACTTATTTTTTTTTAATTCAATTAGTCTGACAAACTCGTCCTCTCCAAACTTGTGCTTTTGTTTATAAAATCCATTTATGACCAAAACCTAAACTGCACTAGAAATCAGAAAATGTCTTAAAATATACGGGGGGCATGTTCTGAAAACCATTTCTTTTTTAATTTAGTTCATTCCAAACTAAGTTCGGTTAAAATCACCCTTACTGTGGCAGTTGGCGTTTTTGTGTGCGAATTTCATGCGTTTTTATGAATTGTTACCGTGCTTGACGAAAACGTTTGTACATACACAAGACTGTTCATAAATCTATTACTAAAGAATCGATTAAACATTACCGCGTTTGACATATTTGCCCGTCAAAGTTGCAAAAAGTTGTCGTCGTTAAGAGTTTTGATAACGCCAGAAACAAAATTTTTCATGAAAGGCTGCCTTATAAATCTTTAATAAAGTGTAATCTCTTATACATTACTGTTCTTCTACAACTATGCCTATGCCAGTCCTAGACAAACGCCTACCCCAACCACGATAAGGGTGAATAATCTCAAGCATATGAAACCTTAAAATCAAATAAAAAAGTCTACTGGACTTTTTCCTGATATTCGCTGATTTCAATACGAACATGGCCGATAACTTTTTCTAGCCATGTTTAATTCCGAAAGAAAATACATAAATACTTCCGATCAATGTATCTATGTGGTTTCATAGAACGGGGGTTATTATGTAATACGAATTCGAATGTGTTCGAATTGTAATGTTAATAACATAAAATCGAATCGAATTAGGAATACAATTGAAGAAAAATATTGAAGAACGCTTCATCATACATACATATATGTAGGTTTTACGAGAACCGGTTCAGTTATTTGCTACCAAACCAGGAGGCTTAATTCTGTAATGCTATCCGAAAGTCAATGGGACTCGAAAATATATATCGTTAGCTTAAATAAAAAAAGGCGTAACTAAAAAAAATTATAAATCGAGTTTTTAATTGATTATTATGAATTCCATTAAACTACATGTCTTGACAAAAAATTACATTTCTGCGATCAAAAATTACTCTTTTATTAATATAAAAAGAGGATTTAACAGAAGTTTGTTCAGTATTTTTTTTTAATTTTTTTGCTTCTTTGTTGTTATATTTTTTAATTAGTTTTCTGTTTAACCCAATACCAAAAAAAAAGGGTGTTATAAGTTTGTAGTGTGTGTCTGTGTACCGATTTTGATTTAAAGTGTTCTTAGCTATGTTTGGAAAAAATCGGTTTAGCCGCTTAGAAGATATCACATGTTTTCCGGATATATCGGGGTTTTTAAAATTTTTCATTTTTGTTATTGAATGCGAACAAATGCTATTCTGTGTTTGTAAAGTTTTTTTTATTCGCATTTAAAATGCGAAAAAGTCTCTATTCTGCAATGCGAAAACATATATCAAAATCGCAAACTGTATTCGAATGCATTTTGGATTGAGCATTCGCAAAGCTCAAAAATGTAAATGAAAAATCATATTTACATACACACAAGCATGTTTAGTAACTTAATGTAGAAAGGCCCTAACTCATTATTTTTTTAAATCGAGTGTTTGTGTATATGTATTTCTATAGAGGAACATCTAATATATCGAAATGCAAAAAAAACTCGATTCAAAGAAAACAATGAGTTTAGGGCCTTTCCATATTGAGCATGCACATGTATAAGTATGTGGTGAAAAGTTTTTAATGTATATATGTATGTATGTAAATAAAAGGAATCAGCCATCTTAATTTGCTAATAAAACATTTGTATGTACATTTGAATGATTTAATAAATAAGAGTGTGCATAAATATAAAAATATCAATTTCAATCAAAACAGTGTAAAAAAGGGAATGATGAAATCTTTTTGAGTATGTGTCCAATATACCAAGAAAAAGCCATTGTAGATTAAAATGACAACAACAACAAAGTAGAATTTTCATGCGCCACCATTAAAAAATAAATAAAAATATTTAAAAAGCCAAGTTAAATTACATATTTTTGTTTCTTTTTTTTAAAGAATTTATTCTTTATTAAACTGATTTTATTTTTGTAGATTAGAATTAACTTTTATTTATTTTTTAAACAAATAAAACTTAAGAAAATATATGTAGATACTTATTTCAAAAGGGAACTTTTTTTAAAGGCTAAATAATAATAATAATAATAATAATAATAATAATAATAAATGTATGTATATGATATTTAAAATTAGTTAAAATAAAAATAAAAATGCTTTATTAAATAGTTATTTTTTTTCATAATAATTATAATAATAAAAAAAGAATTAATTACAATTAGATAGAATAATTCAATTAATTTGCATAGGATTGAAAAGGAAATTAAAAAATAAAATATTTATAATACATACATATGTATGTATGTATGTATGTATGTATGTATGTATGTAAGTAAGTATGTATAATTGTTATAAAATACGAACCGCATTTATATAATTGGAAAGGTAAGGGTAAGTGAGTGATATGCTATATACAAATAGAATTTATATAAAGAAAAAAAACAAAAACACAAATATCCCAATTAATGTTTGCAAATAAATGTTGCTTGTATAAAAGAACTTAATTTAATTTCTTTTTTACATATATAAAATTATTAAGTGTAAAACTAAGCCAAAACTTAAATCTAGTGATGTAACTAACTCTTTAACGTATGTATGTATGTAGGTATAATTTAAAATAACGTATTTTTAATTATAAATTAAATTTGTACGTTTTTATTCTTTGTTTAAGAACCATGTTTTGTGAAAGAGCTGAAATTGGGTGTTTTTTTATTATTAAATTAAATTAATTATTATGGCATTTCCGAATAAACACAGAGTTCTTTTTTCTTTTGATTTTGTTTGTTTGTTTTTTTTGTTTTTTTTTTCAATTATCCCTTTATTCTCTTTATATTTAGAGCCAAACAAAAGTGTGTTCAGTAGTTTCTTGTTAACTTACTTACCTTGACTCTGTGTTGTATTTGTATTTAAAGGAATAGCTAATCTAGCATTAACAGCTAATAAATGATCTCTGCGTGCTATTAAACTGGAAACATGTTCTTCTAGACGTACATTTTCCGTTTGCAGTTGATGTAAACAGGATAAGAGAGAGGCAACTGTAAGGGAAGTGCATTTTGTTAAATATAAAATAATTATAGTTATATAACAGGCCAGCAAACACGAAGTCAAACCTTTGAAAAAAGATGATTTTATAGTTTGATATCAAGCAAGATTCTTAAATCTTTTTCAAAGGTTAGTGTTTAATAATTGAATTCAAGTTGATAATGATTTGAATATAAACATTTGACAACCATTTTGTCTCAACAGATAAAAAGTGTCATTCTTAAAACTTCAATTAATTAAGATATTATTATTTTATTTATACTCGTATATACATATATATTTACTTATAACTTTATATGGACATACAAGCACATAAATATGTCAGTCAATAATGAATTCCATGAATTTAAATATTAAACATGAACTTAGAAAGCAAAAGTTGTTATTCATTTATGTTCCACATTATATTACAATCCACATTTGAAAGTAAGTTGAGAATAAATGAATTTCTCAATTTGAAAATAATTTACCCTTTTTGTTGAGAATGCTATGTTTTTAAAGTTATTTTCAAATCATTTTCAAACGTTTGTCGTTTGAGAAAAGGTTTAATTTCTCAATTTGAAATTAAGCCTGCGTGTTTGTTGAGAGGTCTACTCATAAAAAATAATTTTAACACAACAAATTTTCATCATGCAGTATTTGTTTTGTACATCTTATTTTTTTATGAATACGCCACAATATGCAATTAGATAATAGTATATAAACTAACTGTCAAAGTGTTGGGCTTGTTCCATTAAAAATTGCGAGCCTTGTTCCCATTGCCGCTCCAATAGCTGCTCTAAACTTTGCGGTATAGCCAGATTACCATTTGCTCCACTGCCAAACATGGAGGCCAATGGGCTTGAACCAGTAGGCGCCGATGATGCGGTTGCAGTAGCTGGCGTTGAAGTGTTGCGCTAAATAATAAAATAAAATATATAATCATGGTTTAGTTTGATATTACGGCTGTAAAACCAAATTAATTTTTAAATGAATAAAAGCCTTTAACTCCACCAAGTTAGTCTTTGCTTCGTTAAAAAACGAAGTATACTTATGTAACCACGAGGGGTCACCTTTAATCTATACAGTTTTTTTAACTGATTTAACACTAATACCTTATTTACATTAAGCATTTTTTCATGAAATTTCATGAATTTTGTTGCACGCAACTTTTTCTATTTGCTAATTGTAGCAATATAACAGATAATGTTATATAAATAAATTCAGTGAAGTGCGAATTTGACCTGCGCACACGAGATATGTAATTCAATACGAACTTTTTAGCCTATATAAAATATAGTTTTGGAATTTTTTTTTCGTTTTTGGATTTTTTTCGGTTTTAAGCATTTTTTTTAGTTTTGATGTTTTTTGAGTTTATTCGCGCTTTTTTTTAGTTTTGCACTTTTTTCTTCTCGTTTTGGCGATTTTTTTTTTGGTTTTTACATGTTTTTTAAATTTTGGCGATTTTTTTTTATTTTGGCGATTTTTTTAATTTTGGCGATTTTTTTCATATAGGCGTTTTTTTTTGGTTTTGGCAATTTTTTCGGTTTTTGGCATTTTTTTCTCTTAATTTTGGCGATTTTTTTAGTTACTTCGATTTTTTCGTTTTTTCATTTTTCCGACTTTTTTTCTTTTAGGCACTTTTTTTAGTCTTGAAACTTTTTTTTTTAATTTTGGCGTTTTTTTAATTTGGCGATTTTTTTCATTTTGACGATTTTTTTTCATTTTTGTGATTTTTTTCATCTAAACAATTATTTTGTTTTAATTGCCTTTTTCGTGTTTCAGCGATTTTTTTCGGTTTTTGGCGTTTTTTCATTTTGGCGATTTTTTTTTTGGTTTGGCGATTTTATAATTTTCAGATTTTTTAGTTTTACCGTTTTTGAAAATTTCAAGTTTGCCTCTTACGGTTTCCAAGATATAGCAAGTTGTCAAAATTACAAAGTCAAAATTGCATTAACTGATGGACCACCCTTAAATTAAATTTTTTTAAATTTTAGTGTTAATTAATCTATATAAAAATACACTAATTTTACAAATTTCAAGTGTCAATATTTATACATACGAGTACGTATGTACTACAATTGTATGGGATTTTAAAATTTTTCGTTGCTCGTTTTGGAACACCCTTTAATTTTTAGTTCTGATGTATTTGTGCTTGTAGCGGCCAAGGTTCTACATACTCTGTCTACATTTCAGGTCCGTAGCTCTTACGGTTCCTGAGAAAATAGCGTGTAACGGACAGACGGACAGCGTAGCGAAAACAATAGGGTTCTTTTTTTACCTTTGGCACCTTCGGTGTACGGAACCCTAAAAATGATGAAACAGAAAATATCCAAAATGAGAAAGGCGCTTAAATGAAATATATTACGAAAATTAAAAAAATCACCATAAATAAAAAGGTTGCCAATAAACTAAAAAAATCGCCAAAGCCGTAAAATAGCGCCAAATCCAAAAAAGCTCCAATTCTAAAAAATCGCTAAAACTTAAAATATGTATTGTTAGAAAAACAAAACAAAATCGCCAAAAACAGAAAAAATCCCCAAAAACGAAATAAGCGCTAATACTAAAAAAACGTCAATATTAAAAAATCGCCAAAAACCGAAAATAAATGGCCGAAACGAAACAGGAAAACGGGAAAAATTGCGATTTTTAGATGCTTTTAACCAAGTTTTCAATCTTCATTATTATATTATTATTATAGCACAGTGTAATCAAACAAAAACTCGTTATTTTTTTTTGTTAGTTACGCCTATTTGCATTTTAGCTAACGATATGTACGTGTGTATATGTATACATACATTGACGTTTGCGTGTGTTTTAAAATTTTTGGTTTTCTCGTGGTGTTCCCTTACTTTTGTACATTATTTGTGTTATTTAGAGAAATTAAAGTTTGCTCTCATTTTACCGAACGTTGCCCAAAAAGTACGGGAAGAAACCTAATATGCCAAATGTGATTTTATGAGAACTGTGCTGATTTCTATTTTGACATTAAAAAAACAAATCACAAAAGCAAATAATTCCGTAACTACCAGTATTTGTCGATGTCAAGTCAATACAACACAAAAAAAAATTGGCATTTATTTGTCTACTCATTGTTTACAAAATTTGAATGCTTCGTGACATTCGATAAACTTAGGAAAAGCAAGAGGCTGTAAATAGCGGATAATTCTTATCATTAGAGATGCCAAGATGATTTTTAAAATTCCGGGGATTGAATGTTACCAAAATCTAAATGCCAAAAATTATAAAAATTATATTACCCATTCAAGCCACAAAGAAATATAAAAATTGAAAAGCTTTTTTAAAGAGTTTATTACAAAAAATTTGGATTACATTGTTCTTTTTTTTGCCGCAAATTGTTCCACCCTTAACCTAATGTTAAAAGCGAAAGAACTTTTCGCCACAATTCAAGCTAGACAGGCTCTTCTATAATTGTGAAGCAGACTAAATTTTTCTTATAAAACACTTCTCATACAATAGAATCATGGAGATTTAATGTCCTTCACTTCCTATGTGAATACTCCTTAATTTATTGAGTTAAGGTAGCACACCTATCTTAAGTAAAATACTACGTATATATGTATGTATGTATGTATGCTGGTACTTACCATTTTCCCAGGAAATGGCACACCCACAAATTGTGGCGTTGGCGGATCAGCACTATAAATACTATGATCTTGTATCTCCATATTCAATTGATCCGACAGTTTTTGGGCCACACTACTATTAGGATTGATTTGATTACCCAACATGTGTGCAGCAGAGCTAACATTTATCGTTGAAGATGTTGTCGTTGAAGCAGTCGGAGCTAACGATGAGACTGCGGCTGCAGCAGCTATAGCAGCACTTGACGTGGTCGGTGCGCCAGACAAAGGAGCACCATTTGGAAATACTTTAATGTCTTTGAGATCATTAGCAACATGTAGGAGATTTGTGCCAGAGGAGGAAGTGGACACGGCTATAGAGCCCAAGTCTTTGGCTTTGCGGCCACGTTTACGTTGAGAACCGGCCTCTGAACAAGGTGAACTGGGTGGTGAGTCTTTTATGGTGGTAGAGGCCGCTAAATTTGTATCAATACTCGTGCTGTTGGATAAAGATGACACACCAGGTTGGGCTTCATAGGAGAATTTTAAACCACTTCCTGCGCTCCCAATTAAAGAAGACGATGAGCAAGAGCTGGCTGTACTAGCATTGCTGACATTAAATGATGAAGAGGAGAACACACCACTATCAGGAGTTCTAATATTTGAGGACGACGTTGATGAAGATGAAGAGGTGGTGGTAGCAGCAGTTGTTGGCGTTGAAGAAGATGAGTTTTTATTAGATTTAGTTATTGTTGTTGTTGGTGTTGTTGATGATGACGTATTGTTGTTGTTGTTTTTGTTGTTGTTGTTAGGTTTATTAGATGCAGCAGTTGCCGAAATGTTGTTATTGTTGGTAGTAGCAGAGGTGGTAGTGTTGTTTTTATTATTAGTGTTTTGTTGGATGGTGTTGGGAATGTTGTTGGCATTTGTAGGATTATTGTTATGGTTATTTTGGTTGTTGCCGGTTATGGTGGCAGTGTTGGATATTGTTGTTGTAGTTATAGGCAAGGTAGTAGAGGAAGAAAGAGAATTTGATGAAATTGTTAATGGCAAAATTTCAATTATATCATTATTATCATTTTTATTTGAAGCAACATTTTGTTGTTGTTGTTGTTGTTGCTGTTGTTGTTGCTGCTGTAACAACTTTTGTTGATTTAATTTATTTGAAGCATTAGTACTTGAAGAAGGGGAAGAAGAGGTGGTATGGGTGGTAGTGGTGGTGTTAGTAGTACTACTGAAGGAATTTGAGTTTGAGGTATTTAAAGAAGAGGAGTGTGAAGAAGTGGCGTTTGTTTTATTAATAGAAGCTGATGTTGCAGATGTTGCAGGAGCGTTAGTAGGGTTTATATAAGCAGTATTATTGTTATTAGAATTAGTAGTTTTATTATTGTTATTGTTGTTGTTGTTATTGTTGGTTTTTGTCGAACGCTCAGGCGATACACGCTGTTGTTGGTGGTGTTGTTGTTGCTGCTGCTGCTGTTGTTTCTTGTTAGAAGAAGTTTCACTACTTGCTGCAGCAGCCATTTGTTGCTGTTGTTGCAAATGATTTTGTTGGGCTCTTAGCATTTTTTTATTTAACGGTTTATTGCTTGTATTAGTTGGTGGTGAAGGTGCAACTGCAACATCTGTATTGCTACTTGTGTTGTGATTGTTATTATTATTGTTATTGCTACTATTACTACTACTATTTAAGCTACTATTGCTACTGCTACTGCTACAAATAAGACTTTTTTCTGTGGCAGACGAATTGTTTGCAGTATTATTTACGCTATTATTAAAATTGCTACTGCTAGTGTTTTTATTATAAGAAGTAGAAGAAGAGGTTATGCTTTGGTCATTATTGCTGTTGTTATTATTTTTGTTGCTATTATTGCTATTTGTGTTAGGTAGATTGGTTGCTGTGACACTGTTAGCAGCAGCATTAACATTTGACGATGATAGCAAAGGTGAGGCTGTATTACTTTTTCTTCTAATTCCGACACTACTTGAGGGCGATGATGATGACGACGATGATGATGAGGATGCTGATGCCTGCAACCTAGTTACTGCTGCAGTATTTGATATAGCAATATCATTAATACTATTGCTTATATTATGCAACATAACGACTGGTGACGCTGAAGGTGTGGCCGTTGGTGTAGATGTTGGTGTTGAAGTGCGTGTGGAGGTTGTAGGCGTGCTGCTGGGCGGCGGCAATGATAGGGGAGAGGGAGCTGTAGGTGGTGGTGTTGGTGTGGCCAAATCGCTACGATAATGTGACAACTGTTGCGGTACGGGTGATGATGGTGATGTGGTACCCGTTGTGTTACTTGTTGATGTTTTCGACAATTTCTCTTGCGGTTGATTTGCAGTGTCGGTGTTTGTGCTGCTAATTTGTGTTTTATTGGAAGCAGCTCTTTTTTTGCCTGATCTAGAAGTTGATTTTTGGCTATTTTGCTGTTGCTGCTGCTGCTGTTGCTGAGCTTGCACCATACTACTTTCACCTGAGCGTGATCTGTTTTATTTTTCAAATTTTGTTTTGTTTGCAAGTATATTTTTACAACGATTTTTCGTTTGGTTTTTTTTCAAGATTATTTTTTGAAAATTTTGCAAATGTTTAGAAAATTGGAGTGTTGTTTTTTTAAATAAAAAAAAATGTTTTTTGAAAAGAGAAAAAAACATTGAGAAAAAAAGAAATAAAATTTTATATTTCCTTTGGGTTTTATTTATCATTTCTTAGTTTTAACACAAAAAAAAATATTTTTTTTAATTTTTATTTTAATGGTTAATTTGTATGTGTGTGTACGAAAAATGTTTGTATTGGTTAAATGGTTGGAAGGTGTGAGGAGGATGTGGAAATGAAAATAACAACAACATACATAAATTAGATATGTGGCGATATGGAATAATAGCTTAAGTCGACTTTAGCAAAGCAGAGTTTTTCTAAGAGATTCTTTCCATATGCAGCATTTTCCAACTGGAGTATAAAACAGCATAATAAAGCTAAATTTCCTTAAGTCAACTTAAGCTGCCATTTCACATTGCCACAGATATAATTTTTAGATTACTTTTTAACAAACACGTAAAATAAGTTTTTAAATAATTATTTGAAATGAAACAACTCAAGAGTTTGCGAAAAGCGTAGCGGACTGTAAATCCTCAAGATGAGCTTGAACATTTAAAACAATTTTTTGCAAAAAAAAAAAATAATAATTAAATAAAAAAAACCAGCTTAAGGACGGACCTCTTTTATAGTACGATACATTTTTATTTTTTGTACTCTTTTTTAGTTTATTTAAAAAAAATTGCGAGTTGTAAATTTATGTAAACAAAAAAACACTTTAAATATTATATATTATTGTTTGATTAAATATATGCAAACTGCAATTTTTTTTAAAACGACATTTCGCACAGCAACCAATCTGAAGAATTTTTTGTGCAGAATTAAATATTTTTTTTTAAATTTAAAAAACTCAACAAAATTAATAATAGCATTTTTAACATTTGAATGAATAAAAAATAATAATTACAGTCCAAAAATAACCAAAGTCTTTGTAAGGAGAAAGAAAATAATAAAAATAGCTTAAAAATAGAAAAATTATATAAAGCATGCATGCAATGTTTAAAGAAAATAAAGAGATAAAGATAAACTTTCATACGAATTCGAATTTTTAATAATAAAATAATGGGCCAGTTCGAAAAAATCACCGTTAATAAGTTCTAATTTACACTATGCAAGTCTGATTAGTTTCTGGAGAAGAGAGAGAGAGAGAGACGAGGGTAACAGAAACATTTCTTTTCCACTCGTCTCTCTCCCCTAACAAACTAATCAGCTTAGCAATAAGACTTGCATAGTGTAAATTAGGATTAAGTGTATAAGTGAAGAGGCAGAGTGTGTAGTACACGACCCTCTGTACCGGACATTTTTTGCTTCTCTTTTCTACTTTTCGCAATTTATTCTTACTAGATATACCAACGGACGACACAATCGTCCGTATTCTAGAATCTAAATTTAAATAATTTTATTAATTAAATTTGTCTAAACGTCATACAAAATGCATTAAAACACACCACCCACTTATTAACATACATACATATGCATAATTAAATAATACTACATGAAATTAAAAACTCTCTTCCTTTAAGTATTATAACCAGCGTTGTCAACTTTTGGGTGCTTTTTGAAATTTTTTTTTGAAAAAATTCGTTAGTAGGTGCGTGGTGCGCTTTTTTAAATTTTTGGTGGCACCAACGCAAATTGAACACGACATTGGGTTAAAACTTCTTATTGTGAAACTTTTACCAACTTCCTGATAGTGTTAATTACCATATTAATAGCAATGATGTTTACAAAACACCATGATAACAATATTGATGAAAATATTAGTTTTACTAATTTGGAATAATTAATTTTTGATCTCTGATCAATAAGTGTATACACAACAATCATTTCTCATATTCCGTTTCATAAAAAATTTACGTTAAATAGCTGATG
This sequence comes from Tachina fera, assembly GCA_905220375.1. NCBI lineage: Eukaryota > Metazoa > Arthropoda > Insecta > Diptera > Tachinidae > Tachina > Tachina fera. Next base: position 183,953,560 of record LR999963.1, read on the forward strand.
TTAATAACAAAACTCTACCTCAGTAGATAGACGTTGGTGGTGATGAAGTGCGTGGCTGCACAGAAAAAAATCGGTATTTCCCTTAGGTAATAATGACTAAGTTTAATTTTTCTTCTCTTCTTTAGAAACTAACATTAATTAATAAAAATATTTCATTCAATAAGAATTGAAATTACAGAACTTAAGCCTGACTAAAAAGTTATTTCTGATTAAAATTCACTACAGTTCAATTAAAATCTAAAAAAGAAATTCTAAGCTTGGTGCGTTTTTTTTTGTAAATGGCGCGCTTTTTTCTCCATTTTGGTGCGTTTTGAAATTTCAAAGTTGACAACGCTGATTATGGCTTTCATACCATAAAACCATATAAATCTTTTTAAAATCGGTGGAGTAGTACCAGCGTAAAAGGGATTACAAAAAATATGTTTGCCTATTAATTATACAGATTGCTTCATATGATTTTTCTCATTTCAAAGGCTGTTTGTGTTGTGTTTTATATGTATGTTTGTAAGTAGCAAACGCGAAGAAGAAGAAGTAAACAAACTGCAAACTTTCTGTCTGTCTATTAATGTCCAATATGTAAAACCTTCGGGCAAGAGCAAAAGAGAATTGAAAAAATGTTCGGCAAGAAATGTCTCAAATGTGAATTGGGACTAATGCATATCACGTTCATAAATGCAAATGTTGGCAGCACTGAAACTTTAAAATGGTCGAAAATGCAACTCTGCTGAGTACACAGCGCAAAAATGAATGCTAAAAACGTGTAATATGCAATGATTAAAAAATAATTGGATATATTAATCAGATTATGCAGCGTTATGATGCATTTACGACCACTGCTTATTAAGTATTATCTGAAATATTTATATGTGCTATGATTGAAACAGGGAAAAAAGTATATAGTGGAAGTTCACATTACCGTGAGTTCACCACTGTAGATTATAAACAAAAATATTATTTGAACGATTTTAAAAATTAAAAATAAGTGCCACCATTTAAGCCTTACTTTTGTCAATTGAATTTTATCGATTTCATAGCATAAATATGGTAATGGCTGTCATGGCCCTTAATTTTTAATCGCTGATGGTCTTCCACACATCTTACATTTTATTGTAAGTTCTTTTTTTCCTCTAACCCAAGGCCACTTTCTTTAGAGTGTTAGTTTAGTAGAAAGAAAAATTATTTAGCAAAATGTTACAATTTCACCAAAAGAATGGGATTGAAATAACCTTTTATACACCAAAAGTCAAATTTTATAAAGCAAGCTAATTTTTGGAATGCTTTTAGAAAATTTCTCAAAAAAAGCTGCTTGAAAATAAAGCTTGTAATTAAATAAAAATAGTACGAGTAATAACAATGTTTTTAATGTGTATTTGATAAAAAGTGGTAAAGTGTTAAACTGAATCTAGCATGTGGTAAAAAAAATTAAATTAAATAAATTAATAAAAGTACTAACCTAGATCTACGTATAGGCGCGGATTCCTGCTCCTGTATTTGACTAAGCCTTGATGATTGCTTCTCATAGCTGATCTTTAAATTGCCTGTTTCAGTTGTAGAAGCAGTTAGATTAACGCCGGTCGATGAAGATGAGGAAGAGGTTGCTATGGATGTGGTTGTATTTGGCGATTTACCACTTTGATAAATGACACCATGTTGTGGGGCAGCAGGTGACGATATTGAAGTGGTGGTTGAACCTGTCGCTGTGGCATTGTAAGGTGATAAACGATCTAAAGAACTGTTGCCGACAGTAGTCGCTGAAGAGGCAGATAATTGTTGCTGTTGACTAGTTGAGCGGGTACTTTGTGCGATTGTATGTTCTAAAGAAAGAACAAAAAAAAATAGTTTGTATTAACGTTTTCATTTTGGAAAACTTCCATACAAATTTTTTTACCTGTTGACGCTGTATTTGTAGGTATATTAATTCCAGGTACATTCGCTGTTGACAGTGGCACGGAAACGTATAGACTTGGTGCGTTGCCAGCAGCGCTTGACGACGCAGTCGTTGTTGGCGCTGCTGCTGTTATCGTTGTTACACTACCGCCGTTTGCTGCTGCTACGGCTGCCTGTGCGGCGGCATAACGTTCTTCTCTTTCTTTGGCCGATATTGAATTTGAAGGCGATGATGCTGGTTTATGCGCTGCTGAAGTGGCTGCTGCACCTGTTGCATATTTACCATCATTTGCACTCGCTTTATGTTGTGAGGACGATTGATTGCCGACATTATTGGAAGAGGTATGTACATTTGGTGTTGTTGATATTAAGACAGCTTCGCGACTATTTTGTGAAGATGTTTCGGTATTGATTGAAGATTGATGTGTTGGGGGACTCAATTCGGTTTTTTGCTGTAAGTAAAAAAAAACACCAAAGATCATTTTAAATTAATATTTTAATAACATATTTTTAATAATGATCTCTTTTTTGAAATCAATAATAAACTAACTTAAAGTAATATCGCATAAAATTCATCAAAAAGTTAGACAAGTAATTCTGATGTAATATATATATATGCAAAACATATGATTTACTCGTATAAACATACATACTAAAGTCCTGCAAAAGACCATTTATAAGACCTTTCAAGATATGAGAGATTTTTCAAATGCTTTATTACTACAGCGAAATATTATAAAACAAACGCTAAACAACACTGTTGGCAAGACATTTGTTTCAGTTTGTTTGTCTTGCCAACAGTGTTTTTAAGCATTTGTTGTAGAATATTTCGCTGTAGTAAAGCATTTGAAAAGTCTTGAAAAGTATTATAAATGGTATTGTGCAGGACACTAATACATACATATGTACATACTAGTGTTGTAACGAATGTCAATTTTTGATATTCGCGAATACGAATATTAATATTTCAAACTATATTCGCGAACACGAATACGAATATTTGAAACGATATTCGCGAATACCAGTACAAATACGAATATTATATGCAATATGAAATATTAAAAAACTCTTATGAAAAAGGACTTCACACTCTTGTTGGCGTACTTTAAAGTTGATAAAAAGTACCCAAAATTTTAATGATCGTCATTAAATAACATTTGAAAATGATACAAAGCACAAATTTCTATAAAAATATTAAGGGCTAATTTCACCAACTCTATTTAAATACCAATACTGAACTTGAGCCTAACTATGAATTATTTCTGATTAAAATTCACTACAGTTCAATTAAAGAATCTAAAAAACTGTTATTATTTTTAAAATTTCGTAGCTCTTTACGGCTATGACTCACATCATACAAAGTCGTGCGATCTACGAAAAAATACCCGTACAACTCTGGTGTCATGAATTGTTATTGTTTTTTGAAAATTTTCATAAGCTCTATGATAGCAGGGTTGTATTTTTTCGTAGATCGTTTGGTTTTTTTTGACGAAAATACCTTTCCCAGAAAGCACCACGTTTGGTAACCCATAATGCGTGTTTCTCCATAATCGTCTGTCTGTCTGTTATATCTTATTTGGGTTAATAATTGAGTGCTTTTTGCATTCTTAATTAAAAAGCAAACTTCCGGTGTAGTGGGAAAATACAAATAGAGTGTGTGTGTGCGGAAAGTAAAACAAATAAATGAAATAAAAATCTGATGAAAAAAACTTAACTTTAATAGTAAACAGCAGCCATACGCACATACATATGTATGTACATACATATGTACACACATATCCAAGTATGTATGTATGCATGTGTAATTAACAAAAAAAAACAGTTCAATACCAGTGAAGTAGAATAAAACAAAAACAAGAGAATAAAAGCTCGTAAAAATCTCAAAGGCAACAAACAACATTGTATACAAAAAACTAAAATCAAATAATCAAGACAAAGAAGCTACATAACAATAGTTGAAACAACATGAAAAAACACAGAATTGGAAAAAAGAAAAGAAATACATATGTATGCATGTGTGTATGAGGAAAACAGCAACAAAAGTCAATGTTGCAATATAAAACGTCATCGTTAGTATTATTATATTTACGTGGATGTATACACAAACGTCAATGCATAGAAACTTAAAACAAAATTGTACGCGTACAAACTACTTAAGTATGTGTACATACAGTTAAATAATAAAAATCTGTTAGGAAAAAAAACTTGAATAATAAACATAAAAATGCATTAGAGCGACAGGTTGAATGTACTAAGACCCCAAAAAAAACAACATTATTAAACGAATAAGTATCTGCATACAAGGAAATGACAAAAAAGAAATAGCAGAAGAGAGAAAAAACCGCAAAATAATAAAAATGTAGACAAAAGGGAAAGAGGGTCTTAAAGATGGAGGTTGTTGTCAAGAATAAAAATAGGAACACATGCATGGATACATACATACATACATGCATACATACATATGTATGTGAATATTTATGTGTTTGCGTTGGAATCACGAGTATTTTTTGAGAGTTAACATTGCCCCATACTACCATTCATATAAAGTTGATAATGTGAATGCAACAATTAAGCAATGACCCTGAAAATTATAATCATTAACTAATTACCCACGCAAAAGAACAGTAGTGTTAGTTAACGTTCTCATTTATTAACCGACTTTAGAGAAGCTGTTTATTACGGTTGCAGTTACATTACATTACAGTCGGCTAACTGAGTCTTTAAGTAGGTTCTCAATTCGATTGTATAGGTACCCAGTAAAATATTTTCATGTCTTTGAAGCAATAGGGCAATAAAGCGCATCATACACTTCGCTTTAAAATACGAGCTTGTTAAAAAGCAGTGAACGTATATGAAGCAAAATACAGAAGAAAAGTGATTTAATAGTTAACAAAAATGTAGTGCTCCAAACCGAGAACTCGCCATACAAAAATCAGCAGCGATATCAGCAGGTTTGTCAGCGCTACTTTTATTTTATAATAGTAAAAACCAGATTTTTATAATAAATACACCATTTCCAATTGCATACCTAGGTTATGGTAGGTTAGGAAGGGTGGTGCTTTACACCTCCACTCGAAGACCCAATTGGGTCCATTGTGGTTCCCTTCTGTTGCCCAAAAAGTAATATTTACTGTCCCATTTACAGAAATACAGAAATAAATATTATGCATCCCTAAGCCACCGAATTCCCATAACGAAGCCCCTGATGTCCTCTAGTTTACACTTCCCGACATCAGTAATATTTTCAATAAAACGTCTGCTCAGCCATTTAAGCCTATGACGTTGCAGCTTCGGGTAATGACAGAAATATGTGCAACGGTTTCTGGTTCGTCTATATCCCCGCACATCCTACAAAAATCTGGAGTGCCAGTCTCCCAAATGCTGCTCTTTGCTCTGACCGAGCAGTGACCTGTCAATACGCCTATTATGATGATTCGCATTGCCTTCCTATTCATGTCCAGTAGTAGTTTAGATCTTCCTGAGTCAAGTTTTTGGCAAAAAAAAAACATCGAGACTTCACTACCTATGTATTTAAGTTTTCTAAACATAAATACATAGGTATTTCAAAAATCTTTTATATGTCATAGCTCTGAAGATTTCACTCTAAATCTTTCAATAACTAAAAAAAGTTATTTTCTAGTACATATAAGGCTGGTATGGAGTTTTACGGTAATTAAGTTTCCCGTAAAATTGTATGTAAAGAAAATATGGAGATTCAGGTTGGTAAATTTCTTAAAGAAATTTCTCTCGGGCAAAACTAGTTGTGTGGCAACACTCTATTGTTGCTAAAGCAATGCATAGCTGTTGTTGTTTTTTTTACATTTATTTTCATTACATACTTCTTACAACTACAATTCGAGCTGAAAAAAGTCAACCAATGTAGCAATGGTAAAGTAAGCAAATAAAACACATGTTGATTATTGGGTTATTGTTTCAACTATGATATTAGTTGAACTTCTCATTGGTTTAAATGAAAGTTTAACATAATAATATCTTTAGATTTTATAAAAAACATTTTGGGTAAAGCTACAGTGAACTGGGCATGGGATCCAGCTAACACTTCAAATAACCAATTTTAATGTATTTTTAATAAAAAAGTATTTCACTAAATAAGTAAAAAAATAATTTATTATTGCGTTAACTATGTTTCAACAAAGGAGCGATATGTACATACAAAATTTAATGTTGATCTCTGGTATGTATGCACCAGTTTTGTTGTTTTCTAAAGCAATCTCCATGATGATCAATATTCGATTCTTCATACGTTTAAACTTATTTTCAAAGTATTTTTTTTTAATTTTTTCATTCTGATTGATAAACAAAAGCCTTGGGGTGCTAAATGATGAGGATTGTCGGATTGTTACATTCAGGGTGACCGATAACATTTTTCAAAAAGTGGCACCAAATAGGGGATTTATCAACAAATAGGGAACATTAAAAAACGAGACAACTACACTAAAATTTCTTATTTTTAATGTATTATTACATAATTCACTTAAAAAAGAGGGGGAAAAAGTGGCAAGGCAGTGGAAAAAGTGGCAATTTGCCACTTTAGTCGGTCAAACGGTAACGGTCTGGTTACATTACCTACTTGCCCGATTTTTTTGAAGTAATAGGTAATATTTTGTATTGAAGAGCAACGACCTCACAACATTTTTGTTGAACATATTTTATTTGAGATACGACACAAACAAATCTTCTTGACACCCTAATGAAACTAAGCGCCAAGAGGGCTTCAATTTCACGATCACGAGTTCAAGCACTGTACGAGTATCAATTTTGACTACCAAAACGTATAATTCTTGGACGAACTTCAGGGAAATCGTTTTGGAACGAACGGTTTCCACTATTGCTCAATTTTAGCCCAAAAGTTGACTACGAAATTGGTAGTCAAATAATATAAGACAAACGGCCTGTCCCACGATGTCACCAGCAAACATTCGATCGAATACTTATATTGAAAACAACAACAAATTTTCTAATGTTATTGTTGTTTGCAATACAAGTTGTCGATCGAACGTTTGCTGGTGACATTGTGTCATTACAGCATGTGCAGTAGAACCTCTCATAACCCGACACTCACCGTCGTGATAGTTTTGTCCGCTTATGAGAAAGTTACACATTCTTTTATTTTAATTTTGGAACTGCAAAACTTGTTTGGTTAGGGTCCGTTATGAGAGATCTCACTGTGACTAAAATTATCATTCTAGGCTAAAATGTGTTTTGCATATCGCTCTAGAAAATACACTTAATATTACTCTTTTAAAAAAAATAAAAGTATGATATGAAAAACTTCAAAACTTATGATTACGATTTCAGAGGTGACGAATGTTGGTTGGGCAATGTTTAAAATCAACCGTCGTATTTTGAACAAATAAAAGTATTTTGTTTTTGTTTATCACCTTCAAAGTTTTTTTTAAAATATTTTATTAGTGTGATAATGATGTGCATTAGTTGATTATTTAACCGCGAAATTTAATGCACAGCAGCAGGGTGACTAAAACGTTAAAAATTACTATATTACTTTAATTAGAAATCTTATGCATATGTATGTATGTATGTATATACAATATTAAAACAAAAATTTAATTTATTAGGTATTATAAATCCATACATACATATACATATGTATTATATATGTATTTATGGTAATTTTTTAAATGGTAGCGTTTAGTTTTACAATATTTTTTTTAATATGAAAGCGTTTACTAAATCAGATTAAATCATCTAAATAAAAGTTAACAATATAGAAAATATTTCAGAACAAAATCAAACAAAAAAATTGAATAAATTATATTTCAGGTTACTTTACAGTCAGTCATTAATACAAAACTAACGTGCAGTAACAACCAGGGAAACCAGAAGTATAAAGAAATTTCAGAAGTTTTTAAGAATATTTTAAGGGAATATTTGTGGAATATTTCTAAAATTTTCTTTTGAAAATCGTGGATTCGTGCACTTTTTTGTTGCAAAAATTATGGAGAAAAATTTTTTTTCAGTGCGGATTTTCACTGCTGCACAGTGTTATCGTCATATTTAAAATGTCGATTTTTTTTGGAAGCAATGAAAACGTATTTTTTTAAGAATGAATTCCAATTTTTTTTTCTGGGTACACACAAAATATAGGCAGATAGATATTTAGAGCATTTTTTCGGTTTCCCTGGCAGTAGAATTCCGAATACTCCTCCTACAAGCGAAAATATATAAACATACATATTATGTAAATATGTAATACATATGCATACATAGACATACATACATGCATGCATACATATATACAAACATATATACACATATATTTATATTTTAAAAATATTTAATTGTTGTGCAAGATCAACTTCAAAATAAATTTCGTCCACGAGTGATTTTTAACTCAACAGATTTTAAAATATTTAGTTCATGTAATTTTTGGCATCGTGCTGCGAATGAGTGCTTTAAAACACTCATATACATAAATACATAAATATGTACATATCGTTACCTTAATATAGAAAGACCCTGGACTCATTATTTTTTATAAAATCGAGTTTTTTGTATTGGATGATCTAAGTAGAGAGATATACTCTTGTCAATAACCTTTTTTTTCATAATGGAAATACTTACGCCTGAACAACGACATCGCTTCGTTCTATGGGCTCTTGAAAAGCTCCAAGAAAATCTGCCGTTTTCGAGGCAAATTTTGTTTAGCGATGAGGCCCATTTTTGGCTCAACAAACAAAATTGCCGCATTTGGGACGAAGAGCAACCTGAAGAGATTCAAGAACTGCCACTTCATCCAGAAAAAACAACGGTTTGGTGTGGTTTGTGTGCCGGTGGGATCATCGGACCATATTTCTTTAAAAATAATGCACGTGCGAACGTAACCGTCAATGGCGACCGTTATCGTGCCATGATAACCGACTATTTGATGCCTGAAATTGTAGCTCGTGATTTCGGCGACATTTGGTTTCAGCAAGACGGCGCGGCGCCACTTCCCACACATCGCACCAATCAACATTTGATAAGACATAATCTTCAAAAAATAAATGCCAAAGAATGTTCTTATAAATGATAATTAATAAACATTCTCCATTTTTTTCTCTTTAAAATAGTAGGGAACCTCGAATCACCTTTTATACTTTGATAAAAATAACATATATCTAATGTATCGAAAAAGGCAAAAATCTCGGTTAAAAAATAATAAGTTAGGGCCTTTTTATATTAAGGTAACGATATGATCAATGAGCGTGTACATATTTATTTATAAATATTTATGTAAGGCTGTGCACACATACATACATATATTCATGCATGCTGATGAAAAAAGCGGAAAAGACTTTTTCTCCTCCCCAATTAAAGATTCTAAACAAGTTGAAGAAACAACTATAAAAACAACAAATCTTATTTTTTTTAAGAAAAAAAAAAACATGAAGACACATAGAAAATGAAATGATTTTATTATTTCAAGTTTTGCTTTTCTTAAAAATAAATTAATACGTATGTATGTATGTCTGTAGAAGTCAAACAACAACGAGAAGATGAAGGAAACTAAACCAACGGATGGCTGAAGTTACGCACCACATAAAAATGCAGTCAACCAACAACACCCGCTGAGCTGCAGCAACTTATCTTGTTGTTCTTGTTGTTGTTATATTATTGAACAGCAACAATTGGTAATTTTTCGATAAGTCCATTGTTTGTTGTTCCATCTTGTGGTTGAGAAGAAATATGCAAAAAAAGCAGTAGATCAAATAGAATGACAGTTTAAAAGTTATCGGAAATAAAACACCAAAAGCAGACAGTTTTATTTATTTATTTAATTATTTGTTACATAAATAATCGTACCTATGGCAAGCAAGTATATCGTCCTCTTTAACAGGATGCGGTCAAGAAAGATGTAACAAACAAGGAGGATAATTTGTAAATAATAACTGTGTAGAAGTAATCAGACCAGATGACGCATATTGAATGCGCTGTGTGGTTGGTATTTTTTGTTGTTGTGTTATTCATTGTTGCGAAAAGTGGCAAGCATGTTGGTTGGCAAATGCAAATTTGTAAGTTTCTCTCTCTTTTTTTTTTATCAATAAGAAAGAGTTCGTTGGAAACTGTTACTATTTTAGTTTTACAAATCGATATTTGATTAGAGTGGCGAGTGAGAAGTATTTTAATCGTCACAGCATGTTTGTGTCATCGAGAAACATGAGTTGGAATGACTGGCAAAATTATGAATAATGACTGTTTGGGGTTGATGTAAAGTAATTGTTTGATGACCTGAGTGTTTTTTTTTATTGCAACTCGATTTTATTATGTACATACACATTATTAAAAGGGTTAATTTACAAAAAAAATGTGTTTAAGTAATTAAGAAATAATCGGCCAGTATTATGAAGTACGTATGTTATCAAGTAACCAAATAGTAGAGAAGCAAAATAAATGAAATTGCCTTAGCTAGAAATTTTAGTTTAAGCACCTAGTAAAAAAATGGAAGTCATTCTGAAGGAACTACATTTTCATTGCTTCCAAAAAAATCGATATTTTTAATAATTACCAGAACAGCAAGCAGAACTTTGGGCCTGTTCATCTAAATGCGAACGATAACGAAAACAAAAACCAATTTCAGTTTTTTGTTTTTGTTTCTAATACAATTATTCGATCGAAACTATCGTTCGCATTTAGATGAACAGGCTCTTTATTTTAGTTATACAAAAAATTGTAATTCCTTATAGTTTATAGAAATTATTAAGGGCCATTATTAAAACTTAAAGATAATTATTATTATAAATTTAATTTAACTTACCAGGAAGGATACATTTGAATTTAATTTAATGCTCACTTTAGGTTAAGCTAAGATTGTACTGATGGAAAACTTTTTATACGTCCGATAAAATCCTACTTTTAACTAACTATAATAATATAATAAGTAATAATCAGCGTAACCATAATTTAAAAAAAAAAAACATTTTTAGTTAATTTTAATTGTTATTGTTCGAACTTCATTTGTTTCTATATTTATGATTTGAACAGGGTAAAGTTCGCTTTGTAAGCCAAATTAGAGATGGTAAAATTGAGCTTTCACTACAAAAAAAAGCTTTCAGCGAATTGAAATACGATGAATCAAAACAATTCGCATATTCCATTTGCAATAGCAGCTGAGTATAAAGGGTCTGCCAGATAACTTTTTTTTTGAAAATGAAAAACTACTGAAGCTTCGGCTGTGTGGCACGTAGCGCCGTCCTGTTGAAACCAAATGTTGCCAATATCCTCCTCTTCAATTTTTGTGAAAAAAAAATTCGTTCAACATGGCCCGGTAACGATCGCTATTGACTGTAGCGGCCACTCCTTGCTCATTTTCGAAATTATGCCTCTGTGACAGTGACTCGTTTGGGTGCGTCGGCTTTTCAATGTATGCGTGCATTAAATGCGACAATTTTGCTTGTTTACATAACCGCCAAGATCAAAATGAGCTTCATCTGGAAAGATGATTTTTTTTGCAAAATCGGCATCTTCTGTAAGTCGATCGCAGGCGAAGCAAAAACGCATTGGATGGTCAGTTGGCTCGTTCAGCTGATGGATAAAACTAACTATCTGTCAAATCAGACATGAGCTAAGTGTTACCATTCACGAAATAAGCACTAGTTGAAAAAAGTTAGATGGAGGACCCTATATAAAGCAGAAATCTACATCAACTGACACCACACACAGTGGAGCAAGCACAAAGAACGCATATGATAAAGGTGTAGTGGCATTCGAAAACAGCTAGTTGTTTCGTTCTACTACGTGTGTGTCAGAATATTTATAATTAACTTTGGTGTTATTTGTTCATTAATAATTATAACATGTACGGCCTGTCTCACGATGTCACCAGTAATCGTTCGATCGAATACTTTTATTGAAAGCAATAACAAATTTTCTAATGTTATTCTTGTTTGCAATACAAGTTGTCGATCGAACGATTTCTGGTGACACCGTGGGACAGGCCCGTTAATTTGTCTTACAAAGCGACAAGAACTTTAGCCTGATCAAATCATAAATATAAAAACAATTTTTATTAAAGAAATTTATGAAAAAATTTTGGTCCTTATGTTTAAAAGTTATTTATATAAATTTACATGAAAACACTATTTCGCGTTTAAATTAATATGAAAAGAAGCAAATTGAAAATTTTTTAACTTTTTAACACTTTTCCTAAATGAAAATATTAGTATATAGGGTGATTTTTTTTAAGAACTTTCCGATTTGATTTAAAAAACACATAAAAGAAACGTATGAAATCTTTATTTGAGTCGGTAGAACGATGTTTATATAATTAAATGTTTAAAGATGATTTCATGTAAACTTTAAACACTGATATGTCCAGCGTTGGATCCAGCGTATGAAATGGTTCATACGCTGGATCCAATTTTCCCATAATTTCTCCCTCATTTCGCCGGTATCTCAAGAATAAATTCTTCAATATTGTCTTCCAGTAAGTCAACCACTGCAGGCTTGTCCCTATAGACATGAACCTTAACATAACCCCACAAAAAAATAGTCTTAAGGCGTTATAGCGCACGATATAGTCGGCCAATTGACCGGGCCCAAAAGTGAAATAAACTGTTCACCGAACTCGCCTCTCAATTGGGCCATTGTTTCGCGTGATGTGTGGCATGTGGCACCGTCTTGCTGTAACCACATATTATTCAAGTCAAACTCTTCCGTTTTGCGCAAAAAATAAAAATAAAATAATAACATAATCGATAATTCACGGTCATCAACAACACTGGCGGATACTAAAGTCCTGCACAAGACCACTTACAAGCACTTTCAAGACATGAGGGATTTATCAAATGCTTTACTACAGCGAATTCTTCTAAAACAAATGATAAACAACACTGTTGACAATAAATTTTTTTCAGTTATTGCAGGTATAAGAGTAAAGAAGAAAATACTTCGTGACTGAAAAATTTGTAATGCTTGCTTCTTCAAGCATTAATTTTGATAACAAAATTTAATAATCTGCGAGTGTTATTTATTTTTAAGTCGATTCATGGTTAAATTATAGACCAAATTGACATATTTAACAGTAACATGATACACGAAAACAGCTGAGTTGCCAAAAACAGTGTTGCCAAAAAGAAAGTTGCTAAAAAATTGAAGTTTTTCTTAAAATCTAAAAAGAGCACTATTGGCAATGATAACACTATGTAAAAGACATAAGAAATTATCCAAATTAACACTACTTCTAAATCCTAAATTACTACATTTTCATGACTTTTTTGGATTGTTTTTTTTAATGGGCAGTTTTAGAAAATTTTGCTCAGCAAGCAGGCTCATCGTAAGTGTGTGTGTGTGTGTGAGGCTCTGTATTATCCCTACAGTCAGACTGGGGCCAAGTGTCTCAATGTCAACACTAAAATTCTAGTAGTAGTTACATTGTCTACAATTTCTCTTGTATTAGTCAGTATAAAAGAAATAGGGAAAATAGATGTGGTGTATTTATGGTGGATTTTGCAACAACTTGTCAACACACATAAATTTGTATGTACGTAAGGTATAGAAATGTACCAGTAAACGTCTGGTTGGTATGTATCCATGATCCCATAAAAACTGTGAATTCACTACCTAGTCAATTGTTTTAGAGTTACTAGTAGATTTTCAATGACAAACACATGATAAATGTCTATAGCACAAATTATTGTATGGGAGATAATTGTAGAGTAGTACTGGTGACAAAGTCAAAAGCGACCCAGTACACTTTCACCATCGACATTTCCTTCAGGGATCTATTCTATGAAAAGATTTATTATACCTGCGACTTCATTGCAACTAAGTTTTAATTACTTTAAATATCCTGATTGTGCAAAGCGTTGATGACTGAAATTCAATTACATTTGCACATAACGCTAATGGGAAATCCTGAAGGGTGGATATGACAGCAAGGTCACTTTAAGGGGCCTTTAATTGATATCTATTTTATACACAAAATACCTATTACTGCTCAAGTTCAAATATTTAATTTTGTCTTTGTTTAATCATATAATTTTTCAAAACTATATGTATCAACAAACAAGACATGCGGGATATGACTCGCTGTGACAAAGTCTTCCAAAGTAATGTTCAGCATTATTGTCTTGTTCTGTCTAAATTAAATTTGGTAAAGATGTTTAATGACTTGATTAGTATATATATAAATGTATGTGTGCATATTGTACATTATGTTTGAATTAGTGCAATCAATTTTATTTGGTATTTTATTACAGCATTTTGTAGATTTTTGACGCGTTACTTATTTTATTAGCAAATTTTCTGCGTCTACGAAGAAATAAAAATAGTCAACTTTCCTACCCCATGTTTAAATAAAATTCATATCGGAAACAATTTTAATCCCTTGCAGAATTAAATAGCGAGCAACCATATGTATTTATTTGTGCTCTTAACATTCGTTTACTTCCTTAAAGGAAACATGATATTTATTATTTAAAACAATTAAATAAACTTATGAACTTATGTATTTATGGGAACACTAACAAACTACCAAACCAAATCAAAAAAAAAAAACAGCTAATGTTTGTTATTTTACAACCCTTCTAAATCGAAAAAAATACACATACATACATACATAAATAAATATAATGTTGAGGTTAGGTTGCATTTGTCTTTTAATATACCCTCTGGGCTGGGCTGGCAATGGCAGTTACATGCACACATAGACACACACACACACACACATGTATGCATTATTCAATTTTTATTTGTATAAATAATTTACGACAATCGTTCAGGGGTTGTTGAAAATTGTTGTATTTCAATATAACAGGCCAGGAGGGGATAAATTAAATGAAGTAAAAGTTTCGTAAAAAAAATAGCAGCAGTAACTGCCATAACTACTTGTAACTTTTATGCCAAATTAAGTGTTGCCAAGTTGTATGGAATTGAAATGAAAAATTTTTTTTTCAAATGCAATTGTCAAGAGAATGCAAGAGAGCCTTATCCCAAGCCAAAATTATTTTGATTAATGCAAAACACTGTGTGACATATTTAATTTTTAGGGTTCCGTACACAAAAGGTGACAAAAAGGAACCCTATTGTTTTCGCTACGCTGTCCGTCTGTTCGTCACACACTATTTCCTCAGGAACCGTAAGAGTTGCGGACCTGAAATTTGGACAGAGTATGTATAACATTGGCCGCTACAACAACAAATACATGAGAATTAAAAATTAAAGGGTGTTCCAAAACGAGCAACGAAAAATTTTAAAATCCCATGTAATATACATACAATTGTATTTACATACAACGGGTAGTATGAATAAAAAAAAGTATTTGCTTTTTACTTAAATATTTGTTTTAAAATCCAAAATTTGCGCGTGTTTTTTGTTTCTTTAAACAAATTTTTAAGTAAAAATGTATGTATGTATATTGACACTTGAAATTTGTAAAATTAGTGTATTTTTATATAGACTACAAAAATTAACACTAAAATCTAAAAAATTTTAAATTAAAGGGTGATCCATCAACTTATGCAATTGTGACTATGTAATTTTGACAACTTGCTATATTAAAATTTTCATAAACGGTAAAACTAAAAAATCCGAAAATTATAAAATCGCCAAACAAAAAAAATCACCAAAATTGTAAAATATCGCAAAATTAAAAAAAAAAATTAGCACTAAAATATCTCGCAAAATCCGAAAAAATCGTCCAAATGAAATAATCGCCAAAATGAAAATAAAGGCCAAAAACCGAAAAAAATCTCCAAAACGCGAAAAAGGCGCCAATAACAAAACAATTGTTAATATGAAAAAAACGCCAAAATGAAAAAAAATCGCCAAAATTAAAAAAAAAAATCACAAAATTGAAAAAAACGCCAAAAACCGAAAATATCACCAAAATTAGAAAAAAGTGTCAAAACTAAAAAAAAGCACCTAAATTAAAAAAGTCGCCAAAATGAAGAAACGCCAAAAACCGAAAATCGCCAAAATTAAAAAAATCGCCAAAACGAAAAAAAATCGCCAAAAACCGAAAAATTCGCCAAAAGGAGAAAAAAGTGTCAAAACTAAAAAAAATTGCCAAAATGAAAAAAAACTACAAAAACCGAAAAAATTTACTATATAAAAAAATTGCTAAAATTAAAAAAATCGCCAAAATAAAAAAAGCGCTAAAATTAAAAAAAAATTTCTAACACTAAAATAAGTCGCAAAATTCGAAAAAATCGTCCAAATGAAAAAATCGCCAAAATGAAACAAAAGCGCCAAAAGCGCAAAATGAAACAAAAGCGATAAAAGTTGCCAAAACGCGAAAAAGGACAAAATAATTGTTAATATGAAAAAAATCGCCAAAATTAAAAAAAAATCGCCAAATTGAAAAAACGCCAAAAACCGAAAATATCGCCAAAATGAGAAAAAAAAGTGTCAAAACTAAAAAAGCGCCTAAATTACAAAAGTCGCCTAAATGAAGAAACGCCAAAAGACGAAAAAATTTACATAACTAAAAAAAATCGCCTGAATGAAAAAAAAATCGCCAAAAAATAAATAACGCCAAAAACCGAAAAAAATCGCCAAAACGAGAAAACAAAGTGTCAAAACTAAAAAAATCGCCAAAATAAAAAAAACTCCAAAAACCGAAAAAATCGCCAAAACAAACAAAAAATTGCCTTATGAAAAAAATCGCCAAAATTACAAAATTAAAAATAAACAGCAAAAATTAAAAAAACGCCAAAAACGAAAAAAAAATGCCAAAACTATAATTTATATAGGCTAAAGTTCGTATTTAATTACATATCTCGTGTCCGTACGGAACCCTTCGTGCGCTGGTCAAAGTCGCACTTCACTGAATTTATTTTACTTTTTTTCTGTGTGTGATGCACTGATACATAATCGCTTTCAGAAGATACCAGGCTTTTAGCGGGGCTAAAGAATTTTTTCCTCTATGGTATTTCGATAACTATTTTCTAGTTTTATTTTCTACAAAATAAATCTTTTGGTGTTTACTTGTTTCTTTCTTATTTCTTTTGTGATTTTTCATTGACGTTATTTATTTTTTATTTTTGGGTATATATCCCATACACACTCACATACTATATACGCACATACATATGCAACTACGTGTTCAAATAAAAATAAATAACTACGTTAATGCGTACACATATGTTTTGAATAAAAAAATAAAAAATAACGATTTTTCTATAAAATTTTGATCACGTATGTATATCATTTCAAGTCTTTGTCTAAATCATAAAATATTAGACAATGAAGGAATATCATTTAATGGCTTATTTATTGTAATAACATCATAAATAGCCACCCGACTATTCTATTCGTAATAGATTAATGAAGAGGTACAAGTTTTTTTTAATCTATTACAAAAACGCTAAGATTTCTAACGTCAACGTCTTACACAAACAGGCTGTTAATATTTTTAACAATACGTACTTACCATCCCATGAAAACGATTCAAAAAAGAAAAATTCCCGCAAAGATAAGTTTATGTAAAAATCATTTCGCATAACAACCACTAGATCTTCAACTTTTTGGAAAGTATCAATCTGTTGATTCTAAAAAACAGTCTATGCTTGTGTTATACTTTAACTATATATAGCGCGATTATTAGAACAAGTTGCGCCTCTATCATAATAGATAAGAATTCACTATCTTCTATATAACAGTTTTTTAATACTACCTACCATGAATAAATGAATAGTATAATAATAAAGATTTAAAACAAATTTTTGATAAAAGATTTCTAAGATATTTGATAAAGAATATTTGAAGCTAAAATACGATAATACTGTAGAACAGCTATTCCCACCAAATTCCTCACGGACCCCTTTGTATGCATTTTTTCTGTCGCGGACTCCTTTTGAATCATGTACTTCGTTATAACCTGGATCCTATGCGCATCAGGGAACCTTCATCCTTTCTTAGAACAACTAAAAATGTTAATACTATGTTTATACGCGCACCATTTGCAAATAAAAGTATTTGTTTACACGACATAGCAAAAGTACTCAAAACTTGGTAGCACTGCTATAGAAAACTTACTTATGTTGACAAAAAGATATTGTATAAATATATAAACTAACAAATAATTATTTGTTTTAATTGTCATTATATTCTTCTATTAATGTTTTTTGTGCAATATTTATATATTTAATGTTGTTTTATTAGCAAACATTAGTAAGCGTGGCAACCTCAAGAATAATTTTATTTGCAAATACTGCGTTAATAAGGAATTGTTTTTGTGAGTTAGCTATTAGCAAATAAAAAATTAATTTAGTATAAATGTATAAAATATCAAATAAATATTTGTTTTAATTGTCATTATATTCTTCTATCAATGTTTTTGTGTAATATTTATCTATTTATTGTTTTTATTAGCAAACATTTCTAAGCCGGACAAATTCAAGCATAATTTTATTTATAAATACATAGTACGTTAATCGCGAATAGTTTTCTTGAGTTAGTAAGGCGAAATAAAACAATTATAAAAATGTATAGCTAAAATTTGCAGTCTTATTTGCAAATAAGTCGTGCGTGTAAACGTAGTATAAGATAAACTTCCATTTACATATGTAAATGTTTTAACAAACATATAAACTTAAATTGCAACAATTCCCAAACAAAAAATATATATACTAACATATTTTTTACTTTGATTATAAACCTTCATAAATATGATAAAGAACACACCCTTTTTTATTTAAATATGTATTTAAAGCCAAATTGTAAATAATCTTCAAACTATTGTCTGTTTTTTACATGTTTGTTTAAGCTTCACTTCACATTCTATCAAAGTAAATGAAATGGCAATGAAAACACTAACAGCTGTTTCTGATAGTGACGGCAATAACAGTCAGTGCAGAGTCGGGGGTACCTTTATATTAAGCAGTGAGTTAGTTGTTTGTGTTTGAAGATATAAATTAGCAGCCTTATTTATAAAAATGATTAAGACTTTTTAAGAAAAACTTTGTATGAAAATTTGTTTTAAAACCCCTTTATAAAACGTTAATGTTTTATAAATATAAGGCTTTAAAAAATTAAAATAAAACGTAAAAAAGTAAGCATGAAAATAAAAATGTATATCATTTTTAAAAACAAAGTTTTCCGGCTCTTTATGGGGATCCCTTGGATGATTGACATGGACCTTCAGGGGTACGTGGACTCCCATTTGGGAACTGTTGCTGTAGAAAATTTTATTTTTCGACCTATATTTTAAAATATAATATGGGGCTTCATGAAGAAAAAGTCCGAACTGTGCAATTGTGCATTTTTACATTCTCGTAAATGAAATGTCAACAATTGCATGGACATTTTACACGAACCTGTTAAATTTGCCCCAGGGCGAATTCAGTAGTAGATGACCTTATCACTACAACAACACAACTACACAAAAAACAACATGTAGTTTGCTATGCTACAAAGCTAATCTGTCAGAAGATTTATAAGCAAATTTTGACATTTTGGTTCAAATTGCTCAATTTGGCATCAACAGCTGATAATCAGCCGGGCGGATACTTAAGCTGTCGAAACAAAGTGTAGTGTTTCATAACGTCACACAGTGGTTCCAATTAGAAAGAAAGAGTAATAAATCTGTATATTTGAAATTTGTGATCCCATAGTAAAATGATGTATGTGTGTATGTAGAAATTATAGAGGATATTTTTTTCTGCAAATTGTAATGCTGTGCATTTTATTATCAATCAAAAACTCGTACAAGAAGCTTAATCGTCCATCTTTTATTTTATAATCTAGATATTTTTTTAAAGAGAAGTAACACTCAGGATGCCTACTATTATTACCAGGTGTTACCTTCTTTACGAAAGGGATAGTGGTAGTGAAGACAGGTGGTGATGGAGGAAAGCTACATTATTTTACAAATTTGCCTCTTGCAGGTTTATTTTTGATAATTCCCCTTATAGTGAGTGGCGTATTTCTACTTCGACTACGATGATTTTGCAATAGATTAAAGAAGACTACAACAGTTTTTCTTTAAGATATTACCAAACTGTCGAAGTCGTATTTGAAATACGCCAACCACGATAAGGCAGAATGTATTGTTGCAGCGCCTCTGGCGCCAATGAGGCGTATTAAATTTTTGAAGCTGTATTTAGTAGCAATTTTTTTATTGGTTATTTTACTTCGCCGACGATTCTGCTACACAATACCAATGAAGGAAGGCGCCCCATGTTACAATAGGATTAGTATCCGCCAAAGCCGGTGTAGTTCAGGGACCAGTGTATGCCTTCATCACTTGAACTATCGTACAACAACTAATACAAATGCACATCATAAAAATGCTTAGTGTTGTTATTTAATGAAAGAAAAACATTAAGAGACCTTTTGCGCAAGTAATAGAGATTACCTTATTTGCTTCTTATGGCATTTAGGTTACCATCACCTTAGAGAGTAACCTTCCAGACTCTAAAATGCTTACGAACAGGGGGCAAATAGCGGCACTCGTTATGGACCGAAATTTCAATAGACTTTATATGGAAATATTTCGTAATTTCGTTCGATAACGAGTGCCGCTATTTGCCCCCAGAGCTTTACGGTTTTACTGCTTTTTAAAGCAGAGATGGTTTATAAAAACCTTCTGCTGTACAACTCAGTTATTGTTTCTCAAGCCTGGTATTCTGTTCGAAGTTGTGAAAAATTTTCAGTGACATTGATAATTTTGCGTGAAAAGTTTGACACGTAACAAGTGATGCCCATATTCCTTATTCGGGAAAAATTTTTGTTTTTATTGGTTAGAAATATGCAACATTGACTTTTGACAAAATAAATGCCAGTCACATTATTTCACAGATGGCAGGAAAATGTTTCTAGACACATTTCATAAATTTTTCAAAAGTAGAACATAGTACAACTTTTGCAACATTATTTTATAAATATTTCAGGTAAAGGATTATGACAACATTTTGCGTGAAATTTTGAACAGAGTACCAGGCTGTACCTCTTTTATGGGGTTATTATGAAGCAACAAAGCTAAACATTTTTCAAATAAGACAAGCCACATCTCATTAAAATCAATCAATGCCCATTACTTCATTAAATTTGTATATGTACGAGTATGTAACGGTATACTTGAGAACCAGTCAATTCAAAAAAAAAATAATTTATGTAAGTTCATTGAACTTCACTACTACACAGGCGGCACAAAGAAAAACAACTATTTCTTACCTGTGTTATTTTATTGTTAGTTTTTAATTGAAAAAGACCAGTATTGACACTTCTCGACATTTACCGATAATAATATGTATGTAGATTACATATCATTAAAATACTAAAATAATACACTTATAACAGTTTGTTTTTTATATTGTCAAAATTTAAAATATGTATGCAATTATGTTTACAAAATTATTATTGGTCGGCAACAGGTGTTTGTTATTCATGTTTAAAGGTCTTACACATACGAGTACAAACATGCAAACTTCTTCTTCGTATGGAGGCATATAACTCAAAGAAATATATGTAGAATGCATAGTTACCAGATGAAATAGGTGTGAATTCGACAAATTTCGCACAAAAAGTCGTCAAAATCGTCAAAATTATTATCCAGAAACGTCCAAAATTCGTCAAAAATAAAACAAACACTTTTATCAAACGTAAACATAGCACAACAAATAAATTCGTAGTTTTTTTATATAAAATAAGCTAAATGCTTATCAAAAAAGCATCAATTGTTTAAAAAACAAAATAATTACATGTCTTACTTTGGTTTTGTTTAAGTTAACTTGACTAAATACTCTTTCTATGTTTGCTGAAGTTCAGTATTTTCAATTCTTACTGAACGAACGTTTTATTAACTTATGTGAGGTTACTAAAGAAGAGAAGAAAAATTGAAGTACACTTTATTAGCTGGGGAAATTTTTTGGATAAAATTAGTTATGATGGGAATTAAAAGACTAGTACTTTTTTCGTTTTGGGAATTTTTTTTACACAAATCTCAAAGCTTCAAATATGTTTCACAGAAAACTTTTTCCAATTTTAATAACTTTAATTGCCTGAATTTATATTCAATTTCCTGACATTCACACTCTTTAACAATGTGAGAAAACTCTTTAAGAATATCGTAGAAAGAACTTTTGTTTTCTATAATAATATTTTAGGGATAAATTAGACTTAATTTATCTACGAAGTCTAATCTTATTAGAATTTTACCACACGGTTGCATATGAAAAATTTTATTTATTTCCTATTTTTGAATTTGATTAACCTTAACATCAGCAAGTACAATAATTCCTAAATAAATTTCAACAATGTTTAAACAATTACTTTCTTTCATCTTTATAATTCCCCAAATAAAAATTATCACACTCAAGCAAGTCTGTTTTAAAAAAAATACTTATAACATTTTTAAATAGATTTTACATTTGACCGTATAAATTTTGTATTTCTGTTGTTTTAGTTGATAAATTCTGTACAATAACAGGCTTAGCAAACATTTAATACCAAAATTATTAATACAAAAATTAAAATTGATTGCCTTTTGCTTTTTAGTTTTATTGAATATTGTTTCACAAGCTGCCAAGTTCTTTGTCAGGCTCAAAATTGTGTTAAAATTCTAATAAATGGTGTAATTTTATAATTATTTTAAAATCGCCAAATTGAAGCGAAAATCGTCCAGTCGTAAAAATGCTATTTTTGCAATCCAAAATCATCAAAATGACTATAAATCGTCAAATCTGGCAACCATGGTTGTGTATACAGCTATAGCGAGGTCCCCAAGCGAATTCCTCAACCATTGCCGGCACAGCTCAACCACTCATCCGAGTTGAACGCATGCCTGTGTCGCCAAATATCCAGTCCTTACTTCACACATACCAAAATTATCCCTTAAACTTCGTGGGGTAGGACGAACTCGGCATTTTAGTAAAGGACTCTGACGACTGCTACATACACTGAAAACTTCAGAGCAGCTCGACTATCGGGCAACCGGCACCCGTGGAACCAGAAGTAGCCTCTGGTGAGGCCTCGAAGTTCCAGCACAAGGGCTTCACCTCTATCGTCTTTTGAACTCAGGGGCAGTTCTAGGTGACGCTGCACCTAACTGACATCAACAGGAACCTGTATTCCTTTTATAAATATTAGCACATCCTTTGCTCTGTTATTTCAGAGATCGGGTAGTAACACATAAGTTGTATGGGTAATGTACCAAAGGTACGTCATTAGAAAAAGCCATATTACCCTAGCTGGGGCCCCGGGATTGCCAAACCCGTAATCAAAAATAGACGCACCGGGGGGTACTGATGTGTAAAATATCGTAGCTTTTCTGCGTGTGTATTTTGTTGTTGGATTTTAAAGAAAAGCTACGATATTTTGCATTTGCACTTACGCAAGAGAATTTGCATTAAACATCAAATACCGCCATTATCATTCACTCACATGCTTGTACTTTGCGAATGCTAATTTGTTGTCGAATAAATTTTGCGAATTTGACATTTGTTTTCGCAATGTAGAAAACCGACTTGCCACCTTTTCGCATTTGAAATGCGATTAAAAAAAAAGAACTTTGCGAATAGCAATTGTTCGCATTTATATATTTTTGCATCGCAATTCAGAATAAACCTACAGAAATTCTTTTAAAGGGAATTATATATGTAATCAGTACAATTCTTTTTAAAATGAAATCTAATTGATTACTAATCGTAATCAAAATTTATCAGCTGTGGTTTAGAGCGCTGTGTGTTTGCTATACATTTAGTGGGCTTGAAAAAAAGTGAAGTTTTCTGTGGAAATGCCTATATGTCAATAAGAAGCGTGTAGAAGGAAATCAAATCAAAAAAAAATTTAAACAAAAATGTTACGCCATTTTTTTCCTATTAATCTCTTGTCAACCACTTCTATTGACAAATAGAAAAGTTTTACGTGCAACGAACTTCATGATGTTAATTCGGTAAACCAGTTAAATTGTGTAATTATGTATGCGCATACATTTGTGTAGATTTTACAAAACACATGGACATAGTTAAAATACATGTGAGTACATACATTGCTTTTTCACACACCAAATAGGTATTAAGTTAAAAATAGTTTTTGACAATCCTGAGAAATTTTAAATGTGTGTACAACATTTATTAATGACATTCAAATAAATTCCAAGTCTTAGAAATTAAAAAGTAAAATAAAAAACTCAGCAGCTGTAAGAAAAGGAATTTCCTTAAAAAACAGTCCAACCAAAAAACGAAACGGAACAATCACCAAGCAGAATAAAACTCAACATCTGCCTTAAAAAAACCCTAGAAAGATCTAGTTGTATGTATGTACGAACATAAATGACTGATGTTGTTTGTTGCTAAACAATCTTCTTATGACAGCATATCCTGTAGCAAGAAGAAAAAGGATAATACGACACACATACATACATACACTAACACTTATTATAAGAGAAGGGAAGCCAGCGAGCAGCTACAGCTGTTTAGCACTGCTCAAAAAAAAAAAATAAAAAAAAAGCATGTGTACATTTTCTTGTGTTGCTCTCCTTGAGCCTTATTTATGAGTATTATTAAGTCCTTTTTAAGTACATCTTTTTCTTTGTGCAGCATGCTTCCTCCCTGAGACTGACTAAAGGCAACCGAGATGTTGTTGAAACACTTACATATTTTATAAATATGTGAAGTAACTAACTGTTTGTTTGTAAGTCTTCATTTAAAAATTTTCTATCAATTGTATTCATTCATTTTATACATTGCACATGTTTTGTTTTTTTTTCTTTGAATGTTTGATTGTAAATATTGTCCGCAGGTGTTAACATGTGTTTTATATTCCATGTGGCATCTTCTTTCTGCATTCATTTATTTTGCAGCATTAATAATCTCGCTGGTATAGGATTTGAAATATGCAGTCAATAATTTATATCGAAACCAAACAATAAGATATGAAAATTTGCTTTCGTTTTCAATACACATTATCGAGAGAACGGACACTGTGTTTTTCGACACATCAGGACACAAGCTGTTAAAATTCAAAATTGTATGTTACAAATACAATTGCTGTATAACTTATTTTGACAAGTACAGTAATAAAGAAGTCAAAAAATAGTCATCTAGATTCTGTTGAGGGCACTCACGTAAACCAAACCAGCAGTAATAAATATATTCTTGGCTGTATGTAATCCACGATCCCTGACATAGACTAACACATCACCCACTAGTCTATCAGAGCTACATGCCTAAATTAATTTAAAAAAATAACTATTTGAAGAAATTTATATATTATTTGACATATTGTGAGAAGTGTACATACAATAAGAGAAATTTAGTCAAGCATGTTTATATAAATATGTATTTCATTGGCTCTCCAACCAAATCATCAGTAGACTTCAACCATAAATTTTGAACAGTCAGAAACCTCTTTATCTTACACACAATCTTTCAAAAACTATTTGAGAATTGACAAATAATAAATATATTTGAAAATCACAAAAGGAAAAATAAGCTTAGTAGGCTTTGATACTGATACTGATAAGGATCAAGGCGAATCCATACTAGGTGGTCGCAAGGGATCAGGTGACTGTTTTCCCCTCTTGTAATTTGAATATACATTGGATGTCAACACACATTTTTCAATAAATTTTTTTGACATTTAAAGTATAAGTTTCTCAAAGCGCATTAAGCTGAGTGTAGAAAAATAAAATGAGTTCACCTGAATATACATAAATTATTTGCTGGGTTTTGTATCAGTTTCAAACAGAGCTGTTAAATTTCGATTACGATTAAAAATCAATTACATTACATTTTAAAAAGAATTGTACTGATTGTAAATATAATTGCCTTTAAAAGAATTTCTGATAATTATAATTGATTATGATTAATAATCAAAAAGAATTTAAAGTAATCTTTAAAAGTAATTGGATTATTTTTTAATTACTTTTGATTCTTTTTGATTATTTTTTTATAACTTTAAGTAATTCAGATTAATTCTCCATTATTAGAAATCGTAACCAATTAGTAATCGTGCGAAACTGAATATAATCGTAATTTAATCATTACTTCAAAAAATTGTAATGAAATTAATAATCAGTACGATTAATAATCATTACATAACAGCTATGGTATCAAAGTCTAATAAGTTTATTTTTTCTAAGCAAACCGTTCAAAATTCAAGGAAACAATCAACTACAAACATGTACCTAAGATTTCCAAAAACAACTTTCTGGAACTTCCTAGGAATTATTTTTAACACCGTTTAGGTAGCCAAAAAGTGAAAAACTTCCCGAACATTTTTCAATACAATTTTTTTTGTTGAAAATTTTTGTAGTTGATTGTTTCCTTGAATTTTGAACGATTTGCCACCAATGGACAGAGGGGAAAAAAGTTTGAAAAAATCGAATTTTTTGAATTTTATTTTGCGATTTTGATTTTGAAGATGAAGTTTTTTTTGACTTTATATTTTCACAATTTTTGTTCTTTATGACTACAACTTTGCCTCACTGAGTAAATCAAAATTCTGAACGATTTGCAAGATATGAGCCTGAGAAAATGCCTGAGAGAATTCTTTGGGGACCCATTAAAAAGAAAGGTGAATTTATTTATACACTTGCTCTTTTTAATTATTTAATTGCTTTGTTACACTGCAAATATTATGATCTGTGCAAAAAGGAATTTTCAGCTCCATTTTCTTTAGAATACCAAAAGGTGGTTTACTCTACTTTTTTTTTTGATAATTGATAATGTAAATAATGTATTTATCACCAGAACAGCAACTAAAAAACCGAATGTGGATTACACCACTTCTGCGCTGATGGTCTCAATTTATACAATTAAAGTTCACCTATACTTTTGCGTGAAAAATTCTGCATGCTATACAGGAAAGTTTGAACAAGGAAACACGAGTCTGTGATAATGGCGAAGAGAATATTTCTTTGGTTACTTTATTTTCATTTAGTTATTAAGGCATATAAAGATTTATATATGTTAATAAAAATGCAATTACATATTTTTTATTTGTATTTTCCCCCTCATTTAGTGAATTTTATAGTGTTTTCACATCTAAAGTTTAACCCTGATTTTAACTTTGAAAGCATAAACAGCTGATTTTGCGTTCACACTGCAAGTTTGATAAATTCAGGTTAAAAAAACAGGTTGTCTACGATATGCCATACATATCTAGAAATTTTTTCAAGGGGTTGGAGGGGGCATTGTGACTGATGATTCTCATGAGTAATTTTAAAATAAATAATTATATGCATGGATGAGGGTGACGTTGGCTGAAGTAGTTAGCACGGTGACTACTAAACCGAAGGTTCTGGGTTCGAGCCCGGCATTCAACAGTCATTAAATAACAACACCACGCATTTTTCTGATTTGTACTAGTGTCTCTTCACAGAGAAAAAACTGCATAATAAAATCAATAAGATTTTCTCTATGAAACGTTTTTAGGCAAAGGGGTATCCCAGCAGAAAGAAGCGAAGATTTTTTCATGGAGATTCCTTATTGTTTTTATGTGGTAAATCTTATTAATTTTATCAAGACGAAAACCACATAAAATTGAAGAAGAAATCTTACTATTCACAACTTTTTTTTACTCAATTTCCGTTATTTTTGGCACCAAAAAAAAACAATCCATAGAGAAAATCTTCTTGATTCTATTAGGTTTTCTTATAAATTGTACACTATAGGGATTTCTTATTGATTTCATTAGGCTGCCTTATTGATTTTTTCAATAAGGTATTCCTTATTGTTTTCATTAAGTTCCTATATGATTATGTGTAAAGCATCTTATTAATTTTTTTAATAAGGAAATCTTTTTAATTTTATTAGGTTTCTTGTTATTTCATATCTATAAATAAACATAGAGAAAATTTTTTTCATGATCATTTTCGTTCTTGTCTAAGCATGTTTTTGTACAATAATTTCAGTGCGGATTCAGGCTGCTTGTTAGCATATTGGTTAGAGTTCTTGTCTATCATTCAGAAGGTTGCTGGTTCAATACTTGTCTCCTCCCAAGTAATAAATATGTATGTATGGTGAGTTAGTTAATTAAGAATATAATATCCCAGTAAAAAAAGAGACTCCAAAAAAGTCATGAAAATGTAGAGTTTACGATCTGGAAGTAGTGAAAATTTCGATCCGATCTAATGATTTTTACATAGGGTTGTCATTGCAAGAAGTTCTCTTTTTCGATGCCTGGTCACTGAATTGGAAGCGATATTAAGAAAAATTCCCTTTTTTGTGTTCTATGATAATATTTTCATCTAGGAAAAATGTTAAATAGTTACCTATTTTAACAATTGGTTTCTTTTTATACGAATTTAAGCCCGAAACTGAGTTTTCATGTAAATTTAAGAAAATAACTTTTAAATTTTAGACTAAGATTAGTTCATAAATTTCTTTAAAAAAATAATTTTTTTTAAATTCTGGTGAGTATTTTCTAACACTATGGAGGAGTTACAAGGTTTTGTATGACTAAAGTAAGCTTCTATATGGTTTTCAGCTCACTCTCGGCAAATTAAAAATATCGATTTTTTGGAAGCAATGAAAATGTAGTTCCACTAGAATGACTTCCATTTTTTTTTCACTGGGATATAATATGTATGTATGTATAAATAAAAAACATCTAAATATACTACATACATATGTACATATATCGTACAGAATTTAAATGAAAATATATAACTACAATTTTTTTTAAATTTTTATTAGGTTGCCTAATAAAATCAAGAGGAAACCCTTTTTGAAAAAATCAATAAGATAACGTAATAAAAACTACAAGATTTCTTCTTGATTTTTTCAAAAAGGTTTTCTCTATGAAATTAATAAGATTTCCTTATTGAAAAAAAACCATAGAGATATCTTATTAATTTTGTTCTATTTTATGAGGTATTTATTAGGCACTGTTTTCCCTGTGTAACTGCACCCGGTGCTTTGGCACCCGTGAGATAAGGCAGCTGCTTACGGAAAGCTATTGCACAACTGTGACACAGCAGTTAAGTATACGTATGGAACACAAAAATCTATTTTTTGAAAATAAATTAAGAAAAGTGGTGTATATGGCACAAAAAGTATTTTTACTTTTCAAAAAAAATTAAAAATTTTCTTCAAAACATGTGTCGGAAGCAGTAATGCAAATACAAAATAAATCCATCTGGTATGTTTTGAGAAAACTGCATATAAATCTTGTTACGTCGTTTTTCTCCACTCCAACTTTGTGGCATATGGTCCAAACCAATAATGGGCAGACGATATGTAATGAGTTAGCTACAGCATCAGAAATTTAAAATCCACGCATAAAAGTTCAACTAGTTTTGTAAGAGAAGTTATCTTAAAAATTGGGGGGCAAAACTTCTATACCGTTTTTTTAATTAACGAACCGTTGTTTATTCCGGTCCCGGTAACTACGAGCACAATTTCTAATGTTGCATCTCACATACATATTACTAAAATTTTCTAATTCTTTCGTTTTAATACCTATTTCTTTCTAGTAAAATCTATCTTCTATAAACACAATTTGATAGTTTCGTTGGAATCCACTGATGTGTAACTAAGCACGGAAATTTAATCTTTTATTGAGTCAAAAAAATATTTCACCGTTAAATTCCAAAAATCTCTGTGTGCTCATGGCAGAAAATGATTCTTATAAGACATTTTTTTTCTTCTTCAATATTTGATTGACGCAACATCTGTTCTGGTTTCAAAAAGGGCCATCTGGCAAAATCCAATTCACACTTTATATTTTTTTTGTCATTACTTTTTATTTGGTGGTGGTAGAAATAAAAGTTAAAGCACACTAATCCGAAACTTACGAGTAACGTACTCGTATATCACATTTCACAACAAAAACTGAATGAAGTTGGTCAACGAGAAAAGGCGTACAAAAATTAAATCATGTGAAGCCATTAAAGATGTAATTATAAAAAAATAAAATAATGAAATACACACAATCTTAATCTTTATGGGAATTGGGAATTGAGAGATAAAAAAATAATAGAAAAAAATTAGAGCAGTGTATTATCAAACTTTGTTATCAAAAGTTTTAAATGCAACCCTCTAAAAAGTTGAGAAAAAAACTGTCGTTTTAATTTGAAATCACATTTCGTATGTTTTACAAAAAAGAAATTTATTTCTATACAATTTGTTAACACCGTTGTAATTGTTTCTGTTTAATCTTTCAAACAATCACGATTCACGTCCTGGAAAGAGAGTTTTTACATTAATAATACAGGGAGATTATTAAAAATATCTTTTGTAATTTTTATCACGTAAAATTTATGTTGCGTGAGTGCAAGTGCAAGGCAAATATGTTCACCACAAAACATACCAGTATTATATTATTCATTGCTGCTTAATCCTTAGACCTCTATTGTTACGTTCTCACGAAATGAAATCCATAAGTATTGTTATTTATTGTCTGAAGTGATCTTCAATCTATTTTTTATTTTTTACTTTGCTTTATACTTTTTTCACTAATGAATGCAGTAGGGGATTTAGGCCTTCTACTGCCCTGGGCACACTTTGATATGCCGCCCCAAAAATAAAAAAACATATTTTTTTATGGGAATTGTTACAATTTAAGTTTAACATTTTTTAGCGCACTAATAATCCCAAATTACTATTGTACTTATTTAGTAAAATATTTTTTGTTAAAAATACATTGAAATTGATTATTGAGGGGTTTTAGCTGGATCATATGAGCATTTGAGGGAGGGAACCTTTACCCAAAAAAAAAACATAATGGTTTTAAATACTTTAAATGATTGTGTATTAATTTTTATTAATTCATATTCACATACTCGTATCGATCATTTGTTGCAATAGTAATAACTCAAAAAAGTTGATTTTTGATCATGATATCGTTTTTGATATTGTTTAAAACTTTTGTACAAATAATTACATATCTTGCATACTTCATTCTTGAGAAAATAAATAAAATTTTCTTTTAAATGCATATTGTTGCCAGTTGTCTACATTGCAGTTTAACTTAATTTTTTAACATAAATTTTTAGATTCTTTAATTGAGCTGTAGTGAATTTTAATCAGAAATAATTCATAGTCAAACTTAAATGTGTTTACCAAAGGTAAATCAATTGTATACACAACAATCGTTTCTCATATTCCGTTCATTGTAAATTTAAGTTAAATAGCTGATGTTAATAAGAATCTCTACCCAAGTAGACAGACTAGAGTGCTGATGAAGTGCGGTGCTGCACAGAAAAGTATCGATATTTCCCCCAGCTTAAAGTCTAAGTTTAATTTTTCTTCTCTTCTTTAGAAACTCACATTAATTAATAATAATACTTCATTCAATACGAATTGAAATTACTGAACTTAAGCCTGACTATGAATTATTTTTGATTATAATAATATTATAATTATAATATTATTGCAATCTTTCGTGATTACAATCATTTTGAAAAAAAAATTTTTAGAAATCATTGATTGCAATCAATTTGATTGCAATAAAATTTTTGTTGAAATCAATTTGCCTGAAATCAAACCTAAAGGGGTAGCATTTAATAATATATTGTAGAGTGCTTAGAGAGGTTGAGTTTAAGCTTGCGGTTTTGACCTTTGTGTCCTGTAAATTCACGGGCTATAGGATCCTATATAGTATTACTGGGAAGCCCCAGATTTTAGTGGAAACCACTAAATTTGTGGTGGAAACCAACAAATTCTAATTCGTTTAATTTGTTCACTTTTAACAATGAATATTATTAGCAATATGACACTTGAGTCAACTACGACGGTAAAAAAAATCGCGCAAAGTAGATTATATTATAAAATATTTAAAACTTATCGGATTGCAGTTAAAAATTATGTAATTTTAAAAGATTTTTCAAACAAAAATTACCATTATTGGCAATTCAAAATTATCAGAATCAGATTTATTTCTAGAAGAAGGAGTTTCGTTTGAAGAGAACGTTTATTTTGATTCTGATTTCATTTTCATTTTTAAATCATGAAATCAGTTTACGATTTTGATTGCAATAAATTTTTTGAAATTAATTTATACATCACTTGCAATCAAATCGATTGCAATCAAATTTGATTGCAATCTATTTGGTTGCAATTAATTTGGTTGCAATTAAAATTGAATTGCAATCATGAAATCAATTTACGATTTTGATTGCAATCAAAAAATTAGAAATCAGTGACGTGAAATCAAGTGATTGCAATTAAATTGATTGCAATCTTTTACAGCTCTGGTGATAAAGACAACCAAGTGTGTTAGTTAAAGTAACATTCCATATTTTTGAATTTACTTATAAAAATAAAATTATCTAACTGGAAAAAAACATATACAGGGCAATCATGAATAAAATTCCTCAAGATATTTCTCCCTTTTCCAATTAGAACTTTTTGTTTTCCCTATTAATTGCTATTAGTTAGTATTATTCCCCGGGAAAATTTTCACGATTGCCCTGATTATTTCTAATTTTTTGTTAGCTAAACTGACCAATGAGTTTTGTTGCATTTAAAAATATGATTGGATAGATGAGAAATTTTTAGGAATCTTTTTTTGCCAAAAGTCTACAACCTTTTTCAAAATAAATACTCAACGCTGTTTCCGCCTAAAGGCCGAGGCACAATGAATCCGTCATACGTTAAACTTCGCCTTTTTCAAGTGACATTAACGCAGCGATGGAGAAGGTTGGCACAATGAGTACTTTATTGACGGAAGCATTTGTAGGTTGATTCTCCATTTTATTTATTAAATTTAACATTTTTATTTATTTCATTTATTTCTTTTGCTTAATTTTATTTCTGCTGCCACAAAACATACCAAAAAACCAACCAATATCTCTCAAACTACTCAACGTACGCAAAAAGTTAAAAGTTGAACAATTTTTGTACTTCAGACTTCATAAGGAACCATGTATTTCAAGTTAGCTGTCAGTTGAAAAAGTCGAAGTTTAACGTATGACGCATTCATTGTGATCCGCCCTTAAACCCGATTCATCAAAACTTCAAATTAGTTGTTAGTTTAAACTTTAAACTAGTTTTCCATAATAATAATTTTTTGACTTATGACTATGCCCCTTATTATCAGTTGCGTTCGCTTTTTTTCA
This sequence comes from Tachina fera, assembly GCA_905220375.1. Lineage (NCBI taxonomy): Eukaryota > Metazoa > Arthropoda > Insecta > Diptera > Tachinidae > Tachina > Tachina fera. The sequence continues at coordinate 183,986,411 of LR999963.1, forward strand.
GTCGTGTCATGCTGTCATGTTATTTTTGTTTAGTACTGTTTGGCATTTCATAATGGAAAGACTTACGCCTGAACAATGACATCGCTTCGCTTTATGGGCTCTTGAAAAGTTCCAAGAAGTTACGACGTTTTCGAGGCAAATTTTGTTTAGCGTTGAGGCCCATTTCTGGCTCAATGGGTATGCAAACAAATAAAAGTGCCGCATTTGGGACAAACAGCAACCTGAAGAGATTCAAGAACTGCCACTTCATCCAGAAAAAATAACGGTTTGGTGTGGTTTGTGGGCCGGGTGGAACCATCGGCTCCTATTTCTTTAAAAATGATGCCGGTGCGAACGTAACCGTCAATGGCGACCGTTATCGTGCCATAATAACCGACTATTTGATGCCTGTAATTGAAGCTCGTGATCTCGGCGACATTTGGTTTCAGCAAGACGGCGCCACTTCCCACACATCGCATCAATCAATGGATTTATTGAGAGGACATTTCGATAAACACATAATTTCACGTTTTGGCCTGGTCGATTGGCCACCAAGATCGTGTGATATCACACCGTTAGACTTTTTCCTGTGTGGATATGTAAACTCTAAAGTTTATGTGAACAAACCCACTTCGATTCAGCACTTGGAGGAAAACATCAAGCGTGTCATTCACCAGTTACCAGTCGTCGAAATGCTCGAACGAGTCATCGAAAATTGGACTCAACGGATGGACCATCTGCGACGTAGCAACCGCCATTTTATAGACATAATCTTCAAAAAATAAATGCCAAAGAATGTTCTTTCAAATGATAATAAACATTTTCCATTAGAGATGGTAAATTTGGGCTTTCATTACAAAACACTTTTCAACAATTCACGTATTCCATTTGCAAGAAAGTTTCGTATAAAAGGCAGAAATTTACATCAACTGATACCACACACAGTGGGCCAAACACAGAAGAACGCTGATGATGAAGGAAGGTTTAGTGGCCTTCGAAAACGGCTGGCTGTTCCGTTCAACTATGTGTTGTCAGAATATTTACAACTAACTTTGATGTTATCCGTTCATTAATAATTATCACATGTAATTAAGCCCGTTCAAATCATAAATATAGAAACAAATTAAGTGCGAAAAATAATAATTAAAATTAACTCTCCATTAAATTTGAATTTTCTGTTTTTTTTTTCTTTAAAAAAGTAGGGAACCTCGAAATGGATCACGCATTACTTTGATATGAAATCTTATTAAAAACGATTAGTTTTTATTTTTAGGTAAAGTTGCAAGGCAAATTTTAAAAGTTACTCTCAGTAATATTTATAATAAGGATATACTTTGTGAATAATTAGGTAATTATTTAAGCGGGTTTATATAATTACAAAATTATGTATATTAAATAGATAAAAATATTAATATTCTGCTCTTCAGAGAACTCACTAAAGTATAGTGATAGAAAATGACTAAATTATTAGAAGTTTATAATTTGACGAGAGTTATTAAAGGGAGCGGTAGAGGGGGATGTGCAAGATCTTCAGGAGGGAAATCCTGAGCATACATAATTAAAAAAACCATTTAAAATTTTGCAAGATAACTTACATTAGTTTATTCACTTGTAAATATAATTTATTAATGGGACGAATCAGTTGGGAGAGAAAACATCTTGTCTCGATAAGATGACTTTCGTCATAAATTGGTACAGATAATTCACAATATATGTAGTTCTAAAATCCAGGGGTGGGAATCTTACAATTTATTGTCAGACGGTTGTATGACAAAAAAAATTCATCTGACACATTCGTCAGCCGAAAAATTGTCAGTTCACACGGTTGTCACATGCAAAAATGGTCAGATCTGTTGTTATGCGTTGCCACTCAAATTGTTAAATATCAATCGTTTGCGGTTGTTTTATATGTAAAACGTGAAAATATAAATTATTATGGACCATAAAAAAGCAATTACGTCTATACATATATATTTTATTATATATGTATATTTTATTTAAAATCAAGCGTGTGCAGTGTTGTCCATAGAAAGAATTCTCTTACAATGACGCCATTGTCAGCTGCATGAACTTCGCACATAAGACAATATTAAACTGTCTGACAAATATCTGGGAATAATTTTACAATGTGTTCTCACAATTTGTTGTCAGCTGCTAGTCTTTCAATGGACTGACAATGCTTTTTCTGGTAACGACATCTGACAAAAATTATCAGTTCACACCAGTGATGCCAACCCAAAATCTTTCTTAGGGGTAGATTCGATGTGAAAAAAGGTGGCTTCCATCAAATCCTACTTTAAAAAGAGGGAGATCTACAGCACTAATTTTTTAGGGTATTTTAAATACCTTAGAAATAAGTTTTACCTTAATTAACCTTTCGTTTCGATAAGAAATATTTTATATATTTTATGACAATATTAACTGCGAATGGTTAATATTCAAAATTTGAATATAAAAAACAAATAAAAAATATAAGAATTCAATTATGTCATCGTTATTTAATTAATTTTTAGATCTTTATTATTCTCATATTTAAAGGTATGAATATATTCATTAAATAATTTTTAATGCTCCTCTGTAGGTGTAGGTTGCCCAGCGCTAGCGCTGATATATCGTGTAGCTTTCCTTAGAAAATATCAGTAAAGATTGTTCCTACAAATACTTTTTAACAAATTAACTTTTAACATTCGAACTATGTATGCAATTTTCTCACAAACTGGCCCAGTGAAGGAAATATTTGGGCTTGTAGCAGGCTTTACATAGTGAAGTCAACACAGCGTTGTTTAGATGTATGTTAAAATATATTTCAGTCGAACTCCTAGCTTGGATTAGATAAAATAAACTCGGGTAACTATAATTTAGCACTATTAACTAACTAAAAAAGTGGTAGATTTTTCTCGGAAAGTGGTAGAGTTGAGTTAGATACCCAAAAGAGGTAGATCTACCACAAAATTGGTAGAATTGGCATCGCTGGTTCACTGGCAACATTGTAAGATCTGAGAACCGTCTGTACCTAGCTTAACTACATTTCATTCTCACGTGCACAGAAAGTAACGATTTTGCTACTACGAAATATGTATGTTAGGGAGGGTGTTGCCAAAAATTCACCTCCACTCGGAGACCCAATTGGGTCCATTGCGATTACTACGAACTAAACAATCTAATATTTAAAATTTTTAATTTTTTTTGCTTATCTCGCAACAAAAAAAAGTAGAATGTGTATTTAAGATTTTTTTTTCGATTTTTGCACTATAAAAAATAAAAATTATAAGGCAATATAAAAGCAAAAGTTCTAAAATATTTACCCCAGATAATAGGAAGCGTATTTTCAAATTATGCGGATAAGCTGTGGCTGTTGCTGTTGCCCCAGTTACACATATTCCCGCTGATGAGGAGGAGCACGAGGCAGGTGAAGCTGAAGCGGAAATTGTGGACAATGAAGAGGGCGACGAAGAAGCAGATGTTGAATGAAGGTTATGATGATTATGATGCTGATGATCACGCTCTTTGTCACGATGCTCTTTGCCATGGCGCTCTCCTCTATGTTCACGATCATGATCTTTATCACGATGTTCTCTATCAGAGCGATGTTCGCGATGCTTTCGCTCCTTGTCTCTTTTTTCTCGCTTCTTTTTCTTATGCTTGCGACTCTCCTTATAGTCCATAATTTCAATATTATTTGATTCCATCGAAACTACTGTGAAAGCTGCCTGTATAGTTGTGCCCGTTGAGGGCGCTGTTGTTGTGGCTGTTAGAGTGTGCTGTGGGGGAGCTAACTGATCGTTTTCATCGTGTGGCGGTGTGGTATCCATAGCTGTTATTCCAGTTACTATATTTGAATTTTTTGCTTTTGAAGGGTCTACAGTGGTATCCATCATCATCATTTTGAAAATTTTTGTATGATAAAATTTATTTTATTTTTCTTTTTTTTTAATTAATTCCACTTTTATGTTAAAAAAATATCACAGCTATTTTTTTTTTATTTTTATAAAATTTTCACTCTTGTTGGCAGGTATTTTTTATTTATTTATTTTATTTTATTTTTTGCTTGAATAGTATGAAAAAATTAAAATAAAATGATTCTAAAAAATATTCTAAACTTTCGTTTATTTCACCTTAATTTTAATTAATAATTAATTAGTTTATTACTTTTGAATATCGGGCTTTTTTTAAATTTTAACGTTAGCTGTTACATATGTATGTACATACATGTGTGCATGCTAACTAACACTTTTCAACACTTTATGCCACTATTTTCATTTCTTTTAAGTTAACTCTATTATGATAATAAATACATACATACATACATACATATGTATATTGGTAAAACAACATAACGAACGAAAACTTATATGTCTGATGTCTAGTGAATGTTGCCGTTTTTTTTTGCTTCTTATTTTTATTGGTGCACAATTCTTCTTTGTATGATTTTTATATTCTCGTGTATCTCTTTTAGGTTGTCGACGTTGATATTTTCCGTTTAAATGCAAACAACAACAACAATAATAATAATAAAGTTACAATTCAACAGCCTTTAAATGATTATGGAGCATAAGGTATCCATACATCCATACAACAACAAATATGCATTAATTTTTACACAAACACACACTCGAAAAATCCATAAGATACTTATAAATACAAAATTGAGACAATTGACGTCGTCGGGGCTTATGCTCATGCTTATGCTGGCTGGCAATGATGACGAATAAAAAGTATAAAGTACACAAAAACAAAACAAAAACGTGAGTAGTATTTGTAGAAGCAAACATATGTACATAAATGAAAATAACGTTTAAAAGAAAAGTCCGAAATCACAGCCAACACATTTTAAAAAGACATACTTATTTTTCTTTTTTTTTTGGCTAAAACACACACAAATCGACGAGGATATCAACGAAAATTGAGAAATTAATTAAGTTAGAACCAAACGCACGAGTTTTTTCTTTTTTTTTTGTTATTTTTAAATTTAAAAACAAAAATTATTCTTTAAACTTAAAGAAAAAAATACATAAATCAAATAATATCGAATATAAGGTTATCCGCGTATTCAACAGAACTCGGACGTTTTAATGCTGCGTCTGTGCCTAACCGACTGAGTGACAGTTGACTTGGTTGGTTGTTGGTTGGTTGTTAGTTCAACACATGCATAGAAAAATATCATGAAATCAAACACACACACACACACATATGCATACATACACACAGATACGCACGCACACATGCATACACACAGTTTGTATGGTGTCTTTTATGTATTTTTGTTGTTGTGAGATATCGTACAAGCACACATTTGAAGGTAGACGAAAAACAACAACATTTGTGCAACTTAAAATAAAAACAGCAGCCTACTACTAGCCGTTTATTAACCTGAAACTAAATGAAAAAAAAAAAAAAAATGTGAGTTAAAAGCAAATCGTCAGTGCGACCAGATGCAAATAAAAATACTAGATGATTAGGTATAACTGTCGGCTCAGTTAGCCGATTGTAATGTAATGTAACTGCAACGTGGGAAGCAGCTGATCGATATTGTTATGTGTAAAGCAATGAAAACAGTTATAGAGATGTAATGTAACGTAACCTACTTTTCATATAAAAATATCGATCAGCTGTGTCCTACGTTGCAGTTACATTACATTTGGCTAACGGTGCCTATACACTACATGTTTTTTACATTGCTCCTGTCAAATTTTAGATAATTCGGTAAAAACATGTAGTTGGTGACCTCAAAAACATAAGACAAATTTTCAATTAGAGCATGTTCTATTTTCTTATGTTCACACATGTGTTTTCAAATGTCTATGCCATGTGAAAACATTTATCGACGGTTGAATGTCTCCGATATCATTAGCCGTCCGTTTAAAGTATTTGCTATAGTGATACATTAATTATTTTTTATTTCATTTTAAAATTTTAATAACAATGATGTAACGTATATAACAAGTGTTGATACGCGCCCTATATTTTGCAGATTAAAAAGAAAAAAAACTTAAATAAATATTTGTGACGCCTGCACTTCAGTGACGACGGCACTTCAGCAACGTTACCAAAGAAATTTCCAGCGGCTTTAATGCTGAACATATCAGCTGTTGTAAACAATCAATGTCGATGTCAAGTGTAATTGTACATACAAGTTGGTGACCAAATATTAAAAACCGTATGTAAATTAATCAAGTTTGACATACACAAAAAAAACATGTAAATTATAAACTTGAAAAAACACAAGCAAAAACATGTAGTGTATTGGTACCTTAACTGAGCCTTTACAGTCGGCTAACTGAGCCTTAATAGTGTTTTCACACTCACATGGTTTTAATAAAAGTTGGTTTCAACATAAAACCTGGGGGCAAATCGCGGCACGCGTTATCGAACGAAATTACGAAATATTTCCATATAAACTCTATTGAAATATTTCGTAATTTCGTTCGATAAAGAGTGTCTCGATTTGCCCCGTGGTTTTACCATACAAATTGGTTTTTGTTAAAACCAACTTAAAATCATTTTTGAATTGGTTTTATAGCCCATTCAGACTGAAACAAAATTTAGTACTTTCGTGTTTTCGGTCGAAATCAAAATTATATTAAAATTACAATATACAACGCTGTTTTTGTACTAAAACTACTTTTTTTCAAACATGAATAAATTTACAACTACGAGATACAACAATTAAAAGAAATAAAAAAATTTAAATTCAATATGAAATTAAAAGATGATTTAAAATTATAATATTAATGAAGACTTTACCAAGAAAAATGTGTATAAGTGTAAAAAAGAATTTATTCAACTGAAAAAAGTACTTCAATGTCTGCAGTAGTAGTGAATAAGATGTTTGCAAAATCAATCAAATTTCATTCAATACCTGTATAAACACTTTTCATTTCGTTCGTAATTTGAGCTTGAAACTACTTAACTTCCTGTCAGCCTGAATGGGCTATTATAGTATTTTCACACTGAAAGTTAAAACCTGGTTTTAACGTTAAGTTAATCTGGGTGGTCCAAAGACCTCGCATAGACAGGGATTGATCCTTAGCGATACCAGCAGATGAGAAGAGAACCTGTAAGTATGGCAGCCTAGTTCATGGTGCCTGTAACGAATGACTCCCACACAGATTTAACAAATTTTAGCAATCTACACAGTTACGCTCTCGATACAAGTTCAAAACTACGAAAAGTATGAACAACAAGATATGTAATTATGTATATCTAGTGCGGCTTAGAGCCGGATAGTGACACAGTAGATGTTCCATTGTTTCAATTACCCCGCGTTCCTTACATTTCCTGCAGGTACCGTCAAGTATTCGTCCTATTTTGACGGCATAATAGAAGTTTTAACGTTGAAACCATAAAAAACTAATTTTGTATTCAAATTGCAAATTTGTTAAATTCAGGTTTTATCTCACAGACTGTCTAATAACTTTGCTCAAAATTAAATAAATCTCCTCAACAAAAAAAAAACACACAATCCACAGAAAAGCTACGATACGATTATTTTGCATTTCCACTTACGCAAGACCATTTCCATCAAACATCGAATACCGCCAATATAAATTATAAAAACTGTACAATGGAATGGATTTGTTGCAAACAGGTGATTATAAATAACGTTGCAGATAAACAAATTATGCAGCGTTGTGATGCATTTGCCGCAAATGCATAATTGAAAATTATATAGTTGCAAATATATAAAGGTGGTCACACTTGCTCAGCGTTACCATTGTGAAATTTCCAAAATTGTAAAGGGTATTTCACAAAAACTCTTATGTAAGAGAATTTTTGAAAAATATTTTTTTAAAAATATATACATATATAGGTACAGTCCCGCACATAACTATTCGCACAGCAATACTTTTCGACTTGCATCAATATTTTAAGGCCATTAAGAATAAATTCTTAGAAAAAAATTTAATAATAAATATATAATTATTTAATTAATATTATTGGTTTTTTATTGAAATACACTGAACAGGTCTTGTATAATAGATTTAAGACTTCATTAGTCTTTACTTTCTGTTGCTGTTCTGTGCTATGCCGTTCTGCTTCTAAATTTAAGTACATAGTTACTTTTTCTGTAGTAACTTATCAGCTGTTTCTGTTCAGAAGAGTCGCAGTTTTGCACTAAAGCGATCAATTTTGCATCGACCATTATTAAGTTTCAATAGAATTTAATTTTTTCTTTTAAAAATAATTTTTTTTTAAATTCTAAAAACACAATCACAATTTATTTAAAAATATTTTTATTTAATTTATGATGTCACTTACAATTACAGTGAACTCGCGAAAACGTGAACTAATTTTTACCAAGGGTGTCCACGTTGTCGATTGAGAAAATATTAGAACAAAATAGCATAGTTAACCTCCAAATGATAACTATAAACATACAATTCAGTATCAGATATTAAAATTTGTTTAAAAATTAAAAATTTTAACATATATTCACTTTAGAAAAATAATATAAAGTGTTTATCTCAATATTTTATTTTTATATAAAGATTTCGGGTACCATGAATAACTCCCAACAAAAATTAAATCAGTCTCAATGAGAAAAAATTAAATAACTTCCAGTTGTTAAAATGAAATTACTCTCAATAATTGGGACTTATTTCATTAAAAACGAAATAACTCTCAATAAAAAGTCTAACAAAAATTTAATATTTCCCAAAAAATTAAATAAGGCTCAATGACTTTTGTCGCAACAAAAATTAAAGGCCTTTCTCATTTCATGGAAATACGCATAACGACGTTTACCATACAACTTTTATTGCAGTTTAAAGAACTTTTATAAAATGAAAATAATATTGATATAACAAAAATTAAAAATTTTAAAAACCCCCGAATGTATTTAGAATAGGTGCGATATCTTCTTAGCGGCTGGACCGATTTTCTTAAAATATGGCTAAGAACCCTCTCGATCAAGTCACCAAACAGAAAAAACTAAATCAAAATCCGTCCAGCTGTTTGGTCTGTACGTGGACATGGGCAGAAACACAGACACACACTACAAACTTATAACACCCCTTTTTTAGTCGGGGATTAAAAAGCAATAATAAGATAAATAAAATAAATCAGAAAAAACTAAATAACTCGGAAAAAAAATTAAATAACTTCCAATCAAGAAAAGAAATAATTCCTAATGACAAAATAAAATGAAATAAGTCCCAAAAAGAAAAAAAATTAAATATTTCCCAATGGATTGGGACTTATTTCATTATTAATTTTTTATGGAAAAATTATTGGGAGTTATTTAATTTTTTTCTCAGGAGTTATTTCATTTGGGACTTATTTCATGTTTTCTAATAGTTTTTACACAAAGGAATCGCTCATCTTCTTTTAGTATGTATTTTGTTTAAACATTTTTAGTACAGCGTTTTCTTTTCGTATACCACGTACATACATATGTATGTATTTGCATATATTTCTTCCAAAAAATCAACGTAAACATAAAAATATGTTCTGGGATTTCCAAAACTAAAAGTAAATTCAAAAAATAAAACGAAAAACATAAGCAAACTTTGTTCATGTTTTAGAGTTGTTCATGTTTTAGAATGTAGAAATTAAAGTGTTCACGTTTTCGAGTCGTTCATGCATTCGAATATTCACGTTTTCGCGAGTTCACTGTACTTAACAATTTTTTGATTTTCAGAGGTTGAACCGAAACAGAACAGAACAGAACGAAACAGAAAAACCAACGACTTGTTTTATATTTCCATTAACAAAAAAGAGTCAGCTGACTCATATCAGAACAGAAAGTAAAAACTAATTTTGCCTTTAGTATAAAAAGTCATAATTCTGTAGCACGAAAGTTTTGGCACACCAAGGTAGCAATATCGTTTATGGTTGAATTTTCTGAATCTGAAAGCAATTGCAATGATTTTGTCTGCATATATTTTATTATATATATATTTTCTTTAAAATCAAGCGTGTGCAGTGTTGCCCATAGAAAGAATTCTCTTACAATGACGCCATTGTCTGACAATATGAAAATGTCTGACAAATATCTGGCAATAATTTTACAATGTGTTCACACGATTGTAAGATGGACTGACAATGCTTTTTCTGGCAACGACGTCTGAAAACAATTGTCAGTTCACACGGTTGTAAAAAATTTTGAGCACATTTTACTGGCAACATTGTAAGATCTGACAACCGTCTGCACATACATAGCTTAATAAAACAGTCCATTTAGAAAGTGCCAGAAAAAGTTGGCAAAGATGAGTGTGAATTTGAAAAATTATAACCAACGGTAACACTGACTGGGTGAATGATTGCAAAAGGGTGAGAGCGATAGAGAGAGGGGGAGAAAAAGAAAAATAAGAGAGCAGTGCTCAAAAATGTAATTAACAGGGTTAGACGTTTGGATATAATAAAACAAATAGTAAAATCAAACATTAAAAGAAGGTTTCTTTTCTGTGTTAAAAATTGAAGGTCTAACTAAATAAACACTTATTGTTGAAAGATATTTACATTGTACATACACATGTCGTGCTTTTACAACGCAAACACAATTAAGGTTTTAGATTTGTAGAATAATAGTATCATTAACAAAAAAAACGTCATAATAAATAAACAAGAGCATATTTTATAATTTGACTTTGTTTAATATAAATTTACAAACAAACAATTTAATTTTTACGGCCTGTCACCAGCAAACGTTCGATCGAATACTTATATTGAAAAAAAACAACAAATTTTGTAATGTTATTGTTGTTTTCAATACAAGTTGTCGATCAAACGTTTGCTGGTGACATCGTGGGACAGGCCGTTAGTTTTTTTTTTGTAACACTTTGTGTATGTATTTTAAACTCAACAGCGGGAAATCTGTGCACCATAAAGCAGGGGGCAAATTACGGCACTCGTTATCACAAGAAATTACGAAATACTTCAATAGATTCTATATGGAAATATTTAAGAATTTCGAATCGTATCGAATACCGTAATTTGTCTTCAGATTTTTTAGTGCTGTTGCTGTTTTGCTGGCAGTTTTTCAAACACTGTTACCAACAATTTTGCCATTTTGATAATTCTGAACTATGGGTGTTCCCATAAAATTTTAATTTCAATAAAAAAAGTATATTTTCGATATCATGTCTGTCGCTTACGATAAAATCGAAAAAAAGGCTCGAAATTTTGTCGTAAAAATTGATTATTATTTTTTGTTCTTCTTCTTGAGCAAAATATTCTTATGTTAGCTGAGAAATACAATTAGCCTTTAGCTAATTAATAAGCACAGGTAAATCACGGTATAACGAACGATATAATGTCAGGCCCATTCGTTATACCGAAAAATTCGTTATATCGCATAATTTTCCTTAAAGGTAGAGGTCCATAGCTCGCTTTTTGCGCGTTATGCTTTACAATTGTTTCATCCTCTTGTTTCATTCTATACTTTGTTCGCGTTGAGTTACATGCACTGCTTTTCATGAGCCATACTTACCTGGCAAGCCCACCTCTTTCCTAACAAAATTCCAAGCCGCTGCTCTCTTTATTTTTTTTTTATCTGCTCTATAGATATAGCTTTTGTTATATAATTAAGCATTAATTAAATTTTCTTCCATTTTACTGTTTAAAAATATGTAATGCACCCAAAGTAAATAATACAGATTTAGCGGAGATAACACTCAGTACGTAAAAGTAATCGATAGCTAATATGCAAAATTTTTTACTGAGAAAAGTGTGGTGAAAAGTTAATTAAAATACATCGCATTAATGAAAATATTCGCATGTTTTATTAAACAAGTTTTTTTAATAAGAAATTTTTTTATTGAAAAAAAAAAAGAAACAAATTATCCACCGCAAAATAATATTTATCGATAACGTAAGAAATAAAGTATTATTTAACATCTTTAGCTTTCAACAACAGCTGACTTTCTATCATGCTGCTTGTAACGCGTGCAAAAGTAGAAAGTATGCCTACTACGCCTACGCGTTCTGCGCTTTTTGCAATGTAACTTGTCACATACTGTTACATTGGTTCTACTTTTTTTACAGATGCATAGAAAGCAAGCGTAACGCGCAAAAATCGAGCTATGGACCTTTACCTTAAGTGTTGTTCTAATTATTATTATTGTAGATATTACTTTTTTTTGTATTTACACTGCTGTTGCAGATTTTGTTTGATATTTTTTTGCTGTTCGTTATACAGAGCACACATTTATCAAAACATTCGCTTTATAAAGTAGAACTAAATGTAAGAAATACTATATTCCTAGCTAGTTTTTTTATTTTGCAACTTTTTCTTCATTATTCGTTATATCCAGTATAAAGTTAGGATAATATTCGCTATAAAAGGTTGTCAATGTAAAAAAATTGGACGTTTGTTATTATAGGATTTTCGTTTAAGCGAGATTCGTTATACCGAGATTTGACTGTAGAATAAAATACATAAATATTTAAATTTAAAACCTTGAATACTTTTTAATTTTAATGAATGTGTATTGGGTATTCCCTGCACTTCCCAACATTAGTTATCTATCCCCCAAATATCCCCATTATTTTAAATACCCCAAAATTGGGAATAAATTGCCAACACTGCAGCCCTGACACTCATTATAGTTTTTGTTAACACTGTGTTGTGTGTGTGTGCTTCTCTCTCTTTTATCCCAACACATTAGGTATAAAATTTTCCCATAAGCATGGCCAATAAAGAAAAACAAAACAAAAAAGTTCAATCGTATAAAATACTAAAAAAAAGACATGTGCATAGGCCGGTTTCTGCAGTCTGCACGTAGACACAATTTTTTCCCCTCAATATACATTTTGTTTTGTAAATTGTATAAAATACATAATACAAAACAAAAATAAAAAAATACAAAAACACAACAACAAAGTTGTACAGTTGTGGTAAGAAATTTACTTGAAAAAAAACAAACGGAAGGAGAACTCTCTCAATAGTAAAGTTGCCAGAAGAATTTTTCTAAAGATTTTGATTATTTTTTAATAGAAAAGAAAGGAATCGGATATAGGTTGCTATAAAATATTTTATGTTCTGAAACTTTTCTGATATTGTACATTAGTACATACACACATACAAATAGGCATACATACATAAATACATACATACCTACATACCTACATTATTTGATTTACTGAGATTTTCTAGGTCCCTCTTTATGAAAATTAAGAAAATCATATTTCACAGCAAAAGCGATTCTGGTTTCAGATTTACATATGAAACGTCTCCAATTTTATTTGAATTTGTTTCTGATGTTTTTTTATATAATAAAAGAAAATGTAATAATTTTTCTTTAAAGAAACATTAAGAAAATTATCTGTCCAGATCAAAAAAAAAACTATAGGGTATGTTGTATTAATTATGTCTAAATAGGTACTTTAAGCTAAATCAAGATTGTGACAGGAAGTTACACACATGAATAACACAAAGCAACATGTTGAAAGAGCAAACAACTGAATAAATATGTATGCATGAAGGCACTAAATTAGACACAAACTACAATTGAGTTTGAGACTACAAAGTAAAAAACAAACAAACAAACAAACAAATAAATCTAAAAAAACAAGCACAAGAAATACAATTATATGCACATATGTATGTATACATTACATACTTACATACATATGTACATGCATATGTGCTACATACATACTTACACACATATACTTATATATTCACGTACTTCTTTATATTCGTGTGTACGTCCAATGTCAGTGCCCTTTAATTTTTTTTTCCCTATACTATTTGTATAGGTCTTACATATTCTGTTATTATTAAAAATGCAATGCAGCTACTCTATGTAGGTATTTTGTCATTACAATTGCTGCTACTGCGGCTAAAAACTAATAATAATAATTTTTGCTCGCTTTGGTCTAACACCTACCATAAGAAGTTTAATTTTTTAATAATAAAAATATATGTTTTACTAAATTAGCCCTCATTTTTTATACAATTTCCGTTTTGCCGACAAATACGTCTATGCAGTAGTGCTGGGATACTATCGATAGTGCTATCGATAGTTTTAAAATATCGAAAATATCGATAGGAAAAAATATCGACATCGATATTATGCAGTTTCGAAAACCTGAGGTGTTATAAAGATTTTTTAACTGACAGCGCAATTTTTCAAAAACGTTTGTAAATACATGCATATATGTTTATTTTAACATAAGACTATATTCTTTCAATAAAGGGATAAAAAACTAAATAACCTGCTAAAAATTTAGTTATATTTTTCTTTCTGAGGTACAAACGTTCAGTCGATAGTAATATCGATAGTATCGATAGTGAAATCTGAACTATCGGTAAATATCGATAGTAGAAAAAATCGATAGTATCCCAGCACTACTATGCAGTAGATATTGCCAGATATTTCTTTTGTCTTCCCCAAATTTAAGCATGAATTAGCCCAAAACATCTCCAACATAAGTAAATGTAATGTAAAGACGTTAGCAGATTATTTACGATCGCAAACAATCGATATTGATAAAAAAAAATAAATTCGAAAATTTGTTTTGGCTATGTATTATGGCAAGATATGTAGGTCACAAGTTTTTTTAAATTATATGTACATACATATGTATGTATATGATGTAGACATTTATGCTTCTTTTGCCTTTTAGTCATTTAGTTTTTTAACTGTGCTATTTTTTTGTTTTAAATTGACCAGAATAATAAATCTTATCATAATGTTTGTTATCATCATTCCACTCAGTTAACCACATCATATGTATAAGTGGTATGTATGTATTTTACTTATTAAACACTAACATTTGATTATTTCATAATATCGCTCATTTACTCAAAGAACGTCATAACTCAACAAAAAAAATTGGTTTGCCAGAAAACGAATTTTCTATTTACAAATAACTTAATGCACAGAGAAAAAACTGCCTAATAGAATCAATAAGATTTTCTCTATGAAACGTTTTCAGGCTAAGGGGTATCCCAGCAGAAAGAAGCGAAGATTTTTTCATAGAGATTCCTAATGGTTTTTATGTGGTAAATCTTATTAATTTTATCAAGAAGAAAAAAACCACATAAAATCAAGAAGAAATCTTATTATTCACAACTTTTTTTTACTCAATTTCCGTTATTTTTGGCACCAAAAAAAAACAATCCATAGAGAAAATCTTATTGATTCTATTAGGTTTTCTTATAAATTGTAAACTATAGGGTTTTCTTATTGATTTCATTAGGCTGCCTTATTGATTTTTTCAAAAAAGTTTTCCTTATTGATTTCATTAGGTTGCCTTATTTTCAAAAAGGTTCTCTTCTTGATTTTATTAGGTTCCTATATGATTATGTGTAAAGCATTTTTTTAATAAGGAAATCTTCTTCATTTTATTAGGTTTCTTGTTATTTCATATCTAAAAATAAACATACAGAAATTTTTTTTCATGATAATTTTCGTTCTTGTCTAAGCATGTTTGTACAATAATTTCAGTGCGGATTCAGGCTGCTTGTTAGCATATTGGTTAGAGTTCTTGTCTATCAGTCAGAAGGTTGCTGGTTCAATACTTGTCTCCTCCCAAGTAATAAATACATATGTATGTATGGTGAGTTAGTTAATTAAGAATATAATATAATATGTATGTATGTATAAATAAATAACATCTAAATATACTACATACACACATACATATATCATACAGAATTTAAATGAAAATACATAAGTACAATTTTTTTCAGGCAACCTAATAAGGTAAAAAAAATAAAATCAAGAAGAAAACCTTTTTGAAAAAATCAATAAGATAACCTAATAAAAACTACAAGATTTCTTCTTGATTTTTTCATAGAGAAAACTATGAAACTAATAAGATATCCTTATTGAAAAAAAACCGTAGAGATGTATTAATTTTGTTCTATTTTATGAGGTATTTATTAGGCACTGTTTTCTCTGTGCATGGGAAGAGTTGAGTAAACGAGATATTAGCATGAAATTTTTGCACAATATGAAGAACGATATCAGGATTAATTCTGCATCATTAAGTCAAAAATTCCATTTTTTGAGTTATGACGTTCTTTGATTAAATGAGCGACATATGTATGTATGTAATTTCTTGAGAGAATTGTATGTATGTACGTGTGTATGTATGTATGTATATGCGTAAAAGGTGTGAGGACAAATATAAGTTGGAAAACTTGTCAGATTTACACATATACACCCAGAGAAAAAAACAATAAAAACCATATTGAATTAATAAGAAACATTAACGAAAGTCTAGTAATGTTGAAATTTTTTGCGAGCATCTTATGCTTGACGCTTAAAAGGAGACGTACAAATAAACACGTCATCACCAGTTATATTTTGACTTCGTAACACAATGTGCCGTCAAATAAAATAGTCAAAACTTTTAAATTTTTAGTAACCATACCCGAGCAAACGACATAAATATAAATATATTAATAATAATAATGTAATCTAATAACACAAGTATAGAATGTTACGAACTTAAAAAAGTTAACATTTTTTATTACGCCCCCTTTTACACCAACAAATGAATTTGTTAGTAGTAGAGTAAAAACATTGGCAGGATAAGGGTATATTGCTTATTGCTTTACTTATGTCAAGGGTATGGAACACTTATTTGTGTTAGCTTAAATAAGTCACTCCTCATAGTAAAACCCTTGTGAATTATGTAAATACCTAGCTTTACGATAAATTTTCTTGTTATTGTCTTTGTTTTACAATTTTTTTTTCATCTGCACTATTAAAAAGTCGAACACAAATTAACATCAAGTTTGCCTTTTTATGTTAGCAATAATTGTCTGACAATTATTGCGACATATATATATTTCAGACAGTTGCAATATTCGATCTACATATATTAAAGCTAACATATGGGCATTTCCACAGGAATGTCAACTTTTTGTAGCATGCGACATCAAGCAAAAACTCTTGTTTTTCACAGAAAATTAAACTTTTTTATTCTTTATATATTTGTAGCAGCTCTACATTAGGAAAAATTTTAAGAAAAATCGAGTCACGTTGTTCAGAAATACAAGGTGAATTGCTTGCTGTCGCACGCTACAAAAAAGTGGAATTTCTCTGAGAATTGACCATATGTAGTTTTCATGGTTCCCCAGTTTTTGCTAATCTAAACGAAAAGGAGATTGGGATTTTTTTTTCATATCGAGCGATTTGTTATCGAAAGTAAATTTTTTTATTGAATTTAAAATTTTGGATGGGGCTATCCATAGTTTAGAATTATCAACATGCCAAAAT
This sequence comes from Tachina fera, assembly GCA_905220375.1. NCBI lineage: Eukaryota > Metazoa > Arthropoda > Insecta > Diptera > Tachinidae > Tachina > Tachina fera. The sequence continues at coordinate 184,003,567 of LR999963.1, forward strand.
TGTTGATAACTTTTAAGATACAGACTGTACAATTTTGTCGTAAATGACAATTTACGTACAAAAAGAAATTTTAATATTTTAAAAAACCTTCTCCTGAATAATTTAACTTATGTCGCTTACGATAAAGTCGAAAATAAGGCTCGATATTTTTGTGCATTTTTTAAAAATGACAAAACCGTATAACCTGATAGCCGTGTACTTTTAGGAATTTCTTGATTTTGTCACAAAGTGTAATCAAACCTCAAGAGAGGAATGTCAATTTTTACATCACTAATACTCGTACATAAATACTTTTATGACCAGCACTATTAAGATTAGTAATAGGGGGAAAAATAGAATACTAATATTTGTATCTTACGAAAGCAAACCCCGGAAATTGTTTATTGATTGGGATTTTCTGCTACAATAAAATTCTGGTTAATTCAATTTATAAAAGCTAAAGGGAAATTCCTTATAAGTATGTGTGTATGCATGTATATATTTATATAATTCATGGCTTAGAGATACCAATTACAAAATCCCAATCCCGGATATCCCAGCGAAATTGAGGAATTAAGTTATCGATCTCCCGGAATTTATCGGAATTAAAAAATCTCAATACTTCATAATAGATTATCCCATAAATGTTCTATTTCCAGTGCATTTATAACACACAGACCTAAAACTTAAACAAATAGTTTAATTGAACATAAAAGAGGCCGACATATTAGATAAAAAAAATTTATTAAACTATTAATTATATTACATTACATTAGGATTATAAAACAATTTCATGAGTAAAGCTTGTTAAGAAAAAAAAAAAATAATCTTGCTGCATATACCCGCGTTAAATTTAATTGCGGTTTTGTGTAATCCTCGTATGTATTTATAACAATGTATACAAAAAGCGCATATGTAACAGAGACCTGCAACAAGTATGATCGAGTCTATTTATACCCTAATGTTGAATTTTAAGAACAACACAAATAAGTATTATTCAATTTTATACTCGTTTGCTTTTTATGCACAAGTAGATATTTCATCAACAAGTGTAAATCACTGCCAACGTTTGATGAGAAGTGATATGTATAAAAACAAAAAGTCTTGTTTGTAGACAGTTTGTTTTTTGCATGATGGCTTTGTTGCGAAAAACACTCAAGTAACTCAAAAGTAAATAAGCCGCTGGCAGAAATACATATATGAAAACATAAAAAAATGCGCAGTTACTATCTATGTATTTTACATTAAAAATTTTTCTTATTTCCTCAAAAAAAAACTTATTTGAAAAAGCAATGATAAAATTTGTAATATGTAAGTAAGAACCTAATATGTAGTTTTTTGACGTTTAGTTATGAGTTTGACGTTTAGTTATGAGAATAATTGCGTTCGCGTACTCAAAAGTTTTTACAAATTTTTACTGAATTTTACTGCATTTTACTAAATTGCGTTCCCGTACCCAAAATATAGTAAATGAGAACACAAATTGAGAGAGTAAATTGACAGTTCTTTACTGAGTGTTTTGCAAATTTTTACTGCAGAAACTTGTCATAGTAAAGTTTAGTAAGATAGCAACATATGATTCAAAATGTAAACAAATCAAAAGTAAGCAAATTTATATTATTAATCCGTTTATTTTGCAAATTATTCTAATTACGCAGAGTTGTAAAACTGTAAAGTATTTGGTTACTTAGTATTGCACTTGCTTTTCAGCAACATTAACAAATAGCTGATCTTTTTGAGAGTAAATTTTAAAATTTTCGCAGTAACTACTCATTTACTGCATTTTACTGCAAAAGTTTTATTTATTTCAATAATTTTCAAACAATTCTTACTAGAATAAGTTCCGCAAAGCTTAAAAGCTTGTCTGCAGTAAAAAAAACACACCTAATATTTTAAAACTTTTGAGCAGTGGCGACAATAAACGAAGTTTGAAAGTACAGCTTTAAGCCCGGTACGGAGTTCTTACGGAATTTAACGTTTGTAATTTTACTTTTATTTCTACACGGAAAAATATTCGTGTAGGCTTTTTTGGAGAATTATATTTGCATACACACAAAGTCTTTTATTTTTCAATTTAAAACACAAAAAAGCAATAAAAAATTATCACAAATTTATGAAAATTAGAAATGTCAAAACTTCTGTGTCCAAACAATTGTTTGAACATTCATTTTTGTTTCAGTTGACTGAAAAAGTTTTCACTTATATTTACAATATCCTTAAGATAGGCAATAAATTTCAAAATTCCGTGTATTTTTCTTTTGAAGCGCCGTACTAGCAAATGGAAATTCCTCTATGAAATTTACCAACCCGAATTTCCATAATTTTTTTACATACAGTTTGTATGAAAACCTGACATTCCGTATAAACTCCGTACCAGGCTTTATATGGCTTTAGAATTTCTGCCAAAGCATTACATATGAGGCTACGACCTTTCTGACTCCCTGACAAAATATAGTTGCCTCTGGAAATTTCTTTGGATATAAATTGTAGACAATGTTCCATTTCAAACTTTAAAGAAATTCACAGTTAATTTAAAGATATGTAGTTAATTTTCACAAAAAACTTTTATAACACCTCCCTGTGTCGAGTAGAAAATTATTTTAACAAATGAATAAAACACTCATTCCGCTAACAACACGTTGGGTTCGATGCAAAATGAGTTTCATATACTTAACGACACAATTAGAACATTCATATTCGCACAAAACAACAAGTGAGTAAAACTGAATGATTAAAACGAACGGTTGCTTAAACAATTATTTTTTGCTTTCGAACAAAAAGATTAGATCATAAAAATCAATGTGCATGATTACGTATGCCCGAAAATTTACCACTTGTTGCAGATATCTGATATGTAATTGGTTTAATACAAATATTTTATATACTCGTATCTGTGACAATGTGGAGTAATAGCTTAAGTCGACTTAAGCGAATTTAGCTGGTGGGATCTGATGCTCTAAACACATAGACCACAGCAGGCTACATGGCTACACGACTACAAATGTTTTTAATGTGAACTTTCATGGCAAAACTCTTTAAGATCATGTTCAATTTTACCCCTTATGCTAACTTCATGCCAATTTTTGCTTATATATAGGGCCGTATGTGTGTACAAGTATATAGAAGGCCTTTCTTTTTTAAGTAGATTCCCACATACCGAAAAAGCATAAGTGCACTTCCGCAACCCTATTGGATTAACAATGTTTCCCCTATTTTTCAACATAACCTAACCCCATCTTAAATATTTCATACTTTAAATATTGGAATATATCTAATATAAAAATAAATTAAAATTACCATGTCTAACCCTACTGTAACACAACAAAATAGCAAATCTGAGAGTTATACAAATATTAACGCGGCTAAATCAAAAAGATAAGAGAAGTTTAGTACTCGCACACAGCAACAAGCCAACTAACCAGCCAGACACATTGCCAGACATTTGAATGGCTTAAGCGAACAAAAAAATCATACTCGTACATACAGAAGAAGGGATGATGTTTTACACAACAACAAACAAACGGCTATAACAAAAAGTGGGCAAAAAGTATAAATATATACATACATATGTATGTATGTATGTATGGATGTCCGTATGCAAAAAAAATTAATTTAAAATAAAGGTTAAATTATTAATTTTGTTTTCGGCTCAAAAAGCAAATATATGTATAACTAATGAAATTGGACAAAATTGGGTGAGAGGAAGAGAAGAGGCAAAAGAAAATCGTCTTGTCAGATACATACATACATACATGCATGCACAAACTTTAAATCAGTTTTTCTTAAGGAATCGCAAATTTTGTTTTCGAATTTTGAATATCCATGTACGTTTAACAGGTAGAGAAGTAAGAAGTAGCAATTTAAATACATACATACATACATACTTAGATACACGCAAATATTAAAGGTAAAGTAGACCTTTGCCAAAAGAATAAAAAGGTTATAATTTGTTTAGTTTAGTTTCAATGTCTGACAGTCTGCATACGGAATGCTTGATTTTGGCTAGTGTACGGTAGGAGTGCGTATGTAAGTATGTACACACATACATACATACATACATACATATGTATGTATGTATGCCCTGTCAGCATTTGGAAGATTGTTTCACCAAACTGAGTATTTTTCGACTACTTTAGATGATCACAAACTGATTAATCAGTTATGCGCTTAAAAATAAGACTCGAAAATGATTCCCAGAACTACAGGGTGGCCCAGAAAGACCGAAGTGGTGTGAATTCCTTATAACTTTTTATTTAAGACATATTTTTTTAATTTTTTGTTTTTTAAATACAGTAAATTTATAGGGAATATTTTTAGATTAGTTATTAAAAATTGTATCCCGCAAGTGGTGGCCATTTTCTGCTTCGCACAAATGTGCTCTTTCCATTTCCATTATTCATAACTTATTTATGAGTGACGAAGCCCATTTCCAATTAAATGGGTTTGTTAACAAGCAAAACTTTAGGATATGGGCTAAGGAAAACCCGAGAGTACTTCATCAACGACAATTACACCCAGTTAAGTGTACTGTTTGGTGCGGTGTTTCTTCAGAAAGGATCATTGGTCCATATTTTTTGGAAAATGAAAGAGATGTCGCCATTTCCATCAATGGTGATCGATATCGGGCCATGTTGGAAAATTTTGTAAGGCCAGCCGTGGAATACCATCCGCAAATATGGTTCCAACAGGATGGAGCCACAGCGCACACTCCGAGGGCCACAATGGCTATTTTACGCGACATCTTTGGGGAAAGAATAAATTCGCGTAGAAGCAATTTTAATTGGCCTCCGCGTTCCCCGGATTTAACCGCTCCAGACTGTTTCCTTTGCAGTTATTTAAAAGGGAAAGTTTATGTTAATAAGCCTAGCACTATTGAGGAATTAAAAACCAATATTCCAGACGAAATTAACAACATAACACCGGAAGTTTTGCGAAAGGTCATGGAAAATGTGTTGAAAAGAGATCATTTGTGCGATGCAGAAAATGGCCTCCACTTGCGGGATATCATTTTTAACAACTAATCTAAAAATATTCCCTATAAATTTACTGTATTTAAAAAACAAAAAATTAAAAAAATATGTCTTAAATAAAAAGTTATAAGGAATTTACACCACTTCGGTCTTTCTGGGCCACCCTGTACTTCGAAGGTGATTTGTTTAAAAGACAAACAGCAAGCTCATGCAGTAAAATCAATAAAATACAAAAAACGGTCTAATTCATAAAAAATACTTTAGGTTTATTGCAGGTTTATTGGACAAATTTCCCATAGAAATTATGTATGTATATAATATGTATGTATGTCAAATAAGCGCTTAATAAGCCTGAAATATTTTTTTTATGAATGAGGCAGGAAGTGTATTAAATGTGTGAACAAAAAAAATATATAAATGTCTCGAAAATGATTCGAAGTTGATCAGAAACGCGAGTCATAAAAGACTCTTTTAGAATAGTCGCGGCTAAGGTACCATTTTCTCCCGAATGAGCAGTCATTTTCGACTCGAAACTGAACGCATAAATGCTTATTCTTAAACGTGCGGAGGAGTCGAAAGTGGCTCGAATATGATCATTAATTTCATAAAATGCTGACTGGGTGTATATGTTATTTATAAATGTCCCTACAAGCAAAGTAATACGAAAATGTTTCGAAGTCGTATTGCTTGGAAGAAAAATATTATATAAAATTGAACTTTAGGAGAAAATCTATCGTTATACTTGAAGAATGATGAAAGTACAATTTAATAGACATATATCAACAAGGAATAGAAAATTGCTACAACAGTTATCGCCAAACTTTTTTTCTTGCGGTTCTCAAAAAAAAGTTTGGGGACCACATTTGTATAAATTTTGTACTATTTGTTGATATATGTCTATTAAATTTTACTTTCATCATCCTTGAAGTCTAAATACACAAAAAGCGTATAAATAGAACGCGAAATACAACATAAAGGTAGTTTTTTTTAACGAAAAGTCCTCTAATAAAATGTTTAATAGCGCGATCAATTTAGAGGAAATTTTTTAAAACAAACTTGCGAATTACTCCTTATCAATTATGTTTTATAAGTACAGTTATAAAAACTACGGTTCCATTGCAAAAATATTGCCCAAAAACGAGTCCAAAGTAGAAAAGCCTCGAAAAAAAACGAAAAAATTATATTTGGTGAAAAAATACAGACATATGTACATACATACAGTAGTGGTCAAAACATTTGGAACTGAAGCAGCGGTCAGGCTCTTCAAATATGCACCACGCTCCATGCTTTTCTTTGTTGCCCAATTTTTAGTATAATTATTCTTTTTTTATTGCTTCTTCATGTTATTAATAAAAGATCATAAAATAATAAATGACAACAACAAAAACAAATTTTTTTGCATTTAGCTGTTCAAAACATTTGAAACTGTTATTTCTCATTCTCAAATGAACAAAAAAAAATACTAGAAAATGTTGAAAAGTAACGGTAGTCACATTTCTTTTACATATTTTGAGTTTCTGGTGCTTACACTTTATCAAAAAATTGCACATTAGTTATTCATCTCTATAAGAATAAAGTTATTTTTAAAGAGATATTTGTTGTGCAACGAAATTTTTAAGCAAATGGCGGGCAACAAATATAATTCTGAGTTTAAATCAAAGATTTTAAAGGATTATCGCAATGGAATTTCGCAAAAAGAAATTGGTTTAAAGTATTTCATTCGAAAATCAACAGTTTGTCGAATAGTCAATAGAGACAGTATCATTACGGTGGCACAAGGGAGGAAGACCACGTGTTACAACTGTACGAGAAGAATCAAGAATTTTTTCATGAAATACCCCAAAGCTGTTCCTAGAGAAGCGAAAACAGAGATTTCCATTGATGCTAGTCTTTCAACCATAAAACGAAAAGCGCGGGAATATAGTCTCAAAAGCTATAAAAGTACCAAAAAACCATTCGTATCCGAAAAAAAACAGAACATGTCGTCTTAACTTCGCCCGAGCACATTTGATTTGGACTCCACAACAGTGGAAAACTATATTATGGTCTGACGAGTCTAAATTCAATCTCCGACGATCGGACGGAAGATCACGAGGAGAAAAATCAACCCGATACACGACAGTCACAGTGAAACACGCTGGTGGAAACATAATGGTGTGGGGATGTTTTTCGGGGCAAGGTATCGGACCAATTCACCGCATTGATTGCACAATGACAGCAACAATATACAGAGACCTTTTAAGATTAATTATGGCTTCCATATGCTGAATGGGAAATGCCACTTTCTTGGATATTTCAGCACGATAACGACCCAAAGCATACTGCCAAGGTTGTCAAAGCTTGGATAGAAGCAAATAAAATTAATGTGATGTCGTGGCCACCTCAATCTCCTGATCTCAACCCGATTGAGAATATATGGATGATAGCGAAACGCACTATTGGGAACAGGTCCTTCCGTAATGGTGATGAACTCTTCCAAGAGTTGGAAAGGCATTGGAAATCAATCCTATTGGATTATATTGAGAAATTCTTAGCCTCAATGCCCAAAAGATGTTCAGAAGTGATAAAAAAATAAAAAAGGATATGCAACAAAATACTGACCACCTGAAGTTGTTTCCCTATGTTCGTTTAATTATTACTAGAGTTCCATATGTTTTTAAGAATTGAACATTGAATTACTTTATTAAAACTATCTTTTTTTAAGTTTTAGTTTTTGAAAAAGGTTTTATTTTTAATATGTAGTGAAAAACATTTAAATATATCGAAAAAACTTAAAAAAAATTATTAATTTAGTTTTATATTTATCATATGAATGATTCTTCAGGATATGAATTTGGTTGCAAATGTTTTGACCACTACTGCATATCTGCAATTTACTGAAACAATATATATAAATTTATAAATTCAAAATCGGTTGATATTTAACTTAGTTAGAGGTTGATGAGTGCCTACGGGTACGGAAACCCGGTTTTTAACCCGTAACTCAAGATTTTGGAGGTGTTTGAAAAATTTCAATTACAGATTATTATTATACTCGACAATACCTACCAGAAAAATAGTAGCACGTCCCAGGTATTTCGATTTCATTAAAATTTGTCACACAGTGTAATTTATCTTCCTAAAGATAATCTGGCCATATTATAAATAATTCTATTAGATGATTATCTAGCAATATCAGAGTTTTTTCATCTTCTAGAAGTATTGCATTTGTATATCTTCGAAGTATCGCCCTGACCGCACAATCTCTCCCGAAGGGAGATGAGTCTTCCGCAATACGAATATGATTGTTGCCGCAATAATATTTTTTTTCAATCAATACGATTTCGAAAAATTTTCGTATTACTTTGCTTGGGTATTTGTGAATAACCTTTATATGTAAATATGTATATTTATCATTGATTTTTTTCTATAGAAAATTTGTTATTAAGTAATAATAAATAAGTAATAAAAATCATAATACAACGTATGTACATGTAACGAATATGATCAATTGGAGAAAATGTGATATCGACACTAGAAATACAATAAGTATTGGAAAAAAAATTACGGGTGGTAGAAAGGCTTTTTGTTTAAAGTTTGGAAAATGTAAAATATTCGTTTGTTAAAACATGACAACTACGAACAAAAATGCACATTGATTTAAACAAACAAATGGGTATACATAAATATTCTTTATTCCACATGAAATTAAAACATGCGGAATACCAATAAAATTGTTGTTGGAAATATGTATTTTGTAAAAACAATTGTATGGCAATTCACGTGGAATACAGAACATGCCCGAAAATGATTTATTACCGAACACAAGTGTTTCTCATGCGTTCATAATGTGACAACTCAATTATAAATAATTAAAGCTCTTTGACGACACACAGTAATCAAGTAATCACCCCCATTATTTTTTTCCTTCTCTCGTACAAATTCAAAACTACAAATGTTGCGTTTGCAAAAGGGCTCTTATTATATCTCACAATGTTTTTGTGAAAACAAAATTGCGTGAACATTGTTGAACTCGGATTTTTTTATTATCAAAAGTACACTTTATGTTAAAAACTAACAACTTGGAAAAAATATCTTAAATCAAAAAATTTCGCAGCAATAAAAACGAAGTATTAAAATGTTTCAAAGTCATTTAAAGCAAACACCCCCTATTCTTGAATTGAATTTTCTTGAAAACGACAAAAATAAAATAATAAAGGCATTCATTTCAGTTTTTTTTTGTTGGAAAAATGGTAAATGTACTCCCATTTTTAATTTAATAAAAATCGAAATATATAAAATCAATAGAATTGAAAATAGATTCAGTAAAGTGCGACTTTGACCCGCCCACAAAGGGTTCCGTACGGACACGAGATATGTGTGTAATTCAATATGAACTTTAGCCATTATAAAATATAATTTTGCCATTTTTTTCGTTTTTGAGTTTTTTCGGTTTTAAGCGTTTTTTTAGTTTTGGGGTTTTTTGTGTTTATTGGCGCTTTTTTAGTTTTGGCACTTTTTTTCTCGTTTTGGCGATTTTTTTTTTTGGTTTTTGACGTTTTTTTAATTTGGCGATTTTTCTAATTTTGGCAATTTTTTTCATATAGGCGATTTTCTTTTTGGTTTTTGGCAACTTTTTCGGTTATTGGCGTTTTTTTTTCATATTAGCAATTTTTTTAGTTTTGACACTTTTTTCTCGTTTTGGCGATTTTTTTCGGTTTTTGTTTTTTTTTAATTTTGGGGATTTTTTTCAATTTGGCGATTTTTTTTCTAATTTGGGCAATTTTTTTTAGTTATGTAACTTTTTTCGTTTTTTGGCGTTTTTTCATTTTGGCTACATATTTCATTTATGCGCTTTCTTTAGTCTCGACACTTTTTTTCTCATTTTGGCGATTTTTTTCGGTTTTTGCCGTTTTTTCAATTTGGCGATTTTTTTTATTTTGGCGATTTTTTTTCATATAAACAATTATTTTGGTTTTGGCGTCTTTTTCGCGTTTTGGCGATTTTTTCGATTTTTGGCGTTTTTTAATTTTGACGATTTTTTCATTTGGGCGATTTTTTCGAATTTCGAATTTTGTCGATTATTTTCGTTTTGGCCATTTTTCTAATTTTTGGCAATTTTTTTCGGATTTTTTAGTTTTACCGTTTTTGAAAATTTCAAGACTTTTCCTCTTACGGTTTCCAAGATATAGCAAGTTGTCAAAATTACATAGTCAAAATTACATTAACTGATGGACCCCCCTTTATTTAAATTTTTTAAAATTTTAGTGTTAATTGTTGTAGTCTATATAAAAATACACTAATTTTACGAATTTCAGGTGTCAATATACATATATACATACAATTGTATGTATATTACATGAGATTTTAATATTTCTCGTTGCTGGTTTTGGAACACCCTCTAATTTTTTATTATCATGTATAGGTTGTTGCAGCGGCCAAGGTTCTACATACTCTGTCCAAATTTCAGGTTCGTAGCTCTTACGGTTCCTGAGAAAATAGCGTGTGACAGTCAGACGGACAGCGTAGCGAAAACAATAGGGTTCCTTTTTTCACTTTTAGTGTACGGAACCCTAAAAAGTGCCCCGAAAAAACACTTTTATGGGAAAAGCGTGGAATAGAAACATTCAACATATTGGCAAATGTCTTTGAAATGTATTCATAATATTAATATCGTCCTAAAAGAAAAAACAATAAAAGTTCGACCACTGTGCACAGTCGTTTTTTTTTTCTTCGTTTTTATCTATACATCGCCAAAGTAGTGGTAATACTTTTAGGACTGATGATTTATTTTCAACTGTTTTTTAATACAAACACAAACATTAATTCAATTATTTTTTTGTTTTTTATTTACCTTCTTTTCAGAGTTTTAAAAGTCAGATCTTTTGCGAAAGCTTTTAATTAGCGATTAATTGATTTACGAGTATTCTAACACATTTTTTATCCGACTACGACTACGTACATATGACTATAATTATTTTTTTAATCTTGTCAATACTTTTCGCCTTTCATAAATTGGCAACACCTACATCGTTGGTGTTTCATTTATTACCAATTTGCTATGCACATTTGTATACATATACATACATACATACATACATATGTATGTGCACATTGATTAATACACATATTGAAAAGCATGTTGTTGCCTGCACTACAATGCACGTGTGAGGATATCAGACCACAAAAGGAAACTGCATACGCATATGTACATAATTGCTATGTACATATCGTACACTAAATCATAAACAGTCGCAACTCAAAATTATCAAAATGTTTTTGTTTTTTCATAAATCAGTAGTTCACTGAACAAATCTCTAACGGCTGCAAAAATTTCTTTTACATATGCATGTATGTACGTATGTTTGTGTGTAGTTGTTCCGTTCTGCTAGTGTTTGTCGGAATATTTACAATTAACTTTGTTATTATTTGTTCCTTAAAAATTATCACATGCCTAATCCAAATCATAAATATAGAAACAAATAAAGTTCGAACAATAATAATTAAACTAACTAAAATTAATAGCTATGTGCTTGTGGCAAAAATCAAATAAATGCATATAAGTATATGTACATGTGTACACAGAGAAAAAACCACCTAATAGAATCAAGAAGATTTTCTCTATGAAACGTTTTAAGGCAAAGGTGTATCCCAGCAGAAAGCGAAGATTTTTTCATAGAGATTCCTTATTGTTTTTATGTGGTAAATCTTATTAATTTTATCAAGACGAAAACCACATAAAATCAAGAAGAAATCTTATTATTCACAACTTTTTTTTACTCAATTTCCGTTATTTTTGCCACCAAAAAAAAAAACAATCCATAGAGAAAATCTTCTTGATTCTATTAGGTTTTCTTATAAATTGTAAACTATAGGGATTTCTTATTGATTTCATTAGGTTGCCGTATTGATTTTTTCAATAAGGTATTCCTTATTGCTTTCATTAGGTTGCCTTATTGATTTTTTCAATAAGGGTTTCTTCTTGATTTTATTAGGTTCCTATATGCTTATGTGTAAAGCATATTATTAAGTTTTTTAATAAGGAAATCTTCTTAATTTTATTAGGTTTCTTGTTATTTCATATCTATAAATTAACATAGACAACTTTTTTATAATCTTTTTCGTTCTTGTATAAGCATGTTTGTACAATAATTTCAGTGCGGATTCATATTGGTTCATATTGTTAGCATATTGGTTAGAGTTCTTGTCTATCAGTCAGAAGGTTGCTGGTTCAATACTTGCCTCCTCCCAAGTAATAAATATGTATGTATGGTGAGTTAGTAAATTAAGAATATAATATATTATGTATGTATGTATGAATAAATAAATAACATCTAAATATACTACTACATACATACATATATCGTACAGAATTTAAATGAAAATATATAACTACAATTTTTTTTAAATTTTTATTAGGTTGCCTAATAAAATCAAGAAGAAAACCTTTTTGAAAAAATCAATAAGATAACCTAATAAAACTACAAGATTTCTTCTTGATTTTTTTAAAAAGGGTTTCTCTATGAAATTAATAAGATTTCCTTATTGAAAAAAAACCATAGAGATATCGTATTAATTTTGTTCTATTTTATGAGGTATTTATTAGGCACTGTTTTCTCTGTGTATGTACATTAGGGTTGCCCTTATTTTACTTTTTTGATTTCTTCTACTCTCACCCCCCCAAAATGGGTAATTTGTAAAATAAATACAAAAAATTTCATACCGATAAGTTGTGTTTTAGACAAAAAGTCTCCATACAATTAACGGCCACTCTAATATACATATGTATGCTTAAAAGTAACAAACCAAAAAAGTTTGGCTTAAGTAGAACCACCCTTTAGATTGTAATCTTTTAATATACAAGTGGCTTTTGAAACCCATATGGTTCTATGTAATTCGGTTTTGGGGCACTGCTTCATCTACAAATGTAGAGAAAATCCAACGAAGGCAAAACAAAATTTTACGGTCAATAACATCGACTCCGTGGTTTGTACATCAAAAATTCAAATTTATTTCGTGATTTAAACATGCCACTAGTGACTGCAGAAATTGCAAAATACGGAGGCAAATATTTAACAAAACTCGAGCCCCATCCTAATGTCACTGCTCGTAATATCTTGAACTTTACTAGACACATTCGCTTAAAAAAAGTGGGACACTCGCGCTCTAATACGCAACACTCCAAATGAAAGTTAAATTTTACCATATCTAATTTACAACAGTTTTGTCATTGCCGTTTGCTCTTTAAGGCTTTGATAAACTATCATATACAGTCGTTCGATCTTTCAAAAAAAAAAATCGTGTGTGCTCAAAAAGTATGATAGTGTGGATTAAAATTTGACATGTGTGACTGATTTTTTGACAAGTCTGTATGATTTCCAAAAGTTTATGAAAATTTTCATAAAAAGAAATGATAATTTCTTTTGGATCAAAGATGCATTTTGTAAGGCAGTTGATACGAAAACAGCAAATGCTGCTTCATTTATTTAAAGATAGAGAGATACATTTTGAAAATTAAATTTTGCGTTTATATTTCTTTAGAAATGCAAAATAATTAAACGTAAAAATTATTTTAAATGTTTTTGCATCTTTTTCAGGGTTCCGTACACCAAAAGTGAAAAAGGCACCCTATTGTTTTCGCTACGCTGTCCGTCACACGGACCTGAAATTTGGACAGAGTATCTAGAACCTTGGGCGCTACAACAACAAATACATGAGAATTAAAAATTAAAGGGTGTTCCAAAACGAGCAAAAAAAAAGTTAAAATCACATGTAACATACATGTATGTATTGAATACATATGTACATTGAATGTAAATACATACATTGTATGTATGTACATGTGTATATTGACAACAACTAGCACTAAAATTTAAAAAAAAATTTAATTAAAGGGTGGTCCATCAGTTAATGCAATTTTGACAATGTAATTTTAACAACTTGCTATATCTTGGAAACCGTAAGAGGTAAACTCTTGAAATTTTCAAAAACGGTAAAACTAAAAAATCCGAAAATTATAAAATCGCCAAACCGAAAAAAATTGCATAAGAAAAAAATCGCCAAAAATTTAAAATAAATCGCCAAAATGAAAAAAAACGCCAAAAACCGAAAAAATTGCCAAAACGCGAAAAATGCGCAAAAACCAAAATAATTGTTTATATGAAAAAAATAGCCAAAATTAAAGAAATCGCCAATATTAAAAAAAATCGCCGAAACGAAAAAAATGCCAAATTAAAATAAACGCCAAAAACCGAAAAAATACCCAAAACGAGAAAAAAGTGCCAAAACTAAAAAAATTGCCAAAATGAAAGAAAAACGTCAAAACCCGAAAAAAATCGCCAAAACCAAAAAAAAATCACCTATATGAAAAAACGTCAAAATTAAAAAATTGCCAAAATAAAAAAATCGCCAAAATTAAAAAATTGCCAAAATAAAAAAATCACCAAAATTAAAAAACTTCAAAAACATACAAAAAATCGCCAAAACGAGAAAAAAGTGCCAAAACTCAAAAAGCGCCAATAATCGCAAACACCGCAAAACTAAAAAACCCAAAAACTAAAAAAAAAATGCCAAAACTATATTGTATAATGGCTACAGTTCGTATTGAATTACATATCTCGTGTCCGTACGGAACCGTCCGTGCGCGGGTCAAAGTCGCACTTCACTGAATTTATTGTAGAATAGTGTGGCTTCTAAGTATACGAAATTTTGTTGCGTTTTTTTTTTGAGTGTGACAGATTTCAATCCGATTTTCCAGTCAATGAATCGTACGACTGTGTATGATAGTGTATCACGGCCATTACTAATTATGCACATACAGATAACCCTCAATTTACGCGGTACTTCATTTCGATATAACGCGGATGAATAATACCAACAGTTTTTTTAAGTTGTGCGATTTCTTTTACGTGAATTTAATATAACACATTAGACAGAAAAAAAAATTAAAACAATTTTGAGAAAATTTAACATGATTTTTTTTTATTGTTTAAAGTTCTTAACGTTGCAAATTTTTTTAAGAGGAGGTAGCGGCCGTGGAGAAACTTTTTCAAATTATGTCACTTTACACAATGTTTAAGATTATGAGTCTAGTTTTTAACATAAAGATAAAATCTACTTTTCAGTTAACTGCAGTTTAAACTTAAAATTTTGTTTTTCAGATAAATATTAACTGGTTTAACCGAGCAAAATTGCCCAGTTAAACTATAGTTAGAACTGTCAAATGATAAATATATGAAATAAATATGACGGAATTGAAAAAAAAACAGTTTTACTAAAAAGTTTAATAAATAAATGTATACACCCATATGTATGTACATAAATAAAATGGATTCTTATGAAACCACAATAACTTGGATAGGACAGTTGTGAGAAAAACAAGAGTGACAAAAACACATATTTATTTTGAAATCCCGCTTTTTGGCGGTATTTTCATCAAATCCCGCTTTTTGATTGATCATGTCCCGCTTTTTGCAAAAACCATCTGCTCACGTTAGTCATGGTAGACTTTTCTCTGGAAGTGCCCATATGTTTGCCTTGGGAGAATATAAGAAAATATGCAACAACAAAAAATTCAAAAATTTTGTAGATACGAACGATCTAGCAATAGACCTCTCAAATATTTTGGGAATCCTCATTAAAAAGACCGAACTTTAATTTGAGAGCGTATCAAAAACTTTTTTGTCAATGAGTCACTGTATGCATATTTTTCATTAAAACAAACTATACTCGTAGTAAAAGATAAAACATACAATGGTTTTCCTATTGTATTTGCCCAAGTCATTTTGCAGAAATGCAATAAAATATTAACACGTGCTAAATATGTATGAATGCATGTATGGCATCCTGCCGTTTTATAATCAACAAAACAAAAAACGCATGTTATTTATGACTATTACAAACAAATTTATAAAATACATCCTTTAAAGCGAAAATATTTTTCCAACTAAACTAAATTAAGGTGTCACAGGAGTTAAAATAAAAATATAAAAAAAAATAAAACAATAAAATGAGTTTTATAAAAAGACATTTTCGCGGGAACAGCAATAAAACGACATACTAAATTAAAAAGGGATACGTGCCTTTTCTGCTAAGCATAATTTTCAAAAGATTCGTTATGCTTTCAAGGTTATTCAAAATATTTATAAAAAAAGGACAAAGTTGTTAACACTATTATTGTCTTTGCCAACGTTATCGCCCTTGTTTACAACATTATTGTGAGTACAAAAGCATACATACATACATACATACATATGTACATATGTATACATTAATACATTTATATATGTATGTACATATGTATGCACGATTGGAATGAACAAACAGAAGAAAATAACAACAGGGTTACAAACAATTACAGTAGACCCAGTGGGTGGCGAATTTTATGAGTATTTCATTACTTCAGATTAACATTTAGTTTTTTACCCCTTAAGCCACAAAAACCTTGTGAAATAATTGATAATATATGCACTGATGTGAATATTACACTTATTACACTACACAACTGTTTGTTTCGAATCAGAGAATAATCATAATTCTTCATAACCATTAAGCCAGAGAACATCTTTTGCTTTTCAGAGCTTTATAAGAATTTCGGATTCTATTATTTTATATTTTAAAATTTAAAAAAACATACTACAGTTTTTAGATTATTTGCAACAGCATATTTTCTGTATAATATGGAGCATTTTGGATCTTCTTACATCATTACAAGATTTCGAATATGCTGACGACATACTTATGTCTACTATCAATGCTAAGATCAATGCATTAAAAATAGAAGCAGCTAAGGCAGGTCTAAAAATTAATCGGGCCTATTCTCGTTCCAGTATCGTTTTAAAACGCCAAATTTTACATTGAAAATATACCGTTTTACCCGAGCACCGTATTACCATTTCAATGTAAAATTTTCGTTTTTATGTGTCGTTTTTAAACGATACTGGAACGAGAATAAGCCCGAATATTTCTAGAATTAAAGCAATGACAATTAATGCTTCCAACAACAACGCATTCACAATAGACGGGAAGAGTCTTGAGGATGTATCAACGTTCCGCCATATCGAAAGTATTCTGGCTATAACAGGTGTATCTGCAGACGGCTTAAGAAATCGAATGAAAGCTGGTAATCATTAATTTAGCATTCTTAACCCCATATGGCGATTAGCACACATTTCGAAAGAACTAAAAATATTTAACTCTGGCATAAAATCAGCTCTTCTATATGACTGTAAATCGTGGAATGCAGCGAAGAAGGATTTTAACTCGCTACAGGTCTTCATAAATCGCTGCCTGCGTAGAATTTTAAAAATATTCTGGCCAGTTACGATAACCAATGAAAGATTAAGGGTCCAAACCTCTCAAATACCCGTACATGTCGAGATCCGGAAAAGAAAATGGCACTGGCTAGAACATACCCTACGAAAAACCGTTGAAGACGTTACAACACAAAGCTTTCGAATGGAATTCAGAAGGAAGACGCAGAGAAGGAAGATCATCACACACTTGTCACTTGCATCAGACAAATCAGAATTTTATAAATTTGTTATGGCCCTATGCTCCTGATAAACGTCAAAAAATGCATTAAAACACAACAGCCACCCATAAATAATTCATGAAATTAAAAACACATACGAAATCCCTTTAACTAAGCCAATTCAATTTATTGAACTCTCTTCCTTTAAGTATTATGCCCAGAGGTAAAAATATATATTACGTAATCGATGATATCAGTAATACTTAGTAGCAGTCAGTGGTGATTCGTTCACTTATTTTGCTATTTAGATTTAACATAAAAGTGTCATAGGACGCGTAAGTGGTGCCCTGTCGCTTAAAAAGTAAGCTACGATGTCAGTACGTGCCACAAGCATTGCACTTAAATTGACAGAAGAGTTGTAAGCGGCATGATAATAAATTTACCCTAAAAGTAGGCCAGTATTTTAATTTTATTGTAGAACAAACTATTTGTTTTAAACAA
Organism: Tachina fera; assembly: GCA_905220375.1. Lineage (NCBI taxonomy): Eukaryota > Metazoa > Arthropoda > Insecta > Diptera > Tachinidae > Tachina > Tachina fera. The sequence goes on from LR999963.1 coordinate 184,021,468, forward strand.
TAACTGAATCCCTGCTTAAATCGTAATCGAAGTTATCAGTAACACATGATATATCAGATTACACCTACATTACAATTCAAGTACTTAGATTGCTCGCTTACGATGTCATACTGACGTCAGTGATTATTGTCGAAATACTTCGCTTAATTTAACGCTGGGTGGCTTTCATACAATAACAAATAAGAGAAAAAAATGGAGAAATATGTACTAAAGACCTGCACAAGACGTCTTATAAGAACTTTTAAGACATGAGGGCAATTTCAAATGCTTTATTACAGTGAAATCTTTTGAAACAAACGCTAAACAACGTGTTCGGCAATACATTTGTTTAAATTATTGCAGGTATAATAGTAAAGAAGAAAATAGTTCGTGACTGAAGAATTTGTGGTGCGTGTGCTTTTTTCTCTCATTGGCGCGTATACAAACGTCTTGCATGTACATACATACATACATACCTATATCAACAGTACTTCTTTGCATTGTTTGCTATAAACAAGACGTCTTGGCAACATCGCTTGTTAACAGTCATATACACGTACACCAATACATCCATCGTGCTTCGTTTACAGTACGACAGCATTTATTATTGGCTTAGTATAATACATGCCACAAGAATACATTTAAAAAACATGACGAATTTAATTTCAAGACTGCGTGTGTAATACGTGTGCATGTAGTAGTAGCAACTTTAAACGCTTATAAATACTAAAGCGATTTCAATAAAATATAGATTCTGCACATCTGTACCAAAAAAACTTTTAAACCATATAAATCTTTTTAAAATCGGTTCAGTAGTACCAGAGCAAAAGGGATTACAAAAAATTTTTGCCTGTTAATTATATAGATTTTATTTATCTTCCCGCGAATTTGTTCATTCGCATCCAAAAAGAAACTAAAATTGTCCTATAAGCTGCCAACGAGGATCGCTAGACTTGACACGTATGTATGTATGTCTTTATTTAAAGACATAAAGAAAAACTGAAAGTTATTTTTTGTAATTCACATGAACATTGAATTCAATATGTATGTTTCATTACTCTACATTGGGATCCAGCGTTATGATGTTACTGCAGAAAAAATGTTAAAATAAAAAATTTCATGTATTTGCTTTTAAATAAATTATTACACAAGTTGTCTTCCTTCCAACCGTTTGTACATAACAAAAGGGAGACAATTGAAATGGTAAACTTCTTACTGATTTTTGTTTGTTTTTTAATTCACAGCAATCTAATATAAGTAGAATATCATAAAATCAATTAATAAATTGTCTCCAATGGGACCAATTGGAAACTATGTATGTATGTATGTATATCCTCTCAAAAAAAATTTTTACAATCGATCTAAAATGTGCAGGGTTATGAAGTAGCAATGCAAACAAAAAAATACAGACGAATGGTACTTCTCAAGGCACGTCGATCAGGTAATCGTATTACTACAACAAATATTACAACAGCAATAACCACATGTACTTTGTTGGTATAAATTACCTTCTTTCTTTTCAAAACAGGGTAGCATCGTCAGATTGTATGTGTCTTATTAGAAATGTCAAACACCATACAAAACTAAATATTCGTTAAGTGTTAACGGATACCCAAATAAAAGCATGTTTTAGGCTTAGGCACCTGGCTTAGTACTGCCACCTAATAAGTGCGCCTTGGTACTTCCATTCTGCCTTTGTTTTTTAAAATACGCACATTTGAAGTTCGTCTTTTGAGAAATTTAAGTATTCCCCTAGAATTTTTTTTACAAAAATTTGTAATTATCTTAAAAAAAATTTGAGAATAAATAAAGTTATATACATAAATAAATATATGTATCTGTGAACATTCAAAAGTGGTTATGTGATAACTTTTTTCATCTTTTTAAGTTTTCTCCTCAAGCAATATGTTTTAACTATATTTTTATCAAAATTTTACATTGATAAACCAAATTGATTGATGATGACAATAATTGCGTTCGCGTACCCAAACTGCAATTTAAATGAGAAATCAAATTGAGAGAGGAAAGTGACAGTTCTCGACTGATTGTTTTGAAAATTTTTACTGCAGAAATTTGTCGTAGTAAAGTTTAGTAAGATAAAAACAGATGATTCAAAATGTAAACAAATGAAAAGTAAGTAATTGAAAAGTGAAAAATTCAGTAAAGTGCGACTTTGACGGGTTCCGTATGGACACGAGATATGTAATTAAATACGAACTTTAGTAGCCTGTATAAAATATGGTTTTGGCATTTTTTTTCGTTTATTACGTTTTTTTTTATTTTGGCGATTTTTTTTCATTTTGGCAATTTTTTTTTCGTTCCTTACTTTTTTTTATTTTGGCGATTTTTTTTCATTTTGGCAATTTTTTTTTGTTTTTGGCGATTTTTTCGGTTTTTGGTTTTTTTATTTTTTGGCGATTTTTTTCATATTAACAATTATTTTGTTACTGGAGCCTTTTTCGTGTTTGGCGATTTTTTTCGGTTTTTGGCGCTTTTTTCATTTTGGCGTTTTTTTCATTTGGACGATTTTTTTGAATTTTGCGACATATTTTAGTGCTAGAAATTTTTTTTAATTTTGGCGATTTTTTTCGTTTTGGCGATTTTTTTTTAATTTTTGACGATTTTTTTTTGGTTTGGTTATTTTATAATTTTCAGATTTTTTAGTTTTACCGTTTTTGAAAATTTCCAGAGTTTACCTCTTACGGTTTCCAAGATATAGCAAGTTGTCAAAATTACATAGGCAAAATTGCATTAACTGATGGACCACCCTTTAATTAAATTATACAAAAATACACTAATTTTACATATTTCAAGTGTCAATATACATATGTACATACAATTATATGTATATTATATGGGATTTTAACATTTTTCGTTGCTCGTTTTGGAACACCCTTTAATTTTTAATTCTCATGTATTTGTTGTTGTAGTGGCCAAGGTTCTACATACTCTGTATAAATTTCAGGTCCGTAGCTCTTACGGTTCCTGAGGAAATCCCGTGTGACGGACAGACGGACAGCGTAGCGAAAACAACAGGGTTCCTTTTTTCACCTTTGGTGTACGGAACCCTAAAAATTTGAGAAAAGGTTGAATAAAAATTGTGAAAGTCATTAAAAAATAATTAATTTGCAAAGCATTAACAATAATTAATGTTAATATACATATTTTACTGTTTATTTTATTAATCCTTTTGTTTTGCTAATTATTCTAATTACTCAAAGTTGTAAAACTGTAAAATGTCTGGTTACTTAGTATTGCACTTGCTTTTAAGGTAATCAGTAACATTAACAAATAGACATGTATTTTTTTTAACTTAACCAACAACAAAACAAGGAAATCAAAAAGAAATTAATTAAAAATATTACATGAAATAAATTACAATTTTTTTCTTAGATTGTTTGTTTTATAAAAATATTGCCACGAGTATCAATGAGAAAAAAGAGTTGAATAGTCAAAAGTTTATCTATTTTTCAACACTATGTGGAGTAGAACTCAGCTGTTGCTCTAATCTTACTAATTTTTACTATTTTTCCGTTCGCGTACTTTTTTCAGTAAAAGCTCTTTTTGCGAGTAAATTTAAAAAAAATTCGCAGTAACTACTCATTTACTGCATTTTACTGCAAAAGTAATAAAACACACCTAATGTGACTGGCATTTATTGTAACAATATTCTAAATACAAATTTATAAAGTCGTCACAATGGAAATTTCCCAAATTTTTTTCCATATAAATAATATGGGCATCACTTTTTACGTGACAAATTTTTCACGCGAAATAATCAATTTTGGTGAAAATATTTCACAACTTCGAACAGAGTACTAGGCTTAACTATCTATCTATCACTGTATCAGCATATTGCTACTCTCAGGGAACATAAAGGGATCCGTCATCGTCAATCTCACATAATCTAAGATTTCGTAGGCTTCGCAATAACTTTCCCATCAGCCATAGAAGCTTTCAGCCATCGCTGTGGCAATAGAAAAAAGTTCTTAAGCCATATTTTACAATTTTGTAGGAGAGCACTTTTAGGGAAATTTTCAGCAACTATATTTAAATTACGATTCATATTTAAAAGTTGTTTTTCATATATTTTATTTTAATGAAAAACAACTTTTAAATATGAATTGATATTTACTAGTAAATACATGTAGTTGGTGAAATTGGCCTTAAACTCTCAAGTAGATGTTCAAATATGTATTTCTTTTACAAATAAATTCGTTAATTCGGTGTTCAATTTTATTTTTTAAGAAAAAATAATTCTGCACTCTATGAACAATATATGTATACAATTTAAAAAATAACAAAGTTAAACTATTATTCCATATAAGTAAATAAATTCAGTAAAGTGCGACTTTGACCCACGCACGAAGGGTTCCGTACGGACACGAGATATGTAATTCAATACGAACTTTAGTAGCCTATCTAAAATATTGGTTTGGCCTTTTTTCGCTTTTGACGTTTTTTAATTTTGGAGATTTTTATATTTTGGCAATTTTTTTTTGTTCTGGCTATTTTTACGGTTTTTGGTTTTTTCCATTTTGGCCATTTTTTTAGTTTTGAAATTTTTTCTCTTTTTGGCGATTTTTTTTCGGTTGTTGGCGTTTCTTCATTTTGGCGACTTTATTCATTTAGGCGCTTTTTTTAATTTTGAAACTTTTTTTCTCATTTTGGCAATTTTGTTCGGTTTTTGGCGATTTTTTTTATTTTGGCGATTTTTTTCGTTTTGGCGATTTTTTTTTTTCATATTAACAATTATTTTGTTACTGGGGCCTTTTTCGCGTTTGGCGATTTTTTCGGTTTTTGGCGCTTTCTTCATTTTGGCGATTTTTTTCATTTGGACGATTTTTTCGAATTTTGCGACTTATTTTAGTGTTACAATTTTAATTTCAATTTTGGCTTTTTTTTCGTTTTGGCGATTTTTTTTAAATTTTTGGCGATTTTTTTTTGGTTTGGCGATTTTATAATTTTCAGATTTTTTATTTTTTTAGTTTTTGAAAATTTCAACAGTTTCCCTCTTACGGTTTCCAAAAATATAGCAGGTTGTCAAAATTACATAGTCAAAATTGCATTAACTGATGGACCACCCTTTAATTTAATTTTTTTTTAATTTTAGTGTTAATTGTTGTAGTCTATACAAAAATACACTAATTTTACATATTTCAAGTGTCAATATATGTATATACATACAATTGTATGTATATTACATCGGAATTTAAAATTTTTCGTTGCTCGTTTTGGAACACCCTTTAATTTTTAATTCTCATGTATTTGTTGTTCTGGATACACTGTCCAAATTTCAGGTCCGTAGCTCTTATGGTTCCTGAGAAAATAGCGTGCGACGGACAGACGGACAACGTAGCGAAAACAATAGGGTTCCTTTTTTCACCTTTGGTGTACGGAACCCTAAAAACCTATAAACAGCAAGTCATTGACCTAAGACTTCCTAAAAAATCGCACAAGATAATTGGGGTTTTGCGCAAAGTTTTGAGTTATTACGATTATAGTGATGCCACTAACTCGAAATTAGCTTATCCCACTATTAAGAACTTTTTACTTTTTGCCACAGATTTAATTTTGTATAATGTATTATCAACTAATATTTTTCCCATATTTTAATATTTCGAATTGTTATCGCCTATTCGTCGACGTCACATCATAAGCACTCAAGCTCAAAAGCATTGTTTTTGCTGTTATGGTTTACATAAAATTTGGCTTACAAACGATCCCTCTAAACTTAACCCATCTATCTGTCTATGACTTTAATAAATATTAAGCACTTACTTTTTTAGAACTCTTCTCAATTTCCTTTTCAAAATCTGTGAGGGGCGTTAAAGTTACAGTGACATCTTTAATTATATCTCGAAAAGAACTACAGTAGACGATAGAAAAAAAATACGGAAATGATAAACAGAATCTCTATTAATAAACCAATATACTTGCCTATTAACTTCATCAGATACATTCAGCTTGGAATCATTTTTGCGTTTCTTAGCGAACGAAGATGATGATGAGTTTGATGTATTATTTATGTGTAAATTTACGCTAGAATTGCTTGCATGATTATTACTTGACGGCAGAATAGATTGTGAATTATTTGAATTTTTGTTGAAAGTTCCACTTAAATTCGTTGTACTGGAATTGTTGCTGGTTGAAATTATATCGATGGCTGTAGTTGTTGGACTGTTGCCATCCGAATGTAATTCCCTAAGAAAATTGGAAGATTGTGAGAAAACAATTTTCGATGAATCTTTAGCACTGGTGGAGGAAGAAATATTTCCAGAATTTGAGTGTGAGAATGAAATGTTATTCGAATTGTTGGTGGAAAGATTTTGTACACCAGACGCCTGATCAACCGAAAATGGATTTGGAGCGTTTAGAGATGAGGAGGAAATTGATGCTGATAAATTTGCGTTTAGTTGGGAGTTTGAGGAATTGCTGAGAGGAGTTATATCCTTATTCTTGGATGACTTAGAAGACTTATCTCTTGAATCACGCGAAGAAAACGAAGAGTAGGAATCCTTGTCTTTATCTTTGTCCTTGCCGGAACTTGATATTTTATTCATATTTTTACTATGTTTGGTGTCCTTGACGTCTTTGTAACCACTTGAAGAGCTACCTGCTGAAGATTTCAGATTTGTTGATAAATTGGTGCCTGCACCAATGGGTGTTAATGAGTTACTACCACTAAAACCTGTAGAAGATGATGTTGGATTAGTTGGATTATGATTAGAATGTGTTGTAGCTGTGCCTGCCAAACCTGCCGCTATTGTATTGCTAAGATTATGTATAGAAGACGATGAGAAGGAAAGATTACCCGTTATCGCATTAGAACTAGACGATGATTGTTTGGTGGCATTCGAAGATTTTCTTTGTTTAGATGATGAAGACGCTGACGTTGTAAGATTTGTTGAAATTTTAATGCTGGTTGCAGAAGTTGAAGAGGCCATAGTATTCATGGTAGAATCGATTTCCTTTTCGGGCGATGAACCGGAATCGGAAGATGTATCATGTGCTATGGGTTTGTAAGGGGGAATTGTCTTCACATTGCCACCTTTCTTTAATTTGCTGTAGTGGTGTTGGCAGTAGCCACAGTACTTAACATTATCCAAATAATTGCCAGCTTCTTCGCACAACAAGCCCAAACTTTGTGCACAAGTAACATGAAATTGTTGCTTACAATTTGATTTATTGCACTGCATGCATGCGCCAACAGTGGCTCTGTGTGGCTTACCCAAATCCTGGCATATATAACAATCTGAAATTTATGAATACATTATTAAGCTTAATAGATTAATTCGTTAATTACTTAATTTAATTGGGATCTTACTTTTTCCATACCTCTCCTGAGGTATTAATTGAAGTATTATAGGTTCCATAGTGGTAACATTACCGAATCTTACTTCCGGTATATACAGGGCACAGACCACATGGGCCCAACCTTGATTGTCGGTTTTCTTAAGAGCGCCGTCCCTTGATGGACACAATTCACAGCGAACACGCGTTGAACGTTCTTGACTTTCACATTTACGACAAAACCATGGCCCTGTGGGCACGGTTACGATTCCATAACAAGCTTGATGCACAGCAACGGTACAATTTTGCCCATCACAATATACGAGCGGGTTTTCGGGCCACCCACGCTCATCTGAACATACACAACATCCGCCGACCATCTCCTTCATTGTGGTCTGTATGAGCCGTTTACGCTTGCGTGAATCTATTTTTATAAAAATGCTTCATAGCACAGTCAGAAATTTATTAAACTTATCTCTTTATGCGTAGTTAAGTTTTTCACCAAGTTGTGTGAAATGTAGAATTTCTCAAATTTATCTAGAAAAATAAAGGAAACAACCCATTTACCATGCAAATATAAAATGGGAAAGGAATGACTGAATATAATTAAATGGCTAGAGTAAAAACAAAATATGTTCGACTAGAGTTATCATGGCTTATCATGTCTAAAATCTCACATGGAAATTTCCGAACGTGTGAATAATTGATGTCAAAAAAACTTCATAAGATTTGCGAAATATTTTGACAATTTATGAAGAAAAGCATTCACAAAGATTTGTCTGTTGGGAAAAGTGGAAATACATATCGAGGGTTTATATTCAAAAAGTGCTATCTGCAATTCTTGAATATTTTAGTAGACAAAATAAAATTGTTATTTTCTCTAAGTCCAAGAGCAAAAACTGAATTCGATTAACATTAGTAGAATTAAGATGTCTTCTGTAAATGTCTTGCACTTTGAGAAAATAACAGTTTTTTTGCGCTCATCTAAAATGTTCAAGCCTTGCAGATATCACTTTTTAATATATAAACCCTCGATATGTAAGCTTTTAATTTTATTCGAATTGATGATACGAAATTAAAATCCATGTGAACGAAACATTTCATGATAAGCCTGATTATGTACATTAGTAGTATGTACTATATGTATGTATATATATATTTTTCATATTTTTATCGATAGTAAGGAAGCAGAGCGTTAAAAACTTTCCAACTCCTCTAAAGATGCAGATAATGTAATTTTTTGATGGCACCAATTTCCTAAAATTTCTCAAAAAATTAAATTCATGTAAATACAGTAAAAGAAAATAAATCCATTTCCCAATCAGTTCTAATAGTTGGATATAGAAAGTCCAAGTATCAATAATGTGATATTATATGGATCAGTCGCATCTGATCGAAATAAGTGGTACATATTATGTCAAACAGCTAGTTATGAGATTAATAACAATTTAAATAAATATATGTACATGGGAGAGGAGTCTTAAGATGAATAATACTTTTTCAGTTAAAAAAAACCAATTCGCCAGAAAGTGTTTGAATTTTCCAATTTACGCACAACTTAATGGAAAAAGAAAATTGAGTGAACAATATATGTATTTGTACGAAAACTGAAACCGATTATGACCATGAGGCTAGGTTTTTCTATCTTGGATGAATAAATGAAATGAAATGAAATTTTTTTACAACATGAACAACGATATTAGGTTTAATTCTGCATCACTCACTTAAAAATTCCATTTTTTGAGTTATGACGTTGTTTAAGTAAATGAGTTTAAACTATGCTGCAAACTTGCTAATATAGTAATTTTTTTATTTATAGTTTTGTACCGCGCAACATGTGCAAACACAGTTTTCATTTATTTTTGGAATAAAAACCTTGATTATAAATAAAAACTTTGAGTAATAAAATAAATAAATACATAGATAAAAAATAAATAGAATTGGAATATAAAGATAAACTAAACTGAATCTGTAATGCCAAGGTCAAGTACAATTTAAGCGACTCGCAAAATATGAGTTGCATTTTACTGCAACTCTGTATATATAACGGGTATTTCTTAGAGAGGCAGAATAAAAGCAAATTCATATAAAATCATATACTCGGCTCAATTCGCTTTGAGAAATTTATACTGAAAAATGTGTGTTGTTGACATCCAACTTACAGACATACATACATATCGAAATTGAGTTTTTGATTGATAAAGGTTCTCTTTATCAAACTAAATGTTCACGCAAATATTTAGACCTCTGCGATCAGAAATTATGACTTTATTAAAGAAATTCAAACGGACGTAATTACGAATGCATTTGTTTTTTATTGCTAGGAAAGTAAGTAACATAAAATCTCAAATATACATATATAAAAAGGAAATAAATGGTTAAAAACATATAAGTATCTATATCTACTGCAAGTAAATTTCGAAGAAAGTTTTAAGGAACACTATTATTATTGATTGTGTAAAGTTTTTTGTTTTTCCTGTAAAAAATATAAAAGTGTAGTTACGCCCGTTGGGATCTAAGGTGACGATATGTATGTAATAAAGATGATCGAGACTGTGATTTTTTAATAATGTTGCTCCTTGTTAATGTGACTTCTAAATAGCTGTTCTTTTAAACTGTGACTGTGATCTCAGTTTAGCTGCATTTTGTTTGTAGCAGTTCTGTTATTTTGAGAAAATCTAATAAGAAGAGCAGCAGTGAAATTAAACAGTGACGGTGATCACGGTTTAAAAAATTTCAGTTCTTCTGCTTTAAAAGTATTTATTAGAATTGGTGTCTTGATAAACACTAATAAGAAGAGCGACAACAGCAAACAATTAGTAATTAACTCCGTCCAAATATTGGGAATTGCCGTATAAGACGTAGAGAGACAATAAAATTGTACATATAAAAATGTAAGCTTTTCATAGTTGCCAGAAAAGACGATTTTACACGATTTGACGATTTTTTTCTTGACAAAAGCTGAAGATATAAAAAAAATTAATGTGGTAGCTTTATTTACTGTAAAGTAAGCATACAAGAACAATCACAGTTTGTGGGAAAGAACTATATTTTCAAAACCTGTTTCTTGATAAATTCAGTCACAGTTGTGATTAGTGATTTTTCAATCGCTGTGAAAAAGTAACAGGTTTCGAAATATCGCTCAACTCTAGTATGTATGTATGTATATTAAAATTACGAGCGGTGAAAATAGTCACCTGTTCACCAAATGGTATGAATTCACCATGGGCAGATAAATTATGGCAATTACCACAAGTTTGGCTTTATTGTAATAATAAAATATCAATACAATCTGAACATCTTTAGGCCCCCTAATATCTCATACAGGCCACTTTATACCTCAAATATTGTCGTTTTTAAATTTTTCGATGCACGCTAAAAAAAACTTTTTTTTGCCGAAAATCATATAATCAAATCCACACTTCCATTCCGTACAGTTTCGGTAACATTCTTTTGCAAAAAAAAATTGTTACCTTAACTTTCCTTTGATTGAAAAAATAGAAGAATATTTTATTTCACAAATAAAAACGAATTTAAAATAGCAGTGTTCGCTGGGTAACAATCAAATAAACCACAAATTTTACAGACGTTTCCTTTACATTTTGTAAACAGATCGTGTTAGCACAATTTTATAAGGCAAACTTGTAGTTAAAAACCTTATGTAGATTACCTGTTTGCAGAAATAACGGGCATAAGGGAACCAATCGGTCCCAAACGCACAGGTATACGGAATCGTAACCAACGATACTAACATTTTTCTAATTGTTTTATTTCTAATTTGAACATTATGATCATTTTTGCCATTTTAGCATTTTCATTGACACATTTAGCATATGCTGCGCTCAAAAAGCATTTAAGTAAAATGTAAGCACTCCCATTCAGCAAATCTCAACCGGTCAAAGTATTACAAGTATTTTGTAAATGCTTTAAAATGTAATGAATTTTACTTATTTTTCTTATTATAAAAACTACTTGCCAGGAATACATAAAAGAAGTATTTATTTACATACGTCATTATCTAAAAGTAGTTCTTTGACTTGCTAAATGTACATACATATGTAAATCCATATGTATTTACGTATGTACATACATAAATAAATATTTATAAGGAATTTTAACGCGTTTTAAAAATAACCATGGAAGAAATGCTGATATGCAAAAAATTTTACTGAAGGCTTGTTAAACTTATAATACATTATAGGTATATTCATTACACTGAATTTGTAAATGTTTTTTTTTATGAAATTTGTCCACAGTGCACAATTTAAAATTATCCAGGTTGAATTTACTTCAATACACATCTCTACCTATATGTATGTACCTATGTAGGTACATATGTACCTACTCATAAGATAAAAAAGATAAACACACTCACTGCATTGCACCCCAATTTAAGTTTTTATTCTAAATAATTTTACATACAAACATACAAAAAATCTGAAAATGAGGACACAACATATTTTTCGTTTATTTTTTATTTTTAATGTAAACAAAAAATGCTGACATAACATTAATATACACATTCTTCTATATGAACATACATACATATATATATGTATATACACATATGTAAGCGCATATGAATATATTTACATATCGTCACATAAAACTCAAAAAGGCAATTTAAAATTGAGTATGTTTATTAATTCTAGTCTGTTAGGTCCAAATAAGTAGCAAAATTTTAAATTTTTACGACAATAAACAACGATATTATTAATATGTATAACACAAATGGAACTTGGCAGCATAAAATCATCTGTCTTGAATCTATTGAATATGCTATGTACATAAGTATGTATGTAAGTATATCCCCCAGCTAAAGTCTTGTTTAATTTTAATGCAATTGATAAAAAATAGGTATTTCATTCTAGGTATAAGAATTGAAATTAATGAACTTAAGCCTCAATAAAAAATTATTGCGGCTTAAAAATCAATCAAGTGCAATTAATTTTAAATATAGTAGGTATGTCAGAGAGATAATTTTTAAAACATTTAAAAAAGGTTATGATAAACGGAATGAAAGGCTAGTTTTTGAACTAAAGCCTACACAAATAAGACTCTTGTGGCTCTAATTTTTGTAAAAAAATCCTTACGACATGCTCATATTTTACAACAAATATTCGATGAGGAGAATGTTGGAATTTTTTATGAAACTGTCGTTGAAAAATATTTTTAATTGAAAGCCATGCCATATTCATATTCACAAAAATGTGGCAACATCTACATACTATATACTGGATTTAAAAAACATTTTGCCGTCTGATAAATACTAGCGGCCCTATGTATAAGCAAAAATTGGCATTAAGTTAGCATAAATGACGAAATTTAATTATATGTTAACGAGTTCCTCCATACAATTTGACATTAAAAACGATACCATTAGCTAATTTTAACCCAAATCTCAGTCCTAGCATAATTTTTAATGTGAAGTGTCATCGCAAAACTCTTTAAGATCATGTTCAATTTTGCCACTTATGCCAATTTTTGCCTATGCATACATAGGGTCGTTGGTATTCCAAAATTAAATTCAATTATCTTTATTTCTTTATCATCATTTTTAATTAATATTAATTTTTTTAAATACCTACGGTCTAATATGTACCTATATAAAAAATATTTCAGGTTTATTACAGGTTTATTCGACCAATACATGCCCTATGCAATAAAAAAAATATATGAAATTAATTGACTGTAAAATAACTATAACCTGTTTTCTTTTTCGAATAACATCAATGTACATACATAGACAGGAATTCCAGATTATTAACATAAATTACCGAAAGGGCAAAATTAAAGTAATTTTTTAAATGTCAAAAACACAGGTTGGATTATATGCATTGAAAGATTTTGAGGTAATTGTCGTCAATATACCTACCTATGTATGTAATATTTTACCCAATAAGTAAAATAGTAATTTGGGATTATTAGTGCGTTAATAAATGTTAAATTTATTAAACTGTAACAATTTCCAATAAAAAACACTAATTATACCTATATTTCATTCAAACAAGTGCTTGCTTCTCCTGTAAAAATTTAAAAGGGGCGTTTTGCATTTTATGTGACGATATACATACATATGTATACATGCATGTAACTATCCATGTACATATGTATGTATGTATGCATGTGTAATATTTGTAATTTGCAATTCCAGTGTTAGAAATTATAATTAAGGAGATTTATACATACGAGTATACACAATTATACAAAGTATAAGTATACGTATAAGTATATACGTATTAAAAATGAAAACCTAAAGTAATAAATAAAGAACTAAAAAATATTAAACAAAAAGTTATTAATACCTATTAAAAGAAACAGACCAAACACAATTTTGAGGGCAGATAATTTTAAGAAAATTAGTACATACAAAAATGTTATAGATCTTGAAGATGAGGGGGTTGACTATTTTGTGTTTAAGTAGTTGCTGTTATTACAAGCAAATACATACCTACTAAGTAGGTATGTACATACATATGTAATAAAAATCATGGTGACGATGATAAAAAGGGCGCTTTTTTAACTACATAGATATGTACATAAGAGATTTCAAGAAGTTTATAGGTAGTATACTAAAAAGCTATTGATTTTTTCTGCTAATACCTAAAGTATGTAGGCATGTATGTACTAATATTTTAGCAATGGAAAACAAACAAATTCACTGAAATTAAGCTATAAATTGAAATAAAAATGCGCGTAAATGAAATTTGTTACTGCAAAAGTGGTCAAACAACGCTTTTTTTTTAGTGTTTTATACTTAGCGGGTAAATTAGACACTGAACAAGAAAAAAGTACATACTTGTACATATGTATGTAAGTACATGTGTACATATGTATATACATACAGAAGTGTAAATGGACATATTTACAGATAAAAAAAACGCAACACGCCTTAAGAAAAAAAGCACCCAAGTGTGAAAAACTTGTTTTGCATTTCACACATTTTTGAAACTTTTAAGCATAAATAATGTAAAAAAATTAAGTTTTATTAAATAATAACAAATCACTTTTGTTCTATTTATATACATACATACATATTTTTTTTTAAAGCACTATTTATTGATTTTCTCCAGATTTTCTTAAACCAACAAAAAAACATCCAAGCACTCCGTACTGGACAGCAGTATTAATTTTCACTTTGTTTTCAAAATTTTTATTTGCTTTGAATTATTTCTTTAAAATTGTCACCAACTTTAGTTTATTTTATTATTTTTTCCATCATTATTTTTAGGGATATTTAATATATCCTTAAAGCACTAACGTTAACATTCTAAATTTTTTCTGCATAGACGTCAAGAACATTATGCAGAAGTTAAAGAAAAATACTTGTAAAAAATGTAATCAAAAACAATTCAAATATACACTTTGCGTTTTCATATGAACACACACCAATAAGCGAGTTGTTTTCTTTTAAATATTCTTATTAGATTTTATACAAGACAGAATAAGACGACTATATTTGCATTGAAAAATAAAGCACATTATTGCTAACTGAACATACATCTTATCAATAGACAAGAAATACTTTTTCTACTCCCTGGCAGCAAATTTTTTATCCTTGAATTTTTTGCCCGAACACAAATGCAATCAAAAATTTATTTTGTGAAACCCGATTTTTATTCTTTGCTTTCTGTATTTTTCCATTAGACCTGCTTTTTCTACAGGTAATTGTTCAAAATTATATCCACCATTCCGACAACGCACTTCATTTCACTTTGATATTGAAAAACTATAATTTCTTCTCTTTTGCACAGTGATAGTGTGACCGTTTTGCAAGTAAAATAAGGTTTCTCACAAAAAAGCGATTTTCAATGACTAAATTATTTGTACGCAAAGTCATGTTTTAGACTTGGCAGTTTTTCTTGAAACAGTTCTCTTCAATTCTCTTTTAAAACTGCTTGATTGTTTACACACGGACGGTTTCTTGTTCAATTTTCCTATTGTTTTAATGCAGAGAATGAAATAACAAAAGAGAATTGAAGTAACTTTTCTGTACAAGCAAGTCAGTACCCCTCTTCTTTCTTCTTTCCACTCTCTTCACCAAACTCAGACTTGCTTCAAGAAAAACTGCCGAGTCTAAAACATGAGTAATCAATTTCATTTTTAAATGCCACCGACGAAGGAACAACTCAAATTTGTAACTTCAATCAATGTGTGCTGTGACTAGCTGCCCAAATTGAAAATTATATTGCCATATAAATGGATAGATGAGTTTTAAAGTAATATAGTTTTCAATTCAAAAAGTTTGATTGGGTTAGCGAATAAAATTTGTGAGTGTATTACAAATTGAATGGAATTGAAAGTCAAAAATTGAACGTGTGGCCCCCAAGATAAACAACACCAAGCACTGTGCAAATGTAAAGTTTCATGTGATGTTTGTTATATCGTTCAAGATGCATGCACTCTGTTGTCCGGCATTGGTAAGAGTCATAAATAGTCTTTTACACCAACAAAATGAATGTGCTCTTTGGTGTTGTACTAATTGTTGTAGAGCTATTGGTGTATTATGTCTGTTGAAAAAAGTGATTAAGTTGAGATAGGCTAGTTTCAAGGCACATTTAATACAGGTACATGCATTAGGCAAAACTCTCTGGCAACTATCTGCTAACTCTCTGGCAACTCTCTGCTTCTCACATAGCTTTACATGGTAATTGTCAAAAATTTGTATGCATCAAACAAGACACAATTGTATTTGTCAAATGAATTCTTCGTTATAAACTTGTAAACAAAGAATCAGCGGATGAGCAATATGCCTGATACGTGTACCTGTTTGATATGCCTTGGCTAGTTTTGAGTAAACCCATAAAAAGCTGTGCTATCAGCAATACCTAGTATATTATAATACCAACCCTGCAACAGGGCATGGCGTAGAAAAAGTACTATTTACCCCCTCTGCCAACAATTTACGCAAAAATTATTCAAACGTACAACAGTAAAGATTTCACTTCGGCGGATTTAAAACTTAATTTAAGTGAACATTTTGTGATAATACGGACAGATAACTTGAAGGTGAATAATAAATTATATTAAAATCATATTCACATGCAACAAAAATTTTAATATATACAAATAATTTTGCAAAATCCTCCAGCAGTTTGTGAAAGTATAATATTGTTCGCTGCATTTCCTGTCTGACGAAAAATTATTGTTGTGTGTGCTTGATTGGGTCGTTGACGTTGGCAGCTGCTGATTGAGAAAAATCAATTTTCTGCGGAAGTTTCTTTTGTGGAAAAACATATTCGTGTTAAATTAAAGAAAATGAGCTTTCAAGGTAATTGTTTTGTTGTCATGCCACCACATTGTGCCACGGACACTGTGATCTTTGGACGTAGTGCAGAAAACGAAAGCCTGTTGGGTGTGGCTCAAGAAATTTACTTTTATGATAATTCCGAGTCTATAGAGGGAAAAGTGAGTGTGCTTAATATTGTGAAGGCTCTTGAGAGTTCTCTTAATATTTAATGATACTATTCGCAGCATGATTTGATTGGCGAAGTTTCACCATTGAGGGTGATACTGCAAAAACCAAAACCTGGTGTATGGGGTGGCGACTGTGGATCCAATGAAAGTAATGTCAGTGTAGCTGTTACCTGGAGTAACGATGCCGAGTTTGATCTATGTGCGTTCGATGTTGTGCGCTTATTATTGGGTTCGGCCGAATCAGCCACTGCCGCTGTTGAAAAACTGGGCGATTTAATTGCTCAACATGGCCATGACGATGTAAAGTTTAGTCTAATTGTCTGTGATCCTTGTAAAGTCTGGTTGATAAGCTGTGCTGGAAAATTGTGGGCTGCTCAGCAATTAACAACAGGATATCACCATTTACCTAGTGATGGCATGGCAGTGACCTCAAATATTGACAAATCTACTGAGGGATTGGGTGACGCTTTAAAATCAATGGGCTATTGGGATGGCGAGGTAAGTGAAAAAAGAAAATTTTATATTATTTACATATTTAAATTTACTGAAAACGTTCAATCGATTACTTATGTATGTATATTGAAAACACATTTTATTGTTGTATTGTTTTCAATACAAGCTGTCGACAGAAAACGTTCGATCAACATGAATTATTATTATTATGTTGCGACATGAAAAAAACAAGAATAAAACAACAAAAACTTGTTCCAAAACAGTCCGGCGGACTCGCCTATAAAATTTGTATGAAAATCACTCAAAGAAATTAGTGCTTTTCATATAAATTTTATACTCAAGGCAACCGTCCGTGTTGCAGAAACAGGAGAAAGTTTTCAAATTGATTTTTTTTACAATAAGAAAAAAACTAGCGAAATTCACGGTTGGCATTTTAGATCTTACATATTGTAGTTTTGGTAAATTGCTTTTGCTTTACCTTTTAAATTCAACAAAATTTACCAAAGCGCGTTTAAATTTTTTTATGCAATAAAATACAACAAACTAATTTAAAAAAATTTAAAATGTGCAAAAAAAAACCTAAAGTAAATTTTAAAATAAATTTTAAACTTAAAAAAATCCTTTTGGTTTTTCAAAAACCTAGAAATAATGAAATACAGAAAATCGCGAAATATTTTACAATCCTCTTTTTCGACATCTAACCGCCACCGTATATTTTCAGCCTAAAAACATTTCTTGCAAAAGGACGTATGATTTCTTTATTGTAATTGGATATTTTTCTTTTCTTAAATATCTTTCCAGGGCGATATAAATTTCGCCGCTTGTTTCGAATGTTCTCCCAACTCCTCGACCGAATGGAGTGGCAAAGAACCTTCCGATGATGGCTCTTACTCACTCACCAGTATGTTTGAGACTTTACGTTCAGCTGCTAATGCGGCCACATCACGTTCGGCTAGTGTTTTTGTACTATGTAATAATGGTATATCATGTCACTGGTTCACTGCTACACCCAACGCCAGCGAATCTGTTTTTAAGCCGTTTGTTTTTGCACCTCAACCCAAAATATCACCACTCACTAAAGTGCCAGCTGATAATGAAATAACATTACTGCACAAATTACATGGGCAACGTAAACCGGCCTCTTTAGAGCATTTGAGAGCTTTAGAGTCTGCCTGTGTTGAGGAAGTTTTAGCTTATTTGGCCGAACGCCAAGAAGTTAATGAGGAATTGGATGAATTGATGAAGGACTGTGTAGAAGCAGAGGTAAAATTCTATCGTTAAACGAATGATAAAAAAACGAAAAATATAAATGTAATGTGATGATGAAAAGGAAACGATTTTTTTACTTAAAAAAACGAAAACATTTTCAATTAAAATTTTTCTCTAAATCACATGCTTGCTGGTAAAATTAACAAAAAAAAGTTTATATAAAAAAACTAAAAATATATTTACCCCTTGTTTCCAGATGGCCGATTTGAGTATAAAATTTTTATGAAAAGCACTTATTTTTTTGAGTGATTTTCATAAAAAATTTTAGAGAAATATTAATGCTTGAAAAAAGGTCTGATCTTTGAAAAAGTAATAATTATTTATTATAAATCTCATTTAAAAGTGATATTTTTTTTATATGTATATGTATATTTTTTATTAATTTTATTGAAATATTCCTTTTTTTTGTTAAAAATAAAATGTAACTTGCTTGCATTTATAAGTGATGTTTTGTAATATTTTTAAATTTAAATTAAATTTCAAAAGCCAATTGTTTTATGTTAATATATAGAAACTGATTAATAAGAACTTATTATCGTTGGACCAATTCAAAACAATTTGTTATGAATGTTAATGGGAAAAATAAATGAGAATTTTTCATACATTATTATGATTGTCAGCAACATTTTCAGCGAATTGGTTCGAATTTGGCGAATTAATATAATTGCTTTAATTAAAGTATAAAATATGATTTTAGTTATTAAGATTTATTTTTGTGAGAGTTTAATTTCTATCCAATGGCCGCTTACTCTTATGTTTCCTTTTTTTAGTATCAAAGTATTCATTTTTAAAATTTTGAGATTTAATGAAATTTTAAGTTAGTTTATTTATATATTTCCCTTAAAAGCATAAAATTTTGTCTATCTCTCTATTACTTAAAATATTCCTTATTTTAGTCAATACTAAAATAAGGAAAGCCTGCATAAACAATTTAGACATACATATTGTGCAGATAAATATTTAAATATATATTTAAAAATAAAATAAAAATTTAGTGCAAAACTCAAAATTATAAAAAAAATCAATAAAAAATTTTAAAACGATAAAGCAAATTATTAATATGGATTATGGATATTATTGGATGGAACTAAAAAGGTAATGTGGGCTATATAATACTGTGGGTCTACCCTGCATTTCGAAACGAAAGAAAATGCTTTCGAATTTGTATGTTATTAACATTACAATGCTTTTTCAAAGCTATGTTTCTGAAAGTAATTTCATAGTACTCAATCTATTGCAGGGCAAGTCTAATTTAATCTAATTTGAAACTTCATATCGATGGCTAAATATATCAGAAAAGCAGAAATAAAATTTTCCAATTTTCCATATTTTATACGAGAAGCAAAACACTGAAGAAAAACTAAAGCATTTACATGAAGAAAATTTTTTTAAGTCGCCATAAGTCCTTGATTTTCAACTATAACATACTAAGATTTTCAAGGAGGATGCAATTATACGATGTTTCCCAGAAAACGTTAAAAACGCGATTTCTAAAACAATTGAGATGCGCCCTTTTTATATTAAGCCACTACATGTATGTATGTACATAAAATGTCGTTTCCTATTTAAACATTTGAAAACCTTTTTCAATACGAATTTTTCATTGCTCTTTACACAAATAAATTATATTTATCATATTACTATGTGACATCATTTTAGCTTTTATTATACAGTATCAGCTTATATTTTTCATTTTACTAGTGTTTTCAGTACTGAACAATTTTAATTGTGTTATCATAGAAAAGCAATTACCAATACAAAATTAAATTACACATCTTCCACCACTAGATTCGTCTTAAACAACGTTGTGTGCCTTTGTAAAGCTTCCATGATAGTGATTTCAAAACTTTGATAAATTTCGCGGAAATCCATTATATTTGCTGGTTCCGATTCCAGCCAAAAACGGTCGAATTCAAACAGTAAATAGCAATAGAATTTGTTAAAATGTGCCAAAGAACAAGGTTGTTTTGTTGACTGTGAAATATTGTAAAAATGCGTTTTAGCTTCGCCAGTTTTTAGTAGGCGATATGCCATGGCAGTGAGATTTATGCCAACAATAGCAAAAGTATAGCCCAAAGTAGGATGCATAGAATGTAATAGAACATGTTGGGCAGCCTCTTTGTATTCGCGAGCAAAGTACACAAGATTTTCAAGACCTAAAATTCCCATTCCCCGAAAATCGGTTTTAGGATCTTCACCCTAGTATAAGAAAAATATTACAGCACGAAGTTATTAAATTTTGCTAAATCCTACCTGAAATCCTATATCCTGCCATTGTTTTGATATCCTTCCCTCCAAGGGCTCTTCAGGCATAAGGTACTTCCATAGTTCTAATAATTTCTGCTCATGATCTAAATTATCCGAGTCGTAAGGAATGGACCTTAAACGTTCCACTTCGTGCATTAAATGTTTGTAGCTCCATATTTGTAATACACAGGCACCGAACAATGCACTAAAATCTGGATGTATGCGAGACTTTATCCTTTTTACCCGCTGGACCACAGCTACAGCTTGCACAGGAAACGTTTTTAGCTCTTCTTCATTGCAATGCTCAGCCGCTTCATCTAAATCTCTTAGCAATAGTTTAATTTCTGCTTGCTTTGAAAGTGCCAAAGATCGCTCCACTTGCTTGGTACGACTAGATCCAGCCTGGGCTCCATAGCAGATACGCTGCAGTTCACATAAGCGAGTAAATGTGTGCAGAAACCATTTAATGAATGGTCTTATATATATAAAGATTAAAGGCAAAAATTTATCTAAAAACAACATTTCGAGATTCTGGTTTCTTTCTTTAGAACTGTATTCGATAACAATTGCAAAATATATAATTTACGTAGATTTAATTTGTTTGGCACCCACCAATGAACAACGTTGTCATAGTAACTTAATATTTCATCACTCAATGTGCTAATGTCTGCTTTTCACTTCTTTTACATATACAAATAATCATGTTTTACCTCGATTATCCTGATCAATAATAAATTATTAACATTATATTAGCAAAAATCATAAAAACAAAATTATTTCATTTTAACAGCTGAGCTCATATGTGGGGTACTGCCAGGCAAGACTAAATTTAATTTCACTGCATTCACGCAGATATGTTAGCATGGCCGCATGCTAGTCCACCTTTACACAAGCGACATTTTTCGCCACATATTTGTTTTTAATTTTATCTCTTGATTGAAGCTTTTACACCGATCATGATAGGATTTAAGTTTAAGAATTTCAATGTTAAGCAATACAATACAATACTATTGCATATGTTGTTGTATATATTATTGTCATTTTGACCAATGCTATGCAATAAATGGAACAATATTTCCAAAGAAATATTGCCCAATTTTCCTGAGAGTGAAATAGTAAACAACATTGAAGAATGCTGCCACCACATTACACAATTGTCTTGATTATACAATAAAAATCAAAATTCTCTTGATATATGTCAATATATTGTGCCACCTCGAAATATGACACACACATTAGTGATATTATTGTACAATATTGAAAATTGCACACTTATATTGCAAGTGGGTGGGTGGGCTGCTTTAGAAATTGTCATATACATATATGTATATCACAACACATATTAGGAAATCCATGTTTTAACACATAATTGAGTAACAATGTAAAGATCCACGCCACGCTACACCAGATATATTTTTATCATAACAAAATTCAAACTTTATTATGAAAAATAATTTTTTTTATGTTAGCTTTTTTCTATATGGAATTTGTCTTTTGTCATGATAATAATATGTATATTAGTTGTAGACGTAGGGTAATTCATATGGTAGAAAGACAATGTCTAACAGGGTTGTTACACAGACAGACATTTTATTATTTTGCTCACTTCTTCACATTTGCTGCTTAGAGCCATTCACGCTATGCCTTTTTAGCCTGCCTTATATTGACAAGTTCCTTTAAAATACCCACGAAAAGTCACACACATTTACATTAAGCCTTTTTGACATTTATATACACGTTTAATGCTGAGAGTACGGAAAAAGCGAAGAGAAATGTCATAAATCCCCTCGAATTTTCATTTCGTGCCTTTTGCTCTACACCGTAAGCTTCTCATCCCTCTCACCAACAAACTAAAAGCGTCTGCCTACACAGGCTAGCAGAAAGGTACAGTCTAAGCTCGTTTTATCAAGAATACGTATGTACATCCGCTGAAAGGACAAAAACCATATCATCGGATGGTTATTGGTTTGCCGCAGTAATAATGTATTTTAAAAATACTGTGCGGCAAGCCAGTAATCACCACAATATGGTTAAATAAATTACTTATTATGAACGTTTGAAAAAACCGGCTCACTAGCTTACTAGGGGTCTCCACTAGCCATGAACATGGTGTGAGCATCATTTCGGACATCGCAAATGGCTAATGGAGACGGCGAATGTCCAACTTTCGTTAATGCTCTGACATCAATGCCGGAGCATATGTCTGAGCAAAAATGTTCGCATGAGATTCGGAATCCGCATCCATTTGCAATAGAAAGAAAATAGAAAGCAAAATTGGTAAATATTCCGTCTCTATTGCACAGCAAAATACTTTGATATGCCTGAACATGGACATCACACATGTTCGCCACAACAAGGAAGTTGATGAATTTTTCACAGTTGCTCTGCCGGCGTCATGTTCATGTCATGTCCAATTCGATGGCTAGTGAAGACGTATGGTTAGAAGAAGATGCTAAGAACAAGTAGGATACAATTATGGATAGTTCTGAGCATTCAAGATCAAGATTGAATATAATAGCACAGTATCCACATTTATGATAGGATAAATGCCAAATCCAATATGAGAAAATAAATGTAATTTTAAATTCGGTATAATCAAGGCACATTCACCAGGTAGTATCGAAAATGCATCTGAGCTATTTTTTTAAACTAAAGTTCATCCGAAACTTCAAAAATTGTCTACGAAAGAGAAATTAAAAAAATGTTAAACATTTTCTGAAAAATATTTTATTAAAAAATTTGAAAACAAACTTATGGCCTATTTCCAACCTGCGAAAGGAAATGATCGACTTACAATTTATATTGAAAACAACAATAAAATATGAAAATTTGTTTTTGTTTTCAATATAAGTTGTAAGTTGAACGTTTTCTTTCGCAGGTGGGAAATAGGCCATTAAATATACAAAAAAACTATAAAAAAATTGTGAAAAGTGTTAAACATTGCAAATTTAGTAGTGGTAGCTGCCGTGGATAAAATTGTTCAACTTTTTGTGCATAAATTATATTATTATTGTGTTACAACAAACTCTATTTTTGATATTTTGGAGAAACTAAAAGCCGTGTTGTTTTTTTCATTGTTTTTGTAATCCTGATATTACCTGGAAATAAATATGCCTTGTTGGGTATAGTCAAAATCCAATACCTATCATCCTCTGCCACCATTGTAAAATAAGGTATCAGGTGTAAGCACATCGACACAAGCATACGATGTAAACTAAAACTTTTTTGTAAGTGTATTCAGCGAAGGGTTGCATATTTGACGTCTCTTCCTACATTGCTTGTCATTGCATTTCGCACCAACACAAATGCACTTTTGCTTTAAAAATTCAAACGGTTCATTTGGTTTTTTCAGTAGCATTTCTATTTTATTTTTTCTAAGTATTTGCCAGGAGAAATAAGTTCATTAGATTCATTAAAAAAACAAACATTTATGTTGAACGATGTATAAAAGGCTTGAAAATCCTATAAGAGGCAAGGAAAATCAGACAAAAACTGCTGGACATCAGGCAGGACAAAATGTGAGAAATGATGTTGGCGGGAGTCAGCGTCCCGGACAAGTTGCATTAAAAAAAGTATAAAATTTTTAATATCAAAGAAGAATTATATTTTTAACTTTTACATTAAAAGCCATTAGATACTGTTAAACCTTCATTACATGCAGCGTCTGCTTTAAAACCTGTTTCCTCCCAACGTAACATGCCATTAACTTCGACTAGAAAAGCAGATATTGCTCCAGTTAAGAAAGAACAGGCTCCAACACAAACAGCTCCTGTAGCTAAGACTGAAAATAAGGAATCCAGTACAAAACCACCCATTAAAGAAGAAGCAGTGAAGGCGGAATTTAAGTCTGAAAAAGGGGCAACTACTGCGCTTACTAATCCAAATAAGACTGGTAAGATCAGCGAATTTGATAATTGTATGAGTGTGTAGTATATTCAAAAGATTATGTAAGATGTCCCAATTTTAAATCTTACACCAGAGAACTAACTTTTTCTTATATGTAATAAAATTCTCGCACGCCACCTCAATATGAAACAGAATTTTATATTATCAAATGTAAAAGATTTTTTTACAAAGAATGCAACTTTAACATTGTTTAATTTTCAGAAACAAAGAAGGAAGGCAAAAAAGCATGGTCTCTAAGTAATTTTGATATTGGTCGACCTTTAGGGCGCGGTAAATTTGGAAATGTTTATTTGGCGCGTGAAAAGGAATCAAAATTTGTTGTTGCACTTAAAGTATTATTCAAGCAACAAATCAATGAATCCAATGTTGAACATCAAGTTAGACGCGAAATCGAAATCCAATCCCATTTACGTCATCCTCACATCCTCCGACTTTATGGCTATTTTCATGACGAAGCTCGAATTTATCTCATCTTAGAATATGCCCCCAAAGGCACGCTCTTTAAGGAGCTGAAAGCCCAGCCAATGAAACGCTTTGATGAGCGCCAATCGGCCACATATATAAAATCTTTGGCTTCAGCTCTGCAATATCTCCACGAACGTGAAGTTATACACCGTGACATTAAGCCAGAGAATTTGTTGTTGGGTCATAAGGGTGACTTAAAAATAGCAGATTTCGGTTGGTCTGTTCATGAACCCAATTCTATGCGAACAACACTCTGTGGAACTTTAGACTATTTACCGCCAGAAATGGTACAAGGCAAGCCACATACTAAAAACGTAGATTTGTGGAGTTTGGGCGTGTTGTGTTACGAATTATTGGTGGGACGAGCTCCATTTCTATCACAAGACAATGATGAGACTTTCAAGAAAATTATTAAAGTCGACTATAAATTGCCCGATCATGTTACAAAGGCCGCGGCACATTTTATATCAAAATTATTAGTTTTGAATCCACAACAACGTCTGCCACTGGATCAAGTGCTCATGCATCCTTGGATTATAGCTCATACTCAATGAGCAGTGCTAAAAACAAGTTATCATACCACATATTTTGCATTCCTTTAATGTTTTCATACCATTGTTTAAGTTACTAATTGTTTCATGTCACTTGCCTATGTTTATTTTTAAATACTCTTTGTTCTATATTTTTATTTAAAATTTTATTGCTTTAAACTTATTAAACAGTTGATAGCTTGTGAGCGAAAACTAAAATAATCGATATGAGCTTCATATAAAAATTAATTCTTATGATTTCTTTATAAATTTTATTTCCATGATTTTATTTCAATTTTAAAAAATACAAATAAATATTGCACACATAAAAATAATACATATTTAATTTTAGATATTTGTAATTTTTGGAGTTTTCATTGGAAAATGTGGTTCGGGTTTAAAACATATTCAATGCATATTAGAACAAATTATTTTTTTTAATAAGACTAAAAGTTTGTAATCTTAAAATTTGCTGCTTATCAGCCATGTTATGAAAATCACATTTCTACAAAAGTGATTTTAAACTATGTTCATATAATTTTGTGATTTCTAAACGTATTATCAATGTGTTATTTATTAATTTTCTTGAACAATTAGCTGGTTTTATTGAAGAGAAATCTAGACCATTGCTGTTGAAAATAGTCGGGACCATTCTGCAAATTAGGACATTTCAAATTATTGAAAGGTGCGGTGGCAATTTTTAATGAACTCAATCATAATATGTACGTACGTACTTACATAGTTTTGACATAGTGCAAATAATACGAGGGGTTTACAAAAAATTTCATCTTTTTTTTTTTAATGAAATGAGAATTTTTGCTACATGTCTGAAAATTCTACACAAATTGTGAAGGAAATGGAAATTTTTCGACCTGGTTTGCTTGAATGAAAATAATCTAATTTATTAAAATATAATGAGCATCATCTCTACGAATCGAATTACAGAAATTACCCTCATTAATGTATTTGCAACGTTGTATACTTTTAACGAAATTGCTTCGTTGAAAGAAAAACAAACGTGCTCAGAAAGTGGAAAAAACACGACGGTCTAAGAATGCAAGAACACATAAATTCATCGGTGGCCTTGCTTTTGATTGGGCCTGTATATTAAATGAAATTTTAAAGTATGTATGTATGTACATATATGCATGTACTTCTTTCTATATTTATATTTTTGATCCTGTTTTATATCCAATTTCTTATTTCGAGAGTCACAATTATCACAGAAATCAACTTAAAAGGGAAATTAATTTTAAATGAAATTGGAATTTTTATAACTAAATCTATAATAGTATGCCATAAAAAGTGAATATATGTATGTACGAGTATGTATTTCATAAAAATCTGATTATAACAGATGTAAAATATGCTAAAAAATATCTTAATAACTAAATAAGAGAAAATACTTGAAAGGAAGGTTTGACTTTGTTGAGCATGCATTTACAACAACTTATAAAACAAAGCAAATCCAACAAAAATAATCAGCCTTATGGCGCTTATGCCATGTTAAGCATGCTCAAAATTATCTTGAAATACTCAGACAACACATAATTGCATTATCTCATTTTCTAATGAGTGTTAATAACTAAACCATTAATAATTAATTGCGTATGGCAGGATCACCAGCTTGTTTACGAGCCGAGAGATTTGAATAATCATCTGTAATAACAGACCGTTTATAAAAAATAAGTTTCTAGTTTTCTAAGATTATCTTAACAAACCATCATCATCTTCTTCCATAGCACCATCATCCAAACGTAACCCATCTCCAAATTCTTTGCCTTGGTCATCGGCTATCTCATTTCTAAGGCTATCATCTAGCAGTTGTTGCTGATTATGTTTGACAGCAATGTCACCAGCTGCAGCACCACCCAAAATACTACCACCGCCATCGTTATCGGCTCTTAATCCGCCATCATCGTCATCATTACCAACATCATCGTCTTTGTCATCGTTAAGGTCCTTGTTATTGTTTTTATTGTGCTCCTTTTGTTCTTGATCGTTATCAAAGAAATTGTTTATGTCTTCGTCATGTTGACCGTTATTTGAATCTGGTTCAGCCATGACATCCTTTATTTCATGAGCACCAGAATCGTAATTTACATTATTACTTATAGCCGATTTCACACGTTTATTTTCATTCATATCGCGATTTGCATTTTCATCTAATTGCGAGGGATCATCATTACTTGGCGGGTTTTCGTTGTTGGACTTTTGTAATAAATCTTCAAAGTTCTCGGGTATGGGTGCTACATTTTCGGGCAGTTTGCGTTGATTGGGTGGCAGAGCCAGTGGCGGCGAGTTACTACTACTAGTACTACTTCCTCGAGCTGTTCTTACATTTGCTGAGGTGGCATTTACGGACGATGCCGCTTGCATTTGTTGTTGTTGTTCAGCTTTTGGAGTGTTCGTCGGGGCCAACTGATCCTTGTTCTTGGGCGCAATCAAGGGTGCCACTTGGTTTTTATCATTTTCTAAACTCAACTGCCGGTTGGGTTTTTCTTGTTGCTGCTGCTCATCATCGATTAAACGCTTAATAGCTTTTGGTACAATCTGAAAATTTTCAACGGAATTTAAAATAAGACTACCATTAAAATTTTTAGCTATTAACGGCTTAATGCCATTGTTAGTATCTAATAGATTTTGTAATGGTAATGATGATGTTTTAGTAGTTTGTTGTAGTAGTATTAGTTTATCCTTAACACCTACATGAGCATTTGATGGCTCATTAATACTGGCCATCCCACTGCCATTAAGGGTTTTACGTTCGTTATTATTATTATTAGAAATGTTTACCGAGATGTGGTAAACACCTTCACTCACTGAATCTTGGTGCTTAAATGATTTTGCACTGGTAATGGGATTATTCATGTCCGGTTTCGGTACTACTGGTTTGCGGGAATTGTCTACTGCCTTGTATTCACAGTGCTGCTGATAGTCCTTAACGGTTTCCTCCAATTCCTTAATGCGTTCATTCAATTGTTGATTTCCCGCTGATAACAAACCGTGTAAGCGTTTGTTTTCATTTTCGGCTATATTGTACTTTTCCTTAAAAAGATAAATATGTAAATGAAATATGTATGTACACATCGCTCGTTTATTGAAACATAGTTATAAGTAGAAAAAAAGTTGGTTTTGCAGCTTTAAACAAGATAGCAAACTATTTTCTTTTCTCAATGTTTACACAAGATTAAAAATACCTATAACCATTTTTTTATATTATTAATTCCAAAAAGAAATTCTTTGACATTGACTATGTTGTAATATAGGAGTGATATGTAAATATATTCTCAATATAAAAAGTATATATTAATTTATTTCTTCACGTTGTCACTAATAATACTATTTCGGAAGTTATAACGAAACATATATTTTTCATTGCAAAAATTAAATAAATAAATAAAATAAAAAAGTTTGCCAAAATATTCGAATACATAATATTTTAATTTTGATAGAAATTTTGTAAGTACATATCGCTTTATTTGCACTGACTTTCTAAATTTCTATAATTCAGTGAATTCGTTTAAAAACTTTCGCTTGGCAGTTAGTTATAGCATTTTTTGTTTAAACTTTTTTATGAAATGAGTTTGTGTATGTTCTACGAACAAGAAATTAGAAAAGTTGGAGGATAGCTCAAGGCGCTTAATTGAACTACATACAATTCAAAGCTTGAATCAAACTGAATTAAAATGTTTGAAAGCTACGTTATTTCAGGACTTGAATTGAAATGCACTACAACTGAATTGTTCTAGTGAAAATATTTTTGATATCATATCAACTGAATGTTTGAATTGAATACGAAATGTTTTACAGACGATTTGAAGCAAAACTGCTTACATTTGGTTAAACAAAAATTTAGGTTAATAATTTCATAAATATGATTTTTTATGATGTATTTATACGCAGCTGTGGTCAAAATAATAGGAGTGTTCTTGGGTATCAATTATTTTTAATAGTAAAAACCGTTATATTAGCGAACTTGCCAAGTGACGATATTTTAACGATAAATAACATCAGTGGAATGTATGATGATCCAAAATAGTTTTTTACTGTTATTAACGCTAAAAAAAATGCAGTTTTTTATAATAAATTATATAGTCCGCAAAAATTGATTTTTACCAGTATTTTGTTCTCCAAATACACAAATTTTAATTTTTCTATTAACAGTTATTTTTTGGTTTTGTAAATGTGCAAACGTATGTTTGAAGTCTACTGACGATTGGTAAAGCTTAGCCATCAACAAATAAGTTTCATTTAAAATTAATTTCAGTTTTTTTTTGTATCCCCTAGTAACATTTTCGTACATGATTTATATGTATTTAACAACAGCTAAATGGTGAATGTTCGTTCATACATAGGTATAATGAATAAACAAAAGCAAAATCATTTTAGTTGACATTCTCCAACCATATTTGACCCTATTATAGTAATTTTAATACAACGTACCTTCTGCATTCCTACTGCATGAATTTATTTGTCTTGAGGGACGATCGTTTGCTAAGAAATTACAAAATCAATACATACCTTCAATTCTATAAGCTCTCCCGATTTATTAGACTTTTCTTTTTGAAGTTCTGATCTAATAGACTGCAGTTTTTTTTCCAAGCCATTGATATTTTCCAATTGCAGCTTATTGGTCTTTTGATTTTCCTCTTTTAAATGCTTGTGATCGCTTTGCAAAAGTGCATGAGATTGTTTTAATTTATCATATCGCATTTGTTGTTCGACCTGTTCTTTCTGATATTTTTCTTGTATTTCTTTAATTTTTTGCTCCAAATTTCGTTTAGTTTCCAATTGCACATTCCGTTCACGTTCTTGATTTCTTTCCAAATGATACTTTTGTTCCACCAAAGCTTTTTAAGGGTATAAAATTATTACACTTTTACTATTCACTTAATTTAAGTTGCTTACTGGTTAATCGTTCATTTAAGGCTTCCTGTTGTTGTTCGCAATGCAAACGTTGTTCCCTTGTTTCATCTAGTTGTACTTGCGAGCTGTGGAAAATAGCCACCATACCAACCATCAAAACGAGAATACCTAAACATACCAAAAATCTACAACGCCCTGTTCGAGCGAAACGTGTACCACTCATTTTCCTCTTATCCAGCTTTAATTTTGATGAATTCAGCAGCAGAACAGTTTTACTTTCTAAATTTTTTTCCTCTTTTCCAAGTTGCTTGGTGGTACCTTTCAGCTGGTCAGTATAAATTTACATGAATATTAAATTACATGGCAATGCTTAGAAAGTTTGTGTGGGTGTTGCCAAGACAAATTGAGTAATAATAGGAGGGTACTATTTGTAATACACAAATATTTAATACATATTCTGTTATGACAACTTCTATTCAACTAATTTTGCTGATATGATAAGGTATATTTGTGATGATAAAACCGAAGTAATGTAAAAAAACTGAAGAAAACAAAACGTATAAGAAGAAACATATATTGACAGTTTGGGTCTAAGCAGTTTAAATCGGCATCAAACAGCTAATTATCATTAGGTCTAGTGGGGTCACCTAGTTTTGAATTCGCCTTGGCTTACTTATTTTACCTTGATCAGCTGTTCACCTTTGGTAATTTTTCAAATAAGAAAAATTATTTTTCTTAACTTTTGTGATTTAGAAAAAAATTAAGTTTGCTTGCTTGCTAACAAATAAAAAGATGGAATACAAGGTAAAATGGATGTTAAATTTTCACAATAATTTACTGTGAATAAGATTTAAATTCTTTGCAGAACCCGGAAAACAAGTCGCTGACAGATCTTTACTTTAAGATTGTAGACGAAGATGGAGTTAAATGTAATGTATGCGCATTGGTAAGTTGTTGATTTGGAATTAAATCATAACTATACTTACGTACATATGTATGTATAAACAATTAAAAAAGTAGAAAATTCAAGTTTTAAAAACAATTTCGTATACAGGACAAGCACTGGGCTCCGCGCTCAAAATTTTCCAACTACACTAGCTTGGTTGTAGCTTTAGGACATTATAAAACTGGTGCCGCTTTAGAGGAATGGGAATATGATGCTGAGACTTTCAAAAATGATATGGAGTTTTTGTTGAACCTTAAACATTTCGAGTAAGTACTATACATACATTTGTATGTACATATGTATGTTCAGACATAGTAGATATGTACCTAAGTATGTGATCATACGATGATTCAAAAAATCTATTCTTTTAGATTTTGGTCATATATGGTCTTTCAGAAATCCGCATTACGGAGCGTAGTTTCATTTCTTCAAAAAGCTACTCCTTTTTACATAAACATATTAGATACAGAACCTCCATGCGAGTACGTTCAACAACTTTATGAAACTCTACTCAATTTGGTATTGCGCATTATTTGTCGTATATTAACTCCCAAAGAGTCGTGCGACGCATGGATAAAGAAAGATGATATGCGTGAAATAATCTATAAAAATTACCTGATTTCGGTACCCATGTTATTCGACCTTTTGATAGCTGTGGGCAATGCCAATTCTGATAATACTAAAATATTGCATAAAATATTTGAAACTGTCTTGAGTATTGAACCTAGTTATAAAAAGGATTTAATAACTGCCTTAGATTTTTTCCGTGTGGCATTTCGTTCTATTCAGACACAAACGGAAAATGAAGGTTTTGAAGGAGCGGGCGGTGGCTTGCCGGACGATGACTGCGAAACACCTTTTGACGATGTTGCACTGTACACTCTAGATTGCGCGTATACCTTAAGTGTTCTTTTAGATGTTTGCCCAGCTGTTAGAACGTTGTGTGGAGAAATAAAGCTATGTCAAAGCATGGCAAACTTTTACGATAGTACTTTGCCATTTTTGTATAAAAATATATATTTGATAAATTCTTCAGCTAAAAGCTTATCGTGTCTTAATCAGGCTCGTTTGCAGTTTTTGTTGGCATTTCGTAGTGTTTCCTATTCTTATGTAGAGGCTGTATTGACGAAACCGTAAGTTAATATATGTATGTATGTGCCTTTAATTATGAAGGTGGTCTAAGTCATAGTCGAAATATTAATAATTATTAACATCACGTTTAAACAAATCAATCAGTATTTCTATTTTTTTTATTTTAATTATGACTTGCAACAATGCATATGACTTAGACCATTTGCATACTTAGGGGCACATACATATGTACATACTAATGTATGTATATGTTCAATAATTTTCATGTCTTTTTTTTAAATTTAAGTAAAGCAAGTATGTTGCCTGCAGAGGAGTTTATTGGATTATTAACTGAGTGCTTGTCAGAGCAAACTTTTGTGATTGACTATGAACGTCATTTTTCTGTAGCATTGGATATGGAGATTTTGAAACAGGCTTGTAAAGATTTGTATGTTTCTTAATTTGGAAATATTTATAAAAATTATAATATTTTTAATTAATCTTTTAGAGACGCATTTAAAGCAGATTTCGTTGTACAAGGCTATGAGAAAGAAGCTGAAAGTTCGGCTAAAGAAACTAGAGACTATTTACAGAATTTAATAGCAATGAATTCCAACAATATTTGTAAAGATTTACATAAAAAAGCTGATACCAAAACTGAGGAAATAAACAATAAAACTAATGCAACTTCCGAGCGCGATACAGAATTGGAAGTTGGTATGGTCTTGGATTGTTTACCTGACTTGGGTACTGGCTTTGTGAGGCGGCTTATATCTCGTTATGACTCAGCTGAAGAGGCAATTGCAGCTGTGCTGGAAAACAATTTGCCCCCCGATCTAGTCCAAGCAGATCACAGTGAAGTCTATATCCCACCTGACCCTCAGGATAAAGTTTACGAAGAGACTGGCGTAAAACACTTTAATATTTATGATGGTGATAAATACGACTTTATGACACAAGACAATCCTCAATGTATTATAAAGCAAGGAAAGGGCTTTCCTAATGCTCCTCAAAACGCTGCACAGTTGTTAGACGATAAAAGAGATTTGGCTGCAATTAGGCATCGTTATCAGGAATATTCGTTGGTTAGTGAGAGAGACCCAGAAGATGATGAATACAACGACGAATATGATGACAGTTATGAGGCTCTATTAGAAAGTGAAACACGTGTAGTTAAATCGAAAGACCTCAAGAATGTACTTGCCAATGTAGCCGATGTATCGGAAGACGATACGGAAAGTGATGATGAAGCTTCAAGTCAACAAATCGATAATCTTCGCAATAAAAACTCAAATTTCTGTGAAAACCCGGAAGATGTCCGAGCCAGATATGAGGCAAGACAAAAAGCAAAATGGGCAAAAAAAGGAAGCTTTGTACAGCAACCGCAATCGCAAGAAGTTGTGGGTCGAAGTAAAGGTCAGGGACAGGAAAAAGAAGTTTTGCGTAACCGGCAGAAAAAGGAAACGAATAAGTCATCGAGAGCGAATCATAATCGTAAAGCCGGTGCTGCTTTTAAGCATAGTAAAGGCATGTTTTAAATATCTTTGAAGGCACCAACATATATTTTTGCACAAAAATGATTCATACTTTTGCGGAATAGAAAGAAATTTCATTTTTATAAATTATATTAATAAAAGCAAGTGGCTATATACATATGTTTCAGAACATGCCCCAGTTCCCTATTAAAAAGTATGGACCCCCCGAGCGGCACAATTCAATAAGCAATATTGTTTTATTGATATGTTATGAACCCATAAAGAGTTTAAACGTTCTGTTGACATTAGTTTTATTTATTTATTAAGCAAGTAATATAAAAAGAGAAGGCATATGCATAGGTACCCACATACATTTTTTTTAAAGTTGTTTTGTCAAAGAATCATAAATGACCTTCGCTGAGGGTCGTTCTTCGGGAGAAGAGTTCGTACACAAATAAAATAGCTCCACCACAATATTGTATTCATCATTAAGATCAAATGCCTGGGGTAATGAAGGTCTAGTACCATAAGCAATTTCTACTGCTCCAGCTTTGTCAGAGACGTTGCTTGCGTCGTCTTCAGAATCAATTTCACTATCCGAGTCTTCCAATGGTAAAGTATGTGGCGGAACCAAGGCTATAGTTTCATATATAACTAGACCAAAACTGAATATTTCAGCTTTACTGTCAATGATATCCTCCTCACTAATTACTTCCGGGGCGCACCAGATATTTGTTCCAACATATTGCAAGTGGGGAGTCTCATTGAAATTAATAATCCCTTCATTATTAAGTGGTAAACTTACGCCAAAATCACAAAGTTTACAAATATCGAAGTCATCTTTTACCAATATATTGTGCGATTTCAAGTCACCGTGCATTATCTTAGCATCGTTGTGCAGATAATTTAATGCATTCGAAATGTCACATATCATTTTCTTAATATGATGGGCCGGCAAAGCACCAAGTTCCTGTTCCAAGCGATTTTCCAATAACAAACCCAGTGATGAAGTGCAGCATTCCAATGCCAATGTATCAACACCGTCCTTTTCTTGCGTTATTGCTCTGAAGCCAACAATGTTAGGATGCTTCAAACGACGCAAAATTTCAGCCTCCTTCAATATTCGTTCATTGAGAAGTTTCGAGTTTTCTTTATTTGACAATCTAACGCGATTGGATACTCTTTTAATTGCCCAAGGTGAACGCACCTGTCCAGTAGGACGTGGTGACCTTTCCAAGTAATATACATTTACACCAGTGCCATACCCTAAGCTTTTCAGAAATGGGGATGTTGGTACTTTAAATGGTGTGTTACCATCTTCCACATTAGCATGATTTAAATTACGCAAAACACGTTTTGGAGTTTCCATTTTTTTTCGAAATATTTACTATATTATTTCTGAACAGAAAATTTTTCCTTTGTTAAAGTTGAACAGGTACAAAATGTTGTTGATAAAATGCAGCGCGTCTTTTTTGAACACAAGAGCAAGGCGAATTTAACGAGATGAGTTCCACGGCAAACTCAAATGCAACCCAAGATTAATGAATTCGCTCTGAAGAAGAGTTATGCTTCTTAAACCAGGTGGCAACCTAGCGCATGAAGAACTTTGTTTAAAGGTGTCTTAATACGTGGGAACTCTTGGTCGGATGTGATTTTCTTATAACATCTGTTAAATTCAGTTTTTATGTGTTATTTATCAATAGTGCTTGTCAGTGTGTGTGTGTGTGTGTGAAGGAAAAAAAAGTTGTGAACAATCACGGATGTGGTGGAGGATATGATTTAACAAAAAACTGCAAACTTGTTGGAGATATAAGAAATTGAATTTAATGGAAAATTAATTATGTTGCATGTAAGTGTAACCATTATTATATTTTGTTATTAAGTCATACTTAACACATTTTCAGATAAAGGTTTTAGATTTTGAAATGAAAAGTTTACATAACGCTGTAAAAGAATCAATGATGTTTTTATATATTGTGGATTTAATATGTAAATAAGTATGTAGTGTATTAGAAATGGAGATGCACAAGCTCAGTCCTTTATGGGAGGCAAAGGAAACGTTGCCTTTCATTTATTGTTATTCTTGGCCGGCAATTCATTTACTATTTTTTTTAGTAAGATAAAGAAGTGTATTAAATTCTAGGCATTTTTATATTTACCCAAAAATTCATCATTTTAGAATTTATCTCCTTACTTTGATTTGTAATATCCGTAATTTTTCTGTTTGTGCTACCGTGCGATATGCACACATTTTTGGCAATGCATGTGTAAGTACATATGTATACACGTGCATACATAGCATGTACTCGTATGTACACGCATAATATGTAATTGCAATTAAAATTGTAATGAAAAAATCTCAACTACAATAACATGTAATTGTAATTTAAATGAATGTAATTGAAATTGGCCTCTGACAAAAAAACATTTTCGGAAAAGATATATTTATTTATTTACATACATACATATAACATATGCAGGTATGTATATATGTATGTATGTACACACAATATAACATTAAAACATATTTGGTTAAAAATTCTTCATAAACTACAATAAAAACATATAATAATAGTACATTCATACATACTTATAAAAAAATTAAATTCTATTGGAGTGTTGTTTGGTCAGAGATATTAAAGCCCCAGTTAGAGGGCTTAGTTGGTAGAACCTTTGGTTTTGGAGGTAAAGGGGGTGGTCCTTTATTAGCTGCAGTTGTTATAAGGTCACTTTCATTTTGATTTGTTGCTTCGTTAGAATTTCGATTTAATTGCATTTTATTACTTAAAGAATGTCTAGCTACAGGTTGAGGTCTTTCTAGGCTCACGGGGCGTTCGCTAACAGGACTTGTTTTATTTATGGGACTTAAATTAGCTCTTACACGGCGCAAGTTAACCGCTGTTATTTGGTCATTAACAATATCATTATCATGGGATTCAGTCGGGATTTGATTATCCAATCTTGTTTTCAAACTCATAAGTAGTTCATCTATGCAAAGTGAGAAATGAAGAAATGTATGTATGTTACATATATAGCTACATATATATATTTTCTTCTTTATTTTGTATTGGGCAACAAACCTTGTTTCTCTGCAACTCTTTCCGTAACTTGCAATTTGACACCAGCTTTTAATTTGGCTATGATTGGTCTATTAAATTCGTTTGATGCCTGAGAGCTACTTGAAGACATGTTGGCTTCCATGGAATGTTGATTATTGGATGTATAATATTTATTTTTCAATCGATTTATTGGCAAGGCGTGGAATTCTTTTTTGCTGTTTATTGCATAAAAAATTGAGGATGCTTCCGAACCGCATTCTTCAGACTGAAAAAAAGAGGAAGTATTTAAGTGTTAAATAATTATTATTCTAATTATAATAATTAAAATATAAAGCTTGGATTGTCGTAAAAGCCCATGCAAACTATTATAAACTAACTATGTACTCTAAGACGTGTCCCTTTGGGGTTCAAAGTTCAAATATTGACAAATTCGCCCATTTTCCAACTATTGATTAGAAAATATGTTAATTTTGCACTGATTCTTCTCAAAATTCACGAGGGTGTTCTCTCATATATGCATACATATATACAATAGGGATGATTTCCTTTTATTAAAACATCGGTCTATTCATATTTTATTTAAATTAAAAATAAAATTCATTGCCGTGACTGTAATCTTGAACTTTGTGCTAAAATAGACAAAGTTTAAAAAAGTTCATATTAATGACCATCGCAAGGAAACCGTAAAAACGAATCTCTAGAAAAAAAACAATGAGTATGCAATTATTAACAACTTTTAATTATTGAGCAGACTTTTTTCGTGAAAATTTTATTTTAAATAAATTGAGCAAAATGCACACGAAGGGATCCGTAGGGACAATGCATACATACATATGTCATACTATACGAACTTTAGCCTAGATTTGGCGCTTTTTAGGGTTTCGTACACCAAAGGTGAAAAAAGGAACCCTATTGTTTTTGCTACGCTGTCCGTCTTGGCCGCTACAACAACAAACACATGAGAATTAAAAATTAAAGGGTGTTCCAAAACGAGCAACTAAAAATTTTAAAAGCCCATGTAATATACATACAATTGTATGTACATATGTACATATATTGACACTTGAAATTTGTAAAATTGGTGTATTTTTATATAGACTACAACAATTAACATTAAAATTTAAAAAATTTAATTAAACTCTTGAAATTTTCAAAAACGGTAAAACTAAAAAATTTGAAAAAAAGCCAAACCAAAAAAACAAAAATCGCTAAAAATTAAAAAAAATCGCCTAAATGAAAAAAATCGCCAAAATAAAAAAAATCTAACACTACAATCAGTCGCCAAATTGGAAAAAATCGCCTAAATGAAAAAAAGAGCCAAAAACCGAAAAATATCGTCAAAACGCGAAATAGGCTCCAGTAGCAAAATAATTGTTAATATAAAAAAAAATCGCCAAAATGAAAAAAAATTGCCAAATTAAAAAAAAATCGCCAAATTGAAAAAACGCCAAAAACCGAAAAAATTCGCCAACATGAGAACAAAAGTGTCAAAACTAAAAAAAGCGCCTAAATGAAAAAAGTCGCCAAAATAAAGAAACGCCAAGAACCGAAAATCGCCAAAATTAAAAAAAATCGTCAAAAAAATAAAAAAAGCTTAGCAATAAGACTTGCATAGTGTAAATTATGACTTTTACAGATTTTGTTTAGTTTGGCGATTTTTTTTCTTTTTGACAATTTTTTTCGAGTTTCGAGGATTTTTTTCGGTTTTGGCGTTTTTGAAAACTTCAGGAGTTTTAGTGTTAATTGTTACAGTCTGTATAAAAATATACTTACTTTGCGAATTTCAAGCGACTATACATAATAATTTGAAATTTATTTGCTGGTGGTTCAGCTTGGTCTATATGCATTTCATTGTTGCTGTAACAAATCATCAGTAGACTTCAACCACACATTTTGAATAGTCACAAACCTCTTATCTTATGCACAGACTTTCAAGAACTATTTGAGAATTCACAAATAATAATATTTATGAAAATCACAAAAGAAAAATAAGCATAGTATGTATATTACATGGGATTTTCACTTTTTTCATTGTAAGTTTTGGAAGACCCTTTAAGTTTTAAATATCATATATTTGTTGTAGTAGCTGCCAAAGTTCTACATATTCTCTCAAAATTGCAGGTCCGTAGCTCTTACAGACAGACAGACGGATATACGTACATCGTAGCGAAAACAATAGGGTTACCTTAATACGAAAAGGCCCTAAGTCATGTTTTTCATAGTTTACAGGAGGAGGAAAAAAGTAAATAAAAAATGCAATATTGATACAACATTTTTTTAACGCAATTTTTATTAGGCTATAATTTCGGTATTTTTTTCCGAATTCATCTGATTTTTTGGAGGAGGTGTATATAGTAATAACCTATCGAAATATGTAAAAATATCGATTTCGAAAAATTATGAGTTGGGGCCTTTTCGTATTAAGTTGACGATATGACACTTAAAAATTAATTAATTACCTTTATTGAATACTGATCTGTCGGTTGTAGCTTATGTTCTGGATTCGCTTTGTCCTGTATGATATCATTAAAAATACTATTGGTGATGGCATCCAGATTGCTTTGTGAGCTGAGCAAATCACTGCGAAATCTATTGCCATTGACATTACGCGCCACTACTTCGTTCGCCAATTCTTTTGACTTAAGCCATTTCATGGAGATATTATCGTTTTGATAGTCAACTAAATTGCCTGAATCGATAATTTTAAGCAAAACGACCTGCAGCCGCAGACCGTCCACTGCCGTTACCAATTGAGTTAAATCGATTTTTTCATGATTATCACGACGCAAGACATCGACTGTTTCCAAATCATAGTTATACTTTTGCAAAATTGGTTGGACAACTTCATGCAAATATTTCTTTGGTTTACTTTTGACAGAAATCACTTTGGGATCAGGTAAATATATTTTAAAAGTAATACGCTGCTCAATTTCTACTTCTTCGCCGGCCAGTTCCTGAGTAGAGGATTGCAAATCAATGGGCTTGGAGCTGCCTTTGATTACCACATCGTACAGTTGATAGTGCAGAGCTCTCTTTTCCAAAACACGTTCCACCAATTGTTGTATGGTCTCGTTTGGTTTTATCTGCACAATGGTGGTGGAGCCGTCGCAGAATTTTACTCTGCATAAAGAGCAACCCGTTTCGACAGCTTTAAGGGATGTGGGCAGAGAGGATCTTACACTTTGTTGTATTTGACTATCAGAGCTCTCGGCAGGAGATTTAGTTTGAGCGGGAAGAGTAGAAGAGTGCACCAATTGTTTATTTAAACCATACGAACTGTCATCACAAGAGGCATTATTGTTTTTAGAACTAATTTCGCTCAAGAGATCAACACGATCACGGGACTTACAACGCGTTTTGCGATGCCAGGGTAACACTATTTTGCGTCGACGATCTTCGGCATTGCTGGCCGATTTTTTTAACTGAAAATAATGGGTATTGAAGTTGTTATATACTACATACATATGTAAGTGGTTGTTTATTTTTTTTGAATTTTAAAAACCCACCTTCGGTGAGGCATTTTGCAAAAGATTCGTCTTCAATAAAGCATCTAAATTTTCAGCACCATATGGTAGGGGTTGATCCTTTTCTTCAGCCTGTAGACAAGTCTTGTACAAATCCGAGCGTATAAACCTTTGATAGCTATCAAATTTCATTAAATGAAAGATTTGCTTTTGCGCGGAAAGAAAAAGGTCACGTTCGGCATTTTTCAGCATTTCTTCACTCAAATGACGACTGTGTGAGTCCAAATTGACTGGGTCTCTGCAGCCATTGGCTAAATATTTTTGAAAAATTTGTCTAGCCTGCACCTGTCTGTCGCTGTGACTTTCCGCATTGCGATAACGTTCGCAGCTGGTCCAAAAATAAATATTTTCAGCTGAAAACTCCAATTTCAAAAATTCTGCAAAAGTAGCCAAACCAGCTGGTTCTTGTAGCAAATGTTCAAAGGAATTGGCCCATGATCTGACGCCATGATTCTGAGAAGCTATTAGCTTTTCAGATTGTGCACGCATAGGTGTTTTGGGATCATTACTTGATGATGATTTGATACGCATACATTGTTTCGAATCAGGGGAGGTTTTTTTATAGACATTACTCTCCGATGCAATCATGGACGCCGACAAACTTAGGCCAGGACTGTCTTGTTTAGCACTCAAAGCATAATTATTTGTACGTAACGTACGCAAAGAGGTTTGTTCCCAAACACGACGAAATGGCGAAGTATTTCCAGGAAACAGGCGAGTCTGGAAAAAATTCAAATAATGAGAATTTTTTTAATTTTTAGTAAAATAAAAATAAATTGTTCACTTATTGATCATTTGAGGGACAAAATGTAGCTAAAAAATAACGCTAAAGGGACTAGATGCCAGTGCGTATTATGAAAAACGAACTGTACCGGGCTGCAAATATCTGGTCAATTTATATGTATGTATTTTTACGTAAAATTATTCGAACAGAGCTAATGTAAATGTTTTTATATGGAAAACATTTGTTAAGTCCTAATTTACACTATGCAAATGTTATTGCTAAGCTGATTAGTTTGTTGGAAAGAGGGACGAGGGGAACAGAACCGTTTCTTTTCCCCTCGTCTCTCTCTCCTAACAAACTAATGAGTTTAGCAATAAGACTTGCATAGTGTAAATTAGGACTAAG
Source organism: Tachina fera (assembly GCA_905220375.1). NCBI lineage: Eukaryota > Metazoa > Arthropoda > Insecta > Diptera > Tachinidae > Tachina > Tachina fera. Next base: position 184,063,100 of record LR999963.1, read on the forward strand.
CAAAAATAATTATTATTATTGTTATATATCTATGTACACACGTATGCACGTACAAGCAGACATAAGAACTATGGCAACAACAATAATTGTATAGCATGGATGAACATCATGTAGCAAATTTTTGCAAATCGAATTCACACGTATTCTTATTCTCTTTCATTTAGTCTTATCTGAGACTTTTTTTGCTTATCTATTTACTCATTCTTTTCAAACGCACTGCGAGAAATTTAATATGTATGCTGTTTATGTTAAAAAATGCTTTTGCCTACATACAACAAAAAATTATTTTCGCTTACAAATTGGTTTTTAGTAGTTTAGAATTACGTTTTCTAATAGTTTCTGACTGTGTGTTTATATTTTTCGCTCACTATCGCAACCTTAAATTTATCTTGGTCACCCTTGTTGTATAGCTTCTGGTTGTTAAGATATACACACTAGAGTTGAGCGATATTTAGAAACCGGTTACTTTTTCACAGCGATTGAAAAATCACTAATCACAACTGTGACTGAAGTTATCAAGGAACTGGTTTTGAAAATATAGTTCTTTCATACAAACTGTGATTATTCTTGAATGCTTACTTTACAGTAAATACAGCTAACACATTAATTTTTTTATACCTTCAGCTTTTATCAAGAAAAAATCGTCTTTTCTGGCAACTATGAACAGATTACATTTTCATTTGTACAATTTTATTGTCTCTCTGCGTCTTATACGACAAATCTCAATATTTGGACGGGGTTAATTGCTAATTGTTTGTTGTTGTCGCTCTTCTTATTAGTATTTATCAAGACACCAATACTAATAAATACTTTTAAAGCAGAAGAGCTGAAATGTGTTAAACCGTGATCACAGTCACTGTTTAATTTCACTGCTGCTCTTCTTATTAGATTTTCTGAAAATAACAGAGCTGCTACAAACAAAATACAGCTAAACTGTAATCACACTCACAGTTTAAAAGAACAACGATTTAGAAATCACCTTCAAAAAGACCATTATTAAAAAATCACAGTTTCGATCATCTCTAATATACACCCATGCACACATTCACATAAAAGTGCAAACACACATGGCATAAACAACTGTACTACCAAAAACACACAGTATTACCAACATAAAAGTCGTCATATATTTACTCTGAAATTCAAAATAACGGTCAACCCAATTATCCACAAACTGCTTCTCCTTTCAGGGGCTGTATGCATACTAGTGACCTGCATAAGACTATTTATAAGACATTTCAAGACATGAGAGATTTTTAAAATGCTTTACTAAAGCGAAATATTCTAAAACAAACGCTAAACAACACTGTGTGCAAGACATATTTTCAGTTGTTTGTCTTGCTAACACAGTTGTTTAGCTTTTTAAAAATCTCTCATGTCTTGAAAGGTCTTATAAATGGTTTTGTGCAGGTCACTAATGCATACCAGATGTGCCACATGAGTATCAAGGCAAACGCGAAGAAGTATAGAAACTATAAATTTTCTGTCTGTCTGTCAATTTCCCAATTGTCAAAGGTTTAGGTAGTAAGTTCAAAAGAAATTGAGAAAATTTTCTGGCTTTCAATTTCCCAATTGTAAAAGCGGACCAAGTGCACACATTTAATTCCGCTATCTATGAACACAGTGGCGAACATTCTAGAACCGTTTCCTGTGGTATAAAAAGTGGTTGCTGTGTATAGAGCCAGTCATTGTTAATTAGCTACGCTATAGTAAAAGTAAAGACAACGTGCGGTTGTTAACTAGCGGTCTCTACTAGCCATGAACTTGGTATGGGCATCATGTAGGACATCGCAAATGGCTAATTGGTAAATATTCCATCTCTATTGTGCTACCACAAAATACTTTGATATGCCTGAACATGGACATCGCGCGTATTCATCACAACAAAGAAGTTGATGAATTTTTCACAGTTGCTCTGCCGGCGTCATGTTCATGTCATGTCATGTCCAAGTCGATGATTAGTGGAGACGTCGGCTAATGAAGATTTTAAGTATTACGTGAAACCAGTGAATCTTTAGGGTTGTATAAACAGTGAGAGTCAGCAGAATAAAACAGCCGAGATGGAGTTTTACTAGTGCAGTGAGTTGTGTGAAACGTGTTTATACAACAGCGAGGTAGACGTAGTGGTAACCAGTTGTGGTATATTTATTGGAATGGGGACTGGAGCATTTAATAGTGAAAGTATTGTGTAGTGTGCACCCACTGATGGCGATGTAGATATGGACTGTCACGTGCACCCTGTTGCCGATAAGGCAGTGGCTTAAGTGGCAACCTTGAGCCAACAGCTGTTATGAAAATAGGGGGGGGGGGGAAGATAAATAGAAAAAAAAAGGAAAACTGAAAAGAAAGAGAAAGAAAAGATGGAAAAAATAAGTTTTTGTAAAAAATTGCTGGAAGAAAACGGAGGTTTCTTACGCTGACGTGGAAAAAACCGATTGTTAACGGGGGACATAGGATCAGTAGCGGAGGTATAAAAAGGGAACCATGCAGCAATTCAAAACTAATTGCTACACGATTATAACAGCTGTAACGATGACAACAACAATAAGCATTAATAATAGGCCACTCTTGGTACAGTTAGAAACGTAGGAGTAGGTTCGGTTAGGTTAGGTTAGGTTAGAAAGGTTGGTGCTATAACACATTCCCTTCTGCTGACACTCATTAAAAATAATTTTTTAAACCTAATTTGTAAGCCACTGAATTCCCATGATGAAACTCCTGATATCCTCCAGTTTACAAATACAATTTTTATTTATTTATTAGAGCGCCCTTGAGGAGTAAGGAGTAAGGATAAGCGTTGGTCTTACATTTCATCTCCTTGGGGGCAACTCCAGAGGCTCTACTCTGTATTTCGAAACGACAGAAAATATTTACGAGTTTGAGCTATTAACATCACAATTCGAAAGCATTTTCTTTCGTTTTGAAATATATAAAAGACCCTGAGGCTAGTTGCGTGTCATTTGCTGAATTTTCCTCTTTGAGTTTACTTTTGACCTCGATGAACGGCCATTTGATATTTTATTATTTCTTATTTGCCAAACCTCAAAAAACTAGAAGGTTATGGTGTAGCGAAAACGAAAAACCGTGCCGTTATCATTGCGAATTCAACTTGCGAAGAACTTTTATTAACATCTTAAGAGCATAAAAATAAGACTTAAAAATGAATGACTGAAACGTTAAATATTCATATCTTATCAAGTGTCAATTTAAAATCAATTCAATTTTAGACATTTTAAAATTTGCATAAATAATTGTTTGAAATGCTGTGATCGTCTTTTGTATGGGAACTTCGTATAAAAATATATATTTAAGTATGTATGTAGGTATATGTATATGTGCATATAAAGGTATAGGGTATTCTTTTTATTAGAGGTGGAGAACTGAAATTGAAATAAAACACAAAAATATGTTTTAGTGGCCTGGGGTCGAATCGTCACGTACGTGAACGTACAACACGTCACGTAAAAACACCATTTTCGTATTATGACATAAATACGTGAATGTACTGAAATCCCATTCAGCTTATACGATTGACGTATGACTTAATTTTTTTTCGTACGATTGCCGATACGATCACGGATGTAATGATTTGAGCCCTGGTTATAAATGCAAGCGAACTTTAGTTGCGTTGCCAAAATGGCATTACGAATGGCTACTGGAAACTAACAGCTGTTAATTGGAAACAACAAATTTATAAATAATACATAATTTTTAAAGCAAAAGATGATGGAATTAAAAAAAATATACAAATAACAAATCAAAATTAAATTAAGCCAACCACGCATTATTTAGGAGTTCAAAAATATGCCTTAAACCTTAAACATCCTTAAATTGTTAGTTAAAAAGTATTTCAAGCCATAACATTTACCCGCACTAGTCGTGATAGTTTTAAAGGATTTAAATTGTTCCTGAAGTGTCTGCCTCTTCCATTTACATTTACGTCGTCCTCTTCATCAAAAAATAGTTCCGCTTAGCAATCAGTGTTTTTCAGTATTTCTTGTATTTTGAAACTTTGTTTACCATATTTTCTATAAATTTTTGGCAACAATTTTTGTTAGTGTAGCGGCGTGTTGAATAGCCAATTCAAACCATAATCAAAAACAAAAGAAAAACACCTGAAACTCTCAAATAAGCGGTCACATAAAACAGTACAGTCAATTTAAAATTCTGCAACTTCTGAAAAAACACCCGTTATCTTCTGATATTGTTGCTGTTGTTGCAGGAAGTGAATAATAACAGAGTAGTAGATTTAAATCAAAATTAATTAAAAATCAAGCCACAAAAGAAAGATGCACTTTTTTGCACGTTGATTGTGAATAATAATGATGGTGACTGAACTGACTTAAATGATTTTCTGTATGCATATAATGGTACATAACAAACGTAGATAAATGTAGAACGGAGAGACGATCAGACGACGATAGAAAGAACGGTAAAGCACATAATAAATCAAATGACTCAATTATGCCTCAATAGCGAGACGTGCAATTAACAGACAAATTGTTTAATCTAAGTGAAAGAAATCAGTTTGTGTGAACGGTACACATACGTTCAGAAGAAAATTTATTTGTAGCATGAACACTTCGGCGAAATTTTGTTATTTTGCAACAATCTAGATTCTAGAGTAGTGGAAAATTAGTAAGAATTGCTTGAGGCTAGGATTCAGTAGCCTACACATTCGTACGACCCTTTAGAAAATACAACCCTGAAATCATGGAGTTCAAGAAAATTTTCAAAATGCAACAATAATTAATTAGATCATGCATGCATTTTTTTCAAAAGTCGTGCGATTGTCTAGTACAGTGCTTCTTAGGCCTTACAAACATTTAAAGAAAAAAAACTATTGGACAGGGTTGGTCACCCCTGGAACTTCCCGCTCATTTCAAGCTCAATCCATTGATTTTTGGAGTAATATAATTTTTTTTTTAATTTGTCTTGGTCGGATATTAAAAAGTTAGAGCAATGTTTTCAGGGTTTCGTACACCGCTACAATGTCCGTCTGTCCGTTACAGGCTGTTTTCTCGAGAGCCGTAAGAGCTGCGAGTCTGAAATTCTCACAGAATATGTAAAACTTTGGCCGCTACAACAACAAATATAAAATTAAAGGGTGTTCCAAAGCAAACAACGAAAAATTTTAAAATCCTAATAACATTGTTACGTAAAAAGATTCCTACCGGGTTAATGCAAAGAACTATCTAGAAGTATTTAACTAAAGCAACAAACGTACACACATATTCGCGTGCAAACACTGTAGCAAAGAACTAAATAAGCATGCGTAACACGTAAGCAAGCAAAGCAACAACAAAAAGCGTCTGCTTATTAAGAAGATTCGCATATTTACACACGCACATACATACATGCTAATTCAAACGAAAGGCAAAAGGTAAACAACCACCACGCATTGCTTAGTTAATGATGTACACACGTATGCATATACACATGTATGTACATAGTTACCACATGAACTTAATTGGGCACTGTATTATTGTATAAAAAATCCTTACGGAGTCACCAGTATAATTACACCATGAGGCAAACTCTTGAGGTTTTCAAAAAAGCTAAAACTAAAAAAACCCTAAGTAAAAAATCGCTAAAAGGAAAAAATCGCCAAAACCCAAAAAACTAAAAAGAATTGCTAAAGTATAAAACCCAAAAATTGTCAAAAACTAAAAAGCGCCAAAAACCAAATAAATCGCTACATAGAAAAAAAATCTCCAAAAACCAAAAAAAAAAAATCGCCAAAGCGATATTAACCGTCAAAATTAAAAAAAAAATAAAAATTAATTTGGCTTAAAAAGCGATAAGAACTTTAGCCCGTTCAAATTATAAATATAGAAACAAATGAAGTTCGAAAAATAATAATTAAAATTAAAGAAAATTGTTAAAACTAAAATAAATCATCAAAAACCGAAAAAATCGCCAAAAAACTAAAAAACGCCATAAACTAAAGAACGCCAAAAACCGAATAAATCGCTAAAACGAAAAAAATTGCCCAAAAAATAAAAAAAAATCGCCAAAGCGAAATTAAACGCCAAAATAAAAAAATTGCTTAAACTAAAGTAAGTCGTCAAAAACCGAAAAAATTGGCAAAGACGAAAAAAACGATATAAACTTATCAAGTCCCAAAAACCGAAAAAATCCAAAAAAACGAAAAAAGCGCCACCACTACGAAAAAGCGCCAAAAATAAAAATAGCTAAATACCAAAAAAATTTAAACCGAGTACTAAAATTTTTTTAAAAATTTTCTACATCAGGGAAAATTGAACACCCCAATATTTTACATTTTAACATGTTTCTTCCTCCTTCCGCAAAATTATGAAAATGTTAGGTTAGAACGTTTGTGTTGGCAAACATCTAGTAATGAATTTTTTTTTAATATTGTCTTATGGTAACTAAAATAAGATATATAAATTTTTGACTCTACTGTATTTAAAAATCTATGGAAAACTGGGGCAAATCACTGCATTCGATACGACTCGTAATTTAAAAATATTTCGATAGAGTTTATATGGAAATATTTTTAAATAACGAGTCGTATCGCATGCCGTGATTTGCCTCCTGCATCTATAGTAATAGAATTATTAGTTATGGGGGTTTGTAGAGAATTTCTCATATGTGAGTGGAAAACGTCCAATAAAAATTTTGATAGCGTTTGCGACTGTGGGTTTGCAAAATTTTTATTAAAATCTTCACCCATAATAATTGGCGTGCACCAGCTTCAGTGTAAGGCAACAAACAGAACGCAATGATGATATGTTTTTGTAATATAATACTATAAATTCTTTATAAAGACTGCTACATATCTTTTAAACAAATATTTGACATTTAAAATGCTCTTCTATTTACAAGTTTATATTTATTTTAATTATTTGATATTTTTAAAATTTTTAACAAAATTATCCCCACTGGCAACACTATTAAACTTCACAAGAAATTTCTATTAAAATGAACATTACTCCTGAAGGTATGCTTTAGAATTCTGTTGAGTGTTTTTATGCAGCTGTTAAGTTTCTCTGTACTTCTTGTTCGTATGATTACACTAATACACTCATACATAGCTCACACCGATTTGATAACGCTTTACGATCTTGCTCAAAATTTGTGATTGTATTGTGAAACAGATTTTTACCCCCTAGCGTATAGATGTTTACACATAAAAAAATTAATTATATAAGCGGTCTCTAAATTGTGGTTTGGTCATTGACACACGTCAAATTTCGTTGCTCAACTTTTAATTCAGCTGGTAGAAAAAAAAGAAATATTTGTATTTCCTTATCCTTATGTGTGTCTTACGAACTGCAAATATGACCAATTGCCATTTACCAAGCATTGGGAACAAATGTGACCAAAAATTATATTTTAAGTAAACTGACGTAGCAATATGTTTTTAGGTGTCTTCTGTAAAAATACAATATAATTCTAAAACCTAGATCCCACAATGTAACGATTTTCGTCGGCTCACTGAAATAAAGTCATGGTTAATGAAGCTAAATTGGCCTTATTTCCCAACTAACTTGACAACAAAGGGATATAATTTCACCACACTGCATTTAGTAATAAATCCATTTAGACGTATTCTGGGATATTATTGCAGTAAGGCGACGAAAGTTGGTGCATTGTGCCGATAGTGGGATCTCAGCTTAGAGCAGCATACGTAAAATTTTCTTAGTCACAGTACAAAATTGTATCTGCGTTTACAATGTTTAATGTTTTTCTAAGCAAAACAAAAACATTACAAGTCTCTCATTACTCTTCTACAAAGTAAAATGTGAAACTAACTCATTAAACAGAATGTGAAATATAAACTTTCTTTAGCTTGCTAGACCTTTTTTCAGTTATTTTTTTTGAAGTAGTTATAAATATAGGTATTTATAAGAAATATTTTATATACATATGCACATACACACATACATATGTCTATATATACATATATATGTTTGTATGTATATTTATATTTAATCTAATCAATAATGTATTGCAATTTAAAAAATAGTTTAGTCATAACAGAAATGATTAATAAATAGTATGTAAGTATTTATAATTGTCGTGCAATTTATTCCCAAGATTCCATAGTCCGGGCGGAGGGGAGGCTTGACGGAGAAGCAACAAACATCACTAGTGAAAAATTAATTCCAAAAGAGAAAACGTGACTGTTATTTATGATGTCGGTGACACAAAATAATGTTTTAATTTTATTTAAATTTAAATAAAAACCAATTAACATCAACAATTAAGCTCTTACTTCTTTGTGATATGCGAAATTAATTTCTAATTTATTCACAACCAATATTATTTCGTTTTTTATTTTCACTATTGCGACAAGTGTGCGCACATTAAACTTCGTTCGGTTAATTTTATATTTAAATTTTTTAAAACCAATTTTTTCATTAAAGCGAACAGTAGCAGCATTTTTTTATTACATATATTAGTAGTTAAAAATTATTTTTTTTCAGGTTGCGCACTATTTTTCCATGATTGTTGTGTATTAAATTTAACTTCAACGCTCAAAATACAACTGAAATTTTGCAAATGTAAGAAAAAGAAAATAGATACGACCAAATGTTGAAAACATCAAGTCGTCAAACATACAAATTCATCACATTCAAGTATGAAATTTTTACTTGTATACAATTTATAATTCCATAGTTTAACGCTGCGTGCTCGTAGAGTATGAGTGGTAGTAGTAAATTGAAAGTACATACATACATACATTCATTAATTGAAATTCCCATAGAAAGAGAGATATGAAAAAAAAAACATTTACTAAAGGGAGATGGTTAATTATGAGATGTAAACTTATTGCTTTAGTCGCACATTTCCGATCCCCGTTTGTAAAAATATAGTACTTTTTCCTACTTTTTGAACTTCTTCAATTGGGTCGTGAACGTAACGGAATTTAACTCTGTGTCCTGGCCGTATATAATCGAACATCTCACCTGATGTATAATTATTTTGAAAAAATATTAAGTACTCGGTACACTTTTATTTCGGTTTTTTTGGGCTTTTGCTTAGCTTTGGAGGTTTTTCTTATTTTTTGCGTTTTTTCGCTTGTTTAGCTTTGATGTGTAAACATCTACATATACGCTAGGGTGCAAAATTTTTTTCACAATACAATCACAAATTTTGAGTAAGATCGTAAAGGGTTATCAAATCGGTGTGATTTATGTATGATTGTATTAGTGTAATCATACGAACAAGAAGTACAAATAAACTTAACAGCATAGAAATAACTCATCCGAATTTTAAAGCACAACTTCAGGAGCTATTTTTAAAAGAAATTGCTTGTGACGTCTAATAGTGTTGCCATTGGGGAAAACTTTGTTAAAAAGTTGAAATATATAAAATAAATAAAATACATATATGTAAACTTTTAAATAAAAGAGCGTTTTCAATGTCAAATATTCGCTTAAAAGATATATAGCAGTCTTTATAAAGAATTTATAGTATTATCTTCATTACATGTTGCCTTACACTGAAGCTGGTGCACGACAATTGGGTATCAATCTCCATCTCATGCCAATTATTATGGGTGAAGATTTTAATACAAATTTTGCAAACCCACAGGTGCAAGGTTTATCAAAATTTTTAGTTGACGTTTTCCACTTGCATATGAGCAATTCTCCACAAACCCGCATAACTAATAATTCCACCACTATATATGCAGTCTTTCATAGATTTTCAAATGCAGTAGAGTTAAAAATTTATATGTCTTATTTTAGTTATCATAAGACAATCGGGCCTATTCTCGTTCCAGTATCGTTTTAAAACGACACACAAAAACGCTAATTTTATATTGAAATGGTAGTGCGATGCTAGGGTAAAATGGCATATTTTCGATGTAAAATTGTCGTTGTTGTCTGTCATTTTAAAACGCTACTCAAACGAGAATGATTAATTTCAAAAAATATACTAAAAGCATAAGTACTTCCAACTTTAAAAAAAATTTTCAATGTGAGTCCGACCCCCTGTGGTCGGACTCACATTGCTTTTTTCATTTTGGCGATTTTTAAAGTTTTTAGCAATTTATTTTAGTTTTGGAGATTTATTTTTAGTTTGGCGTTTTTTTCGGTTTTTGGCGATTTTTTTTGGTTTGGCGATTTTTTTAATGTTGGGATTTTTTATTTTTAGCGTTTTTGAAAATTTCAAGAGTTTGCCTCTTGAATTTTTTAAATTTCAGTGTTAATTGATGTATGCTGTGTAAATTTTAACTGCCATATATTTGTTGTTGTAGCGGCCAAAGTTTTACATATTGTGTGAAAATTTCAGGTCTTTAGCTGTTACGCTTGTCGAGAAAACAGCCTGTGATAGGCAGAGTGACAGACGGACATCGTAGGGAAATCTAAAGGGTTCATTTTCTTTTGGTATACTGAATTCTAATAACACATTAACCATATTATATAACTTATTATTAACAACTCACTTTTATTTTTTTAAATGTGCAACGATAACAAGCCAGTAACTAAGTGACGTTATATGCATTTAACAGCTAAAGTATTTTACATTAAAAAAGTACCATTTTCATATTCCATCCCGGATATTAAATTTTACAATACAAACAGAGAAAGAGAGAGTGGAAACAGTTCAGCACAGTGTTGCCAGTCTTTCAAAGATAACGTACGTTAGCCAGACACAGTTGAAAACAGCTAATATTGAAAAGTACTCTGATGGGGTCGATCATGCATGCATATCCATCGAACTTGAGTTGTGTTAGCAGTTGCTAAAAACTGTGTTACCGACTGCAAGTGGTGAAAAGCCATGATGGCAATTATGAATAAAATTCTGCGAGAAATTTATTTCCGGGAACAATTTCAAACAAACAAGTTCTAATTGGAAAAGGAATCAATTTCTAGCAGAATTTAATTCATGATTGCCTTGATTTAGTGTTTTGTGGCAAACCATAAATTTCATCTTCCGATAATCGTGTAATTTTTATTGGTAATTATTGTCTTCTGAGAGCCGATAATTTTCGCTGGCGAAAGGCAACCGAATTGAAGTTTGTTTGCTATCCATTAATATCCGTTTTTTAAATATTTGCTTCATATGTAGTATTAGCAATAGCAGATTAAAAATTATATTTAATATTCGGGGATTTCAATCAACATCCCAGCAAAAATTCCCTTACCAAGTCACCAGAAAAGTAATATACAAAAAAATTCTTTGTAGCTATATAAAAGAGTTTTTATAGAAATAAACATCTTAAGTAAATATATTCAATTACAAGTATGCATTACATTTTGGATGTACATAAATATAAACTGCGTGTAAATACAAAAATAACCCAGCTGGCATCACAGACATTGATTTATGTACACACCATACGCAAACAAAAGCATATTCCTACACACACAAAACATCCATATGTATATATGTGTGTATGTATGTGAGTAACTATGTCAGTAAAAAAATAATCAACATACAACATATTTTGATGAAATGGATGCATTTTTCTTTTGACTTTTTAAAATCACCTTTGGTGTTTTTTTTGTTGGAATATCAATTGAGCAATACAATTGTATGTAGATTAACAAGAGAACTTGTGAAATTCTAACAAATACAAATTTGGGCGAGTCCCATTAAAATGCTCTTTTGTGATCAGTGCTTGTTGTTCAATTAAAGATACTTCATTCACTCATGGCTGGGAATCGGGGATGGAAAATAAAAATTTATAATGTATTGTATTGTTTTCCTCCAAAACATTGCAAAGTTTGTCAGTGAAACACGGCGTTGCTGGCAAAAAAAGAGCAATATTCTGATAACAAATGGCACTAGTACAGAATATTAAATTTTTTAATGTTGTTTTTATATGTAACTGAGTGAACAATTTACTAATTTAAATAATAATAAAATCAAATTGATTTTAAAAAATTCGTATAACCAAAACAAAAAAAAAAGCTCAATGGAAACACTTCGAAGCGTTCTGAGAAAAACCACTTGCTTTGTTCATAGTGGAAACGTACAACAACCGCCCCAAAAATGTGTTTTTCGTAAAGAAGCCGTACCAAATATAAAAAACTGGTTCCAAACTGAATAAAAATATAATATACTTATATACTTATACTTATCCCTCGATTCACACGATACTTTTTTTACACGATTTCACTTTAACACGATTATTTTGTTTTTCGTGTAAATTGAGAGATTTATGAAATACCTCGATTTACACGATTTGTTATGTGTTTTATTTAAAAAATATTTGTGTCTTTAATAGGACGTTACAGTTCTTACCATATTTGTTAAATCAATGTGTTCTCATATCAATTTTTAAAATAACGTCTATTTCTAATAACTGACATAATAATAACAGGGCAATTGGCAGTAAGAAGGGAATGAATAATGGTTTATTTTTGTGTGTTTTGAGTAAACGCTTCTGATATTTTAAAAACTAAGTTGAAATACATATATAATTTCTTAATAAAATCAAATTTTTACGCGATTCTGCCTTTATTTTCGATTTACACGATTTTTCATACAAAAATTTAAAATTTCGATTCACACGACTCTCAGGAAAGCTGGTAATGCAGGTTTTCACATGTGGAAGAATTTTCAAAATCAGTTTACCGCCTTGGGCGTGAATGCTAAATTAGATGCCTTAAATGTATTCGACAAATTATGAAAATCTTACCTTATTTACAAATACATATACAAGAGTGAAATTACTTTGAGGTTAGATCATTGAATAAGCTAAATAATTTTAAGCAAAAGGTAATAGGAAGAAGTACAATGGCATCAGTGTTTCCATCTCTTCAACGAATCTCTGACTGAAAGAGAATACCATGAGAAAAGCGAAACAGTGATGGAGTTTGTGGCACAATAGTGAAATTTTTGGGACAGCAACAGTTTGTGTCATATATATACAATGGGCTCTAATATTTTATTAGTCGATCGTTAAGCAGCTCTGGGTCGGGCAACATCTCTCGCGTCAACGTAATTATTTCTTAAGTGCGGTCAGGCTTGTGTGTGTTGTTTGGCCTTCGTCTCGCTCGCACTGGTTGACTGATCTGCCACGGATAACCGGATAATCTTGCGATTTTTTGTGGAAATTCTTTAACAACCACGTTGCCTACTTCCTATGTGAAGGCATAGGTCGTGTACAATCAGTAGCAAAACCTTTTAAAATACTGTTAATACCATCTTGGGCATATGGTCTACGTTACTCCGCCCATATTTGTTCAACACCATATTATGCAAATTCATTTTGCATTAATATGTTTAATAAATAAATAAATATTTTATTAGTAAAAAGCTTCCGAACAAAGCTGACCACTCCAGCTGGTTTTTTAATAAAAAGAAATTTTTTTTAATGACAATTTTGAGTTTTAAAATTAGGACACATAACAACTCGATTCAATTGAAATTATAAAATTCAATACAGTATTAAGACTCAGTTAGCCGACTCTAAAGGAATGTAACTGCAACCGTAGAATACAGCTGATTGATATTGTTATGTGAAAAGTAATAAAAATGGTTATAGAGATGTAACCGGAATGTATTAGCACAGTTAATTGGACATATGGATTTATGTATAAACATATGTATGTACATACATATGTGTATAAAATGCAACTTTGGAAATACTTTCTTAAATCAATGTGGTACATTTTTAATACAGACTATCCGCAAATTACAATTTTCAAATACCGTCTCTGGAATGGGTGCCAAAGTGGAGTGGAACTCATTCAACACACGTCTGATTCAATAAAACGATAAGACAAAAGAAATTAAGAGTACATACACATGTATGTACATATACTTATATGACATTTTAACATTTGCTTTAACACTTTCTATACTCAACGCAATATCAGTGTATGTACATGTGTACATACTTATGTACATTTTGTGAAACCATATGCTGATGGGGTATTAATATGAATATTTACTGCATGCATACGTATTTAAATACATATTCACATGTATTTACAAAGTGCATTAGGGACATTCCAAATGTATTGACAACACTGTGTTACAAACAAAAAAATATACTGGAATGTGATACTATTTTTCTGGTAGCTATTGTCAAGTAGAAAAACACACTGTTTTTGAAATTTTTCAAACACCTCCGAAATTTTGAGTTACGGTCTAAAAAAACGGGTTTTCATACCCTTATGAACTTATCGACTTATTGGAATTGTAGCCGGCTGAAAAAGATCTGTAGATAAAAGTATGCGTTGAGAAACAAACCCATTTTGATTTATGTTACTCATGGCTTTATTGCAGTGAGCCGACGAAAATTGTTTCATTGCGCCTGTAGTAATATCTAGACTTTAAAATTCTCATTGAAATATCTATTTCCCAGGGACAGACTGACAACAATTTTTTTTGCCCACTCCAGTGTTTATAGACCAGCGGGCAATTTGTAACTGTATGGTGATGCGAGGTGCTCTTAGATCCACGCCACGCTTCGCTATGCTATATTGGCTGCCGATGTAGGAAATTAGCTCTACATACTGCTGTTAGACTAAACGCAATTGGTGCATGGAACTATAGATCATGGGATCATGCTAGCATTTTAAATTCAGTAAACAACATAACTAAACTCATTGACTACTGTACTCCCAAACCTTACTTCAATAGGAAATTTAGTATTTCTTTGACAGAAGGGTTCTCCCCAGTGTTCAGAGCCGTGCAGGCTGTCATGAATGGTTCAAGATGGGGAGAAAGAGTTGAGGGGTTTTATATATTCCAAAATTTGAAATTGAAATGACCTTCAGACTCCCGGATGAATGTAGCATATTACAGGCAGAGATATCCGCCATTAAAAGGGCAACACACTGGCTAAGGTTTTATAGGATATATATGTAATAGAGATATCCTTTAATAACGGACAGCCAATCTGCATTCAAGTACCTCGCAGGTGTGTTCTCTACATCATTTCTTGTCAAAGAATGTTGCACAGCCCTAGATAAGCGCAGCTCTCATCCATCACTTTGTATTGGGTGCGAGAAAACGGGGAAAATTCAGGCAACATAGTTGCGTTTGACCTGGCAAAGAGGAGAACCCTATTTAGATAGTCGATATTGACAATCTCTGTGGGCTTCCGCTGTCATCCTGCTGCAGACGCTTCGATGCTGCCTTTCTCAATTCAGCTGAAGACAGTTGGCGCAATGACCCTACTTGCGTTATAATGAGAACCCTTTGGCCTCGTCTAAAACTCCACGGAGCTAAAAAAACTCATTAGCTTCACCCAGAAAGTCCATGAGGAAGCTTTTGGCCACACTGAGCGGCCACTGTACTTTCGGAACCCATGCTAAACGTAAGGTTCCACCGCACAATGATTACTATTCCAGCTGTAATGATGAAGAAGAAGAGGAAAGATCTAATATCTCCTCTGTTTCTGCCCCGCATTTTGGATAACCTTCGTCTGCGCTTCCTTGGCAGAATATTCTTCTATAGCCTGTCCAAGTTATCGGAAATAGGAATAACAAATTTAAGACTATATATTAGAAATAGCAGCTGTTATGGCCGATAACCCCGTTCTATGGCATGTGTTCACACTAGACCCTTTACTGACCCACTTCTCTTTTATCCTCTTTCATCCATCTCAAGTAACTATTCATCTATATCTTGCCGTTTCCTCCCTGTACCCCTTTTTTACTACTTTCAACTTACAGGTAGCACAAAGAGATTATAGTATTGGACCCACGTGAGCTTGACCCCTAGATTTAATTTTTTTTCCAGCAACCTGTTAAACGTACCTAACCTAAGCATACATGGACACCTATACATACGTTATATAATCTGTAGAAAGTGTTAATAGTAAAACAGTAGTGATTCACTATTGACTTTGTCACCAGTACTGCTGACGAATTATACTCCAGGCAATGCTTTTTGCTATAGACATTTAAAATTTAATGAAGTGTCATTGAAAGTCTACTTCTTACGTTGGTATTATTGACTAAGCAGTACTTTTGGGATATTGTTCACATGTAGATATTGGAAAAAGAGACTCATTAGTACATAGTTACCTTTAGTTATAGTCTACACTACTAACGTTGGTATAATGATTAGATGGTTCTTTTGGAAAAAATATTCTGGCCGATAACTGAGAGTGCGTATCTGACAAAAACTTTTCTACTTAACAAAAGGAAATTTTAACATGTAGACGCTCCGTTGACAATGTAGCCAAATATTCTATAAAAATTTCGACAAAAGTGGTGACTTGCAAACACTCAACCTTAAGCTTCCTACAGGGTATGTATATGTGAATATGTATACAAATACTTCCATTAAATTTTAAGCATGAATTCTCGTTAGAATATTGTTTTAAAACCAACACGTAAAAAATACCATTTTATATTTAAAATGTACCGTGTTATCAAAATGCCGCATTACCATTTCTATGAATCGATACTCAAACGAGAATAGGGCAGAATATTAAATCACCGTTACTACACTAAAACTTTTCTTACACAGGCCGGGTTTACATCTGTGTGCCAAATGCCACACTAGCGTAAAAAAGCGCAACCAACTAAATACTACTGAAAAACTGTTTGATTCAGAAATGTATTTATTAAGTTAAACAGTTTAATACTATTTAAATCAATAAATACATGTCTGAATTAAACAGTTTTTCATTAGTAATTAGTTGGTTAAGTTTTTTTGGGCAAATGACACACAAGAAATGCCAGATACATATAAACTCAGCCATAGTAAACAATTTTGCATTAATTTTAATACGATAAACCGGCTGGTTTATAAAAAATACAAAAAATAATCAAATTTATCTCAGCATAGTATGAATATGTAAACATAAATGAATTTTCAGTTTTACGTATAAACTATTTCGGAATTAATTTCAAATTTTAATTCCAAAATAGTCTATAATTAAAACCGCTGACTATAAAAAACACAAAATTAAACCACAACTTTTTACTGCGTAAGTGTTACATTAACTAAAGCCTTGCTTAAGATTAAATAGAAAAATTTACATGTAAATTGATGTACGTATAGTACGCACTACGTATTTATATACATATGTATGTATGGACATGGTATTCAATACTTACACATATACTTGAAGTACTTCCTCTTGTTCTCTGCTGATTTGTCGTCTCTTCTAATACGTTCTTTTTCTGTAACTTCTCTGTCGTCATCTCGTGTGGTTTGGACGTACGCAATTGTATTGGAATTGCATCGACATCTTGTAAGTTTTCATTATCACTAAGTGACCGATGCAAGTGAGTTATCTTAGCACGCTTGACATGAAATGAACCACGCAAGAATCTAGCTAATTCGTAGGCAGCATTTCGATGCTGTTTTGACGGTGGTGTCACATTGAAGGAGGGCAAGAGAGGCGGGTGCATGTCGAACGATGATTCAGCCGAACTATCAGCAACATCATTTGTTGTCAGCTCAAGACTTTCATCATGAGAAGTGTTTTCATTGTTGCAGCACGTCAAGGGCTTACAACCCATGTCAATGTGCTCAAATGCTGGAGAGGTAGATCTACTCGATTTTGGTGTGGAGGCACATGATGGTAAGGGAGAGGGATAATAATTTTCTAAATCATCCTTAAGACATACTGGCGTTTGAACCAAACTTCGGCTTTTCGTATTACCAATATTGGCAAAATTGTCGTACAGCTTTTTAAATTTTTTTGGTGTGCACTTAGCAATACTACTCGTATTATAATCCTGCAATATTTCAAATTCTCTGACAAAACGGCGCAAATTTTTACGTTCCAGCTCGTTTAGGTGGCGATTCTTTTGGCGTTGCGGTGTTGATTGCAAGTATTTAACTTCAAAACTAGTTTCAAATGTTCCAGAATCATTAATACCAGCAATTGATTGTACAAATGAATGTGTATGTAACATTTTGTTAAGTTTTATGAGACGAAAGTATGTATGTATGTATGTATTAAATATGTACATATATTGATGATTTGAAGGTTTTTGATTGCCAAGAATGTACGATGATGATTGTGGAATTGATGAATGTTTGGCTTTTAACTGTAAGTTTGTTATTAAAAAAAATTTGTATTTCTGTAATGATTATTCTATTTACAACATACATGAATAATTATATATCGTTACCTTAATATGGAAAGGTCCTACCTAACTCATAATTTTTTTAAGAAGCGAATTTTTTGAAAGCAGAACATGTAATGTATCGAAATATGCAAAAATCCCGATTTAAAAAAAAAATATTGAATTGGGGCCTTTCTTAATTAAGGTAACGATATGAATGTCTGTATATCGTCAACTAAAATGCAAAATAACGTGGCAGTACTTTTCTTAGCTAAGTGAACGAATTTTGAAACATAAAATTGTTTCTTATCTCACTTAGCTGAAAATACTATACATGTGGCTTCATGAAGTATGTATGCCGCAATTAATCAGTAAGCTGATTATATAATTTTATTAATACGTTTTCTAGCATCTTAGATGGCGATATGTGTTTAGAAAATCAAAAAGTATTAAAGGTCAAAATATTTATAGAAATTGTATACACTTAGAAAAATTTAATATTATGATAAGCAGGTATTTGATTAATAATTTTAAAATTGTTGTTAAGACAAAAGCTTTTATTCATAAAAAAATAAAATAAATATACAGCCCAATCATGAATAACAATTCCGTGCGAGTTTTTTCACTCTTCCCTTTTCTCCTATCATGAATTTGTTTTTTCCATTTTTTTTACCAAATGCGGGAATAAAAATATTCCCCGGGAAAAAAGTAGGTACTATGAACGCCGTTGAACTTGCTTTTTTCACCAAAAATCTTTCCCTTGCAAAACAGAAGGGAGTTTAAGCAATCCTCCAATCAAAAATTTCTTGGGAACAAAAAAGATTAATACGTGGCATCACCGCATTACGAACCTCGTTGTTTTGCTTGTTTGTTGACATTTTGTTTATCCCTTTTTTTTGAGTTTGAGAGTAAACAAAATTACTAAAATTCAACAACTTGGAAAAATATGTAAAAAAATTTATTTGCGCATTATTTGTGTTTTTTGTGCATTATTTGTGTTTTTTTTTTCACACAAGATCTATAAAATACAAGTTTATGTATATAAATTGTGTTTTAATTGTGTATTAACTGTGTTTTTATGTAAACTCCCTTCTGTTTTGCAAGGTAAAGATTTTTATTGAAAAAAGCAAGTTCAACGGCGTTCAAAATACCTACATACTTTTTTCCCGGGGAGTTTTTTTATTCCCGCACTTGGTAAAAAAAAGGGAAAAAACAAATTCATGATTGAAGAAAAGGGAAAAGTGAAAAAACGCGCACGGAATTGTTATTCATGATTGGGCTTAATATATGTACATACACATCGCTCTTGCTCTTATAAACGTGGTCAATTCAGAATGTACCAATTCTCAGTAGAGACAAAAAAGTATTTGTTTTGAAGTGAATGAGTGGTGGGAAGTTATTCACCCCTATCGTGGAATAAATTTTTAATTTTTGTTCCCATGAAATTTTCACTGGGAGTTTTATGGGAACGTTTGTTGCCGGTATCTATGCTTAGTGAATGTAAAAAACGGGCAGAAGATTTGTAAAGCTTAAAACAATCAGACAAATTTAAGTTTGATAGTAAGAATTAAACATATTGCATGTGTTGCTGTACATATTATAGTCGTTTTGATCTATACTATGCAATAAATGGCACAATATCTTTAAAGAAAATATGAACAATTTCCCTGACAGTGCAAAAGTAAACAACATTGATCAATGTTGCCACCACATTACACAATTCTCTTGAATGATCTTTTGATTTTTCTTGTACCTGATTTACACTAAGCATTTTTTCATGAAATTTCATGAATTTTGTTGCACGCAACTTTTTCTATTTGCTAATTGTAGCGATATAAAAGATAATTTTATATAAAAAAGGACGTAGAATGATTCTCTGATGCATTTATGGCAACGTTTTTGATATAAATTTCTCTTCCAGGCCTTCTATTGCTAAATAAAATTTTTTCATGCAACTTATTTCATGAAAAAAATGCTTAATGTAAATCAGGTATTGCTAATATATATAATATTCGAAGGTGGCAGAATATGATATACACATGGGCGATATTATTGTACAATACTAAAAATTTTACAATTATGTATATTGCGAGTGGGTAGGTGGGCAGCTTTATACAAATGTTGTGTTTCAAATGAAACGTAGAGACGTAGAGAAATCACAGCCATAAAATTTACTACATGTGAACCAAAGAGATTCATGTTTAATAAAAAAATGTGTTGTAGAGAATTATTGTTATTAATCGTGGACATTATTTGCTGATCTTGTTCTAAAAATAAGTAGTTATAACTTTCAATATAAACTTGAAAGTATACTACGCAATGTATAAATTCAGTTCGCTTGCAAAAATCAAGTCAACGAAGCAACAAAGGGAAATATCAAAAATTCCATGTGAAAAATTTTTCCAAGTGTAATACGAGATATATAAATGTGTTACTAAATACATATGCTTAAATTTATAAAATGTAATGAAGTGAACGAGCATAAATAAATGAATAAATAACTGAAATTCAAGCAACGACTTTTAATTTTTTTTTAGAAATGATTCATGAAACGTATGAGTGTCTCACCTGGAACGTGTATTTTTCTAATGTTTGTATTTTTTTTTCTACTGTTCACTCAATCAACTATAAGCTAAAAAAGCAATTAATCTCTAAAAATGTTAGTAACATTCTTAACCAAATTTTTTTTAATTCATGGGACATTTTTTTAAATCAATGCTCTTTAATATTTAAATGATGACTCTTCCAAATGCCGGTCACAGATTATAATCAAAAATATTTGTATTTTGTTTATCAACAATTTTGTTGTTTGTATTAAATGTTTTACAGCAAAAGATTTGTGTACACAATAACACTTTTTTTATCGGTTTCTTTTTTATTTAAGAATATTTTGCTTTTGTTTTAAATAAAATTATCAACGCTTATTATATGCTTTAATAAAGTTACATACTATGTTATTTAATATCGCAGTTAAACTGTAATAAATTATAAAAAAATATATTTAAAGCCGTTGACTTTTTATACACGTTTAGTCCGTTTTTAAGTTTGTTTTAAGACTGACTCAACTAAATGAAATTGAATTTAAAATAAGTATTGAGAAGAAATACTCACACCACCACCACCACCGCAACAAAAGCAACAACTGTAAAATGAATTAGTGATCAAGAAGGCATTTAATAATCATATTGAACAAACAAGTGCTTGGCTTGCTGACAAACTGACTGGGGTTATAGGCTGCCGTTGGTGGTGGTTGTTTGTTTTTTTTTCATTCAAATAGTTTGCAGGGCTGTCAGTTTTTTTTTACCTTAATCGACAAATCATTAATCATAGACCCTCAAAATAAACTTTTATATATGTATGTACATATGTATGTATTTGATTTTATAATCGAAACTAACTCTAAATCATGTTTCTTTAGTTTTTCAATTAAGTTTTAGAGCAATATTTTCGAAATTATTATTTTATATAATATATCAACAGATTGTATAATATTGCATGTTCAAATAAATTTTAACTGGTTTCTAAACACATTTCACTGAAGTTCAAAGCTAGCTTTCCAGGCTAACTGAAGATTAGCTTTTCTTATCGTCCGTTTGTTTCTGCTTTGATGTGTGGGACATTTTTAATAAAATTGAGTTATTGCTTGATTATATATGAATAATATGTCAAATCGTTATCAGTTTTCCGATATCTTGAATATATCTGGAGATATTGAGGTGCAAATTTACGTAATTTCCAAAATTTTTTAACATTGTACAGTCTGTTTTACGGCAATCGAAGTTTTTTTTTCATATGTGGCACATTTCTCAAGTAAAAGTATTAAGATTGTTATTTGCATCTGTTATAATGTATATTAATGCATATTCTACTCAAAGAACGTAAATCAAAGCAAAGTACTAAAATTTAACTATTGAATTACTAAATGAAATTAATTGATATATATTTTTTATTAATACAATTTCTTTTATTAAATATAATCACTGTATTTTATTTCTTCCTTTGTTTTTCCTCGAAAAGTCATATTATATGGATAAAACTGATATTTTCATCTTTTATATCTACTTAAATATATACAGTAATTTAAACCACTTGAGCAAGTAGCGAACAATATTGTTCTTATGAATGTGGAATGCGTTGCCAAAGATTTTTGTCATTTTTTCTTCAAGTCCTAATAACTTTTCATGTTGGATGTAAAAAGTTTATTAATCTTAAGGGCCAATTTCACCAACTCTATTTAAATATCAATTCATTTAAATGTCGATTTTCATTAATTTTTTTATGGAAAAATAACTTTTAAATATGAATTGATATTTAAATAAGTTGGTGAAATTGACCCTAAGTTTGCATAAAAAAAGTATGTATCTATTACTTTTATTATTAAACCAAAAATTCTATAGTGGATTTTTATAAAATTAATGAACTAAACATTCTTCATCGATTTTCTCGAAAACACATTTTTGTCCCATACATCAAAGCAGAAACAAACCGACGTTATATTGTAATATATGTTGCATACAAAATGTCTGCTACTTATTAGTATTTTTAAGCAAGTTTGGAGATTAATATTTCTCTACTGGGATTGAGCATCCACAATTTAATGTGGCAATGCTTGTACGCATCAATTTACTAAAATATAACGGTTTTGTTTTGTATCACCCAGGGATGGAAAACTAACGGCCTGTAACACGATGTCGGCAGAAAACATTTAATTGATAACATTTATTGAAGACAAAAATAAAATAAAATTTTGTTTGTTTGTTTCGTTTTAATATTTTTCATTCATAACTCGTACGTTTGAAACATTGTAATATTAATATTTATAGGCAGATTTTGTAAAAATTTCGTTTCTAAACGATTCAAATTTGTATGAAAAATAACGAAAATTCGTTTCAAAAAATATTTTTTCCATACAAATTTCAAAACGAAAAAAAAGGTTCTATTTACAAAATTTGGCTTTTAAACTCTTAATTTACTAAATGAGCTTCAACTTGCATTGGCCGCATTCATAAGACGTATCTATTGCGCAACCTTTGAGTGTTTTTCTTATAAACGCATATTTGAGCAGTTCAGCCCAACTCAACAGTTCAATAATTGCATCTGCATAATTCCATCATACAATTTTTTCACTACCTATAGTCAACATGTTGTGCTCAGTTTGAACTGCTGATCGAATAGAGTTATGCCTTCTTATGTGGCGGGAGCAAATATTTGATAAATTCTACATTATAAATGCGATAAAATAACGAAATAAATATATGTATATACACGCCCACATTTTTTAATATAATTTTATGATATTCTACTTATTTGATTGCTGCGAAACCTATAAAATACATTTGGTTCTTGTAATCACATGATTTTAAAGTTAAGAAATGGGCGGGGCTACACAAATTAAAACTTATTCTACTATTTCACGGGGTTCTACTAAACCTATTTTTATGAAACTTACCACACACCTTGAGCTCTAAAACAGATACAATCCCCCAATTAATAAAAAATGGTCGGATGCATTCCCATTAAAATTTAATTTTATATTTCACGTACTTCTTTTTATCTTCTTCTATCAGATCTTTGCCTTGAAGTCGGATTTTTTGGGAAGAAGAATTATTATAACATATGAAATTTTAACGCCGTTCGAAAGAGAAAAAAACGCCTCATCCAATTGCTAAAATATTTATTTTAATATGAAGCTCTATATGCCGAAGAAACCTTAGGCTAATTTCTTAAGCTTTGTATAGAAACCGTTAACAGTATTTTGTCTCTCCTGTAAACTTTGCTGGAAACGAGTTAGAAGGTTTACACTCTAAGCCGACGATATGAAACAATCGGCTCTTTTTTCGTTTCTGATAATTCTATTTGCTGATCATTGAATTCAATGGAAATTCAATTGTTAATTTCAACCTCTATGGCAATATGTTCCAAACTAACCCTATCTATTAATGCAGCCTTGAAATTCCTTCAAAACCTTATAACTTTTTACTTCAGGATGCGGCAAGAATTACGATAGCTTTTCTTAAATCGAAATTTTCAGCTTTATATTTAAATTTTTCATCTTCAAGCTTAGTAAAATGGGTAAGCAATTGTTTGTGTCTATATAAGCTTCACCAAACACGTTATCGCATAAAAACTACAGTTCACATGTTCTTAGACCCACTACTGTGATTAAATAAAATATGGAAATTCTCTAAAACAAATCATAAACAACATTAAAAAAATTTATTTTTGTTATAGTTAAAAAACCGAACCTCTTTCCTTGTCATATGTTGAAATTATAGAACCTTTAATGCTGAAATTTTAATTGTCTGTCACTGTATCTAAAAAGATAATGCAATAATTAATTTACTTTTCTAAATATTCTTAATTTTTCTGCATCATATATTCCACTGTTAAAACCAAGATTTGAATAGCATGCCTATAAAGAGAACCAAATTTATGACTTAAAAGCTAATGTCTGAACTTATGTCTAGGTAAAATATTGTACATAGTATTAACTTTTCCGTCTCCGTTGTTGGCAGCTGTGTGTTTCATTCTTTAAAAGAATTTGTGAGCGCGAGCCATCATTCCTTTTATTTTAGTAAGAGTTTCTGAAACAGGTGTCTGAAGTATATGTATATGATACATACATACATACACATATGTACATACATGCATGTGTATTTGTTTCGCATTTACTTTACATGTTGCACTTTAGCTATGCACTAGTGTCCTGTATTCTATCTGAGAATATGTGTAACGAAGGTTTTTTGCTCTATTATTTTAGGGTTTAATTAACAATTTTAATGCAATGGAATGAGCCAAGCGTAACAGGTGCTTTAATTGTATGATTATGAAGAGTGTTGCCGCAATTAGATTTCAAATTTATTATGGATTATTTTTTGTATGTGGAATCTTTTAATTTCGTTGTGTAAACAGTCTTACACATCGTTAAACGAAATGCAAAATCACATACCTACACTTTTTAAAATTTTATAAGAGAGAACAAAAACTTACCAACATTATTCATGTGACTAAAATAAAATTTTCTTATTTTCAATTTTAGTTCAGCTGATTTTTATGATAAAGGTTTGAAAATTTGTAGGGACATGTGTTTTGATGTAATATCCAAGAATTAATTAAAATCGCGATTATGAACTTTTTGTTAGTCACGTGATTTTGCATTTCAGACGACGATATGTATGTATATTTATTTATGATTAAAGTACCTTTTCACAATGTATGGTTAAAAACTAACAGGGACTTTAACGGCAAGTTTTATATGGAGAAATGTCAGTTAAAGTTCACGTTAACTCTTAACCATACATTGTGAAAAGGGACGTTAATTTGTTTAATATATAAATATCTTATTAGGGAATTGTGAAGTGTTCATAGAATCCTTTAAATGAATGACATTTCATTAATATTCAGTTAATTTACTTAAATTTAGGACAGCCAGGAGAAAAATTTTAAACTTTATTTGTTTATTGACAACTTTTGTCCAATTATAAATGACGATTCGAGAAATACTGATTAACCCCAAGCGACCAAAAAGTAGTTAAAACTGCTCCTAAAACGTTAAACATTTTAAAATTTATAGATACATATTTATCATGATATCGAGCCCTTTTTTCGATTTTATCGTAAGCGACATGCTATAGGAAATGCCCTTTTTTTATTGAAATTAAAATAGTTTAGAATTATCAAAATGCAAAATTGTTGGTAACTTTTAAGATACGGGCTGTACAGTTTTATCGTAAGCGACAATTTACGTACAAAAACATATTTGAATTTTTCAAAAAATCTTCACCAGAAAAATTTAATTTTTGTCGCTTATGATAAAATCGAAAATAAGGATGGATATAATATATTTTTTTAAAATAATGCAGTTAACATAAAAGCAATCTCTATCCCATGCAGAATATAGGCATAGATTAGCATAGGTCATGGGAGGGTAAAGAACGAAAAGAGGCAAAAGAACATATACATAGATCCCCTTCCATCTGATTTGGAATTACATATGTATGTACTTTTCTTTTTATTTTTCTTTATGCAGATCAAATTATTTTTATTTTCTTATTTTCGCTTGCAATCGTCTAAAAATATTAGTTTGTTACCCATTAACATATATTTATTTTACCTGTAATAAACTTTCCCATCTTCAATGAGCAATGATGCCCTTATATCCTTGAGAACGTCCGAAAATTAAGTAGCAAGGGCTCTTGAAGTGGGACTTAACGTTAGAGTTCGTTACATAATATATTTGCGCCCACAATTTACGTACATACGTATGTACGCATATAAAACAAATTTGAATATTATAAAAAACCTTCTCATGAAAACTATATTTTTTGTCGCTTACGATTAAATCGAAAATAGTGCTCGATATATGTATACATAATTGAAACTTAAACACATCCTCAACACTGCAAATATACGCAATCAATATTGTTTAAATTTAACTAAAAATGGCAACGCTGAGTTTTTTTAGCAATATGAACTTTGGCATGAAATGTAGGAAAAACAGGTTGTTTTTGTTGTTGGCAAAATATGAAGTAAAAACGCTTTGATAATTCCCAACATAATAGTGGTGGATTTTGTTTTGCTTTTTAGCCGTTATACGGCTACACGGTGCAAGTTGCCATACAAATGTAATTAAAAGTTTTTCTTCAAACCTGGGTGTTGAATTAGTTAAAGCAACTTTTAATATAGTATGGTAGTACCACGACATTAATAAGAAGCAGCATAAGTTGTCAAATATATGCGTATGATGCGTACATTACAACATCTGCTCGCTGGAATTTAATTTAATTTTTATTTTTAATAAATTTACTTTCAATTAACTCAAAAAATTACATATTTAAAGACAGTGCGTTTTGTGGGATACTTTATTTTATAGAATATCTATTTTCTTAAACTTGTACAAACATTTTACACAAGGTAAGAAGAATTTTCAATTGTTTATTTTTTTTGGACTACAAAGATCCATATAAAACGTAGTATGTAAATGTTAATTTAGAAAACTATAATTAAGTGTAGGTGTGAGTGAGTGGGTGTCTGTCTGTAGTGTCTTAATTAAAAACCTAAATCCGCCAGCACTGAATCCAGCTCCGATTGCAAATTGGAGGCCTTGTATCGAACTTGAGAAATTTCATCCTGTAAATTGTCTACATTAGCCTGCAATAAGACGTTGCACTTTTTCATGGCAGACAAACGTCCTTCGTGTTTCTTCACTCTTGGCTCCAGGTTCTCCTTCTTAGACAAGTTGGGTGCATCCTAGCGAAGAAAAAATAAATGTTTATGTTTATTTTGAAATGAAACAAGACAATGTACACAAACCTCTGCCTCTGATTCACTTGCGGTTTCATTGCCACTTTCTTCCGATTCCGAATCTTCAGACTCTTCCTCTGATTCCTCTTCGGATTGCTCGGCTTCCTCTTCGGGCTCTTCCTTTTCTTCTTCATCTTCGTTCTCTTCATCCTCGTCGATATCTTCTTTCATGGATGCTGCCATTTTGTGTACTTCCTTCTCTAGTTTCTTGAACTTTTTGTTTTCTTCTCTGTGTTATTAAAAGTCGAATGTATTAAAGATGTTTTACTTTTTAAATTTCTTTTTACTTACTTGAGAATAACATGATTCTTTTTCATGGCCTCCTTGAGAGCCATTTTCTCTTTTTTGGCAGCTTCCTCTTTTACCTTTAGCTTGGTTAGCTTGCTACGTAAAACCTTAATTTCTTTGACTAAACGTTTTTCACGTCTTTCGGCCTTCTTCTCTTCCGGCTCATCTGGGTCACTTTCACTTTCGCCCAAGTCAAACTCTGATGCACTATCACGACCATTAAGCACGTCACTGGCTCTTCTTGAATCCAGACCGTTGCCCTTGTCAATAAAAAATATCGTAAAATTAACAGATATAAAGAAAATAATCAATTTGCTAATTTTCATTAAAGGTATTCATTTCAGTTTTTTTTCTTCGTTGGAAAAATGGAAAAATGTAATTTTTGACAACAAACACAGGAACAAATTTGAAAATAATTTTTGAATTTTTTTCCTGTGTTTGTTGTCAAAAATTACATTTTTCCATTTTTCCAACGAGGAAAAAAACTGAAATGAATACCTTTAATGTAAAAAAAATCTTGGGGAATATTTTAAAATTATGATCCAATGATTAAAATGGAATATATAGGAATTTAAAAATAAGTTATTTGGTATATCATGCCATAACGGCCAAAAAAGCTTAAGTGACATAATTTTCGAAATTAATTATTTGATCAAAATCGATTATTTGCGATCGTAAATAATCGATTTTCGGCGAAAAAAATCGAGGTGAATAAAATCTGTTGGTTAATCTTTTTTTTTGCGGTTATGGCCCGACCTGCAAAATTTTTCAAGTCTGAAAATTTTTTTTAATATATTTTTCAATATTTATATTAATTTTATAAGCGAATGAATTTATAAAAATAATAAGCAGTTTTTTGTCAATGAAAATATTAAAAAAAAAATTTTTAAATTTTGAGATTTAATAGGAGCGGCCAAGCCGAATCCATACTAGGTGGTCGCAAGGGATCAGGTGACTATTTTCGGCGCTTGTAATTTGAATACACTTGGGATGTCAAGACACATTTTTCAGTACATTTTTCTGACATTTCAAGTATAAATTTCTCAAAGCGAATTGAGCTGAGTATACCTTATATGAAATTGCCTTGAGGAGCGGCTTGATTTTAATGAATTTGGTTAATTTTTTTGAAATATTATTTTTGTTAAGTGAACTTAAATTAAAAATTTGGTAACAGATGTTTCTTAAAGTACCTTATGTTTGCCATTATAATGATTAAATGATAGAGAGTGGTCAAGATCATCATAATCATAGCAAAAATCAAATTGCGTTGAGTTAGTAAACTGGCGTCCCTTTAATAAAGCAAAGCAAGGCAAATAAAAATTAAAAGCAATTAAACATGAAAGCAATTATGTAAATTTGTGACGGCGCTGTAAAAAGAGCAATTTCAAATTAAGCGATTTAAAAAAAATATTTTTCATTAATCGCGTTTTAAAATCACTCGATTTACAAGAACACGCCCCGCTACGCCCCCTCATCATTTTATATAATATTGTTGTGTCTATGAAATTTTACCTGCAAAGCCTGCGCCAATTTTCTTTCCAGTATTTGAATTTGCCTCTTTTGTTCTTCGATTTCGCTTTTCGCTTGATCCAATTGTTCGCCTGTGGTTAAATATTTCTTTTCTAATTCCTTGGCTGTTTGCTTTGATTCCTCAGCTTCTTGTTTTAGAGTTTTGACAAAAGCTTCTTCGGTTTTGGGTGTCGTTTCCATGGTGGCCACAATAATTCTTGAGCCATATTCGAAATTCTTTTCTCGAGATTTTTCGCGCTCCAATTCTGCCTCTAGTGTGGCTATTTTGGCTAATAGTTTCTTGTTCTCCCTTTCCTGGGCCTCACGATTACGCAGCTCCAAGGCCAGCATTTGTTTAGTGCTTTGCAAATCATCGCGTATCTTGTCAATGTCATCAAGCTCATCGGCACTGGTGTCGTCTAAAATTAAACCTGAAACAATGCTGCCGGCACGCGTTGAACTGGCTGAGGGTGTTGCACCATCAGTGGTCTAAAATTTATTTAAATTTAAAAAAAATAACGATTTCATTTACTGAACTTGTAAAATTACTTACATCTGAAGCGGCAGCGGCGGCGGCTAACATATTGACTTTAGACTGTGACTTTTGCAGTTGCTCCTCGATGGTCATTTGTCTGCGGAATTTTCGCAGACCATCTATGAAAGGCTTGCTGCGATCATTTGTTTGTGTAGGTTTCAGTTTAATGCCGCCCTGAATTTGTTTTAACAGCTTATTGTGTGAATTATCCTTTTCCGTTTCGTATATAAATTTATTATCCACTTTCGTCATTGATTTGCAAGTGAGTATTGGTTGAGATCTAAATTCAGGGAAGTTGTTATATTTGGATTATTCAAAGTTTAAATTAATGCACTTAGGGCTATTAGTACAACTTGTATTTAAGTTAAAAGTAGGATTTTATCGGACGTATAAAATATTTTTCATTATTATAAATTTAATTTAACTCAGCAGGAATCATAAATTTGCCCTTAACTTAGCGCCCCACTTTAGGTTAAAGTAAAATTCAACTAAACGTCCGATAAAATCCTACCTTTAATAAACTAGTGGTAATAAATTGAAAATATTTCAATAGTTTGAATAGTAACAGCCTTATTTATAAAAATTATTAAGGCTTTAAAATAAATTTTCATAAACAACTTTTCTTATTAAGCCTTTATAAAGCCTTAATAATTTTTTTATAAATAAGACTAAAATTTTAAAATTTTAGGCCAAATTTTGTAAATAGAAACGTGTTTTTCGTTTTGAAATTTGTATGGAAAAAATATTTTTTTAAACGAATTTTCGTTATTTTTCATACAAATTTGAAACGTTTAGAAACGAAATTTTTTACAAAATCTGCCTATAAATTTTTTTCCGTGTTGAACGCTTTAATTTGTTCCCAAATTACACTTAGCTCAGATGGACTTTAAAAAGTGTAATTTTTTCTTTGTTATATGAAAAGTTTTTTTTTTTTAATTACTTTACCTGTCATTGCACTGCACATGCCTTAATTTCCTGCCACTTTCTACTTCCTTCATCATCTCCGACCAGTCGGGACGTCGGCGTGGCCTTGTTCTGAAAATAAAATTTATACAAAATCATAATATTTATTTATTTTTCCCACGGACTGGAGGTTGTTTTCTCTATTATTTGTTAATAATGAAATTTTTCTTGTTAAACAATATTGTTTTAAACTATATCGAAAAATTTACACACTTTGTCAATTTGTTATTTCTTTTAGCGTAGGCCCTCCCGCTTAATTTTCATCACTAACTTCGTTCAGGGAAAAACTTTAGTTATTTGTTATTGCAGCTTTTCAACTTAAACTGAACTGAAGTTAATTGAAAATATGGACTCAAAATTTCGCCAAGTAAGTTAAAAAAAACTTACATATAATTTACTATATTTTTTAATTAAACCCTAAGATTTAGGTTAGGCTTTGCAGCCTGCCAATTGAATGATCAGCGGCTAAGTTGAGTCCTGTTAGGTATTCTTGTGCTGCGTGGTCGGGAGAGCAGCGAATTCTGCATTATATATATATATATATAATAAAAATTTTATTTTATATATAATAAAACGTATTCATTTCAGCTTTTTTTGGAAAAATGTATTTTTTACAACAAAAACAGGAAAAAAAATTCTAAAATTTAAAAAAAAAATTTTTTTTCCACAAAAAAAATAAATTCAGTAAAGTGCGACTTTGACCAGCGCACGAAGGGTTACGTACGGACACGAGATACGTAATTCAATACGAACATTAGTAGCCTATATAAAATAGAGTTTTGTAATTTTTTTCGTTTTTGACGTTTTTTTATTTTGGCAATTTTTTTTATCCTGGCGATTTTTTTAGTTTTGGCGATTTTTTTTGTTTTGGCGATTTTTTCGGTTTTTGGATTTTTTTTCCATTTTGGCCATTTTTTTAGTTTTGAATTTTTTTCTCGTTTTGGCGATTTTTGTTCGGTTCTTGGCGTTTTTTTATTTTTTGGCGATTTTTTCGTTTTGGCGATTTTTTTAATTTTGGCGATTTTTGGCGTTTCTTCATTTTGGCGAATTTATTCATTTAGGCGCTTTTTTAGTTTTGACACTTTTTTTCTCATTTTGGCGACTTTTTTCGGTTTTTGGCGATTTTTCAATTTGGCGATTTTTTTTTTTTAATTTTGGCGATTTTTTTCGCATTTTGCGACTTATTTTAGTGTTAGAAATTTTTTTTAATTTCGGCGATTTTTTTCGTTTTGGTGTTTTCTATAAATTTTTGGCGAATTGTTTTGGTTTGACGATTTTATAATTTTCAGATTTTTTAGTTTTACCGGTTTTGAAAATTTCAAAAGTACCTTTTCCAAGATATAGCAAGTTGTCAAAATTACATAGTCAAAATTGCATTAACTGATGGACCACCCTTTAATTTAAATTTTTTTAAATTTTAGTGTTAATTGTTGTAGTCTATACAAAAATAGACTAATTTTACAAATTTCAAAGGTCAATATACGTATGTACATACAATTGTATGTATATTACATGGGATTTTAACATTTTTCGTCGCTCGTTTCAAGGCAAAGGTTCTACATACTCTGTCCAAATTTCAGGTCCGTAGCTCTTACGGTTCCTGAGGAAATATCGTGTGACGGACAGACGGACAGCGTAGCGAAAACAATAGGGGTCCTTTTTTCACCTTTGGTGTACGGAACCCTAAAAACTGAAATGAATACCTTTAATAATAATAAAAATGTTATTTTGTCCCACTGTAATAGGTCAGAACTTAAAATGATTCATACTTATTCTCACTTGAATTTCAGCTATAAAATGAATCTTATTTATCGCTTTCAGAAAAATGGGTCAATATAACGGGTTGAGACGTTCTACAAACATATTTGGTTACAATTTTAAGTTAAAGGTGCAATTAGACGTGACATGGCCATAATGTCATAGCCGTAACTAAACCATAATTTAATTGGTTTCTGTGACCATAGGCATTCTATGGTGTTATGGCGAGTCACCTATAATTAAATACAGTGTTGCCTATTATAGTAGTTTGGTACGAACGGCTGTTTTCAATGCCATGTCACATCTCATTGCAGTTTAAGTCTCTCAATATTAGGTATGTTCGACTATTTTCCAGTAAAATCCAGTAGCTAACTAAATAATAAATAATATAACGAATATTTTTAAAGATACGTAATACTCAGACAGTGTGATAGGGAAGACAGTTGGGTAAAGCCCCGTTCAGACTATTATACAAGTATTAATACTTTCATCACATTTTGCGATACAGAAATCTAAATACATTCGCTGCGACTAATGTATTTAGATAAAAATCTAACGTAAAATTATATATTACAAATAAAATGTGTAATACAAGCAGAACTAGTGGCGGCAAAGCGGTTTCGTGTAGGCAGGCACGTGCCGGCCCTTTGAAAAATTCAGCAGTTAAAAATATTCTATGTAAATAACATATAACGATATACATATGACAAAATATTACATCAATGACAACACGCTATCGGATCGCAAAACAGCCGACTTGGAAATTTGGTTTGTGTGAAAATGCAACCCTGATCTAATGAAAAGTATTATCGTTTAGAAAATTTTCTAAAAAAGAACAAGTCTTATGGGATGTCAAAATGTTTTATGTTTTATCGTATTATTTGCCACTTTGATGACATTTTGAGTTCAGACTATCACACTTGCACGTATTATTTGAATTTTTGACAAGTATAAATGCAAAGTATAATAGTATGAACGCGGCTTAAGGAAAATATAGAGTAAAGATTCATTCTTTTACAACTTTTTTTACAACAGCTGATTGCTAATAAATTTTTTCGCTAAAATCAGCGACCGTAACGGTTATAAGTTTTATTTTAAAAATTACTTTGTAATAATTATTTCTTAAAAAAAAGCTATTTCTTAATTTTTGCATAGGAAATAAAAGTAATTGCTTAAAGAATAACAATTACTTTTTGAATTTATTTAAATTTTTTTATTTTAGAAAAAAATTAATTTTTAAACTGTAGAAAGAGGATTTTCTAAGCTAAAATTAATATTAACGGATTTCAGGTCGAATTTATTATCAGAGTTCATGTTAAATTAGTTTTGGTTTATATTTTATTCAGTTAACGGTACTTTTCACAATATGTAAATAAAAGCTAACAGGGACTTTAACGGCAAGTTTTGTATGAAGAACTGTCAGTTAAAGTTCACGTTAGTGAAAAGGGGGATGTTAAAAATTACCTTTTTTGTTATTTGAGAAAAATAAAATTCAAAAGTAACTGTTATTTTCTAAGCGAAAAATATGATAAATATTTTCAAACTTGAATACCTATTACTTGAAAAAATTTTGGATTTCAACTTTGTTTCCAGTTGAATTTCAAGTGCTTGAGTTTTAATTTTTGAGTGCTTATTGGTATGTATGTGTCATGTGCAGCGTTGCCACAACAAAAATCTTTTTGTAAATAAAATATGAAGAAAAAGTAACCAAAGGCGACAAAAAGTAATCAAGATTTCTATGTACTTAATATGCCTACTTTTTTTATACTTTAGTTAAGAAATATACTTATGTATATGTGGCAATAGGGAATAATCGTTTAATGGACTTAATTTTCATATGTAGCATTATAACCACTGCAATAATCGGTCCTATTCTGTAAACCGAATCCGAGTAAATTTCCCGGTTTCAAAAAATTAATAATGGTCCTGCAGACGTGTTTAAAATCATACACGATAATTTTCATTCAGATATGATATTTGGGAATCTATATAAAAATAAAATTTAAAAAAAAATCTAAAAAAATATTTCAATTGTCGGAGTTAGCTTTCTAAAATCGAGCGGTCTCAAATCGATCGGTTTACAGAACAGGGCCGAATGTAATAAAGCTAAATTTGCTTATATATGTATATTTAAGCGATTATTCATATTGCCACAGCTATAATTATTACAAAATAATATGGTATATATATATATATATATATATATATATATATTAACCATTAAATTTAAACGTTTACTTAATTTTTATAATTTATGTCTTAAAGTAAAAATAAAATCAATAATAATATTATTAGCAATAACAAAAGAAAAAAGTTCTAAGTAATACAAATATAATGTAATTTAATTACATTCGTTATGAGTGGATAGATATTAAAACTTACATACGCATTATAGAGTTAGTCTTAAAGTCAAGCTTATTCCTGCGTTTAGTTTTGACTAAACTTAAATATTCTTTCAGAATATCAACACTTTTTATATCCAATTTAGAAAATCTGAGCAATTTCTATTGGGATACGAGTTCTTCTTTTTTACGATATGGTAGTTTATCAGGATAGTTAGTTATTTGTATGCAAATTTAATATACAATATAAAAATGGTTATTTTTGTGTTAAAAAAAGTAACCAAAATGGAATAAAAGTACATATACAAGTACACATTGGAAAAAAAGTAATCAATTTTGGTTAAAAGTGACCAAAACGGCAACGCTGGTCATGTTTATATTAGATTTATTTGGGTCACTGTAGAGATTTGAGGAAAAGTGTAGCAACGTAATTGTAATTAAACTTACTTTAGTTTTTCTATAGCTTGTTTTCGTGCCTCTGATACTTCTTTTTTTTCACCCAGCGGTGGAGGTGGTGGGGGAGCCTTTGGCACCAATGAAGGTAAAGGTGGCGGTGCTGGAACTATTTAATAAAAAAAAATAATAATTAAGATACATTTTAAAATTATAAGAATTAAAAATCTTTTTACAAAGTTTTAAAGTATGCAGATGAACTTGAGTTGATTTTTAAATATTTTTTTTACGTTTGTACACATACCGTTGGGTGGTTACTGGTTTGCCGCATATTATATTAAGAATATATTATTACTGCGGCAAACCAGTTAGTCCTGATTCACACACATCAGGTGTACCTAATAAGTTTTTGTTCAATTTTCTATTGAACCTGTCGTCAAGTTTGTTTCAGCAAGTTTGGTCAATTTGCGTTGTCGCAGAGTATTAGGAACAACAAAATATTAGGGGTCCAGTCTGTACCCCTCTCCATTTTCTTTTCCTCTCTCTCTCTCTCTCTCTCCCCTAAAAACTCAAGACTTGACGAGTCACACCTGACGTCTGTGAATCAGGACTAACCACCCGACGATATGTATACCAATGAATTGATTATTTATTTAAATTGTTAGTAATTATTTCTGTGTTAAGATGATGTAGTTGTGCTTTTTTGTTTAGAAATGCAGAAATTTATTTTAGTGTAAGCCGACTTGTTCGTGTTCAAGATGTTTTCGTGTTCTATGTATGTATATCGTCAGCTGAAATGCGAAATGAAGTAAATAAAAAAAAAATCACAATTGCGTTTTAATTATTTGAGTTGAAAATTTGACCGTTCATACTTCTTATTCTTTATTGAGTGATAAAATTTAGAGCACTACACTAACTACTCGAGCAATGTTCATGACTAGTCTAATCTCAGTAATTTTCTCTTTTGTCTATAAGAATTTTATTAAACTGACAACACATGAGCAAGGTGAGTTCAGTATCAGGTGAACTCTTCGCTACAACAATTTTACAACACAAAAAACACCATGTAGTTTGCTGTGCTACAAAACCAAACTGTCAGAAGATTTCCAAGCAAATTTTGAAATTTTGGTTCGAATTGCTCAATTCGGCATCAACAGCTGATAATCAGTCGGGCTGAAGAGGTCAACTGATACTGAATTCGCCTTGCACATGAGCATGCTCGTGGTGTTGCTCGTGCAATGCTCTAATAAAAGTGAATTCATTTCTTATGTATTTTAATGACCAACAAAAAAGCATATGGGCATTTCCACATCCAGAAGGGTTTCGCTTAAACGTTTCAATTAAAAAAAAAACTAATTAAATATCCCATAATTTTGATGTTACTTTATTAGCCGCGTTCTTAGTTCTTAAAGCGTATCAAAGCCGCTGTTTCAATTTAGCAGAAAGTGTGTGTGTATGTAATTTTCTGTGGAAATGGATACTTTATATATTATAAAGGTGTGATTAATTGAGAACATCTTGTTCTATTTAATATTTAAATAATAAATATGAATTATGATGGAATTGATTTTTTTTAAATGTTTAAGCGATTGATATATTATGTTGAGAAAAGATGTATGTAATTACACAAAAAGATTGTATATACATATATACATATATAAATATAAATTTAAAAAAATAAAATACATTACCGCGAAAATAAAACATTTTATTTTTAAGGCATTGACAAGACGCAAAATAACGTACGAAATATTTACAAAAAAAAATTTAAAAAGCTTTCATTAAATAAAACAACCAAATCAAACTGAAAAGGCAAGTCCCCCCGCTTTGTTTTCGAGCAGTCAACTTGTTTTGTATAGTGCTAAGCTGGTTTAGAGATTGTAAAGAGGCAAAGTAACTTCGCGCTGAGTTTTCCTGGTTGTTTAAAGTGTTAAAAATTCGGAAGCTTCATACATATGATTTTCAAGTTATTATTTGAGGAATTTCTTTCACTAAATTCTTCACAAATAAATAATTTCGAAAATCATTTAAGGAATTCGGGATTTCTAGTTAATGAAGTGCAGTATTTGGAATTATTTAATTTGCTTGAATTGGTTGTTTTTGAACTCTAAATTTTTTTTGGCAACACGGCACTCTCTTCTTATTTTTATGCGATGCTGGATGTTAAAAGTATAATAACTTGGTAGCACTATTACGAGTAATTGAAAACATATGATACAAAATTACTTAATATTGCAAAGCTGAACAAATCAAAAATTATCATTTATCTTGCAAAAAGCATTCACACTTTTTTTTGCTCTCATGGTATGGTAATATCTGTGACAGATCGATAAAAAAAAAACTAAGAACGTCAAAACGAGTGGGCCAGGTTGACAATTTTATTTACAAATCCGTCCCGGTTAACACACTTCAATTTTTGTTGATCAACTCGTAGTTCAACTATAAGAAAAAATAGATCTTGGTATTTCCGTCTTGATCTTTCTTACAGCTGAATACGAGTTGAGCCACAAAAGTAGAATCGTGTGAACCGGCGGGACTACTTTTGCTTGTTTAAGGAGTTAGACAGTTTTCACTATAAACAGCTTATTGAAGCTATTGAAAAACGCATATGAGTTCCCCTGTGGCTGAGTGCTAGCGATGCTAGCTTCTCAGTACAGAGGTCGTGGGTTCGATTCCCACCATAGACTCTGGATGTTTTCTGCAGACAAGCTAATCGCTTTGCGGGTTGTGTTTTTTCTTTAAAAAAAAAATATAAAAGGTGTTTGGGACACAAGAACGCAAGATTTAAAATTGGCGCCATTCGAAGTGTCATTTTTTGACATTTGAACAATTGTTATTGTTTGCTAGTAGAAGTGGTACGAGGTTAGTAAAAATGGAGCGCTACACGAATGAACAACGCATTCTCATTGTGAAATTGTTTTATCAAAATGGTGAAAGTTTTGTGGCTACAGTTCGCAAATTGCGATCAATTTCGGGTCACAATAATGCTCCGAAAGAGTGAACTGTAAAGAGATTAAGGGATAAATTTGCCGAAACTGGGTCTGTTAGTGATGTAAAGACAACAACGCGCCTTCGACCAGGTCGATCGAGCGAAAATGTTGCAGCTGTACGAATTTTGACGAAAGATTTGCATCTTCATGCCTACAAAGTTCAATTGACTCAGGAACTGAAGGCAGCTGATCATGGACAGCGAAGGGAGTTCGTTGATTGGGGTATTGGAGAGATAACATGAAAATAATGATTTTGCCGATAAAATGAACTTCAGTGACGAGGCCCATTTCCATCTTGATGGCTTCGTCAATAGGGAGAATTTGTCGCATTTGGGGTGAGGAAAATCCTCGAGTGATTCACGAGAAGCAAATGCATCCTCAAGGTGTCACTGTGTGGTGTGGATTTTGGGCTGGAGGAATTATTGGACCTTTTTTTTTGAAAATGAGGCAGGTCAAGCGCAAACAGTCAATGGTGTTCGGTATCGTGATCGGATAACCAATTTCTTCGTGCCTAGAATTGAAGAAATGAAAGTGGAGGGCATGTGGTTTCAACAAGCGCCACATGTCATACAGCCAGAGAAACAATTCAATTGCTGCATCAGTCATTTCCCGGTCGTGTTATTTCGCGTTTTGGATACCAGAATTGGCCGCCTAGATCGTGCTATTTAACACCATTAGACTTTTTTCTTAGGGGTTTTTTGAAGTGGATGGTATACGCGAATAAGCCGACGACGACTCAAGCCTTAAAAAAGGAAATTGGACGCTTGTTGCATTAATGAAATAACGCAGCATTTATGAAAAACGGTCAGTGAAAATTTCATTAAAAGATCGCGTGGCATCTGCCCGATATGTTGTTCCACACACAACCTCATTCTGTCTACTTTACAATATAATAAAGTTTCACGATTTTTTTTAAAATATCTTTAAGTCTTGCGTTCTTGTTGGGACACCCTTTACTTAGGTAAAAGAAGATTTTGTTGAGAAATAATGAACAAGATTCCCAAATTTGTTATGTTTTCTTTGTTAGATCGGCTAATTTTGGAACCGCCCGGATTCTATACTCACCACAGACTTTCTCTGTTGGTGTGTTGTTGCCAACACTCGTAATTTTTTTTTATTTTTAATTTTTAACTAAATTCAAAAATAATCCAAATACTGCAGAAAATTCTAGATATCCAGAAATTTCCGACTGTAATTGTAGCAACCATTATAAAAAGTTATATATAATTTAATTAAAAATAGGAGCAGGAGCGGGCATATTTTTAGCTTTGAACCGTCTAAACTTACCACTTTTCTTACTGGGTTCGCGCTTAATCGAGGGTGTTTTACGCAAAGTTTTCGTTTTAAATTCGGGTTTGGGCTCATCTTTCGTTTCCTTAAGAATTTCATCGACTTTTGGTACTTTTTTCAAAACGGGCCGAATTTTTAAAACGTTTTCACTGCTCTTGCTAGGAAGGGGCTTCTCTTCGCGTTTGACATGTCGTAGTTTGGGCTTTTCTAATTTAAAACGTAATCTACGCTCGCGTTCTTCTTCGGTCTCGCCTTCGACTGCCTCGTCGTCGTCTTCGATCTTTTTCATTGATTTGTCGCGTTTAACTACAACCGGCCTAAGTTTGGGCTTTTCTAAAGAGAAACGGCGTTTCAACTCACTTTCTTCTTCCTCTTTTTTGGGCTGTTGTGTCTTGGGTGGAATAACTTTTTTCACTGTTGTTGTTGGGGTGGGCGTGGTCTTGCTGTTGTTGGCTTGCGTTTGTAATTTATTCGCATTATTCGTTTTATTATCTTTTGGTTTGGTGGGGGGGACTTCTTCGGACTCTTCATCCTCGGATTCTTCGGCCGTTTCTTCCTCTGTTTCCTCTTCGGATTCCTCTTCAGTTTCCTCCTCAGTTTCTTCTTCCTCCTCATCGGTTTCCTCTTCTTCGGAAGAAGAGGGTGGAGTAGGTTCCTTTTTCTTTGACGCAACAACTTTTTGTGTGTTGTTAGTTGTGTTTGTGTTTGTGGGCTTTTTAATTGGTTCGGGCAACTTTTTCAACGGAGTTACAATTTTTTTCGCTGGTTCATTGGCTTTTTTCAATGGTTCTGTGGTTTTCTTTGTAGTGGCATTGGGTTCATTATTGGCTTTTGTAGAGTTCGTTGTCGCCGTCGTTGTTGTGGTTGTTGCTGTTGGTTTTTTCAAAATACTGGGACTGGGTGTTTCGGTTTCCTTAGCATCCGCATTCTTTTTCGCCCAGGGCACGGATGTTTTGGGAGTGGGTTTAAGGCCACTTTGGGCGCCATCCTCTTTAACCCATGGTGGTCGAAATGTGGTGCGACCTGCGGCATTACCACTTGCAGATGTAGTTTTTGGTGCAACAAAAGGCATTGCAATATAACAATAAAATTCACTTTCTCAGCACAAGCTCGAATTAAAACGTTTAAAAATTCCAAATTTTATTTTAATTTTTTTTTTACAAAAATTTAAACATGTTTAAAATAATCACACAGTTTGTTTGTTAAACGGTTTATTTTTTTTTCTTAATTTTTTTTTATTAAATTAAAAAATGTATTATTTGTTTGATTTGTTCGTTGTCGTTCTATTGTTTGGCAAAATAAAAGAAGTATATAGTGAAAATATTTTCTTTTGAGTAATTTTATTTTATTTAGAAAATTTATTTCTATTTTTGCTTATTTCTTCTCAAACCACAACAACTGTTTATGATTCCTTAAGGCATTTTTAAATTTATTTATAGCTAATGAATATTAAAATATTAGCAACGCTAATAAACTAAATTAAAAAAAAAATGTTTTTATTTTTTGGCACAGATTTTAAAAAAATTTTACTAATACGAAAAAAAGCGCAATTATTACTCATGACGTGCAGATATTGTCTCTAAATATGTATAAAGAAAAAATAATAAGTAAAATATGATTGATCAGCAGTTTATAAGAAATTTTTAAATAAAAAAACAAGTTATTGATTGAAGTATACAAAAGATACGACTAATTGAGAATTACTAGATACTCGTCTATAAAAATAACAAGCTTCAAAAAACATCGCAACATATTCCATTCTAATTAATTTTTACACTTATTAGATGCTTGAAATAATTAATATTTTAATTGTATATAAGTTAAAAATTAATTAAATAATTTTAATAAAACAGTTTTTGTTTAAAAAATAATTTAATCAATTCACAACTTAAATAAATTTAATTATAACAAACAATGGCCTTATTTCAAAAAATAAGCATATTATTATATGCAATGAAAAATTACAACAGTTGATTTTAGATTTTGTAGGCAACAATTTTCTGGATTATAAAAGAATTTGTTGCTCTTTAATAAATTTTCAAAAACTATTTTTCGCTTCCCAACAACATATTTTGTTGTTGTTCTTAAGATCATCACAAAAAGGAAAAGTGAAAAACATGTACACTCATAATAGCCGGTTATTTTGAAAGTGTCTTAAGTCGCTCAAATTCTGATTATGTAAATTAAGAATGTTTGCACATATGTATAATACAAAAGCAAGCGAAGGTCTTCGGGAAACCGAGTTCAATCCCTGGCCAGCCTGAATCATATCTATAAATATCATGGATTTTTTTTGAAATGCTTTAGAGTCTATGCTAATGCATATGACAGCGCCCTCTTTCGGGGATACAAAATATAAAGCGCCTACTTAACACCAGAGGCGCTACAATGATAC
This sequence comes from Tachina fera, assembly GCA_905220375.1. Classification (NCBI taxonomy): domain Eukaryota; kingdom Metazoa; phylum Arthropoda; class Insecta; order Diptera; family Tachinidae; genus Tachina; species Tachina fera. The sequence continues at coordinate 184,104,832 of LR999963.1, forward strand.
TACGCAAAATAGCAGAGTTGAAAAAAACGAAAATAAAAATGAAATAATCGTATCTTCTCTCCGTTTATCTCTCACTTCACCATCCGCATTTGCAGCGTGACCGTTTGACCGACTAAACTTTTTGGACTGCCTTGCCACATTCTGTCACCATTTTTTTAGTATAATAATAATACATTAAAAATAAAAAGTTTAGTGTAGTTGCATCGTTTTTTTAATGTTGCCCCTTTTTTTTTTGATAAGTCCCCTATTTTTTTTTGCCACTTTTTGAAAAAATATCATCGGTCACCCTGTGTATTTGCACTATGCCTAGTGTTGCCATATTTATTTTTCAAAAATCTTAAGTCAAGGAAAAATATCTTTTTTTTTTAAACCAAAAATCTATTTAGTTATTTTATTGAATGAAAATGAGCTAAAATTTATTTTTTTCCTGTGAATTATTAAACGTTAAGCCAAATAACATAAAAAATTTAGTGTATGGAATATGTGTAAGATTATTACGAAGTAAATCAAAAAATTTGTAAATAGTTTTGTCAAAAAAAAACCCTCAATAATATATTAAAAGCAGCAAAAGTAAAATTTTTAAAAATCTTATTTTTAGATAAGAAATCTTTTTTTCGTTTTAATATGTCTAAAAACTTCAAAACTAAGATAAATAAAGAAATTTAGATTTTTTCAGTTTTCCTTTTTTAGATATTTTTTAAATAATTTATTTGACAACAAAACACACAAAAAAGGTGGTTGGATAATTCTTGCAAGTAAAAATGTTACTAGTAATTGTAGAAATTTTTTTGTCTCTCAATTTATTTCTCTGTTTTGACGCTCTCTCCTTGCAAACTTTTTGAGTTAACGCACACTTTTCAGTAAATTTTTTTTACAAATTCGTAATAGTTTTTAGTAAATGAACAAACCTATTAATGAAATGGAATATGAGAAATGATTATATTGTGTATACCATTATTGATTTACCTTTGGTAAATACATTTATAAGTATCACTATTAATTTTTCTGGTTTCCTGTTTTTTACCCGACTATCAAGAGGGGTTATATTCTTCGCTCGTTCCTTTTTTTATTCAGGTTACCACGATGTTATATTAGTCTATCTAAGTATGTTTAACTATTCTTGTTTATCTTTTACGATCATCACATATTAATTATTTTTACTTATTAATATCATCATTATTTTTAATTAAGCGACTTATTTATTTCAATATTTTATTATAATGAATAAATAAATAAATTTTTATTTTCAAACGACTTATGCTACTTTCGCAATAAATGCTTCATATGTTTATAAATATATGTGCTATATATATACTTGTGTATATACATAAGCATGTATATGTTTATATATTTTATTTATTTTTGCTGATATTTCCCAGAGAAGTTCGCATATATTTTGTATTTATTTAAACACATTTCTTTGGCGTCGTTGATTTTCTTGCTCTTTGTATATTGTTTTTACTCGATTGAATTTTATTCGATACAAGTTTTAAATATACATACATTTATAAATATATGTATATTTAACATACTGAGACACAATTATGTACATGGTGATGGGCATTCAGAAATGTTCATTCAGCAAATTTATACAATCGATGGCAAAAAAACAGTTTTTGTATTTTAGAGCAGGAGGTATTCATATCTAGGTATTTATATCTACATATGTACATAAAACTGAGAACATGCATGCATGTGGTAATGAGTTCTACTTATTTAACTCATTGTTTTAGTAGGTATTGAAAACTATTTGTTGATAATGTCTATAATAACAGCCTTATTTATAAAAATTATTGTGGCTTTATAAAGACTTTTTAAGGAAAATTTGTATAAAAATTTGTTCTAAAAAACCTTCTTAAAGCCTTAATAAGTTTTATAAATCAGGCTGTAAGTATTTATTTAAACAAAACATTTTGTGTTCACATGTGTTTGCAAATGAGAGTACTCGTAGCTCAGTGAGCAAATTGTTTTTAACTTTACGCTATAGAAAGCTATTGATTTTACCATAATTTTCAAAAATCTTGTTTTCATCATATTTTGACGTCCTGAAGTCCTGCCCTTTTATTCTGTAACTCGCTTAAGCTAATGCTCACCCATCTTGCGGAGAGCTTTCACATATCCAAGTGATCATTCAAAATTGAATACACTGAGTTACATGTGAGTTGCCTATGGCTTTCTCAATCTCTCTCTCACTTTCAATCGATCGGTCAAAACCGTATCGGAATTTTTTTCTATTGTTTCGCATGTAGAGACCTCAACCGGGCGTCCAGAATGTTCGGCTTGTAGGGCCACATCGAAATTCAGAAAACCATTTTTTTTCATTGAAATTGATAATGAAGAGTCCCTCCCAGTTGGCAGGAGCAGTGTTGCCATTTCAATAAAGAGGCGGGAAATTCAAAAAGACTATATCAGCATGGCTCACAATGTTGACAAGAAATTTTCTTTCGCTTGTTTATATTGAAAACAAAATAAGAAAATTTGTTTTTGTTTTCAACATAAATAGGCGAAAGAATATTTTTTTGATGACATCGTGAGCCAGACAGTGTGAGTTAATGACCCACCCTCCTAAATTGAAAATACCCAGCTAAAAAAATATGTATGGAGCATATATGATATCCCATATATGGTTCGGATCCGAAAAATGAGGGTATATGGGCATATATGATAATATATATTCATACATTTTCATACATGTATGTGTAAATTCCCTCCACAGTATGCAAAGTTCATATTCATACACTCTTGACTCACAAAAGCGCACTGCTGTGCAATAAATTAAATTACTAAAACTAAATTTTTTAGACTTGAGAGAGAGGTTGTATTTAATGAAACATTTGTTTGGACAAATAATTCAAAACAAACTAAAAGTCATTTCATTCATCAAAAGTTGAATCAATTATTGAAAAACCACATAAATCAAATTCGTACATAACATTTAGCTTAAGAAATAAGATTAAAAACTAATGCAATTAATTATAAAAGAAAAAATAATCCCTCTAACAATAGTTTTCAATACAGTAATATTAACTTTGTTTCTTATCCAGAGAATTTTGTTATTTTCTATAAAATTAATGACTGGACTATCCTTATGATTATTTGATATATTAAATGGGGCCACAATGTATAAAATCATACAAGAATGGTTTTTTAACAAAAATTTTTTCTTTTTTAAGCGTTGAGGGTATGCATATAAACTTTGCATACCGTATGTATTTTCTAATGGATTTCCAATTCAGCAGTGATAAAATTCTAAGGTTTTTTTTGATTGCAAAAGCGATCTTATGTAATATATCATGTATGCATACATTCTTATATGGCTCCATATATAAAATATTATATTTATATATGGATCCACATATGAAGAGCTTCATAATCAAATTTTCATATATAAGCTCATATGTTATAATACATTTTATATATTAGTCCATATATAAGTTCATATATAACAGTTTTGCCATGTATAATCCCATATATTTCCATACATGAATTCATACATATTCATATATAGTTATATACATTCATATATTAAAAAAAAATTCTTATATTCTTAATTTTCAATACTTTTGTTTTTGTAGGAAATTCGGAAATTACAAAAAAAGAAAAATAATTACAAATTACTTTAAATAATCGCTAAAAAATATTCAGCAAAGAAAATATTTCTTTTAAAAGTCCCATATTTTGCTCAAAAAATTTCACAAATTAAAAACGCTTTTACATTTGTAAAGTATACAACTTTATGTTTTATTATTTAAAACAAAACAAAAATTTTGGAGCAAAAAAAAATTTTTTTTGGTTGACCTTTTTCTGGAATTACCCATATGTATGTACATATCTATAAACAAAATTAATCAAAATTAGAAATGTCAAATTTTTTTCCCATGAAATTTTCATTCCCCATGAAGGGAAATTTGCAATAATGAACTTCATGGGAATGTTTGTTTCCGCTATCAATGCGTGGTGAATGTAAAAAACAATAAAAAGACTTTTAAAGCTTAAAAATTAATTGAAATTGTCTCCATTGAAATTTGGGGAAAAAGGAAAGTTTTTTAGGGAAAAAACTGTTCACGATGGGGGTGAATTTTTAAATTTCATTTTGTATTACAAATTTTTTTATTTCAGTAAAAGTTCAATTTAATTTGTATTTTTGAACTTCTCTATTAAGACAGAGCTTTTTTGGGTCTAAGATCTAAAATTGAATGTTAAAATGTTTTTATTTTATAATATTTTTTTCTCCATTATATAAACAAAATATTTAATTGCTAAACTTGTTGCCAGTCACCGACTGTAGTGCATTTCTGTTAAAGGTACATACATACATACATATTTACATACATACATTTGTGTATTTTGAATACAAACGGACTGAAATGTCTGAAATAAAGCCAAATGAAATACACAAAAAGAGAAGCAAAAAAGAAAATTATATTTACAACAAAAACATAAAGTAAAAGTTTATTTTCCTGTGAAAATCGACGAACGAACGAATGGACAAAAATTTGAAAAAATAAAAAAAAATGAAAAATAAATAAAAAAATTAAATTTGTATAAAAATAAGTTTATGGAGGCGTTATAACGCAATATATGTATTTTAAATTCGAAATTCATTGTGCCACTTTTATATTCAATAAAATAGAACGTTATTCAATTAAATAAATATTCAAGCGTATGTATTTTTTTGTTTTTAAATATTTAGTAAAATTCATGTAAATTGTGTATTTCTTTTAAGAAATTAGTCATATTTATAAATTTATGCCAGAAAATAGAAAGAGAAAACTTTTTAACAGTTGTTGTGTTTCCTGAATCTTATTCTATTTAAGCAAAATTCTTAAACATTTCTTTTATAAATTTTATAATTATTGTTAACTTTTAATAATAAAACAAATATGAACTTTTTCTTTTTTTATAAAAATTAAGTTTTAACTTTTTGTCACACTTCTTGTTTTATTTTCTTTTTTGATATTTAATTTTATCATACATTAAAAAATATTTTTGTAGTGTGTGTGTGTACTCGCGCTCGACCTTACGCACTAAAACGTTTAAAAATTATATCTAGACAATATCGTTCCACGGCCCAAAATGAACTAGTCAAAATGTAGCTGGCAAAAGTTTTCATTTGGCCAAATAATATATAATAAAAACAAAAAAAAAATGAATTTTCAATTTTACTCTGATGTTTATTTTTGAAAATGTTGTATGTTTCTTTATAGTGTGCATATTCTATATTTCCGTTGAGTGGTTCTCCGGTTGCTTCTGCTCGCTCTCCTTCTAAATCAAAATGATGAATATCAGCCTTTCGCGCTAAAGATACATTGGGCTCTCTTACCTTGGTTGCTCTCTTCCCGTTCATGTTTTCTCCAATGCAAAATTATTTTGCGCTTGCATTACACTTCATTTGTGTTGTTGTTTGGAATAAATAGATATTAACGAGAGCCGTCTCGTAATGTTTTCAACAAACCATTGAGTTTTGAAGTGAAGTTGTTGTTCAAAACTATACATATGTGCAGACGATTGTTGGAGCCCATTTCAATACTGCCAGCTGACAACAAATTTTCACACGTCTGACAATAGTATAAACACATGCCGTTGTCATTGCAACATTATTGTCAGATATTTTTCAGACATTTTATTATTGTCTGTTATTGTCTGAATTACTGGCAATGCCATGCCAGAGAATTCCTTCCAGTGGCAACACTGCACCACACATTTGTTTTTTTAAAAAGAAAATGGAAAGTAGAGCCCTGCAAAAGACCACTTAAAAGAACTTTTAATAAAGGGTCCGCCATCTAACGTTTTTTTTCAACTAGTGCTTATTTCATGAATGGTAACCCTTAGCTCATGTCTGATTTGGCAGATAATTAGTTTTATCCTTCCGCTGAACGAGCCAACTGACCATCCAATGCATTTTCGCTTCGCTAAGTGGGCCTGCGATCGACTTACAGTAGATGCCGATTTTGACAAAAAAAAAATCATCTTTTCAAATGAAGCTCATTTTGATCTTGGCTGGTATGTAAACAAGCAAAACTGTCGCATTTGGGTCACAGAAAACCCGCACGCGCACATTGAAAAGCCGACGCACCCAAAACGAGTCACTGTTTGGTGCGGATTTTGGTTCAGAGGCATAATTTTGAAAATGAGCAAGGAGTGGCCGTTGCAGTCAATGGCGATCGTTATCGGGCCATGTTGAACGAATTTTTGTTCACAAAAATTGAAGAGGATATTGGCAACATTTGGTTTCAAAGGGACGGCGCTACGTGCCACACACAGCCGAAGCTTCAGTAGTTTTTTTATAGCACTTTCAAAAAAAAAAAACGTTATCTGGCGGACTCTTATATTATAAGAGATTTTTCAAATGCTTTACTGCTTTACTTTAAAAAAAAATCTGTTGGCAAGACATTTGTATCAGTTATGGCAAGTATAGGTGCAAAGAAGAAAATACTTCATGACTGAAAAATTTGTGATGCTTGCTTCCTCATACACATGGGCGCGTATTCAAACGTTATGTATATACATACACACACACGTGGTGTGTATGATCTTTTCTTTTTCTGCGCACATAAAAAAACACAAATGCATAGATATTAATTGTGTGCTCTTGCTTTAAAAAACCACCCTTAAACACATAAAGCTTAACATCTACATCTTACACACACACTCAAATGTACAATATGCAAAATATCAAGCATACACGCATCAACACTACTTCTGTTGAGTGTTTGTTACGAACAAAAAAACTTCGCGACATCGCTTGTAAACACTCAGATACACGACCACCAATATATCCACCGTCCTAAGCTTTTTAAACGACAGCATTTACTATTGGTTTCGTATAATGCATGCCAAGAGAATAGCGGCCTGTTTACGCAGGCCTCTAATGGAAAGGGCAAAAATAAAATAAAATATACTTATGCAGCCAATTATTAATGGCTGAAATTGAAACTTCTTGCTGCTTTATTGTCCGTAATAGTTTATATTTTAATTTTTTACATTTAACAAAAGCATACACGATTCATAATTGTCAATTTCTCTTAAATGCTTTGAATCTGGTAAAGAATAGCAAAAGATATGAAAATTTTTTCAAGTGAGAACCGTGTTAACTGACAACTTGTTGGCTGACGATATTGTCATATAAATTTGATAATCCAGGCAAAGAAAACATTTTATTATATTCAAATAGAAAGAAATAAGAAAAAATTTCTTATTTCAGAACTTTAAGCTTAAGAAACCCCTACACTATCAACAAATTTATTGCGATTGCGTGTGTGACGATAATTTTTTTTATAATAAAAAAAATTGTTTTTTTCCCTCCTGGAAATTCATGCATACACATTTTACATCTAAAATCGTTTAGATATTTTACTCAAAACGACACGACTCGATCACTCACTAAATCAGATTTTCTGTCGTGTTGAGTCGTGCTTAAAAAACACATCACAAAGCTTTGTAAGACTAATGAGTGTCCATGTTTACGTTTAAATTAGATTTTCATATAAAAATTTAAGAAATTAAAAAAAACTCTTAATTAAAGGCTTTCTTAATTGAAAAGAAAGAAGAATTATTTTTATTTACTATTAAATTTTCCAACTCTGGCGTTTTATTAAAATTTTTCTAATTTTTACACTAATTTCCTTCTTTCTTTCTTAAATATAAAATTGTATTTAATTAACAAAGAAAAATTTAGTTTTATTTAGTTATTTTTGTATTGCAAAAAAAGTTTAACTTTTCCAGCTCTGGAGCTAATTTTTATTTTTCTTATTTTGTATGCAAAACTTTTCTTTCTAAAACATCAATTTTCTATAATTACTAAAAGAAAAAATTAATTTCATTTGGTTACTTGATTTGATATACAAAAAAAATTAAATTTTCCAACCCTGAAATAATTTTTTAGGTTTTTACTGATATCTTTTACAAAAAAATATTTCTTTCTAAATATAAAATATGTTTAATTTATAGAAAAAAATTTGGTTTAGTAAGTTACTGTTAAAAACCAAAAAAAGTATCAATTGTCCAACCCTGGAATCGTCTTTTTGATTTATTTTGATTTTTAATAGCAATTTAATTCTAACTGAGATATAAACAAGGTTAAGTTAACTCAAGATTTTGGGTATTTTTTTTGTCACACAGTGTATGTTAGTTTAGTTTTAACCCAAAAAAAATTTAAATTTTCCAACCCTAGAATCGTCTTTTTGATTTACTTTGATTTTTAATACCAATTTAAATCCAACTGAGTGGAAAACTATCGATACAATCGATAGATAATTTTTTTATGATTATCGATGTTTTAAATCTGCAATCGATTAATACTTGAAAACAATCGATATTCTTTAGTCACTATCGATAGTAAATGATTCAACACTAAACCCAAAAAATTTAAATATATTGCTTTTCATAAAAAAAATAACTGAATGACTGGAAAATTTATTCTCCTGATCTCACTTATTTTTGATACAATTATTTAAGTTTTGTTTTTTATTGAACTGACAAATAAAATTAAATTTTTAGTGTTTTTTATTGGGAATTGTTACAATTTAATTTAATCCCAAATTATTATTTTACTTATTCAGTAAAATAAATTTTTATTAAAAATACATTGAAATTGATTATTGAGGGGCTTAGTTTATAGGATCCAGCTAAACCCCTCAATAATCAATTTCAATGTATTTTTAATAATAAAATTATTTTACTGAATAAGTAGTGCGCTAATAAATGTTAAACTTAAAATTAAATTAAATTTTTTTCTTTTTTGTTTAAAAATATTTTGTTTTGCATTTTTAGTGTAACTAAATATGTGCATTATAGGAGAACCATACAACTTCGATACTATCATGATAGTATCGTCGATATATCGATAGTTTTTCTAACTTTCTGTAGTCTTGGATCGATATATATCGATAAAGTTTTCTCAACTATCAAAAAATTTCGATAGTGACACTATAGATAGTTTTCCACTTCTATGTTATACGTTTTTTGGGATTTAAATTCTTGGGTCAGGGTGAATTTAAAAGTTTTCCCTCTATTGCAGGTTCTTGTGATGAATTTACATTGCATGCATTATTACCCTTGAATTTTAGGCAAAAAATGTGTTCAGAACTTTGATGTAAAATTTTGCGAGGAATAATATTTTGGAACATTTTAACCCTCTAACTAACTCCTCTAATTTTTCGTTCGCTACTTTAATATAGAAAGGCCCTAATTCGTAATTTTTTTTTAAATCCAGATTTTTGCATTTTTCGATGCATTAAATGTTCTTCTGTCGATTTAAAAAAAATAATAATGAGTTAGGGCCTTAATATATTAAGGTAACGAAATGTATATAAGTACTCATAGTGTTAATTTACATAATGGAATGCGAAAGGTATGTTCCTAATGACCGCCAACGTAACCTTTTTAAACTTTAAACTTAAGGATGCAGCTTATCTCTCTTTAATTTTTTTAAATCCATCGTCTTAGATTTTTTTTTCATTTTCTAATATTTGACATGTGAAATGTGAACAGTAGCGTATGTTTGGCAAATAATTATAATTAATAATTTGTTATTGTTCATTAAGGTCACATTTGTTGTTGTTTCTAACATTTAAAAAATGTTCATTAACAAGGAGAGAGCGTTGCCTCCCTCACCCTTGCACTCGTATATTTTTCGATATTTGTCGTAGTATTTGTTGTGTGTGGGATATATGTTTTTTTGGTAGTCGTCTATAAAACATTTATTTGTTTATTTCAAAAATTAATAATTTATCTTTTTTGGAGGGGGGTTCATTGTTCTTTTAATATTTGAAGGTTTTTTTTAAATTTATTTTATATGTCCATTCATACATATTGTGTGTATTTAAAAGTGTGTTTGCTGCAAAGTTTTTTTTTCAAATTTAATTTATATAAAACAAACTAAAATATTTGAATATATACATACTTACCATCATATACATAATATTGGAGAATATATGTATTTTATTTATTCTTAAATGATTACGATTCAATTTTCCCGTTCGTTTCCTAAAGAAATATTTTTTTTTATATTTTCCACTAGTATATTTTACGAATAAGCTTATAAACAGAATTCTGGCGACTACGGCATAATTGGCTGTTATATGTTAGTCAAATAAATGCACACATATATATATATATATAAATATATATATATATATATATTTTATTTTTCAAACTAGCTTGTGCGGACAGAATGCTTTAACAATGCTTTAGTACTTTTTATATTCGTCGTATTTTCATTCAGGCTGATTTTTAGAGTTCCGTACACCAAAGGTGAAAAAAGGAACCCTATTGTTTTCGCTATGCTGTCCGTCTGTCCGTAACACGCTATTTTCTCAGGAACCATAAAAGCTACGGAACTGAAATTTGGACCTTGGCCGCTACAACAACAAATGCATGAGAATTAAAAATTAAAGGGTGTTCCAAAACGAACAACGAAAAATTTTAAAATCCCATGTAATAAACATACATATACATATATTTTTCCAAAGAAATTAAATAAATAAATGCATAAATCCTACATGAAATGTAAATAAATGACTAAAAATTTTAGTTGTACAAATACATTAATTTAATTTGAAATTTATTTGCTGGTGGTTTAGCTTGGTCTATATACATATTTCATTGGCGCTTGAACCAAATCATCAGTAGACTTCAACCACAAATTTTGAACAGTCACAAACCTCTTACTTTATGCACAGACTTTCAAAAACTATATGAGAATTCATAGAATAATAATATTTTTGAAAATCACAAAGACAAAATAAGCTTAGTAGGCTTTGAAACTCATACAAAACCCAGCAAATAATTTATATTCGATATGAATCTATTTTATTTTTCTACACCTTCATACAATTAGAAATCCATTGGATAACAATAAAAGTAATTACAAGGCAAAATGAAAAATAAAATCTAAAATTTAACATTTAAGAAATAAATAAATTTCAAATTAAAATATAATTATGACAATATGTCGAATAATAAATTTCTTAAATGTCAAATACATTAATTTTTTTATAGAAATTTTTACTTTGTATCATTTTCAAAATTTTATTCAATGACGATCATTAAAATTTTGGGTACTTTTATTAACTTTAAAGTACGCCAACAATAGTGTGAAGTCCTTTTTCATAACAATTTTTTAATATTTCATATTGCATATAATATTCGTATTCGTATTCGCGAATATCGTTTGAAATATTCGTATTCGTATTCGTATTCGCGAATATCGTTTAAATATTCGTATTCGTATTCGCGAATATCAAAAATTGACATTCGTTACATCAGTAGTACATATGTATGTATTTATATTTACACTTAAAATTTGTAAGATTAGTGTATTTTTATATAGACTACAGCAATTAATACTAAAATTTAAAAAATTTTAAATTAAAGGGTGATCCATTAGTTAATGCAACTTTGACTATGTAATTTTGACAACTTGCTATATCTTCGAAACCGTAAGAGGTAAACTCTTGAAATTTTCAAAAACGGTTTAACTAAAAAAATCTGAAAATTATAAAATCGCCAAACGAAAAAAAAATCGCCAAAAATTAAAAAAAAATCGCCAATATTAAAAAAAATTTCTAACACTAAAATAAGTCGCAAAATTCGAAAAAATCGTCCAAATGAAAAAAATCGCCAAAAACCGAAAAAATCACCAAACTACGAAAAAGGCGCCGATAACAAAATAATTGTTCATATGTAAAAAAATCGCCAAAATTAAAAAAAAATCGCCAAATTGAAAAAAACGCCAAAAACCGATATAAATCGCCAAAATGAGAAAAAAAGTTTCAAAACTGAAAAAAGCGCCTAAATTAAAAAAAAAATTCGCCGAAATGACGAAACGCTTATTTTATGCTATACGCATTAATAGTTTTTTAAAGGTCAATACTCAAAGAGTACTCAAAACGATACTTTTGTCATTCTCTGGCAGAGTGAACTTGCTTTTAATTTATCAATCACTTTTAGTTAAAGTGCAGATGTAATAACGAACAAGTGTTTATTCATGCGATAAAATCTTAAATTCAAACACGAGTATCCACCTCCCAAGTACGCAGCTTGTAAATACTTTTCAATAAACTATTAAGACTTGTCAAATTATCGAATAAATATGACCAATTTCAAATATAGAGTAAAAAAATAATTTGATGATTTTCTATGCTGTGTGAACAAGCGTCTGAGCCAACCCCCCAACCCTCCAACAAAGTATGAGGTAGTCAAGTGAAATTGCAAAAAAAATAAACAAAAATTGCATTCACATTTGTACACTTACATTCAATTTCTACATTATATGGACTATCAATATACATTTGAGAAATAAATCTCTTACGAATTTCCACATACAAATAGTCCATTTGCGGAGTATTAAAGGGAATATCTCTCTCTTAACAAAAAAAAAAAGAAAATCGTAGCAAACCAAGAAGTAATTATGTGCGAATATACTGCTTTCACTGTACTTATCAAGCGCTTTCAATGAACGATAAGATGATAATGTGTTAATTACCTTAAATAGACTAAAATGCTGTTGGCGTTAAATGGACCAATTAAAAAAAATAAACAACAACAAAACTATTTGTGTGTTGAAAAATACAAAAGAAAATGAATGCTGCAAAAGCTACTTAATTTTCTTCTAATGATAACAAAAATAATAAAAAGACGACGACAGACAGCACAAACAAACAAACAAACAAGTGCCACCACCAAATTAACCTCTTTTTGTATTTCAATGTAAATGTCAGAGATAAAGAAGAATGTAGAGAGCGCAGTAAATAAAGACCAAGGAAAACAAAGAAAATCATTTAAACTTTCAAAACAATTAGATTAGAATGTCGACTTTAAGTCACCCTTTCCACTCATTGATAAGTATATAAGGATTATTAAAAGACAGTAAGGCCAGCAAATAAGGATTTTTTAGCTAAGAAAATAATAATAATAAAAAAAAACAAATGAGGAGGATGTATTCGGCACCGACGAATTTTATATACTCTCCACAATAGTGATTTTTATGACAAATTCAGAATTTTAAAGAACAATCTTCTAAAACGAGCCTTTTTAGAGCTTTTGAAGATTAAAAAGATGTTTTTTCAAGTTCCCATTTTGGAAAATGTACCGAAAAATGCAAAATCTCGATTTAAAAAAAAATAATGAGTTAGAACCTTACCTTACCTTAGAACTCGTATATGTAACATGAACAGCAACATGCGGTTGATAGATAAATTTTTACAACAAAGTTGATAAATCAGTATTACGAAATGCCAGCGGTTGAAAAGATCAATGTCAGTGTTATCAATGATCAAGTCAACAAAATGTACAAAATCACTATTGTGAATAGTTAGACATTAACGGTAATTTATTCTCTTTTTTTCAACTACAAAATAGTGGGAGAAAAATATTCACTCGTAATCAGCGTTGCCAAATGTGCAGTTTTCCCTGATTTTTAGCAGTTTTTCTAAGCATTCTGCAGTTTTGCAGATTTTTGCTGAAAAAATAAGTTTTTCTATAAATTGTGCAGTTTTTGCAGTTTTTCGGGTTCCGTGCACCAAAGGTGAAAAAGGAACCCTATTGTTTTCGCTACGCTGCCCGTCTGTCCGTCACACGCTATTTTCTCAGAAACCGTAAGAGCTACGGACCGGAAATTTGGACAGAGTATGTATAGCCTTGGTCGCTACAACAACATGTACATGAGAATTAAAAATTAAAGGGTGTTCCAAAACGATGTAATTTTGACAACTTGCTTTATCTTGGAAACCGTAAGAGGTAAACTCTTGAAATTTTCAAAAACGGTAAAAGTAAAAAATCCGAAAATTATAAAATCACCAGACCAAAAAAATCGCAAAAAAATTTAAAAAAATCACCAAAAATTTAAAAAAATCGCCAAAATTAAAGAAAATTTCTAGCACTAAATAAGCCGCAAAATTCGAAAAAATCGTCCAAATGAAAAAAATCTCCAAAATGAAAAAAAGCGCCAAAAACCGCAAAAAATCAAAAAAACTCGAAAAAAATCGCCAAATTAAAAAAAATCGCCAAATTGAAAAAACGCCAACAACCGAAAAAATCGGAGAAAAAAAGTGTCAAAACTAAAAAAGCACCTTTCAGTTAGGTCGCCAAAATGAAGAAACGCAAAAAACCGAAAATCGCCCAAATTAAAAAAAATCGCCAAAACGAAAAAAACTCAAAAAAAAGCCAAAAACCGAAAAAATCGATAAAACCAAACAAAAAAAAAATCGCCTATATGAAAAAAATTCCCAAAATTAAAAAAATCGCCAAAATAAAAAAAAACGCCAGAATTAAAAAACGTGAAAAACCAAACAAAAAAACCTTAAAACTAAAAAAAACCTTAAAACTAAAAAAAAACGATTAAAACCGAAAAAACTCAAAAACTAAAAAAATGACAAAACTCTATTTTATATAGGCTAAAGTTCGTATTTAGTTACATATCTCGTATCCGTACGGAACCCTTCGTGCGCGGGTCAAAGTCGTACTTCACTGAATTTATTTATTTTTACTTTTGAATCTTAATTTTATTTTTTCCATTTCGATATCTGCACCCATAGTTTTACCCATTTTGATTAATATTTATAAAAGAGTTAAGGTTTATTAGTTCTTTTTCAAGCAGCAAGAAGGAATTCACATGAAAGTTGTGTTTTTCTAATATGCCATAGTGCAACTCAAACACTTCCCTTTCAATTAATGAATAAAAACTTTCATAAATTGTTTTAATATTCAAGTGTCTAAATTCCTAAAATCTATCGTGCGTAGCGTGCATTTGTGTTTTAAAGAAAACCGCGTAAAATTTTTATGGTGACAGATTTCACAATTACGCAAGTAAAATTTTCTTTTATAATAAAATTCATAAAACGAAAAAATATTCTGTTTGTTTTTTTTTCAAAACATTAAGGATATGATCGTCATTATACAAACGCAAACAGAAGGCAGAAAGGATAAGATGGTATTTTGTCTGTGTTCATTATTTTCATTATCAACCTAAAAATTTTTACCTTGCAATAAATACCATTCGTCCAAAAAATCCAGTCCCATTGTGATAAACCGTATTGTTTGTCTTCAGGGTCTTTTTTGTCTTCTGAATTATAGTTTTTATGAAATTTCTTTTGCATGTGGACAAATATTACACATTTCTTCAATTAAGAATTTCACACTTTTTTATTTTTTAAAATTTCTTTTTGTAATTTATTTTTTTTTTACTTCTTACGAACAGTATTTTCTATTGTATTAATCTTGCGTTCTAATCTGTTTGTATCTCTGTATACTTTTGAATTGATTTTTTTTCTGCTTTAACTGCAGTTGACAATTCATTCATGTGTATGAATAAAATGCAAAAGTGTTAAATTGTTTAGAAGAAAAGTATTGATTTTTCCCCTTCGTTTCCAATTAATGCGATTTAATGATGTTTCTTAATGAGATGGCAACATAATAAAAAAATAAAAAGATAAAGAATGCGTGAAAAGTTTTTTAGGCTTTAAGAAAGAAAAATATATGTAAAAATGTTTCATTTTCCTTTTAAGAATGTTTAATTAAACAAAGAGAAGTATACTTTCTCCAAGTAAATATTAAAAGAATTTTTAAAGTTAAATATAAGAAAAAAAATTGCAAGAAACTACATATTTTTATACAGTTTTACAATGTTTTTGAAGTTTTGAGATTAATTTCCCAATCAAGCTTGAGTTACAAAATGTTCAATTATATTTACAAGAATTGAATAAATTCAGTGAAGTGCGACTTTGAGCCGCGCACTAAGGGTTCCGGACGGACCTAGATATGTAATTTTATATGAACTTTAGCCTTTTGGGTTTTTTCCTTTTTGGTTTTTTTGAGCGTTTTTTAGTTTTTGGCATTTTTTGCGTTTTTTGACGCTTTTTTTTAGTTATGGCACTTTTTTTACCGTTGTGTCGATTTTTACAGTTTTTGGCGTTTTTTTCATTTAGGCGTTTTTTTTCATTTAGGCGTTTTTTACTTTTGACGGTTTTTCGCGTTTTGACGATTTTTGGCGTTTTTTTAATTTGGCAATTTTTTTAATTTTGGCCATTTTTTTCATTTTGGCGTTTATTTTCATTTAGGATTTTTTTTAGTTTTAACGCTTTTTTCGCGTTTTTGCGATTTTTGGCGTTTTTCCAATTTGGTGATTTTTTTCGTTCTGTCGATTTTTTTCATTTTTGGCAATTTTTTTCATTTGGGCGATTTTTTTTAGTTTTGGCGATTTTTTCGTTTTTTGGCGTTTTTTCAACTTGTCGATTATTTTCATTTTGTCGATTTTTTGATTTTGGCGATTTTTTTTCATTTCGGCGATTTTTTTCATTTGGGAGTTATTTAGTTTTGACGCTTTTTTCGCGTTTTGGCGATTTTTGGAGTTTTTTCAATTTGGCAATTTTTTAATTTTGGAGATTTTTTTCATTTTGGCGATTTTTTTTTTCATGTAAGTGATGTTTTAGTTTTGGCGCCTTATTCGCGTTTTGGCGATTTTCTTCGGTTTTTGGCTTTTTTTCATTTTCTTGATTTTTTCGGTTTTGCCGATTTATTTTAGACTCGAAACGAGAAGTGGTTTCAATATAAAGTGTATCTAAAAATACAATAGGATGCATACAAAATTGATATCCTATGTTAGATCAATAATTTTTTAAATAATAAAAATAATTTCCCTTATCGTATTTTATTACCCGAGCACGTTTAATAGCTAATAATTCGTTATTAACTTTTATGTAATTAGACAGATATGTATGTAAGTTTATAAATTACATAGTGACGCATAAAATGTATCATTTCACCAACCACTAAATTCACGCACTTCACACATATTACTGTAAAACCTGAACTTGCACTAAAATAGAATACGAGAAGTGGTTTCAACATTAACGTCTATCTAAAAATGCTGTAGGAAGCAAATAATTAAGAAGTTGGTTTATTAAAAAAAATTATAATTTAAAATTTGTAGTGCTAAGTTAATATTTTTAGGGGCGTGGTCATGCCCAATTTGGTATACATATGTAAGTGTACGCGCCGTGCACACTTTTCTAAATTCAACAACGTTAAATCTTTAGAGCTCAAGGTGAGTGCCAAGTTTCGGAAAAATGGGCCAGCTAGAAGCACTTGAAATATAATATTAATTGTTAATAGGGATGGTCTCGCCCACTTCTTTAAGCCCAAAGCTATGTCATTCTAAGAGCCAAAATTCTTTGCAAAGTTTCGTGGGATTCGGATAAGTAGAAATACATATGTATAACTTAATACTAACTTTTCATGGACGTAGCCCCGCCTTCTTTTTCTGCACACGATTAAGTATTTTTCAGAGCTCAAGGTGAGTGCCAAGATTTGTGAAAATTTTACTTAGTTACTTCATAACTCGGTACATGAAAAGTTGATAATCTCCTCCTATTTTAAAAAAATTTTAATTAAAGGGTGTTCTATCATGACTATGTAATTTTGACATCTTGCTGTATCTTGACCGTCAGAGGCAAACTCTTGAAATTTTCAAGAACGGTAAAACTAAAATATCCCAAAATTATAAAATCGCAAAACAGAAAAAAATCGCCAAACCGAAAAAATCGCTCAAATGAAAAAAATTGCAAAAATTAAAAAAACGCCAGAAACCGAAAAAATCGCTTAAACGAAAAAAAAGGCGCCAAAACTTAAAAAATTAAAAAAAAAATCCCAAAAATTAAAAAATTGCCGAAATTAAAAAAAAGCCAAAAACCGAAAAAATCGCCAGAACGAAAAAAAGTTGTCAAAACTAAAAAAGCGTCAAAACTTAAAAAAAATCGCCAACACCGAAAAAAACGCTCATAGAAGTGATAAAACTTCTTTTGACAGTGTACCCCATAGAACTAACCCGCGCTTAATTATTTAAATTCATTCGCTTAAATGCTTTCTTTGTAGAATTTGGCGAGTTAATTATTCGGGATCACTGTATTTATTTACATAAATTTACCTAAATTTAACATTTCTTTCTAATTAATCTTTTATAATGTCAAGATAACCGGGATCAGAATTATTCCAAGTAGAAATTTCCTGCATTAGACGATCACCTGGACACTCGGTGGCACTAACTTGTCTGTGACCAATTAATTTAAAGTTAGGATATATATAACCATGGTTTAAACCCACTGATATAACTTTTTTAGCAGCTTGCAACATTTTTGGAGCAGGCAATTCCTCTGAAAATTAAATTATGCGTTTGCTTAGTTTCGTTTTTCTTATATAAAATTTTTCAAACTCACTTCTCCAGTCACCTATTAAACAAATACCCAAGCCTTTTCTATTATATCTGTATGTATGAGCACCAGTAACATTATAACCTCTGCCCTCATAGATTTTGCCATCTCCACCTATCCCAAAACTGTAACCAATATCATTCCAACCATTTACGACTTGATGTTGATGCTGCATCGATCTCATGGCTTTTTTACAATCTTCTGTGCTATAACAGGCTGCTGGGATATAGGAATGATGTATTATTACAAATGACACGGGTTCCGGCAAGTACTCTGGCTTGTCTCTTGGTTCAGCGCCGCCCCATTGGTCTTGTGTAATAATGTTACATATTGGCTGTTGAGCGTAAATAAAACCTGAAAGTTGTAATTGATAAATGAATTATTTGAATCGCCCAGTTTATGTTAACCCCTAAAGTATGCTATTGATTTCATTAACTTAAAAAAAAATAACTTTAAAAAAAATAAATTTGGCATAAGTTGATAAAAAAATGCTAAGCAAAAGCTTTACTGCGGCAGTACCCGAGTGCCACACATATTTTTTATTGGTATTATTATCAATAATAATAATAATAATAATATTTAATGAATGATTTAATAATATTGAATAAATGAAGGTTTTATAATGCAAAGCCATTTATGGGGCAGACAAAATCCTGCCTTTAGCTAAGGGCAAGTTTTGAATATGACCCTAAATCTGACTCCCCCAGCAACAAAACGTGTTCTATGATTCTTTTTACTTAATATAATTAAACACTTTAAAATCAATACTCAATACATATATATTATTGAAATTTAAAATTTTATTCAATAACATGTTTTTATTGAAAATAATTCTTGTCTATTTTTTTCTGTGCCATAGAGCAAAAATAAAAAAAAACATACTTAAGTTACAACAATTTGACAGCATACCCCGTAGAACTAACCCACGCTTAATTAATTAAACATATTCGCTTAAATGATTTCTTTGTAGATTTTGGCGAGTTAATTATTCAAGGATCACTGTATTTATTTGCATAAATTTACATAAATTGAACATTTCTCTTTCTAATTAATCCTTTATGATGTCACGATAATTGGGATCAGAATTATTCCAAGTAGAAATTTCCTGCATTAGACGATCACCTGGACACTCGGTAGGTCTAACTTGTCTGTGACCAATTAATTTATAGTTAGGATCTATATAACCTTGTCTTAGCCCCACTGATATAATTTTTTGAGCAGCTCGCAACGTTTTGTTAGGAGGCAATTCCGCTGAAAATTAAATGAGATGTTTTTTTACTTTCCTTTTTTTAAATAAAGTTTTTAAAACTCACTTCTCCAGTCACCTATTAAACAAATGCCCAAGGCTTTTGTATTGTATCCTTTTGAATGAGCGCCAGTAACATTATAACCTCTTCCCTCATAGATTTTGCCATCTCCACCTACTCCAAAATTGTAACCAATATCATTCCAACCATTTACGACTTGATGTTGATGCTGCATAGATCTCATGGCTTTTTTACAATTTTCTGTGCTATAACAGGCTGCTGGGATATAGGAATGATGTATAATTACAAATGGCACGGGTGCCGGCCAGTGCTCTGTCTCGTTTATTGGTTTAGCGGCGCCCCATTGTTCTCTTGTTATCATGTTACATATTGGCTGTTGAGCGTAAATGAAGCCTGAAAGTTAGACAGAGATACAGTTGCCAAAATTACATTAACTGTTAGAAGACCGTTTAATTTTGATTTTTTAAATTGCTGTAATAGTTGTTGTAGTCTGCATAAAAATG
Organism: Tachina fera; assembly: GCA_905220375.1. Lineage (NCBI taxonomy): Eukaryota > Metazoa > Arthropoda > Insecta > Diptera > Tachinidae > Tachina > Tachina fera. Next base: position 184,124,809 of record LR999963.1, read on the forward strand.
CACTAATGTATTAAACACATTTGCCACAGTAGGCTACACGAACACACGACTTCAAATGCGGATAGCAGCATTTGTTGCCTTGTAGCCAGCTAGTTAATTATTTTGGAGACGGCAGCAGCACTCCATCTGCAACTCATCTTCAAGTATAAATACATAGTTCAGTATTGCCACCTTCAAATGCTTCGCATTTATAAAAATTAAATTTTTCTTTTGAAATGTACTTATGTATATGACGACCTAAACGTATAATAAATTCAGTAAAGTGCGACTTTGACCCGCACACAAAAGGTTCCGTACGGACAAGAGATATGTAATTCAATATGAACTTTAGCCTATATAAAATATAGTAGTTTTCGAATTTTTTTTCGTTTTTGGGTTTTCTTTCGGTTTCGCCTTTTTAGTTTAGGCACTTTTATCTCGTTTTGGCGATTTTTTTGTTTTTTACGTTTTTTAATTTGGCGATGTTTTTTATTTGGGCGATTTTTCTAATTTTTGCAACTTTGTTTTTGGTTTTTGACGATTTTTTCGGTTTTTGGCGTTTCTTTTTCATTTAAGCAATTTTTTTAGTTTTGACACTTTTTTTCTCGTTTGGCGACTATTTTCGGCTTTTTGCGTTTTTTTAATTTTTGGCGATTTCTTCGGTTTTTGGCGTTTTTTTATTTTGGCGACTTTTTTCATTTAGGCGCTTTTTTAGTTTTGACACTTTTTTTGTCTCATTTTGGTGATTTTTTTCGGTTTTGGCGTTTTTTCAATTTAGCGATTTTTTTTTTTTAATTTGGAAACTTTTTTTCATTTTGGTGATTTTTTTTCATATAAACAATTACTTTTGTTTTGGCGCCTTTTTCACGTTTTCACGTTTTGGCGATTTTTTTTCGGTTTTTGGTGTTTTTTTTTAATTTTGACGATTTTATCAATTGGGCGATTTTTTCGAATTTGGCGATTTATTTTAGTGTTAGAATTTTTTTTAATTTCGGCGATTTTTTTTAAATTCTTGGCAATTTTTTTTTAATTTGGCAATTTTATAATTTTTGGAGTATTTTTTACCGATTTTGAAAATTTCAAGAGTTTACCTCTTACGGTTTCCAAGATATAACAAGTTGTCAAAATTACATAGTAAAAATTGCATTAACTGATGGACCACCCTTTAATTTAATTTAGTGCTAATTGCTGTAGTCTATATAAAAATTCACTAATTTTACAAATTTCAAGTGTTAATATACATATGGATACACAATTGTATGTATGTCTATTATGTATGTATGTCTGTATATTAATTATCATGTATTTGTTGTTGTAGCGGCCAAGGTTCTACATACTCTGTCCAAATTTCAGGTCCGTAGCTCTTACGGTTCCTGAGAAAATAGCGGGTGACGGACAGACGGACAGTGTAGGAAAAACAATAGGGTTCCTTTTCACTTTTGGTGTACGGAGCCCTAAAAATGAAGCAATTTATACTTTTGGATATTGTTTGTTTGTATTGTTGTTTAAACAATATGAAATAATTGTACGATATCATTCATTCCACATTTTGTATTATACTGGCAACACTGAATTTTCTCATTGCAGACAAAGAAATAGAAATTAGTTTAATTGGATTACAAGGACAAAATCAGCATAGATAACAACCTGCCGCCCTGTTGCCCTGCTGTCTTCAAAATAAAACATTTGTATTCAATGCTTGACATTTTGTAGTCGGCAGCCTGCTGTGGTGAATGTGTTTTATGCATTACTTTGAAAATTTCAATTGTCTTTATAAATTTGCATGTACGAGTATGTATGTATGTATGTGTGTATATTACATTAGCACTTCATAATTTTTAATTGTTCGCTTTAGATTACCCTTTAATTCTGGACTTTCATATTGTTGTTGTTGTAGCGGTTTTAGGTTCACTTATGGCTCTTGAAAAAAAATCCTCTGACAGACAGACTGACGGACGGACGCACATCTTAGACGAAACAATAGGGTTCCTTTTCACATTTGGTGTACGGAACCCTAAAAAATATGTATGTAGCTGCTGCTTGAAACGCCAATACATACCCTGTAGGAAATCGAACTGACACAATACTAGTCATGTGACCGGTCCCCAAGTGATAGGGACTAGTCCGAGTTCTAACACTTCCTACACTTTTCACTTTTACATGGGGATGGCCTAGGATGGGTTTAATTGATACTTAATATGCACCTTGTGACTTGTCACTGAACTATGCCATAGGGATCTATTCGGTGTAGAATAATTTAATAAATTTACCAATTGAATTCGGACATTTAACTGTAACAATGAAAACTTATAATTTGTTTTATTGTTACAAATGCAATTATAATTATAATATATTTTTAAGCAGAAAATTTTTTGTGATTCGAACCGACAACCTCGTGCAAAACAGGCTTGTACACTACCCACTCAACCATATGGGCAGTCATATTTCAAAAGTATAAATGCCAGTTAAGCTGAGGTTAATATCTCAGTATAGTTACGGGACTGGTTCCAAAGTCATATTGGAGGGAGCAATTAACATTATATTTACACTATTTGATAGGTCCATGTATTCAACCACATCGAACATGTTCAGTGCCGTTTACTACAATACTAGACCGAGTCCAGATTAAATTGGCTCAAGATCAAGACGATGCATCACGAAAATGGTGAATATGTAACCATTTACACGAAATGTCTTTTTTCACCATACACTTCTCAGTACTTTTGATAACTCTCGAATAGGAATAGTACGTTTGGATCAATTGTCACCAAATTTTCTGCAGGGTACTTACAAATGTTCATTCATATAAAATTAACACATACAAATATTATAAATTCATACACACATCTGGAGCGATTTCCTCCCCCATAGAATAGAACTAAAACATTCCCACTTTTTAGCAATTTCTATTTTTGTGGACAACTAATGTGTGATTTTTAAATTCTACACAAACTTTATAATAATTTTTTTTGCACTAAAAAAAAATTCGTTAGTAAACCAATCGCACTCTCACCTCTGTAAACAAAATATATGCATGCATTAAAACTTGAAACATCATTTTACTAAACTTTTTGATATGTGATTTGAGGAAAAAGCTTTTATTTTGTAAACAATTAAGCTGGACTCAATTCCTTGTTAAATTTTCCCTATGTTGTGTATTGCAACCGAAGACCAGTTAAGCGCAAACTACTGTATAATACAGAAAAACCTTAGTTTAGTTACTGTTTGTAATAATAAATTTTTTATAACAGCGATTAACTAACCACGCGTTCTTAAAAGCAGCGATTTGTGTTCTCTTAAACTCTCAGCACAACTGACACTAATTTCGCAGCTGCAGTTAATTTTATTTTGAAAAATAATGAACATACATGCATACTCGTACATACATGTATGTAAATATTAATAATAAAAAGTGGTAGAGAAATGCAAATTATTGAAGCCGGTCCTTGCATGCGAATTCAAGTTAATCCGCTGTTAAAACTACAGTCAAATACCATTTACAATTTTTTATATGTATGTGATTTACAAAGGTTTTTTCTTGATTTCATATTATTTTGCTGCATTTACATATGTACATATCATTGCCTTAATACAGAAAGGCCCTAACTCATTATTTTTTTAAATCGAGATTTTTGTGTTTTTCAATATATTAGATGTTCTTCTATCGAAATATACAAAAAACTCGTTTTCAAAAAAATAATAAGTTAAGGCCTTTCTATATTAAGGTAACAGTATGTATTTATTCTTTTTTATAGAATAACTGAGCTATAGAAATTGTGACCAATGTGAATTACTTGTAAGTGCGATAAAATATGTTTTTACACGATTAAAATAAAATCTTTATTTTTTTCTACAAAGTTACTTTTTCTAAAACAGAAGTGCTTTCTTTAAGAATTTTTTTAAAAAGTTGTTTTTCTTAAAAAGTACTTTTGGCTTGAAAGTTGCTTTCTAAAAAAATACTATTTAAAAATTTAGTTTTTCTAAGAAAATAACTTTTGCAAAAATATGCTAAAAACTTTTTTTTCTCTAAAGAGGTACTTTTCTGAAAAGATAGTTTTCTAAAAAGGTACTTTTTTAAAAAAAATGTACTTCTGGTAATGAGGTGCTTTTTCCAAAAAGGTATATTTTTCAAATGTTTATTTTTCCTAAAAGTGACTTTTTCTTAGAAGTAGGGTTTTCTTGAAAAGGTACTTTTTATAAAAGGTTCTTTTTGTAAAATGGCACTTTTTCTGAAAACGAACTTTTTCTGCAAAGGTACTTTTTCTGAAAAGATATTTGTTCTGAAAGAGTACTTTTTCGAAATGTCTAATTTTTCTAAAAAGGTACTTTTTCTAAAAAAAAGGTACTTTTTCACTTTTGCTAAATGTATAATTTTTCTACAAATTCTTTTTTGCAAGCAATAAATTTTTAAAGGTACCTTTGAAAAAAAGGTTGGATACTCTTTTTACACGCTAAATTCTTAAGAACTTTTAGGCAAGTACTATTTAGAAAAAGTACTTTTTACAAATAGCTCTTTTTGGAAAAAGGTGCTCTATGTAAAAAGGCACTTTTGTGAAAAGGTACTTTTTCTTGATAGGTACTTTTTCTGAAAAATCACTTACTTAAAAGGTGCTTTTTGTAAAAAGCTACTTTTTCTAAAAAACTACTTCTTTTAAATGTCCACATTTTGTAAAATCCATTTCTTTAAAGATACTTTTAGAAAAGTACTTTTTCAAAAAAATTTAATACTCTTAAAAGATAGATTCTTAAGAAGTTTTTAGCAAGTACTATTTAAAAAAAGTACTTTTTTTAAAAAAATAAAATTTTTCTAAAAAGATGATTTCTTTAAAAAGTACTTTTTCTGAAAAGGTATTTTCTCTGAAAAGGTACTTTTTCTGGAAACGTACTTTTGCTAAATGTATAATTTTTCTAGAAATTCTTTTTTGCAAGCAATAATTTCTTAAAGGTACTTTTGAAAAAAGGTTGGATACTCTTTAAATGGTAAATTCTGAGGAACTTATTATGAAAAAGTACTTTTTACAAAAAAGCACTTCTTGGAAAAAGCTGCTCTTTGTAAAAAGGTCCTTTTGTGAAAAGTTCCTTTTTCTGAAAAGTCACTTTTTCTGAAGTCACTTTTAATTTTTTAATAAAATATTTTTGTAAAGGTACTTTTGAAAAAGTACTTATTTTTAGAAATAGTACCTTTTCTGAAAAGTCAGTTACTTAAAAGGTGCTTTTTGTAAAAGGAAAAGGCACTTTTTCTAAAAAAAGTAATTCTTTTAAATGTCCACATTTTCTAAAAACCATTTTTAGAAAAACACATTTTCAAAAAAAAAAAATGAAGACTCTTAAAAGATAAATTCTTAAGAAGTTTTAAGCAAGTACTATTTTAATAAAGTACTTTTTTTAATAAAAAAAAATTTTCTAAATAGGTGATTTCTTTAAAAAGTACTTTTTCTGAAAAAGTACCTTTTCTGAAACCGTACTTTTTCTGGAAGGATGGTTTTTCTGAAAAGGTACTTTTTCTGGAAGGGTGCTTTTTCTGAAAAGGTACATTTTCTGAAAATTTTACTTTTTCTGGAGAGGTACTTTTTGATAAAAGGTACTTTTTCTTAAAAAGTACTTCTAAATGTCTACTTTTTGAATTTTTTTTTCTAAAAACTAATTTTTATTAAAAGATACGTTTAGAAAAGTACTATTTAAAAAAAGTGTCTCAAATGATATTTTTTATAAAAGTTTTTTCTAAGTGTTATTTTTTTGCACATCTGATACGTCGTGCCTGCATATAGACATTCAGATAAACCACCATAGAATCAAAAAAAAACATACTTGAGGCCATTATTACAACTTGTTGTCGGATCGATAAATAGCTTTGCATTATAAAACATTCATTTATTATTTTTTATCCATTAATTAATAATAACAATAAAAACTGAAAGATTGTAATAATGCAAATAATGTTTAGCGGGCAGCCAAATCATTCTTTTAACTAACGGCAAATTGTAATAATGGCCCTTAAGTTAAAAACCAATTTCAAACCAATGACAAACCGATGTGACCTTTATTACACGTGTTTTAAAAGATATAATAAAACACTGTAATTTATTGGTTTTTTTGTTTGTTTCAAGTTCTAGCATTTAACTTAGAATACGAGGGGAGTTTGATAATTCCGTAATTTTCTGTAAGTAATAATATTTTACCCGCCAAAATGCGGCTCTCAAAGTAGTCTCCTTTAAAATCGATACATTTAGTCTAGTGTGTTTTTTTTTTTGAAATTTGGAAACAGGAACGTTTGGCGCTAGTTGCGCTGTTACGACCACAACGAAACTCAGTAAAGCACTTTTTTTTTGTCAGAGAAATTTATGGTACATAATTTCCCTATAGTATTTGTCAAGTATTTAATTGGTCTAGGTGATGATTTTTTTTAATGTCAAAAATAATGTTTAAATTCATAAAATTTTTCCCATTTTCGTTAGAATTAACCGAACTGCGGCGCATTTTCAATAAATATCAAAAGTAAACTAAAAGAAGCAGCTTCCTCAAAATTCGACGGTCTAGTAATAAGTTACTAATTTGGCAGTATATAAATTCGTGGAATTATCAGACTGCCCTCGTATTTTCCATGTTGAATCGGGGATTTTTTTACAATTGCCGACTAAAAAGTTGTAGCGGTTGTTTTAATGTTGGGTTAGATAAATAGTAACCAAACTCTTTTTAAGTCTTATGTATTTTTTTATTGAATAGTTTTTTTTTAGTCAAGATTAAATGAAATTTCCTAAGAAATATTTTCTTAATAACAAAAACAAATCCAACATGCGAGCAAGAGAACAACAATCGATTTTTTATAAATCTATATAAATAAATTAAAATTAATTAACAACAAATTATAATAATGATTGATTTCAGATTGTATTTTTTTCAATGTAATACGATGAAGAAAGCAATTTTTGGGTATTTTTCGTTGAAAGCATTTCGGTATTAAAATGAATAACAAAAGTTAACAATTTTAAAAACCCCCCATATATCAAGAAAAGATGTTATGAGGCGATTAAATGAAAAATATTAAAATTTTTTGATCACAACTCTTACACGTATGAAACAAATTCAACTGTACACGTACACAACTACATATGTATGTGTGTGATTGATGAATTTATTTGATCGTTTCCAGAACACTTAAGGCAATAAATAAGTAGACTGTATTCAAACGGTGAATTTTTTTTATGAAATTAACTGCATGAGAGTTTTAAGAGTTCCGTAGATCAAAGTTGAAAAGAAAAAACTAATTTTCCATTTCAAACACAAAATTCTCTGAATCAAATACTAATTTTTTCAATTTAGGTCCTACAAAGAAATTTGTAAAATCAAATGCAAAATTTTGTAATAATTTGTTTGGAAAAAAACCCCGATTAGAAATGTTCTCTTAACAATTTTGTTTCAAGTATTACTTTATATTAATTGTATCAACTAGAATTTTTCAGTCCATGTTGCTTTTTGTTTTGCTTAAAACAAAATTGGATCAAACTATGGAATAGTAAAAATATTTACTGAATCAAAATTTCAAATATTTCAAACAAACTTCTGTTTAAACATTTTTTGGGAATAATTTTTTCTGTGCAGGCTGTTTTCTCATGAACCGTAAGAGCGGGAATGAAATTTTCACATAATATGTAGAACTATGGCCGCTGCAACAAAAACAACAACAACAACAACGTATGTATATGACAGTTAAAAATTAAAGGGTGTTCTGAAGCTAACAACGAAAAATGTTGAAATCCTAATGTAATATATATACAATTATATCGAGCCATAACGGTCAAAAAAGCTTAAACGACATATTTTTTAGCTTCGTTTTTTTAACGGAAAGCGATTATTTAAGATCGCAGCTAATCATTTTCTTTTTTTTTAATTTAGTTCGAAAACTGTCGCTTAAGCTTTTTTGGAGGTTAAGGCACGATATATATACATATATATAGGAACTTAAAATTTGTATGCAGACTACAACAATTCACACTGAAATTTTAAAAATCAGTTAAGGCCGTGACTCACTATCATACAAAGTCGTGCGATGAATTATTATTGTCTTTTTTCATAAACTCCATCATACCAGGTTTGTATTATTTCGTAGATCGCACGACTTTGTATGATAGTATTTTAATATTATTTTGACAACTTGCTGTATCTTGCAAACCGTAATAGGCAAACTCTTTAAATGTTCAAAAACGATAAAACTAAAAAGTTCCATAATAAAAAAATCGCCATAACGAAAAATCACCAAAAATTGAAAAAATCGCTAAAACGAATAAAAGGCAGCAAAATTAAATAGAATAATTCGTTAAAGCTAAAATAAATTGCTAAAAACAGAAAAAATCGCCAAAAAGAAAAAAATGCCACAACAAAAAAATCCCAAAACGAAAAAAATCGCAAGAACCAAACAAATCGCTAAAACGAAAAAAGCGTAAAAAATAAATAGCCAAAAATCTAAAAAAAATATTAAAACTAAAAGAACCCAAAAAAATAGACAAATCTCTAAAACTAAAAACGCCAAAAACCAAAAAAAAAAACGAAAACAAAAAAAGCGTCAAAAACCAAAAAACCGCCAAAACGAAAAAAAGCGTCAAATCAAAAAATAAAATAAATAGAAAAAAATCGAAAAAATACCAAAGTTAAAAAAACGCCAAAACCAAAAAAAGTCCCAAAAACGAAAAAATCGCAAAAACCAAATACAAATCCCTAAAACAAAAACAGCGTCAAATCTAAAACATCGCTAAAACTAAAATAAGTAACCAAACATTATCTACAAAACCTAATTGTCTTCCAATAAGAGGTTTAAATTCAATATTCATTGTAAGGATGAGGGCATGCCATTAATAATAGAAAACAATATCAGGTCATTTCGCAAAGTTGCGGCTGTGTGCCTTCGAATTCCATCTTTGAGGTCTTGAATCGATTATGGGCCACTGGAACAGACCATATCGCACAATGGGGGGTTATTATGTAATTCGATTCGAAACGGAAACTTTTCGAATTTGTATGCTATTAACAGTTTCCGTTTCGAATCGAATTACATAATAACCCCCTGGACCATAAACAGTCACAGCTACTATTCAGATGCAAGTATGTAATTAAATAAAAGCATAACGGTATTTTATATTCTTCAAGAAGACTTTATTACCCAAGAAATTGTTGCAGTCGTTAGAGATTTGTAAAATTAATTCGTTTATAAAAAAACAAAATCACTTTAAGCATTTTGAGTTGTGAATGTTTATGATTTAGTGTGCGATATCTTCACGTAGCCCCAAAGAAAAAAAACTAAAGGTGCTAAATTACAAGACCTCGGTGATTACAAGACAGCAATGATATTTCTATATTAATGATATTGTTACCAGAGCTGCCCTGCCGTTTGTGGTTATTTCTAACCAAATGTATTTATTTTTTTCTTTAATGTGGAGATGTGAATATTTTTCTCATTTTGGTTATTTTTTTCCAAAAATACACATGTACATATTTTATATGTTATACTTTTTAAGCTTTTATGTTCTTAAATTTTTAGTATTGCTACCAAGGCAACGGATAATAAAACAGCTGTGACTAAAATCGCTAGTGCAGCCACCTGTTATGAATGCGCCTTGAATGCTACTCACTTGTTTACAATACTTTTCTTTTACAACACTGTCAACAACTATTTAACAATTTAACTAAATGTTCGCAACTCTGTACAACAGAGCACTATGTGGTACATAATAGGTGACCACTTTTGTCTGCCCGCATCGCCTCCTTCCCAAGAAAAGTGCGTAACAGTCAGAAAATTCCAAATCGAAAACTTGACGATATTTGGTTCAAATTCCTGTTTTTCAGAAATAGATTCATGGGCTGTAATAAAGGAACACCTTATCTATAAATTTGCATTAATTTTTCCCGTCTCGGTTGCATCATTTAACGGAAAAGTCCTTTGGAAAAGCATTATTCGAATTTTTATAGCTTAACAGAGCTCTGTTAACACCCTAACAGAGCTCTGCTGAAGCACAAGGTTTATGTCAAGGGTTATAAATTTTAAAATTTAACATCACACACATTCAAACTATTATACTGTGAAGTGCAACTTTTGTTTACTTTAATAACTTTAATAATAACTGTTATTTTTTATATACATACATGTACAAGCGTTAACTTATTACATACATACATATGTAGGTAAAAGAATTGTATTTGTTTTGTTGTTATTATTATTAACTGTATTCAAATCACATGCGTTACATTATAAATATGTATGCATTTTAAATCCCAGTAAAAAAATGGAAGTCATTCTAGTGGGACTACATTTTCATTGCTTGCAAAAAATCAATATTTTTAATTTGCCAAGAGTGAGCAAAAAACCATGTAGAAGCTTATTTTAGTCATACAAAAAACCGTGTAACTCCTCCATAGTGTTAGAAAATACTCACCAGAATAAAAAAAAATTATTTTTTTAAAGAAATTTATGAACTAATTTTAGTCTAAAATTTAAAACTTATTTGCTTAAATTTACATGAAATCACTGTTTCGTTTAATAAAAATACTACATATAGAAATTTGGTTAGACATTTTCTCATTTGGTAACTTTTAAAGCGAATTTTGGTTGTTAAAATTTTTTGGTTGTGGCAGCACTGATTGTTACTTGAGTTATTGTTAAAAACAAACATCAATAAAATAAACATCAATATCTTCCAATTAATGCCTTCAAAGTGTTTCGCCTTCGAAAAACTAAACACACTATGTACTTATGTGTATAAAACATATTTCATATAATAATTTCAAGATTATTATAAATAATTTTGGAATTATAAATATTTGTCAAAAAAAAAAAAAATAAAAATAAAAAAGATAAACAACCTGGTTTACTAATTTATAAAAAAAAACAACAACAATAGTGCTAAATTACGGGTATGTAATTAACCAAATACTGATAAAGACAATTTTTCGTTGCTATTAACGTCTATGTGTATTAAGTTATTAATCAACACAATTGCAATTGATAAAATTAAAAAAAACAGGTACTTTTTTTATCTACTAAAGCTTGTTTTTTGCTTTATATAATATACTCGTACATACATACATAATATTTAACAAAGTGAGTTGTAAAATTAAATAATTTTTGATTTTAATTAAAATTGACATTCATAATAACAGCAGCACACTTCACTATCAAGTTTTTAATAAAAAAAATCTAAAAATCTAAGTGACATTCATTCATTTATTTCTTCAACTCAAATGAGCTCAATAACAGTAATGGAAAACTCTCTGTAGACAGTTTGATGTTCAAACGTAACAAGTCAGTTGTTGTACAGCTTAATTAGATTATAAAATTTACTTCTTGGCGTACTATAATGATGAAAAAGGGTAAAATATTTCCCATTTTCCCAACTCTCTTTAACTAAAACGTTAAAATTTGTTTCCGTGCAAATTTCAGTAAAAAGCTAAAAATTTTCAGATAAAAATATATATTTTAATTTAAATTTAATTTTAATTTAAATTAAAAATTTTTCTATAACTAATATGCATTTTGACTTGCTTTTCTACTAATTATCTGCATGTTTTTAATATAGATTCTTTGCAAGTAGTGAAAATGTGGTTCCTTATACCAGACTCTTAGAGAGTGCTAGTGTTTACAACCATTTTCATAAATTTGCTCAGTGAATAAAAATTTTTTAAGAATTAGACCCATTAGTGTTGTGTTTTTTTTGCTGCAATAGCAAACAACTTTCCATCCCTGGTTCTTAAATGAGAGAGCACAACTGAAGTTCTCACCATTTATTTTGCTGGAAAATATCAGTCGCCATCAGGGCTGTCACATATGGCGATTTTTCAATTTGTTTGTGGGCCTAAATTTTTTATTGGCGATTCTTATGACTATTTGATTTTAATATTTAACCTCAAAATTTTTATAATTCAGGAGAATTACTTTGTTGAAAGATTATTTAAAAAAACTAAATTAAAAATTACAAAAATGCGATTTTGATAACTTTTTTTTCTATTAATTATAGTCATTAAAGTGTTTGAGAAAAATTTACAAGAAATAATTTTAGACGATTTTCTGCTTTATTATCAAATATATGTGTATTAAAAAAAACTACATAAAATTGTTTTTGGCGACTTTGGCGAAATGGATCGGAAAAAATCTGACAACCCTCGTTTCCACTTAAGACAGAAGAATAGAATTTTGCAGTTTTATTCTTGTGAACAACATGTTAAACAAAACAATAAAAACTGCATGAGATATACGATACACAGAAAAAAAAATGATTTTGATATTTGAATATGAAAATCGTTCATTCAATAAAAAAAATCTTTTGAATTTTCTGTGATGAGTATTTTTGCATTATTGATAATTAAAACTAAATGTGTTTGAGATGAGTCGAACCGGCAATCTCCTGACTAATAGCGTAGACAGACGACAGCGTTAATTTGCATTAACTGTCTTAATTCAAATTAACTTGTGAATTATCCCCATTCCAATGCGTATTAGATTTACCGTAAATGCACTAAATGAAACTGAATTAATACTGAATTTAACTATATGATAACACCGCCCTCTTATGGTAACACGGTAACACTGTCAACCATCCATCAAATTGTGGCAAATTGTTTTCGTTTTCAAAATTAAAATGGATTCAAAGTCAGGAAATTTAAGTTATTTTAATTGTTTTTAGAAAAAGAAAAAAGAATATTAAAATCGAGACATAATTTTTCTATTTTAAGATTTCCAAGGAAAATAATCGTAGTGTGTGGTACGAAAGGGATGCACAGATTTTGCTAGCTGTTTACTTAATGCAAATAACAGTCGTCTGTCAGGGTAAATTTTTAATTCACATTAGTGAGCTCTTAATGCAAATTAACGCTGTCGTCTGTCTACGGTATAATAGACTAACATGCTTACCACTCAGCTAAAGAGAAAATCGTTATTGGATACGCAAATAATGAATACACTCACGCAAAACACGATTTCTTATGTTTCTTGTACATGTGCGCATCAGCGATGCCAACTTGGTGCTTTTGGCACTATTTTCAAAGCCTTTTTGAAGACTGAAAACGCCAAATTTTAAGCAAAAAGCACTAAGTACTGTTTTACAGAAATTTTGATGTGCTCTTAGAATCAAAAAAAGTTGTCATCACTGGTGCTGCGTATTGCGTTATGATGTAATGTAACTTTGTTGAGTAAAAAAAAACAAGCCACGACGTTTTTCGTCTTCTTGTCGGCATTTACACGTATTAAACACGAGCAATCAAAATAAACAACAACAATTGCACATTACCTCATTGAGTCAATCAAGAAGCAAGATAAACACCAACACAAACTAATTAAATTTAATTATATTTTAAAATATTTGAGTTAATGACAAATATTATTGAAATTAAAAATTTTATTCAATAACATGGTTTTGTTTAAAATAATTCTTGTCTAATTTCTTCTGTGTATAGATTCCTGTTTATCGAAAACAATCAAAAATTATCGTCCGTCATTTTAAATATATTGAAAACGAAAACAAAACACTCAAATTTGTTTTTTGTGAAATATAAATAAAAAACAAATCTAGTTTTCACATTACAAACAGTTTGTGCAACTAGACTAATCACTCGTTAGTAAATAAAATAAATATTTTCGATGGGGAATTTATATTGAAAACAAAAACAATTTCTAGTTTTTTTTACTGTTCAATTTATATACGAGGGCGTTCCCGAAACTAGCTTGACTAGATTCGATATCCTCTTTACAGTAAGAATTTTCCGGCTCTCTTAAATGAATCTTTATTTTTGCAAATCTTTTACTACCAAGCCATACTACGTTTATACGCGCACTATTTGCGAATAAATTAAATTAACCCGCTGTTTATCTTGTTGGCGTAGCAAATATACAAAAACTTGGTAGCACTTCTATTGAAAATTTACTCATGTTTGCAAAAAAAAAAGATATTCAAATATTTAATGTAACGAATAATTGTTGTTTTTATTGTTATTATATCGAGACTGATCGCCAAGAAAGCTTAATCGACACATTTTTCGACGTCGTTTTTTTTTTGACGAAAATCGATTAGTTACGATTGCAAATAGTCTATTTTTGTTAAAAAAAATTAAATTCAAAAATTACGAGTATGTCGCTTAAGCCTTTTTGGTGGTTATGGCACGATATTATTCTATCAATGTTTTTAGTGCATTATTTATCTATATTTATTGCCTTTTTATTGGCAAATGTTTGCAAGCGTGGCAACCTCAAGCATTTTATTTGTAATGGTGAATCGTTTTCTAAGTCAGCAAATCGCAATAAAACAATTATGTGGCAACAATTTGCTGTTTTATTTGAGGGTGGCGTTGGATGAAGTAGCTAGCACGTTGACTACAAAAAACCCAAGGTCCTTGATTCAAGTCCGGTCTCCGACAGTCATTAAAGTAATACTACGCATTTTTCTAATATGCATTAGTGTCAATTTGTATCAGTTGTCGCAGGAAAGTTCAAGTAATGAAGGCATAGTCACTGTTAACTGAACTATACCGACGTCAGCGGATACTAATCCTAATGTAATATCACAGTGCCCTCATTCGTCTGTATTGTGTAGCATCATACAATCAATGGCGAACATTGAACATTTAATACGCCTCATTGACACCAGAGGCGCTGTAATATTATATTATTAGAAATGTGAAAAAACACCTCTTTTCTCTATTAATATATCTTTCCTAAAGAAGGTAGCACCTAGTAATACTAGTAGGTATTCATTGCCTGAGTTTTACTTCTCTTTAAAAAAAATTATGCATATAAACGTAGTAACTAGCTAATGGCCTGTTTCACAATAACGACACGAAACTTTCGACTTACAATTTATATTGAAAACAACATTAAAATATGAATATTTCTTTTTGTTTTCAATATAAATTGTAAGATGAAAGTTTCGTGACGTTATTGTGAAACAGGCCATAAATCTCAATGAAACATTTAATTTTTTTTTGCCAAAAATTTTACTTTGTTGCGGTTAAACAAAATTCGCAAAAAACTATTTAAACAACTACGCAACGGAGAGTTTTATCAACTTAAATATATTGGTCAATATGCGATTTGTACTCGTGGCACTTTTTATTATATCTATCACTTCACCTAGTAGCTTTCACACATCTTCCCTTTTCATCCGACGATCATTCAATAACATTTTGTGGGTTTTCTTAAACATTTCAGGCGTGGAAACGGCAATTGGTCAACCACTATGGTTTTACTGCTCGTAGGGCGTCCTTTAAACTCTGTAACTCAATATAGTAAATGAAAGAGCACATTCCCCCAGATTAGAATCCAGCTGGAGTTTAATATTAATTGGACTAAAATACCTTTCAAATGAAAGTATTGAGTTACACAATGCTGAACAATTTTTTTCCACGTTTACAAATTCACTACCACAGTTTTTTTTTATAACTTACAAAAAAAATACTAAACATTGTGTTGCAACGTGGCGCCTTGAAACTTAAAACACATGTTAAAAATACTAAGCAACATGTTGCAACACAAAACAAATTTAAAACAACTGAAACTTGACTTACCCGCCAATGCTAAGACAACTAAACCGAAGGCTGTCATAGTTTTTAGTAAGCTTTTCTTATATATTTTTATTTTTAAATTAGGATTTTAACCAAATACTTTGGTTCAGGAACTTTTATTTTTCAAAAGGAACTAGAAAGGAACTTTATTTCAGCGACTTTTTATTACTGCGGTAAATTTTTCTTTATACTGATAACAATTTTTTTCTGTCATTAAATTTATATCTTTTTTTTACTAATTTGTCTTTAATATTATAATATGATTTGTATTTGAATTATTTCATATTATTGAACATATTTGCTTTTTTTTAAATTGCTATTGCTGTTAGTTTAATTTGTTACACACAACTAAATAATAAAGAAATTTGTTAAAATGAAAAACAAATTCAAATGCGAGTAACCAAAAGTAATATGGGAATAAGTGTTGCCAAATGCGAAAATTTTGTTGCATTTCGACTATTACACATTTGTGCAAAAAAAAAATGCCTGAATAGGGAAGATTCTATCTTTTTCCATTTATGGGAATCAGTGTTGCCAAATGTGAAAATTTTGCTGCTTTTTGCAGTGTTTCAACTATTGGACATTTGTGTAAATAAAAATGCCTGAATAGGGAGATTTCAAATTTTTCCATTTATGTAGAATAAGTGCTGCCAAGTGTGAAAATTTTGCTGCATTTTGCAGTGTTTCAACTATTGGACATTTGTGTAAAAAAAATGCCTGAATAGGGACGATTTTAACTTTTTCCATTTATGGGAATCTGTGTTGCCAAGTGTGAAAATTTTGCTGCATTTTGCAGTGTTACAACTATTGCACATTTTTGACAAAAAAAAAATGCGTGAATAGGCACGATTCTAACTTAAATTTTTTTCACTTTTACCTTACGGTACACGTTCAATAAATTGCTTTCAATTTATTTAGACATATGGTTTGTAAAAACTTGCTAAAATTGAAGTTGTGACGTATGCTGCAAGCAATTTGATTTGCAATTTTATGTTCAAAATGCCTTCGTCGAGGAAACAATTAAAACTTTTCGCCTACATATATTATTTCAGCAAAAAAAAAAAAAAATTATTTCTGTTTTAAATTTTTTACAAACATAGAAATTATTTTAAAACAACAGTTAAATGGAAAGAAAAATTGAATGAAGCGTTGAAAGAAAAATTGAAGCATACCTGGTATTCAATTCCCAAATGTATGAGTGTGGTAGTAAAAAATTGTGAATGTATTGAAACAAAAATTTAACGTGTAGCCTCCAAGTTAAGCACCCCATACACGATTCAATTCAATTTTCAATTGAGTTGGTTGTTGTTCGAATCAAAAGATTTTGATTTTTCATGTTGATTAGTAAATCTTTCAATTCGATTGTGCTGTGTGTGTTCGAGTCTCTTGATTAGCTCTCAAAATTTATGTTTGTAGCTTTATTTTATATAGAAAGAGTTATGTATATTTAAAATTGTATTTAATTTCATTGAATTTCAAATAAAAAATATAAAAATTAATGAATGAATGCAGTGGAATTTTTTTAATTTATAAATTTGTAAATTTTTTTGTGCATACATTTTTATAACTAAAAACAAAAAAATGTTTAACATTTTATACATTCGTAGATATATTTGATATATTTTTTAAACTTTTATAATCTATGACAAAAATGTTTGCACTTCAAAATCATGTTTTGTTACAAAAATGTTGTGAAAACAGCCAATTATTCAAAAACTACGGCAACGTCAGCAAGAGAAAGAGTATCAAAAATTGAGAGAATAAGAAACTCCGCAACTCCGTATGGAAAACCGCACCGCAATAAATAATCGTTACATTGTGTTCAGAAAAACAAAAAATTCTAATTGGAAAAGGGAGAAATTTCACGCGGAATTTTATTCATGATAGCCCTGATTAATTCAAAATTGAATGAAGCTGTTTCTTACATACTTACGTACAAAATTTTTAGGCTCAATATTATTTCTAACTTCATTGTAATTGCTCAATTCACAACCTATTGTAAGTGTAGTAGGTCGTCAGGCCATTCACAACTACCGTAGTTGTAGCTAATGCAATCTACAATCTACACTAGGTTGTGAATTGGCTAAATGTAACTCAGCTATCCTGTCACAAACTACTATCACAATTAAGCTCAAGTGATACCAGACTATTTTGTGCATATTGTGAAGCTGTAAAAATATTTCATAATTTCGATTTCATAATTTCGATAATACGATTATATAGAGAAATATATATGTAGTAAAAAGTGGTATAAAAATTTTAACTACGTAGTTTTTTTTTAAATCTGTAGTTTGGCCAATCACACAATATTTTCATAATGAATAGATAGTTAATTCCTTATAGTTGCGTAGTTTATTATTATTATTATTAAAATTTCAAGGCAAAACAAAGTAAATATCGTTGTTTTTAAAATTTTAAACTCTGTAGTTGTTGTTGCTAAATTAATGTTGTTTATCATATTTTGTTATAAAAAATTCTCAGTACGCTTGCTAAAGTATGTAGGTATATGTATACTACACTCAAAAAAATTAACTAAAACTTTGGAAAATTTTCTAAATTTGAATAAAAAAAGTTGTCGTATGGCGCCAAAGCTGTTTTTACTTGAAACCAGTAAAATATTTACTAAATTTCTAGTTCATTAATGAACTAGTTTACAGTAATTATATTTTCATATTTAAGTAAAATTTTGTTAAGATTAAGTGAAATTTTCCCAAAAAATTCTAAACTTTGCAAAAAATTTTTTCGTCTTTGATCTCAAATTTAGTAAATTTCCCAACTTTTTTGTCTTTAATTCTGGTACTTATTTTTATTTCTAATTAAATTCTATACCAAATGAAATGTTATTTATTATATATTCATATTATATTCTTAATTATAATTCACCATATATACATATAAATTCCTTGAGAGTTGACATGTATTGAACCAGCCACCTTCTGATTGATAAGCAAGCCCTCTAACCAATTGCCCAACAAGGCAGCCTAAATAAGCATTGAAATTATTGAGTTTTAAAATTTTATTTTATTTACAAAAAAATAAATTTCAAGTTCAAATATTTCTCGAAAATATGAAAAATTTACTTAGATTTTTTGCTTAATGAAAATTAATAATAAATTCTATAATTTAAAGAAAAAATACTGAAAACTGCTAAATATTTTCCTAAAATTTAGTATACCTTTTTACATCTTTTAAGTTAGTCAAATTTCATGAGCTAATCAGAAGTAATTCATTTCCTAAAGTTTATTTTTTGATTTAAGACGAAATTGACTAGTCCTTAATATAAAATTTCCTTCAGTTTATAACCATTTTCCTACTCTTAGTAAATATTTCCTTTAAGTCAGTAAACATTTCCTGAAATGTGAGAAATTTATAGCGTATTTTTATGAACTATTTTTGAGGATATGAACTTTTTATTTTTTACTCATATTAGATAATTTTTACTAAATTTTTGGTATATTTTTGTTATTTTTAAAGGTGTTTTGTTTGTTTGTAACATTTTTTATTACTTGAAGTTTTTTAATAAAATTTTACAGAAAAAAACAAACATGGAGTATAAGGGCCATATCAAAAAAAAAATTAATTTGAACTGCAATTGTTCTTTTGTCGAAATTTGTATGGACATTTTGTTTTAACGTACACTTCAAGCTCAAATGACATTTTTTGGAAACGGCCATAAAACTTTTAAATACAGACTTATCTTTTCATCTTTAACAAAAATGTAACATAATAATCATTCGACGAGTACTTATTCCAGTTGTCAACAGCGACGTCACGTCAATATAATGTCAAAAAGTTGTGGCTTGTCTATTCGCTCTCGATTTTTTTTACTTGAATTTAGAAAAAAATTTTCTTAATAATAGTACATGTCTTTTGTTTTTGACTGTAGATTGGGCGTTAATTGTATGGAGACTTTTTTTGATTTCTTCTACTCTCACAACCCAGTTTTATGTAAAAAAAAAATACAAAAAAAATTCATACCGTTTTAGGCGGTGCGTCCCGACACTCAAAGTTGGCCTTTAAGCCCATTTTTCAATGTATTTTTTTTTGCATATGACTATCTTTTTTAAAAAATCATTTTACAAGCTGTTAATTTTATTTATTTAGCTCTGAGTTAAATTAAACACAATTTTTCATAGCAAACTTCATTTATTAAATAATCTAATAGTAGGCTTTAAAAAAATTTGTATTGTCGCGTGAACGGTTTTACTCAGAGTGATTCTTACAAATTTTTTAACATTTTCGTAACTTTACATCACGCGACCTTACGGTTATTATGCAGTAAATATGTATATTAAAGTAAATAATGTATGCGTATAAGTACATACATATGTATTTATGTATTCTTATGATTAGTATAAAAGATATTAAAGAAACGGGAAAGTAATACATAAGGCAGTGGCGGCGACATTCTTCCCCACGTAAAGGAATCGGTAACGATGAGTTTACCTTCTGATTAGACGCCGACATCCAAAATAGCCACTTTCGAAATGGGTCTTTCCAGAATAGTTGTTGATGTTTTAACCTTAACTCGGCGAACTTGCCCGTCCTTTGCAGTGCAAGTTTCTATGATTATACCCTTTGGCCAGTTGTGTCGGGGTAGATTTTCGTCGACTAAAACAACTACGTCGCCCACTGCAGCTGGTTTTTGTTTAGTAAACCATTTTCCACGGCGTAGTAAGTTGGGTGCGTATTCTTTAACCCATCGTCTCCAGAAAAAATCTGCGAAACTTTGCGTTTGCCTCCATCGATCACGTAGGGTGCTATCTGAGCAAATAGGCTTGTAGCCTGAAGAAGAGCCTAGAAGGAGGTGGTTTGGTGTTAAGGGCTCATCGTCTTCCGTATCCAGTGAAACGAATGTTAAAGGTCGTGAGTTGATTATAAATTCGGCTTCATGTAGGGCACTTCTGAAACTTTCGTCATTGAACTTGAAGTTAGGCAATGCGGCATTTAGGACCGTTTTGATAGACTTCACCATTCGTTCCCAAGCTCCTCCCATGTGGGGGGCAGCTGGTGGGTTAAACGTCCACTTAATTTCTTCAAATTTATTGGTAAATTCACTTAGATTTAATCGTTTTTGCTCTTCTTTGAAGACCTTCGCTGTGGCCTTAAAGTTGGTACCGTTGTCTGTGAAAATTTCCCTGGGCATTCCACGCCGGCTTATGAAATTAGAAATACACATTATACACGAGTTCATATCTAAGCTGTGCGCTACTTCTACGTGTATTGCTCGAACAGTTAAGCAGGTGAATACCACTCCCCATCTCTTCTCCCTGTGCCTTCCCACAGTGACATAATAGGGGCCGAAAAAGTCGATGCCAACGAACGTAAATGGTCTTTCAAAGTAAGCTAGTCTGGCGTATGGCAATGTACTCATCTGGGGTATCACGGGTAAGCTCGACGTGTTTTTACAGCGTTGACATTCTTTGCGTACCATTTTGTATAACACGCGTAGGCGGGGGATGTAATATTTACCTCTTATGTTGTTGATGATAGTTTCATGAAAACAGTGGTGGTATAGTTCATGATAGTAACGAACAATTAAAAACGTTACATAGTGATTATGGGCTAGTATAACTGGGCGATTACAATTTAATGACTGCGCTCTCCCTTCACCTCGCAGAACACCGTGTTCGTCTAGAAATGGATTAAGTTGCTTTATTTTGCTATTTTTACTTACATTTTTGTTTTTGCAGATGTGTGCAATATCTTCTCCGAATTCAATATATTGGGCTATTTTGTACAAAATATTCTTTGACTGTTGAATCATATGAGAACTCATTTCTGCTGGTGGTTCGTTCTTACTTGCGATGAATTTGAGCCGATTTATATAGAGTATAAATGTTCCGAAAGCTCTATAGAGTTTTCTCCAGCATGAGAAATACTTGATGTTGGGTTCGATATATTTTTCTTTGTAAATATGAAAGACATTGTGGCGCAGCTCACATGTCTCATTACTGGTTTTTTCGATATCTAGCTTTGGATGATTGGAGTTTGTAAGTGCAGGCCAGTTTTCTTCTGCGTGTTTCAAAAATTGGGGCCCATTAAACCATTGGTTATTATTTACCTTTGCGATTTTTGTGGCTGCGTCGGCCGGATTCGATTTCGATGGAACCCAGTTCCATTGTGAGAGGTTTGTAGTCTCTAAGATTTCACCTACGCGATGCATTACGAAGGGTTTAAAATTTCGAGGGTCCATTGATAACCAGTTCAGCACTGTTTTTGAATCTGTCCACCAACAACATCTGTTGAACTTAATACGTCTACTGTTAAGAATTTTTGAGGCTAACCTTACGCCGATAACCGCGGCTTGTAATTCCATCCTTGGTATGGACATAGGGTTTAATGGTGCCACCTTGCATTTGGCGGCTATAAGTGATACATCAACATCAGTGTTGCGTAGAACTCGAAGGTAGCATGCCGTTGCATAGGCATATTCTCCGGCATCTACAAATGTGTGTAACTCAATATTGTTAGCGGTTGGGAGAAGGCATGAGTAGTAGCGTGGGATTGAAACGTTTGATATGTCTGGTAACATTAATCTCCATTGACACCATTTACTGTATAAATCGGATGTCAGTTTATCGTCCCATTTGATCTTTGAACGCCAGATATCTTGAAGAAGGATTTTAAGACTTATTGTGTAGACTGATAAAAGTCCAAGCGGGTCAAATATGGACATTAATACTTGCAAAACTTCTCTTTTTGTTGGTATTGTTTCGTCGCGAAATACATCTCTTTTAAGCTTGGAAAATTTACAAATATATTTGAAAACGTCGTTCTTAGGTTCCCAGTACATTCCCAATATTTTTTCCACGGCGCCGAAATTGTGGGAAACTTGATCTTTATTATTATCGATACAGAACTGCTTTTGCAAAGTGGCACAATTGGTTGTCCAGTTATGCATGCTGAAACCTGCTGCGGCGTGAATAGCTTTGACGTTTGACGCAAGTTGTAAAGCTTCGTCATATGTGTCTACGCTGTCAATTAAATCGTCTACATAGTGATGAAATTTGATTGCTTCCACTGC
Organism: Tachina fera; assembly: GCA_905220375.1. Lineage (NCBI taxonomy): Eukaryota > Metazoa > Arthropoda > Insecta > Diptera > Tachinidae > Tachina > Tachina fera. The sequence goes on from LR999963.1 coordinate 184,147,352, forward strand.
ACGGGGATAATCTGTAGCAAATTTATCTGCGTTCTTGTTACGAATGAAATGTGCTATACAAGGTGCGCATGATATACCAAAGGTGAGAGCTCGCATCACATACACGCTTGGAGTTTCTTGGCTTTGAAAGTCGTCGTACCACAAAAAACGCTGCGCCTGCATATCCTCATCGCGAACATTTATGCGATGGAACATTTCGGAGATGTCCGCGCAAACAGCTATTTTCCCTGCACGAAAATCGACCAAGATATCGAAAAGTGGCCTTAACATGTCTGGCCCAGTCATTAAGAAGTCGTTGAGCGATGTGCCATTAACTTTCGCTGCTGCGTCCCAGACTAAACGTACTTTCCCCGGCTTGTTTGGATTTAACGTAACGAATATAGGCAGGTACCAAACTGGATTGGAATGTGTTTCAAGTTCTACTCGAGATAACTTCCTCGCATAGCCTTTGCTAACAAGCTTGTCTATTTCATTCTGCATGGTAATGCGTAGATCTTTGTCTTTTTTGAATTTATTGTGTAGGCATCTCAGTCTATGTACCGCAGAGTTATAGCTGTCTGGTAGTTGGGGGCTGTTACTTTTCCATAATAGGCCTATCTCATACTGTCCCTGTTTTTTTCTGCATGTGTCTTTCATTATTTTTAGAGCTTTCTGGTTTTCATGCGACAATATACTCTTTTCTGGGGAGGTCTCAATTGAGAAGTAGGTTTTTATATGTTCGTGTAAGACTTGGTATTGTTTTTGACACTCACACGTGTGTAGATTTACGGAGACTGCTGTCGTGTTTTTTGGGGTACAACCTTGTAAGGACCAGCCTAAGCGCGTTTTTGATGCTATTGGTTGATTTCGTCTACCTTCGCGAATTTTCAGTGGGACAGCAAGTCTCCAATTGTTTACCCCGATCAAGATTTTTGGTTTTGCATTTTCGTATGATTTCAATGGTAAACCCTTTAAATAGGGGTATTTTTTAACTATTTGATTCATATTCATTGATTGAGTTGGTATGTCAAGATTTTTAATAGTATACACGTCGTTTAACATAAATTGTGTTTTACTTTCTACACCTGACGCAAAAACCGAAAATCGTATAGATCCTTCTTCATTACGAGTAGTTTGGCCAGTCCATTTAAGAGTCAAAGACTCTTCGATACCTTCTAGACTTAGTTCTTTAAAAAGATCGTGTTCAATTAACGTCACGGACGACCCCTCGTCTAAAAAGGCGAATGTCTCCAGGGTTTTGTACTTGCCATGTAGACGTATAGGAATAAATCTGAAAAGTAGATTAGTATCATCTTTAATATTATTGTGAGCGTTTACCAAACTTTCCTTTTCGTTAAAGACGGTATGATGTTCAGGTGACCCTGTGTTGTTTCGTTTGTGCATCAGCTGATGATGTTTAGCGAGACAATTGTCGATACCACAAGGCCTGTTGAAGAAACACTTGCGACGATGGAAATTGAGGCACTGTCGGCAAAGTCTTTTTGAGTTCACTATAGACCATTTTTCATCCAATGTTGCGTTTTTAAACTCTTCACAGTTTTGTATTTTGTGAGTTTCGCTATCGCACATCGCACAAGTCGTAGTTTGGCCTGTTGGACTCTTTTGTGCCTCCGTGATATGAAGGTTCATAGGGACGTTGCGTCTATTTATCGATGGAGATACTACCTGACTGGCTGCCATTGCAATTTCGTACATCCAGTCACTAAAAACTTTAACTGTCGGTATTTCGTTGTAGTGCTTCGAGTACATTGCCCAGTTTAATTTATGAGTATTCGGAAGTTTTTCCACAAGTTCCTTAACTAGCATAGGGTTGTTGAGGTGGGCTTGCATAGAACATGCTTCCATTGTGGCACAAAGATTTCTGACCATGAGAGCATATTCTATGAAGTTCTCCAACTTATCTTTCGGTGGTGGAAATTTACGAGTTTTTTCTATCAAACTTTCGATGATGTATTCTGGTCTGCCGTAGCACATTTCGAGAGTTCCTATAATTTCGGGTACCATGGAGGGTAAAAATAATCTGCTTCTTACCAAATCTTTTGCCTTTCCACGCAGGCAGGCTTGCAGACGTATAAGGTTTTCAGCATCGGAGTATCCCGCGATTTCGGTGCTGTTTTTAAAACTACTCAAAAATAGTGGCCAATCTTCTGGACTTCCGTCAAATATTGGAAGATCTTTTGGAATCGCCTGCCTTGCTGCTAATTGTAAGGATGTAGGTTGATTTGGTAAACAATTTTGTGAGATACCACTCGCGGTATGTGTATCACCCTCGCTTTGTGCCAGGATTTCGTATTTTCGTTCTAAGTACCTTTTTTGTAGTTCATTTTCCTCTTCTAGCAAACGTAGCTGCAGGTCACGTTGCTTAAGTGAATTTTCTTTAGACTGCCGCTGTTGAGTTTCTTCTATTGGGTTTGAAGGGGGGTTATGCTCCCGTGCGAAGCTTGAAGAATTACATTGCAAAAAGGTGTTGCTCCATGTTAAGACATTGCCTGGGTTGTAGCTGAAAGTGGTAGATGTTGTGCCTTGAGTTACAATTACAGTGGTAGGTTTTAGCGTAGTCATCGTAGATGGTGTACGTAATGTGACTTGAGTTGTACCAGTGGCTTGTTCCACACACCGCATGTTAGTTTTGTTATGGGAATCATGAGCAGTTGGCGTACTAACTTCAACTGCAGGCGGACGGCCGCATAGGTCGCAACTCCAGCTAATATTTGCGACATCACTGTTTACATTAACGCATTCGAAATGAAACCAGCTGTCGCAGGTGTCGCACTGAACCATTCTATCAGTGTCCACTGAGCTGCATTTTTTGCAATTATAATCGGGCATGTTATTATTAGCTTAATATATACGTATGTATATATAAGTTTATTTTATAAACCGACACACGTTTCTTTTTAATAAAATTTTTTTAAAGATTTTGTTAATTTTATTTATTTAGCTCTGAGTTAAATTAAACACAATTTTTCATAGCAAACTTCATTTATTAAATAATCTAATAGTAGGCTTTAAAAAAATTTGTATTGTCGCGTGAACGGTTTTACTCAGAGTGATTCTTACAAATTTTTTAACATTTTCGTAACTTTACATCACGCGACCTTACGGTTATTATGCAGTAAATATGTATATTAAAGTAAATAATGTATGCGTATAAGTACATACATATGTATTTATGTATTCTTATGATTAGTATAAAAGATATTAAAGAAACGGGAAAGTAATACATAAGGCAGTGGCGGCGACACAAGCATATGACCTATGTCAATATTTTATCTGTTCAAGTCAACATCATTAGTCTCAAAGAAAGTTTTTTTTTTGCTAAAATTAATATTTTAGAAAATAATGAGGAAAATAAGCAACAAAATACGGGAGATTAGGCGCCCGGGAAATGTATCCTTCAGCATATCGGTTGTGGCACGTGTAGTGTGTGCCGTTGCACCGTCCTGTTGGAACCACATGTTTTTATATGTGTTTACTACACAAATGTCAAAACAGAACTGACATTAGGCGCCAATGGCAAAATTTATAGCCTTTTCTGATAGGAGGATAACTTTTGCGCCACCTTGCAGATATACGTAGGTGCTGATGAAGTGCGTGGCTGCACAGAAAAATATTGGCATTTTCCCCAGCTTAAATTAGTCCAGTTTAAATTTTCTTTTCTTCTTTGGAAATTAACATTAATTATAATTAAAAAAAATATTTCATTTAAAAAACAATTGAAATTACTGAACTTCAGCCCGATTAAAAAATTATTTGTTATCTTATGCACAGACTTTTAAAAACTATTTGAGAGTTCACAAATAATAATATTTTTGAAAATCACAAGAAAAGAAAAGATAAGAGGTTCGTGACTGTTCTAAATGTGTGGTCGAAGTCTACGGACGATTTCTTAGAGCAACAATGAAATCCATATAGACAATGCTTAACACCACCAGCAAATAAATTTCACTTATATGTAATAGAATTATGACAACATGTCGCATAATAAATTTCTTGAATGAATAAGTTTTTTTTTTGTACTAAACAGAAAATAGTAAAAACAACGGTTTAAAATTTAAAAAAATTTACTACACTTATTCAATCATACATACGTATGTATGTATATCGAAAACATAATATACAAATTTTTTATTTTGAAATCGATAGTTTGGAATTTTTCGGTACATTAGAAGTTTTTATAACGAAATATACAAGTAAGCACGATTTCGAAAAAATAATGAGTTAGGGGCTTTTTATATCGCTATGTTGCTGTTTTTAAAACAATTTTTAAATTTAAAATTAAATTATTTTGTTAAATATGTTCGTATTGATTTTTAACATTTAAGGGCAACTGCTGGCAACTTTGTCATTGAAATTGCAGTAATACCAAGTTTACATATACATACATACATAAAATTTGGCATCACATACTTTTAGCCGCTTTTTTTTAAACAAATACACCCTTTGTATAGCATATACTAAAAAATTAAATTAAATTAAAATTTTACTTTCGAATGGGAAATTAAAATGTTAAGGAAACACTTTGTTTTTCGAATCGAAATCCCAGGTGTAATATAAAAAAGAGAGCGAGCAAGGTACAATTTTGTAGTTGTTAGAGATGGTATTATAAGAAAGAGATATAGAATATCAATATCATCAGAGTTGCCAGATTTTCTTTTCAGCTATTTCATTCATCATTATCATTTAAATTTTTTGATTTATAAGAGATTTATAAAACAGCTTTTCATACAAAATTCAAACAAAAATTTTTTTTATAAACGAGGCAGTTAAAAATTTTAAATTAAAACCGATTTTATAAATATTAACTAAAAAACTTAAAATGTGTAGTTAAGTTGCAGTTAAGTTAAAGGTTATTATATGAATTACCCATACGTATCATAAACGCCAAAAAGGCTTAAGTGACATAATATTCCAAATTAATTTTTTTTAACAAAATCGATAATTTGCGATCGTAAATAATCGATTTTCGCCAAAAAAAAAACGAGGTAAAAAAATGTGTCGGTTAATCCTTTGCTATTGGTGAGAGTTTTACAAAAATTTGATTCGGGGACTTTAGCTCATAGAAGATTCGGCAACATTAGAGCTGCGCAATACTTCAATATTGTACCAAGCATTACTCTGATTCGAAAATGGATCAAGAAAAACAATAGAAAAAGAAACGAGGCGAGCAAGAGTATCAAAAACAGAAGAAAAATAGTTAAAAATGGTCTGTTCGTGACAATTTTAACCTTTCCATTATACAAAGACCTGAATGTGCAAGAATTAAAGCCCCATGATGCTAATTAAAGTCTAATCTTCCCTGCAAAATCAGTCTTTAGAAGAGGTGACATAAAATGTCCTTTAGACAGTGCAAATCTAAAGTTTAGGCCAACAAGTCTGCTTTCCTTCGCACTTTTAGAAGGAAATATATCATCATGGAGTCTACCTGCTGAGACGTCATAAGAAATGTCACTAGTCGTTTAAATGAGTTCTTCCAACACGAGGATTTAATTTACCAATAGACTATACAATATTATTGACTATTTTATTGCTTTTATTATTATTATCGTTTTACTCTACACTATTCAATCAATTGTACAATATTAAAAAATATATATTGCGCAATTTTTCATACAATATATGTAAAAGTTAACAAAAGCTACACGGATGTGCGTTTAAGAAATTTTAAAATTAATTTTTTTTTTGATACGATTATATATTAGATACATACATACAAAACTCTCAACAAATTAAATAATTTTTAGTTAAGAAATTTAAATAACTAATTTTTGTTAATTTATAATTTAAAAAACCCCGAATATATATAGAAAAGATTTGATATCTTTTAAACGGGTGGACCAATTTTCCTTAAACATAGCTAAGAATCTTCTCGATCAAACAGAAAAAACTTAATCAAAATCGATCCAGCCGTTTGACCTGTTCGTGGACACGGACAGACTCACATACACACACTAGAAACTTAGTAATAACACTCCTTTTTTTAGTCGGGGTTAAAAATAGAAAAAATAATGTTTAATAATTATTGTACAATATTCTCAACACATTACACAATATTTCTTATTGCGCAATATAAATCAAAAGACTGTTGATTTATCTAATGTATTGTGCCATATACCAATGTACGAACCTGTTCTGTAAACCGCACGATTTTAAAAAACTATCTCCAACAATAGATGTATTTTTATAGATTTTTTCAAATTTTTTTTATTGCATACATAGATTCCCAAAAATCATATTTGAAAGAAAATTATCGTGTATGATATTAAACACGTCTGCAGGACCATTATTAATTTTTTGAAAACGAGAAATTTACTTGGATTCGGTTTACAGAACAAGATTAATAATAAACACACAGGTAATTATATTGTACAATATGAATAATTACACAATATTATTGCAAATGTTTCGGTATTGATATTATTTTATTAGTTGAACTTAAAATTTTTTTTTTAAATGAAAGTTTGACATAACCCCTTTTATGCCAGTTGTCAACATCGACATCACGTCAATACAATACCAAAAAATTAGGTCTTGTCTATTCGCCTTCGAGAAAATTGTGTTCTATTGACAGGCCATTTGTGTTCCCTAAAATCTAGAAAATATCATAAGACTGTCAATAGCTGTCAGTTGTTTTTGACAACGGGTACACAAGCCCCAACTTTTTGGGTATTGTATTGGCGTAACGTCGGTGTTGACAACTGTAATAGGGGTGAAAATCTCTATTGGTGGTAAAAAAGCTTTGAGTAAAGTTCTTTGATGATCTAGATAACCCCCCACACCCTAAAATAATACAGTATATTTTTACGACACACCTACGACTGTATCCAAAAAAAAATTAATTTGAACTTCAAGTATTCTTTAGTCAAAGTTTTGTATGAACATTTTGTTTCAACTCTCCAATAATTTTTTTTTGTATACGGCAGTTAATATTTTACTTAACAACCCAGTAAAAAAAGAGACTCCAAAAAAGTCATGAAAATGTAGAGTTTACGATCTGGAAGAAGTGAAAATTTCGATCCGATCTAATGATTTTTACATAGGGTTGTCATTGCAAGAAGTTCTCTTTTTCTATGCTTGGTCGCTGAATTGGAAGACAAATTCCCTTTTTTGTGTTCTATAATACTATTTTTATCTAGAAAAAATGATAAATAGTTGCCTTTTTTAACAATTCGTTTCTTTTTATACGAATTTAAGCCCGAAACAGTGTTTTCATGTAAATTTAAGCAAAAAACTTTTAAATTTTAGACTAAAAATAGTTCATAAATTTCTTTAAAAAAATAAATTTTTTTTAAATTCTGGTGAGTATTTTCTAACACTGTGGAGGAGTTACAAGGTTTTGTGTGACTAAAATAAGCTTCTACATGGTTTTTTGCTCACTCTCGGCAAATTAAAAATATCGATTTTTTTGGAAGCAATGAAAATGTAGTTCCACTAGAATGACTTTAATTTTTTTTCACTGGGAAGTTAAATATTAATTTTTGAGAAAAAAAAAACTTAAAACTCAATTAATTTAAAATAACTTTTATATAAATTCTATTTTTTAAATTTGCATGAAATAAAACGTTAATTTTATATCGAATGTGATTCCATATAAAATGTGTAATTTAAGCTTCAGCCCAAGTGGTAACACTGGATGCAGCAATGCATGACAAAAGAAAGGTAACAGTTTTTTTTTTAAAGGTTTTAAATGCTAAATTTTAGTATATTGCAGGGAAAAGTTGAAAAGAAGCAATTTAAAAAAAATCAAGTTTTTTGTTTATTATTGAGCTATGGTGTGTGATATTTGTTATAAATAATAACATATTAAATTATAAGTGGACGGGGAAGCACTATGAGGTGAAACGAGTGTTAATCAGTGTCACACAGAGAGATAAAACAAAAAAAAAAAAAAAAATAAAACAACAAATAAAATACATACGAGTACCTCAGCCAAAATGTGAATCCCAACAAAAAACATGCTACGAGTAGTTTTTTTGACTTTTGCGTTGACCAATTATTTGTATGTATGATGTTTTGTTTTTTTTTTGGTTTTTATTTTGCTTAATTACTTTTTGACCGAAAAATAGTTTGACTGCGGTTTTAGTTTTAATTCTTTAAATTATTTTCTTTTTTGCTTTGGAACTATTAAAATTAAATATGTTATTTTTAATTTATTATTGTTAAATATTTACACAAGAACGTGTACATATGCACGCACATCTAATTGAAAATTGAAAACGAAATGTTGCTCTTCCCAAAGCATTAAAAATATGACATGATATGATATTTTTATGGTTATTTTTTGTGGGGTTTACCTTGCAGTAGATAAGTTTAATAGTCAACTTATGAAAGCGTAGCTACGAGGCTACTTCCCGCCTTCGGTTACGAGCGTGTTATCACTCGAACGTGCGTGTTTTTTTTTGTTTGGAAATTCGATATGGAATATCGATCATTCGATAGCCAGCAGTCATTCGAATCAACTTTTTTTTGCTGGGATGCATATCGTTACCTTAATATAAAAAGACCCTAACCCATTATTTTTAGAATTAGATTTTTTTGTATATTTCAATAGAATAACATCTAATATATCGAAAAATTAAAAAAATCTCGATTAAAAAAAAATAATGAGTTAGGGCCTTTCTATATTAAGGTAACGATACGCAAGTGTAATAAATTTTTGAATTCATTAAGGCCAAATAAAAACCTAAACAGAAAATCCCACAAGATGCAAACATCGTTAGGGAAACTCCAAAATCAACCAAACTTGGAAGCACCTAAAGCGGCCCACCCACTTACAATATAATTGTAAAAGTTTTCGTTTCATCAATGGACATATATTTATGTCATATTCGAAGATCACACAATATATTGGCAAATATCAAAATACTTTTATTTTTCTTTCTTTTTATTTTTATTGTACAATCAAGAAAATTGTGTAATGCGGTGGCAACATTGTTCAATGTTGTTTACTTTTTCACCGTCAATGAAATTGGGCAATATTTTCTTTGAAAATATTGTGCCATTTATTACATTGTATAGGCCAAAACGACAATAATATGTACAACAACATATGCAATAATATTGTATAATGGATGGGCCAATAATTAAATAGCAAATTACATATGTATGTACATATGTATAAACTTCTGGCCCATCAATAAAAGATTTGGAAATATGGCACACGGCAACAAAAAGAAGCAAACATTTTTGTAGTACTGTACGATTTCTTCCATAATAAAGGTTTAAGAAGATAAAAACCATACGTAAAACAGCTGTCGTTTAATAAGTCTTCAAAAAAAAAAAGCACAAACCGGTGGTACCCCTTACATATATATCACACCTCGTAATATGACGCCGGCAGAGTAACTGTTATTTTTTTTCATTAATATCAGCACAAAGGGGTAGAGGTTGATGATTTTATATTATGATGAATCAAATAAATATTTAAAAAATTACTTGCCAAAAATATCTAATTTGCGTGGTGTTTAATTTTTTGGTCACAAATAATTGTTGTGCCACCTTTTTTAAACGAAAATTGTTAAATAAATAAACTTTAAATGCACAATAAAACATAAAATGACAATTGATATCAAGATGAATTCATTAATACGTGAGCTTTAATGATTAAATCATAACGCTAACATAATATTAATAAATTGAGTCTATACATGATGAATTTTCATCATGATATATATTTGACATTCATCATCATAATATAAATCCATCAGGTGTGGATACTATGTTATAAGGAGAAAGAAGAAGAACAAATAATGGCTGCAGTTGCTATTGAGGCCGCTGTTGTGGAATATCTACATATATAAAAATTAAATAGCAGCAATTTTTATTTAAATTAAACTTTTTATAATCTTTACAATATTTTTGTTTCGTTTGTTCTTTTTTTTTTGGCACATATGTACATACTAGAGTTGAGCGATATTTTGAAACCTGTTCTTTTTTAACAGCGATTGAAAAATCACTAATCACAACTGTGACTGAATTTATCAATTAACAGGTTTTGGAAATATAGTTCTTTTATACAAACTGTGATTGTTCTTATATGCTTACTTAACATTAGATAAGGCTACCACATGATTTTTTTTATACCTTCAGCTTTTGTCGATAAAAAAAATCGTCATATCGTGTCAAGTCGTCTTTTCTGGCAACTATGTGATCAAAGTCACGGCGATTTCTAAATCTCATTCACAAGAGGCAACATTATTAAAAAATCACGTTATCGCTCATCACTAGTACTAGTACTAGTACATACACATGTACGAGTAGGTATTTTAATTTTTTTATTGTGGTAAAGTGGATTTATACGCCGCTTTTCAACCCTAATACAAAAATTCGTATCGAGTGACATCATCAGAAAATTTTGTACCATCGAAATTAATTTTGTTTCGAATGCGGGAATTAGCCACCCAGAAAAAAATTGTTGCCGAACACATAAATTTATTTTCTTATCTTGTCTACTTTTGCTGGTAACTAATCGATAGTTATCGTTTGTTTGGCAATATTTTAACTTTGATTGCTTAGTCCTAATTTACACTATGCAACTCTCATTGCTAAGCTGATTAGTTTGTGGGAAAGAGAGACGAGGGGAACGGAACCGTTTCTTTTCCCCTCGTCTCTCTCCTAACAAACTAATCAGCTTAGCAATAAGACTTGCATAGAGTAATCTAGGACTTACTGATGCTCAAAATTACTCGTATTTTAACGGTTTTTACGTTTTTGCCTTTTCATTGCAAAATTTTTGTTTGGTTTCACGAAAAAAAACAACATTTTGAATTCTTTTGTATTTTGTATTTTGCATTACGATTTATGTTTTTTTCTGAAACTTTTAAATGTATGTAGTTAAAAAAGGGAAACTAAAATAAAATGTTATAAAAACTTTAAATTAGAACGCGGGATGCTGTGAAGCTCAAATCTATTTTAATAAGAATAAACTTTTCTTTCTAAATTTTTTCTATTAGACTTTAATGCATTTTCATTGGTAATAATTTCTCAATGACATTCAGACGTTTTTAATTTAGATTTTTCGTTGTCTATGTAAATATGTACATACATATTTAATACTGTTTCAATCAAATGGCAAACAAAAAAATATTATTAATCTTGATTTTAAGATACATATACACTCATGATAAAATGATTAGAAGCACTTAAATTTTTGTTTTTAGTATACCATATCTTTTTTTAAAATTATTTTTCGGTAGCTCAAATTCTACTAACATCGGAAAGATGGTAGAAAGATAACAGAAATAAAATAAATATTTAATGCAGTGATTCTCAACCTTTTTTCGGTTGCGGTACACTTTTAACGATTTCAAAACTTAGCAGCACACAAAGAAAAATATAAGTTTAAAAATTATTAATGTTTTAAGTCATGGAACCATATACGGACACCACTACGTGATAAAAGTCCAAAAAAAAAAGACCCATGTGTTTCAGTTTTGTTCAACTCATGCACTTTTTTTATGGGCCCCCAAAGAGTTGGGGCCTCGGTGTCACTTTTACATTTTCTCGGGCTCATATCTTGCCAACCGTTCGGAATTTTGATGTACTCTTTGAGGCAAACTTGTAGCTCTTGTCATAGGGAGCAAAAATTGTGAACATATAAAGTAAAAAAAACTTCATTTTCAAGATCAAAATCGTAATTTTTTTTTTAAATTTAAGTTTTTTTTAAATTTTTTCCCCTGTTCAGGTTCATAGGTAGCAAACCGTTCAAAATTCAAGGAAACAATCAACTACAAAAATATACCTAAGATCTTAATAAACAACTTTCTAGAACATATGAAGTGCCTAAGAATGATTCTTAACACCGTTTTGGTAGCACTTACACGCAAAGAAAAAATATGGTTGAGGTAACCATAATCAAACAGCAACATACTATGATTGAATTATATAGTTGTAGTTAAATCATATTATTGGCAATAGAAACGCAAACTTTTAATAATAATATTATCAACAAAAACAATGAACTTTATTACACCTAATCTTATTATTGTAAATATGACAACACTACTGTTAGATGTGACTAAAATATAATATATACTCACCATACCATGTTCTTATATTATAATTATATTGTTAAATACGACAGTAGTATTATTTAATATAATAATACTATTTTGTTTTTCAATCATATATTTATTGGTTAATCTTTTGTTTAAAACAGCTGTACGTTAAATCCGAAATAAATTAATATTGTTGAAATAGAATGTATATATAGAAATGTATACTTACATATGTGTGTATACTCGAAATACAGACACGTCTGTATAAAGAGATAAACAGACATATGTACGTATGTATATGTTTTTATTTCTCTACCCTTTTGTTTGTTTGTACTTTATTTATTTATTTTACACGAAGCGTAGTGCAATACCGATAGCTTACAAACGAAACACAGAACTGACAGAAGATGTTTCTGAAAAAGATTTTTTTAAAAACTTAACATAGTATGGTTTTGGATAACATTATATTGTTATTTACATTATATTATTTTTAAAAAAAATTTTAACAAAACTATATTGTTAAACTCTAACCATATCACACTTTCTTATGAATATAACAATGTAATTATTAAATTCAAACATTACTTTGCTTAACGTAACAAAATTAATGTTTACAATAACAATAACTAGTTTGCAACGATCATACATTTGTTTCTGAGAACATAATATTGTTTTCTCAACCATTCTACAACCATATCTTTTCTTTGCGTGTAGGTAGCCACAAAGTAAATAATTATTTACTCACCTTTAATACACTGCATGAAATACGGTGCGTTCGTAAATTCAGCAAATTTATGCAAAAAAGTTTGCAAGTAATTTTATTTAAGAAACGTCTATGGTAAGTGTATTATTTAGAACAGGCATGTCCAATGTTTTCTATTTATCTAATTTAAAACTGAGCTAGCTGTCATATACAAGTATTAAAATATTCGTATAAAAAGACTTGAAATGCAAATAAATTTTTTTTCAAAGTATTTAAACAAATTTCACTCTTACTCTAACTCCTTCCAATTTGGCCAAGTTTTAATTTCGTCGTATAAATTTTTACCAGGACATTCGGTAGCACGTACTTGACGATGGCCATACAAAGTGTAATTATTGGCAACAAAATGTTGTGTTACCAACCAATCAATCAATGCATGAACTTTCGTTAATTGCTCTGTAGTGGGCGTGTAATCATTGTAGTTGCCAATAAATACAATGCCATACGATTTTCTATTCCAGCGATAGGCATGATCTCCCATCACCCCAACTCCACGTCCTTCATAAATATTGCCATCACCGCCAATACCAAAATGATAAGCAATATCAGAATAATCTAAAGAATTCATATGATACGTTTGTATGTTGCGCATTTGAGCTGCACAAGTAGATTTGTTGTTACAGTAGGCTCCCGCCGAATGATGGATTATAACATAAGATAACTGTTTGTCCAAAGAGACTTGCGCGGAAGCATTACGACCAGCCCATTCAGTTTTAGAAATGATATTAATGGCATAAGTGCCATTCAGTACTAAAAGAAATAAAGTTAACAAAATTAAATATTTGCCAATTTTTTTTTGCACTTACAAAAGAAAACAGCGAAAATTAGGAGGAGTAAATTCATGCTGCTGGACGAATGTGTAATAAAATCTAATTTTGCAAGTAAATACTTAAATATCAAATATATACAATGAGGCTTTTGAATATTATTTAATATTTAAAGTGACATTGCATTTTAAAAATCTTTAGGGGGCGGGGGGTTTACCGCATCCAAAGAGTAAATGCAATTAAAATTGTTATTCACATCTACTCAAGATGATTATAAAATTTCTCTACTAGTTACTATCAATGAAAAAAAAAATAATACGTCATTAATTTTTATAAAATAGTGCTGCATTAGACAAAACAATTAGAAATCTAAATTTAATTTATTTACTTTTTTGTGTTTAGTTAATAAATGTCCAAGGGGAATTTGTTTATCAGCAGCTGGGTGTTAACAGCTGATGTGACGGTGTAGCCGGATGTTTAAATTTAGTTATACATTTTAAATTTATTACATTTACTTAATCAGTAAAATATTTTCTTAATTAAAAATACATTTAATTTTAGCACTGTTGCTAATGCAAATCACCTTTACCCAAATTTTTTTTTACCACAACTAGACATATTAAGTTAAACTTAAATTTAAACAAATGCTAGTTCAACTACAGTTGAATTTCCATAATTTGAATCACCATTATCCAAAACAAAAAACTTAAAGTTAGAGAGATATAAATTCAAATTATTCAACGAATCTTTCATAACTTTTCTGAAGGTCTGTGCAATAGTTTTTTCAACTGTGTCCTCCTCATCACTATCTATTGAGTGTCTAGTGTGTAAAACTACATGAAAATCGCCGATACACGTGTATTTTTATTTTTTCTCCCCTTTCCGAACATAGGACAGAATGTGTGTAACGCGGTGTAATTAGTATTTTTTTTTGGGAATTGTTACAATTTACGGTAGCATTATTTAAGAGAGTAAAAAATAGTCGGTAAAAATGCCAGAAGAATAATATGGCGGCGAAAAGAGAGAATGGCTCAGGCTTTATGTTATTGTTTTAGAGCTAGTGAAATTTAATGTTCAACAAAAATAAGTCTGTAACTTCGCTGTCAAATTAATAAAGTCCATAAGAAAATCTATGGCAGTAACTTCAAATGCTCTCAAATTTTTGTTTTATATTCCCTTGTGCTTGTTTTTCTTTGTAGTTTTGCTTACAAAATATTTGCAATTTATTGAAAGTATGGTAGCATCGTTGAGAGAATGGAGTACTTACTCCCATCCCTAAACAAAAACAGAAAGCGGAACTTTTTTTCCCCGGCAAGCTTTAACGCTGAAATGCCATACCTAAATAAAAGCGACAACGTTATGTCAAAACGGTAAAAACAGGTTTTTCAAACAAATAAATAAAACAAGCTCGATTATTTTAGCAGTTGGACGGACGACATTAGTGTTTTTGAATTTTAACCGACTTCAAAAAAAGGAGGAGCTTTACTAGCCGTCCACTCGAGCAATAATCTTGGCAATTGTCAAATTCGATTGCCGACACATGATATTAGTCTGTAGATCGTATGAATGTGTGTTCGAATATATATTCAGCAAGCAATGTTAAAATACATTGCTGAGCAATAATCTCTTAACACATGCTGTCAAATTAAAATAATGTTAATACAGCAAAAAAAAATATTTTAAATAAATAAAATAAATAGAATTTCAATTTGCAATTAACAAAAGATCTAATTAAGGATAATTTAAGTAAGTATATGCATAAAAATAAAAATATATTTTAATGGACGTGTTCGCCAACTCTAGATACATTGTTGAACTCAAGCAATTTGACGTCATCATTCTGCCGACGTTATTGCTTGTGTTAAGACTCAACAAATTGCTCGTGTGGTCGTACTGTTAAAATTCGTCTCTATTTTATTTTTATTTTTTAGGTGTGTATCTTCATAACTCAGTACGTTTTAGACCGATTGTAAAAAAATTTTTGTTGTCGGAGAGGGTATAGCTTCCCATTGGCTCCATTTAAAAAAAGTGGGCAGAGACACAACCATAATTTTTTTAATATAATTTTATGATATACTATTTATTTGATTGCTGCGAAACCTATAAAACAATTTTGGTTCTTGTAATTACACAAACTGAAAGTTAAAAAAATGGCTGGAGTTACGCCCTTTAAAATTTATTATAATATTTCACGCGGTTCTACTTAACTGATTTTTACGAAACTTACCACACATCTTGAGCTCTAAATTAGACACTATCCTCCATTTAAAAAAATTGGCGGAATCATACCCATTAAAACTTAATTTTTTTATTTCACGTACTTCTTTTCTTCTATCAGATCTTTGCTTTGAAGGCGGTTTTTTTTTGACAAAAAGAATTATGTTATTAAATTTTTTTTACATAAATTTTGTTATTTAAAGCTGGATTCACCCATTGTTTCTGAACAAAATTTCTGTCCGGAAAATTTTTTTGTATGGAGTTTCTCTCTTAAAAAGAGAAACGTCAAACTCTATATAAAAAAATTTTGTTCGGACAAAAATTTTGTTCGAAAACAATGGGTGAATCCAGCTTAAATTAAAACAAATTTTTAATGTTGGAAAAATTAGTTATTGTTTTCTTTTGCACTTAACGTCATATTATGAAACGCGTTGTCAAAAGAGGATTTTCCAATAGCAAAGCATTGCCGTTGCGTTGCCGCCGCATTATTTCTGTATGCTCCATACAAAATGTATGGACATGAGAACTTTTGACAGCTAAAAAACGCTTGCCGCTTTTGTTTAGGGATGGCTGTAAGAAAAAATGCTCTCAAACTAAACTAAGTTCTATTTCTCGACTGCCATATGGGGGCTTTTTGTGTAAATTTGTAAGGAAAATGTATTTATGCCGTAATTCTGTTTAATCATTGGGCCTAATTACGAGTGTCGTATTTCGACTACGACGACGATAATTTCGTACTAGATTAAAGAAAAAATGTTGCAATATTCTTTAGTCTTTTACAAAATCGTCGTAGTAGAAGTTGTAATACGACACTCGTAATAAGGTCCATTATCTCTCGACTGCTTTCTGTGACTTGTTTTTTGTGTTAATTTATTAAAGAAATGTGTTCACTATGCAATTCTGTTTGATCGTTTATGTTAAAAAATTATGTCTAGCTAATAAAAACATTTTGTTTTTTTTTTTAAATCTCTATTCATAAACTTTATTTCTTTCCACTTTTCCAGATTATTTTCCTTAAGTCAGCAATTTTGATATGCCCTTGAAAGCCACCCACTTGCAAGCACTTTTCGCAAGACGCCGAGAAGCAGAATACAATCGCATTGAACGCACCGAAGCGGCCAACCGCTATTTCGATCACTGGGGCAAAGTAACGGCCCGTTTCGAAAATTGGACTGCACCCGATTATTATAAACAAGCTGATCAGCAACTAGAAAACACTAAACTACAGAAAGAAAAACAAAAATTGTTGTCCGAACGCCAAGAAAAACTCTCAAAATTACTAAAAATGGAAAAGAGCAGCTATGAGCAGGAAATGCAGGAAAAAGAAAGACGCAAGAATTCACGCAGAAGTCTTGACACTGAAACGTTGGAGAAAATCAATGACAATTTAGAAGAACAACATCAAATGAGACGTAAATTGGAACTGGAGGCCAAGCTCTATGGCAAATGGCGTCATGGGGTGGAAGATGATAATTTGATATTTGAATCAAAAAGCGACAACGAAGTTTTGGCCAAATTGAATTGGTTGGACCAACAAGTACACAAGCAAATGCAACGGGAGAAAGAGCAAGAACAAGCTAGAGATCGTCAATTGCAGCTGCAACAGGAGTTAAACAAATTTGAAGAATTGCAAAACGCTAAGCAGGAAATAAGAGAAAAGGAGATTCGTGAAATACGTTGTATGCAAGAGTATCACCTGGAGCAATTAAAAGAACGCCAACAGGAGACCGATGAACTTAAAAAGAAAGAGAAATGCTTAAAAGAAAATTCAGACGATTTAAAAAAGGAACTAGAGCTGTTAGAAGAGAATTACAACGTGCTAAGTCAAACCGAAGATTTTTGGGATGCCTACAATTTAAACAAAATAAAAGTATTCGCACGCAAAAGAGCCGAAGTATTTCGCAAACACATAAATATTTGCTTAAGCATTATAGATAGAATACAGGATTTTGCTACAAAGCCAGAAGTATTGAACGAATTTAGAAAACGTTTGGAACAGCAGTTGGAAAGAGAAAATGAAACATTACTCCAGCTGGAGGGCATGTACGAGTCAGAAGCCAAGTATAGTCTACAGCGTAAGGAGGAATTATGGCAACAGGAAAATAATGAACGTTACAAAGATCTTAAGCAAATACTAAGGGATGAATATCATGCAATAAATAGCGGCCTTAAAGACGTAATGAAAAGGCATGAAGAACTCTTGCAAATACGCTCAACTCATTTGAATGTTATTGAAAATTCTAGTGAAAAGTTAAAACTTTTAGTACAAGAACAAGAAAATTCGCCGCATCAACTTCAAGATGGTGCAAAATGTGTGCAATTCTCATCTCCTGACGGCCCAGCAGAAAACATTATACACACTCAAGTGCAAGAATCAGCTGATACTCCTTTATATTCACCACACCGTGGTGCTTGTGGCAAAGCAATTACTCCAGAACCAATTGAAGCGGCTCATGAAGTTGACTTTTCCTCTCGTCGTAATTGTTCGGAATCGAATGACAGTTCCCTGTCTCCCAGATGCAATGACACCAATAAAATGTCAGATTCTTTCAATAACTTAAATCTAGATGGTTGGCAACCCACAAACCATGGACATACTTCTAAACGCGATTTGGAAACTCGTAAGGCAAATTCACAGCGCTTGTTTCAGGTTGTTACGCCCGAGACTGAGGCAGAGAGGCCACGATTTGGTCGCAAACATATGGCCTGGAACTAGGAAACATTTGATAATGTTTATACCTAAATGGCTTGCATATGATATTTTAAAAACTTTCGCTTGAATAATTTTACAAATATATATAAAACTAATAATAATATCTAAAACTAATATGATTAAATGCTTCCGTTCTGCCTTGAGCTAAAATTAACATTGTTAAAAAAGAATTTTAATGAAATTTGTTTTATTTTAAATTGGGTTTTGTGTGTCGTAATGGGAAGGGTTAGCCTTTTAAGCTTAAATTAGACGTGACATAGTCATAATGCCATAACCATAACAAAACCAAAATTTACTTCGTTTCTATGGTGAGAGCTACGGCGTTATGGCGAGTCACCTATAATCAAATACAGTGTTGGACATTAGTTTTGTTCGAATGGCTGTTTTCTATTGTTATGGTTATGTCACGTCTGATTGAGCCTCTAATCGAAGGGGCGGATCAGAGTTGCATATTTCAACACTCATGCTAGAATTACGAGGGCATCATAAGGGATGAATAAGTCCGTGACTTTTTGAATGAAACACAGTTTTTTGTTTTGCAAAACAAAAATTTATTTTTCAACATAATCTTTTTTTAACACAATACACTTAGTCCAACGTTTCTCTAGTTCTTGTATTCCTTTCAAAAAAATAGGATTTTTAGAGGTCCTTAAAATATCTATTTGTTTGGTCAATAATTTCATGGTTCGAGCTAAATCTCTTTCCATCGAGCCATTTCTTTAGGTTTGGAAATAGGAAGTAGTCACTATGGGCTAAATCCGGAAAATATGGTGAATGGGGTACCAATCAGAGAACAGATTGAATGCCGTATTTTGTTGTTTTGAATGCAATAACAAAAAACCTGCATTTTGTTGTCAATCCACAACATTTGAAAGAAACAACGCATGGCACAATCGAAAGAGATGAGTGCGGCGAATTTTATTGCGTGCATTGCTTGTTTTATATAAATGTTCAGTGGTCTTGTCAAAAGCAACGAATACTCAGTGAATGGTGCGAATGCTTTTTACTGTGATTGACTACAACGTAGTCCTTGTATTTTGTGCTTGTACACATAAAACTCTTATATTTTGGTATTCATAAAACACGATATAGTTTTGAAATGTATTACATGTACAATTTTATATGAAACATTTATTTGAAATACATTTCAGATCTATTTTACTCTTTCCAAATTTTACTTTTTGTATTTTCTGTTTTTTTTTCTAACACCGTAAATATAGGCCTTTATTTTTTCTAAAATATCCTCCCTCACACTGCTTTTTTCATTTATAACCATTAAAATCACTTAAAATAAAGTTGTTATTTAAAGGTGATATAAAAAAGATCAGCGAATACTGAGTGAATGGTATGAAAGAAATCCATTCTTTCATACTATATCATTTCATTTCGGTGCTTGTGTTATAGTGGCATTGTAATAATAGAGTGCGTATGAGCAATCAAGAAATCGCAATGAATTGTATGTATCATGGCAATTACATTTTTTATTGTTGTCGAATAAATGCATGGCAAAAGCAACGAATTGATGAATTTTTAGCAAATGCGAATGATCTCATTCGGTTCTCTGGTACCAATTCGTAGCCCACTTCATAGAGTTTTGCCATTGAGACTGCACACGTGTGTGCTTGTGCATTATCTTGATGAAAAAGGACTTCTTTCTTGGCCATATGGGATCGTTTTCTTTTTAAATCCTCATTAAATAGATCTAAGAATAATGGCATAATATTCGCCGTTTATTGTTTTCTCCTTTTGAAGGTAATCGAGGTGGATTATCCCGCGTGCATATCAAAAAACTTTTGCCATCACCTTATTGGCCGGCAAACTCACCTTGGATTTCTTCGGAGCAGGTTTAGACTGCTGCTTTGCCTCCGGAGTACAGTAATGGATCCGTGTTTCATCCACTGTTACAAAACGCCGCAAAAACTCATTCGGATTGCAGTTAAACAACTCCAAACAATTCTTTGAAGTTGTTACACGTTTACGTTTATTGTCCATTGAGAGCAAACGCGGCACCCATCTTGCAGACAACTTTCTTAAATCCAGCTGATCATTTAAAATCAAAACCACACTGCCATATGAAATGCCTATGGCATCTAAAATCTCTCTAGTGTTGTGCTTATCAGCTCTTATGTGTGACCGCTCGTTTCAGCTCAGGTCACTTTGCTGAAATATGTCATTCAGTTAGCTCAGTAGCTCAGTTCATTTGTATTGAAACATTTTTTCAAGCATAAAGAAAGAGCGAAAACCGAAGCATAAGAAGTGAAAGATTTATACAGTGTGTGTGTGTTCATACATTACCATATGAAATAGATAAAAAATAGATAAAACTAAAATAGTTTAATGAGTGGAATTTGTTAATCACCCTTATTCTAGTTGTCGCCATCGGCGTCACTTTAACACAAAATCAAAAAATTGGTGCTCCTGTATCCGTTGTCGAAAACAATTCACTCGTGTTGGCAGGTTTATGCTATTTTCTAGACCTTAGGGAACGGGAAGAGATTGTCAGTTACGCAAACTTTTCTCGAGAGCGGGTAAACAATCCCCATTTTTTTGGTATTGTGTTAAAGTGACGTCGATGAAAACTGGAATAAGGGTGAATAAATATATATACATACATATATATATTTTTGTTTATGTACTTGTGCGACACACAAAATTTGCTGAAAAAGGCACAAGACTTGTATCGAACTCTTTCATTAAGTCGTTTTAGACACAAACCCACTTAAATTAAATAGGTTTCTGTCTAAAACGAGCTGCTGAATGAGTTTGATATAAGTGCACATGTTATTTAAATGGGTTTGGTTATAGGTTTGTGTCTAATACGAGCTACTGCAATTGTTCGAAACAAACCTAGAAACCACTCAGTACTGAGCTGACAGCGCTCAGTGAATTGAACGGCTCACAGCGCTCAATTGAACTTGTTCGTTCCTGAGCTGCACAACTCTAAATCTCACGCACTTTTACTCTTCGATCGTCCATTACCATGTCGTAGATTTTTTCAACATTTTCGGGTGTTTTGACCTCAATTGGCAGTCCATAACTTCCAGCGTCATTTGTATTTGTGCGACAACAAGAAAAGTCATTAAAACACTTTTTTTACCATTGAAATCGATGGTGCAGTGTCCCCATAGTATTTATCGAGCTTTACTCTAGTTCGATTGATGGTTTTTTTCGCAAAAAATAATAAGGGCATTCACAATGAGTATCGTAAAATTATAATGTGGCAACATATAAAACACAGTAAATAACAAAATTTTTTAAGTTAGAAATTATTGTTGAATAAAAAATACAACTACCAGTATTTTTTCATCGACTAGAACTGTCCTGACAGTTTTAACTTCCCAACAAAGACACTCCAAACAATTCATGAAAATGTAGAGTTTGCGATCTGGAAGTAGTGATAATTTCGATCCGTTCTAATGATTTTTACATACGGTTGTTATTGCAAGAAGTTCTCTTTTTCGATGCCTGGTCACTATATTGGAAGCGATATTAAGAAAAATTCCCTTTTTTGTGTTCTATAATAATATTTTTATCTAGAAAAAATTATAAATAGTTGCCTTTTTTAACAATTCGTTTCTCTTTATACGAATTTAAGCCCGAAACAGTATTTTCATGTAAATTTAAGCAAATAACTTTTAAATTTTAGACTAAAATTAGTTCATTAATTTCTTTAAATAATTTTTTTTTAATTCTGGTGAGTACTTTCTAACACTATGGAGGAGCTACAAGGTTTTGTGTGACTAAAATAAGCTTCTACATGGTTTTTAGCTTACACTCGGGCAAATTAAAAATATCGATTTTTTTGAATCAATGAAAATGTAGTTCCACTACAATGATTTCCATTGTTTTTACTTTGTTATTTAGTTAAACATTGCCAAAATGAAAATAACGCTTTTTATAATTTTAAATTTACCACCTGGTTAAAGAAAAATTTTATTTAAACACAAACAAAAACAACAAACTTGCCAACCCATATTAAAGTATTAAAATTGTCATACGAACATGAAGTACAGAGAAACTTAACACCTGCATAGAAATACACTCAACCGAATTTTAAAGCATACATTCAGGAGCAATGTTAATTTTAATAGAAATTGCTTGTAAAGTGCAATAGTGGGGATAATTTTGTTAAAAAGTTGAAAAATATAAAATAGATATAAACTTTTAAATAAAAGAGCATTTTAAATGTCAAATATTTGATTAAAAGATATATAGCAGCAGTCTTTATAAAGAATTTATAATATTATATTACAACAACACATCTTTATTGCGTACTGTTGCCTAACACTGAAGCTGGTGCACGACAATTGGGTAACCATCTCCATCTTATGGCAATTATTATGGGCGGAGATTTTAATAGAAATTTTGCAAACCCACAGTCGCAAACTCTATCAAAATTTTTATTTGACGCTTTCCACTCACATATGAGAAATTCTCTACAAACCCCCATAACTAATAATTCCATTACTATAGATGCAGGAAGAAAATCACGGCATCCGATACGACTCGTTATTTTAAAATATTTCCATATAAACTGTATTGAAATATTTTTAAATTACGAGTCGCATCGAATGCAGTGATTTGCCCCAGTTTTCCATAGATTTTAAAAAAATTAGAGTCAAAAATTTATATATCTTATTTTAGTTACCATAAGTCAATATTAAAAAAAATTTTTCATTACTAAATATTTACACAGCTCCCCTGTGATTGGACTTACATTGTTTTTTTTTTTAATAATATGTTTATGCAGATTTTTTTTGCGATCTTCGGTGCAGTCCATCTCATTCCCTTTGGGTTTCTTTGGCCTACTAAGCAAACATTTTTAATTCAGTTTAAAAGCAGACAAACAATCTTGTTTGTTGTGTGATACTTGTAATTTAGTTTTCGTTTGCTTTCCTTGAAAAAGAAAGCTGATAAAAAAAATTAATTTATTTCCTTGCTTTGTTAATGCTGCCGTTTGTCATCATTGTTTGTTTGTGCTGGATGCTGTTTGCCTTGCAGTATTTCCTTAAGCAATTATTTTTAAGTGCAAAGTGCTGCTAACAGTTTGGTTCCTATGACTCTTTGTTAGACTCCTCCGGACGACCACACATTAAAATTAAGTCTCAGTCGGATTTCCCAGTTGCTAATGTTCCTCAAATATCTAGGGTAACAATAACTGGTTGTAGGGCAACTAAATTCGCTCATTAATTTGTTAAGACAACTGTAGCCAAAAAAAAAAATGATTTCCATTTTTTTATTTAGTATTTGATTGACAAAAAAAATTACTATTTGCCATAATTTGGTCATTTGGGTTGTTACGATTTTTACACACGTGTGTGTGGTTGTTGTATTCATTTATGACTTGTGCTGCTGGTTGGCTTTTTGAGGTTATATTTTTCTAAGAAATCAAAACAAAATGGACTCTCGCACAACAATTAGTTTTATGCAGTTTACCGTTACTTTCCATAATATATGTACATGCATGTGTGTGTGTGTGTTATTATGGGTTGGTAAGTTCCACATCACTCTTCCTAAGTTTAATGCTCATCATGGTCCTTTTATTTTTTTTAAATTTCTAAATATTCTGCATACTTTCGTAGAATTGCATTTAACTTTGAGTGTTGATATGATATAAAAATTCATTTTCCCTAATGGCGTTTGTGCAACTTCCGCTTCGTTTCGTTGGAATTAAAAAAAATATAAAAAAAAATAAAGTAAACATTTTTGCAAATGCACAAACAACAGCAAAAGAAATAATAATAAAAGTGGCAGCAGCAGTTAAAAAAAGAAATTCAAACTTACATACTTACATACATACATACATATGTATGTACGTATGCATATGTATATTACAAAGTGAAAAATGTATATTACAAAGTGAAAAATGTTAAATTGAATTAAAAATTGCAAAAAATCCAGAACAAAATGCAACAATATAAAATATGCAGAAAAATCAAATTTCTGCATGAGGGAATTTCAAACATTTTATTTTGGCAGATTTTTTTTATTCGCAACACAGCAGGGCTGCATTCTTTTACTTTAATAAATTAAATGCTTGTGCCCACTGCTCTAACAGGCCTAGTTATGAAAAGATTTGCCAGTTAAGTTTTTTTATTTTCTTATTTTGAAATTTATGTTTTAACTTAAAGAATCTTTTTTTGTGTTTAGGGTTCCGTACACCAAAGGCGAAAAGGAACCCTATTGTTTACGCTAGCTGTCCGTCTGTCCGTAACTCGCTACATACATACAATTGTATGTACATATGTATATTGACACTTGAAATTTGTGAAATTAGTGTATTTTTATACAGACTACAATAATAAACACTAACGGCCTGGCCCGCGATGTCGACAAAAATTATCTGCCGCTTAGTTATATTGAAAACAAAAACAAATTTTCCTATTTTGACCGTACATTTAAAAAAACTGAAATCAAAATGTATTCTATGTATCAGTTAATACAAAATTTGACTATGTAATTTTGACAATTTGTTGTATCTTGGAAACAGTAAGAGGCAAACTTGAAATTTTCAAACACACGGTAAAATTAAAAAATCCCAATACATATTATAAAATCTCCAAATCAAAAAAAAATTGCCAAAAATTAAAAAAAATCGTCAAACCGAAAAAAAATCGCCAAAACTGGAAAAAGGCTAGAAAACCAGAATTGTTTATGTGAAAATAATCGACAAAATGAAAAAAATCGCCAATTAAAAAAAACGCCAAAAACCGAAAAAAATCGTCAAAACGAGAAAATAATCGCAAAAAAATCGCCAAAATTAAAAAAAGCCAAAAACCGAAAAGAAATTGCCAAAACTAAAAAAATCGGCTAAAGTTCGTATTAAATTAAATGTCGCACTTCACTGAATTTATTTAATAAATTAAATGCTTGTATCCAGTGTTCTAACAGGTCTATTTATGAACAGCGTTGCCAGTTAAGTTTTTTCCGTTTCTTATTTTGAAATTTATGTTTTAACTTAAAGAATCTTTTTAATTTTTTTCAATACCTTCTACATTTAGAAGCCAACATTAATTTCATTAATTGTGTGTATATTTAAAAGAAAAACTATTTTAAAGTTTTAACACACTGTCTTCGCAGTCAGCTCTCTTAGAAAATTTCTCACATAAATTTGCTACTCAATTCCGGGTTGTATAAAAATGGCGATTTAAGCCTTAGAGCATATTAAAAGTATAACAAATCATTTTATTTTTATATACTTTTTTTTTAAGTAGGCTTCATTTATGAACAGCATGTGAAAATACTGGGTATGTTAATAAACAAAAATTCAAGTACAGTTCCAAAAAAAAAACAAATTCGGTAAAGTAGGACTTTGGCTCGTACCGACACTACATACATATGTATGTTACTACGTTTATAGGGATGATTTATTCGCAAATAGAAATATTGCAAATAGAAAATTTTTGCAGCATAAACGGCGAATTAATTTGTGGCGCTTTTTTTGTTTTGGCGATTTGTTTGTGCGCTTTTAGCCATTTTCTTAAATTCTTTGGCGACTTTTCACTTCTGGAGTTATTTTTTCGCATTTGAGCCATTTATTTTATTTTTGGTGAAATTTTTTATTTAAAGTTATTTTTTTGATTTAGCGATTTTTCGTTATGGCATTTTTTTTAATTTTGTGGATTTTTTTAGTTTTAGGCGTTTTTAAAAAATTCAAGAGTTCGTCTCTTACGGTTTCCAAGATACAGCAACTTGTCAAAATCACATATTTCCAGGGACCCTAACGTTTATAGTTTTTATTTTAAAAATTACTTTTTAATCATTATTTCTTGATTTTTAGTGTTTATCATTTCTTGTCAACCACGATTGTGTTTTCCTACATGTAAAAATCTGTTCTGGCAATACTGTATGTTAATGAAATCAATAGCATACTTTAGGGGTTAACATACACTGGGCGATTCAAAGAAAAATAGTCTTAGGCTCTTATTTTCGTTACGGAATTTCTTGACTCGATCGACATCCTCAAAGCCTGCGATAAAAGCTTAATAAAAATCATTGTTGCATCTATAGGTTCATGTAATATGGAGTAGGTATCCTGGTATATTTCTTGTCCACGCAGCACTTTTCTATTAGAGTGATTTTTTTTTAGTTTAAGTTTGGAAAATAAACGTTACTTGCGATCCCTGCATATTTCATTTCATATTCTGTAAAAATCCCAAGTGCTTAGCTGTTATAGTTCTCGAGAAAAGCTTATACATAAAGTTATAAGACTTTTCATTATTTTTATTAAACTTACATGAGTTCTTTTAATTGTTTAAGAAAGTGATGCAGTGTTAATTAACGTCATAACTTTATTTAAAGTTCTATTATATTCAAATGCAGGTCATACATATAAACGCTTAATACCCGCCCCTTGTCCTTGTCAACAAATTATAAGACAGCTTATGTGCTTGTCAAATAAAGATGAGTGTAAAAAGGAAGTATGTATGTAGTATGCACTTGCATGCAGTCAAATTAAAATAAAAAAAGAATATTTTCTCTTACTTTCTCCTCCCACACTCATTTTGGGTTTTTAATTAGAGATATACAGTTTTATTTTTCTAACGAAACATTCGCATTCAAAGTCATGAATTCCATGTTTTTTTAACTTTTATTTTCGTTGAAAAAAAAAAACAAAAAGATTACAGTTTCATCAACATCATCCGCATTATCCGCGTAACCATAGCCACATGTGGTTGCCATCACAATACTCGTGGAAGTGGCATCTTTGCTTGTAGACTGCAGTGACACTCGTTGTCAGTGAGTGAGTGAGTGGTTGGCGTAGTTGAAACAATTGTTCAAATAAATTTTTTTCTTTCTGTGTTAGCTTAAGCTTCTTACAGCAACAATTAGAAGAATCCAACAATGAATAACTTTTTAATTAGGCGCAAAGTGAGGTCGTCCTTTTTGTTTTTATTGCAACAGTTGAATAATGTGCAAAAAGTGCAAAAAGTTATGCAAAATAAGGTTGAAAGAAACGCTGTTTGGAAAAGACAATGGCGTGTGTATGTGAAAGTAAAAGCTGCATAATTATACTTGTATACATATGAATATGTCTATCGCTTTATGTCACTTTATTTATATTTGCATACAAAATGATTAGAACTTACTTGAATGACAGTGGAAGATAATTCTTGCCCAATATAAGGGGTGATGATCAGTGTTGCCAGAATTTCTAAGGCTGAAAACTTCACGAAAAAATCTTCAGAATCTGTATTTTATTTTAAAAATCTTCAAAAAATTTTTAAAACAATTTTTTTATATTTTATTCAAAAAATTTAAATTTACATACATTTACATGTACATGTGTAACATAAATATTTTTCATTAACCCATATTCATAAGATTTAAACTCGGCTTAAAATGTATTTTATTAAAATTTTTTAGGAAAAATTTCTTAAAATAACTTTCAATCACATTTAATTTTTTTTTATCAATATAAGCCTTTAATGTTCGAAAAAAGTGGATTTCGTTTCTGCTTAAGAAACTCATCAGCAGCCTTCAAGCAGAAAATTTTTTAAATAAGGTAAAAAATTTCATATGTTTATAGAACGACTATGAATATGTTATTAAGAAATACGTACACACAAATAATGGGTAATATTCACAAACAAACAAATTTCCGTACAAAGTTTGTCTTGTAAACCTTATGTAAAATCAATTAAGTAAAAATCTTTCAGGCTAACATCTTCGATTTTGAATCCACTATTATTTTCTCGTTACCTTTTTTCCAATGAGATACCAAATTGTTTGAAGTCTGCTGATGAGTTTAGCGGCTTTTACACACGCAAAATTTTCTTTGCAAGGCCATGAAAAGAATATAGAATAAGTTCTATTTTTTCTTCTCTCCTACAAACTCCAGTAAACTTTGCGTGTGGACAAATCGTGTTTCTTTAGGAGAAACGAAAACTATAAATAATTTTTGTAACCAACAAACAAATAAAAATTATTTATAGTTATGTGCAAAAAATATAAAATGAATGAAAAAAGAAATCGGATATAAAAAAAATGTGTAAAAATTCATTTAATTTGTTCCATAAATATCCAAAGGACTTCGAAGTTTTGTTTTATTCAAGTTAACTTGATTAAAAATTCTTTCCACATTTGCAAATGAATGTGTGTAAGGACATTACATTTTGAATAAACCTTGGGGCTGCAAAATTGTAATCTGAATATTGTTTCTATCAGATATTCTATTCCAGAAACTTTGACAAAGTTACTTCTTCTTTTTCTTTAATGATATCTTCTAAGTTAAAAAATTGTAACTCTTTAAACTATGACTCGTTCACACATAAAATAAACAAAAAGTAGTAGCAGTAATAGGAAAAATAAAAATAAAAATCACTATAATTGGAGTTGAAAAATCTAAATTTCGTCTTTTTGGAGGGTAAAAATCAGCAAAATCCAGATAAATCTGCATTTCTGGCAACAGTGGTGATGATGCTTAATGAGACTCTATAAGAAAACGAAATATCAATAATGTAGAAGGAGAATAGAATCCTCCATAAGAAATTTAATTTCAATGCAAATGACTGACACGATATAAGTTTAATAACACTGGCAACTCTTAACATAAGCAAAACAAAACTAGCGAAACTAATTAACCGCTCCTAAAAGTATGCAACATAAGAATCAAATACGAGTAAGACGATTTGGTAAAAGTCTGCATACAACGCATAGTGGGGGATTTTGAAAAAACAATCCAGTTTCTAAACTAGCCGTCCGAATGCAATGAAATTTCATAAATCATTTAAGGTGGTATTGAGCTTAAGTCTGGAATTTGAATGATATACCTTAAAAGGTGGCGTAGTCACAAAGCTCCAAAGGGCAACCTCGGGTTAATGAAAAATTCAAACCGATGCCAAGCTGATGTTTTTGATCTGATAAAAAAGATTTTTTGCAAGTGGATTTCTCCGACCAAGGGCTAAGAAAATAGTCTCCTTACAGTTTAGAAAATATTCGAAAAAAAATTTTAAATTTTGTGTTTCTTACCAACCTTGGCTTTTAACATAAAAAAATTGATTTAAAACTCACACTAATACCCATATTCTAACCTCTGTGACAGTGACAAAATTATAACAAAACTATTTGTATATTTTTGGTATTCTGAAAAATATTGTCATGAATAAAATATAACGAATTTGTCACCTTATGAAAAGCACATAACAAAATACAAATTTATTAATATTCCCTTTTAATTTGAAATTTATTTGCTTGTGGTTTAGCTTGGTCTATATACGTATTTCATTGGCGCTTAAACCAAATCATCAATAGACTTCAACCACAAATTTTGAACAGTCACAAACCTCTTACTTTATGCACAGACTTTCAAAAACTATATGAGAATTCATAGAATAATAATATTTTTGAAAATCACAAAGACAAAATAAGCTCAGTAGGCTTTGAAACTCATACAAAACCCACCAAATAATTTATATTCGATATGAATATATTTTATTTTTCTACACCTTCATACAATTAGAAATCCATTGGATAACAATAAAAGTAATTACAAGGCAAAATGAAAAATAAAATCTAAAATTTAACATTTAAGAAGTTTATTATTCGACATATTGTCATAATTATATTTTAATTTGAAATTTATTTGCTTGTGGTTTAGGTTGGTCTATATACGTATTTCATTGAAATACGTATATAGACCAACCTAAACCACAAGCAAATAAATTTCAAATTAAAATATAATTATGACAATATGTCGAATAATAAACTTCTTAAATGTTAATATTCACTTTTTTCAGAATAACATCCAGGGACTTCTGAGTTTTTTGCTCACAATATATGGCAAAGTTGTAGCTACGATAAAAGTGGACAACTTTTGCGAATATATTAATACAATTTGAACGTGTCTAGGCACACTAATAGGTCATACAGACCACTTCTTACCTTGAAAATTTTAATTTTTCGACTCTAATTTTTTTTTTTCAAAATCGTATAACCACCAGTATAACCATATACAGTAACACTTTGTGCAAAAAATCCAATTTTTGTTTGCAGTTTTTTTTAAATAGAAGAACGAATATTTTGTATTCACTTTTTTCAGCATAACATACAAGGACTAATATCTTTTCACTACCAATATTTGGCAAAACAACAAAACCTTAACATAGTAAATACTAAAATCTGCAACACAAGAAATGCAGCAATATCAAAGAAAGGAAACAATTCTATAAAAGTAAAAAATAACGTTTTTAAGTTGCATAATGAGGTACATAAATAGGGCGCCTAGATACGTTCAGGTTATATTGGCGTGTTCACAGAATTTGTCCAGCTTAAAAAAGTGTAAGAAATGATTTGTTTGGCACTAGATGCTAAGATTTGTTTGGTAGAGGGTTTTAATACCCTCTGGTAGTGTTATCAAACTTATGTATGACCCATGCTCAATTAATAAAAAAAATAAATTTCATTACAAATTTTTTTATTATAATTTTTTAAATAAATAAAATTAGTTTTCAATTTGACATAAATCTCACCATAGTATGTTGAAAGCTTTTTTGAGTTTTTTAAGCTTTTTCTTGTCATATGAACAACAGAATACAATCACAATTTGATTTTAAAATATATAACAAGAAACTTGACAAAAGTGTATGACGAAAGAATTTATCACAATTTATTAGAATACGGCTATCAGTCAAATCAAATAAAATATTTGAAAAAAAGTAGATTTTTTTTCGTTTTTTGTAAAAAAAGTGGATTAATTATTTCGCTATTATTTTAAAATTTTGCTGCGATACCAACCTCATATTTTTTATTTATTCAAAAGATAATACTATAAGATATATTACAAAGAAATTTATTGTTAAACATTTTCGTTATTAAAGTTGGCAGACCTTTTTGAAATTGACCTATTTTTGTTATTTATGTATATACATATGTCAAATGCAAGGCCTTTTTTCTCAAATTCCAAGGCTGGAATCAAAAAAATTTGTGACATTAAGACATTATATGTTATTAAAAAGATAAGATAAGAAAAATACAGCAGAAATATAAAAAAATCACACTTTTGGGATTTTATGAAATCTTTTTGGGAATTGCGGCGAACTGAAAAGAAAATTCTATGTGGTTTTACTTTTCGTGTATTTATTGCATAATTTTCAATCTAAGCGAGAATTTTCGGCAGAAAATATTGATAAATGCGAATTTTATTGCATTCCTTTGTGTAAGACCTCTCTCTGTCTTCTCGGAAAACTCTTTATATTGTTACGTTTAAATTTAATTAAACGTCTGAGTTCTTTTGATTGCTTAAAATTAAAAAAGAAATAACACATGATTTTCTTATTGGCTACTGAATTTCCTTTTTATTCTTGATTAAGCAAATTACAACTTGTCTTTTCTTATTTACTTCTGAACATTATTATCTACCGCACGAGGTCTTTTACTTTCAACGATGTTGACTCAACTAATTTCCAATTAGCACTGACTAAATTGCACACAGGGCACCTCATTTTATACCACCTGGAAGAAAGTATTACCGCACAACGATGTGGCTGTTTAGGCGTATATGTTTATTGGTAGCCAGATGATTGATTAAACAGTCTTCTAGCACAATCGGGAAAATTCATGTTGCCGTTTCTAGATTTTTGTAGGTGATTCGATTGGCCGTTAGTTTTGAATTTTCCAAAGTAACGACTTGTATGTTGGCAATGCCGTATGCTACTGGTAGTACAGGGTGGTTACCATAATTATGCTCGCACTTTTATTTGTATACGTGTATGTCTGTAGCTATTTACACAATTATTGTTGTTGCTGTAGTGCTTGCACGTGAATATGTGTGTACGTTTATTGCTTTAGTTAAATACTTCTAGATAGTTCTTTGCATTAACCCTGTAGGAATATTTTTATATAACAATATATTGTAAGCAGATGCAGGAAATTACAAAAAATTGGTAAAAATTTATTTTTATAGCAAAATTAATACTTATTAATTTTTTTATTGTTGCTTTTAGATGTATTAATTGAATATATTGGTGTAACATTCATGTATGTATGTAGTTATACAGCTATGCCTAGTTTTTAGAAATACCTAAGAAAATACTCGTAATTATATTTGTACACTTGGCTGTCCCCAAAAATGTTTTTGGGGCTTAAGCATACTTTGAAACCTTATAACATCAAGATTTTTTGAGATTTTTTTCAGATTTTTCGAAGAGGCTTAAAAAAATATTTCTGCAATAAACAACTTTAATTGAAAATAAATACAAAAATCAATTAAAAACGTATTTAAGTCAATTTAACTTTTGCTTAAAATAAAATATTTTTTGCAATAAACAAACATCTTTAATTGAAAATAAAACCAAAAATCAATAAAAAGTGTAATTGAGTCAATTATGTTTTGTAATCAATAAAATTGTTGAACATATGTTTAATTGACTTAAATACATTTTGAATTGATTTTTTGTTTTATTTTCAATTAAAATTGTTTATTGCAGGAATATTTTTTTTCTGTGTGTACATATCATTCATTTCGTAAGTGAAATAAATGAGTGCATTTATGTTTTCATAAACTATTTAACAGAATTTTATTGCAACATTTGTCTCACACTTTTTTTATTTTTATAACCACCACAGAAATTTTTACGTTTTAAAAATTAAAAATTCTTTCGTTTGCATGAACATTAGAATTTATGTTTGATTAACGAATAGTTTTATAATTCATATGCCAGTCATGGTGAATTTTTTTCTACTATTCTCTACTGAAATGTTGTCAAGGTTATTTACGAAAGTTTGGCATAGTATTTTAAATTTTTTGACATTTGTGTTATTTTTGCAATCAATTTGAGTTATTTATGTTAAAGAAAAAATTCTGTAGATGGACACATGTTGATTTGTTTTTTATTGGCTATTTTATTCCGTTTCATGTACACAAAAAATTCAAAATGAAATGGTCATTATTTTAAAAACATATGGTTCTCTCGATGGCTTAAAATAAAAAGGGCGTATCTCAATTTTCTTGTTTTCTGGCAGCCAACGAATAATTACATACATCCTTCCCCTCAAGAACGAAGTAAGTAGTGATTAAAAATAAAAGATTTCTTTAATATTATTCAGTTTTTTCTTTCTCCTATAAAATGTTGAATATTCTAGTTACGCCTTTTTTATATTAAGCCATCGATATGTATATATGTATGTATATATTAGACACATTTTTGCCTCTAAAGTTAATAAATTTTTGCTGCATAACAAAAGCATTATTTTTTCTTTAATGCAAAATCGATAAACATAAAAATCGCTTAACATAATAATGTCTATATTGCAACATTAAATGTCATTTGAGTATGCATAAAAATACAAATCTAATCAATAGATAAATTCACCAATGTCACCACTGGGAACTAAATACGCACTCAATTCCATAAAAATAAAAACGAAAATTAAAACCCTTGAGGAATACACCCATTCCTTTTATATTATGCAGTTAAAGAGCAGATAAAGATAGAAAATGGAGACAACATACAAGAAGATACACATACATATATATGTATATGTCTATTGTTATCTAAAAGAAAAAAAAATGGTATAAACACAAACATAAATATAACCTGCATATAAATACTCAAACAAGTACCCTCAGAAATATTGTCTTTCCCAGTAAACATTTTTATTGCCAATGAGACACTGATCACAGAGGATACCAGAGGTGTCACGAGACGAAAGATATTTGATTATTCGAACAGTCTCGCTCACACTGTCATCAAATCCTCTTTCTTTACTTTTTCTTTCGCGTGTTTTTGTTTTAAAGTAATTTCATTTTATACTTTTTAAGGTCTGATTCGCTGTGTGATTTTTGTAAGTAAATGGTAAAAATTAGTATTTGTGAAAGAAAATGCTTAAAATGAAGTCTTTAATGATTTGAAAACAAATTTTAATTACTTTTTTTTAATAATAATAATGTTTTTCACATTGTTTCTTTAATTCAATACTTGCTCAAATGTATTTTCATTTCACTTCATTCGCCGTGTGCTTCTGGTAATTTCAAGTTAAAATTTAATATTTTTCTATGAAAATGTTTAAAATTGTGCCTGTAATCATTTGGAAGCTAATTTAAATCACTTTAAGAATACTAATAATAATTAAACAGATAATATTATAGAAAGATCGTCTATTGTTGTTTAAATATCACAAAGAAGCCTCTATTTTGTTGTTTTGTGATATTAAGTGATAATAGAACTTTCTACAAATATATCTATTTTGAAAGATATTACTTTGATTCTTTATATTTTAAATGACTGTCGGATACGGGGCTCGAACCCAAGACGTTCGGTTTTGTACTCAACGTGCTAACTACTTCAGCCAACGCCACCCCATGAGAAATGTGTGGTGGGTTAGTTTTACAAAATTTCACCGAAGACTTCAAATTTAATTTTTTTTGGTCAAATTGATTTTCTGAACTCACTGTAAATAAACCAAATAACACTTGTTCTACATTAAAACGTTGTTAGTACGTTTATGCTAAAAAATGTGAAACTTTATTATGGTGTTGCCAGATTTTGGATGTTGACATTAGTGTTGCCAGTTGCCATAATATAAATAGTAGCGCTCGTACTTGAATTGGAATATTTTCTACCATCCATCATTTCCCTCTTTTCGTACTTGGTCGAGGATAAGTTCTGCATAGCACGACGTTTCCTTCGTCTTGAAAACATAACATCATGTATCTACCATACACGATTAGAAGAGACTTAGAGGAGCAATAATTTTCAAATCTTACCAGATAACATTTACTGGGTGTGTACAAACATATAAGCCGTTTATTTTGAAAATGGCACAAGTTACATCATTCAAAATATTTATTCAGCCATTTAGATAAGTAAATTTAATAAGTAACATTCTTTAACCTCTAAGCTAAATATTTATATATGTGACTCATATACTTAATATATGTGACCCGGCTTATGACTCAAAAACTAAATTTCGAGAAATCAGCTCTTAAAGATAAACAATGCATTTAGTCAGTTTCTCGGTATTTGTTCTTTTTGAGTCATAAGCCACCTTTTCATAGACCGGGTCACATATATTAAATATATGAGTGAATTTTGTGTCCTTATAAATTTATCAAACATTACATTTACTTAAAAATTTAATAATCTAAGCAACTAACCAGAGTTTTGTTATAGTGTGACTTATGCCACTTTTATAATAAACGGTTCATATAAACAATTATATGTGTGTGTGTGTGTAAAATACATCTTTTTATTGCAAGAATAAATTGAAGTTAAGAGCAATGTAAGTCTATTAAAACCAACTCAGCTCGCCTCTAAGCATCCTTTTGCATTTGTGTGTTTGTGTATCAGGCCTGTTTGTTTTCCTTTAAGCATGTGCTATTCAAAAACAAAATCACGGGTGTTGGCTTTGGAAGTCAGTTGGTTAATGTACTCCTTTTTTTGTTTGCCTCTAGTAGGCCATAGCGGTTGGCTTTATTGGGCATCAATAAAATTTTAATGTTTGCAATTTAGTTGTCTTGTTGACTTGTTACTGGCAAATACAATAATATGACTTTTAACACTGAACAAACCACAAAGTGATTATTTAAAAGAAAAAAAAAAGAAAGGCAAAAAAACATAATAATTTATATACTCACTCGCACATTAAAAACAAAAAAAAAATATGTATTTCTTTGCTCTTTGCTATAAAGTACATAAATAAATATTACTCCAGTAGGCGAAAATTTTTAATTTATTAAAAATATTCTTGCTTGAGTTCTATTCATTTCAATATACGATTACATTAGACCTTTCAAACAAATTTTATATACATATGTATGCTTTTTTAAAGGGAATTGTATCCTCTTTATCATACCTGTAAAGTACTCATTACTAATTTGATTACTTTTTTTTTTTTTTTGAAAAGTCATGTAATAATTAAATTACTATTTATTTAGTTTCGCACGATTATTAATTGATTACGACTACTAGTAATGGACAAGTAATCTGAGTTACTTGAAATTACAAAAAATAATCCAAAGGAATCAAAAATAATTACAAAATAATCCGATTACTTTTAAATATTACTTTCAATTCTTCTTATTTATTAATAATAAAAAGTAATCTTTGGAAGCAGTTGGACTATTTTTTCATTACTTTCGATTCTTTTTGATTATTTTTTGTAATTTCAAGTAATTCACATTACTTTTCGATTATTAGTAATCGTAATCAGTTACTTAAAAGCTTAGATGTTTTCTTAGCTAACTAAGATTCGCTGAACACGAATATGGCATTAATTTATTTTTCTTAAGAAGCGTTTTCGAGATACTCACGAAAAACGTATTTTTTTGCAGGTTACAAAGATATTTCCAATCATCTTGAGAACTGTTTATTAAAATTTGGCAAATTTAATATCATTGCAAAGATATGTTTTTTTTTTATCAGCCCATATTTTTAATGTATTGATCGGATAAAAATTCATTGAGTTATGGCCCTTTAGATTTAAAAAAAATTTGACATTTTTAAGTTGCACCCTTAAGCAAAAAAAAAAATTCTAAAATTTATCATATTCGTGTTCAGCGACCCTAAATTAGCTAAGAAAACATCTTATTTTAGTGGCTAATTTTTTTTGTTGCATAGTGTTATTTATAAGAAATTATTTTGAAGGGAAAATTATATAATCAGTACAATTTTTAAAATGTAATCTAATTGATTCCTAATTATAATCGAAATTTAACTGCTCTACTCTATATTCATAAAATTTAAAATGAGTTTAAAATATATTTTATATCTTATTTATAAATTTTTATTTTAGCTACGCCTTGTTAAGCTTCTTTAAGAAAACTTTTCACTTCCTGAAGAAACTTCATGAAATTGTAATAAAATATTGACATTTTAATAAATTATTTTAATATCGATATATTATAAAAATTTTTTAATAGAAATTTCAAATACATTTTAATTTTTTATAAATATAAGCTTATAAGTTTTGGCGCATATTCATAGGGAAAACAAAGTATACTTTAACTGGCTTATTTATAAAAATTATTAAGGCTTTATAAAAACGTTTTACGAAAAATTTTTATGAAATTTTTTTCTAAAATACCTTTTTAAAGCCTTAATAAATTTTACAAATAAAGCTGTAAGAGTTTAAAACCAGTATTTTGTGCGTTACTATTGGTTTTAAATTTTTAAGGTGTACTTTGTTTTCACTATGAATATGCGCTAATTTATTTTGTTTTTAAAAGTAAACTCTTTTTTTATCGTTAAATAAATAGAAAAAGTTTTGTTTAGACAAAATTTCTCACAACAAAAGAATATTGGTATAAACAAAACAATATTTTGAAAACAAAATGAAACACAAATGTCATTCTTATGCCTTCCAAAATAAGCCATAATTTAAATTTATCAAACAGCTTAGTAACTGGTAAGAATATAGTTAAAGTTCAATAATGTTCACAGGAATGTTTGAAAATGTATCCAAGACATCAGTTGGATACCTCTGTCGTTGAAAAGTCGCACAGAGCAAGGTATACAAATAAGCGAAATTGTAAAAATTCCAACATTTATTGAAAAGATTCAGCTTAACATTAGATACTAATACTAAAGGAAATACACACTGAGAGAAATTTTGGTATAGAAGTCAATCACACAAAATTCTGTAAAGCATCTTTTCAACAGATTAAGCCCCAGCTTTCTTAAAATACTTGTAAGAAAGATAGTTTTTCAAAATAACATTAAAAAGTACTGTTTTAAACGTTACATTTTTTTAATAAATAAGTTTTCGAAAGCATTAAATTAAATTAAAAAGGTACTTTTTCAAAGAGTTACTTTTTTAAAAGGTAAATTCTTAAAAGGTACTTTTTCAAAAGGTCTTTTTTAAAAATAAATTTTTAAAAGGTAATTTCTTAGAAGATACTTTTTGAAAAGGTATTTTTGCTCTTTTAAAAAGTACTTTTTAAAAAGGTACCTTCTAAAAAAGGTACTTCCTTAAAATTTAATTTTTTAAAAAGTAATTGTAAAGGTACTTTTTTCAATGGTACTTTTTCTTAGGAGGTACCCTTTTAAAGGAGCGTTTTGAAAAAGTACTTTTTAAAAAGGTACTTCCTTAAAATTTACTTATTTAAAAAATAATTTTTTAAAAACTACTTTATAAAAATACTGTTTAAGAAGGTACTCTGTTAAAAGGTTCTTTTTTTAAAGGTATTTCTTTAAAACGTACTTTTTTAAAACGTAATTTTTTAAAATGTAAGATACTTTTTTATATAGGTACTTTTTGAAAAGGTACTTTTATAAAAAGTTCTTTTAATAAAAGTATCTTAAAATTTTTCATATGACTGCTTTCTTTAAAATGTACATTTTTTAAAAGGAACCCTTTTTTTAATAACACTTTTTTAAAAGGTATTTGTTTAGAAGATACTTTTTTTAAAAGCTACTTTTTTAAAAATTAATTTTTCAAAACGTACTTTTTTAAAAGGTGTTTTTTTAAAAGGTGCTTCTTTAAAAAATGCTTTTTAAAAAGTACTTTTTTAAATGGTACTTTTTTCAAAGGTACTTTAAAAGGTACATCTTCAAAAGGAACTTTTTTATAAAAATTTTTTTTATAGGTAAATTTTTCAAAGGTACTTTTTTAAAAGGTACTTGTATAAAAAGGCCTTTCTTAAAAGGTACAGTGTACTTATTTTAAAATTCTTTAAATAGGTGCTGTCTTTAAAAGGTAATTTTTATTTGAAGTAACTATATTTAATGTTACCACTACAAATAGTACTTTTTTAAACGTTTTTTAAAATATACTTTTTTACTCCTTAAAAAGATATCTTTACAAAATGTGCTTATATAAAAGGATTTTTTTAGAAAGGGAAAGTTTACATATTTTAAAATTTTTTAAATGAGTGCTTTATTTGAAAGGTAAATTTTAAAAGTACTTTTCGAAAGCGTAGTTTTAAAAGGTACTTTTTAGAAAAAATATAATTCTACAAATATATTTAAAAGATATTTTTGTGAAAGTTACTTATGTAAAGAGTACTTTTTTAAACATTTTGAAATCGTAGGTACCTTTTGAGAAAGGTACTTTTTTAGAAAAGTACTTTTTTTAAATGTACATTTTAGAAAGCTACTTTCTTATAAAGTACATACCTTTTAGAAAAGGTACTTTTTAAAAAGGTATCTTTTTTAAAAGTTGTTGTTCTGTATAAATGTTACATTTCTAAACGTACATTTTTTGAAAGCAATGTTTTTTAAACACAATTATTAATTTAATATCTAATTTACTGATTTGATATGTAAGATTCTTTAGAGATGATCCTTGCAGCAGGCAAAGTTCACATGGCGGGTCATTTAATAATATATTTTTAAAAGAAATTATTAAAATAAATTATAAAACTTCAAGCTAAAAGCTAACATGTTTTCCATATTTTCTAACTGTGTAGATAACTTTTAATGTGTTTAAATTCTTCGACTTAACTTTGAGCGTTTTAGCCATAAAGCAAAGAATTTCGAAAGAATTTTATAGGATGTATGACTCCATTAATCCTAAAGAGCGCACACACACACTCGCATACACATACTTTAATAACAACTTGTACCAGCAGCTCAACATTATAAAAAAAAGCATTTACGTTGTGTTCATATTATTCTTAGACAGATATTTAAAGTGAAAATTATGGCGATGCTTTGATAACTGCTGCAGGAGGAATAACGAAAACTATTTACTACAACTACAGCAATATTTTATGTGTATTATTTGTTCGTGTTCTGTGCTACTAAGAATGTGTGTTGTGCTTTTTTGAAGGAGTGAAAACTATTTAGAGTTCATTGAAATGATATTAAGTTTTGAACAACAGCAACGTTTTTTGTGACACAAATAACTACATACAACGAAAAGCTAAATACTTTCTTTTAAGCCACTCGTAAAAGTTGCTGCATGTGCTTGCAATTTACGGTTGGCTGAATGTAATCAAACAGGAGGTGTAAGAGCGTCATTGTATGTACGTGTGTGTGAGCACGTGTGAGTGTGCGTTTTATTGAATATTTTCGAAGGATGTTGTTGTGCTTATTTATGTGTGCAAATTGTTTGCATGTATAGATTTAGCAAATAAAGGAATCACTTTGTACATGAGAAGGGCTTTATTCATTACATGTTGCTGCTTATTCAATATTAAACGAAGTTTTCCAAATGTACGAGAGAGAACTGTAATAAATTTAAGTTAACAATAAATTAACTATTGCTAATAAAGTGTCTCATCCATTATACAATATTATTGCATATTATTACCGTTTTGACCTATACTCTGCAAATAAATAGCACAATATTTAAAAAAAATAAATAAATCAACTATTGCTAATAAAGCGGCCCATCCATTACACAATATTATTGCTTATGCTGTTGTACATATTATTGTCATTTTGACCTATACTATGCAATAAATGACACAATATTTTCAAAGAAACTATTGCCCAATTTTCTTGACAGTGAAAAAGTAAACAACATTGAACCATGTTGCCACCACTTTACACAATTGTCTTCTTGATTGCACAATAAAAATCAAAAGGCTTTTGATATTTGACAATATATTGTGCCATCTTCGAAAATGAAATAGTAGTGGGTCACTTAAAGATTTTCTATGTATATTGTCAAGCTGTGCTAGAGCTATTCCACGAATAAAAATTCAGCAAAATTGGATTGTTACTGAAAGTAAGTCCCGGTTCACATGTTTCAACTTTTGTTGCTTATGTCGTAATTCAGCTGTAAGAAAAAAAGAGATATTT
Organism: Tachina fera; assembly: GCA_905220375.1. Taxonomy (NCBI): domain Eukaryota; kingdom Metazoa; phylum Arthropoda; class Insecta; order Diptera; family Tachinidae; genus Tachina; species Tachina fera. Next base: position 184,188,493 of record LR999963.1, read on the forward strand.
GTATTTCTGTCTTTGTCTTTCTTACAGCTGAATCAGGAGTTGAACAATAAAAGTTTAATTGTTTGAACCGGGAGTAAGTGTAAATGACATTGCCTGAGTGTTACCTGTGTTAAATAAATCTATTCCTATTTTATTCTTCTCTGAAGTAATATTTGTTTAACTTGTTTATGGTGCTTCCAATTATGTAAACAGCACTCTTTAATTTTCTTATTTATCGATTGCAGTTTATTTTACCAAATGCATTTTTTCCGAATTTCCAATATCAGACAACCCTCGTAAGACTTTTCCGTATTAAGAAATTTTATATATTGTAGGAATTTCATTATTTCATTTGGTTTATAGTTTTATCAAGAAATGAAATATAAGATCAATTTGCTCATTTTGTGTCACTGATATAAAAATGTAAATGTGTACGTATGTACACCGCGCATCACTAAAATAGGGAATTTTTTAAACGACTATTTTTCTTAAAATTAAAACTTATGCACTATTTTATTTCCATTAGATAACTTTTTTTCTAGAGCTTATCCCTAATTTTTGATTTGTCATCCACAAAAATACCCAAATTTAGTTTTTTTTTTATTTAAAATTTTCACAACAAATTGTATTAGCTTTAAAGTGTATGTTTATTCTAAGAAGTGCTGCCAACAAGTCATATTGCATTTTCTATTTTGTTTTGTTTTATTTACTTAATCTGCCTTAACACTTCTTTATTAGGAACCATTAACTATGAATAATAACACACATTTTTAGACTTGCTAGATGCATATTTCTTAGTTCAAAAATCATTCTTGTTTCCATCAGTTGTTTATCATCCTCAAAAAATTTTTATCCCCAATCGCGAAATAAAGTCCCCAAATTAGGGAAAAATCCGCTAATGCTATGGGGTATCCAACTACAGCACACAGTATCGTGATGCCTGTGCCAATACATGTATTTCAATCACATAATTAAATAATTAAAAGAACTAGTGACTGCATTAAATTAGATTTCATGCTGTCTCAAATTGAAACAATTTCGATTCAACATGATTTTTTATTTGGATTAAAGAGTAAATACATGAATTATTTTAAAAGGAATTGTAAATCATGTTGAAGTAAAATGAAAAATATATCGCTCATTTACTACAACAAAATATATTATATAGACAAAAAGGGAAAAATTTTCTTATTTTCGTTGTTGTTTTTAATAGAAGTTGTCGATCCAGGCCGATAGTTTAAAGGAGAGCACTTTTTTAATAAATATAACCATGCACCTTAGAATAATTTTTTAGTAACACAGACACTCTAACACACATTTTATGCAGCTTATAAATAAAAATTGGACAATTTGCTTTCATGTAAACATTAAACAGCTGGTCTTGCGATGGCACCTGATTGATCTGTCTTGATTTAAGATATAATGTCATGAGCGATTAGAAATGCAATACATGCCTCTACTATGTATTTTGCAAATATAAGAACTATTTAATTATGTGGTGCATAAAAATTCTGAAAAAAAAATTTTCTTGAGTGAAAGAAAAACAAATCCGTTTAAAATTTGTTAAGTAAGAATATGGAGTTTTAAAGTCCAAAGTTTTGAAATCCCCAATGATCTGGCTTGCAAGATAAATATTCGTTTAAAAATTTAATTTCTTCTTCAAGTAACGCGCAGTGTATATTTATACATATAAAGTGTCTCTATTTTACTGGTTTATACAACACACTACATTAATATCCTATTATTATCGTTATTATATCTATATTTTACGATTATGACAGTCATCAAAAATGATGACGATGTGCGTTGTCACATCGTTGTCATAACTACTTTCACAAAATTGTCATCACTATTGGTAAAAGCACAATCAACAAATATTTATGAAATAAAAAAAAGAATACCACAATTTATATGCAATTTGCCTCAAATAATGATGCTAATAATAAGCAAGCACATGGCCAAATTCACACTTACGCACACGTAATACACACGAAAATGTATTCTAGGAAAAAGGATAAACGAAACTTAAATAAGAAGAAATATATATGTATGTATTTCGTTTGAATATTAAATATAATGTATGTGATTAGTTTAAGATAAATCAGAATGGAACTGACTGATAAAAAATATGTGTGAAGAAGAAGAATAACAAGCCTGGCCTGTAATCTTATGTATTCTTTACTTCTTATGCTCTCTGTAGTTTCGTATATAAGGCAGAAATCTACATCAACTGACACCACACACAGTGGAACCAACACAGAAGAACGCTGATGATGAAGGTTTAGTGGCCTTCGAAAACGGCTGGCTGTTCCGTTCAACTATGTATTGTCAGAATATTTACAACTAACTTTGATGTTATTTGTTCATTAATAATTATCACATGTAATTTGGTTTAAAAAGCGTTACGAACCTTATCCCGTTCAAATCATAAAATATAGAAACAAATTAAGTTCGAAAAATAATAATTAAAATTAACTAAAAAAAAGGTTAAAGTTTTCCAACCCTGGGAACATCTCTTTATTTTTTTTTATTTGAAATACCAATTTTATTCGTACTGAAGTATAAAATAAGTTTATTTAATAAAAAAATAAAAATTAGTTTTCGGTAATTAACTTCATATATCGCAAAAATTTTAAGTTTTGCAACCGTGGAATCATTGTTTCTGATTTTCCTGATATTTTTCTTATACCAATCTCTTTCTTTTAAGAATATAAGATATGTTTAATTTATAGAGAAAAAGGGAAAATTGTTTAAGTACGTTACTTTTGAAGAAATATAAAAAGTTAAAGTTTTCCAACCCTGTAAACGTTTTTTTATATTTTTTTATTTGAAATACCAATTTTATTCGTACTGAAGAATAAAATAAATTTATTTAATAAAAAAAATAGTTTTCGGTAGTTAATTTTATATATCGCAAAAAGTCTAGGTTTTCCAACCCTGGAATCAGCCTTTTTAATTTTTCTGATTTCTTATACCAATCTTTTTCTTTTAAGAATATAATATAATAATTTGTTTTATTAGGTTACTTTTGTATAAGAAGGAAAGCTAAAGTTTTCAGCCCTGGAAATGTCTCTTAATTTTTTTTTTAATTTGAAATACCAATTTATTCGTACTGAAGTATAAAATAAGTTTATTTAATAAAAAATATAAAAATTAGTTTTCGGTTGGTACTTTTATATGGCAAAATAAAGTCTGAGATTTCCAGCTCTGAAAACGTTTACTCGATTTTGCTGATTAACAAAACAACAAGCTAGTTTGGAACATTTCTGACACATCAGTCTCAGATAGAAGTCTCTAGATTTTCTGGGAGCTTCGGAAAACCAATTTGACGTACATCAGACGGACAGACGGACTGACGGATATCACTCATTCGTCTTCCCTATTCATAAGGACCCAGAATATATATTTTATTGAATGGTATAATAAGGTTCTAGGGACTTGTCTGAATTAAAAGTTTTTTCATTAGTATTTAATGGTTGGCTTATTTGGACAAATATGTATTTGCCAAGTGCGACCGTGTCTGGTAGCAGAATTTACCAGACACGTTTGTATTAAAAATATTTTCTACGCGCAATTTCGCTATATGCCGGCATTTAAACACTCAAAGTTTACTTTGCAAACAAGGGAGACAAGGGAGAAGAGAGCTCAGGACTTTGTTGTGCAATCCTTCTAATAACAAGACAAAAGCCAAATTTAATAATATTTTTTTTTAAATTTCAAACTTGAATGCAGCTGAATTTTAACAGTAATTATGTATGATGGATTATTTTTAAGACATAAAGATCTAATGAAGAAGGAAAGAGTTTTACTTTATGAACTCTTAAATATGACTGTACTTAAAAAAAATCTATTCACCATTTTCTTTATTCCGTCCCACTGTATTGTGTAGTAAATATATTTACTTTCAATACTACACTTTAATTACGGCACACTTTGTAACAGCAAAACATAATAAAATGTCTTCTACTAAACTTTTAATTCAATTTAACAATTTGAATTAAATTCTCAAAAACTGCATGCATCTTGAGAAATATATATTTTTTTTTAAATAATGAACTGTATGACGAGTATTTTGTTGTCACAGTTGTTTGCTTAAGCTGGCAAATAAAACAGCCAGCAATACTTAAGCATGCATCATGCACACAAATAAGCAACATTTGTAAACATGCATAATAAAAGCAACATTTTACCTTAATGGGCTGTGTGGTGGGGGCTTTGTTTTAAATATAAAATTATATAACAACAAATATACATATGTACAGTATGTATTGTATTCATTTACTCACACTGCACACCTGCCGCTCTTATACTTATATAAACTTGCAACTGCAAGTTACTTGTTCCTTTTATATTCTTGCTAATTACATTTTCTAAATTGCACATTATTATTTTCTTTGACGCTGTGATTATCATCACCATCACCATCACCATCACCATCGTCATCGTCAGCTTCAACATCATATCAGTGTAACCGTCATACTTGTTAAACATGAGCAAGAGTGGACAATAAAGTATTGCCGAAATCGATATATTTTTAAATAGAGAATAATTTTTACGAAAGTTTTTACGTTTTTACAAGAATGCTCGTAGCAAACAGAAAATTATTATTGAAATAAAAAACCAGTTTCTTGCTCCCAAACATCTCTTATAGCAATAACATCATGGGCGTGACCCCGCCCTATTTTTGGAACACAAAATTAAGTATTTTTCAGAATTCCAGCTATGTGCAAAGTTTCCTAAAAATAGATAAAGTAGAAGCACATGAAGTATAACATAAAATATTAGTAGGGCGTGGCTCTGCCCACTTTTGTTAGTGCAAAACTGTATCTCTTTTAAAAGCTCAAGGTGTGCTTGGTATTGATATTGTTTGGAAAATACCAAATTGTAACTTAAATAAGTAAATATTTACCCAAAAATACGCACTTATAATATAAGAATACGGCAACTTTTTGATTCAGTTGGAACTGTGCACGTCTTTAATACTAATAGTGTCTTTCAAAAAGTTTTACTTCTTGCTTTTAAATGTATAGGAAAGATAGAGCGCGCGTGCATGTGTTATTTTGTAGCACACTTTACTTTACACACTCACCTCCCCCTTAAACAAGTTTTGCGCAGTTTTCAAGTGTAATACGAGTACTTACATGAATTCAAATACGTAAAGCAACTCTCCTCCAACAATTACGTGTATATATAGTTGATGCAACAATAATTAAAAACAATTATACCGGTCCATTGATAGTTTTAGTTGGAGTAAAGTATTTTGTAAAGCTAACATTTGAGCGAGAAACAAGTAAAGATTTTGCAATTGAAATATTTTTTTATAATTCTCAAGCAAGGCACGTTTTTTTTGCAGTCCATTATTGTCAGCAATACAAGATAACACTTTGATAAAGTGTTCAGCTGAAGCCGTATAAAATGTTGTATAATACTCGTATATATAATATTATACTTTGTTAATAATTACTGCAAGTATATAATATTATAAAATTTATTAATAAATATGAAAGAAGTTACTCCTAATGAATCAAATTATTCTAATATATAAAAGGCCCTACTACGAGTGTCGTATTACGACTTCGACTACAAAGATTTTATACTAGACGAAAGAAAATTGCAACATTTTTATATCCTTTTTACCCTATGCTCCTTGTAGGAGTTAAAAAAAGGATTACCAGAAAATGGTAAATGGTATATACAGGATTGTCATTCCGTGTGTAATTTGCCCAATATTCATATATATATATATATATTCTGATGTACATGAAATCGGGCTTCCGAAGCTACCAGAAAAGCTAGAGACTTCTATCTTAAACTGGTGTGTCGAAATGCTCCAAACTAGATTGGTATTGAAAAACAGCCAAATCGAGCAGATGGATTCAGAGCTGGAAATCTCAAACTTTAAAAACTAATTTTTATGTATTTTTTTATTAAATATATAATTCAGTACGAATAAAATTGGTGTTTCGAATTTTAAACAAATTAAAAAGACGTTTTTTTACCCAGTAAATTTTCCACCCTTTTTTTCTATAAATTAAACATATCTTATATTCTTAAAAGAAAGCGATTGGTATTAAAAATTAGAAAAATTAACAACGATGATTCCAGGGTTGGAAAACTTAAACTTTTTTTCTTATACAAAAGTAAATAACTTAAAAATATTCCTTTTTCCCTACAAATTAAACATATCTTATATTCTAAAAAAAGAAGGAGATTGGTATAAGAAAAAAATCAAAAACGATGATTCCAGGGTTGGAAAACTTACAATTCTTGCGATATATAAAATTAAATACCGAAAACTAATTTTTATTTTTTTAATAAACTTATTTTATACAGCAGTACGAATAAAATTGGTATTTCAAATTAAAAAAAAAATAAAAAGACGTTTCCAGGGTTGAAAAACTGTAACCTTTTTTTTGTTATATAAAAGTAACCTACTAGAACTAATTTTTCTTTTTTCTCTATAAATTAAACATATGTTACATTCTTAAAAAAAGACTGGTGCAAGAAATCAGAAAAATCTAAAAGGATGATTCCAGGGTTTTAAAACTTAAAATTTTTGCGATATATAAAATTAAATATCGAAAGCTAGTTTTTAGTTTTTTAATAAATAAATAAATTTTATAGTTCAGTACGAATAAAATTGGTATTACAAATTAAAAAAATAAAAAGACGTTTCCAAAAGTAACATACTAAAACTAATTTTTCCTTTTTCTCTATAAATTAAATATATCTTACATTCCTAAAAAAAAAGAATGGTGCAAAAGACCAGACAAATCTAAAAGGATGACTCCAGAGTTGGGAAACTTACACTTTTTGTGATAATAAAAGTTAGAAAGGCTAACTATTATTTCTTTTTCTTTACAAATTAGATATATCTTATGTAATTAAAAGAGAAGATTTGTATAGAAAATAAGAAATATTAAAACCACAGCTGCAGAGCTGGAATGTTTAATTTTTTTTTTTTGATATTAAAATAACTAAATAAAAATTTTTTTCCATTATTTACTTTCTTCTTTGTTCGCTAAAGATATTTTATAAATTTTTTAAAGATCTAGATTGGTATAAGGAATCAGAAAAATATAAAAGGATGATTCTAGGGTTGGAAAACTTATTTTTTTGTATATAAAGTAACTTGGACAATTATTATTTTTGCTTACATATTAATTGTACCTTATGTCTTAGAAAGAAATAGTTTGGAAAAATAAAAATCATTAATCCAGACCTGGAAAACTTAACCCTTTTCTGGTATATAAAACTTGTTAAATCAAACTAGATATTTATTTGGTAATTAAATATATTCTATATTTTAGAAAGAACTAAATTTGTATTAAAAACGAGAAAAATCAAAATTGTGGTTCCAGGGTTGGAAATTGAAAAAAAAATTTTTGGATAAAATAAACCAATAACTATTTTTGTCAGTTAAAAATATTTCATGTTTTAGGAAGATCTTTAGTCAAGATTTTTTATCTATGTTAAATTTTTATATAGATATGGGTGCCTCGCTAGGCTATTGAGTAGTGTGCTAGCCTATCAGTGTGGTGGTTGTGGGTTCGATTCCCACCATAGACCCTGGTCTGTTTCACTACAACGAGTGAAGGTCTATGTTACTATTCTCGTTTAAAAAATTAAGTAATTGTATTTGTAACATTCAATAAATAAATAAAATATATGGATATCTCATTTAAGTGTAAACGAAGGTTTGTGCCATGTTGCTTATTATGTTACAAATCGATGGTCTTTCGTTTACAGCTTGTAACAAGTTGTTATTAATTTTTATTAAATGGAGATATAAATAAAATTTAGTGCTAAAGAACAGTCACAACTATAAAATATATTAAAGGAAATGTTCCATTTCATTTCCCTGAAACTTTTCTTTCTGCTGAACAAAATTGAAAATTCGAAAATCGAATCTTTAGTTTTTTCATAAAAAGTCAGTTATGAAACAAAAAGTCAGTTTGTCACAAAAAGTCACTTTTATCACAAAAATTAATTTTTGCACAAAAAGTCACTTATGTCACAAAAAGTAAGTTTTGTCACAAAAAGTCACTTTTGTCACAAAAAGTCAGTTTTATCACAAAATTCACAATATTCACATACCACACCAAACTTTTTACCACAAAAAGTAGTTTTTACACAAAAAATCACTTATGTCATGAAAAGTCACTTTTGATACAAAAAGTCATTTTTATCACAAAATGTCACTTTTGCCACATAAACTCACTTTCGTCACAAAAAGTCACTTTTGTCACAAAAATCCACCTTTGACACAAAAAGTCAGTTTTGTCACATAAAGTCACTATTTTCACATAAAACACTTTTTTATCACAAAAAGAAGTTTTTTCCACAAAAAGTAAATTTTGTCACATAAACTAACTTTTGTCACAAAAAATTACTTTTGTCACAAAAACTAACTTTTGTAAAAAAAAGTCACTTTTTTCACAAAAAGTAACTTTTGTCACAAAGTCAGTTTTATCACTTTTTACCACAAAAAGTAGTATTTTCCACAAAAAGTCGCTAATGTTTCTTAACAATTCGCTTTTTTTTACAAAAAATAAATTTTAAAAAAAATTTTTTTTTTCAATCAGGTAAAAGAATTTTTTTCCTAAACATTTATTTTTGACAAAAAATAAAAGTAAATCAATTATTCACAAGAAGTTACTTTTTTCAAATTCACTCCGACATTTCGTCGGTGGGTTATTGGTTTGCGTCACAGTATATTCAAAATACATTATGTCTGCAGCAAACCAATAACCAACCGACGATTGGCGAACAAGTTAACGGAGCTGCATTTTAATTTGGCCATTTCTTTCTTCCAGTTTTTTTTTTACAAAAGTGATTTAATTCTTAAGTCTCTGTCTTTTTATTTAGTTTCTTTTTGTGACATTTTTGCAAGTACTTTGTCATGGACATTAAATACAAGTAATTTGCAGTTTTTATTTTATTTTGCTGTTTCGTGATAAATTAAGCATCACAACGTTTCTGCAAAGTGTCACGAATTGTATTTTTGTGGCCAAATAATATCCTTAAAGAACTTTTTCACAGATTCTTTTTATTTATATTTTTTTTTTCATTAAGATTTGTGTAAATGACTCTTTTAGTGTTTTGTTTTAAGGATGTTTCGTCATTTCTTTTTTTAAATTCTTTTTGGTTGGTTCATTTCGTTTTACTGATGATTGTCGCATAATGTATTTAATGCAGTTTTCTCAAAATAGTCATTAACAGGCTGCGAGGGTAGATTAAAAAGGTAAGCAAACAAAAATGCTGGTTCAAAGAGAAGCAAATAAAGGAAATATTTATATGAAATATTTAATAACAATTTCATTTCAATTTTGAATTTTTAAGTTAAATTAAGTTGCATAATTTCTGTTTGCGCTCCCCACTCCTCGTATCATATTTTCTGTGTTCAGTTTTAAATAGTGAATAGTTAATATTGTGAATGGTTATGGCAGCAGCAGTTGCTGAGAGACATTAAAAATGCACATTGTGTCGGCCGTCTTATACGTGAGTGGGTGCTGCAAAACTAAAGATCCAACAACAAGTTCTTTGAACTCTGCCATGAATGCTCAGGACTTCATTAGCGTTATCTTTAACAGAACATCGACGATGAAAATGGCGTTGTGCAACAAAATGTTTGTTAAGATGTTTGTCACTAATTAGCCAATTTTATGTTGTCAACAACGAGACAACTTTGAAAAGTGATAACAAAAAAGTGCTTAAGTTTTGCTTTATATTTTTCTATATTCTTTTTTTTTTGTATGCAGCTGTTGTATCTTCATTAAATAAGACTGCTTATAATTACATACTTAGTACTTACTGAAATAAATTAAATTAACTGCTAAAGAAATAAAGAAATAAAACACTTAGATTAAGAATAAAATATTTTTTATATTTATACAACCTTCACCGCTGCTTTGTCATTACTTTTGCAAATAGTTATTCTTTTTTTAAGTAAGTAGATTTTTTTCAAAATTCTTTCGCCAATGGAGAGATACAAAATCAGCGTAAACTAAAGCTTATTTTATTTATCCGGTCCGGAACCGGTTTTTTATATTTGGTAGGGATTTACAAACCGCTAAATCAATTTTTTAAAATTCTTTCACCAATAGAAAGGTTGATCAAACATTACCTATTTGTATACGGTTCGGAACCGGTTTTTGTATTAAGTAGGAATTTTTAAACCACTTAACCAATTTTGAAAAGTCTTTCACCGATAGAAAAAGATACATTACCAGCGTCAAACATAGCTAATATTTTATCCGGTTCTAAACACGGTTTTTTATATTTGTTACGGACCTACAAACTGCTAAGCCGATTTTCAAAACTGTTTCACCAACAGAAAAAGATACAGTACCAGTGTCAAATATCACCCATTTTTATCCGGTTCGTAACAGGTTTTTTATAGTTGCCATGGATTTTCAAGCCAGTAAATTGATTTTGAATTTTTTTTTCACCAATAAGAAATCTACTTTACCGCTGTCAAATATCGCCCATTTTTTATCCGGTTCGTAACCGGTTTTTTTATAATTGTCATGGATTTTCAAACGACTAAACCGACTTTCAAAGTTTTTTTCACCAATAAGAAAGCTACTTTTCCACTGCCTAATATCGTTAATTCGAAACCGGGTTTTAATATTTGGTACGGATTTTTAATCCGGTAAACTGATTTTAAAAATTCTTTCACCAATAGAAAAAATCCATTAGCAGCGTCAAACATAGACAATTTTTTTATCCGGTTTGAAACCGGTTTTTTCATATTTGGTACGGACTTACAAACCGCTAAGCCGAGCTTGAAAATACTTTTACCAATAGAAAGATATATTACCAGCGTCAAATAAAGCTTATTTCTTTATCCGGTTCGAAGTCCGGTTTTTTATACATATTTTGTATGGATTTTCAAATCGGTAAACTGATTTTAAAAATTCTTTCATCAATAAAAAAAAACAGCGAATTTTTTTATTCGGTTCGGAACCGGGTTTTTATACATATTTGGTACGGATTTTCAAACCACTTCACTGATTTCGAAAATTATTTCACCAATAGAAAAAGATAGCAGCGTCAACAAAAACTTATTTTTTTTTTTATTTAGTTTGGATTTTTTCCGAAAAATTTAGTTTTTGGGCTGGTTAAGTCAATTTACATTTCACGTTTGCATCCAGTTTTAAAACCGGGTTTTATTTTATTTCTTATTTTTATCGTCTTTTTGTCGGTTTTTGTCAAACATTAATATTACAAAATATTCATAAGTTTCAATTACAGTCTCCAAAATATCAGATCAGCGCGAGTGGAGCCGCAGGTAAAAGCTAGTTTGTATAGAAATAGCAATTAGTTCTTCAAAACCTTTAAAAGATGACAATTCTTTATGCTGTACTGATGCAACTTACAGTTCCGGTGGGAAGGGCGCAGGGTATCACATAAACATTTTGCACTATCCGACAGTGTTAGTATATGATGCTGCAACATTGGCCATTATATCTCTTATCACTTCATTTCACAGTTTTGCCACATCATTCGCGTACGCTAAGGCCTTGGCCTTTTATTTTCTAACTAAAGGAAAATTGCAACAAAATTTGAAAAAAAAAATTTTTTCATTTAAATTAAGTTTTTGCATAGTTGTTTTGTTTTTGTCAAATTAACAATTATTTGCAAACAAAATCTCATTTATGTTTAGTTTTCTTTTACGTTTTGCTCATTAGAGGAAATGTTTAAGTTTTTTCTGTGATTCTTTTTGTTTTAAATTCCGGCGTCTTGCAATTAACATGCCAAGAAAACTGTAATACAGGATAAAATGAGAAGTAAATTTTTTAAACGATTTTCCTGTCTATCCTGCAAGCTGTTGTTATTTTTTAAGCATTTATTAAATAAAAGATCCGGTTAACAAATTTTGTTTCCGTTATATTCGTAAAAATCCTGCTGGAAAAGTTTTGCAGACTCTTAAGAAGGGAATTGTAAGAAAAAAGTAAATACTAGAGTTGATTTTTATTCACTGACAACAACAGCATTATTTTCTTAAATAGCTTGAAAAAAATTCAATACTATGCACTTTTTAATGTCTTGCGCTCACCTCTAGTAAATACTAAAGTCCTGCACAAGACCATTTATCTGACATTTCAAGACATGAGAGATTTTTCAAAAGCTTTACTATAGCAAAATATTCTAAAACAAACGCTAAACAATACTGTTTGCAACATATTTGTTGCAGTTGTTTGTCTTGCCAATAGTGTTGTTTTGCGTTTGTTTTAGAACATTTGAAAAATCTCTCATGTCTTGAAAGGTCTTATAAATGGTCTTGTGCAGGACACTAGTGCATTTGTACATACATAATGTATGTATGCACTCATAAACAAGAAAAAATAGCAACGCATGATGATACTGTTGAAGGCATTAAAGCTAATTATATTTTGTTATTTTTAGATATTGCTGTCTTAAGTGGAATCAGTTCATTAAACAACCACTAATTGCCAATTACTTATAATTTGTTACTACCGTCTATTGAATAAGCGTAACAAGCGCGTGTAAGCAAATAGGTGGAAATAGTTAAATGGGCAAAGGTGATGAATAATATAGACAACTGAAATAAGTATGTAAGTGAAAGATTTCTCTCGCCATCTGTTTGCAATAGGAGATTTTTATTCTCGAAAGAAAATGAAACTCCCTGGAATTATTAAGAGTTGGTCTATAAATATATAAAAACTATTTTGGCAATCACATCTTTATTTTTAGTCATCCATTGAATTAGTGGCTTTTGATTTTAATTCAAAGCTTCTTGATTAATAATTCATATAAAAAAAGATTTAAAACTACGAGTTTTAAGATGATCATTACATTTTAAGTTGCTTACTTAAGGAAATATATAAAAAATATTGCGGCAATTTTCTCTATATTATTTTATTATTTTTCTGCAATTCAAGTTGTTTTCACCTCCTGCCAAAGAAAGTCACAATGTGATAGAGCAAAAAAAAATATTTTTCTTAGTAGTTGGCATATTTTTGTCTTTATTCCAGCTCCTTTTTTTCTTTTTTTTTGGAACACTTATGCTAGATTGATCTTAAGACAAGAGTTAAACCGACACTCTAAGGGGTACATTAAAAGCGACAGTGTGTTGTTGTTAGCTGCTGTTAGTTTCAACTAACTTTTGTATTAGTATCCATGCACTCACTGTAAAAGAACGATGAAGAAAGGCACAAAAGTATTAAAAAATAAAATACCAAAAACTTATACTTTCTTATTGTTTCCTTATAGTTTTTCGTTTTTTTTACTTTATTTTCTTTTTCTTTGGAAGCCTTAAAAGCAACATGACGAGGCAAGTATCAAGTTTAATTTAATGTAAATTTTATGATTACTGCGTGCGTTAGTAGCAAAAAAACAGCAGGAGCTGTAAGGATAACAACAACAACAACAACAGAAACTAGCTCTATTGTAAGTTTAAGCAAAATATAAAAATAGTAAACTAAAACAGTAAATAAAACTCAAGTTTCTTTTCTTATACTATCAAAGATGTCTTGTGTTTAGTATCCTTTTTTTAATAAACCAAACATGCTGCTGCTTGCTTGGTTGTATTGTTGCCTTAAAATCCACCTTGATGGCTTATCAAGTGCTGGACTCTTAAAAGTGGGTATAAGGAAGCTTTTATATATTTTTTATGTTAAAGTCCTGGCTTTCTTTATATGAACGAGAGGCTAAGCAAAAGCAACAAGAAGTCTTATTGTTTTATATGGGATTTTCCATTTAAAATTTGTTTTAAATTTATTTTATATTAAATATGACACAACTTTTTGCTTTATTTTATATTTTTTTGTTTTATTTTATTTTTTGCAAATATCAATTTCAAATTAGCATCGTTCCCCCTTGGATTGCTCAAATTTCTTACACGCATAAATGTTGCAAAATTCTCAAAAAAAGTTAAACTTTCTTTCCTTAAATTTCTATTTAAGAAGTTATAGTGGCCACAGAACGTATGTACGTATGTTTTCTTTACTGCTGTATTGCGTAGTCGTATTGCTGCTGTGTTGTGGCTGCATGTCCCTTGCCTCATGCTTTTGCTGCTGCTGCTGCTAAAAGTTGAAGTTGCAGCTGTGCAGATATTTATGTTTATAATTGCTTTTGGTTGTGTTTGTTGTATAAACTTTCTTTCTAGTTTAAAGTTTAATCGCATTAAAATGAATTTATTCTATTAGAAACTTTGGCATATGGCATTTAAGTGCGTTTATTTTTTCACAAGCACACGAGCATTGGATAAATATTTAATTGTTTGGAGGACTATAATAAAAAGTTTGGACAAGAAAAAATAAATTCAGTAAAGTGCGACTTTGACCCGCGCACGGAAGGTTCCGTACGGACACGAGATATGTAATTTAATACGAACTATAGTAGCCTATATAAAATATAGTTTTGGCATTTTTTTTCGTTTTTAATGTTTTTTTAATTCTGACGATTTTTTTATTTTGGCGATTTTTTTAATTTTGGCGATTTTTTTTTGTTTTGCTCGTTTTTAGGGTTTCGTACACCAAAGGTGAAAAAAGGAACCCTATTGTTTTCGCTACGCTGTCCGTCTGCCCGTCTGTCCGTCTGTCCGTCTGTCCGTCTGTCCATTTGTCCGTCTGTCCATCTGTCCGTCTGTCCGTCACACTGTATTTTCTCAGAAACCGTAAGAGCTATGAACCTGAAATTTTGACAGAGTATGTAGAACCTTCGCCGCTACAACAACAAATACATGAGAATTAAAAATTAAAGGGTGCTCCAAAACGAGCGACGAAAAATTTTAAAATCCAATGTAATATACATACAATATACAATATACATATGTATATTGACACTTTAAATTTGTAAAATTAGTGTATTTTTCTATATAGACTACAACAATTAACATAAAAATATTAAAAATTTTTAATTAAAGGGTGGTCCATCAGTTAATGCAATTTTGACTATGTAATTTTGACAACTTGCTTTATCTTGGAGACCGTAAGGGGTAAACTCTTCAAATTTTCAAAAACGGTGAAACTAAGAAATCCGAAAATTATAAAATCGCCAAACCAAAAAAAATCCCCAAAACCAGAAAAAAATCGCCAAAAATTAAAAAAAAATCACCAAAAAGAAAAAAAAATCAACAAAATTAAAAAAAATTTCTAGCACTAAAATAAATCGCCAAATTTGAAAAATCGCCCAAATGAAAAAATCGCCAAAATAAAAAAAACGTCAAAAACCAAAAAAAAAATCGCCAAAACACGAAAAATTTTCCAAAAACCTAAATAATTGCTTTTGTGAAAAAAATAGCCAAAATGAAAAAAAATCACCAAAATTAAATAAAAATCGCCAAAAATTAAAAAAAATCGCTAAAACGAAAAAAATCGCTAAAATTAAAAAAAACGCCAAAATCGAAAAAAATCCTCAAAATGAAAAAAAAGTGACAAAATAAAAAATTCGCTAAAATAAAAAAATCGCCAGAATAAAAAAATCGCCAAAATTAAGAAAACTTCAAAAACCAAAAAAAAAATCACCAAAACGAGAAAAAAGTGCCAAGACTCAGAAAGCGCCAATAAATTAAAAAAACCACAAAACTAAAATAAACGCTTAAATCCGAAAAAAAACCCAAAAACGAAAAAAATGCTAAGACTATATTTTGTATTGGCTAAAGTTCGTATTGAATTATATATCTAGTTTTCGTATGGAACCCTTCGTGCGCGGGTCAAAGTCGCACTTCACTGAATTTATTCTTTGTTAAAAACCATTCACTATGTATTGTAACACACATTCTTATACTTGCCAGACGCATATTTATAAGTTCAAAAATCATTTTTGTTACCATCAGTTATAAAAAAAATCCCCAAAAAATCCCTTAAAACTTGCTTATCTTCCCCGAAAAATCGCCAGATCCCCAAAACGAAATTTTCGTAGCCAATACGAAATTTTCATCGCCAATAGCGAAAAAAAATCCCCAGTTTGGGTACAAATCCCCTGAACTGGCAACATTGTGGCATTTGTTTCTTTTTGCCGATTTTTCAAGTTTTTGGTGATTTGATCGGTTTTGGTGTTTTTTTGAATATTAAATAAGTATTTAAAAATTTTTCCTTGCTCGTCTTGGAACACCCTTTAATTTTTAACTCTCATCTTTTTTTCCTTTTCACTTTTGGAGTACGGAATTCTAAAATATATAAGAACAAATACACTGATTTCTACGGGAGATTTTTTTATTATGAACAAACTTATTAGACAAGCTGTAACGAAAGCAGTGCTGCCAAGTTCTGAATGTTCGAACATCAAGCTCTGATTGTACGGCAATGAAGCACTATTACAGTATTAACGGATGATTTTTAAACTTAAATATGAAAGTTTTATCTTACATAAAATTTCCGTCCTTAATTGTTTTAAACAACAAAATCTAAACTACAAAAAAAGGAATTTATTTAAGAGTTTTCACCTTAATGTAATCTATTTCGCATTATTTTATTTTTTTGTATCGACAGGTGTGAGACACCAGTTTGAAACCAAAAATAAACATGTCACAAGTTCGCTTTTACCTTCTTCTCTTACATAATGTATCGTGCATCTTTTCAATTGAAACTTTATTTGTTTTTTTTCTTTCTCTCTCGTGATTGATTATATAAAACTTTTGTAATAAAATAATTCTACATGATTGTTAATATTCATGTAATCGAAATTACAGCACAAATGTTGCCAAAAACTAAATGAAGAAAATAAAAAGCGATTTAGAAGTTTATTTAAGTTGGCTGAAAGACAAAAATGCTTAAAAATGTAAAAGCTAAAAGAAAAAAGACAAATAAAACAAACTTTAGTTACTTTAAAACATTGAAGTTTTTTTGTTTGCTTTTATAAGGCAAGACAAAAAAGCAGACAGATACAAAAATGCCATTTCAACATTATTTTTTAATATTTTTCAAGTCACTTATTTTTTAATTCACTGCATTGTGTCGACGACGGCACACAGAGGCATTAGGGCACAAAAAAGTACCCTAAATGACACACCAGGGATTTTATAAAAAAGGAGAGAAAGAGAGCAAGAGAGAGAAAGGGCGAAAAAACAACATGTCAACAGTCAGACAAACAGAAGTAAAACATTAGTTTATGCAACAATAGGGATTTGAAAAGGCAAAACGAAGAATAACTTAAAATTTTAAACAACTAGAAGAAATGATGTTGGCTTACAGCCAGAAACATTGGGCACTAGGATTTTTTTTGTTTTTGGCTTAGAGTGAGGCTTTAAAAAAAAACAAAGTGCACTGAAAGAAAGAAATTTTTGCAAAATAAAAATCAAGAAGTGCAAAAACTTAGTACTCAATCTGAATTTTAAAGACTTGCTGCACGAATTATTTTGTGGCTTTATAAAAAAATAAATTAATAAGAACAAACAAATGTTCATGTTTTATACAAAACTAGATTTTTTTGAGCCCACCAGGGGTAAAAATAAATACCCGCATCTGCTTACAGTATAAAAAGACTTTCCTCTTATCATAAATTAATAATACTAAGAAGACATTAGAGGTCCTGAAATGAAATGTTATACAAATTTTATTTGAAAATATATTCGGCTGAAATTTTTTTACTATCATGTAAAATGATATTACTAATGCAAATAAAACAAAATGAGATTTTTTTCTGAGTTCCCGGGAACTCTCAAACAAATTTCCTAAAATCCCCAAAATGGCATTTCTAAGAATTTTTGCTGTTTTTTTCGTATATTTTGGCGTTGGTAGATACTACTTTTGAAATTATTTAAGAGCATATCAAGTTTGAGAGTTCCCGGGAATTCCCAAACAAATTTCACAAAATCCCCAAAATGGGATTTCTAAGAATTTTTGCTGTATTTTTCGTATTTTTTGGCTTTGGTAGATACTACTTTTGAAATTCCCAAAAATATATCATAAAATCCCCATAATGGGATTTCTAAGAATTTTTCCTGTATTTTTTCGTATTTTTTGGCGTTGGTAGATACTATTTTGAAATTATTTAAAAGCATATCAAGTTTGAGTGTTCCCGGGAATTCCCAAACAAATTTCGTACAATCCCCAAAATGGGATTTCTCAGAATTGTTGCTGTAAACAAAACTTATCAAGTATTAAGTTATAATTACATATTTATTTTTGGTTTGATCCTTGGAATTTGGAAAAATTGCCTGAAATTTTTAATTTTTTAGCAAAAATATCTCTATTTCGAAAATGTCTGGTTCCTTCAGTAGTGAAAATCTTAACAAAAAATATCCTTGCAATATTTTTTATAATATTCCTTTTTAGATAAGTATATGGAGCTAGTTTTTTGAAAATTTTTTTTATAGTAAATAGAATATACAAATTTTTCCCCGGCGAATTGTTATTTATTTTCTTACGGATAATAATACAATGTTTTTTTAAAGTCGGTAATATTTGTTAAAAATTTCAGTAATTTATTTATATTTAAGGCGTTTCCAAACTTAAATATTTGAATATTTTTTAGAAAAATTTTGTTGTTTTTTTTTTATTAATTTAAAGAAGCATTAAATAAAATAATTTTTACTTTCCCCCAAAATGTTTGCTGGGCTCTGCCACACACTAAATTCTATTTGTGTGCTTTTAAGTAAATATTTTAATATTGTTTTTAAGACGGCTCACGCTGTCATGTGACAAAGTCAGAAATTTAATTAAGCGAATAACATTCCAAAAAAACTTTCTTAACTCTCATAACAGTCATAAATAAATAAATGTGTAGAAAAATAGTAAATGAAGACATCAGCCTTCTTAACACAAACACTCCGTATGTGGCACATTGGGGGTAGGCTTAACTCGTTTTTATTATGTCTTTTAGATTCGTTTGCCTTTCCCTTAAAATGCCAAAATAACAATAATAAATTATCAATTATCAGAATAATAAGACAACTAATAATTATTAAAACCATTTACTGTCAACTTAATCAATTTATTTTCGCAAATTCTCATTATTTGTTGAGTGTATATTGAATTTGGCTGTTTTATTTATTACGAAAAATAATTGCTTTATTTAATAAAAATATTAAGGATTGCGCTTTAAGGCCTTATAAATTTAAGGAATTTTTAATAAATTTCAAAAAAGGATTAGATTTTCAATTCGGTTGTATTTTTTGTTTAGGTGTTCACATAAAACAGTTTTTTTTAAATCTAAGAGGCTATAGCTTTTATTTATTTAATTTAGTGGCAAAAAAAGTGGGCGGAACCATCATGCCTTTTACATTTTTTGTACTTGAATTTGAAGTACTTTTAATTAGCCAATTGCTGTAAACATGAAGCAGTCCTCGGGCTCTTGTTATGTCACAATATCGTGTTGAAAAAAAGTGGGTGGAACCACGCCCTTTTAAAACTTAATATTAGTTTTAACGGAGTTTTAACTAAACTCTTCCTACAAATCCAGGCATACACCTTGTGCTATGAGAGTAACACTATGTTGCATTTTAAAAAATGGGCGGGACCCTAATATACGCTAAAGGGGGCGTAAGCAATGATTTATGTTGGACCATAAGAGAAATAAAATAATAAAATTTAAAGGTGCTATAGATTTAAGTTTAGGCTGGCTTTAATAGATGGAAATTTAAAAAAAAAAATTTTTAGTGAAAGCTTGCCAAGGATATGGAAAATTTTTTAAAGGATCCTTTTTGTGTGTAGAAGAACTGAAGGAAATAATTTTTTAAAACACAAACATTTAACGATTTTGAAACACTTCCTTTTACGTAACAAGATATTGAGTTTAAAAAATTTTTTATGAAAGTTTTGCAAGGATATGGAAAATTTTTTTTTAAAGAACACTTTAGGAGAAATGAAGTAACGATTTTTTGGAAAAAAAAATTGTTACGATTTTAATGCTTTCCACCTTAGGCTACAAGATATAATTCTTAAGATTTTTTTAGTTATAGCTATTCAATGATATGGAAAAATATTTTATAAAGTACACTTTTAGGACACTTTAGAAGAAATGAAGCAAGTATTTGTAAAAACAAAAACATTTAACGATTGTATCGCTCTTCACTTTAGGCAAAAAGATATAGTTCGTAAAAAAATTTTTTGATGAAAGCTTTTCAAGGATATGGCAAAACATTTTATCACGGACATTTTTTTGTTCAGGAAAAATTAAAAAAACATTTTTTGAAGCAAAAACATTTAATGATTTTATCGCTCTTCACTTTAGGCAAAAAGATATAGTTCGTAAAAAAATTTTTTGATGAAAGCTTTCCAAGGATATGGAGAAATATTTTATCAAGGAAATTTTTTTTGGTTCAGGAGAAATGAAGGAAATATTTTTTTTAAACTCTAAAATGCTCAAAAAATTAAACGATTTTATATTGCTTTTATAAATTAATTTTCTGAAAATTTTTTTCATATAAAATTTTTGTCAAGAAAAAAATCTCAGCTTTTGAACTAAAAGCGTAAAGATCATAAAATTTCGAAGTCTTAAATCGTTAATTTGTGGCTTCAAAACATAATTTTATAAGCGATTTTTAAATGAAAACTTTAAATTTTACCGAAGGATTTATTTTTAAAAGGACCTTTTTTTAATTTTTGTTCTGGGCAACTTAAATTTTTATAAAACCTTTTCTCTTATTTAATAACGAGTTTGCTAAAAAAAATACTAGATATAAATAAACATTCTCGAAATATATAATGTCCTTAAAAAAGGACAAAAAATTCACACACAATAAAATTTGTGTTATTAATTTGGTAAATTTGACACATTTTTCATAACTTGTAATTCGTAATGCGCATCTTCTCTGCACTACAGTACAAATAAAAGTAATTATAAAAGACCTGTTTATTTATACTTTAAAAACATGTGAGCTCATGTTTTGCTCACAATTATATTGATATATTCGAGATGTAAGTGTTTATTGCATGGTGTCATAATAACATGATAGTATGGATATGTTTAATGCTGTCAGCAATTACATATCAAATATTTTTATCATTTTGGTCGGCTTTGTTAAACAATATCCCTGTGGCGTTTATAAATCTCCGAACTCTAATTACTCAATTCATATTCCTTACATTCACACCAAATATTATTGGCACCATATGTGCTTATTGTCTTTTATAATTCACTGTTTCAAAGTCATTTAATAATTTGTGCGCCCTTACATAAAGGAGTCTTTGATTAGAAGACTTACACCATGAATGGAAATCATATTGACAACTTTGAATGATTGATATGCTGAAAACTCATACTTTGCTAAGATGTGTGTGTGTGTGTTATTGAGCTTAAATTAAAGACACATTTGATTTAAATAGGCTAATTAATAAATAATAAATCACAACGACTTTAAGGAAATCATTTATTATAAATCAGTAAATATAAATTACTTAGTTCTAATTTAAAATTTGTTTAAAATTTATTTTTAATTTATTTTATTTTTAAAACTTTACCTGATTTTTAAACAAACGTGGTTCCGCTCTATTTTAACAAAGTATTGTATTAATCTTGGCGGAAGGATTTTTTAAATTATTTTTTGGAAATTTTTTTACTTTATGTTATTTTTTTAAAAGTTATTCAATATTTTGAAGCAAATATATATACATATGTCTTGAACCACTATCTTACTTATGAGCACAATTGTGTAAAAAAAACTAATTTTGAAAATAAAGGATATATGGCGGGAGGTTCAGTCCTTGCACCGGTTGCTTCAATATTTTCAAAAAAGTTTAATACTACAAGTATATAAATAGTTAACTATTTTTATAAACATTTTAGCCACAATTTAAATGAAAATTTAATTTTTTAAATTAAGACATGCATTTGTACTATATACATACATATGTATGTATGTGTCTATACGGGAAGTTCTTGCAAATATTACAACAACATTCACCAGAGTTCCAAGCTGTATAATTTTAGAAATATGAAGCTGCAAAATTTTTGCTGTATAACGACTTAAATTGTGGCTTAAATTTATTTTCAATATAAAGGATATATGGCAGAAGTTTGTATCCTTGAATCGATTGCTTTGAAATTTTATAGAGAGCTAACTTATAAAATCTTCCAACTTGTAATACAAGTTATTATTATGATATGTAATTTTTGAAATAAAGGATATATGAAAGGTAAATTATAACCTCAGAGCTTATGAAAAGGGTTAGCGCTGTAATTTTGCAAATGTTTGCGAAGGTTTCGTTGCATAATAACAACAATTGTGGCTAAAATTAAATTTTACAAATCAAGGACATTTGGTGGGAGTGTGTGTCCTTAAGCCGATTACTTTGAAATTTTCTAGAAAGTTCTGTAGTACATTTTTAAAACTTATAATATGAGCTATCATTATGAAATTACATTTTGAAAATAAAGGATATATGAAAGGTAGGCTATTTCTTGAACTTGCCACCACAGAATTTTTTAGAAGTCCTAGTGCTTTAATTTTGAAAATATTTCCAAAGACTTAACTGTTTTATGATAACAATTGTTGCTAAAATTAAATTTTTAAAATAAAGGATATATGGTGGAAGTTTGTGTCCTTAATCCGATTGCTTTGAAATTTTCTATAGAGCTTAGCAATAAATTCTTACAATTTTTAATACAAGTTATCATTATGATATACAATTTTTAAAAATAATGGATATGTGAAAGGTAGGCTTTTCCCTGAACTTGTCACCACAGGATTTATCAGAAGTCCCAGTGCTTTAATTTTGGATATATTTCTGAAGGTTTAACTGTTTTATGGTAACAATTGTGGCTAAAACTAAATTTTGAAAGTAAAGGATATATGGCGATACTGTGTGTCCTTGCAATGATTCCTTGGAAATTTTCTAGGGAGCCCAGTCATACAATTTTACAAGTTGTAATAGAAGTTATTATTATGACATAATTTTTTAAAATAAAGGATATATGAGAGGTGGGCATTTGCTTGAACTTTTCACCACAGGATTTATAAGAAAGCCCAGCTGTTTAATTTTTGATATTTATCCGAAAGTTTCACTCTTTTATAATACCAATTGTGACTAAAATTTAATACATTAAATAAAGGATATATGGGGAGATGGGTGTGTCTCTGCACCGATGGCTTTGAAACGAATAGTTACTGATTTTCGCTGCATTCTTGTCGTAATTATAGCTAAAATTCATGTTTCAAAATCAAGGACATGCATGTATGTATAAAGTAAATACTTCTTTGTGTTTGTTAACCATTTAGTTTGAAATATAGTTTTAAAATTTTTGCTAGCTTAAGACTAAAATTGCGAATAAAATTAAATTTATAAAATAAAGGATATATGGTGCCAGTGTGTATTCTTACACCGATTGCCTTAACATTGTCACGGGAGTTTAAAATCATAATCTTATAACTTGTTATGAACTTAACGAAATTTGAGCTGAAATTAAATTTGTAAAATTAAGGATATATGCCAAGATTTTTTTACTCATCAAAATAACATCGTTTAGAAGACTAAGGTTAATAGTTTTAATTTAATTAATAAGCAAAAATTTTGCTGTTTTCAGATAAAAATTCTATCCAAAATTTAATGTGTTCAATAAAGGATATATGGGGAGAAGCTGTAATCTTATACTGATCATACTAAAACTTCCAATAGATCTTAGCTATGCAATTTTATAAATAGTTAATAGTTTTCGTTGCATTCTTATTGGAATTGTATATGAAATTTTACGTTTCAAAATTAAGGATATATGTATATATATTTGTATTAGAAGTTGGCATTTATTTGGATTATACAGCTAAATAGCTTAGATGTATAATTTTGTTAATAGTCTAAATCTTGTAAAGTATATTCTGATCTTAGTTGTGCCCGAAAATTGCGATTTTAAAATAAAGGATGTACGGCAGATGGACATGTCCTTACACTTATTCCTGCGTTATTTATCAGAGAGCTTAACTGTTTACCTTAAGAGATAGTTAATTAAATTTTCGCTGCATTATGATGACAAAAATGTGCAAATATTCAATATTTAAAATAAAGGATATATGGGAGCCGCGTGTATCCTTACACCGACTACAGTGAAATTTTTAAGAGATCTTAGTAATGCTATTTTACAAATAGTGAAAGATTTTTGCTGCATTCGTGTGAAAATTGTTGCTGATAAAAATTTTTTAAAATTAAGTATATATGAGAGGCTTTGTATTTTGGTGCTAATTATAGGTTAAACTAGATTTTTAATATTAAGGATATATGAGAGGCCGGCATATTCCTGTTTCATGGCAGGTTAAAATTCTTCTTCTTCTGCTATAAAAATTTTTGGCTTTATTTTTTAAGAAATCCTTATTGAATTTTACATAAAGATTGTAATTGGTAAATTGAATTCTTCCACAATCAATTTATGGAAATCCTAGAAAGAATATTTTGAACTTTATTTTCTTTTTTGACAATTGATACATGTTACTTTCAGCACTCAGCACAAATTACAGCTTAGGGTATTGTTGCTGCTGATGTTTTAGTTTTGTTAAGTTAGACAACTGTTATTGCTGGTGTTTTGTAAAATAAATTTGTAAAACTATTGCAAGGATTTACAGAAAAGCTTCAAGTGCAAATATGAAACTGTTACTCAAAGGTGAATTGAATTTCTTACTCTTAGCAACTTATATTGCTTTAGGAATTATATTTTTCTTTTTCAGAGTACAAAGACATTTCTGTTTGTTTGCAAGTTATAATAATATCAAAAAAGAAAAACAAATATATTTTTAATAAAAAAAATAAAATGTTGCAAAGTTTGCGGGAGCAGCACGTTTTAGCAATAAAAACCATTATATAATCGACAATGAAATAGGACATGTGATATTTGATGATTTGCAAAATGCTGTTGCAAATGTGTGAGCAACAGTAACGACATTATCAGCAACATTCTTCCCCATCCCTCCATCAACACGTCTTATATGTATTGACAATATCATCATGTCATTCAATTTCTTCTTTTTTTTTGAAGAAAACAAGTACAACTGCTTCAACATGAAATGCCTGCTTAAAATTGAGTTGGAGCATATTTGCTGTGGATGAATGTTAAACACACATGCAGTTGACAAGGGAACAATCATCCTCAAGAAGAAAACAAAAATTGTATCCAAATACAACAAAAAGAAAGTAATAAAAAAATTGGGAAATTACAAATTAAAATGCCTGTTAACATTTGAACATGAAATATTTTTGTGAAACATGACAATGAATGGCAAATAGGAAAGATGGAAGAAAACTCTGGTAGTCAACTCTTGCATTTCCTGTGAATTCATCAGCTGTAGTGAAGCAACATACTAATCCTGAAGTGTCAAAGACAGTTTAAGAGACTGCACAGTGGGACGGGCAGACATTTAAATACGGCAAATGAAGTGATACTTGTTGATTGGGAGGTCTTTCATGTTGTAGTTCCTCTCTGGGGGAAACTCAAAACTTAGTTCCAGCTTACAGGGTAAAATTACAAAAATTACAAAAAATCCTTTATATTATATATTAAATTTTAGCCACAATTACTATTATAATCCAGTGATACCTTAGCAAATATTTCCTGTTAAAAATTCTAACACATCAAGGAAACAATTACCTCCCATATATCCTTAATTTTAAAAAATTAATTTCAGGTGCTATTCTCATAAAAAAGTCAATAAAATATTATAACAACTTATAAAATTATATTAACAAGCTCCCTAGAATATTTCAAAGTAATATGTGCAAGGACCCACACTCATGCCATATATCCTTCGTTTTCAAAATAAATAATTTTAGGCGTAAGCCAGAAAACTTTTTACAACTATTTATAAATATATACAGTTACTAGAAAATATATAGATCATATAAATATGTGCCCTTAATTATGACAATGGTCTAAGTCATATTGGCATTTTGCTTCGAAATATTATATAAATCTTAAAAAAACTTCAATAAATATTTAATATTTATTAAATAAATTTATATTAATCGAGACTAGTACAACTCTAGAATAAAATTTTGCATAATATAAGAAGGTTTTTTGATTTGTTCAAATGTAATCTAAGAAATATATGACTTAAGGGCACATATAGTATATCCTTAATTTGGAGACGTGAATTTCAGCTATAATTAGTACAAGAATGTAAGAAAAATCACTCACTATTCGTAAAATCTTACAATTAAAGCTTTCTTACAAATTGTATAACCATCATTGTAGAATCACTCCCACTTTCCTATATATCCTTTATTTCATACTTTAAATATTTGCCACAAATATTATAGGAAAAAAAATTTAGCAAGTATAAATTTAAAAAATTTGGCTACTAAACCTAATGATAAATGCTATTGTGATAATCTCAACAGAACGCCTTTGTACCATATATCCTTAATTTTAAAAATTAGTTTTAAAGGCACAATTCCGTTTAAGAAAAGTCCACAAAATATTGTAACTACTTGTGAAGTATTATTAATAAGATCCTTAGAAAGTTTCCAAGAAATCGCTGCGAGAATATACAGTCACCCAATATATCATTTTTTTTGTATAAATTCTTTTTCGAAATTGAAGTCCTAAGCGAGCAAAAACTGCACAACTATGTTTAAAGCAAAATAATTAATAGATAAAAAAAATATATACTTCATATACACATATCTTTGATTTTTAAACGTGAATTTTATAGTTATAATTATGAAAAGAATGCAGGAAAAATCAGTAACTATTCGCAAAATGACATAATTAAAAAAAATTCAAAACCATCAGTGCAGACATACAGCCATCTCCCCATATATCCTTTATCTCATGCATTAAATTTTAGCTATAATTTTAATAATAAAACTGCAAAATTTATGCAACAGTTTCCTGCTCATAAATATTATTAAAACCAGTTCAAGGAAATGCATATGGGAAATATCCTTAATTTCTAAACTTTAAATTCAGCTATTCTATATTATAGCCATTCCAATACAAAAATAAACAAAATATTATAACTACAACTTGTAAAGTTATATTATTAAGCTCCCTAGAAAGTTTCAAACCAATATGTGCAAGGATACACACTCCCGCCATATATCCTTTATTTTCAAAATAAAAAGATGTTAGCCACAAATACGATATTTTTGTTTGCGTCGCTGGGGAGCCACTAAATTAAAAATAACTGATCTTAATTTAATGTTACCTTAAGTGAATTTTGCTAGATTGAAATTTTTTTCTGCTTGGTTATTTATTCTTTGTGTCAGCATTGTATTTTATTTTAATAAATTTTTTTACTATAACAAAACTAATATCTGAAAATTTTGTCATGAAAAATACATGTAAGAGCGGGTTTTTCTCATACCAAATTCCTACATTAAACCAACATTAACTTTAACAATCGTTTATAAATACCTGCGTATAAATTAGTCAAAACTTGAATTAATACTGCGAACAATTTAAACGTTCGATTTATCTCTTAAAATAATTTATTTAGAAGCTGTTCATAGAATTTCATATGGAAGTTAAGAATAAAAAATTAAATAAAGTCAAAATTAAATGCACACAAACCCACTGTGCTGCTTAGAGTACACTGCACACACTCAAGTGTGTGTGAGTAAACAGCTGGCTCTGGCCTGACAGAAATATTATCAAGTTAATTTTTGACATGCAAATGCAGACTGACAGAATATGAGTGTACAATTGGAGACAAAGGCTTATTTCATAATTGATAAAGGAATAGTTTTAGGATATTGCAGCAGATTTACTAGGTTTCTTCCAATTGAAGTAGGCCAAGTAAATAGTCAAGGCACGTTTTATAAGCTTGACATTATTCTTTTTTTATTTAAAGCATTTTAAAAACAAATATACGTAGCAGATTTTGGCCGATAGATAAATTAGAATATTATAACCATAGAGTCGTGTGAGGACCGTGTTTGAGGTTTGCTTGTAGTTGTTTTTAATTATTCACTTTAAAATTTTTGCTCGGATTATAATTTTATCAGATAAAAATCATTTTAACACTGGTGCAAATAAAATAAAGAAAATTGAATGGAAAAAAATCGTTATTTACCGCCGGAGAGAGAGGTGGTAAAAAAAACACTGCTGCCAAGGCGAATTGATGCCAGGTGGCTCGATTTGCAACTCTGCATAATCGCCTTCCACAGCCAACTCCGCTTTACTAGAAATAACCAAAAACCAATTTTTTTTCAATTTTCCGATTTCTCTAAAATGTAATTCGGATTACTGACATTCGTTACAGTTAAACGTGCTGCTTAAAATCAGTACAATATAATAGAAAAATACAATACACTACGTGAGAGCGAAAAGGACAAATACATTTTGTCATTTAATTATTTAACGGACTAAGCAATCAATTTCTAATACATAAATTTGTCATTGTTTATTTTTCACTGAAGGGAAGTAAGTTTCATACAAAACGTAGTTGTGGGCTTGCTTTTGTTTTTCAGTAATACTATATTTTCAGTAAAGCGATGTTTCGCTAAAGCGAAGTGATTAAGACTAGCTGCGTTTAAAATCAGTGTGGGGATTTGTATCGCTTTCAGTAATCCGATTTTTTAATTAAAGCGTGTTGCGCTAATCGCAAAAAAATTAAAAAAAAATCGCCAAAACGAAAAAAATCACCAAATTTAAAAAAAATTTCTAACACTAAAATAAGTCGCAAAATTCGAAAAAATCGTCCAAATGAAAAAAATCGCCAAAAACCGAAAAAAATCGCCAAAATGAGAAAAAAAGTGTCAAAACTACACAAAAAGCGCCTAAATGAATAAAGTCGCCAAAATGAAGAAACGCCAAAAACCGAAAATCGCCAAAATAAAAAAAAATCGCAAAAACGAAAAATATCGCCAAAATAAACGCCAAAAACCGAAAAAAATCACCAAAACGAGAAAAAAATTTCAAAACTAAAAAATATATCCCCAAAATGGAAAAAAATCCAAAAACTGAAAAAATCGCCAAAACAAAAAAAAAAACGCCAAAAATTAAAAAAATCACCAAAATAAAAAAATCGCCAAAATTAAAAATACGTCAAAAACGAAAAAAAAATGCTAAAACTATATTTTATATAGGCTACTAAGGTTCGTATTGAATTACATATCTCGTGTCCGTACGGAACCGTTCGTGCGAGGGTCAAAGTCGCACTTTACTGAATTTTTTTTCTTCTTACATTGTGTGTGAGACTTACAGCCTACATATTTAGCGGTGAATCACATGCACAGACAAAGAATAAGACTGTGCCTCATTCTTGACCACTGATTTTAGATATAATTCAAAGCCAAGTCATATCAGGTGGCATCAACAGCACTCAGATCTCATCACACATTTTTAGTACTTATTTTGACATTTAAAATGCACACTTTTCAAAGGAAATTGAAATGAGTTTAGCTTATGTGAATACGTCTTGACATATGTAAGTGGCATAAGCTTATAACTGGTATAAATTTATAAGTGCTATACAGTTACACTAAAGGCAAAAACAGCAGCTTTAAAGCAACAGTGGGTTTCTGCAGCTTTCAGGACTTTCTTATACTTTTCGAAAAAGGGTAGAAATAATTCTTTCTGCCAAAAAAAACCGACTTCAATGCAAAGATCTGATAGTAGAAGATTAGAAGAAGTAAGTGAATGATAAAATTATGTTTTAAAAGGCGTGCCTCCGCCCATTTTTAAAATGCATTATTGAGTGTTTTTCAGAGCTCAGGGTAAGTGTTTAGTCTTGTAAAAATCGGTAAATTAAAAGCACTTAATTTTTTTAATTAGGGGATTGTGTCTATTTTAGAGCTCAAGGTGTGTGGTAAGTTTCGTAAAAATTGGTTAAGTAGAACCGCGTGAAATAGTATAATAAATTATAATGGGCGTAGCCCCGCCCATTTTATAAACTTTTAAATTATGTGATTAAAAGTACCAAATGTGTTTTATAGGTTTTGCAGCAATCAAATAAGTAGAATATTTTAAAATTATATAAAAAAAAAATGTGGGCGTGTCTCTGCCCACTTTTTACAGTGGGATTAATGGGAAGCTATTACCTCTCAGACAACAAAAGCATTTTTACAATCGGTCTAAAATGTACTGACTTATGAAGATACATATATAAAAAAATGGAGACGAATTGTAAACCTCCTACTTTTTTTGAAGTCGGTTAAAAAGAAGCTTTAATGGGTTAAAATATAATACAAAAATATTTATTATACAATGATATTATAAAGCTCGAAATTATTTTTAAAATTAAATATAAATGCAAGGGTCAATTTAAATGTTAGCTTTCTTCTAGACATTAAGTTGAACTATTAAATCTAATTTGTTAAAAAGAGCTGATGCAAGAAAATAAAGCTTATGTTTCCCCCTTTCCACAACAAAAACAATAATTTTAAGAAATTCAAACAAACTTTTCCCCATAGCAACATTAACACTAAAATATTACACAAAAAAAAAATAGATTTGCCAGCATTGAATAAATATTATTTCATTACTTTGTTGAGTTTTCTATTGTCTTGTTGTTTTTCTCCTTTTATAGTAAAAGTTAAATTGCTGTTTAGCTTATGTATAGATTTACGCAAAAACAAAAACAAAAAAAGTGTGTAAAAGATTTCAATAGACTTTAAGTTGAGCACGTTCAAGTGCGTTTTCGTAACAGTTTTATGGCGTTTACGCCTCTAACTGTTTTCTATTTCTTTTTGCAAAGCAGCAGCTAACGCAAAAGCACATAAATTTATGTGCTGCCTTTTCCTAGGAGAAAAGAACAATGATAAAAAAAGAATAAAACAAGTTGTAACAATAATAGGCTACAAATAGAAAAAGTGATTTTCGTAACAGCAATTGAATTTGTTTCAGATTAGAAACTTCCATATATTATATTCGTATGTTTGGTTTTCGCTTAAAACAACCATTACAGTGAAAAATTAAAAAAATAAAAACGAAAAACAATAGAACTATAGTTAGTAACTGGGAAAAATTTTTTTTTAAGGAAAAGGAAGCAATAGAAATTCAGCATTGGAAATGAAAACAAAGCATCGATGGCAACAACTACATATTTTGTATGTCGGCATTACAAAAGAGAAAATGGAGGCAATATGCATGCATGTGCTTACTTTCTTACACATAAGTAACTAGTACTAACTAATACTTATGAGTATTTATGCAGTCATCTACAATACAGAGCAGGGTTCCAAGCGCTTTCTTTCCCCTTACATCCTTAATTTAAAAATTTTCATCTCCAAAATTCCCTAAAAAGTAACTTGTACTATCTCCGAAAATTTCAAGTAAAAATAATATAGCTATGCTGCTTAGTTAGTTAAAACAAATTTCACATGTGAAATAACAATTCAATAAAATTATATTATATGATGATGTCAAATTCTCTGCAAATATTTAAAAACGTTTCTATTGATTTCTAGTGGCGTAAAATTAAATATACATAGTTAGTTACTACTTTTATATACTAAAAAAAGGTTTAAACTTTCCAACCCTGGGAATAATGTATATAAGGCAAATTCTAAAACATCAGGCCAAGACCAAAGTCTAGAGCGTTTCTGAGGACTTCGAAAAATCGATTACAATTACAGACAGAAGGACAGACGCAAATCGCTTTATTGACTACCCTATTCATAAGGACCCACAATTATAAATGTATATGGGGCATTCCACGCGATATCGTCAACTTGAAATAATTTATAATTTTTTTTTAAATATTTAAAAATCGACAAAAATATAAACGAATATATACGAACATACAAATAACTATAAATATTTCTCTGCAGTATTCTTTACCCTGGTTTTTTCTTGTAGGAATTAGTTAAATTTTGAAGATTTTATTTGCACCACAGAACATTTTCAGAAATGAACTATTTTTGTTTGGTTTCAAAATTGACTTCTTTCAGACTTTAGTTTTTGTAATATTTAAACTGTAGGGAAATCTTCGAAAATTCTCTTCAGCATCTAAAAGTGCTTTTGAATTATTTCTTTTTGTGGCTTGCAGGTACATTTTTGCTGATTAATTCTTAGTACAGCTACAAGGATTACCTAAATGACTTAAACGGGTATATTCTCATTTCTAAATGCAACTCCTACATTTGCATGTTAGCATCCATTGAAAATACGTAAAAGAAAAATTTCCATTTAACAAATCCTTTAATGTCAACTGTTTAGTAAAACAAAACTTTAAGTTTTCTATCGATACTATTTTGCATAGAAATGCAAATTAGAATTGAAATTGAATATTTATCTTGTTATTATTGTGTTGTGTTGAGTTGGGGATTTCTCTTGAGTTTGGTTTTACTTTCATTGAATTTATTTCCCAAAGGATTGCTTATCTGTTATTGTTTTTATTTAAAGCTGATAGTTTCCCATATAGATTTTTTTAAATCTGTAAAACAACTAAAGAAATTGTAACTGAAATAAAACATAATTATTACACATTGTATAGGATATTTAATAATAATTTGCAGATTAACGCTCTTAAATCGCTTTATATGTATATGTATATCAACTAAATTATTGCATGCCTGAATGTTTGCGCATTTCCATTTAATTTTAATTTATTGACCTACATTCATGAATATTGCATAATTTCTAGCATTATAAAAACCAAAAAATACACAATAGCAAATAAAAGTTTTAATAATAAATTGCTTTGAGTAGACTCGTATAATGAATGCAGCAAACTATTAAAAGAAAAAAGAAATTATGAAATTAAATCTAAAAGCGTACAATAAATAAGCAAGCAAACAATTAATAAATCATTACAAAAGCACCAGATTATGGTCTACAGTTTAATGAAACTTCAATTTAATAAATATAAAATTTTTCATTTATTTAACATCAAAAGTTTACCACACACACGCAAAATAGCAATTTAATTTTTTTTGTGGTGTAAGTTTTTTTTAAGGATAACTGCATTATTTTTTATTTTTATTTTCAGGCTAAAGAAGCATTTAGCAGCGCTACACTATGCACTTTTAATTTATATATTTTAATGTAGCTTTTTTTACAAAATATATAAATTAAAAAAAATTATAATAGAGTTTCCAAGCAACTAATTCTATATTTGTACTTCTAGCAAAAGGTACTTTGCACACAGTACTCTTTTTTTCGTAAGATTTATTTTTTCACAAAATGTTATTTTTTGAAAAATTACTTTCTGAAAGGATATGTTCTCAAAACAATACCTTATTCATAGAATCAATATTTTTTTTAAAAAACGTACCTTTTTCCAGTGGCACTTATTTCCAAAAGGTACTTTTTAAGCAGAGGTAATTTTTCCAAAAATATACTTATTTCCAAAAGGTACTTTTTCCCAAATGGAACTTTTTTCAAGTAGATACTTTTTTCAAAAAGTACTTTTTCCACAAAGGTACTTATTTTAAAGAGTCATATATTTTCCAGATAATTCATTTAAAGAAGATATTTCCGCAAAAAATATTTCTCCAAAATATACTGATTTAAAAGATAACATTTTCCAGAAGCTCAATTTAGTAAAAAGTACTTTCTTCGAAAAAATTTTTTTTTCACAAAATGTACTCTTTCCAAAAGATAGTTCTTTCAATTCTTTTTTTCCAAAAAATAATTTTCTAATTTACAAAAAAAAATATTTTTCTAAGTATTTTTATTAAATATTAAATATTATTTTCCAAAAAAATAGTTTTCTGAGAATTAAAAAATATATATATACAAATTTGCCTAAGAATTATTTTCAATAAAATATTTTTCTAAGAATTTTTGTTTTATTTAAATATTTTTTTTAAGAATTTTTTTCATAAAATTTTTTTTTTAAAAATTTTTAAAAAGAAAATATTTTTTAAGAGTTTAGTACGAAACCATTTTGTTAGTATTTTCTTAATAAATATATTTTCTAAGATTTTTTTTTAAAAAAATATATTCCAAAAAAATATTTTTCTGAAAAAAATTCTAAAAAATATTTATTAACCCTCAAACAGCTGACAGTTTACAAATGTAAACTTTTCGACTTTCGAACGGTTTTTTTATTATTCAGAATTTTCCGAATTTCTTGAAACTTCATAAGAGAACTACAAATTCGCTTTTAAATCGAATACAAGAATGTAGAAATTGTGGAAAATTTTTCTATTCACCTTTTTACCAGTTTTTGAAAACTACCTGCTGGAAGACTGACTGGTTTACATTTGTAAACCAGTATAATTTGATGATTGATTGATTAAATTAAAAAAAAAATTAAAAAAACATGTGCTCAAAAATTAAATTTTGAGAGCACATGTGTTTTTTCCAAGAAGATTCACATTTTATTCAAATTTAAATTAGAATGAGATAAAAATTATGCAAAATTAGAAAAAAAATATAAATAATTATTGACAATCTGCGCACTTTGTAATCGTGACACAGTGTGTATCACATATCTTTTTACCGCAAAGAGAGCATTTTCTACATTGCGCAGAAGACGCACTTTCCTTTGATGACTGACGTTCCTTTATTTGCTTGCAATTGTGGCTGTGGCTGATCCGATGGAAGGCTCCTAATGTCCAGCATATCCAGCATCGCATTCCGAACATGAGGCCAACGATTGACGTGGCTAATCTGTGCTCGACGTCTGATGTTCGGAGTGGCCATATCGTTCGCTAATGCAATAAGGAAGCTACGACGAGAATTGCTGGTCCCATGCGTTTCAGAATACAGCACGTATGCAGCCAATCCCGACAAATCTACCATGTTGAAAAACATAGCTAATGGTCACCGACGCGATTTCCGCTTGCAATTGCCAAGCATTTGGTCCATAGTATCTACGCCAGCTTTCGTACGATTATATTCCATTATTATTTCTGGTTTGCCAGTTTCTGCATCAATGGCGTTCGTGGAATGCATCGAGGACAAAACATAGACATTTCTTTTGGCTTTGGGCGTCTTGGCGAAAGGCAAACACGGATTTGCCCACTTTTCTGTCCAATGCATTTCCTGTGGAATACAACACTTGTTCTTGCGCATCGTGCCAACTACTTTTTGTCAACCAATTGCTGAGTCAAATCTAATCCGGTGAAAAAGTTATCCATAATGATGTTTCGACCAGAGCCCCAATATGGTTTAACAAGTTCTTGCACTACATTAGCGCCAATATTAGTGGCCATCGGCTGACCAGGCTGGCGACCATAATATATGTCACCTCTCAGTGGATAATGAGTGGCAGCATCGGCGGCCCACCAAACTTTGATGCCATATTTTGCTGGCTTGGATGGAATGTACTGCTTGAAAGGACAGCGACCTCTAAACGGAAACAACTGCTCGTCTGTTGTAATGCAAGCATGTGGCTTATAGTTATGTAGCTTTCAATGATGCATTGAGCAACATCCACAATTCCGAAATGGGAGCACATTTGTCTGTAGCTTGTCGTTCAGCTCTTGTATTAGCATCATCGAATCGAATGGTCCGCAAAATTGCTTTGAGGCGATCCCGGCTCATCGATGCGCGATAAATTGGTGCTGCTTGTGGTGCCCAAAGCTCTTCTAGTATTTGATCGTGCGATTTATAAACACCAGCCGTTATCAACAAGGCCAAGAAGGCATCAAACTCAACAACATCAACTTCTATCCACTTGCGAACTGGTTTATTTGGATTTTTAGCACTCCAGGTCTCTGCCATTGCATGACCCTTTTTATTCGTATGCCGCAGTGTTATATTTTTCATGACATCATTAAAAATAAGGCGCATTGTGTCACAACGAATTTGCATATTTCTATTGGTTGGGCCACCTACCGAATACAAAAATAAAATGAAAAGCAAATTAGAATGGATAATAAAAAAATGTAAACCAAAGATATTGAATTATCGAATACTGACCATTTTCTCGAATAATATTGTGCAATCGTGTTCGAGTAATGGGAATCGGATTTTTAGCCCATGTAGTGCCATCCTTCGATGTGTACGTCATGTCTGGCCCAAAAAGATTTATGGTAGCATTCCAATCAGGTTACTCTGCAACTGGATCAATCATATCTGCATCAATATTCTCCCCATTCTCATCGTCATCGTCGCTTTCATGAAGCTCAGGTACGTCTTCCAATTCTTCGTCCGACGTTGCTCCATTTGGAACCCAATCAATATTCTCAATGCCATCATTGCAATCACTGCCACCATCGCTCTCGCTTGCTAGAAGTTCTTCTAATTCCGCTTCGGTCAATCTATATAAAAATTAAAATGCACTTTTACTTATAAAGAACACGATATATAGACACGATACATACCTGGTTACATCGATCTTGCCATACCGGTTATACCGAATAGAGCTACCACCACAAGGCAATACTTCATTACTATAAAAATGAATAGACAAAAATATAAATGACAGAATGTTTACATAAAAACATCGAAAACATACCTGCATTGTTTAACATTTCTGGTCCCAGCCTCAGGGTCAGATAAAGTTACTGGCCCAACGACTGGAAGAACTGCTCGTTGAAGTTCAAAAATTGGTGGCTCCACAACATTCTGCGCACGTTTTGACATTTTTCTGATATTTTTTGCTTGTTTTCACTTTAAGAACAATAAACACGTGTTCCTCTGACCTTTTAAACAGAACTTTTGCATTCTATTATTGCATCTTTCCACGCATATTCGTATATAACATATGGGTTTACAAATGTAAACCAGTCCGCCGAAATAGGTAAAAGTAAGCAGTCAGTTGTTTGAGGGTTAAAAAATACTAATAAATAAATATTTTTTTTCTATATTCTTAAAATTTTATTAATTCTCAGAAAAGTTTTTTTATGAAAAGAAAAATATTTTTTTTTAATTTTTTTTATTAATTAATTAATTAATTTTTTTTTTAAATATTTGCTGAGAATTAAGTAAAAATATTTTTTTTATTAAAATATTTTTTAAGACTTTTCTTCATAAAAAAACTTTCTAAAAAACTATTTTTAACAATTTATTTTTCTTAGTATTTTTAAGAATTTTTTTTTAAATTTTTCTAAGAATTAAATTTTTTTTTTTTAATTTCGTAATAAATATTTTTCCTAGTAGTTTCTTAACAAAAAATTATATTTCTAAGAATTTTTTCAAAAAAAAATTTTTCTGAAAACTTAAAAAGAAAAATATTTTTCTAAGAATTTTTTTTATTAAAATATTTTTAAGAATTTTTTCTCAAAATAATATTTTCTGAGAATTAAAAAAAAAATATTTTTCTAAGAATTTTTTCCAAAAAAAAATGTTTTTCTGAAAATTTAAAAAGAAAAATATTTTTCTAAGAATTTTTTTTCATAAAAATATTTTTTAAGGACTTTTTCTCAAAAAAAAATATTTTCTGAGAATTAAAAAAAATATTTTTCTAAGAATTTTTTTCAAAAACATATTTTTCTAAGAATTCTTTTCATAAAAATATTTTTCTATATATTTTAAATTTTTTTAAATTTCTTTTGACGAGTTCTTAAAAAGATTCCTTTTCCAAAAAAAGACTGGCTGAAAAAAGAAGAATTTCCAGAAGCTTAAAGGGATAATATTTAAGAGTTACACGACACGATATTTTAAGAGTCACACAACACGAGGTACTTTTTATTCATAATTTTTTCTGAAGTTGCTCTTTCTATATATATTTTTTCACACACTTTTTTTCGAGTAAAATATGTTATATTCAAGAAGATACATTTTAAAAAAAGGTATTTTTTCCAAAAGTAGATTTTTTAATAAGGTACTTTTCCAAAAAGGTAAATTTCAAAAAGTACATATTTTAAAAAGGTAGTTTTTCAAAGAGGTATGTTTAAGAAATTTTATTATTATCGAAGAGTTACTTTTTTCAAGAAGCTACTCTTTCACTAAAAATTTAGATTTTTCAGAAAGGTTGTTTTTTTTCAAAAAGGATTTATTTTAAAAATTACCTTTTTTAAAAAAAGTTAAATTTTTCAATATGAACTTTTTTTCAAAAAGGTACTCTTTTCAAAAAGGTACCTTTTTCCAAGAGGTTTATATTCTTAATAATGTACTTTTTTTTAAAAAGGTACTTTTTCAATGAGGTACTTTTTTCAAGCAGGTACTTTGTTGCAAAAAGTACTTTGTTTATTTACTTATTTACACTTTCAAAAAGTTAATTTCTTAAGGAGTTTATTAGTTTTAAAAGGTACTTTTTCAAAAATACTTTTTTATTTATCCAAAAAGTAAGGAGACATTTTTTTTAAATTACTTTTATATAAACAAAAGCGTTATATTAAAAAAAATATTTATGAAAAAAGTTAGTTTTTATGAAAATAATGTTTTGGTAGGAGACTTTTTGAAAGCCCTTAAAATTTTCGAAGGACTTTTGTTGAGCACAACCTTCATCGATTTATAGTTTTTAAAGTAGTATTTTCGAAGATAGTTTTTGTAAATAAATGCTGGTATAAATTTTTTTTTTAATATTTTATGGGATGTATTTTGAATGAAAGATTTAAAAATGTTTTCTAAATATGTTAGAAATAAAATTTTAGTAATTTTTTTCCTTAATTTTTTAAAGAATATTTTTTTACAAGTGCCTTGAAACTGTACATTTATTTAACTTGCAAAAAGGTTCGCTTTTAGCTAACATTATAATGATAAATTTTTATTTATTACAGTTACACAGTCAAGTTATTGGAAAAACTAAGATTTTTTTTCTGAATTTACTAAGATTTTTTTTCTGAATTTATTCTTTCTATACGAAATTACACATGAATATTCAAATACTTGCTAGTGATTTTTTTATCTCCTTTATCGCAATTTGGCCAATTTAAATCATTCATTTGTTTAAGGTTTCGTTTCTCTCTAACTTTATTATCATTTCTCTGGTTTTATTAAACTGCTTAGCGTTTCTAATGTTGCAATTATTTGAATATCCATTTTTGCTCAAGACATTTACCAAATAAAAAACCCAAAAATGATGATAAAGGACCATTCAACGAATACAATGATATTATTGTAATAGTTTTAGTTTCACAGTCAAAACTATACTACACACCACATACATAAATATTTCATTAGAAGGGATGTAAGGAAAAGGAGTATAATAATAAAGTTTTTCATTATTGCCACAAGCAAGAAAGAAAAAGGAACAGGAATTGGAAAATAGTTAGTTCTGATAAAAATATAAACGAACAAGAAACTTTTTTTTCAACAACACCAGATACAACTGAATATATTGAATAGAAAAAACAGCTTAAATACAAAAAAAAAACTTTTACAATTTCACTTATCATTTCACACGATTATCACATACAGCTCATTAACAAAAATGATCATTTATTATAATTTTCGGTTATGCGTTGCTGTTCAATGGAACAAAGTCTTTAAATATCTTTTTTGATATTAGAGAAACTTTTAGTTTGTTTCTGTGATAAATAAGGGATAATTTTTACCAAAAAAAGGAGAACTTTAAAAAAGGGTGGCATTGTTTTTTTGTTTTCGGTGGTATGGAGTTGTAGTTTGTTTTGGTAATTAAATTTGCTAGAAAACGTCAAATATATACAAACATGTAAGTATTTGGTTTGAGAGTTATAAGGACTACTTTTAAAAAATTTCATTTCATTTGAAATACGCTAAAACTAAAAATATAAAGGCACTCGCGTATCAAGCACATGGAATCTCTCTTATACTTGCTTATACTTGGTTATGGATATTTAGTCGGACAAAAAAATACGTTAATACTCGGGATATTTATTTACAATTCGCCACCGTATACATACATTTGCGTATAGTACATAAAATCGAATAGAAATGAGTGGGTGTTTATGTCCTTGTTTGATATCATGCATTATACGTGTGTGCAAACAAAATAGCTCTGTATATACGCATGTGTAGCCGATTAATAGTCAGAGTATTTTTATACTCATGCGTGTGATTGTACACTGTACAGTTTATAAATAATATATAATATAAGTTAATAGTTTTTTGTGCTGCGTAATCTAAAAAATGTGCAGAAACATACACTCAGGGAAAAGTTGCAACTTAAAAATAAGAATACGGCACATTAATTCAATATTTTTCAATATAACAGAAAATGTATGTGGAGATACTTAAAAATAAGTAAAACTAATAAATGAATACTGTAAATTAATAGTTCTCCATATTGAAATAAGAAATTTCAACATGACTAGACTTTCGTTAATGTTTCTTATGAATTCAATATGATTTTTATTGATTTTAAGGTGATTTTTTTCTGGGTGTAGTTAATTGAGTTAGTTTTATTATTATTGTACGAACTTCATTTGTTTCTATTTATATGATTTGATTGGCTAAAGTTCGTATCACTTTGTAAGCTAAATTGCATGTGATAATAATAATTTAACAAATAAAAATAAATAATAATTATAGATATTCTGACAAACACTTAGTAGAACGGAACAACTAGCTGTTTTCGAACGCCACTTAACTTTCATCATCAGTCTTCTTTGTGTTTTGCTCCACTGTGTAAGGTGTCAGTTGATGTAGATTCTTGCTTCATGTATTCGGCCTTTATTACAAAAGGAATATGTGAATTGTTTTGATTCTTGGTATTACAATTTGCTGAAAGTTTTTTTGTAATGAAAACTAAATTTTACCATCTCTAAATTTACAACAGTCTTGCCATTGCCATTTGTTCTTTTACTAATTATGTACATGTTAGTTAATTTGCTTATTTTTGTTGTAATTAAGATTAAGTTGTTTGGTTACAAAGCGATACGAACTTTAGCCTAATCAATAATAATAAAAGTAACTTAAAAAAGATTTATATTATGAACAAATATAGTTTATATGAATATTTTGGGTAAGCCTGTAATAAGTGCAATATATTAAAACTCATCAAATCATTGCGCTCACTGGATTAGTCCTCGGTCAGTCAATACAAATTTCAGCTTCATAAACAATTTTTCAATTGAAATAGAATACGAGAATTGTTTATATAAAACTGTGGAAAACACGAACCATTTTAATAAAAAAAGAATACATTCCTTCTTTATTGCCTTTCTATATTCAAGTAAAGACAGGTATAATACAAAAATCTTGCATGAACAACTATAGCTTATATAAATATTTTGGGTAAGCCTGTAATAAGTGCAATATATTACAATTCATCAAATCATTGCGCTCACTGGATTAGTCCATAAATAGTCAATAAAAATTTCAGCTTCATAAAAAATTTTTCAATTGAAATAGAATAGGAGAATTCTTTATATAAAGCTGTGGTAAATTACGAACCATCGTCATATAAAAAAAGAATACATTTCTTCTTTATTGCCTTTCTATATACAAGTAAAGATAGGCATATTACAAAAATCTTGCATTTATTTATTTATTATAGAATGAACTTTCTAGTTCAACGTATGCAGCAATTGCAATCGATAAAATAAAGACCTGTGGCAATAACATTTATGTTATGATAAAAAAATATTTTTAAAATTCTTATCAAGCAACAATCCTTTTTGTTTACATAGAGTTGATAAGTTTTAGAAAAAAAAAGAGACGATTAGCTGTGCGCTTAAGGGCAGAGCCTTGATATTAGTAACACACACAGCCATACACAGACACAAACTAAACCACTGACGATGCGCTTTGTTTACATATGATTGCACTGTTAAGCAATACACATTCAGCCAATGGCTATTTCCGTTACTTCCATTGTTTAAATTGTCTGAGAGTGTGTTCGTGTGTGTTGGTGAGTGCATGTTGTGTGCCCACGTTTATAATTGAGTGTGTGGAATTTTTCAATATGAATATATTATTCGGCCCCTGATGGCCAGTTATAAATGGTTTTTATTAGTGAGTGTGTGAATTGGTTTAACATAAAATATAAATTTTTGGTGTGTTTAAGTTTATGGACATGGAAAAAATTAATGAGCTGTTACATTTTTTTTTAAGATATAAAAGTTATTTTTTTTTTATAGCCTTGTATGCTTACCCCCATATTCATAAATAATAAAATTAATTTGAAATCCATTTTAAGAAAATTTTTTATGAAAAATTTTAAATAAAATACGTTTCAAACTCATTTTAAATTTTTTGAATATGGGGGTTAAAATATAAAATTTAGTGTTTCTATTTTATTTAAATTAAAATTCACTATGGAGAGCCATGGAAAATCTAAGACCCGGACGAAAATAACAATTAAAAACCTAAACAGAAATTTTTTAAATTAAGTTGTAGTTTCTGCTTGTATTGTAGCATACACTTTTTTTATTAGGTCAGTTCGCGTACATATTTTTTTTAACAATAGTTTCCTATTTAACCGTCTTTAAGATAAAGGAGAAGGTTATCAATGCATCTCTATTATTTTGGTGCAGTAGTTGTAGTCTCTGCTTGTATTGTAATAGAAAACTATTTTTATTATTTATTATTATTATTATAGTTCAAGTATATTTTTTTTAACAATAACTTCCTTTTTAAACGACTTGAAAAAATGGAGACGGTTATCAATGTATCACTATTTTTTTAGATCGATTGTAAAATTTTTTATTGTCGGAGAGGGTATATTTCCCATTGGTCCCCTTGTGAAATAAAAGGGCTGTGACACGCCCACAACATTTTTTTTATTTGATTTTATGCTACTCTACTTATTTGATTGCTGTGAAATCTAACAAATACCTTTGGTTCTTGTAATTTCAGAATTTTAAAGTTTAAAAAATGGGCGGGGCTACCCCCATTAAAATCTATTATTATATTTCAAGTAGTTCTATGTACTTAACCAATTTTTACGAAACATACAACACACTTTGAGCTCAAAAATAGACACAATATTCGATATGAAAAAATGGGCGAAGTTAGTCACGCCCATTAAAACTGAATATTTTATTTTAAGTGGTTCTACTATACCAATTTTCGCAAAACTTAACGCACACCCTGAGCTCTGAGAAACATAAAATCTTGCATTCAAAAAATGAGCAGAGGCACGCCCA
The DNA here is from genome assembly GCA_905220375.1 of Tachina fera. NCBI lineage: Eukaryota > Metazoa > Arthropoda > Insecta > Diptera > Tachinidae > Tachina > Tachina fera. The sequence goes on from LR999963.1 coordinate 184,231,152, forward strand.
TTAAAATTTAATTTTATATCCCACACATATTTTTTCGAAAATATTCTATCAGATCTTTGCATTGAAGTCGCTTTTTTGCAGAATTATTTTCCTAAACATTTTCTGGAAAAAAAATCTTGGTGAAACTATATTTTCATTCTGAAATTTCTGTGGAAAAAATATTTTTTCAAACGAATTATTTTTACAAAATCTTCTTTTTAGTTTTTGAAGCGTAAAATATTTTATTTTTTATTTAAAACACAATTAAATTTAATAACACTCTGGAAAAAGCTATTTCATAAAAAAATTCTTTCAAGTAAATGAAAAAAAATGTCCTTAACAGTTGCGTGTCCCCAAACACCAATTGACAGGTGTGGTTGTATTATTTAACACCTGGCATTGTTAAATAACTAACTTAATAAACGTTTTTATAGTCACTTAAAGCAAATTGACTCATTATAATAAAATTGTTTCTATCTTTAGCCTTAGGAGTTGTAAAACAAAAACCAAAATTAAAAAGAAACAACGAAAGCCTGCAATGACATGCACTGATAGTTCTGTTGGATATGCCGTAACTCACTGACAGTTTAGTAGACTGGTGTAGACTAGTGTGTGTGTGTGTGTATGTGTCGGTGTAGAACAGAAATAATGGATTACAGGCATTAAAGTGGTTAAGTAGTTGATGTTGCCTGTACAGGACCTTCATTCATTGAACGAAACTATTTGCGCGACTTTTAAATGCTGCTTTTTTCCGAGTTACATTCTTAGCACCCAATGTTTAAATATACAAATGAAATTCATTTCCGTTTGCTTAGATTTCATTAAAAATTGTTATAAAATTTATTTTTCTACTCATGTAACAATTGTAAAATTTCATTACAAGTGTAGGTAAATGAAGACTAAGGACTATCGTGTTGTTTTGTATTTATTATTTGTGGTATTTAGTGTTGTTTGTTGTACTCTTGTATTAAATTAAAATTTTTTACTGTGCACAGTTGCAAACTGTGAAAAACAGTGTTGCCAGTTAAGTCTTTTAAATGCAGAATCCTTATTTTTTGTTTTTTTAAAGCGTTAATGAATACTTTTTTATTATATTTAAGACAATTCCGGAGAAAAAAGTCCAAAAACCTTAAACTAAGACTGGCTGGAAGATAATTTGTATCACTTCACAAATTAACACTGAAGTTTAAAACGAAAATCTAAATTGAAGGGTATTCTAACACTTAATGTAATATTGCCTAGGTAATTTTGACAATTTACTGTATCTTGGAAACATTAAGAGGCAAACTATTGAGCTAAGAGCTTATTTCACTAACTTATTATAACATCAATTCATATTTAAAAATAATTTTTTCATAAAAAAATTTATGAAAATCTTCACCTAACTATGAATTGCTATTTAAATGGAGTTACTGCAATCGGCCCTAAGAAATCCCAAATTTGAAAAAATGCTCTTAAACGAAAAATATCACCAAAAATAAAGTTAATCGCTTAAATACAAAAAAGCAACAGTAGTAAAAAGTCGTCAAAATACTTAAAAAAACGAATCGGAAAAAAACGCCAAAACAAAAAAAAAAATAGCCAAGACTAAAAAAGCGCTCAAGCTGAAAAAACTCTAAAGCCAAAAAAAAACCGAAACAAGCGCCAAACTAAGAAATCGCTTTAAACTAAAAAAAAACTCCAAAAAAAAGATATAACCGCCAAAACGCTAAAAAAAGTGCTAAAGCAGAAAAAAAGCTAAGACCAAAAAAACGAAAAAAATCACCAAAAAAGAAGGTGCCATTACTAAAAAATCGCTAAAAATTAAAATAAATCGACAAAACACTAAAAAGGAGCTAAGAACCGAAAAAATCGAAAAAAATAGCCAACACTAAAAAAAGTGCTAAAGCTGAAAAAACTTAACAAAAAAAACGATAAAAGTGCCAAAACTAAAAAGCGCTAAGAACCGAAAAAATCACAAAAAAGCCAACACTTAAAAAAAGAAGAAGAAGAAAGAAAGAAAGCGCCAAATCTAAAAAACCGTTAATAATTAAAAAAAATCGCAAAAAACATTAAAAAAGCTCTAGAGCTTAAAAAAGCCCTAAAACAAAAAAAAAAAAAATACCAAAACCAAAATATCGCTTAAAATAAAAAAAAAATCGCCAAAAAATCAAAAAAAAAAAGCTAAGAACTGAAAAAACCGCTAAAACAAAAAAAACCAACACCAAAAAAAGTGCTTAAGCTTAAAAGCCCTAAAACAAAAAAAATCAAAAAAAGCGCCAAAACTAAAAAATCACTTAAAATAAAAAAAAATCGCAAAAAACGAAAATCAAACAAATCAAAATCAAATCAACATTGGGTAAGATTTACGACTACATAGGCTAAAATTTGTACAGTATTACGTACATGTGTAGAACGGAGCCTTTCGTGTGCAAGTCAAAGCCTCAATTTACTGAATTTATTATCAATTTTAAATTGAACGTATGCTTAGAGCAGCGTTTGAGGGCTGCCATCCTCTTCACGCTAATGTGCTGTTGGCTGTAGTAGGTACTGCGTCGACTACAAAGTAAATGACGGTCATCGTCATGTCAACATCAAGCTGATATGCAGCAGTTTCTATATCGCAGAATCCTTCTACATCGATAGTTCTAACAATGAACCATACATAAATGGCTTTAGGGCTTAAAACAATGCGCCTACTTAGTACATGAGGCGCTGCAACGCTGCTTTAAAAATTAACGAACTGCACAATAGTAGAGTTTTAAAAAAGAACAAATTAATTAAGCTCGAATTCTCTCTATCTATGTGTCATTTCACCGTCTGCATTTGCAATATACCTTTCCTACTACCACGTGATACAAAAAGACTTATTATTTGAACCTTAGAGAGCTGAGAACTTACTTTATACTCTAAACAACCTGTCAAAGTTAACATAACCTTCTAAGCGCTATAATTATAATATTTTTTATAACTCTCCTACATGCACAATGTTCGTTCCGAGTACGCAAGACTCTTCATACAATACCGCGCTAACGATTAATAAATACACCACGTGCACCCCTAAGCATAGTTGCGTCGGAGTCCTAGAACAGCTACTTTCAAACTCACATCCCTGACATTTGCAATTGAGTTAAACAGCTTTTAAGGCTCTTAAAAATTGTTAATTTTTTGCCAAGCAAAAAATAGTAAGAACTGGTGTCGTTGAGATCTGATTGGCTAATGTGCTCTCGCCGGTGTGAAAGCATAAAGCCATTTTGTAAAAGTTAGCACTTGGTGCATATGGCTTTCACATACCTGGACTGGAACTATAAATTGGCAACATTGACTCTTGTAATAGGTTTTATAATTAATGTAGAGGTTTAGCCCCATATTCATAAAAAAAATAAACTGAGTTTGAAATCCATTTTAAGAAACTTTTGTATAAAAAATTAAAAAAAAATACATTTCAAACTCATTTTAAATTTTATAGATAGGTAAGACACAATTCACCTTTATTGACTCACACTATGACATATACATATAACAAATTCTATAAATTAATTTTATTATAAAAAAACATGTTTCCATACGACAAATTCGTTGGCGATTATTTTACATGCATGACTTTTCTTCAGTAAACCTTTTTTTTTGCATTGCTCTAAAATTACTCACGCTCTCATCTCAACTTTAAGCTGAAAACGTGATTTTATTTGCAAAATAAAAACAGATTTTTTCACGTGCTACAAAAGTATCAATAACCTGATATCCCTATTTGCTAGCAGCATCGCATTCGCACAATATTTTCTTTGCAGGTAGAAATCCACTTGTAGAAATTATTTGTTATTGAGGCGTACGTGTAGCATAGTTTTCATTCAGTATTTTAAAAACACACAATTCTTGGGCTGCTGCAACAATGTTGTTGATATTTTATCAAAGTCACGTACAGTTCACGTATCAAAGAAAAAAATACAATGGCATTCGCGAAAAATAAAGTTTTGAAGGCAGCACATATGTACACTCTCCAAATTCGCGTTTATTCATCCAAACAAAATATAACGCACGAAACTCAAATTGAATTTTTTCATCTGTACGGTTTTTCTACGTGAACTTGTTGTTGTTTATAACACTCACGATACCTTTTACAGCCATGAGTATGTACATTTATTTAGCAGTTTGTAGAAGTTGCTTTAATGCCATATTTTGTTGGTAAACTAAGTGCTGAATTTCAAATGATTTTTAGATAGAAGTACAAGTTTGAAAAGAAAAAGTGCAATTTGATATTCAATACAAAATATTGGTTTCATTATTAATTAAATAACATTTACCTTATAGATAATATTATGGCTTGAATACTTGAAAATAACTTCCAATATGAGAAAATATTGTGCCATGACATCAAAAAATTCTTATACTTCTACTTCTTATCCTTATAGCCCAACTCATTTGTTTGTAAAATCGCTTGAGTGCTTGGATAAACCTTCGTAAAACAACTTCACAAAATAGCGATACTGTTTTCTGTTAAGATGCTCACAGACTACGCAATATTTTTGAGGGCTTTTTTTTTAATTTTAGTGATTTTTTAATTTTGGCGTTTTTTTTTTGTTTTGGTGAATTGTTTAGTTCTGGCTTCTTTTTAGTTCTAGCGTTTTTTTTTTGTTATGGCGACTTTTCGATTCGTCGTGATTTATTATATTTAAACTTTTTTTTTGTGATTTTTATTAGTTTTAAGCTTTTTTTTCGTTTTAGTCGAATTTTTTCGTTCTAATTTTTTTAGTTTTGGCGTTTTTTTAGTTTTTTTTATTTTTTCGATATTTCCCAGTTCTTAATTTTTTTTAGTTTTCGGTGTTTTATTAGTTCTGGCGTTGTTTTTATTTTAAACAGTTTATATTAGTAATGCGTCTTTTTTTTGTTTCAGCGATTTTTTCGTTGTAGCATTTTCTTAGTTTTGGCGTTTTTGTAGTTTTTCGTTTTTTTTAGTTAAGCGATATTTTCCATTTTTGCCGGTTTTTATTGTTTTAGCGTTTTTTAGTTTTGGCGATTTTTTCTGTTATTTTCGGTTTATTTTAGTTAAGCGATTTTTTATGTTTGGCTTTTTTTAGTTTTGGCAATATATTTGGTTTTTAGTGATTTATTTTGGTAAAGCATTTTCTTATTTTTGGCGATTTTTCTTACTTTTTGCGTTTTTTTTGTTTTTGACATTTTATTGGTTCTGGCGCTCTTTTAACTTTGGCGATTTTTATTATTTTTAGCAGTTTTTCTTAGCTTATGTTTTTTTTGTTTCAGCGTTTTTCTAGTTTTGGCGTTTTTTTTTTGTTTTGGCTGTTTTTTCTGTTATTTGCGATTTATTTTAGTTAACTGATTTGTTTTTACTTTTGGCACTATTTTCGTTTTTGGCGGCTTTTTTTGTTCTATCATTTTTCTAGTTATGGCGATTTTTTTTTTGTTATTTGGATTTATTTTAATTAAGCGATTTTTTATTTCTGGCATTTTTTTTGTTTTGATAATTTTTAAAATTTTTCGTGATTTATTTTGGTTAAGCGTTTTTTATTTTTGGCGAGTTTTCTTAATATTTGCGTTTTTTTCGTTTTTAGCATTTTATTAGTTCTGGCGCTTTTTTAACTTTGGCGAATTATAATTTTGAGTACTTTTTCTTAGTTAAGGAGTTATTTTTTGTTACAGCGATTTGTTCAGTTTTAGAGTTTTTTAGTTTTAGCGTTTTTTTGACTAGTTTTTCGCGATTTATTTCATTTAAGCGATTTTTTTAATTTTGACACTTTTTTCCCCTTTGGAGGTTCTTTATTTGTTCTAGCGTTTTTTTAGTTTTGGCAATGTTTTCCTTTTATAATCTATTATACCTTTGACGCTTTTTTCGTTTTTGGCGGTTTTTTAGTTTTTGCAATTTTTTCTGTTATTTTCGATTTATTTTAGTTAAGCGATTTTTATTTATGGCGTTTTTTTTTCGTTTTGAAAATTTTTTCCTTTTTTGTGATTTATTTTAGTTAAGCGTTTTCTATTTTTGACGGCGTTTCTTTGTTTTTGGGTTCTTTTCGTTTTTGGCGTTTTATTATTTCTACCGCTTTTTAACTTTGGCGATTTTTTATTTTTAGCAGTTTTTCTTAGTTAAGGCGTTGTTTTTTATTTGTTTCATGGATTTTGTAGTTCTAGCGTTTTTTTATTTTGGCGTTTTTTTTAAGCTAAGCGATTGTGTTACTTTTGGCGCTTTTTCCTTTTTTGACTTTTTTTTTGTTCTAGCGTTTTTTTAGTTTTGGCGATTTTTTCCTTTTGGTGATTTTTTTCTGTTATTTGCGATTTGTTTAAGTTAAGTGATTTTTTATCGCTTCTTCTCGTTTTGGCGAATTTTCGGTTTTCGGCAATATTTGTCGTTTTGGCCATTTTTTAATTTTTGAGCTTTTTAGTTTTAGCGTTTTTGAAAACTTCAGCATTTTGTATGTTAAGCGGACCATCCATTACACAATATTATTGTATAAGTTATTATTGTCATTTTGACCTATAATATAATAAATACCACAATTGTTTCAAAGAAAATATTGCCCAATTTTCCTATTACTGAAAAAGTAAACAACATTGAACAATGTTGCCACCACATAATTAAAGATTTAAAGTCTTTTGATTTTTGCCAATATATTTATTGTATAATAATAAAAATTGCACAATTATATTGCAAGTTGTTGTTCCATATTCACTTTTTTTGGTTGTACAATAAAAATAAAAGATATTTTAAGTTTTACTAATATATTGTGCAAATATGGGGCCCGCTTTTGGGATCGAGCTATGCCAGTTTCTGCGTAAAGTTAAAATCGCTCACCCCAAGTCAAAGGCCATTCAAAAAGGTTTTGAAAACGACTACTTTATCAGTCAATTTACAATGAATATCAAGCCGCTCGAATTTCCAAAAATTAACAATTTGTTTCGAATTACAGGAAAGGACAACAGAAGAATGCATTGCAAGAATGTGAGTGTCTGTAGAAAGTTTTATGTTTTATTTTATTTTTACTGCAGCAGTTGAACATTAAAGAAACCTCTGTGCTGTTGTAAGACAAGCAAGCTAAGCTACTTGCTTGCATTACTTTATTTCTTCATTTTGTGCAAGTGTTTCACATTGCAACTACAACATTTGGCGGCATACAAAAATAATTTATTTTATAGTGGCAAGTTACTTTACTAATTTTTAACTTTTCACTGTTAGTTTTTTTCTTTGCCTTCATTGTGGCAGCTGTAATGTATTTTTGGCCATCATTTGAGGCTTTAGTAGACATTGTTTCGTGCAATTTTTGTTTTCAAGAAATTCCAGATGGCAATCTGCTAAAGGATTTATAGAATATGGCCAAAAAGATTTGCTTGATTAATTCCCTTTATTTGGTGAGACTGAAGGGAGTATGAAATAAATATTGAAGGATACAAATTTTATGCTGCTGCAATTTTCGGCTTATTTATAAAATTTTTCATTCCCATGGCTGGCGTCTTTGGTTTTTATGTTGCCGTGGCAATCGGTGGTTTTGTCCATAAATGTCTACAATATATAATTTGTATTGTTATAAAAGCAGTCAAGGGCTTATAAGCTTATATACTACATGAGAAAGAAGAAGGTATTAAAGTCCTGCACAAGACCTTCTACAAGAACGTTTTCTACACCGAAAGAATTTTTTTCATAAATCCAATGAAACAATTTCATTAAAATTTTTTCACATATCTAATGATAATTTCACAAATTCAATGAAAATTTCATGAATATTGTGAAACAATTTCATTGGAATTGCTTCCTTGATATTCTGGTTTCGTTAGAATATTTTATTGGATTTATGACAACAATATTTTCTAATTATTAAGAAACTTCTTTATATTTAAGTTATTGCATTCTTTTCATGAAATTATTTTATTGTTTCGATGAAGTTATAGCACTGCATCATTAATTACACTGTTAAATAAATTTGATGAAGTTTTCAATAAAATAATTTTAACGAAACTGGTTTCATTAATCCAACGAAGGTTGACGTTGGTTGAATTTTAATGGATTTTTCATTAGATTAATGTCGAAATTCATTGAATTTCTGCCGAAAGTTCTTTCAGTGTTGTTTTTTTTTTGAGTTATGACGTTCCTTGAGTCTGTGGAATGGCAGTCAGAGTAATAATAGATTTTTTGTGAATCGGCTATTATTAAATTAAATTAAAGTTGGCAGCACTAATCCGCTAGCGTTGCCATGTCAAAGTTTACTTTTACAAACACAAAGCTCACTACTCAAAGTCTTAATTCAGCTGAATGAAAGACAGAAGGAAGCATACCTTCTACGAGTTAATTATGCAATAGCAATATAGGAAAAAAATATGGAGGTTTGTATATTCCAGAACTACTCGACTAAGCACGAGATACAAAAACACGAACAATTTGGGAGATTTGTGCTCTCACCTAAATACGATTTAATTACAGCTGTACGAAATATTCGGAAATGTTTATATTTTTAAAAAGACGAGTTATTCATGCCAGCTACTTAACCCCTTTAAAGACGGCAGCGGTATCATAAACTTCTGATATTCAAGTTTAAATACATATTTCAGTCAGCGGTGAAACCAACGAATATTTCACATTTATACAAATCAAGTAAGTTTTTTTAAAAGAACTTGCAGCACTCTTGTAATACATTCAGTAAAGTGCGACTTTAACTCGCACACGAAGAGTTCCTTACGGACAGTACATATCATTACTCACAAGTAGAAAGGCCCTAACTCAAATAACTGTAATTTTAGAGGAGAAGGTAAAAACATAATAATAAACAGTGCAAATTCTGGTAAAAGTGTTATTTTTTATACTATTGCAATAAATTTTTATGAAGAGGTGTATTTGTGTGAAATGTTTTGGAATCACAGCGAAAAATTCAATTTCTTGAAAATACAAGTTAGGGCCTTTCTACTTGTGACCATCGATATATAATAAACTTTTTCAGTTTTTGGAGATACTTTTTTAGTTTTGTCGTTTTTTTTTGGTATTTGATGTTTTTTTCCAGTTTTTGACGCTTTTTTAGTTTTGGCGTTTTTTGTTCGTTTGGAGATTTTTTTCGGGTTTCGGCGATTTTTTCGTTTTGCCAATTTTTTTTATAAGAGATTTTTTTAGTTTTGGTGCTTTTTAAAGCTTTTGGTGTTTTTAAGTTCAGGCGTTTTTTCTTTTTGCGATTTTTTCGGTTTTTGGCGATTTTTCCGGTTTATGCCAATTTTTTTAGAATTTGGCGATTTTTTCGTTTGGTGATTTTTTTTGTTTTTGGCGATTATTTTATTTGAGCTTTTTTAGTTTTAACGCATTTTTCAGTTTTTGCTGTTTTTGTTTAGTTTAAGCGCTTTTTTTTTGGTTTGGCAATTTTTTAAAATTTTTGGCGAATTGTTTGTTTGGCTATTGTTTTTCAGTTTTCGGCTATTTTTTCGTTTTGGCAATTTTTTTTGATTTGGGACTTATTAGTTTTGTTGATTTTTTTTGGTTTTGGGCGTTTTTAAAAGTTTTGGCGTTTTTCAGTTTTTGGCGATTTTTTAATTTTGGGATTTTCTATTTTTTGCGTTTTTGTAAATTTAAAGGGTTTTTCTTTTACATTTTTAGACGATTTTTCCGGATTTTGCGAATTTTTTCGATTTTGGCGATTTTTTCGTTTGGTGATTTTTTTTTGGTTTTTGGCGATTATTTTAATTTGAGCTTTTTTAGTTTTAACGAATTTTTCAGTTTTTGGTGTTTTTTTTAGTTTAAGCGTTTTTTTTTTGTATTGGCGATTTTTTAAAATTGTGGCGATTTTTTCGGTTTTTGGCGAATTGTTTTTCAGTTTTCGGTTATTTTTTCGTTTTGGCGATTTTTTTTTGATTTGGGACTTATAAGTTTTGTTGATTTTTTTTTGGGTCTTGGGCGTTTTTTTAAGTTTTGGCGTTTTTTTTTTGTTTTGGCGTTTTTTTAGCTTTTGGCAATTTTTTTAATTTTGAGATATTTTATTTATTTTGCTTTTTTGAAAATTTCAAGGGTTTTTCTTTTACAGTTTCCAAGTTGTCAAAATTACATTAACTGATAGAATACTCTTTAATTTAGATTTTTTTAAAATTTCAGTGTAGTTGTTGTAGTCTGTATAAAAAGACAATGACCTTGCAAAATTCAAATAATTTTGTGTATATTACGGTAGGATTTCAAAAGCTTTCGTGCTCGCTTTAGAATACCCTGTAAAATTTAACAATCATGTAATTGTTGTTCTAGCGGCCAAATTCTACCTAGACTGTAAAAATACAGCTGCGTAGCTCCTACGGACTCCAGAAAACAGCCTGTGACGGACAAATAGACAGAGGGACATCGTAAAGAAATAAATAGCATTCCTTTTTACCGTGGGTGTACGGAACCCTAAAAATTCATCAATTTACTTTTTTACATACATTTAGGGACGTTCTTTCTGTTAAAGAATTTGTAACAATTGTAAGTTATCATTCATTTAACATTTTGTATTATATTGGCAACACTTTATTTAAACATTGTCACAAAAAAAATTTAAATTACTATTACTATTATGTATATTATTTGATTAGGCTAAAAATCTTATGGCCTTGTAAGCCAAATTTCAGAGGATAATTATTAATGAACAAATAACACCAACGTTAATTGTAAATATTCTGACAAACACTTAATAGAACGGAACAACTAGCTGTTTTCGAAGGTTACTAAACCTTCATCATCAGCGTTCTTCTGTGTTGGTCCACTGTGTGTGTGATGTCAGTTGTTTCTTTATTTATATACTTAGCCTGTATTTTAAATGGAATAAGTGAATTGTTGGTTAGTTTTATTGAACTTCAACGACAAAATTAGCATGGACAACAACCTGCTAAATAGTGTTGCCTTGCTGTTGTAAAAAATGCATTCTTGTTATTTTGAAGTCGGTAGCTTTGCTGTAGTGAAGCTTAACTACTTTTATTCTACTTAGAAACATAAGAACAGGAATCGCCAAATGTGTTTGGACACCAGTACATGCGGCCTACTTGTAACTACCGCTCATAGGGTGTGGTTACTTGCTCTCTTTCCCCTTTTGTAAGGAACACTTATAGAGTTTTACTCAATAACTAAATGAGAGTTCTAAGGTACATTTTCCCAACATCAATGTTACGAAGCAATATAAGCAAAACAATTTATATTATACCTACATTATTTTAGTTGGTATGTTATCTTAGTTAAGGTATATGAAACCTCAAATATTATGAGGGATAATTTTAATTTAACTTAAAATATTGCCCTTCTGTTGCTGGTGTTCTTATTAAAATAAATTTTTTTTCGTAACGAAGAGTAATTCACCCTGATTTTATCAGTATGTATTCTTATTAAAAAGAATTGATTTTGCAATGAAAAATATTTCCTCATTATATGTAAATTTCTTTTATATAAAAACCTTAAACAATTTGGCAATTTAGGAATTTTAACAAATGCCTGTAAGGAATTTAAATAATATATATATTTTTTTAAAATAAATATGCACCAACGTAAGAATTCTCTTTCGGTCCTTTAAAAGGACAAACAAAAGGAATGTATTACATAATAATTTCAACATAATTCAATATTTCCTACCAAAGAAATGTAAAAAACAGATATACGAGAGTAGAACAAAAGAGAAAATGTGTAAAAAAAACGACTTCATCGTTCAATAAATCTTGTTACGCTTCAATAAAAGTTGATAAAACTTTTCAATCGTTATCCATTCACTTGGCTCGTATATGTATGTTGTATGCTGACGTGCACATGCAGACATATAAACATACACACATATTTATATACACACACATATGTATGAGTATGTTTGTAGAAATGTTTTAAAAAAGGATGGGTGTATATAGGGAAGACTATCATGTATCACACAATCAGGATATTGGACGGTAACAGCAAATGGCATGTATGGAAAAATGCATTAAAATATTAAGTTTTTCTTTTTTACAGCCATTGATATTATTATTGTTGTCGTTTTTCCGGTTTGTGTTTTAGCAGAAAAGTTTTAAAGTGGGTGTAAAATCAGATTGCTAAAAAATTAATTTGCTAAAGGAAATAAAAAGTTTCTTTTTGTTTTTTGTTTAAATACACTGAGAGAGATTTTGCTAATTTTTTTAGAAAATTGTTATAATTTTTTAGCACTTGAGTGGCCCGGTACATTAGTGGGTAGTGTGCCAGGAGGCGATCAATGCAGGAGTCATGGATTTAATTTCCACCAAAGGCTCTGGGCGAAGATGTTTGTTGATATGCCCGAAAACTTTTTTGAAGAATATTTCGCTACACTTTTCAAAGAGATTTTTTTTCAGTGCAGTTAGTAAGCTCTGCTCATTAATATAACAGCAAAGCGATTTAGGGATATATGTTCTATTTAATCTGGTTTATGTAAGACTGACTTCGCACACAGCAATTTTAGTTGACCAACTGTTTTGTACATGGGCGAGAAAGAAATTTATGATGGCTGCTCATTTTAATATCTTCTCGTCTCTCTCTCTCTCTTCCATAAACTAAGAAGTTGCTGAGCTAAAATTTCTGCGTGTGAACTCAGCATAAGAATCATCGTTTAAAAATATCTTTTCTAAAGCTTCAATAAAAAAGACTTAATATTCAAAATATAAAAAAAAATATAAGAAGCCTTGAATGGTAAAGTCTTGCTATGGAATTGTAGAAGCTAATGACCTTTTAAAAATTAAAATTTCAATCCAGTTAAATTATACTTTTTTTCTCACTGTGTTTGTCTTATCTAAGCTCAAGACAAATGGCGACACCTACGTTTGTTTGCTCGCAACTGTTTTAAGCGAAATTAGCTTTTTTTTTGCTATTTTATTTTATTTTCTTTTATTTGTTTTTATGCTATAAATCAGTAACAAAGTGAACAATTCGAAAAGAAAATGTTTACAGACATTTGATTAAGGTTAATCAAGCCTTAAAATCTGTAAGAGATAAACAGTGAAGGATAAAGAGTAAGTTTAAAAGAAAGTTTAAAAGTTCAATGAAAAGGTTGGAAAATTAAATGTTTGCTGGCATTTTAATGAAAAGAACAACTTCGAAATAATCTTTTTAAAGCTACTTCCAAAAAAATAAATTCAGTAAAGTGCGACTTTGGATCGCCCATATGTAATATTATACGAATTTTAGCCTAATAATAATAATCAACAGCATATAATGTAACATCAGAGCACCCGCTCTTCTTCCTTCGTCGCTATTGTTTAAATGAATCATCGGCGAGGTAGAATAACCTCTAAACAAATTGCTCCTACGTACAGCTTCAAACATTTAATACACCTCATTGACACCAGAGGCGCTGCAACACTGCCCACAAAAAAGCAGAGTTTTAAAAGAATTTAGCTTTCCTCCTATCTCTTCTTTTCACCACATGTCTTCTCTATCATTACACTTTCCTAATGAAAGTAGCAGCAATATTAATAGTAGTAGGAATTCATTGCCTGAGTGTTACTTCTCTTAAAAAAAAAATTATGATGATGTAGAACTTTTTTTCTATTTATTTTTGTTTTAGTGTTTTTTTTTTGTTTGATTTAGCGCTTTTTTCGTTTTGCCGATTTGGTTTAGGTTATTGGTGATGTTTTTAATTCTAACGATTTTTTAGTTTTGGTGATTTTTTTCGTTGTAGCGAAGGATTTAAGTTATTGCCCTTTTTTAGCTTTAGCGATTTTTTTTAGATTTTTGCTAATAGATATATTTGTTTTTTTCTGCCGAATTTTTTTTGTTTTGGCGTATTTTTTTCGTCCTGCCAACTTTTTTCTGTTTTATTATATTATTTTGTATTTTTAGAGATTTTTCAGATTTGGCACTATTTTTCGGTGCAGCGTTTTTTTTAATTTTGGCGATTTTTTTCGTTGTAGCGTTTTTTAGTTATTGCCCTTTTTTAGTTTTAGATATTTTGTGATATTTTTCTTTCTGCCAAATTTTTTACTTTTGCTGATTTTTTTTGTTTCGACGCTTTTCGTTTCAGCGATATTTTTTCGTGCCGCCAACTTTTTTTAGTTTTTTATTTTTTACTGTTTTTCGTTGCAGCGTTTTTTTTTTAATTTTGGCGTTTTTTTGTTTTGTTTTGATGATTTTTTTTGCTTTTTTGTTTTCTTTGTTTTGGCGTTTTTTTTGGTTTTGGCGAATTTTTTTCGTTCCACAGATTTTTTTAGTTTTTGGCGATTTTTTCCAGTTTTAGCGATTTATTTCATTTTCGACTTTTTTTACAGCTATTTTTTTGTTTTGGCGCTTTTTTCGTTGTGGCGATATTTTCGTTGTTTTAGCGCTTTTATCCTATGCCGATTTATTTTTGCTTTTTGGGATTTTTTAATGTTACACTTATTTTGGTTTGAGGTTTTTTTCGCTTTTTGCGACATTCTTAGTTTTTTCTGTTGACCTTTTAATTTTTGGTTTTGGCTATTTTTTTCGTTTTGCCGATTTTTTTAGATTTTGACAATATTTTAAGTCTTAGCAAATTTTTTTCGGTTTTCTGCTTTTATTTTGATGATTTTTGATAATTTTTTTTTGTTTTTGGCGTTTTTTCCGATTTGGCGCTGATTTTCGTTTCGCCGATTTTTTTTAGTTTATGAAAAATGTTTTTTTATTTTTTAGAGATTTTTCAGTTTTGGTGTTTTTTTCTGTTATAGCGATTTTATTTATTTTTGGATTTTTTTTGTTTTGATATTTTTTTTTTGGTTTTTAACAATATTTTTAGTTTTTTTTGTCGACCATTTTACTTCTGGTGAATTTTTGTTTTGGCGCTTTTTCGTTTTAACGTTTATTCTTCGTTTCGCCGATTGTTTATAGTTCTTAATTTTTTTTAGTTTTACGACCTTTTTTTCGTTTTGTGGCGTTTTTTTAGTTAACGATTTTTTTAGTTTTGGCGTTTTTTTGTGTTGAGATTTTTTTTGCTTTTGGGATATATTTTTATATTTTTGCCGATCTTTTCACTTTAGGTGATTTTTTGTTTTTTTTTTTGCGTTTTTTTTCGTTCTGGCGATTTTTCAGTTTTTGATATTTATTTTTAATTTTAGCGACTTTTTTTGGTTTTCGGTGTTTTTTGATCTGGTGTTTTTTTTGGTTTTATTTTTTGCTCTGTTTTTTTCGTTTAAGCGATTTTTTAGTCTTTGGGCAATTCTTTATATTTGTTGCGTTTTTTTTGGAATTTTTTGATTTTTTGGAGAATTTTTATTTTTTTGACGACCATTATACTTTTGGTGATTTTTTTTTCATTTTAGCGGTTTATTTTATTATTAGTGATATTTAAGAGCTTTTTTCCGTTTTGGCGATTTTTCTTTTAGCTATTTCTTAATTTTGGAAATTTTTAGTTTTAGCGGTTTTGAAAATCACGGTTTCCAAAATATAGCAAATTTTAAAAATAACAATAACTGATATAATACCCTTTAAATTTTAGTTGTCTCATATTTGTTGTTGTAACTGCCAAAGTTTTGCGTATTCTGTGAAAATTTCAGGTTCTAGCTGCTACTAGTCTCGAGAAAACAGACTGTGATAGACATGTTGACAGACAGACAGACAAACAGACACACAAACAGACAGACGAACATCGTATTGAAAACAATAGGATTCCTTTTCACTGCACTATTTTGTATGCTTCTATCGAAAGGATTTCTATGAAATTTATTAAGCATCTTGCGCTCAGAGGCTTATGAAAGTGGGAAAAGCCCCCGCCCATAAAAATTTTAACACAATATTGGTTGTGCTTAGCAGACTACAAAAAATGTAGACTGCAAATTAACCGCTTATAAGAAAAAGTTGCATGTGTAGTGTAATAAATTTTAACAAAACTAATTGGAGAAAAAGCTTTTGCAAAAAAAATATATATTAAATAAAACGTTGCAAAACCACTTACCGGCTGCTGAACACTATCAATTCCATTGAATTTGTAGATGCAAAAGAATAAAAAAACACCAGTGCTTTAGTTAAAAGTTCAACTATGGTGTGCAAGCAAAAGCAAAAAGTATTTGCAATTTATTTAATACTTCGCTTAAATGGTTTTTTTTCTTCCAAAAGTTAATTGCATTAATTTTCTTTTTCGCAGCATGATACTTTTTCTATGAATTTTTTGTTTGTTTTTTTATTCTATTTTTTTTTTTTTTTGTTAAAAAACTTAACTTCAGTTAACCTTTATATGCTTTTACTTCAAAAAAAAGTTTTTAGTTTCCTTTTCCTTACTTTTTAAATAAATAAGTTTTTGGTGGTGGTGTTGTGTTGTTTCTTTCACTTGTACTCGTAACTCGTGTGATTTGTATTTGTTACAAATTCCATTGAATGTGTATTTAATGACTTAAACTTGCAACGGCGCGGCAACTATCCGCAAAACTTTTAATTTAACAAAAGTGTGTGTTAAATTTAAAAAAAGAACAAAATTTTTCCTTACTTTTGTTAGTCTTATGGCCTTCTTGCTTTTGCAGGTTTTTTTATTTCTTATATATTTCTTGTTTCTATAAGAAAAAGAAAGATTGTTACTACGTGTTACGTGTTTGTTGTTGCAGACATTTTGTTATAAAACCCCATTTAAGCAAGCAATTGAGGTTAAAGTTGAGTATTGCAAAGCGAACCATAAGGTTTGTTATGGCATACAACTGCAATTTCAAAACGACCACACATACACAACGAATTTTGTTCACTGTACTTTAGGTAAAAGCATTCAAGTAACTAATGAGTTGTTGCACAATAACGAAAGAAAACTTTGACTTTTTATTTATATAGAAAACCTAAACATATTTTCTTATTTTATTAACAATGTTTTTTATTTTACAATAAAAAACAAAATAGAAATTGTTGGTCCTAACTGTCATAGTGTCATAATATTAAAAAAAATTTATTTAAAAAAAAAACTAAAGTGAAAATAAAAAATTGAGCTTTCATTACAATAAAAGCTTTCAGCAAATTGTAATACGATGAATCAAAAATAATACACATCTTTCCTTTGCCATAAAGGCTGAGTATATAAAACAGAAATCTTCATCAAATGACACCTTACACAGTGGACCGAACGCAAAGAAGGCTGATGATGAAGACTGATGATGAAGGCTTTAGTGGGCTTCGAAAACAGCTAGTTGTTCCGTTCTACTGAGTGTTTGTCAGAATATTTTCCATTAACTTTGGTGCTATTTGTTCATTAATAATTATTACCTGAAATTTGGCTTACAAAGCCTAATCAAATCATAAATATAAAAAAAAATTATATTAAAATAATTTAAAACATTATGACAATATGGCGCTTAAGGCTACAGTTTGAATGCCCCAAATATATTTTTTGTCTGAGAAGTAACGTTTCTTAAGTTCTCACTATTTGATTTTATAAATTTTTATTATCAATTATGCCTTTTATAATTTCAACTGCATAAAATTTTTTTTAAATTTTAGTGTAGCGTCCTTTTTGATTTATGCACCCAACAACAATCAACATAAACTGTGAGTGATGTAGCAAACAAAAAGCAAGTTTATAAACTTAATACATATCATGTGTGGCTCGAATATTTTTAGTTATTTGTTTTCTTTCATCTTCCGTTTTCGCAAAATACAATCTAGACAAGTGAGCATATGTATGAAAACAGTGTATCACATACATAAACAGTAGGGTGGTACAATTCAAACATAACAAGATAACAAGAATTATATGTCTTATAAAATTGCTTGTAAAGTGTATAATATTTTCCGCAAAGAAAGCATTATAAATAAATAAAAAGGAGGCTGTCACAATTTTCGGAATTCAATTTGCTTACTGATGAGTGGTAAAATAATAGAAAGAATAGAAAAAACGTTTGAAATTTTTAAACGGCTCCATGAAAAATCGCCCAAAGCCAAATCGCCCTAAAATAAAAATGAAAAATCATCCTAAAATTTTTTCATATCAATTCTAAGTAATTTCACATATCAAAAATTGTCCAAAAATTTTGGGAAATTTCTAATTTTTTTTGGTGATTTTTCATTTTGAAATTTTGGCCGATTTTTTATATGAAAAATGTTTCCATGAAAAATCACTCAAAACCAAAGTGCCCCAAAATAAAAATGAAAAATCACCCAAAAATTTTTTTATACAAATTCTAAGTAATTTTTCTTATGAAAAATCGTCCAAAAATTTTTTAAAATCTATTGAAAAATGATGTCTAATTTCTCTTGTTCAGTCTCAAAAGTCAGAAAAGAGTTGTAATTTTTTCCAGCTGAATATATAATTTTATATTGAAAAAGATAAATAAAAACTGTTTTTAAATAAGTTGGAAGTACATCGATTTAACTAAAAGTGATATACATATAAATCCGAGAATGTCATAAGTATCGTTTTAGGTACTCTTTGAGTATTGACTGTTGAAAAACTATGAATTAGTACAGCTAAAAATAAAAGCACGCTCCCATGCAAATACACGCATTAATTTTAAACCGAATACGTACAAAGATAAGCATAAATTACTCAGCACAAAAAAAAATTATAACTAAAATTTATAGACTGCATGAGCTAAAATAAAAGGCATAAGTATAGAAATACTCTGACTACTAACAACCTACACATGCGTATATACAGGGCTATTTAATTTACACACACATACATAGATAAAGCATGTTTTCAAACACACACTACACATTTTATATACACAAATGTATGTATAAGGTGACGAATGATGATTTAATATCCCAAGCAACATGTGTATATTATTTTTGTCGGAATAAATATTTATAGTTTAAGTATAAGAATACTTCGGCAATAAATATGACAGAGAGCTAATACATGCAGTAGAACGGAACAACTAGCGTTTTCATCATCAGCCTTCTTTGTGTTTGGTCCACTGTGTGTGTGATGTCAGTTGATGTAGATTTCTGCTTTATATAGTCAGTTTTTTAGTGCAAATGGAATATGTGAATTGTTTTGATTCATCGTATTAAAATTTTGCTAAAAGCTTTTTGTTGCAATGAAATCTCAAGTTTACCATCTCCTAATTGACAACAGTCTTGCCATTATCGTTTCTTCTTTTTCTTATTATGCACATGCCAGTTAATTTACTTATTTTTGTTCACTGTAAGCAAAACCAAAAGTTCATCTTAATTTTTTTTTAATTTTTTTTGTTTGTTTCTACATTAGCTTATAGTCCAAAGCTTTCAAAAATCTTATCGCTAATTCATGATTAATAAATTCAGTGAAGTGCGACTTTGACCCGCGCATTAAGGGTTCCGTACGGACACGAGATATTTAATTCAATACAAATTTTAGCCTATATAAAATATAGTTTGGCATTTTTTTTCGTTTTTGGGGTTTTTCGGTTTTAAGCGTTTTTTTAATTTTGGGGTTTTTGCGTATTTTTAGTTTTGGCACTTTTTTTCTCGTTTTGGCGATTTTTTTTGTTTTTTGACGTTTTTTTTTTGAATTTTGGCGATTTTTTTTATTTTGGCGATTTTTTTCTGGTTTTGACGATTTATTTTCATATAGGCGAATTTTTTTGGTTTCAGTGATTTCTTCGGTTATTGGCTTTTTTTCATTTTGGCAACTTTTTTAGTTTTGAATTTTTTTAATTTTGGCGATTTTTTTCATATAAGCGATTTTTTTACTTATGTCAATTTGATCGGTTTTTGGCGTTTTTTAAATTTGGAGACCTTTTTCATTTAGGCGCGTTTTTTAGATTCGACACTTTCTTGTCTCATTTTGGCGATTTGTTCGGTTTTTGGCGTTTTTTCAATTTGACGATTTTTTTAAGTTTGGCGATTTTTTTTCAGATAGATGATTTTTTTGTTGGTTTTGGCGATTTTTTCGGTTATTAGCGTTTTTTTCATTTTGGCAATTTTTTTAATTTTTTTAATTTGGCGATTTTTTTAATTTTTTTAATTTGGCGATTTTTTTTTCATTTAGTTGATTTTTTTAGTTATGTAAATTTTTTTGATTCTTGGCGTCTTTTAAATATGGCGATTTTTTTCATTTAGGCGTTTTTTAGATTCGACACTTTTTGCTCATTTTGGCGATTTTTTCGGTTTTTGGCGTTTTTTTTTCAATTTGACGATTTTTTTTCTTATAATTAATTATTTTAGTTTTGTGCGCATTTTTCGCGTTTTGGCGACTTTTTTTCGGTTTTTGGTGTTTTTTCATTTGACGATTTTTTCATTTAGGCGATTTATTCGAATTTGGCGATTTATTTTAGTTTCAGATTTTTTTTAATGTTGGCGACTTTTTTCGTTTTGACGATTTTTTTTTAATTTTTTGCAATTTTTTTAATTTGGCGATTTTTTAATTTTCGGATTTTTTAGTTTTAACGTTTTTGAAGATTTCAAGAGTTTACATATTACGTTTTCCAAGATATAGCAAGTTAGTTGTCATTACTTACTTACAAATTACATTAACTGATGGACCACCCCTTAATTAAAATTTTTTAAATTTTAGTATTAATTGTTGTAATCTATATAAAAATACAATAATTTTACAAATTTCAAGTGTCAATATACATACATATGTCCATACAATTGTATGTATGTAACTCTTGTGTATTTGTTGTTGTAGCGGCCAAAGTTCTACATACTCTGTTTAAATTTCAGGTCCGTAGTTCTTACAAACAGCTGATGAAGACAACTGTTTTTATAATAATAAAATAATGATGGGCTTTATAATACTGATTATGCTTGTTTACAATTTCAAAGAATCTTGTTTAATATTCAAGCCTAAAATTTAAAAGGCGAAGTAGTAAACTCATACATACATACATATATGCACACAAATTATCACATTACAAATGTAAACATATTAAAACAACTTTTTGATTTTGGAAAAGTACTTAAGAGGGGGATAAATATATCTGTGTATACAGTTGAATCACTGTAATTTGATTTGAACATTAAATGTTGTGAAAAAAACGACATAAATTCTGTTAATACGCTCATAAATTAAACTTTATGACACTTTTTATAAAGGCAAATCGACATTTTTTTTAAAGTAAACCCCTAGGGAAATAACGTTAAACTTTTTAGCAGAACTTTTATAAAAATATTTTAAAGTAATTTTTGCTGTTCATATATTATATATTTTCATTAGTTTTCAAAGAGTGGCATAAGTTGGCATATATGCATGTATATAAAGACGAGCCTGTCTAATGTTGAATCCTTTAGTGCTTCTTGCACCGTAGAAATTCCAATAACACACACATGCATAAAGTAACTCAAGCACAACCTGCATGCAATACCAGAAATACTAATAAAAATACTCGTACAAAAAGAAATTAAACATTATTTATAATATTCTTTTTTGTTATTGTTGTTGTTGCATTGCTGTAGTGTTGCATAAATCTTGTGTTTCTCTTTTACCCCCCAAACAAAACGAAAAAAATTAAAACAATAACAATAAAATATCAGCAAGAGTCCGTGTGTGAAAGAGTGTGTGTGTGTGTGAAAGAGTGTTTGTGTGCATGTGTGCATATGACAAATGAAACTGACCACATACCAAGAGGGTAAAAAACAATTACCCCACTGTATTAGGGTATTAAAAATTATGAACTCCAACTTCTTTTTTAATACAGTGTGAGGAAGGAGTTCATGTAGAATTTTATTTTGCTGTCAAATGAGGGGGAAATGTATTAAAATTAATTTAATTGCATGTTTTGAAAATTAATTGCAACTATGGAGGAATTTACAAATTGACAGCTCGTAATATGTTTATGTTTTGGGTGTGGAGGTATTTGCATCTGCTTTCACATGTCAGATATATAAATGCAAGAACATTTTTATTTCAATTATAAAAAATAATACAAGAATTTAATATAAATTCCCCTGGCGCACTTAATCACTTTTTACACCTTAATTAATGGAAAATTTTTATTCACTCACTTGGGTAATATATTTTTATTTGCAAAAGGGTTGGTCAAGCTTTAATTATTTTTTAATATTCCAACATAATTAAAATAGCATAAACATACCCAGTAAAAAAAGAGACTCCAAAAAAGTCATGAAAATGTAGAGTTTACGATGCGGAAGTAGTGCAAATTTCGATCCGATCTAATGATTTTTACATAGGGTTGTCATTGCAAGAAGTTCTCATTTTCGATGCCTGGTCACTGAATTGGAAGCGATATTAAGAAAAATTCCCTTTTTTGTGTTCTATGATAATATTTTCATATAGGAAAAATGGTAAATAGTTGCCTTTTTTAACAATTCGTTTCTTTTTATACGAATTTAAGCCCGAAACAGTGTTTTCATGTAAATTTAAGCAAATAAATTTTAAATTTTAGACTAAAAATAGTTCATAAATTTCTTTAAAAAAATAATTTTTTTTAAAATTCTGGTGAGTATTTTCTAACATTATGGAGGAGTTACAAGGTTTTGGTGGACTAAAATAAGCTTCTACATGGATTTTTGCTCACTCTCGGCAAATTAAAAATATCGATTTTTTGGAAGCAATGAAAATGTACTTCCGCTAGAATGACTTCCATTTTTTTTCACTGGGATAATAATGTGCAACTGAAAATAGTGGATAACACAGTACAACATATGATTTTAGAACTCAATTCTGACAATTTCACGTGAAAGTAGGGACAAAATGAAGAACTTGTGCATTTTGTCTTCTTACCTGCTAAAATATTTTTAATATCGAAATGGCGAAAAAATCGCCAAACGCGAAAAAGGCTCCAGTAACAAAATAATTGTTAATATGAAAAAAAAAATTGCCGAAATAAAAGAAAATGCCAAACTTAAAAAAAATCGCCAAAATTGAAAAATCGCCAAAATGAGAAAAAAAAGTGTCAAAACTACACAAAAAGCGCCTAAATGAATAAAGTCGCCAAAATGAAGAAACGCCAAGAACCGAAAATCGCCAAAATTAAAAAAAATCACCAAAACGAAAAAATCGCCAAAAAATAAAAAAAACACCAAAAACCGAAAAAAATCGCCAAAACGAGGAAAAAATTTCAAAACCAAAAAAATGGCCAAAAAATGGAAAAAAATCTATAAATTGAAAAAATCACCAAAACAAAAAAATCGCCAAAATTAAAAAAATTTCCATAATAAAAAAAAATCGCCAAAATTAAGAAAACGTGAAAAACAAAAAAAAAATGGAAAAACTGTGTTTTATATAGGCTACTAAAGTTCTTATTGAATTACATATCTCGTGTGCGGGTCAAAGTCGCACTTTACTGAATTTATTCTGGATTTTTTTGGATTTTTTCAATTGTTTTTTTTTAGTTTTTTAGTTTCAGCGAGTTTTTTGTTCAAGCGTGTTTTTAGTTTGGCGATTATTTTTTGTATTATGCAGCTTTTTTTTTTAAATATTTTTTGGGTTTTGGCGATTTTTCGACTGTTTTTAGTTTTAGCGATTTTTTTGTTCCAGCGCTTTTTTCTTTGGAATTTTTGTTGATGTAGTGAATGGGTTCTTGTTGTCTTTGGAAAATATTCTTAAGCTCCACCCTACCAGGTTTGTATTTTCTCAAAAGTAGTACGATTGTGTAGGATACTGAAGCCTAACCTCAAAGAAAGTAAAGGTATTTATTTCAGGTTTTTCTCGTTGGAAAAATGGAAAAATTTTATTTTTTTGACAACAAACACAGGAAAAAAAATTTAAAAATTTTTTTCCAATTTTTTTCCTGTGTTTGTTGTAAAAAAATAAATTTTTCCAAAAAACTGAAATGAATAGCTTTAGTATTTAAATGACAGAAATATTGAAAAATAATTATTTTAATTGAAAAAGTAAGCAGATAAATAAAATTATAGAGACCCCTAAATGTATGCAATAGTTTTTTTTTTTAAATGAAATTGATGCTGCAAGAACAATAAGTTACGAATTGAAACATGATATAAATGATAATTATTATGAATTATAAATGGGGAAAATAGCACATCACATGAATTTAATGAATTTATTTTGAAGTCATTTATCACTTTAGCAACACATTAAATATTTCTTTAAACGCTCATTATAAAATTTTTTTTATTACAAACAAGTCATTAAGTTGTTTTTGTTTAGCTTAACTTTTGTTGTTGTTGGTGTGTGTTTTTTTGGGGGGAGTGTGATTTTAATGTTGTTACTTACGTATTTTATTTATTTATTGTTCTTATGTCTTTATTTATAAGTTCCTTAATAAAAATAATATGTGTTTGTTTCAATTCAGATAAAGTCATTCTTTTTTTTGTTTACGAACATTTTGTCTACTTTATTCTATTAACAAAAAACAAATGATAATATTTGTAATAGGCTTAGTAGTATTTGGCAGGAAATAGAAGGAAGTTAAACATTTTTTATGGCATTAGAGTATACATATATGTATGTATTTATTTATTTACGTGTAAAATGAATGCTAATGGAGAAATTAAGGCATGATGAGTTTATCAATATCCTGCGAGAGAAAAAAGTAAAGATAATCCTATTTTATATTGTCCTATTTTATATATTAAAATTTGTGTTCTTTTTTTATGCTTAGAAATATTTTACGGCAATTAAAAATTATCTGCCTAATTCATAAAAAATATTTCTCTTTAATAAGAGGTTAATGAAACAAATTTTCTGTGAAAAAGTGATTAATAAACCTTTTATGAAATCATACATACATATGTATATATAGAATTTTACGCACGCCAAAAAAATTCATATAGAACACAAAGCTTTATTTGAAATTTTGTAGGCTGATTCCCTGAAAGTGCTTTGTGTATACGCTATAGCGAGATTGTTTAGTACATAAAATTCTACTTTTATTTTCTTTTTAACAGTAGAGGAGTAATAAAAAAGACCAATCTATAAAGCAAATTATTAAGCCTTGAAACAAATTTCACAGGTTACTTTAACCAACTGCAAATTGTTAAGCTTAAAAGTTTACTAGTAATACTTTTTGAAGTGTAAACATCTATACGCTAAGGGGGTAAAAATGTTTTTCACAATACAATCACAAATTTTGAGTAAGATCGTAAAGCGTTATCAAATCGGTGTGAGCTATGTATGAGTGTTTAGTGTAATCATACGAACAAGATGTACAGAGAAACTTAACAGCTGCTTAGAAATATTCTCAACCGAATTTTAAAGCATACTTTCAAGAGCAATCTTAATTTTAATAGAAATTGCTTTGTTAAAAAGTTGAAAAATATAACTTAAATATAAACTTTAAATAAAAGAGCATTTTAAATGTCAAATATTTGTTTAAAAAATATATAGCAGCAGTCTTTATAAAGAATTTATAATATTATATTAAAACATATCTACATTACGTACTGTGGCCTTACACTGAAGCTGGTGCACGACAATTGTGTAAAAATCTCCATCTCATGTCAATTATTATGGGTCAAGATTTTTTAACAAATTTTGCAATCCCACAGTCGCAAGCTTTATCAAAATTTTAATTTGACATTTTCCACTTGCATGTGAGCAATTCTCCACAAAGCTCAACACAACTAATAATTCCACTACTATAGATGCCGGGAGAAAATCACGGCATCCGATACGACTCGTAATTTAAAAATATTTCCATATAAATATATATAAATATTTTTAAATTACGAGTCGTATCGGATGCCGAGATTTTCCCCCAGTTGTCCATAAATTTTTAAGTACAGTAGAGTAAAAAATTTATAAATCCTATTTTTAGTTAATGCAATTTTGACTAAGTAATTTTGACAAGCGTAAGAGGTAAACTCTTGAAATTTTCAAAAACGGTAACACTAAAAAATCCGAAAATTATAAAATCGCCAAACCACAAAAAAAATAGCCAAAAATTTAAAAAAATTGCCAAAACAAAAAAAAAATTGCCAAAATTAAAAAATATTTCCAACACTAAAATAAGTCGTAAGATTCGAAAAAATCGTCCAAATGAAAAAAATCGCCAAAAAACCGAACAAAATTTTCAAATTAAGAAAAAAAGTGTCAAAATTAAAAAAGGCGCCTAAATAAAAAAGTGGCCAAAATGATGAAACGTCAAAAACCGAAAATGGCCAAAACTAAAAAAAATTGCCAAAACGAAAAAAATCGGCAAGAAATAAAAAACGCTAAAAACCCAAAAAAATTGCCAAAATTAAAAAAACTCAAAAAACCGAAAAAAATCGCCTATATGAAAAAATTGCCAAAATTAAAAAAATCATCATAATTAAAAAAATCGTAAAAATTTAAAAAACGTCAAAAACGAAAAAAAATGCCAAAACTATATTTTATATAGGTGAAAAATTCGTATTTAATTACATATCTCATGTCCGTACGGAACCATTTGTGCGCGTGTCAAAGTCGCACTTCACTGAATTTTTTAATTGTACTTGCATGCAAAAATATTTGGAAACGATTTTTGGAAATTTTGACTAAAAAATGCTTTAAAAAATTATTTAAAAAAAAGTAAACATAATGAAAAGATATGATGTATTACAACTTCTTTATATAGAAGTTAACGTTTTAGGCTTCCATTAGCTGATGATGCTCAAGTCTCTCTTTATTATAAATAAAATAATGATATATGTTCTTTATAACACTAAATTATGTTAGTACACAACTTCAAAGAATCTTATTTAATAATCTAGTATAAAAGTTTTAGGGGCGAAGTACGAGTATTTTTTTATAATAAATACCAACATCCATACATACATAAATAAGTATCATATAACATATATAAACATAATAATGCATATTAAAACACATTTTTTTTTTATCAAAGTACTTAACAGCGGGGGGAAAAATAAATATATCTGTGTATACAGTTGAATCACTGTAATTTGATTTGCACATTAAATGTTGTTAACAAGGAAAAAAGTATATATATAGTATATATATGACATAAATTCTGTTGATATGCTCATAAATTGAAGCTTATGACATTTTTAAAAGGCAACTTGACTTTCAAGTAAAGCCCCAAGGGAAATATTTTGGTGTTAAAACTTTTTGCAAAAGGCCGTGTGTGCCTTATGCACATTCATTTTATTTAAGTTAATATTATGATGTGTGTGTGTGTGTGTGTGGGTTGCTGCTGGTGGTATCACAACATTTGTTTTATGGTTAAAACAATTTTGTTGTTTTTTCGCCTTCTTGTTTTTGTTTTTTTACTTTTTTTGCAAATAAATGTATATTTATTTATTTAGTCATCAAATATGAAATGTTTGCATGAATGTTAATGAACGAGAGCATACGAACGGAAGTGACAGCATGGCTTAAGTCATAAATTTTAGTGATTGTATACATTAAGTAGCAAGTAGTAGTGGTGGTGTATATTTATTTATCTTCGTGATATATTTTTCTTTTTTTTCAATAGCATCTTTCTTGTAGTAGCTAACACAGTGGGATGGTTTAGTGAAAATTTGTGCATAAGTTATAAGAAGTTGATTTATAATATTTAAAGGTTGTCATCGAAAATCATACTGATTAAATTAGAAAAAAGGAAATTTTAAGAAAATAGGCCACGCCCTTCGCCAACCGCCCCTGCAATCCAAATCGATATTTTCGTATAAAATTTTTTTTATCCAAGCAGAAGTCTTCAAATTTGAAACATACACTTTTTAGAATAAAAGAAAACTGCCTGCCCAGTTTAAGCAAAATTAGTCACGCCCACCGTACACCGCCCCTGCAATCGAAATCGATTATTTTTTTTATAAAACTTTTCCTATTTAAATAGAAGCATTCAAATTTGGTATATACACTTTTTAGAATAACAGAAAGACGCATGTTGAGTTTCAACACAATCAGCCACGCCCACAGCGCATCGCCCCTGCAATCGAAATCGATTTTTTCGCATAAAATTTTTCTTATGCAAGCAGAAGTTTTTAAACTTAACACGTAAACTATTTAGAATAAAAGAAGAAGGGTGCCTGCTGAGTTTCGTCAGATAATAGGCCACGCCCTTCGCTCACCGTCCTTGCAATTCAAATCGATTTTTGCGCAAATTTTTTTCATCGAAGCGGAAGTGTTCTGACTTAACACATAAGTTTCTTACAATAAAAAAAGACGATTGTAGATTTTCAGCGAAATAAGCCACGCCCACCGTATACCGGCCCCACAATCTAAATCGATTTTTTCACATAAAATGTTTCCTATTCAAGCAGAAATTTTTAAATTAAACACATAAATTACTTAGAACAAAAGAAAGACGCCTGCCGAGTTTCATAAAAATGCGCCACACCCTTCACCCTTTGCCCTACGCCCATCACCTCACTACCGCTTCAATCTCAATAAATTTTTTCGCATAAATTTTTTTTATTCAAGCAGAAGTCTTCAAACTGAAAACATAAATTATTAAAAATAAAAGAAAGAGGTTTGCCGAGTTTCTGCTGAAGTGGCCACGCCCAGCGTTCACCCCCTCGGCAATATAAATCGATTTTTTCGCATAAAATTTTCTTCATCGAAACAAAACTCTTAAAATTTCACACATAAAAATTTTAACACTAAAAGAAAGACGCATACTGAATTTTATAAATATCTACCACGCCCACTGCCCACTGTTCACCGCCCTTCCAATTCAAATCGATTTTTTCGTTTTTTTTTTGCTATTCAAGCAAAAGTCTTCAAATTGAACACAAAAACTTTTTTAGATAAAAAAATACTCATTCCGAGTTTCATTAAAAACTGCCACGCCCACTGCTTACCACCCTTCCAATTCATATTGATTCTTTCGCATAAATTTTTTCTTGTTAAAGCAGAGGTTTTAATATTTGAGGCATACACTTTTTGGATTAAAAAAAAGACGCATACTGAACTTCATGAAAAACTGTCACGTCCACTGCTCACCATCCTTCCAATTCAAATTGATCCTTTGGCATACGAATTTTCTTATCCAAGCAGAAGTCTTCAAATCTAACACATAAAATTTTTACCCCAATCCGAAATTTATTTGCTGGTGGTTCAGCTTTGTCTATATGCATTTCATTGTTGCTGTAACAAATCGTCAGTAGACTTCAAGAACACAAAAAAATATTTCGAGCTTAAAGTGAATAATTTTTATTTTCTATTTTTTTATGACATTTTGGTTCAATCAAAAAGCCATGTTGTATTTTTGTAATTTTGCCATTAGGTAGAACTAGAGGTGTCTTGTGTATGTAGTTTCTTGCTAATGCCTGTAATTTCTACATACAGATAATTTACCTAACATTTTTACCTCCGAGTTTTACTTATAAAAAACAACTTAAACGATTGTTATACTTATACCAATGGATATCTTTTAATATCAGTTATAGGTATTAATATGCTTGCCTGGAATTTAATTAAAATTTTTGAAAATAAAATAAAAGTTGTTAAACATTTGCTGACCAAACTGCTTCATTAAATTTTTAAAACTGAGTGGCTTAAGAATGGGGTTTTGACACCAAAATACCACTGTGCTTCAAAGCGCGGTTGAAAGACATAGTAAATTATCCATTTTTGAAACATTTCTTGACAAAATTCCTCATTTAAACTTTGAAAATTGAGTAGATGAAGAATGGGGGTTTGACACCAAAAACCCCACTGTGCATTATAGGGCGCTTGAAAGACAGAGTAAAACAAGGAGTAGCCTTAATTTATGATATTTGCTTTTGTTAAGATTCAGGAATAAGTTTATGCAATTCGTTAAAAGATTTGGAATACATCATTAAATCAATTACACCTACACTTTTTGTAACTTCCAGAACACAAATTCCAACTTATTTGATGGCTGTTTTGAAAGTACATAATTTGATTAGTGTTTATTATTTGCACCACATTGATTTAGTTTGTCATGAAGCTAAAATATAAGTGATGCTTGTAAGTAAATATAAGTAGTGAAAATAAGTAGTAAATATATATATATATATATATATATATATATATATATATATATATATATATATATATATATATATATATATATATATATATATGTATTTAAATAGAACGTAAATATAACGAGTAAATATAAGTAGTAAAATTCAATTAGTATGTGCCAGAGAATTTTGCATATAGCATTCATAAACAATTGTTTACGATAATGTTGCCTTATAAAACAAAAGTTTGCTGCACCTTAAAAAAATTATGGCATCAGTCAATTACTTAAAAAAAATTTAAAAATTGTAAATTGAAAAAAGAGCTGATGATAAATATGTTTTATATAAGAATTTCATATACTCCTTTGTTGGTTACTTTATTAAATATGAGTATTTTAAGTATTAAAAAATTAATTATACAATATCAGAGGCTGAAAGCTAAAAACAAACAAGTAGCAAAATTAATGAAGGCGCCAACTGCTAAACTCAATATTAATATCCTTCATTCTAGAAAAATTGACGCTCAAGATCTCAAAAAAACCTACGTATAGCAAAAGTTTCGCTACCAACAGCTCAAATTAGCTTTTAAACTTACTTACTTACAATTTTCGTTTTGACACTTATAACTTTTTGGTTTTAAGCGCCTCATATGTTAAATCTGACATGCTCGTACATACATTATTAACAGTAATTATGATAGCAGACGCGTGTTTGCTATCATGTTTGTTAATCTTTTGGAGAATGTTGAAAAAAAATATCAAGAAAAAAAATTATATTTAATGAACATATAACAATGTTACTAATTGAAGAATACTTAAGAGCAGGATATTCGCATAAATTCATAAGCATGTTAACAACATGCAACCAACCAACCGCCTTAAAAAACATTTATCGCAAAAAATCACATGTGTATATACATACATTTACGCACGCAAATAAATCATGTTTGTATGTGTTCAGGCTTGTTCCTCATAAAATATTTATATATTTTTGTATGTACATACATGCAAATTTTTAAAATCATTTTCATTCATGGTTTTGTTCTTCTTCCGGCTGCTGCTTTTTCGAAACTTAAACCGCTTTTATATGCTCCACATCAACACGAATTCAATTTATTACTATTCGGCGCTTGTATGTGTAAAAGTGCTTGCTTATCTGTATGTGTGTATATGCCTGCATATATATATATATATATATATATATATATATATATATATATATATATATATATATGTATGGCTTTATCCCATTTCATATTCTTATAATTGTCTTGAATGTTTTTTTAATTCATTTAACGATTAAACTCACTTGTAGACATTGATAAATTTGCACAAGTTAAATGTGGCAGTATTTGTTGGAATACACCCAATAAGCACAAGTACAAGCGTTTAAAAAATTTCCTCTTCATCACTTTATAAGTTATAAATATTATTATTCATTTATACTATTTGTTATGCAACAAATAAATATTTAAAACATTTCTCAACTATGAACACTTCAAGACTTGAGTTTTAAAAGCCTGTTGAGCTGTGTCCAAGGCTTATGTTTACTCTTCACTTATAAGCAAAAAATAAATTAAAGTTTTTTATAGTTTTTTTGCACTTAAAAAATTTAAATAATCAATGAAAAACTTAATTAAAAGAGTTAGAAATTTTATTAAATCAATTAAAAATTTATTTCAGGATACAACTTAACCCTTCAATCCCTTTCAATGTATTTGTAATAAAAAATATTTTACTGAACAAGTAAAATATTAATTTGAGATTAAGGGCTGATCAATAAGTCCGTGACTTTTTAAACTTCCCTACTAGTTATGTGAAATGCAACACTTTTCCCATCAAGTACCACCTGTTAATAGACTACTGTCAAATTTTGAACAAGTGTCGTCATTTACTTGGCGCTTAACAGCTGTTCAAAATATACAACCTCGTGTATTTTTTCTAAAAGTGGAAAAAAGTGAATTTCGAGTGCTCATTGAACATTATTTTTTACGAAAATAATAAATACTATGGGCGCTCTGCACCATCGATTTCACTGGCCAAAAAGTGGTTCACTGACTTTCGTTGTAGTCGCACAAATACAAATGACGCTGAACGTCCTGGACGGCCAATTGAGGTCAGTGCAACCGAAAATGTTGCAACAATCCACGATGTGGTGTTGGCCGATCGAAAAGTAAAAGTGCGTGAGATTGTTAATGCTACACTAAATAAAAAAAAACATGTACTATTATTAAGAAATTTTTTTTCCTAAAAAAATCGGCATTTAAATATGAATTGATCTTTAAATAGAGTTGGTGAAATTGGCCTTAAGTGTATTGAGAAAGAAGATTATGTTGAAAAAAAGCAATGTGAGTCCAATCACAGGGGAGTTGTATAAGCATCTAGTAATGAATTTTTTTTTTAATTTTGGCTTATGGTAACTAAAATGAGATATATAAACTTTTGACTCTAGTGTACTTAAAAATCTATGGAAAACTGGGGGATAATCTTGGCATCAGATACGGTTCGTAATTTAAAAATATTTTAATAGAGTTTATATGAAAGTATTTTTAAATTACGAGTCGTATCGGATGCAGTGATTCTCCCCCGGCATCTATGGTAGTGGAATTATTAGTTGTGGGGATTTGTGGAGAATTGCTCATATGCAAGTGGAAAACGTCAAATAAACATTTTGATAAAACATGCGACTGTGGGCTTACAAAATTTTTATTAAAGTCTCCACCCATAATATTTGGCATGAGATGGAGATTGTTACCCAATTGTCGTGCTGCAGCTTCAGCGTAAGGCAACAGTATGTAATGAAGATATGTTATAATATAATATTATAAATTCTTTATAAAGACTGCTGCCATATATCTTTTAAACAAATATTTGACATTTAAAACGCTCTTTTATTTAAAAGTTTATATTTATTTTATATTTTACAACTATTTAACAAAATTATCCCCACTGGCAACACTATTGCACTTTAAAATAATTTTCTATTAAAATTAACAATGCTCCTGAAGGTATGCTTTAAATTTTAGTTTAGTGTAAGCAGCTGTTAAGTTTCTCTGTACTTATTGTTCGTATGATTACAATAATACACTCACACATATAGCTCACACCGATTTGATAACGCTTTATGATCTTACACAAAATTAGTGATTGAATTGTGAAAATGATTTTTATAGATGTTTACACATTAAAAAATTTTTGTTTTGCAAACAAAAACTGTGTTTCATTGAAAATGTCACGTAATTATTGATCCGCCCTCGAATTAGTGCGTTAATTTACATACGTATCTTACCCTAACCCTTTTGTCTGCTGGGTATATGTACAAGTGATTGCTGTGAGTGTGTATGTGTGCTTACGTGTGTTTGTACGTATGTGCATGTGTGTATATTAAGCCATTAATTTGTATTCTATAATTACTATTTTGCGTACTATGACTGATTCTTTAGTCACACACAATTTGTCCTTGTTGCCGTTGTCGGCTTGTGTTTTGTCTTTCTGCTCATTTTTAATTAATAAATAAAAATTCCTGTTGAAAGTCATGCTGTTGCTTTACTAGTGGGTTGTAGACTACACTGAAAAAAAAATACAACTAAATATATAAAACTAAAGAAAAATTTTGTCAGAGAAAGAAGCTTTAAAAATAAAATTCAAACCCTCTAACTGCTTAATTTTTTATTAATTTATAACAAAGCTTGGCTATATTTTATTTATTTAGATACATTTTTATATCAACTTTTGATTGCTTAAACATATTATCACTGTGTATCTACCGCCAATTATATTATTACATACTCTATTACAATTAAAGTTTTCCTTTTTAAAATACTGTGCAACAGTAAACAACCAAATAAAGGAAAAGGCAAAAAAGTAAAACCAAGACTGCAACCCACAACATGCAGGAGTCATGACATATTTGAGGTTGGTTAATTAAAGGTAAAACAATTTATTATTTTTATCAGTCACAGGCAATATAACACAACAACAACAACTGAGCAGCCGGAAAAATGAAAAATTTAAACTGTAAAATATTGACTGTTGTCCTGACATGCCAAACATCGTCGTGTTTAATAATTTATAAAGCACCTTGTTTAATTAAACATTAAAATGGTAAATTTTGTTGTCTTTCAGACCTTTGTAATTTATATTGGGGCGTCCTGCTGTAATTAATAAAAACGAAACTTGTAATTATTTTAAGCTAAAGATATTGTTGACCTTATAATGATTTTATTGTTGGCTGGACTTGTTTTAATTTCGCTTAAAGAAAGTATTTAACTTTTAAAAGGTGTTTTCCCTAATTTTTTTTAAGAAAGAAAAAACTATATTTATTGTCTGATTCTTAAAATTGTTTAAAAAAAAATTTTATAAGGTTATATTTATAAAAAAATGTTTTTGATTTAAAAAAAGTTTTTATAAAGATTTCCATACGGAATGTGTTTTATAAAACCTTTATAAAATAGAATTATTTTTAAGTTTCCGTACATCAAAAAAGTGAAAAGGAACCGCCCTATTGTCTTCGCTTTCCGTCTGTCTAATACTTAAATTAAAAAAATCTAAATTAAAGGGTGTTCTGAACTTAAACTAAAAAACCCCAAAATTATAAAAGCGTCAAGCCGAAAAAATCGCCAAACCGAAAAAAAATCGCCGAAACGAAAAACACGCTATATCAGAAAAAAAAATTCTAAAACTAAAACAAATCACCAAAACCTTTTCTGAATGAAAAAAAAATCTCCATATTGAAAAAAAATCGCCAAAATACAAACAAATCAACAAAATGAAAAAAAAATTCAAAAAAAATCGCCAAAACGAAAAAAGCACCAAAACTAAAAAAATCGCCAAAACTTAAAAACTAGAAAACCGCAATAAGCGCTAGATTAAAAAACGCTTAAAACAGAAAAAAAACAAAAAAACGACAAAAAAGTGCCAAAACTATATATAAAGGGTCCGCCAGATAACTTTGACGCTATTGTTCATTAGTAATTATCACATGTAATTTGGCTTAAAAAGCGATACGAACTTTAGCATTCAAATCATAAGTATAAAAACTATTTTTATTTATGAATTGATATTTAAGTGGAATTGATCTTCTTATGAAATAAAGGTTTTAATGAATTTTTTTTGTTATATATATATTTATTATTATCATTTAGCATTACAAATTATAAATTGGCATAATTAGCATAAGAACTCTGCACCAGTATTTAGTATTAGCAACTAGAATAAGAATTTCCCATTAGCATTAGAAATCAGTTTAAGCAATTAGCACTATCAAGTGACATTAGCAGTCAACATTAGCAATTATCATTAGCAATCATTACTTCGTAATTAGCATTACCTTATAACTTCAGAATTAGCATTGCTAATTAAAATTAGCACTAGCAGCAGGAATTAGCAATCAATGGACATTAGCATTTATAAGTAGTAATAAGTATAAGTAATTAGCAACAGCAATTAGCATTAATAACTAGAATTAGCATTTCCCATTAAAGCTAGAAATAAGCTTTAGCAATTAGCTTTATCAAGTAGAATAATAAATCAGCATTAGCAATTAGTAATTTTTAATTAGCATTAACAAATTCCACTGAAACTAAATTTAGCAATTAAAATTATCAGTAGCAGCAGGAATTAGCAACTGTATTAATTGTCAAAATAGCAATTAACATTTTTAATCAGTATTGATTATAAGTATGTACTTAGTACTATACGTTAGCATTAATAACCGTAATTAGTATATACTATTAGCATTACAAATCAGCTTTAGACACTACTACTATCAAGTAGAAATTAGCATTAGCAATCAAAATTTTGTAATTAGCAATACCAACTGTCACTAGAAGCAGCTTTAGCAATTGTAATTATCAGTAGGAGGGGAGATAAATAAACAATTGCCTCCGCTAATTTTCAATAGTTAGTAGTTAGCATTACCAACTAGAATTGGTATTTCCTATTAGCATTAAAGATTAGCAATCAACATTTTTAATTAGCATTAGCGAATATCACTAGAATTTGTATTAATTGTTAGCAGTTAACATTAGCAACTAGAATTTGTATTTCCTATTAGTATTAGAAATTAGCATTGAAGATTAGCAATCAACATTTTTAATTAGCATTACCAAATATCACTAGGATTTGTATTAGCATTTGGATTGTATAGAATTAGCAATTGAAAACTTTAATTGGTAATGGAAAATAATATTAGCATACAGAATTATTACTGATTATAAGTAATTAGCATCAGCTATCAACATTGGAAATTACCATAAGAAAGGCAATCAATATTAGCAATAAGCATAGTTTTTTTTCTCCAAAATAGCAAAGTTATAGGATTTATTTCTAACAGACAACCTTGAGTTTTACTTTTATTTTTTGTGCAAGAATTTAGCTCTCAACACTTTTCATTTTAGGAGGAAAAACTCAAGAAATTAACTTCATATAGTTTCTTACACTATTCCACGATAAATCAACATAAAGCTTTCCCTTTTGGATTTTAAAAGTTCATTAGTAGAAAAGGCAACAAAAGGACTTTCTGGAATAGCAGATTTTTTAAAGAATATAATCCATTGAAGTGTTTAATTTTATTGTAAGAAAAACTTAGTTAGTTTTGCTACAAGTCTTTAAATAATTTAATTAAAATTTTATTTTCTACTTTAACAAATTAAAAGAGATTATCATAAAATCCATTTAACATTTAGTTTGAAAGTATTTTGTTTACTGTTCTATACCTTTTAAAAATACATACAAAAAAAAATTATAAAATTTCTTAAATTTTTCTGCCAAATTATCTTTATTAAACTTTTGTGACTGCACCATTAGATACGATTAGATAAAGAATTTGTAATTTTTTGTTTTTTTCTTTTTCATTTTATTTCACCCAAATCCCAGATTATTAAGGAAATAACGAGTTTTCGTTAACCTATTTTTTTTCAAACGTAAATTTATAAAATAAAATTTACTTTACTCATGAAAAGAAGGGAAGTACAATAATTTATACATACATACATACATACAGACGTTGTTGTGCCACTTAGATTGTGTCCTTTTCAAGGAAACTACCACTTGGTCTAGTTGTTTTTTCTATTTTGAAATTTGCCAAAGAATGAAGAACATATTTCTTTTGAACAAAAGAAGGGCATTTATTTTTAAGAAAATCCCACCAAAAAAAGAAGAAAAACAGATTCAGCTTCAAAATAAAATCCGTAATATTTTTGATTTTGAGTTGTTATTTTTTCTTTTGTTCTATTTATGTTTAAACAGTTTATGTTATCGCTACATAATTTTGTTTATTCAAGCGTTGAAAATGCCGGAAATAAAAAGTAATTTGCAATTCTGATAAAGATGCTTATGCTTACCAAAAAGATTTTGTCTACATAACTATGAATAGAAAAGATAGAACACCAAATAAAAGAGGGAAAAAAGAATTAGATGACCATTCAAGAATATGATGATACCAATAACTTGTTGTTGACTACAGCAAATGAAAGTTTTTTGTTCTCTTGTCATGTAATTGCAAATATAATAAAATATTCATGAGACTATTTTACGTTTTCTTATTGGTTTGATGTAAATAAAAAAACGCCACAACTAATTTAAAATTTTCATACATAAAACTTTCCGGTTGAATGAAGTTGTTTTTTTTTAACAAAATGACTGGTTGGTCTAAGAGATGAGTAATGAGTCACTCATAATCATTAGAGAATAAGTAACACTTGTATATTCAGTGATAATAAAAAATCCCACTCACCAAGTATTCAACAAAAGTATTATTTATTAAATCTATTTGATTAAATTTCATGAAAAATTTTTCTTTAAAATTTTCATAAATTTTTTCCAGTAAAATTTCTGTCAATGTGAAATGGGTTAATAACATGCCAAAGTATGACTTTTTAACAAAAAATGGGTCAATAGTGGAGTAGCCAAATTGTTTCGAATAAAAACTTTTTTCTTAGCGAGGGAAATAAGATAAAAAAAGATAAGGAGAGAGATAGATAGAAATAGAGTGGAACTAACACTTATTTAAATAAATTCAGTTAAATGCGACATACATATCATTACCTTAAATATGGGAAGACCGTTTAGTTATTCATAATTTTTTTTAATACAAATTTTTGCCTTTCTCCATACATTAGATGATCTTCTATCGAAAAATTAAAAAAAAATATATTTCAAAAAAAAAATATTAAGTTAGAGCCTTTCTAAATTAAGGCAACGATATGTAATACTTTACGAACCTTAGCCTCTATAATCGAATATCTTACCTGACTAGACATTTCAAAAAAATGCAGGAAACCGGTGAAACTTTTTTTTTGATTTTAGGCGATTTTTTCAAGTTTTGGCGCTTTTTTGTCTCTGAGATTTTTTTTTAAATTTTGAAGTTTTTTTTTCGTTTTTAACCTTTTTTTGCGATTTTAAGCGTTTATTTAAGTTTGAATATTTTTTTTATTTTTTTAGTTTTTTGCTTTTTCTTAGTTCTAGCGCTTTTTTGTCCTTCTGATTTTGATCTCAAGTTTTTATATATTTTACGTTTAGAAATTTTTTTAGTTTTGGTGCTTTTTCTTAGTTCTAGCGCTTTTTTGTCCTTCGGATTTTTTCTCGATTTTTGGCGCTTTTTTTTTGTATATGTTTTCGATTTTTGGCAATATATTTTAGTTTTAACGACTTTTTTTAATTTTAGTTTCAGCGTTTTTTTCTCTACGGATTTTTCTCAATTTTTGGTGTTTTTTTGTAAATTTTTTTTTGGTTTTTGGCGATATATTTCAGTTTAAGCAACTTTTTTCAGTTCTGGTGCTTTTTCTTAGTTGCAGCGCTTTTTTGTCTTTCGGATTTTTTCTATATTTTTGGCGTTTCTTTCTAGATTTTTGGCGTTTTTTTTCTTTTTTGCATTTTTTTCGATTTTTGGCGATATATTTTAGTTTAAGCAACTTTTTTTAGTTCTGGTGCTTTTTCTTAATTATAGCGCTTTTTTGTCCTTCTGATTTTTTTTCTCGATTTCTGAAATTTTTTCCATATTTTTTTTAATTTTTGGAGATTTTTTTGGGTTTTGGCAACTTATTTTAATTTTAGCGATTTATTTTAATTTTGGCGGTTTTTTCGTTTTGGCGTTTTTTTTTAATTTTGGCGTTTTTTTCTTTAGATTTTTTAGTTTTAACTTTTTTAATAATTTGAAGAGTTTGTCTCTTACATTTTCTAATGGCGTTTTCTTTTCTGGAAAAAGTGTAACATTTTTTAAATTTTTATTAAAAAAAAATACAATTTAGCGTTCGCTTAAAGAAAAAATTTAGGTTCGTAAGGGATGATACAATAATTTCTAAAAAATGTATATATCTGAAAATCATTTTATAGCGAATTTTTATTGAAAAGAGTAATAAGTTCAACATTTTTTTCCAGAAAAGAAAATGCCATAAGATACAGCAAGCTGTCAAAATAACATTAACTGATAGAATACCCTTTAATTTCTATATTTTAAATTAAAATGTAAATTGGTGTAGTCTGACTAAAGATACACTAAATTTGAAAATTTCAAGTGTCTTTATATAATTACAATATGTTTCGGTGCTCGCTTAAGAACACCCTTTTGATTTTTAACTCTTATATATTTTTTTCGTTCTAGCGGCCGAAGTTGTACATATTCTGTGAAAATATATCCGGTTCCTAGGTCTTACCGTTCTTGAGAAAGCAGCCTGTGATAGAAAGACAGACGAACAGAGGAACTTTCTAGTGAAAACAATAAGGTTCCTTTTCACTTTTGGTTTATTGAATCCTAAAAATCTAAAATTGAAATTTTTGGCTTCGAAATTTCATGTGTACATTCTTAGATTTCAAAACTTTTAAGTTCTTTAAAGTAAAACTTCATAAAACAGCTGCTGAGTTATTCACAATAAATTTTATTATACTCACGTTGCTGCAATAGCAAACTAATTAAAGCAAAAACATTAAACACAGTCATGCATAAGCATAACCAGGCATGCTTGATTTTTGCAAATCACGAGAACACAACCCATCACTGATGCAAAAGAAAAAACACACTAAAATGCCTAAGAAATATTTCTGAAATGAAAAAAAATCAACCCTTTTTATAGCTGTTGATGTAAATTTTTCACTCTTATCTGCAAACAGTTTTATACAAATTCCTTTTGAAAGCCTTTAACAAAAAATCAATATAATAAAATAAAAATACACTCGATAATACGTAAAGACCTTTATTTATTTATTTATTTTTGCTTGCTTTAAAGGAGCTCTCAAGGAAGAAAAATATATGGTGACTATAATTTTATTTAAACACACGAAATCAACAAGCTGTAAACATTCTCGTTACAATGACATGTTAAATATTTCATTCGTATTAAACCTCTGTGGCAAACTTAAAACAAATCCTTGAAAAAAGGTTGCAAAATCCTGAAGAAGGCAAATAACAACAAAACAAAAATGCTTTTGCTAGCGGCAAAATCTAATAACCTGAATTAAGGATCAACCAAGTAAGAAATAGTCCTAAATTGCCAAAATATTTCATACTTGTTGACTTTGAAAAGTCTATTGTATTCTTTATTTTATTTTAATATTATTTTAGTTTGGGAAAATTTACAAGTCGTTAGACAACTAAATTGATGAATATTTTTTCTTATATCAAGCAAATGCAAATTATTGTTTTGTTCATTTTATAAAGATAAAGAGTGCAAGCTAAGCATTTGGTTAAAAAAATAAGTTTTTGGTTATAGAGAAAAACATTTTCCAACTTATAGGCAAGTTTTATTTAACACAAATATTTTTCATGCAAGTATTCACATATCTTGAGGCCTTATTTGGAATCCTTTTTAAAGCACTTAAAATTTAAAAAAACATAGAATAGCTAAAGATTCCTGCTTTTAAATATAAAAGTACATTTGTTTGATTTAACTATTTCAATAATAAATATTTAGTCGGTTTTGATCAATATGGAAAAGAATTAGTGGATCAAGATATTGTACAAAAATTTTTTATCTAAGGATATAAAAATAACCTGCAGGGTACATTCTTTATCTAAATAGGAAATGAGAAAAAGTACCAAGGTCTAATTTTTGATGTTAAATTTAAATGTCTGTACACCACTTCCCTCCGTTAGCTATAGCGCAGCTTAAGGATACTTTTTCGCCCCATATTTACCGAACAGATACATTTATGGTAAGAGTTTACATAAAACAGCTAAGCACTTCCTATATCTAAAAGGCAACCAACAATTTGTATTAAAAAGGAATACTGCAGTTCAGTAACTTTTATTACGATTGTAGTATTGCTTTAATAAATCTGTGGCAATAAGGAGAAACTGCTAAGTCTAATTTAAAATTTAGGTGATTTTTTTTAAACTACATATATTAATAGAGAGATCTTAAATATAAATTAAAAACATATTTAGGGAATTCACAATAGTGTTTTTTAAAATATATCTTAATATTGCAACGTTTACATTTAAATTTTCTAAAATGACTTGGCAATTTTGTTGTTGTTGTTTTTGGGTGTACGTCAAATTTAATACCAAGTGTCAAACTTAACAGTGAGTGTTTTATATCGTTGCCTGGTCACAATTAAAATTTTAATATGGGCATAATGTTGCCACATCAAAATTTTAAAATATTCATTGTGATTTTTTTTTATTATATCGAAAGTCAAGTTAAGTTTTTGTTCCCAAAAGAAATAATAATAACAATAAATAACTATATACATACATACATATAATAAATATACATAAATAATAAATAAATTGGTAAATTATGATGATATTGTTATCTTAATTTTCGCTTAAGTCGACTCCAAAAAAAGGACCATAAGAAGTTCAGTTTTTTTATATACATACATACTAGGGATGCCAATCGGGATCGTTTTTTGGAAATCCAGGGTTTTGGGATTTTTACATCTCGAGATCCCGGAATTTTTCGCGATTTCGGGATTTTCGAGATTTCCGGATCTAAATTTTTTTGGTAAAATAAATTATTTTTTTAATAAACATTACTTTAATAACAATTTTGTGCATTATAAAACTTTAAGTTAATTAATCACATTTGATATTAGAGAATTTATACTGAAAACCAAAACTAAATATGAAAATTTGTTTTTGTTTTCAATATACATACAGTTTTTCTATAATCTTAACCAAAACGAACATGGATACAAATCTATGGTCTTTTGAAAAACGAAATGAAAATAAAAAATTTTCATCAAAATACTTCGTATTATTCGGTAAATAGTTCTTACGTTTACGTCAACACGACAACAAAATGTTTGCACTTGCCTTGTATTGTATTCTACTTCATTTGTCTTCTACTTCAGCTGTCAATAGTACTCAATTGTTAGCGAAAAATAGGTAAGTGCTAATTTTTTTTTTTTCATAATTGCCCTCATAATATAGAATAAGACGGAAAAAATTTGTCAAACTTATGAATTTATTTCCCTTCCAAAGCTCATACGTTTCTTTTTGTTTTCAAAATGATTCTTTGTTTTATATTGTAGAACCTTTAATGAAAATAACAGTGAAAAAATAGTTAATTTATTTTGCACTTGTTATTAATTTATAAGAAATATGTCCCGAATAGTCAATAAATTGTTAAAACTGCACGTAAAAAATTGTATGGGACTTTTATATTTTATAAAAAAAATACCATAAAATCAACGAAAATGTTAATTTATAAATGGTTTTTATATAAAAAGTGCTAACAAATCCCGAAATTGAAATCCCGGGCTTGAATTTAACAAATCCCGAAAATCCCGGGATTTCGGGATTCGGGATGTCCCGTTTGGCATCCCTAATACATACATATAATTTTTTAATTAAAATCTGTCTTCTTAGGGCAATAAGTAAATTTTGATTGAAAAACATTAGGGAATTCACAATGAGTATATTAAAATTTTAATGTGGCAATATTGTGCCATCATAATGCATTCATTGGGAGCAGGCAACGATATAAATACGCATACTGTGTATATCAAAGTCAGGAAAACACACATACATCTTTATATTATTTATATTTTAGTGCTGCCATGGTCGGCAACCCATACTATTGCATTTTACAATTTTGTGCGTTATACTCTCACCACGATCCAGTGTTGCCAGTAAAATTTTATCTCATTTTCCTAATTTGAAATTTTAAATCTCCAAAGACAAAATTTATTTAATTATGGTCAGCAGAAACACTCAAGTCTTTTTTATAAAGAAAGTCATCTTTTCTTAAAGCTATCTCAATGCAATTGTGAGTAAATAGATGGTTTTGTAGGAAATTTTTTTAAAATAATTTCAGTATTTGCTTGAAAATGTCTTTGCATGTTAGGGGTTTTTATGCGTGACAACGCACGTTGTCAAATCAAATTATTGTGGGTTGTCAAAATAATTTTCTGAAAATAAAAAATATTCACTAAATTATCTTCACACATATTTTGTTATTGTGGGAACGCTGATTCTTAACAGCATGCGATACACACAAATTGTCTGCTTGAAGGTTTAAGATAGACTTATTAATGTTGTTTATTTCACATCAATGCATGTGTACACATACGTAATAGGAGAGTATATTAAATGGTGTGGCGCCCTTAATTCGCCGACCACAGACGTAATTTAAGGACACTGAAAAAACTTCTTTAAGATGTGAGTGTATGTTGCAGTGTGGCCAATCGAATTAAGATGCCTTTTAAATAATTAGTTTGCACAAAAATATGGCTTGTGATATATGTATGTATGTATATAGCAACAATTAATTAAAACTGCTCATAATAAATAAAATTTAACCATTCCTAGTTTCCTTCCCTAGTTATTAATATTTCACCACATTTTACATGCATACCTATATATGCTTATGTCAGCTTTTAGTGGTAGCTGATGATTTGGGAGGCCAAAAGTAATTATGTAAAAATAATAAGCAATACAAGTCATGAAAAAAAAAATTTTTTACATAAAGCAAAAGGTATTCTAGTTGCTCATTAACTGCACTTAAATTCTGTAATTTTGGAATACGTGGCAACATTGCGTTAATTCCATACTAAATCTTTTTTATAATTTAATGAAATTTATCATGAGCTTTTATTAATATAATCTTCAAAGAAAATTTTTTCTTATGAAAAACTTAATTTCATGTTGATTTAATATTTACAGTTAAAACAAAATAAAGCATCATGTTAAATCAAAGTTAGAACAGCATCAATTTAATACTGAAATAACAAGATGAACTATACTGAATCAAAGTTTTTACAACATACATTTAATTTAAAGTATTAATTTTATTTAATTAATTATTTAACTTACGTAATTGTGTGTGGCTTCCCCGGCCAATATATGAACTTGAACTCATTGAATGGTAGTCATACATCAACACAAACAACAACAAAAGAAAAATAAGTCACACACCTTAAAAAACATATTATTTGTAATATATTTAATAAGATTTGCAATCAAAATTGTTGCATGTTGATTTTACATTGGTATACTCTTTTGT
Source organism: Tachina fera (assembly GCA_905220375.1). Lineage (NCBI taxonomy): Eukaryota > Metazoa > Arthropoda > Insecta > Diptera > Tachinidae > Tachina > Tachina fera. The sequence goes on from LR999963.1 coordinate 184,275,176, forward strand.
GTTTAATTTTTAAAGAAACTTCTTTCCAATGCTTCGACATTTTTTTTTAATAAGAATATGTTTTTCCTTAAAAAATCTAATTTTAATTTCAATAATTTCTTGCAATTTTAATTACATTAAAATGTTAGCCCGTTCTTGTTTGAGTTAAATTTTTTTTTAAATTATTTACTTGAACTTTGCTCTTTTTCTTTGCTGGCTGCAAAATGAACAAAAAGTGCAAACACAAAGTTCCTTAAAAAAAAACAAAAAGAAGGTCTATGTCATTTTACTTGTTTGAATTAATTCAATTTCCTACAAACTATTGATTTTGAAAGTTTCTTTTGATTTATTATTTATGATAAAATCATTGTATTGAGAAAATTTATGCAGCAGCAGCAGCAATAAAATATTTTTTTTATTCCTAGATATTCTCCTTAAGATTTGGGTAATTGCAGCAAATTTGCAAAAATACTTTCATTCAATGTATTCATGGCAACTTTTTGTGTTTGCTCTGGCTCCCTGGCAAACTTTCATTTATTTAAAGGCAAAGAAAAAAAAAGAGGTTTGCTTGGAAACGATGACAAGTGTTAAAAAGAAAATAATAAAAAAACATTTTTATAAAACTCGTAAAAAGCCACAATAGTTGTGGCAGTTATACTTAGTGGAACTTTATCTTACAATTTTCCTTTTTGCTCGTAACACAAATAATATTGTTCTAAAATTTTTGTCTAAATTGATATCTGTGTTTTGCATTTGTATTGGAGAATTCAAGGAGTTATTCGTTTAATACTTTCCTTTTTTTTCTTAAAACATTTAATGCATATTTTATAAGCATTTGCGTTAAGACTGTTATTTATGTTTTATATGTACATATGTATATGTTTATATATTTTTTGCTGAAGAAAATATATTTAATAGCAAACAGTAGGAAGAAAGAGAGAAATATAAACGGTTAGACAAAATTTTAATAAAAAATTTCAATAAATATTTTTTACAAATGAAATGTTATGCAAAAAAACTTGTGTAAATATATAAAGACAACTGAAAATTTTAAAAACAACATGACATATTACAAGGTAACGTAGCATAACATAATGCAGCATGCAACATAAATAACATTATATTACTTAATATAAAGCAGCACAAGCAATTATAACATAACTTAACATGGTCAGCATAACAAAACATAGCGTAACATGACATAATAAAGCTTAGCATAATGTAAATTAACATAATAAAGGTATTATGACATTAGATAATATACTTTATGACATCACATAACGAAATATATCTAACATAACAAAACAAATCATAATGTATATTAACATATATATTACATATTGTTATGTTATTTCATGTTATAACATAATCGGGGCAGTTATGAATAAAATTTCTCGAGAAATTTTTTTCCTTTTCCAGTTAGAATTGTTTGTTTTTCCTATTGCTTGCTAGTAGTTGGAATTGTTCCCCGGGAAAAATTTTCTCGCGGAATTTTATTTATAATTGCCCTCAATATTACATAAGAGTTAGCTAGCTTAACGTACCATAAAATAAAATATCCGTAATACGCTGTTTATTTTTGATATTTTTTTCCAAGATTAGTGAACTAATGCCAGACACTAGAACTACTTTTTTCCGTAATACGAATGTAAATCTATTATTTAATAGTTTTTTTTTAAACTTGCTCCACTGTACCATATTATAGATCCTTAAAGTAGTTTAAATGAGTTTGTTTTTTACCACACACATCCAAGACATAACACTTACCTCTACTACAATCTGAACAATTTTTTTTAATACCATATAATTTGTGTATTCTGCTGACAATGGCGATGACGATGACGATGACGATGACGATGATGATGATGAGGATAACGATAATGTTGATGTCAACTTTGATAATGTTGTAGTTGGTTTGAGTTTTGCATTGTTTACCACTTCAATTTGGACATTGTTTGCATACAAATTTCATAAGATTCTTGATAGGAATCAAACACATTGAGAATACATTGAGGAAAGTGTTAGCAGCACAACATGAAAAGTAACAACAAGTGTATGGTGGTCAACCATGGGAGAAATGAAAGAGACAAAATTGTAGTCAATAAAATTCAACTTAATTGAGCAGAACACAAATGATGCATAATCGTCAACAACAGCAACAAAAAATATATTTGAAATGGATTGAATATAAATAAGCAACAGTCATTTTATGTCTTCTGCTCTTTTTGAAGCCTAAAAGCACACTTTATTTTTTATATTATTATTATTATTATTATTATTATTGAGCGCTGTGCTTCGGTTGAACAGTGTAATTTTGCATTATAATTTGTAAGTAATATAATTAAATGTAAATTAGAATTTTTATTCCAATTATATTTGTTGCATTGACTGACTAATAATTTCTATTTATAAGAATTTCCTTGCCGCCGATATTATAAAGAAATATTTTATCAGCCTTATTTCTTAACAGCCTTATTTATAAAACTTAAACATTCTTTATAAAGGGGTTTTAAAAGGAATTTTCATACAAACTTTTTCTTAAAAAACCTTTATGAAACCTCAATAGCTCTTAGAAATAAAGCTGTAAAAATATTAAAGCTTTTGAGAGGCTTAGTAATAAAATTTTTGTATGAGAATTTATTTTAAAAACCCTTTCTAAAGCCTTCAGAAATTTTATAAATAAGGCCGTATTTATGAAAATTATTAAGGGTTTATAAAAGGTTTTTAAAACAAATTTTCATATAAAATTTTTCTTATTAAGCCTTTATAAAGCCCTAAAAATTTTTATAATTTAGCTGGTAATGTATTTTGGGTTTCATAGAAGGTTTGTTTATTAATCAAATTTTCACAGAAAATTGCTTTTATACAACAGTTGCAATGTTATTACCATCAAATGTTGTTTAACATTAAAAGAATATTCGGCCATCTTCTGTAAACCGAATTAAAGTAAATTCCATATTTAAAAAAAAAATAAATTACCCCATTGATGTGTTTTAAATAAAAAATACTAAACTTATTTAAGATATGATATTTCAAGCTCTAAAAAATAGAATACTGCAAAGAAGTCAAAAAGAATTTGCTTTTAATGGATTTAACTTTTCTTAGTTAAGCGTTTTAAAATCGACTTGATTTGCAGGAATTACTTGTTTTTTTAACTCGACAATTTTTTATTGCATCTTTTATAAAATTGTATTACTATTAAGTATTTTTCAATACATCACTTTTATACAAAAGGGAAAAAAATACTTATAATTTTTCCTTTAAAATTAAAGCCATTGGGTAATGGAATATCAAACAGCTGTTATTAGCTGAGTGACTTCAACAAAATATGTCTCCAACTGACAGGTAGAGGAATATTAAGTGGGCAAATGATGGCTACTCAAAAATTCACTTTCTATGTCTTTACTGCTAGAGACTTAGAAAAGAAAGAAATAAATAAATTTTATTAATATTCAGAAAACTTTTCATATTAAATAGAAGTAAGTGCCTGTCATCAATCAAAGGGAAAGTGAAAGCGGTAAATAAAATAATTTTATTTTAATGTATTTAAAAATAGCTGCTTTATTTAAAATATTTTTATTAATGCCTGCGCATAAGACGAAAAGTAAAACAATGCCATAATAATAAGGATAGACGATGAGAGCCCCGTTCATAGTGTTTACATCTGACTTGTCTGCCAAATGTCTGTCAAAAATGTCAATTTCAAGACGAGATGATTTTTTTTTTACTTTCAAATGTACACATTTTTTCTTTTATGACACAACATCTTTCTTAATTTAATTAAGATTTTTTTTCATTTTGCCTTATAAATTCGATGGATTACTAATTGTATAAAGGTGTAGAAAAATAAAGTAGACTCATAAAGTATACAAATTAATTGCTGGGTCTTGTGAATCGAGCGTTTTTAGAGTGTCACAACTTTGAGTTGGCATCATTGGTTTATTTGAGCACCTATATAACACTTAATTGTTGCCTTATGTTCAGTTTGCTTTGAAATTTCATTATAAATAGACTTAAAGCAAAACAACGCGTTACAAGTTTTAAAATTTTAAATCATAATAATTGTTCTATTCGCCAAACTCATCGTACACTTCTTCCAATAGACAATAGATAACTTATGGACCACATGTAGTGTTACTGATAACGTGCATCCCGTGAGACGCCGAACAGTGCGCAGTGTAGCTGCTTTACAGGAAAACATTCAAGATGATCCCAATCAATACCTTTAGAAAGAGTACCTTTTATAAAAATACTTTTTACAAAAAGTGCCTTTTATAAAAAGTACCTTTTATAAAAAATACCTTTTATAAAAAGTACCTTCCTTAATAAGTACCTTTTATAAAAAGTGCCTTTTATTTAACGTACCTTTTGTAAAAAGTATCATTTATAAAAAGCATGTTTTAAAAAAAGTAGCTTTTATAAAAAGTACCTTTTATAAAAAGTATCCTTGAAAGAAAATACCTTTTACAAAAAGTACCCTTTTAAAAAAATACCTTTTATAAGAAGTACCCTTTATAAAAAGTATCTTTTATAAAAAATACCTGCTAATAAACGTACCTTTTGTAAAAAGTACCAGTTATACAAAGTACCTTTTATAAAAAGCAGCTTTTATAAAAAGTGCCTTTTATAGAAAGTACCTTATATAAAAAATTCATTTTATAAAAAGTACCTTTTATTAAAAGTACCTTATATAAAAAGTACCTTTTACAAAAAGGACGTCTTACAGTAAGTACCTTTTGCAAGAACTACCGTTAACAAAAAGTACTTTTTACAAAAAGTAACTTTTACAAAAAGTATTTTTTACAAAAAGTACTTTCTACAAAAAGTATTTTTAAGATACGTATCTCTTAAAAAAAGCATCTTTTACAAAAAGTACCTTTAACAAAAGTACCTTATACGAAAAGTATCTTTTACAAAAAGTAACTATTACAAAAAGTAAATTTTTTCAAATTACCTTTTCTAAAATTTACCTTTTACAAAAAGTACCTTTTACAAAAAGTATTTTTTACAAAAAGTACTTTCTACAAAAAGTACTTTCTACAAAAAGTACTTTTTAAGATACGTATCTCTTAAAAAAAGCATATCTTACAAAAAGTACCTTTAACAAAAGTACCTTTTACGAAAAGTATCTTTTACAAAAAGTAACTATTACAAAAAGTAAATTTTTTCAAATAACCTTTATTAAAATTTACCTTTTACAAAAAGTACCTTTCACAAAAGTACCTTCTAAAAAAATACCTTTCACAAAATAACTTCTTACAAAAACTACCTTTAGCAAAAAGTACCTTTTACAAAAAGTACCTTTTAAAAATATTAGCTTACACAAAAATATTTATTACAAAAAGTATATTTTTTTAAAAAAGTACCTCTTCTAACATGTATGTACCTTTTACAAAAAATACCTTTTACAAAATGTACATTTTACAAAGAGTTCCTTTTACAGAAACCATCTTTTACATAAAGTACCTTTTACCAAAAGTACTTTTTACATGTACAACACTTTTAAGAACAAAACTTTTTACATAAAAGTGTTTTTAAAACTAACAAATTTTTTATTTTGCACAAGGACATTAAAAAAAATATATCCTTCTCAGAAGTAAATTTTCCAAAATATATATTTTCCTTATGCAAAAAAAAATTAATTTGTGCTTCAAGTTTGTTTTTTTCGGTCAAAATTTTTAAGGAAATTTTGCTTTAACGTGCACTTCAAACTCAAATAAATTTTTTTTTGCATACGAGTGTTTGTGTAATGCTGCTTTTGAAAAAAATTAATCCTAATAAATATTTGTTACAAAAATAAATTTAAGATACTACCGGCTAATTAAATATTATTACTTTGTAACTGCTTACTTCTTCTTATTTCCTTTACAACAAAGTTTACAATGTTGCCATTTCTTTTTTAATTTTGTAATGTAAACAATTGTAATGTTTATCAACATTGTTTTGATTAAATGTACTCGACCTAGAATCACTTTACCACACACTCACTCTCTCTCTCTCTCTCTCTCTCTCTGCAAAACAAAGACTCTCATGTGGCAGATGGAATATGCGCTGTTATTGGAGTTATTAAACAATAGTCCTAAGACAACATACAAATTCTTTTTGCTTGCCAAACACTATTTAGTAGTAGAATATACGTGCTTACAAAAGGTCGTTGAAAATATTATTAAACGGTCGTAGGAGCCTGAGACTCCTACTGCACACATAAATATATAAAAATAAACCGAATTCACAGTATACATATGAGTGGAAACGAATCGTTGCTAGTTTAAAAGTCGTGGCCCAGTTATAAAAGAAATCTTAACTTTTTGTAGCAATAACAATCAATCGTCCTTGTTGTTGGTTGTTGTATTGGATGAATTTAATGTCGTTGTCGTTACTGAGGCCGTAGTGTCTTTGTGTGTGTTTAAGTGTGAGCTGATTTAAAAAAAAAAGAATAATAACATGATACATCTAAACAGATTTCAAAAATGTTGTGCTAATGTTTTCTAATGTTGAAAAAAAGAAAATAATAATTCAAGTGAACTGAATTGTTGGTGTGGGAGTTGAAAATATGATTCATTATGAGCAAGTGCTTAAAATTTTACTTGTGTCATTGTGCTTTACATTATCATCATCAGCAGCATCATCAACAGCGGTGTCTGCAGCAGGAACAACAACAAAAGTATTGCCACCATCATACTTACGAAGACAACAACAATTTCCGCAAGAAACCAAATTACTAAATGTCATTTATTTTATATAAAATTGCCTGTTAAATAACACAATTTATATATATATATTTTTTTTTATTATTATTGTATTAACATCTCTTGTACTTTTCCCTCTACACTCAGACCCTGAGGTGGCATCAATATTGAGTTAAAATCGTCGTATTAAAATGAAAAATAAAATATGACAAGATATTAAGAAAAAAAAAACAAGGAATAATAAAGAAAACTTTTGCTACCAGTGAGATTGTAAGCGATAAATATAAGAATTTTACTTTTAATATTTGTATTACAAAAGAAAAAAAATATATAAGAAAATTCTAAGGAAAATAATTTTGCTTTGTCTCGTATTTGTGCTGCTGCCCATAAGAATGTGTAATAAAAAATAAATGTATTGCTTCAAGGAATAATTACCAAACTGTCTGCTGTTGAAGCATATTGAATTATTTTTTATTTTTAATTGGAGTGAGTGAGTAAGTAAAAGATAAAGTCCACCAAATTAAAAAAAAAAACAACTAACTAAAAGAAAGTAATTTAGAATAAAGAGATAAAATATCAATAAAAAAGCCAGATAAAGCGAAAATAATTTTTAAAGCCGCCTTTTAGGCGCTGGCCGGCCGCCCACATGCAAATAAATAACTTGTGTAATTGAGTAAAAGTGTGTGTGTGTGTGTTTATATTGTGTTACAAAATATTAAAAAGTTATATAAAAAAATAAATTGCCAAAAGAAAAACTTAACTTAAAGCGGCATCTCATAAAATTCAAATTGATTTTTTTTTACAAATTACAAGGCTGTCGTTAATGTAATTTATTTTTCTTTTTAATTATTACGAATTACGTTTGCTCGTTCGTTATACTCTTAAGCATAAAATAAAAAGTTTAGTAGATAATATGTAATGAAGAAAATAGCAAAATTATATGTGTGTATATGTGACTTGCGTTTCCATTTTGAACACTCGTACTGTTTGCTGTTTGCTGATGAGAGTGTGCTTGAGTTCCATTATTCCAAGCAAAAAATAATATCATTCTGAATGTTAATAATGACATACATACGATGTCAATGTCGTTAACATTGCAGTGCAGTTGCATAAAATAACAGCAGCTACAACAGTAACAAAAACAACAACAATATTAACAAGAAGAGTAGTGGGAGTCGTTAACTGTAATACTTTTAAACATTTTATGTTTACACGTGCAGTTGTTGTTCGTTGATTTTTATTTTATTTCTTGTAATTGGGTTTATATGTTGAATGTAGCCGTGCATAATAAATTTTATATAATTTATTCATATTATTTTTGTGTGAAAATATTCACATGAAATGTTGCTGGAATATATGACGATGCTGTTTATTTTTGGATTAACAACAACAACAGATGTTGAAAGGACTCGCTATTTAGTACAAGGTGAGTTTATGCTTTAGCATTCAAATGGCTTAAGTGGTTTAAATTACTTGTAATGATGTTTTTTTTAATTCGTATCTTAAACTTTTTTATATAAATCTATTAACGGACTATTTTGCAAAAAAAAAAAAGAGTTGACAAATTTTTTATGCATTTTGTTTTGGTAATTTAAATCTTTTTCCATATAAGCTTTGACAACGCTTGGAGTTGCATTTTAGAAAATTAGGCCCTTTGTTTTTGATATGTAACAAGGATCTTATGAGTTCATTATTCGGAAAGCTATTAATAAACAAGGATATTCAAATAATAAATGGGAACTAATATATATTTTACAAAAGTAATAGGGGCTCAACAAAAAATATTTCAACAAATTTTATCGCACTTTCACAAAATTAATATTTAACTATTTTCTGTTTAAATTTATTATTGAAGGGTTAGCTGGTTCCTATGCGCATTTTACTCTTGCTTATGCAGATCATCAGACCTTCTTTACCCAAAAATTTCACAGAACTTTCATTTTAACAAATGTGTTTTTTTCTTGATTTCTAACTTTACTATTACTCTCCTATGAAAACAAATATTTTTTCTGGATTACTTTAATTTGAGGTTTCTAAAGCTTTTAATTAAACATTACGTGAAGGCATCCTTATGATTTTACATCTATGGAAATATGGAATAGTAGCTTAAGTAGACTCAAGGTAAGAATCATACGAAAGTAAAATCATGCGTTAGAGCAGTGTCCAAGCTTCTATTCCATTAAGCTTTGCTTAAGTCAGCATAAGCTTTGCTTAAGTCAGCATAAGCTTTGCTTAAGTCAGCATAAGTCTCTATTACATTTTATACTAATATTTAGAGAGTTCCCGGGAATTATTTTTTTTGCAAATCCTATGAAATTTTCAACGAGAATTCAATATTTACCTTTTTAGAATTAGCTTTTTTTACATTGCTGTTCGTTATTTAATTACTTAAAAATTCAACTCAGTAACGATGCATAGTATAAGTTTAGGAGAGATGTAATAGAGGTTTCGAGATGACTCCAACAACTTGAAGCGTTACAAAATATTTTCAACCTAAAAAGTCTTTATAGGAAATATTATCTAAATTGGCAGATGTACGTGTAATTTCTTCCGTCTAAACTTTAACTCAAAGCATATGAATTAATTTTTTGTTTTGTTTTTTAAACAAAATTATATTTTTTATTGAAATAATTTTTAGGACTCCGTGCACCAAAGGTGAAAAAAGGAACTCTATTGTTTTCGTCTGTCCGTCTGTCCTTCTGTCCGTCACACGGTATTTCCTGAGGAACCGTAAGAGCAACGGACATGAAATTTGGACAGAGTATGTACAACCTTGGCCGATAGAACAACAAATACATGAGAACTAAAAGTTAAAGCGTGTTCCAAAAGGAGCAACGTAAAATGTTAAAATCCCATGTAATATACATATAATTTCATGTACATACGTATATTGACACTTGAAATATGTAAAATTGGTGCATTTTTATATAGACTACAACAATTAACACTAAAATTTAAAAAAATTTAAATTAAAGGGTAGTCCATCAGTTAATGCAATTTTGACTATATAATTTTGACAACTTGCTATATCTTGGAAACTGTAAGAGATAAACTCTTGAAATTTTCAAAAACGGTATAACTAAAAAACTAAAAGGAAAATTATAAAATCGCAAGGCAAAAAAAAAAATCGCCAAAAATTAAAAAAAAATCGCCAAACCGAAAAAATCGCCAAAATTAAAAAAAATTTCTAACACTGAAATAAGTCACAAAATTCGAAAAAATAGTCCAAATGAAAAAAATCGCCAAAATAAAAAAAAACCGCCAAAAACTGAAAAAAATCGCCAAACGCGAAAAAGGCTCCAGTAACCAATAATTGTTAATATGAAAAAAATCGCAAAAATAAAAAAATTCGCCAAAATTAAAAAAAAATCGCCAATTTGAAAAATCGCCAAAAACCGAAAAAAATCGCCAAAACGAGAAAAAAATTTCAAAACTAAAAAAATTGCTAAAATGAGAAAAACTCCAAGACCGAAAAAATTGCCAAAACCAAAAAAAATCGCCAAAATTAAAAAAAAACGCCAAAAACGAAAAAAAATGCCAAAGTTATATTTTATATAGGCTAAAGTTCGTATCGTGCGCGGGTCAAAGTCGCACTTTACTGAATTTATTTTAAATTCATATGTTTTTGAAATTTCCGGGAATTCCCGGGAATAATTCATATTACTTCTTTTTTCCCAGGAATTGGAAAAGTCCGGGATATTAGATACCCTAATGCAAATGCTGAAAATTCAGATGCAAACGAAATTTATTTCAATTCAAATCTACTAGAGTTCGCTTCGGTGTAAATACGTTATAGTGTTGGCTTGGCAATGTGTTGTTAAGGCGTATAAACAATGGAGCTGTTTTTCGAATAATTCTGTGGATTATTTCTGCATGTTATATTTCCGTAATCTGAATTTCAAAGTCATTATTTATGCTGGCAACCACATGATATAAACTCGCTCTTACATTTCACATTAGGCTTGTTCATTTACTAATTTTATTTTACGAATTTGTAACACTTGTAACGGGCAAGAGTTCATTAACTCAAAAAGTTTGTAAGAAAAGAGCGTCAAAAGAGAGAAAAATATTGAGAGAAATAAAAATTCCTACAAATTATTACTAGTAAAATTTTTAATTGCAAGAATTATCCAACCACATGTTGTGTTTTTTTGTTGTAAAATTAATTATTTATTGCATTTATTTATTAAAAAAACATGTATACGCATGTAAATAGAAAGCATGTTTTCTTAATTTATTGCTTTTCTTTCATTAAGCCACATAAATTCAATTTTAATGGCAAATAATTTTGTTTGTTTCTCATATATCATCAGAGATGGAATGTGGCATTTTTGTATTTGTTTAATGAATAAAATTAAATATTATAAAAAATGCATAAAATTGTAAAAATACATGAAACTGTGTACAAAAATTGGATATTAAATGCCAATTTCTTAAAAAATTTTAACTTAAAATATTATCACACAAAATACATCAGCAGAAGTACAATTGTATCATGATTTCCATCTATGGTTCTGATATGAGTAAAATTTTCTTGTAAGTTTTTACAAGTAAAGTGTTCATTTACTTTTTCTTATTACACTCTCTTTGCTAGTTTCTGCTGACAAAGTAAATGAACAGACCCATTGTGGTAATTTTTTTCTATTTAAATTTTCTTTCTTATTTTTATAATTTTGTGCGCTTTATTTAAATTTACATTTTAGTTTCGTAGCAATACTAAAAAAACACACGAATTAATTAAAGCATTAAGTTCTGAGGGAAGATAATAACCACATGCTGCTGGCTTTATTAAAAAAAAGGAATGTTTTCTGTGTCACATTATTTGTTTGAGTTATTCTGTACGTGACCGTATGCATATGATTTAATCAATAACACAACATTTTTACACGCTTTTTTTTTGTTGTCAACGAAAATAAAAGAAAAAGATAAAGTAAAAACTTAATATAACAAAACTAATGACTCCAAGCAACAAAAGGTGAAAAATATTCAAACTGTTTGTTTGCTTGTTTATGTATTTATGTATGTACAGAATTCTGTTCCCTTAACAATTTGTGTATCCCACACGCTTATGTATGTATGTAATGACAAGTTAACAAATGTGTCCACATTTGTAAACGGTTGTTGGTATTACATTACAAATACTAATACATAAATACAAATGTGTGTGTGTATGTGTTTTGTTTGGAAGAGCAATGGGTGGACCATAATTCATGTGTGTGTCTTAAATAGAAAACAACATTTTATTATATTTTTTATATTTTTTTTTGTAATTGAAAAATGCAGTGTACTCAGAGCTGGATTATGTATGCAATAACTCATATGGCAAATAACCACCAGGGCTTTACTGGCTTGAAAAATTAATTTTTTATATATTTATTTCGCTTGATTTTTTATATAAATTTAGGTGGGTTTTATTGCTGAAACATTAAACATGCTGTTTAAATATAAAAGAAAAATATTTGGGCTTGTTCACAAGCATCTGTGATTTTAAATAGCTTAAGGCTGATACACTATCATAGAAAGTCATGCGATCTACGAAAAAATACAACCCTGGTGTAATGGAGTTTATGAACATTTTCAAAAGACAATAACAATTAATCACATCAGGGTTGTATTTTTTCGTAGATCGCACGACTTCTTATGAAAACCTCGCAAAATTCTTCATCGTCAGACATTATAGGTATTCACGTCAATATTTCCTAGAGTGGAAAAGGAGCAATTGGAAATAAATGACATTTTAACAACAACAAGCGCACACAGTTTTTTCCCTCAAAACTGCACTAGTTTATAACAGAAAATACCAACAGAAACGGAACGAAGGACAACAATTGCCAAGAAACTGACGAAATGCATTTTTTATATTTAACAGCTGATTGCTCGAAATTTTGTTTTTGAGTCATAAGCCACCTTTTCATAGACCGGGTCACATTTGTATATGTATGTGTGCATGAAGTTTGTATCAAGGATGCATTTTTAGCAATCTTATTTCTATGTATATGACATAAGTATGTATGTTATTTAAAATTTATTCACACTAAATTTAATTAAACGTTGTTCGTTAGATGCCTGCCTGGCAGCTTACGTTTACTAACACACCCACATTTTCTAGGCAAAGGTGAAAATATGAAAATTATATCGTGCTGGCATCTACAAAATGAATTGAATAATATATGTTTCTTATAAAAAATTAATTTGTTTGTCAAGTCAGCAGAATTTCCTGCAAATTAATTTTGATTAAGATTATCCAATGTGGCCATAAGCTGTGTGGCAGGTAGCTTCACGCTATTGTTGGTGTCCGCATCAGCCATTTATTTCCAAAAAGAAGTGGCTTATCATGAATCTATACGAATTAAACTTTATGATTTAGATTTATAGAAATTATAAACGAAAGCTAATTTCACTGTCTTTAACTAATTCAAATTAATTTTACTCCAGATACATTTACGTTATTTTAATTCCGTGAGATAACGAACCGATTCGGTTTCACATTGTGAATATGAAAATTGTCGAAAAAAAGTTTCCGAAAAGTAGACCAATTCAAAAAAAAAAATTTAACTGAATAAATATGCAGTCACATTCATTAGCGAGGCGACGATATGTTTCTTTTTGTACGTACAACTCATTCACTTAACTAATGAACATGTGCACGTATGTATGCACATATTTATGTAAAGCGTGTTTTTTTTGAGTGTTGCAACTTTGAGTAGGTTGGCATCACTGCTTTATTTGAGCACCCATTTAACAGCTGATTGTTGCTTTTTGTTTAGTTTACTTTTAAATTTCATCATGAATCGGCTTACACCAGAGCAACTAGAGCAAATTGTTGAAATTTTTAATCAAAATAATTGTTCTATTCGTCAAACTTAAAATTCAAAATTTTATTTTCCGAGGAAGCCCATTTCTGGTTGAATGGGTGTGTAAATAAGCAGAATTGTCGAATTTGAAGTGAGGAGAGTACACAAGCTTCTGTCGAAACATCATTACATCCACAGAAAATTACTATTTGGTGTACTTTGTGGGCTGGCGGAGTCATATGTCTTCCAAAACGTGGATGGTCAGAATGTTACTGTCAATGGTGAACGGTATAGGAACATGATTCGAAATTTCTTTCATACCTCAATTACATGCCATTAATATTGCTGATATGTGGTTCCTAAAAGACGCAGCCATACGCCATACAGCGGGCGCTATAATTAATTTAATCAAAGAAACTTTTGATGAAACAATAATTTCACGTAATGGCCCAATTAATTGGCCACGTGTGAGTTATGTTAAACTACTTGTCTGCGTCAATAAGCCACAAACAATTGAACAGCTGGAAACCAACATTAGAGGAGTTATCGGCGAAATACGGTCGCAAATACTGCGAAAAGTTGTTGAAAATTTGTGTTCCATATTGCGCTTTCTACGCGCCAGCCCTGGCGGCCATATGGCAGAAATCATATTTAAGCACTAAATTCATAAAATTTTCTTTCACATAAAGCCAATTTCATTTCCATTAAAAATATATTACCTTGTTTTACACACAAAAAGTAATATGAATGATTTTGTAATATTAATTAAAATATTTGTAGTATCAATTAAAAATTAATTATATTTTCACCTATAAAAAATTTGATTATATCAATTAAGTTTTTCCACTCAAATTAATTAATACAATTACAAATTTACAAAATAAATAAATACAATTAAATTCTTAATGGAAAATATTAATTGGTGAATACTTTTTTCTATATAATAATGATTTAAACTTCTGTCACTTTATAAAAAAAACACCCTTTTTTTCTCTTGTATTTACCTTGCGACTGTTTCCTCTAGAACAGCGCATCAATATTTCAAGGCAGGTTAATTGTAGTTTGTTGCTGCAACTTTTGAATGTGGATTAAGTTTACGTACATACTTGCAGTTTAGCATAGAGTCCGTATCTCTAATATAAATGAAAAGATTTCATTATATTTTCTTTAGAAAAAAATCTTTTATCTGTCTAAAAGATTATGTTTATTTCATTTAAAGAATTTTTGCACTGCACATGACATGAGATTTCTTTTTTTTTAAGATTTTATGCTGTTCTTGCTTAATTGTGAATGAAAAATGAAAAAAAATAAGTAAATAACGTCGGCTGGGAATATAAACCTGCTAACTCACTTGAACCGAGGAATGAAATTTTTTTTTTAAATTTTCTATACATTCAACATACATACATACATATGTATGTAGTTTTAGAAATTAGTAAAAAAATTTTTTTTTTTTGACAAGTAGATTTTTAATTTAAAATAAATATTTTTGCCAGTCTATGCGTCGTTTATTTTTCTTTTGAAAGGACTTGGGAAGTTTACATTCCAAGCTGACAACAAAGTCATTGCTGCAACCACAAAGTTGTCGGATTAAAGTCACAACAATTTAAACTTTAATTGAATCACAAAACTCTGCTAGAAAGTTGAGTTAAAGAAAAGCAAAGTTTTGAGTTTGGTTTACGTGATATGTAAGTAGTTTCTGCAAATCTAAAAAATTTATTTACCAGGGAAAGAAATTTATAATACAAGTGTTTCATGCGAATACACAAGTACAACTGGCAAAAAATTAAATAATATTTGGTGTACACATTTTGGTCAGTTTTCGGACAGAAAAAAACATTAGCAACAGTGAAATGTGCATATGATCCAGCTAAACCCCTCAATAATCAATTTCAATGTATTTTTAATAAACAAATATTTTACTTAATAAGTAAAAAAATAATTTGGCATTATTAGTGCGTTAACAAATGATAAACTAAACCTTAACGTAAAATTTTAAAGTTCTGTATTTTGATATATTTTTTTACAATGTAACAGACTAATATATTAACAGTTCATAGCCGTGTGAAAATTTAGAATTTTATCAAATAACGAGCTTTAAATTTTTATATCAAATGCTAAGGAAAAAAGTAAGAACCAAACTAACTTGGAGCAAAAAAAATTTAAAATTATATCTTAAAGTACAAAAGTAAAATTATATCTTAAAGTACAAAGGTGGAATAACAAGACGATTATACAAATGCATCAATTTGACTTAATTAATTTGTTCGAATCAAATTTACTGCCGTTACACGGTTGCCTCATTTAAAACAAATTTGTTTGGTGTTAGTTGGCGCAAAATAATAAAGTATAACCATAATTGCCTCCAAGCTGTCATGTGCGTTATAGCTTATTACAACACCTAAAATCAGCTGTTGTGCTAGGTTGCAAATTATCGTTTGTTTATGTGAAGTTAAAAAAAATTCTTTTATTTTTCTTCGAGTAATGAAAATTTGCTTTTTAAAAAAGGAAAATTATGGCCTGTTTCACAATAACGAAAGAAAACTTTCGACTGAAAATTTATATTGGGATCATTCATAAGACGTAGCTGTTGAGCTCAGCAGTTGTGAAACTGTTGGCAACTGTTTGCCCAAACAGTTACGTGTTAGAAACGGCTTGATGGATATAATTTACTTTTATATCTTTATTTCGGTACTTTGTCGCATTTTTAATGTTAAATTTAACAAATATTTGCTGCTGCCATCTAACAAAGCAAATAAAACGCACAGCTCTATTCAATCAGCTGTTCAGGCTGAGCACAACATAATGACTATAGGTAGCGAAAAAATTTCATGACGGAAAATTACTCAACTGTCGAGTGGAGCGGAAATATTCAACTATGCGTTTCTAAGACAAACACTCAATGGTTGCGCAACAGCTACGTCTTATGAATGCAACCATTGAAAACAAGAATAAAATATGAAAAATAATTTTTGTTTTCAAGATAAATTGTAGTTAGAAAGTATTCTTTCGTTATTGTGAAACAGGCCATTACATTAGCTTTGACTGAAGTGCCTGCCCTGATAAAACCAAAAATAAAAAAGAAGAAAGAAAATGTTAGAAAATATTGGCCACAGAGCGACTCTCAAGATGAAGTACTGATGACGCATTTGAAAATATATTGATGGAAATCATTGAATTATATTTTAAAACAGAAAATTGTTTAATTAATTTTTTGATCTTTTGTATGTGTCGAATTAAACTTTTTATTAAGCTTTAGGTCAATTTTTATATATTTAATTTTTTATTTTGATATTTCGTTAGCATTTGATTAACTTCTTCAAGGTATTTCTTATTTTTTTTTTTGGTATTTAGTTTTTGTCTTGTTTGTAATTGAAAGGAAAAATTAAAAAACCTAGATATGAAAAAAAAAGAAAATGAGAAATATCCTAAAGAAGTTAACCAAAAGTTAACGGAATAAAAAACTAAATATATAAATTTTAGCTAAAGCTTAATAAAAAAGTTTCATTAAAGCTGCAAATAAATTATAATTATAACATGTAAAAAAAAATTATTAAAAACTTTTTTTCTTAAAACCCTTTAAATATAAAATATTGGTCAGTATTAAGAAAGTTACAAGAAATTTTTAGTTCGCCTGGAGAGCTTAAAGTTCATCATATATAAGTCTGCTCCTGGTTTAGGAGATATTGTGCTAGAAACTTTACTCCTCTGCTATAATCATTTGAATATTTAGGCAAATTCATTGAGTTTCCTTAAAGTTCCATACTAACCTCAATTTTTTTAAAAATAATTTACATCACTGTGCGCCGCTATTCATAAACGTTTATTAAAATTATTATTTTTTTGGTTTATCACATGAGCTTTAAAAAAACTGTTTAAAGAGAACCTTATGCCTATCAATTTTTAATGCTTAAATCTAAAAAATAATTCTTTGTCAGACTGTCGACTTGAGCAACAATGTTATAGCAAGATTACACATCTTTTTTAATGATTTTCATAAAAGCTTTCTAAACAAATCGACTGCTTGACTATTGGAAACATTAAAAAAAAACCTTTTGTTGAAAAGAATACTCTGCTTGCTTCCTTTAAAAATAATATAAGGAAACCGTGGTATATTAATGGCAGCCCATATTGCTGGAAAGTATTAAATAAAATTCTACCATATCGAATTTTAACCACTATTTTTATTACAAATTATTTACAGTTTACTTTTGACTTGTATAAAAAAATCTATACTTCCTTGCAGTCATTTGCATACACTCCTTTGATTACTTATAGTTTCTTGGTTAAGAAAAAATAATTTTATTTAGTTGCTTACAATTTTTTGTTTTTTTTTTGGTAAAAAAATTGGTAAAATAATATTTTTTTGCCAAGGAAATCCATATTTTTTTTAAGCACCCGAAAATTGAAAATAGATTGATATATTTCGTTTTGAATAAATTGAAAATAAGTACACTTATATATTAAATTAAAAAATTTACAACTTTCTGTCGTCAGGTTGCAATAAAAATAATATGAACAAATAAAAAACAAAATAGATTAAATAAACTTTTACTAAAATAACAAAGAAGTAGAAAGACAAGACTCATCTCAAATAGTAAATCAACAATAACTGAGAGCAAACAAAAACTAGATGACAAGCCAGCAAGATATGAAATTATTATTTTTAGTTATTATTTTTAATCAAATATTTTGCTGCAGCAAGACTTAATCCATATCCTCTTTGGGTGGTGTTTTTTAGTTGCAGCCCCTCTTACCCCCTTCGTACGATTGCTGTTACTATTTGATTGTTTGCTTTGTAAGATGAGTGAATGTAATAACTAAGTTTTGTTATTCTAGTAGTCCTTATTGTTGTAGTTTATGGAAAAATATTTCATTTTATCAACAACATCAACATTTACATCCTCGTAATCAACATATTTTTATATAATCTTAAAGCATGACTGCTAACACAGCAACCAACAAACAACCTTTGGAAAAGTACCAACAATAACAACAACATCACCAGTAGTAGCAGCAGCAGCAGCAGCATCATCACTAGAAATATTTAAACCAAGCAACCTCTCCTCATGCTTTAAGGATTTCTGACACATCAATAAAACTCTTTTCATTTCGACTTGTTGTTTTTTAATTTGGGAATTATTTTTGTTAGGAGCGTTGGGTTCTGTTCTCTTTTTGCTTATTACTTTTTTTGTTAAAATCAACCCAAAACTAAAACAATAATACCGAAAAGGACTTAATCTACTGCTTACAGTAGTTCCCAAAGGATAACAAGTTTTTTGGGGTAATAAATGTTGTTTTACTAGTATATGCAATTATTTTTCCTTAAATGTTTTAGTTTATTTAGTGCCCCCAAGCTTAGTTTCTGTGCACAGTGGGCTAAATAAAAATTAAAAAGTTTTATACTTCGATTTTTTTTCTCTAGCTTTTATGGACTTTAATTCAAATTAAATGCATTTTAAGGCAGAATAAAAGTTTTGGATCTTTATATATCTTAAATGAGCCGCTTTAAATATTTGCTTAACTATTTTTGAACTAACCCGGCGTGTTTCGTAAATTAAGGCAACTTTCTAATAGCTTTAGTTACGATATTTACGTAATTGAAATATCACTCATTTACTCATAACTTAAAAAAATGGAATTGCTAATTTAATTACGCAGACTTAATCCTGATATCCTTCATCATATTATGTAAAAACTTCATACAAATCCAAACTAAATTTTAAATTTTCATTAAGTTGTGTGAAAGTAGAAAGCTTTAAACTCGTTTTCTGCAAACTAGTTTTTTTTTTGAGTTATGACGTTGTTGGAGTAAATGAGCGATATGTATTTTATTTTTTTTAATTTTTCTTGATCTCAATTTTTTCAAAAAGCACATAAAAGAAAAATACGTTTTACATAAAAAAGCTTTTAAAAATAGTTTTTTTTACAAAAAGTACCTTCTATAAAATTCACCTATACAAAAAGTAACTTTTACAATTAATACAATTAGCAAAAGTACCTTTTACAAAATATACCTTTTACCAAAAGTACCTTTTACCAAAAGGTACCTTAAACAAAATTGTACCTTTTAACAAAAGTACCTTTTAACAAAAGTACCTTTTACCAAAAGTACCTTTTAACAAAAGTACCTTTTACCAAAAGTATCTTTTATCAAAAGTACATTTTAGGAAAAGTACCTTTTGCAAAATGTACGTTTTAGCAAAAGTACCTTCTACCAAAATTACCTTTTGCCAAAAGTTCCTTTTATCAAAAGTACCTTTTACCAAGAGTACCTTTTACTAAGAGTACCTTTTACCAAAAGTAGCTTTTACCAAAATATTCTTTTACCAAAATATATTTTAACAAAAGTACATCTTACCAAAAGACCATTTTAATAAAAGTACCTCTTACCAAAAGTACTTTTTATTAAAAGTACCTATTATGAAAAGTACATTTTACCAAAAGTACCTTTTACCAAAAGTACATTATACAAAAATACGTTTTACCGAGAGTATATTTTACCAAAAATACCTTTTACCAAAAGTACCTTTTATCAAAAGTACCTTTTACCAAGAATACCTTTTACTTTCTCAAAAATATCTTAAACAAAAGTGCTTGCTACAAAAAATTGTTTTACAAAAAGTACCTTTTACAAAAATTATCTTTTAAAATAAGTACATTTTACAAAAAGTACCTTTTAAAATAATTACATTTTACAAAAAGTACCTTTTAAAATAAGTACATTTTACAAAAAATGTATTTCAAAATTTTTTAATTTACAAAAAGTTCCTTTTATAAAAAGTACCTTTAACAAAAAGTACATTTAACGAAAAGACCCTGGTACAGGAAGTTACTTTTATAAGAGAAAGGTACCTTTTACAAAAAGTACTATCTCGAAAATGTACATTTTGCAATAAGTATCTTTAAAAGGCCGTTAAAAAAATACAAAAAGTACTCAAAAAATCAAAGGAACTTTTTTAAAAAGTACCCTTAATATCTTAGAAAGTACCTTTTAAAACTTTTGTGAAATGTTTTTAAAGTATCTATTATAAAAATAAACCTTTTCTAATAAGTGTCTTAGTAAAAAGTACTTTTCATAATATGTACATTTTGAAAAAAATATTTTTTAAAAAAATATCTGTAACAAAAAACATTTTTTAAGGTACTTGTTAGAATGAATTTTACACTTTATAAAAAGTAATTTAACAGAAAATATTTATTAATTAAAAATACATGGAAATTTGTTCTTAATTTTTTTTTGGTACATTATACTAATTATAGCTTTATGCAAAATACCTCTGAAAAAGTACCACTTTGTTCTTTTAATTGTATATTTTTACGAATATCTCTTCTTTCAACTTGTTTGTTTGCTTTGTCCCACTGTCTTAATAAAATATAAATTATTAAAACTTATGTAAGTATATGTACTTACATCCCAAAGTTTTTCATGCGGTTTTTATTTAGAAGAGCTTTTGTACACTAGTTGTGTGAGTTGTTTTATGTGTATGTATGTATGTGTGTATATATATTTTTAATTCCAGTTACTGAGAGTAATACTAGAAGCATCATAGTTGGTAACAATGCCAACATAATTTTTTTCATTTCTAATTTGAACTTATGACACGTAGGCAATCGATTGCTTAAAAAGAATAACTTAATTTTTGTATTGCTACACTACTGATGATGCGGTTTTTCTTTTTATTCTTATGAGTTTTGTTGTGCACATGCTTTTTTTTGTTACTTGAAAATTATCAATTCCTTAGGAACTCCTGAAAGAAAAATTAACAAGAAATAAAGAACCGGAAAACTCGAGTCACTACAAAAATACGTGTGAGAGACAAATGTGAATGTTCATTTAAGTTACAACACTTTGTGTGTGGGATGTTGGAGACTCGACACGTTTTCTTTAAATTATTTTGTTCTGTTATTTTACTTTTTCTTAAAAACATTTTTTATTCATTTAATTGGTTTTTCTTAGCAGTGGTCACTTAGTTGTGGTAAAAAATTTTTGATATTTTGTTTCTTCTTTTGGCGTTTTTTTTAGAAGTGAGGAAAATTGAAAATTATGTATGAACAGCTCTTGAACGTGAGTAAATCGAGAAATTAGATGCCAAAATTAATTGTTATGAAGTAAAAAACATTTCAAAGAATTTTATTCAATAGCAATTGTAGTTTTATTGAATATTTTTTTCAGAATCCTTAAAACAAAAAAAAAAATGCAGAAAGTAAATAATCTTACGAAAAAAAACACTCGGCTTTGTTCGTATGCATCGTTTGCACTTATTTTCGTGTGAGTTCAGATGTTAAGACACATGCTACAACTGTTTGAATTGAGATATAGAAAATACAAATGAAAGCATACAAATTTAGAATAAAAAATTATTCATACTCGTATTATGAATGAATATTTATTGAATGAATTTTAGGTACACTTATCCTTTGATATACATGATACTTTTTTTACACGATTATTTTGGCTTTCGTGTAAATTGAGAGGTTTATGAAATACCTCGACTTACACGATTTTTTTATGTGTTTTATTGAATATTTTTATCTCTAATAGGACGTTCAAGTCAGTTCTTACAATATTCGTTAAATCAATGATTGCTCACATCAATTTTTAAAATAACGTCTATTTCTAAATACTAAGTAAGATTCATACATACATAATTTTTTAATAAAATCAATTTTTTACGCGATTCTGCCTTTATTTTCGATTTACACTATTTTTTATACAAAAATTTAAAATTTCGATTTACACAACTTTCTCAGGAACGTATCTGCCGTGTAAATCGAGGGATAGGTGTACTCATAATATACTCGTACATACGTATGTGGAATGTAAGTGATACTACTAAATATCACTCATACGCCACCGACAATATTGAAAGTGTCGCACAGTGTGGGTTAGAGGCTGGTTGGTGCCTTGTTTGAATATACATACGAAAATTGTTGAGCAACATTGATTTATCCTTGCGAAAAAAATAGACATGCTGCTAATCTAGTCCATCTCTAGATTTTGATAAATTTCTCGCTTTTATTGCTTGAAAGTATGCAACATTGTTTAAAATTCCGTGCTAAAAAATATACTGCTCATGTTGTTTTGCAGCTGAAACAAATATTATATCAGAAAGATTTTGCATAGAGAAATATGCTGCCAGATAAATTTAGGTTTTTTCCGCAATATTAAATACTTTTACATGTAGTTGACAGAATTTCGCATGAAAAACTCTCTATAATAACAATAAACAAATTGGTTAGAAAGAATATTTATTTGTTTATCTAATTTTTTTACCTTTTATACAACATGAAATTAAACTATTTTTTAAGCTTTAGGTCAGTAAATTTTATATAGTTTTAGTTTTATGTTTCGATATTTCATTAACCTTTGGTTAACGTCTTTAGGATTATTCTTATTTTATTTTATATATATTTTTTTTTTGATAATAAGTTTTTGTCTTTTTGCTTTTCAATCACAAATTTCGTTTTTAATCAAGGGTGTTTGTCAAAAGAAGCCTTGGTAGCTCCTCTTAAAAATGTCAAGGAAAGTGCAAAAATAGAAATTATTAAGAACTCACTATTTATTTAATAATGTAGGAGCAGGAACTTTCATAACTGGGTTGTACAAATTGCATTAAATAAATTCCGTAAAGTGCGACTTTCAATACCACAAGAAGGCTCCCCTACTATAATTTGGCGCTTTTTTCGGTTTTTGGCAATTCGTTTTCGTTTTTGGCTATTTTATCGGTTTATGGCGACTTATTTTAGTTTTAGCAAATTTTTTTCGTTTTGAAGATTTTTCTCGGTTTTTGGCGCTTTTTTGTTTTGGCGAACAATCATTTGCCTTCTAATCATAAATTCGGCTAAAATTTTTTATTTAAGATAAAGGATATATGGCAGATTGTCATGTCCTTGCACCGAATCAAACAAAATTTACAAGAGAACTTAGAATCACAATTCTAAAAATATATATAAATTTTTAGTGCTTTTTAATCATAAATTCAGCTAAAATTTATTTTTTGGAAGATAGTCGTGTCCTTGCACCGAATGAAACAAAATTTACAACAGAACTTAGATTAATAGTTCTAAAAATATATATGAAATTTCGGTGCCCTATAATCACAAATGCGTCCAAAATTTGATTGTTGAAGAGTAGGATATATGGGAGTTAGACATGTCCTTGCAACGAATGAAATAAAACTTACAACAAAGATTAGATGCACAACTACTAAAATATATATTTACTTTTTGTAAGATGTAATAAAAATTCAGCTTAAATAAATATTTGAAGAAAAAGGATATATAAGAGGTTGTCATGTCCTTGCACCGAATTGAAAAAAATATACTACATAACTTAGATGCTTAGTTCTTAACATATGTTAAAAAAAATTTGAGTGTCTTCTAAACATAAATTCAGCTAAAATTCATTTGTTGAAAAAAGGATATATGGGAAGAAGTAATGTCCTTGAACCAAATGGTATAAGATTAGTTACAGCAATAAAGTGGAAAATTTTACAGCCATATACCAGTTTTCGCTACATTCGGGTAATAATTGGAGATAAAATTAAAACATTAAGATTCGGGATTTATGGGAGGTAGGCATGTCCTTGTACCAATTTATATCAAACCTTAAATTTTGCTTAGTTCTGTTATAAAAATGGCTCTGCCAGTTTTGTCATTGAAGAAGCTCGGCGATCTTACCACTTGAATATTAAAAATTAAACTAAATAGAGAAGTGAGAAGTATAGTAGTAAGAATCGTAGCATTAAATATATATATATATATATATATATATATATATATATTGTCAAATAAATTGAAAAAAGGAAGCTTAAGCGTGTTATACTGCCGCAAAAGTTTTTTTTATTATTTTCCATTTCAATATTAATATTAATTATTTTCATTTTGTTTTTTCTCTGTCATGTATTTGAAGCTTTAAAAATGCCCACAAACGATACCCTGCACGAATTCAATCACAATAACAACATCATACCAGACAGTTATGACAACACACAACCGGAATTTGATAACTCAACAGAACGAGACGTTATAGCAGCCGTGGGTACAACCGCGCGTTTACATTGTCGCGTGAGAAACTTGGGCGATCGGGCGGTATCGTGGATACGTAAAAGAGACTTGCACATACTCACAATAGGCATAATGACCTACACCAATGATCAAAGGTTTCTGGCGCGCCACATAGACAACTCCGACGAATGGGTGCTGAAAATAGTGTCTGTGCAGCCGAGAGATGCGGGCGTGTACGAGTGTCAAGTGTCTGTGGAACCAAAAATCAGTCAAGCCTACAAATTAATGGTAGTTAGTAAGTGTCTTTAAATGGAACTTTCTGCTTGGTGTCCTTAACTCTATTACATATTTGTTTTTTCCTTACAATAGCCTCTAAAGCACAAATTCTAGCCAACCGTGAACTGTTCGTGCAAAGTGGCAGTGACATTAATTTAACCTGCATTGCACCGCAAGCTCCCGGTCCCTACACTCACATGTTGTGGTATAAAGACAGCGAACTAATCAACGACTCCACGAGAGGAGGCATACGTGTTGTATCCGAACAGCAAATGAAAACCAGCAATTTAGTGATTTCACGTGTGACACACACCGATTCGGGGAACTATACATGTGCGGCAGACAATTCAAGTAAGTTGTATGTTAAGGGAGTTTGCAAAAAAAAAGATTATCCGCCATTGAGTTCAAGGCTTGGTTTGGAACGCCATTTATTTTTCTTATTTACTTTTGATTTTTTGTATATTTTTCTCTCCACAGATAGCGACAGTGTTTTTGTACATATCATCAATAGTGAAAAACATGCCGCCATGCAACATGAGTTAGCTTCACGACTGCACATACCACGTAGCCTTCTAGTGATACTAACTTTTTGTTATGTAAGTATAAATTTTAAAATGAAAAAAAATCATTAAATAGCTTATGACATCTAGAAGTCATTGTTTTCTACCACAAATTGAAATCTGATGACTTCTCATTTGTTTTTCTTTTCGTTTTTTTTTCTTTCTTAACAAATCCATTGATGATAAAAAGTGCACATCATGCCTTGAGTTACATTATGACTAAGCAAATAATGAGTAAAAAATTATTACTGTAAGTGAATTAAAAAGAAGTTTGAAATGAAATGAAAGCAAGTTGGTAATTGGTAAAAGGGTAATTCATTTTGAGGTGAATTTTTGCTTCAGTGTTTTAGGGGAGTGATAACTTTTTAGGCCTGCTAAGTGTTTGTAGTAATTGAATTAATTTTTAAAATTAAATATTTTATTGTTTAAAAAATTCCAAGGATCTTAAGACAGCTGCTGGGATACAAGATAAAAAAGTGTATATACATGACATCTATCAAGTTTATATACATAAATTAATTACTTAAACTTCCACTGGAGCTCTAGTCAAATCAAGCTAAGGTTCACATATACGTATATATTTAAAAAAAAAGGTGATGAGGTTCCCCTGAATTTTTTACAGAAAGCCATGTGTTTGCTATTAACTGAAGAAGTTGGTGCATTGAGGGCAAAGCAAATAATGGTATGTGGGAGGCCGAGTTCTATCCCTGGCTTAAATCAATTATGTTAATATCACAGACTTTTTTTTGACATACAACCGTATATATGCTAACGCTTATCGCAGCTTCTTCCTGAAGAAAAAGATTTTTTTTTCATTTGTATTTTTAATAAAAATCCGTCTGTACATTAATGTTTATTTGCTTCAGTCCCGTGGAGTCTCCATTTTTTTTATATATTATGATTTGATCAGGCTAACTTAGCATTTACCCACGTAAGTGCACGTTCGATAATACAATACAATACAATCACATTTTTTTATTTAGTGGCCAGCTTACAACAAAATATCTTTGTAAGTAAAATGACAAATGAAGAAAGAGTATTAGCAAGAGTGAGTTTTGTATAAATTTATTAGTAATTCGTATAATAAAAGTAATATTTATTGCAGATTTCCTACCTAAAAACATAATATATAAAAGAAACAGAACTGTACAATAAGGCATCTTAATCATATTTTTATATATGAATTTTATGCATTTTCACAAAACAAAGTTATTGAAGAAAGTATTATTTTCAGTAATTTTATGATATCGGGAATACGGCAATACTGGATTCATATATTTTTAAAATAAACATATTTTTTCATTCAAAAGCAAATTTATTTTCATAGGATGAGTACGCTTCGATAACGTTTTTAAATTGAACTAACAACTGACTGTGTAAACTCTCAAGTAACTTGCAAGGCTATCGGATATTTCTTCGAAATTTTCGTTTATAATACCTATACAATACTTGCAAGTAATTACTTTTATGTTTAAATGCAAGGTAAAGTTCGTATCGCTTTGTAAGCAATAATAAGATGTGATAATTTTTAATGAATAAATAACTCCAAAGTTAATTGTAAATATTCTGACAAACATTTAGTAGAACGGAACAACTAGCTGTTTTTAAAGGCCACTACACCTTCATCATCAGCGTTTTATTGGATTTGGTCCACTGTATGTGGTGTCAGTTGATGTAGATTTCTGCTTTATATACGCAACTTTATTGCAAATGGAATATGTGAATTATTTTTGATTCAACGTATTACAATTTGCTGAAAGCTTTTTATGAAATCAAAGCTCAAAGTCAAAAACTTGTTTCATTTTACACTTGGAATTGAGGAGAAATTTACCAATTTCAATTTCTACACGTTAATTCACGCCAAATCCTTATGGGAACCAGTTTCATAAAATGCATATTACGAGTACATTTTTAAGAGACTAATGTTGAAGGCGATTAACCATTCAGGTACTAGGGGTATTTGGCCTGTTTAATAAAAAGCTTAGAAGTAAACTTTCAAAGCTCCGGTACAGTAATTTTAAGTAGAGTTCGGGTAATGTTGAAGTGCTTTTGTCGAGGTCCCTCTCCCCAGGGGAGTCTATGTATTTAGACTACGGGTGTTGCAATCCCGGGGCCCCAGCTAAGGGTAATGTGGTTTTTTCCGCTGGCGGACCTTTGGCCCATTACCCGTAAAACTTATGTTGTTACTACCCGATCTCTGAAATAACAGAGCAAAGGATGTGCACATGTTTATAAAAGGAAAACAAATATTAAAGGACCGTTGTTGCCAGCTGGGTGCAGCGTCACCTAGAACTGCCCCTGAGTTCAAAAGACGATAGAGGTGAAGCCCTTGTGGTGGAACTTCGAGGTCTGACCAGAGGCTACTTCTGGTTCCACGGGTGCCGGTTGCCCGACAGCTGAGCTGCTCAGAGATAAATGCATTGCGGTTGTCAAGATTCTGTGCTGAAATGGTTGTGCGTACTACCTGGGGCGGTACTTCGAGGCCGTCTTGTTGGGTTTAAGGTGCGTTTATCAAACATGATCGATCGTAGTAGGCACAAGATCTTGGTGGCGTGCTTGCGTTCTTCTCGCGCGGGTGGTTCCCGCTGCTCTGAAGTTTGAGTGCATGTAGCGGTCGTCAGTATCCTTTGCTAAAATGCCGAGTTCGTCCTACCCCACGGGGTTAAAAGGATGATTTTGGTATGTGTGGAGTAGGCACTGGATACTTGGCGACACAGGCATGC
Organism: Tachina fera; assembly: GCA_905220375.1. Taxonomy (NCBI): domain Eukaryota; kingdom Metazoa; phylum Arthropoda; class Insecta; order Diptera; family Tachinidae; genus Tachina; species Tachina fera. The sequence goes on from LR999963.1 coordinate 184,303,207, forward strand.
GTTCGGTACGGATGAGTGGTAGCTATGCCGGCAATGGTTGAGGAATTCTCTTGGGGACTACGCTATGGTGTATACACAACACTATAGCGTTGAAGCCGGAGAATTATCGTGGTGGCTGTGGTTGCTACCAAAATCGCTGGGAGAATAGTCTTGGCTTCCCAGTGTTAAATCAATGCTAGTGATTGGCGTGACGCGGTCAGCCAGACACTATTCTAGGTGCTGTTGCCATTCAACAGAAGCTGCTATGGGCACGGACATAGCAGCAGAGTTTAGATAGCTCAAAGTACCTAAGCAAGGTACTTGAATGTAGTACAGGGATAACTATATACAAAAGATTGCAACCTATGTGCCTTTTCGGAGTGGACATAGGTTCATTCTAAAAAGGGTGCATGGGGGCGTTGGTCTGGCGTCTAACCCAGCACCCGGTGCTTTGGCACCCGTGAGGTAAGGCCGTCAAGGCAGGTACTCACGGAAAGCTTTTGCACATCTGTCGAGGTCCCTAAGATTGCAACCTGTGTGCCTTTGAGGAGTGGGCATAGGTGCATTCTAAAAAGGGTGCATGGAGGCGATGCAAATCTGTCGAGGTCCCTAAAAAACTTCAATAGCTGCTAATCTAAATTTTCAACCAACTTAAAAAAAGCAGAAAGTTAACAATTCGTATCTATTTGTTTTTAAGGGTGTTACTTCATACCTCGGTACAGTTTACACCGATTGTAAAGATAATTTTTTTTATTTCAGAGGGTAGAGCTTTCCATTGGTCCCATTTTTAAATATAATTTTATGATATTCTACTTATTTGATTGCTGCGAAACCTATAAAACACCTTTGGTTCTTGTAATTACACAACGTGAAGGTTTAAAAAATGGGCGGGGTTACGCCCATAAACATTTATTATAATATTTCACGCGGTCTTACTTAAACGATTTTTATCCACGATTTTTTACGACACCCCTTGAGCTCTAATATAGACACAATCCTCCATTTAACAAATGGGCGGAGTGACGCCCATAAAAAATTTATATTTTATTTTAAGTGGTTCTACTTTACCGAATTTTACAAGACTTAGCACGTATCCTGAGCTCTAAAATCCACACAATCTTGCATTTAAAAAATGGGCAGGAATACGCCCACTAAAATTTAATTTCATACTTCAGGTATTTCTTCTTATGTTCTTCTTCAGATCTTTGCTTTGAAGTCGGTGTTTTTTTCGGCAGAACGAATTATTTATTTTACTTTTTTTTTATAATCGTAAAATATTATGTAAGCAAATTAATGCGAAGAACCGCTTATGCGGAGATTATCTCAAAGGTGATCGTATATTAATCTCGAACAATATTTGTATTTAAAGAACTAATTATTTACAATAAAAATTCACATACTCGTGCAAACGTCGAGCCGAACATAGTCACCAAGGTGATAAATAATTTTTTTAAGTTCCTTTGAATAGAAGATATCCAACCTTTAACATACCACAAAATTAAAAACCCTTTGTAATCTAAAGAAACTTGTGATTTTAGAACTTAAATTGGTTGAGAAATTGTATTAAAAGAAAACATGATGAAGACTCATGCAGCTTTTTGTGTTAACGTGTTAAAGTTTTAAATATAATAAAATAAAATAAAAAAAACCATTTCTCTCACTCATTGTCGTCGTATTATTTTACATTCTTATGCTATTATGTCACAATTGCCATTAATTTATAATTGACTAAGACCATTCGGTTTTAATTTCACCACTAATTGAATTTTCTTTTTCTTCTTCTGCTCTTTCCCTCGGCTTGGCGCTTTGCTCAAAATTCTTGCACAACATTTGCAACTAAAAGATTTTACAACGAGTCATTAAATGAAACTACAAGCATCAACTATAGTCTGCTTTAGCACTACACTACACTTTAGTCCTAAAATAATAATAAATTACATTTAACCACCGCCAGTAGCAGAACGAAAAAAGAAAAATAAAAAATCCAGTAAGAAAAAAAAACAACAACTAAACAACTGAGCAACAAATTAAACTAAACTAATGATTATGTTGTAGTTGTGTAGTGGCCCTGATTATAAATAAATAAAGAAGCACACAAATGCAATCAGTTACAAACGTTGGCTCACTCACCTGCTACGCTCTGGTGTTACTCATACACGTATTCATACACATGCATATATAGAAGGTGAGGAAATAATGTGCGTTGGAGCTTATTTGAGGGCGGCTGAAGTTTACAGCAAGTTCGAAGGTAAGTTTAAATGCTTAAACTATTTGGTAAATGGGAAATATGTGTGTGTGTGCATTTCAAGTAGAATAATATAAAAGCCATAAGCAAAGAAGTGGCAATAAATTATTTGCGTATTTCTCATATGTTATTATGCCAGCATGTCTTATTTGTAACAGTAGGATGACAGTAGATTAGAAATTTAAGAAAAAAAGTTTCTCTAAAAAAATTTAAAATTGGAATATTAATTGGATGTTTACTATCAAAAGTCCTTTTTTTATATTTTAAAACATTGTAAAGAATTAAATTCTTTAAATTTTCAAAAACTTTAAACTTAGAAATCCTAAAATTGAGAAAAAAAATACTGAAACGAAAAATCGCTAGCGCTTAAATAAAAAATATCACTAAAAAAATAAATCGCTAAAAAGTAAAAAATCATACAAAAAAGTCATAAAAACTTCCACATTATTAAAAGTAAAAAAAAAATCCAACTAACCGAAAAAAATCGCTAAAAGGAAAAAATTGCTAAAATTTAAAACAATCGACGAAAACAAAAAAAAACCCAAAAAACGCAAAAATAATTTCAAAATCAAAAAAGCACCTGAGTTAATAAAAATCGCTAAAACTAAAAATATATATCGCTGAAAACAAAAATAAATCGCTAAGGCTGAAAAACCGCCGAAACGAAAAAAAACAAAACCTAAATTGAAAAAACAGCGAAAAACTCGAAAAAATCATTAAAAATAAAAAAGTGCCCTTCATGTGCAAGACAAAGTTGCACTTAACAAAATTGATTTTTTTAATCTTTTTTCCAAAAGTCCTTTTTTATTTTTTTAATTATTTAAAAAAGTCAATCTCTTGAAATTATCAAAAACTTTTAAATTTAAAAATTCTTAATTAAAAAAAAACTGAAAAATTTTCAAATGAAGAAAAACGCTTAAATGAAAAATATCACCAACATTAAGATAAAGCGGTTAAACAAAACAAAAAAAACGCCAAAATGAAAAAAGCCAACAATCTAAAATAAAGCTAAAAGTAAAATAAGTCGCCTTAAACGAAAAAACGCCACAAATGTAAAAAAAAACAAAAACAAAAATAAAAGCGCCAAAATTAAGACGAAGCTCCAAAATTAAGAAAAAGTCCCGAAGCAAGAAAAAAATTGTTAGAACTAAACATATTTATCGTAAAAAACAAAATCAAAAAATCGCAGAAAGCCAAAAAATATCTCCAAACATAAAATAAATCGCTAAAATGCAAAAAAAAACACAAAAAACAATATCTCTAAATACCGATAAAATCGCCAAAAACTAAAAAAACGCCGAAACGGAAAAAATCGCCCAATTTAAAAAAATTGGTAAAGCTAAAAGAAACGGCCCAAAACTAAAAAAACGCTTAAAAATCTAAACAAACCCAAAAAAAGAGCAAAATTAAGAAGAAGCGTCAAAATTAAGAAAGAGCACCAAATCAAAAATACCTAAAACTAAAAATATGAGAGTGTAAAAAACAAAAAAAAAACGCGAAAACCGAAAAAAATTCAACAAAAATAAAAAAATAACAAAAAAAAAACGCCAAAACGAAGAAAAACGAACAACTAAAAAAATTACTTAAACTAAAAAAAATTGCTAAAAACGAAAAAAGTCAAGAATCGGAAGAAGCCTCGTAAACAAAAAACAAGTGTCAAGGTTAAGAAAAATAAGCAAAAATAAGTACTGCAGAAAACAAAAATAAATCGCTAAAGCCGAAAAATTATCACCAAAAATAAAATAAATCGCTACAAGGGCAAAAATTATCAAAAAGGAAATCGCAGAAAACCGAAAAATCTCTAAAGCCGAAAAAAGCGCTCAAACTAAAAAATTCGCTCCTACTAAAATAAATAGCCAAAAAACGAAAAACGCAAAAAGTCAAAAGAAAATCCTGAAAAAACGAAAAAAGCATCAAAATTAATAAAAAGCGTCCAAATTAAGAAAAAGTGTCAAAACTAAAAAAATCGCTAAAACTAAAAATATGCATTGAAAAAAAAAACCAAAAACAAATCGCCAAAGCCGAAAAAATATCACCAAAACTAAAATAAATCCGTAAAATACAAAAAATAACCGAAATCTATTAGAATTTCGAAAAAAATCGTTAAAAACGCCCAAACTAATAAAATCGCTGAAACTAAAATTATTTGCCAAGAACAAAAAAAAAACCACAAAAGTCTAGAGAAAATTCCAAAGAGAAAAAAGCGCCAAAATTAAGAAAATCACTAAAACTAAAATAAATCGGCAAAAAAACTAAAAAATAGTTAAAATTAAAAATATGTTGTGTTAAAAACAAAAACAAATCGCCAAATCCCAAAAAAGTATCACCAAATATAAAAAAATCGCTAAAATGCCAAAAATAATAAGAAAAAAAATTGCTGAAAACCGAAAAAATCACCAAAATCGAAAAAAGCACCCAAACAACAAAAGTCATCGAAACTTAAATAAATCACCAGAAAGGAATAAAACACCAAAAATATAAAAAAAAAATTCCAAAATAAAAAATCACGAATATTAAAAAATAGCACCAAAACTAAAAAAGCCGTAAAATTACAAAAAATGCACTGGAAAAAATACAAAAAAAAAATCGTCAAAGCCGAAACATATATCACAAAAATTAAATAAATCCGTAAGATTTAAAAAAGCACTAAGCATGAAAATACGCCAAAACGAAAAAAGCGCCCAAACTAAAAGACGTTAAGGCAAAAAAATAAAAAATAAAAAAAGCCAATAATCTAATAAATCCAAAAAACAAAAAAAAGCTATAAAATTAATACTAATAAAAAACTAAAAGAAATCGCTAAAACTAAATATATACATTGCATGAAACCAAAACAAATCACCAAAGCTGAAACAATTGCATAAATGAAAAAACACGCGAATTTTAACAAAATCGCAAAAAAACTGAATTAATTGCCAAAAAGAGTCAAAGATTTCACTTTACTAAATTTATGTTTTCAAATTCTTTTTAAGTCGAGTCACCTTTAGATTTTTATACATTTGAAAACATTTAATGTGAATTATACCGCGTGCATTCCAAAAAGTGGCCTTCATGATATTAGTGTCTAACAATTACATCTTGGCCTTCTTTGGCACCGACTCACCTCGAGAAAATAATTGCTTTGACGGCTGTTTGGTATACGGTGTGTTGCGATTGGTCCATGTTTCGTACAACTTGTCCATATTGCGTTTGTACAACGCTAAACATACCAGCAAAGTTGTCACACGATGGATAGCGTAAGCACATACGCAGCTCCCATTTTGCAGAGAGCTTTCTCATACACAAGTGATAATTCAAAACTTAATTTGTTAAGTTAAAATTTATTTGAAGAAAATTGTAAAGGCGTGTTGTTAATTGACCACAAGTAATGAAATTTTTTGCTGCCTTTATTTATTTATACATTTTTTATTATATATATATTTATTATTTAAATAAAATTTTTTTCTACAAAACATCCCATATGTATCCTATTTCAAATACTTATGAGTATAATATATTACCTTTGCATACTAATATGTGCTAAATTATGTTTTTGTTTGTTATTTATGTCTGTTTAACTTAATTCTAATGTTTCTACACTTTTGTTCCATGCATGCTTGTATATGTATATCATTTTACTATTTTTTTTCCTTTTTCTAGATTATGCAAAAGGTAGAAATGTTACGCAAAATTTGCTGTTACCTCTTCCACTCCCAACATTATATTCACATCAAGGGGTAGAAATAAATAAACTGGAGCAGAATACAACAACAACAACAACAGCAAGAAGAAATGGCAAAATATTTTTATTTGTTTTTATTTATTTTTCACTCTCTCATTTTTGATTTGCATGTTAAGGAATATATAGAAGAAAACAATGTATATAAGAAGAATATCTTAAGACTTTTATCCGTATCGATTAAGTTAAATATGTGCTCGTATGTTGCGTGTGTAAAATAATCTCGAAACTAGCAAACTGCCAGCCTTAAGGTATACTATGGTTTTTAAGAAGGGATATGTTAAGTGTTTGCTCAGTCATTTGTGCTCAGTGTGCCCTGCAGTTCTGAGGTTGTTATTTGAATTTAAGTGAATTTATTTTATTGGTTTTTTATTTAACAAAACACAAGTGAATGGCGGTAGGCAAAATTAAATTTAAAACGAAATTTCTTAAGCTTTTAAATATAAAAAAGGAAGAATTACATATTTCCGACGGGATGTTATATTTTACACATAGTTCAAAAGTTATAAAACCGCTAATCTTTTTAACAAATCATTCTTTATTTTTTCTTCATTAAAATTTCTATGGACTGTATCATCTAACTCTAGAATTTGGCTGGAAATAAAGCAAAAAGCTTTAGTTTGGCTGGTAAAGATATTGAGGACAATTATGAATAAAATTACGTGAGCAATTTTTCCCGGAGAACAATTCCAGTAATAAGCAAAACAAAAAATTCTAACTGGAAAAGGCAGAAATTTCTTGGCAAGTTTTATTCATAACTGCCCTGATTGAGTAGCTTTTAGCTTTTGTTTAGTAAATGGACCAAACACTTATGTGCAAAATAAAATAAAATTAGTTTATACTTCACAGATACTTCTCTTATTGATTGCATGTTTTGTGTTTATTTTGCTCAAGCTGTTTGACACTCCTCCTCCTTCTTCAAAAAAAAACACTCAAATACATCTTACGTTATTGCTGCCAAAGTTCCTAATAATGTGCGTGCGTGTGCTTACTAATTGCTAATGTTGCTGCAGCTGCTGTAATTTTTTTTCTTTGTTTGTTTGTCTTGTTGTTGACAGTAACCAGTAAAATCTTAAAAACCTTTTGCAAAATGTTTACGTCAAAATTAAATGTTCAAGTTTTATTTCATTTTTACAAGCATTACAAACACAAGAACACGAAATGAAAAGACTCATGCAGAGTTTTAATATGATACTAAACATTGTTTTTTCTTCTGCTTTCTTTCTAATATTAAGCATTAAGTATGTAAAGTATAGTACCGGAATAAATATGTATGTATGTATGTATGTATGTGAAGTGTGAGTGTGTGTGTATGATATTAAATGTATGAGTAAGCAAAAATATGCAGACAATTTGTGTTTAAATAAGAAGAAAAACAGAGCAAAACTGTCAACAAGAAGGTAGTTTAGGAAAGAAATAAGGAAAAAAAGAAAAAAACAATTTTAAGACCTTTTAACATTTGCATGCATTATCATGCTTACAAATGGGAAAGTACTCAAAAGGGGAAGTATGCATAAGCGGCAGATTATTTAACCATAAATTTTGCAAGAGGTACATGCATACGTATTTGCGGAAATGTGCAGACAGTCTAAACAACAGATCACTTAACAATAAATTTTTCAAAGGGAATACACGACGTTTCTTAAAGTCGAAATAAGAAGACAGTGTTGCCGGATTCTTACGAAACGCGAGGCTTACTTGACCCTTAAATTAGAAGCTGCAAAATTTTTAAATAAATTGAGAACTTTCTCTCAATAAATTTTGATTTGCCATTAATTTATATTAACGAAATTTTTCTAAAATGTATGCAAAATTTTCCGATCAATTTATTAAAGGGTTTTAAATAAACATATGGGTATTTCCACTGGAATGTCAACTTTTTGTAGCGTGCGACACCAAGTAAATATGCTTGTTTTTTCCAAAGATAACGAAAATTTTTTTTTACTTATTTATATATTTGCGTAGGCCGTCAGCAGCTCTATGGTAGCTAAAGTTTTAAGAAAAATCGGGTCAGGCTGTTCAGTAATACATGATTAATTGCTTGCTGTCACATGCGACAAAAAGTGAAATTTCTCGTAGAAAAGCCCATATGTATATATTTAAAATTCCCACTAAAAATTTTAGATTATTGGATTTTCAACATACTTCGACGTTTTTAAATACTGCGACGCGACTTTGGGTATTTCCTTGAGATTGTCCATAAGGATGGATGTATGCATGTGTGTATATGTATGTTTGTAGTGTGTGTGTGCATGTATTTTTTTTAAACAAATTTTTAACAACTCAGCACATCAACTTAAAAGTCTAAGCAGCTCTTAATCGCAAAAAGTATCATCGATTGTTGCCAATTTGAGTAAACTCGTTTAAATTCTATGAAATATATCGTTGACAAAAAAACTTGTTTTTCTAACAAATTCAAATCGATTCTTCTAGATACTCACTGTCTTTTAAGGACTTAAAAAAATTATTAGATACCGCAGATTTGATCAGAAAAACTATAAAACGGTGCGACAGATATCCTGTGTTTTTTTTTTATTACTTCGTTATTTTTTTGTTAAATCGATTTTCGGTCATATTAATTTTTTTTCACTAAAAAACTGACGGGAAGTTTTAGGAACGGTCTGCAAGATAAACTGATTTCCATATTGTTTTTCATGATTTTCATTATCTAAGTCTTGAAATTTTTTAATATTGGCAGCATAAACATCAGTAATTTTGTAAGAGGAAACGCTAAGCTTTGAAACATTTTATATGGAAAAATTTTAAATTGCAAGAGCAGAAAACAGAAATTTTATCAGTGGTAAGCTCCGGTTTACACACGTCAACTTTTGATTCAGCTGGTAGAGAAACCAGAGATATTTGTATTTTCTTCTCCGTCTTTCTTACAGCTGCATTACGAGTTGTTCAACAAAAGTTGAAGTTTGTGAATCTTTACATTCTACAAAATAGGGCCGATTTTAAAAGACTTCAGAGCTCAGTACCATTTAGAACGATTTTAAAAATTGTTTTTTTTTTTTGTCTGAGAAGCTGTAGTTTCCATTTGTTCTAATTGAAAACAAATTTGTTTACTTTATTTTACGATATTCTATGTATTCTATTGCTGTGAAATTTACCCAAAATATGGGTTTCGACATAATTTCGAAGTTGAAAAAATGGGCGGTGGCATGCCCAAAAAATTTAGTATAATTTTTCACATGCTTCTATTTGAAAAAATTTTTATGAAACTTGTCACACACCTTCAGCTTTTAAAAAGACATAATGTTGCTTTCAAAAAAGTAGGCGGGCCATGCCCCTTAAAATTTTATATTTTATATTACGTGCTTCTAATTTATCGATTTGTACGAAACTTAGTGCATACGTTAAGATCTGAAAAATATTTATCCTACTTAATATCTTTAGTTCAAAAAAAGTGGGCGGCGTTGCGCCCCTGAAAAGTTAGTAGTAAATTATGTGTACTTCTACTTATGCGTCTCCTAGAAAACTTGGCAAAGATTTTCGTCACATAATATGGCATAATTTCTTATTTCAGTAAGTGGGCGGGGCCATGTCCATTGAATATTAATATTTTATATCACGTATTTCTACCTGAGTAATTTTTACGAAACTTGGCACACACCATACGCTCTAAAAGTGACGCGATGTTGATTTGAAATAAGTCAGAGAACACTAATATTATTGTCAAATTGCGCGTGATCACGCCCTTAAAAATATAAATTGGGCACTACAAAATTTAAAAAAATATTAAACCGACCGAAAAAGAAGCATTTAAAATTTAATAATAATTTTGATTCAGTGAAATAAAAGATTTTTACACGTGCTATTTTTAATAACCCTTTTAATCGAAAATAATGTGATTTTGGTCAAAAAGTTTATTTAAAAAATTTCGTCGCTTAAGTTTTCTTGGCGGTTATGCTTGTTAAAAGAAGCTAACAAAAAACTTCTCAAATATCTCTTACGTACACCAGGATACTTCCCCTCTCTAAAGAATTCATTTCTTTCCGTTTTTTATTTAAAGCAGTTCGGTTTTTTTTAAAGGAATGTAAACATTTTTGAGCAAAAAAGAAATAATAAAAAAAAATATCGAGAATAAAAAGGTAATGAAAATTGTAAATGATTATTGAACAAATAAAAGTCAATCCTTAGTAGCTGGCAGTAGCACACATACATACACACGCACACTCTTTGCTGCAACTAGACGAATATTCTCACCCACACATGTGTAAATGTAAATAGTTAAAGTGTTAATTGTAAATACTTTTCACCAGGTTTTTAATTTCTTTTCATTATGGTTTAAATGTTTTTTTTTATTTCCTTTTCTTTTAATTTCTATTTGGTCTTTAGCATTTAAGTATTTTTGTACTTGTCTTTTAGGTAAAAAAAAAAAAATAAAGAAAATTTGAAAAAAAAAGATTATTAGTATAAGTCATATAAGTAATAAAAAGCAAATTCACTAATGAAAATAAGAATAATAATAATAATAATGAAGAAAACAAGAACAACAATAATTTAAATTTAATTTAAATTCATAAAGAGGAAGGAAAAAGCATAAAGAAATCAAAAATAAATAAAGAAAGAATGTTAAACACAACATTAAGAAAATTTAAACTAGACACTGGCTTACTTTTTTTCTTCTAAATAATTAAGGGTAAGTATAAAATATGTGTGAAATAAAATTAATTTGATTAAAAAATCTTTAGAATTGAAACAACATTTCAAATAGTCAAATAGTTCCAGCTTCGATGATAAAAGCTTATCTAGCTCAAACTTTTGTTTTGTAGGCAAGTGTTGTTTTGAGGAGGGGGGGGGGGAGGACGGAAAAAATTGTGTGCACTTACGTATTAAAATTCTGTACAAGACGACTTATAAGAAATTTTAAGATATGAGGGATTTTTCAAATGCTTTACTACTCTTCTTAAGAAAATGCTAAACAACACTGTTGGCAAGAAATTTGTTTCAGTTATTGCAGTTATAGGACTTAAGAAGAAAATTCTTCATGATAGAAGAACTTGTGATGCTTGCTTCTTGATACGAATGGGTGCGTATACAAACGTCATGTATGTACTTACGCTCAAACTTTGTGTGTACGATTTTTTTTTCTGAGCACATATAAACGCACACATGCATTGACATTATTAGTTGTGTGGGCTTGCTTTTTTTAGCGTATCATATACATCTTACACACACACTCAAACGTACAATATCCAAAATAACAAGTATACACGCATCAACACTACTTCTTTTGATTGTTTGTTACGAACAAGAAGTCTTCGCGACATCGCTTGTTAACACTCATATAACATGATCAGCAATACATCCATCCTGCTTCGTTTATAATACGATTGTATTTATTATTGGTTTATTATAATACATGCCACGAGAATACATTTAAGACACAAGACATATTTACATTTCAAGACTGTTTACGCAGGCCTCTATTACATACATATATGGTGTTTTTTAAGTTTAAATCATAATTCAACAAGTAAATATATTTTTAATATCAATGAATATGGTTTTATTGGAAAGAACATTTTAATAAAATTAATGTTTAAGTATAATTTCTGCCATGTGGGCGCCACGGCTGGAGCTTAGTAGGCGCAGTCTGGAATATTAATATTGAACAACTTTTCGCAGCATTTGCAGCCGTATTTCGCCGATAACTCTTCGAATATTGATCTCCAGATGTTCAATTATTTGTGATTTATCAACTTAGACAAGTGACTTAACATACCTTCAAAGAAAATAATCCAATTTGGTTGAATCACACGATCTTGGTGGCCAATTAATTAGGCTATATGTGAAATAATTTTTTATCAAACGATTCTTGGGAGAAAGCAAATATAGCGCCCACTGTGTGGCATATGACTCCATCTTATGGGAAAAACGTATCAGCAAGACTAATGCCACATAATTGAGGTACACAAAATTTCGAAATATACCATTTACCATTGACAGTAACATTCTGACCATCATTGTTTTTGCAGACATACACTCAAGGAAAAGCTGCAACTTAAAAATATGAATGCGTTATTTAATTCAATAATTTTCAAAAAATAGAAAATGTCTATTAAGAAACTTAAAAATAAATAAAATTATAAATTAAAACTGTAATTAATATTTTTTCATATAGAAATAAGAAATTGCAACATGACTACAATTTCGTTAATATTTCTTATTAATTCAATATGGTTTTCATTGATTTTAAGCTGTTTTTTTCTGCTTGTATGGGGCAATGACACCGCCAGCCCATAAAGTAGGTGTAATGGTATCAGTAATTATCAGTAGCAGTAAATGTGGTCCAAAAACGATCTATTGTTCTTCAGATTAGCCTCTCTGAAGGACAATTATGTACGCCATAAAATGGAAGAATTGAACGATGAATTTGACGAATAGAACAATTTTTTTGATTAAAAATTTCAAAAATTTGCACGCGTTGCTTTGGTGGAAGTCGATTTGATTTATAATGAAATTTTAAAGCAAATTCAACAAACTAAAACTATCAGCTGTTAAATGGGTACTCAAATAAAGCGGTGATGCCAACATAAAACTCTGACACTCAAAGCTGCTGACAGAAACCCAAGCAAATGAAATAAGGACCAATGGAAAATTTATCATAAACACCCAATATAAATTAAATAAAGACCAATTAAAAAAGCTGAACTGAGAACTTAAGAAAAAAAATATAGCTCAATTAAAAATTATTTAAATATTTGAATATGAAAATCTGAAATTCAAAAAAAAAATCTTTTGAATTTTCTGTGATGACGATTTTTTCATGATTAATAAATAAAATTGTATGCACGTTTATTGAAAATAAAGTCAATAAAGAAATTTAATTAATCAAAGAAGAAAGTTTTTGACTGAAATTTTAATTTCAGTGATAATTGTTATTGTGTGTGTGTGAATGAATGTCACATTTTTCAACCCCTTTTTATTTCTTTTTGCTTGATTTTTGATTGATAATTAAATGTGTTTGTGATGACTCGAACCGGCAGTCTCTTGACTAATGGACTAACGTACTTACCACTCAGCTAAAGAGCAAATCGTTATTAAATACTTAAATAATGAATACACGTGAAATATGATTTCTCATGTTTCTTCTACTTGTGCGCATTCTGTTGATATAATTTAAAAATAAAATAAGCCACGACGTTTTTCATCTTTTTGTCGGAATTCACACGTATACAACACGAGCAATCAAAATATACAACAACAATAGCATATGACCGCGTTGAGTAAATCAACAAGCAAGATAAACACCAACACAAACAAATTAAATTAAATGATATTTGAATCAGAAATAATTTCTTATTCGAGCTTAAGTTCAGTCATTTCAATTCTTTATTTAATGAAATATTTTTATTAATGAGTGTAAGTTTGTAAAAAAGAGAAGAAAAACTGAACTAGACTTTAAAGCTGGGGGAAATACCGATATTTTTCTGTGCAGCCACGCACTTCATCAGCGCCCTAGTCTATCTACTTGGGTAGAGATTGTTTCAACATCAGCTATTCAACGTCCGTTCCGATTCACAAGAAAGAAAAATATCGGCATTTCCCCCCGCTATATAAAATCTTGTTTAATTTTTCTTCTCTTCTTTAGAAACTCACATTAATAAGAATAAGAAATTAATTTTGATTAAAGTTCACTACAATTAAATTTAATCTAAAAATATCTCAATTAAATGATTTTTTAAAATGTTCGGAATTGATATATACAATATTCAAGTTGATGACCACTATTATTGAAATTAAAAATTTTATTCAATAATATTGTTTTGCAGAAAATAGTTCTTGTATATTTGTTTCCTTGTCCTTGATTCATAGCGCCAGTTATCTCAAAAACGTCGTTTGCTTTTAAAAAACTTTTTCATTCTTATATATTTATACAATTATTTAAAAAAAATTTAAACGATTATACAATGAGTATTGTTCAATAAAGTTTAATAAAAATACGCATTTATTCATTATTTTTTTTATGTTTGTATTTATTATCTTTATCACCTCAATGTACTTCCTTAAATAACTAAAACTCCTTAAAGTTATGCAAATTATGCAAAGATTACATTTGACACTATAAAAGTGCAACAAAAACAACACTAGTAGTAATAACAAAAACAATTTGAAAACAATAACAATAACAACTATATGAACTCCCAGCAATTACATACTCGTATATCAAATAATATTACGATATTTCCCCCTTGTGCTTGTTCATTAATGCAAACGTTGCAAGAATCTGTAAAATGGAATTTATGTCTCTGTATAGAGACGAGTATGACAGAGGAAATATGCAGAGTATTTAATAAACTCTTTAAAAAAAAAAAATTTAAAAAGGAAATTTGAAGGGGAGACACATTGAAAGAAGTATTTTTAGAAATAAAGGATGTGATAATTTACTTGCGAAAGCATTCATGAGCAAAGAAAAAAACTTTTAAATTTAGTTTAAGGAAACAGTTAAAAATAAAAGGAAAAATTATTTTGGGTCATAGAAAATTTAATTCTAAGAAAAATATATTTAAGGCTAAGGTACGTAAAGATTTATTAAATCTTATTTAGGGAAGCAGTTGCGAACAAATAGAAAATTATTTTAGGCCATAGAAGATTTAATTGTAGAAAAAAAATAATTAATAATTGAAAACAAGAAAAATTCATGCTTTAAGAGTTTTTGGCAGAACTGTTAAATTTTGATTACATTTGGGAATCAATTAGACTACATTTTTAAAAGAGTTTGTAATGATTATTTAGTTCCCTTTAAAAGAATTTCTGATAAATATATAGTTAAGATTACTAATATAAATACAAAATTTAATCCGAATTACTATAGAAGTTACAACAAATAATCAAAAAGAATCAGAAGTAATCAAAAAAAATTTTACTACTTTTAAAAATTACTTTTGATTATTAATAAATAATAAAAAAGAATTAGAAGTAATCTTTAAAAGTAATCGGAGAATTTTTTAATTACTTATAATTCTTTTGAATAGCTATTTTGTTGTAATTTCAATTAATTAAGATTACTTTTCCATTATTAGTAATCATTATTACTATTAGTACTCCTGGGAACTGAATATAATCGTAATTTAGTTATAACTTCACCTTTCAAAAAAAAGTAATTAAAGCAGTAATCAGTACAATTACTAATCATTACTTAACAGCTATGGTTTTGGCTCCTTAAAGCTTTTTAATTAAAATGCGATTATGCCGCTGCTAGTTTTTACTATAGAAAAAAAATCTTTAAGTTCTATGCTGGAAAATTAAAACTACATACAAAGTGTGTCGACAACATAACAAATATAAAAAAAATATATAAGCACATCCTGTAGGAGGTGATGTCCTTGAAGCTAATATTAAAAAAAATCCTAAAAGATCTGACGATCTACTGTGTATTTTGAAATAAAAAAAATGCTTTAACATTTGTGTGTTATTAATATTACCAATCCAAAGCATTTGCTTCCCCCCGCTGTAGCACTTTTTAGCTCTTCAAATCCGAAAATATGTTTTTGGCAGACATTTATGCTCAATTGAATTCAAGTTTCTATCCCTTAATATAAAATTATTTTTTTTTATTTCAAGATGCTTCTATAAACTTGATTTGTTCCTAAATATATTGAGGGTTGACAAATAAATAATTTCTTCATATCTGAAAAAAGAACGCATGATATCGTGGGCCACTGGATAGGAACGTAGTTCCTTACGATTTACTTTCCTTAAGGTCTATTTCCCGAAGGTTTATTTTCGATAAAACATATTGTGCTTGTGTCTTTCCAAACTCAGATCCATTCATATTTTTAAATTCATCAAAGTCGATTAGATAGTTTCAAAGAGGAAGATATTTCCCTTATACCGCAGTGATGCCAACTTTTTTTACTCTAAAGGCATATCAGAGTTTTAAAAAAGCTCTAAAAAGCGTAATTTTCAGATCTAAAAAGCGTAAAAAGTACTAACGTGAAAAATGAGTGAAGTTTAATAATGTTTTCTAAGCTATTCATTCTCTATTTCGGCAATACTGTCAACATCTTTAGTAAAATATATCACACGAAAAAGTTATGCTTTGCACTCAACAAATAAATGCATCAATTTTTTATTAAAGTAATTTTAAGAAATATATACAAAAAGAAATTAGCTTTTTGAGTCTTCAAAAACACTAAAAATAGTGGCAAAAGCACCAAGTTGGCATCGCTGAATGAAACTTGTCTTTAAATGTTTGCAAAAAAACTTTTGCATACTTTTAGGGCAGTATGAATTGAATATTGATTAAATTATAAATTAAATATTAATTTTTTAACAATTGGGCTAAAAAGTGCATACAGATAATTAAAACAAACTAACTATATTAGCTTCATTTAACACAAAAATTCTTAGTGATTCCTTGTAACATCTGAAATTTTTGTGGAAGCAATTTTTGTTCTAAAAAAATTTATAAGAAACAAAATGCTTTCTATATGAAAATAAGGATTTATTTATAATTTTTTTTCTGTTTTATTTTTTATTTATTAACAAAGCTATTCCTATTTTTCTATGGCTGTTCCTTTTGTATTCCTTCAACTGTTATTGTAATTTTTGTATTTCTTATCAAATTTGTATTCATAGATTGTCATTTTATATTTATTCATTCATATAAAAAAAACATTTCTTTTAATTTCGTAACAAAATTGAAAATATACGGGTATTATTTCTACTTCAATATCTCTCTATTTCTTTTAAACATAAGCATTTACACATTTTTATTGGTTTAACTTTTCCTTATCTCAATATCAAATATTTATTTTAAATTATATCCTTCATTATTTCATTTAAACAATAGAAAGATATGAGTTGATTTTTTGAGCAAATATTTTTACTTGCTACATTGGACATTTGAAAAGAAAAAAAGAAAAACAGAAATCCCACACAAAAATTTATATTCTGAGATTGTCTGTCTGTCTGTCTCTGCTAAAAATGTACTGTCTGTAACAGACAAGGAAAACAAAAATTGTAATGTGCTAGCAAACGAACCTAATGTTCCACAATATCGACAGAAAACGTTTGAGTGACAACTCATATCGAAAAAAATTATTAAATAAGAAAATATTTTTTTGTTTATCGAGGGTTTGCGTATAATTAAAAAAAATACTTCCCCTTAATTACAGACATTTAGGGTCTAATTTTATAAAACAAACATGTTAAGCGTTAATAAATTTTTTCAACGATTAACGTTTTTCTTTTACTAAATTTGGTCGTAAGAAAAAACAAGACGAAGAATATTTTTTTAAGATTATATATAAGAAAAATTTATTCTTTTCTAAAATTGGTCCTTCGAATCAATTTATAGCGAGTTATATTTTGTGATGCTTAAGACCCTATTCAGAATTTTTTATAAAATTGTAAGTATTTTTCCCTAGCAAGAAAAAATATACATATTTATGTTAATCTAAAATTTATGATGCATATAAAAATTATTCAGTTTTCCATACCTGATCTGTGCTGTACCAATTTTCTTCTTGACCAAACATAACATTTTATATATTCCTTGTTATCTTCGTTTATATCTACTGTCGTCAGTGCTCTTCAAAAGGCACAGAATTAGTAATCAAACTGAATTTAGTTTGAGTGTACAAACACACATACACACACATACACAGTATCACATTATGTAAATAGAGCAGTTGCATTGTTATTAAGATAATGCAGTGCAGTGTGTTGAAAACAGTGTGACCATATTGTAAGAAAAAATTCAAGGGAATTGTGTATGAAGTAAAGCTAAAATATGCTGGAAAAAAAATTATAAAAATATAGAAATATTAATAAAAAGTTTTAAAACTAGTGTTAAAGCTGAAAAGATAATTTAATATAATTTTTAATGGAAAAAAAATTAATAAATGCAAAATATTTTGGATTTATAAAAGGTTTATAAACATTTTCATATAACAGTTTTTTATAAAAGTTTTGTTCATTTTCTTTCCTGGCAGAAACTTGGAAGACAATTTTATTTATATCAGAAGTGCGGAGGGAAATCATAATACAATTATTTATTTTTTTATATAAAGGCAATTAATGTTTACTCGTATTATTAGGTTTGTTACCTTATTTAGGAAAGAGATAGTAATAGAGAAAACAGATGAAGTGAAGGAAGAGATAGAGGAAAACTTCACTTTTTTACAACTCTGCTATTTGTACGATTTTTTCTTTTGAGAGTGCAGTGCTTCTGGTGTTAAATGAGACATATTAAATTTTTGGTTTGAAGCTGTGGTTAGTTAGTAGCTATTTTATTGGTTATTTTAATTCACCGATGATTCTGCTACACAGCGAAGGAGGGTGCTCTGATGTTAAATTAGGATTTTTCAATTCTGTTCGATTAATTTGTAATTGTAATTTTCCATCTCTAATCAGATATAATAAATAAACGAAACTTCTTGGCTATAAGGTTGTATTTATGTGGCTGGATCAAAGAATTACAATTAAGTAAAATAAAATGCTTTTTTTACATACATATGGAGTAGTTTTTTGTAGATTTTATAGTAAGCATCAACAAACAGGCTGGATATGTATACATACGTACACATTTATTTAATAAGCAAATGCACATTTTTCGAGTTTTCTTTTTTTCCAGTTATTTCTCAAATAATTAATTTTGTAAACAAAACACAAAAGAGCTATTTGAATAATTCTTGCAAGTAAAAATTTTACCAGCAATATTTAAGAATATATAAGGTTCTCAAAGTTTTACTCTTTTTTTAAACTCTCTCTCATTGAAAACTTTTGGGAAATTATATAAAAAAACATTTCTTCAATTAACAACTGCAAAGGCTTCATTAGTCTTAACTTTCTGTTGCATTTCTGTGTCGTTCTTTTCCCTATAAAAGATTTCGCAATTACTTTTTGTGTGAAAAAAAATCAGCTGGCAACTTATAGAATAGATTACAATTGTACAAAAAGTATCACAACACACTAATACATACACACTTTTGGCTGTCGCTTAAAGTTAAATTCTATTGTTTACTTATCTGTCCGCAACAGAACAGAACGGAAAAGGAAAAACTATCCACACATACAGATTTTCAACTAAACAGAAAGAAAACAGCTGATTCAGAAAAGAACAGCACATACAAACTAATTCTTAATTAAAAAAATAAGAGAGGTAGAGATGAGCGATATTTGGAAACCTAATACTTTTGCATAGCGATTGAAAAATGAACTTTGACTGAGTTTATCAAGTAACAAGTTTTGAAAATATAGTTCTTTCATGCAAACTGTTAGTGTTCTTGAAATGTTTTAAACCGTGATCAGAGTCACTGTTTAATTTCACTGCTACTCTTCTAGTTAGATTTGCTCAAAATAACAGAACTGCTACAAAAACAAATACTGCTAAACTGTGATCACAGTTTAAAAGAACAGCGATTTAGAAATCACGTTCACAAGGAGCAACATTATTAAAAAATCACGTTATCGATCATCACTAAAGAGAGATGTCTTAAGACATCCGGTTAGAGCTATGCTGCTTAGCTATATACAACAAATTTCATTTGTTTCATATGAAAAATTGTATTAAAAGATGATGCTAAATTCGCTGCAAAATATTTCAAAACATTTCTATTTATGAATTGTTTGTACTCATGTGGAAATAAAAAATACAAACTCAAATTGAGCAATTGTTCTCATTGTTTTGTTTTTTTTGTTTCACTCATTGCAAAGCACGAAACAATATAAATTTTTGTGTCATTTATTTTCGTACTCTGGTTTCAAATAGAAAGAAATCAAAACTAAAATAAATTTATAAAAAATAAATTATATAATAGTGTCGATTAATTTTTTATACTAAAATCACGCCTTGGCTGTTGTGTCTGGCATAAAGAGCACAGCTCTAAGAATATGCAAATTAATTAAATAAAATACTTTAATTGAGTTAAATATTGTTTTTAATATTATTGGTTTTTTCCAGTTACACCACACCTCTTTAATCAATTTAAAAATATTTTTTATATAAGAATATTTTACTGAATAAGTAAATTAATAATATGTGATTTTTAATGCATTAAAAATTAAAAAAATTTTTGATTTGTTTTTATTTTTAAAACAGATAAATAAATGATAAATAAACAATTGAAGAAAAAAGTGCTGAAAATAATGCTAAATGGAAAGTTTTGCGAATTGAAAAGCTAAGATGGTAACACTGATCTTAAAGGAAAAAAGAGGCTGCAGAGAGTAAAGTACGGTTTTGTAGAGACTCATGTAAGTCAAAACAAAAGCTTTTTTATACGTATGTATGTATGTTTGTATGTGTGGATATATGTATGTGTGTATGTCAACTCATGCAAATATAATTATGATGTCTGAATTAATATGTATCCTGCAGGACACTGGCAATAACAAAGTATTCATATAATGAAATAAATCAATGAATTAAGGGCAGCAAAATTGAAGAACTTTTGAAAGGGGCATGAGATATTTTTTTTTTTGTAATGGGATTTTGTGGTAAATAATTTTTGTTTTATATGAGTATTATAAAATTTTATTTGATGGTGTAAAATAATGTTAAAATTCGTATTTTTAATTGAATTTCGGTGAAGTTTCTTATTTGAACGGATAGAGTTGTTTAATAAATTTAAAATAAGAAATGAGTGATGTTTAAAAATTTGTATTTACATATTTATTCCTTTAACACACGAGCATTAATGCCCGTTATTTCTACAAACAGGTAATTTACATAAGGTTTTTGCCTTATAATAAATAAGATAGATATCTGTACACATAAGATAGATATCTGTACACATAATACACAGGTATCTACAGCTAGAAATAACGGGTATAAGTGTCTTTTAAAGCGAGTAGGGTGAAGTAGTTCCTGGGTTTTTTATGTTACAGTTTACTTTAAACATTTTGTCAGTATTGTCTTCATGTAAATAACTCTTGTTAAGTGTATTGCGTGCATGTGAGACAACGTGTCTACTCCAGTTTGGGTCAAAGTTAATAAATTTGCTCAGCAGACTGACTGTGCTTACAGCGATTTGTATTGACTGTTGACTGAGATGCGTTTCGATTATTTTCTCAATGGCTTCAGCTGAATGTTCTTACTTTTGTTGACTATTCTCACAGCACCTTCAGTTAGCTAGTTAGTTTTTCAGTTAACTGTTCTAACAAGCAGCTTTGGCTGACTGTTCTCACTTCAATTTCTATTGAATGTTCTTACAGCTATTTGCGTTAACTGTTCTCACAGTAGCTTTGGTTAACTGTTCTCACTTCGATTTCTATTGACTGTTCTCAGAGCAATTTTTTTTTCGACTAATCCCACAGTGGCTTTGGCTAACTGTTCTCACAGCTATATGTGTTTAACGATCTCGTGGTTCCGGTTAACTGTTCTCAAAGCGATTTCTGTTGATTATTTTCAGTGGCTTTGGTGGACTGTACTCACAGCGTTTTCACAATGGCTTCGGTTAACTGCAACCTTTGCTGACTGTTCTCATATCAATTTCTGTTGACTGTACTTACAGCGCCTTTGTCTGACTATTCTCACAGGAATTCGGTTGACTGTTCTCACAGTGGCTTCAGTTTACTGTTCTCACATCGATTTGTATTAACTGTTCCTACAGCGCCTTTGCCTGACTATTTTTAAAATAAATTCGCTTCGCTTCACTGTTCTCTCAGCGTCTTTGGCTGACTGTTCTCACATAGATTTTTGTTGACTGTTCTTACAGCGCCTTTGCCTGACTATTCTTACAGCAATTCTGTTGAGTGTTCTCATAGTGGTTTCAGTTCACTACTCTCACAGCGATTTAGATTGACTGTTCTCACAGCGTCTTCGACTGACTTTTAATAATTTTTAATGAATAAGACGTTAAGATCTTAACAATTCAGATATTTACACGTTCATACATATATTATGTCCGTTGTAAAATTATTTATTTCTTTAAAGATTATATTTCCTTGTCAAAGATCTCTGAGACAAGTCATCTATGATTTATGCACGTCTGTATTTCATCATTCCTGCCATTAATGATGTATCGATATAGGGTCTTCTGTTAATTCAATGATAAACAATTTCCTTCTAAACAAATAATATTATTGATTTCTTTCTACGTTTCCTGCAAATGACATTTGACATAAACGTTTTGGGAAGGAATAATAGGTTCACTTTCATTTATTCTATTTATCTTTTATTTCAATAATAAGCTTTAAATAATTTATAAAGTCATTTTTAAATATTGATAAATTTATTGTTTGTTAAGGAAACTCTTAGATGACCCTCTTAATCTCCCCCCAAATAAGGTAAAGTAAATATTAAATAAAGGTTTGTTTTCCTGTTTTTATTACATCGAAAATGTTTGCAATAGCAGAGAAGCATTTGTTTTCATGTCCTTTACCTATATACGAGTATTTACTTACATAAAAGCAAATAGTTACTTACCTGTAAATCTCTGCAACTGCAATATTTGTACATTTTATCGAATTGTGGAACATTAATCAATTTAGCTTAAACTAAATATTTGAAGAGTGCCACACAATCACCATCATTACAAAGTCAAACGAACACAGACTTAAAGGAAATGTAATTGAAAAAGGATAAGAAAAAACATTAATAATTGGAAAAGGACAGAGCAAAAAAAAAAGAAAAATGAGAAATGGAAATGATATAAAATCATTACTTCTTTTGCATTTGATAGAAATGTTAGTTTTACTAAAAGTAAAACTATTTTTCATTGTTAAATATAAACTGTTTGAAGTATTTATGCAAAAAAAGTTGAGAGGACATATTGAATTTAAAGCAATTTTATCACTTAAATTTTTGTTTTGGAAGAACATAATTTAGTTGCAAGGTATTTAAGTGGAATTGGCAAAATCTTTATTACAATTTTTTTTGGAAATATGGGAAGACAGAAACATTCAGTTCCATGCTTAGGTTTGCACAGAAAAAAACTCCAATCAAAAATCAATCTATAAAAATTTTAATTGAAAATTATTTTCATTATATAAAAAATAATTGATTAATTCACAAAACCTCTTGTATCTTTGTATTGATTGTATTTTCACATTAAAGACAACAATGTAAAATTTGTTGTTGGTTATTTTCATATAAAAATTAAATACACTATTACACTTTTATTTTTTGTATATTTTTAAAATGTCGTTATTAGAGGGAGACTCTCTGAGAGAATTTGTATGTAGCTTGTTCTTTTGTTTTTTTTTGTAATTAAAAATAAAAAACTTATTAATATACTACACACCATGATACAATAATACAACAAATGTACAATAAATAAGGCAACAGAGATTTTTATTGCTTTTTTGTGATGATAACTGTCAAAAATCGAAGAGAAAATGAGAGACATTTACTTGCACGTTTTCTTTCGACTTTGCAAAGCTTGTTTGCTTTAGTTTTAATAGCCACTAGGCATGCGTATTGGTAAAACATTATTGCATGTTGTCTTGTAATTGTAAAGCTTGTTTGCATTAGTACAGCAGCATTACCAGTAGGCAGGCACTATGCCCTTGTATTGGTAAAACATAAACAACATTTGGCAGATCACATCACAAAACAAGCAATTCAAAAACTCTATCAGCTGGCGCTTCGGGGTTACCTGTATTATTCGGTGCATTCATAAGAAGTAGCTTGTTGTTGTACAATATACAAATTGTTGTGAATTAAATAAAGTGTACTAGTGCGTAGTCGTCACTATTACTTTATTTCAATAATAAATAAAATTAAATGACTGCATTAAATTAAATTCATGTTGTTCCAACATTAAATAACTTTGATTCAACATGATTTTTCATTTAAATTTAACAGTACTGGAAGGCTTAAACAACACGAAATAAACTTATTTCAACAGCAAAAATTTTCTTTGAAAATTACTGTAAATCATGTTGAATTAACATGAAACAAAATCATTACTAAAAGATGTTATATCAACCTTCTTTTCGTAAATTTTAATAATAATTTTTTTTTAATTCTCAATTATATATATATATATATATATATTGAGAGTATTTCTTTATACATTGGGGATATGTAAGCTTTTTTAAATTCTGGTTGAAGTATACTGAAGTATTGCTTAGCAGTAACGAAATTTATCATAAACTAAAAACAAATTTTATTTGAAATTCGTATTAATTTTGGAACGAACGTGTTAAATACAAATAAACTATTAAAATACATGAGTTGTGTTGTTTTCATCTTTGCTTTAGTATTTTTTTAAATTATTTTTATTTACGTCAAATATAAAACCAGGCATATGCTGAAACGATCAAACGGTCTAAGCCATCATTAATATTTTGACTGGTAAAAATTAATAAAAAAAGAGCAAATATGCCAATTACAATGGCAAAAACTACCCTCGTTTCTTCTCTTAAATATTTCATTGAAAAATGTGTGTACTATAAATAAAATATTTCTACATCCTGTTCAAACACACCAGCAAATGAAAGTGCTTTGCAAATATATTAATATGCTGGTAATTGCAGCTAAGGGAGAGTGAGCTGTGGTCTGCACAAGGTTTTTAGCCACAATGTAAAGTGCAGAATTAAAAAAAAAACACATTTGAATAACGTCCCCTCTGAGACATTTAATACTCATAATAAATATAGAAATATTGCACACTTAGAGATAATCACTTGCAAGTGTTTATGTACGGTTGGCGCAGTTAAAATCGTTATAATGAAATTGATTGAAAACAACAAAATGATGAATAAATTATTCATAAAATATAGTTTTTAAGTGCTTAATTTTATTATTTCATTCAATGGTAGAATTGATTATTTTTTTTTAGAGAATATCGAGGTTGGGGACATTTGTGCGGCTCTGCAGTTTCCGATTCATTATAAAATTTACTTTGTTAATTTATATCAGCAGTAGTGTGTGTGGCGGTCATATGAAAAACTAGAATTTATTTGTTTAATTAAATGCGGTGGTAGATGCGTGCAATGATTTTTATCGTGTTCAATATTTATTGCGCTAAAAGTCAAAGTTAATTTATTTAAAATATATATCTATATGTATACAGCAATTAGTGTCACTTGATAGAAACAGTATGTTAGCCATTCAATGTTTCAGTTTATTTGCCATACATTACAGTGGGGCTAAAGTTAAATATTAAAAATTAGTTTTTATCGTTATGAATTTGCAAACATTTCATTAAAAAAATGAGATCTAAGAAAAATGTGTTGTAAAATTAATATTCTGGATTACTGTTAATAATAATTTTGTAAGGAATTATATATTGAACTTTGATTTTGAGTTTTTTTTAGATATATTTGAACTGTAGTGAATTTGAATCAGAAATAATTTCTTAATCGGGCTTAAGTTCAGTAATTTTAATTCATATTGAATGAAATATTTTTAATAATTAATGTGAGTTTCTAAAGAAGATAAGGTAAATTAAACTAGACTTTATAGCTGGGCGAAATACCTATATTTTTCTGTGCAGCCACGCACTTCATCAGCACCTTAGCCTATCTACTTGGGTAGAATTTGTTATTAACATCAGTTATTTAACGTAAATTTTTATGAAACGGAATATGAGAAATGGTTGTGTATACAATTGACTTACCGTCGGTCTTTGCATGTAAGTACTATAGTAGCGGCTATTATGTTATACTGTTTTTGCTTTCAACAATTGATTTTACTTTTTAGCATTATGAACTGTGTTGCCAAGTAAACATAATTTCGTCACGTGCTCATGATGTTTTAAATGATTGATTTTTCTTACATACTTTCACTCACCCACTAAATTAAGTACTTCAATGCAATACTTTTGCTATCATTTATTTCAAATTTTCTTTCAGTAAGATCCTCATAAGGCTATTTGAAACAGAACAACCAACTAATTGAGGAACTTTATTCCCACAACCATCCAGTTTGAATTTTTTAAAGCCAAACATTTACCAGCACTTAATAAAAATAATCCATTTATAAAATTTTTAAAACACCAACTACAGAATCATTAAATTTCCATGTTTATAAAAAAATTTGGTAAAGTGTGCCTTTAAATCTCACAGGAATGATTTCGTATGGATACTACATATGTTCCCTTTAACTACGAAGGTAGTCTAAATCATATTTTTCTTTTGTTAAGATTTATAGTTGATTACATTTGAACATCTCAAAGAATGGTTTGATATTATGCAGCATTTTAATTTAAGAGTTGTACCATTTTTGACTAATAAAAATTTATTTAATACTTAATATATATTTATTGAATTTTTTATAAGATTTATTTCATATTTCCAAGCAAAACTGGGTACACACAAAAAAGTAATATTAATGATTTTGTAATATTAATTAAAATATTTGTATTATCAATTAAAAAATTATTTAAATTTTTACCTTTAAACAATTTGATAATATCAATTAAGTTTTTTCAGTCAAATTAATTAATACAATTAAAAATTTAATTAATACAATTAAATTCTGAATTGAAAATATTAATTGGTGAACACTTTTTTCTGTGTATGACCTAGACCACTTTACGAACTATACTGTAAGAACTTTCTTTTCAGTTTTTGGCGATTTTTTTTTCGTTTGGACGCTTTTCTTAGTTTTGGCGCTTATTTTCTTTTTTTTTGAGATTTTTTACGTATTTGGCGTTTTTGTTTGTTTTAACGTTTTTCTTTCATTTTTGGCGATTTTTTCATTTGAAGCGATTTAAGTCGGCCTAAGCGTTTTTTATTATTGTTTTGTTTTTTTTTTACAATTCATATTTTTAATATTAGAATTTTTTTAATTCTGGTGCTTTTTTTTTGCGATTTTTCGTTTTGGTGACTTTTTATTTTTTGTGATTGATGTTGCATGGTGTAGCTTGGTGTTGTAAAAATAAAATAAAACCAATTAAATAAATGGATACATAAATTATTGGTGTTGCCAGATTGGTGGCAACGGTGATGTCCTGGCATATGCACCGGTTAGTTCTTGCCCTCCTACGTTTTAGCGTTTTTTTTTTTAGTTTTGCAAATTTTTTCGATTCAGCGTTCTTTTCGGGTTTTGGCGATTTTTGTTTTCTTTTTTTAGTTTTAGCTATTTTTTTAATCTTAGCGGTTTTTTTGTCTTTTCGGCGATTTCTCGTTTTGGCGTTTTTTAGGGTTTTAGTTTGGCGTTTTTTCGGTGTTTGGCACTTTGGTGTAGTTCTACCGATTTTTTTTAGTTCTGGTGATTTTTAAGTTTTAAAGATTGTTTTCGTCTTAGCGATTTTTTAGATTTTTGGCGATTTTTTGTTTTTGCGATTTTTTTATTTTGGGTATTTTTTACATATAGCATTCTTGAAAGTTTAACGAGTTTGTCTCTTACGGTTAGTTCTTGCCCTCCTACGTTTTAGCGTTTTTTTAGATTTGGCGATTTTTTCGTTTCAGCGTTTTTTTCGGGTTTTGGCGATTTTTGTTTTGTTTTTTTTAGTTTTAGCTATTTTTTAATTTTAGCGTTTTTTTTTTGTCTTTTCGGCGATTTCTCGTTTTGGCGGTTTTTTAGGGTTTTAGCTTTGCGTTTTTTCGGTGTTTGGTATTTTGGTGTAGTTTTACCGTTTTTTTTAATTCTGGTGCTTTTTTAAGCTTAAGCGATTTTTTTTCTTTTTGTTTGGAATTTTTTTAAATTTAGCGTTTTTGAAAGTATAAAGAGTTTGTCTCTTACGGTTTCCAAGATAGAGAAAGTTGTTAAAATTATACAGAAAAAACTACATTAACTGAAAAAATATCCTTTTATTTCAATTTTCTTAAGTTTCACTGTTAATTTTCCAAGTGGCTTGATATAATTGTCTGTGTAGTACATTAGGAATTCAACATTTTCTTTTGCTCGCTTTGGAACACCCTTTAATTTATTATATATGGTATATTTTTGCTTTTATAGCGAACAGAGTCTTAAATTTTCTTTGGAAGTTTCTTCCCCGTAGCTTTTACGGTTATCGAGAAAACAGCCTATGACGGACAGACGGACGTTTAATAATAGGGTTCCTTTTTACCTTTGGTGTAAAAAATTCAATTTATTTGAAATTACATATTTTTTATAAATAAAATTTAAACAATTGAATTTATTCAAATCCACAAAATTTTAACCATTTTTGAAAATATCTTTTCTGTTAAGACTTGCGTTACTGCAAAATCTGTGCTTTGAACAACTGTTCGTGCATTACAACACCGTGCCTGAATCACCAAAAAAGCTTAAGTGACATAATTTTCTAAGTTAATTTGTTGAGCAAAATGGATTGTCTACTAATTTTTAGCAAAAAACCAAGTTAAAAAATATTCCGTTTAAGGTTTTTCTGGCAGTTATGGCTCCATGTACGTTGAAGTGTGAAGAACGTTTTTTCCAAATGCTTTATTAAAGGACAATTCAATTGTTGGTTGTGGTCATCTAAATGCATTTGTTTGCATTAATTATTTCATTGATTTAATTTAACATGTTTACATGTTCATCTGTACATGCATATCATTTCAATTTCAATTTCAATTTATAAAATTGTGTCAGTTAATTTAAATGCAGTGTGTATTTACACAAATTCCTGCAATTGATACAGTTATAGTTCGCATAATTAATATGCGGGGAATATACTAATGTGTGTTTATGGGGTTATGAGAGCAAATGTGGTGTAAGTCACAAAACTCTAAAGTTGAAAAATTAAAATATTTCAAGTATAGGGGTATCAAGTTTGGAAAAATTTATATATATTTTAAAACTTTTAAATTTTGCGAGTTAGTTTATTTTTTTACTTAAAGCCTCAGTTACCCAGCAAACATATATAATAGTTAGAAATGCAACTCTATTTATAAATTAACTAAGTTATTGAAGTAATAAGATTTTAAGGGTGCAAAATATAAACAATAACTCAATTATTTGCTGTGGCAAAATATGTTGGAGCCTCAGTATATTTTCTCTCACTGTACTCTAACAGTTTGTGATTTATTGTTAGTACACGAGAAATTGCAAAAAATACATAATGTAACTGATAATTGAGTGCAAATTATTTCACACAAATCAATAATTGATTATTCACTGATGTATATTTTTGGAGAACAAATTTGTAATTTAATTTAAGGTAACAACTCAATTACCAACAATCATACAAATTAATTAATTGATGTATTTATATTAAAAAATAAAATATTGTTACAAAATAAATCACCAATAACTAAAAAAATCGGCAAAATGAAAAAAAACGCTAAGGCTAAATATATTTAAAACAATCCAAAACTAAAAATCATCAAAATAAAAAAGCATTTGTAACATGACGATACAAGTACTTATACACTTATAATCTTGTTCAATATAAATTGTAAGTGCAGGTACCTTTTACCGTACACCGTAGTGAAATTGCACGTACCTTTTACCGTATTAAGCACGACACTTTCATGCAGCCAGACACCACCACTGATTGACACCGAACTACAACATGCCAACGCAAGGTATGATTCACACTCACATCATATTTTAGTTGGCATAAGTAATCAACGTTTATATACAATGATCAAGTGCCGAGACTACTTGAAAGTGTCGTCCGAAAGCTTTCCGGACTCTTGTTCTAATTAGTTAGCTAGTAGATATACTGTATTTTAGCGAATATAAAGTCTCCCGAATTTACTTCGTGCTCGTTGTAATTCGCTGCATGGTAGCCGAATATAAAGTCTACCAAATTTACTTTATATTTGTATTAATTGTATTTCGTAAATTAACCAGACATAATATCACCTCTCCGATATACTTCATACTCTTCACTTTTTAAAAGTGTAGACGTTAGTATATAAAACTTATTGTGTTATTATAACAGTGTTGCCAGTTCCAAAGCTTATCCCCAATTTTTCATTTGTCATCCCCGAAAATCTCCAAATTAAGTTTATTTAATCCAAAATTTTTTCTTCTGCGGAACAAATTTAATTTTTTATTTTATATTAAAAATAATGACAAAAATAACATATTTATTCAATAAAATTTATTTATATCGATAGCTGTATTTACATTCGTATTAATTGAATTTATACTTATAAAACTTGTAAAGAAAAAATTGCACTATGAAGAGTAACAACTTGCCAGATGCAAATTTCTTAGCTCAAAAATTATTCTTGTTACGATCAGTTATAAAAAAAATTCCCGAAAAGTTTCCTAAAATTTGGTTATCATTCCCAACAAATCCCTAGATCCCCAATTTGGGGAAAAATCCCCTAAACTGACAACACTGTATTATAAGATACAAGTGAAGAAGACCTTTGACTAGACCCTAGGCAGACTAAGTCATACACCAGCTGAAAAACAAACTGTTTTACACGTTTAAATAAAAAATATTACCACAAACAAAATAACTCGCTCAGATTCGAAATAAATCATCAAAACAAAAAAATTTCAGAAAATAGAAAAAATCGCTGAAAACTGAAAAAATCGCCAAAACGAAAATAAGCACCAATGTTAAAAAACCGCTAAAACTAGGAATATGGTTTGTAATAAACAAAAAAAATCCTAAACGAAAAAAGCTTCAAAACTAAAAACACCTTCAAAAAGAAAAAGAAAATTTAAAAATTCTTCAAAATGAAAAATCGCTCCAATGATAAATATCACCAAAAATCAAAATAAATCACTAAATTGCAAATAAGAAATCGGAAGTAAAACTGTTGCTAAAGAATTCAAAAAATCGCAGAAAACTGAAAAAATCGCTCAAACGAAAAAAGCACCAAAACTAAAAAATGGTAAAACTAAAAATATGTATTGTAAAAAACAAAAAATAAAAATCGCCCAAAAGTATAAAAAGCGTCAGTACTAGGGATGCCACACGGGAAATGCCGAATCCTGGGATTTCGGGATTTGGCAAATGCCGATTCCCGGGATTTGTAAATTTTAATCCCGGGATTTATTTTTCGGGATTTCATAGAAAATTTTATGGTATTTTTTATAATATTTAAAAGTCCCGTATAATTTTATACGTGCAGTTTTAACAATTTAATGACTATTCATGACATATTTCTTATAAATTAACAACAAGAGGAAAATAAATTAACTACTTTCTCACGGTTATTTTTCATGAAAGGAGCCACAATATACAACTAAGAATTATTTTGAAAACAAAAAGAAGCATATGAGCTTTGGAAGGGAAATAACATTTGGAAACATCATAAGTTTGAAAAATTTATTCCGTCTTAATCTATATTATGAGAGCAATTGTGAATAAAATTCCACGAGAAATTTTTAACGATAACAAATAATATGGAAATCAACTCCTCAACGCTGAAAAAATAGCAATTACCTACTTGTCGGTAACAATTGAGTACTATTGACAGCACCTTAGTCGGAATTTACACTATGCAAGTCTTATTGC
Organism: Tachina fera; assembly: GCA_905220375.1. Lineage (NCBI taxonomy): Eukaryota > Metazoa > Arthropoda > Insecta > Diptera > Tachinidae > Tachina > Tachina fera. The sequence continues at coordinate 184,334,405 of LR999963.1, forward strand.
TAACCTGATTAGTTTGTGGAAGAGAGAGACGAAGGGAACATTAACGTGTCTTCTTCCCTCGTCACTCTCTCCTAACAAACTAATGAGCTTAGCAATAAGACTTTCATAGTGTGATTTAGGACCTACAATTGAAGTAGAATACAATACAAGGCAAGTTCAAACTTTTTTTGTCGGGCTGACGTAAACGTAAGAAATATTTACCGAATAATGCGTTTCGTTTTTAAAAAGTCCATAGATATGTACATATGTATGTTCGTTTTGGTTCAGTTTATAGAAAAAATTTACATATATTGAAAACAAAAACAAATTTTCATATTTAGTTATGGTCTTCAGTATAAACTCTCTAACATCAAATGTAATTAATCAACTTAAAAATAGATGAGAAAAATTCTTTTGTTTTTTATTTCATACTCGTATTAGAAAATTGTTAACTTTAAAGTCAATATAATATTATCAACATAAAACCTTTAAAAATGCATAAAATTTGTTATTAAAGTAATATTTATTTAAAAAAATAATTTATTTTACCAAATAATTGTAGATCCCGAAATCTCGAAAATCCCGAAATACCGAAAAATCCCAGGATGCCGAAAATCCGGGATTTACAAATACCGAATCCCGGAATCTCCAAAAATCGATCCCGATTGGCATTCCTACTGACTCAGTACTAAAAAATTGCCAAGAATCGGACAGATAAAATCCTGCCTTTAGCTAAAGGCAAGTTGAGAAAATGGCCCTTAACATGTTATTGAGAGTTGAAGTATAGAAACATAATAAGCTTTCAAACCTTAAACAAAAATCTTTACAAAGCAAGCAGCTTCAAACGATTGTGCATTAATTTAATTTGTTTCTTATTTTATTAAAGCTTTCTAGTGATTGCAATTGGGTGAGTTAAAAATTACGTCCAATTGTTTAACCCACAAGCCACAATTTGTTTTATATTCGTTAGCAGAAATGGGTAATTTCTAAAAACATTAATTGCCACTTTATGCCAGACAAAAACTCAAACATTCTCATTTTTGTATTTCATATTAAAAACAAAAACCAAGCACTTAAACTTATTTTTATTTTCAATTTAAAGAGACAGACGAGAAATTTTGATTGTCTTGGACAAACTGGCAGTTAGGTTTTGTATAATGACTTTTCGCTTTTATGCGCTCTGGGCGGAGCGACATGAATCTCTGCAACAATAGAAAAAATTAATAAACAAAGTTTTGTTAAATAAGTGACTTTGTTGTATATAAATAAGCAAATCATATGTAGGCAAACACACTGAGACAGCTAAACATCAGATAAGCCTCATATTTGTATTCTTTTTTTTTTTTGGCCATTGGAAGAATGTCAATTTTGTCAGTCATATCAAACTTTGGCCATGACAGGTCAATCAATATTCATCCCTTGCCGAATTTTTATATCTAACGAATGATATTAAAAAAGAAAATAAGACAAATTTGTAGGCAGAATATATATATATATATATATATATATATATATATATATATATATATATATATATATATATATATATATATATATATATATATATATATAGACAGCTTGGCTTCACATTTTGATTTATAATTAAAAAACATAAATTTTGCTTTGTCACAGGACAAACGTTTGCATAGTAAAATGATGGGTATTGCATATTACATATATTACATATATGTATGTATATAAAAATATTTTTGTTTATCTACATCTTAAATGGACACCAGTGCTTTTGTTTTCTGTTATAAAATAAAAAGCAACAATTTGAAGTTGAAGGAATTAAAGAATTTTCATGAAAAATGCTTGTCATGTCATATGTGAGAATAATTTTTGGAATTGATTATAAGAAATATTTATTTTAAGCGACTTTTTATTTTTCAAAATGGTTTTTAGGGTTCCGTACGCCAAAGGTGAAAGGTGAAGGTCACACGCTATTTTCCCACGACCTGAAATTTGGCCGCAATAACAACAAATACATGAGAATTAAAATTTAAAGGGTATTCCAAATAGAGCAACGAAAAATTTTAAAATCTTATGTAATAAACATACAATTGTATGTACATACGTATATTGACACTTGAATTTTGTAAAATTAGTGCTTTTTATATAGACTACAACAATTAACACTAAGATTTAAAAAAAAATTTTAATTAAAGGGTGGTCCATCAGTTAGTGCAATTTTGACAACTTGTTGTATCTCGGAAAATCGCTAAAATTAAAAAAAAGTTTCTAAACAAATCGCCAAAACGAAAAAAATCGCCAAAACGAAAAAAAGCGCCAAAAACCAAAAAAAAAATCGCCAAAATTAAAAAAAATTCTTAAACTAAAATATGTCGCAAAATTCGAAAAAATCGCCAAAATGAAAAAAATCATCAAATTTAAAATAAAATCGCCAAAGTGAAATAATCGCCAAAATTAAAAAAGAAAGTCTAACACAAGTCGCAAATTTCGAAAAAATCGCTTAAATGAAAAAATCGCCAAAATGAAAAAAAAACGCCACAAACCGAAAAAATCGCAAAAGGGCGAAAAAGGTGCCAAATCTAAAAAAAAAATTTATATGAAAAAACAAATCCGCCAAAAATTAAAAAAAACGCCAAAAATTAAAAAAAAAAATCGCCAAAATTAAAAAAACATCAAAAACCGAAAAAAATCGCCAAAACGAGAAAAAAAGTCAAAAACCGAAATCGAGTCGACAAAATTAAAAAAAAGCGCTGAAATTAAAAAAATTGCCAAAACGAGGAAAAAATTTCAAAACTAAAAAAAATCGAAAAAAAAACCAAAAACCATAAAATCGCTGAAACTAAAAAAAGCGCTAAAATGAACAAAAAACCGCCAAAATAAAAAAATCGCCAAAATCAAAAAACGAGAAAAAAAGTACCAAAAAACGCCAAAACTTAAAAAAATCGCCAAAACCAAAAAAAAATGCCAAAACTATATTTTAAGCATATAGGCTAAAGTTCGTTTTGAATTACTTATCTAGTGTCCCTACGGAAACCTTCGTGCGTGGGTCAAAGTCTAACTTCACTGAATTTATTTTTAATTATTATTAATATGATGCAAAAGGCTGTACTATTTATACTTAAACATTTTTATATTTTCTTTCTATTATTTGTGTAAATATCAGCCTAAAGTTGTGTTTTTACACAACCTACGTATTAGGGCTTTTATAAATAAAATTACTGTTTGAAATGTTCTCTTAAGTGCGCAAATATTTGCACGTTTTGTAAATGTTTGTCTGCTCTGCGGTTGACGTTTTAAGTGTTTCTTGACACGTTGATTAACTTAGAACCTACTCCCGTCTAGGTTTCCTTTGTGACAAATGAAGGAGCATCCGGTGAAAGTCTTTATTATTTTTATATTAATTTTATACACACCTACACTTGATCCTTTTGCCGCAACAACGTCACAACTTAAAATATATATAATATTTATTATTTCCCCAAAAGGCGATTAAAGCAGAAATTGTGTAATAAACTTTTTTTTTAAAGAGAGCTAACAGTCAGGCAATGAATGTGTACTACTATTACTAGGTGTTACCTTGTTTAGGAAAAGGATAGTGAAAGAGAAGGCAGGTTGTGAAAAGAAGACAAAGATGAAAGCTTAATTCTTATAATGCAATTTTGCAGCGCCTCTGGTGTCAATGAGGTGTACTAAATTTTTTAAACTGTGCTTAGCAGCCATTTTATTGGATATTTTACCGCCGATGATTCTGCTACACAATACGGACGAAAGAGGGCGGCCACTCTGATGTGACATTAGCATTAGTATCCGCTGAAGCCGGTTTATAGTTTAGTGACCAGTGTAGTTAAATGCCTTCTTCACTTGAACTTTCCTACAACAAGTCATACAAATATACACTAATGCACATCAGAAAAATGTACAGTGGGCCGAAGCGCAGAACTTTAAGTTTTGTAGTCAATTCTGCATGGTTAAGTCCTTTAATGCATTTTTGGATTTAAAACGTTTTACATCAAAATGAACACACGTTAAGCTCACATAAGCCCAGCATGTTTCTCTCTTTTATTTACATTTTTGTATAATCGTGTATTGTGTTTCTCTGCATACGGTGTTTAAATGGGTTTTAGTGCCTGTAGTCCTGCTTACACATTCATCTCAAAAAGACATAAATTGTTTCTTCTTCCTCCTCAAGAAAACCTTAACACAGTTTACTTCAAGAGCCAGAACATCATTCTGGTTATATTAATAATAAAATTGTACAGGTGAGGCGAGGGAATGTTTTTATTGCATATTTGTTAAACTATGATATATTTTTATTGTTATTGTGTTATTTTAATTTGCATAAAACAAGAGGTTTCACATGCAAAAATTTTGTACATTAGAATGTTCTATAAAATGTGATACTTATACCTTTAATTTAAACTCATGGAGGTAAATATAATTTTTTATTTCTAAGTTCTTGCAAATAAAAAAAACTTATGTTAACATAACAACTATTGATTAATGGCTTAATTTTCTTTACTAAGCTAAAACTATTGCAACCGGAAATTAGCAACAATAAGTGTCAAGAAACATGTAACAGTAACATAAGTCTAACAAAGAAAGCTTCAAAAATTAGCCATAAGAACTCAGGCCCGAGAAGCGACCATGAATGACTCTGACACACGCAAAATGTAATAAGAGCAACATAAATTATCAACACTTTCTTCGTAGTTTTGTTTTGTTTTTGCTTTCTTGAAAATCTCTTATACATAAACAACACCATCTCAGGCTAAATAAGGATTTTTCTAAAGGTGTTAAATCAAGTTTTTAACGGTTGTCTTGCCTCACTTGTAGTGTTGCAAGTTTGTTTCGTTTGCAACACAACTCATGTTTACATTAAATTAAAAACCATAAATCATGATTGTTACTAAGACTTCTTCGTGTTGCACAAGCCTTATTTTCTAAATGAATTGCTTCTATTCTATGTTACTTGGGGAAGCATTATATTTTCCAACTTAATTGTGCCCTACATAGAGGTTCAGCTTTTTTTTATCTTGTGTGGACAACAGCAGTGGATGGGGAGCAGGGTAAATGAATAATTAAAAGTTAAGGCAAATTTCAATTGAAAAAATAATCAAACAAACAAACAAGAATTTTGGTCTTCAAAGTATGTTTTTCAGATAAAGACTTTAAATAACTTTTTAAAAAATACATTTTTTTTTACCTTATGAGAAAGCATCTTTTTAAAAATACTTTTTTAAAAAGTTTTGAAAAGAAATTGTTAAGAAAGTACCTTTAAAATAATTACTTTCTAAGAACGTACCTATTTTCAATGAAAGGAAATAATATCTTTAAGAACAGATCATTTCAAAATATACCTTTCAAACAGTTCTTTTTAAAAAATTCCTTTTAAATAAGTAACTTTTGAAAAAGTACCTTTTCAAAAAGTACTTTTTATGAGACTACCTTTAAAAAAATACCTTTAAAAAAGTACATTCTAAACAAAGTACCTTTAAAGAAAGTATCTTAAACAAAATACGTTTTAAGAAGTTCCTTTAAAAAAATACTTTTTAAAAAAGAACATTTAAAAAAAATCCATTTAAAAGAGTGCTTTTAAAAAAAGTACATTTAAAAAAATACCTCGTTAAAAAGTACATTTTGAGAAAGCTCTTTTTTAAAATTACTAAATAAAAAAGTACTTTTTAAAATAGTACCTTTTAAAAAATAACCTTTAAAAAAGTACATTTTAAAACAATAATTTTTAAAAATATAACTTTTAAAAATGAACGTTTCAAAAAAGTACCTTTTGAAAAAGTACCTTTTAAAAAAGTTCTTTTTAAAAAAGTAGCTTCTTAGACAATAACTTTTAACAATATAACTTTTAAAAGAGTACCTTTAAAAAAAGTACCATTCAAAAAAGTACCTTTCAAAAAAGTACTTTTTAAAAAAGTTGCTTTTAAGACAATAACTTTTAACAATATAACTTTTAAAAAAGTACCTTTCAAATAAGTACCTTTTGAAAAATTACTTTTTAGAAAAGTACTTTTTAAAGAAGTGTGTTTTCAAAAAATACGTTTTAAAAATTTAACTTTTAAAAAAATACTTTTTAAAAGTACCTGTTAAGAGAGTATCTTTAAAAAAGTACCTTGCAATAAAGTACATTTTAAAATAGTACCTTTTAAATAAAGTACCTTTTAACAAAGTACCTTTTAACTAAAGTACTGTTAAAAAACGTAATATTTAAAAAAGTACCTAATAAAAATTGCCTGTCAAAAAAGTACCTTTTAAAGAAGTAATTTTTTAAAAAGTACATTTTAAGAAAGTGGCTTTTACAAAAATACCTTTTTTAATAATAACTTTTAAAAGTGTATCTTTTAAATAAGTACTTAAACCATAAAACCCGTTTTAAGAAGGACTGTTTTAAAAAGTACCTTATTAAAAAGTTTTTTTTAAGTGCCTTAAATAAAAGCCCATTTTAAAAATATAAATATTTTGAAGCACTGTTAAAATATTACCTATTGAAAAAGGATCTTTTAAAAAAGTACGTTTTGAAAAACATAATTCACAATGCATTTTAAGAAAAAAATTATCTTTTTGTAAATCTTTTTATAAATGTCCGTATCAAAAAATACTTTTCAGAAAGTATAGTTCTTTATCAAAGAAACAACTTTTTATAACTTTTTAAACCCTTTTAAAAATTAATATTTATAAAAGTACTTTTCAAAAAATAATTTTGTTGAAAAAGATCTTTTGAAAAAGCATAATATTCTTTAAATGTTTCATTAGTCAATAATTAGCTATCAAAAAATACCTTAAAAATACGGCATGAAAAAGTGCCTTTAAATTAAGTTCCCCTGTAAAAAGTACCATTTTTTTGCAATTCTTGTTATTTAAAACAAAATTTTTTAGTATTTCACGTTAATTGTTTGAGTTTTGAATTTAAATTTTTTTCATTTTCTTTTGTAAGACCCTTAAACGTTAAACTCTTCCGAGTGAGTAATTGTTAACATTCATGCATGAATGCAACCCTCTTAGCCTCGTTAACTTTGGAAATACAATTAAAATATGTTAAGATGTAAGTTTTTGCTGGTTTAAAACACATTTAAGTACGATATAATGTGGTCGTTTATTAAAATACTTTTTGTACAACAGTTGGGCTTTTGATGTCAAAAGAATATTTTGTTTATACTACACACCGTGTTACTGAAAATGATGCACTGGAGTTGTATGCAGATACATTTATTAAATAACACAAAAACAACGGCAATTTATCATGACTTTCTTTACGCTTTAATTTTGCTTCACGTTTTCTTTTAAGCCGCAGAAGTTGTACTTTCCTCCTTCGGTATCTTTTAATTGTTAGAACGCAGTTTTTTGTTTTTTTTTTACTGCGGACAAAGCTATAGAGGAGAGACTACTGAAGCATAAACAAGCATGCAATTCAATAGCGCATATAAATACACGCACACGCACACACACTTATACATTTATTTACTTTAGTAGGCGTGTTTGTAATTTGAGTCTAAGAGAATGTTGAAAATTTTTTTTCCGCCCATTGTTTTTCGGTATGTTTGTAAATACTTTGTGTTAGTCTTTTTTGGTCTTTTTGTGCCCACTTGAGTCTACTTAACTGAGAGGGTATTGTAAAACGATAAACAGTCTTAAGTATTTTCTGTGGTATTAGAAAATATAAACTGCCCTACACGAGTTGGCCTTTGAACTAAAATAGGTTTTTTGAAATAAGTTTTTACCTCCATTTTACATTCCATTCAGTACTTTAGAAGTTAATGCTCATAATCTCTTTTTTGATATTGTATCCCACTGTGCATATTTTAGTTACCCTACATATCTCCGGATAGTTAAAATATATTTTCATAACTATTGAAATTAATGAATTAGTTACTGAAAAATTATTATTTTTTAGCATGTGGTTAAGTGTTCAGGCTTGTTAGTTATTTTAGTTAGTGGTATCTGAATTGTGTTCCTTAGATATTTTTATTGGCATATATAAAATAGTAGGAGTGCTTATCACCCGTCTAAGAAAATGTCATTGGTACATTTTTAAGGTACCCTGTGTAAAGTTTTTTAAAGAATCGTAATATCAATTATTATTTCGAAAATTTAAATTTTATGGCAACTGCAAAAAGTAGGATAGACGTAAATATTTATTCCCACAAACCACATGCTTTAACAATGGCCTTTTACTGTGTGAAAACACAAATACAAAATCTCTGAATTTTTTTTTTAAATTTTAAGTTATGAAAACCCTTTTTTTAGAAAACAAAACTAACGATTTTTTAAATATAAAAAGATGCAAAAAAAGTTAAAATTCTTTTTCTTGTATTGTGTAGAAAAATCATAAAAAATTTATAAGTGCTTTAGAGAGGTATCCTCCTCGAAATTGTTGTCATAAACGGGAAAGCTGCATCCCTAGTTCAGCTACAATCTTCACAGGCGATGATGCTGAAAACTTGACTCTTTGCACAGAAGAATTTTAATATTTATGCAAATATGGAAATCCAAATCAATTTCTGTATTTGTATAAAAAAAGTAAGAGGTTTTTTAAAATATTTGAAGAAAATGTTGTATGTAACTTTTTAAAACTGAGCAATTGTGCAAATAAGTATTAAAGACTCAGGACTTTTATTACATATTTATATGTTCAGCCTACTTTAGAAGTTCTATACATATTACCACTTGCTTTATTTAACACCACTATGTGTTGCTTAGGCCGAGTACAAACTGCGGCATTTTGTGACAAATATGGCAAAAATTATGGTGGGAACTAGTGGCAACGTTTTTCGTTGTGTGGCATTGCCACACAAACTTTTTATGCATCTAATTTAAACAGCTGTCCGAATAAGTTAGCTGCATTGCGAACACAAAAAGAAAATTTCACAGTGTTGACATTTTAACATTTTGTATGTAACAAAGTATGGAAAAAGAAATTGGAAAGTCAAGGAAAAGTGTAAGCTAATTTAAGCACCCTGGACACATGACATAACGATACAGCTAATTTAGCTTCTGTAGGCTCAGCGCAGACAGGAGTAAGATCTTCATGCACAGGAAATTTTTAAGTCTACTTGAATCAAGCTTCCGTAAACTAGCATGCACAGCACAATAGAATCCTTTGGTGGCACGCATATTAAGCCCTGGTCTTTTCCACCACTTTCTTTGCAGTTTTTTATATTTCTTAAATTTTCTTCTTATTATTGATAACACGCGATGTTGGCACCAGCCAATTGAATAATTTTGCGATTATCCATTTGTATAAATATTAATTAACAAACAATACGAAAAACAAAGTCTCACAGTGATAAACCAAATGCCAGATTACGTTGTATTTAAGTGATCCCCTGCGTATACTTAATTTGTAATTATAGGCATTTTGATATATTACTCATACGCTTTACTGAAATGCCAAAACCAGTGCGTACGATAGTTAAGCAGTGCTGACAACTTTTTTTACTCTAAAAGCACATCAAAATTTTAAAGAAGCAAAAAAAGCGTAATTTGAGATCTAAAAAGCGTAAAAAGCACTAACGTGAAAAACAAGTGCAGATTCAAGTTTAAAAATGTTTCACATCTTCTGATCTATTCTCTTTTTTCGCAATAGTATCATCTTTAATTAATATCAGACGAAAAGTGCATACTTTACACTGAAAAAAAAAATACATCAAGTTTTGTTTTAAAGTAATTTTAAGGAAAATGCAAATTTTTAGAAAAATGTTTGGCATAAAATCGCCTCGTATCAAGATAGTAATAAGAGTAAATTTTTAATTTATATTTACATATATGTGACCCGTTCTATGAAAAGGTGGCTTATGGTTCAGATAATTTTTCAGATGGAAATTTGTGAAAATTTGGTTTTTGAGTCATAAGCCGCCTTTACATAGACCGGGTCAAATATATTGTTTTAAAGAAATTTTCTTTAACCCGGGAGTACTAACGCTATTTAATACTGCTTTTAATGTTACGTAAATTTTACACACTGTTGAATTTATTCCTAAAACGTTTCAATCAATCTGATTATTTCTTATATATACCCTGAGTATTTTCTGCAGACAAGCGGGTTGTATTTGTTAATAAAACTTAACTTTTAATTCATATTACAGTAAACAAAAACAATATTAAAAGTAAAATAATATTTAAATTCCTTAGCAGTGATAGTTAGGCATAATTAAACATATGGCCGTAAGTCCTTAAATGGCTCAAACTTTAAGTTGACTTGAGCTCGTTGGTGGTCATGTCATCCAATTCTCGACATAAGAAAATTGTCATTTACCGGTAAAAATTTACTCCTGACCAAAATGTCGTCAATAAACTTTCTATCGCTTACTTAATTGAAAACAAAAATAAGTTTTCTAATTTAGTTTTTATTTTCTTGTCGACATCATGGGCCAAGATATTAATTATTTGCATATATTGTCGAACGCTATATAACATTCATGTTGATCTTGTAAAACGGACTGAATAACAAGCAACCAGCTCAAGAGATCTAGCTTTAACTACAGGGTCTGGGTTAATTGTCAAAATTTTCACCGCATTATTATTTTTTTCAACATTTGATTGTCTCTTAATAGAAAACTAAATTGTGTTTTGTCTTATCATTTTGACGCACAATATAATTTTTTATTGTGGGTATGTATGTGCGTTTTTCAGTCACAGTCAGTAAGTGTGCAAACAAGAGAAGAGTTAAACACAATTGTAAAGAATATTAAAACATTACCTTATACAAGTATGTATACACATCTAAATATGAAGATATAAGTAAAGTAAAGACAGTAGGTCGGAGCCAAAGAAAAAAAAGAACTTTTTTGTGCAAATAGTTAGCTAGGGAAATGTGTATGTACAGCGCCATAAATAAAAGAAATTTAATAAAACATAAAATGTGCTTTTTGTTCATATTGTAAACAATATACTGACACAGATACAAATAGGCAAACAAACGCACAATAGCACACTTACACACACATACACATACACACCACAAAACCACTCTGGCAATGTTAGTTACACACTGTTGTAGACATGCTCCTGAGCTTTGAATACACCAAAGAAACATACACACGTATTTATGAACGTGTGTGTGTGTGTGTGTGAGCTTATTTGTTGGTTTCTTGTTGTTGTTTGTATGCTAAAAAAAGAAGAGATGCTAAAAAACAATTTGCAACTTGGCAGTTATTGTTTTATGCTGCTGCTTTCTTGTTTGTTCGTTTGTTATTGCTTAATGTTGTTGTCGTGTGTTAGCATTTAATACAGGAAAAATTATGACCGAGATCAAAAGGCTTTAGTGCTCAAAAACAGAATAATTGTTTTTTCCTTTTTGTTAAATAATAGTTGATGTTGTTGTTGTTCATATTCTTGTTGATTATTTAAAAACAAAATTAAATAAGAAAACAATTAAATGAAAAGCATGAACATACGAGGGTGATTTGAAATACATAATATTTTTTTTTTAATAATCAGCCTAGTGAACTGCAAAGTAATGATGCTTGCGACTTCTGAGATTAATTTAAGTTAAGCCTAGTTGCATGTGTCATGGGTAAACAAAAATATATTTATTTATGCGCTTGTAGACTGAGAAATTTACTGTATTGTTATTTGATATTATATTCATAAGCCAGAAATTAAAATGGGCATCAATTTAATTTGAAAGCATAAAATTAAACCAGGTATGGGAACTCTAATTTAATGTCAAATGGTTATAAGCAGGGAAAATGCAAATATGCAACTGCATATTTTTTCTTGTGTGATGTATTAATGTTCCATTTTAGAACTCTTTATAAATTTAAGCATCGATTTGCTAATGCATATTTTACGTTTTAAAACATGTTTTTGAATATATATATGTATATATGTAAATCAGTCTTTCACGCATATGTTTACATTTTTTTTTTTGAATTTTTAGAGCATATTTGAAGCTTTTAGAGGACATTTGGATGCCTTATAGGATATTTTATTTTAATACTTGTAAGCGTATTATTACAATATATTATTATTGTATTATAATAAACAAAATTTTATTTTTTAGTTTTCCCCTTCTAAATCTCATTTTAAATGTTCTTTGCATGTAATGTGTAGTGTTCACATTTGGTTGCTTATTTATTACGCCATAATATATGAGCGAAATCAAAAGTAGCATGTTCAAAAAATATTATTCTTCCATTGTAAAGTTAGATTTTCAAAAAAAAAACCATTTGTTAGCTTGATTTCCGAGTAGAGAAATAAGACTGAAAAATATAACAGAATATATTCTGAACAGTTGTGGATCACTGGCGGCTTGTATAAATTTCAAGCGAATGCATTTGTTCAGCTTAAGATTTAAAAGTTTTTAAAAATATATGTATATTTCTAAAACAAGTAATTACCACTATTTTTAAAAGCATATTTTTTGAGTTTTTAAAGGAAATCTTCAAGTTTTCAGGGTATATTAAAAAACAATTTTTTTTTCTAGTTTCCCTGACTATAAAATTTTCTTTATAGGCAATTTTGATTAATATGTTTTGAAATTATATATTTATCACTAAGATGCATTTTTTCTCTGGTGCCAGCTAAAAGATTTTTACAATTTAATTTAAAGTATAAACATTCCCAGACCTGACCTTAATTCAACTTTTTCAAAAACATATAAAATTCAAACGCATAATTAGACCATTCCTTTGTCAGAAAATTGTTAACAACAAACATATAATATTGTGCTATTATACGATTTTTACAACCCATACGACAATAAGGCAGGCTTATAAATTTTATAATTGTACATCGGCCGAATTTAAAAAAAAATCAAGTCGAAATTTGTATAAAAATTTTGTTACTTACAATTTTTTTTAGATTGCAACAGTATATCTTAAATATTAGTGGTTAAGTTTAAAAGTATGACAAGTCATTAAAAAAATTTATATGTTATTCTAACTCATTTTCAGAGATACATGGTTTCTTATAAATTCTGTTTTAAAAATTCTATCTTTATTCAAATAAATTTAGATTTTTGTTACAAATCTCGTGCTGAGATTTTATGAAATAAATTGTGATGTTCTTTAATATGTAAATGCTAAAAAGAATGCTGACTTGTACAAATATTTTGTATGATATTGCATTTTTAATTATTTTTAAATTGCTTTTTATTTGAAGTTAAGATATTATATGTAGTATAATTTTTTCTTTTAAAGTACAACTTAACAGTTTTTTATGATATTTTTAAATAAGTTAATTTTTATGTACAAACAAACTTTTTTTAATAGAAAACTACTTTTTAATAGAAAACTATTAATAGAAAACTATTATAAAGTAAAAAAAAGTAAAGTAAAGTATTCACAAATTAATATTTTCAATTAAGAATTTAATTGTATTAATTAAATTTTTAATTGTATTAATTAATTTGACTGAAAAAACTTAATTAATATTATCAAATTATTTATGAGTGAAAATTTAATTAATTTTTTAATTGATACTACAAATATTTTAATTAATATTACAAAACAATTCATATTACTTTTTTGTGTGTAGTTGCTGAGAAGATGTTAAAAATTAGTTCACAAAAAAAGTTTTTATTACGACATATACATACACTTAGGTCTCAGTTTAGGCGGATTGAAATTTTAAGCGATTTTTAAATAAGCTATTTGGCTTTTGAAATTTTACCAGATTTTGAAATTCTTAATGTTTTTTAAGCTTTTTTCCGTTCTTAAATTAAATCAAGTTTGCTTCACTGATAAAATTGATAATCGAAAAGCTAAAGCATCGTTTTAAAGGAATTCAGTTTAAACGATTTTTTTGGAACGCATCTACCGCATAAAACGAGACCTGAGTGCATATATATTTTTTTTTAAATAAGAGCCTGTCCCACGATGTCAACAACGTTATATTTGTCGCACAATTACATTAGAAACAACAACAAAATTTTAAAATTTGTTTTTGTTTTGAATGTAAGTGTGTGACAAGTCGAAGTCAGGGTATAATTTCATAATCAAGTTCAGTATTTTATAATTATTTTTAAGGAATGAAATAATTAGTTAATGTGATTTACTAAAGATGGCAAGAAAACTTAAATCGCATTTAACTGGCGGAAATTCTGAATTTGTCTGTGCCATCACGCACTTCATTAGCATCCATGTCTATCTAGTTGGACAGAGATTGGTTGTTAGCAGCAGCAGTCTTATATGAATTTTTAATGAAATAGCATATGAGAAGTAGTTTTCTAGTATGTACCAGCAGTAAATGCATTCATAAGTGTAACTTTTAATTTCTGTTCTTCCGTTTTTTCATTTATTTTCAGTTTAATATGACAATGTATCACTTTTGTTCACATCAAAACTAATATCATTCCTTAACTATTTTTCCGTACGACATTTAAAATGGATCAAAATACCCATGAGATATTTGTTTTCTCACTAGAGCCGACTAGTGAAGAAGAAATGACTTTACAGTTTTCTCGTCAACATTGTACAATAGATTTATTCTCTTATACAATCTTAGTTTTGCTAAAGTTATTAGGATACAGGAAGTTTTTTGCAATCCCTTAATTTATTTATAACTTCTACTTGAGTACCACACACCATACAAAATCGTGCAGTAGAAACAAGGTGAACAAATATAACTTGTTTTTCGCCACATAAGATTCGATTATTATTACCCACAGAATGTTAGCTTACTTTTATTTTTATTGATTTTATTTGCCTTGATGCTGTACACATACATTTCTTACAAAGAAAAGCAAATATCTGCATATATATGTATGTCAGTTCAAGGACAATGTAGACATGGAAATAAATGTATATATTTGTTCTCATTTTTCCTATTTTCAACTTGTAATGGAGTAGAACTAACATATTAATACAGTAAATTTGCATTTGTATTTCACAAATAAATATTATTTATAAATACACTGTTGGATACACTTAATTGCACATTTAATCTGATAGATGGATATACACTGAAAGAAAAAATTCATTCTAAAATTTTCTTATGGAAATTTGGCATCTAAATTTGCACTTAAAACCAAAAAGCAAGCAGAACTACTCTTAAATCCCCTACCTCCTCTTAAAATCATTGTGTGCACTTAAATAAGTTTCGGCTGACGACAGAAAAATATTCGTCTACATGTATTCATTTCTATAAAAAGTCGTTTGAAGTTCAACTTTAAATGTTGATTTTTTCATGCAAATAAAATAAATTTCTCATTCAAATATCAAAATTATTTTCTTCTGTGCACAATCTTATTAAAGAAGTTTTTAATGTAAAAAAGTTCAACATTAAAATGTCTCGTTTGTTATAAAATTGGAATGTAACGAGTAAACACTTCCTGGATAGAAGGGACTAATGAAATGTCTTAATTCAACAAATTTTTCTGTAATTTGTTCCGACAGATATATGTATATTCAATGATAATTATCTGAGAATGTAGAAAAGATAAGTCATAATGGTAATTAAACTATTTTAATCTACAAAAATTATTGCGATTTTTTTAAAATCCTGTTAGAAGCTCTAAGAATATGTTTGCAAAAAACAATTATGAATTTTTTTAGTTATATTTTAGCTCAGTGTTATTATTATATTAAATTCAAAATCAAATTAAAATATTTGCTAAAGCATTAAATTAAGTCCACAAAACTTTAATTGGCTTAAGCATCTTATAAAATGGAAAATCACTTAATATCTGGATAAATATGCCAGAAAAGGCAATTATGAGCAAATTTTCAATTATTTGTAAATAACTTTAAGTGGTCAAATGATTTTATGTTAGTTTAAAGGAAAACATATAAATATATTTTAATTAATTCATTATGACCTTACTGTCTTATAATAATCTTTAAGATATTTCATTTATTTTGAATTTATAAAAGAATTATAATAACTTAATTAGGAGCAGCAGTCAAGAGACAATGCGCTGTGCTTTACTTCATAGGCAAATTAAAAAATTAATAAAGTACTTAGTATATGTTGTAAAAATTTTTTTAAAGCCAGCATTTTAACTAAAATATATTTATCATTTGCACTTTTCGTTTACTCTCTGCGTTAAGTTAGAAAACATTTAAAAAAATTTTAACTTATTTTTCCTCTTCTATTGGTAGAAAAGTTATGAGCTCAATAGTGCGACTCAGTAGCTTTTTGTAACGATAATTATATCGTTAAAATAATCATAACGAAAACTTATCGAATTTGCTGTTTAGTTAAAAATATGTTTCGGAATCACACAATCCTTATTTTAAGCGACACATTGTATAAGCAAAAGTTACGGATATCGGATCGTTAAAAGTTACTGAATTGCGCTACAGCTGAGTTTTGCGAGGACTAAGGTCTTTTTCTAGCATCTAAGGTATACTATTTTTCAACTTAGGCAGATGCTTGACATTTTAGCATTAACTTGGAGCTACTGCAACTAAAAAAAAAAAATTAAAAAAAATTAAACTTGAACAAAGTTTTAGTTAAATACTTTTAAATTTAAATTTTAAAAATTTATTTTTCCAACCCTGTAATAGGTTTGTTTTTAATTTTCAATACTAGTCTATATTTTCTTGAAATATAAAAAATTTAAAAGTCATATGAAATAAAATAAAAAATTGTTATGGTAAATTAATTTTATAACAAACTAAAATAATTTTTTTGTTTTTGTTTTAAATTTCAGCACCAGTCTTTCTCTTCTTAAAATATAATATACGTATAATTTAAAAAGAAAAAAAATAGTTTAAGTTAGTTTTAATACTTTGAATACTTATTGTTAGTTCATTTTTGAAGATACAATAAATAAATATATGCATTTAAATAAAGTTAATTACTTTAATGCAACAAAAAAAAAAATTAAATTGTCCAACCCTGGAACTGTAATTTTTTCTGCTTTTCAATACCAAAAAAATTTAGTTTTCCAACTTTGAATCAATCAATCGAACCAATCTTGTTTTTTTGAAATATAAAAAACGTCGAACTAAAAAAAATAAAAATAGTAATTGCTGGAAAAGAGTTTCAATTTTCCATCCCTGAAACAATTTTTTTTAATTCCAGTACCAATTTTAATTTTCAATTTAGAAGGTGGTTATCTTATACCGAAAAAAATTTAGTTTAAATTAGTTAATTTTATACGAAATAAATATTAAATTTTCCTATCAACTTATTTCAACTTATCAACTTATTTTTTTTCGGAAATATAAAATATATTTAACTGGTTAGTTATTTTTATACACCGAAATTTTTTAAATTTTCTAACCCTGATATCGTGTTTTATATCATTTTGAATATTAATAATAGTTTTCTTTATATTAATTCGATTTAAGCAAAAGCTAGTTTCAGCTAGTTAATTTTATAAAAAAATACGGTTTGCAGCTATGGAAGCATTTTTTTCTGCTTATTTCCATCTGAAATAAAAAGTTCTTTAGCCGATAAGAAACAAAAAAAATGGTTATAGTGAGTTAATTTTGTAAATAAAAAACTTTTAATCTTCCAACTCTAAACCATCTATTTAATTTTTAGAATTTCCAATGCCAATAAAATTCCTTTTTTATATATATATAATATGTTTAATTAAGTTTAAGTTTTCCAGCTATGGAGCTGATTTTCAATATATATTTACTTAGGACAGATATTGACACAGCACCTTAAGCTAGAGTTTTCAAATCGTATCTTTTCTTTTGGATAGCCTGACAGGTGAAACTGACTTATTCAACTATCCTATTCATAAGGACACAGAAAAATATATACTTTATGAATATTGTGAACAACTCTCGATTTTATAAAAATACACCTGATATATTTTTATCATAACAAAACTCAAACTTTATATTGAAAAATTCTTTTTTTTATGTTTGCTTTTTTTTCTATACGGAATTTGACTTTTGTCATGATAAAAATATATCAGGTGTAGACGTAGAGTGATGAGTTAGGGCATTTCTATATTAAGGTAACGATATATTCTTACTATTTTTGTTGATGTGTACACAAAACTGTTGTTGTATATTAAGCACTATGATGGTCAATAAGAAAAGAGTTGGAATTTATTGGCAATAGAAAATTTTTTTTGTCGATTTTATTTAATGAAATAACAAACTTATTTATTGAATGATTTAACAAGGAATAATTGTTTAATTACATTAAAACATTTAAATAACGAAAAGCAATAAAAACTCGACTTGAATAAAATTAACGACAAGTGTATGTAAGAAACAGTGTTACCAGGCAATTATATTATTACTATTTATGTGTTGCCTTTTAACAGGATTTTTATAGTTTTATATTTTGTATAAATTAAAAAAAATTAATCAGAAACAATTTTTAGTCAGGCTTAAATTCAGTAATTTCAATTCTTATTGAATGCAATATTTTTATTAACTAATGTGAGTTGCTAAAGAAGAGAAAAAGAATTAAACTTAGACTTTATTAGCTGGGGGAAATACCGATATTTTTCTGTGCAGCCACGCACTTCATCAGCACCCACGTCTATCTACTAGGGTAGAGTTTTGTTATTAACATCAGCTATTTGACGCAAATTTTCTATGAAACAGAATATGAGAAATGATTATTGTGTATACAATTGATTTACCTTTGGTAATACATTTATAAGTATCACTATTCATTTCCAGTTTTTGCATTTTTTCATTTTTCTATTTAGGTTAGCACGAAGTCATATCACTCTACCTAAGTATGTTTACCTATTCTTGCTTATCTTTTACGATCATCAAATAAATAACTTTTACTTATTCGATGTACCGTTAGTATTGTATTGTTAGTATTATTGTAGTGCCTTTATATTACTTTGTTTTTGCTTTCTACAGTTTATTTGGCTTTCCAGCATTCTGAAACTGTGATTGCCAAGTGAACATATTTTTCTTACGTGCCCATGATAAATTAAATGAGACATTTTTAGATTGCTTAGAATGTTGTTTGCCGTATGTTTCTAAAAATAGCATCTTAAAATTAAGAGCAATGTAAGTAAGATTCAAAAGCGAATTCGTTTTAAATTTTCGAAAACAAATAGCACAAAAATTGCTTTGGGTCCAAAAACTGTTCAGTTTTGTTTGTTTGAAAACTAACAGTCTTATTTATAAAACTTATTTAGGCTTTAAAAAGTTTTTTTAAAACAAATTTTCATACATAATTTTTCTTAAAAAGTCTGTATAAGGCCTTAATAATTTTTATAAATAAGGCTGTAAGTGTGTAGTTATTAGACTTATATTAATAAAATATTTCCGCAGTCTGGCTTAAGCCCAAAACTTTTTATTATTATTCATACTCCCAGCTTTACAGTCTAGCAAATTAATTTTTCTGGCAAAGTTTTTTTTCTTGTCGCGTATTAAATTTTTATTGTCATTTTGCCTCTGCGGTAGGAAAATATTTTGTTTAAGTTATTTTTTCCTCTTTTATAACTACATAAATTCCATAAAACAATTTCTGAACTATTTTACAGTAAAAACAACAGCATCAAATAAACATAAATTTTATTACTTCAAATAGTGTTTTTCTGTTTATCAAGCACATTTTTTTTTACTCCGCATAAAATAAACTTGTTACAAAATATTGTTTTATTTTGAAGCGGCTTAAAATAGGGCGTGTAAAAACTAAAACTTACCTAAATACTTGAGGTTTTGTTACTGTTTTATGAAAACTAAATAAAATAAAATAAAATAAAAAACACAAAATTTAAAGTGGTTTTCTCTTGCAAAATTTGTCATGAATTTTAATCTGCTGTGGCAAGCGAAAAACAAGAATTTTGTTTTCCAGCAAGCATTTAATAATGTTTGTTAATGGTTTCATTGAAAAAAGGTTAAGTAGAGTTTAAGGTTCAAATTTTAATAACATAATATTTAGGTAACAAAAAGTTTACAATTTCCCAAGAGTTTTTTTTATGTTAAAAGTGACTGCTGTGCGCTTTTAATTCCAAGTCTGTTTATACAAAAGGCTTAACGCAAACCGTATTTACGTACAAAAAAATTTTACTTCCTTTTCCTTGATGGTTTTATTTGAAAAACATGTATCAATTTTACATGGTTTTGCGGAGTTATGTCATCCCAACACAATTTATTGTGTAACACAGAGCACCCTTTTCACTATTAATATTATTATTGTTTGCCAGTCTAAAATTTATTTCAGTTAAATAACAATAACAAAAAAATAATAACATTACTTAAGGCAAGAAAAGGAAGAAGGTTATGGCAAATGAATAGTAAACAAAAATATTATTGCAAACCGTAAACCTAAAGAAGTAAAAGTATTTTATTAAGTAATGTCTGTATATACTTATATTTCCAATAAGCCAGATGTAGGACAAGAGTACATGAAAGTTTGTGCTCTACTTGGATAATTGTCAAACTGCAATTTGGGCAGAGATTTCATCTCAGGAGATTAAAGCTAAAGAAAATACCAAAACCCCATGAATAAAAAAAATGTAATCAATAATTATAGATATATGAAAATTCATATTTTATTATTTACTTGTATAATAAAAAAATGTGCTAAGATACCAAGTAAATATTTTTATATATAAAAGTAAAGAATCTTCTAGTACGTAGTCCCCAATGCATTTCATTGTTTGTTTTTACATACACTCAAAAAAAAAGACATGTACTATTATTAAGAAATTTTTTTTCCTAAATTCAAGTAAAAAAAATTAGTAATTTTTTCTAAGTTTAAGTAAATTTTTACAAAAATCTAGTAAAAATTCCTTCATATGAGTAAAAATAAAAAGTTCATATCTTCAAAAATAGTTCATAAAAATACACAATACATTTCTCACATTTCAGGAAAAGTAAACATTTCCTTAAAGGAAATATTTACTAAGAGTAGGAAAATGGTTATAAACTGAAGGAAATTTTATATTAAATCAAATCAAATAAACTTTAGAAAATGAATTACTCCTGATAAGTTCATGAAATTTGACTTACTTAAAAGATGTAAAAAGGTATACTAAATTTTAGGAAAATATTTACCAGTTTGAAGTATTTTTTCTTTGAATTATAGAATTTATTGTTAATTTGCATTTAGCAAAAAATCTAAGTAAATTTTTCATATTTTCGAGGAATATTTGAATTTGAAATTTATTTTTTTGTAAATAAAATAAAATTTTAAAAATCAATAATTTCAATGTTAGTAAGGCTGCCTTGTTAGGCAATTGGTTAGAGTGCTTGCCTAGCAATCAGAAGGTTGCTGATTCAATACTTGTCAACTCTCAAGGAATTTATATGCATGTATGGTGAATTATAATTAAGAATATAGTATGAAGATATAATAAATAACATATCATTGGGTATAGAATTTAATTAAAAATAATAATAAGTACAGGAATTAAAGACAAAATAATTGGAAAATTTACTAAATTTAAGATCAAAGAGGAAATTTTTTTTTGCAAATCTCCTAATTTTATTCATTATCACAAATTCATGCATCACAAATTCTTCCGCCATCAAGTATTTTCTTCTTTACTGCTATACCTGCAATAATAGATACAATTATCATACCAACAGAATGGTTTAGCTTTTTTTAGAGTATTTCGCTGTACTAAAGCATTTAAAAAATCCCTAATGTCTTAAAAGTTCTTGTAAGTGGTCTTTTGCAGGCGTCTAATGTGTGCGTTAATTTAAAAATAATGTTTCTTACTATATTTAAGAAATTTATTTTTCGACATATTGTCATAATTATATTTTAATTTGAAATTTATTTGCTGGTGGTTCAGCTTTCCCTATATGCATTTCATTGTTGCTGTAACAAATCACCAGTAGACTTCAACTATTCAAAATGTGCGGTTGGAGTCTACTGATGATTTCTTACAGCATTAATGAAATGCATATAGGGAAAGCTGATCCACCAGCAAATAAATTTCAAAGTTTCTTTCTACAGTTTCAACTTAAATAACATGATATCTTGTTCTTAATTTATGCTTATACAAAGAACTTTTTGAGGTGAACTTAATTTCATGAGCAAATATGAACTGACAAGTAAATGAAGCTCCACTGCAATGACTTTCAGACTTTTGCTTGGCTTCTTTATTAATTAAAATTTAATTAATTTAAAATTTCTTGGCCTTGAATTTTTAGCAATAAAGCTCAACATTTTTTGCGCGCTTGAATTTTTAGCGATAAAGCTTAAATGCCTATTCTGAGATAAGATAAAAAGTTATACAAACATATATATATCAAATGTGCTTTTATATCGAGCCATAATCGCCAAAAACGCTTAACCGATATATGTTTTGGACTTTGGTTTCTCTTTTGACGAAAATCGATTATTTGGTCAACAAATTTAGTTCGGAAAAAATGTCGCTTAAGCTTTCCTTGGAGGTTATGCACGCTATTCCGGCCAACATATTTCTGTGAATGTTAAACAGAAAAAATTATGTATTCTAACTTAAATTTTAAATCTCCAACAATAATTCTATTTAGCTGAAATTAAATCCGCGAGCACAGTGAATGCAACGTATACATCCGCTTTAAACATAATTTTGGTTGTAGATATTTTTATTTGGTCCTTTTGTTTGTTTGTGTGTGTGAGTTTGTGAAAAACTCATTTATTTAATTTATTTAGAACTCTTCTGTGTAATGATTCTCCAGCGCTTGAATAACACATGCTAAACATTTATTTTTTGGATATTTGCTACCACGATTAGTTTAAAAATTATTTTTCATTCGTAGTTATACGTTTATTTATACTTTTTGAGGTTTTTTTAAATAAAATTTTTTTGTGGCATTTTCTTTTTCGTGTGCAACAAATTTGTTAAATAAATTTCACATAAACAAGCTTTTAAACGTACACAAATATTAAATAGAATTATGAAAACTATCAAATATTCATACTCACTTGTATGGATAAATTCTGAAAAGCATGTGTTGATTGCTGTGATATGAATATAAATTTTAGATGGTTTCGCTGTGGTGCATTGCTGGAGTGTGCAGAAACTTTTTATTTTGGTGGCTTTGCCGCCGTTTAGTGTTAAATATTGAAAACTTTTTTTTTCGGAGATTTAATCATTTTCTAGCTGTGGCAATGATTTATTACCAACAATTGCACAGTTGTTGAATTTATTTGCAGCATTGCTGGGAAATTTTTTGGTATACAAATGTTTTTTTTAGAATTTTTTTTGGTGATATTTTTAATTAAATTTGGTATTAGATATTAGATTAGTGCTAAAATAAAATAAAAATGAAATAATCTTAATTTATTAATAAAAATACAAGTTATATAAATAAAATTTGTTTTTGGGTTCAGAAATCGAATAGTTGAACTTTTAGGTTCATGGAAGTTTTAATATTAATTATACTTTTCCGTTGAACTGCTTCATTGGTTTACGTGACTACCTCATTCAGGCAGGTACTCAAGTATAATCTAGATGAATCCTTTTTAAAATGATATGCTTCTCCTCTGTCTTAAGTAAATTATATGAAAATATTGTAAAAGTGTCACAAGATGACGCACATTGGGATTTTGCTCCCGAACCCCCTTTATTTGGCTACTCAATTTCAAATATAGAATGATGCAATTCTTTTTTGAAAATTTTTTAAATATTAAAAGTGCACTTATGATTTAAAAAAAATAATAGTATTTTATGTTTTAATGCAGAAAATTAAAAAAAAAGTTTACGCAGTTGTTAAGAAACTTCTTTTATATTAATGCTATTCAGCGGTCCCTATAAGACTTATTCCATGGGAAACCAACGAAAAAAAATAAGATTTTGGAACCGAAGTCTTTAGACCCAAACCAAACTCTCTAGGGTAGTTAAGTTGAAAATATATATCAAAAACTTTTTTATCATATCTGCTTATTCATAAGGATTTTTTATAAAATTCCATTATTTTTTCTTAATTAAATCAATGTAAAGCTTACTGTTAAATTAAAATCATCTGGCAATATTTTTTATTTCTCAGTCGTTAAGCAGCTCGGGGTCGGAGAACATCTCTCGCGTCATCGTAATTATTTCTTAAGTGCGGTCAGGCTTGTATGTGTTGTTTGGCCTTCGAGAGTTTTTCGTCTCGCTCGCACTGGTTGACTGATCTGCCACGGATAACCGTATAATCTTGCGGTTTTTTGTGGAATTTCTTTAACAACCACGTTGCCTACTTCCTATGTGAAGGCATCGGTCGTGTAGAGTCAGTCACAAAACCTTTTAAAATACTGTTAATACCATCTTGGGCATATGGCCTACGTTACTCCGCCCATATTTGTGCAACACCATATTATGCAAATTTACTTTGCATTAATATGTTTAATAAATAAATAAATAAATTTTTTATTTCTTAGTTTGGCTTAAAAATGTACTAAGACATCCCACTGTGCGAAGCTGTGCTTAGAATTTTACCACAAGCAACCATCTCTTTCAAAATATTATTATTTGGCATTTTGATTCAATAAAGGTTAAGTCTGTGAAGTATTTAATTTTTAAACCTTTTCATTATTTATAAAGTCTACAACTCAAGGGTTTTTTATAATCTTCTTATATGCAAAAAAATTAAATACATTATTTATGAACTCAAAAATATATACAATAAAAAGTCCATCTATCATTTTTCTCTTATTAATTTTTTGTAGAAGAGTAGAAAAAACAGTTTCTTACAAACTTCAATTTTAATAAAAGGAAACCCCGAAGACTTTTTTTATATAAATTACTTTAATTTTTTCTTCTTTATAAATAAAATACTGGCTGTTATCAACAAGGTCATTTATTTTCCTTCATTCATCTAGATAAGGAAATTTATTTGTTGTTGATTCCTAATAATTTATTTTTGTCCCATCTTTATTTTTGCATTTTTAATAATAGTCCGTCCTGGTTTAGTGATACACACCACAAGCCACCTGTGGATATGATTAATTGTTGTTGCTTAGGGTTGGTACCAAGTATTAAAGACTCAGGCGCAGTTACAACTGAAAGTGAAAAAAGTTATAATTATTTAATATGAGTGTATTAAACATGCAGCTCTACTGCTTAAGTTTAAAAAAAAATAAGGTTTTACTGCCTAACTTTTAGGATTTTTATAAGAGTTTCTTACAAGAAAAGTTTACTTGTCTTGGGGTCACACTTTAAACACTTTTATGTGCACAGAACTAAAATGGAAACCTTTTATACGTTGTCCCTAAAATTATTCTTAAAACATATTTTTATATTGCTTTTGCAACTTTGACTCTCACATGAAGGGTTACAGCCGACACTACATATGTAATACTATATCAAATTAATGCGCTATTATTGGTTTTGTCGATTTTTTTAGTTTGTAGCGATTTTTTGTTAGTTTTTGCGATTTTGTCGTTTGGCGATTTTTTCGATTCTTGTCGAGTCGACCGTTTAATTTTAATTTTTGGCTTTTTACTTTACAAATCTTAGGTTTAAGCAATTTATTTTGTTGCATTCCTTTTTTCGTTTTGGCGATTTCTTGGGTTTTTGGCTTTTTCTTAGTTTTTTGGTGACTGTTTTTTTTTTTTGATTTTTTTCTTGCGATTTATTTTATTTCCGGTGAAATTTTTTATTTAAAAGATTTTTATTTTATTTTGGCGTGCTCTCACATTTTTTTAAGTTTTGGTGCTGTTATTGGTTATGTTGATTTTTGCGCATTTTTTTTAGTTTAGACGTTTTTTTTAGTTTTGGCGGTTTTTTCGGTTTTGGCTTTTTTCGGTTTTTATTGATTTGTTCGCTTAATTTTTAGTTTTCAAATTTTTGTTTATTTTTTCCAATATAATTTTTTTGTTTTGGAGATTTTCTAGTTTTAATGATCAAACAGAATTGCGACATAAACACATTTTCCATACAAATTGACATAAAAAAGTAACACCAGAAAGCAGTCGAGAGATAGAATCTATTTTATTTTGTGAACGTGTTTTCAAATGCTCTCACATATTCATACTCATTCTCTCAACAAGGCTACCATATTTCCAATAAAATTCATACATTTTGTGAACAAAACTACAAAGAAAAATAAACACAAAAGAAAATAAAACAAAAATTAGAGATCATTTGAGGTTACTGCCATAGATTTTATTATGGGCTTTGTTAATTTGACAGCAATTTTTCCTGAAGTTGCGGACTTATTCTGTTTGATCATTTACGGCCCTATGTATAAGCAAAAATTGACATGAAGTTAGCATAAGTGGCGTAATTGAACCTAATCTTATAGAGTTTTGCGGTGAAACTTCACATTACAAATCATACTATTACTTAGAGGTGGGTTAAAATTAGGTAATGTGACCATTTTTAATGTCAAATTGTATGTAGGAACTCGTTACCATCTAATTAAATTTCGTCACTTATGCTAACTTTATGCCAATTTTTGCTTATACATAGGGCCATTAGTGCTTATTCGGTTTGGTGACTTTTTTTGTTTTCTTCGATTTTTCTTAGTATTTTTTTTTGATGAGCTTTTTACTTTGGCTGATTTTTTTTTGCAATTTACCAATTTAATTTACTTTTGGTCATATTTTTCATTTTGTTGATGTTTTGTTTTAAAATTTTTTTTTTAATTTTTTAGTTTTAAAAAGCGTTAAAAAAATTGTTTTGGAATTTTTTTAACCTTAGTGCTATTTTTCGTGTTGGGTTTTTTTCGGTTATTAAAAAATTTTTTAAGTCCATTTTTTGGCTATTTTTAGCTTTCACAATTTTAATTATCTTGGCGTCTTATTTATTTTTTTTTTTACAATAAAATTTTTTAGTTTTAGCGTTTTTTTTTTTAATTTTGTTGGTGTTTCTTTTTCGTTTTGGTGTCTTTTGGACGATTTTGGTAGTTTTGTGGTGAGCCTTCTACTTCTGGTGATTTTTTCATTTTAGTTATTTATTTTATTGATATTTGATACTGATATTGATACGTTATTTTATTGTTGATATTTTTCATTTAAGTGCTTTTTTCAGATTATCCTTTCAGCATTTTTTTCATTTTGGAATTTTTTATATTTAGCGTTAAGTCAAAGTTGCATTATTTTTAATCACTTTAACATTGTATAGTATATGTATGCCATGTTAGATACAAATATTAAAAAAAATATATAAAAAATAATGAAATGAAATGGTACTTTGATGATTTTTTCTTTTAAACCTAAGTTTGCCTTTTTCCTTGAGTTAAGGTGTATTTTAACTTTTGTTAACATGAAAGTATAAAGAATTATATGATTTAAAGGTTTATGTTAATAAAGCATCTAATCTCTTAGGAAACAAATCCTTTTATTACGGAGAAGAAAAAAATTTAGACAATTCGATTGAAGGCACATAAAAAGATTCTTGTATTTTCTTCTGTCAAAACCAAAAAAACCGAGAAGAACAATAATATTAATTCGTCAAAAAAGAAATTTAAACAAAACAAGTAGAAATAATAAAACAACAAAGGAATAACAATGAATGTCTTTTGTAAGGAACAATAAAATGTATGAAACATGAATGAGTGAATGGGTGAATGAATGTGTATCAACAGGATAAAGTAAGCGGAAGTCAAACCAAAACGCATACAGTGATATATATACATACAACACCCATTTAAACATACAATTCATCAAAAAATAAAAATTTTTGAATTTTTTTTTCAAAGATATTAAATTAATGTACTTCAGTTGCATGAATGTTTGACTGAACTGACGGCTGAAGTTATGAATGAATGACATACGAGTATTTTTGTAAAAAAGCAGAAAGAGTTCAGAGAAAGGAATATGATCGAAAAATTAAATTCCAAAAAAATAGACAATAGAACATGACGACTCACTCACCCAAAAAAAAAAAAATTAAATCAAAAAAGGTAAAGAAAAGCTTTTAAACACATTTAACACTATGGGTTGTAAGTATTCTTAATGGATTTCAAAAAAGTTGAAAGTGGATAAAAAAAGTTCTCCCCTAGCATGGAAGGTAGTTTAAAAACAATTCAAAAAAGATTTATTTTATTTTTTTGCCACGCCTACAAATTTTTGAATTTTCTTCACCGTGTGGCCATTTTTAGTCCCATGATAATATTTTATATACCGGTGTTCATGGCTCCGTAAGGGCTACATTTCTGTCCTTAATAGTTTTTTGCTACCACGTCATATTCTAGTCATGACTTCCGTTCAAGAATATTTAGCATAAGGGTCAGTACGAACCGAGTTTTTAAAAGTCATTTCTAGAATATGACGTGGTAGTAAAAAACATCATAACTCAAAAAAATTCTTTCCTACAGGGATCCCACGATATGTTTAATTTTCTTTAGACACAGAAATGCGACTTAAAATTAATTGCTAGGTAAATTGTTTTTTTTTTAAATGCTTGCGTTAAATCTTTCTTTAAGGTTTTGATTTCAGCCTTTCCTTTTATCTAGCTGAAGGTTTACATTCTATTTGGTTGCTGTTTTATTTTACGATAACATTTAATTACTTCCTTTTATTACTATTGTTATTACTTCCACTTATAGTTGATAAGCATCAGAGTTGAAAGGTCACAAAAAAGAAAGCAAATTCTCTTGTACACAACCACTAATAAAATATACAATGTAGTCTGATCTGGTGATTAAAATAATCGACCATAGATTTTTTATTACCCACAACTAAGAAACTCTAAAGGCAGGTGATAAAAAAAGGTAAGGGTCATAAAAATAACCAACACTATGTGTTTTTAATATGTAATTCAAGGAGATTAACAGAAGTGTACAAACTTTAATGTCACTTTTAATTTTGAAAATTTTTAACACAATCTTGTTTTATTTTCAATTTTAAAAGGGACTCAATGGTGGAGGTGGTGTGTTTAGTTTAACTTTAATGAAAACGTGTTCGAAAAATTTGTTTAAGCAGCTGTTATTTTGTTTGTTAAAGCGCTCGGCCTGCTGTGACAACAGCCCAACAATGTGCCATTGTCTCTAAATAATTTAAATTTTCGCTTTTTTCCTTTATTTATTTTGAGACAAGAGCAAATTTTTTTAACGAGAGCATTCCCAAAATTAACTGAGATGCTCGTCATAAAATTTATAAATTTTTAAAAAGGACTGCTTTTCTTAGTATTTGTCGGATGTCGTCTGTGCCTTACGGTTCACACTAGAGGGCTGCATAAACAGGCTTAATATGTAAATAAGTTTTATTTTTTTAATGTATTGTCGTAGCATAAGCCTTATATACAAGTTTTATTTAAGCTTTAGGTCCTTTTGGTAAATAATTAATAACAATGTTTATTATTTCATCAATTATTTACCAAAAGGACCTAAAGCTTAAATAAAACTTGTATATATTAAACTAAAAGGTCGAATAAATTATTATAATATGCTTAAAGCATTTTTGGTGATTTTTTATATCTTAGCAATCAATTTTATTTTTCGTGGTATTTTTCATTCAAGCGATTTTTTTCATTTGGGAAATTTTTTCGGCATTTGTTTAATATTGCGAATTTCTTAGTTTTCAAAGCGTGTTAAGAAATTTTTGTTTTGGCGTTTTTTAATTTAAGTGCTTGTATTGGTTTTTGGGAATTTTTTTAGTTTTGGCGATTTTGTTTTAGTTTTGGCGGTTTTTTCGTTTTTATCGATTTGTTTGCTTAATTTTAAGTTTTCATATTTAAGTTTATTTTTTCCCATAAAATTTTTTTGGTTTTGGAGATTTTTTTAGATTTAGTGCTTTTTTGTTTTCTTCGATTTTTTTTAGAATTTTTTTGGTGAACTTTTTACTTTCGGTGATTTTTGTTTTTGCAATTTATCGATTTAATTTATTTTTGGTGATATTTTTACATTTTGCCGATTTTCCGTTTCTAAATTTTTTAAATTTTGGGATTTTTTAGTTTTAAAAATAGTTAAAAAAATGTGTTTGGGAATTTTTTAAGTTTTAGCGCTTTTTTTCGTTTTGGTTTTTTTTTATTTTTTTGGTTTAACATTTTTTCGTTTTTAGGCCATTTTCAAGGTGAATCCATACTAGGTGGTCGCAAGGGATCAGGTGACTATTTTCACCGCTTTTAATTTGAATATACCTGGGACGTCAAGACACATTTTCAGTAAATTTTTCTGATATTTCAAGTATAAATTTCTCAAAGCAAATTGAGCTGAGTATACCTTATATGAAATTGCCTTGCCCATTTTTTTACTGTTTTTAGCTTTGCCACTTTTATTATCTTGGCGTTTTATAGTTTTGGTGTTTTTTTTTTCAATTCGACCGAAGCACTTTCACCAGGAGGTAGGGGAAACGCAGCTGAGCATTTTTTTTTAAATTAGAGTTTATCCGAAGCTTCAAAGATTGTTTACACAAGAGAAATTAAAAAACAATTAAAAAAATTTAAATACGAAAAATATTTTATTAAAAAAATTCTATGAAAACAAATTTAAAATTATGAAAAAAATATTAAAAAAAATTTGGAAAAGTGCTAAACGTTGCAAATTTTGTTAATGGTAGTTGCAGTGGAAATGATGTCGTTTAATAAGCGAAGCATTGATGTATTGATGTTTATGTACATATATGAGTGTTAACAAGCGATGTCGCGAAGATTTTTTGTTCATAAGCACCAATCGAAAGAAGTAGTGTTAATGCGTAAATGCTTGTTATTTTGATTATTGTACGTTTTAGCATGTGTTTTTTTAAGAACAAATACAACCCGCAAAGCGATTAGCTTGTCTGCGGAAAACACCCAGGATCTTTGGTGGGAATCGAATCCACGACCTCTGGACTGATAGGCTAGCATCGCTTCCACTCAGTCACAGGGGCACCCTAAGATGTTGATGATAAACTTTTATGTTGTTAAGGGTGGTTTTTTAAAACAAGTCCACACAACTAATGTCAATGCTTGCGTACGTTTATATCTCCGCAGAAAAATAAAAGATCATACGCACAACGTTTGTACGTCATGTACTTACAAACCGTTTGTATAGGCGCCCATGCGGTAATAAAAAGCAAGCATCACGCATTTTTCCGTCACAAATTATTTACTTCTTTACTCCTATACCTGCAATACCTGAAACAAATGTTTTGCCAAAAGTGTTGTTTACCTTTTTTTAAAGAAGATTTTACTGTAGTAAAGCCATTTGAAAAATCTTTCATTTCTCTAAAGATCTTGTAAAAGATCTTGTGCAGAAGTCTAGTTCACACACACCAGGTTTGACTCGTCAAGTCTTGAGTTTTTAGAAGAAAGAGAGAGAGAGTGGGGAGTAAAGACTTGACTCTACCCATCAAGTTGTTTTATTTTATTTTGTCATTGTTAATACTGTACTATAATGCAAATTGATAAAACATTCAAAAGAATATTTAACAAAATCTGATCAGCTAAACTTGATGCGCGTGCACTAAGTACACGTTAAGATTTTTTTTAATTTCACTATTCTGTGTTAAAATCATCAGATTTTTTTAAAAACATTTTAAGACCTTTAGCGCACTTGTAGCACGAAAAATTCATGAAACCTCTACAACAATGAGTTCGCGGTTTAAACAAACAAGCTTAAAGAAATGGTGTAACAAAATTAAGCAGATAATTTAGCGATTTTCCTTAAATGCCAAAAAACATTTACATCTACATTCACACTCATCAGACTTCAACACTCGTTACCACAACACAAACGACAGATAGATAGATAAGTAGCACAATAGTGAAGCAACGGTGGGGTGAAGAAAGCATCAAGAGGCCATAAATGGTGGCGTAAATGAATTTAAGTAAAGCTGTTTGCAAATGTTCTCTCCCCATGATAAATGATGGCGATGATGAAAATGATGATGTTTTTTTTAGCTTAATTGTATTTTACAAAAGCCTTTTTTAATGCTCGGGTATGTAATTATTAGAAAGTTTGCGTGTGCTTGGCTATTGGTGTGTTTGTGCGTGTGTGTAAGTGAGAGACATTGTGGGAGAGGGAGCCAGAGCAAGTGCAATATTTCGTGGCATAAATTAAGGCGTCTGTTTAAAAGCGCTTAAATTAATTTGACAACATTTTGTCTTCTATGAAAAAAAAAGAGTGACTGGCGTTCGTTCATGCGTATTGTTTTAATTAAACCACAAAAAAATGTTAAAACATAAATTATTTGTGTTTGTCTTTTATTTATTTTTTTAATTTTTTTTTTATTTTCTATTTATGAAATTTTAAATATTTTAAGCACGAGAACTTAAGTCAATTGTTTCATTTGTATAAATTATAATTTCCTCAATAATAAAAATGAGTGTGGTAATAGATTCCAGTGCTGCTAGTGTAATAAGATGGATGGCTTATTTTCATTGGTTTGTTTTTTTATGTCTAAAAAAGTTTATGGATTTATATTTTTTTAAGTAAGAAAGTAATCTCATAAATCTATTAAATGATGCACAGTAGGTTCAAGTGTGTTCAAAGTTGCACCATAACTATTTTTAATAAAATTTTCGCTTTAAATATGTATAGTGAATTATAATCCATGAAATTCTACATCAATTTAAATATTTTATTTTTATTTAGCGCCTGTCAAAATGAACAAGAATCTTAACAAATTATTTGTATTTTTTTAGCACGTCTGAATTTATTTCGTATTGCTAAACGATACATGCTGGTCAATATAATTTGTTGTTTTTGAAAAAGTTTTTTAGTTTTATAATTCTCAATAGTCTATTGAAAGTTTTTTTTTATAATCATTAATATTTCAAAAGCTTTTTTTTAATTGTGGATGAAGTTTACTCATGTAATGTATGCTTAGCAGCAACCAAAAGCATAAACATGTGCTAGACCAATAACAAAAATTTCTTTGAAATGGTACGAGTATTTTCTGATAATATTAAAAGTTTCACCCCATTTACATTGTGTAGTCAAGATAGTCCCCGTCCAGACTTCCTATTTTCGTTGCAGCAATTCTTGAGTTTATTGGTGAGAGGCGTTAGAAGAATAGGGAGGCGTACACACTTCCATGTGCTCGGCAATTCTCTTTTGATTTAAAAATTTGTGAATGTTTATGTTAAGTTTCTAGTTGTGTTTGACGTTTTTTATTTTTTTATTTATTCAGTTGTGTGAAAAATAAAAAATTAAACAAAAAATAAATATAATTCCTTATTTTTCAGGGAAATTTGTGGTGTAAAAGGAATTTTTTAATGCACAAATGCAAAATTAGAATTTCGTAGTGTGGACACTTATACGATTTTAAAGCAGAATTTGAAGAAATTGCAGCAATATAAATTGCAAGTCTGGACGAGGACATAGACATTTTTTGTGGTTTTTAGAAAAATTGAAGAAAGATATTAAATTCAATAGATATATAATAAAAACATTCATTATAATTTAACTAGCTTATGGCATTTTTTTCTTTACAAAAGAAGCAAAACAGTTTAGTTTTTTATTGAGAATAAATTCAATCTAATCGCTCGTTAAAAATAAAAATTTATGTTCGTAAGGGATTTCTAACAAACTCCCTATTTCAAAAACCATTTTATTGCGAATTTTCATTAAAATGTGCAAAAAATTATTTTTTTTAGAAAAGAACACTTTGTTACTTTTGATATGGAAACTTTGATATCATATATATTCCGCTAAATATAAATGTGAAAACTATTAATATTGTTAAGCAGGTATACGTGAACAAGCCTTATATAAATGTTTATTCACAAAAATATTTTAACCACAGGAATCTTCTTTAAATTATAAACCAAAGAACAAAATTAAGCAGCGTACAAACATTAAAAACCCTGTTGCAGTAAACAACATTTATAAATTCATACTTTCTGCCTATTAAAAAATATACAACCACACAAACACCTAAGCCAGTGCAGACGAAAGATAAAAAAATAACGACTTTACTTTACGCTTATGTAAAAACGAATGTTAAATTTAAAGTTGGTTTAACAAACGAATTTTGCGTGGCAAAACCGGTTTTAATGCATGCTTTAAATTTAACAATCGTCTTTGCAGAAGAACGTATATTTTCAATGTTCACATACACAAACCAACAGAATTAATTCTAGAAGAAACAGGCGATGTGATTTTAAACTAGTGGTTGAAAAGCAATTGAATGTAAAGTGACCTTCTTTCTGTTACTTACATTCTTCTGGCAGCTTTGTGTAGAGTTTAATAAAATGAATGTGTATTATAAAATTCTTAGTATCAGTGTTAAAGTTAATAAATTGTTTTGACAAAAGTGACATTTTATTTAATTGCAAATACTTAAACGCACAAAACTTAAAAAAAGACCAAAGTCCAATTTTTGTAAGTTCGAAAATAAGACTTTTTAATATTTATTGGAGCAGAAGTATTGACTTGCGGTACGATGAATCAAAACAATTTACATATTCCACTTGCATTGAAAATAATGTATATGTATATTCGAAATTAGAATTTTGTTACGTTCTGCTAGTATTTGCCATAATAATTTACAAATTGTCTTTAGTAAAATTTTTCATTTAAAAGTAATCATATGTAATTTGGCTAACAGAGCGTTACGATCTTTAGTCTAACTAATCATAAACAAAGATTACAATTTTTATTTAATTATAACATTACTTGAATTAATTTTCACATTACAAACAATTTAACCTACTGTGCAATGTTTTAACATAAATATATATTTAATTTATTTTCGCACGTGTTTAGCTGTATTTAATTTAATTTTTTTTCAGCAGGTAATGCTATTCAATTTCTTTTCAAAACTTTGTTTTAACAGCTAAGTAAAGTGAGCTTAATAAAGAATTTTTTTTTTTGCTGTAAAAACTTTACATCTTCATTTAATTTCATGCCCCTGGAACTGGTAGCATTTGTTAGTACCAGCTAAAGTTTGTAAAACAAACAGCAAAAGTTATTCAAATATTGTCACACAAACAGCACACATGTGTGTCGTATACACGCCGCCTATAAGAAAGAGACTTAAATTTAATTAAATTTTCCTTGGTTATTTAATTTATGCAAAACATCAAATGTTGAACGCTTTGCTTTAGTTTATATTAATTTGGTTATTGAAAAACTTTGGTAAGCTGAGATGAAGAAGATGAGAAGACACGTGAAAGATAAAATACATTAATAATTCATTTACACCAGCAGATAAACTAGGAAATTTTAATTTAAATCTTTATCAAACTATTTACCAAAATACTTACAATTTTCAACAAGTTTTTCTTTTTTACTTTTATTAAGCTTATGTACGCAAAACAAAAACCATTGATTATATTTTTTCGTAAGCTAACAACTAAAAGAACTACATTATAGCTAATTTACAAAAAAAAATTATGTTTAAGATGCCCGTTTCTCTGCTACAACAATTAATATATGACAGTAAAATATTAATGGGGGTTCTAAGGCGAGCAACGAAACATGTAGACATCCTAATGCAATATATACGGACAATTATATATAGGCAGTTGAAGTTTTAAATTTTAGGCAGACTGCACCTATTAACACTGAAATTAAACAATAAAAATCAAAATAACAGGGTATTCCATCACTTACTGTAACTTTGACAACTTGCTGTAGCTGAAAAACCGTATTAGATAAACTCTAGATTTAAAAGATTTAAAATTAAAAAATGCCGGACGATCGCAAAACGAAAAAAGTGCTAAAACTACAAAAGCGCCAAAACTTATACAAATCGCCAAAAACCGTAAAATCGCCAACGTCAAAAAAAAAGAAAAATAAATCATCAGAGGCAAAAAAATCGAAAAACCGCCAGAAAAAAAATTGCCAAGTCAAAAAAAAAACGGTATAATAAAAATATTACAGAAAATCGTAAAAAATCGCCAAACGAAAAAACTTTTCATAGCTTAAAAAATCGCAAAAATTTAAATCAATCGACAGAAACCAAAAAAACCCAAAAAAAGCCAAAAAATAAAAAAAATCCAAAATCAAAAAACCGCCTGAGTTAAGAAAAAACGCTAAAACTAAAAAAAATCTCTTAAACTATAAAATTTATATCGCAGAAAACAAAAAAAATCGCTAAAGCTGAAAAAATCGCTGAAACGAAAAATAAATCACCAAAATTGAAAAAATTGTAAAAAACCCGAAAAAATCATTAAAAAGAACAACATGCTCCTCATAAGCAAGACAAAGTTTGTTTACTTACCTAAAATAATTTTTTGAAATTCTGTCCTTTTTTATTTTTTAAAATATTTAAAAAAGTCAAACTCTCGAAAATATCACAAACGTTTAATTTTAAAAATCCAAAAATTAAAAAAAAAATAATGAAACGAAAAATCGTCAAAATAAAAAAAAAACGCTTAAATGAAAAATATCTCCCAAATTAAGATAAATCGGTCAAAAGCAAAAAATAAAATCACAAAAGAAATGAAAAACTGAAAAATTTGCCAAAAACGAAAAAAACGACAAAAATTTTAAAATCTCAAAACCAAAATTAAGCGCCAAAGTTCGAAAAAGTTCAAAAATTCAGAAAAAGCGCCGAAACTAAAAGAAATCGCTAAAATTAAAAAAAATTTATTGTAAAAAACTTGAAAAAATTTCACAAAAACAAAATAATTCGCAAGAATGAAATAATTACCAAACTAAAAAATCGATAAAACTTAAATAAATCGTCAAAAAAGACAAGAAAAAAACACTAAAAAATTCAAACAAATCCCAAAAAAAGTACAGAAAAACATGGTTTAAAATAAAGATGGTTTAAACTTAAAAAGCAAACAAAAAAAAAAATAAAATAAATCGCTAAAATGCAAAAAATTACAAAAAAATCGCCGAAAACCAAAAAAATAGCCAAAAAAATGCCAAAACGAAAAAAAAACGCTTTAAATAAAAAATTCCATAATTAAAAAAAACCCAAAAGCGAAAAAATCGCTAAGGCCATAATAAATCGCGAAAGCCAAAAAATCGTAACAAAGAATAAAAACGCCAAAACAAAGAAATCGTTAGAGCAAAATAACAACGGCAGAGTGAGATTTGTTTGAAGCAGAGTGACCGATGACATTTTTCAAAAAGTGGCACCAAAAGGGGATTTATCAAAAAAGGGGGCAAAATTAAAAAAAAAACGAAAAAACTACACTAATCTTTTTATTTTTAATGTATTTTTATATAATTCACTCTAAAAAAGGAAGAAAAAAAGTGGCAGGGCAGTCGAAAAAATGGCAAGGCGGTCAAAACAGTGGCAATTTGCCACTTTAGTCGGTCAAACGGTCACGCTGGTTTGAGGCTTAGCACATAGAGAGTATTGCTTCACGACCAGCGCAGTCAGTATCGTGAGACGTGCTGTTTGTTTATATGTAATGTATGTGTTTGTATTAAAGTTCTTAATTTAATTTTTTTATTAGTAAATGAAGTGTACTTATTAAAACTAATTAGTTTGTTGGGATCTTTTATTTATTTGAAAACCTACGATTTCACCTAAAAGCGTATTTAAAGGGTAACAACATAACGAATCTTTCCAATTTCATTGGTGGTAAAAGTAAAAGCACGTCATGATCTTAAATGAGATTCTTGACTCTCTGGAACTTGTCTGTAACTAAAAGTTTTTATATTTATTTTAGAATATAGTAACATGCTTTTAAGATAATAAATATTACTTTTTCAAAAAATAATAAATGCCTTTTAGTTTTTTTCCGAGGTTTATAAAACTAATTTTGTTATTCGCTTTGAGAACAAGATCGTAAATTTAATAAAGTGTTTTGCTAGAATTAAACATTTCTCTCTTTGACCCATATTCATTAATAAAATTTAATTTGTTGTGTGAATATAAAAAAAACATTAAAATTTGTAACATCATAAAATAATTTAATATATTATATACAAAAATAATCCCTAAACTTCTGACTAATACAATAGCTCACTTTTTACTAGACTAGCTTGGGTATTTTATAGTCAGTTTAAAATTTTATTTGAATGCACAAAATTAAAAGCACTTCCTATTTTAATCTTGTAAAAAGGCAACAGACAAGTAAAAACATTATTTAATTTTAAAACTTACCTTCAGCATAATAAAATGTACCATCAAACCTTCTTTTTGCATTAGGTGTCTGCTTTTATGCTCCTCCATTCATTTGCCTTTTTTTCTTTTACTGTAAAAGAAAATACAGTAAATGAATTAATATTTTTTTTAATGTTATGCGCTTAATTGTGCTCTATTCAAAAGTTAGAATGGAAGGGTGCGATTTGTTAAGGAACTAAAAAAAAATATTTATTCATTAAACATTAAATAATGTAAGCCAACAAATGGCTGCGAATATTTAATAATAATGCTGATAATAATGGCTGCTAATGGTGTCGGTCGTCTCCCTCTAAATACATTTGTTTCATTTAAAAGCCGCAAACAAATCTAATTTAATAAATGGATCTTGGGGCGCGCGACGTAGAAGGCCAACAACAGATTTATTGCTAATTTAATTCGAAGTAAATTTTCAGCCATAACCATAACTGGTGAATAAAAGAATATAAGAATGTTTAGATAACATGAATAGCAGCAGCACATACTGTATAACACCATAATGTTTTTTTTTAAAAAAGCTTTTTGTAGCAAAATTGATACAAAGTATACTTTTTCTTTTAGGGGCACCACAGCGTAGGGGCACAAAAAGCTTTAAGATTTTATTTCTATTATTTTTCATGCTTGTTTTTTAAAACTAATTTATTTCAATAAACAAGCATTTCTAAAGCATACTGTCTGGCTCACGTTGCCGACAAGAAGTTTTCTTTCGCTTATTTATATTGAAAGCAAAAACAAAATAAGAAAATTTGTTTTTGTTATCAATATAAATAAGTTAAAGACAATTTTTTTGTCGACTTCCTGAGCCAAACAGTAAGACTCTAAACTTGCGGCTTTTGTGTTATTTTTACATCCACAGTAATTAACAGAGTTATAACTTTTAAGCTGCTGTTGTTATAGCATTCAATAAAATAAAAAATTAAAAAAATATTGGGTATATCGTTACTTTAATATAAAAATATATTTTTTTTTAAATCAACATTTTAGGATTTTTGGATTTTTACAGAATCCGAAACATGCAAGAAATTAAATTTGAAAAAAATGAGTTGTGGCCCTTCTTTATTAAAGTAACGATATATAGTTTTGTTATATGTTGTTTGTTTTTTCCTCAGTATCAATATTTG
Source organism: Tachina fera (assembly GCA_905220375.1). Taxonomy (NCBI): domain Eukaryota; kingdom Metazoa; phylum Arthropoda; class Insecta; order Diptera; family Tachinidae; genus Tachina; species Tachina fera. Next base: position 184,373,188 of record LR999963.1, read on the forward strand.
AGCCAAGAAAGTATATTTTTTCTGGCTTCTTATAAATAGCGAAGTCAAATAACCAGTGTTCTTCTGTCTGTATGTGAAATCGATTAACCGAAACCTCTGGAGAATGTAGAGACTTCTGCCTTTAAGTAATATGTAAAAGTATACACTCAAAAAAAAAAGACATGCACTATTATTAAGAAATTTTTTTTTCCTAAATTCAATTAAAAAAAATTTCTAAGTTTAAGTAAATTTTTACAAAAATCTAGTAAAAATTATCTAATATGAGTAAAAATAAAACGTTCATATTCTCAAAAATAGTTCTTAAAAATACCCAATAAATTTCTCACATTTCAGGAAATGTTTACTGACTTAAAGGAAATATTTACTAAGAGAGGAAAATGGTTATAAACTTAAAAAAATTTTATATTAAGGACTAGTAAATTTCGTCTTAAATCAAAAAATAAACTTTAGGAAATTAATTACTCCTGATTAGTTCATGAAATTTGACTTACTTAAAAGATGTAAAAGGGTATACTAAAATTGAGGAAAATATTTATCAGTTTTAAGTATTTTTCTTTGAATTATAGAATTTATTGTTAATTTGCATTTAGCAAAAAATCTAAGTAAATTTTTCATATTTTCGAGGAATATTTGAACTTGAAATTTATTTTTTTGTAAATAAAATAAAATTTTAAAACTCAATAATTTCAATGCTTATTAAGGCTGCCTTGTTAGGCAATTGGTTAGAGTGCTTGCCTAACAATCAGAAAGTTGTTGATTCAATACTTTTCAACTCTCAAGGAATTTATATGTATGATATTTGATATCAAAGAAGAAAATTTTTTTTGCAAATCTCCGAATTTTATTGGAAAATTTTACTTAATTTTGAGAACATTTTACTTAAACATGAAAATATAATTACTATAAACTATTTCATCAATGAACTAGAAATTTAGTAAATATTTTACTGGTTTCAAGTAAAAACAGCTTTGGCGCCATACGACAACGTTTTTTTTATTCAAATTTAGAAAATTTTCCAAAGTTTTAGCTCATTTTTTTTTGAGTGTAGAATTTTCAAAATTATTTCAGAGGTTTGAGCAGGAAAGCGAAGGAAAGAAACAAATTTGCTTTGACATTAATAAAGGACCTAATTACGAGTGGTTCATCTTCTGGATCTACAATTAAAAATTTTATTAGTTTTTTATTTATTTTAAATTATTATAATTAATATCTAATTACCTTCTTTGATTATTAATTTTAAGGCAATACAAATTCAATAGTTAAAAATTACATTTATATCAAATTAACCCTAAGCTACTACATACAATCAATTGAAATTAGAAATTAAATTACAGTAAGTGTTTATGTAACTTTTCTTAACAGTTTTTTCATTGCAAGTATGTCTCTCATACTTGACAATTTGGTTTACTTCATGTCCTTGTTGCAATGTTCTTTAGTCTAGTACAAAATTGTCGTACACACAGAAAGAAATACCAATGTAAAATCAACATGCAGAAAGGTTAATTAAAATTCATTAAAATCACATTAAATTTACTATGTTTTTTGAGTGTGTTGGTGGTTATTTGCTTTGTTCATAGCTGCAATACACTTTGTGCTCAGTTGTTGTTGTTGATTTTGTATTGTTGTTGTTTTTTATTTGTAAACAGCCAGCATTCGGAGGGTTGCAGGTTCGACTACTGGAGTCAAGTTAAAGTTTATTTTATTTTTTTTTTTAATTAAAAGTTTTCAAGCCAAAGCATTTTGTTCTTTTTTTAACCTAAACTAAAACTTTTCACATAAATGATAAGAAATAATATTAAATTATAAATTTATTCAATATGGTACATATTAAGTGTGTGTCTTAAGAATATTTAAAGTTGTTGTGGCTACAGGGTAAGCACGTTGACTACCACGCGATGAGTTCCGAGTTCAAATCTTGGCCGGGGAAGCAAAATTAAAAAAAAAATTATACAAACATTTTTCAAATGTCTATGTCCACCACAAGTAAGTTAAATAATTAATAAAATACAATTACTACATTAAATGAAATTCATGTTGATCTTACTTGAAATAACTTTGATTCAACATGATTCCTTATTTTGATTTTAACAGTACTTAAATGTTTATTCAATGTAAATTAAAGGTATTTCAAAAGGAAAATTTTTTTTGGACAATTACTATACATCATGTTAAATTAACATGAAACACACATGAAGCAAAATCATTGCCAAAAAAATTAAAATTAAACCTATTTTTAACGATTCTACATTGTTTTTTTTCTGTGTGTAGTCGAAGTCGAAACACGACAATCATAATAAATCCTAATTTTAGAAATCTGGCATAGAACAAAATACCACAGCACGAATCTCTGAAACTGTACAACAATTTGTTTAATATAATCTGGTTGCCCAACCCTTCTACTACAGTACACGAAAATCCCTGGTGTCCATAAGAATTTTTATTTTTAAGTGCATACAAGTTTCTTCAACATCAAAGGGTTAAGTGGTCTCGTGAAAGAAGATTTTTTAAAGCCTAAAAAATTAATTAAAAATTAAAAACTTTAAGTTTTTCCATTATTCATAATTTATATAAGATGCAACCAGAATGCTTAGAAATGAAAATTTAACAATCAATCACAACTGGCACATGAGGGTAAAGGGGAAATATATTACTGCAAATAATTTTTATGATAAATGTATACAAAAGTTTCCTACAACTTATTCCATAGAAAGTTGTAATTAACTCCTGTAGAGTTTTAATGAAAAAAATACTCTCGTTAAAAAAAGAAATGCTAAGAAAAAGTCTTATGGCCAATACTTCAACTTGGCTTTAGTTAAAATCAGCATTTTATGTGATGTAATAAAAGTTATTCATTACATGTTATTCATTACAATGTTACTTTAGTTTAAGCTGAATGCATTTTTGTAAGCCGAATAAAATCTTACCTTTAACTAATGATAAGTTGTAATTAATAATGGCCTTAATTAAACTAAGTTTTATATGAAACATAACTAAAAATAATTGACAAAAAATTAATATTTTTTTTGAAGTTTTATTTTAGTTTTCGTATTGCAGTGCAATAAAAAAATTAAAGTTTTAAACAATTTGCCGAAATAAAAAGTAGAAAAAAAATCATTTCAAATTACACTGTAAGACAAAATCAAACTTTTTGACAAGCAACAAAATTCAAATAACTGATAACGTTATTAAACAAAATGCCATGCTTCTAGGGGGCCTTTCAAAATTTTATGTCTGGATGTTAATTAAAAGGTGCACAATTTTTTTTTTAATTTCAATGTTATTGCGGTGAATCGGAAATCAGAAAAAATTTACCATTTTTCAAAAGAGAGAGAGAGAGAGATGAAGGAATTAGAATTTAGAAATGTATGACAAACAAAAGCAATTTCTGAAACTTTGATTTTTATTTCTATTGGAATTTTTAGTGCTTCGACGCGTTTCCTAGAATATCCTTCTTATAAAGACATTAAGTATGGTTGAGGTAACCATAATCAAACAGCAACATACTATCATTGAATTATATGGTTGTAGTTAAATCATATTATTGTCAATAGGAAAGTAAACTTTTAATAATATTGTTATTAATAATAATATTACCAAATATGACACACTATTGTTAGATGTGACTAAAATATGATTGAGACTCACCATACTATGTTCTGATATTATAATAATATTGTTAAATACGATAACAGTATTATTTAATATAATAATAACATTTTGTTTTTTCAATCATATATTTATTCGATCTTAGATCTTTTGTTTAAAACAGCTGTGCGTTATATTCGAAATAAAAATAAATTAATATTGTTGAAATTAAATGTATGTATATAAACGTATACTTACGTATACACGAAATACAGACACGTCTGTATAAACAGATAAACATATGTACGTATGTATATGTTTTTATTTATCTACTCTTTCGTTTGTTTACACTTAATTTATTTATTTAACACGATGCGTACAATACCGACAGCTTACAAACAAAGCACTGAACTGACAGAAGATGTTTCTGAAAAAGATTTTTTTAAAAACTTAAGATAGCTAGTATGGTTTTGGATAACATTATATTATTATTTACATTATATTATTTTTAAATAATAATAAAAATTTTGTTGCAGTCATAAATTTTTAACAAAACTATATTGTTAAACTCTAACCATATCACACTTTTTTATGAATATAATAATGTAATTATTAAATTCAAACATTGTTTTGCTTGCCGTAACAAAATTAATGTTTAAAATAGCAATAGCTTGTTTTCAACGACCACAGATTTATTTCTGAAAACATAATATTGTTTTCTCAACCATTCTACAACCATATATTTTCTTTGCGTGTTTGTATGGAATATTTCTATGGTTAAGTTTAATACTATATCTCTTCTCCATTTGGCTTATTTTGTTTCTTTGAAATGAAGGCAACGGCACTTTTGCGCCGTACAATAAATAATATGGCAAATTATTCAAATTGACTTTTAAAATCTATCATAAATTCATAAATTCATGGAACTTGTTGACGATGTCTTATCGCAAGATTGCTAAGACTAATTTTTTAAACGAAGCCACAAGAGACTTTACCACATCCACAAAAATTCACAGTTTGATGCGGTTTATATACCGGTGGCATTATTACCGTCAATGGATATCTTCACCATACCCTAATCAATAATTTGTTGTTTTTTAAAGTATCTACAACATTAATACAGCAGAGATATGTATATTTTCAACAGGATGGAATTACGTGTTATATGCCTTATGAAAATAAGAAACAACATTAGTTGTATTATTCGTGACATACGGCGGACAATGTTCAAAAAAGTGGTTCAGAACTGGACGTGAAGAGTTGGCTTCGTTTAGAACATCATTGCTAGACATATAATAGAGAATATCAAGATATTACAAATATTTCGTAAAAATATTCTTCTTGATAAGAAACACCAGTATAATACACTCCGCTAAAACTAAAATAATGTGAGTTCCTTTCTACGTTGGAATAATTGGAAACGACAATGTGGATTCAGTTGCTACCAATGCAAAACGTTGTCCACTACTTACATTTTCAACCAGGGAAGTGCGTGATATTCTTAACACTACACTAGATCATTTAAAAAGTTTAAAAGCCCTACAATGGTCAACAAATAACCACGACTTCAAAAAACTAGCCCATCAGCAAATAAAACTTTCTTTCCCAAAAACCTATTCTAGAAAAACAATATCAGCAATAGTTCGTGTCACAATTGTTTACTACAAACTATCCCATAAACACCGATTAGAAAAAAGTCTCTCCCCAAGAGGCTCGCATATTTTTTACATCATAGATGAGGGCCCGACTTATAACTCGTACAGGGAAAATATCTTTTTATCCTAAATACTTACAGATATATTGAAAAAATTCGTGTTAAAAATTGTTTATTATATTTTTGATGAAGCTAATTTTATTGAGAGTATACAAACCCTTTTAAAGTATGGAGCCAATTGCAACATTAGCTTGTGGTCTTCTTACTTCAATATTAGTTATTATGTAATTATGTAAAAAATACAAAACAAATAAATAAAATAAAATTTTTCTTAAACTTTCGTATAAAAGTACCGAATAAAACGTATAACTAAAAAGTAAATGTTAATTTAATTTTTGGTGCCAATTCAGCTGCATAATTTTCAGAAAATGGATGCTTTCATTCTCCTTTAAAGAAGAAATAGGCGTAAAATTTCAAAGCACTGTTACCGATTTCTCTGCCAGCATCAGTTCTTAGATCCTTCCTATTTGGTGTCGGTGTTGTGCCATGTTATTTGAATTCTTGTCTTATTTTTAAGCTTTGCGCTATATAAAACTTAGATGTGGTATGGTAATTAAATATTGCAGCAAGTTTTTACTCATTTTAAAAATTGAAGAGCCACCAAGATCCGCAATCACAAATACAACATAACATTTATATAAAATGAAATGAAAGAGTTTAAAAGCACAAGAGCACACATTTTCATTTACTTTAATATATATAAGAATTAGTTTTAATAGCAAAACATTGTTAGTTTTGCGGGCAAATTACAAAAGCGAAAGAAAATTAAACTCAAAATGAACAATTTGCTAAGGGACCTTCATATTCAGTGGGAAAAATAACAGAGCCAGAGCCTCGAACAACAACTTTTCAAACAAAACTAAAACTGTTTTCAAAATCATTACAGTTGAACACTAAAACTTATCCATTCTACGTGAGTTAATCGACAAAGTTTATTTTATGGCGCTTAAAATAAATTCTACATACAATCATTTGGGAAAAGTTTGTCACTTAATATGCATTTGCGCAAAGTTAATTAAGCGTTTTTATGTTTCAAAGCCATGCGATGGAAAAGCTATAGCAAGCAAATGAGTAGTAAAGGACATTTTAAACAGCAGCATGTTCATGCAGGCAAGCACAGGCCTTGCAGTGTTTGATATTGATGAAGAAAATTTAGTGATGTGTTATTAATATTTAATCGAACAATATCATAGTAAGAGTGGAAAGTGCTGATGAACTGTTGTCTTGGAAGCAATAAGTTTTATTTGGCATTTTAATGGAACAAAATAATAACAAGGATGGAAAATGTTATAAATTGATGGCCTTGGACTTAGCGCTGTCTTTGAGAGGGTCTATTTTTAAGCTGATTAAATGTTTAACAAAAATTTTGTTATGTAATCTTTTTTTGTATTTATTTAATAGAAAATTTTACTTTATGTTTCCTTAAAAATGTTCTGTTTATTTTTAATAACTTATTCATATAAATCTTTCTAAGCGATTACTTTTCTTGGCTTAATTTTGCTCTTTGTGGGCAAATAACTGAAAGGTAATCTCTCTAAATGACAAGTCATAAAAATAATATTAATATATAAAACGCTAAAAGTAAAAAAGGGTGGGTTAAAGAGAATGAGAGAGTGGAAAGGGTATTAAAACTCTTTACAAGGCGAGTGAATTGTAAAGCATTTAAAATTTATGCCATTTATGTATGATTGCTATCTGTGCAACGAGGCATCAGGCATTTAGTAAATGATTGCAAAATGTATATTAAACATGCAACATTAGCTAAATGCTTGTGTTGGGTACAATTGTTACTTAAAATAATGCTGCACGCAAAATTTTCACAAATACTTGAGCATTATGCACCACGAAATATAATTTTTTTTTAAGATATGTATTGCATTGTATTGTTAATGTGTTTTTGTCTCTTTCCTGTCTTTTTTTTTCTAAAAGAAAAAGTGGGTCATAGCTTCTTTGCTCATCTTGCTTTTTCCTTCGTCACCATGAGCATTACAAACATAAATAGTAATTTTGTTTAAAAGGCTTTGCAGCTCATTCACTTAAAATTAAATAAAGAAAGAAGTTTATATAAATTTAAAGTTATGTAGCGCAGCATGTTTGGCAAAATTAAAACACCAACAAATATTATTTTGCGGCCTTAAGTATAGTTAAATTCACTAACATAATACAAATTCAAGCTGGTGAAGCCACAATGACCACCCATTGCTTTATATTTATGAATAGAAAAAAAACTACCAAGTTATGACACAAAATTATTTTGCTTTTTATTTTCCAAAAACAAAAATTTTTATTGTGCCATTCTATCTCACAAGCAATTTGTACGTCAATGGAATTTTAATGATGTCCTTTGCGATGTTAAATTGAAAAATTTTCAAATACGTTGATAGCAAACGATTGAAAGTTTATTTTTTTTGTTTTACCTGGCTGATTTTAGTCGGAACTTCAGGAGTTTTTTTTTGCACTGAAACTATTATTCATGTAAATTAGAAGAAACACAAAGCAGAGAGTAGGCTTTCTAACTATAATGAACGCACATTTACAGATACGAGGTGAAGTCAATAAAATTTTAAATGTCGCTCATTTAGTTGTCATACCTGAAATACCGAAGTACACTTATTTGATACAAAGTCTTTGTTTATTTAATTTGAAAATTTTGCTTGTTTTTATGGTTTAGCAATTGTCTATATGCATTACGTTGCTGTTTTTGAAACTCATCAGTAGATTTCAGCCCAAAAAAATTTTAAATTTAGCTGACAAACTTCGTATGTTTATAGTAAGACTCTCAATACTATATTTAGAATCACAATATACAAACACAATAAGTTTGAAGTCCTCAAAAAACTCTTTACAAAACAAGCATCTTTATTCAAAAGTGTTTTTAAAGTTTTAAATTTAAATACATGAACTTCAGTGGCAAAATGAAAAAGTATTCTTATCTCTGCGTATCTGTGTGTCTGTGTATCTGTGTGTATGTCCGTGTCTACGTACAGGCCGAACGGCTGGACCGATTTTGATTTAGTTTTTTTTTGTTTGAAAGCTGATTTGATCGAGAGGCTTCTTAGCTATGTTTTAAGAAAATCGGTCTAGATATATTCGGGGGTTTCTAAAATTGTTGTATATAATTTTATAGGCCATTAAGTGTATTTTAAAATTTGTATAAAAATTTTGTTAAATATATATATAAAAAATTTAAATTAATTTTGATACCAAAAATAGTAAAATTAGTTAAGACATAACTTTATGCACTTTAAAAAGTTAACTTCGTACTTTTAATTGTTCGATGAAGAGAAGCATCTCTTATTAAATTTATGTTGCTTTAAACTGATCCCCTCGTATATTTGAGCTCATGTCCATAATTATACGGCTGTTAACGAAACTGTGGTAAGCAATTTCACAATCATTAACATTTTTCTACAATAAAAGAACTGAAAGCTGAACAAAAGGAATTGTCAGTTTTTGGTCCAGTTGAAGTAGACAAAAAAAAAGAGAAAAATTAAAAAAAGTGGAACTAATTGTACAGAAAATAACTGGGACAACTTAAAATAGCCAGTGCAAAGTGTACACTGTGAAAATAAAATTTTTACAAGAGATAATAACCAAAGCTTAATATTTATTTGCATTAGCTTAATAGATTTTAATGTGTATTTAATAGGCATAATTAAGGAAATTAATGGGTTATGGCCCTTGTTTTAGTACTAGCGGAAACATAAATGTATCCAATTAATGATTACTGCTTTATTAAATATTCGCTTAGTATAAAGTTTGGTATTTTCGGTTGACAGTTTAACCGATTAATTTCAGTCAATTCACCGCTTAACCGTTTAAACATTTTATTAAACATTTATATTTTTTTGTAGTATTTCAATCTATTTTTTATGACACAAATAATTGTTTCTTTTATCATAAACAAATATTAAACCAGTGTTCCGACGAAGAGATTCTTATTTTTAAGTTTGCTAGTTTATAGGCGATAGAGACGAAGGGAAAATAAATGAGTACTAAGCTTCATGTACTGGCGATACGTTTTGCTTTCTCATTCGTAATCTCAAAAAAGCATACATGCATACACAAAAGTACGCATAAAAAGTATGTGCTTAAAATTAGACTCGCATTGTGTAAACGCCGAAGTTAGTTCAAACAAGAATAAATAAGAATCCTAAAAATAAGACTATCATCATCGAAACATAGACTAAGTGTTGTGAGATTAGTTTTCATACAATGACAGAAGTATGTTCAGTGAGCTTTATTTTATTTGAAAAAATAAAATTTGCTGTCAACAGGTTTTTCTTTTACTTAATTTTGAAGTATTATATGTATATAAAATTAAAAAAAAACAAAATTTTTTTGTTTTCTGTTTGACGGCGATTAGTGAAAGGTTTTTTTTCTAAGCCAAATTTTATTTAAACTAAAGGAAAACCCTTTAAAATCCAAACATTTGAGCCATATATTATTTGTAAAATATCTTTTAAACAACCTCTCACTTAAGTACTTGTTTTTTCTGATTTACCTCGAATTTTTTTTATTTTTAATATGTCAGTATAATGGATGTACTTAAGTTACAGGGTGGCACACCAATTGTGTTACAATTAGAAAAATTAATATATTAGAAACTTCAATTTAATTATATATAATTAATTATTCTTGGGAGTTGGTAAGTGATCTCCTTGCTCATTCAAGTGCGAGTATATGCGGAATAAATAAGTTTATTCATTCATTTTGGCAAAATTCTAGGTAAATAGGGATTATTTTGTTGTAAAAAGTATAAGTCATGTTATGTCCAATTTGCATTGATAAGTTTGAAGGAAAAACTTTAATATTTTCCCTAATTACTAGTGCTTCAGCTTGTGGCTTGAACACGAGAAAAGGGATTTTAAAGGTATAGTCTTCATGCGATACTTTCAGATTCGACAAATATTCTTACCAGCCTTTCAATGGAAAATTTGCTCATCAAAAGGAATGATCTAATGAATGATCTAATTAGCCTTGGGTGGAAACAAGTACTGACAAATATAGAACCACTGACTGTATCTCAAACATTCATTTCAATAAATCTAAATAGTAATCTGCTATTTAAAAAAATCATACAAAAGAAAGTTTTTACATTTTCTTATTGTACCACGATTCATGCGCCACCCTGTATTTTATTTATTGAAATTAATAGATTAATAAAAATATTTTTTAGTCAATCCAAATTTAACCTGTTATTAACTGTTCTTCTTTTCTTTTTTTTCTTATTTCCAGATATATCTAGAAACGATGTGATATCTTCTAAACGACTAATCTAGATCAAGTCACCTTTCCAACGAAAAATACCAAATAAAAATTGATTTATCCATTTGGTCTGTACGTGGACTCCAACAAACACACAAATACACAGACATTCTCTTAAAATACTTAGGGATAATAAGCAAAGTAATACGAAAATGATTCGAAATCGTATTGCTTGGAAGAAAAATATTATTACCCCTTCGGAAGAGTTTGGGCGGCCAAAGTGATTATTCGAAGAAATACGAATGCAATATTTCTAGAAGATAAAACTGTGATATTGCTAGATAATCATCTGATATAATTATTTATGATATGCCAGATTATTTTTAGGAAGATACATTATTTATAGCGATAAATTATCTCCCAAAAATGCAATTTTACAATTTTGTTAAATTATCTGAAGGAAAAAATATATATGTGCATATACATATATGTGTATGTATATGTATGTATATATAAAACTACCATTAATTTAAATTTAAAGCAATTTTTCTATGGTCAATTCAATTTATAATCACGGGAGTCATCATATGCTTAGTATAAAAAGAAATTTCCTGACGTTTTGAAAACTTTCTGATTTTTTTTATTTTAAATTAAACATTTTTTTATCTTCGAGTTAAAAACATATTGATATTATAAATTTTTTGTACATGTAATAAAACATCAAGCTAAAATAAATGCAACACTTTAATAACACAAAATACCTTGTTAAAGGAAAAAAAATAGTCAACACATTTTGAACTGTTCAATTCAACAGAAAGTTTCACTGAAATAAAAATATTTTAAAATATAATAAAGTATTGCTTTGATGATTTTCTTCTAAATGTTAAAAATAAGATATTATATTTATTTCTTCTGTGTAAGAATCTTCCAAATGTTTATAGGGATAACAACCTTTTTTTTGATCAGGGTTTAAAAATACATATAAAGCAAAGTTTTTACCGAAAAATTTTCAAGATGTATCTCGTGAAATTATGATGGATTTTATGAAAAAATAAGTGCATTGAAAGAAGAAAGATTTCAAAAAACTATTATAGACCTTCAGACATTAGACTAAAATTGTTTTACATTATTAATGATAAACATTCTTCTTTACAATTATTTAATATCCCATGGTTTCCCTTAGAATTACTCCTTTTTTCACACCAAATGGAAGGGGATTTTTTAGAGAGTCATCATAGCTGCTTCATTAATTTTTTTATGTATTAAGATAACAGAGCTAAGCAACAATCTTTATTTTTATAAAGTAAAAGAGCTCAAATCTGTTAAACCCTGATCAAGGTCACGGTTGAAAAAAATTATATAAAGATTCATAAATCACTTTGACTATGAACGAAGTTATTAAGAACACATAAAGTTTTTGAATCTCTTAAAGCTTGCGATAACATTAACAAACCTCCAAATGATTTATTAAGCATTAGAATTAAACTTCATCAAAGTTAATTTTTTTACTCTTTGTTTGCTATTCTACCTTTTTAAAACAAAAGGGAGTCATAAAAATATTTGCTTATGTTAAAAAGGAAAAGCAACTTCCTTAAACTGCGTTTTTATTTCTTTAAGTGTCTTTTATAAACAAGAGCAGGTAACCTTAATGACTTTTAATGAAAATTATATTTGTGTGTATGCACATGCACGTTCATGTTAATTTTTATTTTAATTTCTTCTTTTTTTTAGTTTGTACACAACCAAGAGCAGAACATTAACAAAGCCATAGAGTTGGGCATAGCATTTGTTCAAGCAATATTATGAGCAGGGAAGCAGAGCCGGCGGTAGGGGTTGGTAAAATATAAAACAATTATGTGTATTTAGTAGCAAGAGACGGAAAACATCGTCGTCATTTTATACCCTTTCACCTTAAAATTGTTTATTAACAGTTGTTGTTTTGCCTTCGTTTGCTTTTTCTGCGTTTTCTGTGTATGCTAAAATATATTGAAAGGACTATTTTTCTAGCAAATGATTTCACATTGAATTTAATTGTTCCAAGTACATCCTTTTGCTTGTTTTTATGTCCGTCTGTTTGTACTCCTTTGTAAGGAGTCTTTTCATTGCTGCTGGCTTTGTTGGAGTTTTTTTTACTTGTTGGAATGTAGTTTCAGGGTTCTTTGGTATGTTGGCAGTGACACAGTGTTGTTTTTTAACATTGAAGATATTGTGGCTGCGCTGTTGCTGTCGTAATTATGTCACTGTGGTTTGGTGTCGTTATATATTTAGGTGTGTGTGGGTGTGCAAGTGCGGGTGTATTGGCGCGTATGTATGGGATCATGGTTTTCATGTTCTCGCATTAACTGGATTTTATGAGAAAAATCGTGAAAATTTAATTTTCATTGCCAGAAAAGGACACCTCTTTACCACTTCGGTCCTTGCAAAAGCTGCAAACACTTACATACTTATACAAAAAAATTACAAGCGCGGTGAGAAAGGGAAGGCTTAATTGTTCAAGCTTAGTTGAAAGTTCTTAATTGTTAGGCCTTGATATTTAAGTTTTGCTAAACAAATCTAGTTAAAGATATTTTAAAATATTCTTTAAATTTTCAATTAATATTATTTCATAATACAAAATTAAGGAATCTTGCATTCCTGTATTTATTTTTAAAAAATTTTGAATATTTCCACGATGTTGACAGAAAACATACGATCGATTTTTAATATTCAAAACAAATTCAAGTATTCCGATTAATTAATTAATTTTCAACTAAGAATTTAATAAATTCACTTAGTTAAGCTTAATTAATATTATCAAATTGTTTATAGGTGGAATTTGAATTAATTTTTTAATTGATATTGAAAATATTTTAACTGATATTACAAACTTATTAATATTAATTTTTGGTGTGAATACAAGTTATCGATGTAAAGTTTTCTATCGACATCGCGGGGCAGGCCTTCACTGTTTTTAGCCAGATCTTGCACAATGATGGAGTATAACTTCTAAATTCATTAACATTACAAAATTTAACTTAATACACCTTGTATTATCCTTTTTCAATAATTAATACTTCATCCTCTACCTTTTTAATATGAGAAATATTTTTATATTTTTCTTATTTTATTAAACAATTTTATGACTGACCACCAAACATTATTCAGTTATAGTTTTTAAGCGACGAATTTTCTTGAAGAACAGACATCATTAAATGCAGAAGTTTGAAGGATGTTATGTATAAAACAACCATTACACAGATTAAACTGCGAAACTGCCTTAAAATTTTTTTCCAAGCAGATTCCCAAAGGGGGGGGGGCACTACAAAAAGAAATTTTATTTTCATTAAAATAATAACAAAATTAACAAAAGCACTGCTTGCTAAATGTTTAATAAAGAAAAATTTAAAGCATTTGCAAGCCATCATCAACATCAACTGCATATCAAGCAAACAATTACTCTTTTCACTAGAAATTTAATTTATTTGCAGTTAAATCGTTTACAATTTGTTCTGCATATTGCAGACATTTTCATAAACTTTTTTTTTATCTTAAATGGAAAATAAGCTACAAGTAAAAAAATGTTTCCTTAATATTTAAAGCTGAAAAAAACTATAAAATAAAATTGTAGCAAAATATTGTGAAAACAAAAAATGTTAAGAAAAAATAAAAAATAGTATTGACTTAATTAAAGAACCATTACTTTTTTAATTATAACAGAAAAGTACAAAGTAAAGGAGGAATGGAGTGTTATAAAGTTCCATTTAATTTCTACTAATATATTTTAAAATTTTTGAACATAGAATGCTTTAATTTGTCCTCAGTTTATTTTTTTTAATAGTTTAATAGTTTTCGGTTTTACAATAATTTGGTTTTATTAACTCCAATAGTTCGTAAAAAAATATATTAGGGGTTTTCATGAGAACTCTTAAAATTGCCATTTGTGCAATTGGGCAAACTTGCGAGACTTGTTTCATGAAGCCCCTTTTAACCTTTTGTGCAAACAACTTATGTAAATTTGAAACAAACGTCAAAAAATTAATTAAATAAAGATAAAATAATAAAATTTAAGGCAGTTTTCAAATAAAACACATATTTATAAAAATAAAACAGTGTGTGTGTATGCCTAAAAGTGCCTAAAGAAGTCCAAAAAGCAAAAAGTTGATGTTAACAAAATGCACAATTGCACAGCTTAAGTTTACGAGTCAAAATTATTGGGCAAACTTAACAGGTTTGTGTAAATAAGTTTCTATACAATTCTTGACATTTTATTTACGAGAGTGTAAAAATGCACAATTGCACAGTTTGCAAGTCTCTTGAACAGTCTCATGAAAACCCTTATTATATTTGTTGCTTCATACCTACTTCAGTTTTTAAACTATTCGTTATTTATTGTATCTATCAGGAAAGTGGTTGTGCCGACACTTATATCCAAACAATTTTCCATTATATTTGATACATTTTACTCCTACAAGGAGCATTCGGCCCTTAGTAACTAACTTTAGGCAAGTTTAATCTATCAACTCCTTTAAAGACTGACATACATCTTAGATCTTGTAATAAAAAATCTTGTTTTGAGAAATAAGGGCCTCCTAAGATTGATTTATATGCAGTTTATTGTACATATATTTTTAGCTCATATAATGATTCATGATCTTGCACTTGAAACAGTAACATTAAAATTATCTTTTATTTAATTCTAATAAATCGATTTTGAAAACATTTTAAACGCTTTCAACTTTGTGGTTGTGACACAAATTGAAGATAAGACAAATAGACCAAAGTATGTATTGTAAGATATTTTTCAGGTATTTTGCTTCGTTGTGAAAAAATTAAGCGCTATAAAGCTAAATGAGTTGTCTTAAAATAATGAAGTAAGCAGGAGTAAGATTTGTTTAAAAAAAAATTCAAGTGACCTTAAAAACCGCACTAATATATTAAAAATAATTTGTATTAAATTCCAAAATTTGTTAAAGAAATTTTTTTTGGTCTATCAACAATAAAGTTAAGTATGCAGTTTAACAAATTTTTAAATTTTTTTAAATTAAATTAAAATCATTAATAACAAAATAAAATTTTTAAATTTATTTTAATTAAATTAAAATCAGTCTCTTAGTAAACGGCATTAAAGCAAACAACCAAATAAAGTCTAGTTAAGTAATTTAAAATTTTAATGGTGCAGTAAAATATATTTGAAGCTATACTGGATACGAACATATTTTTTATAAAATATTTTCCGACTTTTCTAGGAAAATCTAAAACCCTTAACAGCGGTTTTTATTAAAGAAATTTACAGGCCATAATACAACGTTTTCGACAAACGAACTACTACCATCCTACAATAGTTTTCAGGCAAATGCAGTTCCTTAAAAGTTCCATATTTTTATATTTTACTATATTTTAATGTGCGCTGCTTAATTCAAATGCTGGTCTTTACCTGCGTATACTTAATTTACAACTGCACTCATATTAAAATATTACTCATACGTTCAAAGTGCATTATTATTGTTGATTTTATAGCCGATGAAAAGCGTAAAGACGAGTGCCAAGTTTCTCTAAATTGTGATAAGTTCTCGCATCTGCGCCATTATTTGATCTTATTTAAGCACATACTTCACGTGGGTGAAGGAACTTGATTAAATATCTACAAAGGATAATTAAGACTAATAACTCCGGAAAACAAGATGTTAATCAATCTCTTAGGTCATAATTTTTAGTTCAAAGGTTTTTTTAAGCGAGAATGGGACTGTAACCGATTTTGGTGGTTTCAAATCCGTTTAGAAACCAGTACTTCATAACATCTAATGAAGGCTAAATATCGATTCCTGCTTGTATTTAAGTTTAGAGGTTTACTATTTCTTTTCTTTTTAAGCAAAATTCTGTAAGTTTTTTTAGGAATTTTTAAGCATAAAGTCTGGCCATACTAGATTTGAAAAAAAAGATCAATGTTTAAATTTCTAACACTGCTATTACTGAAAAAAGTTTGGCCATCAGCATAATTTTGGCAACAATATAGAGGAGATACACAATTCACACGATGGAACACTAATAAAATTTTCGTCTTCAAAAACTTGCTATGCACTTTTTGAAAACCCAATTTATTTAACAAAAATTTATTACGCTTTGTAATATATAGTTTTTTACAATTCAAATTCAATAAAAAATATTTTTTTTATGTTCAGAATTTTTTTTATTCTGAAAAAACCAAGGGCTAGTTTGGATATTAAAAAAAAATTTCAAAATTCTAAACTTTACATATATAACGAATAAAAAAAATCTATCCCCATACCAAAAAAACATCTAGCTTATTTTTAAGAATTTTAATAATTTCCTAAAAATGAATAATTAAATGAATTTAATTTTTTCGATAAAATAACAAACCCGCATCAACTAGTACAAAGAAAAATATCTCTATTATTTCTTGAATATAAACTGGTAAATAAAGGCAAAACTGGTTTTACTGCATAGAAAGCAAAATAAATAATTTAAATTTTTTTTTGCAACAACAAACAACTTCATTTGCTGCATGAGAGAATAAAACAAAAAGAAAACGAAGGAACTTGGACCAGTCTAACTTTAAAAGAATATTTAATGCTGCACTAACAAAAGAGGAACAGAAGATTATAATTAAATATGCAAAATTTTAATACAGTTTGTTGCAAATGCACAAATATGCAACAGAAACAAATACTGCATAACAATGGTAGCTTTAAGTTAATTAAAAACTGGTGAGTTGTTGAATCTCTCACAGCACATGTCTAAGAGTAAACACAAAAGTGTACTTTCATATAAATGATTTAAGGCTTGGCAGTAGTGGGTAGGGTTTTTGTGAAGACTCCTTGAAGTAAACTTTAAACGCATAAATTATGAATTATTTACTAATATTTAGTGAATTCTAATCCAGAATGCACTTAGATTTGGGTTTTGAGAAAAAGGATATATGGTAGGCAGGCATGTCCTTTTGACATATAAAACCAAACTTACAACAGTGCCTTATTTTAGTATATTTTAAGGATATATGGTAGAAAAAGCAAATTCTTGCGCTGATTGACAAAAAATTTCGAAAAATTCATTATTAGTATATTCTTACAAGAAATTCAGTTGAAGCTTAATTTTTGTGGGAGGTAGGCATGTCCTTGAGGTTTATTTAATTTATAATAAAGATAAAATTGATGATATTAGAAATATTTATACCATTTTACTGCATAAATACATATTCAAGGATATGTGGGAGGTTACAAAAAATCCTTTGAAAGATTAAAACGAAAATTGCAACAAATTTTAAACTTTGTAATTTTAGAAACATTTACATATTGTTAGTGCATTTTAATCATAAATACAACTAAAATCTAGTTTTTGTGAAAAAGGATATATGGGAGATAGGCATGTCCTTGCAACACATAGAAAAAAAATTTATATTAGAGCTTAAGCGCGTAATTTAAGAAATATTTGTTAGTTTTAGGTGCATTACAGTAATAAATGTGGCTAAAAATATATTTTTTTTGAAAAAGGATGTGTGAAATGTGGACATAAATTCAAACAAAATTTCAGGCATATGTTAAACGAGTTATTTTAAAAATATTTGTAACATTTTTGTTGCATTCAAATCATAAATGCAGCCAAAAATATAGTTTTTGTGCAAAAGGAAGTGGGAATGTCCTTGACCAATGAAAAATATATTAAGGAATAATAATTTTGGAATATTAACCAATTCTTAGTGCATTCTAATCATAAATTCAGTTACATCTCAGTTCTGGTGAAAAAGGATATATGAGAGGTAGGTATGTCCTTGCTCTGAATTGAACAAAATTTACAACAGAACTTAAGCATGTAATTTTGGAAATATACACGAATTTTTAGTGCACTCTTATCATAAATGCAGCTAAAATTTAGTTTTTGTAAAAAATGATATACAAGAGGAAGGCATGTCCTTGCTCCGAATGCAACAAAATTTCTAACTGAGCTAGAAGGCATAATTAAAAATTAAATGTACCAGTCTTAAATGCATTTTAATTATAAATTCTAAAATTTAGTTCTGGTGAAAAAGGATAAATAAGGGCAGGAATGTCCTTGCCACGAATGGAACAAAATTTACAAGGGAGCTTAAGCGCGTAGTTTTCAAAATATACTTTAAGTTTTAGTGCACTCTTATTCTAAGTGCAGTCAAAATTTATTTTTCTTAAAAAAGGATATATGGGAGGAAGGCACATCCTTGCAACAAAGGACAAAAAAAATTAAAAAATTTATTATTTAATGCATTCTTAGAATAAATGCCACTTAAATTTATTTATTTGTGAAAAAGGATATATGGAAGGTGAGAATGTCCTTGCTCATTCTGAAACAAATTTTACGCTCTTAGTTAATTGAAGAAATATTAACGTATTTTTAGTGCATTCTAATCGTAAACGAATATTAAATTTTGTATTTATTAAAAAGGCTAATTGAGAGGTGAAAAATATACTCACCCAAGCTTACTAGAAAGCTTAAATGCTCTATTTAATAAATAATTGCTAGTCCTTACAGTATTAGTATTGCATATGCAGCTTGGAATTAGTTTTTGTGAAAAGGGATATACATCATTATTGTTATTACATATGCAGCTTGAAATTAGTTTTTGTGAAAAAGGATATATGGGAGATATGTATGTCCTTGCTCTGAATGGAAAAACATTTGCAACAGAGCTTAAGCGCCTTATTTAAGAAATAGTAACGTATTTTTGTGCATTATAATCATACATTTAGCTATAACTTTGTTTTTGTGGAAAGGTAGGAAAATTTTTTCACCAGACGCACTGTTTTTTTAATATTTGCTAGTTCTTAGAACATTCTTACCATACATACATACAGCTTATATTTATTTCTTATGAAAAAGGATCAATGGGAGTTAGACATGTCCTTTCGGTAGAATGATTGAGTGTACAAAAACTTTGCTGCGTCTTATTTTTGCATCATAAAGCAAGAGTTCTTCTATGATGCTCTTAAATGACAATGAAGATAATAGTAGCCAGTAGTCTTTAACTTCTTTTACAAATATTGGAAATAATTAACAAGACAAATAACAAGAAACGTGCTAGACTTCAGCTTATCATTGAGGCAGCATTACATATATAAAATCAAGTTCTAAAAAACTAGAATTCACAGTATAACTTCGTCTTAGAATACGGTTTGGCAGGTTGGAGCCATCAGCTACATAAAAAATATTTATCCTTTAATGTAACAAACGATTAACTTCATTAAATGTATCACTGGTATTTACCCACCAGCGAACTTCTCAAGTCGCAAGTCTACGCCCCTACTGTTAATGCCACATAAACTTTCCTAACTCATAAATATCTATTAGCCAAGAAGTCATTAATTTTACTCGTATAAAAGCTTAACATCACTCAATTATCAAATCTCCCAGCTAAATTTTTCTTTATTTGTAGCAATTTACGATCGATAAAAACCTCTTACCAAATCCTCTAAATAAGCAAAACAAATTTATTAAAATGGTTCATACTTTAGACGATAGACATGCGACATTTCAAAACATTTTACAAATAAGTCATTTATAGATTGTTTGTTTAAATTACAATAAATCAAGTACTTGTAAAAGCGAAAACATTTAACCGAAATTTATGCTTTTTGGGAACATTTTAAGAAACATAAAATTAAACTGATTGAAAAACTTATTTAAATAATTTGAAAAGTTGAAAATTGTTTTGTAGAGCTTTAGCACAAGAAGCGTAAACAGAAAGGAAAAAAATGTAAATAATAAAAAAAAAAATAATATTATACGAGTACTTTTAGGAAAATAACAAAAAAATATTCTTTAAGGCAATTTTTCGATAACACAATGATTTCATTTCACTTTCCTCTTTCCTTATTTACATTATTTGTGTACTTAAGGAAATGTTTGTTTTCCGACTTTTTCTCAATTTTGATATTATTGTTTATTTTATTTAAGCTTTTACAGCTTTCGCAAACTTTTAAAAATATGTTTCTCATTTCACTTATAAAGTTGTTTGTTTTAACTTTCGGCTTCAATTTGCATTTATTTTTCCTAGATTTTTTTATAAGCAAACTGTAACTGCTTTTAAATTTTGATAAAAATTCATTTGGGGTAATTTTAAAAATTCATAAATAATTTTGTTAAAAGTTTCAACAACTTTTTATCGCGTTACATGAGGTATTCGTAACATGGAGAGGAAAAGTAAATTGAAACGGTCCTGTCTAACTTTGACCACTTTTGGCTAAGGCAAAAATAATGGTGTGCATTTTGTATAATGATTTGAGAACAAATGTTAAAAAAATAAACCTAAACTTTCAGAAATTATATTTCCCGGCAAATTTTTGCTTCTAATAAATTCAAATTTACAACAAACCTTAAACGCATAGTTTTAAAGACATTTAAAATTCTTAATGTAATCTTATTATAAGCGCAATTAATTTCACTTTTGTGAAAAAGGTTATGTTGGGGGCTAACAAATGCTCAGGCGAAATGTAATGAAATTTGCGAAATAGCTTAAACGAGCAATTCCAAAATTATTTACTCTTTTTTAAAGGTATTATAATCATAAATTCAGCTAAAATTTGTTTTTTTTAAAGGATATATGGGAGATAGGCATGTCCTTGCACAAAAAAAATTTAGAAAAGGATCTAATATTGCGTATATTAGAATTATTTACTAATTCTAAATTAATTTTAGTCATAAATTCAGTCGAAACTTAGTTTCTGTAAAAAAGGATACACAAAAGTTAGGTGTATCCTTGCAAAAAATATTGCCTAATTCTTAAGAAAGCTAAGGTACATAAGCTTAGAAATAAAAATTAGTTTTTAGTACATTTACAAATATAGCTAAAGTATACTTTTTGTGAAAAAGGATATGTGGGAATTAAGCAGATGCTTTGACGGAATGCAAAAAAATTTCCGGTAGAGCTATGGTGAGTAATTTTAGAATCATTTTATATTTTTTAGTCCATTCTAATCATACACTGGCATTTATTTAGAAAAATCTATTTTTTAGTTAACACCAGCAATAAATGCAGCTAAAATTTAGTTTTTGTGAACAAGGATATATGGGAGGTTGGCATATCCTTGTGACGAATTTTACTTAATTGTGCATAAAAAACTTTATGTACATAATTTAAGAAATAAACATTAGTTTTCTTTACATTTATGTTACAAATTCAGCATAAATTGAATTTTTTTTTTGAAAAACGATATATGGGAGATAAACAAATACTGGGATGTAATGAAACTAAATTTGCAATAGAGCTCATACATGTAATTAAAAAGTAATTTTTTAAATTTAATCATAATTTCAGCTTAAATTTAGTTTTTAGAAAAAATTATATATGGGAGGTATGCATGTCCTTGCGAGGAATAAAATAAAATTTACAGCAGAGTTTAAGCACATAATTATGAAAATAGTTACTAGTTTTAAGTCCATTATAATAATAAATGCAGCCAAAAATTTAATTTTTGTGATTTTTCGTGAAAAAGGATATATGGGGAATAGGCATGTCTCTGCACTGAATGGAACAAAATTTACAGCATAGCTTAAGTGAGTAGTTTTACAAATATTTACTAATTTTAAAAGTTATCTAAAAATAAATTCAGCTAAAAATTGGTGTTTGTGAAAAAGGATGTATGTGAGGTAGGCATGTCCTTCCACCGAATCGAGCAGAATTTGCAAACAGCGTGAAAGCGAATGATTCTGGAAATGGTTATTAATTTTTAAGTGCATTCTAGTCATAAATTTAGCAATTTTTTATATTTTTATTTTTGAAAAATATAAATGAGATTTTAATTTAATTGTTTAATTTATTTTTATTCTGTGTTAGACAATAATTCTAATTAGTAGTTTTTACAAAACAAGGAAGTGACTGGTCTAGAAAAAATATATGTATGTGAAGGGCTCTAAAATTATTTAGCCATTCCTATATGTATTTTCCAAATAAGTCGCTTACGGAAATTGTAATACATTCACAATAACTATAGTTATTGTTATTGTTATATATATTGTGTCGCTCACTTTACCTTATTGATTTCACAAAGTATAGGATTTTTTAACTTTTGTTGTATTGCTTACGAAACGTTTTATTAATTGCATACTGTTCTCTTCATTTGATTGAATGTTTTATATTTTTGACTGCAAAGAACAAAAAAAAAAGGACGAAAGCAAACGTTTCGTTCTTCTGTTGAGGCTCCGAACGAGTTTAGCACCCAATCTGAATAAATTTTTTTACTTTTGTGAGTGTTAGATTTATTTAGTGGAATCAGTATTCCTCTTTGACATTTGTGATGTAATAAAATTTAAAATATCGTGCAGGTTTCCTGCTAATTTTCACTACACAAGCTAATTGGATTTAGTTATTGAAAGCCTCAAACTGTTTTCAATGAGAATAAAAATTAATTGTTTGTATCTTCGCAGCAGTGTGTTATAATAATAGTTAATAATCAAACCCTTGTACTTTTATTATTTGTCTGGAATTTTCTAATCAAATCAAACAAGATGAAAAAAAAGGATGTGTGAAAAAAAACTTTATCCAAATATTTGTTTACTTAGAAAAACACAAGCAATTTTAAAACCTAAACGAAAGCAGGTTTAGAAGTATTTAAAAAAAGTCTGAAAACTATAAACAAAATTTAATTTTTTATTTTAATTTTTGCGAGTTACTTTTATATTGATTTCAAATAATTTTTTTAGCAAATCTTTTACATATGACTATTACATATTCAAGTCCTGCACAAGACCATTTAAAAGACATTTCGAGAAATAAGAGATTTTTCAAATGCTTTAGTACAGCAAAATATTCTAAACCAAACGCTTAACAACACTTTTGGCAAGACATTTGTTTCAGTTGCTTGTTTTGCCAACAGTGTTGTTTAGCGTTTGTTTTAAAATATTTCGCTGTAGTAAAGTATTTGAAAAATCTCTCATGTCTTTAAAGGTCTTATAAATGGTCAGGACACTATTACTTATATATTTTATCACATTTGTGATGATTAGATGAACTAAGCATTTCTCCTTAAAGCCCTGAAATTTGAATTTTACCACGTTATTTTTAAAGCGGGCCATTTAATAGCAATATAATTGTGCAATTTTTTATATTGTACAATAATATCGCCAATGGTTATGTCATATTCAAAGGTGGCACAATATATTGGCAAATATTAAAACACTTTTGATTTTTATTGTACAATCAAGACAGTTGTGTAATGTGGTGGCAACAATTTTCAATGTTGTTTACTTTTTCACTGTCAGGAATATTGGGAAATATTTTCTTTGAATAAGGACAATAACATTTGAAACAACATAAACCTATACAATAATATTGTATAATTGATGGGCCGCTTAAGAGATTTAGACATTTTCTCATTCATATGTCTTAATTGAAACCTTTTTTATCTCGCTTCAACTCTTCCTTATCCTTATGATACTGCAATTTTCTTAATTTGTGTTTCATTTGTTACCGCCCTCGTATTAAAAGTTATTGTTTTCTTGGTGGATTTGTTTGTTTTTATAAACTAAACTTACAAGCAGCATTATAAATTCTTTTGCGTTTAAGCAATCAGAGTAGCGAGCAGTGGCGCCACCAGGACACCATTCAATAATTTTTCACTGTTTGTTTAATATGTTAGAAGCGTGTATTAAAAATATTTTTCAAAACACATATAAACATACATATGTTTGTATGTATAACATATAAAAAATCTCCTGCAGTTCTGATAATTTGCACAAAACATATAATGTTATGGCTATTAAAGAAAAAAACACCAACATATCTTGATTCTATTCGATAAGCAATTATATTTATATATAAATTCATATTTAAAAATTGTTTTAATATATATGTATATATATATATATATATTTTTTTTTTTTTTCAATAAAAGTCTATTTTTAAAGTATTTCAATAGAATTGTTGAAATTGGCCTTTAGACGGTAACCTGGAATAACTCCAAATTATTTAAAACTAGACTTATATAGAGTTAATGGTCCTTAAGTCATTACTATATAATATGCGAGAATTTTTGATATTTGGCTTAACAAAAAGCAAATACCGTACGACAAGTTGAGAATCACGTGCATCAAAAAAATGATTTTCCAAAACTACTGGGCATTTGATAAAAAATAACTGCGAGAGAAACAAAAAATAATAAAAACCTCATATATACTTTATTTGCCATGTAAGAATTTTTAGATGCTTTGTGTCAGGAATTACAACGAATGAGCTCAATAAAATAACAAACAAAAGCGAAAAAATAAAAATATTTTCATAACACAGATACCAGCAGACTACCGAAACCAAAATTGATTGAATTTAAAAGTCGTCTATGGAATTGATTGTGTGAAAAAAATAACTATTAAGGATATCAGTACAAACACAACAAAGGAAATAGTTGCTGCTTGCAAGCAACTCACAAAATTTTAACTTTATGTCACTATTTGACAGTTTTGATTTTGTTCTTTTCTTTTTAAAAATTCCTTTGCAATACGTTATAAATTTTTACAATACAATGCAACTAAAGTAGTATGGCAAATTAAAGATAAAAATAAGTTTTTTAAAGCTTTAGAGAAAAACTTTGTTTGAAAAATTATTTGACAGATAAAGAAAGTGAAAAAAATCTACTTAAAAACCACAAAATTAACACAAAATACATTTAAAAAATTTTACCTTCCTAGAAAAAATATTTTTGAGCAAGTTATTATTGTATCAAATTTATTTTTCAGAATAAAACCTTTTAAAGAAAAGTAACTTTTGGAAAAACTTGATTAAAATTTTTTATCCAAAAAACGTTATGCAAAAAATTAGCTTTTTAGTACTTTTGAAAAAAGTAACTTTGTAAAAAGTATTTTTTTAAAAAAAGTCATTAAACATTTTTTTTAAATAATTTTGAAAAATTACCTTTCATAATGGCACCTTTAGGAAAAAAAATACTCTTTGAGACAAGTATGTTTTAAAAAAGAATAAAGAAAAATGATATTCTGAAGCAAGTAACTTTTCAAAAAAATTAATATTTATTAAAAAAAATTATTGGACGAAGCAAGTTTAAGAAACTACATTTTTTTTTGTGATAAGCTTTCCGAAAAAATTTACAATCTGGAGACAGTCCATTTCTATTGAAGAATCTTTTAAGAAAGTTTTCATTTCAAGAAAATATATTTTGAAAAAACCTTCTTTTAAAACAAGTGCTTTTTTAAAAAAATGCTTTTTAAATAAATTAAATTTTGTAAAATTGACTAAAACGTCCATTTAAATTTTAATTTATTAAAGCAATGCGCTTTTAAAAATAGTAACTTTAAATTAAAATACGCTTTTGGTTTCCGAAAATATTTTCTTCGTCATAAAGTAAATTTTGAAAAATCTTCTTCTCAAAATTTTTTTTTTCTAATTTGTATTACTAAAAAAAATTACGTTTTAAACAAGAGTTTTTTATCAAATGTCCTGATTTTTAAAACATTGTTGGCTATTCTGGAAAACGCGTCTAAGAAGTAAAACTTTACATTAAAATAAAAACAAATTTTCAAAAATTGTTTTTTTTTGTCTTTCGTTTCTGAAATGAAATAAACGCGAGAAATGCGACGCGTTTCTCTCTCTTTTCAAAATTATTAATTTTGTATAAGAAACAAAAAAAGTCATATGAGATATTTTTAGATTTTTAATTCAACTGTAGTGAATTTGAATCAGAAATAATTTTTAGTCAAGTTTACATTCAGTAATTTCAATTCTTATTGAATGAAATATTTTTATTAATTAATGCGAGTTTCTAAGGAACAAAAGAAAAATCATTTCTCATATTCCGTTTAATAGAAAATTAAAGTCAAATAGCTGATGTTAATAAGAATCTCTACCCAAGTAGACAGACTAGGGTGCTGATGAAGTGCGTGGCTGCACAGAAAAGTATCGGCATTTCCCCCAGCTATAAAGTCTAAGTTTAATTTTTCTTCTCTTCTTTAGAAACTCACATTAATTAATAAAAATATTTCATTCAATAAAAATTTTAATTACTGAACTTAAGCCTGACTAAAAGTTATTTCTGATTAAAAAAAATTACATTTTTAAACAGTTTTGTTTTTGTTTTCCATGTAAGTTTCACCAAGTTGACGATTGAAAAAAAAATATTTCAAAAAAATTCATTTTGAAAAAAAGGATTTTTAAAAAAAGTTTAGCAACAAGATCCTTCTGAGAAAAGTACCTTATGAGAAAAGTACTTTTTGAAAAAAGTACTTTTTGAAAAAAGTACTTTTTGAGAAAATTACCTTTTGAGAAATGTACCTTTGAAAAATAGAATCTTATTAGAAAAGTAACTTTTGAAGAATGCATATTTTGAGAAAATTACATTTAAAAAAAAATACTATTTAAAAAAATACCTTTAAAAAAACTTTTTAAGAAAGTACTTCTTAAAAAAGTACCATTTAAGGAAGTACCTTTTAAAAAAGTACCATTTAAGGAAGTACCTTTTAAAAAAGTACCTTTCTTAAAAAAAGTACCTTTCTTAAAAAAGTACCTTTTGTAAAAAAAGTACTCTTTTTTAAAAAAGTAAATTTTTTAACAAAAAACATTTTGCAAAAATACCTTGTGAAAAAGTTTCTTTTCTAAAAACTTAATTTTGCAAAGAGAACCTTTTCAAAATGCACTTAAAAAATACATATTACTAAAGTACCTTTTAAAAAAAGTTTATAATATGAAAAACTACCTTTCGAGAATATTACCGTTTGAAAAAATTACATTACATTACGTTAAGTAACTTTCGAAAAAGATATAAAATAAAAACTCAGACGAATTGAAGAACTCCTCCTATTTTTCTCCTTCTTTTTTTTCTTTTTGTAAAATATTTTTATATTTTGAAAAAAAAAACATTTTTAATAAAATGTAATTTAATATATTTAGAGTTTTTAGAGTAAAGAAGTATTTGTTGTATAAAGAGGCTGCAAAATTATATTTTGAAGAAAGTCTTTGGAAAAATAAGCAAAAGAGTTTGGAAAAGGTTCAAAAATTGTTTGTTTCGAAAAACAATTCTTTTTTTTGCAATTACATACTTTTAGAAATTGAATTAAAAAATACTGTATGTCATATTTAAAAAAATTGGTTTTCCTAGTCATAAAAATAACTTGTCCATTAATTTATAAAACGTTTCAAAATTACCAAAAATATTTACTTCATAACATCGTTTATTCTCTTTTAAAACAACTTGATAACATTTTTAAATAAAAGCGTTTTTTTTCTCAATTTTCTTTGTAATGCCATCGTCAAAATAAATATATAAACAAAAACTTTTTTTTTTTTGGTGTAGAAGTAACGAGAAACACTAAATTGTGGGAATGATATTGGTTAAAAAAAAGCATGGTTTTTGTTTTTTCATTGAATTTTTTCTTTTATGCTTTTAGCAATAACCATGTTGTTATGATGGTTATTCCTCTCCTAACTATTGTGGTTATATTGGTCTATTTATAAAATAAAAATATAATGGCAAATACAAAAAAAAAACATTTTTTTTTAAATATTTCGTTGTTGTTTTCTCTTTGCGCGTTATCTGTCACGTCCCGTGATCCAAAAATTTTACAAGAGTCCTGCATTTGTAGCGTTCTCTATTCACTTCTACTGCTGCTGTTTGTTTGGTATGCGTGGTGTGCATGTATAAGTGCAGGAGCCAGTTTGCACTATCTTGCATAAATATTGTTATGCGGGCATTATACATTTTTGTATGCATAAGATACACACGCACTTTAATACTCTGTAAGTAGATAAATGTGAACACACACATACACACTTACACACACATGCATATAAAAATATTTGTCTAGAAATAAAGTTATTCACAGACTTTAATGGCCAATGGAACTGTGTACTTTATGGTCGTTTAAATATGTTGGTGCATTATTTTCCTTTGTGCTATCTTCCCTTAATACTTGTTTATGAAAAAATTTAAATAATTGGTAGTGGCTTTTACGGGTTTCTTCTTTTGCTTTGTGAGATTTTTAATATTTTTATCTTGAAGGAAAATGATAATGATTGGGTACTTCAGTTGAATTTAAATATTTATTATAAATTTCCATTGTTTAATATTTTACCATAGAAATAATAATATTCTTATTCAAATTTAAAATTAAATTGAATTTAAATCTGTATGGAAAATTAATTTATTCTTTTCTTAAAATGGGAACCATTGTATTATTATATAAAAAATATATTAGAAAATTTATATAAAAGGATTTTAAGTGTCTTTAATAAAAAAAAAACTTGTGGAGATAAACAAGTAATAGATAAAAACAAAACATATAAATATTATAGGATTTTAAAATTATTCAATATGAGTATGTTCTGAAAATAAGTTTTTTCCTAATTAATATTTCTTTAATGCAATTTTCATGTAATATTTTACCTTTTTTGGTATTTAAATTACTAAAAAGTTTTTGTAAAAATTTTCTTCAATATTAATGCTTATGTAGTAATAATCTTTACAAATATTATTATAAATATTATTATTATTTTTCTCGGGGACATATTAATCAGAGTATTAAAATAGCTGTCGTGATAATGTACAAAACAATCAATGTCAAAACTTCGTAATGTTGTAATATTTTTGATAACTTATATTGGTTTTCTTTTTGTTGGCTGTTGTCAAAGAGACATAAAACTTTTTGTTTTTTAATTTATTGCATAAAACAAATAAATGTGGCAATGTATAATATAAATACACCATCAAACTTGCAAACCTAATATTAGGGGTATTCACTTGCATTAAAATGTATGTTTCATATACACTTTTAAAAGTTTCTGAAATAATATAACAAATAAAAAATTTTTTACTTGATAAAAGCTCTTAATGTTTTTTAAAAAAGTTTTTATTTAAAATAAAACATTTTATTGGAACATATGTTAAAATATTGCTGTTTTCTTGAAAATTACAGCTCCCCAGCTAAAAAAATTATATATGGTCCATATATTTTTAATATATGAATGTATATAATTATATATGAATATGTATGAATTGATGTATGGAAATATATGGGATTATACATGGCAAAATTATTATATATGCACTAATATATGGACTAATATATGAAATGTATTATAACATATGAGCTCATATATGAACATTTAATTATGAAGCTCTTCATATGTGGATCGATATATAAATATAAGATTTTATATATGGAGCCATATAAAAATGTATGCATAAATGATATCTCACATAAGATCGTTTTTGCAATCAAAAAAGCTTGGAATTCTATCACTGCTGAATTGGAAATCCATTAGAAAATACATACGGTTTATATGCGTACCCTCAACGTTTAAAAAAGAAAGACTTTTTCTTGAATGATTTTATACATTGTGGGCCCATTTAATATATCAAATAATCAAAAGGAAAATAACAAAATTCTCTAGATAAGAAATAAAGTTTAGTTTAAAGTGTTTTTATAATTAATATCATTAGCCTTTAATCTGATTTCTTAAGCTAAATGTTATGTACAAATATGATTTATGTGTTTTTTAAATAATTGATGCACCTTTTGATGAATGAAATGACTTTTAGTTCGTTTTGAATTATTTGTCCAAACAAATGCTTCATTAAATACAACATCTCTCTCAAGTCTTAAAAAAATTAAATTTTAGTAATTTAATTTATTGCACAGCAGTGCGCTTTTCTAAATCAAGAGTGTATGAATATGAACTTTGCGTACTGTGGAGGAAATTTACACATACATGTATGAAAATATATGAATATATATAATCATATATGCCCATATACCCTCATTTTTCGGATCCGAACCATATATGGGATATCATATATGCTCCATACATATTTTTTTTAGCTGGGTCGAGATAAATTTTGCGCATTTTTAAGATCATAAGAGCCATCAATATTAGAATTTTGTATCGAACTCATTGAGTAGCTCGTTTTAGACCCAAACGAATGTTCAAACTTATATAGTTTAAATAAGTTTGACCATAGATTTGTGTCAAAAACGAGCTAGTCAAAGAGTTCTATATAAGTTTA
This sequence comes from Tachina fera, assembly GCA_905220375.1. Taxonomy (NCBI): domain Eukaryota; kingdom Metazoa; phylum Arthropoda; class Insecta; order Diptera; family Tachinidae; genus Tachina; species Tachina fera. The sequence goes on from LR999963.1 coordinate 184,403,662, forward strand.
ACGAATATCCCTGTCGTATATTATAGATCTGTTGTTATTAAGACTAATGCTCTATATCAGTAAAAAAAATTGGGACGTTTTTGTTTGATAATACTTTTGAGTTCTTGTGTTTGAATTCAATAAATAACTCTCTTCAAAAATTGTTGTTGGCCTTGACAATAAAAAAAATATTATTGCCATGTTTTTAAAAATTAAAAATTAAATTAAAGTATTATACAATAGTTTGAAAAATATATGAAGAAATATGTGTTGGATATAATGTTTGGAAAAAAATCATAAAACAAATACACGAACCTTCTAGCATAGACAATAAATAAAAATTATTTTAAAGAATCACAACTGCGCCTTTTTTTCGTCGAACAGAATTAGAGCATAATGCCCCAATTCTGTTTGACGATTGTATCGTCTTTTGTATGTGATTCTTTAAAACAATTGGTATTTATTGTATATGCTAGAAGGTTTGTGTATTTGCTTTATGATTTTGTTCCAAACTGTATTTTCAACACATATTTTTCCATATATTTTTCAAACTATTGTATCTTACTTTAATTTTATTTTATGTTTTTTAAAGCACTGCGATAATATTTTTATTTTTCATTATTAAGGACAACCACAATTTTTGAATCAAATAATTCAGAGAATTCAAACACAAGAACTTAATACTCTTTTCAACCAAAAACGTCTTAAATCTTCTTATTGAATTATGGCATATGACTTAAATACTAAAAAGAAGAAAAACTATTGTGATATTTCAGTTTAACAGTGGATTCTTGGTCAGTTGATTTTGGCTGCAAATTTCTATTTTTTAGTAGTTAAGAGATGAACAGACTTATTTGCTAATAGATTATAATTTTTTTTAGTTCAGTAAGGTTTTTGTGTCTGATATGTCGGTATGCCAGATAATAAATTTTATATTTAAGGGACGTCTATTTTCCTTAAATTACTTTCATTGATAGAATATTTTGCTTATAAAATTCACTCAAGGATACGCAGCAACCTAAACATAAGAACGCGTCACATTATTTCAATAATTTTCAATATAATAGAAAATGTATGAAAATTAGAAATTTCAACATGGCTAGACTTTCATTAATGTTTCTTACTAATTGAATACGGCTTTTATTGATTTTAAGCTGTTTTTTCTCTGGGTGTTGTAATATGATTTATTGTTGTTCATTTTCTTCCACATTAAAATATGTAACAATAATTGCATGATCTTAAAATAATAAGAACTTAAAACTCCAGCGCAGAAAATATAGTAAAAATTCACCCTGTTCACCAAGAAATCACCACATACGACAAAACTGCATCTAAAAGCCTAGGCTGCATGTCTATTTGTGTATATATGTATGTATATGCATTTATGTGTTTTTTTATACTTTTATTGAGTTACGTTTTAGTTTTCAACTTGGCATATATTTACAAATGTATGTGTGTGTATGTATGTTAATTAAATATGGTTTATTTGATAAATTAATTAAACTGAAAACTTCCATTTTAATATTACCACAGAAATATACATATTTCTGTTTTTCCACTTTATGCGTACAATGTTTTATACTAAAACAGAGAGTTTCCTTAAGAAGTGAAAGTTTTATCATTTTTATTTTATGTTATATTATTTTTTTATTGAGTTTTAATATGTTGAAAAACTGAAAATCAATAACAAATATAAAATCTTGGAGTAAAATTATCATCTTTGTAGAAATGTTATTAGTTTCTTGGCAATAATTTTTTTTTGGTAGTTTGCAAATTTTTGCATATCGAACAAAAAATTTTTTTTAAGATGAAATATTATTATTTATTAAAATATTATTATATTATTATTATTTTTATTTATTAAAAAAAAGTCTTATATCACATATAGCTTATGTAATAATATACTTTATATTTCGTTCCAATATTCCAATCAGACGGTGAGGGTTTAACGCTTGTATTTTGCTTGTCATTATTTTTTCTCAAAAGGAACTCAAATTTTAATGAAGTAAGATATGCCCAAGATTATGATCACTGAGACTATTTAAAAGGACACAATTTAAATAGTTGCATTTTCTAAGAATGTTTTTATTTAGAAAAAAAACTTATAGCGGTTTCTAATTTTTATTGAACACATATTCAAATAAATACGAATTTAAAAAAGTTTGCCTGTTGTTAGTTAAGCATATCAAGATACATTTCGCTGTTTCTTAGGCATCAATATAACCTAACCGCAATTCGAAGAGGGTTAAGCTGGTGTTGAATAAGTGGCAACGAAATGCATCTAGAAGTGATCAGCGAACAATAAAACAAGGTGTCACATATTTCTAATAAATTTATATTTTATTATTTTCTCTTTGCGTAAATTTACGTATAAGGAGAAAAAACAGCCTAATAGAATCTAGAATATTTTTTTATTAAACGTTTTTAGGGTAAGAGGTATTCCAGCAGAAAGAAGCGAAGATTTTTCCATAGAGATTTTGTATTATTTTTATGTGGTAAGCCTTTTTAATTTTATCAAGAAGAGAACTACATAAAATAGTGGAGAAGAGAAACCTTGTTATTCATAGTTATATTACTTAATTTCCATTATTTTTGGCATCAGAAAAACAATCCATAGATAAAAAAATTTTGATTCTAGAATTGTTATTGACTTTTTTAAAAATATATGCCTTATTGATTTCATAAGATTCTTATATGATTTTGTGTAAATCATCTTCTTGATTTTTTCATTAAGGATATCTGCTTAATTATATTCGGTTGCTTGTTATTTCGTATCTATAAATAAATGTAGATAACATTTTTTTCGTGATCTTTTAAATTTTTGTATAAGCGTGTTTTTGCAATAATTTCAAAGCTTATTCACGCTACTGTTGGTATATTAGTAAGAATGCTTGAGAAAGTTGCTGCTTGAATACTTATCTCCTCTCAAGTAATAAAATGTGTATAAGGTGAGTTAGTTAAGAGTATAATATACTATATATACAGCTTTATTCTTAAAAAATATTAAGTCTTTATAATGGCTTAATAAAAAATTTTTTTATGAAAATTTCTTTTTAAACGACTTTATAAAGCTTTAATATTTTTTATAAATAAGGTCAATAGAATTTTAATGAAAAAAAGACATAATTTACAAGTTCCCTTTATAATCTTTTCAAAAAATTAATAATTAATAAGACTACTTTCTTGAAAAAAACAAACAAAGAGATGTCTTATTAATTTTGTTCTATTCTATGATGTAATTATTATGCACTAATTTTTCTGTCTAGAGCTTTCAAGTTTGATATTATTTTTTTAATGCGATATTCTAAAAAATAGCTTAATTGTATTTTTTTTTTGCAAATCATACATTTAATAGTATAAGTTTTTTTAGTCAGATTATATTTGCTTACATAAAAAATGGTAGATTTATGAGGTATTGTTTCTGTCTGCTTATAAGCTAGATATTGCATTAACTATTACTCTACCCTTTAAGATTTCTGTTTATATAAATTTTCTCATTCATTAAATAATAATTAATTCTTATTTATAAAATATATATCAGACCAGTGTAGGTTAGTGCAACAGAAAAAAATATATAATAATACAATTATAAAACAAATTACGTGGATACCATTTAATTCAATTGGCTGCATTAACTACAAACTTGCTCGTAGTTTATGAAAAAGCTTTAAGCAATACACTTTCAATTACTCTGTACGAATGTAGTTGAGTTAAATAAAATATTTATTTTAATAGCGCAAAAGTTAGTTGGAATAATTTAAATATTAATATGAAAATTTTTTAAAAAAAGGTAGTAATTCCTATTAAAATGGTAATAAGATTTAATTGGATTTAAACTGCAGTAATTAAAAACTCTTTTATGGTAAAAAAAAGAGATAAAAAAATTAAAAAATAAAAAAAATATTCCATAAAATATATTTGTATTTAAAATCATAGATCTTTAACATTGACATTACTTTTGTGCCACATTGTATTAAATAAATGATACCGGTTGCGTATACTTAATTTATATATTCACTCGTATTAAATATCACTCATACGACATAAATATTTATTTATTTATTAAATGTTACAAATGCGATTACATATAAATTATATCATAACTTATGGCCTGATTTTGTAAAATAAAACAAATTTTCGTTTTCGTTTCTGGTTGGAACGTAAACGACAATATTTGAAATTTGGAAAAACGCTACAATGTTTTCGTTTCATGTCAAAATATTATAATTGAAAAATATATTATTCCTCATAACAAAAATTAATATAAAAATGTTTTCAAACGCAAATTTTATTTATTTTGGAATATGCACTAACGGAAATAAGAAATTTGGAATCAGCAGCGTTAGTTAAGGGCCCGTAATAACTTATTGAACCTTTCTAAAAATTTGAAACATTCAATATTTCAGTGTTGAAGTATTGCTATAATGGACTAAATTTAAAAAGAGAGGAGGTGAGTAAGGGGTAATTTGTAGCAAAAGGGCAAATGTATTGGGACGTCTAACGAAACATATAAAAGATGTCATGGTAGGGTGGGTATAGAACCTGGCAGAACATCAGCCAGGTCATCTTGCTAAAGTGACGTGTTTTTAAGGAGAGACCAGGAAGAAGTGTTTGCTTCGGGCCTCATATTTTTTTTTGTTTAAATTTTTATGTTTAAAAGCTGGTATGATATTTTTTTTTTGTTAATGTCGTAGGCAGCAATAAACACCAGATTGGCTGGCAAGAACTCCACCCCAAGACGGCGAGCCCTAGCCGGTGCATACGCCAGCATACCAGCGCTGCCAACAATCTGGCCACACAAACATAATGTTTTTGTTCCTTTCTATCTAACAGCTGCTCGCTTTGCACGACACATGACGACATTACAATAAAGATGGCTGGATATGATTTCCGTCACACACATAGATTTTGTTTAGGTAGCTTGTCAAGATCAAGTTCCTATCCAAAATCTCACAATGAAAATACTGAAAGGCTCATATCATTTCTAGGCAACTTGTTTACTTCATAAAATTTTTCCGTAAATAAAGAGATGTTCGCTATTATCTCCTATATTAAAAGTATAAAAATATTGCCAAGTATGCAGGTTGCATAGAGATGATATGACGCCCTAACGATTACAAATTAATATAATATTGTCATAATATTGGCATTGAGCCAAACAAGAAATTGATCAAAAGTTTCATCTCACTACTTTTTGAGGCCTTTTTTCTTCAACTTATTAATACTTGGCAAATTTAAGGTTTCTCATCTGTTATATTTCTATTAATAATCACTGCACTAGTTTAAAAGGGCAGAATGTAATTATATAATGGGAAAAATAAAAGTATAACATTATGTAACATTTTTATGAGCACGACCCCGCCTCCCTGGTTTAACAATCGATACTTTCGAATTTTTCTTGTCTGTAACTCACCTAGATCTACTTGTGTATCAAATTTGAGCTCTCTAGTTAGAGCTTAGGTGCTTTAACAATTTGATGAATGTGTTAGTGATCAGTGTGGCAGTGTGTATGTCTTAAAAATGCACTTTTTCCATCTCCATTTATCATTACAAACTTTCAAGCTTCGCATATGACGACAAAGTATCCTGAAGTTTTAAGTTTTTTCACTTTACAATTGGCGTGAATAAACTAGCTATGAGGGTGTTAAAGCGAATGTATGTATGTATGTAAATATAGACACTACGTGCATATATCAAGCTGACCTGGAGCTCTATCGAGCACTTAGATACTAATTTAAACATTATTGCAGCAAAACTAATGCAATAATGTTGTAAAAACATTTTAAACGAATACAATTTAACGAACGTTTTCATATGACATTCAAGTCGTTTGAAACCGTCTGCTACTGTTTTATAAAATACATTTATTTTACGTAAATGTTTCAAATGTTTTACAGAATTCAAATTTAAAAATAAACCAAAATTTTCTGTTTAAACCGTTTCGTTTTGTGTTACAAAATTAGGCCACTAATTTAAACGAGAATAGTATATATATATTTTTATTTTCTACTAAAATACTTCATTTACACTTTGCATATTTTTTAAATAAAATTTCATGAAATTTTTTCCGAGATCCTTCTTTTATTATATGGTAATTGCAGCCTATAGAAGAGACATAATTTTTGGTAACTTTTTTTGTCTGATTTGCTTTTCCAGACCTGCTAATGACAAATGAAAAATTGTTTCATGGAAATAAGTTCATTGAAAAATAATGAACGATGTAAATCAGGTATATATATTAATTTCTTTATATGTTTTTTATATGGAAGTTTTTAAATAATGAATCTTTATAGCTCAGTATAAAATTTGTATTTAATCTTTCTAACATAACTTATTGCTGTCAATTTATTTAATCTTTAGTCTACTAATTAATGCATAAGAAAACCACGATAAAATTATTTTAAACCGATACGGAAGTTTATTTAATTATTTAAAATTTATATTTAAATGAATATATACTTCATTTGGTTGATTATTTCAACATGAACAAATTAAAATATCTAACAGAAAAAATTAGAATTAAATCCATTTGTAATGCCTATATTGATATTGTCGCTAACACACAACAGTCAGACAGGTCAGCCTCACCACTGCTGCGCTTCAGTGACTGTTGTTTGGCTGACCGCAATTCACATCAAAGCATTTTCAATAATATATTTTAGTTCAGTCATTTATTAATATTTTCTGTTGCTTTTAATGTGTTGTGTAATATAAATTTAATTAAAATTACAATCTCTGAAAACAAAAACAATAGCAAAATTGTTTACTTTCCCCAAAGAATTACAAAAATAAAAATAAGAAAATTAAATGAATTGAATTTACAAAAAAATTAAGCAGCAAATTTACATTTGTATTCGTAAAAAGCTGCTTTATATGTCAGTGATACAATTTAGTGTTTGATAAAAAGAAATTATATAATATTTTGGGAGGGCGGTAATAACTTTTATTGATTTTTATTAAGCTTTCTACGGGATCTCACTTAGGCTGAGGCAGGCTATTAATACCTACAACTCGATTAGTTGATCCCTTTAATTTCGGGTTTATGTGTGTGAAAAGTCCCATAGTGCACTCTCACATTAACACTTTATTTAGTTATACTTGTGAGAAGTAAATAATTTTTTATTAAAAAACCAATCAATAGCAAACAAAACCACAAAATAAAATCTACTTAAAAGCAATATAAATTTCTGTTTGTAGCATATTACAAGGAAATAAATATTAATCTAGAAACTGACCTGTCAATAACAAGAATTGTATAAAAGTTATAAATAAATATCAAGGCCTACACAAACACCCACGCATACACACGACTGCAAAAGCCACATAAATCAAAGATTAATTTCTAAAAATGAAACTGAAGTTTTTATTTACCAAGAAAATAGGATTAAACAAAAGATATGACAAACAATTTATATATTCATATATTATTTCCCTGGTAGCCCATTGTGTAGTATTCTAACACTGATATATGTATATCAAAAATGTTTTAGAATTAAGTATTGAAATTGAAATTTATAGCTTTATATATAACAGATGAATATAAGTTTGTTGTTTATAATTTTTAGGCAGAAATGGCAATTGTAAATATTTTTTTTAAACTTATATATTTGTTTTTTTTGTGCTTTTAATAAATAAAAGTAAATAATTGTTTTACTTGAAAAGAGAGAATACTTTTTGCTTTGCTTGCTTTAAGTTTTATTAAATATTTTCTTTTGCTAACTGCTTCTTAATTAAATTTCAAGCTTCCCCTTGGCACTTGTTAACACGCACTTTACAACAACTAAATACAATCACACCCACGGAGACAAAAGTACTCGCAAATGCTATCAAATAAATATTACAGATATAAAATGTCGCTTCCACATGAAACACTTTCCTACCTCGTGCTCCACAACACTTGGTGCTCTTTCATATACATTTAAATTATTCAAAATGTATTTATACAATGCGCAGGCAGGGTTTGAAGTATACAATTTTGCAAAATAATTTTAAAATATTTTTTTATAACAAATATATGTTTTTCTTTCTCTTAAAAATAAATAAGGAATCTTCTAATGGAGATTTTATAAATTAAATGTATGTAGTCTACATATTTTAAACCTATAATTGTTGAACTGCCCGTCATTTATTTAGTTTGTTATTTTTCAAATCACCAGGAATTGATGCAGCACAAACACTTGTAACGATATGATGTATATAATAAAAATTTAGTGGAGCAAGTTTCTCATAAAAATCATATTGAAAAACTTTCTTAATTCTTAAATTATGCTGTTGACTCCTAAAAAAATACTTTAAACACTTTTGATCCTTTAAAATATACTAAAGTAAAAATATTTCTAAATTTTTTAAACTAAATTCAATTTAACATCCCTGTATAAAATTAATGTTCACGCGTTCTGACATTTCAACCATCATTCTGCAACTTTTGTTTATGTTCAACTCTTACATGCAGATAAAAACACATTCAGTCTAATGTATGTATTTGTATGTGCGTGTGTATGTGTGATTATAAAAGTATGTGCGTTGATGAAATTATTTACATACAAATAAATAAGTATTTGCTTACATTTATAAATAGCAGAAGCGAAAAAAAAGTAACAGCAGAGAGAAAAACAAAGTAAAAATACAAGTGACATATGTTGGGCATTAAGAATTTATAATTAATCTTCTTAATTTTCCCAAGCAGATTAACTTTTCAAACATATTTTTTTCGTTATTATTTATTTTTAAATTTTGTTATGCAAAACACAACCACCAGCAACATCAATAACAAGTGATGAAATAAAAACAAGAAAAAAAATACAAATGTAGTTACTCACACAGAATAATGAAAAATGAATACAATGGGTTTCGTTGAGATTTTTTTGAAGAAAATATTTAAAAGAAAAATAATATCTTTGGCAACATAAACTGAACATAAAAGCAAGTAAAATAATTTTATTTCACTTTCTTGAATGCAAGCTTATTAACGATTTGTTGCTGAAGTTGTACAATTATTTTACTTTTTTTTAATAAAAGAAGTTACCAAAATTGGTCTTGTTAATATTATATATAGTGATCTGAAAAATTTTTGAGATTAAAAACAAGAGACTTATTGCTAAAGATTTTAGTTTTGAAGCAAAATTCAAGCTTTGCTATTATTTCTTCGTGCAGTGTTTTATATAAACATCAAGAATGTTGCCGGAGGAAAGTTGCTGTGAATGGAGTTCTGATTCCCAGGCTGTCAGTCAGTCGTCTAGTGACTATATGCGTCATACTCAGAACTGTAAGCTTGTCTGGAAAGATATAAATTATATGTTACCATACCCCTGGAACATTTTATTTTTATAGAACACACCAGAGACATTTTTTTTTTTTTACTGTCTGACATTCACAAAATTTAAAAATAAAACAACAAAAATTTAAAAAATCATAAAAAAATAAAAGAAAGATACAAATGTTTAAATGAAATATTTAAAAATTACGTATGTATATCACATACCAAAACTTAAAAAAATTTAAGCTGAACGTACCCTAAAGTGCTATAAAATAGAATAAAAGCGCTGATATAAATTTAAATATTCACACGCATTTCTACACTTAAAAAAATATAAGGACAAAGTCTGAAGAGTATACATAAAATTAGAATCTCAAGGATGGTCATGAGACTTTAATAGATATTGAAAAAAACTGAAAATCTAATAGCGGTAATGAGTTGGTTTAATAGTGACAAGAAGAATAAAAAAGAAACAGAGAGGCAATATTCCTTACAATAACGCTTACAAGACTTCTGACCTTGAACAGTTATAAGTTGAAAGCTACAAGGTCCTAAACAAACTAAGGGTGACTTTTTGAGCTGAAGATTAGAGATTAAATTAACATTAATCTTCATTTGCAATTTTTGGGTTGTCGATTATATGGTTTTACTTGCTAGTTTAAGCGACCAATCGTGGTGGCTTAATCTTACTTTAGTATTGACAACAAGCACTTGTGAAACATATAACTTTTTGTAAAAATTATATGGTACAATAATTTAAAAATATATATATTTTATATTATGTTATGATTTCCTTTAACACGCACAATATTTTACTTGTAATTAATAAAATGTGACAGTTTCTTCTTCTTCCCACAAAAAATCAAAGTGTGTTGATAACATGTACGACTTTTGCACTGAAAATTTTGCCACTATTTTGTACCCCAGTATGGTAATACTACACATAACAAGAAGTTTAAACTACCACTCAAAAACATCAAACTCAATTATATGAGATTAAGTTAATTTTCGTATTAGCTAATTAGAGCAATAAACTAATCTTAATCTCGAACCGAAAAAGTCGCCCTTAGTGAAATGGTATTAAAAAGTTTGCACTTCTATAAGATTTGCCATGTTGTATTGCATAATTCAGCTCAGCTGAATAGATTAATTAAGCATTAAAATAAAATTTAAGCTAATAAAGCAAATCTTTTATGATTAGAGAATGCAAATTACCAGTTGTAATAATATTACTATTTTTTTATTTTGTTCAGCAAAGTTGAATTTAGTTTTTACCCACTGATTAATATTTTTATAAGAAAATTTTATTTTAAATACATGTTATTTCTTATTGAGCTTAGCTGAATAAAGTTCATCTTGATAGTTTTGTTTTTAACCTATCCTTTATATATGGTTTGTTACGGAAAAGGTGTATTTTTATAAGAATACTGCAATTAAGCTTAGCTGAATGCCAGTCATTATATACTTAAGAATTATTTAAGTAATATATTATACTAATTTGGATATATAACATTAATTCAGCTGAGCTAAATTGTGATTTGTTCTAGATGATTTGATATTTTAGTATTTTTTTACCAAAAAACTTGCCAGCACATATTTTTTTGTTCAGCAAAGTTGAATTCGGTTTTTACGCAGCGATGCATATTTTTTTATATAAAAAATTTGGTTTTAGGAACATGTTATTTCTTATTTAGCTTAGCTGAATTAGGTTGATCTTGTTTGCTTTATTTCTAGCACATACTTTGTATGCGATATGTTAAGTCAAATGCATTTTTTCATAGAAATATTGCAATTCAGCTTAGCTGAATACTTGTTAATACATATTTGAAATTATTTAGGTAACAACTTATAATAATTTTCAGATATAACATCAATTCAGCTGAGCTGAATTGTGTTTTGTGCAAGATAATTTTAAATCTTATTTTTTGGAACTAAAAGCTTGCCAGCATATTATTTTATACAGAAACCTTCAAATTGATTTTTACACAACGATGCATATTTTCTATAAAAAAAAATATATTTTTAAGGAGACATACATAATTGCTTATTTAGCATAGAAGAATTAAGTTTATTTTGATGGTTTCACTTTTGGCACATGCTTTATAAATATGATTTGTTAAGTAAAAAGCGTTTTTTTATTATAATACTGCAATTCAGCTAAGTTTAATACTTGTTGTTATATATTTGAACTTAATTAGCTAATATATAACAATAATTTTGTTATATAAAATCAATTCAGCTGAGCTGAATAGATTCTAATAAAGTTTTGTGATAAAAACTGAGAAAAAATTTAATCATCAGTTGTGAGCAAATTGCCGTAATTTAAAATTTAATGAAAATATAATATAAAATAATTTAATTGAAAATATTAATTAAACAATTTTTTTTCTCTGTGCATATGTTTATATTTACGTATGGCAAATACAATATCATAATGTTATTTGCTGACTTTGAGTTATGCTGGATGGATGGTTGCATGACAATGGAAATAAAGAGTCTTTTTTTTTGTTGTTGTGATGGATGCTTGGCACATTCAGGAAACAAATCATGCACACATACAGTTTGCTTCTATGCTTAAATATGCAAGTATGTATGTACATATATGCATACATATGTGAATATGAGCGTGTGGGTATAAATAAGCACACACACACATTTATATGCATATGAAGCGCTTCTACAAATTTGTATAAATCTATACAAATGCGCTCAGGCGTATATATCTGTGTGTTTGTGTGTGTGTGTGCGTCCATACAATCGTCTGTATACAAATGTACATGACTGTAAAACTTTGTCAACATACACCGGTATGCATGTCTGTATGGCAACTTTATTTAATATTTACATAAATTTGATCACTTTTGAGTTATTCTCTGTGCGAGCGTGTTGCTTTTAAATATTAAATATTCTTTTGTTTTCAGTTTCGATAATTGTGTTTAGACATGAAATGATTTCGGTCAGGGTGCTCTTTTCTTAATGAATAATTAAAAATGTGTGAGAGTGTGTGGCTTTTTATATAAAAGTTTGTCTATAGTGCAGCAGAAATGAACTGGAGAGCTTTAAATTATTAACAAGTATCCTTTTCACCTCAACACACACATGACTATATAGGACATGTAATTTTTTCTATATCCTCTTGTATTTTATGTTTAATTACACACAAGCAACTACATATGTATGTATGAACTCTATAATCATTTATGGTTTAACTCAAGCAGAAAACAATTTTAATATTTGCATGTATATATTTATGTATGTATGTCATAACATGCTGAGCTATAAAATTTAAAAGCAATTTGCAAATAATTAAATTTTCAATTAAATACCAAATAAAGTACAACACACAATGGTCACGTTATATTTACAATAAATACACACATACATATACATACATATGTGTCTTTGTATATAAATATATACGCACACTGATATATACTATTTTTTAGTCAACGTATGAATGCTTTCATGCAAAGCATATTCACACAAGGTATTTTCACAGATGTGAAATTTAAGCTACAGATAAATTTTCCGAATTCCGCAAGTCTCTATTGGTGACAAAATAAAAAATGCCTTAATAATATTTAAGAATCTGACTTTAAAATTCTGTAAAAAAATATCTCTATAAAATGTTTAACAGTCAACTTCCTCATTACCCGTCTTATGCACACCATATAATTTTGTTTCATTTGTTAATTTACATTTTCAGCATTCAGACAATGTGGCACATGCATATACATATCTATGTTTGTATATATGTGTGTATGTGTGCATCTACATATGTATATGTACATAAATGCTTGAATATAATTAAATAAAAGCTAAAATGTTTAATGATTTACGTAATTTACGCATATTTTAATAATTTTAATTTACTCGCATTAATATCATTTGCTAATTGAATTAATATCTGTAACACACTCTGGGCATGAGCTTCGTGGAATATATTGCTGGATATTGCACACGAATAATTTAATGTTAAATTAAGTATAGCTAAAATCAATTTAAAGAAAAGGGTGAATATTACTTCTTTAGTGCAAATTCAATTTTCTAGCACCGCCGATCGAACCAATTAATCAAAAGTATGTATAAATGCTTCATTCTTATTAAAAAAAAACATTTTCATAAAAAATTTCATGTTTATGTTTCACTTTCTGTAAAACGTACTTTATAATTATTTCATAGAAAATATACTTACAAAATATACTTATTATATAAGGAACTAACATAAAAGGTACTTTTACAAAATGTACTTTTTATGAAAGGTACTAAAGCTACTTATCAGGGATGGCAAAGTTGGTACAAGTGTATCTTTTTTGGTACTATTTAAACTCGGAAAGTACAATAGTACACCAATGACTAATTTAGTACATTAAGTAAAGTAATCTCCGCAGTTTCACTCCGTATTTCTTTTCAAACGATTGCATATGTCAATTTTTACTTTTCAACGATGAAACTCATATTTTTCTCCTTCAAAAAAGTCTTATGAAAGCAAAAAGCAGCAAGAAAATCCAAAAAATGTGAACTATTCCATTTTCAAATCATCGGATGCTGGAGCACATGCTATTACTTTGTATATTCTAAATTTCAACTTAAACAGGTGTAATTTACAAGTAAATTTGTGAAAACGGCTCGCTGGGCATGACGAAGTTGATTATTTTAATAAAAACAAAGAAAAATATGTAATTTGAGCTAAAAAAAATATTTTAGTACAATTAAGATCAAAATTTAAATTTTTTGGTACAATTTTAGAATTCTCAATGCCTTCCTTGGTACTTATTATAAAATTTAATTTTTTTATAAGTACTTTTTATAAAAGGTAGTTTTTATAAATGGTACTTTTTATAAAAGATACTTCTAATCAAATGTACTTTTTGTAAAAGGTTACGAAAAGTTTTTTTTATGTACGGTACTTTTATAAAAGGTACTTTTCGTAAAAGGTAATTTTCGTAAAATGTACTTTTTATAAAAGGAACTTTTTGTAAAAGGTACTTTTTATTAAAGGTATTTTTTGTAAAAGGTAATTTTTATATGTACTTTTAATACAAGGTACTTTTATTAAGAGTACTTATTATAAAATAATTTTTTTTTTATCAGGTAATTTTTATAAAAGGTACTTTTTACAAAAAGTACTTTAAATAAAAGTTCCTTTTTATAAAAGGTACTTTTAATAAGAGGTATTTGTTATTAAATAATTTTTACAAAAAGTACTTTTAACAAAGTAGCTTTTTGTAAAATTCATAATATCTAAAAGAAACTTTCTTAAAAGTTACTTATTACAAAAAGTACTTTTTTAAAAACCGGTTTTTATAAAAAATACTTAAAAAATATTTTTTTATTGAAGGTAAAATTTTTTTAAATACATTTAATAAAAGGTACTTTTTTGCAAAAGGTACATTTTATGCAAGCTAATTTTTATTAAAGGTACTTTCAATTAAAGGACTTATTACAAAATTTTCATTTTGTTATTTCACAAAAGGTACTTTTTGTAAAACTTACGTTTTTTAAAAGTATATTTTATTTGAGCAACTTTTAATGAAAGGCTTTTTTTATGAAAATGAATTTTTTTTAAATGTAACTTCTTATATAAGATACTTTCAGTTAAAGGTACATTTGGTAAAAGGTATTTTCTTAAAAAGGAATTATTACAAAAGGTATGTTTGATTAAAGAAGCTTTTTAGAAAATTGCTTTTAATAAAAGGTAATTTTTTTAATGAAAGTACATATAACATAAAGCCAGCTTTTATAAAAAGTACTTTTTGAGTATTCATTTATAAAAATGTAATTTATTCAAATCTAAAATCTTATGAAAATTACGTTTTGCAAAACGTAAATTTTTTTAAATGGAATTATTACATGAAGTATATTTTATTAAAGGGGCGTTTTACAAAAAGCAATATATATAAAAGGTACTTTTATAAAAGTCACTTTTTATTATATTATTATTGTTGCAGACAACTTTTTATATAAAAGTTCTATAATATAAAAGGTACTTCTTAATTTAAATGTGAAAGTAATTATGTGTTAATGATTCGATTAGTATTGATAAGTTGGTATCGCTCTGTAATCCCAACTATATGAGATAATTTTTAATAAAAAATTGCACTAAAGACAAACTGTAAATTATTATGACAAACACTAGCAGAACGGATATACCACCATATGTATCATACCATACGTATTAGTATGACAAAACTTAAGTTCTATACACATAATTTTGTATGCAAATGGAATGTGTAAATTATTTTGAATCACCGTACTTCAATTTGTCTAAAGCTTTTTTAATGTAATTTAAGCTCTTTATAATAATTAACTAGTGAAAGCTTTTTTTATATACTCATACTTTTAGCCTTAAAAACAAAAGTGTGTTAAATATATCGTTCCATAACCGGAAAAAAATCATAAGTGATATAATTTTCGACTTTCAGTTGTATACCAAAATTGATTATCGTCAAAAACGGGGTTAAAAAAATTTGTCGATTAGAATATTTTGGGAGTTATGGCATAATATGCATATATTATGCAACCTTTATGAAAAAGTTGAAGCTCATGACACTCATAAATTTGTTAACAATTGCAGTAAATAAAGTTATTTCCTTTTTAGAAGGCAAACAGCAGACATTAAATATTTTTATATAATTGTTTCAACAGCTATCCAAATATTACCAGCAGTTAAACAAATAACTATAAAAAATTGCTTATATTAGAGCAAACACCTGTCACAATGAACTGACTGCTCAGGCAACAGTAACGCCACAACTCAATTACGCAGGGAAATAAAAATTAAATAAAACTCATTGTTTAGTCCCTGCGGTTTAAATTTAAGCATTTGGTAGTTGCGACAAATTATTTTATGTTGAATTAACTTGTTGTTTGTATAATAAACTCTCTTTGCTGTTGAGGTTATTGTTGTTTTACCACTTCATATCCTTGGGCCATTTACATTTATATTTGCCCAATTAAACTTTTGTTTGTTATATAAAAATACATATTTGCCTAATGTTGCTTTGGTGAAACTTTAGCAGCGCCACTATACAACAACAAGGTGGAAGTAGTAATGAAAAAAATGTATATAAACATAAATAAAATGTTAAATTATTATGGTTTTTATTACCCAAATTTCACCGCATTTTTAGTAACTTAAAATTTTGTGAGCTCACCGCAGTTAGAAAGAAGTAAAGCGTTAAATAAAGCACTGCCACTGTGCAAAATGAACACAAAATCTCCAACAGCTGACCACGATTTTGCTTTGTGTTTTTTGTTTTTTGCGGATGCGTGTGCGTTATTTTTTGCACAAACAGACACTTGTATGTATTTTTGTGTGTATTTAATTTCATGTGTTTGGTAAAAGGTTTGGTTTGGTTTTTGGGTTGGCTAGAAATTGGTCGTCCATTTGGTTTTTGTGTAAAATGCCCATAATTAACTTGCAAGATGCATAACACATGGAAAATTGTATACGCATTCATAAGCCCACAGACTTTAGGAAGGAGGTGCTACTCAATATTTTTTTGAATTAGTATAAAATGTAGTGAAATAAATTTGCATTTATCAAATAAACTGAGATTTTTTAGGAATTATAAATGTATGTTCAAACATTTTGAATGGAACAATAGTAAAATCAGTTTTAAGCTTGAGTTACGAATGCAACTGCATCCTGTATGACAGAAAAATAAAACTCTTAGCATTATTAAAATTTAATAAGTTTAAAATTAAATTTTAAAAGGAATTCTATTAGATAATGCAGTATTGACTATGCAATTTCGACAATTTGTTGTATCTTGAAAACTGTAAGAGGCAAACTTTTGAAATTTTCAAAAAAACGGTAAAATTATAAAATCCCTAAATTATAAGATCGTCAAACTAAAAAAAACCCCGTCAAAAACCAAAAAACTCGTAAAAACCAAAAACGGCAGTATATTAAACACTAAAATTAATAGACAAAACCGTAAAAGTCGCCAAAATGAAAAAAAACGCCTGGATAAAAAAAAGCGCCAAGAACCGAAAAAAATCGAAAAACCGGGAAAAATGTGCCAAAACTAAGAAAATCATCTAAACAAAAGAAGTGCCAAAATCAAAAAAATTGCCTAAATTAAAAAAAATCGCCAAACTTTAAAAACGCCAAAAACTGATAAAAAAATCGGCCAAACGAGAAAAAAATGCAATAACTAAAATAAACACCAAAACTTAAAAAAAATCGCCAAAAACCGAAAAAACGCCACAAGTAAAAAAACGCTAAAAACCGAAAAAACCCCAAAAACGAAAAAAAATCCCAAAACTATATATTCGTCCATGTCACAGAGTTTAATTTCGTTCGGAAACGGAATTCAATCCACCCCATTTTTGTAGGGAATTTGTCAGGTGTGTCTAGACTGTTGGGGGGCACTGGTATGCTGAGTTATACTGTCGCTTGGGCTCCATATCTTGAGGTGGATTCAATTTCATTTCTGAACGGGACTGAGCTCTATGACATGCCCGATTATATAGGCTAAAGCTTATATTGAATTACATATCTAGTATAGTTATATTAGACAGTCGGTAGAGAGAATAACTTTTATTTCAAATTCTATAATGATAAATAAATTTTTTCTGATGCTGCAACTATTTGGTTAAGGGTTATAATTAAAAATATAGTGGTATCACAAGAAAATTGTAGTTGTTATACCAGAATTCTATGATAGTTGATGCAACCACCGAATTTCGACTGTAATTGCCTAAAATTAAAAATATATATCGTCACCTTAAATACAAACGGACGTAATTACCCCAAAATTCGAAATCGAGTTTTTGATTGATTATGGTTTATTTTATCAAACTACATGCTCACGCAAATATTTAGTCCTCTGCGACCGAAAATGACGACTTAAACTAAAAAAAAATTGCAAAAGAACTTAACTAACATAAAGGCTTAAATAAAGGGTCCGCCATCTAACGTTTTTTTTCAACAAGTGCTTATTTCGTGAATAGTAACACTTAGCTCATGTCTGATTTGACAGATAATTAGTTTTATCCTTCCGCTGAACGAGCCAATTGACCATCCAATGCGTTTCGTTTCGTTAAGAGGGCCTGCGATCGACTTACAGAAGATGCCGATTTTGCCAAAAAAAAATCATATTTTCAGATGAAGCTCATTTTGATCTTGGCGGGTATGTAAACAACCAAATTGTCACATTTGGGGCACAAAAAACCCGCACGCATACATTGAAAGGCCGACACACTCAAAACGAGTCACTGTTTGGTGCGGACTTTGGTCCAGAGGCATAGTTTCGAAAATGAGCAAGGAGTGGCCGTTACAGTCAATGGCGATCGTTATCAGTTCATTTTGAACGAATTTTTGTTCACAAAAATTGAAGAGGAGGATATTGGCAACAAGATGGCGCTACGTGCCACACAGCTTCGGCTTCAGTGGTTTTTGTTTATAGCATTTAAAAAAAAAATTATGTGGCGGGCCCTTTATATTTAAAAAGTTAATAAAATATTGAAACCTTACCCATACTACAAGTAAATTTCGAAGAAAATTTTTAAGACAACTTTAATCTTATTATTAGTTTTGAAACCTTTTTTGTTTCTTCTGTAAAAAAACTTAAAAGTGTGGTGATGTCCATTTGCACTTAAGGTGACGATTTGTTTGTATGCTTATATTTTTAAAAATGTTTTGCTACAATAATTGAATTATTTTCTTGGGGTGATATATCAGGGTGGTAATTTTGAGGTTTGGTGGAATAAATTCTTGAAGTCAAGAGCTCATGGAACAAAATATTGCTCTCTTTGAGACAAAAAATCAATATAACACACCGCACATTTAAAATAAGCAACCCTTATGTTCGGCAAAAAATATTTTTTTTCTTTCGAAATTGCCTTCCAATAATACTTAATATTAGAAGGTAAGCGGCAAACGTTTTTTTGCCGTATAGTGTAATTTACATACATATGTACATATGTACTCACATACATACATACATATGTACGTTTGTATATACATTATTGTTTTCCTAATTTATTATATCCTATTAAATGTTACAAATTCCATGTTTGCTCAATTAATAAATTATTCATTGATATATTAATTTATGCTTCACATTGAATGAATAATCTGTCAGTTAAATTAATAGCCAAAAAAAATTATTTTAATACTGATACCAACACTAACAACATTTAAATAATACAATAAATGAAATAAAAAAATGTGGGTGTTGGCAAATATCAACAATTATTTCTAATCGCTATAATGCAATTCATAATAGAATTGGAATAGTGGAAAATGTTTGTAATATCCTTATAAAGAGTCTTCCAATAAGGACTTGTGAATGTGAACTATCGAATTGGCTGCCACTTATTCAGTCTTTTTTGCCAAATCTCCATAGAAGGATATAGCGATTAACAATATGTGCAAAGGATACATTTCTTGTATCGAAATGTTGTACAACATTACTGCAATAATATATTTTGACATTTAAATTTATAGAACAAAGCATTTGATGAAGACGCACAAGCTCAAGAAAAATAAATCGATGAAGAAAAATAAAGTTTTTCATTTTAAAGTATAAAATATTTGTTTTTATTTGAATATTTTAACTATTTCTATATAAATAAGTTATACTGAATTCACCAAGTTGTTTCTGAAAAAACTTTTGCCCTTTTTGCCTTTACTTGAAAACCCCTTTATATTGTGCATATCCTATCAATTTTTCAAACTATTAGGCTTATATTACTCACTCAACAAATTTCTTTCTATGTGACAAGGGTAGACTTTTATCTAATTTTGTATTTTATGAAATACATCAACATATAATTTATTCAGTTTTATAAATAGATTAATAGACAGATAAAAGCAAAACTCCATTTGAAAAACATTAATACATATTATTGTAAAAGGGGTTTTTTTGTAGAAAAGGTAATTAGCATGACATTACAGAACTTAAATTTGGGTTACATAATCATGTGTCAGATTTTTATTGCCCAATTTGGCAATCGGTATTTGTAAAAACTTTTCTGTACATAACGATTTTTAAAATATAAATATAAGAATATTATAGTCCTTTATGCCAAATTTTTGATATGAAATAATAAATTAGAATAGTGCAAAAGAAATGTTTCCAATCTTCATGGTATATGATTTTTTAAATATAGTTCTTATGTGCTCTTTTATGTTAAATGTTTTATATCATTTTTGAGCTTTTCAGAATATAGAACTTTTGAGCGTATGTGAAAGAAATGGGGTATTCTAACGTAGTAGTTTTAAATCTCATATAAATTATACATAAGAAGGCTATATTCCTTTATGAAAAATTTTTGATATTTTTGACATAAAGATGAAATAATAAATTAGAATAGTGTAAAAGAAATGTTTCCAATTTTCATGGTACATGATTTTTAAATAAAGTTTTGATGTGCTTGCAGATGATTGTCGAGCTTTTCAGGATATAGAACTTTTAATTAAATGTCGAAGAATTGGGGAATTCTAATCAGCTGTGTCATTATCTTTATAATATTTCCATACAATTGCTTTTGCTTTTTTTTCAAATACAAATATTAGGTTTGTTCATTTAATAAAAATTATTGTAAATTTGTTAAAACTGTTACTGGAAAGTATTCATTAGGTCAAAAAGTTTGCAACGAGAGAGCGCCAAAAGAGAGAGAAAAAAATGAAAGACAAAAAAATTATTAAAAATAATTACTACACCTTTTCCAGTTTTAATTCAGGAAGCGTCATTCAAAAAGCGTCAATTGTAGTTTTGATTTATCCATTTAAATTTAGAAGGTGTCACTTTTAATTTAGTTTTATCAATTTGAATTCAGAAAGCATCAATTTTAATTCAAAAAAAGAAAAAACATTATTAAATATGAATTTTTTTAATTTAATTTTATTTATTAATTGATAAATCTTTATTACAATTGACGCTTTCTGAATTAAAATTGATAAATCCAAATAACATGTGACGCTTTCTGAATTTAAATTAATAAATTTAAATAACAATTGACGCTTTCTGAACTACATTTGCAAAAGGTGTAGTAAAATTTTTACTTTCAACTGTTCTGTATTTTATTTTCAAATTAATTATTTGAAAAATATGTATCTGAAAATGCAAAACTCAAAAATATGCATTTAATTATTAAAATAATATTGGCCTCATTCATAAAAAATATTTTGCTTTTATAACTGGTTTATTAATCAAATTTCAAAATAAAATTTGTTTTATTAACTTCCGACTAAACAAAAGGGGTGTTAGAAGTTTGTAGTGTGTGTCTGTGTATCTGTGTATCTGTGTGTCTGTCCGTGTCCACGTATAGATTAAACGGGTGGACTGATTTTGATTTAGTTTTTTCTGTTGAAAAGGTGACTTGATCGAGAGGGTTCTTAGCCATGTTTTAAGAAAGTCGGTTTAGCCGTTTTGAAGATATCGCATATCGCATTCTCTAGATATATTCGGGGGTTTTTACAATTTTTGATTTTTGTTAATAACCTTACATAAACCAAAAATATTTTTTATGAATAATAGACATACTAAAGGTATTCATTTCAGGGTTTCCTCGTTGTAAAACTGTAATTTCTTACAACAAACACAGAAAAAAAAAAATTTTAAAAAAATTTTTGAATTTTTTTTCCTGTGTTTGTTGTTAAAAAAATTAAATTTTTCCAACGAGGAAAAAAACTGAAATGAATACCTTTACTATATAAAACTTATGGAAAATGAAAGCATAATTTCCTTAATTTATTGTTTTTCTTTGATTAAGCCAGAGAAATACAATTTTATGGCAAAATAATTTCATTTGTTTATCATATCTGGTCAGAGATGGAAAGCAGGATTTTTGTATTTGTTAACACAATAGAATTAAAATATAATGAAAAATGCATAAAAATAGTAAATAATACATGAAGCTGTGAAAAGTGTTTCATATTAAATGTCGATTTATAAAAATTTTGTAATTTAAAATATTATCAAAAAAATATTATACAAAAGACATTAGAAAATGTACAATTGTATCATGATTTTCATCCATGGTTCTGACATGAATAAAATTTTCTTGCAAAGTCCTTACAAGTAAAGCGTTAATTTTATAGGAGAGTAATTTTTTTAATTTCTGTATTGCTCTATCGTTGCTAGTTTCTGATAGGAAAGAAGATGAACAGACCTATTATCACACACCTAAGACTAATGCTTGAATCTCTCAAATATATAAACAAAATTAGCTTCGTTTTGGGTTTTAATATGAAGTTACATACGTACATGCTGTAGCAGCTCCTCTTTCATACGAAAGTAGGATTGTTTGCTGTTGCAAACGTTGCGTCACTTGCGTTGAAGTTAACATTCATTTGAACGATGATAACGTCTCATCTCACTGATTGTTGTTTATTATCTAAGTAACAATAGAGACATCATTACTGTTCCATATTCGTTTGAATAAGTCGTCAATTTATTCTAATTTAATGGCTCAACGTTAATTTCAAACATTAAATATATAATTTAAAATATTTTCAATTATTTTCATATTTTCAGCACGTGCTGGAAAGTAAATTATCTTAATTTACCGACTACCAAGCATTATTTAAAATAAATGCTGCTTCGACAATTTATAAAAAAATTATGTTAGATATTATTACGCTTTTAAATGTAAGCTTCCGCAATAAAATTTTCTTATAATATCCTTGGACAGGCTGTTATACTGCTTTCACACTGACATGGTTTTAATAAAAGTTGGTTTAAACGTTAAAATTAACTACAAGAACCTGGTTTTGCCATAAAAATAGTTTTTGTTGAAGCCAATTTAAAACCAGTTTTGAATTAATTTTAAGTTGGTTTTATGAAATGCAACCTTGTTTTTGCTGTGTTTAATTCAGTGCTGCCAAGTTAAAATGACCGAAAGCAGCTGATAATGTTTATTTCAGTGAATAAGTATAGATACTAATTAATACATTTTTAACTTAAAAATGGATTCAGTTGCTATAAAAATCAAGAAATTGCAGAAAAAAAGAATTTTTTGAACAAAAAACAACAGAAATATTTTCAATGATCTGTGGAAAGTGCAAATAGACGAATAACTGACATCGATCTGTTGTAATGTGGTTTGCTTTTCCAGGTTGGGTATGACTCAGTCTATTCAGGTTCGAACTCAAAGGTTCACTTCCTTTGAAATAAAAGATTTATTTTCTGGGGTGTTAAGAAAATATAAAAAAGCTTTCTTTTTTTAACGAGACTTGTGCTACTGGGATATCTTATAATTACAGGGTATATTGTCAGTGAACTACAGGTGGTGACAGCTATAATTAATACCAACTTATTATGTAAGTATTCGGTGGGACTCGTAATAAAAGAGGTTCAGGTTTATTTGGTGGGCTCTGAGGCCCATTTAATATGGGCGAGAGAAATTCGGTGACTCTCGTAATAGAAATTTAAGATGAATTCGGGGAATCTTGAATATAAACGATTTTATAAGATGAATTTGGTAGATCTTTATAAAACAGCAAAATAAGTCAAAGATAAATGCAATGGATCTTGAACGAGTTTTCAAGATAAATTAAGTGGATCTTGAAACAAAAAAGGGCAAAATAAATTCAAGATGAATTCGGGGGATCTCGAATATAAAACGAGAATTCCAAGATGAATGCGGTGATCATGTCCTTTTTCTTATGGTCTTCCAAAGTGTCATCTTTGCATTTTCTCAGGCTCATATCCTGCAAACCGTTAAGCATTTTGATCTACTCTTTGAGGCAAAGTTGTAGCTCATATCATTAAATCAAAAAACTTCATCTTCAAGATCAAAATCGCCAAAAATTAAAAAAAACTTGATTTTTTAACTTTTTCCCCTTGTTCAGGTCCATAGGTAACAAACCGTTCCAAATTTAAGGAAACAATCAACCACAAAAATGTGGGCAAGACCTTGATAAACAACTTAATAGAACACATAATTTTCCTAGGAATGATTCCTACCGTTTAGGTATCGCCAAGTTAGCCGCAAAAGTAAAAAGTTTCCTGAAAATTGTTTAACTTCATTTGCTTGGGAAAAAACTGCATGAGTTGGGGCAAAACTGGGAGACACTGGCCTTTCTATTTTGATGTTTCATCACATAGTGGTGTTCATACACGCAAAGAAAAGATGAAGAATGGTTGAGAAAACAATATTATGTTCTCAGAAACAAATCTGTGGTCGTTGAAAAAAGTTATTGTTATTTTAAACATTAGTTTTATTACGGTTAGCAAATTGATGTTTGAATTTAATAATTACATTATCATATTCATAAAAAAGTGTGATATTGTTAGATTTTAACAATATAGGTCTGTTAAAAATTTATGACTGCAACATAATTATTGTTATTATTTAAAAATAATATAATGTAAATAACAATATGTATAATGATATCCAAAACCATACTATTTTAAGTTTTTAAAAAAATCTTTTTCAGAAACATCTTCTGTAAGTTCATTGTTTCGTTTGTAAGCTATCGGTATTGCACGCGTCGTGTTAGAAAAAAATAAATAAGGCACAAACAAACAAAAGGATAGATAAATAAAAACATATACATACGTACATATGTTCATTTATTTATACACACGTGTTTGTATTTCGAATATGCACACATATGTTAGTATACATTTATATATATACATTTAATTTCAACAATATTAATTTATTTTTATTTCCGATTTAACGCACAGCTGTTTTAAACAAGAGATCCACCAATAAATATATGATTGAAAAACAAAATATTATTTTTATATTAAATAATACTGTTGTCGTATTTAACAATACTATTATTATATAGGAACATGGTATGGTGAGTCTCAATTATATTTTAGTCCCATCTAACAATAACTCAGATAATAATATAATTAAAACTTTTTTTTCCTATTGACAATAATATGATTTAACTACAACCATATAATTCAATCATAGTATGTTGCTGTTTGATTATGGTTATCTCAACCATATTTATTCTTTGCGTGTATATGCTTATATTGCACTGTGTACTTTGACGAGAACCATGATTTATAAAATAAATTTTGCACAATTTGGAAGCGTTGTTCAGGCGTTATATTGAATGCCAAACCAAACTAAACATATATCACTTGAAAGCTGAACAAATAGCTGGGAGTTAAACTTCCATACCTCTATAAAAAACACCCATTATGTTATCGAAAACGGCAGAAAGCATAGAAAGTGTTAATAAGGCTGTTTGTGACGCCTGAGTGTTTTGAATGTGCACAGCTCCTCATTATGCTGCAGTTGAGGTAAGGACCTTGGTGCTTTTGGAACTATTTTTAGTGCTTTTTGAAGACTCCAAACGCCAACTTTTGAGCGTTAGTGCTCATCTAAGAAAAATCAACGAGCAGTGCTTTTAAAAAATTGGTGTATTTATTAAAATTACTTTAATAAAAAAAACTTCGTATATTAATTTTTTCAGTGTCAGGCACACACTTTTCGTTTCATATATTTCATTAAAGTTGATAATATTGCTGAAAAAGAGAATAGATTAAAAAATATTAACATTATTAAACTTAAATTGTTTGAATCTTCGCTTGAGTTTTACGTTAGAGGTTTTTACGCTTTATAGACCTCAAAATTACGGTTTTTTTGTGCTTTTTTTTAAATTTGATGGGGCTTGTAGAGTCAAGCCCCACTGATAACTACAGCCCTACCAAGTTCAGTTAATGTAAGATTAAGTACCCAGGAAGGATTTAGAAAGATTCAGAGATTTAAAATGGAAAATAAAATTCTCAATACATGATATAACTTTTCCTCTAGAGGATTTAATATGATATGAAAAATTATTTTAAATTTTTATTATCCAAAAAGGAATTTTTTGAGATATTACTATATTACCACAAATGAGCGATATATCAGCAATCATGTCAACATGCTACAAATCTGCACGTGCATACTTGTAAATAATATGAAACAAATAACACAAATTAACTGCGAGAAATGTTAACACACTTAAAAGACACTCACGTTCGAATAAATATTAAAACATTAACATGGCTTTCAATTTGTGTAACTATAATTGTATAGGCCACAAAAATAATGTAATACATGCGTACGTACGTATATGAAATACAAGTACATACACTTATCCAATATTCCTATCAATACAAAAAGAGAGGGAGCCTTCAGCATCCGTTTCCGGGCTTGTGGAGTGATTTACAGCAATTGATTGAATTTGTCACGTACGTTTGGCATAAAACACATTTCCATTAATTTTTAATTGATTTTATAAAACAAAACATACACAACGTGTTATACAAAAGTAAGTACAAGTATAGTGTAATTCTATTTAATTAATTTTAATTACTCTAAACTCTTATTAGATCTTTGTTTGCTTTATTACAACTCATATACATGAAAATGCAATTAATATTTATTTTAAGCTAAATAACGTTTCATTAATTCCAATGAACAGATAATAAGATATTTAGTTAGTTACGTAATCAATTATTAAATAATTTTTTATTAGAAAAAATAAATAAGCCTCAAGCATTTTAATTAAATAGTAATGAAGCACATACTTGATGAGTTAAAGCGGAATACCAGGAGTGCAATAACTGTATAACTTACTTCTACATACATACATACATACATACATATACATACATGGCAGTGTAACATAATATAATTATTTATATATTTTCATTACCCAAAAAAAGAGACATTCATGACAGCGTTTCGTTAAGTTACATATTACAAGCATCGTTTAAAAACTTCCCATTTGTGTATTTTCTTTTGCTACTGCTCATACTCCTGCTTCGCACAAGAAGTGAACATAATAAGCGAATAGCAATTCAAATGTTGCCAAGCTCGAAAAGTTTTCTGTTTGTGTGACTGCTGCTTTAAATAAATTCGGAAGTTACCGTAGTTGAGATGTTGTGTGTTTTTTCTTTTGATTTTGCAGTTTCAACTGCGTATACAATCGCTTGCTGGAAGAAATGTTGTTTTTGTTTGTCTTGCTATTATATTTGCACATACGGGAAAAACACTCATGCACACAAAACACACATTCAAACACATACATACAACAATTTCTGTTTCGTTAACTTCGTACTTATTTAAAGTAAAAAAAACTGTACGAACATGTCGACACCTGAAGCTCTTCGTTTTATATAGCTATTCGCTTATTGTTTTAACTTCAACACCAACTCTTTGAATTTTCGGTAGCAGAGGTATGAGCACAGGTTCGGTTTTGGCAGTTAAATAGTAAAATTGTCGAAGAAATAGCACAATTTTACGACTTTTGCTATTTCGACTGCAGTTTTTCAAACACTGATTACGAGTATGTTTGTTATTTGCCTCTCAGTATGAAGTGAATATATGTATATGTGCCAAGAATAAGAATCTATTTCACCAATTATATTTATATATCATATAACAGGCCTTTACCATCAAAATTGTGTAACTCACATTTTATTTGGTTGCAGTTCTGTTGATAAATACATTCTTTACATTACCAACTATAAAAAAAGGTATTCATTCAAAAGAAGATGGTGCTGAAAACCGCTTTTGCACAGAACATAATATAGCAAAATAATAGAGAAATGCAATAATTAAACACGTCGTCACCTAAAATCCAAAAGGCCGCAAGTACACTTTTTACTTTTTTATAGGAGAAGCGAAAAAAAAATCTTAACCATATTTAAGACTATTTATTTGTTAGGATCTTTTGAATTTAATGACTATAATTGGTTTTTTTAATATATGTGAGTACAATTTTAAGGAAGGATGTATTTTGGAAAATCACATCATAGTTAATCAAATTTAAGTGACAATATACTAATGAAGATCCAATTATAATTAAAATTGTTAGTTTTTATTTTCTTTTGGATCAGCAGATGAAAGTTGCTCCTGTCATATTTAATAGATAGCAAAACGAACCATACCATACTTTCTTGTATTTCATTATTTTTCAAAAATTTTTTTTAAGAAGACCTTAAAAAAAGATCTTTTATTAAATTTAAGTTTCTTTAAATATATTTGGTCAAACAGATTCTAAAAATTGGCTTGCCAAAAATAATATTTCGTGACGGTTATGAAGTTTAATATTCATTCTGGGAAATATTTTGTAAACATAATTTTCCTTTTTCAATGTTTATTTATATTATTTTAAATCACGTAATTTGCAGGCCAATTATAATTAAAATAGTGTTTCGTTGATATATTGGATTCTTTCAATAACAACATACAACATACATAAAAATTAATATATTTTTTTACACTTACCACCATTCATGGATATAGTATCTCTGTTTTAGAAAATTATGTTTATTTTATTTTCAATGCATTTTTTAATTGATTTTTGTGTTCTATTTGATTAAAATATTAATTGAGTCCATCAATCGATGCATTGGTTCAAAATATGATATATAGTTTTGTTGAAGCCTTGGGATGGGATGACACCTTACCGTACATAATGCACCTTAGAGGTCTTGACTGGAAAAGTTTGAGGGACTATGTGAACGATACTGTGTTCCTATAAAGGAGGGGTTCGTTTGTTAATTCAATGACAACGCACAACATGCCTATACCAGGTTATGTGCATGTCCACGGACATGAGCGCAATAGTTGCAATATTCAACCTAACCTAACTTTCGTTGAAGCCCTTAATCTGATTATGTACAGATCATGAGTCAACAATTAGTATTGAAAAAAGTTGGCAGACTTAAACCATTAATCATAACTTATAAGTATTTACTTATACGAATTCTTTCTTATTGCAATGTTGTCGAATTTTATTTATTTTATTTTTTCCAATACAACGCAATCCGAAAACGAAAACTAAGATGTTCAACATTTACAAAACACACCCGAGAAAATATTTTTGGAGCTCGACACGACACAAATTTTGGATTAATTTCAAAACCTTAAGGTTAAGAGACCCAACAAAATTAGTGGTGTCGAGTGTTTGACGATAGAAAATATTCACTTTTATTCCAGTTGTCTACAATGCCCAAAAAAAAAAATTGGCACTTGTTTACTGGGTCTCGAAAACAATTTTGTGCTACTGACAATCTATTAACATTCCTTGAGGTCTAGAAAACAGCATAAGCCTGTCAGCAGGAGTCAATTGTTTTCGACAATGGGCACACAAACCCCAATTATTTGGTACTGTGTTCAAGTGACATAAATGTCAACAACTAGAATAAGGGTTACATTTTCTTTATTAGATTTTCATGTTTTTTCGTGCAAATTTTGTTCTACCCAACAACAACCGACCACGCACAAAATATGATTATCTACCCTAATGTGTCGTGCGTTTTCGTTTCACAAAAGCGACAACACGAGTCTATCTCTATTATCGAACATCATACACCCTAAAGTATGAAATACTCATCATACTCATACTTAACATTAATAATCATCACATTATTGTTTTGATGGCTCACACACACGCAAAGTTTACTTTGCAAAGTCTTGAGGGTATAGGCGAGATGGCAAATGAGACAAAGGCTAAATAAAATAAGACGTTTCAACATTTTCATGAGTTTTGAAAATTCATTTCAGTTTTTATGTGAATCATAATAATAAATGAATCATATAATTATTTAATTTTTCTTGAATCAAAAAGTTCCAACAAGTTCCAGAGACAGTGACTGTTAGGAAAATTTTCTTTCACTTCGTGTCAGAAATATCCGAGATTAAAAAAATAGAATATAACGACCAGTGTAAAATATTAGTTTTTTAAGAGATGCCAAACGCTTTATTGGCATTAAATATTTGCCTTTGTGACCGAAAAACTAAAGAGGCTATATTTGGTAAGCTTAACATATTTATAGTTAATAAAAGAAAAAATTGTGATATATCTTATGGTTTTACAGCTCCCACATATCAGTCGATTGAAATATTGTTTTTTTTTTTCAGAAAAAGGCACTAGTCAGTTCTGGAAATCATGTTGACTATCATGCAGGAAAGTACTGGAGAGTTTCGAAAGAATTAGCAAACATAGAAACAAATTAAAAAGATTTGTATGGAATATAAAAATTTAAAATTACGTTAATAAGAATGAATTTAAATTTCACATAATTAGAAGCCAATACAGAGATTGTAGCTTCACCATTTTTTATCCATAACTTTCTTAATTTTTGGAGCTATAAGCAAATATAAAAGTTTAGTGCTACAAATTTTATGAAATCCTATGACAAATATTTTTATTTAAGTTCAATATAAATGAGCAAGATATTTCAGAAATATTGGCGGCATTCCATGCTTGATGCAAATGGTCTTGTGTAAATTCAAATACAAAATGTTGTCTCACGTTGTACCATTTGCATCAACACTGAATACCGCCATTGTAATTGCTTCTTATGCCGACCCACTACCCTTTCATTTTTAGGTCATTGATAAAGAAATCAATCAATCATTATAAACTCTATTTCAATATAATTGAAAAAAAACGACCAAAGGCGAGGGTATGAAATAATTATGTTTTACTTTTAACTTAATTATTTGTCTGCTCACCTTCAGTCAAAGTTCAATGGTGCTGACATTTGTTTTTTTTTCATTAATTTTTTTAACTTTACTTTGTCCCCAGTTTCCGTTTATGTTTTATTTGTGTTAAGGGTCTAATTGAATGAACAGGTAAGACCAGTATAACAGGATAATTTAAGAGCAACGATGCAGTTCTTATACAAGAAAGTATAAAGAAATCTTAATTTTAAAGATTTTTTAAATACAAAATTGAAAACTCAATAAGAATTTTTTAAAGAGCTCTTTGGAGAAAGGCCATACATTTGTTAGAAAACTTCACGTTGCAAGGCCAGTAGCCAGCGAATAGCATTTCCTAGAAACTTAAAAATTAAAATGATTAAATTTTAAAAATTCTCTTCTTTTGCCATTCAAGTGCCAATTTATGTGGGTTTCACCTGTAAATATTATTCAGTTTTGTTTATGTCAGGAAGAAATGGGGAAAAAACTGAAGCCATTGGGGTGCAAAAGTTTCGTCATTATTTTGTTTTTGAGTTCGTATAGTTTCAACTAATTGTTTTAGTGCTGGCAGTTTGCAGAACAAAAGACCAAATAATTGTGTGCAATGACTTTGTCAATAGCAAACTTTTATTTTCCTTTCAAAGTAAAGTGATCTCGCATATAAATTATTGGTTTTCTGCAGTTTAGCAATTTTGTTACATACCAGCAAATAAAGGAGAGAAGATTTAAGAAGAAATAAATATAGTAACCTGAAGAATTTATGAAAGTGTTTTTTTTAGCTAATTTCAAAATATTTTGGGTTAAATAAAGTCCACTGACGATTTTCATAAAGCAGGAATGAAATATATGTAGACATAGCTTAACAAAAAAAAAAAAAAAAATAAAAAACAAATTTCGAATCAATTAAAGACTTTGGATTATATTCATAAAAATATAAAATGTATTTGAAATCTATTTTAAGAAAACTTTGTATTGAAAATTTAAACTAAAATACATTTCAAACTCATTTAAAATTTTTATAAATATGGAGATTTATATCTAATAAATATACTTCGGTATTTCTAACATGAGGAATTTTTCTTTGATGCATGTCGTTTTTCTTTAAAAAATCCATGTGTAAAAAGATTCTGGAGAAAAGCTAAAAAAGCTTTTTATGTCTATAGAAAAACTCGCAAATTGTTATTGAGAATTAAGTACACAAACTTACAAATTTAAAAAGCCTCAAACAAAAACTTCACAGCAATGTGAATCAAATAAAGATAGTGGTTAAATTATACAAATTGTTCATTGATTCAAATAAATATTTCTAATCAGAAATAATTTTAAGTCAGGCTTAAGTTCTGTAATTTCAATTCTTATTGAATGAAATATACTTAGGTAGAGTAATATAATTTCGTGCTAACCTAAATAGAAAAATGAAAAAAATGGAAAAACAGAAAATTAATAGTGATACTTATAAATGTGTTTACCAAAGGTAAATCAATTGTATACACAACAATCGTTTCTCATATTCCGTTTCATTGAAAATTTAAGTTAAATAGCTGATGTTAACAAGAATCTCTACCCAAGTAGATAGACTAGGGTACTGATGAAGTGCGTGGCTGCACAGAAAAGTATCGGTATTTCCCCCAGCTTAAAGTCTGAGTTTAATTTTTCTTCTCTTCTTTAGAAACTCACATTAATTAATAAAAATATTTCATTCAATAAGAATTGAAATTACTGAACTTGAGCCTGACTATGAATTATTTCTGATTAAAAATCACTAAAAGTTCAATTAAAAAATTTACAAATGTTTCACAATAAATATTTCTTTTATACATTTAACTAACTTGTAAGTGTTTTTTTTAAATCAAATCCTGTATATTAAATACAATCGATTCACTATCTTACGACGTCTCAGTGAGCTTAAAATCTTTTGAATGCATTAAATACAAACATTTATGCATTAATATCAAGATTATCAGGAAAATAGTGAGAATCGACTTCCAGGAAATATAAACGTCAAAATATGATGAAAACACGATTTTCGAAAATTAGGGTAAAAATTCTTTATATTATTTACAATCTGTAAATCAAAAAATTCTTATAGCTGGAAGTTTATAAGACATATGTATATAAAAAATATTTCAGATTTGTTTTAGTTTGTCTTGGAAAACTTTTCAAAACTCGAGACGTTCAAAAATGACACAGTGACACAGCGCCACAATAAAGTATTAATTCTAAAAGTACTGCTTCTGAAAGTTTATGTTTTCTTCTTACTTACAGTATTTCGCTAACTAATTAGTATTTTTAATATACAAATTTATTAGATTTTTCACGTTCGTAACCACTGTGCTGTGGCCATTATTCCAATTTAGTGCAGTACGGCGTATGATTAATATTAATTCCTTAAAATTTCTTAAGATTAGTAAGGCTTAAATTCACGGTCTTTGGTTAATAAATGAAGGTGGTTTAACCAATGAAATTTATAAGAATATTGTTAAGTTAAACTAAGATCGTGAATTTGGGAGTAATTGCAATATAGCAAAAGCTATTAGTTAATTAAAAAATAATTTACACAAGCACTCAGAGATTGGCTTCAAATTAATATAAATTTACACCTTAAAGCCCCCAACCTTTAATTACTTCGCTTTTTAATTTATTAAGTTCCATCAAGTCTAAAATTTATAATATTTTATAAAGGAAAGTAAACTACAAAAATAAGATGAAAATCTTCCAGAAACTACAGTAAGAAATATGTTTTCTGCCGTGGATAACATGTCGCAATTGTTTAAAAAACATTCTACTATAAATCTCTTATTTGATTAATATAAAAACTAATGCATCAAACTCTTCAAGGAAACAAATAAATTGCCATCTTGTTATATTTTAAAAAAATATTTAATAGAAGTAAGAGATATTTATATTCTTTAATTATTAAAAAAAGTTTTTTTTAATTTAATTTTTCTCTATACTTCGATACAAATTCCCATCCAATAAATGGAAAGCAAAAAAAGCAACAGTAAAAGAATTTGTGAAGACTGTTAGAAATCATTAGAAAAAATACTCGTTCCAGATCACAATCTCAAGAATGTTTTTGATATTTTTAAATATAAAATTTAGTTTCTGATAAATTTCTATAATTTTTTTTATCAAAATCATTGGTTAATTTATAACTTAATTTAATTTAAACTACATTCTTCTTTTACTTAAGTTTTTATTATGATCTTTATTATAAATAACATAAGCCTCTGATAAGCTGATAATTATAGCACAGCCAAACATTTGCTTCAAGTGTACTTCTTAATCGCATTATATTTATAAGATTCTTAAAACAAAACGAGTGTCTCAAGTATGCCAATAAAAAAGTTTCTAGTCTCATTATATAAAAGTTTATTATTTTCAATAATTTATTAAAACCAATTAGCGCCTGATTTTAAGTCGTTAAAACTTAATGAGATTTCTCAATTACTTCTTGGAATATATGCTTTCAAATTTATATTTACAAAGTTTAGTTGAATTGAAATATATTGATTAAATGTTAATGTATTACAGGCAGGAATTAATTTTATTTTAAACATTTTATCAAATGTTGATAAATCTTTCTTTTTATTAGTTACACATGCGAAAACTTTTAATGAGTCTCTTGGAAAATGTTTAAAAATTAAATGAAAACTTTTAATGGCTTGCCAACAGATTTTTTTTTTGGAATGAATAGAATAAATCACAAGTAAAAGTGGAAAAATAAATATAAAAAAAATACTGAAGAGGATATAAAATCGAATATATTTTTATTTTAAACACTAAAGAGATGTCAGAATTTAAATGTTTAAGGTGTGAACTAATATATGAAATTGTCTGAGATTCAGACCTTGTGTTCAATAAATTAAACCCAAGGAACTTAAATTTTTAAGCTTAAAATCTCTAAAGCAACCATAGCTGTTAAGTACGATTAATTATTAATCGTACTGATTACTAATTTGACTTTTTTTTTGAAAGGTGAAGTAATGATTAAATTACGATTATGTTCAGTTTCGCAAGATTACTAATCGATTATGATGTTCAATAATAGAAAATTCATCTGAATTACTTGAAATTAAAACAAAATAATCAAAAATAATCAAAAGTAATTAAAAAATAAATCGATTACTTATAAAAATTACTTCTAATTCTTTTTGATTATTTATTAATAATCAAAAATAAACTTTAAAAGCAGTCGGATTATTTTTTGATTACTTTCAAATATTTTTGATTATATTTTGTAATTTAAAGTAATTCAGATTACTTTTCGATTACTAGTAATGGTAATAAATTATTTATCAAAAATTCTTTTAAAGGGAATTATATATATAAATTTAGTTTAATTGATTACTAATCGTAATTGAATTTTAGCAGCTCTGTAAGCGACAATGATTTGATCCAAAATATCGTTGAGAGAAAATTAAAAAAAAATCACTTTATCTTAATGACTCCAAAGCTTCTTTTCAAATCGATTTTTAGGATATATTAATTTTCGAATTCTGAATATTTAAATCTTAAGCAGTTAAAAATTTCGAGAGATGTCAATATTGATAATTTCTAAAAAATTCCATGAACTTTCCAAAGCTTTCCGCTTGAAATGGGTGAAAAGTTGCAGAGATGTGCTGCAATATTAATTATTTTTGGTATATTATTTTACAAGTTTTTAATGCTTTTTACACTCTTTTACTAACTGTCGGGCATTAAATATATGAAAATCGCTGCTATGTTTTACTATTCAGTCACGTAGAAAAATCTTAAGAGAAAATAATTGAATAACAAAACTTACTTATTTTGTTTCCTTTCTTTTTCAATTATACCCTTTCTTCCTTCCTTGGGCGACAATTATCCTTTAGTCCTTAATAAAAACATTTAAATAAAAAACAAACATTCACCTGTCACTCACCTTAACACTGGAATTAAGATTAATATTAATGAACTACTCGTAATATTGAGATAATATAGTTTGATTTATTGTCTTCTCCTCAAATGACATTTGTGTCCTTAATAATTAATAACTTTATCTTGTTCAATAATCAAATGAATCTCTATGATTTATTATTATAAGTGTCAACAAATAAACTATTACAAAAGCAAAACATTTGAAAATGAAATAAGTGGTATTTACTAGACAAATAACTTAAGCATATATTTATTTGTTATTTAGTAAATAATGTAAAATATTTAAGATATTTTAGAAGGCCTTGCTAAACAATGAAGTAGAATGCTCTTGTTAATATGTATCTGCAAATTTTTTAGATAAAAATTTCTTGAATATTTAAATTCTTTTTTTTACAACTGAAGAAGTTGTATAAGAAAATTTATCACAGGTTTATTAAGTGTCATCATAGAAAAGAACTTTATTATTATAAGAATATTCACATAATGTGTCAAAGAGATAAGACAGGCAGACACAATAGATTTGTTCATTAAATGAAAAAGTTTGCAAGGAGAGAGCGTCAAAAGAGAGAAATAAATTGAGAGACAAACAAATTCCTACAAGCTATTACTAGTAAAAATTTTACTTGCAAGAATTATCCAAACTCATGTTATGTGTTTTGTTATCAAATAAATAATTTAAAAAATATTTGAAAAAGGAAAACTTACACAAATGTGCATTTCTTTTTTAAAAAGAATGTCTACGTATGAAAAAAGAAAACATGTTTTCTAAATTTATTGTTTTTCTTCCATTAAGCCACACAAAATAAAATTTTTATGGCAAATAATTGTGTTTGTTTCTCATGTATGATCAGAGATGGAAAGAGGCATTTTTGTATATGTTTATAAATAAAATTAAAAAACAATGAAAAATGCATAAAAATAGTAAAAATACATGAAACTGTGTAAAGAATTTCATGTTAAATGTCAATTTCTAAAAAAAAATTCAACTTAAAATATTATCAAACAAAATATATCAGAAAAAGTACAATTGTATCATGATTTCCGTCCATGGTTCTGATATGAATAAAAATTTCTTGCAAGTTTTTACCAGTAAAGCGTTCATTTACTTCTTCATATTTAGAAGAGTAATTTTGTAAATTTCTGATTTACTCTCTCGTTGTCAGTTTCTGCTGGGAAAGTAAATGAACAGACCTTGTTGGAAATAAAATTAATGAATTTTTGTTTGAGGAAATTATTGTGAATAAATCGGGTTAAAAATATAAATAATTTTGAACTTTGTGTAATTTTTTGGTTAAGCATTATCTATAAGCAATTCATGCTCACTTTTAAAAGTCATCAGTAGACTTCAATCCAAACGATATTGAACTTAGCTAACAATCAGCTTGGCCCACGATGTCTTTAGAAAAAGTTCGGTTTAAAAACAAAAGCAAATGTTCTAATTTTATTGTTATGTCTAATTGTTGTTAATTGAACGTTTTCTAATGACATCGCAGGACAGGCCGAAAATTGTAGAAAATAAAGGGTGTTTAAAGTGCTGCATAAAAATTCAGCTTGAAGGAGTTCACGCAAAAACACTGTTAACCCAGCCTATGGCCAAAATGCGAGGGTTACAGGATTTTGGATGGAAAAATATCACAAAATATCTAAAGCAACGGCAACTTCAAGTAACTCTAAATAAGAACCAATATTTTCAATATCTTCTATTAGCAATATTTGTTATAATTATTTTTAAAATTCACTTTCAGAAAACTACAAATCCTACAAAAAACTTCATCATTATTCCACAGAATTGTTATTTTGTAACAGCCTAATTTATAAAAATAATTAAAGCTTTATAAAGGCTTTTTTAGAAAACTTTATAAAGGCTTTTTAAGAAAAATTTCTTATGAAAATTTGTTTTAAGAACTCTTTATAAAGACTTAATAAGTTTTATAAATAAGGCTGCAAATGAACAGCTCACGTTCAATAAATTAAATATACTTATAGATATTTTCAACTTAAACTCAATAACATATTCTAGGAATTCGATTGACCTTAGTATTATATTTTATTGATTACCTACAATCAATTACAAATTAACTGTGTAATATTATCCGTTGAAAAGTCGTAACCCACATAATTGTGCTTAATAAATTTTATTTTCATTATTATTATTTTTCCTTTACTTCTTTGACTTATAACCAATACAAGTCCTTGAAGTTAAAAGTTTTAGAATAAAAGAAACATAAAAAGCACAACTTTTGAAAGTGCTTAAGAGTGAAACCATTTTTGAAATTCGAGATATTTTTATTTCATTTACAAGCAGGCGGTTGGTATTCAAACAATATTTTGAGGTTAAGTAAATATTTAAAATTTGAACTCAGTTAATTTAAAAACAGTTGGGCAAAGTCATAGTCAAAACAAAGTATGTTTTAAGAGTTTGTAACCAGTATTATGTATTTAAATACTGGCTTTAATTTCTTAAAGTGTACTTAATTTTGACTATGACTACGCGCCAATATTTTTATGTGGTTCATTTTTAGTCCTTAGCTATAATTAGATTAGGCTGATTTAAATGATTTGCTATTTGCTTACAAGGTTTTTCTTCAGAGTTAATTTTTTAAATTTGTGATACTAAATGATGTTAAAGTGAAATGAGTGCACAAAATTTAGCAGAGTTCAATAAAAATCATTATGAAAAAATATACAATTTTCACCAAGTTTTTTTTTAATTTTTTTATAATTTTTAAACAAACCAAAACCCTTTAATTGAAAGTTTTCCAAAACTACAACCTCGGAACTGCAATGTAGCCAAGTCACATTCCCTTTTATGCACGCAGGGTGATTTTTTAGTATAAATGTGAAGAAAAAAAAGCCTAGTTCAAGGTAGATTTCAACAAACTCTATTGGCGCAGAAGATTTTGTTTTGTATGCGAAATCTACCAGATTTTTAGTTAATTTTAATTATTATTTTTCGAACTTCATTTGTGTCTAAATTTATGATTTGAACGGGCTAAAGGTCATATCGCTTTTTAAGCCAAATTACATGTGATAATTATTAATGAACAAATAACATCAAAGTTAGGCCCCTTTCACATTAGGCAACTTTACTTGCGCAAGTATAATTTTCATTTTTATTTATTTTCTTTTGAACTTGCTTCTATGTTCACATTAAGTTCATTTGTTGAGCAAGTTTAGTTTTCTTATGCTCGAGTTTTCTTAATTTGTTGACGTTTTGTGGCAGAATTGCCAAGTTGTGGCAGAATTGCCAAGTTCAAGCAAGTCTGTACTCAAATCTCGGCAATTCTTTCCTCTTCAACCGACCTTTCCTCTCACACCCACAAACACAAGACTTGCGCAAGTAAAGTTGCCTAATGTGAAAGGGGCCTTAGTTGTAAATATTCTGACAACAACACATGGTTGAACGGAACAACTAGCTGTTTCTGAAGGCCACTTAAACTTCATCATCAGCGTTCTTCTGTGTTTGGTCCACTGTGTGTGGTGTCAGTTGATGTAGATTTCTGCGTTATATACGAAACTTTTTTGCAAATGGAATATGTGAATTGAAGAAGATTTTTCTCAAATATAAAAGCACTATTTTAAAATATTTTATTGCAGTAAAAAATTCATAGCAAAACGTAATAAATATAAAAAGTGCTCTTACATCTTAGCAAAATCTAGTAAATTTCGAATTTCGGTTTCCTATATAAAATAAAATATACTTCGTCAATAATTTCTGTTGAAATATACTTAAAATTCTGGTATAGGTTGCATTTTATTGTTGTATGTATTGTATTTCTATTGTATGTATTGTATCTCTACTTAAAAAGGTGTGTGAATTAGCTGTATTGCAGCTGTTGGGTTGTAGTTTAGGAACAATTTTAATCAAGGGTTTCTGTTTTGGATACAAACTCTTGATAAATGTCAAAACAAACATGATGCAAATTGTATAGATTTTAATAAAAATTTTAAATGAAATCTCTAAGTGTAAGTGCCCACTAAGATAAAAATTTGTTTGGCCCCAATTTTGTTCGTCTGGTCTATGAACAAAAAAAGCCGCAGTTGTGATTCTTTAAAACGATTATTATATATTGTCTATGATGGAAGGTTCGTGTGTTTGCTTTATGATTTTGTGGCAAATATTACTTCCAACACATATATTTTTACATATATTTTTTAAACTATTGTATAATTGTTTAATTTAATTTTTATGTTTTAAAAAAATGGCAATATTTAATATTTTTATTTTCAATATCAAAGTCAACAACCATTTTGAAAGAAAATAATTTATAGAATTCCAACACACAAACTCAGAAATATTTTTAAACAAAAACGTCCCAAATCTTCTTACTGAATTAGGGCATAATATTTTTATGGATTTTTTTTAATAAATAACTTTTTATAAAACCAAAATATTTTTTACACGATTCAATTAAATTTTTAATTGTGTCAGTTGCTGTCAAAATCAAAGCATGTATGGTTCAGTAAATTGATTAGTTTGGCGTTTGTGGAGTTTGTTGAAGAAAAATCAAAAGATTTTGATTTTTCATATTGACTAGTAAATCTTTCAATTCGATTGTGCTGTGTGTTTTTGAGTCCCTTGATTAGCTGTCAAAATTTATGTTTGTTGCTTTATTTTGTATAAAAATGTTATGTGTTTTTAAAATTGTATTTAATTTTATTGCATTTTGAATAAATAATATAAAAATTAATGAATGAATGCAAAAGAAGTTTTAAATTTTTAATTTAAAATTTTGAACAAAATATTAATTTGACAGTTGAATGAAAATCTTTCAATTCAGTTTATTATGTGTGTGGTCAAGAATCAATTCAATTTAATAAATTTAAACGTGTATGTGCTGGCCCTAAAAACTTATTTAATATTTTTCATTTATATATCTAATGAAATTATTTAATATAATAAAGCTTTTAATTTCTTTAACAATAATTTATTATGAATCATTATCATTGTCAAATAGCAAATTTATTAAATAATTCTATTCCTAGCAAAAAATAACACAAAAATTATTGTTAATCACACGCCTGAGGTTGCAAAATACTCGTACATAAAAGTTTTTCAATTAATAAATTTTCTATTATCTTTATTTCTAATTTTGCTATTCAAACCAAACAAATTAATTAGTGGTTGTTTATTTATTCCGTAGCCAAATGACGTTATTTCTCTCGTAATGATTAATGGCTGTAATGATAAATAATTTGTTTTATTTGGTAATTCAAACGCAAACTATTTCAATTAAGGGCTTAAGATAAAAGCTGATAGAATAATATACTCTAATAATCTCTTGTGTTACCTGAGGAAGTGTCAAAACAGTCATAGAGAGTGAGAAGATAAATTCAAGGTTTTCTGTTTTTTAATTTTGTATATAAAGTACACGATTTCTTGGCTTGTTTTTTATTTATAAATTTATAAATTTATGCGTACTTTTAATTACAAATTCCTTTGACTGAGCATTTGTTTAATCGGGATACCACTGTATTTAGTTTTAAAGTCTATTCAAATATTTTGAAATTTTGTTTGGAATGAAGTAATTTTTTCCAAATTTTTTAGAAATGTAGTGTTTAGCAATAACAAATAAGAAAAGTGAGTATTTTAAATGGCTTTAAAATAATGCTAAAAATAATACAATAAATAAATAACAATATTGCTCAAATTTAATAAAAATTTTTAACAAATGAAATATTTATTTTTCCTGAATTTCCAAAAACCATAAATAGTTTTTTATTATTATTATTGAATAATAAAGCAAAATTTACTGGAAAAATAATAAATGAAAAATGTTTATTAAACATACAAATAAAATAAATTAAAACACAGGACGAAGGCCACTGCAGCTAGCTCCTCTAACCGAATAATAATTTGTAAATTTATTTACTATTGATAATTAAAATAAATAAATACATAAAACTAAAATTAAATTTAATAGAAAAAGAATATTAGTTAAAAATTCTACGAAAATAAAATAATTAAAAAAACTAAAAGTCTCTTAAATTCATTTCATCATTCAATAAAATAAAAAAATGTCTAACTTAATTAATAAAATTAATTAAAATGAAGATTTCATATTTAAATCTGTATTTAAATTTTTTTTTGTATCGCGAAAAATTATTTTTATATTTATGATTTGAACGTAACGCTTTTTAAGCCAAATTACATGCGATAATTATTAATGAACAAATAACACTAAATATAGTTGTAAATATTATGACTAACGCTTAGTGGAACGGAACAACTGGTTGTTTTCAATGGTCACTACACTTTCATCGTCAGCGTTCTTTGTGTTTGGTCCACTGTGTGTGGAGTCAGTTGGTGTAGATTTTTGCTTTATATACTCATCCTTTATTGCAAATGGAATATGTGAATTACTTTCATTCATCGTATTACAATTCGCTGAAAGCTTTTTTATAATGAAAGCTCAATTTTACCGTCTCTAAATTTACAACAGTCTAGCCATTGTCGTTTGTTCTTTATTATTGATGCACCTGTTAGTTAATTTGCTTATTTTTGTTCTACTTGAGACAAACTTTTTTGGTTTGTTACTTTAGTTTTTGTCACTAGCACATGACTATAAATTTTAGTTAATTTTATTTATTATTGTTCGAACTGCATTTGTTTCGATATTTCTGATTTCAACAGGCAAAAGTTCTTATCGCTTTGTAAGCCAAATTACATGCGATAACTATTAATGAACAAATAACACCAAAGTTAGTTTTAATATTCTTATTAACACATAGTGGAACGGAACAACTCGCTGTTTTCGAAGACCACTAATAAAAATTCTTTAAGAATCACAGCGGAACTTTTTTCCGTCTTTTGCGTTTTGCGTTCACTTTGTAAGCCAAATTTCAGGCGATAATTATTAATGAACAAATAACACCAAAGTTAATTTTAAATATTCTGATTAACACATAGTTGAACGGAACATTTTGCTGTTTTCGAAGACCACTAATTCTTTAAGAATCACAACGGAAACTTTTTTCCGTCCACAGATAAGAAGACGCAATTTTTAAACAGAATCAAGGCATTAATATTCTTAAAATAACTCAAATTCTTATGTTGGATTTCCGTAATTTTCTTAACAATTTTCCATCACTAACCGTTTTATGAAGACTTCTTTTTAGTATCTACTAAATATTCTGTTTAATATCTTTCAATAACTTGCAGTTTTGCTATAAATTTTTTTTTCATATAAACTGCTTGCTCACAAATTTTTCTGCCAAAGCAAAAATAAAAAAAAATAAAACCCTATGTCAACGAAGAATTTTTTGCTTGCCAGCTTCCTTAAAACTGTGCAGCCGCAGTTATGACTGTGGAAGTAATAACAAAAATTCTACTTCTTTATGTTTTACAGTTTCCTTGGTTTCATTTTTAAGGACACTATCACTACACCAATCTGTAGTAAAATTTAACACGCACATAAACCTACTTACACAATTGTAACAAATTTTAGTGAAAGTCTGTTAAAAAATATGTTTTCCAAAGGAAGCAAAGGAAGCAATAATAACAAAGTCCTTGTAGAAAATGGTCACAAAGGTCTATATGCCAATTTATTTACTTTTTCTTCCCCTTAATGTCTCTGTTACATCCACTGACTTGGGAGCACTTGTTAAAAATAAAATGGCTTGTTTGTATTATTTATTTATTTGCTAATGTATGTATGTGTATGTGTGCGTGCGAGCATGTTTTTGTATTTGTTATAAAAAATTTATGTATTTGTTTAACTCGTTCTTATTTATACATCCATTTGCCATTAAATGGCAGAAATAAATTAAATATGTGCTTTTTCCTGTTTCCTTTTTTTCTTCTGTTAATGCAAACAAATTCACTTTGTCGCGTTGGGGAAGAATAAAAAAAGTTTTGTTTTTTATTGGGAAGAACTTGTTTTCAAGAGCTTCATCATATGTTTCTCTTTTTTTTAGTTCAAATAAAGAATTAATATTTATAAACGTTGTTAAAGTTAAACAAAAAGTAAAAAAAAAATTAAAATTCTATAAAAAGAAATACATATCGTTACTTAAAACACAAAATCTGGTATGTCATCGAAATAGTCTATACAATATAAAACCAAACCAGCGCTAACATAAATAAGATTTTATTTATTTTATTTAATAAGAAAAATTTTTATTGGACTCCTAATTTTTTTTCCATTTTAACATGATTTTTTCTCCTTCTATGAAATTATGAAAATGTAAGTTAGAACTTTTTACGTTTAAGCTAACAATATATTAAATGAAAATTTAATGAGTAGAACAATAGAAAGTTTATTTTAAAATTGTTTTGAATTTTTCATTACAATAAGTTGCAGTAAATGAAACAGAAATATATTGATGCTTTGGTGCAAAATAGGCATAACTCAAAAAATCTAAAATTCCTCCGATCATTTCCCCACTATCGTTACAATCTGTAACACACTAAGAAGTGACTTACCTCACCCATATACGAAGATAAATGATTTAAAAAAAAATTAAATGATTTTGTATTAAAAAATTAGTTTTTCACTCAAAAAGTCACAAACTTATTGGCCCTCGTTTCACCAAAATTATTTAAAAACTTAAAAATTTAATGCAGTTTTATGCAGTGACTTGCAAATTACATAATCAATTTTTAGAAATACTTTCCCATCATTCTTTTAAAAGTTTGCAAAGATTTCTGCATGTAATAAGCATTCGCCCTATGTTAATTTAAGGAAAATCTTTATGACAAGACAAACAATTGCATGACGCAAAAATCAAATAAAAAAAGTGCAGACTTTCCATTTCGAAATATTTTTCTAAATGACTAAAAAAAAACAAATAAGAAAACAAGCAAAAATAAAAACAGAAAAGGGAAGCTAAATGATGTTTATGGTGCTGGCAATGATGAGAATGATGATGCTGCTGCTATTTATTTCTTTTAATTTGAATGGATTAAAGAAAATCCTTAGAATTTGCATACATTTGCATTAAAAAACAAACCAAAAAGCTTTTTATGGATCCAAAAGATGAGCACAGCGCATAAATAAGAAATCATATTAAATAAAAGAGGAGCCAAATTTACTATATTATTCGCCTGTTCATTTACATGATTTTTTTTCATTTAATAAAAAAGTTTTCTTTCATCGAAAAAAAATTTTACTTTCTTTGCAGGACTTCACTTGCTTTCGTTTCTCTTCAATGCTGCCACTGCTGTTGATTTTAAAGTTTCTTTTCTTGTTTGTGTTTTTATGTAAATAATTTTATTTATTTCAATGTTGTTATTCGCTATTTTTGGGAAGTGTAATATTTATAGAAAAATAGAAAAGAGAAAAAACTAAATGAAAATGAGCAGAGTGGTATAAGTCTTGGAAAATTTTATTAAAATTAAGATTTTGTGCTGTTCATTTTGGAAAGAGCCTTGAAAAACTTTAAATTGCAAAACATAAACTAGCAAAACTATTTACAAGGAAACTTAATTAATATTCACAAAAAAATG
Source organism: Tachina fera (assembly GCA_905220375.1). NCBI lineage: Eukaryota > Metazoa > Arthropoda > Insecta > Diptera > Tachinidae > Tachina > Tachina fera. The sequence goes on from LR999963.1 coordinate 184,448,649, forward strand.
AAAATTATGAACAAATTAAAACTAAATGTAACATTTTTTGTATAGATTTCGTTAATTTAAAAAGAGTTAATAAATGAGTAGCTACTGAACAATCTGCTCGACTTCATCGTAATTTCATTCTTTATATTACATTTTTATTTATTTCCTTTATCATCTTTAATAAAAGCCATTATCTCTAAAAGGACTACTACTCTTATTTCCTTTTGTCGTAGTTACAACTTTTAGGGCCAATTTCACCAACCCTATTTAAATACCAGTTCATATTTAAATGTCGATTTTCATTAATTTTTGTATGGAAAAATGACTTTTAAATATGAATTGATGTTTAAATCAGTTGGTGAAATTAGCCCTTAATGTCTTAATTTGAGAGTTTTGTGAATTTATTTAAAAATAAAAAATTTTCGGTTACACCCGTCACAGCTAAAATGAAAGAAATGTAATAAATTTTTATCTGTACACAATAAATAGCTTTTAATTTTCAACAATAATCAAGTAAGCGTAATATATGATATAATAAAATTTAGCGAACCTCCCTTTTAATATTGATCTATAGAAAATATTTGGTCACACCCGGCTCACTAAAGCTGATGTACCATAAAAATTTATAAAAATTGTATAACGAGAACAAAGGAAAAATTGTAAAGAATTTAAAGAAGAGTTTAACTGCTGGTAGCTTTAGAGAGCGAGAGAAAGAGAGCGTGAGAGAGAGAGAGAGCGAGAGATGAGGGAAAACAAAAAGAAGAAATGCTAAGAAAATTATGATGATTAAAGAATCATTGGAAGAGAAAAGAAATATTTGCCGAGAAAGAAAATAAAGATACGGGCAACGGAAAAATGATTACATCAAATAGCAAGTCTTATGAAATATATCTAAAATTGAAAGTTTTATATAATAAAAACAGTCAATTAATTCAAACGTAGCCTTCATTGTATTCAGCAACTCTGCAAAAAGGTTCCTTTAAAATCTCTGCTGTCTGCAATAAGCACAAGGATCAGAATTTCTGGGTGGTAATATTGAACTTTTCTTAAAATTTTCATACTAGGTCACACCCGTCACATTTTCTAAAAAGTTTGTCTTAAAAGAAAAGTAAGTTATTTACAATAGATATTAAATAATTGTGTGCGTTCTATAGAATACAGAATATCTCCAATATTAAAAAAAAATAATAATAATAACGTGTGCGTGAAGTGTACGTTAAAATAAAATTTCCATACAGAAACCAGTTCTAACGTACACTTGAACTACACATTATTTTTTTTTTTGCATTGGGAGCATGTCCTTGAGGTTATTATATCTGTAAAATTGAGATTTGTAACGTCATACCCCTCACTACCTTCTAATGGCAATTTCTAAGCAGAAATCATGTTCTTTCAGTGTCTACTTATTTTTAAATAACTTTAATATTGAAATCCTTGGTAACCGGGCCCATTTTGAAGTTATAAATTTTATCTGCCTTGTTTATAAAAATTACTAAAGCTTAATAAAGGATTTACAAATCAAATTCAAAAAAATTAAATTTAAATCTGTCAAACATTTTTTTTTTTTAAGATTTATGGTATTGAAAGTGTTAAAATATCTAGTACTATTGAAAACTTGTAAAGCTTTACAAAACTCACCCAGTTAAATATATTTTGATCCATCAAAATGATATTGTTTTGAGTAGGACTACAGCAAATCTTCTATTTTACTTAACCCCATATGACACTTCATTTTTCTTTCATTTATCAAGTTTTAGAGAAAGGTGCAAACATATTGTAATATAAAAATTCAACAGCTGCAAGGGGTTCAGCTATATTAAAAAAATTAAATAATGTCAAGAACTTGACTAAAGTTATCGATAACAACTGAAGGTCTGTCAAAAAAAAAATGCAAAATTTTTCAACTTAAAATTGGCATTTCAAGGTTGAAACATAAAAGTGTTCGCTAATTAGCGGTTTATGGTCAAACAAAGCGATCATTAATTTGTTTTGTCTCTATACTAGCGGTTTCTTATTAGGAAAATTTGACAAAATTTAAATATTTTGTTTCCGTTTTATATAATTTTTTCTTTCTAAATGATGAATGATGAAAAGATGAAGTATCATAAGGGCTTTATAGACATAAATCGTATTTCAAAATATAGGCCTGTACAAATATATCTGTTTGCACCACTTTTACGTGGGTTGGTTCTGGTATGTACAGATACTGATATTTTTCAGCGTTTTCGTTACTAGTCATAACTTATTGGTACAAGATAATCAGTTCCCCTCTTCTTTCTTCTTTCCTCTCTCTTCAGTAAACTCAGATTTGATTCAAGAAAAACAATCGAGTCATGTTTTACATGACTAGTTACAGAAACACCTGTGCAAATAAGTATATGTGTGCAGGCCTATACTTTAAACTTTATTTGACCTTATCCATTTCAAAATATTGGTTTTTAACATATGAAAAACGAACTGTAAAAATAAAATATTTACTGAGTTCACAAGCTTTGCGGCATTGCTTAAAGTTGCATTTGAAAAAAAATTCAATCAAGATGTCTCTAAACAATTCAATACTGCCGTATTTATAAAAATTATTTATTATTATGCCTCAAAAGTAGTACGAACCGATTTAAATTTGTTTAATTTGTTTGAAAAACGACTTTCTTTGTTGGGTCACGGAATTTTTGATATTTCTAATTTTCATAACATTATAATTAATGATTAGTGTTTTTGTGTGTTGAAAACTTAAAAATAAACGAATAATAAATGTAAATTTACAAACGTGAAATTCCGTAAAAACTCCGTACCGGGCTTAAAGGGTTAAATATTTATTTTGACAGAGTTCCTTTGAAATTATTTTTTCAAATAGAACCATAAAAGCTACTACAAAGCTTGTGAATTGAGCTATTATAAAATTTATATAAATGGTTTTTTCACAAACTCATCAAAAGCACATTAACTCCTAACCAACAAAATGGCAACAACTGCTTATCAAATGTTTTAAAATTTTTAAATGAAAAATGCAGGTTATTTTTCTAATATAAATACAAACAAACCAAAGAAATCTTAATGTCTTAATAATCTCAAAAAATTACAGGACATTATTTTGTCCACATATAATGATGATGCAAACAAACACCAACATTAGCCCGCAAACTTATTCCCTTAAATACATATCCAGACAAACACACACACACGCACAAGCACACGCATTCTCATACTCATTCGCATACTTTGACCAAAACATAAGTTGAGTTTAAGTAGGAACATTAAATTTAAGGGCAGCTGGAATAGGGTTTATAAATGACCATGTTATTAGCCACCATGACCCTTATTTAAGTTTGACAAAAAAAAAATTGTCTGAAAGCAAGAACATAAACTTAAATCTTGCTTTAGTATCTTGAGACCAAAAACTACAGACGAAATACAGACACACACACACACAAAAACAAATACATCCATACATACACTTATACATGTATACATGCATACATATTATGTTTTTATATAAATTAAGTTTTAAAATATGTATGAGAATCGTACAAAAAGTTACTCTGTCTTTCTAAAATATTAAATAAGAAGGAAAAAAAAACTATTTCAAGAGAAGAAAATAATAAAAGCCACAACAAGGCTCATAGAATTAATTATTGGGATTTTAAGACTGTGTGTATTTAAAAAACCAAGGTCGTGATAGTCTAACAATAATATAATACAATATTTGAAGGCTTTGGAACCTAAGTGAAAGAAGTCTCCAAACTAAAACTAAAAATTTAAATAGTATAACAAATAGCATAAAAACTTTAATTTTAATACCAAAATAAAATTTTATTGGAAAGACCATATACATGGAGTTAACATTTGAATTTTTTTTTCTGCTGCATACACACAGAAAACAATGTTAATTTAACATGACTGACTTTGATTTTTATTTATGTATTTTTTTTATACAGTTGTTTGTTTTGCCGTAATTTTGGTAAACATAAGTATTGACAGTTCATATTTGGCAGTCGTAAAGTAGACACGTGGCGAATATATTATGGAAAAAATTCTATAAATAGGTCACTCGTGACAATCCCAATTTGCATGAAAAAATTATATAGAGTGATGAGGCTCATTTTTCATATATAAATAAACAGAATAGTCGGCTCTGGGCAATGGAATACGCTGAAGTTAGTCATCAGTCACACCTCTGCCTCCATTAAAAGTGACAGTATGGTGTGAAATTCGTTGTATCTTACTTCCTTGAAAATCAAAACGGCGTATCGGTACCTGTGAATGGCGAGCGATATTGTGATATGATTGAAAACTTGTGTCACATCACATACAGCAAACATTACAATGGAATTACTGCGAGTAGTAAGGTGAAAAGAAAATTGTTATTTTAGAAATATTTTTATTTCATCTCGTTTTAATATTACAGTACTGTTAAATTATTATGAATAATCATATTGAATCAAAGTTATTTCAAATTTGGTGCAATGTAAATTTAATACTTAGATAACACGAAGAACCATATTGAATCAAAGTTATTCCAAGTTGAAACCACGTGAGTTTAATTTAATCTACTCATTAAATTTACTCATTATTTAACATACTATCGTGAATTAAATTTAAATTCAACATGATTTAAATGATCATTTAACATAAAATTTATTTGAAACTTAAGTTATATAAATAAAAAAGATAAAGAAAAAAACACAAAATACGAAGCTAATTTGGTTGGTCCGGAGAATTTGAACCTGCTAACCGATAACAGGAACATCAAAACAAACAACAACAGAACAACAGCAAGTCACTCTATCTTATTAGCGTAAATCAGAGACTTGTTGTGGCTCTTAAAATATAATCGAGAGTTGTCAAATCGTACGTGTTTGAAAGCCAATTAACAAGTTCATTTCTGAAATTAAATAAAGACCAAACACAAATCACATCTCATCCGCATTAGTATCATCTGTATTTTTAAATAATAAATAATTGATCCTGGTTCAGTATCGATAATTTTTTAAGAAATTACGTTCGAACATGTCACCAGCAAGCGTGCAATCCTCATCAATAGAGTCTGCAGGATCTGTTGGTTGAATAGATTCAGCACCAGCTATGTTGTTTATAAATAAAATAAATTAAAATTCAAAAATTGTTGGAAATTTATCAACGCTCACTGTGTGTTGTTTTAGAGCTCAGTTTCATAAGATTCATTTAAGTAAAAGCACGTGAAATAAAATAATTAATTTTAATAACATGATATTATGATATTACAAAAGCTCAAGGGGCATACCACGTTTTGTAGCAATCGGACGAGGAGCGGTCAGGTTTGCGTTGGTTGTTTGGCCTTCGAGAGTTGTTCATCTCACTCACAAATGTTGACTGATCTGCCACGGATTACCGTACAATCTTGAGGTTCTTTTGTGGAATTTCCTTAACAACCAAAAAACTATAACTGACTATTTTTTTAAGTAAAATTTAAATTTTCGGTAGGGGGTTTGAATTGATAACAAAAACAAATTTGAAATGAAATTCATATAGACAAATCTAATGTTAAATTTTAGATTTTATTTTTCATTTTGCCTTATAATTTTTTTTATTGTTAACCGAAGGATTTCTAATTGTTAAAGGTGTAGAAAATAAAATAGATTCATATCAAATATAAATTATTTACAAAGTTTTGTTCAAGTTTCTAAGCCTACTACGCTTTTTTTCTTTTGTGATTTATAAAAATATTATTATTTGTTAATTCTCAAATAGTTCTTGAAAGTCTGTGCATAAGATAAGAGGTTTGTGACTACTGATGATTTGTAACAGCAACAATGAAATGCATATAGACAAAGCTGAACCACCAGCAAATAAATTTCAAATAAAAATATAATTATGACAATATGTCGAATAATAAATTTCTTAAATGACAAATTAGATTTTTTCAATTCCCAAACGAACTTTTTCATTTTATTTACTTAAAGATTGTGTTATTTTTTATATTTTATTCGGCTTATAAATCAATTATTTTTAAGCAGCAAAAAATTAAATTAAAAGAGCGACTAATATTTTCTAAGCAAAAAATAACACTCAAAAAATAACTTTTACTAAAAAATACGAATATAACTTTTTTCTAAGCAAAAAATAGAATTCAAGAAATAATAATTAAAATGTGATTAAAAAAAACTCATTAACGTTACGGTTCCTGATTTATACAATTGACTTAATATAAATAAAGCCCTAAAATATCAATATTAATGTCTTTTATGCCTTAATAATGCATTATCGGTGTTGCTTTAGTTCTGTATTTTAAAATTATGGTTTTTTTATTTTTGGTTCTAGGTCTATTGTGTTAGTGATTGATAAACGCTTTATATAAAAATAATATACTTGTATTTAGTAATTTATGTAGATTTTATGCCAACATTTTGTTTCTTTTAATTTTCAAAGGATTTATTTTTCGTCTTTGATTTCCTTTCTCTACCTTCTTTTCTTGTAAGGGCTTCCTTTTTGTATTTGCCTATTGTGTGAATATATGCGTTAGTATGATTGTAAAAAAGGATTGTCTTGTAACCGTCGTGTTTGTTTGTTTACTTGTTTTAATTTTTAAATGTTTTTTTTTATTTTTTTATCTGAGACAGCCGAGTTTGCTGTTCGTTGTTCACACATAATTTTTGTAAACAAAATAAACAACAACAAGCAATAGCAATAATAATAATAATAATAATAGACATGTTATTATACTTTAAAACAATGCTCGGCCTTGAGACGAAGACTTACATATATTTAAGAATGTACATACATACATATCGTTAACTTAATACGAAAAGGCCCTAACTAATTTTTTTCATAGTTTACAGGAGGAGGAAAAAACTAAATAAAAAAGATGCAATATTGATACAAAATTTTTTTTAACGCAATTTTTATTAAAAACACTTAACAAATTTAGTGTTATATTAGTTTTATTAATATAAAGGAGGTGTATCTAGTAATGGTCTATCGAAATATGTAAAAATATTGATATCGAAAAATTATGAGTTGGGGCCTTTTCGTATTAAGTTAACGATATGTATGTATGTAAGTATGTATGAATATTGATTTGATATACATTTAATGCCGAAAAATGGCTTTTTTATTTTGACATTTGAAAGTAAATAAAAAAAGGTGTCTTCTTTTTTTATCTTAATATAGAAAGGCCTTAACTCATTATTTTTTTTTAAATCGAGGTTCTTGTATATTTCGATAGTGGAACATCTAATGTATTGAAATACACCTAAAATCTCAATTTGAAAATAGAAATGAGCTAGAGCTGTTCTATATTAAGGTAACGATATGTATAATTACACTCACAGGTATTTACAAAAATATAATTTGTATACACAGAAAAATTTCAACTTAAACTCTACATAAACAAGGCTATTCTAATCTTTTTCGTCAATGATTTTTCTTCATAGTTGTTTCATGTTAATCTAACATGATTTATACTAATTTCGAAAGAAAATGTTTCCTTTTGAAATAACTTTACATATTTCACATCGATTTAACATTTACGTACTGTTTAAATCAAAATGAAGAATCACGTTCAATAAAATTTATTTCATGTTAAAACAACATGAATTTAATTTGATGTACACCCAGAGAAAAAACAACTTAAAATATATAAACCCATATTGAATTAATAAGAAACATTACGAAAGTCTAGTCACGTTGAAATTTCTTACTTCAATATTGAAAAATATTATTGTATTAATTTGTAGTTTTGTTTATTTTTAAGTATCTTAATATACATTTTATATTATATTGAAAACTATTGAATCAATATGACGCGTTTTTATTTTTAAGTTGTAGCTTTTCCCTGAGTGTAGTAAATGTATTTTATTAATTATTTATAATTATAACAACAACTTTAAATATTCTTTAGATACACACCAAATATGTATCATCATTCCGGTGACCATTTGTCCTTTTTTTAAGACGACAGTCCTTTTTTTTAACACGATGTCCTTTGAAACTTTTTTCAAAATAAGTGTCCTATATTTCAATCAATTGTCCTTAATTGTCCTTTTATTTTGATTACCAATTTTTTCCCTAAACTCCAAAATTATAAGTTCAATATAATAGAAATTATAATCATCCAAAACTGGTACATATCGCACAGTAAATCATAAACAGTCAAAATTCAAAAAATCCTCGTAGCTGAGCAGTGGCAAAAAACTGTTTTTATTGTGGAAATTAGGCAAGTAATAGCATAGACAGACGACAGTGATAATTTGCATTAACTGTCTTAATTCAAATTAACTTGTGAATTATCCCCATCCTAATGCGCATTAGACTTACCGTAAATGCAGTAAATGAAATTGAATTAATACTGAATTTAGTTACTTCAATATGGTAATACCGTCAAAAGTCAATCAAAATTAAATTAATTTTCAATTTTCAAAATTAAAATGGATTCAAAATCAGGAAATATAAGTTATTTTAATTATTTTTAGAAAAAGAAAAAGAAATATTAAAAGTTCGACACAAATTTATTCCATTTTAAGATTTCCAAGGAAAATTATCGAATTGTGTGTGTACGAAAGGCATGTACAAATTTTGTTAGTTGTTTACTTAATTCAAATATTGTCGTCTGTCAGGGTAAATTTTTAATTTGCTTTTAATGCAAATTAACGATGTCGTCTGTCTACGCTATAAGTAACATTAAAATAGGCATAACTGTATTTTTTATTGTTCAGAAAGACTGTGTTGCAAACGAAATTTCCCAAGTCATTAGAAGAAATTCGTTCAGTGAACTGTTTTATGAAAAAACAAAACCATTTTGATAATTTTGAATTGGGACTGTTTATGATTTATGATTTAGTGTAACGTGTCGAATTACTTGTCAAATCAGTGAATGTGATTCTTTCATACCCATACAGTCACCTTATTTATGCGCCTTGGCTTAATTGTTTTTACATTTCTAAATGTCCTTTTGTTTTTTGCTGAAAAATATGGTCATCATAACCATGATGAATAAAATTTTAATTCTACATTATTTCATTGATCAGTCAACATATAATTTATTTAAAAAGTTTTAGTTGAAAAAAAATACAAAATACTTTGACCTCCAGGATTCGAACTTGTGATCCTGCGACTGCAAGACTAGTACACTACCTATCAGCCAGCAGCAGTTAATCGGCTGCTTATGAACATTAAAAGAACAACAACAATACAAAAACAATTCAAACAACTAAGCACAAAAGTGTACTGCAGCTATGAACAAAGCAAATAAATACCAACACACTCACACAACATATTATTTTTATTAAATTTAATAGTATTTGAACGAATTTGAATCAAAATTTTTGCATGGTGATCTTACATTGGTATTTTTTTCTGTGTCCATCTGAATATTCTATATTATCTTTGAAGGTTCATATTAAAAGTTTTTAACAATTTTTAAATAAGAGCTTTTTAAGACGGTTGCACTTTTATTTAGCTTCTAAAAAATGTTTCTTATGTTAAGCGAGCGGAAAAACTTATTAATAATTACTCAACTTATTCGTGTACAAAACCCTGCATAGTTTTTAAAAGTGTCCGATGCAATATTAATGTATTTCTTATAAGACGATTACGATAAAATTTAACACATATTTAAAAACTTTTATTTTATTTTACTGTTTTTTGAAAACAGAAGTATCCCAGCAAAACAAAATCTGATTTGGAAGCACTAACAACTGAGGGAAGCAATGTATTGCTTATTTAATAACAAAAGCTTAAAAAAATGCTTCTGAAAAGCACTAACGTAAGGCAGGCTCCCACAAAAATAATATGTGCAAGTGATTCTGTAACATTCTCTCCCTTACAAAAACGCTTCTGGTAAGCAGTAATTTTTGCTGGGATGTTGCAATGCAGTTTATTTTCCCAGCTAATTTAAGCGGCAGCCTATGTAGAATCTTATCAAAGATCTGGTTTCATTTCAGATAATATTACCAAGATGATGATTTAACATTCACTGATCATATGATTATTTATGAGTCTTATACAACTTAAAGCAAGAACAATTTCATAACCTAAGCTGGCATGATTTCACTAACTTTAATATTGTAAAAATTTGACTCTTTTTGTCTTATTCTCATGAATGTACATGCACCACAAAGAATTTCAAATACTTGTATTGCATTATATTCTGTAAATGCAAAAAACCAACATAATCAGATAAAAGAAAACAAAAATTTCCAAAGAGAAATAACTTAAAAGCATAAAATACAAAAGCTTTGCAAAGTTTTCCAAAAAGTTGGATTACATGCTTAGTTTTTTTTTTAAATAACATACCAACATTGTTTGGCAGCATATGGAATTTTATATTAAAAAAAAAGACAAAAATACAATATCATATCCTTGAACAAAAAACGGGCATAAAATATAAGAAAATATGATACTTTTACAACCGTCTGTAAAATAAGGCATATAAATTTTCGTTTACGTGAAAAAAAACCAAATACAACAGAAGTTTTTGCGGAATTTAGTAAAAAACAGATTATAAGTATAACAAAAGTTTGCTCCCATTTATTATAAGTAATAACCACTTAATTGATTTTTGGAAAATTCCTTTTTTTTAAATACAATTTAACAAAATACATTTTTTATTTTTTTTAATTTAATTATTTAAGTAAAATTTTAATTATTAAAAAAAACATTTAAAAGAAGATCAGTTAAGCAGGCACTACTGTACTCTTTTTATGTATATGACATGATTGTTGTAAAGGGAATAATTATTTTATTTAGCGAATCATATACCTTAACAGACAAGTATGAAAGAATAAAACTTTTATGACTTTTCGAACCAAAACTGCAGTTTGTAGCATCTGTTCATGTATTACTATGAATTATTTTGCAGGCAGCAAGTGATTTCGAAAATTGTTAATTCATGTGATTTATCTAAGATAATTTTTGGCAGCTCTCATTTCTATAACACGTTCTTGCCATGCTTCTATCTTAGACAATGAGGAAAAAGTGCTTAAGTTGAGATAAGCTAATTTAATTTTGAGGTAATGGCACCCCTGTAATTTTCAAAAACGCTAAAATTAAAAATGTCAAAATTAAAAAATGCCAATTAGCCGATGTTCTTGGCAGCCAGTGCTATCAAGGTATATATTAATGTTATATTTTATACAATTTAAACATCAAGTAAATAAATAAATAAATAAAGAATGCCAAAACAAAAACCAAAAAATCGCCAAAACAAAAAAATAACGCCAAAAATAAAATAAATCAAGTCAATACTAAAATAAATTGCCAAAAATTAAAAATAAGTTCAGTGAAGTGCGACTTTAAACCGCGCACGAAGGGTTACGTACGGACACTAGATATGAAATTCAATACAAACTTTAGCCTACATAATATATAGTTTTGGCATATTTTTTTTCGTTATTTGGCTTTTTCGGTTTTGAGTGTTTTTTGTTAGTTTTGGCGTTTTTTCGGTTTTAAATTTTGGCACTTTTTTTAGTTTTTGCATTTTTTCTCGTTTTTGCGATCTTTTTTCGGTTTTTGGCGTTCTTACAGTTTGGCGATCTTTTTCCTTTTTGGCGATTTTTTTAATTTTGGCGATTTTTTTTTCATTTAAGCGATTTTTTTAGTTTTGGCACCTTTGTCGCAGCTTGGCTATTTTTCCGTTTTTGGCGTTTTTTTCATTCTGGTGATTTTTTTAATTTTTGTGATTTTTTCGGTTTTGTCGATTTATTTTAGTGTTAACATTTTTTTTAATTTGGTGCTTTTTTTCGTTTTGGCGATTTTTTAAAATTTTTGGCGATATTTTTTTGGGTGGCGATTTTATAATTTTCGGATTTTTTAGTTTTAGCGTTGTCAAAATTACTTAGTCAATATTGCATTAACTGATGGACCACCCTTTAATTGATTTTTTTTTAAATTTTAGTGTTTCTTATTGTAGTCTGTATAAAAATACACTAATTTAACAAATTTCAAGTGTCCAATATACATGTGTACATACAATTGTGTGTATATTACATGGGCTTTGAACATTTATCGTTTCTCGTTTTGAAACACCCTTAAATTTTTAAATCTCGGGGATTTCTACTTGTAGCGGCCAAGGTTCTATATACTCTGTCCAAATGTCAGGTCCGTAGCTCTTACGGTTCCTGAGAAAATAGCGTGTGATGGACGGGCGGACAGAGACTTACAGACCGACAGAGGGACAGACGTATAGACTTTCACCTTTGGTGTACGGAACCCTAATAATAGCTAAAAAGAAACAACTCGCTGTAAGATCCTTTTCATTGCGAGTGAAAGTCGCAGTTTACTGAATTTATTCCTCTTTGCCACAGATACTAGAACTCCATCAAAATCCTTTGTGTGGAGCTCTTAATATCATATGAATTTTAAGATAAATTTAATTTCTAAATAAAACAACCAGATTACAGACCACAGTCATCGGTTTAAATTAATAATATTTTGGCTAGTACAAAAAGCTGTTAAGCTCAAGTAATTGTTTTTGTGTTTTTTTTTCTTAAAACGTATATTACCTTTGTCTTGAATTAATTTGACCTTGGCCTTCTTAAATACAAACTCTTAAGTATGTTATAAAAACTTTTCCACACACACAAATTTTCTGGTATGATAATAGACTTTAATAGAGACCATAATACCGAAAAATACTCAAGTATAGCACTTATACGCTGGTAAATGACTAAAATGAACATGTTTATTTATACCTTTAGACCACAAAATAAAAAGAAAAAATGTGCACATAAAAGTTGTGTTAAGACTCTCTAATAGCACTCATATAAGAAAAACAAATGCTTGCTTTCATCTATTCAAGTTTAGTTTTAACAAGAAAATGTTGAGGGATTTACAAAAACAACAACAATCACACACAGACGAGGGGCTTTGCTTCTCCTTAAAGGAACCAAACAATAAATAAACCTTAAGTTAAGAAGAGAAAGAAAAAAGTTATATAAAACAAAAATTATTTGAAATAATAAGAGAAAAGTAAAAATGGTAACATTAATGTTATAATGTCCTTTGTTGGCGAGTGCTTATATGGTTGATTGTAAGTAATATGAAGCAAAATAAAAACCAAACAATTTAACTATTCTTTGCAGTAATTTTTTATTTAATGTAGAGTTTGTGTTGGCCTAAAAAGGCAGCCACTTATTCTACTTATTTGTGGCCATATGTCTCAAATACTCCTTATCGCATGTAAGAAAATCGTGTGTCCTACTTAGCGTTTGTTCTTTTCGGTTGTGTTATTAGCTACATAAAACGATAATGGTGAATTTACAGTTGTAAGTTAATAATTTTTCAAAAGCTTTTGATACTCTCAACTTAAGCTGAAAAAATATTTTTTTTTCAGCATGTATAATTGCCAGTCTTATTAGATTTTATCTAAGAAAGTGCTTCCGCAGGATAAGTAAAAATTTATCATTCTGTGGTTAAACAGGAATTTATACTTAGTATTTTACTCTTAAACTACTTAAAAAAGGATAAGGTTATCAAGTCGTTTCGTAATTTTTTAACTGTGTTTAAAAAAATCTTTTTTTTTATAAAAAGGAACTTTTTCTATCCCGTTTTTTTTGCCAAAAAAGTGGAAAAACACACGCCCACAAATTTTTTTCTTAGCTTTTATGTATTTTTGCTTATCGGATCGTTACGCATCTAACCACACGTTTTGGTTTTTTTTTGTAATGACATAATCTCGATTTAAAAAAGATTGGCGGATCCTTGCCCATTAAAATTTAATATTATAGTTTACGTAATTATATTTAATTAAGTCCTTCGAAATTTGGCCATTTAATTTTGGTATTAGATTATATTTTTGTTCCACTTATATCATCCCCAATAAACTTGGCAAATATTTTTGGTTCTTAGAATGACACGAGCTTGCACTTAAAAAACTGGGCGGAAGCACGCCCATTAAGTTTTTTAATATACAATTAGAAATATTGCATTTATTCGATCTTTGCGATACTTGACAATCGCCTTAAGGTTTTGGAATGCCATAATCTTTTTCATAGAAAAGTGGGCGGAACCATGTCCACTAAAATTAAATATTAAGTTTCAAGCGCTTGTACTTAAACAATTCTTACCAAACTTGAGCCAATATTGAGCTTTTAGAGTTGTCATATCTTGCATTCAGAAGAGTGGCTGACATCGTTATTATTTGCAAGAGTGGGCGTGATCTTTAAATTAAAATACTGTCTCACCAATACCTTAAACATGTTGTACAAAATTCTTGCCGTACATCCGTTTGAGATCCACGAGACCATCTACAGCCTATATGTATATACACAAGCTTAAATTGGTGAGACGTATTATAGCAAAAGGCAAAAAAAAAGACAAGTGCTTGGCTTAAATTGCACCACAAGAGACCCCAGAAACCCGATTACATCTAGAAAAATGCACCAATTGAGTAGAAACTCGGTCCATAGGAATTATATGTAATCAATATTGTCTCGCAGTCTTTGTTTTTTGATTTTTAATAGGACCAGCACTCAGAGGATAACCCCTACTTATGCTACGCATTGTGCTAAAACTAAGAAAGTAGGTTATAGGGAAGGAGGATAGAGGCAGTAGTGTCTGCGGACATTCGATTTAAACCTTCCCATGCTGGTAGTGACAGGCAAGATCTCCGCAGGTAGTTGGTTCCACATACGAACAGTGCGGCTAAAAAAGGAATTCTCTCTGTAATGCGTAGTGCAATTCATTGGCCAAACGACCACAAAGGGATGTACTCTGAATGAGGCACGTGTTGTTGCAAAGAGAAAGGAAAGGAAAGTTAAGGAAAGTCTTACATATATTCAATTGAAATTAGGGCGGAAAACTTACTTATTTATAGTTCTTTGTAATGTAGTAGTAAAATTTGTACTTAACTTTAAGCCCCTGTTAGTTTGATTCAAATTTAAGTAGTTGCTATACACCAAGAAAATATTCCCAGAAGAACCTAAAAGCTTTTCAGTAGCATTTTAATAAAGAAATTATCTCAACGACAATGAAGTCAAGCTTTACAACTTTTAATGGTATAACTGATTCTATAAAGTGTCTAATCCTACAATGAATAAACTTTTATAAAGAGCTTTTTGTGCTTTAACACCAACGAGAGCACAACAACCAACCAGATCTTAGCCACAACAATGCTTGCTTGCTCTTGTTTTCCAAAGAAATAAGAACAAATTTAAGGGCTTTCAAAGCTGTTTACCTAAAATGCAAATATCACAGTATGTGTTTTTGGACGTAGCTGCTCCAATCCATTGCGAAGTGAAATTACACAATTTTCTATTAAGATCACCAAGGGATTAATTTTAGCAATTTAAATCCAAACAAAAACTTATATGCTTGTTCTACTTGAGAATATTACAATTGCAGTAGCAATCATAAGGAAAAATTCTAAACTCCTATTGATGTTCATTTTCAAATCACACATTTGTGAGAAAACAAGAAACTTTCATAATGTTAATGTAAATAAAAGTGAATTTTTCATAGATTTTTTACGTACAAACATATGTAAGTATGTTTGCTAAGGCATAATATTTAGACCTGTTGGTCTACTAGTGTCTTTTGTTGCTAATGGAAGGAAAGTTAAGTTAAAACCCATTTCAAAAGTTGGTTTATTTATGATGTCAGTTAGGTTTGTGTATGTCTACAAAAGGAGTAGGTGCGCCCATGTGTGTGTTCCTTTGGAATATGCAATTACCTTGTATGAGTTTATATATTTTGTGTATGAAGATTATTTATTATTTTTTTCTGTAAGTCTTGCTAAATTGTATAAAATCAGTACAAGAAAATAAACAAAATATTTTGCATTTAAAAACTCAATTTTTATTAAAGAAAAGTAACACTTTAACAAAAAATAACTACTAATATTACTAAGTGTTTCCTTTTTCTTGAAAGGGATAGTGATAGAGAAGGCAGGTGGTTAAGGAAAAGATAGAGAAAAGCTTCATTATTTTAAAAATCTAATTTTTGTACGATTTTACTAATGCCGTGTTGCAGCGCCTCTGGTGTCAATGAGGTGTATTAAATTTTTTAAGCTGTGCTTAGCAGACATTATATTTATTATTTTACTTTGCCAATGATTCTGCTACAAACGATGAAGGAGGGTGCTTTGTTATAACATTAGGGTTAGTATCTGCTGAAGTCAGTATAATTTAGTGACCAGTTACTATGCTTTCATCACTTGTGACTATGCCTTCATCACTTTCTTACAACAACTAACGCAAATCAAAAAAATTCATGGTGTTATTATTTGAGATCGCGTAGAAAATATAGATGAAATTTTCTGTGTTTGCTTTATTCATAGTTCTTTATGAGTGTATCCCTCGTCTGTTTTAATTAATTCTACTTTAAAATAAATCTCATGTATGGGTGCGTGTAAATTATTTATTTTCCCATAATCGGAAATGATCATAATTAAAAACCCATTCCGTAAGGAGAGTGTATTTAGATTTTCATATACATCTACAAAACTGTCTTGTTTTTACCTCATGACAATCAACAGCAACTCCTGCTACAACACGATTAATTTTGCTGTTGTTTATTATGCTTTACCATTACCACACGTGTCAAAATTAACCCTGTTTTCTGGGTTGAAATGGTTTCCTTTGTAATGTTTCTGGGCAAATCCTACAACACATAGATATACTCACACTTGCACTTAACATCTTAAGTCTATCGCACACTAAAAACAATGACAACAACAGCACATAATGTTAACATTTAAAATTACATTCATATACCGACAAACATACGACCAATACAAAGACAGCAGAGTTACAAAAGGACACACACACAAGACCTAATGTTACTCGCGTTAATTTGTATTAGGAACTTGTCAACTATTATTTCACACCAAAATGGAATTACATTCAGTAAACTTTTGTTCAAAGATCTCATCAAGTCAAAGCACAACATATATGCATACACTTGACAAATGATGTTGCCTTTCATTTTGTATATTAACAATCCTGCATGGTTAAGCTTTTAGGGTTCAGATGTCAGTGTTTGTTAACACTTGCTGCTTTCTTTAATCACAATGAACTTCCTTTATGAATTAAAAGGGATGACAATATTTATTTTGAGAGCAATGTTATGATTCATTATGTGAATATGATTATTTAACACAGGATTAAATAAATATTTCTTTGATTAATTGGATAAGAAACCAAGCTAATGAAGTGATATTAACTAACAAGCCCTCATACCTGCAAAAAGTTTTAAAAATGCTTTTGAATAATAATGCAACACACCTTTTTAACAGGTCCTTATTTAAAAGGATATTTTGGTGCTTATTGAAAAAGTAAATTTTTAAAATGTATCTAGAAGGCATTTAGTTTTTTTTCAAATAAAATTTTTTATAAAGGAAGTATTATGTGACGCAACCTTATTTTTCTTTATAAAAATTGTGCTATAGTAAAATTGGTATTTACAATAAACTAAAATCAATAAGACGGTTCCAGGGTTGGAAAATTTAAAATTTGTTTTGTATTTCAAAATAACTCACTAAAATTAAGTTTAAAATTTTATTCTATACTTTAAGGAAAATAATGGCCTTAAGAATAAAAAATTTAAATTTTTTTCGGAAAATTGAACCATTTTTTTCGGATTACAAAACTCACTTATTAAATCTTTTTATTTAAATTTTTTACTTATTATACTTTTTTTAATTCAAGACATTTTTATTCAGCATATTGGGTAGTGTGTGAATAAAGAAATTATTTTCATTTTACTTAAAAATTTAATTTTATTTAATGAAGATACAACAGCTGAATAAAAAGATAGACAAACAAGTCAGAGTGCTATATTCGGCTGTGCTGAATCTTATGTAGAAAGAAAAATTAAATTTTTCATTTCAAACACAAAATTCTCTGAATCAAATACTAATTTTTTCAATTTAGGTCCTACAAAGAAATTTATAAATTCAAATGCAAAATTTTGTAGTAATTTGTTTGGAAAATATCCCAATTTTTTCAAAAAACAGATTGTCTAATTCAACAAATAAAAAGTAAATAATACAGTATGCATTTTCTATATTGGAACAGAAATGTTCTCTTAACAATTTTGTTAAGAGAAGTAGTACACTTTATATTAATTAAATCAACTAAAAATTTTCACTCCATATTGGTTTTTTTTCTTAAAGCAAAATTGGAATAATAAAAAATATTCACTGAATCAAAATTTTATTTCAAACAAACTTTTGTTTGAAAATTTTTTGGGAATAATATTTTCTGTGTACCCTTTACCAAAGTGCTTTTATGTAGTATAGAAATATGTACATATATAAGCAAGTACACACATATTTCTTTTGTAAAGAAAATTAAATTTGTTTTGCTCTAGTGCAATTTTTAGTAAGTGACCTCTCGGTATTTTTCGATTAAATATTTTTTTCTATACATATCACCAATAAGTTGAATATGTTATTCTATACTCTGTATTTAAGAAATGTTTTACATTCACGCTTATTCCGGTTGTCAAAAACGTCGTCGCGTCATATAATAAAAAAGGCGGTGCTTGTTCACTGGCACTCGAGATGTGCTAAAACCGTGCTACTATTTAATACCATACCTCCATACCAAGTTAACTAACTTATATTATTTACTAATCTTTGATGTTGCAAAATTGTTAAGTTGCTCAATTTAAACATCCTACTTCCCGAGCTTTATTTATATTGCGGTATTATGTAAACGCTTATTCCTAAAGAATTTTTTTTCTTGTTCAGCACAAAGCAACGGTTTCAGGAAAATGAAACGGAACGTATTCTTTAATAAATTTTATAGTTAGGACAAATTTTATTTCTATTTCTATTTACTAAAAATTGCTAAATACTCGCTACCAGCTGTCAAGGAAAGAGCATCGATTTTAAACACAACTGAGCTGAGAGTATAAAATGCAACATGACACAAATTTTAATTTATACTTAAATAAAAATTGAACAGCTATTAAAAAATCTAGAGTAAAGATCTTTCTAAAATATGAAATACGTTTAATTGAAAAAAAATTGTTTTTAGTTAAATTTTTACCAACAACGTTTTTTTAATTTCTAACCCTGGAGCTTTAATTTTCAGTTTTTCTAATTTTTTAAATACTAATTTATATCTTTCTAGTATATTCAATGCAATTTTTTACCTAATAAATAATTAGTTTTATTTTATTAGTTTTATATAACAGCAACAGTTTAACTTTTCCAGGTCTGGAGCTATGTCTCTTACTTTCATAATTTGTATGCCAAACTATATTTTTCTAAAACATAAAGTATACACAATTTGTAAACAAAATTAAAAAAAAATTTAACCTAGTTACTTTTACATATATAAAAAAAAAATAATTTTCCAACCCTAGAATTATCCTTGTGGATTTTTGTGATTCCTTATATCAAAGATGTACTTTCTTAACAAATATATATAGAGTATGTTAGGTAAACAAAGAAACACGTAAATTAAAAAAAATCCTTTTTATTTAGTTGCTTTAATGTCCAGAAAAAAGTAAAAATTTTCCAGCTCTGGACTTGTGGTTTTATTTTTATAATTTTCTACACCAAGCTTTTCTTTACAAAATGTAAAATATGTAGAATTTATAAAGAAAAAGAAGAAAAATAATTATACTTAGTTATTTGTATATATCACAAAATGTGCAAGTTTCCCAACTCTCGAATTATCCTTTTCGAGTTTTGTGATTTCTTACACCAATTTACTTCTTTTAAAAATATAAGGTATGTTTAATTTATAGAAAAAAATAAAAATTTGTTTAAGTAAGTTACTTTTATATAACAAAAAAATTTAAAGTTATATAACAAAAAAAATTTAAGAAAAGTAATAGATCAGCATTGCCAAATCAAAAATTTCAGTAAATTTGAGATATTTTCCGTTAAAATAACAAAATTACTACTCAATCTCTTTGAAGTAAATACAACCATTCTTAAAAGCGATCAGCTGTATGTGACGAATATTAAGTAAATTTTTATCAACCAAGAAGTAAACAAAAGAAACATTGAAAAGTGAAAATTATAAATACATCCATAAACTGCACAAGAGTGTGCAGTTTTTTTTTCAAGATAATAAATGATTTTTTGAAGCCAATAAATGATTTTAGGTAATAATTTTTGTTCTAAAATGTGTTTGTGCATTAATTTTTATTTATTAATTTTTAAGAATTTTTTTTTCAAATAATTTAAAAACTTTTTTACTCGGCGAAAGCAAAACAACAAGTGAGTGATTTTGACATTTGCGTTCGCAATGTTGACGACACGTTCAATATTGTGAATGAAACCCAAATCTGTATGAAAACACTTACGTTTTCATTCGCATTGTCGTTCGAGTGACTAATCGATAAAGATAAAGAAACAGAATTCGGGTTTCGTTCACTTAGAATGCGAATGAACATGTTTATTCGACATTGTGAAACAGGCTGTATTTTTTTGTACTGAAGTATTTAATAAAAAAAGTATTTAATAAAAAATAAATAAAACTTAGTTTTCGGTAGTTACTTTTATATGGCAAAATAAAATTTAAGTTTTCCAGCTCTCAAACCGTCTGCAACCGTTGAAAACGAAGTCAGTAGCTTTTCTGGGAGCTTTGGAAAACCGAGTTTACGTACAGACAAACGGACAGACGGTTATCGCTTGTTCATATTCCCTATGCATAAGGATCCAGAATATATATACTTTATGGGTCGCTTATTAATATTGTGGAAATTACACAGGAAATGACAAACCTTATAATACCCTTTTTCATTTTTTGGTAAAGTGTATAAAAACAAAAAACGCATACATACATATGTACACATTTCGGGTTTTAAAACAATTTTTTAAGTAAAAAGCAAATACTTTTTTTATCCATGACATGACCATTGTCACAATTTTATTATAAGTGAAATTTATGTGCTAGTGGTTAAGCATTGTCTACATGCATTTCATTATTGGTTTAATAAATTGTTAATAGACTTTTTGAACAAACAGAAACCTCTTTATCTTATGCACAGACTTTAATAAACTATTGGAGAATTCACAAATGATATCATTTTTGAAAATCATAAAAGAAAAAGGTCAAGGCTAATTCAAAATCGTATGTATCATATTGTTACGTAAAAAGATTCCTACAGGGTTAATGCAAAGAATTATCTAGAAGTATTTAACTAAAGCGCTAAACGTACACACATATTCACGTGCAAGCACTATAGCAACAACAATTGTATACAAAGCTACAGACATACACGTATACAAATAAAAGTGCGAGCACTTATGGTAATCACCCTGTACTAAAAATAGCACACTGCACTAGCAACATACAAGTCGTTACTTTGAAAATTCAAAGATTAACGGCCAATCGAATCACCTACAAACATCTAGAAACGGCGATATGAATTTTCCCCATTATGCTAGAAGACTGTTTGAACATCTGGCTACCAATAAACAAACACGCCTATACGGCCATATCGTTTCTTATGTGTTGGTCTTTACTAAGTGCATGAATGCATGTTGCCACGTCATCTACTTGCGAATATTCTAGATCCGGTTTGGTAGTATAAAAAGAGAGCTGCCGTATGTCAGAGTGAGTCAGTAGTAATTGGAATTTAGTGGAGTGAACATCGTTGAAAGTAAAAGACATCGTGCCGTGGATAATAACGTTCAGAAGCAAATAAGAAAACACAAGTTGTAATTGGTTTAGTCACAAATAAAAGGAAGTTCAGTTGCAAATAAGAAAATCGTCTTGTTATTTATTTTTATTTTTGAGCAATCAAAAGAACTCACACGTTTAATAAAATTTAAACGTAACATTTGGTGTCAGAAGTGGGATTGCAAAATTAAAATAAAAATAATAAATTAATTAGAAAATAATTAATTTGTAATACAAAGAGAGAAAATCAACAATGAAATTCGAAGACCTAAAAGTGGAGCAACTCAAAAAGGAATTGAGTAAGTGTGACCTGCCAACAACAGGTAATAAGGCAGAACTTCAAAAGAGGCTGATAGATGAATTCAAGCGTCGTGGCGTTGACATAGGAGCGTACGAATTTGAAGAGAAATATGAGATGGAAGAAACGTCTGCTCCTTCTACTAGTACTCCAACCAGTACAGACATCAGCGCAATGTTTGCTGCCATAATGAGCAAAATGGATGACAGATTTCAGGAGCTTTCTAGAGCTAATGCTGAGATGAAGGCTGAAATGAAGGCTGAAATGAAGGCCACAAATGAGAAACTTCAAGAAATTTCTGAAGGTTTATATAGAAAAGTAGACGGCATTAAAGTACAAGTCAGTAAATCAGACCAAAAGATTTCTGACTTGGAGCAGATCAACGATGAAATTTCTGGCAATGAAGAAAATGTTGACGAAATCAACAGCGAAGTGAATGAAGCTCGTGACCTACAAGATAGTCAAGCGGTCAGTGAAACAGTGGAACAAGCAATGGGTGAAATAGTCTCGCTTGCTCAGGGTAACGAAATTGCTACAGTAAACAAAGCGCGCAGCATAAAAGCAGCAAGGAAGAAGAAGACAACTTTCGTAAAGAATCTCAAGCGTGTGGTAAGGCAAAGTCTAGTCGAGAAACAAAGTAGAGTCAGTGCAATAGGCCATAAGTGTGGAAGGAGTGGTCATCTCCAGTGTATGGTAAGGCAAGCTCTAGCCAAGGGACAAGGTAGAGTGCGAGCCAAAGGCCATAAGTGTGGAAGGAGTAGTCATCTCCAGTGTATGGTAAGGCAAGCTCTAGCCAAGGGACAAGGTAGAGTCAGAGCCAAAGGCCATAAATGTGGAAGGAGTATTCATCTCCAGGATATGGTAAAGCACGCTCTAGTCAAGAGGCAAATTAGACGCAGAGCCAGATGCCATAAATGTGGCAGAAGTTGTCATCTACAGCGTACGGCATGGCAAGCTGTAATGGAAATACCAAGCAGATTCAGTACCAAGGGCTGCAAATGTGGAAGAACTTGTCATCTTCAGCGCAAGGCAAAGCAAGCTGTAGTGGAAACAGGAAGCAAAGTCAGTACCAGGGGCCACAAATGTCAACAAAGTAGTCACCTCCGGCGTATGGCAAAACAATTCCCAGTTGAAAGACGAACCAGAGCCAGAACTAAAGCCTACAAATATGGAAGAGATAGTCGTCTACAGCGCAACTACAAGGCGTATAGAAAACGTAGAAAGAAACAGGCGGTGATGATGTGCCTATTCGGGACGAATAGGCTTAAGTGGGCGGCAGTGTTACGTAAAAAGATTCCTACAGGGTTAATGCAAAGAATTATCTAGAAGTATTTAACTAAAGCGCTAAACGTACACACATATTCACGTGCAAGCACTATAGCAACAACAATTGTATACAAAGCTACAGACATACACGTATACAAATAAAAGTGCGAGCACTTATGGTAATCACCCTGTACTAAAAATAGCACACTGCACTAGCAACATACAAGTCGTTACTTTGAAAATTCAAAGATTAACGGCCAATCGAATCACCTACAAACATCTAGAAACGGCGATATGAATTTTCCCCATTATGCTAGAAGACTGTTTGAACATCTGGCTACCAATAAACAAACACGCCTATACGGCCATATCGTTTCTTATGTGTTGGTCTTTACTAAGTGCATGAATGCATGTTGCCACGTCATCTACTTGCGAATATTCTAGATCCGGTTTGGTAGTATAAAAAGAGAGCTGCCGTATGTCAGAGTGAGTCAGTAGTAATTGGAATTTAGTGGAGTGAACATCGTTGAAAGTAAAAGACATCGTGCCGTGGATAATAACGTTCAGAAGCAAATAAGAAAACACAAGTTGTAATTGGTTTAGTCACAAATAAAAGGAAGTTCAGTTGCAAATAAGAAAATCGTCTTGTTATTTATTTTTATTTTTGAGCAATCAAAAGAACTCACACGTTTAATAAAATTTAAACGTAACAATATCCTTGAATATATTAGTTTCATTAGAAATATAGATCCTTTGAAATATAAAATCGAGCTAAACTAAAATTTCATGTAAAAACTACATGTCTCTAATTGATATCATTGCCCAGCAAAACTAAACTTATAATTGCTAGTGGGAAAATTGTTCTAATGTATTGTTTTCTGCTTCTCTTTTAAAGGTCTTCTTTGTAATACTTGTTTATTTTTTTTTTTGAGCCATTGTCTTTGCTCCAATGACATTTTAGTGCACACATACTATTTACCTTGTCTTATATTTTTTTTTGCTGCTACTAAGAACAAACGAGCCCAACGGCACAACCATAAAAGCTTGGAAAATGTCATCATCATCATCATCTCGATTGTCATCATCATCATCATTATCGTTTTCTGCATCATCAACAACGTTATGGCATTTGACGTGCTCTAAAAAAAATGCATAAAAAAAGTTAAAGTAAAAACTTTTAATACAAACATGCATGTACACATAAATATAATAAAAAAAGTTTGAAAGAGAAAATTTATAAATTTATTTAAACAAGTTTTTCTTTTATATTTCTTGCTTGTCACAACTCATGGACCTCAAAAGACATGAGATTTATATTTTTTTAATACAATTTGAAGTTGAAAGAATACATGCATGAATACAACACCAACTTACTTGCACTTAACACATATAAACATGTTGCTGTTGCTTTACACAGCTAACACTAGGAGATGTCCTTGTTGTCCTGCCGCTTGCACATGCTGTCTATGTTGCTTTAACAGCTTAAATAAACTGATTTGTTACAGGCAAACAAATAACACACAAATACACAGAAACACTCACAGCATATTTTTGTAATATTAGAGAGTAAATGTCGTGTGCAGTGAGTTGGTTTAGCTACATTGTCATTTTGAATCTAAAACTAAAAAATATGAAAGTTTATTTTAAAATAAAACATTAAATATGAACAGAATTATATGTCACATTTTTACTACTGTAGTGCAAGACTGCTAATTGGGGTTGAGGTACGAAAGAAATTTCTCCAAGCTGATAAGTCTAAAAAATCTGAAAAAGCAACATTTTGATATGAAATGTAACGCCAGAGTGAAATAAAAAGAAATAGTTAAAATTTCGCTATAAAAAAGGTCTGATTATGGACTAAATTAATGCTGATAAGTCCGGTAAATTCACATCTCGTAGCAGTAGCCTCTTTCTTAACTTCTCAGAAATAAACTTAGCTGCTTTAAATTGCAGAGATTTGATAGTTTGCTTTTTATAAAATAAAGATTCGAATAAAAATATTTTTAGAAATTATATTAAGAGAAAAGTATTTATTAAGCAGACTTCATATGAAAACAGTTTTAATAAAAGAAAATGTAAAAGAGTGAAACTTTCAAAATAATAAATGAACCACGCTTGATGTGTGTAATAAGGAAAAAATCTTAATTAAAAAAACAGGAAACCGAAAAGGACAAACTAAAGGACAGCAGAGGAAAAAATATGTAATCACATTAAGATCATCAACATCATCATCATCGTATCAATGACCATCGACATAAGCACATACACAACTGATTTGCCAGGCCAAAAGTATGGACAGTGAAATATAAAAATTTTCGTTTAATTATTACAAAATTTTTAGGATATTAGAGGTTAATGTTGTTTTCATAAAATTTGAATAATAATAAATTCATTAGAAACTCACATTAATTAATAAAAAAATATTTCATTCAATAAGAATTGAAATTACTGAACTTGAGCCTAACTATGAATTATTTCTGATTAAAATTCACTACAGTTCAATTAAAGAATCTAAAAAATTTCTCAAAAAATTAAAAACTTTAAAAACCCCCGATTATATCTAGAGAAGATACGATATTTTCTAAACGGCTCGACCAATTTTCTTAAAACATGGCCAAGATCCCTCTCGAGCAATTCACCTTTCAAACAAAAAAAATTAAATCAAAATGAGTCCAGCCGTTTAGTCTGTACGTGGACACGGACATACACACAGATACACAGATACACAAGCACACAGACACACACTACAAACTTATAACACCCCTTTTTTAGTCGAGGGTTAATAATATTATATAGGTTTATAAATTAAGACGAATGTTTTACATAAAAGTTTAGTGGCATGTCACAATGTCCAAGGACATAATGTCCATGGACGCTATAACAAAGCAAATGTGTCGTAGTGTGCATGGACATTTCGACACTCAAAAAAGTGTCATTACATCAATTAACACAATGTCATAATGTCAATGGACATTATGTCACTTTTTGTCGTGTCATAGTGTCCATAATAATTTAAAAGCAATTATTGTCCGACTTGTAAATTTTTTGAGTACCGTTATAACTCCAACGAGATAACTCCTCTATCTAGTTTTTCGGTCAGCTGATAAATTTTACGATCCTTAGTTTTTTGAACTTTACGTTTTTTTTTTGGTGAAATTGATAATTCACCCGCAACTAATTGACTTATGCAAACCGATTGACTAAAATCTTCATTTCGGATAGCTTCAAAAAATTTTATGAATTGTCCGTGCTTTTCTATTTTTTGAAAAAGTTTAGAATTAAAACCTTCTAAGGCACTTGTTGTTCTGACAAGTTCCTAATAAACAGAAAATCCCCGAGGAGTGACTTGAAAAGGAAATGAATAAAGTTTTTTCATCAATTTGAAAAATACTTGAGTATATAAATCGGCATCGATTTTTCTTAATTCTACTTTCAAATGTAGTATTATCTCTCATTCTCCTTGCTTTTTCATTTCCCAATAATCAATAATATTTTATTCAGAACTTAACTATTATTTTATATGAGTCATTATAATTTTTTATATACTCAAATATTTTTCAAATTGATGAAGGAGAGGACGAAGCGGATGTACAAGATATTGAACAAAGTGAAATCGTGTTAAGCCAGGTCACAGAAGTTGTAAAATCTATAATTAGTATTGATGATCCCAGAAACACACTTTTAATGCCATATAAGCATTTTAAGCTTTGTCCCACCTGTTTTCAAAATTTAAATTTGAAATCCAAAACAAACAAATCGCCCTTGCTATGTCCATATTGTAGACAGAATTTAGAAAGTAGTTTGAATATATTTCAATAAGAAATATTCTAAAACTCAATATTGTACATTAATATGAGAAAGACCGAGAAGCTAGTTCTTATTTTTTTGTGCGAGAAGCCAGTTCTTATTTTGTTGTATTTTCAATAAATAAATTATTTCTTAAAAATATAAAAATTTTTTTCATTCCTAAAATTGTGGACTTACAGACACATTAAGAAGCGGCATAATGTCCATAATTATAATGTCATAGTGTCCATGGACTTTAGACAATTTCAAAAGTGCCATAATGTCCATGGACACTACGACACATTTGCTTTGTCATAAAGTCCATGGACATTATGTCCATGGACGTTGTGACATGCCACCAAAAATTTTTAGAAGAATTAAATTTTATTATAAAAATTTGTTGATAAAAAAATATTAGAAAAAGTGATTAAAAATATTATTTTTGAATTCATAATAATGTCAGTGCTTAAAATTATTAACCAGTATTTCAAAAATTGTTACTAATCCCACTGCAATATCAAAAATAAAAATATAAACTTTAAACAAAAAAATAAGCTTTCCATCTATTTAGTCTGAGTTTTAATTAAATTACATTTGTATTTCTTAAAAATAAAAAATTTTTACCTTTCAAAATAGTTGCATGAGCTCAGGCATACAAATAAAAACACATAAAACCTTTCGCAAGCAGGCACATGTTTATCAATGTGACATAGTTAGCAAAATAGAATATTTCTCACTTTTACTTCAATCACCATGTGTGTGTAAGGATGCAAGTTAAAGGGATTTTTGTTCTGTAAAGGACCGATGAATTGATAACGATGATGATGATGATGATAATTAACAGACCGTGTAAAAGCAGAAATATTAATTACATATTCATTGAAAAAGGTATAGAATTCATTTACTCTAGATACAGGGATTTTATAATATAAATAAATGAGAAAAACCAAAGGCGTAACTAAAAAAAATTCTAAGGGGGTGAGGGCATTATGTCCAGTGATTTCATTAATAATTTCCAAAATGATAACAGGCAATTATTAATAATTTTAAATAAAAAGCTAACTGTAACCTGCTAAAAATTTAATTATATTTTTCTCTCTCAGGTACAACAAATGTTCAGTCGATAGTAATATCGATAGCATCGATAGTGAAATCTGAACTATAGACAGATATCGATAGTAGAAAATATTGATAGTATTCCAGCACTAATATGTATGCCTTTATTATAAATTTTCCATTGGTAAAGTGCTTTTGATTTTGTAAATATTTTAAAACTTTACCTTATTTCGGGTAAGTTTTCTTATTAATTATTATATTCTTGTTACAAATTAATTATTCTAAGTCTGCAAAGGCAATATTTGGTATTGGTATTTATATAAAAAAAAAGATTTATAGAGAACATGTCCTTTACAGGAAGAGCAATGAAAGATACAACAAACATGGCATGTTTTTAGCACACAAACAAAATTCCACACTAAAATAGAATCCTTGCATTCAGATAAGGAATATTTTACATGGTATTTATTAAATTTGTTACTGCAAAAAGAGTTCATAAGAAACCGCTTTAAATCCTTTAAAAAAAATGCATTGTATTCATAAATTTTATACAATAAAATCATTCATTATATTTATGTTTTGGTTAGGCTAAAGTATGTATCGCTTTGTACGCCAATCAACATGTGATAATCATTTTTGAACAAATAACACCAAAGTTAATTGTAAATATTCGAAAAAAAAATTAATAGAACGGAACAACTAGCTGTTTTCGAAGTTTGCTACACCTTCAACATCAGCGTTCTTTGCGTTTGGTCCAGTGTTTGTCGTGTCATTTGATGTAGATTTTTGCTTTATATACTCCAGTTTCAGTGTAAGTGGAATTTGTGGTAATTTTGTCGTATTTTAGCGATTTACTTTATTTTTGGTGATATTTTTCATTTAAGAGTTTTTTTGCGTTTTTAGAATTTTCAAGAGCTTGCCTTACACGCTTTCCAAGATACAGCAACTTGACAAAACTACATAGTCAAAATAATATTAATTAATAGAATACCATTTAGATTTAATTTTTTAAATTCCAGTGTTAAATGCTGTAGTCTGCGTAGAAATTCACCAACTTTAAACATTTCAAGTGTCTATGTATAATTGTCTGTATATTACATTAGGAGTTCAAAATGTTTCGTTGCTCGCTTTAAAACACCCTTTAGCGGTTCTTACCGCTCATGGTTGTCAAGACAACAGCCCTTGACAAAAAGGACACTGCAGCGAAGAGAAAAGGTTCCTTTTTACTTTTCGTGTACGGAACCCTAAAAAACATTATATTAAGCGATTTAATTTGCTCTAAGGGTTTCTCTCATTGTGGACTCCCAAAATATATGAGAAATTGTATTACTGAATTAAGTTTATTAAGTAATTTTTAAATAAATTTTTTGAGAAAAAAATTTTTATAATTAATTGAAATTTATTTGCTGTTTTTTAATAATGTCCTTATGTATTTCATTGGTGCTTTGCCAAATCATCTATAGACATGCTAAACCACCAGCTAATAAATTTAATTGAAAACATTTTTGTTACTTACATTTAAACACTAAATCCTTGTTCTTAAATAAAAAAATTGCGTATCATCATGATCACTGTTATGTCTTTCGCTTATTTTAAAGTACACTTGATAAAACAAAGAAAACCTTCTTGTAAAATTCAAGCCTTACACGCCGCTAGCACTTTGTCACCTTTTAGTTATTCTTAAAAGCACTTTTTCAATGACAACTTGCACTAGCTCAAAGCAAAGAGTTTTTTTCCTTTGCTTTCATATACTTTTATCTTAAGCGACAATTTAATGGAAAGAAAAAACTTATACTCGTAAATAGTTGCGGTCCTTAAATACTTAAATTACTTACTTTTTTTGCAATGTTTCAAGTGTTTAAAGGAGATGAATTTTTGTATATAATAATAATTTAAAAACTATTTTCAAAGTAAATATTATGTTGTGCTAAAAACCTAAAAAAACATAGAAATTGTTAGTAGATAAAAGATAACATGAAAAAATTTCCTAAAGGCATACAATGATGGGTATAAAGTTTAAAACATATTCTCGCACCACAACTAGAACAAACTGAAGTGTCTAAGTAAACGAAAAGAAGTTCATGTGGAAAAACATGGCAAATATATATAGAGCAATGCTATTACTTTAATAAACAAACACTTTGAAAGTTACTATTTCTAAACTAACAAAATTCAATTAAAGAGAAGAAAATATTTATTTAGTTAAAATTTTTGTTACAAATAAACAGGTTGTGTTTAGAATTTTCAAAGCCAATAGCAAAAGTTCTGTAAGAATTATCAGCTGCATAAACTTCTATACATGTGACAATAAAAAAAATTTCTTACAATTATATGACAATAATCTGGCAATGACAAGAAAAAAATATGCCTTCACACTTTTGTTAGATGTCTGGTAACTTTTTGTCAGCTGGCAGTCTTGCAAGGGACTAACTATACTTTTGCTGGCAACTTTGTCAGACAAAAGCTGCCAGTTATAACACGGTTGTAGGAAATGTTTTAGCATTTTTTACTAATAAATAAATATCAAGATTTGACAACAGTGTTTACATCTGTGTGCCATGTGCCACACAAGCATAAAAAAGCGTAACCCCTAATTACTAATGAAAAACTGTTTGAAATAAATCCATACATAACTAATAGACAATTTTATAGTGTCCAATATGATTGCAAACTGTTTAAATAAATAAAAACTTGTCTGAATCAGTTTTTCATTAATAATTAGGTGTTAGTCGCTTTTTTGGGCAAATGACACCCAAGAAATGCCAGATGTAAACTCAACCTAAGTCTAACAGGATCATTGTCTTGTTGTGCCATAGGTGTTTTATTATTTTTCTCCTTATCTTTCTTTTCTATTCTATTTTGAATGAAGGAGATTTTAATTTTTGTTGTATATCTCTTCCTTTTTTATTTCGCTGTAAAACGCATGTTAAAACAGCATAAACGCATGTTAAAACAAAATTCTTTAAACAGATTTCTTAACATTGCTGTTAAAACGAATGTGTGCTCTACATTATGCATTCACAAAATGTTAATGTTATTATTAATGTTAATATTAATGTTCACGTCGTGTCTGTTATAGACAACAGATAAATTTAACGCTCTTATTTTTTTTTTAATTTACAGTGAAAATAAGTTTTAATTTAATAACTTTAGTTGAATATTATTTTGAGGGAAATTAAAAAAACTCTTTAATAAAAAATTTAAGAAATTTATGTCGAATAATAAATAATATTGTCATAATTTTAATTTAAAATTTATTTGCTGGTGGTTCAGCTTAAATGTTAAATTTTAGATTTAATTTTTCATTTTGCCTTGTAATTGTATAAAGTTGAAGAAAAATAAAATAGATTCATATCGAATATAAATTATTTGCTGGGTTTTGTATAAGTTTCTAAGCCTACTATGCTTATTTTTCTTTTTTGATTTTCAAAAATATTATTATTTGTGAATTCTAAAATAGTTCTTGAAAGTCTGTGCATAAGATGAGAGGTTTGTGACTATTCAAAATGTGTGGTTGAAGTCTACTGATGATTTGTTACAGCAACAATGAAGTGCACATATACCAAGCTGAACCACCAGCAAATAAATTTCAAATTTTAATAACAAATACAATAACATTATTTTTTCAGGGGTGTAATCGTCGCTTTCAATAACGAGCTGGTTCGATCACGTTTTTCAGTTTGGTATTGTGGCATACGCTATCAAACAATGTTATAATAAGGTTAGACATAGAGATTGATATTATCAAACGGAAAAGAACTGATCGAATCTGCTCGTTATCTAAAGAGACGACTAGAGCCCAGGGTTTATAAATTAGCTTTCAAAATGTAAAGTTTTTTAAATGTTCATTATGAGTTTTTCGTATATTCAACCAGACAGATGTCAAAGTCAAGACTTTTGTATCAAAGAAATACGAGGTCGGTGCCAAAAAAGTTTTAACATTAAACCAAAATGCCACAACATTATCTTAAGCATTTTTAAGTTTTTTTTCATAAGTTAAATTGCTTTAGATATTCATTATGATTTCTTGATATTTTGAACTATACAGTTGAGGTTGGTGACAAAAAAATTTCAACATATATAAAGACAATTATCGTCGCTGATTGCGAGCGTATAATGATTTCTTGTATAAGTTTCAAGATTATTTTTGATGTTTTAATATATAAATGAAGTTAAATGGGAGATTTTAAATTCAAAATATCTTGTATACAAAACAAATCAAATAAAAGTATACTCAGGGAAAAGTTGCAACTTAAAAATAAGAATGCGTCACATTAATTTCATAATTTTCAATATAACAGAAATTGTATGTGGAGATACTTAAAAATACATAAAATCAATGAATGAATACTGTAGTTTTCCATATTGAAATAAGAAATTTCAACATGACTAGACTTTCGTAAATGTTTCTTATCAAATCAATATGGTTTTTACTGATTTTAAGCAGTTTTTTCTGTGGGTGTAGATTTATGACTCTCATGTTATCGGCAAAGAAAGCTTAACGGACATATTTTTTTCTGATAAAAATCGATTATTTATTTGTTATAGCAAACAATAATTTTTGGGCAAGTTCGAAAATAATGTCGCTTAAGCTTTTTTTGGCTCATGTAATGTCCTTTTAAACTTGTCACCATTTTAAAGTAGCAGATTTTATATCTTCATTTATAGTTTTATGCTAAACTAATCATTAGTTCTTACACATTTTAACTTAGTGCTCACATATTTTTGCTAAGTAGAACAAGATTTTGAAACAAACCCTGTTTAAAAATATTTTATTTTGTCATACTTCATTTTTGCTAACATCACTTAAACTGTACCAGCACCAGTATTTACCAACTAGCCAACCAAACAACTAACTAACCAACCAGCCAAATTATAAAAAGACTAGTCAAAAATATTTAGCAACTGAAAAAAATCATATCAAATAAAATAAAATTTATTTGATAAATGTTGTAGTAGAAACTTTGTCGCCAGTCGAGTTAAGTAGAGGATATATAAATAGAAACCTCAAGCGCACACACACACACACACAAAAGAAACCAAAACACATTTTCATTCACATTCATTAGTTTAACAACGAAAATAATCATCTCCTTTTACAATACATACAATCAACATGCTGTTGTAAAAAAGCAAAACCAGCTGAACGAAATAAATTCACAGTAATATTGAAACCTCGAAATGTATACACACAACAAACATGCTGGTTAATTTCCACAAAAATAAAAAACAAACACAAACCAAATTTTAAAACAATATAAAGATAAAGCGGAAAAGGATGTTTACGTGGCTAAGTGCACACATGCACACAAACATATACATTCTCTTTTTGGAAACATGGCGCAGTGGGACTCCAGCAATAAATTAAAATTAATAAATCTATAAATCTATTAATAAATTATAAAAAAAATTCCCAAGAAATAAAATCTTCTTCCCACAAATTTTAGTGCTTCAAATTGTTTTACCACCTCATGCAAAAAAAAATGTGTCCATGAAGTGTAAGTCAAAAGCGGTTTTTCTATTGCAATTACATAAACAAGTACACTTCAACGGGTGGATTTTTTTGCATATGGAAGTTAATTTTTAAAAGACAATTGGACTCACTGTCATGACAATGAGACACGTCTTCTCTAAATTTTTTTATTAGCAATTAATGATATCAGTAGTTAAGCATTCCCACTGTGCATTGCACGACTGACTACCTTTACTGTCTAAATATTTGCTCAATATACATATAAACTAATTTTTAACTAAGCAAAACAAGCAAACGAAATTATCTCGAATGACAATGACTATCAGAAAAAATTATATGAGAAGAATACTAAAATAGAGAATAAATCAAAGCAAGTACATCTTTACACTACAAAATTAAGTCAAAGGAACCGAGGGCACAGACTTTTTTACATAAAAAAATAAAATAAATCAAAACATTTAAACAGTTTGGGTTAACTTAAATTTCCGAAGAAGACAGTAATTTTATATTGATTTAAATTGTTAGTAAAATTTTAATGAATGTGGCAGAAAAAAATTGTTATTAGGATAATTATTATAACTTGTTCTAAAAGCCGTGTTATTGTGAATTTCACTAACTTTTCAGCGCCTCTGGTGTTGATGAGGCGTACAACTTTTTATTTTATTTTACTTTTAATTAATTTTTTATTATTTTATATTATTTTTGCTTAGTTTTTTATCTATTTTTTATATTATTATATTTTATTTTATTTTGTTTTATATTATTTAATATTATTTTTTGTTTTATTTATTTATTTAATTTAATTTTATTTTATTTTATTTTATTTTATTTTATTTTATTTTATTTTATTTTATTTTATTTTATTTTATTTTACTTTCTTTTATTTCAATATTCATATATATTATTCATTTGAATTTTCTTATATATTATTTTAATAAATTTTTATTTAATTATTTATTTTATTTTATTTAATTTTATTTTATTTTATTTTATTTTATTTTATTTTATTTTATTTTATTTTATTTTATTTTATTTTATTTTATTTTATTTTATTTTGTTTTATTTTATTTTATTTTATTTTATTTTATTTTATTTTATTTTATTTTATTTTATTTTATTTTATTTTATTTTATTTTATTTTATTTTATTTTATTTTATTTTATTTTATTTTATTTTGTTTTATTTTGCTTTATTTTATTTTATTTTATTTTATTTTATTTAATATTATTTTATTTTATCTTATTTCATTTTATTTTATTTTATTTTGTTTTAACTTATTTTATATGATATTATGTTATGCGTATTGTTTTATTTTATTTTTTTATTTTATTTAACATTTTTTTATTTTATTTTTTTATTTTATTTTATTTTATTTTATTTTAATTTATCATATTCTATTTTTTTATTTTATAATATTTTATTTTATTTAATTTAATTTTATTTTATATTATTTTATTTTATTTGTTTTTTTATTTTATTTTATTTTATTTTATTTCATATTAGCTATTTTATTTTATTTTATTTTATTTTATTTTATTATATTTTATTTTATTTTATTTTATTTTATTTTATTTTATTTTATTTTATTTTATTTTATTTTATTTTATTTTATTTTATTTTATTTTATTTTAGTTTTATTTGATTTTATTTTACTTTAATTTATTTTATTTTATTTTATTTGATTTTATTTTATTTTATTTTATTTGATTTTATTTAATTTTATTTGATTTTATTTTATTTTATTTTATTTTATTTTATTTTATTTTATTTTATTTTATTTTATTTTATTTTATTTTATTTTATTTTATTTTATTTTATTTTATTTTATTTTATTTTATTTAATTTTATTTTATTTTATTTTATTTTATTTTATTTTATTTTATTTTATTTTATTTTATTTTATTTAATTTCCTTTAATTTTATATTATTTTATTAAATTTTATTTAATTTTATTTTATTGTTTTTTGCTTTATTCTTATTTAATTTAATTTATTTTATTTCATATTATTAAATTTAATATAATTTCGATATTGTTTAAAATAATTATTTGTAGTTAGTTATAAAAGTGCATATAAAATACAACAGAACTGCGTAGTCGACATTTGTGTGCATAAGATATTGTTTGAAAAACAACTTTATTAAATCTTAATAATTAATTTCTCTTTTAGCAACAATCGAATTTGTCATCGATGAAATAATCTGAATGCACTTCCTCTCTGACTTGAAGTAATCATCTCCCAGCAAATATAAATAATTTCAAATAAATAGAGTTGCACAGCTAATACGAAACACATTGTTTGATCTATTAATTTCATTGAATAAGTGAAAATATAACAGTAATATCTTAGAATGAAAGACAGTTTCAAATTTCACTTAGTATTTGTTTATATAACACTTTCCAGCTCTTGTTTTGAATGCTTTTTTTCGCTGGGAAATGTCATTGATTTCTTTTAAAGTACATCAATACTTTTTGCAAAGAACAAAAGTGCAAACATAAAAAGTTTAATTATTTTGGCTGCAGGATATGGGGCAATTTTTATCTGTAGCATGCATATACATACATATATGTATGTGGGTGTGCGAAAGAATTAAAAATGCATGTTTGTATGAACACAATACAGCAGGCAACTTTAACAAGCAGCATCTGTGTTATACTCGTAGTATACTGAGAGTTTATGTTTTTAATTTTTTTTATTTCTCGGTATTGTTTTCCGGCATAAATTGCTTGTGGTTGTTGAATTTTATTTAAACCACTTGATGGAAGATGAAATTATTTTCAATAATTTATAAAGAAAATATATATAGTAAATATATAGTTTTTTTATTTTACCACATTTAATTGAATTTATAACGATACTCGATTATTAACGAAGCACAATTCTTTTTTAAAAGAAAAGCTTTTTGATTTATAGCAGTTAAATTTCGATAATCTTAATATTCTTGGAAATATAGGGTGGTCAAATCTTAAAAGTATAGAAATTTTATAGTCGTAACTTGCTAAAGCTTGCTTTAGAATAACGGCCAAAATTAAAAGTATAATAAAATTATTTTTTGAAAGTACATATTGTCAGTCACGAAAAATAAAAAATTTGTTTGATTCTTTTATTATTTTTGAGCATGTTAAAATTAAAAAAAATTGTCATTTGATATTTTTTTTGTGGTACGATTTTATATTAGACATATTTATTAGTTTTCTTTTATATATGTACATAAATATTATTAATAATAGCAGCAAAAAATTTTTTTAATTAATCCTAGAGCTGTTAAAAATTACGAAACATTCTGAGCAACATTCAAAAAATTTGACATGTAAACAATATTAATCAGCTCTTAAAAGTATGCTACAATTTCTTACACTAGGACAAATAAAATCCCATCTTATTATTTCGCATGAAAACGTGAAATTTTGAAGATTATTTTATATGTTTTCGCAAGATGAACAAAGTAGTACTTCAGCAAAATTTACTTTTGAATAAATAATGGCAAATTTTTAACATATTATGTATTTTGACAGCATTTTGCGATAAATATTGAACAGAGTACCACTATATGTACATATTGACTGCTCTTTTCTAAAACATGCTAAGTCAAAAAAGCCAGTTTTGATATAAACGCCTTCAATGAGAAATGATAAATTCTTGTGTGTAATTTCCACAATATTAATATGAGACATATAAATTATATATATTCTGGGTCCCTATGAATAGGGAAGACGCATAAGCGATGTCCATCTGTCCATCTGTTCGTCCATCTATCTGTACGTGAAAAAGTTTTTCCGAAGCTCACAGAGAAGCTAGAGAAGCCTTGGTTTTTAACTGGCGTGTCACAAATGGTCCAAGACAGATTTTTAATGAAAATCAGAAAAATCAAAGAGATGGTTTCAGAGCTGGAAAATTTTACCTTTCTTTTTTGGGGTAATAAAAGCTTATTTTATATATCAGTAAGAATTAAATTAGTTTTAAAAGTATAAAAAAATCAAAAAGAAGATTCCAGGGTTGGAAAATAGGAAACTTTTTTCAGCATATAAAAATAATCTACCAAGACCAATTCTTAATTTTTTCTCTAGAATTTAAACATATTTTGCATGTTAGAGAGAAAAATATAAAATAATGATTCCAGGATTGGAAATTTTACATTTTTTTAAAATACAAAAGTAACTATTCATTAATTTTTGTTTTCTTCATAAATTAAATTTGTTTTATGCTTAAGAAAGGAAAAATTGGTATAAAAAATTTAAACAATAAAAACCACAGCACCAGAGCTGGAAAATTTAATTTTTTTTATGGTAAAGAAGATTAACTAAATAACACTAATTAAATTTATATTTTATTTTAGAAAAAAAAGGAAAGGTTTAAAAATCAAATTTACAATTTCAGGGTTGGAAAATTTAACCTTTTTTTTGGTAAAAAAAAGTAACTAAGAAAAATTATAATTTTTTATTTTGCTAATTAAATATATTTTGTATTTTAGAAAGAAAGAAATTAAAATCATAAAAATTAAAAATTTGGTTTCAGGGTTGGAAAACTTAGATTTTTTTTGTTAAAGAAAAGTAACTAAATAAAACAATTTTTTTTATATATGTTAATAAGAGATATTTTAAATTTAAGAAGGAAAAAAATTAATATTAAAAATCAGAAAAATAAAAAATGTTGTTTCAGGGTTGGAAAATTGAAAATTTGTTTGGTAATTAAAAGTAACTAAAAACAATTTTTTTTTATTTCTTAATCAAAAATATTTTATGTTTTAGAAATAATTTAATTTATGTTTAAAATCAGAAATATAAAAACATGGTTTCGGGGTTGGAAAATTTAATTTTTTTTGCTGTATGAAAGTAACTAAATAAAGATATTTTTTTTAATAAAGGATGGTTTATATTTTAGGAAGATCTTTATTCAGAAGCTTTATACATATATTTGTTCAATTTCAATATGAAAATCTAATTTAACCTTAAGCATAAGCACTCATTAGTCTCAAGAAGCTTTGTGAAATGTTGCCTTTTATAATCTCAGCACAATCTTAATTCAAATCAATGATTATACATTGATAGCTTGCAAAAAGTTCTTGTTAATTTTTAATTAATGGAGGTAACATATTTTATATCGTTAAAGAGAAGTCATAACTGCAAAAAAAATTTAAAAAAATTCTATTTCATATCCCTGAAGTTGTTCATTTCTGCTGAACAATGTCAATAATATTGCGATATTTGCAATAATATTTTTGATTTAAGACAGTTAACATTTTTGTAATATTTAGTTTTATTAAATATCAGTTAAGAAATTTATTATTCGACATATTGTCATAATTATATTTTAAATTGAAATTTAATTGCTGGTGGTTCAGGTTGGTCTATATGCATTTCATTCATTCATCCGCAACAATGAAATGCATATAGTCCAAGCTGAACCACCAGCAAATAAATTTTAAATTTTATTAATTATCGGAAAATATGAAATAAGGATTTTCAAATAAAGTATCCTGTTATCCTAACATTATAAATATCTACTAATAAAATATTGCTAATAAATTTTGTCTTTTCTCTCATGCTTTTTTTAATTGCTTTCTTTTTACTTAAACCCCATTTATCTAGTTGTTTAGGTGTCTCACATAATTGCTTATTGGATTTGGCTTTAAGTCCGCTCAAATAATTTGAAAATACAGACTTCTTTACTTGTTTCGCTTTTTTTGGCTATTTTAAAATTAAATAAATTTTTTACACACACTCTTTATTTTTCAGTTATTTTATTTTAAGCAAAACCACTGCCACGACAACTTTAAACAATTTTAGATTGCAACTAAATAATTCTGCTTTTGCTCTCTTCTCTTTTAAGTATTTATAGTTGAAACAAAAGCTACCTAGTAGCTAACAGCAGTAGCAGGAATGGTAAAAATGGTGGACAAATTTATTGCTAAATTTTATCTTAATAAGATCTGGTTGCTGCTCCACTGCATTCCTTAGCCAGAAAACAAATTTGCTCTACGAATGCCGTTATAGGAGTATGTGTGCATAAAAGAATGCGAATGTTAATGTGCTTGTGCATGTTCATGTACACTGTTGCTTTCTAAAGGCAACGTTATTGTGAAAACCTCCTCGCAGCCGTTAGGGAGGTTATGCAAAATGATAAACACCAACAAACATTAGCAACATAACCTTAACTACAGCTGAATGGAATTGGTGTTTCTTGTTTTACACAATTGCTTAGAGTTCTCCATGTTGCACTTTAAGCGGCAGGACTAAAATGAAATATTATAAAATATTAAGTTGAGACAAGTGTAAAATACGGTATTGAAACCGCAATTTTTTTCTATCATTTCTATTATTTTTATTTTTATTCTCTTCTTTGATATCAATAT
The DNA here is from genome assembly GCA_905220375.1 of Tachina fera. Classification (NCBI taxonomy): domain Eukaryota; kingdom Metazoa; phylum Arthropoda; class Insecta; order Diptera; family Tachinidae; genus Tachina; species Tachina fera. The sequence goes on from LR999963.1 coordinate 184,488,415, forward strand.
GAGAAGTAGTACTGGAAAATGTTTTTGTGATTTAACTTAATGAAGTTTTTGTACACAAAAACAAAAAATGCTTAAACAATTTCAGTAAATAAAAGAACTTGCAAAGAACTCAGAATTTGTTTCTTTGCCCTTCTTTATCAATATTGTTTAGCAGAATCATCGATTAAGAGAAGTAACCAATAATATGGCTACTAAGTACAGATTAAAAAATTTAACACGCCTCATTGACAATAGAGGCGCTGCAAAGCTGCATTATATGAAGCGTGCACATTTTCTATTTCAATTTCAAAAGCATTATTTGACATAATTATTTATATTATTTCAAAAAATTGTAATACTAGTTTGACCCGCGCACGAAAGGTTCCGTACGGACACGAGATATGTAATTAAATACGAACATTAGCCTATATAAAATATAGTTTTTACATTTTTTTTCGTTTTTGACGTTTTTTTAATTTTTGCAATTTTTTTTATTTTGGAGATTTTTTTTAATTTTGGCGATTTTTTCATATTTTTTTTGGTTTTAAAATTTTTTTTTGGTTTTTGGAGTTTGTTTTAGTTTTGGAAATTTTTTTTAGTTTAATACTTTTTTCTCGTTTCGGCGATTTTTTCGGCTTTTGGCATTTTTTTTATTTTTTGGCGATTTTTTTTTAATTTCGGCAATTTCCGGTTTTTGTCGTTTCTTCATTTTGGCGACTTTTTTCATTTAGGCGCTTTTTTTAGTTTTGACACTTTTTTTTCTCTTTTTGACGGTTTTTGGCGTTTTTTGCAATTTGGCGATTTTTTTTAATTTAGGCAATTTTTTTTTTAATTTCGGCGATTTATTTCATATTAACAAAAATTTTGTTATTGGCGCCTTTTTCGCGTTTTGGCGATTTTTTTCGGTTTTTGGCGCTTTTTTCGTCTTACCGATTTCTTTCATTTGGACGATTTTTTTCGAATTTTGCGACTTATTTTAGTGTTAGAAATTTTTTTTAATTTTGGTGATTTTTTTCGTTTTGGCGATTTGTTCAATTTTTGGCAATTTTTTGGTTTGGCGATTTTATAATTTTCGGATTTTTTAGTTTTACCGTTTTTGAAAATTTCAAAAGTTTACCTCTTACGGTATGTATTTATATTAAATGGGATTTTAGCATTTTTCGTTGCTATGCTCGTTTTAGAACACCCTTTAATTTTTAATTCTCATGTAATTGTTAGTGTAGCGGCCAAGGTCCTCATAATATGTCCAAATTTCAGGTCCTTAGCTCTTACGGTTCCTGAGAAAATAGCGTGTGACAGACAGACGGACTGTGTAGCGAAAACAATTGGGTTCCTTTTTCACCTTTGGTGTACGGAACCCTAAAATAAATTTTTTTTAATGACTTTCCTAGACTTTTTTTGTCAAATCAGCTGCATGGCTTGTGTAATTAAGAACCTCATTAAAAAATTTTCAAGCATGCAGCACAGCCCTTAGAGCGAGATTCTTCGCAAATAACAATTACGTATATCACACTAAAAATTTCTCTCGGTGCATCAGCTGCCAAAACACGTATTAGCAAAAAAAAAAAAAATAGCAAGCATGCTTTTAGGTTTTTGTTTAGCATTCTTCGCTGTGGAAAGTACCCTTAATACTGTGTAGCATGTCATTTGTTTGGATCAGTGGATGTTTACATTCGTGGTCGGAGAATTTGTTCAAATTATCCAAATGCTACTCCAACACATACAACAATAACAACAATGCCAACAACAGCTTTCATTACAAATAATACAAAATTGAGCTCAAATTACATTCATTGGCTTTAAGGAAGTCAGCCACAGCTACGGAATATAAATTCGTTGCAACACAATCTGAAAGTAGAAATAACAGCAATAGCAAAAATACTATGAAATTAAATTAAATCAAAATAAATAAAGCAAATACAGCAACTAAATTGAAAAACCCCTAGAAAAGAGAAACAGGAAAATATAATTTTAAATAACAAAAAAAAAAAAAAATAATTTAAATAAAAAAAGAGAGAAAAGAAAATATGTTAGAAATGTATATTGTCTGTCAGTGGCCAGCAGTTGTGCTCTTGCCACAGACCGCCCACCCACTGTGCAACTAAATGTTAATGTGTACTCTGCATAGTACGAGTATTAAGAAAAAAAAGGCAAGGAGGTTTTAGCAATTTATTGCCCGGATTCAAAGAAAATGGAAAGTTGTATTATACAACAGAGTAGAAAGTATAATATGATTTTATTTTATATAAATGTGTGTTTTGGTTTTTATTATTAAGCAGCTTTTTTTCTATTCTTCTTAGAATTTTATTTAAAAATTCATTTAACCACAGCAAGAGTGAATTACGAGTCGAGCAGTGTGGTCAAACATTTCTATACTTTCAAAAGAGCTTTTAAAAATGTTGAAAATTTTCTCCAAAGATTTTCAACAAATATTAATAGAGATTCAGAAATTCTGACAGATTTTTTTAAAATAATTTAAACACAAATTTATTTGCCTTTTTAAAATAAATAAAACATATTTTGCCGAGGACCCAAATGCATTATACTTAAACAAGATTTTTACAAGTAAATGGAAATCTTACTTTGACAGATTTTGTGCATGAATCTTTGTCTCCATTTGTTGTGCAACTTAAAAGTACAATCAAGTTTTTTATATGTACATATATGCAGTTTATGAAGACAAAGCAATATAAAGCCTTAGCAGCTTGAGTTTGACTTATAATAAGTAATAAATAACAGGAAAACAAATTATTTATTATAAAACATTTACATGAATTTAAAAGACAAGGTTTTTTTTTAATACAAAAATAAAATTTTTTAGAATGTTGTGCAGCTTTTGTTTCCAGCTGAGATATGCTCAATATCTGCACTTTTTATTAAAGTGTGCTTCCTTTGAAACTCTGCTAATGGCAGCAGGTATAATTTTTAGTCTGACAGACTTTATAAGCAGCAAAACGAATGTATATTTTTAATACAATTGTTAACGAAGGCTGATAATAATAATTCAAAGATACCCGAAGCGACATAATTATTCGTTTTCGCCTCATCTGTATTTGTACAGACAAAAAAAAAGTTACATTAAAATATTTGTGAACAACGTTAATTTAACTTTTTTCGGCAATGATTTTGCGTAATATTAATTTTAATTCAACATGATTTACAGTCATCTTTAAAGAAAATTTTTTCTTGTGAAATAGCCTTGTTTCATGTTAATTTAACATTATAATGCTGTTAAATCAAATTGAAAGATTATGTTGAATCACAGTTATTTCAAGCTGAAAATTTCTCGGAAGAACCATGTTGAATCAAAGTTATTTTAAGTTTAAATAACATTAATTTAATTCACTCTTATCATTTTATTTTATTAATTACACTATGCAACAGTAAAAAATCTACACGCTCTTGTTAGTATAGGTCTGATAGCACTACCAAAGAATAGTAAAATTCTATACCCAGTCTTTGCGATTTTAGTGACCTCCACAAATTTCGAATTTCATGCGCCCTTGAAAAATGGTAACAAAAGTATTTGGCTAACAGACAATGATGTCGCTAAGTGTTCACTCAATAAATGTTATTAATATTTTATGCATTTTTCGTAAAACTAATGACAACACTTTTTCCAGAATAACTTCCTGGGATTTCCTCTGAATTTTTTGCTCAAGGAATTATTGAAAATCAACAGAAAAGTGTAATATGATTTCAAAGATTATTTTGTGCATCTAAAAATTCTAAAAACTAAAATTTTTTAATGTAAAAGGGTTCCCAGATACGTTCAAATTCTATTGGCACTTGTTTGTTCACAAAATTTTCTTTCAGGTACGTTAAACCTTAACCATACCTATAATTTTGCCATATATTTTTAAAAAAAAAAATTTTTTTCCAAAAAAAGGAAACAAAGAAATTTTTTTTTTCATATAAAATGTTAGCACGATTTGTTTGGTAGACTCTTAACTAAATTATTGCCATATGTAGATATGAGCTTTCACTAAATATGAATTAGCTGTTCGTCAAAAACTGATGACACCATTTTTTTGGGGAGCACTGGGTTTTGAATTCTTTGGAGACTTATGAAAAAAATTGGTCAACAAAATTGCCAAACTGAGTATAGGGTTTTACTAACCTTTAGTGGTACTATGAAAACTATATTGTCCACTCCATGTGTTTTTCAAAAAGTCTTAATTTATTGCATAGTGTAATGTACACTAATGTATAATTATAAATTTATACCTTATCTTTGTTTGTACCAATGCATCATCGGTGAAATAAAATAAAATTGCATTTTGATTAATTATTAGGCGCAAGCATTTTTCCCTGACTTTGCTCGCATTCAGAATGAAACCCAAATTGTTCTATCAACTGTATTTATACTAAGTTAACACTAATAGGAAAAGTACAAAAAGTTCAAATTTGCACCCGTTTTGCTATTCGTTTACCGAATTTCATACAAATCCATTTAGTCGTCTTTGCTTTCCCGTAGAGCAAACTTAAACATAAAACTGGAAACTCAACTATTGGTTTTTTGTTACGCAGTATAATTAATTAATTTATTTATTTATATTACATATTCTACAAAGTAAATTTGCAAAATATGGTTGCACAAAAATGAACGGGTGACTAAGACCATATGTGCATGATGGTATTAACAGTATTCTTAAAAATGTTTTTGTGACTAACTGTACACGACCTATGCCTTCACATAGGAAGTAGCAACGTGGTTGTTAAGCAAATTCCACAAAACAACCGCAAGATTATATGGTAAGCCGTTTCAGATCAGTCAACCAGTGCGAGTGAGACGCAAAACTCCCAAAGGCCAATAAGCAACAGTGACCTGGTTGCACTAAAGAAATAATTGCCAACGAAGCGTGATGTTGACTCGCCCAGAGCTGCTTTACGACTGACGCAGTATAATCTTCAGCGCAAATTTCTTAATTTTTTTCTTTGTTATCATTCTTCTTCAGACAATATTAAACAAAACAAAAAAAAAAATACGGGGAAATCGATGCAGCCGTTTTCGCGTGATACCGTGACAAAGAAAAATATGGATTCATTAACTAAAATTTTTAAACTTTTATCACAAAAATCAGCTGAGTAAAAAGTTTAAAATAATGAAATTTCACTTCAGTCACATGAAAAGTTTTATTTACGACATGACCCACGATGTCACCAGAAATCGTTCGGTCGAATATTTGTATTGAAAACAACAAAAAACTTTCTAATGTTATTATTGTTTGCTATTGCTATTGTTTGTTGATCGAAAGATTTCTGGTGACATCGTGGGACATGGCGTTAGCTTTTTCTTTTTCCTATAAAATTAAAAAAAATATATATATTTGTATAGTTAAGTGGTTTTGCATTTCAGCTAATATTATAAAGCAAGCACACAGGTATCTAATGGAGATTAGAATCAATTGATAAACGTAGAAAATTAAAAAAAAAATAATTGAATTTCCCATTTAGTTCTATAAAAAAATAATTTTAGAAAGAAACATGTGGAAAAAATGGGATTATATTGACTGATTTCAGCTAACGATATGTTTGTCAGTTAGTTTACATATTAATTGCCTGAACGCTATATCTGTATAAAAAAACTCTGCTTTATATTCAATTTTATCTTTTATTGTCTCTTAAAATAAAATTTACATGTATGACCCAACGATTGGCGAGAAATCCTTCATCGTCAGCATAACAATGACACATTGATCAACTGCTCCAAACAAGGTGAACTTAATGTTTTGACGAGGCGTTTAACAGTAACCAGTCGACTGCAAATAACATATGTGACTGTATAAGAGAAAAAGGACACCAAAATCTGCATATGTATGCAACGTATTCGTATAACTTAAACGGTAACTATGAATATTCAGTTATTAAAAAAAAAGAAAATACCAGCCAAGACCTGCACAAATACAACAAACATAAATTATACAGAAAATAACACCATACCCGGTAGTATTAAAAATATGAACACTACGACTAAAATTTTTAAGTTGGAGCAACTAATTTAGCACTTTTAGACTACAGAAAAGCAGAATTACCTTTCTTTCTTAAAGAGAAAACATTAAAATCTATTAGGAACAGCCTGTTTTAAATTACGAAAGTTAACAGGTAATGATGCCATGCACTTGTTAAAGTCTCTAAGGGAGCACAATAACTATCAGAAGTGTGGGAATGCAACTGTAGCACACAAACATTTTCTGTGGGCTTTGTGGCAAGGACTATGTTTTGACTTTTTGCAAAACAAACAAAAAATTTTATTTTTTTTTTGTTAAACATTTTTTCTTTTACAATTTGTTGCACACACTGTGCACAGTGTGTGGGGGTGAGTGCAGATTAACAGCATAATATATGGCAATAAAATAACAGGAAAATACACCCAATAAAAGTTTTTTCTTTGTTGTTGTTGTAGCTGCTGCTGTTAAAATTTTCTACCACATTTTGTGGCTCAGGATACTGTAAGTCATTGTTGATTTTCAAAAGCCATGAAAAACAAAAAACTGGGTCGTATCAACAACATATGTAGAGCAAGCCAGTGCATATTAACTCATACCGACCTACAAAAGTTCAAAGGATTTAAGGATTTTGTTTGTTTAACAACTGAGTTCGTCGTGAACAGCAAATGGTTCACATGTTTTAATTCGAAAATTTTTTATGAAACCAAAATAAAATTAAATAAGTAGAAATGTCATAGAAAAATATTTGTTGAATTGAAGTTTTATTAGTTAGGGAAAATAAAATTTAACGTGAAATCTATTAAAATGGAATTAAAGTTTATTTTTTGTCTAAAGACAACTGGAATTGTTTATACTTTTGAAAAAAGTATTTTCAAATGTTTTATATTCTAAATATACAAGGAAAAGAAACTGATAAGGGAGAGGGTTCTAATATTATCCGACCCCACAAACCCCAAAAATTTGGAAAACTGTATATTTATTTTTAAACATAATCTTCTTTTAGTGTGTTAAACTTTCGCAGCGGTATTTAATAGCTTTAAATCCCTAATTATATTAAGAACTATCTAGCTACTTATAGTAAGCATTCTTCATTGTTGAAAAAAAAATTACCACCCAGCCAGTTGTTCAAGTTTTGAATTCTAAAATATCCCAACAAGAACGCAAGATTTAAATTTTAAACAAAACACAGATATTAAAAAAAATCGTGAAACTTTATTACATCGTAAAGTAGACAGAATGAGGTTGTGAGTGGAACACCATATCGGGCAGATGACCTCCGCAGCTTTGCTGACACACACGCGATCTTTTGATGTCATTTTTAATGATCGCTTTGCATAAATACTGCGGTATTTCATTAATGCAGCATCCAATTTCCTCTTTTAAGGCTTGAGTCGTCGTCGGCTTATTTGCGTAAGGCACCGACTTCAAAAAATCCGAAAGAAAAAGTCTAATGGTGCTAAATCGCATGATGTAGGCGGTCAATTCTGGTATCCAATAACACGACCGGGAAATGACTGATGCAGCAATTGAATTGTTTCTCTAGCTGAATGACATGGGGCGTTGTCATGTTGAAACCACATGTCCTCCACATTCATTTGTTTAATTCTGGGCACGAAAAAACTAGTTAAAATTTTACGATAGCGAACACCATTGACTTGTTCGATTGACCTGGCTCATTTTCATAAAAAAAGGTCCAATGATTCCTCCAGCCCAAAGTCCACACCACACAGTGACACGTTGAGAATGCATTTGCTTCTCGTAAATCACCCGATGATTTTCCTTACCCCAAATGCGACAATTCTGCGTACTGATGAAGCTATCAAGATGGAAATGGGCCTCGTCACTGAAGATTATTTTATCGGCAAAATCAGCATTTTCATGTTGTCTCTCCAATACCCAATTAACGAACGCCCTTCGCTGTCTATGGCAGTCAATTGAACCACAGAGGATATACAGAGATGTCACGAGACGGAAGATAATTTGTGTTTTCGGAGGTCCCGCTCACTCTGTCACTGCGCATTCTTTAAACCTTATTTCGTGGTGGCTTTTTTTAGCTTAATTTCATTTTACGCTTTGTAACTTCATTCGCTTGGCGATTTTTGCAAATAAATGGTAAAAATTGATATTTTTAAATGAAAATGCTTCAAATGAGATATGCAATCATTTTAAAACATTTTTCAATTGCTTTTTTAATAGTAATAAGCTATTTGGCATTTTGTTTTTTGTTTCAACACAACAAATTCTTTCATTTAATTTTGTAAAATTGTGTACTTCGTTTACTTGTTCAAATGTGTTTTCAGTTTATGCTTTGTGATCTCATTTGCTGTGTGATTTTTGTAAACAAAAGGTAAAAATTAAAATTGTTCAATGAAAATGCTTAAAGTTAAATCACTAATCATTTGTAAACAAATTTAAATCACTTTTTAATACCATTAATCTATTTCACATTCTATTTTTTTAATTCAATTCAACAAATTCTTTAATTTAATTTTGTAAATGTGTATATATGTATGTATGTATGTACACGTGTTCGTTTCAAAAAATACAGATTTTCTCTTGTTTGTTTTGATTATTTTGTTAACATCTTAATAACAAATATACTACAGTTGTCCCTTTCTCGCAGTGACTGCACAACAAATGATTTTAGCTTTTTTCATACGTCAGTTTTTACAACTCTGGTCTACTTTGTGAATTGAACTTTGTATGCATGAGGATGCAAATCTTTCGTCAAAATTCGTACAGCTGCGACACTTTTGGTCGATCGACCTGGTTGAAGGCGCGTTTTTGTCTTTACATCGCTAACACACACAGTTTCGGCAAATTTAGCCCTTAATCTCTTTACAGTTGACTCTTTTGGAAAATTATTGTGACCCCAAATTGATCGCAATTTGCGAACTGTAGCTGCAAAACTTTCACCATTTTGGTAAAACAATTCCACAATGAGAATGCGTTGTTCATTTGTGTAGCGCTCCATTTTTACTAACCTCGTACCTTCTACTAGCAAACAATAACAATTGTTCAAATGTCAAACAATGACACTTCGAATGGCACCAAATTTAAATCTTGCGTTCTTCTTGGGACAAATATATGGCAAATAGGCTGGATGATGAATTCAATTATTCAATTAAATTCTTAAACAAAAATTAAATTGACTCAACATAATTTTTAATTAAATTTTTAAACAAAACGTTATTTAATTTGAGGTAACTACATTTTAAATTAAAGTTTTAATCAATGAAATATTCAAACATAAATTTATTTAACTCAATGAAAATTTTAAACACACATACAATTGACTCAATAAAATTTTTTTAATATATTATTTGCATAAAAATAAATAAAAACCTATAATTGACTCAATAAAATTTTTAGTGTATTTTTGCATATATATAATTAAAATTCTAAACCAAAGTTCAATTGAATCAATTAAATTTTTATTTAAATTTTTAAACAAAATTTTATTTTCTCAATTAAATTTTCAATTAAAGTTTTATTAAATTAAATTTTTTTTAAAAAAATTTTTATTAACTTCACTTAACTTTTAATTAAAATTTTAATGAATTGAATTTTTAAACTAATGTTAAATTTTCTTCAAAAAACATTTAAATATATTATTTGTATATATACTTTTTTAAATTTAAGTTGTTAATAGAAGACAAAGCTTATCTGTATACAGTTGTATGTGTAACACTTGTTTACCCGACTGTTGTTGATTTTAATTGTATGTGTATGCCCATGAAGTGACAGTACTTTTTATGCACACGTCAAAGAAATATGTAAAGCAAAAATAAACTCTTTAGTTTCCTGTGCGCGCTCTTGTGTGTGTGTGTGAGAATATTTTTCTTTATTAAGTAAAATATTAATTTAATGTTTGCACTAGTGTTTCGGTGTGTGTTATTATTATTATTTGTTGTTGTTGTTGTTCTGCTGCTGCTGAAGGAACGTTCATTTCATACGGCTACGTGTTGAGACAAAACGTTAATCTACATCTGTCAAAGATTTCATTTTCAGCAAATATTGATTTAAGTTAAAAAGTTAATTTGTTTGGTTGTCTCTTTGTATTTATTTTACCTCCTTTTTGATTTTTCTTTTCATATCTGGTAATCTTTGAAAAGAAAAAAGAAAATAATGATAACAACACTATGCAACAAGGAATTACTTTGGCAAAAGAGAAAATTTAAATATATAAATATGTAAGATAGCGATTAGAAAAATCGTCTAGAGACATTTGAGCAGCTGGAGCAAAGGAACTTCTTTATCGAAGCATCTTAATGTTTTCACAAGTTGCGGTGTCAATGATAATTTTGCTTTGACACTTAGACATGAAAGGCTTTACTCCTCAAGACCGCGGAATAATTTTTTAATGTTTTTTTTCGTAGTAAGAACACAACTCTTCATCGAAAACCATCATCATCATCATCATCATTTCCTTATATGTGGATATGTTCATAACTATCCAATTGCTAAATTCAACGATTGGTTTTTGTATTATTATTTTATACATATAATATATGTGACCTTCTGCCAGAAAAGGGACCTAGTGTGTCAAAAAAGGGGGACTTGGGAAAATCGAAATGCAAACTTAGTTTTTACACACTAGATCTCTTTTCTCGGAGAAGGTCATATATATTTTTATTCCTTTTGCTCCTGCAAGGAACTAAAGGCAGAATGGAGTAAGTAGCTGCAGCAACTCAACACGCCTGTATACATAATCAGTCACTCGTCTAAGAATAATTTGATTACCCAAATCGTATTATTGTTATACATACTTTTTATATTTTTTTGTTGCACAGTGTAAGAAAATTACAATAAGTTGAATGTTTTTATATTAAACTGCTAAAGGAAGTATTATTTTAATAAAAAGAATTACATTTGAAAAGTTAATGAAGGCTGGCATATTCCGTTTGCAATGTCATAAAGCTTATATTCTTTGCTTAATATCCAAAGCAAATAAGCTCAATATGGAACAATTGGAGGAATGGACCTTTGTTGAAACGTGTTCTTTATCTAATGAAAATTACTTGCATACCATTACACTTAATTTTCATAGAGGACTAGATTGCTTTCTATAAACAAATTTAAATTTGAATATTTGCTATTTATAGAAAATTTAAGCGTTTCCACAAATACACTAACAAACTAAAACTCTTAATGCTTTCCCATAAAAGATATTAGAAAATCATTTAAACGAATTAAAATGTAATTTTAATTAAAGGAAATTAATATTTTGTATTTGTGTTTTACGCCCGTACTGTGTGTTTGTGTGAGGAAGTTGGTGCGCGGGTGGGTTGGAATGTCAATGCGATTTGTGCTGGAGATTTGGAAATACTAAATAGAAAAATAATAATATTAAATTATTCGAATTGTAAGACTATTAAGACATTGTAGTTAGAGTTAGTTGAACATTAAATATCCATTTAAATTGACAGCACGTACAGTAGCCAAGGAAAACTTTTAGTGAAATGGATTTTCACAAATATCAATTCGTGTATAAAATTACTTTTTCCTATTTGGAAAATGTGTATATACATGCATAGCGTTACCTTAACATAGAAAAGCCTTAACCTATTGATTTTTTTTGAAAAAGATATTTTTCTATATTTCGATAGAAAAACAACTAATGTATTGAAAAATGCAAAAAAATCAATTTAAAAAAATAATGAGTTAGGGTCTTTCTAAATTAAGGTAGCGATACGTATGAATGGATGTATGCATGTGTGTATAGGTTTGGTCACTTGGAACATAACTAAGTTCTCTTACCAATAAAATTAAATGTTGTATATATTGCTGTTATAAAGGATTTTTTTTAATATCGCAAGCTGAATTGCAAAACCACCTAATTAAAAAAAAAATAATCGTATTTTTTTATTGAAAATTAGATATTACATCGAAACACGGATACTACAATTTATAAATATTTATTATAACAGTAGGCCGAATTAAAAAAAAAACTAAAAAAAATTTTACTTCACTGAATAAATAATAATTTTGTTTGCTTTTTTCTCTCTTTTCAGAAAATTCGAGAATGTGTAGTGACGTAATTTTTGATTTCAGGAAACTATATTAAGATATGATTAGAATAAAAGAATCAATGCTTTGTTTCTGAAAAAAAATCATTACCCAATGGCGGACAACATAGAACGGCAGTACAAAAAATTAGTTTGATGATGAGTATGGAAATATTATTTTGGAAACTAGTTTTGTAGAATATTTTAACCAATTATGGCCCCGTTAAATAATTATTTTACAAAGGCCACGAAAGATTCATACGAAAAAGAGTCGTAAGAGGGATAAACGCTTAAAAAATATTTCTCTTAAAAATTTAATATAAAAAACGCAGCCGTTCTCATTTCTTAAATGCTATAATTAATTAAATGATTTGCTGAGCCGATTCACTATATGAATCAGGAACCTAAAAAAAGAAGAGAACTGAATTAATCTTCAAAAAGGAATCCCTTATATATTTCTGACCAAATATTAAATTACTATCTGCTCGTCACCCACTGCTCAAATAAATTTTAATAATTGTGAATTTTTGTTTATAGCAGCAAAAAATAAACTACTTAATTTAGCTATAATCAAAACTAACACACAAAATAAATTGCTATCTATAATTATTGTTTATTTATTAAGAAAGCCAAAAGTTAAAATCAAACTTTAACATTCAATTTCTTTCAAAGATTATTTTATAAAGTAAACTTCATCTTGCACCAGCACCTGTCTTTATCTAAATTCAACTAACTGCAACAATATTTGACTAAGCTCTTGTATGCTTTAGTTTATGTGTGGGTGTTATTCAAGAAATTACTGATACTATTGACTTAATGAAGAAAAGTTAATCGCTAAAGTCATTAGATATTTTTCAGCAGTGTTGCCAGGAGATGGGGAAACAGAAAGAAAATTAATACAAGTATGGGCAATGATAAAATTTTGTTTAGAAAGTTTGAAATGAAATTTATTTTAAACTTTACTTTTTAAAGATTTCTAAGAGAATTATTGCCTAGTAGGAGTATTTCAAATATTTTTGGTAATTTTTAAAGAAAAATTTATTCATAAGCAATGTTTTTTTATTGAATTTACCGACAACTCATGGACAACCTACGATATAGACAAAAGGTTGTTAATTTAGCAAATATAAGTATAGACAAATTACGTCACAATTTTTTATTCAATACCCAGCAAAAATTATTACTTTTTGGAAGCGTTAAAAATTTATATTACAGGTGTGCATCAATAGGGCAGATTTTTTTCCTGATGATTCAGTTAGAACTACTAAATTATTTGGTTTGCCTTTATAAAGCTTCTACCGAAGTTAACACACAAACAACACATACTCTAGGCTTTTTGAATGCAATATTGTAGCATTATTTTTTAACCCTTTTAAAGTTTTTACTGTCACATGTAAGGCATTTACATTTGTTCGCCAAGCTTTCAGAGATTTGAGTCTTAACCATTCTCTTTTAATTAAACATTTGTTAATTTGTTGCACTTATAATCCCAAAAAATAATATTTTACTTATTCAGTAAAATATTTATTTTTTATAAATTGAAACATTCGTAAATTTTAACCCAAATATGCCCAATGACCTATATATAGTACACCATAATTTTTGTTTACATGATAAGTCACGTTTATCAAAGTACCGTTTTTTTTGTTCACATACTCAGTACACATCAATTCCTCGTGGGAGATTGTGTGATCGCATTAATTTTTGCTACTATTATTGAGTTATTGAATTATTAATTTGTGATATTTTCATAATGACTGAATATGGGGCTACGTTTGTACGGTAAGTAAAATTTTGAACATTTAGAAGTGAATAAATATTGTATTGTATTTGAATTTATATTTATGAAGAGTAGCTTGATTGTTGTATGCCTGAATATTTCATTATTGTGTTTTAGTTTTGTTGTTGTGACACCTTAAAGTTTGGTGACCTATATGTAGGACATTGGGAATATAATATGCTATGTATTTTATGAATTTTCCATAGGGGATTTTCTCTCCATGAAGCTTTGGCGTTGATAGAGGATGAAGACATAGATGTGGATAATATAACTATATTTCCACCCATTAATTCATGTGGAGACATCACAGACGAAGATTTCGGCGATGAAGAGTACGTCGATATAAATAACTTACCGCCTTCGCTAATGCAAAATGAGGTGGAAATTGTAAATAAAATTAGTTTTGGTAGTGATTGGGACATAGAGGATGATATCCCTCTCTCTCAGATTAGAGAAAACTCATCTAAAAACACGAAGAAAGTCAAAAAAATAAAAAAATATCACTATGTGAAGACAGACTTGTCCACCAACGATGCCTGAGGATGGCGGAGATAAAGATGAGCGTAGTCCTACCTCTCTTTTCTGCTCTATATTCGATGATGAACTAGTTGAAAAAATTACGGATGAGACAAATCGGTACGCATCACAAAAGAATAGGGACTTGCGGGTGAATATACCCGAAATGAAATGCTTTCTTGGAGTAATTTTGCTTAGTGGATTCGTTCCTCTGCCTAGAAGAAGAATGTATTGGGAACGCTCAAAAGATTCCAATAATGAACTAGTTTCCTAAGCTATAGCCAGAAACAAATTTGAATTCATTTTGTCCAACATTCATTGCCAAGATAACAACTCTCTAGATCCCTCTGATAAGTTCGCCAAAGTAAGGCCACTCTTCGCGCATTTGAATAAAAAGTTTATGGAAAATGCTTATGTTGAAGAGGAACACAGCGTAGATGAAGCCATGGTTCCATACACAGGTAGACATGGTTGCAAGCAATACATTCATGGAAAACCAATTCGTTATGGCTTCAAACTATGGGTAGGTACGACTCGACAAGGCTACATAAACTGGTTCGAGCCTTACCAAGGTGCCTCTACAAATATAAGTCAAACTTACAAGGATCTGGGTGTTGGAACATCTGTCGTACTTGAATACGCCGACGCCTTGCGATCAAAATGGAAGGACCAACAATTTCATTTGTTCTTTGACAACTTTTTTTCTTCCATCGCTTTGTTGGAAAATCTGGAGAAAAAGAATATGAACGGCACTGGAACAATTAGAGAAAACCGCATTCCTGGAAGTACTTTGCGCGAATCTAAGGAGATGAAAAAAACTATTCGCGGCAGTTATGATTTCATCAAAATTATGGATAGCAACATAATTTTTATAAAATGGAATGATAACAGTATTGTTACATTTTGTTCCAATGCAATCGGAGTAAATCCGATAGGATCTGCTAAGCGGTACTCCCAAAAAGAGAAAAAATTCATTCAAGTCGAACAGCCCCGAATTGTGAAATATTATAATAGGAGCATGGGTGGAGTCGATCGTTCCGATCAGAACATAAGCTTATACCGCACTGCTATCAGAGGAAAGAAATGGTATTTTCCTATCATAACACACTGTGTGGATATGGCGGTACATAATGCCTGGCAGATTCACAAGCATAATGGGGGAACTATGGATCAATTGTCTTTTAGAAGAAGTGTCGCCAATACTCTACTTGTACAAAATAAAAGAGTTCCGGTTCACCAAAGGGGTCATCCATCGCTAAGTCTAAATAATGAATTGCGTTATGATCGATTGGATCATTTGGTAATTCCACAGGAAAAACAAACAAGATGTGGAGCCTGTCATCAAAAAACATTAACTAGATGCCGAAAATGTGACATAGGTTTACATGTAAAATGTTTTGTGTCGTATCACACGCAATGAGTAATGTGCCCAATGTCCTATATATAGGACGGCTTCAAAAACCACTTTTTTCAATAAATTTTTAAAAACCTAAAATTGCAATGTTTTTTATTTCTAATATGCTTCCAAAATGATATAAAAGTACCTTTAATATGAGCAAGCTCAAGCAATGGGCATATCTGGGTTAATTGAACTTTAGTGATTTTTAATCAGAAATAATTTTTAGTCAGGCTAAAGTTCAGTAATTTCAATTGTTATTGAATGAAATATTTGTATTAATTACTGTGAGTTTCTAAAGAAGAGAAGAAAAATTAAACTTAGACTTTATAGCTGGGGGCAATACCGATACTTTTCTGTGCAGTCACGCACTTCATCAGCAGCCTAGTCTATCTACTTGGGTAGAGATTCTTGTAAACATCAGCTATTTAACTTAAATTTTCAATGAAACGGAATATGAGAAACGATTGTTGTACAATTGATTTACATACCTTTGGTAAACAAATTTATAAGTATCACTATTAATTTTCTGTTTTCCATTTTTTTTCATTTTTCTATTTATAATTTTTATAAATTTTTATTAAAAATACATTGAAATTGATTACTGAGGAGTTTAACTGGTCTTTTTTTACAGGGCATTAATTCCAATATGAGTTTTCACTTTAATATTTTTAAAAAGCAGGCTGCTAATTTTCTTGATAGCTTTGCAAGAATACGTATGATTTTATAATGAAAAAATCCAATTATCTATGATATGAATTATGATTGACGTGTTTTTTTTTGTTTTTCTCCTTGCAAGCAACAAGCATATGCCATTCACAAATGTACTTACACTGATTGACTAGTCTAATTGATCGCCTATAGAGCACTGTAGATCTTTGTTTTTTATACTTTAAATTGCCTCTTAAAAAGGTAAACCGGCAACGCAAAATATTATAATCGGCATTTCAACTACGAAATATTTGCAATTTCATTTGCATTTTCATGTTAAAGTTAAAGTCGCATTTTTGATGTCTGTTACTTTGCCATACGATTCCCATACTAAAGACTTTTATACAAGACGAAGAAGATGTGCAAAGAAAATAAGTCAATGATATATGATAAAGTTAAATTGATACACATGTACCCACACACATACAAACTAGAAGTGAGCACCAGCCGTGAAAAAGTTGAAAGTATTGTATTTTTTTTCAAGAGCGATTATTGTTTGTAGTGATAATCGTAATTAAGTGTAAAGCAAAAACAGAGAACAATGAAACAAAAAACACACAAAACCATTGTACAGCAGTTGAATCGACAGTTGTGTCAAGTGTGCAATATTTAGATTTTACACTTGTAGTGCACAATACTTCATTTCACAAACTTAAAATTTCATGAAATATTAAGTGATACTACAACTTTTTACAATTGTCATTCGGTGTGCACTAGTGAAATATGCTCCGACACTACAATAAATAATTCCCTTGCATGGCAGATAAACAAATGCTATTGCATACTTTTGCTAAAGGAAAATACCAGCTTTAGTGTTAGCATAAAATCAAGAGCACTAAAAAGAAAGAACAAATCAATACTTTACATCACTTATGATCAAACATCTCTTTCCCTATAACGCGTTATAGAAAAGCAAGAAAAAAACACAAATTCTGCTTACGCAGCAAACAAATAGGTACACAAAAAAAATTTTTGTTATTCTCGCTCTTATTAGGTTTTGACTTCCCTTTAACATAGAACAGGGATGGATAACAAGTATTTTTAGATTTTATCTATATTTCTAGTTGAAGGGCTTGTTGCTACTACTCTTATGTTTTGCGTTTATAATTGTATTTACTGTATATAACGCAATATTTTTATTTATTATCATCGAACTGAGACATGGCTTTAAGTGATGAAAATTTAATTTATTTGGAAATTCATTTATAATAAATGTTAATTTACAATAAATATTTATTAACTCAACAAGTGATAAACAGAAAGTGAATCAAAAATATTTTCACCTCTGTTAAAAGTAAGCAGAGGTTTTTCTCTGCACCACACACAATTGCAAGTGTTTTTATGTGTTAGTGCACGTCACTACTGTACACCATAAAGATTATAATATGCTCACTTCTAATGCAAATACTTGCATATATATATATATATATATATATATATATATATATATATATATATTTTGAACTAATTTGGGAGCAATGCCAGTCAGAAGAAAATTTCCAATACAGAGTTATGCCAAACATTTTATACAAATATTTGCTTAGGTGCACAGTCAGCAGAGTTGTAATATCTCTATTTCATATGAAAACTTTGGGGCAAGGGCTTATCTTTTTCAATCATATGCAACAAAGTACAGATTAAGACAACAGATATGAATGATAAAGGCTGCACTAATTACACTTACGTACGTGTGTATGAGTGCATGTCTGTACATTGAATGGCTTCGAACAGAGTATATGTGCCTACAAACAGTGACATCTTTCTAATTAGAGTCAATTTTCATTAAGGGAACGAAACCAAGACACTTGCATACATGTTTTCTCCTTTGGAGTCCCTTCTGAAGTTAACGGAAATTCTAATGCTTTAGATGATATCAAAATACTTATCAATCATTATGCTAGTATTTTCCAAATAAGTTTTGATGTGTTACACCTGCAGCGATTGAGAAAAAATCAACCAATTTTAATGCTTGAATCCACATTTTGATGTGTTTATTCTATTTACTTATCAAGCAAGAAAACATTTTAAATGATTTAACAAAAATTGACAAATGAAAAAGAAAAATATATAAGATTTAAATAAAGTTTATCGATCTTCGGCTGCAGTTTGCGATGCTAAGTCTCCAGAATATAGTAACCGCCACATAAAATACGCACAATTTGAAATTGCATGAAAAATATTAAACACAACCAGCAGGAATTCTTTCAGTTTGTAGGAAAAAAATATTGTGTTCATCTCTTGACACTCAAAACGATATTAACAACAAAAAATCAAGCTAAAAATTAATGCTTGATAGGTTATTCAACGTGTGTATATCAAAACATTAAGTGTACGTACACGAAGTTGACATCAAGCATATTAATTGTTTGAATTTATTATACACCAGGGGTGAAAATATTTTTCACAATACTATCACAAATTTTGAGTAAGATCGTAAAGCGTTATCAAATCGCTGTGTAGTGTAATCATACGAACAAGAAGTACAGATAAACTTAACAGCTGCATAGGAATACACTCAACTGAATTTTAAAGCATACCTTCAGGAGCAATGTTAATTTTAATAGAAATTGCTTGTGAAGTGTAATAGTGTTGCCAGTGGGGATAATTTTGTTAAAAAATTTAAAAATATAAAATTAATAAAATAAATATAAACTTTTAAATCAAATATTTGTTTAAAATATACATAGCACAGTCTTTATAAAGAATTTATAATATTGTATTATAACATATCTTCATTACGTACTAGGTATTGCAGAAATTGTACTTGCCCGTTTCATAGGATTCCATCATCAAAAAAGCACCTGCTCTACAAACTTAAGCAAACTTTTGTGTAAATATTACGTGTGTTCTCTTTATTACTTTGTAAGTTTATGTTATTTACTCGGTTACTTCAAAACGGAACCATGTCATTATATCATGTTTGTTAAGGTTTTGTTAGATGTACGTGTGCAAGTGCTAAGATATTTATCGTTGATAGTTTTCCTTTTAATGTTATGGCTTTCCTGGTAGTATCAGGATGCATGCTCAAGTTTTAATATAAAATATAAAACAGATATACGGAAGTATCAGCTAGTACGTTTTTAATTTAATGTGTGCTTGTGTAACTTTGTTTCGATGTAGCAAATTTGCCTAGTTTTTTTCAGTAAGTAAAAGTATTAGTTTTCGTTTTAATTCAAGTACAACAATTTCTTAGATCAATTACAACAGCAAAGGCAAAGGCAAGGGCAAATATGTAACTTTTTTTTAAAATTTTTAACAATTTATCGTAACAAAATATTGTCACAAATTAAACAACCTTTGAAACTATTTGACCACTTTTAATGAAAATATTTCGAAACACAAGGATGCGTCTCACTTCAGCTTGTTTTATTTAAATACTGTTAAGTTTGTGTATGCGTGTGTGTGTGTGTGTGTCTGTGTTTGTGTAAGAGAGTGCATGTGTGTTGTACGGAGTGACATTCTATTGGTTTCTGTGGCCATGTGTGCTTATAACTTTCGAAGTGTACAACCATAAACAGAGTTTGTTGATTAAAAAAAAAAAACGTTTTAGATAACTACAATTTACTTAAACCTTTTAAGATAAATGTAAACGCATAAAAAGTTTGCAAACCAAAGTAATTAGTCAAAAAGCCACTGCTACAGCGAGAGACCTTGAATAAACATTTTCAAAGAAGCAGAAAATTAAGTTTGCAAGAACAGCTACATATTTCTCTTCTTTATAAATTCGTTAACAAACCACGAGATATGCAAATATTTTGTGTATCTGTGTGTCACAAATTTGAGTTAAAGAACAAGTTTTGGTAAAAATAAGAAAAAAACTAATAGGAAGGATATGGCAAACACTTTTATTTAACTTGAGACAGTTTGTGTAAAAATTGTTTAATAGAAATTGTAGTCTGCAATTTTATGTTTTCTTATTAATAAATAAGTTTAATGAAATCAGACTTTTCGTATACCTCACGGAGGGTTCCGAATGCATACTACATATCGCTCATTTACTTTAATAGTGTCATAACTCAAAAAATCTGTTTTATTTGGCAATTTTTTTCTTTTAATGAATTTTTGGGGTTCCGTGCACCAAAGGTGTAAACTTCTTCTTTCGATAAAAAAAAATTGCTCGGAAATTCCCTGAAGTGTAACAGACTTTTGACACATAGTAACATTTTTCGTAGCTTTACTGTTCCACTCAAGGTTGGCTAAGGGTATCGTAAAAATATCGATACCGATTCAAATAGCGCTAAAATTAGATACCGGTATCGATACCGATACCTAAATCCATTTCGGTTAGAAAATATTGGTATCCAGAATACCGTTTACGTCTATACCGGTACGTACCGGTATACCGATTCCCACCAAAAATAAAATTTAAAAAATTTATTTCAATTAACATTTCACACGTTAATCAACCGTAAATTGAAATCATATAATAATCATCACTAGTGCGAAATATCACCAAATTTAATGAGCTGCTTAAAGCCTTTGGGAACAAAAATATATCTCTATAAATTGGGGAAAGGAGCAAAGCCATGTTAACCCACAGGTTATGTATATGAAATCGAGAAATATGTGCCCTTAATTATGAAAGTGGTCTAAGTCAGGGCTATTCAACCTGTGATACGCGTACCACTTAGGGTACGCGAAACATTCCCAGGTGTTACGCCAAATCTTCGCCTGCACATATTTATGTGAAGCAGGGTTTTCAACAATGGTGGCAATCAAAAATAAATACGGAACAACATTGAATTTGGAGCCAAATCTTATATTTGTTGTTTTTTATTATTAATAAATGAAATGAATTAAATATTTTAAAATTGTTTGTTTGTTTGCTAATGGAGAAGTCAATCTTGTTAGATTTAGGAAAAATTCGTAACATTAAAATTTTGAAAAATAGTTTATTTCCGCCGTTTTTTGAAGAAAAAAGTAGGTTAATTATTTCGGTATTATAAAAGTATTTTGCCAATCAATATTTTCGGATGAAAAGTCTCCCCTAGGTAGAAAATGATGCAATCAATACACAGAAAGTAATAACAAATAGAATTTGCTTTTGAGTTCTCGGCAATTCCAAAAAAAAAATCCTAAAAATGGGACCTTTCAGTATTTTTGCAATATTCTTCTTACTTTTCGCCAAGCGCAGGTAAGATTTTTGGAAATATTTTTTTCTTTTCTTTAGAAACTCACATTAATTAATAAAAAAATATTTCGTTCAATAAGAATTTAAATTACAGAACTTAAGCCCGACTTAGAAATTATTTCTGATTAAAACCTTTTGACGTGAAGAAAATGACTTAACTTTTTTAATATTAATTGTACAAGAAATTCGTTTTGTTTGTTTTTAATTTGGCTACAAGAATATCGTTTATTGTTTGAATGGAAATATTTATATATTCGTTTCGTCTGAATATGGCAAGTACGAATACGAATATCTAAAAACGACCGAATATTCGAGAATTACAATACAATGTAATGTATTTATTTTTATCATTTTTTTAAATTAACCAAAATGTATACTATATACATATGTGCAAGGTTCCACTGCAGTTTGCTTATTTTACTTTTTAATAAATTATTTTTAGATATTTTTTAATTGAACTGTAGTGAATTTTAATCAGAAATAATTCATAGTTAGGCTCAAGTTCAGTAATTTCAATTCTTATTGAATGAAATATTTTTATTAATTAATGTGAGTTTCTAAAGAAGAGAAGAAAAATTAAACTTAGACTTTAAGCTGGGGGAAATACCGATACTTTTCTGTGCAGCCACGCACTTCATCAGCACCCTAGTCTATCTACTTGGGTAGAGATTCTTATTAACATCAGCTATTTAACTTAAATGTACAATGAACGGAATATGAGAAACGATTGTTGTGTATACAATTGATTTACCTTTGGTAAACACATTTATAAGTATCACTATTAAATTTCTGTTTTTTCCAATTTTTCATTTTTCTATTTAGGTTAGCACGAAATTATTTTACTCTACCTCAGTTCAATTAAAAAATATCTAAAAATTTCTCACTTAATACATCATGGGCACGTGACAAAAATATGTTCACTTGGCAATCACTGTTCACTTGGCCATCACAGTTTCAGAATGCTGGAAATCCAAGTAAAAACTGTAGAATGCAACAACAAGTAACATAGACCACTACAATAATACTTACATGCATGTACCGATGGTACATCGAATAAGTAAAAATAATTAATGTGATGATCGTAAAAAAGATAAGTAAGAATAGTTAAACATACTGAGGTAGAGTAAAATAATTTCGTGGTGACCTAAATAGAAAAATGAAAAAAATGGAAAAAACAGAAAATTAATAGTGATACTTATAAATGTGTTTACCAAAGGTAAATCAATTGTATACACAACAATCGTTTCTCATATTCCGTTCATTGTACATTTAAGTTAAATAGCTGATGTTAATAAGAATCTCTACCCAAGTAGATAGACTAGGGTGCTGATGAAGTGCGTGGCTGCACAGAAAAGTATCGGTATTTCCCCCAGCTTAAAGTCTAAGTTTAATTTTTCTTCTCTTCTTTAGAAACTCACATTAATTAATAAAAATATTTCATTCAATAAGAATTGAAATTACTGAACTTGAGCCTAACTATGAATTATTTCTGATTAAAATAAATTATTTTTTAATAAAAGTATAAAAACGTATATAGAAACATATAAGTTTAAATGTTTTTATATGTTAATGTAAAACTACTCCCTTTTCGAAGTAATTTAATAAAAAAAAAGATTTTTTGCTATGTCCAGTATCTGAACTAATAAATTTAGCAGTAATATCGGTATACCGGTATTATAAGCTCGGTAACGGTATGTACCGGTAATACCGATACCGAAATAAAAAAAAACCGATACCGTTACCGATACCGAAATTTAAAAAATAGTTGTACCGGTATCAATACCGATACCGTTATTTGTTTCGGTTTCCAACCTTGGTTCCACTAGACTTTTTCATATCTAGCTTAAGACATAAGACATGGGAAGTGACGATGAAGTCAAAGAAATAACAGATGAGTGATATATAAATTATTGAAAAATTTTGGATCTTTATATTGTTAGTGGGTGTGACCAATAGTAACAAAATTAAGCAAGCGTCGTTTTTATTCTGGAAAGTTTAAGTTAAGAATTTTGTTTTGATAGGTGGGTGGTAGTCACGCCCGATTTTGATGAAATTAATATATTTTTCTTAAATAGTCAATATGCGGTTCCGTACCAACATTCAATCATCTGTGATAGCCTTCTTTGAAGTTTTTGTACAAAAATTTAAAAAGGTGTCCATCCCACTGTGCATCGCTCAAAAGGTTTTCTTTTAATTTTCTGCTATAAAATATATTTTTTTCTTTAAACTTGTTTTATTTCAGGCTCTATAGCTTCCCCCAAAACACTGTGTAAGCTCTTTTGTAATAAATTACTGATGAATAAATGTCAAGACAGATGAAATAACAACTACAAAAGAAAATGTTGAAAAACAGTCAAAGTAAACAGTTTTCAACTTGAACAAACACTTGCTGTTGCTTGTGTTTATCTTGAAGTTGTTTTTATACTTTGTGCTTACTGCTCTTATTACAAGTCTGACAGGTGCACACAAACAAGGCAGCAAAGATGCAACAATAACAAATACAATTTAATATGCAACAATAGAGTTAATTATATACACAGTTTACTTAAAAAAAACTTATAATAATGAAATAATTTTAAAATGATGGTCTGTTTGATCTCCGCTTTTCCAAGTATATTTTTGTAAGATATACACAAAAATATACTTGCAAAAGCGGAGATTAATTAACTCTGATGAAGTTGTATGAAATCTCAGCTAAAATTTTGATGCGACTGTATAACTGAGTGATAACCATTGTTCCTATGTTATCATTTCCACTGCATATTATTTCTCAAAAAAACATTCAATTTGGTCAAAAATATAATAAACAAATTAATAGATTAAAAATTTTGTAAAACAGATAGCAGATAGCAGATATTTTGGATGGAACGATTTAACATTTCAATCTCCTGCTTTTCTGACAACATAGTGACAACAGTACTCTACAACAACAATATTTACAAAAGATATTCCAAAACAAATTGAATAACGAATTCACATAAAGTAAAAATGTTGCCAGCATAAAATTTTGTCAAATATTTAAACAAAAAACTATCGGACATTTTTCAGGGCAAATCCATATCAGGTGCGCGGAGCTGCATAAACCTTTTTTTTCATCTTAAAATTTTTATATCCCTCCGATATCTTCAAAAATATTTCACTAAATTTTTTTCACATGTCAAAGATGAATTTTTTAATATAAAAAATTATATCCATGAAGATTTTTTAAAATCCCAACGTAATGTAGGATAAAATAACTTTTTTTATTTACATTTGAAGGAAATGGAATTACCTTAAAAACCTGAAAAGATACAATATTAATAAAACCACACTAATGAAATTTTAAAATTTTTAGGTTAAAAATCGTATGCCTTGACAATATTTAAATATTGCTGATATATTTTTACAGAAATGACCTTGCGATTGCCAGTTTTCAAACAAAGAAAGCTCAACTGCAGAATATTTTTAAATTGTGTTTTAAGATTTTAGCGGTATTTGCAGAGCTAGAGCTTAATTTGACTACATAAAACAAAATATAAATAAATAAAAAAAAAACAAATTAATGAAGAAGAAACAGATTGTTATAAACTTGAGTTTTTGCAAGCTAAAAATTTCATTGGAAAAAAGTCTGAAAACAGTATGCGAACCTTAAAATATTTTTTCTTTTACTGCATAATGGCATTTCCAGAGGAATGTCAACTTTTTGTAGCGTGCGACACCAAGCAAATATGTTTATTTTTTTGTTTCAAAGAAAAATAAAATATTTTTTACTTCTTTAAGTATTTGTGCAGGCCGCCAATAGCTCTAAATAAGGTAAAATTTAATGAAAATTGTGTCAAATTATTCTGATAAACAAGCTTACTTGCTTATTGTCACACGCGACACAAAAGTGAAATCTCTTGGGGAAATGTCCATATGTCATATTTTGTGCTTAGAATTGTTCTTGCTTCAAATCTTTGCTTAAATTGGAAAGGAAAATAAAATAAAGAAACTCCTAAGCTAATGAAGGCTTTACAAGCTCTAAGACACATAATTGCTCTTTATATTTCCAAGTTATTGCAAACTTTTGGCTTTAAAGGCTGCTTTTTTTTATTATATTCATTTAATTATTTAAAATACTTCTTAGCAGTTTTATTCATATACTTTTATTCCGGTTAAATAAATTTAATTTATTATTTTTATTTTATTTTTTTAATTTGCTTGATTATTTCACATTGTACTTGCTTAAAAATTATATTTAAACAAGAGAGAGCATTTAATTAAATGAATATTTTAATTTCATCCAGAAGTTTTTTATTTGCAGCTCCGATTCCCCCATATAAGTATATATTTCTGCTTTATTTTATTCTTCAAATTCTTTCACTTGCTTTAGCTTTTGCTTGACTTAAATTCTTTAGGGTATAAAAAGCAAGAAAAACAGGACGACAGCAACAACGATATGAGCAATTTCATCAAAAAATGGCCAAAGTGACTTTCTTTGACAAAGAAAAATAAAAAATAAAAAAATAAAAAATTGAGGTATAATAATTTTTATACCCCAAATATTTTTTATTATAAATATGTATAACAAAAAAATTTATAAAGCTTTGGGCAGTAAATAGTGTAGTTAAACAAAATTTTAATAAATAAAAATCTATAGAATATTTTAGAGTAAGATATTTTATAATTAAAATCTGTCTAAAAAGGGTAAATGTGAGCACATCACACAACTTCAAACTTTCGTATTTAAAATTAGTAGCATATCTTGTTTTTTCTTTGTTTGATTTAATTAATAATAAAGTGTTAGACATTTTTCAGTTTCAAATAGAGTTTCTAGGCGAGAAAAAAAATTACGGGAATTCTAGGGAACTATTTTTCTTTACAAATCCCTGTAAATTTTCATCAGGAATTTTTGGGAATTTAATATCTACGGGTTTTTTACATTGCTGTTCAATGTTTTATTACTCAAAAGTACAACTCTGTAACGATGCATAATATAAGCATGGAATCAGATGTAATAGAGGTATCGAAGTGACTCTAACAACTTCCAGCTTTACGAAATATTTTCAACCTAAAAAGTCTTTATAAGAAATAATATCTGGATTGGCAGATGTAGATGAAATTTCCATCTATGCTCTTACTCAAAGCATGTGGGTATTCCTCCGATTGGTCTATCAGGATGGAAAAATGAAATGTTGATTATCATCGTGTCTTATTTTTTTAATTGTAAAAAAGTCTATGTTTATATAACAGAATGGTTTACTTGAGAAGTCTGAAAATTTGATATTTTCTTTTTAATCTACTTCTAAGGACATTTTTTATATAACTATTTTACATGCAAAAAATATGTTATGTTTGCACTCTTACTTCAAAATCTCTCTATAACAATCAAGTTAGAAGAGAGAACAAAAACCAGTACGTTCGCGACCGGTAATTAAGCCAATTAAACAAAAACCAGTAGAGATATTTTATTGTGCAAATACTTGATAGAGACCTACCTACCTTCCCTTTTAAAACAAATTATTCACTTTTCATTGGTCTGTTAAATTTCGCAGATTTTTATTTACAATTCACTGCTGTCAGCCAAAGTTGACTTATATTTTGCGTACGCTCGTAACCACATGTTTATAACTATGTATTAATAATATGAAAACTTAAACTCGATGAAATACATCTTTTGCACTAAAGATAGAGCTTCCAAAATGCTATCAAATTGCAAAAAAATGCTTCCAAAAGTTTAGTTTTCCAAATTTTTTGTACATCAAAAGCGTACGAATGTACGTCCGTGACCCCAGCAAATGCCATAATGAATTTATTTGTTTTTGTTTTATTTTTTAATTATTATTGTTCATCAAATGAACGAATAATGTTGTTTAGTTTTTACTTTAAATGTTGTATGTTTTTTCATAAATTTATATATTTGAAATTTATTTGCTGGTGGTTCAGCTTGATCTATAGAAAAATAAAATAGATTCATATCGAATATAAATTATTTGGTGGGTTTTGTATGAGTTTCTAAGCCTACTATGATTATTTTTCTTTTGTGATTTTCAAAAATATTATTATTTGTGAATTCTCAAATAGTTCTTGAAAGTCTGTGCATAAGATAAGAGGTTTGTGGCTATTCAAAATGTGTGGTTGAAGTCTACTGATAATTTGTTACAGCAACAATTAAATGCATGTAGACCAAGCTGAACCACCAGCAAATAAATTTCAAATTAAAATATAATTATGACAATATGTCGGATAATAAATTTCTTAAATGATAAATTTATATATTTTTATTGAAGTCATTTAATTAAATTCATATATTTTTGCAATTCCCGGGAATTTCTGGGCATAAAACATTTTACCTCTCGATTCCCGGGAAATGAAAAAGTCCGGGGAATTAGAAACCCTAGTTTCAAAAGGAAAGTAAAATAAATAATTCTGCAAAAAAAATTATGATAGAACATTTTCCAAAAAATGTATGCAGCCAAACTGGAAATAAACTCTTTCCAGCAAAAAATTATTACAGAATCTGTTGGTTAAAAAGAAATAAAAAATTAAGTTTTAATGGGCGTGCCTCCGCCCATTTTTTTAATGCCAAATTGCATGTTTTTCAGAGCTCAGGGTATGTGTATAGTTTTGTAGAGCTCACAAGCCAAGTGAAATATTGTATTAAATTTTAATGGGCGTGTCTCTGCCTATTTTTTAAATGTTTTTCAAAGCTCAGGGTGTAAGTTTAAGTTTTTTAAAATGGGTTAAGTAGAACCAGTGAAATATAATACGAAATTTTAATAGGCGTGACTCCGCCCATTTTTAAAATAAAATATTGTGTCTATTTTAGAGCTTAAGGTGTGTGGTAAGTTTGGAAAAATCGATTAAGTAGAAGCACGTGAAATATAATAATGTATATTAATGGGCGTAGCCCTGCCCATTTTTTAACAATAAAATTGAACCAAAGGTGTTTGCTAAATTTCGCAGCAAAAAATCATAAAATTAAATAAAAACAATTGAGGGAGGGCTTCATATTTTTTGTTCCAAATAATTTTGCTTTCTATAATAATGATATAAAAATACCTGCCATTATATGTTTTTCAAATAATTATTTTAATTGTTGACCACACAAAATAAACTCAAATTAAAATGCTATGAAAACAAATACGCGCACATAAACATAGAGAGAAATAACAATTAAATAAATATTTATTAATTTGCGTCCAGTGGTTTAGATTCAAACGTTTAGTATTTGTATTCAGTAGCACCGCTGGTAACAAATTATTTCAATTTTAATTAACCTGTTAATGTTAAATGCTACTGAGGTTGCATCACCAACACACATCCTTGGGCTGGCTATTGGCTAATAATATTTGTTTTTTTTTTATAAATATTAAATTATGTATTTAGCACAATTGTTTTTGTTAAGCCTTATGCCCAGAAAAGTAGCAAAGAGAATGAAAGTAAAAACCAAACAAATGAGATTTTAATTATTGATATTTAATGTATTTTTTTCCAGAAATTAAAAGGTCTGTAATAACTTAACATTAAAGGAATTATTTTGTGAAACGCAAAGTTAAATGGTGAAGGATTTTAATGGTGTTTAATTTTTTTCCATATACAATTTTATCAAAATAAATAGAATTTTGGTTTAGTAAATTTGTTTCTTAATTTTAAATTTTAAAAAGCAGCAAAGAAGCCTGCAAAATTTAAAGAAAATGGTAACTGGTTTCTTTTCATAGCAGTTTTTGATTTGTATGATATTTTCGGCTATAAGAGCATGCATGATGCTCTATAGGGATATTAAATAGGCCTGGGGTGTCCCACTTCCTGGCGTATGATGAGTAGACGTTAAAAGTTTCTTACGGCACCAAAAGCTCTTTTTTTAATTGATATATTGTTGTAGTTCGTTGGCTGCAAGTATTTCAATCAAATTGAAATTTTTTTATTACAAATTCAATTAAAAAATGTTTGAGGCCACAATACCAAAAATATAATAGAGTTTACCAAAAAAACGTCTACAAAAAGCATTAAAAAAATATATAAAAAATTGCAGCAAACAGTTGCCAACAGAAATACAAATGCAAACATTGAAACAGTTAAAAAACTATAAAACCATTTCAAAGCATGAAGGCATCAACAAACACGCACGCACACACATAAACTGACAATTCCAGTTAGAAATAAAAAGTCAAATTAAATCACAACTGCACAGTGCAACAAAAAAATTTATTAAAAAAAAAATAACAATAATAATATTAAAAACAAATAATTTTTTTAATGTTATAAAGAAAAACTAAGATACATAGAAAAAAGTATTCACCATTTAATATCTTCAATTAATAATTTAATTATTTTTATTAAATTTTTAATTGTAGTAATTAATTTGACTTGAAAAACTTAATTGATAATATCAAATTGCTTATAGGTGAAAATTTAATTTATTTTTTAAATGATACTACAAATATTTTAATTAATATATCAAAATCATTCATATTACTTTTTTCTGTGTAAAAGGAATTAAAGAGCATTAAATAAAAAAAAAACTTAACTTAACATAAACACTTAATACCTAAAACTGGATTTAATTTAATAATTGTATCACAAATAATTCTACAAAATAAAAACGAACCGAATTCAGTGCAAAGATATGATAGAACATTTTCGAAAAAAATTTATGGAAACAAAATGTACACGGAGAGAATTGATTGGTTAAAAATCTGTTGTTATTTATGTATTCCAATGTTCCATATTTGCAATCAATTATCAATAAAATGTACGATGTTTGCATATTTATAAACAAAAAACTATAAGTACAATACAACAAGGGATGTTACATTGCACCACGTGGATCAAAAATTTGCACATTTCTCTTCATATTATAACCAAAAAATTAAGAATAATTAGCGATAAACATAATTATGTACTTACCTTTTTATTTTGCACATTATGTTTTTATGTGCATATGTATGTATATGAGCCATGCCTACCAATGATTCCTTTAGAAATACCAATTATATTGGTTGTATCAATTAATTATTTATTTTAAAATTTTCTGTTGCAATAATTATTTTATTCTAAAAATTCATATATCACTAATGAAAAATTAATGCTTACAAAAGCTTGTATTCGTTCATTACAGCAGAATTGTGAGTTAGTTTTTGGAATCGTCAAAATTTGATGGGCTAAAAATTCGGTTATCACATTAAATCTGTTTTCTCTGTGTAAGTAAACTCTTTCAAACAAAAAAAAATTATTATGTGTTGAGTTTAAAATTTATTAACGCACTAATAATCCCAAATTATTATTTTACTCAATAATCAAATTCAATGTATTTTTAATAAATTAGTGCGTTAATAAATTTTAAACTTAACTTGTAACAGTTCCCAATAAAAAGAACACTAATTTATATCTGTTGGTTAAGATGAAGAACGTGAAATCTAAAATTCAATTTGAATGGGCGTGTCCCGCCCACTTTTTAAATGTAAGATTGTGTACGTTCCAAAGCTCAGGGTATGTGTTAAGTTTTGTAAAAATATGTTAAGCAGAAATATTTATAATAATATAATTATTACATTTTAAATGGAAGATTGTGTCTTTTTTATAGGTCGAGGTATGAGGTAAGTTTAGTAAAAATCGGTGTAGTAGGACCACGTAAAATATATTAATAAATTCTTATGCGCGTAACCCCACCCATTTTTCATTTTTAAATTTGTGTTTTTGTTTGTTAGGTTTCGTAGCAATCAAAGCAGTTGAATATTCACCCGTATTGCGTATGTCACATTGAATAGTAGCATACGAGAATTTCCTAATAGATTTAAGTAAGTAAATGTGTAAAAGGTTTCTTTAATCTCGTAGTTGAATATTCGACATGACATACGCAATATGGGTGATTATAAAATCAAATAAAAAAATTGTAGGAATGTTCCCGCGCATTTTTTTTACAATTAGATCAATTGGAAGCTATACCCTCTTAGGCCAAAAAAGAAGTTTTACAATCAATCTAAGATATACCGAGCTGCGAAGTAACAATGTCAAAAAGAGAAAAAGTGCAAAGTTTTATAATTAAAAAGATTTATGTCTTCTAAAATTATTTTAAGGCCCTAAAAAGTATGATATTTATACAGAATATTTTTAACCGAATAAATTTGCCTAATTTTCAACTTGTGTTCAAACTAAGCATACTGTACCACAATGACAGCTCTGACAATCATAAAGGTATTGTAAAATTGTTTCTTAAAATTTTTAAAAAATTTTAATCATGTAAAATCTGGACTATAGTCAAACCTCAAAGACAACTGTAAAGTTCAATTATTTGGAAATAATTTGTTTAAATTTATTTTTGAATTCAATTTAAGATTAAAAATAAATTAAATTAAAATAATAATATTATGACCCACTGTACAAGTACGTGCGTTTGCACAACACATTGTAAATTAAAACTCCATCAAGCATAAAAAAATTTTGTTTTTATTTATCGATATATTTCTACGATATATATTTTTTTGGATTATCTAAACAATTGCTTTAGCTGCAGGAAGTGGAAAAAATATTTTCATAGATAAAAATTTAACAAAGTGTTTGTGTGGGTGTGTTAACTTGTGAATGAGTGAAATTTTTATGGATGTCCAATTGCTCATACGTATAGGCTGAAGGAAGCAAAGAGCACACTGTATGATTGAGTAGTTGATGTTGACTGTTAATAAATTAACAAAAGCAATTTGGTCCACTTTTTTTGATAAGTTTTATATTTATTCGCGGCTAAATAAACAATTCGTTCCTCCTTTTTTTACTGCACTTATGGATTTCAAAAACCAATTTTTTTGGGGAAACAAAAGTGTGTTAGTAATTAAAACAATTCCAAATAGTTAAATGTGACAATGCCCTCAACTATAATATGGTAAAATTTTATGAATTAAATTTTATTAAGTAAGTATCAAATGAGTTAAATAGAAAACAGTTGAACACAACTATCAAACATTATTTATTTCAAATTTGTGAGGTCCTGACGTAAAACTATTTTTTTGTGTAACATTTACACAAAACTCGTAATTGTAAATAAAGTTCTTTAACTGCTTGCATATTAAATGTTAATAGGATTCGTTTAGTCGTAGTTGTGTAGTTCTCAAAAAAAAATCAATTTATATTATTAGTGTTAAAGAAAGATATGTTCTATGTATTAGATATCTACTCACTGACATGTGTAGGTATGAGTGTGTATTTGTGAAGGTTGAAGCGTGTATGGGTTTGTGTGCCTGAAGGTACTAGAAATTCTAATTACAGTTTAAAGTTTCATTATAGCGCATTATAATACATATATGTATGTAAATTGTTCATGCTTATGTGTGCTAAGCCATTTTATATCTCTCTCTCACACTCCCTTTCTCAATTTCTCTTTCATAGTTTCCTATAAAATCATTTTACTAATACACACATTTAATTTTTTTAAATCATTTTTGTTCAATTAAATTTTAATTACATGAAAATCTGCAAAATAATTTTGATTATTATTTTCTCTTAACACATTTTAGGGAAAAGTAACACAAGCTTACATTTGGTCTTTCTTGTGGCTATTGCTTTTATTTAAGTCTGCAATCCAACCAACTTCATAAAGAGCAGCATAATATCGTAACAAAAAAAAACACATAAATTCAATATAAAGTAAAGGAAGCTATAACAAAAGAAACTTTATAGCAGCAAAAAATAAAAGACCAAAAGAAAAACCAAGTAGGAAAAAAGAGTTGCTGTAAGTTGTATGGCATCGAAGGAATTTATCTGTGAAATATATTAAAGAGTAATACTAATAATAAAATTAATTTGTTTAGAACAATTTTACTAAATTTTGATCCAATTGATCATTCCCAGCAAAATTAGGTTTGACATAAGTAAGCACTAAGACAAAAAAAAGCGCTTTGGGAGCGCTGAAAAACAAACAGCGCATTCTTTCTGCTTACAAGTATGAAGTAACGAAAGAGAATAATGAAATTTAACACAGATACTACGACGTTGATCGGCTATTTATATTCATATTTTCAAAGTTGTTTATAGTGCATCCTCTTTCACGCAAAAACGTAATATGAAGGTTTTTGTAATATTAATTAAAATATTTGTAGTATTAATTAAAAAAAATTAACTAAATTTTCACCTATAAACAGTTTGATAATATCAATTAAGTTTTTCCACTCAAATTAATTAAAACAATTAAAAATTTAATTAATACAATTAAATTCTTAATTGAAAATATTAATTGGTAAACACTTTTTTCTGTGTTCTCTTACCTGGATACGAATTAAATTTTTACTTCGAATTTTATTTTTTTATTTCCTAATTGAATTGTGTACGAAAACAAAATATGTGCATCGGTAGTCCACAATTAGCAGTATTCTAATAAACGGAGATGCTGGGACTGACTACTGTTTCCACGCGCCAACAAAAAATATTTGATTTGATATTGTGTATAATATATAATAAATATTAAATCAAAATAAAATATTAGAAGCAGAGCAGAAGCAGAGTATTGGTAGCAGAGCTACCAAGTGGGACATCACGAACAAAAATCAAGTGATACCGAAAAAGATTGATAAGCGAGAGTTTTGATCTCTCTCACTTACCAACCTGCTTTAAGGTTGACTGGGCTACTACACAGTGTTTAGAAAGTAGTTATTTTTAATCAGAAATAATTCAAAGTTAGGCTCAAGTTCAGTAATTTCAATTCTTATTGAATGAAATATTTTTATTAATTAATGTGAGTTTCTAAAGAAGAGAAGAAAAATTAAACTTAGACTTTAAGCTGGTGGAAATACCGATACTTTTCGGTGCAGCCACGCAGTTATTTTTATAATTATGATTTGATATTGGTAAAGCACGTATCGCTTTTTAAAAAAAATTACATGTGGTAATTATAAATGAACTGTAAATATGAAATGAATTGTAAATATTCTGACAAACACATAGTTGAACGGAACAACTAGCTATTTTCGAAGACCATTACACCATCATCATCCGCGTTCTTAGTATTTTCGTTTACTGTGTTTGGTGTCAGTTGATGTAGATTTCTGCTGCATTTACTTCAGTTTTCAATGCAAATTTAATATGTGAATTGTTTTGTTTCATTGTTTTACCATTTTGCTGAAAGCTTTTTTGTAATGAAAGCTTTTTTGTTTTTTTATTACTTAATATTTATGTAATAAATAAATAAATAATAGCATAATAATAACTCTTAGTAAAAACCAATATCAAATATAAATTTTAGCCCCCATATTCATAAGAAAACAAAATGAATTTAAAATCCATTTTAGGAAAATTTTTTATGAAAAATTTGATACAAAATAAATTTCAAATTCGTTTTAAATTTTATGAATATGGGTAAATGTTTTATATCATAACTTCGGTACACACAAAATATTTCCATTATTGACTGCATACTAGTGCTGGTATACAATCGATATCTATTAATATTTCAGATTTCACTATTGATACAATTGATATTACTATCGACTGAACGTTTGTACCTGAGAAAGAAAAATATAACTAAATATTTAGCCGGTTACAGTTAGTTTTTATCCCTTTATTGAAAGTATATAGTCTTATGTTTATTTTAATATGTATGTTCCTATGTACAAGCGTTTAGATACATTTTTTAAAAATTGTGCTGTCAGTTAAAAAATTTTATAACAAGTCAGGTCAGTCAGTCGAAACTGCATAATATCGATGCCGATGTTTTTTTTCTATTGATATTTTCGATATTTTAAAACTATGGATAGTATCGATAGTTCTATCGATAACATCCCAGCAATACTACATACATTGTGAACTGACTCAAATATAAATCCTTTATGTAAAATTACACTGGAATTTTATTTTTAGAAATAAATAAAATATTTAAGAAAATTTAAAATTTTTTTAAACAAATACTAATTAAAACAATATATATTTATACAATAAGGAATATTGTAAAATAAAATAGTTAAAAAAAAAGTCATCAAGTGACTGATTGTTTTCAATACAAAAAAAAAAACAAAAAAAATTCATATCATTCAAACCTTACAATTCAACGTGATAATACTTTAAAAGGCTTATCTGCTATTTACATGATTTTATCTGGACTATTAAACATCACCTTGTATCTCTTATATACAAACATACGAGTACATACATAAATGCTTAAACATAAAAACTAAGTCTATCATCTCCATACGAAAAAACAAAATTCACAGAAAATACTCTAAGGACTTTTAACAAGATTTTTGTTTCAAAAGTTAAGCTAAGAGCTAGCATACAAAGCAGAGATAAAAAAGATAACACATTTAAGTGTTTGTGTAAGAATTTTTAAGCCAGTCTTCCTTTCCTTTTCTTTAGCTTTTTCTAACTTTTTTACATATTATAAGATTATCTTCATGCTTGATATGTAGTAGTCTTAATTTCATGAGTATAACTGAAGTTATAATCGCTTATACTTAAAACTCTGCACGTACATATATTCGTGTGCATGTGTATATAGGGAAGTATAAGTGCATTTATTTATACTAATTTGAGATGTTTGAAATAGAAACAAAAGGATTTAACATAAACCCTAAATAAAATTAAATTATATTAATTTGTAAATGGCTTAAATTTAGTCAAGGAAAAATTAATTGTTTCAACAAAAGATTTGTCTGTTTAAATGAAATAAATAACAAAATGAACAAATGAATCATAACTAATATAAAATTATGGCTTAATAGCTTGTTAGTTTTATAGATACGTATATACAGATATATATCAAGTCAATATTATCAATGCATAGTTTTCTTAAATCAAACAACAGCACATACACAACATACAATACAATTAAATAGAAAAAGAGATAATTTGTTTTTAAAAGTCATTACCAAAGAGAGGAAGATTCCAAAAAATTCGTGTATTTCCCCTTAAACCTGATAATGGGAAAAATAAGTATCTTTAGAACAGAATGAATTTACCTTAAAATAACATCTATTTGTAACATTAAAATCCTTCTCATTTTGTTTAGCTTTTTTTAATTGCAATAACCTCTAACTTTTTTAAGCTAAAGGTCTCTAATTTTTATAGAATTTTCTGAAAACGTCATACCAAAGAGTGGCAAAATATTAATATATAAAATAAACATTTTTATATTAAAATAAGACAACTTACATTTAATAAAATTTTTTATTATTAAACTAAATACATAAGAAAACATGACAAAATTTGGGGGTAATGAAGGGCATTATATCTTTATCAAAAATTGAAATTTCAAAAAAAACTACTATTGCTGACAAATAACACGGTACAAAAGTTTACAGATTTTTAGAAAATGAAAGCGTTCTGAAACGAATTCTTTAGGCATTTTAAAAGATCAAAATGGGTTTCTTTAAAAAAAAGTTACAAATTATGTTTTTATTGAAATAACAATTTTATAGCTAAGGAATTTTCTTCTTAGTGTATTTTTCTTAGGCTTTGCCTTAAAGCTTTGCCTTAAAGCCTGGTACGGAGTTCATACGGAATTTCAGGTTCTCATACAAACTGTATGTAAGAAAAATTACGAAATTTCAGGTTGGCAAGTTTAATATCGAAATATCCATTTCCTAGTTCGGACTTTCAAGATAAGACTATACGGAATTTTTAAATTTATAAATATAAGTTGAAAAATTTTTCAGCCAACTGCAACAAAATTTAATGTTCAAACAATTGTTAGGTTTAGAAATTGTTAGAAATTTTGACATTTAAAATTTTTATCAATTTAAGATTAATTTTTAGTGTTATTGTGTATTTTTAATTGAAAAATAAATGAATTTGTGTGTATGCAAAGGCTTAAGGATTCATATTTAGGTGAGCAATTGTTTTTTTACTTGCATGAAGTCTGTGTCAAACAAGCCATTACAAACAACTCATTTATTACTGGTAAAAATTAAAACATGTATTAAGCTCACAATCATAAACGCTCACGAGCAAAGTAACCTTAATTTAAATTTGAATTTCAGTAAAGTTCAATTGATTATCACATAAGTTTATTTATTTTCCATTTCTCTCTCTCTCTATTGGTGTTTTAAAATTTCGAATTCCTCTAAAATTATTAAATTAAAATTGCAATTGCATTACAACACTTCTCACGATGATCCTCTTCCTCCGATTGCATTTCTGGGGGTATTATGCGTGATTTTTTCAAACTCAACGTAAAAGAAATCATGTATTCAAATGAATATTATTGCAGAAGTTTAAATATGAAGCATACATCCATTAATATTTAATATGTGTTATTAAAATTAATCATACGCACATGGTATAAAAATCTGACGTCTGGATTTATATGCAAAAACACCCAAAAAACAAATGCTCTAACGTACCTTTTAACAATGTATGGTTAAGAGTTAACGTGAACTTTAACTGACAGTTCTTCATACAAAACTTGTCGTTAAAGTCCTTGTTATCTTTTAACCATACATTGTGAAAAGGTACGTAAGAAATATTAAATGACTGCCGAAAAAAAAATTTATTTATGATATATTTAATTTCAATATTATGCAATTTTTTTGGCAGCAACTTTTTTTTAGGACAAAAGGGAAAGGGAAGAATACAAAATGGTTGTATGTATTTCTAGTTAAAAACTCAAATTCAAGAATTGCTGCAACAAAAGTTTAAGGGTCCAGACTCAGACTTACAATCGAATAACTGCATTCAACTTTTTTAATGAAATTAATTCAGAAAAAATATTATATGGGGTTAATTCATAGCGAAACAAATTTGCAGACCTATTTCATTTTATTTAGGTTAGGAGAGATTGCAAAAAGGAGGCAATAAATATTAAGTAAACCCCTCTGGTGATAACATTCATATTCTGAAAGGATGATGCATCCTCCATGTTCAAGATAAAGAAATCAAAAACTATAACAAAATTAAAAAGGTTAATATGTTTTCTTAAAATTTTTGAAATCTGAATCCTTAAATTATTATATATTATCTATATCTGCTAAACGCTGGATAGTGACAAGCTTTTTATCTTATTTCAACAACAAAATTCAGGCGTGCTTGTCGTTTATCTAACTCTGTAAGTCTAGTTATTACTAATCCAACTTTTAATACTTTCCAGAGTTTAATTACCCAGAAACTAATTTTTTCTGAGAATAAAGTGAGCGAATTTTATACAGATGACAGAAAGAATACAAGAGATGAAATTTTTAATTTTTGAAGCTGTTTTGTTCTTAGTTGCTTAGTATTAGCTGACAGCTCGCTATAAATTTTTGCAAATAGAGGAAAAAAGAATAAAGAAAAACTATCTAGAATTTTTAAAAAAGGTCTGTTTTGTTTTTCGAAGTCTTAACTTTTCGGTATGTCCAAACAACATTGGACACTAAATATTAAACGAATTAACACATACTTTTTTTTGAATTAACTTATCTAAAATTATCATATTATAGAATAAAATGTCTACAATATGGTAACACTAAAATTTAGAACAAACAAAAAAACGAAAGAAATGTAGCTTTACTTTGAATCGGTTTTGCTCGAAAACAACCGAAAGGTTCTAAGTTATATATTTGTTAAACTTACTTACTTATCACCCGTCAAGAGGTTTACTGCAGTAGTCTTGCCTACACAATTGTACTTAAAATCTATTTACTTATCTAATTAAATCACAAGTGAATTCTAAATAAACCCTGAAGAAGAAAAGAACTTTCATCGCTCTTTTTTTTAAACTGGTTACCCTGAAAGGAAAGGTGAGCATTTATTACCTCAATTACTCCCACAACGCAGTCAAAGAAATTAATTGGTTTCTTTTCATCCATTTAACCCCAATAATCATAATTGCCTTTACGAGCGATTATGATTATTATCTCAACTATAGATTGACCCTTTACTCTATATTCCCCTCACCAGAGTCACATCTGTAGAAGAGATTTAATAATAATAACACATATTATTCACGGCATGATAGTCTCTTTTGCATTAAATATTGAAAATTTGTTTTCAACAAAGCATCAAAGATTTTTTTTAAGTATGAAATTACCTAATCTCTTGTGTTTGCAATACCAGCTACAATTACTTAAGAAATTATGTTCATCTTTTTGCTTGAGACTTATTTCAATATAAAATCGAAACTGACTGCATTTCTTGTGCTTAAGGCACAGGAATGCATAAATTTTAATTTTTGGATAAAAAGTAAAGAAAATATATACAAAAAACTTATTTTTTTTAATAATTTTAAGTTGATTTCTTTTGTTTGAAATTTACAATTTTCTTGTCAAGTTAAAAAAAATACGGTTTGATTTCCTTGAACTCACTTAAAATAAGCATTAGAATAAAAAATAATCTTTAAAGCATTCATATGTTATTTCGAATGCATGTACAAATGAGTAAAATTTGTTGCTGGCAATAAAAGTTTACCAATGACGAAGCAGACAAATGCTTAAAATAATATTGGTCGACATAGAATTACAGCTGTGTTAATTAAACTACATGAGTCATATATACTTAGTATGAGTAATGCAAGCGAATATATAACACACGAGCGCGACACCATGTGATATCTATTCATTTTGTGGCTATTTATAACATAATGTAGCATGCAACCCCATAACCCTTATATTTATATATACATAGAAGTAAACATATAAGGCAGCTCATAACACTGGCACTTAAAATATTTAGTTTACTTTACAACAACACGCTCCCTTAAACATGCAAGCGATAGAAATGAAAAGGAATCACAACTAAACAAAGAAACACACACATATGTTTACCACCAAACATAAAAGTACATTTAAGGCACCATCAGGACCAACGCAATTGTAATTATACTGCATTGAAAATCATTAAGAACTTACTCCCGTATTAAAAATAAAAAAATATTAAAAATAAAAATACTAAAAATAAAAATATTATGATCATAGTAACAACACAACTAAAAGTAAAACAACCTTCAAAGCGGTTGTCAGGCAAACAATAACAATTATACAAAAGATGGTGCCACTCTTAACAACAACAGCAACAAGAACTGAAATGATCATAGTAACAACACTACGAAAAGTGGCACAACCTTCAAAACTATTGCCAGGCGAACGATAACAATTATACATAATGTGGTGTCATTGTGAACAAAAACAACTATAGCACCAGCAAAGTAATGGCAATTGCACAGCAGATATGTTCAATATATCAGTAAAATAAATGTGGCACATTTGCAATTTTTTTCATTATTTTTTTTAATTTAATTAAAGCGGTTTTAAGAAATAAACTTTTTTAACTTTTAAATATATAGAAGCAAAAGATAGAAAATCGATAAACAAAAATTCTGTTTAACAAACCGCTTGTATAGTCTAAGCGCCTGTTAACTCAAACAAAGGCAACAACTTTTAAATATTATTTTATATCATATTATTTACTTTAATAAACTGTAATAATTTACAGTGCAATAAATAATTTTTTATTAAATTTTGAGTTCGATATTATTTTTTTAAAGAAAAGCTTTTATTTTAAAACAAGAGAAATCAAAACTTTTAATTTTGTCACTCACTATATCAGTGCCTTTAATTTCTATACTAGTGAAAAATGTTTACATTCTAATAAAAGCAAAATTATTTGCCAGCTCTGCTTTTCAATAATATAATAAATCCCTTATTTATGTTTTCATTGCAGTTGCAAACTTCAAAACAACTGCACTAATGACAGTTTTCATATTTATAATGAACTTAAAAGGCATTGATTTCTTTTATACACCTGCAGTCAATTCCATGCTGCTTGTTTTGTATCGTCAGGGAAGATATAAAAAGAATTTAATTTTTCCTTTTATAAACTGTCAATTAAACTACAGCCATGGATGACAATTTATGTGAAGCAGTAAAGCATTTCCAACACACTTTGTGTGAATGATTCAAAGGTGTTTGTTGCAAGGAAATATATGTATATAAATAATGAACGAAAGGTTAAAGTCTATTTTGACACAAAATATTTATTGTTAACCAAATGAATTCAACAATACAAACGAAATACGCTAGCAGGCAGACACCAAATTTATGACAGGGAACGTACAATAAATTTATTAATTCAAATTAAAAATCTTTTGAAGAACTAGAGTTTTTCTTGTTGTTTTTAAAGCAACATCTGCTAAAAGCCAATTTTCTTAAAAAGAAATCTTTTTCTGGCTTTTGTTTTGAAAACTTTTAGAAGATTCTTTATTCTTTTATATTTAAAATAATTGCATATAATTAATACACCGAAATTTATTAATATGTCTGTGGCCATAAGGAAAAAGTGCTTAAGTCATATTTTACTGCTAGTGCTTTTTAACTTTCAAGTCGATTTTCATAAATTTGTTCTTTTGCAGTTAAATTATGAAATACGGTGTTTTTAAATATTTTTTTAAACATCGTTCCACAAACTAAAGATATCAATTTGATATATACCAAAGTATAAATTTAATTAAGCTTTTATTTGAAAAAAGATAAGCTGCGTCATAGTCGTAGTCATAGTCATAGTCATTGTCCTTGCGCTATAACTTACCTAAAAATCGCAGAAAAAACATTAGATTTCGTTGAGGTGTACTTTCAAATATGGAAATTACAGGGGTGCCATTAACTCAAACTCGTGTCTCTCGACTTAAGCACTTTTTCCTTTCATCATGTGGCAAACATGATATTTTACTTTGCAGAAAGATAAAAAATATTTGTTGTTTTTCAAAAATATCAAAACTTTCATTGATATGAAGCTCCACATAGATAAATAAATGGAATGTAAACAGTATTTATACTCGTGTAATATGGCAGTGTCTAATTAAATCTTAAATCCAATTTAGAACATTATATTTTTGGGCTAGCTAACGGGGGATAAAGCTAAACATAGTTTCTTATTATCTATTTACCTATATGTGAAAAAAAACCTGCACGACAATTTAAAAAAAAGCTCGTACGAGCTTTTAAATTAAAATAAAATTGTTTTGTTTCCCTTTCAAAAAAATGGAATATGCAAAAAAGTGTATGTACTCCCCAGTCGTAAGTACTTACAATTTTACTGATTAACCCATTATTTTTGTTTTAGAAGTTCAAAAAGTATGCGGTACCCTACAATTTTTGCCTACAAACATCAAAAAGTTAATAGATTACTGATCAAGGAGAATGTAATATGTTGTCTACCAGAAAAATTTAAAAAAACAATATCGAAAAAAATTTGAGATACGTCCTTTTTATATTAAGCCATCGATACAATGACTTTTTTTACATTATTAACTACAAAAATGTGTGCGTTTTGAGATATGCTTAAGTTGCAATAAAGGAGCGATATAGAACATTTCTTCACGCTACGAGTATCTCTTTTTATTTATTTAGGTTTTTTTCTATTTTTCAATGTTGCTACTCACGTATAGCGATTTATTAACAGAAAAGTATGTACGATGTCTATAAACATGCAAAAATTAAAACCAATAAATCTATTTCGTTCTAAAACATATGCATAAATAAAAATACACACGAACATAAATCTATACACATTCAGTATATACTGTGTACCCATCTAGCATTTGGAAGATAGTTTTTTTAAAAAATCACCTTGCTGGGTCTTTTAAGAGTACTATTGGTGATGAAAAACTGACTAATCACATACACGATCAAAAAAGCACTCGAAAATGCTCACCTGGAAGGATGAAAAATGCTCAATGAAAAACATATAATGCAGGCGCTTAAAAAGTAATTATAATTATGTAGTCGTATTTTATGATCATATTTTACGCAGATTGACACTGCTTGAGTATAACGATTAGCAACATGACTGAAAGACTATTCGAAAAAGACTTATAAATGAAGTGAAATAAGACTAATAAATTATTAGAAAAAGATTCAAAAAATACTCTAAATACTACTGTAAAGAGGTCAAAAACTGACTCTACACTAATGTAGAAAAAGACTCATAAATGACTTATCAAGAGGAGTAGTCACGACAAAAGTATATTTTATAGTCAGAGCATATTAATATGCTTATTAATCACTCAAAGGAGTCAAAAAAGTCTAGATTTTGATTGAAAATGTAAAAAAATGCTGCCTGGGTATAACTGTGTCTATGTATGTATATTTATATTGACAGATTTGTGTATTTACATATACACATTACCTGACTTTTAGTCATAAAATATCATGAGCAGAAAATTTTTTTCTGTTCATCATTAAATGGTTTATTTAGGTGTCAATAATATGTATATTGAATAGCAAAACACATTCACATAAACATACATACATACCCAAAAACGTTTAAATATGCACGTAAATGTGTTTGAAAGAAAATGACACCAAGATATTTACGAAGGAATGTATTTTTTTCGAGGTTTGTTAAAAGCACACAATCATTTATATAATGGATATGGATTTTTGTTTTAAACATATCGATTTGATATAAAGAAAGCTTTTGCCTATCAAGCCTAATTTTTGATTTAGTCGTAAGTGACAAAAATTTAATTTTTAGTACAAGTTTTTTATTAAATATTAAAAATTATTTTTTGTACATAACTTGTCGGTTACGATAAAATTTTACAGCCTGTAGCTTAAAAGTTATCAACAATTTTGGCATTTTAATAGTTCTAAACTATGCTGGGTAGGCCTATAAAATGTTCATTTCTATAAAAAAAAGTATATTTTCGATCACATGTCGCTTACGATAATATCGAAAAAAGGCTCGATATATCAAAAACTATTTTGTCAATAATTTATCATAAACAATTTGTCCATAAGCACTGGATTTTTGTGGGCAAACCTTACTAAAGAAGACACTGATCGGTTTGAAGAATATCACTGAGAAAAGTTTTTAGGGTAGCGAACACCAAAGGTGAAAAGGAACCCTATTGTTTTCGCAACGCTGTCCATCTGGCTGTCTGCCAGTCATAGGGTATTTTATAGAGAACTACTATGAGAACTATTTTAT
Source organism: Tachina fera (assembly GCA_905220375.1). Lineage (NCBI taxonomy): Eukaryota > Metazoa > Arthropoda > Insecta > Diptera > Tachinidae > Tachina > Tachina fera. The sequence continues at coordinate 184,532,723 of LR999963.1, forward strand.
AGAGAACTACTACTAAGAGCTACAGACTTGAAATTTGGACAGAGTATGAAGAACTTTGGCCGCTGCAACAGCAAATACACGAAAGATAAAATTAAAGGGCGTTCAAAACGAGCAAAGAAAAATATTGAAACAGACTACAACAATTAACAATTAAATAAAAAAAATAAAAATTAATGGTTGTTCTTTCTATCATTTAATATAATTTTTCCAAAATTATAAAATCGCCAAACCAAAAAAAAATTGCCAAAAATCTTAAAAAATCGCCAACGAAAAAAGTGCCAAATAAAAAAAATTTAAAACTAAAATAAATCGCCAAAATGAAATAAAACACCTATATGAAAACAATCAATAAAAAGAAGAGAAAATCGCAAAAATAAAAGAAAACGCCAAAAACCGAAAAATGGCCAAAACGAGAAAAAAAGGGCCAAAACTAAAGAAATCGCCAAAATTTAAAAAACGCTAAAAACGCCAAACTTAAAACAACGCTCAAAACCGAAAAAAATCCTAAAAACGATACAAAAGTCGCCAAAAATTTAAAACAAATCGCTTAAACCAAAAAAGCGCCAAATTAAAAAAAATTCTAAAACTAAAATAAATCGCCAAAAACCGGAAAAATAGCCCAAATGAAAAAAATCGCCAAAATGAAGAAATAAATCGCCAAATTGGAAAATATAGATAAAATAAGGAGAAAATCGCAAGAGTAAAAAAACGCAAAAACCAAGAAAAGTTGCAAAAACGAGAAAAAAAGTGCCAGAACTAAAAAAATTTATAAAATTTAAAAAACCCCAAAAACACCAAAATTAAAAAAATGCCACATAAAAAAACGCTCAAAACCGAAAAAAGTTCTAAGAATAAAAAAAAAATTGCCAAAACGAAAAAAAGCGCCAAAATGGAAAATATAGATAAGAAGAGGAGAAAAATGGAAAAGTAAAGAAACGCCAAAAGCCGAAAAAAATGTACGAAACGAAAAAAAGTGTCAAAGCTAAAGAAATCGCCAAAATTAAAAAAAAAACAAAAACGCCAAACTTAAAACAACGCCACATAAAAAAACGCTCAAACCCGAAAAATCTTAAATACGAAAAAAATTGTCAAAAATCTAAAAAAAAATCGCCGAAACGAAAAAAAGCGCCAAAATGGAAAATATAGATAAGAAGAGGAGAAAAACGGAAAAGTAAAAAAACGCCAAAAGCCGAATAAAATGTACGAAACGAAAAAAATTGTCAAAGCTAAAGAAATCGCAAGAATTAAAAAAAAAAAACGCCACATAAAAAAACGCTCAAGCCCGAAAAAATCTTAAAAACGAAAAAAATTTTCAAAAATCTAAAAAAATCGCCGAAACGAAAAAGCACCATATTCAAAAAAGTTTCTAAATCTAAAATAAATCGCCAAAACCGGAAAAATAGCCAGAATGAAAAAAATCGCCAAAATGAAAAGAGAAACGGCAAAATAAAAAAATGAGATAAAAAGGGGGGAGACAAATGCAAAAGTAAAAATAAACGCCAAAAACCGAAAAAAATTGCAAAAACGAGAAAAAGAGCCAAAACTAAGGATATCGCCAAAATTTAAAAAACTCCAAGAACGCCAAACTTAGAAAAAACGCCATATAAAAAAAAAACGCTCAGAACCGAAAAAAGTTTCAAAACTATATATCGCTCATTTACTTCAATAGTGGCACAACTCAAAAAAAAACCAGTTTTGCAGAAAATGCGTTTGAAGTTTTCAATTTGCATACAACTCAATGGAGAAATTAAAAAAAAATCTTCTCTCAGGAGGTAATGGTACAAGCTATTTGCATGAAATTTGTACATAAGATAAAATACAAAATGCCGCATCTTTCTGCATTATTAACTCAAAAAAACCATTTTTTGAGTTATGCCACTATTGAATTAGAGCTTAACGGGCAGTTTCAAGGATGGCTTTCAATCGCTATCCATATTGTTTGAAATTTACTCACCACCCTCTTTAACCTTTAAATCACCCTCAAAAAAACTTACGTTTGTTACCCCCGTGTGTGGTTTTTCACACATATGCAATATCTACATATATATTTTCTTGTAGCAACATAGTTCTTTTGCAATCAAAGCCAGCATTTATATAGTTTTAATGATATATTTATTTCATAGTTAGTTATATTTTACAATAATTTTTCTGCAATACATTTTTCACATACATTGCGATTATGGGAACGTTTACAAGCGCCTTTTTGGCAGAAACAGCACATCGTTTGGTGAATATAGTTTTTATATTTTGATTTCTCGCTATAACAAATGTGACATCGAGACTTTCCTTCGATTATGGGAGGAATAGTCTTTTGCTTTTTTGATGGAATTCCCGAAGACTGTGCTGAACTTTGCAAAGCTTCGGAAGGTTCATGAACCAGTGAAATTTGGGATGGGATTATTGAGCCTCTAGGTTCATCCACTAAATTTGTTTGACCTATAGCAGAAAGCAAAGACACTGCTGATTGAGTTCTTGGTAAGCCTTTTCGTATAGTCATGTAAGGCTTTGCAAGAGATATTCCCAGCTCACGCAGAAAAATTCGACGTACAATTGGCTTATTTCCTTTCCAATTTGGATTTATATCTTTAAATATAATGAACGCATTTAAAGCTGAGATGTCAATAATATTTGAAAAAACAGCAATTGGCCATCGATTTGTTTTTCTTTTTGAACTATAGCAAGATAACATTTTATCCACTGTATCCACACCACCTATAGAAAAAAGTTTTTAAGGTGAATTTCAATAAAGCTAATATAAAAAGCATCAAAACGGACCTTTGGTTTTATTATAGAATTTAATTATTTCTGGCAATTTTTTTCCATCAGAGTCTACGTCACTCGAATGATGCATTGTACTCTGCAGTACTACGCAGTTATCCTTTCTTCCGATGTATGAAACAAGAGTTGTATTTCCGGTAAATGCAAAAGTTGACTGGAACAACGGAATCTTCTTGCATTCTAGTAGTTTTGGTGGTATGCTTTTTTTATTTTTACGCATAGTACCCACCATTGTCAACCCACGAGACAACAACTTTTGTCCAAGTTGGTAGGATGAAAAAAAGTTGTCCATTGTTATGTTATGTCCCTTCAGTCCATGAACTAAGTCCAAAACAACACGTTCTCCCTGATTTTTTTCAGGTAGACTTCCAATAGGCTTTCCCAGATACGGCTGAATTTTCCACACGTAGCACGTTTCAGAGCAAACCAAAAGCCAAAATTTAATGCCATATCTTTCAGGTTTAGAAGGCATATATTGTCTAAAGTTACATCTTCCACGAAATCCTAGCAACTGTTCGTCAACTGTAACACACTCAGATGGATTGAAATAATGACCCAACAACTCTGCCCATTTGTCAAAAATCTCACGAATCGGAGAAAATTTGTCAATAGAGCTTGCTTGCCGTCTGCTTACAACGTCATCAAAACGAATTACACGACTGATATACTGAAATGTTTTTTTTGACATTATCGCTCTAAATATGGGACGTCCATAGTCACCATCGAACAAATCCAACATTGTTTCATTCTTTGATCTAATATATTGCAATTATAGCTAAAACACAACATAAATTCAATAAAAAATAAAATACCTGTACACTCCAGCCAAAATAAGAACACCAATATATGCGTATAGCAAGCCTGAGTCAATTTCTGTATAACCATCGCCGCATTCTACCTTTGCATATATGTTTGACCACTTCAGGATTATCTTTTCAATTGCCGGAGGAAAAAACAACATAAAGGCATCTTTGATATTGTTGACACGTGCCCTTGCATATCTAGTTGTACCTGGATTTAAATTTATTATGTTTTCGTTCCGAGATCTTGCGAAGCGATTGTGAACTGGTTGGTGACTCCATACAGTACCGTCTTTTGACAAAAATAATGGATCCTCCATTATTTGATCCGATGGCACCTCTATTTCATCGGTGTCCTGATTTTCGTTACTATTTTCGGAATCATATTCAGATATTTCCGATGCACAGTTTTCTTCTGGCGAGAAATTATCCTCGCTGTCGCAAAAATCGTCCTCGTCAGAAACATTCAAAATTGCTTCCAATTCCTCGTCGGTAAGATATTTTGGTCTAGCCATTTTACAATTATAAATCACAAAATAATACTGTTCTAATTAATTTTTGCACTATATATATCAAAGAACCTTTTGCACTCAAAGCAAACAAGACACTGATTTCATTCTTTATTAGTTTTTACAATAACCATTTGTGGTTTAGCTATTCACACTAAAAAAAAATCCGTTATTATTTGCTGTTGGTGATCAGCAACAAACTAAAAAAAGCTTGTGTCTATTTTATGTTAGCACTCACTTCATAAATCGTACATTGCATGCAGCTAGCAACAATATAAAAAATATTAACAAGTGGCAACCAAAAATATTTTACGTAGAAACTTCATATGTGTGGAAAACCACACATGAGGGTAGGTTACGTAAGTTTTGAAATATTTCGTTTTTAAATAATATTTTTTAATCAAAAACTTTTTTTTTGTGCTTAGTTGATATTATAAACAAAGTCAAGAAATTTCATTAGTATCCTCCAACAAGTTTTTGGGATATCCTACAAAAATGATTCATTTTGTGTGGTTTTCCACACAAGGGTGATTTAAAGGTTAATTGATATTTATACAAAATGTCACGCTAAATTCCCTGATGGCCTTATTACATTCTCATGTTTCTTTTTTTTTCATTTAAATAATTAATTTAAACGCATATAAAATATTATATGCATAAAATTTAATGATAGTGTCAGTAATACTCTAATTGCAATTAAAATTACACCCAACATCAAGCGAACATAAAGTATGTAATCAACTGTACATATTTAGTATTTGTACAACGGCAGCCAAGTCTTAAATAGTTAGATAGACAGACAAACAGACAGACAGACATTCAGCCATACTGAACATACATACATAAATAACTAATTTACATGTAAATATAATATATGTACAAGGCCATAAACAAATACGAGTACCAACACAATAATACATTAACGTTGATTATTGTTGCAGCGCACACAACCAATGAAAAAATAATAATAATTGAAATAGTAACAATTATTGTTGTTGTTGTTATTGTTTTAATTGCCAGGTAACCAAATGTGTTAAAATTTAGTGTATTGGCTTAATATTACCAAAAAAAAATCTGAATAGGAATAATAATAATAATAAAAGTTTTTCTTTTTTGACAAGTGCGCAGATTCCCACAGTAAAAGGGCGTATTCCCTGAAAGTTTTTTAAAGGTTATAAAAATCCATTAGAAAAGTTTGCCAAGAACTTTTCATTTAATAAGAAAATGTTCTTCTTATTAATTAAATAAAAGTTTTATTTAATTCTACATTATTTCACCTTTCTTGTAATACTTAATTAGAAACTTTAAAGGTTAAATAATTTGATTTTATGTTTGAGTATAAATTTGTTTTAAGCTAACTCAAGGCTTAAGATATTTTATTGTGAAATTATTATTATTTTTGCTTGATTATTTCATTTACTTGGAATTATTCATTATCTTGACTATGTCATCTGTAATATTTCCACAGAAATTTTTATAAAAAAATTAATATTTGTACAATTTATTTTATATTTTTTTTTATATATTGAAGGTTTTTATTCTATTCTAAAACAAACAACTCGCAATAAGCAATTTTGCTTGAAATCAAGTGTTAAGGAGCCCATAGACACCTACTGATTGCATCTACTGCCGCTTAACCCTTGGTATACGTGTGTGATTGATATTTTGCCACAAACTTAACAATCATCGTTTAAAATAAAAATTTATAAAATAAACATTGTTAGAATGCAAGATATTAATAAAAAACTTATTTTCTTTACACATTTTTTTTTCAAAACTTATGTTTTGTTTGTTTAACTTTCTTTTTTTCAGTAAAGCGTAAAATTAAAAAAAATACATATCATAAAAATTAACAAATTAATTTTTTGTGCAATTGAAAAACTGTCAGCAGTATGAGTTCATTTCAAAACCAAAACTATTTTGGCTTAAAAAGCGATACGAACTTTAGCCCATTCAAATTATAAACATAGAAACCAATTAAGTTCGAAAAATAGTAGCTAAACTAACTTAAATTAATAGCCATGGGCCTGTGGCAAAAATTAAATAAATATACTTAATAGTAACAAACCAAAAAAGTTTTTCTTAAGTAGAACAAAAATAAGCAAATTAACTAACATGTGCATAATTAGTAAAGAATAAACGACAATGGTAAGTCTGTTGTAAATTAGAGATGGTAAATTTGAGCTTTCATTACAAAAACACGTTTCAGCAAAATTGAAATACGATGAGTCAAAACAATTCACGTATTCCATTTTCAAGAAAGTTTAGTATATAAGGCAGAAATCTACATCAACTGACACCACACACAGTGGATCAACACAGAAAAACGCTGATGATGAAGGTTTAGTGGCCTTCGAAAACGGCTGGCTGTTCCGTTCAACTATGTGTTGTCAGAATATTTACAACTAACTTTGATGTTATTTGTTCATTAATATTTATCACATGTTATTTGGCTTAAAAAGCGATACGAACTTTAGCCCGTTCAAATTATAAATATAGAAACTATTTTGATTTTTCATACTGCATTGTCTATGCAACAAATACATTAACAACAATTTAAAATTTACCAACCCATGCTTATAGCATGTGCATAAGCATTATGTGCCTATATAAGCCCCTTAAGACCAATTTTATTCAAGTCACACTATCTATTGTCCAGGGTTGAATTTTCTTTGATTTACACTTTAATTCAACAGTATACTCTAGTGAAAAGGGAACTATAATTCAATTCCAACCATTCAGTTGTACTAAAGATTAATTCAAGCCTTGAATTGTACTGAAATTCAGCCTTTTATTACAATTGAACTCAAATATATTTCAAGCTCTTAAAACAATACTTTTAAAATAGAAGGGAAAATGAAATTCATTTCTTTTCTTATTATAATTTTTTTCACATGTGCCTTTACTATTGTTTTGTTGATTTTAATCACATTTTACTTTTAAAAATTCACTTTTTTATTTATCTTCTTATTTTTTTTACCAAAATTTCAATTTTATTAATAAATAAATTATGTATTTGATAACCCTATGGGAACTCAAACTCATTTGTAAGTACCTTCAAACTGGTTTTTTAATAACCACAACTGGTTGATTAAGTGACTTTTTTCCTTGTCGGCGACTCACTACTTTAACATAGGCATGTCATAGGCAGTAGTCAATTGGCCATCTCTGCATGACTTTTAAATTGACTACTAACTACTTATTTTTCAACTACTCTGAAGTCACTTAATATCTGTTATAGTTAAATAAATATTTATGTAAATCTTCATACACATTTGTATATCATATACATACATACATATGTGTATACTATTTATAATGAAAATATGTATATTGATATAAAGAAATAATTAGTATTTTTATATTTAAAACAAAAATACATATATACATTTATACGAAAGTTTGTCCTGCTCATAGAAAATATTACACATATTAAGTATTGAAATTATTATTTTTTTTTTCAACACAAACATTTTTTCATTTGATTTCATGGCATGCTTCTTTTGATTTTTTTTATTTTCTTTTCATTTACTTAATTTGCTTTTATTTATTTCTTACGTGTGCTTCTATTCAATATGTTTGGTTGATATCTGCATGAGATTTAAACCAATTTTTAGTCACTTGCAAAATAATTAATTTATAGCTAGTGTTTTTTGTCAATCGACTATTTTATTTACTACAGGGAAGGTTTGCACTTACACATGTGTATCTATGTATGTATGTTGTTTAATTTTTTATTTAAAAATATTTTTAAACTTGAAAATTACTTGATAAAATTCTTGAATTCAATTTTATTTCCAGTTAAATTTCAAGTGCTTGAATTTTAATTTTCTGAGTGCTTATTGGTCCGTCACGCGCTATTTTCTTAAAAACCGTAGAAGCTACCGACCTGAAACTTGGACAGGGTATGTAAAAATTTGACCGCTACAACAACAAATGCATGAAAATTAAAAATTAAAGTGTGTTCCAAAACGAGCAACGAAAAATTTTAAAATCTTATGTAATATACATACAATTGTATATACATATGTATGTATATTGACACTTGAGATTTGTAAAACTAGTGAATTTTTATACAGATTACAACATAAACACTTAAACTAAAAAAAATTAAATTAAAGATTGTAAGCATTTTTGACTGAGTAATTTTGACAATTTTTTGTACTTGGAAATCGTAAGAGTTAAACTCTTGAAATTTTCGAAAACGGTAAAACTAAAAAATCCCAAACTTGAAATATCGCCAAAAAAGAAAAAAAATCGCAAAAAAAATCACCAAAACCAAAAAAAGCACCAAATTAAAAAAATTCTAACAATAAATTTAATCGACAAAACCGAAAAAATCGCCAAAACCCGAAAAAGGTGCCAAAACTAAAAACATCGCCTAAATGAAAAAAAATCGCCGAAATGGGGAACAATCCAAACTGCAAAAAAGCCAAAAACCGAAAAAAATCGCCAAAACGAGAAAAAAATGCAAAACTTAAAAAAAAATCGCCAAAAACCGAAAAAACGCCAAAACTAAAAAACTAAAAACATCACCTAAATGAAAAATAAATCGCAGAAATGGGGAACAATCCAAACTGTAAAATCGCCAAAAAAACCGAAAAAACGCCAAAACTAAAAAACTAAAAAAACACTCAAAACCAAAAAAAAATCCCAAAAACGAAATAAATACCACCCAAATATAAATATATATATTGTATAGACTAAAGTTTATATTGAATTACATATCTAGCGTCCATATGGAACCTTTCATTGAATTTATTATTTCATAAAAATATACTTATATGTAAATAGGTATTTCAATTAAAAAATGCTTGAAATTTTTTTGTTCTATTTTTATTAAATTAAATTAAAACACTAATTTTTTGAGCTTTAGGTCAGTTTATACTAAATTTATTGGTTCAATATTTCGTTAACCTTCGGTTAACTTTTTCAGGATTTATATTGTTTCTCGTTTTTTTGATATATATATATATATATATATATATATATATATCAAAAAACTAAATAAAAAATATATATATATATATATATCAAAAAACTAAATAAAAAATAAATATATATATATATATATATCAAAAAACTAAATATCAAAAAAACGAGAAACAATATAAATCCTGAAGAAGTTAACCGAAGGTTAAGGAAATATTGAACCAACAAATTTAGTATAAACTGACCTAAAGCTCAAAAAAATAGTGTTTTAATTTAACTTAAAAAAAGGTCGAAAAATTAGAAAAAAATATTTATTTTTATTTAATGAACTTTTTACTTCTTTTTGTTTCAGATTTAATATTTGCGCGAAAATTCGAAAGAAGGGGCTTCATTAAACAAGTCTCGCAAGTTTGCCCAATTGCATAAATGATAATTTTAAGAGTTCTCCTGAAAACCCTTAGTAATTAATAAAAATTTATTAAAAATAAAAATAATTAATAAAAATATTTCATTAAAAAAAATAATAAAAATACTGGCGGCAAATTACGGCTGCCGATACGACTCGTAATTTAAAAATATTTCTATACAGTAATATTTTTAAATTACGAGTCTTAGCGAATGTCGTGATTTGCCCTGCCCCTTACTTAACTTAAGCCCAATTAAAAGATTATTTCTGATAAAAATAATAAAAATTTTACATTTTAAGATACGAGTAAAATTCAACAAAAATATTTATAAAGCATGTAAAATATTTCTTTAAGTGTATTTTTTTTATAAACATTTGCCCTTTAAAAATCTCTTGCAATCATAAACAAAATCGCAATGTTTTACCGCAATCGAACAACGTTACAGCTGAATGTATGTGTATGTATGTGTGTGCGTCAGTTTGAGTATTTGTGTGCGTGTGTGTGTGTGTGCAAATGCCTGAGTAATATTTTATTTACAAATTACAGCAGATACAAAAAAAGCAATTACAATTGTATGCTTGTATGCAACACTTAATATTTATGTGTGTCAATGCACCAAAACTTGTAACCATGAACCCCAGGTGATGATGAATTCTACACATGTGAAAGTGTAGTCATTCTGCAACCAATAACAAAATGTGTTGTTTAACATTTAACCAAGCGCTGGCGAAGTAATGAAGAATTTAAAAGGGGAAATAAAAACTAAATAAATCTGACAGCAGCAGGAATGAATGCATTAGAAATAGATGTGTAATAAACATTATACTACACATGGCTTGTTGCACAAGGTGCAAGTACAGCGGTTAAGATTTAAACAAAAACAGTTTAGCCTTATTGCAATATTTTAACAAGCAGCACCACGGATTAAATAACTGCTTATGCACTCAACACTTAATTCAGATACACTGAGTAACAATTAAGTGTAACTAAAATGTACACAAGTTTTGTATTGCATTCTAGAATTTCTAGTCTTAAGAGATATTGTTATAAAATCGTGTTAAAAAGCATTCTTCATATTCAATTTCCTCTTACTAACAAGTTCGAAGGATCATGTGCTGCCATCATTACTATTTTAGTTTTGAAACACTTGATACTTTTATTACTTTTCAAACAACTTGCGTCATTAAATTTTTTCGATTGGTCAATGAAACGAATAAAAGAAATTTCGAAGAAAATCCAAGTTATTGCAATTAAAAAAAAACTAGTATTATTTTTATATACTTAAGCACTTTTGTGTATTAAGGTTCTTGTTCTTTATACAAGTGCCCCTAACGAGTATCTATCTCTACAACACTTTAAAAGTTAGTTATAAATAATTTAGTAAGATGTGATTGTACATATTGTCTTGTCCAACTAATAAAAGGATACTCTATTGTTTCTATTTTTGTTTACTTTTTCTATTTTATTAAGCACTTAATTAAAAGGAGAAACTTAAGTTAAACGGAAATATATAACAAGAAATTGTAGTGCTTTAATTAGAAAAAATTTCAAGTTGCAACAATTCTATTTTTGTAGTGTTTTATAAATGCAAAGACTTCTTATATCTTACTCTTTGTATCCTTCCTCTTTAGGGGTTATTATCTTTAGTATTTAGTTGTTGTTTAACTATGAAATTAATTGTTAAATAGAAAGAAAGAAGTTTCTAATTTGAAAAAATCTTTCCAAAAAAGAAAGTTTTGTTACAAAGAGTGTTTTTAATTAATTATTTTTTTTTGGAAGAAATGCTACTTATAAGCTTTTTCTAAGACAAAAGCAGTGTTATACAGTCAAAGTCAAGTTTTCTTTAAAAAATATTAGATGTGGCACAGTCTTAAAGTTTCTATAAGAAAATTGTGCTGCAACACGATTAACTTTTTTATAAGAATTGAATACTGAGACTTATTAATTTCCATAAGAAAACTGTGCTGCGGTACCCTCAAATTTTTTATAAAAAAAAATGTGGCTTGACAAAATCGAAATTTTTGTATAAAAAGTGTGATCTGACTCTGTCAATTTTTCTATGAAAAAGTTTTTTTTAAACAGTAAAATTTTCCATAAGAAATATATTAAGAAACGTAAATTTTTCTATAAAAAAATTAGATGTGAAACAGTCGACTTTGCTTTTTCTATTCCATAACAATAGAATACCAAGATATAGTCAACTTTTCTATAAGAAAACTGTGTCTTGACACAATGAGAGTTTATATTTAAAAAGTGTGCCACTTTTCAATAAAAAAATTGTTTCATGACAACGATTTAAAATAAGAGAAGTGCTTTGTAACTCAGTCAAACTTGACACATTAAATTGTTCTATTAAAAAAATAGATCAATGTATCTATAACACAACTGGAATGTGAAACAGTCAACTTTTCTATAAGAAAAGTGGAATGTGGAAAAGTAAAGTTTTTTATAAGATAAGTGGTATGCAGCACTATTACCTTTTCTATTAGAATACAACACTAAAACATAGCTTTTTCTATAGGAAAATTTAACTATGATACAGTTTACTTTTCTATCAGAAAACTGTGCCCTGACACAATCAAAATTTATGCATAAAAAGTGTGCTGTGTAGCTGTCAATTTTTCTATAAAAGAAGTGTTTTATAACACAGTAAAAATTTTCATAATAAACTAGTTTTGCAACACAGTCATACTCGATCACTTTCAACTTTGCTGTCAGAAAAACAGACAAACTTCTCAATAGTAAGAAGGATGTGATGTAAAACAGATTTTCTATAAGAAAAATCGAATGTGAAACAGTCAACTTTTCTTAAAGAATAGAATACTGATACTTAGCATTTTCTATGAGAAAAGTGAGCTGTAGTACGGTCAACTTTTCAATAAGAAAACTATGACTTTACACATTTAGAATATATGTTTAAAAAGTGTGCTGTGGCTATGTAATTTACTTTATAGGAAAACTGTTTTATTACACAGTAAAATTCCATAAGAAATTTATTTTACAACACAGTTTTATTTGAGCACCCTTAACTTTTCTATAAAAAAATGGTATGTTAAAGAGTCAACTTTTCTATAAGAAAGATTAATTGCGAAGTAGCCAACTTTTCTATAAGAAAAATGGGATGTGAAACAGTAAAGTTTTCTTTAAGAGAACTGTGGATTGACACAAACAGAATTTATATTTAAAAAAGTTTGCTTTGACGTGCTCAATTTTTCTCCACTTGATGATAGAGCTTAAGAACATGGTCCTTTTAATAGCATCAGTGTTGCCATATATAGTTTTTAGCTTTTTTAAAATCTTGAGTGAAAACTAATGTACGAAAAAAAGAAAATTATATATCAATTTAAACTGATTTATAAACCAGGTAATAAAAAAATTAAAAAAATATTTTTACAAAAATTTGCAGCATATATGGAATAAAAATAACTCAGTATTAGTTGAATTAAATATTACTAATAAATATGTTGTTTAGGTTTCTTATTGAGGTCGGTGCCCAGCACGTTTGAAGCACATACATATTTCTGCGTCCACCAATCTATTTCCCTGCTATCAAATACCAATAGTGCATTTATTAAAAAATATATGGCCTAATATGACTGAAAATAATTTTATTTTACCTATTCTTTGATGCTTTTTTTCTCAGAAAATTCAGTTCTAAGTGATTTTAATTTAAATTTTATTAAACATGATTCTATAATTATTATCAATATGTTTTTTTTAAAGTGTAATAAAATTTGCTGTAATAGTTTCTTAAGAGTTTAAAATCTTAAAATTTTGCTTAATGTACAAAAATTTTCTTTAAACTAACAAATACATTAACCTAGTTACAATTTTTGGCCCGTATTTTGAGATGAAGAAAAAAAACATTTACTCTCTTATTTATTAAGCCCATACCACATATACATTTGAATAACTTACGTTTGCATAACACTAGTCTTATAAGTATTAAAGCAGCATCTGTTTCAAATCTCTAATACGACCAATTGACCAATAATGCAATTGCAAATCCTTGCATCTTTATGTAAATTCCTATAACCCAGCAAAAAATACAACTTATTAATACAAAAAATATACATAAACTATAACATATAACAAGGTCAGGGCACCAGCTCATAATTGACATTTAGACATTTATTGTTAAAAAAAACATTTTTCATTTATTTGAATCAGTGCCCATTTTATAACATGAATAAAAATATAGTAATAAAAAACAACAAGTACAAAAAATTCTTTGCTGGGCTCTAACATACGTGTACGAATTTTAAAAGTGGACATTAGAATTGGCAAATAGCCAGGCCAAAAGCTTTAATCATTTAATATGAGAAGAAAAAAAATTAAAAACCAAAATTTAAAAGAAAAACGTAGAGATAAAAAACAAATAGGAAATGAAAAACAAACAATGAAACAAACAAACTGACAGGCCAGAGCAGAGCCAGAAAATAAATGCAGCCTATTTTAAAATTACAATAGTTCAAAATATCATTTTTAGTTTGTGTTCATTCTAAAATACATTACACATATTCACATGCACACACACACACACACAAATACTCACACAATAATATTAAATATATTCGTTTTTTAAGTGCTGATCAAAAATTTACCAAATAACTTTAAGTAAAAAAAAAAATACTGCAATTTCTTTAAAAAGAATATTGGAAGTTTTTTCTTCTCGTGTAACAAAATTAAGATCCAGTTTTTTTTTTTGAATAGGGTAAAAAATTTACTACACAGGCTGAAAGCCACAAAATGCCAAAATAATCGTTTAAGTAGTCTTTGAGTATTGGCCATCAAATAACTATGAATGCATGCAGGTAAAAAAAAACATGCTCATATGCAAATAAATTCATTAATTTTACAACGAATATTTATAACTATAAGCGCTCAACAACTTTGCTTATACACATTTTTTAAATTAAGTAGCACAAGCAACTTTTACTAAAATTTATAAACTATGTGAGCTGCAATGCAACGAATGAGTATAAAAATACTCTGACTTTTTAATCAAATACACATGCGTATATACAGGGCTATTTTATTTAAACACACATATATAACATGTTTTAAAGTACACATTTTCCATTCCCATTTTATATGCACAAATAAATGTTTACTATGGGGAATGATAAATTAATAGCCCGAGTATCATGCTTATACTTTAATTGTCCGATTAAATATCCATAGTCTGATTATAAGCATACTCAAACCATAACAGCTAAAGAGAGTTATTGTATTTTAATCCTTTGCATAAATGAAGAAGAGAAGTTCATGTACATTGGAATTGGATATACTCATAGTTGCTTGAGAGAATATATGTAAGCTAGAGCCCTGCGTAAGAGCATTTAAAAGAACTTTCAAGACATGAGAGATTTTTTAAATACTTTATTGTAGCAAAGAAATTTGTTTCAGTTATTTCAGGTATATAAGTAAAAAAGAAAATACCTTTTCGCGAAAGAATTTGTGATGTTTGCTTTTTCCTACGCAAGGGTGCGTAAACAAAAGTCATATATGTACATTAGAGTGGCCGTTAGTTTTATGGAAAAAATTGTTTGTTGATATCTTTTATTCTCTCCCCCAAATCGATTAAATTTTTTGTAAAAATAAAATAAAAAAACTCATAGCGATAATTGTGTTTTTTTTGGGGGTGAGTCCGGCCCTCAAAAATGGACCTCAAGGCCATTTATTTAATTGAATTTTTTTTTGTTTTTGTTTTTTTTTTAGTTTTCTTTTATTTATATGTATGAAATAATTTAATAGATATAAGCTCTTATTTTACTTGCTTATTATAAATAATTTTCATATAAATATAATTTTGTTACATAAAATTTTTGGTATTTTGTTGGATATTTTCCTCATTATTTTCTAAAATATTAACTTAAGCAAAAAACTTTCTGTTAGATTAATGTTGCTGACTAGCAGAGCTAAACTTTTGCCGTGTATTATGTTCTTGTAAAATGATGTTTTAAAAAGATAGTCATATGCAAGAAATTACATTTTAAAATAGGCGTGAAGGCCAACTTTGAGGGGCGAACCCACCCCCTAAAATACAACTTATTGCTATGAAATTTTTTTGTATAATTTTTTTACATAAAACTCAACCGATATGAGGGGAGAGATAATCAAAACTCAAAAAAGAAATAAATAACGGCCACCCTAATGTACATACACTCATAAGTTGTGTGTGTGTGCTCTTTTATTTTAGCAGAGACACCATCAAAAAATCACTGCCACGAACCACTTACCCAAGTCAAGAACCTTTTAGCAAAGGAACAAACCATATTTAACATTCCACAAACTAAGCTAAAATCACCAAAATTCCAGGAGTTCCTCGGCACTTCCCCGGAAAACTACGGCAACACTGAAAATCTAAAAAATCCGCAGTGACAGCTTCATCATGTTATGGTAGTACATTTGTTATCATTATTTGTAATCAGGTGAAGACACTAATTCTTCTTGTGATATTTGGAGAATTTACGACGAACACGAAGTGTTCGCGACATCATTTGCAAACACTCATATACATGAACATAACTACCTCCATGTTGCTTCGCCTATTATACGAAAGCATTTATTGTTGGCTTAGTATAATACATGCAACGGCAAATATATTTAAAAATCAAGACATATTTACATTTCAAGAATGTTTATGCAGGGCTCTAATGTGAACTTACGAATTATTTGCCCTACAATTATGATTATACACAGTTACTAAAATTAAGATTATTTATTTAGGTATATAAAGTTTTTATTTTTTTTAGTACTTATTGCCATTCTCTGGTAAGCACTGCAGTATTCTGGAGGACCATTTGGAATACGACGGCCTAATGTAGCTGAGTAGACCCTGTAATCCATAAATAAAATAACATTTGTTATAATTTGTTAAATTTAGTTACGAAGCTTAACGTTCCTTATTTTAAATAAAAACCATTAAAATATCGCATTGTAAAGAAGCTGCTTATTAGTCAAATTTATTTATTCATAATGTTTAACATTTATATTTCAGTTATTTATTTTATTGCTTCTGTTTAAACTTTTATTAACATGGACGAACGCAGACAGCAGATTATTTTAAGCCTACAAATATTTTTTTTTATATTTATTATATAAAAATAAAATACTTAGTTTCAGGCTATTAAAAAAATAAATATGCCTAAACGGAATTGGTATTTTTTTATAGCAAAACACATTTGAGTGAATTGTTTTTAAATTGGACCTTTTCCTGGAAAATTCTTTTTAAAAAAGGCAACAAAAATATGTAAAACAAAAATACTCGTATCAAATAAAATGAAAATAAATATTTCTTAGAGCATAATTTACATCTTGTAATTTTGTAAATTTCTTTATTTTATCCTTTTTAGTTACACAAGAATATTTGTTGGTTGTATTAAATGTGGTATGAAGTGTTTTTATGTTCAAAATTTATGTTTATTTCATGCTAAATATTATTGCGTTGGTCCGAAAAGTTTTTTTTTTTTTTGCTTTATAAATATATATAAATAAGTTTTACAAACATTTTTATTATAACTGTATTTTTTTAAATATTTCAAGACTCATTTAACAACCCATAATCAATGCAAAAAAACCAAAAAAAGACTAAATAAAATAGAATGTAGAACTATATGCAAGGATATAAATAATCTGTGGTACTTTTTTTTGAAACACACTTGTTAGCTGAGCTAAATATTTTAAAAGCTTAAGTTGAAGTAATCAAAAGATTAGAATAATATTTATAGTTATTTTGGGCAGCATTTGGTTCATCAATATTAAACATAATATTTTATATTTTCTTTTTCAAATTATTCCAAAACAAAAGCTTTTTCATATAAATTCACAACATGTCAGATACAAAAAAGTGTGCCAAAATACGCCCATTTAAATATTTAAATATTATTATTTTAACAGGCTTTCTTTGCAAAACAAGGCTTTGTAGAAAAATAAAACTCTTGCTAGGATACAATATTATAAGATTTTTATGTTTGGTTGGTGTATGTGAAAACTTTGGCTCTCAAGGAATGACGTTTGACGACCACTGCTGCCCCAGGCTTTTACTATATGCTGATCTCTGTTTTTTTAAAGTGAACTTTCAGCATCTTAAAAGCTTAAATACCTTGATAACGCATAAATAAAAACGTAACACAAGAGGTATTCTATTAAAATATTTAATAAGTGAGTAAATTTTAAATGGATTTTTTAACTCAAATTTGTCTTTTACTTGTAATCAATTAAGTACAAAAATACTGTGCAAGAACGAATACAAAGTAGAAAAATTACAAAAAAAAAGCGAAAAAAAATAGAAATGTGCCCTAATTAACTAAGAAGATTTAGGACGTCTTTGTTTGAAAATTTTTTTGAGTTCTTGTGTTTTGAATTGTCTAAATTATTTTTTTCAAAAATAATTGTTGTTTTTGATAATTAAATTAATAATTTTATTATTATTTATTTTTATTATTTTAATTTTTATTATTATTATTTTAAAACATAAAAATTTAATTAAACTATTACAAAATAGATTGAAAAATATATAAAAAATATGTGTTGGATATAATGTTTGGAACAAAATCATAAAGCAAGTACACAAACCTTTTAGCATAGACAATAAATAATAATTGTTTTAAAGAATCACAACTGTTGCTTCTTTTCTAGGGCATTGTTGGTATTTTTTTTACCAAATCTATTTTTTTATTACTTAAAACTAACTGAAATAAAATACAAATTACTAAAAAGGTCTAAGTATTTTCTTTGTAAATCCATTTAGAAATTAAAAATCGGTTAATATTGAACTGAGTTAGAGGTTGATAAGTACATATAGGTATTAAAAAACCAGATTTTTACTCGTAACTCAAGATTTTGCTGCTATTTAAAAAATTGAGAAAACAGTTTGTTGTTATACGCAACATTACCTACAAGTCAATGTAATTAATAAAATGCAATCACTACATTAAATTAAATTTATGTTGATTCAATATGAATTAACTTTGATTCAACATGGTGTTTCGTAATATTTCAGTATTGCATTAACATTGTTTGAACTAGGAATAACTTTCATTCAACATGATTCTTCATTTTGTTTTATTGGTACTGAAATGTTAAATCAATATGAAATAAAATTAATTTATTATTAAATGTTTTCTTTGGTGATAACTGTAAATCATGTTAAATTAACATGAACTTTATATATAAAGCAAAATCATTGCCTAACAATTTTAAATTAACCATGTTTATTTACATAGATTTTAATAAGAAATTTGTCTGTGTGTATATATTTAATAGAAGTGAGCACAAGCAGTAAAAAAGTACAAAGTATTGAATTTTTTCCAAGAGCCAATATTGTTTAAAGTGGTGATCGTAATTGAGTGTAAAGCAAAAATAGAGCACAATGAAACAGAAAAACACAAAAACCCTTTTACAACAATTGAATCGATAGTTGTGTCAAGTGTACAATATTTTTATTGTACACTTCATAGTGCACCATACTTCATTTCATAAATTCAAAATTTCATAAAATATTAAGTGATAATAAAATTTTTGCAATTATATCCTTTGTAAAAGATATTATTTTTATTTTATTTTTTAGTCTTAAATTAATAAATTATAAAACTTAGAAAAGTATCGCATACGAACGAACACTCTCAAATAATCTACGTTGTTTTTTTACTTTTACACACGCACATATTTTTACACTTGTGTGTCATTCGGTGTGCATTAGTGAAATCTGCTTCGGCACTACAATATTTAATACTATTGATTGGCAGATAAACAAATGATGTTGCATACTTTTGCTAAAAGACAATACCAGTTTTAGTGTTCTCATGAAATCAAGAGCACTAAAGAGAGAGAACAATATAATCAAACATCATGTGCTCACCTCTAGTATATACACATATCGTTAATTTAATACGAAAGGCCCCAACTCATAATTTTTCGAAATAAATATTTTGACATATTTCGATAGACCATTACTAGATACACTTCCTTTATATTAATAAGAGTAATAAAACACAAAATTTGTAAAGTGTTTTTAATAAAAATTACATTTAAAAATTTTTTTATCAATATTTCATCTTTTTTTATTTAGTTTTTTCCTCCTCCTGTAAACTATGAAAAATATGAGTTATATATTTCGTGTTTGGAGATATATAAAGTTTAGATTTTATTGAATCAAGAAATGTTTATATATTATGCAAATTTTTAATTTAGTGTTGTAGTAGTCTTGATATATGAAATGTATATTGGAGTTTTTTTAAGATTTATTTGATATTTAGAAGAAAAAAATGTGACTTATACCATTCTCATAGTTATGAGCACATATGTAAACAAATTATTTAAGTTTAACACTTGTAAACGCACTAGTAATCGAAAATTATTATTTTTTTATTCAGTAAAATTTTTTTTTATTAAAAATACATTAAAATTAATAAGTGAGGATCGTTAAAAACACGAAGCTCTTCATTTCACTTTTTTTATAATTTTTAAGAAAATTTTTATTAATTTTATAGCAGACATAAATTTTCTTTGAACTTAAAATGTTTAATTTGATTAAAAATTTATTTTTAATATAAACTTATATATCTTATATAACTTTGTATAGAATTAATTAATTCATGTATTTAATTTTTTTTTATTATAATTATAAAAATATCGTTTATGATTTTTAAAGTAAAACACAAAAATCCCATTTGATTCCATGATTTAATAATGCATTTCTTACATTAATTGTATTTGATTTGATTATATTTTTAATTAATATCTTCTTCCATATTATTTCTTATTTTAATTTGCTTTGCTAGCAGATAACATATTTATTTTTATTTTACTCAACTGGAATGTCTTAAGGCATTTGAACTAGAATACATTAAATATTTCGTGTATGTATATTCTAATTATTGCAATAACTAAAAGCAACTGTTTTAACAATCTACTGCTCGTGCTATTCATTTGAATTGACCCAATTATTGATTGTGGCAATTAACATTCAGAGTAATATCAGTCGTAAGACAATACAATTCATCTGGGAATATGTAATTTCCTTTTAAATGTGCAAATATTGTGTATTTGAGTGTATGTGTGTGTGTGTGTGTGCACAAAATATCCTTTTGTAAATATTAAAATGTATGTACATATACATTTGTACATATAATTAAAGGTTCTTATTACAAAATTAATACCACAAAAACTCATATAGATGTAAAAACCTTATCTTGTTACACACATTTATTGCAGAGTTAAGTGTATTTGGTTTTGAATCAATGAATTTGAAACACGTAGTAATATAATACGAGTACATATATTTTGTTAGAAAACCCAAAATATTTTGTAATTGTATAACATAAACAAATAAAGATATATAAATTTATATGGACAACCTTCATTTATGTTAGAAAAAGTGAAAATCAGAAGAAGCAATTTTGCAAAAAAAATAATAATAATCAGAAAACAAAAACCAATTATTTTTGCTCGAAAAAATAAAAATTGGAAAATAAAAATTATTTCTGCTCAAATATATAAAAATCAAAACATCATTATTATAATCTCCTAATTTTTATTATAAAAGTCATTAAAATTACAGTCCCTGAAAAATACACCCACAACCCACTCATAAAAATGCACACATACAAGTACCCACATACAAGGGCATTTCCACAGGAATGTCAACATATTGTAGCGTGCAACACCAAACAAATATGCTTGTTTTTTTTTCAAAGAAACCCAACTTTTTTTAATAATATTTAATATACCATCAGCAGCTCTACATTAGGTAAAAATTTAAGAAAAATCAAGTCACTTTGTTTTGAAATACAAGCTTGAATTATTGCTGTCGCACGTAACAAAAAATGAGATTTTGTGGTGGAAAGGAACATATACATATATTTACACGAACATCATTATAAAATAAGTCAAAGTAGACTACCATGAACTCGGTAATTATTTCAGGCTTAAAATTAAAAATGTTATATTAAGAAAAATTAATTAATTATGTTAAGAAAAATTTTATATTAAAATCCAAGAGAACAAAATTAATTTAAACTTGTTCGATAAATATTTTGCTTCATATCATCATATTAGAGTGTAAACCTTCTAACTCACTTCAAGAAAATTTCACAGAAGAGACCAAACACTGTTAAAATTTTCTATATATCGCTTAAGAAATTAGCAGAATTATTTAATTTTTTTATGTCATGTAGATATTAAAATTAAAATAAATATTTTACACAGTTGATGCGAACTACATTTTAACATCATAGGTTTACACACTAAGCCAACCATATGTAATTCATGTCAATTCAACATGATTTACAGTAATCTTCAAAGAAAATGTTTTCTTTAAAAATAACTTTATTTCATGTTGATTTAACATTCCATTACTATCAAATCAAAATGAAAAGTCATGTTGAATTAAAGTTGATTCAAATTCAACGTTAAAACAACATGAACGGAAGAACTATGTTGAAGCAAAGTTATTTTCAGTTAAAACAACATTAATCTAATTTATGAATTAAATTTTAATTCAACATGATTTGATTATTTTATCTTAAATTTATTTTAAATTAAAGTTATGATTTAAGCTTGTGACGCTCTGACTGCAAGACTAATACACTGCCTACTAAATAGCTGGTAATGAGAAGCTTGCCGGCTATTTGAAATAAGCATCAACACACTGAAACAATAAACTCGCCCTTATTCCAGTTGTCAACATTGATGTCACCTCAATTCTGTATCAAACAAGTATTTATACAAAAAAGCAAAGAAACTCAACTGCGCCCAACTATGAACCGTTAAATATCATAAGCGGTCATTCGAAATGAAAAATCTTAAGAGAAACCTGAGTTCGCCGACTTTTTATTTTTTTCGTATTTAAAAAATGGCGTCTGTTGACCGCCGTATTGAATTTGACAACTGACACATTTTTAGTGGTTATTCCGAGATTAAGAAAAATCGATTGACGTACGAATCATCAAAATCGGTCTATGCGTTCTCTTCGATTTCCAGAAAATTTGTGTACTATTCACAGTCTATTTCTGTTTCCAAAGGTCTAGAAAAAGCATGCCCCTGTAGTTAATTGTTTTCGACAGCGCATAGACAAGTATCAATTATTTTTATTATATTAACGTTATGCTGATCTTGACAATTGGAATAAGGTTAATTTTATATAATAAATTTAATACGATTTTCAATATTAATTTCCTTTTACAGGAAGATCAGAGACTTTGAAAAGTAAGAGCAATGATAAGTTGGACCAAATTTAATTCACTGAAAGTTACTAAAAAAAAATTTATTATGCCCTAATTCATTAAGAAGATTTAGGACAGTTTTGTTTGAAAATACTTTTGAGTTCTCGTGTTTGAATTCTCAGAATAATTTCCTTCATAACTGGTTGTTGTCTTTGATAATAAGATATATAAATATTTTTATAATATTCTTAAAACATAAAAATTTAATAAAAAAAATATTAAAAAAATTTATTAGTTATAATGTTTATGTTTGGAACAAAATCATAGACAATAAATTATAATTATTTTAAGAAATCTCAAATGCGGCTTTTTTTTGTTCATAGACAAGACGATTGAATTATGGCGTAAGAAAATCTATGAAGATTTGGTTTGAAAATATTTTTTGGTCTTTCTTTTTGAATTCCTTAAATCATTTTCTGCAAAAAAGGGTTGCTGTCTTTGGTAACAAAATATTAAATAATATTATTACCATGTTTTCAAAATACCAAGAATTAACTTATAGTTTAAAGAATATATGAAAAAATGTGGGTTGGATATAATAGTTTGGAATATATGCGTAAAGCATAGACAATAAATAATAATTAATTTAAAGTATCAAAAGAGCTACTTTTTTTCGTCCATAGACAAGATGATACAATTGTCGAACAGAATAAGCGCATAAAACTTTTAAATTTTATGCCATTCATTAGTTTTTTATATCATTCCACAAATAAGTTTAAAAAAATACAATTTTAATTATATACTAATGATCATCTTTGAAAGCAGCCCAGTTTTGAGTACAATACAGATAAGGTTACTAATGTCAAATCGCTAACAAAACTTATGACTTATTAAAGCGCATTTCAAAGCAAAATACCACTCAACACCTGGTCCTCTACTCTGAAATTCTCTACGAAAGAAAATTCTTTGGCATTTGCATTTAAATAGTTCGTAAATATTAAAAGCTTTATTCAGAAAAAAATTAATTTAGGTTTACAAAAGATTAACAAATCAAATTTTGTATAAAATTTTGTAAACATAAATTATTTTTTTTTTAGAATAAGGCCATTAAGCTTTATCTTTTGTTTAAAGTTACAGGATACACCCAGCTACAGGCAATGCATCAGATTTTTATGCATATATTAACTTAATCTTACATAATTTGTGTATGTATATTTAAAGTAAAGTAAATCCTTTTGATATCAAAAGTATGCAATCGCACAAACATTTATAATTGTAGGTGCCAGTGACCGTCTTCAATTTACAATTCGCCCATTAATACATTGTTGTGGCCAGTTAACGCCTGTGTTTGCCAGATTCAATAAGGGGTGGCGCTAACATGTGTCGGCCAACAAAACGAACATGAGCTCCAGCACAAAGATGATAATAAATTGTAATTCTGTCCACTACATACACATTTGATAACATCGCGTTCACGCTCTTTTTGTTTTTTTTTTTTGTTTTTATTATTCTTCTTACATCAACAACCATCATCATGTGTTAACAAAACCAAAGAATTGACCGATGATGTGTGAACGATAAGGAACAGCAGAGATAGTGGGTGGCGCTGATTTTGGAAGGACATCCACCCTTTGGGAAATTTATTATTTTATTTTTACAAAAAAATTAATTATAGGAATAGCAGAATATATTTTTTTTAGCATTCGGAGTCTATTTCGTTAATTCTATTTCAATATTAATTCATACTTAAAAGTTGTTTTTCATTGAAAAAAAAAAATTATGTGAAAACAAATCTTTTAAATATGAAAAGATATTTAAATATAATTAAAGAAATAGACTTTTATAAACTATCATGAAAGCCCATACTCATAAAAACAATTAGATTAATTTGAAATCTATTTTAAGAAAATTTTGCATTAAAAATTTAAAATAATCGGGCCTATTCTCGTTCCAGTATCGTTTTAAAACGACACATAAAAACGACAATTTTACATTGAAAATATACCGTTTTACCTTAGCACCGTACTACCATTTCAACACATACACAGCGACAGCGTTTTTATGTGTCCTTTTAAAAAGATACTGAAACGACAATAAGCCCAAATAAAACTAAAAAAAAATTATTTGTTTGTGGTTTAAGCAACGTCTACATGTGTATTTCATTTCTTTTTAAAATATCTTGTAAAGAGAGTTGTAAGCAGCGGGTGCAATCAAACTAATAATTGGTAAAAAAAATACTTGTGTGGCAACACTCTATTCTTGAATAGCTGCTGTTGTTATTTACATTTATTTTCTTTGCATACTTCTTACAACTACTATTCGAGCTGAAAAGAAGTCAGCCAATGTAGCAATGGTTAAGTAAGAAAATAAAGAAATTAAAAAAACAATTGAGTATTGAATTTTTGTTTCAACTTTGTTATTAGTTAAACTTCTCATTTGTTTTAATGAAAGTTTAATATAATATCTCTGGTTGTTCTTAGAAAATTGTTGAGTAAAGATTCTCTAATGATCTGCTTTTGCAACAGTAAAATGCGCCTAGAAGACAGCTAAACCTCTCAATAATCAATTTCAATATATTTTTTAATAAAAAAATATTTTACTGATTGAATAAAATAATGATATGTTAAATAAATAGAAATATCTTTGAATATTGTTTAGCTTCTTTTAATCTTTTTTAAAATAAAAAACATTGCAAATTTGTTTTTAATCTATATATTTCGAACCTTTTGGTTCATCATCAGGATCTTTTTTGATTATTATTTGTAAGACAATGAAAATTTAATTTAATTTAAAAAAGCTAAACAATATTCAAAGATATAATACAAGGATCCAGCAAAACAAAAATCAATATATAAATAGAAATGTTAAAAATAAAATTTTAAATCAGTTACAAAAACCAGTTTGTTAAAAAAAATTAGTTGTCATACTTGTTTTCTGTGTATATTTCCTAATGGGTCTCAACAAAATCCAGGAATCAGAGACCACTCATCGATCTTTGGCAAAACAGTTTATCTTAATCCTTCCATATATAATCATAAGCAGATGTGCACGCATACTTGCATACACACGCACTAGCCCACAATCATTCATTTATAAACTTTCTCACATATTGCACTGAAACTGAATTCAATCCATTATAGTTGATTAATAACTTTTATTTCAGCCGGTTGCTGTTGCTGTTGCTGTTGCTGATGGTTTAGCACAGCGAAAACTTTCAAATAATATTTAACACACGAAAATGCAACGAAATTGCACAAATAGATATGCAGTTGAAAGTAGTTGGCAATAAAGGAGGGAGTAAGTGTGTGTGTGAGTGGAAACGAGTAAGAAATAGGGAGAAATTAAGAGATATGGCAGCTGTACCTCTGCATGCAAGAGATAAGTATGCTTATGAATATGCAACTACACTCATACTTCATTTACCACTGAAATAATTACCAGTGTCATGCCAAATTCAGTTTGACATCTGCATAGAAGAACATATTTGCATAAAACAATGAACAGTGACCGTGCGTTGCGAGAATGCCAAAAACCATGAAACATTACTGCAAAGTATAAATGTATGCAAAGGTATGTATGCCTGAGTCTTAGATTAACTGAATGCCCACTGAACATTTGATTATAAATTTTTTTATATTCAAACATATTGTTATAAAAATAAAATAACATAAGTTGAGGTCTAAGGTCAGTTTTTTTTTTTTTGATATGGAAACTTCTATACTGTAGGAGGTAAAAATCTTTTTCACAATACAATCACAAATTTTAAATACGATCGTAAAGCGTTATCAAATCAATGTGAGCTATGTATGAGTGTATTAGTGTAATCATACGAACAAGAAGTACAGAGAAACATAACAGAATTTTAAAGCATACCTTCAGGAGCAATGTTAATTTTAATAGAAATTGCTTGTGAATTTCAATAGTAATGCCAGTGGGGATAATTTTGTTAAAAAGTTGAAAAATATAAAATAAATAAAATACATATAAAAATTTGTAAATAAAAGAGCGTTTTAATTGTCAAATATTTGCTTAACAAATATATAGCGTTCTTTATAAAGAATTCATAATATTATATTATAACATATCTTCATTAGGACGTACTTATGCCTTACACTCAAGCTGGTGCATGACGACAATTGGGTAACAATCTCTATCTCATGCCAATTATTATGGATGGAGATTTTAATTCAAATTTTGCAAACCCACAGTCGCAAGCTTTAACAAAATTTTTATTTGACATTTTCCACTTGGCAATTCTCCACCAACCCCCACAACTAATAATTCCACTACTATAGATGCAGTTTTCCATAGATTTTTAAATACAGTAGAGTCAAATATTTATAAATCTTATCTTAGGTACCATAAGCCAATATTAAAAAAGAAAATTTCATTACTAGATGTTTACACATCTCCCCTGTGATTGTATATTTTTTTTTAAATTAAACAAAGAGTATTATAAAATCTACTGCTTTTTTTATAACAACTATAAATACAATAAATTACTTGGTAACAAATATTATAAAAGCATAAAAAATTTATGGAATCGTATTACATTCATTTAAATAATTCGCAGCAGTATCCAATTAAAAAAAATATTATATTAGATTTATTAGAAATAATATCGTGCCATAACCGCCAAAAAAAGATGAAAAGACATAGTTTTCGAACTTAATTTGTTAAGAAAAATCTCTCATTTGTTATCGTAGAAAAACGAGGCCCAAAAAATATTTGGGCTAATCTTTTCTTGTTAGTTATGGGTCGATATGTTCTTTTAGTTCATAGCTGCAATTAACTGTTGTTAACAGTTCGTAACTAACCGTCAAGGTTCGCAAAAAATTCTGCTCCTGGCTAAAAGGCATAATACTAGTCTTGGAGTCGAAGAACCACAGGTTCAGATTCTGCAGACAAAGAAAAGAAGCTTCGCAGTTTTCGTTTGTTTTTTTTTGTTAAATGAAAGAACGAACGAATGAATTAAGTCTAGCGGGAAGCACAGGACACTGCGACCTGCGCAGTGCCAGAGCACCTCATCTAGACCTACTCCATTGATGAATCTCAGGATTGCCAGTGGGTCCAGAGTTGGCAGTTCCAAATCCTCCAATAGGTGCTTGCACAGTTGGCTATATCTTCTGTGGCATAAAGCTTCACAGTCCTTCAGAATATGCTCTGGAGTTTCATCTTTGTAATCACAGAATCTGCACAGGCTGTTGAGGTGTTCTCTCAGTCTACAATGGCCTGTGAAGAAGCCTGTAAGCCTTCTTAGATTGTTTTTACTCAGGGACATGATAGCTATGAAACGATTTTGGTTATACGTTCCAATCATTAGTTTAGCATGCCTCAATCCTGTGAGATTAAGCCAGAGGTTTTCTCTATTATTCTTGATTTCCCTTCGATATATCTTCCCGTATTTTGTCCAATCCAAATCAATAAAACGGTTCTGGTCCAACCATGGGTGTACTAGCCACTTTCCTGGTCATTTTGTCTGCATTTTAATTTCCTAGCACATCGGCGTGTCCAGGAACCCAGCAGAGTGTGATTTTATTCATGCTGCTTAGTTGATTTAGATTAATGCGACATTCCCACGCTAATTTAGAGGTAAGCTCATATAACATATAAGCTGAGCGCTTTAATAGGCTACTATGCTGACTATGCTAGCAAATAACTATTTTTTCCTTCGCTATCCTCTATCAAGGTTGAATTAAGCACATCTTCCAATGACACTAAAGTTTCAATAACAAATAAACTTCATGTTGAATGAACAATTAAATCATGTTGAATTAAAATTTAAGTCATCATGGTATTTATTTTGTTTGCATCTAACGAATATTTAAGGTTGGTGTGGCTGCAGCGGTAAAATGTGCGTTTCCTAACATGCCATAAATATAATTGTAAATCTTGACTGGCGAAGCCAAAAATGTAACACAATACAAATATCCCTGTGCCATTACACACAATGACGTACATTAAAAAAAATCTATAAAATACAATGACTACATTGAATAAAAAAAATTTCATGTTGTTTCAGCTTGAAATAACTTTGATTCAAAACGGTGCTTTGAGTTATTTCGATATCAAATTCACGTCGTTTCATTAAATAACTTTAAATAAGTCATTTTGACTTAACAGTAAAGGAACGTGAAATCAACATGAAATAAAGTTATTTTAAAAGAAAATATAGTCTATGAAGGTTACTAAAAATCATGTTGAATTAACATGAAACACATATGAACTTAGATCATTGCAAAAAATAAATTTAAATTAACTTTAATTATGTAGATTTTCATATAAAATTGTTTTGTATATAAGATTTGCCTTATTATACCAGCGCAACAAACCCTTGCAAAAACAATCACTGGGTTCTTTTGCAAATTACTCGCATGCATTATTTTATTTTAGGAGCCTGCAAAAATTCTCTGCAAAGTTTGTTTTACATATATCTTTATTTATAAATGTAGAGATATGCATTAAAATATTTATGTGTATGAGCACATTTATTTAATGTGAAACTATTTGCATGTCAGGGTTGTGTAAATCTTTTTCTTTATATTTCATCATCGTATTTAAATATTTACGTATGTTCTGTTCTTCAAGCAGAATCCTAGTGAAATACGACAATAGCATTATGAGTCCTTGTGAGCGTGATAACAGCTTGTTTAATGAAAAATATATAGAGATAAGCAGACATTACAAGGAATTGAAATTTTTCCTGCTAATTACACTTACATATATTCTCAGGTGTTTTCATTAAACTTTATTCTCACATGATTCATTTTCTAACTAATGTATGTATGTGTGTGTTAATTTGGACGTATGAAAGCTGTCTGCTTAAGCACTATTCTCGGACTTGTGTTAATGTATAAATCAAAAGCAGGAATTATAATTATAAACATTAATAAAATAAAATTTCCAAGCAATGTTCAAAATTCTTGTTTTTGTGAATATGGAAAACGAAGTTAATAAAATTCTATATTTGATTTAAAAAG
Source organism: Tachina fera (assembly GCA_905220375.1). Lineage (NCBI taxonomy): Eukaryota > Metazoa > Arthropoda > Insecta > Diptera > Tachinidae > Tachina > Tachina fera. The sequence continues at coordinate 184,562,298 of LR999963.1, forward strand.
AGGGTGATTATTTTCTTTTTAGGGTTCCGCACACCAAAGATGAAAGAAGGAAACCTATTGTTTTCGCTACGCTGTCCGTCTGTCCGCCTGTCCGTCACACGCTGTTTTCTCAGGAACCGTAAAAGCTAGGGACCTGAAATTTGGACAAAGTATGTAGAACTTTGACCGCTACAACAACAAATACATGAGAATTAAAATTTAAAGGGTGTTCCAAAACGAGCAACGAAAAATGCTAAAATGCCATGTAATATACATACAATTGTATGTACACATGTATATTGACACTTGAAATTTGTAAAATTAGTGTATTTTTATATAGACTACAATAATTAATACTAAGATTAAAAAAAGATTAAATTAAAGGGTGGTCCATCACTTAATGCAATATCGACTATGTAATTTTGGCAACTTGCTATATCTTGGAAATCGTAAGAGGCAAACTCTTGAAATTTTTAAAAACGGTAAATCTAATAAATCCGATAAATATAAAATCGCCAAACCAAAAAAAAAAATCGCCGAAAATTTATAAAAATCGCCAAGAAAAAAAACGCCCAAAATTAAAAAAAAATTCTAACACTAAAATAAGTCGCAAAATTCGAAAAAATCGTCCAAATGAAAAAAATCGCCAAAATGAAAAAAGCGCCAGAGCGTGAAAGAGGCTCCAAATAATTGTTAATATGAAAAAAAATCGCCAAAACAGAAAAAAATCGCCAAAATGAGAAAAAAAGTGTTAAAACTAAAAAAAACGCCTAAATGAAAAAAGTCGCCAAAATGAAGAAACGCCAATAAGAGACAATCGCCAAAATTAAAAAGAATCCCCAAAACGAAAAAAATCGCCAAAAAATAAACAAAACGCCAAAAACCGAAAATAAAACGCCAAAACGAGAAAACTCGCCAAAGTAAAAACTAAAAAAAATACTATAATGAAAAAAAACTCCAAAATCCGAATAAATCGCCAAACCAGAAGAAAAAACGCCTATAGGAAAAAATCGCCAAAGTAAAAAAAAATCTGCAAAATTAAAATAAAATCGCCAATATTAAAAAAAAATTTCTAACACTAAAATAAGTCGCAAAATTCGAAAAAATCGTATAAATGAAAAAAATTTTCCAAATGGAAAAAAGCTCCACAAACCGAACAAAATAATTGTTAATAAAAAAATCGTCAAAATTAATTAAAATCGCCAAAACTAAAAAAAATCGCTAAAATTAAAAATCGCGCGAAAAAGCGCCTAAATGAAAAAAGTCGCCAAAATGAAGAAACGCCAAAAACCGAAAATCGCCATAAATAAAAAAAATCGCCAAAACGAAAAAATTGCCCAAAACCGAAAAAAATCGGCAAAACGAGAAAATAAAAAAATCCAAAAACCGAAAAAATCGCCAAAACCAAAAAAAATAGCCTTTATAAAAAAATCGCCAAAACTAAAAATATCGTCAAAATAAAAAAAAATTGCCAAAATTAAAAAAACGTCAAAAGCGAAAAAAAAATTCCAAAACTATGTATATTTTATATAGGCTAAAATACGAACTTTAGCCTTTGACTTTTGAATTACATATCTCGTGTCCGTACGGAACCTTGCGTGCGCGGGTCAAAGTCGCTTTTCACAGAATTTATTTAATTGCATGTTACCAGCTGTCTAGCCTTTAAGCTGTCATATTTGCTAAACATTTTAAATTGCATTTTTGCATAACAATACTCTTAATACTTTTTCCGTAATTGCATAAAATGTTTAGTGTTTTTTTTATTAAAATCCTAATCATTTCCCCTAATGGTGTTGGTGCAACTTCCAGTTCGTTTATTTTGCTCCTAAAAAATAAAAAATAGTTAGTTTAAAATAAAGTAAACATTTTTAGCAAACACAAAAATAACCTAAATGTTACCAAGCAAGAATTTTAAATTGAATTAAAAATTGCAACAAAAAAAAATCTAACAAAAAAGTAACAACATTAAAAATACGAAGAAAAATAAAATTTTTGCATGAGAGCGCACTTCAAACTTTTTTTAAATAACATGAAGTTTTTGCAGGACTCTCATGCTCTGGTACAGCACAGAGAACTTCACAATTTGAGAATTGAAAAATTAAAATTTAACTGTGCTGTGCATATATCAAACAAATGCGTGTGTACATAAAAAAAATAATTCAAATGAAATTTTATGCAAACTTGAAGTCTAAAAAATTTATGTTAAATTTGTTTACTTAACAAACAATTACACTTTTTGGCAATTTAATATTTCTTTGCTTTTCTTTGTAAAAGTTTTGTATTAAAAGCATTTTAAAAATTAAAATCACAGATGCTTTAAAGTTAAACCCCCTCATACAAAAAAATTTAATTTTGCTTGAACTGTACGTTAAGAAAAACTTTCCATACAAAAACCGCTTTTTTGCATATAGGGGGAAATGTTTGTGTGGGAGTCAATCAAATCAATTCTTTAGGTTGAGGAATGCTTTTAACTTACTTTTACTTTAATACTATTTTACTATTTATTGCCTTTTTTCTCAGCAAATTCTTGAACTTTGTGTAAATTTATGTATTTTTTTTTAGGTAATAATTTTTCCCAGAAATTTTTTGTAGTTTTGCATTTTCTTCGCTTCAGTTTGTTGCTGAGTGTTGCATAATTTATTTTTAGTTAGAATAGTTTTCTTCGCAAAAAATAATTAACAAGTAACGAGGGTGGCTTAAAGATTAATTATTCAAATTAAAAAGAAGAATAGAAAATATTTAAGTTATATTTTGATAATTCAACTGTTTAACCGGCAATTTCTTCAAATTGTGACGAAATTGTTTATTTATTTTTAATAATTTTTTTTGCCAAAAAAAAATTATTAAAATTATTAAGTAAAGAAATCTATGTTCCCCTAGACCAATTTATTTTATTACTAATTTAATCTACCCTCGTCTAATACTTAGGCAATTCTTGCAAATGTCAGCTGCAGTCAGTGCTCCATAACAAACAGCATCTGCCTGTTGAGTTGATTTATAAAACATTTAATATAAAATAACTATAGTAGTGCAGCAAGTCTACAAAAACTAAATGTTAATGGCAGTGTTCTCACTAATTAGCAGAGATGTCAACAGCAAGGCAAAACATTGAGGAATAAAATTTACTACAAATTAAAATTGCCAGGTTTTTGCTTTCCTTATAAATATCTAAATATATTCCATTCTTAACATTTGAATAATTTTCGTTATATTCAGATATTCAGCAACTGGCTTAAAAAGATTAAATTGGCAGCAAAGCAATGAACTTTTACAAGTAACAAGCAATCGCAAAACAAGCACTTACGTTGAAATTTCCTTTTTCCAAACGAGAACTTTTTAGTAAGGACACAAAAAACAACCAAAAAAAACTAGCACAATTTATTCTTTACTCTTAACAAATACAACGATGAAGGAAGGCAAAAATATTCGTTATAAACAAGTTATTAATAATCGATTAAACAAAAGAGACAAAGAAATGCTTTTAAGGCCGGTTTTCGGTATCTTCTACAATAACCGATTAAAATAAATAATTTGAATAATCAAAGAGAATAAAACTATTTGATTGATGAAATAGAATAGAAACGATTTGAAATATTACTTAAAATCTATTTTAATGCGGTTGTTGGTTTCTTTTATCATAACCGGTTTCATTAATCTGTTAAAATATTATGTTCATATAACTATATGAATTATGCAATTTGAATAGTCCTAGAGAATAAAACTATTTGAATAAGGGGCTAGAATTTAAACTATTTGAAAAACCGGTTTGAAAAAAACCGGTTGCCCTAGTTTCAGTAAAATTATTTGATTATCCAAATTAAATAAGAGCATTTACGTAACCGGTTTTAATAAAACTTTTGGAGTAACCGGTTAAAAAAAACCCGGTTGGCGTGCAAATTAATTGAACAGCAGTTCCAATGATATTCCAAATTGAATAAAACTATTTCAATAATAAGGTTTTGACACAATTGTTGAATAAACTGGTTTAAATAAAACCGATTGCATTAACCGATTTGAATTCAACAAAATTAAACTGCAATTAAAATAAAATCTCTTAAGTAGCCAAATCGAATAATACCATTTTAATAAACGGTTTTAAGAAACCGTTTTAATAGCCGGTTTTTTTGAAACCGATAAGAATAAAAATTAATTAAAATTCAGTTCCAATAAAATATCTTAATTAACAAAATCGAATAAAACCATTTCAATCAAAGTTTTAAAAAATCTGCTCCAATAACCGGTTTCAACAAAACCGATTGCATGAACCTGTTATCATACAAACTAATTGAATTGCAGCTTCAATAAAATATCTTAAGCAACACAATCGCATAAAGCTATTTAATAAAACCGTTTGTATTAACCGGTTGCCATTCAATAAAATTTAATTGTAGATCCCACAAAATATGTTTAAATAACCAAATCGAATAAAACCCTTACAAATAAATGGTTTAAAAAAACCGTTCCAATAACCGGTGCCAATAACCGGTGCCAATAAAACCGGTTTCATTAACCGGTTAGCAACAGAACTAACTGAATGGCAGTTTCAATAAAATCTCTCAAATAAACAAATCAAATAATACAATTTAAGCAACCGGTTTTCATATAAGCTTTTGAAGAACCGTTTGCAATAAGACCGGTTCTATAACTCTTTCATATCAAACCACTTAAATTCGTTGCTGGTTCCTATAAATTTAGTTAAAGTAATTGATTTTAAGAACCATTTTTAAGAAATGGTTCAAAAAAACCGGTTCCAACAACCGGTTTTTTTTTTTTTTTGAAAACGATAGAAATTTTATTTTATTTTATATTAAATGCTTAATAAAACTTTAACAGGAACCTATCTAAGGTATGATATAGAGAACAACAACAACTTCATAACTCAAAAATTTTAATTTTGAGTTAATAGTGCAGAATTAATCCTTAAATCGTTAAACAAATTTTGTAAAAATTTTGTTAAATTATCTTAGATATAAAACCATAGCGAGAAAACAAACGGTAAAACACAAACAAATTTTCTTATTTTATTGATGTTTTCAATACAAGTTGTTGATCGAACGTTTGCTGTCGACATCGTGGGACAGAACGTAAAATTTTCATTTTCCTTTAAATTGTGTGTGAAGTGAAAACTTGTTTTTTGTAGGTCTAGTTTTTTAAGTTGTGATTGTTTTTGGTATAATGTTTTTATGCATTTAAAAAATTGGATTTCTTCCACTGCTTTTTTCTTCAGGGTTGTTGGCACTAATTAATTTTGCGTTTACAAAATTTTAACGTAAAAATAGGCACTGACATAGCCACCAACTCTAAGGAAGCAATAAAAAATTTCTTGGAAAAAAATTTCTTGAATTGTAAAAAGTGCAACAAAATTTTCAAGTTTTTGTCTCAGCCAGCAGCTTAAAATATAATTTAATTTCATAAAAAATATCTAAACTTTTTTTACCACCTTATAGATTCTAGCTTTCAAATATCATTCCATCAAAAAGAATTCACTTTAATAGAAAAAACAAGAAAAGCTCCTTAATTCTGACACTTGTACTGTTGGCATTTGATGCTTAAATGTGCAAGTGTGGGTGTTTTTTTAACTTAAAAAAAACTTAAATGTCTAACAAAAGTAAAAAAAAGGTACAAAAATATTCCCCTCAAAGGTATATTGGATTGTTGTATTTTTTTCACATTTGCAAAAACTTATTTTGCTTAGCGAAGCACTTAATGCAAGCAAGTACACAAACCGTTTGATACTTCAATTTGTTTTTTTTTTCTTAAAAAAAATAAAGCAACAAGACAAATACTTTTGTTTCAAAGACAGAAAAAAACAAAATAGTTTGAAAGGTGCAAGACTGATTTTTTTTTGTGTAAAAGGGGAGCACGTTTTAACAATAAAAACGATTTTATATAAACGACAATGAGGTAGGAAATTTGACGATGATTTGCAAAGGACCAGCATCAGCAATATAACAATCAAAAATAACAATCGTTATATTAAAATTCTCTTTAGTACCAAATAGGGGCAAACATTTAATCGAAAACTCAACAGCTCAGGCGGTGCACTGTGAGACATTGCCCGCTTATAATATTTTTTTATTAAAGAAATTAAAAATCTTTTGTCATTAAAGTTTAAATTGTAAATTGATTTTAAACAAATTGCTGTATATGATTCAAAAACGTCATAACTCAAAAATTTAAACTAGTTCTGACATCATTATTCGTGTTGTCTAAAAAATTTCATATATACCTTCTGTATACCCAACTCTTGAGATACAATATATATATATATATATTACTTAGCATTTCGTGGCTGCTAAGTAACACTTAGGTGCTTGTTTTGAATAGTGGTTGAAGTCTACTGAATTATTGCCTAGCAGACATGCTTAACCAACAACCAATTAATTTTCTAAATTCGTTATCTTTTTCGTTTAAATTTGAGTGTAAATTAAAAAGCTTATGCCCTAATTCTGTTCTACGATTGTGTCGTCTTGTCTATGGACGGCAAAAAGCCGCAGTTGTGATTCTTTAAAACAATTATTATTTATTGTCTATGCTAGAAGCTTCGTGTATTTGCTGTATGATTTTGTTGAAAACATTATATCCAACCCATATTCTTTCAAATATTTTTCAAACTATTGTATAATACTTTCATTTAATTTTTATGTTTAAAAAATATGGTAATAATATTTTGATTTTTCATTATCAAAGACAACAACCATTTTTGAAGAAAATAATTTAGAGAATTCAAACACAAGAACTTAAAAGTATTTTCAAATAAAAACGTCCTAAATTTTCTTACTGAATTAGGGCATTAAGCTCGTTTTCCTTTGAGTTGTAAAGTTAGTGAAGTAAATAGGTTATATATTGATGAGCCATTGACATCAAATTGTCTCGTAATTGACTTTTTTCATGTGTCAAAATTTCTTACATGGTTGTGAGACGCTTTGAAATAAGACCCAAGGAAACAACCCCCAAATAAGAAACGAAATAAGCTCCAATAAAATCCAATTAAAAACAAAGCCCACTTGAAAAAACTGAAGATTAAATAAGTCCAAGAAAATTAAATAAATCCTAACCAATCGCAAGATGGGCCTTATTTCAGAGCTTTGGCTATGACATTTTCAATTTTATGCATAAAAAATTGTTTTTATTGATTTTGAAAATTATTTATTTACTGCCCCATAAATTCTTCTAATCAAACCCACTGTGCACTTGTGTTACTGTCATCATTATTGTGTTGAAATTCTGCAATGAAACGCTAACAAGTGTGTGAATATTAAACGTCTGCTTAAGCTTAACTCGAGCATTTTTCTTTTCATATATTAACAAAGTTATTCAATTGTATATTCGACAAAAGGCAATATGTACATTTGTATCGAAATAGTTGTTAAGAAATGCAGAAATGATATTTACTAAATTGAAATGGCAAGCGAAATAATGAATTTAAATACGTAGCAGAGATTGACTGACAGCAGAAATCTGAATTGAACCCAATTCTAAGGAATAGTTGCGAAGTAAAATAATATTTTAAACGAACTATTAAAAACAGTTTATGTGTGTGGGTGAGAATGGGAATGTATATATATGTGTGCTTGAGAGCATATATGTATGTGTGTGTAATGTATATTATTTCAGGCATGTACTATCAAGTTAATTTCAACACGATACTAAGAAGCAACACAAAAGTGCAATTGCTTTAAGTGATTGTAATTCAAAGAAGTGTTGATAGAACGAAATTTAATATTCTAGTGATTGCTGTAAGATATGCAAATATTCAAAAGTAATGTTGTTAGTGTGTCATACACACTAAAAATCAAAATCTTAAGAGCATATTCATAGTTAAAATAAAGTATACTTTAATAGTTAAAAACCAGTATTGTTTATGGTAAGACTGGGTTTAACAGTCTGACAGTCATTAAATAATAAGACCACAAATTTTTCTGATGTGCATTAATGTCTATTTGTACCAGTTGTTATAGAAAAGTTCAAGTGGTTGCATTAAACTACTCCTGTATCAGCTGATGCTGGTCGTAATGTAACTCGGGAGCTCTTTCTTTGATCGATATTGTATAGCAAAATCATCGGCAAAGTATAATATATAGCCAATCAAATGGCTACTAAACACAACTTTGAAAATTTAATATGCCTCATTGACACCAGAGGCGCTGCAACAAAGCATTATTAAATACACGCAAAAAGCAGAGTTGTAAAAGAATGAAGCTTTCCTCTATCTCTTTCTTCACCACCTGTCTTCTATATCAATATTCCATTTCTAAGGAAAATAATAAGCTGAAAGTAGTATTACCACTTAAACATATATACATGACTAAATATATAATTTGAGATTTTACAACTTAAAAATTATATTGTCGAAATTTAAGTCCTCGCATTACCGACACTTATTGAAATTAGTATAAAAATTTATCACAAAGGCCGTTGCAGTTAGACTCCTTTATGTTTGGCAATTTGTGTTGAATATATTATTTCAAAACTTTATAAGTGTTAGCGTTAGAACTGATAAGAACCTTTATTAGAGGTAATACATGACTGACACCTTTCGTGAAAATTAATCTCACACAGAAAATTTCACTAACGTAGTAAACATATACTATATAATTGGTGACTCCTGGTGCAAGGATGTTGTTTTCTTACAGGCAGAAAATTTTCGCAATACAGGCAGCAAAAAGTCGTAAAATTCATTTTGAATGCACGAACGTAACTTTCAATTGATGAAATGTCAAAAATTGAGCTGTTATCTTTTGACATTTATTATGTAAAAAGGTGTGAAATTTTAATCATGGAACATCACACTCTTGTTTCAACTTTTTCGCCGTCGTTTCGGTGTTGCTCAATGTTGTTGTATGTTCAATTTTGTTGTATTTTCAATGTTGTTGTATATTTAATGCAGTCGTACACAGCTGTGTTAACGTCGTCGACGGCGTTTACATTAACAGCAAAATGAAATTTAACGACAAACATCACAATTTCGGGGTTAAGACGCCGTCAACGACGTCGACATTAACTCTAGCATTAGTTTAAAAAAATGATTATAATTGAAAAAGTAATTTCCATAAAAAACTATGCCCAATTATTTACGTATATTTTAAGCTGGTGACAATGAGTACTCTAAAAAATATACATAAGTAAATAGTCTTAATTTAAATAACTGCGTATAATCATAATTGTAGGGCAAACAACTCGTACCTACACATACTTGCTCCTAAGCAACTAGGATAAGAGTCAATTCCAACACACAAGAACATCTATACATCGTTTATGGGGAAAGCTAAAATACGATGCAACTGAAGCGTATTGACCGTCTCTCATGTTGATAACCTTAGTATACTTATACTCAGACTATTTACTCACACTCAGAATATTTATTTATTTACTTATCATTCGCTACCGTACATACATTTGCGTATATAAAATGAAATGGAAAATATGTTTTGGCTATTTAAAAACGCTTTATATGTATAAATAAATAAAATAGCCCTGTATGTATGCACGTGCAGCCGATTAATACTCACAGTATTTTTATACTCGTGCGTATAGTTGTAGCTTATATATATATAGTCCATATATTTTATTCATAGTTGTTTGTGCAGCATATTAAAAAAATGTTTAAAAGTAGTTGTTGTTATAGTTACTGCTACGTTTTCGTTTTATAGTTAATACGTGTGCTTGCATACGAACGTGTTATTTTTTATTTTTAGCTGTATTCATTCATAGTTGCTTGACGGCCAATACTGAAAGACAACTTGAAACGACTCTTGTATCATTTTCTGATGTCTCTAACAACTTCAAAATGTTTTAAGTATTGTAATAATCTTTCAGACTTGTTTTGGATTAAAAAAAATCAGCAAATTTAGACATTAGAATTAAAAATTATTATGACTATAAATACTTTTTAAGAAAAATTTGTATTGAAATTTACTCTAAAAAACCTTTTTAAAGCCCTAATAAGTTTTTTAAATAAGCTTAAGCTTTTTCAATATAATGAGATTATTCAGGCTTATTTTGGACAAATAAAAGAAAGGGTCGAAGTTTACAAAATTTTCAGGTGAGTTAATCATTTCCAGTTATAAATTATGAGGAGCCTATTGGTAAGCTTTCACAGTACATACAATAGGAACACCTTAGGCTAACTTGGGTAACAAAAAACTAAGAAAAAAACGAAGCGAAATTTGAAAAATGTTCTTAAAAATTGGTCTGTCTCATCGCGATATACAGTATGTTGCACACTTAGAAATATTTGCCTAACTTTTAAAATTAGTAACAGGCCATAAACAAACTTTTATATTGTAATAAGGACTTCCGAGGCTAAATTTGAGACAAATAATATAGAAAAAAACATGTCAGTGATCAGAAAATTTTTATAAGACACATATAATCTTTTTTCTACTTAAGGGCATTTTATGAGGTCACAAACGTACGTTTGTACGCTTTTGATGCACAAAAAGTATAGAAAACAAAACTTTTTCTTTTTCGATTTGATAGCATTTTGGCAGCTCTATGTTTAGTGCAAAAGATGGATTTTATTGAGTTTAAGTTTTCATATTAATAGTTATAAATTTGTTTATACGAACGTACGCAAAATAGAAGTCAACTTTGGCTGACAGTAGTGAAATATAAAAATCTGTGAAATGGAAAAGTGATTATTTATTTTAAAAGTGTACTAAAGTAGGTCTCTATCAAGTATTTACACAATAAAATATCTCTACTGGTTTTTGTTTAATTGGCTTAACTGCCGGTTGCAAACGTACAATTTTTCTACTTGTTTTTTTATTATTATCACCTAATCTCGTTCCCATTTTAGAACTTTTTTTGTTCTCCTTATACTTTTCTCTTCTTACTATTTGGTAATAGAGTGATTTTGAAGAAAGAGTGCAAACATAACATATCTTTTGCATGTAAAATAATAATACTTATGTATATAAAAATGTCTTTACAAGTAGCTTAAGAAGAAAATATAAAATTTTCCAGCTTCCAGCCCAATTTCCTCAACTAAACCACATGAGATATGCTATTAAGCCATTCCATTATGTAAACATAGACTTTTTATAATTAAAAACAATAAAACAAAATGATAATCAACATTTAATTTTTCCATCCTGGTAGACTAATCGGGGGAAATGTCCATATACTTTTTCTTTTAAATCAGATGTTTTTTATTATAATCACGTATTTAATTTTTTATATAAATTTTTAGTTTGAAACAATAATTAAAAAATATACAAAATTTCAAACCGGCCACACTTTAGCACCCCAGAATTCGAAAAGTGTTCATTATAAAAAAATATTTGGAATGCCCATTCATATCCACTAGAAGTATAATTATGTGCCCCTATGGCTGAGTGGTAGCGATACCAGCCTCTCAGTCCAGAGGTCGTGGGTTCGATTCCCACCATAAACTCTGGGTGTTTTCTGCAAACAAGCTAATCGCTTTGCAGGTTGTGTTTGTTCTTTAAAAAAAATTTTTCAAATATTAAGGAATTTTGGAACACAAATTTGCTTTTTGCGTTTCACGAATAATTACTCATACAAATGGTATTATATAGGCAGAGTATGAGCAATATTTATTTTAATGTTAATATTAATCATACGCCACATGTACTTAATGTTGAAAAAGATTACTTGTTACTGTGATTGACTTATGCTAGGAACACAATTGGGACGAACGACGAATTTCGTCCACGTCGACGAATTCTTCGATAAGCATTCGCTGCGTAAATTCGTCGTGTGAAGCACAATAACGACGAATTTATTCACCGAATTCTTCTCTAATATTTGAGAAAGTTGGTTGTTGTGTGTACAAAATCAGAGAGAAGGAGAGAGAGAATTTTCTCTCAATTTTGATTTTTCATCGTTCGTCGGCGTACAAAATAGAAATAAATCTATCTCAGAGTTCGTCACGCACGACGAATTTCGTTGTACGGCGGTGTTGTGTTCATTTTCATATGCACAAATGTGTTTTATTTTTTATGACGAAAGTTCGCACCGAAAAATTCGTCGTTCGTCCCAGTTGTGTTCCTAGCATTATTTCCATTTCCTTTATGGTAAGAAAAAATCACCTTACATACCTTCATAATTCACCAAAAACAAAATGAAAATTTAATCGCTGATTCAGCCGTAATAAAAAAAACAAATTCCATGTCTTGGAAAAAATTACTGTATATTCCATACAACTTTTCTATTATTATTTTTGACATAAAAAAAACATACAAAGTGTTAAAAATACAAATGGAAAACTAGGTTAATATGCTGCTTAGCCATTAGGTCTTATACAAAATCAAAAAATGCTGATAAAAACAACATTAATAAAAGGCGTTTTTATTAACGAATGTACTAACATTTCAACTTTAACTGAAATTAAAACAATTTCTTTAAGTTCTTGTTTAACCTCAAATGCAATAATATTACAATTTCTTTTTTGCTCACATGTAAACTACATTCAAGCAGTAATAACAATTATATAGAGTAAATAAAAAAAAATAAAGAACTTCCGAAATTGAATTTATATTTCGTTAGAAAATTCACTTGCCTGGTTGAAAAAGAAAATCCTTGAATTTTTTTGATGCTTTTTGTTTGACTTTTTTTTTAAAGAAAAAAATTAAATCAAATACTTAACAAAGATATACTCGAGCACGTCCGTTAACATTTCGTTACAATTTTATTGCATACACGCCTTTGACTAATTTCAGACTTATAAAGAAGAAATAGTACTTGTGCATACAATAGTCAAATATCCAATAAGAAAACAAAAATAAGTATTATAGGCGGCTGCCAAAAAATTTTTGTTAGCCTTCAGCAATATAATAATTATTTTACCCTGAAAGTATAGCTGCTTAATTAGAAATTGTACAAAAAAAGAAACTTAGTTTGAAAAAGATTTTATACACAATTTTCTTATATTTTTTAATCTTATTTAGCGCGTATAAAAATGAATACGACCTTAGAAAAATCTTTGTTTTGTCATTGGTTAGGCAATTCAAAAAAACCTTATAAGATCCGAATGCTTAAACAGTCGAATCCGCTTTAGAGCAACATGCTTTCTTGAAAAAAAAATCGGATTACTGAAAGCGATACAAGTCCCTGCACTAATTTTAAACGCAGCTAGTCTTATTCACTTCGCTTTAGAGAAACATCGCTTTACTGAAAATATCGTATTACTGAAAACCGAAAGCAGCCCCACAACTACGTTTTGTATGAAACTTACTTCGCTTTAGTGAAAAAAAAAGACAAGTTTAAAATATTGTGCATGTTTTGTCCTTTAAAAAATTAAATGGCAAAATGTATTTGTATTTTTCTATTATATTGTACTGATTTTAAGCAGTACGCTTAACTGTAATAAATCTCAGTAATCCAAACTACGTTCTAGAGAAAAAATCGGTTAACTGGGTTTTTTTTATTTCCAGTAAAGCGGAGTCGACTGTAGTAATTTGCATTTCTCAATAATTTATTGGGAGTTGGTCTATAAGCATTGGCGCTTTGTAAGCTTTTCGAACTTAACTTAAGTCTACTGGTAATTGCATATTGTTAACTTTGCTCTTTACAACGAAAAAAATACCTTTTTATTCCTCCTTGATATACAAGAAAGTAAAAAAATTTTTTTCGCCCTATTGAGAATTTGTTAATTTTGCATTAAGACTCTGTAGAAATTTGTGATATATATGTGACAATAATACATAAATCTAGTGCGTACCAAAATTTTGTCATCAACAAATGTCTGCATAAATTTCAAATGATTAATAGACATATATTCAAAAAAGAATTTTGCTTTTAATTTTAAATCAATAGCATTTCTCTTCTTATTCTAAATAGAAAAGTAAAAAAAAAAACAAAAGCTCAAAAACAAAGATATTTACTTGAGCAAGAATAATTAAACGACTTACACAAACACAACAACTTTGATTAAAAAAAACCAAATCAAATAACAAAAAAATTAAAACTTTTTTCCCCTTAAAAATTTCAACTGCACTCATTAACACAGACAAAGAGAAAAATTATGCAATTGCAACAACTTAGAAAAAAAGTTGTCAATTTACTCTTGTCACTAAACACAATTATCGCTTTCACCTCATTAACAAAAATTATCATTTATCATAATTTTTGTAAGAGAAAATAGTAAAAAAAATAAATAAAGCATAAACTTTTATCAAGCTATATTTTTCCATTTTAATGTAAATTAAAATTTAATGCTATGCAATGTTTTTTTTTCTCTTCATGTGATAAAAAGCATTTATTTTTCAATAAATTTTGTATAAAGTATTTTTGTATTATGTATAAACATTTATTAAGTCATTCATTATGATCTTTTTTAAGGTTTTTGTATAAAAAATAAAAATTAAATACAATAAACTTTTAATAAAAAGTTTATATAAATTAAACACAATAAACTTTTTATAAAGTGTTTGTTTGAAAAATAAAAATTATAGAAACAATTAATTTATTTAAGTATTATTTATTGTTGGTTAAATATTTAGGGGAGACGGGAATGAGAGTTTTGCAGTAAGATCAGCTAAATATTAGACTTTTTATGCAAAATCCATTTTTTAGCAATATAAATTTGTTTTAAATAAATTAAATGAAAAACGATTTTGATTTACATGCGAAGGGTTCCTTGATGAGCTTTTTTCGGCGTTTTTTTTTTGTATTTTAATTATTTTTTTAAAGTTTTGGTACTTTTTTCGATTTTCGACTATTTACTTTTGGTGATTTTTTACATTTTGTCGATTTATTTAAATTTTAGTAATATTTTTCATTTAAGGGTTTTTTTGTTTTTTTTCAGTTTTAGCGTTTTTTTCATTCGGTCGATTTTTTTGTTTTTTGATTATTTTTTATGTTTTGGCACTTTTTTGGTTTTTGGCGAATTTTTACTTCATTTCGACTATTTACTTTTGGTGATTTTTTTGCATTTCAGCGATTTATTTAAACTTTAGTGATATTGTCAATTTAAGCGTTTGTTTTAGATTTTAGGATTTTTTTTGGTATTTGGCATTTTTTTACTTTAAGCATTTTTTCGTTTTTTTGCTGCTGTTTTTATTTTAAGTTTTTTTTTTTAATTTATACCCTTTTTTGCTCTAGCGATTTTTTTTTCCTATTTTTTTACTCCTGCGATTTTTTGTTTTTTGCTATTTTTTTAGTTTTGGCGATTTTTCGGTTATTGGTGGTTTTTAGTTAGTTTAGGCGGTTTTTTTTTATTTTAAAGATTTTTTAATTTTTTTCAAATTTATACTTTTGGTGATTTTTTTGCATTTTAGCGATTTATTTAAATTTATTGCTATTCTTCATTTAAGCGTTTTTTTCGATTTTGAGATTTTTTCGGTTTTTGGCGTTTTTATTAGTTTTAGCGTTTTTTTGTTTTTTTTTGCAACTCATTTTATTTAATTTTTTTCAATTTTGACCTTTTTTCGTTACCGATTTTTTTTCGTTTGTTTTATTCTTGCGATTTTTTGTTTATGGTGATTTTTTAGTTTTTGGCGCTTTTTCGTTTTTGACGACTTTTATTTTTTTTACTTTTTTTGGTTTTTCGAATTTTTACTGGTGTTGATATTTTTTTTCATTTTAGCGATTTATTTAAATTTTAGTGATATTTTTCATTTAAGGGTGTTTTGTTTTGAGATTTTTTTGGGTTTTTGGGGTCTTTTTTTCAATTTTAGCTTTTTTGGTCAGGACATTTTTTTATGCCACTGATTTTGTTTAAAGCGCTTGTTGACCTCTTTTTTGCTTTAGTGATTTTTTTTGTTTTTTCATTCTGGCGATATTTTGTTTTTTTTTTTTTGATATTTTAGTTTAGGCGGTTTTTTTGGTTTTTGGCAATTTTTTTATTTTTTTTTTCTTGAATTTGTACTTTTTGTGATTTTTTGCATTTTAGCGATTTAAATTTTAGTAAAATTTTTCATTTAAACGTGTTTTCAACTTTGAGATTTTTTTGGCGTTTTTTTTTTGGTTTTTGGCGTTTTTATTAGTTTATTTTTTTCGTTTTTTTTTGCATCTGATTTTATTTAAGCATTTTTTTTTTTAATTTTAACCCAATTTCTTGTCTTTGGCGATTTATTTTAGTTTCAGCTATTTTTTGTTTGTTTTAAAGCTTTCTTTTCGTTCGTTTTTCTGCTTTAGGGAGCTTTTCGGGTAGTTTTTGGTTTAAAGCTTCGTACTCTGCTCGAAGTTGTAAAAAATTTTCAGCAACATTGATTATTTCGCGTGAAAAATTTTACATGTGATAAATTTCTAACTTTCTCGCTTTTGTTGCTTGAAAGTATGCAACATGCTGCCAGATAGATTTTACGTATTTTTCGTCAGGCTCAAGCGGTTAATTTTAGCTTAGGCGTTTTCTTTTTACCTTTGGGGATTTTTTGGCTTTTCGCGATTTTATAGTTTTATGCGATAAAATACATGAAAAAATTACTGAATGCTTGAAGCTTAGACTGCATAAATATTACTGCCGATTTATCGAAAACAATCAAAAATTTTCCCCTGCCTATTTATAATGAACATAAAAAGAAAGCTCTTAAATTCTTTTTAAATTTCAATATAAATAGACAAACAAGAATTTTAGATTGCCTTCTATAAACTGCCAGTTAAAATATCTTTAGGGCTTATTCGAATGAAAAATACCTCTAAGCATCCCTACCCATTATAATTTTAGGCAAGTTGGTTTAAAATTTACGAAGCAATAATATTTTTATCTTTAAATAAAAAAAAACTATCGTAATTGATGACCCAGGCGACACGGCACTATTTCAGTATTTCAGCATTTGCCTGCAGCAGCCAGCATAACGCACACACACATACACACACACTGACACACCATAACAACAAAAACTCATCGTAAATCATTTTCAATTGAAAACTCCAAATTGAATAGGTTTGCGTTTTGTTTTCTATTTTCCTTTCCTGATTATTTTTCTTTTTCTTTTTTTTGCACTATACAGTGGTGTGCAAAAATAGCACAATAATTTAAAAGCTTTTACACAAATATTTATAACCTTTTTTGGGACTATAAGGTTCTTCTATATAATATACACTATTCATTTTAGAAAGCTTTTAATGCAAAAAATTTTAGAAATAAAACGAGGAGTTTTTAGGTGTCATCAACTTAAAGCTTTAGATCAGCTACGTCCAAACACAAATACAGTGATATTTTAATTTGAGGTTAACAGCTTTAAAAGCTCTTAAATTTGTTCTTGTTTGTTTGCAAAGTAAGAGCAAGCATTGTCTTTTGTTGTGTTGTTGTGGATGTTGTACTCTCGTCGGTGTGAAAGCACTAAAAGCTCTTTATAAAAGTTTGAACACTGTGCATATGACAAAATAAGAAGATCAAACAAAATTCATGGAAATTGTTACAAAAATGCTGTGCTTTTGTTTAACAATTCATAATAGGAAGAGCTTTATTCTATAAAAGTTCACTTAAGGTAATTTTAATTTATTATCAATTCACAGCAAGTCGTCTGGAATATATTAAAATGTTTCTTTTTTTTTGCGCCACTGTGCATGTGAATTCAGAAATTGGAAAAAATTTAACTCACAGAAAAGTCCTTACTCATGTTTCATTTAAAACACAACAACAAAAGCCAACTATAAAAACTCTGTTTGTCATACAGTTACCTACAATAAAACAAATACATACACACACCTACGCACATGCACAATTTAAAAAATATATAGAAGCACAATGGGATCATGCCACGTTTTCATATGACTAAACTTTGGAGCAATAAAAATTCAGCCAATAGTTGTTTCCGTTATCTCTACTTTTATTTTTTTACTCGTATGTGCAACTAAGTGGTGCACTGTGTGAGTAGCAGTAGGAGCTACAATAACAATGTATTTGCCGCCCCCCCCCCCAACACACTGGGTATAATAATAATGACTTTGAGTGTGTGAATTGCTTTAACATAAAATCATAAATGTGTGCATGAGTTTATGGCCATGGAAAAATTGATGAAGTGTAACATTTTTATTGGCCAAAAAAAAAAAAAGAAAAACAATTTTTTTCTTTACTATTCAAAACTGTTACAGAGCTTAAATAAATAAAGAAATTTCTGCAATGAACTTTTATAACATAAATCAAAAATGGTTAATCTATTTTTACTTCAGCTAATCAACAAGTTTGGAAATAGCCTAAAGAAATGCCAGAAATATTTTTTTTTGCCAGATAAATAAATGAAAGCATTTTTTTTCCAGGACATACAATGTTGCTGCAAAGACAGATGTGCCTTTTAAAAATAAGTATAAATAACTTTGTTTTCCTACGCCAAAGTTGCTTGCAGAAAAACTAATTAATATTAATTCATTTTTCTTTTTTTTCAGATAATATTATTTCATCAAGGTATGAGTATAATTAAACGTCATTACAGAAAAACTCTTAAACAGATTGATGGCTAATGAAATGAAAGCCAGGTTAAGGCCTGAAAGCACTTGTAGTAACTGTTTTCCTTTTTTTTAATGAATGAAAAGAAACTACTTTCTAATTTTTTTTTCAAAAAGTTTTCTTTTTTTTGCGCTATACTTGCTTGCTGAATAGATATGAAAAAAAGAAATCTTTTATATAGTTTGAGTAAAAATTATATTTTTTTTTGCGTTTAAATAACAACTGCGAAACTTTGACGTGAGAATTAATGCAAATAGAAAACAGCTAAATTAATGAAAACACCACCAACTCTGCACAGTATATTTCAGCGCTAGTTTTTAATTTAAATAGAAGTATTTAAATAAGCAGAGGGGTAAATTAATGAAGTCTTTGGGATGCAATTTCCTTGCATTTATAGGGAACAGATAGCAGTCTAACAGTTGTTAGTTTTCCTTGTCCAGAAAATAATTTATATTCTTATTGGGGTAGTCATAGTCAAAATAAAGTAAACTTTAAGAAATTAAAAGCAGTATTCCCAAACAAAATACTGGTTCTTAATTCTTAAAGTATACTTTGTTTTGACCATGACTTTGCCCCATTCTTTTTAAATTAAACCACCATTTTTATAAACATTATATAAATTTATATAATTTACGGCCTGTCCCACGATGTCGCACAGAACGTTCGATCAATAATTTGTATTAAAAACAACAAGATAATAACAATAAAATTATTTTATTCAATATAAGTAATCGATTGAATGTTTTCTATCGACATAGCAAGACAACACGTAAATGGTTTCTTCAATCATTTAATCACAAATTTTTAATAAGATCACACCGCGTTATAAAATCGGTGTGAGCTATGTATGTGTTATTGTAATCATACGAACAACAAGTACAGAGAAACTTAACAGCTGCGTAAATCAAATTTTAAAGCATACCTTCAGGAGCAATGTTAATTTTAATAGAAATAGCTTGTGAAGTTCAATAGTAATGCCAGTGGGGATAATTTTGTTAAAAAGTTGAAAAATATAAAATAAATATAAACTTTTAAGTAAAGGTGCGTGTTTAATGTCAAATATTTCTTTAAAGGATATATAGCAGTCTTCATAAAGAGTTTATAGTATTATATTATTTTATTTTTATAATAAAAAAGACGATCAAAAGACAATCAAAAGTTCTCGTTTGCTTATTTATATTAAAAACAAAAATAAACTAATTTGCTTTATTTTTTTTTTAGTAATAATAAGAAGTGGAATATTTTTGCTTTTCTTGCCATAACTTTAAATTTTTTTTTATTTTTCATTAATTTAACATCGTGGTATTCTAGCAGTAAACTAACTTAACATTGTGTATTTAGTAATAATAAGAAGTGGGCAATTTTTAATTGTTTGCCATAAAGTTAAGTTTTTTTTAATTTTCATTAATTTATTTAACATTGAGGGTATTTCAGCAGTGAACTAACTTAACATTGCGTATTTGAAAAATCTTAATATTAGTTTTAAGCAAAGAGTGTATTTTGATTTAATATTACCACAGGTGAAAATGATCTTTGTTTTATTGACTGTCCTCTTTTTTCTTTTCTTTTTTGCGCCTCTGGTGTTAATGAGATGTATTAAATCTCTTCAACTCTGTTAAGTAGCCATATTAATAATTATATTACTTCGCGAATGCTTCTGCTACGCAATACTGGAGAAGGAGGGCGGCTCTTATGTTACATTAGGATTAGTATCCACTGCAAAGACGCATGTGGAAATCCTAATGTAGTATACAGAAAATTAAAAAAAGTCCCAAATCAAAAAAAAAAAAAAAATGCCGAAACAGAAGGACGCAAAAAATAAATAATTTCAGTAAAGTGCGGGTTTCACCACGCACACCAGATATGTAATACTAAACGAATATTAGTTTTTTTTTGGTTTTTGGGATTTTTTCGATTTTTAGGGTTTTTTTCTTCTTATTTTGTTATGGCGATTTTTGTGTGTCTTGGAGTCTTGTCGTTTCTGGCGATTTATTTTGGTTTGACGGATGTATTTAAATTTTTTTTATTTTGCGCGTTTTTCGTTTCGGCGATTTTTTCGTTTTTTTGCATTTTTTTTTCATTTTGGCAATTTTTTTTATTTTGTCGTTTTTTCGGTTGTTGGCGAATTTTTTGTGTTAAGAAATTTTTTTAGTTTGGCGCTGTTTTTGCTTAGGCGATTTTTTTTGTATTAGGATATTTTTTTCGATTTGGCAATTTAAAAATTTTGATATTCTTTAGCTATAGCGTTTTTGAATATATCAAAAATTAGCCTCTTACGGTTTCAAAGATACATCAAGTTGTGAAAAATTACACACGAGTAGTAAGACAGCGAAGCGAAAACAATAGGGTTTCTTTTAATCTTTGGTGTACGGCACCCTAAAAACGCTTATATGAAAAATATCACCAAAAAACTAGGTCGCTCAAATGCAAAAGAAAAAACACAAAAATTAAAAAATTCTCAAAAACAAAAATGAATGCCAAAATGAAAAAAGCGCTGAAATAAAAAATTACTCCAAAAAAATAGCAGAAATCGCTAAGAGGTATAAATAAAAACTTACCAAAAGTGAAAAGGTCGCCAAGAAAATTAAAACCACTAAGAACCGAAAAAATCGCATTTAAAAAATCGCCAAAAAAATCGCTTAATTTAAAAAAATTGCAGAAAAAATAAGCAGTTTTTTTTTCTTAATGATTTAGCCGTTTTAAACACAGCAATTGCTAAAAAAAATTTTGAATAGTAGTACAACTTTTCATTTGGTTTTAATTGTTTTTTTACTTTTGATTAAATTGCAAAATGGTATCGCAATATTATTTACTACATCTATTTCGTGTTTATTTAACTTTTTGTGGCATTTTTGGCAGAGTTTGAAACTATACAAATTTAGTTTTTTTTAATTGTTTTGTTTATTTAAAGCAAAGAGTATTCAACGTGAATATTTTTCAGTAGTTTTGTTAACAAAAGTGTTACAGTATGTGTTTATGCAACATTTTTGAAATTTGAAATTTTATTTGCTTAATTCACAACAATCTTTATCGTGTATTTGTGTATCAAATACACTTTTTTTTTAATTGTGAACACCCTCTATGTAGTGTATTAACGTCTTTTGTATTTTAAATTAAAAAAGAAGAACAACCTACATACAAATTCTCTCAGAGAGCCTCTCTCTGAATACAACATTTTAAAAACATATGAAATAAAAGTGTAATAGTGTATTTAATTTTTATATTAAAATTTCATACAACTAATGTTACACTCTTGTATTTAATATGATAATACAATCAATACAGAGATACAAGAGGTTTTGTGAATTAAGCAATTATTATTTTCCAACAATTAGAGAGCAAAGCTAATTTAAGTAATTTGCTTTGAGTAAATTTTTTTTTCTCCAAAACTAATCATTTAATATATTTACTTATCCTGTCATTACAATAAGTTTAATATGCAGATTTTGTAATTTTTTTCGCTTCTAAACGTTTAAAATTTGTGTGAAAAATAACGAAAATTCGTTTCAAAAGATATTTTTTCCATACAAATTCTAAAACGAAACGAACGTTTCTGTTTACAAAATTTGCCTTTTAATTTTATTTTTTTATTTCAATATCTTTACATCTTTAAAAAAAAAAAAGAAAGTGTTTAACTAAAAGTGTACCAGCCTAAAATTTTGGAGTTAACAACATAAACGTTCCCATTTGATGGACATTCAGGTACAGTGCATGTAAAAAAACTACTAAAGCAACTTTCCCTTAAAAAACTCTAACGAAAATAAATATTTATACGGTTTTTACTGCCAATGCTGTTATTTCTAGTCATACGATTCATTTTGCCTTAATTTGTTAAATTTTTTTTGGCTGCATATGATTGGATTTATAGGCAGAAGTTTTAAAGCTATGCTCTTTATGCCACGTCACAGAAACTAGGACGTGATTTTCATAATAAAAATGGTCGATTCTATTACAGTTGTAAATTTATTTTTGTTTTTACTCTTTTTTGTACTTAAAGCAGATTGTAAAAAGAAACAAAACAAAGTGTTTGATTTTGTTTTGTTTCGTTTTTTGGAGTGAGTGAAGCAGAAACAAAATACAGACAATGAGAACGATTACTCAATTTGCACAATCAATACATTAATTTAA
Source organism: Tachina fera (assembly GCA_905220375.1). Classification (NCBI taxonomy): domain Eukaryota; kingdom Metazoa; phylum Arthropoda; class Insecta; order Diptera; family Tachinidae; genus Tachina; species Tachina fera. The sequence goes on from LR999963.1 coordinate 184,584,763, forward strand.
TCGTACGCAGCTGCAAAAGAAAATAAAACAAAATAAGTAATAATTTTCTCTAATTTGATTAAGCTTTAGGTCGCTTGATTTTATATTAAAATTTTATATAAAATTAAAATTTTATACTTAAATTTCTTATAAAATTAAATATAAAATTTTAATATAAAAAGAGCTAAGAAAATTAGAAGAATTATTGAAATAAATCATTTTAAATGTTATTTAGCACATGAAACTTGTTTTATATATTTAGCTAAATAGCATAGCTCTAACTGGCGGTCCTAGGCAGGGTGACTGATGACAATTTTCAAAAAGTGGCACCAAAAGGGGATTTATCAAAAAAAGGGGCAAAATTAAAAATAAGAGAAACCTACACTTAACTTTTTACTTTTAATATATTTTTATATAATTCACTCTAAAAAAATGTAGACAAAAAAGTGTCAATTTGCCACTTTAGTCGGTCAAATGGTCACGCTGGTCCTAAGACAACTTCCTTCTTTTCTTTTTTTGTTTCTATAAATCAGGCACCAAACAATATTTTTTATCAGAATGAGATTCGATTTGGTGCTACGGTGTGAGTGAGTGATGAATTTATGTTCTATGTAATAGTGCAGCTTTTTCAATCACTCACGCTCCCTCTCTCTATCTCTATTTTTTAAGTGCATTTTTTTAATTTTTTTTACACAACAACTGCAACATTTGTTGGCATAAGGCAGCATATGTTTTTAGACACTGGCATGTAAACTGGTTATTTTTTTTATTTTGCTTTATCTAAATGCAGCATTCGAGCATAAAGTATACAGTATGTGCCATCATTGAAGATTGAATTTTAAAGATTTCCGCTGGCAATTTTTTTTGGGTTTACAATGAAATATTATAGCCAAAGGTGTTTGCTTAATTGCTTTGAAGTAATTGGAAAAATTTTAAAGGGGTAAAAAAATTATTAGAAAAGACCTTAGACAGTTGCGTAGGGCTTCATGTAAAAGGTTTAACTAAAAATTTAAAGAAAAGAATTACTATCTTGTTGAGCTGAATTTGTCCTGAGTAGTGTTCAAATGGTTTTTACACCCATTCGACAAATAAAAAATTATTTTAATACAAAAATTCTAAAAAAAACACAAATTACTTTTGTAATAATTTTTATATAATACCATAGAAGAAGATGTAAAGAAAAAGTATTTTTTTTTGTTTTTCCTAATTGCATCCACATAAGCTTTTGGTTACCTAAAAACAAAAACAAAAATAAAAATATTGCTTAATAAATACAGTGTGACAAAAGCAGAAAAAAGTTGCAGAGCTTAAAGAAATTTTTAAGTTGATTAATATTACTATTATTTATTTTTTACCAATTCTATTACACTCTACACTGAAAGAATGTTTGGCAGAAATTCTATGAATTCCGACACGCTTCGTTAGATTAACTAAACCAGTTTCGTTAAAATTATTTTATTGAAGACTTCATCAAATTTATTTAACAGTGTAATTAATGCAGTGCCATAACTTCATCGAAACAATAAAATAATTTCATGAAAAGAATGAAATAACTTAAATATTAAGGGGTTTCTTAATAATAAAAAAATATTGTTGTCATAAATCCAATAAAATATTTTAACGAAACCAGAATATCAAGGAAGCAATTGCAATGAAATTTTTTTACAATATTCATGAAATTTTCATTGGATTTGTGAAATTATCATTCGATAATTGAGTGCCCCTGTGGCTGAGTGGTAGCGATGCTATCTTTTCAGTCCAGAGGTCGTGGGTTCGATTCCCACCATAGACTCTGGGTGTTTTATCCATACAAGCTAATCGCTTTGCGGGTTGTGTTTGTTCTAAAAAAAAATAGCTAAAATTCGTTGTGCAAAAAAAAATGTTTAATGAAATTGCTTCATTGGATCTATGAAGAAAAATTCTTTCGGTGTATAAAATCGAAATTTATCGCAAAAATTAAACTTTTTGGAGCTTCATGGAGAAAAAAATATATTTTAAATAAATTAACTTTTAATTAAAATTTATTTGCTGGTGAGTTTAGCATGTCTATATACGCATTTCATTGGCTCTTGCAGCAAATCATCAGTAGACTTCAACAACAAATTTTCAAACAGTCACAAACCTCTTTTCCTAAAGATGTAGAAAAATAAAATGAGTTCACCTGAATATAAATTATTTGCTGGGTTTTGTGTCGTTTTTGCGCATAAAGTAAGAGGTTTGTGACTGTTCAAAATTTGTGGTTGAAGTCTACTGATGATTTGGTTCAAGCGCCAATGAAATGCTTAACCCAGCATTAAATAAATTTTAATTATTGTATGCACACTTTTGACAATACGTCAAATAAATTTATTTGGAGTTAAATTAACATTTTGCTAAAATTTTGAAGCTTCAAAAGGTATAACCCTATATTTTAAAATATATTAAATACAAATAATTTTACAAAGTTAAAAAGGGAAAACCTAATAAAATTTATATGCAGCATTTTAATACATATTTTGGTTTTCTCAATTTTAACCGCATTTGCATACGCTCTCATTAACCTTAAATTAATTCATTGCTGGCTGCTCTTGATGTTGCTAATGGGATTAATTCCGTCTGGCTTCGGGTGTGTGCGTTTGAGATTTTTTTTTATCCTTTGTGATTGTCTTGAATGGTTTTTATATAATTAACCATTATATATGTATGGCTGTAGAATTGTTTTTCCTGTGTGTGTATGAGAGTGTGTGTGCATGTGTGTGTGCATGTGTGAGTTTATGTCTACATGTAATGCTTTTAATTTTTAATCAATAATTACTGCTACACTTGCTCACAGTGTCTCTTTCAATCACATGCAATTTATTTATTTTTTTTTCTGTAGGCAATTTTTGTTTATATTTTTGTTCATGGCCATTCTTTTTTGTCCTTTTTTATATGAAAATTTAGCTTCAATATATTTAATTAATATAACTAAGACAAAAGAGAGGGTTTTGCTATTTTTAATGACACTTTCACTTGACACTTTCAAGGACAATGAACAGCCTTTTCTGGGATTTCTCACATTTTATTTTAATTTTATTATTTATTTATTTGTTTATTTATTTACTTATTTATTTACTTATTTAATTGATATTAAAATTATATAAAACAAAACATTAATATATACATACATTGATAGCACTTGCTGCCAAGGCCATCAGCCAAAATTTAATTTTATACTTTTTTGAATTATTCCTGGAAGAGGTTCAAATAGTTCTTAGGAAAAAAAATTTATTAATTTTCAAGAGTTCAAAGGTATCAATAATAATAATAATAATCAAAAATATTTACGACTACATGCTAATCTAAATAGAAAAAAAAATAAAAGATAAAAACAGAAAATGAATAGTGATACTTATAAATGTGTTTACCAAAGGTAAATCAATTGTATACCCAACAATCATTCTTCATATTCCATTTCACAACAAATTTAAGTTAAATAGCTGATATTAATAAGAATCTCTACCCAAGTAGATAGACTAGGGTGCTGATGAAGTGCCTGGCTGCACAGAAAAGTACCGGTATTTCCCCCAGCTTGAAGTCTAAGTTTAATTTTTCTTCTCTTCTTTAGAAACTCACATTAATTAGTATAAATATTTCATTCAATAAGAATTGAAATTACTGAACTTAAGCCCTATAAATAAAATATCTCAAAACGACAAAATCTTTTTGAATATTTCTGTTAATCATGTTGAATTAACATGAAATACAAATTTTAAATTAACCTTATTTACATAGATTTCGCAAGAACCTTTGATGCCTGTAAACTCCTCTTTTAATGAGACCTTAAGGCCAAATTGCGAAGCACATTATGTGTAAATAATTTGTTTCTTCTTTTCCCGAATATTGTCATTAAGAGACTGCTATTTTTTCTTCCTTTGTTAAACAGTGCTACAGTAAAGGGTTTATACCAGAAGACCACTCGACCGTATTTTTAAAAGCTGCTGGAAAATTTAAGACACTCATAAGATTAGTCGTATTAGAATCTTTACAAACAATTTAATAACGTTTTGTTATAAATTAGCAGCCATATGGCAAATATTACATTATTGTCAATACCTCTTTATTCCCAAATGTTGTTGTTTAACATAAAATATCATTGAACATGGCAACTACTAAAAGCAGCATGACAGAAAAAAAATCAAAGACCAAACCGCAACAAGGAATCATGACAGAAGATTTAAGGTTAGTTAATTAAGAGAACATACAATTTATTAATGTTTTTAAAAGCCACAGGCATTACAATACCGTGAATTTAAAGCAAACCAAAAAGGCAACAGCTACTTTATGGAAAACAAAAGTTATAGACAGAACTGAAAACAAATTTTTCAACTATTAAAACAGATTGACTGCTAAGAGCCTTAAAAATACAAATTAGAAAGTTTTTCTGTTTACTGCCTTTTACCAAGTAAATGCCAACAAATATTTGCTAAAGTTAAAAAACAAGTTTTTCTCTCAAACTGATAAAATATTTGCAGTAAAAATGTATTAAACAAAATCTCCTTAGATTTCCTTAATGAAAAAATGCTTAAGGAAAGCTTATGGGCATAAACAAATATTTTTTATTTGAATTAAAACTTTAACTTAATTTTGATTTTAAAACAGGGGATAAATATCATGCAAAATAGAAAAGAAAATGCTTAAGTCGAGATAAGCTGATTTTGAGTTAATGATACTTTCGTAATCTGCAATATTTGAAAGTATCCCTGGTCAAAATCTAAATTAATTTATGCGATTTTTTAGGAAGTTATAGCACTATGACTTATCTTTTTCAGACTTCTAATCTCATTCTCTCTTGAAAGGTGTTCCTGCAATTTAAGAGAGAGATAGAGAGAGAGTGACAGAGCGAGAGATCAGGCTTGTGGTTACTATAATCAGGGTGACCTACGACATTTTTGAAAAAGTGGCACCAAAAAGGGGATTTATCAAAAAAAAAGGGGGCAAAATTAAAAAAAACGAGAAAAAACACAAAATTTTTTATTTTTAATGTATTTTTATATAATTCACTCTAAAAAAGGGAGACAAAGAGTGGCAAAAGCAGTCAAAAAAGTGGCAAGGCAGTCGAAAAAGTGGTAATTTTCCACTTTAGTTGGTCACACGGTCACGCTGACTACAATTTGCAGCAGCTTTATGCATTTTTTTTTTGTATAAAGTGCAGTTTTAGCATTTTATTCATAAAAAAAGCAATTTAGCGTTAGTTTAAAGCAATTTGCAAGGGGTATAACATTTCTAATCATTCTAATAAACTCTCTATTTCAAGAAAATACTTTTAGAGAATTTTCATTGTGAAAATCTGAAACAATCATTTTATTGCGCATTTTCATTAAAAAGTGTAATAAATATAGAATTTAGAAAATAAAACGCTATTAGTATTAGTTTATCTGCAAAGTTTCTCGTTAGTAGCAAATGAACTCGTTTATCACATCAGCTCCTCCCAGAAAAAAAATCTTATTTAAGATACGGAAGAATTTTTTGGATTAACGCACCAAGCAAAGAAGAAAAAAAATTATTATATATTTTGGTTTGAGAATACAAAAGAAGGGTTTAAAATTCTTTCTTTTTATCTTCTATTATTTGATGTTATTTTTATTACATTTAAACAGTTTGCGTTATCGCTGCTTCAATTTGCTTATTCAACTCTTTTTAAAAAGACGAGAATCTTAAAGTAATTTTCTATACTGATAAAGGCGTTATTTTAAAACCAGCAATTGTTAAAATAAACTGCGATGAAAAAAAAACTTCCAGAAGAAAGTGAAATAAAATAGAAATCTAGTCAACACAATGTTATTTTTATTTGCCTAGAATAAAAATTCAAAATATTGTTGTCTGTGCTGTCATAAAATTGTAATAAAAAAAAATTTACAATCTTACATTTCCATTTTATTTCATTTGCTTTAGTTTATAAAGATTGATGCGTAACAACATTTACCACCAATTTTACATTCTTTATATAAATATCTACTTGTCTGCCTGCCTGGCTGCTTGAGAAACGAACGTGCTTTACTGTCTGCCTTATGAAACCAAGAATCATTTTTTATTTCTCTTTTATATTCAAGCCTCATTTCTATATTTAATTTCACTTCAAAGTGTTTTAAATGTTAATATAACTGCATGCAAACGTTTCAATAATTTATTTTTTTTTTAGAAAAAAACAGCAAAATGTTTGATTGATAAAAGCAGAAATGGATTGGTCTTTTTTTCAGCAATAACAAATTGCTTGTAGACCTTCAATAGGTACAAAAAAAAATAAAACAAAATTTTTAAATTGCAAGAAAAATATTTATAAAAGTAGAATTAACTACCCGTACACACAGAAAAAAATATCAATGTTAAATCACCATGCAAAAAGGTTGATTCAAATTCGTTCAAATCACATTATTAGGCAGATTTGTAACAAATTTCGTTTCTAAACGTTTAAAATTTTTATGAAAAATAACGAAAATTCGTTTCGAAAATTATTTTTTCCATACAAATTTCAAAACGAAAAAAAGTTTCTATTTACAAAATTTGGCCTTGAATTTACAAGAAATAATATGATGTTTGAGTGTTGGTATTTATTTGCTTTGTTCATAGCTCCAGTACACTTATGTGCTTAATTGTGTAGGTTCTAGGCTGACAAACTTCTGCTGGCTGATAGACTGTATACTGGTCTTGCAGTCGGAGGATCACAGGTTCGAATCCTGGAGTCAAGTCAAAGTGTTTTGTATTTATTTTAACTAAAACTTTTCAAGTCAAAGCATTTTGTATTTTTTTTTTGACTAAAACTAAAACTTATCACATAAATTGTATTTTAAAAATGTTGACCAAGTTCTTTTTTGCACAATACCTATCACTATAATCTGCCATGCATTATATAAATATGCAATCATCAGGGTTTCATATTATTTCTACGCAACCTTCTTATTTGGCAATATTTTTATCCTTACAGAGGATAATAGCGGACATATACTTCATTACATGGGGAAAAATATTGCGTTCACACATAAAACTAAACCTATTAGAGACAAAAATATTCAATAAAACACATAAAAATCGTGTAAGTCGAGGTAATTCATAAAACTCTCAATTTACACGAAAACCAAAATAATCGTGCAAAAGTGAAATCGTGTAAAATAAAAAATTCAGTGAAGTGCGACTTTGACCCGCGCACGAAGGGTTCCATACGGACACGAGATATGTAATTCAATACGAAATTTAGCCTTATAAAGTATAGTTTTGTTATTTTTTTCGGTTTTAAGCGTATTTTTTTAATTTTGGGGTTTTTTGGCTTTTTTTCCGTTTCGGCATTTTTTTAGTTTTTCGGCGTTTATTTCGATTTTTTTGGTTCTTATCGTTTTTCATTTGGCGCATTTTTTTGTTTTGACACTTTTTTTCTCATTCAGGCGATTTGTTTTCGGTTTTCAATTCGGCAACTTTTTTTCATTTTGGCGACTTTTTTTAATATAAACAATTATTTTGGTTTTCGCACTTTTATCGCGTTTTGGCGTTTTTTTATAGGTTTTTAGTGTTTTTCCATTTTGGCGATTTGTTTCATTTGAGCGATTTTTTCAAATTTGGCGATTTATTTTAGTGTTATAATTTTTTTTTTTATTTTTTAGGGATTTTTTTCGTTTTTGCGATTTTTTCCATTTTTAGCGATTTTTTTTTTGGTTTGGCGTTTTTATAATTTTCGGATTTTTTATATTTACAGTTTTTGAAAATGTCAATAGTTTACCTCTTACGGTTTCCAAGCTAAAGCAAGTTGTCAATCTTACATAGTCAAAATTGCATTAACTGATGGGCCACCGTTTAATTAAAACTTTTTTTAATTTTAGTGTTGTTGTAGTCTATATAAAAATTCACTAATTTTACAAATTTCAAGTGTCAATATACATTCATATGTACATACAATTGCATCTATATTAGATGGGATTTTAAAATTTTTCGTTGCTCGTTTTGGAACACCCTTTAATTTTTAATTCTCTTTTCACATTTGGTGTGCGGAACCCTAAGAAGTATCGTATAAATAAATAAGTGTATATATATATGCCAATTGTTTGGCTATGTGACCTGGAGCATAAATGTGACAATACTTTCGGAGTTGTGTCGATCCCTCTCAGTCGGATAGAACTGGAGCAATAAATAAAGCTGTTCAACAATAGTCCTAAGATAATATGAAAGGCCTTTTCATATGCCAAACAGTATTAAAAAATTTAATATACGAACTCACGTTGTATCGTAAAATATTTTTTAAAGTGTTTCAAGCTTTAACATAAACAAGATAACACAAAGATAAATCGGCAAGAAAAAATTATTATACATGAGAGGCGCTCTTGCATTTTTAATTTTTAGCAAAGGGTTAACGCTAAACAGGCTATACTCACACATGGGTATGTTCAGTGTGCTGTTAAATATTTAATTGCATACATATCCTTATTACCGTTATAAATAACATTGTTTATTTATTAATGTTTTTATGTAATGTTAAGGAATGTTTTACGGTTTCTTTAGACAGTAGTGAGCTTTTGGCACAGTTAGAGGAAAGAATTTAAAAATTAATTGTTTATTTCCATTGAGGTGCGTGTGTGCCCTAAAAGAGATTTTTTTCGTTCAAAGGCTAATAGGGAACAATTTCTTATAATTTTTATATTTTTTATATTTTTTAATATTTATGTTTTTGAAAGTGTATTTTTCATTGGTGTTGCTTAAACAACAGTTCTGGCTTGACTTAAGGCGACATTAAAAGTTAATTAAGATTATTGTTAAAAGTCTTAAATAAATCCTTATTCAGTTCGTAAAGATAATAAATTTGTCAAGGCCGGGAATATTTAAGAAAATTTGGTTTTTTTTTTGGATCTTTTAATCACTGCTGGGAAATTAAATTAATGTTGCATAGAAAATGTTCATCTAAAGTTCCCAGCTCAGGTTTTATACCCGTTACCAAAAAATTAAAAAGGGTATATATAAGTTTGTCATTCCTTGTTTAATTTCCAAAATGTTAATATGTCACATATACGGTATATATGTCCTGGGTCCTTATGAATAGGGATGACGAATAAGCGATGTCCGTCTGTTCTGTAAGTGAAATCGGTATTTCTAAGCTACCCGAAAAGCTATAAACTTCGGTCTTAGACTGGTGTATCAGATATAGATTGGTAGTGAAAATAAATAAAACCAAAAATACCGCTTCAAAGCTGAAAAATCAAAACTGTTTTTGCCATATAAAAGTAACTAGCTAAAATTAATTTTTATTTATTAATTTTTTTTTTGTTAAATGAACCTATTTTATATTTCAATTAAAATAAAAGTAGTATTACAAATTAAAAAATGAAATCTAAATGACGATTCCAGGGTTGGAAAACTTTAACTTTTTTTTTACTCGTGTACAGAAGTAATTCACTATAACAATTTTTTTCTTTTTCTTTATATATTTAACATGTTTTGTATTTTAGAAAAAAACTATATAAGAAAACAGAAAAATACAAAAGCATGATTCCAGGGTTGGAAAAGTTAAACTTTTTTTGATGTATAAAAATAAGTGCAGGTCAAAATAGTCATTATTTTTCTTTATAAATTAAATTTATTTTTTATTTTAGAAAGAAATAATTGGGAAAATAAATAATATCAAAAATACCGTTTCAGAGCTGGAAAATCAACAGTTGTTTTGCCACTTAAAAGTAACTAGCTAAATCTAGTTCTTATTTTTTTTTTTTAAATAAACAAATTTTTTATTTCAGTCAAAATAAAACTAATATTACAAATCCAAAATATAAAAAAGACGATTCCAGGGTTGGAAAATTTTAACTTTTTTCTGGTATATAAAAGTAATCCACTGTAACAAATTAATTATTTTTCTTTATAAATTTAGCATTTTTTGTATTTTATAAAGAAAAAAATGGTATAAGAAACCAGATAAATATAAAAGGATGATTCCAGGGTTGGAAAAGTTAAACTTTTTTGATGTATAAAAGTAAGTGCAGGTCAAAATAGTCATTATTTTTCTTTATAAATTTAATTTATTTCTTTATGTTAGAAAGAAATAATTGGGAAAATAAACAATATCAAAAATACCGTTTCAGAGCTGGAAAATAAAAACTTTTAAAAACCATATAAAACTAACTAGCTAAATATATTTTTTTTTATTAAATAAACACATTTTTATTTCAGTAAAAATAAAACTAGTAGGAAAAATCCAAATATAAAAAAGACGATTCCAGGGTTGGAAAATTTTAATATTTTTCTGGTATTTAATTATTAATCCACTATAACAAATTGTTTCCTTTTCTTTATAAATTCAGCATATTTTGTATTATAGATTGGTAAAAGAAACCAGACATATTCCAGGGATGGAAAAATTAAATATATGAAAGCAATTAGCTGAAAGTATTCTTTTCTTTTTCTTTATAAATTAGACATATTTTTTTTTTAGAAGAAATACTTCGGTATAAAAAATCAGAAAAATACAAATACTCCCGAGCTGGAAAATTTTGTTTTTTTTTTGTTATATAAAAGTAGCTAAATAAAACAGTGCTTTTTTTCTTTGTTAATTAAATGTAAAAAAATGAAAAATAACAAATAAAAAAAATAACAATTAACAAATAAAAAAAAAATAAAAATAAATAAAAAACATAATAAAAAAAATTATAAAATAATTAAAAAAATATCAAAAAAATAGTAAAATAATTTAAAATATAATCTACATGTTTATTAAAAATCAAAAATATGGTTTCAGGATTGGAAAGTTTAATTTTTTTTGTGTATAGAAGTAACTAAATAAAAATATTTTTTTCTTATTTGTACAAAACAAATATGTATGTGTGTACTTATGTTTATATAGATATATATCGTTAACTTAATGCGAAAAGGCCCTAACTCATGTTTTTCGTAGTTTGCATTACACCGAAAGAATTTTGCTTTATAATTCCAATGAAACAATTTCATTAAAAAATTTTCACAAATCCAATGAAAATTTCACAAATCCAATGAAAATTTCATGAATATTGTGAAAGAATTTCATTGGAACTACTTTCTTGATATTCTGGTTTCGTTAGAATATTTTATTGGCTTTATGACAATAATATTTTCTAAGTATTAAGAAACCCCTATATATTTAAGTTATTTATATTATTTTCATTTAATAATTTTATTGTTTCGATGAAGTTATAGCACTGCATTAATTACACTGTTAAATAAATTTGATGAAGCTTTCAGGAAAATAATTTTAACGAAACTATTTTCATTAATCCAATGAAGCGTGACGTTGGTTGAATTTTAATGAATTTTTCATTAGATTAATGTCAAAATTCATAGAATTTCTGCCGAAAATTCTTTCAGTGCAGGAAGAAAAAGCTAAATAAAAAATATGCTATATTGATAAAAAAAAATTTAAACGCAACTTTTATTAAAAACAATTTACAAATTTAGTTTTATATTCATTAAAATTTTTTGGAGGAGGTGTATCTAGTAATGGTCTATAGAAATATGTAAAATATCGATTTCGAAAGATTATGAGTTGGAGCCTTTTCGTATTAAGTTAAAGATATCCACTGTGATTCCCTGCTTAAATACATTTAACGAAAGGAATTGTAAAAATTAAAGTGAAAGAGAAATTCCATTTTTATAAAATTCTTTTAGCTACTGTTTAAATTTATTACTCCCCTCAAAGTAAGAACCTTGAACATCATCAACAAAGCCTTTTGTTATCAGATCAAACGACTTCCTGTTCTTTAGTTTTTTGTTTTTTTTTTTTTTGCTTTGTAATTTATGCGCCAGTTATTGTAATCTGTGGTGTAAATGTCAGCTTTATTTTTAATTTCAACAAATAACAGTTGACTCTTTTGTTTTCTAACGATTATTGCTACTGTTTCATGTTATTTAAAGCAAGAGTGTAGCAGTGTATTTGTTCTTTATTTCCACTTCCACTTTGCATGCTCATTCTGCTGTTTGCACAGGTAAAACAATACTTTCGCTATCAAAAGCAGCAGCAGCAGTAGTATCAGCAGACTTTTATGTTGATGACATAAATGATGTCAATGTCTTTGTCATTGTAGTTCAACGGTATAAAATAGTATTATATTAAAAAAAAACCAACTGGAATAAAAGAAGTGAAGCACAAGGACGAACATATACGCACACACTTATATGAATTTCTATATATATATTTTGTTATAGGAATATTTTTTATACACAGAAAGAAATTGTCTTTAAAACTTCGGTAGAAAATGGATTTACGAGAACTTTTTTTAGGAGATTAAATGAAGATTTTTCTTAACTTTTTACAAACTTGTTGTGCTGCTTTTTGTACAGCAAAATTTGAAAAAGAATTTACCTTAAATACGTGTGTAATCCCTAAGGACAGTTTAAAATACACTTAAACCCAAAAGTTGGAAAAAAGTTTTCAATTTAAATGTTGATAACAAGTCATAAAATGTTAAAAATAAGAAAGTCAAAGAGAATTAAAACAAAAAATGTTATAAAATAATTCATTTCATTTTATATTTTATATTTTATATATTTTGAAGCAGTAGAATTAAGCCATTCTTCTCTACCAGTGATAGCCTGTCTTTTCCTCCTTTTTGCTGACTTAAATTGTTTTCCTTTTTTCTTTTGCGATTTAATTGTTTGCTTTCTATAATGACTGAGTGAACGTACGAGTATAAATAAATTTTGATGCTCTACTTAATAGTCCTTATTGTATAGTTTATGGCAATATTTCATTTTATCATCATTGACAATATCCACTTAAGCACCAAAAAAAAATATATACATATATGTACATATATATTTTTTTTGCTTTGTTCATCTTAAGCCAAAAACTAAATAACAAAAACATTTTTAAAGGAGCAACTGCATCAAGTATAACAAACACAATAATCAACAACAACAACAACAAGAAACAATCTCATCATGTTGAGCAGATTTCTGACACATCAATAAAACTTTTTTCATTTCAAGTAGTTTCTCTGTTTTATTACATTTTGTAATTTTTATTGCTGGCTTTTGTGTGTGTGATGAATGAGTGTTTTATATGTTTAAGGATATTTTTTTCTGTTTGTTTTAATGTTACTTTTTTATTACCTCAAGTTTATGCTGAAATCAATCTATCTATGTAGCTCTAAAAACAACAATGTATGTCAACAATAACTATAACAAACACTTACATATGTTGACAAACTTTTTATAGAAAAACACGTCTCACAATTTAAGTGTCATTTAACGAGGGGCATTTTCTTTCATAATGTTTAGGTTTTAATTAATTCAAATGGTGTGTTATATGTATATCAAGGTTAAGGCATAAAAACTACTTTATCTCTTTTTAGATTCAATAATTTATAAAGGTCTTATCTCTATAAGATTTAGAAGGTGGAGATATCTCCACCACAGTTAAGAAAAAACAATCGTTTCACAATAACAAAATCAGAAGCCTTAAAAAGTCCATTTTTAAAAAATTCTATTTTAAAAAAGAAACTTATGAAAGAAAATAAATTAAACATTCAGAAAAACAAGCTTTAAAATAAAACTTTTCAAACTTATTATTTTTTATTTGTTAAAAAATTATTTTTGCAATATACTAAAAAAATATTTAGGGCTTAATTTTGTAAAATTGACAATTTTTTTTATGAATATATTTTGTTTTTGTAATTTAAATTTTTTTCATATAAAATTTGTCAACGCTTGGCGGTGTGTTTTATAAAATTAGGCTCTTACAACAAAGTATTGTATAAAACAAAAATATTGTATAAAAAAATATTTTTTACAGAAAGTTTAGTTTTGAGAAAAGTACCTTTGAAAAACAAAGATTTCGAATAAAGTAACTTTAAAAAATAATATTTGTTATGCATGAAAAGTATAATTTAAGATAGTACATATAAAAAAATTGTCCTTCAAAATACACCTTCCGCACTTCAGCACTTTTTTTAAATAAATATCTGTGGAAGAATTAAATTTAAAATAGCTTAACGATAAAATACTTTTTATATTATTAAAAAAAAAGTATTATTTAAAAACGTTTCGTTTTTAAAAGTCCTTGTTTTAAAAAAAGGACCTGTTTTAAAACGTACCTTTTTTAAAAAAGTATCTTCTTAAAAAAGCACCTTCTTAGAAAATTACCTTTTTCAAAAAATACCTTCTTAAAAAATTACCTTTTTCAAAAAGTTCCTTCTTAAAAAGTACCTTTTTCAAAAAGTACCTTCCTAAAAAAGTACCTTCCTAAAAAAGTACCTTTTTCAAAAAGTATCTTCTTAAAACATATATTTTAAAAAAATTGCCTTTTTAAAAGAAGTAACTTTTTAGAAAAGACCTTCTTCATAAAGTACCTTTTCAAAAAAGTACCATTTTAGAATAGTAAATTTTTTTGAAATAATTACTTTTTCAAAAAAAAGTATCTTTTTAAAAAAGATCCTCTCAAAAAGTTGCTTCTAAAACAATTCCTTTTTAAACAAAAGTACCTCTTAACAAGATACTTTTTTAAAAAACGTCAAAAATTTATTTTTAAAAATGATACGATTTATAAAAATACTTTCAGAACGTATCTTTAAAACATATAAGTACCTTTTTAAACGTACCTACCAAAAAAGTAGATCTGCATTTAAAAAAGTACCTTTTAGCAGCACATTTTTAGAAAAGTGGTATTCATAAAAAATCATCTTTTCGGTATAGTGTCTTACTTAAAAAAGTACCTTTTTAAAAAAATGCTTTTTCAAACAAATACCTTTTTCAAAAATATAATTTATTTCTTATTATTTTTTTTAATTTTTTTTTTCAAAAAAGTACCTTTTTCAAAAAAGTACATTATGCAAAAATTTAACATCTAAAAAATGTAACAAAAAAATTTTCCCTTTCCAAAAAGTACATTATACAAAACTTGTACCCTTTAAAAAAGTAACAAAAAAAGTATCTCTTTCAAAAAGTACCTTTTTCAAAAAAAATTGTTTTTCAGGAAAAGTACCTTTTTCAAACTTACCTTGTAAAATAATTTTTTTAAAGTTTCTTCTCCAAAAATTACTTTTAGAAATAAACACATTAAAAAAATTTAACTCTAAAAACATACCTTTTAAAAAGTTCTTCTTTAGATTTAAGTAAAAGTACCTTTTGGAGAAAACTAGCTTCAAAAAGATGTGTTTTAGCAATACATTTTTAATAACTCATGTTAAAAAGTAAGCATGTATGTAAAATAGTTTATTTTTTTAAGTATTTTTTAAAAAAAAAAGCACGTTTACAAATAGACACAGTTACAAAAAGTACGAAACAAAAACGGCATGTTTTTAAAAAAGTACGTTAAAAAAAAGTACCTCAAAAATTACGTTTAAAAATATTTGTTCACAAACAAAACAAAACTACTCTTCAAAAACGCACCTTTTAAATAGTACCCTTTTGAAGAATTAAATTTAATAACAAAATTTACCCTTTTTAAAAGATAACATTTAAGAAATACATGTACATGTATTTGGTGAAAAGTACTCTTATAAAAAAAATTAAGTAGGAAAAAGTACCATTTTTACAATAAGTAATACAAAAAAATTTAACAATAAGTGATTTTTATAAAAAGTACCTTTCTAAAAAAAATACCTATCTAAAAAAAGAACTTTTTTCCGATTTAAAAAAGTACATTGTCAAAAACTACCTTTTTAAAAAGTTGCTTGTTAAAAAGTACCTTTTCAAAAAAGTACCTTTTAAAAAAGTACTTTTAAAAAAAGTACGTTTTCAAAAAAGTGCTTTTCAAAAAAGTACCTTTTTAAAAAAGAACCTTTCAAGAAAGTACCTTTTTAAATAAGTACATTTTTAATAAAAGTCCTTTTAAGAAAAATTACGAGTATTATTGTAAGAAAAAGTACTGTTTATTAAAACTGGCCTTTAAAAAATTACCTTCCAAGACAAAAATTTTAAGGGATGATATACATACATACACATTTATAACGTTATCTTTATCGAAATATACAAAAACCCCAATAAAATAATAGTGCGTTAGGGCTTTTCTATATTAAGGTAACGATATGTACATATACATATAAATATGCGTACTGCTATTGCGTTATCAGTTGCTACACTACATATGTACATCAATTTTCGCAGGCAAAATAAACGTTTGTGCGTACTCGTCCTGTTGCCAATTGTATGCACTGTGGGACTTCGAGCACCAAAGGAGGACAATGCTTCATCGCCAAAAGTTAACACTAGTTCAGTAGCACCTTGTTTTTGAGTTGATCAGCAAGTTAAAGTCACACAAAATTCTTGTTTGAAAGTTTGGAATAGACTTTGCTCTAAAAATAATAAATAGATACTTACGCAAACTATTTAGCAATTCTTTTAAAAATAATAATTATTGCAAATAAAATATTTCAAAAATATTTGCTGTTCAAATAATGTTAAAAGAATTTTTAAAAAATACAATAAAAACTTTTATTTATTAAGTGCTTCAAAAAATATTTTTACAACACATTTTACATCCTGGAAAAATTTAAATTCCATTTAAATAAAATTTATGAAGTGGTATTTATTACAATCTGAACACTCATTTTAAAGTAAATTACACTTTCTGCTGCACTCCATTATTTTTAATATTTGTTTTTGTTAATTTAGGATAAATAGCACTTGTGTTTGTGTGTGTAAAGGACTCTTGAAACAAACAATAAAATATTAAAAAACCATTGAAGTACCTGGTGGTTAAAAAAAATAAGAAAAAAGAATTCATAAACCCTAAATAAACTCTCCCCCTGCTTTTATTATGCTTCAGGGCATTTTGCAGTGGTTTAAAGAAAGAAAGAAAAAAAAACAGATTTGGTAAAAATAAATAATCAGTCTCTCTGTCAGTTTTTTTTTTTGAGAAGTACTTTTTTACTCAGTTGGTTATTGTTGAAATGGCTCTTAGATTACCTCAGCAATACTTTGGCTAAAGCCGTTAAAAGATATTTTTAAAGTTTTATTTTTATTTTTTTTAGCACAGTATTAATAAAAAAAAAATTAAAGTTTTTGTTAATGAAAATTTAAAACTTTTGGTGGGCAGTGGTGTAGAATAAAACTAATTGAAAGGACATCTTTATGGCCATTATTTCTCTAGTTTCCTGTTAGAAAAAAATAAATGTTCCATTCAATGCAATTTTTTAATTTTATTTGCTGGCCAAAGCCAAAAAAAAACATTTCAGGTTTTTTATTGCAGCTACACCATCTCAACTCTCATAAAAATCACTTATAACGTCTTTTGATGATTTTTTTTAAACAGTGAATGGAAAAGACAACTTTAAAAAAATCAACGTGTTTTTTGTGGCTTCCATTTAAGTGCTGCCAGTTTAACACACGTAAAATATCCTTCCCACACTTTTGTTAATACAAAGAAAGATTTTTTTTCATAATTTTTTTGAAAGTTCTGTAAGAAACAGAAATTGCTTTGATTCTGCTTTTTAGGAAATCGACCGGTTGGCTACGTGTCATATGGTTACATTACAAAATGTAAAATGTATTTGGCAAAATTCCAATAACTTGTTTTTTATTTTTTCTCAAATTGAGTAAATAATTTTTTAGCGCAGTTAAAGAAAAAGAAAATAAATGAATAAAATGCATGGTTTTAAAGGCTATTTAGTTTAATTGTTTTTAACAAACGTTTACTTAAAAGTACTTTATGATAAAAGTACTTTCAGAGTTTCTTAAAAAATACTAAAATTAACATATCCCTGAGCATACTTATTTAAATCTTTGTCAAAATTATCCTGCTAGATGGTTTTTTTAAGACACTTTTTTAAAGGACATTTTTAAATGTTTTAAATCACTGATTATTCGAAGCATGTTCTCGTAATTTTCTTTGTACTCCAGTTTTAACAAAGAAAAGTGCACACCAAATAAAACAAAGCAAATTTTTAGAAAAAATTAACTTTGCAAAAAAAAGTACTTTCTTCAATATAGTACCTTTTCGAGAAAAGTACCATTTAAAAAAGTTCGTTTTTAAAAAAGGACCTTTCAAAAAGTACCATTTAAAAAAGTTTGTTTTTAAAAAAGTAAATTTTTAAAAAGTACCTTTTAAAAAAAGTTCCTTTTTTAAAAAGTATTTTTTCAAAAAGTACCTTTTCAAAAAAAGTACCCATTCAAGAAAAAAATTCTTTTTTAACAAAAGTAAATTTTCAAAAAGTATCTTTTATAAAAATTAACATTTCAAGAAAAGTACTTTTTTTAAAAAATTACATATTAAGAAAGAAAAAAATATTTTCCAAAAATTTATTATTTCTTAAAGTACAATTTAAAAAAAATTTATTTATAAAAAAAGTAATTTTAAAAACCCCCTTTTCAGGAAAAGTACCGTTAAAAAAGTATATTAAATATTTAAAAATTTTTTTCAAAAATTGCTTTTTGAAATACGTATATTTAAAAAAAGGACTTTTTCAAAAAGAGTAAATTTGTTGAGAAGTACCTTTAAAACAGTGTACTTGTTGATGTGGAATGATTCCTTATATGTTGTTAGAACATGTGTTAGAACTTTTTTTGACAGAGAATTTTTTTAATTTGTATTGATCTCAATTTTTTGTAAAACTAGAATAGTTAGTTAGTTACTTAGTTAGTTCTTTATTTAGAAATCATTTCTATAACAAATATATACTTTTTATCTCAAAGCTTACGGCCTTGACTTATGTCTAAAATATTGTTAATTAGTCCCGCAATTTTTATTTTTTAGTGAAAAAGATCGAGAGATGAATACAAAATGTGCATGTTTCTATTTCAATACTCTCCCATATATTGAAGAATTTCTGCAACAAAAATTGGAAGTCTGAACCGGCACTTATTACTGGATTTAGATAAGAAATTTAAAGTATTATTTTCAAATAGGACCAGTACTCAGAGCAATAGAACTTAAAATTGCACCCCTTATTGTGTCGATGCTGCAGTGATTCAATATGATTGGATACCCTACTGTCAGCGATGAACATCTTCGTTTGCTGCACTATTTTTCCGAGGGCAGTGCAAATCAGTCACCAATACAGCAACGTCTCAAAAAAGCATACAGCTGGTCGTTTAGTTAGCTGTTGAACTGTAGATACCGAACAAAGTGTAAGTTCAACTTTCCATGACATTTAAAATTGCAAAATATTTTGCGATTAGGCGGGTATTTTTCAGGTTAAAGAAATATTAGTATTGCAAGAAAATTGGTTCTCATGCGAGTCTTTTTGAATACTAAAGCAATTCGAAACCCGGTTTCCAGCAAATAACACATAATGAACTCATCAAATGAGCCCAGCCGAGGAGAAGGCGTCTATGGCAATAAATAATGATATTAAATAAAATGTAAGATTCTCATTGTTTGCGCAAAAAAATACACAAACACAGACATACTCTTACACATATTTCAATCCTTTGCAGTTGTTGCACACTGCATTACCAACGTTAAAAAAACAATTTGCTACTTGTCAGTTATTGTTTTATGCTTCTCTTTTCTCATTTAGTATATTTATTGTTTAAGATAATTTGACGCAGGAAAAATTATAGCCAAGAAGAATTATGAACGTCCGCTTATGTTCACAAATGTTTAAGTAACTTCAAGAAGTAAAGAGTATTTCATTTAGAGCTTTAGATTTTGAAATTTAAATTTTAATTTTAATTAAATACTCTTGCATACTCTAATGGACAGTGGCAAGTCTTTTTGCATTTCTTGGGCTTCGGTGACCTCCGCTCAATGGTTTATTGTTAACTGAACCATTGTACTAAAATTTATCAAGCACACTGCGAATAGTTCTCTTGTCAGGACGACTATAAGGATCTTTTTCATAAAAAATAGTTTTTTTTTATAAAAATTTTTAAACCCAAGTATGAAAGTCTGGAAGCAAATTATGGCTTTCAATATGTATAACTTTGATTGAAATATTTTGATATTTTAGTTCTCGAAATTTCGTGCAAACTTTTTATTTTTCCTTAAGATAATTTTTTAAACAAAAGGATTAAAATCAAATTAATCCTTATTATCATCTGGTTTTGTTTTTACACAAATACTGTGTTATAAATTTTTTTCAAGTTTGTTTGCTTACTTTGTGTTAATTTTTCTCTTTCATTTGTTAAGATTTTATTAATCATATGTTGGGTTTTATTAACAAATAAACTTTATAACTTTAATTTACCTTTTGTATTAGTTTTTAAGTCTACATGACAGCAAAACTTATGACAATTAATAATTATTTCCTTAAAATATTTGTCCTGTATAAATAAATGCAACTTGTTTTCTTTATTGTTGTGAAAATATTATCACAACTGCCTACAAATATGCATGCCCGGTCATGATTTAGTATGTGATAGATGGAAACAGTGGGACTAAACGAGAACTTAAAAAGTTAAGCCATAACAGATTCAAGTTATTATTGACTAGAGATGACATCAAGAGCAACTTTCACTCATGCACTTGTGTATAAAGATGAAATATTTCTGTAAAGTAAAAAAAATTTGCAGGAGGACATAATTAAACTCAATCTGGCTGTCTGGTGTTTTGTTGTACGACTAGTTATAGTCACCCACTGTGTAATGTTGTAGCTTCTGTTTGTTTCTTTATTTTTATTTTATTTCTTTTTTTTTACCAACAATTAAGAGAAATATACCAAAGAAAAACTGAAAATAAAATATTAACATTGCAATTGCATTTGAAAGCAAATTGCATTTATCAGTAGTAGTGACACATTGTTAGTTCTACTGATGACAGTTGCAATAATGTTGTTGCTAAAATTATAGTTGAAACATCATCATGTGATTGTGGTTTCCTATTTTATAATAAATGTTAAAGGAAGACAAGCTATTATAGATAGAAAACAAAAACTATTCAGTGCATATATAAAAAAGAAATGGTAAAATATAAATTGAAGGAAAATAAAAAGAAATTTTCAAATCTTTACCCTAAGAGCGATAAAAAAAATAAAACAGAAACATTTTAACATATACACAGAAAAAACTATATTTTGTGTTCTATTACTAAATTTAAAAATAAAATTAATTATATTGTTATATTTGTTACCAATAGACATTTTCACAGAAATGCAATCGAAATTCTACAAAAAAAAATACGATCTCGACGGCCGTAATTTACCCAGTGTTTTATTAGAAATTACGTTTGAATAGCGGTTTGAAAGCGGCACTTCAAAACTACTCACTATTTTACATTTAAAAATATACCGCATTACCCTGGCTCTGTATTACCATTGAAATGCAAATTAATTGCATTCATATCGCAACATAAATTACAAAAAAAAAGTTTAAACGACATAATTTTCGAACTTAATTTGTAGACCAAAATCGATTATTTGTGATGGTAAGTAATCGATTTTCTTAAAAAAAAACAAGGTCGAAAAAATTTATCGGTTAAGGTTTTTTGGCGGTTATGACTCGATATAACGCTTACAAACTATACTCCAAGAAGAAAAGACTTCACATTTCCAAAAGGAAATTTTCTAATTAACTTTCGGTACTTCCGCTAAAACAGGGGTCTAATCGTCGCTTTCGATGAGGAGCTGATTCGATCACGTTTTTTCAATTTGAGGTTATGGTATTCGATATCTAACTACACTAATTACTCTGTTCGATAGCGAATCTATAATCTCAAACTGAAAAACGTGCTCTCAGCAGCTGGTTTACAATATTAAAATGTGTTTTTTATTCTTACTACATAAAGATGTTTTTCTTTTGCCGCAACTGAATCATCACTAAGTAATTTAAAAATTTTGTTAAAAGTTTTGGGCTCCGATCAGTTGGTAATCAGAAAGACTTCCTGCTTTAATCACATTTGAGGTTAATTTTTGGTAACAATTAGTTTAATTAAACTTAGTACATACAGATAAATATTTACTTCATTTAAGAGTCTTTATAAGCTGCCTTATAATCGTATAAGGCAAAGAAGCTTTTTTCATTAAAAAAATTTGCAAAAAGTTTCTCCCACAAAATGAATAACCTTGATTGCCCAGAGGTAACATACTTTAAACTATTTATTATGATACAAGTTGTTTTTTTAATATTTTTATTTATTTTTTTTTACAAACTTTTAATCACCCTTAAACATGAAAACGAACTTTGTTTCAAATACACACATTACACATATACACGTGTACACATTTTCCATACTTAAAAGTAATTCCAAAAAAATTTCTTTTTATTTTGTCATATGTGTATCTATTTTATATAAAAGGTTGAGGCATTATTACAATATTTTATGGAAAAATTTTGTAACTAAAAATATTATAAATATGAAACTTCTGTAGCCAGAGACGGAAAACATGAGAACTTTATTAAAAGTTAAAGGATACTTTAAATGCTGTTGCCTTTAAAAAAAGATAGAAAAAAGTTAAAAAACAACATATGAACATGTTTGTATTTAAATTAACAAAAAGTTGGAAATCCCCTAAATACAAGTATTTATTTGTTAAGTAATAAAATTACTTAAAACTAGGGGTTGCCGTTCAGTTTTAACCGAAAGCGAAATCTCGGTTTTAACGCATAAAAACCAAAATGAAACCTGACAAAAAAGCGTCGGTTTTTAAAATTTAATTTAACATTATTATCTTGTTTAAAAATACAGCAAATGTACTTCAGATTGAAGACTTTTATACATTACTAAGCATTCTGTAACAATTAAAGGTAAGAAAATTGTAAAATTTTAAGAAAATTATAACAATTCTTTGCAGGAAGCATTGTAATCTGTTATCAGAAACAACCTCTAACGTTCTTTGGACAAGAATTTGTACTTTATAAAAAGAAAACAACAAATCAACCAACATATTATTGCTTCACAAGGCAATAACACAATAACATTTAACATTTCTGATATTCTATTCCTTGGATAATTAAATATACATTTTTTATTCTTAAGCTTCTTATACTTCCCCAGTCGTAAGTACTTACAATTTGACTGAATAACCCATTATTTTTGATTGAGAAGTTCAAAAAGTATGCGGTTCCCTATACTTTTTGCCTACAAACATCCAAAAGTTAATAGATTACTGATTGCCTAAAAGTATTCAAAATATAATGGGTTATTTTTTGTATAAAAATATGCAAAAAATGTTTGTTTACTTTTTGTTTAAAATTATTCAAAAGTTAATATGGATTTTTTTCTTTTTGTTGTCTTCGAAGATCATTTTCACGATAAATTTTTCTGTAGGATATAAATATTTTGTTATAAGCTGGAAAGTACTACAATAAGTACTTCCACGTAATGGTATAAATAAGTTCTTACTTTATTCATTACAGGACAGTCATTATTATACACATAAAATAATTAGATAAATTATGTACCACTCGTTACTTTGTAAGCCATTAAAAGAGTACTACCTATTACAAAATCTTGAAGATTTTGTTCTGGGTATATTCATTACTAAATGTTCCTTTCCTAATATAAGTACCATTTTCGATTCGCCTTATCATGAGTAACCTTTGTCACGTGAATTTTTTAAATTTTCCATTAGTTTTGTTTATTTAATTTTTGCAGGCGAACTTGATTATTATAATCATTCCATTCCCTACAATAAATTTTTTCATAGGGTATGAATTTTTATTTTTAATTCCAAATATGAATTTAATTCGTACTGAAGCATAAAATAAGTTTATTTAATTAAAATAAAATTTGTTAGACCTATATAGTTACTTTTATATATCACAAAAAGTGTAAGTTTTCCAACCCTGTAATCATCCTTTTTGATTTTTATGATTTCTTACACCAATATCTTTCTTTTAAGAATATATGATATGTTTAATTTATAGAGAAAAAGGAAAAATTTGTTTATTTAAGTTACTTTTGTATAAGAAAAAAAAGTAAAAATTTTCCAACCCTGGAAATGTCTTTTTAATTTTAATAATTTTTTTTTTAAATTGTAGTACCAATTTTATTCATAATGAAGTGTAAAAAAAGCATATATAATAAAAATAAATAAAAATTAGTTTTTTTTAGTTACTTTTATATGGCAAAATAAAGTTTAAGTTTTCCAGCTCTGAAACCGTCTGTTCGACTCAGAGTCTGAACACAATGTAACGATTATTTATTGCAGTGCGGTTTTCCATACGATTTTGAAGTAAGAAAAACGCAGCGCGGAACGGCATAAAATTAAAATCTATTTTACTTTCTTATTCCCTCAATTTTCTATACTCTTTATCTTTCTCATGTTGTCATAGGTTTTGAATAATTGGCTGTGTTCACAAAAACCAAGTTTAAAATACATATCAAATATATCTGCCAATGTATAAAATGTTTAATCATTTTTTGTTTTTACTTATAAAAATGTATGCACAAAAAAATTTATAAAAATTTAAACAAACCATGACAAGTATTGACGGCGCCGTCTTCTATTGTATTATGTTTATTTTTCTCTCTCGCAACGAGAAATCGGACCGCAATGCAAACATTGTGTTTAGACTCTTAACTGATTTTCAATACCAATCCATTTTGGACCATTTCTGATACAGCAATTTAAGACCGAAGTCTTATGCTTTTCTGAGAGCTTCGGAAAACGGATTTCACGTACATCAGACGGACATCGCTTATTCGCTTAGAATATATCTACTTAATGAATGGCATATTCATATTGTAAAAATTACACACGGAATGAAAAACGTATGTATATATTTAACCTTTTCCAATTTTGGTAAAGGGTATAAAAAGCAAAAAAAAAAATCAATGTTTTATAAGTTTGCTTTCACAAAAGGCATTATTTAAGTTTAAAATTTTTATTTTACCGAAAATCGGTTTAAATGCTTTAATAAATTCCAGCTGAAAAACTTATTAACATTTTTATTATTTTTATTAAAAATTTATGTTTTTAATTAAAATATTTCTAATCAAAACACTTTCCATAACAATATTAAAGTATTATAAAAAATAACTTTTGCATTTATTAATAATAATTTGACTAACAAATATTTTAATTTATAAATAAATAAATATTTAGAGATTTTAAAAGTTATATTTGTATGATACAAAATTATTGTTTAGTAATTTTCAATAACAAAAATTTAAATTTTTCTGCATTTAATAATTAAATTTGACATTCTGCGAAATATGTGTGTTAAATTTTAATAAAAAAGATTTTCAACCCAAATCCCCAAATCTAAGCAAAACAATTAACAACACATAAATTATTATCTATCAATAAATATTTTGCAATATATTATCGTTTCATACGCCACAAATTGAAAACTTTGAACAAATATTTCTAAAAAAGCACAAATAACTGCTCATAAAAAAATACATATAATATTTTTTGTGTGTAAAATTTATTGATTTAGGTTTTTATGTGCCATTTTTGGTTTTCTTGCTATTTTATTTTTTGCTCACTCATAAAAACACTTTTCTAAAGAAAAACAAATAAATAAATTATGGCCATAATAAGCAGCCGATATGAAGAATGTTATCAGATCTAATGAGGGGCAGAAAACAACAGGACAAGTAAATGAGGTTAATAAATTTTCATATGGATATAAAAAATACTATTACAAAAACTAACATTAAATGTTAGTTAAGACATATTCATATAATGTAAACTCGGGTCAAAATGGTTTGAAGAATAGTACTGAAAATCAGCAAGCTTCAGAGCTGGAAAACTTAAGCTTTGTTTTGGCTAGCTAAATCTAATTTTTAATTTTTTTTGTTCAATAAACTTATTTTATATTCCAGTGCGAATAAAACTAGTATTAAAAATAAATAAATAATAAATTACAAAAACGTTTCCAGGGTTGGAAAACTTAAATATTTTTATATGAAAGTAACCTACTAAGGCTAATTTTTCTTTTCTTCGTTCTATATAAATTAAACATATGTTTTCTTCTTAAAAGAAATATATTGTTATAAGAAATCAGAAAACTATAAAAGGAGTATACCAGGGTTGGGGAACTTGCACTTTTTTATGATAATAACAGTTAGAAGGGCTGATTAATTTTTTCTTTTTCTTTATAAATTAGTTATAAATTATTTTATGGAAAAAAACATTTGGTATAGAAAATAAAAAAAATTTAAACCCAGAGCAGAGCTGGAATATTTGAACTTTTTTTGGATATTAAGATAGCTATATACAAATAATTTTTTCCTTATTTCCTTTTTTCATTATTCATTAAACATATTTTAAAAATTTTCTGAGGAACTGGCCTAGTATAAGGAGTCAGAAAAATATAAAAGCTAAATGCCAGGGTTGGTAAATGTATTTATTTTTCTTATGTTTATAAAAGTAACTAGGTTAATATTATTTTATTGTTTACAAATTAAATATACTTTATGTCTTAGAAAGAAATAGTTTGGAATAAAAAATTAGAAAGATAAAAATCATTTCTCCAGACCTGGAGAACTTGAACTTTTTTTTATGGTTCCAGGATTGGAAATTGAAAAAAAAATTTGGTAAAATAAACCGAAATGATTTTTTTTAGTTAAACATATTTCATGTTTCAGGTAGATCTTTACTCGAGATTTTTTTTTCAATTTGTATATGGATATCTCATTTGTCCTAATTTTTACTATGCAAGTCTTTGTGAGAAAGAGAGACAAGAAGAACAGAACCGTTTCTTTTCCTATCGTCTCTCACTCGTAACAAACTAAATAGCTTAGTCCCAATTCACACGAGGCAATTTTACTTGCGCAAGTCATAAATTTTTTTTTAGATAGAGCAACTTTACTTGCGCAAGTCTTTTTCGATTGCTTATACATGTAATTGCTTATACATATACATTCAAAAAGAAATGTCAAATTTGATATAGAGGGAATGATAGCAAAAACAGAATTGCCTGTACAGGCAGGTTTTTACACTCGTCACTTCTTCCTCACTTCATTGTTCACCACATTTATGACTTGCGCTAGTAAAATTGCCTCGTGTAAATTGGGACTAAGCAATAATCCTTGTATAGTGAAAATTAGGACTTTAAGTATAAAAGAAGATTTGTGCCATAATGCTTGTTATGCTCTCAGCACAGTTGTGTTTCAAATTGACGGTCTTTCGTTGACAATTTGTAATGAGTTTTTATTAATTTTTAGTAAATGAAGATAGAATATAAATTTATCGCTAACAAAAAGTTATAACTATAACATAAATTAAAGGAAATGTTCCTTTTCATTTCCTTGAAAACATCCCTCTCTGTTGAAACAAAATCGAAAAGATTCTTTTGGAATATGAATGGAATGTACCATTTGAGACACTAAACAGTTTTGCAACACCAACGATTATTAAATGCGGGAAAATATACAAAAGTTAGTTTATTTGGCATGGAGGTACAATACTAAGACTTAAATTTACAGTCTTTAGTTAACTAATGTAGGTGGTTTAACCAATGAAATTTATAAGAAAAATCGTTAGTTAAGCCACGGTCTTTAGTTAACTAATGACTGTGAATTTAGGCCTAAGACTATGTTAGGATTATTAAATAGTAGCATGGTTTTTGAACACCTCAAGAGTGAGTAAACAAGATCCATTTCTTCTGTAGTGTATTGACATTTTGTCGATACTGACAATTGGAATAAAGGTGAATGTAACCTGTTTCTTAGAGTGTAGAGTGTAGAGTAAAATATTCAAGTATTGTTAATATCAAAATTAAAATACTTCAACCAAATTCTATAGTAGAAAAATATCGAGATGTCACTTACTAATAATTGCACTATAACAAAAAATTATAAACTTTTATACAAACAAAATATGTCTACATATACATACGTACTTCAGCAAAGAGTATATAAGATTCAGCACAGCTATACTTTCCGTAAAGGTATTTTTTAAAAAGTTTAAGTAAATTGAATAAATACATTTTTAGTATTAAAATAATTTTTTTTTTTAAATGGCACTGAATTTAATTTTTTTTTCTTAGAGAAAATTTCATTTTTAAAATTGACAAAACATAAAAAAACTATTGACTGGTATATCTTAATAATTTAAAAATTATTCATAATAATTGAAATTGAAATTATTCTTAAATTAAAAAAGTTACTGTTATTTTCAAGGCAATAAATAAATCTCAAAAAATAACTTTTATTTTCTGTAGAATAAATAAAACTGTAAGCCAAATTACATATGATAATTTTTAACAAACAGCAACCAGCCACAGCTTCGTCATCAGCGTTCATCTGCTTGGTCCACTGTGCAAGGTGACAGTTGATACAAATTTCAGCTTTATATAAATTTTTTTTAGTGCAAATAGAATATGTGAATTGTTTTGATCCATTGTATTACAATTT
Organism: Tachina fera; assembly: GCA_905220375.1. NCBI lineage: Eukaryota > Metazoa > Arthropoda > Insecta > Diptera > Tachinidae > Tachina > Tachina fera. Next base: position 184,612,886 of record LR999963.1, read on the forward strand.
GTTGAAACCATTATTGTAATAAAAGCTCAAATTTACCGTTTCTAAATTCACAACAGTGTTGCCATTGTTGGTTCTTCTTTACTCATTATGCAGATGCCTGTTAATTTTTTTATTTTTTGTTTTACTTAAGACAGACTTTTTTGGTTTGTTATTTTTTTAAAAACAAAAAAAATATATAACAAATTTGTTTGCAGTTCTTATGTGAAAAAAAATATGAAAAGCAAAGAAACGCCTGAACTTCAGTGAAAAAATAAATTAAATTTTGTTTTTGTTTTCCATAAACTACGATATTTCCAAAATTTTTCGTTTAAGGCCATAGTTAGTACATCTTCTCATAAGGTAAATTTTTCACGTATTTATAAGAATACAAATTATGAATACTATTAGGTCCTTAGTAGTTTTTCTAACAGAATCCTTCCTCAAGTACTAATAAGAGAAGAATTAATAAAACTTTTATAGCAACTACAATTTGTGGTTGGAATAAGTAACTAAATTTTAAGAAACTACTTAAATAAATTTAACAGATAACTCAAAGATTATGCATCCTCGTCAAAGACAATAGCAATTAAAATTGCTAAAGATTCCTACAACTCAGACACAAAGCACTTGGTAATAAAACAAAGATGTTAAGAGAAAATAAGCAAAAATGTTTGAATAAATATATCTAAAGCAATATGGAATAATTGCTTAAGTCGGCTTAGGCAAATTACGTTTTACTATGCTGCATTATGTTCCACTTGAAAGTAGCAGTGCAAAGAAAGAATCACATGAAAGTTTAATTATGCGTTAAAGCTTTTTGATCTCTTACGGCTGGTATATACAATTCAACATAATTGTTCGACTTTTAAGAAAATTCGTGAAATTTATTTAAAATATAAGCTACATTTTAATAGGGTTGCGTTTTCTCAAAAGTCAAACCATTATGTGGAATTATCAATACCTTTTTTTGCCGGTACGAGTATCATCTAAATTCACAAGAAACACTAGTTTGCTTAAGTAGACTTAAGCGTTTATTCCCTATTGCCACAGATATTTAAGTAAACGTTAATGTATATGCAAAAGTTGCGTTAACTTAACAAATGGCAGCAATTGTGGCGATGATGGCGCTTGTATTTCTCAAAAAAGTATGTGTTGATGTTTAAGAGAGCAAATTGAAAACGTAAAAAAACTTCATACCATAATTAAGGGCGTCATTTTGCAAACCACATTCATACATATTCTATTTGATGGAAGTTTTTCTTTTATTTTCATCTTATGGGGGAGTGTGCATGCTAATTTATATTCCTTCTAAGCATTTGAAAGATTATATTGTTGATGATAAGCGTCGCGTCACAGTCTCTGTGAAATAATGTTTGTAATTTACAAAAACAAAATACATTACTGTCATATATTTATCTTCTTTGGTTGCGAATGTTTTAATAGCTTGTCTAAGAAATAAATTGTTTAGCAAGAACTAAAGAAATATATCAATATATTTGCAGTCTTCCAACTGAGTTGTTTGATTTGTGCAGGTGCCTCTAATAGGAGCAATAAATAACTCCATGTCCGTTAAGCTTTTTTTTTGGCGATTATGGCTCGAAATCAGGATCAATGTAAGCATATTTTTTTATAAAAAAAATTTTAATAAGCACAGATCACAGATCTTTAACTCTTTGTGACTAATTTAAATTTTCAAATGTTTCAATTTTAATTCCATATTTCAGTTAAATTTCTGTTTGCTTCCCCAATATTCCCTACAGGGAATTTCGTTGTATTATTATTTGTTACACACGCTGACTTACCAGTAAAGACAAGCCACAAATGGGACATTCGAGACATGTGGTAATTGATGTACTTGCTGCACTTCTTTTGCCATAAAGCGAATGCAGTTAAGTTCTTTACAACTCTGCTACAAGTACTTATATACTTTCCCTGCTGTTTTTAATGTGAAGTGAAACAACCAAAAGCAAAATCACAAAAATTAAGGCAACTGAAATGAAAACAAGCAGCTACAAAACTTAGAATTTTGTTACGCAAAATGGTTGCTACTTTAAAATGTTTATACACAAATATTTAAGCTTTTTAAATCTTCGGAAGCTACAGCAAGGTTTCCTTTAAATGAAATGCATGGAAATTATTATAAAAATTTTAAAATTAAATAAGCTTTTTTATATCAATGAATGTTGTAAACAATATTCTTTAAAAGTAAAGTAAAAAGCTTGAGTAAGTTTTTAGTGTATGTTCTAGCCCACTATACAGCTGAAAATAATTTTTTGTATGCAGTTTTTTCTGCAAGTAAGAAATTTATGTGTCCAAGTACATTTCTAAAAATATTAAATTAAAAGCTAAACAAATCGTTCTCAAAAGTGGCATTCAGTCTTAAAATGTTTAATACAAAACTTTAAGCTTTTTAAAGCTTCGAAGGATACAGCAAGGTTTTCGATAAACAAAATTCATAGAAAGGGCTAAGAAAACTTAAAAATGCAATAAGCTTGTTTATATCAAAACTGTAAACGATATGTGTTTAAGGTATAACAGGAAACTTGAGTAAAATCTGAATGTATGTTCTAGCCCACTATACAGTTGAACAAAATTTTTTGTATACAGTTTTTTCTGCATATAAAAAATTGCCCCTTATTGCGCTCTATGATCCAATGGGAGTAGAAAAATAACATAGATCTATATATAATACAAAAATTTATTTGTTAAAGTACATTAAAAAAGCTAAGTCAGGAGAAAGTCGAATGCATATCAGTAGTACTGGGAACCAATAATTTTTTGCAAAACGAAAATCTTCATAGTTTTCGATATATTTATTCGTTTGCAGTAACCATAATGTAATTTGTTTACGGTAAGAAATAACTGAGATTTACTCGTCATTTGATTTTATTTCATGTAGGATCTCTGCATACTTAGAAAAAAATTACTTCGAAAAATAAATTGATATAAAAAATTTAATTATTATTGATATAAAAAATTTAATTATCTGTGATGACAATTTAAGCAAACAAACTTTGTACGCTTATTTAAAAAAATTATCGTCAGCTTAAAGTGGAAACCTGCTAACTTGCTTTAAGAAAATTTTACCGGAGAGACAAAATATTGTTAACATTGCCTGTGAATAGCTTAAGAAATTAGCCTATTACATTAATGCCCTAATTCTATTCGACGATTGAGCCGTCTTGTCTATCGACCGAAAAAGCAGCAGCTGTGATTCTTTAGAACAATAGTTATTTATTATCTTTGCTAGAAGGTTTGTGTATTTGCTTCATGATTTTCTTCCAAACATTATATACAACACATATTTTTCATATATTTTTCAAACTATTTTATAATAGTTTAATTTAATTTGTATGTTTTAAAAAAATGGCAGTAATATTTTTATTTTTCATTATCAAGGACAACAACAATTTTTGAAGGAAATAATTTAGAGAATTCAAACACAAGAACTCAAAAGCATTTTCAAACAAAAACGTTCAAAATCTTCTAACTGAATTAGGGCATAAGTTTTTTCGACATATAGAGCTTCAAAAGAAAATAAATATTTTAGCCGCTTATATTCTTTCGAATGGCATTAAAATGTCTTAGCTTAGTAAGTTTAAAATCTAAGCCAACGATATATGTATATTTTTTTTCAGTCAATTAAGAAATTTAATCAATCAAGGAAAAAAGTTGTTGAGTAAAATTTTATTTTCAGGTATTTTTTTATATAAAAATATGCAAAAAAACACTTCCAGAAGAGTTAGGGGTTTACTTCCCTATTCATAAAAATATTTCAGGTTTATTAAGCGCTTATTTGACATATTTCTATGGGAAGTTTGTCAAATAAACGTGTAATAAACTTAAAATATTTTCTATGAATTAGACTGTTAATGTATAACAACAAAATGTTACTTGCAATATTTTAAATAAATGCTCTTAAGCCACTTTACATCAAAAAGCAAAGTAGCACACGATTTTCAAAATTTTTTACTACAAAATGCAGCAACTTTAAATGGACCGTAAAATGAGTTTCAGATGTAATCTGTTGAAATGTCAATGCACGTATGTACATGGTTTTTAAATCCCCTCTACAAGAATTAGTTGGCAGAACATTGTTATTTAGATAAACAGTGTTATCTGAGCATTATCGGCGTAGAGAACAGAAAGGTAAATGGATGCACCAAAAATAGTGCAGCTGTGTTAAAACGCCTTACATTGGATTTGCTCGGGGTACATAACACGACTTATTCAATCATCAAACACTTCTTTGAATAAATCATTTATGAAATGCTTGGTGTGACTCTTCATTGTTGTGTTTGAAATTATAGCTACTCTACATTAAGGGCATTCAATATTCGCCACTCACTGCTACATGATGCCTGCCATGGTTTTCATATATAAACTAATGATTCTATCCATCGAAACACAAGGCACAAGAAGTATTATTACGTCAATGTTATGAGAATTATTTTGACTAAAAAATGCAGCAAAAATTATTTAACTAAAAATGAGCTGGACAAATTTGTTTCTTAGAGCTATGCTCTTTATGTCAGAAGCAGTAGTTGGGACGTGATTTTTGTAACAAAAATAAACCACACAATTACAGTTATAAATTTATTTTTGTTTTTATTTCTTAATTACATTTTAAAGTTTTCGTTGTCTTTATTTTCCTTTGTTCGTAAAGAAGTTGATGCTAGATGACTTACTAATAAGAACTTAAATAAATTCAATAAAGTGCGACTTTGACCCGCACACGAATGGTTCCATATGGACACGAGATATTTAATTCAATACGAACCTTAGCCTATATAAAATATAGTTTTGGCATTTTTTTTTAGTTTTTAACGTTTTTTTTTAATTTTTGGCGATTTTTTTTTCTGGCCATTTTTTGATTTTTGGCGATTTTTTTCATATAGGCGATTTTTTTTTATTTCGGCGATTTTTTCGTTTTTTTTTTTAGTTTTTTTCCATTTTGGCAATTTTTTTAAGTGTTGACATTTTTTTCGCGGTTGGGCGATTTTTTTTTCGGATTTTGGCGTTTTTTATTTCTTTTCTTTTTTCGTTTTGGCGATTTTCGGTTTTTGGCGTTTCTTCATTTTGGCGACATTTTTCATTTAGGCGTTTTTTTTAGTTTTGACTTTTTTTCTCATTTTGTCGATTTTTTTCGGTTTTTGATGATTTTTCAATTTGGCGATTTTTTTCATTTTGGGGATTTTTTTTGATATGAACAATTATTTTGTTACTCGAGCCTTTTTCGTGTTTACCAATTTTTTTCGGTTTTTTGCGCTTTTTTCATTTTGGCGATTTTTTTCATTTGGACGATTTTTTCTAATTTTGCGACTTATATTAGTGTTAGAATTTTTTTTTTAATTTTTGCAATTTTTTTCGTTTTGGCGATTTTTTTTAATTTTTGGCGATTTTTTTCGGTTTGACGATTTTATAATTTTCGGATTTTTTAGTTTTTGAAAATTTCAAGAGTTTCAAGTTGTCAAAATTACATAATCAAAATCGCATTAACTGATGGACCACCCTTTAATTTAAATTTTTTTAAGTTTTAGTGTTAATTATTGTAGTCTATATAAAAATACACTAATTTTACAAATTTCAAGTGTCAATATACATGTGTACATACAATTGTATGTATGTATATTACATGGCATTTTAGCATTTTTCGTTGCTCGTTTTGGAACACCCTTTATATTTTAATTCTCATGTATTTGTTGTTGTAGCGGTCAAAGTTCTACATACTCTGTCCAAATTTCAGGTCCCTAGCTTTTACGGTTCCTGAGAAAATAGCGTGTGACGGACAGACGGACAGCGTAGCGAAAACAATAGGGCTCATGTATTCATAAAAGATTATTAAAGTTAATCATGGCTTAGCATCCAGATTTTGTTTAAAAGAAATTTCAGTTCAAGTAATGATTTAACCATAGTAAACGTTTCTGAATACCACTGTAAACCAATATGAGTAACAACTGTCAAAATAAAACAAATGTTAAGAAGTATTACCAACTTATAATTCTATACCTCTAAAATAAACACTTGTAGTACATATTTGTATACTACATGTATATATAATTAGGCACTAAATACTCGTAAGTAGACACTCACTAGTATGACTTTAACTGTTTCCATATCCATTATCACACTGCGTTTGCAAGAAAATTTAGTGCTTTTTGCTTTCTGCGTTTTGTGGGCGTCATTTCCACACACAATTTTTCCAGTTTGTTTGTCTCATGGTAAAGATGCTGGCTGTGGCTGTTTCAACACTACACCAACAAACAGTGGTTCCTTTTAATTTTGTTCATTATCAGATTTAGCATCAATGTTGCTTTGGTGTTTTTCTTTGTTTTTTTCTGTACATATTTATTTAATTTGTGTATGAGACATTATCGTTGTTGAAGGCATATAATTGAATCTTATGTTGCTGATAAGTAGAAAATTAAAGTCAGTTGTAGATAGTAAATAAATTATGGTTATTATTGCGCACTCACCATATTCATAAACAAACTTGCTTTTAGCTAAACAGTGGAGCTTATAATCATACACACATACCATATATGAAATAAGAATGAATTTATTACTGGTAAAATAACTTTTCTGTTTCTTAAAACAAAACAAAAAGGCGTTGAAAAGAGTTGAAAGTGTTTGAATGAAAAATAATTGGGACATTCAAACAATGCTTTAAATTTTAGATTCTTCTAATTTAGGCGTCTTTTTTATTACAATATTTATGCATACACTGAAAGAATTTTTTTCATAAGTTCTATGAATTTCGATATTAATCCAATGAAAAAAATTCATTAAAATTCAACCAACGTCACGCTTCGTTGGATTAATGAAACTAGTTTCGTTAAAATTGTTACAATGAAAACTACGTCAAATGTATTAAACAGTGTCACCAATGAAATGAAAGAACTTCATCGCAACAACGAAATAATTTCAAATAACAACGAAATAATTTCCAACGAGATAATTTCCAAACAAATAATTTCATTAAAATGACGAAATAATTTCATTAAAAGAATTAAATAGTTTCATTAAAACAATGAAATAACTTTATTATAACAACGAAATAACGTAATTGAAACTGTATGTGTATATTAGCGTACAAAGAGTGCAAAAACAATCATACAGAACTACCTTTGATGCAGGCTTTTGGTTGACAATTTTGGTTGAAATACATTTAATTTATCAGACTTTCATGACTACAATGAAATTTTCATTGGGACAACGAATACATTTCATAGCTATAATGAAATTCTAAATTGCTGTATATTTTTAGTTTAAAAGAATTTGATCTTTAACTTAATTGCTTTAAGGTATGTACTTATCTATATAAGTTTATTTCAAGCAACAAGTAAATAAATAAATAATAAATCCAACGAAATATTGTTATGAAACTAGAACACCAACGAAGCAATTCCAATGTAATTCTTTCATAATATTCGTAAAATTCTCATTAGATTTGTGAAATTATCATTAGATTTGTAAAAGAAATCTAATGAAATTGTTTCGTTGGATTTATAAAGCAAAATTCTTTCGGAGTACCGTACTTATGACATCGCTTTGAATTGATTTAAGTACGGATGGAAGTATCGGCTTCCACAACCGTTTTCTCGTTCAATTTCTGATGGAATGTAGAGACCTCAAAACGTTGGGAATTTTCCACACTTTTAAGGCCACAACGAAACTTGGCAACCACTATTGAACCATTGAAGATGATAGTGAAGATTGCCCACAGTATTCATCAAGCAAAATTCTTTCGGTATACAAAAAATTTTTTGTTATTAAAACAAAAGACCTTAATCTTATTAAAACTAGAGAATATTGTTTTAAATTTTTTAAATTTTAAAACATTAAGACACTATGACACTTAAGACTAAGTATACCAAATTTAATAAGATTAAGAAATAATAAATAATAACAACTGATTTTCAAAATTCTAGGTCAACTTAAAAATTTATTTAAAAATAATTAAATACAATCATTACTTCTCTACAAAAAAACAAAAATAATAATAGTTTTTATAGCATCATCTAAGAAACTTAAATAAATAAAAATATTTATCTCTCACTCCCACTGTAATCAACAATTTTCAATTATTTGCTTTGTTTTTGTTTTCTCTAAAAGAAAATAAACAAAGTTAGATATGCCTAAAGAAGAAGTTCATTATGTGGGCCTTAAAGAAGTAACCAAACATGTATTTATTAAATAATTGGCAACATGACCACCAGCTGGCTGGCAATATTTGATGGCGATAATAATAATAATAATAGTAGTAATAACTGCTGCTGTTATAGCATTGACGGCCAAGCTAGTGGCCTTGGTAGTTGCTGGAAACTACGCAAGCCTCCAAGAAACAAAACTAAACAAATAAACGACAACATCGTTAGCTTACAGATTTATTGCTAATTTACTTAGCAGCACATTACCAGTCATGGCCACAACCAATGTATTTATATATAAGAGGTTGAAAGTATGACATGATAATATATAAAGTAAATAGAATTTACAATAACACCTACTTACATACTTATAATATTACTAATGCTATTAGTACAACACCAAAAGGTTTTTACATCTTTGTTACAATATATTTTTCTTTATACTTCAATAGTCGTATAACTACACTAAGTTTTTTAAATATATCTTTATTAAACAAGCAGTAGGCCCAAAGTCTAAAAATTATTTCTTATACTTACCAGTAATTCTTCATACTATGCTTATATATTTTTGTTATTTCTAATTTTTTCTGGCTTTTCTTCATTCATATTTACAACAATTTACTGACAATTCTGGAAATTTATAATGGATTTTTAACAATTTTCTGTCTTATGTTGTCATATCATGAAAGATACTCTGTATACTTTTTATTTATAAATAAATAAATTCAGTAAAGAGCGACTTTGACCCGCGCACGAAGGGTTCCGTACGGACACGAGATATGTAATTCAATTGGAACTTTAGCCAATATAAGCTATAGTTTTGGCATTTTTTTCGTTTTTAAGTTCTTTTCGGTTTTAACCGTTTTTTTAGTTTTGGGGTTTTTGAATTTATTGGCGCTTTCTGAGTTCTAGCACTTTTTTCTGGTTTTGGCGACTTTTTTCGGTTTTTGACGATTTTTTTTTTAATTTTGGCGATTTTTTTATAATGGCAATTTTTTTCCTTTGGCCGATTTTTTAAGTTTTGGCGTTTTTTTCGTATATCAGCGATTTTTTCGGTTTTTGGCGTTATTGAACTTTGGTGATTTTTTTTAATTTCGGCGATATTTTTTTTTAATTTTGGCGATTTTTTTTTCATTTTGGCGATTTTTTTCGTTTTGGATATTTTTTTCATACATTTAATTATTTTAGTTTTGGCGCCTTTTTCACGTTTGGGTGATTTTTTCCGGTTTTGGCGTTTTTTTTTTTTGTATTTTTGGCGTTTTTTTTCTTTTGTGCGATTTTTTCGAATTTGGCGATTTATTTTAGTGTTAGAAATTTTTTTTTAATTTTTGGCGATTAAGTTTAGGGTTTTTTTAATTTTTGGTGATTTTTTTTTAAATTTTTGACGTTGTTTTTTGTTGGCGATTTTATGATTTATGGTTTTTTACTTTTAACATTTTTGAAAATTTCAAGAGTTTACCTCTTACGGTTTCCAGGATATAGCAAGTTGTCTATTACATAGTCAAAATTGCATTAACTGATGGACCACCCTTTAATTAAATTTTTTTTAAATTTTAGTGTTAATTGTTGTAGTCTATATAAAAATACACTAATTTTACAAATTTCAAGTGTCAATATACATATGTACACACATATATTACATGGGACTTTAATATTTTTCGTTGCTGGTTTTTGAACATCCTTTAACTTTTAATTATTATGTATTTGCTGTTGTAGTGGCAAAGGTTCTACATACTCTGTATAAATTTCAGGTCCGTAGCTCTAATGGTTTCTGAGAAAATATCGTGTGACAGACAGACACATGCATGTAAGTATTATTGTAGTAGTCTTATGTTACTTTGTTGTTGCATTCTACAGTTTTATTTTGGTTATTCCATCCAGCATTCTGAAACTGTGAAACTTGAGCCTGACTATGAATTATTTCTGATTAAAATTCACTACAGTTCAATTAAAATATCTAAAAATTTCTCACTTAATACATCATGGGCACGTGACAAAATATGTTCACTTGGCAATCACTGTTCACTTGGCTATCACAGTTTCAGAATGCTGGAATAACCAAAATAAAACTGTTGAATGCAACAACAAAGTAACATAAGACCAAAACAATAATACTAACATGGATGTACCGATGGTTCATCGAATAATTAAAATTAATTAATGTGATGATCGTAAAAAGATAAGTAAGAATAGTTAAACATACTGAGGTAGAGTAAAATAATTTCGTGCTAACCTAAATAGAAAAATGAAAAATTGGAAAAAACAGAAAATTAATAGTGATACTTATAAATGTGTTTACTAAAGGTAAATCAATTGTATACACAACAATCGTTTCTCATATTCCGTTTCATTGAAAATGTAAGTTAAATAAATGATTTTTATAAGAATCTCTACCCAAGTATATAGACTAGGATACTGATGAAGTGCGTGGCTGCACAGAAAAGTATCGGTATTTCCCCCAGCTTAAAGTCTGAGTTTAATTTTTCTTCTCTTCTTTAGAAACTCACATTAATTAATAAAAATATTTCATTCAATAAGAATTGAAATTACTGAACTTGAGCCTGACTATGAATTATTTCTGATTAAAAGATAATTTTTTCAAAGAAACGATAGTTTTTTTAAAAAAAAGTTATCAATTTAATACTTTCAAAAACGTTATTTATTCAAGAATGTATTTTTTTTAAATAGTACTGGGGTCGTCTAAGCGTTGCTTTCAATAACGAGCTAAGTCGATTATGCTCTTTGAGATAGTAACATTCGATATCGCACAATGCTATTTTATTGTTTGATATCGAATGCCATAATCTCAAACTGGAAAAACGTTATCGAAAGCTACTACTAGACCCATGTTTTGAAACCAGGATTTTTCAAATGTATTTTTGGAAAAGTCATTTTTTATGTTTTTTAATTGGTACTTTTTCCCAAACGTGTTTCATATAATGGTAAATTAAAAATCTTGAACTCATTTTTTATATAATTATTTTCTTGAGTTATGACTGTGTGGCAGTAACAGAGGGCTTGTGAGAACTTTCTTTTAAAATATTGAAAGTTGTAAAATATATGAAAGGAATGGTGCACTATGCATAAAATTATTTATATATATATTGCTGAAATGCTGCTGAAACTCCCTGCCAAACTTACTCTGAAAAATTATTACTTACTTTAACTGTTATACCATAAGAATTTCTGTGTTAATTTTGTCTAACAGCTTAAATTCTTTGCGTACCCAAATTACTAAGTAGTTAAATTTAGCAGCGAAAATAACTAAAGTCCTTTTATAAGTTCACACATTTACAGCTAAATACATTCTAACTTGAACTGAAATAATTAAAATTGTGTTGATACATTTCTAAAAAAAAGATTAACACTTACTTGTATGCGTAAAAGAAAGCAACAGAGACACCACCAAAAAAAGAGGAATTATCGGAATTATATGACCTAGTTTTAAAATGCTAACAAAAATTTAAGGAATATGAACAGCATAAAGAAGACGAAACATAAAAGCCAAAACCAAATTCTTTTAAAAGAAGTTTTAGTACAAAAAACCAAAACAGAGATTCCAAATGAAAAAAAATAAATGAACAAGAAACTGCTTAACTTTCCTTTGTTCAATACGGATTGCATGAGCATCACTTTCTTATAAAACACTCCAGTAATTGGATGAATGGAAGCCTTTTATGTTATGAATGAAAGCAAACTGAGAATTTTTGCTTTCAATAAAGAAAAATCAGTAAAGAAATACTATACCCGGCAGGACATTTTAACTGGATGATTCAATGCATCGTTATGCTAAAGTGTGCTGAGTTCATTTTAACCAATCACAAAATAGTTTTCAAAAGAAAATTCAAAAGGCTAAAAAAAATTAATTGAAAAATGTCAGAGAGTTTTTTTTTTATATAAAAGTGAAAACAGACTTTGCCTTTAATGCATTTCCAAGAGAATAGCAAAAAATTATGTGCCTTTACCTCAAGTTTTCAGGATGATTGCAAGACTCCTTAAAACTATATTGGACATACTTTTAGAGGCGATAAATATATATTTAGGGTCGTAAACATTTTATGAACCAAAAATATTTTTTAAAAATAAGACTTTTACTTTGTATTTTTTAACCATTAAAAATTGTTTGAAGGAGCGCCTTAAAATATGTGAAAGTTTCATGAGAGAAAAACACGTCAGCCAAAAAACAACTAGAAACTATTAGCGGGATTCAGTGTTTGGTGAATTTTAGCTTGCAAAAAAAAATTTATTAACATTGAACGTAATTTTTAAACAACTTTGAAATACTAGATATAAATTAAGCAATACCTGATATACAAAAATATTATTTTATTATGAAAAATTACACATATTTTTATATTTGAATAAAATTATATTTCTCTTTAAAAAAATCTTTTGTTTTGCATTTGTGATCTTAATAGATTTAATAAATATTTTTTTTGCTAACTCTTTGCTAAACTTAAAAATATTTCACTTTCCTTTATTATTATTATTTTTACTTTTCTATATTTTCTTAAATATAATACTATGCACAAAATAAAGTACTGTATTTCTTTATTGCTGTTGTGTTTTTAAGAAGAGAGAGAGACTGAGAGAGATATAGAAATACACACCACAGTTGTAAACAAGAAATTTGCATTTTATTGCAGTTGTGTTTTTTAGAGAGAGAGAGAGAGAGAGAGAGGAGTAACTGTGCACCGCAGTTGTAAACAAAGAAATTGCTTTGAAAAACTGCAGTAGTATCTTTTTTTATTGCTGCTGAAATGAATAAATGTGAACCGCAGTTGTAAATAAAGAACTTGCTTTGAATAAATTTGCATTCAAAACTCGTACGTATTTTTTTATAACACGCTGTATAATTCACTTAATTTGAAAAGTGTCCTGCATTTAAGGATTGTCTGATTGTCTGATTGTCTAGCTGATGCACGCTGCAACAGCTACTTAACTTTGTTTTTGTGTGCACAAGATTTATCTTTACGTTTACGTGGCTGTATACACGTGTGTTACTTAGCACGTCCTAACAAACATATATGCGGAAGGTGAAATTCATACTGGTGCAGCATAACAAACGCTGACAACATTAAATCATTGATGAGAAATTCACTGACAGTTCTTATTATTTCATATATGTGCTCTTAATTATGAAAGTGGTATAAATCATACATTCCTTTGATCGAAATATTTAGTAAATTACATTTGAACAAATCAAAATATATTTTTATTTTATGCAACATTTTAATTTAGAGTAATTCTAGTCTCAATTAATATAAGTTTATTTAGCACTCATTAAATATTTATTGAATTTTTTTTAAATTAATTTAATATATCGAACCAAAACTGCATGGCACTTAGACCACTTTCATAATTAAGGGCACATATGAATTTTTTTTAAGTAAATGCTTAAGCTTTCTTAAATGAACTTTGCTATTATAAAATCTAAAATCAAACTTCCTGTACTAATAACTCACATAAAATGATTGAGAATTCACTAAATATACAAACATAACAATCTAAAGCATACAAGAGCTGACCAAATAAACAGTAGTATTTGCGCAATAGAATTTTTTCAGCTGCGCTTATGTCTAATCAGCAATGATTGATGAATATAAAAAAAATTAAAACTATTCGACGTTTCATTATATGACCGTTTGCAAGTATTATTGACGAAAAAATTTCATTTGCTTTATGTGAAATATATTAATTTTGTATTTCATCAAAAATTATCGTTATTGTTTGCCAGCTTTATGTAATTTTAATTCACATAAAAATTATTTTCGTGTCTATAAATGTTAAATTTTTTAAATGACTTCAAAAAAGGAGAAGTTCAAAATTTTTTTTTTGGGTGTTACTTCATTACTCGGTACATTTTATACCGATTGTAAAAACTCTTTTTTTTGTCTGAGAGGGTATACAGCTTTTTATTGATCCCATTGTAAAAAAGTGGGCGGGACACGCCCAAAATTGTTTTTATTGAATTTTATGATATTCTACTTTTTTGATTGCTGCTAAGCCTCTGGTTCTTGTAATTAGACAATTTTAACGTAGAAAAATTGGACGGGGTTACGTCCATTAAAATTTATTACAATATTTCACGCAGTTACACTCAACCAATTTTTACAAAACTTACACATTGAGCTCTAAAATACACACAATTCTTTATTTAAAAAATTGGGCCCATTAAAATTTAATATTTTATTTTAAGTGGCTCTACTTTAAGTCCTAATTTACATGATGCAAGTCTTATTGCTAAGCTTATTAATTTGTTAGGAGAGAGATGAGGGAAAAAGAAACTGTTTTGTTCCCCTCGTCTCTCTTTCCCACAAACTAATCAGCTTAGCAATAAAACTTGCATAGTGTAAATTAGGACTAACGATTTTTTTAAGACTTAACATGCACCCAACACACAAACTTGCATTTTAAAAATGGATGTAGGCGCGCTTAATAAAATTGAATTTTATATTTCACGTACTTCTTCTTATCTTCTTTTAGCAGATCTTTGCATTGAAAAGTGTTTTTTGGCAGAAAGAATTATTATACTAAAATGCCATCCTGAGACAGTAGTTGCTTCATATAAATTGCAAAAACAACTTTAATTTACTGTAAAATTAAATATGAAATTGCTTAGAGTAAACTTTCTTACTATTTTGATTTTAGTATCTTTAACCAAGTATGTATATCGGTTAAATTAACCAAAAAAATAGTAAATTTCATAAGCTGCGAAAAAAAATATTTTACAAGAAACAACATTAATTTTTTTAGAAAAAAAAAGTAATGTGAGTCCGATCACAGGTAAGATGTGTAAACCTCAAGTAATTAAAAATTTTTTAATATTGGCTTATAGTAACTAAAATAAGATATGTACATTTTTGACTTTACTGTATTTAAAAATCTATGGAAAACTGCATCTATAGTAGTGGAATTATTAGTTGTGAGGGTTTGTGGAGAATTGCTCATATGCAAGTGGAAAACGTGAAATAAAAATTCTGATAAGGCTGGCAACTGTGGGTTTGCAAAATTTTTATTAAAATCTACACCCATAATAATTGGCATGAGACGGAGATTGTTACCCAATTGTCGTGCACCAGCTCCAGTGTAAGGCAACAGTACGTTATGAAGATATGTTATAATATAATATTATAAGTTATTTATAAAGACTTCTAGATATCTTTATAGCAAATATTTGACATTTAAAACGCTCTTTTGTTTAAAAGAGCGAACTTTTTTAACAAAATTATCCCCACTGACAACGCTATTAAAATTCACAAGCAGTTTCTATTAAAATTAACATTGCTCCTGAAGGTATACTTCAAAATTTGGTTGAGTTTATTTCTTTGCAGCTGTTAAGCTTCTCTTTACTTCTTGTTCGTATGATTACACTAATACAGTCATACACAGCTTACACCGATTTGATAACGCTTTACGATCTTACTCAAAATTTGTGATTGTATTGTGAAAAATTTTATACCCGCGTTTGCACATCAAAAATATGTTTGAAATGACATCACATCCTACACGATACATCGTACCAATTCAACTTGATTGTTTTAACTAAAGAATGTATTTAATTTACTAAAACATTTTAATATATCACCAAATGTTTAAAATTAATTATTTCAACCGGCAAACTATAATATATTGCAATACAAATAAAATAATGAAGGCATATTAGTAAGATCAAACAGACAAGTTTGTCCTATAGAAATTTCAGCCACAGTTGACATTATAAGCAGTTAAGGGCAGTTATTGCCTTGGAAATTGTCAAATTCGATTACTGACACAAGATACTAGCGTGTAGACCGTATGAATATGTGTTCGAATATATGTCCAGCAAGAAGTGTTAAAATACATGGCTGAGGAATAATCTCTTAATACATGCTGTCAAATTAAAATAATATTAATTTTTTTTAACAAAACAGTAAGAAAAAATATTTTACATAAATAAAATTTATAGAGTTTCAATTTGGAATTGCCAAAAGATCTAATAAAGGATAATTTAAGTAGGTATATGTATAAAAATACAAATATATTTGAATGTACGTGTCCGCCACTTCTGGATACATTGTTGAACACAAGCAATTTGATGTCATGATTCTGCTGATGTTATTGCTTTTGTTAAGACACAACAAATTGCTCGTGTGGTCGTAGTGTAAACAGGAAACGTTCAATCGTATGCTAATATTGACAACAAGTTGTCAATTGAACGTTTACAGTCTACATTGTGGCTGCTACTGTAAGCTTAACAGTCAAAATTGTTTAAATTAACACCCAGGAAATTTGGTCCTTATTCTTCATTATGTTTGCTGGGATGTTAAGTGTATTGTATTGTGTGTGTGTATAAATGTGTGTGTGTGTGTGTGTATGTATGTGTGTATGTAAGTAAGTATTTACATATGTGCTTATTTGTAATTTTCCAGTTATATTTATTTTCTTTTTGGACACACACTTTGCAAAAACTCATATAAATTTATTTTATTTTTTTAAGAGCTCTACTCACACTCGCACTCACACTCGCAAATAAAATTTGAATAATAGATTTTTTTATTTTGCTTAACTTCTCTTGTCCATTTTTAACAAAACAACATGCTAATGTTATAAACATTTAAATTTAAATATTTATTTTTATTTTTATTATTATGATTATTTGCTTTTGTATTGTTAAAAATTCTAAAGAAATAATGACCGCCATAAAAATAAATTTTTATTTTTTTTACGCAAATGCATCAGCATTTTATATTTATGCTTTTTTTTGAAAGTATTTTAAAAGTGTTAAGTTGTGTTAGTTGTCTCTTGCAGGATTTTTGGCTGTGAATATATTTAAGTGAAGAGAAATTATAAAACTAAAATTTATATTTTAAATAATGATGTTATGGCTCCAAATAATTTCCTTTTGAAAATTATTTTATTGTTAGTGGAAATTAAATAATTGACGTATGAATTTTAAGTATAAATTTGGATAAGTGTTATAAAAAATACTTATACAATCGAAAAGCAGGCCTAAGGACAAATTACGGGATTTGATATCGAACAAATTTTCATAAGATTTATTTTTATACATAAATAGCAGTCTACGTGACGTGTGAAAAATTTCCTGTTTGCTTTTAATATTAATATTTTAAATTTCAGCCACATTTTGTTTATTCGAAACTTTGCTGCGGCTTGAAAAAGTAAAACAAAAGCACCCGTATCAAGGACCATTAAGCATAAACATGAGTTCCTTCCTCTTACTGACAAAATTAAAAACCAATGAGCTTGAAAAGTTTAAGCAAAAGTTTAAGCTCGCTTAATAAAATTTTTACTTTGTATGCTGCTGGTCAAACATGAATAAAAATGTCGGGCCACTTAATATATAAAAAAAAGTTTTTAATTTTATTTCTCTCATACTATTTCGCAAAATGTAAAAAAATTTTAAAAGCTATGTATGTATATTAAATTGATATAGCAAGCATTTTCTGCAAAAGAGTTATAACTCTAAAAATATTTAAGTGAGAGAACAAAAATTCAGTATATTTAAATTAATTTTGTCGCATGTGACATCATCTTTCAAATTCCGAAAAGTAAATCAATCTGAAAATTCTATTTGAAAAAAAGTATGCAGTTTAAAAATAAAAAGCCTTTTTTAAACTTGGATCTGCTGATTCCAATCAAAATTGTAAGAAATGGTATAAGGGTCTGTAAGAAATGGTGTAAGGGCCTGTTTCACGATATCGAAAGAAAGCTTTTGACTGAAATTTGTTTTGAAAACAACAATTAAATATGAAAATTTGTCTTGGCTTTCAATATAAATTTTTAATCGAAAGTTTTCTTTCGATATTGTGAAACAGGCCATAAGATATGATAACATTTTTTACTTCTTTGGATCAACAATTTATAGTTTTATTCATTCAATCAATTTATAGATTCATTATTTTATGAGATTTAGAAAATTTTTGTTTAGAGACTGCGAATTCCTAATGGTTGTAAGGAGCTAACAAATACTTTTACACAAACAAACACATATCAATATGTTATGGTGCTACTTGCTTTTAAGTTGAAAAAAAACATATATTGGTTTTATATTTCTTATTAAAGCTGATTAAATTATAGGGCCAATCATAAAATTTCAAACCAACAGCCAAAGGGTGACTCTAATTTTACGTTAAAGCTTTTTTTTCAATGAAACAATAATTGCTTCCCCATTACCTCAGTTTCTTATGTAAATTATATTAAAATTATAAAAAAACACACAACTATTATTTTAACTTTACTGCTTGAAAATGTAAAATTAATTGAAGTGAAATAAAGTTGCGAAGCTGGAATAATATTAAAGAAAATAATTAACATATACAAAAAATTGAAAAGAAAAAGAAGGGACTGGTTGGAAGAACGAACTACTGCTGTGTGTACTTTTATAATTGTTTCAATTTATTTTCGTTACTCTTTCATACTTAACAAATGGGCAGACGAAGCAAATTATATAAGATTAAGACAAGAATTAATATAAGATAATAAAAATAAAATGATTTATTAAGTCCAGCCCTGCAAATTTTGTGACAGCAACTTTTTGTTTTTAAGTAAGGAGAGAGAGGGAGAGGATTACAAAACGTATATATTTCTATTTCAGCACCTTCCCACACATTCAAGAATTGCTGCAACATTAATTGCAAGTCTTTAATAACAAAAATCTTTTGAATTTTTGGATTTTTGCTCAATAAAATATTATTATTATGAAAAGCTCTTGCCTTTTGTGGCCACGCTTTTAGCTGTAATAGAGTTTCTTTCTTCTGCTTGAAAAGAATATATTCAAAGTATTGTTTTTCCTGCTTTCTCCCTATTCCCCTAAAAAGAATAATATTTTTAACTTTAATACGCGGAAAATTTATTGCAAAAGACTTTTTTTTACAAAAATACCTGCACAAATCCTGTGTACTGCAATGCAAATCAACAAGGGGATTTATTTAATTGCTTTTGTTAGCTTTAAGGAGAATCTGTAATTAAAATTAAATAAAATAGGAAACAGTTTTTTATATGACACCTAATCAACTAAATTTCAATTGAAATCTTTATCAAAATCTATACTGTAAACAGTTTTTTTTGACATTTATTAAGCTTTCGTATTCATAACAAAAACCATTGACTGAAGTTTTTCCTAAACTGCTACCATAGAACTTATATATATAATTCATATACCTTTTTAGGTAACGAAAAATCACCACAATAAAAACTGCTCTGAAATAAAAAATATCATCAAAAGTAAAAAGGTCACCAAAAAAAATTTCAAAAACAAAACAAAAAACTAAATCGACATAACTAAAAAAATCGCTCAAAACAAAAAAAAAATAACCCAAAAAATCGCCAAAAGTTGAAAAATCGCTAAACGAAAAAAGAATCGTCAAAAACGAAAAAAATCGCCAAAACTTAAAACACGACAAGATATACAAAGACAAGAGAAAAAATCGCTTAAAGCTAAAAAAATCACCAAAAACGAAAAAAGCGCCAAAACTAAAAAAAGCTAAAACTAAAAAACGACCGACAAAATCCTTAAAAATCTAAAAAAAATTGCACAAATCACACACTAGTTAAGGTAACGAAAAATCGCCAAAGTAAAAGAGCATTTAAATGAAAAATATCACTAAAAATAACATCACAAAAAAAATTTTAAATCGCTAAACAAAAAATAAAATAGACAAATAATAGTTAAAACGAAAAAGCACCAAAACTACAAAAAATCACTTGAACTAACAAACGACCTAAAAACCCGCCAAAAACTGAAAACATTGCATAAAACTGTAAAAAATCGCGATAATAATATCAGCGACATATCCAAATAAATTCAATGAAGTGCGACTTTGACCCACGCACGAAGCGTTCCGCGAGATATGTAACTCAATAGGATCTTTAGCCAATATAAACTATAGTTTTTGGCATTTTTTTTGCGTTTTAATGTTTTTTTCGGTTTTAGGCGTTTTTTTTAGTTTTAGGGTTTTTTGAGTTTATTGGCGCCTTCTGAGTTTTGGCACTTTTTTCTCGTTTTTGGCAATTTTTTTATTTTGGCGTTTTCAGTAAGTTTTTGTTTTTTTTAATTTTTGGCGATTTTTTTTCGATTTGGCGATTTTTTTAATTTTGTCGATTTTTTTTCATATAAACAATTATTTTGGTTTTGACTCATTTTTCACGTTTTGGCGACTTTTTTCGGTTTTTGGCGTTTTTTTCTTTTTGGGGATTTTTTTCATTTGGGCGATTTATTTAGAATTTGGCGATTTATTTTAGTGCTAGAATTTTTTTTTTAGTTTTGGCGATTTGGCGACAGACGGACAGCGTAGCGAAAACAATAGGGTTCCTTTTTTCACCTTTGGTGTACGGAACCCTAAAAAAAACGCCATAAATTAAAAAAAAATTTTAAATTAAAAAACAACTATAAAAATTGGCCAAAACCTAAAAAAGCACTAAAACAAACAAAAAATCACTAGAACTAACAAATAACCGAAAAAATCCTTAAAAACCGAAAAATATTTGCCAAATCACACACTAGTTTAGAAAACGAAAAATCGCCAATATAAATGAGCGTTTAAATGAAAAATATCACTAGTAATAAAACAAATCGCTCAAGTGCAAAAAAAATCACAAAAAATCACAAAAAAGTGAAAAATCGCCAATCGAAAAAAAAAGAATCGTCAAAACGTAAAAAGCACCAAAATTTAAAAAAAAATCGCTAGAACTAACAAACGACCAATAAGCCCGGCAAAAACTGAAAACTTCACATAAAACTGCAAAACAAAACAAAAAAGTCGCCAAAAATTAAAAAAAATGCTTTAACTAAAATACAAGTGAAAAAATCGCTAAACCCTGAAAAAGTTAGGCGAAACGAAAAAAGCACCAAAACAAAAAAAAAACACTAGAACTAACAACTAACCGAAAAAATGGCAAAAAAACTGCATAAAAGTTGCCTAAAACCGAAAAAATCGCCAAAGCGGCAAAAGCCACTAAAAACTATAAAGAAAACGCTTAAACTAAAAAAAACCGAAAAAATCGCTAAATCCCGAAAAAATTTAAAAAGCCGTCGATTTAAAAAAATTGCTATGACTAAAAAAAATCAAGTCGCCAAAAACGGGAAAAAAAATCGGCAAAACGAAAAAAACGCTAAGCTAAAAAAATTAATTACAAAAAAAAAATTTAAATAAGAAAATCAGAAAATATATTTAATTATATAAGCTAAATTTTAAATTTATTTGCTGGTGGTTCAGCTAAAGTTTGAATAGTGTTATACATGTAGCGTCCGTACGGAACCTTTAAAGTACGAGTGAGTTTATTAAGGTTCTCCTTATTTTTCTTCTTCGTGCACCAGAAGAAAATCAATGACTACAATAGAAAAAAATTTTGCGCACTCATGTGGTACACACTTTTGTATAATTGAACTCGCTAACGAGTTTTCCCGAACGGCCGCAAAGTGTATGGCTGGCATTCTATTCATTCTATTCCACTTCTACTTCATCTTCACTATAATTATTTCTCTTGATGGCTATAATAATAAATACTTTTAATTATAATCCAATCAATGTTGTACAAAAAGAACATAAATTATAACTAAAACAATACAAGTTCTTGTGCGATAAAATATTGTCTAGATATAAATTAATATTTTCATACTAAAATTAAGATGCCAATGGCAAAGAATCCTTTAAATAAATGGTATCTAAGGCTAACAAGAAACACACACACACACACTATACAACTTGTAAGTGGCATAAATCAAATATTAATTTGTGGAAATACTTGAAATATTAATGATTGTGAAGAAAAGAGGCTTAAGCTTAAGATGTGACAACAAAATATTATTAAGAGTTTACATGCTTAACACATTTGCTAAGCATTATCCGGCTCAGATTCCTAACAAATAATTTATGATATTTTGTTTTAGAATTTATGGCCTCAATTAATTGTGGACTAGAGAGACCTACGTGCTTTCTTCTTTTCATAATATTCTATTAATAACAAAGAGTTTTTTTGAAGTGCATCTTAACATAAGATTTGATTTCCAACCATTTCTAATTAGAATATCTAGCTTATGTGTTTGCTGGGCTTTTATACCTTATTGATTTTATTTGTAACACCAGACAAACGGGGATAAAAGGTAATTGCATTGTTTTTATATTTAATTTAAATACTTTCAGCACTTGGCCCTTTTAACTTTCTTGCTTGCCTTACAAATTTTTGTTTATAGTCTTATTAAAAATGTTTTTTGTGTGACTTATTTTAACTATTTCAATGAGCGAACTTAATAATGATTTAATCACACTGACCACGGCAGACTACATAACTACAGACTATAAGACTTTAAATGCTACTAGCTGCATTGGTCTCCCTTTAGCCAGCTATTTATTGATTTCGAAAGCAGCAGCGACTTCATAAGCACTTGATATTGAAGTATTTGGCGATATTTTTAGTTTTAGCATTTTTTTTTCATTTTGGCGATTTTTTTAGTGCTTTTTTAGTTTCAGAAATTTTTTGGGTTTCAGCGCCATTTTCGTTTCAACAACTTTTTTAGTTTTTTTGGTGATCTTTTTACTTTTAGAGATTTTTTGCACTTTAACAATTTATTTTTTTCTTAATATTTTTTATTAAAGTGTTTTTTTTTAATTTCGACGAACGCACATTAGCTTATATGTATAAAAGAATATCTTACCTGATGTAGAACTTTTCTTTGAAATAATTTTTGTTTTTTATCGTTTCTTTGTTTTAACGGTTTTTTCGTTTTGCCGATTTTTTCGGATTTTGACTTTTTTTCAGTTTTTTCTTAAGACCTTTGCACTTTTAGTGATTTTTTAATTTTATTTTATTTATAGTGGTATTTTTCATTTAAGCGCTTTTTTCATTTTAGCGATTATTCGTTGCGATATTTTTTTAATTTTGGGGTTTGTTTTTTAAGGGTTTTTGAAATTTCTATAATTCGCCTTTTTTTATCATAAATTATTAAGCTCAACGTTTTTATTTTGTTTTGCCAATTTTGTTTGGTTTTTTTCAATTTTTAAGATCGGCGGTTTTTTAATTTTGGCAAAATTTTTCAGGTTTCACTGAAACCTGAAACCTGTTGTTTTTTAGTTTTGGCGTTTTTTTAGTTTTAGCGTTTCTTTATTTTAACGCTTTTTCGTTTTGCCAAATTTTTTGAGTTTTGGCGATTTTTTAGTTTTTTTTTTGAGACCTGATTCATTTTATTTTTCGTGCTATTTTTCATTTAAGCGCTTTTTTTATTTTAGCGCTTTTTTCATTTCGATATTTTTTTAATTTTGGATTTTGTTAGTTCAAGCGTTTTTGAAATTTCTTGTTATGGCGTTTTTTTAGTTCATCGTTTTTTTTGTGGTTTGCCGATTTTTTTGTTTTTCGGCGTTTTTTTAGATCGGCGGCGTTTTTTATAAATTCTTTGGGTGTCATGGATTTTTTTTCAGTTGTTTTTGAGTTTTGGCGTTGTTTTAGTTTTAGCGTTTCTTTGTTTTAACTCTTTCAGGTTTGGTGGTTAGTTATCTAACCACTTATTGTTGCTTGTTTAAAACATGCTTTCGCCCCATCTATTGATAAATTATTAAACAATTACATCTTTAAAGACATCGCTGATCAATTGTTGCGAGACTTTGTCGCTAGGGGTCACTGGTTGTACTTATATCTTTATTTAAATTCGGTGCATCCCTTTGCTTTTTTAACAGGTCGGTTGTGATTGAAATAAAGAAGCATAGAGTGTTTATTATTAAACGAAATCAGTGGTATTTTGTTATTTTGCATACGCACAAATAAGACATGTTTCTCCGATTTCCATCAGAATTAATTTTTTTTTATAAAATTTGGCACTTTACTTGAATACTTTTTGTGCCAACCGTCACGGTGGTTACTTAACTAACCACCCTATTCCACAAAATCCTGAAGAGCAAATTTATTTTTTTCTTTTTTTTTTATAATAAATAACCCTCAATCAAACAAAAAATGCAGTAGTTTTGTTATTAAAATAATATATGTAAGACTGTGGCTGAAAGAGTTAACGCTTTTTTCGTTTTTGGCGAATTTTTTAGATTTTGCGTCTCACTTCGTTTTGGTGATTTTTTGTTCAGTGTTTTTTTAATTAAGCGACTTTATTCCGTTTCTGACGATTTTCTTAGTTTTTGGCCGACCTTTTCACTTATGGTGATTTTTTTCAATGTTTTTTCAGTGTCAAGGATTTTTCAGTCGTCTTCCGTTTCGGTGCTTTTCTCGGGTTTTGGCGATTTTGCACTTTTAATGATTTTTGAAATTTAAACAATTAATTTAGTTTTTGGTGATATTTTTCGTTTCGTTATTTTTTTTAATATTGAGCTTTGTTACTTTTAGCTATCTAGGATTTCTATTTATTCCGTTGCTTGCTCTAGAACACCCATTAATTTTTCACAGTTCCTTTTATCAGGTCTTTTGCTCTGGCGGTTCTGGAGAAAACATCCTGTGACAGGCAGACAGAGACACAAACGAACGGACATCGTAGCGAAGACAATAGTGTTCCCTTTTACCTTTCGATTATGGAATCAACGTATCAACTTACGAGTATTTATTTAGTTCTTCCTTCTTCTTCTTCCTGTTAAATAATATTCCTCACTTGATATTTTATATTAATTACATTTATAGCATTATTTTTGCCCCCTTTCGCTTAGAAAAACAGAAATGAGTTGAATTTGGTAAAAACTATAGCCGTATAGAGTAGTCGACAGCTTGATGTCTTCAAGTCTTTAATGCTTTAAGCGACAAGCATTGACACATAAACAGAGATTGATGGGCTTGTTTGATCGTCTCCAGGGTAATTTTATACACAGAACTTTCAATTTATATTGACATTGTATCCAATATAATAGCTTTTATGTAAAAATAATAATAATGTAAAAAATCTGGTGGTCATTTATTTGAAATTGACTGAAATCATCTTCACAAAAATCATATATATTTTCCCGATTCTTGTCCCTTTCGATTTCTTACTATTTAAGAGGACTCTTAAATATATTACGGGTAAATTTCCATAACATTTTTATATTAAAGTCTATAGTAATTCCCCTACTCCTTTTCCCTGTAAAAGCTGTGTAAAATTAGCAACCATATGACAAATTACTTAATTTAAGAATTTTCCATACGTAGAAACCTGAAAGTGGTTGCAAATAAAAGAAACCCAACAGCAAGGACAGCAAACGCAAATTAATTTTATATGAAATAATTTGTCCCACATGTTGTTATAAAATACACAAACACTTAACGATAAAATTTTTACCGCAGGGAATAAAACAATGAATTTTATGTGATTCTTTTATGTATATGCCTCATTAATTGTCGCTATAAGAGCA
This sequence comes from Tachina fera, assembly GCA_905220375.1. Lineage (NCBI taxonomy): Eukaryota > Metazoa > Arthropoda > Insecta > Diptera > Tachinidae > Tachina > Tachina fera. The sequence goes on from LR999963.1 coordinate 184,638,333, forward strand.
GCCCTTAGTCATTGCATTTGTAATTATATTGTATGTATAGTTAATTGCTCATATGCTACGTGAGTACCTTAAGCACAGTATACAATGAAAAAAATTAATTTATTTTAATTTATAACAGCACTAAAATGCTTAAGTATACTAATTTAAAAGAACTAAATGAAAAGAACTCTTTCGTAACAAACAAGTATATTTAGAGTTAGTTAACAATCCAAAATTAAAGTAATAGAAACAAATTTTGGTGGGCATTAGTTTGCTGCATAGTAGTATTTTAGATACAACAGTTTTTCTTGTAGCAACGCTAAATTTATATGAGAGAGTGAGAGAGAAAAAAGAAGAAATAAGAGGGGTACAGGCATTCATTGCCACATTATTACTTCTCTTTAAAAAATGAAGACTACGTTGATCAATAACATAACAAAAGTTACTGATTCATTGACACGCTTATAATAAAGTTATAAATAATTTTTTTTTTTAAATAATGAAATAGAAAATTTTAAGTAAATTTATTATTATACGATTAACTTTTTTAAAGCAATTGTTATATAAATAATTTTGTTTTGATAATTATTAGAAAATTAATCTAAATGCAAAATTGTATTTGCAAATATTGTGTTCATATAGATTTTCAATAAAAATAATTTTGTTATGATTCAATATTCATGAATTCGTCAATATTCAAAAATTTTTTCTTAAAAAAAATTTCATTCGAATAATTTTCTTGAAATAATTTTTGTTCGAATAGTTTTGGTTTCAATAATTTTTATTCTAATAATTCTTACCACAATATTTTTTTTGGAATAGTGTTCATTTTAAAAATTTTTTCACTAATTTTTATTCGAATAATTTTTGTTCGAATAATTTTTATTCGATAAATTCTTACAACAATTTTTTTTAATAGTTTTTATTTGAATAAATTTTTTGAATAATTTTCATTCGATGAATTTTTGTTCGAATAATTTTTATTCGAATAATTATTGCTAGAATAATTTATTTTATTTATTAATTAAAATAGTTCTTATTAAGGATTTTTACACAGATTATTTTTATTCGGATAAGTTTCTGTTAAAACTTACAGCGTGTTTGTGTAAGACGTTGACGTCAAATATTTTGACGTTTTTGTAATAAATTAAAGGAAACTTTTTCAACTTTTCTTTAATATATTACAGAAACGTCAAGTTTTCCATAGGCAAGGTCTTACACAAACAGGCTGTTATATTCGTATGAGTTTCATGAGTGTAAATACAATATGTATCTAGAAGTTAGAAGTTATTTTCCAATAAGTTTTGTTTATGTTATACGAATAATTAAAACCGAATAGACTCATTGGGAATAATAACGAGTATGTACAAATATATGTGCTCTTATAAAGGCAGTCTAATTTTCCTTAGAAATATGAAATAAATCTTAAAAAAAAAACTTTAATAAATATAGAGTAAATAAATTTATATTAATCGAAACTAGTACAACTCTAAATAAATATGTTGTATAATATTTTATTAATCGGTCAAATGAATCTATTAAACTACATATAACATATGCAATACATTAGGGTGCGCCTTATTATTAAAAATCCAATCGAAATCCCACCTGGAGCAAAGGGAAACCGTGCCCCATACGCCCACAAGCATTTGAAATTTATTTAATTCTTATAATGTTAGCACGGATTTATTTTATAATAATAGTATGGGTAAAAATCTGAAATATTTTAAAATAGATTATAATTGAATTAAAACAATTATGGAAAATTCTTTCTTAAAAAAATTTTTTCTTTGAATAATTTTTAATCGAATAATATTTTGATCCGCGCACGAAGGGTTCCGTACGGACACGAGATATGTAATTCAATACGAACTTTAGTAGCCTATTTTGGATTTTTTTTCGTTTTGGAAAATTTTTAATTTTGGCGATTTTTTTTATTTTGTCGTTTTTTTAATTTTGGCAACTTTTTTTTGTTTTGGCGATTTTTTTGGAATTTGGATTTCTTTTTCCATTTTGGCAATTTTTTTAGTTTTGATATTTTTTTCTCGTTTTGGCGATTTTTTCGTTTTGGCGATTTTTTTTTTAATTTTGGCGATTTTCGGTTTCTTCATTTTTGCAGCTTTATTCATTTAAGTGCTTTTTTGTAGTCTTGACACTTTTTTTTCTCATTTTGGCGATATTTTTCGGTTTTTGGCGCTTTTTTTTATTTTGGCGATTTTTTTCATTAAGACGATTTTTTCGAATTTTGCGACTTATGTTAGATTGTTTTCAATTTTTGGTGATTTTTTTCGTTTTGGCGATTTTTTTGAAATTTTGGCGATTTTTTTTTTGGTTTGGCGATTTTATAATTTTGAGATTTTTTAGTTTTACCGTTTTTGAAAATTTCAAGAATTTACCTCCTACGGTTTCCAAGATATAGCAAGTTGTCAAAATTGCATTACTCTGTCCAAATTTCAGATCCGTAGCTTTTACGGTTCCTGAGGAAATACCGTGTGACGGACAGACGGACAGGCGGACAGGCGGACAGCGTAGCGAAAACAAGAGGGTTTCTTTTTCACCTTTGGTGTACGGAACCCTAAAAATAAGTCTCTTAAGCTTTTTTGCAGTTATGGCTCGATATGGTGTATTTTCAATTCTATTCCATCAGATTGCATGATATAGAATCCATGCAATCTCTACTTTACACATTATTTGGTAACTTTATAAAATAATAAAACTTTTCATGCACGAAAAAATCTATTCCTTTTAAGACAAAAAGAACAAAAATAAGTTTTTTGGTATGAGAAATTTCGCTGGGAAAATTGTTGATATCTCAGATATAACTAAAAAAGAGATTAAATGAAAATAATTGTGTCTGTTTTTTTTTTTGTACTTTTCATTTTAATTTAATTGAAATTATAAAGTTTATTTGTCAAATCGTGCTAATGTCCTCGCAAATATTACGAGTACAAAAGGTGTATTACATTAACTTTTGAATAGTGAGCACTTGATTTTCACTCATTAATATACTTTTACCTTATATAATGTCTCCTTAAAATTATTTTATTTTTCGGATACATTTCCTATTGTTTAAAACTCATTGAACGTTTAAAAGGAGTTAGAGGAATTTGTGTAGTTCAGTGAATGGAGGTAACACATACTGACGTTTAACGAGAAATTGAGAGAGCAAAGAGCAAATGAAAATACACTCCCGTTCATTTAATTAGAGCCACATAAAATTTATTGCCAATATATTTTCAAAATGCTTGTAAAAAAAACTTTTACTTATAACATAATTAATTGAGCTCAAAAATATATTTTAAAAAAATATTTTGAAAATAAAGAGCGACGGTGATCTTCGTACAAATTTAAAAAATAAAATTATTTAATCGATTACACCCACTTTAAACTTGGAAGCTTTTTAGCTAATCGCAAACTTTTGTTTATAAATCAGTTTTATTAATTAAAACTGATGAAATTTATTAGTTTTCAACCCCCATTCATAAAATTTAAAAATGAATTTGAATTGTATTTTATTTAAAATTTTTCATAAAAAATTTTTGTAAAACGGATTTCAAATTCAATTTATTTTTTTATGAATATTATGAATGAACTAGTTAAAATTATTAATAATAGAATTTTAAGGGAAAAGTTCTAAATTCGATACGCCTTTGTTTGGCATAATCATAATTCTTTGCTTTATGTGCTTTCACAAAAATAATTAATACCCTCTTAAGCTTGTTCATGTAACGACCTTATAAGGAAACCTCATATGCATTTCCTTAAGCATGTATGTATTTCTACAGAACTACTTATCTTTTCATTCTCTTCATCAATTGTTTGCTATTTCGTCTTTTATTATTTATTTGTATATACATATTTTGGATTATATTTCTTGTAATCATTTGGCATACAGCACGTTTCAATAAAACATTTAAGCGATTTCGCTAATTAAAATTTATATAAACACACACATATTATTTTATTTATTTTAGTTGAATATCAAAGAACTCTCAATTAATTTTGGTTTGTTTTATTCACTCAGATAACTTTAGCAAGTAATTAAAATTAGAATTTATGTAAATATTTATGCGCTAACAGGCAACGGAATTACTCGCTATTTCAGCTGCTTAGACAAAAGCGATATAAAACAAAAAGTTCTTTATTTCCTTTCAAATTTAAGGTAAGAGGGAATGGATATTTTCTAAGAAATTAATAAAATTAATAAGCCAATAAAAGTTCAGCTGTTATATAAATTTTCGAACACAAACATAACTAAATAAAATTATAAAAATAGTATTTCGCAAAGAATTCTTGGAATGAATATTTAATTTTCTTTTCTGCTAATAAGCCAATTCAAATAATTTGATTCAATAAATTTAATTCGAACAAACAATAATAAAAAAAAATATTTTACTTGCAATCATTACTTGAATTAATACCTATTTTCTTCTGCAAATAAACCTACTCAAATAATTTTATTCGATTAAAAGAAATAGTCGAATAATATTACTCCAGCAATATTTTCTTATCACTCTTCGGTATAATTTATTTCAACGAATAAAAATTTTTACAAATTTTATTCGAACATTATATCTTAAAACGTTTTGTCAAAACTTAATTCACTCAATGAAATTTATCAGGACGAAAATATTTACCAAAAAAATTTATCTATAAAAAAAATTATAATGTTATTCGATTAATTAAACAAAAACATTTTATTCGATTAATATCACTCTTACAATATATTACTATTCGACTTATATATTTTATTTTAATTCATATTTCTCAAAAAAAATTTTTAAAAAGAATTTCGTCATAAAAATTTTATGGAGTAATAAAAATTTAAGAAATAATACTATTCAAATAAAATTTGTTGTATCAAACCAGGTTTAAAAAAATTATTTGAATAATTTTTATTCGATAATTTTTTGATTGAAATTTATTTGTTTCTTTTGCTTATGAATGGAAAAAATACTTTAATGAAAATTTTGCGAGTATTAAAATATTTTTATAGTTTAATCGTATAAAAATTATTCGACTAAAAAATCAAACCACAGTTATTTAATATTATAAACATAATAATAATATTATATGATAAATATAATAAGATTTATTCGATAAGTTTTTATTCGATTGATATTGATTTCTTTATGTTTCTTTTGCTTATGCTTGGAAAAATGAAAATGAAAATTTTCCAAATAGCTTTCTACAAATATAAAAATATTTTTATTGTTAGAATAAAAATTATTCGAATAAGTTTTGCTTTTTGCCTTTGTAAAAATTAATTTTCTTACAGTAAATATATTTTACAATATTATTCGAAGAAAAAATAAGTGAATAGAAATCAATCAAACAAAAATTATTTGTATAAGAATTAAACGAATAAAAACTTCTTTATATTATTAATATTGTAATTTATGATTTTATTCGATTAAATTCCAATCGAGTAATATTACTAGAAAGTAGATTTAATATATTAAATAATTTACTTCCAGTAATTCTTTTTTCAAATATAACTAGAAAAAAATAACCGAATAAATATATTTCAAATAAAGATTATCAAAAAAAATATAATCGAATAAAAATGTAATGATAATTTTTATTCGATTAGTTTTTATTCGATGGATATTGATTGGCTTATTTTGCTTGGAAAATATAGTTCAATAAACATTTTGCAAGTAAGTTTCTACGAATTTTAAAATTTTGTTATTATTAGAATAAAAATTATTCGAATTGCTTAGGCTTTATTAACCTTTACATAAAATTATTTTTTTTCAGTAAATCTTTTTTCTAAAAATATTGTTCGAACAAAAATTAACTGAATTGAAATTAATCGTATTAAAATTATTTGACTTAAAGTTACACAAATATAAATTATTTTGTATTATTAATATTGTAATTGATTATTTAATTCGATTAAATTTCATTTGAATAATATTACTAGAAAGTAGATTTAGTTTATTAAATAATTTACTTCCAGTAAACCCATTTCCAATAATATTATACGAAGAAAAAACCAAATATAAATTATTCGAATTAAGATTATCAAAAAAACAAATTAATCCAAAAAAAATTTTAAAATGAAAATTAATCGGATAAAAATTTTTTTATTCTTTGAATATAATAATAGTTTTTATTCGATAGTTTTTATGAAAATCTTCCAAATAACTTTCTTTGAATAATATTTTTATTTTATAAGAATAAAAGTTATTCGAATAAAAAATAACCGAATAGAAATAAATCGAATAAAAATTATTTGATGAAGAATTAGACGATTAAAAACTATTTTATATTATTTACATTAAAAATTGTGATTTTATTCGATTAAATTCCATTCGAATAATAATACTAGAAAGTAGATTTCTTTTTTACTTCCAATAAATCTATTTTCCAATGATATTATTGGAACAAAAATTATTTGAATAAAAATTAATCGATTAAAAATGTATCTAATAAAAATTTTATTGTAACAAAAATTATTTTATATTATTATGTTTCTATTTTTTATTTTATTCGATTAATATCTATTCGACTAATTTCTATTTGAATAATATTATGTACGAAGAAATAATTCGATTAAAAATGATTCGTATAAAAATTATTAATAAAAAAAATCATTAAATAAAAATTCATCGAATATAAATTAATCTAATAAAAATTATTTTATATTATAATTTAATTTTATTCGTTTAATATCTATCCGACTTATTCTTTTCGATTAATGTAATGTACCAGCAAATAGATTAACTGGAAGAAAATTATTTAATACAAAGGCAAAGAGCAAAAGCTATTGGAATGATTTTTATTCTAACAATAAAAAATATTCGTAGAAAATTCTTAGGGAAATTTTCATTAAAATATTTTGCTTATGCTTAAACATAAGGATATCACTTGATATCGATGGTCAGAAGTAGAAAGACCCCAACTCGTACTTTCACGAAGGCCTAATTTTGTAAAACTCAACGCCAAGCGTTGAAAAATTTTAAATTACAAAAACAATATACTATATATAAAATTTGTGAATGCTTGGCATTGCGTTTAACAAAATAAGGTCCTTAGTTTTTCAGTGATTCGAATAGATTTCACACAAATACACCCTGTCACAAAAAAAAATTATTGCAATAATGAGAAAAAAATAACAAGCAGTTGTACTGTTTATTATTATTATTTTAATTTCTTCTGTAAAGTTACAATTATTTGAGTTAGGACCTTTGTACTTGTGACCAACAATATGTATTTAAGTGCCCATAAGTATGAAAGTGACTAAAGTCATTTAATTTTATATATCCCGATATTTCATAGCATACATTTCAATAACGTTTTATAATTATATTTGTATTTTTTAATGAGAAATTATTTATTAGACATTTCTGTAAGCTTATATAATATTTATTTGTAGTACATAAATATGTGTATGTGTTTTCGTTATTACGGAAATTTAACGCATCTCGTTTTCATATAAATTTTTTTTGTGTGGAAGATTTCAAAGTAATTGAGTTAATAAAGACACAAGAAAAATATGAAATATTACAAGCAATAAGGCTCAAATATTTTTTTTTAGCAAAAATATGAAATAGAGCAAAAGTAATGCTAGACATGATACTCGAATAAAACATTAATTAATATATAAAAATATCAATTAATCAAATTATTATTGAATGATATTAGCTATAAAGTACAGACAAACGAAAGAGAGACGGCACTTATTAAATATCAAAAATAGAATAATAATGACTTTTTGATTAGCAAATTGTCAAATAGAAAAATATTAAATCAATAGCACTTGTGATATTTATTCTTGTCTAGTCTTAAGGAAGCCAAGGCACAAGAGAAAAAGAAGTTTGTTTTTTGCACTTGGAGAAAGCATTTGTGTGTGTATGAGGCAGTGAAATATGGAAATAAGTTAGTTGTATGCATTATTAAAAAATTAATAAATTGGCTTGAGAATCGCTGCAAATCTCTGACAAAAATTCTTTCATAGCCACACAAATATTAACAAAATCTTAAGAACTGCTTTCCTTATATAAGCGAGTTTTTTATCTCTTTAAAAAATTTAACAAACATCTTGTGCTGCAAAAAATGTATTAGCTAACAATATTGTTTGACAATATTCTTTTTTTTTTGTATCTTGTAAAACAAGAAAACTTGACAGAACAATATTGCTTTTTCTTTAAGGAGAAAAAGGATATAAAAAAAGATGCACATAACACATGGAAACTAGATAACTTTGTATTAAAAAGACGACAAGCAGATACCACCAGTATTACTGAAAAAAAGTTTCAAAGTAAAGGAAACTGATAAAACTAAGAAAAAAACTCTAAAGTAAGCAGGAAAAATTTCTTTAAAAAAACACAAAAACGTTTTAGTGGGAATAACAAAAGTTAAAATTTTATTTCTATATGCAAAGAGAAGGAAGAGAACAACACTTCCACAACATCAGTAAGATGACATGCATTAGATATGAAAGCAAACCGAGAACACAACAGCTATACTTTTTTAAGGAGAAATTTTAAAATTTTATTTATATAAAAAAATTCGTTATAGAAACCCTTACTATGCAAATTGCTAAGAAATTCGAGGGAAGGAAGGAAATACGCAAAAAAGATATGAATAGTGATGCAAAAAGGAAAATTACTGCACTCGATAAAGAAAGAAATTTTAAATAGTTTTCCCTTTTCTTTTTAGCTTATGAAATTTTAAAGTTTAATGCAACGTTGCAGGCAAGTGATAAATTTGGCATTTAAGATATGACAGAATAAGTAGATACATTTATTTCTTCTCGGATCCATAACCTTAAATCAGTCTATTTTACAATCACAAAACTAATCACCTGTTTACAAATAACTACTACAAACCTTCGTTCATCTCTCTTTAAATTAAATATATAAAAATTTGCATTTTTTCTCCCTTCACAAAATAAATAGACTAACCAAAACTCTTGTTCATTTTCCGTAAACAAGCATTAAGTTTCCATATTAACTACACTAGGCGATAATATACTTTAATAGAGTTCAAACTATCTAAAATTACTCAAGTATGACTTAAGTTGTCTAAATGCACTGCAAAATGTTTATATTTACCTTAAAATATTATCATGAAGCTCAGAATTTCTTTGAAAATGTTCATTCATCTTTATTTTCTATTGTGCACAAATATTTGGGGAATTACACACAACAACAACAAGAAAGTAGCAGCCTAAAGGCAACATCATTGTTACTGAAGTATACACATAAAGCATGTTAACATTTTGTTTTTGTTTTTACAAAAAGAAAATCATAGAAAATTTCTTTTACACTAAAACTAAAAGCAACTGAAGCAAGAATAATGATTTTTAAGATAAGTTTCTTTAAGGCATATAATAAATATATATTTAATATTTATGACTGAGACTGAATTTAAATTATTTAATGCAATTTTTTGACTGTAGACAAGGAGTGTAGAAAGGCTTAAGAAGTATTAATTTGTAATGAATTGTAATAAAAAATTTAAGGTTGTTTTTAACCATCAATTTATTATATAAACAGAGAAGCAATTGTCTTTTAAGGCTAATTTTCCTTAAAAGTTTGAACTGGTTAAGCAGTTTCGAAACAGGTTTTTATGTATTTTTAAACAAATCAAAGCAAGCAGAGTCGCAAGTTAAAGCTAGTTCCTAATAAATACAAAAATATATTATGAAAATACAAAAAATAATCATTAAATACTATTAAAATTTCTATTTAAAAAATATTTCATTAAACTGTCGAAGCATTTATTTATTTACTGGTCAAAGTTCATTTAAATTTAATATTTCCAAATTTTAATACAACTACAAGAGTTGCCTTGAAATTTTCATGTTATTTTTTTCAATTCTAAATTTATCAGATAAAGATGCTGAGTAATTTCGTTATGTACCTTCGAGGCCATTCCCGAAATTAGTCGATGAGTAGTTTCTTTAAGGCATATACTAAATATATATTTAATATTTATATCTAAGACTAAACTTAAATCAGAGTAATTCTTCACAAGATTATTTAATAAAATTTTTTGTTTCCGACAAAGTGAGTAGAGATGGCAGCGGGGTAAGAAATATTTTTTTATTAATGTTATATTTTAGTAGAAATGAATTGTAATAAGAAACTTAAAGTTTCCTTAAACCATCAATTTATTATATAAACAGCGAATCAAATTCCGAATATATACAAAAATATTTTTAGAAAAAAGTTTATCATCATTTAATTATGTTAAGATTCTTATTTTGAATATTTTCATAAAACTGCAGCAGCATTTATTTATTTAATGGCCAAATTTAAGTTTAATTAAAATTAATATTTCCAAATTTTTCATACAACTACAAGAGGTGCCTTAAAATTCACATGTTATTTTTTCAAAACTAAATTTTTCAGATAATGATGCTGAGTAATTTCGTTATGTACCTTCGAGGCCACGACAGTAGTTCGAACAAAATTAATCGAATGATCATTTTGTTTTGTAATGCAGTTTTCGTTCTAAGTTGAACTGAGCTCAAGCTGTTGGGCTACGTTAACAAAATGCCTATTACTCTCCAGCAAAAAATGATACTGCAAAAAAGTCATGAAAATGTAGAGTTTGCGATCTGGAAGTAGTAAAAATTTCAATCTGATCTAATGATATTTACATACGGTTGTCATTGGAAAAAGTTCTCTCTTTCGATGCCTGGTCATTGAATTGGAAGCGATATTAAGAAAATTTCCCTTTTTTTGTGTTCTCTGATAATATTTTCATCTAGGAAAAATGATAAATAGTTATCTATTTTAACAATTCGTTTCTTTTTATACAAACTTAAGCCTGAAACCGTGTTTTCATGTTAATTTAAGCAAATAACTTTTAAATTTTAGACTAAAATTAATTTATATTTATTTTTAATAAGTTTTTTTAATATTGATGAGTATTTTCTAATACTATGGAGGAGTTACAAGGTTTTATATGACTAAAATAGGCTTATACATGGGTTTTTGCTCACTTTCGGAAAATTAAAAATATCGATTTTGGAAGCAATGAAAATGTATTTCCACTAAAATGGCTTCCATTTTTTACTGGTTCTATAGACTTATTTATTCGCTTAAGTAGCTGTCACTCTAAGTCGGACACGCTTTATACCTGAACAAAAAGCTGTTTTGATTTTTATCTGGTTACAGCAAGTTTTCATATTTGTAGACAACATATAATACTAAAAAGTTTGAATGGGTGTGACAGCGCTCCATTTTTGAAATGCAAGAACGTGTAACTTTTAAGGTTATAGAATAGTGCTTGGATTCGTTAAACTCGACAAAATAGAAGAATGTGACATATACTATTATTATATTTATATTGCATAATATTATGATATAACGGGCGTTGCTTCACCCATTTTTTTAAGCATACGATTTTATGATTTCCAGAATCTTAACTATTTGCCAAGTATCGTGAGAATCTGATAAGTGGAAGCATATGCATACAATATAATACTAATGGACTTAAATGAGCGTTGACCCGCCTACATTTTATACACAAGATGATGTCATTTAAAGATTTCAGAATGTGTTCCAAATTGTGTTAGAATCGCTTCAAAAAATTTAATGGGCGTAGTTACGCCTTCTTTTTTAACTCAAGATATTCTTATTAAGGAATTACATGATGAGTAAAAAGTTTCGTAGCCATAGAATAAGTGGAAATATATAAAATTAAATTAAATTAGAAAAGACGTGGTCCCTCCCAAATAATAGATACAACTTCCCAAACAAAAAACTATTTTTAGTTATAGTTAGCTGCAAAGAAAAAAAGATAAATTGTTAACCTCTTCTTTTTTCTTAAGGCCGCTAAAAATTGAACAAAACAAAACAAAACTTTTACAAGATTGTTACTTTTGGTACCCACAGAGGTTAACATGTAATTTTTTTAGCTTAGTAGTTTTAAGTTTATTTGTTTTTCTTATTTTTTTAGCTCTGTTTATTTTGAATAGATCATTCTATTAGAAATTTGTAAATTTCAAGAGCAAGCATTGTAAATTTGTTTTGTAAAACTTACAAAAAACAAACAAAAAAAACTGCAATGAATTTTTTAAGTCTCAATAAAATCAATCGTATTTTTTATAATTTTATTACAGAAAAAATATTGAAAAGAAAAATTCGGAAATTTTTTTATTAAATTTTTTCGCTCCACTTTGAGTAAGCGATTTGCATTTAGAAAATTACAAGTTTCTAACAAACTCTTTTACAAAAAAATATTTTGTGCCATAATCGCATAAAAATATTTAACGATATATTTTTAATCTTCCATTTTTAACGAAAAACAATTATTTTCGACTGTTTTCATTTGAAAAAAAAAAATTATTTTTGAAAATTATATCGCTTAAACTCTTTTGGCGGATATGGTTCGATATGTCTCTAACATATTTAAAAACCGTTAAGCAGATTCTACATTACTTTTAAATAAACATTTGGAATTTTCTCAGCATAATTTCTTGCCAACTTTATAGTTTTTGCACAATAAACAAACTTGCACGACAGTGGCGGTAATATTTAAGTCATTTTACACACAAACACACATGCACACACTCACACACCTCTAGAAAAATTTACAGTTAACTATGGCTTGCAATAAAGAAAACCGTATGCACGAATAAACTACCGAGGGTTAATTTCCGCTTTGTCATTTTTATTTTATTCATTTTATTTCCTTTTGCTTTGCTGTTACTTTAACATTTATGTTGCTACATTTGTTCTCGTGTTAAATTACAGTATTTTATTCAATGCTCAATGTTTTTCCGCTGCCCCATTACCACAGGCCATTCAGTAATATCGTTAGTAGTTTATAGGAAAGTCACACTTGCTGCTTCATTGACTGAGCCACACCTCTACTGCCGCCTGGTCATGGTACACCAAAATAAAAATTATAACGCTGTCTTGAGTATTTTTTGAATAGTCGTGCATTAAGTTCTATAAAGACTAGTGGCTTTTAATGTGCATAACTGCACAAAAATTGTTTTATTTTTTTTTTCTCTGGGGGAAAAAATTGTTTTTCTAAATCAACTTCAGGTTTTTTCATTTTCTTTTAATATTATAGCAATGGTTTTATTTGGTTTCTGTAGTGTTTGGAGAGAAAAATAGGTTAAAGTGAGTAATGGTTTGTTATTTTATAAGAGCTTTTCTTTTCATAAGCCTTGTTATCGCCTTTTCTTTTGTTATTTTTTTCCTTTTGCAATTTTCATAAATTTTTAAAGTAAGTATTTCCTTTGTTTGCCTTTGTGTTTTACTGCCAATGATAATAAGTTTTAAATGAGTTGCAATCAGTGTATTACACAAATTCAAACAGGCAGAATAATATTAAATCTAAACATTTAGAGGCAACGTTAAATAAACTATTAAAATAAATCAAAAATTAAAATTTGCTTATGCCATAGCGTCATCTTATGTCATTATGTCATAATGTTTGAAGAACTCTAACTATTAAAATTTTAATTATTAATAATTAAAATAGTTTAAATTATGACACTTAAGACTACCGCTAGAATCCTCTAAATATATTTCATATCATTAAATAATCATTAGACGAATTAAGTCGAGGATCTAGGGAAAAATAGACGTCACGGCAAAATACTCGCTCAAATATCCGCTAAGTTCTTGGTTAAGTTCTTCTGAAACGAAAATCCAAAATTTGACGTACTTATGAAAACAAAATAATTCATATTCAGACGTATACTTAATAAAAAAAATTTATATCCGAATTAAATATCACTCATACGTTCATTTAATTCTGTTTAACGTTTCATTTGCTAAATTTTCCAAAAATTAGAAAAAATCGCTAAAACAAAATAAATCGCAGAAACACTAAAAAAATCGAGAAACGAAAAAATTCGGTAAAACTAAAAATACACCAGAATAAAATAAAATTTAAAATATCTATAACAGATAAGATATTTGCTTATATAGGCTTAAGTAGGTATAGTATAACATATCGTTAGTCATAAGTACAAAGGCTCTAACTCAAATAATTGTAACTTTACACGAAAAGGCAAAAACATAATAGAAACAGTACAACTGCTTGTACAAAACATCTTGTAAAAGGGTTATTTTTTACACCATTGTAAAAATTTTTTGTGTCGAAGTGTATTTGTGTAAAGTGTATTGGAATCACTGAAAAACTAAATTTCGTAAAAAAATACGAGTTAGAAACTTTTTACTTGAGATCATCGATATTTAGTGTCTGTATGCAAACTTTGATACTTCTTATTCTTATTTTTTATTAAAATTACTTACTATAAATTTTTAAACGCAATAAAGAAAATAATAAAACTGAAAATCAGTTTCAAAAACATGTTTGTTAAAAGAAAAAAACAATATAATTTTTTTGGGCCTTTTCTCATTGAAACAAGACCAAACCTGGTATAGAGAAAATACATCTTAGGAAGTCATAAAGATGAATTTCAAGATTTCTTTGAAGCAATAAACAACTCCTATATAGTTTTTCTAGAAAAAAGTTTTTTATTTTTATTGTTTCTTAATTAAAATCACACAAAAAGTTTTCAATATTCTGTTCAACAGAAGTCAGCCTTGTAACACTTATTTGAATTTTTTTATTAAATTTTAAGTGTTACAGTCACTATCACTGATGTTTATTCCTGTCGCACCTTACAAGTTCTTTATTTCTCTTTTTATTTTTATTTTAATAACTCTGAATTTTAAGCTATTCTTCATACTACGATTGTAAAGGTTGATGCCTCAGAAAGTAAATATGTATATTATACATACATATAAGCGCTTGACTGTATTTATATGTAAATGTTCTTATATCAAATTTTATTTAAACACCCTTTTTTTGCTCCTTACCATTTTGCAAGTTATTTAATAATCGTTGACAAGCTTATGAAAATTCATTTGTTTTTTTTTATTTCAACATCAGTTTCCCAGTTAACCCTGTTTCCAAGAATAAGTTATTTTTTTTTTTACTCACACATGTCATGTGAACAAATGTTCATTCACTATCATATATACACACACACATCTACACTCTTGCTCACAAGGTGTTGTTTGGCCTGTTGGCAACAACAGCTGGTGTTCATTTTCTCCTGACACTGTCACGCCTATCTTTCAGCAACTTAAGACTAAGGTGGTATTAAAAATGTTATGTCACTTGAGTTAAATTAATTTTAACACTTGTAAATCAGAATTTCACACAGACGAGTATTAAAATCTGCCCAAGGGTCCCGTTATGTGGTACAACAACAACAACAACATTAATATCAATATAAAAATTAATATATGGCTGCCAGCATTTGCTGCATTTGAGGCAGTGAGTGCTCATGAGCGTGAGAAATTTTTACAAAAACAAGGAGCGCAATAAAATAATTTTAAAAAGAAATGTTTAAATATATTTGTTGTGCAAATTAATGTTTTTTTATTAAACAAAAATAAAATAATCAAGAATAATGTGTGATTAAGTGTCTAGTCTAGTTTAATTTTTCTTCTCTTTTTTAGAAAATTACATTACTTTATAAAAATATTTCATTCAATAAGAATTTAAAATACTGAACTTAAGCCCGACTAAGAAATTATTCCTGATTAAAATTCACTCTAGTTCAATTAAATTTAATATCTATCGCTAACAAATGATATATATTTATATACGAAAATTAAAATATTAAAAAGAAAAATTAATTTTTGTTACCTCCTTTTTTTTATTTAATGCAAAATTTTATTTTTATGAATGCGAATTAAAAAATTTTTAATATTTTTTTTTGAGACAAAATAATATTTATTAATTTATTTAAAATTTGTTAAAGAAAGACAACAGTTTCAACTAATACTGAAGCATCCACTTTGATATTTTTGATTTGTTCGCAATATGCCCACAAATAATTTTCCAAAATGAAGTTTAAGTTTTTCTTCTCTTATGAAAATCTGCTCTGCAAATGGAAATAGTTTCATTGTATATTTTGATTACTTTTATTTTCCTGCACGTGACTGCTTTTAAATGAAATATTACTCACATTAACATCTCTAGTTTTTTATGTCTGTAGTCATGTTATTTGAAAAACTTTATGTGTGTTTTATCCTTGATTTTTTTTCCATTGTCATTGATGTCAATAACACAAAGAGGGTCTAAGCTTTAACCTTCAATTTAATTATATTAAAATGAATATGAATGTATGCTAGAGACCTAATAAGATGTTGAAAAGCGAAGTAGAAAGGAAAAGTAAGAGGGATAATTAATTAACCAATTCCAAGACTTGGGTGGATGCTTTAAACTTTAAAAATCAGCAGTGTGCCCGATAGAACTTTAAATTGTAAATTTTAATTTAAAATTTCTAAAACGATTTGAGTTGAAATTTTTGTATCCTTACCAATCATGCAAAATTAAGCAACAAACTAAAAAGATTGTTATACTTTGCCAATCTATGAAAATGCCAACTTCTTTTAGATTAAAATTTTATTTAAAAAAATATATATAACAATAACATTTTCTTTTTGTAAGCAAAATATTATTTTGTTCAAAAGATACTATTATAACTTTTTTTTTCTTATTCTATTTTCTATGTAATTTTATATTAAATGAACCATTGTATTGTCAAAGATTTCAAAGACAACAAATATATTAGATATCTTTTTGTAATATACTATTTGCAACAAAAAAGTCCAGCTGCTGCTCAAAACTATGCAACAATACAAAATGTCAATCTTTTCTTTTATACTCACTCGCTATTCACACAAAGCAAACAAAGTCCTTTTGTGAGACTAAATTTGCTGCGGCAAATTAAGTTTTGTTTGTACAATAAAAGATAAAATTTAAATTAATGTAAATAATAAACAATGAGTGTTTTATTCAGGTATCTTGAATTTTTTTTTATTAAGTGCACTTTACTATAATAATAGAAATGAATAATATTTAATCATACAAAATAAATTGACGAACAAAAAGTTTTTTAAACCAAGTTTCCTTAGAAAATTTGTTTTGTAAACATTTTGTTAAAAAAAATATTAAGAATACGGCTGCATATGATTATTTACGCCCTGTTGCCACAACCCAGACGGTTGACTTGAGTCGAAAGTTTATATGAAAATAACTTAATTTACACTCAAAATTCATGTTAAGTAGTTGATGTTAATTATGCCTGTTCCCGTTTTAACGACAACAACGACAACAACAGTGGCCTTGAAAAGACATTTAAAACAACAGCTTAGCATTGAAATGGTAATACGGTACTAGGGTAAAACAGTATCTTTTCAATGTAAAATTGTACAGAAAATTTTGCATTTCTCCAGCTAGTTTAAATTAACTTGTTTTGTTTTCTTAAAGAAAATGATATTTAAGCAAAATCTAGTAGATTTCCCATATAAAACTTAATCTACTTCATGACTAGATTTTGTCAAAATCTATTAAAAATCTTGTAGAACTTAATGATAAAATTTTGCATAAAATTTTGCATAAAATTTTGCATTACTTTCACTTGTTTTTTTTTGCTACGATATTTATATATTATCTTAGACTTACGAAAAATGGGAAATATTTATTTCAACAGAATTCAGCTAGACATACTAAACAAACTGGCACAAAATATATAGAAACATGTTGCGTCGCAAACATAACAATGAAACATTTTTCTTTATAATCGTGTGAAAGAGAGTGAGTTTCCATGCAAAACAGTGAACACATGTCTTACAGATGCAATATAAGTGTCGCACGTCTTAAGTTTATATTTACCTAATGCAACCTCATTTACAATATCTAACAAAAAAAAAATTCAAGAATAAAAAGTTTTGTTGTTAAACGTGCAGCAAACAAGCAACAAATTACTAGATACATGTGGAAATAAACTTATGCTGCACATTCAAATAACAAATGCAACACAAGTGAAATGCTTTGCAATCCTGATTTATGTCACGAAATAATTTAAAAAATAAAAAGAATACATGGAAATCAAAAGCCATACCAGGAAAGCCCTTCAAATAATAGCACAGTGGGAAGTTATATTGTAACGTTATTGACTTATTTATATTAACGTTAATCAAAAATGTTAAGCAGATGTGTCAGCGTTAAACCCTAATTTTCCGAAAAAAAAATAATAATATATTTATAAGGGCCTTGTGCTTCTAAGAATAATTAAAGTGTAAAGCTTAATATATTTTTTTTATATTTTGTTTTAAGGCCCATTACGGAGTTCTTACGGAATTTTACGTTTGTAAACTTACATTTATTTCTACAGGGAAAAATATTCGTGTAGGCTTTTTTTGAGAATTATGTTTGCATACACACAAATTCATTTATTTCTCTATTTAGAACACACAAAATAACTTAAAAATAACAAATTGATGAAAATTAGAAATGTCAAAAATTCCGTGAACAAATAATTGTTTGAACATTAATTTTCGTTTCAGTTGACAGAAAAAAGTCTCCACTTATACTTATAACTCCTTAAGATAGGCAATAAATTTATAAAAATCCGTATATTTTTCTTTTGAAAGTCCGTACTAGCAAATGAAAATTTCTTTATGAAATTTACCAGCCTGAATTTCTCTATTTTCTTTTCCATACAATTTGTATGAGAAAAAAGTATTTGCTTTTTACTTAAAAATTTGTTTAGATAAACAAAAAACACATACATATATTGAAATTTTTTAAACAAATTTTTAAGTAAAAGGCTAATGATTTTTTTTATCATACTACCCATTGACTTCTATACGGAAGTATGATTGAGCCTCAGGATGCTACAGAAAGCCAAAAATATGTTTCACAAGACAACGGAAATAGAATTACAATCAAATAAAATATGTTTTTGTTTTTCTAAAGCTTCTAACAAGGCAAAAAACACCATCTAATGAAATTTCGGATATATCTCGATATAATTTGAATGAAATTATTCAGATAATATTAATCAAATAAAAATAATTATTGGGGTTTTTTTTGGGAATTGCTAAAAATTCAACTTTTATATTAGTGAACTTCTCATTTGTTTAAATAAAAATTTAACATAATAACTCTAGTTGATCTAAGAAATTGGCGGGTTAAAGTTCCCTGATGATCTGGATCTAACTAAGCCCTCAAAAATTAATTTTAATTTATTTTTAATAAAATCTATTTGACTAAATTATTAAAATAAATAATAATTTGGGACCATTAGTGCGTTTACAAATGCTAAACTTAAAAATACAAGGGTTAAATGATTTTAAATTACCATTTTTATTGACAAATTATACAAAGAACTCGAAATATTTGATTGAAATTATTCAAATGATATTATTGGAATAAAATTATTCGAATAATTTTTTTTTAAATTTTAATGTAATATTATGTAATCGAAAATAAATAATTATTATAATATTTTTCGAATAAAAATAGTTTTATAATTGTATCCAAAGAAAAACAATATAATTTATACTATTGGAATCAAAATTATTTAAATTATATTAATCAAAGTTAAATAAAATAAAATAATGGAATAGAATATAATTATTCAAATCTTATTCTTGCAATAATACTTAAACATTTCAAGACATTATGTGGTTGTCTAACTGCATAGAATGTTAAAAGTAATGTATCGTGCAGCTCTTTAGTTGATACACAAGCGTATACTTAATTTGAAACAAAAGGCAGAAATTAAAAATTACTCATACGTAACAATTGTTTGTAGTTTTAATTATGAACATTTTTCACTGTTTTAATTACACGTTGGCTGGCGCCTTTTTATGGTTTAATTTTTAATTGTTCATATAATTTTATCATGTAGGAAAATCAAATAAATTTAAAATTTCAAGAATCACAAGGTGGAAGTGCCGAATAAGAATTTAATAAGTCAACAATAATACAAAATATGTCTGTCAATAAAATCATCATCAAATCTGTTCAAATAAAACAATCATTTGTAATTATATTAGAATAAAGAAAAATTTGACAATATTTAACAGTTCTACTACGAAAAACTCCTGAGGCAATTTTGTAGGCCAAAATTTCTTAATTGCAACGTTTAAACTATTACAGACAATTTATTTATCACTTTATTTTATTATTTGCCATTCAGCCTTGATAACGACTTGAATGCTGTGGGCCATTATTAAAATTGTATGCAGATTTCCTTAAAATATTTTCCATAAAAATACTGTAAGGCATAATGTAGCAGTTTCTTTATGTGTATAAATTAAAGTGCAAGCATATAAAACATTTTCTGTTGCTATAAATAAAAAACAAATTATATTTTCTCATATAAATGAAGCTGGAGGCATTGTTGTGAGAGCCGTTTGCTCAGCATTTTTTTTAATGTTTACTTATATTCTTCGATAATTAAATTTAATTATTTAAATTATCATTGTTATAAAAAAAGAAGATAATAATTGTATTAAAAAATACTTTGTGTGTAAAGAAATTGTTTCCTTGTAAATTTTCAGTAAAAAAACTGAAAGAAGAATGAATAAAATATAATTTTTTCTGACATTGTGGTGGACTAAAGTGATATTGAAATATTTTTTAGCAAAAAAAAAACAATTTTTATAGAATTTTAAAGCCACCCAATAGTATCTAAATATATTTGAAAAGAAAAACAGCAGCTGAATTATAAAAAGGAGTTCTGTTAGTTTTTATAAAAACTCCGGGAAATTTAACACGAGAAGGAGTTTAAATTTTCTAATATGATTTGAGGACATATTTTAACCACTAAGTTATATTTTTAGAATTTTGAAGCCACCTAATAGTATCTAAACATTTAGGAAAAGAAAAACAGCTACTGAATTATAAAAAGGAGTTCTGTTAGTTTCTTTAAGAATTCGGGGAATTCATCACTAAGAGTTTAAATTTTCTGTTTCACACACTTTAATAAAATCAATTATTGGAATTTTGATTTTTCGGATAAGATATAGTAAGAATAGTATGATTTGAGGACATATTCTAATCTCTAAAATAAGCTTTAGCTTATCACAATTTTCCATATATTGAAAGTTTTTATTGTTTAGCACAAATAAAATGTTTTTATAAAGTAATTTTAGGAAATAAAATCAAATGCTTTCACTAGAATTTCAAAAGTATCTTTTAACAAATCTCTATAGATCTCATTTACTAAATCGAAATTGTTCTTTTATGTTTGTCTTTGGTCATATTTGTTTTTGTAAAGTTAGGCAAAATATTATTCTTTAAAATAAAGTTGAAACAAGGAAAACATAAATTAAGGATACAAGGACAAGCAAGTTTTTTTTAGAATAAAAAAAAACACAGTGAACAATAATTATGGTATCTAAGGAAAAATAAAGGATCTTTTTTTGAGATATCACTTGTGTTTTTTTTGTGAAACAAGCAAATCTAAGGCCAGTAAAGCAGTGTATATAAATTGTAAATTCCTATGTTGAGTATTTAAATAATTAAAGCACTATGTTCGGGTAAAGGAACTAATTATTTCTTAATCATTTCATTGCTTCTAATTTTGCATCCTTTTTCACACACTCTTTTTAACATGGAATTCACTTGATATGGCACCTGATATTTTCTTAGTAACGCTCGCTGATAAAAGCTTTTAAATCAAAGAAAGTATAAAAAAAAATATTGCAATTCAAGGAATAATATTTCAATAAAATACGACAAGAAACTTGCAAGCGCCTGACTTGTGGAAAGTCATAAAAAAAATTTTTTTAAGAAAATCACACAAGCAATTGATATAAATTTTTTACTCCAAGTTGATCGCCTGCGTTGCAGAAACAGGGGTTTAATAGTACAGCAGAGCAAAAAAAATTAGTCAGTCTCTCTTTAAGATATCAAATGTTTTCTAAGCAGAGGAAGGCATATTTTTTTATATTTTTATTTTTTATATTTTTTTTTTTAAATTTTCATATAATACAAAATATTTTTTTAGAGCCATTTCCACAACTTGCCTTTAGCTAAATGTAGGATTTTGTCTGCCAAATAAATATCTTGCCATTATTACAACTTTAAATTTTTATTGATATTATTATCAATAAAATATAATAAAAATATATTAAAAATTTGTGGGAGGATTTACCAAATTAAAATTATTTCTATTAATAATAATTATTTAATTTTATAAAGATTTTATAATACAAAGCAATTTATCGGGCAGACAAAATCTTGCCTTTAGCTAAAGGAAAGTTAGGAAAGTAGCCCTGAATGATTTCATTTTATATATATATTTTTAAAGAATTTTTTTTTAAAGTGTATATCTCTTAAATTGGCACTTGCGATGATCCGGCTCTTAATGCCAAAGAAAAAGAAATAAATACGGAAGCGCAAACCAAATTTAAACCATTCGCCTTTTTATATTACAAACAGATATTTTTCGTTTATTTTCTTTCTTTTTTTTCTACTATTTTATTACATTCTTCATTTTTGCTGACATCACTTAAACTGCGGCAGCACAAGTATTTACCAAACAAGCAAATAATCAGAAGAAGAAAAAAATAAATAAAATAACTGGAAAAAGTCATATCATATCAAATAAATTTTATATATTTATATATATATAAAAAGAAATAACATTTGTATTAAAAATCGAGGGGAGAAATATATGTATGAAACCAGAAGTCATGACGCCAGACTAAAAGAAACAAACACAACACAAAAACCTTAAACTAGCATTAAACCTTAAAGTATAAAAAACACGCACATGCACACACAAACTTATATACACAAAGCAAAAAAAAGTATTCATTCATTAGTCTAACAACAACAAAAAAAAAGAATAGTCATCTCCTTTTACAGCAAAACAGTCAACATGTTGTTAAAACAAATACTAAAGTATACTCTCAGGGATATTTAGAGACACTGAGAGCGAAGAAGAAAAAAATAACAGTTCATTTGCACAGAAATAAGCTAAAATTTAACAGCACACAAACAGACAACAAAAGAGCATGGCCACTAACACATTTACATACATACATACATTTATTTAAGACAAACATGTCTTCTTCTTGTTAAACGAAATACTTGTAAATAGTTGTTGGTCCTGTGAAAACAACAACATTTGTCTTGAATTTCAATGACAATGGCCACCAAAAAAAAGCAAAAAAAAATCATTTCTAGTCAAATGACAATGACTAGAGTAAAAGCAAACCATAAACTAGAATTAAATGTAGAATAAAAAAAAACGATTCAACTGGCTATTTGCAAAAAGAATTTTAAAAGATTTAGTTTAAAATAAAATTAACACATAAAAAGAAGTTAAAGAAAATCTTCTTAGTATTAAAAAATAAGAAGAAAACTTGACCTTGTAAAAACTACTCGTAGTTAAGAAAAAAAATTGTTTAGTCAGACTTTATTTTTAAGAAAACACAAGATAAGCCAGCACTAAAGCAGATTTTCCGTAGAAATTTATTTTAAAATTCTCCATTACATACTCAACATAAGCTTGGTAAGCATAATAGTTGGTTTCTTTTGAATTGTATTTTATTTCTATTCAGCACAAAAAATAAAAAGAATTATACTCGTAAATATAAATGTTTTATAATCTATTTAAATAAATAGTTTAAGTTAGTGATATGGCTTTTTATGTTCATACCCTTTACGAAAAAAAAATACTTTTAGCGCATAGAATATTCGTAGTTTTGAAGCTGCAAAAGCTCTTAAAACAAGCGTGTTTATAGCCATAGATAGAACTTGTGTCGCACTTAGTTTTAACGCAAAAATTATCTATTTAAACCAGATAACGAAAATCAAGTCACCAAAAACGTTTTGTTTTATATCTTGCCATAAGTTAAAGTAAAAACAGCAAGAAAGTCTCCACCATTTAGTTTTATTTTTAACCACAAGCAGAAAAAGAAATATATTTTTTTAAATATTTGCGCACTTTACAAAATAATATAAGACAGAATTTTTAAAATAAATTTAATTTTTAAATAAATAAAAACTCGAAAATTCATTTTAAAAATGTTTTATTTTAATACAAGAAAAAGTTGTTTGTACTTATAAAATCTAGTCTTTAGAAGAACATGTATGTAACTATTTGGAGGGAAAACGTTTTGCAAACGTTTACTGATTGATTATACCCAGCAAAACATTGCACATTACCATCAGAACTACTTGTCATATAATGACTTACTTTTCTGATTACCAAATTTCATTACTCGGTTAAAAAATCACTTTACCTAAAATTTAAAACAATTACGTACAAGTTGCTAAAAGACGAAAATGATTTTTTTGATTAAATAGACTACGTGAACAAGTTGCTAAATAAAAAAGGAAGTACTTCTCAAGAATCGATTATTTTAGTCTCACGCCTTGTTAAAATCATTAAGTTGGTAATCCAGTAGGGAAGAGCTTCCATCAAAAATGCTTAATTCCAAACCCGGTTACCTTTTTTGAAATTTTTTGCTGGGTAAGTAAGAATATTTTAGCGCGTTCAAAGTATAAATTTTTGTAGTAAAATTTTCCAATAGATTGTTTGGGTTTTTTTTTTAATTTTTCTTATATATTTTTACTATAAAATGACTGCAGATAACCAAGAATGATAGAACTAAAGATTACAATATGCGATATGATTTATTCTTTATCAAAAGGGCAAAAGGAAGGAAAGTAAAATACAATGCAGATTTTCTGTCTCCTCTAACAGAATCCCTAGTGGGAACCCAGAATCCATAAGTAAAGGAAAAAGTTGTAGACTGAAAAAAAATTAAACTCAGTACAGTAAGACATGTAAAACTATGCAAACTTAAGGCTTTTAAATCTAGTATGTTTAAGCGCTTTTTCTTATTTTTGGGAATTTTTTCCCTTTAGAGATTTATTTTGACGCTTTTTTTAGTTTTGAGTTTTTTTATATTTTTTCGGTTTATTTTTGGTTCTTTTTTTTGATTTTGCGATTGGGGATTTTTGAACTATTGACGTTTTTAGTTTTGGCGTTTTTTCGTTTAAGCGGTTTTTTCGTTTTGGAGATTTTTTCACTTTTTAAAGATTTGTTGGCGATGTTTTTAATTTTTGGGTGATTTTTTTGCAGCATTTGATTTATTTTTGGTGATATTTTTTCATATGTGAACTTTTTTCCATTTTTGCGTTTTTTCGCATCATGGCGGTATTTTAGTTTTGGCGTTTTTCGCGTGTCTTTTTCTTAGTTTGTGGCGACTTATTTTAGTTTAAAAGATTTTGTCTAGTTTTTTCCCTTTTCTTCTTTTTAGCGATTTTTTCTGCTTTTGGCATTTTTAGCGCCTTTTTCGTTTCAGAAATTAATTTTTAATTTTAGTGATTTTTTTGGTTCTTGGTGTTTTATTCTTTGTTTTTGAAAATTTTTTGGTTTTTAAAAATTTGTTGGCGACGTTTTAAGTTTTTCCTAATTTTTTGCATTTTAGCGTTTTATTTTGATTTTGGTGATATTTTATTTTTTGGCGACTTACAAATTTTTTTATAAGAAATTTTGTTTTATTTTTCCTTTGGTTTCTTAGAATTTTTGCTGTAAATTTTAGTTTTAGCGCTTTTTTCGTTTTGGCGATTAATTTCTAGGCCTGGCGATTTTCTTATTTGTTCTTGTCGATTTTTGGTAATTTTATAACTGTTGACGTTTTTAGGCGGTTTTTTCTTTTGAAAATTTTTTTTAGGATTTGTTGGCGACTTTATTTGTTTATTTGTTGATTCTTTTGCATTTAAGCGTTCCATTTTAAGTTTGCTGATATTTTTCGCACAAACGCTTTTTTCTAGTTTGCGTTTTTTTAAATTTTGCGTTTTTTTTATTTTTGTTTTGCCATTTTTTTATTTATTTAAGTATAAAAGATTTTTTTCTTAGTTTTTTGCACTTTTTTATTTTAGCGATTTTTTTCAGGTAAAGTTCTAGTTTAAAGGCTTTTTTATTTCTCCGATTAGTTTTAAGTTTTTTTTTAACTATGAAATCGTAAAACAAAAAAAATCGCCAAATATTGAAAAAAATTTCAAAAATTAAAAAAAAAAATCTAACACTAAAATAAATCACCAAATTCGAAAAAATCGCACAAATGAAAAAAATCGCCAATATTAAAGAACACGCCACCGAAAAAAATACGAAATAATATAAAATAAAAAATGCGAAATAAGCTCCAAAACCAAAACAATTGTTTATATGAAAAAAAAAACGCAAAAATTAAAAAAAAGCCAAAATAAAAAAAAATCGCCAAATTGAAAAACGCCAAAAACCGAAAAAAAATCGCCAAAAAAAACGTGTCAAGACTAAATAAGCGCCTAAATGAAAAAAAAAATTGAAAAAATCGCCAAAACGAAAAAGATCGCCAAAATTAAGAAAAAACGCCAAAAACCGACAAAAAATCGCCAAAAAGAAAAAAAGGGGCAAAACTAAAAAAATTACAAAATGAAAAAAAAGCCAAAAACTGTTAAAATCCAAAAAAAAATTCACCTATGTATTTTAACAAAAATCGCCTAATTAAAAAAAACCCGTTAAAATAAAAAAAATCGCCGAAATCAAAAAACGTCAAAAACCAAAAAAAAATCGCCAAAACGAGAAAAAAATGCCAAAACTAAAAAAGCGCAAATAAACGCAAATAACCCCAAAACTTAAAAACGCTTAAAACCGAAAAAAATCCAAAAACGCAAAAAAGTCCAAAACTAATTTTTGTATAGGCTAAATTTCGTATTGAATTACATATTTATATATTATATATTATATATATATATATATATATTACCTTTCGTGTGCGGGTCAAAAACGCACTTCACTGAATTTATTTTAATTGAAGCGTTTTTGAAAATTTTAAGTGCTTGTGAAAATTTCCCGTCCGTAGCTCTTGCGGTAGTGGAGAAAAAAGCCACGGACAAACAGATGGACGGACAGACATCGTTCTGAAAATAATAGAGTTTTTCACCTTCAGTGTACGGGTCCCTTAAAATAACTATAGTGCAATTTCTTGCTATTACTGCTCTTATTCATTCACTCATCACCAGCAATAATTTATTTCTCACAATCTTTCCCTGCAAAGAGGCAGCTGTAAATACTTTTGCAGCCGCAAAATATGCTGAAATTTTTTGTTGTTAATTGCAAAATCTTCATGAATGATTAAATGCACAAGCTTTAACTTATTTCACGCCAGCATGTCGTTACCTTAATATAGAAAGGCCTTCTTAACTCATTATTCTTTTAAACCAATTTTTTTGTGTATTTCCATTAAATAGCAAATCGAGCAATAATCGCCAAAAAAAAGCTTAACCGTGCAAAATTTTTGTACCTCGTTTTTTAACGAAAATCGATAATAATTGATATTGCTTAAAAAAAATTAAGTATGAATATTATTTCATTTGTATCGAAAAATGCAAAATTTTCGATATCAAACAAAAATGTAAGTAAGGCCCTTTCTATATTAAGGTACCGATCCGCATATGCAATATCTTGCGAAATCTGCAAGTTTGTTGTTGTTTCGTGCATAAATTATTCTCTGGTTTTATTATTGCAAGTTTGTTTCGGCCCTTAAGTATTTAAAAAATACGGCTTGTGGTTAATGAAGTTTGGGTTTTTTTCCAATTGACTGAATCGAAAATCGTTTGTAGTGATTTTTTAATTAAAGTGAACGATTTTTTTTGCTTAACATTTAAGCTTAAAAGCAAACTTCAGAGCAATGTTAATATATTACTAGAAGTGACACTTGTGCGTCTATTAAAACTGTCTGGCTCTTTAGGGAAATGAATAAGGAATTGATATTTTCTTAATATAATATTTCTTTAAATTTTCTCTTTGAACTCAGAATGTGTGCTTTGAAAATAAACAAAAAATAGTCAAGCCCATAGTGAAGCGTTTGTTGGGTTCAATTACCCCGAAACCTTTTGTTGGTATAGACAAACCAATAAAAAAATTTAGTTTATTTGGTTTTTTCTTTCTTCTTCTGCAAACCATCAAGAATTTATAAAAGACTACTTCAATACGAGTAAATACATTTAGTATATATCAAATAAATACCAGCAAATATCTATTAGAAAGTTTTTACTTAAAAACTTAAATATACTCCACCAAAAGCTTCCTTTATTATATCAAAGAATAATTTTTCCTATCCCAAGTTTTTTTTATATTTGAAATTTTAATATCAACAGAAAAATAATTTAAATTTTTTTAAGTAAATTTACTTTTATTTTATTTTGCAACAAATTCGAAACAACCTTGTAAGTTTTTAAAAAATTTAACTTTTCTTGAGAAAATACTTTGACCACACAATGCCACACAACAACTTTGTGTAAAGGACGACTTGATGTTTTTTTTTCAAGAATGTTTTGTTATTTCTTAGAAGACATATAAATTTTCCAAGAATTTCATAACTACCTGCAATATTTTGAAGAACATATGACAAAGATATGCAACAGTTTTTGTATGTTCTTCTAAACTTTCTTAATTTAAGGTTGCCTTCGGCTACAAAATAAATTAAATAACTTGTAGATTCTTCAGCTGCTACTGGGTTTTTTCTATCAATAAAAAATTTAAAGAAAAAAGTTACACTTGCATGCACTGCATAATCGATATTGTTGGACTGCATGTGTACATTTAAGTTAGTCATTTTGTTATTTCCAGCAAGTTAAAACGTGATCTTAATACAATGACCAGCAAAGTTTTGACAAAATCATTGGAATATCAAATGGAAGTATAGTGCAAATTGTTTTTATTTGAACACGTGACATGGTCATAAACTATTGTCAACTATAGAAGCACAAAAATAAACAACTACAACAAATAATTGCAAGTGTAGTTCGAGTTGATGAATATTTCAAGCTTGCACAAGCATGTGTGCACAAACTTAACGAATGATAAGTAGAGACGCACAATGTCTTGTTGCCCATGAAGTGAATGAACTCAATTTGGGTGCTTTATTGTGACTAGATATAGATATCTACTACTTTCAGGAGCCTTGATATGTAAGCTTGCGTATGATTAATGAATAATACTTATCATAAGCATAATATTAATCATACGTATAAAATTACAACGCACAGTGGAATAATTTAAGCTCTTGAATGCCAATCACCTTTTTAATCATAAACAAATTATTCATAAGAGGTTCATAAGACAAATTTTATGGGAGTTTTTTCGTTTTGGCGATTTTTTTTTATTTTGGCGATTTTCGGTTCTTGGCGTTTCTTCATTTTGGCGATTTTTTATGTTTAGGCGCTTTCTTAGTTTTGACACCTTTTTTCTAATTTTTTTTAGTTTTGACCATTTTTTTCATATTATCAATTATATTGTAATTGCGCCTTTATCGTGTTTTGGCGAATTTTTTCGGTTTTTGGCGCATTTTTTCATTTTAGCGAATTTTTCATTTAGACGATTTTTTTCGAATTTTGCGACTTATTTTAGTTTTACAAAGTTTTTGTTTTAATTTTGCCGATTTTTTTAATTTTTTGCGATTTTTTTCTGGTTTGGCGATTTTATAATTTTCAGATTATTTAGTTTTACCGTTTTTGAAAATTTCAAGAGTTTACCGTAAGATTTTTAAGTTGTCAAAATTACGTAGACAAAATTGCATTATTTTATTTACCGAACTTCCGGTTAAACTAATTCAAATTCTTAGCCTACTTTCAGGAGCCTTGATATGTAAGCTTGCATATGATTAATGAATAATACTTATCATAAGCATAATATTAATCATACGTATTAAATTACAACCCACAGTGGCGAGAAATAAAAGAAAAGTGGTGAGGCTGCCAACAACTTTTAAACCACTTAACCAATTAAAAGATTTCTTTAATGAAATAAACAATATAGTTTCTTGGCAATTTTATTTGACAGCATCATGTTGATCTTAATAGTTTTTTTTGTGGAGTTAAAATTTTAAGCAAATTATGTACGAAAGAGCAAAAATGTCATAAGCTAAAAAAATTATATTAAATAATTGTTTAAGTTTAATAACTTTAAGCATGTTTTGCCTTTGCGCTTTTAACGAATATTAGTATATTAAAAAATTCATTAATATCGCTTGAATTATACAAAAGTTACAGTTACAATTTCCAACTCTGACGCTTTTTGGATATAGCTTATCTTGAAATAAAAACAGTTGTTGCTTAAAACAGTCATTTTTTATTGCAACCAGTCTAGTGATAGTGAAAAACTAGTAGACTTTTTATTTTTTCTTTTTAATTTCAAGCCCACTGTGACAACTTTAAATCATATAAAAGGACATTATCGTGGTACTTAGGTTCTTCCAAAAAAAAAGGCTTTCAAACTTCATTTTACAATATGGACTATTTATATTATATATGCAATTTGCCACCATGTAAAACAACCACACACCATGGTGTACAACTGCACAGCATGATATTGGCTTACCTGCCAACTGATATCAGTTAAATTTTAACATATTTGACCATATTACGCACTTCCAGTCATCAACAGACCAATTTTTGTATTGCTTGGCAGGACACCATTCCACGACACCATATTAAAGAAACGGTCAATTAGGGCGGAGGCAGCATCATGGTGTGAGGTTGCTTTACTTTTCGGATTTTTAGTTTTACCGTTTTTGAAATATTCAAGAGTTTAACTTTTACGGTTTCCAAGCTTTGGCAAGTTGTCAAAATTACATAGTCAAAATTGCTTTAACTGATGGACCACACTTTAATTTAATTAGATTAATTTCACACAATTACTTAACGAATATTACTGTCCCTCATTTTTAAACATTCCATTAATTTTGAATAATAATCTAAAACTTGTTCATTCTATTTGCGATGTCCTTAACAATTGCTAAAGCATAAAAAGCACTTTTAGCATATTTTAGCATTACCGCCATGCACACTACAAACTGTAGCATTAAACTATAGTTTTAAACTCCTAAAGCTGTTTTTTTATATAAAAAAAACCTTAAGCAAATGTGTAAAAAAAATATTAAAATTCAGGTTCTCTCTATTACTTTTGCTTTTTATATTTATGAGTATATAAAACTACCTTCGGTGTACTTCACATTCATATGAATATTAAATGTTTGCCCGCTTTAGCTAGTCAATATTTAACATCCTCATAGTTTTATTCAGCTTGGCATGAATGTAGATACATATGAACAGTGTTATGCATAAAAGCTTAGCAGCAGTTTATGCATTACTTTTAAAGAGCTTTAAGCTAAAATGTTTTTTTTTTATGATTAGCATTATATTAGCATGTAGTTTATGTTTAGTAAATTTATAATTATTTTCTGTTTTGTAAAGAGAAATATATACACTTTAATTTTGAATGAAATTTTTTAACTAATAACAGTTTTATTTATAAAAATTATTAAGGTCTTATCAAGTGTTTTTAAAACAAATGTTAATAAAAAAAATTTAACAAAGCCTTTATAGTTTTTATATAGGTATAAGCCTGCAAATAAATAAAAGGCCTTATAAGGAGTGTCGTATACTAAAGAACTTTGCAAAATTTTTTCTTTAAACTATTACAAAATCGTCGTACTCCAAATAAGACACTTGTAATAAAGCCAAAGATATTTTTTAAAGCTAATAGCATTATATAGAAGAAATTGATTTATAAATGAATTCAGTAAAAAGCGACTTTGACTCGTACATGAAGAGTTCCGTACGGATATTATTGGTGTAATACTATACAAAATTTCAGCCCATATAATCGAATATCTTAACTGATATAGACATTTTATAACAGAAACATTTTTGTTTTTTCGTTTATTTTCTTTTAGGAATTTTTTTAAGTTTTAGTTTTAAGGATTTTTTTAATTAAGCTCTTTTGCCGGTTTTGGCGATTTTTTTTGTTGGTTTTATGCAATTTTTCAGTTTTTTCTTAGTTTTAGCGATTGATTTAATTTTGGTGCTTTTCCGGTTTTGGAGATTTTTCGAATTTTGGCGATTTTTAATTTATTTGTAGTTTTAGCGATTAATTTAATTTTAATGCTTTTTTCTCTTTTAGTGATTTTTCTCGGTTTCTAATATTTTTTTTTATTGTTTAAACGATTGTTTTCATTTTTAAGCTTTTTACGCTTCCGGCGATTTTTTTCGGTGTTTGGCGATTTTTTTTCTATTTTTTGGAGATATTTTTTACTTATAGTGATTTTTTTGCATATGAGCGATTTGTTTTAATTCATGTGATATTTTTTCATTTAAACGTTTTTTTTTTTGGCGATTTTTATTTAGTACAAGCAATTTTTTTTTAATTTTGGGCGCTATTCCTTTTTTGTATTTGGCGATTGGTCGGTTTTTAGGGTTCCGTACACCAAAGGTGAAAAAAGGAACCCTATTGTATTCGCTACGCTGTCCGTCTGTCCGTCTGTCCGTCTGTCCGTCTGTCCGTCTGTCCGTCACACGGTATTTTCTCAGGAACCGTAAGAGCTACGGACCTGAAATTTGGACAGAGTATGTAGAACCTAGACCACTACAACAACAAATACATGAGAATTAGAAATTAAAGGGTGTTCCAAAACGAGCGACGAAAAATGTTAAAATCTCATGTAATATACATACAATGTATGTACATATGTATATTGACACTTGAAATTTGTAAAATTAGTGTATATTTATATAGACTACAACAATAAACATTAAAATATTAAAAAATTTAAATTAAAGGGTGGTCCATCAGTTAATGCAATTTTGACTATGTAATTTTGACAACTTGCTATATCTTGGAGACCGCAAGAGGTAAACTCTTGAAATTTTCAAAAACGGTAAAACTAAAAAATCCGAAAATTATAAAATCGCCAAACCGAAAAAAATCGCCAAAACCTGAAAAAAATCGCCAAAAATTTAAAAAAATCGCCAAATTGAAAAAAAAAATCGACAAAATCAAAAAAAAAATTCTAGCACTAAAATAAATCGCCAAATTCGAAAAAATCGGGTATATGAAAAAAAACGCCAATATGAAAAAAACGCCAAAAACCGAAAAAAAACGCCAAAACGCTAAAATGCGCCAAAACAAAAATAATTGTTTATGTGAAAAAAATCGCCAAAATGAAAAAAATCGCCAAAATTAAAAAAAATCGCCAAAACGAAAAAAATCGCCAAAATTTAAAATAAACGCCAAAACCAGAAAAAATCCTTAAAACGAAAAAAAAGTGCCAAAACTAAAAAAATCGCCAAAACCAAAAAAAAATCACCTAAATGAAAAAACGCCAAAATTAAAAAAAATCGCCAAAAGAAAATTCCAAAATAATATAAATTGCCAAAATTAAAAAAAAACATCAAAAACCAAAACGTGAAAAAAGTGGCAAAACTCAGAAAGCGCCAATAAATTAAAAAAACCCCGAATTTAAAAAAAACGCTTAAAACCGAAAAAACTTAAAAACGAAAAAAATGTCAAAACTATACTTTATATTGGTCGTATTGAATTACATATCTCGTGCCTGTACGGAACCCTTCGTGCGCGGCTCAAAGTCGCACTTTACTGAATTTATTTTAGTTTCAGCAATTGTTTTAATTTTGGTGCATTTTTCGCTTATGGTGAATTTTTTCGGTTTTTGACGACTTCTTAGTTATTTTTTTTAATTTTAGCGATTGTTTTCATTTTGGTGCTTTTTTCGTTTTTGGCGATTTTTTTGTGTTTGGCGTTTTTTTTTTAGTTTTTTGGGAATATTTTTTTAATTGTGGTGATTTTGTTCATGTGAGCGTTTTTTTTTAATTCTTGTGATATTTTTTCATTTAAACGTTTTTTTCTTTTTTTTTGGCGACTTTTATTTAGTTCTAGCGATTTTTTTAATTTGATGATTTTTAATATTTTGGCAATGTAATTGGCGATTCTTCGGTTTTTTAGCTTCAGCAATTGTTTCAATTTTGGTACGTTTTTCGCTTTTGGTGATTTTTTCGGGTTTTGGCGATTTTTTAGTTATTTTTTTACGAATTTTAACGATTGTTTTGATTTTTTTTTCTATTTTTTGAAGATATTTTTTACTTTTGGTGATTTTGTTGCATATGAGCGATTTTTTTATTCTTGTCATGTTTTTTCATTTAAACGTTTTTTTTCTTTTTATTGGCGATTTTTATTTAGTTCTAGCGATTTTTTTAATTTGATGATTTTTATTATTTTCGGCGATATTCTTTTTTAGTATTTGGCTATTCTTCAGCTTTTTTAGTTTTAACAATTGTTTTAATTTTGGTTTTTTTTTTTGTTTTAGGTGATTTTTTTCGGTTTTTGACGATTTTATAGTTATTTTTTTAATTTTACCGATTGTTTTAAAATTGGTGCTTTTTTCACTTATGGCGATTTTTTTTAGTTTTTTTGGGATATTTTGATTTGTGGCGATTTTGTTGCACATGAGCGATTTATTTAATTCTTGGAAATAATTTTTCATTCAAGAGCTTTTTTTATTTTTTTTTCAACTTTTTGCTTTGGCATTTTTTAGTTTCAGGATTTTTAAGTTTAAGCGTTTTCTTCTTACAGTTTGCGAGGTACAAAAAAATATCAAAATAACATAATTCGAATTGCATTAACGGATATTTCATTTTGATTTTTTTTAATTGCATACACCCAGAGAAAAAATAGCATAAAAGCAATGAAACCCATATTGAATTAATAAGAAACATTAACGAAGGTCTAGTCATGTTGAAATTTCTTATTTCAATATGGAAAAATATTAATTTACAGTATTCATTCATTGATTTTATTTAATTTTAAGTATCTTTACATAAATTTTCTATTGTATTGAAAATTATTGAATTAATGTGACACGTTCTTATTTCTAAAATGCCGCTTTTCCCTGAGTGTACCTCAAAAATAAAATACCCTTTCATTTTGATTTTTTTTTAAATTTCTGAGTTAATTTTTTTATACATACCTCAAAAATTATATATAATTTTTTTTGTAGTTTCCAAAAATAAAACAACTAACTTAATTTTAAATAAATAAATAAATTTTCCTTTTGTTGCCTTGCGCTTAGTTGACTGTGTTAATTGTTTTTGTCACCAGTGACAACATTGTTAATGTCGACCTCAAATATGTATAAATTAGAATAAATACCAAAAGAAAGACATCCTTTGGATGTCTAAGCAGTCGCACACACTTCGGCATCCTTTATTAAGTTAGAACGCATTTGTGTTATTTATGTTTGCTTAAGTGTTTAAGTGTGAGTTTAATGTACTACGAGTATTTGATGTTGCTGTTTCTGATGTTGTTCTGGCTGATGTTTAATGTGGGAACACACATGCATATACATACATACATACAAATATAAATGTACAGATGGCTGTGCTGACAACAAATGTTAATGTGTATCTGTGAAAGATGTTTCCAAATATTTGATTTGCCTTAACTTGTTCGCATAGAGTTTAACTTTTCTATTATTATTTCTTGTTTAATAATAATACAAATGTTAAAGTTTGAAATCAGAGTGCGAAAATGCATACACGAAAACGTTTCGTAAGTTGCAAAAATAAACACAACCATTAAAAAAGTGTGCATTATTTCTTTTTTTTAAAGCAAGCACTCTAATTTGATAGCACGCGACTGGAAAAAAAACAAGCCAGATTGCTTTACTCGGCTGTGCCATGTCTTATTAACCCTTTACCGACAAACGTATGAAGCATATTCTTACAAACAATTTTTCAGCAGAAAGAAACAGTTTCAGGAAAATAACGTATGACCATTGATTTGAAACATAATAGAGCATAATAAAAAACAAATGATAAAGATTCTTAAGACTAATGAGTACCATGTTTATGGTTGAACTAGATTTTAATATCAAAATTGAATAAATAAATGAAGCTATGGAGTAAAGATCTTCGTAAAAATATAAAAATGTTTAAATAAAAAGAAAAAATAACTATCTCTTACATTTTTTACGGTTTTCCAACCCTGAAACCATATCTTTTTTTTTCTTATTTTTAATATCAATTTATGTATTTCTTATATATATATATAATATTCTTAATTAGCACAGAAAAAAATTTGTTTTATTTTATATATAAAAACCCTATAAATTTTCCAGCTCTGCAGCTGTATATCATATTTTGCCTATATTTTACAAAAAAATATTTCTTTCTAAAACATTACACGTATTTAATTTATAAAGAAAAAGAAAGAAATATGTTCCGTAATAACTTTTATATTATATATGTATATATTTTAATTTAAAATGTCCAACCCTGGAATAACCCTTTTAGATTTTTCTAATGTTTTATATGAATATTTTTTTCCAATATATAAAAAAATTTTAATTTACTTTAGGTTACTTATCAAACATTTATAAAAAGTTAATGTATCCCAACCCTGGAATCGTCTTTTTCAGTTTGAATACCAATTTAGTTCTTACTGATATAAAAAAGATTATATAACAGAAATACTAAAATTAGTTTTAGGTAGTTACTGTATTTGAAAAAAAGTTTAAATTTTCCAGCCCTGGAACCATATAACTGATTTTTATTTGTTATAGGTTTTATTATTATTATTTTTTTCTAATATATAAAAAATATTTAATTTACAACATAAACATACGTTTTATTTAGTTACTTTTGCATACCAAAAAAAATTTAAATTATCCAGCTCTGAACGTGTGTTTCCATATCTTTGAATCTATATCTTTCTTATATATAAAATATATTTAATTTATTTTAATGAAAAGAAAAAAAATAGTTTAATCTAGCTACTTTTGTACACCAAAAAGATAAGTGTACATTTTCCAGCTCTGGAATCATTCTTTTAGATTTTTCTGATTTCTTGTACCAAAATTTTTCTAAGCCAAAATTTAAAAAAAAATTATTCATTTATAGATAAAGAAAAAAATTAATTTTATTTAATATTACATTAAAAAAAAAGTGGAATTTTCCAGCCCTGGAATGTTCTTTTTGATTTTTAATATTAATTTTATTCTTACTTAAATATAAAAATAAAAGAAATTATTTAACAAAAATACCAAAATTAGTTTCAGCTAATTACTTTTATATGGCAAAAAAAAAAAGTTCAAATTATCCAGCTCTGAAACCGTGTTTTTCATTTTGCTGAATTTTAATACCAACCTATTTTGGATCATTTCTGAAGCAACAGTTAGGGAGCGAAGTCTCAAGATTTTTTGGAAGCTTTGGAAAACTGATTTCACGTACAGGCGGACATGGCTTATATGTCTTCCCTGTGCATAAAAGCTTAGAATATAGCATTACCTTAATATAGAAAGGCCCTAACTCATAATTGTTTTTTAATAAATTTTTTTTGGTATATTTCGATAGAAGAACATCTAATGTATAGAAAAATGCAAAACTCTCGATTTCAAAAAAATAATGAGTTAGGGCCTTTCTATATTAAGCTAGCGATATATACTTTAGGTAGAGCGTATTTTGGAAATATCAAACGGAATAACAAATCTAATTATACCCTGTACCTGGTGAAGTGTTTAAAAAGAAGTCTTAAATAAAGACGGTTAGTTATAAAAGATTTCAAAAGCTGTTGCGAAGCTTATTTGTCGTTAAACAGTCAGTCAATAATTTTTCGACTGCTGACACTTTTCTTTACGAGCTATTGCAAATTGGACAATGGCTGGAAATATAAGGCTTATTGTTGAATTAAATTTAGTTCTTACTCCTATTATTAAAACATAAAGCAACTGATTTAATTATTCAATCTAATTTGTCAGACTTAACCCCCCTCAAACTTCCTTGATTTCAAAGATTTATTAGCATCTGTTGTTTATTGTTAATATCTGTGACAGGGCGTTACCCTGAGCACTTTAATGCGTAAGTGTCTTGAATTAACTGTATGTGTGTGCGTGTGTGTGTGTGTGTGTGTGTGTTTGGTAAATAATTTATTTAACAGTAATACACCGCATGAGTGCATATAAAATCCCAGCATGTTGTGTTGTGTCAGAAGACCGGAAATAAAAACTTTATGAATGATGTGGCAGGGATTTTTTTTCTTCTTCTGCTTGGTTTAATGCTTCAGCCATAATCTCTTATCAATAAACAACAAATCTTAAGTAAATGGCAATTTATATTAAATTAATGTTAGCCAACAAAAATCAGCAACCGTGCGTGAGTTGGTTGGTGTTTACTCGTGCATTTATTTATTGTAATATTCATGAACGAGAAACGAGTATATTTTTGTGGTAAACACAAGCTATTCATTATTAACTCAGCTGTCACATAAATAAGCCCATTTGATGTAGTCAAACTAAATTCTCTGTGTGTGATGAGTGCTTAATGGATGGTAGAATATCCTTCTATTTGCAGGATTTGTGTTGATGCCTAAAATTTAAGAATTAAGTTGTTAGGAAATATTACAAGGAATTGCTGGTTTGTGTTTACTTTATCCTTTGTGCAAAGACAAATAAATAAAGAAAAGATAGATAAAGTTAATATTTTATTTGTAGTTCCTTTTATACGATTAGTACGTCGTAAGCTTAAGGGAAAACCCATATAATTGAACGGGGATTAATCAATTATAGAGGATTTTTGCTTATCAATGTTCAGTATATTAAACTTCACTATAAAAAATAAAACTGTTGTTTAATAAGTGAACAATTTCTACCGGCCACTACCTCAATAATTAAAAAAAAATTTAATTAAAAATATTATAAATTTCGTTTCAGGTGACGGTATGTGGTATTTTTTTAAATAAAAATTAATAATTACTAAAATTTTTAAAATTATAATTTATAATTTTCTTAGGCTAAAGTTTGTAGCGCTCTAAATAATAATTTTTTAAATAATAATTTCTAACACCAAGCACTAGGAGAACGGAACAACATGCTGTTTTTGAAACCCACCACCACACTCTTATCCAGAGCATTCTTGGTCCACCATGTAAGGTGCCAGTTAATACAACTTTCAGCTCTTTATACATATTTTATATATAAATATATGTGACACGGTCTATGAAAAGTTGGCTTATGACTACAAAACAAAATTTCGAGAAATCAGCTGTTAAAGATAAACAATGCATTTCCCATCAGTTTCTCGGTAGTTGTTCTTTTTGAGTCATAAACCACCTTTTCATAGACCGGGTCACATATATTTATTTACTTTTTTTTCAGTGCAAATAGAATATATGAATTGTAGAAAAGAATATGTGAATTTATGTATCGTGCACCAATCTGTTGAAAACAGAATTTAACATCTCTGATTTACCACAGTCTTGCCATTGTCGTTTGTTATTTACTAGTTACTAGTCTGTTAATTTTTTTATTATACTCTGCACTAAAAAAAGGTCTGTCATTCAGTAAATAACGTTAGCTTAATATAAAAAAAGCCCTAACTTATTATTTTCTTGAAATCGAGATTTTTGAATTTGTCGGCACTTTAGATCTTCTGCTATCGAAATATACAAAAAACTCAATTTCAAAAATAAATAATTAGTTAGGGCCTTTCTATATTAAGATAACGATAAGTATATTAGAATAAGCAATGCCTCTGTTAGTCTGTGCATGAAATTGGTTTTTCAAACCCTTCCAGAAAAGCTCGGAGACTAGTGCGTCAGAAATAATCCAAGATAGACTGCTGTTTCCAAATCATCAAAAAAACGTTTTCAGAGCTGGAAAATTTTAACTTTTTTAACACATAAAATTATCTAGCTAAACTTATTTTTTTGTGTTCTTGAATTAAACCTATTTTATATTTCATTAATAATTAAAAGTAATATTTAGGATTCGAAAAAAGTTGTAAAATTATACCAGGGTTGGAAAATTTTTGAAAACTTTTTTGGTATATAAAAGCAACTAGATTAAATTATTTTTTTTACGTTTTCTTTATAACAAATCAAATATGTTTTGTGTTTTAGCAAAAAATATTTAGGTAGAAAAATTATGAAAAAAATACAGCTCCAGAGATGGAACATTTTAACTTTTTATTTATTTTTTTCAGTGTTAATAAAATATACTTTATATTTGAGTAACTTATAAATGAAGTATCAAAAATCAGAAAAATCTAAAAACAATGGTTCCAGGGTTGGAAAATTTAAACTTGCTTTTGGTAAAAAAAAGGATATAATTTTTATTTCTTTTTAATTAAACATACTTTATATTTCAGGAAGAAATTTACTCAAGAATGTTTTTTTTATTTGTCCAATTTTCATATGAAAATCTATTTAAACCACTAACATGGGCACTCATTATTTGTCTTAAGCAGGTTTTTGATATGTTACTTATTATGCTCTCAGCACTATTATGTTTCAAATCGATGGTCATACGTAATTTTTTAGAAACTTTTGCTATCTGTTCCACAAATGTTTGTTAGTATACAATACATGCATACATCGGTGAAGGGTTTGTAAGGCTTGTTTTGCCCCATTAAAGCAATCTTACTTACTTTTAAATCTATTTGTTTTTTTTCCACACCGAAAGAATTTTGCTTCATAAATCCAATGAAAGAATTTCATTAAAAAATTTTCACAAATCTAATGATAATTTCACAAATCCAATGAAAATTTCATGAATACTGTGAAACAATTTGTGGTGTCGTTAGAATATTTTATTGGATTTATGACAACAATATTTTCTAATTATTAAGAAACCCCTTTATATTTAAGTTATTTCATTATTTTCATTAAAATTATTTTATTGTTTCGATGAAGTTATAGCACTGCATGAATTACACTGTTAAATAAATTTGATGAAGTTTTCAATAAAATAATTTTAACGAAACTGGTTTCATTAATCCAACGAAGCGTGACGTTGGTTGAATTTTAATGAAACTTTCGTAACATTAATGTCGAAATTCATTGAATTTTGCCGAAAATTCTTTCAGTGTACTTGAGAAAAACTTTCTTGGTTTCTTACTTTAAGTATATTTGTTTAATTTTTCCCACCAGCTTATAGCTATTAAATTAATTAGTTTTAATTGTTGTTAGTCGAACTTTAAAAAAAGCGATATCAAATTCATTTGACCATGGAAAACCAGTATAAATCTAAAAATACACTACTTTTATTTCACAATGGAACCGCCCATACTCTCATATGTATCTAATAATATCTAAAATCTTAAAACATTGTAACTTTATGACTTCTCCTAAACAAAGAAAAAAAATAGGAAAAATAACTTCCAAGTATGTGTGTTATTGTCTCTATTTAATTTTTTCCTGAATGTCCTGTGTTTCCTTGTCATACCAGATACACTTTTCACAAAAGTATAGAAAATAACTAAAAGAGCCACAAGGAAGTTTCTAAATATTCAATTTTAGTTCGTATAAATAAACAGACACACATACATATGTACTGGTATGTATATATAAATTTAATTTAAATTTTACTTGCAAAGTCTGTAAGAATACATTTAACTTTAGTTCTGTGTATGCTGTGTATGGTGCCCATCTCCCTCTGAATAAAAGCCAGCCATCTAAAATTTATATACAGTTTGTTTATTATCTCCGGTGCTACAGTGTGACCACAAGTCACAAATTCTAAATAGTGGCACAGTTTTTAAAAAGGACTTTGTAACTAGTATTTGACCGCATTTACCAGCAACAGTAACAGCCCAAGTGTATGAGAGTAACAAAGTGACATTATTATATTAATGTTTGCCAGAGTATCCTGTATCAAGGACATTTGTAAAAGTGTGAACAGAATTTATGTCTTTTGGGTAGTATTAGACGAAAAACAATTTGCGTTTTAGAATAGAGACAAACAAAAAATAACACCAGCTTAAAAATAAAGTAATTATTTAAAAAGCCACCACATAAGACCTTGATTAAGAGAAATATATTAAGCAATACAAAATATAAATCTTTCTAAAAGAAAATTACTTTTTTAAAAAAAATTTTAGAATGTTTTTAATTGTTAGTTTGTTTTAGAATTAATAAAAAAACAAGAATCTAAATTAAGGCTTAATGATTAGAATCACTGAAGTGAGACCTACAATAAGTTTTAGTCTCACTAACTAACTAATTAATTATGTGGCAAAATGGAGCTAGAAAGTGACTCAGTTGACTTAAGCTAAAATGAAGATAACGCGCCACTATGTGCACTTTAATCCTTTTTTGCTAAAAAAAATTGACTGCTTGAATCCATTCTACCAAGATCGATTTCATAAATTTTTTAAAATCCGGGATTTCCTATTTTTGTTAATTTTTATGCTAAAACTTTTAATATTTTAGTTACTTTATCCTCACTTGACCCTCACTGTAGCTGTCAAAGAATTGCCAAAGGAAAATGTATAAGTTTAGAAAATAGACCGAGTAAACAATTTGCAACTTAAACAGTAACCGGTTTGACTCTTTGTTTGTCTTGCTGTTACTGATGTAAGTACATACTTTTTATTTACTCTTGCTATTAAGAAGCTGACAGTAGAACAACATCCACAACATCAAAAGAAAACTGCAGGATACAAGTGCAGTTAGTTGCACATCATAAAATAATAATATTAACAATAAAACATGCAGTAAAACGCAACTTTGATTCGCCTACGAAGGGTTCCGTAAAACCTTTGTTTCTTTTAAAGATTTTTTAGTTTTTCGATTTTTTGCTTAGCGATTTTTTTAGATTTTTGGCGATTTTTTTTTTGTTTTTTTTAATACATATTTTTAGTTTTTTAGTTTTTTTAGTTTTTTATTCAGTTTTTGGTCACCAAAAACCGAAACAAAAATCGTCAAAAACCGAAAATATCAACAAAAGGAAAGAGCACTAAGACTAAGAAAGCGGTAAAAATAAAACAAACAAAAAACAACAAAAAAACGCCAAAAACAAAAACAATCACCAAAACGAAAAAACGCTAAACTAAAAAATCGCTAAAACTAAAAACATGCATTAAGAACAAACAAGAAAAGTCACCAAACAAAAAAACGCCATATTTAAAAAATCGTCAATACTAAAAAAAATTAGTCACATATTATTACTTTTTAAACTAAAAAAAACGCCCAAACCGAAAAAATCACCAAAACCAAAAAACGTACTAAAACTTAAAAAACCGCTAAAAATAAAAATATGCATTGTATGAAAAAACAACCGAAGAAAAATCGCCGAAAATAAAAAAAACTAAAAAACTCCAAAACTTTTAAAACGCCAAATAAAAAAAAACTAATATTACTATTTTATTATTAATGAATTACTACTTTACTATTTTAAAATTTTACTATTTTACTATGTATTTTACTATTTTACCATTTTACTAATTTATGATTTTATTATTTAAAAATAGTAAAATTTTATTATTTTGGCAATTCACTAATTTACTATTTTAATATTTTACTGCTTTACTATTTTACTATTACTATTTTAATATTTTACTATTGAACTATTTTATTATTTTATCAGTTTGCTATTTAACCATTTTACTATTTCACTAGTTTACTATTTTACTCTTTTAATATTTTACTGCTTTACTATTTTACTATTAATAAATTACTATTTTACTATCGTACTGTTTTATTATTTTATCAGTTTGCTATTTAACAGTTTTACTATCTTAATATTTTACTATTTAATATTTTAAAATTTTACGATTTTACTTTTTTACTATTTCACTTGTTTGCTATTTTACTATTTTACTATTTTACTATTTTACTATTTTACTATTTTACTATTTCACTATTTTACTATTTTACCATTTTACTACTTTACTATTTTAGTATTTTATTATCTATTATTTTAATATTACTAAATTACTATTTTACTATTTTATAATTTTATCAGTTTGCTATTTAACAGTTTTACTATCTTAATATTTTACTATTTAATATTTTAAAATTTTACGATTTTACTTTTTTACTATTTCACTTGTTTGCTATTTTACTATTTTACTATTTTACTATTTTACTATTTTACTATTTTACTATTTTACTATTTTACTATTTCACTATTTTACTATTTTACCATTTTACTACTTTACTATTTTAGTATTTTATTATCTATTATTTTAATATTACTAAATTACTATTTTACTATTTTATAATTTTATCAGTTTGCTATTTAACAATTTTACTATTTTATTAGTTTCCTATTTTAACATTTTCCTATTTTACTACTTTACTATTTTACTCTTTTAATCCTTTACTATTTTACTGTTTTACTGTTTTACTATTTTACTATTTTACAATTTCACTATTTTACCATTTTACTACTTTACTATTTTATTATTTAACTATTTTACTATTTTACTATTACTAAATTACTATTTTACTATTTTACTATTTTACTATTATACTATTAT
Source organism: Tachina fera (assembly GCA_905220375.1). Classification (NCBI taxonomy): domain Eukaryota; kingdom Metazoa; phylum Arthropoda; class Insecta; order Diptera; family Tachinidae; genus Tachina; species Tachina fera. The sequence goes on from LR999963.1 coordinate 184,682,217, forward strand.
ACTATTATACTATTTTACAATTGTACTATTTTACTTTTTTTACTATTTTATTATATTGTTATTTAACTATTTTACTGTTTTACTAGTTTACTATTTTACTATTTTAATATCTTATTATTTTATTATTTTACTATTTTGCTATTTTACTATTTTACCATTTTACAATTAAACTGTTTTACTATTTTACTATTCTACTATTTTACTATTTTACTTCTTTACTATTTCACTATTTTACCATTTTACTACTTTAATATTTTACTAATCTACTATTTTACTAATATACTATTTTACTATTTTACTATTATACTATTTTACTTTTTTACTATTTTGCTATTTTACTAGTTTACTATTGTACTATTTTACTATTTTGCTATTTTACTTTTGTACTATTTTACTAGTTTACTATTTTAATATTTTATTATTTTATTACATCACTATTTAAGTATTATACTATTTTCCTATTTTACTATTTTACCATTTTACTGCATATTTTATGATTTTACTATTTTACTATTACTATTTTTATTACAAAAGATTCTAAAAAGTATACGTTTATTTGTATACGTTTATCATTTGGTAACACTAATCTTAGTAGATATGGAACAGACTATCTTAGCGCTTGCTTATGGTAGTTATAATCAAAAATTTTACCTTTTTTCTTTTTGGTATCCCGCACAACCTTGTTGGAAATAACAATTGCACGAACTAATTTTCTCTACATCTTCTCTTCCTGTGATGATGAAATTGAAAATATTAACTCCTTGAATGTTACCTAAATGCCCTCTTCAATATATGTACATACATACATATTTTTAATGATTTCATTTATCTATTTCTATGCCATTAAGAACACATATTTGAACAACTTTAGGGCATTAGAAAACTTTATGATTTTTATTGCCTTTTCAACAATGACTATTTGTTGGCTGTTAGCCAGAATTTATATATCCCAGTTGAGTCTTTTCGGCACATCCTCCCCCCCCCCCCCACCCTTCCAACCCGTCCATAAATGTTGTTTTGCTTTGCCTTTTGATTTCGTTTGTATGTTTTCACAAAATTATGCTGAATTTGCAGTAACTTTCACTTCTTTTTGTAACATTAGTTTTGCTCTTTTCTTTAATGCTTCCTTTTGCTTTTTTTTTGGTATTTTATATACAGGTTTGCTTATCTTTTATTTGTTAAATACTTTTTTCTCTCTCTTTGATGTTTTTGCTTTTCCTGTGATTTCAAGTCTAATTTCTATTTTTCTTGCTGTTGTTATACTATTTGCAAAATTTAATTTATGCAAGGACATTTAGTTCTATTTTGAAAGTTAGCTGCCTTCTTCAGTTTTTGCTTGACTTAAATGCTTAAGGGCATTGAAAATTAGAGCAACAACAGCAGCAAATTATATCAAAATATTTTCAAGTGATTTTTGTTTTTTTTGAGAATAATGTTTAGTTAGTTTGCAAGAATAACTAAACAAAATTTAAATTTAAAGCTCATGAATAATTAATATATATAATTTAAATTTTTGAAAATTTTTTAGATGATGGTTCATTAGCATGTCTAAGTTCGTATTCATTCTCACACGCGTTAAACAGAAATTTAATTAATAATTTAAATTTAAATTTAATTAATTTAATAATTAAAGAAAATTTCAAGCATTATTTCCGAAAAAAATATCGATGTGTAAAAAGAGAGAAATAGCATATGATAGGCAAGAGAAAAACTGCATATCTCACTCTATATCTCTCTCTTTTTCTGTATATGTATGTATTTAGATATATCAGTGATGGGCACTGTGTTTGTTATCATGCTTATTAGTGTTACTGAGGTGGCACAACTACCCAACAAACACAAAGCCAAACGTTTGATACATAAAGCGGTTTTTAATTTCCTAAGGTTAGGTATGCACTTAAAATAAAAGAAAAAAATTTTTTGATAGATTAAATTGCAGGGAGTCATTTATTCTTCACACAAATAAAAATTAAATAAAATGCGCTTTGATTCACACACGAAGGCTTCCACACTGCGTAATAATTATAAGGTTTGGCAATTGTTTCTTTTTGGCGATTTTTTTCGTATCGGCGCTTTTTTAGTTTTGGCGTTTTTTTTTTGGTTTGGCGTTTTTTGGGATTTTTTTGTTTGTTTTTATAATACATATTTTCAGTTTAAGCGATTTTTTTTAGTTTTTTTTAATTTTGATGATTTTTTTGCTTTTGGCGACCTTTTTGGTTTTAATGATTTTCCATTAAGCGATTTATTTTATTTTTGGTGGTATTTTTCAATTAAGCTCATGAAGGTTTCATACTGCATATTTTTTTGTTTTGTTTTTTGCGTTTTTAGTATTGGCGCTTTTTAAGTTTTGGCGTTTTTTTTTTTTTTGCTTTAGCGATTTTAGGGATTTTGACAATTTTTTTTTGTTTTTTTTTATTATACATTTTTCAGTTCAAGCGATTTTCTTAGTTTTATCGATTTTTTTTAATTTAAAAAAATTTTTTAGTTTTATGAGTTTTTTGTTTTTAGGCGAACTTTTTGCTTTTGGTGAATTTGCATTTAGCGATTTATTTTATTGTTGGTGATATTTTTTCATTTAAGCACTTGAAATGTTTCGCTTTAAGTAATTTTTTTTCATTTATTTTGGAATTTTTTTAATATTGACGCTGTTAAGTTTTGGTGTTTATTTTTGCGATTTTTGGGTTGTTGGGGATTTTTTATAATGATTTTTTTTCAGTTTAGAGATTTTTTTAGTTTTAATGATTTTTTTTTTTAATTTCGAAGATTTTTTTGGTTTTTGGCGTTTTTTGTTTTCGGCGAATTTTTTGCTTTTTTATTTTGTATCTAGCGATTAATTTAATTTATTTTTTTAACTTGAAATTTATTTGCTGGTGGTTCAGCTCTATATGCAAATAGCAAATAAATTTCAAATTAAAATATAATTATGACAATATGTCGAATAATAAATTTTTTAAACGTTAAATTTTATTTACTTATTTTTTTTATATTTTTCATTTCAGCTCATGAAACCTTTTTTTTTTGTTTTGGCACTTATTTCGTTTTGGCATTTTTTTTTTACTTTTTTTTGACGCTTTTTTAGTCTCGGCAATTTTTTTGGTTGTTGCTAATTTTTTTGTTACTATATATTTTTTGTTTTAACGATTTTTCGAATTTCAGCGCTTTTTTCGTTCTGGCGTTTTTCGGTTTTTGGATTTTTTTTTTGGTTTTTGGTGATTTTTTGCCTTTTAGCGATTTATTTTATTTTTTTGTGAAATTTTTCCTTTTTGGAGATTTTTCTTTTCGAAACTTTTTAATTTTGGGATTTTCTAAATTTGAAGTTTTTTTTCGAGAGAAAAATAAGACTCAGGCATTGAATGCCCACTACTATTACTAGGTGTTGCCTTCTTTAGGAAAGGGATAGAGGAAAAGCTTCAATCTTTTACAACTCAGCTTTTTGTACGATTTTAATAATGCAGTGTTGCAGCGCCTCTGGTGTCAAAGAGGCGTATTAAAAATTTTTTAAGCTGTGCTTGGTAGCCATCTTATTTTAATATCTTACATCGCGGATGACTCTACTACACAATACTGGCGAAAGATTGCGCTCTTATGTTAACATTAAGATTAGCATTCTCTGAAGTCGGTATAGTTAAGTGATCAGTGACTATAGCTACATCACTGGAACTTTCCTACAACAACTCATGCAAAGAAACTCTAATGAATATCAGACAAATCTGTATTGTTGTTGTTTAATGACCGGATTCGAAGCAGGATCTTCGGCTTTTGTAGTCAATGTGGTAACTACAGTTAAGTCAAGAGTTTAAGAATACATGTGAATGCTCTCAACACATTCAAGCCGTTAAACGGCCTACGATGTACTAAAACCATTATGTAACTATCTATATATGCGCCCAAAAAATATGCATACCATTTTCTGATAATTTTCTTATCATTTAATATTTTTTATTGGCCATTTAAATTTAAAATGAAATAGCTTAAAGTTTTAAGTTTCTTCCCTTGTGCTTTCATTGATCATCATTTACTGTATCATAAATATAAATTTTAATTATATATATATATATATAAATATAAATGAATTTATTTAAGGTTTATTGACTTACCCTAGTTTTTTGAGGAAAAATAAGTCAAAATATTGTTTGCATCTGCAATGAAAGAAAAAATCACAATTATTTTAAATGCAATAAAATCTTAAATATAAAATAATCAATTATCTAGATTATATTCTATAAAAAAAATATTAAAAGCAATAAAAAGTAAAAACTTTTTTCCCACAAAAAACTTTTTCTTTTTTTCTTAGGCAACAAATTTATTGCTGCCACTTCAAACTAAGGGAAAAGGCAGCATGGAAAAAATAAATTTTAGTCATGCCTCAATTTGCTCGTAAGTTCTGCGAAAGCAGCAATTCATCATCAAACATCAACTATTGCAAAAACCTCTACAGTGACATAAAGGTATGAAAACAAAAAAAACACTGTAGCTTTTTCTGTTCCTTTTTTTCATTTGAATTTTAATTGAAATTTTTGTTACAAATTCAATTAAGAAGTGTTGGAAGCCACAACTGGAATGACAACAAACGAAATGTAAAACAATGATGCTGCTTGCGGCAACAATTTGGTTTGCCTGAAGACACCAACTATCGCCAGTGATACGTATGAAATAAACAAATAAACTATTTAAAAAAAAAATACGAAAACAAACAAACAAATAAAGAAACACACAAATGACAAATGAAGTCAAATTAATGGTTTTAGTTGTGGTTTGAAGTTTTTCTTTTTGAGAATTTAGAAAAAAAATATGGAAACAGTGGTAAAAAATACAACAAAGTTTCCAACACAAATTTTTACTAAAGAAAACTTAAAAAGCATATTATTTTTTTTTCTTTTTTGATACGGCCGACGGAAATTTTAACTTAAAGAATTTTTTTTATTTATTTGATTAATTATATTGAGATGTTTTTTTTATTAAAATCATTAATGCAAATATTGCAAAAAAAAAGCCTGGATCAGCAAATAGTCAGCTATAATACAAATCCACGTAACTGAAATAAAATTCAAAATCGCATTTCTATTTCACTGAAATATTGAAATTAGATCGAAACACATTTCTTTAAAAATTTTGTAACCTTTACCATACTAATATTCAATATCGTTAACTCTCGATTAAGAGGGAGTAAAAAAAAAATTACAGATTATAAAATTATCTCTTAAGACAGGCCTGCAATCGTAAGGAAGCTCTCTTTAAAAGCTTTTTTTTCACTGCCCTCTAGTGTAGTATTTTTTTATATTCTTTTAGATACTCATATAGAAAAAAGTAGCAGACTTTGAATCACAAATATGTTTATATTTTGATTCAATTCTATTACTTTGTCTGGTTTTTTATATATGTACAACAAATTCCTAGCAAATGTTCATAATAAAATTAAATTGTAATTTTGTTTAAGTCCCTTAAAGATGAATTTTAGAGGAAGTAAAAGCATGTTAAAATTACAAATTCATCTTCTTATACAGGCCTACAATCTAGAGAATATCTGTGTAAAAGCTAATTTTTTCACTGCCCCCTAGTGTAATATTTTTTTTTATACTCCTTCAAATATTTATATAGCATTAAGCTGTAGATTTTAATTCGCAACAATGTTTACATTTCATTTTAACTTTATTATTTTATTTTGTTTTTTATATACATTAATTTCCTTAAAAATGTTTATAAACAATATAGTTTGAATTTTAATCAAATGTTTATTTTATACGTAAAAATTTTTATAGTTAATTTTTTTTCAGAAATGCTATTTTCATACCAAAAAAAACAAATAAAATTTATGAAATGCCATGCATAAAATTCGCATACATTTCATTTCACTATTCCATTACAATTATTAGAATTGTTGTTGTTGTCTGTTTGTTTGCATTTTACTCCTGCTTATTTATTTAACAAAATTCCTTTAGCATTCATGAGCTGGCATGATATGATCACAGTGAAATGCATACGGCAGCCAATGTTTAATAAAGCGGCGTCATACTCTTGCATAATTTCCAACATCTGCAATTCAAATGTTTGGCATTTCCATTTCAGTATCTGCTGCATATGTGCGGGTGGTGCTGGAAGCTCAATCGGGAAACCAAAATTATTTACAAACATAGTATATATATACAATGGCCAAAAATAACACGCACATATATATATATATATATATATATATATATATATATGTGTATACATATATAAACAAAACATTACAGTGGACTCCTTTTTATTGGAATTAACCAAAACCCAATTTTTTTCAGTTATCCGATTTTTTCTCTAAAAAGTAGTTCGTATTATTGAAATTTGTTACAGTTAAGCGTACTGCATTAAATCAGTACAATATAATAGAAAAATACAATAAAGTTTTGCCATTTAATTTTTTCAACCTTAAGTTATGCAATCAATTTCTAATAAACAAATTTGTCATTGTTTATTTTTTCACTAAAGCGAAGTAAGTTTCATACAAAAAGTAGTTGTGGGCTTGCTTTTGGTTTTCAGAAATACGATATTTTCAGTAAAGCGAGGTTTCACTAAAGTGAAGTGAATAAGACTAGCTGCGTTTAAAATCAGTGCGCGGATTTGTATCGCTTTCAGTAAACCGATTTTTTACTAAAGCGTGTTGCGCTAAAGCGGATTCGACTGTATGTATTTATTTTTATGCAGTTGCTTGCATTCAGCTACAGACACCTTAAGAATAACGATAGACACCTTAAGAATAATTTTATTACTTTGTTTTTTAAGCAGGATTTTTTATACAAAATTCCTAAAATAATACACAAAAAGTTTTTATAGACTCTTAAGAAAAAACTAAACTAAAGTATTGAAATAACATTTTAGAAATATTACCAAGTACATATTTATATTTCATGTGCTGAGAGATTTCAAAGGTTTTGACTTATTTCAGGCAGAGACCACACACTTTGTTGCCACAAAAATAGTTTGCAGTCTGGTTGCTTTAGTTGGCCTAACAAGTTTAAATTTTTTTATCCAGTTGAAAAAAATTTTTGTGGGCTATTTGTGCACTATAGGCAGAAGGCAGTTCTGCCCCACTTTTCTCTATTTCATATTTTTGGTGTTCTTTGCTTCTACTTCTATCGTTTTAAATTAACCTTTTGACTCTACAGCAGCTACGTTCAAGCCATATGCAGAATATGCAAACTTTTCAAAAGAGCTTTTGTGCTTTCACGCCAACGAAAGTACCACAACCAATCAGATCTCGGCACGAACCATAATTGCTCTTACTTTGCTAAAAACAAAACAAAAAAAATTTAAAAGCATTCAGAGCTTTCAAAGCTTTCAGAACTTTTAAAGCTTTCAAAGCTTTCAGAACTTTTAAAGCTTTCAAAGCTTTTTGCCTCAAATGAAATATCAAAGTATGTGTATTTGGATGTAGCTGTTGCACAATGAGCGACAAGTTGCAGCGATGACGTAGTGACGGAAACTTATTATTATTAGCAAATTCATATAATTTTGATTTTATATTCTACAACATATTCCTATAGTCTTTTTCATAACTTCAGCCCTTTATTTCTTTTACCATTTGAATATTTTCACACAACATTTGCAGAAAGAAGCCGCCACATGCAGTTAAAATAATAATAATCAAATGCATAAAACCAGATCACTATTAGCAACGATGTTGCCTGCTGTTTTCGTAAGATTTTCTACTTGGAAATTAAAAGCCTTTCAACAATATTAAATCCCCATCAAGCAAAGCATGTGCAAACACAAAAACATACTCCACTTTGCAGTTTAAATCTTGCACTTTTCTTCTAACACTTTATTAAGAAATTATCTCGTTTCTTTTTCTCACCTAATACGAATAAAACTCAAAAAATCTTATTTTTAGGAAAATAAAAGAGCGAGCAAGTGTAGAAACATCTTGCACAATAAAATTTAATTTGCAAAGAGTTCTGGAATATAATCTTATTTTAAGCAAATTAAAATTTTAAACAAATTTTAGCAGAAACTATTTTTCATTTGCATATTAAATTAAAATATCATTTAAATAAATTTAGCAAGAATTTAGTTTAAGCATTAAAAATATTTTAAATTAAATTGTTTTATAAAGCAAAAAAAAATTTAAAATAAATATAGAATCCATAGATTTAAAAGTTATTTAATTTATTTATTGCTTAGATTAAATTTTTATTTTAATAATATTCTAATAAACTATTTAAGGAGCAGAGTCGCTCTTCTCTTCAAGTTTTTTTCTAAACAATTGATATTTTTAGGCTCAGTTAGCCGACGGTAATGTAATGTAACTGCAATGGTAGGAAACAGCTGATCAATATTGTTATATGAAAAGTAATGAAAAATTGTCGGTCGAATCCACTTTAGCGCACCACACTTTACTTAAAAAAAACGGATAACTGAAAGCGATCCAAATCCCCATCTTATTTGTTTCGCTTTGGCGAAATATCGCTTTACTGAAAATATTGTTTCAATGAAAACCTAAAGCAAGCCCACAACTGCGTTTTGTATGAAACTTACTACGCTTTAGTGAAAAAATAACCAATGAGAAATTTATTTATTAGAAATCGATTGCGTAATTTAGGGTTGAAAAAATTGTACATGTTTTGTCCGTTAAAAAAGTTAAAGGTCCTTTTCGCTCTTACGTACTTTATTAGGGTTCCATACACCAAACGTGAAAAATGGAACCCTATTGTTTTCGCTATGCTGTCCATCACACGCTATTTTCTCAGGAACCGTAAGAGCTACGGAAATTTGGACAGATTATGCAGAATCTTGGCCGCTACAATACATGAGAATTAAAAATTAAAGGGTGTTCCAAGACGAGCAACGAAAAATTTTAAAATCTCATGTAATATACATACAATTGTATTTACATATGTATGTTTAAACTTGAAATTTGTAAAATTAGTGTATTTTTATATTGACTACAACAATTAACACTAAAATTAAATTAAAGGGGTGTCCATCAGTTAATGCAATTTTGACTATGTAATTTTGACAACTTGCTATATCTTAGAAACCGTAAGAGGTAAACTCTTGAAATTTTCAAAAACGGTAAAACTAAAACATCCAAAAATTATAAAATCGCCACACCGAAAAAAATCGCTAAAACCCGAAAAAATAACCAAAAATTTAAAAAAAATCACCAAAACAAAAAAAAATCTCTAAAATTAAAAAAAAATTCTAACACTAAATAAATCGCCAAATTCGAAAAAATCGTCAAAATAATAAAAATCGCCAAAATGAAAAAAAACGCCAAAAACTAAAAATAAAATCGCAAGAACGCGAAAAATGCGTCAAAACCAAAATAATTGTTTCTATGAAAAAATATTGTCAAAATTAAAAAAAAGTCGCCATAACGAAAAAAATCGCCAAAATTAAAAAAAACGCCAAATACCGAAAACAATCCCCAAAACGCGAAAAATGCGCCATAACCAAAATAATTGTTTCTATGAAAAAAACCCACCAAAATGAAAAAAAAATCGCCAAATTGAAAAAAACGGCAAAACCCGAAAAGAATCGCCTAAATGAAACAAAATCGCCAAAATTAAAAAAAAAAATCCCAAGAACGAAAAAATCGCAAAAAAAATCAAAAACCGAAAAAAATCCCCAAAATGAGAAAAAAAGTGCCAAAACTAAAAAAATAGCCAAAATGAAAGAAAAACGCCAAAAACCAAATAAATCGTTAAAACAAAAAAAAATCACATATATGAAAAAAACGCCAATATTTAAAAAATTGCCAAAATAAAACAAATCGCCAAAGTTAAAAAAACTTCAAAAACAAAAACAAAATCACCAAAACGAAAAACAACAAAACTCAGAAAGCGCCAATAAACTCAAAAAACCCCAAAACTAAAAAACCACTTAAAACCGAAAAAAACCAAAAATGAAAAAAAAACCAAAACTACACATATTTTATATAGGCTAAAGTTCGTATTGAATTACATATTTCGTATCCGTACGGAACCCTTCGTGCGCGGGTCAAAGTCTCACTTCATTGATTATCGAGGAATTCGTGAAAAATTTCAACAACAAAATGTGCACATATGCATGTATTCAGTTTATTTTAAGCACTACACTTAACTGTAACAAATTTCAGTAATCCGAACTACGTTTAAGAGAAAAAATCGGATAACTGAAAAATATTAGGTTTTGGTTATTTCCAGTAAAGCAGAGTCGACATTCAATTTAAATAACTTTTTATGTTATTTTTTCATACATATTCTTCAACGAACAAACGCATAGAAACTCAGACCTTGTTTTGTCTTTAATTTTTTTAAGCTTAAACGAAAACCATAATCAAATTTTTAATACTTTTGACTCTGAAGCAAAAAACCGCAAGAAATTATAATTTAAAAAAAAATTTATTTTTTCTGGATAAAAAAAAATGCAGAAGTTAAAAAAATGTGAAATAAATCTGTTTTTAGCTTAAGCTAAGCTACAAAAAATTATTGAAAGATCTATAAAAAATAAGTCTTCTCAACTTTAGTTCTAAAAAAATTTTAATCATTTATGAGACTTTTATTTTAAAATAAAAATCTTTAATAAATTTCCTGCACACAAATATTTACATTTCATATTTCTTTTCATTTATGGTCTTCAATTCATTCGGTAAATAAAATTTATAAAATGTAAAGAAAAAATAAATATTAGAGTTGAGTGAAGTTTTCTATGAAAATAAATTCAATTTGCTTAACCAAGTGTTATTGTTTTAAAAGCTAAGGCCACCACATTGCACACAATCTTACCAAAAACTAAAAAAAAAATTAAAAATAAATAAAAAATCAAGAACATAACCTCAATCTGCAAATAAAAAATTTACATATTTCATATTTTAGTGGCCTATAAAATTAGAAATTTAGAAATTAATAAAAAAAAATCTTCTAAGCTGTCTTTACACTAGGATGAGAATTAATCTGTTTTAAATAGTGAAAAATAATATGTTGATAGTTAAAAGTTATATTTTATAACAGATAAAAATTTTTAAAATAGAAACTCGCATGTAAAATAAGAAATTAAATATAAGAAACTATTCTTCACTTTCAGAAATCAAACGAAAATGCAGATAGTGTAAAGGCAGCTTTACGCCATTTGTGTAAAGGCCTGACTGAGCTTTCATGTGCAAGTATTTTCGTTCCAAAGTGATTTGTGCAAATTTTTGTTTCATATCAATTTAAATTTTTTTTATGTTCAATCTAGTTTTATTAAATTGAAAATCAAGTACTATAAGAGTCTGTTTTTTATTGTCTATGCATATGCATGCATGTTTTTTTTTGCATATGCATACATAACTGCATGAAAAAAATATAAAAAAACTAATGGAATTTGTTGCATATTTTTATCGCCTAAATGACCTCATGGCCAGCAGCATATACATATGCTCATATTTTATATCATATTAAACGAAATGAATGTGAGAAGAATATTTTAAGTTGAAATAAAATAAAATAAAATATTATTTTGTTTCGCCAACTACAATTTAGCAAAATGTTTAGTTTTATTAATTAATTGCATAGTACACACACAAAAAAGTATCGTATGTTGAGCCAACGAATTTCTATTGTTGAGCTACAATAATGCCTGTAAGGTGCTGGGGCTATTATTACTAAAATTAATATAAATATTTTTCATATTTATTATTTTAAAAATCTCGTTTAAGCAAAAAAATTTCGGTGAAGTGCGTTTTTGATCCGCGCACGAAGTGTTCCATACGGACACTAGATATGTAATTCAATACGAACTTTAGCCTATATAAAATATAGTTTTGGCGTTTTTTTGGTTTTTGACGTTTTTTTAAATTTGACGATTTTTTTTCATATAGGCGATTTTTTTAATATGGCGAATTTTTCGGTTTTTGGCGTTTTTTTATATTTGGCCATTTTTTTAGTTTTAACACTTTTTTTCTCGTTTTGGCGATTTTTCGGTTTTTTGCGATTTTTCTTAATTTTTACGATTATTTTCGTTTTGGCGATTTTTTTTAATTTTGGCGATTTTTGTTTCATTTAGGCGATTTTTTTTAGTTACGTCGATTTATTAGTTTTTTTTTAATTTTGGTGACTTTTTTTAGTTTTGACACTTTTTTCATTTTGGCGACTTTTTTCGTTTTTTGGCGTTTTTTCAATTTGGTTATTTTTTTCATTTTGGCGACTTTTTTAGTCTTGACACTTTTTTTTTCTCATTTTGGCAATTTTTTTCGCTTTTTGACGTTTTTTCAATTGGCGATTTTTTTAATTTTTGCGATTTTTTTTATTTTTGCCATTTTTTGGCAATTATTTTTAGTTTTAACACTTTTTTTTCTCGTTTTGGCGATTTTTTCGGTTTTCGGCGTTTTTTCTTAATTTTGGCGTTTTTTCTTAATTTTGGCGTTTTTTCTTAATTTTGGCGATTTTATTCGTTTTGGCGATTTTTTTAGTTTTGTCGACTTTTTCGTTTTTTTTTTTAATTTTGGGGACTTTTTTAGTCTTGACACTTTTTTCTCATTTTGGCGATTTTTTTCGCTTTTTGGCATTTTTTCAATCTGGCGATTTTTTTATTTCATTTTGGTGACTTTTTTTAGTCTTGACACTTTTTTCTCATTTTGGCGATTTGTTTGGCTTTTCGGCGTTTTTTCAATTTGGCGATTTTTTTTATTTTGGCGATTTTTTTTCATTTTTGCGAAAGTTTATATCTTTTAGTTTTTATGGTTTACGAACTTTTTTTTTAATTAATCCGTGAAATGACTGTGTTTTGGCCCTATGTGGCCTGATTATCAACTTGTATACATTCGTTGTCAATAGCTATTTCGTTGTAAACGAATTTTATCGTTTCAGCACGTTTGGTGTAATTTTTTATCTGGGTATATTTGCAAAAATTTATTTACTAATTCTCTGGACCATAATTAGTAGAATTTTTAATGGAAGCAAAGTTTTGTTCCTCTCTAGGCACCTTAACAACACAAATCATTATTAGAGTGATCTCATTTTAATCAGGCCCAATTCCGTCTACTTAGTTCTTAGTACATAATATCAGCATTAATCCATTTTTTAATTTACTTAAAAATTGGAAACGCCCATAAGCAGTCATTTATATAAAGCACGTGTTACATTATATATTTTTTTACGTGTTGTAATCAATACATTTCGTTTTTCAAATAAAAATATAATTGCTTTTCCTCACATTTACTTAAAAAATTTTTTTTTTATTGAAATAAGTTAATCAAATAAAAATTGGTATCGATAGCATATGCATGCCTGCTATTTTAATGCCACAGAAACGGAAATAAGGCGATCAAAATAATTGTTCGTGTGTGTTTGTTAATATAAAACAACCACGCACGCAGTCCGTCAGAGGCAAAAACTTATGTAGTACATAAAACACACAACATTATTTAACAAATACAAACGCAATAAAATATTATTGTAGTGTATTAATGCAACACACTATTGCAAATGCAATAAATGTACAGTGCAAATGGTAATTGTTATTATAATTGCCAGGTAACCAACTGTGTTTTTGTTGGCTCAATAACACTCGGAATGAAAAAATCTTTATCGGCAATAAAATGGGAAATAAAGAAAAATAAATAAATAAACTAACGCTAGATAAAATTTATGGCCATAAAACATGTGTTCACACTGTCACAATTAGTGGAAATATATATATTTAAAGGTAATTTTTAATTTAAAAAAAAAGAAAGAAATATAATAATTAAATAATAATTATAGCTATGCTATTTATTGCGCATTATATTTATTTGGCTTTTGATTTCTTTGTGGATACTTAAAGCAGAGTAAGAAAATGAACTAAAAAAATTGTTTGATTTGGGTTCGTTTCATTCCTTGAAGTGAGTGAAACAAAAACAAAACAACAACAATGAGAAAGATTGCTAAATTTGTTTTTATATTGTTTTTGCATTTGAGCTAACAGTCGCCACCAACAATACATTAATTTAATCCTACGCCGCTAGAAAATAAAACAATGGGATATAAATGGAAGCATTTTGATATATGTGGAGAATTTGAGATCAACATATAATAAAATTTCATATAGCTTAGAAGCATAGCTATAACCGATTGTCATAAGACAACTCTCTTCTTTTTTTATTAAGCTTAAAGTTACTTTTCTCTTTTTTTAGGGTTCCGTACACCAAAGGTGTAATTCGAAAAAAAGGTCCACATGAAAAAAATCGCCAAAATGAAAAAAGCGCCAAAAACCGAAAAAAAACCCAAACGAGAAAAAGGCTACAGTAACAAAATAATTGTTAATATGAAAAAAAATCGAGAAAATTAAAAAAATCGCCAAAATTAAAAAAAAATCGCCAAAATGAGAAAAAAAAGTGTCAAAACTAAAAAAAAGCGCCTAAATGAATAAAGTCGCCAAAATGAAGAATCGTCAAAAACCAGAAATCACAAATAATAAAAAAAAATCGCCAAAATGAATACAAAACGCTAAAAAATTAAAAAACGCCAAAAACTAAAAAAAATCGCCAAAACAAAATAAAATTGCCAAAATTAAAAAAATCGCCAAAATTAAAAAAATCGCCAAAATTAAAAAAAAATCGCCAAATAACAAAATCGCCAAAACCCGAAAAAAAGCCAATATGAGAAAAAAAAGTGTCAAAACTAAAAAAAAGCGCCTAAATGAATAAAGTCGCCAAAATGAAGAAACGTCAAAAACCAAAAATCGCCTAAATTAAAAATATCACCAAAATTAATAAAAAAAACGCCAAATAATAAAAAAAGTCAAAAACCGAAAAAAATCGCTAAAACAAAAAAATGCCAAAATTAAAAAAATCGCCAAAATTAAAAAAATCGCCAAAATAAAAAAAAATCACCAAATTAAAAAAAACGTCAAAAACGAAAAAAAAAATGCCAAAACTATATTTTATATAGGCTACTAAAGTTCGTATTGAATTACATATCTCGTGTCCGTACTTTATTGAATTTATTTTTAAATATTTAGCTTTAATTTGTTTTAATTTTTTTCAGCGATTATATCATCTATTGACAATGTGTACGTGTCGTGTTTTTTTTTGTCAAACTTAATTAATTGTAACTGCAACTGACAAAGTAACCAAAAAGTGACCAGGTATCTACAATAAAAGCATAAAGTCATATAAAATACTTGTAACAAAACAAAATTGCTTTGACTGCTTTTTTTCCTTCAATTTATTTTAGTGCTTACGAGGGTGCTATTGAAAATTGCTGCCCAAAAGCTTTTAATATTCCTGAAAGTTCACGTATATTTTTGTATTTTTTTATAACGATTACCAGAAATATTGATTGTAAAAGTATGGCCAGGAAACACGTGAAGACTATTAGAAAAATGTAGAACCAAAAAAACAACAACTTCCAAGTAAATGTCCTTGTGATAGAGCATGTATTTTGGTAAGCTTGTGTGTGTGTTTTTTCTTCAGTGTATGCTTGCTATTCGCTGATACTGTAATGTTGAAGGGAGTTTGTGTTTCATATTATACAACTTCTTTTTTTATATTTTGAATGTATTGTCTTACCAATTAAGAGGATTCTTTTTATTATATTTCTTTTACTCAATATTCATTGATTTCATTTCGGTTACTTTTTCTATTGTTAAGCACTTAATTAAAAAGAGGGAATCTAGTTAAATGAATGCATATGAAAATAAATACATGAGAATGCATATATACATATGTTTATATGTATATCTATGGGTATATATTCACACAAAAACTAAGCTAAATCAATGCACAATGGGGCAGAGTAAATAAAGTTTATAAATAGTTAATATAATTGATATGTGGCAACTACTAAGGTTTTATTTTGAGAAAAGATCACTAACTTTTCTTAGCTTGCCATCAAGGTCTGTTTTGTAAAAAAAAATGCAGAAAAAATCGCAATTACGTATTTTAGCTTGTGAAAGAAAAGGTCTTATAACACTGTGTTAGAGTGAAAAGAAATACACAAGGTCTTGATAGTATAGTTTTGGTAGTACTGTCAAAGAGTAATCAAAACATTTCATTAGTTTGGCAAATGGTGAACACTGGTTTCATGGACCTACAAAATTTTTGGTTCCTCAAAAAATTATGACATCATTTTTCATCAGTTTTTGAGTAACATATAATTCAGACTTGTTGATAGTTTAGATTACAGCAAACAAGTATTGTTAACATCTTATACCAAAAAAAAATTATTTCTAAATCTTTTTCACATTTTTCAGAATAAGTTACAAGAATTCCTAATATTAGGTAAAGTTGTGGCTACGATTGGGCTGGACAAATTTTGTAAGCCAATCAATATAGTCTGAACGTGTCCAGGTACCTCTTTTATTTTCATTGTCTTAAAATTAATAATCAAACAAGATTGAACCAAAATGTTTCGAATTATAGATTAAAAAACATAATTACACGAATCTGAATGAATTTGTAAAAAACTGAGAAATACATAAATAATAGCATAAAATTAATCGATTAGTTCAAGAACAATTAATCTAGTAAAGTTTTTTAAGTGAATTAATTTTTTAAACCCCGAAAAAAATAAGGGTGTTACAAGTTTGTAGCAGAGTGCGGAGAGTGCTCGTATTAAATTCGCTCGCAAACGAATTTTATTTTTTGTATTGAAAAGAACTACTCTTGTGTGCTCGCGAGTTAAAAAAATAAAACTCGCTAGTGCAATTAATTTTTGAGAGTCTAATAT
Source organism: Tachina fera (assembly GCA_905220375.1). NCBI lineage: Eukaryota > Metazoa > Arthropoda > Insecta > Diptera > Tachinidae > Tachina > Tachina fera. Next base: position 184,698,860 of record LR999963.1, read on the forward strand.
AAAACTCGACTCTCGAGTCGAGTTAAAAAGAATTATTCGCGAGTTTTATCAATTTTGTTTGCTTATGCACCAGCACGAGTATAACAGAATATTTTTTCTGCTCGCGAGCACAATTTTTACTAACTCGCTCGTTTTAATATTTTTGCTTGTGAGCTCAAAATTAGAAATCGCGAGTAAAAATGTTACGGCGAGCCCTTTAATGCTTACGAGTCGAGCATAAAAGGAGTACGAGTATAAAAATTGTACTCGCGAGCTCTAATTTTGAACTCGTGAGCACAAATTTTAAAACGACCGAGTTAATAAAAATTTTGCTCGCGAGCAGAATTTTTCCCTACCATGACTTGCAGTGTGTGTCTGTATGAGTCCACGTACAGACCAAATGGCTGTACTTAGCTATTTATTTTTTGTTTTTGTTTTAAAAGTGACGTGATTTAGAGTGTTCTTAGCTCTGTTTGAAGAAAATCGGTCCAGCCATATAGAATATATCACATCTTCTCTCGATATATCGGGGAAATATAACAGCAAGTTTATCGGAAATTTATTTAGTTAAATATTTTTTAAATTTAATAAAAGATATTTTTTTCATTGTAAAGAATTAAAAAAAATGTTTTTAAGATCATACCTTCTATATTTGGAGGATACTTCCCTGCAAAAAAATCTTATAAAGACTAATGCTCTCATAGCTGTTTGTCATCTGTTCGAATAAGGGCAACAAACATGCTGAAACATGTTAATGTAGAGTTCATTATCCTTTTATTAACAACAATTTAAATATGTACTTTTGTTAAAGCAGCAACAACTGCTAATTCAAAATTCTATTTGCTAAAAACTTTTCCTTTACACAAACAGCATAACTTTGAAAGTGTAGCAGCTGCAAAGAAAAATTTAAATGAATTCTTTTTTTTTAGTGCACAGTTTGCCAAAAATAATTACATATGTATGCATATCTCCTTCCTAAGAGTTTGACTAATTGACGTTCAGAGAAGAAAAGAAGGAAAAGGTTTCAATTAAAATTTGCGCACACTGTCATTTAAATAAACAAGCTTTGACATTTTTATTATTTTATAAGTGTAGCAAATTACAAGTGTGCTTGCTGTAGTAAATGATATGTATGCCGGTAAAAAGAGAATAAAAGAGCTTACGGTATACACTATAGTTCGCTCACAATGTAATGTACAGTGAGTACCCAACAGTGTCGTTGCTTATTCTTATACATATCGTAAATAATATTTCTTGGGTGTTCAAAGAAAAACTCGAGTAGAAACACTTCTTTCTTTTATTTAATTTTTACTGGTACAACAGATATTTGAGAGCAAACTAAAACTTGGCGATTTAGAAACTTCAAGGAAATCAAACATAAATTTTTTCGCGAGTGTAAATATCTGTGTGTGTGTATTAAAAAAATTATACTACCCTCGTTATACTGATTTTCTCATTTATCAAATAGAATTGTTATTATATATGCTTTAGCAATAAGTTATTGTGTACTCTAGCACATGTTTAATTTTGATCTTGTTTATATTGTATATTAAAAGCTCTCGCTTAATTTAATGTATTTATTTTTGGTTTTCTTTTTTAAATAATTTGTTTTTAAATACTTAGGGCCAATTTCATCAACTCTATTTAAATATCAATTCATATTTAAGCGTGGTTCGGAGTTCATACGGAATTTCAGGTTCTCACACAAACTGTATGTAAAAAAAAATTACGGTAAGTCAGGTTGATAAATATCATAAAGAAAATTCCGTTTGCTAGTACAGACTTTCAAAAGAAAAGTAGACGGAATTTTTTAAAAATGACTTTTAAATATGAATTGATATTTAAATAAAAAGTTGGTGAAATTCTATCTTACTAATGCTAAGATGACTGTAAATACTTTCATAATATTATTTGTTGAGTGGACTGGCAGCAATTTAGAATTTTATAATTTTTAGCAAATAAATAAAATGTATTTAAGATAGACTTTTAATGAAAAAAAGGTACTTTCAGTTCCTTCATAGACTACAAAGTATTGAGCACGACAACCACGGTTGCTACAAATTCAATGGCTTTTTTTGCCTTTCAAATTTCAATTAGCCGCTTATGTGGAATAAAGATAAAAATAAAAATATATAAAAAAAATGTTCTACAAAGCAAAATTGCAAATAAAAAATACAAAACAATATTCCATCAATATCGACGAATATAAAAACTCACTCACTCATCAACTTGCCCATGAAAGCAGACAATAAATTAAAAAAAAATGTTTTCCAAAATACATAAAAATAAAAATGTTGATTTAAAACTGTTATTTGTTTACACTCGTATTTTATATACTCGTTTACTCGCTTTAAAGTTATTGTGTGAAACATGCAATATTCAGGGCCATGAAAAGTGTCAATTGGGTGAGAGAAAAAAATTAAAACTAATTTTTTTTCTTGCGTTTGATTATGTGCTGATAGACAAAGGATTGATTGTTTTAAAAACAAACTCATCAGTGATGTGCGAAAAAAAATATTTGATGTTGTTTTATATATGAAATTTTAATTTTAAGTTTAAACATTTCAAAAGGAATTTTTGAAAAAAAACTAAAGCAAGAAATTAACAAATTAGTGGCAGCAATTATTAAGCAAAAATTGTAATAATTAAAAAAAAATTAAAACTTCAACTTAAATTTAGGGCAATAAATATAAAAACTTTGTTATTTCACCAAAAAATCCGAAATACTGAAAAAAAAACCAGAAGCCTTAACCAGAAAACGACAAAAAAACTAAAAAAAATCGCTATAGCCTAAAAAATTACTATAAATAGTAGAAAATCACTAAAATTAAAAAAAAACGTCAATACTCAAAACTTACCGAAAACATTGCTAAAAGGAGGAAAAAGCGCTTAAAGCAAATAATTTTTTTTTTGCCTAAACAACAGGCGAAAAATCGCAAAAACACTAAAAAAATCACCAAAAACTAAATAAGCGTCAAAACTAAAAAATTACCAAAACCCAAAAAAATTCGCTAAACGAAAAAAAAACATCCAAAACATCATAAGCACTTTAGCTAAACAAAAGCCGAAACAATCATAAAAAATCGTTTAACCTAAAATTTACCAAAAACCGAAAAAATCGCCAAAACAAAATAATCGCCAGGATTAAGAAAAATCGCTATAGCAAAAAAATCGTAAAAGAAAACAAAGTAAAAGCAGCAAAACTAAAAATTTTATTAACAACGAAAAAAATCGTTAAAAGGAGAAAAAGCTACCAAAATATAAATAAAAATAAAAAAACCAAAAAAAAGGGCCAAAACTAAAATATTACCAAAAATCTAAAGAAAATCGCCAAAACGAGAAAAAACGCCAGGCTTAAGAAAAATTGCTATTGTTAAAAAATCTTTAAAAAAAAGAGCCAAATCTAAAAAAATTCCAAAAACCGAAAAAAATCGCCAAAACGAGTTAAAGGCGGGCAAAATAAAGAAAATCGCTGTGACTAAAAAACTGCTAAACAGTAGCAAATAACCAAAGAAAACCAAAACAAAACAAAAATATCGCCAAAGCTTAAATATTACCAAAAACTAAAAAAAATCGTTAAAACAAAATAATCGCCAGGATTAAGAAAAATCACTATAGCTAAAAAATCGTAAAAGAAAACAAAATAAAAGCGCCAAAACTAAAAAAATTTCCAAAAACCGAAAAAAAATCGCCAAAAAGGAGATAAAGGCGGCCAAAATAAAAAAAACGCCTAAAGATTCGCAAAACACAAAAGAAAATTGTCAAACCAAAAAAAGCGCCTAAACTAATATTTACGACAAACCAAACAAAAGAATAGCTAAAGCGAGAAAAAAGCGCCCAAAAAACCAGAAAAAAATCACCAAAATGAGAAAAAAGCTCCCAAAAAAATACGAAAAACGCTTTAAATAAAACAGCATATAAAATCGCCAAAACTAAAATAAGAGCCAAATTAAAAAACTACCAAGAACTGAAATAAATCGCCAAAACAAGAAAATATCACCGAAACTAAAAAAAATCACTAGATCCAAACAAGAGCCAAGAAAATTGCACAAAAATCGCATTAAAAAAACGCGTAAGCTAAAACAAAGAGGCCAAACTAAAAATAAACCAAAAGCCGAAAAAAATCTCAAAAAGCAGAAAAACTAAAACAAGCGCCAAAAAGAACATTGCAAGAAAATCGAAAAAAATAATCGTTCAAGGAAAACAACGCCAAAACTAAAATATTGCCACAACCGAAAAAAGTCGGCAAAAAGATGAAAACGAGGGGATACTAAAAAAAGTCGCTATAACAAAACAACAGCCGAAAAATCCCAAAATCCCGAAAAAAATCACGAAACCAAAAAAAAAAAATTGCTAAACCTAAAAGATTAATAAAAAATAGAAAAAACACCAAAACCAGCACAAGCACCAAAACTACAAAAAAATCCTTTAATCTAAAAAACAATTGAAAAAACTAAAAAAAAATTACATAAACGAAAAAAAGCGCCAAAAATCAAATATTAACAAAAACCAACAAAAAAAATCGCCAATACGAGAAAAATCACCAAACTAAAAAAAATCGCTAAAACTAAAAGATTACGAAAAAAAATCGAAAAGCACCAAAACTAAAAAAAAATATTTATGCCGAAAAAACAGGTGAAAATCCTAAACAAAAATCACACAAACTAAAAAAAAAGCGCCAAAACTAAAAAATTAGCAAAAACCCAAAAAAAAATCGCCAATACGAAAAAAAGAACAAAAACTAAAACAAGCCGTTTTAGCCAAAAAGTCGACGTAAAAATTTCAAAAAACTGAAAATAATTAACAGAATCAAAAAAAGCGCCAAAAACTTTACCAAAACCGAATAAATTCCAACAACGGGCAACAACACACAAAAAGTTAATAATTCTCTATAACTAAAAAACATTCGACAGACGAAAAAATCGCAAAAAACTGTAAAAATCGTCTAAACTAAAAAAAATCACTTGAACTAAAAAGTTGACAAAGGCCGAAAAAAACGGCAAAACGAGAAAAAACACCAAACTAAAAAAATCGTTAAGCTAAAAAACAGCAAAAAAATTGCAAAAAAAAACGAAAAAAACCGCCAAAGATAAATTATAAAGAGAAATCTAACCGCATTGATCTTATATATATATTTCATTGATTCTCAACGTACGTGACATTCAGTGGAATTACCCATATGTAGTAGCCGTACGGAAAACCCTGCATGTGCGATTCAAAGTTGCACTTTAATGAATTTATTTTATTTATTAATTTTATTTTTATTTGTTTTTTTTTCTTAAACCCCCTGATTTCTTAAAATACAGCAACTTCATTTTAATAAGCTCATTATAGTCAAATTTAAGTGTACTTGTATTAAAATCAATTTATTTAAAAACCATAGAATAGTTTTTTCAGCAGCTTTTAAGATCTCAAGCAACAGCCAGTCCCAGCCCCAGGTGTTTGTTGCGTAGAAAAGTATTTTTTTATTATTTTAAAATAAAGTTTTATTGCTATCAGAGGAATTACCATGCAAGCAGAGCAAAAACTATTTATGTTCAATACGTTTCTTTTTTTTTTTTGTTGTCTTAGCAACAGATTTTGCTTAGTAAAGCATTTATTTAAACTGTTTACACACTTTTTGTTAAGAATTATAACGAAAAAAAAGGGGAGCAATATAAATGTTTTCTGCGAAGAAAAAAACAGCATAAGAATTGAGGGATCGGTTTGTATAATGTCTTACTTAAAAAAGCACGTTGAAACAATAAAAATCAATGCTCACTCGCATCCTTAACGACCATGGAGTGGCACATACAATATTTGATGATTTGCAAAATGGCACAATTGTGTCAGCAATTGCACTATAGCTCATTCATTGCTCAAAGGCAAGAACATTAAGAACATCATCATTACCACCATATTCTTCATGATTAGCATCAAAGTAATAATGTCTTTGTATGCTTAAGCAAACAAAAATGCCTTTAACTAAAATATCTGTTTTAGCTTGAAATTGAACAACATTTTTCTGCACATGATGCCTGAGAGAGACACAGCAAGAAAACAATTTTGTGTACATGATAGCGCAAGAAAAAAAGGAAATTTCGCTTTTCTAAATAGCAATGAAGCTACATGAAACATGTTTGTGAAACATGAAAATGATGTTTGATTTTTATAGTTTGAGGGCTAAGGCAAGAGCATTGAATTCAATTCAAGTTTATTTTTTGTTTGAATACAAGCGAAATAAAGCCCCATATCATTAAGTATAAAAAGCGCAATAAACTTGAGTTTTCCAAGGAGGAAAGGGTAGTGATTCAGTCGTGATCATGCAAACTCATGTTTAAAATAAGCACGTCCCTTCTACATGATCATGATCGAGTGTGCCACAGAATTACTGCGATTTATTTAAATAAAGTAATAAAGTCGACTCCGCTTTACTGGAAATAGCCAAAAACCCATTTTTTCCAGTTATCCGATTTTTTCTCTTAAACATAGTTCGGATTACTGAAATTTGTTACAGTTAAGCGTACTGCTTAAAATAAGTACAATATAATAGAAAAATACAAATACATTTTGCCATTTAATTTTTTAACAGACAAATCATGCACAATTTTTTCAGCCTTAAGCTATACAATCGATTTCTAATAAATAAATTTGTCATTGTTTATTTTTTCACTAAAGCGAAGTAAGTTTCATACAGAACGTAGTTGTGGGCTTGCTTTTGGTTTCCAGTAATAAAAAATAAATAAAATATTTTCAGTAAAGCGATCTTTCGCTAAAGCGAAGTGAATAAGACTAGGTGCGTGTAAAATCATAGCGGGGATTTGTATCACTTTCAGTAATCCAATTTTTTTTAGTAAAGTGTGTTGCGCAAAATTGAATTCGGCTGTACATACAATTATATATCGAAGGCTTATATTCAAAAAGTGCTATCTGCAATTCTGGAATATTTTATTAGACAAAATAAAACTGTTCCAGAGCAATAACTGTATTTCATTAACATTAGTAGAACTACGATGTCTTCTGTAATTGGTACTTTTCTTCAAAATTTAGTTATAATGTTCAAGCTTTGCAGATATCACATTTTCAATATAAACCCTCGATATAGAAACTTAAAATTTGCCAAGTTATTGTATTTTTATACAGACTACAATAATTAACACTAGAATTAAAAAATAAATAAAAAATAAGGGGTCTTATATCAGTATGTGTAATTTTGACTTGCTGTATCATGGAAACCGTAAAGGACAAACTCTTAAAATTTTCAAATATGCTAAAACAAAAAAATTTTAAAATTACGAAATCACCAAACCGAAAAAAATCGCCAAAACGAAAAAAGTGCCAAATTAAAAAAAAATCTTAAACTAAAAAAACGGAAATATCGTCAAATTGAAATAAAAATCGCCAAAATGAAAAAAATGGCTAAATTAAAAAAAATCTAAGGAAAAAATGGAAAATTCGCCATAGTGAAAAAATCGCCTAAATGAAAATAGATCGCCCAAAACTAAAAAACGCCATATTTAAAAGCACTCAAACTCGAATAAATCCCGAAAACGAAAAAAAATCCAAAACTACATACATAAGACGAAAAAAAATCGCCAAAACCAAAAAAAAAATTAAGCAAAACGAAAAAAAGTGCCAAACTACAAAAAAAAACTCTAAAACCGAAAAAATCGCCAAAAACCGAAATAAATCGCAAAAAACCGAAAAAAAATCGCCAAAAGGAAAAAAACGCTGAAATAAAAATACCTGTGAAACTAAAATAAATAGCCAAAAGCCAAAAAAATCGCTAAGATGAAAAAAACACCAAAAATCTAAAAAAAAATCGCCAAACGAAAAAAAACGCTAGAACTAAAAAATCCCCGAAACCGAAAAAACCCAAAAAATCCAAAACTAAGAAACGCCATATTTAAAAGCACTCAAACTCGAAGAAATTCCAAAAACAGAAAAAAGTAAACAAATCGAAAAAACACTAAACCAAAAAAGTCTGAAAAATCGAAAAAACACCAAAATAAAGAAACGCCAAAAAAACAAAAAAAAAAATCGCCAAACGAAAAAAAACGCCAGAACTAAAAAATCCCCCAAACCGAAAAAAAACCCAAAACCAAAAAAACCGCCATATTTAAGAGCACTCAAATTCGAAGAAATCCCAAAAACGAAAAAAAATCAAAAAACAGAAAAAAGTCAGCAAATCGAAAAAAAGCGCCAAACCAAACAAGTCTCTTAAACCGAAAAAAATCGCCAAAAACCGAAAAAAAATCGCCAAAAAGAAAAAAATGCTTAACTAAAAAAACCTCTAAAGCTAAAATAAATAGCCAAAAACCGCAAAAATCGCTCAAATGAAAAAAATCACCAAAATGAAAAAAACACCAAAAACTAAAAAAATCGCCAAACGAAAAAAAAAACGCCAGAACTAAAAAAATCCTACAAAAAACCGAAAAAAATCGCAAAAAAAAATAAGCGCCAAAAATAAGAAAAGGCGCCACAACTGTCTAGGTCGGCTGTGTGGCACGTAGCACCGTCGTGTTGAAACCAAATGTTGCCAATATCCTGCTCTTCAATTTTTGTGAACAAAAATTCGTTCAACATGGCCCAATAACGATCGCCATTGACTGTAACGGCCACTTCTTGCTCATTTTGGGTGCGTCGGCTTTTCAATGTATGTGTGCGTGTTTTCTGTGCCCCAAATGCGACAATTTTGCTTGTTTACATACCCGCCAAGATCAAAATGACCTTGATCTGAAAAGATGATTTTTTTTTGGCAAAATCGACATCTTCTGTAAGTCGATCGCAGGCCCACTTATGGAAGCGAAAGCGCATTGGATGGTCAGTTGGAAGGATAAAACTAATTATTTGTCAAATCAGACATGAGATAAGCACCAGTTGAAAAAAAATTTAGATGGCGGAACCTTTATAAAAATCGTTAAAGTTAGTATAATATTACATATGCAGTGGCCGTACGGTACCTTTGGTATACGAAAGTCACACTTTAATTTTTTAAAGTTTCTTTTAGAGTAGTTGAAATTTATGAAAGCAATAAGTGCCATTAGTATTCCCAAATAATGTTGTGTTTAAATTAATTCTTATGAACCAACACATTCTTATGAAACTTTAAGTATACGCCGCAGAACTCTTAAGTTTGAATAATTTTATAAACAGTCCCAGCCTGAAGCATTTTAAATTTCTTCTTCGCGTACGTATATTTAAATGTGTATATATTAGATATTATTAAAAAAAAGTATGCAGGCATTTGTCTCTGAAAGCAGTTTATCTAGACAGTATGGCCGCTTCTCTGGCAAAGTCACAAAGTCGATAATGCCGCTTAAACAACATCATACCACCCAGTGCTCGCTTTTAGCACAAATTGTGGGAAAATTATTATTATTCCCCGTGCCTATTTTTTTAAATTATTTTATTTCAAATTATTAATATGTTTTCAATGATTGGGAAAAAAATTTGGCTTTAATAATGTTTGTATCCTGGAACATGTTACTCTTCTCTATCACTGACAAGAAAAGGATATTTCATTAAGTGCACAACAAAAAATGTGAAGAATATATTTGAAATTTTTTTATTCATTTGTTAATGTAGCTTTACCATCGCACACGTACACTTTATTTTGACAAAAAGTTTAAATTAATCTTACCAGCAAACTAAACGTAAATATTAGTTTACAACAACCAAACAGAACGCACGAACTTGAAATTGATTAAGATTTTTTTGTCTGCCCCATTTTTCATGGCTTGAGTTGATATCTTAATATTAGTTTTTACGTGGAATATGAAATTTGTTTTTTCTGCATGCGAGGTAAGTAAATACGTTTATGTTTCGGCAGAGATAATGTCAAAACAAATTTTTTCCCTTAAATCAAGCATTGTATTTCATATGATATTGCGCAAACATGTTTGCATCGTACTTGGCTTCAAATTGCTTTTGGCTCTGGCAATATGCTGCAGTGTATTTTGTACATTTTTCATACAGCAACTGCAACATTTGGTGGCATACAGCAGTATATTATTCATGTTGACATGTAACTTTACTAATTTTTTTTTTATTTTTTACATTTCTTGTACATTTTTTCGTTGATTAAAAATACAACATACAACGTTAGTTGATTACGGAATTTTATTTTTTTTCAACTGTTTGTGTCAATCTACCTAGTATTTATTGACTGTTGCTACGGGGGCAGCTAATCTAAAGTGTGTAGAAAATCTTAAGCAAAATTTAAGCTGCGGAAAGTTTTTTAAAGCGGGTTTCATGCACAAAATTTATACGTTAATCAAACATTAATTTTAATAACCTTTTATGAATATGGGGCCAAAGAACTTAAAATTATTTTAAGGATTGAGGATATTAAAACAACTAATATTTAATTAAAAGTAGGATTTTACGGGACATATAAAAAGTTTTTCTAGTGAAATATTAGTTTAACCTAAAGTGAGCGGTAAGTTGAGGGCAAGTTTATACTTCCTGGTAAATTAAATTAATCGCCTGACCCAGGATATCAACAAGGATCAAAACTTAACGCACTTTTAGATTTGCAATAAAAACCAACAGCCTTTTTAAGTTTTATAAACAAGGCTGTAAATGTTTAAATTTGTGGGTTTTTAAATTATCCTCAATAATCAATAACCTTAAATGTTCACTTATAATACAAGAAATCTGAGCAATTCCATTGTGATGGGGGTGACCATAAATGTTTTGTTAATTCAAGCATATAAAATTTGTAATTTCAAAAATGTTATTCTTAAAAATATTTAGTAATAGATACACGCGAAAAAAAATGTGATATCTGCTCCGAATGGCCATCAGAAGGCTGTGATGGGTGTGACCTTACATATCTTAGTTTTAAAATCTTCCATAGAACGCTCACAATAATATTATTGTCGTTAATTGTTCAAAGTCATTTGTAGTAAATACTTTCTGTCTATAAAAAATATTTTTCTTAAAAAAATATTTCTGCAAAAATATAGTGCCGGGTGTGACTTAGTATGACAACTCGAAAACTTTGAGAAAATTCAAGTGATTATTGAGCTTGTTGAAGGCATAAAAGATTCTGCAGGAAATTCCTTGAAGAGCAAACAACAAATAAATGACCGCCGCTACAACATCAAATAGGTATAGGATAGTTAAGAATTAAAGGGTGTTCTAAAGCGAGCAAAGAAACATGTTGAAATCTTAATTCTAATTATTTATAAGCACAGGAAATTGACAAGGCTATTTAATTTTTATGCAGACACTGAAATTAAAAAAAAATAGAAATAAAGGGTATTCCATCAGTTAATGTAATTTAGAAAACTTGATATATCTTGGAAACCGTAAGAAGCAATTTCTTGAAATTATCAAAAACGCTAAAACTAGTAAATCATATAATTAAAAAAAATCCGAAACGAAAAATCGCAAACATAAAAAACGCTTACATGAAAAATATCACAAAATATATATAAGTCCCTATAATGCAAAAAAATATATTCGTAAGAACATCGTCAAAAAAGTACGAAAAATCGCAATTAAACGAAAAAAAAATCACCATAAAGCACCAGAACAAAATAAATCGCTAAAACTAAAAAACAAACTAAAAACTAGCAAAAAACCGAAAATAAATTCAATAGACTAAAAAAACACCAAAATTAAAAAATGCTTGAAATAAAAAAATCACTAGAAACCGAAAAAATCGTCAAAAAAAAGAACACGCTACAAGTACAAAAAAAATTACCAAAAAATCACCTTAAGTAAAAACATCAACTTAAAAAACCAAAATAAGCGCTACAACTAAAAAAAACCGTAAGAATCGGAAATAACTGAAAACCCCAAACTAAAAGCACTTGAACTAAAAATTCGCCAAAAACCCAAAAAATCGCCATAACGAAAAATGCACCTAAACAAAAAACTAAAAAACAGCCAGAAAAATTTGCGAGAATCCGAAAAAATCGTCAAAACGCAACAAAAAAACAAAAATTAAAATAACGCTTGAACTAAAAAATAACCTAAAAAACTTTAAAAATTCGGCAAAAAGAAGAAAAATCATGCAACTAAAAAAAAACGCAAAAACCGAAAAAACCCCATAAACGAAAATAAGCACTAAAACTAAACGTTTGAACTAAAAAAAATTCGCGAAAAAAACAACAAAATCGCCAAAAAGCACCAAACCAAAAAAAAATCCACAAACAAAAAAACAACCAGAAAAATCGCCAAAATTCAAAAAAAAACGTCAAAACGAACAAAAAAACAAAAACTATTATAACGCTTGAATTAAAAAAATCGCTAAAAACCGAAAAATCTGCATAAAGTAAGAAAATCACCAAAAGAAAAACAATCGCTTAAACTAAAAAAAAAAACAAACACCGAAAAAATCCATTAAAGAAAAAAGCACGAAAACTAAAAATTAACGCTTGAACTAAAAAAATTTCCTAAGAACCAAAAAAAATCCCCTAAACGATAAAAGCACCTAAACGAAAATAAGCGCTTGAACTAAAAAAAAATTGCTAAAAACTGAAAAAAGTCGTATTAACAAAAAAACTTTAAAATTACAGAAAAAGGTCTAAAGAAAATATTATTGAAAAATTTATACATCAGGTCAGATATTTGATTGTATAGCTTAAGGTTCGCCTAGTAAGACATCCATATGGGCATTTCTCCGACAAATTCCACTTTTTTGACGCGTGCGACAGCAAGCAATTAACCTTGTATTTCTGAACAATGTCAAACAATTTTTCTTCACATTTAACTTAACGTAGAGCTGCTGATGGCCTAGAAAAATATATAAAGAAATAAACAAAAATTTTCGTTTTCTCTGGAAAAAAAATAATCATATTTGCTTATTGTCGCACGCTACAAAAAGTGGAAATTTTTGTGACAATTCCCATATGTAGTGTCCGTACTGAATCCTTCTTGTGCGATTGAAATTCGCTCTTTAGGGAATTTATTTCATGAATGCTGTGATTTAAGTTCACCAATTCTAGAAGTATTCAGATCTTGTACAATTTCTCTTTTATCAATTGGATTCAAATCAGTAACTTCCTATAGTGGGAATTCAATAAAAAAAGGGAAAATCAATTAAACAAACATCAGTTAAGTGGAGACTGCTATATGTAATAGAAATTCAGCGACTTCAAAGTGATTCGCTTTTACATAAAATTATGGATATTATTCGATAGAGTTAATCATTTTCTAACCAATTGTAAACTATTTACTTTCAAACGGCCAACCAAATGTTAAAATAACAATAACAATAAAAAAGCAATGTGAGTACGATCACAGGGGAGAGGTGTAAGCATCTAGTAATGAAAAATTTTTTAATACTGGCATATGTAGTGGAATTATAAGTTGTGGGGGTTTGTGGAGAATTGCTCATATGCAAGTGGAAAACGTCAAATAAAAATTTTGCTAAAGCTTGCGATTGTGGGTTTGCAAAAATTTGTATTTAAATCTCCACCCATAATAACTGGCATGAGATGAAGATTGCTACCCAATTGTCGTACAACAGATTCAGTGTAAGGCAACAGTACGTAATGAAGATATGTTATAATATAATATTATAAATTCTTTATAAAGACCGCTATTTATCTTTTAAACAAATATTTGACATTTAAAACGCTCTTTTATTTAAAAGTTTCTATTTATTTTATATTTTTCAACTTTTTAACTAAATTATCCCCACTAGCATTACTATTAAACTTCACAAGCCATTTCTATTAAAATTAACATTGCTCCTGAAGGTATGCTTTAAAATTCGGTTGAGTGTATTTCTATGCAGCTGTTAAGTTTCTCTGTACTTCTTGTTCGTATGATTACACTAATACATTCATACACAGCTCACACCGATTTGATAACGCTTTATGTTCTTACTCAAAATTTGTCATTGTATTTTCAAAAAGATTTTTCTCCCACATGCGTATAGATGTTTACACATCAAATATTTGAAGGGGATATTTATTTAGCTGATTTAAGAATAAATTAAGCGGATTAGTCCGATTATATTTTGAGGTAAAAACAGCAGAAAAAAAAGCAAGAGAAGTCAGTAATTGAGGAATGTGTCACAAGAAAGAAAAGTCTAAGTCTATGGAAAAGTATACTCTTTTCTAGAAGACAGTTTATTAGCCTAGTATTTCGAGGGTCTCAGGTTTGATTCCTGCCAGATACTCTGGCTGTTACTGCAAACAAGACAAGTTTTGTTTGAGTTTGCTGTAAAAAAAAATATATTGTTTAAACTGAAGTTTAATTTAACACATTCGCAGAAGAATTGTGGGGAAGGATAGATACCCATATACACTTACGCCCTAGGTGTGACTGTTAAATAATACATGAAATTTAAAGCATTTGTCATCTTTTTAAGCGACTTTTGACTCACTGTTAATTTGTTATGAGTATAAAGACAAAATGTATGTAAATTAGAACAACTTTGAATACGCAATATGATTTGTGTGTGTTTACTAAATCACTTAAATAAATTTATTGTCATACTTTAAATAATTTTTATATAGTATAATATAAGATATATAAACATCATAATGTATATTAATATGTTTCAACATTAATAGCTTTCTATCTCAGAGGGCAAACAGTTTTTTTCCAAGTTTAAAATTAAATATTCCCAACGAAAATTTATGTTAAAAATTCAGATAATCTGTTTGTAAATTGAAGCTTGTGACATTGTTTTAAAAGCCAACTTGACTTCCGCTTAAGAAAACAAAGAACCGTGAAATGGAGATGTATTACTTATCATACTACACTTATTCATTTAATGGCTATAATGTGAATGTTGACAGTGTACATACATATTTTCTTTAACATGGTTTAAGGACTTTTTTTCAGTAGGAAACAAAAAAAAAATTTTTGTTTTTATGTTCTCATATATTGTATAAATATTTACATTTGCTTCCTTTAACATGCGTTTGCCTGAATTTTTTTATGTTCTTAAATGTATTCATGAATGTACGCAATAAATAACCGACTGACGGTATGGAACATGTCATAAATTCTTGTAATTGTTTACATGTATCAACTTTGTGTTATCCACACCACATTTTCCTCAACCATGGAAGGGAAGTGGCATACAACATCAGCGCTTTTGCAATATGAAAAAAGAAACAGAGCATTAAGCCCTTAATTAATAATTTATAATTTAACAAGCACTCACGAAAAATATGTGCGTAATAATTTGAAAATAAACACAAGCAAATGAAAACAGAAATACGACGGATAGTCTGAGACAAAAGCTTTCATTACATTGAAGTTGTGATTGTGTAAAAATACGTGTGAAGTTTGAAACTATTGTCACGAAGATCTTAGTTTAAGAGCCAATTTTTGATGTGTAAATATCTATACGCTAGGAGGTAAAAAATTTTTTCACAATACAATCACAAGTTTTGATTCAGATCGTAAAGCGTTATCAAGTCGGTGTGAGCTATGTATAAATATATTAGTGTAATTATACGAACAAGAAGTACAGAGAAACTTAACAGCTGCATAGAAATACACTTAACGAAATTTTAAAGCATACCTTGAGGAGCAATGTTAATTTTAATAGAAATTGCTTGTGAAGTGTAATAGTGTTGCCAGTGAGGATAATTTTGTTAAGAAGTTGAAAAATATAAAATAAATAAAATATATTTAAACTTTTAAATAAAAAAGCGTTTTAAATGTCAAATATTTGTTTAAAAATTATATAGCAGTCTTTATAAAGAATCTATACTATTTTATTGTAACATATTTTCATTACGTACTGTTGCCTTACACTGAAGCTGGTGCACGACAATTGGGTAATCTCCAACCAATCTCCATCTCATGCCAAATTTGCAAGGCCACAGTCGCAGGCTTTATCAAAATTTTTATTTAACGTTTTCCACTTGCATATGAGCAATTCTCCACAAAACCCCACAACTAATAATTCCACTACTGTAGATGCAGTTTTTCCATAGATTTTTAAATACAATAGAATCAAAAATGTATAAATCTTATTTTAGTTACCATAAGCCAATATTAAAAAAAAAATTCATTATCGACTAGATGTTTACACATCTCCCATGTGATAGGACTACATTGTTTTTTTTTACTTGCTATTCACACTGGAATTTGTTCCTAACTTCTTTTAAATATGAAATTTTCAAAGCTTATTATTAAGTATTATTTATACTTAAATACCCAAACTTTTGGATTTAAATAATATTTTGCTAGCATACCATATGTTTTTGTGGTTGTTTGTGTTTATTGATATATTTTCACACTAGAACAGAGAAATTTCACTCCCTTTTTAATATATGAGCAATTTTAATGTGACGGGTGTGACCTTGATACTCATATTTTGTGCAATAAATTAAAAATATTAACAGGGATATTAATATAATAAAGATTTATTGATATATAGATACTAAAAAAAATATATCAACTCAAGATGGTAACTAGAAGGTTGCGACGGGTGTGACCTTAGAAATAAAATTTCTCACAGATTTATTATCATAGAAGACACACACACTTTAATGTCGTAAATTGTTCAAAGCCTTTTTAATTGCATTAATTTTACTCAGCATTGCCGTCAAAACGTTGTGACGGGTGTGACCTGACAAATCTCTGGTTTTGGAGTTATTAATTTCAGGATGTATTCAGTATAGTCTTTCATAGATAGCACACAATGAACACTTCAAATTCAAAGTCTTTTTGGTTGTATTGATTTTTCTTTAAAAAAAACTTTTTTTAAAAATGTAACGGGTGTGACTCATTACGGATAATAGAGAAGTTTGAGGAAATTTATGTGGTTCTTGTGCTTGTTAGACCCACCAGAGAATTTTAGACAACTTCTTTGAGGAGTTGTTTAAGAACAGCAATTCTTCTTGATGGACTACGAGGAAATATAACACTTCGGCTTTAGTGTGACGGGTGTGACCAATTTTTTCCTATGGCTGCAATAGGCAAACTTAAAGTATCATACGTTGCATAATTATTAAAGCAAAAAAAAAAATTGTATATTCAAAGTATATTTTATATTTTTAAATGCGGTATAAAAAAGTATCCTAAGGCTTACGCAAAGCTTGGCGCTCTAATTAAGGTTTGGCGAATATTGAACTGAAGCTTCACAAAATTATATTGAATTATTAATTATGTTTACTTTTAAGGCTTCCGTGCATTAAAGATTAAAAAACCAAATATGAAAAAAAGCGCTTAAATGAAAAATATCACCCAAATTAAAATAAATCGCTTGTAGCCAAAAAAAAATAAAGGTCGTAAAAAACCTAAAAAATAGCTAAAAACCGAAAAAATCGCCAAAATCAAAAAAAAACGCCATAACACACAACAAAACGTTAAAAGTAAGAAGCTGCTGAAACAAATCGTAAAAAGCAACAAAACCTAAAAATAAATCGTTTGAACCAAAAAATCGCTTATATTAAAAAAATCGTTAGAATTAAAAAAGATTGCCAAAAACCTAAAAAATCAGCAAAATTAAAAAAAGCACTTAAACTGAAAAAACGCTAAAGCAAAAAGCTGCCAAAATAAATCACAAGAAACCGAAAAATCGCCATAACGAAAAAAGCACCAAAACTAAAAAAATCGCTTAAACTGAAAAAAATCACTAGAACTAACAAAAATCACCGCAAACCGAAAAAGAAAGCACCAAAACTTTAAAAAATACTTAAACTAAAAAAAACTCAAAATAAAATATTTTTCAAAAATTTCTACATCAGGTATTCGATTACAAAATTTAAAGCACGTATAGTATTACATATGCAGTGTGCGTACGGCACCCTTGGTGTGCGAAGCCAAGTCGCACTTTACTAAATTTATTTATTTAATAAACATAAATTTAAGTATATAATTTTCGCTATTCAATATGATTCTGACAAAAACTTTCACTCATACGAGTAACTAACTTTATTGCGTTGAGTGTACAAGCTTTTTCCGTTTCCCCTCTATTCAGCCATTAAAGTGTATACTTTTGGGGTTTTAAATAATAAAATCATTATCATTCTCATTACACACACATACAGAGACACGCACACACTACCATCTTTAATTATGGCTGCATTTGAAAGTGAAGAGTGTATGTCAAAATCTTTATTGTAAGTAAAAGAATTTATGCTTGTTTGTTATCATATTTATTAAACTCTTGAAAAAAAAGTCAAAGAAAATGTTAAGGAATAAAATTAATTTTTTCTCAACGTTACTAATTGACGAATACTTAACACAAGCTTCTCATAAATTCATGCATACTCGTTTATTTTTTGTTTACCCACAAGACATAAAATTATATAAAAGATTTCAATTTATTTCACTGCTTCGTATGATCTTAGTAAATTAATTTATTGGTGCTACTGCACGCCCACGTTCCAAGTTCACGTGAGCTTTTTTTTCTACTAAATATTTAATATTAATGAGAGCATACAAAATTATCTATAAGAATACTTAAGCACATGCAAGGATGTAGGTAATACTTACTTGAAGTCAAGAAATTTATTCTTACTGACACCTGGTTTCTACATTACGAACCGTCAAGTTGTCTAGAAAATTTTTAAAGAAATCACTCAAAAACTTGAAAGTTTTTCGCATAAACTATTTAGGAAATTTAAAGCTTTTTATATAAATTTTAACGACAAGTTGAATGCTTATAATGTAGGAACTACAGCTTGAATTTTGGGCGCATATTTTAAAAGGATTAAAATAAAAAGAATTTCACAAATAATTTTTTTCATATTTCATCCTTTTAATAAAAAATATTGTAGAGAAGTTTAATTCTACTTCTTTTGAATCATAAACAAGTCTTTTCCTTTTTCCTTTTTTTTTTTGTATTACATTTCCCTATTAAACCCACTGTACACAATTTGCTTAAAACTTACACAAAAAACAAACCAATTCTCATTTACAAGCATATACACTCAAATCTTCAAACATCTAAAACACTGATTCAATACTTCTAAATTATTCTACTGATAACAATAATGCTGAGACTGCCAATGACCATAATGGCTAAGAAACTTCTTGTAGTGTAAGTGGGAAAATGTGTTTGAGTTTGAGTTTTGCATTGTTTGCCACTTCATTGTGGAGACATTGTTTGCATACAAAATTGCTGAGAGAGAAGATTGAGAAGGGCATAAAGATGAGAAAGCATTTAGCAAAACCTTCAACATCAACATCAACACCAAACAACCAACCATCAATAGCCAGCCAAACCATTCATTGAGAAAGGTAAAGAAGCAAAATTGAAGTCAATAAAACTTAACTCAATTGAACGGAACAATAATCAGGCAGAATTATCAAGAATAACGTTTAACCGACTTGAAATGTATTGAATAAACTGAAAGAGAAGTCATCTCTCGTTTATTAGTATTTGAAGCCTAAAAGCATACTTTGAATTGTTGTCAATAAGTGATTGTGGACCTCACATATCCTGATGCTTATTTCAATGTGCAAGTGTATGTTAATTTTCTTTTGTCCACCTTTGCCATAAGTTTTAGCAGCTTATCGTGTATTTTCGTAGTAGTTGTTGGTTTCAGTTGAATCTGTATGCAGACTACAAAACGTTGCTTGCTTTTAAGCTTCATTGTGTTAAAGGCTGTGTTCAGTAAGAGGAGTTTTTTTTTTGTTATGCTTATCGCAAAAAATAGTTTCTTTTAGAAAAGATTTAACCTTTTTAAATTTACCATAAAAATTTGTTTTTGTTTTTTGTTTAAAAGATATTTTTCTAGGATATCTTTTTGGTAAAAATATATTTGCCACAAGTTAAGGAGAAAAATTTTTTTTGTAAAAAGTATCTTTTAGGAAAAAATACGTTTTTATAAAAAGTATCTTTTTTGGAATATTGCCAAAAGTTTTCTTTTAAAGTTTTTTTTTGTAAGAATTTATTTTTCGTAAAAAAGTACTTTTTGTAAGAAGCATATTTTTGTAAAAAAATTATATTTAAAAAAAAGCACCTTTTGCTATAAAGAGTATTTTGTAAAAAACGCCTTTTTTAAACCCTACCTTTATTTAAAATTACCTTTTTGTAAAAATTATATTTTTGTAAAAATTATATTTTTGTAAAAAAGTATATTTTTGTAAAAAAAAAGTACCTTTTTGTAAAATAATACCTTTTTGTAGTAACACGTACTCTTGTAAAAAATTCTCTTTTTGTAAAACGAAACTTTTTGTAACTCTTTGTAAAAATGTGCCCTTTTGTAAAACAAGTACCTTTTTGTGAAAAGTATCTTTTTGTAAAAAGTACATTTTTGTACTTGTATCTTGTTGTAAAAAATACGTTTTTGTAAAAAGGAGTTCTTTTGTAAGCAAAACAAAAGGTCCTTTTTGTAAAAAGTACCTTTATGTAAAAAAGTTCCTTTTTGTACAAAAGTAGCATTTTTTAATAAAGTACCTTTTTGGAAAAAAAGTACCTATTTGTAGAAAAACACCTCTTATTAAAAAAGTACTTTTTTAAAAAACGTCTTTTTTAAAACCAACCTTTTTTAAAAAAGTTTTTTTTGTAAAAAAAAAAGTATCTTTATGTAAAAAAGTAAATTGTCGTAAAAATATACCTTTTTGAAAAAGCTAACTTTTTGTAAAAAAAAATCCCTTTTTGTAAAAGAGTACCCTTTTGTAAAAAGTACATTTTTGTTAAACAATACTTTTTTGTTAAATAGTTCCTTTTTGTAAAAAATGCATTTTTGTAAAAAGAAACACACTTTCGTAATAAAAGTACTTTAAAAAAATGCTCTTTTTGTAAAACGAATCATTTTGTGCCTTTTTACTTTTTTTATAAAAAAGTACCTTTTTTGTAACAGAGTACCTTTTTGTAAAAGAGTACCTTTTTATTAAAAAAAAAGTACTCATCTAAAATACGATATTTTTGTAAAACGAACCATTTTGTACCTATTTGTAAAAATTTTAAATTTTGTAAAAAACAATACTTTTTTGTAAAAAGTAAGTTTTTTTTAACAATTGCCGTTTTGTAATAAGTACCTTTTTATAAAAGAGTACCTTTTTATAAATAAAGTATGTACGTCTTTGTAAAATTGTATCTTTTTGTAAAAAACCTGTTTTTTTAAGAAGTACCTTTTTGTAAAATAGTACTTTTATGTAAAGAGGTGAAAAAAAGACTTTTCTGTTAATAGTACCTTTCGAAAAAAAAACCTGTTTTTAAAAAAGTACTTGCCTTTAAAATCTTTCCCTTTCGTAAACAAGTACTAAGTTGTACCTTTTCGTAAAAAAGTAATTATTTGCACATTTTCGTAAAAAGGAAAATTTTTGTTTTAAAGCTCATTTTTTAAAAACGCTTTAGTAAGAAGTACTTTTTTGTTTAAAAGTAACTACCTATTTTCCAAAAAGTACCCTTGTTTAAAAGAGTAACTTTTTGTACAAAGTACTTTGCTTTAAAGTACATTTTCGAAAATAGTACTATTTAAAAAAACGCCCTTTGTATTGAATTAGTTATTATGTATTTGGCAGGAAACTTACTTTTTTGTAAAAAGTACTTTTTTGCAAATAGTACTCTGCCATCAGAAATTTTTATAGTCTTCGCAATAAATACCTTATTTCTAAGAATTTTATGAAAATAAAGATAGTTTTATGAAAATTACTTTACACAAAATATATTTTATTTAAATAGTTTTAATACGAGGTATATTTTGTTGTACAAAAAACATCTGGTGTGTTCACAAGGAAGTCTTCATAGTATCATAATGTTTAGACATTTTTGTTTGAAAGAAAATAACAAAAGCAAAAATAAGTACGTATATTTAAATAATTTAAAACATTAAAACACTATTACAAGATCATCGTTGGGATTCATTTATTTAAAAAAATTATTTTAGCAGCACATTTCGAGAAAAAAAATTAAAAGTTGTTGCATACAAAGAAAAATTTATGACTTCTTTAGTAACTTCATTTCGAAAAGCAGACCTTTGGAAAAATTTATGCATTCTTTTTTTGTGTTTTTGAGTAATTGATTAAATTTGTGTCCCATATACAAAGATTTGGGCTTTTCTTACAGATGTATCTATACAATGTTTATAAACATAAAATGTTTCTGACCCATAATACCATAAGTTGTACCGCATTTTTTGGAGTTGTGTGTCTCATTATCCTCAAAGGAGCATGCGCTGGCATTGAAGTTATTGAACAATAGTCCTACGACAATATAAAAAATCTTTTACTGATTTTAGTAATTTAAAAAATGTGCCAAGAAGAGGTCGATGAAAAATTGTAACAAGCGTTTGTGGCGGATACTGGGAGACGTAGAGTTTTAAAATGAGAACGTAATTCCATGTATAATTATGTCAGATGAAGTGAAGTATTTCAGTGTGTATGAGATTTTGTTAAATAAAAATCCATCATGAGATTCAATGTATTTTTTTCATGGGGCGAAATTTTGCTGCTAATGTTGTCTAAATGAGGTTTAAAGGAAAAGTCATTTGTTGGTAGTTTTGCTTAATGTGTTTTTGGCATTTTTTTTAATTCACATTATGCTCGTCATGAAAGCAATAAAGATTTTAGAGAAAAAAAATATGTTTAGAAATACTCGTTGACTACTTCATTTCATTTTGAATTTATAAAAACTGTGTAAACAACCTCTTGAGTCTCTTGTTACCAGTTGTTATAAGAAATAAGACACTAGCGGACCCAGTAGACATTGTTGTGCCCGTACTAGT
Source organism: Tachina fera (assembly GCA_905220375.1). Taxonomy (NCBI): domain Eukaryota; kingdom Metazoa; phylum Arthropoda; class Insecta; order Diptera; family Tachinidae; genus Tachina; species Tachina fera. The sequence goes on from LR999963.1 coordinate 184,721,425, forward strand.
GTTAGTGTTTTATTAATTTATCTCATATTGGATTTAAAATGCTTGAATTTATTCTTTGAATTCTACTCAACAATTCATTTCATTTGATTTCTTATACATCTTTATATCTTTAACACTAATCTTATGTGCCAGTTCGTTATAAGCAAGTTCCACTGTTCTTCTTTTTCCTCCAGCTGCTTGGGATAATAATAATGATATTTGGCTGCAAGCAGCTTATTAAGGTTTAATGATTCGCCATCAGACTATTAGATTATAAAAGTTTTTATTTCCTTAAATTGGAACTGTTTCACAGTATTTTCCTTTAAGAATAATTTCTCATCTTAAAACAGGATAAAACTCCTTTCATGTGAAGGATTTTGTTTTGTGTTTATTTGATTAAATAGCAGAAAAGTCTAAAGGGTGCTTTACAATGTGATTTGCAGTGATAATGGAGTTTGTTTTGTGAAAGCCTTAACAATCATTATACGACGTATGCTTAAGAGGAACCCGGAAAGGGGAAGTTAAAAAGAAGGCAAGAAGGCTTTTGTTTGTTATATTTGATTTGGTAATTAATTAAGGACGTGCTTGGTAAAGTTAATGTGATTGAATTTTTGTAAATATAATTTTAAGATGAATGAGAATTTCTCTTCTATTGTAACAGAAGAAGAAATAATCAAACAATTCCTTTCAGTGTAAAAATGAGTACACTTTATTGCGTTTTGTGACATCGCAATAGTATGTACTAGTGTCAACGTTTTGCTACTTGCAATATTTTTCGTTACAAGCAAAAAAAAACATAATGTCAACATCATTGCAACAATTTTTAAATGACACTATAAAATGACAACAAACGAAATACCAAATGTATGCTTACCTTTAAATAATATTTTATAAGACGTCAATATCGCTTATAAAAAATAAGTTTTAATTTCATGAATACTCTCCCATATTTTTCGATTGATTTTTGTAAAATCAAAATTAACTTACTTAACTTTATTTTTTGTGTTACTAATTTGTTCCGTTTTAGTTTTTGATTTTGGTGTTATGGGCAAAACCAGAAGAATAAATTCGGAAAAATATTGAACAGGAAAATGAGTGAGTTTGCAAAGAGTGGAAATTTTTCTTTGTTCTATTACCAAGGAAACGGCAAACAAGCCACAAAACAATCAACCCAAAATACTTATATTTTTTTAAATGAAATTTATATTTTCGTTTAACTTGCAACGTTTAGTAAGTTGCCATATAAAAAGGGTATCGTATGATTTTTTGCTACTTGTTATCTGTTTTTTTTAGTTTAGTTTTCAAAGTTCATCAAAGTTTGTTGGTAGTTTTCTTTTTTTTTTCATTATTTGTTCAACTTGTTTGTGGTCACGTCATTTTTATAAAAAAAAACATAAGCAATATAATAACGTTAGCTTAAATAAGCAACGAAATAACTGAAAAAAAATTTAAATCAGTTTGTTTTCCATTAGAAAAATATAAACTTTAATTGTGACGGGTGTGACCTTAACACTCAAATTTATTACAAAAATTTAAAATATAGTTCCAACAGAACGTGACCTTAATATTGATTATACCATGCAGATACTAAAAAACACGATATCTGCTCAGAATGGCCGTCCAAATACCATGACGGGTGTGACCATATACATTAATCTCAGATTAACAGAATTATTATTTTCAGTATATATTTTATAAAATACCACGGATTTTAATCTTAAAATTGTTTATATTGTATAGATACTCAGAAAACATGCTATCTGCTGAGAATTACTATCAGAGGGGCTGTGCCGGGTGTGACCATATAAATCTCAGTTTTTAAAGAATTATAATTTTTATGATATACTCTGTAAAATCCGAAGGATCTTTATCTTAAAAACTTTTTATAATAGGCAAATACTGAAAAAACACATGGTCACTGTTGACAATAAACGGAAGGCTGTTACGGGAGTGACCATTTAAATCTAAGTTTTTGTAGAATTATAATCTTTAAGCTATATTTTGTAGTTTCCGAAGTATCTTAATGTTAAGAACTTTTTAAAATAGGCATATACTGAAAGATCTTGATATCTACTCAGAAGGGCCATCATAAGTCTATGACGGGTGTGACAATGTAAATTAAATGTTTCTACAGAATTATTATTTTGAGGATATATTTTGAAAAATCTAAAACGCCTTAACTAAGAACTTTTTATAATAGACATATACTGATAGAACTTGATATCTACTCAGAATGGACATCATAAGGCTGTGACGGGTGCGACTATACAAAATTTCAGTTTTTAAATAATTATTATTCTCTGTAAACTCCGAAGGACCTTAATCTTAAAAACTTTTTATAATAGAAAAATACTGGAAAAAATTAAAATTTAATCAGAATGTGTATTAGAAGGCTGGAACGGGCGTGACCATAAAAATCTAAGTTCTAATAAAATTATTATTTTTATGATATATATTGTAAAATCCAAAAAACCTTGCATCTTAAATACTTTTTATAATAGGAAGATAATGAAAAAACACAAAAAACTGCTCAGAAGGGTCATTAGAAGGATGTGACGGGTGTGACCTTACAAGTCTTAGTTTTTACAGAACTATTATTTTTAGGGTACATATTGAAAAATCTCACCGACTGCAATCCTAAAAACTTTTTATAATAGATAGATATTCAAAGAACTTGATAACTACTCAGAAAGGCCATCATAAGGCTGTGACGAGTGTGACTATAAAAAATTCCAGTTCTTGCATAATTATTATTTTAAGGATATATTTTGTAAAATCCGCAGGACTTTCATCTTACAAACTTTTTATAATAAGAAGATACTGAAAAAACAGAATTTCTGCTAAGAATGGCCATCATAAGATTGTGGCGGGTGTGACCATATAAATCTAAGTTTTTATAAAATTAATATTTTTATAATATACTCTGTAAAATCTAAAGGACTTTAAACTTAAAAAGATTTAATAATTAGCAACTACTGAAAAACATGATCACTGCCCAGAATGGCCATCAGAAGGCTGTGTCGGGTGTGACCTTATAAGTCTTAGTTTTAAGGATATATTTTGTAAAATCCCACCCAAAAATTTTTGAGATTAGGTAGACACTGAAAAATCTTGATATGTACACAGAAATGTCATCATAAGGCTGCGACGGGTGTGACTATACAAAATTTCAATTCTTACATAATTATTATTTTAAGGATATATTTTGAAAAATTTTAAGGACCTTAATCTTAAAGATATATTAGAAAGATACTGAAAAAAACCTTAAATCTGCTCAGAATTTCCATTAGAAGGGTGATGGGTGTGACCATATAAATCTCAGCTTTTACAAGACTAATATATTTGAAATATATTCTCTAAGTTCCTCCGAAGAACGCAAACAATAATTTTAGTGTAATTAATTGCTCAAAGCCTTTTTGATTGAATTAAATACTTCCTTACTAAAAGGATTTATTTCCGATTAATTATTTCTACCAGAAAAAAAATATTTTTTTAAAAATTTTTAATAATTTTTTTTTTGCAACAAAAATGAAATTAAAAAATCCTAATCTTCAAACAACCTTCCTTAATTTATTTAAGGAATTAAATAAATTTTAAAATTTTATAAAAATTTAACTGACCTCAAAAATAATCAGTAAAAAATTTAAAAAGAATTAACATTCAGTTAAATAAAATATTTTATATGTGTTGTCTATTATTTTATTTTTTTAATAAATTTGTTCTTAATTTTTTTAAGCTTTATTTGCTTTATATTCTATTTTCTCTAAATGATTTTTATCTTTCTATATAAATTATTTCATTTCTTGTTAGTTCCATACATTTTCAATTCAATTTTTCATGCAAGTTTGTTTATCTAAAATGATTTCTTTGCATTGATTTATTACACAACAAGAGCTTCCAACTTGATTGTAAATGCAAATAAATGTTTCTTTTGTAGTGGACAATTTTTTTTTTGTTATAAAGAATATCAAACTGAAACCAAGACGATTGAATAACTGTCATTTGTCTGATTGCTATTGCTGGACACCAAAAGAAAAAACTCCATTTAACAGTGCATAACTTAGAAGGACTTTTGTTCTCCTTATGCACTAAGTCTTAGTCGAGCAATATCTTTTTTTTCAAATGAAAAACAACTTCTTAACATTGTTGTTCTTCGTGTTTTTTTTTGTATCACATTATTGTTATTTGGAAAATGTTGCAGTTGATGTCCAAACACTTAAAAAGTCCAAGGAATGATAATAAAATTCAATTTGATTTAAGTGCAGAGGCAAGAATATAAACAAAATGTAAATAAGTGTAAAAGTGACTTCATAGCAAGCAAATATTCGAAATAAGAAAGAAAGTTCAAATGTTAAGAACTATTATTTTGAGGGGAACTATTCCTTGTTGTCTTATTTTAAGACATTTTCTGTAAGCTTTCAAACAAAATAAAACAACTGGAGACTAAATAGCCCAAAATTTAAAAATTCGAAATTCTCTCTTCAATTCTTTATTTCTCTCACCATCTCACTATTGGACATTTTACTCATTTTATGGCCATAATTAATTAAGGTCAAATGTTTTTTAAACCAAATTTCGAAGGCCGGCCTCTTAACGTCTTTAAGATTTTTATCACTTAAGCGCACGAAGATGAAAAAAATTTTATCACTCACGCTCACTTCCTCCCACTCGTGTCAAACTTTGACTATTATTAATAATAATAATTTTTTCTAACTTTTTATAATGAAAACCTTTATTACACTCAATCGAAATCACACCTTAGACACTTGATAAAGTGACAGTAAATAAAAATTATCGAAAATTTTTAAAAATAATTATATTCTTTGCTATAATTTTTTTTGTATTACAACCAAAAAAATCACTCACGCGCACGTTCTCTCACGTGTGACAATTTTTGACTTATATTATTTAATACACTTTATATTTTTATTATGAAAACCTTCATTACACTCAATAGCTGTTAGAAATCACGCACAAAACACTTTATAAAACGACAGTAATTCAAAATTGTCGAAAAAAATTCACTCACGCTCACGTCATTGTCAATCGTGACAACTTTTGACTAATATTAAAAATACACTAATCTTCGACATCATTTTAAACATTTTTAATTTTCAAAAACTATACAAATTTATTATGAAAACCTTTACTTCGCTTAATAGTTAATTGAAATCACGCAGAAAACACGTGTTAACGTGACAGTAAATCAAAGTTGTCAAAAAAATTATTTTAAAAAAAATTATTTACTTTGTTATATTTTTTGTATTAAGGCAAAATAAAATTTCACTCACGCTCACGTCCTCTCACGCATGAAAAATTTTTACTGATATGAATAATACACTAACGCTCGACATTATTTTAAATATTTTTAATTTTCAAAAACTATAAATTCTTTATTATGAAAACCTTTACTACAAGCAATCGTTATTTGAAATCACGCACAAGACACTCAGTAAGGTGAGTATAAAAAAATTCGAAAATTTTTAGAAGTAGTTTTTTTTTGTTAGAAAAAAAAGAAAGAAAGAAAAAATTCGGCATTATTCTCAAAAAAAAACTCAATCGTTATTTGAATGTAAGCAAAAATTTTAAAAAAATTTTTTAAATTTTTTCTTTATTATTTTTATATTAAGGCAAAAAAATTACTTTTTCACGGTGACTGAAAATTTGTTTGAAAGTTTTTACTTACATTAATTTGATTGATTAATTGCAAATATTAAAAATTGTTATTATGAAAACCATTAATACACTCAATCGTTGTTTGAAGTCACGCACACTTGTTAAGGTGACAGTAAATCAAAATTAAAAAAAAAAAATTTAATAATATATGTTTTGTTTGTTATTCTTTTTGTACTAAGGTAAAAAAAATATTTTGTTCACTGTGAGTGAAAAGTTGTCACCCACTCCCACGCGTAAAGAGTTTTGACTAATATTTATTTGATTGATTTATATCAAAATTTTCGAAAATATTTTAGAATAAAGCAAAAGAAAAAATATTTGTTTCACCGTGAGTAAAAATTTGTCATGCACTCTCACGCGTGACAAGTTTTGACTAATATGAAGTCGATTGAAAACGTATATCACAAACAAGGATTATTGAAATCATACGTAAATCACTTCATAAAGTGACAGTAATTCAAAATTTTCGAAAATTTTTAAAAAGAGTTGGTTTCTTTGTCATTCTTTTTATATTAAGGCAAAAAAAATATTTTTTTCACCGTGAGTGAAAAGTTGTCACGCACTCTCACGCATGACAAGTTTTGACTTACATTATATTGATTAATTGATTTTCAAAAACTATAAATTTTTATTTTAAAAACCCTTATCACACACAAGAGCTATTTAAAATCACGCGCATAGCACTTCATGAAGTGACTGTAAAATAAAATTTTCGAAAATTTCTAAAGGTAATTATTTTCTTTTTATATTTAATTTTTGTATTAAAAAATAATATTTTTTTACTCACGCTCACGCGTTGTCACGCGTAAAAAATTTTAACCACTGCTTTTGTATAGATTTTAATTTGATTTAATTATATTTTACGTGATTTAAGAAAACATTCATTTTCGATTTCTGCGAAATTTTAATATTGAGCTTTTTTAGTTTTGGCCAAAAAAGATAAAAAATTTCTATAGTGCATCTGTTTAGAAAAAGAGAGTTTTATTCCCGTGAAAAAATTAAGTAATTCCCTGGGAATTATTTTCCGGTAAATGTTAAGAATTAGGCTGTAAATAAAAGATTATCTAGTTGTATTGAAATAAAAAAATAACAAAAAAAATTTAGGGAGCGCTTACACTTATTTTGCCAAATATTTGCTCTTCCATAACAATCCTTAAACTTGTGTTGTTAGTATTAATGTAATGAAGAAAGAGAATCTCCTCACAATATATTGCCCAGCCCAGAAGTAGAAGAAGAAAATTTAGAGTTTGCTGGAGACTGACTAGATGGAATAACAAATAAAATTTATTGATTTTCAAGTGTCAACACATGCAAATGCATCAAGGCTTGCTGACAAAAACCAATTCAATTGCTTCCTGCAACACTTCAACCAGCAATAACAACAAATTGAAATGAATCTGTGTCACCAAAAGGCATAAGTAAAACTAAAGCACAAGAATGCATAAGACTTAGAGAAGAGAAAATTGATGGACAGCAAGAAACTTAATGAAATAAATCTGTCTTTGGTGCTGCTGCACAGAAAAATGTATTAAGAGAGAACTTTTTCAATATACAATTGTTGTTCTGATATGACATTTATAATCCTTTGACCAAAAAAAAAAATATATATAAAATGAAAAAAAAATAAAAATAAATCTCTTTATGTGCACTCAACTAATTGCAGAGTGGTCAGTTGGTGATAGAGAAAGAAATAATTTGTCAACAAGTTTTCAGAAGTAATAAATCATGGTTAAAAATGATTGCTTGTGCAATATCCATGATAAGTCCTAAGAAAAAAGGGAATTAGAAAAAACTTAAATAAATAAAATCATAAATATAATTTTTCAAAAGATTATATGTATATGTATATGAGGAGATATAAAGAGTTTGGCAATAGGGACTTTAGAGGTTTCTTTAACAATGTTGCAGCTTTATCTGTCAAACTGGCTATAATTTATTTAGTTGGTTTTTCCAAACCAACTTGGATGCATTAACAACACGCGTAAATAATAAAATTGTTTTATGAAAATGAGCGTGATACGCCCGAGATGACTTTTCGCAGTGTAGAGGATAACTTTTAGTCTACTCATCCATTTAATAATCAATCAATACCCACTTATCGACATAAGAGTGGAACATGAGAACTCGAGGTAGTCTGCCTTTCACACTATGAAACTTAAGACTACCGTTTGAAGCCCACATATGTGTGTATATTTGCAGTCAGCTGATTCCTGAATCTTACTAATTTTACAATTCTTCCGTTTGAATTTTTTTGGCAAGTTCTCTCTCTGAGAGTAAATTTAAAAATATTTGCAGTAATTACTCATTTACTGAATTTAATCTCAAAAGTAAACAAACAGACCTATGTAAGAATCAACATACATTGCTCTTAATGCTGCATGTACATGATTAGAGCTAACAAATTTTTTTTAAACGTGATGACAAATTCTTCCCAAAAATTTTAGCCCATTATCTACATTAGCATTCTTACACCCACAAACTATAGTTATAATAATAGCTAAAATAATTTTATAGCAAACAACAATTGTTAGCAACAATTCATCAATCTTTAAAATATAAATTTGCCAATTTCCTATTATTTCCATTACAATTTTAGAACGTATTAAAGCCATTTGCCATTAAAAAAAAAGTTGCACATATTCATGCTGTGTAATAAATAGTAATTTTATAATTCATTTATAAATTTCAAATAATAATTGCTAACATTGTGCAATTATTTTTCAAATGCATGAATACGACTAGTTTTATTGCAGCCATCAAATGTTTGCAGCCATAAATGATCTAACATTTATTCATTTACAACAATTCCATATTTCCATTTTACTATCTGCATTTGCTCACAAATTCATTTGTTTTAATATAAAATTGTTTATCGTAAACGCACATTTTGCGTCTGAATGATATAAATTAAAATTAAATTAGAGATAAAAGGGGCAGATTGTGGAAAAATGGCTGGTACCAATTTCATACACATAAAAAATTCATAAAGAAAATATTTTTAAGGAATCTATAGTGAAATATATTTATATGTTGTACACAAAAAAATTTTATTTTAAAAAAATTTTTGCTTTGTTTTTCCTGTGTTTGTTGTCAAAAAAAAATAAATTTTTCCATTTTTCCAACGAGAAACCCCTGAAATGAATACCTTTATAAATAATTTTTTAAAATATGCAGTGAATATGAATAAAATTCCGCGAGAAATTTCTCCCTTTCCCAATTAGAATCTTTTCGTTTTCCCTAATATTTCCCTAATACTTGCTATTGTTTGAAATTGTTCCCCGGGAAAAATTTCTCGCGAAATTTTATTAATGATTGCCCTAATTCCTGTTATGAAAGGTATTTTTTTCTTCAAGTTACTTATTAAAAATAGCAATTTTTCAAAAAGTACTTTTCAAAAAACGTTCTTTTATTTAAAAAAAAGTAATAAAACGTACTTTTTATAAAAAAAGGTGCTATTTACAAAAGGTACCCTATTACACTATTACAAAAAGTACCCTTTTACTGTATGTATGCTTTTTGCAAAAGGTACCTTTTACAAAAAATATCTTCTGCGAAAGGTACTTTTAACAAAAGATACTTTTTACAAAAGGTGCTATTTACCTAAGGTACCCTTTAACAAAAGATGCCCCCTTTATAAGGTACCTTTTAAAAAAAATACCTTTTTCCAAGAGGTACTTTTTACAAAAGGTACTTTTTGCCAGAGACACTTTTTACAAAAGGTACTTTTAACAAAACATACTTTTTACAAAAGGTGCTTTTTTCAGAAGGTACTTTTTGCAAAACATACTTTTTACAGAAGGTACTTTTAACAAAACATATTTTTTACAAAAGTTACTTTCTAGAAAAAATACTTTTTACAAAAGGTACATTTTACAAGAGGTACTTTTTATACAAGGTACTTTTTACTAAAAGATACCTTTTACCAGAGGCACTTTTTACTAAATCTACTTTTAACAGAAGATAATTTTGACAAAAGGTGCCTTTGACAAAACGCAAAAGGTACTTTTTACAAGAGGTACTTTTTACAAAAGGTCCTTTTTGCCAGAGATACTTTTTAGAAAAGGTACTTTTAACAAAACATACTTTTTACATAAGGCACTTTTTTCAGAAGGTACTTTTTGCAAAACGTACTTTTTACAGAAGGTACTTTTTACTAAAATTATTTTTTACAAAAGTTACTTTCTAGAAAAAATACTTTTTACAAAAGGTACATTTTACAAGAGGTACTTTTTATAAAACGTACTTTTTATACAAGGTACTTTTTACTAAAAGATACCTTTTACCTGAGGCACTTTTTACTAAATTTAATTTTAACAGAAGGTACTTTTGATAAAAAGGTGCCTTTTACAAAAGGGTACTTTCTGCAAAAGGGGCCTTTGATAAAAGGGTACATCTTGCAGTAGAAACAACAAAATAATAATTTTGACTATGTATCTTGGAAACCGCAAGAGGCGGCAAACTCGTGAAAGTTTCAAAAACGCTATAACTATATTAAAGAAAGTTCTAAACCGTTAATCTCCCAAGCTAAAATGTAACAAAAATCATCAAAAGTAAAACGGTCGCCAAAAATCACAAAAAAAATAACAAAAAAATCTACATAATGAAAAACCCACTGAAACTAAAAAAACGCTAAAACTAAAATAAACACCAAAAACCAAAAAATTTGGCATGACGAAAAAACGCATCGAAACTTAAAAAAATCGCTTAAACTTAAAATATGTAAAAAAAAACAAAAAAAAAACGCAAAAATCTGAAAAAAATCATAAATAAAAAAATTCCGAAACTAAGAAAATAGTCAATAATAAAAAAAGTGCCAAAAATAAAAACAACGCTGAAACTATAAAAATCGTTAAAACTAGAAGTATGTATACACATTAGGGATGCCAATCGGAATCGATCCCGGAATTTTCAAGATTTCGGGGATCTCGGGATTTCCGGGATCCCGGAATTTTCGAGATTTTGGGATCTACAATTTTCGATAAAATAAATAATTTTTTTTAATAATTATTACTTTAATAACAAATTTTATGCATTTTAAAAGGTTTTATGTTGATAATATATCATTACACAATTGTCTTTAAAGTTAACAATCTTCTACTACGAGTATGAAATAAAAATCAAAAGAATTTGTCTCATCTGTTTTTATGTTGTATAATTACATTTGATGTTAGAGAATTTATACTGAAAACCATAACTAAATCAGAAAATTTGTTTTTCTCTTCAATATATATATAAATTTTTTCTATAATCTTAACAAAAACGAATATACATACATATCAATGGACTTTTTGGAAAACGAAACGCATTATTCGGTAAATATTTCTTACGTTTACGTCAACCCTATAACAAAAAGTTTGCACTTGCCGTGTATTATATTCTACTTCAAATTTATGAATTTTCCAAATGTTATTTCATTTGGAAAGCTCATAAGATTCTTTTTGTTTTGAAAATAATTCTTAGTTGTATATTGTAGCACCCTTGATGAAAATAACAATGAAAAAGTAGTTGATTTGATTTGCTCTTGTTGTTAATTTATAAGAAATGTGTCACGAATAGTCATTAAATTGTTAAAACTGCACTTAAAAAAATTGTATGGGACTTTTATATTTTATAAAAAAATAACATAAAATCAACGAAAATTTTAATTCACAATTTTTTTTATATAAAAATTGCTAAAAAAAATCCCAAAATTGAAATCCCGGGCTTCAATTTTACAAATACCGGTAATCGGGATTTACCAAATCCCGAAAATACCGGGATTTCGGGATTCGGGATTTCCCGTTTGGCATCCCTAATACACATATATTGTTAATTAATTAAAAACAATCGTCAAAAATCAATCAATCAATCAAACAATGAAAAAAACATCGAAACTAAAAAAAAACTTTAAACTTAAACTAAAAATGTGTCAATAACTCCAAAAATCTTAAATAAAAAATGACAAAGGTAAAAACATCGTCAATAACAAAAAATCGTCAAGAACCAAAAAAATCGTCATAAATAAAAAAAAGCTAAAACTAAAAAAAATCGCTAAAACTAGAAATACATATGTGTATGTGTACATATGTAGGTATATTGTAAAATAATAAAAAAAATGTCAAAAAAACGACAAAACTTCAAAATAAAAAAATCGGTACTACAAAAAAACTAAGAAAGTCGTCAATAAAAAAATCGCCAAAAAGAAAAAAAACGCCAAAACTAAGAAAATCGTTAAAAGTAGAACTATGTATATCTGTATGTATTTATATTGTAAAATAATAAAAAAAAAACTAAAAAAAACTATAATGCAAAAAAATTCGCCAAAAACCGAAAAAAAATTACGAAACCCCTAAAAAGTCGCCTTTAAGAAACAAGCTTCGTACAGAACCCTTTATGTGCGAGTGAAAGTCACACTTTACTGAATTTGTTATACTTAAGGGCATAAACGATTCCATATAAAAATTCACTTTTGATTTTTTTTTTCATTTCCCTAAAATTTCTTGCGAAGTATATGAAATGAAATAATGTGATACATTTAACATATTTTGTGCTCATGAACTGAACTTTAACACGAACACCAGGAAAATAATTTATGCCACTGATTTGCGAGCGGTACAGCAATACCTTATTGATGCAAACACACAAAACAATATTAACAATGATGTGGTGTAGCAATTCAATTAAAAAGTATGCATGAGCAAATTTTGAAATTTTATAAAATATAAATAAAGATAAAGAAACAATTTTTTGGGAAAAATCGTTAGCTACATTATTTTGAAGCATAATTCAATTGTTTGGAATAAACAAAAAAGCAGAATATAATTTCTATTAAGGACTATGAGAATATATGTATGAGTACATAAAAATGATTAAATGGAATGTTTCTAATTTCTCTGAATTGTCCGAACGGTATTGAACAAAAATCATACATTTAAATTCTATGGAAATAGTTTACTAGTTAGTTTCATATATTCTTACATTACATTAATGATATTTCTCTATATATGCCTGCGGATCTAAAACATGTTTTTGTGTTTCGACAGCAAAAATTTGCAAAAATTATTTCGAATCTACATGTGTATGAACAATTAGAAATGTTATTCTATAAATAACAAAAAAAAATACATTAACAAACATCTATAATTCATGTTATACTTTCTTTCTTTAAGCAAAAAAAAAAAAAGAGAAGAACATAAAGATTGACAAATTAATGACACTGTCACATTCGTTCCATCAATTCTCTTAAAGAGAAATTCAAGTAAGTATTTGATATTGCACAGTGGGCATTAATAAAAAAAATTTATAATAAATAAATTTTAGAAGAAAAGAGAACAATTTAAATTAAGAGAGAATGAATTTATTCAAAAAAAAATAAGGCATCTAAGAATCCTTTCTAAGAAGTTAATGGAAAGCTTAGTTACTTCATTCCTTATGATTCCTTTTTTTAAAATTAATTTAAGTCAATATTATCCACATATTTTCTCTTGGAGCCATCCACTGTTATTTCTCATTCTTCATCAAGCTTTATATGTATGCGTTTGGACTACCCGTCAAACTTTATCTTGTGAATTATTATTTGGAAGAAAAAAAGCTATTAAATTTTAGCCCCCAAACAGAATTGACAGCCACACTTCTCTTCACTTGAGATTTCGACTTATTATTCCAACTTTTTTTTTACTTTACCAACTACAGCACATGTACAACGTCGTGTACATGTTATTGCACTTGTTTTAGTCAATTATTTATTTATGTTTCATATGTGACATATTTTCTAATTGTCTGTTGTTGTGCTTTGTTCAAAAAAAAAACAAGTGTTTTGATGTCCACAAGACATGTAGATTTTTTTCTTCATATTTAAAGAAATAAACTTCACAGCAAAAAATTAAAGATGGAGATATCGAAATAACTGATATAAATGTTCTTAAAAAACATGATAATTTCTTTAATGAAAAATAGTTAACAACAAAAATACATTTAAGTTGAAAGCTGTTTAAGACCAGTAATAAAAATTCCTACTCTTGGAACTTGAAAAAAATCAATACTGGCAAAGGATTCCATTATTACTTAAGAAAATTATTATTCGACATTTTGCAAGAAGTTTATTATAATTTGAAATTTATTTGCATTTCTGTAACAAATCATCAGTTGCCTTCAACCACACATTTTGAACAGTCAAATAGTTTTTTACAGTCTGTGCATAAGTTATGACTGTTCAAAATGTCAACCACACATTTTCTACTACAGTCTACTGATGATTTGCTATAGCAACAATGAAATGCATATAGACAACATCGGATTACCAGCAGATAAACTTCAAACTACATTATTACTTGACTTTTTTTAAATTTAAGCAAACGGTATTTTTTTTTTTGGTTTTTGCGGATATTTTAGTTTTAAATATATAAATATTTTTAGCGTTTTTTCAGTTTTTGGCTATTTATTTAAATTTCAGAGATTTTTTTTAGTTTTGATGCTTTTTTCTTTTTAGGGTTTTTGGCGATTTATTTTAATTTTAGCGATTTTTTTGTTTTGCTGCTTTTTCTGGCGATTTTTTATTTTTAAAAAGTACCTTTTCGAAATAAGTACTTTTTAGAACAAGAATCTTGAAAAGTACCTTTAAAATAAGTACTTCTTAAAACGACCCTTGGGCAGCAGTAGTATCTTTTATGAAAAAACTATCTGTTAAAAGGAGAGGTTTTTTTAATAAATTTAGAAAAACATATTTTTAAAAAAGTTTATTTTTAAAAAGTACTTTTCAAAAAAATATATTTTTGTAACAGAAAGAAAGAAGTGCATAACCTTAAAAACCACCTTTGTAAAAAGTACCCCACTAAAAAACCTTTGTAAAAAGTACCTTTTGCAGAAAGTACCTTTTTAAAAAAGTACTTTTGTAAAATTAACCTTTGTAAAAAGTACCCCACTAATAAAAACTTTGTAAAAAGTACCTTTTGTAGAAAGTACCGTTTTAAAAAAGTACTTTTGTGAAATTTTGTAAAAGTACTTCACAATAAAAAGGATCGTTTAAAAAAGTACCTTTGTAAAAATTACTAAGGAACCTTTGTAAAAAGTACCTTTTGAAATAAGTACTTATTGTAGAGAGTACCTTTGTAAAATTTTGTAAAAGTAGCTTTGTAAAAAAGTACCCTTCTAAAAATTTATATTTGTAAGAATTACTCTTCTAAAAGTACCTTTTAAAAAGTACCTTTGTAAAAAGTATATACTTTTTAAAAGTGTACCCTTGTAAAAAGTACTTTTTAAAAATGTACCTGTATAAAAAGTACTTTTTAAAAGTGTACCCTTGTAAAAGGCACTTTTTAAAAAAGTACCTTGCAAAATGTACTTTTGTAAAAAGTACCATACCAAAAAAAATACCTTTGTAAGAAGTACCTGTGTAAAAAGGAGCTAACTAAAAAAGTACCTTCATGAAAGTACTTCTCTAAAAAAGTACCTCTGTAATAAGTAATTTTTTTTTAAAAAGGTACTTTTTTAAATAAGTACTTTTTGAAAAAAGGTAATTTTTCAAAAAAGGTACTTATTACAGAGGTACTTTTTTAGTGAAGTACTTTCATGAAAGTAATTTTTTAAAAAGGTATTTTTTTTAAATAGGTACTTTTTTAAAAAAAGGTACTTTTTCAAAAAAGATACTTATTACAGAGATACTTTTTTAGTGAAGTACTTTTATGAAGGCACTTTTTTAGTTAGTCATGAAGTCATAATGTTTTAAAATCCTTGTTTGTAAAAAAAAATTAATAAAATAATTTAAAACATTATGACATAACGACCTTTATGACTACCCTTTGAATCTCCCCCTAAAATATAAAAATCTTTGAATATCCTACGTGTTTTCGCATAACACAAAGTTCAAGAAAAAAAAAACTTCTACAAGAAATTACTTGGCCTTACAATCCTTGTGGTCATGTGTTGGTTGTGCTCTGTTGGTTTCACGTTTGCATCAAATCAAATACTATAAATCATAATTGTAAGATTTAACTGCTTGTGTGGCATATAAAATATTTTCTTTAAAACTTGCTCAAACAAGTCTGCTTTAAATGAAAACGAAATTGTTTAAGGTCATACAGTATAAATGAGGAATATCTTAAAATGTTAAATAAGATGTGTGGGATAAGCTTAATGATATAAAAGTTTGAGTTTGAGTGGTCATTTCATTCATGACAACATTTGCTGTCACGTTTATTAATTTGTCACACTCGAGCAAAGGACGTGCGTGTTAATAGCAAATAGAGGAAAAAAGGCAATTTTAGATTTTAATAATAGATTTGAACATGTTCAGTTAAGCATTTTATAGATGTTTGCAAAGAAAAATTGAGACAATAAAAATGTAATAAGCAGCAATAATTGAAATCGTTTGCAAATTATAAGATTTAAATGAAAATGGGAAATAGCAGTGTGTTCATCTAGTTCATCTTAGAACATTCTAAGTGGTGAATATAACATTCATGGTAAACAAGAACACAACGGAAATTTCCCTTTGCTAGAATGCAAAAATTTACCAGGTATAGATGTGGTGGGGTAAGGGAAACCATAATTCTCCTAAAAATTTAGGGTTATGCTGTAAAAACTTCCCATATGAAATATTATCCAGCTCACATCTCTTCTAATATCGCTTCGATAACAAAATATTTAAAATGTCCACGATTCTAGACCTTTTAAGATAATTTTCCAAGGACACACTTTACCACTTGTCCTACAGTAGACACAAAAGTGTCTGCAAAGAATTTTTTGTTTTTTTTATAACTACAAGCCAAACACTCCTTTGATACCCTCTCAACCCTTGTAGTGTAGTGTAAATATGACAAGAGGAAACAAACACCAAAAGGAAATTAAAAAATTATATATATTTTTTTAATTACACAAAAGGAAAGAAAAAGTATAAAACTTCTGTTAAATACTTTGCTAAGTGGTTAAAACGATTAAAAACATTTTCATCTAACCCTTTAAAAAAAAAAACACAAAGTTATTCGCCCTAAAGATGTGACAGAAGCTAAATGCTTGTTACTTATTAATTTGTTTATGTCCTGTGGCTTTTTTTGGAATTTATTTAAAAAATAATTTGGAATTTTTTTTATGTCCTTTGATAAAATACTTACTCAAATTTATTATTTTTCCTTAGATAATAATAACAAGAGCAAGTCAAAGGAATTTTTCTAAAAACACATATTTAAACTCTGTTGCGTCCAAAGCGAGAGTAGAAAAACCTAAAAAAAAATTGAGGCTTCAAGGCACAACAATATCACCCTTTTTATAATTAATAAGAAAAAAAAATGTTTAAAGGGAATTAATGTGCCTACCAACATACATATCCTTACATAAAATACCAAATGCCCTATCTAACACAAAATTTATAAAATCCCTGGTATTTATTTTACCAATTAAATAACGACTTTTTTTATTTTTTTTTAGATTGTGAAAGTTCGCTTTAAACACCGCAAAAATTTTCCATTTTAACATATATTTTCCTCCTTCTGAAGTATTATGAAAATGTCAGTTAGGGCCTTTTGCGTTGGGCCTAACGGTACATAAGTATGTTAAGAGCACGCAGATTATTTAGCTTTTCTCGTTTTACAACTCTTCTATTGTTCGTTTTGTTATGGCACTGCATCGTTGCAGCGCCTCTGGTGTTAAGTAGGCTCATTACTTTAGACTGCTATAATTGCTACAAATATCGACAAACGAGGAAGCTCCGATATGCATAAGCATAAAAACTAGTGCATACCCAAAAAATCAATAATGTTGGTTAGACTGAGTCTAGTTACAGATTGAATTAGAGCTTTCGAAGGCCGTCACTTGCTTTGTAGTCAACGCACTAACTATTTCAAAAAATAGTAGAGCTGGGTCCAACTCGATCAAACCCATGTAATTTTAATGGGGGTTTTCCAGCGTTGCCATATTTTTTTCTCAAAAGCCTTCAACTCGAATAAAAATCCTTTTTTAGTGATTTTAATCAAAATATAAATATGCATTGATTTCACTGAATTCAGACTCAGGAAAAATTTTGTTTGTTTCAAATGAACTAACAAACGTAAATAACACAAAATAGGTATTTACTGACTAAAACATATATGAACATAATTCATACTTTTGATGAAGAAAAGAAGAAAATATGTCAGTAGTTTAGTCAAAAGGACCTTAAATAATAGACTAAAAGTACCAAATATCATATTCTTAAAAATCTTATTTTTAACAAAAAATGTTTTTTAATTTTTTTAACATCCCGAAAAACTATGAAAATAAATTAAATCTTCACATATGTTAACGCTGGTTTGATCATACGTGTGTGTCTAAAATAAATGAACCGTCTCCTTTTTTTTGAAGGGTACTTTTTCCAAAATATCCTTTTTCAAAAACTACTTTTTTCCCTAAATACTTTTTCTTAAACGGCGCTTTTTTTAGAAAGCACGTTTGTCAAAAGGTACTTTTTTTAAAAAGTACTTTTTTAAATATTTAATTTTTATTAAGTACGTACATTTTTCCGAAGGAATTTATTTCAATACTACTTTATTCAAAGATACTTTTTTCAAAATATCGTTTTTCAAAAGGTATTTTTTTTTCTAAAGGTACTTTTTCCAAAATGTACCTTTTTTTTAAAAGGTACTTTTTTAAAGGAGTACTTTTTTCAAAGAATACTTTTATCCAAAGAGTATGTTTTCCAAAAGGAATTAAAAAATAATAATATTTTCAGAAGGTTTCAGGTAATTTTTTCAAGAAGAACTTTTTTCAAAGGTACTTTTTTCAAATATTACTTTTTTCAAAAGCTACTTTTTTCAAGAAGTACTTTTTTTTAAACAGTACTTTTTTTCAAAGAGTATTTTTTCAAAAGGAAGTTTTTTACAAATTTTGTATTTTCAAAAGGTACGTTTTTGCAAAGAGCAACCTTTTTTAAAGCGTACTTTTTTTTAAAAGGAACTTTTTTAAAAATTTCATATTTTGAAAAGGTATTTTTTTCCAAAAGGAACTTTTTTTCAAATGATGCTTTTATCAAAAGGCACTTGTTTTCAAAGGATATTTTTTCAAAAGGAAATTTTGTGAAAAAGGAACTTTTTTCAAAAGGTACTCTTTAATTATGTACTTTTTTCAGAAGTACATTTTTCAAAAGCTGATTTTCGTACCAGCTACTTTTTTCAAAAGTTTTTGTTTATAAAATATATTTTTCCAAAAAGTACTTTTTTGTAAATTACTTTTTTCACAAGGTACTTTTTTGTAAATTACTTTTTTTAGAAGTTACTTTTTTGTAAATTACTTTTTTCAAAAGATAAATTTTTTCAAAAGCTACTTTTTTTCCAAAGTTACTTTTTTTGAAGGTAATTTTTTTTCATTAGGTACTTTTATCTCACAAATTAAATTTTTCCAAAAGGCAATTTTTCCCAAAGGTATTTTTTTTCAAGAAGTATGAGTACTTTTCTTAAAAATTTAATTATTTTCAAAAGGTACTTTCTTAAAAAGGAACTTTTTTCCAATAAGTACTTATTTTAAGTAAATTTTTTTTCCAAAGGAACTTTTTTCAAAGGTACTTTTTTCAAATAGTACTTTTTTCAAAAGGAACTTATTTTAAAAGTTAAATTTTTTCAAATGCTAATTTTTTCTCATGTTAATTTTTGTTTTAAATTTACTTTTTTTATAAGGTACATTAATTTCAAAAAGGACTTTTTTCAAAGAGTACATTATTTCAAAAGGTACTTATTTTAAATAGTATTTTTTCAAAAGATACTTTTTTCAAAAGTTACTCTTTTTCAAAAAGTGTTTTTTGTTTAAATGTTATTTTTTTAAAAAGGTGCTTTTTTTAAAAGGAACTTTTTCCAAAAGGTACTACTTTTCAAAACTTACTTTTTTTCAAAAGGTACTTTTTTTCAAAAAGTAGTCTGTTTTCAAAATGTACTTTTTTCGAAAAGTAATGTTTTCAATATTTTGGCTCTTTAAATGGTGCATAGTCGGCCATATTATTTCATATGCTTCATTTTAATTTAACAATTTAAACTATCGAAAAACAGCCCAAATGCTAAATGTATTTATTTTCCTTCATATCATTATTTCTTAGTAAAATTTTTGATGCGGTCAATCATGAAATGTTCACCAAATAATTATGAACATGTACAATATTCAATTGCATTAATTCCTCTCCTACTCCATATTGGTAAAATAGACACGTATGCAAATAACTGGAATTATTGTATGAAACAACAAAATCTCTAATGCAAAAGCCCCAAAGCAGTCAAAGAAATAAATTCATTGGAAATTGTTGCAAAATAAATTAATTTTCCGAACTGATCACAATTGCAATTTAAATTCTGAATAATTTGCAATAACTATGTCCATATAGTATATGTGAAACTAAAATGCAAAATTGTATGTTTTCAATTCTAAAATGTATAATAATGAGGGGAAAATATAAGTTGCCCAAATGAAAATAATTAAATAAGAATTTTAATGCAAGAAAGTTTTTATAATGTCAAAAAAAGTTGAATTTTGTGTGGCTTTAAAATATTGAAAAGTATTAAAATCATATTAAAGAATGGAAAAGTAACTACAACAGCGAATAAAACGCAATAAGTAGTAAAAAATATTAGTTGTGATAATTCACAAACAAAAAAGTTAAATCATCGCCCCAGCCCACTAGTTTGGCCGACTCTTAGTTATTCTAGTTTTTAATTTCCTATCACCACTTTATCTAGAAGTTCTTTTGCTACCGCCCACATATTCTTAACAATGAAATTTATAAGATGTGCTCAACAAACAAATTTGTAACTTACACAGCCTACTTAAGAAAATTAAGTAGAAAATTCAACGAGTTTCGCTCAATGGCAACAAAAACAACTGAAAACACTCGCACACACCCACACACACACAGACATAAATTATTTAAATTTCACACATTCAAACAGCTTCCACAAGTTCCAGAATGAAACAAATTTATGGGAGAACAAAAACAAAAACAAAAACAGAAACAAAAACAACAAATTTGAATAAATTAATTTCTCTGAGGGGGTGTGGAGAAGAGAAGGTTCCGTTATTTTAACAAATGACGATAAATAGAAATGATAATGAAATTTTGTTGTTTTTGTAAAAGTATCTTTATAAGATTTCAAAGCATATTTTAAGGCGGGCGTTGAAAAAAATTTATATTTTAAATTGTTATACTAAAAACAATTGAAAGAATAATATTAAATTTTTTGTAATAAGAATAATGTAATATTCTCATTAGCTTAATTGATATTAAAATTTTAATAATTTAATCACTAGTATTTGATTTTTATTGTATAAATGTATTTATGATTCATTGATTTCATTTGCATAATTTGTGGTTTTTATATGCAAATATATAAATATGATAATTTGTTAATTTAGCTTGTGTAGTAATTCATAAATAGAACACTTCCTGTTGTTTTTGTTTTTGTCAAAAAAAAAAATATATATATAAAATTTCATTATTATTTCCATAATTTAAAGTGGAAGAAATGTGAAATGATAATTAAATTCATTGAGGCTGAAGTTACTTACAGGTTTACATGAAATTTTTTTAGGAAATGTTTGTTTGTAGGCCATAAATGTAGGAAAACCAGCGTGATTGGTCAAATGCTATGGTATATAAACGCCAAAAGAAGCTTAAGCGACATAATATTGGTAGAAAAAATTAAGTTCAAAAGATACTTCGCTTAAGCGTTTTTGGTGGTTATGGCTCTATATTTTAAGGGAATTTTTCGGAACTGGTTTTCTTTTTAAATTATTGTACAATTATGTACGAGTATTATGGTTGTATTGTTTTAATAATAAAAAATATCAAATCAAAGAATTTAAAACATTCGTTTTAAAAATTTTAATATATTGAGCCATAACCGCTTCAAAAAAAACTTAAGCAACTCTGTGGTTGTGTGGTAGTGATGCTAGCCTATTAGTCTAAATGTAGAGGGCTCTAGACCCTGGATGTTTTTGAAAGACAAGCTATTCGCTTTGCATGATTGTGTTTTTTATAAAAAATAAAAATAAAAAATTAGCTTCAGATAATCACTTTTTTCGTTCGTTAGGAGAAAATTTATCATTTATGGTCGTAATTAGTCGATTTTATTTATTTATTTATTTATCCAAAAAAAAATCGAAAGTTATGTCGCTTAAGCGATTTTTAGCGGTTATGGCATGATGTAAAGAAGGATCAAATTATCAATTTGATGCAACATGCCGTTCCCAACATTCTCATATTATGTTCCCTACACCATGTGTAAGAGGTACATATCAACTCATTTAATATAGGGTGCAACATAGTTGTTTTGTTTACATTGTTTATTAACATTGTTAGTAGTGAATGTATCCTGGAATTCTCATTCAGTTATTAAGTGAAACTGATCAAGACTGCCCCTTTTGAAACCAATCGGGGCAAGTGACGTCTTTGTACTAGTGGCTTCACTGCTGCTCTAGATTTTAGTCCATTCTTGCTGCACACTAGTTATATATATGTTTTATTTCATCAACTAGTCAAGCAATTAAAGGTTATTCCTTAAACAAAGGAAGCAGGCCTTTAGTTAGGGAGACTATAGAAGGAATGATGCGAATGTATGGCCTCCTACTCAAATGACAACCTCACCGAACTTGGTATTCCCTGTTTTGCTAACAAGCCTGTGTCGACTGAGAGTAGGTGGTATGTAATAAAGAACTGCATAGACGAAATACTATTGCCGCACAAAAAAACAAAAATTTTATTGGTACCAAAAATAATATTTTTATGAGGAAAAAAATATAAATAAATTAAAATATCTGAAGTGGTTGAGTCAAAAAACATATATGGAGATAAGAATTATTATACTTTACATATCTGTGGCAATAAGGAAAAAGTGATTAAGTTAAAATTATAATTATATTTAAGCTTTCAAGTAGATTTTCAGAACTTTATTTTTTTTACAGTTAAATTGGGCAACTTAAATTTTTTAGTTTTATATTCAGTCCATCACACTGTAAATAATATATTCAATCGGAAATATAGCAAAGTATAACATAAGTTAAGATATTATTCCCTATGAGATTTTAAATTGAAAGAATATAAGCAATGATTGCACAAAATAATTGAGATTTTCCTTAGAGGTACATTTAAATATTGAGATCACAGCGGTGCCATTAATTCAAAATCCGCTTATCTCGACTTAACTACTTTTTGCTTTTTTCCGCATGTCCAAACCCGTTTGGACAATAACTAAACGTGTCAGATTTTATTCATATTTTTATATTTAATTATACAAATGGCAATGATTATATTTACGCATGAATTGTATTAAATTAATTCACCATTTTAAAAATCTGGAAATTGGAAAATGAGCAAATTTTCCAGTTTCCAACTTCCAAATGTCAACACGTTAAGGCAGAATTTCCTAAATCGTAGTTGTCATGAGATTTGAAATAAAAAAGAAATTCACTTATCCTTGAGCTATCAAATTGTTCGAACTTAAATTTTAATGAAAATTGGATTCAATCATCTTTACAACCTTACATTCATACGTGAATATATATTGTATATAACCAGTGAAGAAAAAAAATCTAAAATAAAAAGGCAAAATCTAAACTAAAAGCGAAAGTGAAAGGGAGATTTATCTTGCGTTAAAGGATATCTTACTGGATAAAACAAGGTAATATCCACATTGTTTAATGAAACCATAAGAATTAATTATCTCGTTCTTTGTTCTTCATTCCCTTAACCCCTAAATTATAACTATTCCTGACGAGTGTTTATAATTGGATTTCCCTTTCAAGGTTGGCCTATTCATCATCTATAGCGTTCCCTCCTTGGAAGAAAATCTTTAAAATAAAACCCCCAGTTATTTCACCGCAAATATATCAAAATAAAAACTAAGTAATATTTGCCTTTGTCGGTATTGTGTAGCAGAATTATTGGCTAAATAAAATATTCAATAAAATTGCACAACTTCAAAAATTTAATACGCATCATTAACACCAGAGGCGCTGCAACATTTCATTATTTAAAAAAACGTGCCAAAAAGCAGAGTTGTAAAAGAAAGAAGTTTTCCTCTATATCTTCCTACATCATCTGTCTTCTCTATCAATATTATTTTCCTAAAGAAGGTAGCAACTAGTAAAGCATAGTAGTAGGCATTCATTGAATGAGTGTTAAAAAAAATATTCTAAACACTTCCAGACAATTCAAGTCAAGGAACAACCATTCAACACAGTTTTCCTTAACTTTTATGCACATACATTTCAATCTTTCTCCTTTAAGTACTTCTAAAATTATAAGTCAAAAGCGCTTAGTTTGTGGCTTATAATACAAAACTTTTTCATATTTAAACACTATTTTCCACAAAAAAAAAAAAAAAAAAAAATAAAGTAATTTCAGCAGTAAATAAGAAACTCATAAATTAATTCAAAATTTAGCTTAACTGTTGACTAAATTAAGCCCGATATTGAAACAAATGTGCTCTTTATGGCCTCTTGTGTGTAAGGAAATTTTCAAATTAACGTTTTTAGAGTGACACTCTGCCAAAAATAGAAATTCCTAATAGTGCTGCTTGGTAATATTTTTTTCCTTCACTTCTTTCCAGCATTTTGCTTAAACTAAGCAGTGGAAGCTCTTACGAATGGACAATCAGCTTCCCAGAAATTTTTCTCCCTTAAAGAAAATTATTCTAAATGAGTTTTCTTTAAAGCCCAGAAATATTCCTTGGATTTAGAAGTAACATAGTTATAATGTATCCATGAGCACCATACAGCTTTTACTGTACTACTGAAGTTAATAATCATGTCTATGTATGTATGTATGTAAGTAAGTACATATTTGTGTAAGCATCCAACTACTGCCAACAACGAACGCACAAGTTTGCGTCTGTGTTATAAAATCTTGAAAAGCGTATAAAAAATTCTATCCATATTTTCCCCATAATTTCATTTGTTGTAATTATTAGAAACACAGACACGCACTAAAAACCTCAACAATGTTTAACATGCACTTAGAAATGTCGTCGCTATTTTTAATGGCTTCCACATGTTTTAAATTAAAGCGTAACAATAGCTTTAAGCTAAGAGCCAGCCATCCAGCCACATTGGAATCCAAAAAACAACAACTGTTTTAATTAAAATAACAATTCATATCGATTTTCATATTCCCAACTGTCATTAACTTTCTTTTTGCGTATTTCCTTAAGCACCAAAATTTATATAAAGGAAAGAAAGCTAAGTACTTTATTTAAATGAAATTCATGCCCATCAATTCATGTCTAAAATAATATTAAATATAAAATATAGAAGACAATTTAAGAAATATGTAATAATTACATATAATTTTTCAAAACAAGCAAATAGTCACGAATTCACTTTAAAATTATATTAAGATAATTTCTAGCAAAAATAAATTTCCATCAATTAATCCAGACGTCAAAATATTACTTTCGATTACGCTTACATGGGAAGTTACCTGCGTCTTAAAGTAAGTATCAGTATGTTTTAAAAAAGTACCTTTAAAAAAATTACTTTTAAAAATAGCCTTTTACAAACCTTTTAAGAAAACGTACCTTTTAAGAAGAAATACTTTTTAAGAAAAAGTAATTTTCACGGAAAAGTACCTTTTTAATAAAAAGTACTTTTAAAGAAAAAGTACCTTTTACGAAAAAGTTCTGTTTTAAGGGAAGTACTTTTAAAAAAAGTACTCTTTAAGAAAAAGTACCTTTTAAGAATAAGTACCTTTTAATAGAAAGTTCTTTAAAAAAATACTTTTAAAGGAAAAGTATTTTCAAGAAAAAGTACATTTTAATTAAAGCTACTTATTAAGAAAAAGTACCTTTAAGAATGAGTCACTTTTAATAAAAGGTATCACGTAAGAAAAATATCTTCTCAGAAAAAGTACCTTTTGCGAAAAAAAGTATATTTTAAAGAAAAACTACTCAATAGTACTTTTTAAGAAAAAGTACCTTGTAATTAAAAGTACTTATTAAGAAAAAGTACCTTTTAAGAAAGAGTACCCTTAAGAAAAAGTACCTTTTGGAAATACATAAGTACCTTTTAAGAAAGAGTACCTTGTAATAAAAGGTACCTTTTAGGAATAAGTACGTTTTAAGAAAGAGTACCTTTTAAGAAAAAGTTCCTTATAACCTTTTAAGAATAAGTACATTTGAAATAAAAGTACCTTTTAAGAAGAAGTTCTTTTTAAGAAAAAATAGTTTTTAAGCCAAAGAAATCACTTATTAAGAAATAGTACTTTTAAAAAAAGCACCCTTCAAAAAAAAGTAACTTTTAACAAAAAGTACTTGTTAAGAAAAAGTACTCTTTAAGAAAAAGTGGCTTTTAAGAAAAAATACCTTTCAAAAAAAAGGAACTTTTCAAAAACAAGTACCTTTTCAAAAACAAGTACCTTTTCAATAAAAAGTACTTTTTTGAGAAAAAGTATATTTTCAATAAAACGTGTTATTAAAGTAATTTAATGCTCCTTTTTAAGAAAAAAACCTTTAAGTAGCTTTTAAGAAAAATTCCTTTTAAGAAGTAAATATTCAGAAAAAGTAAATAAAAATATTTCTAATATAAGTGCCTTTAAATAAGTACCTTTGAAAAAAAATACCTTTACAAAAAGTACTTCTTCAAAATAAGTAGCTTTTAAAAAAAGTACATTTACAATAAGTACTTTTTTAATAAATTACCCTTAAAAATACCTTTTTAAGAAAAACTACCTTGTCAATTAAAATTACCTTTTCAATATAAACTACTTTTCAATAATATGTACCTTTTCAAAAAAAGTACCTTTTTAAAAAAAGTACATATTTTAAATAAAGTACCTCTTCAATAAAAACCACCTCTTTAATAAATAGTACAATTTCAATAAAAAAAATACTTTTTAAATAATAAGTACCTTTTCAAAAAGAAGTACGTTTTAAAAAAAAGTACCTTTTCAAAAAGGTACATCTTCAATAATAAGCACCTCTTCAATAAAAAAAGTACTTTTCAAATAAAAACTACCTCTTCAATAAAAAGTACCTTTTCAAAAAAAAAGTACCTTTTCAATAAAACAACTGCACCCTGTCAAAAAATACTTGTGTGGCAACACTCTATCTTGAATAGCTGTTGTTGTTATTTACATTTATTTTCTTTTTACATACTCTTTATATCTGCAATTTGATGCTGAAAAAAAGTCAGCCAGTGTAGTAATGGTAAAGTAAGAAAATAAAAAACATGTTGATTATTGAGTTCTTGTTTCAACTTTGTTATTTGTTGTTGAGCTTCTCATTTATTTAAATGAAAGTTTATAACATAATAAATCTAGTTGTTCTAAGAAACTTTGGGTAAAGGTTCCCTGATGATCTGCATTAGCAACAGTGAAATGCGCATAGGATCCAGCTAAACCCCTCAATAATCAATTTCAATGTATTTTATTAAAAAATATTTTACTGAACAAGTAAAATATAATTTTGGGATTATTAGTGCGTTTACAAATTTTAAACTTAAAACAAAGTGCCTTTTGAATAAAATAAGTACCTTTTCAATAAAAATTACCGTTTCAATGAAAAGTACCGTTTAAGAAAAAATACTTTCGAACAAAAAGTACTTATTAAGAAAAAGTACCTTTTAATTAAAAAGTATATTTTTATTAAAAAACTACTTTTTAATAATTACTCTTAGAAAATGTAAAAAAATACAACAACAACAACATGGCAGGGTCATTTCTAAATTATTGTTATTTTCTTGAAAGAAAAATTATCATTTTCCTTAAAGGAATTTTCTTTAAAAAAATATATATATCCTCTTAATTTTAAAACTACAAAGAAAATCATAATTTTATAAACATAATTCACATGACTTGATTTATTAAGCTTGAGGAGTATAAGGACACAAGTTGACCTAAAAAGAAATTTTTAATGATGATGAAATACATAATTTAAAATTATTAAGATATAAAACTTTAAGAAGTTAAGTTTCATAGTTGAATTATAACAAAAAAAATAAATAGAATTAATCAAGATAATTCAAAACAAAGTATTTTATGAATTTAATCTTTATTAATGGACGACAGCATGACGAATGTTTGATGTTAGAAAATCTTTTGGCCAAAAAAAAAATATATCACATTCATAAAATAAAAGTATCCCTTAGAGGCATTTTAATATAATGAAAAATTCATTGAAATAATGTCATATAAATGCTGTTCAAGAAGCAAATAAACTAACTAATGAATTTAAAAGTTGAGAGAAAAAGTTTGGAACAGTGGGGCACAGAACAGTTTTTTAAAGGCTCGTTATGGTTATTTAATTTTAATTTATTTTTATGATTAAATAAATAATAAGCTTAAACAGAAAAATTTTGTAAAAACATAAGAAATATGGACTAGAAAAAGAATACGAGAGATTTTAAATTTTTACTTTATCTGTTCCGCTTTTCATAAAAATTTTTGTTTCGTTTTGCATTCACTAACAATCAACCAAGTTAAATAAATAAAAAATTAAATAAAAAAAACAATGAAATATTCAATATTGAGAGAAATAAAATAATTCATGATTTTTTTATATAAAAAATAAATCTAAAAATATATAAAAGTGCAAATTTTGTGAAGTATTTCTAAGTTTACATTTCTAGTAGAATTTTTTATAAAGGTATTCATTTCAGGTTTTTCTCGCCGGACAAATGGCAAAATGTAATTTTTTTGACAACAATTACCGGAAAAAATATTCAAAAATATTTTTCAAAATTTTTTTTTCCTGCGTTTTTTGTAAAAAAAAATTTAATTTTTCCATTTTTCCAACAAAAAAAAACTGAAATTAATAATTTTTATTTATAAATAAAATTTTTTTAATTTGTTGATAAAATTTTGCCTAGATATAATGGACAAACTGTTAGCTTAGTATTTTATTTCCTGACAAGTTTTTATAAATTTTTACAACAACAAAAAGCTAAGAGCTTTAACTTTTAATACTTGTTTTTCAATTGATTGTATTGTTATCATAAGAAAGCTTTAAATTTTTCTAGATTTATAAAATATCTTCTAATGCTCTTTTTGTAGTATGAAAGAACAATATAAAATTTCGGTTTTGTATAAAAGATTTATTTAAAAAAAAATCCCCTTAAAATTTTTATGCTTAACACATAATTGTACAAGAAACCAAACAATTTTATATC
Organism: Tachina fera; assembly: GCA_905220375.1. NCBI lineage: Eukaryota > Metazoa > Arthropoda > Insecta > Diptera > Tachinidae > Tachina > Tachina fera. The sequence goes on from LR999963.1 coordinate 184,750,165, forward strand.
AAGACAAAATATAATAAAATTGGAGAAACCTGTTGGATTCGCACGAAAAATTCTGAGTTCAGGGTTTTATACTCTACTCACAATACGTCATAATAAATGTAGTAACGAACATGCTGAAGCGTGCTTCTGAAAGTAAGCTTTATTTATATAATACACACACACACAAACAAACATACACACACGAGCACACTCTTCATCAATTATATTCCTTGCTTGATTTAAGAAATTGAATCAAGTTGATATTTACGCTTGTTTCATCCACACGTGTGCCCTGCATACAAGATGTGTGTATGTCGAAGCTTTAAAGTATATTTATTTCGATTGGTGGGGGGGGGGGGGGGGGGAATTACAAAATATTTCAACAAACAATTGGATATTAAAGAAGCTCAAATATTCTTAACACAGGATTTTACACTTAAACTTTACGTTTCCTTGGGGATCACAAGGGGACTATTTAGGATTTTATTTTTAAAACCTTACACAAGCAACTTTTACTTATGTAATATGCTTTTTCGATATTATTGAAACTTTTTGCTTATTTTAATGTATTTTCTTTCAAATCTACTTATAAGCATATTAATGGATTTTGTATGTTTGATTTATTTTTAACTGAGTTCTTAGAAGGTGGGAAAGCTGCTTAATTCAATTGTATTTTTCTTAATAAGCATCAATTCATAACTATATCATTTGTAAGCCCATTTAATCTCATTGTCATAAAAAAATTAAGTTACGACGCGTGTCGTATGTCACATACGACCGCAACATATAGTAAACACAAAAAAAATTATTCTCAAAAAACTTGTCAAACAAACGTTTTATTGAAATTAAATTTTGTTCCAGAAAAATGTTTGTACCAATTTTATATTATTAAAAAAAAACTTTTTTGGCTGCTTATCGGCATTTATATGTATACAAAAATATCAATGAAAATAAGCAACAAAAAAGGCTCAACAGTCCCACTTGACCTAGACTTTTCTTAATGATTATCGTTTTCGAATATATCTGGAATATTTATCATACAAAACTATCGAGAATTACTTGCAAAAATTAAACGCATTAAGTTTACCAGTCGCTCAGTTTTGTTAGGAAAATATAAAAAAATTTGATTTCAAAGGTTTGCCAGCAAAATCAAAAGTGATCTAATATCAAACTAATTTCGATATCGTAAAAAGGCAGCTGAAAGGGAAATTTTTTTTTGAAATTATTATTTTAATTTATTTATTTTATTTTCTTTAAGCCTTATTAAAGCCTTATTTATAAAAACTATTAAAAAATAAACAGCCTTATTAATAGAAGTTATTGAGGTTTTATAAACGGTTTTTAGAACAAAATTTTCATACAAAATTGTTTCTATTAAGGTGTTTATAAAGCCTTTATAAAACCTTAATAATTTTTATAAATGAGGCTGTTTATTTATTAATTCTTTAACTTGTACTGCAGGATTCGAACATGGTATTTGCAGGCTAACAGAGTAGCACACATCCACTTGGTTATCGCCAGACATTCGAAAAACTATCGAGAAAATTTCACTTTAGCGATCCTTTGATTTTTTTTACATCTGCGAAAATACATAAATCGAAAAATTTTGTTTCGAAAGCTCTTCACCTTAGTGAGCATTTTTTTATACCAAATCCCAGGTCGTACCCACTTGATTAACACCAATCAACACTTCAAAAGCAAATGCTCTCAGCCAAACTCTGGTACAGTGACATTTGTAACAAGACTGCCTAGAAATTTCAGAAAGAAATTGTTTGAATGCGGCATATAGTTGTTTGAAAAAATCAGATTTTTTTTTTTAAATTATTAAGCATTCTTGCATTTGAATTTACAAATTTATTTGTAGGACCTAAATTTAAAAAAAAATCATATTTGGTTCAGAAAATTTTGTGCTTGAATTGGAAAATTAGTTTTTTTTTGTGTACTGGAGTAACTAACTAATTCCGACAATATAAATATTTTTTTAGAATTTTTAAAACTTTTTTATTATATAGATTCTCAAATATCATATTTGAAAGAAAACTATCGTGTATGATTTTAAATTCGTCTACAGGAGTATTAATAATTTTTTGAAATCGAGAAATTTACTCGGATTCGGCTTACAGCAAAGGGCCGAATGTTTACTCTAATACAAAATCGTCGTTAGTTGAAGATTAAATACGACACTCGTAATTGGCCTAAAATATAGACGGAGCCATGTTATACTCACTAATATTTATTTTGTAATTTTATTTAAACCAATCGTCTGATCTCTAATAAGCCTGGCACACCTTAAGCTCTCATAATGTCTTAACCTAAGATTTGAAAAAGCAGACGGGTCACGCCCATTAAAATTTAATAATAAATTTAACCAATTTTTACTTAACTAACTCTTATGCAACCTATGAAACTGGCAAGCACTTTGGAAGCTTAAGGTGCAAGAATATTGCATTTAAAAATTGAGGGTAACACGCCCATTAAATTTTTATATTTTATATAAGTTTACCCAACCGATACCTAAAAAGGTCGGGTCATAATTAGAATTTTGGAAGCAAGACAATTGGCCCTGTTCTGTTAACCGATCGATTTGAAATCGCACGATTTTAGAAAACTAACTCCGACCATAGAAATAATTTTTTAGATTTTATTAAATTTTTCGATTTCGATTTACAGAACAGGACCAAATATTTTATTTTAAAAGAATTCGTGCTCACTCATTCAACTACAAAAAAAATGTACATTGAATCTTATGATTAAAAGAAATTCCTCATATTAATACATTAGACTTAACGTCAAACAAATCTAGTTTAATATTTATTAGCTTTATATTATTAAATATAATTTTATTTACCAAATCTTCAAGGTATTGCCTGTGAACAGAGCACACTGTAGATGATAAGACAAATAATAAAACTATTTTATTTCAATGAAACTAAATTACTTTTAACTTTTTATACTAAACTTAATTAAAATTTGTTTTTACTCGAGAAATAATTTCTTAATCGGACTCAAGTTCAGCATTAACTTTGTAGTTGCTTGCAACTGTTTGTTTTTAAGTTGACAGTACATATATAAAACTGTGATTACCAAGCGAACATATTTGTGACGCTTGAACACGATAATTTTTAAAATACATATTTATGATTTTAATTGAGCTTTAAGGAATTTTTAACTAAGGAATAATTTCTTAATCGGTATCAAGTTCTGGGAAACTATTCTGTAATTCGAAACAAAAGAAAATGCTTTCGAACTTGCATTTAATTACCATAAAAATTAGAACTTGTTTTTTTATGTTTTGAATTATAGATTAGACCGCCAGTATTCTTAAATGCTTATTATGGAATACATTCTTTTATTTATTACTATGATTTTCTAAAGAAGGCAGGTAAACTTAAAACAACGTAACGTATTGGGGGGGGGGGGAAGCTAATTTTTCTATGTACTTGGTCAGCAAGTGGATTTTAACGAAATTTTAATTTAATATTTATTGATTAACCATTTGAAAGTGTAACAATTCTTCTCGGCCTTAAGGGTCTCGTACATCAAATGTGAAAACGCCCCTGCAACAACAAATACATGACAGTTATAATTTAAAGGCTGTTCTAAAATAAGCAACTAAATATCTTGCAATCCTAATGTTACATACATACACACAAATATATATATATATATATATAGACACTTGAATATTCCCAACACACTATATTTTTTATGCAGACTACACCAATTAGCACTATAATTTAAAAAAAGTCAAAATTAAAGGGTATTCTATCAGTTAATGTAATTTTGACATTGTATTTGTGACCACGTGCTGTATCTTAGAATCCGTAAGAATCAAACTTACCGCCAAACTGAATAATCGCCAAAAAAAAAAACAATCGCCAAACGAACGCAAAAATAAAAATATCACCAAAAATCTAATAAATCGCTAAGATGCAAAATAAAAATAACTACAAGTAAAAGAGTTACAAAAAACTACAAAAAATTGCCAAAATAAAAAAAAATCGCCATAACCGAAAAAAATCGCCAGAAACCCAAAAACAATCGCCGAGACGAAAAAAGCACTACAACTAAAACAATCGCTAAAACTAAAATTATGTACTTAAAAATAAAAAACTTGCCAAGCAACGAAAAAAAATCACCAAGACAAAAAAGCACCAAAACTACAAAAACCGCTAGAACTGAAAATAAAAAAAAACTCGCAAAAAACCCGAAAAAAATTCCAAAACAAAAACGTATAACACTACAAAAATCGCTGCTTAAACTAAAAATATGTATTTAAAAATTTAAATAACGCCAAAAACCGAAAAAAGCGCCAAGGAAAAAGAAGCACCAAGACTACAAAAACGTTAAATAAAAAATGCATATTTCAAAAATATAAATAAAAATTCGCCAAAAGTCGTAAAAATTTTTATAAAATCGCCATGTCGAAAAAAACACCAAAACTTAAAAAAAATTGCAAAAACTTTAGGAATGTATTTAAAAAATTAAAAAATAACCAAAAATCCAACAAAAAAATGCCAATACGAAAAAAGCACCAAAAATTAAAAAGAATCACTAAAACTAAAAATATTTATTTAAAAAATCCAAACATAAAATTGTCAAAACCCGAAAAAATCGTTAAGGGAAAAAACTCAAAACTATAAAAACTAAAAAAATCGATAAAAATATAAATTTGTATTTAAAATATCAAAAAAAAAAACACGCCAAAAACCGAAAAATCGTCAAGAAGAAATATGCACCAAGACTACAAAAATCGTTAAAACTAAAAAAAATCTAAATATATACATTAAATAAAAAAATTCAAAAAATCAAACAAAAATCGCCAAGTCAAAAAAACACCAAAACTAAAAAAATCGCTAAAACTAAAAATATGTATTTAAGAAATCAAAAAAGTTGTACTCAAAAAAAACTCGACAAACACCTAAAAAATCACCAGAAGAAAACAGCACCACAATTAAAAAAATCGCTTAAAGTAAAAATATGTTTTTAAAAATAACAAAATCGTCAAAAACCAACAAAATCGCCAAGAATAAACAAGCACCTAAACTAAAAAATCGCTAAAACTTAAAAATATGTACTGAAAAAAATAAAAAAATTTACCATGATTGAAAAAAACGGCAAAATGAAAAAACGCCAAAACTTAAAAAAAGGCTAAAACTAAAAAAAATCGTCAAAGTCAAAAAAGCACCAAACTAAAAAAATCGCTTAAAGTAAAAATATGCATTTAAAAATCACCTATACGAAAGGAGCACCAAAACTACAAAAATCGCTAAAACTAAAAATATGTATTTAAAAATCGCCAAAACAAAATAGCACCAAAACTAGAAAAATCGGTTAAAAAAAGCACCAAAGTTAAAAAAATCGCTCAAACTTAAAACATGTATTTAAAAAATCAAAACAAAAACTCGGCAAAGAGCAAAAAAAATTGCCAATACAAAAAAGCACTAAAACAAAATAATCCCTAAAACTTAAAAAATGTATTAAAAAATCAAAAAAAAAACTAACCAAAACCAAAAAATTCGCTGAAATGAAAAAAGCGCCGGATATAAAAAAGTCGCTAAATCTAAAAATAAGTACTGAAAACAAATAAAAAAATCGCCCAAGATTAAAAAAAATCACCAAAACTAAAAAAACGCTTAAACTAAAAAAATCGCAAAAAGACACAAGCCTTGTACGGAACCCTTCATGTGTACGCGTCATAGTCTCTCTTTACAGAATTTATTTTTCTTTTTACAAAACTTTTATTTTTTTTTGCTTTATAAAAAATTATATATTATTAATATTCTTAACTAATCTGCTTACATTTAGCCTTGTCATCATCAACATCATTATTAAAAGAGAAATGTTTTTATTTTTTTTAAGCAAATGAAAACTAAATAAACTTTACATTTCACTTTTAAAAAAATTGTTATCCCCTTAAACTTTATTTTATTATTATACACACGGAGAGAGCAACTTTCAACAGAAAACATTTAAAAAGTTATGAAATCCATATTAAAATATTTAAATAATTTATGTTCGTTGTTAAACAAAATCACAAACTTTTGAATTTAATTTTTTTATTCGCATCCACATAAAACTTCTACAAAAGCAAAAATAAATAAATAAAAAAAGTTTTCTTTGTGGAATGAAAAGTGTGCATGTAAATTTGTTTTAAACAGCATGTTGTAAATAACTAACACTAATTTCATTTTAATTGTTGCTTTAACACAACAACAAACTGGGCAAGTAAGAGGAGGAGATTGGCAAAAATACAAAAATAAAATTATTTAAAACCATATTCTGCAAATTTACTTTGTAGAATATGTACTATAAACAAATAAATAAATAAAATTATATATAAAATCAATATTACTTACCGTTTCTGATGAAAATTGTTGGGAAACCTTTTAAATTATAAGCTTGATTGATAATTCAAGGAAATATGCAACAGCGATGGAAACCTGAAAAGGAAAGTTGGAAAAAATTTAATTTTTTTCATAAATTTTTAACTTTTATGAGTTTAATTAAAATAAATTTGCTGAAGCTGGCTGATTTAGTTTTTTTGTATATAGTTATAAGCTTTAATTTTATATTGCAACATATTACAATATTCTTTTTTAACATATATGGCTCATTTACTTAAAGAACGTCACAACTCGAAAAATGTGCTTTTTGAGCTAATGATGTAGAATTAATCCTCATATGGTTCTTTATATTGTGTTGGAATTTCATACAAATATCTTTTTTACTCAACTCGGGAAAGCAAAATAAAATTTTCTTTCAAATTAAGCTGTTTATAAATTGAAAACTTTAAGCTCCTTGTATGGCAAACTAGTTTCTTTCTGAGATATGAAGTTGTTTAAGTTGTTGTTGAGTGCCCCTATGGCTGAGTGGTAGCGATGCTATTCTCACAGTCCAGAGGTCGTGGGTTCGATTCCCACCATAGACTCTGGGTGCTTTCTGCAGACAAGCTAAACGCTTTGCGGGTTGTGTTTGTTCTTAAAAAAAAATTAGCTAAAATTCGTTGTGCAAGTTTAAGTAAATGAGCGATATAAGTAAAAAGGACCCATTTACCCCCTGTTTCTATAACACAGGCAGTCAATTCGCCTAAAAAAAATTTATGAAAATCACTAAAAAAAAATTTGTGCTTTTCATAAAAGCTTTCTACTCAAAAGCTTACCGTCCGCAGTTTGGAAACAGGAGGCTTTTCCTGTTGAATCGTTTAGACGATTTTATATGGAAATCACTCAAAATAACGAGTGCTTTTCATATAAATTTTTCACTCAAGTCGACCATCTGGGTTATATGAACAGTGGGTAAGAGTTAAGAAATTGTGGCTGAAAAAGTCTAACAGAGCATTAATAATTGGCACCCACTTGCATTGAAAAATAAAGATATTTTCAAAAGTAAAGAAAAACGTTTAAGCTTTTTATTTTTCGCAACTTTACGATATTAAATTAAGTTATGAAATTAATGAAAAGCTCTTTGCCTTTAAAAAAATATTTATTTAGTTTTTGTTTATAAAGAAAGCGTTAAAAAAATATGAAACGTTTTTGTATTTACAAGAAACGTTTGCGATATGTTTGGTTTATTTGCAAACACTGCTTTAAGTTTTTAAAAGCTTTAAGCTTATGTCAGTTTATGCGAGTGTACAATTGATTTATTATTTCGCATTAATGCCAGTGCAGCTCACACACAGACACACACGCACGTATGAGAGCTGGCAATGGAGAAAACACGTGATAAATGTATTCGCGTATGTGCATTCATTTGTGTAAGAAGCCGATTGATGTTCGGCACTCTGGTGCTACTGTGGGCAGCTCAGGCATACACATATTTACACTTATGTGTATTTGCTGACAGTAATTTTGTTTCAGTTTTTTTTTAACAAAGTAATAATGTAAAATGTGTAATTTACTTCCATATTTATATTTACTTATCAATTATCCGTTTTGTAAAATCTAGCGTAAAATAAGAATAAAAATTCATAATGAGATTAATTAATAACATTTGATGAGTTTGCATTCGTAGCGGAAGGGATTATGCTATTAATTTTCCACTGCAAATGGTTTTAAATAATTAATGAGTGTTTAATATTAACCAAGATGCTTGCAAGAGAATTATTACAGTGACTGATGATAAGAACTGCCAATATAGACTAAAGAAGGCAAAGTGGGTAACTTTTTTTAAGCTGAAGAGAAACAACTCAACTTAATACATATCGAAACTAAAACTATTAGGAGTTTTAAAAAAACTAAAAACTATTTTTTTTAATTTACATTTACAAACAATTTAAACACAGTTGTTCATTACAAAAAAAAACTCTTTTAATAAATTGTGCTACGATGACAAACAATTCACGTATTACATTTGCACTGAAAACTTTGTTTATAAAGCTGCAGAGTGCATTAACTGACACCACACCACACAGTGTAAGAAACATATGAACGCTGATAATGCAGCTGTAGCTAACTTCACAAACAGGATGTTGTTCTGTTCTGCGAATAATTGTCAGATTAATAAAAATTGTATTGAATGTAATAAAAAGTTAAATTTTATTATTTACCTTAGAACACTCCCACTTGAGTTTTTTTCTTTTGCAAGCCCATGGGAATTTTAATTAAATCAAATTGAATTGAAAATAGCAAAAACTTATAAAATCATTTACATTTGTAATTAAGTGTAATTGAAAAATAAAACATGCATATTTATTTCCCCTTTCCCTAAAACAAAAATAACCTGCATTTTGTTAAAACCAGGGAAACCGCGAATATGCAATTGCATATTTTTTCTTGTGTGGCATATTAATGCGGCGACAAGATATTTAACCGTTTCAGAATTTTTAATGAATTTTGGCATTTATTTGTTAGTGCATATTTTTGCATATTTTATCTTTTAAAGCGTGTTTTTGCATATATCGATCTTACACACATATTTTTAACATATTTTCGAATTTTTAGATAATAATTTATGTTTTAGGGAATATTTTCATACTTCATAGAATTTATTTTTTTATTTTAACTTACTTAGCGCAGCCGTCCTCTTAAACGGAAAAAATACAATTTTTTTATAGAAACTTATTAAAATTTATTTTCGAAAAAAAATCAAGTTTTATAAAAAAAAAAATTTGCTGTGCTATCTGGGTTAATAAGCTTACAAGTTAAGGGTTTGCTCAACATTTTTATTTTTATTTTCTGCCATCTAAATCTCTATTCCAAAGTTCCATGTAGTGCATAAATTTTTCTCATATATATATATATGTATATGTATATTACTTAGTTTTACGGACGTTAGTTTCAATACAAATTCTGCTTTGCTATTTTTGACGGACTCTGCCCCAAGTAGACTTTGATACATTGATATACATTGTCAATGTATAAAAGTTTATTTATTAGTTGTATGCGCTTGCTTCAAGAAAAACAGCCTTAAACACATAATAGCTTAGCACCTAGCACTGCTTTGCTACGAAGAAGAAGTCTTCGCGACATCGCTAGTAAACACTGACATACACGAACATCAATACATCCGTCGTGTTTCGCTTATTATACGACAGTTTTTATTATTGGTTTAGTATAACACACGTCATGAAAATACATTTTAAAAACAAGATGTATTAACATTTATAGACTGTTTACGCAGACCTCTATTGTGTACTCTTGCACGTCTTTAGTATAAGTGGATGAGTTGTATGCCAGTATATGTTAGGTTGAGCGTACGGGTGTATGTATGTGTGTTAACGCGACGGTGTGTGTGGCTTTGAGTTTCCTATGTGTGTGTGTATGTGTGTCATATGTGTAGGCGAATATATGTGTGTGTATGTAATTGTTTATGTACGTATGCTTAATATTTACCGACATTTTATCACTTTCATTAATTCCCTCTGTGAGTGCGTTACTTCTGCTGCTTTTCACAATTAAATATACTTTTGTTTTCATTTGCTGTAATTGTGTTTGGACATGATATGATTTTGTTTGTTACCATTTTTTTTATTATATTAAAAGGTGTTATTAAGCAGAAATATTTATAAAAAAATTCAACACGATAAAGTATTTTTTTTTATTGTACAGCACATGTTTTTCTCTGGTTCATTTTCAAATTTAAATATTAATTATACGCCTCATGTGCACAAACATTTATGGCCACACATATTTTTTTTATTTTTAATTTTTTGTTTTCACTTTAATTGTGTTGGCAGAATTTTTAAATATTTGTTTTATTACTTTATGAAACTTGAAAGCAATTTGCAACTAATTAAGTTTTCAATTAAATAACAAATAAAATAAAATGAAATTTAACAAACAATAAAAATATATGCAAGTGAACACACAGAATTATGGCACACTGTTAAGCGTGGATTACAGTATTCAGGCGAGCTTAAAAGCAAATATAAATTAAATCGTTTAATGACAAACAACATAATATGTGAACATTTAAATAAAACTTTCATGCAGCCATATTAATATGCTGGTAATATTTGTTTCATAATGAAAATACTTGAGGTTTAATTTGCATTTAATAATGTATTTTTTTTAAATTAAATATTTGTAATAAATCACTATTTAATATAAGTTCGAAGGTATTTTTTTTTAAACAGAAACACATGTATGACAGCTTACACAAATGTTCCTTTATTGTTATAGATAAAGTTTCTTTTGGTAGTATGCCTCAAGTTTAACTTTTCAACTAGATTTAATCCCTAAGTAACCTACAAAATATTACTAGTGAGTTATCAAAGTGCAGTAGGAATCAAAATATTTTGAGTAAAGCCCGTATACTTCATCAAAGTTGCCTGCTAAATGAGCTATCTCACATACACATACATATCGTCACCTTAATATAGAAAGGACCTAACTCATTATTATATTTTTTTAATCGAAATTTTTACATTTTTCGATACCTTAAATGTTCTACTATATACAAAATATACACTAAATACACTAAATTCGATTTCAAAAATATTGAGTTAGGAGGCTTTTCAATGTTAAGGTAACGGTGTTACTTAATTCTAATTGCCTTCTTAGGAAAATTCCATTAGAAACCTCTATTTTGAAAAAGAATTGAACTCAATATTAAACTTTAGCCTGTCTAAGCCGATATTCCTTTAATGAAAATTCTAACCTAAAAATTTACATGCACAAAAATTCTAAAATAAAACAATTAACAAATGCGACCTTCGAAAAACAGCTAGTTGTTCCGTTCTGCTAGTGTTTGTCAGAATATTTACAATTAGCTATGGTGCTATTTATTTAGCCTGATCAAATTATGAATATTTAATATTAACTTTGGTGTTATTTGTTGATTGATAATTATCACATATAATTTGGCTTACAGGGCGATTAGTCTAATCAAATCATAAATATAGAATCATATAAAGTTCAAACAATAATAATTAAACCAACATAATTTATGTTTTGCTCTAGTGCAATTACTATATGATCTCTGGTTATTTTTCTACTAAAGATTTGATGCCTAGATTCTATTTTTCATATTGGAAATAGTTGAATATTTTATTTTGCACTTTGTATTTAAGACATTCTAATTTTTCCTTTTTAAAATTATAATGAGGAGAAATTAATTAGAGATGTTTTTAACAAAGAAAAAGGGGCAAATTACGGCATTAGATACGACTCGTAATTAAAAAATATTTCAATAGAGTTTATATGGAAATATTTTTAAATTACGATTGGTATCGAATGCCGTAATTTTCCCCCAGCACTTTCTAAACATCTAAAGTAACTTGAACTGCATATGTACTTATAAATTATAAATTTTGCCATTCTTTACTATATTGATCTCAAAATTTATTTGCTTTGTCTATATGCATTTCATTGTTGCTGTAACAAATCGTCAGTAGACTTCAACCACACATTTTGAATTAAAATATAATTATGACAATATGTCGAATAATAAATTTTTTTTAAATATATATTAAAGTAGACACCGATAAGTAAATTAAATTTTTGCATAACACACAACATGTCCAAAGCTTTTGTAAGACCAATGAGTGTGAGTTAGATTAGATTTTCATATAAAATTTAAAGAAATAAAAGAAAACTCTTGAATAAACACATCCTAATATAAATCGTATATGAAATATGTTTTTTTGTTATTAGAAAAAAAATAGTTTTATTTAGTTACTTTCATGTACTAAAAAATTTAATTTTCCAAGCCTGGATTTTTATTTTAAGGTTTTTGATTTTTAATAATAATATATTTTTGTTTTTCTTAATTATAGAAAATATTAAATTAAAAAAGAAAAAAGTTTTATTTAGTTACTTTTATATACCAAAAAAAATATAAGCTTCCCAGCTCTGGAGCTGTTTATTTTTCTAATTTTGTACACAGATTTTTACTTTCTAGAACATCGATTACTTTTAATTTCTAAGCGAAAAGAAATAATTAATTTTACCTGTTTGTTTTTATATACAAAAAAAAAATATTAAATTATCCAACCCTGGAACTATTCTTTTAATTTTTTTTTTAATTATTTTACTTAAATATCTCAAACGATACATTTTTAGATCTTTAAATATATGAGTCTACTATACGTGTGCATGTCATTGAAGTCCTCCTAAACGGGTGTGCCGATTTGAATAAATTTTTTTTTATGAGTTTTGGTGGCGCCCCGAAGGGTTTAGATTCACAATATTAGGACCAGGAGGGCGATGCAGGAGAAATTTCTGCCCCTTCGAAACATTCAGACCGATTTTAATGAAATCTGCATCTGCATATTTATAGTTACAAAGGCTATTTAAATTTTTAGAACTAGGACCATTAGGGTGATAGGGGGAAATTTCTGCCCCTCCGAAACGTTACAAGAGATTTTAATGAAATTTTGAACGTAGATATTTTGGTGTATAAAAAGTCACATAGGCTGTGTACATTTTTCATACTAGGACCATTAGGGCGATAGGGGGAAATTTCTGCCCCTCCGAAACGTTCAAACTGATTTTAATAAAATTCAGAAAATAAATAGATCTGCATCTAAAAATGCACTTAGGCTATAAACATTTTTAAAAGTAGGACCAGGAGGGCGATAGAGGGAAATTTCTGCCCCTCCGAAACACTAGAACAGATTTTAATGAAATTTAGAAAAAAAAACATTCACATAGACTATGAACATTTTTTTAAAAGGGACAGGAGGGCGATAAAAAGTCACAAAATGACCGCAGCCATTTTAAGTCTACTCAGTTTCTTTCTAATTGAAAAAGAAAGAAATGTCACGCGGAATTTTATTCATGATTGCTGTGATTATGTAATTTATAGAGAAAAAGAAATAAATTAGTTTTAATACGTTACTGTTATATATATATAAAAAAATGGTTAAATTTTCCTCATCTGGAATCGACTTTTTGATTTATTTTAATTTTTCAAACCTATTTAATTTTATATGAAATATGAAATAGATTAAATTAACAAAAACCTTAAAACTAAATTCAGCTAGTTACTTTTACATACGTTTATGCCAAAAAGAAGTTCCAACTTTCCAGCTCTGAAACAGTCTCTTCAATTTCATTCATTTTCAATATTAATCAATAAAACTCTATCTTTTCTGGGAGCTTCGGAAAGTCAATTTCACGTACAGACAGATGTACGGACGGACGTCTTCCCTATTTATAAGGACTCAGAATAAATATACTTCAGGTGTCGCATATTAATATTGTCGAATTTCCTTCCCTTGACCATTTTTGGTGAAGGGTATAAAAACAGGATGTTTTTTTTAATTCAGAAAACTATTAAATCATTTAACAAATTTAAATTTGATAATACACTAAGGCGGCAATTGAAAGAAAACTCATGATCAGGGAAACCGAAAGTATGCAATTGCATGTTTTTTCTTGTCTGAGATATCAATGCGGAATTAAGATATTTATCCGTTTCAGAACTTTTTATGAATTTTGACATCGATTTGTTAGTGCGTATTTTTGCAAATTTTACCCTTTAAAGCATTTTTCTGCATATTTCAGTCTAATACGCATATTTTGAGAATTTTTAGAGTTTTATGGCATATTTTGGTACTTTTTAAAATTTGTTTATTTTAATATTTAAAAAAAAATTTGCTAAAGATTTGTACTTTTCTCCGTTAAAATTTAATTTTGTAGTGAAAGAAACAGTAGTAAGGGCAAGCAATATTTTGCTATTATTACAAAGTTAGACTTTGAAAAAAGCCAATGTGTATGTTCTGGCTTTCGAATCGATTTCACACGTTTTCTTGTGAGTTCTGATGTTAAAACACATGCTACACGTGTTTAAGTTGAAATTTGGAATATACTTATTATTTGTATGTGTTCTAACATTTAAATATAAGTAGAAGAAAAAAAATTAAAATAAACGATTTAAAATTTTTTTAATTTTTTAATTTTCGAACCAAGAAATTTAAAAAATTTTAAATCTTCAATTTTAAATTTTGTTTTACTAAGTTTTAATGCTGGAACAAATGCTATTGATTTGTATTTTCCGAATTTCAACTAAAACAGATGTGTAATATATGTTTTAACATCCTCACTGGACGTTAATTTAAATAAAAACTTTGTTTGGTAATTGTGACAAACGCTGCCCTTGTTTTATATGCAAATTTTATTGAATTGCTGAATTAAGATTAGATTTTCATTTCCAAATAATCCAATTTATGTTATTTTTAAGAGCATATTTTTTTAGTTTTTAGTGCATATTTCGAAGTTTTTAGTGCATATTTAATGCGCATAAAAAAACACTTTTTTTGGAGCATATTTCTGGTTTCCCTGCTCATGATGATTTTTTTCTGTGCACAAAGTTTGCTTTCTATTTTATAATGGCAAATGCAGTTATTCCAAAATTCCAACAGAGTGACAAAATTGTTGCGGCTTGCACTGTGCCTGCTAACGGTGAATATTTTATTTATAATGTATTTTTCAATGCCTAAAAGTTCGTCAGGAAAATTTTTGGGAAACAAAAGGAAAGGACATGCATGCATTTGTTGCATGCACACGGAGTGTAAATTTTATAATGTGTGGCGGCTGTTTGTTACAAGTTAATTATTTGCATTTTGACACAAATACCAAACGATCAAGCGACAGCTAATCAACCAAAACAAACAACCGCCTCTATTAAGTAAGCAATAATGTGAAAGACAAACTACGTTTATACGAGTTCGCGCGCTATTGGTAAATAAGAATACTCGCTGTAATCTACAAAAACTTGGTACCACTTCTATTGAAAATTTACCAAAAATTATAAATAACAGTACATGACAGTTTTTTGACCAAAATTAACTGACATCCATTCCTAATGTAAAATTGGTTCGCTGAATCCGAATATGAAGTCAAATTACCCTTGTTTGGGTTTTTAAAAAAAATGGTGTGGCTTAAATGCGTTTATCTTCAAAAATATTCGTGGGCTTATAAACTTTTTCTTTTTCGTTAAAAGATAGTAAAATTACTAAAATAAGAATACACCGCATGCCAAGATTAGTCAAGAAATGATGAAGATACAGTGGACAAAATTTTGCTTCCATGTGCTGGAGGTAGAAAATAATTAAAATAGACAACAGTTTAAGCAATTTTTAATTTCATTGTCACCTACATACGAGTAAATACATATTTCTATATTTACTTGTGTTTTTTTTTTATTTCATAAAAGTGGGATGATTCAATTAATCTTCTGTAACTTTATCATTTTCCCACGGATCTGTATTCTATTGAGCACAAAATGTTTCTATTGAAATAATCTAACGTCGTAAGTGAGAAAATTTAAACAAAAATTTGTTGTTTAGTGTAAAAAAAACTAAGTTGAAAAAAGCAAAATTTTAAAAAAACATTAAAATTTTTGTGAAATTTTAACTTTAATCCACTGTAGTTCAGTCATTTCTTGATCAATTTTTACAAGCAACCCATGGTTGTTTTAACAATTTTATTTTCTTTTAAGTGAAAAAAAATAAATAAAAAAAATTATTTAATATTTACCAAGATTCTTTAAATTAAAGTGAAATCATCTTTTTTAAAACCCAAATAACGGTAATTTTGAAAGATCTCGAAATCTTTTCTACTTTTGACCATTCTGAATTGAGATTCGGATTTGGTAAAAAATTCTACATTAAGATCATGTGTCAAATTTACGACTTTGTTGAAATTTTGTTCCACACAGTAATAAATAATTATTTGTTGGAATTGTCATTATTTTCTTTTATCAATTCTTTTTTTGTATAATATTTATATATTTTTACTATTTTTTTAAATTATTATTTTTGGCAAACTTAAGCATTTTATTTGGGTGTTGTTAAGTCGCCAAAAAATAATTACTATATATGGAAACAATTTACAGTTTTATTTTTAAATAAGTCGTGCGTATAAACGTAGTAATACACCGTCCACACCACACACACACACCTATGAATAAACTACCCATAACAAAATGCTATATTTTGCCTTTATTCACATAGACCTGCCTTACTTAACGCTTTATTTGCTTTTACTTGCATTAAGTTGTCAAAAACATTATTGAAATTGCCACATCTCACTCACACTCACTCGGGCAATAAAATCCATAATTTCATATTTAGAGCATAATTATTTTTTCATTACTGCAATATATGAAAGCAAAACAAAATTGGCAAATACACGAAACAAAAAATTTAAACAAAAAAAAAAAGAATAAACATTTAAACAAATGGCCTTGTTACACGAATTGATGGGGGGAAAAAACGGTAAACATAAGTGCCAAAGGGGTCACAAGTTAATTTTACATGAAATATGTTTTAGTTTGCTACGCGATGTTGTTGTTGTTGTTGTTGTTATTGTTTCTTGTACAAATAAAACAGTGGACAATATGCTTAAAACCACAGGGACTAAAGAAGATACATAAAATATTTGCTTTTTATTATTCTGTGTTATGAATTGTGTCATGCTATAATCATCAGTCTATGGGGACACACGTCGTTTAAGCATTTTTAAAGCAGTGAGTGGTTAATAATAACTTCATTTTATATAGAGAGATTTAGTTATTCGGCCTGCATAGTGGGTGGTATTGGTTGGAAAAGGTAAGGGAAAAATCCTTACACCTTAAACAGTAAACAACTTTATTTTACCTTGATTTATTATAAAATACGGCTTGTAGAATAAATTCAATTTAAAATTAAGTAAAAATATTTTATTTCGTCTTTATAAGTGATTTTTTTTTTGGGAGCGTATTTCGTACACACAGAGAAAAAAAATACCAATGTAAAATCACCATGCCAAAAAGGTTGATTCAAATTCATTCAAATCACATTAAATTTACAAGAAATAATATGTTGTTCGAGTGTGTTGGTTTTTATTTGCTTTTTTCATAGCTGCAATACAATTTTGTGCTTATTTGTGTAAAATGCTTTTGTATTGTATTTGTTGCGTTTTTAGGTTTGTAAACTGCCGGCAAACTGCTGCTGGCTGGTAGGCAGTATACAAGTCGCAGGTTCGAATCCTGGAGTCAAGTCAAAGTATGTTTTTTTAAATTTAAAATAAAACTTTTGAAATAAATGGTATGTTAAATGATAAGAAATAATGTTAGATTATAATTTAATTCAATATAGTAAATATTTAGTGTGTATCATAAGAATATTAAAGTTGTTTTGGCACGTTAACCACCACGCGATAAGTTCCGAGTTCAAATCTTGGCCGGAGAAGCCGTTTAATTTAACTTACAAAAAAAATGTCTGATGTCTATGTCAACCACTCGTAAGTTAAATAATTAATAATGTACAATTGCTACATTAAATTAAATTCATGTTGATCTAACTTGAAATAACTTTGATTCAACATGATTCTTTATTTTCATTTTAACAGTACGTAAATGTCAAATCAATGCGAAATGAAGTTATTTCATTTTATTTGACAATTTTCATAAATCATGTTAAATTAACATGAAACACATATAAAGCAAAATCAATGCCGAACAATATTAGATTAACCTTGTTTAAGTAGATTTTAAGTTGGACATCTTTGGTATTCAGGGTTCGGCTTGTAAAGTGTTGGAAAAATTTGACAAGCGCCCATTCCTACTCTGAAGAAACTGAACCGAATGAGTTTATCTAAGCCGAGAGAGATAAAACTGCATTAGAAATACCTGATAAGTGTTCACAAAGTAAATGTAAGAACTATTTAAAAAATAATAATTTATCAATCCGATAAATTATGCACTAATCATCACTAATAAATAAATTATTTATGGTAAAAAGAAAACCTGCAACCTGTAAAGAGCATTTAAGCAATACTTATACATAAACTTGTAAATACTTATCTAAATATACATACTTAAATATACATATCTTTACCTTAATATAGAAAGTCCCTAAATCATTATATTTTTGAAATCCAGATTTTCATTTTCCGATAAATTCTTCTATATAAATATACAACAAAACTCGATTTCAAAAAAAATAAAAATAATGAGTTAGGGCCTTTCTATATTAAACGATATGCACAAGCACTTTCTCTTATCACTTAATCAAATTGTGTTTATTTCTAAAGATTTATTTTCAACTCTCTAAATCTCATTGAACATTTAAGGGGATTTGTAGCAATTTACATTAATTCCTTTCTTTAAAGTTAACACTTGAAGCTTATAAACAATAAACAGAATAAAGAAAATCTTACATACGATTATGTTTGTAAGTATATCAGGCTGTAAAGAATATTGTGTTCCCTATTTTGATAAAGATATTCAAATTTCTACCGAAAAAAAAATATTTTCAATTGAAAAGTTTTATTAGAATTTCATATTATTTCCTTTTAGATCTGAACAAAAAATTTATTAAAATAAAATTAATAATAGATATAATAATAAATTTAACTAAGTCATGAATTAAATAAATAAGTTTTTTACTTAAAAAAAATTAATTTCTGTTTTTTAACCAACAGTCTTCAAAATAATTCTACCAAAAAAAAATTACTTTAATGCAAAGATCTGATAGAAACAATCAAGTATGTGAGATATAAAATTAAATTTTAGATGGAGTAACTCCGCCCGTTTTTTAAATGTATATGACATTGTTACTTCATAACTCGGTACATTTTAAACCGATTGCAAGAATTTTTTTTTAGAGGATATAGATTCCAATTGGTCCGACTGTAAAAAAAGTGGGCAGGGACACGCCTACAATGTTTTTAAATAATTTTATGATATCCTACTTTTTTGATTGCGAGCACCTTTGATTCTTGTAACTAAACAATTTTAAAGTTGAAAAAATCCCAGGAAAAAAAGACACACCAAAAAAGTCATGAAAATTTAGAGTTTGCAATCTGGATGTAATAAAAATTTCGATCCGATCTAATGATTTTTACATAGGGTTGTCATTGCAAGAAGTTCTCTTTTTCGATGCCTGGTCACTGAATTGGAAGCGATATTAAGAAAAATTCCCTTTTTTGTGTTCTATGATAATATTTTCATCTAGAAAAAATTATAAATAGTTGTATATTTTAACAGTTCGTTTCTTTTTATACGAATTTAAGCCCGAAACAGTGTTTTCATGTAAATTTAAGCAAATAAATTTTAAATTTTAGACCAAAATTAGTTCATAAATTTCTTTAAAAAAATATTTTTTTTAATTCTGGTGAGTATTTTCCAACACTATGGAAGAGTTACAAGGTTTTGTATGACTAAAATAAGCTTCTATATGGTTTTCAGCTCACTCTCGGCAAATTAAAAATATCGATTTTTTGGAAGCAATGAAAATGTAGTTCCACTAGAATGACTTCCATTTTTTTACTGGTATTCATTATTATATTTCAAAAGGTTATACTTATCTGATTTTTATGAAACTCATCACACACCTTGAACTCTTAAATGAACACAATTTTCCATCTAAAAAAATGGCCGAATCACGCCCATTAAATTTAATATTTTATTTTAAATGGTTCTACTTTATCGATTTTTACAAGACACACACCCTGAGCTCTTAAAAACACACCAGCTTGCATATAAAAAAATGGGCGGAGGCACTCCTATTATAATTTTAGTTTTATATATCACATACTTATTCTTAACTAACAGGCTTCCGAAATTTTTTTGTTTGAAAGAGTTTATTTCCAGTGTGGGCCAATAATTTTTTTCAAAGATGTTCTACCAGATTTTTGCATTGAAGTCGTTTTTTTTGGCAGAATTATTTAAATATTTTTTTTTTATTTCTATTACATACCAGCTTTTATAAGCTACTCTACTTGCGTTGATATATTTAGAAAATTCATAAAAACCGGTTTTAAAACCGGTTAATCAATTAAACCCGACACCTAAATTACCCGAACCAAACACAAAATTTTGTTTTCCGGAAAAAACCTGTACCAAATATAAAAAACCCGTTCTGAGCCGGATAAAAATTTTTCATATTTGAGGCTGATAGTGAAGCTTTACATTGGTGAAAGAATTTTTAAAATTGGTTCAGCGGTTTTTACGTGAAAGCTTTACAAACAAACAAATTCACTTTCATATATCGCTCATTTACTCAAAGAACGTTATAACTCAAAAATAGATTTTTTGCGTTAATGATGCAAAATTTATCGTCATATCGTTATTTATATTGTGTAAAAATAAAATAAATAAATTTGTTTTATCTCCATTAAGTTGTGTATAAATTGAAAACCTTAAACTGGTGAAGTAGTTTTTTTTGAATTATGACTGTTTTTGAATAAATGAGAGATATATAATATTACTAAGAAATTAATTAATATAATAATTGATTCTATAATTCGATTAATTCAAAAGGGAAGACTGTAAAAAAGAAATGGTAAAATAAAGCCTTCATTACAAAAAAGCTTTCGACATATTCAAATACGATGAATCACAGCAATTCACATATTCCACTTGCATTGAAAGCTGAGTATACAAAGTAGAAAATTTGAACCAAATTTATACAATTTCACTTGTTTATCCCTTATCCAATTTCACTTTTTAGACTTTTAGCAAAAATTTTCACAATCAAATGGATCAGCAAAAAAATTATGATTTTCAATGACAAAATTCTATAATTCTATATATCATATAATCCTCTAAGTTAGTACAACAATCAACCAACCTCATAATAATTTCAAAATACTCGAATAGTTATTGACAGCCAATTCGCTCAAACAATATTGAATGGCATAAAATAAAGTAATGAACAAGAAAAATAGGAAAAATTGTTAAATGTGTGAATTTTATCAAGCTTCAAATTGCACAGTTTCAATAGAATTTTATAATACCATAATAATATTGTATGTATACAAAACACAAGCATTTATATGTTTGAATATATATAAACCACATACAAATAGTTAAACATTTACTTACTTACAGTCATACAAATCGTTAACAATTGTGTTGAAATTTCAATACTTAAAATGAACAATTTAACAATCACTAAAACATTTATGTATGTATGTACGAGTGTGTATGTACTCGTATATGTAACAGTTACAACACCACTGTAACATTTAAATAACAACCGTGAAAGCATTGTTGTTGTTGTACAACAAGCATTATAACAGTAAGCCAGGTGTGTGCTTTACATGATTTTAAAAGCACTCGGCATAAAATTAATGTTAAAATATTAACATCAATTTGTATGTATACATACATACATACATACATATGTATGTACCAGCACTTAAAGAGAATACATGTGAGAGTATGTTTGTGTGGATGCATTTGTATGAGAACATGAATTATTAAATAAAATCATACGGCATTTTAATTTGTTGTGATTTATAAAAGATTTGCAAATAATAGGTTTAATTGTGCTATACAAAATTTGATATTTAATATGTAAAGAAATGAGTGTGTACGAACCAAACGAATTTCAGATTCAAAATCAGAGACTCAAAATACATATAACAAGGTGGGTCGGGTATAAATCTGTTTAAAGTGATTGGTAGGTGGACCATACTAATTTTTTTCTAAAAATTTTCACTTATTTACAGACATTATCTATCTATTCCAAATTTAATTTCTATATCTGCTCCGGCACAGACGACAGACAGTTCGTGCAGGGTTCCCAGCTTAGTTTTATTTTTGTATCCCTTTTTTATCCCCACACTTCCATAAAAATTAAATCAAATAATTTCAAGAGAAAACGTTGCATACACCCGAAGAAAAAACCAGCTTAAAATCAATAAAAACCATATTGTATTAATAAGAAACATTAACGAAAGTCTAGTCATGTTGAAATTTCTTATTTCAATATGGAAAAATATTAATTTACAGTATTAATTTATTAATTTTCAACTATCTCATTATACATTTTCTATTATATTGAAAGTTATTCCCCCTTATTGCTAATGGCGTCATCGACGTCACATCAAGACGACAGTAAAAATTGGGAATCGTATACTCTTTATCGGCAACAATTGGAACTTATTGACAATCTCTTAGTAATCTCTAAAGCTTTGTAAATTAATGAAGCATATTAATAGTAGTCAAGTGTTGTCGACAAAGAGTTGACAAGTGCCAATTTTTACTGTCGCCTTGATGTGGCATCGACGACGCCATTCGCAATAAGGGGGATTGAATTAATGTGGCGCATTCTTATTTTAATTTGCATATATATATTTATTTATTTAACTAACTCCGTTTTGAGTGTTTCGTATCCGTTCCGCATCTTCGAAACCGTAAGGGGCGAACTCTTAAAATTAACAAAAACGTTAAAAGTGAAAAAAATTCCATAATTAAAAAATGCCAAAATGAAAAACGCCAAAATGAAAAAAGCGCTTAAATAAAAAATATCACCAAAAATAAAATAAAC
This sequence comes from Tachina fera, assembly GCA_905220375.1. Taxonomy (NCBI): domain Eukaryota; kingdom Metazoa; phylum Arthropoda; class Insecta; order Diptera; family Tachinidae; genus Tachina; species Tachina fera. The sequence goes on from LR999963.1 coordinate 184,772,849, forward strand.
CACTTAAATGCAAAAAAAATCACCAAAAGTAAAAAGGCGGCAAAAAAAACTAAACAAATCACAAAAACCCGAAAAACTCACCAACACAAAAAAACGCCAAAAATTATTTTGGATAATTTTTTGAACATATCCTCCCTTAGCTTGGTTTCACTTATTATTATGCCGAGTCATTATGGAAGTATGTATAAGGGGAAGCTCAAATCCTTTTTTTAAACAGTTTCACTTTTATTCTTTTACAAAATCCATACACGCATATTTTTTTAATCTCTTTATTTCGTCAAACTCTTGCTATTTTTACAGGTTTTAAGTTTGCCATAAAAAATAACTATTATTATTCAAAAAGTTAATTCCTTTACGCTTTGTAGTAAATTATTTTTCTCTAACTAAATACTTACTTTGATTTTTTCCTTATTATCTTTTTTTTTTGCTTGAAATGTTTTCCCCCCTCTTCAACTTTTTTTATATTTATTTTCCACTTGAGCTTTAGATTTACATTATACTTCAAGAGCTTTGATTTACACACACGGTTTGGATTCAATGAAATAAAATTGCAATTGTTTTATTACGACAAGTCGTTTGCACTTTATTAGCGTGGCTGGCGTATGTGGCAGAAGGCAATAAAAAGCCAAAAGGAAATACTTTTAGCTTAAGGAAAATTACAACTGGAAGGGCAATCAGAAATAAAAATATTACATTGAAAGCAGCTTGAGAATGTGGAAGTACAAGGGGCATAAAAATGAAAGCAAAGTACTTACACACATATATAAATATTTTATACGCCGCTTATAAGAATTTCAACAAAATTACAAGCCATTACTCACTTTCAGCTTATTCTTCCCCTCGGCAAGTCATGCCACGCGACTATGAGGAAGATTACAGTCTTAAGCTGAGTACACACGAAACAGCAGCATGCTTTGGTGTAAGTTATATAAATGTTAAAAGATAGAAATTTGTTTTAACAGCTGATTGCTCGTAAGATTATCATATTTTTCGTACAGTTGATCTTGCTCGGAAATTATGCATGAGAAAAAAAGGAACTCGGCTTTTGCAGAGTTTGCCTCATATGTACCAAACAAGTAAAACCAATTGCAGCAATTCTTGCCTTAAAAGTTTACCTTGAGTGTACTAAGCCTTACTATACACAAATTAAAAAAAAAATAAATGAACTATTTTTTTTAAGGAAGAGAAAAATTAATTTTTGTGCAATAAAATTTCCATTTACAAACATCTAGAATGTAAAAGCGGATGCCGTGCAGTAAAACGGAACAGAAATGTTAACAAAAATCACCCTCAAATGAAATAAAAATATACAAACTGCTCATAAGTTTAATTTAGGCGCACGAGTATGAACAGCACTCAACCAAAGAGCCGCAGCTGCTGCAGTTCGGTAGCAAGCAAAACACTTCACCACAGCCAAAAAACACATGGCATGTGCCGTTGTAATGAAGCAGCAGCGAGCAAATGCTGTGAATGAAATAGTGCACTTGGAAAGTGCAACCAGCATTTGCTTTGGTTTTTGTGGGCGAACATCAGAAGGGAAATAAAGGAAAATGACAAAACGGAAATTAACCCCTCGGTAGTTTATTGGTGCATATGTTTAACTTAAATTTACTCCCTTCCTCTAAGTGTTCATGTAAGTGTAAGTGGGTTTATTTATTGCCGTTACTGTCTAATCACTTTTTCTTTCTTTGGAATGTTAGAAAGTATGTGTTTTTTTTTTTGCTGCAGACTAATAATTTTAAAACGTTTTTTTCGCTGTGGGAAAGAGTGTTGCTATGAATTTATTTAGATTGAAGTGCAAATGAAAAACTTTAGATGCATAATGCATAGAGCTTTGCAAAAAGTATGCTGCTTTGCCCTGCAAAAATTGGTTTAAGAATATTTAACAAATTTTTTTTATGGTTTTCTATTAGATTTTGTGTAGTTACTGCCGAAATTGTAATATAGCAAATTTTTTTATTAAGTTTTTTTAACTGCTAGATATTAGTTATTATAACAAATTTCTTTGGTTGGTGCCATTTTGATTGTTATAATTGCTTAAACAAAATTTTTTCTGTATATGAGTTCTTAATTTCGCAGAATTGGCTATCTGCTTTATATCAATCAATCTGGTTGCTATTGTGTTAATATATTTTATATTATTTTATTTTATTTCATTTTATTTTATTAAATTTTTTTATTATTCTATTTTATTGTATTTAAATTTATTTTATTTAATTTAATTTAATTTAATTTAATTTAATTTTATTTTATTTTATTTTTTTTTTCTTTTATTTTATTTTATTTTATATTTTATTTTATTTTATTTTATTTTATTTTATTTTATTTTATTATATTTTGTTTCATTTTATTTTATATTTATTTGTTTTATTTTATTTTATTTTATTTTATTTTATTTTATTTTATTTTATTTTATTTTATTTTATTTTATTTTATTTTATTTTATTTTATTTTATTTTATTTTATTTTAGTTTTATATTTATTTGTTTTATTTTATTTTATTTTATTTTATTTTATTTTATTTTATTTTATTTTATTTTATTTTATTTTATTTTATTTTATTTTATTTTATTTTATTTTATTTTATTTTATTTTATTTTATTTTATTTTATTTTATTTTATTTTATTTTATTTTATTTTATTTTATTTTATTTTATTTTATTTTATTTTATTTTATTTTATTTTATTTTATTTTATTTTATTTTATTTTATTTTATTTTATTTTATTTTATTAACCTCCGACTAAAAAAGGAGTGTTATAAGTTTGTAGTGTGTGTCTGTGTATCTGTGTGTCTGTCCGTGTCCACGTACAGACCAAACGGCTGGACCGAGTTTTATTTAATTTTATCTGTTTGAAAGGTGACTTGATCGCAAAGGTTCTTAGCTATGTTTTAAGAAAATCGGTTCAGCCGTTTAGAAGATATCGCATCATCTTCTCTAGATATATTCGGGGGTTTTTAAAATTTTTAATTTTTAATTTTTGTTATTTTATTTTATTTTATTTTAAAATAACATGTGAATTTAAGATAAAATAAATATGCATGCATTAAAAAGCAGACAAAGGAACAATATCATTGAATCTCGAAAGGAAGAGTGAAGAGTCTATTCCTTAAATATTGTTGAACGAATTTTAGGTGCTTCTAGCAACACAAACAAAAATAATCTTAAAAAGGTAGAAACTAAACGGTTTGAGTTGCTTTTGTATTCTAAATAGATATTTATGTTAAACAAACTCAAACGTCTTTCAATATGTGTGAGAGCGTACTTACAAAAATATATTTTTCACCATATCATTCAGTTCCTGTCGTAAAATAGAATAAAAATAATTTTGCAAATTACGAGGGAAGTCCTGCAAATGTCACATGGAAAATAAAACGACGGAAATAAAAGTTTACAATTCGCCTTAAATATGTTAAAAATTACTTTTCATTTGAGAAACAAGGAAATAAATAGTTATAGAGCCCAAGTCTGACTAACCATTCCCCGGGAAAATTTTCCCCTTTCCCCTATTATGAATCCGTGAACTGTATGAGTTGATTCACTTTCACTATCTACTCACTTTTACAATGCTTTTGTTTTGTTTTTTTAACATCAATACGTAAATGATATTGCTTGCAGAGTTACCACTCTAACAAGTGACGGTCATTAAATCACTCTTTTTTTTAATGCTTTTATTAAAAATCAATAAAAATTCTAAGTGTTGTTTGATTGTTTTGTATAGCAATCAAATAACTCACAAAATCATATTGACTAGATGAAGTCTTAAGCTAATAAAACATGGCGTACAAATTAATTAAAAACTATTTTTTTGAGCTTTAGGTCAGTTTATATTTCAATTTATTGGTTCAATATTTCGTTATCCTGAAGAAGTTAACCGAAGGTTAACGAAATATTGAACCAATAAATTGAAATATTAACTGACCTAAAGCTCAAAAAAATAGTTTTTAATTTAAATTTAAAAAAAAGGTCGAAAAATTAGATAAAAATATTTGATCGTATTAATTAATAGTTTTTCTCGTATTAAAACAATTTATAAAATAAAATGGGGCTAGCTATTTGATTTTATATTATTACATAAAACTATATTTGTCAGAAGGGGTTTTAAAAAGTATTCAAAACAATCAAAGTGATTCATTGCTTTAGTGAATCATATCAATTGCAAGCTGTGACATGCATTTATTAACAACAGTCTCATTGATATGAATCATACAATGGCATCATTAATTATTTTAGTGTTAAGTGCTTGCTCAATATTCATTTCAGAAAATGTAAGATTATGCAGATCACTAATATGAATAACAACTTTCTTGGGAGCAAATTACCGGAGAAAAAGTAGATATTTCAAATATGAAAGAGAGGGAAAATTTTTATGTGAGTTAACTTCCCATACATTTCTTAGGTAACTAATGCTAAAATTTAAAATTTAAAAATTAAAATACAATATATAGTAAAGCAAATGGTATAAGCTTTTATTTACATGCCTGTGCCAACACCCCGTAGTAACATTAGTTAAATAATTAATAAAATAAAATGACTACATGAAATTAAATTCATGTTGTTTTAACTTGAAATAAATTTGATTCAAGATGGTTTTTACTTTTATTTCAGTATCAATCTCACATTGCTTCAACAAGAAATAGTTTTGATTCTTCATTTTGATTTAACTATGTTTCAATATTAAATCCACATGAAATAAAGTTATTTTAAAAGGAAAAATTTTCTTTTAAGATCACTGTAAATCATGTTGACCTAACATGAAACACATATGACATGTGTTAATGAAAAATATTATTATTATATATTTGTTTTTGTAGATTTTAGCATAAAACTTTTCTGTGTGTCAAGACTTTTAAATACAAAACTTGCTGACTGCAGTTTTGAGAATGAGAGAACTATTTTACAGAGAGCCAGCTTGCCATATTGTTTGAAGATTTTGTGCTTGCCATTTTTATTCCGGACAGCTTTTTCATAAATTTTTTCTTAACCCTCGTTATTGGCAGGTGTAGACTTCTTTGATTGTGATACCATATGCTGCTATAAGCGACTTTCTATTTGTTTTTTTTTTTTTTTGATTTTTAGCCTTAAACTTATCAAAAAGCCATTTATTTCTCTTAACAAAAGCTTTTCCTGTGAACACTGTTGCTTACAGGTGTATGTGCTGGTTTTGCTTTCTTACGTTCCTTTATCTTAGTCTTGTTATTTTTTGTTTTTGCTTGAGTTCCTTTTAATATTGTAGACAAAAATATATAAATAAAAAGTTAAGTGTGGTAATATCAATATATTTATCTCCTTTTAAAAAGCCAACAGTAATGATTTTGTAAAGGAATGGTGAGTGAGAGAAATGTCGCATTGGCAACAGTTTAAAGAGAAAAATTGCTGTGATTAATAATTATTTGCCCAAGAATAGTTTTGGACTGTTTTGTTTCATTTGGTTTTGGCAGTCTTGAGCTTTAAGTTCATATCATAAATTCAGTGCAGTTTTTAAATTGTAGAGCACAAGGTGTAAGATACCCTGCCCCGTAGAATGCGAAAAGTTGGTTAATTTCCCATCCTATAAGGAGCATAGAGTTATAACAAATTCATCCCAAGCGGTTCTGTTCGATTCTGGTATATTTTATCTCGTTCCAACTTTGGCCAGCGCAAGTCGCCTCGTTGTCAAAATGGCGGCGTTATGTGTTTTTTTGCTTGTCGTCTGCTGCGATTACCTTGTGGGTTCCAATAGTAACGTATTGTTCTTATCGTATTTCAATATACACGGTCGTCTAGTTTGGTCGTTCCAGCTTTTGCCACAGCAAGTCGCCTCGATGTCAAAATGGCGGCGCCATTTCTGTTTGCCTCTTGGGCGACTATCTTGTGGATTCCATTCAAAAGCTTGTCTAGCGGTCGTGGGTTCGATTTCCACAATAGACTCTGGGTGTTTTAAGCTAATCGCTTTGCGGTTTGTGTTTGTTCTTTTAAAATTATTTGCTTTTCCGTATTTTAATGTATACAGGCGTCTGATTTGTCTGCCCAAAATATCTTTAAAATTGTGAGCAGATATGAGCTGAAAAATATCTAAAGCGGGTTGATGTTCTTTCGAACCACATTCCATAACTAGCAGTCAGTTGTTGAAGCTTTTGTGATTTAGGCATTGTCAACTTTCATATGGAAAAAACTCCGGCAACCCTTGACTTCAGACTTGCCACTTTTTCTGCGAAATCTTCAAGGTGGAACTTGTTTTTATTCCAGCTTCCTTGAAATATCTTTATCTTTACCTCCATCAATAAAATATTTACCCTATAGAAACTTCAAACTTAATAATGAATGTTAAAGTGTCACTGACATTAAAAGAGTTACAAAAGGGTAAACAAATATGTGTGTGTGTTGACACAGACCTTTGAGACCTGTCGTTAATAAAAGATTTGTTATTTGTTTGGCAGAGGAAAGGGCTGACTTCTGTAAACTTTGTTAATATGTTTCTATTAAAGACTTTTTTGTGTTATTATGAAGATATTAAATTGGCACCTTCTAAAGGGAATGTTTTTTAAGTTAACACACACGTTGCTTTATTCTAGGAACTGTCATGTGCTTTGCGCCTGTACGGAACCTCCTGTTGTTTTTGAAAACAAAAAGTTAACTTTTTCATTTGCAGTATCTTGTGTAGAAGTTTTACTGTTCACACCCTTGCTGTTGAGCAAAACTTTTAGATTAGAAATATCTTTATAAAAGCAAGACGAAGCTCAGGAATATTTGTATTTGAGTTGTAAGTTCGCCGAATAATTTGATTTATAACCAGCATTGAAATTAAGCCAACACCAGGAAATTAATTTCTTTTTATGCCAAATATACTTTATTAATAAACAAAATGGCAAATTCGTAGAAAAGAAATGTTTTTATCTCAGAGTAAATAAAAGTAGAAATAATATTAAAATCATAAAAATTAAATAAGAAATTCAATAAATTTATTATTTGATATACATATTGTTATAATTCTATTAAAAGTGAAATTTATTTGCCAGTGGCTAAGCATTGTATGTATGCATTCCATTATTGTTTTAATAAACTAAGAATAATAACAAAAATTTAACATTTATTTGGGATTTTATTAGATACACAAAAAAACTCCACTGTAAAATCACCCAGCAAAGTTTTTATGGGATTTATATTATTTTATTTCACATATTTTTTTTTTTAGATAAAAATTTAATTTCCAACAAATTTTATGGTAAATGAATTATTATTTAGAATTAAAATTTATTTCGTCACGTCATATTTAAGTTCATGTTGTTTCAACTTGAAATAGCTGTAATTCAACAGTGTTATTCATTGTGATTTAACAGTACTGCAATGTTAAATCAACATGAAACAAAGTTATTTCAAAAAGAAAAATTTTCCTCAAATATTATCATGTTAAATTAATATGAAAAACAAATGAAGCACAATCATTGCCGGCAGATGTTAAATTAACTTTGTTTTCGTACAGTATCAATATTTTTTACTTCTCCTGAACATCTGAAATTTTTTCAAATGTGACTGACACTCATTCATAGTGTGCGATTTTATTTCTAAAAAAAATGTTTTTTTTTTTGATATTTTTTCTGTGTGTACTTACATACAATAAATTATTTCTCATATTCCATTCATATTAAATAGCTGAGATTGACAAAGCAAGACTTAAAAAACGTACAAGCACAGCAAACTAAAAAGCTTTTTAAAAAAAATTAAGATCACAAATATCTCAATAGTATGTTTATACAAACATATAGACTTTTTCTAAAGCTTTCTTGAGCTTTGTTGAAGTCTGCTGATATACGGCCTTATCCAAAAAAAATTTCAACTGTTCTTTTTTTAAAATTTGTATGAAAATTTTGTTTTAACGAACACTTCAAACTCGAATTATTTTTTTTTTTGGATACGTCCGATAGAATTTTTTTAGATTTTTTTTTTGGAAATTTGTTGAAGCTTTTTTAAAGTTTTATTTTTTAAGTTTCCTCATGAGATAATCTTAACCAGTAAATAACTTCAGTTTTTCACATTAACTCATTACAATTCATGTCGAATAAATATACACTTTGGTATTTTGTTTTTCTTTTTGCTTCATTGCCGATTTGCAAATTATTTGTGTGTGCTCTATTAAAAGTTTTTCTATTTAAACATTTCCATAGAAAATAATTAAAAGTTTTTTCCATGTGTTGCTAACGAAAGATATTTGCTTGCCTTTCCTTAGATATTCGTAAGCAAAATAAATTTCTATTTCATTTAAAGTTTCATCCTTCTGTTTATTCCCAAATACAAATGATTTATTTCATTTTAATTTGCTGCAAATAGAAATTCTAGGTTGCAAAAAAAAGCACACACATACACACACAATGTTTCTAAAAGTAATTAAAAAGACTTGTTGTGTATAGCAATGATTTAAAATTTATTTTGTGTTACAAGGAATTTATAAATCATTAAATAGTTTAAAATGTTGTATGACATGAGAAGTCTGTCTTCTCATAGTTTTTAGTTCTTACTTTAAATATTGATAGTAGATTAAAAATTTTACAAGGACTAGATGAAAAAAAAAATCAATTAAATAGTTATTAAAGAGAAAAAATTCACTGAAATAACTTTAAGCCTTAAAAAGTTTCCGTGAACTGTAAATTAAATGAATTAAGGTGGAAATTGTGTGAATACTTATTTTTAGTCAAAGCGATTTTTTAGTTTTGGTGTTTTTCGTGCTGGAGATTTTTTTAGTTTTTTTTGTGCGTTTTTTATTTGCTTTACAATAAAAATTTTTATACATATATAGTGATTTTTTCGGTTTTTTGAAGTTTTTGTTGATTTTTAATTATTGACTTTTTTTAATTTTGTGTTTTTTTCGTGTCGTTATATTATTTTAACTTTTAGCGATTTTTTAGTTATGGTGCTTTTTTTCGTCTTGGCGATTTTTTCTGTTTTCGACGATTTTTTTTTGGTTTTTTTGGTGAAATTATTACTTTCGAAGACTTTTTTTACATTTTAGCAATTTTTTTATATGGAGGTGTATTTTATTTAAGCGTTTTTTTATTTTGGCAAACTGCATTCGTTCGGCATTTTTTTCATTTATTTAAGTCTTAACGGTTTTTTTTGTTAGTCGAAATTTACACTGTGAAAGTATTATTGCTAAGCTGTTTAGTTTGTGGAAGATAGAGAGAGAGACGAGGGGAACACAAACGTTTCTTTTTCCCTTCATGTCGCTCTCCTAACAAACTAATCAGCTTAACAATAAGACTTACATAGTGTAAATTAGGACTTATGTCCTTTTTTTAGTTTCATCAATTTTTTGTGTATTTGGCGATTTATTTTAGTTTTATAAACTTATTTTAGTTTTTACGCCTTTTTCAGTTTTTGACGATTTATTTTATTTTAAGCGATTTTCTCTATTTTTTTATTCTTATTTTTTGTTTGTTTTGGCGCTTTTTTTGTTGTTCGCCAATTCCTTAGGTTAATTTAAAATTTAAGCGCTTTTTAGGGTTCCGTACACCAAAGGTGAAAAAAGGAACCCTATTGTTTTCGCTACGCTGTCCGTCTGTCCGTCACACGGTATTTTCTCAGGAACCGTAAGAGCTACGGACCTGAAATTTGGACAGAATATGTAGAACCTTGGCCACTAAAACAACAAATACATGAGAATTAGAAATTAAAGGGTGCTTCAAAACGAGCGACGAAAATTGTTAAAATCTCATGTAATATACATACAATCGTATGTACATATGTATATTGACACTTGAAATTTGTAAAATTAGTGTATTTTTATATAGACTACAACAATAAACATAAATATATTTTAAAATTTAAATTAAAGGGTGGTCCATCAGTTAATGCAATTTTGCCAAACCGAAAAAAATCGCCAAAACTTGAAAAAAATCGCCAAATCGAAAAAAATCGACAAAATTAAAAAAAAATTCTAGCACTAAAATAAATCGCCAAATTCGAAAAAATCGTTTAAATGAAAAAAAATCCCCAATATGAAAAAAACGCCAAAAACCGAAAAAATCGCCAAAACGCGAAAAATGCGCCAAAACCAAAATAATTGTTTATGTGAAAAAAAATCGCCAAAATGAAAAAAAATCGACAAAATAAAAAAAAACGCCAAATCTAAAAAAATCGCAAAAACGAAAAAAATCGCCAAAATTTTAAATAAACGCCAAAAACCGAAAAAAATCCTCAAAACGAAAAAAAAAGTGCCAAAACTAAAAAAATCGGCAAAACAAAAAGAAAATCACCTAATGAAAAAAAACGCCAAAATTAAAAAAAATCGCCAAAAAAACGCCGAAATAATAAAAATTGCCAAAATTAAAAAAACTTCAAAAACCAAACAAAAATCGCCAAAACGTGAAAAAAAAGTGCCAAAAATCAGAAATCGCCAATAAATTAAAAATAAACCCCAATTTAAAAAAAACGCTTAAGACCGAAAAAACCCAAAAACGAAAAAAAATGCCAAAACTATAGTTTATACTGTTCGTATTGAATTACATATCTCGTGCCCGTACGGAAGCCTTCGTGCGCGGGTCAAAGTCGCACTTCACTGAATTTATTTCGTTTTTTGACAATATATTTAATTACAGTGATTAATTTTTATTTTTGGCTCCTGTTTATTTTTACCATTTTTTGGTTTTTTTTTGCTTGATTTTTTTTTCGTTTTGGCGTTTTTTGATTTTTATGATTTTTTGACAACATTTTTACTTTCAGTGATTTTTTGCATTTTAGATTTTAGCAATTAATTTTATTTTTGGCGATTTTTTGTTAATTTCAGCGATTTTTTCATTTTGGTGATTTTTTGTTTCGGATTATTTTTAATTTTGGTTTTTTTTTGTTTAGTAATTTTTGAAAATTTCAAGAATTTACCTCTTATGCTTTCCACGATGCAGCAAGTTGTCAAAACTACATAGTCGAAATTACCCTAACTGATAGAATACCCTTTAGTTTTTAGTTTTTTTTAATTTCGGCATTAATTGGTGTAGCCTGCATAAAAAACAATAAATATGAAAATTTCAAGTGTCTATATATAATTGTCATATATTTATTGTTGTAAAAATTTCAGGCTCGTAGCTCCTACCGTTCTCGACAAAACAGCCTGTGACAGACAGATAGATGGATATTGTAACGAAAACACTAAAGTTCTTTTAACCTTTGGTGTATGTGACCCTAAAAATTTTTAAATACTCGTAAGTTATAAACATTTTAAAATAAATGCAAGGCTAAGAAGTGCAATATGTGAATTTTTTGTAGTCAATACCACTGTGCACTTAATAGTGCAAACTTATTTTGCTTTAAGATTTCCATTTTGACACTTTAATTCATGTTAAAGTTAAAATGAAAACCACTGCCACCATTTACACACAAAATTCAAGTAGTACAAGACTCTTGACAAAAAAAAAGCCAACCACAAGCTTATTAAATTAAATACCTGGCTGTTTTGCAGGGTCAGACAAACAGGAAAAAAAATTTTGGACGAATTACGGCTTGTTTAAAATTTAAATGTTTTTTTATTATTTTTGCACAAAAAATAAAATTCATTATTTTTAATTAACTGCATTAAGTGTTTCATTAACTTAATTACCAAACAGCGTATCAAAAGATTGTACTTTGCATTAATTTTATTTTGTGAAACCCTTAAAACAAATAAAAAAACAAAAAGAGTTTCGTACCGTTGACAAAGTTATTAACAGCATTTCAGTTGAAATTATACCACATCAGACATTATATTATATGGAAATACACTAACGTTAGGAGAAGTTTAATTTTACGAGTATTGCTTACCTTAAAAAAAAGTTACAATTAGTTGCAATTATAATTTCCACAAACGTACAAAGTGCCCAAGGACAAATACAAAAATAAATGAAATAATTGGAAAAAATGTCTGCTCCATTGAATCTTTTCATGTTGTGAATACACAAGCACTTTAACTTAATTATGGACGAAATAATTTTTTTACCATTTGTCTTTGTATTGGTTTTCTTTTTAAAGGAAAAATTTGCCCTTAAATTCCTTGTTAAAATGGCACTAAGAGAAAGAGAGAGAGAGAGAGAGAGAGAGAGAGAGGGAAGAAACATTTAAGGGACATTCTTATAGTTCTTGTAGTTTGTCTGCTGCTTTTATCTTAAATGTGGCGGTTGGAAGGAATGTTTTGCTGTGAGTTGTTTGTGAAATGAATTTTATTTTAGTTAAGTTCAAGTCCTTTAATGGTATTGCAGTTTAATTCTGATAAACTAAAAGTTTATTTAATTTTATTTTAATGTTAAATTAACATCTTGTAATACATATTGGAATTTTGTAACTTGAGTGTGGGGTTTGAGATTTTTTTGCTTGGCCTATTTGTGGTAAATTTTGAGATTTTTGCTAGTAAAACCTTAATGGCTGATCAGCTGATCTGTAGATTTGGGCATTAAAATTTAGAGTTGTGGAATATTGATTTTTTTAAGTCAAATCCTTATGTTTATATAAGGTCTCTCTTTTAGCACTTCCTAACTGAAAAATAGAGCATTTACACCTGCACAAAATCTAGCAGATTTCAATTAAAATCTTTATCAAAATCAATACCGCTTACATCATGTGGCATCCCTGCACAAAAAAAATTCAAAATAAGCGAAAAACACAAGAAATAGTTAAAGCAAAACTTAAAGAATTTGAGTTTGTTATTTTAATTTTTACTCCAACCGACAGCGAATATGGTTAAAACATATTTTACTGAATAACAAAGTCGATAAATCTTCGTTAAATTTATTTTAGCGATACGATTATCGTTATAAAAGTTACTGAAGTAGATTTTGTTTTGTATTTGAAAACTACAAGATTTTGTTCGAAATCTTGTGCTAACTAGATTTTGTTCACATGTAAACCGTCCAAAATCTACTAGATTTTGTTCGAAATCTCGTTGTAACTATTTATTTATTTTGCTCAAATGTAAGTTTACCATAAATTTAAATGAAATAAAGTTTCTGTGGGATATCTTTAAAATTATTCGTTCATTTGAAAGTCCTATCGATGTACTTTATATATGAAATGTAACATCACTTCAGCACCAAATCCAATTGTGGCATGAGCTCAGCGCTTTCAGTTCTGGGGATTTGTCTCGAAAATAGGAATTTTTTTAATTTAATATTTAAGAAAGAAATAAATAAGCATAAAAATCAGAAAAATTAAAAATATGGTTTCAAGGTTGGAAATTTTTAACTTTTTAGTATATGAAAGCAACTAATGAATTTGCATATATTTTATTTTTTTTCATTTTAATTAAACATATTTTATATATTAAGAAGATCTTTCTTTATTCAAGAGTTTTTTTTATAATTTTTCAATTTTTATATGAAAATCTAATTTAACCATAAGCATCGGCATTCATTAGTGTGACAAAGCTTTGTGATATGTTGCTTATTATGCTCGCGGCACAATTATGTAACAAGTCGATGGTCATACGTTGACAACATGCAACTACTAGTTCTTATTAATTTATTGTAAATGGATATAGCATGAAATATAACGCTAAAGAACCGCCATAACTACAAAATAAATTAAAGGACATTTCTACTGCACAAAATCGAAAAATTCTTTCTTATATATTTTTTTTTTTAATTTTTTATCATTGGATTTTTGTTAGTATTTCAATTAATAGTTTAATTGAATTTTTTAATTTTATTCTTAAATAATTTTTTAATTCAATCTTTAAGAATATATTAATTGATTTTTTAATTGAATCCTTAAAAACACTGCAATTATTTTTAATATTTCAATTAATATTTTAACATTTTTAATTAATTTTTTAATTAAATCTTTAACAACATTGCAATAAATTTTTTATTTGAATCTTTAAGAACACTCCAATTATTTTTAATACTTCAATTAATATTTTAATTGCAACTTTTAGCATTTTTAATTAATTTTTTAATTAAATCCTTAACAACATTGCAATAAATTTTTTAATTGAATCTTTAAAGACACTTCACTTAAATTTTATTTAAATCTTTAAAAACATTATTTAATAAATTTTTAGTTAATGTAATATTTCTTCAATTGAACAAATCAACAAAAAAAGAATCAATTAAAATTGTTGAGTTAATACTACAATTTTTGTGATTGCTTGAAAACTAATTAATTTTGTATTTAATTGAATCCGCGTTTTTTCTTTTTAATTGAGTCTGATTTTTACTTTTTTCTGTTTACTAATGGGCAAAACCAAAATAAATCTTAAGGGATTAATTCTTTTCATTGCTTTGGTTTTATTCGTCTATTTTAATCACTGCAAAGGGAATGAAAGCAAACGTTTGCTTTTCTTTATTTTCATACTCTGAGTGCAACGGATTAAGAAGCAATTCGCCATCAAAAACTTTTCTTGCGAATGGTCAATTATTGTGAGAAGAAAATATTATAAATATTTTTAAATTATTCGCTGCTTTGAAATTTCCCTCCCAAAGATTCAAGTTTTTATAAAATATATTTTTCTCTTTCACTATTAAAAGCAAGCGAAAAAAAACTGAAGACTGTAATTGCGACTTATGCTGTTGTATTTTATTTGAACTTGAGCCCCACATCCCATAGTCCTCTTATAAAAAGTGAATTTGCTGCCTGCCATCATCATTCAAGTAATTTTTCAGTGACACAAATACGTAGCGTGTATACTTTAATTATTGTATCTGCTGTTTTCTTTTATTTTTAATAAATTTGTGGCTGTCATTTTTACTCTCATGTTTATTTCTTCCTTTGATCCTGCGGCGTTTTTCAATCTTAGTCTTCATTTATTTATATACTTTATGATGTCATGTTGAGAGTTAAAGGCCTTAAGTTTTTTCTTCTGCACTCTTTTTTTTAATAAGTATTATGTTCTTATAATGCACGTACAAGCATATATACATACATACATATGAATGTATTAGCATATGCCACACTGACTGTGTATGATTATTTTACACACTTTTTTTAAATCCCCTCTTATTTAAATTTCACTCGAAAGGACTGCTTCTACTGCTGAAAACATATGCATGGAATATAAGCTCTTATGCTTGCTTTTGTGTATTTTCTCTTCTCCAGTTCCAGGAATAATATAAAATTAATATTGTCTCAGGAAGCGTATTAACATTTACTGCAAAACGAGTATATTCACATTCATTCACTTAAGGTGTCATATGTTGTTGACAACAATGACAACAATATATTTAAATGTACGTATGTATACGTGCACTTACGTTTTTTTTTTAAGTTGACTGTGGGAGAGGCGCATAAAACGTGATGTCATTTGAGTTAATTCCAGTTTAGCACTCCTGAGTAACGGTTACCAGTAAATGGGAATAAATCTCTGCTCGAGGTACATACTTATCTTGATAACACACAAAGCCTTAACTTGAACACATGTGTATATATGTATGTATGTCACTGTTTTCTTTCATGTTGTTTTTTTATATTCATCTACATCGTTGTCAGTTTAAATACATATGTACAAAAGGTTGCAACACTGACCTTGCAGGCAATATAATAAAATAACAAATTATTAAATAAACATTATTTAAATTGTTGGCTTGTATATTGATTGACCTGGTTTATGCTATATTTTACAAAATTACTAAATATTTATAAGTCTTTTAACAGGACATTAGGAATTATAGCCAGATTACAGTAGGACCGACAACAAAATTAAATATAATAAATCTGCATATTTTGAACAAATTACAAAATCCTAGAAAGAAACTTTAAGTAGGAAATAACGCTTAAATATATCAAAACCATAATCATAAAAATCAGCTGTTCAAACTATACTTAAGTTAGGGAATGTATTTGATTATAGGTCCAAGCAAACATCATGACCAACTCATTCCCCATTAACGAAAAATTTCCAAAACTTCAACCAAACAACTGCAATGTAGCCAATTCACACACCTTGTTAAGCACACCGTAGCTAATTCAATTATCTTTTATATAAATATTTTGTATAGGGAAGTAAAAATAAAATCTACTCACAAACTAGATTTTGTTTTGTAAGTAAAATCGAGTAAAAAGCAGTTAGATTTAGCTCGAAATCTCATAAGTACTAGATTTCGAGATAATGTAAATGACCTATAAAATCCTTTTTATTGATACTTTACTTATGGAAAAATCATTCTTAACTTTTGCTTGAATTAACTGTTTTTATGGTGAAATTTACAGCTTTTACTTTCTAAAATTACAACTCTTAACCATAACCATAACCACAACCATAACCATAACCATAACCATAACCATAACCATAACCATAACCATAACCATAACCATAACCATAACCATAACCATAACCATAACCATAACCATAACCATAACCATAACCATAACCATAACCATAACCATAACCATAACCATAACCATAACCATAACCATAACCATAACCATAACCATAACCATAACCATAACCATAACCATAACCATAACCATAACCATAACCATAACCATAACCATAACCATAACCATAACCATAACCATAACCATAACCATAACCATAACCATAACCATAACCATAACCATAACCATAACCATAACCATAACCATAACCATAACCATAACCATAACCATAACCATAACCATAACCATAACCATAACCATAACCATAACCATAACCATAACCATAACCATAACCATAACCATAACCATAACCATAACCATAACCATAACCATAACCATAACCATAACCATAACCATAACCATAACCATAACCATAACCATAACCATAACCATAACCATAACCATAACCATAACCATAACCATAACCATAACCATAACCATAACCATAACCATAACCATAACCATAACCATAACCATAACCATAACCATAACCATAACCATAACCATAACCATAACCATAACCATAACCATAACCATAACCATAACCATAACCATAACCATAACCATAACCATAACCATAACCATAACCATAACCATAACCATAACCATAACCATAACCATAACCATAACCATAACCATAACCATAACCATAACCATAACCATAACCATAACCATAACCATAACCATAACCATAACCATAACCATAACCATAACCATAACCATAACCATAACCATAACCATAACCATAACCATAACCATAACCATAACCATAACCATAACCATAACCATAACCATAACCATAACCATAACCATAACCATAACCATAACCATAACCATAACCATAACCATAACCATAACCATAACCATAACCATAACCATAACCATAACCATAACCATAACCATAACCATAACCATAACCATAACCATAACCATAACCATAACCATAACCATAACCATAACCATAACCATAACCATAACCATAACCATAACCATAACCATAACCATAACCACAACCATAACCATAACCATAACCATAACCATAACCATAACCATAACCATAATAACCATAAATATATTGTTTATATAACAATTATGATAATCAAAATTTTTCCAGAAATTCAACAGTTCTCATTGTTAATATAACAATAACTTTAATTGAAATAACTTGGAAATATAACAAAAAATATTGTCAACAAACTATTTGGTTGATATATTTAATTAAAAATATTTTTTCTGATTTTCCTTTAACCTGCAATTTCTTAATTGCTTTTGCAAAAATCAATTAATTAATTATTTAATTGGTATAATCAAAAAATTTATTGTTTTTACTAATCTTTTTTTCTGTGAGAAAACCTAAACCTAAACTTTGATTTGTTGCACAGTGTTACACACATTTATTTGCTTTAAGCGCCACTGTACAGCGAACCGAATTTTAAAGCATACTTTCAGGAGAAATTGTTTGTGAAGTGTAATAGTGTTGCCAGTGGGGATAATTTTGTTAAAAAGTTGAAAAATATAAAATAAATAAAATATATATAAACTGTTAAATAAAAGAGCGTTTTAAATATCAAATATTTATTTAAAAGATATATAGCAGTCTTTGTAAAGAATTTATAATATTATATTTAAACATATCTTCATTACGTACTGTTGCCTTACACTGCAGCTGCTGCATGACGACAATTGGGTAACAATCTCCATCTGATGCCAATTATTATGGGTGGGGATTTTAATACAAATTTTGCAAACCCTCAATCGCAAGCTTTATCAAAACTTTTATTTGACGTTTTTCACTTGCATGTGAGCAATTCTCCACATACCCCCACAACTAATAATTCCACCACTATAGATGCAGTTTTCCATAGACTTTTAAATACAGTAGAGTCAAAAATTTATATATCTTATTTAAGTTACCATAAGCCAATATTAAAAAAAAAATTTATTTCTAGATGTTTACACATCTCCCCTTCTTACTTTACTTCTTCTGATGGAAAGACTTTGATAATAAAAAACGAAACTTTAATCGATAACTAAAAAAAAGAAAATTGCTACACCCACAGCAAAAATAAAATTTCGCTCGTTAGTGAACATTTTTTATAATATTTCTTTCCTTATTTCTGGCTTCGTCAAAAGCATTTTCACTTTAACTGCAGCATTCAGAATTCATTGTATTTCCTTTAATGACATTTTATAGTAAACATATTTGCCTTGTCATATTTTCGTGCTGCTTGCAAACCAAAGAGACTAACGGCGACGACGTTACGGCACTATTTATTATTCAACCATAGAAAACATTGTCATCATCATCTTATTCGTGCTAGACCGCAATACACATGGCAAACGGCATCCTCCATGCAACACTTTATAATATTTAACGTGCTGCCTTGGAGAAAGCCACAGAGCTATATATATACATACATATAAACAATTTCAAAATATTGAATGAATATGCAAGAAAGGAAATATGAATCTTAAAAAAATAAATATAAATATAAATATAAATATAAATATAAATATAAATTTTCTCATTTCATTTTGCTTTCAGCAGTTTTACAATTTTCTTGCTGCTTGTCACCACAACCCATGACCCCTACTCACTGAACACTGAAAGATTTATTATTTAATAGAATATGAAGTTGATGAAATTTGTATGTGTGTATGTACAGTGTACACATGTGCTATCACACTTCACATATGAAAACATGTTGCCTGGCACCACCACTGATGACACCAAAATTTCGAACGACCTTGTAGGGTTTTCTTTTTTATAATGTATGAGTATGAGTATGAGCATGACAAAGTGTCTTGGATACAACAAATTTGATAAACACATTTGTTTGCTAATACAATGCAATACGAGTAGCACAAAATTTAGCAAGTGTGTGTTTAATTTGTCTAAAGTGGTTGTTGCGTTAATGCTGCACTCTATCTGGGCTCCAGCCCAGTGCAGCCGAAGGCAAAATATTTAAATAGAAATATATGATGTTCAGTAATATTAACACATGTGAACAGTAGTTATACCCTTCAATTCAGACACGAAAAAGTAAGTTAGGTTAAGTTGAAAAGCGGGGCAATCAATACAATCCATTGCGGATTGCTCGTATGCTCTTCTTAGTGTGTTGTGTGCTCTTAAGAGAATTATTGGAATTTTGGCCAGATTAAGAATTTTGTTTTTTTGGCACTCCCGATTTTTAGGGTTCCGTACACCAAAGGTGAAAAGGAAACCTATTGTTTTCGCTACGCTGTCCGCTTGTCCCTCACACGCTATTTTCTCAAGAACCGTAAAAGCTACGAATCTGAAATTTGGATGGAGTATGTAGAACCTTGGCCGCTACAACAACAAATACATGAGAATTGAAATTTAAAGGGTGTTCCTAAACGAGCAACGATAAATGCTATGTACATATGTATATTGACATATGTATTTTTATATAGACTACAACAATTAACACTGAAATTTAAAAAAATGTTAATTAAAGGGTGGTCTATCAGTTAATGCTATTTGGACTATGTAATTTTGACAACTTGTTATATCTTGGAAACCGTAAGAGTTAAACTCTTGAAATTTTCAAAAACGATAAAACTAAAAAATTCGAAAGTTATAAAATCGCCAAACCAAAAAAATCGACAAAAATTTAAAAAAAATTGCCAATACTAAAAAAAATTTCTAACACTAAAATAAATCGCCAAATTCCCAAAAATTGCCAAAAGAAAAAAATCGCCAAAATTGAAAAAAACGCCAAGAACCGAAAAAAAAACAAACATATTGTAAACAAAATAATTGTTGACATAAAAAAAATCGCCAAATTGAAAACACTCCAACAACCGGAAAAAATCGCCAAAATAAAAAAAGTGTCAAAACTAAAAAATGCGCCTAAATGAAAAAAGTCGCCAAAATGAAGAAACTCCAAGAACCGAAAAAATCGACATAACTAAAAAAAATCGCCTGAATGAAAAAAAATCGCCAAAATTAAAATAAATCGCCAAATTCAAAAAAATCGCCCAAAGAAAAAATTGGCAAGAACCGAGAAAAATCGCCAAAACCAAAATTATTGTTGATAAAATGAAAAAAAATCGCCAAAATGAAAAAAAATCGCCAAAATGAAAAAAGTGTCAAAACTAAAAAATGCGCCTAAATGAAAAAAGTCTTCAAAATGAAGAAACGCCAAAATCCGAAAAAATTGACATAACTAAAAAATATCGCCTGAATGAAAAAAAAAATCGCCAAAACTATAATAAATCGCCAAATTCAAAAAAATCGCCCAAAAGAAAAAAATTGGCAAGAACCGAAAAAAATTGCCAAAACTAAAATTATTGTTAATAAAAAAATCGCCAAAATGCAAAAAAATCGGCAAAATGAAAAAAAATCGCCAAATTAAAAAAAACTCCAAAAACCGAAAAAAATCGCCAAAATTAAAAAAAGTGTCAAAACTAAAAAATGCGCCTAAATGAAAAAAGTCGTCAAAATGAAGAAACGCCAAAATCCGAAAAAAACGACACAACTAAAAATCGCCTAAACTAAAAAAAATCGCCATAACGAAAAAATCGCCAAAAAAAATTGTAAAAACCGGAAAAACCGAAAAAATCACCAAAAAACGAGAAAAAATTGTCTAAACTAAAAAAATTGCCTAAATGAAAGAAACTCAAAAAACCGAAAAAATCGCTAAAACCAAAAAAAAAAAAATGCCAAAATTAAAAAATCGCCAAAATTGAAAAAACTTTAAAAAACGAAAAAAATGCCAAAACTATATTATTTATTGGCTAAAGTTCGTATTGAATTACATATCTCGTGTCCGTACGGAAGTCATCGTGCGCAGGTCAAAGTCGCACTTCACTGAATTTATTGTACACTGAAAGAATTTTGGGTAGAAATTCAATGAATTTCAACATTAATCTAATGAAAAATTCATTAAAATTCGACCAACGCTTCGTTGGATTAATGAAACCAGTTTCGTTAAAATTATTTTATTGGAAACTTCATCAAATTTATTTAACAGTGTAATTAATGCAGTGCTATAACTTCATCGACACAATAAAATAATTTCATGAAATAACTTAAATATAAAGGGGTTTCTTAATAATTAGAAATTATTGTTGTCGTAAATCCAATAAAATATTCTAATGAAACCAGAATATCAAGGAAGCAATTCCAATGAAATTGTTTCACAATATTCATGAAATTTTCATTGGATTTGTGAAATTATCATTAGATTTGTGAAAAATGTTTAATGAAATTGTTTTATTGGATTTGTGAAGCAAAATTCTTTCGGTGTAGGATGTGCAGGTATGAAGAGGAACCAGAAACCATTGAATATATTATCTGTCACCACCCTAACCTGCAACGTCATAAGCTTAGATGGCTGAGCAGACATTTCCATGAAAGCATTACTGAATTCAGGAAGTGTAAACAAGAGGACATCAAGAGCTTCATCAAGGGAATTCGGTGGCTTAATTATTTGTAATAGGGTACTTCTGGCTGCAAATGGAAATGTAAATATTACTTTACTGAGCGACAGAAGGGAATCACACTGGACCCAATTGGGTCTCCGAGTAGAGGTGCGGTAAAGCACCACCCTTCCTAGCCTAACTTAAAAATCTAATTTACTCAATTTGTTTTCTTAAGTTTTTTTAGTGCGAGAGCCGCTAAGATCTTTTATAACAAACTAACTTTGTTTCAACTTAAAATAACTTTGATTCAACATGATTCTTCGTTGCAATTTAACAGTAACAGGAATGTTAAATCAACATTCAATAGAGTTATTTCAAATGAAAAAAAAATAAAAAATTTCTTTATATATTAGTGTTAATCATATTAAATTAACATAAGAAACATATAAAACACAAAAAATTCAATAACTTCTTTTCATTTAATAGATTTTAATAAGAAATTTTCTGTGCATTCTAATTGTTGAAAAATATTTTTATGGAAACTATTTTTATTACATCAGTTTACAATATATTTTTATTTATTTATATATAATGCTAGGAATGTTTTTTTTATAATCATATTATTATTTCAATGATAATATTTTTTTTCTCTAAGTGTATGCATTTAAAAAAATCGAATAATTTATTTCAAGTAACAAACGTATCCTAATAAAATTTATAGGTCAACTTTTCATTATGTTTTAAATTTTAATGGGAAAATTTAATGTTTTTACGAATGTTAAAACAATAAATTACAACAAAAATTTCCCACAGCAATAGCAATTAAAAGCTTTAATTACTTGAACCTTGAAATTTCCCATATGTCTTTGTCTGCTTATACTGGCTTTTAAGTTATTTCCACTGTCGGGAAAGGGGAGGAAATACAAATTTTACTGATTTAAGCTCTCTCGTTAATAGAAATTAATTGCACCCTAATAAATCAGGCAAATGGTATTGGCTATTGGTCGTTAAACATAAATAAAATTAAATTAAATTAAAATTAAAATAATTAATTTAATTTATTTAAAATAATTATAGTAAATAATTTTGCAATTAGCGGTATTTTTAAACAAAATTGTATTTGGCCAGAGCAACATTTTATAAAGGAGGGGAAGGATACTTCGAATCGCTTACATCCTTTTTTTGATATAAATATGTACGTGCCCAAATTTTAATTACCAGCAACATCCGTTTAAGTGAAGATTTTCTTGAAATTGAGCACGAGAAATGCAGGCACAGAGCCTTATAACGATATCAAAGTTTTTACTTATTAAAAATCAAGAGCTTTCGAAGCATGTAGCCCTTCTGTGTGAAGCTCAGAAGAGTCATGTCCACGTACCACTCATGCGCAAAGTTATGTGAAAAATGCTGATGGCTCATGTTCAAACTTCTCGGCAGAATGATTAACATTCTCATACTTATGAATACTCATCTCTCTGACAGTACTCAAGGAGTGAGGATCAGGATTTCTTGCCAAACCTGGCAATTTTTCAACTTCTTTCGAGTGTAAATTTTTTATTTAGTGGCATGGCAATAATTTTTCTGGAGATAAATAAATTTGTGGGCTATTTTTATTGCTTTTTTTCAACAAAATTGAGCTTCAAATTTTTTTTAATTCAAGTAAATTTTGTTTCAAAAAAAAAATTAAAACGATTTGATTTTGATGATTTTTCTTACATTAATTATAGTAATTAATGCGATTTGAATTTGGTTGAGATAAATTTACAAGAAATAATTTTGGCGATTTTATTTCTACTTTTGGTGATTTTCTGCAAAAATTTTATAAAATTATTTTATAAAAATTTTTATTAAAAAAGTGTTATAAAAATTAAATATGTATTAAGAAAAAACTACATAAAATTGATTTTGGCGATTTTAAAATAAATTTAGCGAAATAAATCGGAAAAAATCTTATAACCCTGACTCAGGGTATCTGAGTCAAATGGACCAACACCACTACAGTGTCAAAGAGGACATCTCCCGAAAGAGCATCTCATGGTGTATTAAGAGATTTTCACTCCCAAAATGCTGCAAAGCTTATTCTTGACTTGCCGAATATATATGGTATGTTTTCGGTCCTGGAATTCGTCCTTGAGTGCAAGTCAAAATATGAAAATTAAGAAAAAAAAATCGAAAAATTTTGTGAAAAACTCAAATGCTAAAGGTTTTGACAATTGAGTTTCATTAAAAAATATATAAGTTCCAAAAAACTTGAACCGCTCAGGTATGTCCGTTATCCTGGAAATCATCATTTAGTGAAAATCGAAATTTAAAAAAAAATATGAAAAAGGGTGTCAACAATTTATTGTAATAAAAATACACAAAAGGCATACGTTTTAAACAAATTTATATAGTTCTATTATTTATTTCAATTTTTTACCCTTCACCAAAAATGGAAAAGGGTATATATAGGTTTGTCATTCCGTGTGTAATCTCCAAAATATTCATTTCATATTAAATTTTAATGTCGTTGGAAAAAGAAAGAGATGCCTCATCAACTTGCTAAAATATTTAATTTAAATTTGAATTTATTTAAATTAAAATTTGAAGCTCTAGATGTCGAAGAAACTTACGGCCTTATTTATAAAACTTATTAAGGCCTTAAAAAGGTTTTTTAAAACAAAATTTCATAAAGTCTTAATAATTTTTATAAATAAGGCTGTTAATGTATTAGGCAAGTTTCTTAAGCTTTTTATAGAAATCATTAACAGTAGTTTGTGTCTCCTGTACAATTTGCTGGAAGTGAGTTAAGAAGTTTACGCTCCAAGCCGACGATATGCCAACCATAAGATATACTCTAGCTCCTTATGAATAGGGAAGACGAATAAGCGATGCCCGTCTGTCTGTACGTGAAATCTTTTTTCCGAAGCTCCCAAAAAATCCCGAGAGATCAGATTGGTATTGAAAATCAAGAAAATAAAAAAGACGGTTTCAGGGCTGGAAAATTTAAACTTTTTTCTTGTTTATAAAAGTAACTAATTAAAACTAATTTTTGTTTTTTGTCAATTAAACCTATTTTCTGTGCCAATAAGAATAAAATTGATACTAAAAATCCAAAAAAAAAAATAAAAAGAAAATACCAGAGTTGGAAAATTTTAACATTTTTGAATTATAAGAGTGAACTACTAAAACTATTTTTTTTTCTTTTTCTGCATAAATTAAGCATAGTTTAGAAGAAATATGTTTTAAGAATCTGAAATATCTAAAAATTCCAGGGATGGAACATTTATTTTTTTTGTTATATATAAAGAAAACTAGTTCCAGTTAATTTCTTCTTTTTCTCTATTAATTCAATAAATTTTTAAGCTAAGCAAGAAAAAAATAATGACTCCAGAGATGGAAAATTTAAATTTTTTTTGAACACAGAAGTAAATTAGGAAAACTAAATTTTTTTAATAAATTAAATTTTATATTTTAGAAAGAAATAAATCAAAACAGAAAAATCAAAAATATGTTTCCAGGGTTGGAAAATTGAAACTTATGTATAAAAGTAACTAGTTCAAATGAATTTCTTGTTTTTCTCTACTTATGAAATATACATATTTAATATATTAAGAGATAGAACATTTATACTTTTTTTATATAATAGTAACGCATTAAGAATCAAATATATTGTTCCAGGGTTGGATAATTTATATTTTTTTGGTATATAAGAATTAATTAATTAATTTCTTCTTTTTCTCTATTAATTAAACACATTTTATATTTAATAGATTGATAGTAAGAATCTGATAAAAAACATAGCTCCAGAGATGGAGCTAAACTTTTTTTTATATAAAAGTATATAAGTAAAATGATTTTTTTCTTTGTTGATTAAACATATTTTATATTCTAGAAATAAGTAAATAAAATAAGGAAAATTAAAACGGATTATTGCAGGGTTGGAAAGTTTAAAATTTTTTTGGTGTATAAAAGTAATTAGTTAAAATTAATTTCTTTTCTCTATTAATTAAATACATATAATATTTAAAAGACTAATAGTAAAACTCAGACAAAAAACACAGCTCCACAGATGGAAAATTTATATTTTTTTAATATATAAAAGTAACTTAGTAAAATTAAGTTTTGAATTAAACATATTCTATAATTTAGAAAGAAGTAAATTAAATCAGATAAATATGACTCCACGGTTGGAAAATTCATATTTTTTGGTATAGAAAAGTAAGTAGTTCAAATGATTTTCTTGTTTTTCTCTATTAATTATATACATTTTATATTTAATAGATTGATAGTAAAAATCAAAAAAAAATAAACTTAGCTCCAGAGATGGAAAATTTATTTATATTTTTTTTAATAAACTTTTTTCTTTGTTAATTAAAAATGTTTTATTTTTTAAGAAGAAATAAATAAAATCAGAAAAATTTAAAATATGGTTCCAGGGTTGGAAAATTAAAGTTTTTTTTTGGATATGTAAAACTAACTATAAATAAAAATGTTTTTTCTCTTTATTAAACAACTAAACTAATCTCTAATTAATTTATCCTAATTCATTTTAAAAAGGGAAAATATTAATATTGTAAGAAAATATTAAATATAGAGTGGAGAATAAAAAAATTCAACAATTACTTGTATATTTTTTCGAAATATACATGACATATGGATGTACTAGAGCAAAAAATAAATAATACATTTTTATATATGAGAATAAACAGCGTTTTTTGATTTTCTTAATTCTTTTCGTTGAAATATATATCCAGAATTCCATTTGGAGTATATACTACCTCCAAGGTTTTCGTGTGTAACAGAACTATGCTATCAGGTTAACATAAAACTGTTAAACTGTCATTTGGTTTTTTTTGGGTTTGTGTCTTGGATTTTAACTTTCGAAAATGTATCTTCACTTACGTAAAAATAAATATTAATGTAGAATATTATATATTGATATCAAATAAATATTGCTTTAATTTATTTCTCTCTCCATAATTCATCAAATTTAAGACTCCTTTCTCAGTTATGATTTGCTAAGCACAAACTATAAATTGTGGTCACAGCATAGAAAAAAAATGTTAAGTCCTGCAGTGATTTGTTTGCAAAACATAGAAGAGAACTTTTTTGCAAAAAGATTTAAAATAAATGTTTATATGAAAGCTTAACTTCAGGCACTTTTTCATATTATTTTATATGGATGTATATAAATTTATTACTCTTCCATGCATATTTTAAAGTAGAGTATGATAATAAGAACCACAAAAAAATATAATATTACTCCTCAAATTTATACACCCAAAACAGGAAGGATTTGTAAAACGTTCATATGTATGAATGCATGTATGTCCTTAACCACCTCTACTTACGCAAATTGCAACACATGAGTATGCTTGTATGTATTTGTGTACTTGTACATCATGTTGTCTGAACAAGATTTTAAAGCTGCACAAAATGAAAAGGAAAAGCATTCGTTTTCATTGCATTTATTTACAAACTTGTGTGTGCACATTTCAAAAAATTTCATACTTATGAGAGAAACCATAAATAAATAGTTTCAACTTGATTTATGTATAACAAAATACAAAAAGAATATAAATTTTATATATTATTTTTGAACACAAGTATTTATAGGAATTTGATAGGAAAGGATCAACTTTGCCAAGCCAGTTGCAGAGTTGAAGAGTTTTACTACAGCATTTATTTCATTCATCATTTAACTTAAATGGAATGTGGTAAACTTTCGGGTTAAAAATGAACTCAGCTTTTTTCCAGCAAAGAATATAAATTTCTTTTTAATTTGCTGCTTACTTAAAACTTAAGCAGCACCAGTAAAATTTTATTTTATATAGAGTCGTCGTAAAAGGCTTCATTTTGATGTTAAAAAAATAGTATTTTTAAGCGAAATTATCGCATGTTACAAGTAAATGCCGAAAAGAAAAATCGTAAATTGGTAAAAAGCTTTTAAATCAAAAATATCACCAAAAATAAAATAAATCGCTAAAATGCAAAAGAAAATAACGAAAAGAAAAAGGTCGCAAGAAAACTAAAAAAAATGCCAAAAACCGAAAAAAATCCTCATAACAAAAAAAGCGCCATAGCTAAAGAACCAAAAATAAGTTGCCAAAAACTCAAAATGAACGCTGAAATGAGAAACGCCAAAAATAATAGTACTACAAAAATCGTCAATATTAAAAAAAACGTCAAAATAACCGAAAAAACGCCAAAACTAAAAAGGCGTTAAAACGAAACACAAATCGCCAAAAAAAAAAGCGCTTAAATCAGTTATATTACCAGAAATAAAATAAATTGCTACAATGCAAAATATAGCACCAAAAGTAAAAAGTTCTCCCAAAATCTTAAAAAATCTCCAAAACGGAAAGAAGCGCTAAAACCAAAAAATCGCTTAAACTAAAAATATATATTGCAAAAAAATCGCCAAAGGGCGGAAGAGAGCTCCATAATGAAATAAAAGAAAAAATACTCAAAAATCGCAAAAAAAAAATTTAAAAGGAAAAGAACGCCAAAACTAAAAAAGTTTTAATACGAAAAAAAATTTAAAAAACGCTTAAATGAATAATATAGTCAAAAATACAATAGATCGCTATAAATATCAACAAAAACTAAAAAACGCTAAAAATTAAAAAAAATCGCCAAAAACTGATAAAATCGCCAAAACGATAAAAAGCGCCAAAACTATAAAATCGCTTAAACTATGGCTAAAAAAAAACAAACAAAAAATCTCCAATATCCGAAAAAGAACTCCAAAATGAAAAGAAGAAAAAGAACGCCAAAAAAGCGCTAAAAAGCGCTAATACTAAAAACCGTAAATGTTACAAAATCGCAAAAAAAAACGCAGAAAAAAGATGCCAAAAGAAAAAAAACGCCAAAACAAAAAAACTCAAACTAAAGAAATCGCCAAAAAGGAAAAAAATGCTTAAATAAAATATATCAGCAAATATAAAATAAATCACTAAAAATCACCAAAAGGAAAAAGGCCGCCAAAAATCTTAAAAATTGCCAAAAAGGGGAAAAAACGTTGAAACAAAAGATAAACGCCAAAACCAAAAAAATAATATATCTCGCCAAAAAATCAAATGTATCCAAAAACCAAAAAAAAAAACTTTTAAAAATTACATACTAAAAAACCCAAAAAACGCCAAAAAGGAAGAGAAAGCCAAAATTAAAAAAAGCGTCAATGCAAAAAAAATCGCCAAATCGAAAAATACGCTAAATCTAAAAATTACTCAATTCTAAGAAAATTGCCAAAAACCAAAAATCTCAAAAAACCAAAAATCGCCAAAACCAAAAACAAAAGCGCTTAAAGAAAAACTCTCAAAAACTTAGTACCAAAAAAACAAAACAAAAAACGCCAAAAAGAAAAAAACGCCAAAATTAAAAAAGCGTCAGTGCAAAAAATTGCCGAAACCAAAAAAAAATGCCAAATAGCGAAAAAGAACACTAAAACTAAAAATGTGTACTGTAAAAAAAAAACAAACAAAAATTGCCAAAATTAAAAAAAAACGTCAAAATTCAAAAGCGTTAAAGATAAAATCTCGCCAAACCGAAAAAAATACCAAATGCCAAAAAAACACAGCGCCGTTCGGAACCTTTCGTGTGCGAGTCAAAGTCATTTTTTTTTAAATAACAATTTTTTTAATTTGATCAGTCTTTTATTTTTATTTTTGTTTTTGCATTTTTTTTCAAAAACTTTTTTAGGACGCGTTTTCTTTTACTAAATATAATAAATAATAAATAGTAGAAAATATAATAAATATATAATATAGTATAATAAATAATAAATAGTAGAAAACTGGTGCCCCTGTGGCTGAGTGCTGGTGATGCTAGCCTCTTAGTCTAGAGTTCGTGGGTTCGATTCCCACCATAGACCCTGAGTGTTTTCTGCAGACAAGCTAATCGCCTTGCGGGTTGTGTTTGTTCTTTAAAAAAAACCTTAACAAAGCTTTCAATCTTAATTATTTTTTAAACAAAAACTAATATTTTTCACCGCTGTCCTTTCCACTAATCGTGACATTAACCAACGTTGTTTTCTCCTTTACAGAACCATCCCGAAGCCAACCCAATTCAATGTGGCTAGGCTTACCTTTGATTCCGAGTTTCAGCATCAAGGACTTGTTCACCAAGGTCACTGCCGAGGCATCATCAATAATGGCTTGTGTCCTAATTGTGTCTTTCGGGGCATGAAGGGTTACAGGCAATATTTTAAATAAAACCTTTGCAGATTTATTTGGTGTCTTACAGTTGACAACGTGCTGATTACTGCTAGATGCTTTTTCTGGTTGTAAATTTGGCTTTGCATGCAGAATTCTATTATGTATTCTCTTGCAGTCAGAATATGAGCTGAGCATTCACGTTGAAATCACTGAATTAAGCAAACTCCAATTACGATTACCCACTAGGTCCTCCGCTACATTTTTAAACTAGCACAATGTTATTAATTTTTGCCAGTCATTTGTCAAATAGTTATAGGTTGAGTCATGACAATTGTTTAAAATGTCTTTTTGGAAGTTCGGTTTAAAAAAAAATGTATCTCCTTAAACAAAATTTACTACATTTACTACCACCAAATGTGCACTAAAAATAATTTTATTTTTTTTTAATTATTTTTTAAGCTTCATCTTTAAGCAATTTTTCTCGAAAAACTTGTTTCAACTAAAAATTATTTCATCTTGAAACCACATCAATTGAAATATTTGTAAAGCGAAAACAAAATATTTAAAAAAAACTATAATAAAAATTCCGCATCAATCAAGCGAGTCAGTGAGATTTCGTTTAAAACTCACGTAGTGAAAAATTTTTAAAACAAATACGAAAAGAATAACTTTTTCACCAAGGATTTAGACTGCATCCACTCAATTGTTTTTAGCTACAATTTGCTCAAACATTCCCTCCCACCTAAGCTGCACTATCAATCACTGAATTTTGCAGCAGTTTTTAATATTTTACTTAAAGGTAAGCAAAAAAATTTAATCCCAGCTTATGCGAGTGAAAAAGTATTGCTACCTACCCTCTTATTCTGCAAAAAAAAACCTTGCAATTTTACCTTCGTTTGGCATCAATCTGGGACGCATGACCTATCAAGAGATAACGAAGGTTACCTACCTGTTAGATTAACTACTGATGCAACATGGATACATTGATCAACTTCACGCATACACAGACACACACACACACACAACGTGCAGGAATAAATGTTTTGATGTGGTGTTGAACACGAGCCAGTCAGCGGAAAATAACAGGTATGCTTACGAAAGATTTGGCTTTACGGATGTAACAGTCGACCGAGTAATGCGAATCAGCACAAGCACAAACAAACACGAACACGTACACTCACATAGTTACAAACAGTAATAATAAAACCAGCACTTCCGGCTGCCAAATGTAAGTGTGTTTGTATATACACCCACAAACAAGCCTGCACTATATTGAATAGTTTTTGTGCACATCGTATAATGTAGTGACTGAATTTGGTCAATATTTGTTACTAGATTTGCTTTTCATTACAAATACAGAGACACAGAATTGAGTATTAGAATACTGCCTTTGCAACAACAACAACAACAAAGAATTCTAATTAGCAACTTGCTTGGTTGTTATGAAGCGTTATGGATTAAGCCTTATTAAACTTATTAAATTTTAACAAGAAGACAACAAAAGTCAAGTTTAAGTTTTTGCAGAAGAAATACTTAAATGGGCAAGGACCAAGCCATTTAGTTTTTCAGAGATAATATTAAAAAACAAAAAACAAAAATAGTCCTTTAATATTTCTAAAACATAAACTAAAATATTTTTCAATCAATTTGTAGACAATTATTTACCATACTTAACACTTTATTCAACGAAATCTAGCACAAGTCGCTCGAGAATTTCTGGCAACTGCTTCTTGAGAGTTCAAATGATGGTGCTCGCCGCTTTTAGTTTGATTCAAGGCGAATTGATATTAGGTAGTTTGGATTTGCAAACTCTACATATTCGCCTTGTACATTTGTTAGTGTTAAAATGTCCTGCTGTCAGAAAGTTTTCGAACGTTTTGCTTTGAATTTATACAAGAGAAATTAGCAGCTGATCATCACATAATGAATCGAGATCACCTGTTGCCAATTCGCCGTGATTTAAATTTTCTTTTATATTTTAGCATACAATTGTCATTACGTTTTTTATTTAGCATCCCAACATTTTAGAGGGAATTGGGGAGTGTAAAACGAATTTTCTGATGTATAAAAATCCATACACTGGGGGGTAAAAATCTTTTTCACAATACAATCACAAATTTTTAGTAAGATCGTAAAGCGTTATCAAATCGGTGTGAGCTATGTATGAGTGTATTAGTAGTGTAGTCATACGAACAAGAAGTACAGAGAAACTTAACAGCTGCATAGAAATACACTCAACCGAATTTTAAAGCATACCTTCAGGAGCAATGTTAATTTTAATAGAAATTACTTGTGAAGTGTACTAGTGTTGCCAGTGGGGAAAATTTTGTTAAATAGTTTAACATTATAAAATAAATATAAACTTTTAAATAAAAGAGTTAAAGCACTCTGTCGCACACATGTCAAATATTTGTTTAAAAGATATTATAAAGACTGCTATATAAGGAATTTATAATATTATATTATAACATATCTTCATTACGTACTGTTGCCTTACACTGAAGCTGGTGCACAACGACGATTGGGTAAAAATCTCCATCTCGTGCCAATTATTATGGGTGCAAACCCTCAATCGCAAGCTTTATCAAAACTTTTATTTGACGTTTTTCACTTGCATGTGAGCAATTCTCCACATACCCCCACAACTAATAATTCCACTACTATAGATGCAGTTTTTCATAGATTTTTAAATACAGTAGAGTCAAATATTTATATATCTTATTTAAGTTACCATAAGCCAATATTTTAAAACAAAAAATTCATTACTAGATATTTGCACAACTGCCCTGTGATCGGACTCGCATTGCTTTTTTTTTAACATAACATTATATGAATTTTTCAAAGTGAATTGAGACGAATGCACCTTATATGAATATAACTTAATCTGGTATAAATATAGTTTGCATAATATATTTAAAAAGCGTAAAGTATCATTTGCCTTTTTAATTAAATAAAAACAAATTAATTGAACTTAAAGTATCCGACACTTTTCTAGTATAATCGCATTAATAAACTGATTTGTCGTCGCTCAAAAAATCAATAAAAAGCAAATAAATCAAGGAAAGAAAGACAGACGTTTATGAGAAAATGCTTATACTGATGTGGCTGTTCAGAGCCTCACTTACACACATCCTTATAATACTCGTATCCTTGCTCTCATACTTTTCACCATTACCATCAACATTAGCACTGTGAAGGCAAAAAGTTTGCCGTTCTTTTTTTTCTCGAAATAATATGCCGCACGCAATAATTGTTAGGAAACAGATTTCTTATGCACATGCAAATTTGTTGATGCTCAAAGTTGCACGAGCAGCAAACACTTCTTTTAATATAAGGATGTATGTTATAGTTTTGATGTGTGTTTTCTTCATCATTCATTCTTTTGAGCGTATTTA
The DNA here is from genome assembly GCA_905220375.1 of Tachina fera. Lineage (NCBI taxonomy): Eukaryota > Metazoa > Arthropoda > Insecta > Diptera > Tachinidae > Tachina > Tachina fera. The sequence goes on from LR999963.1 coordinate 184,806,078, forward strand.
CTTTACATTTGCAAAATTCCTTGAGATACTTTCAAGAATTTATGAATATTAATTTTTAAGGAGAATATCTACAGCGTGTAATAGAGTCGCAGTAACAAAAGCACAGTGGGGCAAAACTCATAGGAAAATATACTTAAAATAAATTTGCACTTTCTAAGCGATTTAATTATAAAAGAGAGCGAGAAATGCGAAATTATTGCCGAGTTTATTGATTGTTTTCAGAGTTCGGTACACCAATTTGTTTTCGCTACAATGTCTGTCTGTCCGTCACATTTCTATTTTTATGCAGACTACACCAATTAACATTGAATTTTAAAAAAAATAAAAGTTAAAGGGTATGCTATCATTTAATATAAATTTTATTATGTAATTTTGTCAAGTTAATGTATACTGGAGACCATGAGGGGCAAACTATTGAAATTTTCAAAAAACGCTCAAATTAAAAATCTCAAAATTAAAAAAAAATTGCCAAAAAGAAAAAAATCACCAAAATTAAACAAAAAATCGTCAAAAAACGAAAAAAGTCGCTAATATCAAAATAAATCGCCGAAAAAATCACAAAAAGGAAAAAACGCCAAAACAAAAAAACGCCTGGAAAGGAAAATATATCAAAAACCAAAAATAGATCCAAAACTAAAAAAGCGTCATGAACTAAAAGTAAATTCAGTGAATTGCGACCTTGACCCGCGCACGAAGGGTTCCGTACGGACACGCGATATGTAATTCAATACGAACTTTAGCCAATATAAACTATAGTTTTGGCATTTTTTTCGTTTTTGGGTTCTTTTCAGTTTTAAGCGTTTTTTTTAGTTTTGGGGTTTTTTTAATTTATTGGCGCTTTCTGAGTTTTGGCACTTTTTTTCTAGTTTTGCCGAATTTTTTTGGGTTTTTGAAGTTTTTTTAAATTTGGTGATTTTATTATTTTGGCGTGCTTTTTTATTTTTGGAGATTTTTTTATTTTGACGATTTTTTTAGTTTTGGTGTTTTTTCATGTAGGTGATTTTTTTTTTTTTTAAATTGTAAACTTAGATTTTTTTTGGTTTTGGCGTTTTTTTAGTTTTGGCGATTTTTTTTTAATTTTTGCGACTTTATTTTCACTTTGGCGATATTTTTTTCACATAAATAATTATTTTGATTTTGCACATTTTTCACGTTTTGGCGATTTTTTTCGGTTTTTCGCGTTTTTTTTTTATTTTGGCGATTTTTTTCATTTGGTCGATTTTTTCGATTTGGCGATATATTTTAGTGCCATTTATTAGTGTCATTTGTTAGTGAAAAGGAGGCAGATTACAAAGTGTTAAACTAATTACGAAGCTTAACTCATTTTACAACTCTGTTATTCTAATTTTTTTTTAATTTTTTAAAGCATCTTTGCAGCGCCTCTAGTGTTAATTAGACACATTATTTAAAGCAATTTTTTTACTATTTATTACTACATATATTCACAAATAAAAAAGCTTTTATATGCATTAGATTTAATACTAGTGTATATCATAAAAATCTCTGTCAAAAATCTAAGACTCAGTCTGACCAGGGATTGAACTCGGTCTTACAAGAACCCTCATTGGCTTTGTATGCAACGCTCTAACTATTTTAGACAAAAAATTCCTCTTATTTACCACCAATGCAAGTCATTGTGGCGATTTATTCGATAATTTAGAGTATAAATAAAATATACCATTTTTTTGGTTAATCTAAAAATTGTAACCAAGAATTTTATTAATATTAAAATGATTAATCTTATAAGTTAATTTTTAATTAAAAAAAATTTTTGATTAAAAACAAATTGTATTGTATTGTATTGTAAATCTAACCAATTTTAATTGTTAATTTACTATCAATGACAATTTGTGTTTCAATAACGACAAAAATACTTACTACTGTTTTCTGTATTGCCATAAAAAGAAATGATGAAGTTTGTTCTAACCAATTAAAATGGTTAATTTTACTGTAACAAATATTTTGCTGCGATTCGGTTAAAGAAATTATTTTTTGTTGGTTAAGCTTGTGAACTTTAGTTGTTTTTATTTAAATAACCTATGTTAGTTCTAGTCCAGGATCTCACAAGTCAACTTTTATTGATCAAGTTCGTCATTCAGCTGTAAGAAATGCGGAGATTCAAATAAACTGCCCCAATTTTTCTTACAGAAATGGTTCGAAAAAGATTGGGTTTGAAATTCAGCAACATCGAGCAGACGGTTTCAGAGCTGGAAAGCTTACACTTTATTTTGCCATACATAATATTTACCGAAAACTAGTTTTTATTTTTTTTTATTAAATAAACTTATTTTATACGTTAGTATGAATTAGTATTTAAAATTAAAAAAATTAAAAGACGTTTACAGGGTTGGAAAACTTTAACTTTTTTTATACAAAAGTAATTTACTTAAACAAATTTTTCCTGTTTTTTTTTTCTATAAATTAATTTTATCTTATATTCTTAAAGGAAGAGATTATTGTAAGAAATCAGAAAAATTAAAAAGGATGACTGCAGGGTCGGGAAACTTACACTTTTTGTGATAATAAAAGTTAGAAAGGCTAATTATTTTTCTTTTTCTGTGTAAATAATATACATTTTACGTTTTGAAAAGAAAAGCTTGGTGTAGAAAATTATAAAAATAAAAACCACAGCGTCAGGGCTGGAAACTTTGAATTTGAATTTTCTAGATTTTAAAAAAACTAAATAAAACAATTTTATTTAATTTCTTTTTTTCTTTGTTCACTTAACATACTTTATATATATTTTCTAAGAACTACTGGATTGTTATAAGGAATCAAGCAAATTTTAAAGGATGATTCCAGGGTTGAAAAATTAAATTTTTTATATATTAAGTAAGTAGGTCAAATTATTGTTTCTTTTTGTTTATAAATCATTTATACTTTATTGTTTAAGCATCGATATACAACTTATTGCTAATATCAACAAAAAAAATATTTAATCAAAAATACCTAGAGGTCACTTACTAAAAATTGCTCTAGAGCAAAAAATTATTAATTTTTTCACACAAAAAAATATATATGTATGTATGTGCTTATGTATGTATCTCTATACTATATAAACGTACTTTGGTACAGGTTATATGTGCTCTTAATTATGAAAGTGGTCTAATTCATATATTCCTTTGTTCGAGATATTTAGTAATATTTACATTTGAACAAATCAAAATATATTTTTATATTATGCAACATTTTAATTTAGAGTTGTTCTAGTCTCGATTTATATAAATATTTTTAATATTTTTTAAATATTTATTGAAGTTTTTCAAAGATTTATTTGATATTTTGAAGCAAAAATGCATGTGACTTAGACCGCTTTCATAATTAAGGACAATTTTTATAGACAAAGTTGGTTAAATTTATCTAAATATTTTTTACATATAACTTAATCACAGAATTGGCATCATTAAATATTTTTTTGCTGTAATTTTATTTAACTGTTTTATATTGGTTGGGTTAACCAATTTTGCATGTTTAGATTTACCTATAGCTTTTTTTCTCGGTATTATTTCTAAATAAGAAATAATACTTTCAATATTTTAATAAACCATTTAACTCAATAAATTTGCACTATATTGACTTTAAAGGCATATAATGCAAAAAAAGAAAGAAATAAATGTTTTAACATTCAAGGACCTTATTGCTGCTTTTCAAGCAATTTTTCAAGTAATCAATTCCAGCAATAAACCTCTGATGAAATATTTAGAACAGCCTACAAACAAAATACAAAATACTACAAAATAAGCCCTGAAACTACAATTTGATATTAAATTTATAATTTTGGTAAAATGTTTGATTGAGGCAGGAAAACCAAAAAAAAATTCAATTTCGCTGGCAGCATTTCTATACATCAGTAAATCATACTACGAGTACTATGGGACATCACATGCTCACAAAATGTATTGCTCATATAAAATTTTTTATTCTTTCATTATTTTATTCAATTTCAATTAAGTATCTATTGAATTTCATGAATGTAAGGCCTCCAGTCAGTCCATGAATAATGTGTTTGAATTTGTTGTTATCATAATAATGTTGCAACAATTTGGCCAACAGACTTTTTCGTTTTTTTTTTTTTTTTGTTTCAGATAAATAATGAAAAAAACAATCTGAATAAGGGGCTTGTCTTTTCAAATAGAAATCCCATTGAACAAGGAAAAGTAAAGATTGACAGAAAATACCATTCAGTAGTTATAAAAATTTTTAACTTTTTTTTCTCAAAGAAAAGCAAAATAATGCCCTTGTCAACAAATTTGTTTTCTTTATGAGCTTCTATTGATTTTTAAAAAGCTACCTAAACTAAACAAGGACATTCATTACAAACAAAATTGGATTGCATATACAAAATTGAAACATATAAGCATTAAACACATTCACCACAGCAAGCTACCGACTACCAAATGTCAAGGATAGAATAATGTGTATTCTATCCTTTATATAAGAGTGATTCTTTTGAAGGCAGCAGTCTATGCTGATTTTGTCGTTGTAGTCCAATTAAACTAATTTCTATTTATTTGGCTGCAATGAAAAAAATCAGTGTTGCCAGCACAATACAAAATAATGAATGAATGATATCGCACAATTATTTTATATTATTTAACAGAAACATTTGAAGTCGTGTGTTCGTGTAGCCTGCTGTGCTGAATGTGTTTAATGCAATAAAATATTTGGTAGGAATCTACAGACTCTTTCAGATGAAAGGAAACCAAGAGACAAAAGCATATTGAAACATATTTACTAGAATATTTCTCGCTTTTTTGTTAAATAGTGGCAATTTTTCGATTTTAAAATTTTTAATGTTTTTTTTTATTTCACCTTTTTCTTTTGTTTTTTAGCGTTCCGTATACCAAAGGTGAAAGGGAACCATATTGCGCTCGCTACAATGTCCGTCTGGTCATCTGTCCATTGCAGGCTGTTTTCTCGCGAACAGTAAAAGCTGCGAACCTAAAATAAATATATAAAACTTATACCGCAACAACAATAAATATATGCTAGTTAAAACTTAAAGGGTATTCTAAAACGAGCAACGAAACATGTTGAATTTTTATGGTAATATACAGAAAATGATATGCATACACTCGAAATTTCCAAGGTTATTGTATTTTTATGCAGACTACACCAATTAACACTGAAATTTATAAAGCTCAAAATTAAAAGGTATTCTATCAGTTAATGTAACTTTTACTATCTAATTTTTAAATCAAAAAAATCCCAAAATTTAAAAAATTCATAAGCTAAAAATCCTCAAAATGAAAATAAGCGATTAAAGGCCAAATTTTGTAAATAGAAACGTTTTTTTTTCGTTTTGAAACTTGTATGGAAAAAATATTTCTTTAAACGAATTTTCGTTATTTTTCATACAAATTTGAAAAGTTTAGAAACGAAATTTTTTACAAAATGTGCCTATAAATGAATAATATCGTCAAAAATAAAATAAATCGCTTAAGTAGAAAAAAAATTACCATAAATAAAAAAATATGAAAAAAATCGCCAAACACGAAAAAAATCACCAAAACGAAAAAACGGGCAGAAATTAAAAAAATTGTGAAAAATAAAAACCAATCGAAAGAAATTGCATATAAACTTAAAAATACTCAAAAACTGAAAAAATCGCCAAAAGCCAAAAAAAACGCCAAAACGAAGAAAATCGGGAAAGTGAAAAAAATCGCCCAAACGAAAAAAAGCGCAGAAATTAAAAATATTGCGAAAACTAAAAAACAATCGAAAAAAAACTTCAAAATAGTCAAAAACTGAAGAAATCGCCAAAAAATCAAAAGAAATCGCCAAAACGAAATAAATCGTCAAAGCCAAAAAATAATCGCCAAAAAGAACAAACCCGCAAATATTAAAAATATTGCGAAAACTAAAAACAACCGAAAAAAAATCGCAAAAAAACATTAAAATCGTTAAAAATTTAAAAAATCGCCAAAACCAAAAATAAAGCGCAGAAATTAAAAATATTGCGAAAACTAAAAAAACAACCGAAAAAAAAACCAAAAATCGTTAAAAATTTAAAAAATCGCCAAAACCAAAAATAAAGCGGAGAAATTAAAAATATTGCGAAAATTAAAAAAGAATCGAAAAAAATACCAAAAAACTGAAAAATTTTGTTATTTAATGATTTGTCGGGGACCAGGCTTGAGCCCAGGACCTTCGTGCTAACTACTTCAGCCAACGCCACAACTTTTCCATTTTCTTTTGTGGTCGACATTTTTTGTCGTTGTGGCGATTTTGTGGGAAAATAATTTCTGTAGTGAGTAGTTCAAAATGCAAATTCAGTTTTTACTAATTTTTCTCCGTAAAAGGATCATTATCAAAAATTTATTAAGCACTTTCTGCTAATTTTGTGATTGAAACGCGACGCTGTTCGAATATTTTTTCTCTAACCTAAAGGTATAATTATCAAAAATATGTATTTCAAATACTTTGTGCTATTTTTGTGACTGAAATATGACGCTAAAGATTTGTTTTCTCCCTTAAGGTTTGTTTCAGTTTCCAAAAATGTATTCTTTAGCGATCCATGCATACATACGAAGAGGCAGCATTATATCAAGTTTCAAGTTTGTATTTTTAACCTTTTTGACTGGGAGATGATGAACTAATCAATTTTATTAACCCACTGTGCAATACATGCATGTGCTCAACAATAGATCCGCATTAAAATGCCATCTAACAAAATACCGTTACTTTCATTCATGTTTTCATTCATGGATATATTTGCGCTTTTTAATTTGAACGAAGTGCCTCGTTTGTTGCAGGAACTAGAAGTAACATTGGCATACAAAAAAAACATGCAAGTGTGCGTTGTGAATGAATGCGTTTGTATGTATCGTATGTACATGGAAGTTAAGAGTAACAGTGCTGGTGAGTGTGCGTGCTCGTGTATGTGTGTGTGTGTAAGAACACAATTGTTTCCACAATATGAATAAGTGTTTAAAAAAAAACACATTTTTTCACTTTATTTTTTATGGAAATCTAAACAACATTTTTATTTGCGGTTCAAAAACACAATACAAACAGCAAACAATCATTCTAACCATTAACTGCACAACAAACACATGAAGCCTTTAAAAAGCTGAACATATTTATTGATTGGAAAAAATTTGAATCGGCATGCAATTGTTAAAATCCCAACTGACTTCAATAAAAATTTAAACTAAAAAAAAAAATAAACACTTACTAAACAATATGGAATGAATGAATGCGTATTTCGTGTTCTTTGATCTCTTATAAAAAAATAAAAAAGAAATATAAGCCTTGGAGCAGTAGTTTATGCTTGTTCTTTTCCACTTAGTGTTAAGCCAAATCCGCCACGGTGAAAAAGAATTCCAAGATTTTATTTATATAATTTCAAAGCCAAATATTTAAAAATGGAACATAATTTCTAAAAATGCAGAGTAGATTTTTATTTTATTTACAACCAAATCCTGCATATATATATATATATATATATATATATATATATATATATATAAATATATATATATATACATATTTAAATATTTGCCTCCCTTAATTTTAAATCAAATTTCATTGACTGAGGATTTTCAAAAACAGAAAAATTTTTTTTTTGCTTTTTGCTCTAAAGCAAACCACTGTGCCTTCCTTTGATGTACACACTGATTGCAAAGGCAATCAATGGAAGGATGTTATTTGAAAAAAAATGTTTTAAAATCTACAATATAATAAATAAATACATACATACATGCACATAAATATCTTTATTTCTAACTTTAAAAAAAATACATAAGACTAAATTTTTAGCATTAGAATTCTTTGGTGTCTTAAAGGAAATAAGCATTTAGAAAAATGTAATATAAAAATATTTTCAACACAATATTCAGGAAATATTTGTTTTTAAATACTTTCATAACTGAAATATTATTACATTGATGTTGTATGTATAAGTGTGTATTTGAGCATGTGTGCTTTTAAACACGCACACACAAGAAAATCTTTTACATGACTGCTTGGATTATGTTTGTATGTGAGTATTTGGAATCGTAATGCAGTCGCATTGCGATTTACACCAGAAATAAGACATTAAAGTTAAGTATTATTGTGCTCGTACTTTATGGCGAGATATAAAAAAAAATATTACTAATAATGTTGGGTATTTTATGGCAAAAATGGGAGAAAGAAAAGGCAAAATATTAACGGTAACTTCCTGTTAAACTCAATTTAGTAAAAGTCGAATATAAATAAATTTTCTATAACTCCAGGAATAAAAAATATTAAGAAAAACATTAAAAATAGGGATGTAATGAATACCGATACCGATTCCGATATATCGGCGATATTTCTGATTTGCCGATACATCGATATCGGCGATATTTTACTGTCATTACGACCATATTTCTTACATTTTTTTAGAGCGCTGTTTTAAACAAACAATTAAATTTTTAACGATTTTTTTTGCATAAAAACTAAGAGAAATAATACATTAAAAACACAACATAAAGTCTAAACAGAAAAATTAATCGTTTCTTTGGTTTTGCTTTGCACCATAGTAGTGGAATGTTCTCTCAATGCTAAATCATGTATGTATTTAAAAAATAATAATTTGTTTTTTGTTAATTTCAGAATGAACTCAAATGTCAATTTTAAATATAATATTGCATAATAAAAGGTTTTGTTAAATTTAACTTGAGTTCAATTTCAATATGCGTATCGGAATCGATATCGACGATATTTCTTTTTGAGTATCGGTATCGATATCGGATCGGCAAAACGCCGTACGTATCGTTACATCCCTAATTAAAAACTTCTTCGCAAGCAGTTTTGGAGCTATAAAAAAATATATTATTTTCAGCAAAAAATCGATTACTGCTCACGTTTTCAAAATCAAAAATATAAATGAAGAAAGAAAACCGTTTTTCCAAGTACTTTTGGATTTATGAGAGAAACCCTCATTTCGATTTTAAAAAAAATCAATTTCCTCAAATTTGCTGCAGCTGCAGCACACTGAACATAAAATGGAATCCTATTTTTTCGCTACAATGTCTGTCTTCCGTCGTAGGCTGTTTTCTATTTTGGAAAACTTGTTGTATGTTGGAAACCCCAAGAGGAAAATTCCCCATGCAAAATAAAAAAAATCGCCAAAACGAAAAAATTAGCAAAAATCTAAAACAAAAATACCAAAAACCGAAAAAAATCGCCAAAAATCACCAAACCCGAAAAAAATCGTCAAAACAAAAAAAAAGTCGCTTAAAAAAATTAATTGCAAATAACTGAAAAAAAACGATAAAATGAGAAAAAAGCGCGAAAAACTTGAAAATAAAAAAACGCGAACACCGAGAAAAATCGCCAAAACGAAAAAAGGACCAAAATTTTAAAAAATCGCCAAAACGGAAAAGTTACCAAAAATCTAAAAAAAAAATACCAAAAAGCAAAGGTTGAAAAAAATCACCAAAACCCGAAAAAATTGTCAAAACAAAACAAAGTCGCGTAAACAAAAATTAATTGCCAAGAACCGAAAAAATCGATAAAACAGGAAAAAATTCGCAATAGCTTGAAAAACACCCCAAAAAATCGACAAAAATCGCTAAAAATGAAAAATCACCAAAAAAGACACAAAAAAACCCAAAAAACTAAACAACGCCAAAAATCGAACAAAATCCCAAAAACGAAAACAGCGCCAAAATCTAAAAAAAAATCGCCAAAAATCGAAACAACCGAAAAAATCGTCAAAACCAAAAAAATCGCTTAAAAAAATTAATTGCAAAAAAACGAAAAAAAAACGCCAAAACGAAAAAAGGGCCAAAATTTAAAAAATCGCCAAAACGGAAAAGTTACCAAAAATCTAAAAAAAATACCAAAAACTGACACCACAAACAGTGGACTAATGATGATGAAGGTGTAGTGGCGTTCGAGAACAGCATGTTGTTCCGTTCTACTATGTGTTTGTCAGGATATTAGCAATTAAGTTGGGTGTTATTTATTCATTTATAATTATCACATGTAAATTGATTTGCAAAGAGATATGAACTTTAGCTTGATCAAATCATAAATATATAAAAATAATTTCACTCACAATATCTTAGAAATAAAAACAATAATTGACTCGAACATTCACAAAATTTAATGAAGTAAAGCGCCGATAATATAACTTTTTTAAAAATTGCACTACGGCAATTAAGATTTATTATTAAGAATTAATTTTATAGTTTGAAAGCAGATATTGTACCATAGTTATTGAGTTGAAAAAAATTAATTATTACATTAAATGTATAATAATAGTTAATAGTTTAATAGTTATAGTTTTTAATACAGTTCTAATACTTTGTGACTTATCCGTAATAAGAAGTGATAATGGGTTAAATTATCAGCGCTGCCAGAAAAGTTAATTGGTAAACAATTTTCAACAGATTGACAGCGATGGAAAAATGAAACCTTTTATTGGAAAATTCTCTATTACGATTACTAATAATCGAAAAGTAATCTGAATTACTAGAAATTACAACAAATAATCAAAATGAATCAAAAGTAATCAAAAACTAATACGAGATTAATCAAATATATATATAATCAAATATATATAATACATACAAATAATCAAAGATTACTTTTGATTATTAGTAAATAATCAAAAAGAATTAAAAGTAATGTTTAAAGGTGATCGAATTATTTTTTAATTACTTTTGATTCTTTGGGAATATTTTTTGTAATTTCAAATAATTCAGATTACTTTTACATTATTACTAATCGTAATCAATTAGTAATCAAGCGAAACTGAATATAATCGTATTTTAATCATTACTTCACCTTTCAAAAAAAGTAATCAGTACGATTAATAACCATTACTTAACAGCTATGATGATGATGACATACTATTTTAAGCTGGAATTGATGTTTAACAAATTTTCGTGTTAAACGATTATACCCGTATAACAAAGTTTTTTAAAATATTTAGTTTTTAAACTCGAACTTCCAATGAAAAAATATTGACAAATATTGCAATAAATAATTAATAATTTTTTTTATTTGACAAATTTTGTAAAGAAGTGTAAATACAATAATTGAAATTTATTTGCTGGTGGTTTGTCATGTCTATATATACATTTCATTGGCGCTTGAACCAAATCATCAGTAGACTTCAACCACAAATTTTGAACAGTCACAAAACTTCTTACTTTATGCACAGACTTTCAAAAACTATATGAGAGTTCATAAAATAGTAATTATAATTTTTGAAAATCACAAAGAAAAAATAAACTTAGTAGGCCTTGAAACTGATACAAAACCCAGCAAATAATTTATATTCAGGTCTAGTCTACTGATGATTTGGTACAAGCACCAATGAAATGCGTATATAGACATGCCAAACCACCAGCAAATAAATTTCAATTATTGTATTGTAATAAAAAGTTGTAAAAATTTTTAAATAACCACTGCCAGTGCAATATGAACAACCATTGCCTTTGAACTGTACCCAGCGTCTGCAATTCAAATTAATATCTTAACAATATTTCCTAAATTTTTATAGACCAACTCAAAATCTGCAAATGACTTTATTACAAAATCCTGAAGATTTACAAAACAAAAGCAGCAACAAAAATATTTTTTTTTAACATTTTCTATCTTTATCCAATTACCGAGAGTTCAGGTGAAGTTCCTCTAATAGACAGATACTGTTTGAAAAATTTTATCACCATTTTGTGTTTTCAACGGATTTGCATAAATAAATTTCCAAAGAACAAAGACTACAAGATTGAACAGATTTTTGTGAAGCAAAAAAAACACCCACAAAAGATTGAAGTTTAGCATGTGAATAAAAGAAGCCATAAAGTATTTCAATTTCATGAATTAATAACGATTAGTGCTTGTATTTCGTATAAGACAAAAGTTGAAATTTGTTAACAAGGATTTGTAAGGCTTAAAGATATTAAACGTTTTCTTTATTTTCTATTGTTTGCTTGCACACAATTTTTTATGTTTACATGTGCTTGTTTTGCATATGAATGAATATTTTAGACAATAATAAAAGTATGCAAATTAAAATCTATGGCAAATTACATAATGCTTAACAATTTAATTCAAGAAAAAATTATAATTTTTCAGTCAAAACATGAAAATAAATATTTTAGTTGCAGCTTAAATTAATGTTATTTTTAATTTAATTAAAGCTTTTTTGGTTAGAGTAAAACATTAAATTGCAAACATATTTTTAAAGGGCTATAAAGCAGTTTAAAACCTTTACACTACTTCAGTGAATATTGAAAAATGTTTTCAAAACACTTTTGCAAAAAAAAATATACAAAGTGAATGTTTGTTGGAAAAGCATGAATATTTAAGGGCTTAAACAAACACATGGCGATTGAAACTTGTAGAGGAGTTTGCTTTGCATGTATGCATGTGTGTATATGTGTTAAAGCCTTAACTACTCTTCATGTCTATACGTCCAGTATATTAAGTTGTAACCAAACGCTTTTATACACACTACACTTCCACGTTTGCCGACTAAATAACAGACATATGCATGTGCATATGTATGAACACTTCAAGCACTTGTTAACATGCCGTGTGAGCATGAGCTTTTTAACTTAAAAATGAAGAGCTTTTTAACAAAATTAAAACCCTCATGCAAAGTATAACCAAAAAAGAAACTATTTAATATGTTTGAATTGTAAAATAGTGCCTCACTTTCCTAAATCTCCTCAACAGTGTGCCCATTTTAGCGTTTTTGCAACTTAGCAACTTTAACCTTTTTTACTATGATTTGGGCGCAAATTTTCCAAAAACTTGGTAGCACTTCTATTGAAGAGTTAATTGAGGGTACAAAAAAAATTTTGCGAATGTTTAATGTAACAAATAATTTTAATCAGAAATAATTTCTTATTCCGGCTTAAGCTCAGTAATTTCAATTCTTATTGAATGAAATATTTTTATTAATTAATAAGAGTTCCTAAAGAAGAGAAGAAAAATTTTATAATTATATATAAATATATAATATTGTGCTAACCTACATAGAAAAATGGAAAAATGGAAAAACATACAATTAAATGCGTTTACCAAAGGTAAATCAATTGTATACACAGCAAGCATTTCTCATATTCCGTTTCATAGAAAATTTAAGTTAAATAGCTGATGTTAATAAGACTCTCTACCCAAGTAGATAGACTGGGGTGCTGATGAAGTTCGTGGCTGCATAGAAAAGTATCGGTATTTCCCCCCAGCTATAAAGTCTAGTTTAATTTTTCTTCTCTTCTTTAGAAACTCACATTAATTAATAAAAATATTTCATTCAATAAGAATTAAAATTACTGAACTTAAGCCCGAATAAGAAATTACTTGTGATTAAAATTCACTAAAGTTCAAATAAATCTAAAAATGTGTAACAAATAATTGTTTGTTTTCATTGTTTTTATATTCCCAGCAAAAAATTACATATTACTATCAGAAGTAGAGTTGAGCGATATTTCGAAACCTGTTACTTTTTCACAGCGATTGAAAAATCACTAATCATAACTGTGACTAAAATTAACAAGGATTAGGTTTTGAAAATATAGTTCTTTCATACAAACTGTGATTGTTCCTGTATGCTTACTTTACAGTAAAGAATTTAATTAATTAACATAATTTTTTTTTTATATCTTCAGCTTTTGTCACGAAAAAATCATTAAATCGTGTCAAATCGTCTTTTCTGGTAACTATGAACAGCTTACATTTTCATATGTACAATTTTATTGTCTCTCTCTGCGCGTTATACGACAATTCTCAATATTTGGACGGTTTGGTTTGATCAATTGTTTGTTGTTGTCGCTCTTTTTATTAGTATTTATCAAGACACCAATAGTAATAAATACTTTTAAAGCAGAAGAGCTGAAATGTGTTAAACCATGATCACAGTCACTGTTTAATTTCACTGCTGCTCTTCTTGTTAGATTCTCTCAAAATAACAGATTTGCTACAAGCAAAATACAGCCAAACTGTGATCACAGTCACAGTTTAAAAGAACAGCGATTTAGAAATCACATTCACAAGGAGCAACATTCCTAAAAATCACAGTTTCGATCATCTCTAATCAGATCTACTTGCCATATAATGACTTACTATTTTGGTTAACAAATTTCATTACTCGCTTAAGAATCACATTACCTAAAATTTAAAAAATTATGTACAAGTTGCTAAATGAGGAGATTGAATTTTGTAAATTAAATAGATTATGTGAACAAATTGCCAAATAAAAAAAGTAAGTACTTCTCAAGAATTGATTATTTTAGTCTCAAGTCTTGTTAAAATCATTAATCATCCAAACCCGATTACCTTTTTAGAAAGTTTTGCTGGGTTATTCTATCAATGTTTTTTTTGTACAATATTTGCAAATAGTTCGTGAATAGTGAATAGTTTTCTGAGTTAGTAAGTAGCAATAAATAAATTATATGGCAAGAATTTATAGTTTTATTTGCAAATAAGTAGTACGTATATGCGTAGTATATATATATATATATTAGCAAGCTTAAAGTTGCTTGAAAAATTTGCCAACCTAAATTTCCTTTTAAGTACACTCTACCGCAATAAAGTTAAGATAAAATTAACCAAAGTTCGCCTTAAAGAAAAAATCTTATTTAGTAAGAAAAAGTCATCAAATTAAAATTAAAATTAAATTGTCAGTTCTGGCAACGCTGCTCATACATAATTTCTTCATTTACTTTCACTTTGTGTCCCTCTAGCCAGGGTGACCGATGACATTTTTCAACCAGTGGCACCAAAAGGGGATTTATCAATAAAAAGGGGCAAAATTAAAAACAAAAACGAGAAAACTACACTAAACTTTTTATTTTTAATGTATTTTTATATAATTCACTCTAAAAAAGGGGAGACAAAAGTGGCAAGGCAGTCAAAAAAGTGACAATTTGCCACTTTAGTTGGTCAAACGGTCACGCTGCCTCTCGGTCTTTTTCAGTTTCTCTCTTTCTCCCTCTCTCTTTCTCTCTACGTAACGCTAATTCGAACTCTCTTTCTTCTTTATTATTTTAAGCAGGTATATGCTAATGCAGCGCCTTGCGCCCTAAACTCAAAAGAAAAATTAACTAAAACTTTGGAATATTTTCTAAATTTGAATAAAAAAAGTTGTCGTATGGCGCCAAAGTTGTTTCTTAATTGAAACTATTAAAGTATTTACTAAGTTTCTAGTTCATTAATGAACTAGTTTATAGTAATTATGTTTTCATATTTAAGTAAAATTTTCCTAAAATTAAGTAAAATTTTCCCATAAAATTCGGAGCTTTGCAAAAAAAAATTTTTTCGTCTTTGATTCCATTTTTTTGTCTTTAATTCTGATACTTATTTTAATTTTTAATTAAATTCTATACCAAATGATATGTTATTTATTATATCTTCATATTATATTCTTAATTATAATTCACCATACACACACATAAATTCCTTGAGAGTTGACAAGTATTGAACCAGCAACCTTCTGATTGATAGGCAAGCACTCTAGCCAATTGCCTAATAAGGTAGCCTGAATAAGCATTAAAGTTATTGAGTTTTAAAATTTTATTTTATTTACAGAAAAATAAATTTCAAGTTCAAATATTTTTCGAAAAAATAAAAAGTTTACTTCGATTTTTTGCCAAATGCAAATTACTAATAAATTCTAAAAATCAAAGAAAAAATACCAAAAATTGGTAAATATTTTCCTAAAATTTAGTATACCTTTTTACATCTTTTAAGTACATCAAATTTCATGAACTAATCAGTAGTAATTCATTTCCTAAAGTCTATTTTTTAATTTAAGACGAAATTGACTAGACCTTAATATAAAATTTCCTTCAGTTTATAACCATTTTCCTACTCTTAGTAAATATTTCCTTTAAGTCAGTAAACATTTCCTGAAATGTGAGAAATTTATTGTGTATTTTTGTGAACTATTTTTGAGAATATGAACGTTTTATTTTTACTCATATTAAGTAATTTTTACTAGATTTTTTTAAAAATTTACCTAAACTTAGAAAAAATTAATTAAACTTAGAATTTTTTTTAATTGAATTTAGAAAAAAATATTTCTTAATAATAGTACATGTCTTTTTTTTTTTTAATTGTAGATATAAAAATATAGTGATTGAAAACTTTTTTTAAATGTTCACCAAGCACTTTATAAAAAAACTGAATATTCTGAAATGTATAAAAAACATGAAATCAAATTTAAAAAAAATCATATTAAATTAAAACAATTTTGTTTTGTTTGAAATTAAACGCTTTTTATTTGAAAAATGTTGGTAACGCTGGTTTCAAGAATATTCAAGCAAATGTGTTCCACATCAAAATAAAACTACAGTTATACACACTCTGTGCAAATGTTTGAATTTTATTAAAACTAAAAATGTGAATGTGTGTGCAAGTGTGTGTTTGTGTAAGTGTGTGAGTGGACTTTTAGCTAAACGAAAAACTATTTCATTTGCAAAATGGACGAGATTTAAATATAATCCTTTGCAAAAGCATGAGAGATTAAAGGAATTAAAGCAAAAGATTGGTTCTATTACTAAATTATACGGGATTAAGAGTGTTTTAAAAAAAAATTATAAAAAAAACTATTTGCTGGTGTTAAATAAATGATTGGTAAACGAACTGTTTTACTTTTGAATTTTTAGTTTTAATTAGATGAAATTAAATTTAAGGATATTTACACTCATACTAATTATATTTTATTTGTATGCTCTATGCTTTTGATTGGAACTACGGGAACTAATATATGTATACTAAGTATGTATATTTTATTGTTACTTCTCGGTACATTTATATTTAAATTTAACTTTCCATTTTCCAGTACCGAAATCTCAAGATTAAACAAAAGCATATGATAGAGGCGGCGCTATTGATGCAGCGGAAAATCTAAAAAATCTTTTTTGTAGAAGGTGTTGCTGTTTTTTAATTTTTATTTTTTTTAACTATGCAAGCTTTGCCTTTTATTCGTTTCGAAATGGGATATATATTATTTCGAAGTTATGGAAATGTATATACATTCATATCGCACTGAGAAATAATTTCGGAACATAATTTTTTTTTTCATTTGTCCGCCTCATGAATATATGTATGTATAGAATAATTTCACGGGATCCCAATAAGCAGCCAAAACAATAAAATTCAATTACTTGAAATTTAACTGGGAAAAAAATTGAATCCAAGCGTTTTTTTAAGTAATTTTCAAGTTTGAATATATTTCCAAATAAAAACGAACAACATACAATGTTCAAACCTTGTAAAATATATAATATATTTATTAATAAAACTGAAATTTTGAAAAATTCAAATAAAAATGTGAATTTTTAAAACGCAAAAGGTCATTAAAAACATGAAAATAATAGTGAAGACTGATATGCTGAGAAATTATTATTAGAAAACATATAAATTGCATTTCCTTTCTATTTTAAAGACATTTGCTCTTATGCAAAAACGATTATTAAAGTACAAGATTCGTTTGTTAAACCAACTTTAAATTTACCAATCATTTTTGCATACAGGGC
The DNA here is from genome assembly GCA_905220375.1 of Tachina fera. NCBI lineage: Eukaryota > Metazoa > Arthropoda > Insecta > Diptera > Tachinidae > Tachina > Tachina fera. The sequence goes on from LR999963.1 coordinate 184,823,543, forward strand.
ATTGGTTTTGAAGCTTGAATTCAATTTTAATACAAGGCTTATTTGAAGTATAATTCTAGACTTTAATTGGACTGTAATACAACTCAATTGTTCGAATTGAATTCAAGTTCCCTTTTCACTGGAGAATGCAATTGAAATAAAAATATAAATCAAGCTTAATTCAACAATTAACAAGTGAATGTGCGAATTTAATAAGAATTGTTTTACAGTTGATTTCAAGAAAAAATTGCTTATTGGGATATGTTTTTTTTTATTTTAATGCGTATGATCAATATCAAATACATGAAATTTAATATTAATATTAATCATACGCCTCTATCGCATTTATTCCTCTACAGTACGTCAACTCTAAATTTATAAATTTTCAGTAGAGGCAGAGGCAAATTATTGTTTTTATTTCAATATACTCTTATATCACAAACAGGGATACGACTGTATTTTTTGGGCCAAAATAAATATAGCAAATGATGTAAGATTTTTACAGTGGGTAGATATGAGTAAAAAAGTAATTTCACAGAAAACGAGTTTAAAGTTTTCAATTAACACACAAGCCAATAGAAAGAGAAAATTATATTTTTTTTATCTCAAGAGTTGAGTAAATAAGATATTTGTATAAAATTTTTACACAATGCAAATAAGGAATAATGAGGAATAATTCGGCATAATTATCACAGAAAATAATGTTTTTTTAAGTTATGACCAGTTAAACCACAAATATGCCATTGCATGTTTTTTTTTGTTCAGAACTTTTTATGAATTTTGGCATCCATTTGCTAGTGCATAGTTTTGCATGTTTTTGCATATTTCAGTCTTACATGCATATTTTTGGCATATTTTAGAATTTTTATATTATAATTTATGCTTTTAGGATTTTTTTATAGATTTTATTATTATTATTTTAATTTGCTTACAAGTCATCTTATCTATCTTATCTTTTGATCGAAATTTTTATTTTTATTTTCAGACATCTAAATCTCATTTTCAATGTTCAGTAAAGTTCAATAAAAATTTGGTTTTACCATTTGTGACAGACTTCGTTGCCTGTCGCATTTTTTCAAGAGGTGACAGGCAACGGTTTGTATTTGCAAATTTATGTCATTAATATGTTGTTTATTGCAACTACAGTTTTAAATAGAAAGCTTGTGCTATTTATCGAAACCATACTTCCAAATTTCTGATTCTTTGAATTTAAAGTTAAATTTTTCCGTGAGTATAAAAAAGTTAATATTATTACTTGCTTTAGTTTAAATTTGTGTGGCAAATTTGTTTTAACGTACACTTCAAACCCAAACTATTTCTCTTAATACACCAATTATTCCTTGTTATTTTTTTTATTATTTCCTCTTTTTGTTTATTTTATTTCTGTCTAATTTCTTATGCAAATTTTGGAATGTTTAAAAATATATTATCATTTACAAACAAACCTATTTTTTTATTTTTAGGATCTTATTTTTGCATACTTAATGCGCATAAAACACTGTTCTTAGAGAAAATTTTCTGGTTTCCCTGGTTATGACATTGTTCAAATACATACAAAAATATATACAAAAAATTTTCTTTGAACATTAATTTATCAGAGCTTTTTGATTTAAAATACCTATTTCTTATTCAGTGCTTATACAATAGAGCTATTTTAAGATATTAAAACTATACTAAAGCATTCAGTTAAAATGAAGAAATTTTCCATGGTTTACCCTTTCTTTAGCATGCAATTCACTTATAAATTAATTTTAAATAGATTTGCTTTAGCTTTATGTTTTTACAAATTATCATGCAATAAAGTCATTATATTTATTTTGTAGAATTTAACACCATGTTATTGTAAAGTAACACACACTCAATTAGTTGAGTTTTACCATTCATTAGTTTCAAGAAAATTTAGTATAAGCGAATAATTGCATGTTATATGCTTTTCTACATACTAAGTAACTTTATACACTTTCTTAATTTAGTAACTATGCTACTTTACCACACTCGCTTTATTTATATTTATGCAGGCAAAAAAGCAGCCAAATTGCAGAGAATTTTTAAGAAAAACAAAATATATACAAATAATATATTCATAACTCCATATTGTTTGTGCCGCATTGAATATTCCATAGTAAAATAAAAAAAAGAAGACTTACTGCAATATGGAAAACAAACAATGTTATTTATATATAAATATATTTTTTTTAACTGTTTTAGGTGTTTGCTTGTATAAGTTTTTAAATAAAAACATGTAAGTATGCATGTTTTAAAAGATATTTATGTATTATTTCTTAATTGAAAATTTTCAGTAACCACGCGTATGTTTGTTAAAAATTTTCTTATTGAAATTGCAGGTTCCATAGAAAAACTTGTAATATGAATTTCTGAAAACTTTAACATACTTTATATAAATATAAATATTTATATGAAAAATATTTACCTTGCAGTTTGCAGAAGATGTAAGTAAGCATTTATGTAGAATTATTTATTTATTTCGAATAAAGTTGCGTGTTTTGTAAAGGTTTTTGTTTGAGGCCGTAAAACTTATTATATTTGTTTATTGTGATTCTCAGGGTCTCTCAGGGTCTTACTATAAGCATACCAATTTTTTTAAGCTTATTTTGAAAAAAAATGTCAAATAAATAACTCTCAATGCAGGCACAATCAAATGACTTTACCTCAGTAAATCGACCGCATTGATGTGTACAAGTATGTATGCATATGCTTGTTTTAACAGTTAATTTTTTTTTTTTTTTGTAACGCACAAATACAAAAATTGTACAAGCATTTGTACTGAATAAAAATTAAATGCATGTATGCAACTGCATCGCGATGCAGTAACGTAAACCAACATGACCCTCAAGTGTAAAACATTTGTGTAACCGTTCTGTTACAAATCACAAAATATTTTATTTTTAACATGAACTCGTGTAGTTGCACCAGTGCCTTGGGGAAAAAAACGCAGCTGCATAAAGAATTATTACAACAATTGAAGAGCACAAAAACAACTAAAGGTATCCTACCACAGTTCATAGTTTAGCAGGGATCTTTTTTCCTGTTTTTTGTTTGAATGGCTTTATTTTAACTATTTTTTTAATTTTGTTTTTTTGTGTAGCAGCTGTGCTCCCTGAACAGTATTTGTAGTACAATTATTTAATGTCAACATTATCAGCGTTAAAAAAATAATAACAAGTAATGAATGAAATGCAGTGATTTTTTTTTTATAAAAAAAATATAACAAAAACAGATGATATAAAAAAGAATGCCCTATTAAAGGGTCAAGGAGAATCGTAATAATATAACAAAGCTCTAAAGAGTGATTCTGGCAGGAGAGGCCAAAAACTAATGAGAATACGAAAAATATTTTTAACCTATAACCTTATGACTTACTTTTTTCGTTTTGTTTTATATAAATTAAATTTTACTTTCATTTGTTTTAGCTTATTTAATTTTTTGATATTTTACTTTCTTTTCTTTTTTTTTTGCTTTCATTTTATTTAATTTTACTTTATTTTATTTTATTTTATTTTATTTTTTTTATTTTATTTTATTTATTTTATTTTATTTTATTTTATTTTATTTTATTTTATTTTATTTTATTTTATTTTATTTTATTTTATTTTATATTATTTTATTTTATTTTATTTTATTTTATTTTATTTTATATTATTTTATTTTATTTTATTTTATTTTATTTTATTTTATTTTATTTTATTTTATTTTATTTTATTTTATTTTATTTTATTTTATTTTATTTTATTTTATTTTATTTTATTTTATTTTATTTTATTTTATTTTATTTTATTTTATATTATTTTATTTTATTTTATTTTATTTTATTTTATTTTATTTTATTTTATATTATTTTATTTTATTTTATTTTATTTTATTTTATTTTATTTTATTTTATTTTATTTTATTTTATTTTATTTTATTTTATTTTATTTTATTTTATTTTATTTTATTTTATTTTATTTTATTTTATTTTATTTTATTTCATTTTATTTTATTTTATTTTATTTTTTTTCATTTTATTTTATTTTTTTATTTTATTTTATTTTATTATAGTTTATTTTATTTTATTTTATTTTAAATATTCACAGCGCAGAACTTATTTCGGTTATAATTTATCATTCTTAAGAGTCATACTATGATCAGGTGTGTTAATATCATTTTGATATTTTAGAATATATACTGTCCCTCTTAAATGAAATGTTCTTGGTTAGCTAAGCAAAGTATGTTTCATGGGCACCACATACTACATACATACAATCATTATATATGGTCACCTCAATCGTATGATTTCTTTGCGTGTAATTAGCCTAGTTATTCGTATAATCTTGGCTTGCATTTGCAAAACACTTTCCATTTCTAGGCAAATTTAACTAATATCCTTAATTATCAGCCAGTTAAATGTCCTACAATTAAACATTACAATACTATTAAAAGTATTTTAAACACCATCTGTTACAAATCTCTTATTCAAGCAATCGACAAGAACATACAAACATACATACATACATACATGTGTACATAATCTTTTGCAACGCTATGCAAACCCTAATTCAATTCAAAATGTTTACGTATGAAAGTGTAAATGAAATTTGGAAAGTTGCCAACCTAAAAACTTTAATCCTGTAAACTAAAAACAAGAAAACCATAACAAAAGATGTTAAGTAAAAAACGAACAGAATATAAAAACCAGTTTAAGATAAATTTAGGCAGAAGATTTTGAGATCGTATGAATATTAAAATAATAATAATAATAATGAGTATGAAATGAATGAATGAGAACTATTTAAAATTTACATAGAATCGAAAAAGAATTAAAAATTGTTTTTCTTGTGTCCTACATACACACACAAAATACATACATACATACACGCATTCAAAGAAACATACACAAGTGCTTCTCTTGGCGCACACATGAGATGATATTTGAATCAGAAACAAGCACATGGACTAGAATAGAAAAGAAAATATAAAATAAATAAATAATAAAAATATTTTTACATTTTTGGTAAAACTGTATGCAGCATATGAAAGATTACTTTATGTGTAATGTATTTACACCATTTCCGAAAATTGTTTGCTACTTAAGAGTCTGGTCTTTGTAATAATTTAATTTGACGGATTTGAACTACCAAGTTTTTGTATTTAATTTTCATTAATAAAAAAAAACTATAAGTCGTTTGAAATATTGGAAGAACCAATTCAAGGAATTTTTTTAAAGTTTGCTGTTAAGTTCAATTTCTGTGCAGCGTTCCACTTTGTGCATTTTATTGAAGGGCAAATAATTTCAATATATTTTTTTATATATCAAAGGAAATGGTGTTGTGCAATAATTTCATGCAAATAAAAAATGTATATCCTGGCATTGTTTTTAGTCATTTGTATGGCAATAGTTTTATTTATTTTTAATTATACCACAAAATGTATGCAAGTAATTTGAAATTTTGTAAGAATACATTTTTCTATATAAAAAGCTGATGTAATACGGAATTTGTGTGGGTGAGTGTGTGACTCTAGAAGTGCATTCAAAAAACTTTTATGTACGCAAATGTTTGAAAAATTATGTAAAAATATTATTCTTAAGATTGACCCTTCTATGTTATCATGGAATTAAGAAGAAAATCTGCAGTGTTGTACACACATATACATAAACTCACATGCACACACACACTATGACACGCACACTGTGATTACAAAGGCTTAAACAGTAAAAATATTGTATTTAGTTTGTATAATAATAATAATTTTTTCTCTACAATGACTAAAATTATACCCACTAAACCAAAGAACGATACAAACACGAAGTAAATCGTATTATAATTTTACAGTAGAGTACTGTTGTGAAAATCTTAAGCTGAAACTTTCTTTCGCTTCACTAAAGTCATACTAACGGAATGTCCCACTATGCCTACAGAAAACTTACGACCGATAACCACTGTTGCCATTTTAGCACTTTCACTGCCAGATTTAGCATATGGACAATTCTCCGAAAAATTACACTATTTTGTAGCGTGCGACAGCAAGCTATTAGCGTTGTATTTCTGAACAACGTGATTCGATTTTTCTTAAAATTTTACCCAATGTAGAGCTGCTGACGGCCTACACAAATATATAAAGAAGTAAAAAAAAGTTTCGTTTTCTTTGAAAAAAACAAGCATTTTTGCTTGGTGTCGCATGCTACAAAAAGTTGACATTGCTGTGGAAATGCCCATATGCTTTTCTAAAAAAAAGTATTGAAGTTTTTGTAAAAAAAGTCATAAAACTCATTGAAGCAAATGAGCGATGTGTAAAATAAAAATATATTATAAAACCTAGCAAAATAAGACAAATTTTGTTTTTAATAAAAATAGTCGATCGAATGTTTTCTGTCGACATCGTGGGACAGTCGGTAAATCAAAACTTTTCCCGTGCGCAAAAATATTATTCGAAATACATCAGTGACATCAGTATTGCGATTCGATAACTTTTAACGATCCGACAATCGTAATTTTTGTTTATACCTTTTGTCACTTAAAATAATGATTGAATGATTCTGAAACTTATTTTTAACAATAGGACGCAGCTGATATTTTCTGTTGATTTTTGTCGATAAAATTGACAGCACATAAATTATTGTCGCTTAAATAACGACACAGTTGACATTAACCTGCAGCGATTATTGTTAAAAATTTTACTGAATAGCAAATTCGATAAATTTTCATTACAATTATTTTAACAATCCGATTATTGTCAAAAAAGTTAGTGAATCGCACTACAGCTTTATAAAAGTCAGGGAGCAAATTACGCCACTCGTTATCGAACGAAATTACGAAATATTACAATAGAGTTTATATGGAAATGTTTTAAAATTTCGAAGCGTATCGAATGCCGTAATTTGCCCCCAATAGTGCTATTCACTAACTTTTTTTTAACGATAATGTTGCTGTTAATTGTATGCGTCCTATCGTTAAAAATATGTTTCAGAATCACATAATCGTTATTTTAAGCGTCAAAATGTCTAGACAAAAATTACGATTGTCGGATCGTTAAAAGTTACTGAATCGCACTACTAGGGGTCTACTCTGTAAATCGAAACTAAAGGAAATGCTTTCGGATTTGCTTGCAATTAAGATACAAATTCGAAAGTATTTTCTTTCATTTCGAATTACGGAGTAGACCCCCAGGATTATTCTCGTTTAAGTATCTTTTTAAACGACACATAAGCCGATAATTTTATATTGAAATGGTAACACGGTACTAGGGTAAAACGGTAAATTTTCAATGTTGTTTTTATCTGTTGATTTAAAACGATACGTATTCAAAAAGCCGTAGCAATTTATCTTGATTGCTTTAACTGAAATTTGGCTTTGATTTAGTAACATTCTGGCTAAATAAATTGCAACAATAATTTTATATAGAATACAAATAAATAAATATAAATAAGTTAAATTAATCAGAAGAAATTTGTTTAATCGTAATTCCAACAACAATTTAAATTAACTGTAAAATTTACAATAGAAATTGGTTAGATTAACCAGTGGTGAGGGAAAACTTTACTATTTTTATCATCAAAATAATGTAGCATTGATATCGTTGTAATATTTTTAGGTTTATTGGGTAACTACAAAAATATATGTACATATAATAAAGGTTGAAAAAAACTTACTTTCTGATTATTTGCAAAGTATATTTGTTATTCACTTTCATTTTTTTATTGTGGAACTTCTCATTTAATACTTCATAGTAGGATTTACATATAAACGTTTCTTTTTATAATTTTTTTAAGAGGAAAATTGTTAAGGTTGAAAGTAGGGTTTTAATTTTCATATAAATATATATTTCTTATGTAAAATATATTACATACACTTGCGAATGAACATGACACATTTCTTTATCCAAGATTTTAAATATAATACTCGTAACTTTACTGCACTTCAGATATGTATGTATGTTCATAAGCAGATAAAAAATTGCAATTGTTATGCACTTAATGTTCAAAATACTTCTGAAAGCTTTCACAAGGTATTTATGTAGATTATTGCTCTGACTTACAAGTATTATTATTATTTCGTGGGAAACTAATATGACCCAATTCCTTAATAATAGTATTCCATTCTTGGCTAAAATCAATTATGAAGACGAAGCAATTCGACTAGAAAACTTTAAACTACATATCTAAGCTTATATGTATGCATGCACCCGCAAGCAGTAATTAACGGTAAATTACATACACTATACACTAATCGTACGAAGGTGGTATTCACATCTTGCAGGAAAATCCAATAAAACTGTTTTCAGAATTAATGTTTTTAAGATAGTAAGAGGGCAAAGCAAAAAGCAGCCGACCTAACAAAGAAAACACAAGAAATTTGTGGGAAAAATTTTATATTTCTCTACATAATCTGCTTTTACTTTGATACACTTTTCTTAGCAATATTTAATAGTTTCGATACATTGAACTATCTACTCATAGCTCTTTAGAATAACCAATAAGCGCAGACTCCTCCTCTGCATTGTTGGAAAATCTTTTACCACTAAACCATGTTTTTTCAAGTTTGGAAATAGAAAATAGCCTGAAAGGGGATAAATCTTGCATAATGAAGCAATTTTAAGTTTAGTTTCTATATTGTGGTCATCTCAATAGCGGATGAATGACAACACTTTCTTTTTCTACAAATGCTTCCTTTTGTCCTTAATTTCATCACTTAAACCCTGCTATAAGTTAACATAATACGTGACGTTGATTTTTATTTTCCTTTTTAAAGATAACCAATAAAAAATGGGTGTGACCCAAGCCAAATATTTTCAGTAAAGTTAAACTTTGACTCGCACACGAAGGCTTCCGTAAGGACACTACATGTATAATACTATATTAACTTTAGCCTAAATAATCGAATACCTTATCTGATGTAGATTTTTTTTTAAGTTTAAGTACCCGGTAAAATTGTTCTCGATTTTTGGCGACTTTTTTAGTTTTGGCCCTTTTTTCTTATTTTTTGGAGCTTTTTTCGTTTTAGCGATTTTTCGGTTATTGGTGATTTATTTGAGTCTTAGCGTTTTTTTATGTTTTTTTTCGTTTTAGGGATTTTTTTCGTTTTGGCATTTGTTTTCGTTTAAGCGATTTTTTTGGTTCTTGGCGATTTATTTAAGTTTACGCGTTTTTTGAAGCTTGGCGCTTATTTAGTTTTAGCGTTTTTTTTTATTTCTAGCGTTTTTCCCGGTTTTGCGTTTTATTTCGTTTTATCGATATTTTCGTTGTTGTAGCGTTTTTTTACTTTTGGCGCTTTTTTTCGTTTTTGTATTTTTTCTGTTTGTTTTAATGCTTCTTAATTTTTTGCGCTTTTTTCGTTTTAGGGATTTTTTTATTTCTGGCGTTTTTTTTCGTCTTGACGTTTTTTTTTTGTTTAAGTGAGTTTTTCGGTTCTAGGCGACTTATTTTAGTTTTAAAATTTTTTGAGTTTTGGCGCTTTTTTCGTTTTAGGTATTTTTTTATTTCTGGCGTTTTTTTCGTTTTGACGGTTTTTTTTTTGCTTAAGTGATTGTTTCGGTTCTTGGCGATTTATTTTAGTTTTACCGTTTTTTAAGGCTTGGCACTTTTTTAGTTTCATCGATTTTTTATTTCTGGCGTTTTTTTCGTTTTATTTCGTTTTAGCAATATTTTCGGTTCTTGGCGACTTATTTCAGTTGAAGCGATTTTTAGTTTTGGCGCTTTTTTTCGTTTTAGCAACTTTTTTAGACAATTTTTTCTCTTATTTTAACGCTTCTTAATTTTTTGCGCTCTTTTCGTTTTAAAGATTTTTTTATTCCTGGCGTTTTTTAAGTTTTGACGGTTATTTTATTTTAGTGGTTTTTCCGGTTCTTGGCGTTTTATTTTAGTTTTAGCGTTTTTTGTAGGTTTGGCGCTTTTTTCGTTTTAATGATTTTTTTGTTTCTTGCTTTTTTTTGTTTTGACGTTTTTATTTCGTTTGAGCGATATTTTTCGATTCGAGTGTTGGCGCTTTTTTGGTTTTAGCTTTTTTTTAAGCGTTTTTTCTGTTGTTTAAACAATTATTTATTTTTGCGCTTTTTTCGTTTAAGCGATTTTTTTTGTTTGCTTTTGGCGATTTAATCTAATTTTCACGTTTTTTTAGGTTTGGCGCTTTTTGTTTTAGGAATTTTTTATTTCTCCCTTTTTTTCGTTTTGACGCTTTATTTCGTTTTACCGATTTCTGTTGTTTTAAAGCTTTTTTATCTTTGCGCTTTTTTTCGATGTAGCGATTTTTTCTTAATTTTGGGATATTTTAGTTTTAGGGTTTTTGAACATTTCAAGAGTTTGCCTCTTAAGGTTTCCAAGATATAACAAGTTGTCAAAATGACATTAACTGATAGAATACCCTTTAAATTAAATTTTTTTATTTTAGCTTTAATTGGTGTAGTGTATAAAAATTCACTAACTGTGAAAATATCACCAAAAATGAATTTTTTCAAACAACTGCTGCCATCTATACGTCAAGTCGGGTTGTTTTGGCATCGCCCTCGTATCATATGGTATAGTATTGATACGTTTTGCCCTTTATAAAACGTTATATTTGCAGGTTAAAATTTTTGCATTTAATCAAAAAGTGTTCTTAGTACAGTTCTTATAAAATTCGAACACTTTATTTACTCAATATAGATATTAAGAACTTTTAAAACACACAATGTTATATTATACGCTGTTGAAATGCCACGATGTTAACTTCGCTGTTATTTACATAATACTGTCTAAAGCATTACAGAAGAATGTTTTAGCAACATCCAAAGCGAATTAATACGAACTGGCCTTATCATTACAACAACATACATACGAGTAAAAAATTGTTGTAGGATTATTTTTATTTGCATGTTGACAGTTCGGGTTAAGATTTCATTCATGCTATTTTGTATGGAGTTTGACGTAAGGGATAAAGTCAGCTGACAATCAGCTGTGGTTGTTAGGCCACCTGCGAATTACTTCGCCTTGGGAAAATCCAGAATGTTGAGTAATTAAATAAAAAGTTACTATCTTTTGACAAATGTTGTCCCTTATCGTAATTTTCTTTATACAGATATAAAAGAAGACCACCCTCGTCTCTTATTCACTTGATTTGCAGTTAGAATTTCCTACAAATACTTGAATTCATCATGTGCTACAAATAGCAATAGCTTTCGTATCACTAATTATAATATTATTAATAAGGATTGCATTATTATGGCAAATTATAGCAGTTCGTGGACAAAACGGAATAGTGCATGTGAATTTTGCAATATTGAAAATATTTTATATGAAATAATAAAGTATTTTGTGTATAAATTTCTGTGTTTAAGTTCTTTGAATTGTTAGTAGCAAAATAATTTTTGTTATTCTAACTAACACTTTTTTTATAAATCAATTTTTCCATTTCGATGATGAATAACTTCGTTGAATATTTCATTAAAGAATTTCATGAATTCTATTTTATTTAAGCCGTTAAGCCAACTACCAAAAATATATTTTTAAATAAAATGTAATAGTTGTGTGAATTTTTTTGCACATGTACAGACATACACACATAAATATTTGTATGTATGTAATTTACAAATGGTCTGCACATGGACATGAATTGTAGGGCAATCTAATATTGATTCGTTTTTACCAGTAAAAATATTTATAACATTTTTATTTCATATTTCATTTGCTGTTAAAGGAAGAGCAAACACAACAAATCAAGTTTTAAAGTTAAATACAAAAACAACAAGAAAATACTTAAAAAGTTATTTAAAAACGATTGATTGTACCTGAATAAATTTTAGTCATTCACTGATGTGTACACACGTTCGTTCATATGAACTGGCACAATAAAAGTACACAAAAATATTTCAGTTTTTTTATGGACAAGCTACATATGTATGTATAAATAAAAAGGAAGCTACTTGAAAAATAATAAACGAAAAAAATTCTTTAAACAAACAATTTCTGAATTAACAACAAATCAATGGCTGGGATGGCTGCTTGGTTATAGCAGCGGAAAAATAGCGTTATATAATATATGAACGGACCCTTATTTATCAAGCAAGTTGATTCATAAATGAACGTATTTTGATTTTATCATTTATACTCTCGTAAAACTATACGTTCATAGAATGGTAGCCATAGAACAGCGTTCGCCAAAATGCTTAAAGTCAGCCCCAAAGGCGAATCCAACACATAAGCAAAGAATATTTCGTACTTATTTATTTTTAAGAAAAAAAAATAAAATAAAAGGGCATGCAGAGCTGGGTATTAAATATTGAAGTCAGCATACTATTCAGTTAATACCAGGACCTGAAGAAAAGACACACTAAAGTAGGCCAAAAGGGCATAAAAAAGAAGTTCAAAATTTTTTTAATTGAAAGTTCATTTTATTGAAGGTATAGTTAATATTGTAAACAGCCTTTATTTTAAAAATTTCTCGGGAATTTATTTCTAGAGAACTGTTTTCTAAATAACCGCGGATAAAAACTTTAGAAGTTTTTCTTATACATAAATACAAAAAATATTATTAAATAAGTGAGTAAGAAAGAGGAAAAAATTCCATCGACTTTTTATCCACAATATATTAAAAATATATTCTGAATATATTAAAAATATTATCCACATTTTTAAAATTTAAAATAAAAAAAATTCAGTGAAGTGCGACTTTGACCCGCGCACGATGGGTTCCGTACCGACACGAGATATGTAATTCCGTACGAACTTTAGTAGCCTATATAAAATATAGTTTTGGCATTTTTCACATACACATCTACTATGTGTATACTATATATACCGGGGCTGGGAAATTCAATAAAAATATTTTATAATTTTGAGTTTTTAATAATATTAAATCAATGGCGAACTGTGATTTGAATTTAAATTTTATTTTTGTATCATACATTATTTTTATAAAATTGTTTTCATTTGAATTTTTTTTAATACATAATCTTTTTCAAATCATTTTTTCCAACCCTGATGTTTTTATATATTTATGTATGTGTCTATCTTATTATATTTGTTATATTATATATAAACAAGTTTCAGTTGAATGGATGCAAACAATGAAGTTGTAATAAGCAATGGTTGGTTGCCAGCTCACATTTGACCATAACAACGTGATATGATTTGATTACTTTGCAGTTGCGGTAAATTCGATTACTTAGCTATAAGCATTGCATTATAATCAATAGAAATATTATTCAAATACACTGGGAAAAAAATTATTTTACATTTTACGAAATATTTCATGACGAAATTTTTTCATAAAATTTACAAAAGTAAGGAATGTTTTGTTAAATCAAAAAAATAATTGTAACAATTAATAACTCAATTGAATGTATTAACATTATAGCAAAGAAACAACAACAAATGAAATAAATTCAGTGAAGTGCGACTTTGACCCCCGCACGAAGGGTTTCGTAAGGACACGAGATATGTAATTCAATACGAACTTTAGCCTATATAAAGTATAGTTTTGGCATTTTTTTTCGTTTTCGACGTTTTTTCATTTTTTTTAGTAAAGAATAAACGACAATGGTAAGACTGCAAATTGAAATAAGATGAATCAAAACAATTCACGTATTCCATTTGCAGGAAAGTTTTGTATATAAGGCAGAAATCTACATCAACTGACACCACACACAGTGGACCAACACAGAAGAACGCTGATGATGGAAGTTTAGTGGCCTTCGAAAATGGGTGGCTGTTCCGTCAACTATAAGTTGTCAGAATATTTACAACTAACTTTGATGTTATTTGTTCATTAAGAATTATCACATGTAATTTGGCTTAAAAAAGCGATACGAACTTTAGCCAGTCCAAATAAATCGTAAATATAGAAACCAATGAAGTTCGAAAAATAATAATGAAAATTTTTTTTTATTTTGACGATTTCTTTAATTTTGGCGATTTTTTTCATATAGGCGATTTTTTTGGTTTAGTCGATTTTTTCGGTTTTTGGAGTTTTTTTCTCATTTTTAAAATTTTTTTAGTTTTGACACTTTTTTTCTCGTGTTGGCGGTATTTTTCAGTTTTTGGCGTTTTTTTTTATTTTTTGGCGATTTTTTTTAATTTTGGCGATTTTTGGTTCTTGGCGTTTCTTCATTTCGGCGTTTTTTTCATTTAGGCGCTTTTGTAGTTTTGACCCTTTTTTCCTCATTTCAGCGATTTTTTTCGGTTTTTGGCGTTTTTTCAATTTGGCGATTTTTTTTTAATTTTGGCGCCTTTTTTTTAATTTTGGTAATTTTTTTCATATGAACAATTATTTTGTTATTGGCGCCTTTTTCGTTTTTTGGTGATTTTTTCGGGTTTTGGCGATTTTTTTTCATTTTGGCGATATTTTTCATTTAGACAATTTTTTCGAATTTTGCGACTTATTTTAGTGTTAGAATTTTTTTTTAATTTTGGTGATTTTTGTCGTTTTGGCGATTTTTTTTTTTAATTTTTGGCGATTTTTTTGATTTGGCAATTTTATAATTTTTGGATTTTTTAGTTTTACCGTTTTTGAAAATTTCAAGAGTTTTATCTCTTACGGTTGTCAAAATTACATTGTGTAAAAATTTCATACAAATAGCTTTTACTATAACCTGGTGAGAGAAGACTATTTTTTAATTTCTTCATTGAGTTGTATTTAAATTGAAAACTTTAAACGCGTTTTCTGCAAAACTAGTTTTGTTTTGAGTTGTAACACTGTTGAAGTAAATGAACGATATGTATGTACAATAATTTGAGCAAAATTTCCACTATTTACAATATTCCATAAAAATGTATTAAATTAAATTCCTTATTTATAAGAAAGAAGAGGGTATATATTGTTTATTTATATGAAGATGGTTCGTGCTTTTTCACAGCAATTCTCGTATTCTATTCGAATTAAAAAAATTTTTATTAGGCTGAAATTGTTATTGACTGACATCACACAGAGGACTTATCGCGTGAACGCAAATGATTCGTCAGAAATAATAAAATAAGTTTGATGTGTTTTTACACATTGCACCTATCAGAGCCATAAAAAAATTTACTACTTCGACTGCGATCCACATAATAAAGATGATGTATGTATGCAGTGTTACCATATGTGAAGATTTATCTTATTTTTTGAAGTTTTGAGACATGAAAAAACGACCAAAAAGACTTCTTAGATAAAAATAAGATTTAAAAAAATTTTACCTTTGGTACTTTTAATAAATATATTATTGGGAAGTCTTTTGACTAAACTACTTACATATTTTTTGATTACCTTCAAAATAATCTTACACATACTCCATATAGTAAATATCTTGTGTTATTTAGCCTCACGTTTAGTAGTTCCATGGAAACAAAATTATTTTTAACTTATTTTCGTTCCATAAAATAGCAAAATAAGATTTAAAAAAAAAAGATTTTTTTGCTTGACTTGAAGATTTTTGAAAAATAAATATGGCAACACTGTATGTTTACATCTCTACAGCTGAGCGAACATAAAAGTTGCTTTAGAACACGCAGTGCTTGACTTCGGCAGCATGATTTTCTGTAAGTTTCGATTTTCCTGTTAAACGATTTAATGTTAACAGTTTTGTATCACTAATTTTGCAATTAATGCCACTGTGCAACTTTTGCTAGAAAAAAAATCATTTAATACTGCTTATCTTTTACATATGTATATACATGTTTATTAATATTAAAAATAAAAATTAAAAAAAATTCAATTTACAGGCACCCTGCCGAAAACGAAATAACTTAAATGAAAAAAAAAATATATTTATGTATAAAAAATCATTCAGAACAAACACAACAAAAATTTGCTGATTTAACTGGCAATCACTTTTTATTTTTATTATTATGTGAAACATGAATCGCCACCAACGGAACCCGAAAATGGTAGCAATATATGTACATATTGTTAAATGTTTGTATCTGCAACTTGTGCAATTGACTGACAGTGTGCTGATAGACAAATGATTGATTGTTTTAAAACAAACTTATCAACTGTGCAAAAAAAGCATATTGTAAATTTTACTCGCTTTGTTTCTCTTTTTTTCAAATGTAACTTTAATTTCAACATTTATTTCTACGTGATTGCAAAAGTAGTAAAGTTTTCTTTTTTATTTAGTTTTTTTACAAAATGGGAGTTGTAAATAGAGAAGTAGGGTTTATATGTATATTGAAATTTATTTAAAAGGAAAATTTTGTATGAAATAAAAATAAATAAAATATATTTCAAACTAACTTTAAATTTTATTAATAAGGATTTTCACATTTGTTGATTAGTTTTATAGCTATGCTATTGATGGCGCGATAAAGGAGTTAGGACAAAAATCAATCAATACTATTACAGTTATAAATTCATTTTTGTTTAGAGTACGAAAATAAATGAAACAAATTTGTTTGATTTTGTTTTGTTTCGTTGTTTGAAGTGAGTGAAACAAAAACAAAACAAAAACAATGAGAAAGATTGCTCAATTTGTTTTTGTATCGTTTTTTTTACATTAGCACAAATCAGAGAATACAGCCGATCCGCTAGAAAATAATGGGAAATAAATGGAAACGTTTTTAAATATTATATGCGGCCAATTTGACATCATATAATATTTCATTGCTATTTACCACTTTAAGGTTTTTTTATAGCTACGACGCCGCATAGCTATAGCCTTCTTCTCTTCCTTTTTATTTTATTGTTTGTTCCTAAATAATGTGAAATACATTTTTTGATTTTCTGAATATAGAAAACAGAATAGAAAACAAACAACTATAACAATTTTATTGGTTTCACATACTTGCAACTTCCACTGCTCCATTCCTCAATTCATTTATTTAGTTACATGTTCTACATTTCATTATTCATTTATATATCTTTCTTTTTGTAAATCATGCTCAATTTTTTTTTTAATTCTGAAATATCCATATACATAATAGTTATGTTAACGTTGCAATTTGGTGTTCATTTTAATATTTTTTGTTTGCTTTTGTCTTGCAAAAGAATGACGGATGGAAACATGTGTCATACAACTACAACAATTACATAAGCATCAGCAGCAAAAGATGATAATAAATTTGAATTCTGTTCGGCACAAAATTCATTTATTATCATCATATTCAAGCTTATGTCCCCCGCCCCCTTTTTAACAGTTTTCTTGGAACATCAGCCGACCATCATCATGTGTTAACAAAACCAAATATTCAACTAATGACGAATGTGGATGATAAAAACTGAAGGAAAGGGTGATGATAGATAAAGAAGGAGTGCATTGTCTACTGCTAGTAATATATTCTTATGTTTGCTGGGTATTCATATCTTCACATAGCGAAGGGACACATGCATAATTACCATAAGGCTGTAAAATTTAGTTTGACATTTGTGGATTGTATGTATGTACATAATAGAATAGTGATGTAAACCGATCCCATCCATATATTACGAATATGTAAAGTCCATGATACATCACTCTAAACTTTAAAGCTTTGGCTGTGTAAAGGTACATACATACATATGCACATATGTACATGTGTGTGAGCAAGGAGCTAACCCAGCGAACAAAGCATGCAACAGTATGCATATGTATTCCCTTTTTCGAAGCAATTCCAAACCTTAAGAAAAGAAAATTTAAAAAATCGAATAGAGTAATTAAAACTTTAATTTGGAACACTTGAACGCTGAAGATGGCGCATAGCCGAAACTGGTATGTTTTATTGAATAAAAATTATTGGAAATGATTTATTGATTTTGCATCCATTTATCATTTTTCACAACATTTTTACAATTACTTGCCAAATTGGGTAAAAGGGGAAAAGGACAACAAAGTATTAATTTTCTTTTTATTATGGAAATTATTTTAAATTATCAAAAAAAAAATATTTTTTTAAAGCTTACAAGCATATGTATGTATGTTGTGTGGGATATTGGCTGTTTGCATTGTTTGCATTGGTGTAACTCGAAAGATTAATTTCTGAAGTGTCTACAACAGTAATGAATGAATTGTACTTCAACTGAAAGCCCATAGAATAAAATTCATGATTTATAAATAAAACATCTATACATTCGATGTACAAAACACATTAGATGGAGTGATGTCAATTAAAATTTAAAACTAATTCATCCAATATTGTTCTTATACATAATTTACCTTGTTTATTTGGTCCTTAAAAATTTATTTTCAATTGTACATATTTCTTTCAACTACTCATACATTGTCTGCATATTGTTTGTTAATCTTTTGGTAGTAAGTTGGCATAAGAATAATGTTTCATTATGCCAAGTACACTAACACCTAAATGAATGCAAAATGTCATGTAAATCATAAACATACAACTCCGTTTTGTGGCCCATAACTTGTACAACATTTTCAAAAAACTCAACCTCAAACAGAAATACATGCATACATGCACTGAAAATTAACTTAATTCTAGTCCATCAAAAGGCACATCAAGACTTGTGCAGGTGAAGTACGAATATGAGTGCATATACATATTTATGTATGTACTTTCTATTGCTTGTTCAATTTTCTCTTTCAGACACCTTTGTAGCAGAAAAAAATATGTAAATAAAAATGCTTAGAAAATTATTCAAAATGACATTTACATATGTATGTATGTAGTAGGTGTACAGGTGTATTCAAATATTTCAAGTAAATTTTTTTTTCACATGACAACTGAATGTCATTTTTCATGTACATAAATATTTTCGTGTGCTTAAATATGTGTGATGTGCAAATGTTGTAGATTATACTAGTAGTGCACTAATGAAATTACTTTAAAAAGTTTTCAAGTTTTCTTTAAATAATCTGATTTTCTTTATGTTTTAATAATTCTTAATTTTCATGTTAAGAATCTTGATTATCAAAGCGAATAAATAAAAAAAGGAAAACTTACTTTGATTTTTAGGAATATGTCCATATCGAAATTTCTTCTTCTTCTGCATGTTTCTTCATTAAACACCTTCATCGAAATTTTTTAACAAAAGAACACGAGGCCAAATTTAAATTACACTTTTTCATGCGATTCGATTTTTTAATTTTTTTGACAATTTCTAAATTTTCACTATAAATTTTATTTCAATATGTATTATATTAATAATAACTTTTTTTCAATTATTTTATTATCATTATATAAATTTTTGTATAAATATTTGTAAGCTGTGGTTTGAATCAACAATTTAAAATCGAATTATTATTACATTTATTTTAATAATATTGCTATACGATTTATTAATTTTTTTCATAGCAAACATTTTTAACTTGCCTTTAATTTTAAATGATATATGATATTTATTTATTTCGTTACAACATTCCTTTATTTTGTATATTTTTTTATGCAATCACAATTTTAGCACAACTCAATTTTTTATACTTCAATAATTTTGAACTGACAAAACGTTTCGTTAAACGTTAAATTTTAAACTGGCAAATGGCAAAACAGTTTTAAAACGGAACAAAGCAACAAATTCAACAAATAGATTCCACATAGTGGTAATGCAGTTCTTCAATAGAACAACAAGCTGAAGACGTTTTGTTTTTGTTTGATTCTTTTTAGAAATTTATGTGCAGTGTTTATTAGTTTTCACAGAATTTTTGGCAACATTCTAATTTTTAATTATAAATTTCAAATTAGCACTCAAGTAATTTTGGTTAAGTTGTTGTTGCAGTTTCCATCATACTTCTTTGTGCACAGAGTATACACACACATCCATACATAAAAACATGTGAGTATTTATTTACGTACATACATCGATACATACAGCTGAGAGTCTTTGCTAGATGTCTTTTGCAATTTCTACGTCATTTACATGGTTTTATATTCAATTATTTTCGCGATATTATTTGTAAACCTCACTCAACACAATCTTATTGCCTTGTAAATTTCATTTGTCAAAATCTCATACACGTATATACATACATATGTACGTAAAATTAGGCAAGCTGTCTGCCTGTCCGTCCGATTGATATATATGTACATACATATGTATATGCCTGCTGTATAGGAATTACCACGCGGTCTAAAATAATAACATATTCTGTCGTTTTATTGTTTTCAGCAGAATAAAAATTACATACTGTTGATTTCCTTCATTAAATACAATGATTTATATTCACTTTTTATTATTCGCGTTTACAATACTAAGTAAATCCGTTTATGCACAACTTCACAATATAATCCACATAAAATCTTAAAAACCCGCCAATTTTACTAGCCTTACCACTTTGAGAAAATTGAAGCAAAGGTGGGGAATTTTCATGGATTGTTTTGCAACACTGTTTTAGTAGGAAATATTTTCGTTAATTCAAATTTACAACTATTCGTTAAATCAATTAAACTTTATGGAATGAAATTTTAAGAAATTATCTGTGTCTTTGGAGAAAACCTAAGTAACATAGACACAGTTTGATCAAGGCGCACATCAGGTGTCCAATCGCCGATATCGAATGATATATAAAGTTAAAGAAAATATATATGCAAGTACGTAAGTAAAAACTTAAGTATATTTTCTTTAGAGATGTGCAAATGTTGCGATGTTATCGTGTCACGCGTGAGCGTGACTTAAAATAAATTACTCGTGCGTGATCGTGTGTGACCTATTTTTAAGAATCAGGCACGAATTCTCACGCTCTCACAAAATATCATTCCTGCACAGACTTTCAAAAACTATTTGAGAATTCTTAAATAATATTTTTGAAAATCACAAAAGAGGTTTGTGACTTCAAAATGTGTGGTTGAAGTCTACTGATGATTTGTTACAGCAACATGGAAATGCATATAGATAAACCTGAACCACCAGCAAATAAATTTAAAATTAAAATAAGCTCAATATGCTTTATCCGGTAAAAACCGGATAATTTTTAAAAAGTTACAAGCCTCAGAAGTTTTTTTGAGTGCCAGGTGGTCAACTTTGGGCAACTGTATTTCCTCTCCAACTCAAGCCAGAAGGCTGTCATGTCATGTGTTATAAAGCTGAAGTCCTCCTCTACGGATGTAGAAGTTTCATATAAATCCAATCAGTAGTTTAGAAGTTCCAGACTTATAACCATTTATTTTATAAAAGTCCTCACTGTGCAATGTAAATTTTACATACATATGCACGTGCATACACATGTACATACATATGTACATACATATGTATGTGTAAAAACCTATTTTTCAGCTCAAAAACCATACAAATTTGATCATATACTTTTTCGTGAGCGTGCGTGATCCTAAAAATTTTCAATATTATTCGTGCCTGAAAGTGCGTGAGTAAAATATTTTCCACGTGGGCGTGCGTGTTGTGAGTCAAAATACACTCACGTGTACATCTCTAATTTTCTTCAATTTAAATTAAAACTTTTCTATTTATGGATAAAAGTGACGTGATATCATTGTCATCCAAAGCGTAAGTAACAAATATATTTTCTCTCTCTCTTTCTTTCTGTTTTACATTTGTTACACTCAATCTGAAAGTATTGTTCAACTTAGAGGTGTATTAACCAACAAGTTAAACAAGACTTATATTTTGAACAATTTATTGTCGACCACCCACAACTAAAAGTTTTTTTCACAATAGCTACATATATTGATATCGAAAGTCCTCATATCAAATTTTGTTTATACATCTACGATATCGTAAGCAATAACTCTAAATTAATAGTTTTTGATTATAATTACTCTATATTCACAGCGGCGATTAGACCCCTGAATCTTTTTTTATATATATTTTTGAAACCAAAAGAGGTAGGTATTGCGTATGTATTGTATTCTATCGTGATTGAAAATTATTCACAGTGCCATCTCTACTATTTCTCTTCTTCCATTAAAGCAGGTGGCCACTTTTAATTATAATTCAGTGTGGCATCTCATTGTGATGTGGAAGTCATATTTGTTCACTTTGTGCAATTCTTATCACAGGATTATTTTTATTATATTATTTGTAAATTTCACAGAGAATTAATTTCGCAATATTATTTGTAAGTTTCACTCAACACAATCTGATTGCTTTGCAAATTTCATTCGGCACCATTTCATACATAGGTACATGTTTAGGCGTAAAACTAGGCAGACGGCTTAGTGCGACCAATTGATATATACGAGTATATACCCGCTATTAAGGAATTAGCGCACGGTTTAAAATAATAACGTATTCCATCTTTTTATGGTCGTTAGCTGAATGAAAAATGCATAATTTTAATTTTCTTCACTAAATACAACGATTTATATTCACTTTTTATTATTCGCGTTCACAATGCTAAACAAATCCGTTTATGCACAACTTAACAATATAATCCACATAAAATCATAGAAAACCGCCAATTTTAGTAGTGTTGCCACCTTAAACAAACTGTGGGAGTGAGTTTTTCATGGGTTGTTTTGCCAGACTTATTTTTAAGTTTTGGTAGGCAAAATGCTCGTTAATTTTAAATTCAAATATATCAAACGTTTACAAAACAAATAATGCGTGGAAATTTCATTAATAAACATTTTATAAAACCAAGTTATTTCTTACGAATAAGGCCAATAAACTTTATTACTAAAATGTAAATAAATTATGTCTGGTCTAGCAAAATATATGTGTGTATGTATGCATTACACATTATATTGAAAATCTTTCAGTAGGCTATTATGCACCAATCTGCTGCAGTTGTAATTCTCAGTAAATTTCAGAATATCAGAAGATTGTTGTGAAATGTGCCTCGGCATATGTTTTGAGTACTGAGAAGATATTTTATTGCAACAGCGCAATACACGAGACCAAAAATATAAGGGAATTTCTAAGTATTGTCTTGTTCAACTCGTACGCTCTAATATGGCGGCAGGTGAAGAAAAGAGAAGTAACATAACTGTTTTATACGGCTTATTTTAGAAGTTGTAAAATTTTAAATATCACTGAAGCAAACGCTACATTTGACAAAAAAATACATGCAATGTATGCAAACGGCAACTTATATTTTCATTACTTTAAATTAGGGATGTAATGAATACCGATACCGATTCCGGTATATCGGCGATATTTCTGATTTGCCGATATATCGATATCGGCGATATTTTACTGTCGATACGGCAATACTTCTTAAATGTTTTTAGAGCTGTTTTGAACAAACAATTCAAATTTCAAATGTTTTTTGCATAAAATCTAAGAGAAATAGCATATTAAAGTCTAAACAGAAAAATTAAACGTTCCTTTTGTTTTACTTTGCACCATAGTAGTGAAATGTTCTCTCAATGTTAAATTATGTATGTATTTAAAAAAAATAATTTGTTTTTTGTTAATTTCAGAATGAATTCAAATATCTTTCTTTTTGAGTATCGGTATCGGATCGGGAAAACTGCGTATCGTTATATCACTACTTTAAATTAATACTTTTATATATATGTATAAAATAATTGACAAATATTTGCCCTCTTCGGAATCTGAATATGGTTTTATATGAGTTCGAAGACAGATTCGGGACAGATTCCTTATTTTAAAAAAATATAATTACTTTTATGGATGTATAATATACATAATATACATTGTATATGCATGTATCTATTCATGAGCAATTCTATTTAAGGATTTAAAGAGCGATTTATATTGCCGAAAGATGCATTCAAATGTATTCCGTGTCACTCTCTTTCTCTCTCTCTCTCTCTCTCTCTTTCAGCTTTGCCTTTATATTTTTACACTGTTTCTGAAAGTATTGCTTTAGTTAAAGGTGAATTAACCAAACAAATTAAACAAGACTTATATTGAAAAATTTATTGCCGACCACACACAAATAAAAATTTGCATTCTTCTATTCACGATATATTTACAAAATAGCTAAATTTGTTACCAAACGATGTTTATAAATTTTCACTGGATGGATAGCTCAATAACGAAAGGAATAACCCCAAATCAAAAATTTTTTATTACAATAACTATATATTGACAATGGCGATTAAAACCCCTTGTTGTTTGTTTATTTATTTATTTATTTATTGAAACATATAATAGAAAGTAAATTTGCATAACATGGTGTTGCACAAATATGGGCGGAGTAACCAGACCCATATGATATTAACAGTATTTTAAAACTTACTGACTGTACACGACCTATGCCTTCACATAGGAAGTAGCAACGTGGTTGTTAAAGAAATTCCAAAAAAGAACCGCAAGATTATACGGTAATCAGTGGCAGATCAGTCAACCAGTGTGAACGAGACGACAAACTCTCGAAGGCCAAAAAAGCACACAAGCCTGACCGCACTTAAGAAATAATTACAATGACGCGATAGATGTTCCCTAAGAGCTGCTTACGACTGTTTTTGTTTATATTTTAAATTATTAATTATTTATTTAAGTGTTACTCATGAAAATCACAGGTCGTTATGCGTACCCAATCCGCTCCTTGAAAATATGTATAGCTACGCCAATGACCGTGAGCGTTAATTATGCACAATCCCATCTCTACTATTTCTGTTCGTTAGGTGGCCACTTTTAATTACAACTCAGTATGGCATCTCATTGTAATGTGGAAATCATTTTTGTTTACCTTGTGCAATTCTTATTGTTGTTGCATTCTTTAGATTGTGTACTTGTAAAATTTTAAGAAAAGTGTCTGAGAGAAACAAGTGAGTTTTGTTTATTGTAAAGGATTATTAAAATCAAATATGCTAACTTAAATAAATTCTAAACCAAATACTAAGCAATTTGTTAAGTTATTAAAATTTGGAATTTGTAAGAGGTAAATCTCAAATTACTTGCTTAATGGGAAAATTATCGTTCCATATTTCTTTCAACAACCCAACCTGTCTACACAAAAGGAAAAAAAATTAATTTGTTCCCACAGTAATGAGTACACAAGCACACATCTTGAAATGTATCTAACTTTAAAAATGATGAATAAGTTTTGAGCTTTAATATAAACAATAAGAGAAATCGAAATATATAAAAACTGCTTGTTAATTAAAATTCTGTTTTGATCCAAAAACATTAATAAAGTTCTCAATTAAGTTGAAAGAAAATATTGTGGATTATAACGCGGCGTGTAGGTGGCTAAACATTTTCATCTGACCTATGCTACCTTTTTATTTAATTTAATTAATGTAATTACTAATAAAATTGTTGACAAATTTATGTGAAATCATCAAACGACGCTTGACTTAAAAGTATTTAACAAATTAGTATCGTCAGTAATGAATATAAATAGCACATACATACTTATGTATGTATGTATGTACGTTGAACTATGAAATAATTAGTGCTGAAGTGTGGAGAATGGCATTAGATTGGAATAGCTTCTATTCCAGCTGTCAAAGTGAAAAGTGGACAATTACTAACACCACTACGATAATCGGAATGCAATAATTCGACCCCCTACGTGGTTAGCATTGAATAAAATGGAAAAAGTGAATAGAATATTTTCTTCCACAAGTCTGCTCTCACCAAACAATTTTCGTTCGTTTTAAAAGGCGCTTTAATGTCACAGAAATCCTTTTAATAGAATTTTTTTATTATCGTTTATAATGATGCATCATGGATTACAAATAAACATTTTCTAACAAAATTAATTTTTCCATATTTGTTTGCTTAATATAACTTTTAGATTGCCCTCGTACCACTGTTAAAAACAGTGATTCCATAGTTGCTTTGCTAGACAATTAATTGTTCTTTTAAAAGAAAGTTACACACAAGATTCGAAAGTTTTTAACATTTAATTTTTATTTCTTTATAAACTTGATAATAAACTTTATGTTTATGTTTATCATTAAAAATACATTGGGGAAGCTATTGCTTCAAAGCGTCCGTCTACTTTACTTCACCGGCATCAATATATCGTTACCTTAATATAGAAAGGCCCTAACTCATTATTTTTTTGATACTTCGATAAATTTTTGATATTTCCTATCAATATACACAAAAAACTACATTTAAAAAATATTTAGGATCTTTCTATATTAAGGTAACGATATGTAGGTGATTATTTTAATTGTTTAAATTATTTCAATACTCAAGCTAATTTCTAAAAAGTTGAATACTTTATTAAACATTAGAGTAGAAAATCTTTTAATAATAATATAACCAGTAAATCTATAAATTAAGTTATATAAATTAAGATTATTATATTGGACCCAAGTGGGCTGGACTCTTCATTTTCACTCGTCCGTCCTTACCAGTAACCTGCTTAATATATAAATCATTAACTTAATTTAGCAACTCATTATTGTAATGAAATCGAAATTTTTGCATTTTTCGATACGTGAGATGTTCTTCTATCGATATATACAAAGGTCTCGATTTCAGAAAAATAATGAATTAGGGCCTTCCTATATTAAGGTAACGAAATATACACACGTATTAAATACAAAGATATTTGAAATAAAGTTCAAAATTGTAAGTTCTTTTTTTTATTTTTCAATTGTCTTTATTATTAATGCAAAAACTAGAAAAATAATTAATTTATTTCTACAACCACTATTTTACATTCTCACAGTAACTACACACACACATACATATATAACTATTCAACAAGCACCTATAAGTAAATAAAAATAAAAAAAGAGCATGCAATTGAAAACAAAATTTAGAGATTTCCATATGTATGTATGTACATCTGTATGTATGCAATATATTTGTATTGTTGTACACACATTCATGTTTGAATTTAATTTAATAATTTCGTTGTTTTGCTTATTTTTTAATTATTTATTGTTGTTGCAACTATTGATGTTGATGTTGCTTATGATTTCTGGCATAGTCCATTATGACATTGAATTGTGTATATGTACGTTGAGACGTGTTTAAATCAAAAAAGAAGACAAAAATAATTTGTCTACGCTCGCAAATGAGCTAGAGGTTTTGCACAACGTATTTTTTTATTATTATTATTATTTTTTTTTTGTAATGAGTATGTCGCAAAAATTATTACTTTTGTAAATTTTAAAACTACATTTACATATAAATATGTTATGTGTTCATAGGTATCTGAATATATGTATGTACCACAGAATATTTATATTATATATATTTTATATTATATATTTAGTAGTCTATGGTATGTACGTATGTATGTACACTATGTCAGTTGTATGTAATAAATTAAATTATTATTTTTTTTAATACGGCTTTATTTAAGAATATTAAGGCAAATTACTTAAATTCGCTTTATTATACTCTTTTTCTTGGTTATAATGCAAATTTTCTCAGGTTAATATAAAGTATTTGTTAACCCTTGAGACTGAAATAAAAAATTAGTTTATAAAAAACTGATTTTTTTAAATGGCTTGTTATTATTAAGCTCAATTCATTCATTCATTTTTTGAGTCTCAATCTTAGTCGGAATAAAAATTTTTATACATACTGCTCATATATTGCAACTCAAATATAACTTAAAAATTTAATTTCTTTTTTGAGTTAATATTGCAAACAAATCAGTTATATAATATTTAATCCTCTGCAAAAATTTCATACAAAAAGCTTGCACAATTATCTCATAACCATTTACGTTACAAATTCGTAACAATTCTTAGCAAATGAACAAACCTATTGTTAACTATCGAACTTGCATTAAATCATATCATTTTTTTGGTCACAGTTTTTCAAAGTGCTGAAGTGACAAAATCATATTATATACTCTATATCGACTTTACATAGGGTCTACTCTATAATTCGAAACGAAAGCAAATAATTTCGAATTTGTATCTTAATAACATGCAACTTCTTCTTCTTCTTTTCTTTCTTTTTGAATTGGTGAGTAGTTCCCCTAAATTTGTCAGTTTAATTAATAACTTCCAATTTACCAAACCTTTATTGTGATATACATACATATGTATGTACAATATCTTTTGATTTTGTATGGGAATACAAATATATTGATGAATTGAATTTTTGATATCTTTATTAAAGCAATGTATTTTATATGTTTTTTTTTTACTTAAACAAGAACGAAACATAATGATTTTTTTTTTAATTTTCATAAAATTTGATAAATAAAAATTTTTTTTACTAGATTAAAGGAAACGTGTACAAGTTTTCTTTAATCTAGAACAAAATTCGAAAACGAATATTCGATTCGACAAACATACGTGCAATACGGGTGAATATATTTTTACGAAAGATTTTCCTCATATGTATCTTGCAAACAGAAAAATAAAAGATGAAAGGTTAAAGATAACATAAATGTGAGTGTAACTTTAAAATGAATTAAAATTATCTTTTTTATTTTATTGTGAAAAAATCAAATTAGAAGTGTGAAAGATGAGATAAAATAAAATATAATAAAGCTCTAATGAAACCATTGTTTGTATGTATTTAGTATTTCTCAAACTTCATTTGCATACGTTGGATGCATTTAAAATATAAATTTAAATTAAATCGTCATTTCTGACTATAAAATCTCTCCAATCAAATTACTAGATAGATTAGATTTTTGCGCATTCTGAAAACTTTGCTTAAAACATTTTTGCTATATTCTTATTAAGTTATAGTAGCATCGTCAAATATAGAAGAAACAAATAATAATAAGCTGCTGCTGCTATCAGTCAATCACCAATTGGGCCAGTTTGGTTATTGTGCTCAGTTTAGTTTGTTTTACGCTCTTGCACCGACAACAAGCAAAAATCAGTGAAACGCGCTTAAAGCTCGAAATTTAAAAAAACGGGTTTCAGTTCATTTCAAACAAACGCACACACACACACACATTCAAAATGTAAGCTAAAAAGATAAAAAAGTAAATCTTAATAAAAAAGTTTGTTCAAAAAAAAATATAAGAAAAAGTCTTGAAAGAACGTACAAATAAAAAGTGTTTATTCAGTATGTGTGATTCTCGTATTTTTCTGTAGTAAAATCAGCCCAAATAAAAAAAATCTCGAAATTTATTCATATACATATATAAAGTATACAATAAAATTTAGCTTAAACCAAGAAGTGGAAAAAACATGCATAAATATTTCAAATGCTAGAGGAAATAAAAATAAATTTTAATAAATTAAATATGAAATCTTTCACAATATTGATGATATTGACCCAAAAATAGTTGTTGTTAACCCACAGCTTACATATTCATAAAGTTTTCTGCAAATATTTATTAAGTGGTTAAAAAGTCATTAAAAAACAGTTAAATAAATATTTCATTTTATATAATCGTTTTTTTTAAGATAATTTAAAGTTAATCTCAAATAAAGAAAAAATTAAGCCACAGCTAGATGCAACAATATCTAAGTGTGCACACATACCAGTTGGACAACATCATCATCAGCATCGTCATCATAACCGCCTTTCATCCGCCACTTAAGTACTATTGGTTACTTCAAGGCAGACATGATTACAATAAACATTTTTGATACAGCAACAGCAACAACTTTTAAGACACACGGAAAGGCAGCTATCTCGCTATCTAGCCAGCCAGCCAGCTGCCAGCTTTGCAATTTGTTTACTTTTTTTTTTGGTCTAAGTGTAACTAACAGTAACCAGGTTTTTTATATTACTTACTAGTATGTATATTTTACTTCTTTCTTAAGAAATGTGTTGTGTTTTTATTGTGTGGTTATTACTGTTGAAGTTACTGGAGCTGGACTTTTATGTCAATGTAACTTGTTGCTACAAAAAAAATATGCATACATATGTATGTATATACTAGTGATGTAACGAATGTCAATTTTTGATATTCGCAAATACGAATATTTGAAACGATATTCGCGAATACGAATATTATGTGTGAAATCTATAGACATTAAATTATGGTTCTATTTACGCCTGCAATATGAAATATTAAAAAAAATTGTTATGAAAAAGGACTTCACACTCTTGTTGGCGTATTTAAAAGTTAATAAATTCAGTGAAGTGCGACGACTTTGACCCGCGCACGAAGCGTTCCGTACGAACACGAAATATGTAATTCAATACGAACTTTAGCCTATATAAAATATATTTTTGGAATTTTTTTGGTTTTTGGGTTATTTTCGGTTTTAAGCGTTTTTTATTTTTGGGGTTTTGGCGTTTATTGGCGTTTTTTAGTTTTGGCACTTTTTTACTCGTTTTGGCAATTTTTTTTTAAATTTTGACGTTTTTTTTTAATTTTGGCGATTTTGTTTTTTATTACCGATTTTTTTAATTTTTGCGATTTTTTCATATTGTTTCATATTGACGAAGCCCATTTCCAATTAAATGTGTTTGTTAACAAGCAAAACTTTAGGATATGGGCTAAGGAAAACCCGAGAGTACTTCATCAACGACAATTACACCCAGTTAAGTGTACTGTTTGGTGCGGTGTTTCTTCAGAAAGGATCATTGGTCCATATTTTTTGGAAAATGAAAGAGATGTCGCCATTTCCATCAATGGTGATCGATATCGGGCCATGTTGGAAAATTTTGTAAGGCCAGCCGTGGAATACCATCCGCAAATATGGTTCCAACAGGATGGAGCCACAGCGCACACTCCGAGGGCCACAATGGCTATTTTACGCGACATCTTTGGGGAAAGAATAAATTCGCGTAGAAGCAATTTTAATTGGCCTCCTCGTTCCCCGGATTTAACCGCTCCAGACTGTTTCCTTTGGAGTTATTTAAAAGGGAAAGTTTATGTTAATAAGCCTAGGACTATTGAGGAATTAAAAACCAATATTCCAGACGAAATTAACAACATAACACCGGAAGTTTTGCGAAAGGTCATGGAAAATGTGTTGAAAAGAGATCATTTGTGCGAAGCAGAAAATGGCCTCCACTTGCGGGATATCATTTTTAACAACTAATCTAAAAATATTCCCTATAAATTTACTGTATTTAAAAAACAAAAAATTAAAAAAATATGTCTTAAATAAAAAGTTATAAGGAATTTACACCACTTCGGTCTTTCTGGGCCACCCTGAATTATACTTTACCTCGTAAAAGGATTTATAATTGCATCTAGTGCATTCTTTGACTTCTAAATGACGAGTAAATATTTATAGGTAAACATTAGTATAACTAGTGAAATTTGGCAAAACAATGCTTAAATACCGTTAGCGGTTTACTCGTTGAAATGCTTCCAACAAGGTTGAAAGAAAAGTACTTTAAAATTGCATTAAGCACTGAGAGAAAAGTATTAACCGAAACAAAGAATTTGTACTTCAACACATATAGGTGATTTTTTTTTGGTTTTTGGCGATTTTTTCGGTTTCTGGCGTTTTTTTTTCATTTTGGCGATTTTTTCATTTTGGCGATTTATTTAAGTGTTAGAAATTTTTTTAATTTTGGCGATTTTTTTTGTTCTAGCGATTTTTTTAGTTATCGATTTTTTCGGTTCTTGACGTTTCTTTATTTTGGCGACATTTTTCCTTTAGGCGCTTTTTTTAGTTTTGACACCTTTTTTCTCATTTTTGCGATTTTTTTCGGTTTTTGGCGTTTTTTCAATTTGGTGATTTTTTTGGAATTTTGGCTATTTTTTCCATTTAAGCAATTTTTTTTCATATTAGCAATTATTTTGTAATTGGCGCCTTTTTCGCGTTTTAGCGATTTTTTTTTTTTGGTTTTTGGCTTTTTTTCAATCTTGCTTTTTTCAATTAAACGATTTTTTCGAATCTTGTGACTTATTTTAGTGTTAGAATTTTTTTTTAATTTTTGTGATTTTTTTCGTTTTGGCGATTTTTTAAATTTTTGGTGATTTTTTTTTGGTTTGGCGATTTTATAGTTTAACCGTTTTTGAAAATTTCAAGAGTTTAACTCTTACGGTTTCCAAGATATAGCAAGTTGTTAAGATTACATAGTCAAAATTGCATTAACTGATAGAACACCCTTAAATTTACATTTTTTTTAAATTTTACTGTTAATTCTTCTAGTCTATATAAAAATACACCAATTTTACAAATTTCAAGTGTCAATATATATATGTACATACAATTGTATGTATACTACATAAGATTTTAAAATTTTTCGTTGCTCGTTTTGGAACAACCTTTGATTTTTAATTCTCATGTTTTAGTTGTAGTAGCGGACAAGGTTCTACATACTCTGTCCAAATTTTAGGTCCGTAGCTATTACGGTTCCTGAGAAAATAGCGTGTGACGGACAGACGGACATCGTAGCAAAAACAATAGGGTTCCTTTTCACCTTTGGCGTACCGAACCTAATAAAAAGTACCCAACATTTTAATGATCGTCATTAAATAATATTTGAAAATGATACAAAGCACAAATTTCTATAAAAAATTAATGTACATATTTGTACAAATTAAAACTTTTAGTCATTTATTTAAATTTTGTTTGGCGAATACGAATACATTCGTATGAAAATGGCCGAATATTCGACAGTTCGAATACGAATATTCGCGCATCACTAATATGTACATTAGAGTGGCCGTTATTTATTTATTTCTTTTATTATCACCCCTAAAATCGGTTCAGTTTTATATAAAAAAAATACAAAAAAATTTCATAGCGATAATTTGTGTTTTATGTGTCTTGTATGGGGAATCCCCCAGGGGTGGTTCTAGGGGTTGTGCCACTGGCATAGGTGGGTTGGCTCTCCAAAATTAATATGGGTCGGTCATACATTTTGATTCGATTGAGGAACTGTAAATGAGTCACATTTTGACCCTCGGATCAAAAGTCGGGACATCAAAATACATTTTAGGAGTATGGTTCCTTCAGCAAAGTTTCTTATTTTTATCCCTAGAATACGATTTTCCTTGTAATTTGAAAGATTTTTTTGCTCCATACAAATGGACCCGCCCTAATGTACATATGGCGCAATTTTTCTTACAACATACATACATATGTACATATGTTAAAGTAAACAAAACCTACACAAACGTGTGTGTTTAAGAAATTGTAAAATTAACGAAAACTTAAACAAGTTTAACAATTCGGAACTAAAAACTTTAATCATTGTTAAATTGTATTAATAAAGTAGAAAAAGATAAAAATCTTGAACTCTTTAAAATCTATATAAATTAAGTAAAAAAAAGCAAATAAATTAAAATTGAAATTCGGAACTAAATAATTTAAAAAAAAAAATAGAAAGATAATTGCCCAATTCATAATGAGTCGTAGAAGTCGTAGGTCGCACAAATTTTGTTGGTAATTTCTATATAAACGTTTTTTTATATTCGACCTACGATTCCTACAATAGGATGTGAATTGACCAAATGTTTAGTTGTATGAATTTTGAGAAATCAATTATTGTACAGTGTTGTCAACCACGGTTGCCAGAAATGCAGATTTATTTGGACTTTGCAGATTTTTAACCTCGAAAAAGACAAAATGCATATTTGAAGAATTTTGGCCTAAAAACAAAAACTTTTCAACTTCATTTTTTTAAATTTTTCCTAATACTGCTACTATGTACTTCTTGTTTCTTTTATGTGCGAACGAGTCATAGCTTAGAGAGCTACAATTTTTGAACTTAGAAGAATTGCTCTGAAGATTTTAAAAATAAAATGAAAATTTTGAAGATTTTTTCGTGAAGAATTGTTTAAGTTTGCAAATTTTATCCTTACAAATTCTGGCAACACTGTTGTCAACCCGTTACAAAATAGTCATTCTCCCCTTCCCCCACTCCCCAAAATGGCCTTTCTAAGCCTATGGTTCACCATGAACTCAGCCCACACACACATATACATACATACATATGTTTATACATCCGCATGGATATAATATTAAATAGTTATAATAGATTCTGACGATTTCGATTTTCGAAAGTCGGTGTAAAATCAGCCACTTCCCAGTTTTTATATGGGGAAATTAAAAAAATGGCGGAATAACTGTTATAATTTATTTTTCTTATTCCATTTCAGCCACTATTGCTGGTAGATGACGTCGCATAAAAAATGCCGAAAAATAGAACTCTGATATATTTGCTGGTGTTTTTAGCCAACAGTGTTTTGATTTACTGTAAGTCCATAATACTGGAAACCTAAACATATCTTAAATCTTGAAGAAGAAGAAAACTCAAATAAATGTCTTTTCTTCTATTACACAACCAGGTGAAACAAATTATCCACCCATATTTCGCCAAGTGAACAATAATATTGTACTGCCGGAAAATACTCCCGTAGGATCGGTGGTCTATAAATTAGAGGGTTCCGATCCAGAGGGTAGTAATGTTACCTTCGGCTCCATAGGATCAGAACATTTTAAAATTGATCCTATATCGGGCAATATAACTCTCATAAAACCTTTGGATCGTGAAGAAAAAGATAGTCTGCAATTTTTAATAACAATACGTGATCAAGTGTCGGACGATGGTGAATCTATATTGGATAATATAGTGCAAGAAACATTAACGATTATAGTATCGGATGAGAATGACAATGCACCGGAGTTTCAAAATGTAAGTTATCAATACAATTTAGTGATTTTTAAATTTAAAATAATTTATAGAGTATGAATGAAAGGAAATTTTACATGATATTTTTATTTTGTATTCTTTAGACACCATATGGAGCTGATGTTAATGAAGACACCCCCGTTGGCACCATCATTTTTGATTCAATATTGGTAAAGGATCGTGATATTGTGGGGGAGAGCTTAGATTTGAAATGTATACCCCAGGAGCAGTCACCTGATGCATGTGATAAGTAAGTTTGAAAAAAAGTCGGATTCGAAAGAAAAAAACTCTAAAGTTATATTCCGCGCATAAAATTAATTTAAAATTTATTTTAT
Source organism: Tachina fera (assembly GCA_905220375.1). Lineage (NCBI taxonomy): Eukaryota > Metazoa > Arthropoda > Insecta > Diptera > Tachinidae > Tachina > Tachina fera. Next base: position 184,858,035 of record LR999963.1, read on the forward strand.
TTTTATTTAACAAAAAATTATTTTTTTTAATTTATTTCAAATTACACACACACATACATACATATGTATGTACATACCATAGTTGTACTGCTAATATTTTTTAATTGCATTTACCTTAATTTTTCTTTATTAAATTAATAAAAAATTAGTGCAATTATATATGCAAATAAATAAAAAAATTCGCGAAATGACGAAAATTGGCCAAAAGCCGCTTTTAATGCGAAATTTTAAATAAGCCATAATATAGAATAAAAATTGCTAAAACTGTAAGGAATATAAAAAATTCGGCGAGAATCCCGAAAATTACGTAAATTTGCAAAAACTTATTAACAGCGGGATGATATTTTTATTAAATCGGCTAAACTGCCAAGAATCTGAAGACATGTAAAAAGTCGCTTTTATCGCGATATTTGCAAAAAAGCGTGAGAAGTTGCAAAATTTTAAACAAGCCAATAATACTGATTAAAAATCGCAAAAAAATTAAGGAAAGTTTAATATTTTTTAAAAATCGGCAGAACTGTTAGGAAAAGTAAAGCATGCAAAAAGTCGCTTTTATCGCGAAGTGTGAAAAAATTCGCGAGAAGCTGCAAAATCGGAAGGAAGCAAGCTGGAGTAAGAGTAACCTTTAGAATCGTCTGAAATTTTTTGATTTTTTATGAAATTGTAATTTTCACCCGAATCCACCCTTAATATATTTTTAGGATAATGCCGAAAAACTAAATACCGTAATTCACAAAAACTTAATAGAATGAGATACGATTTTTTTTAAATAAATTATTGTTATATATTTTTAAAAATAATAAAAATTTCTTTTTGTTTTTTAGAAATAATTTCTATTCAAGAAATATCAGCCAGATTGAATTAATTTCTTGTGGTTTTTTAAATTAAATTCTGAGAAAAACTATTTGATTTTTTTGTAGTCAAATAATATTGAAATGAATTTCATTCATATTTTGGATATTTTAATTAAAAAAATTTTCTTTTGTTTTCAAAATACGAACAAAATTGTATTTCGAATATTGTAAATTGATTTGTTACTCTAAAAAATTAATTTGAGCAATGTATAAATTTATAAAAATTTTAATCGTTATTACATAAATAAATTGTGTTGTATTTTCACATAAATAATAATTGTTTGAATTTTCATTGAGGGTATTCATTTGAAATGTAATTTTTGACAACAAACACAAGGAAAAAAATTAAAAAATATTTTCAAATTTTTTTCCCTGTGTTTGTTTTAAAAAATTACATTTTTCCATTTTTCCAACGGAGAAAAATCTGAAATGAATACCCTCATTATTTCTAATTTAAAATAATAACTATAACTGAAAAAAAATATTTTTATTTTTCAACCCATTCACTTATTACAGCTGTGGTACATACATATCGTTACCTTAATACAGAAAGGTCCTAATGCAGTATATTTTTTTTTTTTTAAATCGAGATTTTTGGATTTTTCGATACATTAGATGTTTTTCTATCGAAATATAAAAAAATCGATTTCAAATAGTAATAAGTTAGGGCCTTTCTATATTATTCGAATATTTTTATTTATATTTTCTATTTGCTTCCTTATTAAATTTGGCTTTTTTATACCTTAGATTCCGTTTGGATATTTTAAAGCGTGAACCGACTATCTTGACAGCCAATGTAGTGTTAAACCAGCCTTTGAACTACAATCAACGTACAATATATCATTTTCTAATCGAAGCTACTGTAAGTGTTGTTTGTGTTCTTTTACAGAAATTCAATCGCACTTAAATAGAAATTTAACTTGATACTTGAATTTCTTTAAAATCTTTGCAGGACGGTGTCAATCAAACCCAAACAAATTTCGAAGTGCGCGTTAAGGATGTGCAAGATAAGCCGCCGGTATTTTTGGAATACAAGTCGAATGTCATAGATGAAGATAGTCCCATTAATACGTTAGTATTAAAAATTCAAGCCAGAGATGGTGACACGGGTGAACCTAGAAAAATTGTTTATGATTTATTAACAAGTAAGTTAAGTTAAGAAAGAAGGCAGGCATAATAAATTTGAATTAAACATTTGCACAGATCCCATGGACTATTTTCTATTGGATGAACATACGGGTGAATTAAGGACAGCCAAACCTCTGGATCGTGAAGCTTTACCCGATGGTGCCGGCATTATGAAGCTGACCGTAAGAGTAAGTGTAAAATATTCAAAATAAAAAAAATAAAACTTTTTAAATTTAATTTTAATGCTTTAGGCCCGTGAGGTGGTAAACGGCATTCCCAGTACTGATCCCATGGAAAGTAGTACCGCCACTGTAACAATAACCATACGTGATGTTAACGACTCTCCGCCTACTTTCAACAGCAAAGAATATGAAGTTTCTTTGCCTGAAAACACCGCTGCCGGAACACCCTTGGCTTTGGATATGAATGTTACTGATCGTGATATGGGTATAAATTCGAAATTTTCCTTGCGCTTAGAAGATGTTTCCGAAGTGTTTGAGGTAGAACCGAAACTGGTAACAGGATTCTCTCAAGTTCATATACGTGTTGCCAACGGCAGTTTGGATTATGAAAATCCTAATCAACGGAAGTTTATAGTGCTGGCAATAGCCGAAGAAACCGATACAAATCCGAAATTATCCTCTACTGCTACAATAACTGTTAGTGTGCTGGATGTTAACGACAACAAGCCCGTGTTTGAACAAGAATCGTATTCGGCAGCTGTAACAGAGTCAGCCTTGCCCGGCCAATATATTACCACAATTACCGCCAAAGACATGGATTCTGGTGATTTTGGTGATGCCGGTTTGCGTTATAGTTTATCGGGTAATGGGGCAGAGCTATTTCATGTCGATGCAAAAACTGGTGTAGTTACTTTGGCCGATTGCAGTAAGCTACAGGAATCTACTGCAGCCAATACTAGACGTAAACGTCAGTATGAAGATATGCCAAGTTATTTGATGAGTTCTCGAGATGATGTTGACGGGAATAATGATGCGGATTATGAATACAGACTGTTAAAAACTTCGGATACTATAGATATTAACAACGAATTGTTACCGGAGCCCAAGACTTTCTCCAAAACTTGTTTAGACTACGAAACCGAAAATACTTACTTTTTATCTTATAAAGCCACCGATGATCAAGGACGTGGTACAAACTCAGTGGTGTCTTTGCGCATTTCTGTTACCGATGCCAATGACTCACCGCCTGTTTGTGAAAGTCCTTATTATAGAGCTTCTGTAGATGAAGGCTCCAAAGTGTTTGAAGCTCCCTTGATAGTGAAGGCAAGAGATGCAGACACCGTCTCCGATATAACTTATAGGTACATACATATGTTATTTGTTTTAACTTTCTCTAGTTATGAAAAGAAAATGTTTTATTTCAGTATTATGGGCGATAAACATATACACGATACATTTGCTGTTGACAATAAAACTGGTCAAATAACCATAAGACCTAATGCCACACTTGATGTCACACATTTGAAAAATGATAATCTGATATTCTCCGTCGAAGCTAATGATGGTCTTTTCTCAGCCAATTGCCATATTAATATCACTGTCAGGGATGTTAATAATCATGAGCCGCGTTTCTTAGCTGATACCTATTCAGCTGTTGTGGAGGAAAATTCCGAAATTGGCAGAAGTGTGGAGAAATTAGAAGCGCAAGATTTGGATTCGGGAGTTAATGCTGCAATAAGGTGAAAGTAAAGTGAAGGAAAACTTGTTAAAACGTTAATAATGTTTATTTTCAATTTCTTTTAAGCAGCTACCGCATACAGCAGGGCAGTTTTGATGATTTTCGCATTGATGAAAATACTGGCGAAGTATTTGTATCCCGTAAGCTCGATTATGACAATCGTAATACTTATCAAATTGAAGTGATTGCCATGGATTCGGGTACGCCAAGCCTATCGGGCACCGCCACTTTAACTGTTAGTATAGTGAATAGCAACGACAAGGATCCTTATTTTACGCCAGCAACACAACATGCAGAGGTGAGAGAGGATTGTGGAATAATAAAATTTGCTAGAAAAACATTCGATTTATTACGAATGTCGAGTCGAATATTCGTCTACGGCAATTTTGTGCAAGATTAAAGGAAATTTGTACAAGTTTTCTTTATCTAGCACAAAATTCTAGCACAATACTGGTGATTATTTCCATATAAAGCCATATAGTAGTGAATTGTTGTCGACAACAATTTTTAACCGACTTTAAAAAAAAATTAGGAGTTTATCAATTCGTCTTTTTTGATTATGTTAACATTTTAGACTTATTGTAAAAATCCTTTTTTTTTGTCTGAGAGCGTAAAACTTCAATTAGGTCAAATAAAAAAATTTAGGGGCAGGCACACGCCTACTAATTTTTTTAAATTTGATTTTAGGATATTTAACTTATTCGATTGCTACGAAACTTCTCCCAACACATTGAGCTCTCTTAGCGACACAATCTCGAAGTTGAAAAAATGGGCGGTGCCACAACCAATAAAAATTAATATTATATTTCACGTGCTTCTATTTGACCAATTTTTACGAAACTTGGCACATACACTGAGCTCCAAAAAATACACAACCTTGCATTCAAAAAAGTGGGCGGGTCCAAGCATATTAAATTTTAGTATTGCATATATTTCATGTGCTTGAACTTAATAAATTTTTACGAAACTTGGCACTAACTCTGAGCTCAAAAAAAAATAATGCGTTCAAAAAGTGGGAGGGGCCACGCCTATTACATTTTAGTACTATACTTCACTTGCTTGTACTTAGCTAACTTTTACGGAACTTAACACACACCTTGAGCTCTTAAAAAAGACACAATATTGCAATTGAAAAAGTGGGTGTGGCACGCCCATTAAAATTTAATATTATATATCATGTAATTTGGTTATAATTTGACATTAAAGACCTCAAATTGTTAATACTAATTGTTTTTTTTATGTTTCATGAGTGATTTATTGGAATAATACCACATTCGATGTACTTTCGACCAGGTATGTTTACTCGATTTAAAAACGAGTAAAACTATGTGAATTCGGTTTAGAGAACACCAAAACTTTTTTCTCGTTTTAATAACGAAAAATTTACTCTGATTCGGTTAACAGAACAGGGCCGATAAACTTGGCACTAAGAATTTTAAAATTAAACTTTAAAAAAATTAAACCGACTTTAAAAAAAAGCAGTAAAAACTTAAAACTAATTTAGATTCAGTTAAATAAAATATTTTTATATGTGTGTTATTTATTTTATTTAATAATTTTGCTTTTGACTTTCATCTAATAATCACTACAGGTAAGGGAAGACACACCAGTCGGCACCATTTTCTATACACTTATGGCCATTGATCCGGATGTTTCTTCTCGAGACGCCTTAGATTTTTCAGCAGTTGGTATTTCAGCCATTGATAAGGACGGCAAGGCTGTGGAGAATAGTGAACAGTTTAGGGAATACTTTACCATTACACGCAGCGGTAAAGTAGTGGTCAATAAAAAACTAAATCGAAATTTATTTGCGGTAAATCTTGGTTTAAATGTGTGTGTGTGTGTAATTGAAAGTTGATAAATTCACTTGTAATTTCAGGTCATACGCATCGATGTTTTGGTCACCGATAGTACAGCACCCACAGTGCAGCAAGGCAGCGGCTTATTAATTATACAAATCATTGATGTCAATGAAGTAGCACCGGTAAGTTAAATAAAGAGGGACGAGAGGGAGAGAGAAATAATGAGATTTAGCACTAACGTAAAGATTGTGATCTTATTAATTTTTCTTGAGATATGGATGGGGATGAGGAAAGTTGCAATCGCAATGGCACAAACTTCAATTGTTGATAATAGTCGGAATAAATATTTCTGTAAAAAAAAGTTAATTCCAATTAATAATGAAACTTTTTCTGTTTAGCAAAAAGTCATACAAAGCTGTTATGGCAAATATTATGCGCGGTAGTTTACTCAACAGTAACATAAAAAATATCCACATATTGTTGGCCGCCACTAGTTTGGTAGTACATAATCCTAATATAATTTCAGCAAAATTTAAAGCTATATGATCTATGCTTTGGGCAAAAAGAGCTGGCAGTAGGAGGTGTGGCAGATCATCTGTTAAAATGGGAAAACTTGACAAAAAATCTATACATATTTAGTTTACTGTGTTTTATTTAAAAAATTATACTCACATAGCTATAACATTTGCTCCCAGTGTTATATAGCCCATGACAAATTTAATTTGCCAATATATCGATATAAATATGATTAATACACTGTGACGTGGATAAAAATTGCTCTGCAGTATAGTATCTACTTCCTTAAGCTCACTTTGTAATTTGTAGGGGTTTAATGTGGCCGCTTTAAGCAGAATTAAAAAAATATTTATACATAAAATTTTTAGTTTTCTAAACTCGAAATCCATTTTATCTTACATGTATACAATCAAAATAAAAATTTTCAAAATGCCTTGTAATTAAAAAGAAGTGACTGATTATAAATATTTATTTAGTGCAGTAGCTCTAAAGATAAAAAAAGCCATTCAAATTGGCTTGGAACATACACGGCAGCAAAAAATATTAAGAGGTTTAGAAAGCAGTAGATATATTTTTATACAATGTGTGTAAGAACTAACCCAGTGGGAAAAATGGAATTAATTACGTAATAATGGGAGAAATAATGTATTATTTTCCAAAGCAAGACAATGCATTACCTTAAAAACGAACATAATAAATTCACATTGATTATCACGTGCTTTACCACATCTGCCGAAGAAGGAATGTACGCATTAAAATAATTCATTACTTTTCTAGGACATGTTCTGGAATGAAAAATATACATATGTCATGCTGTGCATTACCTTCTCCTTTACTATTCATTACATTTTCCCACTGTGTATGTATTTTCTGAATCTTATCCCCCTGTTTTCACAACACGGACAGTCGACTTGAGTAGAAAATTTATATGAAAAGTAATAATTTTGTGAGAAATTTTTAGATATTTTAATTGAACTGTAGTGAATTTTAATCAGAAATAATTCATAGTTAGGCTCAAGTTCAGTAATTTCAATTCTTATTGAATGAAATATTTTTATTAATTAATGTGAGTTTCTAAAGAAGAGAAGAAAAATTAAACTTAGACTTTAAGCTGGGGGAAATACCGATACTTTTCTGTGCAGCCACGCACTTCATCAGCACCCTAGTCTATCTACTTGGGTAGAGATTCTTATTAATATCAGCTATTTATTTAACTTAAATGTACAATGAAACGGAATATGAGAAACGATTGTTGTGTATACAATTGATTTACCTTTGGTAAACACATTTATAAGTATCACTATTAATTTTCTGTTTTTTCCAATTTTTCTAATTTCTGAACTTGAGCCTAAGTAATAATTTTTTAATGATTTTCATACAAATTTTCTAGACGAGTCGAAAAAAACTTTTTTTTGTCAATTAGAATAATTTTTATTCCAATAATTTTAATTCGAATAATTTTCATTCAAACAATATTAATCAAATATAAATAAATATATATAATATATATAAATATATAAATTTCTTAAATGTTAAATTTTAGATTTTATTTTTCATTTTGCCTTGTAATTACTTTTATTGTTATCCAATGGATGAAGGTGTAGAAAAATAAAATAGATTCATATCGAATATAAATTATTTGCTGGGTTTTGTATGAGTTTCAAAGCCTACTAAGCTTATTTTGTCTTTGTGATTTTCAAAAATATTATTATTCTATGAATTCTCATATAGTTTTTGAAAGTCTGTGCATAAAGTAAGAGGTTTGTGACTGTTTAAAATTTGTGGTTGCAGTCTACTGATGATTTGGTTTAAGGGCCAATGAAATACGTATATAGACCAAGCTAAACCACCAGCAAATAAATTTCAGATATTGTTTTTATTTAAAAGAATTTTTATTCGAATAATTTTTTTTAAATAAATTTTTATTGCAATTAGGTTTATGCCAATACGTTTTGTGCAATTACATATCGTTCGAATAAATTTTATTCGAATAATTTTTATTCGAATAAATTTTATTCGAGTAGTTTTTATTCGAAAAATTGTTGCTCGAATAATTTTGTTTAAGTAGAATCATTAAGTTTCTAATCGTTCGAGTGACAAACAAATCGAATATATCGGCCATGTTCTGTAAACCGAATCCGAGTAAATTAGTCCTTTTCCAAAAATAAATAATGGCTCCATGGATGTGTTTTAATCATGCATACTAAATTAATTTCAGATATGATATTTCAAGCTCTAATAAAGAGAAAACTACAAAAAAGTTTGAAAAAATTTCGCTATTAGTGGATTTAATTTTTCAAAATCGAGCTTTTTTAAATTGTAAAATATTATATACTTTTTTATTTAAATTAATTTTTATTCGAAAAATTTTCTTAAATAATTTTTTATTGCAAATAAGTTAATTCGAATAAGAGTTTTACTAATAAATTTTATTCGAAAATTTTTTTGAATAATTTTATCTAAGCAATCAAGTAGAATCATGAAATGTCTAATCGTTCCAGTGACCTGCTGCTTATCTGCTTATGTGCACATATAAATGATTAAATTTGACATATTTTGGAATTCTTTCAGAAATTCAGCTTGCCGTGGACCATTAATAATCCCGTTATCAAACTACAAATTGTTGAGGAACAACCAATTGGCACACAGCTCACCACTTTACAGGCCTACGATGAGGATTCAACAATTGGTGAATACGACATTTCGGAAAATGATTACTTTGACATCAATAAATCGACGGGTGTAGTCACACTTATGAAACGCCTCGACTATGAAACCATTAAAGAAGTTAAATTTATAGCCACAGTCAGCGACACGGGTGTGCCAGCATTAACTTCAACAGCAGATGTTGTAGTCGATGTTATAAATCTTAACGATAATGAGCCTGAATTTACACAAAACGAATATTATTTTAATATCACAGAAAATTCACCTGTAGGCACAGTAGCGGGAAAGGTTGAGGCTTTCGACAAAGATTTGGGAGCCTTTGGTGAAATTACATATTCTCTAATAGGAGAAAGTAATAAATATTTTAGCATCGATTCGTATACAGGAAACATTATGGTGGCTGACTCTAGCATATTGGATAGGGAAAAAGTTAAACAAATAACACTGACAGCCGTTGCTAAAGATAAAGCTCCGCTGACGGTACAAAAATCCACAACGGCAGCTGTAGGTGTGCTGAAATTTTTATAACAAACATTAATATAAGTGGAAACATTTGTTATTACAATTCCAGATTTATCTCAATGTTTTGGATGTTAATGATAATGCGCCCGAGTTTACACAGAATGAATATACCTCGACAGTGGCTGAAAATGCTGCTCTAAATCCTCCAGCTGCTCTGCTACAGGTTAAGGCTTTCGATTTGGATGAGGGCATATTTGGTGATGTAAGATATGTTATAACAGCAGGAAATGATGAACAGCTCTTTAAATTAGACTCCCAAACGGGCATTATTTATCCGGCTCGCAGCTTGAGCGATCAAAAGGGTGTATATGAATTAGTAATATCGGCTCGTGATAACCAGGGCTCGGGTACAATGGAAGCTTTCACTAAAGCCATAATAACTGTCAAGGGAGTGAATAAACATCGACCGGTGTTTCTGATACCAGCTCTCTTCAATGCCACGATTGAAATACCGGGTGTAAATACTATTTTGTTTTTTAAATAAATATTAATAATTTAGAAGAAATCGCTGTTGATTTGGTGAAAAAAGTAAATTGTTTAGCATACTTTCAAGAGCGATTTATTCTATTTATTTCAGGTTCCTTCCATTTTTGTGTTTTAATTGCATTCCTTTCTTTTAACAGGATTCTGTTAAAAAGGATTATTTAGTTCTTACAGTCAAGGCTGCCGACAACGATACTGATGAGAATGGAAAAATATCTTATCATCTACAGGTCAATGACCAAAATCAGCAAGAGACTGATGAGTTTAAAATCGATGCAGAAACTGGTGAATTAAAAACAAATAAAGAGCTACATCGCAAGGATAAATCAAAGTAAAATAATAATTTTTATTTTCCACTAAAAAATAAATAAATCTATAAATATATTTATATGCAGCTTTGATCTCATTTTGGTGGCCCAAGATGCTGGCAATCCCACGCCATTTGAAACCTTACGTTTCCTAACAATCAGCATTATAGACGCTAATGAAAATCGTCCAGAATTCCCCGATGCCAGTAATCCCTATCGCATAACCATTGTGGAGAACAATGAGCGTAATGTTAAAATTGGCAAAATACAGGCAACCGCCCGCAATAAACACAATAAAGATGTGTTTTACTACATGCTTTTGGGCAATGAAGACGGTGCCTTTGCCGTGGACAAATCAACGGGTGATATTTATACCAACAAATCCTTGGATAGGGAAACTACCGATTCGTATACTTTATATATATTGGCCAGCATAAAACGTGATCTTCATATATCAGATGAGGAGAGAGCATCATTTTCCATTAAGACTTTAGATCGTGATAATACCGTGGCCAAAGTTATAATAACCGTTTCGGATGAAAATGACAATGCGCCCGTTTTCATGAATGAAATTTATTATGCTGGCGTTAATTCGAAAGCTGTTATTGGCACTGAAATTGTTGCAGTCAATGCAACGGATGCTGATATTGGAAAGAATGCACAAATTGAGTACATGATTACTTCATCGAATTTGTATAAGTTTGGGGCGAATAAGACTACAGGATCAATAGTTCCAAGTCCATATGGTAAATTTCGAAGACTAGTGAAAATTTTTTAATTTTAAAAGTTACTGGCTCGTAGCTCCCAAATGACAGTTTTTTTTGCTATTGGGAGCTACGAGTTGTCTTCCCACTATAAGAAGTTACAGCTTTTATCACAATTTTCGAAAATTAAGTTTTCAATTCTGACTATTTTCGCCATGATGTCCGTATGTATGCATGAATGTGTGAGTATGTGTGTGTGCGTGCGTGTGTGTATGTAAACATCTCACAATTTAAGAACGGGTCAAGGGATTGGAACCAAATTTGGCGAATCAAAAGATATTTTCGTAACTTGAATGTCGTAGGATAGGATAGTTAATCGGTTCGGTTAGATTTCGAAAATTTTCGAAAATAGCGTTTTGACAAAACTGTTTTTTAAACAAATCCTAAACTAGTAAGCAGATGGCGATCAAATATAATCAGCCCTAAACAAAATTTTGATTGCTGGGTATTTCGAAAAATAATGTTGACGAAAAATTTTGAAAAAAATGTTTCCTAATAACTTAAATTTTTTTGTCGAATCGATTTTAGATATTCAATGATTTTTATTGATTTAGAAAGCGAATCGGATGCCACGACCATAATCTATTAAATAGTTCCAGAGAAATCGTTGTCAAACATTTTTGAAAAAAAAGTGTATGTTCATATATATTATTACTCTGTACATTTTTTGGTCAAATTTTTTTAACTTAAAAACTAGTGGGCAGCTTCAGAAACGGGCCATAAAATGTCTGTGGGTAAAAATAGATTTTTTTATCTCGATTTTAAATTTTCTATTAAATGAACTTAAATGAACATAAATATTTGAAAGCAATTTACTTCTTAAAAATAATCATTTGAATGACCAAATGCAACGAAGCTAGTGATAGTGAATTTCGTTCCTGCCATAAATTGAAATTGTTCATAACAAAAACATTCGAATTATTTTTCGCATGATGGATATTATGCGACAAAATTTTAAAATCTTTCAATACTTTACTAAAAGTTCTAGAGTAGATTTTAGGTACGGTTGAGTAAATTACTTTAAAATTTTTAAAATTCTTTTAGTCGAAAGCTGAGCTTAATATAAGTGCTTTTCTAGTGCATTTAACAATTTTTAATCCATCAAACTTTCGAAGAGAAATAAAAAAATCTTTAAATTTTGCAATACTTTTTTACAAAATACAATAAGATAACAGTAAAAATGGAGAACTACTCTCTTAGTAAATGCCCTTGGCCGTCAGCGCGACCGTATGACCGACTAAAGTGGCAAATTTCCACTTTTTCGACTGCCTTACCACTTTTTGACTCCCTTTTTTAGAGTGAATTATATAAAAATACACTAAAAATTTTATTGTAGTTTTCTTGTTTTTTTTTAATTTTGCCCTTTTTTTGATAAATCCCCTTTTGGTGCAACTTTTTGAAAAATGTCATGGGTCACCCTGTTGGCCGTTTTAATGATTAAACAGAATACCGGCATGAACACATTTTCCATACAAATTGATACACATAAACAGCCCCAGAAACCAGTCGTGGAAGCGTTTTTTTTATGCTAGGAACACAATTGGGACGAACGACGAATTTCGTCCACGTCGACGAATTCATCGATAAGCATTCGCTGCGTAAATTCGTCGTGTGAAGCACAATAACGACGAATTTACTCACAGAATTCTTCTCTCATATTTGAGAAAGTTGGTTGTTGTGTGTACAAAAATAGAGAGAGATGGAGAGAATTTTCTCTCAATTTTGTTTTTTCGTCGTTCATCGGCGTACAAAATAGAAATAAATCTATCTCAGAGTTCGTCACGCAGGATGAATTTCGTTGTACGGCCGTGTTGTGTTCATTCTCATATGAACCAATGTGTTTTATTTTTTATGACGAAAGTTCGTCGTTCGTTCGTTCGTTCGTCGCCGTTGTGTTCCTAACATTAAGCATTTAATTCTGATTTTTTTTCTCTAACAAATTAATATTTCTATCTCATTAACTGTAATTTCTTTCTCTTTTAATTTAGCTATTTCCAGCGAGGGTAGAATTTCTACTGGTGCTTTTATGGCCGAATATAATCAAGATCGTTTCGAATTGGAAGTGATAGCCAAAGAAGTGGAAGCGCCTCAACGTATAGCCCGATCGAAAGTTATTGTATGTATTTTACAATATTTTATAGTTATAAAATAAAAACTTCTACATTTCACTTAATTTCAGGTTTGGATTTATGACTACAGCCAACTGGTGCGCGTTATATTGTCCCGTCCACGGGAAGAAGTTTCCCAACAGCAAGATGAAATTATAGCTGAGCTGAGAAATGCCACCCAGCATCGCATTATTGTCGATGAACTTCGTTATCATGTGGACTCTATGGGTCGCATACGTATGGACTGGTCTGATCTCTTTTTCCATGCCGTTGAACCAAATACAAAACAAATTTCTCCTGTAGATGAAATACTCAAAGTCATAGATGCTAATTACGATTATTTAAGGGTGAGTTTAAAATTTAACGGCCTTATAAATATATAAAAAAAAAATTTATGAAAATTTGTTTTAAAACCCCTTTATAAAGCTTTAATAAGTTTTAAAATAAATAAGGGTGTGAATGTGTGTGTAAGTGTGTAATTGTTGTGTACGACATTTTATTCATATTTTTTAGGATTACTATGCTGGCTTTGCAATTGAAAATGTAGTTCCCGCTTATATAACAATAGTTCAAGAAGAGTTTGATTTGGCAGTAGCTGGATTGGTGGCTCTAGTTATTGTTTTGTTTGTGGGTGTTGTTAGCTTTATTGTACTTTGCTGTTGTCTTAAACATTGGTAAGTTTTTTTTTATGAATCAATTAGAGCCAATTAAGGCTTAACACAAATCGAATTTACATATGTTAAGTATTTGCAAGTCACATGTAATTTAACTGTCTGTCGTGAAACCCTCAAAAAAAATACCCCAATCCCCAAAACATTTTTTTCATCCCCCATTATCAGGAAAAATTACCAATTATCAAAGATAAATTCCCTAATCTGGCCATAGTGATGCCAGTAAATGAGAAAGAGAGAGGAAGTACTAGAGAATGGAGATAACCTACTAGGTTATAAAATTTATACAGAAATAAGTTACCGTTATTTTCTGTGTTATCACAACAAAATGAGCGATTTAACATCTCTAAATAAATAAAAAGCTAAAAATTTATTTTAAAAAAAATGATTTTGTGAAATTGGAAAAAATTTCAATTTTATTTTATAAGTTAAGAAAAATTGGATACTATGTTTGCACTTAGCAAAGATTCATAAACAGTCTTAAAACAGCTCTGGGCGAGTCAACATCACGCGTCGTTGGCAATTATCTCTTAAGTGCAACTAGGCCACTGTTGTTTATTGGCCTTTGAGAGTTTTGCGTCTCAAACCGCATGTGATTAATAAAAATATTGAAAATTGACTATACTATTTGGAGTTTAACCTGTCATTTGTGAATGATTTATTCCGCACACTTTATTTAATTAATCACATGGCTGTACCGCGTTACGGTTGTTGGTTGCTTGCTGCTAACCACATGCAAAGGATTCAACACAACCCTACTTTTGGGATAACTATATAATTATTTTGAGTTTAACCTGACACGAATGGATTCAGACCCTGGAAATATAAGCCTTCAGGCTTGTCCAAAAATTGAACTTTTGTTCTTCATATTTAAAAAAAAAAAAAAAAAGATTCATAAAAATAAAAAAAAACTCTAGTAGAATAAGTTCATAAAAATTAGATCTCATAATTCGCAGCATGAAACTTATTCTAACCATTAATAGGAGCGATTGCAAAAGAATCGGGGGCTCTACTATGTAATTCGAAACGAAAGGAAATGCTTTCGAATTCGTTTTCTTATAAGATGTAAGTTCGAAAATATTTTCTTTCGTTTCGAATTACAGAGTAGACCCCTGGCTAGAAAAATTTTTTGGCACGAAGATTTAAATAATCTTTAGGCCAGTTTTCGTCGCCTTATGGGCGGGGAATTTCTTGTTTTTCTGATCGCCGTGAGACTTGTCACTGCCTACTTTTATTACTATAAAACTTTATCATAGAAGAATTTAATATATTGTTATAGATTTTAATTAATTAATAACAAAAAATTCTAATAAAACTTAATAAGTTCGATTATGAATTTGCCCGAGGAGGTTTTTCCCTTCCTATCATTTGACCCCGGAAATAATCCTCCTATTCCAAATAGCCGGGGAATAAGCAAATACGGGAGAGTTAAATCTGGATCAGCTGGTTAATGTTTACATATTTAACTGCTCTAACGCAAGAGTTCAGCAATAGAAATTTAATAAAAATTTATGTTTTCTTTGCCAATAGGATTGTGTTATTAATTTGATTTTCACAAATGTTTGAGGGAAAACTCTAAAAAAATTCTCCCTCGTCGTCATTTCAGAATAGCTACTTTTTTCCCGCGAATTGTTGCCCTCTCCCCCATATTTAGAATACCTACTCGTTTCCCCGGCAAATTTTAATTTGTAATAGGAGGAATGGGAAAAGGTATAAAACTCTCGGAGAATTGTTATTCATAATTGGGCTGAATATCATAAGAATTATTTATTGAGGTATTTCCACAAAAGAGTGTTTTTTTTAATATTTGTATGTCTCTCGTTTAGGAATCTCTCTGTGCCTACCGAAAATCGCCGTAAGGAAGCCTTAATCAAAAAACAAATCATCGAAGATTTAAATACAACAGAAAATCCTTTATGGATTGAACAGTACGTTTATATTTTATTATAAATGAATTATTTATTATATACTTTATTATAATTCATTACTTTTTTAGAAAATTAAAATTATATGAAGAACAAGAACTTACCATGCAAGTATTTTCTGAACCCGATCATATTTCCACCTCTGACGTGCCAGTAAGTCACAGCTAATACTTGTTAAAACACTCGTAATAATTTTTTTTTTAATTCAAGGGTCATATCGATCATTGCGGTTCTATCGAGCACGTGCATCAAACTGTAGACAATACGTATGCCACCATACAACCCAGACGTGGTAATAACAGCTCTAATCATGGAGGTAATGGTGTGGGCGTCAATGTCGCCAATAATAATGCTCATAACAGCCATCACAGTAGGGGTATGGAACCACCGCCACCACAGCACATAAGTGATTTTGCCGATTACGCTACATTGCGTAATAATCGGGTGCCTTCGGTAAATTTTCAAAATAAAACTGATATACAATAAACTTTATCGGGAATTAAAAGCGAACGTTTGTTCATTTGAAAGTTTGCTTTTTAGGGTTCCGTACACGAAAGGTGAAAAAAGGAACCTATTGTTTTCGCTACGCTGTCCGTCTGTGCGTCACACCTCATACATACCTCAGGAACCGTAAGACCTACGGACCTGAAATTTGGACAGAGTTTGTAGAATTTTTCAAAAACGGTAAAACTAAAAAATCCAAAAATTATAAAATCGACAAACCAAAAAAAAATCGCCAAAAATTTAAAAAAAATCTCCAAAAATGTAAAAAGATCGTTAAAATTAAAAAAAATATCTAACACTAAAATAAGTCGCAAAATTCGAAAAAGTCGTCCAAATGAAAAAAATCGCCAAAATCAAAAAAAAAAGAGCCAAAAACCCAAAAAAAATGCCAAAAACGCGAAAAAGGCGCCAAAAACCAAAATAATTATTTAAATGAAAAAAATCGCCAAAATGAAAAAAAATCACAAAATTGAAAAAACGCCAAAAACCGAACAAATCGCCAAAATGAGAAAAAAAAGCGCCTAAATGAAAAAAGTCGCAAAATTAAAAAACATCAAAAACCGAAAAGCGACATAACTAAAAAAAATCGCCTAAATGAAAAAATCGCCAAAAATTAAAAAAATCGCCGAATCGAAAAAAATTGCCAAAATTAAAAAAAAATTAAAAAAACCGAAACAAATCGCCAAAACGAGAAATAAAGTTTCAAAACTAAAAAAAATACCAAAATAAAAAAAACGCCAAATACCGAAAAAATTCGCAAAAAAAAAAGAAAATCACCCACATGAAAAAAAATCGCCAAAATTAAAAAAATTGCCAAAATAAAAAAATTTCCAAAATTAAAAAAAAGTCAAAAACCAAAAAACAAATTGCCATAAACAGAAAAAAAGTGTCAAAACTAAAAAAATTCACCTATATGAAAAAAATCGCCAAAATAAAAAAATTCAAAAATTAAAAAAACGTCAAAAACCCAAACAAAAAGTGCCAAAAAGGAGAAAAAAGTGCCAAAACTAAAAAAGTGTCAATAAACACAAAAAACTTCAGAACTAAAAAAAACGATTAAAACCGAAAAAAATGCCAAAACTATATTTTATTTATTTTTATTTATTATTATTCGTGCGCGGGACAAAGTCGCACTTCACTGAATTTTTTCTTGTTCTGCTTTTTTCTCGATAAGGTGGAATATGTGCGCATTGTTATTTTTTACTTATATTTTTTGTTTTTCTTTTAGATGTTTGAATTCACGGGATCAACATTTCAGGCACCCATAAGAGATGGTGATGACGTTGTCACCGAATTAATTTAAGTGTTTAACTCAAATATTTACTCGAATTGTAAGAAAAAAATATATATATTTTCTGAACTAAAATGCTTTTTTTATATAAGTAACTAGAAAGAACATAATAAATAATTCGTATACATAAAAGAAAAATATAATTGTATAAAAGCTATAAGTTTTGATATAATATCCTATTTATGAGCAGCTAATTTTAGAATAGAACAAGTGTATTAATTTGCTAGTATTTTTACTCAACTTATAAACTATATAATCAAATGACAATAATCAACGGGAGAAATTTGCCAATAAACAAAAGCATTTATTAAAAGCTTAGAGCAAATAACTGAGGAATATTTAATGCTTTTTCTAACTATACATATACACGCATATATATATATACTAAATTAGCGACTTTAAACTATTTTTGTAGACATATTGAACACATATAAAATACTCTTGCATAATAATTACATTTATCAATTTACATACCTACTATAATATAATATAAAATGTCTTTATGGAAATTTGATTAACATTATTAACTATAATATACTTTACTTTAAATTTAATGAAAATTTCAAAATGATGAGTGAGTAAATGTTTATGTTTTCAATGCGTACATACATTTATTTACTTACTTTATGTCTTAAGTTGGTAAGTATATTTTAAATATATGTATTTGAATAGTTTAAGTTAACAATTACTTTTTGCCCAACTTGCTCAAAATATAACTTACTTACGTTTAAATTTAGTTACTTTCTATAGCTTTTAAGAGAAATTGTACTATTTTTTATGCATAAGTACAAATCATTAAGCTTCCATTTAGTTTAAAAAATGATAGCAAACTGAAGCAGTTATAAACAAAAATTCAATAAAAAAATGTATAGTAAATAAACTTGTTTTTTATTCAACTGTTTCTTATAAAATTACCCAGGAGATCTCTGGGATGAAATATTACTCAGCATTACTTCCTAAAATTCGTTTTGGATGATAAAAGATAAGTCTAGAGGCAAATTACTGCACTCGATATCTAATGAAATTTCAAAATATTTTAATGAAGTTTATTATATCGAAACATTTCCAAATTTCGATTGATTTCGAATGCCGTAGTTTCTACTGTAAAAGCGAACTAATTCTAAAATTCGTTTTGGATGACAAAATATAAACTTGGAGGCAAATTACGGCACTCGATGTGGAACGAAATTTCAAAATATTTTAAAGAATTTAACATGGGAATATGTATTTTAAAATTTCGGTCGATATAGAATGCCGTAATTTTCCTCTGCAAAGTCGAACTAATTAATTATTTTGTTACCAAACAGTTTTAAAACTGCTGTGGATTTCTTTTTGTGAGCGCTAAGACATTTAGACATCTCATATATATATATATATATATATATATCTTTATAATCCTAATCCTTTTTAATGTTAAGCAATTCTCTTTTATTGAAAATTAATTAAAAATTGTCAGTCCTTAAGCAGCTCTGTGGGCTAAAGAACAGCTCTAATGTCATCGTAATTATTTGTTCAGTGCAATCAGCCTTTTTCCTGTCATAGACTAACAATTTTCATATTCTGTGGTTCCTGCTGTTTTGGCCGTTTAAAAATGTTTCGTCTAGCTCAAGGCGAATTGATAACAGGTGATTTTAACAGTTCAGATGATTATCAGGTGTCCGAACACTAATTGAACTGCTTTGCACCCCGACTGTCAAAATATCTTCTTTTATATAATGCTTGTTTACACTTAAAGTGAAAAGTGTATGTATTTTATAAATATGTATGCATGTATTTTAGTCAACTGATTTTGACAGATGGGGTTTTTTAAAGCCAGACGAATTGCATTTTGTTTTTAATATTGTTGTATTGTTGTAGCGATAAGGTCACCTAATATGAATACGCCTTGGTCTAGCTCGCTCATGAATTAGAATTACATCTATGTGACTTGAAAAAATACAACCGCGATCTTGGGAATTATTTTTGTCTTTTGAAAATTTGCATAGACTCCATCATACCAGGGTTTTATTTTCTCAAAAGTCGTAAGACTAATATAATTATTTCGACTTCAACTGCTGACGATATTAGAGCAGAAATCCTCAACCAGTTTGCAAATTGTTTGTTGGTATGCACGAACTTTAATTTATCTGATACGCCCTGTACCATATGTACTCTTTTATAACAACCCTGTGCTAAACTGTGCCGCTGGTCTGTTTACATTTTCCCATTGAAAAATATAATTTTTGTTTTCCTGCAATAATTCCATAAATAATAAATAATTAAATATGAAATCAACGGATGCTAATAAGAGCAACAAAAGTCATCGGCAAGACGCAGACTCCAGTGCTCAAAAAGTTGATCAGATGACTGTGTCTCAATTAAATGCGGATATAATATGGGAGGTAAGTTGTACATACATACAACTGCTTGTAAGTGATGGAGGTTAAACTTTGTCTTTTTATCTCAGATAGCGGCTAAATTTTGGTCACCAGAAACCGAGGGCTCACATGAGCCCTACGATGCCCAACTACTGGATGATATATACTTAAGAGAAATAGTGGAACACAAGCATCCCACTCGTCGCATAGTCATGCTTGAGTTTAGTCAATATCTGGAAAAGTACTTGTGGCCTAATTATAAACGTGCAACAGCTACACATGCTCATTTGATGTCTATTGTTTTTATGGTCAATGAAAAGTTCAGAGAACGCGTTGAAGTTTGGCCGACTTTCGAACAACGTCCGGAGGAATTTGCAGGGTTTTTTCGCCATGTCTTGGAACTATGTTTAAATGAAGATAATAAAACTAAATTGAGGGAGAAAACTGCTTTAATAGTATTTCTCAATCACTGTTTCAACAGCATGGAAATAGAGTTGTGCCGTAATCAAATCAGGCGCTTGGTGTCCTTGTCCATGTGGAGTTGTTTACAGCCAAGTAATTAAATCATTAAAATATTGTATCATGGCACGTCATACTCAATATCTAATAATTATTGTCTTTCACATTTTAGAGCGTCTGGAACAAGAATTGAGATCTAAACCCGAATATAGAAGAATTTGGAAGAAGTTGCAGAAAAAAGAAACGAAACCAGAAGTGGAATGGGAACGTCATTTCTTGCAAAACTTAATAATACAGTTCTTGGACGTTTTAGAAAGATTGCCTTTAGAGGGTTATATAGATTCCAATACAATTTTATATTGTGAAAGATTTTTGGAATTAGTAGTCGATTTAGAAGCTCTGTTGCCAACCCGTCGGTTCTTCAATACTATTCTGGACGATTCACATTTGCTGGTTCGTTGTCAAATATGCAGCTTGGTGCAGAGGCAGGAGGGAAAATTATTTGGCCAGGTAAGTGTTTAATCAATAATTTAAACGTTAATGCAAATTATAAGTACTATTGGCAAAAAAGAAATATTTCGTTATGTTGCTTTCAATAAGAATAGATTTAAGTTCAATAATAAGTACACTTTATTTTATTTATATCATCATTTTTATACATCCAGTGTATTACATACTTAAAAAAAAGTTTAAAATTCTTTTATAAATGCCTAGTGTTGGGTGAGTCAGTTAAAATCACTTTATATTTTAATTATTAATTTTACTAAAATTAAAAAATACATATACATACATAATTTATTATAAAAGGTAAAAAAATTAAACCCTAAATAGAGAGCTGCGGCTGAGCATTGGAATTTGTATACAAGTTGTACTTCCTTTTAGTCTTAACGCTATTATTAGTAGTTAGTTGCCGTTAGTTATATTTTCAATATAAATTCCAGGAGGGTTTCGAATCGAATTACATAATAACCCCCCCCCCCCCCCGGGTATAGAATGAAAATATAAACAAAAATCAGTTCATTTATTTGACTTAAAAATTAATAATCATTGCCATTCATATAGTGCATTTCATCGCCCCAATCATTTGATGAAGGCGGCTCATTGTAGCAGCACGACTTTTTCAACAGAAATGTAACGTGTTTTTGGCGCAGCACACACGTGTAGAGTAGTAACGGCGATTGCAAGGCATTCACAATGATAAATGCATACAAAAGGCCTTCAAATTTTAACCACGATAGACACAAAAATAACCAGCTTATAGACATGATTAAAAGCATTAGAGAAAACATGATGAAACTGTAAAAAAATAAGTAAATCAAATTAATTTTCTTTCTTCAAGCAAGATATGCTCTTTTTTTTAAGCAATCCTACTTGGCCTTTAATTTATGTTGTATTCGCCCATAAACGTTGCGTCGATTAATCAGTTTTAAAGTTGTCACATAGAAAAATATATCCACCAAAATCGTACAAGCTATAGGAGCAAAAAATATTGCTATACCCAACCAACCCATTGTCTCCTGTTCAGCTACTATATTTTCTTTTTTATAAGTATCCGCATCCAAAAAGAAATGTGCAAATACAGCCATGGCTGCCATAAAAGCTGTAGATCCCCAAGCATATACCGAATAGTAACAGTATTTTCTCGCATCGGTTACTCTGAGGAAGACGTTACGTGAACGAAAGGTTTTCCAAATGTAATAACCAAAACTATTGAGCCAGAAAAATGCTGCCAAAATGCTAAAGTATAAAATAATATCCGCCACTATGAAGCTGACGTGATTTGTAAATTCTGTAAATATTCGCACAAGATCAGCAACTTGGGCTACCATTAAACATACAGATATTGTTGTTATTATATTTCCTACTAGATCTCTGAAATTAATAAAATTAAATTGTATGTTAATTCAGTTAAAATTTTAACAAATTAAGGTACTCGTAGCATAAAATTCATAAATGAAAATTAAATATTTTTGTTATAGACAGTTCATAACAAATCAAATGTATTTAACTAAAAATGTTCAAGAATGTCATGATACAAAAATATATATGTACAGTAGCTTCCGCTCAATTGCTCTCTGCATAATTGATTTACCCGTTTAATTGCTCTAAAAAACATTAATGGCCTATTTCCCACCTGCGAAAGAAAACGTTCGACTTACAGTTTATATTGAAAACAAAAACAAATTTTCATATTTTATTGTTGTTTTTAATATAAATTGTGAGTCGAACGTTTTCTTTCGCAGTGGGAAATAGGCCATGAATAAAAATGTTCCATATGATACAAATGGAAAAAATAAAATCGGTTCCTTAATTGAAAATATTCACAAACCCGCGAATTTTAAGAATATTAATTAAGCGGAAATTAAGGTGAATTCACTCATTGTTTTGCTACAAAATTTTGACTTCTTAGCTTATAGCTGTATAATAAAAAAACTGCACAGTTTTCTTGTATAGTGTGTGTCACAAGATTCAGTTACGCAGTGCCTAACTTGAGCACTGAACTTGTGTAGTGTATGGCTGGCATAAGGGAGATTATTGTATTATAATTACAAGCGGCGAAAATAATCACTTGGGGTGTCGGAACTATCGGGCATGAATCCCCTTTCAATAAAAAACTTTAACATTCGAAATATTTACAACAACAGTCAGCCATCAAGTCTACTGCGATTACTTGAAAGTTCTTGGATTCTCGTAGAAAAATATCTGATAGGTCTTGAATTCTAGTAGAAGAAGATACATAAGTATTGGATGGGGAATATTTTCATTTATATAATTTATAAAATTACACGAATACGAATGTATTCAGTAGGGTATTCAAATGGTTAAACGTTAATCGGTTAATTACTACCTGATTAAATGATCGGATTAACGGTTAAACCGGTTAATTTCAGTCGATTAACCGACGTAAATTTTTTTTTCATATTTTGTAGTATTACAACTTATTTTTTGTGTGAATAATAATTTGTTTCATCTCATTTACAAAAGGTGAGTCCTTAGAAATTAATTTTTCATACAAAGAAGTATGTTCAGTGGTCTTAAATTAAGTAAAACTTGAAAATCTTTGGACATGGCTATAAAAGAGTTCACTTGAGACTCTAACTGGAGTGAATTATTAAGTTTTTATTTAATAATTAAATAAAAGCCAATAGTACTGCTGCCAAAGATTTAATTAAGGATTAGGTTTAATGAGAGACAGTACAAAAACGAAATCTAAGAAGTTCAAAAATTAACTTTTTTTTTGCAGAATATTCGTCTCTGAGCTCTGTCATTATGAGTCAGATGATGACCATAATGATGAGAAGAAACTATTGATAGTAAAACAAGAATTATTATGTGCATTTTTGTTTTTACTAATAAACTCAAATTCATAAATAATTTAGGCACTTTTATTTGTTGCAAACACTTGATTTATGGAAAAACTTTATTAATACGGAAATTAAACGATTATTAACCGATTAAGCAAAAACTCCGATTAATTAATGGATCGATTAACCGATTAAGGCCCAACCCCGATTAATTGAATACCCTAGTATGTATAGAAAATAACTTACCTCAAAGTTGGCAATATAAAATAAACTATGGCTATAATCAATAGCACTATAAGCGATATGACATGAAATAGTGGATTTAATAATTTGCGCATCAAAAAACTCGAATCAGTCCATTTGATTTCTTTTTTAGCTAAACAAATATTTGCAAATAAAACCTGACGTTGGTCACCGTTTGTAGATATGGCCTAAAAATTAATTAATAATAGAGACATTAATATCACTTAGCACTTTATCAATCACTAAATGATCATACATACTCTATCTATACAATATTGATCACGTCCATAATCATAAAAATTAGGTTTCGATTCGTCCCCCAACTCTTCGCCATAAACGGAAGGCGGGAGATGTGATTCTTCATCGGCAGTATTGGTGTAATGCCGCAATTTGCCATCATCCAATAAAACGAGTTTATCTGTACTCTTTTTGTAAATAGAATATAAAATAAGAAATTACTTTCAATAACAAAACAAACAACAGTGTCAAATTTCATATGTATGAACTTACCCCTTGATATTGATAAATGGCCCAAGTTTGCATTGAGCCACAAGCAGGTAAACCAATAACAAATTTGAATTTTACCGGCATATTATGTTCTCCATTATAGCTAGTAAACATGGGTTGAAAATATTCTGTAACAAAGAAAAAACACAGAAAGTTGCAAAACAAAAAATGCAAAACTGCTTTTGTTGCTTTTCTCTTCAGACATACATACATACACACATATAAATATGTATGCGAATGTATGCACATATTTACATACATACATATTTTCTTAAATACAAACACCAACCATCCAGGTATTATTTATAACAAACTTGGCGCTATATTTTTCAATAATTGTATATTTTTTTTTCGTTTTGCCACATTTATTTTATTTTTCCTTGTCTCTTCTTTCACTGGTATTTTAATGTTTTAAACTCGTCATTTTGTTTGTACAGAACACAACTTACCACTTTCGTTCACCTGGTTGCATACAGAATCTATACGTATTTCGAATTTTTCACAACATTTATTCACCCAAACTACATTTTCGTCAATTTGATGCCCTTCTTGCAAATTAGCTTTAATAGTGGTCGACCAAAAAAATTGCATTTGAATAATATAAATTAACCATTTAATGGATATTTTAGCCATGCTGTTTATAGGTATTAACTTGGTTATTAACTCTTGTTTCACTGACTAAATGGCTAAATATGTATGTACATGACATCTGTAATGTTATAAAATAAACCACACAAAAATCTCTATTAAATACGTCATCGTCGTGCAATACAGCTTAAGATCAGAGTTTCTCTTCTCATGATTTTTTAATTATTTCAACAAAGTCACTCATTTATTTTCATTCTCTTACTATTTCTCTTTCGTGTTTGTATGATAATATTGCTCAATTGAAAGCTAAACTCAATTATTTATTCACTTTCAATCTTCTGTATGCATTTTGTTTTTTTTTTTAATTTAAACACAATCGGTCGGGTTTCTATTTATTTTTATACACTGCAATACATGTATTGCAGATTAAACACTTGATTAATTCAACTTTAATTGTTATATAAACACATACACATTTACATAAATATTTACTTATTTATGCAAAGTTAATATTAACTATCTATACTATAGATAGATATATAGATAGATTCTATAGTTTTGTTTACAATAAATGTGTAAATATTTATTCGATAATCTGTTGCTACTTCAATACTATATGCATTCAATTTGAAAGCCGCGTATGTATTTCAATTTGTGGTCATTAATTTACTGCTGCATAATTTGCTTTAACATTTTTAACATACTAGTATTGAGTTTTTACTTGAAAAATGTGTTCCTTGTTCTCTTTATACTTTTTGTTACAAGTAATATCAATTTGGCGTTTTTTAAGCTGTTATTTACTTAACAAAATTTCTATGTGCATTAGACTCAGGCTCGCCATTTTAGAACTTTTAGTGCTAGATTTAGCATTTTTTTTCTTCATTTAGCATTAAAAATTTTAAATATAATGCTAAGTGCTAGTTTAACACTTTCTTAAGACTATTTGGCATTTTTTGCACTTTTTTATTCCATTAGATTTATAAATTTTTTATTCTTCTTAAGAGCTTAGTATTAAGGTTATTGATCAGTTTGACGAAAAGCACAGTCAAAGCTAGTGAGCCCAAAACTTTAGTAGTTGTTTATACAATTATGTTTCAGTAAAACTACATAACGTTAAATAAATCGGTTCATCTGATTAATCTATGTAGAAAATAAATATATTTTTATTTAACTACTTTTAATCTTAGATTTATTCTTTCTTGGTATTCCATACGCAGCTGGATTTAAAATTTAAAAATTAAATATTTCAAGCGGCCTTACATACAATATTATTAAACATGTTATTGCTCACAACATTGGGGTTACGTAAAAAGGTGAAATGTCACACAATTTACTATGAAATGATTAATACATATCTTTTATTTATTTTATTTTATTTATTTTTTATCAATAATTAGAGCGATTTACAGAAAAAAGTTTTTGTTAGATACCTTCAGATTAAAGTTCGCTCTGTTTAGTGAGGATTCGTTCGTTTTGTAGTTTTCTTAAAGCTTTGTTATTTATTTGTTATTTATTGCGCGATACAGACGCCACCAGCCCCAAACAATACATTTATTTAATCATACACCGCTACAAAAGAAATAAATGGAAATGAAATGTTTTGAAATATTTGTACAGAATTTGACATCATCATATAATATAATTTTATTGCATTGTTATATCACACATGAAATTTGTTTTATATAAGTAAGCAGCAAAGCTATAACCGGGTGTCCTAAGATAGCTCTCTTCTTTTTTTTTGCATATTTTCGTTTTTATCCAAGACGACATATTAAAACAAGTACACAATTTGAAAGATTATACGGACTACCTATAAATGCAATGATTTTTATGTTCTTAAATTTTATTAAAAAACTCAATTTTATCGGTAAAGTTTATTTTTTATTTTTATTTATTCCTCAGAAAATAAAATCTAATTGTGACTTATTTATTCGTCACAAAATAAAAGTTATTTTGCGACTTTTATTTGAGTCTATCAGCTCAGAAGTGGTGCAACCCACATTGACAACCACAAGATATTATTTACAACACTTATTATTGAAAAAATGAGAGTAAGCCATATATTATTATTCTAAATAAAATAGAGCTAAAAATTGATTTTACACAGATCATAACATTGCAAAGTAATAAAGCAATTAAATAATTAAAAATAGTAATTGTTTAAATAACTAGATGTGTGTCACACCACTTCTGCACTGATAGCCTCATTTATTCCCCACGAAATAACACTTACTTAACTTCAACTTACTTACTTTAATTTAGATTTCTTGGCTCCAAAAAATTTTAACTTTTAAACTGAATAAAAAAGTAATTTAAATTTAACAAATACATAAGAATTTTTTACATTCTGGAGATAGATGCAATTTTAAATCGGTTAACATTAATTTTAATGCAAAAAATACGCTTTCCACTATTTAAAAATTAATTTAAAAAATAATAAAGTAACTGTTATATCGTGAGGAATAAATAAAAGTCACTAAATAACTTTTATTTTGTGAGGAATAAGTAAAAATCAAGAAATATTTTTTATTTTCTGAGGAACAATTAAAAATCAAGAAATAACGATTAAAAAGTAATTTTTAAAGTAAACTTATAACCGTTACGATCCCTGAAAAGTACAATTCAAATAAAAAACCTCAACATTTGATATAGTGCAGCTACAGCGCTTTTTTTTACTTGAGGTGTCAGCAGTATTTTTATTCTTATGCATTATGTGTTTTCTCTTTTAAAGTAATTGCAATATGCACTGTAAAACTCTCTCTCGTCATGTACGTACGTACGCCAGTACTGCCAAGCTTGAACAAAAACATTTGCCGAGGCAAATTTGTTTAAATTTATTTGTAAATGCTCGAATTATATAAATGTGAAATTATCTTTTTTATCTCTTTTTTTTTAATTTTATTTATTTATTTATTTATTTATTAAACATATTAATGCAAAGTAAATTTGCATAATATTGTGTTGCACAAATATGGGCGGAGTAACGTAGACCATATGCCCAAGATGGTATTAACAGTATTTTATAAGGTTTTGTGACTGACTGTACACGACCTATGCCTTCACATAGGAAGTAGGCAACGTGGTTGTTAAAGAAATTCCACAAAAAACCGCAATATTATACGGTTATCCGTGGCAGATCAGTCAACCAGTGCGAGCGAGACGAAAAACTCTCGAAGGCCAAACAACACACACAAGCCTGACCGCACTTAAGAAATAATTACGATGACGCGAGAGATGTTCCCCGACCCAGAGCTGCTTAACGACTGTTTTTTTTTAAATAAAACTTATAACCGCTACTAAAAATAACTCAAACAATAGATAAACAGGGTTTTAAAAAATTTGAGTATGGCAACACTTCTGTGCACAATTTTAAACTCCTTAATTAATGTTAAGCTGAGCAGGTACACTCAAAATAGAAATACACTTTAGCACAGATGGCAATATTTTGATATCCCAACTGTCAAACCCTTTAAAAATATGTATAGGAATCTCCAAGAAAAAATTTTAATGCATATTCAGTTTGAGAATTGTATGTTTTTATGAATTTCTTGTAAGCAACAGTTTACTTTTCTAGAAGTGCGTATATTGCTTTAAGCATGACTTTGAAAGCTACACATATGTACATATCTACATACATACATACATACATATGTGCATGCATATGTGAGCACTATCCCAGTTGTCCAAGACTTTCGTTAATGATATCGATTTCGAATATAACTCGAATATCTATCGTGTAAAACTATCGGGAAGCACACTCAAAAATGAATCGAAAAAAGTTTACCTGTCGCTCCGTTTTTTCCAAAATAACATTAGATTTTGAAGTTTCGCTAGGAATAACGATATCGCAAAAAGGCAGCAGAAAAAGTAAAAAAGTAATTTTAATTTATTTTATTTATACATATCGAGGGTTTATATTCAAAAAGTGATATCTGCAAGGCTTTAAAATTTTAGAAGAGTGCAAAAAACTGTTATTTTCTCGAAGTGCAAGGGCTATAACTAAATTTTGAGGAATAGTACCATTTACATAAGACATCTTAATT
Source organism: Tachina fera (assembly GCA_905220375.1). NCBI lineage: Eukaryota > Metazoa > Arthropoda > Insecta > Diptera > Tachinidae > Tachina > Tachina fera. Next base: position 184,886,781 of record LR999963.1, read on the forward strand.
CTACTAATGTTAATCAAATACAGTTATTGCTCTTGGACTTAGAGAAAATAACAGTTTTATTTTGTCTACTAAAACACTCAAGAATTGCAGATAGCACTTTTTGAATATAAACCCTCGATATATTATTTCTTTAACCTACGCTGCAGAGTTTGAACACGATAGTTCCATTCTAACAGACTAGCACACATCCACTTCAAGTATTGCACGTATGTATGTAAGTATGTGTATTTTTTAATTCTTTAACTTACGGTGCAGTCATGGCTCGAACTTGGTACCTGTAGACTAACAGACTAGCATACATCTAGTCGGCTACCATTACACATTCGAGAAAGTATTGAGAGAAGTTCGCTTTAGCCAATATATTCGTTTATATCGAATCTCAGGTCAATTGGGTTACTCTTGCGTGCTGCCAGCATATGAAAAAGCCTCAATTAAATAGTACGGAAATAAATAATTTAAAGTAATAGAAATGTACATTGCACAAAAGACAGTAGATATGTACATATGTATGTATGTACATATGTGTTCATAAAACAGTGACCCCCGAGACCTAGAAAGACATTTGTTTTGTACATTTCTCTAAATAAACAAAGTGAAGGGAATCTTTTTATTTGTTGTGAAAATTCTTCACTAAATACCGCATTATTCATATTTTAATAATTTATATACATACATATGTATGTACTTTTTAGGGTTCCGTAACCCATGGGTGAAAAAAGGAACTATTGTTTCCGCTACGCTGTCCGTCACGCGCTATTTTTTCAGGAACCGTAAGAGCTACGGACCTGAAATTTGGACAGAGTATGTAGAACCTTGGGCGCTACAACAACAAATACATGATAATTAAAAATTAAAGGGTGTTCCAAAATGAGCAACGAAAAATGTTAAAATCCCATGTAATATACATACATACAATTGTATTTACATACATATGTATGTATATTGACACTTGAAATTTATAAAATTAGTGTATTTTTATATAGACTACAACAATTAACATTAAAATATTTAAAAAAATTTAATTAAAGGGTGGTCCATCAGTTAATGCAATTTTGACAACTTCCTATATCTTGGAAACCGTAGGAGGTAAACTCTTGAAATTTTCAAAAACGGTAAAACTAAAAAATCCGAAAATTATAAAACTGCCAAACCGAAAAAAATCGCAAAACCCGAAAAAAATCACAAAAAATTAAAAAAAATCGCCAAAACAAAAAAAATCGCCAAAATGAAAAAAACGTCAAAAACCGAAAAAATCGCCAAAACGCGAAAAATGCGCCAAAACCAAAATAATTGTTTCTAAGAAAAAAAAATCGCCAAAATGAAAAAAAAACGCCAAACTTAAAATAAAAATCGCCAAAAACCGAAAAAAATCCTTAAAACAAGAAAAAAGTGTCAACATGAAAGGAAAACGCCAAAAACCGAAAAAATCGCCAAGACCCAAAAAAAATCATATGTATATGAAAAAAACGCCAAAATTAAAAAAAATCGCAAAATTAAAAAAAATCACCAAAATAAAAAAACGCCACTTCAAAAACCAACAAAAATTGCCAAAACGAGGAAAATGCGCCAAACCCATAATAATTGTTTCTATGAAAAAAAACGCCAAAATGAAAAAATCGCCAACTTAAAATAAAAATCGCCAAAACGAAAAAAATCGCCAAAATTAAAAAAAACGCCAAAAACCGAAAAAAATCCTTAAAACGAGAAACAAGTGTCAAAATGAAAGAAAAACGCCAAAAACCGAAAAAATCGCCAAAACCAAAAAAAAAAATTATATGTATATGAAAAAAACGCCAAAATTAAAAAATCGCAAAATTAAAAAAATCGCATAATTAAAAAAAAATCGCCAAAATTAAAAAAACTTCAAAAACCAAAATAATCGCCAAAACGAGGAAAAAAGTGCCAAAACCCAGAAATCGCCCATAAACTCAAAAAACTCCAAAACTAAAAAAACGCTTAAAACCGAAAAAAATGCAAAACTATAGTTTATATTGGCTAAAGTTCGTATTAAATTACATATCTCGTGTCGGTACGGGACCCTTCGTGCGCGGGTCAAAGTCGAACTTCACTGAATTTATTTTATATTTACACCTTTAAAAATTTTTGTTTTTTTGCGTGCACTTAATTAGGGTATTCAATCAAACCTTAGTCTTAAGTGTCATAGTGCCATAATGTTTTAAAATTTTTGTCAAAAAAAAAAACAAAAGCAAAAAAGTGTGCATACATATCGTTGGTTTGTTATTGGTTTGCTGCAGACATAATGTATTTTAAATATACTGTGGCGTAAACCAACCGACGATATGTAAAACATGACACTAGGACACTTACGACTACCGTTCCATTCCTTTAGTTATGTATTTTGGTGGTATAAGTACACTGTAGGAAGTGTCATTATTGAAATAGTACTCATAGTAGTATTCACTATTGACGTTCTTACCAGTACTACTGACGAATTATAACAAAGACAATGCTTTTTGATATAGACATTTAACATGAAAATCAACTACTGACGTTTGGTACTGCTGACTAAGTAGTTATAATTATTTGAGTTAGGTTCTTTTATACTTTAGACCATCGATATGTAAGTATGTAGACATTGGAAATATATAATTACTATTGCATTCTAATAATTCTAGTCCACATTCTTGATAGTGAAACTGCTTTTTTGTTTTATGAAACTTCTATTTTCTTTGTTAAGTCGGCTAAATTTTGGGACCGCCCTCGTGTATACATATGTATGTATGTATGCAGGTTTGGTATATCCGTTTGGTGCTCTTCAAATCCATAAAAGTGTTACAAAAATACAGGATACCAAATAAACATATAATTACAAACACAAATATCTGCATATGACCATTTTTTAAGTTGCGTGTTAATGTTTATTTTATGTAAAAATTCAAATATTCATACATAGTAAATATCGCGCATTTACATCAACAACGTCATAACTAAAAAAGCTTGTTTTACAAAAAAACTATTTCAAAGATTTCCCATAACTTAATGGGAAAAAAATTATTTTGCTCCTAAAGCCTAGATTCAACTGAAACAATGTACCGATTTTCGTCAGCTCAAGGAAATAAAGTTATCAGTAAAGGTAGAATTAGTAAAATCGTATTGTGAAATTGCGTGTCAGCTGACAAAAACCGTAGCATATGCAATGCATGTTACTAGTTATAAAATATGTGGTGGAGCTGCTGACGTAGAAATACAGAAAACAGATTTTTCTGTAGCGAATGTCAAAAAAGCCGCTTTAATACAAAAACAACAATAATGTGCTGTTAAAACTGTGCAGAAACCTGAACGATACGGCAAGCTGTAAAGTAGAACGATACGATTTTACTAATTCTACCTTAAGTCCTAATTTACACTATGCAAGTCTTATTGCAAAGCTGATTAGTTTGAAGAAGAGAGGAGGGGAACAGAAATGTGTATTTTCCCCTAGTCTCTCTCTCTTTTTCCTAACAAACTGATCAGCTTAGCAATAAGACTTGCATAGTGTAAATAAGGACTAATAAGCTAAATTGGCCTTATTTCTCAACTAATTGAACAACAAAAGATATACATAACTGCATTGGTAATAAAGCCATATAGACTTATTCCGGAATTAATTGAGAAATAAGTCCATTTTAGTTTATTACTTAGGATTATATTGCAGTTATCCGACAAAAATCGGTACATTGTCAAAAATCTAATGTGGTTTTTATAAATATCTGCTTTCTTAACTTGGCCCTGGCTGACACACACCTCAAGTTTTCTTGCTTAAAGTTTGATTCCGTATGAGAGATATATGCCACTCCTTTTTTTTCTCAATATAAAATCAAAACTTGAGCAACCATTTCTTGATTCCGAAAACTATTTTATATTTTCACCAGCTCTTGGACATGTTAAAATTCTATACGCGTTTTGAAATAAATGACGTGACAGGCGATGCCCTAACCGATCATGATATGACACAAATACATTATAAGAAAATTACTTCGTTGCAAAGAGCTGCCTTTGCCAAGTTTCCCGACCTAAGATTGTTTGCACTTTCTAATGTTGCCAGCATAGATTCAAGAGATTCTTTGGAGAAACATTTTGGCAGTTTGGATGAAAAAGCTCTCAAACAAATTGCCTCATTCTTAAATTTGGTACCGGATGAGCTACAACCACCTTTTCAATGGCACCGCTTAGATGAGGACTTTCTTAAGGAATTGCTGATAACCAGACATGAAAAGCGTTGTTCCCAATTGGATGCCCTCAATGAAATGCCCTTGTATCCTACAGAAGATATAATATGGGATGAAAACATAGTACCATCCGAGTACTTTACGGGGGATGGTTGTTTAGCTTTGCCAAAGTTGAATTTGCAATTTTTAACCTTACACGATTATTTGTTGAGGAATTTTAATCTGTTTCGTCTGGAATCGACATATGAAATACGACAAGATATAGAAGATGCTGTGAGCCGTATGCTACCCTGGCAGTCGGAAGATGGTGACATAGTATTCGGTGGATGGGCTCGTATGGCTTTGCCTATAGCCTCGTTCGCTGTTGTGGAGGTAGCTAAGCCGCACATAGGAGAAAAGAAACCTTCTAGAGTGAGAGCTGATATTGGAGTTACACTCTCTGTGCGCAAGGAGATAAAAGAGGAATGGGAGAACCTACGAAAACATGATGTATGCTTTCTAATCACAGTAAAGCCTACTAAACCGTATGGTAAGCGGTATTCAAAGAAAAAAATTATGGTGCTTCTAAAAAAAATTTTAAATTCTTCTAGGCACTAAATATAATCCCAGAGAACCATTTTTACCACAAGTCGGCTTGGTTTATGTACGTGGCTGTGAAGTGGAAGGGATGTTAGATGCAAATGGACGTGTCATAGAAGATGGCCCCGACCCTCGCCCGCAATTACCCGGCGAGCAGAGAACTTATCGTGTTTGGTTGGATTGCAATCAATACCGCTTGGATATGGACTCCTTGCAAGAGGTAAGTAATTAAAACAAGATCTTATTTAGGGAAATTATAATTTGTGGTTTGCCTTAAAGGGTGGCGATGATGTTTATGAAAGCTTTAATATAATAATGAGGCGAAAACCCAAAGAAAATAATTTCAAGGCAGTTTTAGAAACCATTAGGCATTTAATGAATACCGAATGTGTTGTGCCCGCCTGGTTGCACGATATTCTTTTGGGTTATGGTGATCCAAGTGCTGCACATTATTCTCAAATGCCAAATCAGGTAAGAGAAATTACATACATATTTCCAGTCTACAGTAAATAAATATAGTTTTGTAACGTAATTTTATTTAGGCTAGAGATTTGGATTTCAATGACACTTTTCTTTCGTACGAACATATTGTTGAAAGCTTCCCAGATCATGAAATTAAATGCGATATAGCAGAGAATCAACGAAGTGCACCTTTCCGTTTGGTATTTGAGGATGTGTCTGAAAAAATCGAAGACACTGAAGAAGCTGCTGAAAGCAATGCAGAAGAACAGATAACCAAAACAATTGTGGTAAAACCGTATAAAGCTGAAAATCGAGGTCCTTACTTGGGCAACAAACCTAAGCAGTAAGTGGAATTTTGAAGTAGCAATATTTTGAGTAAAGGTAAAATGTGTATTAAATATTTTTAGAAACTCCATACGTTTTACGCCCACTCAAATTGAAGCCATACGTGCTGGCATGCAACCAGGTTTGACATTGGTTGTAGGTCCTCCCGGCACGGGTAAAACCGATGTTGCTGTACAGATTATTTCTAATATTTATCACAACCATCCTAACCAGAGAACACTAATTGTGACACATTCCAATCAGGCACTTAATCAACTTTTTGAAAAAATCATGGCCTTGGATATTGACGAAAGACATCTATTGCGTTTGGGTCACGGTGAAGAGGCTTTGGAGACCGAAAAGGATTTCAGTCGTTATGGTCGTGTTAATTATGTCTTAGCCAAACGTCTTGATTTGTTGCAACAAGTACAAAAACTTCAAGAATCGCTAGGAGTACGAGGTGATAATGCGTATACCTGTGAAACGGCAGGTTATTTTTATCTTTACAATGTCATGGCTAGATGGGAAAAGTTTCAAACTTTGGCCGCAACTGTAGAGAAAAGCGAAGATGACAGTGCCTGGCGCAAAGTTTTCGAGGAAGGATTTCCTTTTAATAAATTCTTTGATGACGCTCCCCAGCCTTTGTTTAAAGGCTCAACTTATGAAGATTACATGAGCATAGCTAAATCCTGTTTTCTTTATATATCGCATATATTTAATGAATTGGAAGAGTTTAGAGCTTTTGAACTATTGCGCACTGGCTTAGATCGTTCCAAGTATCTTCTGGTCAAGGAGGCTAAAATAATTGCCATGACTTGTACCCATGCTGCCCTGAAACGCAAGGAACTTGTGAATTTAGGTTTCCGTTATGATAACATTCTTATGGAAGAATCCGCTCAAATTTTGGAAATAGAAACGTTTATACCTCTATTGTTACAAAACCCTATGGATGGGTTTAATCGCCTTAAGCGTTGGATTATGATAGGTGATCATCATCAGTTGCCTCCAGTGATAAAGAACATGGCCTTCCAAAAGTATTCGAATATGGAACAGAGTTTATTTACAAGACTTGTGCGGTTAGGAGTACCAACGGTTGATTTAGATGGCCAGGGTCGTGCTAGATCTACAATTTGTTCGCTGTACAAATGGCGTTATAAAAAACTTGAAGACTTGCAACATGTCTTACAAGCTGAGGAGTATCGTCGTGCCAATGCTGGTTTCTTGCACGACTATCAACTGGTGAATGTCGATGATTTCAATGGAGTGGGTGAATCGGAACCCAATCCTTACTTTTATCAGGTTCGACTCGAAATGATTCGATAATGATGAATTCTTTACAAGTAGTAAATACAATTTTACATCTTTACAGAATTTGGCTGAAGCTGAGTATATAGTAGCTGTTTATATGTATATGCGTCTCATTGGTTATCCGGCTGAGAAAATTTCTATATTAACCACTTACAATGGTCAAAAACATCTGATTAGGGATGTTATCAATGGCAGATGTGGCAATAATCCACTTATTGGATGGCCCCACAAAATCACAACCGTTGACAAGTATCAGGGTCAGCAAAATGATTATATACTTATATCCTTAGTGCGCACCAGAGCTGTGGGTCACATCAGAGATGTCAGGCGTTTGGTGGTGGCCATGAGCAGAGCGCGCTTAGGCTTGTACATATTTGGCCGAGTGGGTCTGTTCAAAAATTGTTTAGAGTTACAGCAAACATTTAAACTAGTAAGTATTAAATATAAATATTCATATAAATGCGATTATTTTACATTTAATTTTTAGCTTTCAATGCGTCCACAAAACCTGCAACTCGTGGAGCATGAATCATATACAGAGACACGCATGGTCATTGATAATCCCAAAGAAAAAATTATCACCATTCATAATATGACCGAAATGACTGAATACGTTTATAAAATGTATATAAACAAATTGGAAACTATGAAAGATCACTTACCCACTACAGCTGAGACAGAAATCTACGAAAATTTGCCAAAAGAAGATGAACCTATGGTAGAAGAAGAATCTACTGAGAAGGAGTATGAAATTATCGAGCAACAACCACCCCGTAAACGTACTGCAAAAGAAAGTTCTGCCAAAAAGGCAGAGCCTAAGGTATTTAAACCTACGCTAATAGTTAATGAAATTTCTTTAAATGAGGAAGTTGAAGCTGAAGAATCCACTACACAATCAGAGGAACCAGCAGTAGCAGATAATGAAGGAAAGGAATAAAGTTAATATTATTTATCTTTTAAAATTGTATAATAAAGAAGTTTATTTAAATACATTCTAAAACTATCAAAATATTATTTTTTGGGAGCCGTAATACCCTCCAATTGGGCCTTGAGTTGCGTGTTGGTTTTCTTTAGAAATGCAATTTCCTCTTGATATTTCTTTTCTTCCGAAGCACGTAGTTCGGCATTTCTGCGTTCGGCTTGTTCATTTTTAAGTTTCATATCTGTTATAATTTCCTGTAAGGCTTCCTTGTCTGATTCCAAGGTTTTGACAAGTTCCCTTAACATTTCCTTCTCTTCGTGGGCCTGCAAAGCTTTACGCATGCCAAAGGCTACAGAGCTGCAGTATAAAGTTTCATAGGCCTCCATAGACATGGCGATTTCGTCTCGTATACGCAAAAGTAATAAACCTCTTTCAGAGCAATTTATGGTCACTTGACGTATAATTTCATCTGTAAATAATGCAAAACATTTTAAATTTAGATTTGTATTACTGAACGAAAAACTTGCCAAAACACTGGGAGTACAATTCCCGACGTATAGGACATATGCCAGTTTCGCGGGCCTGTGTTTGTTGCAGTCGAGTATCCAACATTTCCTGCAAATTAATAACATCCTGTCGTGTTGCAGGTGTACTGGAGACAGTTTGTTGCCACAGTTGTCCCTCTTCCTCCCAGCAGCGGGGCGGTAATATGGAATTTAAAATTTCTTCGGTTTCCTTTTTTGTATCCAGTAAATCACCTACGGTTTGCGGACGCTTGAGTTCCTAAATATTTGTTTTTATTATTAATTTTTAATTGAATTTGTGAAATGTGTTTAAGATTTTTTATACCAAATCCGTTGGAATTGTTTTCTTTTCCACATGTTTGACAGTAAGAACTGGATTATTGTAACGCACTAGAGTTTGATATTGTCCCACAGCAGCCGCCTCAACGTCCATTTGCATTTTTACTATATATTTATTTATTTCCAATATATTTTATAAAATATATATATATATATATATTAATATATATATATTTCAATTATTTGTTAAATTATAGCAAATTCGTTTATTCGAAGTTTAATGATTGAAATATTTTGAGTTTCCGTTAGCAACCGGGTATATAAAAATAACAGTCTGCAGAGTTGTATTTCACAAGTGTAATAATGGTAGGTACACACTTTGCAATGTGTTTATGCAACCAGTAGCTCGAGCTACTGAAACGTTCGTTTCTGTATTTCTCGCATCGTAAAATTTCTCAAATGACATGTGAAACACAAAAATCCATTGTTTCTCGATATTCGAGAGCAGACAACAAACTGACAATAAATATATTTTTTATATTGTTTTAATTGTGTCTTCTTATTATAAAAAGTAAATTTAAAATACACAAGTAAAAAACAAACTTGATTGATTTTCAAAAATGCCAGCAAAGCACTTTCTAATTGCTTGTTTTGAGAATCTAGGGATTTTATAGTTAATATTTCACAGATAACTTCAGCCATAATTACTTGGAAAGCATTAATAACTCCGTCCTAAACATTTAAGCGTCCATTGTCAGTTAAAAGACCCAACAAATTTCCAGTCGGTGAGGCCCAGCGCAATTTATCAGCACATTCTTTCAAATATCTAAAATGAGAAAGAAAGAAATACACATATTAAATTAAACTTTGTGAATTTCTTTTATTCACTATTTTACTTATTTTTTATAACACTTTTACAAATTTTAATTTTCACAGACAGAATGAATTGTATTTTTTTTATAATAAAACTCGATGTTTAAGTTTTGGCATATGCACATTAGATGTTCCCCTCTAACAGATATGCTAGAGTAGAGCAACTATAATTAATAAATAAATCTATCATCACTTCCGATCAAATGACTAGTCAATTGACTGTGATTATGACCCAGTCAGCATTTTATGAAATTATTAATTGCTCCGCACGATTAAAATAAGCATTTATGCGCTCGTTTTCGAGTCGAAAATGAATGTTCATTCGGGAGAAAATGGTACCCTAGTCACGAGTCTTCTAAAAGAGAATTTTATGACTCACGTTTCTGATCAACTTCGACTCATTTTCGAGACATTTAGATTTTTCACATTTAATACACTTTGTATTTTATGGATCTTACTGCATGAGCTTGCTGTTTGTTTTTTAAACAAATCACCTTCGAAGTAGTTCTGGGAATCATTTTCGAGTCTTATTTTAAGCGCATAAGTGATTAATCAGTTTTTGAAAATCTAAGGTAGTCGAAAAAGACTCAGTTTGGTGAAATAATCTCTCAAATACTGACTGGGGAATTTAATGTAAAATTGTTGCAAATGTGTTACTGAAAAAATTTTGTTTGTGTTCGTTTCAATAGTTCATTTCCTGTAGAGGTATGAATATCAAATTAAAGGAATTTTATTTTTTTTCTTGAAATGTGTTCGTTGTATTGTAGTAATATATAATATTCCTATGATATACTTTTTATCAGAAGAAAACTAATTTTTATTGTCAATCATATGTAAGTATATTATTTTATTTTATAGCAATTTTAACATCAATAGAGGCTTCAGCACAAGCATGGTCATTCCATGCTTCTTATTTGGAGAGTTTTAAATTGTTAAAAGTTAACACAAAAAATCTGTCAAGTTATTAAATTGTGATGTAATAAAATTTAAAATTCTATGTACTCTGTAGCTCGTTTCTGTATTTCTCGCATCGTAAAATTTCCCGCATGAAACGAGGGAGTCGTAACAAAAACAGTGTAAATTAAAACACAAAATGGCTTTTCTCGCATAAGTGTTTCTGTATATTTACTTTGCGAGAACTATCTGTCATTTGAATAAATATCCAGTAATTATTGGAAGGATGTGAGAAAAAGTGTTGCTGTAACAATATTTTGTGAAAATTTTCTCGCAAGAATTGTCAAAACAACTTGCATTTTAAATTGGTGCGAGAATAACAAAATTTTTACAAAAGCGCATTAATTTTTTAATTTGTATGTGAAAATATGAAAAATACGCTAGTTGAAAATATATGCCAGTCGGTATGATTATGTTTATTTAGAATATTTTTTCTATAATTTTCTTATTTCAGGCATTTCATTCACTTTATATTCATGTTAATTATTTATTTTCTTTTTCCTGTTGTTGAAATAATATTTTTGTGACATTTTTTTTCATTTGACACTCGATTACTGGAAATATTCTAGCAAAAACAGAATCAGTGTTGTCTGTTCCCGCATTCAAATACAGAAACACTTTTTTCTAGCATGTCGAGAAATGATAGAATTTAGTGTTTCACTCTTCATGTGCTACTATTTTTGTTTACCAAAAAAGAATGCTATAATTATATTATGTTAATTTCTATCATACCTGCATACAAGGCCTATTTATCAGGTCAATGCAATCATCCTGATGATATTCTGTGTTTTCGTGTTTAAGCTGTCAAAAGCTGTTTGCACCATATATCATAGTTCATGTTTGTGTGTGTTTCTGACAACTTAAACACAAAGTTTTTTTTTGTATTGCTGTGTTTTTGTAGAGTTGCATAGACCTAATAAATAGGCCTTGCCTGCATATATATAATATGTTTCTTTCCATTTGTTTCTTACACTTTGCTTACTTTACGTACTGTCAACTTTACACTCGCAGCACGCATTGACTTTTCTCGATTGGTTTTTGTGAATTTTTATTTTGTGTTTGTGCAAGGAACAGCAACAATAAGTTTTAGGCAAAAATTTATTAAAACCTATTTTTACTTTAATTTTTACATACTTAGTTTAATTTTTTTTATAAAGAATCATTAAAATTATGGCCCTGTACACTGAAAATATTGGTGTAAGTGTATTCCTTGCGGAAATGAGCGCGGGAACTGTGCAATAGTGTAAATTGTAAAAAGTAAATAATGCGGTGTTTTGTTTTTGTACCATTAGAATCGTATCCTTGAGCTGCTAAACTATCCATTGTTGGATCGATGTAACGAATTGAATATGCTATTTGAAAGGTGCAACTTAAGGGAGCTGCAAGAAATATTTCCGACAATTGTACAGTCAGTTTTTGGCTGCGGTACTGGTGGCCTTGGCTGGGGCCTGAGAGCAACTACGAAAGAAAACTCCCCGCAATGTTTTGATATGCTGCACAATTTTTTTTCACCCATGGGACCAATGCTGCGTCTGTGCTATCGTTTATTAAATGAAGCTATTAAGTTTGAATTATCATTGGAAAAGTTACCGGTAAGTTCACTAGCCTTGAGAGTAAAGAACATACATACATATATACATACATTCATACGTACAGGCATATGTATGTACATATGTATGTATGTATGCATATGGTAGAAAAGGGTTTTGATAATTTTCTTTTCAGCACAAATTAATTGAACTACTGCAATCCGGCCAGTACAGCATGTTTTATGCAGATCTTATAAATGTAGATCCTTTTCGGCGTCAAATTTCATCATTGTCACTCAACGCCTTCGATTACTATATATTACATTTTGTGATACACGCTACATATCCTTTGCACAAAATGTATCCAGCTGCCCTACAAGTGCATAATGAACGCATGAAAACAGTGTATTTCTTTTTAACTGCTGAATATTTGTGCAATTTTTTGCCCAGCCGTCCCGATGCCATGGTTATGCCCTCAAATATATGCACCACTGTGAAGGCACCCCAACCCATGCCAGTGCAGCAACTGCAGCCCAAAAAGTCGCCCAAATATTTAAGAATACCACAGTCGAGCAACAGTTTATACGGCAATAATATTAATCAAATGAACCAGCGTGGTGTCGAAGCGTCTCCAAGGGCGCATGCCTGGAGAACAGAATCGGTTTTGCATTTTTTCATAGACACTTGGTTACGTTATGATATAGATGAGGCTAGGGTAAGTTGTTCAGTCGAGAAGCTATTGAAATCATTTACATAAATTTCCTGCTTTAGGATCTTCCCAGTAGTGAGTTTATAAGGGTCGTACGCATATTGGTGAAACAAACACATTCCTTTGCAAATTCTGCATCGTTGGATCAAACTGCCATGGCTTCTTTGCGTAAAATGGCCCAACCAATGATGAAACCACGCATTTATCCATTCATTAAAAGCATCATAAGCAGATGGCCCTTAGACAGTTCCTTGTCAGTGGTTTTAGAGCTATGGCTAAGCTATATACAGCCTTGGCGTTACAGATTTGAGTGGCTAAACAATAGGTTAGTAATAATATATATAATAGCAATATAATATATGTATATTTTAGCAACAACATTTATTTTAATAGTGCTGCAAATATGGATGGTCCTATAAATAGTAGATTTGATTCTTTTATAGCTGAAAATTTGTTAATTTACACACAAATATTTGTAAACATATTACCACGCTTCGAACGTTTAGATTTCACTTCCTTTCCTAATGCTATAATGTTACATCGTTTGGTTAAAGTAAGTTGATTATCACAATTAATTTAAATCGTATGTCCTATGAGTGAATGAATTATACATTTTTAGGTTTTCAGCCAACCTGGTTTATGCATTAAGTTATATCAAGCCGAAAAATCATCTTCCGGTTGTACATTGGGCTATGAATCGCCACGTAAACATGGTACACTTCTAAAGTAAGTATTAAATAAATATTATTAGTAATTTTTTTTTATATTAAAATATTCTTAATGTAAAGCCGCACTCCTGGCTCCTGTGAATGGGCTGATAGTTATTACCACGATGATGTGTACACGCCCATGTATGGTCAAGTCATACGTCAAGAAGTAGAACAATTTATCAAAACTGTACATATATCGCGCATGTATATTTTACAAGAAATCCAAACAATACGTCGCGACCAATCCGAACGTCTGAAGTCGTTGGGTTTCTTTAAGAAACTATTTTCCAGTTTATTCGAAGACAAATCTCCCGAAGAATTGAAATTACAAGAAATTACTAAAATACCTGATATACTTGACCTGGCGGTTCGTTCACTATGCCAAATGTTCGAAGTAAGTTTTTTTTTGCTTCATAAGCATGATGAATGAATGGAAATTCTTATAATATGATTTTTTTTAATATTAGGTAAATTTGCCTAATATATCCGTGGAGCAATTGGATGTGCCGGACTGTTCTAATATAAATGAAAAATTCAATTTCTCTATATATGACAGTAGTGATTATCTAGACATTTCACGTGTTTCACCTAGACAAATGATGTCCAATTTAGCAAATATGAAGTCCACAATAGATCCCGCTATAATGCCCATTCAATCTTATGAAGTGAGGGTGCTGGTACGTCTATTGCATTATCTTTGCTGTTGCATAAATGATAAGGTGAGCAATGAAGGTTATATAACATATCTTAATTTTTTAGGCAATTATTTTTTGTTCTGGCGATTTTTTCGGTTTTTGGCGTTTTTATTTCTTTTTGGCAATTTTTTTAGTTTTGACACTTTTTTCTCGTTTTGGCGATTTTTTTCGGTTTTTGGGGTTTTTTTTTAAATTTTGACGATTTATTTTCGTTTTGGCGATTTTTTTGATTTTGGAATTTTTTTTTCATTAGGCGATTTTTTTTTAATTTTTGACGATTTTTGTTCATATAAGAATTTTTTTTTGTTTTCGCGATTTTTGCGGATTTTTGTCATTGTGGGAATTTTTTTTTGTTTAAACAATTTTTTCACGTTTTGGCGATTTTTTTCCTATTTTTGGCGTTTTTTAATTTTGGCGATTTTTTTTTCGTTTTGGCGATTTTTTTCGGTGTTTGGCGTTTTCTTTTTTATTTTGGCGATTTATTTTCGTTTTGGCGATTTTTTTTTTGATTTTGGCGATTTTTTTTTTAATTTTTGGCGATTTTTGTTCATATAAGCATTTTTTTGTTTTGGCGATTTTTCGGTCCTTGGCGTTTTTTTGTCATTGTGGATATTTATTTTTGACACGTTTTTCTCGTTTTGGCAATTTTTTTCGGTTTTTGGTCTTTTTTTTTAATTTAGGCGATTTTTTTCGTTTTGGCGATTTTTTAAAATTTTTGGCGATTTTACAATTTTCGGATTTTTTAGTTTGACCGTTTTTGAAAATTTCAAGAGTTTAACTCTTACAGTTTCCAAGATATAGCAATTTGTCAAAATTACATAGTCAAAATTGCATTAACTGATGGACACCCCTTTAATTTAAATTTTTTTAATATTAGTGTTAATTGTTGTAGCCCATATAAAAATACACTAATTTTTAAGTGTCAATATACATACATATGTACATACAATTGTATGTACATATTACATGGGATTTTAAAAGTTTTCGTCACTCGTTTTGGACCACCCTTTAATATTTAACTTTTATATATTCTAAGTTCTACATACACTGTCCAAATTTCAGACCCGTAGCTTTTACCGTTCCTGAGAAAATAGCCTTCTTCCTAAAACATGAAATATGTTTAATTATTAGGAAAAAAGTTAAAGTTTTCCAACCCTGGAAACGTTTTTTTTATTTTGTTAAATTTTTAATTTTTTTTTTAAATTATAAATACCAATTTTATTCATACCGAAGTATAAAATAAGTTAATTTAATAAAAAAGTAATAAAAAATTGTTTTCGGTAGTTATTTTCTATGGGAAAATAGAGTTTGAGTTTTCCAGCTCTGAAACGGTCTTCCCGATTTAGCTGATTTTCAATAGCAAAATTTTTTGGAAAATTTCTAACACACCAGTCCAAGAACGAAGTCTCTAGCTGCTCTCGGAGCTTGGGAAAACCGATTTCACGTACAGACAGACGGACAGACGGACATCGCTTGTTCGTCTTCCCTATGCATAAGGATCCAGAATATATATACTTTATGTGTCTCTTATTAATATTGTAGAATTTACAAACGGAATGACAAACCTATATATACCCTTTTACCATTTTTTTGGTAAAGGGTATAACAATTTAGTAATTTTTAGGGAACTACACTTTCATTGCTTCAAAAAAAGAATGTATATTAAAAAAAAATGCAGATAATTAGTATAAAAGCGAAATGTTGTTAGTCATACAAAATTTTGTAATTCCGTTATAGCTCTAGAAAATACTCACGATGCTTTTGTGATCAAAGCAAATTCATCTTCGAATAAAAAAAACACTCAAATCCATACATAAAAAAATAATTAGGTAGCAAAAGAAAGTATAACTTAAAAAAATTTCAAATGTAATATTTCAGGAAATAGATAAAACTTTAGCAAATCTAATCTTAATTTGGTCGTGCACGTGCAAAAACCTTTCAGAAATAAAAAATAAAAGCAGAGTATTGTGAAATTTAAAATAAGTATGTATTAATATGTTAAATACATTTTTGCACTACATTTTCCGATTGAATCTGACCCCATAGTTGATGATATTTTTAATTTCCAACTCGATAAAGGATCGAATAATGGTCCCACAGACTTTTTTGAAATCATATACGATAATGTTCTTTCAGGTATGATATTTAAGGAACTTTATAATAAAAAAATTTAAAAAAAAATCGGGAAAAAAATTTCTTATCGCGGAGTTACTTTTCTAAAATCGTAAGATTTCATAACGATATCATATACATATGTATCAGAGAACAGAAATGAGTAGTGAAAAAGTGAATATATTTAAATATGACTTATAATTTCTTGTACGCAGTGCGCACTCATATTTATTGCAATGTTGTCTATGGAGCGAATCACTCGAAAGTTTGAAGTGAGCATCGAACTCATACATAGATGCATTTATGACGTTATTGATTTCGACTCTCTTAACTCAATGCCTATGTACGATACAAAATAAATAAGTATGACTCACAATGCGAACTTGGCATGCGAACATTAAAGTTCTCATTATGAGGTTGTGTGTTTGTTTCTCTGTTGCTTATTATTGTTTTTTTTTTGCTCGAATTGAAAAACAACCCTATTTATTACTATTGTATACTACTTGCAAACTGTTTAATGACAAACCCCGTTATGCAAAAAAGATTTGTAAACTTAAAGTTGGTTTAACATACGAATTTTGTATGGCAAAACCAGTTTTAACGTATGCTTTAACTTTAACAATAGTTTTTGCATAAGAGCATAAACTTTTAAATAAACACACATACATACATGAGCTAAATGAGTTAAATCAATGCGAGTAGTATAAGTACTTTCCTGAAATTAGAAAACAAACTGAGGTGCTTTGTAAGGGTGAGTGTGGTATGAATATAAATGTCAACGTCGCATTCATATTTAATTTAACTTATTTATAAATTAATGTCATTGAGAGTGTGTGTACATCAGAGTAGTTGAGTTTAAACAATGTCTACGCATTTAAAATTTCATGAGTCAGTATGAATAGCAAAAACAAGATTCATTGCTGATCTCTGATACGTATTGTAGTTTTCGAATCATATGTACATATATGAAAGCTTCATACTTAGATGTTTCTTTCCTTATGATATCGTTTTTCCACTAAAATATAATATGTTTTCGCTATCATAGTTGTTTGGAAAAACGACAGTAAAATCGGTATAATCAAATGTTTTCAATCGAATTCCAATCGAAATAATTTTAAAATCTTTGATTTTCATATGAACACTATAGCAGTATTTTGTATGACACAATAAAAAACCAATAGGTTTGTTCATTTACTGAAAATTATTACGAATTTGTAACAATTGTTACTGGAAAGTTTTCATTAACTCAAAAAGTTTGCAAGGAGAGAGCGTCGAAAGAGAGAGAAAAATTGAGAGACAAAAAACTTCCTACAAATTATTACTAGTAAAATTTTTACTTGCAAGAATTATCCAACCACCTGTTGTGAGCTTTGTTGTCAAATAAATTATTTAAAAAATATTTGAAAAAGGAAAACTGAAAAATATAAATTTCTTTATTAAAGAAACATGTACATATGTATGTAAAAAGAAAGCATGTTTTCTTAATTTATTGTTTTTCTTTCATTAAGCCACATAAATTCAATTTTAATGACAAATAATTTTTCTTGTTTCTCATATAAAATCCGAGATGGAAAGTGGCATTTTTGTATTTGTTAATGAATAAAATTAAAAAAGTATGAAAAATGCATAAAAATAGTAAAAATACATGAAACTGTGTAAAGAATTTCTTTAAAAAAAATTGCAATTTAAAATACATATTATCAAAAAAAATATATACATCAGAAAAAGTACAATTGTATCATGATTTCCAGCCATGGTTCTGATATGAATAAAATGTTCTTGCAAGTTTTTACAAGTAAGAGTCTGAACACAATGTAACGATTATTTATTGCAGTGCGGTTTTCCATACGATTTTGAAGTAAAAATTCGCAGTGCGGGACGGAATAAAATTAAAATCTATTTTATTTTCATTGCGAACTTTCTTATTCTCTCAATTTTCTCTTGCTAACGTTCCCGTAGTTTTTGAATAATTGGCTGTGTTCACAACATTATTATAAAAAAAAACATGATTTTGAAGTTCAAACATTTTTTTCATATATTATAAAACTTTAAAAAACATATTAAATATATCTGCCAAAGTATAAAATGTCTAATAAATTTTTGTTTTTAGTTATAAAAATGTATGCACAAAAAAATTAATAAAAATTTAAACAAACAATGACAAGTATTTCCTGCGCCGTCTTCCGTTATATTGTGTTTATTTTTCTCTTCCACAACGAGAAATCGCACCGCACCGCAAACAGTGTGTTTAGACTCTAAAGCGTTCATTTAATTTTTCATATTTAGGAGACTAATTTTGTAAATTTCTGCCTTACTCTCTCGGTGCTAGTTTCTGCTGGGAAAGTAATTGAACAGACCTAATATTTTACAACTTGTGTTTGTTTATCATACACAATTCACCGCTTTTAAAAGAGAGAGAAAAAGAAAAAGAGTTGAAATTCTCACGTTTATTTCATTTTAGAAATATATGGCAAACAAAAACAATTTTTGAAACTTTGTTTTTGTTTTAATGGAAATTTTCACTTCTTCGACGCGTTTTCCAGAATAGCCAACATTATTTTCCCAAATAAAAAGAACTTGTACTACTATTACCTGAAACATTTTATATTGTTTTGTTTCTCCTGTGAAATTAAAAAAATGAAGATACATATCGATACCCTAACTCATTATTTTTTTGAAATCAAGATTTTTGTATATTTCGATAGAAGAACATCTAATGCAAAAAATCTGGATTTCAAAAAAAAAAAGGTAACGATATGTATATACTTTTTAGTATTATGTAATCCTCTTTAAAACGTTTTTTTTTTGTTTATCAACCATATCTTTATTGTTTGTTTGATTCTAATAACTGCAATGTTTAACTTTCTGCCATAAAGTATGGCCTTCAATTACAGACCCTTTGGAGCCGTTCAGATATTGTGGGAAAATTATCACGTCAAATTTTGTATTCTCCCATGAAAGCGCAGTGGTTTGATAAGCCAAGAGGTTAGTATAATATGAATTCAACTAACTGCTGCATAATATATGGCCTACACTAATACATAGTTTCTTCTGCTCTTTCAGGTGTTAGCGAACTGGTTGAACAAGAAGTGCCAGCCCGTTTATGTTTACGAGTTTTGGCTTCATATCGTTCATTAGCCCTTACAGTGTTTGCTCTTTTAATCGGTTATATATTTTGGGGGTCATCGATACTTGGCTTACTTATGTTACTTTTTGTATTTGTAATGTATTTCTTTATCATGGCCCTAATATCATCATAGTGTCATGGTATCTTATCCAAAGCTACACGTTATAAAATATTATATTTTGTTAAGAAAAAATCATCAATAAACTTTTTATTAATTGTAAAAAAAAATTCAAAATTTTATTTTGTTCTACTAACAATTACATATCGTTAACTTAATATGAAAAGGCCCCAACCCATAATTTTTCAAAATCGATATTTTTACATATTTCGATAGACCGTTACTAAGCTGAATTAAAAAAAAATAATAAAACTAATATAACACTAAATTTGTAAAGAGTTTTTAATCAAAATTGCGTTTAAAAAAATTTTGTATCAATATTTTATATTTTTTTATTTAGTTTTTTCCTCCTCCTGTAAACTATGAAAAACATGAGTTGGGGCCTTTTCGTATTAAGTCAACGATATGTGCCCTTAATTATGAAAGTGGTCTAAGTCATGTGCATTTTTGCTTCGAAATATCAAATAAATCTTAAAAAACTTCAATAAATATTTAAAAAATATTAAATAAATTTATATAAATAGAGATTAGTACAAGTCTAAATTAAAATGCTGCATAATATAAAAATACTTTTAAATTTGTTCAAATGTAGTTTACTAAATATCTCGAGCAGAGAAATATATGACTTAGACCACTTTCATAATAAAGGGCACATACATACATATGTAAGTTTGACCTGATCCTAAAGTCGTTTCTTTAGTAATAGTTTAATGGGTTGGTTGGGTACAGTAACTAATCTCAATATACTTTCCACGGGGGAAGTATTTAGGCATCTTAAATGGAAATTTTTCACCATCTGGAAAAAGAAGAAATTTAAAAAACTTCTTAATAATTACATACATATGTAGGTACACTGCGAATCACTTAAATAAGAAATTTAATTTTACCAAATTTTAATGAATTTATGTAAGTATGTATTTATCTTGATAAAACCTATCGGGGGACTACAAATTTAAAAAAATGTTATTTTTTTTCATATAAATATCACTTTGCTGAAAAGATATTCCCTATTTAAGTGATTCGCAGTGTATACATACATAAGCAAATTTGCATACCTCAGCTAAAATATAATGCATTTGATTGAGAACCAGCTTGCGTCCAATACAAGATCGATTGCCTATGGCGAAAGGCAGTGTAGCGTGAGCTTCATGCACTGCTTTAAATTGGCCAGTCTGTTCATTACGCAGCCAACGTTCTGGCATGACTTTTAGAGGGTCTGGAAAGTGTTGGTGATCACGACCAGCAGTATATAATGACAAGAATACTAAAGACTTTTGGGCGGGAAAATAAATTAAATTTTAAAGCGATACAAAGTAATTTTATATACATATAGACATATGTATTTAATTTACATTTTTTTCAATATGATATGAATCAAGCATGCATTCCTGTGGCACGTATCGGCCAATAAATGGAGCAACTGGGAAAAGACGTAGTGTTTCTTTGACCAAGCCTCGTATTAATGGTGTTTCTTGGTTGCTGAAATTATATTCATTGCATATTTTTTCTTGTAGCTCATCGTCTTTGGATAAAAGGTATAAAGCCCAGGTGGTGGAATATGCTGTCTGTAAAAAAATGTTTTACTTTATTTATTTATTTATTTAAACATATTATACAAAGTAAATTTGCATAATATGATGTTGCACAAATATGGGCGGAGTAACGTAGACAATATGCCCAAGATGTTGTTAACAGTATTTTAAAAAGTTTTGTGACCGACTGTACACGACCTATGCCTTCACATGGGAAGTAGCAACGTGGTTGTTAAAGAAATTCCGAGACGAAAAACTCTCGAAGGCCAAACAACACACACAAGCCAGACCCGCACTGAAGAAATAATTACAATGACGCGAGAAATGTTCTTCAACCCAACGACTGAACTCCTCAAATATATTTTATCAAGTTCCAAAAAGTTATTTTTGTTTGCGTAATCTATCAAATTTATTTCACTAAAGCTGGATTCACCCATTGTTTTTTTATATGGAGTTTGACGTTTTTTTTTTTGAGAGAGAAACTCCATATAAAAAAAATTTTGTCCGGATAAAAATTTTGTTTACAAACAATGGGTTAATCCAGCTTTAAGGTATTCATTTATTTTTTTTTTTTTTAAATGGGAATATGTAATTTTTTTTACAACCAACAGGAAAATTTTTTTTGAATTTTTTAATTTTTTTTTCTGTGTTGTGTATTGTATATTTTCTAAAATGGATGTAGGATAAAAAATTATTGTGTGCCGGTCTAACAATTTACGCCCACCCCCCCCCCCCCCCCCCCGGCTGAAACCGTAAAAGCGCAAAAAGCGGAATTATTCCAAAAATTCTTTTTTGTATGGGGACCACTTTAATAGTTGAAGATAGAAGATAAGTATGTTTAGAGAAAATCTTTGTATTGAAAAAATATTGCAGGTTAGTCATACATTTGACTTCGATAGGTACCTATTTGCAGATAGAGCCCTGTAAATTTTATAAAAACTTCCCCTTTGTATGGGAGCCCCCTTAACGAGTCGAGATAGGGCATAGGTATGTTCGGAGAAAATGTTGAGGATAAAAAATTCTTGTGTGTCGGGCTTACACCTTACCCCTCCCCCCCTCCGGAAGCACCCTAAAAGCGGATTTCTTAAAAAAAATTATTAAAAAAAATTCTGGTTTTGTATGGGGACTACCTTAATGGTTGACGATAGACCATAAGTATGTTTAGAGAAAATCTTTGTATTGAAAAAATATTGCAGGTTAGTTATACATTTGACTTCAATTGGTAAGCCCTAGGGGCAGTTAGAGCCCTGCAAGAAAATTTTATAAAAGCGTTCCCCTTTATATGGCAGCCCATTAAGGAGAGGAGTTAGGCGGTGTGTTTAAAAAAGATATTGGGGATAGAAAATGAATGGGTGCTGATCATACATTTTACCCTTGTAGCGGTGACACCGGGAAAGTTATATGATTTTTTGTAATATTGTTTGCTTCTTTTACCCTCAACTTTGAGCACGAAGAGGCGACATTTGTCCGAACCTCATAAAGTGAACCTCATAAAGTGAGGGGTCCTTGCAAGTCGAAATCTCGTTATTGAGAATTCTCATATTATACTATGCCCATAGCTAATGCACATTAAAGACCTGCACAAGACGTCTTATAAGAACTTTTAAGAGACATGAGGCAAATTTCAAATGCTTTACTACAGTGAAAAATCTTCTGAAACAAACGCTAAACAACGTGTTCGGCAATACATTTGTTTAACTTATTGCAGGTATAGGAGTAAAGAAGAAATAGTTCGTGACTGAAGAATTTGTGGTGTTTGTGCTTTTTTCTAGCTATTGACGTGTATACTAACGTCATGCATGTACATACATACATACGTACATAATTTTTTTATGCTCTCTTATTTTTCTGCACACATACAAACGCACAAACCTCCCTTAAACACAAACATAATAGCTTACCATCTAAATCTTACACACACACCTAAACGTACAATATGCAAAATAACAAGAATACATGTATCAACAGTACTTATTTTCATTGTTTGTTTAAACAATACGTCTTGGCGACATCGCTTGTTAACAGTCATATACACGTACACCAATACAACCATCGTGCTTCGTTTATAGTACGACAGCATTTATTATTGGCTTAGTATAATACATGCCACGAGAATACATTTAAAAAACATGACGGATTTACATTTCAAGACTGCTTATGCAGGCCACTAAAGCACATACATAAATATGAATTTTATTACAAACATCGGCCATCAGAATATATGTATATTTTTTCCTTTTTGTATTTCATACCGTTATACCTTTCCATCTTTAACCATAATGTTTAAAAAATTAATATTTATTGCAACTACCTACCGTATCTCCCGCCGCTATAACCAAATCCACAAATATTCGCTTTATCATTTCTAAAGCAAGTCCAGCTTCCTGAAGTTTCTCATATAGGCCACCCGGATAAGCAGATGTACGTTCTAAGAATTTATCAACAACATTACAACCTTTTGCCAAAACTTGATTTACACTTTCTTCAAACTCCCGCCAAATTTTCATGCCCAAAAATTTGGCTAGCTTGGGTGGGAAATTCATTAACGGCGAGCTACTCTCAAATATTTTATGCACAATATCAGAAAAATCGTCCACCGCTAATTGTATATCTAATATTTCCAAGTCCGATGTTTCGCCAAACATAACTGATATTATGACTTGAAATATAAATAAAATAAAAATGGCAAAAGAGATAAATAAATAAATAAAAATATTGATAAAATAAATATATGTATAATAAATTGTTTACCATCTATGGACCATCGATACAGTTGTTTTTCTAAATTTCTTATTAAAAACCCTTTAGTTGGTTGCTCTTCACTTTGGCGTAACCATTTCTGTGTCAATTTATTCGTCTGTTGGCGAACATGCCAATGCATCCACTCAAGATTACCATTCAATAAGAAACGACTCAGTATGCGACGATTGTGAAACCACTCCTCGCCATCCCTGTAAAAAAAAAATACAGTACAAAAATATTGTTTTTAACCTTTTTAACACACTTCAAATCGTTGTGTATGCCTACATAAAAAATAGACCTCTTTGACAATTATTCTCTTTATTGTACAATATCCAAGCTTCTGGCAATGGATGCCTGGGATATGAACCCTCATGCATAAATACCGAACGCATTAAATTTGCTGATGATACAAAAATACCATCCTCAGTTCCACCCAAACGTTCACGAAATATATGACCGTGATCTGCATGACGCTTGTCAATGTAAAGATGTAGTCTGAAATTGAAAATTTATTATTCAGAATTTTAAACAAAAATTAATTATTTATAAACATTGGGTAGTATGAATAAAAAAAAGTATTTGCTTTTTACTTAAAAATTTGTTTAAAAAAACAAAAAACACATAAAAATTTTTGATTTTAAAACAAATTTTTAAGTAAAAAGCTAATACTTTTTTTATTCATATCACCCAATGTTTCCAATTTTTAACTGAAGGTCTTTGGGAATTGAAGGTTTTGTTATTAAATTGATACAATTTCGTTAATACTGAAGTTATTATAATATTAAACGTATCTTCTTCCTGAGTACTGATCACAGATTTTTATATTTTGGTTAACATTAAAAAAGATATTTTATTAAATTATTTTATTCTTAAACTGATAGAATTTTTTTATTTGTTCTTGAGTTAATATTTAATAAGTTGTTATCTAAGAAGAAAAAAAATCATATTCTTCTTCCACCTAGAAATAATATTTCAAAGTCTGTTAAAATTAATTAAATATTTAATCAACGATAACACGCGTTTTCGCATTAAAACTACGATTTTCAAAAATTATTATTACAAAGTATTGTGCAAAGAGTTGTTTGACAGTAACAAAATTTACTGTAGTATTTGGAATTGTTAATTTTTTTGTTGGCTTTTTTCACTAATTTTGATTTTTTTGTCTCAAGCATAATGAATACTGGATATAAATAAGTACATACGAGGGTATGTCATTAAGTCAGTGTCTTTTTGAATTTACCTCCTTTTAATTGAAATGGCAACACTGGCCTTGTCAACAGGCAACTGCCAGTTGACTCCTGTCTCAGTTAGCCGACTGTAATGTAAAGTAACTGCAACAGTAAGAAACAGCTGATCAATATTGTTATGTGAAAAGTAATGAAAATGGTTATAGAGATGTAATGTAACGTAACCTAATTTTCATATAAAAATATCGATCAGCTGTTTCTACGTTGCAGTTACTTTTTACATTTGAACAAGCTGCATCATTAAGTTTGTGTTTGGCAGTCGTTAACAGCAGATTACTGCGCCTTTTGAAGAGAAAATGGAAAAAAGAGAATTTTGTGTGCTTCTTAACAATTATTTATTTTTTTTTCGGAAAAAACCCATGACTCAAACCAAGGCTAAGCTTGATAAATACTGTAGGGACTCTTCACCATTAATTTCAATGCTAAAAAGGTGGTTCATTGAATTTCGTTGTGGCCGTACATGCCAAACATTCTGGACGACCAGTTGATGGCTCTACATCCGAAACAATTGACAATATTCACGATATGGTTTTAGCCAATCGAAGCCATAGACATCTCACAAGGCTCTGTGATTTCAATTTTGAATGATCAATTGGGTGCTTTCTGCAAGATGGGTGCCATATTTGCTCACAATCGACCACAAACGCATGAGCAGTTTCCATGGCAAAAATCCATGAATAAGGCTACGAATTGCTTCCTATCCGCTATATTCTTCAGATTTAGCCCCGAGTGACGATTTCTTGTTCCCAAACTTGAAGATTTGATGACCTCGACAAATCATATTTTTCGCAAGGATAAATAAATTGAAGAAACGTTGTACTAAGTGTATAGAACTCATAACTATATAAAATCCTGTGTTTCTTTAAAAAAAATTACTGAATTATTGACCCACCCTCGTATACATGCGCACAAATGCATTTTTAAAAAAAACGTAACAAAAGAACGAAAAAAAAAGAAAACGGCTGGCTGTTCCGTTCATCTATGTATGTGTTGTCAGAATATTTACAACTAACTTTGATGTTATTTGTTCATTAATAATTATCACATGTAATTTGGCTTAAAAGCGTTACGAAATTGTATTTTTTGAAATTAAATTTCAATAAGTTTAAATATTTTCAATGTGCCAAGGCATTCTTGACAGACTGTACTTATGCACATGTCGCTCGTTTACTCAAAAAACGTCATAACTCAAAAAAAAAACGCTAAAAATCTGTTGGCAAGACATTTGTTTCAGTTGTTTGTCTTGCGAACAGTGTTTTTTAGCCTTTGTTTTAGAATATTTCTTGAAAAGTCTTATAAATGGTCTTGTGCAGGACACTAATACTTACGTACCCATGTAAATTATGTATGTACATACAATTTTAGAAATAAAACTCACTTTGGTGCTCCTCCCGCAGCGATTAAATCGAAAATTGTGCCCACTAAAGGTAAACCTTTAACCACAGGAATAGGGCATGTATTATTTGAATTTTCCTCAACGTTACATTCGACTTTGCTTCCACAGAGAATATTAAACAGAATATTGTACAACTTCAGCCATAGAATTTTATATAAATGCCTAACCCATAATATCGTGGAGTGATAAATATTTTTTGAAGACATTTCTTTTTTAATAATTTTTTATTTTTCTTGGTTCTTTTTTTTTAATAACAAGTTTTATTTAACGCTTTATCATCAAAATAGGTAGGTATGTATGTATGTAGTTGCATTAAATTCACTCAGTACTTTAAATAAATTTATGTTTGTGTACCTGTGTGCACATGCAGTGTTTATATACGCTTGCATTCATGTATATAGTATGTACATACTGATGCACTTATATAAATTTATATATGTAAGTATGGTTTCTTTTAGAAATATAACAACACTGTAAAGATTCTGTTAGATATGTATGTATGTACATAATTAAGACAATTTAACACGCACTCCTTCTTAATTTTATTATGTGTACATATCGCTCATTTACCAAACAACATCATAACTCAAAAAAGCTAATTTGACAGAAGAGAGAGAGTTTGAAGTTTGCAATTTACATGCAACTTAATGGAAAAAGAAAATTTTATTTTTCTCTCAAGGGTGGAGTTAAACAAGATATTTGTATAAAATTTTTACACAATATGCAGGATTAATATAATTATAAGTATTAATTCTGCTAACTAACTGAAAAATTCCATTTTTTGTGTTATGACGTTCTTTGAGTAAATGAGCGATATGTACAGGTATTATGGTGAGTACACATTTGGCGTTTCTTTTGTTGTCATTTTACAAATGTATGCAATGCCATCATTCACTTTATTGTTTGTTTTTTTTTTGTTTGCAATGCAATGCCGCAAAATAAAAAATATCTGAAATGACTAACGTTGCCACTAGTAAATACTGATGCGATGTCACAAAATGCCATAATGTGTATTCAGCATAATATTAGTAATATTGCATGATTAAAATAGCTACAACCATATGTATGGCGGCATATGTACACACATACAAACATATGTAGTATGCATGTTTGTAACGTTCGAACTAATTTTCCAAGTCCCGATTTAAAACTTCTACTTAATTCTTAAAGCGCTTGAAGCGATCTGATGAGCTAAACGAAAAATTCCAACATTCATATGGGAAATAAAATACTTATATGTACTTACTATGTATATTCTATTAATAAAATAAAAACAAAAAGAAAAATCGTAAATCAATGAATAATACATACATAATTGTATTCAACAATTTGAATTTGTAATTCTTCGAATGTATAAAATAACTGCTGTGGTACAGCAGAAGTGTGTATGGATCTCCAAAACGGACACATGGCACGTTATGTATGTATGTATGTACATACATATGCGTTTGAGCAAAAAGTAATTTTAACCAGGGATCGTAACGGTTATAATTTTTATTTTAAAAATTACTTTTTAATAATTATTTCTTGATATTTATGGCTCGATTATGGATGGCAACCGAACTTCAGTTGCCGAGTTAACTAGCAACGCAACTGAAACTAAAATTGGTATTATGTATTGCAACTTCCTCCAGTTGCCAAAAAGTTACCGAAAATACGATTATGACTGATTGGCAACTGAAATTAATGTCAACAAAAATGCAAAATATAAGAAATACAACTTGCTTAAAGCAAAATCATTAAGTAAAAGTAAGTAAAAATTATTAGTTAAGGGCCACTCAGACTATAATACAAGTATTAATACTTTTGACGAAAATGCATCCCTGGTCTTATATTTGTTTAAAAAATTTCAAAAAACAATAACAACTCAACATGTTAGAGCTGCATTTTCCACAAAAGTATTAATACTTGTATAATAGTCTGAACGGTGCTTTAAGTGGAATTAATTGCTGATGAAGAGACGGCCTAAAATAGGTTTTAACAATCTGTTTTAACTTTAAATCATATTTTCTTTTTAATATGCAAAGAAGTAACTCCAGAATAAAAATAATATAGCACATAATTTTTAATTTTTTCACTTTTTACTATACAGCAACTACAAATTTGTGGTTGCCAATATGGCAACTGAAATTACCAGCTGTTAGTTGCCAGTTGCCATCCGTAATACAATTTCGACAAATAGCAACGCAACTACAGTTCGGTTGCCATCCATAATCGAGCTATTATTTACTCCTCAGAAAATAATAGTTGTTTTTTTATTTTTATTTATAAAAATAGTTATTTCTTTATTTTTATTTATTCCTGTAAAAAACTCTTATTGTAGTATGAATGTTTAATTAAATTTACTTATTTATAATTTATTCGTTTTAAAAATTAAAATTTTATTGAGCAAATAAATAGAAATCAAAAAGTTAACGTTATTTTGTGAGGAATAAAAATCAAGAAATAACTTTTGTTTTCTGAGGACTAAATAAAAATCGGTGGAGTTGAGTTTTTTAATAAAAATTAAAATCATTGCGTCTATAGGTAGTCCATGTAACATGCAGTATCTTGATATATTCCTTGAGTACGCAGTACTTCTCTATTAGTGTGGATTTTTCAGTTTAAATTTGGAAAATAGTCGTTATTTACCATCAAACGGTATGTATTTGCTAAATTAAAAATACATACGATATGTGACGCGCAAAATAGAAAGGGACCTAAGGGTAAAAATTGGTGTTGTTCAGGAGAGCCATTTTAAAGATATAAATACGTGTATCTTTGACTGACTTCAATTTCATAAAACGCGCATATCTCTGGGAGGGAACACTTTTGGGGCATGGGATCGGTCTCATTCGATGCTCATATGTCCATGTCAAAAAAAAATTAAAATTGATTTTTTTACCCTTAGGTCCTTTTCTCTATGCGCTGTCACATACATATATGTAAATTAGTGATGCACGAATATCGTATTCGAATTGCCGAGTATTCGACCATTTTCAGGCGAATACGAATATTTTTTCAAAGAAATTAAATAAATAAATCCTAAACGAAATTTAAATAAATTACTAAAAATTTTAGTTTGTACAAATACATTAATTTTTTATAGAAATTTGTGCTTGGTATCATTTTCAAATATTATTCAATGACGATCATGTCTATATATTTCACATATAATATTCGTATTCACGAATATCGTTTCAAATATTCGTATTCGTATTCGCGAATATCAAAAATTTACATTCGTTACTTCACTAGTGTAAATATAACAGAAATGTTTTCTTATATACCCTTAAAACTACGAAAGTAACGAATACCGAAACCGATTCCGATATATCGGCAATATTTCTGATTTGTCAATATATCGATATCGGCGATATTTTACTGTCGATGCGGCGATACTTCTTAAATTTTTGTAGACCTGTTTTGAACAAAAAATTCAATTTTCAACGATTTTTTTTGGCATAAAAATTAAGAGAAATAACATATTAAAAGCAGAATATAAAGTCTAAACAGAAAAATTAAAAGTTTCTTTTGTTTTGCCTTGCACCATAGTAGTGAAATGTTCTCTCAATGTTAAATCATGTATGTATGTATTTAAAAAATAATAATTTGTTTTTTGTTAATTTCAGAATGAATTCATTAATAAATTTCAATAATTTCTTACACTATAATTTTTTATAATAAAAGGTTTTGTTAATTTTAACTTAAGTTCAGTTTCAATATACGTATCGGTATCAGTATCGGCGATATTTCTTTTTGAGTATCGGTATCGGTATCGGTATCGGATCGGCAAAACGGCGTATCGTTACTTCCCTAGTTTAAACCTCTATGGAAATGTTGTCATTATTATAACCCATCCAAGAAATGTTAATAAAATTTACTATATGACATTTAAGGAAAAAATTCATTAAATATTTAATTCCAGGAATAAATAATGCAGCTTTTTTAATTTAGCAATTTCTAGCCTTTTTTGAACTGTCAAGTTTTTAACGGTGATTTGATTGAACTATAATGGTTACGGAAGGAAATTTTCATCATATGTATACAATGTACAATGTAATTATTAAACTTTAAGAATATTATATTCTATTAGTTTCTTGGCGAGAGCCGACAATCTGATGATCGGATTCATCATTATCTTCTATTCCTCCTTGCATAGACACTGAAGTTTCTAAACAAAAATTGCTGTGTGGAAGCCCAGTCAAATCTACTTATGCACATATGTATGTATGTATATTAAGCCTAAAAATGTGGATTAATTCTGCGTTATTACCTCAAAATATGCTTATCTTTTATAATTATAAATACCCTTTCGGAGACACTAAGAAAAAGTACAATTCCCTTTTTAAAATTGGCAACGGTAACCCTGCATGCAACAACCACAACCATTTGCTTAGCATGATATCAAACCGAACATGTTGCGAAGGGTTTCTCTATTTTAAATCAAAGAGAAATTGTGATGGCAAAGAAGTTCTAAAATTGTACCAACAGATTTGTAATGTTGCATTATATATGTAATATGTAATGCTGTTGTAATTTCTCTGCTGCATGTTAACTAGGCATATTATTTTTGGTTTACCTGTTTTGAAAATAACAAAATAACTAGAAAATACA
Source organism: Tachina fera (assembly GCA_905220375.1). Taxonomy (NCBI): domain Eukaryota; kingdom Metazoa; phylum Arthropoda; class Insecta; order Diptera; family Tachinidae; genus Tachina; species Tachina fera. Next base: position 184,917,688 of record LR999963.1, read on the forward strand.
ATAAAAAAATTTCAATATAAAAATGTTTTATCAAAAAAAATTCTGTGGAAACAAATTTAAACAAGACTACAAAGAAAAAACCCTTTTTTGAAACAAGATTTTATTATTAGTTAACAAAATCAACTAAAAAGTTAAATATAAAAAAAAATCAAGTTAAATATTGAAACATTTTATTACAGACAGATAACGGGCCGGTGAATAATTTTTATTATTATTATGTTAAACAAGTTCACTTTTTAGACATTTTGGATAAACTGAGAACCATGTGGGTTTTTCATTGTTTTTGTAATCCTGAAATGAATGTGCCATGCCTTAAACCTTATTGCACGTCTCCATGCGCAATATTTATTTCTGAACATAAGCATAACGTCGGCAGCACTACGTCACAAATATGATCGTGTACAACCTTATGTTCTAAGCTATAGAACACGCATTGTGAAATTGGACATAAATTTAAAAAATTCACTGTGCATGGATCAATGTTTCTTGGTTTTATTTTAATTTATTTAATTTGATTTAAAAGTAATTTATTTATTTTCGTTTTATTATACATTAAAAATGCTGTATTTTTAACCCAGCCACAAGTTTATTATATTTAATTCACAGAAACAACAAACGTCTATGAAATTTTACAGCTTATGTTCAACATTAATTCTTCGAAATAAGTTTGAACAACTATTTCTCAATTTATTTGCAAATAAATGCTTCTTCGGTCCACATGTGGACATATGGTGTTGGAAATAGAATTTGACAGTTGAGAACATAATTATTTTCAAGTTTATTGCGCGTCGAGACCCCCAGTTATCAATTTAAGAGATTTGTAAATACATATTTATAGGCAAATTTAAACTTCAAAGAAACTTTGTTGATTTTGTACTTATTTAAGAGAAAATTTTAAACTTCATATCTAAATATATTCATTATATGTAAATGTTATATATTATGTTATGGCTATGTTTTGTTACAGCCTGAAAAAGTACGTACTATCGAAGTTCGATTAGTTCCAAAAACCGTTGGGTATACAATAAAAAATTGCCCATCCCTGGCTAAATGCATTTAAGGGGAGAATTTTTGGTTTTGCAAAACAGTTGTGTTTGAAGTGCTCGCTCGAAATGGTTTGGTCGAAAGAACGGACGGCGGTCTGCTGAAATTGAATATTAGCGTGCTTTTAATTAATTTGGCTTACTTTGTGTAATACAAAAATAACCTGTTGTGTGTTTATAAAAGAAAAGTGAATCTTAAAGAAAAATATAATGAAAAATCAATCGAAAATCTTAAATAAATATTACAAACGCTTAAGTTATTTTGTTATTTGACTAAGTTTGGTCAATAAACTATTATTTGGTGCAGTTATTTCGTTTCGTTTCGTGTCCAAGTTATTAATCTAAATTCCATTACACAATTATTAGTTTTTAAAGCAAAAAAAAAAAACATCTGCTTATACATATATACATACATAGATACCTAGTGCATACATATGTGTGTACATATGTATGTATACAAAATAACAGAGTTCAAATTCGGCTACATTATCGTGCATAAATTATCGTATTTATAATTGTTGTATTCAATAAGTTGTGAGTAAAAAACTAAAAGAAAAAATATGCCGAGAATAAAAGTAGTTGTGGTCAAACTAGGAAAATATTTGATGAAATAAGTGTATTTTTCTTTTTGGTTTATAGTTTATGTCAATTAATTGTACATACATCACATGAAAATAAAGTGATGTTATTATCTAACAGCTACACGATTGTTTGCTGGGAGTTATTTAATTGGAACTTGTCTAGTTTTATGAATAAATTTTTAAATAGAATAGATAGGTACGTTATTTTATCAAATATTTCCAAAGTGTAACCGCACACTGAGGAAAAATTTAATCATCATCGTTCTATTTTCTGGTGACCACATACATAAATAAATTTTAAATGGCGCTAACAAAAACCTAAATGCAGTTGATAAGAAAATGACCTTAATTATTTTGGTATTGTAGTGCAAGATTGTTTTTTATAATAATCCTGCAAGCAAAAATCCTGCAAAATTTTACATACTGTGAGCGCCAAAAGAAAGTGTACAGTTTCAGGATGCTAAACAAAATTAATGGCCAATAATAGAATAGAATAAAGGAAAGATTGGATTGAAAATCCGTCTAATATCATCTCAACTCAAGATGAAAAACACGCCTATTGTTACACAAGACGATACACTCGCAAAGAATGTGTGCAGTTGTCTCGTCATCTTCTAAACATAAACTAGACAAGGGTGAACGAACTTGGTTACTTTTCCAGAGAGGATATATCAGTCCAAAGTGAACAGAAAGAAATCCAGTAAGAAGTCGTAAATCATTCCTGTTGAGTTTCAGGATGCCACTATATGAAAATGGCTGTATCAATGGTTTGGCCTGCCTTAACCAGAAGAAGTCAGCCACAGTTTCTTTGCGGTCGAAGTATCATCTGCTTTGATCAGATAGATTACAGTCGACCAACTAACGCCACAAATCGGAATGGAATTTCATAAGAACTGCTATATGCGCGCCCTTATAATTTGACCAATGCTTTGTTGTCCTTTTATTTTTAAAACTGATTCCAGCCTTCTATGCATCGATTCCATCAATATACATAAATATTACCCCCATTGGAATTTTTGATCACTCCTCCAGCAAGAGCTTTTGCTGGTTGCAGGAGCAAAGAAGAACATTTTTATATAAATATATATTAGATAACCCCAAATGCCGAAAGTATTTATTTTATTCGCTGTACCGACAGTTTGCGATAGCATGGGCTTAAAAAATTGCGTGTGTGTAAAAATTGAAAAAATTAACCTTCTTCACTATAAACCCTTTTGGCACCATAACTTTCAAATGGGACATTTTTCGGGAAAATTTTATATAACCATTTTTTTCATAATATATCGCAGCAAAAAAAGTGATGAAAAAAGTAGAAAAAGCACCACAACGAAGCACTTCAAACTCCGAGCAAAAAGTAGTGAATTTTACATTAGCGTGTCATTGGAGCGAAGTGGTTTGTTTTTGCCAAGCCGTGAGCGCATAAGATTTACTTTTTATTTGCTATAAAAACTCTAAAATAAGGTGTAATTTTTTATTGGTGAAGTAAATCAAATATATTTTACATTTAGGATGTGGTTATTAACCACTTTTCCAAAGCACTTAAATTAATGTTATAGGAAGGGGTGCTTATTCACTTGTTTTTTAGCCGACTTGGAAAGGAAAGAAATAATTTTCTGTTCGTTTTTGAAGTTGAACAATTTGTACTTTTAAGCATTTAAATCAATCGGTCAATTTTATTAGCTTACGGGCTTGCTGGAGTTTGAAGTGGTTCGTATCAGTAGTTGTGGTGCTTCTTCTACCTTTTTTGATAACTTTTTATTGGGTTTTTATTTTAGAGGATAATAATAGTAAAATAGGTGATTTATCATTACTTTAGATATGTGATCAAAAATAACTTCTTTAAACCAGAATAAAATACATAACCTATTTTGGAAGTAATTATGAAGTGCTTTCTAAAGAAGTACTCATTTTATTTTTTGCTGGGATAGTATAACATTTTTCCTCTATATAATTTTGCCCTAATTATGGCCTATCATGGTCCTTTAATGTGATAAAACTAAGATTTTTTTTAAGGTCTGCAACAGCCCTCCCTAAAAATTTAATAGCAATAAATGAAAAAAAAATTACTGCCTATTTTCTTTTGACTTTTGTTATAAAACTAATAACAATTACAATCCCTGCTATTTATATGTACTTACGTTGAGACATTCGGTAGAATATGAAATTAAATAAAATATTTACCATTTTCCTATATTTTTTCCAGGAAGTACATATGTACATGTACATATTAATTGCTACAAGATTATTAAAGTTAAAGGTGGTTATTAAATCTGTTCTACCCAGCGACGTTCGGACTTTAAATAGAATGGAATAAATAAATAATTATTGTTTATTTATATGGGCCATTGACTTTTTATAAATAATTGCTTATAATTTCCCTAATATGTACATATGTACATACATATTTATGTATATCTGGAGTTGTATTCTTATCTTAATGCTTATCTCAATAAAAAATGTTCAACATGTACATATGTATGTATGTATTATATAATGCCTTTTTCTTTACCTAAAATATTTAATCATAATCAAAATATTGGCATGCAAAAAATTTAATTTAAAGAAGTATTTTCATTTTTTCCTGCTTAAATACTGGTGAATGTACAGACATACATACATACATATAGTTATCTGAAATGTAAAATTACGTAACTGCAATTTTTTAAATTTCATAGGAGATATAAAAAACTAAACAAAACATATATAAATATGTATCAGCGCTGTAAAAGATTGCAATCAATTTAATTGCAATCACTTAATTTCACGTCAATGATATCTAATTTTTTGATTGCAATCGAAACCGTAAATTGATTGCAATCAATTTTTTAAAATTAATTTATACATCAATCGATTGAAATAAAATTTGATTGCAATCAATTTGATTGCAATTAAATCTTAATTGCAATCAAAATGAAATCAGAATCAAAATAATCGTTCTCTTCAAACTAAACTCCTTCTTCTAGAAATAAATCTGATTCTTATAATTTTGAATTGCCAATAATTGTCATTTTTGTTTTAAAAATGTTTTAAAATTACTGAACATAATTTTTAACTGCAATCCGATAAGTTTTAAATATTTTATATTACAATCTACTTTGCGGGAATTTTTTTTACCGTCGTAGCTGACTCAAGTGTCAAATTGCTAATAATATTCATTGTTAAAAGTGAACAAATTAAACGAATTAGAATTTGTTGGTTTCCACCACAAATTTAGTGGTTTCCACTAAAATCTGGGGCTTCCCAGTAATACTATATAGGATCCTATAGCCCGTGAATTTACAGGACACAAAGGTCAAAACCGCAAGCTTAAACTCAACCTCTCTAAGCACTCTACAATATATTATTAAATGCTACCCCTTTAGGTTTGATTTCAGGCAAATTGATTTCAACAAAAATTTTATTGCAATCAAATTGATTGCAATCAATGATTTCTAAAAATTTTTTTTTCAAAATGATTGTAATCACGAAAGATTGCAATAATATTATAATTATAATATTATTATAATCAAAAATAATTCATAGTCAGGCTTAAGTTCAGTAATTTCAATTCGTATTGAATTTTCAATTTTTTGATTAAATCAATTTACGATTTTGATTGCAATCAATTTTTTTTAAATTAATTTATACATCAATTGATTGCAATCAAATCTGATTGCAATCGATTTGATTGCAATCGATTTGATTGCAATGAATTTGATTGCAATTAAATCTTAATTGCAATCAAAATTAAATCAGAATCAAAATAAACGTTCTCTTCACACGAAACTCCTTTTTCTAGAAATAAATCTGCATCTGATAATTTTGAATTACCAATAATGGTAACTTTTGTTTGAAAAATGTTTTAAAATTACTGAACATAATTTTTAACTGCAATCCGATAAGTTTTAAATATTTTATAATACAATCTACTTTGCGGGAATTTGTTTTACCGTCGTAGTTGACTCAAGTGTCAAATTGCTAATAATATTCATTGTTAAAAGTGAACAAATTAAACGAATTAGAATTTGTTGGTTTTCACCACAAATTTAGTAATTTTTACTAAAATCTGAGGCCTTCCACTAATACTATGGAGGATCATATAGCCAGTGAATTTTCAGGACACAAAGGACAAAACTGCAAGCTTAAACTCAACCCCTGTAAGCACTGTATATTGTATATTTTATTGAATGCTACCCCTTTAGATTTGATTTCAGGCAAAAGGCAAATTGATTTAAATCCTATGATTTCAACAAAAATTTTATTGCAATCAAATTGATTGCAATCAATGATTTCTAAAAAAATGGTTTTGAAATCACTAAAGATTGCAATTTTGTAATGATTTCATTTTGAAATCAAAAGAATGAAATAAATATGGCTGAAATCAATTTGATTGCTATCACAATTGATTGCAATTTTTTACAGCTCTGATATGTACATGTGCATTTCCTGGGGTCACGAACGTACGTTCGTACGATTTTGATGTACAAAAAATATAGGAAGCAAAACTTTTCCAAGCATTTTTTTTTGCGATTTGATAGCATTTCGGAAGCTCTATGTTTAGCGCAAAAAAGGGATTTCATCGAGTTTAAGTTTTCATATTAATAGTAATAAACATGTGGTCACAAACGTACGCAAAATAGAAGTCAACTTTGGCTGACAGTAGTGAAATGTAAAAATCTGCGAAATGGAACAGAATAATGAACAGTGATTAATTTATTTTAAAAGTGTATTAATGTAGGTCTCTATCAAGTACTTACACAATAAAATATCTCTACTGGTTTTTATTTAATTGGCTTAATTGCCGGTTGGAAACGTACGGGTCGCAAACGTACGATTTTTCCACATGTTTTTTATTATTATCACCATGCCCCTTTCCCATTTTCGAACTTTTTTTTGTTCTTCTTACACTTTTCTCTTCTTTCTATTTGGTAATAGAGAGATTTTGAAGAAAGAGTGCAAACATATCATATTTTTTATATACATATAAATGTCTTTACAAGTAGCTTAAAAAGAAAATCTAAAATTTTCCAGCTTCCAGCCCAATTTCCTCAGCTAAAACAGCTGAGATATGTTATTAAACCATTCCATTATATAAACATAGACTTTTTTATAATTATAAACAATAAAACACGAAGATAATCAACATTTAATTTTTCCATCCTGGTAGACCATTTCGGTTGAAATGCCCATATGTATGTAGGTATGTTCAAGTGACTGAAGTAAAGTTTCTTTATTTTCATTTTTAACCAACTTAAAACGGGGGAGGTTATCATTTCATCTATAATTTTTACATTTTACAACGATTCTTTTTTGTCTGAGGGGTATAGCTCCCATTTGGTATTATTGTAAAAAAATGGGCGGGTATACGCCCATTAATTTTTTTTATTTGATTTTATGATATATTACCTATTTGATTGCTACGAAACATACCCAACACACTGGGCTCTCGTAACAACACAATCTCAAAGTTAAAAAAACGGGCGGTGCCACGCCTATTAAAACTTAATATTATATTTTATATGCTTCTATGTGACCGATTTTTATAAAACTTGGCACACACATTGAGCTTTTAAAACTACACTATCTTGCATTTAAAAAAGTGGGCGGGACCACACCCATTAAATTTTTATATTATATTTTCATAAAACAGCACACATCTTGAGATCATAAACAAATACAATCTTTCACTTAAAAAAAGTGGGCGAAGCCACGTATTTAATCTTGTGTTAACAAAAGTGGGCGGGAATACGCGTATGAAATATTAGTATTAAATTATATCGAGCCCTTTTTTCAATTTTATCGTAACCTGCATGTTATCGAAAATTTATTTTTTTTATTGAATTTAAAATTTTATGGGCCTACTACCCATGGTGTGGAACTATAAAAATGGCAAAAAAATTTTTTAAAATTTAAGATACAGGTTGTACAATTTTATTGTAAGCGACAATTTCCTTACAAAAAGAAATTTTAATATTTTAAAAAACCTTCAGCTGAAAAATTTGATTTTTGTCGCTTACAATAAAATCGAAAATAAGGCGCGATATGTCCTTCTACTTATCGGAGTCCCACGAAACTTGGAAAAGAATTTGGGCTCTTAAAATAACATAATTTTGTGCTTTGGGCGGGACACAAATTGAGCTCTGAAAGTGACGCAATGTTGAATTTATAAAAGAGGGCAGACACTAATATTTGCCAAATTAGTCATGACCATGCCCCCTTGACACTAAAATTTTAAAATAAAACTTGAAAAAAAATTAAACCTACTACAAATTATTTTTAAATCTTTAGTGCTTATTTTTGAAGTATATTTAAATTTCCTTTAAGTTTTATTAATTCGGCTGATTGTAATAATGAGCGCATTCATAAGAAGTAGCTGTTGAGCTCAACAGTTGTGAAACTGCTGGCAACTGTTGGCCCCAACAGCTACTTCTTAGAAACGGCTTGATGTATATAATGTAATTGTATATCTTTATTTCGTTACTTCATCGCATTTGTAATGTAAAACTTAACAAATAATTGTTGCTGCCACCTAACAAAGCATATAAAAGGAATAGCTCTATTTGACCAGCTGTTCAGGCTGAGCACAACGTGTTGACTATAGGTAGCGAAAAAATTTTATGATGGAAAATTACTCAACTGTTGAGTGGAGCGGAGATACTCAACTATGCGTTTCTAAGACAAACACTCAACGGTTGCGCAACTGTTACGTCTTATGAATGCGACCATTAAAGATTTGAAAATATGTTGGAATATGATTTTCGAGGTAACACCCCAGCAAAAAATTACTCATTACCACCAGAACTACTTGCCCTATAATGACTTACTTTTCTGATTACCAAGTTTCATTACTCGCTTACAAATGACATTACCTAAAATTTAAAATAAATTATGTACAAGTTGCTAAATGAGGTGAAATAATTTTTTTAGATTAAATAGATTACGTGAACAAGTTGCCAAATAATTCTCAAGAATCGATTATCTTAGTCCCACACCTTGTTAAAATCATTTAGTTGGTAATCAAGTAAGGAAGAGCTTCCACCAAAAATGCTTCATTCCAAACTCGATTACCTTTTTTGAAATTTTTTGCTGGGGCCCAATGAAGAATTAAAAGAGTGTTTTTGAATTTTTGTTTGTTAGTTACGTTGTTTTGTATTTCAGCTGACGATATGTACGTTACTAAGAACTACGTATTTAAATAATAAATAAACAAATCAAGAATCAAAGACAAAACAAAGAATAACTTATGTTGTATTAATGAAATAATGGAAATTCTTGTTCTGATAGATTAAAAATTGCTGTTGCAGAATTTATTGCAAATTTAGGTTAAATTACAAGGTCTCGATTGACCAAGCTCAAATGGTTTGAGTTTTAATAGAGATTTGTAACCTACAATAAGCACATCTATTATGCATATTTTCATTTGGCTGATAAGAAAATAATATAAATATTTACATACATATGTATATACATACATGCATACATGCATATGCAAATGCACGTATAAAAATGCTCTCTCTCTAATCACAAGTTTCAGAGCAAAAGTTTCTTTTGCTACTTTAAAATAAAGCATTTTATTTACAGTATGTCTATAAATCGACTAACATCACGTAGCAGTTATCTGTGTTTTAAAAAAATTTTTAATTATGTATGTATAGCGTTGTTATAAAAAATATAAAAAAATAACAAGAATTTGCAGATATTATAATCTGATAATTTATACATTTACATATATCTTTTTCAGTCGCTTAAGTAACTAAATCCGATATGGATAGCACACAAAAGCCACAAAAAGAAAATCCCCGCAGATATGCCAATATATTGTCACAATTAATTTTTGGTTGGTCCATGCCGATGCTGTATAAGGGCTCACGGCATGGTCTGACCTCTGACGATCTAACAAAATGTTTACCAGAAGATTTCTCTGAAGATCTGGGCGATAGACTAGAAAGGTTTGTATATAAAAGTCAAATAAAGCAAACAAAAATACTAAATAAAACGGACTGTTTTCGGAAATGCATCACTGCTTTGCATGATACGAGAAATCTTAAATTTAACATTTTGTGCTCGAATTCGAAACTTTTTTTTTTAATAATTGGCGGACTTGGTGGGTAAACCTAATTAAAGTACGCTGAATCTAATGGTGCTAACCATTTTTTAGGTTAGCTCTGGTTTAAAAAATAATTAAGATTGAAAACTTGGTTAAAAGGACCTAAACATCAAAATTTTTCCTAGTTTTCTACCATCTATCAACCTTTATGTCGATATATGTATATCACATGAAAAGACATGTGTTGATGAACTTGCGTCCTGAGAAATATTTTTGAAATTTTTTTTTTAGTCAGAAATAATTCATAGTTAGGCTCAAGTTCAGTAATTTCAATTCTTATTGAATGAAAAATATTTTTACTAATTAATGTGAGTTTCTAAAGAAGAGAAGAAAAATTAAACTTAGACTTTAAGCTGGGGGAAATACCGATACTTTTCTGTGCAGCCACGCACTTCATCAGCACCCTAGTCTATCTACTTGGGTAGAGATTCTTATTAACATCAGCTATTTAACTTAAATGTAAAATGAAACGGAATATATATTTTTTTTTAGATTTTTTTGCAATTTGTAAATTTTTTTCTTTGCAAATTTTTTTTAAAAATTACTTTAGGACGAATGTTCATCCAAGTTTTCAATCTTAATAATTTTTTACAGGAGAGCTAACCTAAAATAAATAGTAAGCATCATTGGATTCAGCGTACTCGAATTATAATAATGGAAAAGTAATCTGAATTACTTGAAATTACAAAAAAAATCAAAAAGAATCAAAAGTAATTAAAAATAATCCGATTACTTTTAAAGATTACTTTTAATTCTTTTTGATTATTTATTAATAATCAAAAGTAATCTTTAAAAGTAATCGGATTAATTTTTGATTACTTTTGATTCTTTTCGATTCTTTTTTGTAATTTCAAGTAATTCAGATTACTTTTCCATTATTAGTAATCGTAATCAATTATTTATCAGAAATTCTTTTAAAGGGAATTATATAATCAGTACAATTCTTTTTAAAATATAATCTAACAGACTTAACTAGGCTTGACGGCTTTCCTACATGCAGAGTTTACTTTGCAAAGTCTTGAGTTTGTGGGAGCAAAAGCAAAGGGAGAATGGGTGCTATTTTCCCTTTCTTCTTACCAACAAAACTTTGCAAGTTAACTTTGCATGTGGAAAAACTTCCTAATGATCTTTGTCTAAACCATCTTTATTAGTTAACAATGAAGTATTAATTTACTAATTGATGATTTTTGTTTACTTCATAGACATTGGTACAAAGAAGTTGAAATTGCCCGTCAAAAAAACCGCCAGCCCATGTTGCGTAACGCAATTCTTAAAACATTTTGGCGTTCAGCTATTGTAGATGGTTTAATAAGTCTTATCTACATTACCATTAAGTGGGTAACAATTTAGCGTCTAGTATGACATAAGCAATACAATAAATTCTTATTAATTGCCATTTGATGTAAATTTTGTTATAGATCACTTATACCCGCTGTATTGGCACAACTATTGTTACAATTCCAAAAGCCTACAAATATTATAAATAATTCGTTTGATGCCCAGTTGTATGATAACAATTTAACACATCGCAGCTCTCGTTCCATTGAAGTCAGCTCGAACCAGAACAAAAACAATATCAGTAAGTGTTTAAAAAAAAATAATACATACATTTAATATCACATTAATTAGCTCTCGTGCGTGTTTGGTGATAACGAGCTAGTTTATGATTGTGGCCTACTAACATTGCTAGCGAAAAACTAATAGCATAAATAAAATTTTAGTTAAAAAACGAACATATTTATGCCATTGCTTAAAAATTTTTGTATTTTATTGTTTGCGAGAAAAAGATTTCATAATAATTTCATTTAGATTATTGTTGATATGTGCAAAACTTGTTTCTTTAATAATTAAAGTTTATAAAAAGAATTTTTAAGCATATGCAAAAATGCAAAAAAATATGAATAATAATTAATGAGATTTCTATACACCATTTTATTCTATTTCTATTTGAGTATAGTTTGAGTAGCAATATCTTTAGAAGTTTTTAATATAAATTGGAACATTTCAAATGCTAATGAAATAATCGGCAGTAACATTAATCTTTGACTAAAATTCATTATTAAATATAAATAAAATAATATATCTTACCATAACGGCCAAAAAATCTGTATGGGTCGATGTGTATGTACGTGCCCTTAATTATGAAAGTGGTCTAAATTATGTGCATTTTACCTTAGGCGTTATGTATAATCAAAAACTGGCATGAAGTTAACATAAGCGATAAAGTTAAATTTCGCGATAATGACCAGCGATGCCAACTTTTTATAACCCAAACGCGCTATTACACTTCTCAAAACGCGCTAGAACGCGTTAAGTTACAGCATTGTCAACTATTTATAGCTAAAACGCGCTGTTTTCCTACGCGCTGTTTTCCTACGCGCTAAACTTAATTTTAATAAAAGTCGATGCATGTATTAGTAAATGCAATTGTTTTTTTTAGTAACCATTTTTGCAATATTGCTTTTTCGAAATTATGCATATCCTAAACAAATAAAATCATTTAATACAGAACCAGAATTATATTTTTGTTTTAATTTTATTTGTCAAACTTTGTAACAAGTTATAGGTATAAATTCTCAAATACTTCAGCTAGAATAGATGCTTAATACTCGTAAGTTATATTTATTTGGGTCACGAGCAAGGGCGTAGCCAGGATCAAAAAAGGGGGGAGTTTTTAGGGTTCCGTACACCAAAGGTGAAAAAAATCGAAAAAAAGCGCCAAACGCGAAAAAGGCTCCAGTAACAAAATAATTGTTAATATGAAAAAAATTTCCAAAAATGAAAAAATCGCCAAAATTAAAAAAATCGCCAAATTGAAAAATCGCCAAAAAAAAAAAAAAACGAAAAAAAATCGCCAAAATTAGAAAAAAGAGTCAAAACTAAAAAAACGCCTAAATGAAAAAAGTCGCCAAAAGGAAGAAACGTCAAAAACCGAAAATCGTCGAAACGAAAAAATCACCAAAAAATAAAAAACGCCAAAAACCGAAAAATCGCCAAAACGAGAAAAAAATGTCAAAACTAAAAAATGCCCAAAATAGAAAAAAAATCCAAAAACCGAAAAACCGCCAAAACAAAAAAAAAATGGCCAAAATTAAAAAAATCGCCAAAATAAAAAAATCGCCAAAATTAAAAAAACGTCAAAAACGAAAAAAAATGGCAAAACTATATTTTATATAGGCTACTAAAGTTCGTATTGAATTACATATCTCGTGTCCGTACGGAACAATACGGACTAGTAAGCAATGACTACGGAATATTCATTGCTTACAACCATACTTTCTGTGCTGCAATGTAATGCTTCATGTCTCGTGTACAGGAAGGAATTCAAATAAATAAATATTTGTTAATAAAATAAAATAAATGTCTGTCGTTGTTTAAACCCCTCGGGTGGCAAGAAAAAAATTAACGCTGGCCGAAAATGACCATTGACGATGCTAGTGCCGCGTAGTGGCGTAATTTCAGTAGGCTGATTAGCGACATCAACATATGTTTGTAATAGAGATGTGACGAATAATAATTTCCAAAAATTTTGACTTTGCCTCTACCTGGCTACGCCCATGGTCACGAGTACGTTTACATATTTTTAGTTGTGAAATTTTAAAATATTTGCCATTATGCCACATTATTAAAATGCCTTTTTAATTCTAACCACCGTCAAGGGAATTTTATTTGGGACAACTGAAAATTTTATCATAGTTTTGGATACTAGAAAACTGTTAAATTTATACAAAGAAGTAAAAAATATTGAACTGAAATGGTGTTATTTACTTTACTCAAAACGCGCTAAATTAGCGCGTTTTTTAATAAACTATCTAGCTAGCTAGCTACTAGCTATATCGAAAAAAAAACGCGTTGGGCATAGTTAAAACGCTATAAATCTAGCGCGAAACGCTCTAAATTGGCATCGCTGTTAATGAGTTCATCTACTCGTATACAATTTCACATTAAAAATCACCGCATAATGTAGTTTTAACACACGATTACATTCTAGCATGATTTTAAATGTAAAATTGTATGGCAAAACACGTTACCACCGTGTTAAATTTTGCCACTTATTCTAACTTCATGCCAGTTTTTGATTATACATAAGCCCATTAATGGTCGCATTCATAAGACGTAACAGTTGCTCCACCGTTGAGTGTTTGTCTTAGAAACGCATAGTTGAGTATCTCCGCTCCACTCAACAGTTGAGTAATTTTCCATCATAAAATTTTTTCGCTACCTATAGTCAACACGTTGTGCTCAGCCTGAACAGCTGGTCAAATAGAGCTATTCCTTTTATAGGCTTTGTTAGGTGGCAGCAACAAATATTTGTTAAGTTTTATATTACAAATGCGATGAAGTAACGAAATAAAGATATACAATTACATTATATACATCAAACCGTTTCTAAGAAGTAGCTGTTGGGGCCAACAGTTTCACAACTGTTGACCTCAACAGCTATGTCTTATGAATGCGCCCAATAAATATTAATTAAATTTACATATATTAATCGAGACTAGTACAACTCTAAATTAAAATGTTGCATAATATAAAACTAATTTTTGCTTTGTATATATGAATAACCATATATTAACGGCCTATCCCACGATGTCGACAGAATACTTTCGATCGACAACTTGTATAGAAAACAACAATAACATAAGAAAATTTGATATTTGTTTTTGCAGACGGTTTAAATTCATTAGAAATTAACAAAAATTATTCCAACAATGAAATTCCCCATACATCGGGAACTGTTAGCAATCGCACCTTTGTTGAGGGCTTTAGTGAAACCATAGAAAACATTTGGGACGATGTTAACTCCCTGGGTGCGATTTTAGTTCTATCTACACTACTGGGATGCTTTCTAATACATCATGTTGATTTGAGGCAAAGATTAATGGGTGCTAGAATGCGTATTGCTTGTTGTTCGTTGATATATCGTAAGGTAAGTCTAATCTCTTAATTCAGAATGAATATTTTTTTCCATCAGCTTACAATGTAAAAAGGAAACAAATTCGAACAGTACCCTCTGTACTTCGAAACGAAAGCGAAGGCTTTTGAATTTACATGTGATTAATCGCTGGATATCGAACTTTGAGAATCCAATGTGAAATTCATATCAAGGACATCGAAAATTTCGTTCGTTGAGCAACGAATTTGCTATCGAACAGATCGATGCAGCATTTTAATATGAAAAATTTTTAAAAATCTAAGTACATATCGCTCATTTACTCGAAAAAAAAAATAGTTTGCTAGGAAACGAGTTCAATGTAGAGCTGTGTCGTTCATGAACGAACGAGTACAATTGAACGAATCAGTATAATGAAGGAAATAAGCCGGTCACCTTAATGAGCTGTTTTGGCTCAGCAGTACTGATAAAAAGTACAATTGAACGAATTGACCGAACGCACTTGGATCTTTTATTGTTGTTCATTAGAGATTGGTTTCACAATTAAGGTTATCGTGAATAAAATTCCACGTGAAATTTTTCCACTTTCCAATTATAATTTTTTGTTTTCCCTATTACGTGCTATTAGTTGGAAAGAATTCCCCGGAAAAATTTCACGTGGAATTTTATTCACGATAACCTTAATTGTGAAAATGTTTACTTGCTGATTTTTTTTGTGTTTCTCATACATTGTTATTTCCCAGCAAAACATAAACGCGTTCAAAATTAAATAATGTTTCATGCTTTTTGAGCATTTGTTTCTCCGAATGCATTCTGAATATCAAAGCAAGTCATAAATAATGCTATAATTTTTTATTTACTGGGTAATATATTCAAATAAATACCCAACGAAAAAAGCATGCAAAAACGAATTAAATCTCATCACATTGCTACATTTTCATAAAACAAGTTTTATTTCTAACAAATAACAAGAGTGTAGTAGCTCAATGGTGGGGAGTGTGCCATGAGAGTGTAGAGTAGGTTCGTATCCTGCGACAGAAATTTTTATTTATTTGTTGGTTTTGTACTTACGTTAAAAAAACATCATCGAATCAGGGAACTTGCATGGGTTTAAATTCATTAATTTGAATGGATATTCAAAGTATTTAAATTCTCTCACAAACACTTGATCTTCAATGACAAACTAATGTAAAAATCATGCATGTTTCACCTAAATCGAACCAAGGCGTCATCACTTGAACCCATGATTCAACACATGATTGGTCATGTTTTTTTGCTGGGTTATTTTGATTAGTTTGCTAAACGATTCATAACAAACGCATTGCATTTGTTTCGTTTTATTGACCGAATTAACAGTGTGATTGTTTACTTTTCGTTCTATTTCTTGAAAAGAGTGGATGAACGAAATGAACTAACTCGTTATTTTTGAGAAAATGAAAATGCAGTATTCAAAAACGTTCAAAAAGCAGATGTGCAAAAAAAATGAAGCTTGCCTCTATCTCTTGCTTCACCACCTGTGTTCTCTATCACTATACCTTTGATAAGGAAGATAACACCTAGTAATAGTAGTAGGCATTCATTGCCTGAGTATGACTTCTCTTAAAAAACTCGAAAGTTTCATTTTTTGAGATATGACGCTGTTTCAGTAAATGAGCGACATGTGTACGTTATATATTCAGCCTTAGGTTAGGTTAGGAAGGGTGGTGCTTTACCGCACCTCCACTCGGAGACCCAATTGGGTCCATTGTGATCCCCTTCTGTTGCCTAAAAAGAATAATTTACCCTCCCATTTGCAGCCAGAAGTGACCATATTATCCATCACTAAGCCACCGAAGTCCCATGATGAAGCCCCTGATGTCCTCTAGTTTACACTTCCCGACATCAGTAATGCTTTCATGGAAATGTCTGCTCAGCCATCTAAGCCTATGACGTTGCAGCTTCGGGCAATGACAGATAATATGTTCAATGGTTTCTGGTTCCTCTTCATCCCCGCAAATCCTACAAAAATCTGGCTTTCCTACAGTCACTAACAAGTTTCGATTTGACATTGTGTCCCTTCAAAGCTTTTAGCGCTGCCTGGCTGTCGACGTAGAAGGTTACCTTCTCACCTTCAGCTACATTCCTGGCCAACAGCTCCGTGGCCCTGAGGATCGCCAAGATCTCAGCCTGGAAACACTACATTCGTAGTAGCAGTCTGAAAAAACTACGAATGTTCGTTTCCAAGATATAGACACCAGCCCAGGTGCCTTCCCTCATTTTTGAATCTTCCGTAAAGTCTGCACTACCCTCATACAGCTTATCGGATTTGACTCAATAGTCCCTATCCGGAATTACCATTAAGGGTGTTCTATCAAAATCGATTTCAGCGACCTTATAGTCCGTAAATCACCAAAACCGATCTTATTTAAGATCCATGTGTGACCTGATATTCCTGTGCTCACCATATAAATATATATATACAGCCTTACTCTGAATAATACTCGTATCTACCCGGAGTTTATTCCATATTCATTGTTCCGCCATTTAAAAAAAAAAACTTTCCGTTAAAATAAAACAACTGGAAAAAATTTTCAACTTCGAAAATTCGAAGTTCTTCAAATTCGAAGTTCTTCAAATTTTGATTTTTAGCTCAATTAGGGGAATACTTAGAATTGGGCTGATATAATTTTTTCAAAATCGAGTATTTTTTATATTTCGTTATAAGCAAAATTGTCGAATTTAAAAAAAAGTTAGGTTATATTAGCGGTATATGCATATTTATACACGTACATATGTATATATATTATAAACATACATACATACGTTCATATATTACATGTTCTTTTTTAAACAGACAATCAGTCTTTCCATGAAAGCGGCCGGTCAGACTCCAGCTGGTTATCTTATCAATCTTTTGTCCAATGATGTCAATCGCTTGGACTATGGCTTCATCTTTGTCCATTGGATATGGATAATGCCGTTGCAGGCAGTTTTTATTTGCTATTTAATATCAACTAAAATTGGTTTGGCTGCCGTGGTGGGTGTAGTGGGTCTCCTAATTAAAACGATACCCGTGCAAACAGGTCTAAGTAAATTGGCCTCGAAATTACGCATGAAAATCGCCGAAAGAACCGATGCAAGAGTGGGCATCATGAACGAACTGGTGCAGGGTATACAGGTTATAAAAATGTATGCCTGGGAGAAGCCTTTTCAAAATGTGGTGAAAGAGGCACGCCGCAAGGAAATCAAACAGATTCGCTATGCCTCCTATTTGCGTGGTTTCTATTTAAGTACCATGGTTTTTACCGAACGTTCCACTTTGTATATTACAATAGCTGCTGCAGTTCTTATGGGAAACATTATCTCTGCGGACATTGTGTTTTCCATGGCTGGTTATTACAATATTTTGCAATTGGTGGCAGCCATTTGGTATCCATTGGCAGTGTCGTTTGGCGCCGAAGCCTTAGTATCATTGAGACGTATACAAACGTATTTGCAGCAGGATGGCTATGACGATAAGCCTGTTGGAGTTACTTATAGAGCTAATAATGAGGGTGACAAAGAAGCTGTGGTACTTAAACAGGTGGGCGCAAATTGGGATGCTACGAAGCCACAGAGAACTTTGGAGGACATTAACTTGGTGATTCCCAAAGGGCAATTGTGTGCAGTTATTGGTCCAGTGGGAGCAGGAAAGGTATTTTCAATAAGCAGTTAGATAGAGAGAAGTTTATTTCAATATTAACGACTTCATCTCTTTGCATAGAGTTCTATTATACAACTTATTTTAGGAGAACTGCCCATAAATGAGGGCGAGGTAGTGATACAAGGAGATGTATCTTATGCGGCTCAAGAACCCTGGCTTTTTACCGGTACTGTGCGCAATAATATTTTATTTGGCGAAACTTTCGAAAGTAAACGTTACAGAGATGTAACCAAATGTTGTGCTCTAACCACTGATTTTGAGCAATTACAAAATGGCGATAAAACCGTGGTGGGCGAACGAGGAGCTTCATTGTCGGGCGGCCAAAGAGCGCGTATTAGCTTGGCTCGTGCTATTTATAAGCCCGCTTCTGTATATCTTTTGGATGATCCCTTAAGTGCTGTGGATGCTCATGTTGGACGCCATCTATTCGATGAGGTTATTGGTCCCAAAGGACGTTTGGCCAGCGAAAAAGCCACACGTATATTGGTTACTCATCAAATTCATTTTCTAACTGAAGCCGACTGGATTGTAATTATGGAGAATGGGAGGATTTCCCGGCAGGGTACTTACAATGATTTGATATCTAGTGAATTGGATTTTGCCAAGTTGCTGGAACGTCCCAAATTAACGCGCGGAGAAAGTAGTAGTGTTTCAGAAAGCCAAGCAGCGTATGAAGAAGACGACGATATACCCTTTATGGATGGACAATATGATGCAGGCTATCAGCCCATTCGTAGAACAAGTACAAGCATTTCGTTTTCACGAAAGTCAGTAAGTTTTCAAAAAAAAAAAATGTGAGTTGTAATGATTTTAAAACAATTTTTCCAATTATAGGAAAGTTTAGAACGTGAAACAACCGAATGCAAAGAACTGGCTGAAGAACAGGCTGAGGGCGGTGTAAGTGGGCGTGTTTGGTGGGCATATTTCAGTGCTGGCAGCAGTCTAATGGGTTTCAGTTTTATGGTTTTTGTTATGATATTATCTCAGGTGGTGTGCAGTGGCTCAGATTATTTCGTTAATATCTGGTCTCAGCAGGAATATTTGCGTTCTATGAACCAAACCACCATTCTTACCACCCACGAGTGTCTTTATATTTATGGTGCTTTAATAGTTGGAGTGGTCATTGTAAGTTTAAAACACTAATATTGCAAATTATTATATATGTACATATATGTATGTATGTGTAATGAAATCTTATTTATCTTTAATTTCCACAGATGACCACCTTCCGTGGATTTTTATTCTTCAAGATCTGTATGCATACTTCCAAGGTGTTGCACGATCGCATGTTTTGTTCTATACTCAGTGCGACCATGCGTTTCTTTGATCAAAATCCTTCGGGTCGCATATTGAATCGTTTTTCTAAAGATATGGGTGCCATAGATGAATTTTTACCCAAAGCCATGATGGATTTCATACAAATAGCTTTAGTAATGTTTGGTATTTTAATTGTGATATGTGTAGTA
This sequence comes from Tachina fera, assembly GCA_905220375.1. NCBI lineage: Eukaryota > Metazoa > Arthropoda > Insecta > Diptera > Tachinidae > Tachina > Tachina fera. The sequence continues at coordinate 184,937,440 of LR999963.1, forward strand.
AATCCCATCTTATTGCTGGCCATCGTCGTAGTGGCCGTAATTGATATGTTGATATTGAAAGTTTATTTAAGACCTTCGCAAGATCTTAAACGTTTAGAGGGCATATGTAAGTATGATATAAGATATAACTTTATTAAATGTCAATTGCAAATATTGACAACCTATGCTAGGAACGACGAGAACCTAGTATATAATTTTAAATATTAACTATTTTCAGGTCGGAGTCCAGTATTTTCTCATTTATCGGCTACTCTTTCGGGTATAGCGACTATCAGATCGCGCAGTTTGCAGGATACGGTGGCTAAAGAATTCGATCATTTGCAAGATGTGCACAGCAGTGTTTGGCAATTGACTATGTGTGCAAATACAGCTCTGGGCTTGTGGTTGGATTGTGTCAGTTGTTGTTTCCTTACCGCAGTTGCCTTCAGTTTCATAGTGCTTAGTGGACGTAAGGGATTTATTTCAATACAAATGTATTAAAAATTAATTTTAATGATGTTACAGAAACATATAGCGGTAACATGGGCTTGGCTATATCTCAGGCCATGATACTCACCGGCATGGTTCAGTATGGTGTGCGTCAAGTAGCTGAATCTCTACAGCAAATGACCAGTGTTGAGCGTGTCTTGCAATACACTGATCTGGAGCAAGAGAGCAGTGTCACGAAGCAGCCACCTGCCAGTTGGCCAAGCCATGGTCTTATCGAATTTCGTCATTTATTTTACCGTTACGATCCCAATGGCGAACCGGTGCTGAAAAATTTAAATATTATTATACAGCCCGCATGGAAAGTGGGCATTGTTGGTCGTACCGGAGCGGGTAAATCCTCCTTAATTGGAGTTCTGTTTCGTTTGGGGTATGTTGAGGGTGGTGTTGTCATAGATGGTGTGGACACGGGTGATATGGATCTAGAATCATTGCGTTCAAAAATTTCGATTATACCACAAGATCCGGTGCTGTTTTCTGCCACCATACGCTATAACTTGGATCCGTTTGAAAAGTATTCAGATGCGGATATTTGGAGAGCTTTGGAGGATGTGCGTTGATATTCATTCGTCTTTTATAATTTGGGCAGAAAAAAATTAATTCAATTAATTCAATTTGCTTATAATTCTTTGACAGGTGGAGCTAAAAGGTGCTATACCTGGTTTGGACTTTTTAGTTACTGAACGCGGCAGCAATTTCAGTGTGGGTCAGCGCCAGTTAATCTGTCTGGCCAGAGCCGTTTTGCGCAATAATAAAATTTTAGTCTTAGATGAAGCCACCGCCAATGTTGATCCTCAGTGAGTATCTTAAATATAAGTTTTATAAATATTCTTACGGTTTTGATGATTTAATGGCGGTGTTCCAAGCACACAAGTTGTCAGATTATGCAGGTAAAATAATCGTAAACTTGGAAGATAGGAAGGAATCCTCGAAAACAATGTAACGATTTTTTATTGCGGTGCGGTTTTCCATACGATTTTGAAGTAAAAATTCTCAGTGCGGGACGGAATAAAATTAAAATCTAATTTATTTTCATTGCGGACTTTCTTATTCTCTCAATTTTCTCTTGCTGACGTTGCCGTAGTTTTTGAATAATTGGCTGTCTTCACAAAATTTTTGTAAAAAAAACATGACTTTGAAGTTCAAACATTTTTGTCATAGATTATAAAAGTTTAAAAAATATATCAAATATATCTGCGAATGTATAAAATGTTAATCAGTTTTTGTTTTTAGTTATAAAAATGTATGCACAAAAAAATTAATAAAAATTTAAACAAACAATGACAAGTACTGCCGGCGCCGTCTTCCATTGTATGATGTTTATTTTTCTCTCCCGCAACGAAAAATCGCACCGCACCGCAACATTGTGTTTAGACTCTAAAGCGTTCATTTACTTTTTTATATTTAGGAGAGTAATTTTGTATATTTCTACCTTAAGCTCTAAACACTTAGACGACAGCAAGCAGCAGACAGCAAAGTGTCAAAAATATAATACATGTGTTTAAATGAAAACGATTATTTTGACGACATCACAGCAGCACGACTACACAACAGCATTTGCTGCTGCTGCCAACTTAGACTAATTTCTATTTTCGTGAGCAGCAAAGAGCAAATGCAGTGCTGCCACTATAAATATAAATTGGAAGAAATAAGAGCTTAAAATTTTTCGTAATATTTAAAAGAAAATAACATTACAAAATTAAAATTATGAAATAAATTGATGTGTTTTTATATTTTTACGAGATATTAATACGTTTTGAGTCAGTAACTTTAATTTTATTTATGTAAAATATATATCTGGCATTATATATAGTGTTGCTGCTGCCTTCAAAATAATTATGTAGCTGACTACACGGCAGCATTTGAAGCCAACTTCATTTGAAGTCGTGAAGTTGTGAAGTCTGCTGTCGTCTAAGTGTTTGGAGCTTTACTCTCTCGTTGCTAATTTTTGCTGGGAAAGTAAATGAACAGACCTAGTGCAACAATTCACAAGCATGAGGAATAACTTTGTGCTGAGAAAGTGGAGCAAAAACTGAGTATTAGTATTTTTTTCATGTTTTTGAAGTGCATGTCCGGAGGGATTGGACAACAATGCCTAAAACTTACCTATTTAAACCTTTTGTTATAAATAAATGCTTATACCATTGTTTTACAAACATTTATTAATGATTTTTAAATTTTTGCACTAGTTCCCTTCAATATGTTTGGAGAGAAAACTCTCAAAAAATTCTCCCTCTCCCTTATATTTATGCCAGCTATTTCTACCCATAGATATCTATTAGTGTACAGATATCTATCGTGTAAGTAAAATTTTATAAGACAAACTTGTAGGTAAAAACCTTAAGTATATTACCTGTTTGTAGAAATAACGAGTTTTTTCTCCCTCTCCCTCATATTAAGAATACCTAATTTTTTCCCGGAGAAAGTTTAATTCATAATCAGCCCATTTTTGTTTTCGCTAATACTTGCTATTGCCTGAAAATTTTCCCCGGGAAAATTTTTTCTTGCGGAATTTTATTCATGATTGCCCTCAATGACTATATTAAATTCAAAAATAATGAAATAAGAAATGACACTTAATAAAAACAAATGTTTTTAATATATTTTGCTTGTCTTTTGCAGAACTGATGCTCTCATTCAACGTACTATACGTATTAAATTTAAACATTGTACAGTACTTACGGTCGCCCATCGTTTGCAGACCGTAATGGATTCTGATCGTATATTGGTCATGGATGCGGGCTGCGCCAGAGAATTTGATGTACCTCATTTATTATTAAGAAATCCCAATGGAGTATTGAGACAAATGGTGGAAGCTACAGGAAGCGAAGCAGAAACTCTCAAAAAGATGGCCAGCAATGCTCATAACAATAGTAATTTAAGTACTTAAAGTTTTGATTACATACATACATATTTCTAGAACAATAAGAAGCATTTATATTCCAAAGAAATCAATTATAAAGCTTCAAAAGCTTGAAGAATTTATTAAAGACTACTTGTACTTATATGTGTGAGTCCACTAAAATTATAAAAAAAAGTTCAAAGAAACACTTATTTTTGAGCAAAGAATTTTTTTTTTAATATATATTTGTATAGTATTTTTATAGCAACATAATCGTAAATTTTTCAACAATCTTGATTTATAACTCCTTAAGTATTTTTCTATAATATTTTTAAAAATTCGAGAGGGAATGTTTAAGCAATAACGTTATTTGTTCTCAAATATTACTATTTATTAAATTTACAGTGTTCTAATATTTAAAAAAAAAGAAGATAAAAACATAAATATACAATCATGCGTGACTGATTGGACTGGACACGTTCATTATACATACATAAACATCAACAAATAAATATTTAAAATAAATTGAAACTTTTGTTTATAAAATCGTCGTTGTTTAAGATTAATTAAATATAGTAATAAATTATGGAAATATAGTTTAAAAATTATACGAAGAGATGTTAAATTTCAATACTTTCTCTTTTATGCAAAAACGATTGTTAAAGCATGCGCTAAAACCACCGGTTTTCCCTTACAAAATTCGTTTGTCCAAACAACTTTAAGTTTAACAATCGCTTTTGCATAACAGGGTTATAAATTTGTCCAGTTACCAAAATGTTCGTAGTAGGAAAAAAAGTTAATTACTAGAAATATGCTTGAACAAAATATCAATTCTCATAAATCGGTTGCATGCTAAATTTATCTTATTAAAAAAACTTTTCGCCTAGTCATGACAAAATAATTCCTAAGCAAATCAAGAGTTCACTTCGTTGGTTTTAGTTATTCTGAACTTTGTTCACCGTTGGCATCTTCGCTGCTGACGAAATGTACCGAACGATCCTGATAATGTACTGAAGATATACGACTTTCGCCAGAAAACAGTTGACTTGAAGCTTTTGACTGATTGCTGCCAGTAGAACGAGCTTGTGATGAATGCATTGGTACCGGAGTTGAAGTCTTTTGACGATCTAAAGTTTGGCCACCCGATTTACTAGCGAAGCCAGCTGTGCGTGGTGTTAGTGAACCTATAAGGGAATGTAAGAAATGGCTGCGCAAAGATTCATCACTGCTCGTGTTGGTGGTTGAGCCAGAGCTGTTGGCAAATTTCTCTAATTCACGCATTAAAAAATCACGAAAGTTTAAAACGCGACCAGAATCCTTAGAGCTATCATCTAAAGAGGCAGCCTTAAATTAAAAACAAAATAATAATGCGAGATTGTAGATTAAAAAAAAATAGAAGTCTTACTCTCAGAGCGGAGTCGGCTAAAGCTGAAGCATTTGCCGACGTTGTAGTACTGCTTAAGATATTTATATCTTTTGATTTTTTTCTCATCTCTGCAGGCAACTGCCGTACCAGTCGTTTTAAATCATCATCCAATAAATCGCTGGTAGTTGCCGATGATGATAATTTATCCACACCGCTTTCAGCTGTTAAAATATCATGATAAAAATCCTTATCTTTACGAACTGTTGAAGTAAATATTTTCTGCTTTTTTGTTTCGTTGAAACGAAAAGAATTTTTTATTATATTTCTTTTCTTTAGTTCCTCCTGTATATCCAGAGACGCAGTGTCATTGTCGGTATTTGTCTGCGATTGGCCATCTGTTATATTTTCCAAACTTTCAGTATCTAAAAGTTGCTGCTCGTCAGACGGTATTGATTTCGATGCATTTTCCCTAATGTAATCTCGAACAGCAGGAAAATTATGGGGAGCTTCTACGCCACTGATGTGCAATTTAGCTAAAGATTCTTCCACTGTTTCGCCGAGCTGGACATCAGCTTCGACCAATTCTTGTATATAGGCGTTAATTGGGGGAAATTCCGCATATTTTGGGGACACTTAAATATAGAAAATATACATACAAGTTATGTGTTATTAGGTCTGTTCATTTACTTTCCCAGCAGAAACTAGCAACGAGAGAGTAAGGCAGAAATTTACAAAATTACCCTCCCAAATATGAAAAAGTAAATGAACCTTGTAAAAACTTGCAAGAAAATTTTATTCATATCAGAACCATGGATGGAAAAATCATGATACAATTGTACTTTTTCTGATGTATTTTGTTTGATAATATTTTAAATTGCAACTTTTTTAAAGAATTGATATTTAATATGAAATTCTTTCTCTTCATGTATTTTTACTATTTTTATGAATTTTTCATAATTTTTTAATTTTATTCCATTAAAAAATACAAGAATTCGACTTTCCATCTCTGATCATATATGAGAAACAAACAAAATTATTTGCCATTAAAATTGAATTTATGTGGCTAAATGAAAGAAAAACAATAAATTAAGAAAATATGATTTCTTTTTTCATACGTGTACATGTTTTTTAACAAAATAAGTTAAAATTTTTTCAGTTTTCCTTTTTCAGATATTTTTTAAATAATTTATTTGACAATAAAACACACATCAGGTGGTTGGATAATTCTTGCAAGTAAAAATTGTACTAGTAATAATTTATAACAATTTGTTTGTCTATCAATTTTTTCTCTCTTTTGAGGCTCTCCTTGCAAACTTTTTGAGTTAATGAACACTTTCCAGTAACAATTGTTACAAATTCGTAATAATTTTCAGTAAATGAACAAACCTAATATTTTTCATATTGAAAATTTTTTAAATTTTTTTTTTAATTTCTCTTTCGTAAATAATTTCGGATGAGTTTTAAATAAAAAAATAGCTCAGCTGCATTTCCACTACTAAGTGGTGAATGTGTTTTTTGAAAATCGGGACTGCAAATCACGTGTCAAATCACGGTGATATCAGAAAATGAATAATAGCTATATCATTGCTTTTGTAAATTTTACGATTTATAACAATGGAAGTTGGAATAATATATTCTATTAAACATGACAAAAATTTAATATAATAAAATATCACCCTTATCGGGAATAAAAGTTCACGTGAAATATGTTCCCTTTCCCTGTTGTTGTTGTGTCAATATACTATTTTCTTATTTTTTTCACAATTTTTGTTCGTGGGAAATATTTCACGTGAAAAAAATATTCGCCCTTTATTCCCGATAAGGGTGAATAAAAACCCACTAACAAGTAAGCTATTAATCACCCCTATCGTGAACAGTTTTTTCCTCGAAATATTTTCCTTTTTCCCCAAATTGCAATCGTAAATAATTTTTCCTATGAAATGTGTTCCCTTTTTTTATTCCCCTTATTGTGAATATTTTTCACATGTATTTTTTCACTTTTCCCTTGGTTTTTTTCACTTTAGTTTTGCAGGCGAACTAAATTAATGCACTGCGTAATTTCAATATTATGCTTGCAATTATATATTAAAACTTATAAATAATGCTTTTTAGGACAAGACCAATAAATAATGTCCACGATTAATAAAAATAATTCCTTGGAACACCTTTTTTCATTGAACATGCATCTCTTTGGTTCACATGCCGGAAATTTTATGGCTGTGGTATACTAAAACTTTTTTGCCCGGCGCCCAAAACAATTAAAAACACAACTTTACACTATATATCATTTCATTTGAAACCGAAAATATGTGTATTTTTTATTTATTATTATTAAATTTAATTTGTTTGATTTTCAATTAATTTTGAAGCTTTAAAAGTCTTCTTTCCGTCTTTTACATTCACTATGCATTGATAGCGGGGACGTTTCCGTTTCACGATTGCAAATTTCCCTTCTTGGGGAATGAAAATTTCATGGGAAAAAAAATTTCAGATTTTATTCACGATAGGGGTGAATAGTTTGTTTTTGAAATCACCATCATTTTCAGAACAGACCCAATATAGAGAAAAGTTACTGACAAAATGCCGGAAAGGTGCTTTTTTTATATTCAAACGATATGCAATTCAAAAACGAGCAGCTATAATTATTGTTTTTTAACTTGAGAAACTGAACTATCCATAGTGTAGAAGAAAATCAAAAATTAAATATGAAAAGTTGCTCTTGTTTTCCACATACATAAATTTTCGAACGAAATTTTTTCTATTCATTTCTTTCTTCTTTTTTTTTAAATTTATTTAAAGATTAAAAGCCTTACCTGCGCACAAACGATTTTGTTGCAGACATTCCAAAAATGCTGTAAATTCTTGCTGCAATTGAAGACTTTGTTCTGGATCCAGTTGTGTTATGTCCAAATTCAGTTGCTTTATATATTCTTCAAATGTGGGAAATTTAATTGGTTGCTGCGACTCATTATTAAGAGCATTTTCTTTTTCTTCTGCCGACTGCCCAGCTGCGGTATTGATACGAGATGTTGCTGGTGTATCCACCTCAAAAATCGTAGAAAGCTCATGAGCCAATTCATCTTCAGGCAGTTGTGGGCTAAAACGTTTAATTGTCGGCGGTGGCTTCAATTTGCGTCCTAGTTGAGGCATTGTACTTTCAGAAGATGACTGTGAGAGAGGTTCCTGATCTATGCGATTCTCTAGGGCTGTTATAGGGCGTGATTCTTCGATACCACTATCGCGGCTATTGGCAAATTGTTTATTTTTATCGGCCGATGACAATTTGGGCATTTCAGGCAAATTATTGGAGCTAAGGGAGTGTTTGTTTTGTGTGGTCTCCTCGGAACTGGAACTTAGACGGGTTAAATCATTTTGCTCGCGGCGTTTGCCGGTTTTGCCTTCAGGTAGCTCCAGGTATTCGGTTGAATGTCGACCATTATCACTAACCGAACTAAGGGTAACTTCTAAAAGTCGTTGTTTTTCTTCACGTACGCGATTAATCAGTTCGGTAAGTTCCGCTATGCGATTAGTACAATTTTCGGTTAGCTTAGCGTAGCGAGCAATTTGCGAATCAGATTCAGTTTTGCTGGAGCCAATGGATAATTTGGCATTAATGGCCTTGTCTGCAGTTTCCAGTGGTCGTTCAAGGCTTTTTAAGGATGCTACCGAGTCCTTATCATCGCTCGTATAATAAGATGATTGGCTTTTGCTATAACCTTTTATTAAATTATCTGCGATAGCAGTTTTCGGTTCTATTTGTTTACTTTTACTGGGCAGAGTTGCTCTGGTGCTCTGTTGTGTATTCATGGTTGTTGGGGAAGGCTTCTTTTGATTTGTTTTTAAGGAAGATTTATGTTCAACTTTTTTATGCTGAGCAAGTTTGTGTTGAGTTTGTTCTTTTTTCTTCATTTCTTGTGCATTTAAGTGCTCTTGTTGCAAACGTTTGCGCCATAAATCGTCCAACATTCTCATACTATTTTCCAAAGATGTGTTATTTTGTGATTTTATGGATTGTTCCACATCTCTAATAAAACTCTTATTTTCTTCAATGAAATTGTGCAGAGTTAAAAGACGTTCATCGGAAAATATCATTTCGTTATTAGTAATATTGGCCGTTGTATTGATAATGCTTGACCCAGGGGTATCAATTTCAGAAGAGCTGACAGCCAGGTTTTGTACGGAATTTCGCGACATGCCCAACAAACGGTTGACGTATTGAGCTATTAAAGGATTGAGATGAGGTGGGGGTCTTTGCATTGGCCTATTATCCCTAGATTCCAAAGAAGTTTCTGTTTCTTCCAGTTGTTGCTGGTTGGACGTAATTTTGTTGACCATTTCCGGTTCTTTAGTTGTTTTTTTAGGCTGCACAAGCATTTCCTTGGCAAACTGCTGTGCTAAATCATCAATTCTTGTGGGCAGTTCTGGCGGCAGGCTCATATAGGAAGTTGAGTTGGAGTCATAGGAATTTTGCCTCCCCAACATTCCTGATTTAGTAGCTGAAGTCTTCATTTTGGGAATATGTTTTTTAGCTTTTGGTAACGCAGGCTGGGGACTTCTCATTAATGTTGACAATTTGCAAGGACTTTTTTTCGCAGCAATTTTCCTTTTCGTTTTTTGTGGTATCTTAACACATTTTGTGTCTCCCTTAAAGGTTATAATAATTTCTAAAGGATTTTTACCCGCATTACAAACCACTTTCTCTTCTCTACAACTATCTTTAACATCTTCCCTTTTATCAGTGGAAGATGAGCTTTGCTTGTTTCTATCATTTGAGGAAGAGATTTCCTTGTTTTTATCATTATCCTTTGTCATTTGCTTTGAGTCTTTCTCTACTACATTTTTTTGTAACTTATTCCGTTGTTTCTGTAGTTCGTAAAACTCTCTAACTTTTTTATCTAATAAGGCTTCTTTGGACTCCAATTCTTTTTCTCTTGCCCTTAATCTCTTTAGATTGCCCTCATCTTCGTTTATCAATATTGCTTCACGCTCTTTACGCATTTCACTTATGTTATCGATCACTTGTTTAAGATTTTCCTCTTTTGAGGATAATTTCTGATTATCCGTTTCTTGTTTCGTACTTTTGGTTTCATTATCATTTTTTAATGCTTTAATTAAAGAGTTTCGCAGTTGATCTAAACGTTTGAGTAAATTTTTCAAACGTTGTTGCTTGGAGTGATCTTGTGTAGCGTTGTTATTTTGCAAGTCTTGTTTAACAAGCCTGCTTTGATCGTCCACGTAGCCAAGAAGTATTGAGCAACAGCTGTCACTGGACACATCATCTGTGGGCACAGGTTTATCATTCAGAGCAGCGACATTTATTAGATTGCCTATATTCTGTTCCTTTGCCGGAGCAGGTTTATTTACAGTTTCATCTTCTCCAAGATTATGTTGTTCGGAACATGTTATTATGCTTGGCCTTTGAAGTAATTTCTCTATAGCTGAATTCATTTTAACTTCTTTACGCAATTGTTTGTCAGCGAATATATGAAGTTGATTTTCCTTAAAGCCAATGAATGGTAAATGACATTGTTAAAATTACATAAAATTACATATCGTTGGTTTCAAGTTGAAAGGCCCTAACTCAAATAATTTTAACTTTACAGGAGAAGGTAAAAACTTAATTGAAACTGTAATATTCAATATGAAACTTTTTTTGTACAATAGTTTGTAAAAGGTGTATTTTTGTGATATGTATTGGAATCACTGGAAAACTCAATTTCGTAAAAAAATACAAGTTAGGGCCTTCCTACTCGATTGTCTATATACATATGTATATATAAATATAATTACATTGTTGGGCAATTGATTAGCGTATTCACGAGATAAAACTTCAAGCTTTTCAGTCAAAGCATTGCAATCACGTCGTATTTGTTCACGTTCCAAAGCCTTTTGACCCCGTTCTTCCATTATTTGACTACCAAGAGTATTAAATATTGTTAAGATTATTAGTTTTTTCTAACTTACCACTTTTTCAATTCTTCCAGTTGCCTTTCTCTCTCTTTTTGATTTTCCTCTACAGCTTGCTGCATGGCTGAAGGTTGACTATGGTCTCTTTGTTTCTGAACACTGACCGCCATAGTATTTTGATCTTGTTCTTTTGCTAGTTTGCTATTATAATCATAGAAATGCACTCGCCCATAGCCACTGCTGCCACCGATCGCTGCAGAATTGGTTTTCTGCGTGGTTCTTGCTGTCGATATTGAAGGCTGGGTAGTCGCTGATCTAGACGACTTTGATGAGGCACTAATTTTGCGTGGCGACTTTGCTGCTGGCGGTGCTGGTGGTGCTATTGGCGGCGGAATTGCAGCTGCCCTTACCTGTTTTTGGGGTGATAATTGTATTGCTTTCGTAAATGTTGTTGGTTTAGTGGCAGTTGCTTTTGGTGCACTTTCTTGCTGCTTTTTAACTAATTCGGATATAATAGTAAAACGTTTTTCCTTAGGCTCTTGTGTATTAGTTTCTTTAGTTTGGGCTTTTTCTATACTCGTCTTATTTATATTTTGTTCTTTTGCTTTCTTCATATCACTGGATAACGTTGCACTAGTTGAGGAATGTTGTATAGAAGTACTTTCGCACGTATTGTTGTCCTTTTGTTGACGTGCTTTTCGTGGACTTACTCTTACAATACTACTAAATTGTCTGCTATATTCCGCATGTTTGTCGGTAATTTCAGCAGGAGCACTTATGGTCACAGAATCATCAGTTCCTACTTCAACATCTAGATACACTGCTGGCGTTTTTATCAAGCATTTATTTTTTGTAGGCACAAATAGGGAAGTTTGAGTCGCACGATTATCGACAGAAAAGGACGATGTACTATCACAAGTTGAATTCAATGAAAACGAAGTCTGGTGCAATGTGGTTTGCTCCTTATAACCCTCGTCTTCACATTCCGATTCACTAGAAGAAAAGCTAAAGTGCCTTTTTCTTTTGCCAGCTTCTTTATTTTTATTATTTATAAGATGCTCATCCGTTTGGGTACAAGAACACTTATATTGTTTATTGGCACCAGCAAGTATTTGTTGGCACGGACAGACAGATTGGCAGCTAAATTGAACATTTACTGGCTGACATTTTCTAGCAACAATTTGTTTTCTGAAATCTTTATATGATGCCTGCTGTTCTTTTTGTTTGGCCTCTTTTTCCTTTTCCCTCTTGGCTGCCTCGTGTGCGGTTCCAACTTGAAATATAGCGCCACGATACTCCTCACCTTTACGTTGTAATTCATGTTGACGCCAGCACTCCCATTCTTTTTGCTTTGTTGCCTGCAATTTTTGTAATTCTCTGGCCTTTTCCTCATTTACCTCATCACGTATTTTCTTGGCCAGCTTTTTGGATTTTTCGCGCACCTTTTCAAGAATTTATATCAAAAAATTTATAAAAAAAAACTACTAAAAGTAAGCATTATTGTACCTCCAGTAGACGCAATTTCCTTCTTTCTTTTTCTTCAGCTTTTCTTTGTTCTAGTGGATCAGTCAACAATGGATGAGAACGACAATGTTTAGAGAATTTTCCATTCAGAGTAATATTCACGGACATTTCTTTCTGGTTATCATTTGGTATTTTATTAATTTTTTCGGAAGATTTATTTGTTTATTTGTTAAACCAGAAGAAGGAGCAGAAATTTAAATGTTGTGGCATTTAGTTACAGGGTTGTATTTCATAGCACTAAGGATACTTTGAGATGATATTTTTATACAAATATTGCCACACCACTATCGATAAAAATTTGCAAGTTCAAGGTATCGATGTGAGTCCGAGATACTTGTTATTTTAATAAATTAAGACTATGTAATGCATAACTTTGAAAACTTAAAGTCTGTGCGTGGCAAATAATACAATATGTGGATTTACCACTCAATTTTCTGCCAAATTCTATATATTTTGATTCAAACTATTGCTAATAATTTTTGTGGTCTGGCAGCCTTTCTTTACCAATATTTAAGCTGGTAATACTGTAGAACAAGCTTACATTTTCTCAGTTTTCGCGGTTGAAAAATTTCTTTGCACAAAGAATCTATGAAATATGTAATTAAATATCACAAAAGTGAATTTAATGTATTAATTATTAAATCTTGTTAATGTCAATTGCCGTTGTGATGATAGTAAAGTGTTTTATGGTGTTTATGTTATCTTTCCAAGTCTTTCTGATTAAGTTAAGTCCCAAGGTCTTTAACGGCACGGGAATAGTGTTAATGTGTAAGATCAGTTACATAATATCTTTTTTCCAAATTTAAATATGAAAAAAGTATTATGCAAGTTTGTAATTATGTGTTAATGTCCTTTATGCAATTAATATATTGTGTTTGGCTTTAATATTATATATGTTTTTGCCAAGCTAATGTCCCATTTTAAATGGGTGAGTAATGTGTGTGTGTTGTGTTAATATAAAGGAAGAAAAAAATGTGTGTTAAGTGATTTCTGTTTCCGAGACCATCGTTTAGCAACAATTTATGGAATGTTAGCAAGTGCAGCACAATCATCGTATGAACACAAGGTATGTATGGCTGTTTGCTTTTAGTTTCTTGCAATTTCTTGCCGTGTGCCATTTTTATAACAGAGGATACATTTTTATTAATCTATTTTATGGAATATTTAACGCGTATCAAAATAAATAACTGCTGCTCAAGAACTCGCCAGCAGATTTCAACCACAATTCAAAAAAAAAATTACAAATTGTGGCTGACATCTTCTGATGAGTTGCTTGAGCAGCAAGGAAATGAGTCTATGTACCTGTGCTTAACCAACAGCAAATGTATTTTTTTTTAATTCGTAAAACATAAACTTTAGTTCAGAGGAAATAATTCCATAAGATCATATTTTTGAAATAAATTTTGTGGTAGCTAATAGTTTTCCATATTTTGTTTGTAGTGACGGTTAATGCTGTTTTGGCCAAAACTGTTGGCAGATCGTATGAACAATCAAAGCTTAACTAAATTTTTTTGAACTTCCTAAAATTATGCCAGGGGTTCAAGCAATAATTCTAAATACCTACATAGTGAACTTATCAAAAATTTATTTGATTTAAAACACTCAGGCAAATCCCGGTATAACGAATCTCACTTTAACGAAAATCCGATATAGCGAACGTCCAACTTTTTTACATTAACAACCTTATAAAGCGAATACGAGCCTCATTTTATACTGGATATAACGAATGATCAAGAAAAAATCGCAAAATAAAAAACAAAACTTTGCCAGGAACATATTTCTAAGAATTTGTTCTACTTTGTATGGTTAATATTTTGATAAATGTGTGCTCTGTATAACGAACTGCAAAAACTATTAAACAAAATCTACAACAGCAATGATAATGCAAAAAAATGTGATTCCGTTAGTTTGTATTTGGTAGCTTATTTGATAATAAATTACCCTCATTCTTTTTATTGTATTGTATGATGTCTATAATAATAATAACTAAAATAATACTTGAAAAAAATCTTTGCGATATAACGAATGTTTCTGTATAACGAATGAGCCTGACATTATATCGTTCGTTATACCGTGATTTGCCTGTACTTTGTAAACTTATTATCAGAATCAGATAAGAGCCATTGACCTCAAGTATGCCATCCTAGTATTGACGTATCCGATCTCAGTTAAAACAAACCTAATGCCAAGAAATTAAAGCTCGTAAAAAGCCATTAAACTTTCCCAAGGGAAGTATTTCCATTTCTCTGTTAAGTGATTAAAGATAGTTTTAATATTGTATACCTACCTATTGATTTTATAAAGTGACCTAAAATATATAAAAATTAGAAACTGTTCAGCTACATTTATGGAAATACATTCTCTGTAAAATTTTAATAGCGAAATTCACGGTTGGCCTTGTAGATCTTTTAACTATTTATTTACCAATTTACCAAAGCTGCAATCATCGTGGCTGCTATCTGTAAAAGATCTACAAGACCAAACGTCAATTCCGCTAATGTTTTTTTGACAGCTTTTTTTTTTGGCACTAGGGTGGTAGGAACTAAGATCTTGTGGGTCAATACTAGGACGGGATACGAGATACTTCAGGTCAATGGCCCGTAAAGAAAAAACGCAGGTAAATCGAGCCATAACCGCTAAAGCTTGATCGACACATTTTTTTTACGAAAATCGATTATTTGGTATCGTAAATAATCGATTATTGTAAAATAAATTAAATTCGAAAATTATGACCCTTAAGTTTTTTTTTGCGGTTACGGCACGATGTCATACTTTACGATCCTACTGTAAATGCCTAAAGTTATAAGGAAAACTTAAAACGTTTGGCAAAAAAATTTAAATAAAAAAAAAGAAATAAAAATAAATATTTTACTTTTCTATTATAGTTTTTAACTATTTTTTGTATTTATTTGATTTGTTTTTATTTTAGCTTTTAGTTTATTTAATTCTAATTTTTTCTTTGTTAAGTTTGTATCACAGTTTTGGTTTATCACAGTTGTTAAGGTTTCTGTTTATAAGTTGCGGATGCGGAAGATTTCAGTAGTTGAAAATACTTCTGAGTTTTATTGATTTACCAAGGTCTCCAAACGTGAGCTGAAGTAACTACTGGGGATGGTGCAGGTACATCATTGTCATCACTGTGATAGCCAGAAGAAGCGCAACTCAACGGACAGTCAATAGTTATTGACTGCATTTGCTGTTTCTCTTGCTGTTCCAGACATTGTACTGCTGGTTGTTCATATTGTTGCTGCAATTTATTGTACGAACGTCCCAAATGTGCCATAACCGATTTACCCATTTCAACTGTCATGCCTGGTGTTGAGGCCAAAACGCGTGACACTTCATTAACAGCATTCATATAACCATTGCAAAAAGAGTCCTTGAATATTTGCGGGTTTGACAAATTTTGTTGCCTGACATGTTGTCTGAGATAAAAAATGATGGCTTCCAGCATTTCAGCCTTACCCATGCGTAAAATATTATCATTTGCGTTTAAATCGACCATTAATTGCTTAAGACCATCCAGATACTTGTTGATACGAGCACGACGTTGACGTTCCAATAAAGGCTTTTTGATTCTTTGATAGATTTCTGTTTTTGTTGCGTATTTCATGTTGCACATGCTTTATATTTGAATTTGTTTTTGAAATTTCTTTAGTTTTACTTGCATAAAATATGAAAGAAAAGTGAGATGTTTACTTCTGTATGCCTGTTCAGAGAATGAAGTTCTACTCAACTGTTGCGAGTCCTTTTATATTTCTTTTATTACTTGTTTTTTAGTAAAGGGGTTGTTGTTCTCTTCCAGGAAACACTGAGACTTAAATTTATCCTGCTCACAAGTTAGTGTGAGTAATTACTTGGGGGTATGTTGGTACGTTTTTGAAGCGAAAGGTAATTTTTTGCCAAATGAATGAATTAATTCTAAATTAAAACAATAATTTAGATGTAAATCAACATATTTATTATACCACTTATTAATATTGTGAATGTGTACGTTTGTATGTTTGTTACCGTATATCGGAAAAACCGCCTATCGAGCCATAACCGCAAAAAAGCTTTAGCGATTACTTACGAAAGCAAATAATCGTTTTTTTGAAAAAAAAAATCAATTCGAAAATTATGTCGCTTAAGCCTTTTTGGCGGTTATGGTACGATATGGTGTATTGAGTTATAGTATACTTTTTATAGCGAAAATTACACGGTTTAACCACATTATGGGTTTGCACTGGTTTTTAAAAATTTTAATATTTCTATGCATATGCATACGAGTATTTTGGGTTGCAGTAGAAAACCCGAAAAATGTGAATTCCTTTATTTAAAAAAATACATAGCGGTTACCTTAATATAGAAATAAATTCAGTAAAGTGCGACTTTCACCCGCGCACGAAGGGTTCCGTACGGACACGAGATATGTAATTCAATACGAACTTTAGCCTATATAAAATATAGTTGTGGCTTTTTCTCGTTTTTGGTTTTTTTCGGTTTTTTACGTTTATTGGCGCTTTTTTAGTTTTGGCACTTTTTTTTCTCGTGTTGATGATTTTTTTTTGGGTTTTGACATTTTTTTAAATTTGGCGATTGTTTTATTTCCGCGATTTTTTTAATTTTTGGCAATTTTTTTCATATAAGCGATTGTTTTTGGGTTTTGGCGATTATATTCAGTTGTTAGCGTTTTTTTTAATTCTGGCAATTTTTTTAGTTTTGACACTTTTTTTCTGGTTTTTGCGATTTTTTTTTTAATTTTTCCGATTGCAGTCGTTAAGCAGCTCTGGGTCGGGGAACATCTCTCGCGTCATCGTAATTATTTCTTAAGTGCGGTCAGGCTTGTGTGTGTTGTTTGGCCTTCGAGAGTTTTTCGTCTCGCTCGCACTGGTTGACTGATCTGCCACGGATAACCGTATAATCTTGCGGTTTTTTGTGGAATTTCTTTAACAACCACGTTGCCTACTTCCTATGTGAAGGCATAGGTCGTGTACAGTCAGTCACAAAACCTTATAAAATACTGTTAAAACCATCTTGGGCATATGGTCTACGTTACTCCGCCCATATTTGTGCAACACCATATTATGCAAATTTACTTTGCATTAATATGTTTAATAAATAAATAAATAATTTTTCCGATTTTTTTAGTTTTAGAGATTTTTTTTAATATTTGCGTTTTTTTCATTTAGGCGATTTTTTCACTTCTGTAGATTTTTTCGGTTTTTGGCCTTTTTTAATTTTGACTGTTTTTTTAGTTTTGACACTTTTTTTTCTCATTTTGGCGATTTTTTCGGTTTTCGGCGTTTTTTTAATTTGGCGATTTTTTTAATTTTGGCGATTTTTTAATTTTGGCGCCTTTTCCTTTTTCGCGTTTTGATGCTTTTTTCATTTTGAAGATTTTTTTCATTAGGACGATTTTTTTGAATTTTGCGACTTATTTTAGTGTTAGAAATTTTTTTTTAATTTTGGCGACTTTTTTAATTTTGTCGATTTTTTGCATTTTGGCGATTTTTTTTCATGTAAACAATTATTTTGGTTTTGGCGCCTTTTTGCGTTATGGCGATTTTTTTGGTTTTTGGCGTTTTTTTTAATTTTGGCGATTTTTTTCATTTGGGGGATTTTTTCGAATTTGGCCATTTATTTTAGTGTTAGACATTTTTTTCAATTTTGGCGATTTTTTCGTTTTGGTAAATTTTTATTTTGCTTTGGCGATTTTTTTAAATTTTTGGCGATTTGTTTTGGTTTGGCGACTTTATAATTTTTGGATTTTTTAGTTATATCGTTTTTGAACATTTCAAGAGTTTACCTCTTACGGTTTCCAAGATATAGCAAGTTGTAAAAATTACATAGTAATAATTACAATAACATAATTGCCTTAACTGATGGACCACCCTTTAATTTAAATTTTTTTTAATTTTAGTGTTAATTGTTGTAGTCTATATAAAAATACACTAATTTTACAAATGTCAAGTGTCAATATACAATTGTATGTACATATATTACATGTGATTTTACCATCTTTCGTTGCTCGTTTTGGAACACCCTTTAATTTTTAATTCTCATGTATTAGCGGCCAAGGTTCTACATATTATGTACAAATTTCAGGTCCGTAGCTCTTACGGTTCCTGAGAAAATAGCGTGTGACGGACAGACTGACAGACGGACAGCGTAGCGAAAACAACAGGGTTCCTTTTTTCAACTTTGGTGTACGGAACCCGAAAAACACCAAAATGAAATGAAAAAACTGAAAAAAATAGCCAAAACAAAAAAAGGCGCCAATACTTAAAAAATGGCGAAAACCGAAAAAACACCAAAAACTCAAAAACTAAAGCCTGGTACTCTGTTCGAAGTTGCGAAAAACCTTGATTGTTTCGCATGAAAAATTTGACATGTACTAAATGTAGCCCAACTCGCGGTTTTTTTATAAATTTCTTGCTTTTTTTGCTTCAAAGTATGGAACATTGTTAAAATTCCGTGCGAAAAAAACACTGCTCATGTTTTTTCGCAGCTAAACTAAAATGATGCCAGACTAATTTTGGAAAGAAATGACTTTACGTGTTTTTTCGAAACAAGAACAGAGTACCACTTTTGCGAATTTATTTCGCAAATATTTCATACCAAACACTTTTATATGTAGTTTGACAGCATTTCGCACGAAATTGTGAACAGAGTACCAGGCTTAAACAACGCCGAAAAAAATATCGATATAAAACAGCTGATGAATATTGTTATATGAAAAGTATGTTACCTTACATTACATCTCTAATAACGATTTTAATTACTTTTCATATAACAATATCGATCAGCTGTTTCCTACCGTTACAGTTACATTCCATTACAGTCGGCTTACTGACCCTTGAGACTAAAATGTCGTATTCCAAGTTGAAATATACCAACCACGATAAAGCCCATTACACATTTTTTTACTATCATATCTAACTAGGTTATGTGGTTGGTCAAACACTGCTCTTATTATTTTCGAATACTCGTTTCCAATTGAATCACAAATAATTGAAGTGATATTAGGCTAAACGAAAAGTAAGGATATACCATTTTCATTCCCTCTAAATTTCTCATTTTCTCTCAACGGCTGTACTTTTATTTTACCCTCATACGAGTATTCTCTTGTGTGTCATCGCAGTTGTTTAAAGAGCACATACATATTTCCTTTTTGAGTCATCTACTTAATATGTTTGTGCATGAAGCAGCTGCAGCTGGAATCATCATCATCATCATCATCATCCTTAATACTTACTTACTAAAAGATATTTTTTTTCCTGTTGGTTTTATTGTTTTAAAAAACTTATGGCTCGTGGCCGTGGGAACATTGATGAAACTGAGTTTCTCACACGGTGTTTTTTTCCAGTTGTTCGTCAATTTGAAACGACAAACACATGCGTCTGTTTGTCCTTTGCTGTTGTTTCTGTAAGGATTATTTTGCAGCTGTCATTATTATTTCGTACACTTTGGCCAGAGTACATAGCAGTAGTAGTAGTAGAAGTAAAAGTATAATAAATAAATATAATATCATGATATCATTCTGTGCTCAGAATTATCAAATTTCTTCTTGTTGCTTCTTATAATTTATATTTTTTTTTACTGGTGTGCCTTTAGGTTTTCTGTGTTTTGTATGGTTTGGCCATAGGACACTCTGATTATTTTAACTGTTGTAAAGTATGTATGTGTTTTTACCTTGGTTATTTTTCTTCTTAGCAAACACATACATACTTACACACACACATTTGCATTTGCTGGTTGCTGCTGCTGCTTTTATGTGCCAAGGACTTTAAAACATTCAACCTATTTTCCATCCATTCATACAGTCACTCAGTCATTCATTGATTGTTTGGTTTATTATACAACGTTTTTTTTTTGCTGTTGTGCCTTTCCCTCGTTTTATTAGTCCTGAACCGTGAGAAAAAATATATTTAATTATTATGCCCTTATTGTCCTTTTTTTGTGTTTTGTTTTGTAAAGCTGTTTGTTGCAGTTGTGCTGGGAGCGAGTATTTTGTTTTGTTTATTTTATTTTATTGTTATTTATTATTGTATTTTTTTTGCTCCTGCTGTTCATGTTGCATTTTAATGGATCGTGCTTCTTATTGCCTGTAAATTGTTGGTTAATCTCGTGTGTTAAGTGTGTCTGAATTAATTTACATTTAAAATTCTGGCAGATTTGGCTGCCTTGCATTTAGGTAGAGGGATATGCGTAAGTAGATTATTAATTAATTATTAACCCAAATGAAACGAATCGATTTATAATCATGTGGTGGTGGTGATCCTTGTCGTTTAAGTCCGGTGAAGGATCAATTTGTAAATTGTTCAACAATATGATCTTAAAGGCGCAAAGTAATTAAAAAAAAGTCAATATAAAATTAAGACTTTTAAACCAGACAGTGAAAATTTTTTTTTTAGAATGACTGAATAGATCATTTGTAATAGCAAAATTGAAAATAGTTTTGAATCTATTCAAGAAGAAATTGACCTTCTTAAGTACATACGATTAATTAATTTTTAATCAAGCAACCTTTCTGAAAAATTTTTTATTTTTATTTTAGGGTGCCGTCCTTTTTTTTGATTTCTTCTACTCTCTCCCTCATCCCCCAAATCGGTTCAGTTCGGTTGAAGATATGGGCTTGAGGGCCAACTTTGAGGGCCGGACGCACCCCCTAAAACTCAAATTATCGGTATGAAATTTTTTTTACTTTTTTTTACATCAAACTGAACTGATTTGGGGGTGATAGTAGAAGAAATCAAAAAAAGTCTCCATACAATTAACGGCCACTCTAATATACATACATACATGTTTATTTATTGTATCTTCAAAAATTAACTAACAATATGTATTCAAATCTTAAGTCTAGATATAATTTTTTAAGCCCGTCAAAAGTTAGTTTTATATTTAGTGGATCGATGAAACAATAAGTAACCCATTTATCGAAATAATTTTCATTCTTTGTTGGCATTTTAGCATTTTAGCAATCAAGTTTTTTAAAAATCGGCTAAAAAGCATTTAGCATTCTCCTATCATTATTTTCTGGCAACACTGTCCTTATTACAAATTTAAATAAAAAATCGGTTTATTGGCGTAAACTTTAGATTTAAGATAAACCCATAAAAAAATTCCATAGGGGTTGAATCACGACTGTATGGCCTTGTATGTCACCTTTTCTAGAGATAAATTCCAGGGAATTCTAGCCAAGTAATATGAACAAAGCCTTAATTCTTTCCGCAAAATGCTGTGTAATCGCCATATATGCACAATTAAAGCTCTTACGAGCTTTCTAATTGAAAGATTAGGGTTGTCACCAACATAATGACTAGCACTTCCCACGCTTTACACCGTTTTTGATTATCTTGGTAGCGCCAACAATAATACTTCATATTTCCCACTCCTTGATAAAGTCAACATGTCGAGCTTTAAACTATGTTTGAATATTATAAAAAACCTTTTCCTGAAAACTTTAATTTTTGTCGCTTACGATTAAATCGATAATATTAATGAAACGAGAAAAATTAAATGAAAGATTGTCTTATTTATAAGAAGTTATTTGGGCCGAATTAGCTTATACTTTAGCGCTTTTTTTCCTTTTGGCGAATTTTTCGGTGTTTGGGAATTTTTTTAGTTTAGTTTGAAAAAGGGTCGCCACTTTTACTTTTGGTGATTTTTTTTTATTTTACTGATTTATTTTATTTTTGGTAATACATTCTTTTTAGTTAAGCTTTTTTTTCATTTTGGGGGTTTGTCGTTTCCGCATTCTTTTAATTTTGGGATTTTTTTATATTTATGATTTGATTTTTTAGTTTTGGCGATTTTTTTGTTTTGAGATTTCTTTGGGTTTTGGCGTTTTTCTCGTTTTTGACGATTTTTCGTTTTTGGGTAGTTTTTAGTTTGAAGAGATTTTTTTTAATCTTACCGATTTTATCGTTTTTTTTTGCAATTTTTTCGTTTCGGCGATTTTTTTTAATTTGGGATTTTTTAGTTTTAGCGTTTTGAAAATTTTCAGAATTTGGCTATTACGGTTTCCAAGATATAGCAAGTTGTCAAAGTTACATACTCAAAATTACTTTAACAGATAGAATACCCTTTATTTTTTTTTTAAATTCAATGTTAATTGGTGTAGTCTTCATAAAAGTACACTAACTATGAAAATTTCAAGTGTCTATATCTAATAATAATCTAATACTCTAATCTTGGGTTTTAAAATTTTTCGTTGGTCACTATAGAACACCCTTTAATTTTTTAACTGTCATATGGTTGTTGTTGTAGCAAACTAAAGCTTTACATATTCTTTGAAAATTTCAGGTCAGCAGCTTTTACGATTCTCGAAAATAGCATGTGACAGAAAGACAGAAGGACAGACGGACGGTTTTCGTAGCGAAAACAAGAATTCTAAAAAATATAATTTTCAAATTTTTTTTGTGTTTAAACTTTCAAGGATATGGAATGATATTCTTCAATATTTTTATGAAATTCTACAGAGTTTACTCTTTTCTTTGACAGCAATATGGCTTAACAAATATTTTATTTTCATGTGAAAAAAATTATATTTAAAAAATACACCCTTAAAAAATGTACTGATCGAACGAATTTTCATTTGGTATTATGACGAGCATTCGACAAAGAATGTCCTTATTATAAATATCACTCAAAATGATTTTTCCAAATTTCAACAATTATACCTAAAAAGTAAAAAACAGTCGTTTATAAAATTTTTTTTCATCGAAAGCTAAATTCTGTTCGATTGGTCAACGACTTTTTCAATGCTCCTAATATGAATTAAACATTCGATTTTCGTATATAAGGTTCTGTTCGTTTGTGGTTTGTATGAGTGTCCTGGTTGACGAGTTTATACTTCTGGCAGCCCTAATCTAGATTAATGGGTGTGCAGTAGCATTGCTGCCAAAAAGAAATGCTGTCTTCACACATTGTAATCATTTAAAAAACTGATTTGAAATTTTTATTTTGTAAGTTACTTCCTTTTGAAGTTTATAAGACGACATGTGTTATTTTAAATAGTTTAACGAAATTTACCAAATAGCTGGCAACTACATATATTTATCACTGTATAATGATCATCAAGGCAAGATCAATAAACAATTAAATAACGATTTTCATACTCCACACAAGTATGTTGTACAAGATTTTCTTTTGATGAGTTTGTCTGCCTGCCTGCCACTCATCATTATCCTGTGTTGTAATTTTTATAATTACAATTGCTTTTAAAAAAAGAACTGAGAACTAGTTCTTACTTCCTGTCTCCTGTGTAATTTTACAATATTAATATTTATAAATATAAATAGCCAGTCATATGTTGCTTGAAATAAAATGCAATATAGTTTTGTTGTTGTTGTTGCTTCTTTTATATTTACATGTTGTAATTGTACATCATTAATCATTTGCATGAAGTGCAAAAAAAACAATAATAATAATAATAATTAAACTAAAACGCTACCCTATCACAGTTGGATTATGTAAAGCTAAGTACATAAGAAAAACAATAAAAAAATATGGTGCTCGTCGTATCAATAGTTTAACAAAAATTAAATTAATAAAAATATAAATCTTAGGAGTATTAAAACTATAAACGAGATCGTTAATGTAATGGAAGAACTGAAGTGCACTACTGGTATTTTTGTTGTTGTTGTTGTTTGCCTTTGCTTTGATGAATAAATATCAGAATTGTGTTAATGCAAAAGCAATTTACCAAGGGCGCCAAACTGGTGCAGCAGCAGACACTTGTTGCAGTAGCAGGCCTTGTTGATGTTTGAGAGCGGGCGAGGAACGGGAGTAGTCACTATCGCTGGCATAACCGCTAGATACAGGACTGTACATTGCTGTAGAGTATTGTGCTGTGGAACAGGTTACCGTGAGCGGGGTGTTGACAGCAGTGGGTATTTCTTGGGGAGCCTCCAATTGGCTAAGACGTAAACCCAGATGGGTCATCAGCTTGGTGCCAAATTGCACATCCACTTTGGGCAAGGAAGCCATGCAGCGGGATACTTCATTGGCGGCTTGTATGTAACCAGAACGGAAACTTTGTTGAGCTGCAACATTGTTGTGGGCGATTTGTTCTTTTTGTTGTTTCAATTTGCGCAAGTGTTGGACGGTCACTTCCAAGATGTCGGCCTTTTCAAATTTCACATTATTTTCACCATTGCTCTGAAAACATTCGGCCATCAGGTCCTTTAAATCATCGAGACACTTGTTAATGCGAGCACGACGTTTCCGCTCCAACAAAGGTTTCATAACTTTGCGGTATTGATAAGTTTTAGACATTTCGTATTTGGTTGCCATTCTTTTTTAAATGTTTAAAATTAAATTGAAAATTTTTATAAGTTACTACTTGATGTGATGTTGTTACTCAAACGTATGCACAGTGAATGATGTTGCCTTGCAGAGTGTGTTGCGTTTATATAGCTACACGTGTGCCAGGACACCACCAAAAACTCGTGCTCAACACACGCTCTCCTTATGCTCAAAACTTATTTATTTAATTCGAGCAAGAGAGCAATCAATGCCTTTCTTAGTAGATAGAGAGCACGTTTGCTTGTCTTTGGGTTAAACTGATCCAATGTTTAGTGCAGGTTCCTCTTGTCTTGTCTTTGGTTGAACAAAATTTTAGGGGTTGAAAAAGTACGTTACAAGTTGCTTATAATACTCGTAGTTCATGCTTGTTTTAAAATATTAATTGTACGGGATATACATAGCAGTGATGGTGCTGGTGGTGGTGGTGTTTGTGTTTGTTGCGTTGTATTTTAAGTTGTTGGTAGACAGGTAGCAAATTAAAAAATTTCATATCGTGGGAAACACTTTGCCAGCTAGTTTCCCACAATTTCCAATTTTTATTTATCTCGTGCATATGGGGTTGTTTTTATTTTAGTATGCAATGAAGCATTCATACTGCTTTTAGGATCGTCGTATCCTTTTTGTGTTACTGATAGTGCAGCCAATACAGGAGTACGTACACACACACCAAGTGCACAGTGGGTAAAAACATGACAAGTTCCATTGATCACAACACACATGTTGTTGTATAACAATATTTTAGGTAGAAATTTTAAAAATGAAAATTAGGAAATCCTAAACACATGACACAAGTAACATATGCATAAGGAAATTGCATAGTAGTACGTGCATTTTCGTCTGGTTGTTTGGTACTCGTAAATTTATATGAAGGCATAGACACCGGTCCGGCTTCAGCGGATACTAAGTAAAATAATCAATAGAATGGCTACTAAGCACAGCTTACAGAGATGTCATACGCCTCATTGACACCAGAGGCGCTGCAACACTGCATTATTAAAGGTGTGCATAAAAGCAGAGTTCTAAAGGAATAAAAATGTGCTCTATTTCTTCCTCCAACACCTGTCTTCTATGTCATTATCCCTTTCCTAAAACAGGTAACAAGTAGTGATAGTATCAGGCATTCTTTGCCTGAGTGTTACTTCTACTTCAAAAAAAAAAATAAAAAACTGTGCTTGGGTTCGCATGAAAGCAGGTTCAATTATGGTCCCTCGATCTTAAACTGAGAAACTAAAGGCAGAATTAGTTTTTACTTTCTGTTCTGTTACGAATCAGGTGACTTTTAATTAATTATAGAAATTTAATACAAGTCGTTAGTTTTTCTATTTCGTTCTGTTCTGTTTCGGTTCACCTGTTAAAATCAAAAAATTGTTAAGTAATTGTAAGTGTCAGCACAAATTAAATAAAAATATTTTGAAATTAAATGTAATTTTGCTTGTAGAATTAAAAAAATTTAATTTTTTAAAGAAAAACGTACAAGTATATTTAAACTGAACAATGTACATGCAAAACTCATCACTTTAGTGGAAAACTGTGACCTTTCTGGTCAGAAACAGCTGATAAGAAAAAGTAAGTACTCAAATTTAGAAGCAGAACGGCACAGCACAGAACAGCAACAGAAAGTAAAGACTAATGAAGCCTCAGGTCTCTGTTTGCACAAATTTTGGGTTGTAAGTATTAAGCTGTGCGAAATTGTCTTAAAAAGAGGCAGACGTTATCTACGAAGAAATATCCAGAGTCCGTATGAATCTCCATAAACGCCGGTATCTTTAGCGAAAAACTAAAACTCCTTGTTTTTTTCAGTGCACCAATCGATATTTTTAGGTACGGTCCCCAATTAATAATCTTAACTTTCTAATCACTCGATTAATTAATAGAAGCTCTGACTTAAACGCTTACTAATCGTTTAATTATGGATATGGAATAATAGTAAAAATTTTGCATAGATTTCAATAGTAAAATTAAGAACCAAAACAAGTAGAAAATTCACAAATATGTACAGTAGAAAGTTGTGGGTGACGGGGAGAACCAACTGTTCATGGGGAAGTAGGGTGGGGGGAATGTACACAGAGAAAAAACCACCTAATAGAATCAAGAAGATTTTCTCTATGAAACGTTCTTAGGCTAAGGGGTATCCCAGCAGAAAGATTGAGAACCCTAATTTGGGGAACATGTGGGTTAAGTAGATGAGTTTAATATGTTTAATAATGTCCACTTCATTCCATACGAGTTACTAGAACAAATTCTTCATATTGTTAAACAGTGTTGGATTTTTCGCTTTCAAAAACTTCCATAGAAATCAGTTTTGAAAATACGACTTTAAAATATTATTCAGAGTTGTATTTTTAGCAAATAATGTAATAAGCATGGCATATTAATGCAATTTGTCCGCCTTTAGACCACTGTACGACTGATGGCACACTCAGCGTCAAATAGTGAGTGAGAAGATTAAAAATACAACTGAAACAAAGTTTAGTTTCAACAGAAACACAACAACAAGCAAATGAAAAAAAAAAATAACAACTACCACCTGCCCTTTCTTCAAAAAAATTGTTCCACGTTGAATTTTGCTTCTGTTAAGCATTCATTATATACTGACAAAACTCAAATCTAACTTGCTTGCAGTTTGACAGTTTCACTCGACTGTCTGACGGACGGACTGTAAAACAAACTATAGGTTTGGTTTAAACGACGACTTGATTAACAACTCTACTACGACTTCTTTCATTGAGAGTTCGGAGTGTGAGAAAATTTTCTTGGTTGCAGCTGTTGGTGTCATTTTAGATTGTTTTGAATGTTTCTGTGGTGTTTTTTCCCCTTCTTCTTTTTTAATTTTGGTCGAGTTTCTTGTTGAGTTTATTTAATACACGGTTGGTGTGTGATTCGCTCGTGTTGCAAGAACATCATAATAGGGCGAAGAGTTGATTGTTTAACACTTGATTAGAGAGACACATACATAAGAAACAAATATGTTACAAAAGCTATAAGAAAAATGTTTCAAGAAATAATATTTAATAGGGATGGCAGCTATTAAATCTCAATTTTCAAAGGGGTTTTCAGGGTAGACGAATTCCGAAAGATTAAAATTTCTTAGGTAATGCATTTTAAATCCTTGTTTAGAAATTAAATTTTTTGTTATTAATTAATGTGATTTTCTTTAAAATTAAAATTAAAATTTAAAATTAAAATTAATAGCTGAAAACTAATGTATGCCCACATAGATGCGCAAGGGTGGTATCACAAAAAATGCGGCATTACCCCAACCAGTCTAATTTAACTTTATACAGTTTGTAGTCGGTAGCCTGCTGCTATGAATATGTTTTATGCATTAAGCTACATTAGATTTTTTAGAAAAAAATACAAATAATTGCTGAAAATTAAAAAAAAAATCTGATATACAAAATATCCCGGTGTAAAGCTATCCGCATTTCTGAATTCTCGAATCCCAGGATTCATTAATACTATTAATAAATTGTACCATTATGATGACAAGCAGTATAAATAAAATATTTATAATTTCAAACCCTTAATGAATTCACATCGAAATGGTAAAATTTCCTTTGGATATTTTCTGGGATAGCTTGATTAGATTTCTACGAAATTTTGGGGGAAGAAAATGTTCACTCTGGAGATGTGGCCCTGAACAAAACCTGTGAGTCGCGAGTCCATTTCATTAGAGCAAAATTTTGAACTTAGCTTAAAAGTTTTCCAAAGATGACGCTATAAGACAAGAACAGAATCGTTATGTGAAGTCAATTAGTAGCCGAAGTATATTTCAAAAAAATTTGTAGTTTGGGAATTTTTCAAAAAAGCACTAATGAGTACCTTATGGGGAAAACTATTTGAGAATTTTCGTCTAGTACCAAATTACGGCATTATATATAGAACGAAATTTAAAAGCATTTTCATTTAAACTCTATGGAAATATTTGGGAGTGACGCAATTTGAACCTTGAATTTTTGGGGATTTTTTTTTATCGAAAAACAACAAATATGCGCTTTATAGTCAAAACTCTAAGAACTGCAATTTATTTGTAGTATACGTTTTAAACATGGATATTTTCTCCCTCCATTTTTTTAATTTTTGAATTTAATTTTATACATTTTTGCGAAAAAGTATTATTTTTTAATTTATGTTTCCATTTTGGGAATTGTTTGATTTTATTCCGTTATTGGAAAACCTAAAAATTCTAATGGGGGATTTATGCTTGGCTTTTGGGGATCAGTATATTGTATGTAGCACCAAATGTACTCCCTTCGGACAAAACTACAAACATTTTATTATTTTTGTTCGAACTTTATATGTTTCTATATTTGTGATTTGATTCGTATTGCTTTGTGAGCCAAATACAAACTTTAGCCTAATCAAATCATAAAAATGCAAAAATTTTAGTTTGGGATTTTTTTTGCTCTTTTGGGAATTGTTTCAATTCGTGCCAAGCAATTTCAGGGGACGTTACTAAATGTTTACTCTGTGATCGAAACTACAAACAAATGCCTAAATTACGATTTTATTGTAAATTTTTTTAAAATCGTTGTATTTTTTTTCGGGAAACAAATCATATGCTCTTTTGCACAAAACTACAAAAAAAATTCTAATTGGGATTTCCGTCTCGTTGTCTGAAAAGAAAAAATTGTATTCTTCCGAAAATACCATTAGAATTTAAATTTATGAGCAACA
This sequence comes from Tachina fera, assembly GCA_905220375.1. Taxonomy (NCBI): domain Eukaryota; kingdom Metazoa; phylum Arthropoda; class Insecta; order Diptera; family Tachinidae; genus Tachina; species Tachina fera. The sequence goes on from LR999963.1 coordinate 184,966,533, forward strand.
CTACAAACATTTCCCTGCGCATTTTTCACTTCTTTCACTTTGTGGGGATTTTGGGATTTTATTCTAATCATTTTCTGCTTAAAATAAATATTTGAGGATTTTCGCTTATTTTTTTTTATACAAACCCAACCCGCGCAGCGACTAGCTTTTCTGCGGAAAATACCCAGCGTCTATGGCAGGAATCGAGCACATGAACTGCGGACTGAGAGGCTAGCATCGCTACCACTCAGCCACAGGGGATTTTATTCAAAGCAATTTTTCGTAAAACTTACGAATTTACTATTTATAGACAAAACTATAAAAATTACTATGTGTTTCGAGTCAAAATTGTTGGGCAAATTTAGCAGGTTTGTTTGTGTTCATAAATTTCTATTAAACTTTTGACATTTTATTTACGAGAGTGTAAAAATGCACAATTGCACAGTTTGCGAGAATTTTGAACATTCTCATGAAAACCCGTAGTGTTTTTTTTAATTAAAAAAATAAAAATAAAATAGAAAAACTTGTTAATGAAATCGCTAAAAATCAAATATTAAAAAAACCTTTAGATTTCCGAATTTTTTTTATAAAATTTTATAATAAAAAGATTGTATGATCATTATTACAACTTGTCGTTAGTTAAAGGTATGATTTTATTGGATGGATAAACACTTTTACATTATTACAACTTCATTTTAACCAAAAGTGAGCGATAAGTTTATGGCAAGTTCATCGTGATATTTAGTCATTTGAATTTGCCACGTTTTCATACGTTGCCACAGTTTCTACTTTATATATTACAGCCAAATATTATTTGAACAAAATATTATACAGAACAAAAACAATACAATGCAAACATATAATAATACAAAAAAAATATAAGAGAATTGTCAAAAATGCTTGTATTTGTTTTGTAATTTGGCAAATAAACAAAAAGCAAGTTGCCACTAAGAATTATTAATAATCAATATCCAAATTATCCACAGAAATGTTGCCACCAGACAAACATTTTGTTATTTATTTGATCGGACAGCTGTAAAAATAGAAAAATTTTAAAGGTCACTTTATAGTTCAGTTTTGCTAAAGTTAAGATTAACTATCCGCAAGTTTATAGCCAAGTCATACTAATGACCCTTAGTGATATTTTTTCCCCAGAAGCGCATATAAATATTCAGGGGTGTTCTGTAAACCACACGTTTTGATATGATGCTACTTTTTAAAACAAAAAACAGTGTTCTGTTGATTGGACGATTTAAAAGCAATTAAAAAGCTGCAAAAAGTCACCTTTTTAATTGAACTCCTTCCTGGAAATTAGGTGATTTCAAAACGTGCGGCTTGCACTCATCAGCTCTTTTGAGTGACCGCTCTTTTCAGCTCAGCTTACTTTACTGAAGTATTTCATTCAGTTAGCTCAGTAGCTCAGCTCATTTGTAGTGAACAATTTTTTTAAGCATGAAGAAAGCGAAAATCGAAGCATAAAAAGTGACAGATTTATACGGTGTGTGTGTGGTCATACATATAAAAAATAGATAAAACTAAAATAGTTTAATGAGTGGAATTTGTTAATAAATATATCTACATATATACATATACTTTATTATGTACTTGTGCGACAAAAAAAATTTTTTGAAATAGCACAAAACTTGTATCGAACTCTTTCATTAGGTCGTTTTAAACACAAACCCACTTAAATTACACAGGTTTGTGTCTAAAACGAGCTGCTGAATGAGTTTGATAGAAGTCCACATGTTATTTAAATGAGTTTGATTATAGGTTTGTAGATACAAACGAGCTACTGAAAGTGTTCTATACAAATCTGAGCTGACAGCGTTCAGTGAATTGAACGGCTCACAGTACTCAGTGAAGTGAATCGTTCAATTGACCTAGTTCGTTCATGAGCTGCACAACTCTACAGAACACCCCTTATTGTTTCTTTGTTTTATAAACCGTCACCTTCTTTTCAATAGCTTTAAATATAAACAAATATTTCAGTTTATTTTCTACATTATTTACTTTTATTTAAATATTTAACAGTTTATTTCCTAAATATTTTTTTTTTAATTTGCTTACATGTTTAAATTTTTGATCTCTTTACAGGTTAGTGGCAGAATATTAAGAGGTAAATTTCAAAATTTCTTTTAACAAATAAACAAAATGTGCAGTCATTTGTTTTCATATAAAATTTTATTTACAGCATTATTTATAAAAATTATTATTTTTCTTATTCGCCTATAATTAAGGTCTTTATTATATAAATTTCATTTGTTTCAATAAAAGTTTCTGCACACAGATACAGATATTTATGTATCTCGATCTAAAATATTTTAAATTCTTCCTGTTTGTTGTTATTCCAAATGATTTCAAGCATGTGGCTATTTGCAAATATTTTCTTTTTCGGGATACATCTGTATTTGTTACAATTTTAATTAAGTAAATAAAACTTTAACTTTAAAATACATGTAGCTTATCATATAAATATCGTCGTATAAAATTAAAAAAGGCGTAAGTTAGATTTAAGATGATTTAAAAGAGAGGCAAAATACTTTCAGCCTTATTTATAAAAATTATTAACGCTTTATAAAGGCTTTTTAAGAAAAATTTTGTATGAAAAGTTATTTTAAAACCCCTTTATAAAGCCTTAATAAGTTTTATAAATAAGGCTATTTATCTTTATAATTCTTTTATCTAATTTTTCAACCTTTTTTTATATATATATTTAATAAAACTATTTGTTTTGAGCTTTAGGTCTGCTTTTATTTGTATTTTCTTAGATCAATATTTCGTTAACCTTCGGTTAACTTCTTTAGTATATATATATTGTTTTTAGTTTTTTTTTTGATACTTATTATTTTCTTTTTTCTTTTCTCCTTTCAATTACAAATTGTAAAAAAAAAAATTGTAAAAAATAGTTTAACTTTATCTTTATAAGTTTTACTGTATTTATTTCACTTTCGTTAATAAATTTGATATTTTGCCCGTACACGCATAAAAAAGGTTGTGAATAGCAGAGAATAACAATGAGTACTAAAAAAAATTATACATAAGTAAATAGACTTAACTTTAGCAACTAAGTATAATCATAATTGTAGTGCAAAAAATGCGAGCGCTGAGTATTTTTATACTCAAACAAACAAAATACGTATTAAACTCGGGATATTTATTCAACATTCGCCACTATATACATTAGGATGGCCGTTATTTAACTTTTTTTTTTTGATTTCTTCTACTCTCACCCCACAAATCGGTTAATTTTTATGTAAAAAAATACAAAAAATACCGACAAGTTGCCCCTCAAGCCCATATATTCATGTAATTTTTTTTACTTATTTGTTTAGTTTTATTTTGAATATATAATATATACATATATGCTCTTATTGTAGATGCTTAAAATAAAAAAATTCCATATAAATATAATTTTGTTACATAAAGTTTTTGGCATTTTGTTGGTTATTTTCCTCATTATTTTCTAAAATATTAATTTTAGCAATAAAAACTTTCTTTGATACTTATGTTGTTGGCTTGAAGAGCTAAAATATTGTCATATATGTCATATTCTTGTAAAATGATTTTTTAAAAAGATAGTCATATGCAAGAAATTATATTGAAAAATGGGCTTGAAGGCCAAATTTGAGGGCCGGACGCTCCCCCTAAAACGCAACTTATCGGTATGAAATTTGTTTCTATTTTTTTTTACATAAAACTGAAAAGTTTTGGGGTGAGAGTAGCAGAAATCAAAAAAGGGTCCATACAATTAACGGCCACTATAATATATCAAATGGAATGCAAAATGGAAAATGTGTGAATATATGTGCGGCTGTTTCAAAACATGTTTCGTGTGTCTGTGTGTGTTTAAATAAAATAGCCCTGTATATACGCACGTGTAGCCGATTAATAGTCAGAGTATTGTGATACTTTTGTATATAATTCTAGCTTACACGGTCTTTAAATTTTAGTTGCACTTGTTTGTGCTGCGTAATTAAAAATAACGTCTAAAAGATAGTTATTGGGTGTTTATACTTGTAGTTATACGTATTCGATTTAAAATTAATGCGTGTGCTTGCATATGAACGTGTGTTTTTAGCTTTTTACTAAAAAAAATTATTTTGAACTTTTTGTAAGTTGCAACTTTTTTAATTTATATGGCGATATGTAGACACATAGATATGTATAAACAGAGATGTGTGTGGTTAATCCTCTAAGACAAATTTATAACAATTACTCAGGCAATTTTGTATTTAGTCCATTAAAATGTACTGCCGGTCGGCCGTTATTAAGATTTTTTTTTTGAGAAGTTCTAAGAAACTTCCGATATGATGAAATGGTAAACAATTTGTATAAATCATTAATTTTGCTTAGTTTCCAACTCATTCAATTTAACAATGAAATTTGTTAAAGACCGCTTAAACAAAATTCTCGGCATGTTTGTTGACTGTTTTTTTTTACAAATTGTTGGCGTTATTTTTCCACTCTGAATTGTTTTTCATTCGCGTAAATTCGTATGTAAGTATGTGGTACACATTAGGGGCTTCTCTTAGCTTTTGCTTACTTACATTCATGAATGACTATTAGCCGCAGTAAAGCTTTATGTTGAATGGATTGTTGCTAAAACTGAAACCTGTTGTTGCACATTTTTACGCTAAAAAACATTTTCATTCACACAATTTTCTTTCATTCATGCGGTCGGCTAAACGAACGAACGACGAAAGCTAACTGACTGTTGACTGTATCCCATGTTGGCTCGTATGTTTAAGGTTGCTTTTGTGGCCAACACGCAGGGTCCTTATGGCCGCAAAATCGTCAACGCATTCTTCAATGAAAGATTGCCAAAACATACTTACATTTTCATGTCTTAGCAAGTACGTTAAGCATGATTGTGTGTTGTTGTTTTTGTTCAATGTGTATTAAAGTTGAAATCAGCAACAAAACTATCATGTTGCATGCCACATTCCCAGTCCCAGTAAAATGAACCGCATTTAGTCTCCCTGGCCAACACATATGGTTGCTGCTGTTGCTGCTGTGAAGCTTTTAAAAGACGTTCGTTGGCTTGATTTTGTTCTATTTCGCTGGCAAAAGAACTTGTATTCTTGACTTGGCATTCTCCAATGGATTGTTGTTCATTTAAGTTACTGCTTAATATTTGCTTAAATATTTTACAAACGGCAAACTTTATTCTAATGACAAAACAGCATTGAAGTTGTTCTTTATCGGCAGAGATTTTGTCGAAATTTGAAGAAAACATTTTTCAAAAACACTTTTTCCTCACTGAGATGTTTTCACTGCGAAAGTTAATGAATGACTGTATGGTTTATCCTAGACGAGTTGCTGTTTTTATAACGTTTGTAACAAAATATTTGGTGTTTACTGCGTCTGCGTAATTTGAATTAATTTATTCGGGCACTTGTCGCCGTAGTTTTTGTTCATACACGTGCTTGATTTTAATGTATATGCAAGCACTTTTTGTGAGTGAATGATGTTCTTTGTACTTGTTCTGTGACTCTTTTTGGCAATTATTATTATTATTTTTTCAGTGAAGTGCTTGTTAATCGTTGATGCACACTTTTATGCACAATGCCAAGCACACTCACTCCCCACCCCTATTTCATACAAGTGAACAAGTGCTTGCTGCTGCAGTCCGCCCTAAGGCTGTATTTTGCAACAACGCAGCTCATGAGTTTGCGTTAAGGATGGCGATTAAACAAACTAGTAGCATCAAAGTAGTTTATAAGATTGCTAATACCATGTTCACACTTATGGTCTTAAACGTGTTTAAGGCAAGTGTTTTAAAAAACTAAACACAACCGTTCACATTACATTTGAGATGTTTAAGGTTGACAGTTTTGTCAGTAAATAATTGTATTTGTAAAATTTTATGCTTTTTAATTGGTTTATTATTTTTAAATAACAAATGTTTATTTAAATAATTGAGTATTTTTTAACTAATTGCTTGTATATGAAAAAATTTTTCACGTGCCGCCATTTAATAACAACACAAAGTGAACATACGCTATTTGCGTGTTTAAATCTTAAACACTTCATTTGAGATGTTTAACAAAACAAGTGAATTTATGGTAAAACATCTCAAAATCGTCGTGTTTAAGCTCTTAAACACGAACGAGGCGTTAAACACGTTTAAAAACATAAGTGTAAACATAGTATAAAGCTGAAAATTAAAAAAATAAAAATTTTCCTTAAATAACAAAAATTTAAAAATTTAAAAACCCGCAAGAAAAGATGTGATATCCTCTAAACGGCTGGACTGATTTTCTTCAAAAATAACTGAAAACACTCTGGATAAGACACCTTTTAAACAGAAAAAACAAAATCAAAATCGGTTTCGCTGTTTGGAGTGTACGTGGCACACAGATCCACACACACACACTACAAACTTATAACACCCCTTGTTTTTGGTCGAGGGTTAAAAATAGGCACTGAAAAGCGTTAAAAGTAATATAAGTTTCAGTTTAACTAAAACAACTATATGAGACAGTTTTAGATTCTTTAATTGGTTAAAATAACTTTATTTTGTTTGTGGTACAAAAAAGAAGTTGTTGAACTTACACGGACGTTGGGCGTTGGCTGAAGTAGTTGCACATTGACTACAAAACCGAAGGTCCTAGCTGGAGTCTCTGACAGTCATTAAATAACAACAGCACGCTTTTTTCTGATGTGCATTAGAGTCCTCTTGTGTCAGTTGTTGTAGAAAAAGTTCTAGTGCTGAAGGCATAGGCACTGGTCACTGTACCACACCGGCCGCAGCGAAGCAAAATAACTAATAAAATGTGTACTAAACACAGCTTTAACAATTTAATACGCCACAGTGAACCCAAAATGCGCTGCAACACTGCATTATTATAAAACGTGCAAAAAAGCAGAGTTGTAAAAGAATTAAGATTTCTTCGATCTCTTCATTTTAGGCCCCAATCTGTAACTATTTAACAAGATGAGAAGTAGCTACAACAGGACAGACGCTGGAACGATACATGTATGTTTCCACAACACATTGAAATGATTAAAATTCATTCTTAATTTTTAGGTCGTCATGAAGCACCTTCTCCTCTAATAATTGTGAAAATATTGGAATTCGTGAAGATGTTAGTGATCTAACGAATGTCAATTTTTGATATTCGCGAATACGAATATTTCAAACGATATTCGTGAATACGAATACGAATATTTAAAACGTTATTCGCGAATACGGATGCGAATATTATATGCAATATGAAATATTAAAAAATTGTTTTCGTACTTTAAAGTTAATAAAAAGTGCCCAAAATTTTAATGATCGTCATTTAATAATATTTGAAAATGAAACAAAGTACAAATTTCTATAAAAAAATTAATATATGTGTACAAAGTAAAATTTTTAGTCATTTATTTAAATTTCGTTTAGGATTTATTTATTTAATTTCTTTGGAAAAATATTCGTATTCGTATTCGCCTGTAAATGGAAGAATATTCGTCAATTCGAATACGAATATTCGTGCATCAACAGAAGGTATCGAGGACATATGTACATCCGCAAATGTGCGAATTGGTGAAGGAAAATTGCATTAAAAGAATATGTTTCTTCAAGCGTAGCCATAGCGGCCATTTAGCTGATATTGTTGCCCATTATTAATATTATATCCTCTTTAATACAATTAAATAAACCTTCATTGATTTTGCTAAAATATATTCGTTTACATATTTTGCATATGAAACCTCTTATAAGAAGATGCATTAGTTAAAACAAAATAAATTCAGTAAAGTGCGATTCAAGCACACGAAGGGTTCCGTAGGCACCTTGTTTCTTTTTGATCGATTTTTCGGGTTTCGGCGATCTTTTTCAGTTTCTGACGATTTTTTTTACTATTGAAGTTTTTTTATTTTTGGCGTTTTTCCGTTTTGGCGATTTTTTTGCTTTTTGGGTTTTTTTTTGTTTTCTAACAGTATGTACATATTTTTATTTTAGCGATTTTTTTTTTGTTTTGGCGCATTTTAGTGATTTATTTTTTTTTTGATAATATTTTTGATTTAGCGCTGTTTTTATTTTGGTAATTTTTTGTTTTGGCGATTTTTTCGTTTCGGCGATTTTTTTGTAATTTTTTGGCGATCTTTTTACTTATGAATTTTTTTGTTTTGCATTTTAGCGATTTATTTTATTATTATTATTTATTTATTACATTATTATATTTTTCGTTTTGGCGATTTTTTTAGTTTTGGTGCTATTTCCGTTTTTGGATATTTTATTTTGGCTTTTTGAGTTTTTTTCTCTCTCTAACAATACTTTTTTTACTTATGAATTTTTTTGTTTTGCATTTTAGCGATTTATTTTATTATTATTATTTATTTATTACATTATTATATTTTTAGTTTTAGCGATTTTTTTACTTTTGACGCTTATTTCGTTTTGGTGATTTTTTTCTGTTTTTGGCGATTTATTTTAGTTTTTTGGCGACCTTTTTTACTTTTACCAGATCTTTTACTTTTGGTGGTTTTTTGCATTTTAGCGATTTATTTTATTTTTGATAATATTTTTGATTCAAGCGCTGTTTTCATTTTGGTAATTTTTCGTTTTTGGCGATTTTTTTCGTTTTTGGCGATTTTCTTAGTTTTGGTGCTTTTTCCGTTTTGGCGATTTTTTTTTGCCTTTTTGAGATTTTTTTTTTCTCTAACATAATACATATTTTTAGTTTTAGCGGTTTTCTAGTTTGGGCGCTTATTTCGTTTTGGTGTTTTTTTCGGTTTTTGGTGATTTATTTTATTTTTTTTGTGGGCTTTTTTACCTTTACCTGAGTTTTACTCTTGGTGATTTTTTGCATTTTAGCGATTTATTTTATTTTTGGTGATTTGTTTAATCTAAGCATTTTTTTAATCTTGGTGATTTTTCGTTTCGGCATATTTTTTGATTTTGGGATTTTTTAGTTTTAGCCTTTTTTAATTATAGTGTTATAGGCAGATTTTGTAAAATATTTCGTTTCTAAACATTTAAAATTTTTATGAAAAATAACGAAAACTCGTTTCAAAAAATATTTTTTCCATACAAATTTCAAAACGAAAAAAACGTTTCTATTTACAAAATTTGGCCTTTAATAAAACTACACTGACTTTGAAAATTGCATATAAAATTGTCTCAATGCTACATTAGTATTATAAAATTTTTCGTTGCTCGCTTCAGAACACCCTTTAATTTTAACTATTTTTGTAGCCTGTAAAGTTTTCTATTTTCACCTTTGGTGTAGGGAAGCCTAGAATATATGTATACAAATTCAAGGCCGACTTTAAAACACCTCGCGCTGCCGAGACAATTTTGCAAAGTCGCCGCCAATATTTTACGACGGCTTGCTTCTTTAATACAGCACACAGCCGAGTAAACTTATTGAAAGAATTTAATTGAATTTAATTAAACCAGAATCCTTCCAGAAAAAGGTTAACCAAATAAAAAATTTTTTTTGCTCAAAAATTTTTGTTTTATTTTAAATAATAAAAAATCATAAAGCTCTATACTTTACAAATGTAAAACCATTATTAATTTGTGAAATTTTTTGAGCAAAATATGGGACTTTTAAAAGAAATATTTTCTGTGCTGAATCTATTTTTTAATGATTATTTAAAGTAATTTGTATTATTTTCTTTTTTTGTAATTTCCAAATTTCCTACTAACAACAAACTGCGTATTAGCAGAAAAAAAAGAAGAATGGAGCTCTAATAAGGCCAGTTGTTTGAGGTTGCTTCCATCTATACCTTAATGTCGCATACGTCGCATAAAATCAATATTTATTAACTTTTTTTCAGCAGTAAATAAGCGTTTGTTATCGTTTTATTACTTTTTAATTAAAGTTCAATCAATATTAGAAAGGTTACTGCGTTTAATTTTCATGGGAAAAAAATGTCGCGTCCGCCTCCTGGGAATTGCCCATATGTATGTATATTGTTATTGTACAATAAAATTGCATGTGTGTATATTCTACTAGTAGATTGCACAATATATTGGTTAAAAATTAAATCTCTCTTTAATTATCTTGCGCAAAAAGGAATACTTTGTAATGTGTGGACAACATTGTACAATAATTATTATTCCAGCTTTCATGTCACCAAAAACATTATCTTTCAATATTTTAAATTGTATACGTTTTAATGCTTTTTTAATATTTTGCAACTTATTGAATAGTGAGTGTGGAGCAAAGCCACAATAATAATAGCAATAGAGTCCTCAATAATATTGTCTGTGGGTAGTATATTCAGGCACATCAAAATTCATGCCCTAAATATTCCCCAAGTCTTTTGAATAAAAACTAGAAAACTAAGTATGTATAATTAATTCCAAAAAAGTTTAGTTCAGGTCAAACCTTATTCATAAATTGCATACACACGCACATAAGTATGTATGTAATTACGTATGAATCTATGCAACATACGTATATACGAGCACATTTTCTACTTTATTATTTTTACTTTAATTTTATTCCTATTAGTCGCTTACCACACCCTGCTGCTATTAAAAAACACAATCCATGTATGTAAGTTGTATGAGGACGTCTGCCGTTCGTTCGTAAACACAACAATGGCTTTATTTTTTTTCTTTATTTTTTATTATTCCACTCATAATGATGAGCAGTTGCAGTTCCCATGGATGGCAAAGCAAAGAAGTGAATTTGTTATACGAGTTAAAAGAATCATACTTAATAATAATCATTGTATCGTAACAACGTAACGTAAATTTTGTTGAGAATATTTTTATCCCACGGTCTTTAAGTGGAGGTGACAGATGTTCACAGTTCTTGTTCGCAGTAGAGCAGGACGAGCAGAGTAAACATAATTCATACACACGTAAAGTATGGCCTCTTGTTCGTTCGTTATTCTTCTGCTGCTGCTTTAGCTTTATTCATACGTACGTATGCAAGTAAAGTATGTTGCATGCATGCTGGGGTTACTATAATTTTTATTGTATTTGTGGCAAATACAGTGTAATTAATTAAGAAAAAACATACATGCATACTTACAATTCCATTCATTTAAGGCAGAGGTTGTTGGGTAGCCAGGCAGCCAGCCAAGCACCCAACCAGGCAGTCAGTCAGTCAATGTTGTGGTGGCCCATCATGAATGAATTTTGTATTGATTATTACTGTTGTATCAGGTGCTTGGCGTATTATGTTTGTTTTTAGTTTAGTACTCTGGTGTACATACGTTGCATTGCAATAAATTTTTAATGTAGTCACGTGTGGGCCACACTTGTTCGTGTGTCTTACTTAAATGGTGTGAGGCGCGCACACGTTGGCAGCCCACCGCTCCAATTTGTACCAAAAAAATAAAACAAAACCTAAAATTTAAATTTTAGCAAATAAATTGAAACACGTGTTTTACGCTACATACATACATATTTGAAAATATAAATTGTAATATTTTGTTTTTGTTGGCAATTGGATTTGAAAGGATTTTCTGATTCTGGGCAAAAGATACAGAATTTTTCTTTATAATCTGAAGCTTAGATTGTGGTGGTTTCAATAAAAAATTATTACACAAATATTTATCACAATATTTATTTTCTCAAATATCGATATTTCGAGACATCGATATTTTTTGCTTATCTCTAGTACAAGGGATTCTATGTGCCACGGCCTTAAGTGAGTTTTCGAAACATGTCGGCGGCAGATTTTAACCGATCGGCATCATGCTAAATGCAATTAACTTTTAAAATTCAAATTGTTTCAAAGAAAAATAAATTTAGTAAAGCGAGAATTTGACTTGCAGACGAAATATTCCATACGGCGCTTGTTTCTTTTTGGCAATTTTTTCGGCTTATGGAATTTTTTTTAGTATTGTCGTTAGTTTTAATTTCGGCGATTTTTTTTTGTTGATTTTTGCGACTTTTTTTAGTTTTTTGGCGTTATTGGTATATTTGGTAATATTATAGCATTTTAGAGATTTATTTTATTTTTGCTGATATTTTCCATTTAAGCGTTATTTTCATTTTGGCGAATTTGCGTTTCGACATTTTTTTAATTTTGGGATTTGCGAGCAATAAAGCTTTTGGAAATTGCAAGAGCTTGCCAAGATACAGCAAGTTGTCAAATTTATACATATATAGTCAAAATTGTACTAAATGATAGATTAACCTTTAATTTTTTAAATTATTTAATTATTTAAATGCTGTATAGCCTGCATTAAAATATACTAACTTTGAAAATTTCAAGCGTCTACATACTGTCGCACGGGACAGTCGTAAACAATTAAAGTGGAAAAGAGATCAAAATAAAATAGATTTTTGTTTTGATTATTAGCCTAAGCTATGGCCCCTGATTAGCTCTATTGATGATACTAAATCCAACTATAACCAATTTTAAGTTTTAAAGATAATTCCAAAAAACCAAGAATGTCGTACGAGACAAAAAAAAGGAAGCAGGTTTTGTAGCAAAACTGAAACAATAAATTAATGTGACTAATTTTATAATGAGGTGAGTCAATGTTTTTTAAAATGGGCTAAATTTTACTACAAAATATTAATAGCTTTTTTCTTATTTAAATTTAATTATATTCGCACGGGACATGGTGTACGGGACATTTTGTTCCATCATGATGTTCAAATACATATTTTCTGGTGCATTTTTGGGAAATTATGAATAAAAAATTAAATAAAATAGAGGTATTCAGTGTGTTTATTTTAACATAACGACGAACTTAAAGAGAAGTACAGAACAAATAGTATTGGGCACATTAATTGTAGTTTTTTTTTTGGAATACATAAGTAGTTTTAGCTGTTTTCACTTCCTGACCTTTGCAATAGAAGAAGTACAATTTAGATATGTGTGGTATAATTTTTACGTTTTTCTACTTTTCGTCCAAGTTATACAACGGATGGTATAAAATACATTATAATCCGTTGATAAAAAGAAAATGCATCGGGCATAATAAGGTTTTTTGACTTTGCCTTTTAAGTATACGTTCATACCGCTTTTTCTCTTCAAAAACTTCTTTATTTGCTTCAGCTAAAGCTTCTGACTTTTTCCTAGCGTTATGCGATCTTTCTCGGCTTTTTAATTTATAGTTTTACAACTTAATTTAATTTTTTTTCTTTGTACCGTTTGCGATTCTCGTTGTTTTCATTCATCTTGAATTAAATAATTGAATTATAGAATGCTCTTCCAAAATTAATTATAGCCTATTTCCCACCTGCGAAAGAAAACGTTCGACTCGCAATTTATATTGAAAACAACAATAAAATATGAAAATTTGTTTTTGTTTTCAATATAAATTTTAAGTCGAACGTTTTCTTTCGCAGGTGGGAAATAGGCCATTAGTTATTAAAGAAAATATTTTGTTAATGCTTTCAAATTTCAGACAAGCGATGTCGTACGGGACAAATTTTACATAGGCGCCTACTTCGCAATTCTTTTTATTTTCAAAATATTTTTTATTTTAATTGCAATAAAAATGTTTGCTTGTAATCATTACTTGATGAACTTTATTCAAGCAGTTTCGATGTATTGATACAAAAGGTTGTCGCACGGGACATTTAATTAATGGAAATACAAGGCGAAATTGTATAGTTATTTTTCATCGCATTGAATCTTGTGCATTACTTTCTAACTCCTGATATCCTTACGGAGATCTAAGAGAGAAAAACTCAATCTATAACAATTAGCGCTAAGAATATTTTTCAAAACAAAAGTGGCTCTTCAAATTAAAAAAAAAATTAGAAAAAAAGTTTCACTTTCTTGACTTTGGACATGAATATCTCGAAATGAGTAATGAATAAATGCAAAACTTTTGCAAAAACAAATCAAGAACTTTTATTTTTTCGTCTCGGTAATTTTTCGTCTCGACCTTCTGAGAGAAATGCCCATATATAAAATTGTCAGTATATTACATTAAGATTTAAACATTTTTCGTTGCTCGCCTTAGAACACCTTTTAATTTTTCAACTGTCATATCCTTCTTGTTGTAGCGGCCAAAGTTTTACATATGCTGTGAAAATTTCAGGCCCGTAGCTTTTAAGGTTCTTGAGAAAACATCCCGTGACAATAGGGGTCCTTTTCACCTTTCCAGTACGAAAGTTATTTTGGCGTGGTATCATCATTAATTATAATTAATGAAGAGAATTAATATGAAAATATTAAGTGGAGACTCATGAAACCCATTATTAGATTTATCACATAAAAAAGTTTCCCGCTTTTTATTCGATTTCCTTTGGCAAAACCCTTTGCTAACTGGGGATGCTTTTCTATGAATTCATTAATTTTCCCTATAAATATTAATTTGTGAATAAATCTGTCTTAATTATTTTAAAGAATTTTACTTGCATTTAAGCACAAGTTATTGCACTAAATTTTTTTTTCAAAAACAACAAAAATTTCTAAAACGTGAGCCGCCGCTTACTCGATTTGAAAACGCAACAACAATTCAAATTTCGTTTTCTATTACATCTTTTATTCATCTCATATTGTCATAGAAGAAGATCGAAAATTAAATCTATTTCGATTTAAGGTAAAAACAGAATGAAATCGAAATAAATGTGTGCATCACAATTTTTTCACGTTTTTAATAAATGAATCACTGCTCTGCATCATACGAGCAAACTTTAATTTAAAGTGCAATACAAGTTCGCTGATAATCTTTTTCAGTTGTAGCCAAATAATTTAGGAGACTTAAATTTCCATCTGCGCAGTAATGCTTTTGCAAAGAGATCCAATGTTCTAAAATAGTTTTCCAAAAAAGTACAAAATAAATTCCTAAAAAATTGTGTAAAAATTTAAATAAAATCAAAAACGATTTTTTTTTTGTATTTATTATTCTTATTAAAATATATTTAATTTAATTTTTCTTTACTTAACAATTAATAAAGCTTTTCTTTAAATTATGTATGAGTTTTTTTTCTTTTTTTTACAATTAAAATTAATTATCACAGTTTAGAGAATATCGCAGTACAGTTGATTTCAATTAAAGCGTTGGCACTTAACAATAAAAGTTTTTGTTATCAGCAAAATACTACCAAGGACGCCATATGGGAACTGCAACGGCCGGTGTCGGCATTATTGTAATCTCATCATCGCACTCATCACTGTGATAGCCGGAAGAAGCTGGACTCATGGGAGCCAAGTCGTTAAATTCTTGATGAGTTTTTGTTGGTTCGCATGATTTTTGCATTTGCAACAAACGATTGTATTCACCGCCCAAATGCACCATAACCGATTTGCCAAGGTGCACATTCATGCCAGGCGTAGAGGCCATAATACGTGACACTTCATTGACAGCATTCATGTAGCCGTGACGGAATGAGTCCAGGGGTATGACAGCAGGAACTTTTGGTTTCTTGACTTCTTTTTTGATGAAAACTAAAGCACATTCTAGCATTTCGGCTTTATCCATGCGTAAGATGGCATCGTTGCCTTGAAATTCAGCCACCAATTCTTTAAGTTGATCTAAACACTTGTTCATGCGTGCACGACGCTGACGTTCCAATAATGGTTTTTTAACTTTTAAATAGTGTTGGGTTTTTGAGACGTATTCAACTTGTGGAGCCATTTTTTTTTTTAAAGAATATTTATTTATTTTAATTTTATTATTTTATATTTAATGTTGCTTACTGGCTGAAGTTGGAAGTGAGAATGAAGTCAGGTTGGTTATACAGCTGGCTTATATAGCCAGTCAGCCAGGTTGTTTGGGATTTTCCGTAAGCAACCCCTGTAACAAGAGTATATTCTGCACTGTGCATGCAAAGAAGCAGAGAACCTGAGCCTCGTATGAGTGTGTGAGAGAAACAGTACAAGTGAGTGAGCTGGTGTTATTGTGTGCCTGACTGTATGCTACAAGCGTGGCGTACATGCATGCTTTGCACAGCGTTGCCGCTTTTTTTAAATTATCCCATAATTGGATATAAATTTTTTGTGTAATTTCGCCTCAATATTATTTCAAACATAAGTAAATTTTTTAATTAACTTTTCATTTATGGCATATTTCGAACTACTTTGCTCCTCGCGCTGAAAAGAGTCCATAACAAATTTGAATACTCTTTAGCTTTCAAGATATACATAAGATATTTCGTTCGTATGGGCGAGGTACAGCCCACTTAGGGGTATGAACAAGAGATTATAATCTATTTTCAGACCTACCGAACAGGCATACAAAGTTTAATAAAAATCGGTCAAGCTGCTTAGGAGGAGTTCAATTAGAAACTCCGTGTTTTCGCTACGCTGACCGTCTGTCTGTCACACGCTATTTTCTCAGGAACGGTAAAAGCTACGGACCTGAAAATTGGACAGAGTATGTAGAAATTGGCCGCTAACACTAAAAAAATCGCTAAATTCGAAAAAAATCGCCGAAATGAAAAAAACTGCCAAAATTAAAAAAAAAACGCCAAAAACCGAAAAAATCACCTTAACGCGAAAAAGGCGCCAAAACCAAAATAATTGTTTATATGAAAAAAAATCGCCAAAATGAGAAATAAATCGCCAAATTGAAAAAACACCAAAAACCGAACAAAAACAGCCAAAATGAGAAAAAAAATTTAAAAACTAAAAAAGCGCCTAAATGAAAAAAGTTGCAAAAAAGGAAAAACGCCATAACCGAAAAAATCGACACAACTAAAAAAATAGCCTAAATGAAAAAAAATCGCCAAAAATTAAAAATAATCGCCAAAAACCGAAAAAAGTCGCCAAATCGAGAAAAAAAGTGTCAAAACTAAAAAAAATTGCCAAAACGAAAAAACGCCAAAAACCGAAAAAATCGCCAAAACCAAAAAAAAAAAATACGAAAATTTATATGGGTTTTGCCATACAAAATTCGTTTGTCAAACCAACTTTAAATTTACCAATCGTTTTAGCATGGGTAGGAATTGTATTTTTTGTACCGATTAAGTTGCATCAGAATGAATTTGGTAAATATATTCTATAATCGGACGTATCAGTGACATGTACAATGCTTTCCCAATGTACGTGTTATTAAACTCGTTTGCCCAGCGCTTAATATAGCTAAGTGTAACTCTAGTATTTTTTATTAAAATTTTAAGTATAAAGTTTTGAAAACTTTTAGGGACATTAGGCATTTAAATGCACTTTTTATGTACATAAAATATGCAGTAAAAATATAAAACTTTGCATTTAAACTAATAAAATATGCATTTATTAACTTTTTTCAATATCTAATAACATTAAAAACCTAAAAAAATCAGCTTCATTGCTTTCTTAACATTAACATTTTCTCATTAAAATAAAATAAATAAAAACATAAAAAGCTCAGCTTCAATGCTTTCTCAACAAGAATTTTGTCAAATCCTTTCCCTATCCAATAATTCATTAAAATTGCGATTTCGAATTTTATGTTAGTTATAAGTGCATGGTTTTGCATTTTAGCTGTATGTATTTATGTAAAAGTATACAATTATTTATGCATTAAAATAATTGCTGGTGTAAATAAGTATATTCGTAAATAAAAAATTTTAATTATTATGAAACACAAAATTTGTTTAGAGTAATTTATAAAATTTCAAATAATTTTAAATTTACACTCCGGCAACACTGACTCTGAGTTACGAGAGCACATGTGATTCTTATTCGATTTTAAGTGCATGTATGTATGTATGTATAATTTTTATATGCACTCATATGCATTATTAAGAAAAAGCTTGATTACTTTTTTCCGTTAAAAGTGCTTGTGGTCATAATATTGCATATTTTTTGTATTACATATTATGAAAAGCATTAAGTTTTATTTATTGCATGCTTATGTTTATGTGTATGTGTATTTAACATTTGTTGGCCAAAGAGCAGTTTAAGAAAAGGAAATTAAAAGAGCACAAAATGAGAGTGAGTGCGCGTAATGTAGTAGTTTATTATGCACACGCCATACAAAAACTTTAGGTTAAGCTCGTGTCTGAATGCACAGCAAAAGCAACAAAAACCAGCCAGCCACCACTAACTATCGTCGTCACTAACAATAAGCCATATATGAACATATGTATACTTACATACATATGAACATGCATAAAGAAATGCATAGATACACACATACATACACAAATTATTTATTTTACAAGAGTATAAAATGTTTTACGAAGCTCTAGCTAACAAAACTTGGTTGTTGGTAAGAATAAAGTGAATAAAGTGAATGAAATAGGTATAAGAAAAAAAAATAAAGGCAGGTGTTCTCATCGCGTGGGAAACGCACGACAAAATTGGTTCTCACGATTTTACAAAGCCAGCAACTTAAAAGCGGACAGACGCACTTTTATATGTGCATGCACTTAAGTATGTTGTATGTATTGCTATCAAACCATACGGCCCGGCCGGCCATAATATAAGACAAAATCAACGGCCACAAATACAACAACTGCAACTGCATTTCTCCACTGCAATCTGTTAATGGTAATCTAAACTGACATGTACTAATATGAGAGGAGAGGCCAGTAAGTAGACAGATAGTTAGTTGTGCTTACATTTATATTCATGTAGTGCAACAAAGTAAAAACTGACTGCCAGCGTAGCACAGCCAACTTATTAAGACAGGATTTTTGTAAGAAAAAACAGGGACACTTCCTAACCTAAAAAAAAAAAAATTAAAAATAAAACAAACTGGCAGGTTATTTTCAATTCCTATAACAAACTCCAGTTGATGAAATTAATATTGTTTTGAGAAATTTCCCATAGGATTGAATAATTGTTAGTAATTTATTTATTGCAACAAAAGGATAACAAATTTTCTTTTAAGAAATTTTCAACATTTGAGACGAGATTTTTTGTTTCTTTTTTTCCAAACTACCTGCGCATTCGCTGCTTAACTAACAATACAAATTAGAAGTAGAAGAAAAAAAAACAAAACATTCTCAAAGTGTGAGAACGTTTCCTTTGCTTAACAAATAAATTATAAATAAATACAAATCTTATCCTTGCAACCTGCCTGCCTTGCTCTCCCAGAGCAGCAATCATGTAAAGTGCATATGCAGGTATAAAAGTTATAGACTCTCAGCAATTCAGCATCATTCTCATTTTATATTTCCTCATAACAACATCTTAACGTTCTTAACATCCACACACCAAGAATGGCTCCTCAAGCAGAATTCGTTTCGAAAACTCAACATTACCTGAAAGTGAAGAAACCCTTGCTGGAACGTCAGCGGCGTGCACGCATGAACAAGTGTTTAGATAATCTGAAAAAATTAATTGCTGAATTTCAAGGCAGTGATGCAATACTACGCATGGACAAAGCTGAAATGCTGGAGTCTGCCTTGGAGTTCATAAAAGTCGAGTGCAGCAGAAAGCACTTACAAGCCATTTCATGTGTGGCTCTAAATCCCATGGATTCTTTTCGCAATGGCTTCATGAATGCCGTCAACGAAGTATCACGTGTTATGGCCGGTACGCCCGGCATGAGTATCAATATGGGTAAGGTTGTTATGATACATTTGGGCTGCGAGTTTAATCGTTTATTGCATGCACAGCAAGTGCCAAAAATCAATACACAATTGCCAAAGCCTGCAGCAGAAATTAAAAACAACAACAAGAAAGTGCTGTTAAGTCCAGCATCGTCTGGCTACTGCAGTGATTCCGAAGATCGTCAGTCCTTGGCTTCTCCCGTGCCTGTGCCAGCCATGTGGCGTCCCTGGTAAAAATTCAAATTAATTTAATCAACAGCTTTAATCGGTAAATCAAACAATTAATTAATTGTCTTCCTAAAAACGACTCTCAGTGAGTTACTTCTGTGATACACAACAGCTTTATAAATATATAAGTTTTGAAATTTTATACAATTTATAATACATACATACACAAACGTATTCATATATACATAAATATCTAAATATATAAATATACAACTATTTAATAAAAAGCTTTAAATTGTTTATAATTTTAGTTATACGATTTAATAAAATAAAAAAATAATAATAAAGAAAATATAATTTTAATAAAATGGAATATTATTTTAGGTAAAAAAAACACATTTTACTAATTATGCAGGTTTTCTATTTGAAGGGAAATGCCTTCTCAACTATTTACTGGTGTGCTGAATATATTTTTTAAATATTCGTTTTTTTATGTGTATTGTAAGAACCACACAAAAATGTTTTACTTGAGTATTGACTGTACTTTTTGGTCATATTGTCTTATATGAAAGTAAAAGAAGATCATCGATTCGAAAGAAAGAGTTGCAGTTTAAGGAAATAAATAACAAATAACAATAACAATAATATGGTTGTAAATTAGTGATGGTAACTTTGACCTTTTTTGAAAGCAAGAATCAAAACAATTCACGTATTCCATTTGCATTAAAATTTTTTTTATTAAGGCTGAAGTTTACATTTAATAATACTACACACAGTGAAACAAAACACATGAACCCCAGCAAAAAATTACACATTTCCAACAGAACTACTTGCCATATAATGACTTACTTTTCTGATTACCAAATTTCATTAATCGCTTACAAATCACATTACCTAAAATTTAAAAAAATTACGTACAAGTTGCTATATGAGGAGAATGATTTTTTTACATTAAATAGATTACTTGAACAAGTTGCCAAATAAAAAAAGTAAGTACTTTGTCAAGAATCGATTATTTTAGTCTCACGCCTTGTTAAAATCATTAAGTTGGTAATCCACTAGGGAAGTGCTTCCACCAAAAATGCTTATTTCCAAACCCGATTACCTTTTTTGAATTTTTTCGCTGGAAACGCTGATGATGAAGGTGAAGCGGTATTTCTTCTGCTAAAATTTGTAATTTGTGTCTTCAAAAAAAAAATATTTTCAACTGAAAAAAGATAAATATTACTTCTATGAAAGTAATAAAAAATAAAATAATTTAAGTAACAAATTTATCCATTTAGACGCTCTTTTGCAAAATGTGATAATATTGTAAATTTTTAAAACTCTTTTTCCTTACTTAGTTCTCTACAATTTGGCTAAATATTTATACGAGCAGCAACTTCGAGTGCAATCATGGCATTTGACAGCAAATGTAGTCAAAGTTATAATCTATACTCGCAACAAGGCTGCTTAATTTTATCGGCGTAATTAACCAGATTAATCAGATGGCTTAATTTTTTTTTTTTTTTAAAACTTAATTTAATGTTCGGTTTGTAATGAAATATTTTCGTGAGCAATATCGATTTTGATTTAATATTTTATTTGTTGCTACGCAACAAACATGAGTTTGAAAACGTACGTATGCAAGTGCGTAAGAACTATTGACATCTCCGAACCAGAATTGATTTGAATTCTAATGAGCATATTTTCTTATACATATTTTCTTTCGACTTCATTAAACAGGCTAATATATTTCATTAATCCCCAACTAGGAAATAATTTTTGTGCATGTAGTCCTCATATTATCCAACAAGGTAACGCTTTACCTGCTTTAACTATTTGACAAAAAAAATCATGTTTGATTCTCAATTGTAATTATAATTTAATGCTAGTGAGCCAACGAAAATAAGTGAGTTCCACCTGATAGTCAGCTTCAGGATTGCCGAAAAATGTATTTAAAAAAAACGCAAATATAAAAATATCTTGAGGAAAGATCTTCCCAAAACATGAAATATTTTTAACTAAAAAAAATAAAATTTCCAACACTGCAAAAATAATTTTAATTTTTCTTGTTTTCAATACTAATTTATTTCTTTCTAAAATATAGGATATTTTAGGCAATTGCCAAAGAAGCATTTAGTTCTATACACCAGAAAAAGTTTACGTTTTCCAGGTCTGGAGATAAGTTTTTTAATTTCCTAATTTTTTTTATACCAAACAATTTTTTTCTAAAACATAAAAAATATTTACTTTGTAAGCAAAAAGGAGGAAATTAATTTGACTTTTAAGTTAAAATATTTAAATTTCCAACCCTGGAATCATCCTTTTAACTTTTTCTGATTTCTTATAATATCCTAAAAATATTCTAAGTGAACAAAGAAAAAAAAAGGAAAAAGGAAAATATTTAGTTTTATTTAGTTACTTTAAGACCAAAAAAAGTTCTAATTTTCCAGCTCTGGTGATGTGGTTTTTTATATTTATGATTTTATTGGGCTAAGGTTCGTATCGCCCTTGTAAGCCAAATTACATGTGATAATTATTAATAAAAAAATAACACAAAAGTTAATTGTAAATATTCTGACAAACACGTAGTAGAACGGAACAACTAGCTGTTTTCGAATGCCACGACAACTTCATGAGCAGCGTATTATACATACATATAATTGTACATATGTATATAGACACTTGAAATTTTTAAACTTAGTGTATTCTTATACAGTCACTAAATTAACAGGAAACTTAAAAAAAAATCAAAATTAAAGGGTGTTCTATCAGTTAATGTAATTTTGACTATGTATCTGGGAAACCGTAAGAGGCAAACTCTTGAAATTTTCAGAAACGGCAAAACTAAAAAATTACAAAATTAAAAAATAGCTAAACAAAAAAAAACCGTCAAAAATCTAAAAAAAGTCGCCAAATTAAAAAAAATTCTAGAACTAAAATAAATCGCTAACATAAAAAAAACGTCAAAATGAAAAAATTGCCAAAATAGAAAAAAAGGCCAAAATCCGAAAAAGTCGCCAAAGGAGAAAAAAGCGCCAAAAATAAAAAAATTGTCAAAATTGAAAAAACGTAAAAAACTTCAAATAAAAAATGTCAAATTAAAAAATCGCTCAAAACAGAAAAGATCCCAAAAACGAAAAAGAAGTCAACACTATATATATATATATATATATATACATATATATATATATAGGCTAAGGTTCTTGTAGTATTAGATATCTAGTGTCCGTACTAGTGATGCACGAATATTTGTATTCATATTCGAATTGTCGAATATTTGGCCATTAAACAAATAAACGCATAAATCCTAAACGAAATTTAAATAAATGTCTAAAAATTTTAGTTTGTACAAATACATTAATTTTTTATAGAAATTTGTGATTTGTATCACTTTCAAATATTATTTAATGACGATCATTAAAATATTGGATACTTTTAATTTACTTTAGGGTACGCCAACAAGAGTGTGAAGTCCTTTTTCATAACAATTTTTTAATATTTCATATTGCATATAATATTCGTATTCGTATTCGCGAATATCAAAAATTTACATTCTTTATATCACTAGTCCGTACGGAACCCATCGTGCGCTAGTCAAAGTCGCACTTTACTGAATTTATTTTAAAATACTCGTATATAAAATATGTTAAATTTATAGAGAAAAAGGAAAAATTAGTTTTAGTAGGTTACTTTTTTAAAGAAAATTAACGTTAACGTCCAACCCTGGAAACGTATTTTTTATTATTATTTTTTTTAATACTAGTTTTATTTTTACTGAAATATAAAATAGTTTTATATAACAAAAAAAAAATAAAATAAAATAAAAATATGTTTTAGGTAGTTACTTTTTTTATATGGAATAAAAATTTTAAAATTTCCAGCTCTGGAACCGTCTTTTTGAATATGCTGATTGTCAATACTAATCTATTTCGGAGCATTTTTTTCACACCAGGTCAAGACCGATATCTATAATTTTCTGCTAGCCTCGGAAAACAGATTTCACGTACATATAGACAGACAGATATTGCTTATTCGTTCGTCTTCCCTATTCATAAGGACTTAGAATATATATACTTTATGGGTCGCATATTAATATTGTGGTGATTTCACACGGAATGACAAACCTATATAAACCCTTTACAATATTTGTTATAAAAACTGGTGGTAATTTTTTCAGTGTAAGTAGGAGGAACCACAATAGAAACCCCTCAATTATGTCACATTATACGAGTACCGCTATTTTTTCAAATTCCCTTATAGCACTATTCCCTTATATTTGTTTAGGAGTAATGGAATTTCGCCAAGAATTTTTTAATATCATAGAAATGTAATATAATACCTGCCACAAATAAGGGTAGTTAGTGATTTAAAAACAAAAGACGATGTTTGTATATCTGTATCTATAGAAATAAAATTTTGATTTAACCTAACTAAAAAAAAGGAAAAAAAGAAAAGTGACTAAGGGTGGTTTTTAAAACGGCACTTGCATAACTATACCGCAGGTCCTTTGTAAAACGTTACGAAACACTTGTTTGTTTTTTTTTGGTTCATCATTTTAAAATGTTCAAATCGAAATGAACAACTCGCTGGCTGTGGTATATTTAGTTGATCTATAAATACGTTATAAATATCGAATCCTTGATTAACCTCAAATAGGGTCTAAAACTAATTTTTCTTTAAACGTTTAAGGGTGGTTTGCACGTGTTGTCTTGTAACGGAATATTTTTTGGAATGCACTAACAAGTATAAGTATTATGTTTATATTTTCTTTTCTTTTTCTTCTATTGACCAGGGGGTAGTTTTTAGTTTATACTTTAATACGTATGTTTGAATACTTTTGTGCTGCATGTGTGATTAACAAACTATGCAGGTATTAATACTACAAGTATTTAGTTTTGAACGAATTCCTACAAATACTCGTAAGTGAATATTCATTTTGGGTTTGAATGGAATTTCATTCACTCTTCCCTGCCATCATTGTTATTTCAACAAAAAATGCTGATACATGCAGCAAGTGTTAAAATTTATTGTTTATTTTAACTCGTTTGTGTTAACCAACAAGGGTTCTTTCTATTGTTGCATGCGCAGTGCACAACATCCAACAAATATTCAAATTCATATTGGGCTATTTTTTGTTCAAAGTAATTCTTTGAATTATTCACGTGTGGTGTTGGATGCTGATGATGCTTATCATCGTGTTGATGGTGTCAATTATTGTGATGGTGGTGGGTATTGTGCATGCATGTGTTGCAAGTTCTTGTATTCAATATGTAATATAATGCCACCACTAAGATTTGGAATAAAAAAAAATAATAAATAAAAATAATAAAAAAAGACCAACATAAAGTTTGTATTACAACAAGTGTAGGAGATTGTTTCGACATCTTAGCGTTCATAATATGCCCAAATGTCACGCTTGATCTCCCTTTGCCTGCCTTTTTTTAATATATTTACAAATGAAATCATATGCACACAAATAGAATTTTTCTGCTGGCACGTTTCTAAATTAATTTAATATGTCTTAGCACGTCATGGACTTTTAGTTTGTAATGCATCGATCGTTTCACAATCCCACAGATAAATTTCTTTATAAATTGTATTTTCTTAGGGAAAATAATTTGATTTCAATCTTTCATTCCTTGGGGAGCAATAAAAAAATGGTTTGGATAGAAATTTAAGCTGATAAATTATTTTTAAAGTGTAAATTAGTAATTGATAAAACTATACTTTGTTTTATCTTAGTGGATTAGCTAATTTACAAGGAAAGGATTTGTTCTTACAAAAAAACTGTGGGACTTACAAAATTTTTAATTAGATACGAGTTCTTAGAAATAAAATAAAATATTTGTTGTAGTTTCAATTTGATATTAACTCTGCAGGGGAATTTGGCCATTAAAAACAAATTTTTTTTCAAGTTTGGAGACTTCTAAGTAAACCTTGAATTATATTATAATTATAGTATTAACGGTGTGTTTTTATAAAACGATTAAAACATATCGTTCATAAATTTATATCGAATATAAACTATATATATGTGCCCTTAATTATGAAAGTGGATTATGTGATATATTTAGTAGAGATATTCAGTAGATTACATTGTAATAAATGAAATAATGTTTTGTTTTATTATGCAACATTTTAATTTAGATTTTTTCTAGTCTCGATTAATATAAATTTCTTTAATTTTTTTAAACATTTAATGAAGTTTTTTTAAGTTTTATTTAATATTTCGAAAAGAAAAAATTAATATGACTTAGACCACTTTCATAATTAAGGGCACATACATATATCAATACAAATTGTCGAACGAAACTTTTCTTTCGCTTTTTAAAACAGTCAGGCACTGCCAAGATTTTCATATATTGAAATTTTTTTTTAAATTATACTCAAATATTTATTAGTAGAAGAGCGAAAGCTCTTATTCGCCTTATGTAAACAGGCAGTAATTGTTCTTCGAGAGGCATAACTTGGCAGGTTATTATTTCTGTTGCTAGGGCATTTAACGTGAACTGCTAAATTGTCGAAAGAAAACTTAATTTCGTTTATTAAAATCAAACAGTAACTGCCAAAATATTCATTCGTCTATGTTCGTTAAAAGAATTTGTTCTTTTTTTTAAATTAAATTTAATATAAAAAGAGAAGTAAACGCTTTTAGTCGTCTTTGAAAAACAGGCCATAAATTAAATCA
Source organism: Tachina fera (assembly GCA_905220375.1). NCBI lineage: Eukaryota > Metazoa > Arthropoda > Insecta > Diptera > Tachinidae > Tachina > Tachina fera. The sequence goes on from LR999963.1 coordinate 184,992,698, forward strand.
TTGAGCTGAATAACTTGGCCGTAATGTTTTTAGAGCATCTATTCTATTACTGGAGCTTCTGTAAAGAGCCTGTAATTGCTCTTCTAGGTGTATAACTAGGCAGGCGTATATTTCTGTTGCTAGAGCATTTAGCGTGAACTGTAAAATTCTCCAAAGAAAAATTGCTTTCGCTTTTTTTAAAACAGGCAGTGAGTGCCAGAACTTTCGTTCGCCTATTTATTATACTCAATATAAATAGACGAGCGAAAGCTTATAGTTCTCTTCTAAAAACAGGGTGACCATAAATGCTCAATGAGGTGGACAAGTTGTCAGCACTGTTTTCTCAGAGGATCATTTCTATTCGTCTTCTGTAAACAGGCAGTAATTGTTCTGCGAAGGGCATAACTTTCATTTCACTTTAAGTGAATTACACAATGAAAGATAACGTGAATTTCGGAAATTCCTTCATACAGGGTGTTCCAATAAGAAGTTTAATTTTTAATACTAAATAGCTGAAATGCAAAATCACGTAACTACACTTTTTTTTAATTTTATAGGAGACAGAAAAAAATACAAATTTAATTATTCAGGTAAAGTTTCTTTATTTTCAATTTAATTTGCAGTGATTGTTATGATAATGGTTTAGACATTTGCAAAGAGGGACATGTGTTTCGATGTCACACCCAATAATTAATTAAAAATGCGAAATTTAATATTTTGTCAGTTACATGGTTTTGCTTTTAAGCTGACGATATGTATGTTTATGTGGAAATCATATAATTGTCAAGTTACTCAGAAAGTTCTTCATAGTATAGGCGTTAAGACAGCTCCTTGTGGTCCGTCTCTGGTTGCTCTATGCTTCACACAAAATTAAACTGAATCTCCAAAAAAGGTCTCACAATTCGTGTTAACTTAAAAGATGCATTTGGGATCCCGCCTCTCAGTGTTAAAGTGTTAAAGTGTGTTGAATGTATAAACTCCTTGACAACCATTTTCTTTAATTTGTTTTTATTTTTAAAAATTAGTTTTTCATCCTCAAACTTCCTGGAAATTAATGATGGCAAAGGAATATTTTCTCAAATTTCCCTTAAGCGGTCTGGGTTTTTCTTAGTACTCGCTCTCACTAATGCGGCAAAGTTTCACATGACATTTGAAGGAGTGAACTGGTGCTGTGTCTTTTTTTTTCTAAAATGTTCGCTACAAGTGTTTCCAGACGTTGCAATTGCCGATCTCCATAATTAGTTATGGTTTACATTTCATGCATGATATCATGTGGTGGTTACCGCCATTAATGTTGTTTTCAGCAAAATAATTTCTAGTTTTTTTTTTTTAAAAAGAACACGTGCTTATTTTGGAAATCAATTATCTTTTAAGCAGGACTAAGAAAATGCTGAGATGTGTAAATGTAATTTTATTTGTGTTTATGGCCTGCTGGCGGTGCTGACGGGACAGGCCGCAATTAGAAATAATGCTGATTTTGCTGTTTAGCTGAAGGTTAGTTAGGGCAGTGATTTTTTTGTTTGTTTTAACATTTTACAGACATATGTTTCTATTTACATACATACAATCGGAACGACTAGTACGTGTCATTAAAGAGATTTGACGAGCTTGCTTACATATGTATATATTTGGAAATGTCGGCTGGTGGTCAGTGTCAGTGAAATTTACATGTGTTTAATTTTTTTTTCAGGTACGTGATTCAATTGTTGTCTGTAGACAAAATTTTTGGAAATTTTTTAAACATGTTTAGTTTGGTCGTCCGGTGTAAGAAGTAAAATTAACATGTGCTATTTCCGTATCACAAAACAAGTGGGAGGTCAGTTGTTTAGTTTTTCTCTAAAAATTCTATTTAGTTTAGTCAGTGTGAAAAAATAAAACAAATAAAAATAATTTAATTTTACTATTGGACGTGTCTTTTTTCATGTTTGCCTAGAGATATTTTCCTCAGTAGTGTTAAGACATGTGCCAAAATCAATTAGAGGCTGAGTAATTCAATTTCATAAATAAGGAAAAATCAGTTGTTGTTTTTTTTTTTGGAAATTTTTCTTAACAAATATTATGTAGTCAAGGTAGTGGTGTTAAACGTGCCTTTTTCCATTATTTGGCAATATTCTATTCATGGGGCATGTTATTGAAATACATACATATGTGTCAATATCCCGAAATTGATTTGTTGCGCTGTTTACACTGAAACGGAAAATCTAATCATAATTTTTTTGGCCCAAAAATGTTGTGAAGAGTCTTAAATCTGTTTGAGCAAAGGTGTTTAGATATCTCAAGAATTTGAAGAATTCTTTAAAATCTGCTGGATTTAGTGTTGTGAAAGATGAAAATGGGAATGGTGTTATAATTTAATTTTATTTTGAAGAAATACATTGGAGAAACACCTTAAAACATCATCAGCAGGAATCTAATAATATGCATATACAGTGCTTTTCGCTTAAAGCGAACTTCAAGGGACTGATCAAATTTGTTCGTTTTAAGCGAAGTTCGTTTTAAGTGAAGACATCAAGAAACCATTATTTTGTGTGCACATATCTTTTTTGAACACTTTGGCTATTTATTTATTTATTAAAACAATTTTAGAACATTGTAGTCTTTAAAAAATAAGTTTATTTAGTGTTTAAAAAATTAGTTATTTTAGTTTGCTTAGTATTAATATTGGCTTCATTTATATACACTTCCACTTGGGCCAAGTGGTCAAGAATTTATTGTGGAGTGTCGCAAGATTGAAGAAAATTTTTTACACAGCTTACGATGCACATTAATATATAAATATAATTTTTTGTTCATGGCAACACACTTCTTGGTTCGTTTTAAGCGAAAAAAAGAACAATTTACATGCAAAAAAAGGTTGGTATAACCGAAAGTTCGCTTTAAGCGGGTTCGTTATAAGTGAAAAAATTTTCATGGTTTTATAGAAATAAAAGTTCGTACTTTCGAAAATGGTTCGTTTTAGGCGAAAGTTCGTTTTAAGCGGGTTCGCTATAAACGAAAAATACTGTATTTGTAATATGGATTAATAAAAAAAGATGGTTTAAAATAAAATAGATCCATAATCGAATAGCGATGTTTGTTTTGTAAATGATTTTTTTAAGGCCTTCAAAATTATTCAGCTGTATTGCGTATGTCACGTCGAATATTCGTCAGCGAGAACTTCGTATTAGTTTAAAGGAAATGTGTACAAGGTTTGTTTAATCTATACGGGTGATTATGTTTGAATGTTGTGATTCTCAATATAGTACACCGAAAGAATTTTGCTTCATAAGTCCAATGAAACAATTTCATTAAAATTTTTTTTCACAAATCTAATGATAATTTCACAAAACCAATGAAAATTTCATGAATATTGTGAAACAATTTCATTGGAATTGCTTCCTTGATACTCTGGTTTCGTAAGAATATTTTATTGGATTTATGAAAACAATATTTTCTAATTACTAATAATAACTTATATTTAAGTTATTTAATTCTTTTCATTAAAATTATTTTATTTTTTCGATGAAGTTATAGCACTGCATTAATTACACTGTTAAATAAATTTGATGAAGTTTTCAATAAAATAAAAAAATAACGAAACTGTTTTCATTAATCCAACGAAGCGTGACGTTGGTTGAATTTTAATGAATTTTTCATTAGATTAATATCGAAATTCATAGAATTTCGGCCGAAAATTCTTTCAGTGTACGAAGGTGGATTGTTATTATTAAAATAGTATTATTGTATTATAACTAAGCAATTGTTAAATTCACAAGATATTTCGAAAAATTAATTTAAAAAATGTCTTATGTTATTAGTAAGCAGAATTTCTTGAAAAACCTAGCATATATTCTGGAAAACTTGCGAATTCCGCAAGTATCTTCTCAAGAAATCTTGCTTAAAATATGAAATTTTTGCATGTGCGTGAAGATAAATTTTAAAATGTTTAACCCTAGACACAAACCGTCTTCTTTAACAGAGCTCTGTTAACAAAAAAACAGAGCTCTGTTAACTAATAATAATTAGTTTTTTCTCACAAAATGGACTTAATACCCAATTTTTCAAGCAAAATAAAACAGAAAATTTAAACCAAGAGACTTCTCTATGCCTCCTTTATATAGATAGATGTAACATCTCATAATACCAACAACACAAAAAATACATATCTTCACCCACAGTCATAAATTGGTTTTTAGTAATTTTTTTCAAAAACCGTAGGAAATGGGGTAAAAAAGAATATCGGAGAAGACTCCTGGACGCCTTTGGATCAATGTCCGTCCAATAGTCAAAAGTCTTAACAGCCTGTTTTTGTAAAAATTACAGCACAATTTCAAAAAATAAAATTTAAAATTTGAAAAATAATGTTGGTCATTTTTTTTTCAAAAACCGTAGGAGATGGGGCAAAAGAGAATATTGGAGGAGACGCCTTGACGCCTGGACGCCTGGACGCCTCTAGACCAACATTATTTTTCAAATTTCAAATTTTATTAAATTTATTTAAAAATTTATTATTTATTTCACGTGCTTCTATTTGAGCGATTTTTACGAAATTTCCAGACACCTTAACTCTTGAAAGGATACAATCTTACATTAAAAAAAGTGGGCGGGGTACGATCATTAAAATTTAATATTATATTTCACGTGCTTCTACTGTATCGATTTTTACAAAACTTAACACACACCGTCTGTGCGTGCTCATGAAAAACTCTTATATTCGAAATTTCAGCCATAGTGGTTGAAAACTTTAGCTAAAACTAATTTCCATCTAAAAAGTAGTTCAAATTATCCAATGTACCGCACATTTTTTTGTTTCTTTTTTTGGATTTTTGGGATTTTTTTTAGTATTGACGTTTATTATTATTTTGATGTTTTTTCGTTTTGGCGATTTCGGAGATTTTTTTAATTTTTTTTGCCGATTTTTCTACTTTTGGTGATTTTATTTTGCATTTTAGCGATATAATGGATGCTTAAATTTAAGGTTAGGAAGTAAATTGGCTTAAAAACACGTTTTTTTTAAAACAAATTCAGTATTATTAATACCAATGCAAAGTAGAAAAATGGGAATTAATAATTGAATGTGGTGTCGTACACTACTTTTACAAAATTTTCACAGTGCTGGGTGTCAGTTGTTTCTGGTTTGATCACGTAAACCCGGTCTTTGAAATTAAAATTCGCAAATTTAACAATTAAATTTCTTTGTTAAAGAGTGTAGAGTTTCATTCCCAACTTTTTAATAAATAAATGTCAAACAATGACAGCTCAATTCTTGAAATTTCATCCTTTGACAACCAATTTACTTTCTAACCTCAAATCTGCCCACAATTTTTTTTAGTTTTGGTGATATTTTTTTTGTTTTGCATTCAATCGCTTTTTAATTATGGCAATTTTGGGATTTCTTAACTTAAGCTATTTTAAAAATTTCAAGAGTTTGCCACTCAAAATTACCTTATACATACATACGCTGTTCCTTTTGTCAAAAATTTCATATAGCTAATTTTCTGCTGATTGCAATTGTATTTTTTTTTGGCTATTAGCAAAGTAATAGAGCACATATTTAGAAATCCATCAACTATGTCTAATACAAAAATAATGTCACCACAAAACCTATAATGTAAAAATGTCGAAAGAAAGAAAAAATATACTAAAAAAAGGAAACAAATCTTTTGAGCTGAATTTTTGGCGCCAAGGATAATAGCAATAAGTCACTTAAATCCTTGAAAAAAAATGCAATATAAGTTAATGAAAAATCAGTGTCAACTTTGTAGCAAAAAGTGTCTAGACTGATGACTAAAATGACTCATGGCCCGTGTGCGTAAAGAGATCTTTCTACGTAAAAAAATAATAAAATTGCTATAATTTGCAATAAATTACAAACATTATCTAAGCGTCTTTGTCTAGTCTACAGATAATGCATTCCTATTGCAATAGGAGTTTAAAATGAATTAAAAGAAAAAGCCATCAAAGATTTGTGATGAATTAAAATGTACAAAAAAATTGTTTTCATTCAAAAGGAACTCATTTAAGGGCGCATGTTGGACGCACTTTGAAGCACTTCTTTCTTTGGGGTCGTCTTTGCTTATGTTTTAATTAATCAAGTCGTTTAAAAACGAACAGAAATCCATACATATATGCATGCCACATAAGTACTCGTATGTGGCATATGTATGCATGTGCTGGGGTCTTGTATAAATTTAATACGTTTTACTTTCAACTCATTCTAAACACACTTTTCTTTCATTATCTACTCTCACTTCCATATCCAACATTTTTAATTTTTATTTGTTTTGTTAAAATTATTTTCCCACAACGATAATTTGATGGTTGTTTCCTTTTTAATTTTATTGTTTTTTTTTAATAAATTACTTTATTATATATTTTTTTTATATTAGTCATGTCTTAAAGTCTTAAATCGTTACCAAAACAAAATTACAACTTCTTATAGTTCCCACATTTCTAAAAGGCATATTAATTATTGTGGGGAAGACAAAAAGGGTCGATTGTTTAAAATTTTGTTAAGAAACTCAAACACGTGTGCATATGTAAAGGCATTTCCAAATGTTTTTAAGCAATTTATCTATCCTCCTTCTCCTTTTTAATAATAAATGAAATAAAAGCGTGAACATTTCTTTACTTTTAAAGGAAAAAGAAATTAAAATCCTTGAATAAAGTAAAATTTTCTCCCACGATCCCAAAATGAACACGTGTTCAATGTTCTTTATAAAAATGGAGTAGGGATATTTTTATGAAAGAAAAAAGACAACACTTCTTTAAATTCAACTAAAAGATTAAAAGAAAAAAGAGTGTAATAAGAGATCTTTAACATTTAACTACATTAACTTAAGTAAAAACCAAAGTGTTCATTTAAAGAAAAGAAGTTCAAAAAAAAAAAGAAGTAAAGCATATTAAGGATACACTTGAAAAGGAAAAAACCTAGTCCCTTTTCGTAACAAAAAAAATTGTGAAAACAACCTTCCTTTTACCAAAGTGTGGGAACATGCAGAAATGCTACGTTCTCACGATCCTTGCAAAGGATAAAATTTATTTATGCTTGTTTGTTTTGAGTCCCTTATGTTATTTTAAATTTAAAGTCCTTAAAGAGCAAGTAGCCGAGAAATAAACCTGCTTTCCCTTTTTAACCTCAAGAAATTTTATAATTTCAAACACACCTGCCCTTTTTTTGTCTTGGATTTTTTTCTTCTTCTGGTGTTTTGTTCGAAAAACGTATCCTTAACGTTCCCACACTTTGTGAGTGGACGGACATACATGCATACAATTTACTTGTGTGCTGGTATTTTTCCAAAGACCTGCTGGGCTATAAAAAGGCCAGCAAATGCAGGATCCGACATCATTCTGTTAACAGCAATCGTTCAGTATAGACACACACTTTGTGCGCTCCTCTCTTATATTCATTTAAAAAGTAAAATACTCGTATAACAACATGTGCGTAGAAGTCTCAACACAGCAGCAACAACACCAACTAATACAAAATAAAATGGAACTCAAAAATACCAAGAAAGTCTCTTACAGCCTTAAGAAACTGTTGAAGCAACTCTTTAATTTACAAAAATCCTCGAAACTCATAAATTTGCAAAATTTGGTCAACTCGCAAAAAGCTGCATCTTTAAAGTCACTTGAATCTTTAGAAAACACTCACAATGCCAACATCGAAGCCGAAGAATGCATATCCTTGGAATTGTTTGAAAATGACATCAATGAACGTCTGTCGGCCGAAGTGGCCTCCTGTGAATTAGAAGACTTTGATTTCAGTGAAATCAACACCACCGTGCCAGTACATTTTGTGCGCACTGAACATGGCACCTTCTTCTGGACCGCCAGCTCAGACATTGCAGCCGATAATGATTTAGTTGAGCCTTTAAGCTGTGGCACCTACAATCAGCTGGCCGTCTTGCAAGATCGTTGGGCTCAGGCTTAAAGCAATCTTACACTGCAGTAACTAACCTAAAAAACAATGTCTTCCCTTAAACTCAGTTCCAGCTTCTTAAACGACATCATGATCATCATCATCACAGTCTTCCTATTTCTGTTAAGTTTTCTTTAAAAAAAAATCAAAAAAAAATATTAGAAAATTTAATTAGAAAATTGTTTAGTATTAATAGCTTTATGAAATTTGTGATATTATTTTTAATTTATAGTTTATAAAAAAATTATTTTTAATTAGTAAAAAGAAAAAAACAATTAATACAACAACGTATTTTATTTATTTTCTCTTGTTTAACTGATAGAGCTATTTACTCCTAAATGATCAGTAAAGCAAATACTTTCACTTAAAGGCAATTGATAAGTAACAATTTACACTATGCAAGTCTTATTGCTAAGCTGATTAGTTTGTTAGGAGAGAGAGACGAGAAGAAATGAAACGGTTCTGTTCCCCTCGTCTCTCTTTCCCACAAACTAATCAGTTGAGCAATAAGAATTCCATAGTTATGTTACTTTTGTTAAGCAGGTCGTAATTGAAAGCAAAAGGAGAAAAAAACATTTTTATAAGGGCAGCAATTTACTTTTATGTTATCTGGGTTTCACTTAATTAGGGTCGTCCATCCATCTTGTGTATTATTAACAAGGAAGTAGTAGTAAAAAGTCAACAATTACCTACTGAGAACATCAATCTGTCTGCCAATTATATTACGAGTATTTAAATAGGCAGCAGAAAAATTAGTAAAAAAAATATTTGATAACAGTTCAGAAACTTAAATGTATTATTAGTTAACTTTTTTGTCGTCAGAGGGCAGGTTATATTGTTTTTAATAAGTATGTATGATCATATTAATTTTGATCTTCAGTAGAATTAAAATAATTTTTAACATACACACTAGTGATGCACGAATATTCGTATTCGTATTCGAATTGTCGAATAATCGGTCATTTTCAGGCTTATACGAACGTATTCGTATGTTATGTTTTTGATTTTAATCGATTTTTATATTTTTAAATAAAATGAATTCCAAATACATTTTTATGTTTTCTTTTAAAATTTTAATACTTTTGTAGAAAAAAAGTTTTTTTTTAAATATTTTTGTTAAAATATACATGGTAACGCTGACTGTAACCAACGGCGCGAATTTTATTTAAAATAGTTCAATGGTTCAAGAGAGATATAGAGAGAGACAGAGATTGGGAGCAGCGATGCCAACTTAGCTATTTTAGAGCTAAATTTAGCTCTTTTTGAATCGGCACCTTTGGCACTTTTTGGATCTTATAGTAAATTTTCCCGCTTTAACCCCGTTTTTATTATAAAGTGTTCATTTCTGAGTAATTAGAAAATTTTCCACAAATTATTGAAATAGATTCTTACTGCCAAAAATATAGGAAAGCTTGGAAATCAAATCCCGCGTTTAAAAAAACGGATTAAACCAACAAAAGATCCTTCTAAAGCTAACTCTTTTTGAAAATGATTGTTCTTATTTTGTAAGTTAACGTATATACAAGTACATGTAAATGTGTATGGTTATATTGTTAATGCAGATAAATATTTGCATCAATTCCTGTGAAATGATTTTATTTTAAATTATTATTTTTTATTTTTTCTTACTATTATTTTTATTAATGTAAAAAAATCTTGAAGTGCAAATTGAATAATAAATATGTACATTCATAGATTTGAAACGGAAAAATCTTGAGTTTTTAAATTTAGCTCTTTTTAGCTCTTTTTGGCTACTCAGTTGGCTCGTTTTGCCTTTGAATTGTTGGCATCACTGATTGGGAGTTAGAGTGTGTGGAAGGGAAGGAGAGAGAGTTTATAAAAAAAAATTTAAAACCTTTTTTAATAACTACAAAATTTCTTGTCATATCGATTTGCTCGGTTAATGTAATTCTTTGAACTAAAAAAAAAAAATATAGTTAATTTCTTCAGATGAAATCTAAATCCACGTAACTAACAAAACATTTAAAATCGAATTTTAAATTAATTATTATGTATTACATCGAAACACATGTTGCTACATTTATCAAGCAATTACACTCGCGTCGAAATCATTTATTTAGTCGGTAGTTTTTGACACAAACCCATGTTGTTTAAATAGGTTTGATCATAGGTTTGTGTCAGAAAACTTCGACTAAATGAGTTGGCCTAAAGTTTAATAGAAATCAGCGTTATTAAAAGTTAAAATAAATTAACTTTATTCCGGCACTTTAATATTTTTGTTAAGTTTTTTCTCTCTCCTATAAAATTTCAAAAGGTGTACTTACCATGATTTTGCATTTCAACTAACTATTTGTAGCTCTTAAAACGCGTTTCATAAGAACTGTTTGTAATAAAAAAAACACACGGAAATGAAATATTTCTCAAGCGAATTTCCGTTTTCTAATGCTGCTTGCTATAACAGCAAATTGAAATTTTTTTCCCGCCAACTTAAACAAGAATTAATGTTGGGAAAATTGTTAAGTCAATGAAGTTTTAACATTTTGAATTCTTGAGACTTGTTATTGATGACACTGTGCAACACGAAAAAATTCAAATGTTCTAGTGATTGATTCTGGAAGATGAGAAAAAAAAATCAATATATATGTATGTATATGGACCTTTTGAAAGTTTACTACTGCACTTCTTTCCTTTTGATTTTTTTTTTGGTGAATCGGTATATTACATCTGAAACTCTTTCATTTAGAAATGTTATGTAAAATCAAGAAAAGCTTAAGCCTTTAACTATTTTACAGGTCTTTTCAGTACCATTTACTACAAAGTTTTTTTTTAGGGCACATGCCAACAACTTTTACTTTTTCGAACGTAATCTACATCACATGCAGTTCAATGATGGTTTTTTGAACAGAGCTCTTACTAAGAAGATTTTAACCCTTTAACTATTTTTTGTATGGGTCAATTTTGCTAATTTCGTAGAATACTTTATTATATATTGCAATAAAATTTTATTATTTGAATTCGGCAATTTTTCAAACCGTAAACTAACTAACACAACGGCAAGACTGTTTTAAATTAAGGAAGGCAAACTTAAGCTTTTATTATATGAAAAGCTTTCAAAAAACTGGAGTATGATGAATTAAAACAATTCCCACATTCCATTTACTTTTGAAATTGATCAAACACAAGAACGCTGTTGAGCGTGTGGAGGCCTTCGAAAACACCATGTTGTTCCGTTCTGCTAGTTAGTGTTTATCCATTTTTAGTGCAAGCAACAACCTTAAAAATTATTGCATGTAATTTGGCATGTTTAAAGGAATGTCGGTAATAAATTTTAAATAAGTTTGTGCTGTTTAGCCAAATTGTCGAGGATAACACTTTTATCATTTGTGGGAGAGTGTTGAATAGAAATATATAAAAAAAAATTAAAAAGTTTTTGCAACAAAAATTTCAAATCAGGACTGGAACTTGCAAAATAAAATTCTCTTTTATTACTATAAAATAAATTAATGATATTTATTTTTATATTTAATGCTCATCTCAAATAAATCTTTGTTAATACTAAATACTAATCATTATAAACATTTGAATGCATTTACATTTGGTTGGTTTTAAACAAGTAAAAAAAAACTTGACAAAATTACAATTATATAATTGCAAGAAGTGCCTCTTTAGTAATTATAGTAGTCGTAATATTATTTACAATTAATTATTATCACAGCTTTACGTTAACTTATTTACAATGATTGAAGAGAAAAATGTTCACTGGTAAATCAAAAGTCACTTACAAATATTATAATGGAAGACTAAAGATTCTGTTGTTGTTGTTCTTGTTCTCTTTCGATTCTTAGAAAACGGAATGATATTAAGGATAAATAAAAATAACTTAACAAGTAGAGGGAGTATTAGATGAATTGTAATAAATTTCAGATTTTGCAGATTTTTTTAGAAGATTCCTTTTGCCAAGGTCGCCATACGTTTTCCGAACTACTGGAATCACTTGATAAATTTGAATTTGCATCAATAGAATTATTGCAATTGTCCACTGTGACAATGTCAATCATATCGTTCTCCTTTAAATCGCCTGTAATCGAAGTATCCATAATTTGGCTGGCTTTAGTTAAGCTGTATTGAGAAGAGGAGCAGGAGGAGGAGGAGCAGGATGATGATGTTGTTGTTGATGATTTGGCATGTTCTCTAAATATTATATTATCAATGAATGTCTTTTGCAGCGCCGGTGAGGGCGAGCAGCTGTTAGTGTTGCTGTGCATTAAAACATTGTGCTGCATATCCATCAGGCGTGTGGATAAAAATTTCAAAAGTTTGCCCTTGACCTCATCGTCAATATATTGCTGCAGCAATACCTGTGATATTTGATCGGCCGCATGCACATAACCGGAACGAAAGGACTCAACATGAGCATTGAGTGTGGTGGTGCGTAAAGCTAAATTGCCACGTTGTTTCAATTTGCGCATGTGCTCTACTGTTAGTTCCAATATGTCGGCTTTTTCCAAACGCGTGACATGCTCACCCTCTTGGGTTAAACATTCCACCATTAAATCCTTCAAGTCGTCCAGGCACTTGTTGATGCGAGCGCGCCGTTTGCGTTCCAGCAGAGGTTTCATAACCTTGCGATACTGATAAGTTTTGGACATTTCCATGACCATAATTTTTGGTTTAATTAAATTCTTTTATTATTTTTTTGGTTATAATTATATATATATTAGATTTATTAAAGTTCTTTTATTTTATTTAACCATGCAAAAGGAATATTATTTGCTTAGACGTACATATATACTATTCTTGGTTTTTTGCGAGTGAATTCAGCGCGTTGTTTAAAGCTCGAGTTTTGTGTTTGAAATGAGACCTAATCTTGTTGGGTATTTAGTTTTTATATTATGCTTTCAAAATTCTCCTAGTTGTGTTTAAATTTTTTTATATTTATTTTTTTGCTTTTTATATATTTTCTCACACTGTTGCTTGTTGTTTTGTTTGTTTGTTACGAACCCATAGATACGAACGAGTGAATGTTTCTGTCTGTTGGTCGTTAAGTCGGTCTTTAAGTTGGTTTGGTTTGTGTATTATTGCTTGTGTGTTTGGCTGATTGTGTTGTTAAACGTATTAAGCGAACCGTAACAGACAAATATTCATGTGTTCGTTCGTTCCCATTGTGAAAGATATCGCCAGGGTTGCCATTAATATACATATATTTTTGCAGGCTGCCCTCATTTAATTATTGAAGCGTGTACAATTTATTAACGTTAATTTTATTTTATAATTTCAATAATTTAATTATTGGTTTTTATTCATGTGTATTAATATTAAGAACTGGCTTTATTTTATCAGTTTTCTGACTCTGCAGCCTTGCGAATAATAATGGCCTCCAAAATGAGGCCGAAAGCTTCCCAAATTAACCCAGAAAAACTTTCTGAATAATTCTTTCTGTCAAAAAAAACCGACTTCAATGCAAAGATGTGATAGAAGAAGGTAAAAAGAAGTACGTGAAATATAAAATTAAATTTTAATGGGCATGCCTCCGCCCATTTTTTAAATGCAATATTGTGTGGTTTTCAGAGCTCAGGGTGCTTGTTAAATCTTGTAAAAATCGGTGAATTAGAAACACTTAAAATAAAATATTAAATTTAATGGGCGTGACTCCGCCCATTTTTTATAATACAGGATTGTGTCTATTTTAGAGCTCAAGGTGTGTGGTAAGTTTCGTAAAAATCGTTTAAGTAGAACCACGTGAAATATTATAATAAGTTTTAATGGGCGTAACCCCGCCCATTTTTTCAAGTTTCAAATTGTGTCATTACAAGAACCAAAGATGTTTAATAAATTTCACAGCAATCAAATAACTAGAATGTCTTAAAATTTTATTTAAAAAAATTTAGGGCGTGTCCCGCCCACTTTTTTTACAATTGGAGCAATAAGAAGCTATACCATCTCAGACAAAAAAAAGAATATTTAAAATCTGTCTAAAATGTACTAAGTTATGAAGATACACATCTAAGAAAAAACAAAAAATAGAAACGAATTGTAAACCTCCTCCTTTTTTTAAGTCGGTTTAAAAAAATTACCATTTTTGCAATTACCACATTTTGCAGCTTGGTGTAATTTTTCATTGGACCTATTTTCCTCTAAAGCAGCAACAATTTTATCAAATCATTTTAAAATTTAATAAATTTTTTCTTTTAAAAGTTTTTTTTCTCTAATATTATTCAAACCAATTTCACTGTTTAAACAAACATAAAAATACTTTTTTTCATACTTTTGCTTGGCACACTTACTCAATTGATAATTGGGAATTTCCACCTCTACCTTTATTGTGAATATATCTTCTTTAATGGTCGAATTCGCTGCGCAGACTTCTCACTATGGTTTTTTGAATTTACGGCCCGGATTTACAGATTGTCAAATCCCGTCATAGACAGAAGACTTCCTGCGGCTCCCACTTATTTGGTGGGATTTTTTTTTATTACAAGGGCCAATTAAATCGTTGGTCTATCCAGGAATAACCTCCTGCCTTTTTTCACTCTAAAGCATACACCACCGTATGTTTCCCTAGTGCTCTCCTTAAGAATAATTCACATCCCAATATTTCACGTATAAACAAATATTTTATAAATTTTTTCGCTTAATAATGACGTTCGGCCAGGTGAGGACAGCTTCTTTCGAATACACGCTTTCATTAACAAGATATCGCTTGCAAAAAGATCTGCTGCTAAGCAAATTTTTGGCGGAATAAAATAAACAAATTTTTGATTATAATTAGTTTAACTATTATCGTTCGTACTTTATTTAATTGTATAGAGTGCTTCGGTAGGCTAGTTACTAGTGTGCTAGCCTATCAGTGAGGAGTTTGTGAGTTCGATTCCTACTACAACGATTGAAGGTCTTTGTTGCTATTCTCTTTAAATTAAGCTATGATATAATTTGTAATTGTATTTGTAACATCTAATAAATAAATATAAAAAAATTAATTATAAATAAATAAATATAAATTAAATTAATTGTATATTCAAAGTTAATTGTAAATATTCTGACAAACACTACCAGAACGTCACAACTGGCTGTTTTTGAGGGCCGCCACAAGAACGCTGATGAAGGTGTGGCTGCTTGCGAAAACAGCTAATTGTTCCGTTATGCTAGTATTTTTCAGATTATTATGTTATTTATTTAAATTTGTATGCTGGTGCATGTCATAATAGTTTTTTATTATTTTATTGATGCATACGGTTCCTTAAAAGTTATCACATGTAACTTGGCTTACAGAGCGATTTGAACTTTAGCCAAATACAGAAATAAATGTAGAATAAAATTTTCTGCCGTACGTTATTTTAAAGATAGGCTTCCCCCACTAAAAAAATTATTGAAAACAAGGCTTTGGCTATTTGCAATGATTTCCCCTCTTTGTGGTATCTTCAACACCGGCTGTAAGTACAAAGTTGCCTTTGTGAGTCGTCCCTCTGCTTCCAATTTTTTTAATACATTTTCATTTATTCGTTAAATGATCATTTTGCTTATTTTTATGGCAACCCTTCCTATTTCTTGCTCATTGTATCTCTCTTTTACTCTGTACACAAATCAACTACTTTATTGAAGTCCCACTGCTACCGATCATTGTGCATGCACTTTGGCTTTAACGAATGCTACGCTTGTGCCAATAAGAGCATATTTTTCATATTGTGTTTTTGCTCCATCGATTTAAAAGAGTGGCCAGAAAATGGGATTTTTGGGGGAAAAAACTGGGAACTATTAATGCTAAATTAAATAAGTAGAAAGCGGACTTTGTAAGGAAATTGAATTAAAAAAGTCTGCAATCGTAGGACAGATGACATTCGATTAACAACTTGTACTGAAAACAACAACAACATAAGAAAATTTGTTTTTGTTTTTAATATAAGTAATCGACCGAATGTTTTCTAGGGGAAATATTTGTTACAAACATCAAAAGATTCGATCGATTACTGCCAAAAATGTAAGCAATATTTATTTTCAACTTCGTTTTTTAATAAAAATCGATTACCTATGATCGTGAATAATCGATTTTCTTCAAAAAATTAACCTCGAAAATTATTTCGCTATCATGAATAAGATTCCGCGTGAAATTTTTCCGTGGGGACAATTCCAACTTATAGCAAGTAATAGGGAAAACAAAAAATTTTAATTGGAAAAGGGAGAAATTGCACGCGGAATTTTATTAATGATAGCCCTAATTATTGTTTGAACTTTATTTGTTTCTAAATTTATGATTTGATCAATCTAAAGTTCGCAAATGTTTGTAAGCCAAATTACATGTGATAATTATTAATGAAAGAATAACACCAAAGTTAATTGTAAATATTCTGACTAAGACATAGTAGAACGGAACAACTAGTTGTTTTCGAAGGCCACTACAACTTCATCATCAGCGTTCTTTGTGTTTGGTCCACTGTGTGTGGTGCCAGTTGATGTAGATTTCTGCTTTATTTTATTGCAAATTTTATTTTTGCTTTCAATAAAAGTTGTCCATTAAACGTTTGCCGTTGACATCGTGGGTAAGACCACAAGTTTTCTGCCTCAAATTTTGATTATCGATACACATATCTTACTTATTTAAGATACGATTAGACTAAAGTTCGTATCCCTCTTAAACTAAATAACATTTAATAATTCTTATGGAACCAATTGCATCAATAAAGTAATTAAAAAAAATACCAGCATAACGGAACTATATGCCGTTTTTGAAGGCCACTACAACTTCATCATCAGCGTTCTTTGTGTTTGGTCCACTGTGTGTGGTGTCAGTTGGTGTAAACTTTAGCAAATGGAACTTGGGAATTGTTTTCATTTATTATACTCCAATTTCTTAGGTTAGGTTGAAAAGAGGAGACATTACGCTCATATCCGGGGACATACACATAAGCCAGTGTAGGCCTGTTATAGGCTCTCATGTGAATTAAAAAAGAACCCCACTTTTAAACGATCTCAGTGTCATTGAGGTAGTCCCTCAAAACTTTTCATTCATTAATATCTCTAAGGTGGGTAATGTCCGGTAAGGTGCCATTCCCAAAATGACGGGATCTCAGCTGGGCGAAAGTTGGAAAATGAGATTGTCTCGATGTTATCCATGCATGCCCTGCATTTATTGTCTTCCCTGGCTACAATCCGGTACAAATAACCTCGTAAATTAGAGTGCCACATTAAGATGCCGGTCAACTTTCCAAGCTCGGGCTTGTTTAGCATCAACAGTTCCCTTGTTTTGTCTTCGTCCGGATTGCCCCATAGAGCCTGAGTTAGATTATTCACAGTACCACAATTCCATCGTGTCCTGTAGGCCATCTTCGCCCAATTTTGTTACTCAATCTTCGCTGCCTTGAAAGGCCTTGCATTAGTTAAAGTTACTGTCCGTAACGTTCTGGCCTTTTTCGCCATTTCATGTCCTGTTACGCCGTAGTGAGCCGGCAACCATACAAGACGAATGTTGCCATGTACTGCATAATCTTTAAACATATTCTTGCAATCTAAAACGGTCCTAGAGTTTACTTTTGCGTTTGGGATTTCCCTAGTTGCCGACTTGCTGTTGGTAAATATATTGACCTCTGCTGGCTTAATACTCACACTGATCCATTTTAGAAATCTAGACCCGTTCTTTACCCTAGCTTCGAGCCGTCCGTGTAGCAGCATACTCCCACGGGAGTATGTTGTTCTAGGGTTAGATTGACTCAGGAGTGTCTTTCTGGTGTCAATGTCTCGCTTTCAGTTATAATTCCAGCCTCACGTACCCGGTCGGACATGTCCAAAGTCTGGTCGTATCCGTTCAGAGACGTTCATATGTTCTGATGGTGAGGTATGTTGTCTTATTCGATCCATTCCCCCAACACTTGTAGACGTTTTGTAGCAAGAGCTGCTTCGTATCTAATACAAGTGTCTATAGCTTGGACATAAATAATGATTTTATATGCCCTGGTGGATGTAGTTATCATTGTGTCACCTATACCCAGGCATCAAATTCGTTGAACCTCCTCCAAAATTTTAGTCTTGCACTTTATACCCTTAACAAGGCAAAACCCGACTGGAAAAAGTTCGGCAACTTACTCAGGAATCGTTTACGGCAATCGTTATCGTATGACTGCCTCTGAGTGTGCAAGACATTGATAACAATGGTCGCATTCATAAGACGTAACAGTTGCGCAACCGTTGAGTGTTTGTCTTAGAAACGCATAGTTGAGTATCTCCGCTCCACTCAACAGTTGAGTAATTTTCCATCATAAAATTTTTTCGCTACCTATAGTCAACACGTTGTGCTCAGCCTGAACAGCTGGTCAAATAGAGCTATTTCTTTTATGTGCTTTGTTAGGTGGCAGCAACAATTATTTGTTAAGTTTTACATTACAAATGCGATGAAGTAACGAAATAAAGATATAAAATTACATTATATACATCAAGCCGTTTCTAAGAAGTAGCTGTTGTGGCCAACAGTTGCCAGCAGTTTCACAACTGTTGAGCTCAACACCTACTTCTTATGAATGCGCCCAATATGAATACTAGTTAAATCCTTCGGAGAGAGTTGTAATCTTCGTGAAAGGAAATCCGCCTATAAAAATCCCTGAATGACAGGGGAAATTGCTACATAGGGAAGGATGTCCGTAGGCCATATAACAGAGCCAGACATAAAAATTTGAGTATATACTGGAATTATTATCGTATCAGTCTTAAGGAATACAATAAACTTATTCCGACGACAAAACGTAATTCATGGATTTTTTTTGCGAACAGGTTGATAGTGTGAACTAAGTCTCAAAGATAAAAAAGTGTCTTTCCAAAAACTACATCTGAACATCCTCTATGTGATGTCGCCACAACAGATTCCTTTCTAGGATCACTGCTAAATATTTAAGGCTATCGGATAAGGTGATGCTCTTTCCCTGGGAACTAGGGAAATACCTATTTCCATCCTCTCGGCTGCGAACTAAATGATGAAACAAATAAATATCTCAGTGCGTTCCCCAACTGAATTTTTTGAAAACTGCGCTTCTGTTTTATTTTTGTATTTTGAAAAATACTTGTACATCAAACATTTGATTTGACGGAGTCTTTGGGAAATCCAATTGCGTAAGTACTTTTACTGTGTTTTTAGATTTTCCTGCAAAGCAGGGTCAAGAACTGCAGATTTAATCGTTTATTAAATTATTTTCACAACTTAAGCTTAAAAAAAAGTCCTTGTTAAGGCAAATAATGGTTATCGATTATTTCAATTCCCAAAATTATTTGAGAAACGTGAACACTTGGATCGCATTTAGGTCCCTCCAGAGTACCACACCTATATGGTGTAGTACGTGTGCTCTCCCATATTTCATTCAAATGAGCACTAATCTTCTCAAGAAAATAGTGTTTTCTTAAATCTGATTTATTGGCTCTACCGGACATATTTTCACGATAATACTTTTATAATTTCATAAACTTTATTTTGGAGCAATTTTTCAAAAAAAAAAATATCTATCTCGATCCAGTTCCAAGGATTTGGAATTATAATCCATTTAGCGACTACTGGAAAATAGCTAACAGTGCTCTTTTATGTGCTTAACATGTTATGTTAGAAATGTTGGTTCCTGTCTCTGCTAGTTAAATTCGAATTTATCTTCACATACATGCTTTTTTAGGGAAACAATTTTAACAAACTGGCGATAGAACAATAATATCCTTCTGCAAAAGAAACTCTCTACTTCTCCCATATTCATGAGGAGCTGGAATTTTATTTTGTGGGAAACCATATTAAGTCGCAAATAAATCACAGTGTGGCATCACTCATGTGCAAGTACTTACTCACAGTTGGCCATTGATCGCACCAAAAACCGTACACTTCATCAAAGCTGGGCATGTCTTGTTTATTGTCAATGATGACAGTTCTCTGTGGCCGCTGTCGTATATATTTTTTTCTTAATTTTTTATAAGCTTTTTTATGTTCTGCTTTTTTATATTCATTCGCTTTTTTATTATTTTTTTTTTTTATAAACTAAGTACGCAATATACAAGACCGTGGGAAACAGATTTGTCGTGTGTTTCCCACACGATAGACGGATGGATGAATTGCGATGTGATGCGATGCGATCCGATGGATTACTTAAATAAAAAAAGAAAGACAACAAAAAAAAATAAAAAAAAAATCAAAAGCAACAAAAACGAAACGAAATAAATAAATAAAATGTTTAGCAACCAACACAGAGAGAAGGACAGATATAAAAATATGTGTAATGATTGTTGCATGATATTAGCATTACAATAGTAATTAACAAATTATGGTTTTGTATTTTGTAAACAGTTTGTGAATGTTTTATATGTATGTATATGTATGTAAATTTATACGCCTTTTGACGCCCTTTTTTTTAATAATAGTTAAAATGACAATAAATTCATTTGTCGATTCTCATGGTTTTGTTTTCGAGACGATTACAAGTGTTAAAAAGTGTAGAATTGGAAATGCATTAGCATACTGGTGATGAAAGTTGTTTCTTTTATTTCGGAAATAAATATAGTAAAAGAATCATACTGTTTTAGGTAGTTTGTAATGCATGTTTTCGTTGTTATATCCGTAGATAAAATCTAATGAAACATAACCTTTCTTGGCAAACGGGTAAAAACAAGAAAACCGTCGGAAAACAAGTAGCAGACTAAAATATAAATTGTATACCTAAGTAGGTACTTACGTACATTACGTTTGTAATGTAAAGTTTGTTACACAACAGCTGTTCTGTACACTTGATGGGCATTTATGAATGAATGCCTAAAGTCAAAAATTCAACTTGAATGGAAAACTTCGGATTTGAAGAACTTTTTACCCGACTGCGCGCAGTGCTGGGTTTACGTACGGGCCTGAGTCCGAGACCCGGGCCCAGTTCGGCATGGTTTTAGGGGCGACAAAATTTTAATAAACCCAAAAATGAAAATTTTTTATATTTTCGGGTAAGTTTATTTAACATGTTTATTTATGAAACCAGAGCAGCGTTGCCGTTGTGACACTAAAGTATAACTTTTGACCCTTTTTAGTGCCAATGACACTTTTTATGATCCTTTTTAGGGCTCCGTACACCAAAGGTGAAAAAAGGAACCCTATTGCTTTCGCTACGCTGTCCGTCTGTCCGTCACACGCTATTTCCTCAGGAACCGTAAGAGCTACGGACCTGAAATTTCACAGATTATGTAGAACCTTGGCCGCTACAACAACAAATACATGAGAATTAAAAATTAAAGGGTGTTCCAAAACGAGCAACGAAAAATGTTAAAATCCCATGTAATATACATACAATTGTATATTGACACTTGAAATTTGTAAAATTAGTGTATTTTTATATAGACTAAACAATTCACACTAAAATTAAAGGGTGGTCCATCAGTTAATGCAATTTTGACAACTTGCTATGTCTTGGAAACCGTAAGAGGTGAACTCTTGAAATTTTCAAAACCGGTAAAGCTAAGAAATCTGAAAAAATTATAAAATCGCCAAACCAAAAAAAAAATCACACAAAAAATTAAAAAAAATTTTTAACACTGCAATAAGCCGCAAAAATCGAAAAAATCGTCCAAAATCGAAAAAGGCTCCAGTAACAAAATAATTGTTAATATGAAAAAAAATCGCCAAAGTGAAAAAATCGCAAAAATGAAAAAAAATCGCCAAAGTGAAAAAAATCGCCAAAATCCGAAAAAAATCGCCAAAATGAGAAAAAAAAGTATCAAAACTAAAAAAATGGCCAAAATTTTATATAGGCTACTAAAGTTCGTATTGAATTACATATCTTGTGTTCGTACGGAACCCTTCTTGCGCGGGTCAAAGTCGCACTTTACTGAATTTATTTTAATTCATCCCTTTGTATCATTTAAAAAAAATGTATGCTGTTGGGCAATCATATGCTAAAAAATTCGACGAAGCACAGTCTAGTTGGCCATATTCGGTTCGAGGATGCCGATCATTTTACTGTTTTGGTCGATGGAAAAGCCAATAACTGTTCAAAATATTGTAAGACATATGACACCCAAATTTCAAATTCCAATTCCAAATGCAAATAGTATCTGGGAGTATCACAATTAAAAAATATGTATTTTAACTTAGTTGCATATTTGTACTCTTAATAAAACTTTTTATAAATAAAATTTTGATATGATTTTTCATAACTTTCAAATAGAGGGTCTTCACTATTCTTTACCTGGCGTTAGTTCCTAATGTTTTCTTCACCTTTAAAGTAATACTTACGGTCCTTCTGACTATATTCACTTAAAAAAAATTATTAGCTTCATTCGATCATTTCTACAATCTGGCCAGTTATATGGTTAACATTGGTTTAAAATTAAACTATTAATTTTATTTTAGTCTAATGTATTTAATTAACTGTTAAAACTCGTTTATGTTTTTTTAATTGAAATAATTATTATTTTTTTTGTTAAAAAAAACTTGACCCTATTTTACTTCAAAATACCCTTTTTGACCTTTTTTTCTCTTAAATACTCTTTTTATGATACTTTTTCGAAATTTTCAACGGCAACCCTGAACCAGAGCGTACTCTAGTTAGGAGGTATTGACAAGCATCGTTTAAAAGCTTCTGATTTGTGTGATAGCTTTTGCTTCCGCTTCTGCTACAGAAAATGTAAACATTCGCAGTCAAAGCAAACGCATAAAACGAAGAAGTACAAACATGTTTTGCAGATTTTTTAAAATTATTTTCCAGATTTTTAATTTTGTTTTAGCCAATTTTTGCAGGTTTTTGGTATGGTATTTTCAGGCAACAGTGATGAAAAACAATAATTTTTGAATTAAAAAGTGGTTTGTATGACCTATTAGGTTGTCTAGACACGTTCAAATTATATTGCCAAATATTGTTAGCAAAACAAATTAGGAGTCCTTGTATGTTTTTCTAAAAGAAGTTAAAAAAAAGTTACTTTTGCAAAAAAAAAAGTGCATGAAGAAATATGTATTTTGGCGTTATATGTTAATGATATTTATTTAGTGGACTCTTAGCTACATTAATTCCATGTACATATAGTACAGCGCTATCACTAAGTCTGATTCCCAAAAATTATTTTTTGAGGTCGCACTGTTTTTCGGAATCTTTGGAGATTATAAAAATTAATTGGTCACCATAATCGCCAAACTGAGTTTAGGGCTTTACTTCCCTTTGGTAGTACTATAGAACCTCTACTGTTAGGACCATGCGGATATTTTACTGTTGGTCAGTGTAATATAAATATTTATAAATTGCATATTTATGTTTAAAAAGCTTTTCTTCATATAGAAAAAAGGCTGCATATCTCACGAGCCCTAGGGCGTCATCAAACATAAATCCGCCACCTTCACTGCGCGACGCAAAGAATGGTATTGTGTTTATCTGCATATGTATGTATGCATGTGTGTTCCTTTGCGGCCTTATATAAACCAAACGCGTGAACCGATTTTAATGCTTCTTAAGTCAATCGATTTGTCTTAAAGATATGACAGTAGTAAAAATGCAATATGGCGGCCAACAGACGCCATTTTGTAAGTGCAACCAAAATAAAAAGTCGGCGAACTATATCATTGGACAGGTATTTTAAAATCATTTTTAGATTTCTCTTAAGCTTTTTCGATTCGAATGACCGTATAGGATATTGAACGGTTCAAAGTTGGTCGCAGTCGGGTTTTTTGATATTTTTTTTTTAATTAATACATGTTAATTATTAGTAATTTAAGTTATGCATACATATGCACAGCTGTGTTCAAAATAAAAGTAGTGGTGGTAACCAATATTTTTGGAGGCAAAGTTGGCAACAAGGCCACTTTTGGACCATTCACATATTACGTAATGCTATTTTCGGAGTTAACCAATTAAAATTGGTTAGATTAACCAATTGAAATTTGTAAGATTAACCAATTAAAATTGGTTACAAAAGGATGTATTACTAAATATGATTAACTATACCGTTGGGGTTCTACAAAACTGGATTTTTGATAATGGCCTTTCTCTTAATACAAAAAAGACAAAAGCAATGCTGTTTGGCAGAGGTAGTTGTAGCCAATTTTCAGTAACTGTCAGTAATGAGCCTGTTGAATTTGTTGATAAGCTCACTTGCCTAGGCTTAGTACTGGATTCGAAATTAATCTTTGAGGGGCATATTAACACTCTACTATCCAGAATAAACTACATTTTACGCAAATTATATAGTATGGATATGATACTACCCTTTCATGTTAAGAAAAGAGTTGTTTATGGTATAATTATGCCTATTCTATTATATGGCTTGGAAGTTTATTCTGGTACTTTTGGTTACGTCTTGAGAGTTAAAGTTAATTTTTAATAGAGTTATTAGGTACATGTACTCTCTCCGAATATGGGAGCTTGTGTCACCTTACATTGTAAGATTTTTGGGAGTTTCTTTTGCAGATTATATAAAGTTCCGTAATTTATATCACTTTTATAATTCATATAAATTGCAAGCACCCAGCTATTTGATTGAGTTACTTGAGTCTAGTAGATCCACTAGAAATAACCAGTTGATTATACCAAGACTGAGTGGAGGATTGGAACGTTCTTTTTGTGTAAGGGTTGCACGAGCATACAATGTTTTGCCTAATTTTTTGAAAACTTTTAATGTCTCACCGTTCACGTATAAGAAAAAACTATTTCTAGAACTCTCTAGTAATAATTTGTAGTATTGATTGATAATGTATAAGTATTTTACTATTTTACAAGTTAGCCATTGTTGGCAATTTCTCACTTCTCTTTTTATAAAATTTTATTATTTTTTTCTCTCTTTTTCTCACTAATATTACATTTTGGCCAATTGGGATGGTTCTATTGTTCTTACATATTTTCCTAATTGTTAAACTTTGTTTTTATTGCATATATTTTATTGTTTTTATATTATATAAGTTATATTTTTACATACTAATTTAAAATAATATTATAGTAGAAATTTGTAACCGTTTGTGGCCTGCATTCGCTAGGTTATTGGTAATAAATAAATAAATAAATAAATAAATTAGCCAATTAAAATTGGTTAGATTAACCAACGAAATTTTTTTGTAAGTGTCTAAACGTTTCATTCCTTTTCACTCCTGTTTCTCTACACTACACTGATTTGCTCTGTTACTTTGTTAAATTTAGTTGTAAATGTATAGGAATGCATTCATTTTTTTATAAATTTTATTTATTTTTTTGATACATACGAGTACATACTTATATCTACTGTAACGTGAAATGTATGTATGGATATAAGTCGGATGGTTGGATGGATAATGCTTATTATTGTTGTTATTGTATTTGTTTTTGTTGACGTTGCACTGTGCTGCTTTGCACTTATGACGACGATAATGATAATAATGATAGTGTAAAATTTGCTGCAGCACATGTTCCAACATTGATATACAATCACTAAGCAAAAAAAAAAACCCCGCGGAGGAATGAACGAACACATACAAATACAAATGAATGAATGATTTTTGTGCATTAAATGTGCTTTTTTATGCATATTTTCGCAGTTGTTTTTTAAAGATCTAGATTTACAAAAAATAAAAAAATAAAAAATACGATGTGGACACATAAAATGTGAAACAAGATATGAAGAAAAACATATTTGGAATTTATAAAATATCAAAGTGATAAAAATCACAAATTATTGGTATTGCGATGCCGGCGATGGATGGATGGTTGGATGATGTCTGCAATTTCATATGATTATTTTGCAAATACTGACTGAGTTGTAAATTAATGGACAGACATAAACACATGCGAGTATGAAAAACTGAAATCTCTCTAGTGTCAGGCAATTCATTTTATTATTGTGCAAATACGAATGGATTTATTTATGCATGTGTATAATTAGAACTCAAATAACTTTGTTGAAGTATTTTGCAAATATTTTTGTTTTGCAAAAAAGAATCTTATATAAATAAAATAAATAAAAAATATAAGAAATTGAAGTTTTGAAAAAGTTTTTATTCGCCTCAACTTATTTAATATCTCTGAAGCTTTTGAGTAGAACAATACAGATTGTTATTGTGATTTATATAGATGAAAAAACTATTTTTCTGTTTGAAATAATCAATTTGTAATAGTTGCTGAATTGTTGTAAAAGATCATTTTTTTTAAGTTAAAACAAAAAATTATGTACCTTTAAATAAATTATTATCTGTGGTTTGTGGTTTAAATAAACAAACTGTTCGCCTGGTTAATATAACCAATTTTAGTTGTTAATTTACTGTCAGTGTAATATAATGTACATCTGATGCTGAGTCCATAATGAAAATATCGAAACCCTGCAGAAAATTTGGTGACAATTGATCCGAACGTACTCGTCCCATGACTTGAGAAAATGCGAGTGTTATCAAAAGTACGGAGAAGTGTATGATGAAAAAAAGACATATCGTGTAAATGGTTAAATATTCACCATTTGCGTAGTGTACCGTCTCGATCTTGAGCCAATTTAATTTGGACTTGGTCTAGTATTGTAGTAAACGGATCTGAATATGCTCGATGTGGTTGAATAAATGGACAAATAGTGTAAATATAATTTTGATTGCTCACTCCAATGTGACTCTGGAACCAGTCCCGTAACTATACTGAGATATTAACCTAAGCTTAACTGGTATTTATACTTTTGAAATATAAGTGTAAATCCAATGAAACAATTTCCTTAAACATTTTTCACATGTCTAATGATAATTTCACAAATCCAATGAAAATTTCATGAATATTGTGAAACCATTTTATTGGAATTGCTTCCTTGATATTCTGGTTTCGTTAGAATATTTTATTGGATTTATGACAATATTTTCTCATTATTAAGAAACCCCTTTATATTTAAGTTATTTCATTCTTTTCATTAAAATTATTGTATTGTTTCGATGAAGTTATAGCACTGCATTAATAACACTGTTAAATAAATTTGATGAAGTTTTCAATAAAATAATTTTAACGAAACTGGTTTCATTAATCCAACGAAGCGTGACGTTGGTTAAATTTTAATGAATTTTTCATTAGAATAATGTCGAAATTCATTGAATTTCTGCCGAAAATTCTTTCAGTGTAGTGTGCAAGCCTGTCATGCACGAGGTTGTTTTTTCTGGTTAAAAATAAATTATAACTGCATTTCTAACAATTGAAAAAAAAATTATAAATTTTCATTGTTACAGTCAAATGTAGGCATGACTTTTTTAAATAATTTATATTATTCTACACCGAATAGGTCCTTATGGAATAGTTCAATGACAAGTCACAAGGTGCATACAAAGTATCAATTAACCCCATCCTAGGCCATCCCCATGTAAAAGTGACTGGTCCGCTTCATAGGAAGTGTTAGAACTCAGAATAGTCCCTATGACTTGGGGACTGGTCAGGTGACTAGTATTGTGTCAGTTCGATTTCCTGCAGGGAAATGACAAACTTTGCTTCTAGTACACACTACTGCGATGTTACAAAATGCCATAGTGTGTACTCGGTACAACACCTCAGTAATAATAATCAGTCACCTTTATCGTGAACAACTTTTCCCTCGAAATATTTTTCCTTTTCTCCAAATTGCAATCGTGAATAATTTTTCCACAGAAATGTGTTCCCTTTTTTGATTCCCCATATAATGAATAATATTTTTCACATGGATTTTTTCAGTTTTCCCTTAGCTTTGTTCACTTTATTTTTGCAGGCGAACTGAATTAATGCATTGCGTAATTTCTTTATTATACTTCCAATGAAATATTAAGTGAAAAACATAATTATTTTACTCACCAATTAATATTTTAAATTAAGAATTTAATTCTATTAATTAAATTTTTAATTGTATTAATTAATTTGAGTGGAAAAATTTAATTGATATTATCAAATTGTTTATAGGTGAAAATTTAATTAATTTTTTAATTGATACTACAAATATTTTAATTAATATTACAAAATCATTCATATTACTTTTTTGTGTGCTATCAAATTTACATTTGTCTGTTTTTTAAGCTCTTTCTTTTTTCCGTTTTTTACATTCACTAAGAATTGATGGCGGTAACAAATGTTCCCATGAAATTCTGGTTAGCAAATTTCTCTTCATGGGGAATGAAAATTTAATGGGAAAAAAATCTTGGTTGTATAGGAGGGGGAATATAAAGTAATTATAATTTTTCCTAAATCTTCAGAACTGAAATAGTTATTCACACTAAATTTGATGTAGATAAATCTTAAAATAAAGTAAATGTTCCACCAAAATCAGCTTCAACGGATACAAATTCTAATGTAACATCAGAGCGCCCTCCTTCGTCGATATTGTGTAGCAGAAGCATCGGGGAAGTAAAATAAATATCAAATAAAATGGCTAATAAACACAGCTTAGAAAATTTAATACGCCTCATTAATACTAGAGGCGCTGCAATACTGCATTATTAATAATGTAAAAACAAAGAAAAAAAAAAGCAGAGTTATAAAAGAATGAAGCTTTGGTCTATCTCTTCCTTCACCACCTGGCTTCTCTATCACTATCCCTTTCCTAAAGAAAATAACACCTAGCAATAGTAGTAGGTATCCACTACCTGAGTGTGACTTTTCTTTATTAAAAAATAATAAAAAATTTAAGGGGGTCATTAGTGGAGAAATGGATAACCTCTATAAAAAGTAATTATTAATTAATTAATAAACATAATTTTTTTATATAAGAATTTACCGAAGCAGGAACTAAGTGCGTGTAAGCGGTGCTTAACCAAGAAAACCAGCAAAACGTAATGAATTTTTTATTCAGGCACCATTGGAATGATTTCGGGTACGAATTATCCAAAAAAAATATATTTTTTAGCAACCATAAGAAAGTTAGCTGAAGTCATGCATGTTAATTTTTAAAATTATTATTATATATAAATACATCCACGATTTCGCATTGCTTACACGTGACTCATGCGTGACTCACGTGCAACAATTCATGAAAAATTGCATATTCTGCATATTCGAAAGTACCCCTGGTCAAAATCTTAATTAATATGTGTGATTTTTCAGGAAGTTATAGCACTATGACTTGCGACTTATATTTTTTAAACTTCTAATTTCATTTGGAATATACGATTAATTTAAGTTACAATTTGGTATTTTTCAACTAAAATGTATTACTTATAGTGTGTAGAACCGTGTTTGCTTAAAAAAATTAAGGTTAACAGATATTTGATCAATTTAACTGTAAAAGAAATAAATTTTTGAAAATCGACGTGAAAGCGTAAAAGTGATCTCCTGGAAAACAGTAAAATATGCCACAGATTTGTACATCTCTAGTGACGTTGTCATTCGTCCCAATTATGTTCCCAACACTACTTGTCTTAAATTCCTTTTACTTTTTTTCTGCATACGCATTTTGATTCAGAAATCGCAAATGTGCACACATATTCGTATTTAATAATATTTTAAATATACATAAATACATATGTACGCATATATGTATGTATATATTTATTTCTATTGAAATTTGACTGTAATGGGCTGCATACCCAGACGACGTTAAATTGTTGCTTTTAATTCGTTTATAAATTTTCTCAATTTTCAAACTAGAATGGCACGAGTTTCATTTTAAACAAGTTGAGCCTTTTGGCTTCTATTCCATCCATGAGAAACGTTTCTTATTTTTCAATCAACATTTTTGCTTACATTTTGCCCCATAGCATACCCATAATATTGTGGCTTGTGAAAATTCCATCTCGTCGTCGTATCGCAATCGCCATCGCCATCAGAGAAAACTGGTTTTCATTTGACTTTGTTTTGTGCAACAATTTCAAACGGCAGATCCTACATTTCCCATACGCCGTGATTGCACTTTAAGTTTTTTTTTTTGGAAATTATAGTGTGTGCCAAGAGACAATCTCATAAGCAAATTGAAAGTCTGTTGAATGTGTGTATAAATGTTTAAAGCAAACTGTTGTTGCCTTGTCTTATGGGCTTGTTGTGGTTATAGCGAAACTTTCGATGTGTCTGTGGAATTCCAATTTTTCCCTTCTATTTTGTGGAAACTTAAGTTTATGGAACTGAAGTTGCAGCATTGTTAATGTAGATATAAACTAAATCAAAATGGACTAAAGAACGTACTTTGCACACGCGGTTATTTGGCACGAGCTATATTCATTGTGCATACTCTAAAGATCTTAAAGAGCAAACAGCCAACTCACTAAGCAACCAACTAAACAACCAACTAACTAACCAGCCAACCCGTCGTCGTCTTAAGAGTCACTGCAGCTTTTTGTGCAAATACTTGCTATTGAAATTAATGTTTCTTTTTATTATAGATTTTTTGTTTAAAACAAGTTGTCTAGTTTAATACTTGTTTTGGCTTTTAAATGCCTTTTATAGTTTTTTTTCTATTTCAGTTTAATTTTTTTTTATATTAGCAGTAGTTTTTCATTTGAATTAGAGATTCTCATGCGCTGGAATTTCAATAACAAATTACAATAAATATTTTTGCTCAAATGTTTGTGCAAGTAAAATGAGTGAATGAAGTGAATTTCTTCAGAAGTATTATTTTCTCAGTATGATGTTGAATTTTTTTTTTTGAATAAAAAAAAATTTGATCAGAAATAATTTTTACTCAGGCTTAAGGCCCAACTATAATGTGAATAAGCGAACTTAAGCAACTGCGCGGTTACATATAAAACGTATTTGGAAAACTATAATGTACTTATAGAACTTTTCGTCAAGTTTCGTCAAATGTCATTTGCTTAAGCTAAGTGCCAAACTAAACGCATATTCCGTACGGAAAACACAGTTTGTGCATTTTTTAAACTCAAGCAAACATCATCAGAAAATATTCATTGATTTTAAATATTTTTTTATTGTTTCTTATTTTAAACTCAGAAAAGAAAGCGAAACTTTTATTTTCATTCTTTGTTTTACAATACACCTATACACACATGCACATGAGTTTATTTATGTACATATGTTCATTGTTTTACTTTTTAGTAGGCAAAACAAATAAAATAAGTAATAAAGTGGAGGATATAATTAAACGTGAATTTTTAATGGATTAGGATATTCCAACAAGTTAATTTGATTGAATTGCATTTATTTAGGAATTATAAGAAGAAACAAAATTACTAAAAAATTGTGTACAATTTTTTATATGTGCAGCTGTGGCTAAAGAAAACTTAAGTACATTGTGGCCACCTAAAAGTCACATCTGAATTACTTAAGTATTTGACAGACTTATCGTTCAATTCTGGCATTAGCTTAAGCCAGCTTATTCATATTATAGTTGGGCCTCAATGGCTAAGGTGCACATGACTTCATTGCACCTGTTGCAAGAAGACACGCCAATCTTTGAAATTTACAGAGTTTAGTTGTTGCCACAACCTGGCTAGTCTTTTGCCACTAAACTATCGCGCCATACGTTGTGATTGGCCTAAAAATCATTGTGTAGATCCACATAAACATTTTCGGGATCAGGCCCCAGATGCACGCAGCACAACTCTTTACCGCCCAGTGGCTTTCTGTGTGGCGCATTCAACATGTCGGTTCCAAGAAAGCTTTCAATCAAGGGCAATCCGTATGTATTTGACATCGGTCGAATAAGGAATATGGCAAGTTTTCTTCTAAGAAAAAAAGGTACCAGAATAGTCTTATCAGAGTTGACCGCCTGGCCATGTCTCCCACAACATGGCCTTACAGTGTGCACAAAGTATTGCTCATGACGTCTGAGAGAACGTTGCCGAATTTTCCAGTTGCCATAACAGCCAGGTCAGCAGCATACCCTATAACTTCGTTTCTTTGTTCACTAAGAATGAACAAGGACATCATCAATCACCACTGACCAAAAGAGTAGTGATAAAACACCATCTTGCGGACTCCCTTTGGCTGTCTTAATAGTAACCATATCATTACATTCATTAATTAATCATTAAAGCATAGACCTAATCCATTTCACAGACTCGTGATCAAGACTTTTTTGTCTTAGAGACCACTCTATTGATTCATATCCTGTATTATCAAATGCGCCATTAATTCCTAAATAAATTCAGTGCAGTGCGACTATGACCCACGCACGAAGGTTTCCGCACGGACACGAGATATGTAATTCAATACGAACCTTAGCCTATATAAAATATAGTTTTGGCATTTTTTTCGTCTTTGGGTTTTTCGGTTTTAAGCGATTTTTTAGTTTTGAGGTTTTTTGTTTATTGGCGCTTTTTTTCTCGTTTTGGCGATTTTTTTAGTTTTGACTTTTTTTATTTTTGGCGATTTTTTTTATCTTGGCGATTTTTTTCGTATAGGCGATTTTTTTTTGGTTATGGCGATTTGTTCAGTTTTTGACGTTTTTTTCATTTTGACACTTTTTTCGGTTTTTGGCGCTTTTTTTTAATTTTGGCGATTTATTTCGTTTTGACGATTTTTTTAATTTTGGCGATTTTTTTTATTTAGGCGATTTTTTTAGTTATGTAGGTCTCTTCGGTTTTTGCCGTTTTTTTCATTTTGGCGACTTTTTGTCATTTAGACGCTTGTTTTAGTTTTAACACCTTTTTTTCCCATTTTGGCGACTTTTTTCGTTTTTTGACGATATTTCTTCATTTTGGTGATTTTTTGTTCATATAAAAAATTGTTTTGGTTTTTGGCAATTTTTTCGGTTTAATGCGTTTTTTTCATTTTGGCGATTTCTTTCATTTGGACGATTTTTTCGAATTTGGCGATTTATTTTAGTGTTAGAAATTTTTCGTTGCTCATTTTGGAACACCCTTTAATTTTAATTCTCATGTATTTGTTGTTGTAGCGGCCAAGGTTCTACATACTCTGTTCAAATTTCAGGTCCGTAGCTCTTGCGGTTCCTGAGGAAATACCGTGTGACGGACAGACGGATAGCGTAGCGAAAACAATATGGTTAGTTTTCACCTTTGGTGTACGGAACCCTAAAAGCCATGATTTGGCCAAATCTCCTTGCCTATTGCCCATTTTATGTGAAATTACAACGTCAACCTTCCTCCACACCAGGGGAATGTGTCAGTATGTCAATGCACCTTTGCAAAAGCGCTGTAAATATACCATTCCCGCCAGGAGCCTTAAAAGGCTGAAAAGAGGCCCATTTTATCCTATCCGGATTAAAGATGACTTTAGACAATTTGAGAGCTGTTCTGTATGAAACAGGAGAAAAAATCGTCAGGTCATCACTACTTTCAACCTTAAGAATCGACTCAGGAAAAGGAACACTAAAGGCCGTGATACACGCGTGCGATCTACGAAAAAATACAACCCCGGTGTGATGAATTGTTTTTGTCCTTTGAAAATTTTCATAAGCTCCATCATACCAGGGTTGTATTTTTTTCGTAGATCGCACGACTTTGTACGATAGTGTATCACCGCCTTAAGTAAATGCTCCAGCGTTTCTCTTTTTTTCTTGCTGTAATTACCATCAGCTTTCCTTTGAAGGCGGAGCGGGAGAGAGCCTTATTCAATCTTGCTGCTGTAGTAAGTTTTATTTCTTATATTTATTTTAATTTTATAATAATTAATAAAATACAATGGGTTATCAATTTATTGGGGTCAAAACTAAAATTAAATAGAACACACTTAATTAAAGCTTTTATTTCGATGCAAATTTTATTTCATTATAATGATGGGAACTTACCTTTACGTATATACGACACACAATAAGGGGTTTCATGAGAACTTTTAAAATTGCAATTTGTTCAATTGGGCAAACTTGCGAGACTTGTTTCATGAAGCCCCTTTTGAACTTTTGCGCAAACAGTTTGTGTAAATTTTAAATAAACAAATGCAAGTGTTACAAGGGTTACTATGCAAACTCACCCTTATACAGCAGAAGCGCATCCTACATACATATATGTATTTCTCTTTGGTTTCATCTTAGGAATCAGTCGTTGGATATAACTTTGTTATTGTCGTTGTTGTTGTTGTTTTTGTTGTTGTTGTTGTTCCGTGTTATCAATGATAATTGCGTACTAATTTCGTAAGTGTTCCAGGAATTTCAGCTACTGTAAGGCTTCACTTAAAAATATATATTTGTTATCTTTATCACAGAGTAAAGAAAACTTAATTTATATTTTAACACAGCAGGCTTAACAAATATTATGTCTACTATGTAATTTGGTCAAAATATTGTAACATTTTTATTTGTTTTCACATTAGTCCTTAAGTCCTTTATATTTTCTAAACAAAAGATAGAGAGTCTTGCTGGGTTTATAATACGCACAGGTGCTTCATGTACTTAGGAAAATGTGTGCCTGTGCATACATATCTAAAGGAAATCTTAGCCCAATGAATAGAACAGAGAACAGAACAGCTGATAAGAGTGTTAAACCAAAACAAAGCAAAGCAAATAAACAACATGATTTGAATTGTAATGATGTGTTCTTCTGTTTTTTTTATTGTTTGTTATGCAGTCCTGGCTGCGTGGGAACTCTTCGAAAATCCTTATTCCCACGGATTGAAAACGAAAATCAAAAACAAATCTATACAACAACCTGCTTTCATTTCGACTTAAGAAACCCAAAAAAAAAAAATAAAAATGTTTTTGAGCTCTTGCACGATACAGATGCACATGTACAACAATTTAGAGTACGTATGTATATATATATTTGCTTGTTGTTATTGTTTTAATTTTTTGAGCCCTTTGGATTGTTATTGTAATTTAAATTCGAGTGTGTGTGCAAGTAGTAGTCAATCATTTGTTTAAACGAGATCAGTTGAAAAATTACATTCGATGTTTTTGTAAATTTGCTAAACTAAAATAATTTTAATTACTGTTTTTTATTGGGAATTTTTACAATTTAATTTTAAAATTTGTTAACGCACTAATAATCCCAAAATTATTATTTTACTTGTAAAAATTCCCAATAAAAAACAGTTAATTACTGCACCCGGTCAAAAAAATACTTGTGTGGCAACACCCTATCCTTGAATAGCTGTTGTTGTTATTTACATTTATTTTCTTTTTACATACTCTTTATATCTACAATTTGAAGCTGAAAAAAAGTCAGCCAATGTAGTAATGATAAAGTAAGAAAATAAAAAACATGTTGATTATTGAGTTCTTGTTTCAACTTTGTTATTTGTTGTTGAGCTTCTCATTTGTTTAAATGAAAGTTTATAACATAATAACTATAGTTATTCTAAGAAGCTTTGGGTAAAGGTTCCCTGATGATCTGCATTAGCAACAGTGAAATGTGTATAGGATCCAGCTAAACCCCTCAATAATCAATTTCAATGTATTTTATTAAAAAAAAGTATTTTGCCGAATAAGTAAAATAATAATTTTGGGATTATTAGTGCGTTAACAAAGTTTAAACTAAAATAATTTTAACTTCGCTTATGCCAGAGACCTTACAAATTTATAATTCCTTTATGCGAAAAAATGGCAAAACAATCGTAAGGAAGCGTATAATTAATCGACAGTGAACGAATTGCCAAGTCGCCAAACCAAAAAAAATCGCCAAAAATTTAAAAAAAATCCCCATAACGAAAAAAAATCGTCAAAATTAAAAAAAAATCTAACACTAAAATAAATCGCCAAATTCAAAAAAATTACCCAAATTAAAAAATCGTCAAAATTAAAATAAAGCGCCAAAAACCGAAAAAAATCGCCAAAACCCGAAAAAGGACTTAAAACCAACATAATTGTTTATATGAAAAAAAAAAATCGCAAAAATTAAAAAAAATCGCCAAAATGAGAAAAAAAGTATAAAAATCTACATAAATAAAATACATCGCCTAAATGAAGTTCTCTTTTTTGATGACTGGTCACTGAATTGGAAGCGATATTAAGAAAAATTCCCTTTTTTGTGTTCTATATTTCTATATTTTCATCTAGGAAAAATGGTAAATAGTTAGCTATTTTAACAATTCGTTTCTTTTTATATTAATTTAAACCCAAAACAGTGTTTTCATGTAAATTTAAGCAAATAACTTTTAAATCTTAGACAAAAATTAGTTCATAAATTTCTTTAAAAAACTGTTTTTTTTTAAATCTGGTGAGTATTTTCCAACACTATGGAGGAGTTACAAGGTTTTGTATAACTAAAATAAGCTTCTACATGGCAAATTAAAAATATCGATTTTTTGAAAGCAATGAAAATGTAGTTCCACTAGAATGACTTCCGTTTTTTTTTACTGGGAGCTTGACACTACAAAAAATGGAATAAGTTTAAAAGTTGCAACTTGATCCACCTAAATTTATGTTTTTTTTATAGGTATACTTGTAGTAATTAAATTATATAAAAAGTTTTGCGGGATATATCGAGATGTTTTTTTAAGCTTCTGTCAAAAATTTTCAAAAATGATTTTACAGAAAAATTATTTTTGTTTTGTTATTGTCTTTATTGTTACGGTATTCCTATCGTCATTAATATTCTAAATTAAAAATTGCGTTTAGACTAAATAACTTAGTAACAATTTTTTTTCGTAAATCGATTTAATTTAGTTTTTTAAGCCTTTAAAACACATGCAAATTTTCCTTACTTTAAAAAAAAATTATTGAACGCTCTATAACTTCGGCTAAAAATAATATTTTTATTTAATTCTTTCCCTAATTTCTTATTCAGAGTGTGTACTATAAAATAGCATAAACATTTTTTCGGGGTTTAACGCATTCGATTATACTATTTTTGCCCGCCTTACAACACTGTGCGGCGCCAATTGATGTCGTCAATAGGTTTTCGTAGTGCATGCCCTAAACACTGAAAGGAAATTCTTCATTCAGACAATGAAATTCTTCATTGTATTAATGAAATTTTTCATTAAAAGTCAGCTAATGAAGCCCTTCATTGGATCAATGAAGAATGATTCATTGTATTTATGAAGTTAAATTTGGCGGCCATGTCATAAATATAATGAAACTATTTCATTAGTTCAATGAAACTTTTTCATGAATATAATGAAGTTTTTACATACTATTAATGAAGTTTATTCATTAATATAAAGAAAATTCTATTAAAGTAATGATGAGATTTTCATAAATATAATGAAATAAGTATAAGCAGTAAATAATGAAAATTTTCGATTAAAAACACGAAATCACATCCCTTCCAAACCACCTACTTAATAAAAAATATGTGGCTTTTTTTAATTTTATTTAATATATACAAGTACATATGTACTTAATACATGTATGTACATATGTTTGTATTTAATAAGGAACTCATCATTAGAGTTCAGCCCAAATAAAGTTTTAAGTAAGCCGAAAAACTCACATGTTTATAGTAAAACTCTTAATATGTTATTGAGAATTACAATACACAAACATATGTGTAAAACAAGCATCTTTATTAGATGTTTGGCACAACCTTTTTGTGTTTGTATAGTTGTGAGTCACGTGAATGGATACAAAAAAGAGGAAGAAAAATATATCTGGCATAATATGAAGAATATTACATTGTATAAATGAAATGATTTCATTGCATTTATGACGACCATACTGCTTTGAAATTAAAAGGGATTAAAAAAGTAAGAAATAAAAAATTTTTTTTAACCAAATAACTTAATTTATTTATGTTTGCAAACTGTATACAGTGAGTAGATAAAATTTGTGGAACTTGCTTATATTTGTCCCATATTTGCTAAAAAGAAAATTCGTTTAAACAATGTAACGATTTTCATTAATACAATGAACTATGAAGAATACAGAGAGAACAGAGATTGGAAGATTTCATGTATACAATGTAATTGTTCATTGTATTAATGAAAACTTTCATTAACATAAGGAAGAACATTTAATGAAACCGTTTCATTCTTTGAATGAATGATTTTCCTTTCAGTGAACAAAACCATTTTCTTTTTCGCACTACAATCGAAATAGGCAGGCGTTTGGTTTGTTTGAGCCCAAAGCCAATAGTTGGCTATGGTGACTGGCTAAAACATCTTCAGGGTTATGCGCAGACATCAGGTTGCATGCGGGTTGATGTCCTTTCGGGGCTCATTCCATAATGTGTAGAGAACTTCGCCTTTGCATAAATCTTGGTTGCTGTCAAAGCCAGAGGTACAGTTCTTCATATAAATTAAAAAAAATTATTGTCCTGCCATCGTATAAAATGTATATTTCAGTTTCTTCCCGTATCTGTATATTTAACGTTCCTTTTTTTAGTTAAATAAAATCACAACAAAGTTATTTATTTTTCGTATATTTTCTCAGATTTTTTGGGGGAAAAACAAGTAAAACTTGGTTACAACAGAGTGTTGAGCAGAGCGGGAATCGCGGTATTAATACTCGTACTTATATTTGTATTGTTGTTGTTGCTGTTGCTGTTTACTTAAATTTAGTTTGCACTAATACGCAGTAGATAAACGGCACTTGTTCGTCGATTGGTATGAGTGTGAGTGAGACTTTGCCGAGATTATTCTTAAGGTAGCCCGGCAAAATGAACGTCAGTCCAGCAGCTACTAATTCTTAAGCACACAGGAGATTGTTGGTAGGTTCCCACAGTTATAAACTTCCTTTTTAGCATTTTATAGTTATTGTTGTTGCTGTTAAAATGTTAAAAACAAAAAAAAAATAAAGAAGAAGAAAATAAAGCTGCTGCTGCTACAGAGCATGATTATGATGATAATGATGAAATTTTGATAATAACGAGCGGAAGAGCATCGAATTGCTGAGATAGAATATGAAATTATAATGAATTTTAGCCTGAGCGCACCCACCTGTTATTTCGTGCTAGACACACACTCAGCACAGGTACGAGTGAGTACATACTATACATATGTTGTGTTACAGGGTGTGCTAAACTTGTGCAAGTTTGGTTAAAGCCAATGTTAACAGCAAAGTGAAATTTAATACTTTTTTTTTGTTAAAGCACAACTTAAACTGCTTTACTCCTTATTGTTATTATTATCAGTAAACTATGTCTCTTTTTTAAAGCCTTGCTCTTCTATATTCTTAATTTGTTCCCAATAGCTAATTGGCACTTGCTGCAATAGTTGTGAACTGTAAGAGTAATTACTTTTTAATTTTGATTTGTTTCATAAATATTCTTTGTGTTTTATTTTTTTTATTATTCACTCCTTATTATTATTTTATTATAAATTTCGTTGTTGTTTGGAGTATCTTGTGCACACGGATACGTTGTATTTCCTGCAACTTATTGAAACTATTTTTTTTTAATGTGACGTCATTTAATCTTGTTTAACAGGGTGGTGGCATAAATATATTTTGAGGAGGGGACGATGTTAATTAATAACATGCTAAAATTAGAATACTCAAAAGTTCTAATAGAGAACTGAGGGTAAAAAGAGAGGTAAAGCTCCCTGAGCATTGATGTCAGTTTCATAGCACAATTGTGCAAACTAAAATCACACACATTCTTATTCTCTTTCATTTAGTCGTCAATGAAACAGCGACGATAAAGCTATGTACAGACGGTTGTCAGATCTTACAATATTGCCAGTAAAATGTGCTCAAAATTTCTTACAACCGTGTGAACTGACAAATTTTGTCAGACGTCGTTGCCAGAAAAAGCATGTCAGTCCATTGCAATACTAGCAGCTGACAACAAATTGTCAGACATCTTACAATCGTGTGAACACATTGTAAAATTATTGCCAGATATTTGTCAGACATTTTAATATTGTCAGATGTGCAAAGTTTATGCATCTGACAATGGCGTCATTGTAAGAGAATTATTTCTATAGGCAACACTGCACACGCTTGGTTTTAAATAAAACATTTATAATAAAATATATGCACACAAAATCATTGCAATTGCTTCTATATGTTCCATAATAATTTATACTTTCAGTTTTTACATTTAAAACAAACACAAACGATTGATATTTAACAATTTCTAAAAAATGCTTTGAGTCTGGCAACGCATAACAACAGATCTGCCAATTTGTGCATGACAACCGTGTAAACTGACAATTTTTCGACTGACGATTTTATCAGATGAATTTATTGCCAAACAACCGTCTGGCAATAAATTGTAAGATTTTCTTACAACCGTGTGCACTGACAAGGAATATTGTACTGTCAATTTTCGATTGCCATTACATTGCCAGCACATTGACAGATCTGACAATATTGTAAGATCTGACAATCGTCTGTACATAGCTTAACACATGCGTAGCGGATGTATTAAATTTTTTATAGGTACAGTGAAAGAAAAACATGGTATACGAAAAATATTTAATGTAAAATAATGCTTTTCGCGACATTCAATGTGTTTTATGTTACAAAAAAAGAAATGAATATGTATTAAAAACACATTTTGATTTCTTTGAGCACCTTTACTAAACTGCATTAAATATCAAAACTTGAAAGACCAATAGCTCGGGAAACATGGGTAGCAGGCAATTTTTTAGTTTAATTTTTTGTTCTTAAACTTGAAATTTTCTGTCAGATAACCTGCTTAAAAACTTCATTTCAGAGATTCTTCACAGTTTTCTTTAAAAAGTTCAGAGGCCCATAACTCGGAAAATATTTTTTTTATCTAATTTTTAATTATTATTTTGTAATTTTCTATCTTCTTGTTATTTAATTTTTTTTAACAGCTTTGCTGAACTGCATTTGTTCTAAATATTTTTTTTCAATGTACTTCAGAGTTTTAGGTTAGGTTAATCGGGGTGGTCAAAGACTTCGCATTGATCGGAATTGATCCTTAGCGATACCAGAAGATGACAAGAAACCCTGTAAGTATGGCAGCCTAGTTCATGTATATAGTTAATAAACCTTAACAGTCTACACAGTCCACTCTCGATACAAGTTCAAGACTCGGAAAAGTTTGAGCACATTAGATGTTCTATTATCTCATATGAAGCCGTCCAGCAGTGTCCAGTTAATATCCCCACTAGAAGCTTACAGTTGCTTCTAGTTAATAGTAAAATGAATTTAGCTTCACATGATTTTAGAAATTTTGCAAGTTTTTGTCGCAAATTACATTGACAAGTTTTGTTTATTTTCTCTCTAACTTCTCTCAATAAGTACTGTTTCGGCAGTGACAGCAATTTTCGTTCATCAAGTTGGTCTTGTTAATAGCTGCCTCAAGTTCTCATTAAAATAAACTGCTATGACATTTGATCTGGCATTAATATTATTATTGGTGCTCCGTTTGCTTTATCATTTCATCAAAAATCATATGAACGCAAAGACAACGCCTGAGATTTATGAAAATTCATTTAGAAAATCATATTTCAGTTAGGGAATGTCAACCCATATTTTTTGTCGCAATAATTTTATTTTTTATTTTATTTCTTAAGAAATTTATTATTTGACATATTGTTATAAGTAAACTTTAATGGAAATTCATTAGCTTAGCTGGTGGTTAAGCACTTATATATGCATTTCATTGGTGCTTTGCCAAATCTTCAACCACACATTTTGAACAGTCACAAACCTATCATCTTATGCACAGACTTTAAAAGATTTTTTTTAAAGAGAATTTATACTCAGGCAATGCATACTACTATTACTACTACTAAACTCAAAAAAAAAGACATGTACTATTATTAAGAAATTTATTTTCCTAAATTCAATTAAAAAAAATTTCTAAGTTTGAGTAATTTTTTCTAATATTAATATGTAGTTTCTACAAGTGAGGCAGACGACCCGTCTAGAAAATTTGTATGAAAATCACTCAAAAATATGAGTGCTTTCCATATAAATTTTATACTCATTAGGTCTAGGTTGTAGAAACAGGGGGTAAGTAACTTTTTACAAAAATCTAGTAAAAATTACTTAATATGAGTAAAAAATAAAAAGTTCATATTCTCAAAAACAGTTCATAAAAATACATAATAAATTTCTCACATTTCAGGAAATGTTTACTGACTTAAGGGAAATATTTACTAAAAGTAGGAAAATCGTTATAAACTGAAGGAAATTTTATATTAAGGAATAGACAATTTCGTCTTAAATCAAAAAATAAACTTTAGGAAATGAATTATTCCTGATTAGTTCATGAAATTTTACTTACTTAAAGGATGTAAAAAGGTATACTAAATTTTAGGAAATTATTTACCAGTTTTAGGTATCTTTTCTTTGAATTATAGAATTTATTATCAATTTGCATTTAGCAAAAAATCTAAGTAAATTGTTCCTATTTTCGAGGAATATTTGAACTTGAAATTTATTTTTTTGTAAATAAAATTAAATTTTAAAACTCAATAATTTCAATGCTTATTCAGGCTGCCTTGTTAGGCAATTGGTTAGAGTGCTTGCTTATCAATCAGAAGGTTGCTGGTTCAATACCTGTCAACTCTCAGGGAATTTATATGTATGTATGGTGAATGGTGAATTATAATTAAAAATATAATATGAAGAATATAATAAATAACATATCATTTGGTATGGAATTTAATTAAAAATAAAATTAAGTACCAGAATTAGGGACAAAAAACAAATTGGAAAATTTACTAAATTTGAGATCAAAGACGAAAAAATTTCTTTGCAAAGCTCCAAATTTTATGGGAAAATTTTACTTAATTTTAGGAAAATTTTACTTAAATATGAAAAATTATATTTTCATATAAACTAGTTCATTAATAAAGTAGAAATTTAGTAAATATTTTACTGGTTTCAAGTAAAAACAGCTTTGGCGCCATAGGAAAACTTTTTTTAATTCAAATTTAGAAAATTTTCTTAAGTTTTAGTTAATTTTTTTTTTGAGTGTATGTTGTTGTAATGATAAGACCACTTGGTATTAATACACTTTGTTTGTACTGCTCTTGACTACGCTACTGGAGGACATTGTTAACCTTATAATTTTAATACAGTCAGGAGGAAGGTAAATATTTTTTCCTTTCTTTTTACAAACCAGCAACAGCAGCAACAACAAACCGACACAAACTTCAAAAAATTTAAAACTGTTTCCCACGCTTTTTTTGGGACTCTGCTTATGTACTCGTACGTAGTAGACGGTATATCGGATCATTTCTGTTTCTCTTAATGCTGCCTTAAAAGAAAAATTTAGTTTATGTTGTTGTTGTTGCTGCTATTTTTGCTGTTTAGTTAATCTGTTGGCGAACGATGACAAGCAATCGATGTGTGCTACCTGCATTCAGGCTCTGTTGCTTTTAATGCTGGCTTGAAAGTATGTTGTATGTAGTTTCTTGTTGTTGTTTTTCTTTTTTTTTTCTTGGCCGTTTTGTTATTGTTGCCCTTACAGGTTATTTGAGTCGCCCCAAACATGAGTATGATGATGAAGAGTACCTTGCATACCCGTACCATGCCATGGCAAAGAAGAATGGGCAAAATAAAAATCATGGGAAATGTACACAACAGCACATGAAAGAAAAAAATGTATTAAAAAAAACATAAAACTCAACGATTCCTGTTAGAATGTGCATGGGAAGTGCAGTTTGTTTCTCACAATGTGCACCAGCCAGCCAGACAAGCAGCACTCTTGTGTTTGGTCGGTTTTTGTTTCCCATAGTTTGGCTGTGCATGTGTGTGTGTGTGTGTAAATTATGTTAAATGTGCGTGTGGAGTGTGGAGTGTGTTT
The DNA here is from genome assembly GCA_905220375.1 of Tachina fera. NCBI lineage: Eukaryota > Metazoa > Arthropoda > Insecta > Diptera > Tachinidae > Tachina > Tachina fera. The sequence goes on from LR999963.1 coordinate 185,035,918, forward strand.
ATGTGTGTGAGACTTTTAATACCATCTCTTGAATGTTTTGATCAACTCAAGTCCCATGTTCATATAAAATTAACTGCTGCTCAGCAAACCAGCATCAGTTCATAACAAACTTTCACAGCGTCAGCACACTTCCTTCTTCCAGTATATAAAAAGAAAAACTCGTGTTCTAAAACTTTTTAAAAGAATATTAGAATTCTCAATAGATATAAATATTATTTGAAAAAAAAAAATACAAAAATAACAAAATGTTTACGGATACAAAAAATTTGGCAAATCTCACGGTCAATACAACAAATGCGGCAGCCAAACAGCTCAACACCCACCCACAGGATGATGATAAATTTAAATTGAAGAAAATGTGGAAGCCAATAATACGTTTAATGTCGCGAAAATCGGCTCTAGCGAAAAATGGCAAGCGTGACAACAACAACAGCAGCAGCAGCATACCAAACAATGTAAATCTCAACAACGCCGCACACTGTTCCAGCATAAATAAGGATTCGCCTCTAGCAGCATTAGACGACAGCAGCAGTTATGTGGCACATAAATTGCCCTTGGCGGAATTGTGGCAGCAAACTCAACAGCAAGAGCAACAAGAATACCAACAAATTTCACAACAAGACACCTCAACACCAGCCTTGGAATTCATCAGTAAGGCCAGCATTGACAAAGCACCTTTGGATACCTGCACGAATTGCGTTTATGGCCGTAACTGCCAACATACACAATTCCATGAGACACAATTATTGCCTTCAAATGTCACCACTCAGCCGGAATTACACCCACAATTGCATCCACAACTACAACTGCAACTGCACCAGCAAGGCTTTAATTATTTTGATGCCGAGGATGGCTGTTTCGTTTGGTGCGATAACAGCGCCGATATTGATGAAAGTGCTTTAAGGGAATGGTTGTGGCAAAATTCTTGGCAATTTGCAGAAAATGCAACCGTGTGTTAAGTAAGGAAATACAACTCTGTCTCATGTTTCAATTGCTTTGCATTGCTGCTGTATTTGGATGTGTTTTGCTTTCTTTTTTTCTCTTTAACAAACTATCAATATCAAAAAAGGATCTCAAATACTTAATATTGCTCAATCTGTTAGTGAATTATTTTATTTTACCAAACCGCCTTCTTAAGTCTAGTTGTACGTACGTTAATTTAATTAATTATTAATTGTATATAATTGTTTATTAAAAAACTGTTGTTTCTTGCAATACTAATTTAAATGTGATAATGTTATTAATTATATTTGTTAGTTATAAGTGAAGTGAGCAAACTGGAAGAAATATAAACAAAGAATTAATTAAAATATATAATATAAATAAAATTTTTTATTTTAATTTCAAATTTATTTGCTGGTTGTTTAGCTTGGTTTCTATGCATTTCATTGTTGCTGTAACAAATAGTCAGTAGACTTCAACCAACACATTTTGAATAGTCACAAACCTCTTATCTTAAGCACAGACTTTCAAAAACTATTTGAGAATTCAGAGATAATATTATTTTTGAAAATCGCTAAAGAAAAAATAACCCTTTAAAAGTGCGGGGCTACACGATAGTGAAGGCAAGCCAGCAACATATGGTTCCAATAACGGATAAAAAAAAGCTTAAGTGACATACTTTTTGAACATTATTTCTGGCCAAAAACGTTTATTTGCGTTTGTAAATAATCGATTTTCGCCAAAGAAAAAAAAACCAGGACCAAAAAATGTGTCGCTTAAGCTTTTTTGGCCGTTATTGCACAATAATATCATGACCATAAATACTCAAATGCTCGTGGATATCTGCTGTGATTCCGTGAGTGTTTTAAGTATTTTTAACCTTCCTTCCTTCGTCTGTATATAAAACTTATTACATATCTTGTTCATGTCATTCCTATTTAAGATTTGTCAATTTAGCATTACTGACAGGCTATGGCGTTTAATGAAATTATTGAAAAAATATGTATATATATATAAAACGATAGCACTCAATATCATTGCCCATCGCTGCTCCTTGAATTAAACTTTTTTAAGGAAATTAAATCTAACATTACTTAAAAAGACTAAGAAGTTTACAAATAAAACCAAAATCGTTATTTTCGCAACTGAAAAACTGCTCTATTAAACGATTTGATATGCACGTACTGATCCAAGGTGTAAAAATAAAAACTCTCATTTAGTTTATGAAATTTTGAAATTTGAAATGATAGTTGACTATTTAATTCCCTAAAAACGCTATTATTAGTATAACTAAGCAATAAACGATTTGAAAAAAAAACTGAAGGAAAAAAATTCGCTTGAAAGAAAAATTAGTTTTATTCACTTTCGATTAATCGAGGAGTTTTTCGCTATTATTTGATTGAATAATGAAAATTTCTATCAACGATTAACTCGAACAATGTTATTCAGACAAAATATATTTGCCGTATATAGATTTTGTCGAAATGTATTAAAAATTAGTTTTGATTTCTTATTCGTTTAAGACGATTTTTTGATTCAGCGATTTATTTAAGTCTTGAGATTTTTTAGTTTAGGCGATTTTTTTTCTCCTTTTGGTTTTTTAGCTTTAGCGAACTAAAATAAACTAAAAATAGGCGCATTTTTCGTTTTGGCGATTTTTAATGTTCCGTACACCAAAGCTGAAAAGGAAAACTATTGTTTTCGCTACGCAGTCCGTCTGGCCGTCTGGCCGTCTGTCCGTCACGCGCTATTTTCTCTATTAACACTAAAAGTTAAAAAAAATTAAATTAAAAACTGGTCCATCAGTTAATGCAATTTTGATTATGTAATTTTGACAACCTGCTATATCTTAGAAACCGTAAGAGGTAAACTCTTGAAATTTTCAGAAACGGTAAAACTAAAAAAATCCGAAAATTATAAAATCGCCACACCAAAAGAAAAACGCCAAAATAAAAAAAATTTCTAACACTAAAATAAATCGCCAAATTCGAAAAAATCGCCCAAATGAAAAAAATCTCCAAAATGAAAAAAAACGCCAAAAACAAAAAAAAAAATCGCCAAACGCGAAAAAGGCGCCAAAACCAAAATAATTGTTTATATAAAAAAAATCGCAAAAATAAAAAAAATCGCCAAATTAAAAAAACGCCAAAACCCGAAAAAATCGCCCAAATTAAGAAAAAAATATCAAGATTAAAAAAGCGTCTAAATGGAAAAAAGTCGTTAAAATGAAAAACACCAAAAACCGAAAAAATTTACATTATTAAAAAAATCGCAAAAATTAAAAATAAATCGTGAAAATTAAAAAAAAAATCTAACACTAAAATAAATCGCTAAATTCGAAAAAATAGGCCAAATGAAAAAACGCCAAAAACCGAAAAAATCGCCAAACGTGAAAAAGGCGCCAAAACCAAACCAAAAAAAATCGCAAAAATTAAAAAAATCTCCAAAATTAAAAAAAACGTTAAAAACCGGTAAAAATCGTCAAAACGAGAAAAAAAGTGTTAAAACAAAAAAATTGCTACAATAAAAAAAACGCCAAAAACCGAAAAAATCGCCAAGACCAAAAAAAATCGCCAAAATTAAAAAAACCTCAAAAACCAAAGAAATCGCCACAACGAGAAAAAAAGTGCCAATACTAAAAATAAACGCAAAAAACCCCAAGACTAAAAAAACGCTTAAAACCGAAAAATAACCCAAAAACGAAAAAAATGCCAAACTATAGTTTATATTGGCTAAAGTTCGTAATGAATTACATATCTCGTGTCCATACGGAACCCTTCGTGCGCGGGTCAAAGTCGCAATTTACTGAATTTATTCTCGGTTTTTGGTGATTTTATTTTGGGATTTTTTAGTTTTAGCCCTAAATGTCATTAATGCACAATTAGTTCTTGATGTAGGCAATGTTGCCGTATTGTCGAAAAACTTGATGGGAATGTCATTGCACTTTTGAAAGTGGCACCACAAAATGAACATACAATAAATTTCAGATGTGAATTCAGCCTTACTCAAAAAAACCAAAAGTCAGTATATTTTTCTAGAACAAATTTAATATTTTTTTATTATTGAGGCTAAAGTATTTTAAAAGTATGTATAAACATTTCTGAAGGGAATCAAGCATAATTTTAAATGGATTGAAGTGCAAATTACTGCACTAAAAATATGATTGTTAAACTATAAAAATTTTGACAGTTAAAAAAAATCAAAAAATGTTTTTCACACATAAAATTTTCATTTCTGTGTGCCAATTACGCTATACGATAGCGAGCGAAATATAAAAAAATTAAAACACTGAACAGGGTATTTTCTCTTTATAATCGCTGTTGCTTTAATTGTGTTTTTGTAATGTACATAAATGTTAATACTCAAGATTATAGTTTGTTTTTTTTTCTACCAATATTTGTTATCACAAAATGATTATATTACAAAGGTCTTATTCATAAAAAATATTTTTTGATTTATAAGAGGTTTATAAAACAAATTTCCGTAAAAAATTTGTTTTATAAAAAAAAAAATTTAAATAAAATAAAATTATTTTTTTATGAATAAGGCAATAACTTTTTATCTCCTCAATAATTATGTATTTGACATTAAAAAAAATCAGCAAGAACCGTGCTGTAAAACTTTAAAAGCTGCTGCACCCTTCTTGGCCAAAGCACAATTAAAACCATCCATAATGCACTCGTTGCTTACTACAGTGCGATATTTGCCATTCGAAATACAAACTGGACTTTCAATTAGAATACAGGGTTTCAAGCAGTCATCAGTTTCTAAATCCAAATTGCCTAATTTCTCGTTTAAGCTATTGAAATTAACCAATTCGGTCCAACACCAGTCCATATCAGTGGCCTCATATTCTAAAGATAAGAATAAATTTGACAAAAAAGAAAATTAAAAAATATTTATGTATTTTAATTTGAAATTTATTTGCTGGTAATTCAGCTTGGTCTATATCTATGCATTTCATTGTTGCTGTAACAAATCATTAGCAACAATGAAATGCATATAGAAAAATAAATTTCTTAAATATGTTTGTATAATTACTTTGCAGAGCAGAACGTTCTAGACGACAATTGACGGCTTTAAGATCGCAGGCATTGCTGAATTCCTTATATCCTTTGCCATTTGTAGCGCACAAAGGATCATAGTTGTCAGGGCATGCATTGCGACATTCCTCTTTATCCGCTGATAGCGTGTTGGCCGCGCATAAAGCTAATAAGCCACACAGCACTAATAGATTTAGCGATAATTTCATTTTGTATAAAAATCTAAACTTTCAATAGTAATTTTAAATTTTTTTTTTCACTTGTTGTTTCAGTGCTTTAGAATTTAAAACTGTAGAGCTGAAGTACTCATATATATAGCAAATACCAAATATACTTCTTATAAATTATCCTGTTATCAGTTATGTTGTAAATTTTTAGCACGATAAGAACTACAAAAGTACTTTATCTACAAACTGATTGATTTTTATTACAGTTTTTTTTGTCAAATACTACATTTCAATAATAAATACTCGATTGCTTTATAAATACAATATTTGTTTTTTCGTTTCGGCCACTGATAACAAAACTTTTAAAATGATGACTAACATTAAGAAGTGTACTCAACATGGAACATACGATACAATAAGTACAAATTATGTTGTTATCATCCTTGATAATAAAAAACTGCAAAACAACTCTTGGAAAAGTAAACAAAAATATGTTGTTTTTTTCTCCAAACTTGTCAATAATCAAACAAACACTACATTGTACTTCGTACATATTTAAAAATTAATTACAATTAAAAAAAACTAAAAAGAACACGCTTTGATAGCAAAACGATCTAAAATGTAAAAAAAATGAGTTTTATGCATGAATATAAATAGTTTGTGTTACAGCAATAGAAATTCCTATAATTAAGTATGACTAATTTATATGGAATAAGATTAAAATAAAAATTTAATTATTAACAAAATAATTACATTAAAATAAAAAATCGTTAGGTGTTTGACATGAAATGTTATAATTACTCATATTTTATATTAAGCAATTTATAAAATTACAGTCAATGGCGCATATTCATAGTCAAAATAAAGTACACTTTGCTTTGCCTATGAATATGCTGCAATATGAAAAAGTATCCTTTTTCTTCAAGAATAAATTTTAGCCGAATGTATGATTAGAACGCACTAAAAATTTATATATAGGTTTAGTATAATTCTTCTAAGCTCTGTTGTAAATTTTGCTCTAGTCGGTGCAAGGACATTACTACCTCCCATATATCCTTTTTCTCAAAAAAAAAATTATTTTAACAGAATTTATGATTAGAAAGCACTAAAAATTTATATAAAGTTTAAGAATTATGCCTGTAAACTATGTTGTAAATTTGGTTCTGTTTGGTGCAATAACAGCACTATGTGCCATATATCCTTTTTCCTCAAAATTATATTTTAGCTGAACTTATGATTATAACGCACTAAGAATTTATATATAGTTGCAGAACTATGAGTGTAAGCTCTGTTGTAAATTTTGTTTCATTTGATGCAAGGACATGACTATCTCCCATATATCCTTTTCCTTCAAAAATAAATTTTTAGCTGAATTTATGTCTAGAACGCACTAAAAATATGCATATATACAGTTGTAGAAGTCTGCCTGTAAGCTCTGTCGAAAATTTTGCTCTGTACGGTGGAAGGACACGATTACCTCTTATATATCCTTTTTCTTCAAAAATTGATTATAGCTTAATTTATGATTAAAACACACTAAAAATTTATATATAGTTTTAAAATAATTCTTGCAAACCCTGTTGTAAATTTTGCTGTACTGGGTGCAAGGACATGACTACCTCTTATATATCCTTTTTCTCAAAAACAAAATCTTAGCTAAATTTATGATTAGAATGCACTAAACACTGATATATAGATTTAGAATTATGCGTGTAAGCTCTGTTGTAAATTTTGCTCTATTCAGTGCAAGGACATGACTACATCCCATATATCCTTTTTCTTCAAAAATAAATTTAAGCTGAATTTATGATTAGAATGCACTAAAAACTTATATATAAATTACGAATTATGTCTATAAGGCCTTTTGTAAATTTTATTCTACTCGGCGCTAGGATGTGACTTCCTCTTATATATCCTTTTTCTCAAAAACAAATATTTAGCTGAATTTATGCCGAGAACTCACTAAAAATTTATATATAGTTTTAAAACTATGAGTGTAAGCTATGTTTTAAATTTTGTTCTATTCGGTGCAATGACATGTCTTCCACCCATAAAACCTTTTTCTTAAAAAATATATTTTAGCTAAATTTATGAAACGAACGGATTAAAAACTTGTATATATTTTTGAAATTAATCGTCTAAGCCCTGTTGCTAATTTCGTTGTAATCGGTGCAAGGACTTGACTTTTCTTTCAAAAATAAATTTTAGCTAAATTTATGTCCAGAACGCACTAAAAATGTATATATAGTTGTAGAACTATGCGTTTAAACTCTGTTGTATATTTTTTTCTGTTCGGTGCAAGGACATGATTACCTCCCATAGATCCTTTTTCTCGAAAAATAGATTTTAGCTGAATTTATGGTTAGAAAGCACTAGAAATTTATATATAGTTGTAGAGCTATGCGTTTAAACTCTGTTGTAAATTTTGTTCTATTTAGTGCAAGGACTTGACTATCTCCCATATATCCTTTTCCTTCAAAAATAAATTTTAGCTGAATTCATGTCCAGAACGCACTAAAAATTTATATATAGTTGTTGAACTATGCGTTTAAACTCTGTTGTAAATTTTGTTCTGTTCGGTGCCAGGACATGATTACCTCCCATGTATCCTTTTTCTTCAAGAATAGATTTTAGCTTAATATATGTTTATAATGCGCTAAAAATTTGTATATATTTATAGAATAATGCGTTTATGGTCTGTTGAAAATTTTGTTCTATTCTGTGCAAGGACATGACTACCTGCAATAGATCCTTTTTCCAAAAAATACTATATTTTATCTGTATTTCGAAAAAGAATGCACTAATAACCAAGATAGAAAAAGTTGCCAAAATTACATTAACTTATAGAATACCCTTTAATTTTGATTTTTTTAAATTTCCGTGTTAATTGGTGCAATCTGCATTAAAATTTCGAATATCTATATATATTTGTCTGTATATTCAATATGTTTCGTTGCTCTCTTTGGAAAATCCTGTAATGTTTAACTGTCATGTGCTTGTTTTTGTAGCGGCAAACAGTTTACATATTGTGTGAAATTTTCAGGTCCATAGTTCTTACTGTTCGCGGGAAAACAGTCTGGACGGACATTGTAGCGAAAATAACAGCGAACCTTTTCACTTTTTTTGGTGTCCAGAACTGTGAAAAGAGATTCTTCTTCCATTGCGCCATTCAACACTGGCTTATAAATGTCACTCACTGAACAACGTTATGAAATTATGAATGAATGTTTCATACAAATTGAGACTTGCCGTAAAATGAATTTCGCTACTGTAATTTGCATTGTTTTCAGGTTAGCAAAAGCGATCAGCTGTTTCGTTAGGGGTTGTGAACGTTCGGCTAATTTTGTCTTAACTGGAGTCTCATTAAGCCGCATAAATGAAGCTTCATATAAGTAATTAAGATTTTAATTTTTATTTTTTAAAACAAAATTCGGTTAAAAATTTAGAAATATTATTAAAAACACAGACTCTTCATAGGGAAGAGGACAGGATTTGTGCAGATATAAGTTAAAAGTTTTTTAAATAAAACAAGTTATTTTTTGGCATACATACATACATACCCAGTTGGCCAAATCGTCGCAGACGACATTGTCTTCGACGATTAATGTACGACATGGCGCCTGTCGATTAGGTTTTCTAGTCGACAATTTAAAGGAAATCGTCGTTCATGACTATCTGAGCAAGAAAGTCGCTCGTTTTGTCTTCAATAAAACTGTGCTGAGGACAATCTGAGCGACAATGTCGCTAGTTTTGTTTTCAATAAAGCAGTGTTGACGACAATCTGAGTGACAGTATCATACGTTATGTCTTCAATAAGACTTTTTTGAAGACAATCTCAGCGACAGTGTCATAAGTTTTGTCTTCAATAAAGCTGTGTTGACGACAATCTGAGCGACATTGTTGCTCATTTCGTCTTGTTTGACCTCGCCGCCATTTGTATGAAAATTTTGTCGACGATTTTTATGGAGCTGTCTTCAATATGTCTTCTAGGACTTACCATTGCCTTGTACCCGTCATCAAAGATATCTTATAGATGTAACCAACTGGGTATATTATAAAAGAACGTAACTGTCGACTTCGCTTTACTGGAAATAACCAAAACCCAATTTTTTTTCATTTTTTTTTCGATTTTTTCTCTAAAACGTAGTTCGGATTACTGAAATTTGTTACAGTTAAGCGTACTGCGTTCAATCAGTACAATATAATAGAAAAATACAATAAAGTTTTGCCATTTAATTTTTTCAAGCTTAAGTTATGCAATCGATTTTTAATAAATAAATTTGCTAGTGTTTATTTTTTACACTAAAGCGAAGTAACAAACAAAACGTAGTTGTGGGCTTGCTTTTGGTTTTCAGCAATACGATATTTTCAGTAAAGCGATGTTTCGCTAAAACGAAGTGAATAAGACTAGCTGCGCTTAAAATCAGTGCGGGGATTTGTATCGCTTTCAGTAATCCGATTTTTTTTCAGTAAAGCGTGTTGCGCTAAAGCAGATTCGATATATACTTATGTATAAATATATATATATAGTATGTACATGTAATTATAATATACTTTCAAATTTTTCGTATAAAATTATTGTTGCTGTTTTCTTATCGGCCAAAGTGAAATCCGTTAAAAATATGATAAACAATAAACAATAAATATGTGGCCAAAAGAGCTAAATGCTTTTGGAATACAAAAACGCTTTCAGTAAATATCTACCACTCACAATACATACATATGTACATGTGTATGTATGTATGTATGTACTACATATGTATTATGTATCTTCATTAGCGGCCTCATCGCTTGACTGAATAAAATGCCTGCCTGCCTGCTTGCCTGGCTGTTTAGCTGGGTGTGTCGTCGTTATTATTATTATTGTTTTGTTTGTTGCTGTTGCTTTCGAAGACAAACATGCTTCACAAAGTGTGGGAAAGTAAGAACCTGACTGACTGACATGACTTGTTGAATATGAATATGAATACATACATATGTATGTATGTAACCCATGGCAAGGCCATAAATTCCTTTGTGTTGTTTGCTGGTCGTTTGATGGTCATTGGAATCGCCTCGAATGTTTATGAATTCTATGTAGAAACATTATACAATGTACACAAATTCATACTGGATGTGTGTATCTTTATGTGTATTAGTATGGGAGTATTATTTATATTTAGTAATCTCCAATTGATAGAAATTATCTTAAATTATCATTAAGCAGTCGTCAACAAATAAACAAACAGTCTTTTTTAAGTATAAAAATAAAAATGTCTTTGCCCAGCTAAACACCAACCAGTTGAGTGACCAACTTCGGTCATTTAATATGCTTCACACATCGCCGAAGGCCGTAACACTACCTCTTTTACTGATTAAATTGGAAATTCTCACTTGCCACATGGTGTTGTGGCATGACATGGCATGGTTGTGGTACGTGTTGTGCGAGTATTTAAAAGTTGAAATATTATTTAGTTGGAAAGCATAAGTATGTAGCTGGTTATTAATGTTGTTATTAGCTTTTAAATACCTGCTTAGTACATACATACAAATAAACATAATTTGGTGAGATTCTTAAGGCTCAGTTAGCCGACTGTAATGTAATGTAACTAACTACAACAGTAGGAAACAGCTGATCGATATTGTTACGTGAAAAGTAATGAAAATGGTTATAGAGATGTAATGTAACGTAACCTAATTTTCATATAAAAATATCGATCAGCGGTTCCCTACGTTGCAGTTACATTACATTACAGTCGGCTAACTGAGCCTTAATTTGTTTTAATTTTGTAAGTTTTAGATGTTGCCACAGTGAATTGTTTATTTAATTTTTTTTTTAATTTCCATATAAGAGTAAAAATAAATGAAATTATTAAAATACTCTATAATACAATGGCGGTCCCAAAAATAGTCGATTTGACGTAAAGATGGCGTTTTGAAAAAAATTACTTTGGTAAAAAGTGGCAACATTGTAAAACATGTGTTTTAATTTTCTATAAAATATTGGATAACAGAGTTTAAACTTGGCAAGTCGAACAAGTAGTGGTCTGACAATTAAGGTGACCACACTAGAAACAATTAAAAAACGAATTTCCAGCAAAAAGTTTCAAAAATGTTAATTGGTTTTGCTGTAAGCTCATTTAAAAAATACGAGTACTACATATTATCAAAAGGCTCTTCTTATTTTTTATAAAGGTACTTTTTAAGATTTATCTTTTTTAATTGTACTTTTTGATAAGGTACGCTTTTTTGAAATGTACTTTTTCAGAGTCACAATTTAAAAAGGTATTATTTTAAAAAGTATTTTTTAAAAGTACTTTTTCAAAATATATATACATACTTTTTTGTGAGATACCTTTTATAAAAGGTACTTTTTAAAGACATATTTTTGTAAAGTACCTCTTTTTAAGTACAATTTGGGAAGGTACTAATTTAAAAGTTACTCTTTTTTAAATTGCTCATCTCTTAGATTTTTTTTCAAAAAAGGTACGTTTTGAAAAAGAATCTTTTAAAAAGGTACTTTTGCAAAAACTATTTTTGTAAAAGCAGCTTTTACAAAAATATGCTTTTCCAAAAAGAGTACTTTTTCGAAAAAAAAAATGCTTTTTCAAAAAAAAGTATCTCTCCGAAAAGTACTTTTTTCAAAACTGTTCTTTTTCAGAAATGTATTTTTTCCAAAAAGGAACGTTTTAATACAAATTATTTTCATGAAAAGGTACTTTTGCCAAAAAGATGTTTTAACGAAAAAATATCTTTTTTTCAAAAAGACTAATTTTCCAAAAGGTACATTTTCCAAAGTATACTAATTCCATAATTTTACTTTTTTTTGAAATATATTTTTTCAAAAGGTCCTTGTTAAATTTTTTTAAAAAGGAATTTTTGCAAGAGCTGCTCTAAAATACTTACATACATCATATGCATATGCCCATAATTATGAACATTTATATACATTTTCGATTCTATATATTAAATAAATCTTAAATAAACTTTAATAAATATGGAATAAATATTAAATAAATTTTTATCAACTAATTTAACCAGGGACTGTAACGGTTATAATTTTTATTTTAAAAATCACTGTTTAATCTTTATTTCTTGATTTTTATATATTCCTCACAAAATAACAGTTACCTTTTGATTTTTATTTTTTTGCTTAATTTTTGAAATTTAGAAAGCTTAATTTTTGCGTTAAAATTAATATTAGTCATTTTAAAATTGAATTTAACGCCAGAGTCTGTAAGAAAGATTATTATATTTTAAATTAAATTTACTTTTTTATAGTTTATTCATTTTAAAAATTAAAATTTTTTTGAGCAAAAAAATAAAAATCAGAAAGTAACTGTTATTTTGTGAGGAATAAATAAAAGTCCTTGGTATATTCCTTGTTCACGTAGGACTTCTCTATTTGTGTGATTTTTTTCAGTTTAAATTTGCAAAATAATCGTTATTTGCGATCCCTGAATTTAACTCTTAATTAAAATGTTGCATAACTTACAATTATTTTTTTAGTTATTCAAATTGAATGCAGTAAATATCTCTAAATAAAAAATATATGACTTAGTCTACTTTCATAATTATGGGCACATAAACATATCGCTTCTCTATTGCAACATAGAAATATCTCGAAAAATTCATTGTTGGAGTTAATAATGCAAAACAAAATCGTTATATCATATTTAATCTTGTGTAGAAATTTCATATAATAGGCTTGTTCACGCATTTTTTGAGAAAATAAAATATTTTTATATCTTCATTGAGTTGGAAGTAAATTGAAAACTTATCTTCTACAAAACTAGTTTTTTGAGTAATAACTCTGTTGCAATAAAGGAGCAATATGTACATTTCGTTACCTTAATATATAAAAGCCCTAACTCATTATTTTTTGAAATCGAGTGTTTTGCATATTTCGATAGAAGAGCAACTAATGTTTCGAAAAAATGCATAAATTTCGATTTCAGAAATCCTTATTAAACCGCCAATGGTGACACAAATTTGACTTTGATCAATGGTGAAGCCGGTCTCACGCACCGGGATTTTCAACTGAAGATTTTTCCAAATTTCCAAAAATCACATATTTATAAAAGAAGATATTGTTTTTTAGTTTTTCGAAATTAGGAACTTTTAAAAGATTAATATAAAAAAATAATGAAAAATGTATAATTGGTTATTTTATTCACACACACGGTGACACACGGTCTCACGCACCGGGCTAGTAAAAAAAAATACACAACGTGTGCTTACGAAGCACTTTCGACATTAACTAATAGTAGGGGATGTACAGTGAGGCAGCTACTCCAACTGTCAACCAAAAATAATGACAGGGAATAATGTTATTCGAACTTTTTAACACACCCGGTCTCACGGACCAATGGGACACCAGTGTCGGGTTAAGGTAACGATATGTTTGTATGTACATATTTCCAGCAGCAATCAGTTTTTCAATTCTAATTGTTAGTTGTTTTCAAATGGCTAAAGTTCTTTTACTACACATGTACATAATTGTTTTCCAAAACCAAAAGCCGGCAATCACAAATGCAGCAACAACAACAAAGTGTGGGTGAAATTGCTGTTGTGCATATTAAATAATAATTAAATTAACCACATGAATACTTAAATACACAAGTATGTATGTATGTATGTAGTTATGCATGAATAAAATACCTAAACTATTAACAATAGGAATATTAAATTTATATCCAATTAATAATTTTGTTAAGTAAAATTTCTTTCAGTAGTGCCTCTTATTGTTGCAACACAAGTATGTAATAAAAAGAATTTTGATTTCTGATTGCTTTTAGCTTTGAGTTTTCGTATTTTTACATTCATGCATGTGTACATACATATGTATACACTATGTAAATACAATGTACTTATGCACTTATGGGCGAGTGGTATGTAAGTATTCTACAGTATGCAAGTTGTTGCTTGGCTGGCTGTCCTTCTGTCTTTCTTTTTCCAAGAACGCATGCGTCCGTAATGTTGGTACGCGTTGGAATGTTGTTTTGATTTTTTTTTAAATCTTGATGGTGCAGGCTTACGTTTGTCATTGCATGCTTTTTGATCGATGACAACCGTCGTCTGCTGTTGTTGAAGTGTATTTAAGGAAAAAAAAACAATATTTTTTTTGTTTCTGCCAAAAATTTCATGAAAAATTTCCTAGTGTAAATTTAGTCTTACACACCTGTGTACGTATGTATGTATATAATTTTTTTTAATTTAATAACTTTTTGTAAACAAAATGGGAAATTTATATCTGAGGTTTATTGAACAGCAGTACGTTTACTAAAGATTTGCTGCATAATTACTTTTTTTATAAAGAAAAATTGGAAAAAAAAAATTAAAAATTGCCCAAGTTGTCATTTTTTGACGAAAAAAAACTAAAAGAAAAATTACAGGGTTTTTCCAAACAGTCTCCTTAGGACGCATGTTCATCAATATATGCTTTTTCAATCGATATATATATATATATATATATATATATATATATATATATATATATATATGTGTGTGTATATCGATATAAAGATTAGTAAGTCCTAATTTACACTATGCAAGTCTTATTGCTAAGCTGATTAGTTTGTTACAAGAGAGTGACGAGGGGAATAGAAACGTCCCCTCGTCTCTCTTTCCCACAAACTAATCAGATTAGCAATAAGACTTGCAATAGGACTAAGTAGCAGAAAACTGGGGAAAATTTTTAGATTTTTTCGTGCTTTAACCAAGTTTTGAATAATTTAATTATTTTTTAAACAAGAGCTAACTTGAAAAAAATTGTTAGCACCATTGGATTTTGAGTACTCGAATTAGACTTACCTAGCGGATTTCGAGCACAGTGTAATAAATTAAAAATGTGATTTTGAATTTTTGCTTAGTTACCTGATCTTGCACTTTAGCTGACGATATTACAAGTAAAGTAAATGGAAATAATAACATAAAAAAATTCTTTATTACTTCATATTTCATTATATCTGTGGCAATAAGGAAAAAGTGCTTAAGTCATATTTTACTCTTTTGCAGGACAGCACTTTTAAGCGTTCAAGTCGATTATCAGAAATTTATGTCTTTTACAGTTAAATTGGGAAATTCTCTGCTAATCTTTATTTTTCTAAGCAAACATTGTTCTTCACACCATAAGCAATACATTTGAGTTGAAATATACCAAAGTATAAACTGAATTAAGCTATTACTCCAAATTAGATTAGAAGCATGATACAATTACACTAGGTACATGCAGAACTACAACAAAATTACAACACCAAAAAACACATGCATTTTGTTGGTATAAACAAACCCCAAATTGTCGGAAACAACTGTCTTTTGTTTATAAAAATAACAATTACAGGGTAACTAAAGTACAATTGCAGACGCGGCATTCCTGCATGATTATAGTTATTCAGTGTTGCCAGTATGGGTGTAGTTAGACAACGTGTAATTTCTACTCATATGTGTAGGCGGTGTAATTGAATTCTTGTATAATATGTGTGTAATTCTACTTTGGGTTCTATTTTTATTAATTATTGTTTTAATTTTAACCTACACAAAAGATGTGTAGTGTAATTTTCTTCAATGTGTAATTGGAGACACATCCATGTGTAAATTCATTGGTAACACTGTAATCATTTTATTCACACACATACATTAACATTTTTGCAGCTTGTAAACAAAGTTTGACAACTAGGTGCAATGTATACAGTGACAGGCTGGGCTTGTGCATGTACCTAGTATAATTGTATCATGATTAGAAGTCTAAAAACGATAAGCTGCAAGTAATTTTGCTATAACTTCCGAAAAATTCGCACAAATTAATTGAAATTTTGACCAGGGGTACTTTCAAATATGCAGATTACGGGGGTAAAATTAACTCAAAATGAGCTTATCTCGACTTAAGCACTTTTTCTCCTTTTTTTCACACATATTTTGTTCTGTATGCTTAAGCGAAATATTGAAAATTTGACAATCCATATTTTAACTAAAAACTATCAACTTTCAACGG
Source organism: Tachina fera (assembly GCA_905220375.1). NCBI lineage: Eukaryota > Metazoa > Arthropoda > Insecta > Diptera > Tachinidae > Tachina > Tachina fera. The sequence continues at coordinate 185,052,042 of LR999963.1, forward strand.
CCGTAATTAAATTCCTGAACATTTTCTTCTTCTAATTTTTGTTACCTGTACCCCATTTCTGTAACTTGTGAGAAGTTCTCGCATCAAGAAAAATTAAATAATTATATTGGTTGTCCTATGTTACACAGGGTTACTCACATAAAATTTATATAAATTTACAAAAAGTATCAAAAAATACAGTTTTTCTCTTACTCACCCTTTGTTTCACAGGATGATAAAAATTTTTTCGACTCGAAAATTTCTCACATTCCTTTCTGTAAGGAGGCACTGAAGTATAGAATTTTTTAAAAAAAGAGTGTTTGACATTTTCCGTAAAAGGGCGCCTTCACACGACACTGTGCAGTAGCACCAGCACAAACGATAACAACATAATTTCCATTAAAGAAATAACACAAACAAAACTACAAAATTATAAATTATTATTAAGTTCCTTGTAACTTAAAGTAATAATAATACTTAAAATTATTATTCGTTAATGTTGCATGTTCTTAGCAATTCTGCCCATTCATTCAGTGACATTCTTGCATGCGTCATTGTTGTTTGTAATTCTTGTTGTTTTTCTTTTGTGTTCATATGCATGCATATTGATGAGTAATATGCAGCGAGTCATATTAAAATAAAAAAAACGAAAAGTTTAATGGGGTTATTACGCATGCGCCGCATTGTACGAGTAAGTAAATTCATAAATTTTAAGGATTTGTAATAGTGAGTCATTAAGTTAAGAAAACTAGGATGCGCTGTCAGACATCAGGTGCGAGCGACAGCATTTTGATTTATTATTTTTTTGTAAATGTGAATAGTGCGCAAGAAATGTTTTCGTAAAATACCACAGACATATTAAATTTAAATGATGGTAGTAATAGTTATCTTTCATGAATGTCATAAAAAGGAAATATCACGCTGTTTTAGTTGTGAATGTACGAGAGTGGTTCTATAAGTTCGTTCTTAACTGAAAGAGCAAGACTGCTGCTACAAGAACAAACTGTCCATTGAAAGTATTTGTTAAATTATCTAAAATAAAGAAGTGAGTATGCTTTGCTTTTATTTTCAGAAAGTAAAGTTTTATTCACTGCGTAGCAAACCACTAACAGTGGCTAAAAAACTTTATATTTTTGATATAATTCGGCAACTCGCACAGATATTTTAATGAAATATCACACACACAAATCTAAGGCATTTTTTAAGTAATCGCAAATTTCGACCCCACGAGCGCACACATATTAAAAATCGCCAAAAAAATGTATGGCCCGTATTTTAAGATATGGAATTTTAAGTTGGCAATGCTGCTTGATAATATGCGCTATTTCGATAGCTGTTACTTATATTTAGTTACGCTGGCGACCATCTTGTACACCGTAAATTTTGTAAAAAAAAACTCCAAACAAAATGGTTTTTGATATAAAATTTTGCAACAAAAAAAAGTTGTTGAGCGATAAGCTAAATTTTGGTATAATAGATACGTGCTTAAGTAAATTTGCAGAATTTAAAGTGAAGTGAATCCCCATGTCATTTTCAAAACATTTTTGAATCTTAAAAAAAGTCACTGGTTGCTGTACTTTGTGGTCCTTCGAAATATTTGATTCATTCCCAAACAGAACATTATACTTATTGGTGACCGCTGTATGGCCATTGATCACTGAATTCTTTGTACCACAATTGAATGTACTTAATGGGTAGACGTTGAGATTTCTACAAGATAAAATAACGTTCTACACAGCGGGTATCACAAAAATTTTTTTTAAGGGAACATTCAAAGAACGATAAATTACAATTAATGGACTTGTAAATTGCCTTTCAAAATCAAACCATTAAATATAGATAGAAATAGAAAAAAACTGCAGAACTGAAATCACAATAGTTGTAAACAGCGAATAAAAACTGGGAATAAAAGGAAATAAGTTAAGTGCATTCCATACATTTTTCAATTTCACCCTACAAACGAAATATATCGAGATCAGTTAAATATATTAGAATATATTTATGATTTGATCGCGTCGCTCTGTAAGTCAAATTACACACAATAGTTATTAATGAACAAATAACACCAAAGTTAATTGTAAATATTCTGACAAACACTAGGAGAACGGAACAACTAGCTGTTTTCGAAGTTGATGTGTGTACATATATTTTTGCTTTTTATACGACGTGTCGCATCGAGGCCACCCTTCATCTAAACGGCCTCTAAGGGGGAAGGTTGTGTGATCGATGGTTTCAAACAGTGACATTAGTTTAAAATAAAATATGGCTTATTGACAATTATCAATGAGTTATATAATGGGCCTCATAACGAGTATCGTATTTTGAATACGACGATTTTGTACTAGATGAAACAAAAAATGCTGTACTATTCTTCAGGATATTAGAAAATCGTCGTAGTGAAAGTCATAGTACGACACTCGTAATAAAGCTTAAATTAGACGTGCCATAGCCATAATGCCATTGACATAACCAAATTAAAATCTAATTGGTTTCTATAGCAATGGCTATGGCGTTATAACGAGTCACCTGAAGGGTTATTCTGAATTGCGATGCGGAAATCAATGCGATGCGAAAGAAAATTGGTATTCTGTTAGACTTTCGCAATCGCATTCGCAATTTATTTCAAATCGTGGCAACGCTGCTCAAATAAACGTCACTGTAACAAACGTCAAATTAATAATAAATAAATTGTTTGTGTTTGGCTGTGATAATTGTTTATAAAATTTATTTAGGAAATTCTGTAAGAAAAAAAAAATAATAAAATTGAATTCTGTGGCACTGTGGTTCGACGGGAAAGAAGGGCATGAGCAAAATGAAAGGATACAGAGAAGATTGCTTAGAAGCAAATCCGATATTCTAAGCTTAAATAAAAAAAGGTAATTTATTTTTATGCTTCCGAAAAATAAACGTTTACTTATGCAGAATATTTCTTTTTTATATATTTCATACTTTTTTCCATCCTGCAGCTTCTCTAATAGGTGGTCCATTGATATTTAGTTCTTCAGTTAACGTTTGCCACAAAATATTTGCCGACTGACGTGCACTTCGTGTTTTCAAATGGCCTCTTGCCAATTGGCTGTGCCTACCCTGATCTGTAAACCGAATCCGAGTAAATTTCTCGTTTTCAAAAAACTTAAAATCGTCCTGCAGACGTCGTGCTGTAGTAAGTTTTTTAAAATCGTGCGGTTTCAAATCGATCTGTTTACAGAACAGGGGGCAAATCACCGCATTAGAAATCGAGTACTTTGTCTTCGAAATGTTGTTAACGTGGATCACGGCAATCGTTAACGAAACGTATCTACTCGAAGTTGCACTCGATTGGTAGTCTACTATCGAAAACAAGTAAACTCTTAGCTTTTTGCCGCGAAACAAAACAAAGGAAAAAGAAAGAAGTATGTAATCAAAATATAAGTATTTTCCGGATATTTTCGAACAATTACGGCCTGTCCCACGATGTCACCAGAAATCGTTCGATCGAATACCTATATTGAAAACTAAAACAAATTTTCTAATTTTACTGTTCTTTGTAATACAAGTTGTCGATCGAACGATTTCTGGTGACATCGTGGGACAGGCCGTTAGTTTAAAAAATATAATTTAATTTAATTTTAATTGTTTTTAAGGAAAGTGAATATCAATACAAAAATTGTCCAATAGGACAAATAAGGGAAAAATAAGGGAAAAATCATTTCCAGAACAAATAAAGTTTTGTTTTTCGTTTTGTTGTTCTTATTGTCTTATGCTAACAGCAATGTAAAAAATAGTAGTAGGTAACATAAAATACGATCGAATACCGTGATCCAAAAAATTTTAGCCATCGAAATAATTCTCTACACGAACGTGCACTCGATTTCGAGTGCCGTGATTTGCCCCCAGGGTCGATTATTTCAAATTGACGCGGTTTTGTGGTCTTATTGCTTGTTTCCTTGAATTAAATAATAAATATATGATGAATAAATAAATAAAATATTATCTTTACACTTATCTTTTACTTTGAGAATGCTATTTTGTTGTCGAATAAATTTTGCGAATTTGACATGTGTTTTCGCAATGTAGAATACCGACTTGCAACTTTTTCGTATATGAAATGCGATTAAAAAAAGAACTTTGCGAATATCACAATACAGAATAGCAATTGTTCGCATTTAAGTATTTTCACATCGCAATTCAGAATAAGCCTCCTGTAATCAAATACAGTGTTGCCCATAAGTTTGGTACAAACAGCTGTTGTTTACGGTTATGGTTATGTCACGTCTGATTGAACCTTAAGGCCCCATAACTTGAAACCTTTTCTAAGAAATTTGGAACGTTTTATTCTTTCATTATAAAAATTCATTCATAAAAATTCTAATTGACTTGTCAAATGTTTATCAACACATAATAAATCGAAAGTAGTAACCTGCACAAGACCATTTATAAGACCTTTCAAGATATGATAGATTTTTCAAATGCTTTACTACAGCGAAATATTCTAAAACAAACGCTAAACAACACTGTTGGCAAGATATTTGTTTCAGTTGTTTGTCTTGCCAACAGTGTTGTTTAGCGTTTGTTTTCGAATATTTCGCTGTAGTAAACCATTTGAAAAATATCTCATCTCATGTCTTGAAATAAATGGTCTTGTGCAGGTCACTAATCGAAAGACCATATCATTAGTTTTATAAAATATAAACGATTCTTTTGAATTGCTGGTCATTTACATTTTTTATTTGTTTATTTATTTTTTTAATCATTTAAAAATAAATTACTTTTTTTTTGCTTAAATAAATAAAAGATTTCATTATAATTTTTCTTTATTCTTGTATTAAAATTTATTTATAGTTTTCTGTTAAAGCTTTCTCTGGTTTTTATCACATCTTTTCTTTTAAACTAAAACTAATCAATAAAGATCTTCTGTTTTAAATATAATATAGGAGTATGTATCAATGATTTTATGTTTTTTTGTTTTTGTTTGTTTTTTCTTAAATACTAAAGGAAGACTTTTTAAAATTTCTTAAACTAATTTGAACCATGCTGCTGCCGCTTTGTAGTTACCTGCCGCTGCCAAATATCACATACAATTGTTAAAACAAATATTGTTCGTTTTAAAAGCTTTTGTTGATTGTATAAGAAATGACGATCATGATGATGATGACAATCTAAGCTTGGGCCCAACGATCTTGGAATTGCATAATGGGATACTGATGGTTGCTGTAGCAGTGGGCGGGCTGTAGTAAATCCTCATCAACAGCTGGCATAATGACAGTGCCGGTGATAGGTTGTAAATTGGTTGTCCAAAAGAAGGTGCCGGCATCGGTGCGTGCAAAACGTACCGGCACGTAAATATCGTCTGGGTCCAGTTGTTCTCGTGCATACGACATAACAGATAATTTTTCATTGGCTGAATTATCTTCGATTTCCGAGAAGTATTGTTGCTGTTCGGCTTGCAGATTGCGTAGATTTTCCAAACCCTCAAAAGTTTGAGTGCTGGCGGATTTGTGTTGTTTCTTGAAGAAAGTTCTCAAGACTTTCTTAAGACTGTAAGAGGCAGTTTTCATTTTGTGGTTGTTGCTAATGACGGCACCATTGTTGGCCAATTGTTGCATTTGTTGACACATTTTTGTTTGTTTTTAATTTTTAAATTAAATTTGTTTTGAAATCGCAAGTACGCAGTAAGTTGTTGCTTGTGTTTAACACGAATTGTAAATGATGTTCATTTCGAAATTTCTGCGGCTTTTTATACTCTTGACGATTGCATTTCCTCTGAAGAGTGTGTGTTAGTATGGAAAGGGAGAAGAAATTCGTTGCAAGGAAATAAACATTAAGAGAAGTAATGCTTAAAAAAAACCAACAAAAACAGCAACAACGAACTGAACCTTCAACATGCACAAGTGTGTGTTTGCCTCACCCTAATTTTTAAAATTTTGCTGCAAGAACGTGCTTGTTTGAGTTTGTGTATCAGGGATGGAAAATTCAGTTCTAATGAAATTTATTCAATATTTTGAGAGACAAAGTTGATTAGAGCTGGAAGTCACTATCCCACACAATCGCACGACTTTTGAAAAAATGCAACCCTGTAGCTGGATTCAGTAACATTTATTACGATAATCGAATCGCTGTAATAAATATAACGAAAATTTATCGCCTTTGCTATGCAGTAACATATTGTAACGATATTCGCTGTCAGTTGAAGTAAAAAAAGTAACATAACAACCTCAAATTCATTTAGTTTTTCTTTAATTCTTCCTTATGCTTTTCCCTTATTTTGAGAGTTTTTATGCAGGAATGTCAGCAGTATACTAAGGTATTTGCAAATGACACTACTTTCTTTAAAATAATAAAATAATTTAATGAAAACTGTAACAGATCATTAAAGATTGACCCATCATCCTCAACTCTTAAATTATCAGAGAATCGAAGTCTACAAATGTTTGCAACACCTCATGTAGTAGGGATTATTTTATAAATTTTCAGAAATATTTTAACTCTGAAGTTCTTTAAATTCTTAAGTGTTCTCCATACCGTTGGTTGTCTTGTCGAGCTGTTGTAAATAGAGCCCTTGAACGATGAGAATCCTCGAAATATTCCTTTACATTATAATATTCCCTCATATCATAATGCATTGATACAACTTGATTAATATTAAATAGTTTGATGGGCGCTATGAGCTTGTCTTATGTCCTAATAATAAATAATATTAATGCATAAATGCAATCTGAAGATGTGAGAGTAATTTTAAGGAGGCTTTCTTTTTTATTTTTTCATTTGTGTCATGTTTTGACTTAAAAATATATTGATGATCTTCATTTTGGTAGTATAGATCGAAATTTTCAACATCTTCCAACGGAAGAAATTTATGACAACGCCAAAGTAGAACTATTAATAACCAAAAACTCAGTTTCCACAATAGAATAAAGTCTTTTTAAATTTTTTTGGTGTCATATTTGACAACTAAGAACATGTTCGAAGTGGAGACACAAATAGTATTGTTTCAAAAATAAAGCTGAAGAAATTAAAAGTGAATACAGATCCATATCAAACTTTGGGAATGTAAACAGGCTCACGATCTTCAACGTGAGTAAGTTTGGAAAGATATCGGAGACGTAAAAAATAGATCCAAAGAAAAATTTTTAATTAATATTTATGGAATCGCTTAAGGTATTCTTTCCGTTCTTCACTCTTCATTCACTGTATTAAATAAAAAATCACGCTTATTCCATTTGTCATCATCAATGTCACGTCAATACAATACTAAGAACTTGGTGGCTTGTCTACCCGTCGTCGAAACAACTGAGCTATTTTCTACAGCTAAGGGAATAGAAATAGACTGTCAATAGCATATAATATTTATCGAGAGCAAGATAGAGAAGCCCCAATTGTTGGTATTGTATTGACGTCACGTCGATGTTGACAACAGTTCGAAATTTTATAAAAAGTAAAATATTATATAGACTGCGGAATAGAGACTGAGAAACTTTAGCATCTTTAATACATGTTAAATACTTTTGAAGTCTAACAATAGGTCTTTCTATAATAGTAATACATATAAAATGCTAAAACAAAAAAAAAACATTACAGAATCTTTGTTATATTAAAATAAATATCTAACAATTAATATTATTTTTAACAAGTACAAAGTTATGCAACTTGCCATGGATCGTGCTTTTTGAGATATTCAAGGAATTTTTCAGTTAGTAACACAATAAAGGGCCAACATTTGCATTAGCGGAATTCACGGTTGGCCTTGTAGATCTTTTACATCTTGCAGCTTTGGTAAATTGCCAAGATTTACTAATAATATGTAAAAGATCTACAAGGCCAACCGTGAATTCCGCCACTATGGCCGGGCTTACATCTGTGTGCCAAATGCCACACAAGCTTAAAAAAAGCGTAACCAACTAATTACTAATGAAAAACTGTTTGATTAAGACATGTATTTATTAAGTTAAAAAGTTTCATACATAATTAATAGACAATTTTATAGAATCCAAAATGATTGCAAACTGTTTAAATCAATAAATAGTACATGTCTCAATCAAACAGTTTTTCATTAGTAATTAGTTGGTTAAGTTTTTATTTGGCCAAATGACACACAAGAAATGCCAGATGTAAACTCAGCCTATGTTTATATAAAATGATTTTAGCACAATTTAGAAACTATTCGGCACGAAATCAAGATTTGCAATTCCCAGCGCTGATATGAACATGAAGTCTAATTTTCGCTTTCGATAATGAGCTGATTTGATCACTTTTTCCAGTTTGAGATTATGACATTCACTATGGAGCAATATAATCTTCGAATGCCATAATCTTAAACTGAGAAAAACATGCTCGAATCAGCTCGTTATCGAAAGCGACGATTAGACCCCTGGGACTTGATACAAGACATTTTTCTTTTTCGTTTCGTTGAAGCAAAACAATAGGAAAATTTATCGAACATACAGACAGTAAGTGTGTAAAGAAACGAGCAACTTTAAACAAGAATTGAAATAACTTGTTTAAAAAATAATAATAATTGTGGCAGCATTTAAAAATCTCTAGTTTCCATGCCTGGCAGTGTTTAATTTTAATGGCTTTTTATTGTATTTACGTTTTATGACAGTAAACATTTGAGGCAAGAGAATTTGGGTTTGCTCTCGCTCTCTCTTTCTCTATCACTTGAGTCCCTGTGGCAGGTTTTTAAAATTTAAATTTTAAAAGTTAATGATGAAAAAGAGAGCGGTGTGGTGCTGGTTGTTTCAAGTGTAGTGTTGCAGGAATTGTTACTTGAAAAAGAAAAATTGTAAAAGGGATCGAACGAACGAACCCCTGCCAAACAAAAACAGAACTCAACCTCAAGAACGAAAGTGTGGGAAAATTTTTTTAAATATTAAATTTTTGTTTTGGTGTTTGGACTCAAAACTAAAAAAAAAAGAAACTACATACAATGAATTTTATTGATAAATGTTTATATGCATGGATGTATTTATGAAACTGTAGGCCTGTCCGTCTGCAGCCAATACATTAAGTGTTTACTTTTACTCGAGCTCGTTTTACTCGTTGTCTTCCTTATTTTATTTGAGTTTTTTTTTTTTTGAAAAAATAAGAAATCAACTGGGGGAGAAAGAAAAAGTCCATATGAAAAAAATTGGCAGGTGTTGGTAACAAAATTTTCTCATGATATTTATTTCCAAACATAAAAGGGATTTAATTTTTTTTCCTACATTTTGTTTTTATTTATAAGATGTTTCAGGCCATGTTGTTGTTGCTGCTTTACTACTTAAGGATTTAAGGAAGATCTTATTCCGCATGGTTGTTGTAGGTTTTTGTTAATGAAATATTTTTTTTTATTATTATTAAATACAGAACCCTTCTGTAGAGGACTCAACAAAAAAAAAATTAAAAATAAAAAATAGGGAGAAGATTGCATTTTCATACATTTCCGTGGGAACTTGAACAAAATTTTGTTGCATTCCCACGCATAAAGTAACAAGACTACATCAGGATACTTGTTATCCTGTAAGGGTATTTATGTTGTTGTTATTGTTTTTAGTACGAGAGTAGCATAAAGCATTTTTGTACAATTTGTGCGTTTTGAGTTTGAGGGGGTTTGCTTAAATTTTATCACACAAAATTACAATAATAATAAAAAGTAAGAAAGAAGGAAGGAACAGCAACATGTTGGCAACGAGTCATGATTACATACGTCGTCATCTGGGTGCAGTAAGCATGTACACATGATGTACGAGTACTTTTTGTATGTACATATGTACTTATGAGCTTCATGATGCCATGCCCCAAGCAAAGGTACTAAGTGAGCGACCTCAACATCATTATCACCACAATTTAGCGTCAGTGGAATCATCGGCAGACCTCTTATGCACTCGTTTAACAATACGAACAACTACACACATTCATACATACGAGTACATACATATGTACTTAAGTACACGATCGTAGTATGTGCAGGCGTACCGTTGCAGCCAGTCCCTAACTACACACTTAAAGTGAAGAGAAAAAAGATCAACCAATTAATACCTTTTTATTACTTAATGTAGAAAAATGCTGTTGCATTTAGTTATTTCAATTCATTTTGGAAAGAAGAGGGGAGTTTACTTTTTTTTTTACTCGCATACAGTTTTTATATCTACTCCGTTAAAATTTATTACATTTGTTCTTCATACTCGTATTATTTAGTTAGGGGAGAATCTTCCCAGGGTTTCGAATGATTTCATCAGCAAGCATGAAGATATGAAAAATTATGTTAGGGCATTTGTTATTTTGAAAATTGTTTAATTGTTCCCCTATTTACGGAGAATGTGTTTGTTGCAAGTGTATGATGCATGTTGTATAAGCTGCTATAAATTTAATTCGTTCGTCATTAATGCCTATTGGAGAGGTGTTGAAATGTTTTGTCAATTAGAAATAAGCATTTTAAAACCCACAATTATTTATGATGTTTGTTTTAACAAACTCTGTTTATTATTTAATATTTTCTTGGTTTTTCTCAGCAAAGGTGTCGTCTGCTTACTTACGAGCGGTGAGCTCTACTATGAGATATTCTTTTTTTTTAATAAATTAAGCCCAATGAAACCATCATTGGTGACCCCATTAAATGACACGGCGCAATAAACTCAATATATAAATTTTTTTTTTTTCAAAACAATAACATCTAACGAATAGTTCTGACAGATGAGGCAAAAGAAAAAATAAAATGGAAATAACTAGAGTAATGATCAAAAAACAGAAACGTTGTCTTAAGTAGAACAAAAATAAGCAAATTAACTAACGCATGCATAGTTAGTAAAGAATAAACGACAATGGCAAGACTGTTTGAGCTTTTGAACGATGAATCAAAACAATTCACATATTCCATTTCCATAAAAGTTACGTATATAAAACAGAAATCTACATCAACTGACACCACACACAGTGGACCAAACGCAAAAGAACGCTGATGATGAAGATTTAGTGGTCTTGGAAAACAGCTAGTTGTTCCGTTCAACTTTGTGTTAGTCAGAATATTTACAACTAACTTTAGTGTTATTTGTTCATTAATAATTATCACATGTAATTTAGCTTAAAAAGCGAACGAACGAACCTTAGCCCGTTCAAATCATAAATATAGAAACCAGAATAGTTGAAAATACTTATGTAGGTAGAATGATATATATTTTTTTCTTAAGCATTGCATTGAGCTAAAAACAGGCAAATAAGTTGTGGGCAGGTAGTTCATTCTAGATATGGATAAAATACTAGTTTTCTCTGAAATAAGCAGAGTAATTAAATGTCAAATTGACCACAAATAGATGCGCTCTTAATGAAGCATGTTTTGTGCGTAAAAATGGCCGGGTTTCAGTAATAAGTACCCTGATTTCCTTAGAACACATTCGATTTCAGTAGCGATATAACAAGGAAATGCAGCTCACATTATGTCGATGCTTCAGTCACTTAATAGAGTTCGATACCCCACTGTCACCGATAAGCTTCTTTAGCCTCTCCTGTACGCGAGCGAGCAGCTCCAAAATTAACTTTGAAGCGCCAGCTTGTATATAAGGCCTGTATTCCATTATCGGTCGGATATAACTAGAAGTAATATAACTACACCGAAAGAATTTTGCTTCATAAATCCAATGAAATAATTTCATTTGATTTTTTTTTCACAAATCTAATGATAATTTCACAAATCTAATGAAAGTTTCACGAATATTGTGAAAGAATTTCATTGGAATTGCTTCGTTGCTTTTCTAGTTTCATAACAATATTCCATTGGATTTATGACAACAATATTTTCTAATTATTAAGAAACCCCTTTATATTTAACAAACATTTACAGTTGTTGCTTGAAATAAACATATATAGATAAGTACATACCTTAAAGCAATTAATTTAAAGATTAAATTCTTTAAAACTAAAAAGTATAATAAAATATACAGCAAATTAAGAATTTCATTATTGCTATGAAAAGTATTCGTTGTCCCAATGAAAATTTCATTGTAGTCATGAAAGTCTAATAAATTAAATGTATTTCAACAGTTGTCAACCAAAAGCTTGCATCAAAATTAGTTCTGTATGTTTGTTATTGTACTCTTTGTATGCTTACTTACACATACAGTTTCAATTAAGTTCTTTCATTGTTATAATAAAGTTATTTTATTGTCAAGCTATTTCATTATTTTAATGAAATTATTTCGTTATTTTATTCAAATTATTTCGTTGAAAATTATCTCGTTGATTTAATGAAACTATTTCGTGGTTTTAATGAAATTATTTCGTCGTTTTAATGAAATTATTTCGTTGTTTCGATGAAGCTCTTGCATTGCATTAATGACACTGTTTAATACATTTGACGTAGCTTTCATTAAAATAATTTTAACGAAAAGGGTTTCATTTATCCAACGAAGCGTGACGTTGGTTATATTTTAATGAATTTTTTCATTGGATTAATGTCGAAATTCATGGAACTTATGAAAAAAATTCTTTCAGTGTATAAGCTCTTATTATGAGCAATTTTCGATCTTCGACTTTAGTCGAATGTACTGATCGAACGAATTTTCATTTGGTATTATGACGAGCATTTGACAAAGAACGTCCTTATCATGAGTATCACTCAGAATGATTTTTAAAATTTGCAACAACTTTACCTAAAAATAAAAAAAAAACTAGTCGTTTTTGAGAAATTTTCATATTAAAATATTTCATCGATAGAAAATTCGTTACTCAAATAAAATGTTCGATGCTCATAATAAATTTTCTATGTTCGATAGCCAACGAAGTTCGAAAATTGAACGCAACTCATAATAAGGGCCATAATATTTCCTACAGAAAAAGTTTCAATACTAAATATAAAGAAAGAATGTATTGCTTACTTATGCAACTGTGTTTGGAAATGTACAATCACTTGAATTTTATTTCTCCTTGACCTTTTTTTTGGAACACCACTGACAATAAAAAAAAAATTTCAAATTCTCCAGTTATTTTTTCTAAATCCAAGTGTATTTTTTCAATTGTAAAGTTATTTGACTTTTGGTATCTGGCAATAGTGTGCTCTCATATGTAATAGTGTCCTGCACAAGACCTTTCAAGACATGAGAGATTTTTCATATGCCTTACTACAGCGAAATATTCTAAAACAAATGCTAAACAACACTATTGGTATGATAAACAATTAAAACAAATGTCTTGCCAACAGTGTTGTTTAGCGTTTGTTTGAGAATACTTCGCTGTAGTAAAGTATTTGAAAAATCTCTCATGTCTTGAAATCTTATGGTCTTGTGCATCACTTTAATGCAAGTAAATAGTAATAATAAAATACTTATCCTTTCAAAGTTCATGTAGTTCACTTATTTTCTTGTTCATGTTCATGTATTTTCTTATTCTTTATGCAGGCAGCATTTTATCTCTAATCTGCTTAAATTCTTACTTGGACCCCTTTTTCCACATAACAAAAATTTATTTAGCACTTGTTCTGTTCCTAAACTAAATTCTGCGTGGTTGTAAATTAGCTACCACTGCAAAAACAAATCGTGTGCGCATCTCACGTTCTATATACATATTTTCTTTCAGTTAACAATTTTCATAACATTAGAAAGTCGTTAGTTAACACGCTCTAAGTCAAGTGTGTGGGTATTGTTTGTAAAATTTCTAACAAGCATTTGTCAAACCCAGTGCACACCCTTTGAATTTTGTCTTAGACAAAGTTCAAAAGTGTTCCTTCATTAGATACGTGCCAGCGCTACCTAAAGTACTCTTTCGTAGCTTACACGAGCATTCTTTGTTTAAATAACAATTCAAGTAAAAACAAAAAATTTGGTTTGTGTCAATATGAGTTTCATAAAGACAGGAAGGAGTGCACTCAAAATGACTTGTCAGTTATTGAGTGCGTCAGTTACTGATCAATCAGAAATATATAACAGGTTTACAAAATTTGGTGGCTGTTGTTATGCTGGATACGAGTATAAAGAAATTATACTAAGCTGAGTAACTGCGTGAGTAAGAATGTGTGAACATTTCTAATATCAACTGACAGACATGAGATTTAAAGAAGATGATACTCGCAGAGTGTGACTGTGTAAAGCCGAGAATAAGTTCGTGTTGTGTGTATCCATTTCTAGCCCTAATACTAGTGTCAGATAAATAAGCTTCCTTTTTATGATTTCGTACATCAAAGGTGGACACTAAAACAAAAAATATATGACAGTTAAAAATTAAAGGGTGGTATAAAGCGAGCAACGAAATACATATCTGTGGAAATATGGAATAATAGCTTAAGTCGAAAAGCAAAGCAAAGCATTGCATTTTGGAAGTTTTTACGCTTTCACTAAAAGATTAGAAGGCTCTAATGCATGATTCTACTTTCTTGTGATTCTTTCTTTAAATATGTAACATTTTAACCCCTGAAAATTCCAACTGGAACATAATACAACACAAATAAGCGTAACTTTCTTAAGTCTACTTAAGCTACTATTCCATGTTGCCACAGATATGTACATATATAGAAATTCTAATCTAATATACAAACATACATATGTACATATGTATGTATATAATTAATTGTCTGACACTGGCAATTTTCAAAGTTAGTGTATTTTTATGCGACTACACCAATTAACACTGAAATTTAAAACATCAAAATTAAAGGGCATTCTATTCGTTTCATTTAATGTAGTTTTACTGTATCCGCAAGCGGAAAACTCTTGAAATTATCAAAAAACGCTAAAACTAAATAAATTCAGTGAAGTGCGACTTTGATCCGCGCACGAAGGGTTCCATACGGACACTAGATATGTAATCCAATATAATCAGCCATGTCACAGGTTTTTGTACGAAATTGATTTCAATTCGTATTTCCAAATCGTAACGTTTTACTTTTGCTTCTTCAGCTCTCGTACTTTTTTATGAAAACGGAAAAAATTTAAATCGTGTTATTTATGCTAAAAATATGGTCACATTGAAATCAAAACAGCTGGTTCAGCAACCGGCGCCAAAAATATCGGTCCGGCTCCAGACAATTTAAAAGAAAGTAAACAAACAAACTAAAATTAATTAAGTTTTCAATTTGTGACAAATGTTTTATACGATTTACAAAAATATTAAAATTTTCATACTAGAAGTATTTAAATAAAATTTTTTTTAAGTGAAATTAATATAGACAATATTTATAATTAATTTTGAGTTTAGTTTTTCACATTTTTCGAGTTTAAGTTATTAAAAATATAAATTTCACTTCAGATTTTTAGACCGTTTTCAAAATTAATTTTTTTTATCGTTTTACATTTTCTAGAGAAGAGAATATACGTTTTCGCTTTCAAAATCGTACAACATTTCACTCTGTGACATGGCTAAATATATAGTTTTAAATTTTTTTCGATTTTTGGTTTTTTTGTCGGTTACGAGTGTTTTTTTAGTTTTGGTTTTTTTCCATTTTAGGAGATTTTTTTTTAAGTTTTAGTGTTTATTTTAATTTTTGCATTTTTTTTCTCGTTTTGGCAATGTTTTTCGGTTTTTGGCGTTTTTACAGTTTGACAATTTTTTTTCATTCTGGCGATTTTTTTTATTTTGGCGATTTGCTTTTCATTTAGACGATTTTTTAGTTTCGGCACCTTTTTCGCGGTTTGGCGATATTTTCGGTTCTTGGAGTTTTTTTCATTTTGGAGTTTTTTTTTCATTTTGGCGATTTTTTCGGCTTTGTCGATTTATTTTACTGTTAGATTTTTTTTCAATTTTGGCAATTTTTTTTAATTTTTGGCGATTTTTTTTGGTTTGGCGATTTTATAATCTTGGAGTTCTTTGGCTTTACCGTTTCTGAAAATTTCAAGAGTTTGCCGCTCACGGTTTCAAGATATATTCATTAAGTTGTCAAAATTACATTAACTGATATAAAACCCTTTAATATTGATTTTTTAAATTTAAGTGTTAATTGTAGTCTGTATAAAAAAATCCTAAGTTTACAAATTTCAAGTGTCTATGTGGGATTTTAAAATTTTTCGTTGCTCGTTTTGAACTCTCATGTATTTGTTGTTGTAGCGGGCAAAGTTCTACATACTCTGTCCAAATTTAAGGTACGTAGCTCCTACGGTTCCTGAGGAAATAGCTTGTGACGGACAGTCGGGCAGCGTAGCGAAAACATTAGGGTCCCTTTTTTCACCTTTGGTGTACGGAACCCTAAAAACTACATAAAATCGGTTTTGGCCATATTTGGCAATTTGTAAAATCAATTTTACGAAACAGATCGGAAAAAATCTAACAAATCTGGTCTCAACTTCATCCGTCGTTGCGTTAGTGTCAGTTGATAAAGATGATGTCTAAAGGCCCAACTATAATATGAATAAGCTGGCTTAAGCTAGTGCCAGAATTGAACGATAAGTCTGTCAAATACTTAAGCATTCAGATATGACTTTTAGGTGGCCACAATGTACTTACATTCACTTAAGTATTCTTTAGCCACAGCTGCACCATATAGGTATTGTTCGCAATTTTTTAGTAATTTTGTTGCTTCTTGTAACTGCTAAATGAATGCAATTCAATCAAATTAACTTGTTGGAATATCCTAATCCTTTATTACTTGTTTTATTTGTTTTGCCTACTAAAAAGTACAACAATGAACATACATAAATAAACTCATGTGTATGTGTGTGTATATGTGTATTGTAAAACAAAAAATGAAAATAAAAGTTTTGCTTTCTTTTTTGAGTTTAAAATAAGAAACAATAAAAAAATATTTAAAATCAATGAATATTTTCTGATGTTGTTTGCTTGAGTTTAAAAAATGCACAAACAGTGTTTTCCGTACGGAATATGCGTTCAGTTTGGCACTTAGCTTAAGCAAATGACATTTAACGTTCCATAAGTACATTATAGTTTGCCACATACGTTTTATATGTAACCGCACAGTCGCTTAAGTTCGCTTATTCATATTATAGTTGGGCCTTAACGTCTGAAGGATTCGATGTGACTCGGCCTTAAGCGTCAGAAAACACAATGCTTGCTATTTTTGTTAAGGTATGGCTGTTAGCCAACGCAGTTTTCGAGGGGATGTCATCAAGCAAGTATTTTCAAATTGTGACATAATAAAAATTTATTGACGGTCATGTTATAATATTTTCTCGATATGTCCCTAAGAAAATTTAAAAACTTCAGTTTTAATTTTGTTAATGTTTATTAATTAATATTCATTTTGCTTATCAAAAGGACATGCACATTTAGAAATATTTTTTACGATATTTTTGTTGTAGAAGCAGAGAATTTTAAATATTTGAACTCATGAAATCAGTGCTGACCTTGTTGTTTTGTATATATATATTCCTGTTCACACGCTTAAATCTAAAGCAAGCTACATACATATGTAACTTACTAACTAACTCATTAATACTGGTTGTATTAATCACTTAAAATTTAAATTTAATTAATTTGTTAATTGGTCTCTTAAAAATCAATGACACAATAAAAAAACATTAATAATATATTTTATGGATTATTGTATGAGTATAAAAGTGTGTGTAAGAGGCTGTTTATTTATGTAAAACTTTGATTAAAATATTTAAGATTTATATATACATATGTACATACATATGTATGTATGTATGTATGCATGCATGTATTTCCAGTCTTTAATCTTGCTTATTTGACAGCACGTGCCAATAATATATTTATTTGTAAATTTTTTTCCTTCTTGTATTTTTCATTTATTTTAATGTACACATTGATGTTGGAGAAGCAAAAAAAAAAAGATCCGGTTTTATTCATACAAACATCTAAAAAGTTTTATGAGCAAAGCCACAAACAAATAATAAATAAATACAGCCAAAAAAAAACTGAGCCAACAACCAACATAAAAACCCCGGCTGATCAAGCCAGGCAATCGGAGCTTATAAAAATAACAATCTCATTCAATTGAGTCCATAAGGTTGTTGGTGTGTACAACAACACCACATACCAATAGATAGACCAACAACTTGACAGCAGACACAATGACACACTCAACAGGAGAACGCTCGACCGACCGACCAGCCATTAAAATAATTTTTTTTTTGCAATTTGTATGAACCGTGTAGATGGAAAATAAAACCAAGTTTTATTATTTAAAACGCGTTTGTGCAGTACCTAAGAGATAAATTAACTTATTTGGGCACACGTTCGGAAGGACGCTCATACATACAGATGTACTCGTATGAGCATGCAAATCAATTGCAGTGACTTGACGTTGCAACGTTGCACTGGCTTTATGGTTTTATTGTCTGCAAAATGTTTTTCAATTAAAAGTCATTTACTTAATTAGAGTACCAACGATTTGTTGGTAGAGCACAAAGGTCTTCACAATGTTATTTTAATTTTTTTATTTTTTATTACGAGTATATTTTATTTTTTGTTCTATTATTTTTAAAATGGAGATTATGAGCAACATTTTACTAATATGATCATGCACACTAGCTGGCAAATTATTTATTTCAGTACGTGGGCACAAGTAAGGCAAACATATTCTAATTCAAAATCAAAATCAAAATTTGTGTTGTATAAACTCTTTATCGTAAGCTGAAATGCAAAACCACCTAACTAACAAAATATTCAAAATCGAATTTTAAATTTATTATTACAAAATTTTCAAACTTTTATTAAATTAAAAATTTAAATAAAGAAATTTTAATTTTTGAATATTTTTTGTTTACTTAGTTTTTCGCTTCTATAAAACTTAAAATAAATTCAGTTAAGTGCGACTTTGACCCGAGCACGAAGGGTTCCGTACGTATACGAGATATGTAATTCAATACGTACTTTTTAGCCTATATGTATAAAATATAGTTTTGAAATTTTTTTTCGTTTTTGATGTTTTGTTTAATTTTGGCAATTTTTTTTCATTGTGGCGATTTTTTTTAATTTTGCCGATTTTTTTCATATAGGCAATTTTTTTTTTGGTTTTGGCGATTTTTTTGGTTTTGGAGTTTTTTTGTTCATTTTGGCAATTTTTTTATTTTTGACAAATTTTTCCTGTTTTGGCGATTTTTTTTCGGTTTATTACGTTTTTTTATTTCTGGGCGATTTTTCCCGTTTGGCTATATTTCTTAATTGGGCGATTTTCGGTTTTTGGCGTTTCTGCATTTTGGCGATTTTTTCGCATTTAGGCGCTTTTTTAGTTTTGACACTTTTTTCTGATTTTTGCGATTTTTTTAATTTTGGCGATTTTTTTTGGTGATTTTTTTCGTTTTGGCTATTTTTTTAATTTGGCGATTTTTGGTTTTTAGAGTTTTTTTTTTCATTTTGGCAATTTTTTTAGTTTTGACAAATTTTTTCTAGTTTTGGCGATTTTTTTTCGGTTTTTGCGTTTGTTTATTTTTTGGCGATTTTTTTTTGTTTCGGCAATTTATTTTTAACTAGGCGATTTTCGGTTTTTGGCGTTTCTGCATTTTGTCGATTTTTTTTCATATAGGCGCTTTTTAAGTTGGCGATCTTTTTTAACTTTGGCTATTTTTTTAATTTAGGCGATTTATTTAATTTTGGCGATTTATTTCATATCAACAATTATTTCGATATTGGCGCCTTTTCGCGTTGCGTGATTTTTTTCGGTTTTTGGCGATTTTTTTAATTTTTGGCGATTTTTTTCATTGGGACGATTGTTTCGAATTTTGCGACTTGTTTTAGTGTTAAAATTTTTATTTTAATTTTGGCGATTTTTTTCGTTTTCGCGACTTTTTTTTAATTTTTGGCGATTTTATAATTTTCGGATATTGTAGTTTTACCGTTTTTGAAAATTTCAAGAGTTTACCTCTTACGGTTTCCAAGATATAGCAAGTTGTCAAAATTACATAGTCAGAATTGCATTAACTGATGGATCACCCTTTAATTTAAATTTTTTTAAATTTTAGTGTTAATTGTTGTAGTCTATATAAAAATACACTAATTTTACAAATTTCAAGTGTTAATATACATTTGTACATACAATTGTATGTATATTACATGGGATTTTAAAATTTTTCGTTTTGAAACACCCTTTAATTTTTAATTCTCATGCAATTGTTGTTGTAGCGGCCAAGGTTCTACATACTCTGTGCAAATTTCAGGTCCGTAGCTCCTACGGTTCCTGAGAAAATAGCGTGTGTTGGACAGACGGACAGTGTAGCGAAAACAATAGGGTTCCTTTTTTCACCTTTGGTGTACGGAACCCTAAAAAGTTACGGTATTTTGTATTTCAGCTAACGTTATTACAGCGATACGGTTAACCAATGCAGTTACAGACAAGTGATGAAAATCGTTTTCGACTTAAAATCAATTAAAAACGTAAAAAATATAAAAATTGAAAATCGTGTTATAATAATTTGTTCCAAAATTAAATAAAATTCTTTAAAATAATTGGGCACTAATAATTCCAAAATTATTATATTACTTATTCAGTAAAATATTTTTTATTAAATAAACATTAAATACATCTGCTAATGCAGATCATCAGGGAAACCTTTACCCAAAAATGTCTTAGAACAACTAGAGATATTATGTTGAACTTTCAACAAAATGAATAGTGATACTTACAAATGTAATTGCCAAAGTTAGATCAATAATTGTATGCACAACATAATCATTTCTCATATTCTATTGCATCAAAAACTAATTCACGTTAAATAACTGATGTTAATAACAATATCTGCCAAAGTAGGTAGACATGGGTGCTAATGAAATGCGTGGCTACTAGAGCTGAGCACAACATGTTTGCTTGCTTAATCTTAATGGTGTACAGTATTTAATTGTTTTCTCTTTTTGTAGCGCTCTTGATTTTATGAGAACACTAAAACTGGTATTCTCTTTTAGCAGAAGTATGCAACAGCATTTGTTTATCTGCCAAGCAAGGGCATTAGTTATTGTAGTGTCCAAGCATATTTCACTAGTGCACACCGAATGAAAATTGTAAAATGAGCACACAAGTGTAAAAATAAGTGTATGTGTAAAAGAAAAAACAATAAAAATATTGCACACTTGACACAACTGTCGATTCAACTGTTGTACAATGGTTTTGTGTGTTTTTTCCATTGTTCTCTATTTTTTATTTACACTCAATTACGATCACCACTACAAACAGTATTCGCTCTTGAAAAAAACTACAATACTGCACTTTTTCATGGCTTGTGCTCACTTCTAGTGGCTACCACAAAAAAATACCGTATGCCGCCCACTTAAAAAGTAAAGTTTAATTTTTCTTCTCTTAAGAAAATCACATTAATTAATAACAATATTTCATTTAATAACAATTGAAAATACTGAACTTAAGTCCGATTAAGAAATTTTTCTTGATAAAAAATCCATTCAAGTTCAATTAAATTTAATGTATAGCTTAAACTTATTTTTTTATCTAAAAAAATTCAATTGTGTTAAGAATGAATCCGAATGACTAAAATGTGCTGCCGTAATTGAAGACTAATTTTGATCTATAATCCTCAGTGCCGTGATATATATATTTGAGTTATAACCCTTGAAAAATATTTTGTACCTACTTTTTGCAGTAAAAAAATTAAAATTTATTCCCATTATAGTGAAAATTATACACATATAAATTTTTTTTTCAAGATATTTAATGAACCATGTCTGAATAAACAGAAAAATTATTTTTATGAACATGAATAATTTTTGCTTTTATGCATTTTGTTCTTGTTTAAATTAATCAGTAGACTTTCAATCAAAAAAAATTCTTGAAAAAAGCTGAAAAAAACTTCATGTGCTTAGAAAAAAAAACCTCTTAAAATCTTAATGAGAATTACGCACTTAAATGTAACAAGGCCAAACATCTTCAAACGAAAACCTTTAAATTCATATGTATGAAGCTTTTTTGTAGCTTTTATCTAGATTTTTTTGGTGGAAGTCTGCTCAAGAGTTTTAGCAGGAACGAAACGTATAAGCAAAAGCAATGAAAAATTATTCATACTAATACCTTAAGGACTTGAGGTCAAATAAATATGCTTAAGCAACTTCAATTCGCACTTGTGTTCTGCTTAAGGAGCTCATCAGTAGGCTTTAATTAAAAATTCTTGCAAAAACTACAACACATCATATTATTATAGAAAAACTTTACAAATATTATTGAGAATTAAAAGGACAAATATTATAAATTAAAAGGACTCAAACAAAAACTTTACAGCAAGAAGGTTGTGGAAAAATAAAAACATATTCGGAATGGGATAAAGATGTTTGTTGTGAAGTTGGTTTTATTATGTTTGTGTACGTATGTAATTCTCAATAACATTTTGAGAGTTTTTCTATAAGCATGCAAAGCTTTTTTATGTACTTTTCCCAAGACATGCTTAGTTTAAGTTTGATGAGAGTTGCTTAAGCAATAACGAAATGCTTATGCAACATTAAACCAAAATAATTTTTAATGCATTCAAGACCTAAAGTCAAATAAATTAAATATACTTCAGTATTTATACATACGAAGAAATGCCTATTTGAAGGACCTCGAAAAATACTATTTTTGGAAGGGATACAAAAACTGGAACTAACTGGACTAAGTGTATTGAGTTAAAAATAAATTTTTAAATTTTTGTTTTACAAAAAAAACTGTGTTCCATTTAAAAAGTCACGGACCTATTGATCCACCCTCGTATATCGAGCCATAACCGCCAAAAAAAGCTTAAGCAAAATATTTTTTTAATTTTCGTTTTTTTTCGATTTTCGTCAAAAAAAAATCAGCTCGAAAATTATGTCGCTTAAGCTTTCTTAGCGGTTATGGGACGATATGCTTATGGTTATTCAATATTGAATCGATATTTCGAAACACAAATAATTATGGATACATTTGCTCTTTTAGTTGCGTTTAGGTAAATTTTTTGCGACATAAATTTTTTTGAGAAAAAAGATCATAAAATCTTAAGAAGTTAATCTGAGACGTTTAATAAAATAATAAAATATTAATTTCTTCACTTACTTTTAAATGCGATAAATTTAACCTTTAAAAAGCCTTTAATTTAATCTCTCAGAATGATCGATCTCAAAGTGAGATAAATATAATATTTTTTAAATTCCTCTTTTCATCAGTTCAATCAAGTGTTTCGCATTTGTTTGTTTTCAATTCCAAAAAAAATTTCATTAATTTTTATGTGCACTTTTATTTTGCCTTTTCCATGATCATTATTAAATTCATCAGTAAATTTATGTCATATTTGGAAACAAGTCATATTGATAAAGTGATAAACAATTATTGCTCTAGAATTTGTCATCGCATAAAATGTTACACCATAAATAATGTGCTACCATGTAAACGAAAACAGCAACAAAAAAAACTACTATGTTGAAAAATTGTAAATACATATTTAAAAATTAACTCATCGAAATGGCAAAAAAAACAACAACAAGAACAACGCAAAACGCATGAAATATAAACAGCCCAGCCACATTTAGATGACTACAAAGGCAGGGGAAAGGAAGAAAAATAAATTGCAACTTACATATATAAATGAGAGCTACAGTGGGCGTAAGAGGCCGAAATGCGACTCTAGAAAAGTCACAAAAGCATTGCAGACTTATCACGTTGTGCAACATTGTAATGTAATTGTAATCGTTTTTTTTGTCAATATGCATTAGGGCGGGTCGATTTATATGGAGGCAAAAAAATCGCTCAAATTACAAGGAAAATCTTATTCTAGGGATCAAAATAAGAAACTTTGGCGATGGAACCATGCCTCTAAAATGTATTTTGATGTCCCGACTTTTGATCTCAAGGGTCAAATTTTCCTTTTTTTAAAAAAATCTCTTTTTGACCCATTTAGAGTTCCTCAGTGGAGTCAAAATGTTTGAACGATCCTACTGATTTTGGAGGGCCGACGCACCTATGCCAGTGGCACACTCCCTGGAACCACCCCTGGGGGTTCCCAATGCAAACATTTTTTGAAATATTTGTATGGGGAACCCCAAGGGCTGGTTCCAGGGGGTGTATTAGTGGGGATCGGTCATACATTTTGACTCGATTGAGGAACATTAAATGGGTCAAAGTGAGATTTTTCAAAATTTGACCCTTCGGATCAATATCAAGAAAATTTTACCCTACGGATCAAAAGTCGGGACATCAAAATATATTTTAGAGGCATGGTTCCTTCGGCAAAGTTTCTTATTTTGATACCTAGAATACGATTTTCCTTGTAATTTGTGCGATTTTTAAATCGACCCGCCCTAATATACATATATTTTTGTTGCAGTTTTACTTTTTCATTTCAAAAAAAAAAATTAATTAAAAAAATTAAATAAAAATTTCCTTATGTAAGAAAAGCCAGTTAACGAAAAATAATAAAGAAAAACCTTTACGATGCTTGAAATAGCAAAAAAAGGAGACCCAATTATTCAAAAAATTGTAGTACTTTTTCAAAAATTGTGTTTCTTTAGTACTTTTTTCTTAAAATTTAAAACACAGTTTTTGTTAATTTTTTAGGTCAGTTTCAATTATTTATTTTTTAATTCGGTTAGAGCTGATGGCAAATTATAAATAAAAATAATAATATTTTTAATTCGGCATAAACAATGCTATGATGGCTTTTTTGAGGACATTTTTAATTTGGTGACATTTAGCATTTGAGAGCCAATCTCTACAAAAAACTTAAATGTCCTCAAACTAATTTGATATTGATATTGGTGTGCCGTTCTTATATATTTTTAGTTTGGGATATTTTTTTATTTTGTGGCTATTTTGGAGACAGGGTGACCGATGACATTTTTCAAAAAGTGGCAAAAATAGGTGATTTATCAAAAAAAGGGGCAACATTAAAACAAACGATACAACTACACTAAACTTTTTGTTTTTAATATATTATTATACTAAAAAATGGTGACAAAAAGTGGCGAGGCAGACGAAAAAGTGGCCATTTGCCACTTTTGTCGGTCAAACGGTAACGCTGTTTTGAGATCATTTTCAATATGGGGCATTTTTAATTTTTAGGGCCACTTTTACAAAAAAATTTAATGGCTTCAAGCTCATTTCATTTCATATTCATATATGTGTATATATATATTTTTAGTTTGGGACCTTTTTCTTCTTTTATGGTTATTTTGAGAACATTCTAAAATTTTTACCAAAAACAAACAAAAATGGCCTCAGACTCATTCGTTTGGTGCGCCATTCATATATATTTTTAGTGTGAGGCCCTCTTTCTTCCTTTTTTTGTCTATTTTGAGGACATTTTCAATTTGGTAGTAGTTTGTGAAAATGTCCTTAAACTCATTTAAGTTTTGTGCTCCTTTCTTATTTATTTTTAGTTTGGGACCATATTTACTTCTTTAATGGCAATTTTGAGGACATTTTCAATTTGGGGGCATTTAGCATTTTGAAATGGCCTCAAACTCAGTACTGTTATGAATTTAATTTGGGACCATTTTTTCTTCCTTTTTGGCTATTTTGAGGACATTTTCAAATAAGGGGCATCGAGTATTTTGCGGCCTGTTTTTACAAAAAATTTAAATGGCCTCAATCTCACTTCAGTTTTAATTTTAGTTTGACACCATTTCTTCAAGTTGTCTATTTTGAGGAAATTTTAAATTTTGGGGCATTTAACAATTTTGGGCCATTTTTTTTGGGTCTTTTACTTTCCTTATGGAATATGTATGTAAGTATAACAGATTAAAATATTTGAATTTATCACAAAATTTTCTCAATCCCCACTGTTGACAAGACAACTGAATGCCTCATCCTAAAGTCGTTCGTACATGTTGGACCAAACGTCATACTGTCTGTCCAAATGACGTTTGTAACGATTTGTTTCAATTTCCAAGCACTTTTTTTGCGTTATCAATTCACAGAAAGCATAAATGTCTTTGAGAACGAAAATTAAAAGTTTTTGTAAATGTCCAACCTAAACGACAATTGGGGACCCTAGGATTTCAATGTATCATGTCTATCATAATACGTCTGTGCATATATACATATATAAATACAATTAATAAAGGAAACACTACGAGTTCTTGCGCTTGATTGAGTCTGATATTTCGGAGTTATAAATCTCATCCGTGAGGAATGACAAAACCAAACTTAAGAAAAATTAATTATCAGCTGTTAAATCGTTTGTAAAATAAATTAGTGCTACCAGCTAAAAGTTGGGAACCTACAAACAAATATTGCACGTTTTTGAAAAAAGAAAACCGCAGGATATTGAACCAATATTTTTTAATCCCTCGAGTGAATTGAAAGTTAATATGTGCAAAAACACAAAAACACTTCTGAAGATCTGACCAAAACCTCACAAATACACATAAAATAATTTCTTTTTTTGCTTAATACCTTTTCAATGGCATTATTTTTTTACCATTTTCTAAATGTATTCCAAATTTATTAAAAATAATAAAGCAAATTTCTTAGAAAAACATTCAAAAGTTTGACCCTCTCTGAGTTTAAGTTGGTTGGCCGGAATGGATGTTTCTTCTCATACTCAAGTCCATGTGAATAAAAAAAAAGCAAAAAAATAAACAGAAAACAGAAAATTAAACATGTTGGTATGTGTTAAGCATGCTAAAGCAAAACTCATTCAATCAACATGCACGTTCTCGCTTACTGCCACTAACACACTTGCAACAGCCTGGCTACCGTACCCCCACTCGCAAGCGAGCTCGATGTATAAATGCATACATATGTGTGTGTGTGTGTGTATGCATAGTGGAGCGCTTTTTCCCTGTTGTTATTTTAATTTTGTATTTAGCCCCACCGCTTGGTTGTTTGCTCGATGGGTCGATCGTTTGTTCGGTCGTTGATTGTATATATTGTGTTATTATTATTACTATTGTTGTTGTTGCTGTTGCTGTTTTTTATTATTATTTTTATGGTTTTTGCCTGCTCGTTCGTTTGCTTTCTTGCACAGCTAACTGGCTGACTTGCTTGCTTTGGCATCAAGATAATATTTGACAGCAATAAACTGGCGACTGGCACGAGTTTGTTTCCCACGGTTTCATGGGCTGCATAAATGATGAAAGCATTCGGTCCCGCGTACTTGGAATTAAACCGACAACAACTACTTCATTTATAATGCGATCATTATAACAGCAAAGAAAAGAAATAAGAAATAACAGCCCAGACAACAACATCAGCAGCAACAACAAGGTTGAAAAAAAATACTATAAAAGAGATAATGTTGATTCTGTGTTTTTGTAGAGTCTTTGTTAATTTTCTTTTAACAATCATTGCTGTTGCTCTCCATAGATCGGGAGCAGGTATAGAAAGTATTTAGGTTCAAAAATAAGCATCCGAATTATGAATAACAGTTTTTGGAGTATTGTGGACCCCATTCTTTGTTACCCTATACAAAAAAATTATTTGGATAAAACAAACAATTATCTCTTCTTATTACTTTTTATACCCCGTTTGTTTGTAATAGTATCATTTTATTATTGGGAATAATTATTTCCCGGGGGAATATTTTTTAGTATAATCGGGCTGATACTTAATTTTAGTGTAGCTGTCTCTTTTTGATGTGTAAACCTCTATACGCTAAAAGCTAAAAATCTTTTTTAAAATACATTCACAAATTTTGAGTAAGATCGTACACTCAAAAAAAAATTAACTAAAACTTTGGAAAATTTTCTAAATTTGAATAAAAAAAGTTGTCGTATGGCGCCAAAGCTGTTTTTACTTGAAACCAGTAAAATATTTACTAAATTTCTAGTTCATTAATGAACTAATTTATGGAAATTATATTTTCATATATAAGTAAAATTTTCCTAAAATTAAGTAAAATTTTCCCATAAAATTCGGAGCTTTGCAAAAAACATTTTTCGTCTTTGATCTCAACTTTAGTAAATTATCCAATTTTTTTTGTATTTAATTCTGGTACTTATTTTAATTTTTAATTAAATTCTATACCAAATGATATGTTTTTTATTATTTATTAATATTATATTCTTAATTATAATTCACCATACATACATATAAATTCCTTGAGAGTTGACAAGTATTGAACCAGCAACCTTCTGATTGATAAGCAAGCACACTAACCAATTGCCTAACAAGGCAGCCTGAATAAGCATTGAAATTATTGAATTTTAAAATTTTATTTTATTAACAAAAAAATTTATTTCAAGTTTAAATATTCCCCGAAAATATGAAAAAATTTACTTAGATTTTTTGCTAAATGCAAATTAATAATAAATTCTATAATTCAAAGAAAAAATACTTAAAACTGGTAAATATTTTCCTCAAATTTAGTATACCTTTTTACATCTTTTAAGTAAGTCAAATTTCATAAACTAATCAGGAGTTATTCATTTCATTTATTTTTTGATTTAAGACGAAATTTACTAGTCTTTAATATAAAATTTCCTTCATTTGGTAACCATTTTTCTCCTCTTAGTAAATATTTCCTTTAAGTCAGTAAACATTTCCTGAAATGTGAGAAATTTATTGTGTATTTTTATGAACTATTTTTGAGGATATGAACTTCTTATTTTTTACTCGTATTAAGTAATTTTTACCAGATTTTTAAAAAAATTTACTTAAACTTAGAAAAAATTATTAAACTTAGAAATTTTGTTTACTTGAATTTAGGAAAAAAAATTTCTAAATAATAGTACATGTCTTTTTTTGAGTGTAAAGCATTATCAAATAGGTGTGAGCTATGTATGAGTGTATTAGTGTAATCATACGAACAGAGAAACTTAACATCTGCATAGAAATACACTCAATCAAATCTTAAAGCATATTTTTAGGAGCAATGTTAATTTTAATAAAAATTGCTTCTGAAGTGTACTAGTGTTGCAAGTGGGTATAATTTTATTAAAAAAATGAAAAATGTAAAATAATTATAAACTTTTAAATAAAAGAGCCTTTTAAACATCAAATATTTGTTTAAACGATATATAGCAATCTTTATAAAGAATTTATAATATTATAATATATTTTCATTACATACTGTTGCCTTAAAATGAAGCTGGTGCACGACGTCGATTGGGTAACAATCTCCATCTCATGCCAATTATTATGGGTGAAGATTTTAATACAAATTTTGCAAACCCACAGTCGCAAGCTTTATCAAAATTTTTAGCTGACGTTTTCCACTTGCATACGAGCAATTCTCCACAAACCTCCACAACTAATAATTCCACTACTATAGATGCAGTTTTCCATAGATTTTTAAATACAGTAGAGTCAAACATTTATATATCTTATTTTAGTTATTTTACTACATGAGTTTGATAGAGGTTTAACATAAAATGATACTGGAGGCGGATCTTAGACTAAGTTTCTGAATTGTAAAATTGCATATGAAAAAAAACTTTGATAATCGAAATTTCGACTTCCCATAGACAAATCATCAGTATCATTTTATATATTTAAATAACTTTTCAGTGAACCCCTCGTATAAAGAAAACCAACTATCGAAGCAGTCCAGTCAGCGAAAATAAACCAACGTCTGACCATCCAACTATTCATACAGCGATTGACTTTTGTATTTTGGTCATTAAATGGATGTTGTTTGAATTTCGATTGTTGTTGCTATAGTTGTTGCTGTTGCTGCTGCTGCTATTATTATTGTTGTATCTAAAAACATGCATGCACGCATACATACATACATACATACATTCACATAGATATAAAAACGTATTTGTTGTTTTGGGTTTTAGTAACGTGCGAAAAGAGTGAAATGACATCCGCGCGTGCTAGTGGCGTTGATGGGCAGTTATGATAAGTTGTATGTAGTTGTTGTTATTAATGTTGTTGTAGCTTGTTGTAGATGTACATATGTATGTTTGTAGTTTAGATTACGATTACACTATTTGCTATACTCTGCTCGATACCGGTTTGAGATGATTCATAATATTCAAAGTAATGAACGTGCAGACATGAACTATGTATTGTGAAATTCAAAAGTAAAACAGAGTGGACAACGCAAGCGAATGGCGAAAGGAAATGCAACAATTTTGCCAAAGAAAAAAAGGAAGGATTTACTCGTAAAGAACATTATGTGTGCGGGAATTTCAGACTGTTGCAATAAAATGCCACTTAGTTGAAAAGTTTTAAGCGTGTAGCCCATTGAGAAAGACAGGAAGTTTTAAAATTCTTGTAAACTTTAAACGTTTTGGGAAAGATCATTTTATAAAGGTGAATTTAAGCAGATAGAAATTTTTTATGGAAAGTTAAATAGGTAGATATTTATGAACATTTAAATAAATAAAAGTAAGGTTTCCCTGCAGACCCTTGTCTTGTCAGGTTAGGTTAAATAGAGGAGCCATTACTCCTGCTCTGCTCTCGCATGTAAATTAACGTAGAAAATTCGTCTACGAGAATTTCCTACTAGATTAAAGGAAATGTGTATAACGTTTGTTTAATCTAGGACACAACTCTCGTAGTCGAATATTCGACGTGACATACGCAATAGGACTGAATACCTCTAAGATGGGTACTGTCCGGTAAGGTGTCTCGACTGGGTGAAAGCTGGACAATGACAAATGAAGTGCTCCATTGTCTCGATGTTTGCCCTGCCTGCCCTGCATGCACCCTTATCTGGTTAATCTCCGGTAAGGTGTCATCTTCAAAAGAATGGGATCTTGTCTCGGTGAAAGCTAAACAAAGGCAAAGGAAGTTCCCCATTGTCTCGATGTCTTCAGGTTAAGCTATCTTTTCAAGCTCTAACTTTGGATGGTTACCCATAAAACTTATATATTACTATCCAATATATTGGAATAACAAAGAAACGGAGGTATACATATTTATTAAAAGGAAGGGTCTAGTAAACTTGAAGCATCACCTTGAAATAACCTGATTTTAACGACGATAGAAAGAAAGGAAACATTTCGAAGTGGAACTTAGAAGTATAATCATTGGCTTAATACGGGTACTACGATGACCCTTGGGCCAGCAGATGATCTGACTTTGGAGTTTAATTGATGGTGACGTGTCAGCATCATTCATCGAGCAAAAGCCGATGCTAATTTTTCTTCAAACAATACTACTGGCTACTTATTTTTATTTCATGCAGTTGCACCAGAGACAGGAAATCGCGATTTTAGTCGACACCCAGGCAGCACTTCTTTCACTAAGATCACTTAAAACTTCCTTAATTTTAGTTAATCAAGGTAAGGATGTGCTATCCAAACCTTTTCGTCCGACCGGCACCATTTTTATCTGGGTTCCTCTGCATATTAACTTCATCGGCCACTAGCTTAAGGATGAACTAGCAATGGCTGGCTCCTCTAAGGACGCCTGTAATGCATTGTTAGCTGCAGTGCCGTTTAACAACATTAAAATTAATCCCCATTATCGTGGCTACTACGACGTTTTTGTAGTATAAAGCACTATTGAACAAATTTTCTTTAATCTATTACCAAATTGTTGTAGTCGAAGTCGAAGGATCACCAAGAAAGTATGCCATGTTTCCACAGTAAATGCTCAGAAAGAATAGTAATGAAAAATAGGAAAAGCAACTCGCAATTGGTCGCGGTATTGACGGAGCACTTAGCGATGGGCAGACATGCCAGTAAGAGAGGTCTTCCCTATAATATATTTCGTAGCAACTGTGAAGAACAGAACAAAAAGAGATGGTTTCTCACCTTCTCTGCGATTGTCCGGCGAACTTCATTCGTCACCTTAACGCAACGAGGTGGATCTGGTGCGACTGATCGCTGGATTCAGAATTGAAACCATACCATAGCTTAGGACTTGTCAAAACGCAATCTAACTATTCTAGTTAATGGTTTGTATGCAAAAAGGTGCCACGCAAACCAAACAACCAACCAACAAAACAATCAACTAACCAACCAACCAACCATATCACGCTAAACAGTCATTTGACCTCGGGAATCATTCCTGTTTGTTTTCCATCCTGTTTCCATCTAGTTATCAAATGTCTAACGGTCCAGTCCACCATATACGAAGTAATTATGAACAGTTCCTTCAGTACCTCAATCCTTTACTTCTTGATATTGATATTGGTTCTAATAGCAATCAGCTTAAGTGTTTTTTTAATCTAAAGAATAATTAAAAGCTGACTTTATATTAAATGATGATGAGAGAATTCCCAAAATCCTTTAAAAAATTACCTTAATCTCACTTTCATAAACACTTATTTAAAATTCTGAATAAAAATCGATTTTCACAAATCAACATCATATGAAACCAATTCTTATATGTACATGCTTACATATTCATTTTCATATGCAAAAGTACATATCGCACACTAAATCATAAGCAGTCACAACTCAAAATTATCAAAATAATTTTTTTTTAATAAACCAGTTCAGTAAACAAATCTCTAAGGGCCATTATTACAACTTGAAGTTAGTTAAAAGTATGATTTTGTCGAATGTATAAAACGCTATCCATTATTATAAATTTAATTTAACTTAGCAGGAAGGATACATTTGCCTCTACCTTAGCGCTTACTTTGGGTAAAGCTAAAATTCTACTGGTGGAAAACTTTTTATACGTCCGATAAACTCCTACTTTTAACTAACTTTAAGTTAATGACCCTAAGGAACGCAAAAAATTGTTTTTGCACACAGTGCTTTGGAACAATATAAAATACTGTTATGTTTTCTTTTTAAGATACATACTTGCGTCTTTTGTACAGTTACCACTGAGTTTTTGCCCCTGCTGAATATCTGGGTACGATATATGCATGCCAGTCAGAATAGCAGCGCAAGGCAAAGCTTTGAATAAAAAGATCGTTATAACATTTGTCGATTTAGGCACGATCCAATGATCCATAAAACATAAAAAATTGCTATGACGATTCCTCAATTGTAATCGTGCCGTATAACACACACAAGACAAGCTACTGCCATACTGCATACATACATACAAACATACATACTTACATACATATATGCAAACATACATACTTACACACACGCCTGTAATAAGGAAAAAAGGGGTTCACATTGATCGTTCGCAAACACAAGACTGAAGAATAAAGAAAGAAGGAAAAAACCAAGGCCCCATACTTGAGATAAAACGTATGTACGTACATATGTATGTACATACAAATATACATTTGTATGTATGTATGTATGTATTCATCCAATACTAAAACATCGTCACCAAAGCCTTTTTGCTTCGATATAAAAACGTTAATAGCCACAGCCAAACCAAACAGAGCAATAAAATCAGAAATAACAACAACCAAACCAAAACAGGGACGTAAAGATAAAATGTACAAATAAAAAGTAAACTGATTTTAATGAATTTAGGGTACTTTATTTTAAGCACTGTAAAGTACGAACTGAGCAATACTTTATGAATAAAATATGAATCACGCTTATGGTAAAAATTTTACTCTCGAAATATATTCCCTTTTCGGTAAATTGCAATCGCTAGCTAACACTGTGTTAACAAGTGTGTAAATGACTACTTAAGTCATATCTGCGACGAAATATATTAAAATTTTATCATTTGACAGGTACTTAAAGCAGGGCGCAGTCGGATTATTTGATTTTAAAATTTTTGTTTGTATTATTTTAAATTCCCGCTACCCCAATTTTCGAAAATCGACTTTTCATCATATTTCGACGTTATGAAGTCCTGGGAGTCGATGCTGACTATTTTTCGCAATGATAACCATTTCTCCCTCCGGTTCTACTGCTACATAAGTATTAATTCAAAGGTGGTAGTTCAGCTAATGCTACTTTCTAATAGATTAGATCTCTCTTTTTCTTATTTTCTCTTCTGCACTAAGACTTCTTTTGCAAAGCGCACACATAATTCCAAGTCTAAATTGATGCTAAAACCAGGTCAACAATGTTGTTGGGCGCGTTTTGGAATCGGATGGCTCTTTTCAAGGAGCTTCTCTGGGTATGCATCGCGGGCAATCAAAGAAAACATTCTGTGCGGTTTTCCCTATATCAATACATTCTGGGAACATATCTCCGTTGTCGTGTCTATACCGGTTAACAACTGGTTTAAATGAAAGTTGACCTATCCGCGCTTCATTTCTACCCAATCTGTTATTCTAGGGATGAGTATATTGGTCCATATTTCTTTTTTTGTGGAAGTGGTCTAATCGTGTTGCTATCCATCCACTAGTTGGCATACACTAACCCAGTTTTCCCTGCAATATGATTCTCCTTTTCATCATTCCCGTAATCACCAAGGCTGTGTCTGTCGACACTGTGCGGAAGACAGAAACGAACCTGTTAGATCTCCTTCTGTAGGCTGCGTCTATTCCCATCCTATAAGTATTTGGACTCATAGTATCAGCCATATATAAGGCAATTCATTTGACTACTTCCATCTTCAATATCTGTTTCTCTGCCTTGGACCGTCCGGATTGTGCATTAATCGCACAAGTGCCGAAGTTGTTGATGCACCCTTATCTCCTACATATTTTGAATATTCCTTGAACGTCAGTCGGTGGTCAATTACAACTCCCCAAGTACTTGATTGCATGCTTAGAGATTATTGGCTGATCGCCCACAGTTATTGTAATGAGCTCCTGCAAAACGAATAATCTGCGCACCAATAGGAAGCTCAAGCCTCAGTATATCATCATATGTACGTGAAGTTCCATATAATTGGGCCTAGCATCGAACCTTATTATAGCGCATATGACTTTCTTCCATTATCTGTGTGGTATAAAAGCAATCTGTTCTTAAAATAATATGTAATTAGCTCCAGGAGGTGTCTCGATATGCGCTTCCCGGCGAGCGCAGCAATTGTGACGTCCCAGTATGAATGTGTTTTTGACATACAGAGTAATGGCGATGCAGTAATCTTTATAATTTTTCAGCCAGTGTTCTCCTTTAATGTTATCTTCCGCCATGGTTGTGACCTCTTCTATGGCGTTTACCGTAGAGCATGCTTTCCGGAAGCCAAATTGGCAATGCCGTTCTTTTGCAGATTATCTTCTCCAGTAGTTTACCGACTGTATCTATCATATAGAGCGGGTGATATCCCGATGCGTCTTGCGCGTTATTGCCTTTCTGGATGAGGACCAACTTTTGCCTTTTAAAAATCTTTGGAAATGTCTTCTCCTTAGAATTCCATCAACTCCAGGTGATTTCTTCAATTTAAATCTCATAACTTAAAATCTTCTCAATTAATTCCGGAATAAGTATATATGAATTTATTAGTTATAACTTCATGGCAGTGGGCCGATAAAATCAGTACATTGCGCCGATAATGGCATCTCGGCTTAAGAATGTGTCAACTGCTCGGAAACAAGTCTGATGCATTCGAAAGATAGTTAATCGATACAGTTTCAAAAATAAAATGTTCGTAAAACAGTTTTGTAAACAAATTTTAAAATACTAAGCTGATTAAGTTTAAAATTAAATCAAATCTTAACCTTCAAAAGAAACGTTGATTGCCTTCAATTTGACTAAAATCAAAGGATTCGTTCGCGAGATATCGTTGACGAAAATTTTTCAAAAAACTGTTGTTTTTCCTAATAACTTCAAACGTTTGTTCCAAATCGATTTTAGTTTAGATATTCGTTGATTTTTATAGACTTAAGTAGATGTCTTGGATCCAAAATCTGTAGAATTTTTTGAGAGTCATCGTTGTTGAAAGTTTACAAAACGAATGTTTGTATTATATTACCCCGTAACTTCTTTGTCAAATTGATTTTTGATACACGTAACATAATTTTTTTTCGAGTTAACCATTGGAAAGTTTCAGGGAAAGCCTGTAAGGCCAATCGATTCCCATGTATATTTTTAAAATTATTTTAATAACAAATACTCAAAGTCTCTGGCAGAAATTG
This sequence comes from Tachina fera, assembly GCA_905220375.1. Classification (NCBI taxonomy): domain Eukaryota; kingdom Metazoa; phylum Arthropoda; class Insecta; order Diptera; family Tachinidae; genus Tachina; species Tachina fera. The sequence continues at coordinate 185,087,621 of LR999963.1, forward strand.
AACCCGCGACCGTCAGAATATCTACTAGCTTAGTATACTGCCTATTAGTCAAGAAGATACTCAACGGTATGAAAAGTTCAGCTGATACAGATTTATTTTCCATTATTTTTGCATTAAACATCTCGAAGCGTCCTTGTATTAGGACAATTTTTTTAGGTGTGTTCGTGCTAATTCTTAATCTTATCACCCTTAAACCTTCTTACAGTTGTTTTTCTATTAGTATGTACCGTTATGGCACAAGTCTATAACACATAAATATGTCAAACTGACATATTTAGAGAAAACTTATCAAATAAGCATTAAGTACCAGTTATTACATATCTAACTACTTTACATTTGTACCAGCTTGGCCATTCCTAACCCATACAGTATCTACAATATATGAACATACATATACACAACAAACATCTTGTTATAAATGGAAGGCATGTGCGCTGTCGATAGCCCGACTGCCGCTGCTGCTGCCGTTTCTGATTTTACACTCTGCCCCGTTCCACGAGTACTTAAAAGACCCCAATCGTACAGTCATGCTGGCGGCATTAAGGCACTCAAACTCAACCACACAAATAAAGCAAAAGCAACTAAAAAAAAAGAAAACTAAATAATAATAAAAAAAAACAAAATGAAATAATCAAGTACGGCAGTTAGGCAGCCAGCCAGTCATACAGCCAAAAAGCAACAACAATAACAACAACGGCTTAGTTGTACATTCATGCACACACTTCCATCCAAACATACATAAATAGCAGCAGCAACAACAACAACACAACAATCCGGCAATCTAACCATTCAACCATCCAACAAGCCAGTCGTGAGAAATCGACTACAGAATAGTTTCCCACGGTATAACAATCACAACTTAAGTCGACTCGTTCGTTAATCGTTGTAGTTGTTGTTGCTGTTTTTGTTGTTATTGTAAATGTGGCAGTTATTGTTGATTTTCTTTTGTTGTTGTATTCACTATGTACTTTTTACTTTTTGTTATGCGGACGGAGTGTTGTGTTGAACTAAAAATATATTTAAAAAAAATTTACTACAACAACAACATTGAAAAATATTCTCTGCGTGCGGGCACAAGGGGGATGACGTAAAATGTTCACACAGTCCATGTTACGGCCTTAGGAACGAATGCAGCAGCTATAACCATTTGCTATCTCGTTTACTCTAGCAGACATTTTTAAAGCATTCACATCGTTGATCGCACAACACACTCCGTGTACTCTGGCATTTATAAAAGGCATGAGCTTAGAGCACCGTTGAATCATTTTAAAATTAAACGTTAAACAGTTAACAACGACGCAACTTTACACGTTGGTTGTGGTTGCTCTTTGCCAATACTTTGAAAAATACTGCAAGAGGACTTACATACATACTGCATCAAATATTACAACAACAACATCTTCCTCATTGTAATAATTAAGTGGATAATAAAATACATAAATCTTAATCATCATTTGGATATTGGAATAAAGAAATGGTCTTAGAAATGGAAATGTCAAAAACTTATCAATATCGCAAGGTCATGAAGCCAATGTTGGAGCGCAAACGTCGTGCTCGCATCAACAAGTGTTTGGATGAACTGAAAGACATAATGGTCGAGTGCTTGACCCAGGAAGGCGAACATATAACACGTTTGGAGAAAGCTGATATTTTGGAATTAACCGTTGAACACATGAAGAAATTGAGAGCCCAAAAGCAATTAAGATTAAATGGCAATCCCGACTCAAAACTGACTATAGCCGAAAGTTTTCGAGCCGGCTATATACATGCCGCCAATGAGGTCTCCAAGACCTTGGCCACTGTACCTGGAGTAAGTGTGGATTTGGGCACTCAGCTTATGAGCCATTTGGGTCATCGTCTCAACTACCTGCAAGTTATTGTACCCACCGCAGTTACGCCCTTGACGGTAACACCAGCTGCCAGCAGCCACTTCTCTGCTCTAGCCGCTCAAACTCACTTGGGCTCTACATTGATATGCAGTTCTCCAGAACCTTCACTCATCACACCACCACCCTCAGAATGCGGCAGCAGTGATAGCGGCACTTGCAGTCCTACACCCAGTGAAACAGCTTCCATGTGGCGTCCTTGGTGATAACAACTCTGGCAGTGTATATCCTAAGGTGTCTACCAGAAAGAAACACCTGTGATGTGAAAATTCAAATTGCAAAAAGCTTTTGCAGCCGGCTTATTTGACAATGGCCGGGATTTTTTTTGACACGCGGATTCGACTGATAGCCGATCTAAGGCTGTAATAAGTTGTCATGAAGCTGCAAGGGTTTAGCCTAGCAACTGCATAAGTTGCCTGCAGCCAGAAGGGCTCAAAATGCCGACGCTTTTTAAAACTTTTGTAAAAAAAATTGCAAAAATTATTTTAACAAATATTTATATGTAATAAAAAGTTTAAAAGAATTCTTTTTTAAATATCTTTTGTTTATTGGTAATTTCATTAGGCAGTTCCTTTAACAGCAGGCACTTAAGGTGCGTTCAGACTGGGCAAAAATTTGCCCAAAAAGCTTTGAAAAACCTTTTGATTCGGACACGTGTTTATCAAGTTAAACATTTCATTTCTGAATGAAAAAATTCTTCATTAGTATTTAGTGGTTACACTTTTTGAGGGCAAATTTTTGCCAAGTGCTACCGTTCCCTTTATAAGTATTTTTGGCAAAGAAAGTTATTGGGATTTCGTGTTGTATAATTGAATTTTTTAACACATACTAAAACCTTTATCAGAGATAGTTTGAATTTTTTGTTTCTAATAATATTGGAATTTTATTTCAATTACACTGGACCTAGTCTGGATATGTAGAAAGAAGCCTGTTAAAACTGCATAATTATGTACACTAATTAATCGCTTTCTCCCAAATCTTTGAGTGGGAAATAATTTAAATCGATTTGGGTAAACTTAACCATTTTTGAAACTTGATATAAGTGGTTGTTCTGGAACTCGAAAGATTTTAAAATATCAAGCAAGCTCTTCACAAAAGTTTAGTTATTATTAGAATTTAATGATACATACTTTGCACGTCCAAAATGTAGTGTTTAAACCATTCCTAGCCACCGAGGGAAATTTATCACTGTATGTCTATATATTTGCAAATATAAGAAGTTGATTACAGTTCGGCCCTCTGGTGACACACTTTGGCAGAGTATGGTCTAAAAATAATAAAAATGAGAAGAGATTTTAAGATGAGTACAGGGGTATATCAAATAAAAGTGTATAGCATATTTAGTAGATCGATTGAAAAATATTTATTATGCTGAGTACACAATTGGCATTTCTCTTGTTGTCATTTTCCAAATGTGTGCAATACCGTTCCCATTATGTTTTTGGTTTGGAATGCAATGCCACACAGCGAAAATAATAAAAATGACAAACGTTGCCACTAATACACAGTATTGCGATGTAACAAACTATTATTAAGTTCCTTAAAATTATATCTTTCAAACATAAACCTCGACCAACAAACGAGTGCCCATATTTATGATTAAATAATATTTTCATATAAAAATTTAACAAGTATAAAAAAGTCTTGAGTAAAGATCTTCCTAAATCATGAAATACGTTTAATTAAAAAGAAAATAGAGCTTTAATTCAAGACACGAAAAAAAGTTTAAATTTTCCAGTCCTGGTGCCAGATTCCGCAACTATGAGTTTTGAAGTGTTCACCAATTTCAGTGTTCACAATTCACCGAACTTTTTCCAGTGAAACATTTTGACATAAGTGTTCACTATAAATGTCTAAATAATTCATTCTCACCCTTGCAAACGCACAAATCAACAAGTGAACACAAAAATTAGTGAGCACTTCAAGACGCACCGTTTCGGAGTTCGGCCCCTGGAGCCATATTGTTGACTTTTCTGATTTTGAATACTAATGAATTTTTTTTGAAAAATATAAAATTATTTAAGTTGCTTATAATAGATGATTTTTAAGAGCTTTCGAATTTGATTTAAAAAAAAACACAAAATTTAGACAATAGCATAAAATCTTTGTTTGAGTCGATAGAACGATTTATATAATGCAATGTTGACCGCGGTCACATCTCTCCAACATATCGGCCGGTATCTCAATAATAAATTTTTCAATATCAACTTCCAGTGTGTCAGCCTGTTGCAGACTTATCTCTATAGATATAAGCCTTAACATAGCTCCACAAAAAATAGTCTGAAGGGATTAAATCGCACGATATAGGCGGAAAATATTTTTCACCGGTATCGCCTCTCAATTGGGCCCTTGTTTCGCGAGCTGTGGGACATGTGGCACGGATACAGCTGCTATATTTTCATCTGTCCGCACTCTACTTATTTAATTGAATGTGAAATTTAACCACAAAATTCCAAATAGCCGCCGTTCGATAAAACTGACCAAAAAATTGAAGAAGTGCACGGATGTAATTTTTTAAACGAGCATGCAAGCGTTTTTCGTTTGTATGGCGATTCATAATTAAATTAAACACCAAACTGAACATGTTTAATAGTAACATGTTAAGCTTGGTACTCTGTTAACAAACTATGTACATGTAAAAGTATTTGGTATGAAATATTTTCGAAATAAATTCGCTAAAGTAGTACTCTGTTCTTATTGCGAAAAATACGCAAAATCTATCTATCTGGTAGCATGTTTTTCAATGCATAATGACTCTGGCATCATTTTATTTTCAGCTGCGAAACAACATGAGCTGTACTTTTTTTGCACGGAATTTTAACAATGTTGCATACTTTCAAGCAATAAAACGGGAAAAATTTATAAAAAAAACCCCGACTTGGGCAAAGTTTAGTACATGTTAAATTTTTCCCGCGAAATAATCAATTATAATGAAATTTTTTCACAACTTCGGGCAGAGTACCAGGCTTTACACGAAATCAGCTGAGCTGCCAACAACAGTGTTGTCAAAAAAAAAAGTTGCTGAAAAATAACACTTTATATACCGAAACAATTTTAGATTTCCCAGCTCTGTAGCTGTACTTTTTATTTTTCTAATTTTTTATACCAAATTATTTCATTCTAAAACAAGAGGGTATTAACTCAAAATTTTTAGAATTTCACTTTTTGCAAGAAATCAACTAATAACATCAATATCTACTGTAAAAATTTCAACGTATTCCGATTACTCTTTCATCTCTAAAACCATATTTGAGGCCGTTTTTGTGATAGTGCAGTAGGCACCAAAAAGGTATTACATATATTGTAATCTACTCTACCACTACTGTGGTATGTTTTCATAAAAAATTAATTATTTTGATTTGAGTCTTTATTCATGTCAAAACTAATAAAATTTTTAATCTAACTATAAACAGGTTTTCATCTGTAGTCATAATTTTAAAATTTTGAGTTAATACACAAAAAGAAAAATTAATTTAATCTACTTACTTTTATATACAAACAAATTTTAATTTTCCAACCCTGGAATCATTCTTTTACAATTTTTGTAATTCTTATACTAATCTATTTCTTTAAAACAAATATAAGATACGTTTAACGTACAGAGAAAAAAAATATATATACATATGTTTTAGTTAGTAAATTTTATATACAAAAAGAAATAAATTTTCCAACCCTGGAGTGGACATTTTGATTTTTTTTAGATTTAATACCAATTTAATTCTTACTGAAATATAAAATGGGTTTAATTAACAAAAAAAAAATATTTTTATCTAGTTAGTTTTATATGCGCAAAAGAAAGTTTAAATTTTCCAGCTCTGAAAAAGTCTTTTTGATTTCTAACTATTTTGGAACATTTCTGACATACGAGTCGAAGACAGAAGTCTCTAGCTTTTCTGGGTGCTGCAGAAGACCTATTCACAGACTGACGGACGGAGAGACAAACCGCGCTATTCGTCTTCCCTATTCATTAGGACACATCATATATGTACATAATTTAAGGGTGGCATACGAATATTTGTGGAAATTCTACACGGAATGATCAATTTTTATGTCTAAGGGTATATAGTCTTATTTTCTCCAAAATTAGTAATGTATAAATACCGCAAAAAACATTTTTAGAGCTAATAAAGTCTCAGTTAGCCGACTGTAATGTAATGTAACTGCAACAGTAGGAAACAGCTGATCGATATTGTTATGTGAAAAGTAATGAAAATGGTTATAGAGATGTAATGCAACGTAACATACTTTTCATATAAAAATATCGAGCACCTGTTTCCTACTGTTGCAGTTACATTACATTACAGTCGGCTAACTGAGCCTTAATGCAGAGTAATGCATCATAACGTATTATATTTAATAAAAAAAATTGATACAAACGCCCTGTACTATCCTCTCTTGAGAGAAGAAAATCTTTTTAATACAAGTATGTATTTTCTTTGGGTTGTATATTAAGTGAAAACCTTAAAACTAATTTTCTACATACGAGTAATTACGTTGCAAAAGTATGTATGAATTTAAATATTTCATTCGAAATTCTAAGCACATTCTTTTTAAGCATTTACAATTTACATACAATTTATTCAAAATAATTTTACTCTAATGTAGGCCAAACAACTCAATTAGGGTCAACATTTGTATGGGCCAGTGTTTAATTAGACTCTACACATAATTTCAATACTTATGCAAATTATGCTTGTGGTGTTTTTTTTTAAGTATGTACTCGTATGACTGGCTGGTGGTGGTGGCACTCTATAAATCTGCCCCAACTATTTAGTTATAATTAATTCAGAGATTACAAGCTTCCAGTTGTATTTGTGCAACTTGTGAAATGTGTTTGAGATGACAGTTTTGATTGTGTTTATGAATTAACTAACCAGCATACGGGACATTTGATTATGAGTAGTTAACTTCATTTTAGTTTAAAATCTGAAATTATGTTTGTTTTATAGAATTTTTGTATGTGTTTATGTAGATAAATATTTCTATCACAAATTCCGGCATAAGGTTTAAAATTTTATGTTTGCCTAATAGCAAAATAGTTAAATGTTAAAGTAATTTTAAAAAGTTGTTTGTCGTCTTCCACATTAAAGTATAACTTTTTCTTAAGTACGTCCATGCACATTGTTAGTTTAATTCAGAAAGGCGCTCACTTACTTATTTTCGATACTTTGGATGTTCTTCTATCGAAATATACAAAAAAAAAACTCGAATTAAAAAAAACTAATGAATTAGGGCCTTTCTATATTAAGGTAACGATATGTAATTTTAAAAAAGAGACTGTAACGAAGCACTTGATTGCATATAGTGACGTAACAAAAATTTAACTAGTTGGCTCAGAATTTTGTAATTTAGTAAACCTTAGAAATTTAGTGAAGTTAGAAGTAAAATTGCATCAATTAATAAAATAAGTTAAATAAAATAATGTGAAGTAGTTGCATAAACTTTAAAGCGAAAACTTCCTATAAGACAATATCTTCGGTTAAGTTTCATGTAAAAAGAAATTTATTTTAGTGTTTTTATGGGAATTTTTACAATTTAAGTTTTAAATTTGTAAACGCACTAATAATCCCAAAATTATATTTTACTTGTTCAGTAAAATATTTTTTAATAAAATACATTGAAATTGATTATTTGAAATTTATTTTAATTTTAATTAATTAAAGCAATAAAAAAATATCGTTAACATACACTTAAGAAGTTAACATCGTGGTGTCCCATTAGTGAATAACATAACATTATGGGTTTTAAGAGCTCTTGATATACAAATTATAATAATAAAAAAATATTGTTAACATCAACATTGCTGAGCAGTATACTTTTAGAAGTTAACATCGTGGTATTCCATTAGTGAATAACATAACATTGTGTGTTTCATAGGCTCTTGATATAAATGTTAAGCAAATAAAGTATTATGATTCAAGTTGCTCCCTCAGCCAACATATTCTCCAGATTTAGCCCCTAGTGCCTACTTCCTATTTCCAAACTTAAAGAAATGGCTAGGTGGAAAGAGATTTAGCTACAACGAAATATTGACCAAACAAATGCCTATTTTAAGGACCTCGACTAAGTGGTCTAAGTGTATTGAGTTGAAAGGAGATTATGTTGAGAAATAAATTTTTGTTTTGCAAAAAAAAAACAGACTTATTGATCCACCTTCGTATACGTAAATTTTTTCGTTGTCGAATCACAATACAGTCTTTCAGACTGCGATTATGGCTATAACGGCAGGCATTAAATGGCTAAAGAAAATTTACTACCATCTCTATTTTTACGTTTAGTAGAAAATCTATCGAAGCCTTAAGAAATCATGAAGAAGTACAAAATTCAAAAAAAATCCCCAAAATTAAAAAAAAAATCGCCAAAGTTAAAAAAAATCGCCAAAGTTAAAAAAAAGCGCCAACTAAAAAAGCGCCTATATGAAAAAAAATCGCCAAAATGAAGAAACACCAAAAACCGAAAATCGCCAAAAATTAAAAATAAAATCGCCAAGAAATAAAATAACGCCAAAACGAGACAAAAAAGTGTCAAAACTAAAAAACTTGCCAAAATGAAAAAAAACTTCAAAATCGAAAAAATCGCCAAACGCAAAAAAAAAATCGCCTATATGAAAAAATCGCCAAAATTAAAAAAATCGCCAAAATGAAAAAAATCGCCAGAATTAAAAAAACTTCAACAACGAAAAAAAAATGCCGAAACTATATTTTACACAGGTATTGTAGAGAAATCTAGATAATATGGACTACAAGACATCATAGTGTCTCTGGAAACTCAGAGGCGCATAAGGTTGCAAAGATGGGATCATTACTTAACAACATCACACTAAAAAACTTCAAAACTTTTTAAGAATTAAAAACATGAATCAATTCGGCTATAGAATAATACATCAGAGATTAGCAGAACTCTACTGTTAGAAGAGTGACAGAAATTCTCTGGGAAAACCGAAATATAGAAAAGACAAAAGAGATTCCAAATTTAAACAAGCCAAAACTTCGAAATTGGGTTAAAATAATAACTGGACATACATAGCATGGTTTTTGTTGAGGATATGACATGTAGTGCCAGCCAAGAGGAAGATGATGAAACTCTCGGGCATTACTTGTCTCACTGTCAGCATTCAGTCTGATTCAAAGACAAATCTTTCTTCTGGAAACTATACCAGATATAGAATATTTTAGAGATTCAGACTGGAAACCCTTAAAATTATATTGAGAAAACTAGTATGCTAACCTGAATAAATATTATAGGTTTTTACCGGACTGCGCAACATCAATGGATCTGTCCTAATCCCGGGAGTCACTGAAGGCTTCTGTTGGCCGCCATAGGTATCATTCGACAGGTATTTTAAACTCATCTTTAGGTTTCTCTTATGATTTTTCATTTCGAATGATCATTAAGGATATTTAACGGTTCAAAGTTGGTCGCAGTTGGGTAATTTTTAGGGTTCCGTACACCAAAGGTGAAAAAAGGAACCCTATTGTTTTCGCTACGCTGTCCGTCTGTCCATCACACGCTATTTTCTCAGGAACCGTTAGAGCAACGGACCTGAAATTTGGACAGAGTATGTAGAACCTTGGCCGCTACAACAACAAATACATAAGAATTTAAAATTAAAGGGTGTTCCAAAAAGAAAATTTTTAAAATTCCATGTAATGTGCATACAATTGTATGTACATATGTATATTGACCCTTGAAATTTGTAAAATTAGTGTATTTTTATATAGACTACAACAATTAACACTAAAATTTAAAAAAAAAGTTAATTAAAGGGTGGTCCATCAGTTAATGCAATTTTGACTATGTAATTTTGACAACTTGCTATATCTTGGATACCGTAAGAGGTAAACTCTTGAAATTTTCAAAAACGGTAAAACTAAAAAATCCGAAAATTATAAAATTGCCAAACCGAAAAAATCGCCAAAACCTGAAAAAAATTGCCAGATCGAAAAAAATCGACAAAATTACAAAAAAAAATTCTAGCACTAAAATAAATCGCCAAATTCGAAAAAATCGTTTAAATGATAAAAATCGCCAATATGAAAAAACGCCAAAAACCGAAAAAATCGCCTAAACGCGAAAAATGAGCCAAAACCAAAATAATTGTTTATTTGAAAAAAAATCGCCAAAATGAAAAAAATCGCCAAAATCGCCAAATTTTAAAAAAATCGCCAAAACGAAAAAAATCGGCAAAATTTAAAATAAACGCCAAAAACCGAAAAAAATCCTCAAAACGAGAAAAAAGTGCCAAAACTAAAAAAATCGCCAAAACCAAAAAAAAATCACCTACATATATGAAATAAACGCCAAAATTAAAAAAATCGCCAAAATAAAAAAAATCCCCAAAATAAAAAAAGGCCAAAATAATAAAAATTGCCAAAATTAAAAAAACTTCAAAAACCAAAAAAAAAAATCGCCAAAACGTGAAAAAAAGTGCCAAAACTCAGAAAGCGCCAATAAATTCCAAAAACCCCCAAACTAAAAAAAACGCTTAAAACCGAAAAAAACCCAAAAACGAAAAAAATGCCAAAACTATAGTTTATATTGTTCGTATTGAATTACATATGTATCTCGTGCCCGTACGGAACCCTTCGTGCGCGGGTCAAAGTCGCACTTCACTGAATTTATTTTTAACTTGAATTGGGTGTCTTCCTATTGTCTCTTATTAAGAGCGCACAACACGCTATAAAAGTATAAGTGTAATCCGAAACTGATTTAGTAAATATTGATTGCCCACTTGCAATCTAACCTAACTTAAACTGCTCAAAACTAGTCCTATCTCCGTATAATCTAATTTTTTTTATTAAAAACTTGTTACCGGATATGGAAAAAAATTCTTATGTACTTAACAAATTAATTCTTAACAATCAATAAATATATACATTCAATATACTCGTGGAAGTATGTAAACACAAATATATCATCTAAATTGCATTAACATGGAAAGTGTTAACGTTTGAAATTGTTATTAATATGTTGCACGAATTAGGCAACCCAATCAAATTCCCAACCAAACAACGATGCAGAGGAAAAACTAAAAAAAAACCTCATATGCCGACAATACATTTATGGAAATTCGGATTATAATGGGAAACAAATGCACACACACATACACACACAAACCTCAGCAGCCACACCACATTATATTTATAACTACAAGTAGATATGTTTGTTAAAAAAAAAAAATAAAAATTATCCAACAATCCCAGTGGCATAGTGAGCGTGTGCCATTCATTGTCATGTAACAGCATCCCATATTTACAAACGTACAAGCACCGTCCAAACAGCAAACAAAGTAACGTCTTTAATTTAAGATAAACCGGATTTAACAAAAAGCACTTTATACTGCAGCAACTAACTATTGTTGTTGTTGTTGTTGTGCTGGCTGTCGGTTAGTTGGACTGACTAGCTCCACGGTTGATTATTTGTCTGGCTGTGGCACATGATGCTGATGGGTTTCTTGCTTTCTTAGAGAGAGAGAGCGGTACAACAATGAGCAAAAGCAACAACAATAACAACTTTAGCATCCATTTGATTTTGAATTTGAATCACAACACAAGATCGTGTGTCCATAATCACTATAATGTTTATACCATCTTTTTTATTATAATCAAACTTTAACTCCTCTTTCCACATGTTCCCAACAATCTAGTCTTGCACTGTAAATTCTTCTCGTGTTTCCTTTATTCTCATCATTTGTAATGGAAACTTATGCATACTTCTAATGAAAGTAAGAGATTTGTCAAATAAGTTTGCATTAGGGAGACCAGATTTAGTTTAAACGTACTTTTAAATGGGATTTGGTACTTTTTTTTGGTTCCTTCTAAAAGTAGAGTACACGTTGGCGAAACTCTTTGGCTATCGAAACACTTTGTGCATAAGGTGGATCCGTTAAAGTTAAGGAGAATGTATAGCGCAACATAGATATCACTTTTATCTTCCGGAAATGTGGCTTCAAAACACACCCACCCGGTACCAGTAATCAATTAATGAGTAATCCACAGCAGTATTTAGTATATAGGGCAGAGCTCTGAAAAACAACGTTAGCGAACTTGTAACACCTAAAGCATAGCATTGCAGTTTTTTGGGAAAACTTTTACGCCAACCTGTTGAATACATCATCTTCATCATCATCGTTAACATTCAATCTGCACTTGCACCGCGCTCGTGTCGAATCAAAATTAGGGCTGTTCTGAAATGCATACCTGCTCTGCACCATAATCCTTGATAATCTTATTTAGTAGTAGCCATGTTTGTACCTCATATGAAGCACTTTAGGACATTTTAATTTCCATTTGCGGCATTTCTAAAGAGGCCCTTTATCAACTGACTGTCCAGTAATTATTTAAATCAACGAAGCAATTATAGTAATTTAGAACAATGAGGTCCCAGGCCTGGATAATATCGTCGTAGAACTTCTGGCAACCGATCGCGTTACTAGCAGCCGATTATTGCAAACCATTATAAAAACTTTCGGGAATAACGAAACCGTTTCCGATATAATCACCTCCAGCCGCAGTTACAAACCTTCTCAAAAAAATTATCTGACCACCAATAAAAATTGAAGGGCCAAAACTCTTTGCTGGGAATGATCAACAAAGTTATTGGAAATATAATAAAGAAAATTATGTCAAAAGTATTTCTTATGCTGCTCAGAAGGCAGCTTCCGGTCCAAGATATCTTGCATCGAAACTTGTCAGCACTCTCGAGGATCATTGTAGAATAGTCAACAGAACTCGCTACTTTACGCCGTATTTTTTGTTTTCGAAAAGCCTTAGCATATTCTCATTCAGTCCTCTTTATAGATCGCACTAGAGTGCACTGTACAATAGAGCACCCAACGTGCCAAAAGTTTTTATTTTATTCGCTTCACCGGCAATATTCACACTGAACGATTTTAAAACCTCCGTGATCGCTGGAACTTCCGGCTGGAAGAATGTATGATGGTTAGTTAAGACGAATTAAATCTCTGTCTCTGGTTTTCCATGAATACCACTAGACCCGTTCTTTCCTCTTGCCTCGAGCCATCAAGAAACTCCCATATGTGTTTGTTCTAGGTTTCGATTGACCGAAGAGTGTCTTCTGGTTTCTATATCTCGCATTCAGCTATAACTCTAGTTTCACGTATCTGGTCGAGCATTTCCAAATTCTGGTTGTACCCGTCCAGTGATGTCCATATATTCAGATGGTGGGGTATGTTATCTTGTCCGATCCATTCCCTCATCACTTGTAGAAGTTTTATAGCAAGAGCTGATTCGTTTCTGATGCGAATGTCTTATAATAAATAGGTTAGTTTAATTTATTATAAAGTGACAGCCGCCCTTAGCTTAATTATCTTGGATCTGTTGACCTAACCTAGGTTAGGTAAGGTTAGGTTAAATAGAGGGTAGATCAATATTGACCCAATCCGTTTCGGATTATACTTATGCTTTTATAGCATGTTGTGTGCTCTCAAGAGGGGTATTTGGGAAGATCCAATAAACAATCATAAAACCTATCAAACTTTGTCATATGAGGAGCCTAATTTCTTCAACATACTTTCTCTGGTTTTTTCAGTCTGAGTCCCTTAGATATTCCATAGCTGATGTATGTTTCAGGTGAAAGATTTGAGATATAATTTGATTGAATGCTGGACAGTCACACAAGTAGTTTTCGAGAGTTTCATCATCCTTGTGGCAAGCTCTACTAGTTGTATCAGTTGGTGTTTTAACTCTGTCTGTCCTGTTATTATGCTTACAAAATTCCGGACCAGTACTTACTGTAACAGCTTTTTTTGGTCTCATTATAAGTGGGTTCTTTCTTTCTCGCATCAGTTATTCACAATTTGTCCACTTCCACCTTAGAGAGGGAGAGAGAGAGAGTGACTTCTATATTCAAAATATTTCACTTGAGAGTCTGTATCCGACCGGCCCGGGAAACCGTCTCACTATCTTTTCCCGAGCTACTTGAGATTCTTGTAGTTTTTGACATGATGCACACATTCTATAGGTTAGGTTAGGTTAGGTTGAAAGAGGTGCAATCAATATTGACCCAACCCGTTGCGAATTATACTTACTTATGCTTCTACAGCATATTGTAGCTTCTTACGAAGAGATATTTTGTAAGGATTTAAAGCTATGAGTACAAATTTGCATAAGTATCGCCTATCGGAGGAACCATCTAGATAATTTCAAATCAAAATCAAAATCCTAGAGGTACTTTATCCAATTGCTTTTAATGATCGTTAAGCATCTCAAGTCGATATGTATGCATGTACATCCCTACGTTGTGCATTATTAAGCACCATTGGGGTCCGCCTGCATTTTAGACGTTCGTCGTTTGTTTGTTCGCCTGGACTCATGGTGAACAATTTATTTTTTCTTATTTTTTTCTTTCTTCAATACGAATATTATTATTACACTTTTTGTTTTTTTTTTGTATTTTAAATGTAGGTTTGTTCAAAAATGCTTTGTTGTTAGTGTTGTTGTTGTTGCTTTAGCCTGCGTCTGCACGTCTTTTATGTGCTTTTTTTGTGTGTGTAACTTTCATGCCGCAACTCAGCAATAATAGTACATAATAACAAAGAAACCGAGGGGGAAAAAACTACAACAAGAGAATATAAAAGAAACAAGCCAGCCAAACTAAACTGAATAAAACCCAACCGAGTTGATAGCAAGCAAACAACGGTCGTGATCTTGCCGTAAGTAGTCTTGAATCTTGAAATTAAAATTAAAAAAGGGCAGGTGTGTCGATCGTGTGAGAACCACGTTCCAAACCATTTTCTCACGATCGTCGCTTTGATATCAGGCTATTGTTGTTGTTGCTGTTGTTGATATTGTATTTTTTTCTTCTTCTTATTATTATTATACTTACTTATGCTTTCATACATACACATTCATCCACAAATACATATTTCTTGTGTTGTGCCAACCGACAAGAGTAACAACAACAAAAACGAATGAATATCAATCTTTAAAATGCATTGTTTGTTTGTAAGTTTGTCGAATGGCTACAAAAACGTACTTTTCCGATTACTGCCTTTGTATGTACTCGTATGTGTGTGTTTGTTTGGCTCTAAGTAGGTAGAGGGTATTTGACTGTCTCGATTTATTGACTGACTTGTTTTGAATTATATTTCTTTACTTCTTCATAAATGTGTAAAAGAAAAGGGGTGAATTGTTAAGGCACTGAAATATAAAAGTCAAGAGTTGCTTAAGACTTTCAACTTTTCATTCAGTAATTTTGTAAATGTCAATGTATGCATATGAATGTACGTGTTCACATTAGGGTTGCTATAGCGCATGATTTTGTGTGTGTCACGATTGAAAAAAAGGGAGGTAAAAATCCAAAAAAGTGTACAGCTGCCTGGAACTTGCCGGTGGATGATAAGTGAACTGTAAGACCGATTAATATTTCTCTTCGAACGTAGACACATAACATATTTATGAAAGTTGCTTTCACCGCCTTAATTGCCCCATAACGTTTAAGTGTGCAGCAGAGAAACAAGCCGATCGGCTCATAGCCGGCTCAAGAGCCACCGCCGGCTTTTAATGCAATATTGCAATTGTGTTTGTAGTTGCAAATTTGTACTACATCTCACTAGTTATTTGGAAGTCATCAGGTGTTTGATGTTTTTTTATAGAAATGTTTTTAAAAAACTTATAAAAAGATGCTTTCAATGTCAGCGGGCTTATGAGCCGTCGCCGACTATTTTTTCCTAAGCCGCCGCCGTCGAGTTTTTAATACGGCTTGCTTCTCTGGTGTGTAGCTGACCCACAACTCAAAGATTTAACAATGCTGGACCATTGAACTGTGCCGATCGGCCGCCACCGGCTATTTTGAATAGTCTCAGATGTTGCCGACCCAGCGGCTAATTTTCGGCTTCGGCTTAGACGCTTTTTTGAAACCCCCTTTTTTAAATCAACACAAAACTATGGGCCCACTTCTGACATTAGCGGTAGCTAAGAGATTTTGTTGACATAAACCGACTTTTATCCGACATATACCAGAAGCCGACGAAAGTTTCTTCAGCTTGGTCCCATACACTGAAGAAAACGTATGCATATAGCGAGGGGTAATAAAAAACATTTTATTCAATTTAAAAAAGAATTTAAACTAAGTTACATTGCTGGGGAAATATGGCCTTTTAAACATTGGCTTTTTGTTTTTGTTGTTTCTGCTAGCAGGGTTCCAAGTTTTATTTCATTTCCTATCACCTTGCCTCGTTGGTTCTGATTGTATAGTTATTTAAATTTAATAATCACATTTTGTGATGGAGTCAATATTAGTTTATCCTGCTTTTGAGATTATTTCAAGTACGGATTTGGAATTAAATCAACTTAGAAATTCTTGAGTCAAGCCCATTTTGAGATTGATTCAATGTCATAATAATGAATAATCTGTACTTTAATGAAGCCTGCAACATTTGATTTAAATAGGTTCTTACCTACACTGAAAGATATTATGAAATAATTTCATTAAAACAATGAAATAACTTCACAGTGAAATAACTTTATTATAACAACGAAATAACTTAATTGAAACTGTATGTGTAAATAAACATACAAAGAGTAGAAGAACAATCATACAGAATTACCTTTGATGCAAGATTTTTTTTGACAACTGTTGAAATACATTTAATTTATCAGACTGTCATGACTACAATGAAATTTTCATTGGGACAATACATTTCATAGCTATAATTAAATTCTAAAATGCTGTATATTTTATTATTTGTTTAGTTTTAAAGAAACTTAATTACTTTAACATTTAAGAAGTTTATTATTCGACATATTGTCATAATTATATTTTAATTTGAAATTTATTTGCTTGTGGTTTAGCTTGGTCTATATACGTATTTCATTGGCGCTTAAACCAAATCATCAGTAGACTTCAACCACAAATTTTGAACAGTCACAAACCTCTTACTTTATGCACAGACTTTCAAAAACTATATGAGAATTCATAGAACAATAATATTTTTGAAAATCACAAAGACAAAATAAGTTTGGTAGGCTTTGAAACTCATACAAAACCCAGCAAATAATTTATATTCGATATGAATCTATTTTATTTTTCTACACCTTCATACAATTAGAAATCCATTGGATAACAATAAAAGTAATTACAAGGCAAAATGAAAAATAAAATCTAAAATTTAACATTTAAGAAGTTTATTATTCGACATATTGTCATAATTATATTTTAATTTGAAATTTATTTGCTTGTGGTTTAGCTTGGTCTATATACGTATTTCATTGGCGCTTAAACCAAATCATCAGTAGACTTCAACCACAAATTTTGAACAGTCACAAACCTCTTACTTTATGCACAGACTTTCAAAAACTATATGAGAATTCATAGAACAATAATATTTTTGAAAATCACAAAGACAAAATAAGTTTGGTAGGCTTTGAAACTCATACAAAACCCAGCAAATAATTTATATTCGATATGAATCTATTTTATTTTTCTACACCTTCATACAATTAGAAATCCATTGTTATCCAATGGATTTCTAATTGTATGAAGGTGTAGAAAAATAAAATAGATTCATATCGAATATAAATTATTTGCTGGGTTTTGTATGAGTTTCAAAGCCTACCAAACTTATTTTGTCTTTGTGATTTTCAAAAATATTATTGTTCTATGAATTCTCATATAGTTTTTGAAAGTCTGTGCATAAAGTAAGAGGTTTGTGACTGTTCAAAATTTGTGGTTGAAGTCTACTGATGATTTGGTTTAAGCGCCAATGAAATACGTATATAGACCAAGCTAAACCACAAGCAAATAAATTTCAAATTAAAATATAATTATGACAATATGTCGAATAATAAACTTCTTAAATGTTAAATTTTAGATTTTATTTTTCATTTTGCCTTGTAATTACTTTTATTGTTATCCAATGGATTTCTAATTGTATGAAGGTGTAGAAAAATAAAATAGATTCATATCGAATATAAATTATTTGCTGGGTTTTGTATGAGTTTCAAAGCCTACCAAACTTATTTTGTCTTTGTGATTTTCAAAAATATTATTGTTCTATGAATTCTCATATAGTTTTTGAAAGTCTGTGCATAAAGTAAGAGGTTTGTGACTGTTCAAAATTTGTGGTTGAAGTCTACTGATGATTTGGTTTAAGCGCCAATGAAATACGTATATAGACCAAGCTAAACCACAAGCAAATAAATTTCAAATTAAAATATAATTATGACAATATGTCGAATAATAAACTTCTTAAATGTTAAATTTTAGATTTTATTTTTCATTTTGCCTTGTAATTACTTTTATTGTTATCCAATGGATTTCTAATTGTATGAAGGTGTAGAAAAATAAAATAGATTCATATCGAATATAAATTATTTGCTGGGTTTTGTATGAGTTTCAAAGCCTACCAAACTTATTTTGTCTTTGTGATTTTCAAAAATATTATTGTTCTATGAATTCTCATATAGTTTTTGAAAGTCTGTGCATAAAGTAAGAGGTTTGTGACTGTTCAAAATTTGTGGTTGAAGTCTACTGATGATTTGGTTTAAGCGCCAATGAAATACGTATATAGACCAAGCTAAACCACAAGCAAATAAATTTCAAATTAATTACTTTAAGGTATGTACTTATCTATACATATATGTTTATTTGAAGCAACAACTGTAATTGTTTCTTAAATATAAAGGGGTTTGTTAATAATTAGAAAATACTGTTGTCATAAATCCAATGAAATATTGTTACGAAACTAGAATACCAACGAAGTAATTCCAATGAAACTCTTTCACAATATTCGTGAATATTTCATTAGATTTGTGAAAAAAATCTAATGAAATTGTTTCGTTGGATTTATGAAGCAAAATTCTTTCGGAGTACCGTACTTATGACATCGCTTTGAATTGATTTAAGTACGGATGGAAGTAACGGCTTCCACAACCGTTTTCTCGTTCAATTTCCGATCGAATGTAGAGACCTCAAAACGTTGGGAATTTTCCACACTTTTAAGGCCACAACGAAAGTCGGCAACCACTATTGAACCATTGAAGATGATAGTGAAGATTGCCCACAGTATTCATCAAGCTTAGCCTTAGTTTAACTGATGATTTTTTCCATTTTTTCCGTTCCATGGAACGGCAATTTTATACAGAGTACAAGGTGCTTTCGGAGAATCATCTGAGATCTTGACAATATTTTTGCAACAAACATTAGATAAGGCATGTTTACTTTATAAGTTCTTAGAAAGTATAACAGGGGTGCTGTTGGCTGAAGTAGTTACTGCTTTAACTTCAAAGAAAATTAAGGCGTTCGAGAGTTGGAGTTCCAACCCTGACTAGACCCCGTCATATCAAAATCGTAGATTATTCTGATATGCGTTAGTGTCTATGATAATGTACATAGTACATATATTGCAAGCATCCTCCTTAGTAGATATTTGTAGTAGTTAATCGTTGGCGAGGTGCAATAACTAATAAAATGGATACATATGTAACCTAATAAGTAGTATGCCTACTAACCACCAGAGGCGCTGCAATTATGCCATAAAAAATAAACAAAACGAACAATAGCAGAGTTATAAAACGATAAAATGAATTAGGCTTCTCGTTTCTCTATTTATCTGTCACTTCACCATATATACCTGTACTATCCTTTCCTACTCTCAGGTAATACAAAGGGACATAGTATTTGAACCCAAGTGAGATGCAAACTTTATTTCTCTTCTCAGTAACCTGCTAACCTAACCCAATTTAATCTGAATAATTATAATTTTTTTTTATTTTGCTGGGCGACTAATGTTTTGTTAATTTATGTATTTGTTGGGTTTTTATGATATCCGGGTGTAAAAACCCTTAACTATAAACATTTTAGTGTTTTTCTAAATCTACTGAACTTTCAAATTTCGGTTTTCACAGCAAATCTCATGAAATTTTTATAGCACATAAGAAGTTGTGGTCTTTGATGACGTAATGCATAGTAGAAAATTATATTGAAAAGCGGAATGTAGCATCTGTGGTAGATGCTTCATGGTTGAAAAGACCAACTATTTCGTAGCATGCTTTGATCAGTTTTAGCTAGATATTCATAATGAAGTCATTTTAATATTTAAGTTACTTTTGAACCCATCCCACCTACTCCGTTGGTAAATAAAGTCAAATGTGAAGATAAACGAACGAACGGATTGTGCGATCATACATAATAAGTTCTTTTTCACATTTAGTTAACATTGTTTTACTATAATTGTTGTAAGTATAGATGGATGTGGTATCCGTCGACTGATGTATACAAGGATGTGTGTGTATAAACGATGAGATATGGTCTGTGCCTCTTTAAGCATTTGTATTACAAAAGTATGCCTTGAGATTAATGTAAGTATGTATGTATGTATCTTCAGTTGTTTGCATTGTATTAAAGATTGTTGTCTATATATGAATTTCACCAAGTTGTAAACGTTTATTGCTGAATCGAAGTTAAGCCACCAACTCAATTCTACTCAATTGTTGTTTTTTATAGACAATAATGAATGCATTACATATACGATACACAAGTTTATGGGATTTTGTAACCCTTAAAATGGATTTCAATAGGTTCATATGTATGTATATGACTTTTAATCATGTGGTAACAACACACAACAACAACAACAACATTGGCTATTATTACAGCTGATCTTTATTATAGATCTTATTATTATTAAACGTGATGCATGATGATCATAGATTTTGGTATGAAAAAGTGTAAAGGAAGATGTTTGCCGGTATATGATTTGAGAGTTAAGTAAGTAACTCTTCTAAAATTTAATGGGTAAATAAGTGCATACATACACTCAAAAAAAAGAAAGACATGTACTATTATTAAGAAATTTTTTTTTCCTAAATTCAAGTAAAAAAAATTTCTAAGTTTAAGTAATTTTTTCTAAGTTTGAGTAAATTTTTACAAAAATCTAGTAAAAATTACTTAAACTGAGTAAAAAATAAAAAGTTCATATTCTCAAAAATAGTTCATAAAAATACACAATAAATTCCTCACATTTCAGGAAATCTTTACTGACTTAAAGGAAATATTTACTAAGAGTAGGAAAATGGTTATAAACTGAAGAACATTTTATATTGAGGCTAGTCCTTAATTAATTAATTCGTCTTAAATCAAAAAATAAACTTTAGGAAATGAATTAGTTCATGAAATTTGACTTACTTAAAAGATGTAAACAGGTATACTAAATTTTAGGAAAATATTTACCAGTTTTAAGTATTTTTTCTTTAAATTATAGAATTTATTATCAATTTGCATTTAGCAAAAAATCTAAATAAATTTTTCCTATTTTCGAGAAATATTTGAACTTGTAATTTATTTTTTTGTAAATAAAATTAAATTTTAAAACTCAATAATTTCAATGCTTATTCAGCCTGCCTTATTAGGTAATTGGTTAGAGTGATTGCTTATCAATCAGAAGGTTGCTGGTTCAATACTTGTCAACTCTCAGGGAATTTATATGTGTGTCTGGTGAATTATAATTAAGAATATAATATAAAGATATAGTAAATAGCATATCATTTGGTATATAATTTAATTAAAAATAAAAATAAGTACCAGAATTAAAGACAAAAAAAATTAGAAAATTTACTAAATTTAAGATCAAAGACGAAAATTTTTTTTTTTGCAAAGCTCCGAATTTTATGGGAAAATCTTACTTAATTTTAGGAAAATTTTACTTAAATATGAAAATATAATTACTATAAACTAGTTCATTAATGAACTAGAAATTTAGTAAATATTTTACTGGTTTCAAGTAAAAACAGCTTTGGCGCCATACGACAACTTTCTTTTATTCAAATTTAGAAAATTTTCCAAAGTTTTAGTTAATTTTTTTTTTGAGTGTATGTATTTATTTAGGCATGAGTATCGTCATGCTGGTTTATGTTGTAAGGGTATGCAATTCATGTAAATTTGTTTTACATACACAAAAAAAAGAAGGAAATCGATCAGTCCTTTTGTTCCTAAACATACATACATACATGAGTATGCCCTAAAATTGTTTAAGTAATTTATACTGAACGAGTATGCAAGTATTTTTGTTTTATGTTTCAAAAATTCTTCTATTCCCTTGGTATGTTTATTTTGTATCCTTTTACTGGCTGTAGATATTGTTACTTGACCATTTGGTGTGCTTTGTCGCAAGTGTTTTGCTGACACAAGTGGAATTTAAGATTTCCAAGGGTCTATGTTGTGGCGGTGGTGGTGCTGATTTCTTTCTAGCAAAGGATATTTAACCAAAAACACTAGCGTTTATGTGTGAGTATAATTATTCACACCATTTGGTATAATTATTTACTTACGTTTATTTAAATAAAAGGTATGAGTGCAGTAGATAGAAGAAATTTACAAAATGTTTTTTTATTGCTTTATTGCTTTTAAGATACAATTCAATTGTAATGTTTAATAAATAATAAAACTATTGTAATTTTTTATTGCTGCTAGATTTCTTAGAATTTAAGATTCCCATTTGGGTTATTGAAATTGCAAACAGGAGCTGTTAAAAAAACATTTGTTCACAAAAAAAAACTAAAAAATAAAACTAAATAATTAAAAACATCCTAAACTATATTGATTTTTTTTAATATACAGTAAACTCCGCATAATTGATTTTTAAGAAATGCATGGCTTTTTATGCCCTTAAACGATTAAATAATTTACGCAATACTGTGTTAACGCAGGTGCACGATTTTTTAATTACTCAAGCTCTTAACTCAACTAACCGTTGTCAGTTAAGCGGAAACTACTGTTTTTAAATTGTTTGCTATACATATACTCAAACAACGTCATAACTCAAAGAATGGTATTTTTTTTTTTGGTTGGTTAGTAATGCAAAATCAATCCTCCAATCAATCCAATTTTTTATATAAAAGTTTTCATGTTTTATTTAAACATTTCTTTTGGCGACAAGGATAAAACTAAATAAAATAGATAACACTATTGAGTAAATTCTAGAATGCCAACAGTTTTGGTCGCAACAAATGTTTGCACTGCAGCTGCAGTTTTTCGCAGACATTTTGAGCCAGAGGAGTTCGAATTCTACTACAATAATCAATTTAGCACTATCAAAATTCCAGCAATTTGATGAAGACTCCAATGATTTTGATGCCTACAAAACGCAATTAGAAGAACATTTTAAGACATATGGTGTTGAAGATGATAAAAAGAAAAAGTAATTTTTATTGTCGTGGATGGGCGATCAAAATTATCGTTTGTTGCAGAAAGTGGTTGGGAAGCACAGTCTACATATTGGCTGTATGAAGAGCTGATGTCCAAGTTAGATGCTCACTATAAGAGCAAAATACATATGATTAAAACACGTTATGATTTTTACAAAAGAATAAAACTTGATGGTGGAAGTTATAATCAATGGGTAACAGATCTAAAAGGTATGGCCAAAAGGAAAATTGTTGTATTGATTTTTCTCATGAATTAATTCGTGACATTTTAATTTTATATACAGCCGACGAGCCCGTTAGAACAGCTGCTTTACATAAAGATGAATCAACATTAGATGAAATTTTGCAGATTGCAGAAAAATTTTAAGCTACTCAGAAAACTATTAGAATTAAATTAAACCGAATCAAATGGAAGATATTTTTGTTTTAAAGCAAGATTCAAAGAAACACCGCAAAAATTATACAAATAATAGTCATGATAAGAAGCTACAACTAAATCATCAGTGGCCAGCGTGTAGTGGTTGTTTTAAGAAACATGATAAGTCAAGCTGCAAGTATCTGAAAGCTACATGTTTTGTGTGCAAGAAAATAGGACATATAGCATCAGTATGTGGATCAAAGTTTAATATAAAAGTTGCGTTAACTCTGTGTAAGAGAATACTGTTGAAGTTAGTAGTTCTGTAGAAGATAATACTACAATTTTTACTTGTGATGTTATTGATAACATTATTTCACGTTCTGAAAATAAGATGTTAATTAACATAAAATTAAATCATAATAATATGAAATTTTAATTTGATACGGGAGCTATGCGTTCGGTTATTGGTTTGGAAAGTTACAGATCCTTAAAAAGTCCAGTTTTAAAACACACGTCTGTTAAACTTTTTGGTTATGGGAATGCAAAAGATTCCTGTTTTGGGTTCAATTGCGGTAGAAGTTCAAATTCAAAATGAACAAAAAAGCTTAGAACTTGTCAGTGAAAGAGTCATAAGACGACATAAGAACTAAATTAAAACGTTCAAAACAAAGTTTGAATTTATAGATGTCCACCAAACAGAACGATATTTGTTAGAAAACTTTTTAACGCCAACTTCTAAAGTACCACATTCTATAATTTCAGTCCAACATAATCCCACAGATCCAACACGTAGAGCAGTCACGGAGGAACTACCTTCAACTTCACACCAAACTAATGCTTCCCAAGCTAACTTAAATAGAATACTTTTCTAAATCAAATCAGTCGCATTCCCCTCTACAAAATAAACAAGGTCTCAAAATGGCAACTCCTTTATTAAGAAGATCTGAGCGATTGTAACATGCAGGACGGGACAAAGTTCTCCCGGCTGGCAAGGAGGAAATGATTTGTTTTGCAACTTCACAGTCTGAAATTTAAAAAATTACTTTAAAAGATTTACCTTTGCTTTTATTGAATTAAAAAAATTTATTGTGAAAATATTTTAGTCTAGATTTTTCATTGAAATAAATTGTTTTTATATAAAAAATCTCATCTTTTATTTAAACATTTCAATTATTCAACTATTGAAAGCAAAATTAAGTTATCAATTTCCATTTAAACTTTAAACTCGTTTTTTGGCAAACTGATTTTTTGAGTTATGACCAGGGTGACTGATGAAATTTTTAAAAAGTGGCACCAAGCGGGGATTTATCAAAAAAAAAAAGGGAGACAAAAAGTGGCAAAGGCAGTCGAAAAAGTGGCAAGGCAGTAAAAAAAGTGGTAATTTGCCACTTTAGTCGGTCAAACGGTCACGCTGGTTATGACGTTCTTTGAGTAAATGAGCGATATGAATATCTCTTTTTCGTCAACTCCAACAACATGATAAACCTATCTTTGCTATTTGATTTTTAAACTGTCTAAAAAAAATTTATAATAACACAAAACGTCATAAATTTTCTTTAAAAATGAAATAAAGAAATAAAAATCTTAAAATCCTAAAATTCATAATAATAATTTTTGTCACGAAAGGGATCAATTGAACATAATAAAAAATCACAACACACAGACGGACGGGCTTTTCTTTTATCTAAAAAAAAGAAAAATTAAAAGAAAAGGGTCTTCGCTACAGATTTTGGTGGTTGGTGTTACAAATATTCACTTACACTTACAGCCAGGGCTATTTATTGGGTTTGAAGAATGTCAAACAGTCATTAATTATTAAGGCTGGACTGACAGCAAGAAAGACGGGCAGACATTCACATATGGACAGACGTAATAATAACCACCATAATCGTCTGATTAGATATGCTGCTGGCTGATCTTATCTCTTATGCGTTTTTTTTTTTATAATTCTTACTGTTCTTTTTTAAATTTCTTCCTCTGATTTTTTGCTTTAATCTCAGTTTATTGCGTATGGTCTGTTGCTCTTCTAAAGGTAACGGGGGATTTTTCTTCAGGCGGGCAGTTTTTAGTTTATAATTCATATCGGATTACAGCGGGACCAAAAATGATATCAGATTTTCATGTTAACAACATGCCTATTTTATTAATATATCTACCTTCTTTATTTATCTAAGGTTGTAATTTTTTTATTTTATAAAATTTTTTGGCCTAAGATTATTGATTGGTATTTTCGTTGGTATTTTCTTCTTCAACTTCTTCATTCTTTATTAAAATCTGGCAACCAAAATTTCTTTCCTTTTGAATTACAGAGTAGAGGAGCCTACTCTCTCGATTGTTGAGTTTGGCATGTGAGCGGAATATGTATATTATTTTTAAGAGTCTAAGAGTCTGTAATATTTGGAACATAGACTAAAACTGGAGAAGAAAATAATTCCGATTTGAGGAACATATGCAGAAAAAAATTCTAACTGCTTCACATTAGTTAGTTTAACAAATTTTGTTGGTTGGTAAAATTTTAATCGAGAAAATTGGTTAGATTTAGCTATACCTTTTTTTAAAACGTAAAATAGCTTATGCTACTTAGAGCATCATATAATTAATTTACTAAATAAGTAGAAATTAAAAAAAATTTAAACCAGCCGAACGCGACCAACTTTGAACCGTGAAATATAAAAATAATATAATAAATATAATATATAATAAATGGTCATTCGCAATGAAAAATCATAAGAGAAACCTAAAGATGATTTTAAAATACCTGTCGAAGGAAGACGTCTGTTGGCCACCATATTGAATTTTGACTACTGTCATATCGGTAGTGACACTTCCAGGGTTAAAACAAATCGATTGACGTAAGAACCATCAAAATTGGTCCAGGCGTTCGGTTTATATAGTGCCGCAAAGGAACACACCTACATCCATAACTACATACATGCATAATTAGGCTGATAAGCATAATGCCCTTCTTTGCTTCGAGCAGTCGGGTAAAAAAATGAAGGACGTTCTCTATTCCGTTATTTATTCAGCGATTTTTAGGAACTATTTTTAAGGATATTAACTTTTTATTTTTACTCATATTAGATAATTTTTACTAGACTTTTGTAAAAATTTGCTTAAACTTAGAAACTTCTTTTACTTGAATTTAGGAAAAAAAAATTTCTTAATAATAGTACATGTCTTTTTTTTTAGTGTAGATCGATCTGAGTCCAGAAGAAGTCTTAGACTACAAATTTGTTTAAAAAAAGGGAATCACAAGTGGTGGTAGGGGGAAATTTCTTCATCTTTGAAATTATCTATCTGATTATTTAAAATTTCGATTTTGATATGAATTCAAAACATAGATAGATCTGAGTCCAAAAGAAGACATAGGCTGTAGATTATTTTCAGAAAAAGGACCACCAGGGGAGGTAAGGGTATATGTCTTGCTCTTTAAAACTATCTATGCAATTTTGATTACATATTTTTTAAAATATGACCACGAAGGAGGAAAGGGGAAATTTATATCTAAACAATTTTGATGAAATTCTAAACATGGATAAACCTGGATCTGGATGAACACAAACACTACACTAATGAAAAAATTTCATTAAAAATTTTTCACAAATCTAATGATAATTTCACAAATCCAATGAAAATTTCATGAGTATTGTAAAACAATTTCATTGGAATTGGTTCCTTGATATTCTGGTTTCGTTAGAATATTTTATTGGACTTGTGACAATAATATTTTTTAATTATTAAGAAACCCCTTTATGTTTAAGTTTTAAGTTATAGCACTGCATTAAATACACTGTTAAATAAATTTTATGAAGTTTTCAATAAAATAATTTTAACGAAACTGGTTTCATTAATCCAACGAAGCGTGACATTGGTTGAATTTTAATGAACTTTTCATTAGATTAATGACGAAATTCATAGAATTTTTGCCGAAAATTCTTTCAGTGTATTATATTTTTATTCCTCCAAAAAAAATTAAAAATCTCTACAAGAAAAAATGCAACTTCTAAACATAATGGCGTTTTCTTTTCTAAAATGAAATGTTACATTTATTGTACTTTTTAATAAAGATTTTTGAAAATTTAGAATTTATAAGAAATAACGGTGGTAAATTTGCATTTTTTTCGTAGCAAATGTTGCCCTTTTTTTGAGAAAAGAAAATGGCTTAAGACTAACAATAATTTTTATGGAGTTTAAAAAGATTGTTCTTTAACAATTCATGCTACTCCGCCTCTAAAAAAATATCTGTACACATTTTGTTTTCAATATTCTTACAGCGTTTTACTCTTGTCTTTCTTTTTAGGTAAGAAGATTTTGTAATGGTGAACAATAGAAGACCGACCAAACCATATTTACAACTGTAGGTATCTTTTAAATTTCTTTAAAAAAAAGCAAAACTATTGTCTCAACACGTGTTCAAATGTTTAAATGTTTAAATTTTAAATTTCGTTTTCATTTTGAGCAAACACTCAAAGACAAAGGTCGTAAAAAAATATTAAATCAGAGGCAGTGTTTCATTAATCACCCTGAAAATTGTTTAATTTTTTTTTTTGGTACAAATATTTTCAGTAGGATTTTGGCTGGAAGGATTTTTCTCATGAATGAAAAGTCTAGATCTTTGAATTTTATTTTTTTAATTATATTATTTTGTGGGTTAAGGGGGGGGGGGGCTCTTAAAAATATTTAACAATTGTTTACTAAGGACTATCACATAATTTAAATGATTTTATTATTTTGTTAAAGCTTTTTTTATTTTTTAACTAAAAATAAATATACTTAAATCCAGGCCAACAACAATGAAGCCTTTATTTGGAAGACATTTTGAACTGAAGGGTGCTTTGACTTGATTGACTGCAACTTTTATTTTATTTATTTTTTTTAGGGTGGGCGGGTAGTTACCAAGGACGCCACACACTTTCTTCTTCTGCGGCAGCCTTAACATCAATACTGGTAACATCGATGGGTGAAGAAGCGGGGCAGGTGGTCAAAAGTTGAGCGGTGTTGTGCCTTTCACTGCTAACGCTGGAATTGGGACTGGTAGAATAGCTGGACACAGGCGAAATGGGCACAGAGTAGTGACCCTTAAAATTGACGCCCCCAATTTGCACCGTCAAAGGGCTGTTGAGAGATAACGATGGTTTCACCGGCGGCTGCAGTTGATTGAGTCTCTGGCCCAAGTGTGTCATTAATTGCGTGCCCAAGGAAACATTGACATTTGGCAGTTCCGACAATGATCTGGATACCTCATTTACCGCATGTATATAACCGGAACGAAAGCCTTCAGCCTGATTCATGGTGGTGTTGCCGTTAGAAGTGCTCAATTTGCGTTGTTGTTTCATTTTCTGCAAATGGTTGACGGTCAGCTCTAAAATGTCAGCCTTCTCCAAGCGTGTAACGTGTTCACCTTCCGACTCCAGAGTAGCTATCATTAAGTCCTTCAGTTCGTCCAAACATTTGTTGATGCGTGCCCGACGTTTGCGCTCCAACATGGGTTTCATTACCTTGCGGTATTGATAAGTTTTTGACATTTCCGACAGTTGCACCGACATTTTCTTATACAAAATGTTTTTATATTTTTTATAAAATAATTTTTTATTAAATTTTTTTTGTTGCTACCGCTGTGCACGCTGCAAAGGCGTAAGACGTAATGTGCTTAGAGAATACACTCTCCCCAACTTTTATATGCATCCAAAAGAACGCTCTCATTTGAACAACTCTAATGGCAGCAACAACAAACAACAAACCCCCTGAAATGTTACAATAATGTTTTTGAGTTCTCTCTCTCTCTCTTTTTCTCGACACTAAAGGAACGCTTGTGTGTAAAATACCTTTGCAAGCAGTAACATCAACCAGCAACCAACCCTTGTTTCCCAATGCATGTCTTAACTTAACTTATTGTAAATAAATATTTCTTATTGAACACTGAACATTCTTATACTCGTACTTCAATAATACTTGCACCCTTATGTGTAAGAGTTTGTCATTATTATTATTGCTGTGTTGTGTTGTTGTTTTAGTTTTA
Source organism: Tachina fera (assembly GCA_905220375.1). Taxonomy (NCBI): domain Eukaryota; kingdom Metazoa; phylum Arthropoda; class Insecta; order Diptera; family Tachinidae; genus Tachina; species Tachina fera. Next base: position 185,117,048 of record LR999963.1, read on the forward strand.
AGGAAGGAAATTAATGCCAAGGCATGCAAAAGGACCTTTTTGTTTTACTGCACATTCACTACCGTGGGAAACACTTTCGTTCGTAGCTTCTCACGCGAGTATCGTACAACATACGTACGGCTCACCTGGCCACGAGACTGTAGGCTGTTTATATGTATTATTTCTTGTCAAAAGAAACACAGCTATTGTTTTGCCTGGGAACTTATTTTCCCACAGCGCTTTAAAAAAAAGAAATGTTAAACAAGAGTTCAGCAATCTCGGTTTTTTGGGTCTTAGACAGCTGTTGTTTTTATTGATATTAATTTTTTTTTTGTATTGGGTCTCCTTTTTCATTTCGTCTTATAGAAATCTAATTGTTTCCTGCTTATTTTGCTTTCCTTATTACAACACGTTAGTTTAAGCGAGATCCTTTAAAACAGGGTAGATGAATGCAAGACATTTACATGCAGCATTTTACTAATATTTCAACAAACTGTTGTTTGTTGTTTAGTCCTGTTTGTTTATGCGAGTTGTATACTTGTTTCTCTGCTGGATTTGTGTTTCTTTTTTTTTTGCTTTGGGTTTTCTTATGCAGTGCGACTCAACTCGTGTTTTGCGTACGTCTACCCAACGTTGGGCTAGTGGAAGAACTTGCAGCTCGTTTATTTTGTTGTTGTATGTGAAAATGATGGGCTTGCGTTTTCGCTTCGTTGTAGTGGGTCATAATTTTGTAGGCCGCTTACGCATTGGGTGCCTCAAGATCAACTCGTGCTTTAAGTGTGTAAGATTTGTAATATTCTGATATTGTGTGTTTGTGAAAAATCAAAGTGATTCACACACATGACATATTCGAATGAGAATTGTACCATATTTTAGGCACATCTTTGGTGAGTTGCAAAGCTTGTGCTTTAAGTGTGCACTTTTTGATTAAAAATTTTGACAATATGCCAGACTTTTTTTAAATATAAATATATTTGAATCGATTTTCGGTAGAAGAGAATGCGTATATTTTTTTAATTTCTGAAAGGAGATTTGATCTTCGGACGGACACAATTAATTAGAACAGCTATTTACGTCCAAGTACACATACTCTGACATTTCCATATTTAAGGTAAACAGCTTTGAAAGATCTTTTAATTTGTTTTAGTTTGTCCTGATTCACACACGCTAGGTCTGACTCATCAAGTCTTGTGTTTTTAGGAGAGAGAGAGGAAAAGAGAATGGAGAGGGGCACAGACTTGACCGTACCGGTCTAGTTTGTATTTTCGTTTTGTTTTGTCATTCGTAATACTCTACTTTAACGCAAATTAATGAGACTTGGTGACTTGAATTGACGGTGTGTATGAACGCAAATGCAGGTTCAAAAGAAAATTTAACAAAAACTGATCAGGTAAAACTGATGTGTGTGAATCAAGACTTTCCTTGCAAAGTAAGCAGCAAGTATTGTTGTCGCCGAGACATGATTGGCTGTTGTGCTATCATCGGTGTGAAAGCACAAAGCTCTTTTGTAAAAGCTCGCCCATTTAACATATGACTTTGGCGGAGCTGATTTAGAAAGATGATCATACATACACATGCAAATAATAGAAATTTATAAATTTAGTACTGATTCACACACGTCAGGTCTGACTCGTCAGGTCTTGAGTTTTTAGGAAAGAGAATAAAATAGAATGGAGAGAGATACAGATTTGGCCGTAGCAGTCAAGTTTGCTTTTCCCTTTTGTTTTGTCATTCGTAATACTCTAAAACAGCTACGTCCAAACACACAGACACTGATATTTTCATTTGAGCTAAACAGCTTTGAAAGCTCTTAAATTTCTTCTTGTTTCTTTGCAAAGTAAGAGCAAGCATTGTATTCTGTTGGGTTGTTGTTGTGGATGTTGTACTCTCGTCGTTGTGAAAGCATAAAAAGCTCTTTATAAAAGCTTGGACGTAGCTGCTCTACGACGACGCAAATTGTTGAAACTTGATAAAAAAAAACTTGACGGTGTGTGTGAACGCAAATGCTGATTAAAAAAAAATTTAACAAAAACTGATCAGGTAAACCTGATGATCCTGGTACACAGGACTCACGAATTGGTTTGTAAGCGTAGTTTTATAACACAAATCCGATTGCGTTCATTGAGATTAATTTACAAATAACTACTCGTATGGTAAAAATCTGAATAATTTTTGTTTGCAGTTTTTTAAGCATGTTGTAAGAAAAAAAAGTTTTTGTTTGAGGCCTTTGAGCTTGTTATGTTTATGTATGTAATTCTCGTTACCTTAATATAGAAAGACCCTAACTTATTATTTCTTTGAAATCGTATATTTTGTATATTTCGATAAAAGAACATCTATTGTATCGAAAACTGCAAAAATATTGTTTTAAGAAAAAATAATGGCTTAAAGTTTTTATATATTAAGGTAACGACATTAAGATTTTTTCTATAAGCATATGAAGTTTTTTCATCTTTTTTCAAGAAATTATTAGTTGAATTCTACGCAAAAGCTGAAATGGAATGCATCTGGACGTGCATAATGAACAACAAACGAAAATTCCTCATAATTATATCTTATTTATTTCTCTGCTGAATGATGCAATTAGGCTAAAGTTCATTGCTCTTATGCAAAAACGATTGTTAAAGTTAAAGCATGTGTTAAAACCGGTTTTGCCATACAAAATTCGTTTGTTAAACAAGCTGTAAATTTACCAATCGTTTTTGCATAAGGATATGCCCTCTTTGTAAGCCAAAGCGACAGACGTCTTGTGTGATGTTATTCGGAGTAGAGCAAAGGGGTGAGAAAATTGAACGAACTAAGTGCACGTAAAGAGGGTTCGGGTCACAGGGCGAGTTGAGCAGTAGTATAATGAACAGTATCACGAACCGCAGATATAGTGTTCCCGGAAGTTTGAAATGGGAGATTTGGTTGTTAATGGAAATGTTGGAACGACTGTAGAGACAAACAAAAAGTTCATTTCTAGGTATCGGGGCCTTGCATAATCCATGCATATGTTTGCAACGACCGCTATGAGGTTACCGATGTAGAGAATTGTCAGGTGACACAGCTTTCTTATAAAGGCATAATCGATTCCACTCGGCTGAAAAAATGTCTAGAGCCTCCTGTCGATTCCAGTGGTTGCGAATTGGGCGAAGAAGGCAGCAACCACTTTTGAGTGTACCGACTGTGAATATTTGTATGATGAGGGAGATATGGATTGAAGGGAGCACCGGTGTGCAATAGAGGTCGATTGCCGGGTCAGGACCCTTGGTTGTCAATAAATGTAGTACTGCCAACTTTAATCCATCTCTTGCTGATCGCCATTTTTAAAGCGTTACTTTTACTTTTTGTACAACAGCACAAAATAAAAATTATCTTAAATTTAAAAAAAAACTCAACCCTCATTATAGAATCGCGCATTTGAAAACTTCTGTTTTGCCTGAAGCTGCTCATAACCAATAAAATTTAACATAATACTTCAAGTGGTTTCCATCAAACCAATTTCTACGAAAATTTTCTCACATGTTGAGCTTTTGCAACGACACCCTACAGTGTTTAAAAATGCGGCCGGTATTACAACCATTATAATTTAATATTAAACTTCAGGTATATGTATACTTATGCTACACTGACTCCAAATAAATACTGCACACATATTGGGCCACAATCCTGCGTTTAAGGAATTAGGAAAAACACACCCATCAAAATTTCACATAATATTTCACCACCTTAAAAAAAATTGCTTACGTGTTCTGAAAGTTGGCCATTATATTTTATAAGCTTCTACTTAACTGATTTTTATGAAACTTTGCAATCAAATCAAGTATATATCATAACGAAAAGTGTTGGCGAGTTTATGCCCTATTCCTATGCAACCGATTCCCACAAAACCTTGCACACATCTTAAGATACGAAAAACGGAAACTATGTGATTTTGCAAAAGTCATCAGTGTTGCCAGTTTTTGTTTTCAATTTTTTTAACAGATTAACTGGACATACAAATTTTCTATAAATATTCTCATAAAAGTTTAAAATATATTTTTTCATTAAAAAGTTGAAAATAATAATTATAAATTAAATCATTTAAATAAAAATTTTTTTCAATTCACAAGCTCACATTAAAGTCGTATTCGTTGTCTAAACATGTATTTATACTGTATTGTATTTTTGTTGTTGGTGGTTTTTATACAAAAGTGTGTTCTAATTATACGAACGAATTAAATATACATATCGTTAACTTAATACGAAAAGGCCCCAACTCATGTTTTTCATAGTTTACAAGAGGAGGAAAAAATTTAATAAAAAAAGATGAAATATTGATACAAATTTTTTTAAACGCAATTATTATTAAAAATACTTTACAAATTTATTGTTATATTATTTTTATTATTTTTTTTTTAATTTAGTTTAGTAATGGTCTATCGAAATATGTAAAAATATCGATTTTGAAAAATTATGAGTTGGGGCCTTTTCGTATTAAGATAACGATGATGTGACCAGTTCTGGGAATTTGCTATTTGTTAGATTAATTTGTAAAAATCTTTTTTAAGTTTGTGATAATTAAAATCAGACATTCAATTCTTCGCAATGCTAAATTAATATTTAATTCATTTCAATTCAATTTTAAATTGTTTCGCTTATCGCTAAAAGTGTAAGTATTTTGCAGCAAATTGAAATTCACATGCCTGATTTAATTTTATGGCAAGATATTTTCAATTCAATCTGACATTTAAAAATACGATACAACAAATTTATCTGTTCACAAAAGCATAAAGAAATATTGTTAATACGACTGATAGTCTGAGTTGAACAATTTTAAATTGTTACTTTAATATAAAAGGCCCTAACTCGTTATTTTTTTTTAATCTAATTTTTTTTTTGTTTATTTCGATAGAGGAACATCAAAAAAATGCAAAAATCTCGATTTAAAAAAAAAAAATTTAAACTACAGTGTAGTTCGAAATCGGTAAAAAAATTTTAAGATTTTTTTATTTTTGATATATGAAATTTAAGTGAACTTTTAGGTTTTTGGGAAAGTTACATTTTGTGCTAACTTTGTTTCCTTTTTTTTTGTTTGCGATTTTTTCCTTAAAGTAATTAAAAAATAATCTCAAGATAAAAGAAAATTTGGTTCGTTTTTCTTATCAAGAAAGCTTTAATTTAGAGTTGCATTAGTCTTGATTAAATAAAAACGGCAAGAGCAAATTTTGAATATGTACAAGTTGTCATTGCTTAATTAGAGCATAAAGCTTTTCAAAATCATTTGCGCTCTATATGCACATTAATATCTAAGCTTTCGAGCTTACTAAAATTTAAAAAAGAAAAACTTGTGATGAAATATTTTTATTTAACTTAATCAAATATAAATGGAAGATCATTGTGAAACTTAACTCATAACTTAACTCTTAACATAAAATAAATGATTAAAAAACTATTGTTTATTGTAATTTAAAATGGAGATCTTTAAAGCTTTTACGGCAAAACTTTACACATGCATTAACTTAAAGCTATTACAATAAAATATCACAAACATAAACAAACAAAAAATAAAATAAAAAATATATTAAAAATAAAAACAAAACTTAAATAAATTGTACATCAATATTTGAAACTGGAAGTTATGTAAGTGATCTTAATTACTAATAAAGCTCATTATAATATATAATAATTTGTATCTTAGATTTCCTGCATAAATAAAGCTCACATTTTATTCTAACTTTTTGTGTGTCTTCAATGCTACCAAGGACGCCAGACATCTTCGCCTTTTAAGGGCAAGTTATTGGCATTTTGATTGTTTTGTGCCATTAAAGGCTGCTGGCCATTATTTGTCGATACCAATTGTTGTTGCTTCAAGTCCTTCAGCTGGTAGCCCAAATGCTTCATTAGTCTGGTGCCAAAGTCTACATCTAGACCCGGTACAGTGGAAAATACTTTTGATACTTCATAAGCTGCCTGTGTGTAGCCCTCACGAAATTTCTGCACATTTAAGGGACGTTTTATTAAATCGTTTGCTGAAGTTTTGGGTTGAACAACGTCTCCGTTTTTCTGATTTCTCAAATAGCTAACAGTCATTTCAAGTATATCGGCCTTTTCTAATTTGTTGACATGTTCGCCCTGCTCCTCCATGCTATCGACTATTAACTCTTTCAGCTCCTCCAAATAGAGATTCATTCGTGCTCGGCGCTTTCTCTCCAACAGTGGTTTGGTTACCTTGCGATAATGTTGCGTTTTTGTCATAAATTTTTGTCCATCGACAGCCATGTTGGTTCCTTCTTTCGTTTTTTATTTTACTCGTATTTTTTTTTCTTTTGACTAATTAACGATCTGTTAGTATTGACGAGCAAAAGTTTAAGTGCTGGTGCTGGTGCTGTGCTGACTTGTTTACTGTACGGTAGCTTGATTATAAATGATGTTGCCCGTAAGCTAAACGATCCTTTTTGTAGAGCAGCAAGTAGTCGTTGGCAGAAACAAAATCACTCACTTACAATTTATATCACAGAATTATAATCATTGCACATGATTTGTTGCTTTGCTTGTTTGTGTGTGCAGATCTATTCTGTTGGCTGTTGGCAACAGCAGGTACATACGAGTATTTTCCACCCTTAAAATTCTTAGCCACTATAACCTGTCTTATACATACGTACGTATACATGTTGTTCTTGTACTCTCACTCTCTGTGATTTGGTTTAAATTACAACAGCTCTTGCATGCATTTAGTCAAGGAAGTAAACAATGATCGTTCGTTGTGGCTTTGATTATAAAGCAGAAACTAAATACATACACTGAAGAAAAAATTGTATAGCTTTGAATTAATTCAATTAACAATGCAACAACATCTTTCCCCATAATCAGCTTAGTTACGTTCTAATTGTGTAATACACAATAATTTTACGCATTACCATCAGAACTACTTGCCATATAATAACTTTTCTGATTACCAAATTTCATTACTCGCTTACAAATCACATTACTTAAAATTTAAAAAAATTATGTACAAATTTCTAAATGAGGAGAATGATATTTTTAGATTAATTAGATTACGTGATCAAGTTGCCAAATAAAAAAGTGAGTACTTCTCAAGAATCGATTGTTTTAGTCTCACGCCTTGTTAAAATCATTAAGTTGGTAATTCAGTAGGGAAGTGCTTCCACCAAAAATGTTTAATTCCAAACCCGATTACCCGGTTGTTGGAAACCGTAAGAGGAAAATAAACTCTTGAAATTTTCAAAAACCATAAAACTAAAAAATCCGAAAATTATAAAATCGCAAAACAAAAAATAATCGCCAAAAATTAAAAAAAAATCGCCAAAATTAAAAAAAAATCTAAAACTAAAATAAATCGCCAAATTCGAACAAATCGGTCAAATGAAAAAAATCTATAAAAACAAAAAAAAAGCACCACAAAAACGAATAAAATCGCCAAAACGCGAAAAAGGCGCCAAAACCAAAATAATTGTTTATATGAAACAAAAACGCAAAAATTGAAAAAAATCGTCAAACTGAAAAAAATCTCCAAATTGAAAAAACGCCAAAAACCGAAAAAAATCGCCAAAATAAAAAAAGTGTCGAAACCAAAAAAAGCGCCAAAGTGAAAAAAGTCGCCAAAATTAAAAAACGCCAAAAAACGAAAAAATCGGTATACTAAAAAATCGCCTAGATGAAAAAAAAATCGCAAAAATTAAAAAAAAACGCCTAAACGAAAAAAAACGCTAAAACTAAGTAAAAAACGCCAAAAACCGAAAAAACGCCAAAATGAGAAAAAAGCGTCAAAACTAAAAAAATTGCCAAAAATGAAAAAAAAACGCCAAGAACCGATAGAATCTCCAAAACCAAAAAAATCGCCAAAATTAAAAAAAAAATCGTCAAAATAAAATGTGTATATCGCCAAAATTAAAAAAAAGTCAAAAACCAAAAAAAATCGCAAAAACGAGAAAAAAATGCCAAAAAAAGCGCAAATAAACGCAAAAAACCCTAAAACTAAAAAAACGCTTAAAACCGAAAAAAAACCCAAAACGAAAAAAAATTCCAAAACTATATTTTATATAGGCTAAGGTTGTATTGAATTACATATCTCGTGTCTGTACGGAACCCTTCGTGCGCGGGTCAAAGTCGCACTTCATTGAATTTATTACTAACTAACATCCAAACTTAAACGATACGACAATTTCAAAAGTAAGACGATACAATTTGAATAACGAAGCCATGATTGTGATTCTTATACCCGTATTCATAAAAAATTAAAATGCATTTGAAATGTATTTCAACTATTGCATTGAATTCTTATGAATACGACAAAATAAATCACATGTATTATATTATTAATACATACTTTTGTTTTTATTTAAATTGAAAGCCTTATATATAGTCAAATACATTAAAATAATTTTTTGGCCCTATTAAAGGTATTTTGGCCCTTTTAAACTGTTAGTTTGGCCCTAAACCAAAAAACTCAAAATGCATCACTGATACACACATGTATTCTAATATTTGACAGATTGTAGTCAGTAGTCTTCTGTGGTAAATGTGTTTAATACTTCAGTCCCGCGGCAAAGTCTCGGTGTATTCTATGGACGCTATTTCTTAAGCAGTCGTCAGCTGATCGTATTTTAGTTTTGTCGTCGTCTAAAAACTGGTTGCTATATTTAAGTAATATTTTTTAAATTTTATTTTGGGATGAGATTATGAACCAGCGATGAGCGCGTGTTGAATTTTTCAACAGGACACGACCCAAACAAGAATACTAAGAACTTTAACCTTCAGCGACCCATACACTAACAACAAATTTGCTGGTGTTACGTGTTTGACGATGTAAAATATAAATTTTTTTCTTTACTGGAAATTCATGCTTATGTACATACATATTTTACACCTAAACTCCTTTCGTAATTTTTCGTGTAAATTTTGCTCAGCACGATAAAACACGGCCATGCCATGTCGCTAAAATTTAAATTCGACATATAGTGCAGTATAACAGCTGGGAAAAAAGAAACTATTTCTGCTTTTCCGATATGCCTTGAAGACTTACTTTGCTTTCAGCAAAATTTCTCTCACTGTAATTATGACTCTCATGCAATAGCATTCATAAAGTATGGCTTAATTCTTGTGCTCACTTTTATGAAAAGAAGTGTACGAAAGAAATAGAGTCTCGTGTTTAGTTGCAAGTCTTCTGTGTGCCATGGAATAATTCTTATTGTAGTACTCGAATTCTATGCATGCAAACTCAAACACGAACACACACACACACATCGACACAAATATCTGCATGCAGTAATGCACACATGAATCCAGTGATGCCAACTTTATGGCTCTAAAAGAATATCAAAGCTTAAATCAGAAATAATTTCTTATTCGGGCTTAAGTTCACTAATTTCAATTCTTATTGAATGAAATATTTTTATTAATTAATGTGAGTTTCTAAAGAAGAGAAGAAAAATTAAACTAGACTTTTATTAGCTGGGGGAAATATCGATATTCCACTTGGGTAGTGATTGTTATTAACATCAGCTATTTAACATAAATTTTTAATGAAATGGAATATGAGAAATGATTGTTGTGTATACAAAGCACTACTTAGTGCTTTTTCTTAGTTTGCCACTAAGTTGGCGTTTGCTCAAAAATCACTAAAACTAGTGCCAAAAGCACCAAATTGGCATCGCTGCATGCATCGTGTGCTCTTTGTATGATTACTTGTATGCCTGTTTTTCTGTCCGTCCAACCGCTTGTTTGTCTGCATGTCTACACTACTCTTTTTTTATGTTTTTGTGTGAGACCGTCGGTCTTACTTCCTCCCCAGCGGCAGCAGCAGCGGCATTAACTTAAATTGCAAATACGACTATACTACATGATCATTATTTCTTATGAAACACGCATGTTGTACGTACGTTAAACACAAACTATAAAAAATTTTGAAAGGAACAAATGAGCGCACATGAATGAATGGACAAACGAAGCCAACCGGCAAAATGTGAATGAATGAATGTATGAACGAGTATGAAAGAGAGGGTTTTGGGATCTAAGAATGATCAAAAGGCATCAGTTTGGAGTATATACTTACAAAAAGGAAATCACTTGTCGCATATCGTGAGAAAGTATTCACCCTAAATTCCCACACTAGTTTTACGAAACAGACGTTGTTTTTTCTGTGAGTTTGTTTGATGCTAGAAAATCACCTGCTTTTCTCAATATTTGTTAGTACGTCAGTCAGTCAGTCAGTCAGTCAGGCTGGCTGGCCTAGACACTAATCTTAATAATTAGAAACTAGCAACAGTATGGAAAAATAAATATTAGAATTTATTTATGTATGTATGTATGTATATGAGAGTTTTGTTGTTTTATTTTTTAAGGGCGAAATGTTATTTTTTAAGGGTGCCAGCAAGAGCAAGAGGTTGAATTTAATAGCGTTTCCGAGAAGTTTTATTTATTTTTACTTTTTTGATCAACAAAAAAGAATATATCTAAAGCTACAAAAAATGTTATTATCTATGTATTTAATATTCGCGAAGAAATAGAATCCCAGACTCACTCGGAGTCCTACCCGTCAAAGCAACTAGAGATTAATATAAAGCTGCTAACACGTTTCTGTTGCTGACAACATCCGAAAGTTCTGTAAACTGAAGAGCGCCCCTGGTGGCTATTCTCCTTCTTGCTATTACAGGGCAGAAAGTGCTCTACATTCTTCCAATAGTCTGCATCTTGCAAATGCGGTAAAAATCATTACATTTAACACTTAAAGGGTAACCATATGCTACTATGCAATATTATTGAATACTTTATTACAATTATTATTGTAGTTTTGCTCCACAATATTCAATATATTGCACAATATTAAAAGAAAAGGGACCTAGTGTGTCAAAAAAAGGGAAAAATCGATACAAATTAGAATAACATTAAAATTTTATTTTTTCAATGCCTTTTTCTCAAAACTTCATGTTCACACACTAGGTCCCTTTTCTCGGAGATGGTCATATATATTGCGTAATTTTTCCTACAATATGTTTATGTAAAGTAAATAAAAGCCGTTAAAAAAATTTTTTAATTAATTTTTCGTGATGCATACAAGATACATACACAATTCTGAGAATAATTATTGCACAATATTGTCAACATATTAAAAAATATTTCATGTTGCGCAATATAAATCAAAAGACTTTTGATTGTATCAAATATATTATGTCATACACAAATTTTATTGTACAATATCAATTATTGCACAGTAATATTAGACAATAATATTGCACAAAATTCTGAAAATAATTATTGTACAATATTGTCAACATATTAAAAAATATTTCTTGTAGCGCAATATAGATCAAAATATTAAAAAAATTTTAAATTGATTTTTCGTGATGCATATACAATTCTGAAAATAATTATTGCACAATATTGTCAACATATTAAAAATATTTCTTGTTGCGCAATTTAAATCAAAAGACTTTTAATTGTATCCAATATATTGCGTCATACACAAACTTTATTGTGCAATATAAATTATTGCACAATGATATTAGACAATAATGATGCAAAAAATTCTGAGAATAATTATTGCACAATATTGTCAACATACTAAAAATATTTCTTGATGCGCAATATAAATCAAAAGACTTTTGTTTTTATCATATGTAAATATATATTTTGCGATATATAAATCTTATTGAACACTATCAATTTTATTACACAATAATATTGCACAAAATTCTGAAAATAATTATTATACAATATTGCCAACACATTAAAAAATATTTCTTGTAGCGCATATAAAAATTTTACTATACAATTATATTGCACAATAATATTGCACAATAAAATTGCAAATATGTGTACCTAAAACCTCTATGCATGAACAACGTATTTGCAGTATTAAAAATATTTTAAGCCAACCAATGAAAAATTCAGGCTTATTCCAGTTAAAAACATCGACTTCACGTCAATACAAGACCAAAAAATCGGCAGTTGTCTACTTGCTCTCGAGAAAAATTTTGACCTATTAACAGTCTATTGCTATTCCCTAAGGTCCAGAAAAAAAGTATGACCCTGTCAGGTATTTCTTACTATGGATAGAAACCCCCCAAATTTTTTATATTGTATTCACGGGATGTGGATGTTGATATTGATAAGCACCATCGTTATCGTACAAAATCGTTATCGCTCCTTGATATTCTGAACATTTTTGAACTTATATATTTTATTGAAGTTTAGGATCAAGATTTCAAAACCGATAAAACACGGAAACAACAAATTTATAGCAAAATGCATACATTCAATCTGATCCTACAATCCCACTTATTGTGATTGGCGATTTTGCGGCGAAATTCTGGTGTATTGTACTAGATAAAAAAATGTAGCTTGATTTCTTTAATGAACTACAAATAGGCGAATTTGAAGTCGAAAACCGCCAACCACGATAAGGGGGAATATTTTCAGATCTGGCAATGTGCTGACAATGTACTGGCAATCAAAAAATGCCAGCACAAGGAATTTTCAGGGCAATTATGAATAAAATGCCGCGAGAAATTTTCTGCCCTTGCAAATTACAATTTTTTGTTTTCCCTATTACTTGATATTAGTTGGAATTGTTCCCCGGGAAAAATTTCTCGTGAATTGTATTCATAATTGCCCTTATTGTGGACCATAAAGAAGCAATTGCAATGATTTTATCTGCAAATATTTTATTATATATTTTTTCTTTAAAATCAAGCGCGTGCAGTGTTGCCCATAGAAGGATTCACTTACAATGACTTCGCACATTTGATAATATCAAAATGTCAAACAAATATCTGGTAATAATTTTGCAATGTGTTCACACGACTGTAAGATGTCTGAAAATTTGTTGTTAGCTGCTAGTCTTGCAATGGACTGACAATGCTTTTTCCGGCAACAACGTCTGACAAAAATTGCCAGTTCACAATGGCCATATTGTAAGATCAGACAACCGTCTGTACAATAGTGGAAAAATATTCCACATGCAGCACAAATAATAAAACTAAATATAAAATTACTCATGTCCATTAATCGTTCTAGAAATTCCAAAAAAAATTCAAAACACATTTTGTTGTTAATTTTTACGTTTTATTTAAATTTTTACTAAAATGTTTTTGTGTAATGGTTTAATATTTAATCGTTCTTTTTTCATATCAAGTTTTGTTTTTTCCCTTCATAAAATTAATATAAATCAGCGGTAAAACATTTATCGTTACATACAGACACATACAATCAGATACAATAGTTCGTTTTTTCTCTCTTAATTTTAATTTAAATTTTTTTCTTGTTTTTCAGTTTGATTTAATATATTTGTTGTTCTTTCTTTCTTTATTTTTTATTTTTTGCATAAAACATTTAGTTTTGTTAATAATAAATAAATATAGTTTATCATATAATGAATTCGTTTGTTTGTTTGTTTGTTGGATTCTCTTTTTATAATTTTAAAAATCAAAAAATATTTATCTATTTTGTTCGTTTTTTTTAATACAATATTTAAACAATTTGTTATTTATTTAGTTTTTATTTTTCACACATTTTACTAAAAAAATATACAAACATACAATACATTTATTGATTTATATGTAGGAATTAGTGACTATTTTTATTAAATATTTAATATTTTTTTAACAATAAAAAAAAGTTCGAAATGAAAAAAAAATAAATAAAAATAAAATGAAATGAACGAAAAGATAATTTTTTTTTGACCAGACCAAGGTACATATAGACTTTCTGAAGGAGTTTCTGAAGGATTATAAGTTCTTGTTTGAAATAGCAACAGCAGTCGATTAAATTCTTTTAAGAAAATAATTCCAAACTCTATAAACCTTTTTTAATCAAGCTGCTTAACGACATGCATATTTCGAGCCACTGCTGCCAATTCACTAGTCTTTCGCTTGACTAACCTTGACAATATTTAAAAGTTCCCACTACTGCCCTCCTGATATAGGACTATTCCCTCCGCTGCTATTACATCTGTTTTCTGACTGCTTGCACAGTTCATCTTGAAAGTAAGAAGGTGGGTGAACAAGTACGTAAATTTTTGGCCGCTACAACAACAAACACATGAGAATTAAAACTTAAAGGGTGTTCCAAAACGAGCAGCGAAAAATTTTAAAATCCCTTGTAATATACATACAATTGTATGTACATATGTATATTGGCACTTGAAATATGTAAAATTGGTGTATTTTCATATAGACTACAACAATTAACATTAAAATATTAAAAAATGTAAATTAAAGGTCCATTAGTCCATTAGTTAATGCAATTTTGACTATGTAATTTTGACAACTTGCTATATCTTGGAAACCGTAAGAGGTAAAAATTGAAATTTTCAAAAACGGTAAAACTAAAAAATTCGAATATAAGATCGTCAAACCGAAAAAAATCGCCAAAACCCGAAAAAACGCCAAAAATTAAAAAAAAAATCGCCAAAAAAATTTCTAGCACTAAAATAAATCACCAAATTCGAAAAATCTCCAAAATTAAAAAAAACGCCAAAAACAGAAAAAATCGCCAAAACGCGAAAAATGCGCCAAAAACCAAAATAATTGTTTATATGAAAAAAAATCATCAAAATGAAAAAAAATCGCCAAAACGAAAAAAAATCGCCAAAATTAAAAAAACGCCACAAACCAAAAAAAAAATCCCCAAAACGAGAAAAAAATTGTCGAAATGAAAGAAAAACGCCAAAAACCGAAAAAATCACGAAAACCAAAAAAAAAAATCACCTATATGAAAAAACGCCAAAATTAAAAAGATCGCCAAAATAAAAAAATCGCTAAAATTAAAAAAACTTCAAAAATAAAACAAATCGCCAAAACGAGAAAACAAGTGCCAAAAATATAGTTTATATTGGCTAAAGTTCGTATTGAATTATATATCTCGTGTCCGTACGGAATCCTTCGTGCGCGGGTCAAAGTCGCACTTCACTGAATTCGATTTAATCGTAACCGACAAAAATAAAATTTTTCAGAAGATTATACATATGCTGTTTTTGTACGTGAATTGTCGCTTAAGATAAAATTTTACAGCCCGTATCTATCTTAATAGTTTTCAACAATTTTGGCATTTTGATAATTCTTAACTATGGGTGGGCTCATAAAATTTTACTTTCAATAAAAAAGTATATTTTCGATGACGATAAAATCTAAACTAAGGCTCGATATGGCTCAGCATGTAAGTAAACGCATACGTGTAATATAGACCTGCATAAGACCTCTTACTAGAACTTTTAAGATTTATTGCAGGTATAGGAGTAAAGAAGAAAATAGTTCATGACTGAAAAATTTGTGATGTATGCTTCTTTCTACGCATGGGCGCGTATACAAAAGTCATGCATGTATGTACAGGGTGGCCCAGAAAGACCGAAGTGGTGTAAATTCCTTATAACTTTTTATTTAAGACATATTTTTTTAATTTTTTGTTTTTTAAATACAGTAAATTTATAGGGAATATTTTTAGATTAGTTGTTAAAAATGATATCCCGCAAGTGGAGGCCATTTTCTGCTTCGCACAAATGATCTCTTTTCAACACATTTTCCATGACCTTTCGCAAAACTTCCGGTGTTATGTTGTTAATTTCGTCTGGAATATTGGTTTTTAATTCCTCAATAGTCCTAGGCTTATTAACATAAACTTTCCCTTTTAAATAACTCCAAAGGAAACAGTCTGGAGCGGTTAAATCCGGGGAACGCGGAGGCCAATTAAAATTGCTTCTACGCGAATTTATTCTTTCCCCAAAGATGTCGCGTAAAATAGCCATTGTGGCCCTCGGAGTGTGCGCTGTGGCTCCATCCTGTTGGAACCATATTTGCGGATGGTATTCCACGGCTGACCTTACAAAATTTTCCAACATGGCCCGATATCGATCACCATTGATGGAAATGGCGACATCTCTTTCATTTTCCAAAAAATATGGACCAATGATCCTTTCTGAAGAAACACCGCACCAAACAGTACACTTAACTGGGTGTAATTGTCGTTGATGAAGTACTCTCGGGTTTTCCTTAGCCCATATCCTAAAGTTTTGCTTGTTAACAAACCCATTTAATTGGAAATGGGCTTCGTCACTCATAAATAAGTTATGAATAATGGAAATGGAAAGAGCACATTTGTGCGAAGCAGAAAATGGCCACCACTTGCGGGATACAATTTTTAATAACTAATCTAAAAATATTCCCTATAAATTTACTGTATTTAAAAAACAAAAAATTAAAAAAATATGTCTTAAATAAAAAGTTATAAGGAATTCACACCACTTCGGTCATTCTGGGCCACCCTGTACATATATGTATACAAACCTACATGAGTTGTGTGTATGCTCTCTTATATTTCTGCACTTGCTTAAAAAACCACACTTAAACACATAATAGCTTACCATCTACATCTTACACACATACACACACACACACACACTTAAACGTACAATATGCAAAATAACAAGCATACACGCATCAGCACTACTTCTGGTGATTGTTTTTTATGAACAAGAAGTCTTGGCGAAATCGCTTGTTAACAGCATTTGTTATCTAGGACATAAGTGTGTATTTACTTGTGTGTTGGATTTTTGGTAAAATTTTTGGTCTTTCGTGTCCCCGTATTTTTGTAAATTTTTTGTATTATTGAGAAAAATTATAGCTTTTTCTCATTTTACCGAACTTAGCCCCAAAAAGTACGGGATCAAACCTAATGTGTCTGATAAATATCTGGCAATAATTTTACAATGTGTTCACACGATTGTAAGATGTCTGACAATTTCTTGACAGCTGCTAGTCTTGCAATGGAGTGCCAAGATGTTAGACAAAAATTGCCAGTTCATACGGTTTAAAGAAATGTTTGTGCATATTTTAATTTCAATATTGTAAGAAATTACAACCGTCTGTACATAGCTTTAAACTGCTGCTTAACAAAAGTATTGCAAAATACTTATATTGTACCTCACTGTGATGAATTTTTCAAACAGTACCATTTAATTTTTAATTATACCAGGGCGGATCAATAAGTCCGTGACTTTTCGAACTTTCCTCGTAGTTATATGAAACGCAACACTGTTGCCATTAAGTGCCACCTGTTTGCAGACTACTGTCAAACTTTGAGCAAGTGTCGTCATTTACTTTGAGTTTAACAGCTGTTAAAAACATACAACCTCGTGTATTTTTCTAAAAATTGAAAAAAGTGAATATCGAGTGCTTATTGAACATTATTTTTCGCAAAAAAAACCCGCCAATCAAACCAAGGAAAAGCTCTATAAATACTATGGGAACTCTGTCTGCACCATTGATTTCAATGGTTAAAAATGTGGTTTACTGACTTTTTCGTTATGTTCGCACAAGTACAAATGACGCTGAACGTTCTAGATGGCCAATTGAGCTCAGTACACTCCAAAAATCCACGACCAACACCATAGGCCGATCGATCAAAAAATTTTCTAAACTAAAAACACACGATTTTTAACATCGTTGCAATAATAGTCAGATACGCTGATATACTCATCAAAGTGAATCTACTTAAATGAAAGTGATTTTTGTGTAGATTAATAATCCAGGAAGTATTTTTAAGTTTCTAGTACCATCCGTGATATATTAACGGAACAATTCAAAAAGAAGTGCAAATTATGCAAATGCTAAATGACACTATATCTTCAAAACTAGAGCTGATAGAGAAAAAGTAATGACGCCATCGTAATTAGGAGACAGAAATACATAAGAATCAGCCATTTATATTTAAACATCATGAAAAAACCTCTATTTTGCTGTACAGTGTTAAATGCCTATTTTAAGTACCTGGAAAAATCATATTTTTTGGAAGGGATACAAAAACTGTAACTAAGTTTACTAAGTGTATTGAGTTAAAAGGAGATTGTGTTGAAAAATAAATTTTTGTTTTGCAAAAAAAGAACTGTGTTTCATTCAAAAAGTCACGAACTTATTGGTCCACCCTTGTATAAATGAGAAGCAAGCATTGTTGTCAGTCAATCTGTATTTTGAAACGAAAGAAAATGTTTGCGAATTTGCATGTTATAAACATTACAATCCGAAAGCATTTGCTTTCATGTCGAATGGCAGAGTAGACCCCTTGATTGGCTGCTGTACTCTCGTTGGTGTGAAAGCACAAAGCTCTTTTGCAAAAAGCTCGCCCAACTCCTCTCAGTTCCATATATTTCTAGTTTCTGGCTGAGTGCACTATATATATTTTCTTTTAGAAGTTATTTTTAAATTTGGCCTTTACATTGTGCTTAACATTTATAAACCCATTTTATTTGACATTTACAATTTGTATACTTCAAAACATAATTCTATCTATATGTATGTATGTTCAATTTGTGCCTTTTATATTATAAAAAAATACATTTAAATTCTAAATTTATCATTAACTTTTGCTAAAAAAATATTAAATTATTTTAAGATTAAAAAAAATAATTATAAAAAAACTATTACTTTAATTCTATTTGGAGTATTCTAGTAAATTTCATCAAAAATAGAGAGTGATTTTTAGCTAAACATTTCCTACTCTTTTCCAATGTGCCAGTAAAGTAGTGATTACTTTGCATATTAATTTATTAAAAATAATCTAAAGAAAGAATAGCAGTTAAAAAACGGCTAAAATTTATAGAAATCTTAAAAATATCCAAACCCGATACTCGTAAATAATAATCGATGTATCGGTTTTTGAAATATCGGCGATATACATACTAGAGATGATCGAAACTGTGATTTTTTATTAATGTTGCTCTTTGTGAATGTGATTTCTAGATCACTGTGATCACAGTTTAGCTGTATAGAAGAAGCTAATAAGAAGAGAGTGACTGTGATCACGGTTTATCACATTTCAGCTCTTATGGTTTAAAGTTTTAAGTTTAAAAGTATTTATTAGTATTGGTGTCTTAATAAATACTAATAAGAAGAGCGACAACAACAAACAATTAGCAATTAATCCCGTCCAAATATTGAGAATTGTCGTATAAGACGCAGAGAGAAAATAAAATTTGTACATATGAAAATGTTATTTACATATTTTCAAAACCGGTTCCTTGATCAATTCAGCCACAGTTGTGATTATAACAAATATCGCTCAACTCTAATACATATGCACATATATCGATATTTATTTTCTCATATACTGATATTTCTATATATCGATATTTTTGCCCATCTCTAGTTCATTTATGATTTAATTGCTGGTTGCAGTGTGTGCATCAAAATAAGCAATTGCACATTTTATCTGAAACACTTTCGCGGCACATTTATTCGCTGCCAGGACCTCAAAAATGGTGTCCTAAACTGGTGATATTGCGTAAACTAAACTCCCCGAAATGGCGCTATATTGCAAATTCAAAGCAATGGCAATTTTAAAATATAAATTTAAATGTCATACAATTTACCAGTTTATAATAAATGTTTAAAAAAAATCAACTCTCTATTTTGCTAATTACATAGTTAGTTTAAATTTTTTTAAAGCATTTTTTTGACTAACCTTATATTTCGTTAAACTAATTAATTTAACCTCTTACAACTCGGGAACCTAGACAAAGTTGTGGAAATTTTTTTTTTAATAAGCATTCATATTTCCCCAAGTCAAGCGAGAGATCCGGCCAGCCATCAACTGCAATTCCATTTTGTTGCAAACATTAATTTTGCTTAACCAACGCATTTTGACGTATTTTTTTAAATAAATGTTCGTTGTTTTTACGATTTTCTTTTAAATTTAGAAAAAGTTTAGTGATAAAACATGTTTGTTACGTTTTCGTTAAAAATAATTTAAAAAAATATTTTATGTATATATTTAAATCAAAAACACTTTTTGAACAAATTAAAAAGTTTTAGAAAATTGGAAAATATTGTACGTCTAGTGCGTGGATTTGTTGTTATTCATGCAGCTGTAAAAGAAAAACGAAAAGAAAGAAAGAAAGAGAATAGTGGAGGAGCAGGAAATAAATATTTTAAACAATATATTGAAATGAAATTGATCGATCAATCGATCGCTCGTTCTACAAATGGATTAATATAATAAAATTTCTTATTGATTTAAAAAAAACAAGACGAGTATAGAGCACAAATTTAACATTAACATTTTTTTAGGAACTATTAACTATTTTTATGCTGGGTACACACGAGACAAAAATTTAGAGCCGTATCCAAAGAAAAAATAATAATAATTTGAACTTCAAGTTTTCTTTTGTAAAAAATTTGTATGGAAAATTTGTTTGGAGGAGGAAAATAAAACCCTGGTATGATGGATTTTATGAAAATTTCAATTCATCAGATCAGCGTTGTATTTTTTTTTGTAAGTCGTGCGATTGTGTACAAACTAAAAAAGCTATTTTTTCTTGAATTCATTGAATTGTTCGACTCCTTAAAGATATCCATACATTTTTGATATTATTGTGCAATATTTGATATTGTACAATAAAATTGCACAATATGTTGGCACAATAAATTGGATAAAATAAAAAAAGTCTTTTGATTTATATTTCGCAAAAATAATATTATTGTGCAATATTGTACAATAAAATTGCACAATATATTGGATAAAATGAAAAAAGTCTTTGGATTTACATTTCGCAAAAAGAATTATTTTGTAATTTGTTGACAACATTGTGCAATAATTATTTCCAAGCACATATATATGTTTCTTTCACTCCTCGAGTGAGCATAGGGACATTTCCAAATACCATCGCATTATTTTTATATTTTTTAAATTATGTTGAGTCATAATATATTAAAGATCCATAAAATTAAGTCATATTGAATAAATTCTCTTGTAGCTTTATAAATTAAATAAATTTTTGTTTCATTCCTTTATGGTGTTCAAGTTCCAAGTGCTTGAAGAGAAGAATCCCCATAAATAAAAAAATCAGTGAAATTCAAATTCAAGTTTTGATTAACGCTGATCAGTTTGATCTCGTATTAACAAATTACTTAATTAAATTTGTGATATTATTGTGCAATATTTGATAGTGTACAATAAAATTGCACAATACGTTGGCACAATATATTGGATAAAATCAAAAAAGTTTTTTGACTTATATTTCGCGAAAAGAAATATTTTGTAATTTGTTGACAACATAGTGCAATAATTATTTCCAGGTATGTACATCGCATTATTTTTATTTAGATTAGCTTGTCTGCGGAAAACACGCAGAGTCTATGGTGGGAATCTAACCCACAACCTATAGGCTGATAGGCTAGCATCGCTACCACTTAGCCACAGGGGCACCCTAAGATCCATAAAATTAAGTTATATTGAATAAATTCTCTTGCAGCTTTATATAATTATTTATTATATATTTTATAAATTTTATTTTATTCCCTTATGGTCTTTAAGTTAGAAGTGATTGAAGACAAGGTTTGATTAATGCTGATCAGTTTGATTAAATTAAAAATTATTTAATTTGTTTTGGATTTTGTATGTAAATCTAATTTATGCATTACGAAAAATCAATTTCAAAATTTCTCAAAATAAAATTAAATATTGTGCCATATATTTTTTTCAATATTGCGCAATATATTGTATATTATGGAGCAAAACGACAATAATAGTAACAATAAAGTAGTCAATAATATTGCATAGTCTAGGGGGAAATAAAGCAAATTGCTAATATATAAAAAATTATTGCCAATCCCACTAGGAAATTTTAAAGTAATTCAATTCCGAAGAAATATTGTAGTCATTTTTAATTTTCAGTAAATCAAACTTATGAAAATAAAATTACTTACGAACGTAATGGCATTTTTGTATGTAGATTTATAGAGGGCAATTATGAATAAAATTCCACGAGAAATTTTTCGCGGGGAACAATTCCAACTAACGGCAAGTAATAATGAAAACAAAAAATTCTAATTGGAAAAGGGAGAAATTTCTCGCGGCATTTTATTCATAATTGCCCTGAATATTCCTTGTGCTGGCAATTTTCGATTGCCAGCACAAGGGATATTCTCAACGAATAGTATCACCTCTTGCCTCGTGTGTACACAGCTTTAATTTTTTTATTATGTATTTTAGTTTATTATCTAAGTGAAATAACCCAGAGTACTTTTTCAACTGACTCTAAAATCAGTAGTCCTAGAAAACAAAGCGCTGTTGTAGTGAAAGAGCATGGTAAAATAACTATTTTTAAGCTAGAAATACAGCAAGCCCCGTGATACATTAAACGAAAAATGAAGGCAATGAATGTTTGCTCAAATAAAAAGTAGCAAATATATTTCCTCTTATTCTATAAATATCTGTCAACGTCACGTCTATAAAACATCAAAAATTATTTCGTCTAGTTACAGAATAAGAGGAATTGCTTTGAGTTTACGTTTATTTCATAAAATAGGTGTTCTCAAAACCATGTCAACAGCATTTTTCTCCGTGTAATAAAGTTGGATTTAAAAATTTATCAAATTCTTCTCTCAATTTGGTCCAGTGTATAAAATTGATTAGGAATTAATTTTAATATGTAATTCTATTTTAGAAAAACCTTCTTTTAGGACCAATGTGGTTTCTCTTATGATTTATTTTATATTTTCAATGAAAACCAACTTTTAAATATGAATTGGTCAAACTAACCTGAATACTGCTTCAGTACACTGAAAAAAATGCATGCAACAAATGTGGTCATGTGCTGTTACCTTCTGGACGTTGCTAACATTCTGCTGGAATCTTTATGTTAAGTATAGAAAGGTTATAGAATTCGCTAAACAGATAGGATTGTATGAAAAAACAGCGAAGTTAACATCATGCTATTCTAGCAGCGAATAGTTTAACATTGTGTGCTTAAAAGCTCCTAGGGTCTGTTCATCTAAATGCGATCAATAGATTCTATCACACCGTTATTAATGTATATTAAAAACAAAAATAAAAAACTCAAATTTATTTTTGTTTCCAATATTTCTATTCTATCGAAACTTTAGAGTGCATTTAATATCAGCGTTCAGTAGCTAAAGTGTTTGATAAGAATTGTTCGGTGTGACTTTTTATTTAATTGAAAATATTTGAATCTACAAAACTAAATGAAAATACGCTTATTACAATAAGGGGAATATCTTTTATTTTTTTCTTTCCCTCAATGTTCAAATAAGTCTTTTATAATGCAAAAAGTTAAATATTGTCGTGAATTGTTGGTTTTTATATCTCAGATGAAACGTGGAATGAAAAAAATCATTTAAAAAAAGTTTTATGAAACATTCTATAAGATTAATTTTCAAGAATCTGATTCATTGAGTTTGTCAACAGATCTACCAGCCATATACATATTTCACCTTTCTTGTGGTTAAATATTCTAAAATTTCTGATTTTTTTAAAGTTAAAATCGTATGCTTTTTTAGGGTTCCGCACACCAAAGGTAAAAAGGAACCCTATTGTTTTCGCTACGCTGTCCGTCTGTCCGTCACACGGTATTTTCTCAGGAACCGTAAGAGCTACGAATCTGAAATTTAGACCGAGTATGTAGAACCTTGGCCGCTACAACAACAAATACATGAGAATTAAAAATTGTAAAATTAGTGTATTTTTATATAGACTACAACCATTAACATTAAAATATTAAAAAATTTAAATTAAAGGGTGGTCCATCAGTTAATGCAACTTTGACTATGTAATTTTGACAACTTGCTATATCTTGGAAACCGTAAACGGTAAACTCTTGAAATTTTCAAAAACAATAAAACTAAAAAATCCAAAAATTATAAAATCGTAAAACCGAAAAAAATCGCCAAAAATTAAAAAAAATCGCCAAAACGAAAAAAATTGCCAAAATTAAAAACAAAATTCTAACACTAAAATAAGTCGCAAAATTCAAAACAATCGTTCAAATGAAAAAAATCGCCAAAATGAAAAAAAAATCGCCAAAAACCGAAAAAAATTGCCAAACGCGAAAAAGGCTCCAGTAACAAAATAATTGTTAATATAAAAAAAAATCGCCAAAATTAAAAAAAAAATCGCCAAATTAAAAAATCGCCAAAAACCGAAAAAAATCGTCAAAATGAGAAAAAAAAATTGTCATAACTAAAAAAAGCGCCTAAATGAAAAAAGTCGTTAAAAGGAAGAAACGCCAAAAACCGAAAATCGCCAAAATTAAAAAAAATCGCCAAAACGAAAAAATCGCCAAAAATAAAAAACGCCAAAAACCGAAAAAAATCGCCAAAACTAGAAAAAAATTTCAAAACTAAACAAATTGCTGAAACGGAAAAAAACTCCAAAAACCGAAAAAATCGCCAAACCCAAAAAAAAAAATCGCCAAATTAAAAAAAACGCCAAAAAAAAAATCGCGAAAATTAAAAAAACGTCAAAAACAAAAAAAATTCCAAAAAATATATTTTATATAGGCTAAAGTTCGTATTGAATTACATATTTCGTGTCCGTACGGAACCCTTCGTGCGCGGGTCAAAGTCGCACTTTACTGAATTTTTTATATGCATATTTAAGCTTTTCGCATTTTCAAGGTTTTTACACTAAATTCATATTTTCGAGTAAGAAATATTATCGCGCGGTCACTAGACATTAGAAATTCCTTACGTTTATTTTACGAAAAAAAAGTAACTACTATTTTATTAAAAGCGGTTACTGGCTCCAAGTTCTAGGACTAATTTTAGAATTAGTGTGGTCTCCCCTCTGGGCTATTTCAATTTACATAATTTATTTAAAAATTTTTATTTAAAAAAAAGCTTATTTTGTTTAATTAATTAATTTTTAAAATAGTTGTGTGTGCTTTTTTTATTTTATTACATAAAAGTAATTTATTTTTTAATTTTTTTTTTGTTTAAAAAATCAACATGCATTTGTTTAACTTTTTTTAATATTTTTTTTTTTGAAAATGGTAGTTTTTATTATTTGCTAAATCTACTTAAAATTTCTGAAGCATTTCTAAAAAAAAGGAAAACATTCATTCCACTTCGCAAAATTGTTGTGTTTTGTTTGCTTGAATATTTGAATATATGGAGTGTGTGACACATTAGAATTTAATTATGTAGTTAATTGTAATGTTTGAATGTTTTAAATATTTTTAAGCTTAAATTCTAATGAAATAATTTTAAATAAATAATAAATGCATTTCATTTTGTATGTATGTATGTATGTGTGTTACTTCGTTGGTAGATATGAAAAGAATTAATATTAAAGGCAATTTTTGTTTAATTTTCTTTAAAAGAACGTAGGGTGTGGAAAAATTGTGTACAATTTTTAAATTTTTACCCTGATATTTTTTTTGTAAACAATTTTTTATATATCGCTAGCAGAAATGAAAAGTCACGTAACTACACTTTTTAAATTGTACAAAAAAAGAGAAAAGAACTAAAAACAAAAATATTTAAGTGACTGAAGTAAAGTTTGCCTGTTCTGCAAATAACGACATGTCAAATCACGGTGATTTGAAAAAAAAATTAATAAAATATAAATCATTGCTTTTGTGAATTGCACGATTTATAGCGTTGGAAGTTGGAATAAAATATTCTATTATAAATCACAAAAACTTAAAAAACAATAAAAATTCACTATAAACTCAGCTATTAATAGTTTATTTTTGAAATTCCGTGATTTGAAATCACCCTGAAGAACAAGCCCGAATGTTACAATAAAGGTTTGAAATTTTTAAAGGACATTTGTTCGATCTAATAATTAATTTAAAATGCGATTTTGCATGTTTTGTTAGTTACATACATAATTTTGCATTTCAGCTGACGATATAAATATTTATTTTGAAACGAGTTAATTTTTCATTCATTGAGTTTCTGATATATAATGGAAATTGATTTTTAAAACGAAACGACGCAAAACAGAAAAAAGTTATAAGTCCTGGTTAGCGCAACGTTGCTGTAAACGTTTCCTAACGTAAGTACGATTGTGAAGTTATAGAATAATTTTACTATACTTATGTACATATATGTATGTGACATGGAAAGTTAAAAGGGATCTATGCTCAGAAAGTAAGTTTTGGAGAAAGTTAAAACTTTTTTTTCACTTTTTTATGAAAAGTGTATGTATTTTGAAATAAAAATTAGTGCAGTTAGAAAGCTGCGGTTTATTGCATTAGAAAGAGCGTGTTGTCTAATATGAGAATCGCCAAAAAGGTAAAAGTCTAAGTCGCATTTAATTTTTCCTGTCAAATATAAACAAATATTAAAAAATCTTCACTTGTCTTTTATTATTAAAAAAGTTTAAATTCTGCTTAATTTGAGAAAACATTTAATTTAAAAATTAATGAGGAATATGCAACCTTATGGAGATTTGTTTATTTTTTCTTTCGTTTTGCAAAAACCTGCTGAATGGTTTTTAGAAAAGTTGTTTGAAATAAAATATTTAAAAATATTTCTATTCTTGGCTTGTAAGCTATGAGCCAGGTTAAATCGTATTAGAAACGAGTCCGCAATTTTTAATGGAAAAGGCCATAAACTACCATAAGCGATGCAGTTAGTTGAGTTTCTCCATTAATAAAAGCCTGACCGTATTTAAATAATAATTACGATTACGCGAAAATTTTCAAAAAGAACAAAACATCTACATTTTCACAAATATGGCGTAGTCAAAAAATTTCTATGTATTAAATTAATTTAATTTGAAATTTATTTTGCTGGTGGTTCAGGTTGGTCTATATGCATTTCATTGTTTCTGTAACAAATCATCAGTAGACTTCAACCAAATATTTTGAATAGTTGCAAACCTCTTATCACATATAAATAAATTAATATTCTCTCAAACATGTTACCATACCATACCAATAAATTTCATACATTTTGTAATCAAAATTACAAAGAAAAATAAGCACAAAAGAAAATAAAATAAAAAAAATTAGAGAGCATTTGAAGTTACTGCCGTACATTTTATTATGGGCTTTGTTAATTTGACAGCGATTTTTCCTGAAGTTACGTACTTATTCTGTTTGATCATTAAGGCTGTAAAAATTTACCATTTAAATTAAATTCTTTAAATCTCTTTTTCTACATGAATTCAGTGTCGGAAAGTATGGATAAATAAAAAAAAGGATTACGGAAAGGACATTACGGAAATAATATAAAAAATATGTATATGATTTTGCTATATTTTTATGCTTATTCTTTTTTATAAATTTGTAACTTATCGAAAAGGACTTAAAATAAAAATTAAAAATTTAATAATTATAACATATTGACATTATTTCCGACACTAATGGCCTGTTTCGCGATATCGAAAGAAAGAAAACCTTTGAATTTAAACTGATTAAAAACCATAAAATATTAAAATTTGTTTTTATTTTCAGTCGAACGTTTTCTTCCCATATCGTAAAACTTTCCGTATGTTAATGATAGAAAAAATAATGTTTTCAAGAAAATTTTAAGCATAATTTTTCATTATGGGATTATTTTTTTGTTAAAGTTAATGTAACATTAAATAATCATCAATCATCATCATAAAAATAAGTGTTTACGCCAATCTGAAGAACATTTTTTAAAAACGATGAAAAAGTGCTTAAAAATAATAGAAATAGAAGTGCATGAAAATGTGATTAATTTTAATTTTTTTTTACGAAGTTTCGTTAATAAATACGAGTAAAATTATGTTTAAGTTTAATTTGCTGGTGGACTCATTGTTAATTGTTATGTGATGGACTTTCGGTGAGACGGTGCTTGGCGCGTGCTTTACTGTGTGATGCACGACGGAGAGAGCTTACACTGCCGCCGAATTCATGATCTAATGATTCCGATGAAAAAGCTATATAGATACCGGGAAAAAAAGTAAACAAACAAACAAACATACATACAAATAATAATGAAGGTAGGACAGACGCAAAAAACATTTTTAAAATACCATACATAAAAATAAACAACTAAAGTTAAAGAATTTATAATCAAAGACACATTATTTGGCGAATTCACAAGGTCTATGATATATTATTGATTTTAACTAACAATTTTAGAGTATGTACTATACTTTGTGGTATGTACTTTAAAACATGCTTTTCGATACAGACAGTGGAGCGCCCAATTTAAGCTTATGGTTTATGCTATAAACACAACTGGGACGAATGACGAATTTCGTCCACGGCAACGAATTCGCTGATAAGCATTCGCTGCGTAAATTCGCCGTGTGATGCATTAAACACATTCACCACAGCAGGCTACACGAACACACGACTTCAAATGCCGCTGGCAGGATTTGTCGCCTCTCAGCCAGATACTTAATTATTTTGGAGACGGCAGCAGCACTATCTGCTTCTCATATTTAAGTATAAATACATAGTTCAGTATTGCCACCTTCAATTATTTCGCATTTATAAAAATTATATTACTCTTTCAAAATGTACTTAAAATCATGATACAATAATATAAAGGTAAAACCATTCTCTCTTTTCGTCGCCATATTAACCTTCTGACGTTTATCCAGATTATTTTTTACTCTCAAAATTAATGCTACCGTATTCATTTGTAAAATCCGAGTTTTTTATTACTTTTTGACTGTTATACTTTTTTAATTAAAGAAAATGTTTTATAATAAAAATATTGAAAAATTCATCACTTTTGCTTTAAAAGTTATTAAATATTAATATAAATATATAATAAATAATTTTAATTTGTGTAAAAAAATAAAAGTTGAGCAATGAGCTGCATATACCACAATTGCAGTAATACTAAGCATTTCAGCTAAGCCACGAATGTCAAGTTTTTTCAATTTCCTTCAATTCCATATATGCAGCAGAAATGGATGCAATATAGATGATGGTTTGCTACCAAAAAATCCTTTCATTTGTTTTGTTCACTTCCGTGAAGAGCATATGAATTTAAGAAATCATTGCATCCGTTTGAGCCTAAGCGCAATTCCTATTCAAATGTAACTACCACATTAAATGCATGCATTACATTATTACTTTAAAGCAGTGTTGTCGACAAGTACACTTTCACAATCTGGGAGTCTACTCCGTATTTCGAAACGAAAGAAATTGCTTTCGAATTTGAGTGTTAACATTATTCTACTAAACTAGCCATCATTTAGTAAGTACTTTTCCACGTGGTCTACTCTGTAACTAAAAATAAAAGAAAATGCAACTGCTTTGGAATGTGTATACCAAGTTGGTTCCATTCTGAACCAATAGTATGCACACTCGAAAGTACTTTCGTTCCCTTTGAATTACAGAATAGAACCCCTGGTACTTACATTCGGTATAAGTTCATGTAATGCAAGGAACACTTTGTATGCATGTATTTTTTTGCATTATTTATATATAAGACATGTTAGATATTCTTTTCCTAGCATTAAAAACAAACATTTTCAAAACTTCAGAAGAAAATGATTGATATGTATTTTGCTTCTTAACAGTTTTCGGTAATTTTAACCAATATTATGTTATGCTGCTTTCAGCAAGTTTTTGCTCATTTTCGCGTGTCTTTTGTGGAATTTTTGATGTTTTCAAACATCGATGTTTTTAAGAATGATGTTGCATCCCTAGCCGTGAGCCTCTTTTATTATCAGAGGAATTAAATAAAAATCAAACATTTGCTTACTTTTGTAGGTCATATTACACACAAATTTCGTTAACCTGATGTCCAATTGATACAATGTTTAAAAAAATATGTATTAGACTAAAATTCCTAAACTCAAATTACACATTTCAAAAAGCATTCCTAAATAAAAGTTACCATTATATGTATGTGGCAACGTTTTCCTCTCTGTTTACAAAAAAACAGTATTCAAATAATTTGGGTAAAAGTCATAATTAATTTTAAACGTCAATGTGGTTTTACCTTTATATTATTGTATCATGCGTAAAATTATAAAAATGAATCAGTTTATTCTTTACATCAACTTTTGGATATTGTTTCTTTTAAATAATATGAAATAATTAATATCACTCATTCAACATTTTGTATTATACTGGTAACACTGAATTTTCTCGTTGCAGCCAAAGAAATAGAAATTAGTTTAATTGGACTACAACGACAAAATCAGCATAGGCAAAAACCTGCCGCCATGTTGCCTTGCTGTCTTCAAAATAATCATTCTCATATAAACATGTGTGTTCTATTTTTGGCATTTTGTAGTCGGTAGCTTGCTGTGGTGAATGTGTTTAATGCTTGAAGCACCGTATTCGTCTCTCATATTTGATAAAGTTGGTTGTTGTGTGTACAAAGAGAGAGAGAGGGAGAGAGAGAAAAATTTTTTATACACACATGTATTCTATTTCTTAAGACGAAAATATTCGAAACCGAAAATTCGTCGTTCGTCTCAGTTGTGTTTATAGCATTACTTGTGCTAGTTAGCCTATAAGAGTAATTTTACGATTTTTCCGGCAAAAATTTAAGACATAAAAAAATTATTCAATCTTAATTAATTAAAAAATAAAAGTTTCACAGCTCTGGGCTGAAGAACAGCTGACAGCTCTACAGCTGTATAGCGTAATTATTTCTTAAGTGCAATCAGTTGTGTTATTTGGCCTTTGAGAGTTTTGCGTTTCACTCGCACTTGCGTTTGCAGCTCTCAAAGGAAGCTGCTGCATGTGAGATACCCTGCTTATTTGGCTATATTTCATTTTAAGTTCTAATTTGAGTACAGCACGAAAAAAGTAAACGTCTATGTTCTGGGTTCGAATTCAAACTTGGTACATGCTAGAACGATTGTAAAAATTAATTTTTGTTTTGTCTGAGAGGGTATTTCAGGACACGCCCACTAATTATTTAATTTTAAAATACTTTATTTATTCGATTGCTGCGAAACTTAACCAACACATTAGGGTCTTGTAACGAGATAATTTCGAAGTTGAAAAAATGGGCAGTGCCACACCCAATAAAACTTTATATTATATTTCATATGCTTCTAATTGGCCGATTTGAACGAAACTTGGCACACACTCGGAGCTCAAAAAAATAAACACAATCTTGCACTCACAACAGAGAGCGACGCCACGCTCATTTTCAATTTAATATTCACCCTTATTCTAGTTGTCAACATCGACGTCACGTCAATACAATACCTACAATTTAGGGCTTGTCTACCCGTTGTCGAAAACATCTGACTGCTCAGGCTATTTTCTAGATCTTAGGGAAAAAAATAAACCTTCAATAGCACAAAACTATTCTCAAGAGCGATTAGATAAACCTTAATCTTTTAGTATTGTATTGATGTCACCTCGATGATGTTGACAACTGAAATAAGGGTGATTATATTTCACGAGCTTCTACTTCATCGATTTCTACGAAATTCGGCACACACACCTTGAGATCTTAAAAGGTCTTAATCTAGTTTTAAAAAAGTGTGCGAGGTCACGCCTTTTTAAATTTAAGACAATATTTCACGTGTTTTTAACGAAACTATTTTTTTAAGCTTTAGGTCAGTAAATTTCTTTATATTTTTATTTTTCTACCGATATTTCGTTAACCTTTGGTTAACTTCTTCAGGACTATTCTTGTTTTTATATTTTGATAATTAGTTTTCGTCTTTTTTCTTTTCAATCAAAAAAATTTTTTATAATTATTATAATTATATTAAGCTTAAAAAAATAGTTTCATTGAACATATAAAAAAGGTCGAAAAATTAGATAAATAACGTGTTTTTAACTTTTTCCAATTTTACGAAACTTTGCAAACACCCGGAGCTCAAAAAAAAGACACAATCTTGCAGTGAAAAAATTTTTGTATTATATTTCACATGCTTGTACTTAACTAATTTTTATGAAACTTTGCAGCAGACACCTTGAGCTCTGAATAATTTTTTATCTTGTGTTCAAAAAAGTGGGCGGGTCTACGCCCATTGAAACTTAGTATTATATTTCACGTGCTTCTACTTCATCGATTCTTAGGAAACTTCGAGCACACCTTGAGCTCTGAAAAATATTTAATATTGTGTTCAAAAAAGTGGGCGGAGCTACGCCCATGAAAAGTTAGTATTCAATTATATGAACTTCAGCTTATGTGATTCCCAAGAATCTTGGGAAAAGGTTTACTCTGAAAATTAATTAATTTTTTGCTTCAACAAGTAGGCGGGACCATGCCATTTAAAGATTAATATTATATTTCATGGGGTTCTAATGAGCCAGTTCTATGAAATTAAGCACACACAATTGAGCTCTGAAAGTGGCGCGATGTTGAATTTAGAAAAGTGGGCGGATACTAATATTTGCCAAGTTAATCGTGATCATGCTCCTAAAAATATAAGAAACTTGGCACTAAAAATTTTAAAATAAACTTAAATAACAAAAATTAAAGATTTTACAAACCCCGAATATATTTAGATAAGATGCGATATCTTCTAAACGGCTAGACCGATTTTCTTCAAACATAGTTAAGAACCTTCTCGACCTTTCAAACAGAAAAAACTAAATCAAAATCGATCAAGCCGTTTGGCCTGTACGTGGACACAAACAGACGTACAGACACACACTACAAACTTATAACACCCCTGTTTTTATAGTCAGGGGTTAAAAATAAATTAAACCGAAAGCACCAAAAAGCTAAAAATAATTTAGATTCAGTTAAATAATTTTTTTATATGTGTTATGTATAATGCTATTGCTAACCTGGGCTCAAATCGTCGCATATGTACGTGATCGTATCGATAATCGTAGGAAACCAAATTAAATGATACGTCACTCGTATAAACTGAATGGGATTTTAGTAGGTTCACGTATGTCATAATCCGAAAATGGTATTTTTACGTAACGAGTTGTACGTTCACGGATGTGACGCTTCGACCCCTGATTGGCATATACCTCGCATATCATTTTATTTTGTTTTTTAAGTTTTATTTCAATAAAATTTTACGACACCTTGTGAATTCGTCAAATATAGGCCGGCCGACTTCCTTCAAATTCAATATATGTTGCGTTTAAAGCTGTTTCACCCTACATATAACACAACTTATGTTTATACTTCTAGATAAAATGCAGCACTGATGTGATTAGCTGTTATTGTTTTTTAGAAACTTTTCAAACAACAATTGTACCATTTTTCTTAAAAGCATTAATAATTGTATTATAGTTTAAAACGGCCTCAAGAAACATTTAAGATTCAGTTAGCCGACTGTAATGAAATGTAATTGCAACAGTCGATGATCGATATTGTTATGTGAAAAGTAATGAAAATGGTTATAGAGATGTAAGCGGAATGCAAGAATCTGCACATTACTTTTTAACGACAATCGCATAGTTAAAACAATTATAACGAAAATGTATCGAATTTGCTATTCAGTAACAATATTCGCTGTAGGTTAATGTGTTATTATTATAAGCGACAATAATTTATGTGCTGTTAGTTTTATCGACAAAAATCAACAGAAAATATAAGCTGAGTCCTATCGTTAAAAGTAGTTTCAGAATCACACAATCGTTATTTTAAGCGACAAAATGTATAGACAAAAATTACGACTGTCGGATCGTTAAAAGTTACTGAATCGCACTACAGCTGTTTCCTACCATTGCAGTTACATTATATTACAGTCTGCTAACTGCGCCTTTAGACTAAGCAAAGCAACAAATATACGTTTGGGAAAACAGCCATACTTATTATGTAAATTTTAACTAATTTTATATATTTCAAAAAAAGCAAACAAACAAAAATGTCAATGAGCTGCATTATTTAATGAGTTGTATTATTATAAATGTTTACGTGGTTAAAATTAGAATGAAAATTCTTTAAGTGATATTTTGTGTAAAAAGTTCTACTCTTTAAAATAAAAGGTGGGCGGGAAAACAGAAAAAGCTTTAAGAAATAAACATAAGATTTTTTCTATATATATTAACCTTTATCCGTGGGCGATCCCAGCGTCAAACTACTCAAGCTAGAGCTCAAATTATGTGGCCTCATCATGGGAACAATGGGAGTTTGTTGTTCATCGCCCGGTAGACAAGTCTCTACCATGGCCTCCAGGCAGTTGACAAAAAGTTCCGATGATTCACCCATAACATTGTATTTGGTGAAAGGGCCCGCAAAACGCCATAAGCCACCAAAACCACAACTTTGTAGGAAATGCAACTGCTGCTGTGAGGGATCTTCACTAGCCAACATATTTTGGATAATACTTTGTACTGAATTCAAAATAACTTGATCATGAGACACTGACAAAATGTTGTTGATCTTTTGATCCAACAATGAGTGGCTGTAAAGAAATTTATATAAAATTAAAATGCAAAAGCAATTAATTAATTTCTTAAGGCCCAGTTAGCCGACTGTAGTGTAATGTAACTGCAACAGTAAAAAACAGCTGAACGATATTTTTATGTGAAAAGTAGATAACACGTTACATTACATCTCTATAACCATTTTCATTACTTTTCACATAACAATTTTGATCAGTTGTTTCCCACTGTTGCAGTTACATTACATTACAGTGGGATAATTGAGCCTTTATTACTTCACTTACATTACTGGAAAAACCTTGGGAAATACAACAGATCCTTCGGCTAAATATTGATACAACACTCGCGTCTCATTTTCATCGGAGGTATATTTTACTAATGTTGCCAATACGGTCAAAACTAAAGCCTGTGTTGACAAATCATTTAAAACTTCAGGATCCAATAGAACATTTGATTCATTAGATACAGAGGTACGTGAGCCGCGTTCCTGTGAGTAAAATTTAATTCATTGTTGACATTTATTTTATATCAGACAAACTTTATGCCCTTGAGGCTAGACCACTACTCAAATATATTAAAAAAAAACTATAGTATTTAAAATATTTCTTTAAACATTGTGCTTTTCTAAATGTATCACGTTATAGAAAATGCAAAACGACCCCAAAGTGAGAAATATTTTTCTTTACTAATGCTAGTGAAAAGTTCAGTCTCTTCCGACATTAAATAAGTATTTTATTAGGATTGCAAAATTGTTCTATGTGATACAAGCATTTTACTTCCCTTTCCCAATTCCTACAATATTAGCTAAGGCGGTTTGCAATTTCTATAACAATTTCTAGGTATCAGTTATTACACAGTGCTACATTTAATTTAACTAACAATTGCTTCAATGTGTAAAGTGCTGTTCAAGGCGAATTCAGTATCAGCTGAACTCTTCCCTACAACAATTTTACAACAAAAAAAAAACAACATGTAGTTTGATATGCTACAAAACCAATCTTTCAGAAGATTTCCAAAAAAAATTTTGACATTTTGGTTCAAATTGCTCAATTTGCCATCAACAGCTGATAATCAGCCGGGCTGAAAAGGTCACCTGATACTGAATTCGCCTTGGTGCTGTTTTGTGTTGTTTATTGGTGTCAAAAAAAAGTGTTGATATTAAAAAAATTGTATATGTATTTGTATGTAATTTCTCGACCTTATTTTTAGTATTAATTAGTGTGGTTTTATATATATTGGTTCAAATTCATAAAACATATTTTAGGTTTATTTGACAAATTTCCCATAGAAATAAGTATGTGAAATAAGCGCTCAATAAATTTTTTTGAAATATTTTTTATGAATATGGCAGATTGTATCTATTCAGGCTTTAAAATTTTAAATTTTTAATCTTTTTTTGGGTTAATTTTTAAGTTAAAATGCCTTTATTAGTTCTATTTGATATAAGTCAATTGATAGACAAATTGAATTAATATAACTGTAAGCTATAACTCGAACCCGAATAATTAAAAAATCAGTTCTCGTATTCTAATTCTTTACCAGCTTATGTTTAATTAAGGCATTGAGGAAGGAAAGTCATAGGAGATTACTTGGTAAGATTCAGAGGTGTGGCTCGCAGAGCATCACAGGTACTCAGAGGAGCACTATACAGGCGGACTTTGTTTTGCGAAAGGCCACTAGAGGTCTCCTTAGAGGACAGGAGTAACAGGTCGCACATCAGTCTTAAATGTTGTCAGTTTAAGTAGTTCACGAACTACTAAACCTTGTTGAAATTGATTTTAGTAGAACAATCTTATTGGTAATTCTGGATAGGGACTGTGGTAAGCTATATGAGGGTAGTGGGGGTTTAACAAGCGAAATTGGGAAAGGTATAGGGGCTAGTGTCTAAATCTTGGGAACCAACGTTAGTAGTTCTTTCAGACTGCCTAATGAATGCAACGTCTTCCAAGCGATCTTCCGGGCCAGAAGGTAATCTTCTGCGTCTACAATCAGGCAGCGCTAAAACCTTTGAAGGGACACAATGTCAAATCGAAACTTTTTAATGTCTGTAGGTCCACAATCTGCTTAAGGAAAAATATGTTGGGTTCATGGCCAATTCAGTCTTGACAGAAATGAAATCACCAATGAGCCGGCAAGAATAGGGTCGGCGTTAGATGATATATTCCAGAATACGAAATTGAAATGTCCTTCAGACTACCGAACGATTGCAGTCTATTATAGGCAGAGTTATCTGCCATTAAAAGAGCGACACACTGGCTAAGGTTCTGTCGGATTTCAAATAGAGATATCTTTATTATAACTTACAACAAATCTGCTATTAAGTCCCTCATAGGAGTGTACACCACATCCTTTCTTATCCAAGAATGTCGCAAAGCCCTGGATGGACTTGCGCAGCACTTAAATATCTCATTAATGTGGGTGCGTGGACACGAGACTATTTCAGTAAACCTAGTTGCAGATGACCTGGCAAAGAGGGGAACCCTACTAAGAGAAGTCCATATCGACAATCTTATGGTCTTCCACTCTCATCCTGCTGAAGACGTTTCGATGTTAACTTTCTTGAATTTGATCAAAACAGGTGGCGCACCTGTGCAATAGCGAGAACTGCGATAGAACGAAAAATCTCATGAACTTTAATAGGAAGCAGTTGATGAACATCGTGGCCATGTCGACTGGTCACTGTACCTTCAGAATCCATGCTAAACGTATGATGACTACTGCTGTAGTTGCAGTGACGAGGAAGAGGAGGAAAGTATCCTGCATCTCCTGTGCCTCTGTCCCGCTTTGGAGGATCTCTGCTGCACCTCCTTGGCAGAATATACTTAAGAAGCTTGTCCGATTTATCGAAAATCGAGCTCAAAAACATGAGTATTAGGAATAGTCGGTAGTATAACCGCTGACCCCCACCCAAATTGATCATTATAATGGACCCAAGTGAGCTGGACTCTAATTTTCTACTTTTTCTTGCCAGCAGCCTACTAACATAACCTAACTTAACCTAGATGAGGGTGACAGATACCGAAACCATTGAACATATTATTTACTATTGGCCGAAGCTACAACGCCATAGGATGATATGGCTGAGCAGACGTTTCCATGAGAGCATTAGTGATATCGCAAAGTACAAACTGGAGGATATCAGGGCTTCATTATGGAAATTCTGGGTACAATTTGGGATTAAATTTAAATTCAACGTGTCTTAACAGAAGGAAATCATAATGGACTCAACTGGGTGCCGTTGGCTGAAATAGTTAGCAAGTTGACTACAAAACCCAAAGACCTGGGTTCGAGCCCGGTATCCGACTGCCATTAAATAACAACACCACACATTTTTCTGATGTGCATTGGATTGGTGTCCCTTTTGTATCAGTTGTTGCAGGAAAAGTAATAGTGATGAAGGTTGCTGGCTTCAGCGGATACTAATCCTAATGTAACATCAGAGCACCCTCATTCATCGGTATTGTGTAGCAGAATCGTCGGCAAAATAAAATAACCAATAAAATGGCTACTAAATACGGCTTCAAAATTTAACACGCCTTTTTAACACCAGAGGCGCTGCAACACGGCATTATTAAAAAACGTACAAAAAAGCAGAGTTGTAAAAGAATGAAGCTTTCCTCTATATCTTCCTTCACCACCTGTATTTTTCTATCACTATCCCTTCCCTATAACCCTCTCTCACTATCTTCTCTTGAACTCACAAGTAGCACAAAGGGATCATTGTATTTGATCCCAGTGAACTGGACTCTAAATTTCATCCTTCCTTTCCAGCAAAATCTGTATGTCTTCAACCCTGTCATTAAACGAAAAAAAAATCATAAAGTGCACAGAAATTAGTTTAAAACACCGAAGGTAGGATGGGGAGTAAGACAAGACTTAGGAGCAGTTTGTTTTACGAAGGTGATTTGGTAATTTGGACAAAAATTATGAAATTCGAGCTCTCTTCACTATTTTATGAATTAAGTTAAATTTAAACTCTATACCCTATTCCTAAAAGTTTTATATATTGCATGACCACGCTTCATTCTATGCAAATAAGGAACGGAATTATTCAATTACTTTTAATAAATTGAATTCGATTTACATACATTAATATTTTGTGTGTCCAAAAGGAATGTGTAAATTTTTTTTAGCTTAAAATTTCTAAATTTATTATTATTTGGTTAAGGTTTAAGTGCAAATAATGTTACAAAATTGCGCTAATTTATTAAACCAAAAGAAGAAGTTTTAAAAGTTAAAACTAATAAAAGAAAAATAAGCAATAATACCTGACGTTCTTCGATTCCGCTAGCATTTTTGGGATCTTTGGTGGTGGGTACCGAAAAGGAGCGCTGAGTTTTAAATAAAACTCTGGCATTCTTCAGTTAACAAAAAAAATTTTGTTTAATGCACAAATTGTTTATTGTTGTTGTGGGGATGGGGGGTTTTTTGTAACGAGTTGGGGTAAATTGTTGTGTTGAATATTTAAGGAATCATTTGAAACAATTTTTGTTATACGAAACCAACATAAAACAATGAGATATTATTTGTTTTGTTTTTTTTCATGCAATTAAAAACAAAAGTACAGACGAAAACGATTATTAGAAGGGAGTTTTAAAGTTTTAATTTTGATAAAGAAACAAAAAGTAGATTTTTTTTGAATTTATTAAAAAATAATAAATGGAAAGTATATAGCAAATGATTTATATCGAGCAACCAATCAGAACAGGCAAATTACGATTATGCAAATGTATGTTATGCAGAGTTTATAAAGATTTTGTTTTAAATTAATACACACAAAAAAATAAAGAAAGAAATGGAAAATTTTGTTGAGTTTTAGTATATTTATATATAAATACTGGCAAAGACAGAGCATTTAACGGCCTCATTTTGTAAAAAGGAACGCCAAGCGTTGACAAATTTTATATGGAAAAAATTTTAATTACAAAAACAAAATACATGTAGAATTTGTCAACGCTAAGCGTCGCGTTTTACAAAATGGGAGCGTAAGTATTTTGTTTATATAAAACAGGGTTCGCTCAAAAAAATCTTAGCATGTAACGAACCCTGTTAAATATTTATTTAATAAAAAAAAGTTATGTTGCACATTTAATTCAATTAATATTTAATAGTAAATACCATTTTGAAAGAAGCTAAGAAGATACGTTTTAAATATACATTTCCGAGCGTTTAAATGAACGTTTTATAAATTAATTTCTAAACATTTCTTACCGGTTGTACAGGTACTTTATGATGGCGCGCGAAATTTAAAGCAGATTGATCTAAAATATCCCAGGATTTCTGACGACGTGATAAAGCCATGCCAAATTGCTAGCATAAGAAAAAAAAACAAATTGAATTTAAACATTGATTTAAAAATTTTCCATTTCTCAACTTACATTCTGTGAGCCATTGGCTGTTGCATCACCATTTTCCAAAGTCGTATTTAATTCCACAGGCCATCTGGGCAGGGCGTGTTTGACATGGCAGCGTGATCTTACTTCTTCTGAAACCGCCACCAGGGCCGTTAAATATGCCACACTGTCTGGAGTCACTTCGAATTTGTCACGTCGCAAAGGTTTTGCTATAATGCCCAACAGCATAGTCAATATGCGGGAGGTGCGCGACACGGTAGTGGGAGTAGAATGTCTAAAACCCTTTAACAACAAAAAAGAAATTATTATTATTATTAGTTTCAAGGAATGCATATAATAACTATTAATTCTTATACAGGGTGTTTTTTTTAGAGGTATAGAACTTCGAATTGAAATAAAACACAAGAAAATATTTTTAATGTCCATCAATTTGGCTTTATTGGAAGGATAATTTTATGCCATTAATGTTTAAATATGATTTCGGGCATGTGGCCGCCGCGGCTGGCTCGAATAAAGCCAATTCTACAGGTCCAATTTTCAACCACTTTTTCGAGCATATGGGGCCGTATGTTGGCAATAACGCCACGAATGTTGGCTTCCAAGTCCCCTAACGTTTCTGGTTTGTTGGCGTAGACGAGCGACTTCACATATCCCCAAAGAAAATAATCCAATGGTGTCAAATCACACGATCTTGGTGGCCAATTGACAGGTCCATTCCGCGAAATTATGCGCTCATCGAATGTTTCCTTCAATAAATCGATTGTGACGTGCGCTGTGTGGCATGTAGCGCCGTCTTGTTGGAACCACAACTCATCCACATTCATGCCATCCAATTTGGGAACAAAATAGTCGGTTATCATGGCTCTATATCGAATTCGATTCATTCGGGTCCTCTTCAACACTTTGCTCTACAGCGGCAATTGTTTCTTCGGTGCGCACTGTTCGACGTCTCTGCGGATGCGTATTATCACATAGAGTAAACGTAGTGCGAAAACGATCCATGGTTAACCGAATTAATTGCTCTGATGGACGATTATGTCGACCATAAAATGGACGGAGCTTGCGGTAAACTTCGCGAACTGAACCATTATTTTCGAAATAAATTTGCACAATTTGCAAGCGTTGTTCTTTTGTCAACCTGTTCATGATGAAATTGCAAACCAAACTAAATATTAATCACTTGACAGCTGACAAAATGGCCGCCAGTTAAAAAAGTGATGCCAACTTAAAGTTCTATACCTCAATAAAAAACACCCAATACATTGCAAGCAGCCGAAATATAGTCACCCTTATCGGGAATAAAAGTTCCCTTTCCCTAAAATTCTGATCGCCAATGTTTACGTTGTTGTTGTGTCAACAAACTATTTTCTAATTTTGTTCACCATTTTTTATTTTCTTTCGGGAAATATTTCACGTGAACAGCATATTCGCCTTTTATTCGCGATAAGAGTGATTAATTCAGTGGTTTTCAAAAAAAATAACGCAAGTCGATTTTTGTCGATTTTGATTTAATGTTGGCAAATTAATTTAAATATTTTAAAAGTGCTTTATAGGAGATTAACAATTCCTCTCTACTTTTACTTACCTTTATTAAATGGCCCACAAGAGCAAAATGGAAATTACTGCGAAATGAGAGACCCACCGCATGATCCAATTGCTTGAAATGCCATTCGAGCTTCTCGCGCGTGCTCATCATGACCTTGGCAATGTTGGCATTGTCAAAGCAGCCCTGGGATTTAAGGGTATGCAAATTTTGTTCCAGCAATGCTAAACCAGCTCCATACAAATTGACCTCATCCAATTGTAAAACTGAAATGGCCACCCAAAAGAGATTGCGATGTATGGGAGATTCCTAAAATAAATAAATAGAATTTGAGCAAATATTTATATTATACTTGTACCATATATTATGATTACCGTCCTCAACAACGGTTGTATGCGCGTCAAACACATTACAATTGCCTCGATTAGGGTGATGTCGTTAAAAGACTCTACAGCCTTCACCAGTATTCTCAGCAGCTGCTTAACTTCCTGATCAGTAACACTTTTGCTTATGCAGCCAAACACTATCAAAGCTCTGGGCTGTAAAGCTGGATTGTAGCAGAAAGCGAAACTTCTGGCCAAAGAATTCCAGGTCTGCAGCCACTGGCAATCGGGCACATCTCGCATACAAGATTCCATTATTTCCAAAAGAGCATCAGTTATAACTTCCAGAGAGGGCAAAGACAAGCGCTCTCGGTCGGCGGGCAAGGGCTGTGATACTCTCTCATTACCCAGCCACTTATCGGGAGGATGGCGGCAGCTGGAACGAAAAGCCGTCACGGCCGCAGATTTCACTTTACTGATGCCAAAAAGCAAATAAAATTTTGGCAAAGAAAATTCATCTAAAGATAAACGTAGCACTCTTTGAGCTTCTTCGGAGAATATGGGTTTCGTACAGGTACATAAGGAGTGTATAATATTAATGACTAGGCCATGAGTAGAGGCGCGCATGGACAAAGAACCAGAGCATACTAAAAATGTGATGGTATGGAAGAGATATGGCAAATGTATGGCCACATCTAAGCAATTGTTAAAGGACAACATAAGCAAATAGCGTCCCAATATTGCAATATCATCCCACATGACATGCTGTTCCAAAAACGGTGTAGGATTGGTGCAAGTTTTATCCATAACGCGGCACATGCGCGTTATAACCTTCTTGGACACCAGCTGTACATTGGCTGAGGCCAATGCCACTGCCGTATCAGCCATTATTTCCACTTGTGGTGAACCCAAGCCGCATATGATGGATTTATGCAGGAAATTGTCTAACACCATGTCAATGAGTTCTGGTATTTGGCCCACGCAACCCCAAATCTTGGCCTGAACGGAGGGATACATTTGTTTTTGGTCGATGGTTAGACATATAAGTTTATCCAGTATTTGAGATACCCTCAATTTTTTGGTATCATCATTCGATTTACAGAATTTCACTAAATTCTTCAGCCAAGGAGTCATGTACTCCAAGCACAGATGTTTCAGTTCGATGGCACTGCGATGGAAGCCCTGTATGCATTCTTCCAGGAACTCCAATGTCAAATGGGGTTCATTGGTGGCCAATTTTTCGCTGACGGATTTAATAAAAATTGTATTATTCGATGGTATGCATAAGCCTTGGGTTTCCAACAGCTGGCCCTCAATTTTCAAATCAAAAGTAGCGGTCAGAGCACACAAAAGATTGTAGGCGGCTGTGCGCAAATTGGGATCGACCGAGCCCAAATTTAACAAAGCCTGATTCAATAAAGTGCCAGGCACATCCTTCGGCCTTATTTTCTGATGTACCGTTACCGAGTCCGGTTGGCTTAGCTCCCAGCGATTTCGGATATGTATAATAGCTTGCACGATATTATCGCAATCGTTGTGTATGAAACTTAATTGACCACTTTCGTTTGCAATGGACAAAGTAAATTGATTATCATCAACCAGACACACTTCCTCGATTTCCGAGGCATAATAAACGTCATTTAGCAGCACAGAGTGGGCCAAGACTTTTGTTTTTTCGGCCGAAGTAATTTGTAAAGCAGTTGGTCCTACTTTTATGGACACTTTAGTGTCCTTGTGACTTAATTTCAAACCATTGCTAAACACCTTCAAATCCTCGTCCAAAGACAAAGTGGCACCAGGTAACTTTTGTTGATCCGGCTCTATGAACTCATTAAGTTTGCTGGGTGAATCCAAGAAAATTATCTTGCGATTACCCTGAAAAATATGAATATATAAAAAATAAATAATATAAAAAAAGGAGAGTAAGTAAAGTATTTACCTTTAAAGGCGCCAATATGCGATCATGGAACTTGGTGTATTCTCTAACCCAGGAATTG
Source organism: Tachina fera (assembly GCA_905220375.1). Classification (NCBI taxonomy): domain Eukaryota; kingdom Metazoa; phylum Arthropoda; class Insecta; order Diptera; family Tachinidae; genus Tachina; species Tachina fera. The sequence goes on from LR999963.1 coordinate 185,160,223, forward strand.
CAATTATAGACATAAGCAACATGAAAATTTTGATAGACCAAAGGATTCATGGCCAAAAACCATTTCTGTAGGAACTCTGTGCGGAATCTATTGTCCGAGTTGACATGAGTAAAATCAATAACAACCTCAAAGGGGGAGTGGCAAAATGGTTTAACGGTTACCATTACATGAAAGAGTAAAACGTCACCATTCGTTTCGCCAATTCTAAGTAATGAATTTTGCATGACATTAAAGTTAAATAGTGGAATAATACACGAACCATAAAAGACTTACTTGTAACGTCTGGCAATGTAGTAAAATACCGGATGACCAGCTTTGCTGGTGCCAGCTTGATAGAATATATTTAAGCTTTTCACATTCTTATATTCCTCCTTCTCCAGCATATTATGTTTCATCATTACTTCTTCGAAATTTGTGGCCGATATGTCTATTGAACTCCAGCGTGGATAGGAAGAAAACATCATGCTGGAATTTGCAAAGAATTATAAAAATATTTTTATCTTTTATAAATAAAAAACAAATAAAATATTACTGTGAATCCACAGGTTTATGTTCAGGCGGTCCCAAGTAAGCCAACAAGGTGGCCATTTTATCGAAAGGCCTTCTGCCCACCGCCTTGTGATCCCGACTGCTCGACAAATAGTCTCCTATTTTTTCTTGATGTGTCCACAGCAAACGATGCAAGGCCAAGACATTGGCATCTGATATAAAACTCATGCTGTGCGAGGTCTGATCAACTGTTTCACAATCCGAAGCTATTTGTATAAAGAATCTACGTCCCGCCTCAAAGTTTTCCCTCAAAAAGTCATTGAAGCACAACATATGCTGCTCCTTAGAGAATTCTACATGATTGGCTATATTTTGTAAAATCTTGGACATCAACATCAAGCCACGTTTAACCGAACCGGGTACTTGTTTGCAAACAATACCAAGTTCCTGCGGCGAAACTGTTAAAACAAGTGAGCACCTTGTAAACAAACAATTTATAAGCATATTTTAAAGCTCAACTTTACCTATGGCAGGATTAATGAATCTTAAAAATATAACCGTGCCCACGGCTCCAATATTATTCTGCAAAAGATTTGGAAAACGTTTACTCAGCACCTGATACAAACAGTGACACATGGAACGCAGTTGAGGCGGAAAGCGATCTGCTGAATTGATAATGGCATCAAATACCTTTTTCGTCAAAGCTATAAGATTAGAACGATGCTTCTCCAAATCATCGCCTGCATCCAGCCTAGAAATAAAACGTTTAATGTAACCAAACTTGAATGATGTACATACAGTGGTTGGCATATTTATTTTGTCACCTGAAAAATTTTACCATTTTGAATTTTTTCAGATTTCCGAGAAATTAAAAATTCCAAATTTTATTTTAAATGAAATATGAATTTATTTAATAACTAAAAAACATAAAATCATAACTTCTTAAATTAAATTTGCATTCTATGCAACTAATTTAAAAATTTAGGGGATGGCATAAATATTTTGACTTATACCTGATTTACATTAAGCATTTTTTTCATGCAATTAGTTGCATGAAAATTTTTTATTTTTCGATAGGAGGCTTAGAAGAGAAACTTATATCAAAAGATTTGCCAAAAATGCATCAGAGATTCATTCTACGTCCTTTTTTATATAACGTTCTCTTTTATATCGCTGTAATTAGAAAATAGAAAAAGTTGCGTGCAACAAAATTCATGAAATTTCATGAAAAAATGCTTAATGTAAATCAGGTAATATAGTAAAGGTATTAATTTCAGGTTTTTCTCGTTGGAAAATTGGAAAAATGTAATTTTTTTGACAACAACAAACACAGGAAAAAAAATTCAAAAATGCTATTCAAATTTTTTTGCTGTGTTTGTTGTAAAAAATTACATTTTTAAATTTTTCCAACGAGGAAAAAAACTGAAATGAATACCTTTAGTATTTTAACTTTTTAAACGAAAATATGATGTTGGAATTTTTATAATACTTTTAAATATTTTTAATATTAATGAAACGTGTATCCCCCTTTAGCGGCAATGACTTTCCGGAGTCTTTTAGGAACTGAATCGATCAAGTTTAGAATTTATTTCAAATCCAAATTTAATTCAAATCCAAAGTTTCAATGAAATTTTCTGTCAAAACTGTCTTAATCATTTTACTATTGTGGCAAGGCGCATTGCCCTGTTGGAAAATAAATGGCGGTCCAATCAACCTATCGCCAGAAGGAAATGCGTGTTCATATAAAATTTTCAAATATTGGGAACCAAGTCTCCCAAGCCTTTATATGCGATACAGCCCCAGAACATGACTGTGCCACCTCCATGACTAACTTTTTCGACAACAGGTGCGATTTTTTTTCAAGTTTTTTGGTCGTCTAACAATAACTTTTTTCTTTGGCGAGTGATACTCGAAAGTACTTTCGTCGGTCCATAATACGCTTTGCCAGAATTAAAGGGGCTTGTCCACGTATCTGTTTGCGAATTCTAACCTTTTAATTTGGTTCCTTGGGGCTATACATGGAATTGATCTTGCTTCATATGTATTAATGTTGGCTTCTTTTAGACGTCGTCGAACTGTTATTTCGCTTAAATGACTATCACAGTGCGAATTCCGTTCAAAAACGCTGTGGGTTTGGGTGTCAAACCTGGATTAGTTTAAATTTTCTGATTACTTATCGATCTTCCACTGCCGTTGTTTTACGTTTTCTTAACGTTCGAGGCAAATTAATGACAGATTCTGTTTCTTTACATTTATTTATTTGATAATAAACGGGTTTGTCTAGGTATATTGTACTCCTTGGCAATATTTGTTACAGATATTCCAAGATTATACTTGGTTATAATTTCACTCCTGACGGTGTTAGTTAATTCCGCTATTTGTTCCATATTTCCACAATAGTAATATAATTTTTTTATTTATCTTGCATAGAATGTTAATAATTAATACTCAACAACGATCGCTTTGTATTAAAGCTTAACACAAAAAACAAAATGAGATGAAATTATAGAATGTCAAAATAATTATGCCGTTACAAATTCTTGTACCAAATTGCATTTCTCCCTTCAGAATGAGAATGGGTAAAGGTTTTAACAAAAAAATTTTGCATGGGTATACTTAAAAATTACTGTAAAGAAAATATCATGATAACTGTGCCCTTATAGGAATTTCGATATTAAAAAACAATAAAACAATTCCTCACTGTACATTGTCAAAATAAATATGCCAATCACTGTACATATGCTTGTGTTTCTCTTACTAACCTGGCTGGATCTACTTCAAAGCAAGTACTGGGATTATCCAAAAGCGGGCTTATCAGTGGCTCCAGCAACAATTGCAAATAGGCCGAACCATAGATTTTAAAACAGAAAGCCATTATTTTACTGCCCAGTGAATTTCCTCTGAATAGTGTTTGCATGCAATCGGATACCTCTACCTCGCGATAGAACATATTCCACAATAAAGGCGACAACAAGTGTTTGGCATCAAATAGTGTCACTAAAACTCTTGCCAGCTCATCCATTTGTGAAGTAGTCACTACATTAGCCAAGGCCATTGCTATGGGCAATTCTCCCTTGTCACTTATCATCGTAACTAATTGCACCAACTGCTCAAAACGGTCTGCCAAAACTGTTTCAGCCAAAGTATCGAATTCAGTGCCTTGTTGCAATATTTGTGTCAAGACTTCCATAAAGGCAGCACGAGTCTGCAAATCGGAATTGTAGCCCAGGTCAATGGAATGCATAAGGCCTGAATCAATGTTGGCCCCCAAAAGATTGGACATTGCTTGTATTGTGGCATTGCGTAAAGAGGTTAGTTTTCCGGCCGCCAAACGTGGCCTGGGTGGCAAGAGGGGAGCATTATTTAGCTCCTTCTCAGCCTCTGAACTATCAATGCAATCATTTAAAAGATTCATAAATAAAGTGAAATATCTGTAAAAAGAAAAAAAAACAAATTTGAATATTTTGTTGTATTTTTCATTGCCAGTTCAAATTTACTTTAGGAAGAGAGCACTTTTTGCATCCATCAAATCCCCACGATCTGACTCTTCTGGCTGCAAAGGCAGGCCTCTTAGCAAAGCAGCCACTGCCTCCATGCAGGCCTGATCTAAATCTCTAAAAATCGCTGAAGTACTAAAAAAATAGAAAAACTTCTAAATTAAAAACAAACGTCAAGCTATTAAGCGTCAAACTAACTTTGTTATCATGGCTGAATCGGTGGAACTAGGTGGAGCTATTTGATGCGATGTACCCATTACCCAATCCGATAAATATTCTACCAATTTATTGCGAAATTTCATTTCCTGACGGAACGCCAAATCATCTCTACGTTTCATCATCACCTCTACCAATTGGCACAATTTTGTCTTTATTCTTATGGCATAGAGTGTCATATCCAAATGTCTTACATAGCGCACTATGCCCAGCATCATGCCTTCAATACTGGTGACGCCTAAATTCTCTGTAGTTGAAGGCTGCTCATTGTTGGGATCTTTGCTGGGTTTTGGATCCAATATTGATTTCATAATATAGATTATGTGTTCGATGAATTGTGTGTTTGTGTCGGTAACATTGACCTGGCCGTGCTGATCGAAAAACTTCTCTACAATGGCACGAATTTGATCGAAAAGTATGGGGTATAAATAAATCGACATTTCTTCGCCCACAAGTTCTTTAACGTTTTTCTGTATATTTAAGCCAATTTTTTCATTGCTGCAAACTAGCAACCTCAAAAGCTGTCCAATAAATCTTGAAAGTAAAATTTTAAAAAAGGAATATTTATTAATTCCAAGCATTTCCTTGTGTTTAGTTTCCTTGTTTGACTTACTCTGTAACTGGGCAATATTGCACCTCTTGTTGTGGTCCCTGTGGTATAGTTGCCAATAATATTGAATTGGGATTTAAGGTACCCCTGCCCGAACTGGATGAACTCGATAGAGAGTGCAAAGAATTTTGGGCCAAAGAACTAATTGAACCTTGACTTATGGGATGTATGTGGGCGACTGGCAAGGGCTGTTGAAATGGCCCAGAACTTTGAGCATATTGATGAAACGGCCCATGATTTATTAAAGTGGAAGCTCCATGTATGCTAGCCTGAGCCGCTACCACTTGCTGGCGCCTTTTAATAAGACACACACCACCCAAAGCCAATAGGAACCAAGTCATGTTGGCCCATTCGGTGATTTGCTCTTCAATATCGTGTTCAGAACTTTGATGACTGGCTCGGCGTTTTCCTACGCCCCGATGAAAAAGTTCAGCCTGGCCATCTTCAGTTTTACATTTGGGATAAGTTTGCAACATTTTGCTCATTATTTCCCAATTCCTAGAAACAAAGAGAAAATTAAAAGGTAACAATTGGTTAATTTTTATTATATTTAGCAACATCTTACCTAAATGTTTCCTCCCAGGCGGGCTGTACACCATGAATGCAGTGCTCGATTTTGCGCAATAGTTGCATGATACGTTTTTGTAAGTGCAAGCGGTTCAATACATTACCATGACTGGTATCATAAAAACATATACGAGAATCAGTAGCAGCTGAAAAATTTTTAATAAAAGAAAAAAGAAGTTATGATTGAACTTTAGGGGATGAAATTGAAATTAATCACAAACTGAAACTATTTTTACTCTATTTCCCCAATAATTGAATTTTAGCTAAGAAATAAAAAAAATACTTCTCTCCTACAGAAATAAAAGGTTTTTTGTTAAAATTGCAGTCAATATAAAACAAAGTTATTTATAAAGAAAATAACATATATTCATCCAGCTGAATAAAGATTTTCTCAGCTGAATTACAATAACTACTTAAATTTCTAAATTAATAAGGTTTATATCATTTAATTCTATCAACAAATAATCACATTAAAACAACCAACAGGCTGAATAAGGCTTCTCTTAGCTGAATTATAATACTGCCCTATTTTCCAGCTTCACTTCATTAAAGCTTTTAAAAAAATATTCATATCGAAAATTAATAGATATTCAGCTAGGCAAATGATATTCATATCGCCAATTAAGACATATTCAGCTAGCTGAATAAGTCTTTTCTCATCTGAATTACAATTAAAGAGGAATTAATTCCTTGAGATTTAGCAAAACAATATTCATATCGAAAACTATTACGTATTCAGCTGGATGAATAATAATTTTCTTAACTGAATTGCAATAACTGTCTAATTTTTTACCTAAAGTCGAATTAGTTCCTTGGAATTTACCAAAACAATATTCATATCGAAAAGTAATACATATTCAGCTAGCTGAATTAGTATATTTCCAGCTGAATTGCAATAACTGTCTAATTTTCCACCTAAGGAGGGATTATTTTATTGAGATCTAGCAAAACAATATTCATACCGAAAATAATACATATTCAGCTAGCTGAATAAGTGTTTTTTGTAATAACTGCCTGTTTTGTAATAACTGTCTAATTTTCCAACTAAATACGGATTACCTCGTTGGGATTTTGCAAAATCACATTCATATTGTTGCTGAATAAGTATTTTTCTCGGCTGAATTGCAATAACTGATCTAATTTTCCATCTAAGTAGGGATTACTTTATCGAGATCTAGCAAAACAATATTCATAGCGAAAATTAATACATATTCAGCCAGCTGAATAAGCATTTTGTCAGCTGAATTGCAATAACTGTCTTATATTTCAACCAAAAAAGAATTACTATGTGAACTCTAATTTATACTGCAATTTAGTAGATATTCAGCTAGCTGAATAAGGTTTTTTCGTAGCCAAATTACAACAACTTTATTCAACTTTTAAAACAATTTTTTTTAAATTACTTTTTGCATACTGTGAACTGTTATTAAAAGAATATGTTTAAATTCTAGAAGAAATTTATGTGTTAATGTTTCTCAAAACTATCACGAAAGTAGAGTTCAAATACATAAAAGCAAATTACAATTTGTTACATGCTCTTGTGACAACTGTTTAGCAAACCAAAATTTTTTATTTTGTGCTAAAATTTCTAGACCCCTTTTCCATAAGAGAAATTATTTCTCACACTGTCTTTCATCCAGCTGAATTAAAACTTGGCAATGCAAACTTTGCGTGTGGAAAAAGGCCATAGTTCTCTTTATTTTATATTTGCAATTAATTGCTTTTTTGATATATTATTTTAATAGTTTTACCAAAAATATTGGTGAACGTTTTGAGATAAAAAAACAAGAAAAAATTGCTTTAAATTTTATTCATCATTATATCATATTGGACTTACCTGATGAAAGCTGAGCGAGCTCCTGATAAATCAAAAAATTCGGCACCAGCATTGCGACCGTTAACTCATCCGAGCCGCAGCATATTTCAGCCTCTTCGCACAGAAGGCCAAAGCACGACAGAGAAGTAAGTACAGCATCCAAGTCAACTGACCATAAATACATAAAAAACACAACTTCGAGCTTGATATGCGCCTGTTTACAAATCGCTATTTGGCTGCCCACATGAGCATAATCTTTGTGACGCTGTAGGAATGTGTTGCGACATATAAGGATTTCACGCAACCATTTTAAAACATCAGTATAGTTGGCAATTTGGTGTTGTATCAATTTTTGGGATATAGAAAACAAAACCTGAGAACTAACATCCCAAAAAGTGTTGATGGGAGCTTCGGGGTTCCAAACTTCTATCTTTTCGGGGGCATGCAAAGCCAACAAAGCTTCCATAGCCTCTTGAGCCACATCCGGCATGGACGGTTGATGAACCAAACTAACAAGACCATTAATTAACTCTAAGGTAGAGCTTTGCACCTCGTGGGCAACTTTGCCTTGAGTATTTAACAATAAAGTGGGATCTGCGTGTATTAAACGAACTAAAAGTAATAGTAACATTTTATGTGCTGGACCTTCTTCAGAACGAGCTAAGCCCTTCTGAGTATCCTTCGTTTTAAGTGTCAATGAGGTAATCATTCTTAGAGGAGTATGTGCTATATAACCTTGAGTGGCTTTGTTCAAAGTGTCAGTAAATAAAGCTCTTAGTTCCGCGGAACGATAGTGCACCACATCAGTTTGAGGCCACCAGGGCAAACGTGGTTGATTAACAATACGAAAAGGATTTTTACTTTGCAAACGAAAATCTACATAAATATGGGCCAGCCTGGCAATAAATGAAAGAAATTATTAATTAGTTTCATGTCTTTATGAAAATTAACATAAAACTCACCTTAACAATGAACAAACTATAACAAAATGGTATGCTTGAGGAGAATTAAGATTCAAGCACACTTTTAAAGCCTCTATATTGTGGGGATTGATACGAAAACATGACACCCAACAATCTATCATTAGTTCTATATCAGCAAAGTTGTAACCCTGACCGCGGGAAAAGGGTTTTATTGGATTAAAAAGCAGAGCCTTGATGTCGTTGATTATGTACTGAACCAGTTTAAAAATCACATTGTTCGAATCACTTATATTGACGTAAGTAGCTGCCTTGCATAATTTCACACAGGCTATTGCAGCTGATTCTGTAACAAGCTTTGAAGGTGAATGAGGTCCTAAGCCTCTTTTCACACTTTCTATAAATTGTTTAGCGGAAAAATCTTTATCCCTAGTTTGAGCTTTAGAGGTGGCTTTGTCTTTTTCCTTTTCTCCCTGCTGTAATTCGTTGACGGTGGCTTCCAGACAGACCTTTGAAAGAATTTAAAGTATTAAAAGACTATTTAAAAGAAAAAAAATTAAGTTTTACTTACTGGATTTAGTATCAGCAGCAACATTTGCAAAGGCCATACTGTAGTTTTGCTCTTTTTATTTTCGGCTTTATAAACCTCCACAAAGTCCAACAAAGGCTCTAAACACCTTAAAGTGAAAGAAAACAAAACTATAAGTATTTTGTTTTAATTATTAATTAATTTTTCTTTATTCTAACTTACGTTGATATGTCAGGATTCATGCGCGTTTGCAAATCCTGAAATTCTTGTGGATGATATTCAATCCAATTCCATATGGCTTTCTCAATTGAATTTAATAAAATCAAAGGTGGTGCTTTTTTTGAGCGAAATTTCGTTATAGTTTCTTGCAACAATTTTGTCAGCTTTATCATATCCATATCAATATGTTGTATCAATTCTATATCCGAATAGTCGGGGTTTTCATCCGAACAAACGGCAAGCTCTTGTATTCTAGCCGATATACGGCTAAAGACGGCGGAAAAGTGATTCTGTGAGAGAGCAAATAAAACTTTTGAGGCTAAAATTTTTAACTGGGCGGCATGGGGATTATTATCACTTTGAACATCGATAAATTGTGTAATTTCGCGTAATAAAAGTTTAACATTCATGGCTCCTTCCAAACGATCTGTATCCTTAGTTTGATTTGTTAAACAACGTTCCAGGGTGGTTAAAATGATGACCAACGATTCAAAGTAACAGCGATCGGTTTCATGGCGATTTTGTATAGCCTTAAATTTTTTATTTAAATGTTAATTATATATATAAATAAAAAAAATAGTAATTGTAGGTACAACTTACAGCTTCATTGACACGTTGCAGCATTTTGGTCAAACCAGATATAACAAGGGAAAACCGGTAACGAGAAATATGTATAAGACAACCAACCAATTGGTCTTGGCTCATCCTGGCCTGAGTACCATGGGGTCCGCTTGTTTTGTTAGGGAGCTAAAAATTAAATTTAATCATTTATGTATGTACAAAACCATTGTTTTATTTAAGTAGCTGGAAATTATTTTAAGTAATTCCAGGTTTTTAAATTTAGTTAATCAATAAAAATGTGATAACATTTTTAACATTAACTCATCCAACATTATGAATATATGTATATACATATTGGAGTTAACTTGTTTAATCATATTTTGTATACTACCTATAGTCATATAGTTAATTCTGTTATAGTATACATTGAATTTATTGTACTTATCAAAATTAAATTTTCATTATTATCTTCGTTACCTTTCTAATAAACGTTACACATTTTATATATTGAAAAACCTTACTCTGCTATAATACACCCAGAGAAAAAACAACTTAAAATCAATAAAAACCATATTGAATTAATAAGAAACATTAACGAAAGTCTAGTCATGTTGAAATTTCTTAGTTGACCCGCGCTCGAAGGGTTCCGTACTAATTCAATACGATCTTTAGCCTATAAAAAATATAGTTTTAGATTTTTTTATTCTTGGTTTCTTTTCGGTTTTAAGAGTTTTTGTTAGTTTTGGGGATTTTGCGTTTATTTGCGCTTTTTGAGTTTTGGTACTTTTTTCTCGTTTTGGTGATTTTTTTTTTGGTTTTTGGCGTTTTTTATTTTTCGCGATTTTTTTAATTTGGCAAATTTTTTTCATATACATACATATGTATGTAAGTGATTTTTTTTTTGTTTTTGGCGATTTTTTCGGTTTTTGGCGTTTTTTTTATTTTGGCAATTTTTTTAGTTTTGACACTTTTTTTCTCGTTTTGGCGAATTTTTTCGGTTTTTGGCGTTTTTTTCTTAATTTTGGCGATTTTAATAATTTTGGCGTTTTTTTATTTATGCGATTTTTTTTTCATATAAAAAATTATTTTGATTTTGGCGCCTTTTTCGCGTTTTGGCGATTTTTTTAGTTTTGGTGATTTTTTCAGTTGTACAATTTTTTCGAATTTTGCGACTTTTTTAGTGTTAGAAATTTTTTTTTAAATTTGGCGATTTTTTTCGTTTTGGCGATTTTTTTTAATTTTTGGCGATTTTTTTAATTTTTTGCAATTTTTTTTTTGGTTTGGCGATTTTATAATTTTTGGATTTTTTAGTTTTACCGTTTTTGAACATTTTTCAAAAACGGTAAAACTAAAAAAAATTTAAAATTTTTTTTTTCCAAGATATAGCAAGTTGTCAAAATTGCATTAACTGATGGACCACCCTTTAATATAAATTTTTTTAAACTTTAGTATTAATTGTTGTAATCTATGTAAAAATACACTAATTTTAAAAATTTTAAGTGTCAATATACATATTTATTTACAAATACATATGTATTTGTTCTTGCGGTCAAGGTTCTACATACTCTGCCCGAATTTCAGGTCCGTAGCTCTTACGGTTCCTAAGAAAATAACGTGTAACGGGCAGACGAACAGCGTAGCGAAAACAACAGGGTTCCTTTTCACCTTTGGTGTACGAAACCCCAAAAATGCAGCATTAAGAAAAGGAACTCAAAATTCTTGTTTTAAAAATCCTTTTTTGGTTTACTTAAAATCTTTTTGTTTCTTTTTGTACAAGCCAAAAGTTACTCATTAATAACTCAAACTTTTCTCAAAACCACCCAATATGTGTGTAACATTTTGCTACAACAACAAATTTAATACCCAGCGAAAACAACCTTCAATTTACCTACATTTTTGTTTACAAACAAACATTTCACACAACAATAAATAAAAAGATGCTCGGCACACACACTCACACACACACAAAATTATCAAAATACACGTGCAATCTCATTCATGCTTTCTCACTTTTGCTGGCATTTTCATTCATAAATTCTTCTACACGCAAAACGTAAACAAACGCTGAAAACAAAAAGAACTCTTCAAAACAATAACAAATCTTATTTCTCTATCACACAAGCTTTCTCACTCGCTCACACAATTTTTTCAATCGATACATCTTTATGTCCAGAAAAAAACACTTTTGCGTTTTCCACTTTTCCTTTTTGGGAGGAACCATGGATACAATTTTGATTATTTCCATTTACCTGATCTTCGAAACGGGCCAACAATGAATTGGCCCATTCGCCTGGTTTTTGTGTAGCCATTTCGATAGGATTTAACAAATATTTTAATCTTTTATAGCATCTTTTAACAAAATTTAACGGAGCAACAAACAAATTCTCCAAATTAACTATATCTACAGAAAATTTTCAATGACTTGAAGTTGGCTGCAGTTGTTTGTACAATAAGTGTGGTCAATGCAGTGTTGAAATGGAACAGCTGTTTGGAAAACCGTTATAAATAATTTATGTGTACAGTTAAAAAACATTTTGAACTGAAAAAAATTACATGAATAAAATTGCCAAATATTGATTTGAAAAGATTTTTTAACACGTTTAATTAAATTTTATAAATAAAATGGTTTATAATACTTACATATGTATGTATGTACATATGTATATGCTTATGGTATGTACATGGAAAATAACATTCAATTTCATGATCAATTTATTCTTTAAAAAAAATTATTTGTTTATAAAATTTAATCAAATAATAATTATTAAAAAGTTAATTTTTTTAGTATTATTAAATTAAGAATACACAATTAAAAATATTTGAAATATTTTATTTTTTTGAGACTATTGTACAATTTCAATTCAAGTTAATTCAATTTGATTTTTATTATTAGCTTATTAATTTTATTATTATTATTATTTTTTAAATACTGGTATGTCCTAGTGATGTAACGAATGTCAATGTTTGATTATCGCTAATACGAATACGAATACGAATATTTGAAACGATATTCGCTTATACGAATACGAATATTATATGCAATATGAAATATTAAAAAATTGTTATGAAAAACAAATTCACACTCTTTTGATCGTCATTGAATAATATTTGAAAATGATACAAAGAACAAATTTCTGTAAAAAAAATTAATGTATTTATTTGTACAAACTAAATTTTTTAGTCATTTATTTAAATTTCGTTTAGGATTTATGCATTTATTTATTTAATTTCTTTGGAAAAATATTCGCATCCGCCTGAATTTAGCGAATACGAATACATTCGTATTCGCCCTAAAATGGCCGAATTTCGACAATTCGAATACGAATACGAATATTCGTGCATCACTAGTATGTCCTCATGTAATTAAGTTCAATCATACATGTAGATTATATGCTGTAATATAAGACTTTAAGTCTTGTGCATAGAATATCTAATAAATAAATAAATAAATATAATTTTTATAAAAATTTAAACGTTTCACAAGTGTTTGTTGTCAATACTAAAGTAAGATTAAACCACCGCCACCGCGATTGGCCGCTTAAACTAGCAAGTAAGCCCATAAAATCGACTACCCAAAAATCAGAAATGAAGATTAAGATTAATTTAACCTCTAATCTTCTACCCAAAAGTCGCCCTAAGTGCAAGTTCTTCATACAAAACTTTCCGTTAAAATTCCGGTTAGCTTTTAATTGTGCATTGTGAAAAGGACTGTTAATTTAGAAAAAACTTTAAACAAAAGGAATTTTTTTTTGCAATTGAAATTATTAATTTTTATTTTTGAATTTTTCGATACTATCCTTTTGATTTTAAGCTTTAGCAATTTGAGTTGCCCTCAACACAGTTTTCGTTTTCGCATTCACTTACTATTTTTTAGCATAGAAGTTTTATGGACGAACTTACAGTTTCTTTCCTCTATAGTATTTCAAACACTGGCTTCTTCACTTGTATCGATTTTCTCTGCTATGGTATTTCACATTAAATATTGCCTTCACAACAACAAAATGTTGAGGTCACTTCTTCCGGTTTGTTTCGATAATATATTTATTTCTTTTTGTGGGGAAATTTTCAATACTTAAGTTTGGTACCAAAATTGTTCGAAAAATGTTTTCTAACGGCCCTGTGTATAAGCAAAAATTGGCATGAAGTTAGCATAAGTGACGAAATTAAATGAGCCACTTATGCTAACTTCATTTAAATTTTTGCTTTTACATAGGGCCGTAAATTGTTATCTTAATTAAAAAAAAAATTGGATAAAAAAAGGAAAAATAATCCCGAGTGTTTATTATTGGAAGTCTCGGGGACAGTTTTTAATTTGGCATCATTTCGGATTAGTGCCATTTTTCTTCAAACACCTAGAATTGACTCAAAAATATTCTACTAAAAAGAAAGAAGTTTTTTTTTTCATTAAATTTTTCTTATATTCGGGAGCGTTTTTTATTCAGATAGTTTCTGAATTTTTCGATAAGAGCAATTTTTCACGGAGACGATAGGCCCAAATTCACAGTCTATAGTTAACTAACGCCCGTAGTTTAACTAACGATTTTTCTGATCAATATAATTGGTTAAAGCACCTTCATTAGTTAACTAAAGACTGTACGGTTTAAAAGATACATTTCTCTCATTTACTTCAATAGTGTCACAACGAAAAAAAAACTAGTTTTGCAGAAAAGAGATGCAAAAATTTTATCCTCTCATGAGAGATATTTTTATGAAATTTTTACATAAAATAAAATACAAAATGCCAAATTATTCTGCATTATTAATTTAAAAAAATGCATTTTTTGAGTTATTACACTATTGAAGTAAATGATCGATATGCTCAAGAGAATTCAATATTTACATACTCTGATCCATTTGAAATAAAAGCTGCAGGAAAAGAGCTTTTGTTTGTTTCCACATTTGAATAACAAAACAAAAAAAAAACTTTTCAAGACAACACGACGACTTGAAACCAGCTTTTAATGTTTCAATTCGAATTGAAATAATCTCAGTTTAACGCGAGTAGTGAAAACATAAAGTGCTTGGAAGATTTAAAGCGGCGATTTTGACTTGGGGAAAACTAAATGTTGTTGGTGTACACACTAATAAAAAAAATCAAACGATAACATTTAACAAAAAAAAAAAAAATAAAATAAAATAATTAAGTACTGTTTTTGCAATTCTTCATACATACTTTAATACATACAAACCTACGTATATAAATACGTACTATATATATATATATTTGGAGAAGACCGGTTTAACGGAACTCAAACCAGTGCTTATATCATCGTCAACAACAGAAAGTGATACCGACTACTGCAGCCACAGCCACACAACAAAACGCACTTTAAACACACAAAAATAAAATAAAGTATGTATGAATTTATTTTCGTAAGATTTTGCAATATTTTTTAAAAGAGGACTGACTATTGGCAAATAAACGAGGCTTGAACTGAGTTATTTTAAATTTTTGTTTGTTTCTTAATATAAAGAAATATCATTGTTTCGGCTTGTTGAAGACAATAAAAAAATTATATCAGTGCGATGACTATTGTTACTGTAATTTTATGGAATTTTTGGGAGAAAACACCGAACAGTGACTGAAAGCTGCTGTATCACAATGACCTCTAACGACAATTGTATCGAACTGAGTAATCAATATACATTTAAATTTATTTGTATTGAAAACCAACTCAATGCATTTAATTTATATGTAAATTAATGTACAATTCATATTTTTTAATTATGGGAAACCCCTCATTATTATAAATTTACGTGAAATCGTGTTCAGAGGATAAATACTTATGTAGGTACCTACCTAATTGTATTTTGACCTTCCCAATGGAAATAAGTTTCTTCCACTAGAAACGAGTTTTTTTTTAAATGACATCATACATAGCACGTTCCATTCAGAATAATGCAATTTCAGGTTATTTTGGGTGTTTGTCGTTCCTTGTTTCGGAATTGTGGGACTTGAACAAAAATTTAATTTGATTTAAAATTTATTCATATTAGAGTGCATTCGTTCTTTGCAATAATTGCCATAGAAAAAAGCTTTCAAAATGTAAAACTCTATGTTAACAAAAAAAATTAGTTAAATTATTTGAACATATCCTAAATTTATCAAAGTGAGCTTAAAATTTTAACAATTATTTAAAATTCGGCAGTTAAAAATATTGTATGTAAATAACAGAAAAAATTTAAGAAAGTATATAACAAAAACGTTAAACAATTACGTCAACGAAATATATTTCCATACGATTCACTTATTCAAAATTTTGAGCCGATATAGATATGACAAAATATTACATCAATGGCGAAACAGCCGACTTGGAAATTTGGTTTGTGTGAAAATGCAACCCTGATCTAATGAAAATTATTATCGTTTAGAAAATTTTCTAAAAACGAAAAAATCTAATGGGATGTCAAAGTTTTTATCGTATTATTTGCCACTTTGATGACATTTTGCATTCAGACTATCACGTATTATTTGCACGTATTATTTGAATTTTTGACAGTTATAAATACAAAGTATAATAGTCTGAAAAAATCCTTCTTTCAATTCGATTGTGCTGTGTGTGTAATCGAGTCTTTTGAAAATTTTATTTAATTTCATTGAATTTTAAATAAAAAATATAAAAATTAATGAATGCATGCAATAGAAATTTTTAATTTATAAATTTGTAATTGTGAAAAAAAATATAAATTTGAATGAAAATCTTTCAATTCAGTTTATGAAGTGTGTGGTTAAGAATCAATTCAATTGAAAATTGAATTGAAACGTGCTTTACAAATACATACATACCTATTTGAAGAAAAAAAATGCAATGTATGTGAGTCCGATCACAGGGGAGATGTGTAAACACCTAATAATGAAATTTCTTTTAATATGTATTGGCTATAAAAAATTTTGACTCTACTGTAGTTAAAAATCTATGGAAAACGGCATTTATAGTAGTGGAATTATTAGTTGTGGGGGTTTGTGGAGAATTGTTCATATGCAAGTGGAAAACATCAACTAAAAATTTTGATAAAGCTTGCGACTGTGGGTTTGCAAAATTTGTATTAAAATCTTCACCCATAATAATTGGCATGAGATGGAGATTGTTACCCAATTGTCGTCGTGCAACAGCTGCAGTGTAAGGCAACATAACTTAATGAAGATATATTGTAATATAATACTATAAATTCTTTATAAAGACTGCTATATATCTTTTAATCAAATATTTGACATTTAAAATATTATATTTATTTTATATTTTTTAAACTTTTTAACAAAATTATCCCCACTGGCAACACTATTACACTTCACCAGCAATTTCTATTAAAATTAACGTTGCTCCTGAAGGTATGCTTTAAGATTCGGTTGATTGTATTTCTAGGCAGCTGTTAAGTTTCTCTGTATTTCTTGTTCGTACCCTGTCGCAGAATGTGTGGTTGACTACAAAAATAGTTAACTTATAGTTAACTTTTCTTAGACTGACTAAAAGCTAACTGCAATGTCATCCAGAACAAACCCAAAATTAATTCTTAAATTGAGTACGTAGTCGAATTTGATGAGAGCCAACAAACTTATTCTCAGCTACTTTGAAACTCATTTTAGTTAACATTTCATTGCATGTTAACATTTTGCTGTTGTTATTTTAGATGGTAGCTTAGCTGAGTGGTAGCGCGTTGAGTACACAAATTGTGATGATACATGTTCGAACCCCAGAAAAAAATTTTAATTTACTGTCTACAAGGTGGTTTAAATAAAGTCAACTTTAAGTTAGCTGTAAGTAATGCAGAGTGAGCCAATTGACTACCGCCTAGGACACCGCAATGTTAAAGTAGTCAGTTGTTACATTGCGAAACAATCCAAGTGTCAGTCAGTACTAGTTGCGAAATAGTTAGCTTAAAGTTTAGTTTAGCCAAATTTCCGACAGGATATGATTACACTAATACACTCATACATAGCTCACACCGATTTGATAACGCTTTACGATCTTACTCAACATTTGAAAATTTGTGGTTGTATTGTGAAAAAGATTTTTACCCTCTAGCGTATAGATGTTTACACATAAAAACTTTAATTTAGCTAGAGAGCGCTTTTAAGCTTTCAAGTAGATTTTCAGAAATTTATTTCTTTTGCAGTAAAAATTGTTAAATTCGCCTTTAACCTTTATTTTTTAAGCAAACATCGTTCTACACACTATAAGTAATACATTTAATTTGATATATGTATGTATACCAAAGTATAGCCTAAATTAAGGTATTCCAAATCTCCTATTTGAACATATTTCTATGGGAAATTTGTCAAATAAACCTGTAATAAATCTAAAATATTTTTTATGAATAAGACTGTAGAAGTGTAATAAATCACACAAATTAATTAAGGTTTTGACCAGGCGTACTTCCGAATATGCAGATTAATTCAAAATAAATTCAGTAAAGTGCGACTTTTACTTTCACATGAAGGGTTCCCATGCTTATTACACATGTAATACTAAGGGAACTTTAGCCTATATAACAATATCTGGCCTGATGTATACATTTAAAAAAATTTAAGTTTTATCCGATAAACTTTTTACGGTTTTCTATTATTTTTTTTTGGTTTGTCGTTTTTTGTTAGTTTTGGTGCTTTTTTTGGGTTTTGGCGTTTTTGAATTTTAACAATTTTTTTTGGATATTTCGGTTTTTGGCGACTTATTTTAGTCTTAGTATTTTTTCTGTTTTTGGCGTCTTTTTCGTTTTGGCGTTTTTTTTTGGATTTTTGCGATTTTTTTACTTTTGGCAATTTTTTTATGTGGAATTTTAGTTTTGGCAATTTTTTTGTAAATTTCCAGAATTTGTTCGAGTTTAGATGGGCGAACATTTAAAAGGAAAAAATTTTAGAATTCTCTTTTGTGGATTCCTTCTGCTCGCTTTAGAGCCAGTGATGCCAACTCTTTTGGCTCTAAAAACACGTCAGCATTTAGAAAAAGCACTTAAAAGCGTAATTTTGAGATCCAAAAAGCGTAAAAAGCACTAACGTGAAAAACGAGTGAAGATTCAAACGAGTGAAGTTTAATAATGTTTAAAACTTTCTAAGCTTTTCTCTACTTCGGCAATAGCATGATACAATAATACAGGTAGCCGCGAATCTACAACAAATGTACAAGAAATAAAACAACAGTGATTTTAATTGCTGTTTTGTGATGAAAACTGTCAAAAAACTAGATACATGTACTTGCGTTTTCTCTTGGCTTTGCAAAGCTTTTTAGTATTAGTACAGCTTTAATAGGCACTGTGTGCGTGTGTTAGTAAAACATAAAGAACATTTGGCAGATCGCGTCACGAAACAAGCAAAACAGCTGGCGCTTCGCGGTTACCTGTATTATTGTATCATGGACAATAGTATTATCTTTAATGAAATATAGCAGACGAAAAAGGTAAAGCATTTACACTGAAAAAATACTCGTAATATACCAAGTTTTTATTAAAATAATTTTAAAAATACACAAATTGCTTAAAAGCACTACTTAGTGCTTTTTCTTACTTTGGCACTAAAGCTCAAAATTTGGCGTTTTGAGTCTTCAAGAAGCACTAAAAATAGTGGCAAAAGCACCAAGTTAGCATCGCTGTTTAGAACACCCTGTAATTTTTAACTGCCATATCGTCGCTGTTTTATCTAACTGACCTATCTAACATTTTTTTAAATTTTACAGGAGATCAGCTCTTATGATTGTTTTACACTCGTACATGTATTCTTATGGAAACGTCTAAAATATTTTTACTGTTATAGGCTCAACAGAGTAAGGTTTACAGTCATAAAAATTGTAGTAGACATGGTCTATTATATCTCATAAGGTCAAGTAGTGGACTTAACTCATTTTTCAAAAAAAAAAAATTAGTTAAGTCGGTTAGTTAAAACAGCGACGATATATTTGTTGTTATAGCGGCTAAAGTTTTAGATATCGTGTGAGAATTTCAGATCCGTAGCTCTTGCGGCTCGCGAGATAACAGCCTCTGAGAGCGAAAACATTAGGATTACTTTTCACCTTTGGTGTACGGAACCCTAAAAAGTGCTTGAAGTCATATTTTACCGTTTTCTAGGAAAGCACTTTTAAACGCTCAATTCGATTTTCAGAAATTTATTTCTTACAGTTCACTTAAATTTATTTAGTAAAACATCGCCCTATACATCAAAAATAATACATTCAATTTGAAATATACATATATATAATATAGTACCAAAGCATATATAAGCTCAATTAATATATTATTTAGACTTGGGTTGAACTCATTCAGTCGCTCGACCCAAGTCTTTTATTATTCCATATGAGATTATAATTAAAAAAAATAATTTATAGAATTTATAGTCAATGCACTAACAAAATATTTTTAAACTTTGTCCAGGGGAACTTTTGAATATGAAAGTTATAGGAGTGCCATTAACTCAATATAGCTTATCTCGACTTAAGCACTTTTTCTTTTTCCCTAATGAATTTATAATGGTCGAATATTCTGAACGTTTCAGGGAGTTTTTTTCCTTTTTTTACTGTCATTTAGGTATCTAAAAATTTGACCCATGTAATGGCTCCTACCAAATTGTAGACCCCAATCACCTTGTTGAAATCATTTGTTCAAATCAAACATTTTTCCAGCTATAGAAAATTCTACTGTCTTAAGAAGCTATTTAGTAGTGAAACATTTCTTTTAAGCGAGATTAGAGTAATTATGGTCACAAAATCTCTGATGACCATTGAGTTGAATTTTCATTAGCTCTTGAGCTTTCAATTAAGCTTTCGCTATTTCTAAATATATATACAATTTTATTGAGGAAATATATGTACATAAATATATGTATATATTATGTTTAATATTTAAAAAAAAAAAATAATAATTAATTCTCACTATCAATTGACCTTCATTACTTATTTATGGCTTATCAGTATTTTCTTTGCTTGTTTTTTAGTCATTAGTGTCTCATTGAAAATGATTTAAAATTAGTTGTCGCATTTATTATTCAGTTGGTTGAGATTATTTGCACGCTTTTAAATATTGGAATTCCCAAAACATTTAACTACAAAAAAGATAAAGCTTGACTCTAATATCTTTTGCCATTAAGAGAAAAATATGTACATACATACACACCCATTTATATGCATGCATGTATGTGAGTTTACAACCGAGCCTCGCTTAACGGATTTTATTTTAGATAAACCAATTTTGTACATTATTAAAGGGTATAAATTACATTCGTCTTTCGCGAACGGCGTTTATTTCAACAATGTCACAATTCAAAAAAACTAGTTTTGCTGAAAATGCGTTTAAAGATTTAAATTTTTCTCGCAAGTACAAGCTATTTATATGAAAATTTTACACACCATGAAATATGCATTATTGCCAAAAAAATTTGTTTTTGCAGTTATACTTCTTAAGTAGTAGTATTGAAGTAAATAAGCTTTATGAAACAAGTTAAAATAATATTTAGTAATACATTTGTTTTTTAAATCAGTTTAAAGGCCTCATTAGTCTTTACTTTATACTGCTGTTCTGTACTTTGTCTTTCTGTTTCTAAACTTTGATATTCACTTTATCAGTATTAACTTATCAGCTGTTTCTAACCAGAAAGGTCACAGTTTTCCACTAAAGTGATGAGTTTTGCATCGTCCATTGTTATCTTTCAATATAATTTTATGTTTCTCTGGTAAAAATAAATTTTTTTTTATATTCCAAAATCACAATCACGGTTTATTTCAAAATGTTTTTTATTTTATTTATGCTGTCACTTACAATTATTTTAGAAAATTTTTGATGTTCACAGGTTGAACCGAAAAACTAACGACTTGTATAAGATTTTTTTAAACAAAAAAGAATCAGCTGATTCGCAATAGAACAGAAAGTAAAATCTAATTCTGCCTCAAAACATGTTTGTTAATTACTTTAATAAATTTTTGTTTAATATTTAACTGGCTACAGTAAATAATAAATTCAGTAAAGTGCGACTTTGATCCGCGCACGAAGGGTTCCGTACGGAAACGAAATATGTAATTCAATACGAACTTTAGTAGCCTATATAAAATATAAATTTAGCATTTTTTCGTTTTTGGCGTTTCTTTTAATTTTGGCGTTTTTTTTTATTTTAGCGATTTTTTTAAATTTTGGCGATTTTTTTTGGCGATTTTTTTGGTTTTTGGATTTTTTTTGTAATTTTGAAATTTTTTCTCGTTTTTGCGATTTTTTTTTAAATTTTTGGCGTTTTTTTATTTTGTGGCGATTTTTTAGTTTTTGCAATTTTTTTTCTAATTTTGGCGATTTTCGGTTTTTGGCGTTTCTTCATTTTGGCGACTTCATTCATTTAGGCGCTTTTTTAGTTTTGACACTTTTTTTTCTCATTTTGGCGATTTTTTTCGGTTGTTCGTGATTTTTAAATTTGGCAATTTTTTTAATTATGGCGATTTTTTCATTTTGGCAATTTTTTCATATTAACAATTATTTTGTTACTGGAGCCTTTTTCGCGTTTGGCGACTTTTTTCGGTTTTTGGCGCTTTTTTCATTTTTGCGATTTTTTTCATTTGGACGATTTTATCGAATTTTGCGACTTATTTTAGTGTTAGAATTTTTGTTTTAATTTTGGCGATTTTTTTGAATTTTTAGCGATTTTTTTGGTTTGGCGATTTTATAATTTTCGGATTTTTTAGTTTTACCGTTTTTGAAAATTTCAAGAGTTTATCTCTTACGGTTTCCAAGATATAACAAGTTGCCAAAATTACATAGTCAAAATTGCATTAACTGATGTACCACCCTTTAATTAAAATTTTTTAAATTTTAGTATTAATTGTAGTAGTCTATATAAAAATACACTAATTTTACAAATTTCAAGTGTCAATATACATATGTACATACATATGTATAATGTAATGTTCAAGGGATGTACATTACAAGGGATTTTAATATTTTTCGTTGCTCGTTTAAAAAAAAAACACCCTTTCATTTTTAATTCTCATGTATTTGTTGTTGTAGTGGCCAAGGTTCTACATACTCTGTCCAAATTTCAGGTCTGTAGCTCTTACGGTTCCTGAGAAAATAGCGTGTGACGGACAGACGGACAGCGTAGCGAAAACAATAGGGTTCCTTTTTTGGTGTACGGAACCCTAAAAGTTAGATTGAATATATGGGCTTGAGGGCCAACTTTGAGGGCCGGACGCACCGCCTAAAACACAAATTATCGGTATGAAATTTTTTTGTATTTTTTTTACAAAAAACTGAACCGATTTTGGGAGATGAGAGTAGATGAGTAGATGAAATAAAAAATAATAATAATAATATACACACATATGTACATACAAAAATAGATATTTTACTTTCTTTCCATTCTTTTATTTTAATGCCAGTCAGTTCTGCTGTTATAATTTTTCCATAGTTACTTTCCAGTTGACCTCTTTTCATCACTTTTCTTTGTTTTAACTATTCGCATTTTTTTAAAACAAATTTCCCATTGTATTTTCTTACTACTTCCGCTTGAAGTTTCCTGGACAACGAAATACATAAATAGAAAATTGTATACAAATATAAAATGTATACAAAAAAAGCCTCATAATGATTTTGGTGTCAGTCATGCGTTAAAGCTTTTATTTTTAAAGTGTGTGCCCATGCGCTGACTCAATTTGGTTGAGGGAATTATTCAAAAAAGCCTTCTGATTTACATACATACATATGTATGTACAATCATACAGACTTACATATGTATATACATATGTGTTTACACGTAGTTATTCTTTTAAAGGGGTCAATTAAAAATTTTACAATTTTCACTTATGAATGTGTGATATACATATGTACATATGAAACTAAATACATATGTATGTACAGAAGTATCAAAAAGTTTCATTAATTTTAACTTAAATGCAAAAACTGAGTCATAACGATAACATCTGTATGTATATACATTATATTATTATGTGCATAAATGCGTTCAAATATTTACGCAACGATCTGTCCGAAGCAAAAAGCTTCAATTTCATCCCACTGTCACGGATCACAGCCACACTTTCTTTCATTCAAAATAACACTCTGTTACATTTGTTTGTGTAAAAGACTGCTGAATGGCAGAAACAATAAATGCATAAATAAATAAATTAAAATAAATATTTCAAAGCATGTATATCTGCCTACATATCTACATATGTATTTATACAATATTTACAAATGTATTTATATGAATAAAGATTGAAATATTTCTTCTTTAAAGCTGTGATTCATGCGAGATAAAGTTAAAGTAGGGATTTTGGTGGAGTTTTTGTTCAATTCCCGCGAAACGGGATATACAAAACTTTTTCGCTCATATCTCGGAGATTTCCGATTAAAGTAAAATAGTAGTACACCGAAAGAAGTTTGCTTCATAAATCCAATGAAACAATTTCATTAAAAATTTTTCACAAATCTAATGATAATTTCACAAATCCAATAAAAATGTCATGAATATTGTTAAAGAATTTCATTGGAATTGCTTCCTTGATATTCTGATTTCGTTAGAATATTTTATGGAATTTATGACAACAATATTTTCTAATTATTAAGAAACCCCTTTATATTTAAATTATTTCATTCTTTTCATGAAATTATTTTATTGTTTATATGAAATTATAGCACTGCATTAATTACACTGTTAAATAAATTTGATGAAGTTTTCTATAAAATAATTTTAACGTAACTGGTTTCATTAATACAACGAAGCGTGACGTTGGTTGAATTTTAATGAATTTTTCATTAGATTAATGTCGAAAATCATTGAATTTCTGCCGAAAATTCTTTCAGTGTAGTACAACAAATACCAAAATTTGTATATTTATGATTTGATCAGGCTAAAGTTCGTATAGCTTTGCCAAGCTAAATTATATGTGATAATTATTAATGAACAAATAACACCAAAGTTAATTGTAAATATTCTGACAAAGACGTAGTTGAACGGAACAACTAGTCGCTTAATTAACCAGGTAAAATTCTTTAAAGCATTTTAGCAAAATTGCCCTACTTTTGTTTGTTGAGAGAATCAATTGTCTCTATGCCGATCTTATAATACTTATTTGGCTTATCCCCGCTAGAAGTGAATATTGTAGAAGTTAAAAAGTCTTTCATAGTTTTTTTTTTCATGGGGGTAAAGTGCAAACTATTTCATTAAAAAATAAATACATACATACTTAAATACAAATAATTGTATTGTACTCGTACAGTAATATTATAATCATGTTAATAATCATCAATGATTGATGCATATTATTTTTAAAATGCAGAAAGTTGTTAACAGAGAAAACTTACCAAGTTGGTAATACCAACTTTTAAATACTTGTAATATTTAATCATGCAATTTTTAGGATGAATCATTTTGTTGAAAAAAAATTAAAAATATTTGAAAAAAGCTGGTTGTTTTTCAAAGCTCCAGGGTGTGAGTTAGTTAACTGTTATTAAAACATTTTAGTTGAATTTAATCTCCACAGCTTTCACTTTTATTGAACAAAACTGAGGGATTTTTTCTTTCCATTCGCGTCATTGCAATTTTTTTATCTTCTTCTTTTCCTTCAAGCTGCATAATTTCATTCCAGCTCTTTTGTAGTTTTTGCTGTAATAAATTCAGACGATCAAATACGAAAAGTAAATTTTGTATTTCAATTAAATATGTGTGCAATGTTAAATTGTTTTTTTAAATGAATTATAAAATTTATGCGGTAGTTATTATGAAGGGAATTCCAAAACTCCAAATGCGGTTGGTTGAGTGCCACCCACAAACCACATTACAAAACCAATCACGTTTGTTTATACATACCTATGTATAAATACTTGTATGTATATTTCTTTTGTCGCAAAGATATTGTCTTTTATAGTCTATTCAGGCTTTTCGAGCTGCGTTCAATACACTACAGCTTTGCCAATACATGGTCAATTAATTTATAATCAAAGCCTAGTCAAGGTCACATTTTGTCTGCCATATATGTATGCATATTTTTTTAAGTTATTGGGAATTAAAGTTTTCAGCAAACATGATTATGTATGTATCAGAGCTGTAAAAAATTGCAATCAATTGTGATTGCAATAAAATTGATGTCAGCCATTCTGATTTCATTCTTTTGATTTCAAAATGATTTCAGATTTCAACATGATTGCAATTATTTTGAAATAATTTTTTTTTAGAAATCATTGATTGCAATCAATTTGATTGCAATAAAATTTTTGTTGAAATCATAGGATTTCAATCAATTTGCCTGAAATCAAATCTAAAGGTGCAGCATTCAATAAAATATTGTAGAGTGCTTAGAGAGGTTGAGTTTAAGCTTGCGGTTTTGACCTTTGTGTCCTGAAAATTCACGGGATATATGACCCTCCATAGTATTAGAGGAAAGCCCCAGATTTTAGTGGAAACCACTAAATTTGTGGTGGAAAAAAACAAATTCTATTTCGTTTAATTTGTTCACTTTTAACAATGAATATTATTAGCAATTTGACACTTGAGTCAACTACGACGGTAAAACAAATTCCCGCAAAGTAGATTGTATTATAAAATATTTAAAACTTATCGGATTGCAGTTAAAAATTATGTTCAGTAATTTTAAAACATTTTTCAAACAAAAGTTACCATTATTGGTAATTCAAAATTATCAGATGCAGATTTATTTCTAGAAGAAGGAGTTGCATTTGAAGAGAACGATTATTTTGATTTTGATTTCATTTTGATTGCAATTAAATCTTAATTAATTAATCTTAATTGCAATCAAATTAATTGCAATCAAATCGTTTGCAATCAAATGATGTTTGAATTAATTTCAAAAAATTGATTGCAATCAAAATCGTAAATTGATTGCAATCAAAAAATTAGAAATCAGTGACGTGAAATCAAGTGATTGCAATTAAATTGATTGCAATCTTTTACAGCTCTGGTATGTATGTACATATGTATGTATGTATTTAAAAATAGTTGAAAACCCCAACAAGCACTGGACTTTCAGCTCAAATTAAAATTTTAAAAGAAATTTTCTCATATTGAAAAATATATTTATAAACAAATTTTTAACATAAGTTACGATTTTTTTTTGCACTGAAAAAACTCACCCTGAAAAGACAAGTATGTACATAATAAAAAAATCACTCGATATACATACATACATATATTCTCATATAAAAAAAGCAATGTGAGTCCGAACACAGGGGAGATGTGTAAAAAACATCTAGTAATGAAAAATTCAGTAAATTTTTACTGATAATGAAATTTAATTTGCATTTCCAGTAAAATCGTAGGGCCGTATTCATAATAAAATTGTAGGCAAGTAGCAAAGTTTTTTTCATTCAAATTTTGAAATTTTTGTATGAAAAATATTTAGCCACTTGGTAGAATTTCATTATGAATACATGCATTACTGTTCACTGAAAATCCAATGTATGTACCTGATCATATAATAAATCATTTAGGCTTTTTATAAAAATTGCAGAAAAAATTTTAGTAATCAGTAAAAATTTACTGGTTAAAAAATTATTTTTACTGAAATTTTAGTAGCATCTATTGCAAAGTGCTTATCTATGGTAAATGCCTTAAGTACAAATAGTTAACATTGAGTTATGGCAACTAAAATAAGATATTAATTATTATTGTTCGAACTTCATTTGTTTCTATATTTTATGAATTGAACAGGCTAAAAAGTTCGTATCGCTTTTTAAGACCAAACACAAAAGAACGCTGATGATGAAGGTTTAGTGGCCTTCGAAAATAGCTAGTTGTTCCGTTCAAGTATGTGTTAGTCAGAATATTTGTAACTATCTTTAGTGTTATTTCTTCATTAATAATTATGGCATGTAATTTGGCTTACAAAGCGATACAAACTTTAGCCTGTTCAATTCATAAAATATATAAAATAAGATATATAAATTTTTGACTCTTGTGTATTTAAAAATCTATGGAAAACTGCATCTATAGTAAGGGAATTATTAGTTGTGGGGGTTTGTGGAAAATTGCTCATATGCAAGTGGAAAACGTCAAATAAAAATTTTGATAAAGCTTGCGACTGTGGGTTTGCAAAATTTTTATTAAAATCTCCACCCATAATAATTTGCATGAGATGGAGATTGTTACCCAATTGTCGTCGCGCACCAGCTTCAGTGTAAGGCAACACAACGTAATGCAGATATGTTATAATATAATATTATAAATTCTTTATAAAGATTTCTATATATATTTTAAATAAATATTTGACATTTAAAACGCTCTTTTAAAATTTTATATATATTTTATTTATTTTATATTTGCAACTTTTTAAGAAAATTATCCCCACTGGCGTTACTATTAAACTTCACAAGTAATTTCTATTAAAACTAACATTTCTCCTGAAGGTATGCTTTAAAATTCGATTGAGTGTATTTCTATGCAGCTTATAAGTTTCTTTGTACTTCTTGTTCGTACGATTACACTAATACACTCATACATAGCTCACACCGATTTGATAACGCTTTACGATCTTACTCAAAATTTGTGATTGTATTGTGAAAGAGATTTTTACCCCCTAGTGTATAGATGTTTACACATAAAAAAGCATAATTTATTAACAAACACAAAATAGTTTTTGTGTAATTTATAACATTTTGGATAATTTTGAAGGTTGGTCTGGGTAAAATGAAATATCGATTTCGGCAAAATTGGGAACCCCCGGTACCCCAATGTTGAGAGTGAGGAAACATAGCTTATCTCACAATCCTAATTTAAAATTGTATTGCAAATTATATAATAAAATTATACCACATACTTCCAGCCTTTGATAATATGTTTGCTGGGAAATATTTCTGTATTAGGGAGTTATTAACATTCATTACAGTTCAAAGGCCTCTACGTACGTTTGCCAAAAGTTCAATTATAACCATGACTTATCAACTGATTTTAAATGTATGCTTATTTAATATTTATTTTATTAAAAAAAAAGATTTAGCCATGAATATATTTTTACGGGGCTTATTATGCACAGTCTTGCTGGCTATTGTTGTTAAAGCCCAAGACAACAGCTGTTTTTCGCCCAACGATGTGACAGACATGCCCAAGTCTACACGAAGTGAATTATATCGTGGCCAACAGGAATTCACGCTGGCCATGTTAGAGGCCATACAAAAAGCCACGCCCAATGAAAATGTCTTCTTCTCACCCTACTCCACCTTCCATGCCTTGTTGTTGGCCTATTTTGGTGCCAATGGCAATACTGAAAAGGAGCTGGTGCAGGCCTTGCACTTAGAGTGGGCCAAAAATAAACAACACATTAACAATGCTTATCGCTTGGAAAAGCAATTGCGTGTCAGCCGTACCAAGAACTCTTCTTTAGAGTTTTCTTCCGCTGATAAAATATATTTTGACAAGGAGGTCAAAGTTTCGCCCTGCCTCGCTACTAATTTCAAAGATGAACTGGAAAGTTTGGACTTTAAACATGACGCTGAAGGTAGCAGAATGAACATCAATCATTGGATTGCCGAAGTTACACGAAATGAGATTCCTGAAATGTTGAGTCAAGGTGACGTCACCACTGACAGCGAAATGGTTTTAGCAAATGCTGCCTACTTCAAGGGCCAGTGGTCGGACAAATTCAATGCCAAGGATACTAAGCAGGAAATTTTTTACACCTCACCCAGCCAGCAATCATTTGTGCCCATGATGCACAAGAGAGGCAATTTCCATTTGGCTATTGATGAACAAATTGGTGCTCATGTCCTGCAAATGCCTTACAAGACTTCGAACGAAGAAAACGAAGATTCGGATATTTCCATGGTTATTATATTGCCACCCTTCCAATCGAATTTGGAAGATGTTTTGTCAAAATTGAAGCCGGACACTTTGGAAAATGCCTTGAAAGACAGTATGCAAAGAGAGATTGATATTTCGTTGCCCAAGTTTAAGTTTGAGCAGAATTTGGAATTGGTGCCGGTAAGTAAAATTCTAAAGATATTTTTTAACCTCTAAAGTTTTAAATGAAAAATTATTTAAGTTTTTAAAACAATCTTCCTTCTTTGGTAAAAGAAAATATAACTATTACTTGTATGCTCATTGCCTTCTATTAAAAAACGGCCTCAGGCCTGGAAGGTGGCAATCAGAGTAGCAAGCCGAGCAAAAAATTTCGGCGGCGGCTGAAAGACAAATATTTTCGGCGGCGGCGGCTGAACGGCTTAACGCCGATTTGTTTAAGCATTTGAAAAAAAATTTTAACCCAGTCTGTTTTTAGAAAAGTACGTGAATTATTGAATCACCACATTGTAACATTAATTGATATGCAGTAATTGATATCCTTAAAAATAGCTTCGTAAATTATTTGTTAAATCATACAAACATATTCTATATTTCGCGAGAAATTTCTCATTTTTCAAATTAGAATTTCTTTTCCTATTACTTGCTATTAGTTGAAATTTTTCCCCTGGAAAAAATTCTCGCGGAATTTTATTCATGATTGCCTTCTACATAAATTTTATTTAAGTTTTCGGATTGAATTAAAAATTAATTACTTTATTGGAACACTGCTACGGATCAACAAACAAAAAGCTTTGAACAATTAATTATCAAAAGGTCGCCTGACTGCTTAAACAAAAAAGTCAATGTAAACGTCCATGTATTTAAGAACGGACTCCAAAAGATAACGTAAGTGTTGTCGCAGCTACGTTACCATTCACATAAACATTTTCTTTTTATGTGGAAGCAAAAACAACTATCTTTCCGGGACGAAATTTAAAAAATTATAAAAAATAAAAGACAAAATAACGGCTCAGTATAAGCCGCCGATAAGCCGAGTGGTTCGGCGGCGGCTCGGCTTGTGTAAAAAATACGGCTGACTGGCTAGCCGCCAGCCGCGCCGGTACGGCTTGCTACTCTGGTGGCAATAGGCTGCCATTGACCGTCAAATGTTATCAACAGCGATTTGAAAGTTGAAAATTTGTTGGTCTTGCATTTACTTGCATTCGAAAATTTTTTACGGAGTAAGGGGGAACTATTAGACAACTTTTTAAGAATGTGTTGGAGTATATTTAAGAGCTTTCAATTAAAATAAATGAAGTTTTTTTAGACGAATTAAATCTTGGCAAGTGATTTTTTCTGATGCACTTTCTTTACGTTATAGATTTGGAAAAAAAATTTACTATGAAAAAAAGTTCGAAATTAATAATTATAAAATTAAATACTGAAATGAAGCCATAAATTAAACGATTTGAATTTTAAAAGAATGGAACTTCAGATCCTTTTTAGGGTTCCGTACACCAAAGGTGAAAAAAGGGACCCTATTGTTTTCGCTACGCTGTCCGTCTGTCCATCACACGCTATTTTCTCAGGAACCATAAGAGCTACGGACCTGAAATTCGGACAGTATATATAGAACCTTAGCCGTTACAACACCAAATACATGAGATGTAAAAATTAAAGGGTGTTACAAAACGAGCAACGAAAAATTTTAAAATCCCATGTAATATACATACAATTGTATGTACATATATTGACACTTGAAATTTGTAAATTTAGTGTATTTTTATATAGACTACAACAATTAATACTAAAATGTAAAAAAAAATTAAATTGAAGGGTGGCCCATCAGTTAATGCAATTTTGACTATGTAATTTTGACAACTTGCTATATCTTCGAAACCGTAAGTCCTAATTTACACTATCCAAGTCTTATTGCTAAGCTGATTAGTTTGTTAGGAGAGAGGGACGAGGGGAAAAGAAACGTTTAGATTCCCATCGTCTCTCTCTTCCACAAACTAATCAGCTTAGCAATAAGAAAGACTTGCA
Source organism: Tachina fera (assembly GCA_905220375.1). Classification (NCBI taxonomy): domain Eukaryota; kingdom Metazoa; phylum Arthropoda; class Insecta; order Diptera; family Tachinidae; genus Tachina; species Tachina fera. The sequence goes on from LR999963.1 coordinate 185,191,383, forward strand.
TAGTGTAAATTTTGACTAAGAGGTAAACTCTTGAAATTTTTAAAAACGGTAAAACTAAAAAATCCGAAAATTATAAAATCGACACAAAAAAAATCACCAAAAATAAAAAAATCACCAAAATTAAAAAAAAAATCTAACACTTAAATAAGTCGCAAAATTCGAAAAAATCGTCCAAATGAAAAAATCGCCAAAATTAAAAAAAAATCGCCAAAAACCGAAAAAAATCACTAAAACGCGAAAAAGGCGCCAATAACGAAATATTTGTTAATATGGAAAAAATCGCCAAATTTAAAAAAAAAATTTAAAAATAAAAAAAAATCGCCAAATTGAAAAAACTCCAAAAACCGAAAAAAATCGCCAAAATGAGAAAAAAAAGTGTCAAAACTAAAAAAACGCCTAAATGAAAAAAATCGCCAAAACGAAAAAAATTTCCAAAAAATAAAAAAACACCAAAAACCGAGAAAAATCGCCAAACGAGACAAAACTAAAAAAATTGCCAAAATTAAAAAAAACTCCAAAAACCGAAAAAATCGCCATATCAAAAATAAAATCTCCTATATTTAAAAATATCACCCTTGATTGTCATGACCCATGAAGAGCAGAGTTAGAGCCTTAAAATTCTTCACAAAAATGTCTCTTGAATAGAATAATCTGCTGAATAATCTTTATTCGTATAGCACCATTAAGTGCCCAGTAGACGATCAAATAAAACCATCAATCGTTAAAGACATATGTATGTGTGAGTATCGTTTCATTGACATTCTAAATTATATCTTCAATCAGTATTTTAATTTTATGTTCGTTGTGAGCGATGCAAATATTTACATACATACTGTTGTCCTGCATAAGACCATTTATAAGACCTTTCAAGACATGAGAGATTTTAGCAAATGCTTAACATAGGGTCTACACCTAACATAATATGTAAGATAAGATCGTCAAATTCAATCGCAGAACGAATTGTGTTATACAGTGTCCACACCTGAGCAACTGTCATTTTTTCATTAATATTTGCAAAATTCTTGCCAAAAATATCTAATTTGCGTGTTGTTTAATTTTTTGGTCACAAATAATTGTTGTGACGCATTTTTTAAAGGAAAATTATTTAATAAATAAACGTTATGTACACAATAACGCATAGAGTGACATTTGATATCAAGATGAATTTATCAGGACGTGAGCTCTGAGGATTATATCATAACGCTGCACATAATATTAATAAATTGAATCTAACCGTGATGAATTTTCATCATGATATCAATTTGACATTCATCATGATATATGTAAATTCATCAGGGGGTCTACTCTGTAATTCGAAACTATAGAAAATGCTTTCGAATTTGTATGCCTATAACATGTAAATTCGAAAGCACTTTCTTTCGTTTAGAATTACAGAGTAGACCCCCAGGTGTGGACACTATATTACGTGTAGACTTCTAATTAGTGCTATCTCAACCTTATGAGATTTTTTATGAGTGCGTTGTTATAAGAAATGCTATAACAACAATCTTATGCGATGAATTGTCAAAAAACACACGTACATGAACATATTATACTATTATTTCTTTATTTTAGTTTAATCGGCCCTGTTCAGTAAAACGATCGATTTGAAACCACACGATTTTAGAAAACTATCTCCAATAATAGAAATATTTTTTAGATTTTTTTTTAAATTTTTTTATTATATAGTTTCCCAAATATCATATCTGAAAGAAAAATATCGTGTAGGACTTTAAAATAAAATAAATAAAGAAATTTTTTTATTGTTTTCAATATAAGTATTTGATCGAACGATTTCTGGTGACATCTTGGGTGGCACGGCCAATATATTTTTAATAGGCATTCGATAATTCTTTATTGTCTTCTATAAACTGGCAGTGAAATTGTTTTTCATTGAAAACGATATACATATGTACATATCTTCCTTAATAAATTTCTAACTCTCACTTAACTAAAATATATTTCCTTATAGATCTTACGCAAATTAGGCATCAACTCTCTATTCGAACAATCAGCCGACTTGTCTGGATTTTCCGCTGAAACAGAACTGAAGTTGGGAGATGCCAAACATGTGGCCAAAATAAAGGTCGACGAAGAGGGCAGTACGGCAGCTGCTGCAACAGTCTTGTTTAGCTTCCGCTCAGCTCGTCCAGTTGATCCCACAAAATTCGAATGCAATCATCCATTTTTGTTCCTAATCTACGATCATACTTCCAAGGCTATACTATTCACCGGCATCTATCGGGATCCCAAGACGCAAAAGTAAATCTATTTACTTAATGTGTATGCGTATGTGTACAAAAAAAAAAATAGGAAGTAAATTATATTAATATTTAATTGAAACAGCTTTATAAACAATCTTCCTTTTCCGCAGTTCTCAAAAATTTTCTATTTTTTTCCATTACAAAAATAAAAACCTAACTAAAAACTATTACATATATATATATATATTTTTTTCAATTAATAAAACGTGATTCATTTATTTGAGTTCGATTTATTTTATTTTAATAATTTCAATTTGTTTTTGCTTTTTTTTATTTACGAGTATGTATGTGTTTATATTTTTATTTAATTATTTTTTTCCATGTATTTTGTAAGTTTTTTTTTGTAAACAATATGATTATAACCATTAATAAACTTATGGTGAATTAATTTTTGATTTTTAATAGTTTCGTTATTGTAATACAAATGAGACAATAACCAAAATATAAGGAAATAAAGCAATTTTGCTATTGAAATTATTTATGTGGATTTTTTTCTAAGCGAAGTTATTATCTATTGCATGTTGATGTGAATTTGTGCGCAAAAAATGTTGTTTGTGAATATCAAACTAATGCCTTTTAAAGTTTTCTTTTTATTTCAAAATATGCTTCAATATACAGCAATATTTTTTACAATTCATTAATTATGAATATTTTACGCATCACCGGATTTTTCACTTATTAGCTTTGGGCCATTTTGGTTATATTTTTTATATTTTTGTGCTACAACATACAAAATTAAATAAAATTTGAAATTTTTATTTAAGCTGAATTCAACTATGTATATGCTGCTGAAAAAAATTTTTTTGTTCGGTAAGTAACAGCTCACTCATGTCAACTTTTAATTCAGCTGGTAGAAAAAAAGAGATACATATTTAAATTTCCTTCTCCGCCTTTCTTACTACAGTTGAATAACGAGTTGATCAACAAAACTTGACATATGTGAACCGGTACAAAAACTATTTTTATGTATAGACCCCGCAAAGTTTACTTTGGAAAGTCTTCGTTCAGGTGGATGAAAGAAAAAGATATTAATACTTTCTCTTTTTCCCGGTTCACACACCTCAACTTTTGTTGATAAACTCGTAATTCAGCTGTAGTAGAAAGACTGAGAATGAAATACAAATATTTGTTTCTTTCTTACAGCTGAATTACGAGTTGATGAACAAAAGTTGAAGTATGTGAACCGGGACGTTGCAAAGTAAATTTGCGTATTAAGGCACGCAAAGTTTACTTTGCAAATTCTTAAGTCAGCTGGGAGAAAGAGAGAAAATGTATTTCTCCCCCTAACTTTTATCCAGCTGAATTAATTAAGACTTTGGAAAGTTAACTTTACGTGTTTAAAAGGTGTGTAGGGGCTTAGTTTCACGTCTCTGTTAAAGTGTGTGTGTGAGGGAGAGAGAGATAAATTAAAGGGAAAGACTACCAACGTTTCCAATTCTTTCAGATATGTATGAATAGATTAAGTAAAAAATCGCTAGAAGTTCTTAAATAAACCAAATTTTAATATTTTCTCCTGAAAATTTTTATTATAAGTTACTCAATATAGGATACATTAATTTTCTTTCTCTCTATCCTTCAATAAAACCCCTTATTATTAGTTGCATTATATTTTCGATCTGGTACTCGCTTTAGACACGGAAAGTGTCAACTGGGAGAAAGACAGAAAGAAAAAGTATTCCTCTCTCTCTCTCTCTCTCTCTCTGTGTCTTTCACACAGCTGAATTAAGGCTTTGCAAGGTAAACTTTGCGTGTCCAAAAAGGGGTATGGCTTTAGAATATTATCCCTTTTAGATACGGAAAGTTTACTTTGCAAAGTCTTAATTCAGCTGGGAGAAAGACAGAAAGGGAAAATATTCCCCGAAACGAAAGAAAATGCCTTTGAGTTTGCATTTTAGTAACATACAAGTTCGAAAGCATTTTCTTTTGTTTCGAATTACAGAATAAAACCTCAGACTGTAAACAAGAGAGAAAATTCTCACAACTTATATAAGTTAGGATTTCGAACAATTGAAAGATTTGCACAATCTTACTAAGCGGGGATTGAACTTAAACGAGTTCGTTTTCGGTATACTGAAAATAGTCGTCTTCGAATGTTTGTATGTATGATTGCTAAATGTTCTAAGGCGATACAGGGGGTTCACATGTTATAAACAAATAAAATATAAACAAATTCGAAAGCTTTTTCTTTCGAATTGAATTACAGAATAGACCCACAGATTTATTAATTTAAAATCATGTATTTGCATAAAGTAAATTTATAAAATATGTACAGAAAAACGAAACCAAGGCGGCGGTTAACTGAACCAATCTAAAGCGCGGTGAAACAAAAAATCATCTCGAACGAAATTTCAAGGTACATACGTCGACTCCGCTTTACTGGAAATAACCAAAACCCAATTTTTTTCAGTAATGCGATTTTTAATCTAAAACGTAGTTCGTATTACTAAAATGTGTTACAGTTAAGCGTACTGCTTAAAATCAGTATAATATAATAGAAAAATACAATAAAGTACGTAAGAGCGAAATTTTTTAACGGACAAAACATGCACATTTTTTATCCATAAGTTATTTAATCGATTTCTAATGAATTAATTTTGTCATTGTTTATTTTTTCACTAAAGCGAAGTAAGTTTCATTCAAAACGTAGTTGTGGGCTTGCTTTTGGTTTTCAGTAATACGATATTTTCAGTAAAGCGATGTTTCGCTAAAGCGAAGTGAATAAGACTAGCCGCGCTTTAAATCAGTGCGGGGATTTGTATCGCTTTCAGTAATCCGTTTTTTTTTCAGTAAAGCGTGTTGCGCTAAAGCGGATTTCAATAAATTTCAAACGGGAAATATATTTTGAAATTTCTGCTTTACAAAAAGTCGCAATTTTACTGGAGAGGGCCTCCAGCCAAAAGTTATAAGAAAAAATGTACATATTAGTGATGTAACGAAATGTAAAATTTTGAAACGATATTCGCGAATACGAATATTACATGTGAAATTTGTGGGGTGCCGTCAAAGATAATTGTTACGCCGACAACCCAGAGGCAATTGACGCTTTAAAGGACAATATTCGTGAAGCCATTGGTGAAATACAGCTGCACACAATCGATAATGTGTTTAAGAATTGGACCGATCATGTCGGCTACTGCATGGCCAGCCGAGGCAGCCATTTAAATGAAATTATTTTTCATTATTAACCGGAAGGATTGTACTTTCAAATAAAAAAAGAAATTTGAGAAAATATTTAGTAGTTTTTTTATAGCATCTTCGAAAAAAAAAGTGATCTGGCGGACCCTTTAGCATTTGAAAATGATACAAAGCGCAAATTTCTATAAACAATTTAATGAAAATCAATTTTTTGCCAGTTATTTGAATTTCATTTAGAATTTATGCATTTATTTATTTAATTTTTTTGGAAAAAATATTCGTATTCGTCTGAATTTGGCGAACACGAGTGTCTAAAAATGGCCGAATATTCGGCAATTCGTGTACGTCGAATAGTCAGGCAATGGAAAAAATAAATTTTGAGGGCTTCTTCAATTCTCTTTCCAGATTGTCTATAAATGTGTTAATTATTTTTAATATTCAATGAATATTTTACAGATTGCCAGAACCGGCTCACTTGGATCCTAATAAAGTCCCTTATGCTTAATATTCAATGAAACTATTACAATTTCTCAACAATGGTTATTTTATTTATGTATGTATATATTTTCTAAACGTGTTGGTAATAACCAAGATAAATAAAAATATACAAATAATTTTTTCTTAAACAAAAACATAAACTTTCACAATTCTTAGAAACTAGATTTCGGTATATCTTTTTTTGTTTTTTAAATTATTAACTTGCAACACAAAAAGACGCAAAAAAATACTATTCAGTAAACAATAGATACATATTGAAAATAAATTGTATTAGTGTTGTAAACGATTACAGAGTGGCAAGGCCAATTTAATATTTAGGGTTTTAAGGGACGATAAATACAAAAGTCAATCCTGAGCTAATTAGATATCATCGGGACGTACTATTAAGGCGTAAACGGCAAAGCATAGGAACACTATGCCGCCCACAATTGTAACAGTACGTACGGAAATTTTGGCAGCCACCATGCGGCCACCAATAACAGCCAAACCGGTACAGATGGAGTGGCCAATTACACCGCCAGCGGTAACGCCGTAGGCATTCTGTTAAAAAAAAAATCGTGGTTAAATATTTACTAGTAATTCCATAAAAGCACTAACTAACCTTGCTTGCTGCCAAGATGATGGTGGTCAATTGGGAGCGATCACCCCATTCGGCCAAAAAAGTCATGGTAAAAGCCTGCATTAAAACTCGTGTAGTTAAATAAGCTGCACCGCGTTTACCAGTTTTACGTACAACACCGCTTTCAGGATCTTGGATCAAAGTGGAGGTAACATCACGTTCCAGCTGCAAATGTAATTGGAGATAAAATGAAAAAGATAATAAAAAAAGAAATAATTTTTAAGGATATAAAAGGATGTTTATGTGTGTGTTAATGATATCGGGACAAAAAAAACATACATAAATAAATAATAAAAAAAAAAGCTGATAAATAAATACTTGCACATACATACATATGTATGTGTGTATATCTGTGACAATAAAGAAAAAGTGCTTTAAGCTTAAATTACACGTGACATAACCATAACCATACAAAACAGCTGTTCGAACAAAACTTATGGGCAACACTGTGTTTGATTATATATGTAGGTGACTCGCCATAACGCCATAGCCCTTGCCATAGAAACCAATTGAATTTTGTTTTTTGGAAAACATCATTCTACACATTATAAATAATACATTACATTTGAAATGTACAAAAGTATAAGCTTAATTTCAAGCTATTATCCCCTATGAGATTATCGACCTGTCCCACGATGTCACCAGCAAACGTTCGATCGACAACTTGTATTGCATACAACAGTAACATTAGAAAATTTGTTGTTGTTCGCCATACAAGTTGTCGATCGACAACTTTTTGTTTTTAATAAAGAATAATAATAAAAAAAATTTACGATCTAACGTTTGCTGGTGAAATCGTGGGAAAGGCCGTATAACTTGAAAAAAATAAGCTGCAAGTAATTGCGCTATAACTTCCTCAAAAATCACCCAAAATAATTGCCCAGTGATACTCTCAAATATGGAGATTACAGGGGTACTATTAACTCAAAATCAGCTTATCTGGATTTGAGCACTTTTTCCTATTTGTAACAGGCATTATATACATCAGAGCTGTAGAAGATTGCAATCAATTTAATTGCAATCACTTGATTTCACGTCACTAATTTCAAATTGAAATCATGAAATCAATTTACGGTTTTGATTGCAATAAATTTTTTTGAAAGTAATTTATACATCAATTGATTGCAATCAAATTAATTGCAATCAAATTTGATTGCAATGAAATCTTAATTGCAATCAAAATGAAATCAGAATCAAAATATTCGTTTTCTTCAAACAAAATTCCTTCAGCTAGAAATAAATCTGGTTCTGATAATTTTGAATTGCCAATAACGGTAACTTTTGTTTGAAAAATGTTTTAAAATTACTGCAATCGCTCATTTACTAAAACATCATAACTAAAAAAAACTACTACCACTTTACACACTCAAAAATGCAAAAGAAAATTTAATTTTTCTCTCAAGAGTTTAGTATAGAAAATATCGTGTCATAAATGCCAAAAAAAACCTTAAGCGGCAAAAATTTTCGAACTTATTTTTTTTTACGAAAATCGATTGTTTACGATCGTAAAAGTCGAATGTCGCCAGAAAACAAATTTAAAAAATATGGTGTTTAAAATTTTTTTTTGTCTTTTATGGCTCGATATGTGTATGAAATTTCTAAAAAATATTAGCTCAAAGATGCAATTTTTTGAGTTATGACGTTGTTTTAGTAAAAAGGGATATGTATTTATCTATATAAATATAGAAATTATTGAAGCTTTTAAGATTTATTATGTCTGTATGGACGTAATTCTCAACAACATTTTGTGAGTTTTTCTATAAATATATGAAGTTTTTTTCCAATGAAATTCATTCATTTTACTAATGAATTTCTTAAGCAGAAACCAAATGCATGTAAACGTGCTTAACCAAGAAAAAACAAAAATAAATTAGGTTTGTTCACATACTAAAAATTGTTATGAATTTGTAAAAATTTTTACTGGAAAGTGTTCATTAACTTAAAAAGTTTGTAAGGAGAGAGCGTCAAAAGAGAGAAAAAATTGAGAGACAAAAAAATTTCAATTTCTTTATTAAAAATCATGTATACGTATGAAAAATTAAAGCATGTTTTCTTAATTTATTGTTTTACTTTCATTAAGCCACATAAATTAAATTTTAATGTCAAATAATTTAGTTTGTTTCTCATATGCTATCAGAGATGGAAAGTGGAATTTTTGTAATTGTTAATAAATAAAATTAAAAAATTATGAAAAATGCATAAAAATAGTAAAAATACATGAAAACTGTCTAAAGAATTTCATTTTAAATGCCAATTTATAAAAAAAATTTTAATTTAAAATATTATCAAAGAAAATACATCAGAAAAAGTACAAATGTATCATGATTTCCATCCATGGTTCTGATATGAATAAAATTTTCTGGCAAGTTTTTACAAGTAAAGCGTTCATTTACTTTTTCATATTTGGAGAGTGATTTTGTAAGTTTCTGCCTTACTCTCTCGTTGCTAATTTCTGCTGGAAAAGTAAATGAACACACCTATTATAAAAATTATTCATTCAGTAATAATTTTTTTTTTTAGTTTTGGTGGGAAATATTAATCGAAAAAGGCTCTAGATTCGCCATATTAACTAACATTCAATTAGACAACTCTGAATCAAAACAAAAAAATTTGCAATTTCACATACATAGATAAATACATATACCAAAAATTTCATATAAGTATAAAAAGAATAAAAAAGCAACCAACAATCAACCCACCATTAAATAAATAAAAGCAAATTTATATATGTATCAAAAAATTAGCAAAAGAAAAAAACAACAAAGAAAATACAAAAATTATTATGAATATAAAATCATTAAAACAACATTATTATCAAACATAGAAAGAGACAGAAACCAAACAACGATTAAAATAAATAAATGAGTTGCGATAAATAAAATAAATTATTAAGGGTATTCACAAGGGCTACACTAACTGTTGTATCTAATTTATATAGCAAGTAAATCTTAAAGGTGTGAGTAGCCATTAAACATTTTATAAGAACATGTGCGCCAGTTAATACACCTTTGTGAATACATAGACATTTAAATTATAGGGAAAAAAACATTATATGGTAGAAAAAAAAAGAATTCGCATAATTATTCTAACCAGCGTTGCCAAACGTAAAGATTTTTCAATAATTCTGCTATTTTGGTACCTCTTTTTTTCAATCATAAAATTTTCTAATTTTATTAAGCAACAAATCGAAACCGCCTGCTATCAATTCGATTTGCAAGATAAAATACAAGTGCGATATGGCGAATTATTCTGTAGTATGAACTAAAAAACACTTGAAATATTATAAGATATACATATGTATGTATATATTCCAACAAAGCAGCGATATGTATTTGTGAATACGGCATTATAGGATCATTTACATTTATTTAACTTCAACAAAGGATTTATAAGTAACTGCTATTGGCTCAAGATATTGAAACTGAAAAATTGATCTTAAAGTAAAAAGTATGAAAAACATTAACAAAAAAAAAACCGAACAACTTTTCACAGCTACGAAAATTGTGAAAAAAAATCTTTTTTATTTTATTAAACTTTACGGTCTCTTCTTTTTATATTTAAAGTTTTACGAAAATATTTTCCTGAAGAAGCCACATAAAGGAGCGGCGAAATATCGAAATATAAACTAACATTTTTAAATATAATAAATTCAGTGAAGTGCGACTTTGACCCGCGCACAAAGGGTTCCGTACGGACACGAGATATGTAACTCAATACGAACTTTAGCCAATATAAACTATAGTTTTGGTATTTTTTTTCGCTTTTGGGTTTTTTTCGGTTTTAAACGTTTTTTTTAGTTTTGTGGTTTTTTGAATTTATTGGCGCTTTCTGAGTTTTAACACTTTTCTCGTTTTGGTGATTTTTTTTTTTGGTTTTTGAAATTTTTTTAACTTTTGCAATATTTTTTAATTGTGGCGTTTTTTTATTTCGGCGATTTTTTTTTGGTTTTTGCTTTTTTTTTGTACGGAACCCTAAAAATTAGTTATTTTGACAGTGAACACTAGTGTCAAAACTTTTCACTGGAAAAATTGCGGTAAATAACGAGCAAAAAGCTTTTATTGTGTTGCCACAGTATTTATTTTTGCCATTTACACTTATGTTTAACGATTGTATATTAAATATTAACCAATCGAATTTCATAATTATAGTTAGTATTGCACAAATTAGATCAAGTTTTATTCTTAATGATTAATTTAGTTGAATAAATTAGGCATATGCTACACAATTTTAAAACTTTGTTGCTCTGGCAACAGCAAATGCCTTATTGATAAACAATATCAGCTGACTACTGAAAAGGAACAGCAAATCACGAAAAATATTAAAGAGTCCACAAAAAATATAGCATTTTCATAAATTTTTAAATTTTAGTGTTTTTTTTGTGTAAAATAATTAATTTTATTACAAAAACAAATAAAGAACAAATCATATTGTGTGTATATGATTGATTTATTACCGAATTCAAAGTAAAATGCTTCAAAATCCATCAAGTGATTTGATATCGTCAGGCAGTTGGTTGACCGGTTTCAAATCATGAGATCTCAAAAATTTTTGTGTGCAGAACACCTTTTCAGTGATTTCAAATCAATTTAGTATAAAGTGATTTACAGAACATGCCTGATAGACACTGAAAATTTGTAAAGTTAGTGTGTTTTTATACATAATACACAATTAATACTAAAATTAAAAAAAAAATCTAAATTAAAAGTTAAGAGGAAAACTCTTGAAGTTTTCAAAAACGGTAAAACTAAAATATCCCAAAATTTTAAAATCGCCAAACGAAAAAAAATCTCACAAAACCGAAGAAAAAATCCCAAAACGAAAAAAACCACCAAATTAAAAAAAAATTTAGAACTAAAATAAATCGCCATCGAAAATCGAATATTTTTCTGTAATAAATTTGCCACGTGTCTACATTACGACTGCCAAATATGAACTGTCAAGACTAATGGTTACCAAAATGGCGGCAAAACAAAGTAGGACACCTTCCCGGCGGACACCTTGTATTTTCGTCGTTTGTAATTTGTATATTATCGGAGTTTTTGAGTAGATTTTTTAGACATCCCAATTATGAATTTTTCAAAGCGAATTCAGGCGAGTCTATCTTATATGAATTATGTGACTAATTTGCTTTAATATTGTCTCCTATTGCAGTTGTTAGCAACGACGTCACGCCAATGTAATACCCAAAAAATTGCGGGTTGTCTACTCGCTCTCGAAAAACATTTTGTGCTATTGACAGTCTATTTGTGCTCTGTAAGGTCTAAGAAATATTATGACCCTGTTAGTAACAATAATTTTTTTTTTTTGGCAACGGTTAGACAATCCACCAATTTTTTGTTATTATATTGACGTGATGTAAATGTTGACAACTGGAATAAGAGTGATTTTTTAGTTTTTTTTTTGCTGTAAAGATTTTTTTGATTTTAGATGAAGATATTTGCATTTTTCAAAACAATTATGCTGTTAAAATAAAAAATAATTATATGGCAACGCTGGTTGTAACCAAATAAAATGCTCTATCCGAATGAGAATCATTTACAAAACTCATGAATGATGATGATGAAAAATTACATGTATGTATGTATGTAATCATAATCATATGATTATGTAAATATAATAACAAAATGTATGTTCAACACAAATTAAATGTGGGAAAAGAGATAGAGAGAGTGATAGAAAGAAAGAAAGAAAAAAAAAACAATTATTAAAACGTGTTATTTAACTAGAAAATGACGCTAACCCGTTTTTTGTTGCCGCCAACTTGTTTCAACTCGCAATTGGACTGACCAGCAGCAACACCATTAGCCGAGTTGAGACCCAAGCTAGTTATGCTATCGATACTATTGACACTGCCGGTGGTGGCCACTACATTTCCGTTCGTTTGATTGTTTTTCAATTGTTGCTTGTTAAAGTTAGCCATAGCGGAAGCCGAGTGCACCAAGACTCGTCCATTAGAGTCTTTTAAATGCTTCCTTGACGACGGTGTACCACCATTGCTGGCAATATTATTGTTATTTTTATTAGAACTATATTTAAGCTTATAATTACTAGAAGTATCATCATCACAATTTGTTTGATTCGTTTGATTCGATAAGGCGGACGCCGATAGAGCTGGGCTGCTATGGAAGGTTGACATTTTAAGGGCTTCCTCACCAGTGAGAAAGTCATCGTTATCACTATGCGTCGACGAGTCAGCCAAAGCAGTAGCAACTTCATCATCTTTGTCCTTAGTTAGTTCACAGCCATTATTATTATTATTAATGTTGTTATGATTAGATGAGAGTTGTTTACGTTGGCGATGTTGCATTTCGGGATTCTTGGCAGTGGCCAGAGCTGATGGAGTAGCAATTGAGGCGCCAGCGCCGCTTTCTAAATCTGCATCCTCCTTGTCCGAATTACTATTCTTACGTTTGACCTCACTATCACCACCACGCTTGGAACGGAAGAGCTTTTGTATGAGGATAAAGGCCAATAGCGTTATAATTTGTTTTGGTATTGGAATTGTGGAAATTATTTATGTGATGGTGGGTGGTGGTTGTTGAAGAAGAAGAAGTTTAAGGTACATATATTGTGGTACATTTGAGTTTATGAAACCACACATTCAATTGAAGAAAAAATATACAAAAAAAGAGGAAATAAAAATCGCATTAAAACGATTAAACAAACAAAATTCAATCAATCATCTTTTTTATCATCTTCTTAAGAATCATCAATTAGTTAAGGCCGTGATACACTATCATACAAAGTCGTGCGATCTACGAAAAATACAACCCTGTTATGATGGAGTTTATGAAAATTTTCAAAAGACAATAGCAATTCATCACACCAGGGTTGTATTTTTTCGTAGTTCGCACGACTTTGTATGAAAGTGAGTCATGCATGGCCTTTAGGGATATTTTTTTAATGCTTTTGTTGTATTATTTTGTTTAGAATATTTTCTGAAATTGTCACTAAATAAATTTGAAATAAATCATGTATGTAGTTTTTTTAAATGCTGGAAGCGGGAGTGAAAATAAGGAATAGGAGAGATCTAGGAGATTTTGTTTTAGTTAAAAGACGTGTTTAAACAAAATCAAAAAGGATCAAAAAATTATTAGAACATAAACACAAATAAAAACTTTATTAGTTACAACTGTCAAGGGTGACAGTGATACTTTGACAGGAGTTACAAGTTAAAGATCGTGTAACGTTCAAAGAAAGACCGAATGTTATAAAACTATTTATTTTGCTGTGGTGCTTTTTGATAATTGTAATTAATTTTGTCAGACTACTTTTTAAATTAATGCTTAATTGAATGTCTTAATATTTAAAAGAAAATATTGGTTAAGGCCTAAACTTAAAAAATAATAATTATAACAAGAGCCTGTTTTTTTATGTACATATTTTTCTTCGAGCTCTTATAGTTTATTTACATTTTTTTAAAGAAAATTCCCTAATCCGTTCACTGCATTTGCAAGAATAATAATACAACCTCGTGAGATTTTAAATGTTAATGATTTTTATAATGTTTAAAAAAATTTTACAAAGAATTTAGTGAATTTCTAAGGGCGACTTTTTGGGTTCGAGATTAAGATTAGTTTATTTCTCTAAGGGCGACTTTTTGGGTTCGAGATTAAGATTAGTTTATTTCTATAATTATCTAATCCGAAAATTAACTTATGTCCTATTTCCCACCTGCGAAAGAAAACTTTTGACTTCCAATTTATATTAAAAACATCAATAAAATATGAAAATTTGTTTTTGTTTTCAATACAAATTGTGTAAGTCGAACGTTTTCTTTCGCAGGTGGGAAATAGGCCATTAATCTTGCAAAATTGAGTTTGATGTTTTTGAGTGGTAGTTTAAACTTATTGTTATGTGTAGTATTACCATACTGAGGAACAAAATAGTGGAAACAATTTCTGTGCAAAAGTCATATATGTTATCAATACACTTTGCATTTTTATTTGGGAAGAAGAAGAAACTGTCATATTTTATTATTTACAAGTAAATATTTCGCGTGTCAAAGGAAATATATAAATAATAAAAAATATATATATGTATATATTTATGTGTTTTAAATTATTTTATCATATGATTTTTACAAAAATTTAAAAGCGTTTGTTGTCAATACTAAAGTAAGATTAAACCACCACGATTGGTCGTTTAAACTGGCAAGTAAAACCATATAATCGACTACCCAAAAATCACAAATGAAGATTAAGGTTAATTTAATCTCTAATCTTGAACTCAAAAAGTCGCCCTAAATGGTGTAGAAGGTAAAAAAGTTGAAAAGAAATAATTAAAAAAAATTTTTTTTATCGACTATTTTGCCATAATTTTCATACAATGTTAGTAAATTTTTTACAAGTTCACCAAAAAAAAAACAAAGAAACAATTAAATACAAAAATATAGCAGTGATTTATTCTATTTATTTATGTTTTAGCTTCTTAAGAAATTAATTTCCAAAAATTTAAAAGGTGTAAACAACATAAGAGTATTAAAAAAAACTAACCCCAAGAAAAATAGCTTAAGAACAGAAGCCGTGTTTTGTTTTGTTTTTTTTATATAGTACATGCAAACTAATGTTAATAAAAACCATAAAGTGTTGCTTTAGCCACGACTGAGTGAAACATTTAATGACAACTGGGACACACAAACACTTACCTCATCTTCGCGTTTACGCAAATCAGACTGTACTTCTTCCAATTCCTCCTGGGCGTCGGTGGCTTTCATGAAATAGCCTTCGTAGATCATTTTTAAACCGAAAATGGCAAACAAAGCCGTTGAAATGTAATATGTATAGACCTTAGGAATAATAGTAGCAGCCATGCCGAACACCACCGAGAGAACGGTCATCAAAGCCAGGGCTGTTATGGCACCCGTAAAGACAACTAAGCGTGGATGGCGCATGGCCATAATGGCTGCTATAAAAAATGTCTTATCACCTAACTCTGTAAATAAAATTACAGAGATGGACGCAGTAAATGCGTCCAAAAAGCCATCATTTGCTTTGGTTTCTTTGGTCGTATCAGCATTTGGTATATTATTTGCCACATCGAATTGTTCATCTTTCACATAGATCGCTTCGTCAACATCGGATTTCTAAGAAATTAAAAAAATAAAAAAAATATAAGTTTATTGCTCTTATGCAAAAACGATTGTTAAAGTTAAAGCATGCGTTAAAACCGGTTTTGCCATACAAAATTCGTTTGCTAAATCAAATTTAAATTTACCAATCGTTTTTGCATAAGGGGGTATATCTCTTATCGTAATTGATATTCTCTTTTTGGGTTATTTGGGGATTTTTTTTTATTATTATTTTTTGATCAGGGAAACCGCAAATGTGCAATTGCATGTTTTTTCTTGTGTGATGTATTAATGTGGAGATAAGATATTTTTATACGTTTCCGAACTTTTCATGAATTTTGGCATCGATTTGTTAGTGCATATTTTTGCATATTTTACCCTTTAAAGCATGTTTTTGCATATTTCCATCTTACACGCATATTTTTGGCATATTTTCGAATTTTTAGATCATAATTTACGCTTTTAGGGAATATTTTGGTACTTTATAGATTATTTTTATTATTTTAATATGCTTACAAGTCATCTATCTGTCTTGTCTTGTGGTCAAAATTTCTTATTTTTAAACATCTAAATCTTTCAATATTCTATGTAGTATATATATTTTTCTTATATGTATGTTACGCAATTATTACGCACGTTAGTTTTGGTTTTGCCATTTGTGACGAACTGCCTCCCGAGTAGAAGTTGAAGGAACATTGCCAATGTATAAAAGTTTTTTTTTAGATGTGACAGGCAACGTTTTAATTTGAAAATTTAGGTCATTAATTTGTTGTTTATGGCAATAAAAATTATAAATTAAAATCTTGTCTTATTTGTCCAAAATACATTTTCAAAGTTCTGATATCGTGATCTCTTTTGAAGTTGAAATTAAATTTTTACACGAGTATCAAAAAAAAAATTAATTTGTATTATTTGCTTTGGTAAAATTTTGTGTGGTAATTTTGTTTTAATTAAAGTACACTTTAAATCCAAACTATTTTTTTAATACAGCAGTTATATCTTGTTAATTTTTTTGTTTATTTTACTTTTCTCTTATTTTATATGCAAATGTTATTGAATTTTTTAATTAAAAATATATTTTCATTTATAAATAAGGCAATATATTTATTTTTAGAAGCATATTTTTGAGATTTTAAAGCATATTTTCAAGTTTTTAGTGGCACATTGAATGCATACAAAACACTTTTTTTAGAGCATATTTCTGGTTTCCCTGTTTAAGATTTATTACAAAATTATAAAAATTTCGGTCAAAGTATTGATTTTTTTTTAATATTCTTTTTCTTCTGAAATTACTTCTCACGCAAAATAATTTTCTTGGGAAATAATACCTTTAATCATAAATTCCTTGGAAACTAAATATATTCAGCCCAATTATGCATTTCACGGGGAGTTTTTTCTTCCTTATCATTTGTTCCGGGGAAAAAAATCTTCCTATTCTAAATAACCGGAGAATAAGGAAATGCGAGAGAGAGAGAGAGAGAGAGAGTAAAATCTGGAACAGCTGTTTAATGTTTACATTTTATTCTGTACTAACGCAAGAGTTCAGTAATAGAGATTAAATAAAAAATTTATGTTTTCATTGATAATAAGATCGTGTATTAAATAAATATCTGTTTTTGCTTAAATAAAAAATAAAATAGGGCCTGTTTGTAAATGCATCACTGCTCTGCATAATAATCTTCTGATAATGTTTTTTTTAGTACTAGCCTTGTTTGAACCTCATATTTGACATTTATTTGTGCGTTCTCTACTTCAGCGAATTACTTTTACGACATTTAAATTTCCATTTGCAGTACAGTGATGCATTTGGGAATAGGACCATAAATAACGTAATCATTCACAAGCATGTGAAATAACTATGCTGAGAAAGTGGAGCTAAAACTGAGCCAGATGCAAATTGATAAAATTCCCAATGACTGTATGGACGTACAAAATAAATGGTAAATTTTATAAAGTTTTCTTATCGGTCTTGATAATATATGAACTTAAAAAACGCGTGCGCTAAATTTAGTGTTTGTTCTAGTATTTTTGCTGAAGGCAGAATTAGTTCATGTTTTTGAAGTCCATGTGCGCAGGGCTTGGATAAAAATGCCTAAACAAGAGAGCAATATAGCAACCCGGTGCTTATTTAAACTTTTTATTCTAAATAAATGCTTTGCCATTGCAAAATTTCTTAATTTGATTTTTAAATTATTTCATTAGTCCCTTCAAATGTCTGGGGACAAAACTTAAAAAAAAAAATTCTCTCTCCCTCATAATTAGAATTTCTATTTTATTCCCAAGGAGTTTTTTCCCGCGAAATTTTAATTCATAATAGGAGGAAAAGGGAAAACTGCGGCAAAATTGTTATTCATAATTGGGCTGTATCTAGATATTTGTATAACTCGATTTTTTCCTAAGTCGACTTATGCTGTTATTGCTTCTAAGCACAGATATTTCATCACAAATTGCTGTTTCTCTAGATTTGTTTTCAAAATGAAATTATGAAAGCAATTACTTATTCACTGTCACTTTATTCACTAAAACACAATTTCATTTATTAGATTTTCCGAGGAAAATTTTTAAATTCTCAACAAAATAAAATCACTACAGTTCTCAGACGCTACTTGTATAAAGAATTTAAAGTATGAAACACTTAAATATATGTACGTATGTACATATCGAGCCTTATTTTCGATTTTATCGTAAGCGACAAAAATAAAATTTTTCAGCAGAAGGTTTTTTTTAAATATACAAATTTGTTTTTGTACGTAAATTGTCGCTTACGATAAAATTGTACAGCCTGTATCTTAAAAGTTATCAACAATTTTGGCATTTTGATAACTCCAAATTTTAATTTCAATCAAAAATTCAATTTTCGATAACATGTCGCTTACGATAAAATCGAAAAAAGGGCTCGATATGTATCTATGTTAATTAACAAAAAACAATCTTACTGTTTCCACTGCAGCTCCTGGTGCCATTTCATCTGTGTATTTCGGTCCAACCTCTGCCAAACATATTGTAGAGAACGTCATAACGGCCATCAATGCCAGTAGCATGTGTAATTTGGCGGCACGTTTTAAATAGACATTGTGTCTAGTGGTATGCCAGAAATATGATTGATTTTGTGACATATTTTTGCTGTATGTTGTAAATTTTCAATTTCACAAATAAACAAACGTTAAACAATAAATACTTTTTTATTTCACGATTTCACTTCTTCGAAACGAGGAGGGGGGGATGAATTATCACAGTATATAGTAATAATCAATTAATTTAACTTTTGTTGTGTATATTCTTTTTTTTATTAAAAGGGAGACGTACGATACTACGTAATGCGTTCCCTACACTTTGAGTACTGAAATAAAAAAGAATGAAAAATTAGGACTACATAAGTTTTCATATTTATACACAATACACGATATACTCGTAAGTATGTACAAATGTATGTATGTATGGATGTGTAGTCTTACGACATCAAAAAAAAATTATCAGAAATCCCTTGTTGTTTTTTTAAGTGTCAAGATAATTAAAATATTCAAATATCATTTAGAATAACAAAACAAACTACACTCAGAAAACAGATTCGTTGTGATATCATTATTTGGCGAAACTGATAAAAACAAAACGACTATCTGCAAATAATTTTTTTGTAATCTTAAATTTATGTGTACTATACGAGTATCAGAGCTGTAAAAAATTGCAATCAATTGTGATTGCAATCAAATTGATTTCAGCCATACTGATTTCAAAATGATTTCAGATTTCAAAATGAAATCATTACAAGATTGCAATCTTTTGTGATTGCAATCATTTTAAAATAATTTTTTTTAGAAATCATTGATTGCAATAAATTTCATTGCAATCAATTTGATTGCAATCAAATTTTTGTTGAAATCACAGGATTTCAATCAATTTGCCTGAAATCAAATGTAAAGGGGTAGCATTCAATTAAATATTGTAGAGTGCTTAGACAGGTTGAGTTTAAGCTTGCGGTTTTGACCTTTGTGTCCTGAAAATTCACGGGCTATAGGATCCTCCATAGTATTAATGGAAAGCCCCAGATTTTAGTAGAAATTGCTAAATTTGTGGTGGAAACCAAAAAATTCTAATTCGTTTAATTTGTTCACTTTTAACAATGAATATTATTAGCAATTTGACACTTGAGTCAACTACGACGGTAAAACAAATTATATTATAAAATATTTAAAACTTATCGGATTGCAGTTAAAAATTATGTTCAGTAATTTTAAAATATTTAAAAAAAAATTTAAACTTAAAAATTACCATTATTGGCAATTCAAAATTATCAGAATCAGATTTACTTCTAAAAGAAGGAGTTTCGTTTGAAGAGAACGATTATTTTGATTCGGATTTCATTTTGATTGCAATTAAGATGTAATTGCAATCAAATTAATTGCAATCAAATCGATTGCAATCAAATTTGATTGGAATCAATTGATGTATAAATTAATTTCAAAAAAATTGATTGCAATCAATTTACGGTTTTGATTGCAATCAAAAAATTAGAAATCGGTGACGTGAAATCAAGTGATTGCAATTAAATTGATTGCAATTACATCTTGATTGCAATCAAAATGAAATCCGAATCAAAATAATCGTTCTCTTACAATTAAAAATTTTAGTTATTTTTTTAATATAATAATTACTGAGTTTTTTTTCAGTGTGCATCTGAGAAAGAACCATATCAATAAATAAACGAGATATCAGATAATAAAAATTATCTTTTTAAATGTGTGTATGTATGTATGTACATGTGGTATGCATGTGCGTTATGTGCAAAAATCTATGGTTTTCAAGTACATATGTACATCAATACATATTTATGTACATATGCACGTACGTACTTGTAATAGCTGTCCTCATCGAATTTGTAGTGCCCTAAAATAAGTTTTCAAAAATACTAAGTTTCCATAAAAAAGCGTTCAGACATAAGGTGAAGATGGTACCCTCTATAACGATAATCAGGTTGCCCTAAAAGTATTGCATTATATTGGAAACTAGCACCACAGATTTCTCCAAGCTATGCGAGAATTAGGGGTAGCTGGGGGTCTACTCTGTTATTAGAAACAAAAGAAAATGCTTTCGAATATGTATGTTAATAGCACGCAAATTCAAAAGCATTTTCTTTGGTTTCTAATTACCCCCTGGAAATGGCTGTCTGGTAACTTAATGACAGGCTAACATTTACCGACATTTTCCTTGCACCCTTCCTAATCTAACCAACCCTTCCTTTATTTAAAAAAAAATAAGTAATCTCTGAAAAAAAAAAAGAAAAAATATTTTTTTAAATAATAATAAGAATAGTTGATTAATAAATTAAAAACTTCGATTAATACTTTCCACTTTTCAAAATATTAAAAAAACAAGTTTAACATTAAACGTTAACAAATTTTGTTAACGCACTAATAGCTAATAAATCACTGAATGTTTAAACATAGTTTAAGTTAATTTTCACAAAAAATTAAAATTGATTTAAATACACTTTCATTTTTTCAGTGGCTAATTAAAGTTAATATCAAATTACGTTGAAAGTATGGTAGCACTTCAATATTTCCAAATATTATGGAAAGCTTTCCATAGAACAGCTGTTCAATATAAATATGAAAGTTGATTTATAAATTTGCAGAAAAGTAAAATAGCAAAAAACACATTTTATGATATAAAAAGAGCATCAGAATGCATTTTTCTATTTATATATTTCATTATATGAAAATATGTGTTACATTTGTTGTATATTTTCGAAAATTAAACGAAATTTATTTTAATACGACCATGTTTGTTTGTAAAACTTAAACAACGCTTAAATGCACAATGTTGGCTATTTAAGATTCATTTAATTTTGTGGTGAAAAACAAAATTTTGTGTTTAAACCAGATTTAAAAATAAAATACATATAATCATTGACTGATTTATTTGCCCTAAGAATCCCAAATTATTTAAGTAAAACAATAATTTCGGATTAGTATTGTTTTTTTTTTTAAATATTTTGAAAAGCCGAAAATACGAATAAAGGAATTTTCGAATTGTGATGGAAATGAATGACAATATTCTTTAAAAAAAAAATAATAATATTTCTATTGTATGAAAAATCCAAAATTTTAGAAATTACCATTCATTATATTGCAAAATTTACCATAAAAGGAATAAAAAAAATTTAAATTAAAAATATATACATATTTTAAACGAGAAAAGAACTCAATACATTCCCTACTGATTTCCGGTTCATAAATTTTATTTACGAATTTATTTCAGAGAAAAACAACATTTGCCGGTCCCTGCTTACTAAAAATAAATAAGAGAATGTATACTAGGTATATTAAACCACGCAAAAACAATTAATTAATTAATTATCTTTGTTCATTTGTATTGGAATATATTTTCGCAAAGAAATCTTCAAACGTTTTTTAGTGCGTTTTAAATAAAATGATTGGAAATAAATCTAAGATAAAAAAATTATTTTTCGTAGCTAGTCCACAACATCAAAATCGTACTTTTTTCAAAAAAACAATTACCCAATTCACAAAGTCATAATTCATAAGCGATAAATTACTATTTAAGATCAAATAGCACCCTTGTGAACGGCCTGTTGTATTGATATATAAAAAATTGTCATAAACTATAAACTGTTTTAATTTTTGGTTTTTAATTCGAAAATATTTAGAAATGTCCATTGTGGTGATTTGGTTTTATTATGACATCAAAGTTAAAAAAGGTTTACTTTGCAATTTGGAGATGTTGAAATGTTGTTGTTGCGATTTATATAAAATTCGGAGATTTTGCTATTCCTTGCATTGTAAGTGATTTCTTCAATGCACTTAGATATTATTATTACGAGCTTGCGATTTTTCGCGTATTTGCGATTTTTTGTGTTTTTTTTAAGTTTATTTTTAACTGTTTTGGCGATTTCTAATGAATTTTTTGAGGATTGTTTCCGAGTTTGCGAATTTTCGCGAATTTTTGCAATATTTGCGATGAAAGCGACTTGCCGATTTCTAATGGATTTTGATGATTGCTTCCGATTTTGCGAATTCTCGCGACTTTTTGCAATATTCATTGTGAAAGCGAGTTTTGCAAGTACATATTCAGATCATTAAGTGTTTAAGAATTTTAAACTTTGCGATTATGCTGCTGTTAGCAAATTTTTGCGAATTTGAACCATTTTCGCCAATTATTGGCATTCCTTAGAATTTTAGAGATGTTTAATAAAAATTATGGTTTGTTTAAAATTTTGCATTTTGTTTTTTTTTGGAATTTCTTTTATTTTTACAATTGATTTTTGCCGCAGTGAATATTTGCATAATTTAGTATCCGTATGATAGTAGTGTTGCAAAAAATGAGCTTACGCAAAGAATTCTTGAAGGCAAGTTTGTCGAACTATGCAAAGTTCATTGTTCTTCTCACTCTCTAACTCTTTAACGTAAAAGAAAATATTTATGTAAAATAAATAGCAGATTAAAAAAAAATAGGTAACAAAGTCTTGTTGTCATAAAATATTTTTATATGAAAAATATGAGCAAGATTATGACTTAAAACAAATACGACGCAATGGAACAGTTTGAGAATTGGCTCTATAGTTTAATGTCATATTCTGATAAGAGGACACAAAAAGCAGGGTTCGAATCGTTACATTCACGATCGTACCCAAAGGTAATTACGTGATACGTCAATTGTACTCGAACAGACATAAAAAATTTCAAAACTTAGATGTCGTTAAAACATTATTATTTTTTAATAAATAAACTATACAGATTTATCAAAGAAGAACCTGTTTTATTGAAAAATAATTCTCATTAGTTTGCAAAAAAAAAAAAAAAATTAAAAAAAACTTAACAACAAAAATTGAAGTTAGGCTGAGTTTATATCTGGCATTTCTTGCGTGTCTTTTGCCCAAAAAAACGTAACCAACTAATTACTAATGAAAAACTGTTTGATTCAGACACATGTGCTATTTATTGATTTAAACAGTTTACAATCAGAGTGTAAACACAATGTTTGCGGTGCGGAGCGATTTCTCGTTGCGGGAGAGAAAAATAAACACAATACAAGTCCTCTTTCAAACACGTCAGGTTTACCTGATCAGTTTTTGTTCCATTTTGTTTTGAACCTGCATTTGCGTTCATACACACCGTCAAGTCAAGTCATCAAGTCTCATCAATTTGCCTTGTCGTAGAGTATTACGAATGACAAAACAAAAGGAAAATACAAACTTGACTGGTACGGTCAAGTCTGTACAGCCCTCTATTATCTTTTCCTCTCTCCCCTAAAAACTCAAGACTTGACGAGTCAAACCTGACGTGTGTGAAAGAGGACCAAAGGAAGACGGCGCCGGCAATACTTGTCATTGTTTGTTTAAATTTTCGTTAATTTTTTGGTGCATACATTTTTATAACTAAAAACAATATAAATATATTTGATATATTTTTCAAACTTTTATAATCTATGACAAAAATGTTTGAACTTCAAAATCATGTTTTTTTTACAAAAATGTTGTGAACACAGACAATTATTATTCAAAAACTACGGCAACGTCAGCAAGAGAAAGAGTATCAAAAATTGGGAGAATAAGAAACTCCGCAATGAAAATAAAATAGATTTTAATTTTATTCCGTCCCGCACTGCGGTTTTTTACTTCAAAATCGTATGGAAACCCGCACCGCAATAAATAATCGTTACATTGTGTTCAGACTCTCATGTTGGATTTTATAAAATTGAGTATTTGTTTATGTATGAAACTGTTTAACTTAATTAATACGTGTCTGAATCAAACAGTTTTGCATTGGTAATTAGTTGGTTACGCCTTTTTTACGCTTCTGTGGCATTTGGCACACAGATGTAAACCCGGCCGTATTATAAAAAAAAGAATGAATAATTTTGTAAAAAGTAAAATGGCAATCTATTTCAGCTTAAATCAAATGTTTGAACTTTCATGTAGTCTACACTGTTAGAAACACTTTCGCACACATAAATTTCGATACTTTGTTGAAGTGTAATAAAAATTGTTTGGTGCCAATAATCTGCCCCATCCCAAAGGCATTTCAAAATTTGTATTTCAATACAGTTCAAAGGAAATAAAATGACTTCCGTTGCACTTATGCTGACATTTCTTGTGTTGTCATTTTCAAAATGTTTGCAATGCCGCTCACATTACGTTTTTAGTTTTCCAACGCAGTGGGACACAACGAAAAATAACGGAAATGAGAGCGTTACTGTTTTCCAATGTGTATTGCGTTCTTTTTTCATTTCGGTTACTTTTTTATAACACAATAAAAATTGCTCAGATTTTCTAAATTAGATATACGTACATACATAGTTAAATTTTGGGATGAAGTTTCCAAACATACAAATGAATGTATTTGTATATTTTAATACTTTATCTATCCAGTTATGTAATATATTAAAATTACATTTTATTTTTACTACTTAGGACTGTTTTCATTTGTTATTGTTTATTATTTGATAGATAAAATAATAACACATACAATTATAAAACTGCAGCACAAATTTAAATATAAATGGTTAATTTAGATTATATGACCTTATAATAATTATATCTGCGGTATTAAGGAATATGTAATCGCCTAAATATACTTAAGCAACTGTAGCTTTATTGCGCTGAATTACGCTACGCTCCAGTTGAAAGTTGCAGTGGTTACAATATGCTACATATGCAAAGAAACAAGAGTATGTTCTAAGGTAATGCCTCACTATCCTATAAAATCGCACGATTTACAAAAAAATACAAACCTGATCTGATGAATTGTCATTGCCTTTTGAGAATTTTCATAGACTCCATCAGGGTTGCATTTTCTCAAAAATCGCACGATTGTACACGATAGTTTAACCTAGCCTTTGAAAAACAAACAAAAAAAAATGGCGTAATGTGCACTCAACAATACTTGAATATGTCATCTCATTTGGAATAGTAACTTCACTTAAATTATGATCTGAGTTAAAATTTTATATTGATATTTAAAATTCTTTAATAATCAGTTAGCCGACTGTAATGGAATGTAACTGCAACAGTAGGAAACAGCTGATCAATATTGTTATGAGAAAAGTAAGGAAAATGGTTATACAGTCGAACCCGCTCTAGCGCAACACGCTTTACTGAAAAAAAACGGATAACTGACAGCGATACAAATCCCCGCACATCGCTTTACTGAAAATATCGTATTACTGAAAACCAAAAGCAAGCTCAGATCTATGTTTTGCATGAAACTTACTTCGCTTTAGTGAAAAACTAAATTTATTTATTAGAAATCGATTGCATAACTTAAGACTGAAAAAATTTTGTATGTTTTGTTCGTTAAAAAATTAAATGGAAAAATGTATTTGTCCTTTTCGCTTTTACGTACTTTGTTGTATTTTTCTATTAAATTATACTGATTTTAAGCAGTACGTTTAACTGTAACAAATTTCAGTAATCCGAACTGCGTTTTAGAGAAAAAATCGGATAACTGAAAAAAATTGGGTTTTGGTTATTTCCAGTAAATCGGAGTCGATATGTAATGCATTGTAATCCACTGTTCATATAAAAATATCGATCAGCTGTTTCTTACGTTGCAGTTACATTCCATTACAGTCGGCTAACTGAGCCTTTACTTAACACCACTTACTGCCAGAGGGATAAAAATAAATATAAATCTCGAAAAAACACTACTTAAAGTTTAAAACTTTTCAAATGAAATACATAATACAAAATCAGACTTTAGTCAGCACTTTTTCCTTCTTGACACGGAAATAATATTGAAATGTTTTAAATCATCAACTATATTAAATTTAAAAATAACGGACAATAAAAATAATATTTAATGAAGAAATGTAATTAATATGATGCTGAGATACCCAGAGCGATTTGTGTAAAGTTCATTAGAGAAAATCCTTTCGGTATTAAGATATTTAAACGTTTTTTTTTACAAATTTAAAATAATACGCAAGCACATACAATCGATACAAAAGTTAGTGTGACAATTTTTCAATTACATTTCAACATAAATAAATGTATTATCTTATTTCTTTTCGCATTAAACGAATATTACTATCTATCTTTTCAATCAAACGTTTAAACGAAAAGTTCTTTACCGAAATATACACGATAACTTTTGACGTTCTTATCATAAGGATTTTTTTTGATAATATTAAATACAATTATCGTATACGTAAGCGTGTATAGTTTCTGCGTGCTAATTGTTGACCTTAGAAATTTTGTAAAACTTTCAGATATACTTTACATACAACCGATTTGTAATTTATGATTTACTTTACTAGCTGGCTAACTATGTTATAGAAATTTTTATATTCCGACTTATGTACATATCGTTAGCTTAATATGGAAACGCCCTAACTCATTATTTTTTTTGAGATCGAGATTTTTGCATTTTTCGATAAATTAGATGTTCTTCTATAGAAATATACAAAAAATTAGAATTTTTGTATTCCCGACTTACATATCGTTAGCTTAATATGGAAACGCCCTAACTCATTATTTTTTGAAATCTAGATTTATCCACTTTTCGATAAATTAGATGTTCTTCTATCGAAATATACAAAACATTTGAATTTTTGTATTCCGACTTACATATCGTTACCATAATATAGAAACGCCCTAATTAAATATTTTTTTTTTGAAATCAAGATTTTTTTTCAGTTTTCGATAAATTAAATGTTGTTCTATCGAAATATAAAAAAAAAATTAAATTTTTGTATTCCGACTTACATATCGTTAACTAAATATAGAAACGCCCTAACTCATTATTTTTTTTTTTTTTTTTTGAAATATAGATTTTTGTATTTTTCGATAAATTTGATGTTCTCCTATCGAAATATATCTAAAATTTGAATTTTTGTATTCTGACTTACATATCGTTACCCTAATATAGAAACGTCCTAACTCATTATTTTTTTTTGAAATCGAGATTTTTTTAAGTTTTCGATCAATTAGATGTTCTTCTATCAAAATATACAAAAATCTCCATTTCAAAAAAAAAAAAAAAAATAAAAATAATGAGTTAGGGCTTTTCTATATCAAGGTAACGATATGTACATATCGAATTGAATTAACAACCTGAGGGCAAAATTATCAGTTTAAAAAATTTTTATTTTATTTTACAATTTAACAACACGTGTAAACAAAACGCTTTACCAACATTTGACTTGAGATCTGTTGCGTCATAATGAATAAAAAAAAATAAACAAATTTCCCTGTACCTAAATTAAAATTCGTTGCTGGCCAGCCAAATTAGTCGTAATATATTTATATAAACAAAAAAGCAAATCTTATCAGACATAATTTGTTATAAAAGTGGACGTGACTGCAAGAGAGTAAAGCTAATGTCCTCAAATTAAATTCTTTAAATAAACTAAGAAATAAAAACTGAGTCACTAAATCTTCTAAGAGTTATCATAAGAGCAATGACGACAGATGTAAGTGTTAAAACATTTTTATTTTCAGTAAACTGCAATTACAGGCCGAAATCAAGAGACTACGTACGTACCTTTTTGTTGACCAAAAAAAAAGTTTAAAGGAAATAAATTAAATATAAACATAAATATTAATTAAAATAAATTTTAGCCAGGTTATTTTATTTTTATTAAATAAACATTTAAGAAATTTATTATTCGACATATTGTCATAATTATATTTTAATTTGAAATTTATTTGTGTGATTGAAGTCTACTGATGACTTGTTACAGCAACAATGAAATGCATATAGACTAAGCTGAACCACCAGCAAATAAATTTCTTATTAAATAAACTTAATTGAATTAGCTTTTTGTTATTATGTATTAGAAATTGATAAATACTTCGAAATTATTTGTGTTAATAGAGCTTTCCGCGTGTTTTGTGATATTTTCTCATATGAGTCATGATTATTAAATAAAAAGTGAATCCCATATCAAGAATAAATAACTTAAACTTATACAAAAATATTCTTGGTAATTTTGATATTAACTCATATTTTGCATTTCGATTTGAATTTAAATTTTATTTCGTATGCCAATAATTTTTAGCGATTAAATAATTATATGGGCACTTCTCTCAGAAGGTCTAACTACCGAGACGAAAAAATTAAAAGTCCTTGAAAATTTTTTTTGTTGCAAATTTAAAAAAAAAAACAAACAATCAAATTTAATAAATCTGCAAAAGTTTTGCATTTATTCATTACTGATTTCGAGATATTCATGTCCAAAGTAAAGCAAGTTAAATTTTTTTAATTTGAAGAGCAACTTCTGTTTTGAAAAATATTCTTAGATTGAGTTTTTCTCTGTTAGATCTCCGTAAGCATATCAGGAGTTAGAAAGTAAGGCATAAGATCCAATGCGATGAAAAATTGTTATAAAATTTTGTTGAAATTGAAAAGTTGAAGAAGAAAGTGCATCAAGTTATGATTACAAACAGACATTTTTATTGTAATTAAAATAATAAAAAAATATTTTGAAATAAAAATACTAGGCGCCTATGCAAAATTTGTCCCGTACGACATCGCTTGTGTGAAATAATAATTCTTTAATAAGTAATTATTTTTGGATGAACATTCTATAATTCAATTATCTATTTAAATCAAGATGAATAAAAACAGCAAGAATTGCAAACGGTACAAAGAAAAATTAAAAGAAAATTAAATTAAATTGCAAAATTATAAATTAACAAGCCGAGAAGATCGCGTAACGCTAGGAAAAAGTCAAAAACTTTAGCTGAAGCAAATAAAGAAGTTTTTGAAAAGGAAAAGCGGCATAAACGTATATTTAAATGAAAAAGTCAAAAAAACTTATTACACCCGATGCATTTTCTTTTTATCAAGGGATTAAAATATATTTTATACCATCCGATGATATTGAGAAGCACTCTTCGTTGTATGACTTGGACGAAAATTAGGACAACGTAAAAATTATACCACACATATCTTAATTGCACTTCTTCTGTTGCAAAGGTCGGGAAGTGAAAGCAGCTAAAACTGCATATTCCAAAAAAAACTATAATTAATGTACCCAATACTATTCGTATTTAATTTTGCCTATTTTGTGAAATATAATTTACTTTTTCATCTCATTCTGCATTTCCCTTTAAGTTCGTCGTTATGTTACAATAAACACATTGAATACCTCTATTTTATTAAATTTTTTTTCATAATTTCCCCAAAAAGCACCAGAAAATATTTGAAGATCATGATGGAACAAAATGTCCCGTACGAATATAATTAAATTTAAATAAGCAAAAAGCTATTAATATTTTGCTGAAATAAGCATTTTAATTGTTTGCTACAAAAAATAATTCCATTTTTTTGTGTCCCGTACGACATTCTTAGTTTTTTTGCAATTATCTTTAAAACTTAAAATTGGTGATAATTGGATTTAATACCATCAAGAGAGCTAATCAAGGGCCATAACTTATAGGCTAATAATCAAGACAAAAATCTATTTATTTTGATCTCTTTTCCACTTTAAATGCGTACGACTGTCCCATGCGACAGTATGGAATTGCCCTTATCTCACACTATTTTAAAATATTTTTAATCATAAGAACAATTCTAAATGATTATTGTAGAACATTTAAGCTACTTTTAAGTAATTTTACACAACATTTATTTGCAACTTTGAAGTATTAATACATGTATGTACATATACATATGTACGTATGCACATAATATGCCTGTTTGTATAACAACTTAATATGGTTTAACAACAATCAATTCAATTCTTGTTTATTTTTGGTTTTACATTTTCAACATTCAAGGTTAAAGTATTATTAGAAATCGCAGCAAAAATTAAAAACATCAATTTGCAATTACTAAAATATAATACAATAATACCTTTATAGGTATATAGTATGTATGTTTAAAAATATGTATAAAATTACCTCACAAATACTGCTACAATTTCTATTTGGTTAACGAAATGATAAACAAGCTCTGGTAATTTTTATGGTGTAATTAACATTTTATATACAATTTAGGTGTCTATGCACATAAAAATTTATTTAAGGAGAACACGAAATTCTTATATTAAACACATTTGCAATTTTGTAAGCCTTTTATTTTACGTTTCAAAGATAAATTACAGTGATACAGCGATTTAACGAACGGTATCATATCAAACCGTATTTTCGATTTAATTGTAAAAAAATAAGCTTTATTGGAATTAAAATTTTATTATCCTACCCTTTGTTTAAAAAAATATAAAAATGCCAAAACTGTTGATAGCTTTTAAAATAAAAATAAAATTTTATCGTTAGCAATACTTATTTATGTATGTAATATGTTCAATATTATAAAAAAAATCTACTGAAAACTTTAATTTTTGTCCCTCGATATAAGGCCAATTCGTTAAATCCGGTACAATTTTTTCTTTACTAAAAATTTTTGATATAAAATTAAAAACTTTAAAAATTTAACTAATGTTAATAAGCAATTTTGCTTGAAATCAAGTGTAAAACAATTGCTATTCAAGTCACATATTCAATTGTCAAGGGTTGAATTATGCTTGATTTACACTTTATTTCAATAGCATTCTCCAGTGAAATGGGTACTTGAATTCAATACGAACATTTCAATTGTATTACAGTTCAATTCAAGCTTTGAATTATACTCTAATTCAAACTTGTATTACAATTGAATTCAAGTATATTTCAAGCTTCAAAAACAATACTTTTAAAATAGAAAGAAAAATGCAATCGACAAGTTTTCTTACATTAATTTTCTGCACATCTGCCTTTGCTATTGTTTTAACGATTTTGAGCATTTTTTGTTAAAAAAAAAAACACTTTTTTATATATCTTTGATATTTTTTACCACAATTTAAATTTTTTATAAAATAAATTACCTATTTGACAAGGTTTGAACATGTTGTATGTTGTTTGATTTTTAATTTCAAACTTGAATATTACTTGAAAAAATACTTGAATTCAACTTTGTTTCCAGTTAAATTACAAGTGCTTGAATTTAAATTTTTTGAGTGCTTATTTGGTTATTGATAATTACGTATAGAAATATAATAAGTTAAAAAGCATAAAACAAAAATATTCCCACAAGCATCTCTACGCAGTATTTTTTTTAAATACTTCTTAAAAAGTACATTTTACTTTTGTTCTAATTCAATGGATTTTTTATAATCACTTCTTCTGAACAATTTATTAGAAAATTCGTTATAATGAGTACAGAATTTTTTGCTTTCTTCGGTATTCAATGAGAAAAATTTGAGCTTGTATTTAATCCCGAATTCGTTAAACCGGTATAACACTGTAATTGAAAAAAAAATTAAACGATTTTCTTCCTAAAAACAAGTGTGTAGTTGGGGTTCTTCCTTTCAGTAATTTTCATGAAATTGTTAAAAGCGAATCCGAAAATACAGTGCATATGTATTAGGGCGAATTCATACCTTGATAGTTACATATCCTGCAAATTTTTAGACAAGCATTATTTATACACATACATTTACGGACACTTTTGGTATCCTTAAGTGTTTCCATTTAATGTAAAAATGACTGTTGTTCTGCATTTGAAGACTAGGACATGCACCTTCAAAGCGAGCCAAAAGAGAAACATAGTGTTTTAAACATCTGTTTCAAATACATATTGCTGAACAAAAAAAAACCATTTTAAATCTTCCTTCGAACGAATTCTTATAGCGCATTTTTATGTTACAAATGTGTGTAATATCTTCAATCGAAAAATTGCGATGTCTGATGAGATAATCATTAAAAATATACATAAGTGATATTCTATATAAAAAAAAAGTCGTGTCAACAAACTGTAAGCAAACAGCCACGAGAATTTGTTTGGTTACTTTCCTTTCTTCCCTTCTATACTGTTAAAAAATCATTGACGCAAACAACCATCAGGGATACATCAATGACCAGCTATGAAATTATAACAAATACAAAACAATATGCATTCCCATTTATATATGTATATAGGTACATACATCTACATATGTAGGTATATGTATACCTATATGCAGTACATACCTAAATCTATGTATGTATGGATGTATGAAGAAATATATGTATATAAATTCGCATTTTCAATTTGGCTAGTCGAATTTTGATGTAACATACATAAATACATTATTGGCTGTAAATATGTACATACATACATATCGCTCCTTTATTGCAACATAGGCATATCTCTAATAATCCACTTTTGCAATTAATACAGAACAAATCATTATAGGTATTTAATCTGGTGTAAAAAGTTTCATATAAAAGGCTTGAGAAAAGAAAATATTTTTATATCTTCATTGAGTTGGAAGTAAATTGAAAACTCTAAACCTATTTTCTGCAAAACCGGCTTTCTTGAGTTATGGCACTGCCCAGTGAAAAAAAAATGGAAGTCATTCTAGTGGAACTACATTTTCATTGCTTCCAAAAAATCTATATTTTTAATTTGCCGAGATTGAGCAAAAAACCATGTAGAAGTTTATTTTAGTCATATAAAATCTTGTAACTCCGCCACAGCGTTAGAAAATACTCACCAGAATTAAAAAAAATTATTTTTTTAAAGAAATTTATGAACTAATTTTAGTTTAAAATTTAAAAGTAATTTGCTTAAATTTACATGAAAACACTGTTTCGGGCTTAATTTCGTATAAAAAGGAACGAATTGTTAAAATAGGTAACTATTTACCATTTTTCCTAGATAAAAATATTATCATAGAACACAAAAAAGGAAATTTTTCTTAATATCGCTTCCAAATCAGTGACCGAGCATTGAAAAATAGAACTTTTTGCAATGACAAGCCTATGTAAAAATTATTAGATCGGATCGAAATTTTCACCACTTCCAGATCGCAAACTCTACATTTTCATGACTTTTTTGCTGGGTATTTAAAGACTTTTAGTTGTTGACTAATGATGTTTTGCCTGTGGTATTAATGCAAACATACTTACATACATTCATAAATACATACATACATATAGACTTGTGTGAATTATATGTTAATTATTCCTGTTATAATTATTATTGCTGCACATAAAAACGCATTTGGTTGGAATAAATTTTTGTTTAAAATATAAATTTATATGTACATATGTATATAACACAAAAGCACAAACGTTTAATTAAAATTTTTCAATCTGACCAATTTTACTGCTGTGTTGACGTAAAACAATTTTTTCTTGCACATTTACTAAACCGTCCGTAAAATTGATGCACTTTTTTATCCACAAGTGTAACTTTTTAACTCTAATGAAAACATGTTTTAACCAAAAATTAATGTTGATTTATTTACGCTTTGGGTTTATATATTTTTTTTTGCATAAAAAAAAGAAATAAAAACGTTTTAGGCAACTTACTTTTCTCAAAGTGGAAATGTGTTTAAATGAAGCAAAGAATAGAACGATAAATGAATGGGAAAGACAACAAACTGTCAGTTATTAACGGTGTGGCCATACAGTTGCGAGCCTTGAATATGTTGCCATAATGTTTTATTACTGGTATGCAACGATAAAGTGCATAACTGATATCAAACTACCTCCAACATGATTGTTTAAATTTTAAGTGATATGGTTCTACAAAATCGTTGTAACAATAAACTGTATAAACTCAATTAAAAAAATTACTTGTTTCTGTATGATATGAGTCAGGGATGTCAAATTTTTTGGGACTATTTAAACTCGAAAGTACAATAAATAGTAAAAAGCAAATTCTTATTATTTATTCACTTTACCCTTTGTCTCGTATTGACTACTTTGATTGCTGCTCGAGAACACAATAAATATTGGCGAATTTTTAACATTTTTATTGAGGCATGGTTGCATATCAACCGTTCACACGATTGCCGTACTAAAGTTGCATTTGATTGCGGCAAATCATCAGAATATTGTTTTCGATTGTCGTATGGGACAATAAATTCTGAAATCACACGATGGGCATATAAAATGGACCAATAATTGATGCATTGCGGCAATCGTGTGATCCTACCTTAAAACGGATGCATGTGCCATATCGTCGGCTTGCTTCTGTTTTGATGTATTGGACAAAAATGTGTTTTCGAGAAAATCCATGAAGAATGTTTATTTCATTAGTTTTATAAAAATACACGATAGAATTTTTTTTTGTTTAATAATAAAACATATGTATTTTATTCAAACTTAAAGTTGATAAACTTTTTACAGCCAACATGAAAAGTTATTAGGACTTAAAGAAAAAATGACAAAAATCTTTGGCAAGGCATTCCACATTCATAACAACAATATTTTTCACTACTTGCACAAGTGGTAAAATAAAGAAAGAAATAAAAGACAATGATTATATTTAATAAAAGAAATAAAAGAAAACAAAAAATAAACAACAATTCAACAGAATTTCTAAAATTTTTATTTGCTTATAAAAATAACCATCCGAGACAATATAGCATTATGTAGTTGATGTAATATCGGGATTCAGCCGATATTTTCAAAGATTAGTTACCGAAAAAGTAGTTTAAAAATTCATTTCAAATTATTAAAGATTGCTTGATATGAAAATTTAAAAAGAGTTTTTAAAGTTTTTGATAAAAATAATGTTTTATAATAAAATGTATTAATTTTTATTGTGGACAAATTTTTTATAAGTCATAGGTCATATTGAGCTTCTTTAGCACCTTGCCATGTTGCTGTTATTTTTTTAACGTTATTGCATTGGAAAAACTGGCTTATGCAACAGAAAATAGAGTGAGAGAAAGAAAATTCCAAAAAATTATAAAAAAGTGACTTGTTCTATCCCGAAAGAGGAAAAATTTATTCCGTGGTGGTTTTTTGTACATATGTTCTTTTTTGTTGATCTGGCAGCTATACTTGCTGTTACGCCATTGATGTTAAATCTAACTGGTAACCTTACTGTACACTGCCTTATCCTTTTCCCTCGTCATTTCACTGCCTTATCTTTGAGACTAAAACTATTCACAATGGAAGTGTTTTAGCAAAGACAATTGTTGTTACATTAGATATTTGAAACGATTAGAACAATTTCTTATTTAACGTTTAATATTCGGGCCTATTCTAGTTCCAGGTCAAGGCGAATTCATATTATTATTATCAGCGTTGTCAACTCGGTGCTTTTCGCACTGTTTTTAGTGCTTTTTGAAAATTTCGACGCGAACAATTTTGAATTTAGTGCTCAGTGGTTTTTTAAATTAATTTCGGTGCTTTTTGTTTCGAGTTGGTGGCACTAAACCAAAAATTCGATGAAAAATATCCTCTCCTACTTTTCTTTCGAGGACATCTACATATATATTAAAAAAAAAAGCTCTGAACTTAAATGAAGCATTTAAAAAAATTCTACTAAGATTGTGCAAGGCTTGGTTGAAGGAATAAGCGCCATGTTACTCTCAAACTTTAACATTTAAAGCACAATTATTATAAAAAATTGTTTTGCCACACAACAAAAAAGACAGAATAGAAGTATTTACCCAAGTATAGTGTAACATCGAAATTTTGTCTAGTCTAGGGAAAATATTGAGTCCACTATCGAGTTTTAAGTTGATATGAACTCGTTCGAAGCATTATCAAAAGTGGCATTCCCTTCAAACCTCTGTCACTTCCATATTTAAACGCAGAAGTTGATCGCGTTTTTTTTCTATGACTTTATTTGAGTCTAAAATACGTAACAGATTGTCCTTACACTTGGTTCACGCTTTGGTTATTTATAATAAAGAATGGTAACTAAATTTCCCAATGTCCAATCTTTTTGTATTTCGGTTACATTTTTTCTAAAATATTAATAAGTACATACATATGAATATTTTTTTAACTTGATAAACTTGCAAATCACTTTTTTTAATTATTAACTTTGTTATTTATATTGGGTTTGCTGCACAACACTTTCAAAACCTTTTTTATTTCGATCATAATTATCATTTTTTTTTCTCATAGTTCAGTCTCAGCCGAAATAATGTTTTCACAGCATAATGTAATAAAAAAATTATTTATAAATTTTTTAACTACTAACACCATCGAGTTCAAAATGTAATCAGCTATTAATCTCAGAAAGAATTATCTATTATTTCTAATTTGATTGAATTCGCAAAATACGTTTATTTCCTGACGAAAAATTATTGAAATTAAATTTTTTATAATAACTACAAAAGGCTTCGTCAAACTGATTTGAGATACAATTAAAATGTGTATCGGATGCCTCAAATTTATAGTTTTAAAAATGTAATGCAAAGTCAACCGATTATTATATTTTTTATATGGATATTTGTGTATAACAATTTTTTTAAATATATTATAATAATTACAAATTAAGTGCTTTTTTACTTAAATTACCCGCTTTTTTAGTGGTTTCAGTGCTTTTTCAAATTCAAAAAGTTGACAACGCTGATTATTATATTATTATTATATCAATTCGGCTTGGTTCCAGCTAATTTTATATTGAAATGGTAATACGGTGCTAGGATAAAACGGTATATTTTCATTGTAAAATTGCCGTTGTTGTCTGTCGTTTTAAAACGCTACTCAAACGAGAATAGGCCCGCTTGTAAAGGAAGTATTTATGTACGTGTAATGAAAAACACAATGCACATACATATATTAGTGTTAGATATTGGATATAGTAAAAATTTTGAATGAGGACGATTCAAAATATGTAAATTTGCAGCAGTAATTATTTATATATTTTTGATATGAAGTAAACAGTTGCATTATAGCGATAAAGTAATGAGCGTTAACTGCTAAATTGCAAGTATTGGTGTTTGGACGAACGATTTAGAAGCATGTTTAGTACTTCTTGTTAATGTGATATAAAGTTGGACGAAAATAGTCCACCCTTGGAACATTGTAAAGTAAAATGATTTCAGCTATGTCCACATATTTGTAGTATTTTAACTTAAATTTAGTTTATTAAAAGATATTAAAATTACAAACATACACACACATAATTTTATACATACATAATATCTATTTTTACTATTCTATTACTATTGGTGGAACGTTAAATTCTTTAGCATTTTTTCTAGGCCCATGCTTACGGTTTCTGCAAAAATTACTCTTGCAGAACCGCAACCATTTACTAAATCCTTGACACAGGCCCTCAAACTTATGCGATATGTTTTTCCCGGCTCCAAATTGTTCAATATGTAGGCGTGACGGTCAGCTGAAATTTCTATGGCACCATCAAACTTGTCACGTGGTAAACATAAATTTGACATGCCTTCTCTTTCCCTGGGTGGGATACCAACGCAAACGGGTGCAGGATGCGGTAGCATATTTTTTTCTTTACCTTCTTGTTGCTTCGCATAAACTTCCATATCATATTGATGAAAATAGTCTTTCAAAAGATCACTACGTTTTGTTCTCGGTGGTCGCGTAGTTGTTGTAGTTGTTGTTGTTGTAGTAGTTGTTGGAGGATCGACTGAAAATCTTATGTAGCTGGAGAGGAAGAAAGAAAAACAGGAAATTGTTTTTAATTTAAAAGTAGAAGAGCTTGAAGCTTTTTTTATCCTTTTACTTACATAAAGTTCATGACTGAGTCTCGGTACATTAACTGTTCCCTGCTGTAATAATTACTAACGTGAGGCGTGGGAACAGTTGATTCTGTATCCAGCAATGGACATTGACAAGTCTCGGAAATAGTTTGATTGGCCAAAGTAGAGTGGGTTGTGGTGGTATCTTTGTTAATATACAAAAAAAGTTAAAAGTGATTGAAATTAATAATTTAAATAAAATATAAAATCTTACTTGCTATTTCGTATTGCAAAAGATATTTATCCAAAATGCCATTCGCTACGCGCGGTGGCCACCAATGTAGTTCCTTTAGTTCAACGAAAGAGGAAAACATTTATTAGATATTATTCATATTGAGTTGCATTTTGTTGATTTCTTACAATCGCTGTTAAATTGATGCTGTGATAAAATAATTTCGCCACCATTTCCGGTTTAGCAGGCACCGTTTGGAAATACTGTATATCCGAGACATGTTCCGCTTCATACGGATAATCCTTTACGGTCAAACTATTAACAAAATAGGCATATTGAGTGCCTGGCTTAAGATTCTTTATTACATGATAATTTTGCACTTTCGAAGCAACTTCTGTGAACCAGCTAAAGAAAGATGTGAAATAAATTGTTTAAAACCCTATCTTAAATACAAAACACTTACTCATCTTTGCCACAACCATGACGACCATCATATTTTGAGACATTCTTGAAAGGGGCTTCTTTATAGTAGTAAACATAGCCAACGAGTAAAATAAATTCAGAGCCCGATATAAGATCAACTTCTATGTAGGCCGAGTCAGCATTGGTATCCTTAACGGTGGCATTCGATTTGTGTATATTCTCTCCACCTAAAAGCAATATGAGAAAATAAAATATTTTAATTGATTGTTTCATTTGGGAGAAAGAAAAACTTTAAGTTTTCTACTTACACACCGCCCTCTCGCCATTCGAATTCGTTGAGGCATCCGTAATTGTTATTTCCATACAGTCTTTGAAATTTTTTTGTAGATTGGTGATTTTTTCATAGCACAACAATGGATTTAAATGAAAATAAACGCAGCCATGGATTATGACTACGTCAGGCAGCCACAGTTGCTGCAAATAACGATTGTTTACCACATAAAGTGAGTACCTATAAAAAACATTTTTATTTAATTTCAACAAACCTTACCTTAATCGAATCATAATTAGAGAAAAAAAAAATAAAGTTGGCATCAAATAATTAAACTAACTAAAATGAATAGAGACGGGAAAAATTTAAACAAATACTTAGAAGTAATAAACCAAAAAAGTTTGTCTTAAATTAATAGATATGCACAAGATTAGTAAAGAATAAATGACACAATGGCAAGACGGCTAAAATTTTAGCTTTCATTACATGAAAAAGCTTTCAACAAACTGCAGTGCGATTAATCAAAACAATTCACATATGGGCATTTCCCCCGAATGGCCTACCAGGATGGAAAAATTAAATGTTGATTATCAGCGTGTTTTATTTTTTATAATTATAAAAAAAGTCTATGTTTATATTAAAGAATGGTTTAATAGCATATCTCAGCTGTTTTAGTTGAGAAAATTGGGCTGGAAGCTGGAAGCTGGAAAATTTTATATTTCCGTACACCAAAGGTGAAAAAAGGAACCCACCCTATTGTTTTCGCTACGCTGTCCGTCTGTCCGTCACACGCTATTTCCTCAGGAACCGTACGAGCTACGGACAGAGTATGTAGAACTTTGGCCGCTACAACAACAACTACATGAGAATTAAAAATTAAAGGGTGTTCCAAGACGAGCAACGAAAAATGTTAAAATCCCATGTAATATACATACAATTGTATGTACATATGTATATTGACATTTGAAATATGTAAAATTAGTGTATTTTTGTATAGACTACAACAATTAACACTAAAATTTAAAAACGTTTTAAATTAAAGGGTGGTCCATCAGTTAATGCAATTTTGACTATGTAATTTTGACAAATTGCTATATCTTGGAAACCGAAAGGGGTAAACTTTTGAAATTTTCAGAAACGGTAAAACTAAAAAATCTGAAAATTATTAAATCGCCAAACCAAAAAAATCGCCAAAAATTAAAAAAAAATTGCCAAAACGAAAAAAATCGCCAAAATTAAAAAAAAAATTCTAACACTATAATAAGTCGCAAAATTCAAAAAAATCGTCTAAATGAAAAAATCGCATAAATGAAAAAAGCGCCAAAAACTGAAAAAAATCGCTAAACGCGAAAAAGGCTCCAGTAACAAAATAATTGTTAACATGAAAAAAAATCGCCAAAATGAAAAAAATCGCCAAAATTAAAAAAATCGCCAAATTGAAAAATCGCCAAAATGAGAAAAAAAGTGTCAAAACTATAAGAAAGCGCCTAAAAAAATCGCCATAATTAAAAAAATGGCCAAATTGAAAAATAGCCAAAATGAGAAAAATAAGTGTCAAAACTACAAAAAAAAGCGCCTAAATGAATAAAGTCGCCAAAATGAAGAAACGAAGAAAACCGAAAATCGCCAAAAATTAAAAAAAAACGCCAAAACAAAAAAATCGCCAAAAACCGAAAAAAATCGCCAAAGCGAGAAAAAAATGTCAAAACTAAAAAAATGGCCAAAATGGAAAAAGAAATCCAAATACCGAAAAAATCGCCAAAATAAAAAAATCGCCAAAATTAAAAGAAAACGTCAAAAACGAAAAAAAAATTGTATAGGCTACTAAAGTTCATATTGAATTACATATCTCGTGTCCGTACGGAACCCTTCGTGAGCGGGTCAAAGTCGCACTTTACTGAATTTATTATATACATAAGTATAATTATTTTACATGCAAAAAATATGTTATGTTTGCACTCTTTCTTCAAAATCTCCCTATTACCAAATAGTAAGAAGAGAAAAGTGTAAGGAGAACAAAAGAAAAAAAAGTTCGAAAATGGGAAGGAGTTTTGTTGATAATAATAAAAAAACATGTGGAAAAATCATACGTTCGCGACCCATACGTTCGCAACCGACAATTAAGCCAATTAAACAAAAACCAGTAGAGATATTTTATTGTGTAAATACATGATAGAGACCTACATTAATACACTTTTAAAATAAATTAATCACTTTTCATTATTCTGTTTCATTTCGCAGATTTTTACATTTCAATACTTTTTCATCCAAAGTTGACTTCTATTGTGCGTACGTTCGTGACCACATGTTTATATGTAACTATTAATATGAAAACTTAAACTCGATGAAATCCCTCTTTTGCACTAAACATAGCGTACTTAATTTTTACTTTAATTTTAGTTGTCATACTTTGTAACAACATATAAGTTTTTCGATGCAAATGCTTTTTGTATTTTACCTGGAATAGATGCTTAATAAGTTATGTAAACTTTTTGGGTCACTAAAACATATTTTTAGCTGTGAAATTTCAAAACCATTTGTCATTTACAGTACGAGCATTAAAATTCGTTTTTAATTCTAAACTTAGTCAAGGTAATTTTATTTGCGACAGCTAAATCAATAACCAATTTGAAAATTTTGATCAGTAAAAAAATATTGAACTGAAATGATGTTATCGACTT
This sequence comes from Tachina fera, assembly GCA_905220375.1. Lineage (NCBI taxonomy): Eukaryota > Metazoa > Arthropoda > Insecta > Diptera > Tachinidae > Tachina > Tachina fera. The sequence continues at coordinate 185,232,962 of LR999963.1, forward strand.
TATTCAAAACGCGCTAGCTTAGCGCGTTTTTTATAAAAAGCGCTAAGTCGTCAAAAAGCGCGTTTGGCATAGTTAAAATGCGCTAAATTGGCATCGCTATTTTTTTTATAAATAAAACGGTGCCGTAATAATTTCAAGTAAATTTTTTTTTGTGATTCATAATACTAAAAAAAATAATTTGCTTGTGTGCAATTGTTTTGAGTCTCAAGGCCAATTTCACCAACTCTATTTAAATATCAATTCATATTTAAATGTTGATTTTCATTAAATTTTTGAAATTTAAAAATTACTTTTAAATATGAATTGATATTCAAATAAGTTGTTGAAATAGGCTCTCAGAGAGCCAAACTGAAATTGATTTATTCTTTTAACAAACTTACCTATTTTCCAGCAACTGCGAGCCCACTATTGTGTGCAAATTTTCAAAGAAATGCAACGACACAAGTTGTGGAGAATTAAAAATTTTCAGATAACCTGTAATTTCGTTTAAATTGCGGAAGGCCTTTTCCAAACTTTTCACAATGGGTTCTGCCAAATAGAATATTTATTTATTTATCAATTAAAAGAAAAGAGAGAGAGAGAGAGGAAAAATTAACTCACTGTCCATCTCTTGTATTTCTATTGTCAGAGAGCCATTTATTTTGCTGCATTCCTCCAAACCTTCCAAGTCCTGCGTCTTATGTATTACAAAATCTCCCGTACAGTTTAAGGCACAAGTAAATACACCCTTAACTTGTATCGCTTGATAATGTTTGGGACACTTTTCCACACACTCTATGCCCAGTTGTAAAAGGCCAAAATGTGAACAATTGCTAACGCACTGTCGTTTGAAGGCCTGCAAAATTTACTCGTTTATTTTTTGCCACCTTTTAAATATTAGACAAGAATTGATGCAACTTACCAATTTGTATTTGGGCGGCAAACAATTGTCCTTACATCCTTCATCCGACATATAATTTGCGCAATGTCTACATTCGCTGTCCGAACAAGAGGTCAAACAGTTGCTTTTTCCCACCTTCTCGAAACACTCCTGGCTATCAAAGTAGTCCAAAGATGTTTTTTGAAATTTTCCATGGGACCAACATTTCTTGTGGCGATTCAAGGCTTTCACTTCAACTTCATCCTTGTGAGTGTAACACAGTGGGCATTGGTTGGCCGGTTTGTTATTCTGCGGCATTAATAGAATGATAAATATAAGACTAGATTAGATTCTTGAAACTAAAAGTTCTTAAGGCTACTTAAAAAAAACAATTTTAAATATCACTTTTATAAAAAAAAGTATTTTTTTTTTAAGAAACTTTGAAATAATACTCCTTTTTTATTCACCAATATTTTCTTAAATGTGTATTTCAAAAAGAGAAGTTATTCATAAGTATGTTTACAGAAACTTTTGCAGAAAGTACTTTTTTAAATGAAACTTTTTTGAAAAGTACGTTATGCTCAAGTACTTTAAAAATAGTTGATGTATTTAGTTACGATTTTTTGAGTTGTACATTTTTTGTAAGAGATAATTTTTGAAAATTTACTTTTTTAACAGCTAATTTTTGCAAAAAGGAACTTTCTGCAAAAATATGTTTTTGAAAAATGCACTTTCTGCAAAAAAATGATTTAAAAAAAATACTTTGGTTAAATACACTTTCTGCAGAAAGTACTTTTGTTAAAGATACCATTTGAAAAAGTACCTTTTGTAAAGATGCCACTTGAAAAAGTACTTTTTGTAAATTGTAAGTTTTATAAGAAACACTTTTTTTAAGGAACTTTTCGTAAATAGTACTTTTGTTAAATATACTTTTTGAAAATGTGCTTTTTATAAAACTTACTTTTTGTAAAATATATTTTTTTGTAACAAATATCTTTGTTGCAAAAGGAACCTTTTAAGAGAACATAAATTTTTAAAGACGCTTTTTCATGAAAATTTTTTGCAAAACGTTTTTTTTCTTGTAGAAAGTAATTTTTGTGAAAAGGTAAAAAAGGTTTATAAAAAGGACTTTTTGCAAATGGTACTTTCTGGAAAAGCTACTTTTTATAAAAGATACTTTTTGTAAAATATATGTCCCTTTTATAAAAAGTGCTTTAAGTAAAAGGAACTTTCTAAAACGAATTTCTAAAGGTACTTTTTGTAAAAAGGCACTTTTTGCTAAAGTACTTTTGCTAAAGTTACACTTTTAAATACGTTTTGTAAAAGGTTGTTAAAGCAACAGGTAGCTTATGCAGAAGGAAAATTTTTTCAAATGTTTTTGTAAAAGGTACTTTTTGTAAAAAGTACTTTTTGTAAATGGTGCCCGTTTGCAAAGGAATAATGCATTAAAATATAATATAAATTAATATATATGTAAAAAGTTACTTTTTGCAAAAAGATACTTTTTGTAAAAAGGTACTTTTTGTAAAAAATTACTTTTTGTGAAAAGATACTTCTTTTAAAAAGGTACTTCTTGCGAAAAGATACTTTTTGTAAAAAGGTAATTTTTGCAAAAATGTATTTTTTGTAAAAACCGATCTTACTAAACCAAACAATATTGTAATATTAGAATGTACTTTTTGTAAAAAGTACTTTTTGGTTAAAGTACTTATTGTAAAAGGTAGTTTTGTTAGGTGTTTCTTTGGATTAAAATCTACTTTTCGTTGAAGGAACTATTTAAAATTTACTTAAAAAAAGTACTTTTATAAAAACAAGTTTTGTTGCAGGTACTTTTTGTAGAAGGTACCTTTTAAAAATATAACTTTTTGTTATTTTTTAAGAGCTACATACTTTTTAAAAAGTGTATATTTTGCTACTTGCTACTTTTGCTAAAGATGCTTTTTGTAGGAGGTACTTTTTTTACATATTATTCTTGTAAATTTATTTTTTGGCACTTTCTTAAAAATTACCATCTAAAAAATACTTTAAAAAAATTTTTTTTTTACTATTTTAAGAGATAATTTATTTCTTAAAAATAATTTTTATAAAATGTCTTTTTTTTACTATTTTATTCTTTACTTTCGTGAAAGTAGTTTTTGTGAAATGTTCTTCTTGTAAAAAGTACTATTTTAAAAGCTAGCTTTTGCTGGTGTTCCTTTGGCTTAAAAAACGTACTGGTCGTGAAAAGTACTATTTAAAATTTATTTCTTAGAAAGGCTAATTTTATAAAACCTATCTTTGTTAAAGATGCTTTTTAAAGAAATACTTTTGGTTAAACTGTAGTTTTAGTACTTTTTACGGAGGTACCCTTTTGAAAATAGTACTTTTTGTCAAAAGTACTATATGTTAAAAGTACTTTTTGTTAAAAGTACTTTTTGTTAAAAGTACTTTTTGTTAAAAGTACTTTTTGTTAACAGTACATTTTGTTAAAAGTATTTTTTGTTAAAAGTACTATTTGTAAAATGTACCTTTTGTAAGAGATAGATTTTGTAGGAGTTCCCTTGGCTTAAAATGTGTTTTAGTATTAAGAATTTTTTATTTGAAATCTACTTTTTAAAAAGGTAATTTTTTAAAAACCACTTTCGTTAAAGGTCATTTTTGTAAATAGTACTTATTCCAAAGATATCTATTGTACTTAAAAGATATTTTTTTATATACTTCTTAAGAGTAATTTTTAAAAAGTAGTGTTCTATAATAGGTCTGTTCAATTACTTTCCCAGCAGAAACTAGCAACGAGAGAGTAAGGCAGAAATTTACAAAATTACTCTCCCAAATATGAAAAAGTAAATGAACGCTTTACTTGTAAAAACTTACAAGTAAATTTTATGCATATCAGAACCATGGATGGAAATCATGATACAATTGTACTTTTTCTGATGTATTTTCTTTGATAATATTTAAAATTGCAATTTTTTTAGAAATTGATATTTAAAATGAAATTCTTTACACAGTTTTCATGAATTTTTACTATTTTTATGCATTTTTCATAGTTTATTAATTTTATTTATTAACAAATACAAAAATTCCACTTTCCATCTCTGAATAAATATGAGAAACAAACAAAATTATTTGCCATTAAAATTTAATTTATGTGGCTTAATGAAGGAAAAAAATAAATTAAGAAAATATGCTTTTCTTTTTTTCATACTTATGCATGCTTTTTTAACAAAGAAATTCACATTTTTTCAGTTTTCCTTTTTCAAATATTTTTTAAATAATTATTTTGACAACAAAACACACAACAGGTGGTTGGATAATTCTTGGAAGTAAAAATGTTACTAGTAATAATTTGTAGGAATTTTTTTGTCTCTCAATTTTTCTCTCTTTTGACGCTGCTGTCTCCTTGCAAACTTTTTGAGTTAATGAACACTTTTCAGTAACAATTGTTACAAATTCGTAATAGTTTTTAGTAAATGAACAAACCTAATATTACATATAATTAAAGTTTGTAAAGTTTATATTTCAACTAAGGCTTTATAAAGGCTTAAACAGAAAAATTTTGTATGAAAATTTGTTTTATAAACCCCTTATAAAGCTTTAATAATTTTTATAAATAAGGCTGTAATAGTTTTACTTTAACAGATTTGCTGCTCGAAAGTATTGATCTTCTTTATAGCTAACTTAATATAGAAAGGCCCTAACGCGTTATTTTTTGAAATCAAGCTCTTTGTATATTTCGATAGAAGAACACTTAAGGTATTGAAAAATGCAAAAAATCTAGATTTGAAATAATAATGAGTTAGGCCCTTTCTATATTAAGTTATCGAACAACTAATTTTACTCACATTTATATCATAGTAATATTCCTTTGAATGATTGCCCATAATCCAAACCCAATTGATGGTGTTGACAAAACATAAAGACGGATTGCGTTCGATGCGAATCGAACCCTTTAGCACACGCAATAGAGACACTAACCCAACATTTGCTAAATCGCGATTTTCTAAAACAACTAAAGCATATTCGTCATACAACAATTCCGCACCACGAATAACAATTAATTTGGGAAAAAGTCTTTCTAAACTATCCAGACCCAACACATGATACACCAATAAATATTCACTTATTTCCTCGATATTGGAAGGTTTTACTGCTGCCAAGGCCGTGGGACTGAATACCATTTCTACAATACGCACATTTCCCGTCACCACAGTGCAGTTTTGTAGTCGATTAAAGTCTTTAACACTTCTTATCGTTACCGAATTGCATCTGACTTCTTCTTTAAACGGGGCAACGTCTTGATTGTCGCCCACTTCGAGGGACTTACACAAAATATAGAGTGTGGTTAAATAAAATAGATTTTTTAATACGTATTTCGGCATTTTGTTTTAATTTTGTTTTACATTTAATACAAATATGGACGGTATGGTGTTACACTGTGTTTACTGTTACACTACATGCACAAATAAACGTTCACTTTTTTCTATTTGACATTTGACCTCACATTTAAATATGTACGTAATAAGTTTTTGCTATATTTTTGTTCTTGTCTTCCGTAAGCGAAAATTATTTTTATTTAATTGAAAACTTGACCTCTAAATAGACGACACGACACCACACGGCGCATAATCGAAATCATTTAAATATCTTAATTACAGTTATGCCTCCATTTTCGGTAAAGACGAATAAACACTGTTTGCTGTTAATTTTATATTCCATTAAATTATGGTTTGTTCATTATTTGATTTGTTAATTATTGAAAAGAGTATTTTTGAATTGATTTTAGTTTTAATTAAATTAATTTTGGTTTCAGTTCCAATTAGAGAGACAGACAAAAAAATAAAAACAGACGACACACAAATAGACAGATTGTGACTGACTTTCTTCGATGTATTTAGTTTGCTTGTTCACCCTTCTGCTATTTAATTTTAACTGATTCTTTTGATCAGTTATTTTGAGACGAGAGGCACACTAACTTTGTGTTTTTGTCTTTTCAATTATTTTTGTTGTTTTTTTATTATTGAATTGGCTTTAAAGTTAAATGAGAAAAAAAGTTCATTTCATTTAATTAGTTTTTGAGAAAAGTAGCCAAAAGAAGAAAAAATCAGACGATCAATCGATTTTATTCACCCTTTAAGGGCGCAAGGGAGATTTTATGGGACAGCAAAAAAATAAAAAATAAAAGGCGAACAGTTTTTTCATGCGAAACTTTGAATTTTTTTTAATACAGAGAAGCAAAGTTTCACGTGAATAACTAACTATAGTGGAATCTTCCTTAACGCACACCTGCTTTCTCTTGAGCGGACAGTTCCCTTGTGCGGACACATTTCAATGGTCCCTTCGGTGTCCGCTCAAGAGAGATTCCACTGTATTCGAAGCAAAGATTAACGTGAATAACTAAATATAGTGGAATCTCCCTTAACGCACACTTGCTTTCTCTTGAGCGGACACATTTCAATGGTCCCTTCGGTGTCCGCTCAAGAGAGATTCCACTGTATTCGAAGCAAAGATTCACGTGAATAACTAACTACAGTGGAATCTCCCTTAACGCACACTTGCTTTCTCTTGAGCGGACAGCTCCCTTCGGCGGTCACATTTCAATGGTCCCTTCGGTGTCCGCTCAAGAGAGATTCCACTGTATTCGCCATATTAAGTTTATTTGTAGCTTTTCGCTACAGAGTAACTAGTTACATTATGGTAGTTTTATTTCAGAAAGTAAAAAAAGATCAACATAAAAATAAGTTTGTACAATGAAAGTTAAAACTAGTTGATCGATTAGCGGATAATTTTACGTTAAATAATGTTCGATAAAATAAAAATTTTAAAGTTTCGATTACACATTTATTCGACTAAGTTACGTAGATTAATCGAACAATTTTACTAACTCCCTGTTTGTGTAAGACGTTGACGTAATAAATCTTGGAATTTTTGTAATAGACTCAAGGAAACTTGTATAACCTTTCTTTAATCTATTAGAGAAACGTACAGATTTTCATCGTCAACGTGTTACACAAACAGGCTGTAAATAAAAATTAAAAAAAAATTAAAAATAACAATTAAATAAATTTGTTTTCTTAAGTTTTCTAATGGCCTGTTTCACAATAACGAAAGAAGAAAAATGAAACGAAACTTTCGACTGAAAATTTATATTGAAAACAACAATAAAATATGATTTTTTTTTGTTTTCAATATAAATTGAAGAAGAAAAGAAAAATTAATGGCCAAATTTTGTAAATAGAAACATGTTTTTTGTTTTGAAATTTGTATGGAAAACATATTTTTTGAAATGAATTCTCGTTATTTTTCATAAAAATTTGAAACGTTTAGAAACGAAATTTTTTACAAAATCTGCCTATAAAAAATTGAGTAAATTAAAAAATTGCCACACTATGTTAAACTAAAAAAATTATCAGTCTTAAGAAGGGATGGGAGAGGGGCAATTCCCGCTAAACGACCCTACACAGGCAAAAAAAGTAAGTTATACTTTTTTTAAAAATAAAATCTTTCAAATGATGTCCATAAGAGAATAACAATTATGAAAAAATTAAAAAATATTTTTTAGAAAACCTTAAAATGTTTGCCCTTTATTTTACATCTTTTTTTTATCCCCTTTCTCATTTTTAAGAAAAACCTTTAACGCTGAAAATACTATATTCTTGTTTGCTTTTTTTTTGAGATTTCCACTTTGTGTGCCTTATAATGAGAGTTTTGTAGATCAATTTAAATATTTAAATTTTTTAGTCACACCCGTCAGAGTTAAAATTGCAATAAAGTTTAATAAAATTGTTGGGTTATTTGTTATGAGAAATATTTGGTCACACCCGTGACAGTTAAAATTGCAATAAAGTTTAATAAAATTGTTACCGTAAATATTAAATGCGTGATATTCAACAACAATAACAAAGGTAAGCGTAATTAATAATATATTCTGCGATTAATTTGTTATGAGAAATATGTGGTCACACCGGTCACATCAATGCTGAAGTGTTCTTTCTTCAATTGCGGTTCAAAATAGAAAATGAACATGAGGCAAAAACTTAAAAACAATAGAGTGAGAGAGAGGGAGACCGAGAGTGAGAGAGAAATAGAGATAGAGAGCGAAAAGCACAGGAAAAGAAGAATGGCTTAGAAAATTGTAACGAATTAAGAATCATTGGAGAAAATTGGAAAAATAATCGAGAATTTAAATGAAAAAGCTGACAACGGAAGAAGTAGAAAAATAAAATTGATTGGTTCTACACCCACAGAAAAATATAGATGGATATGGGTGATGATGAAGTGCAGTGAAGTGGCTGTACAGAAAAATTTTGGTATTTCTCCCAGCTAATTAAGTCTAGCTTAATTTTTCTTCTCTTCTTTAGAAACTCACATTAATTAATAAAAATATTTCATTCTATTAGAATTGAAATTATTAAACGTAAGACCGATTAAAAAGTTATTCCTGATCAATAAAAAAATTTATTTTTTTTCAAGCTTCTCGAATTTTTCATACTCGGTCACACCCGTCACACAGTAAACATATTTTAAAATAATACATATGTATTTGCTATAATACAAGCAAGTGACGTGTCGAGACATTTTTTTATAGGAATCACTAAATTTTATTTAGTGTTTTTCATATCGTCGGCTTAGAGTATTTTCTAGACAAGTCACTTGTGGAAACTGCTTATAAGTTATTTTAAAGAAAAACTATTTTTTTTAACAGGCCGTAAGTATTTAATAACATCAAAAATACTTTTTAGAATTTACAGCCTCAAACAAATTTTTTTTCCTATAAAAATCAAAAGTTTCATGTGAACAAACTATTCTCGTTTTATTGTCAATCAGTGACACCGTGTACGTTTTTCGAAAGATTTTACAAAATATATTCTAAAATTAATAGTTATGTAAAAATTTAAATCTTTAAGGTCACACCCATCACGGCCTTTCGATGGATATTCTGGACAGACACTGTCTACTTATTATAAAATATTTTTTATATTTTAAATCTTTGGGAGCCAATATTTTTAAATTACAATAAAAAAAGTCGAGTATCATGGTCAGACCCGGAACAATGGAACTACTTTATAGTAATTCTTACAAGTAAAACTAAATCAACGAAACAAAAATTAAATCTTTGCTCACTTGCTAATCAATTAATTAATATATTTATATTTAAGAAGTTTATTATTCGACATATTGTCATAATTATATTTTAATTTGAAATTTATTTGCTTGTGGTTTAGCTTGGTCTATATACGTATTTCATTGGCGCTTAAACCAAATCATCAGTAGACTTCAACCACAAATTTTGAACAGTCACAAACCTCTTACTTTATGCACAGACTTTCAAAAACTATATGAGAATTCATAGAATAATAATATTTTTGAAAATCACAAAGACAAAATAAGTTTGGTAGGCTTTGAAACTCATACAAAACCCAGCAAATAATTTATATTCGATTTGATGATTTGGTTTAAGCGCCAATGAAATACGTATATAGACCAAGCTAAACCACAAGCAAATAAATTTCAAATTAAAATATAATATATTTATATATTATATATTTATGTATAGGCTAAAATAATTTCCTCCCTCAACGGGTTAATATTAGTACAAAACACGTAATACGTAATACGTAATACAAACACATTTCTAACGGAACTTTAGCAACTAAAGACAATAATAACAAAATCAACACACATACTTTAATAATGTCGTTTCTCAAAGGGTTAAGTTTTACTGAAAATAAATTTTAATGTACTGGTAATGAGAATCATAAACATCATAAATAAAGTGTGTAGCGGTAGTGGCGGTGCTAAAAGATATCATAGTTAAAACCACACAGCTTAAAGGTTTTAGCGTCAATCCTCTATGTTTACAGCTCATTTTATAAGCCAGCAAGCACGAAGATGAACCACGGACTTACAACACCAGAAAAAGGGAAAGAAAGCGACCCCTTAGAACGAACCCGAGAAACCTTAAAACGTTTGAAGGAGCATATGAAAAAGAACCAGAGAATGCCAGGCGAATTTCTTAAAAACTTTAAGGAGAAGAGACGGTATACCTATAGAGGAAGGATTTAGTTTTTATGATCCTAATTCTGTACTAACGGTCGTAGATGATCCAATATTGGAAACAACTCTCGGTGCCGCTAATTTAGCTCTAGTGGACAAATCTACAACTTCAAAAATAGTTCGAGACAATGAGTCATCAGAACGCAATTATTCACCTTGGAAATTAACTGCGGATTTGACCGAAAACACATTTCAATACACTGATATGGTAGAAGCCATTAATCTTTTGCGTCTTATGAAAAATTTAAGAGCAAGAATGGGACCTGAGGCTTCAAGATTCTTTGAGATATCGGAAGGCGAGCATGCATGAACTCTAACTTTGAAAGATGCAGATTCCAGAGGCAAAAACACAAAATAATATTCCACAGTCATATCCTAAAGGAGGAAAGAAAACTGTGCAAACATTTCCACCCATTTCAGATAACGAGAATTAGTAGGAACCGCACGCAGTCTGATGAGTCTCCAGATCCTACTGTTATTGTTATTGTTAATGTGATTTAATGTCGCTTAATAAGGGTCTAGTATTAAATTAAGATTAATCTTGATACATTTGCTATGACGAAAACATGTAACTGCACTTTTTTTTAATTTTATGCCAGAGAGAAAAAACTAAACAAAAATTTTCAAGTGACTACAGTAAAGTTTTTTTATATTCATTTTTAATTCGGTTGAATTTAATATTGGAAACAACTCGCGGTGCCGCTACAACTTCAAAGACAATGAGTCATCAGAACGCAATTATCCACCTTGGGCTAATGTGTTTTTTGTGGTTTTTTTTCTTCAATGTGGCAAAAATTTTAAAATAAATTTAGTGATGTGCGAGTTTGACCCGTGCACGAAGGGTTCCGTACGGACAAGCGATATGTAATTCAATACGAACTTTAGCTTATATAAAACATAGTTTTGGCATTTTTTTCGTTTTTTTAATTTTGGCGATTTTATTTTATTTTAGCGATTTTTTTAATTTTGGCGATTTTTTCTTCATATAGGCGTTTTTTGGTTTTTGGCGATTTTTTTCGGTTCTTGGAGTTTATTTTTCATTTTGGCAATTTTTTTGGTTTTGACACTTTTTTTCGCTTTGGCGATTTTTTCGGTTTTTGGCATTTATTAATTTTTTGGCGATTTCTTTTCGTCTTGGCGATATTTTTTAATTTACGCTATTTTTTTTGTTATGTCGATTTTTTCGGTTTTTGGTGTTTCTTCATTTTGGCGACTTTTTTTTTCATTTAGTCGCTTTTTTTAGTTTTGACACTTTTTTCTCTAATTTTGGCGATTTTTTTCGGTTTTTGGCGTTTTTTTCAATTTACCGATTTTTGTTTAATTTTGGCGATTTTTTTTTTCATACAAACAATTATTTTGTTATTGGCGCCTTTTACGCGTTTTGGCGATTTTTTTCGGTTTTTGGCTCTTTTTTTTAATTTGGCGATTTTTTTAATTTTGCGACTTATTTTAGTGTCAGAATTTTTTTTAATTTTGGCGATTTTTTTAAATTTTGGCAATTTTTTTAAATTTTTGGCGTTTTTTTTTGGCGATTTTATAATTTTCGGATTTTTTAGTTTTTCCGTTTTTGAAAATTTCAAGAGTTTAGCTCTTACGGTTTCCAAGATATAGCAAGTTGTCAAAATTACTAAGTCAAAATTTCATTAACTGATGGACCACCCTTTAATTTAAATTTTTATTAATTTTAGTGTTAATTGTTGTGGTCTATATAAAAATACACTAATTTTACAAATTTCAAGTGTCAATATACAATTGTATGTATATTACATGGGATTTTAACATCTTACGTTGCTCGTTTTGGATCACCCTTTAATTTTTAATTCTCATGTATTTGTTGTTGTAGCTTACAAGGTTCTACATACTCTGTACAAATTTCAGCTCCGTAGCTCTTACGGTTCCTGAGACAATAGCGTGTGACGGACAGTCGGACAGCGTAGCGAAAACAATAGGGTTCCATTTTCAACTTTGGTGTACGGAACCCTAAAAACACCTTTTTCTCTGCAGCTAGTCATATCAATTAAAATATGGTTCATAAATTTGCAATTAAATTATAAATAAATATAAAAATATAATACTAAATAATAATAAATAATAATAATAAATAAATAAATAATATAATACTAAAAGATATCACAGTTAAAACCATACAACTTAAAGGGTTAATGTCAATAAAGAGAGGATTTTCTTTAAGTTTGCCCCAGTCCACTTGTATGTAAGTGTTACAAAGCCTTTACTCTTAATAAAGACAAAAAAAAATAAGGAATATTGAATTCACATGTAAAGAAGGAAGAGTTGCCAGAAATGATTTTTTTTTAGTAAACAACAGGAACAAAAACGGGCATCTGTAATTTCTAATATAAAGATATCGTTAACATTTTATAGGAGAGAGAAAGATCAATAACTAAACAAAATTATTCAAGTGACTGAAGTAGAGTTTTTTATTTTAATATTTAATTCGGCTGATTTTTATGTATAAAAAAGGCTTGAAAATTTTTTCTCGTAAAATATTAATTTCGAAAATTGTAAATAAAATATAAAACCAAAATGATATTAGGTTTGTTCATTTACTGAAAATTATTACGAATTTGTAACAATTGTTATTGGAAAGTGTTCATTAACTCAAAAAGTTTGCAAGGAGAGAGCGTCAAAAGAGAGGAAAAAATTGAAAGACAAACAAATTCCTACAAATTATTACCAGTAAAATTTTTACTTGCAAGAATTATCCAACCACCTGTTGTGTGTTTTCTTGTCAAATAAACTATTTAAAAAATATTTGAAAAAGGAAAACTGAAAAAATTTGCATTTCTTTGTTAAAAAATATGTATACGTATGAAAAAAGAAAGCATGTTTTCTTAATTTATTGGTTTTCTTCCATTAAGCCACATAAATTCAATTTGAATGGCAAATAATTTTGTTTGTTTGTCATGTATGATCAGAGATGGAAATTAGAATTCTTGTATTTGTAAATGGAATAAAATAAAAAAAGTATGAAAATTGCATAAAAATGGTAAATATACATAAAACTGTGTAAAGAATTTCATATTAAATATCAGTTTCTTAAACAAATTCCAATTTAAAATTTATCAAACAAAATACATCAGAAAAAGTACAATTGTGTCATGATTTCCATCCATGGTTCTGATATGAATAAACTTTTTTACAAGTAAAGCGTTCATTTTCTTTTTGATATTTGGGAGAGTAATTTTGTAAATTTCTGCTTTACTCTCGCGTTGCTAGTTTCTGCTGGGAGAGTAAATGAACAGACCTATTAGTAATTTTGTTAAAACTTTATAAAACATATTCAATTAATTTATTTTATATAATTCGGGGTTTGAATGCACAACGTACCTTAAGCGGGCTATACAATGTTTCGATGCAATAACCAATAATTATTTAAAACACACTTGCGCATGTGAAGCCTCTGGTTACTTTTAACAGAGGTGGAAATGTTTTTTGCATAACTTTTTGTTTATGACTTGTTGAGACAACAACGATAGACATGAGGCCGACCAACTAAGAATAAAGCAGTATCTATAATATTTAGATGTGGATGAGCTAATACATATTTATTTTAAATTAAAATTTATTATAACCGAGTTTACAAAATAAATAAAACTTTCAACAGTTAAAGCCATGTCTCAGTCCCATGCTAATAAATAAATTTATTTCGTTATATACAATAAATACAATTTCAAATGCAAAACATACGAGTAGTAGCAACAAGCTCTTCAACTCAAAATATAGATAAAATTTAAAAATACTTGTTATCCATCCCTGCTTTATGTTAAAGAGAAGCCAAATCCTAAAGAGAGCGAGAGTAACAACAATTTTTTTTCGTGTACGTACTTGTTTGCTGCATAAACAAAATTTGTTTTTTTTTCTTGCTTTCTTTAATAGATATTTGCACGTCTATAATTTAAAAGTATGATTTTGATTTCTTTGTTACTTACGTGGGTTTGCATTTCAGGTGACGATACGAAAAACACCTTTTGCTCTGCATATCAATTACAATATGGTTCATAAATTGCATTTAAATTTTTAAAAATCAAAAATACAAATTTCCAAAAATCCTTTTCCCGTTTTTTACATACTTCACTTTTCAAACCTGGCAATCCTGACAGTGACCACATGCGGAGGATCTTCTTCTTAAAAAGTAACTGTGACACGAGAAACCGGTTGCTTACAAGTTGCATGCTGTTAATGACTTTTGATTTAAGCCGATGATAATGAGACATGTTTCAACTTATTATTCTACTTTGTTTTTTTTATTTGTTTTATTTTGTTGCTTAAACAATACAGGCAGACAGACAGACAGACAGACAGGCATTGAGTTTTGTTTGCATGCTTTTAGGGCAGCTTTTAGTTACATATTAAGTTTAGTAGTGCTGCAACATGTAACGTTTAAAAATTTTTACAGAATCTAAATATTTTCAAAATGCTGTTGAGCAATTTTTTGCTAGTAGAAAAAAACCAAAAACAACAACAACAACAGTAATCATACATACATTTTCTGAATATAGGAAACAATTTTATAATTTAACAAACTCAAGCAGAAAGCTTTTCCCCCTCAGCATTATTTCTTATGATGCCCATCTGTAGTCGTATTCTAATTAAAATTAATTTAAATAGAAAACAAATTCGTACGTGAAATCCCAAAATATTTTTCAAACTTATTCAATTCGAATTTATGATGAAATAAACTCTCTATCATGGCGCCTACAACTACGAAATTTAATGTTGTTCCATCTTAATTTGGAAAGTTTTTTTTTTTATATTTCGATAGAAGAACATTTAATGTTTAAAAAAATGCAAAAATCTCGCTTTAAAAAAAATTAGGAGTTAGGGCCTTTCTATATTAAGGTAACGATACATTCTTTAATGATGTAGATATTTGCTAATATTTTTGCTAAACTCTTTTCCTCTATGTCCAGTTTAAGACTTGGCAGTTTTTCTTGAAGCAGTTCTTTTCAATTCTCTTTTAAAACTGCTCGACTGTTTACACTCGGACGGTTTCTTGTTCAATTATCCTATTGTTTTAATGCAGCGAATGAAATAAAAAAAGAGAATTGAAGTAACTTTTCTGTACAAGCAAGTCAGTACACCTGTCTTCCACAAACTCAGAATTGCTTCAAGAAAAACTGCCGAGTCTAAAACGTTGGTCGGCGAAATAAGGGCGCCGCGCAATTGTATAGGTTGCCGACCACGGGTCTAAAACATGAGTAAGTTCTCTGCAAATACATTTGACAGTTTAATTGCATCTTGGATGGTCACAAGTAAAATGGCACTAACTCGTATTTTCACTAAATTGAGTTTTTCAGTGATTCCAATATATTTCGCACAAATACACCTAGTCAAAAAAATTTATTGCAATAGTGTAAAAAATAATGCTTTATTATGCTTTTATTATTTATGTTTTTACCTTCTCCTGTAAAGTTACAGTTATTTGAGTTAGACTCTTTCTACTTGTGACCAACAATATGCGTACATATATGTATGTATGTATGTCCTCCTTAGATGTCTCAACTAACTGGAAAAATCTGAAATTCTTAAAAAGCTCTTGCAAACATGGACCTGGAAGAAATCATTTGTCATCCTTTCTACAAATCTGCCAGTCGTGGTAATGCAACACAATAATATACGGGTATGGTATGTATATAGCAAAAGCAAAATTATTTTAGAAAATTATAACAGATATACTCAAACATGAAAAATCATAAATATTTTCTCCAAGGCAGAATGGTTTTTTTTATCTACCCTTGTGTGTCAAGTTAAATTTTGTTTCTCTTCTTTAGAAAATCACATTAATTAATAAAAATATTTCATCGAAAAAATACTGAACTTAGGCCCGATTAAGCAATTATTCCTGATTAAAGCTCATTCAAGTTCAATTAAATTTAATACGTAACACATAAGTAAATAGTAAATATTTTCTTTCCAGTCACTATAAGTATAGCCGATTCCAACATACAAGAGCACCTCTACTTCGTTAATGCGAAAAACTAAAGGACTCTACAAAAATCTAAAAATAAAACAGCATATATGTATCAAACGCATTAACCCTCTCTCTCTCATACTTTTAGTCTGAGTACGCTTATAATTAGGCTATGGCTATTTAATCCGACAAAAAAATGCATGATATTCGGGATATTTATTCATCATTCGCCTTTTGTGTATGTAAAATAGAATTGAAAATGTGTGGATGTGTGTGTGTGTGGCTGTTTGAAAACATGATTCATGTGTGTGTGTGTGTGTGTGTATAAATAAAATATCCCTCTGTATACGCATGTGTAGTCCATTAATATTGGATTATTTTTATACTGATGATGATGATTATAGTAGTTATACGCATTCGGTTTAAAATTAATGCTTGTTAATTTTAATTATTATTGTTCGAACTTCCTTTATTTCTATATTTATGATTTGATCAGGCTAAAGTTCGTATCGCTTTGTAAGCCAAATTACTTGTGATAATTATTGATGAACAAATAATATCAAAGTTAATTTTAATTATTCTGACAAACGTATAGTTGAATGGAACAACTAGTTGTTTTCGAAGGCCACTAAACCTTCATCATCAGCGTTCTTTTGTGTTTGGTCCACTGTGAGTTTGCATATGAGCGCGTTTTTTAATTTTAGCTGTACGCATTGGTATTGGTTTGAGGGTGAATACTCAAAGAGTACTTAAAAGGATACTTTTGTTATTCACAAATATGCTCTACAAAATGTGTTTAAGCGCATTCAATATGCACTAAAGACTTGAAACTATACCATTAAACTCAAAAAATATGCTCTAAGGCATAGTATAAATTGTTTTGTTTAGAAAAAAATATATGTATGTATATTTTTAATTTAACACTTCAATAAGATTTGCATATAAAATAGGACAAAAATAAAATAAATATAAAAAAACTATAAACACTTTGGTAAAGAATTATATTTTAACTTCAAGTTCGAAATTTAACAGAATTAGAACTTTAGAACTGTATGAAGTTTTCACATCTAAAGTTTTATACATTGAAAATTTTCTTTCAACTTCTGCTGATGTAATCAGGGAAAAATAAATATAAAAAGTTTCAACAACATATTTGACCAAGTATATTATAAAAAAAATTCTATAAAATATTAAAATATGGCCTAAAAGCGTTAAATATGCTTTAAAAATCGAAGAATGCTAAAAATATGCATGTAAGACTAATATAAGCAAAAAAATGCTTTAAAAGGTAAAATATATAAACAATGGCAAAATTAATAAAAAGTTCTGAAATGTATAAGTATCTTATCTCCGCATTAATACCTTACATATGAAAAAATATGCAATTGCATATTTGCGGTTTCTCAGGTAATGACACAATAGTACATTTTCATGATATATAAGTCTACACCCATCATCTCTCTTTAAATAAGTATTTTTATTCAATAAGAATAAATTTCGTGATAGAGATCAGATCACCACTTTGGTCACCTGCTTCTAATAAAGCATGACACATTAGAAAAACGTGCACTGACTGATCATCTCTCAAATGCAAATTAAATATCTATTCCTTTCCTTTTTGTTATTTTCTTATCTATCCCACAACTTAATTTTATTGCAGTAATTAATTTCAATATTGTTTTTTCTCTTTTTGTTTCTTTACAGCTTAGAAGCTTGCTTGTTATGTACATTAATTGGTAAGCAAAATTAAAAAAGAAAGAAAATACAATAATAATTTTCTATCGTCTTAAATGGCACAATTTGTTAAACATCCTTTTCGTCCTGTTAATCGCTTAAGTACTTTAATGTAGTAAATGTAATAAACCTTCACATTTCATTCAAGGTTTTTCTTTTCTCTGCTGCTCTTTTCTTTGTCATGCTGCTTTATTCCTGTGTTCTCTCTGAAACTTTAAATCCTTTTTAATAAAATTTTTGTTTAAGCAACAATAAAAAAAAAATTGCTATTACAATCTTGTTTTATTTTTTTTTTGCGGTTTGAGTTTAATGTGATTTGATTGTCGTGGCGCCATTTTTACTTTTTTCCCTCTTTTTTTTATATTTGTATTAAAATTAATGGCTCTGCTAAACTACTTTCTAATATCATATCACTCTGTCTGTCTAGCTGCATGTTCATCTGTTTCGTTTCCATCTGCGTATGTACATGCCCACACACATACGTACATACATAAATACTTGCATACATAAATACATACATACATATGATTTTCGTAAACATATTTACGTATGTATGTCTATGTGGTATCCGTCCATACATTTAAACCGCTTAATGGTCGATGAGACTCTATTTGCGGGTTTCTTTTAAAAGTTTTTTTTAATATACGTGTGTATGTGTGCATGTATGTATGTACATCCATGTGTATGTATGATGGTGTCTGTGCGAGATGAATGGCCAGAGGATGTTAAACTTTTACAGCTGCAAAGTTAATAAATTATAAAATAAAAATAATGTAAACGTTACTGAACTGAAAAACTAATCCAGGTTGTTGCTGTTGGCAGGAATAATCATGATGCTGCTGGTTGTTGATTATAATGTTTTCGTTTATAGTTTTAAAATGAGAGTAAACATACATACACACATAGGAATGTACATACCTACATACTTAAATAAAATTGATTATTTTTCCTGTGCAAGCAGCGTTGCCAAACGTGCAGATTTATCTGTTTTTCTAGTTGTGCAATATCGAAGTTTTTTTTAATCAGTTTAACGTACCTTTTCACAATCTATGGTTAAAAGATAACAGGGACTTTAACGGCAAGTTTTGTATGAAGAACTGTCAGTTAAAGTTCACGTTAACTCTTAACCATACATTGTGAAAAGGGACTTTACTTTCAAATTATAATTTTTTGCAGTTCTTTTCTTCTATTTATTTTTCATAAAATTTTTTCATTTCAATCCATTTTTAAACCTTAAGGTCATAATTCATAAGAAATATTTTGGTTTTATAAAAGGTTTATTAATCAAATTTCGATAGAACATTTGTTTTATAATCCTCTTATAAAACAGAAATATTTTCTTTTATCAATAAGGCAGTAAGTAATTAATTTTTACCTTTCCACAATCAGTAAGCGTTTTTCTGGCGTTAAACGATACATGATGACCAGGGAAACCGCAAATATGCAATTGCATGTTTTTTCTTGTGTGAAATATTAATTCGGAGATAAGATATTTATCCGTTTCAGAACTTTTTATGAATTTTGGCATCGATTTGTTAGTGCATATTTTTGCATATTTTACCCTTTAAAGCATGTTTTTGCATATTGCCGTCTTACACACATATTTTTGATATATTTTCGAATTTTTAGATCATAATCAACGCTTTTAGGGCATATTTTGGTACTTTATAGAATATTTTAATTATTTTAATATGCTTACAAGCCATCTATTTATCTTGTCCTTTGGCTAAAATATTTATTTTTAAACATCTTAATCTTTAAATGTTATATGTAGTATATATATTTTTCTTATATGTATGTTACGCAGTTATTACGGACGTTAGTTTCAATAAAAATTTGGTTTTGCCATTTGTGACGGACTGCGCCCCGAGTAAAAGTTGAAGGAACATTTCTAATGTATAAAAGTTTATTTATGTAGTTGTGGCAGGCTACGATTTTAATTTGAAAATTTAGGTCATTAATTTGTTGTTTATGGCAATAAAAACTATAAATAAAAATCTTGTCTTATTTATCCAAAATACAATTATTATATATATTATATATATATATATATATATATTATATTATATATATTATTATATTATATATATTATATATATTTATTATATATATATATATATATATATATATATATACATATATATATATATATATATATATATATATATATATTATATTACAAAATATACAATTCCAAAGTTCTGATATCGTGATCTCTTTTGAAGTTGAAGTTAAATTTTTACGAGAGTATCAAAAAAAATTAATTTGTATTATTTGCTTTTGTCAAAGTTTGTGTGGTAATTTTGTTTTAACGTACACTTTAAATCCAAATTATTTTTTTAGTACAGCAGTTATTTCTTGCTAATTTTTTTGTTGTTTAATTTTTGTGTTTATTTTATTTTTGTCTTATATTATATGCAAATGTTATTGAACTTTTGAATTAAAAATTTATTTTTATTTATAAATAAAGCTATTTATTTTATTTTTAGAAGCATATTTTTGAGTTTTTAATGCATATTTTCAAGTTTTTAGTGCATATTGAATGCGTATAAAACACTTTTTTAGAGCATATTTCTGGTTTCCCTGATGATTACTTACCAATACAGTTTGTGATTCTCATTCATCATAACTTAACAAACTTTGCAGAACAAAAATGTTAAAACAGTTTGACATTCTCCGTCATGATGACTTCCCAAACCTTACTGAACAGAAATGTCTGTACAGTTTAATATTCTCTGTTGTTCGATCGCAGTTATTGATATCGATAGTTCTCATGCAGCTAAAAAAAAAATACTCGATATAATACTTTAAAAATTTTTTTGTGGGGAGTATTTTTCTTTTGAAAAATAATTTTTTTTATGTTACATATGGGTAGTTTTTCCTCAAACGTAAATGGCAACACTGTTTATAAAGGATATTTATATACATACATGGTTACCTGTAATGCGATATTGTTAACAAAGTTAAAATGATAGCACTATTTTTCATTTCTAGTTTTTAAACATATTGTTTTCTAATGAACTCAGTTTCAAGTACAACATTTTTTTCTTTTAATTCTCTATAAGCATATAACAATAATCAGTTTATTTTTAGTTATTTTAATAATGTTAAATAAAATTGGGAAAATATGAAAACGCAAGCATGCACACTCACACATACATGCATACACACATACATAGGTAAATGCAGTATTACCTGATTTACATTAACCATTTTTTTTAATGAAATTAGTTGCATGAAAATTTTTTATTTTTCAATAGGAAGCCTGGAAATTATATCAAGAGCGTTGCCAAAAATGTATCAGAGATTCATTCTTCGTCCTTTTTTATATATACATATGTATACAAAAAAATTTTAAAATTTTCCAGCTCTGAAGCATTTATACATATATTTTTGAAATTTCTTATGCCAAACTATTTCCTTCTAAAAGATAAAATATAATTATTTAATAGAAAAAAACAAATAAATTTGACCTAGTTACTTTTATATGTATAAAAAAGTTTCGATTTTCCAACCCTGGAATAATCCTTTTAAATTTTTGTGTTTTATTATACCAATCCATATATTTTAAAAATATAAAATATGTTTAATTTATAGAGACAACGAAAATTTATTTTAGTAGATTACTTTTATATACCAAAAAAATTCATTTTACCAACCCTGAAAACTTTTTTTTTTTTGAATTTTAATTTATTTTTAATACCAATTTAATTAATAAAATGTAAAATATGTTTATTTAACTAAAAAAACAAAAATTAGTTTTAGCTACTTACTTTTGCGTGGCAAAATAAAAATTGAAATTTCCAGCTCTGAAACCATCTGTTAGATTTTACTGATTTTCAATATCAATTATTCCGGACAATATCTGACATACCAGTGGAACAGTTTTAATTTTCCATCACTGAAAAAAATAATAAATCAAAACGAAAGCAAACTTCTGTTCATTTTCCTACCCTGGAATGGAATGGAGTTTTTGAGTTATGACATTCTTTGATTAAATGAGTGATTCTTTCGTGTTCCCTTCGTGTGATAAAAAGATTGTGTTTTTTGTCACTTTCAATTGTATGTTTTGGCGCCAAGTTTTTTTTTAATCGGTAATAAAAAATTTATTTGTGTCTGTTAATGTTTGATGAGTTTTTTTTTTATTATTATGCTTTTGCCAGGTTGTGCAAAAGTCCTTTAATTTTTTTTTACATTGTATGTCAATCAACAACAAGGAATAAGTAAAGTTATTACACTTGTTTTTTTCTTATTTTTTGTTTGATAAATGAAATTTATTTTTAGCTTTATTTTCGAAATCTGGCTTAAAATTGATGCTTCATTATTTATTCGTCCTTTTTTATTTTCATCCTAGGAAGTTTATTTAAGACTTTTGTGTGTCAAGAAGAGCAGAATTGTACCCTAGATTTGCTTTGTTTATTTTTTTCCTTTTATTTTTTTTATTATAATTGTGTAATAAATTTTGGCATTAAGTGAATGTGTGTGTGTGTGTGCCTCATTTTATCATTTCGTTTTCTTATAAATTCTTTTTGCGAGTTGTGTTCCCTTTGCCTACTTTTACGTAACAAAAATTTATTATTCTACAATTTTGCTATTTTATTGTTGTTGTTGTTGCTGTTGCTCGAAAACGTTTATTTAAAACTGAGTTTAACTGAAATTGTGTGTATGTATGTTAACGTAAGTAATTGTGCTGATTTTCATTCACTACGATGGTGTACAATTTACAATATTACGCAAAAATGCACTATGGGCTGAATGAAATTATTTTATTTATTATTTTACTTTGTTGTTGTTGGAAATTTTGCCCGCAAGCTGCATCAGAGGAGTTGGCATTATAACAGTCTACATTTCTGTTGTTTTGCCAGAACAATTTTAGTTTGTCAACGAAATTAATAAAACTGTAGATTAATAAAAGTGTGGATGTACCTATCCTCACAGTTGAATTAGACGAAGCGCGGAACGGTGGCGCTAATTACAGCCAAAGGCAGTACCGATTGCAACGATCATTTGGAATGAAACTTTGGAAATTTCCCTCTTAACACCCTTAAAATTTTTACTACTTAGTCTCACCAAAAAAAAAATTTTTTTATCACCCACGCTCACGATTTCTCGCGCGTGACAACTTTGAACCAATATTCATAATACACTCACCTTCGAAATTACTTATTTTTTTTGGAATTGTTAAACACTGTAAATTTTTATAAATTATAAATTTTTTTCACTCACGCGTGACAATTTTTGAATAATATTAATAACACACTCACCTTCAATATTATATAAAATTTTTTTAATTTTCGAAAACTATAAATTTTTATAAATTGTGATTTTTTTCACTCACGCGTGACTATTTTTAAACATGTATTTTCTTAGATATTTTAATTTGTTTTTAACATGCATGAAAAAACTCGTGTTTTAGTTTTTACACTCATGCTCACTCCCTCTCCCGCGTGACAACTTTTCGCTAATAATAATAACTTATTCATCTTCAAAATTGTACTAAATTATTTTAATTTTCAAAAACTATAAATTTTTATAAATTATAAATTTTTTCACTCACGCTGACAATTTTTAAACACTCCTTTTTTAGATCTTTTAATTTGGTTTAAACATGCATTAAAAAGCTCTTATTTTAATTTTTTTATCACTCACGCTTACGCCCTCGACTTTATAGTTCCATTAGTTTAATTTAAGGTCAATTCAGTAATTTCGATTTTTCGCCCTAATACATAATATTTTGTTTTTATTTAAATTTATTATATTTTAGAATTTATAAACTTTTATTGCTGAAATTATTATCTGAAATTTGCTCTGTAGCGCACGAAAATCAGGTTACAGCGTAATTGTAGAGCAATGTGGAGGATAAATGTAAGCAGAAGCCTTTGATTTGCTATGTTTTAGATATATGAGAGTAAAAATAATTGGGAGTTGTCAATATTAACTATTTTAGTTTTGAAAATGTCCCATAGTGCGGTGCCAGAGCAGAACACGTGCTGGTGAACTTTAAATCTGCCCATGGTAATATGGAAAAACAGACTGAATACATGACTGTTAAATTCGACAGCAATATGACTGTTAAAGCTCAAAACTCCTTATTGGAAGAGACTTTAGCAGTAAAGTTAACACATTATTCTCGACTCGCTGTGATACTTTACTGTTGATATTTGGGCTTTAAATTTCAAGCAACTATTGCTAATAATGATTTGCAAGAATTATAAATCTAAGCTAAAAGCTAAATTTGTTAAATAACATCCCATAGTGCATTTATGAACATATTTCTAAACTTAAAAGTAAAAGCAGTTTCATTTATCACCTAAAAATTAAATTTTGATTTATTTTCACATCGCATTCTATTTAGATTCATATTTATTTTTCCAACTACAATAGAAAAGTTTTATTTTATTTTTTTATAGCGAATAACTTTTGTGTGTGTGTGTGCTTTATTTACCCTGCCTCACAGTGCAGCAATATTATTGTTAAGGTTCGAATAAAATTTCGAAGAAACTATTTAAAAGAAAATAATCATTAAATAAGTTGTTGTTTGCTTGTTTCGCCTTAAATTTGACAATTTGATTGAGGGTTCTCTTACGCTCTAGGGCGCTTACTAAGGTCGAGCAAGAGTGAATACATACCCAGCGGGGAAAAGAAGGAGTAAAGATGACTTCTAGAAGGCCTTTTCTCCATTGCATAATCATTATTTTTTTACATGCGCTGTCATTGCGGGCTAGGACTTTAAGAGTTTCTGAAAGGCTTTGCCAAAAAAACGAAATAAAAACTGTCAACTTTTCTCATAGATGAGAATGTTATCTTTATCTTATGCGAAAGAGTTGAGAGCTGCTATAAGCAGGCCTTTAATACGGTCTGAAGTAAGAAGGTCTTCTGGGTTATCTCGCTGTGTACATATGTATGTAAGCGTGTGCTGTAGCGATGGTCACAAGTAGAAGGACACTAAATCGTATTTCACTGATTCCAGTACAGTTTACACGAATACAACTCGTCACAAAAATTTATTGCAATAGTGTAAAAAATAACGTTTTTAAAAAAAGTTTTTTTTAAGTTCTCCGGTAAAGTTACAGTTATTTGAGTTAAGGCTCAGTTAGAAGAATGTAGTGGAATGCAACTGCAATAGTAGAAAACAGCTGATCGGTATTTTTATGTGAAAAGTAGGTTACGTTACATTATATCTCTAAAAACATTTTCATTACTTTTCACATAACAATATCGATCAGCTGTTTTCTACTGTTGCAGTTACTTTACATTACAGTCGGCTAACTGAGCCTTAAACATTTTCATTACTTTTCTCATAATAATGTTAATCAGCTGTTTCCTACTGTTGCAGTTACATCACATTACAGTCGGCTAATTGAGCCTTTACAGTCTGCTAAATGAGCCTTTAGGGCCTTTCTACTTGTGACCAACGATATTTAAGTACATACAACTGCTATTGATGAGTACCAAAAGTATAATCGAAATAAAATTCATTGACTGTTTGCCATGAAAATACAATATTTTTTCGCAATTATTCAATTTTTTGTTTGTTATTTTTTTTGAAGCTGCATTTTTGGCATTTGTGCATGTGTGTGTGTGTGTGTGTGTGTACTCGTACGTTTATTTGCATTTCATTTCCATCACTTTGCCATTTCTTTGCTCACGATTTTGTTTCATTTTGTTTTTATTTTTTCTTGGATCAACTTTTCACACAGAGCCTCGCAGTATTGTCAGTGGTGAGTGAAGGAAAATTTAAGTGAGTGCTATGTATGCCTGTGTGTATGTGTACTGACATGTTTGTGCATGTTTAATTGAGTTTATTTATAATGCATGATTGTATTTGTATAAACCCAGCATCACAATGTAGTTTATATGACTGTGAATGTACACAACAATTCCATTGCAATTCCCCCCTTTTTTTTGGAATGAAAATTTTTCCTAAAAAAAAGAAAAAACTTTTCCACTTTTCTTAATACTTTCTTTATAGTTTTTATTCATGTATGTAAGTGTATACGAAAATGAGTGAACTGATGTTTTCTTAACAGTTTTATTTCTTACCAAATTTGTTGTACTCATACTCCTCAAATATTCTGCGTACCAATAATGAAATTTCTTTTTATTGTATTCCACTTTAGCTATGAATACAAATAAGAACCATACAAAATTTAAGTTATACCAAACAAATATTTTCGATTTCATTATAAAGTAGTATAAAGAAATTTTGGTGTTTTTGCATTTGTCTTTGTAAGTTTTTAATACAATTTGTATTTCATTGTGGTATTGTAGAAATTTAATTTGCATATTTATTTCATTTAAAGTTTTCCTTGCTTAAAATGAAATACATAAATTTTCATGCATTATTTATAATGACATTTATGTGAAGGAAATTGTAGAAAATTATCACTTAATTATCTTATATTTCATTTCCTAATTGGTCTTAAAATGTGTTTTTGAAGCATGCAGGAAATAATCAAATGATTTTCCTTAAGCTGAAAACACTTAGGTCTGTTTTATGTATACATACATATATTTGAGCAAAACACTTTTAAGCTTTAATTAATTGTTTACGAATATAGAAGAAGTTGTTATATTCTTTTAATTAAGCAGTCTTAAATTACAGTTATAAAGAAGAATTTTAACTGTAAATAGCTCATATCATAATTAAAGTTAAGTTGTTATTTTGAGACACATAGTGTTACTTTTTTAAGTTCGAATATTTTGAATTCAATAAAAATGCAACATTATATCAAATCAGAACACTTTATTTACTCAAAACTAACCTTAAGAGCTTTTAAGACACACAATGTTAAATATTTTATTGCTGGAATACCACGATGTTAACTTCATCGTTTTTACACAAGGCTGTCAGCGTAGCTGGTGAATTGCTCTCTTTGTACCTTTCACCAAAAACCGTAAATGGTATATTAGGCGTGTCAATCCCTGTGTAATTTACAGAATATGCAAATGTGACCCATAACTTATATACATATCTTTGTTATAGATCTTTTTTAAATAGGAAATAGGAATAACCCATGTCCGTCTGCCCGTCTTCTTGTAAGTGAAATTGGTTTTCCGAAGATCCCAGAAAAACTTTAGGCTTCGGTCTTCGAATGGTGTATCAGAAATAGTCCAAAATAGATTGGTATTAAAAATCAGCAAAATCAAAAATACGCTTTCAGAGCTGGAAAGCTTAAACTTTTTTTTATATAAAAGTATCTAGCTAAAACTCTAATTTATGATCTTTTTTTGTTCATTGAACCTTCTTCAGTAAGAATTAACAATTTAAAAGAAGATTTCAGGGTTGGAAAGTTTTATATTTTTTTTTGTATATTAAAGTAACATACTAAAACTATTTTTTCTTTGCCTCTATAAATTTATATTTAATATATTAGAAAGAAATGGATTGTTATAAGAAATCAGAAAAATCTTAGAAGATGATCCAGGGTTGGAAAATTTAAATTAATTTTTTTTTGATAAATAGGACTAATTAATAAAAATAATAAATTTTTTCTTTTTAATTGAACATATTCTAAGAATTAAAATGATAGTCTGGTTAAAGCTGTTAAATTTCGATTACGATTAGTAATCAATTAGATTAAATTTTAAAAAGAATTATACCGATTATATAATTCCCTTTAAGAGAATTTCTAATAAATAATTGATTATGATTATTAATAATCGAAAAGTAATCTGAATTACTTAAAATTACAATAAATAATCGAAAAGAATCAAAAGTAATAAAAAAATAATCCGACTACTTTCAAATATTACTTTTGATTATTAATAAATAATAAAATAAGTTAAAAGTAATCTTTAGAAGTAATCGAATTATTTTTTTAATTACTTTAGATTCTTTTTGATTATTTTTTTTTTGTAATTTCAATTAATTCAGATTACTTTTTCATTATTACTAAACGTAATCATTTAGTCTAATAAATATTCGTCTAAATGGAAGCAGGTTAGTAAGGGCAGAGCTTAACAACCTGCTTCGGTAACACACGATTTTAGTTCGTGTTGTGCCACTTGGTAGCACTACAGATATGAGCGTCTGAACTCAGAAAAAAGCCCATACTTCATGTCTATTTCTCTTCTCTTAGATTCATTTCCAATATTTTATTTTGTTTTTATATTTATTATATATTAAATAAAATATCGAGTCAAATACTTTTTGTTCGCGCTTTGAATCAGGAGTCGATCCCAGGATCTTCGTATATTAGGCTAGATCACTATCTATCTAGTGAACTACCGAACCACATATTTATTTTCGCACACAATTCAATTAAAAAATAAAAAATTCAAACTTGAAGTGAAAATTTCATTCACATTCAAATTTTTATCCAGTTAAGCGAGAGAAAAAATATTATAAAAAACCTTGAGAATTTAAGTATAAATAGCCAACCAACTTCGTAGTGTTTGTAAAGCATTTGAAAAATCCCTCATGTCTTAAAAGTTCTTGTAAGTGGTCTTTTGCAGGGCTCTAATAGATATATTCGTTCCAAAATTTCAAAATTATGTTCCTTATTTAATTGATTTGCAGTGTATTTTCCATAATTTTCAATTTTGCCTGCTAGCACCAATTATTTAAGCAAATTCCAAACAAATACAGCTTTATACTAAAGCGTTTAAGTTTAACGAGAAAAAAAAAATAAGAATTTTTTTTAGACATAAATCAATTATAACTATTTAAGTCAAATTTAAATATGTACAAAGAAAACAGGAAGCATCAACAAGAAATCTTGGCAGTGCGATACTAAAAAAAAACTTTGTAAATATTTAAAATTGTATCAAATTTAGGGCACATTTTTGACTCATGCATCACTCGCTACAGTTATTTTTTTTGCTTTTAAGCATTTGTTTGCATTAAAAATATTTCACAGTAAGTAAACCTTAAAATGTTTAATTCTATCTTGCAAAAGATTGCCGTTTCATACTATCCGGTTTTACAAAATATAAAAGAATAAATGAACAATGAAAAGTTGGGAAAAATATAAACAAAAGCGCAAAATGTAAATTTACACAAACATATGTACATACTTCAAGCTTAAAGTCAACACTGCAACATTCACACACAAACACAAACACATACACACACACATGCATATACACACACAAATACACTTTTTTAAGGTTAACACTCTTTAATATCATGAAAAGCCCCTGGTTGTTAATTTTTCTCAAAAGGAATAAAGATTTTTTCGTTTACGTTCTAGTTCAGTTCGTTTACTTTAGTAGCGGTATTATCGTTTCAGTTAAAAAGAAATCGTTCGTATCCTAGAACTTTTTAATTGAAATAGAAGACGTTAAATAGCCATGTCTTTATTTAAAAGATAATTTTATGCCATTAAACACTTAACATAGTTTTGGGGCATAACTTTACATATCCCCAGAGAAAGTAAGATAATAGCGTCTAGAGATTAGAGATGGCCTGTTAGCAGGACATTTCGTGAAACTAATCGTTCGTTAAATGTATCTTTATACATACAAATTGATTTTATCGTAGGCATTGTGACATTCAAGACAAAGAATATTTGTTAGACATTCGTGGTTATTGATTAAGGCACAAAAAAGTTAATTTTGAAAAAGTGGGAAGAAATGCTATAGTTCTTCCTTTTGCCCGTTAGAACCTTTTAATCTCTTAAACGCCCTTCAGAGTGTTATGGCCGTATCCAAAAAAAAAAGATATTTGAGCTTGAAGTGTACACTAAAACAAAATTTCCATAAATATTTTGACAAAAGATTACTTGAAGTTCAAGTTAATTTTTTTTTGTATACTGCCATTATTCTTTGTATTAATGTATGTGCATATTTGTGTCAAAAATTCAAATAATACGATACTGTTAATGCAAAATGTCATGACGAATAGTAAATAATACGATACAAATTTTAAATCCATTAAGACAAGATAATTTTTAAAATTTCTTAAACGAAAAGACTTTTCATCTGATCAGGGTTTTATTTTTACAAAATTAAAAATTAAAAAAATTTAAAGCATCTAGTTTTTTTAAGCCAAAAATCTAAAATACGCTGCAACTATAAATAAAAAAGTAGATGCGTATCAAGTACATAGACTCTCTGTCATACTCCTATGCTTATACTCAGACTATAGATATTTAGTCGGACAAAAAAAAATATACTCACCATACACGTGATATCTACTTATCATTCTCCGCCGTATTAATTACATTTGTATATATGAAATAAGATGGAAAATGTGTTTTTACAAAAAAAATTTAATATTAAAAATTTTTTTATTTTAATGCTTCAATATACTGAGTTTTCTGTCGTAATTGCAATTAGTTGCCATTAACAAAAAAAATTGGTTTACCTATACAGTTAGAAATGTAATTAAATTAAATTAATTAAATGTAATTAAGACCCCGCCTTGAACTATTAATAATGCCCGCAAAGGAAAATAGTCGCTCCACAGGGCCTGAAGGCGTTTATTTTATCAAAATATTCTAATTCTAATTCTAGCTAATTGAATATCTAATTGCATTAGCAGAATTCAATTAGATTTCTAATTGTAAAGGTAAACCAATTTTTTTGCCAATGGCAACTAATTGCAATTAGTTTTACCATTGGAATAAAAATTTCAATTATGTAATGGGAATTAGTTGAACGAATTCTAATTGTTTGATGAATTAAAGAATATAAACCAATTGCATCAATTGCTAATTCTAATTGGAATTTAACATGTATGGTCTGAACTATGTAATTGACTACAATATAAAGTTTTTTTCTGTGCTACTGTCAAATTCAAAAACAATGTGGACCACTGCAAATTTAATTATAAGCGGTCGATCGGTCGGCGAATTTCATTGACGACAACATTTTTCAATAACTCAAAAAATATTTGCCAAATAAATTTTTTCGTTTCATTAATTTTTTGTTAACTCGAAAAACTGCTTGAATCAACAACAACCTAGAAAATTTATAATATATTTCTAACCACTTTTTCGTGAAGCTTAGTGTGAAATTCCCAGGATTGTCTATCTGCAATGTTTTTTACCTTAGCATTTACTTTTCAACAAAATACCAGTAAATTTCATATTTTGTTAATTTTCTCGCATCTATCTTGTTTTCCTTTGAATTTTAAAACTTAAAGATAAAAGCACAGCCATGCAGGAAAAATAGATTACGAGTTGTTATTGTTTATAAACTAAAATATATGATGGCATTAAACAAAAGCAAGAAAAATTACAACAAAACAGCATGAATAGAAAACAACGTAAAAGTGAAAAAAAGAGAGAAACTAAATAAAACAAACAATTGGGGAAGAATGGTTGTTTATTGTCAACATTATACAGGTATAAACTGTATTAATATGTATGCATACATGTATGTGTATATGCTTGTATGCATGTATGAGTATTTAAGCTTGTGTTTGCTTGGCTGCGTATGTGAAAAAGGATATGCACAATTTAAGTGTATAACCATGCAATTTTAAAACATTTATCTTGTAGTACAGATACACACACACACACACATACACACTCACGTACATCAATTTAAGTTTTAAAGGAAAATGTCAAAAACATTTTCAAAATATTGACACTAGCATGACAAATTTAATGGGTCAACTTCATACACTCTGTTTTACAGTCATTCACAGTGAGTATAGTACATATATGTATGTGTGTATGTGTTTATGTTATTAAATGTGTATTTGTGAGTGTACATACATGTGCTAAATAAAGTGTGGGCCAAAACTCAAGGCTCTTTATATATTTTTGCCATGATTTGTTTTAATTTTTGCACACCCTTTGCAAGAGCTCGAGTATGTGTATGTGCACACCGTTCACTAGGTCAGTGATTAAGATTAATAGAACTTTAATGGCACTTTGTTTATTAATAATTTACTATCGTTGTTTATATTTCATTTAATTTATTTATTTTTTCAACTTGCTGTTTTGTTGTTGATGTTGTTGTCTTTTAAGCCGATTTTATTTTTTAGTTAAGCATGAGTGTTTTTTTTTTTTGCTTTATAAATAAACATTTACCTTAATAATGATAATATCACAGTAAACATACATAAATATTTTTACAATGTAAACTATTTTAAAACAAACTGACAAGTTCTTTTTTTTCTCCTTTTAATGGAATTTAAATTGAAAAACAAAGAATAAATATTTGCAAATCATAAATAAGTTTGTCTCTTTGAATAGAGGATTTTTTTTTGCAAATATTAATGTTTTTGTGTGTGGGTTAATCTAGTTTCATTACATTATTTATTATAAGAGTATTAAGGTATGAGGTCATCTTGGATGATTTAACATTAAACAAATTAAAATGGAATTTTTTTAATGCAAACAATCAAATAAATCAAGACATTTTTGCTCAGCTTTTTGGTATATGCCACAAAAAAAGCACAACCTTTCATATTATAAATCAGGAATTTGATAAATATTTTACCTAAACTTACATTTCTGTCATATTTTATGCTTCTTATTTTTGTACTAAAAGCAAAGAATATCTTGGCTTCCTTAATTAAGGACAAGTTTTAGAATTTAAAGAAAAATAACGAACGTGGAAAATAAGAATTTTGCATGAAACTTTTTTGTTAATGTTTTTTTGTAATGCAATAATTATATTGTTTCAAAAATATTTTTTGTTGCTTACATACAACTTTGTTTCTTATCACAAAATTGCACCACCGAAATAAAAATTTGTCTTGGCACCTAAAACTACACAATATTTTTGAACCACTTATTGTTCATAACACAAAGTGCTTGTACTGAAATTTACTTTAAAGAGATTAAAAATTATTTTCGGCTCCAAAGGTGCTTGTCAGTCTAGAATAAATTTTAGTACTAACACTTAATTAAAAATAAATTAATTTTCCTGTTTTTAGTACTAAAGATTGTTGTACTAAAAGTTTTTAGTACTAAGCATTTTCGAACTTTAAATATTTTAGTACTAATTTTTTGTGATGCTCAAAAGACTCCTAATACTTAAACTTAGTAGTGCCAAATGCGCTTTGATGCAAAAACAGCATATTTGTACTAAAACTACTAAAAACTACTCCTACATCTAAAATTATTTATTAAAAAACTGCATTTTGGTACCAGAACTGCATATTGCTACTAAAACTATATTCATACAGCATTATTTATAAAACTTATTAAGGCTTTAAAAAGATTTTTTAAAACAAATTTTCATTAAATTTTTTCTTAAAAAGTCTTTATAAAGTCTTAATAAATTTTATAAATAAGGCTGATAGATTTTAATGCATTGGTACTAAAATTATATTTGGTACCAGAACTACTAATAGAACTGAAATTTTTTAGTACAAAACTGTGTTTCGCGGCTAAAACAGCATATTAGTACTAAAGCTGCATTTATTTAATGAATTTACATTTTGATACTAAAATATTATTTTTGTACTAAAACTACGCCTTATTACTAAAATCGTGTTCATGTAGGTATCTTTAAAGAAACCAATTAGTTTTATGTGTTTTGTTGTGTAATCTCATTTAGTTCTTATTCGTGGGCGTAGAAATTTATCGGTTATAAATATGAGTTTTGGTACTAAAATATAGTTTTTGGCAATAAAACAAAGTGATCTAATTATTTTTTAATTAAAGGTACGTTCTTGTTATATCTTTTGGTACTAAATACGCATATTTGCATTGTTACAATGTTTGGGAACATTAATTTGTCATTAGTACTAAAAACTAACGTAGTGTTGATTTTTGTACTTAAAATAAGTTTTAAATGTAGCAATGCCTGAATACTTAAACTATTGAAGCTAATTATTTTTGTGTTAAATTGAGACGTACTAAAACCATACATGAACTTAATTTAAATTGTACAGTAGTTTTAAAATAATCACTTTTGTGCTAAAATGTACTTTGCATTTAAAAAACAAAAACAAAAAATTGGAGTGCCAAAAATTTATTTAAAGGTTAACAAGCTCATTTAAAATTATACTTATTATTGGATGTAAAAGGGTTTATGTTTTAAATTACTAAATTATACCTTTGGAAATAAAGCAATAATATTTTTAATATGGGATTTACATTTTTATTATATTATTTATATGATGCATATTAAATCATTTTGTACTAAATATTAATTTTTAGTACTTGGCCTAAAGTATAACACTTCAACGTGCATCAAATTAAAGCATTTTTTACTAAATAATAATTTTTAGTACTTGTGCTAAACGGTGACACCTTAAAGTACGACGAAAAACTAAATAATACAGTGAAACTTAGATGAACAACTCAATGAATTGTAGTACTAAAACTAGCTTTTTATTGTTAAACTAAGCGTTAATACAAAAAATTAGGAAAATATGCTAAGCTAATCAACAAAGATTCAGAAGAAAATTTCTGTACTAAATATGCATATGTGTTGGTATTAAATAATTTTTATTAAAAGCAAATCTTCAGTTCTTAAAATACTGAAACTATTTGTGAAATACACGCTATTTGTATACATTTAAAAAGTATATATGAAAAGTGTACTGTATATTTTCTAAATGAATTAAAAAAAATTAAAACTAGACATTATGATTAGTACTAAAATGCGCTAATATTTAAACCGCATAATTTTTTTAGATATTTATATACATTTCATTTGGTAATACGTATATGTTTTTTTGCTTTAACTACTAATCTAATAACTTTTTAGTTCGAAAAATGTTTATTCTGTCTATATTGCCATATACATATGTATATATTTTTTTTTATAAAACAAAAAAATATTTTGCTTAGTACATTGTACAATTATGTTATCTTAGTGCAGCTACATTAAAAAGGACTACATATTTCATTGCATTTAACTTAAGAGTAATACACAAAATTTTTTCCAATACACAATTGCACAAAATAAAGTTAATGTTGTTTGTTAAACGCAAACAGCAATTTAATCGTAAATAAAAAAAATTAAATAAACACAATAATACATACAAGTTGAACAACAGCAAAAATAAAATAACGAAATCTATTTACAATAATAATAACAATTATTTAGTTGATGATAACTTTTTAAGCATTTAAATTTTATTAATTTTCACAAGCAAACAAATGAAAATGAATAAATAAATTTAATTCTGTGTTTGCCCTCTGCGTTATCAAGCCTTCATTGATAAAATAACATATTAATGTTAAGCTATAAAAGGTCAAAATATGTAATAAATAAAATATAGTTGATATTCTTTAGTGTTATGTTTAAATATTATTTTTCCATAAAATAACTTCTGAACACACACGCACGCACACACATCCATGTGCACTTATAAATTTGCATTTTTCATATTGTGTATTTTATTTTTAATGAAGACAAATTTTTTGAAAACAATTCGAACAAATTGACTCAATTGTATAATTTTTATAAAATTGAAATAGAATTTCGGTTCATAAAAAATTCATAAATATTTATTTAAATTCAAAAATGAAAATGTCCAATTAGTGTGATAAAAGTACAGATAGGTAGGCTTAAATTAAAACGCACATTGTTAGTACACTTTTTTGTCCGTTTAATAGCTTCGAAAGTATCGATGACCAGTCGGAAAACCATATTAAGTAACTTTTTCAGTGTTTATTTAAGATACAAGGTAATAATTAAGCCAAACCCTCCAAACTTTTAAATAAATTTAAAGTTGATACTAAAAAAAGGTTTATAACAAATTTCCATATTCTTCAAGCAAAAATAAAATAATGGTGTTTTAAAATAGGTTTTTGTAAATAAAAATTAAAAATTTGTAGTACAAAATTTTTTTAAAATTTATGGTACTAACAAATTTTGAGCAAGTATATATTATTTTAAAAAAACTAAATTTTTGTACCAAAAAATGTTTGTACTAAGTCCCCAGTTTCTTTCTTCGCTAACAGAATAAACTTAAAAAATACTTTTCAGCACTCTAATGAAAATAATGAGTTTCTAAAATAAAATTTTAAATTAATGGTACAAAAAAAATTTTGTACTAAATTTCTATTTTCTTTCATTGCTATAAGCTAATGTGCTCGTAAACTATTTTTTATATTTCAATGAAAATTTAAACATTTTTAGTACTACATTTTGTTTATTTTTGAAACATTTTTGATCCAAAATGTGGTTAAGAACGTATTTCAATTTTTTAACGCTTTGTACTAGCAGTATAATTTGGTTTCTAGATTCATATCTTAGAAATGAATGGTAATTTTTCTAGAGAATTTTTTGTACTAAAACCATTTTGCTGCTTATTAGTATATTATTACAAGTAAAATAAATTATAATTGGTCTTTGTACTAAAAATATATCTTCTGCTAGAGTAAGTAGAAAATTATAATCTTTTTGTACTAAAAAATTTTTATTAAATCTTAATTTTCTTTCATTGCTAACAAACTTAAATTAAAAAATACTTTATTGCTTTTTTTGATTATTTAATTTTTGCTAAAAACGTGTTTAAATTTTTTAATAATGTCTGCTTGTTAGTTGTAACTGCTCATTGTACTAATAATATTGCTTCTGTTTGACTAAATAGCAAATTAGGAAATTTTTTACACTAAAAAATCAATGTACTAAATTGTTTGCACTAAAAATTAATGTACTAAATTTTTTGTACTAAAAGATTTATGTACTAAAATTTTAATTTGTTTCAT
Source organism: Tachina fera (assembly GCA_905220375.1). Classification (NCBI taxonomy): domain Eukaryota; kingdom Metazoa; phylum Arthropoda; class Insecta; order Diptera; family Tachinidae; genus Tachina; species Tachina fera. Next base: position 185,269,095 of record LR999963.1, read on the forward strand.
TGCAAACAAAATTGTGTGTTTTTAAAATAATTTCTTGCATTTCAATAATAGTTTTAAATTTTCTGTACTAAATTTGTTGTTTGTAAAATGTATTTAAAAATATTTTTGATCTAAAATGTGGTTTATTAATTTTTTCTTAAATTGTGTTTTAATTTTTGTAGTTACATATTTAAGAGTAGTTATTTTTGTACTAAAAACATTTTGCTACTTGGTGAATTGCTTAAATTTTTATATGTAACACAAATTTGCAGTGTTGTTTTTTCTTATAAATAAACACAACGAGCGTTGCTATTAGCTTATCTGCGAAAAACACCCAGCGTCTATGGCGGGAATCGAACCCATGATCCTTGGATTGAGAGTCTAGCCACAGGGCCACACAAACAAAACTTTTTTATTGTTAGAGATTTTTTTTGTACTAAAAGTATTACATCTTACACTAAGTAACAAACAGCAAATTATTATGTTCAAAAAAAATTATTTTGTACTAAAATAGTTTACACTAGAATTTGGCCAAAGTATGGTTCTATTTGATAAAAAATCGGAGCAATAATTATTTGTACTAAAATATTTTTTTTGGTTATGTAATAAGTACCATATTGTGATACTTCAAAAAATAATTTTTTTTTGTACTAAACTGGCAGGTTTTTATTTTTTACGGAAATGTATTTTGCCTTGCCGGCCAATTTGTAAAAATATAACAAGGGTATAAGGGTAATTTCTCTATTCAACCGATTTAGATGAAGTTTATTTTTTTAAGTATTTAAACAAATTTAGTACTCCCATATATTTTTTTAAATTGAATGCTTGTAATATATAAATTGCACCTTAACAATTTAAGCAGATTATAAAAAATACAAATATCATTAAAAATTGTGTATGTGTGAATGTTGAACTAAATTTTTGATTTAGTACTAAACAATTTTTAAATTGGAAATGCTGCATATACATATTAGCAAGAAACACTTCAATTTAAACGTTTTTTTTTGCTGACTTATTAAGTTTTATCTATTTTTCTAACATACGGCGCCTTTATTGCAACGTAGACATATCTCCAACAATTCGTTCTTAGAGTTAATAAGGTAGAAAAATAATTATATCATGTTTCATCTTGTGTAAGAATTTTATATGAAAGACTTGTACATGCACATCTTGAGAAAAAAAACCATGTTCATATTTTCTTTGATTTGTATGTAAATTGAAAACTTAGAATTAATTTTTTTCTTGGCAAACTAGAGTTTATGAGTTATGCCTATGATGCAATAAAGAAGCTATATTAATACACTCAAAAAAAAGTTTACTAAAACTTTGGAAAATTTTCTAAATTGAATAAAAAAAGTTGTCGTATGGCGCCAAAACTGTTTTTTACTTGAAACGAGTAAAATATTTACCAAATTTCTAATTCATTAATGAACTAGTTTAAAGTAATTATATTTTCATATTTAAGTAAAATTTTCCTAAAATTAAGTAAAATTTGCCCATAAAATTTTTGGAAAAAATTTTTTTCGTCTTTGATCTCAAATTTAGTAAATTTTACAAATTTTTCTTTGTTTTTAATTCTGGTGCTTATTTTAATTTTTAATTAAATTCTACACTAAATATATGTACAAAAAATAAATTTCAAGATCAAATATTCCTCGAAAGTATGAAAAATTTACTTAGATTTTTTGCTAAATGCAAATTAATAATTAATTCTATAATTCAAATGAAACTGGGATATATTTTCCTAAAATTTAGGGCCAATTTCACCAACTCTATTTCAATATCAATTCATATTTAAATGTCGATTTTCATTAATTTTTGTATGGAAAAATTACTTTTAAATATGAATTGATATTTAAATAAGTTGGTGAAATTGGCCCTCAGTATACCTTTTTACATCTTTTAAGTTAGTCAAATTTCATGAACTAGTCAGGAGTAATTCATTTCCTAAAGTTTATTTTTTGATTTAAGACGAAATTTACTAGTCTTTAATATAAAATTTCCTTCAGTTTCTTACCATTTTCCTACTCTTAGTAAATATTTCCTTTAAGCCAGTAAACATTTCCTGAAATGTGAGAAATTTGTTGTGTATTTTTATGAACTATTTTTGAGGATATGAACTTTTTATTTTTTACTCATATTAGATAATTTTTACTAGATTTTTGTAAAAATTTACTCAAACTTAGAAAAAATTACTTAAACTTAGAATTTTTTTTACTAGAATTTAGGGGAAAAATTTCTTAATAATAGTACATGTTTTTTTTTTAGTGTACAAGTACTAAACTTCAAGCTGGAATTATACAAATTAACTTACAACCCTGATATATTTATTATCGTAAAATTTTACTTCTGTTGTGGTGAAAAAAATTTTCATTTCTAATAACAAGCTTTCTCTCTATTTTTTTATATCATTCAATATGAAAAAATTACAATGAACTAACTTTTGTGCTCAAAAACTAGTTCATAAATATTTAATTTTAAATTTTATTATTGCTATAATGCTAAAAAAAAAGTAATAATAATAATAATAAATATGTATTTTAATAAACATGAGTTTTTCATTATTTGAATAAATGATTGAAAAAAAATTAATTCGGTCACCTTGTGTTATAAATGTATGTATGTAAATTCATTTGAATACATACACAGCAAATGACATCATTATGAATAATGCACGTAAAATCCATATCATCCATTAATAATTTTTCTATATTGTAAATTGTATGCATACACATACATATTTTTTTTTTCTATAAAACGTGTGTTCAAAAGCATGTAAAAAAATAAATACATACATATGTATGTGTATGTTTACATGTATGTGCACACATATTCAAATTTAAATGCAACACTTGAATGATTGGCAGTATTTTTAATTTGAAACAACAACTGTGCAAAAAAGCAGAAATTATAAAATCAAATATAAATAAATATACTCGTGCATGCATGCATGCATGTATGTGTATATGTAACTCAGCTTACATATGTATATGAGTGTGTTGGGTTGCTTGTGGTGGGTTTTTTTTAATGTTGGTGCGTGTGTTCTCATACTCAAAAAGTGTTGTATTGCAGTCTCAGCAGGGTAATCACCGTAAGTACTGGCATTATTATACTCTTTTCTTTTTATGCTTTTATTCACACATACATTTACACGTAAACATATGCTTAAAAGTGTGCAAGCGTTTAAAATACGATAAAATTTCAAAATTTATGCTCAATTTTTTTAAAAGAGACATATGGTTTAATTCTACAGATGAGTTTCCTAACCAGCAACGAAATGCCTTTAGACGTGTCTAACTTAAAATAAACAATATTTTTTTGTACTACTGAGGTGAATGTATTTTAATGCCTCACTTTTTAGAACTTTGTTGTTTTAGTAGAAGTTTAAATTAAATTATTTGATATAAATGATTTTATAATTTTTTATATCCTTATCATTTCAATTATAATTTGCCTTAAAATCCTTCTCAATTTTTAATCAAATTTCTGCTTGTTTGCTGGGTAGATTGCTACAACAGCCTTTCATGAATATAATGTACATTTTGTCATTTTAAATATGTATTTACATACATACATACATATAAATGTTTATGTAAGACTGCGGTCGTGTGATTATAATTTCCATTCCTTAAGCTTTTGTTGAAAACTCCACGATATATTTTCATATTTCATGCATAATGAAAAATTTTTCATCTTTTGCCTCCAGTTTTTTTTTCAACATCTTTTGTAACACATGCTGTTCTTGGAAAAATAAAAGAAACAACATTTAATTTTTCTTCAATAAAATACTGATATTATTTCTTAATAAAAAAAACTGTGAAAAAAATATTGTTATAAAATTACAGAAACAAAGAGAGTAAGAGAGTCATAAGTATCGTTGTTTGGTGTCGTAGCATGAGGGCTGATAGATAGATAGATGTTGCATTGAGATTGACAAGTGCTTGTTTATGCCATTTATAGGACACAAATGACGACATCGCCTTATTTGAATAACGTTATTGTAATAAAATATTTTGACAGATAATTTTATGGCAATAACAACAATATGTAATAAAAAAAAATAATATTGCAAAATTACTTTGTTGTGCATAATTTTATCATTAAGCCCATAAAGGTGGAAAGCAGGCAGATACGATTTTTTTTGTTTTATAATTTTTACTGTTGTCATGTAAATGAATGTAGATAAGCAGATTGTTTTTCTTTTTCTAAAATTGTGTTTGGGTGTTGGAACGAAGGTATATTTTGAACTAAAAAGATAAAGTTTTAGAAGTGTTTTGTGTATTAAAAATATTTTTTATTTGCATTAATAATAAATTTGGTTCATTTAAATTGCAAATTTATTCTATTTCTTTGTACTAAACTGGTTTTTTAAACTTTTTTATTTCCTAAGTAATTTCATAGTATTATTTTATCATTATGTATTATGTAAGTTTTCTTGTGTAAAAACAGAGTTTTTTTTAGTACAAAAATTAAAAACGATCTATACTTTTCCATATAAGTGTGTAAGTTAAGTAATTAGTACTTTACAGCTTAGTACTATTTTTTGTACTAAAATTTTGTTTTCAAATGCAGTAGCACTTCTTTGTTATTAAGCTACTAAAAAGATAATAAAGTTTTCCTTTATATTTTTGGTTAAATTTTCTGTACTAAATTTTTTTATTTTGACCATGTCTAGTTTCTGTTCTAAAGCTGAGAATTTTACTAAAAATAGATATTATAAATACAAATTTAATTTAAATACATGTATTCAATAGCTCGATTTTTTAAAATAAATTAATATATATTAATATATATTGTACTAAATGCCATTTATTAATTTTTTTTGCCATCTGAGTTACATAAAAAGGAATAGACTTCTACTCAAATACTTTTCTGCTCTATAAACTAAAAAAAACTTAACTATTTTTAGGTTTTCTGTACTAAATTATTTAAGTACAAAAAAATTTTGTTGGCAATGTCTAGGAGATATGAAAAATTAAAATTTAATAGAAAAACCAATTACCGCTTGGATTTGTACTAAACTAATATTTTGTACTAAATGGCTTTTTATTATATTTTATATCACATTTTTAATATGCTTTTGTGTTCTATAAATAAAAGAGAAATTAATTTTAATTAATTTGGTTAAGGTTTCTGTACTACATTTTTTTAGTACTCCGATATTTTGTTTGAAAATGTCTAGTTTTCGCTCTAAGCAGATATCATAAATTTAAATTTAATAGAAACATCAATAACAGATCGGTTTTTTTAATAAATTAACATTTTGTACTAAACACGATTTTTTTTATAAATTTTATATTATACATTGTGTATTTCTTTCTATTATTATGAATTTAACAGACAAATTCAGTTCACAATGGAAAAAGAAAATAACGGCCAATTACCTTATTTGGACACATTAGTAAAAAGATCCGGAAAAATAATAATAATTGATTGGTATCAAAAGCCCACAGCGTCTGGTAGATTGATTAACTTTTACTCCAAACACCCGAAAAATATAATAATTAATACTGCTACCAATTTTATCACCAGAGTGTTAGATACAAGTAACACACAGTTTCATAACAAGAATAAAGAAATAATAAGAAATATTTTAAGTAAAAATGATTTTCCTACGGAATTAGTAGACAAACTTATAGAAAAAACTATTACAAAACGAAGACAAATTAATAACAACACTGAGAATAGTACAAAGGTCTACAAATCAATTAACTACATCGAAGGATTATCGGAAAGGTTAAAATACTCAGACATTTATGATAAAGACAAATACATTCTAGCAATGAAATCCAAAAATACAACAAATATATTGTTTAACAATATGAAATCAAAGATAGATATTATGGATGAATCTAATGTTATATACGAAATAAAGTGCAATGGCGACGACACTGATATATGCCAAAAAGTATATGTCGGTACGACAAAAACAAAATTAAAAACAAGATTAGCATCGCATAAATCAGACTTAAAAACAAATAACAAACCGCTGACACAAAAAACTGCACTTGCTGCCCACTGTGCAAAAACTGGACATAAACCAGAACTTAATAAAATTAAAATATTAGAGAGAGAGAAAAACTATACCAAGCGATACATGCAGGAGATGTTACATATAATAAATGTACCAAATGATAAAAGAATTAACTATAAAACGGATACTGACAATTGCGCACACATATACAGACACATAATAAACAAACATAGGACTAAAAGAAAACATATCAACAGTAGGTGACAGAACTTAAAAGGAAATAGATCCACTGCTAGGATCAAATTTTACAAAATAAAAGTAATTATAATTTATAGTGATAAAGCTAAATATTATTTATATATTAAATCATTATTGTTTTTAGTTTAATAATACCCTGAAGATGGCCAACAAAGTTGGTCGAAATATCGGAAATAAATAAACAAAAATTAATAAAAAGTAATTTTATTTATTTATTAAAACGGACCTCAAGCCGAACACATACATATGTATACACGCCAGTTGATTTAATAGAAACATCAATAACAGATCGGTTTTTTTAATAAATTAACATTTTGTACTAAACACGATTTTTTTTATAAATTTTATATTATACATTGTGTATTTCTTTCTATTATTTGATGTTTTTACATTATACTGTATCTCAATCACATAAGTAGGCGTATGCATCTACGAAAAAGCTTTTGTGTTCTATAAATAAATATTTAAATTAATTAATTTTGTTACATTTTGAGAAAAAAAAAGATTTTTTTAGTACTGGGAAGTTATGGCTGAAAATGTGTAGTTTTAGCTCTAAAGCAAATATCATAAGTATAAATTTAATCGAAAAACCAATAACATCGCGGTTTTTAGTAAATTAATATTTTGTACTAAATTGATTTTTTTTTTAATTTTATATTATATTTTTTGTAAAATGATTTTGTGTTGTATAAATAAAAAAGAAATTAATTAATTTGGTTAAGGTTTCTGTACTAAATTTTGTTTTACAATGTCTAGTTTTTGCTCTTAAGCAGATATAAATTTAATAGAAAAACCAATAAGAACTCGGTTTCTAACTAAATTAATATTTTGTACTAAATGGATTTTTTTATAAATTATATATTATGGATTGATGTTCTATAAATAAAAAAGAAATTAATTAATTTTGACGAGTTTTCTGTACTAAATTTTTTTAGTTCCCCGAAATTTTGCTTGACAATGTATAGTTTTTGTTCTAAAGCAAATACAAGTGTCATAAATTTAAATTTAATAGAAAAACCAATAACAGTTTGGTTTTTAGCTAAATTAAATAAACGGAATTTTTTATAAATTTTATATTACATTTTTTTCATGCTTTTATGTTCTATAAACATAAACGAATTAATTTTATTAAGTTTTCTGTACTAACTTTTATTAGTACACTGAACTAAACTGGTTTTTGACGACGAAATTAATTAATTTTGCTGTGCTCATTTTGTTAGCACACAAATATTTAGTATGGCGGTGTATAGTTTTAGCTCTAAAGCTGGGAATTTGATTAAAAGCAAAAAAAAAACATGATAAATTTTTATTTAATGTAAAGATCTATAAAAGCTCTTTTTGGTACTAAATTCATATTCATACTTTTATATTATACATATGCTGCCATATTAAAAAAAAACATAATTTGCGTTTGAAGTGTACATTAACATTAAGATTAAATTTTGACTAAAACACACTTGAAATACAAATTAATTTTTTTCTTGGATACGGTCGATTATATTGAATATAAAAGAATCTGCTTTATATTATTTTTATTTTATATTATTTGATATCTTTACACTAGTTTGGGTCTCAGAAAATGCTATTACTAAATTTTTTTGTGTTCTATAACTAAAAAAAAGAAATTATTTATTGTGAATAAAATTAAAATATTTACGGTCTAATTTATAAAAAATATTTTAGGTTTATTTGACAAATTTCCCATAGAAATACTTCAAATAAGCGCTTAATAAACCTGAAATATTTTTTTATGAATATGTGAGTTAAAATATATCTTGTACTAAAGCTTCCTGTACTATTTATAAATTTTATAAATTAATTTTTATATAAAACAATGTTTAGTGTTAAATAACAATTTAATTTAAATAAATTTAAGCTTGTGAGTTAAAAAAAGGCAAAATAAAGACAAGAATAAGAAATTGTATAACATAGATGTAAAGACATTGTATGCAAATACTTGTGTAAATATAAATGAGTTTCCAGCTGGTTGTGACATTATTTAATGTAACCACAAATCTTCGACCTAAAATTATTTTATAGGAGAAAAGTATATTTCTTTGCTTTATCTTTTTCTTTGGAAAAAAATTTCGTACGAAAGTGAAACTAAAAAACTGTATTAAGTCTACTAAAAAACTTAACTGCCAAAAGGAAATTCCCTTTTGAAAACATTTAAATTATAAAAAAGTTTAAAAAGTGTGTAGCATACTTTTAGGCGCAATAAAAACAAATATTTGTTTTTTAGTTTTATGTACTAAAAATGGTTTAAGTCCATACTTTGAGACAGTTAGAATTCTTAAGAAAAACTTCTGTTATGGAAACCGTAAATAAAAAAAATTACAATATTAATAATTGCACAATGTGATCTGTTACACTTTCATTCACATAGGATAATGTAGATTAGAGTTTGAAAGGTATAGTAACTTTTCCCTTTGCTCCTAATTTTTTTCTTCATTGCCTGTTTTTATTTAATTTATATTCCAAATTGCCATGTGTAAGTGTGTTTTTGTTTGCTAACGCATGTCATTATATATGAAATATGACTTTTATACAATTTAAATATAGATTCATTTTATACCTAAAAATCTTATGCTAACAAGTATGAATTTGTATACACAAATTTGCATTTCAATACTTGCACACTGTGCACACACAGTGTAGGCTTAAGGAAATATCATTTCCATTTATACTTTCACAAAAATATAATGGACGACATTTCAATAAAAAATAAAAAATAATTGCCAAACCAACTGAAATGACTTCTATGTACAGTCTTGGCTTTATATGTTCAAGTCTATTACAGTGGATATGGATTTTAAATGCGCTACAGCTTTCCATTCACTGTAGTATTTCACATTTAATATCCAGCTGAGAGCAGCAGCATCAAAAGCATAATAAGTAGTTGGTGTACTATTTTTCTTTGGCATGCATTTGCTATTGCAAAATTTTAAATTCGCTAAAGTAATGATATTACAAGGAAGAGCTCTTTCGAGTCTTTACAGTTTTGGCAAATGGTTGGAAATACATATTGTGTGTATGTACTCTTTCTTTACCAAAAAAAAATTTGGAATATTCTTGAAATAGATTTTTTTAATTAAATGAAAGAATTTTCAAACAATATTAAGAAAATCAGATTGCTAAAGTTCTGCTCTGAACGTGAATTTTTTTTATAATTATCTACACTGTGTAACAAGGTCGCATAAAAATGGAGGGCAACTTGAATAAATTATTTTGCCATTTTAATGAATTCGATTACACGTCGAAAGCAAGCGCGTACTGAGGAGAATATTGCCGCCGTAAAGAAACGCGTGAAATAAAATTCAAATTTATCGGGGGCTTTATCCGTCTAATACGAGAACAATTTTTTGCAATGGTCTTGTCCTACACCCGCTTCAGATACAGTTGGTGTCGGAATTAAATGCACGAGATCATCATATGCGTCGTTCTTTCGCTAATTGCTCTCTAAAGCATTTGCGAACTGATCCTGTGTCTTATCGCAAAATTTTACTTTGTGAATAAAATATTACTACATATAGAGTGAGACCAATCCACAATACATCCCACAGACTCCATTTGATCCAGAAGAATGTATCTTTTTTTGCTGTTAACACGTTGGAGCCATCATTCGACCTTATTTGTAAAAAAACAGATCTATACATTTTAATTTTTTGTTTGTTTTTAGCGCTTTTTTAGTTTTAGCGTTGTTTTAGTTTTAGCGCTTTTTACGTTTTGCAAATTTTTTCAGATTTTGGCGATTTTTTTAGTTGTAGCGACTTTTCTTTCCATTTTGGCACTGTTTTTCAATTTGATGGTTTTCTTGTATTTTATGCGATTTTTTCGGTTGTTCTTTTCGTTTTTGCCGCTTTTTTCGGTTTAGCGATTTTATTCCGATTTTTTCGGTTTTTTTTGAATTTTTTAGTTTTAGCGCTTTTTTAGTTTTAGCACTTTTTAACGTTTTGTAAGTTTTTTCAGTTTATAGCGATATTTTATTCTTAACGATTTTTTAGTTTTTGCGCTTTTTTTCATACCTGTGTTTTTTTATGGTTTTGGCGATTTTTTTTGTTGTTTTTCAGTTTTAGGAATTTGTTAGTTTTGGCGATTTTTTTGCGTTTTAGCGATTTTTTTCTGTGTTTGATGAATTTTTTAGGTCTTTGTCGCTCTTTACGTTTGGTATTTTTTTCACTATTTAACGATTTTTTAGTTTAGCGATTTTTGCATTTTGTAAGATTTTTCAGTTTTGACGATTTTTTTAGTTTTAGGAATTTTTTTTTTATTTTTGGCGCTGTTTTTCATTTCTGCGTTTTTCTGATTTTTGGCGATTTTTTTTGGTTGTTTTTTTCATATAGCGATTTTTTAGTTTTGCCGATTTTTTTTTCGTTTTGGCGATTTTTTTTGTGTTTGGTGAATTTTTCAGGTCTTTGTCGCTCTTTACGATTGGTAATTTTTTTCAGTATTTAACGTTTTTTTTTAGTTTTAGCGATTTTTTTAGGTATGGCGCTGTTTCCCACTTTGTTGGTTTCTTGGATTTTAGCCGATTTTTTCGGTTGTTTTTTAGTTTTGGCGATTTTTTCGCTTTTTAGTAGAATTTTCTATTTTTTTGGCGATTTTTGTTTATAGTTTTGGTGCTGTTTTCATTTTGTTGGATTTTCGGCGATTTTTTCGGTTGTTTTTTTTAGTGTAAGCGATTCTTAAGTTTTTCCGTTTTCTTGCGTTTTCGCGATTTTTTCGTTTTGCGTTTTTTTCGGATTTTGGCGAGTTTTTTTTAGGGTTTTGAAGAGTTTTTTACTTATTATATTTTTGTTTGCATATTTTTCATTTAAGCGCTTTTTCCATTTTGGCGATTTTTTGTTTTGGCACATTCTTCGGGGTTTGGCGATTTAATTTAAGCTATTTTTTTAGTTCAAGCGCTTTTTTCGTTTTGGAATTTTTTTTCTTGGCGATTTGTTTATTTTGGAATTTTTTAGTTTGAGCGTTCTTGAAAATTTCAAGAGTCTCCCTCTTACGGTTTCCAATATACAGCAAGTTGTCAAAATTTCATTAACCGATAGGAGACCCTTTAATTTTGATTTTTTAAATTTAAAATACACTTGAAAATTTCAAGTGCCTATATATAATTGTCTGTATGTTGTGATAGGGTCTCGTTGCTCGCTTTAGATAACCCTTTAATTTTAAACTGTCATATAAGTTGCTGTTATAGCGGCCAAAGTTTAAATATTCTGTAAAATGTTTAGGTGCGTAGCTCTTACAGCTCTCGAGGAATTTGTTTGTGACACAGAAACAAGCAGACAGACAGGACGGACAGATGGAATGACGGACAGACGGACAGATAGATCGGCATCGTAGCGAAAACTATATAATTCTTTCTTCACTTTTGGTGTACGGAACCCTAAAAATGGCTTTGCGTTCGCTATGAATGTAGTCTTGTGTAAAGAGTAAATTTAACATCGTGGTGTTGCAGCAGTGAATAATTTAACATTGTGTGCTTAAAAACTCTTAATATCAGTATTGAGCAAATAAAGTGTTTTGATTTTATAAGAATAGAACGTTTGTAACTTTATTCAATGGAAAATATTCTTATCAAAAAAAATATCATGTTTGAAGGTAAAAACGTAACAATTATTCGGTACAAAATAGTGAAACTAAAAACTACAATAGAAATCTTTTTTAAAAGTATTTGTTCCACTGTTATTATATATTTAAAAAACATTTTTTTAAAGTGTCAAATTTAGAAAACGTCACTACCCAATTTTTTTATCTCAAATAATCCACTCTAACCTCTAATAAGTTTGTAGAAAGCATCGCATGACAAAATCATTACATATAAGTAAAACGTTTGTGTTTCTGTTGCCTTGCTGCTGCATGAAAGTAGTGTGACTTGACAGTCATTGCTAAAGTGCATTTCTAAGTGTATTTTAGTTTTTAAATAAAATAAATGGTTTTTAAAAGACCAAATATTCTTGTCAACATTTAGACATTTTCAATTCTTTAGAAAATATATGACATTCTTTTTATTATATTTTTTTTTTTTTGTTAAATTTTTATTTAACAAATATCCTGGTTTTTGTTGTATTTGCCATTTCAGTATTTAATAGTGAAAAATAAAATAAAATTAAAACTAACATGTCACAGTATAATAAAGTATAGAAAATGCAAGAATGAAATGAAATATGTATTTTAAGCAAATGAAATGACAGTTGTAGTTCATAGAGATCTTCAAAACAGGCACAGGACAATGCTTTAGAGAAGCAAAATTGACCAAGAACTCACAGCCATAGTTTAGCAAGGGTAATGAGCGTTAAGTTAGCAGGGGAAAACTTATGTACAGTGTACATTAAAAATTTATTTTAAATATATTTCAAAGCACTGTAATTACATGCGCTGCTGCTAGCTATTCGTTGGGTATGACTGTTATATTTCTGTTTTGCAGTTGAGTTGTTGTTTGTAGAATTACGCAAAGTTCATTTGAGATTCGCGTGTTAAGTCACTCTTAGTGAAGCGTTCGCATGCAAAGTTTTACAAGTGAATAATAATGCTTATGAATTAATGAATTAGAGATGTTAAAAGCTTTTAATTAAAAAAAAGAGAAATATTAAGCAGAGAATATTAGAATGAATTCAAAGATAAGTAAAAATTTATAGTTATATTAAAAAAAATATAAATGTATATTATATGTGTACACATATGACACATCAATAATTTTATATGCTATACAAAAGAAACACTTCTCATATTCTATTTTATTTAAACAAAATGCGAAAAAAAATTGGACAGTAATAAGAGAGTCATATCAGTAGTTACTGAGGAGAGATGGAACACAAAAAATTACACAAATGGAACTAGATTGTAGCTAATTTTAATTATTATTGTTCGAAGTTCATTTGTTTCTATATTTATGATTTGAACGGGCTAAAGCTCGTATCGCTTTTTAAACCAATTGTGATTATATTGGGACTATCGCAGCGATTTGTCATATTTTTAACAGCGTTTTTAAAGTAAAAAAAAACTAACACATGCTAATGTTAACTCTACGGCGTACCTGAAACGGCAAGCTTAATTTAAGATCCTCTACACTGTAAATAATGACAATTCGTTCACTTACTGCAACGATATGAAAGCTTTGCTGGTAAAAATGGGAATGAACTACATCGCTAGTGAGTGAGTGGAGATTATTTATTGCTCGTTTTGTTTCAAGCTTGAAAGCATTGTTTTTGCACGTACCGAACCGAAAACCTTCCATTCCGCTAGAAATAGGTATTAACATGAAAATAAATGGAAGATTTGCTGTTATTCAAAGGTCATTAACATTTTGCAAGGGATCCAAAATTTTTTTGTTTCCTTTGTAATTGGGATTTGCGCTCATTTCTGAATCAATTGAAATGAAATTTGGGGAGAACAAGAGGAAGTCTGGAGGAACAAATAAAACAACATAGGCTGAATAATCCACATTTAATTTACATCTTGCTGCCATCGCTCCACATAAAATTGGGAATGGTTAAAAAAGTCATCGAAATGGCCCTTGTAAATTGTCCAAACGCATTTAAATATTGAAAAAGCGTTTTCTCAAAGCCCAGCGATGACAAAATTAAAAAAAAGGTATTGTAGTAAATTTAAAACGAATTTTTTCACCTCATTGTACTATTTGCAACTCGACGTATTGGTTGCAGAGGTAATATCAATTTTATTGATGCATTATTTTGAATTCCTTTTGTGATTTCTTTTCTAATTCATTGCTGGTATGTTGGTGGAGTCACAAGATCACCCTGTATGATGTTAATAAAGTATTGGAAAAGAAAAAGCAGATGATGGAGGGAAGTCTGGAAGCAATGGACACCATAAGTTCTGAATCAGAGTCACATGCGGACGATTCAGACGCTGATTTGGATTCACAACTTAAGAAAGTGCAATTTGCAAGTAAAAGGCAATGAGCATTATAAACATAACATTTATATTTATTTTTATTGATTTTATAGATAATTAAGATGATTTTGATAGATACGAGTAGCATAGTACGAGTATCTCAATGTTGAAGTAAAGATGTGTATTTTGATGAGCATTAGTGTACCTTTTTGTCAGTTGTTGTAGGAAAGTTAAAGTGATGAAGGTGAAGTAAAATAACCGATAAAATGGATACTAAGCACAGCTTAAAAAAAATTAGTACGCCTCATTTAACACCAGAGGCGCTGCAACACTGATTTATTAAAAATACGTGCAAAAAAGCAGAGTTTTAAAAGAATGAAGCTGTTCTCTGTCTGCTTTTTTCTTCTCTATTACTATCCCTTTCCTACAGAAGGTAAAACCTAGTAATAGTAGTAGGCATTCATTGCCTAAATGTTACTTTTCTTAAAACAAAAATTTCGGAAAATTTTTCACTTTTGCTGCTACCTAAGCGCTACCTTAACGTTTTTAAGAATCATCCCTAGGAAGTCTATATATTCTAAAAAGTGGTTTATTCAGATCTTAGGTACATTTTTGTAGTTTATTGTTTTCTTGAATTTTTAACGGTTTGCTACTTATGGACCTAAACCGGGGGAAAAAGTTAAAAAAATCGAATTTTTGTAAATTTTTTGCGTTTTTGATTTTGAACATAAAGTTGTTTTGATTTACTATAATCAAAATTTTTGTTCTCTATGACAAGAGCTACAACTCTTTCTCAGAAAGTAAATCAAAATTACAAACGGTTTGCAGGATACGAGCCTGAGAAAACTATCAGTTTTTATTTTTTGCAAAAATTACACAGTGAACCCAAAACTTTGGGAGCACATAAAAACAGTGCATGACCCCAGCAAAAAAATAAGCACATTACCATCAGAACTACTTGCCATATAATGACTTACTTTTCTGATTACCAAACTAAATTACTCGCTTACAAATCACATTAGCGAAAATTTAAAAAAATTATGTAAAAATTGCTAAATGAGGAGAATGATTTTTTTAGATTAAATTGAACAAAGTTTTTCTCAGGAATCGATTATTTTATTCTTACGCCTTGTTGAAATCATTAATTTGGTAATCCAGTAGGGAAGAGCTTCCACCAAAAATTCTTAATTCCAAAGCCGATTACATTTTTTGAAATTTTTTGCTGAGACTTGGGGCAAAACTGGGAGACATGATGGGTCCTCTTTATTGTTGGTCTTTTATCACGTATTGGAGTCCGTATATGCTTATATTTTTTGATATGTTAAAACAAGCTTAATTTTGCGATTTTCTCTTTATTTTAATTTGAAAAGCTGCTTGGCACTGACCTATAATATATTATGGAGCCTTAAACTATTAAACTATTTTTATTAAAAAAATTTCCTTCTTTCTTATGAAAATGGAATTTTTTATTTAACTTTCGAAATAGCCAAACACGTTGTCCTTATTTATTTATAAAAGAAAACGTTAATAAATTTCTATGTAATTATATTAGCTTTCTTGTCTTTAATAATTTTATAAAAGAAAAAGTTTTCCCATATTTATTTAGTAGTATGGCATAACAAAATTCTCCTAAAGATAAAGTAATTGCTTAAATTATTTCCTTCCCGGCTACATTTTCATTATAGATTTCATTTTTATAGATTTTTAAAATATTTTATTTTATATTGACTTCAGCTACATAAATATTTGTTAAAAAAAATCGTAGAAAAAAGTTTCCTTTAATACACTGTCTCCGGAACTAACGAATTAATATTAATATGTGTAGACAAGCTTGACAACACATTTATGAGTTCATTATCTTTTTGAAAATTGTATGAAATTGTTTCTATTCTAGCATTACACGAGTAACAAGGAAGCCAAGCAAAAGGTTCTTTTCCCTCCCCTTCCCCTCCCCCTAAAAATAACTTGTTAATCTATTTTAATGAACACTTGTGTACATGTTTGTAATTTCTCTAAACTACAAATACCGGAAGGGATTCTTTTGTGTTAAATGTTTTGAAATTTATACACATACATATACAAACAATTTATACTAATGTTACGGATCATAACATAAGATTTTAGATACAAATTTACATTTAATTGTAAACATTATATATGTACATTTATATTTATAATTTTTATATGTCAATGATAAAAAGGATGCTTGTTTTAACATAAAAAATGGTTTGCAAATTTGCTATAAAAAATAATGTTAACTATAAGGAAATATTTAAGCATCATAAAATTTTCTTATGGTCGCAAAGTATACATTAGGTTAAGTTTTATGGGCTACCAGTTCCAGGAGAACCGGCTCAGCATTGTACTGTTCTGGGTAGGAAATAAGGATACGGAACATTTTTCTTTTCATCATGCTATTTGCTTGTTACCAGATTATTTCGAGTTTATGGCTCGATTATGGATGGCTACTGAACTTTAGTTGCGTTGCCAATTGCCAAAATATTATTACGTGTGACAATTGGTAACAAACAGCTGTTAATTTCAATTGCCAAATTCTAATAATCTTATCTAATAAGAATTCTGAATTGCTGCATAGTTTTAAGGGTTCTGCTACGCTGTCTGTGGTGTTTTCCTAATTTAAATGTTTAAAGCATTTAAATTTATTTATAATAAAAATGTAAAAACTACGTTTAAAAAGATCTCTACCCTGGTTTTTAGATTCACTTGAGTAAATTACTTGCCATTTTTGGAAATTTCAGTACATATACACTTTAAATCGGGAGTTATTTATTAAACAAGATTTTTTTGCTATTTTGTACAAAACATTGTTAAATTTTTACCTTTAAAAACGATCTTTTCTGGTTTGAAATATTTACAATTAAATAAAGTCACAAGCATACAATCTTTACCAATTATTAGCACTTTATTTGCTCAACACTGTAATTAAGTAATATTAATTAAACAATGTTAAATTATTCACCGCTGGAATACCACGATGTTAGTTTTAATGTTTTTTTTACATAAGATTTGCATAGCGAGCGTAGCGCCTTTTTTAGGGTGTCGTTTAGCAAAGGTGAAAAGGAACTCTATAGTTTTCACTACGATGTCTGTATTATGTCTGTCTTTCCGTACGTCCATCCGCATGCCAGCTTGTTACAAGCTGTTTTCTCGAGACCCGTAAGAGCTACGCACCTGAATTTTTCACAAAATATGTAAAATTTTAGCCGCTACAGCAAAAAAATCTATATCTATAATTGTTAAAAAGTAAAGGGTGTTCTAAGGCCAGCAACGAAAAATTTTTAAATCTTCACATGATATACAGACAATTATATATAGACACTTTAAATTTTCAAGGTTAGTGTATTTTTATACACACTGCACCAATTAGCAATAAAATTAAAAAAAAAAAACAAAATTAAAGAGTATTCTAACAGTTAGAGTTATTTTGACAGCTTGCTGTATCTTGGACACGGTAAGAATCAAACTTTTGACTACAAAAATCGCAAAAATAAAAAATTCCGTAACAAAAATGCGGCAAAATTAAAAAAGCGCTTAAATAAAAAGTATTACCAAAAATAAAATTAATCTCTCAAATGCAAAAAAAATTAAACACCAAAAGTTAGAAGGTTGCCAAAAAATCTAAAAAAATTAGAAAAACTGAAAAAATCGCCAAAACGAAAAAAGCGCCAAACTATTAAGTCGTTTAAAATAAAAATTAAAAATTTTATAAACCCCTGACTATATCAAGAAAATATGTGATATCTTCTAAACGGCTGGTCCGATTTTCTTCAAATATAGCTAAGAACCCTCTCGATCACCTTTCTAACAGAAAAGACTAAACATTTAAGAAATTTATTATTCGACATATTGTCATAATTATATTTTAGTTTGAAACTTATTTGCTGGTGGTTCAGCTTTGTCTATATGCATTTCATTGTTGCTGTAACAAATGATCAGTAGACTTCAACCACACATTTTGAATAGTCACAAACCTCTTATCTTATGCACAGACTTTCAAGAACTATTTGAGAATTCACAAATCATAATATTTTTGAAAATCACAAAAGAAGAATAAGCAAATAATTTATATTCGATATGAATCTATTTTATTTTTCTACATCTTTAAACAATTAGAAATCCAATTTAAAATTTAACATTTAAAAAATAAGTCTACTGATGATTTGTTACAGCAAAAATTAAATGCATATAGACCAAGTGGAACCACCAGAAAATAAATTTCAAATTAGAAAAAAATAAATCAAAATCGATCCAGCCAGACACAGATACACAGACACACACTAGAAACTTATAACAGCCCTTTTTTTGTCGGGGGTTAAAAAACTCTAAAACAAAAAAAAAATCGACAAAAAGAATTTTGTAAAATAAAATGTTGAGTTTCAAAATATAAAAAGCAGTCCTCATAATTTGGTTCTCGAATGCAAGTAAATATACATATCTGAGTTTTGTAGCAGATAGAGGGACGCCTTCTCAAACTAAACTCAGTGAATGAGTTCGCTTAAGCTTTTCTTTTTTGCCACAGACTATAAATAAATTCCTTTTTTTTATAAAATACAAAAGGTCTTCTGTGGCTTACCTTTATTAAATCATTAGTCTTAGTTTTCTTTATTTCCCTAAATATATCGCCCCTTATTTCAAATGAATTTAAACTACCCTGGATTTAAATTTTGTTGGAGCAAAAATCAACGTTTTGTCAGATGTGGGGTTCGAACCCACGCTCCCTCTCGGGAACCAGAGCTTAAATCTGGCGCCTTAGACCGCTCGGCCAATCTGACATGTTATGACAAGTGTTTATGATTCTTTAGATTTATGTTAAATCTGTTAACGAATTTTATTTCGATATTTATGTTTCCCTAGAACTAATTTTAAAAGCCAAGCAAAAAATTATTTTTGATTCATGCCATTGATCCGTTTTTTGAGTTCTGACGTTGTGTGAGTAAATGATCGATATAAATTTGATTGTTTTTGAGTTTGCAGCTACAAATATTTGCCGCATTTTTATTAACTGAAAGTAAAAAAAGCATTGTACGAGTAGCTTTTACTTCACATATTGATATTTAGATTAACATTTATAATTATTAAAAATTGGCAATAAACTAAATACTAAAAGTGAAAAAATAATTAAAAAAAAATAAAATACATTTTTGTCAGATGTAGGGTGGGTGGGTTTGAACCCACGCTCTCTTTAGCGAACCAGAGATTAAATTTGGCGCCTTAGACCGCTCGGCCAACCTGACATGTACATGACATGTTCAAATGATAAATTTTAGTGATTGACGAGTTATTTATATTATCAGTTTAGGTTGTTGAAGTCGGCAATGATAATTTGAGGTCCATTAATTTATCATTTGAATTTTAGTCTGCTGATTTTGGCTTTAAAACCCAAATAGGTTTATTATGTGTTGAAGTTTTAAAATTTTAGTGCTCATAAACAAGTAAGTACGTATTCCAAATAATAAAAGGAAATGTACGTGAATAAACTTATAGTCAAAATAGCGGAGGAAAAAATCGGCAAAAAGCAAAAAGAAACAATAAATTTAAAAAATCGCTAGAACTAGAAACCAACAAAAATAAATCGCCAAAAACCGAAAAAAATCGAGAAAAAATTAAATAAATTCAGTAAAGTGCAACTTTAGCCCGCGCACTAAGGATTCCGTATGGACACGAGATATGTAATTCAATACGAACTTTAGCAGCCTATATAAAATATAGTTTTGGCATTTTTTTCGTTTTTGGCGTTTATTTTATTTTGGCGATTTTTTTAATATCGGCGTTTTTTTTTGTTTTGGCGATTTTTTCGTTTTATTTAGATTTTTTCCATTTTGGCTATTTATTTAGTTTTGAAATTTTTTTCTCGTTTTGGCGATTTTTTTCGGTTTTTGGCGTTTGTTCAATTTCATGGCGATTTTTTCGTTTTGGCGATTTTTTTTAATTTTGGCGATTTTCGGTTTTTGGCGTTTCTTCATTTTGGCGACTTTATTCATTTAGGCTTTTTTGTAGTTTTTACACTTTTTTTTCTCGTTTTGGGCATTTTTTTCGGTTTTTGGCGATTTTTCAATTTGGCGATTTTTTTTTATTTTTTTTTTTATTTTGGCGATTTTTTTTCATATTAACAATTATTTTGTTACTGGAGCCTTTTTCGCGTTTGGCGATTTTTTTCGGTTTTTGGCGCTTTTTTCATTTTTGCGATTTTTTTCATTCGGCCAATTTTTTCGAATTTTGCGATTTATTTTAGTGTTTGAATTTTTTTTTAATTTTGGCGATTTTTTTCGTTTTGGCGATTTTTTGAAATTTTTGGCGATTTTTTTTTTGGTTTGGCGATTTTATAATTTTCGGATCTTTTAGTTTTACCGTTTTTGAAAATTTTAAGAGTTTACCTCTTACGGTTTCCAAGATATAGCAAGTTGTCAAAATTACATAGTCAAAATTGCATTAACTGATGGACCACCCTATAATTAATTTTTTTTTTAAATTTTAGTGTTAATTGTTGTAGTTTAGTGCAAAGTATAATAAAGAAAAACTCAATGAATTTGATATTGAGACTTAATTGTTTTTTTCTACAACCGACAGCGAATATTGTTAAAATATGGTACTGAATAACAAACTCGATATATTTTCGTTATATTTATTATATGGATGCGATTATAGTCATAAAAGTTACTGAATCCAGGTGCAGGACCACGATTTTGTAACTTTTTGCGAACTGAAAATCGTAATATTTATCGACACATATTATTCTCCAACCGACAGCGAATATCGTAAAAATATGTTACTGAGAGAGAGAGAGAGTCGATAAATTTTCGTTATATTTATTATACCGACACGATTATCGTAATAAAAGTTACTGAATCCAGTAGCAAGTAGACATCAACTAATTGCATAATCTTTTAAATATTTAAAATCATACTAATGCAATGAGAAACGCTATAAAATTTTCTTTCCAATACTCTTAAAGCAAATTTGATGAATATTAAAAAATACTCAAATAAAAGCCAAAACTCCTTCTCCTTTGCAGTAGAAAGCACAAGCATGTAAATACTCCTTAATGGATTTTTCGTAACTTTAAATTTTTTTCTTTAAATATTAGTGTTTATTTTTTTAGAAGGGGGAATTAACGTCTGCTAATGTCATGATGCTTTCTATACAATTCTTAAGGGGTTTTTGATACACCTTTTATACTTATTAACAAAATGTAATCCCTCTTTCTCAAATTTTAAATAATCCAAATAATCGTAATAAATCTCCATGTCTTAAACAAAGAATACAACATTTTTATCCTTGAGCCTGTCTAATATATTTATTTAACCTTTTCCGCATTTATGTATATCTACGCATACATTTAACTTCTTTATTTTTTTTTCTTCCTTTTTGTTTTAACAAAATAATAATCACAAACTGTGTTGTTCAAGGCAAACAAATATTTACCCGGGAAAATACACTTACCAATCTGCTTGCATACATACATACGTTTTTGTGCACGTTTTGCAATTTGTGTAAAGAAAAGGGGTTATAGCATTATTGAAAAATCGTTATATATTCTAATCACGTTCAGCGTAAAGTAAGACAAAATAAGAGGTGAAAACAAAATGAAAATTTAAACTGAAGTTTATATGAAATTTAAGTACCCCAGAGACAATTTATATGTAAAAACGAACTCTCATATGTATGTATATATATATATATATATAATCGTTTTGGGTAACTCATGTTATTCACATTTATATGCATTTTAGATTACCATGAGCGAATAAAAATAAATAAGCGTGTTGTATTCAAGTGAGCGGAATATTATAAAACTTTTATACGAATATAAATATGAGTAAAAAGGAATATACTCGTAAAAGTACCTTTCGAAAAGTGCTTTTTAATAAAAAATATCCTTTTAAATTGAACATAAAATCTAAAATGCTGCCTTGAAAATAGTTTTTATTTAAATAAAAATTACTTTTCAAAGAAATTACTACTTCGAAGGAAGTACTTTTAGAGATCGCAATTCTGGAGTAAAATATCTTGAAAAATTAAAAATACATTCAGTGAAGTGCGACTTTGACCCGCACACGAAGGGTTCCGTACCCAGACGAGATATGTAATTGAATACGAACCTTAGCCTATTTAAATATATTTTTTAGTTTTGGGGTTTTTGCGTTTATTGGTGCTTGTTTAGTTTTGGCTCTTTTTTTCGTTTTGGTGATTTTTTTTGGGGTTTTTAACGTTTTTTTAAAATTTTGGCGATTTTTTTTATTTTAGCGATTTTTCTAATTTTGGCAATTTTTTTCATATAGGCAATTTTTTTTTGGTTTTTGGCAATGTTTTCGGTTTTTGGCGTTTTTTTCCATTTTGGCAATTTTTAGTTTTGACTCTTTTTTTCTCGTTTTGGCGATTTTGTTCGGTTTTTTCTTAACTTTGGCGATTTTTTTCGTTTTGGCGATTTTTTTTTAATTTTGGCGATTTTTTTTAATTCAGGCGATTTTTTTTAGTTATGTCGATTTTTTCGTTTGTTGGCGTTTGTTCAATTTGGTAGTTTTTTTCATTTAGGCGCTTTTGTTTAAGTGATTTTTTATTTTCTGTGCTTTTTTTTTATTTTTGCTGATTTTCTTTCGTTTTGGCGTTTTTTTTTGGGTTTCAACGTTTTTTTAATTTTGGCAATTGTTTTTATTTTAGCGATTTTTCTAATTTTTGCAATTTTTTTCATATAGGCGTTTTTTTTGGTTTTTGGCGATTTTTTCGGTTTTTGTCGTTTTTTTCATTTTGGCAATTTTTTTAGTTTTGACACTTTTTTCCTCGTTTGGCGTTTTTTTCGGGTTTTAGCGTTTTTTCTTCTTTGTGGCGATTTTTTTTCGTTTTGGCGTTTTTTTTAAATTTTTCGATTTTTTTTTTCAATTAGGCGATTTATTTAGTTGTGTCGATTTTTTCTTTTTATTTGGGGTTTTTTCAATTTGGCGACTTTTTTTCATTTAGGTGCTTTTTTTGTTTACGTGATTTTTTATTTTCTGTGCTTTTTTTTGGTTTTGCTGATTTTCTTTCGTTTTAGCGATTTTTTCAGTTCTTAGCATTTTTCAAGTTTTTTTTGGCGTATTTTTGTTGTTGTTTTTAAGCGATTTATTTTATTATCGGTGATATTTTTCTTTTAAGCGCTTATTTTATTTTGGCAATTTTTCGTTTCAAAATTTTTTTAATTTTGAGATTTTTTAGTTTTAGCGTTTTTGAAAATTTAAGAGTTTGTCGATTTTTTTCGGTTTTTGATGATATTTTTTGGTTGCTGTTTTGCTTGAATTTTTTTTGTTTTGCCATTTTTTTCGTTTTGGCGATTTTCTTCGTTTTTTGGCGATTTCTTTTTAGTTGTTTGGCGACTTTTTTACTTGTGCTGATTTTTTTTGCATTTGGTGTTTTTTTTGCAATTTAGCGATTTATTTTATTTTTGGTAATATTTTTCATTTAAACGCTTTTTTCATTTTGGCGACTTTAGGTTTCGGCATTAATTTTTTTTTTGTTTTTTTTTAGTAACGGAAGGACGAACGTCGTACAGGAAACAATAGCTCTACTTTTCATCTTTGTTATACGGAACTTTAAAAATTAATAAATTTATTTCTACTTATACTACTTAGGTAGAGCAGTATAATTTCGTGCTAACCTAAATAGAAAAATTAAAAAAAAAAATGGAAAAACAGAACAAAATAGTGATACTTATAAATGTGTTTACCAAACTTAAATACACAACAATAGTTTCTCATATTCCGTTTCATTGTAAATTTAAGTTAAATAGCTGATGTTAATAAGAATCTCTACCCAAGTAGATAGACTAGGGTGCTGATGAAGTGCGTGGCTGCACAGAAAAGTATCGGTATTTCCCCCAGCTTAAAGTCTAAATTTAATTTTTCTTCTCTTCTTTAGAAGCTCTCATTAATTAATAAAAATATTTATATTTCATTCAATAAAGAATTGAAATTACTGAACTTAAGCATGAATAAGAATTATTTCTGATTAAAATTCACTACAGTTCAATTGAAGAATCTAAAAATGTCTCACTAAATTTATTTCTTTAAATGAATTTCGTGATGTTCAAAAGAATAAAAGTCAAATAATACAAAATAGTGATAAGCTATCATTCATTTCATTACACTTTGTGACAAAAAAAACCTGCGAAGTGTTACTATTTTTCTCGTAGGTACTGTCGAGTACAACAATAACCTGTGCTTGAAAATTTCCAAACACCTCCAAAATCTTGAGTTACGGGTAAAAATCCGGTTATTCGCACCCGTAGGCACTTATCAACCTCTAACTAAGTTAAATATCAACCGATTTTGAATTTATGAACGGATATAGAAAGAAGAGACTTAGACCTTTTGAACCATTTAAGTATATATTGTTTCAGTGAATTTCAGACATACATATGTGTGTCTGTATTTTTTCGGTTTTTTCGACACTACTACTCCACTTTGGACTCGTACTTAGGCATTTTGTACTGGATAGTCTTGTGCCTTTAAAAAAGAATATATTTCCATGAAAGTGCGTTTTGAAAATAAATTCTTACAAATTCTCAATATAACATATTAAATATGTAAGAAGATGTATAATCTTTAATTGGTTTTTCCCCCTTAAAATTCCTTTCAATACATTCTTACATAACACAGCAGTTAGTGTTTTTCCCCCGGATTTTTCCCCTTCTTTAGTGCAAATTCATTGTTAACTTACTCCCATTAACTAACAAACATTAATATGCATATATAGTAGATATTTTACTATTAAGGCCACACAAAAACAAATCGTTAAATGTTAAACTCAATATGCAAAAAATTTAACTTAAAAACATTCATAGTTACACGTTGATAATGTCTTGCAAAAGATGAGCTTTTTCCACATGCTCATGTTTAAATATGAAAGAAAATATTATATATTTTTTTATTCTATGAGTTGCAGAATATGGTGGTTGGTAGGTGGTCGTCATCCTGAGAATATTGTGTGTGTGTGTTTGCATGCATTAGACTTGTATGGAATCTAGATTATACATACTAATGAATATTTAATATTATTATTTTTTTTATTGCACATAAAATCTAACATGTTGCGAGCAAAGAGAAAAAAAATCCTTTGAAAATAAACAAAAAGAAAACTTCTTAGTCTTAGTCTTCCAGCGACCGCATCATGTCGCCTCACCTAGAGCTTTATTATTTTATTATTATTATTATTTTTTTGCTTCATCTTTTTTGAATGAAACTGCTACATGGTTCTATTTTTTTTTTTTTTTGCTTTGCAAAGGCTTGTATAAGGAAAATGGTGATGCCTTTGGTTTAAAGAGGCATTTGCAATAGAGTTTAACTACACAGAAGAAAACGAATGCTGGGTTATGATACACACAGAGAAAAATACCAATGTAAAATCAACATGCCAAAAGGTTAATTCAAATTCATTGAAATCATATTAAATTTATTATGTTGTTTGAGTGTGTTGGTGGTTATTTGCTTTGTTCATAGCTGCAATACACTTTGTGCTTAGTTGTGTAGGTTGTTTTTTGTTTGTAAACAGCCAATAAACTGCTGCTGGCTGGTAGGCAGTGTACTAGTATTGCATTCGGAGGATAGCAGGTTCGAATCCTTTAATCAACAAAGTATTTTGTATATTTTTTTTAACTAAAACTTTTCAAGTCAAAGCATTTTGTTTTTTTTTTAAACTAAAACTAAAACTTTTCAAACGAATTGTATGTAAAATGTCTAGAAATAATGTTAAATTATAATTTAATTCAAGATGGTACATACTTAGTGTGTATCTTAGGAATATTTAATGTTGTTGTGGCTGCAGGGGTAAGCACCTTGACTACCACGCGATAAGTTCTGAGTTCAAATCTTGGCAGGGAAATCAAATTTAATTTCAATACAAAAATTTTTCTGATGTCTATGTCAACCACACCTAAGTTAAATAATTAATAAAATACAATTATTACATTAAATTAAATTCATGTTGATCTAACTTGAAATGACTTTGATTCAACATGATTCTTCATTTTGATTTTAACAGTACTTAAATGTTAATTCAACGTGAAATAAAGTTATTTCAAGAGGAAAATTTTTTCTTGACAAATTTTCTATAAATCATTTTAAATTAACATGAAACACACATGAAGCAAAATCATTGCCAACAAATGTAAAATTAACCCTATTTTTAACGATTATAAATTGTTTTTTTTCTATGTGTAGGAACACAATTGGCACTAGCGACGAATTTTTGGCCGCGAATATTTGTATGCAAAAATAAAATATATTTGTGTATATGAAAATACTTACAATCACGATATTCGCTATACGCCGCCAACTCTGCAATATACAGGGTGGTTCAGAATGAGCTATATAACTTATATAACTTTTTTATTTATGCTATTATTTTAATTTTTTATTTTATTATTGGGGAATTTTTTTAATTAGCTTTGAAAAATAATATCTTGTAAGTGATGTCCATTTTCTGCTTCGCACATATTTTCCATAACATAATTTCGTAAGTTTCTATATGAAATTTTTCTTTGCAAATCCGACTGCTTCAGCCGTCATCTTGTTTCATATATTTGTACTCGTATAGTAGTTTTTTCCAGTCAAACAATTGACAAATTTGAAGTCTGCTGTCATTGAAACGAGTGCTGGTAATTTAGTATTTTCCGCTACAAAAAGTTTTAGTGGAACATGTTTATATAGAAAAGGGGATAAGCAGGCTCGCACCGCACCAACTTGTTAAATAGACTCCAAATAAAATTCAAATTAAAGAAACTTTATAAAGCAAAAATATTGGTTTGAATACTAATGAACTCCAAACTCAACTACAAACCCAACCGTCCTGTAATACACTTCAACAAATGGATATAAATTCAGTCCTTAGGCACATTCATCTGTCGTCAGCTGAAATGCAAAATTACATGACGACGCTTTTTAAAAAATTTAAAGGAAAGAGAGAATTAAATTCTTTTGGAGCTTTTTGAGTTTTGGTGCTTTTTCACGTTTTGGGGATTTTTTGTTTTGGTTTTTGAAGTTTTTTTTTAATTTTGGCAATTTTTTTATTTTGGCGTTTTTTCATATAGGTGTTTTTTTTTGTTTTGGCGATTTTTTCGGTTTTTTGGCGTTTTTCTTTCATTTCGGCAATTTTTTAGTTTTGGGTCTTTTTGTTCTCGTTTTGGGGACTTTTTTCGGTTTTTGGCGTTTTTTTATTTTTGGCGATTTTTTTTCGTTTTGGCGACCTTTTTTCACTTTGGCGATTTTTTTTTCATATAAACAACTATTTTGGTTTTGGCGCATTTTTCGAGTTTTGGCGATTTTTTCGGTTTTTAGCGTTTTTTTTGGCGATTTATTTCATTTGGGCGATTTTTTTGAATTTGGCAAATTATTTTTGTGCTGGATTTTTTTTTTAATTTTTGGCGATTTTTTTTTCGTTTTACCTCTTACGGTTTCCAAGATATAGCAAGTTGTCAAAATTACATAGTCAAAATTGCATTAATGATGGATCAGCCTTTAATTTAAAATTTTAAATGTTAATTATTGTACTCTATATAAAAATATACTAATTTTACTAATTTCACTCTTTAATTTTTAATTCTCATGTATTTGTTGTTGTAGCGGCCAAGGTTCTACATACTCTGTCCAAATTTAAGGTCCGTAGCTCTTACGGTTCCTGAGACAATAGTGTGTGACGGACAGACGGACAGCGTAGCGAAAATAATAGGGGGCCTTTTTTCACCTTTGGTGTACGGAACCCTAAAAACTAAAAAAATTATCGAATGACTGAAGTATAATTTCATTATTTTTAATTTGTCTGATTTTTGTGATTAAAGTTTTAAAAATTTTGTAGGGTCATGTGTTTTGTTATAATAACCAATAATATATTAAAAATTTTATTTTGAAATTTTCTTTGTTAGTTACGTGGTGTTGCATTTCAGCTGACGATATGCACATGTGGTGCATTTGTATTTGTAATAAAAATGTGTTAAAAAATTTTAAGAAACTTCTGAACTACTTTTTGTTATAAACCAACTACTCGTACCCAAATCCCCAACATTAAGTAACTTCACACGTTTGGATATCTGCTTTGCACAAGTTTTTGCTGCCACTGCTGCTCTACTATAGCGCTGTCGTAACTGTTAATGCGGTTCCTGCTAATACGAGCGAGGTAACAACCTGCTACATGGCAGCACGTGTATTCTAATTTTTTTTTTAATATACGAGTATTTTTTTTGGTGTATAGACTGTGAAACACTTGTATTTCCATTCATTTGTATGCATAAAGGATACTATTTGTAGCAAATCGCTTTTAGTTTCAGTTGATTTCACGTTCGCCGCAGATTTCAATTAAATGAAAACTCTTTGCTAGAACTTTGTTGCAAGAATAACAACATGTTTAGTTAAAAAGGAAAAAGGAAATAACACACACACACACACGCTTACTCACATATTTTCTAATACAATTTTCTCTTTACTGTAGACGAAAGCATAACTATGTATGCATGTATATGTGTGTTTGTATAAGTGTGCATGTATATTATTATTTATTTATTTACTGGATTATATGGAACAGCCAACAAATATTATATACTAGATCAGAATAATGATGGTTAAAGTTTACATTACACACAAAACTAACCAAGATGGCAAAAATAAAACCCAGCAAACATTCAAGATTTTAATAACAATTTATTTTTTCTGTTGATGATATGCCAACTTAATTTATTTACTGTTATCTTTTAATAAAAAAAATACTTTAAATATATTAAAAGCTTTCATTAGTTGTCGTAAAAATTCCCTTATTTCTACAACCCCAAAAGTCCTGGTCAAATCTATTTTCTGGATTAATTTACTTTTTTAAGTTCTAAAGCAATTTGAATTATAAAATATAAAGTTGTAAATTCTTGAGTCATATACTATAACTTTCAAGCCGATTTTGAGAAATTTATATCTCTTATTGTAACGTACCACGAATTAACTACTGCATGAATTTATTACTTTAAAGGCATGCATGAGCAACCTTTAGTACAAACAAAATATCTAGTACAAAACACTAGATATCTTATTCAATACAAACTTTAGCCTATATGCATAAAATATAGTTTTGGCGTTTATTTTAGTTTGGGCTTTTTTCGGTTTTGGCGATTTTTTTGGTTTTTGGCGTTTTTTTCATTTGGCAACTTTTTTTCACATAGGCGATTTTTTTCACACAGGCGATTTTTTTAGTTTTGGCGATTTTTCGGTTTTTGGCGTTTTTTTTTTATTTGGGCGATCTTGTTTTGGCAATATTTTTATTTTAGCGATTTTTTTCATATAGGCGCTTTTTAAGTTTTGGCACTTTTTTTTTCGTTTTGACAATTTGTTTTGGGTTTTTGGTGTTTTTTAATTTTGGCGATTTTTTTTTTAATTTTGACGATTTTTTTTTCATATAAACAATATTTTAGGTTTGGCGTCCTTTTTGGGCTTTGGTAATTATTTTAGTTTAGTTTTGACACTTTTTTTCTCGTTCTGGCAATTTTTTTATTTTGGTGATTTTTTTATTTGGGCGATTTTTATTCAATAAGGCGTTATTTTAGTTTTGACACTTTTTCTCGTTTTGAAATTTTTTTTCGGTTTTCGGTGTTTTTTTTCATTTTGGCGATTTTTTCTTAATTTTTAAGATTTTTTTATTTTGGCGATTTTTGTCGGTTTGGCGATTTTATAATATTGGAATTTTTTAGTTTTACCGTTTTTGAAAATTTCAAGAGTTCGTTTTGGAACACCCTTTAGTTTTTAACTCTTATATATTTGTTGTTGTAGCGGCCAAGGTTCTACACACTCTGTCCACATTTCAGGTCCGTAGCTCTTATGAATCCTGAGAAAATAGCCTGCGATGGACCAGACGGACAGAGTAGCGAAAACAATAGGGTTCCTTTTCACCTTTGTTGTACGGAACCCTAAAAAGTGCTTAAGTCGAGATAAGCCAATTTTGGTTTAATGGTGTCTCCTTAGTCTTCTTACTTAAATACATATGTGTACCGCTGCGAAAAATTTCAATTCTTTTGTGCGATTTCTCAGGAACATATAGCGTAAGAACTTGCTGCTAATCCTTATTGACTTAAAATAAAATATAAATTTTAAACTTTTTCTTTGTTGTTCGTTAAGCAAGTCTAGATGCATGTTGTAACTGCTCAAGCAAAACATCAGTAGAGTTTTCAACCAAAATACAAAAAAACTGAAAAACCGCCAATGATTATAGACAAACTCTGAGTAGATTATTGAGAATTATTGAACTATATCAAATAGAACTATACATTTGATGGCTTCAAAATCTTCGATCTGGCAAGGCTGTCAGCTGTTAAAAGATATCTGTCATCTGAAATGTCATTTATTTAATGAAAAATTTTGCCATTTACGAATATGAGTCGTTTAACATCCAAAGAAGGCGTAAAAATATTTAAAACTTACTATAAAAGTAGTGGTTCCAATGTGGCCAATTTACGGGTATTAAAGGGTGTGATTAAAGTCCTTATAATATACCTTTTGTGCCAGGAATTGGCAAGATCGTAGAGAATTGTGAAGAGACTTGAAATGTTACAAATTTGATCATACATGTGCATCATCGAAAGGTGCGAATTGCCGAAAAAATTGCATGTACTAGTGAAAATGTGGCGGGTATTCTGAATTTGTCGATTCCACGGCCTTCTTAGCAATTGGGCATATTTTACGGCTCATAATGACATATTTTGCATTTTTACTTTCACCTCTATGCACAACGTACAACTTGCGCAACAATTAATTTTTGAACTTAATTTTTTCATCAAAATCGATTACTGGCGATCGTAAATAACCGATTTTCATTAATAAAAAAGAGGTCTAAAAAATTTGGCAGTTGAGCTTTTTTGGCGATTATGGCTGGATATGCTGATTGGTTACAGATAAATTTTAATGTTAAGAAAAAAAGTAAAATTTTAATCTGATTTTTTTTCAATTTATCAAAAGCGCTTTGAGGATCTCCCACTATCAAACCATAAAATATCATGCTTGTGCTTGCTGGGAAACAGTTAAGAAATATAATGTAAAAGGAAAAAGAAATTTAAACAAAATCAGGTTAAAGTTGTTGTTCTTAGAACTTTAATTTTAGCTAAACTCAATTTTATTTAACGTTGTAAACGACGTATCGTAACGTAACTTTTAATTTGATTAAAAATTTCAGTTAAATCTTAAGTCCAGAGGGTAAATTACGAGTTACACGCAATATCGAACTAAATTACAAAATGTTTCCATGGAGTTAATATGAAAATATTTTTAAATTTCAATAAACTTCAAATACTGAGTCAAGTTTACTTTAATTCCAATCACTTGAAATGCATCAATTAAAATTTTGAACATTTCGCTTTGCTCATGATAGCTTTCTAACTAAAAAAAATTAGTTTAAGATGCTGAGTACACATCTGGCATTTTTTTGTGGTGTCATTTTCAAAACGTTGCCATTAGTACACACTATTGCAATGTCACAAAATGCCATAGTATATAATCGACATAACACATACAGACATACATACATAAGTGTATATACATACATATGCAATAAAAATTAATAAAATTAAGTTTTTTCGACATCAAAACCTCTTGCAAAGAATGTCTTCCAAAGAAAATTTTTTCCATAAAATTTAAACTCCTTTAACTAAAACAGCCGCCTCTTTAAAACAGCAACAGAATTTTTTTTATTATTTATTTTAACAATACCAAGAATTAAGCCACAAATTGACATTAGTTAAATAAATATCCGTTTGTTTGTTATTCCCATCAGCAGCCGTCTAATATTCATGATGACGTTGATTTTTATTTCAACCCACCATTTCATTGTGTGTCTATTTCAATGTGTTTATTTTTCCCGCCCCAGGCCATTGTTTGTCAATTCCGCATTCAAGTCGCTTTAATATTATTAATATCAATTTCAATAGTAGACTGAAATAAAAAGGGCCTAAAGCATTGTCATTTCAATTGAGACTTGCATAAATTTAATTAAAAAAATTTTATTTTAAGTTGACACATTCTGTGAAGTGTTTTACTGTTTCGGCTAAAGGCGAAATAAGTTTTCGCAGAAGTTTCTTATATTATATTCATATTTATTAGTGTACTTGTAAGATGTTTTATTCAATAGCAATATATTAATAAGTGGTTTGCTGGAAGGTACTTTTTCGAAAGTTTGTACTAAATTTTTTTATAAATTATGTATTTAAGCAATAATTTTATTTAAACTTCTTTCAATTAATAGTTATATTTTCTAGTGGCAATTTAACAAAAATTGATTTTCTAAAAGCACTTATTCAAAAGTTGATTTTTTAAAAGTATGTACTATACATATTAAAGATACTTTTTTAAAAGGTTAAGTTTTTAAAAAGGTTTATTTTTTAAAAAAAGGTTATTTTTCCAAAAGGTACTTGAGACGAAGCCCACTGAAGCCAGTCCTCAAACTGTTTTGTATTAATTGTAATTTAATTTTGTCAATAAATAATAATAATAATAATAATAATAAAGGTACTTTTTCCAAAGAATAATTTTTCCCAAAAGAAACCTTTTCTAAAGGCAACTTTTTTAAAAAGTAATTTTTCCGAAAGATAATGCGGGATATTCTGGAAAACGAGTCGAAGAAGTGAAACTTTACATTAAAAAAAAAAAATTTTTCAAAAAATTGTTTTTGTTTGCCATGCATTTCTTAAATGAAATAAAAGTGAGAATTTCAACGCGTTTCTCTTTCTTTCAAAAACGGTTAATTTTGTATGAGAAACAAAAACAATTTTTTTTAGATTTACACAATTTTGTTTTTGTTTTCCATGTAAGTTTCACCAAGTCGACGCGTATTTCAGAATAGACACCAATTTTTTTGCAAAAGGTACTTTTTTACAAAGGTACTTTTTCCCAAAAGTACTTTTTGCAAATGTACTTTTTATCAAAACTACTTTTTGCAAAAGGTATTATTTAAAAAGGTACTTTTTCCAAATCATGCTTTTTTTGAACAGGTATTTTTTGCAAAAGTTCTTTTTCTGAAAGGCACTTTTTTTCCAAAAGGTATGATACTTTTTCCAAAAGCTATTTTTTTCCCAATGGATTTTTTTGCAAACGGTACTTTTTAAAAAAAGTACTTTTTGCAAAAGGCACTTTTTCTGAAATGTACTTTATGCAAAAGGTACTATTTAAAAAGGTACTTTTTTCAAAATGTACTTTGCTTAAAAGTTATTTTTTGCAAAAGGTAATTTTTTTGCCAAAAGTACTTTTTTCAAAAGGCACTTTTTTATCAAGGTACTTTTTTCAAAATGTTTCACTTCTCTTATAAGCTTCTTTTTTCCAATGAAACTTTTCTATAAAAACACATTTTTCAATTGGGACTTTATTCAAAAGGTACTTATTTCAAAAGGTACTTATTTTTAAAGAGGTATTTTTTCATAAAAAAATTAAAAAAAATTTTATTTTCATAGGTACATTTTAAAAGTTGTAGAAATTTTTTAAAAGTTACTTATTTTCAAATAGATCTTTTTTTAAATAGATCTTTTCTGAAATACGGCTTTTCGCAGAAGGTACTTTTTTAAGTAGTGCGCCTCGCAACAGGCTTTTTGAAAGGTTCTTTTTTTAAAAATTACGTGTTTTCATAAATTACTTTTTAAAAGGTATTTGTTTTAATAGTTTTGTATTTTTCAAAAGTAATTTAAAAAAACTTCTTTCGCAAGTTGTTTTTTTTTTTCAAGGCCAATTTCTTTTAAAAGTAGCTAATTTTATATAATAATTTTATTTAAAAGATACTGTTTTTAAAAGGTCCTTTTTGCAAAATTTACTTTTTTTAAACGGCATTTTTTTCAAAACGTACCATTTTAAACGTACTTTTCGCAATGGTATTTTTGTTAAAAGGTATTTATGTTAAAAAGGTACTGTTTCTAAAAGGTACTTAATTTAAAAGGTACTTGTTTAAAATGTACGTTTTGAAAAGGTACTTTTTGAAAAGGTGATGTTTTTGAAAGGTATTTTTTTCAAAAGAAGATTCTTTAAAGTTACTTTATTCAAAAGTCCTTTTTCAAAAGATACTTTTTTAACAAGGTTCCTTTTGAAATTGTCCTTTTTATGGTACTTTCTTACAAGATATTTTTTTAAAAGGGTACTTATTTAAAATTTACTTTTTTCAAAGGTACTTTCTTAAAAGGTCCTTTTTTAAAAGGTACTTATATAAAAAATACATTTTTAAAAAGTAATTTTTAAAATGAGCTTTTCTTAAAGGGTACTTTCTTAAAAGGTACTTTTTAAAAAGTCGCTTCTGTAAAAGATACTTTTTAAAAAGTTACTTATTTAAAAGGCACTTTTTGAAAAGTTACTTTTCTAAAAAGTACTTTTTTTAAAAAGTTGATTTTTTTAAAGGTACTGTTTAAAAAAGTACTTTTTACTAATTTTGAAAGTAATATGCTTTGAGGCTTTTTCTTGGAAATGTACTTTCTTTAAAAACAATTTTTTTTGAAAAAGTTATTTATTTCAAAAAGTAATTATTATTTTAAAGGTCCTTTTTTAAAACTACATTTTTTGAAGATTCTTTTTTAAAAAGACAATTATTTCAAAGGATACTTAAACACTTTTATTAAAAGTTCTTTAAAAGAATATAACTTTTGGTAGAGGTACTTTTTAAAGAGAACTTTTTCCAAATGCCAAGTTATTTGATCTTTAAAAAATACTTATATTTAAAGTTATTTTAATTTTTAAAAGGTACTTCTCTCAAGAGATAATTTTAATCGCTTAAAAGTTTGATGGTTTTTTTATCGTTTTGAAAGTTGCTGGAAAATATATATTTTACAAATTTGGTTTAAATTAATTTTTTTCCAAAGCTTAATTTACCATACTCAGAATTGTTCAACAAAAAGTATTTTTTTTTCAAGGGATACTTCTTTCAGAAACTATTTTTTTGAAGAAGTACTTTTTTCAAAAGTATTTTATTATTTAGAAAGTATTATTATTTACTTTCAAAATGTTCTCTAGGAAAAATCTGGTAGTGAGCATCATTAAGCACTATGGGTTAAATGCGCCATTGTTGCTTAAACCAGGGGGCAAATTGCTGGCACTCATTATCAAACGAAATTACAAAATATTTGAATAGAGTTTATATGGAAACATTTCGTAATTTCGTTCAATAACGAGTGCCGCGATTTGCCCCGAGTACTTCTTCGGTTTTGTATGTCTAGTTCAAAAAAACCTTAATCCAAATTTGAAAGCACTTTTTAAATTTAAAATTATACCTTAACGCTAGAAAATAAATTATTATAAAGGACTAAATGCTTTAAAATTTAACCTAATACCGACAAAGAATTGCTGGCAACTTCTTTATTTTTGTCAAAGAATTATTTCCTTTCGTCTCTTTTTTAATTAAAATTTTTTTTTCTTGATGCAAAAGAATGTCCCATTATAAATTCTAGCTGCAATAACATTAATTATTTTCAACATAGAGAGAGAGAGAGAGAAAAATGTACGAGTAGAAACGCACAGCCATTAAAACATAATAAATATTTAGACTGCATAATGAAACAATAGGGAAAATAGTAGAAAAATATAAAAATAACATGGAAACTAAATACGCATTGTGATGAATTGTTTTGCAGCGACAGGACTAAATGAAACTGAACAAAATAAATAAGAATTAAATAGTTTTAGTTTTTCCCAAGCGAAAGAGACAATTGCTATAAAAAGTTAAATTTTTTTTAAATAAAAATTTATGCAACTTTTTTTCTACATAGTTGAAATCAGTCCTTATTATTTTAAACTTATTGTTATGTTGCAATGTGAGTATAAGTGTGCTTGTGTGAGTATGTATGTTTAAATGCATGTGTATTGGTATTTGTTTTATTTAATGATGGTTTTTTCACTCAATGCGTGTGCTAAAGCATTAAGCTTAAATGTGCAAGCCAACAAACAAAGTACATACATAAAAACTCGTATGTATTCAAAGTATTTATAGTTTGCTACAAACATTTATAAATATCCATTGGCTTGTTCATAAATCCATGCATTCATTAATTTTGCTTGTTTGTTTATGTGTGTGTGTGTGTGTGTGCTTTGTGTGATTATAGGTTTGCATTTGTTATCAAGGATGTTTAGCCCATTTGCGTCTCTACCAATATTTCACTCAATTCGCGTGGCATGATAAACATAAATAAACGCCATGTGAATTATTAATGTGGGTCAAAGTGTAAAATTCTACACCGTTCAAATGTGACGCAATTTCGCCGAAAATATGCTCTACAAGCAGCAGCAACTAAAACACAAACACAACACACAGCACATGCACGCAACACAACACAACCCCCTCAAAATAAACAGTTTGCCTTAGTGCCCCCAGTCTCATTTCAAAATTTTAATACTTCTTTACTTCTCTAGCGTTCTTCTAACCTTATGCTGGAGAAGAGTCCAATTGAATGTTTTAGAAACTACAGTTGTTACAACATGTTACAGCGAACATTAAACCATTCATTATATTCCTTTACATTCAAATCATAAGAAAAAAAATTAAACATGTAACAACAGAAATTAACGATCAAAACGAATTCTAAGCAAAATTTTAATGATTGCTTAACAAAAACGTATGATGACGATGATGATGATGACGATGAACCATTCACATTTATTACTAGAACAAAAAAAAAACAAGCAAAAAAGCTCTAGTGGAACGCTTTAAGTAGGGAGAAAGTTTCATTAGCAAATATTCATCATACGCCCTAAAGACCTTTAAAATGTTTTAAAAATACAAAGCTGTAATAACTTACAGTGGGCTTTTTGGTGTTACTTTATCGTGCCATAACCGCCAAAAAAGCTTAAGCGATATAATTTTCAAAATTAATTTTTTTAATCAAAATCAATTATATGCCATCGTAAATAATCGATTTTCGTCAAAAAAAAACCAGTTTAAAAAAATGTGTCGGAAAAGCTTTTTTGGCGGTTATGGCTCGATATAGTCCTGCATTCTCCATCTGTCTATCAGTTTGCTGCCATTTTTATGCATAGTACTCCCAAAAAAATTTTAAAATATTCAAAATTCAATATTTACATAAGAGGTAAGCAGCTTTGAAAGCTCTAACAATGTTTCTTAGCAAAATAAGTAGCCAGAGATCTTGTCACCGAGATATGACTGGCTGTTGTGCTTCCATCAGTGTGAAAGTATAAAGCTTTTTAGGAAAAGCTCGCACATTGTGCCTTATTAATAATTTTTTTTGATATCTAAAAGGTTTATAAATCAGCTTTCCATACAAAATGTTTATAGTAAACTATTTATAGAACAAAATTATTTTTATGAAGAAGGTATTAAGGCTTGCATTCATAAAAAAAATTAAATTTATTTAATATTTCTTTTAAGAAAATTTTATATGAAAAATTTTAAATAAAATACATTTCAAACTTATTTTAAATTTTATCTATGAGTACGCAGTTTAAGAATTTAATGCTATTCAGAAAATATAGTTAACAATCACCGTAAATGACCGCCTTAATGTTTCTACAGTGAACATGCGGAAATATCATCTGTGTTGGAAATATGAAATGTAGGAAAAAATACTGAAAAATCCCATTTTTGGGATTTGGCAAAAATTTTTTGGGAATTACTTAATTTTTTTTTTAAAACTTCCCTACTTATTTAAAAGATAATACTATAAGAAATATTACAAAAAAGGTTTTGTTAAAAATTTTCCTCCTTCAGAAGGAAATTGTCGAAATTGTCGGATTTTTGTTATAAACATCGATTTTAAAGCATTTTCTTCTCAAATTTCAAAACTGGAACTAAAAGCGTTATTATGGCACCCTAAAAAATGATATATATTTAAATACTTCCTAAAACAATTATCTGTCTGTTATATGAAAAATAAGAAAAATACAGCAAAAATACTGAAAAATGCATTTTGGGGATTTTAGGAAACTTCTTTGGGAATCAGTTCCATTTTGTTTTTTGCCAAAATACACGCTTTATTTTAAAGGAAATATTATAAGAAATAAATAAAAAAAAATTTGTTCAAGATTTTCATTATTGAAGAAACCAGTTCGTTTCGAAATTGTGCGATTTTCGTTAAAAATATTGAGTTAACGGCCTGGAACCAAAAAATTTTTAATGTTATTTTAAAACATAATATGTTTTTCAATATATCCAAAAATATTATCTGCTGCGGGTGAAAAATAAGAAAAATCCAGTCAAAACAACTGAAAATCCCATATATGGGATTTTGGTTTTTTTGTGGGAATTTTTTGTTTTGCAAAATTCCCCACTTTTTACAAAGGTTATGGTATAAGATTTTTTAAAAAGTAATTTTTTAATCAAGATCATCGTTATTGAAGGAACCAGATCTTTTCGAAATTGAGGGATTTTCATTATAAATATTGAGTTAAAGGAATTTGTTCTCAAATTCCAAAGCTGGAATCAAAAAATTTATGATGTTATTTTCAGACACTATATGTTTTTAAATACTTCCAAAAAATATTATCTGCGGCCGGTAAAAAACAAGAAAAATGCAATAAAAACACTGAAAATCCCATATATGGGATTGTGGAATATTTTTTGGGAATTTTTTGTTTTGCAAAATTCCCCACTTTTTCAAGGGTTATGGTATAAGATTTATTAAAAAGTAATTTTTTAATCAATATCATCGTTATTGAAAGAATCATATCGTTTCGAAATTGAGGGATTTATGTTATAAATATCTAATTTAATTTCAAAGCCGGAACCAGAGAAATTATCATATTACCCTAGGACATGATATGTTTTTAAATATTTCCTGAAATATTATTTGTGAACAGCGAAAAACTAGAGAAATACTGATAAAACCCATTTTTGGGAGTTTACGAAACTTCTTTGGGAATTATTTTTCCCGCAGAGTTTTCCAACCTTTTTAAAGGTAATACTATAAAAAATATAACAAAGCAATTTTTTTTTAAATTTTCGTTATTGAAGGAACCAGATCTTTTCGAAATAGTGGACCTATTTATCCCGAAAAATCCCATTTTCGGGATTTTGCAAAATCTCCTTGGGAATTGCCGGGAACTTGGATTAAAATCTAATTTTTTGGTTTAGGAACTGCAGATTTATTTTTAAAGAAATCCCTCACTGTGCATTGGCTAAGAAAGTGCTTTAAATAAGTTTTTTATTTAAATTAAAGTAAATTTAAATTAAATTAGTAATTGAGGGTGCCGTTGGCTGAGGTAGTTAGCAGGTTGATTAATAAACCGAAGGTCCTGAATTCGAGCCCGGTCCCTGACAGTCGTTACAAAAAACAACACTTCGCAGTTTTCTGATGTACATTACTGTTCCTTTGTATCAGTGATTCTAGGAAAGTTCAATTGATAAAGGCTTATACTGTGGTCACCGACTTCCTTCTTCGGTATTGTGTAGCAAAATCATCGCCGAAAAAAATTTTATAAAATGGCTACTAAACACAGATGCCACAATTTAATACGCCTCCTTGACACCAGAGGCGCTGCATTTTTGTTTTATTAAAAACGTGCAAAAAGCAGAGTTGTAAAATAATGAAGCTTTCTACTGTCTCTTCCTTTACCACCTGTCTTCTGCACCATTATAATTAAATTTTAAAAAGAAATTCAAATAATATAAAATATTAAATAATAATTTTTTTTAATCACAAGCCGCAACTTATGATGAAATTTGCAAAAGAAAACTGTGCCCTGGTATGTTTTATTATTTTCTTTAAACCAAAATCAACACAACGCAACAATTTTTCATATTATTTGCCGGCATTTTCTTACTGACATAAACAAATATAAATATTTCATTTAGCCTAGAGAGTTAAGCAATTTCTTTTGTATAAATTTCAGGCTAAACAAATAACAACAACCAGCCAGACCTTTGTTAGTTGGTTGTTAGTTTTGTTGTTTGCTTTAAAGGAAGTCTTAGAGGTAAAAACAGTAAATAAAGATATTTTTTAAAACAAACAGAATAATCAATTTTCCTGCTTAAATTGAATTCTTGATGATTAAAAGTGAAACCCCTTGCCACTTTCATTTAACTCGTGTCCGGCCGGCTCTTGCTTGCCTTGTTTTTTTTTTAATTTATATATATTTTTATTTATTGTTTTTTTTTCTAAAAAAAACTTTTTCTTTCCTTAGAGGAAAGCTCTGGGTTGCTAAGCAATTTGTTGGTTAATAATTTTTTTTTTAAACGAAAGGCTTAATATTCCTTATGTTCTTTATGGCCCCATCAACAATAACAAAATGCTAAAGCAATGTTAAATAATTTGAGTAAAATAATTTGTTTAAATTAATATCATAAAAAAGGTTCCTTGCACGTGTGGCTTAACGGACAGGCGGCAGGCATAAGCATAAGAAAATTTTCTTACTGAAGTTTAATTAAAATTTATATAGTAAAACAAGAAAATCATTTAAAAAACAAACATAAAAAGAAAATAAATAAAAAAATTAAAGAAAAATCAAATTAAACATATTTACTGACAGTTCAGCGGCAAGGCAATGTTGCGCTATCAAGGCCAAGCAAAGGATCAACAAGGTTGTAGCTCATTGAAGGAAAAATGCAAAAACGTTCGTGGCAGCCACTTTGTGCCGGTGCTAATCAAATAGTTTAGCCACGTTGTTTTATTATGTTTAATAAATTTTGCAATTTTTTTTTCTCATTTTAAGCTGTAATACTAAGGATGCACAGTGGTACCGGTTGCAAAAATATTGGAGCAACAACATAGTTTTTTTTCAATGTTTCATTTGGTTTTTATTGCTGTGGCAGTCCCAATAATAATAATATTAAGCCATAACTACTAAAAAAAAGCTTAAGCGATTTTCGTGAAAAAATTAAGCTCGAAAATTATGTCACTTAAGCGTTTTTGGCGATTATGGTACAATATACGTAAAAGCATTATCTGCAAAAGAAATAATGTAATATATATAATCAGTAAAGAACAAATGACAATTGCAAGACTGTTGCAAATTTATAGATGTTGAAACTGAGCTTTCATTACAGAGAAAAGATTTCAGCAAATTGAAATACGATGAAACAAAAAAATTCACATACTCCATGGGCAGAAAAGTTACGTATATAAAGCAGAAATTTACAACAACTGATACCACACACAGTGAACCAAACACAGAAGCACGCTGATGATGAAGGTTTAGTGGCCTTTGAAAACAGCTAAATGTTCCGTTCTACTACCTGTTTGTCAGAATATTTACAACTAACTTTGGTGGTATTTGTTCATTAATAACATGTAATTTGGCTTGCAAAGCCATACGAATTTTAGCCTGCTCAAATCATAAATATATAAATATATACATATAAAAATTTTTATATACAAGTAAATTTTGTATTGTTAACTTCTGGGTGGAGATGGGCGCGTGTGGTATTTTTTTCTGACTCAACACAAAGTATTCGCGACAAAAAATCAAAGCTCTAATCGGCGCTTTCGCTGACAAGCTAATTCGATCACGTTTTTCAGTTTAAGATTTGTAGCATACGCTATCGCACAATGTAATATATATATAGATAACGAATGCCATAATCTCAAGCTGTAAAAGCGTGATCGAATCAGTTCGTTATCGAAAGAGACGATTAGATCTCTGTATCTGGTTTCCGTAAATTTTATTACGACAACCTTAGCGCTGTAATAAATATAATAAAACTTTATCGAATTTGCTATTCAGTAACATATTTTATTGATATTCGCTGTCGGTTGCACAGTGTTGCCAAAACGCCGGTTTCCCCGCTATATATTACTGTATTTTGCTGTCATTAGCGGCAAGTCTATTTAAAAAACCACCAGCGGGAATTTTAGCGGAAGAATTTCTTAGTTGACGGATTTTCAGCGTTTTTCTGAAACTTATAAAGAAAGGTATTGAATCAAAATAAAGTATATTTAACGCAGCTATGCGACACGTACCTTGTTGCAAATAAAAAATTTACATATTGTGGTCGTGTAGTATAATGTGAAAATTTAAGAGTTTAAAAATAATAACATATGTATATACATACGAGTATAAAAGTGAACAAATCATAATTAGTGAATAAAATTTAATTCGAGATTAAAATTATATTACAAACTAATTTAATCATTCTTTTCGTATTAAACAAATAGTAAATAAATCTTTAAACAAACGGAAAACAACCCGAAAACTTGGTTATTGGACAACTGAGTATGAGGAAAACTAATATCAACCAAAATCTCTCAAAACAATAACTTTTTCTGAATA
This sequence comes from Tachina fera, assembly GCA_905220375.1. Taxonomy (NCBI): domain Eukaryota; kingdom Metazoa; phylum Arthropoda; class Insecta; order Diptera; family Tachinidae; genus Tachina; species Tachina fera. Next base: position 185,311,350 of record LR999963.1, read on the forward strand.
ATTTAATTTTGATTAGAGACTTTTTTTATTAAAATTCTCCTTCGAAACTAAACTTCAAACCAATGTGAATTGAGCCACTGAGTTTATTTTATCAACACTATTTTTTAATTTCCGATAGTCAGGAAATTTTAACAATATTTTACAAATACTTCAAGCAAAACGGCAAGATATTATTCCACACGTGTAGAACAATTAGTCTAAAATATTGAAAATATACTGAATCAACTTCAACATTAATATAATAAGATGGAATATGCCCTTGGATTCTACTTTTTCCTGTGCCTATGCTCTGTAACTTTGGTGAGAACTTTTCCAAACGAAAAGTTTATTCTCATTCTGTGAAACACAGGATGACTAACGAAAAATTTAGTTGCTCATGTTTCTTTTAAGCTTATTTCAGGTTGTATACAAATCAGCCTGTGAAAAACAGGACAACCAATGTAATTGTTTGATTTTTCTCGACGCGAAAACTTCTCGCAAGTTACAGAACACAGGTACTGGTTCGATGTTTGTGTATGGAAACTCTGCAGTAAAAAAAATACCTACTCAAAGAGTAGGCTGAGTTTTGCTTACAAATATTGGGGAATTATGAGATTCCAATATACATAAATCTATCCATATGTATACATATTTTATAAAATTTATATTATTCATTTTTTTTACCAATAAACCATAAAAAAGACATATGTTGGTTATAAAAAATTCAGCGGTTATATTAGCGTTTATTTTTATTCAGATAGCTGTTTTTAGCGGGTTTTCAGGGGTTATATGGTGGGAAATGCCTGCAACATTTTGGCAACACTGCGGTTGCAGAAAAAAAAGTTAAAGCAAGAAGCTCAAGTTCATTTAATTTTTTTTAATTCTTCTTTGCGATTTTCGCTTATTTTGACATTTTGTATGCTGGGATGCCTGGCGAGGAAAACACAAATGTACACTATCGTAAAAAAGGAATTATAGAATCACATTATCGTTACGAATAAATATATCGATAAATATTACTATTTTCGGTTTTCAAAAAGTTACAGAATCCAGTGCTCTAATTGTCGCTTTCGATAACGTGATAATTTGATCATGTTTTTTGAGTGTAAGATTATGGCATTCGACATCGAACCACATTGCTACATTGTTCGATAGCAAATGTTATAATCTTAAACAGAAAAAAGTGATGGAATCAGCTCGTCATCGAAAGCGACGTCTAATCGGTACTGATTACGTACGTGGCCGGATCGTGGACATCTTAGTATTCGTGTCCATCTCTACTTTTCGTTACACACACACGCACACACACATATACTCTCATACATACACACAACTTCGCTAAAATAGTTAGAATCGACTCCTGCGACCTCAAAGCATTGAACAATTTGATATAAACTGAATTTTCCAGAACTCCGACAAAATCGCTAACTTCCTATAGCTGAAAGTTAATTCCATCAAGAATTCTTATAGAATTAAATTTAAATTTAATATTTTTTATTATGCAATTGTTTTCAATTATTTATTTTATTAATCTATACAATCTTGTCACATCTGCCTTCAACTAATTTCAATTAAAATAAACCTTTTGTTAGTTGCTTAAATCACCTGGGAATTATATATTATTATAAATTTTAGATAATTAATAGTCTGCACACTCTCACACAATTTTTTACCACTTGAATTGCTATACTCCATTAATTATATACGATTAATTAAAATTGTTATTTATTTCATATTGAAATGAAAATATATTCACAAAACTAACATTCAACAATTTTAATTAGAACGCACCATATGTGTGTTGTTTGTTAAATGTAACAATTGAAAAAGAGGAATTGTATGAAAACTGAAATGTATTATTTGCATAAATAAACGAGGGTTGCACATGTAGAATTCTTCTATTTCTCATAATAACCACTTTTCCTTCCAAAAGAGAACCTTCTTTAAAATTAAATTTTTGTACTATTTATATATAACTGTAGTATATCCAAATGGTACTCGTATAATTTAATTTATGAGATCTCTTACCATATTTTCTGTTAATTTGCTGAGTATAGTCTCTTTCCCTTTCCAGGATTTTGTGTCCGAAATATTATTCGTTGAAATAAAAAAATAAATTCAGTGAAGTGCGACTTTGACCCGCGCACGAAGGGTTCCGTACGGACACTATATATGTAATTCAATACGATCTTTAGCCTATATAAAATATAGTTTGGGCATTTTTTTCGTTTTTGACGTTTTTTAAATTTTGGCGATTTTTTTTACTTTATTTATGATTTGAACGGGCTAAAGTTCGTGTCGCTTTTTCAGCCAAATTACATGTGATAATTATTAATGAACAAATAACACAAAGTTAGTTGTAAATATTTTGACACTAACACAATTTTTTTTTATTTTGACAATTTTTTTATTTCTGGCGATTTTTTTCATATAGGCGATTCTTTCGCTTTTTTGAGCTTTTTTTTCATTTTGGCAATTTGTTTAGTTTTGACCCTTTTTTTCTCCTTTTGGCGATTTTTTAATTTTTTGGCGATTTTTTTGTTTTAGCGATTTTTTTTAATTTTGGCGATTTTCGGTTTTCGGCGTTTCTTCATTTTGGCGATTTTTTTTCATTTAGGCGATTTTTTTTCGGTTTTTGGCATTTTTTTAATTTTGGCGATTTTTTTAAATTTTTGCAATTTTTTTCATATGAACAATTATTTTGTTATTGGCGCCTTTTTCGTGTTTTGGGGATTTTTTCGGTGTTTGGCGATTTTTTTTTGGTTTGGCGATTTTATAATTTTCGAATTTTTTTGATTTACCGTTTTTGAAACGTTAAAGTAATACGAAAAAGCCCTAACTCATGTTTTTCATAGTTTACAGTAGGACGAAAAACTAAATAAAAAAGATGCACTATTGATACAAAATTTTTTAAACGAAATTTTTATTAAAAACACTTTACAAATTTAGAGTTATATTAGTTTTATTATTTTTTTTTAATTTAGTTTAGTAATGGTCTATCGAAATATGTAAAAATATCGATTTCGAAAAATTATGAAATGGGGCCTTTTCGTATTAAGTCAACGAAGTTCGCTGGTAACCTCAAAATGGGCTCTGATATTTTGTTTTGGTTTTTGTCTCTGCTAGTTAAATTTAAATGCATCACCACACACATAATTTTTATTTAAACACTTGAGTACATACATGAATTCGTTTTTAAACCCCCATATTCATAAAAAAATAAAATTAATTTGAAATCCATTTTAGGAAAATTTTTTATGAAAAATTTAAAATAAAATACATTTAAAATTAATTTTAAATTTTATGAATACGGGGGAAAATATTTAATGTGATTATTAGTGCGTTAATAAATGTTAAACTTAAATTGTAACAATTCCCAATAAAAAAACAATAAATAAAAAAAATTTCCAAAATGAAAAAATGCCAAAAACCGAAAAAATCGCCAAAATGAGAAAAAAAAGTGTCAAAACAAAAAAAAGGCAAAATGAAAAAAACTTTTCCAAAATGGAAAAATCGCTAAAACTAAAAAAACGTCTGTATGAAAAAAATCGTCAAAATAATAAAAATCGCCAGAATGAAAAAAACGCAAAAAATCCAAAAAAATCGCCAAAACCGAAAAATTGCAAAAAATTCTTAAACTAAAAAATGCCCAAACCCGAAAAAACCCAAAAACGAAAAAATGCCAAAACTGTATTTTATAAAGTTCGTATTGAATTACATATACACGGCCTTATGTATAATCAAAAACTGGCATGAAGTAAGCATAAGTGACAAAGTTGAACTACGTGTTGAGGAGTTCCTCTATATTATTGCTTGACAAGTTTATTTGATCGTCCCGAGGGCTCTTTAATTACCAATAAAAAGTTTTACTAGTGAATTTAAGAAAAAACTTCTAATTCCTGGAATTTATAACATATTTTTTGCTATGTTATTCCTTTTATATCTCTCTTACTGTTAACTAAAGATTACTTTGGTTCAAATAGTTTGTGGTACAATATTCTTTCCTTAAACCACACACACAACAACATGCAACGGAGCTCGTTCGTAAAATGCTTCATCATTGGAAAGGAACACAAGCAAAAAAGGAATATGTACTTAGTTTTTCTTTTGAATTGTTGTGCATGTATGGAGTTGTGCCACAAATATTCGTTCGATGAACAAATTGAATGCCAAATACAAGTGATTTTCTTTATTTATTTTTTTTACTTTAGATAAAAATACATGCATATTTATTACAAGTAAGTGCAAGAGAATCGTTTCTGTTGAACTTTGTGCACCCTTCATTGTAAGAGAATGAAACCTCCTTTTTGGAAGGACCTTTAAATTTGCCTTCATATGGGCACCTTCCTTAAAAGTTTTCAGAATAGATTCGTTTGTGCTCTCAGCTTCGAAATCGGTAACTTCTTTTTTTAGAGGCTGTCTGACTGATTCTTTTGTCCTTATTGCTTGCTTTTATTAAAAGATTCTGCCAGTATGTATTCCATATTGAAGTTACCAAAACTAAATTCGACAGCTCGTAAGTTATTATTAATGAGACAAGTAGAAAAGCTTTAAGGCTACAAAATATATGAACACAGTAGTAACTAATGAATAATGCAAAACTACACACGAAGTAATGAATTTTTTTTTATTACTTAAGGCTGTAAAAGTACTCGTTTGTCTGTTGCAGTAGATAGGGGGAATGCGAAGGAATTTATTGTGTAACATTTCAAATTTCATTTGTCGAGTAAGGAAACATGTTTTGGTTACAAAACTATTTCAATGCACCAGAATAACTTGTACATTTTTCCTTAAACATCTATATATTTTCCCCCTCTGTGTAAATCGTCTTGCATGCTTAAGTGAAAAGAATGATGCTTATTAAAGAGAAGAAAAAAATCTAAATTTTTGTGAAGCCAAGATAAATTTTTTTGCACATCTTTTAACTTTAAATGCGAATAGTTAATAGTGTAATAGACCATAATGTTTTTTTTTATATTTTTATTTTTCTACAATTTACCTACCTGTTGCATTATGCTGCTTCGTTGTAGCATTTTATTGACTTTAAATTTACTGGGAGAAATTTTTTACTGGCATATTTGAAATATTTTTGTTGCAACTACTTACTCACTGCAACATGTTGTAGTTTTCTTGTGGTGTCTGCTTTTTCTCTATAGTAAATCATTTGTTGTTGTTTTACGATTTATTTCTTCCTTTTTTTTCTATTAAAATGTTTCATATTTCTCTACAAATTGCCTTCGAACAATTTTATGCAAAATAAATAAAAGAGAATGCAGAAAAATATTGTTGTATCATATTTACAAAAAAAAGAATAAAAAATATTACAAAATTAAATTATAAAATAAGTAACGAAATAACGTTAATATTAATAATGAAAAAAAAGAGAAAGATTGCAGGGATATAAAATTTATCCCTGCAACCAAAACGTTGCACAACATTGCAAACTCGGCTAATTTTACACACTTTTTCTTGCTAATTAAAACAACACAACCAACCAGCAGCAGGAAAAAGTTGTTAAGAAAAACTTTGCTTTAAGGAAAATAATCATAAAAATAATAAAAATTGTAATGCATACTATCAGCGGTATTTATTCTATGTAGACATTCTCGTTTAATAGATAAATCTTTCTACAAAAAAAAAATCAGGAACAGCAATAAGAGGAATAAAATTTCTCAAGAGCAATCATTTTAGAAAAGTGGTGCTTATACAGTGCTTTTGATAACTAGAGCATCACTAGAAATAAATATTTGTAATAGGCAAGAAAGATTAATTAATGAAGAATGAAGAGTTAAATAAAATATAATTAAGATTTTTATTTAAATGCAAATATTTTCAATATTAAATTATAGTTTTATTTTTTTAATTTTTTGCAATGACAAAATCAAGCAACCAATTAGCGAAAGCTTACTAAATAATTTTCGAGTAGTAAAGTGAGGCTTTGACACGTACACGAAGGATTCCGTACGGGCACTTACGAACTTTACACCATATAATATATAGTTTGGCATTTTTTTGTTTTTGGAATTTTTTTCGGCTCTTTGGCATTTTTTTAGTTTAAGCGATTTTTTTTAGTTTTTGGCGATTTTATAATTTTGGGATTTGTTAGTTTTACCGTTTTTGAAAATTTCTGAGAGTTTGCCTCTTACAGTTTCCAAGATACAGCAGGTTGTTTAAAGTACATAGTCAAAATTGCATTTACTGATAAAACACCCTTTAGTTTAGATTAATTTTTTTTTTAATTTGAGTGCTAATTGTTGTAGTATGTATTTTGCAAATTTCAAGTGTCTACATATAATTGTATCTTTTACATTAGGATTTTAATATTTGTCGCTGCCCGTTTTGGAACAGCCTATAATTTGTAACAGTCATATATTTTGTATTTTTAGCGACTAAAATTTAGCATATACTGTCAAAATTTCAGTTCTGTAGCTCTTAGAGTTCTCGAGAAAACATCCTGTGACGGACAGACGGACACGATAGCGAAAACGATAGGATTCCTTTTCACCTTTGGTGTACCGAACATTAAAAAGACACCTTTCAGAGGCTTTGAAGCTCTTTAAAAAAAGGAAGTATTCTTTTACGTTCATAAAACAAAAAAAAAAAAAAAAAGTACTTAAAGGCATACTTTTTTTTAAAAGGAAGTAATTTCTAAACAAATTTATTTTTCTTTTAAAAGTAAATTTAAAAAACTTCATAGAAAAGTAAAGAAATACCCTGCTGAGTACTTTTTTTTAAAGTACTTAAAAGAGTACTCTTTTCAGTTCTATTAACAATAATGAGTAATTTCTTAGAAAAATTATTCCTTTCCAAAGTATGTACATTAAATAATAGCACATTAAATTAAATGAATCTTCTAAAAAAAATTCCTTTTCAAAAAGTATTCTAAGAGAAGTAAGTTTTGAAAAATCACAATTGAAAAGTGCTTTTTAAAAAAGTACCCATAAAATATAATTTAAAATGATAAAAATGTACTTTTTCAAGATAGCCTTTAAAAACATATATCTTAAAAAATAAATTTCTATAAAAAAACCTTTTAAAACAGAACGACTTGTTTAAAATATCTTTTAAAAAGAATCTTATAAAGGAGTCACCTTTAGGAAAAACACCTTATCACAAGTACTCTTGTAATTGTTTTTTTAAAAGTATGTTCTTTTTTTAATGAATCTTTTAGGGAGAATAGATTTTAAAAAAAATACCATTTAAAAAAGAACGCAGAAATACTTCTTCAAAACGAGCCTTTACAAAAGGGATCTTAAGAAAAGGCCCTTTAAAAAGTATACCTCTTCAAAAAGTACCCCTGGAAAAGTATTTTTTCAAAAAGTACCCTCATGAAAGTTGTTTTTAAAAAAATTCATTCATTTGCTATTAGTACCTCTAAGAAAAGTACCTTTTAAGAGAAGTAACTTAAAAAAGTACCTCTCGTAAAAGTACATTAAAAAGATGCCTTTAAAATTTTTTTTTAATTATTAAAAAAAATAATTTTTAAAGTAAATATATGTAAAAAAATCAAGTAAAAAAGTACCTTTTGCGAAAAGTATATTTAAAAAAAATATGTGCCAAGAACGTGTCTTTAAAAAAAACCCTTAAAATAGTATTTTTTTATAAAGAACCTGTAACTTATTTTTAAATTATCAAAAATATACTTTTGAATAAAAGTATCTTCTAAAAAGTATTTAAAAATATGTATGTATTTAGATTTAATAAATTACCGTTAGAAAGCACTCTTCTGAGTCCTTTTTGAAAAAAGGATTTTATAGAAAAGTTCTTATTACAAAAAGTACTTTAGAAAAAGTGTCATGCAAAAAAATACCTCTCAAAAATGTATATAAAAATAATTTATATATTTACAATGTACATACTTTTAAATTAAAAAAAATTGGTCTGCCACAGGCAACCTCATCAATATATTATATTTTAATATCTGAATGTAAATATCGAAGCTTTGACAAATTTAAAAAGGTGACCCCTGCGGTCTGCAAAAAAACATTTTTTAAATAGTTGTGCTGTAATTAATGAAATACTTTCTTAGCACAAGTTTCATGATTTTTTGCGAGCTATAAATTTCTAATATTAGGGTGTCACATTTGGGTGGTAGGAAACGAAATTTGGGGCGTAAGTACTAGAACGGTAAACTTGAGGTCAAAGGACCCAAGAGCAAAAATATTGGCCTCCTTGAGACAAAAAAAAATCGTTTTATCAAACTTTAAGATCGGACTAAGACTGTAAATATGGAATATAAAATGAAAAATCTAAAAAGGCGACCCCTACGTTCGGCAAAAAAATAAAAAAACTTTTTTTTCTTGCAACAATACTTTATATTCGCTGATGTACGGGGCACTTTTTTTGTTGCCTGTTGGGCGAGACGCTCTACTGTACATACATACATATAAAAATTTCAAAAAAATTTCCTCATAAAAAAGGCTATCTGAAAAAATTACGCTATAAAAGGTACTTTTTGAAAAAGTACTTAAAAAATACTTTTAAGATTATTAAAAAAACATGTTTTGAAATAAAGCATTTTTAAAAAAGTAATGGAAAAAGTACCTTTTTAAAGTAGTATCTTTTGAAAAACTTATGTGCTAAAAATTTACATTTTTAAAAAAAGTTGCCTTAAAAAATAAGAAAATATTTTTGCATGGAATTATCTTCTAAAAAATTGCTAACAAAATTTACATTAAAAAACCTGTAAGGTTACAAAATATTTTGTCCAAAGTATTTTCTAAAACGGATCTGATCAAAAAAGTACTTTATGACAAACGATCTGCTAAAAAGGACTTTATTACTACAAGCAAGTGTTTTTTAAAAAGTTACTTATACGATTTTCCATTTGAAAAAATACGTACGTACCCCTTGCAAAAAGTTCCATTTAAAAAATTGATTTTTAAAAATGCTGCATCTTTTCAAAAAATTATCTTTGCAAAAATGTCTCAAAAAAAGCTGCTCACTTAAAAACAAAAACAAAATTACAGCTTGATTTAATATAGAATTTTAAATAAATATATTTTTTTATATTTCTATTTGAAACAATTTCTTTTAGTTTTGCATAAAGTTTGTTCATTTTGATTTTTACGACCTGTCAAGTTTTATAGTTTTATTTTTTTGTAGATTGATCATTTAATGTTTAATAGTATATACATTTTAAAGTATGTGTGTATGTAAATGTATGTGAATGTATGTATGTATGTATGCGTAAGTGTCAGAGTGTAGTGCATGTCGTAAAAGTGGCAACGTGTTTGATTTTAGTGAGGCAATTTTAATTTAAATAGACAATAAAATCTACTGTTTATTGCGTGTGCTGGGCTGGCTTGGCTGGCGTACAAATGACTACTCTGCCATATGAGGCATTAATATTAGATGTTGCTGGCGTGCGTGTGTGCCCACTATTCGTGTGCATGTATATTAGGTTTATAAATTTCACATAAATGTTTATAATTGCATGTACATGTTGATTACTTACAATGTTACAATATCAAGTGTTATTAAATTGTTTCTTTTTTTTGTGTGTGGTTCTTATTGCTGTTGTACTTCATCTCATTATTTTATTACGATTTTACATGCTGTTGTTGCTAATTTTAGTTTATTGTCCTCATGTACTGTGTGCAGCAATTGTAAATGCTGTTAGTGTTGCTTTAATCTCGAAACACATTTAAATATCCCTACAGCAGGGCAGCTAGCTCAGCTGTCCGTCCATCAATGGACCGAACGAACGAACAACACGTATTCTCATACATGTCACAAGTCTAATAGCAGTCAGTCATTCATTCATTCATTCATTCAGTAATTTTAGGTCAATCGATTCAATCATGGGTGACTGCATGGTTGTCTGTATTTGACCAGTACGTGTATTTACAGCAACTGATGTTGCTGATATTGTTGCTGTTGTTCTTGTTGTACGTGTGACAAATAAAATTTGTTAAATATATAATTCCTTTTAAAGTTTAAACGTACGAGAAGAGTGTATATGCTTTTGCAATTAAATGACTAATGGTTGTTTAATTCTAGTTGGGTGGTTGCTTTTTTCGATTCAATGTTTTTGTTGGGTTGGACTTTAAAGGTTCAAGTGGGTTTGGCTTGTAGAGAAATTGATTTATAAATTTTTCAGGGAGAATATCAGTTGAAATATGCTGCTATATTATATTGATTTTTTTTTCATATAGAACTGAAAAAGCTTAATTTATACTTACGTTGTATTTTTTTAGTACATTTGTACGAAAAATTGTTTAATTAAGGTCATAGTAATGAAATTGGTTGCAGTTGTTTGTCTTTTGGGAATTGGTGTCGGTAGCACAGTTCTCAGCTACTGTCAACTTAATTAAAGTTTGGCTGCTATGCCCATTACCAGACTGGTAACGGAGTTTTCCTAAAATATATTATTCGAATGAAAATAAAAATAATAAAAATATTTTTTTAAATCCATACAGGAGAATTAAGTTGAAACTTAAATTAATCCTAGTACGTGCTTACATACTAATTTGAACTCTTAACTTAAGCATATTTAAAAATTTATAGCAATGCCTTAGAATATTATTTTTCTAGATTTTATATGTTGAATTAAAAAAAAAATTTAAAATATAACTAAAACCTAAACAAAAGTATTAAGTATGTACTCGATTAAGTCTAGTACGTATATACAGTTTTGTTTAAGGTATTTGTAACGTTTTAGTTGAATTTTTAACTTCAGGATATTTAAAGATTTGTAGCTGAATTCTAGGCAGAATATTATTGTAAATCATTTAAGATTTTATATGCCTATTCAAAGACATCTGAAAGTTTTCTTTTAAGAAAGGGACGAAAAATTCCCCTATAGAGAGGAGCAGAGGGTTAAAATGTTCCACTTAAGTGTTGCTTGTGACATTTTATACAAAACTAAAGTTCAATTATGAATAATTATTAAACGATTTTTAATTTTTGATGAATTTCTGCTGTTTTATTTAAACTTTTAAAGGTTTAACTAATCATTCAGTATACTCCGGTATATCACCATCAGTAGATTGATGCTATACCAAGGCTGCCAAACTATCCAGATTTTCTTTGAAAGTCAGTGCAACATTTATAATAAAAAGGACTTTTATTTAAAATTAATTTTAAAAATTTATTTGGTGAGCGACTGTAGCACGCTCTGAAATTATAATTTAAAATGCCTACTTACTACAAAAATATTAAGGCTTATATACTACTTATGAGAAGATTCTAGATTTAGAATTAATACGAAATAAATGGAAAATTACAAACCAATTGAAATATGATAAATGTCTTAAAAGCTAAATGCCTAAAATTAGTATAAACATATGGTGGGAAATTAAAGTGTAATACGATCCATCCTTTAAATATTATTTCATTCCCACAGCAAACAATCACCGCTAGTATGCGTTCAAGGTTAGTACGATATTTGACTCTTGAAATTATGCATGCAGGCACTTAAAATAATGAAAACAATTAGTGCTGTATTTAAAAGAATGTGATAATGCTACACCTCCACTTTTCGCAAGAATGTTCATACAACGTTAGTTTTATGGACATTCTTTTACATTTAATTTATAATATATTTTTAGTTAATGTATGTTTATTAATATTATTGTTATTACTATATACTGCGCAGTAAAATATTAAGTTCTATTAGGTAATGTATAGCTTAAGTCTATTTTTATGCACTACTTGTTGCTTATTAGTTTTCTTATCAAATATTGTTATATTATTTCTTATATCTATGTTTTGAATTTCGTATGGTCCTTTATAGTTTGGCTCTATTTTGTGACCTGATTCATTTTTAAGTAAAACTAAATCTCCTATATTTAAATTACAATCTATAATGTTTCTATCATAATATTCTTTTTGTCTAATTTTATTCTTATCTAGTAATTGTTGGGCCCTCTTATAAGCTACTTCTAACCTAAACTTTGCTTCCTTAGCGTAATTATCTATATTATATAATGGAGTTATTCTATCTACTTCAGTAAATTGCTTAAAGATGTTGGGTAGTTTTGCAAACACCAACTCAAAAGGACAATAATTATGTACAGTTGATGGCGTCGTATTGAAACAATACGTGAAATATCTTAGCCATTCGTCCCAATCGTTTTTGTCTACTGATATGTAGGAACGTACATATTCGTTAAAAGTTCTATGACTTCTTTCAATTGTACCTAAGGTTTGGTGATGGTGTGCAGTGGAAGTTAGTTTTTCAATTTTGAGGAGATTGCATAATTCTGCTAATATAGAATTTTTATATTCCGTACCCATGTCCGAGATGAACGTCTTCATTGGACCATAGGTAAGTATAAAATTTTCAAATATCGCCTTAGCGATTGTTTTAGCGCTTTTGTCTTGTATTGGTATTGTCACTAAATATTTAGTTAAATCACATATTATTGTGATTGCGTATTCATTTCCGAGTAATGATTTCGGAAACGGTCCTATTGTGTCCACGTACACCGTGTCAAATGGTTTTGATGGTGTTGGTGTAATTGTCATTGGGCTTTTAGAATGTTTTAGTGTTTTGGCAGTTTGACATTTATGACATTGTTTTACATATTTAGATATGTCTTTTGACATATTTTTCCAATAGTAATATCTTTTTATTTTTTCTAATGTTCTATATATTCCGCAATGACCTCCTTCGATGGGATCATCATGATATTTCAGCATAGTTTCAAGAATTACCTTAGCATTCTTATTATTAATTTGGGTCACCTCATTTAGTAGCGCTACTATTATATTTTTTAAGTATTTATTGCCCATTTCTTTAAAATTAATTATTGAGATAAATTCGAAAATTTTCTCTGTAGGTGCCACTTGTAATTTACTAATATTGTATTTACCGGCCACTTTTTCGAGCCTAGGGAAAAACTGTCCTAAGTCAAGATTCCCTTTAGTAAATAAATCATTAATTTGTACATGTGCAATTATTGATTTTCCTCTTTTGATGTAACATCTACCGGGAATAATTTTTAATTTGCAAAATTTTCTGACGTCAGTATTATTTAATGGTACAAATATATTGGGCTTATTATTATTGTTTATTTTATGCTGATTGTTTATTTTATTACTATTCTTTTTTATTTCTTTATTGGTCATCGATCTTGTCGTGACTCTCAATATAGAACAAATGTTATTATTCATGTCTTTAAGATCTTTTATGGTAACGCGCGATAGTGCATCGGCAACATAGTTATCTTTTCCCCTAAGGTATTCAACCGTAAAATCATATTCCTCTAAATCGAGTCTAATTCTTGTTAGTTTGGAGCTTGGATTTTTCATTGAAAACAAATAAGAAAGTGGTCTGTGATCTGTGCGGACAAGAAAGTGTTTTCCATAAATGTATGGTCTAAAATGTGTTATGGCCCAATGTATGGCCGTTAGCTCTTGTTCTATTGTTGATTTGTTGCTTTCACCTTTAGTAAATGTTTTTGATGCATAAGCTATTGGAAGGTGTTTACCCTCATACTCTTGTGTTAATACTGCTCCACAAGCATATTTGCTTGCATCTGTTGTAATGCAAAATTCTTTAGTGAAATCTGGGTATTGCAGTAAAGTAGGACTCATAAGTGTCTTTTTGAGGTATTTAAATGCAGAGTCGCACTCTTTCGTCCATTCAAATGGTGTATTTTTCTTTGATAATTTTGTTAGATGTCGAGAGTATTCAGAAAAATTTTTAATGAATCTACGGTAATAGTTACAAAACGCTACGAATCTTTTGGCACTGTCCGCATCTGTTGGTGTAGGATAATTTTCAATTATTGAATATTTATTATCATCTGGTAGTATTCCTTTGTCTGTGCATTTGTGACCAAGGTAAGTTACCTCTTTCCTGAAAAATGAGCACTTTTCTGGATGAAGTTTTAAATTGTGTTTGCGACATAGATCAAAAACATTCTTTAAGTTTACTAGCATATGTTTTTCCGAACATCCCAGAACAACTAAGTCGTCCATATAAAGGAAAGCTTGATCTGGATTCAATCCACTAAAAGCAAGTGTCATCATTCTTTGGAAAGAATTGGGAGCTATTTTTAAACCGTATGGTAATCGTGTGAATCTATATGATCCATTATTTGTTGAGAATGACGTTAAGTCTCTTGAGTTTTTATCCAAACTAATTTGATGGAATCCTGACATTAAATCTAAACAAGAGAAATATTTTGCTCTGCCCAGTTGGTCTAGAATGTCATCTATTCTGGGTAATGGGAATTTGTCTGCTATCAATTTCTTATTTATTTGTCTGTAATCTATAACCAATCTCCATCTTTTGTTTTCAGAATTAGGCAATGATTTCTTTGGTACTAATAATATTGGGCTATTGTATTCAGATTGTGATGGTTCGATGATATTGTCGTCTATGAGCTTTTTTACTTGCTTATCAATTTCTTCTTTGTGTGAATGTGGTATTCTATAATTTTTGATGTATACAGGTTGTGTATCTTTTATTCTCAACTTTTGTTCATAGAAATTATTAGTAGTTATTGTTTCTGTTTCTAAACCGAAAATATCACAATATGAGGTACATAGTGCTGTTAAAGTATTTTTAAACTGTTCCGGAAAATTTTTCTTTAAGATTTTTAATACTTCTTCATTTCTATTTGTATTTATTTTAGGATTACTTTTAAATATGCTGTAGTTTGAAATGTTTTCGGTTTTTATTTTGTTTTGTTTGATTTTGATGATGTTATCGTTAGTGTTAAGGATTCTGATAAATGCATTATTTGTTGTTACCAATGTATTTGCTATAAAAACACCTGGTTCTATTTCTTGATTAGGGATTAATAATTCATTGTCTGATGAAATTAGTTTTATTTGTCGTATAACTTCGGATCTTGGTGGTAAAATTATGTCATTACCATTATTTGTGATTGGTATTTCTATTGGATGTGCGATATAAAATGGGCGTAGGATAAGGTAATCAAAATCATTATTGAAATCTAATATGCAATTATATTTTTTAATGAAATCCATGCCAATAATGCCATCGCATGGTATTGGGAAATTGTTTTTTACTACTTGAAATTTATGAGGTATTAAAAAATTTTTGTGTTTTAAATCAAAAAATATACTACCGATTGACTGTATTTTACCTTGTCCTATTCCGCTTAATGTTGTTGTTTTATAAGTATTTATTTGATTTATGTTGAAATGTGTTATTTTTATTAGTGAAATATCTGCTCCTGTGTCTATTAGTAATGTTATTGGGGTGTTAGTATTGGCTATTTGTAATTTAACGCAGAAACATAAGTTGAGATTGAGATTGTATACCTTATTATTTATTGAATTGGTCTTAGGGGAACATCCTGGTTTTCCGAATCAAATTCGTTTGATTCTGTTGCTCTAACATAGTTTGTATTTCTACTGTTGTTGTTAGATCTTCGCCTGTAATTGTTATTTGTATTGTTGCTACTTCTGTTATTATTGTTATTGTTATTATAGTTTCTATTATTATTAATATTTCTATCTTTTGGGTAATTATTTCTTCCACGAAATCTTGTGAAATTTCCACGGAAATAGTTATTCCTGTTATTTGGTCTTTGACCAAAGTGAAGTATGGCATTTTGTTGTCCAGTTGCTTCTGTGCAACTGTTTATAAATTTAGTAACAGCTTCGTTCATGCTGTTAAATTGGCCTGCTTCCATGATAAGTTTTACCTTATCTATGGTGCAGTTTTTAGTGAGAGCTTTTACGGCAACTTGTGTTGAATATTTTGTTGCTAGCTCATTTGTTAATCCGTCAGATATGTAGGCTGTTTCCAATGATTTTGTAAGAAGTTCTATTTCATTACAATAAGCATTGGCTGTTTTATTATTTTGTTTTGTATTTAAAATTTTTGCAGTCAAGACTTCTACTGATTCGCCTCTGACTGAACTTTTGAGTTTATCTATGATTGCCGAAATTGTGCTTTCTTGGTCAATTAAATTTCTAGCATTACCTTTTAGCTTTGTTTTGATGATAGAAATGGCTATGGCCTCGTGTGTGTCTTTTATTGTGTCTATTAATAGTAAGGAATCAATAAATGCTCTTAAATTTTCTGGTTTGCCATCAAAATCTATAATTAGTTTTGAGGCTGTATTGAGGAATTCTATTGCTGTCTGTGGCATTATTGTGTTTGGTTTTTCTTCTAATTGCGAAAGGTAACTGTCAACTTCTATTATTGTATGAAGACTATCTGTTATGTTGAGTGAAATATTTTTCTTAATTAGCAAGTTTGAAAGTTTATTTCTAATATCCTGATAGAAAGCGTCTGCAGCTATTTTATGTGGAGTAGCTAGTTTTTCATAATTTTCATTTAAAGTTTTTCTTATTTCTTCTAAACTCTGTAAGAGAATTTTAAGGTGTTTTATTAGAGTTTCTTGGCTAATTTGTCTGTCTATATTGAGACATTTATAGGATTTATCAAAGTTTATTTGGATTTCTCTACAGTATTTTATGACAGTTAACCAATCCATAAGTTATAAAAAAAATATTAAAGTTTTCTTTTTTCTTTCTCAATGCGTTCAGACCATTTTATTGCTGCTATTGTTTCCTCTTCTAATCTTGGAGCATTTATAATATCTTCTTCAGTAGGTGTACCTTCTAAACCTATTAGTTTCCATAGTTCAGCTAACCAGTTAATTTTTTCTTCTATACTCATTTCATTTTCATTTATGGTTTCGGCCCATTGTATTGGGTTTTTAGATTTATTTTTGTTTTTGTTCCTATTCATTATAAAGAACCATTTACAATTTATTTTGCCAGAAATAATTTAAGGAAAAAAAATATTATAAAAATTTTATATACATATATTTTGAAGATTTTGCAGATTTCATGTACTTTTACAGTGATTTTGTTATAAAACAAGTTTTATTGTTAATTATATATTATTTTGTTAAAAATATTTTGTATATATATATTTTTTTTTTTCATTAGTATTTTTAGACAATCACAATTTATTAAAACTTAATTAAAATATTTTTTTTTTTTTATAATAAAAGGATTTTTTTTTTTTTTTTTTTTTTTTTAATTTTTTTTTTTTTATATTTTTTTTTTTTTTAATCTCTTTTAATGTTTGTTTAATATTTGTAATTTTATTTTTAATGATTTGGAGTTCTTCTCCTTTTGTATAAAGTTCTTGATGTAGGAGTACCCTCAGCTCTACCTTCAGTTTGTTTCTGCGGCCTCCTCTTGATTTATGGACGTTTGGAATTGGAAATATAGGATATGTTGGCTCCTCCGGCCTTTTCTTCTTGATTATAAGCGGTTTTGGTCCTTTATTTAAAATTGCTGGTTTCTCACTAGGATGAGCGCCCTCTTCTAGTAGCTGCTTCCAACGGACTTCCGCCTCTGCTATATCCTTGAGGATCTCTTCCAAAGATTGTTCCATGTATTAGGTTCTAAACAATTTTTTCACAGAATACGACTGAGCATAAGCTATGTATGCCGTATTCTAGTGTCCTTTTTCTTTAAAACTTACAGCAAGAAGGATAAGCAATAATTGCTATGTAGTCCTTTTGCTTTACCGTTTTTAAAGTGGCAGGATCGCCATGCAACATTTATAATAAAAAGGACTTTTATTTAAAATTAATTTTAAAAATTTATTTGGTGAGCGACTGTAGCACGCTCTGAAATTATAATTTAAAATGCCTACTTACTACAAAAATATTAAGGCTTATATACTACTTATGAGAAGATTCTAGATTTAGAATTAATACGAAATAAATGGAAAATTACAAACCAATTGAAATATGATAAATGTCTTAAAAGCTAAATGCCTAAAATTAGTATAAACATATGGTGGGAAATTAAAGTGTAATACGATCCATCCTTTAAATATTATTTCATTCCCACAGCAAACAATCACCGCTAGTATGCGTTCAAGGTTAGTACGATATTTGACTCTTGAAATTATGCATGCAGGCACTTAAAATAATGAAAACAATTAGTGCTGTATTTAAAAGAATGTGATAATGCTACATCAGTCATTGATTTGCGCAAACTTATAGACGAGTTCGTGATTCTTATTCAACGAATATATAACTAAAATGTTGATTGATTATTTTATTTGAACGTCTCCAAAGAAGCGTCAATTAAACGACAATCATACACATTAAATGATTGACGCTTTTATTTGATCGTCTCCAGAGCACATTACAAAACCTTGAACTCTTATGCTTAACAGAACATGCACCAAATGAGAATTACTAGGTAGTATAACTAATTATAATTGAATAAGATTTTAACGTAAGCTTTAAGAACTTGATATTATTTTGATCTCCTCTGCCAGAAGCAGAGCCTTGTTATTTATTTCTATAATGTAAATTTAAACTGAAAAGTAGAATGCTTAAGGAAACTGCACACTTATACAGTTTTAAATGCCCTACTGTTGCTGTTGAATTACAACTATTTTTATATATTTTATATTGCATTATATGCGGAGTGTATGCTTGCATATTTTATTCCATTTCAATTGCATTTGACATTTTGAATTACGTTAACCTAAACGGGGAACATTTCAAGAGCTTCTCAAATTACCGTGATCCCATTGTCATGTTAATTTTCTGGTTGCTGAAACTAACGTTTGCGACATAACATGATGACGTGGCCAAATAATGCAAAAAACATTGCCCGCAAAGCCATGAAAAAAGTTTATATATTCTTAAGAAATAATGAGAGCTAAAATCGGCAGAGGCGTGTAGCTGGTGAAGTTTTTAAGGTTCAGCATACTAACATACAAAATATAAATAAAAAATGCTGTGAATAAGTTTCATAAAATTCACTTTGATACAAGAAAACTTACTTCTTTCCTTTATAAAATGAGAAAGACATACTTATCTTATCTTATCTCAAGTGTATCATTGAAGTTTTATTTTAAACTTAAATTAAGTGACGGCTCACGATTTCAAAGCAAATTTTAACAACGATATGGAAATTATATTCTCCAAAGAGTCTGTCAAAAAAAAAAAACAAAAACTACCAACAGCACTCAAGAATAACTGAAAACTTTTACACCACACAAAATCATCAAATATGAATTTGCAAAACTTTTTCTAATAAAATGTTATTAAAAATTTAACATTCATAAAAAAAGGAAGTGGGTTTTTAACAACTCAACTTGGGTTGCACAAAACTACAATACAAAACGTTTTTAAGCCATTAAATAGACATTTCGAGGAAAGTTGCTTGCCAGACAATCCTGTGACCCACAACAACAATTAAAACTCTGCAGCAACGCATCTGCTCCTAAAAAAAGTAGTTTAACAAAAACGAAATAAAATAAGAGTACTACAAGCAAGTGAGAAAATATAAATATTTAAATAAGTTTTATATTTCGTTTCCTTTTTTTCATTTCATACTGGTCTTAGTAATGATTTTCAACATGCGAGTAACAACAACAAATACTCTAGCATAACCGCCAGAAAAGCTTAAAAAACGTAATTTTCGAATTTAATTTTTTTTTTACTAAAATCGATCACTTTTAATTGTAAATAATCGTTTTTCGTCAAAAAAACCAAGTCGAAAAAATTTGTAAGTTAAGCTTTTTTGGCGTTTATGGGTCGATATGTAAACAACAAGTGCAACAGCAGATGTTGAAAGAACCATAGTACCAGGTTAGTAGCAAGCAGCATAATTATGAATTTTTTTTGTAAATAAGTGGCCATTGAAACAATTTTTTTAAAGCTTTTGAATTCTTGACACGAAAACAACACACAATAAAAAAAGAACTCAACCAGCAACCGTCAATTGTATTAAAATAATAATAAAAATAACACACTGCCTGCCACACATGCAAACGAATGATGAATGTTGTTAACACTCACATATTCGTACTTATGCATAAAATAAGTTACATTTGAAAATGGTGTTTGTAAAAGCAGAAGGCAGCATATCAAATGAAATGTTTAGCAGTAGCCAAATCCTTCTAGAAGGCCTTTTTTTGGCAACTTTGATATTTTTTGATGTGTAAACATCTATACGCTAGGGGGTAAAAATCTTTTTCACAATACAATCACAAATTTTTAGTAAGATCGATCGTAAAGCGTTATCAAATCGGTGTGAGCTATGTATGAGTGTATTAGTGTAATCATGCGAACAAGAAGTACAGAGAAACTTATCAGCTGCATAGAAATACACTCAACCGAATTTTAAAGCATACCCTTAGGAGTTAATTTTAATAGAAATTGCTTGTGAAGTGTTATAGTGTTGCCAGTAGGGATAATTTTGTTAAAAAGTTGAAAAATATAAAATAAATAAAATAAATATAAACTTTTAAATAAAAGAGCGTTTTAAATGTCAAATATTTGTTTAAAAGATATATAGCAGTCCTTATAAAGAATTTATATTATTATATTATAATATATTCTCATTACGTACTGTTGCCTTGCACTGAAGCTGGTGCACGATATCAATCTCCATCTCATGCAAATTAGTATGGGTGGAGATTTTTATACAAATTTTGCAAACCCACAGTCGCAAGCTTTATAAAAATTTTTATTTGACGTTTTCCACTTGCATATGAGCAATTCTCCACAAATTCCACTACTACAGATGCAGTTTTGCATAGATTTTTAAATACAGTAGAGTCAAAAATTTATATATCTTATTTTAGTTAACATAAGCCAATATTAAAAAAAATCCATTACTAGATGTTTACACATCTTCCCTCTGATCGGACTCACATTGGTTTATTTAAATAAAGTTTAATATTTTTCAATTTGCCTTTTGAGTACTACTACAACTAATTGTTAAAAAAATTTAAAAAATTTAAAAATGTATTCAGTATCTAATAAAGATGTTTCTTTGATAACCTTAATGGTTAAGACTTTTTAAATTATTGCGCTCTTGAACTTAATTCTCAATAACATTTTGCGAATTTTTCTACAAACATACGAAGTTTTTTTTTTAATTTTTGTCAGAATATTTCTTTCGTTAAAATCTGCGGAAGCGAAATGCTTATAGACATTGCTCTAGCAACACACAAACAAAAATTCTTTCAAAGATTCTCATTTTCTCTTCCCAATCATTTATTTGAAACAACAAAGAAAATTTACTTGGATTTTACTTTACATTACTTTATTTAACGCTGCATGAAAAATCAATTACCAAAAATCAAATTAACAAAAAATGTCGGCAACAATGAAATGTATAAACAAACTTATTCATACATACACACATACATTCATACGCACTTAACCCACGAAAAATCAAAACAACTATGTAACTACTCTAATTATAATTGAAACATCATAATGAGCCTTAATAATGTAATAAGCTCAAACAATTCTGCATACAGTGTATGTACATATGTATATGGCTTCCACACGCCACAAACATATGCATGTAAATATGTATGTATGTATGTATGTATGTATATTTGTAAAAACATCCGAAGTGCCCTCTCAATTATTATGAAATTAAATTTTGTTGTTATTATTTTAATTATTAACACAAAAACAACACCAACAACTCCTCTCACTCTTGCTGTTATTTTTCTTAAGAAGATGTTCAGTCTTCTTTTAGTTCTTACCCGCTTTTTGTTCGTTGCAGATCGTTTTGTGTTTAATTAGTTTGTTTGTTTAATGCAATTGTATTATTGTGGATATTTTTTAACAGAAAAAGCTAAAATTTAACATATTGTGTAACAAATATTTAAATATTGTTAAAAAACACAAATATTTAAAAAGTTTTATTTACGGCAAAGTCATATTTAAAGTTCTAGTCGAAACCAAATTTATATGCAAAAGAGGTAGTTTACACGAGAACAATTTTTAAGCCGCACAATTTTTGTTCTTTTCCAAATTACACGAGACTAATTAATTTGGCATAAAATGTATACGTATACACAGCTTTGTGTGTTAGTGTTTTATTTATTCATTTGAAGTTTAGTTTTCGTTATAAACGTATCGGAACATACTTGCAGGAAAAATGGTAATAAATGAGCAATTATTTATTATTGGCAATATTTACTAAAAAAATTAAAATTTAAAAATTGTTTTCATTATCTTTTATGAATTAATGCGAAAGTGTATTCATATTTCTAAATAGTTACATTATCCCGAATTACTTTTTGTAAATTTTTTTAAAAGAATTAAATAAAACTTGTTAAGGTTTTTTAAAACAAATTTTCGTTAAAAAATTTTTTAAAAAGTCTATAAAGCCTTAATAATTTTTATAAATAAGACTGATATAATTTATTTAACACGAAAAAACAATAAATTCTCTTATTAGTTTTAAACTTTGTTGACGTGACCAACCCCCTTCTTCTTTTAAATGCATGTTTCCACGACGATGGCCAACTAAAGACTAAATACGCTCTGTAAAATAAAAAACACCGAACCTGTGCTTTCGCAAGTGTGTATGTATTGGTTTTGTGGTGCTAATGCGGGGTTGAAGATGGTTGAAAAAATATGCCAACCAAAAAAACCACTCTCTTCACCGAATTTGCCTACAAACTGGCATGTAGTGCCAGCATAATTAATCCCGTGTAAACTACCTCAAATAGAATAAGAAAAATTAACTGTTCGGTGTGTTGTTGTTGTTTTTATTTATAGTGTAACTGATTTTTACTTAATAGTGCTTGTGTTTGTTTTTGTTAATGTTTTTGTCACATCACATACATATGTATGTATGTATGTATGTAGCTGGTAGGCAAAATGCTTTCATATGATGGGCAAGTGCATTCGTTCATAAAAAATGAGGTATGTATGTATGTATGTATTTGATTTGTTTTTTGTGTGTATTTTATTTGCAAGAGGGGCTGAATGCAAACTAAAAGCAACGGTGTCAATTTAGTTTTACGCTACATTTAACACGTTTTAACTACATATGCAAATGCGCTTTTTAGGATTCCGTACACCAAAAGTGAAAAAGAACCCTATTGTTTTCGCTACGATGTCCGTCTGACCGTTACACGCTATTTTCTCAATAACCGTAAGAGGTACCATCCTGAAATTTGGACAGAGTATGTAGAACCTTCGTCGCTACAACAACAACAACTACATGAGAGTTAAAAATTAAAAGGGTGTTCCAAAACCAGCAACGGAAAATTTTAAAATTTTATGTAATATACATACAATTGCATGTACATATGTATAATGACACTTGAAATTTGTAAAATTAGTGTATTTTCGAATAGACTACAACAATTAACACTAAAATTTCAAAAAATTTAAATTGAAGGGTGGTCCATCAGTTATTGGAATTTTAACTATGTAATTTTGACAGCTTATTATTTATTATTTATTATATTACCGTAAGAGGTATACTCGTGAAATTTTCAAAAACAATAAAACTAAAAAATCGGAAAATTATAAAATCGCCAGACCAAAAAAAAGAAAATCGCCAAAAATTTAAAAAAAAATTGCCAAAACGAAAAAAATCGCCAAAATCAAAAAGAAAATTCTAACACTAAAATAAATCGCAAAATTCGAAAAAATCGGCCAAATGAAAAAAAATCGCCAAAATGAAAAAAAAACGCAAAAACCAAAAAAAAATCGCAAAAACGCGAAAAAGACCAAAACCAAAATAATTCTCTATTTGAGAAACAAATTGCCAAAATGAAAAAAAATCGCCAAACTGAAAAAATAGCCGAATTGAAAAAACGCCAAAAACCGACAAAATCGCCAAAATGAGAAAAAAAGTGTCAAAACTAAAAAAGCGCCCAAATGAAAAAAAAATCGCAAAAATGAAAAAACCCCAAAAACAGAAAAAATCGACAAAAATCGCCTAAATTCGCCAAAATTAAAAAAATCGCCAAAATTAAAAAAAGACAGAAACCGGAAAAATCGCTTAACCAAAAAAAGTCCCAAAAATTAAGAAAATTGCCAAAATTAAAAAAATCGCCAAAATGAAAAAATACACCAAAATTAAAAAAAATCCAAAACTAAAAAAACGTTTAAAGGCGAAAAAACCAAAAACGAAAACAATGATTGTGTTCGTAAATGCATCTCTGCTCTGCATCATACGTGCAAACTTTTATTTAAAATGCAATACAAGTTCGCTGATAATCCGTTTTAGTAGTAATCATGTTTGTACAACATATTGGACATTTATTTATGTGTTATCTACTTCAGTGAACCAGTTAAGAACAGTTAAATTTTCATTTTATATAGGATAAAGTTCATATTGAATTACATATCTCGTGTCCGTACGGAATCCTTCGTGCGCGGGTCAAAGTCACACCTTCACTGAATTTATTTCGTCTTAGCGCCCTAAATACTTGTAAAAAATGCGCTAAATTAGCGCGTTTTTAATAAGTTCCATAATAAAATTTCAGTTTAATATATCATCACTTGTGATATGCTGGATATATTATTAATATTACTTATGTACGTATTTAAGAAAATTTTGTTTACTCTTGGAATCTTTTGCATTTTTTAATCGCTTTTAAATTTAAAATAAGAAGATAGTAAAACTTACCAGTAATTTTTTATCATAAAATTTTAACATGTTGCATATCCAACTAAAATTTTTAATCCTATTACGTACATATATGTATATATATTTAAAATTCATAACTAATATATTTACTACATTTTATTCTCACATCTACGAACGAGTATTGTTAATATTTAGCTCCACATTTACTTGTGTTTCCTATTTGGAAACTTCCATGTGTTTGATATCAAATATTTTGCATTTCCTGCAAATTCTGCAACAATTGAAAGCATTGTACTTGTTCTAAACGATAATAATGTTTTTGATATTGTTATTGCACTGCTACTGACTGTTCCATATTGTCAATAGTTTGTTGTATTTGACTATAAAGTTTTTATGCGTTTTGTATGTTAAAAATGATATTGAGCTGTATCTGTAGTTGTAATATTTTTGGAAAGTGTTTATTTCTTAGAAAATTGTTAACATATTTTTTGTATGCAATATGATTTGTACTTTTGTGTATATTTCCTTATTCCTTATTCATATCTGTGGAATTGCTATTAGAAATAACTTTTTTCTAAGCTGGGAATTTAAATGTTTATTGTTATAAGCTGTTACAAGTTAAATGTTTGTTAAAAGTACTCGTATGACAGTATTGTCAAGAGGGTTTTGTATTTTATTTTTATTTTTGGGTTTGATTAAGCAATTATTGTGAAATCGTTGACAAAAATAAAAAGACCAGTTTTGAAAAAAAAAGTTTAAATGATGATTAGTTTAGTTGAAACAGTTTTGTCCTCCTACGTTATTTTATTTGAACTATTGTTAAAATTAATGTTGGTTTAGCTAACAAAATTTCTATGAGAAAACTGACTTAAAGATTGATTTATCGTTCTTTCGCTCGCTATGTTTGTACAGAGTTTGAAATTCAATATACAGTGACTAACAGTGAAAATGGTGCACCACATGAAATTGCTTTTAAAACCATTTTTTTTAAATTAAACCGAATTATTTTAAATACACACTTATTAGTTTTTGAAATAAAAACGACAGTTTTTAGACATTTATAGATTCTTAAGCCCGGGTTTCGTTTTTTTTTTTTGGTAAAAACCCGGTTTAGGTTTTTTTGGTTGAATTATATTTAAGTTTTTTTTGGTTCTGCAACAAAAGTAACTATAAGAACTGCGCCGTTTCCATTTTCTCTCAATTTTTGAAATTATGAATTTCTTATTAAAATTTTTATTTTTTAGAATATTTAAATTTTTTCCCCTTAAAATTCACAGCTTTCAGTTATCTGGCATAAAAATTTATTTCATTTATTAAGTTTATCTCACTCAGCTTTCAAAAAAAAAAAATAGAAGTATGCCAATAAAAATGTTATAATTTATTTGCATAAATTTTTTTTATTTTATTCTTTGAAGGTGCCTGTTTGCCCGTATATCGATAGTGTGTTTGTACAAGCAAATTGCAAATTTTGATTTTTAATTTAATCTGTTTGTTATAAAACATTTAAGTTGGTGTGTTATGCAGTTTATTTATTTTTTATCTCTCATGCTCTCCCCCAGCTTTGCAGTTGCTTTCTCTAGCTTGGTTTTTGCCACTGAATCCCCATACAGTGAAATATTCCCTGTGAAAAAAATCCCTACCATGGAATAAACAGCTACATGCAACACAACAGAATAAATGCAACAAAATGCCATTAAAAAAGAAGAAGAAAAAAAACTAAATTTATTTATTTTGTTGGGATTTTTTCCACATCTCTTGTTTTTACAATTTGCATAAAGATTTTCGCATTTTTTGCATTGCAATGTTTGCGCAAATATACACGCTTGCACACGTCAATTAGCGGGGCTCAAGAATTAAATGGCAACTTTTGAAAACTAGAGAGTAGAAAAATTTCCGCACGGTTTCTTGGCATTGCCGGGGAGGATAAAATTCTTGTTAAACGCATGCATAAATACTTTAGAACATGGCAGCTCAAAGTAGCATCAGAATGCTAGACTTCAATCGGATTCTCATTAGAACAATGCACGGAATACTCGACCAAGTTTACTAAACTGAACACAGATGGTCATGCTCGTGCAGCGCTCTACTTGTTATACAAATTAGCACACATTAACTAATGCATTTGTTTCCGCGACCAGCACGGCTTTGGAACAATGCTGACCGTTTCATATCTCAGCTGAGCTTGTATGGTTTCATATACATGTATTCGTACGCAGTTAGTCGTGATCAAGACAGCAATATAGATCCACTAAAGTTGTTCTTGTTTATGTATGGAGTCTGCACTGGCTCACGTATTTGTGTGTGTGTACATTTCTTACTAAGCAAAAGGAATAACATGGCCCACTTGACCAGAGATTCGATATACTGCATACGGACTTATCAATAGAAGGCGTGGCGAGGCAAATGAGATGGAACAAGATATTCCTGATACCGAATTTTTTCCATGTCACTATCCTATTAGCATATATGTACATTCATGTACACCTCTAATATTCGTATATGAACATGCATATAAATACATTAATTTAAATGCAAACCCTAAGCCACATGCAAACATGCAGTACACACCTACAGCCATACATATCTGTTAAAGTCCTGCACAATACCACTTATAAGATCTTTTAAGGCATAAGGGATTTTTTAAATGCATTAGTACAGCGAAATCTTCTAAAAGAAATTGCTAAACAACACTGTTGGCAAGACATTTGTTTCAGTTATTGCTGGTATAGGACGGAAGAATTTGTGATGCTTGCTTCTTCATACACATGGGCGAGTATACAATCATCATGCATCTACATTAGGATGGCCGTTATTTTACTTTTTTGTTTTCTTCTCTTCTGACCCCCCAAATCGATTCAGTTTTATGTAAAAGAAAATACAAAAAAATTTTATACCGATAAGTTGTGTTTTAGGGGGTGCGTCCGCCCTCAAAGTTGCCCCTCAAGCCCATATATTCAATGTATTTTTCTTTTCTTTTTTAGTTTTATTTTGACGAAATGACTATGTATGAAATAGTTTAACATATATAAGCTTTTATAGTACATGCTTAAACTAAAAAAAAAATCATTTAAATATAATTTTGTCACATAAAATTGTTGGTATTTTGTTGGTTATTTTCCTCATTTATGTTGTTGACTTGAAGAGCTAAAATATTGCCATATGTTATATTCTTGTAAAATGATTTTATTTAAAGATAGTCATATGCAAAAAATTACATTGAAAAATGGACTTGAAAGCCAAGTTTGAGGGCCATACGCACCTACTAAAACGCAACTTATGGGTATAAAATTTTTGTGTATTTTTTTTTTACATCAAACTGAACTGATTTGGGGGGTGAGAGTAGAAGAAATAAAAAAAGTCTCCATACAATTAAATGCTACTCTAATGTACATACATACATAAGTTGTTTGTACGCTCTTTTATTTTTCTCCGCACATACAAACGCACGCATGCATTGACATTAGTTGTGTGGTCTTGCTTTAAAAAATCACCCTAAAATATATACTAGCTTGCCATCTTCATCTTACACACACACACTAAAACATACAATATGCAAAATAACAAGCATACACGTATCAACACTACTTCTTTTGAGTGTTTGTTACGAATAAGAAGTCTTCGCGACATCGCTTGCAAGCACTCATATACACGAACATTAATACATACATTTAAAAAACAAGACGTATTTACATTTCAAGACTGTTTAGGCAGGCCTCTAATATCTGTATACCTACTAGTATGTATATACATATGTATGCACTTGTATGCAACAAAATTTATCTAGGGTATAGAGTTTTTAGGTGGATACCGGAACAAAACCATTTCTGACATGTAATACCCCTGGAAATATGAATAGAAAATGTTGTAAAAAATCTCACATACAAGATATAGTTGTTTGCATGTACATATGTATGTATGTATGCGTGTTTAGTTTATGTGTATGAGTGTGAGTCTCTGTATTAGTATGAAAATTTCATTTTCAGTTAAAGCAATAGGAATATGCTAATATTATAGTAAGAATTTGTATTGCATGTTTGTGAAGAACTACGAAAAAAGTGAAGTACAAATGGGGAAAAAACAACCTAATACGAGTCCATAATTTATACGGCATTTATGAATAAACGCAGGAACATAGAAGCATTTATACATTCTATAACAGTTGTGATGCAAAAAGGAGCACAAATTAGCAAGTATGAAAGTTTTGTGAGGGTTTTTTTAAGTTGCCAAACAGCTCTCACTGAGAAGATGGTTCTTATTTAAAGGAAAGATATTTAACTAGAGGTGCAGTCAGACTTGGCAAACGAAAAGTTCTTGAATATAAAGTTCGCTATATCTGCATTGGATTGTTTTTTAAATGGCTTAGAGTTCGTTTAAGACATTTTGAATTTTTTAATTAATGTAGAATTTGTTAACAAAAATATTATGAATAATAAATTTAGTAAAGTGTTTCTTTGGCTCGCACACAAAATATTCCGTACGGACACTAAATATGTATTATGATAGGAATTTTATCTTATATAATCGAATATCTTACCTGATGCTAACAATTTAAACATTTTTTTTGGAGTTCATTTTTTTTAAAAGCTTTCTTCATTAATCAATGATTTTTTTAGTTTAACATATTTTTGGCTTTGCGATTTTTTTTCGGTGTTTGGCGCTTTTAAGTCTTGGCGTTTTTTTCTTTTGAGCGATATTTTCTGTTTTGACGATTTTTTTGTAGTGTCGCTTTTTATGTTTTGGCGATTTTTTAGTTTAAGCGATTTATTAGTTTTGGTGCTATTTTCATTTCCACGCTTCTTTTATAATTGCGATTTGTTTTTATTTTTGGCGCCTTTTAGTCCTGGTGCTTTTTTTCGTTTAGGCGTTTTTTTCTGTTCTGACAATTTCTTAGTATTGTCGCCTTTTTCGTTTCGTTGATTTTTTAGTTAAACCGAATTTTCTGTTTTGGTGCTTTTTTTGCTTTGGCGCTTTTTTGCTTTTGCGATTTTTTGGGTGTTTGAAAAAAGCGGCAATACTAAAAAGTAGTCGAAGGCCGAGGAAATCGCCAGAACGTAAAAAAGAAAAGATATGCATTTTTTTTTAAATTTTTTTGGTTCTGGCCATATCTTTGGCCATAGACGATTTTGTGGTATCGCTTTGGCGTTTTTTTAGTTTAAGCGATTTTTTAGTTTTGATGCTTTTTTCACTTTCGTGCTTTTTCATAATTGGGATTTTTTCGGTTCCTTGCACCTTTTAGTCCTTGCGTTCTTTTTTGTTTTGACGATTTTCTAGTATTGCAGCTCTTTTTCGTTTTGGGGGATTTTTTAGCATTGACGCTTTTTTTTGGTTTTGAGGATTTTTTAGCTTTGGCGTTATTTTTTTATACTAGCAATTTTTTCAGTTGTTCGCGTTTTTTAGTTTTTTTGCATTTTAGAGTTTTATTTTATTTTTTGTGATATTTTTCATTTAAGTGCTTTTCTCGTTTTGGCGCTTTTTCGTTTTTCCGATTTTTTTATTTTAGGATTTTTTAGTTTTAAAGTTTTTAAAAAATTTCCGTAGTTTGCCTCTTACGGTTTCCAAAATACATGAAGTTTTCAAAATTATATAGTCAAAATTTCATTAACAGATAGAATACTCTTTAATTTTGATTTCTTTGCAAAATTTCGAGTATTTATATCGTTACCTTAATATATAGCGAGATTTTTGAATTTTTCGGTACATTAGACGTCCCTCTATTGAAATACATAAAAATCTCTATTAAAAAAAAAATAATAAGTTAGGACCTTTGTATATGAAGGTAGCGATATTTAATTGGCTGTATATTACATTAGGATTTCAACATGTTCCGTTGCTCGCTTTAGAATACCCTTTAATTCTTAGCTGTCATATATTTGTTATTGCAGCGGCCATATACATTTACATATTCCGTGAAAACTTCAGGTCCGTAGCTCCCATGGTTCTCGAGAAAACTAACTATCAAAGACAGATAGACAGGTTCTTTTTCACCCTTGATGAACGAACCCTTAGTTAATACCACGGAAGTTCGCAATAGCGAAACTCTATCGTATTTCCTTATAAAAATTTAGCTAAAACTTTTAAAAAAAATCTTCCCCAAAGAGCATATAGACATTAAAAAAATTTTGTGCAACTAGAGGGAGGATTTGTACCCACTGTGCGACGTTATGTGTAAATTGAGCTTCATGTTGTAGATTCATAAGATTTCTTTGCTCTCCATTGTAAATTACCAAATACCAGTATGTATGCATTTTATTATAAACATTAATATAATAATAATGAAAAGCATAAAAAGCACAGAAGAAGAAATGTTATTTGCATGTATGTATGCATTTATCCTTTCTTTTTCTGATTGTGTGCCCTGCACGCCCTTTTCTTTAATTCATGCAATTTTCTTTTGCTAAATGGCCATTGTGCCAAATCCTAAAACGAAAGCTACTACAATTATTTAGAAATGTGAGTTTTTTTTACCTGTATTTCAAATTGAATTAAATATAAGAAATAAGTGCAATTGTTTTTAAGGATTATGGTTTTGTGAAATGCATTTGTTGTTAAATATTTTGCCAGATTTATAAGAAAGCCTTTAATAGGGCAAGAAATAAGAATTGCTTACAGTAAATATAAAGTAAAGTACTTTTAATGACATGTAATTTAGATAAATATTTCAAAACTATTAACAGAAAGCAAACAGTTTCTGTTTGTGTTTGAAATAGTGTCCGTTACTATGGCTGAAATGTTCCTTCGAGCTTAAGCATTAAAAAGGGTTTTATCGGAACTCAAGATAAAAAAATTTAAAACTTAATCAGGAATAATTTCTTATGCCCTAATTCTGTTCGACGATTGTATCGTCTTGTCTATGGACGAAATAAAGCCGCAATTGTGATTCTTTAAAACAACTATTATTTATTGTCTGTGCTTCAAGGTTCGTGTATTTACTTTATTATTTTGTTCCCAACATTATTTCCAACACATATTTTTTTATATATTTTTCAAACTATTGTATAAAACTTTAATTTAATTTTTATGATTTAAAAACATGGCAATAATATTTTTATTTTTCATTATAACAGACAAAAACCAATTTTGAAGAAAATAATTTTGAGAATTCAAACACAAGAACTTAAAAATATTTTCAAACAAAAAAGTCCTAAATCTTCTTACTGAATTAGGGCATTAATCGGGCTTAAAGTCAATATTTTCTATTCTTGTTGAGTGAAATATTTTTTATTAATTAATAATTAAGTTGCAAATAAAGAGAAGAACAATTAAACTAGACTTTATTAGCTGGGGGAAATACCGATATTTTTCTGTGCAGCCACGCAATTCATCAGCACCCTAGTCTATCTATAATGCAGAGATCGTTATTGACATCAGCTATTTAACGTTAATTTTTAATGAAAAAGAAAACTTTTAAAAACTTCTCAAAGAGGACTATCAGGTAACACTTGTTAACAATAGTGGTTCGATTCACAAGTTCCCATTAACATTTTATGCGTTGTCTAATCATATAATTATACAATATCCCAGCAGAAAAAGACACTCCAAAAAAATCATGAATATGTAGAGTTTGCGATCTGGAAGTAGTGAAAATTTCGATCCGTTCTAATGATTTTTACATATGGTTGTTATTACAAGAAGTTCTCTTTTTCGAATTCCAATTCACTGAATTGGAAGCGATATTTAAAAAAATTCCATATTTTGTATTCTATAATAATATTTTCGTCTAGGAAAAATTATAAATAGTTGCCTTTTTTAACAATTCGTTTCTTTTTGTACGAATTTAAGCCCGAAACAGTGTTTTCATGTGAATTTAAGCAAATAACTTTAAAATTTTAAACTAAAATTAATTGATAAATTTCTTTAAAAAAATAATTTTTTTTTCAATTCTGGTGAGTATTTTCTAACACCATGGAGAAATTACAAGGTTTTGTATGACTAAATTAAGCTTCTACATGCTTTTTTGCTCACTCTAGGCATACTTAAAATATAGATTTTTTGGAAGCAATGAAAATGTAGTTCTACTAGAATGACTTCCATTTTTTTTTACTGGAATGTATTGCATTTTTGTTGTTGGCTATTTTCACACAAAATTATGTTTTAATGATGCGATTGATTTTTATAAGTTTTTCAAACAGTTGTACTGAGGCCAGGTCTGGGAATATTCTATTTGTTAGATTAATTTTTAAAAATCCTTTAAATATGTTATAACTAACATAACATATACAATATACATATATTTAATTAATTTAAATTTAATTTTCAAAATATTTTAATCAAAATTCCATAATTAAATTAAATTAAATTTCCCATACCTGAATTGAATTGACATTTTCAATTTCTGACATCTAAAAATTCGATAAAATAACGATACAACAAATTTTGACGCATCAACTAATGTTAAGGGAGTTCACAAAAGCGTTTTAAAATATATATCTCTTAATTTTTAATTTGATTTGTTACAGCAACAATGAAATGCATATAGACCAAGCTGACCCACCAGCAAATAAATTTTAAATTAAAATATAATTATGACAATATATCGAGTAATAAATTTCTTAAATATGTGTCTTAATATTTCAACGTTTAATTTCAAAAACTTTTAATATGGGCTGGCATGTTTTTAATATTATTTTTTTATGTTAATCAAATTTATTACTAGATGGCAAATTTAAAAGTATAAAAATTGTGTAATTCTCAATATGGCAATATGGTGAATTTTAACTAAATAAATTAAAACTGTCAGCTCAGCTGTAGTTGATGAACAAAAATTGTATTTTTCACTGTCTTTCGGCATTTTGGAGAACAAAACTTATTAAAAAAAAATATTAAACAATTTTGTTATTCAATACTTCAATATACCGTATTTTATATCTTTGCTGCCCACAATGAAAATTTCAAGATGGCTTAATGTTGCCACATTGAAATTTTAAGATACTCATTGTGAATTGCCTAATTCTAATTTTTTTTACATTAAACCTTAAGACTGAGCTGGTGAATTGATGAGCCAGTGAAGGATGAATAAAATTTTTTTTATAAATTTTTTATCCTCGTCCAGACTTGAAATTTTTGTTAATGCAATTTCTTTAAATTGTGCTCTGAAATTGCATAAGTGTTCACATTATGAAATTCTAATATTGCAATTATGCATTGCAAATTTCTTTTGCACCACAAATTTCCCTGAAAAATTAACAATTCTATTTATTTTTTGTTATATTTTTTTATTTTTCACACAACTGAATAAATAAAATAATAAAAAACGTCAAATACAACTAACAACTTGATGTAAAAAAATTACGAATTTCAAATCAAAAGAGAATTTCCGAGCACATGAAACTGTCTACCCCTCCCCAATCTTCTCACCCCTCACACCAATAAACTCAAGAATTGCTGAAACAAAAATTGCAAGTCTGGAAAGAGACTTATGGACAATAATTTCTTATAATTTTTTTTTCAAATTTTTATCATCATGACTATAAAAAAATAATGAGAATCTTTTTAAATTTTTCCAATGAAAAAATTCACCTGAAATATTTGATTCTTCAACTCGTGCCTTTATTTATGACAAAAAAAGAAAAACCTTAAAGTGTCACTTCAAAGAACAGCAAATACTTTAATGCTCGCAGTGGCTTTGTTTCACTGGAATTGTTGTAAGCTGCCTGCCACCCACCCCAAGCACATAAACTTATAAAAAGTGTAAAGCATTTGACAGAAAAGGCTTAAATTTTTTTACGTTTGTAGGCTTAAAGTTTAAGAAGCAGAAAACAATTTAATCACACACACACAACTGCACACACTTACAAATGAAACCATACAAATACAGCTGCAAGTATAGATATAAAATATTAAAAGCAAAATATTTCTGAAACATTGGAATGTCGTTTTATGACATCAAACAAACAATGTTTTTAACCTTTTAAACTATTTCATACATACATACATTTTATTATGTGGATATATGTATGTATGTATGTTTAATACAAATAAAATATTAAATTCAATCGCACACATGTTTGAAATTTTTTACCCATCGACATGACTTTGATATAAAACTACTTAAGCGTTCATGTACACATTGATTATGTTGCTCTATCAACCGATAAATGAAAGAAAGAAAGCAAAAGGTTAAGTATATCATCATCAAAGTTTTGTTTATTGTTTTTTTTTGTTTCCTATCATCTCATCCTAATACTCTTCACCTTTCTTAATTTGATGCTTTGTTTGTACCTCTTATGCGTTCATTCGCCCCCCTTAACACTTATACATACAAGAATGACCGTTCAAAAGGAAACCAATTGAATGAATGGGCTGCTTTTCCATAGAAAATCATTTGTTTCATACAAATACAAAAGGAAATGCCTTTGAATACTTCATATAGATCACAGGTTTATAACTGTAGGAAGACTTTTATTGTGTCTGTCTAAAAACACTTCCATATATAAACAACCCACCAAACCAAATGCTTAGAATTCGTAACGACTGGTGGACAAAATTTTTCTATTTGAGAACCAAAATATTACCGAAATCGTAAAGATTTTTTTATGAAATGGTTGACACGACTTCGCAACGATATGTAAGTAGGAAATCGTAGCGAGACAAAATCGCAACGATATGTCCTTTCAAAATCGCAATGCGATATGTGTACGACTTCTTTTAAATAGTTCTTAAAGAATTCGTTTATAATAATTGTTTGTTTAAATATTTTTTTCCATCATTTTTGCCACGATGTCTGTCCGTCTGTGTGCCACAAGCTGTTTTCTTGAGATGGACCTCGATTTTTCTTTGTTGAGGGTGGCGTTGGATGAAGTAGTTAGCACGTTGACTACAAAACCGAAGGTCCTAGGTTCAATCCCTGTATCCAACAGTCATTAAATAACAACACCACGCATTTTTCTGATCTGCATTAGTGTTCTTTTGTATCAGTTGTCGTAGGAAAGTTCACGTAATGAAGGCATAGTCACTGGTCACTGGTCACTGAACTATGCCGACTTCAGCAGATACTAATCCTAATGTAACATCAGAGCACCCTCCTTCGTTGTGTAGCAGAATCATCAAAGAAGTAAAATAACCAATAAAATATCTACTAACCACAGCTTCCAAAAAGAAAAGTTAATATGTCTCATTTAACACTAGAGGCGCTGCAAAAAAAAACATGCCAATAGCACCACCTGTCTCCTCTATCACTCTCTGGAAACAGAGGAAATGATGTGCCCATATTTATAGAAGGAAAACAGGTCCTGCTGATGTCAGCTAGGTACAGCGTCACCTAGAACTGCCAATGAGTTCAAAATACGATAGAAGGGAAGCCATTGTTGTGGAACTTCCAGGTCTCACCAGAAACTACTTATGGTGCCACGGGTGCCGGTTGCCCGATAGTCGAGCTGCTCTGAAGTTTTCAGTGTATGTAGCGGTCGTCAGTATTCTTTGCTAAAATGCCGAGTTCGTCCTACCCCACGAGGTTTAAGGAATGATTTTGGTATGTGTGGAGTAGGTACTGGATATTTGGCGACACAGGCATACGTTTACCTCGGATGAGTGGTTGAGCTGTGCCGCCAATGGTTGAGGAATTCTCTTGGGGACCTCACTATGGGTGTATACACAACACCTTAGCGTGGAAGCTGGAGAATTATCGTGGTTGCTGTGGTTGCTACCAAAAACGCTGGGAGAATAGTCTTGGCTTCCCAGTGTGCTACTTCTCTTTATAAAAAAAATAATATTTATATTCGCAAAAACTAATATAAAATATATAAATATAATAGAAAGATATTTACGGTTTGGTTTGGGGGGATGTGTGTATGTGTGTGTGTTTTTATAAATTTGTATGTGCCTTGGAATATGCGTTAGTTTAACTGTTTCGTAGATAATATTAAAATAAAATACAGATTGAGATGATGTGTGATGTTTTAAGTGGGTGTGGAAAAACAGTTATTACCTTTTCGTTTTATATCTAGTGAAAATGATTCTTAAGTCCTTTTTTTGTAGAAAATTGTCTTCAGTAAATAAAATTTTTGAAACAACTTCAGAAGTTGTTAGTTAAATTAAATTTTATTCACTGAATTGTATTCTTAAGCTCTATTTTTTTTTAAGAAAGTAAATGAAAATTTAAAACAATTTGGAAAGATATGAGGAAAGCTATAGAGTTAATTAAATTTAGACCGCTTATGATTTGATTAGGCTAAAGTTCATATCGTTTGATAATTTTTGTGCTTTTCTTTTGCAAATTGTTACTATTTAAGCTTAACATTTATTAATGCACTAATAATCTCAAATTATTATTTTACTTAATCAGTAAAATATTTTTATTTTATTAAAAATACGTTGAAATTGATTATTGAGTGGTTTTAGCTGGATCCTATGAGCATTTTACTGTTGCTAATGCAGATCATCAGTGAACCTTTACACAAAATTTTTTTAGAACAACTAGAGTTATTATTTTAAACTTTAATTTAAAAAAATGAAAAGCTCAACAAATAACAAAGTTAAAAAAGAACTCATTAATCACTTTCTTTTTTATTTTCTTAATTTACTACATTAATATTTGTTCATTAACCCCAAAGTTTAATTGTAAATATTCTGACAAAAATTTAGTAGAACGGAACAATTAGCTGTTTTCGAAGGCCACTACACCCTTATCATCAGCGTTCTTTGTGTTTTCATCCACTGTGTGTGGTGTTAGTTGATGTATATTTCTGCTTTATATACTCAGCCTTTATTGCAAATGGAATATGTGAATTATTTTGATTCATCGTATTACAATTCGCTGAAAGCTTTTTTGTAATGAAAGCTCAATTTTGCCATCTCTTAATTTTAAATTTTTACATGGTGAAAGGTATTTTTTCAAGATGAGCTAAACGTAAATATATTTTGATTTTGAACATATACCCTACATTTGGCATCATCATTTTTTCAAAATAATTTTTGAGTTTTGGCACCAGAAACAAATTTAACAGAATTAAAAATTTTGGTCGCAAATTTCAATGTTAATCTAAAATTAATTTTATAAAATAAAATAATTTTTACAACAACTTATACATACATACATACATACATACATATATTTATGTGTATAAGCACACGAATCGTTACCTTAAAATAGAAAGGCCCTAACTCATTATTTTTTTGAAATTGATTTTTTTCTATATTTCGATAGAATAACATCTAATGCCTCGAAAAATGCAAAACATTTCGCTTTCCAAAAAAAAAGGAGTTAGGGCCTTTTTATAATAAGGTAACAATATACATGTATGTACATACATATTTTGATTTGTTTTAAATATTTGTTGCTTTTCTGGATTTATTTTGAGCGTTATTTTTTAAGCTTTTATCTACATACATGTTTAAACAAAAGCTTTAACATCTATTTAAATCTATTTATATTGTGTTCAAACACCACACACACACGCACACACAGACGCACACACACAAATACACACACTGAAACCCACACGTACACATAATATAAACACATATTAATGAACACACGTACTTTGAGCAAACACATCCAAGTACATACTTTTATTATTCCATGTTCTTAATAAATAATGACAAATTATTTGAAAAAGAAAAATTGTAAATAAAACGCCGCAGAATAAAACAATAATACGATTTAACAATGAAATAAAAAATAAAATAAAATAAAAAGCTAAAAAAAAGACAGCATTAAGTTATTATTATTTTGATCTTTTAATATCCAGTGT
The DNA here is from genome assembly GCA_905220375.1 of Tachina fera. NCBI lineage: Eukaryota > Metazoa > Arthropoda > Insecta > Diptera > Tachinidae > Tachina > Tachina fera. The sequence continues at coordinate 185,349,350 of LR999963.1, forward strand.
TAATAAAGAAAAAAAACATTTGTTTCAATCAAACACTAAATATATTGTAATATATGATTTTTAAATGTAATACTCGTATAAAAGGATACCACAATAAATAAAATTCAATGAATTTAAAAAAAAGATAATGTTTAAATAAAATTGCATTCGTTAAAATTATTTAATAAACTAAATCATTTAAAAAGATTTAAAAAATGCAGCGAAATTAAAAAATATTTCTGTTCCTCTAAAAGTTTATGAATGAATCAATGAATTTTTAATTAAACTTTACTACTTTTTAAAGTTTACTTAAAGTGGTTTAAGTATAAAAAATTCAATTCTTTAAAGCAGAGTTGCAAAACTTTAGCGCCAAAAGGATATTTTTACATAAAAGTAAAAACAATATTTTAACAGCCTTATTTATAAAACTTATTAAGGCTTTAAAAAGGGTTTTTAAAACAAATTTTCATACAAAATTTTCTTAAAAAGTCTTTAAAAAGCCTTACTAATTTTTATAAATAAGGCTGTAAATATTTATTTTTGTTCTCAAAATTAGGAAAAGCCAAGCACTGCCTGAATTTGGGTTGTTATTCATAATTTAAATAAAAAAAATCGAAAATAAGCTCTTACTGCCACCTTGAAAGCAATACAAATTTAAATATCTTAAGAATATATATGCTAAAACTTTTTTTCTTGCCCTACTTTTTGCCTTAGCTTTTTTAATTTTATAATGCTATTTAAATAAATATAATTTATTTGAGCAACGAAAAGGCCAAGCGAAAAGCAATAAAATTCTTTAAGTGCTTCAATTGTCTGTCTGCACATGGCTCATGCCTGACTTCCGGTATTTTTATTATTCTTATACGGAGTTATTAATGTTTAGTTTTTTTTTTCTATTACAATAAATCCTCTCTATACATCTCTTAACAAATATTAAACCTATAGACTTTTAAAATTTTTATATCAATTCTCTCGACTTGTATGTAAGTGCATCATCTTAGCCATCTTTTTGTTGAATAATTTTTAAATCTATACGGGTAATAGAGTGCCATAAAATATGTCTGAACATTTGCTAAACTGCTTCAAGATGGTTTTGCATAAGTGTGTTTTGTATAGATGTGTGTGTTTGTATGTGAGTGTATGTGTGTGTGCTTTTTCTCATGTTTGTTCATATTTCTTTTGTCAGTTTAAAGTGGATACTACATAAAATTAAAGTAGTGTGTGTGTGTATTTTCTATACAAACCTGTTTATACTTCTTATATCTTATGTGAATGTGCAAATGTCTCCTTGAAGTTTCCCAAAGTGTGCTGCATGTTTTTGATAGCTGGTGTAGTTTATATTTAGAACCGAAATTTTATTTCTTGCCCAAGAGAAATAAAACTTTAAATTTTGTGTGTTTTTTGTATGTTTTACATACACTTGAACTCAGTTTCGTTTCACTGGTGGTTAGTAGGGAGGCTCAAAAATAAATAAACAATAACGATTTTTCAAAAACTTCCAAAACTTGGCACACTTAGAGTTCTTAAAGGGACACTACCTTGCCCATTAACGTTTTAGTATTGGATTACACATTAATATACTCACACGATTCCCATAAAACCGCTCAAAGGTTTTGGTACTCTTAGAAATACTTAGGGCCAATTTCACCAACTCTATTTAAATATCAATTCATATTTAAATGTCGATTTTCATTCATTTTTGTATGGAAAAATTATTTTTAAATATGAATTGATATTTAAATAAGTTGGTGAAATTGGCCCTTAGTCTTGTGTTAAAGAAAAGTAAGCGAACTCAAGGTCATTTAAACTTTATATTTTATTTCAAGTGCTTTTATCTAACCAATGCTTAGTCCTTATTTACACAATGCAAGTCTTATTGCTAAGCTGATTAGTTAGGCGAGGGGAAAAGAAACTAATGAGCTTAGCAATAAGACTAGCATAGTGTATATTACGATTTATAAAACTTCGCAAACACACCCTGAACTCTGAAAGTGACACTATCTTGTGTTTTAAAAAGCGGGCGTGGCATGCATGTGAAAGTTTAGCATTTAATTGTAAATATTTCTTCCCATCTGATTCCTACGACACTTCTGGAGCATTTGAAGGCTCTTGCAATGACATAATTTCGTGTTTAATAAGTAGGCGGTGCCATGCCCATTACAGTTTACTATTATATTTCACTTGCTTCGACTTAACCAGATCTTGCAAACCTTGCCACACAGATCCGAAAATGACACTATCTTGCTTTTAGAGAATTGGGAGCGAACATAGAGATAGAGATAGAGAGAGATAGAGATAGAGATAGAGAGAGATAGAGATAGAGATAGAGATAGAGATAGAGATAGAGATAGAGATAGAAATAGAAATAGAGATAGAGATAGAGATAGAGATAGAGATAGAGATAGAGATAGAGATAGAGATAGAGATAGAGATAGAGATAGAGATAGAGATAGAGATAGAGATAGAGATAGAGATAGAGATAGAGATAGAGATAGAGATAGAGATAGAGACAGAGATAGAGATAGAGATAGAGATAAATATAGAAATAGAAATAGAAATAGAAATAGAGATTGAGATATAGAGATAGAGATAGAGATAGAGATAGAGATAGAGATAGAGGTAGATATAGACATAGGGATAGAGATAGAGATATACATAGATATAGATAGAGACAGGTATAGAAATAGAGGTAGAAATAGAGATAGACATAGAGATAGAGACTGAGATAAGTTTAGATGCATACTTCGAAGTCACATCAAAACAATATAAAAAAGTCGGCACTTGTCTCTTCGCTCTCGATATCAATTTCTTACTATTGACAGTCTATTCCTATTTCATAAGTTCTAGAAAGTAGCATGAGTCTGTCAGTTGTTTTCGATATAACTTAGACAAGTGACAAGTTTTTGGTATTGTATTGACGCGACGTCCACAAACAGTTACATAATACTAGCTAATATATCTGTGAGTTTTTGTTTTCTTGAGACATAAAACACTTAAATTTCATATAAAATCAATTTTTAATAAAAAATTTGTTTGCTAATTTTTAACAAATTTTTTTTATTTGTAATTTTTTCAAAATTTTACAAAACTTTAATTTTATAATTTTTTAAAATTAATTTTTTAGTCTCCCTTTTATTCATGTCTGTAACATGCATTCCAGAACAACTGTATGAGTTGGTGAATTATTATCCCAAGAAGAAAAAAAACACACACAAACACACTTTATATATATGGAAATAAAAATGCAAGTTTTTATGCCATCACATGTGCCAGAGTTATAAACGTACGTTCTTTATTGCAGCATCATAAAAGGTAGAAGAAAACTTATAGTTTTGTCCAATTTGTTTTAACACTAGAAAAATTAGAAGCTTTAAAATACACAAAAATTACGTTGCATTAAGAATAGTTTACGTTTTTTAGTTTCATAAAAAAACAAAAACAATTTTATTTATTATAATTTTTTGTCAGAAATAGTTGGATAGTTTGTAATTTTCCACCAAATTAAGTTTAGTTTAAGGTGAAAAGTTTACAGAATTAAATGTGGTAAAAATAAATATGTTTGAATTAGAAATGGAAGAGTGAGTTAATAATTACTTATGCAGTCGTTAACAACGACTTGAAGTTGAAGTGAATTCAAAATCAAATATTTTATCACTGAATGTCATATCTAATTGTTGTAGATATATTAGTATTTCGCTGACAATTTATTAACAAAATTTCTACTTAAATTTTTGTGAACATATTTTCTCATGTGTGATCGTAATTGAATAAATCTTTTATTCAGTATAAAGCGAAATTTACGCCAATCACTATATAAAATATCTCTTATAAGTTTAAGGTAGTTACTTTAGCAAAACTTTCAATAAAAATTTCTTTCCTTCTAAAACGTAAAATATGTTCAATAAAAAGAGTAAAAAAAGTTTTAGCTTTATATACCAAAAAAATTCTAATTTTCCAGCCCTGGAACTCTCTTTCTAATCTTACTAGTTTAAATAAAAATTTCTGTCTTTCCAAAATGTGAAATATGTTTAAATAATACAAAATAACTAGTTTTAGTGAATTGTAAACGCAAAAAATAAAAAATGAATTATCTAACCCTGGAATCTTATTTTCTGCTTATTTTTTATTTTTAACAATAATCTTTCTCATTCTATGTTCTTGTTAGTTGCTTTTATAAACCAAAAAAAAGGTTTAAATTTTCCAGCCCTGGAACCGCTTTTTTTATTTTTATATATTAAATAGCAATCTTTCTCCTTGTGAAATATAAAATATGTTTAGCTAATAAAAAATCAAATAAGTGTTAAAAGTTTAAATTTTCCAGCCCTGGAGCTGTCTCTTAACATATTTCCTTTTAAAATATAAAATATATTTTACTTAAAAATGAAATCAAAATAGTTTTAACCAGGGACCGAAAATAAGAGTTATTTTTCAATTTTTGAAGAAATAAATCATACATAAATGAACAACGTAGAAAACTTTTAATTACACCATCATGATTTTTAGGCGAAGTGCATCCAACATATTGCATGATTTTTAAATTTTTGATTTTTATTTTAACAATCAAATATAAGAGTTATTTTTGATTTTTATTTTTTTAAATGAAAAATAAAAGTTATTTTTGATTTTTATATTTTTAAATGAAAAATAAAAGTTATTTTTGATTTTTATATTTTTAAATGAAAAATAAAAGTTATTTTTGATTTTTATATTTTTATATCAATAATAAAAATCAATTCAAAACTTTTATTTATTTGTTGATGCCGTACGTACTATAATATGCTGCTTCATTCAAATTTCTATATGAATATAATATATTATGTGACTTATCCATTATCAGCTTTAAAAACATGAATGCATAGAAATAGCTTATAAGTTTTGGCTGCCATTCAAGTCAGTGTTAAGAGGTCGTTTTCAGGTGTTCAATTTTACCATCATAATTGATTTTAAATGTTCCTCAGATAAATTATATCTCAAATCTCCCAATATTAATCTGAGTGCTGAAAATGACCTTTCTACACTGACTTGAGTGGCAGGTACAGAATGAACAATTAAAGCTAATTTTCGAAGCCATGGAAACACAAATTTTTTGCTCTCCCAATATTGCAATAAATTAGCAGAAGTATCGAAACGCTTTTCTTTGTAATTGTCTATTTCAAAATAAGCTTTGCGGACGCTGTCATTTATTGTCGTAGGAGTATCATCGTCGTCCGAAGACGAATAATTCATCTCCATTGACCTTAAACCGTCTGCTAAAACAGATCGAGAGCTTGCAACGGAGCTTTCATCTATTATAAATAAGTTTTCTTCAACAGGTGGCGTGCCGCAGGAAAATCGCTGAATTTCAGTGTTATGCTAAATACAAATAAAAAAAATATTAAAAATATATTATAAATTATTTTAAATTTATTGTCTTAGCTCACCACTTTTACTAACTGGAGTACAATTTTCTTTAAATGATTTTTCGCAGAACTTATTTTGTCATGTGACAACACACGCCTAAATCTGGGGTCTAAAAACAAGGCTGCATATACAGTGTCGCATTCAAGCAACTTTGTTTGCCTTTTTTCGACGTGATCCAGAAGTTGCCTGGTCATCTCTGTATTCAAGCCTTTTAGAGTAAAAATTAGCTCTAGCCAATTTTTATAAAAATCTCCGAACAGTAAATTAGATTTTTGTAGATTCAGCGTCAGAGTATTTACTGGTTCTAGAGCCTGTAGAATTTGTTCTAGTTCCGTCCACTCATGTATTTGGAGCTGCTCAGATGATGGCAAATGTTCACAGCAAAATTCTTTTAGGTGTAGCAGTCGCTTCAACATATTATAAGTGGAGCTCCAACGTGTTGGTACGTCGATTATTGGTTTGAGGTTTTGGCTACTTTTTATACTATGTCTGGAATAAAATGAAAAATTTAACAAACACACATTTTGCACATGAAAAGTTTAAGGAAATAACTTACCGATATGCAGGTGTTCTCAAATATTTTACACTTTTCCGTGAATTATGTACTACATTTGTATTTAAGTTATCTAAAAAATCTTTAACAGCTAACTGCAATGTGTGGGCAGCACATTTAATAGAAATAATATTTTCGAATCTTACATTATCCAATATACTTTCGTAATTGTCTTCACTTTCACTGTCACTTTCTTCGTCATCACTATGCAACGATAACAGCTCCACCGCTTTCACCATATTTCTGCCATTATCCGTGGTTATTGCATAAACTTGCGCCTTATCTATATTGAAACTTTTCAAAACATTTTCAACTTGAGTCGTTAAATATTGTGCAGTATGTTTCTGCTTCAATTCAAGCATGGCCAGTGTGAATATTTGAAGAGTATTGGATGAGATTATTTGCAGATTTATGCCCAAAATAGCACGATCGTGGCGAGTAGCTGTATCCATTTTTATGCAAACTATTTTATTTTTTGTTATATTTTTTATATTATTTTGCAACTTATCAAATTTATCTTCCAAATGTTGTAAAATATTTCTAGAATTTATTTTTGGAATATGAAGACCATCAAATATTGGTTTTGTTAATGTATTAAATGGCTCACTATCAAAAAATGACAAGGGCACTGATTGTTTGGTTAGCAAAGTAATACAAGCATTAACAACTTCATTCACGGACATTTCAATAGTGAATTTAATTTTTTCATTATTTTCGCATGTATCACTGCTTTCTATTTTAACCCTTTTTTCATCATATTCCTTACTATGGTCCTTTTGTAAATGTCTTTTCAGATTAGTTAAACATATCGCACTCAATTTTTTTTTACACATTTTACATTCTCCATTGGAGCCATCAATAATATAGAAATCACGTATGTATATATTCCGTTTTCTTCCCATTATCAAATTATGTAAAACTTTTACTTTTATAAATAAGCAGTGCTTGTCACAACTTCTCCCTCGCGATTGAATGTTATCACTTAATATACAATTTGCATTGCAATTAATAAATTAAAAACAACAATAAGATTACGCTAATAATAACAACAACAACAAAAATGAAAGAACAAATAATAGCGTTGTTTCAAGTTCAAGGGCAATGCACAGCGTAATTTAGAAACTTTGTTACACACATTTTGTTGTTATTATAACTGTGTACTTTATTTTTACTTTAATACGTAACAAAGATTAATAAACATATTACCTATGTCACGAATTTTTAATTGATTTTTATTATTGATATAAAAATATAAAAATCGAAAATAACTTTAATTTTTCATTTAAAAATATAAAAATCAAAAATAACTTTTATTTTCTATCTAAAAATATAAAAATCAAAAATAACTCTTATTTTCTATCTAAAAATATAAAAATCAAAAATAACTCTTATTTTCTATCTAAAAATATAAAAATCAAAAATAACTCTTATTTCTTGATTTTTTTGATAAAAGTCATAACAGTTACGGTCCCTGGTTTTAACAGTTTAAATATTCCAAGCACCGGATCTATTTTTCTACTTTTGCTAGTAATACAAAAAATAATTTTTAATTAATTGTAAATAAATAAAACTAAAAAAATAAGTTAAGTTTTCCAGCCATGGTACAGTATTTTTGTTGGTTTGAGTTTTAATAGTAACCTTAATCCTACTAAATTGTAAAGTATGTTTCAATTGTAAAGAAAAATAAATTAGTTATAAAAGTTTAAGTTTTCCAGACCTGAACCCTCTTAATTTTTCTGTCTTCTTCTAAAATATTAAATATTTTCAACTAAACTAATTTGTTTCCAAAAGTTCATTTTATATGACTGAATAAATTTGCTTCAGTAAGTTTATTTTGTATAACAAAAAAGTTTAAAATTTTCCAGCTCTGGAACCGTTTTTCCTGTTTTGCTAGATTTCAATAGAAATTAATTTTTTTTTTGAAATATAAAGTGTGTTAAGTTAATAAAAAAAATTATCTTAGTTAGTTATATGTAAAGAATAAAAACCAAAAAATAAATTCAATTTTCCAGCCCTGGCACGATGCCATATGATAGTTTTGATTTTTAATAGCAATTTTGTTTTTTGTTCTAAAATATTAAATATATTTAACTAATAAAGCAAAACAAATTAGTTTTAAAAATTTAAACTTTCCAGCCCTGGAACCGTCTTTTTGATTTATATAATTTTAAAAGACTATATATTTCTTTCTAAAGTATTAAGCTGTTATATCTATAGCAAAAGTAGTGTAAAGTTGTCCAACCCTGGAAACGTATTAGTGATTTTGCTGATATTCGATACCAATCCCTTCAATTCCATCCCCATATTATTGCCACTCCCTTTGCTTTTATTTTTAATTTCTTTCATATGAGAGGAATAACAGATTTTTTGGCGAAAATAAAAACAACTTTTATTTTCTTAACGCACATTTCCCTAAAATGCTCATTTTACTATAACGTGAATGTAAATGTTATTTCTATAGATTTATTTTCTGTTTTTTTTTGAAACTGAATTTGCCAATGGATTCAATTCAATTCCATTCAATTCAATTCAATTTCATTTCTCATATCCAAATATTTATTAAACAATTCGTTTTGCATATAGAATTGAAATAATGCAGCACTTGTTATGGCAAAAGAGTGGGGAATTTTTTTTTTAAAAGCTACAATATGTTTAAAAATGCAAATGCCTTTTACAACAGCAATAATACCAACGTGAAACAGAAACTTTAAGTTTAATACAAAACACACACATACACCTTTCAGTATCTACACATTTCGTTCAGCCATTTGCAAAATATACCTTCAAATACGATTAAGCGAATAGTTTGATATTTGAGTTCATCTTTTATCTGTTAAAAGGGTCAGTACGCTACAACAGGTCAATTCGACTAAGATAGCAGTTGTAATGTTTTGTATTTTCAAATTTTCATATTTGTATTTAATTCATTTATAAAAAATATCTAAAAATATTCGTATGGTGTATTTCAAAGTTGTTTAAGCTTAAATCAGATTTCTTATTTATGGCTTTCCATGTTTTCCTCTGATGCAATTTCAATCTGTAACAAATTGCCTCTAGAAACTAAAGTTCTACAAATACACACAATAAAACAAAATTTAAAAAAAAAAAAAAAAATAAAAAAAAAATAAATAAGAAAAGTTAAAAGCATGGCAGTATGCAAAACAGCAGAATAGAATTTATAATAAAAAAAAATGGCAACAAGAATCTAAAACAATAAACTGAAGGAAAAAGTACAGAAACGAAAGATGTTTTTTCTTTTTTGCAAAGCAAAAGTTTGACATTATTATGAATTAAGATGCATAAAACCAAAGACAGGTAAAAAAGTTTTTTCTTTGTACTTTAAAGAATTGAGAATGGAAAGAAAAATTTTTCATATACTATAAAATATAAATAAGCCTTGACTATCTGTCATGCAGTCAATACAATTTATAAGTTTTTGACAAACAACTACTTTGAATTTTATTTACTATGGCACGTTGGTATGCGAGGGAGAGTCGAAAATTATGACGAGGAAAGAGAATTTTTAGGGGAAAAATAAACAATTATAAAGGAGATAGTAATAAAAATTAGTGCATTAATACACGAGGGGCCAGTGAAAAATTATAAGAGATAGAGAGAGAAAAGATTAAGAGTTAAATTAAACAATTTAATGAAGGAAGTAATGAAAATTTTGCTTTTTTCTTATTTATCTAAAAAAATTATTAATTAATCGCAAAGTTAAGAAATTTTTTAAGCCGGAAAGGATTTCATATTATTGACATAAACAGTCAGAGGATTCATAAAATTTTTTTATGAAGTATTGACTGGACTAGTACAAAATTTAAATATTGTTTAAGAAAAAAAATAATAAATCAAAACTAAAACTGAGTGTTAAACCAAGTCTGGGGGGAAACTTTTTTTTTACAAATTGATGGAAATCATTGCTTTAGCACGATAAATTTTATTAAATTTTTATTCATTATAAATACGTTGGTGGCAATTTTTTCTGACGTTTTCCTTAAAATATGTGGCTAAAAAAAACGTGGCGTAGTGACACCGTCAAACACTTCTGAAGTTGCTTAAGCACACAAGTACAGTAGCATCCCGATAATTTATACCCCATTAAATAAATACGAAAATCCTCGTTTGCATATTTATCTTATTTTAACTTCGTTATAATAATAATATTCTTTGAATCTTGCGCTGTAAAAAATATTTTATAAGAAATCAATATATGTAAGTCTCCTGGACCGAATGGTATTTAAGCAATGGTCTTCAAACGCTGTTTTTTGGCGCTAGTACTTGTCAAATATTTATTTATTTGTTTATTTATTTCAATCCGATATTTACTTCAGTATCTCTTATGTGAAAATAATATTTTTTTATTTATAAAAATTCCAATTTATTGAGTTTTTCACTATTTTTTTTTAACAAATTGCAACTGGAAGACGATAACAATAAAAAATAATCTTTCTTTAAATTTTTGGCAATTTTAGTAATTTTAGAACTGCCCTCACACATACATATGGGCATTTCCGCAGGAATGTCAACTTTTTGTAGCGTGCGACACCAAGCAAATATGCTTGTTTTTTCCAAAGAAAACGAAATATTTTTTTACTTATTTATATATTTTTGTAGGACGTCAGCAGCTCTACGTTAGGTAAAATTTTAAGAAAAATCGAGCCACGTTGTTCAGAAATACAAGGTTAATTGCTTACTGTCGCACGCTACAAAAAGTGTAATTGCTTTGAGAAATGCCCATAAATTCTCTTAACTCTCATAATTTTAAGGCTGGCCTCGCACTTATATTTATATGTAAAATAAATTCACTTAACTGTTTAATCTCCTCTGATACTTTGTTTCTGTATGTGTAAAATGTTTTTCCTTTTTATTTCCACCTCTTCTACTTACTTTTTTTTATCTTACTTTGTACATGTTTTATTTCTTTTTTTATTTATTTTGCTTTTATTTTAAAAATATTGTATATTCATGCATTTTGATCTTTGATTTCATGCAACTTTTTTTTTTGTTCTCTCTCTCTCTCTATCCCTTCCTCACACTCTATTTCCGCTGATGTTGTCTTCTTAACAAAATATCAATTTTTCAAACTGAAAAGTTGTGGCACACAAGACCCAGAAAATAAGAATTTATTCATCTGCCATACATAAAAAGAAAAAAAAGGAAAGCAAAGTATTAGTTCTATGATAAAACAGCTGTGGGACTTTCGGGGGCCAGGATTTAAAAGTAACATAAATAAAACTGGCATAACACACTCAGATAAACACAACACACATACTCACACACTCCCATACACTCACACACACACTTTTTCAGTTAAATTGACTATTGTTTTGCCAACATTTGTTTCGCCAACTTTTCTACATTCGTTTTAATCAAAATGCAAGTCTTTGAAACTTTATCAGTGAACAAAAGTTTTGTATATTTTATGCTTTACTTTCTTTATATACTTTTCCTTAAACAAGCTTTATAAAGGAAGTTCAGTGTGTATGGAGGTGTGTGTGTGTGAGTGTGTTTGAGTGTGTGTGTGTGTGTATATTAGTCAATTTATAAGTTTGAATGTTTATGAGAGAAAGTGTTGAGCTTGCACTGAAAAAAAATTTAATAATAAATTTATTTTACAAATTTGCATGACAAATATTAATGGAAAAGATAAGTTAAAAAATTTTAAAATAATATTTTAGGCAAATTTTTTTTCAATTTATTATACAAAAATAAAAATCGCCAAAAACTAAAAAAAAATAGCCAAATGAAAAAGAAATACTCAAAACTAAAAAACAACCGATAAAAATTTCCGAAAACGAAAAAAAATCGCCAAACGAAAAAAGTTTCAGAACGATAAAAATCGACGAAAACAAACAAAAAAACACGGAACGTAAAAAAGATTCACAACCAAAACGCAACCGATTAAAATCGACCAAAAACAAAAAAAAAACGCAAAACGCAAAAAATATTCAAAAATAAAATACAACCGATAAAAATCGCCAAAACAAAAAAAAATTCGCCAAAACGAAAAACGTGCCAAAACTGAAAAATCACTTAAATAATTTAAATGTATCGCTAAAAACCGAAAAATCGCTATAACTAAAATAAATCGACAAAAACCAAAATAAACTCAGTGAAGTACGGCTTTGACCCGCGCACGAAGGGTTCCGTACGGACAAGAGATATGTAATTAAATACAAACTTTAGTAGCCTATATAAAATATAGTTTTTGCATTTTTTTCGTTTTTGACGTCTTTTTTATTTTTGCGATTTCTGTATTTTGGCGATTTTTTTTGCTTCTGACGATTCTTTCGGTTTTTGAAGTTTTTTTTATTTTGGCAATTTTTTTATTTTTGACACTTTTTTTCGATTTGGCAATTTTTTTAGATTTGGCAATTTTGTTCGGTTTTTTGTCGTTTTTTTAATTTATTTTAAATTTTTTTTTTTCGTTTTGACGATTTTTTTAGTTTTGGCGATTTTCGGTTTTTGGCGTTTCTGCATTTTGGCGACTTTTTTTCATTTAGGCGCTTTTTTAGTTTTGACACCATTTTTCTCATTTTAACGATTTTTGGGGTTTTTTTAATTTTGCGGTTTTTTTTAATTTTGGCAATTTTTTTCATATAAACAATTATTTTGTTATTGGTGCCTTTTTCGCATTTTATCGATTTTTGGCGCTTTTTTTCAAATTGGCGATTTTTAGTCATTTTGACGATTTTTTTGAATTTTGCGACTTATTTTAGTGTAAGAAATTTGTTTTTAATTTTGGCAATTTTTTTCGTTTTGGTGATTTTTTTTTAAATTTTTGGCGATTTTATAATTTTCGAATTTTTTAGTTTAACCGTTTTTTAAAATTTCAAGAGTTTATCTCTTGCGGTTTCCAAGATGTAGCAAGTTGCATTAACTGATGGACCACCCTTCAATTTTAATTTTTATAGTTTTTAGTGTTAATTGTTGTAGTCTGTATAAAAATACACTAATTTTATAAATTTCAAGTGTGAATATACAATTATATGTATATTACATGTGATTTTAAAATTTTTCGTTGCTCGTTTTGCAGCACCCTTTAATTTTTAATTCTCATGTATTTGTTGTTGTAGCGGCCAAGGTTCTACATACTCTGTCGTAAATTTCAGTAGGGTTCCTTTTTCACCTTTGGTGTATGGAATCCTAAAAATCGCCAAATTTAAAAAGACGCCAAAAAAGCTAAAGAAAAATCGCACAAAACCCAAAAAAGCGCCATTATTAAATTTAAAAAAAACATTTTGGCATGCATTAGGTTTTTTCGTTCATATAAAAAAATACATATACAAAAGCATGTGTATTACTTTCTCTCTCCCTCTCTCTCTCTCACACACACAAAGCCAATACTTGATTATGGATAAGAGATGCATGTACAACGGTGCACTATGAGCCGTTTTCGTACATTATACGGCCAATTATTCTATAAATTGCAAAAGAACAGAAAATAAATTAAACATTTATTTGTGTATGTATGTATGTGTGCATATACTACGCACATATGTATATACGTACGTCGGTGAAGGCTATGTAAGATTTTTCATAGCCGAACTTATTTTTTTTGTCATATTTTTTTTGAATCTTTGGTCGATTAAAAACTTTTGAAATGAGCTGAAGCTGTAATCTTAATTTTTTTTCTATCCAACACTGTTTGAAACCTTTTATTTATTGCAAAATTTACTTGGCTTAGAAATATTTTAGTTTATATATATAGTTTCTGTTTATCGTATTTTATTGATTATTGACGATTTTGTGAAATGCTCTACCGATGTTAATCGTGCGTTACCATTTGGTAAAGTTGGTAAGTAAAAAAAAAACTTCAACTTCTTTTTTCCCTTAAATAAGACTAAACACGGGGTTTTTCCAATAAATATCTTCTCTCCTGGCTTATAGCTACTGCTTTTAGCTTTCTGTTTCCTTTTGCTACTTTCTACTTTATTAAGTTTTACATGAGTTTGTTTCAGTTTTATTATTTGGAATATGCTTCTTATTTTGAAATTCCATTTTATGGTTGACATATCAAATGCTTTGTAGCCAATATTGAATATAATTTGTATTTACGACAAGTGGTAAATAAAATTTTTAGTTGGGCGCCGTCAAAGATTTTCGCTTGATTGGAGGCAATTTTTTTTATTTTTTATTTTTGCTGAAGTTTTAGTTTATTTTGTTTTGGCAAATGTTAACAGGGGAACAAAGCAAAAGAAAATAGATTAACTATATATAAGAGAGTTTTTCTATTTTAAGTTGAATTTGCTTTCAGAAATGGGTGAAGATATTTATCTTCTTGAGATTGATGCCATTAGCTTATCTCGACTTAAGCACTTTTTCCTTTTAGCCTTAGATATAGTGATTATTGTACTGGTTCTTCTCGTTTTAATATGATAATGTTGTTGAAACTTCCTATTGAATTGCCTCTACAAATGCGATTTCCTAAAATCCTTTTCCTTTTCACATTCCCAAATCCTTGCAACAAGCAACCTTTTCTAATTTGGCGATTTTCCAGTTGAATGCATAAATACAACCAGACGACCAAGGACAACCATAAAGTATCATTAAACTTTTGAAAGAACATATACAAAGCAAGAGTGTCAATATACCAAACATATGCCAAGGCAAAATATTTGCCAAAGTAACTTGGATAATTGTCGCGTTTGGCGTATTATTACAAGGCAAGTAACGCACAAGTTATAGTGTTGGCACATGAAACCACTCTAAACAGCTTCAAACCGCGACATGGCTACTTACTTAGCAAATACAAGCACACACAAATACAAGGACATTTTCATTGTCACTACAATTAGTTCATATTACAGTCGAAAACAAAATTCTTGTGATAGGACGGACGGACGTGCTTTCTTAAATCTGAGTTGAAAAAAGTTGAAATCTAGCGGGACAGGGTTAAATTTCTAAATAACAAAAAGTGTACTTAAATAAAGACAACGTGTAACTTTAATTACTCTTTGACGGTTTTATTCCTTTTTTTTCAAACAAGATTTAAAAAAAATACCTAAAAAATTTGTAATCGTAGACAAACAAAAATTCTGCGTTTAAGGACAAAAGAAATGAAAAAAAAAGAAAAAAGAAAAG
Source organism: Tachina fera (assembly GCA_905220375.1). Lineage (NCBI taxonomy): Eukaryota > Metazoa > Arthropoda > Insecta > Diptera > Tachinidae > Tachina > Tachina fera. Next base: position 185,364,369 of record LR999963.1, read on the forward strand.
TGAAACTAAGCAACCCATAAACTTTTAGCTAACAATAAAGAATAAAATCTATAACTGCTGAGGCAAAAAAAATAATTCGCTGAAATGAAAGTATAGAAATAGGAAACTTGCCTTCAAAAATTATGAGACACAAAATTTCTATAGAAAAGCAAAACAACCGACAAGACAAAATAAACGCTGTGAAGAAAAACTTTTTTTCTATTTTTTTTTGGTAACAAATAGACTTAACAACAACAACTGACGACAATAACAAATGCTAAACAAAAAAACAACAATAAAAAGAAACTTCAGCATCCTTTTTATACGTTTCCGTTTAACTTTAGTCTTGTTTTCTTTGTTCTGTATTTCGTGGAAATTTAAGAATGTTTCCCAGTTAAGGTTTATTTTCACTTTTATCAGAAAACAAAAGAAGGAATTTAAATGGAAAATCTGGTAAAATAATCATGAAATTAGATCTTTGACGACAAAGCAAATCATGGTCTTCGAGAGCCAGACTTTATACAAATCAACATAATAGATTTTTATAAAACACATTAGGTGTCTGTGATAACGCATAATGCACAAGCATTAATACTAGCATTAGCATTAGTATTAGCATTACCATTAGCATTAGCATTAGAATTAGCATTAGCATTAACATTAGCATTAGCATTAGCATTAGTATTCGCATTAGCATTAGCATTAGCATTAGCATTAGCATTAGCATTATCATTAGCATTAGCATTAGCATTACCATTAGCATTAGCATTAACATTAGCATTAGCGTTAGCATTAGCATTAGTATTAGCATTAGCATTAGCATTAGCATTAGCATTAGCATTAGCATTAGCATTAGCATTAGCATTAGCATTAACATTAGCATTAGCATAAGCATTAGCATTAGCATTGGCATTGGCATTAACGTTAACATTAGCATTAGCATTAGCATTAGCATTAGAATTAGCATTAGCATTAGCATAATCATTAGCATTAGCATTACCAATAGCATTTGTATTAGCACTAGCATTAGCATTATCATTAGTATTACCATTAGCATTAGCTTTAGCATTAGCATTAGCAATATAATTACCATTACCATTACCATTACCATTAGCACTAGCATTAGCATGAGCTAAGCCTACAGTCTTGTGTAAAGAATAGCAAAGTTAACATCGTGGTATTCTAGCACTAAATAATTTAACATTGTGTATTTAAAAGATTTCAGTATCATTAATGAGTAAACAAATTGATTTGTAAAAAATAACTAATTTTTCTGTTTAATAAATTAATTGAGCTCAAAACTCGTATTGTTGTTTCTTGTCTTCTGCTGAATTTAAAGGTTTGGTTTCGACAGAATTATGAAAATTCGGCTCAATTTCTCCGCAATGGCTGAAAAAGTAACTTCGGTCGAACACTTTACATATAACAATACCTTTATATTTCTGCTTCTTTTATATTTTCGTTTGAAGTCTCTGTTAGTAACTTGAGTCAGAGCGTTGCTAAACAACTCACTGACTGACAGCATGAATAAATAATGAATTGAATGCTGGAATTGATAAGTTGATTGACTGATGAAAAGCTTATAAATACTCATTTGCTCTTCTAACTAATATATTGGTTGGTGTCTTTATGATGTCTTATTTGAAGTTTTTTATTTTATTTTTTCTAGGAATAAAATTAAATAAATCATATTCAAGGATACTTAACGACTTGCAGTTATTATACCCGCATTAATAATAACTGCGTAAATTCCTTGTAATAATTCCATGAATCTTGTGCCAACACCTGTATTTTAGATGTTCCCAGAAATTTCGAAATTTTGAAACTTGATGCGCCAAGTGCCTGCCACCCACGCTCGTTAAAATTTAAATGTTCTTAAAAATTCAACTTGGCTCATTTGTGGATCCTTTTGAAGTATGCTTAAAAACTGTTGCAATTTAATATAAGCACCACTTATGAACATACTCTGCCAAACACACACACACATAAACACACACACGCAGCTACACCTACGCATATACACACTTTCACTAAAACGGTGCAAAAGAGTGGGAGTTAGAGAAATTGAACGGAAAATAAAGCAGCACCGTTTTATTGTGTTTTGTTTTGTTGTGTTTTTTTCTAAGGACTCTGTATTATTTACAGTTTCCGTTAGGGGAAGTTTATAAACGCGAGCAGCCGAGGGAGTGTGTCATTGTATGAATGTGCATGTGTGTGCGTGTGTAATCATATATTTCGAGTGAATACAATTGAAAAAGCTATTGTTATTGCTTTTATGATAAACTTCCGTTTTCAATATTTCCTTTCCCTGAAGGTCAGTCAAAATAATTTTTATTGTTTGTCAGTTTGCTGGTTTATGTGTTTGCCCCAGTAACTAAATATGTTTGCGTTTGTGTGTGTGTGTGTAAAATATTTAACTTTTATTTAAAGGAGTTTTTAAACTAGTACTAGTATTTTATTTGTAATCTATTTTAGCTTAAAAAGTATATGCATGCACATAGAATGTTTCTATTTATATTTTAAGCATTTTTTTTCTTTGAGTATTAAAATTTTGTTTGCCTTTACTTGGTCATCTGTTTGTTGTCAAATAAGATTTATTATATCCAGCAGCAATATACTTGAAGTTCTTTTTTTTATATTGTCCTTTTTCTCTACTTTGTTCAATTTAACATTTAGTTTGTTATTTGAAGTGCTGTGTATTTAGGTTTTTTCTTTTTTATTTATCCTCTCAGGTTGCTTTATTTGGGTGTTTGATATTGGTATTGTTGACACTTGGCTCATTGTGCATTGTAATCCTGTTGCAACTAAATAGTTAAGATATTTGCTTATATATATTTTTTTGAGAGATTTCTGTTACACAACACATACCCTTAAATATAGAATTTAAGGCAGATTTAAGGAAACACTTACATATGTACATATGTATATAATATGAAAGAGAGTAAAATTCATGCTTGTACGAATGTTCGTGAAAATAAGAGCATAACGACGTGCCCACGGGCGGCCGTTCGCTTAATGCGAGGAACACAACTGGGGCGAACGACGAATTTTGTCCACGTCGACAAATTCATCGATAAGCATTCGCTGCGTAAATTCGCCGTGTGAAGCACAATAACGACGAATTTAATCACCGAATTAATCTCTCATATTTGACAAAGTTGGTTGTTGTGTGCACAAAAACAGAGAGACAGAGAATTTTGTCTCAATTTTGTTTTTGCTTCGTTCATCGGCGTACAAAAAAGAAATAAATCTATCTCAGAGTTCGTCACGCACGAAAAATTTCGTTATAGGGCGGTGTTGTGTTCATTTTCATATGCACAAACATGTTTTATTTTTTATGACGAAAGTTCGCACCGAAAAATTTGTCGTTCGTCCTAGTTGTGTTCCTAGCAATGGAGAAATGGTATGGGAGAGGCGAGGGGAGGGAAAGAAAAAATAGTAACACAACCAGGATGACCGATGACATTTTTCAAAAAGTGGCACCAAAAGGGGATTTATCAAAAAAAAAGTTCAAAATTAAAAAAAAAGAGAAAACTATACTAAACTTTTTATTTTTAATGTATTTTTATACAATTCACTCTAAAAAAGGGAGACAAAAAGTGGCAAGGCAGTCGAAAAATTGGCAATTTGCCCCTGTACTCGGTCAAACGGTCACGCTGACCACAACAGTAGACCGAATTTTTTTTATTAAATGTTTCTGAAAATTAAAATAAAATAATTTCTTGTATTTTTATCTCTATAAATTATTTTTTAAATTAAAATTCAATAGATATTGCTCTTTTGCTGTTCTGTTGTAACTGTCTAGTTATATAAAACACTTCGCAAAAGTAAATTTTACATAAAGAATGCAACGATAAAAATATAAAAGAACATAGACTGCCGCTAAATTTGATTCAAATAGATTAAACCGTGGTCACTTTAGTCTCCTGCAGACGATCAATTGAACTAGTCAATCACATATCGCTACCTTTATATATAGAAAGGACGTAACTCATTTTTTTCAATTCAAGATTTTTGAATTTTTTGAAACATTTGTTGTTCTTCTATCGAAATAAAAAAAAACTCGATTTCCAAGAAAAAAAATTATAAGTTAGGGCCTTTCAATATTAAGGTAACTATATGTAGTTGAGTGAGCGCAGTCGTGTCCTTTAATAAAATACTCAACACATTAAATACATAAGGGTGTTACAAAAGTCATTCAAGTGTAAAAGAATTTCATTCAAATTAAATATTTGCTGATTGTTTGATAATCTTGGGCTCAAATTCACAGTCTTTAGTGAAACAATGCAAGTGATTTAATCAATGAAATTGATAAGTAAAGCCCTTAATTAAACCATAAGCGTTAGTTAGCTATAGACTGTGAATTTGGATCTTTGGGTTTTGTTCAGTGATCTCTCTAGTTACTAAGGAAAATAATTTATGGGACATTTATGAATTAAAAAAATTTTAACTACAATATTGGTTTCTGCAATAAACCATAAAAAAGACTAAAAGTTTTATTTAAAAATTAAACTTCATGCTGTCATTTACCAAGAATAAAAGCACCAATACCAACTCAAACAGAAAAACACACACACACACACACACACACACGAATATACACACATACATCCATACAACATGAAAAATTCTTTATTGCTTTACTAAACTCTCTATCAAACTAACTTGAGAGGAGGAGAATGAATTAGTCAAGTATTTGCTTGCTACTTAAAAATTGAAAATATCCATGACAACGACAAGAACGACAAGTTGCGATAAGTGGGCAATATGTCTCCGACTCTCTAACAGCAACAGCAATAATTGTAAAAGCCAATACAAGTTTATAAAAAAAGGCTGCAAGAAAAAAAACCATAAACAAAGAGCAGCACACAAAAAATTGAAATAAAATTTTCATGTTAAAAAAAAATCAGCAGTTTGGGGCAGCAAGAGGTGCAGCATTTGCACAAGAAAGAAGTATTTACCGATAAGCAATTGTAGTAGAAAACAGCAATAGTGTTGCAGCTGAAATCGAAGAAACAAATTGTACAAATAGTTTTTGCAGTATTTAAATTGCAAGCAAAATTATTAGGCACAGTGGGTCAAAATCATAAATATGTATACATAAACATAAACTTATGCCTTTAAGCAGCTGAGCCAACCCGACCGTATCCACAATCTCGCAATATAACGATAAAATCGAATCAATGCCGATTTATAGATTTCGAATAAATTTCGAATGTTTTAGAAAAAAAAAACTAAATTGTTTTAAACTACTGAGTTCGTCAATATTTTTCTTTTAACTAAATATTACACACAGTGATCACTTGTTGGGTCAAAAACAAAACGAAAACCTACCAAGCATTGACCCGAAACTGTGTTGAAAATTTCGGCTCAACAGCTCTTTTATTTGCACAGATCTTACGTTGCGAACAACCACTCATATATATATATGTATATATATATATATATATATATATATATATATATACATATAGATGTATACCTGCGTATATATATAAGTATTTTGTTTCCGATCAGATCTGCAGCTTAAAAAACTATCTTCGAAAATTTTATGTAGGAAAATTTTATTTTCGAAATTTTTCGAAATCTATTTATTTTCGAATATATTCAAAACTTATTCCTGTGAATCGATTAGTTATATTAAAACATTTTGGTTTCGATCACATCAGCAGCTTAAGAAACTTGTTTTCGAAAATTAAAGTGTGATATTCTTGAGTAGTGAATAGCTCACACACACACACACATACACATACACGCACAGAAGCACTTTTATACTAGCATCAATACGGACATCATCGTAAAAATAAACCATTGACCTCATAAGTGGAGCTCTGATTAAAATACGATTTTAGAAAATCGAAGTTAAATAGGCAAATTTCTCTATTTTATAGCGAGAAGCTAAAAATCTTGTTTGGTTTATTTAACAAGTAAAGAAGTTTATTATTAATATTACAAAAAAAATTTTTTTTCGAAAGATTGTGTAAAGTTAGAATGAACTAAAACTTATAATAAAAAAATCAATTAATTTTTTTTATTAAATTCCCTGGTTTTTATTGCTGGCCTTGAAAGTAAACATTTTGCATGGTCAAAAATAATTAACGATAATGTCGTGCAATTTGTTAAAGTCACTTGTAATTATGGCTTTAATTAATAAAAGTGTAATTGAATCATTTGCACTAACCCCCTGCCATAAGGTTTTGTCGCTTTTCTATGCCTTCAACAAACTATGTGCTGTTTGAAGCCTGATACTGTGATTACCTTGTGATTACCTGGTTGACCAGAAATTTAATAATGAATAAATAAATGAATGAATGAATAATATAAAGGCACTATGAATTCGATAAAGTAAAACTTTTTCGAAAATATTTATTTTTCAATTACATTTAAAGTTACGAATGCTTAACTTGTTCGATCCTTTTAGCACTTTACTTTGAAAATATGCCATCGAAGATATTTCACTTTACGCATATATAAATCCTCGAATATTTGTTTTGTTTACAGTACGATTTATGTACAAGCGAAATTGTCAAATTTTCGCTTGTAAAAACAATAGCGAACCATAGAGATCGAACGATTTTTGAAACCAAACTGAATGAAATATGAATACTTCGTAATTGTTGACCTAGAATATATCAACTGCGTTTACACACAGCAATTTTTGTAGAGGAAAGAGATAAAGTGAAGAAAGTTATAATATTTTCCTCTTTCTTCCATAAAATTAAAAATTTTCTCAAAAAACCTGTTTTTATATGGAAGGTGTTCGAGAAATGTTTGAGAAATTTTCGAGAAACGTTTCTGAATTCGATAATTGTTTGAGAAAACTTCGAGAATTGTTAGAGAATCTTAAGACAAGTGCACGAAAATTGTTAGAGAAACGTGCGAAAATTGTTCTAAAAACGTTCGATAGCAATAAAGTAAACAAAAGTCGTGTTCAAGTGGGTATTGGCAAATATAATTGTTTTTAAATTTTAATATGTGAGGTGATCGAAAAATGTTTGAGAAATATTGGAGAAACGTTCCTGAATTCAATAACTGAGAATCTATAGAGAAACGATGGCAATGTAGTCAGTAAAAGTCTTGGTCAAGTGGGTATTGGAAAATGTGATTGTTTTTAAATTTTTTTGTATACCGAAATATATTTGTTCATAGAACACATATTTTTCTTTTGGATATTAGTACTATTAAATACGCTTCATACACACATACATATGTATATATACACATAAATATATATACAATACCACACAAATATTTATGTATTTGCATATATGTATGCACAAATGTATAAACATAGTGAATGTGTTTAAATTTGTTGTTATTATACTTTAATTTAAAAGCAAAACTTAATATAACTTATGTGAATAAAAAGCTTTCAAAAGGCTTATGAATAAAATATGACAACCTTTAATACTCTTAAAATTGTTGGTGTAGGTTCCAAGGGTAAAACCAGGAAATATAAGAGAGAGAATATTTGTTTTTTTAAAGGAAAAAGCTTATTGCTGGGAAATGAGTTTTAAATAAAGAGCTTAAATAAAGCTTTTCGATTTAAAAGATTTCTGTTCAATTGTTTTGTTGTTGTAATGATGGTTGTATGCAAAATATGATTTCTTTTTTTCTCAAACACCTACTCTATTGTTTTAAAAATTTTTTAGTTTTTATACTCTCAAAGGTATGTATGTAATTGTTGTGTTATTACATTTTGTAACTTGAGTGTACTTTGCTGTTTGGTGTGTAATTTGGGGATTTCTAAGAAACTTTTCCAGTTAATGGATGTGTGAGTGTGTGCTTTTCTTTTTGGCAGAATAAAAAATCTTAATGCCATCTGGGATTTGCAATAGTGAAGGATTTACGACAATAGCAACAATTTGGTCTATAGAATTAAACGCAAATATAACAGAGCAGATGCTTATTGATTCTTAGTATCCGTGTTAATTTAAACAATATTAATGGCACGAGTGCTAATTACTGTTAAACATTATTTAAAAGTACGAAATATATCTAAGAAAATTTAAAAATTTAAAAACTAAAACTTTAACTATAAATAAACTTTTGTACCTCGATTATGGATGGCAACGGAACTTTAGTTGCGTTGCCAGTTGCCAAAGTAGTGTAAGGAATGACAGTTGGAAACTAACAGTTGTTAATTTTAGTTGCCAAATTAAAATAATATTAACAACCAGTAAATTTTATTTGCTATATAGTATCTAAAGTAAGAAGGTAATAAAATTAAAAAAATTTAAAATTCAAAAATAAATTAAAATCATTTAGCCATCATTTAATTGTTTAAGACCCATTCTGAATGGCGTCGTCGATGTCACATCAGGACGACAGTAAATATTGGCACTTATGTACTCTTTATAGACAATCTCTTACTAATCTCTAAAGCCTTGTAAGTTAATGTAGCATGTTAATAGTAGTCAACTCTTGTTGACAAAGAGTAGACAAGTGACAACTATTAATGTCGTCTTGATGTGACATCGATGACGCCATTCGCAATAAGGGGGATTATTTTTCAACTCTCGTTTCGTTTTGGTCTCTCTGAAAATTAAAAAAATCTTGTTAACTTGTAGACGGATGTGTACAAACTGGTAAGAAGGGTACGTTGTCAACTTTTGGCTATTGAAAACTGTGGTTGTCATCTTGTGCACATTCGTTGTCAATACTTCGTTGTCAAGTCTACAACGATGTATACAATATTAACACAAACATTTTTGATACACTTTTGACAACGAATGTAATCAGTTCGAGCATCTTCATACTTATGAATGTATGTACATATCGTTACCTTAATATAGAAAGGCCCTAACTCCTTATTTTTTACTTTTAACAGAGAGAGAGAGAGAGTTTATATTTAGATAGAAGAATCTCTAATGTATCAGAAAATGCAAAAATTTGGATTAAAAAAAAAATTAGTCGGCTCCTTTCTATATTAAGGTGTGTATAATTAGATTTCAAAGTTTAATTATTGCTGTGAATTTTATAATTTCGGTCCATCTTACAGGTCTAAATTATGTTAGAGTGATAGATATAAGAATCAAGTAATAATCGCTGCATCTATTTTTTTTTTTATATATTTGGTACTTATGCCACTTTAATTCTCAACCCTTTGAATATGGCAAAATATGCTTAAATGTCCAGAAAATTATAAAAAGATGCGCATTAAATTTTTTTTCAAAGTTTTAAATTAATCAAATTTTTTTTCTGATCCTCCATATGTAACTGAAAAAATTTTCTTGACAAACTGTATGTCGGTGTTGCCGTATAAGCAATTTTAGTTGCTCAACTCTTGAGTTGTGGTAAGAGGAGAACAAAGGGGGACTTAATGGCTTGTCTTATTATATCATTTGATTTTGTCATTGGCATTTTTATTTTTTTATTTATTTTTTTATTTTGTTTTAATTTTTAGTTTTGCTCCCGAAGAAATTTTTCACTATAAAATTTTATTTTGAAATTTAATTTTGGAAATTAGATTTAAAGTTTAAAGAATTTTATTTTATTTACATATTTAAAAAAAGTGCTCATTACGTGTTACATAGCCACATATCGTCAACTGAAATTCAAAGCTACGTAACTAATAATAAATTTAAAATCGTATATTTTAACTGCCTTATTCATAAAAAATAATTCTGTTTTACAAAGGCTCTATAAAACCAATTTTGTATGGAAATCTGTTTTATAAAGCTTTTATAAATCAAAAATATTTTTATGAATAAGGCTCTGAATTTACATTTAAATTTATGTTCCTACAAATTTTTAAAACTTAAATTATAATATAGCAATCAACTGAATTAAAAAATTAAAATAAAAATATTTTACAATTTGTGCTTTGTTGGGAATATCTTTTATGTTTCTGACCTTTTCTTTTCTAGGAAAACATGTTACATTTATTGCACTTTTCAATAAAAACAGCACTTACAATTACTGTTTGCGAACCCAGTCTAACTTAACATATCGCTCCTTTATTGCTATACAATCATATCTCCAAGAAAAAAGACTTTTTCGAACTTGATAATGCGGAATAATTCCTCGCAACGTATTTCGTATTGACCAAAAAAAATTGTACAAATTATTTGAAATGAAAATTTGTACAAAATAAATTGAAAACTTTACAATAATTTTTTCTTCAGTTAACTTTTTGCAGTTATCACTTTATTGCTATAAAAAGAGCGATAAGTGCACACCCACATACACACACTTACTTGCTTAAGTCTCGTTAAGTATAGCGTGTGTTTGTTGCCTTCTGAAGTAATTGCGTTTTTATTTGTAACTTTATTTTGTACAATATTTATTTTACTTGTTTTGTTTTCTATTTTTTTTAACTTACTTTTTATCTCTCGTATATAATTTAATAACACTGGATTTATTTTGTTTTTTGTACGAGTATATTTAATGCTTTAAAATACATACATACATATTTTTTTGTTTACGCTTCCTTTGTGTTTACTTTTAGCATAACTAGGATTTCGTTTAGTTGTCTTAGTTGGAAAATGCGTGTTTAGCTTTTACTGTTTTCATGTTTTTTAAATATATGTATGCAAATACATTAAGCTACTTAAAAATTTATTATTACTTTTATAAATAAATATTTTTTCTTCAGCTTATGTTGTTTAAATCTTAAATAAATAAAAAAAATTAATGCTGAGTGTTTCATTTTGTAGTGTGTGTGTGTGTACTTCCTGTGAAGTTAGTCCTGTTTATTTATTTATTGTTTTCTTTTTTTTAGTCGTACTTTTTAATTTGCAGCTTTCAACTTAATAAGAAAGTGAGAGATTGATGTTGCTTAAAAGTTGGTATTTAAATTAAAAGTGTCACAAATTTATATAAAATTAATCAGCTGAAAAAGTTTTCTTTTCTCTCTTTTTATGTTTCATTACCCACAACAGATTTGTACAATTTACGTATTTGAATTTAAAATACTAATTAAGAAAAGTAACGCCTAATGGAATACGATTTTTATGTTTTGGAATAATTTTTACTCAAATAAATAATTTAAATACTTTTTAAACTTTTTAATAAGATTGAAGTGCTGCTTTTTAAGGTTTTGTTTTTAAAAATTATGTAGAAAAACAAAAGATTTATGGGTGTTACAAAAAAAAAATCGCTAAAAGTGAAAAATCGCTGAAACTTAAAAGCAATTGAAAGAAATTGCCAAAAACCCAAAAAATCGTTAAACACCGAAAAAATCTCCAAAACGAAAAAAAGTGCCAAAACTAAAAAGCAATTGAAAAAAATCGCCATAAAATCGAAAAATAGCCAAAACCCGAAAAATCGCTATAACGAGAAAAAGGCGCTGAAACTAAAACGCTTTTTAAGAAAATCACCAAAATGAAAAAATCGCTAAAATCCAAAAAAAAAAATCGCCAAAACTAAAAAATGCGCCAAAACAAATAAATCGTTAAAATTAAAAAGCAATTAAAAAAAATCGCAAAAAAATGAAAAAATCGTCAAAAACGGAAAAAAATCGCTGAAACGAAGAAAAGTGCCAAAACGAAAAATCGCGTTGCTTGTAAAAAGCAATTGAAAAAAAAACGCCTGAACGAAAAGAAAACGAAAAAATCCCCAAAAAACCGAAAAAAAATCGCTAAAATGAAATAAAAGAGCCAAAACTAAAAAACCGATAAAATCAAAAATTATTTGAAAAAAAAAACGTAAAAATAAAAATATCACGAATACCGAAAAATCCGCGATACGAAAAAAAAAATCGCTAAACTACAAAAAAATAAAAGCCAAAATATTTCTTTTTAAAAGTTTACATCAGGCAAGATATTCGATTAAACAGGTTAAAGTTTGTACAGTATTAGTGTGCGTGTCAAAGTTGCACTTTAATGAATTTTTTAAAACAGCTTATCTCTTTTTCCAAATTTGACTTTAATAATTTTAAGGCACTTTTTCCCAAAATTAAAATATTACTTATAATTCAAAGTAATTTGCGGAATAGAGGAAAAAAGTGAAAATTTTACATACAGAAATCACAGCGGGTTCTTAAGTTGACCTTTTACATATACTTAAATTTCAAAAGCTTTTTTATAACTTTTTTTTAGTTTCTTTTTTTGCATACGAGTATTTATGTATATTAAAATTAAATGTTTAAATTTTGAAAATTACAAAACTTTTATTTCCATAAAGTTCACACACACACACACACACACAATTATGTGGCAAGATTGTGGTGTCCTGTAGGTGTGTGATCAAATGTCATGGGTGTGTGTGTGTGTAGGTGTATACTGGTGTATTCTTGCGTGTGCTTGATTTTTTTTTCTCTTATTCGGAAAAGTTTAAGCTTATGTTTTAAATACATTTAATTTCAACTTTTATTTAATACTTTCCTTTTTATTTGGGTTTCTTTCGTTATTTCTTTTTTCTTTTTGCAAATATACTTTCTTAGAATTTTATTATATTTCTTTATAATTTATGGTTTCGTATCCGTTCGTTGCATTGCTTAATTGTAATACTTTTGCTTGGTTTCTTGCTCTGCCGCTCAAAACTTATTCGTTTATTCTTTCATACATTATTTATTTTTGCGGTCAATTTGAGTTTCATAATTAAAAATCTTTTAAAAAAAAGTTATGGCTCTTTTGTGGTTGAATTAAATACTTATTCTGCCAAAGACTTAATAACTTTGTCTGTAAGTATATTTTGTTTTTGTTTTTTTTTTTCAAAATAATTTTTTCAATAAGTTAAATAATAAAAGCAGTAAATGAAAATGGTATTAAGGTTCAGAGGAATAATGTGTAGTACACTGATTCTAGCAGTTTATTAAAGAAATTACAAATTACTCGGGAAATGGCAATTAGGGGCTACAGGTAATTAGTCGTGTAAGAAAATTAATTAGGATAAAAAAAAAGTTTTTTTTAATATTTTTGGTACTGATGCTTTTTTTGCTCCAGTCTCTCAAATATTAATTTTAATGGAAATATGTTGGATATAATAAAAAGCGTTTGCAATTTTTGTCTTTCTAAAAACATTCAAATAAAAACAAGGAAATCTAAAAATGTTTTTTAATAAGTTATCATGCAATAAATTGAAACACTTCTTGTATTATATTTTTAATGAAAAATTTTATATAAGATTGAATTTTTTTTTTGCATTAACATGCAGTAGATTAAACATGTGAATGCTGGCAATGATGGTCTAGGAGCCTTCATAAAAATAGCGTGTTGTTCCGTTTTGCTAGTGTTTGTCAGAATAGTTACAATTATTTATTTTGGTTGTAATATGTCCCTTAAAATTTATCACACATAATTTGGCTGCCTCAAAATAAAAACCTGAGCCTTAATTAAAGGAAATTATGGGCTTAATGTTGTAAAATGCAACGCCAAGCGTTGACAAATCTTATATAGAAAAAATTTAAGTTACAAAAACAAAATATATACAAAATTTTTCAACGCTAAGCGTTGCGTTTTATAAAATTCGGCCCTAAATTAAACAAACGAAACATTAATTTTTTATCTTATAAAAGTGTTAATTTCGATTGTTTACAACTGTTCATTGTTAGAAGAATGAGAAACCAGGAATTTCTTGTTATAAATTATGTGTTGCCAGTTTAGGGGAATTAGGGATTTTTTTTCGCGATTGGGAATGAAAATTTCGTGTTTGAGATCGATTTGTTGGTGATGATAACCAAATTTTAGCGAATTTCTGGGAATTTTTTTTATGACTGATGGTAACAATAATGATTTTTGAGCTAAGAAATGTGCGTCTGGTAAGTCTAAAAATGTGTATTACTATTCATAGTGAATGGTTTCTAATAAAGAAGAAATATCAAGATAGATTAACCAATAATGAACACTACTAAAGCAAAAATACGTAACAAAATGCAGTATGACTTGGTGGAAGCACTTCTTGGAATAAGCAATTACTTTAAAAACAACAAAATTTGTAGTGAAAAATTTAATCCTTCTGGTGAAATGCTAAATCTTTTTAATACAAGTACTATGTACAACAAAGTATCTGAGGCTGATAAACCACAAGATTTTGATTCTGAAGTTATTGAAACTTTTGTTAAAAAAATATTTATACTTCTGTATATTAAACTATATGTAATTTTTTCTTTACAAGTTTTATAATTACAAATCAAATTAATATGAATGTTAATATAGCTATCAAAATAAATGAATTTTATTAAATAAATATGTTAATTTTGTCATTATTTTTTAAATAAAAGTAAAATTTTTTTATTTCTTTCACAAAAGAAAAAATTTGAATCGAAAAAACTCAATTTGGGGATTTTCGGGGATGAAAAATAAAAAATTGGGGATAGGCTCTAGAAAAAACTGGCAACACTGCACATAACCAAAAGCATAAAGAAAAAATGTTGCATACTCTTAGGGGACTAAAAACAAATATCCGCTCATTTACTGCAACAACGTTGTAACCTAAAAAAAACTACTTTAAAATTAATTTAAATTTTTTCTATAGACATACATTTTATTGGAAAAAATTAAATTTAATTTTTCCACAAAAGTTGAGTATAAAAAATATTTCTATGATATTTTACACAATCTAAAGAATGTAGAATGAAGATTTAATTCTGTATGATTAAGGGTCTGCCTTGTTTGTAAATTTTTTTTACACTTAAGGGTTTTTCAAAATAAGATCCGAACTAAAAATTTAATTGTTTGCAGTTATGACATTATTAAAATAAATATATGTGACTTAGGTGTTGGATTTTTTAATTTTCTAATTTAAAATAATTTTAAAATGTCCTTGAAAGTTAAAAATTTCACTTAAGAATTTATGAGAAATCTTTTTGATTATATAAAATTTTTTTTAATATTTTGTAGTGGAAATGGTGTAATTTTAATTAACAATTTGGGAACTCTACCTGAAAGTGCAAAGAAAATAAAGTGTGTGCATGTGTATGTATGAATGAATGTTTATACATTTAAGTACAAAGAAAAAAAAGCAGCCAAAAGCGAATGAATATTCTTCAACAACTCTTTGAGAAAAAAACAAGAATTTTATAAGAAAACTTTCCTCTACCTTTTACTCTCTCTCCCCCCCTTCTCTATGTGCTTATGTGCCTGTTAGCATTTGTGCTGGTATGAGAGCAATTTAATCTTTTTTCTGCTTGCACTCATAATTAATTATAACTGCCAAGAAAGTTTTCTTTATTTTTATAAGAAATTCCCTTTCAGTTTTTCAATAGATTTATTTCCGTATTTATTATTACCTTCATTAGCATTTGAAGGAATGTTAAATTTAAAAATTAGCTTATTATGGCCTTAAATCAATATTATTTTGTTTTAATATATTTTTTCTTGACATAAATAAAATAAACATGCATACATTTATTTTTATATCAAATTGCTGGTCTTGATTACTGCTGATGCTAACAAAAGATGGAAATTTATTTACGAAATTTGTTCTAAATATTTTTTATTATTATTTTGCATAGAGAATATAATTTTTATTGTTGCATTATTTATATTTATGAAACAAACACACACACACACAGCGTTATAGGCAACCAACAATAAACTTAAATGCCATAAAGTGCATCAGGCACAAAACAGCAGAAAATAATTTATGATGACATTTTCATATGTATTTGTGCAAAAATAAGCGTTTTTTTTAGATACGAGGCTGGTACAAAAAGGATAATTCAAAAAGTCGTAGTTAGGTGAAGTGCATGAGTTTGACTAAAAGATATTTTAAAGTATTATGTGGGTATTATGAATATCTTAAGGAATTGTAAAATTTGTGATTATTCATGTGTAAACCTTGACGTTGAAATTATAGAAATAAATAGCTTAAATCTTTCAAAATTCTTTTATTTATGCATTAAACATATATATGACTTCGACTGCATGTCTACAAATTTCGTTAACCACAATCGTCGCCGTGCAGTCCGCTACTTATTTACTTGGGAACCGACATTTCTAATAAACAACCGTCTATGGAAAACAAAACAGTAATGATAAATTAAAAAAGACGGAGATAGTAAATGAGATCCGTTGGTTAATATTTTTAGCACAAGCTCGTTATATAGTGGTTGGTGCCATTTGCAAATATTAAATATTTCTTTTAAATACTTATATAATTTCTTATATAAAATATATTTATCTTCGCAATAGTAAAAATATATAATATCACATCATGAGTTTAATCAAGAATTTAATTTTTTACTTTTTAGTCTAGTCTATAGGTTTTCATATAATTTCCTTTGAATTTTAACTGAAATTGAGATTGCAATATTCCGACAATTTTTGCTCTCTCGTAAAACTAAAATAAAAAATAATTACTGATGTACTCGTATTACAAGAAATATTACCGCTTAATATAAGCAAAGTTCAAACTTATGAGCATTTCCATGATATCGAACGTGACCATCACATATGTATGTACATACATTTAAAGAGAAAATAAATCGGATTTTTAAGCGTAACTTAAAGTTCTAAACTAGTCCTTTCAGTAGAGCCATGTTCAAATTTTTGTTTTTTTTTGTTTTTCAACAGATCTTATTTTACGCAAAATTAAATTTGCATATAACATGTCGCACATGACATTTTTTGTCATTATATTTATATCGTTTTTGTTGTTAGTTTTAGTAAAAAAAATGTATGTGTATATTGATAGAAGTTTTTCAAACGTAATTATTTTTGCATAATTACAATAAATTTCACAAAAATATGTAGTAAGAATAAATTAGTATGAGCAATAAAATAAAACAAATTAAAATTGAAATACATAGTATCAGGAACCATAAACACTGTTTTTCAGAATAGGCAGTTCTAGCTACTTTTGTCTCTTGACGTTTGCAGCAAAAGAAATTCAACTGCGCTAAATAAAGTTTTTCTACTGTTTTTGCGAGGATTTTTGAGGCTTGTTTTGGGCAATTTCAAAATGTGTGCCAAGTTTCGTAAATATTGGTTAAGTATAAGCACTAAAGTTTAATAGGCGTGCCCCGCCCATTTTTTTGAATGCAAGATTGTGCCATTATTTAAGCTTAGGCTGTGTGCCAAGTTCTATAAAAATCAGTGAAATAGAAGCTTGTGAAATATTATATTAAATTTTAATGGATGTGACCCCGCCCATCTAAAAAAAAAATTTCTATTTTATTTTTGGAAGGTGTGTGGTAAGTTTAGTAGAAATCGGTTAAGTATAATCACGTGAAATGTTATAATACATTTTAATGGGCGGGGCTACGCCCATTTTTTTAACTTTAAAATTGTGTAATTTCAATAACCAAAGATGTTTGCTAGGTTTCGCAGCAATCAAACAAGTAGAAGATCGTAAAATCAAGTTAAAAAATTTTGGGCGTGTCCCCGCCCACTTTGTTTTAGAATGAGGCCAATGGGAAGCTATACCCTCTCAGACAACAAAAAAAGTTTTAAAATCGGTCTTAGATGCTCCAAGTTATGAACCTACACACCAAAAAAAAAATAGACACGAATAAATAACCTTCTCCTTTTTTTGAAGTCGACTAAAAATATAAAGTCTCACATAACTACTCGCCCTCTCACTCACACTCGTGCATAAAAATTCAGCCAGTCAGGGTCAGTGTTGCCAGAAAGTGCAATGCTAGAATGTGTTAGTACCACAAATTTTTTTATTTGATTTCATGATATTCTACTAATTTGATTGCTGCGAAACCTAGGAAACACCTAAAAACAATTTTAAAGTTTAAAAAATGGTTCTATTGTACCGATTTTTATAAAAATCAACACACACAAATCTTGCATTTAAAAAATGGGCGGAGGCGCGCCAATTAAAATTGAGTTTTATATTCCAAAATCTTCTATCAGATCTTTGCAACAATTTTAAATTTTATTATTTTCTTTATTTGGTTTTATGAATATAAAATAAATTATTCTAATAAAGAAAACAATTTTTTTTTAATTTTATTATACTTTTACGCATTTTGGTTTTAAGTTTAACGAATTCTGTGTTAGGTTCTATTTCAACAAAAATATTATTTGATTTTTTAATTTATTAATTGAGTACAAAAAAAAGTTTTTTTATGTGCTGGTTCCCAAGCAGCTAATTAGTGAATATTTAAAGGGAACTTTTATTAAAACCGCTAGAGTTATAATGCTAAATTTTCCTTTAAAGAAATGAGAAGTTCAATTTAAATTATAGCTAAAAAAAAGAACAATATTTGTTGCAGAAAAATTCATTAAAAATAATTTATTAGATTTAAAAAGAAAAGAAAATTCTAACCCTGCAGTGAAAATGCTAAAATGGCAACACGGATTAAGGTATGCAGACATACAATATAATGTATGTATATGTATGTATTTATTTAATTGCACGAGTATGTGTGTGTGTGTCACTTAAGTGCTGTTGCTGGCTGGCTGGCTGCTCTTGATTTATTGCTTGCAATTGTAGTCATATTTGAAAGAAATATTTGTTGTAAATGTATTGCCGCTTCGCCCGCTGCGGCAATCTGCTGCGGTGTTGCAAACATTATTTTATACTTTTCTGTTTTTCTCTGTTTCTTTTTTTTGTACTTTAGGGGAAATATTTTACAAATGCTGTTCAATATTGTCGTATGGATTTTATTTTTCAAACAAGCCGGTCTTAATAACTTCAGTGCATTCTGTACTTTTTTTTGGGGTAATTGTAATACTTTAGTTTATAAAAAAAAACTAAACTCAAAGGTTTAAATTTCAGTGTGTGTGTAAAAACAGTCCGGCATGTAATATTTTTAATGTCTCTACCTTCTTTTTTGGGCTTTGTATATAAATGTCCCACAAAGAAAAGAGAAATTAAAATTGGAGTGTCAAAAATATAAAAAAAAATAAAAATTAAACGTAAACTGTAGAGACATTAATGCAAAAACTCTGTGATATTTTGCTAATTTTTATTTGTGCTGCCTCAAAAAAAAAAAAAAAGAAAAAAAAATCTAAAACCAGCAGCAGATAAAAAAAGCCCAAAAAAACTATTTATAATGGGTCGCAAAAAATGTATGTAAATATTTTTTTGTTTTCTGCTTGACCACATGCAGCCTTTTCATGGTGGTTTACAAAAAATTCTTTTCTTTTATATTTTCTTTATTTTATTTAGCGGTTTTTTAATTTAGTGATTAATTCACACACAAACTGGAGCATTAATTCAGAAATTGCGGTTTTTCTGGATTATAAGCATGCGTTCACAGAACTTTAATTAGGCATTTTAATGTATAATTGCTTGGCAGCAGCGCGCTAATAAACTGCAAAATTTTTTAAGTTTTTTTAAAATATATTTGCTTAAAGAAATTTCTTACTTTCAGTGGTAATTAGTGATGAGCGATAGCGTGAATTCTTAATAATGTTGCTCCTTGTGAACGTAATTTCTGAATCGCTCTTCTGTTAAACTGTGACTGTGATTATAGTTCTAAGCAGTTCTGTATGAGAAAATCTAATAAGAAGACTAGCAGTGAAATTAAACAGTGACTGTTCCACAGTCACTGTTCTGCTATACTTTTGGACTGAAGGATACTAATTTATGTATATTGATTTGTAAAATTTAAAAATTGTAATATGTACGGAAAATACATATCTTTACTTTAATATAGAAAGACCCTAACTCATAATTTTTTTGGAAATCGCAGTTTCTGCATTTTTCGATAAATTCGATGCTTTATATCGAAAAATATGAAAAGCTCGATTAAAAATAAAATAAAAATAATGTGTTAGGAAATGCTATGATGAAGACAATTAAAAACATTTAAGTAAATAATTTTTTAAGTTATAGCGCTTTTTAAGTTTGACGTTTTTTTCGTCTTGGCTATTTTTTGTCAGTTTTAGGATCTTGTTTTACCTTTATAAGATGTTTTTGATGGTTTTGACTTTTTTTCGTTTTCGAGACTTTTTCCGGTTTTGGGATATATTGTTTTTTTTGAGTAATTTATTTGAGTTTTATGGATATTTTTATTTATGTAAATTTTTTTCGTTGTAGTGATATTTTTCGCTTTCTCGATTTTTTTTTTTAAGTTTAAGCGTTTTTTTAGTATCAGTGGTTTTTTCGTTTCAGCGATTCTTTCGATTTCTGGTGATTTAGTTAAGCTTATGAGTTTTTTTTAGTTTTTGCGCTTTTTATCTCGTATTAGTGATTTCTTGTAATGTTGAAATTTTTTCGGTTTTTTTTGGCGTTTTTTTTACTTTTGGCGTTTTTTTTTTGGAGTTTTATCATTTATTTCACACTTGGAAATTTTTGGGTTATTGGCGATTTATATTACTTTTAGAAATTTTTTCAGCTTTGGCGTATTTTTTTTTTGTTATTGGCGATTTTTTGGTTTTGCAATTTCTATTTGATTTTCGACGATTATCTAATTTTGGCGTTTCTACCCAGTAAAAAAAGAGACTCCAAAAAAGTCATGAAAATGTAGAGTTTACGATGCGGAAGTAGTGCAAATTTCGATCCGATCTAATGCCTTTTAAATAGGGTTGTCATTGCAGGAAGTTCTCTTTTTCGATGCCTGGTCACTGAATTGGAAGCGATATTAAGAAAAATTCCCTTTTTTGTGTTCTATGATAATATTTTCATCTAGGAAAAAGGGTAAATAGTTACCTATTTTAACAATCCGTCTTTCTTCAATCTTTTTATACGAATTTAAACACTAAACAGTGTTTTCATGTAAATTGAAGCAAATAACTTTTAAATTTTAGACTAAAAATAATTCATAAATTGCTTAAAAAAAATAATTTTTTTTTTAATTCTGGTGAGTATTTTCTAACACTATGGAGGAGTTACAAAGTTTAGTGTGACTAAAATAAGCTTCTACATGGTTTTTTGCTCACTCTCGGTAAATTAAAAATATCGATTTTTTGGAAGCAATGAAAATGTACTTCCGCTAGAATGACTTCCATTTTTTTTTCACTGGGTAGTTATAGTGATTTTTTTGATTTATGGAAATTTTATTAAATTTTAGAGATTTTTTTTAGTATGGCGATTTTTTCGTCTTCGCGATTTTGTTTCGGGTTTGCGTTATTTTCTTTTTTGCGATTTTTTTTTAGGTTTTTGGCGATTTATTTGAGTTTAAGAGTTTTTTTTTCGCCCTGGCGCTTTGTTTTCTTTTTGTCGACTTTTTCTAGTTTTGGGATTTTTAGGGGGTTCTCTTGCGTTTATTTTCGTTTTTTGCCCCTTTAATCGTTTCTTAGTCTTATCATTTTTTTTCGTTTTGGCGACTTTTTCGGTTTTTGGAGATTTTTTTTAGTTCTTTTTCGTTTTGGCGTTAATGGGATTTGTTCAGTTTTCGATTCTCTTTTTTTAGTTTTGGCGTTATTTTTAGTTATCGCAATTTTTGGTGAATTTTTTTAAGTCTGAAATTTTTTTAGTTTTAGCGCTTCTTTTGGTTTTTGACATTTTTTAAGTTTTGGCGTTTTTTGTAGTATTATATTTTTTTTTTTAGTTTTGGAGCTTTTTTATTATTGGGATTTTTTATCATTAGCGTGTTTGAAAATTTCAAGAGTTCTTCCCTCTTACTGTTTCCAGGATACAGCAAGTGGTCAAAATGGCAATAACTGATAGAATAACATTTAAGTTTGATTTTTTAAAATTTCAGTGTTAATTGGTGTAGTCTGCCTAAAAATACACTAACTATATATTTTTTTTATCATCTGTACATCACATTTGGATTTCAAAATGTTTCGGTAATTGGCTTCGAACACCCATTAATTTTTTACTGTCAAATATTGTTATAATTGCCAAAGTTTTACATATTCTGTAAATTGGACCTCTCCATAGTTCTGGACGTTATCGAGAAAAGAGCCCGTGGCGGCGTATCGAAAATAATAGGATTCCTTTTGATTAATTGATTTAAATTTAACTTTATATTATTGATTAATTTTAAAAATTAATTTAATAACTATTTTTGTCAAGCTCGAGGTATTTTTTCAATTAATTTGCAACAAATGGTTATGTGGAAGTAATTTTTTGCAACAATTTGTTTTCTGTGTATCCACATCGATTTTTTTTCCGCCGTTGAAATCATCCATTGCAGACATAGTTGCAATTCTAGTTAAAAATGCTTCAAAAGCCCACTGTTTCATTTCAACAGAATTGTCTATGCATTACAGTAGTATTTCAACATGATTCGTTACAAGCCCTAGAACACCTTTGAATTTTTAATTGTCATACGCGTACCTTTTCACGTTTGGTTTACGAAATTTAGAAAACTCTTTTAAACATAAACTTTAGATTATTAGGCCTTTACTCTTCAATTTTAAATTATCAAGAGCCGACTGTTAATGTTGTTAACTTAGGATCAAAGAGAAAATGCAGCTTCTCTGAAATCATACAATTCGTTTGGATTGACTCTTCTTTTTTTTTGTGACACCACTTTAGTTCTAATTCAAAACCTGTTCAGTTATTTCCGTAATGAAAATTTTTATTTTGCGCCCATTATGAAAATTTTAATTATCAAAGAAAAATTACTTCTCCTTGTAATAACAAAAGAATATTATATAAAAATATTTATTTTACTATTACAAAAATTTTGAGAAATTACAGCAAATGTAAGAACTTGTCGCCTGCTTATTTATTCTTTTATCTAAAATGCAAAATTATTTTATAAAATAAAATATTCGGTATTTTAATTTTACTGGCAGGTTGTTTCCTTTTCATATCTCTCTTCTTCTGCTTCCTTTTATATTACCCAAAATAAAAGATAATGACTTGTTTAATATATTTCTTGCTAAAGTTTTATCATATTTTCTTTATGACTCTTTCCTTATTCCTTGTGTTTCTTTTTATTCTTATAAAAAAAACTTTTAAATCAAATTCATATTCCCCAAGCTCTTGCTTTTTCATTCACTTTTGGGTCATTTGCCAGTATATTGATGCATTTGAATTATCTGTGCTGAAGATTGGAAACATTATGCTTGTTTGTTTTCATTTAGATGTTGCTGCTGTTGTTGTTATTGCTGTTGTTGTTGCCCCAGTCGGTTGTGTCTTGGTTAAATAACCATTCATTAGTTCAGTTTAGTTTGAAACGTTGCATGTTGGCAAGCAAAACACACATATATAAATAATAACAAACATCAGGAACAATTTTACTTAGTTCTATACTCTCTCCAGTTCTTTGGGATAGAAAGAAAGATATTGAGATAAATTGTACAAATTAATCTTCATTCAGTCTTTAAGTACATTTTTCTGCTGTTTGTAGTTTCTTTAACATTTCGTGTGTGTGTATGTGTGTGTGGTTGTGTGCCATTTTATCTTTTATTGTCTCAGCAGAAAAATAAAAAAAATCTTTATTCATTGTATTTGTCCTCTGCATGCGAAAACAAGTGGCTAAGAGAAATTGTCAAAGTTCAAACTACAAGTAAATGCTGTCATATTTCCAATGTCATCTTTTAGCTTTTTTTTACTATTTGAATTTTTTTCTTTTTATTGTTTTTGTTGTTGCTGCCTCTTTATGTGTTGGATTTGAAGTTGTAGTGGTCTGTTGTTGTAATTGCTATTATAACTGCTGTGCCGCTGTTGTTTTTGTAGGCTTTGAGAGCGGAAAAGGAAATTGCATACTAAATAAAAATGCCCCCGGTGTGCAATACGAAATAAAATTTTTGCAGTTGAAGTGAAACAGTGGGGCTGGGCTGTTAAGGTATTTTTAACCAGAATTGCAAATATGTCTGCTACAAGCTGATTTCACCTTTCAGAAAGAAATCGACGTCAACAACAAAAAACAATTTATTTTGTAAAAATGATTTCCACATACTTATTTGTTGAAAATTAATTTAATTAAATAATTAAGCTCTAGGTAGCTTGATAAAGATAATTATTAAATTTATTTTTAAAGTTAATAAAATCAAATTAAATTAAAATCAATTAATCAAAAGGAACTTTATTATTTTCGCTACGCTGTCACAGGCAGTTTTCTCGACAGCGTCCAAAAATATGACGAGGTTTATTTTACAGAATATGTAAAACTTTGCCAATTATAACAATATTTGACAGTAAAAAATTAGTGGGTGTTCGAAGCCAAACACCGAAACATTTTGAAATCCGAATGTAATGTACAGATGATAATAATATATATAGTAACTTGAAACTTTAAATGTTAGTGTATTTTTATGCAGACTACATCAATTAACACTGAAACTTAAAAAAATAAAAATTAAAGCGTATTCCATCAGTTAATGTAATTTTGACTATATAATTTTGACAACTTGCTTGTATCTTGGAAGCCGTAAGATGCAAACTTTATAACATTTTTAAGCACCCTAAAACTAAAAAATGTTAAATTAGAAAAGTGCGAAAACGAAAAGTCGCCAAAATGGAAAACGACTAAATGAAAAATGTCATTAAAAATAAATTAAGAATTGCTGAAATGAAAAAAAATCTCCAAAAGTAAAATAAAAAAAAAAAATCGCTAAAACGAAAGAATAGCTTCAAAACTAAAAAAACGGTTGAAAAAAATCGTAAGGAACAGAAAAATCGCCAAAACAAAAAAAACGCCAAAACTAAAAAAAATCGCAGGAACGAAAAAAAATTGCCAAAACTAAAAAAAATGCAAAAGCAAACAAATCGCTAGAACTAAAAACCAACGGAAAAAAATTGCCAAAACCGAAAAAAGCACCAAAATTTAAAAATTGTAAAACTAAAAAACAGTTAAAAAAAATTGCAAACAACCGAAAAAATTGTCAAAACCCTAAAAA
Source organism: Tachina fera (assembly GCA_905220375.1). Classification (NCBI taxonomy): domain Eukaryota; kingdom Metazoa; phylum Arthropoda; class Insecta; order Diptera; family Tachinidae; genus Tachina; species Tachina fera. The sequence goes on from LR999963.1 coordinate 185,388,929, forward strand.
AGCGCTAAAAATAAAAAAGTTGAAACTATTAAACAGTTAAAAAAGCACAAAAAATTGCAAGAATAAAAAAAACGCCAAAACTAAAAAATCGCTGAAACTAAAAAAATCCTCCAAAAACCGAAAAATATCGGCTAAATGAAAGAAAAGATCAAAATAAAAATGCCAAAACAAAAATTAAAAAAAAAAATTTCTATATCAGGTAAGATAATCTATTATACAGGCCTAAGTTCTTAAAGTAATATACATGTAGTGTCCATACGGAACCCTTCCTGTGCGAGTCAATGTCGTACTTTGCTGATTTTTCATGTTTAATCCTCCTTATGGTGATTGGCGATTTTGCGGCAAAAGCCAGGCGTAGTGTACTAGATTAAAGAAAAATGTAACTTGTTGTCTTCAATTAACTACAAAAAGTTGAATTTAAAAAAAAACCATAATAAGTTTGTTGGCTACATAAATCGATCGAGTTCCAAATTTAATCAGCTTTAGCTGGTGATTCTAGAAATATCATTAAAGAAAAGTTTGGAAAAAGACTTTCATATCTGATAACTTTAAAGGTTTTCGTTAAATCGATGGTATTATATTTTTCTAGATTTTGATTTAAGTCTGTAGCTCAGAGGGAAGTTTTAGGGATGCCCTAAATGGTTCCCATATTTATTTTTTCATAAAACGGTTAAATAATCTGATATGTGTTCTAAGGCTTGAAGAAAACGTTAGAGACTTTTTCCCAAAATCCTTTTTTAAACAAATTTCAATCATATAGTTTAAAATCTTAACCTCAAAACGAGAAGTCGGTCTAGTTTTGCCAGTTTAACTCAAATCGTTAAAATTTTCAAATTGTTTTAAGACTTCTACTAATTTTTGTGGAATTAAAATTTATTTTTGGATGTCTAAGAATTTGAAAAAAATCTTCGAAACAACCTGAGAGTCTTAGCTGTAAAAAATATCAGAAAAAAATTTGCTTATATTTTATTTTTAACTTATCTCTTGTTAAATACTCACAGTATGTCCAAACGTGCTAATGATGCACTCCCAACTCTGTCATCTACCGTTACTATTTTATTACGGTAAGTGAGATTTTCCGGATGTTAGAATTTGTCATTTCTACTGTTTGCATATTCGCGTGATGAAATTTTTCAATTTTCCATTGTTATTGTTAGTTTTGTATATTTTCCTTTTTTTTAAATCAATTTTTAACATTTTCAACTTGAGAGCAGTAGAGGAGAGTGGACAAAAAATAATATTAAAGTGAAAAAAAAAAAATAAAGCATGCATATAAAAATAAAGCAAAAAAAAATAGTAAAACTGAATGGCAGCTGAAGTGGCTGTTGGAGTGTGTATGGGTGGCAATGATGTGACCTGATTTTATTTCAGTTACAGGAGTCTATTAAAACAAGCATAGTGTTAGGGAAGCTGCAACAGCAAAAACAAACGAGCATACATACATGTATATGTATAAATTTTTTTATTTCAATAGAGTATAAGGGGAATATAATGATAATGACTACACGGATAGATTTTGTATGGTTGTGTGTGCTTGTATAATCTATATTTTGTTTTAATACCAATACATACAAATAGCGTGGTCTTAAATAAACACTTAAACGTATTAAATATATAAATAGAAGCACACTTACATACATAACTATGTACATGTAGATAATAAAATGTTTGTTAAACAAATTTATATTTAACCATGATTACACACGTTACATCAATGTACAGCAGTTAAGTACTAACAACTACACGACATACTTAAATTTTGCATTGATGCTAACCACTCTATGTTAAGTTTATTTTTTAAATCCCTACTTGTTGTCGTGTGTGTGTATGTATGCGTTACAAATTGTGCATACTTTATATAAGAGTGTGTGCCATATTTTGCTGGTAAATATTTGATCATAAAAACGTGCATTGATTTTATATCATAAAAAATAAATGAGATCAGTTGCACTAGAGTGCTCATAAAAGTTTATTTAAAGCCACATTTAGAAAAAGATTTAGGCTGCATTTTACTTTATCTTTTATGGTGCAAGATTTGTATTGTGATTTTTTCATTGGATGTCGTTGCAATTGAAATACTTTTGAGAATAGTCAAATAAAGTCGCTGTTATGATAGTCACCGTAAGTAATAAAAATCACTGTGAGAACGGTTAGTTGAAGCCACTGTGAGAACAGTCAGCCGAGGTCGTTGTGGGAACAGTCAACTGAAGTCATTGTAGGGACAGTCAGCAGAATTAGTTCTGGGAACAGTCTGCTGAAGCCACTGTGAGAACAGTCAACTGGAGTCGCTGTGAGAACAGTCGGCCGAAGCCGCTGTGAGAACAGTCAGCTGAAGCCACTATGGCAACAGACAACTGAAGCCGCTATGAGAATACTACGCCGAAAATACTGTGAGAACAGTTAATCGAAATGACTGAGAACAGTCAGCTGAATTCACTGTTAAAACCGTCAATAGGTGTTAGAACAGTTAATAAAAACCGCTGTAAAAACAGTTAATCGAAATCACACTGAAAACAGTCAGTATAAGTCGCTGTTTGAACAGTCTGCTGCAGCCAGGTGAAGCCACTTGGAAAATACTCATTCGAAATTGCTATGGAAATATTTTACTGGAATTACTGTGAGAACAGGGAGCGCAAGTTTCTCTGGGAACAATCCATCGAAACTGCCTTTAAGACGAAGTACTTTTAAATTATCACGATCTCTTTCTTGAGAATAGTCGTTTCAACAAAATAAATTTTAAGAACCTTAGCCAACATAATTAATATCTTTTGGTTTTATCGATTTTTTTCAAAATTTTCAGTACCCGACAAACTTTTTTTCGGTTAATGGTGATTTTTTTGTTTATGGTATTTTTTTATGACGTTTTTTTCGTTAGTGTGATTTTTTCGGTTTTATAGGAACGAACACAACTGGGACGAATGACGAATTTCGCCCACGTCGACGAATTCGTCGATAAGCATTCGCTGCGTAAGTTCGTCGTGTGAAGCACAATGACGACGAATTTACTCACCGAATTCCTCTCTCATATTTGACAAAGTTGGTTGTTGTGTGTACAAAAACTGAGAGATACAAAGATAATTTTCTATAAATTTTGGTTTTTCGTCGTTCGTCGGCGTACAAAATAGAAATAAATCTCAGAGTTCGTCACGCACGACGAATTTCGTTCTACGCCGGTGTTGTGTTCATTTTCATATGCACAAATGTGTTTTATGTTTTATGATGAAAGTTCGCACCGAAAAATTTGTCGTTAGTCCCAGTTGTGTTTCTAGCATTATTGATTTATTTTGGGTTTAGCGATTTTTTAAAATATTTTAAATGCACGGTAAACTTTTTTCGGTTAATGGTGTTTTTCTGTTATTTATGGGATTTTTTTAATATTTGACTTTTCTTAGTTTTGGTCTTGGTTTTGTTATGGCGATTTGTTCAGTTTTATCGATTTATTTTGGTTTAAGCATTTTTTTTTAACATTTTCAGTACTCGTTTTTTTTTGGTAATGGTAGTTTTATATTTTTAGCTATTTTTCTTTGTTTCAGCGCTTTTTTCATTTATGAGATTTTTCGGTTTTTTACCTTTTTTCAGTTTAAGCGTTTTTTTGTTTTGGCGATTTTTTCGGTTTTATCGCTTAATTTTAGTTTTATCGCTTTTTTTAAAACATTTTTAGTAACCGGAAAATTTTTCCTTTTGTGGTAATTTTTTAGTTTAAGCGCTTTTGTTTTGCTGATATATTTGGTTTCATTGATTTATTTCAGTTTTATCGAATTTTTTTCAAACGTTCCCGGTAAACTTTTTTTCGGTTTGTGGTGATTTTTTATTCTTAGCGTTTTTTCTTTGTTATTTGGGATTTTTTCTGTTTTTGGCGTTTTTAAGTTTTAGCGTTTTTTTTCGCCTTGCCGTTTTTTTAGGTTTTGTGTGATTTATTTCAGTTTTGGCGTTTTTTTTTGGTTTTGCGGATATATATTCGGTTTCATTGATTTATTTTAGTTTTAACGATTTTTTTGAAACGTACCCGGCAAATCTTTTTCTCGCTTTGTGGTGATTTTTTATTTTTAGCGTTTTTTCTTTGTTTCGGCTTTTTAAAATTTTTGGGATTTTTTCTGTTTTTGTTTTTTTTTAATTTTTGGCGTTTTTTTCGCTTGCCATTTTTTGTTGTTTTTGGTGATTTATATCAGTTTGAGCGTTTTTTTTGTTAAATTTAAGTACCCAGCAAACTTTTTTTTCGATTAATAGTGATTTTTTTAGTTATGGCGCTTTTTTGGTTTTTAGCGTTTTTTTAGTTTTGAATTATTTTTTCGTTTTGGCGATTTTTTTCGGCAAACTTTTTTTCGGTTTTCGGATTTTTTTTTGGGTTTTAAGCGTTTTGTTTTAGTGTTAATTTTTTTTCGGTTTGGCGATTTTTTCGCTTTTAACGATTTTTTTTAGTCTAAGCGGTTTTTTTTCTTTTAAAGTTTTTTTCGGTTTTTGACAAAAATTTTCGTTTTGGCGATTTTTTTAAATTTGTATAAAATATTAACAGCCTTATTTGTAAACATTATTGAGGCTTTATAAGGTTTAAAAAAATTTTTGTATGTAAATTTATCGTAAAAATCCTTTATTAAACCCTAATAAGTTTTATAAATAAGGCTGTAAATTATTTGTCACAGTTTAATGAAGAAATGATTTCAAGAATGATATTTTCTATAAAGTGCCAGCTGATAGATGGTTTTTTAACTTCTTGGGAGAGAGGGAGAGGGGGAAACGCTAAGCTCAATTTATCCCAGTCCTCAATTAAACTTTGAGCTTAAGTATTTACTCGTACCTCCCTATTGTTGTAAGTTATCATGTCCCTTAAAGCTGGTTTAATGTTATTGTTGTTCAATCTACTTTCGGTTGGTGTGTGTAAATATGTGTGTGCCTGATATCCATTCATATTTAGGCCCGTCCATACTCATTCAAAAGGTATCCAAAACAGTTGTGGCTTCCGACTTCGCCCCTCCGGCTTTATTGATTTGTGTACGTGTTGTACGAGAATATTGATACTATTTCGCTTGTGCTGAATATTAGTTACACAAAAATGTGTAATAAAAAATATTTCCGTATGCTGTTTATATACCACCGTATGTATTTTACTGCATTCACCATTAATATTGTGCAATTAATGTTGTTCTAAATTCAATAGATAGATACCAGTAGATAGATGCTGCACTTTAGTATTATATATTTGTAATTTGTATGCTAATATTTTGCTTTTTTTTGATTTGGTTCAAATATTTATCTTAATATTGTAAGCTGCAAGTATGTTGCAACCAACTTCAATTTATTACAATTTATGTAAGTATGTCTATAAATAATTGTATGTTAGATGTTAAATAGTTTAAACATGTGGTAATAATATATGATGTCTTTAGACTTATGTATATGCACAGATATTGTTTCCAGGATTTTGTAGCCTTAAATACGCTTAAGAAATTTAGGGGAAAAATCCATAAATAAATATAATTAAATAAAATTGTATTATATCCCTTATTATGGGTTAACAGCATATACAACTTGGTTTGTACAAGCAATCAATTAGAGTCTTGGCATTCTCGATTCCTAACATAAGGAGAAGGTGTGGATCTAATGCGAGATCCAGTTATCAGTTGCGCTGAGATGTCCTCTAAAAGCATACAGTTGTCCTTCTTTTTTAAGACCATTACATCCTTTCAATTATGCGGTCCCAGTTTAATATTTTAAATCAAAGTTAAATAACTTTAAAAAAAATTATAACTGCTTAGTACACAAAACCTCTTGTATCTCTGTATCGATTGTATTATCATATTAAATACAAGAGTGTAACATTTGTTGTATGAAATTTTCATATAAAATGAAATACACTATTACACTTTTATTTCATATGTTTTTAAAATGTTGTATTCAGAGAGAGGCTCTCTGAGAGAATTTGTATGTAGCTTGTTCTTCTTTTTTAATTTAAAATACAAAATACATTAATACACTATATAGAGGCTGTTCACAACTAAAAAACAAAAAGTGTATTTGATACACAAATACAGGATAAATATTGTTGTGAATTAAGCAAATATCTCCACATATATTTCTTTATTTCTTGATACAAAAAAATATATAAATTGCTTTTAATTTAGCTGCCACTCAGCAAAAGCAATTACATTTTAATAAACCTTCAACAATACAATATTTAACAACAAAAGAATGAATTAAACTCACCAGATTTGGTGTAAACATATTCAAGTTTTCGTAAACACAAAAGATATTGTGAGCAAGACAAATGCCCCCAGTAACACAAAAAAACAACAAGCTGCTATTAAATTTTATGTACAAGACAAGAAAACAATGTTGAAAATATAAACTGAAATTGGGTAAACAAACAATTTTATTTGTTAAACAAAAACAGTATGCAATACAATTACTTTGCTATCAAATTTAATGGTGAAACAGACAGGACATACACTCCCACACACTACACACACACTCATACACATGAAAACACTTGGCAACAATACAAACTAGTTAGTCATCTTTAACACCACTACCACTAAACACAATAGAAAAAAAAACAACACCAACTATATCTAAACACTTTAATCAATATATAGAACACTAATACAAAGACAAACAGCCAACCAATGACAATATAATTTTGCAAATGTATTTATTTATTGTGTGCAGGGGAGAAAATTAATATTACGATTTTATCTTTGCTATAGAATTTAAGCATGCACATGCCATCACAAACACTCGTACTCTCAAGCTTCTTTTGTTCGTTCTATAAAAATATAAAAATTGCCAACTAGAATTAAATAGCATGTCCAAGTGCTGGTCGATTATCAGCGAAAACATACTCACACTCTGAAAATATGTTTTTTGAAATAAAATAATTTTTTTTTTATCAACCATGAACAAACGTTTTAATATTCTAAAAAAAGGATATCGGAAAGGGATTTGTGGGAAATAATGAAACGTTGATTTATTAAAAGTAGAAAAAAAAATAAATAAACAATACTTTTGAATAATTTATTGTTAAAGATTAGAAAATATATAAATTAGTTAAACAAATGAAAAAATATTTTTTTTTAACAATTCTAATAAATAAAATAAATGGACATCAAAGATTTGCTAGTACATGGATATTCACATATATACAAAGATTACAAGACTCTCTTATTTTATGGGAAACCTGGTGAATTGCCGATCGAATAGGCTTTGAAATTTGTTTTATAAACAGTTTATAAATCAAAAATATATCTTAAGAATAAGGCTTTACATTTTAGAATTTTTATTATTTCATAAGTAGCCATATCCTTGAACATATAAAACTAAATTTTTCACTGAGCTAAACAGTATACAGAGTTGTTTAATTCATTTTAGATTGCTATGCACTACATTGTGATTATAAATACGGGTAAGATTCAGTTTTTGAGAAAAAAGGACATATGGAAGATAGTCAAGTCCTCGTATCGAAGGAAACAAAATTTACAACACAGTTAAATAACATAATATTAGAAATTTGTATTAACTTTTCATGCATTTTAATCATAAATAAAACTAAAATTAAATTTTTGAGAAAAAGGATATACAAGAGTTACTCAAGTCCTTGCACCGCTTCACGCAAAATTTGCAACAGAATTAGTGTGCACAATTTTAGAAATATTTGTTAATTCTTAGTGCATTACAATCATAAACACAGCAAAATTAAATTTTCTGCGAAAAAGGATGTATAGGAGGTAGTGATATCCTTTAACTGAAGGACACAAAATTTACAATACCTTTTAGATGCATAATCTTAGAAATATTTAATAATAAATGAAGCTAACATTAAGTTTTTTAGAAAAAGGATATATGGGAAGTAGTCAGATCTTTCAACCAATTTACAAAAAATTTGCAGCAGAGAAAATATGTACAGTTTAAGAATTATTTGTTAATTTTTAGTGCATTCTAATCATAAATTTGGCTAAAATTTAGTTTTTGAGAAAAAGGATATATGGGAGTTACTCATATCCTTGCACTAAATGAAAAAAAAATTATAACCGATTAAAAATTGCACAATCTTAGTGCATTCGAATCATAAATGCAACTTAAATCTAGTTTTTCAGAAAAAGGATATATGGGAAGAAGTTTGATACTTCAACCAAATTACACAAAATTCGCATCAGAAAAAATATGCAAAGTTTTAGAAATATATTTTAATTTTTAGTGCATTCAAATCATAAATGCAGCTTAAATTTAGTTTTTGTGAAATATAATATATGGGAGGTAGTTATGTCCTTGCACAAAATGAAACAAAATTTATAACCGATTTAAAATTTTATAATCTTAGCGCATTTTAAGGATAAATGCAAATAAAATTTATTTGTTGAGAAAAAGAATATATGGGAGGTACTCATGTCCTTGCAGCGAATGACACAAAATTTGCAACAGTGCTAATGCATTAAATTTTAAAAATATTTATTAATTTTTAGTGCATTGTAATCATAAATGAAGCTAAAATTAACCATAATAACATTATTTTTTGCAAACTGTTGTATTCGCATACGTATAATTTTTGTGTATTACAGACCGCTGGCTCAAGAGCTATTTAAAAATTAATTAACTTTCAATTAACTAGGGAGTTAGTAATATCCTTGCATTAAATAAAACAAAATCTATAACCGATTGAAAATTTCATAATCTTAGCGCATTCTAAGCATAAATGCAGCTAAAACTTATTTTTTGAGATAAAGGATATATGGGAGGTAGTCATATCCTTGAACCGAACGAAACAAGATTTACACTACATCTAAAACGCATAATTTTAGAAATTTTTATTAACTTTTAGAGCATTACAATCATAAATGAAGCAACAATTAATTTTGCGAGAAAAATTATATATGGGAGATAGTTATGTCCTAAATGCACCAAATGACACAAAATTTGCAAAGATAATGTGTCTAATTTTAAATATATTTGTTAATTTTGAGTGCATTCTAATAATAAATGACACCAAAATTAGGTTTTTGAGAAAAAGGATATATGGGAGGTGGTCACGTCCTTGTACCGAATGAGACACAATTAAAAACAGGATTATGAAATTTAATTTTAGATATTCTTTTTACATTTTAGTGCATTACAATCACAATTTCAGCACAATTTTTTTTTGCGAAAAAGGATATATGGATATAAAAGATAATCATGTTCTTGCATGGAATAACACAAAATTTGCAACAGAAATACTGTGCATATTTTTTGAAATCTTTATTAATTTTAAACGCATTCTAATTAAAAATGCAGCCGATTTTTTTTTTAAGAAGGATATACCACATGTAAGAAATATTCATATCTTTGCTCCGAATTAAAGAAAGCTTAGAATCATAATTTAATAATTGCTTTTGAATATATAGTACATTATAATGATACGTTTTCCAGTACTTTTTATTTTCTCATATTGTCGAATAACAAGGTGGGAACTGACTTTGATCGATTTTAAGCAAAACTGGAATGAAATCGTTATAATTCTGTGCAACACAACTTTTTACATTTTTTTAAACGTTTTGAAATCGAAAATAATTTACATCTTAAAGCTGATTGATTTTTGTTTGATCACTCCATGAAATTTAATTGTAACCAATTTGAAAATTTTTTCCAAAATACTGCAATTTGTATTTAAATAAGTTCTTATTGAATTCTGCTGTATTCAAATAAAAAAGAAATATTTTTTTAAAACAAAGTTGGGCTGTGACTTATGGTTTAACAATAAACTTACATTGATGTATTTGTAAAGCTGTAACAGTATTATGCGCTAAAAAATAAATCAAAAATAATTGAAAACTTGTTTTCTCAACGCCAGCTTGAATGTTCTTAAATTCTAAATACAAAATGAACTTTTGCACAATCAAAGTCCACTTAAAAGTATGTGTTACATTTAAAATTTTAAGTAATAAACTTTCCTTATTATATACGTTTTTTTCTTCCTCACCTTATGGACTAATTTTTAACATTAATAAAAACCTTGTTGTAGAAAAAAAACAACAATAACAACTTGTAGCACAGCAAAGTAATTTGCAAAGTTTATTGTTGTTATCTGGAGTTCTATGTTGTTGTTGTTGTTGTTTTTATTTTCATTTTTTTGAGTGAAAACAAATTAGGTGTAGCGAAACGTGATAAATAAAAATTATTGAAAAATTTCCAACTTAATTTGTAACATTAAAATAAATTGGTTTATTTAACAAGGCAACGGCAAACATTTTCGGCTTTTATTTAATGCTTAAGTACAAATAACAAAAGCAATTTCATTTTAGGTTGTGCTAGACTTTTTGCTGTTGGTGAGTGGGTGGTTAGACCCTGGCGTTTAATCAACAATTGCCAAGGCGTTTGTTACAGTAATTAGTTGGTATTTAAATATAAATATCTGTTTTTTGTTTCTTTTGGATATATTATAATTACTTCAAAAGAAAAGCCATACTAATTAGGAGAAGAGAAGTTATATTTGTTTCATTGAATATTAAAGCAATTAGGTAAAGTACCCCTTAAAAGAAATTCTGAAAAAAATTGCTTAATTTTTTTTTTCAGAGTATACAAATTTCTATAAAATTGGGGAAAAATTTGGGTACAAGAACAAGTCGAGATAAAGTGTTATGTAGACTGGTGAAATCAAGGATCTTTTGAAAGAACCGAACTAAGAGAATCAAGTAGCGTCAATATAATTATAATACTCGTAAGTACTTGTGTTTATAGAAAAATGCTTACACTGTTGATTTGTAAGATTGGTTCAAAATAAAAATAGTTTAAAAAGCAAGCATATATCAAGCTGCAATCTAGCTTAGTTTGTCTCCATAAGACTTAAAATTATTCGAGGAACCAGTTCGGTGGTGTTCGCAAAATTTAAAAAAAAAATGTTTCTTCTAATCAAGAAATAATTTCTATAATAGTTTAATTACAATAATAAATATTTATCACACATGTAAAATTTATTAGATTAATTTAGAGAAATTTTAATAAAAAATCCACAGCCTATCTCTGTTTTAGTTTTCATAACATAATTTATACCCCAATGCATGCATTGTCGTGCAAACAAGTAGATTATTTAAAATTGAAAAAGTTGCCAAGTCAGTTGCAAAGCAATAATTTTATTCTATTTACGAAACTGAGAAATATGCAGCAACTTAAAACATCATACATTTTATAAAAACTTTTAATGATTTTATTATTTAAAATATGATATATTTTTCAATCACATGACACACATGCACAATTTTTCTGGTAACAAGTGTTACGATACATGTAAAGATTTATATATTTTTTAAGTTTTTGGAGACCAAAATGAGTTCTTAGCTTAAAATAAAATTTTTAAATATGTGGCTTTTGATATTTTTATTATATTATTGATGAGACTGTCGGCTAAACTACTTATATATTTTCTGATTTGCTTTATTAATATCTTAAACATGTTCTATGCAGTAACAATTTTGTGCTATTTAGTTTTATGCTTAATAGAAAACTGGAAACAAAAGAAATTTTAACTCATTTCATCAGTTAATAAAATAACAAAAACATATTTTTAATAAAAAAAAGATTTATTTATTTTCGACTTGAAGATTTTTGAACAAATCAACAGTACTGGTAACACTGTTTTGTTCTCTTTGACACTTTTTTTCAATCCCACCATTAGATACATACATAATTTCCTGACGTATGATTAATATTGAATAAATGTATCGTACATTAAGTATACGCCACAGAAAAAATAACTACATAAATCAGTGCTGGAGACAGCGTTACCACATGTGAAGATATATCAAATTTTCAAAGTCTTTCGGGATGTTAAAAAGACTAAAGATTTTTTCTGTGTTAAAAATAAGATTTTTAAGAATATGATATTTGGTACTCTTAGTATATTATTTAATGTCCTTTTGACTTAAGTACTGACATATTTTCTTTTTTCCTTTATCAAAAGTATGAATTATGTACATACATACATGTTTTATTCACTAAGTATTTTTTGTTATTTCTCTTTACGTTTATTTGCTACAAGATATGAATGACTGAAATTAACATAAACAAAATTTTTCAACTAACACATTTGCAACAATCTTACATTGAATTTATTAATTATAGTTGCTTCACTCTACCATATACATACATATGTTAGAGTAGGACAACCAATATACATACATATGCCAAAACTTCTAAAAGTCGAGTTTTATTACAAAAATAGAATTAATTCTGTCTGTGAAAATTAAAATTTAAAAGTGTTAAAAAAGATAAGTAAAAACAATAGTGAATAAAAGAAATTTACAAAAGTTAATTTAATATATATTTCTTTTCAAATTTTTAGATATTTGTAATAAGCAAGATACGTTGGCGGCGAAAACGTGTCGTGTGAAGAGGGCTAGCTACCGTCTAGGTTATTCTGATTTTGCTTATTTCTATTTTTAATTTTAAATATTTTATTTACTTGTAAATTTTGAATTGACTTTTTAAAACAAAAAAAAACAATTAAAATAATTAAAATTATATTTTTTGTCACCATATCAAGCATGTATGAGTGCTCACACAGAAAAAACTAATTTTTCATTTGAAACACAAAATTCTCTGAATCAAATATTAATTTTTTTAATTTAGGTCCTACAAAGAAATTTGTAAATTCAAATGCCAAATTTTGTAATAATTTGTTTAAAAAAAAACTTGATTTTTTCAATCAACAAATTGTCTGATTCAACAAAAATTTTTAATGAAAATAAAAAGCAAATAAAACAAATAACTGTTTCTATATTGGAACAGAAATCTTCTCTTAACAATTTTGTTACAAATGTTACTTTAGATTAATTGTATGAACTAGAATTTTTCACTCCATACTGTTTTTTGTTTTACTTAAAACAAAATTGAAACAACTTTTTACTGGAAGAGTAAAAAATATTTACTGAACTTAAATCTTATTTCAAACAAACGTTTGGTTGAAAATTTTTTGCGAATAATTTTTTCTGTGCAACTGTGTGGGATATATTAGTCAATTATGATCAGTCAAACCTGATTAATATTTATGCTATCATAGGGTAAAGTGAATAAAAAAAGCATAAAAATTAAAAAAAAACATACATATTTCACATTTAAGAAATTTACTATTCAACATATTGTCATAATTATATGCTAATTTGAAATTTATTTGCTGGTGGTGTAGCTTCGTCTCTATGCATTTTATTGTTGCTGTAACAAATCCTGAGTAGACTTCAACCACACATTTTGAATAGTCACATATTTTAGGTTTTAAAATGAATTTTAAAGTTAATGGCAAATCCTTATTTTTATTCACATTACCAATTGGTTAGTAAAAAACTTAAGTCAGCACTTCGACTATATGTTATATTTCTTAGTTATATAGAGATGTAAAATCACACGTACACAAAAGTTTCCATTTCATTTTGCCATTAATAATGTGATCGAAACTTTGTTCTATGTAATGATGAATATGTCCTGCATGACTTCCGATCAAATGACCGATCAATTGACTAATACTATTCTTGTAGGGTTAGAGATTATTTGAAATAAAATAAATTTTTCCGGAATTTTATTTCAGTAAAATCATTGCATATTAATATATTTTGAGGACAGTCGTTAAGCAGCTCTGGGTCGGGGAACATCTCTCGCGTCATCGTAATTATTTCTTAAGTGCGGTCAGGCTTGTGTGTGTTGTTTGGCCTTCGAGAGTTTTTCGTCTCGCTCGCACTGGTTGACTGATCTGCCTCGGATAACCGTATAATCTTGCGGTTTTTTGTGGAATTTCTTTAACAACCACGTTGCCTACTTCCTATGTGAAGGCATAGGTCGTGTACAGTCAGTCACAAAACCTTATAAAATACTGTTAATACCATCTTGGGCATATGGTCTACGTTACTCCACCCATATTTGTGCAACACCATATTATGCAAATTTACTTTGCATTAATATGTTTAATAAATAAATAAATAAATATATTTTGAGGAAAATCACAAAAAAAAGATTTTTAATGAGATAAAAATACTTAAAAAAAAACATGGAAACGCTGGCTGGAGATAAATGTATTTGTGTATTTGTATTAATTTGTATAAGATGCTATTGAACTTCGCAAGTCTGGTGCCACTTTGGCCAGCTATGACATATATACTTTGAAAAAGTGGAAGAATGCAACACTTTATTTGATTAAAAATATCTACTATATAATATTCGTCCGATTAATCGGGTTTGCCTGCTGTTTTGACCACAAGTTATTAATGGGATTATAATCGGTGTTCGGCAGTAAGTCTGCAAGGCCGAATTTTTGTACCTTCAGAATCTCTTAAAAATTCAAACTTGTCTTTTTCTAAGTTCTAACATCAAGCTCGTAACTAATTAGCATCACGAAAATAAACATATCGTTGTTTGATAGGCAGTACGTTTCAGAATAATCAATAAAAAACTAGATTTTGACTTTTTTCTTAGTTACGCCATTTTAGCTTATCATATGTATATTTGGTTTTAATGCTCTTAGACCACATCTAACTAATAAAAAATTCAAAATCCAGTTTTTGTGTGATAGACATTACGTTTCAGAATAATCAATAAAAAACTAGATTTTCACTTTTTTCTTAGTTACGCCTTTTTTGCATTTTAGCTAATCATATGTATATTTGTTTTTAATGCTCTTAGACCACATCTGATTGTTATTGCTGATGTATTCTATTATTAATGAAGACTTTGCTGTTGCTGTAGTTATTATCGAAGATAATGAACTGCAAAATTCACACAAGTGAACTGGGAAGAGTCAAGTTGATGTTGCTAATTTTATGCATACCAAAAATAAAACACCTTAATCCTTACATAAATAAAATTAAAAAGTTATAAGAATTGTTAGCATCATATTTTATTCCTCGAAAAGTTTTTCAATTTTGAATTGTGTATTTTTTTTTAAGAAGACTACAAAATTTTGCATGGATTGAAATATTGTGAGGACCGACAATTTTAGGAATTGTATTCGATACTAATTTAATTTTGTATATTCCTTTTATCGCACTCTTTCCCAGAATTATTCGTGGCAATCATGAATAAAATTCCACATGAAATTTTCCCTTTTCCAATTGAATTTTTTTTCTGTTTTCTCTATTACTTTCTATTAGTTGTTCCCCGGAAAAAATTTCACGCGTAGTTTTATTCATGATTACCCTTGAATATTTAAATTGTTTAGTTAAATATTAATTATTTATTAAAAATACATTAAATTTGATGACTGAGGTATTAGCTGGATTCTGTGTTGATAATTCAGATCATCAGGAATTTTTTTATTAGAAAAAATTTTTTCTAAAGGAAGGGGGTGAATGTCTGCACTTGGAAGACATGAGGTAAATAATATTCACTAACGTTTTACAATTTCCGTTAAAAGCTGGCGGTCAATGTTGAGCAAGAGATTCTAACATAATATCTAAGGAGTATACGGCAACGAACAATGGCGCGCAGTTAAGAGCACGTGATTGCGCTTTTTGGCTTTCGAAAATTATTTTGTCCTAGTTCATGTAAAAAATAATTAAAATATTTTAATAACATTAAAGGACCTCCTATGCAACAGGCGAAGGTAAGAAAATGGAATAAATTTAAATTACAAAAACAAAACACGTACAAATTTCTCAACATTTTGTCATTTCATTAAACGTTGGCTTAATGCTTTCCAATACCGCTAAGAGCTCTTTGTGTTACCCATACCGCCGTATTGACTATTGAAAGCACAAGTTTGACTGATCTCATTGATTTTAGTGTCGAAATAAACACACTCTGACACACACACAGACTCACAAATCTACTCATTCAAGTAGTTTATCCTTGAAGACATATTTTCCTTCTACAACAAATAGTATGAATCACCAACCTTGAATGGAAAATAGCTAAGAGACTCACACACACACACACACATAAACACTAATACTCACTCTCGCTAAACAATTGCCATTTGTGGGAAAGTAAAACAGCTTTTGGTTCATTTATTGGTTAATATGCCCTGCTACAAGTTGGCTATAGTTTGTTGGTGTTGGTGTTGGTGTGACATGAACTCATTTTCTTTCAGCCTTATCTATCTTCTCTACTTCCCTAATTCTATCAGGCAGCATCTCAGCTAGCTTAATGCTGCTGTTGTAGAAAATTTAGCCCAAATGCATAATTAAAGTAATTTACATGCGTTGCGGGAAATTGTTAATATTATTCACAGAAAGATTAAATATCTCAGCAGCAACTTAACTTAATGATTATTAACGAAAATGTTCTAAAAAGTTAATGTTCTTGCACAGACAATATAGCAAATGGGTAATGCTGCTGCAAGCAAGAATAATGCAAATGAAAATGAAATAAAACAACAAATAAATGTGCAAGTTAAAAGTGTCAAGGGAGCTGTTCATATTAAAAAAAAAGATTTATATTAAAACTATACTTTGCTAATATTTATAGTTTATGGAAAGTAAACTTGCATGTGTGTGTGTGTGTGTGTGTGTTACAGAAAGAGAGACAACAAAATTATTGGTTTAAGCAATTAAATTACCACGGCGTATGATTAGTATTTAGTACAAATTTTTTAAATTAAGTATACGCTGAAGAAAATTGTTTGCAAGGAAAGTTCTTATTTGTTCTTGTTTAGGCACATTTTTGTTTGAGGCCTTTAATTTATTTTAGTAAGTACGTAAATAATTCTGAATAACATTTTGCGAATTTTTCTATAAACATTTGATGATTTTTTTTTAGCTATTTTCAATAATTGTTTGGTTTGAAGTTTAGTGATGAGATTCTCAAGCAGCAACGAAATGAATTTTAACAAAAATTCTTAATGCTAATACCTTAAATACTTAACGTGAAATATTTTTATGTGAAAATAGTTTTATTTGGAAAAAGCCAATTTAAATCATAAAAAAACATTTAAAACATTTAAAATCTGAAATATTTGCCCGTTTTTATCATTAAGCAACGTCTATATGAATTTTATTCCCGCTTATGGATCTGGTAATTTTTTTTTATTTGAGTTTCTTAACCAAACACAAATAGAAATACTATCGTGTCTGTTCTGTAAATCGAGTCGATTTAAAAACGCTCGACTTGGGAAAATTAAATCCACTAATAGCAATTTTTTTAAGACTTTTTTGTAGTTTTATATTTTTTAGTGCTTGAAATATTATATCTGATATTAATTTAGTATGTATGATTTAAAACACAATCGTGGGACCATTATTTATTTTTGGAAAACAGGAAATGTATTTTAATTCGATTTACAGAACATGTACGTATGTCAAATAAATAGAATCATTATTAAAATGATTTAATATATATACTTGCTTTCCATTTACTTTCCCTTTATTCTATAGATATATTTTACAGGAACTCCCTAAATAATATACTTATAAGAGCCTTAAAATTGCCAAAAACCTCAGACTCGACCTCTTAATTGCTGTTAATCTTTTTTTCAGATAGCGAGAGAGAGAGAGAGAGAAAGACTTACGTCTGTCAAATAAGGTGCATGATGAAGCATGCTACACAGAAAAAAGTATTTACCAATTAATATTTTCAATTAAAAATTTAATTGTATTGATTAAATTTTTAATTGTATTAATTAATTTGACTGGAAAAACTTAATTGATATTATCAAATTGTTTATAGGTGAAAATTTAATTAATTTTTTAATTGATACTACAAATATTTTAATTAATATTACAAAACCATTCATATTACTTTTTTGTGTGTATTTATTGATTTTGGCCATTTCAATATTGTGTGTATGGACTGGTGCACTGCTTTGATGAAACAACACTTTTTTTACGCCAAAAACACCCTTTATTTCCTATAATTTCTGTACTTAAAAGCTGCAAAACAATATCTAATAAAAATTATACGTGTATTGTCCTAATTTACACTATGCAAGTCTTATTGCTAATTTCTTAAGAGAGAGAGAGAGAGAGACAAGGGTCAAAGAAACATTTATGTTCCCCTCGTCTCTCCCTTCTACAAACTAATCAGCTTAGCAATAAGACTTGCGCTGTGTAAGTACGACTTTTCAAAAACCAGACATCATAGCCTTGCCAGTGCCTTCTTTAAGCATGATTGTTTCCATTTCTTTGACTGCTTTTTTTATTCAGTGGTAAGTGTCTGATCTCTTTTTACGACTCGATGCAAAAATTTGGTTTTATTGCGGTGAAAATTCGCCAAAGACTTAATTGAAACATCTTCACGATGCTGTTTCTCTGCTCTCAAACGCAGCAGATTTCCCCTCCAATCATGTTTAGCGGTTTTTGATAGGCAAATCCTTAATGTCCATTAGTTTACTCAAAAACAATCATCAAATGCAATTTGAAGAATCTTCTTAAACGTTTCTGGCGTAGTCTCTTCAATTAGTCGATTACTATTCACTTCGTCTTTGTAGCTCGAATGACTTCGCTTAATTTAATTCGCTTATATTTTACAGTCGTAAATAAAGGACATAACATGGAATCCAGCTCAGCTTTAATATTGTTGAGATTGAGACTTTTAAAATTAAAGTATTAAATTTATTTCATTCCAAAAAATTCTCTACTATTTGTTTCGTTTTTAATTGAGCTTAAGATCTGTTATTTTTTATAAATATGTTTAATTGTTTTATTATTCTCCAATATTTCGCTGCCTCATGGGTAGCTTCATCAAAAAATTATGTTTTGATTTTCAATTGAAGTTATGCATGTATTATGAATATTATTTTTTCAATAAGGCATCAAAAAAGAAAAAAAACTTAACAATGCACAATGGCATTTTGGTGCGCCAAACCCCCCACATTTCTACTACTCAATTTCAAAATTCTATTACTGCCGTTTTGTAATAAAATGTTTAAATATAAATGGCCGTATCCAAAAAAAAAATTATTTGAGCTTAAAGTGTACGTTACAAAAATAAATTTCATACAAATTTTGACAAAAGAACACTTGAAGTTCAAATTATTTTTTTTTGTGGATACAGCATTAATGTTTGCTTGGAAAAATTATGTTGCATTCCTAAAGAATTCAAGCAAAATCCATGCAAGGTGCTTAAAAATTTAAAGATATAATTATGTGGATGTTAAACATGATTGATGTTGTCTGAAGCCATCTTGCTATTTTCTGACTTCGAGTGAAAGCGCCATTAATATTTATCACCCGAAATAAGTCAAAACTTTAAATGTGTTCAAAGATTAATATCTTACTTATTAACGATTACATTTTAGGTATAAAGTGTGTTAAGCAGTTTTATATGAAATCATGTGAGAATTATTTTTGGAGCAATGTTCTAACCTTTATAAGCACATCCAGCTGACGTTTTAGTAAAATTTCTTCAATTTATAAAAACATTTCATTTAAAAGGAATAGAAAATTTTGATTTTAGGACCGATTAAAAAATTTTTTTCGCATTAAAATTCATTCTAGCACAATTTTATTTAATATGTCTCACTAAAAAGTTTTTTTTATGATTTATAATGTTCCATTTTAACTCGAAAATATTTCAACACAAAGCAAATATTTTTTCATAATAACTTGTTAAAAAACTAAAAAAATTATAAATGCAGTTTGATGGAATTTATAAACATAACTACAAACTTATCTATCCTCAAGCTATGCTGAGTAAAATTATTCTTAGAAATTCTATTAAAATAAACATATACAATCTGTTTTATTTATAATTTTTTATTTAAGCCAAACCCAAACTACTGCAATATTTATTTAGTTTAGCTTTAGAAAAAACTTGTAACTTTTTACTACAACGAAATGGAAAATATTAAATTGAGAATAACAAATTTTCTATTAAGATGAAAAGTCTTAGATTGCAATTAGAACACCCTCTGGTACAGGAAACATATTTAAATTTATTGTACACTTAAAAGGTCACTTGTTTGTTTTTTGTTTTTTTCTTGCTACGACATCCCACAAATTGAACTCTCTCTATCTATCTTTTGCTTTTAAACTTGTCTTTTCTTTTCTAAGCAGTTTTTCTTTCACTGCCTGTTCTCTTGTGTTGGCTTTAAAGTTATTGTTTTCTCAATATTTCTTAGTCCTCTGGCTTGGCTGTATTAATGTTCCATATAGTTTTCCTGCTGTTTACCCAGTGCCATAGTAACCATAAACTAAAGTTTTCATAACAGAAATTCGAATTTATAGTTTTTGTTTAGAATTTTCTTGCACAAACTTTAAGGAAAACACAATATTATTATTATTATTATTATGAAGAGTTAAGGCCCAGGCAGCAAACCACTGCAACAGTCTAACAAACTGGAAACAACAACAACAACCACAGGAAGAATTTTCCAATATTTTCTTATGCATTGGTAAGCGAGCACTTTTGCCTTTTTGTTGCCACCAGTTTAGTTCGAGTGTTGTATTATTTCTTTTTTGAATACGAAACAGCCAGCACCACCAACAAAAACAGTTTTTACTTCCGGCTGAGTTAAGCAGAAATGCTTGAGAAAATTGTTCATCATTGTTGCTGGCTGGTAGTTTCTTCTAAAGCTAAAACTTTTGCTTCACCAACAACTAAGTTTAGTTTTCTTAAGTTTATTTTTTTATTTTTCTTTCATTGTTGTTGTTATTTAGTTTTGCACTGTTGTGCTGCAAGAAAAGTGCATAACAGAGAGTGCATGCAAGTGTTTTCTTTTTCTTTTTATATTTTATTAATACAAATAAGACCCCAATGTGTGAATTCAACTCATTTCAGCAAAAAAGTTCTTAAGATTGTCTTGATACTCGCATTGTTGTAAACATTAACTTTGTTGTTGTTGTTGTTGTCGATTTAGTTTTTCATTTTAATCTTGGGTTTTTTTTCTCTTATTTGTTTAAGTCAAGTTATAATTATAAACATTTTTGTTTGCATTATATTTCTGTTTAAATGCACAAAGCTTTAGCGAGAAATAAAATACTAAGAAACTTTGATTTTGAGAAATAGCTGTTAAGTGCAATTCAAGGACTCCCTCCCTCTCCCTTTAATATAACTAGTGAGAGTGTCAATTTAAGTATTTTAAGTTTTCATAATTTGCACCCAATTAATTTTCTCTTCAAAATGTGGGTCATGCTAAGTTTTCTTTCCCCCAAAAGCTATAAATAAAAATAATTTCTCGTTATTTGCTTAAGTAAGCAGAAGGTTGCAATATGATGGACTATCACTTTCGTTTGCCCTATGCTTAAAGCAAGGAATCGTTCACTTTCTTTTGTAATTTAAAAACAATAAACTGGTAATGTGGTTTCTTTTTCAGCTGGGCTATGACTCAGTCTGTCCAGTTTCGAAGTAAAGGGTCTAGTTCCTGTGCAATAAGAAAATTTACTTTCTCAGATGTTTGGAAATTTATTGAATTTAAAATACCTTAGGTCTACAGGGTATGTTGCTTTGTATCACGGATGCTTTTGTTGAGGACAAAGTTTGTTGAGTTTCCACAGTTTTTTTTTTATAGAAAAGCTTTACGGGTTGTCCCACGATATCACCAGCAACCGTTCGATGGACAACTTGTATTGCAAACAACAATAACATTAGAAAATTTGTTGTTGTTTGCCATTCAAGTTGTAGATCGAAGGATTGCTGGTGACATCTTCAATGAAGATAGAAAAACATTTTCTTTGCTCTAGAGGTGCCTGTAGTTATAATAAACCTTTTATAGGCTATTTTTACACTACATTGAATTTGATATAACTAAAATTTTGCGCTCTATTAAAATTAGTCGTTTTTTGAGTTATGACTATTATGCAATAAGGAACCGATATATCTCTTTTTAAGTCTTGTAAAAGTAATAGATATAAATTGGCTTAAAGAAACATTTTATACATTGATTATTTAAAACTAAACACCTCCTTCCCTTGATTTCTTTAATGTATTTCTTGTCGTTTTCTAGACAGTGTTTAGCAAATTAAGTTAAATTTTTGGTGCTTTCATTGAGCTTCTTTTGGTCTTGTCGGAATTATTTATTTCCTTTCTTTTTGCTTTTTTTCTTGTTATTTTAAAAGAAATTCTCTTTTAGCCTAATTTCCAGGCCATGTTTGTAATTTAATCTTTAAGAAAATTTGTGTGCTTAACAAATTTTTTGTAAAGTTTTTTTTTCATATCGTGTATTGTTTTTGTTTGTTTGGCCTTTATCGCGGTTTTGAAAAATGTGTTTGTGTGTGTGTGTGTGTGAATGAAAGTATAGATGGTATAGTTTGCATGCTATTGCCTGCTGTGTTCTGTTGTGTTGGCGTTATTTCACTTTCATTTGTAGTTAGCAGAGTGGCTGTTGTGGCGTTGACTGGCTGACGGGCTGCTTGGTTGGAACGACTTCTCTTACTTGAACTAATTTGGTTTCCTCAAACTGGGGACTGCCACAAATATTTGGTTTCTAAATGAAAACTTTGCCGTACTGCTTTTAAGGCCAAATGGACAGGCATACAGACACTTGGTAGTTGGCAAAAAGCTGTACAATTTCTTATAAAAATTTACAAAAATAAAAATAAAATATAAAGCAAATACAAAGTAACTTTTTTGTGTTATTTTTTTATGTTTAAGAAAATAATTTCTTGATTCCATGCTGCATGACAAGCCGAAACTTTGAAATTCTTATTTTTATTTTGTGTTTTTTTATTATTATTTTGTACATTGCTTTGCCATTTTTCAAGTTTTTTTTTTGCAGTTTTAAATTTATTTTTTGCATATTTTTATTTTTTTTCTTGCAGAACATATAAAAGTATTTGAGTTTGCTCTTGTATGTGCTTATATATATTTAAAAAAAGTTTGTTTGCATAAGGCAACACACACATATGCTTGCATGCACGTATGTACTCGTATACCCAACACAGAACATCTACTGAAAACTCAATTCACCAGCAGTTCTATTAGTTTAAAATGAAGAAAAATATCTAGAATATTAAGCTAAATTTTTGAATATCATTCTTAAGACTTCTTAAATATCTTTAAAGCCCGTTGAAATATGAAATTGTAAAAAATAACAGAAAAAAACTAAGTAAAACGTAATGCTTAGCGTTGACAAATTTTGTATGTATTTTGTTTTTGTAATTTAAATTAATTTTTTATATAAAATTTTTCGTTGCTTATCATAGCGTTTTACAAAAATTGGGCCCTTAATTTTAATCTTAAAATATGATTGTTTTAAATATCAATAAAAAATGATATGTTGCATATGATTTCTGCGGTATTTTTTAACGAAGCTTATTTTGGATGTGCAAGTTTAAGAAACTATTTCGAGCACTGTTGTCCATATGTCACGAACAACAGCAATATTGTTGAACGATGTTGGCTGCCAAGATGTCAACTGTTGCTGGCTTATCAGCAGAATTTAGTGAATTGACATGAATTCACTGGAACTAGTCAAGAGCTGTCAAATCCCACGACCTTGAAGGAAAATTATCAGGTTCATTTCTCTAAATCAACTTATCGCCACATTAAGATTTAAAAAAACTTCTCTTAGGGTCCAATCTAAATTATAGAGTCAAGCGTTGCGTTAGAAGCAGGGTACATTCAAACGTATACAATATTATTTCAATGCACTGAAAATATGTAAACTGCTGCTAACGCAACTTTTGACGCTATAATTTAGGTTGGACTTTTAAGTAAAAGATGAAAGCAATGAAGACAACATAAATTATATTAGGTGCGACTTTGACTCACACACAGAGTTGCACTTTTAGATTTTTTAAATTTACCGTTTTTTTCGCTTTGCGGATTTTTTCGGGTTGTGGCGATGTTTTAGTTATAACACTTTTTCTTAGCTTCAAAAAAATTTTCTGGCGTTATTTTTTGTTTTCGGATTTTTTTTGATTTTTAGTTATATATTTTAATTTTACTGATTTTTAATTTTGGCGATTTGTTTGTTGTGGTGTTTTTTTCTTTCGGTTTTTGACACTTTTTCTTAGTTTTTTTGAGATCTTTTTATATTTTTTGGTTTTTAGCGATTAATTTTAATTTTACAGATTTTTAGTTTTAGTGCTTTTTATCTTTTGGCGTTTTTTCGGTTTCTTGTGACTTTTTTAGCTTCGGCATTCCTTTTAGTTTTTAGCGATTTTTTCGGTTATTTACTTTTTTTAAGTTAAGTTTTGGCGATTTTTGCGGTTTGCTTATATAGTCATATTTTAGTGATTTTTAATTTGGCGTTTTTTTGTTGTTGGCGATTTATTTAAATTTTAGTGATTTTTAATGTTGGCGCTGTTGTTGTTTTGGTGTTTTTTGGTTTCCGACGATTTTTTAGTTTTGACACTTATTCTTAGTTTTTTGCAATATTTTTTGGTTTTTTGTTTGCGATTTTTAGTCTTGTTGTTTTTTTTGTTTGATGATTTTTTTGGTTTTTGGCATTTTATTTCAGTCTTAGCGATTTTGTTTTACCTCTGGTGCTTTTTTCGTTTTGGTGTCTTTGGCCATTTTTTTTTTGTTTTGGCACTTTTTCGGTTTTAGCGTTTTTATCTTTTGGCGATTTTTTTAATTTTAGGCGTTTGTTTTTAACTTGGGCGTTTTTTAGGTTTTTGGCGATTTATTTTAAAAATATTTTTATTCATGGGAATTTTTTAGTTTTTGGCGTCTTTCGGTTCTTGGCAATTTTTTAGTTTTGATACTTATTCTTAGTTTTTTGCAATCTTTTTATGTTTTTTGTGGCGATTTTTAGTCTTGTCGTTTTTTTTTTGTTAGGTGATTTTTTTTTTGGTTTTTGGCATTTTATTTTAGTTTTGGCGATTTTTTAACCCTGGTGATTTTTTTTCGTTTTGGCACTTTTTCGGTTTTAGCGTTTCTTTCGTTTTGGCGATTTTTTAATTTTTGGTGTTTGTTTTTAACTCTGGGTTTTGTTTTTAACTTTGACGT
The DNA here is from genome assembly GCA_905220375.1 of Tachina fera. NCBI lineage: Eukaryota > Metazoa > Arthropoda > Insecta > Diptera > Tachinidae > Tachina > Tachina fera. The sequence goes on from LR999963.1 coordinate 185,413,703, forward strand.
TTGTTTTTAACTTTGGCGTTTATTTTTAATTTTAACGTTACTTCGTTTTGCTGATATATTTTAGTTTAAGAAATTTTTTTATTTTTGGGGATTTTTTTATTTATTTGGCGTTTTTTCCGGTTTTGGCGATTTATTTTAATTTAAGAAATTATTTTATTTTTGAGAATTTTTTATTTTTTTCGGTTTTCGGCGATTTTTTGGTATTTTGGCACAGCTTTTGGTGTACGGAACCTGAAAAAGGATATAAGTCCAAATAAATAAAAAAACATTCGTTTGTAGAAAAATAAGTCGTTGCCGGCGGCAACCGCCATCCCATTGAAATCTTATCTCTTTCAAATCAGTCTTATCCGTATTTTAAAACAAAATATCATGATTATATTAGCAATATTCATCGCCATTGACTGTAACACGAGCTTCGGTTACATCTTTTTAAGAAATAAGTTCAAATGATGACATTGGCTTCTAAAAGGCATTAAACGATAATTCTTTCATTATTTTGGTCATAATGGATTGATTTCACTTCATATGGAGCAATTTTGTTTATTAACAAACGCGTTAAGCCAAAAATCAGCCTAAACGCTAAACACAATTTTTCGGTAAAATATGGAATCAGCTTTCAACTGTTCTAGAGAAAGAAAGATGCATATAGTTGTGTCGTGGCCTTAATTCCTGTACTCAGCTTGATTTTAAATGTAAGTAGAACAATATCTTTGCACAAAAATTTTCACTCAGAAGACAGACAGACTTCGAATTTCTGCCACCGTTGACTTAACGCAGGATTTTCTTCCTTTATTTCGTTGACAGTGGCGATATTCTTTTAAGTACGCACATTTCTTCAAAGTGTTGGTTTTATTGCATAATTAAGAGAGAGGTTGGTATGAAATCTGTCTACGGTAAGACGGATTGCTTACAAATCGTAAGAAATATAAAATGACTACAATTAATTAAACATTGGTGTTGTTTTAACTTGAAATAACTTTGATTTAACATGATTCAGTATCAAATTTACATTGTTTTGCCTTGAAATGCCTTGGATTCAACATGATTTTTCAATTTGATTTAAAAGTACTCCAATTTGAAATCCTCATGAATTAAAGTTATTTCAAAAGGAAAAATTTTCTTTGAACATTATTAAAAAATCATGTTGAATCAACATGAATTACTATCGAAAAATGTTAAATTGTCTTTTATTTGCTTTAAAAAAATATTTTAATATTTAGTTTTTATTTAAATATTTTGTAGCAGCATTGCTGGTATTCATTCGCACTCTGGGACAGATCTTTGAACTGTTATTTATTTGCCACAGTCCGTGTCTATGTATCCAAGAACTTTAGTTTTTTGTTTTAAAAGTATTTCTTCTGCTTATTTGCACATTTGTCTTATGCAAATTTCCGTCTTTAAGAGTTACGGAGAAAACAAAAAAAAAACGAACAAGAAATAGCAAAGTTTACTTATGGCACATGCAGACAAATACACTTTAGCTTTTAGTTTCTTACGCTTACAAGTCGAGCATATAGCACAGACTTAAGTGTATTTATAGTCTCAGCAATGCCGTTTGTAGCAAGTGTAAGAAGTTTTCTTTCTTTTGCTTCCACAGTTAATTTAAAATAAATATTTGATGGCAGCCTTTTATCGATAGGAAAGTAATAATTTTTTTTTTTGCATTTTTCCATTTAAGTAATTGAAGTGTTTTATTTAAACTTTGGTAATAGGAAACAGACATGTTTTTCATGATTTTCAAATATTATATTATTAAATTTAAAGTTGTTAACTTTGCTTGGTATTTCCAGCTTTAGCAATTTTCTCATGTTATAAGATATTTCCCTCTTTTATTTAAAAATTTGTTAATATTTCTGTGAGTATTTTTATTAAAAAACGTGTTTAATCTTCTAAAAAATTGTTCTATTTGGTGTTTCATAATGATTAAGCAAAATCTGGCTTGGAAGCAAAAACGCAGACCAAAAATCTTTATACAAAAAAACGTAACAGCAATTAAAAAGTAGTTAAACTAAAAATTTGTCTTCTCATGCACTGCATTCCGCCACAGCTTGCCAGCCAACAGCAGTCGCTCTACCACTCCTGCTTGTTGTTGTGCTCGTACTTGGACAACAAGAGTTGTGGCAACAGCCAGTAATGTTCCATTTTAACAATTTATGAACATGAGAGAGGTGACGCATTATTTTTCCACAGAAACGTGAAAAACTAAAATCAATTCGAAAACCACAAAGTGTATCTGGCGCATGCAGCTTGAAATTCTGTGGTCTGATTATTAAAATTCGCATTTCGCTTATGAGTCGTTGGCAGTTTGCAATTTGGTCGTTAGGCTTAAATACATTTCGTAATCCCAAAAAGGAAACGAAACGAAATAAAAAAAAAAACCCCAAGAGAACTTAATGCAAAAGTAGAAATGTCAAATAAAGCAAAAAAAAGCGGTGAATTACTAATGCAAACGAATTTTTGAAAGAGTTTTATGGCGTGCTAAAGGACATGTGCTTGTGGAATTTGCAGGTAATAAATGGGTCGTGCAAAATTCCAGCCATAAAAATACAAACGTAGAGAAGTGTTTTTGTATGTATGTCGTCTATGCAACAGCTTGTGGTTAAACATTAATGATGTAGAAATTTGTTACAAACACGCACTTATTTACGACAACAACAGAAACAACAACATCATTTGCAAATAGTTAAAATCGTATTTTATGACTTTTTATTTAGAATTCCATGAATTTTTTAAAACTTTTCTAATTGTTTTTTTTCATACCTGCTGTTTCTCATTTGTTTAATTGTCTTTTACAGTGACAGATAAATTAATATTGATCATCTGCCACGTGCAAACAATTATTAACTTTTGCTGGTGACAATTGCGTGATGGCTGGTATAATATTATGTCACTTATAGTTTGTGTCAGTTCAAGGCCTTTAACACACACTGCCACCTGCCCCAGCAGAAATATTTGATAAAGCGAATTTTTTTTTTACACAAAAATTTATAAAAGTATATTGTTACCTGAAATGCAAAAAGGCGTAACCAAAAAAAATATTCAAAATCGAGTTTTTGTTTAATTATTATGAATACCATTAAACTACAGGTTTTCGCCGGATTTCATAATTCTGCAATCAAAAACTAAGATTTTATTAACAAAAAAAAATAATAAATTCAGTAAAGTGCGACTTTGAGCCGCGCACGAAGGGTTCCGTACGTACACGAGATATGTAATTCAATACGAACGTTAGTAGTCTATATAAAATATAATTTAGGCATTTTTTTCGTTTTTTGACGTTTTTTTTTAATTTTGGCGATTTTTTTTAAATTTTGGCGATTTTTTTTTGTTTTGGCGATTTTTTTGGTTTTTGGATTTTTTTCCATTTTGGCAATATTTTTAGTTTGACACTTTTTTCTCGTTTTGGCGATTTTTTCAGTTTTTGGCGTTTTTTGCGATTTTTTCGTTTTGGTGATTTTTTTTAATTTGGCGTTTTTCGGTTTTTGGCGTTTATTAATTTTGGCGACTTTATTCATGTAGGCGCTTTTGTAGTTTTGACACTTTTTTCTCATTTTGGAGAATTTTCAGTATGGCTATTTTTTATAAATTTTGGCGGCTTTTTCATTTTGGCGATTTTTTTTTGTTTTGGCGATTTTTTCGATTTTTTTCCATTTTGGCCATTTTTTTAGTTTTGGAAGTTTTTTCTCGTTTTGGCGATTTTTTTTTCGGTTTTTTAAGTTTTCTTATTTTTTGGCGATTTTTTTTAATTTGGCGTTTTTCGGTTTTTGGCGTTTAAATAAAGTCACCACAATGAAGGTGACTTTATTTATTTAGGCGCTTTTGTAGTTTTGACACTTTTTTTGTTTTTGGTTTCTGGCGATTTTTCAATTTGGCGATTTTTTTCAATTTTGACGATTTTTTCATTTTGACGATTTTTGTTTGTTTTGGCGATTTTTTTCCATTATGGCCATTTTTTTAGTTTTGGAAATTTTTTCTCGTTTTGGCGATTTTTTTCGGTTTTTTAAGTTTTCTTATTTTTTGGCGATATTTTTAATTATGGCTATTTTTTTCATTTTTGGCGATTTTTTCATTTTGACGATTTTTGTTTGTTTTGGCGATTTTTTCGATTTTTTTCCATTATGGCCATTTTTTTAGTTTTGGAAATTTTTTCTCGTTTTGGCGATTTTTTTCGGTTTTTTAAGTTTTCTTATTTTTTGGCGATATTTTTAATTTGGCGTTTTTCGGTTTTTGTCGTTTATTCATTGTGGCGACTTTATTTATTTAGGCGCTTATGTAGTTTTGACACTTTTTTGTTTTTGGTTTTTGGCGATTTTTCAATTTGGCGATTTTTTTCAATTTTGGCGATTTTTTTATTTTGGCGTTTTTTTTTCATAATAACAATTATTTTGTTACTGGAGCCTTTTTCGCGTTTGGCAATTTTTTTCGGTTTTTGCCGCTTTTTTCATTTTGGCGATTTTTTTTCATTTGAACGTTTTTTTCGAATTTTGCGACTTATTTAAGTGTTAGATTTTTTTTCTTTAATTTTCGCGATTTTTTTCGTTTTGGCGTTTTTTTTAAATTTGGCGATTTTTTTTGGTTTGACGATTTTATAATTTTCAGATGTTTTAGTTTTACCGTTTTTGAAAATTTCAAGAGTTTACCTCTTACGGTTTCCAAGATATAGCAAGTTGCCAAAATTACATAGTCAAAATTGCATTAACTGATGGACAACCCTATAATTAAATTTTTTTTTTAATTTTCGTGTTAATTGTTGTAGTCTTTAGAAAAATACACTAATTTTAAAAATTTTAAGTGTCAATATGTACATATAATTATATGTATATTACATGGGATTTTAGCATTTTTCGTTGCTCGTTTTGGAACTCCCTTTAGTTTTTTTTCTCATGTATTTTATGTTGTTGCAGCCAAAGTTCCACATGCAGTCGAATTCTCTTTAGCGCAACACGCTTTAGTGAAAAAAAATCGGATTACTGAAAGCGATGCAATTCCCCGCACTGATCTTAAACGCAGCTGGTCTTGTTCACTTCGATTTAGCGAAACATCGCTTTAGTGAAAATATCGTATTAATGAACACCAAAAGCAAGCCCACAACTACTTTTTGTATGAAACTTACTTCGCTTTAGTGAAAAAATAAACAATGACAAATTTATTTATTAGAAATCGATTTCATAACTTAAGGCTGAAAAAATTGGGCTTGTTTTGTCCGTTAAAAAATTATATGGCAAAACCTATTTGCCATTTTCACTCTTACGTACTTTATTGTATTTTTTTATTATATTGTTATGATTTTAAGCAGTACTTTTAACAAATTTCATTAATGCGAACTACGTTTTAGAGAAAAAATCGGATAACTGAAAATAAATTGAATTAATTTTAGTTATTAGTTTTCGAACTTCATTTGTTTCTATATATATGATTTGAAGGGGCTAAAATTGGGTTTTGGTTATTTCCAGTAAAGCGGAGTCAACTGTACTCTGTCCAAATGTCAGATCCGTAGCTCTTACGGATATCGAGGAAATATCCTGCGATAGGCGGACAGTCGGTAAGTGTAGCGAAATATTTTTTTTTTATTTTTACGCTACTAACCTGGCTCTCCTTCCCACAGTACCAGAGTGTTTTTTTAGAAAAAAAAAATATATACAAAAAGAAATATATATTTATAACTCTTTAAAATTTGATATATTGCAAATTAGTTAAAAAAATTATGTTTATGCCTTTAATATTTTTCTTTTAAATTTCTTTCTGGCGCTTTCTCTCTCTCTCTTAGTGAAATGTGTTGTCAAAGTAATTCCATACATTGTCAACAATGCAAGCCTTTCATGGAAAATTCCACTTGCGCCACCTTGAAACTACCACTTTCAATGTAAAAAGAGACGAAAAAAAAATTAAAAAAAATAAAATGAAGTACGTAATTATTCTTTATGCAGCTTTTCGCTTTGTTTCACTTTTGTAATACAATACCACAGTCACACAAATACCTGTTGTGTCCTTGTTGACAGTCTAGCAAGGATTATTATTATTATTATTCTTATTTTATGTTAGTCGCTGCTTTGGATTTTATTCAATTAATTTAAGCTACGAACTCACCTTTAATTAATTTAATGTAAAAAACAAGCGCTCGCTAGCTTGTTCATTTTATCTGCTCTAAAGCAATTATTCAAATTTTAGCTTTAAACAACAACAACAACAACTACACGAAAGAGGAGAGGACTATGATTAAATTTATTAATAATGAAAATATTCAAATATGAAAATTAATTAAAAGCCTTACCTTAGCAGTGGCAATATACTAATTTAAATAATTAGACGGTATTAAGAGATGATGATCATTAAGCTGAGTTTGACATTAAGTGAACTTCTTGTAAATAATTATTGAATAAAATTAAGGCGGGCAGGAAGGAAGTCTGCATTGATAAATAATTTTGATAAAAAACAGGATGAAAATATAACATCTTCAAGAAGGAAAAAAAAAGTATATATGTATATATAAATGTAAATGACTGGCCAAAAATTAGTTAATATTTTTGTTAGCCAAAAAGTCATTAAACTTATTTTCAAGGCCGCTGTTTAATTATATTTGTTTTTCTCTTTAGTTTGCTTTTACTTTTACATTGTTTTTTATTCCTGCTAACTGTCTACTCTTGTATGGAGAGTTGAGTAAACACTTTGAGCGTAGTTAAGAAAAAATATACTGAAGGAAAAATACAAAAATAAACTGCACCCCATCGTCGTCTATGCGTCTAAAAAATTAGGGTTGAAATTACAGTTTGACAGAAATTTTTAGCACATTTTACTGACACTGTACAGCAACTTTAAATTTAATTTAAATAACAATTTCCATAAAAAAAATTAATGAATATCGACAGTTAAATAAGAATTGATATTTAAATAGAGTTGGTGAAATTGGCCTTAAGTGTTTTGTTTTAAAATTTTGTTTACACTGAAGACAAATAAAAAATAAATTACTTATTGTAAAAAATTTTCTCATAGATCTGAATGTGTTCTTTTTGAATTTTCGAATTCAGTTACTGATATTAAAAAAACAATTAGACAACTATATGAATGTCTAAGAAGCTAAAAGGCCTAACTCCACAAAATACAAAGTTCAGTTAACTAGTAATGTTTTAGCAAAAAGATTTCCAAAATTATTATTTTTATGGCATTTAACAGAAAAAAAAATTAAGGGGAGAGGGGATTACCGCGTTAGATATACATTGTTTAGTTTTATAAAATTTTATAAAACATGGAAATTTCCAACATGGAAAAACCAATGCGTTTAATTATAGTGGAGTTATTTGGAGTAGCTTTTAATTTAAATAAGATTTTAAAGACAATTTTTCATGTTTTTAATGGAGAATATCTAAATAGTAGAAGACCAAAATAATTTCAATAGAGTTGACAACTAATTACATAATAATATAATAAATTTGAGAAATTTTCCAAAAGTGGAGTTAGGCCTTTTAGCGTCTGACACATCGATATCATGCCATATTTGCCAAAAACTCTCAACTAACATAATTTGCAGACTTCATTTCTTATCCAAACTCGATTATTTGCTATCGTAAATAATCAATTAAAAAAAGAAAACGATGATAAAAAATGTATCGGTTAACCTTTTTTTTGCGGTTATGGTTCGATATAAGCATTAATAGGTCGATCGGCTAGACCACATTTAAAATACACTATTGTGTCATTTCAAGAGCCCGTAATAAACATGATGTTTCTTATAAATACTTTTAGTTGAAAAAGGTGTATTAAGTCTAACTGAGCTCGATTGATGATGACTCGAGGAGTGGTACTTTTTTAAAACCAAGATTTTTCTGTGACCAGTTCTTATGATGCCTGCTTACTTTCATAAGAAGCGATTATAGAGAAATATAGTAATAATAAGTTAAACTCTAATAAGCCAAAGAAGATGAAACAAAATGTTAAATCTTAAAAATTAACAGCCTTATTTATAAAAATGATTAAGGCTTTAAAAAGACTTTTTAAGAAAAATTTTGTATAAAAATTTGTTTTAAAAAATCTTTTTAAAGCCTTAATAAATTTTATAAATAAGGCTGTAAATAAATTAAAAACTTACAACTTACTTATAAGTACAATATTTTACTCTATTTGTCATTTCCACAGGAATGACAACTTTTTGTAGCGTGCAACGCCAAACAAATAAGCTGGTCTTTGCAAAGAAAACGAAACTTTATTTCTACTTTTTTATATATCTGCGTAGGCCGTCAGTAGCTCTACATTTGGTAAAGTTTTAAGAAAAATCAAGTCTTATTGTTCTGAAATACAAGCTTAATTGCTTGCGCTGTTGCACGTGACAAAACAAAGACTTTTACCTGATTTAGATTAAGCATTTTTTCATTAAGTTTCATACATTTTGTTGCACTTAACTCTTTCTATTTGCTAATTGTAACGATATAAAAGTGAATGTTGTATAAAAAAGGACGTAGAATGAACCTCTGATGCATTTTTGACAACGCTTTCGATATAAATTTCTCTTCCAGGCCTCCTATTGAAAAAATAAAATATATTAATGCAACTAATTTCATAAAAAAAAATGCTTAAAATAAATTAGGAGAAATGTCCATATTTTCAATTAAATATCACTTTAACTTTTTTGTCTAAGTTTAATCTTTATGAACAGGATCCCTGCCTCCTCTTTCCGTTAGGTTAAAAATTCTAGGGTTTTTTTTACACACACGTCACATAAAAATTTTTGAAAACAAGTTTAGTTTAAAATTTTTCTGGGCATTTGTTTCATGTTAATTCAACATGATGTACAGTAACCTTAAAAAAAAATTTTTATATAAATAACTTTGTATATTGTTGATTAATGACCCTTATCGGCAACAAAAAGTCGAACAGTTTATTAGCTTGAATTTTTGATGTTTTGCGTGGAAAAAGCAAAACTTAGCTGCAACAAACGTTTGGCCTTTTTCCCCCTGTATGGGGGATTATTCCACTACTGTTAAATCAAAACGAAGAATCATTTTGAATCAAAGTTATTTGTTGATACAACGTATCACGTGAAATAACACGAAAAACCATGTAGAATTTATTTCAAGTTGAAACAACATCATCTTATCTCATCATTTCATTTTATATATTATTTTATTTTCGTGGTTGTGTGTATGGGCGCAGGCTTTAGGAAGAGTGTGTGTGTTGCATGTAGTTGGCGCTCCCTATCCAGATTTGAACTCGAGCTCATCACCTCGTAGTCAACGTTCTACAACAATCATAAGAATCATGTTAAGTTAAAATCATTTCAGTATGACACAGCGTAAATTTGATAATGTAAAAACATGAAGAATCATGTTGAATCAAAGTTTTTTCAAATTGAAACAATACGAATTTAATTATTTTATTAAATATTTAACTTACGTGATTGTGTGTTTTGGAACAGGCGTCAGTAAAAGTGTGTGTACTGTATGTAGTTGGCTTTCCCCTCCAAGATTTTAACTAACTAACTTTTCGCGCATACATATTTAAATAATTTGTAAGTAAACATTGAATAAATAATATCATTAATTAAATTTAAATTCAATATGATTTAATTGATGATTTCATATAAAATTTATTTGAAGTTTAATTTATAATTTTTTTTGAACAATTACAAGCTGCGTTTTCTTTTAATTCGTCCTCTTTAATCAGTGGCACTCTGACTTCAAGGCTAGTGTACTGGCTACTAGTTAGCAGCAGCAAGGTTTTGGTGGCAATACAAAGTTTGTCGGCTATTTACACACGAACACGAACATCTAAGCAAACAACAATAAAACAACAACACAACTGAGCACAATAGTGAATTGTAGTTATGAACACAGAAAATAAACACCAAAACTCTCAAACAACACATTTTTGCTTACAAATTTAATATAGTTGTTAATCAACATTTTTTTTTTCATGTTGATTTAACATTGATACTCTTTTTTTATTATATTTGATATAATTTCCAATAAACATTTTTGCATTTTGATTTAACATTGGTAGTTTTTTCTTTTATTTTTAATAAATTTAATATAATTTCCAATCAACATTATTTTCATGTTGATTTAACATTGGCAATTTTTTCTTTTATTTTAATAAATTTAATATGACTTTCAATCAACATTATTATCCTGTTGATTTAACATTTGCTACTTTTTTCTGTGTGTACTTGTAAACCGAATATCAGCAAACAAACCTTTTCTCAAAAAATTTTCAGCAACTATTGTTAAAGTAAGAGCATTTCTTAAATAAAATTCCGGCGTTAAACCAACATTAACTTTAAAACTCGTCTATGAATAGCCGCGTGTATATAAAACTCGTTGATTAAAGTAAATTTAAATACTTTTACTTACCATTTTGTAATCTCATCATCTTATGTTTACAACGTCCAGTTCAATAGCCAATGAAGATCTGCGAGTAATATTAAAAGCAACATAAAAACATAAGACCTATAGATTCCTACTTCCTGTTGTTATTTCCATTTTTAACAGACTTTGGCTTTAGAAAAATCTTTTTTTTTTGTAAAATTCTCCGTTTCAGTTATTTTATTATGCGAAAATATTTTTACATATTTGATTTAAAAATTTATTGCTTAAATGTCTTGCTTCTTGGTTTTTTCTATATTCTCTTTGCTATTCTTCATTTTTGTATTTGTGTTATTTATTTAGAATAGCTTGCCATTACTTTCATTTGTTTGCTTTTAATTTGTTGTCGTCGTCGCAAAGATTCTTAAGTTTTTTCCTGAGTCCTTTTCAAGCTTTTGTCTTGATATTTTTTTCTTCTACTTTTCGCTCTTAAGTAGTTTTTGTCTGTCTGTCTGTCTGCCTGGCTGTTAAGCTTATTGTCTGTCTATTTTCTTGACTAAAGTGTATTGTTTACTGTTTTAAAAACTTGACACTGTTACCGCTTACACTGTGTTGTTGTTTTTTTTTTGTTATTGTTCCAAAATGTCCTTCGACACTTTTTTTGAGATGAACAGGCCAAACTGATAGAACTTGAAAAAAAATGTTTGTTGTATATTAAGACAGCCAAACCAAGTGAACTAAAGAAGAAAAAAACATGCACTGTCATTGTTTTTAATATAAATTTTGTATTGAGCAAAAATGGGGATGTATCCTCATTATTAACAAAAAATTGTTTTACAGCAAATTTTTTTTATAATAACAATAATTGTAATTAATAAATAAAAAAAAAATATACAAATCAATTAAAATATATTTAAATAAATTGTTAAGTGATTTTGATTTTTGTGAACATTTTTCTTATTTTTTTTGAAGGCTTTCCTTCTCATGGATGCTAATACAAGTTCCATTCACAACATTATTGTCGTTATATATTGACAATGGGCTGCATTATGGAATTGCTTATTTTATTATTTTTTTTTTTTAATTTTTAGACACAATTGTATATATTTCAAAAGTCTTTAGCATTAAATTTTTCCATGGCTTTTCCCAACTGCCCAGCAAATGATTGCAAATGATACTTAAAGGAGTTAATTTTTATACTTATAGGCAACAATTTTAACCTTAAAGGGATGTGGTGTGCCTCAAAGAAAACTTAGTTAAAATTTATTTCTATCATATCATCTACATATTTGACAAAAAAAAGAAGACCAAAAAGCACCCTGACGGAAAATAATTTGAGGTTTCAAAATTTTCAACCAAATATTCTTCATCGTCCTTGATATACAATTTAATTAAATTCAGTAAAGTGCAACTTCGACTCGCACACGAAGGTTTCTGTACGGAGCTTGTTTCTTTTAAATGATTTTTTCGTATTTTTAGTTTTGGCTCTTTATATTTTTTTTTGATTTTTTTTAGATTTTGTCGATATTTTTTTGTTTTTAGTATTTTTTGTAGTTTAGCGATTCAATTAAATTTTGTTGAAATTTTTATTTAAGCGATTTTTTAATTTTGATGATTTTTCATTACATTTTTGGAGATATTTTTTTGTATATATGTTTTTTAGTTATGGCGGTTTTTTTTTGTGATTTTTTTTGGTTTTAGCGATCTCTGTTTTTATTTGTTTACACAAAATATATTTATTTTTTTTTTGGCGATTCTTTTAAGTTTCGGTGATTTTTATTCGTTCAAAATATTTTTTTATGCAATTTTTTTTAATTTTTTGGCTACTTTTTACTTTTCTTGGTTCTCTTTAATTTTAACGGTTTTCGGAGATTTTTTTAGTTACTCCGATTTTTTTTTTCGTTTTTGTGCTTTTCTAATTTGGATTTTTTTTAATTTTTTTTTTAGTTTTATTCTTCTTGTTAGTTGTGGCGTTTTTTAATTTTCGCAAGTTTTTAGTATTGATGCCTTTTTTCGTTTTGACGATTTTTTGCATTTTAGCGATTTATTTAATTTTTGGTGATATTTTTATTTAAGCCCTTTTTTTAATTGTTCGCTAGAGTGCTTGTTTCTTTTTTTGTGATTCGTTCGGTTTTTGACGATTTTTTTTTTGGTCTTGGCGGTCATTTTAGTTGTGGCGTTTTCTGGTGAAATTTTTTTTTCGAAATTTTTACTTCTGCTGGTCTTTTGCATTTAAGCGATTTATTTAATTTTTGGTGATATTTATATTTATGATTGTTTTTTAGTTTCTGACGATTTTTTCTTTAAATACACATTTTTTGATTTTTGCGATTTTTTAGTACTGACGCTTTGTTAAAATTTAAGTTTTTTAGGTTTCTAGCGATCTTTTCATATAAGACATATTTTCAATATTTGGCGATTTTTATAATTTCGGTTTTTAATTGCAGTATTTTTCAGGTGTTTTCTTAGCTTTAGCATTCCTGTTATTTGTGGCGTTTTTTTAGTTTTGAAGGTTTTTTTGTTTGTTTTTTGGCGACCTTTTTACTTTTGGAAATTTTTTGAATTTAAGCAAATATATATATGATTAATTAATTTTTGATTATATATTTATTTAAAGGCAAATTTTGTAAATAGAAACGTTTTTTTCTCGTTTTCAAATCTGTATGGAAAAAATATTTTTTGAAACGAATTTTCGTTATTTTTCCAAAAAATTTTTGAAACGTTTAGAAACGTTTAGATTTTTTACAAAATCTACCTATTAAGCATTTTTTTCTATTGTTCTATTGCGGCACTTGTTTCTTTTTTTTTTGCTTTTTTTTAGGTTTTGACGATTTTTTGTTCTTGACGTTTTTTCGGTTTGGCGTTTTTTTTTTTGGTGATTTTTTTTAGTTTTTGGGGATTTCTTTTTGTGATTTTGGTGATATTTTGCATTTAAGCGATTTTGGTGATATTTTTATTTAGAGCTTTCTTAAATTTTGACGATTTTTTGGTGGAGCGCTGGTTTCTTTTTGGTAATTTTTTGAGTTTTTAGGCGTTTTTGGGCATTAACGCTTTTTTAATATGGGCGCTTTTTTAGCGATTTTTTAAAACACATATTTTTAGTTTTTTCCGATTTATTTAGTTTTGGCGTTTTTTTCGTGTTTTCGCATGTTTTTCGTTTTTTTCGATTCAGCTTTTAACTTAGTTCTGACGCTTTTTAAACTTTTAAATTTTTTTTCTCGTTTTGGCGATTTTTTTCGGATTTTGTTATTAATTTTTACCGATTTATTTTATTTTTTGTAATATTCATTTAACCTCTTTTGTAATCTTGGCGATTTTTTAATATTTTTTTTTAATCTAAGGAGTTTTTAGTTCTAGCGTTTTCAAAATATTAAGACCTTTACGGTTTCCAAGATACTATAAGTTGTCAAAATTACATAGTCAAAATAAAATTAACCGATAGAATACACTTTAATTTTGATTTTTTAAATCTCAGTGTTAATTGGTTTAGTCTGCATTAAAGCACACTAATTATGAAAATTACAAGTGAAGTGCCTGTATATAATTCTCTGTATATTACACTAGGACTACAATATTTTTCGTTGCCCGTTTTAGAACACCCTCCAATTTTTTAAGTATCATACATTTATTGTTGTAGCGGCCTAAATATTACATATCCTGTGAAAAACTCAGCTCCGCAGCTCTTACGGCCTCTGAGAAAACAGCCTGTGATAGACAGACAGACGGACATTGTAAGAACAACAACCTTAGCGTACGAAACCCCAAAAAAATTCTACTAATAGAATATAAATTTTTTCCTTAAATTCAAATTTATATTAAAAGTTAAGTTGTAATTTCAATTTTTTGCATACATTCGAGTAATTTTTAAGAATATCAAGTAATATGTGTTGAAGTATTCTCTTGTTTGTTGGGTAATATCAACTTGAGCAACAATAAATTGTGTAAAACAGCCTTTAACCGAGTATGCATAACGTAGCTTTACGAACCCAAGTTGCAAGAGTTTTGCATATATGTACACACATACTCGTACATACATATGTGCAACTTATGAGACCTTGGCTTGTTTATGAAATTTACTTTCACACACACACACACACATCCATATACACTCTTATTATTATTATTTTTATTATTAAAAAATTTTCACTTTCATATGCATATGCAAGTTATACTTAGCAACACCATTAACAATGTATTTTTGTAGACCACCTACTGACTGCACAGCCTTGAAATAAGTACTCGTACTCGTACTCGTTGGGAAAATGTATTTGCAAAGCATTACTACATCCAACCATTCGCAACAACAATCGAGAGTGCTAATTTTTTTTATACTTATACATATGTATGTAAGTATATATGCATATATGTTTAAGTGCCAGTGTGCCAGTAGTAAACGCGATAAGATTTTATTCTAGAAAATTTTATTATGTTGTTGTAAACATAGACAGACAGATAAATACGTTTCTAGTTAAACTGACACGTATCTATAATATAGTGTGTTGTGCAACAAAGCAAAAGAATATTGTGTATACATATAAGAAGTGGAAAGGATTCATTATTTAACACATGATAACTAAAGAGACAAAAAATGCAGAGATTTTAAACAATGAGCTTTATAATAATAAGCACATAACACAATTAATTAAAAAAAAAAATTCAGTGAAGTGCGAATTTGACCAGTGCACGAAGGGTTCCGTATGGCATTTTTTGTTTGTTTTGAGCGTTATTTTAGTTTTGTCGTTTTTCGATTTTGGCGCATTTTTTATGGCCTATTTCGTCTTACAATTTATATTGAAAACAACAATAAAATATGAAAATTTGTTTTTGTTTTCAATATAAATTGCAAGTCGAACGTTTTCTTACGCAGGTGGGAAATAGGCCATTAGTTTTTGCGTTTTTTTTTGTTTTTTACACTATTTTTTGTTTTGGGTTTTTTCGCTTCTTGGCGTTTTTCATTTCGGCGTTTTTTTTTTTGTTTTACCGCTTTTTTTTTAATTTTTTTTAGCTAATTTTTTTTAAGAACAAACACAACCCGCAAAGCGTTTAGCTTGTCTGCAGAAAACACCCAGAGTCTATGGTGGGAATCGAACCCACGACCTCTGGACTGAGAGAATAGCTACCACTCGCTACCACTCAGCCACAGGGGATTTCGGATCGGAGATTTTTTAATTTTGGCGATTTTTTTCATGTGGCCGTTTTTTTTTTGTCTTGGCGCCTTTTTCGCGTTTGGCGATTTTTTCGGTTTTTGGCGTTTTTTTCATTTTGGCAATTATTTTCATTTTGGCGATTTTTTCAGTTTTTGGCGTTTTTTTTAATTTTGGGGTTTTTTTTGGCGGTTTTTTTTGTATTTGATATTATAGCGGCCAATGGTTCCTGAGAATATTGCCTGTGACAGACAGACGGACAGCGTAGCGAAAATAGTAGGGTTCCTTTTTAACTTTGGTGCAGGGAACCCTAAAAAATAGTATAAGTAATCAATTACAAATTTAATTTAGTTAATTCGTTTAATGTTTGAAAATTTAGTGGATTAAAAGTTTAATAAAAATATTAACTGAATCAATTAAATTTTATTATAAAAAAATATTTTACAACAAACTATGAAGTTACTCCTTTACAACTAAATATATTTTATATAAGTCTCAATAGTAGTCTTGTTGGTGCTTGGCTGGTGCTGTTGCTATTGTTGCAGCAAACAAAGTGAAAATTATACCACCTTTATAAAGAATACTTACAATCTACGAGTGGTAAGTAGCAAATGCGTTGAGAACGTATTGTTAGTAAAATATCATTGTATTAGTGCATGAGTGTAACAGTAACGCACAATATATATTAGGGTGGACCATAATAATTTAAACAAAAAATCAATTGCTTAAAAGCAATAAAAAATTTTGATTAAAAAAAAATAATTAAATATTTACAACATTACAATTTTTGTAAAGTCCTAAAATTATTCTAAGCAGTGGTACCACCCTAATAAAAATACGCATTTATATAAATATGTACGTGAATGCGTATATGTAAAAGCTTTATCTGTAATAAATTTAGTTTTGCCTGTATTCACTTGAAGTAAATGAGCTCGAATAAATACTAATAAAAATGCCAATAAGGAATGAGTGAGAAGCAGCTGGGCCGCCACCAAATTGATGAAGCGATGACAGGATGGTGGTATTTTAGCATAATAATAAATTAACGACATAACAGACGCACAAACATCACACAAAATTGCATGAAAAATGTTTAATGATTTGTAAACGAGAACAATAAAATAAAGTTTCATTTCGCTTGTTTCTTAATGGGAAAGATATCTGAAAAAAATTATTTCATGTCTTAAATGTATCGCTAGACATGTTTTTGCTAACATTTTAATTTTTATCATATAATATTAAACGAAATTTTGGTTAAAAATGTTTATTACATAAGGAAGTTTATAAAACGTTAAAATTTAGAATTTTTATCAAACTTAAAAAGTAATGAATAAAAGTGATAATTTGGTGGTTCAAATGATTTTTCTTAGAAATAAATTTTTTATAAGGTACTTTTTGAAAGGATTTTTTAAAACTGCTTTTTTGAAAGGTACCTTTTATAAAGTACTTTTTAAAAATTACTGTTTTTAAAATGTACTTTACTTTTTACATGCACTTTTTTAAAAGTATTTCTTAAAAGGTACTTTTTTGAATATGTTAATTTTTTTAAAATGTACTTATATTAAGTAATTCTTTTAAATTTCCTTTTTTTAAAATGTACTTTTCTTAAAAGGTAATTTTCTTAAAGGGTACTTTTCTTAAAAGGTAATTTTCTTAAAAGTAATTTTTTAAAAGGTAATTTTTTTAGAAAAGCCCTTTTCTTAATAGGTACTTTTCTTAAAAGGTACTTATTTTCATAGGTATTTTTTAAAGGTATTTATTTAAATAGTACTTTTTTAAAAATGTAGTTTTTGAAAAAGGTAATTTTTTTAAATGTTTTTTTAAAGGTACTTGTTTTTAAAGGTACTTTTTAAAAATTAATTTTGCTTAAAAGGTACTTATTTTAACAGGTATTTTTTAAAGTACTTATTTAAAAGGTGCTTTTTAAAAAAGATAACAGTAAAATATACTTTTTTGAAAAGGTAATTTCTTCAATGTTATTTTTAAAGGTACTTTTTTTAAAATGTACTTTTCTTAAAAGGTACTTATTTTAATAGGTATTTTTTAAAGGTACTTATTTAAGAGTTACTTTATTAAGGGTACTTTTTTAAAAAGGTACTTTTTTAAATTTACTTTTTTTTAATAGTTACTTTTTGAATGGGTATTTTCTTGGAAATGTACTTTTTTAGGTGCAATATTTTAAAAAGTAATTTATTAAAAGTAATTTTGTAAAAGGTATTTTTTTTGAAAGGTAATTTGTGGGAAGCACTTTTTCAAACTAGTTTTTAAAAGCTATTGTTTTATAAATGTAAATTTTGAAAAATTAAAAAAAAAATCGTATTTGAATAACGACTTTGGTAAATATACTTTCTCTAAAACATAATTTTTTTTTTCAAAAGTACTGATTATGAAATGTACTTTATTTAAAAAGTACTCTTTAAAAGTACATTTCTTTAAAGAGGTACTTTTTTAAAAGTAGTTGTGTTAAAAGAACTACTTTCAAATATACCTCTTTAAAAGTATATATTTAAAAGTACTACTTTAAAATATCTATACTTTTTGGAACGCTACTTTTTTAAATAGGGTACTTTATAGAAACAGGTACTTTTTGCAAAATATCTGTTTCTTAATGTATTTTGTTTAAAATGTTAAATTCTTAAAGATAGTTTTTATGAAGATAATTTCTGTAAAAAGTACTTATTTGTAAAGCTTAATTTTTCAAGGTACTTTAAAATGTACATATTTTAAGTACTTACATAAATACTTTTTAAAAGGATACTATTTTAAATTTTTTTTAAATATTTTTTGTAAACGAACTTTTTGTTAATTACTTATATCTTAATTTCCTTTTTTGTTAGCTGTTGATGTGTTAAAGTCAACTTTTTACAAAGGTACTTTTTTGAGAAGGTACTTTTTAACAAATGTTAATTTTTAGACGGCACTTTAGTTAAAACGAATTTTTTGGCGGAATTTCTTACAAGTACTTTTTTAAAGGATTCTTTTTTCAAAAGATAATTTTTTGTAAAGTACTTTTTTTAAAAAGGTACTTATTTCAAAAAATCTCTAAAAAGAAACTTTTCTCAAAACAAAATTTTTAAAAAGGTAATTTTTTCAAAATGAATGTTTCTAAAATGTACTTTTTCAAAATTAAATTTTTTAAAAGAAACTTTTTTCAAAACAAAAAAATTTTTTAAAAGGTACTTTTGTAAAAATTAATTTGTGAAAAGGTTGTTTTGTCAAAATTAAATTTTTTAAAAGAACCTTCCTTTTTTTTAAAATAAATTTTTTGAAAAGTAAATTTTTAAAAGGACTTTTCTCTATATTAAATTTTTTAATAGAAATCTTTTTAAAACTTAATTTTTTATGAATTACCTTTTTTCAAAATTAAATTTTGTAGAGGGTATGTTTTCGAAAACAAAATTTTTGAAAGGCATTTTTTTCAAAATTAGATTTTTTGAGGAACTTTTCTCAAAACTTAATTTTTTAAAAGGTATTTTTTTTGCATTCTGTTGACTTCATTTTAATATATAAATATTTTAATTGAAAGAGAATATGTGAATTGTAACGCAAAATATTGAAAGATTTTTGTAAATAATACTCAAATTTTCCAACGCTATTTATTTGTTTGTTCCTTATTGATTATGTTTGTAAATTTTTTTATGCTGACTTTACATTTAGAATTTATTTTGTTGTAATTTTTTGGTGTCATTTTCAAAATGTGTGTAGTGTCATGCACGTTATGTTTTTTATTTCTAACAAAATGCCACGAAATGAGATATATAGGCGAAATGGCAAACATTGCCATTAGCTTACACTTATGCGAAGTCACAAAATGTTAAAATTTATACTCAGCATTAGGTTGAATTTTAATTGTATGTGTTTTTGCTGCTTTATTTAGTTAAATTCGGCTAATGCTTGTATCATTTAAAATAATTATTTTCTAATATTTAATCTTAACTATCAGTCGTTAATTAACGTTCGGTTTATTTTAATTCTAATTTTATTCGGCCTTATATTCTTTTTCTAGAATGAATTATGTGAAAAGCTTTTAAAAGAATTCTTTGCTTTAAATTTTCTGCCAAAAAAGTTTATATTTTTTCCTTCGTCCTGCGTTCACAGTACGCTACTAATGTTGAAGGTTAACAAATACGTTTGATAACTTGAACGCATTGAAATCTGACAATAATAAATGATTTTGGTAGCTTGCACACACACGCACACGAAAAGAAACTAAACCATTTATTAAAACGTTGCATGTTTAGTTTTGATTGTTATCTATTCGTTTCGATTTTATAGCCGAATTTTCACACTTAATTTCGTGTGTGTTTAGACAAAATTTAAAAAAAACTCTGTTTGTTGCCTTGGAAAGGCTTTTTACCTTCACGACTGATTACTTAATAAAACATTTACAACTCTCTAAAATGCTAATTTGGAATATTTCAAATTTATTACTTGTGATTAGTTAGTTAGTTACGACTAAAAAGCAATATTGTAACCAATGTTTTCTACTTTTCTGTTCTTCTAAAAGTTCGTTTCGGTGATTGTCTAGCTTCAAAGTAAAGCTAAGCTAGCAGAAAAGGTTTCATTGCTATTGCTACATTGTTTTTAAACTTTAATGGCTGCTATTTGCTGTTATGTGTTTAACTGTTGTTAAGTGGGCTTATGGGGTGGGTTTTAGAAGACCTTGGCGAATTGATAAGGCCCTGGGAGCATGAAGGCCCTGTAAGCGATTTAAAAAAACTACAAATATTATATATATGAACATTAATTAATTTGTTTAGTTTAAGAGATTCATGGATATACTGGGAGAAGTTGAGGAATTTTTTTCGCCTTCTTCTCTTTGAGCTTCAAAGAAACTCATCAATGAATGCTATTCTTATTCTAAAAGTAACAGTAAAGCACATAAATACATTTTATAATACTTAAACATTAAAAAAAACATGATTCCTAATTTTAATGGTCACCAGAAGTTGTGACGGGTGTGACTTTAACAAATTTTAGTTCTTACAGAATTATTACTTAAAGGATAAATCTTTAAATAAAAATCTTCCTTAACAAATTTGCGGCAGTAAATGACTTTATTACTGATTCCTTATTGCCACAATATTGTTCAAATACTTTTTGATTGTAATAAGTACAAGTAGTTACTGCCTGGAAAAACATAAAATTTTTAATTAGAAAACGTTTTCGAAAATGTGACGGGGGTGACTTAATATGAAGTGTTTAACTTAAGTGACTGCTGTTTTTAATGAATGGTTTGATTTAGAGATTTGAATTTTACATGCATTCAAAATTCTTTTAATTCTACTTTAATTAATTTTTGTTGTTGTCTGTTGTCTGTTTTTATACTCGATAATTTTTTTTCTTTCAAAATTTATTTTTCCATCACAATTTTCCTTGAATTTCGAGCCATAACCTCCAAACAATTAAGTTACATACATTAGGAACCTTTTTTTTATTGAAAATCGATAATTTACGATCACAAATAATCGATTTTGGTCAAAAAATTAAATTCGAAAATTATGTCGCTTAAGCTTTTTTTTGGCGGTTATGGCGTGATTTCTGCTTTTTCTGCTTTTCTCTCTCTCTAAAACTAAATGCAGTTCATACTTTTTAATATTTTCTTTGATTGTTCTTGCTTTACAACCGTTTTATAGGTTTTAAATTCATTAAGCCATTCTGCGTTGGTGTGACGGGTGTGACTGAAAATTTTAATATCTCAATTAATTCCCAAATATTTCCTTAAAAGACATTTAAAGTCTTAAATTCAACTATATAGCTCGATAAATAAGCTCAGAATTGCCACACAAACTTTGAGACGGGTGTGACCTCCAATTTTAATATATTACTTATTACACAAAAATATATTTTCTTGTGTGTTAAAAGGGTTATACATTTACATGTTGGAAAGTTACAAGTATTTTTTATATTTTTTAATTTCTAATGTGACGGGCGTGACTGAAAATTTTAATTTCTTAATTAATTCCCAAATATTTCATTATAAGAAATTTTAAATCTAAAATTGAATTAAAATCTGTATAAAAAAGTTCAGCATTGTTATTAAAATGTTGTGACGGGTGTGACCGCAAATTTTAATATACTTATTACTCCACAAAACTTGATATGTCCCAAAAACTACACTTAATCTAAAAGCATAGATAAAAAAACATAAAATACCGGGAAAAGTTGCGGGAATTTTTTCTATTTGCTCTTTGTTAAGAAGATACTCATCGTAGACTTTCTCAGAATGGTTATCTTAAGACTCTGACGGGTGTGACCGAAAATTTTAATATTTTCATTAATCCAAAAAAATTTTTATTTCTCAGAGTTTTGACGTGGATAAAAAAACACAAAATAGAGGGAAAAGTTGATGGATTTTCTCCTTTTTCCTCCTTGTTTCTTTTTATATTCTGAAGAAACCCATCGTGAGATTATTATCCTACAATACTGCAACTAAAAGGATGTTAATCTAAAAAATATATTTTATAATAATACTACACACAAAAAACCTAGTTTTTGCTCAGAATGGCCATCTTAAGGCTGTGACGGGTGAGACAAACAGTTTTAAAATTTTAATTAATCCAGACAATTTTCTTTATATGACATAGAAAGTCTAAAATTCAAATAAAATCATGGATAAGCTATTACAAAATATGTACAGCGAAAATATGAGGAAATTTTTTGTTTTTCATCCTTCTTCCTTTTCATAAACTAAGAAACTCATAGTAGAATTATTATCCTCTAAGCCTGCAACTAAAAGGATGTTAATCTAAAAACATGTAATAATAAGTCAGCATTCAAAAAACCTAGTTTCTGCTCAGAGTGGTCATCTAAAGGCTGTGACGGGCGTGACTGAATATTTTAATGTTTTCATTAATCCAAATACTTTCTTTTAGTGTTTTTATGGGAATTTTTACAATTTAAGTTTAAAATTTGTAAACGCACTAATAATCCCAAAATTATATTTTACTTGTTCAGTAAAATATTTTTTAATAAAATACATTGAAATTGATTATTGAGGGGTTTAGCTGGATCCTATGCGCATTTCACTGTTGCTAATGCAGATCATCAGGGAACCTTTACCCAAAGTTTCTTAGAACAACTAGAGTTATTATGTTATAAACTTTCATTTAAATAAATGAGAAGCTCAACAACAAATAACAAAGTTGAAACAAGAACTCAATAATCAACATGTTTTTTATTTTCTTACTTTACCATTACTACACTGGCTGACTTTTTTTCAGCATCGAATTGTAGATATAAAGAGTATGTAAAAAGAAAATAAATGTAAATAACAACAACAGCTATTCAAGATAGAGTGTTGCCACACAAGTATTTTTTGACGTGGTGCAGTCAAATTAATAATTAGTGTTTTTATGGGAATTTTTACAATTTAAGTTTAAAATTTGTAAACGCACTAATAATCCCAAAATTATATTTTACTTGTTCAGTAAAATATTTTTTAATAAAATACATTGAAATACTTTCTGCTCAGAATGGCCATGTTAAGACTGTGACGGGTGTGACTTTACTTTATGTAAAGTCTTTTCATAAATAAAGGTTTTTAACACAGAGTGGAACGGAAATAAAAGAAAACGTTATATAAGGATTAAAAATACAAACAAGGTGGAGAAGAGGGCTCAGTATATGATAATTTTAAAATCTGAAAATGTATGGCCTGTTTCACGATATTGAAAGTATAGTTTCGATTGAAAATTGATATTGAAAACAAAATTATATTTTCATATTTTATTGTTGTTTTCAATATAAGTTTTCAGTCGAAAGTTTTCTTTCGATATCGCGAAACTGGCCATTATAATTGAAAATTTATTAAAATAAAATAATTTTTATTGACTAATTTTGTCTATAATTTTCATTATTTTGTGGATTTTAGTTGAACGAATTTTGTAGAGAAAATAAATTAATTATTATCACATTCGTTACAGAATTGAGGTACTGGCTTCAACAGTAAGATATTATTCTCCTAAATCTTTTAGCAACATCAAGTAGAAATACAGTACTTTACGCTTAATTGATGTCTGATATATTTATTTACCCGCTTAATTCATTTAATAAGAAGGAAGGAAGAATAATAAATCAATAAAGATAACGTAGTATTAAAGTCCATCTGAAACCATGATTTTTAAAAAAAATCTGTTAAGCGGGAATTACTGTATCAATAAAAGTAACTTTCAAAATCAAATTCCTTAGTCAGTTTTCTAAAGAGAACTTTTAATTTTTATGTATTAATTTTTTTTTTGAAAATAGCCTTTAAAACAAGAAAGGCCCTGCTCTCAGGCCTCCTTAGACTTCTAGGTAAAAAACTCTCAGCAAATTACACAAGCCACGAGACAATAAAATAAAACTGTTCAATACAAAGCTCATGTCGATAAAATTGTTTGATTTACCAGAAGTTTAGTGGAACATTTAAAATACACAAACACACACATACACGCACACAAACACTTACACATTTCTCAACATCAATTAGTTAATTTAGATGTAAATTTCTAAAATTTTTGCAATAATCAGTTGGAAACAGCAAATGAAATTTTACAAATTTGTTGGCACATTAAATGGCATGAATACTTTTAGTTCATTTTATTTATGTCTGTATGTATGTGTGTGTGTGTCTAGATTTCGGTTTACCGAGGAGAGTGAGGGTGAGAGTATACCAGTCAGCAGTATTGGCAATTAGACAAATGAGTTCATAGTTGATTAATGACTGTTTAAAAATCATTAAAAAAACTCTTCACAACACATAATTAAAAATAGGCACTCGTGCTGCACAACATCAAAGTACTCGTACTTGGAAACTACGGCCGAAAACAAATTAACTTGTTTCAAAATACTTCCTTAGATTTTATTTTTAATGTTTTAAATAAAAAGCTAATTAAAACCAAGGGGCTTAAATGTGGGCGATATGAAGAAAAACTTTTTGCTTAAAACAGGAAGAGTAATTTGTTAATTATGCGGCTTAATGAATTGTAATTTCTTAAAAGAAAATTAGATTTTTTTTGGATATACATATAAGCAATTTCGAATTACATATCGTTACTTTAATATAGCACGGCCCTGGTCATTCGGCTTTATCATAATTTTTTTTGTATGTTGGATATATGGCCTTTATTGGAAAGGAAATTTTATGAAATTAATGTTTAAATATGATTTCTGCCAAGCCTGCCTCGTTTAAGGCACAATCTGAAACACCAATTTGCAACAACTTTGTGTTTTTTTTAGAGGTATAGAACTTCGAATTGAAATAAAACACAAGAAAATCGTTTTAATGTCCATCAATTTGGCTTTATTGGAAGGATAATTTTATGCCATTAATGTTTAAATATGATTTCGGGCATGTGGCCGCCGCGACTGGCTCGAATAAAGCCAATTCTTCAGGTCCAATTTTCAACCACTTTTTCGAGCATATGGGGCCGTATGTTGGCAATAACGCCACCAATGTTGGCTTCCAAGTCCCCTAACGTTTCTGATTTGTTGGCGTAGACGAGCGACTCCACATATCCCCAAAGACAATAATCCAATGGTGTCAAATCATACGATCTTGGTGGCCAATTGACAGGTCCATTCCGCGAAGTTATGCGCTCATCGAATGTTTCCTTCAATAAATCGATTGTGACGTGCGCTGCGTAGCATGTAGCGCCGTCTTGTTGGAAATACAACTCATCCGTATTCATGCCATCCAATTCGGGAACAAAATAGTCGGTTATCATGGCTCTATACCGGTCTCCGGTGGCGCATCGATTCATTCGGGTCCTCTTCAACACTTTGCTCTACAGCGGCAATTGTTTCTTCGGTGCGCACTGTTCGACATCTCTGCGGATGCTTATTATCACATAGAGTAAACGTAGTGCGAAAACCATCCATGGTTAACCGAATTAATTGCTCTGATAGACGATTATGTCGACCATAAAATGGACGGAGCTTGCGGTAAACTTCGCGAACTGAACCATTATTTTCGAAATAAATTTGCACGATTTGCAAGCGTTGTTCTTTTGTCAACCTGTTCATGATGAAATGGCAAACCAAACTAAATATTAATCACTTGACAGCTGACAAAATGGCCGCCAGTTAAAAAGTGATGCCAACTTAAAGTTCTATATCTCAATAAAAGACACCCAATAGGTAAGTGTCTTAACATAATAACATTAAAGAAAAAAATCCAATAGAGTTAAATTAAATGATGTTGGTGGCCATTACGTTAAATTATTTTTTCATCAAAATTTTCTGTGAGTAAATCAATTGTAGCGCCTGCTGTGTACCATTTGGCTTCGTCCTGTTGGAATCACATATCAGCAAGATTAATGCAAGAAATTTACGAATCATGTTCCTTACCGTTCACTATTGACAGTAACACTCTGACCATATTATCGTTTATGATCACATATGGGCCAACGACTCCGCCAGCCCATCAAGCACACAAAACAGTACTTTTCTGTGAATGTAATGGGGTTTCCACAAAAGCTTGTGGATTCTCCTCACTACTGTTTACGTACGTACCCATTCAACCAGAAATGGGCTTCATCGGAAATGGAAGAAGTGCACGATAATTTTGAAGAATAGAACAACTATTTTAATTAAAAATTTTAACAATTTGTACGCATTGCTCTGGTGTAAGTCGATTCATAATAAAATTTAAAGAAAGCAAAATAAACAAAAAGCAACTATCAGCTATTAAATGGAAGCTCAAATAAAGCAGTGAAGCAAAATAAAAGTAATGACACTCTAAAAAAACACACTTAAAAAAATTATGAGTTAGGGCCTTTATATATTAAGGTAGCGATATGCACGTGAATGTCGTGTGTTGCATTTTGAAAAGCTACTGTTAGGTGTTTATTGGGATCCGTTGGAGTCCTGAGTCTGAATTTAAAAAAAAATTCTCTTCATAATGCACAATGGGATGGATTCATAAATTTTTTTTTATAAAAACTGTAAGTCCTAGATCAATAAAAGTTGACACTAAATTAAGAAAACAAAAAATTAAATAGCTTTATATATGTATGTATAGAATTCTACTGTTTGTGTGTATGTCATGAATGAATTTTTTTCGTATGCGTTTGGGTGGCGCCCTGGTGGTTTAGATTCAAAAATCAGCCCAGTAGATGGTGCTGCAGTCTTTATCTATACTACAACTAAGCCGCTGGAAGTGGAGGCGTAAGACGTCGTTTGCCAAGCTCAGTTAGTATAAATAAAAATATTTCTATACAAAAATGTTTCATTAATTTTTTTGAAAATTGAGATTTTATTAAAAAATATCCCAAATACTTATATAATTTCTCGAGCCATTAGTACGTATAAATATATTTTTTTTGATAATATCAATTGATTGTAATATAAAATATATGAAATATAAATTAAAAAAAGAAATTATGGCGACATCAGAAACCTTAAACAATCCTAAATCCGTAAGCCTCTTAAGATTAACCTATTTTTTATTTTCAATGAAAAATAAGATATATGACCTCCAATTTCTATAAAAATATAATTCCTGGACTTTTCCAGTGGTACAAGCTAAGACTTTCTAGGATATGCAATAGAGTTGCGACAAATACTGACATTTGTCGTCACTTATTGATGCCATCAGACCCTTTTAAAGCCATCCAAATAGGATTTGGAATGAAATGATGTAGTCAAAGAAATGATAGATGAATTTTAAATAAAGTTTAATGCCGAAGGGTAAACAAAATTAAAAAAAATATATATTATCTATATTTTGTACGGATTTCATGGACAGTGGGACATGGTGGATTATGATGAAACTCGGCATGTTTCGAATTTTTTTCTAGGAAGTATATGTACCTGATTTGAAAGCTTTTGCTTAAATAGAAAACATTTTAAGCAAAAAATCGTTTTGGATTGCATAAGCGCTGGATGGTGGACATGTCGGTTTTTTTATAAAATTCCATTTTTTTCCTCAATTCAGTCAATACAATGATCGATAACAACTTACAATTATCTAAAACCTTATGCTTATAATTTTTGCACAAAATTGTGTGAAGCCATCCCACTGTGAATCCTTTTTTAATAAATGAAAAAAATTTAATATAGTACTTAAAAATAATTCATTGTATTAATTTAATTTTACAAATAACATTACTTGTATTATCGTTTAAATATTGTTGTTATTTTGTTGAATTTTTAACTTATTTCCCCTTTTTTTTAATTCCAGCTTAAAATTTCCAGGTAAGTTGTATACTTCACAAATTCATTAAATTTATTAATTTTTTCACAAAAGGATCCAAGTATGCCATCCATGCACTTCATTGCCCACAATATATTATTAAGCATTTTATTATAAAATTTTAATTGCATTATATTATATTTTTACTAAAAGTATTGGGGGTTTTTCAACGTTGAATCTGCTTAAAAATGTTTACAAAGTGAAAAATTTTTGAGAGTTTTGTTTTTGTTTGTTTTGTGTTGCACAAACACAACAGAATATTTCATTATATCAATAAATTTTTTTTTTTGATATGATATTACAAACTGTATACTGATACTTCGTTCTGCACTTAGGCTTATATAGGAAAGAGTCAGTAGAGCAATAATAGCATAACTTATAATATGCAATATTAAAATTTCATGCAAATATTTGGTATAGTACACCTTTTACAGGTACTCTAATGACTAGTTTTCTTTTAAAAACTTGGGTTTAAAGTTCACGTTAACTCTTAATCATACACTGTGAAAAGGAACGTTAAGCACATAATTTTTGCAGGTTCAAGATTCACCATAAATTAAAAAGGTTTAATTATACAGTTTTTATTCACTTAAAACTATTAATAACAGCTTTTAAACACATAATGTTAAATTTTTATGTGCTGAAATAGCACGATGTTAACTTTACTGTTCTTTACACAAGACTAAGTGCTTAGCACATGCATCAACCTTCTCAGGAATTCACCACAGCAGGCTACTCAAATGCTTCTAGCTGTATTTGTCGACTTACAGCCAGCTACTTAATTATTTTGGAGATATTAGCAGCATCACAAGGACCTGATGTTTAAGTACAAAAACATTTTAAGTATGTTTCTACAGACTTCAAATCAAGTGGGAACTTGTTCACATTTTCGTATTCAAATTATGCACTACTTTGTGTTTAGTGGGCGCAGCAGCTGTAAAGTGTTTAAATATTCCTTAATGTCATTTTTTCGAAACTGTCAATCACTCTTGATGGAAGGCCCAGGAATGGAGCTTGTAATTATAAAAGCAGTGCAGGGTTGCATTGATAAGTCCAGTTTGAGAAATAATATTTTCGAAACGATTTAAAATAAATCAACAAATTTGAGGGGACTTATTCATATGCAAAAGTATGGTAGATCATGTATACATTAACATGCCAGTGGAGACTTAGTATTAGTTTGTTTATAAATATGTAATTTTAAACTAATTTTCTATAAAATCAACTTTTCTGAGTTATGACGCTCTTGCAACAAAAGCTTGCTTTAAATTTACACTCGTTTATGTGTGTATATATTTTTTAAGTATGTAAGTGTTTATTGTACTTGATTGACCCAATAATTCAATTATTATAAACGAATAATTTACATACTCTTGCATATGGCAGCATCCATAGACATACGAGATTAATTAAAAATCTCCACACATGCCCACCAAACATATGTATTTTGTAGCGAAAGTACAAAGAATAGATTCTGACTATTTATGCAATGACGTCTGTGTGAATGTATGTATGTAAATATATGTGTGCTTATGTTTTCAAACCAGAGAGTGAAGAACTGTCAGTTAAAGTTCACATTAGCTCTTAAAACAAACAACTAAAAATAAAACATACGCGATAATATTATGTCGGAAATAACTATGCCTAAAATTAATAGAATGTATGAACTACAATCAAACGAATGAGTATAAAAATACTCTGACTATTACTCGGTTGCACATGCGTATTTACGGGGTATTTTATTTACACACACATAAAGCTTGTCCTCAAACTGCAAAGAAAATGCATTTTCGATTCCATTTTATGTATACAAATGTATGTATACCGTGATGAACAAATATCCCGAGTGTCATGCATATATTTTTTTATCCAACTAAATATTCATACTCTGAGTATGAACATACTCTCTCAATTAATATGAGAGACATCTTATACGCTTGATATGCATATGCTTTTTTATTTGTAATTGTATAGTATTTTTATTTTTCCAATAAACGAAGTACAAACGGTTTTTATGTTACAATGGGCTATAGTCCTAGTTGTTTGTGAAAACATATGTCAGCGTACAAATTTTTTGCACTAAAATTATAAATATACGTAGTTGCTAAAATTAGGATTACTTACCTCATTGTCATTCTCTGATGTAAATATATCATAGTTCAAGCACGGCTCCATAAAATGGAAGCAAATTTACTGAACAGCGATACCGTACGGCTAGAATGCCATGGCAGACACCTGCCTTAGTCCTCTTAGGGAGGTTTAGGATACCCCAACTTTCTGGTACATGTCAGCCACCAGATATTAAATCGATTTGTATATTTTTTGATTGTAAATTTTAAACTTATACTCCATGATCGTCCTGAAGATAAATACACTAAACTTTTATGGCAGAAAACTCTGCAGATGTTCAAGAGTATTTGTGTATGTGTTTTTATGTGCACAAGCGGTGCGTCAATGTCTCATACATTCATTGATATGTCCATATGTATGAATGTATTCGTTCGCATCTGTTACTGGAAAAAAATTTCATTTAAATATGCATGCAATTCATTTGAATGCATAATAAAAAAAATCACTGAAATATCAAAGTCACAAACATTCACTTACACACATAAACGCAAATAAGTGTATACATCTCAGAGATCAGCAATGAGTAGCGAAATAGTATGTAGAGTTGAATCATGACTTTTAATTTTCTTGTACTTATGCGCACTTATACTTATTGCAATGTTGTTGAACTTTATATCCACTCGAAAGTCATCCAACTAATACTTAGCAACACTTATGACGTTGTTGATATATACTAGACTTGGATTTTTCCACAAACATATGATCAAAGCCATGTAATTTAAATAGGTTTGATCATTGTTTTGTGGCAAAAATGAGCTAGCGAACGAGTTCGATACAAGTCTAATATACACTCTTCTTAACTCAATATCTACAGACTATGAAAAATAAGTATGATTCACAATGCGAACTTCGCATACGAACATCAAAATACTCATTGTGAGTTTATGTGTTTGATTTGTTGATTTTTTTGGCACGAATTGAAAAACAAAGCTTTTACTACTATTATATGTATACTAGTTGCAAACTTTTTAATGAATGACTAAACTTTTAAATATATGTATATATAAGGATGAGTTGAGTGAGCTGAATCAATGTAAGTACAAGGCATAATTATGGTGATGTCGACTTCGCATTCATATAGTATATGTAAAACTATACTTTTAAACCCATGTCTTCGTGAGTATGTGTTAATCAGAGTAGTTGAGTTTAAATTATGTCTACTCACATATATTTAAAAAATCATGAGTCAGTATGAATAGGAAAAAACGATGCATTGCTGATCACTGATACACATATACATACATATATTTTGGTAACACGATAGAATAGGTTTTCATGTTTAATAAAAAATTCAAAAATATTGTGTCTGTTCTTAATCCTTTGCTAATATTAAATTAAAGAAACCTTTCAGAAATAGTTTGTTCTAGTTTATTCTATTGTTTAATAGTAATACCTTGACTGTTAATTTAATAAATTATTTTATCTATAAAACAACAACAATTTGTTATATGTAAATTTTATTTCAACTTTAGGTCTTTTAAATTGATAACAAATTTAGCTTCTTCCTGAAGAAGAAACTACACAAAGTTACAGCAAAATTTCGTTATTTTAATAGTTTTTTTATAAATTTTTTAAAAAGAGACCTAAAGCTGAAGAAGAAACTTTACGAAGTTACAGCAAAGTATCGCTATTTTAATAAATGTTTTTTTAATTTTTTAAAAAAGACCTTAAGCTGAAACAAAATTTATATATCCAGCCCTTTTTTCGATTTTATCGTAAGCGACATGTTATCGAAAATTTACTTTTTGATTGAAATTAAAATTCTATGGGCCTATCAATATATCAATAACTCACTTCCAGCAAATTTTACAAGATAGACAAAATACTGTTAACGGTTTCTATACAAAGCTTAAGAAATTAGCTTGATACATTTAGTTTATTCTACATATAAAGACTAAAATTAAAATAAATATTTAAGCAAATCGATGAGGTGTCTTTTTCTCTTTCGAACGGCATTAAAATTTCATTTGCTATAAAAAGTGGATTTAGCAGGTTTTCAATCTAAGCCGACGATATGTTGCTTACGATAAAAACGAAAATAAGGCTGGATATATTAAACAAAAAGGTCGAATAAATTATTACAAAATCAATTTCTTTTAAATTGACAAACGAAATTTATTAAAATTTAGAATTTTTGGTATGAAAGTTTTGAGAAAAAGGAGCGATTACTTCACTTATTTTATTAAAGTTCAAGAGCAAGATGCGGCTTATTAAATTAAATTTAATGATATTGCAACATTTGCAAATGCAATTAATTTAATACATTGTTACATTTTAATCCTTCAAAAAAAAAAATGACACTTTATTTACTAAATGAACTTATAGTAATAAAATCATATAGAGATAAAATACACATACAACTTAAATTACTTAAGTCCAGGCTATTTAAACCGACACCAGAGTTGCGAACATCAATCGGTTTCTTATACAAATGTATACACATACACGAGTTGTATATACAAGTTTCTTAAAACTGGCTGCGCTGGTATTGGGGGGGGGGTATTGCCCCCTCTTTTCAGACAAGATTCACTCAGCCGACGCTTACTCCTTGTACTACAATAATGACTCACTGACTTTAATTTAATTTAATTTTAACACACGACTATCAACTGTTTTCATTTGAGTTTTATTCTTTCTTCTTTCTTTAATAAAATGAATTCTTTACAAGATAACTCTTTACAATATGCAACTGAACTTCTGACTGACTTTATGACAGATTGGATTGCCAGCCTTTTGATACTTCACACAATGCAAGTCTTACACTATGCAAGTCTTATTGCTTATCTGATTAGTTTTAGGGAAAGTTCTGTTCCCCTCGTCTCTCTCTCCTAACAAACTACTCAGCTTAGCAATAACACTTGCAGAGTGTAAATAAGGTCTTACGGCTCTATCCATTTGTTAAATTTTACTTTGCTCTGCAGTATCAAGTATATGTATCTTCTTAACAAGCAGAATCTATTTCATAATTGTTGCTGTATTTTTTAATGTTTATTTAATCATGTATTTTTAGTTCTTTAGCTAAACAATTCTAGATGTGATTCTTTTTGTTTACCAAATATTTGTTTTTATAAAAACATTTGCATTTAAAAGGGGTTTTTCTACTATTTTTGCGTAACAATATTCTGAGTGTGAACAAATATTTGCCAACCAGACAGTTAGTCGTTATCACAAACAAAACAGCTGATTCATAACACAACAGAACAGACGGAATTAATTCTGCTTTAAAAATTTCTTGCTGCATAAATCTGTTCATTTACTTTGACGTTCCATAGTAAAATAGAAAAAATACAAGCAATAAATGTTCGCGCACAACACATCCCAGGAACGACAAATATCTTAAAATTTTCAAAGTCTTCTGATTTGCAACAAGTCGTGGAGCAAGTACACGTACAAGTCACACGTGTTTGGGCAGCTTAAGCCAATATGTTTTTAGCATTGTGTGTGTGTGTGAGTTTCTGTGCAAACTGTTGCAGCTGTTATAAATATATTTGCGAATGTGTGCATTTATTAATATGATTATTTTTTTTCTTCTTAATGTAAATGTATAAATTCATGTATTTGTAATGTGGACTACTGCATCAGTGTGCATGACTGACTAAAGCATTTTATTAACAGCAAACAATTGTAATAACCATTACAACAACAACAATAACAAACATTCTTGTTATAATAATATTTTACAGATAGATTTTTTTTTGCGCTAAAGCATCAAGCATTCATACATCTGTGAATTCTGTTAATTTATGGTAATGAGTTTGTAATATAAATATTCAAATAGAAATTCATGCGAATGTTACAGTATTCTGATCTGTGTGTGCCTCTGTGTGCGTGTTAGTTAGTGAGTTTATTTCTGTATGCATACATCTGTAACCAAGTTATCACTCGGGAAATTCAATCATTTGTAAAAATATTCATGTAAAAATGTGTGCTAAAAATTAACTTTATCGCTGGGCATTTTCAAGCATCAAAAGCAATTGGTTTTTATGAAACTCCAAATATAAAAATATTTGCAAATTAATTAATATTATTTTTTTGCAACATTAATATTATTTCATTGTAAATTTATTTGTTTCAAACTTTTTTCAATTGCTTTAAGATACATAATCTCTGCATTTTAAAGTTCAATAATCGTATGAAATAATTGCTTTAAGCTTAAGGTTGTATATTCTGAGATTTGCCTTGCAGTATCGATTTAATAAATAATTAATGCTTTTAATTGCTTTTAAGGAAATTTATTTTAAAACCTTTATCACATCAACATTTCGTATTTATTTCCATATCTTCAAAAGTGTTTAGATTTATGTAATTTTAATTGCTTGTATTACTCAGAAAATTAATTGATATGTATAATTTCTTTTGGTGAATGTGGTTAAAGACTTCAATTGAATTCAAACATAAAATAAATTATGAGCTTAAGCAGGCTACAAGTAATGGAAAAGGAACGATTTCTTGTTGCTGAGGAAGAAAGACAAACAGAGCAGAAACATTTTTAATCTATTAATTTTTCTATTACAAGAAAAACTTTTTTGCAAAATGCTTAATGCTATTTTGAATAGAAGTAAGTGAAATATAAATTTTTTTTTTTTTTATTTTTTTATTTTTTTTTTAATGCATGTTTTTTTATTTATTGTATCTTCATATATGAACTAACAATAAGTATTCAAATCTTAAATCTAACATATAATTAATAGGCCCGACCAATGCCAGACATAACTAAGTGATAGTTGTAAATAATACATAAGTGGTGATAAGCAAAAAAAAAAAAATTTTTTTCAAGCAACTTCATTCGGAGTGTTTAGTATTAGAGCCCTTGTATCTCTCTTTTTTAAGCGGATGTGTCCAGTAAAGTTCAAGATGTTACGAGCAAGCGGATTAGGATGTGACACGAGTTTAGTTAGATATTTGCCTGCGTATTTTGCAATTTCTTCAGTCACTAGTGGCATATTTAAATCACGATGTATATTTGAATTCTTAATGTACCATGGAGCAGATGTTATTAACCTTAAAATTAAATTTTGATAAGCTTGACTCAGCTGAATTTTCACAGGACCTTTTTATTAAAGTTTTGTAATAATCAGTTGTTTAGAAACTGGTGAAATTTTATAATGAATTTAACAGCAAGTGGCCACCCAAGATACAAGATAGTATCCTTGCCAGTGAGCGCATCCACACTTTGGAAAAAAAATAAAATCAAATGAAATAAAATAAAAGGACGGGCCACAATGAATATGTCATATGTTAAACTTCGACTTTTTCAACTGACATTAATGCAACGACGGAGAATATAAAATATCAAATATAAAATATAAAATATAAAATATAAAATATAAAATATAAAATATAAAATATAAAATATAAAATATAAAATATAAAATATAAAATATAAAATATAAAATATAAAATATAAAATATAAAATATAAAATTTAAGAAGTTTATTATTCGACATATTGTCATAATTATATTTTAATTTGAAATTTATTTGCTTGTGGTTTAGCTTGGTCTATATACGTATTTCATTGGCGCTTAAACCAAATCATCAGTAGACTTCAACCACAAATTTTGAACAGTCACAAACCTCTTACTTTATGCACAGACTTTCAAAAACTATATGAGAATTCATAGAATAATAATATTTTTGAAAATCACAAAGACAAAATAAGTTTGGTAGGCTTTGAAAAATAAAATAGATTCATGTCGAATATAAATTATTTGCTGGGTTTTGTATGAGTTTCAAAGCCTACCAAACTTATTTTGTCTTTGTGATTTTCAAAAATATTATTATTCTATGAATTCTCATATAGTTTTTGAAAGTCTGTGCATAAAGTAAGAGGTTTGTGACTGTTCAAAATTTGTGGTTGAAGTCTACTGATGATTTGGTTTAAGCGCCAATGAAATACGTATATAGACCAAGCTAAACCACAAGCAAATAAATTTCAAAATAAAATATAAAATATAAAATATAAAATATAAAATATAAAATATAAAATATAAAATAAAAAATATAAAATATAAAATATAAAATGTAAAATATAAAATATAAAATATAAAATATAAAATATAAAATATAAAATATAAAATATAAATAATATAAAATAAAGCAAAATAAAGTAAATAAATAATTTAAGAAATTTATTATTCGACATATTGTCATAATTATATTTTAATTTGAAATTTATTTGCTGGTGGTTCAGCTGGTTGAAGTCTACTGATGATTTGTTACAGCAACAATGAAATGCGTATATAGACCAAGCTGAACCACCAGCAAAT
This sequence comes from Tachina fera, assembly GCA_905220375.1. Classification (NCBI taxonomy): domain Eukaryota; kingdom Metazoa; phylum Arthropoda; class Insecta; order Diptera; family Tachinidae; genus Tachina; species Tachina fera. The sequence continues at coordinate 185,449,712 of LR999963.1, forward strand.
AAATTTCAAATGTAAATAAATAATAATATAAATAAAATAAAATTAAATGAAACAAAAGATAAAATATGAAATAATATAATATTAAATGAAAGAAAATAAAATAAAATCAAATAAAATTAAAAAGTAAAATTAAATAAAATTAAATTAAATTAAATTAAATTAAATAAAATAAAATTAAATTAAATTAAATTAAATTAAATTAAATTAAATTAAATTAAATTAAATTAAATTAAATTAAATTAAATTAAATTAAATTAAATTAAATTAAATTAAATTAAATTAAATTAAATTAAATTAAATTAAATTAAATTAAATTAAATTAAATTAAATTAAATTAAATTAAATTAAATTAAATTAAATTAAATTAAATTAAATTAAATTAAATTAAATTAAATTAAATTAAATTAAATTAAATTAAATTAAATTAAATTAAATTAAATTAAATTAAATTAAATTAAATTAAATTAAATTAAATTAAATTAAATTAAATTAAATTAAATTAAATTAAATTAAATTAAATTAAATTAAATTAAATTAAATTAAATTAAATTAAATTAAATTAAATTAAATTAAATTAAATTAAATTAAATTAAATTAAATTAAATTAAATTAAATTAAATTAAATTAAATTAAATTAAATTAAATTAAATTAAATTAAATTAAATTAAATTAAATTAAATTAAATTAAATTAAAATAAATGAAAAAAAAATATAATAAAATTAAATTAAATAAAAGATATTATATTTTCTTCTTAAAGTCTGCTCGCGTAAAACGTTTTAAATATCTCTGTAAAAAATCAAAAATTAAGAAATTTTAATCTATTTTAAACTAAACAAAAAACTTAAAGAAAATGCAAAAAGCGAAAATTAGAGAGCAAAAAATCTTTTCAAACATATTTAAAAAAATTTAAGATAAATAAATATTTGGGTCAAAGCACTATTTTTAAAGTTAATAATGTCGCTATTTTTGAAATTTTCGTCAAGCCTCGTTAATATCTAATCACATTCGCAACTACAACGCCATTGTTAAATATTTTTGAAAAAAAGATAAACAATTTTTTGTTTAATTTGTATTCACCATGAACAAATAATTTATTTGAAAATAAATTTTCCTATAATTTAAATTTACAATCGATAAAATTTATTAGAAAAATATGCATCAGCTGTGAATTGTTACACAGAATGATAATTATTATAACTAAATCAGTATGATTGTCAGTGTGCTGGTTGGGTGTGTGTTAAAAATGTAAATTTTATTCAATTCATAACACTCACACTTATGTTTATTCAATATAATTTTCAAAGCCGTATGCAAATTTTTTTTAGAAATAAATTATCTATACATAAAGTTATTTATTTAAAATGCATTTTTTGAAAAAAAAACAACAACAAGCTAGCTCTTAATTAATATTGTTTAAATTATAACAAGTGAATAGATATGCAATAACAATAACTGCTTGTATAATAAATTTATGCAGCTTTATGCACTCAAGTTTTAATTATGGAAAATAAAGCAACAACACAACTGAATCCTTTAATATAAAAGCAAGACCACAAAATCTATATCCATAAATGTGTTATATTAGAAGTTAAAAAGAATAAAATATCTTTTACTTGAAATAATTGATGTATGGTCTTTAGCATGTACATATGTATGCATGTGGTTTTGAAAAAAATATAAAATCAATATTTTTTTAGGTAGTTTTAATTACAATTTGTACGCATCATAGATCATATTACAAAATTATTTTAAAATTGTAAATTTTTGTTTTATTTTTATTTTTTTGCCTAAAATATATAAATTAAATATATTTTTCCTGAATTATAGGTTTCTTTTAATAAAAACAAAATGAGTTTCATATTTCCTACATATGTATGTATTTACTTTATAATAGAGGGCTGCATAAACAGTCGTGAATTGTAAATACCTCTTGTTTTTTAAATGTATTATTGTAGCATGTAGATATTATACTGAACCAATAATAAATGACGTCGTTTAGTAAGCGAAGCACGATGGATGTATTAGTGTTCGTGTATATTAGTGTTTACAAGCGATTTTGCGAAGACTTCTTATTCGCAACACTCAAAATAAGTAGTGTTTATACGTGTATGCTTATTAGTTAAAAAATAATACACACAATGTGTGTAGGTCTGTACATGCATGACGTTTCTATACATGCCCATGCGTATGAAGAAGCAAGCATCACAAACTCTTTCGTCATGAAGTATTTTCTTTTTTACTCCTAAATCTACAATAACTGAAATAAATGTCTTGCCAACAGTCTTCTTTAGCGTTTTTGTTAGAAGATTTCGCTGTAGTAAAGCCTTTGAAAAACCTTCATGACTTGAAAGTTCTTGTAAGTGGTCTTGTGCAGGGGTCTAATATATAATCTTGTATGAAGATTTAATATAAAAGGTGTTTACACGTACTTCTTGTGAGAATTTTTTTTTTAATATCTTTACGAAAACTTTAAACAAGCTTGGCGAAATACTTGAAATAAAATATAATATTTTAAAATTAAAAATTTTAATTTTAAAATCAATTATGTACTAAAGGTAGAAGGTAAAAATTTCACATATACGTTTGTATTTTTTCTTGCTTTTTGTAAGAAACTATAAAGCTCTTCATATTTAAAATCGGTCAGTAAAACGTTTTCCCCCTTGCTCCTTTCCAGGCTTAGACATATCGTTCCCAGGACATGCTGCTTGAAAACTGACTCCTCTTCCATAATTATTAAAATTTTCAATCAAATCTATTAAGTATTTAAAAATCTTATACCTACTGCTTGTCTACAGCATGTATCTTAACCATTAAAAATCATATTGACAAGTAATTTCTTATTTGTAAATCCAAAGAATTACTACTAAACAAAAAATTATCTTATTTAACTGAATTTAGAAGCACTCCAAGGTATTCATTAGAATTATTTAATTCATCTGTTGTGGATTATTTTAAAATCTTTTAAAAGCTATTAATATGCTTTGAGGTCAAGTTGGCATCAAGTCAAATGTTTAATTAATTCTAAAGACAGGGCTTTTTACCTAGTGTTACCTTACAGGCCTGTATAAGTAAATATACATATCGAATGTCATAATACATACATACATACTTACATCACATGACACAAACCCACTTGGCACACCTAATTACAGGCGAACTCGTTTATGTTTGAGCTCATGTTATAATTCGTATGTAAGTGGAAGACACAGTTAATTAAAGTAAAATTTTCAAAGAATTGCTTGTAAGTTAATATAAATACAATATTAAATATACCAACATACGTAGATAAATATATTATATTTTGCATCCTTCACATAGGTGGTGTCTCTGTATTTTGTTTGGTAACTTTACTTAAAATAAGCTGGGCTGTTGCCTAAGTTGCTGTTGGTTAAATTTGTTGTGGCTTTTATAATGAAAGAACAGATAGAGAGGAAATAACAGGTTATCAAGCTTTTCTTATTTAAGTAGTTATAAAGTGTACATGAGTCTTTAAATGTGTTTATGTGTAATTATGTATGTGTTATAACGTATGAGTTTTTTATTTTGATTATACATAATTTGCTTATCAAGTTACTTTCTGCATTTTGAAAATGTAACAGTTGCATGCACTGTCAAGCATAAATGAATTAATTTTTACACATATTGGAATAATAATAACACTGTAAAACACAAACAAATTACAAGGTTTTAATGATTAATTCTAGCAGAGGACTGCAAAATATTGAAATAAAATATTTGCAAATCGGTATTTTGAATTTCGTTTTGAACATTTTAATGCCAGAAGTCTTCCTGGGATGGGAATTTCGGGGTCAAATAACTACCAACAAACACAAATAAGGGATGTTTAAGATGTTTCACAAAAATACATTATCACTTTTCTGGCAGCTCTGATGAATGAAGTGTGTGCAAATAGCCTTGTACATTCTCATTTATAGTCGAATAAACACTCAGAATATTTTTAATTTGTATGTGCATGATTGCAGCTTATAAAGTGTATACATTTTGCTTTAAGTCTCTTGTGCTGTGCAATTAAATGAATGTGTGTTCACATTATACTCCTGTATATACTCATGTGTATCCGAATAAATACTCAAATTATTTTTAGTTTTTATGTCTATGGTTGTAGCTGACAAAGTATATAATCTTTGACATAATTTAAGGAATGTGAATGAACATTTTAGTCCTGTATATAATCATTTATAGGCGAATAAATACTCGGAGTCTTATTCATATTAATGTGTATGAGTTTAACTGATGAAGTGTATAAATTTTTCCTTTATTCGTTTATGGTGCGCAATTTAAAGAAACATTTTATTGATGTGTATACTCATGTGTATCCGAATATATACTCAGAGTATTTTTCATTTGTATGTCCATGATTGTAGTTAATAAAGTGTGAACATTTTACCTTTAGTCGTTTCTGTTGCGCAATTTAAAGAATGTGCATGAACATTATACTCCTGTATATACTCATGTGTATTTGAATAAATACTCAGAGTATTTTTGATTTTTGTGAAAGATTTTATTTAATAAAGTGTTAAAATTTTGCTTCGTTAAAGAAACATTGTACTCCTGCTTATACTCACGTGTAGGCGAATAAATATTCAAAGTATTTTTAATTTTTATATGTATTATTGTAGCTGATAAAGTGTACATTTTTGCTTTAGTCGTTCGTGCTGCACAATTTAAATGATTTGTATCAACATTATACTCCTGTATATACTCATATGTAGAGCAATAAATACACAAAGTATTTTTAATTTTTATGCGTGTGATTGTTTCTTTTAAAATATATAAATATTGTTTTTATTCGTTTGTGTATGAACATTATCGTTGGTCCTTTATACTCATACGTATTCAGTTTAAACTTGATGTTTATGATTGCGTATGAGTATGGTTTTAATTTTCAAGTGTACTCATTTAAAGACTACTTGAAACCATACTTTTATCAATCCCTGATATGTACCTTAATTTCTGGCGTTAGTTTGAATTGTTGTGGGAATCTAAGCGTCAAATCATAAAATTCGATAAGTGTAATATGGCAGTACCCAAGATTTCTTGGTTTTCATCTTCTTTGGCTTATGACAAAATTACATTTTAATTATATTACTTAAAAAGCAAAAAAAATATTCAAATCTTGCCCTAATTTGGGCACATACGCCCTCTCTCAGTCACTCTCTCTATTGATTTTCTCATTATAAAACGAATAAATTTGCTGGTGTATATTTCATATTTAATGACTCTTCACACACATTTTATATCTTTTAGCTTCATTTTACAACAACAAAGCATCCTTTATCAAATGTCTTAAATGTAAGTTGCAATATTTGTGTGATAATAAATGATATTTTCACATAGAAGTTTTTTATTGTTCGTGTGTCTTGATCTCAATTAACACAGATGAACAATAGCCCCCAAGAAGTGTGAGTGAAAGTTCTATTATTAAAACTACCTACACTATACAACACACAAATGCTTTTATGCAGAAATGTGTATAAATGTTTGTATAATTGATTAGTATTTAATTGAATTAAGACATTGTCACCATTTACATACGCACACATATGCACACATACAACCACTCCTACTCACACACACACACACACGTGCGCATACACACTTTGTCTATTTAAATACAAATCGAAAATGAAAATGTAAATGAATACGAGTCCTTTAGACATGTCTTTTAATAAACGTAAACTAAAACCAAATACTATAGCAAAATGTTCTCAAATAAACATAAATTTATGGTTTTATTTGACCAAAGTTCTATAATAAATAAAATTACGAAGGCAGCAACATGAGATACCAGTTGTATTGTTTGTTTATTTTGTAAAACACTTAATAATAAAGAAAACTTATTCAGACAATTTTATCACAAGCAACAAGAAAATTATTTTATAGAATATTTACAAATGTATATGAATACATTTTATCGTACATATGTTAATGTGTACTTAAAATTAACGCTTATTTTCAAAGTTTTAATAAGAACTAAGTCAACTTGTTTAATTTTTTGAAAGAAATTTGTATAATTATAATAAAATTAGAAGAGGGATTTTATTTAGGAGAAGAAAATTTTAACCAAACTGCAAGCAAACCCTTTCAAATAAAAAAAAATTAAATCGGTGGACAAGTTACATATTTATGAACAAAGGGAAAAAATGTCTCGCCTCCGATTTGGAAAAAAATATGGGACCCAACTGCAGACAAACTCTTTCAAACAATAAAAAAGATTTTTTTAATATTGCCTTAAAAATGACAGAGTTGTGCATAAAGGGAGAAAATTCTCCCTCCCCCTACCCTAACACCCCAGATTTCGAAAAAATATGGGATTTAAATTAACACAACCTTTTTCAAACAATAAAAAAGAATTTTGCAAATTGCCTCACAAATGACATTTTTATGCATAGGGGGAGAAAATTTCCCCCTTCTATATACGAAAAAAATAAAGGACTCAACTGCGGACAAACCCTTTTAAACAAAATAATTTTTTTTCAAATTGCCTTACAAATGCCAGAGTTATTGATAAGGGGAGAAAGTTCCCCTTCCCCCGATTTGGAAGAAAAAATATGGGACCCAACTGCACACAAACTTTTTCAAACAAAAAAAAAAAAATTTGCAAATTGCCATACAAGTGACAAAGTTATGTGTAAGGGGAGTGAATTTCCCCTTCCTATTTCCTAAAAATTATTGAACCCAACTGCAAACAAACCTTTCCAAACAAACAAAAAAAGGAATTTTGAAAATTGCGTTACAAATGACAGAGTTATGCATAAGGCAGAAAACTCCCCCCCCTTCAGATTTGGAAGAAAAAATAGGGAACCGACTGTAGAAAAACTTTTTCGAACAATCAAAAATAATTTTGCGAATTGCGTTACAACTGACAAAGTTATGCACAAGGGGAGTGAATTTCCCCCATCCTATTTCTAAAAAAAAACTATCGAATTCAACTGCAGGCAAACCATTTCAAACAAAAAAAAAGAATTTTGAAAATTGCCTTACATATGATGGAGTTATGCATAAGGGGAGCTAATTCACCCCCTCCCCAATGTCGAAAATGCAAGAAACGGTTTAAAGAAAAAAAAATGAAGTTTGAAAATCGGTTCACAAATGACAGAGTTATGCATAAGCGTAGGAAAACCCCCCACCACCAAAAAAAAAAAAATCGAAAGGAAAAATTAAAGAACAAAACTGCAGACAACTTTTTTCAGACAAAAATTTAATTTTGCAAATCGGTTCACAAATGACAGAGTTATGCAAAAGGGGAACGAATCCCCCCCCTACGATTTTTGAAAAAGATATGGTTTATTCATTATAGCAAAGAAAAAAAACAGCAGCTCGTTATCGATAATAGTTTTCGAGGAATCATAATTTATTTCAGATCAAATTAACATAAGTAAATTCTTTATTTTAAGCTGCATGCCACGCCCACTACTAAAAATATTTTGACCTTATTTATTGGCTACTTTAGTTATGAGATGTTTCCTTTCTGACGGTGTTAACATTTGAGGAATCTACTTTAAAAAAAATTTAGGTTTTGGCCAATGAAAATTGATTTTGAACCACCGTGGGTAGGGTGCCTCTAAAAAGCTTCTTCGAAAAAAGTTCTTTCAAAGGTTTCAAAAGGTTATATTTTTAAAAACTATTTATTTAAGAATATATTCTGCTTTAAAAATTAACTTTTTAAAAAATGTTTTCCATAGGGAAGTGTGTACTTTATTACTTTATTGTACCTCAATTACGCTTAAATTAGACGTGCTATAATCACAACCACACAAAACAGCTGTTCGAACTAAACTAATGGGAAGCACTGCATTTGATTATAGGTGACTCAGCATAACCCTATAGCCATAACCATATAAACTAACTGAATTTTGGTTTTGTTTATGTCTATGACAATATGGCATGTCACGTGTAATTTAAGCTTTCAAGAACCTGTTAACAAGGTCATTTTTTTCTCACCTTTTATTGACCACTAATTATGTTTGATGCTGGTGATTTTTTTAATTTACTTTTTTTCACTGTGTACAAAGCTTTTAAACAAAAGAACTTTATGTAAAAAAATCTAAACATTTCAAACAATTTTTTTCTTTCTTTTGCTTTTTATAACCTTCCTTATCATTCATGTTTCACTTTGTCTTTTCTTTCTTTTTCAATTATTTATTATAAATACTTTTTTTTCCATAACAAAAGGTATGTAAATGCGCTAAAGATAAGCTTATTACTTTTATTGTCAATTGTGTGATTTTTTTTGCTGATGCTTTTTGCAAACTTGTAATAAATTTATTTATAAATTTTTTTGTGGCGAATGCCACAACACAATCAAGAGACAACAAAAGAGCAAGTAAATGACACTTGAGGTATATTGTGCCATTGTTGAGAGTAGCATAAAATTACAGTGGGTGTGAGAGCTTGTAAATGTTGAAGAGTAACATTTGAAAAAAGTTCTCGAAAATTAACTCAAAAGTATCGCCTGCTGCAAATTATCTAGAGACGGTCATTTAAATGATATTTTATTTCTCACGTAAAGGCAAGGTACGAGAATTATATTTAAATGAAACTTTCATCAGACTTTTGGATATTTAACAGCTGATAGCCTCGCCAGACTGGCGGTTTGAAACCACTAAATGTATAAGCCATTATCAGCAATATATTTATCTTGAAGAGTCCACTGTGCAAGGCTGTAGTATTAATCCAGTAAAGCTTGAAGTTTCTTATTTTCTTTTTCTTAAAAATAGAATTCTTCACAATGTGTAATTTACGTGTTGAGGTCTAAAATATTACAGCATTCTTTTGATTAGATTTTCAACTAAATTTTAACGCTTGAAAATAAATTCTGCAACAAAAACTTATTTAAAAGGTTTTTATGAAAAGAACGGCTGTATTCATTATTTCATTTTATTACTTTAGACTATTATAGCATTATCAATATTTTGTTTAATATTATAAACCCAAAATATTTTATCCATATATATACATAAATATTTTTGTATGAAATAAGAGTATAAAAACGCATCTCTTTTATTATAATTTATAGCAATTTAATCAATTACTTCCGCAAAATTCCAAGGATTTAAGCAGTAAATTTTTGTGCATCGATATAAATTTTTAAGTATTCAATAAAATTTATATGCTTCGCTCTCTTTTAGCCAAATTTTAATCTATAAATTATGGTTAGCCCGAAATGCTTTAAGTAAATACTGCAATATATTTCTTTTGTGTTCTTTTCCTTTTTCAAAAGGAATTAAAGCGTTAACCACACCAAAATGCCTTTAGATTGTGATTATTGAAAGTAGTTCGTTGCTTTTGTAGAGTTTTGCTTTTCATTTTTATTTTATTTTTTATTTTTTGTTATACATTTTCCTTTTCCATTTTTTCCATTTTGCATAAATTTGTACAAGAAAAATCGATAGTGGTTTAAAATTTATTTTCATTGTATTTTCTTGTGCATAAACGCTACTAAATTTGTTATTTTTGCAGTTTTTCCTTTTTTCTCGCTCTTATTTTTGTTAAAATAATTACCTTTAATGCAAATGCTCGTAACAACAATGTACGACAATGGCTGTTAAATAAAAATAATGTTAAAGTTAGAGGTGCTGCTAGTGTTAGAATTTTCATAGAGAACGCTATGAAGGATAGTTTGATAGTTGTTATTTATATCAGATTATAATGAGTATAATTAAAAGGAGTTTATTTTGTTAATTAATTTTTTATTATTCACAGTAGCTATGTATTCTATAAACTATAGAATTTATAACTTAAATTTATAACAAAAATTAAAATATAAATTCTAGGGGTTTAATTAATTACAACATATTCATTGAGTAAAAAGCTCTTTTTATGAATTTACAAACAAACATTTCAATTTTATTTATTTGCTTAGATTTAATATAATAAATAATTTGGCCTTAGCCTTGTTTTAGCCAAAATGCAGTTGCAACCTTGTCATGGTTTAATGATTCTAACAACCTTAAAGTTTTGAACTTTTGTCTTAAGAATGCGTTTCTGACCCATAGTGCAAAATAATTTTTAAAAGTTTTTAATATGACTTTCATAACTATATGCTTTTTTATTTAAGATATTGATTTGATTTTAGTAGCTTACGACTTGTGTTGTTCAGTAAAGCGCGACTTTCACTCGCTCATATGTAATAATATACGAACTTTATCTTATAAAATCGTATATCTCACCTGTATCTGGATGCAGGAAATTTTATTTTGCGATAATCGTACCGCTATAATAAATATAAAGAAAATTTATCGACTTTGCTATTTAGTAACATATTTTAACGATATTCGCTGTCGGTTGGAGAAAATAAAATAAACTCACAATATCAAATTCATTAAGTTTTAATTTATTCCATTTTCTATACAGAGATACTACATAATATTGAATTAAATTGTGAGTAAGAAAAGTTGGAGAGTATTGTAAAAGATAATTTGTATATAATATATATATATATATATATATATATAATATGTATGTCGATAAACATTACGATTTTCGGTTCGCAAAAAGTAACAGAATCCTGGTACTGATGTACACACATTTTTAAATATTTTTGGTTTTTTTTTCATTAAGCCAATTTCTTTTCGCTGTTTGGCGTTTATTTTGTTTCATTTTCGCTTTTTTTTATTTTTTCGGATGTTTTTAGTTTTTCGTTTTTTTTCAAGTTTTGGTGCTTTTTTCGTTTTCTTAATTTTTTCGGTTTTTTGCGATTTTTTCTGCTGTTATTAAACTAAGTGTTTTTTTAATTTCAGCGCTTTTTTCTTTTTTAATATTTTTTTGCCTTGATGATGTTTCTGTTTTTGTCAATTTTTTTTTTGTGTTGTGGCAACCTTTATACTTTTAGTTGTTTTTATTTTGCATTTGAGCGATTCGGTTTTTAGAATTTACAATTACTTTAGTTTTGAAGCTTTCATTTACTTCTGGCACTTTTTTCGTTTAAGCCTGGTACTCTGTTCGAAGTTGCGAAAAACCTTGATTATTTCGCATGAAGAATTTGACATGCACTAAATGTAGTGCAACTCGCGGTTTTTTTATAAATTTCTCGCTTTTATTGCTTGAAAGTATGCAACATTTTGAAAATTACGTGCAAAAAATCACTGCTCATGTTGTTTCGCAGCTAAACTAAAATGACGCCAGACTAATTTTGCATGCAAAGACATGAATCTACGTGTTTTTCACAACAAGAATAAAGTACTACTTTTGCGAATTTTTTTCGCAAATATTTCATACCAAATACTTTTATATGTAGTTTGACAGCATTTCGCACGAAATTGTGAACAGAGTACCAGGCTTTAGGCTATTTTTTCCATTTGGCGATTTTTTCTGCGTTTTTTTTAATTCCACCGACTTTTTTTAATTGCTAAAGCTTTTTTGGCGATTTTTTTTTAATTTCAGTAAATTTTTTTCGGTTTCTATGATTTATTTTTTGTTGTTTGGTGACCTCTTTACTTCTGGAGACATTTGAGCGATTAATTTTATTTTTGGAGATATTTTCAATTTTAGCGCTTTTTATTTTGGCGTTATTTAACTTCGTTATTTTTTATACTTTTAAGATGTTTTAGTGTAAGCATTTTTGAAAATTCCAAGAGTTTGCCTTTTACGGTTCCCAAGGTAAATTAAGTTGTCAAAAATACATAATCAAAATTACATTAATTCATAGAATACCCTTTAATTTTGTTTTTTTCTTTTCAGTGTTAATTGGTGTAGTCTACTTAAAAATAAACCAGCTTTGAAAATTTCAATTGTCTATATATAATTGTCTGTATATTACATTAGGATTTCAACATGCTTCGAAAATCGCTCTCGAACCCCCATTAATTTTCTACTAGCATATCGATTCATAACCGCTAAAGAAGCTTTAGCAACACATTGTTTTGACAAAAATAGATTATTTATGATGGCAAATAATCTGTTTTGGTAAAAAAAAATTAAGTTGGATAATTATGTCGCTTAAGCTTTTTTTTGGCGGTTAAGGCAAGACATGCATATATGAGACCAAAATTATATATATTCTGTATAAGCAGACAGACAGATGGAGAGATGACCATCGTAGCGAACACAATATGGTTCTTTTTCACCTTTGGTGTACTAAACCCTAAAGAAAAGTGAATTTACAAAAATCTGAAACTTAAAATTTGTGGGTATTTGTTGTTGCAAAGATTTAATATTTTTCGACGGGAAAAATACTTAAATTCTAACGTAACGAACGATTGCGGCTTAAGTTCTTAATGCTAAGTTCAAAAATTATCTATTCACTATAGCACATTCTATTTCGGCCATGTCTTCATGACGTTCATTTGTAAAATCATTTGATTTTGCGTAATTTTTTTCCATAATAAATCATAACACATGTTTAAATAAAGCGAATGCACTTTTGTAACATGTTGAGCTGAAGGGCAACAACGAAGTATCAGCATAATCCATTATCTCATGCTTTCACTCTCTCTCTACATCGTGCTATTTTCTTTTTAATTCCACGGATATGCACGACTTACATAAATTATACATTTAATAATGCATAGAAGTGTTAGGTTGTCTATTACAATTACTCGCAATGCAACTGCTGCTATTCGTACTTTGAGTGTCAGTGTTACTGATAATACTGATGATTTGAAATTTAAAAAATACACATTCTGCCTTACAGCAGAGTAAATAAATGGCGATAAAATATAAACGTATGACAAGTACAAGTATGAAAAATGTTGGAAAATTTTATTAAAAATTTTGCAAAAATTTTGTATATAAATAATTGCAAAACGTAACGTTATTTCATAATTTTACAAAGCACAACCAGGATGGAAATGCATTTTATGAATGCTAGATTATGAGAGTTTAAAGTTTTTATGTACACTTGTATGTGAAGAATTTTTACATATTGAAATTTCACAGAAAAATCTCAGCAATATGTAAATAAATAAATAAATAGTCAAAGGAAATTTCGGTTTGTAGAAGCTGTTTGAAACAGAAAGAGAAATCAGTTTGCCAGACCAAAAATATTCTGCCTTTGACAAAAATGTCTGCCTTTGACATTGATATAAATTTAAATTTACGGCAATTGCTTGATCAATGAGCCCAATAATTGAAAATATTAAATTCATGTTTAAAATTAAAAGAATAAAATGAAATTACCTTCTTCTAAATTTCATGTCAAAGTTACCCAATTACACCAAAAAGGTTTTTTTTTATTAGTTAAGGGAAAAATAAATATTTATTCGCACTCATAAACAGTCATTGCCTAAATCAAAAAAAAAACAAAAAAAAAACCCAATAAAGAAACTTTAACCAGCAGCATGAAATTCTCAATAAATAATCTACATATTTTAGACATTCTTTCCATCATCCATCCATCTGGGCTCACAAGATGTTGGCTGTACCGAAAAAAATTAAAGAAAAGAAAAAATTGTATCGCTTTGCAATTTATTTTGTATCGTTTTCGTGTAGAATTGTTGAGGCATGTAATTTTAAGAAATTAATGAAGTGTACAATTCATTTCATTTCACTTCTTTTGTCATCTCTCATAATAAATAATGTCGGTACGCTCTGCTGCTGATGATTCTGATGACGATGGCGATGACATCGATTTCAAATGACAAGTGCGCTCGCAATACAACAATTTCACTGAGCACAAGAAATATACAATTTGCCTGCAAACAAACTATAATTTGAGCAAGAACTTTCTTATAAAACTATATAAAAAGAAAAAAAAACCAAATTCTCTAAGGAATAAAAGCAAAAGGAAACTGAAACTGTTAAGTGCATTGAGGTCTATATAAATAATTTTACGCTACAAAAAATATATATTTAATCCAATCCAAGAAATATAAAACTAAAAGAAAATTTAGAAAAATAGAACTACAAAGCTAAGATGAAGTATAAAAAAATGAAATAAACATTTTCGAACAGCCGCAATGGCCGGAAGAAAAAGTGTCATTTTAAATTCTTTTCAGGAAGACAATTTCATGTCTTTGTATGCATGTGTTTGCCATAGATAAAAACCAAAAATAATAATTTAAAAATGTAATGCATTACTTTGTTTATCTTTTCTGATCTTTTAAAATAAATGTTAAAAATAATTTGCAAGAGTGTCTTTTGAAATAAGGCGAATTCATATCAGCTAGTTTTAACTGCCCAGCTGACTGTTTACCCCACTTGTTACTTGAATATCCCTATCCTTATTCTAGTTCATACTAAACATTCCACCTTTTACGTGTTCCCTATAATTTTTTTACTTTTTTATTGAAATAGAAATTGTTGCCCCGCCCCTATGGCTGAGTAGTAGCGATCCAGAAGTCGTGGGTTCGCTTTCCACCATATATCCTGGATGTTTTCCACAGGTAAGCTAATTGAATTGCGGGTTGTGCTTTTTCTTAAAAAAAAAATAAAATCCTTATGACTTTAAAAAAAAATTCTTATAGTATAACAAAAAATTTTGATAAACAAACTCAAAAAAATATAATCGGGCGTAGAAGGTAAAAATATGTCTGACAACCCTGGTGAATGGCTTTAAATTGGCAACGCTGATCTCTCTCTTTCTCATTCAGTCATTTCAGGATTGTCAGTTTTTTCCGAGCTGCTTCGCCAAATTGATTTTAAAAAGCGCCAAAAGTCGCCAAAATCAATTTTATGTAGCTTTTATTAATGTTAAGTTGATAAGAAATTTGTTTTTATAAAAAACTTTTTAATATAAATTTTTTATAAAATGATGGTATAAAAATTTATTAAAAAATCTTCCAAAGCAGAAATAAAATTGCCAAAAATTATTTCTTGTAATTTTTTCTAGTCCAAAGTCAAAACGCATTAATTACTATAAATAGTCAGCCCAATTATGAATTTTCCCGGGAACTTTTTCCATTCACTATCATTTGTTACCGGGAAAACATACTCCTATTCTAAATAGCCGGGGTCAATGAATCAAATATTGAACTCTTGCGTTAGTGCAGAATACAATGTAAACATTAAACAGTTAATGCAGATTTTACTCTCTCCCGTATTTGCTTATTCTCCGGCTGTTTAGAATAGAAGAATTATTTCTCGGGAACAATTAATAGGGAACAGAAAAAACTGCTTGGGAATGAAATGTTTGCATCAGTTTTCTTAAAAATGTTTTGGGGAGAAAACTCTTTAAACATTTTCCCTCTCCTTCATATTTAGAATATCTAGTTTTTTCCCAGGGAAATTTTAATTCATATTAGAAAAAGTTGGAAAAGGGAAAAACTACGTGGAAATTGTTATTTGGATTGAATATGATTCTTAAATGTTTGCATTAGTTCCCTTGAAAACTCTCAACAAATTTTCCCACTTCCTCATATTTAGAATATCCACTTTTTTCCCGGGGAAATTTTAAATCATATTAAGAGGAAAAGGGAAAAAACTCCCGGGAAATTGTTATTTGGGTTGAATGCGATTTTAGTTTGCATTTTCGGGACAAACCTCGCAAAAAATTTTACCCACTCCCTTATATTTAAAATACCTAAATTTTTTCTGGGGAGATTTTGCCTGGGGAAATTTTAATTCATATTAGGGGGAATGGAAAAAAAGAAAAAGCTCCCGGTTTGAATATGATTTTTAAATGTTTGCATTAGTTCCCTTCAAAACGTTTTTGGCGAGAAAACTCTCAACAATATTTCCCTTATATATTGAATTCCTACTTTTTCCCAGGGAGATTTTTCCTGGGGACATTTTAATTGATATTAAGAGGATTGGGAAAAGGGAGAAACTCTTGATTATAAGAAAAATCAATGCAACGCATTTTTTTTAATATTTTTGCGGGCGAGTTTTTGTAGGATACTCCTTCAGCAAACAAGTTCAATTTTGTTAAAAATAACCATAAAAATCACCAACAAATTTATTTATTACCAGAAAAATTTGTATGTTGCTAAACCAAAAATTTGGACCCCAAACAAGTGGAAAAATCGCCAAGTTTGGCGAGAAAGAGCCATACCTAACAGCCTTGGTTCTTGTAGGAAAACATACTTTGTGGAGCTGCCAGACTTGAAAAAAATTTTCTAAGGTGTTTATTTGATTTTTTTGATGGGAGCTTAATAAAATATTGGAATTAGAACTGTCCGCAGATTCTGCAACAATATGTATTAGCCCATTTTGCCAAAAGATAATTAAAATTAAAGCTAATTTCCTAAACTATTTTTATCCGAAGTTTACTGCGTCAAAGACGTCTAAATTATTACAGCCATATCTACGAAAAAAGCATTTAAGCATACAAAACTCACTTTTAATGTACTTTTAATACGTACCCTTCTCCTAAAATTAAGTTTTAAACTCTTGTGGAGCTATGGCGCCAGGTAAACTTTTTTAAGCACAAGCTTTTTATCAGCAAACTTACCAAACATTAATGTGAAAGCGTTTTTTTTTTTATTATTGCAAATTTTTTTAAACATTTCGTTATAGATTTTAATAATAAATTTCAAGAGAAAATTTTAAAAGAAATTGCTGGGATATTAATACGCCAAATGTTGTTACGAAGTCCTTATGCCCGGCCGTCTGAGTTTATTTTCTTTAAGAAACAAAAGCAAAGAAAAACTGTGTGTGCATAAAAATGTAGAGAAACTTATGGAAAGTAAAATGATTGAGCCAATTGAGTTGTAAATTTATTTTTCCCAACATTTAAAAGTTTAATGAAGAAAAGAAGGTGGGTAAAAGTTAAATATGAAAAAAACTAAAGACATAAAGTATGAAAAAAATTATAATAAAGTTCATAACAAAAAAACTAAATATATTAAATAAATTTAATTTAATTTATCTTGTTCAAGAAAGCATTAATATACAACAACTGCAAACTAAAAAGAAATTAAGCAAAAAAAAATATGAAAATATATGACACTCACACATAAAAACAAAATCTTTAACGCTTAGGGCAGGAAATGAAAGAAAAAAAGATAACGATAATAATAAACAAAAAATACCAGCATAAAAATAAATAAAGTGTGTATATTGCATAAAAACATAAAATAAAAGAAGATTTTTATTGTTTTCTGCCAAAGCGCTGCCGTATTTTATTAAATTATGATTTTGATAACAATCTGCAAAAGTAAAGCAAAATATTTATTAATTTTTTTTTCTCAAACAACTGACAATTAATGTTTGTCGGGCGGTAGGTAGTTAAAGAAGTTTCACTGTGTGCCAGCCGTAAAATTGTCAAGTTGCTGCGCTAAGTATCTCTTGTAACAAATTGAATAATAAAAAATTATTTATTATTTGTTGCCAGCAAAACTTATTTATTAATTTGCCGGATGACAGGAGCCATACTGATGCACTTAAAACGAATTGTTTATGTATTATTTAAGTGTGCTGACACAAAATGTTAACGACTGTTTTGTTATATATGAAATAAAATATTTAATTTTTGTGTTAAGAGAGCTGAAGGAATAAATATTACTTTTGTAAGTGTGTACTGCTTAAAGTATGAAACGATGCTTAAGAGTCAAAGACTTTTAATTCTATTAACCTTTTATTATTATTTTTATTTATTTTTTATTGGCCATATTTCATTATTAATGATTCAATATTGATAAGTGGAGTCTACTTATAATCATTATAAGTAAAAGAGTTATACAAAATCAGATTTAAAAGTTTTTGAATTTCAGCTGACGATATAAAAAGAATTTGACCAGATATCAAGAGTGAATTCACCTTTAATTCAATTTATTCTTCATTTTTTTCTTAAAGTTTTATGTATACATAAGGCTTTTTTTTTGGCAAACTGAGCATGACTTATGGCCATGATTATGAAAGTGGCTTAAGTCACATATTTTTTTCTTGCGAAAATTATATCAAGTTTATTGGTTTTGAAAATGAGTGATGTCAAATAACTCACAGCCAGTTCAAGTGATGAAGAAATTCATTCCCAGCTGACATTTCCACGTGACAAATGTCTTAGGTTTATTGGCAGCCATTAACAAGGTTCGAAGGACCATAAGAAAGAGTTGAAATAAGTAAATGCAATTTTTATCTGCATGCTGCGCCAGCTAAATTCCTAAAAAAAGTTTTTAAAAAATGCTGCTGAAACTAATTTTTCTTCAGTTAAATTATCAATTAAACTATTTTTTCAAGTTTAAGGTCTGTTTGTATTTTTAATTTTTAGTTCGATATTTCTTGAACCTCCGATTAAAAACTTCAGAATATTTCTTATATTGTGTTTTTTTATATTTAATTTTTTCTTTTGTCTTTTCCCCTTTCAATCACAAAAAAAATATTTTTATAATTTAGAATTTATTGAGGATATAAATAAATTTAGTGAAGTGCGACTTTGAACCGCGCTCGAATGGTTTTGTACGGACTCGAGATATGTAATTCAATACGAGCTTAAGTCTAAAAAAAATATAGTTTTGAAATTTTTTGTTTCGTTTTTGGGGTTTTTTCGGTTTTAATCTTTTTTTTTAGTTTTTGGTTTTTTCCGTTTATTGGCGCTTTTTTAGTTTTGGCACTTTTTTTCTCGTTTTGGCGATTTTTTTCATATAGGCGTTTTTTTGGGGTTTTGCGACATTTTTCGGTTTTTGGCGTTTTTTTTTATTTTGGCAATTTTTTAGTTTTGCACTTTTTTTTCTCTTTTTGGCGACTTTTTTCGGTTTTTGGAGTTTTATTTTAATTTTGTCGATTTTTTTTGTTTTGGGTGATTTTATTTAATTTTTTCGGGTTTTGTCGTTTTTTATTTTTGGCGACTTTTTTTATTTATTTTTGTATATTTGACACGTTTTTCTCATTTAGGTGATTTTTTTCGGTTTCTGGCGTTTTTTCAATTTGCTGATTTTTTTTATCATTTTGGCGATTTTTTTTCATATTGGCGATTTTTTTGGATTTTGATTTTTTTCGTTTTGGCGATTTTCTTCCTTTGGCGATTTTTTCGAATTTGACGATTTATTTTAGTGTTAGAATTTTTTTTTAATTTGGCGTTTTTTTCATTCTGGCGATTTTTTAGTTTTGGCAATTTTTTTCTGGTTTGGCTATTTTATAATTTTCGAATTTTTTAGTTTTACCGTTTTTGAAAATTTCAAGAGTTTGTCCAAATTTCAGGTCCGTAGCTCTTACGGCTCCTGAGAAAATAGCGTGTGATAGAAATTTTTTTACTTTTTAGTTTCTATTTATTTTTTTTATTATTTATGTGATAGAAATTTTTTTACTTTTTAGTTTCTATTTTTTTTTATTATTTATGTGACAGAAATTTTTTTACTTTTTAGTTTCTATTTATTTTTTTTATTATTTATGCAATATATACAAAAACATTTTTGAGACTATTTCTGTTGGAAGTTTGTTCGAAAATTTTGCTTCAACGTACATTTAAAGCTTAAATTATTTCATTTAAATATGGCTGAATATAAATTACCCATTAAAACTTTAAATAGTTCTCTCCAATTAAAAATTTCTTAAAATTTTTGGTCCACCCTTTAAAATAATAAACTTAGTTAAAATATCGCACATTTCCTTTACACATTTACCTATCTATATCTATAATTTTCAACATTAATTTATGTATTAAATTACACACACACATATACACACACACAAATAGAGAATTCGTTTATTGCAAAAGTATTTAATGTTGAGCAATTGAAATACTTTGTTAGTCATAATTATTAATGGGCCCCATTGAATGTTTAATGTGCAATAAATTAGAAATTATTGAGGCAGTTAAACTAATTAAAATGTTCTAGGGTGTCATTATAAATATTCTTCTTCTCCAATATCTAAAGTGAATATCAGCAATTAATGTATTGAGAAAAATAAAAAAAATAAAAACTTGGGTAACACATGCTGTGCACATGATAATTGAAGACATTACAGTGTTAGAAATAATTGAATTAAAAGTGAACAGACAAAGGATATTTAATATTACAGCCAACTTAAGTTCAATATCATAGAAATTTAAATATCGGATACAATTATTTAAAAATATTCCAGTTTCCTATTTTAGCTTAAAACAAAATTGTATAATTTGTCTTCAATTTCAGCAAAATAAAGAATATGCCGTTCGCTTAATACAGAAACTAATTAACTCTTTATAATTTTCAAATCGATTTTTTTTTAATATTTTGATAGATTACAGGCTATTTTTGAAAATAAATTCAAGAAAGTAAGACTGACTCGCACATAAAGGGTTCCGTATGCACACCACACATTTAATACTATACGAATGTTAGCTTATGCATATATATGTGGCCTTAATTATGAAAGTGGTCTAAGTCATGTGCATTTTTGCTTCGAAATATCATATAAATCTTTTAAAAACTTCAATAAATATTTAAACATTATTAAATAAATTTATTTATATCGAGACTAGTACAACCCTAAATTAAAATGCTGCATAATATAATAGCACTTTTTGATTTGTGCAAATGTAATCTACCAAATATCTCGACCAGAGCAATATATGACTTAGACCACTTTCATAATTAAGGGCACATATGTATCTAAAGTTATATTTTACTTTTAAGCATTCAAGTCGATTTTCAGAAATTTATTTCTTTTAGAGTTAACTTGGAAATTCTCTGTTAATCTTTATTTTTTAAGCAAACATCGTTGTACACACTATAAGTAAGTTAGTACATTTAACTTGAAATATATCAAAGCATAACCTAACTTAAGCTATTATTCCAAATAAGTTTGGAAGTCTAAAAAAGAGAAGTTGCATGTCATAATGCTATAACTTCCTGAAAAATTACACGAATTACTTAAGATTTTGATCAGGAATACTTTCAAATATGCAGATTACAGAGGTAGCATTAACTTAAAATTGGCTTATCTCGTCTTAAGCACTTTTTCCATTTTGCCACAGATATAATCAAATATCTTACCTGTTGTAGTCATTAAAAATAATATTTTCCTTTGTCGTTTTTTTAGTTTAAGCGTTTTTTTTCGAAATTTTTTTTAGATTGTTGGCGAACTGTATAAGTTCTAGTGGTTCTTTTTCGGTTATAGGCAATTTTGATTTAGTTGCAGCAATTTTTTTAAGTTTTGGCGCTTTTTTTCGTTTTGGGGATTTTTTAAATGTTTTATTTATTTACGATTTTTAATATTTTTTATTTCGTATTTTTAGTTAAAGCGCTTTTTTTGTTCCGCCGTTTTTTTCGATTGTTGGCGAATTGTTTAAGTTCAAGTGGTTCTTTTTCGGTTTTTGGCGATTTTGATTTAGTTTCAGCGATTTTTTAAGTTTTGGCATTTTTTTCGTTTTGGCGGTTTTTTAAATGTTTTATTTTTTTACGATTTTTAGTTTTTGCGCTTATTTTCCGTTTCGGCAATTTGTTCGATAGTTTGCAATTTGTTTAAGTGCAAGCGATTATTTTTTAGGGTTTAGGTGGTTTTGATTACGTTTGATTGCTTTTTTAAGTTTTGGCGATTTTTTTTTTGTTGTGGTAAAGTTTAATTTTTTTTGTCTAAGCATTTTTTTTCGTTTGGCGTTTTTCCCCGTTTTGGCGATTTTTAATTTTTCTTTAATTTTTTGCGGCGATTTTTTTGCTTTGGAGATTTATTTTTTTTGGCGATTTTTTTCGTTTTGGCTATTTATTTTTTGCTTGCGATTTTTTTATTTTTAGCGTTTTTTTGCTTTTGGTGATATATTTAATTTAAGCGCGTTTTTATATTTTTTTTGGCGGAATTTCGTTACGGAATTATTTAAACTTTCAGGATTTTTAGTTTTAGCGTGTTTGAAAATTTCATGAGTTTGCTTTTTATGGTTTCCAAGATGCAGCAAGCAGTCAAAATTACTTTAACATTAAGTTTAGCACTTTTTTAAGTTTTGGCGTTTTTTCGTTTTGGCCAAATTTTTTCTTCTGATTTTTTTTATTTATTTTTAGTTTTAGCAATTATTTTAGTTTTGGTGCTTTTTTCGTTTAGGCGATTTTTTATTTTTTTACCTTTTCACTTTTGGTGAATCGCATTTTACCGATTTATGTTATTTTTTGTGATATTTTTCATTTAAGCGCTTTTTAAAATTTTGGCGATTTTTTGGCATTTTCTTTTAATTTATTGGTTTTAGCGTATTGAAAAATTTCAAGAATTTCCTTCTTACGGTTTCTAAGATGCAGCAAGTTGTCACAATTACATTAACTGATAGAATACCCTTTAATTTTGATTATTTTTAATTTCAATGCTTATTGGTGCAGTCTGCATAAAAATACACTAACTTTGATAATTTTAAGTGTGTATATATCATTGACCGTATATTACTTAAGGAGTTATACATGTTCTGTTCGCAGGTCTTAAGCTTCTTTAGAAAACAGCATGAGACAGACAGACAGCCAGCCAGACAAACGGGCGTACGGACATGGCAGCGAAAAGAATAGTGTACCTTTTCACCTTTCGTATATGGAATCCTTAAAAAAACATTTATGAGTTAGTATGTTTCTATATTAGAATAACAATATGTATAAATAATTTTTATTTCAAAAAGTTTTTACTCCCGAAAAAAAGAAAAACAACCTAAAATCATAAAAGTTTTTACAAGCTATTTATCAACAAAATATTTCAAAATTAGTTAGAAATGAGACAAAAGCAACTTTAGCAACACAAATGTGTATTATAATAAATAATTTATGCTGTTATGCTATTAAGGCATTTTTCACTAGAAAACAGATCTCTTGGTAACACACAAAGCAATACCCAGCAAACAATATAAAATGGATTTCATAAGAATAATTTTTTCTATACATCCATAATAATTTTCATTTATTGTCTTTGTGTAATTTAGTGATTTTTTAATGAAAGTTTTATTTTTCAAAATATTTTAGGAAAAAATGCCCCAGCAAACCTTTGCTCAGTGTGATGTTCTTTGGCTTGCTGTGGTGAGTTCCATTCTCTCTGGTTAATTAAATTTAAAAGTTTTCTTTCAGTAAACCAATGTTATTGTATATAATAAAAATTTAAAATTTGCTTGCTGGTGATTAAGCATGTCTAAAAGCATTTCATTGGAGCTTTGCCAAATCATCAATAGACTTCAACCACACATTTTGTATATAATAAAAATTATTTTTAAATTGTTCAACTTTTATTGTCCCGAATTGAACACTAGATATCCACCATATGTGGTATCACTTGGACGGCGCACAGTGGGTCCAAGGACGTTTTTTTTCGCGGAAAAATTCATATCTCTACATCTAGAATAGTGAGATTCACTTAATTTTATGTGGATAGTTCTTAGAACAAACTGCATGTTCCAACAATATCTAGATGGTATGGGAGTGTGGAGACTGGTACCTTCCATACGAAATAATTATCATTTTTCTTATGCCCTCTGATTAAAAATAGTGAGAATTACTTTTAAAACAAGCTGCTTGGTCTACCAAAATTCTGGACGTGTATCACCCCCCCCCCCCCCTCAAGAGCAATAAAAAAGTGTTAGTAGAAGTCGTTAAGCGCTTATTATTGGTAAAAAAAAACGCGTGAGGCTGTTAGTAATTCATAGACTTTGTTGTCAAGTTTCATGTCTCTATAAGATTCAGTCATCCTTAAGAAAATATAAACCATTTTATGTAATTTTCGAAACCTTTGCTTTATCTAACAGTAGATTTTTTTAAATAACTTTGACGGGAGAAAAGGGAGAATTTAAAAAAATTATTTTCTCTCCCAACAGAATGAATTAAAAGCCTAAACCAGTAAAGAAGAAATATGAACTTCTACTTATGCCACATTAACATAAATATTTTTCCTTAATATATGTCCACATACATAAATACTTTAATGCCAACTGTGTGTCTCTAGAAATGTCTTGCTTTAATTTAAGTCTCCTTTACATGCATAATTAAAATTCTTATTTCTTTGTCTCATGCAAATATAAACCAAGTTGAATTGTAATTTTTGCTACTGCTCAATATTACTTTTGTTGTAAGCCCTGCGATAATGAAATGCCCCACTTTCGTTTTATGCTAAAACTTAATACACACATACACACATACATGCATGCATATGCATGCATACGAGACATTAATGGTATAAAACCCAGCTAGCAAAACTCTGGCAGTCATAGAGAAACAAAGTGTGAGTGTGTGAAAAGGAGAAGTGAGGGTTTGGGCGCAAGATAGACAGCATATACCCCATTGATATTTAAGACATTTGTACCTGACATTGAATAGATTTTTGAAATAATTTTATTCAAAATATACGACCAAAAGTGTATTAGGTAAATGGGACAAAATTACCGTGTATATTTGCACATGACACTGTGCTTACAAATGTGCACTGCACATAATACATACATACACACATGTATACTACATACAATAGTCTTTGCTGTTCCTTATACAAATGTATAACAGAAATGTAAAATAACTTCTGTGCACAGTTAAGAAAATAAAGAAAAAAGGTATTGTGGAAAAACTCAGCAGGTGCAGTTGATTAAGGCGACATACGGTTTCAAATCATGGTCATAAACTTAAACATACAAACGCCCATTATTTAAAAAACAGGTACCCATATACAGGGTTTATTCATATATGTATGTTTGTATATACATGTGTATATAAAAGTCTGTTTGAGTGGGTGTACGTGGTTATAAATTACAACAGCTTTCACTTCTATAGAATCAAAGATTTGCTTCTAAGAAAAAAAAAAATAAAAGTAAAATCATCATCAGTAACATAAATTACAAAATATGTATCAATATATGCATGTATGTATGTCTGTCTGTCGAATGTTGTCACAAGTAAAAAATAAATTTTTATCATTTAATAAAACACTCCATATGAATGAATGCTTGCATACTTTCGCAGGCTAGTGCAAATGCAGCTGTGTGTTCGCAAACAATGTGTCGACAATATCTTTTAATGTACTTATGCTGTTGCTTGTACTCGTATGCAGCTTCACATTTCATATCTGTACACTTTGACTGCACAAGATTCCCTTTCGCTCTTGATATGTATATACGTTTCGGATTCTTGGAAATGTCACACTAAATCGACTTCGATTGTGAACTGGAAATGTATACAACTATTTTAAAATGTCACATTAACATTTTGGAAAAGTAAATTTCACTTTACATCGAGCCATACTTACACATACACATACATTCACACAAATTTATATAAAAACTCAGCTGTACTCAAAAATGTATGTACATACATCTACACTTATACTAATGCGCAAAGAAATTTAAATACAAAGAGTTTGATTCTTTTGCACTTACTGGCAATAAAAATTAACCTGTTGTGAACTTAAAGATTGTAGCAAAAATAAAAAATTATTATATAAATATAAAACTGAATATTGTGCATTGATATAAGAAAGACCGAGAATCCAGTCGTTATTTTTTTGTGCGAGAAGCCAGTCCTAATTTTGTTGCATTTTCAATAAATAAATTGTTTCTTAAAAATATAAAGTTTTTTTTTCATTCCTAAAATTGTGGACTTACGGACACTTAAAAAAACGACATAATGTCCATAACTATAATGTCATAGTGTCCATGGACTTTAAGACAATTTCAAAAGTGCCATAATGTCCATGGACACTACGACACATTTGCTTTGTCATAACGTCCATGGACATTATGTCCTTGGACGTTGTGACATGCCACCCTCAAAACAGCTTCAATAATTTAATACGCCTCATTGACACCAGATGTGCTACAAAGCTGCCTTAAAAATAAAAAACGTAGAAAAAGCAGAGTTGTAAAATAATGATTTTTTTTCTCTATCTTCTCCTTCACCAATCTGTCTTCTCTATCACTATACCTTTCCCAAAAAAGGTCAAAGCTAGTTATAGTAACTATTAGGCATTCATTGCCTAAGACTGTTGCAAATTTGGGGTTTCGGGAGACTTTGGTTGGTGCCCAATGCTCCAATAGAAGTTGAAGGAACTTATATGCATTAGGGCGGGTCGATTTGTATGTAGGAAAAAAAAATCGCTCCCGACTTTTGATCCGAAGGCTCAAATTTTCTTGAAGAGTCAAATTTTGAAAAATCTCACTTTGCCCCATTTATAGTTCCTCAATCAAGTCAGAATGTATGACCGACCTCCCCTAATTTGGTGGGCCAACCCACCTATGCCAGAGGCACACCTCTTGTAGCCACCCAAGGGGGTTCCCTTGATGAGGTATGAGGTATGGTTCCTTTGGCAAAGTTTCTTATTTCGATCCCTAGAATACGATTTTCCTTGTAATTTGTGCGATTTTTAAATAGACCTGCCCTAATATACATACATAATATATTATATTCATTGCCTGAGTGTTGCTTCTCTTTAAAAAAGGAGGAAGTTTTTACTCGCACACGAATTTTTTCTTTTTGGTGATTTTTTCGGCTTTTGGCGATTTTTTCGTTTTTTTTTGCGATATTCTTATTATAAAAGATTTTTTTAACAAAAAAACTTTTTTGTTTAGACGAAAAGTTTTTCCGAAATTTTTCGGTTTTTTTAATTTTAGCAATTTTTTAGTTTTGACTCTCTCTTGGTTTAAGCGGTTTTTTTGTTAATTCGTTTTTCTTTTGATTTTAGGGATTTTTTTTTAGTTTTGGCGATTTTTTTCCTATTCCCGGGAATTTATTTTTCACTTTCTTTTAGTTTTTTTTCTCTTTAAGTTTAAGCAATTTTTGTTTGTTATATTTTTTAGTTTGTGCGTTTTTTGTTTTTCCACGATTTTTGTTCGTCTTAGCGATTTCTTCGGTAATTTGCGATATTTTCTGCTGTTTTTTAGTTTAAAAATTTTTTTTAATTTTGGCTCTTTTTAATAATTTTAGCGACTTTATTTTCGTTTTGACGACTTTTTTTCAGTTTTTTTAGATATTTTTCGGCCGTTTTTCAGTTCAGAAATTTTTTGTTTGTTTAGTCTCTTTTTTGGTCTTAGTGACTTTTGTTTTATTTCGGTTTTTTTTCAAATTTTTTTTCTATATTTTTTAGCGACCTTTTCTTCGTCATTTTAGTAATTAATTTTTTTTTCGATATTTTTTATTTGAGTGTGGTTTCCATCTTTAGCGATTTATTGTTTCGATTTTATTTTATTTTCTTTTCTTTCTTTCTTACCCTTAGCGATTTTGAAAATTTCCAAGATAAAGCAAGTTGTCAAAATTACATTACTTGATATAATCCTCTTTAATATTGATTTCAATATTAATTTGTGCAGTCTGCATAAAAACACACTTACTTATAAAATTTTAAGTGTCTACATATAATTGTCTGTGTATTACATTAGGATTTAAAATTGCTCCGTTGCTGGCCTTGGAACCCCCATTAATATTTTACTGTCATATATTTAATGTTTTACATATTTGGTGAAAATTTGAGTTCCGTAGCTCTTACTATTCTCAAAAAATAGCCTATGACTGGCAGTCAGACGGTTGGAAAGCCAGACAGACGGGCAGATTGAGAGATGGACAGACAACAGACGGACGGATGGGGGCACAATGTAGTGAAATAAGTAGGTTTTCTTTTCAGTTTTGGTGTACGAAACCCAAAAAAATTAGGTCCTAATAAATTAGTGATGGATTATACTCGAAAATTTTCTACCCCTGCAGCTCTCTGTCTGATACCTAACAAAATTGTGACATAAATAAGTAGAACTCATGACATTGTAACCATTTTTAAAATAATCCAACAATTTGGCTGGTTTAAGTGCTTTTTCTTGCCATTATGTCTTTAAGCGGGTTAAATATTTATGCATTTCAATTTAAAACTACATACTGGCTTAATGCGACTTTTCTTTTATTGCAATTTGCAAATGTGACAATAAAGATGGAGTGTTCGTTCGTTCTACAATGTTGTCGTTGCTATGAAAAGTCTATATAAATGTTTGTTTGAGCAATGCACTGCAAGAATTAAATACGTATATGTACATGTGAATGATTGTTTCTTTCTAGTTTTATTACTGCATGGAGCCCGTATATGCAATTGTATATTTCAATATGCAGACATACCTAGATTTTCGTGTATGTGTGGGGGTTTCTGTGTGTGTGTGTGTGTTTGTATGTCAGTATGTATATAATCAATTGAAAACTTTGCAATGTTTATTTAACATCTACCATCACTTATGCTACCAAAAAAAGGAAAAAAACTACTGGCAACGAACAATTCATTTGGAATTTATTTTCACTTTTGCTCTCCTACACACACACAGAAAACATTTATTTAAACAATAGAAGATTGAATGTGTGCGTGTGTGTAATGAGAGCCTGTAAGCCTGAGCAAGTGCAAATTTAGGATACTGACAACGATATAACATTTACCCTTAACATCACAACACTTCAGCACACCTGGTAAGCCCAGAGTTTCCTACGAATTCTAGACAATAAAATAAAACAAAATATAAAACAATACAAATTGCATTCAAGCATTGAAAGTTTTTTTATTTAAAATCATTTCAGCACAAGTCCACACCTTCTTCTTCCTCCTTTCCATTCCCGCAAATCAAGTGAAAACCATGACAAGTAAATGGAATTGATACGAAATAAGGAAACTCTATTTGGTAAATGAAAATTTCTTTTTTGTTGTGCAATGCAATATCATTTTGCAACCTTACAAAACAACTTACTGAATATGTATTTCAAGATTTATTTAATTTTCCTCATTTCAACCTGCTTTTATGTCAAAATTTTATGAAATCATTTTCATTTGCTAGATATTTCATTCAGCTGCATCTGTAGCTACTGCTGCTCTTTAAAATTAAAAAAAAGAAAACAATAAAATGTCATTAAAAATGCAGAGCATCAAGCAAAAACTGTCAGTTAGAATATGTTGCTCCTGGTCTTGCTTTTAAAAGTTTCATTCACTAGATTTGCAAATATTTCCAAAGACTAAAAGTTTTAAACTCTGCAGTTGAATGACAAAATGACTGGGGCTGTCTAAATGATTGACTTTAAAATGAAGTAAAAAGGTTTTTAAGTTGAGCCTTGGCTGGTATGGGCGATGCTGTATGCCCCTTCTCCCATTTTTTTTTAAACAATTTTAATACCATTTAATTTTTAACGATTTTAAAATAGAAGTTTATATATACAATTTTTTACAAAAAGCTGCCTATAATTTTTTTTATTAATCTATGCAAATCTTGGCCCTAGTTAAGCTTGTTAACAAGAGCATCTCAGCAGTGCACTTTTCGGGTTAACAGTGGTTTGTTAGACATCGAGCTGAATAGGTGTGGTTTTAAGGATAACAACGTACTATATATTTGGGGTGTTCACAAGAGTATCTTAAGTGTCTTAAGTGTCATAATGTCTTAACATTTTAACATAGTTTAAAAAAAATTTTGTTGTGGCTCAAACAAAAAAGTCATAAAGTAATAAGACTTTCTCAGCTATGTTTATTGTTTATCATAATTACATGTAGAAAGGCGTGAGAGTTTACCAAAGGAACTGACAGAGCGAGAGAGAGAGAGAGAGAGAGTAAGCAATGAACAAAGGTACTAAAACCAAAATACAAATAAGTTTAATATTAATAATTGTAAATTTAAGGGGTTGCTAACAGCAGTCATATTTTTTCGTTTTATTACTTTAAAACGTGTTAATTTATGAGTACCTTCTGAATACCCCCATTATATTTATATTTCTCGTTGCGAGTGCATGATGTCAAATTGTTTTATTTTAAATGCTTTTTTAAAAAGTCTAACGGCCAGTTAGACATAGAAGCCATTTAAAAATTCTCGCCTGCCTATTTATATGGAAAACAAAAACTTAAGCACTCAAAATTTGTATTTGTTTTCAATATAAATAGACAGCCGAGAATTTTTGCATGACTTCTATGAACTGGCAGTAAGAAAACTTTTCAAATATGGAAGTATGTACAAAAACATAATTTTTGTCTAAAACAGCAACACAAAACTTCTCTTTTTTAACCGACTTCGAAAAGAAGAGGATATTCGTGTGTATTTTCTTTAATTTTTTTTTTTTGACATTGTTACTTCATAACTCGGTACATTTTAGACCTATTGTAAAAATTCTTTTCTTGTCTGAGAGGCTATAGCTTTCAATTGGTTCCATTGTCAAAAAAGTGGGCACGCTAACAATTTTTTGAATTGGATTTTCTGATATTCTACTTATTTAATTGAAACCTAGCAAACACCTTTGGTTCTTGCAAATTAAAGAATTTTAAAATTAAAAAAATGGGCGGAGCTACGCCCATTAAAATTAATTGTTGTATTTCATGTGGTTCTACTTAACCCATTTTTACAAATTTTCACACGCACCCTGAGCTCTGAAAAAACAAAATTTTTTATTTAAAAAAAATAGATGGAGCTACGCCCATTAAAATTTTACTCGAATTAAAAAAATTTAATTTTTAAAAAATTTAAAAAACATAATAAAATTAGTAATGCAAATTTGTAATTAGGTTTAAATTTTATTTAAATTTTACCTTAATATATTTAAAGATCTTTGGTAAATAAAAAGTTAACATCGTGGTATTGCAGCAGTGCATTATGTAATATTGTGTGTCTTGAAAGCTGTTAATGTCATTAGTAAGTTTATAAAGTAATTCTGATTTGATAAAATCACTTAATTGCCAAGACCTGAACTCAAAAAGGTTAAATAAAAATTAAATAAAGTAAACAAATTTATAACTCCACTCAAAGTTAAAGTAATCTTACCGACATTCTGCCTTGAAGACTTTAAAGATCTGTGTTAAATTTAAAGTTAACATCGTGGTATTCCAGCAATGCATTATGTAACATTGTGTGTATGAAAAGCTTTTAATATCGGTGGTAAGTAAATAAAGTATTTTGTCATGATAAGAATTTTTTATTTAATTGCAAAAACTCGAACTTAAAAAAATTTTAATTTTAAAAAGCTAAAACTATAATAAAATAAAGTAAGCAAATTTATAATTCTTTTGAAATGTCACCGACATTCTGCCTTAAAATCCTTAAAGATATCTGTTAAATAAAAATTGCTTAAATTTAACTAATGCAATTTTGCCAAAAGCTTAAAATTTTATTAACTTATTAAGGCAACATGTTCAGGAGCTGTGTAACTAGTTAAGTCAGTTGTTATGATTTTAAAAGTTTCGTAAAAAACACCTGGAGTTGTTTTACAATTAAGCTTAACCATAAAATTTGTCTTAATTCACCAAAAGTTGTGCCATTTACACTGATAAACAACAAAAAACAAACAACAAACAAAAAATACTTTACAAACAAATGATGAAGTACATACATACTTTAAAACTTCAAACAAACCACTGTTTCCACAAGGCGCTGATTCAACTCTAATACTTGTATCATTTTGCTATTTTTTTTAATAAAATTTTCACTTTTCTCTTTCTTTACGCTTCTTCGGGTATCTGCAGTATACATTTGAATGGCTGCTGTCATTTGTTAGTCCTGTTCGCTGTTACTTTGAATTTTCTTATTTTCACATTTACGCTACCTTGTCTGTTTGAATTTCTTTCAACTGCTACTCCCTCTAACATTGGTAATATGCTGCTTGTCGTTTGGCTGCAGTTAAAATGTGTTAGAATGTACATTTGTACATACACATGAATGCTTAACTGTGTATTTGTGAGTTTATGTATTTCAAAATGTTATTTGCATATTTATGAGTTGTTCAAAATACTCTTTGCGTTAGTGTGCGTAAAACGTCAAAGTTGTGCTGCCGGGCTGCTGTGGATTGTTTGAAAGAAAAAAAGAAACAGCTAAGTTGTAAAATTGTTGAAGTGAAAATGTAATAGCAAGCAGTGATAGAAGCAACAACAAGAAGAACAACTAAAACACAAGCAATCTATAACTCTTAGCTGAATTCGTATGGAAAACCTTAACTCCCTGCCAACGAACGCACCTTTGCAATGTTATTTGTGTTATTGATTCTGTAGGCTAAAGTGTAAAGAATTTCCTTTGTTTTTTTTAATGAGAATTTGTGCCTGCTTTTCATTTAAAGGTTGCTTTATTTTTGTTTTTTTCATTATTTGCTCTTGCCTTCAAACAGCAACCATAGTGCTGTGATAATAAAGACAGCTTCTTCCACTGACAGCTAACAACAATATGAATCATAACAATTGTGGCAAAATTATGTTTTGACTTTGAGTATCTAGATATTGTTTAAGACACAACTCCAACTCTTATTTATTAAGCATGTTTTGCAAATGTACTTTTACATTTGCTTAAGTACTTTTAAAGGGTTATTCACTAAGAGCTTCCTATCTTTGAATTTAGAGATATGATAACAATAAATAAATTTTTTGAGCGACTTTGATTCGCACAGGAATGACTTTTGTTGGTTTTTGTTAATTTTTTCAGATTTTGAAAATTTTTTCAGTTTTTGTCACTTTTTTTTTAGTAATGACGCTTATTTTCGTTTTGACGATTTTTTAGTTTTGGTGCTTTTTTTGGGTTTTGGCGACTTTTTTAAATAAATATGTGCATTTCTTCGAGAAATTCCTTTTTTTTGGTCACGTGCGACAGCAATCAATTAATCTTGTACTTCTGAATAATGTGACTCGATTTTTCTGAAAATCTTACATAATGTAGACCTGCTGATGGCCTACACAAATTTATAAAGAAGTTAAAAAAAGTTTAGATTTCTTTATAAAAAAAACAAGCATATTAGCTTGGTGTCGCACGCTACAAAAAGTTGGCATTCTTGTGAAAATGCCTATATTTTCATTTTCTCCGTTTTCTTTAATTTTTTCGGTTTTTTGGAAATTTGATATTCTAGACGATTTTTAACTTCTGGTGATTTTTTATATTTTTGCGATTTTTTTTATATTTGGTAATATATTTCATTTAAGCGCTTTTCGCATTTGAGCAATTTTTCGAGTGGAGTGTTTTAAATTTGGAATTTTTTTAGTTTCTCGTCACAAAAGCTAAATCAATAATTGCATACACAACAACCATTTCTCATATTTCATTTCATTCAAAATTTACATTAAGGTCTAGTTTAATTTTTCTTCTTGGAAACTCACATTAATTAATAAAAATATTTCATTGGATAAGAATTAAAATTACAGAACTTAAAAGCCCGATTAAGAAATTATTTCTGATTAAAAGTTTATCGTTATTGTAGTTTTTGCCTCTTAAGGTTTCCAGTTCACATGACCTGCAAGTGAGATGGCCAGGACTTCAAATACCGCGTGTAGAATGTTCAATGTGGCTTGAGCTTGGCATCTAGTCTATGACATACAATTCGGTAAAAAGAAGTTAGCTCGCGGTTAATGATGATTGTCTGGCCAATGTTGTGCTCAATGAAATATAGACCGATGACAGCCGCAAAACCGCACCTTTCAAGATGCATTGGGTCTCACGTGAATTTTTTTGGTATCAAATTTGTCCTACCCTTTAATTCATAAATCTGCTTCATTGCTGAAGTAAATTAGAGTAGTTTTTCAGCTGCTTCTGCGAACACATGTTGATGTCAAGTTGCTTACCATCAGCTCCTGAATAAATTAAGTTTTTTTTCAGGTGGAGGATTTAGTCACGTGAAAATATTCGCCATATTATAGGCTGCACACTCATATGGACAAAGGCATTAGCGTTCGTATTTATTTAATTTCGTTGATTGTTAATTAAACCAAAAATTTATCCATCACACTGTAAAATAGACCTCTTGGTTCCACGATTATGACGATCATGAATTGGGCGAAGTGCGCAGAACATTACCACGAACAGAAGATCCATATTGATAAAATAATTTTATTATTATTTGTTGTTCAAAGCAATATTCTGATGAGGCAGTCCAGACTGAATTAAAGACAGCTAATTCGACAGATAATTTCTTCAATTATACAATCGCTATGGTTTATTAACGTACGGAAGTCCCTATTGCTGCACTCGATATTTCAATTCTTTGCCGATTCCTCTTACTTTTCTTTGAGACTGAAAACAAACAGTTCTATTGTTCTGGCTTCACTATTTATTTATTTGTAATCTTTGGCCTTATTTTTTTTTTTTGATTTTCACCTGGGAGAGAGAAACATAAACAACAAAACATACATATAACGTCAAAAAATTTGTTGTACAGAACTAATTATTCACTTGACTGAACTATGTCAAAAATGCTTGCTCTCTAATCTTGCCAAAGCAATGAATAGTTATTGTTTTACATTTATTTTCATCTTTGATATTAGTTGAACTTCTCATCTGTTTAAAATAAAAAATGTATAATATAATGGACGATAAAGCGAATAATTTCTTTTAGCAAGTTATTATTATACAAATACTGCGATTTCCCGGCAATCCAAATTCAATTATCTTAAAAAAGGTTCCGTAATGTGTTGTTTTAATAATTATGAAACATGTGCATATGACTTGAGAGGGTTTTCTTTTTCCGAATATACACACTATATATATTTTTTTGTTAAAAGGTAGTTTTGATAGCTACTGTTGCCATCCCTTATTTAGTAATTTCCACAGGATTAATAATATTTTGTCGCGTGCGACACCAAAAATATATTCTTATTAAAAAAAACAAACGTTTATTTTTTAACTTCTATATGCCTTTCTGTATACCATCAGCAGCTCTACATTGGGTAAAATAAAAAAAATCGAGAGAGATTGTTCTGAAATACAAACTTAATTGCTTAATGTGTCACGTGACAAAAAAAATTATTTTTCCGTGGAAATTCTTATATATTATTTTTTGTTATGTTTATCTAATATATTAATTTTAAGATACAAATCAATAAAAAATATGCATATTATTTTCGAAAATCCCAAAAACCCTGAAAATTCCATAACCACTACTACGGCAACATTGCAAACGTAAAAATACCACAGTAGCAACGTCGCATCGCAAACAGAATTTGGCCTTTCTCCATCTCACACTATAGCCCTTACGTTAAAGATTTTAACACAAATAGAATCTTCTTCAAAATTTTTCCAGTAACACTTTCTTTTGTGTTCGTGTAACAGTAAATTATTCTCGATTTTTTTCCATAGCCCAACTTTTAGTTATATTCTTTTTTTGTATATTATCATTATTAGTTTGACCATGTTTCGACAATCAATTATGCGAAAATGTTTTGCAAATATTTCAAAAACCACTTGACACATATTGATGTATAGACGACATTGTTCTCAACTAGAAAGTAAAACTAGAGGAAGAAAAACTAATAAAACGTGACTTTGTGTTCATTGATGAAAAATCAAATCAAATCAAAACACATACACATACACATACACATACACATACAAACATACATATGCATGTGCGTGCTAGTAGAACCACTCACTCACTCACTCATCATAAAGGCTTACAATATAAAAATGTGTGCAAAATGATAAAGAAAAAGAAATATTGATTGTGTGATTGCGTGCTTTTGTTGTTTGTTTTGTGGTCGTTAACGTTTTAAGCATCCATCAAAATATTGCATAAGGAATCTGTTTTTATAACCCTTAGCTTAAGGTTTGACTTTCTATATGCAAATTCAAATGATATTCTCGCTTAAAGTGAACGCAAAGTCTTTAAGATTTTTTTTTTATTTTGAACACAATTCGATAACTCAAGAAGTATTAAAGATACTCTGGGTAATAGTTTGCAAATACAAATTCAAGGACTAGATTTTGGATTCGATGGATTCAATAAGACTAAAATTCTTAACAATGTTTCCATCATCCTAATTCGATTTTGGTTTAAAGCTTATTGCCACAGATACATTTGTACTTTTTTTAAATACTTACGCCAGTTGTTGTGATATTTTTTGTATGTATCTCGTTTTATCGTTAAACAAAACATTTCTATCTCTAACAGCCTACTGGTAGAGGGGTTTGAATTTTTTGTTTGATTGCTTTCGCTATTTTTTTTTATTCATTACAAGAAATTGTTTCAGTTTGCTTATAACTTTCAGCACGAACTTTAATAATTTTACTCGAAACTAAAGTTGAAATTAGTAGAATTAGAATTCGAATATTTTATGCTACAGCATTTGGGTGTTTAATTACACTTTCACTTGTACATATGTATTTCAAACTTGTGGGAATTCATTTATTATTTAACTGAAAGTACTTCTTGTTATTACTGTGACTACCGTCTCATAGTTGTTTCATAATTTATATTTAAAATCTTTTAAGAAGAGCTATATTTATTTTAGCTATTTGATGTCTTTAAGAAAAAAAAAAATAACACGTTCTTCAAAACATTTTCTTTACACCTAATAGCAAAGAAAATATATTGCGCACAAGTTTGAAAGTGTTTATATACTAGAGGTGAGCACAAATTGTTTGCTTGCTTAATCTTCATGGTGTACAGTATAGGAATTGTCCCCTTTTTTTAGTGCTTTTGATTTTATGTGAATACTAAAAATGGTAATCTGGTATTTAGCAAAAGCATGAAACAGCCTTTGTTTATCTGGCAATTAAGGGCATTAATTATTCTAGTGTCGAAGCATATTTCACTAGGGTACACCGAATAACTATTCTAAAATGAGCACACCAGTGTCAAAATATGTTTATGTGTAAAAGAAAAAACAAAAAAAAACTATCGTTTATTATTTGAGCGTGTTAGTTCGTATGAGATACTATTCTAAGTTTAATAATTTGTTAATTTAAGAATAAATGATTAAACAGAATAAGAATGTTAATAAAAATATTTCATTCAATAAGAATTGAAATTACTGAACTTAAGCCAAAATAAGAAATTATTTCTGGATAAAACAAAATTATTATCTTTTACAATGGATATAATTGTAAAAAGTTTTATTATCACTTAATGTTTTACGAAATTTTAATGTTTGTGAAGTGAAGTATTGTGCACTATGAAGTGTCAAATAAAATAAAAATAGTGCACACTTGATACAACTGTTGTACAATGGTTCTGTATGTTTTTGTTTAAATTTTTTCTATTTTTGCTTTACACTTAATTGAGATCACCACTCCAAACAATATTCGCTGTTGAAAAAAAAAATACAATACTGGGCACTTTTTTGCGGCTTGTGCTCACTTCTATTATATACATATAATACATCACAATGATTGATAAGCATACGTTTTAAAATATTACTTATTTTACATTTGACTTTCCATCGGGAGTAGTCTGCTATGTTGAATCTGAAAGAGCAAAAAAAAGTTTTTTTCTCAGAAAATTTTCAAAAAATGTTTGTAAGAGGCAAAGTTTTTTAAAAACCTAAACCTAAAAAATCCTAAATTTGAAAAAAAATTGCCAAAGCGAAAAAATCAGCAAAAGTAAAAAAGTCGCCAAAAACCAAAAAAAATCGCCAAAACGAAAAAAATCATCAAAAACCGATAAACTCGCTTAAACTAAAAAAGCGCCACAACTAAAAAATAGCGTAAAAGTAAAATAAATCACCAAAAACCAGAAAAGAAACAGAAAAAATTAAAACTAAAAAAAAATTCCAAAAAAAGTCGCCAAAAACTGAAAAAAAATTTTACGGTTTTTTTAAAATCTCTACATTAAGTAAAACTATTTTTACACTGACATGGTTTTAATAAAAGCTTATTTTAACCATAAACTGTTAAAAGCTGGTTTTACCATACAAATTGTTTTTGTTAAAACCAACTTAAAACTATTTTTGAATTGGTTTTATGAAATGCAACATTGTTTTCGCTATGCTAAATTCAGTGCTGCCAAGTCAAAGTGACCAGAATCAGCTGATAATGTTTATCGCTAGTGAATAACAATAGATGTCACTTGAAAGATTTTCTACTTAAAAATGGATGCAGCAGCAACAATAATTAAAAAATTATGGAAAAAAAGTTTTTTGGAAGGAAAACAATGAAAATATTTTAATTGACCTCTGGGAAGTGAAAATAGACGATATGATTAACATCGATCTGCCGATAAAAAAGTTTTTATTTTTATAAGAACTTCTTCACTTTGTATTACTAGTTCCATAATTTCAAAATATTTATTTACAAAATTTATTTGCAAAGCATAAAATAATTCCCATTTTACAACGCATTGTAAATATTCCGAGTTTTTCGTACAAACAAAAACAGTTGCACAGTTTGTCAAATAATTGTTATAAAAAGCAGAAAAAATACAACAACAAAAACACGCAGTCCTACGGGAGATTTATTTTATTTTTGAGCAAAGTTATTAGACAGTCTGCGAGTTAAAAACTGAATTTAACAAACTTGCAGTGTGAATGCAAAATCTACTGTTTATGGTTTTAACGTTAAAATATGGTTTTAATTTTCAGTGTGAAAATACTATAAGGTACGTGTAATTTACTGGGTTTATTGAACGAGTATTTAAATGTTTTTTAACCAGTTCAAATTTCTTTTTGAACTCATTTATTCTCGAAACAGTGAGCACAACATTGCCTCCAATTGGTTAAATTTCGAGTAAAGAAAATACATGCAAACAATTACCTTATCCTGCTTTTGTTTTTGTTGCAAGTCTTATATCTTTAAGTTATTTAATTTCGCTCAAAAAGTAAATTTTACATACATTTTATAATAACACAAATTCGTAAGTACTTTTGTTTCCCTAAAAGTAATTAATATTGATTAATCTAATTTTGAGGAATAAAATTCTTCGAAAAAGTTTTAATTAAACAGCAATGCTACTCGTGGCAGCATTTGAAATCATCTTATATGCAAACAAAACTACAAAACTATTAAAGTTATTTAAACCCTTAAGCTGTATAAATAAAACACTTAAGTTCTTTGTTAATTTTTTTTTATTGGAACCAAAAATGTATTGTGTAAGTTTTAGAAGAATTATAAATCCTTCGAGTAAAAGTTTCTTTCAAATTAAAAATAAAAACTTTTTAATACGCAGGCCACACCAGCATTAACAAATTGTAATCACTTCCTATTGATCTGGCATTAACAAAAAAAATTTTTTAAGCCTTTGTAGTTGCTTTGCTTTTGTAATTTAACTTACAAACAAATTAGAGCATATTTTCTGGCTGAATTAATAAATGCAAATGTTTGTATGCTTTTTTGGTGGCATGAATGTTAACAGGCAAAGATATTATTCTTATTGTTGGAAAGAAAATGAAATTGAAAAAGTTTTCTTTATTGAAGTGAAGAAAACGAAAGTTGAAATGGAAATCATAAAGTTTGGAAAAAGAAATTTGAAAGTTAAAAGAATTATTAACAATGTTCTGGTAGGCTCACATTATGTGATTGAAATTTAAAAAAAAAGTGACCAGACTTTAGATTTCTTCTGCTGTATAACCAATCAATCAAAAGTTTGTTAATCTAAGCAAATATATTTGAAAATAGCAAAATAAAATGTGTTTAAAGATTTTATTATAATTTTTTTTATAAAGAAAAGTAACACTCAGGCAATGAATGCCTACTACTGCTACTACTAAATGTTACCCTCTTTAGGAAAGGGATAGTGATAGAGAAGACAGGCTGCAAAGAAAGAGACAGAGAAAAGCTTCTTTCTTTTTACAACTCTGCTTGCTTGTACGTTTTTAATAATGCAGTATTGCAGCGCCTCTGGTGTTAATTGAGGTGTATTATATTTTTTTTGTTTGAAAATGTGGTTAGTAGCTATTTTATCGCTTATTTTACTTCGCCGATGATTCTGCTACACAACGAAAGAGGGCCCTCTGATGTTACATTAGGATTAGTATCTGCTGCAGTCGGTATAGTTCAGTGACCAGTGGCTAAGCCTTCATCCCTTGAACTTTCCTAAAGAACTGAGACAAAAGGACACTAATGCACAACAGAAAATAGGGTAGTGTTATTTTTTTCATTACTTTTGGATACAGGGATTGAATCCAGTACCTTCAGGTTGGTAGTCAACGTGTTAACTATTTCAGCCAAAGACATCCCTAACTTTTGAAGTTATTTAATGAAAACTAAATTTTCGCATTACTTGATTTTTGTCAATTGAGTTGATTTTTTGAGTATAAGAGGTGATAAGACTTTTAACTTGTTCAGCTTAGTAGTTAAATTTTTTTTTGAAGAAAAACGGTTTTGAGAAAATTTTATTTTCCAAATTTTATTTTCCAGACGGTTGTCAGATCTTACAATATTGCCAGTAAAATGTTCTCAAAATTTCTTACAACAGTGTGAACTGCCAAATTTGGTCAGATGTCGTTGCCAGAACAAGCATTGTAAGTCTATTGCAATACTAGCAACTGACAACAAATTGTCGGACATCTTACAATCGTGTGAACATATTGTAAAATTATTGCAAGATACTTGTCAGCCATTTTAATATTGCAACACTGCACACGCTTGATTTTAAATAAAATCAATAAAAATTTATAATAAAATATATGCACACAAAATCATTGCAATTGCTTCTTTATGGTCCATAATAATTTATACTTTCACTTTTTACATTTAAAACAAACACAAACGATTGATATTTAACAATTTCTAACAAATGTTGTAAGTCTGGCAACGCATAACAACAGATCTGACAATTTGTGCATATGACAACCGTGTGAACTGACAATTTTTCGACTCTCGATTTTGTCAGATGAATTTATTGCCAAACAACCGTCTGGCATATTGTATTGCCAGCACATTGACAGATCTGACAATATTGTAAGATCTGAAAGTCGTCTGTACATAGCTTAATTTTTATTATGGTTGTTGTGCGTATGATTAATTTTTTTTATATAGAACAAACTTTATTAATCATACGTATCCGATTTTATTTATTGTATTTTTTAATTACACTATGCAACAAATTGAGACCTGGAAAAATACAGGGTCCTGACAGTATAGGTGCTACTAGAGGGTAGTAAAACCCTATACCCAGTTTGGCAATTTTGGTAAACAATTTTTTTTATGGGCCTCCAAAGATTTCGAAAATCAGCGCACCATCAAAAAATAGTGTCATCAGCTTTGGCCAACAGCTAATTCATACTTAGTTTGATAGCGCTAAGCAATATAAAGCAATAATATAGCTAAAAGTCTAACGAGCAAATCTTACTGACCTTTTATGCAAAAACAATTATATGTTCGTGGAATTTTTTTGTGCAAAAATTAAGGAAAAAAAATTATTTTCACTTTTTTCAGAATAACTTAAAGGGACTCATAAATTTTTGCTCCCAATATTTGGCAAAGTTGTACCTACGCTGAAGTTAAACAACTTTTGTGAACATATCAATACAATCTGAATATGTCTAGCCACCCTAATAGCTCATATAAACTACATTTTACTTCAAAAAATTATATTTTTCACAAATTTTAGACGCTAAAAAAATTTTTTTTATAGTATTTTTGAGGGCGTTAATTGCTGATAATCTGTCGGAGCATAAGATAAGTTTTTAACTGGATGGTTTTATTTTTAGTGCTTCTTCAATGACAATAATTTGTGATGTAAAAATTGAAGTGAATTATGATAAAATTTATTTTTCCTTATGAACAGTTACAAGGACTTTATGCATTAAAAAGTGGTATTTTAGGCACGCAAAATGTGTAATAAATAACTTTAAACAGTGCGCTTATTTTTGCGCAAAAACATGTAATCTGGCAGCTGTCTAGTTGCATCATCATGAACCATAATCTGCAGCAATATAGGAAAATAAATTTAAGAAAAATGTCGTAGCGAAAATTATCGGAATTGACTCCCAGGACCTCAAAACGTCAAAATATGATGAAAACTCGATTTTCGAAACTTGATACAGAATCGGTAAATTCCTACATCAGTGATTAAAAAAAAAACAAACGAAAATTTTTAGTTTTTTTTTTAATTTTACGCTTTCAATGGCGCACTTGACCAGGTTTATATTGGTATCACTCCCACAAATCGTAATATTTTTCAGCACGGTTACTTTTGATTGATACATTTCAATCAAAAGTCAAAAATCTCGGTTATGACTTAATATTTGATGGGCCTTATGCCTGTTGTTTTTCAGTGTCGCACGTGACATTGAAATTTGCTATTGCATAATTTCTTATTTTTAATTTCTATTTATTTTTTGTTAATCTTTGTACACTCAGAAAAATTTTAGAGTCAAAAGTCAATGGATAAATGCCCTCTCTAAGAACGTTTATCAAAACAAAGAAATATACAAAATGAAATAAGTTGAATTTTTCGTGATTTTGCATTAGAATGTCTCGAAACGGGGTTTGTTAAATGTCAAATATTGTCACAGATGTAAACTATTTGATTGAAATGTAAGATGCTACGCAAATATAATAAAACGTAGTGTTTTCAAGAACTTTGAATTTTTTTAATATAATAAAATATATAATAAA
The DNA here is from genome assembly GCA_905220375.1 of Tachina fera. Lineage (NCBI taxonomy): Eukaryota > Metazoa > Arthropoda > Insecta > Diptera > Tachinidae > Tachina > Tachina fera. Next base: position 185,491,705 of record LR999963.1, read on the forward strand.
ATAAAACCATGAATTTGGTTTTAAAATATTTTTTTTTTTTTGCTTTAAAAAATTAAATATTTTTTTCATCGCTTTAGATAATATTAATACCAGACGTTATATGACCCTTTAAAATTTTTCAAATTGTTAGTTTATCTTAATTCTAAAAGCAAGCAGGCATTTAACTCTTCAGGTTACTGTGAAAATAAAGTTGTGTTGTTGTTTAAAGAAAAAGGTAAAAATAAATTTAAGAAACTTACTTGACAGTCGAAAAAAGAATTCATAATATGTGTAAAATTTATCATTCTGTTTTTAAGCCAACGTAAGTGTAAGCAACCTGATTGTGGACTTGATGCTAAGACAAAAAATAAAATAAAAACTACTAAAGTAAATTTGCAGTTTTCGTTGTAATAATGATAGTGGTATTTGTACTAATAAAATTATATAAATAAAGAGTTAGTAAAATGTATTTATGTAGCAATATGAGAAAGTGTTTGTGTTTATTCAAGAAAGTGTGCTGCTATTGCCTTAAGCTCCTGAAAAGCTTAAAGTTATTTTTATTCCTTGTAAGTGAAGGTTTGTTTCAAGGTATATGCTGCTTTCTGTTTTATTCTTTCCTTACGAACTGAATTAAAGTCACAGGAAATTGCTTGATAACAAATTAAACCATTTAACATGGGCCATAAGTTTTTGTTGATATCTTTCATGAGCCATTGCAAGTTAAAGTGTTTGTTTAAAGTCAACGAAACGAGGAAAGAAAAAAAGCAGCGTAACGTTAAGTGCATTTTTTTTTTGAAACTCACCTTTAAGCATACCTTGCCGTTCGTGCACATGCAACTACAGACACAAGCAAATTTTAAGTAAATTGGGAAATGCAGTTGCTAGATCAAAAATTCTGGTTGGAAGTAATGCAAGAATTTTAACAGAGTTAAATTGCTGCACCATGGTAAACAACCTTGTGTAGTTTTTATCACCATAAAGCAAACAAATAGTTATGGGTAGGCAGGCCTGTTACGTGAACAGGAAGTGTATTTGACAGGAAAAATTCATAGCAAAATTTCAAAGAAAGGTAGTGGTCGGCAAAATACTTAAAAGTTGGGGGTAATTTTTTAAGTTTAAAAGGTCATAACCAGAGAGAGGAGTTGCATGCAAATGCATGGGTTTTCCCGAGATATAGTTATGAAAAAATTAATTTGCTTAAAAATGGCCGCGATTTGTTGGAGCATATTCTTGCATATTTTGGCATATTTTTCTTATAATATATAATATTTATTAAAAATTAAATAAATTTGTTTAAAGAATTACAATTATTTATAAGTGCATATGCTAACATATTTTGTCATATTTTTTTATATATTATATTAAAAATTAAAATGAATTTTTTTAATGGCATTTGTTAGTGCATATTCTAGCATATTTTGGCATATATTTATTAAATGTTATATTAATAGTTAAATTAATTTGCTTAAAAATTACAATTTATAAGTGCATATTCTAGCATATTTTGGCATATATTTGCATATTTTTACTATATATAACTATATGAAAAATTAAAATGAATTCGCCTAGAGTAAATTAATTCGTTTAAAAATATAATTTTTAGTGCATATTCTAGCATATTTTGGCATATTTTTATTTATATATATACTATATTAAAAATTGAAAGGAACTTGCTTAAAAATTACAATTAATTATCAGTGCATATTCTAGCATATTTTGCCATATTTTTCATATATTATATTAAAAATTTAAATGAATTTGCTTAAAAATTACATCGATTTATTAGTGCATATTCTAGCATATTTTGACATATTTTTGTTATACATTATATTAAACATTATAATAAATTTGCTTAAAAATTACAGATTTATTAGTACATATTCTAGCATATTTAAGCATATTTTTCATATATTATATTAAAAATTAAAATGAAATTGCTTTAAAATCGCATCAATTTGTTAGTGCATATCTTACATATTGTGTTATATATTTGCATGTTTTCACAAATATAATTATTGCCTTATATTTTGTTAAAATTCAAACTTCAGTAAAATAATTTAAAATACGGCATAGGTTTTCATAACTTTATTTTCTTACATTGCTGCTGATGAAGGATAACGATGATGCAACTAGACAGCTGCCAGATTACCCTTCAGTGCATATCAAAAATCTGATAAAAATAAGCCCTTATTTAATAGTTTCTTATTACACATTTTGCGTTTTTAATGTCATATGCTAGGTGACTAAAATGCCAATTTTTAGTGCATGAAGTCCTTGTAACTGGTCACAAGGAAAAAAAAAATTTAAAGTATACGTTGCTACAGTTCACCTCAATTCTTACATCACATATTATTGCCATTGAAGAAGCATTAAAAATTAAACCATCTAGTAAAACTATTATCTTATGCTCTCAAAAATCCTATAAAAAATTTTTTTAGCGTCGAAAACTTGTGAAAAACATAATTTTTTTAAATAAAAAGAGGTATTTATGAGCTATTAGGGGTTTAGTCATATTCATATTGTAATGATATGTTCACAAAACTTGTTAAGCTTTACCGCAGGTACAACTTTGCCAAATATTGGTAGCAAAAATTTAGGGGTCCCTTTAAGTTATTCTGAAAAAAACTGAAAAAAAATTTTTTTTCTTAATTTTTGCACGAAAAAAGTGCACGGAGATGTAATTTTTTTCATAAAACAATAGTAAGACCTGCACTGTAGGATCTTAGCTATATTATTGCTATATATAGCTTAGCGCTATCACTAAGTCTGAATTAGCTGTAGTCCAAAAACTGATGACGCTATTTTTTGCAGGTGCACTGATTTTCGAAATCTTTGGAGGCCCATAAAAAAATTGGTCACCAAAATTGTCAAACTGGGTGTAGGCATATATTACCCTTTAGTAGTACTACCGAATATATGCTGTCACGACCGTCTATTTTTGCAAAAGTCTAAATTTTTTGCATAAAAAAATATTTAATTAATTCGTGTGCGTATGATTAATAAAGTTTATTCAATATAAAAAAATTAATCATACGCACAATAAGCAATAAAAAAGTTACTTTGCAAAATTTTAAAATACAACCTTAAATTCCTATATTTCGCCTTCTAAATTTCTTTATGTTTTGTAGTTGTCATTTATAAGGGCCAATCTTTGTTTTAATTTTTTGAATAAAATCTAACTGCCTGCTTTTTCTAAGACAGCAAGCACATTTAAACAATTGCATTTTTTCATACATGCATACTTGCTCCTCAAGTACTCGTATACAAAAGATATGTATGCATGTGTAGGAAAAAAGGCTGAGACAAAGGTAGAGCAGTGGCGCTTGTTTCAGGCAATTTATCTTTCATTCTGAGTAATTTATGTACTTTTAGTACTTCAACGCGACTTACTTTTACGTGTATGCCAACATCAAAAAAACAACAACAACACAATACATTTGTTGTTACATATTCTCATTCGTAAATGCATTCAAATATTTTGTTTCTTTCCTTTATACGTTTATTTGGCACAATAAAAATATTAATGGAGAAAATCAACCCGCATAAGTTTAAAATTTTTTTTATTTTTTTAATTTTAGTTCTTTTTTTAAATAACTTCTGTCTACGGTATTTCGATTTTGCATGTAGGTGTATATCCTAGCGATAAACACACATACATACATACATACATACATACATACATACATACATACGTATGTACATACAATTGGCTCAACCGTGTGTGTTTGAGTGTGTATGTGATTGTGGTAGAGAATTTAGTGCCTGCACATGGTTTTACAACTATTTCTACAAATTTTACAAACAGTGGGCTTTAGAAATATGTATTCGTTTTTAGTGAATTATAATAATAATTTCAGCAAAAAATTTGTTTTTTAGAAAAATGTTATACTGGAGGTAGTCATGCTCTTATGCTAAATTTATAAAAAAATTAAAACAGTTCGGAAACGCATAATTTTATAAATATTTTTTAGCTTTTAGTGCATTCCAATTATAAATGAAGCAAAAATTGGGTTTTTGAGAAAGAGGATATATGGGAGGGAGGTTAACATGTCCTTGCACCGAAAGAAAAAAAAATATCGACAGAGCTAAGACGCATAATTTTAGAAATAATTTTAAATTTTTAGTGTATTCCAATCATTAATGCAGCTAAAATTTAGTTATTTGGAAAAAGGATATATGGAAGGTGCTTGCGTGCTTGCGCCAAATACAACCAAATTTACAACAGAGCTGTAGCTCATCATTCTAGAAATATTTTTCAACTTTCAGTATATTCGAATGATAAATACAGGAAAAATTTGGTTTTTGAAAAAAAGGATATACGGGAGCTAGTCATGTCCCTGCACCGAAAGCAACAAAATTACCAACAGAGCTAAGACGCATAATTTTAGGAATAATTATAAATTTTTAGTGTATTCCAATCATTAATGCAGCTAAAATTTAGTCATTTCGAAAAAGGATATATGGAAGGTACTAATGTTCTTACATCAAACGAAACAAAATTTGCATCGGAGCTTAAGCGCATCATTCTAGAAATATTTTTTAACTTTTAACGTATTCGAATGATAAATGCAGCAAAAAGTTGATTTTAGAGAAAAGGGATACATGGGAGCTAGTTGTGTCCCTGCACCAAAAGCAACAAAATTACCAACAGAGCTAAGGCGCATACTTTTAGAAAAATTAAAAAGTTTTTAGTGGATTTCAATCATTAAGGCAGCTAAAATTTAGTTATTTGGAAAAAGGATGTATAGAGGCTACAAATGTCCTTTCAGCAAATGAAACAAAATATATAACAGAGCTGTGGCGCATAATTCTACAAATATTTTTTAACTTTTAACGTATTCGAATGATAAATGCAGCAAAAACTTGGTTTTTGAGAAAAAGGATATATGGGAGCTAATTGTGCCCCTGCACCAAATTAAACAAAATTTACTTTAGAGCTAAGTAGTATGAATGTGAGGCTTGGCGATCAAGGATCCCATACATTTTTGGGATCATGCCTACGCTACAGTCGGCATTTTAAGTTAGTTGATTGGTACGCTACACAAAGAGAGTGTAGTGTTGTTTCCATCCCTGGAAAAAGTGTATTTCTTGGCGCGTTAAGATTTGTGGTTTTTATATTTTAATAATATTTCTTGGCGCGTTAAGATTTGTGGTTTTATAATTTCTTTGTATTCGCTTCGTCCGTGGGTGGTCAAGTTAATTGTTTGAAATTGTGTGTGAGTAATGAGATTCGGCAACTGGGCTGGCACGACTTGGCTTGGCTTGGGTTGGCTTGGCTTGGCTTGGCTTGGCTTGGCTTGGCTTGGCTTGCCTGGGTTTGGCCGGGGTTTGGTCGGGGTTTGGTCGGGGTTTGGGCGGGGGTTTGGGCGGGGGGTTTGGCTGGGGTTGGTTAGGATTTGTATACTAATTTTGTATGAGAAAAGTAACAACGATGATATAAGTGCTACCCTATTGTATTGTTGTTCTGTTGTTAAAAGTTCTGTTGTGGTTTTTTTTCGTTGATATGTACGAATGTGTTTGGTATGTAGCTACAAGTTTTTAAAATTGTGTGTAATCAGATTCGGTTTCTGTTGTAGTTTTTTCATTGATATGTATGAATGTGTTTGAAACAGTTGATTTAATTAAATTGTTTGAATACAAAAGCTTGACTCTAACCATACACAACAAAGTTGATTAGAAATAAAAATCAAAACAATACTATTTATGTATATATGTATATTTTATTTGTTAATTTGTTTGAAAATTTTATAATATAATAAAAAATAGTAAAAAAATAAATCTCATATTGAAGTATATATATATATATATATAATATTACTGAAGTTCATCTTTATTGATCCAAGAATTATGTTGATTGGAAAATCCCAACCATTTTACGTACGCCTGGTGCCCCTTAGTTTTAATAACATTTTCAATCAAGTATGTATTTGGAAAATGTGTCTTTAATAGTTCATGTTCATAGAATCCACCAACAATCGGATTCCTTTGATAGTCTTCCAATAAATAAGTACTGGGGTTTGTGTTCCGTAAAGTACGAATTTTAAAAATTTCAGTTGTCCAGTTTGGAGTATATCCTTTTGAAAAAATATGTTTATATTTGCTAATTCGAACGTGATCTCCAACTTTTAGTTTACCAAATTTATATATTTTGGGATGATTATAGACTTGTTTTAGTATAGAACTTTCATTTTCTGTGTTAACAGACTTTGGTGTCATTCCAATTGTTCTATGCTTTTTATTATTATATTGATTAATTAAATCCTTACATATATGTATCCATTGATAATTTCCTTGTAGACTAAAATTTTTCCACATCATTCCTTTTAGAGTTCTATTAAATCGTTCTACAATAGACGCTTTCATTATACTATATGTAGAATAGTGGTTGATATTATGTTTTATCATCAAGTTTTGAAATATTTTATTATAGAACTCTTTACCATTATCGGTTTGCAAGTTTTTTGGAATTCTCTTTAGCGAAAAAATAGATTGCATAGCATTGGTTATATCTTCACTACTTTTAGATTTTACGGGTACAGCCCAAGCAAACTTTGAAAATGTATCTATAACTGTTAAAATAAATCTATAGCCTTTGTTATATTTTGAGTAAGCACCCATTTCAACAAGATCTGCTTGCCAAAGATCATCAATTCCCTTGATCACCACTCGACGTCGAATGAAATTTCTACGTGCTTGCTTATGAAGCTCCTGAACCACTTCTTGTCGCTCCATTTCTAACGTCTATCTTACAGATTACATCAATTTAAATGCTGCTGATATTGAATTTAAATCAAAAACGATTTACATATCTATGTTTTAATGTTTTATAATGAGCTTCGTTTTTTCATTTAGACGTTCTTCAACTGAATCAATTTTGTAATTAAATAATGATGTCATTTCTCTTAGTGATTGATTGAGATTATTTTGTATTATGCTTTGATCATGTATTAATTTACTTAAACGTGTTTCTACATTATCAAATTTTTCTGTAATCAGCACGTTTTGTTGTTGTATTATTTCGTTAAAACGATCCTCCATTCCCTTAATTCTCTCCATGTACATTGTATCCAATTGTTTCTTTATTTCACTTAAATAAGTTTTCATGTAAATTTTGTTTACGGCATCGTTTTCCAATACAGGACTAGCAATATTTTTTATTCTCCGCAAGTTAAAGTTGAAATTACGATCACTATCCAAATGAATCTTGAAATGTTGATTTTGGTATCTTGCAGATTTTTCAATATAATGTCCAAACTTATCGATAGGCATTTTATGAATATGAATTGTTTGTACATTTTTAAGTCTATTTATATAATAATTTTTGCTTCTCTCAATTCCTCAATAATTGATACAATTTCATTATTATGATTTGAGTGACCAGCTGTTGTTGATGAAATCAAAAGACGCAATCTATCAACCAATTCATTAGGATCATCCCAATAAACATAATTATGCTTTTTTCTATTCAATTTCATTAAACCTTTTCCCTTATGAATTTTCTGTTGTTGTTGTTTAAATAGGTTTTTAATAATCGTTGTATATTTAATTGAACGATTTCCTTTAATCTGACCATTAATACTGTTATTTCGTTTATGGACATTAGTCATCTCCAATATTTGTTTATAATTATTTAAATCTGTTTTATTATAACTGATTGGTTTCTTATAAACTAACAATTCATATAAGCCTGATGTGAAGGGCCATTTTAAATTACCTACAGTAATATTGGTTGAATTGAAAGCGATGGGTTCATTACCCAGTCTCCATATTTGATTTTTATCCTTATGAGGACCATAGGTTTTATCATATATATTTAAGTTAACTTTTGATAAATTATATTGAACACTTTCATTGGGATGTATTGCAATGGTGTTATCATCATCATTGCTATCATCCTCATTATCAACATTATCATTATTATCATCATCATCATCATCATCATGGTCATCATGATCATTTTCATCATCAAATGATTGAAACGTGTTTGAACTTTTCTCGATTTTCTTGTTATTAAAGTTTGGAGAAAACGTGTTATAATCAAGCTTACTCTTTTTATATGGTGTACTGAAGGCAACTTTATTATTCTCAAGATCATGTTTAAAAGAGTTATCCGGATCTTTTTCATGTTTTATAATGTTACTATTAGTTGATTGGACTAATTCTTTTAATGGTTTTGATATTGGTTTAAATGTCTTTGCCAACAATTCATCATTTGCAATTTCTCCAAGCAAAATATTCTTATATTTCTTTTTTAAAATATTTCGAGTTTTAATAAGATTATTAACTAGATTTGTGTTCATATTTATAGATTGAATTAGAAACAGATTCAAAACAGATCAGTTTAGCAGTTAGCGGTTTAATATTTGAGAAGCTATTAGTTTAATAATTAATCTTGTACTGATTTTAAAATATCTGTAATATTTCTTTTATAGCTTTATAAATATATCGAAACCTTTTCTATATCGACCATTATTCATAGGATCATCTTTGTTAATAACTAGAAAACCATATTTTTCTTTCCAACACTCGGCACATAACTTATGAAATGTTTTTAAAGTCATATCAGAACCAACATGATCATTGTAAATATGCTTAATATTCATTACATCCTGTTTAAAAATTATAATCATATTTGCATTATCGCGAATCAAGTGTTTTGGTATACGTGTATAAGTTTGACATAAATAAAAACTATCAATATCTTTATGACGACCCATACAGAAGTAGGCACGTACATGATTTTGTTTCTCACAAGCTATATCGTCGAATATAAATACTGAATTTGGTTTAACTTCGTCTGGCGATAGAACATCATCATTATTGGAAAATGATGAAAAATTTATCTCCTTAATGGGTTTAATTAGACTTTCTAAGTACTTATATTTCGGTTGTTGTGTTGATTTTGAATATAAGTAAATATTTTTAAATTTCAATCCATGAGGACTTTCAATAAGACTGATCATAACATTTGTTTTTCCGCAATTTGATGGACCCACAATAAGAGCTCGAATAGAATTCGGTAGTAATGAACTATGACGAATTTTATTTGATGAATCGAGCTTTGATTCAATATTCTTTACATCAATCCTTTTATGTTGTTTAAAAAAACGCATTCTGAAATCTAATGATAACATAATATATAAACCAGTCTCTTTTATTTGTTTTCAATCAATTTGATTTCAATCTTTAATCGATAAAGTATCAATAGATATGACTATCATTTATAAAAAGTTATTCAGTCGCCATCCATCCTTCATTGGTAAAGGTTTTCTAAATAAAATAATTAATAAACTTCCCATTGAACTTCATCTACCCGGTTATCAATTTTGCGGACCTGGTACAAAATTAAAGAAACGTTTAGCTAGAGGTGATCAAGGAATCAATCCATTGGATACTGCTTGCAGAGAGCATGATATAGCATACTCAAACAATAAAGATTTAGAGAAAAGACATATTGCTGATAGAATTTTAACTGAAAAGGCTTGGCAAAGGGTCAAAGCAAGCGATAGTAGTTTGGGTGAAAAATCAAACGCTTGGTTTGTTGCTACTGCAATGAAAGCAAAAACAAAATTCGGTATGGGTAACGTTATTAGTAAAACTAAAAGATTGTCTTCAGTAAATAAACATCAACTATTTAGACATGCATTGAAAAGTGCAAGAAAGAATATAAAAAAAAGTGAAAACTTGAAGGATGCTATAAAGATTTCACGAAAAGTTGTAAACAATATTTTCAAGGGGAAGAAAAAATCGTTAATAAAAACACCTCGAATAATACCGTTACCAAAATCTGGAGGTTTTCTTCCGCTTGCCCCTATATTTGCTGCACTGGGTGCACTTGGTGGTTTAGCTGGTGGTGTATCTGGTATTACAAAAGCAATCAATGCAGTTAAAAATGGAAAGGAACAGCTGACTGAAGCAAAACGACACAATAATACAATGGAAGCCATTGCGATGGGAAAATGCATGTTCTTAAAACCATATAAAAAAGGACTTGGATTATATTTAAAACCTTATCAACAAAATTTTTAATGAAGCTACCTAAAAGAGCCCTTTCTGATGTAGACTTGAGAAAATATGCAAAACATATTCCAAATTTTAGAGGTGTGTTTATGTGCAACACTCTTCCAAGCAAACCATTTAAAAAAGAATGTGGAATAATCAATCTGGATACTTCAAAGGGACCTGGCACACATTGGGTAGCATACTGGAAAAACAACAATCAAATCGAATATTTTGATAGCTTTGGCAATTTGCAGCCACCAAAACAATTAATAAAATATTTAGGAAAAAACATTAGTTATAATTATGATAGATATCAAAATTTTAATACAATAAATTGTGGTCATTTATGTTTAAAATTTTTGTTTTCGAAACTAAAGTAAAAAGAAACTATAAATGTTTTAATAAAATACATCGGTTAAGAATTAAAAAGATCTTGTTTTATTTATATATATATATAAAAAATTTTTTTTTCATTTATTAAAAATTTTAAAAGAAATATAATTAAATAATTTTTCTAATTTCGCTTGTTAGAGGTGAGTATTCGATTAAGCGATCATGAATAACTAAACAGTATGCTGATGTTTTTTCTGGAATTGGTTTGTTTGCTTCAGTATCAAATTCAATTCGTACATCAATAGGTCCAATTTTAACAGTTTCATTTTGATGTGAAACATCAACAACAATAAGCGGTGCGTAAGACTTGTAATCGTTAACATCTAGCAATGGTTCAGGTTCTCGCATGTAAAAGCTTTGTTGAAATTTTGCATACATATTATATAGCATAGAATACTGACCATTTTCAAAACGATTATTTAAATCGTCATATGGATATGACTCTGAGTTTAGATATACTTTTAAATTAGAGATATTACAATGGTCAAATATATTTCCTTGTTCTTTACTTTTCTCTTTTTGTAAACCAATTATAAGAAATCGTGGTCTTTCGTTTTGTGGAGAAAGCTTCACATTCCATAAAACCTTTGTATTCGTTGGTAGTGCAGGATTTACATGACAATCCCAACTACGAAATGCAATTGGTATAGAATTTTTGCTGTTGATTATCTTAAACATTTCCAATTTTGCAAAGTCTGATAGTTGAATATGCGGCATTTTCCATGTTATATCCAGAATTGTTAATTTCAAATAATCAGTTGTATTTGTAGAATAATATGATCTCTCATCGGATGTAGAACGTTGAAGAATGAGCTCATGTTTCGAATTTAATAGTATTTTGTTATAATCTTCAGCAAACCCCATCAACATTTTCAGAGGTATACAACAGCTAAAATGACTTTTTTCTAAAACGAAAGTTTCGTTAAGACACCAACCAGCGTTTTTTAGTGTAGCACTTTCAGCCTTATTCAATGATACAAAATTTTTCATGGTGGATGAAATTCCAAGTTTGCGTGTACGATCAACTTCAAAACCATTAATTTCATAACGAATTTCATCAAACAAATATGAAACAAAGTTGTTTTTAAATTTCAAATCTATAGCTGGAACCTCTTTGTTTGCTTCCGTCTTTACTATAAAGCCATGAATGTAAATCATACTCTCACTTGGTAAGACAAAGAGATCCTGATTTTGAATTGGTATACGAATTTCATCATTGTTGTTGAATGATTTTAGATATGGAGAGTAACTATGATATTCTCTTTTTACAATACTCTCATCATATATAGGTTTTTGAAGGACATTTAGTATTTCATTCATGGTTGAAGATTAAATCCTAATGATTTTAAGTATTCTGTATTATATGATGTTAACAGTTTTTTATTTTTTATACTTTCTCGAATGTGAGTTGGTGCGGTATTGAATGGAAATCCTCTTTGCATTACGTTTTTATTGTAAATGATCATTATTCTGGTTTGAAGTGGAGTCTAAGAGTGATTTTTTCTCTTCTAAAATTTATAAGTTCACCGTCTTGATTTAAGATTCTAATCGTTATGTTGTTTATTTGCTGACAGTTGACGGGTAAATAAATAACATTTCGAGGTTTTTCACTTATTTTATATCCTGGAGGAACATCAAGAGGAAATTCATGAATAACATGATTCGAAGTATTATTAATAAATGATCCGGTTGTTAAGTTGCTTTCAATGCGTATTGTATTAACATCCGTAATATGTGCAGGTAAGTCAGATTCAAATAACCTTGTAGTATTCAATTGATTAATATCTACAATCATCACTTCCAAAGATTTATCATTTTGAAGATTTTGATCAGTGTTATAATATGCAGTTGAATTTACTTCTAATTTTCTTTTGCTAAATCCGAGCAACTTTCCTATACTGTTTGGTTGTGAAAAATCTATATCCATTGATGAGGTTATTTCAGTTTTAAGTGTGTTATTGTTAGCTTCAATTATTAGATAAATTGGTTCATCAATATCTTTTAAGCTTGAGTTTAAGAAAAAATCAATATCCTCAAGTTCATACGAACCAACCGGAATAGTAATAATATGATTTCCTATATGAAACAAATTGTTGTGAACATCTACATTGGGTATGGAATTGAATGTTACAAAATCAATAAGTCCACAAACATATTTTGTAGGGAGTTCAATTGGAGGAAAATATTCTCCAACCAGAGTTGAAGTGTTTCCGATTAAAGATATTGTTATTGACATTTCAAGTATTCAGAATGAACTAATGTTTGATGATTATTTTATCTGATTTAAGTGTTAAATAATAAATCCAAAAAAAAATAATGTTTTTTATAATTTTATGTTTTCTTTATTAATATTTGATTTAATAAACTTTCTTAAGAGTATTACATTTTTTTCAGCACATATACAATATTTTCTATGATAACAACAAATATTTACAGATTTATCATTTTGATATAATGTTTTTAAATTTGGACAATTTAGATCATCTAGGTTATAAAAATTAATTTTATCCTTAAAAATATTTTGAATCCACTTAATTTTTTCTAATCCTTTAACATAATAAATAAAATTTTTATCTTTAACATGCGCAATATAATATTCCTTAATATTTGTTAAGGTTGAATCGCCATCTTGCCATTTTAATCCGTGATGATGATTATAAAGCCAATTAATTGAATCTTTTTCTTTTGTTGTCAACAATGAATATGGAAAAGGTGGTTTAATAATAAATGTTTGTACTTGTATATCGTTAATTGAAATACTCAGTTCTTTTACAATGAATTTATTGTTGAGATAAAAACCTTGTACATCTACAACTAATATTCTCTCCTCAGACATTGTGTAATACTAATCAAGTCACAACGACGACTGTAGAACTGTTTATAAAGTCTATGTTTTTAAATTATTATAAAAATTCATTATACATAATGCTTGTTCCCAACTTTTATCGATAAGGAACATTTACAGGTATCAGGTCCACAAGTTGTTTCATTGTTGAAAAAACTGATTATTCATTGTTTTTCTTATTTTAATTTTTTTATTTATGTTAAATAAAACTTCTTAACACATCAACAACAAAGTTTATATTAAGTAGTAGTAAATGTATTTCATCATATTAGTTAATTTATAATATTTCCATATCCAAATCATGAGTATAATCTTGAATGTTGATTAATGTCATATCGGATCGGTATGTAGTATCATCCTCAGAAACCGTCTCAATTTCACCATTACTTAAAATTCTCTCGTATTCAACTTGACGGTATTCGAAACATGAAATATTTAATCGACGTTTCAAGTAATTGCTGTCATATGTACAACGGATTCTCAATTTTATATTATCTTTGTATTGAAGTTGAAAATGTCTATAAAATGGAGCCGAACTTTCAATTATTCCCGCAATATTTTTTTCTTTTTTTACTAAATCTTGCCTAAATGCTTCAATAGCTTGTTCGACAGTAAAAGATTGATTTATAGGTGGTGTAGAGTCTTCTTGTTCTTCGTTTGATTTATATTCTGTTTTTGCTGTTGACTCGTTGTTGTTTTTATTTAAATCATTATTGAACTTTAAAAGTTTGAAATTTAGTTGTATGCTCACAGTATCATTATTTGGTAATTTTATTGCAAATTCTGTATTTTTAAGTTCATTTTCACTCAAATCAATAGGTAATGAAGCTGAAAACACTTGTATGATATAGATATATGCAAACAATGTGATAAAAATATTTCTCATTTTAGTTTTTCTTTTTAATAGATATGTTATTAAGTTAGCGATATATTTTTGAATGAGATGATAAGAATTGTTTCTCATATTTATATACTAATTTAATAATCTTCATATTGAAATGAGTCATCACCATCGCTAGCACCACCAGCTGTTTTCTTAACTTTACTATTATTGACAATTTTTTGAGGGAGGGGAGGTTTTTGCTGATTTTTATTCAATGAGCGGATACCAGTCTTACCATTATAAGATTTAGCTGGATCACTAAAAACATGTTCATCTATTTCACTATAAACACATGATGGTTTGTATGAGTATACATTTATATCTTTAAAACCACCCTCATAGACTGTTCCAACTAGTGATATCATACCACCGATAACCTCAATTTTTATATGTTGATTGTGACTAAAATGAAATATTGGAATATTTGTTGGCATTTCTTGTCCTCTATTAAGAGAAAAAATTTGAGTTCTTGTCCCTCCTTCTGCGGTTAGGAACACCTGCATTATAATATCCAAAACTACTGCATTTATTATTTGAAAAGTTTTCCACTGTGCATGACAAGTACAATATTTATCACCAGTTTTTAAAAATTGACCCCAATACATATTTATCAAAGTTTTAATTTAACTGAATCTCTTTTTATATATGTATATATATATATATATATATATATATATATATATATATATATATATATATATATATATGTATATGTATATGTATATGTATGCATACACGTATACTTAGCCGCAACTGATAAGAAGTTATTGAAATATCTAAAAACGTCTTATACTATCAATTATTGAATATAAAGAATCAGTTTGAAAGTTCGTCTTACGGTGAAAAGTTGAAAGCAAAAAAAATAAAAAATGAGGGCAAGCTTAAGAAAATTGTTTCAAAGTTCTAATATTACATACTTACCTTTAAAGAATATGGAAGAAAATACTATATATGAAATCAACAAGATAGATCGAGTACATACAAAATATGGTGAAAGTATAAGATGTGATCTAAATAACGAATATTACATTTATTTACCTAAACGATTTCTGATTATTACTAAAAATCAGATGGATTATCTAAACACAACTCCACACATTTTAAAGAAAGTTAAAGAAGTGAAGGGGTCATATACTCTAATCCTTAAAAAGAAGAAGCAATTTGTATTCTACAACAACTTGTATAACAGTACTGAAGAAGACGATGATGATGATGATGAAATAGAAAACACCTTTTAAACAATTCACGAAACAGAAAACCCTTTAAAAATTAAAATCATATATATTTATGTATATATCAATAAAAACCGTAAACTCTAAAAATGTCTCACGTATTTGATAAATAAACTTTGAAACAGAAACTTTTTTTAAAATTATAAAAACGCATACTATGTATATCAATAAAAAAAAAAAAAAAAAAAAAACCACAAACTCTAAAATTTCTCACATATTTAATAAATTAGGAACTTTATCAAAATGAAAAAAACCGCAACGAATGCTTTTTTTAAAATTAAAACCCTCTCAACATTAAAAATTTTACCACATTTTTTCTGTTTAGAAACAAAATTACATTTCTGAATTTTGTATAAAAACCCCCACTAGTTTTACTTTAAGTGTCATTCAAGTTAAGTAAATTATCAGAAATGGAATCACATTTGAAAACCATTTTTAAAAAATCACAAAATAAAATCATTCTCCCTATAAAGGAGATGGATTTTAATCGTAATTACAAAATTACAAAGATGGAGCGTGTACAGACACGCTTCGGGATAAAAATTCGGTGTCTGGTAGAGAGAACTCATTATATATACCTACCGAGTATATTTAATGAGACAATAGACGATGAAATTATTGCGGAATTCGACCGCAATACATACTTCCTTTCCAAAATAAGGAAAGAAACCAGTGGACTTAACTATGAATTAACCATAAATGCAGAAACAACAGGTAATTTCTGGTAAAATAATTTTTATTTTTATTTATTTATTGATTATTAAATCTAATAATTAATTATTTTCGTTTAAGCTCAAGATACACCATAGAAATAAATTGAGTATTGAAGACAAAAAACAACAGCAACAACAACAACAAGAAACAGTACTTTGAATGATGAAGCTGCGATTTTTTTAATTTTTTTATTTTCTTTTTTAATAATAATATAGTATAACATATTTACTTAAATAAAAATGCTGTTGCAATTTTAATTTAACCATTTGTTTGTTTGTTATTTTTTTGTTATATAGTAAAAACATTATAATTACTCCTACACTTGATTGTAATGTATTAGTTTAATGGTATTCATTTTGAAAACTGTTTTAAATTGAAACAAATTACCACGACTTCACTTTAAGCAAAAACCGAACCCCCCCTTACTTTGAATGATAAAGCTTTTATGATGTTAATAATAATAATATAGTATTTCTATATAATAAATATAATTTAAAATAAAAAGTAAAAATTTTTTGTTTTATTTTATTCTTTATTATTAATTCATTTACATTTATAAATTCCCATCAACTTCTTAATCTATATATTTACATCTAGGAAAAAGTTTGATCATCATCATCATCATCTCGCATAATATCACTATACAAAGTTAAATTTGATGATGATGATGATGATGGTATTCTATAATGTCCCCATGCATAAGTATTAATACCATTATCTCTTATAAATCTCTTATCATCTAAATAGCTTAACGATAATTTACTAATATGTTGAGTATAAATGTTGTGAACCTTAGATCTAAACACATACATGGAATCATAATATAATTTTTTATCTAGCAAACATTTTCTAAAATCATCTATACTCAATTTGTTAGTGATACACTGCTTAACCCCTTTAATTTTTTTAATTTCTTTTTCTTCTCCATCTTTTTTAACTGAGTACATTTTTGCTCTTAAACCAATGAATTCTTTAATAACTTTACCATTACACTCATCCTTCATCATGCCTAAAACTTTCTTATTGAGAAGTGGGATATTGTAGACATTATCTATCGGATATGCAGACGTATCAAAATGAGTATTTATATCGCCTTTAATATCACTGTATAGGTCATCTGTTTTAATATCGTAAATAAAGGAATCAGTATCCATATAATTGAGTTTTATGTTTTCACAATATTTTGGTTTTATGTAATCATAGTGAAAATTATACATTTTCCATTTAGATATTTCTAAAACAGAAAATCCAATATAAATAGGTTTATTGTACACAGATTTAATTCTTTTCATTTGAATGACATGCATATTATCATGAATCTGAAGTGAACTATGAAAATTTGGTTTAGCTATAAGAGCCCTAGCTCCTAAACGTTTACCCCTACTCTCCCATTGACATACTATTTTAATATCTTTCCTCTTGTCGACGTTTTCCATAGTCTTTCCATATACCGCATTATTTAGCAATTTAAAAAAATTTTCTTCAAATGAATTTTTAGCCAGAGTCCTATGATGATTATTTAAATCAATATATTTTTTTAACCAATCCAATTGATTAAATTGAAGAATTCTATATATTTTCTTTAAAATTAATCCATGCTGTATACACTGCTGCAAATTACGATAATGTATTATATAGTTGGTTTTATTATTTAGATCAGTTATTAGTTTCTTTTGTTTCATGATTTCGATTTTCTTATTTTCAGAACAAAATGGTAAATCATTATGATAGTCATGCAGCATAGATGGATATTCTAGATCCACTTCTAATATATATCCCAATGGTGAATCTTCTGCTATATTATTAACGTTGAAATTTTCGAAATTCTCAACCCATTTGAAATTCTTATAGGGTAGGTATTGTGACATTGCATAACCATATAAGTTATTAACATCTAAATATATTAGATAATTTGATTCTTTGCTAGAATCATATTCACTAATATATTTATTATTAGCTACTGAATGTCGATTAGAACACTGTACAATACCACCCCTTATACCTTGAAGAACAAAATTGTAGATATTAATATCTGTCAACAACTCTAATTCTATTTCGGTTGTTTTTAGCATTGCATCCCAGGATAGACCTGGAGTGGTATAATATTGACATGGATCTAAATTATATATGCTTACACAAACTTTACGGAAATTTTCAAATATGTCACAAAGTAAAAGAACATCTACTTTTAGGTATAAAAGCAAATAATCCTTTAATGTTACACATTTAAATGTTGACCATACTTTTTCCGCATGTTCATAATCCTCTACACTACATGACTCATTACTTAATTTATTGAAGAATTCTGAACGAGGTGGTAATTGAATTTCATCAAGTCGATTAATTGAATCTAAATAGTCATACGGAAAGACTCCCTTACGTCTCATCAAATTGAATTCTTCAGGATTTGGATAGCTTGACTTTACTGTCGATAAATCACTGTCGGACAAATAACTGGCTAGCTTTGATATACTCGATGGCATAAACCTAAATGAATCGAGAAAACGTAACTCAAATGTAGCTTTTTCATTGACTGTAATTCTCTTTGATATGGATACATAAATCTCCTTATTTGAAGGTATTATATTTATATCACCTTCAATTGTTGAAAGCTGTCTTACAAACAGATGACAATCATATGCCGAGAGATTATGGAAAAATATAGGGATGAAATTTGAAATTTGATATTCTAAATTACACTGGTTATGGGCTGCACCCCTATATTGACCAGTTAGATGACAATGATCAGCTACTTTATTCTCATTAGTTAAAGGTCTAGAACAAATATGACAAGTCTTGCATTCATAATGTTGCATCTGTTGAAGGGGTGTTAAGGGGTTCATTGGTTTAACAACACTCAGATGTCTAGTGTAAATAGATAAAATATCATGAACTAAACTTTTAAAAAAATGTTGTGGTGCATCAACACCACTGTAAATTCTAAAAATATCTAAATCTGAATTATAAGAACACTTAATGTAATAGCTATAAGCAAATGGAATATGTTTTTGTACTGATTTTACATTAGATGAATTTTGTATATTAACTGATTCAAGTATACACTCGAAATCAGCATAGCCAACAAAAGGCACATTCATTTGCTTTTTAAAATTCATAAATCTAAGCTTACTGTTTTCTGAGTCGGGCATATACGTCACTACCCTATTACATTCTTTTTTATGTTTAATCAACGATGATTCCTCATGAAAATGTATTAAACAGCCATTGCATATATAGACTTTATTTTTATGGGATGTTAATTGGCTTCTAATTAATCTGTTAAAAGTTAAATATAAAAATAAAAAATTAATTAGTATACTTTTTTGTTAAAAAGTATAAAATATGTATTTACCTTGAAATATTTTTAATCCATATATAATGTGATTTTTCAACGTCCTCAAGCAACAACAAGTTGATATGATTAGATTTTTCCTTTTGTGTAAAATAATATGGACCGATTACTTTATTATCCTCATCTAGACCAAACACGTTAATACTAATATCACTGTTATTGGCTTCAAAGATTTTGATTGCATTAATCTGAAGTGGAAAACTCAAGTTTTTAAAATTTAAAACAATCCCGTTTTCCAACACAAGTACTTCATCTTCAATATTGATTATTTTGTATGATGTACATCTATTTGAATTTAAAACAACTGGATTCAATGCTGATATTAGAGCCCATTTAAAACAATACTCATCGTTATTTTGAACATTAATACAGGCAAACTTCCTCAGTATTGAGCGTGGTAGTGGAATATAGTTCGTGCCTTTTATACACTTGTATTGGTTAATATTCACTTCCAAATGCATAATTCGAATCAATGTCCAACCACTATCTCGCTCCTGGAATTCACTCATCTTTTTCACTATAACATCACATTGTTCATTGTAAATATTAAGGATATGTTCTCTTGTTGAATACATTTCAAGAATAATCATTTTAGTCTGATGTGACTTTATATCAATCATAGATGAATTATCAACATCATCATCATTATCTTCCTTTATCAATATGTATTCAGCGAACAACTCAATGTTGAATTTTATGTTATCATGTTCTTGTATATGCTTACATAATAATCTTATCACCTTTTCTCTGATTGAAGCTAGAAAACTCTCAGGTATTAACTCATTTTCATTCTCATTTTCAATCAAATATGTTGCAATACGATTGCTGAATGAAGATTTTATACGTTTTAAATTATCAACATCATCATCTTTATCTGATCTCTTAGAACAATTATATTTATGTTCATTTGTTCTTTTATGATAAGACCACTTTTTTCTTAGAATAACTTTTTCACAATCATCACAAAAAATATTTATATTTTCACCATTGTTATTACCTTCTGTTTCAGTGTGTGTGTGTCGGTGCCATTCCTCTCTATCTGAGAAATGTTTTTTGCAGGTCGTACACTTAAACGATGAGGAAGGACCATTATGAAACCGTTGAATATGACGTCTTAAATTATTATTCAATGTAAATAATTTTTTACAAAATTCACAAATAAATCTATCGTTCATTTTTTTACGTTGCTTTCTTTTTAGAACTTATTACGTGAGTGCGTTAGAAAGAACTTTTAAACTAAGAATTATTTTATTAGCTGTAAACAAACCTCATTTATATAGAAAAAGGTATGTGTACCTACAAGTTTTTATACCAAACACATTCATACATATCAATGAAAAAACCACAACAGAACTTTTAAAAAATTTCAAGCACATTAATAAATAAAATATATATATGTAATAGTATATTTATTTTTGAGGTTTTTATTTCTTATCAACTTTGTTGTGTATGGTTAGGATCAAGCTTTTGTATTCAAACAACTTAATTAAATCAACTGTTTCAAACACACATTCATACATATCAACGAAAAAGAAAAAACCACAACAGAACTTTTAACAACAGAACAACAATACAATAGGGTGGCACTTATATCATCGTTGTTACTTTTCTCATACAAAATTAGTATACAAATCCTAACCAACCCCAGCCAAACCCCCCGCCCAAACCCCCGCCCAAACCCCCACCCAAACCCCGACCAAACCCCGGCCAAACCCAGGCAAGCCAAGCCAAGCCAAGCCAAGCCAAGCCAAGCCAACCCAAGCCAAGCCAAGTCGTGCCAGCCCAGTTGCCGAATCTCATTACTCACACACAATTTCAAACAATTAACTTGACCACCCACGGACGAAGCGAATACAAAGAAATTATAAAACCACAAATCTTAACGCGCCAAGAAATATTATTAAAATATAAAAACCACAAATCTTAACGCGCCAAGAAATACACTTTTTCCAGGGATGGAAACAACACTACACTCTCTTTGTGTAGCGTACCAATCAACTAACTTAAAATGCCGACTGTAGCGTAGGCATGATCCCAAAAATGTATGGGATCCTTGATCGCCAAGCCTCACATTCATACTACTGAGCTACTACGCATTATTTCAGAAATACTTCATAAGTTTAAGTGCATTCTAATATTTAAACATGCAAAAATTGTGTTTTTGAGAAAAAGGATATATGGAAGTTACCCCCGAGTTTTCACCAAAAAAACTTATTCAAATACTACGCATGATTTCAGATATATTTACTAATTTTTAGGGCATTCTAATCACAAATGCACCTAAAATTTAGTTTTGTCAGGAAAAAGGATATATGAGAGGTAGTCATCTCCTTTAGCTAAATGAAACAAAATTTGCGATAGAAATAAAATGTATCATTAAAGAAATAATTACTTGCCTTTAGTTTATTCTTATCATAAATGCAGCTAGAATTTAGTTTCTCATAAAAAGGATATATGTCCTTGCACTAAAATGGACAACATTTTCAAAAAATCTAAGACACATGATTTCGGAGAATGTTACTAATTTTTAGTAAATTCTAATCACAATTGCACCTAAAGTTTAGTTTTTTAGCAAAAAGGGTATATGAGAGGTAGTCAAAGGACGTGAATTAAAATTTACGATAGAGATAAAATTTATCATAAACGAAATACTTAGTTGCCTTAAGTTCATTGTTATCATAAATGCAGACAGAATTTAGTTTTTAAGAAAAAGGATATATGAGAGGTAATCATGTCCTTGCACTGAAAGAAATAAGATTTACAACATAGTTAAGATGCATAATTTTTTTAATATATATATATTAAGTTTTATTGAATTGGAATAATGAATGCAGCTTAATATCTTTAATATTTAAGAAAAAACGTTATAGGAAAGTAGTCATGTCTTTGCAGCGAACCAAAGAAAATTTATAACATCACTAAATTTTAGGTAGCAATGTTATGTCCTAACAAAAATTTTAAATAAAATTAAAATTCAGGATATGAGGGATGAATGTCCTTGCACAGATTTTTTTTCAAATCTAAAATTTTTCTCAGCCTAGAAACATAGAACAGTGTATGTAATTTCATATTTTTTCTATAACTACGCCACTTTTTTCGATGCAGTACACATATTTAATTTTTTTTGGGGGATTTCAATAAATTTGGAGAAAAATTAAAATAAAAATTTTTATTGAATAAATTTAAAAAAATTTTTTTTTTGCCGATTTGATAATTTTTAATAAAAATAAAATTTTTTTGATTTTAAACTATTTAGCAAATCAAATATTTCGTAGGGGTTGATATTACTAAACGCAAATGCTTAAAACTAGAGAGATAATCGTGGTAGTAATCTAGATTAACTCCTTTAAGACTTTACCCCATTGTTAAATATAAAGTAATATGTCGATATTTTAAATTGCCTACTTCATTTCTTTTAATTTTTTTTTGTTAAATTTTTATTATATACTCAAAAATGTTTGCCTCTTTGTCTAAAAGGCTGTAAGGTATGTATCTCCTGAATAACAAGAAAATTTAATAATATTATTAAAATTCATATAACTTGCTGTCTTTTAGTCACCTTCCTGCAGGTTAAACACACATCTGTATAACTTTTATTGATCACGGTTACAGTGCAGTGACGTGTAGTTGCATTCCTGGTCAAGCGTTTGAGTTATTTTTGGTATTTTGTACACTTACTCAAGCACTTACAGGTGGATACCCACACACATACCTACACATACACACACACGACCATGCATATGCCCAAACAGCGAGGCAAATGTATATATTAACACTCCTACAGAGAGAAAGACCGAAATAGAACCACGTACTTGGAAAAATTCATGTTTTAATGGGCGCGCTCTGTGTGTGCCAACATGCATACCTGTCGGTTTAATGGTCCCTTGGAAAATTCAGTTTTACAGCCGCTACCACACACTACACACACACACACACTTTGACCTGCCCATACATGTGCACCATTCCTTATAAAATCCACTGTTATAGTATAATGCCTTGTTAACAATTCAATTGAAGGTTCATAAATGTTTCACTATTGTCTCTGCTGGGTGAAAGTCTTAAGATAGCTTACAACTAATAATAATAATAATTTATTTCTACTTTACTCTGAATATTATTTCTTAATCATCCCAATTTCAAAATTTTTTAATTCTTTTCTTTTTATTACGACTAATTAATTAATTACGTTTATTTAGCAATATTGGCAAAATTGGCTTAATTTAAAATTAATACTTAAACCAGTAATTTATTAAGAAAATTGTTAAAGGAACGTTTAGCTTTCATCTCTATCACTTTTATACGTTTTCTAATCCACTTCAACATACTTTCTCGAACACTCGAAGAAAAATTTTCTTTGTGAAATTACACTCTCTATTTTATTTTGATTTAACATTTCAGTACTTTTAAACCAAAATCAAGAATCATGTTAAAACAAAGTTATTTCAAGTTAAATCAACATGAATATAATTTAATGTAGTCGTTTTACTTATAATAAATAAAAGTAAAACGACTACATAACTTGAAGTGATTGTATACTGGTACAGGCATCAGCATTTTTTTATTTATTTACTTATACGTTCCGCCACATTACTTTACCATTACTTTATAATATGTTTTCCATGCGGTTTGTAAATGATTTAGCAAGTAGGGACATTGCCAGATTTACATGAAGATTTCATTAATAAGACTTAATAAATTCTAAAATTTAATTAAAAGAAAATATATTGGAAAGAGAGTAGTTTTTTCTTGTGCATGATAAAATTTTGGTGAATACACTTATTACGTCGATAAATTGTATTTATTGCAGCGACCTTACGGTAAACTAATAGAACTATAAAAACTTTTTTCATTTGGACTTTCATACAAACCATAGCACATGAATGCAATAACAGCATCACCGTTCTCTAGAAAAATCGTTTAACTTCCAAACTTGAAATATTTCAGCTGCAAATATTTGCATTTAAAAAGAAAACCAATTTGTGTGAGTAACTGAAACGAAGTATTTACTGTACGTTTAAAAACTCGAAAATTTGTTTTGTATTAAATCCAATAAATAAAAGTTTTTTTAATGAATGAATCAAGTCAAAAAGTCTTAAAAATAATTACTTGAAAATTGTCACGCAGAAGAAAATAGTAGTCAAGAGAAGTCACGCGTGAGAAAACGTGAGCCTGAGTTATACAATTTTTTCCGTCAGATTAAGTAATAAAAACTTTAAAGTGGTATTTTTTTAATGCTTGCATGTAAAAAGGAGTATTAAAAATACATATGTCACGCATGACAATGCGCGTAGAAATATTTTTATGCTTAATATAAGACGATAACAAAGAAAATAATTTTTTTTTTGATTTTTTAACAATTTTGATTTACCGTCACTTAATCACATGTTTTCTGTGTAAATAATTATTGATTGTAGCGAAGGTTTTCATATTAATAAATTTTCTTATAATGTTGAAGGTGGGAGTATTATTTATGTAAGTCAAAAGTTGTCACACGTGAGAGGACGTCAGCATGAGTGATCATAATTTTTTTCTTGGTGAGATTAGATGATACAATTTTTAAGGACGTTAGAGGGGGTTGTCTTTAATGCGTGCTTAAATCAAAATAAAAAGTCTACAAAACACGTGTTAACAAATTGTCACGCATGAAAACTCGTAAGGGTGAGTGATCCAATATTTTTTCTTTAATTTAAAAATAACAACAGAGAAAACAACTCTTTTTACTTTTTTTTTATACTTTTTATATACTGTCACTTTGATTTCAAATAACGTGAGTGGTTGCAATTAACGTTTGAGTGTAGTAAAGTTTTCCATAATAAAAATTTAAAGTTCTTGAAAATTCAGAAAAATTAATATAATATTGCAAGTGATTGTAATTATTATTAATGTTAGTAAAAAGTTATCATGCATGGTAGAACGTGAGCGATAAACTAAAAGTCTTAAAAAACAAGTGCTTAAAATTTTTAAGCGGAATAATGCGTGAGCGTGTGTTAAAAAATATTTTTTTCTTTAATATAAGAATAATAAAAAAGAAAAGAACTCTTTTTAAAATTATTGAAAAATTTTTGTATACTGTCACTTTGATTTGAAATGACGTGAGTAACGTAAGTAACGCTACACTCAAACGTAAAGATTTTCATAATAAACGGGCCTGTTCTGCAAATCACGACGTGTCAAATCACGGTGATTTCAAAAAATTAAATCATTGCTTTTGTAAATTGCACGATTTATAGCGTTGGAAATTGGAAGAAAATATTCTATTATAAATTACAAAAACTTAAAATACAATAAAGACCCACTATCAAGTCAGCTATTAGCAGTTTACTTTCGAAATCGCGTGGTTTGAAATCACCGTGATTTACAGAACAGGCCCGAAAAATTTTTTGTTTTTGAAATAAAAAAAATTAATGTAATGACGCAGCTGAGTGTATTCTTAATGAGTCAAAAGTTGTCATGCGTCAGAGGCGTGAGTGATGTTTTTTTCGTAAGATTAAGTAATGCGTGCTTAAACCAAGTTAAAAGTTTCTAAAATTAAGTCTTTAAAAATTATCATTCGTGAGTGGGCGTTAGCGCGATCGTGAGTTTAGCAAAAACACTTTTTTTTCTTAAATTAAAAAAATAGCAAAAAACTAACAATTAAGTGTACTAAAGCTTTTTGAAAATTAAAAATATTTTATATAATGTCGTGAGGTGAGTGGTTTACTAGTTTAATTCTAAAGTTGTCACGCGTGAGAGGACTTGAGGGTGAATGATACAATTTTGTTGGTGAGATGAAGTGCTAAAAACTTTAAAAAATTTCTTATTTGTTTTAATGCGTGCTTAAAGCAAAATAAAAGGTCTAAAAAAGGAGTATTAAATGATTGTCATACGTAATCGTGAGTAAAAAAATATTTTTTTGCAACAATATAAAAATACAAGTACAAGCTGGTACGCGTGAGAATATGTTAACCGCGGGGGATAAAATTTGTTTTATTGGTGAGATTAAGTGGTAAAAACTTTCAAACATGTCAAGAGGGAGGCTTTCGAAGTTTGATTTAGAAAAAAACCATTTCAAACCGTTTCGTTGTAATTATTTATGGCTAAAAAATTGGTAAAGTTGGCTATAGTGCAGTGGTTCAAATTTTATTTGGTATAATTAATTAAGGCGACCTTTCACTAAGTCCTAACTTGCACTATGCTAGTCTTATTGCTAAGCTGATTATTTAGTTAGGAGAGAGAGAGAGAGAGACGAGAGAGACGAAAAAACGTTTGTGCTCCCCTCGTCTCTCTCCCTCTCTCTCTTCCACAAACTAATCAGCTTAGCAATAAGACTTGCATAGTGTAAATTACGATTAATCAAAGTGATCTGAACGTTGCCAATTCTGTTGCCCTTTTTAATAAAATAACTTGATTATTTGCACATGTGCTCATGGTGATTTAGTAGAATAAAATTAATAAATGATAGGCCTTGCGAGACAGATTGTGGCTTGAACAATATAACCGCTATCTACTCTAGCGATTAATTCTGATACTGAGTAATGTTCTATAATATAAAATGTTTGCTGGGTTAAAGCAAATGCATTGCTTTGTTTTTATATGTACATAAATGTGTGGGTGTGCATGTGCGCTTAAAAGTACTAAGTAGGTTTAGTTTTCTTCTATTTCAACCTGGATGAAAAAAATAGTGGGAGGAAAAATAAAAAAAAACTAATCCACTTTGCTATAAATCGTTCTTAGAGCTTTAAAGAGTTTTTAAAAGGTTTTGTGTAAATGTAAATACTATTTTAGTGTGCTCATCTATATAGTTGTATATGTGTGTGTATGTGTGTGTGTGTGTGTTAGACTATCTGCATACTTTTGCATATACATTAGTTAAACTTGCAACTTTTGACTGCTGTGCATAGTAGCAGCAGCCTACAATTGCAACATATACAAGTGACAGTGAAAAATTTGCTTAGTCGTTTTAAAAGAATGACACTTTGTTGGCATGTTGAACTGAAAGGAATGCACATACGAAATGCAAACGGCAACAGCAATTTGATACATATGAAAAGGGATGCATAAGCGGCTAAATAAAACGAAAGAATTGGAAAATGTCACACAGTTGTTTCATTTAATTTCTATTGTTGTCAGCAGGTCACAGTTGACATTAATACAGTTTTTATCATGGAATGATTTCTTTTTGTTATTTTTATTTAAGCTTTTTCAGCTCTGTTGAACTCACTAACACTCACTACCACTCACTCTTTTGCAAATAGTAATTTGCGTATAAAAATTCTGGATCTTGTTTTCCAGTAATTTTTATGAAAATTAATCAACGATTGTAGTCAAGAATTTCTTTTGTTGTAAAAAAAAATGAAAGAAATTGTCAGGCGCACCATAAAAACTGCAAATGAAATTCCAATAGCAATTCACTTACCGACTGTTCTGACTGGCACACAGACGTAAAAGATTTGCCTGACAAAAGTGTGGCTTTCCGCACACGAAATCACATACATGTGTGTGTGTGTGTTCTTGTGTTTTTTTTTTGGCTTTTAGCCAAAAATTTGCATGCAGCCGGAAAATATTTGAGTCCAACTTGCAGGTTACACCATCACAGTGGCATTGTTCGACTGCCAGCAGAATATTTAGTTGTTTTTTAAACTTGTTATCTGTTAAGTGTATTGAAGGTAGTTTTGTGTTTTTAAATTTGATTTTACCAACTACAATATCTGTTTAGTTTAGGCAGTTTATTTAGAGAAGTTTTATATGACCTTTAAAGTTATTTTATGTTAGTTTCTTTTTCTTATTGTATATCTGTTATATTGTGGTAAGACCAACCACAATACACTGCTCCATCGCTCTAACACAGAAGTCTGTTTCGAATTGTTAACATGTTGGTACAAGAAAATTTCTATTGAAATTATTTTAAAGCTTTTCTAATGCCGCAAGGCTTTTTCTTAAAAAAAAAAACTAAAAACCGGCTTCCTTTATTCTTTATTTCAAGGTTAGTAAAAGTTAAAGCAAATACTACTTTCAAAACTTTTATTAAAAATACTAGTTTAATATTGGTTACCAATATAAATATCTTAGTTTTGCAAACATCAAATAAATTAAAGTTTTGGAAAATAAAATGGGACATTTTTTTCTTTAAAGGTGAAATTCATGGATAAAGTAACAGTAGTAAATAATTTATGTAATTCATACAAAATATCAAAAAATAAACAAAATAATCAGGACAATCATAAACGAAATTCCGCGAGAAATTTATATTTTTTCCAATTAGAATTTTTTTGTTTTCCCTATTACTTGCTATTATTTGAAATTATTGCCTGGGAAAAATTTCTCGCCTAATTTTATTCATGATTGCTCTCAATATATTATATTTAAAAACAATATAAAAATCATCTTGAAATATATTTTCACTTAATTTAAAAAATTAATTAAATTTGGAATGATTTTTGATTTGAGAAAATACCTTTTAACTTAAGGAGCGTTTTTAATCCAATTAAACTTAGTAATAATAATTTTTAAAGGAGTTTTATCTACAAAACTTAAAAATAATTTCTTTGTATGAAAAAATTCGTTATAATCAGATTTCACTATAATCGTGGGTATGAATGTAGATTGGTGACAAAAATCATGAGAAGTCGTTAGTTATGCTCGTTAGTTCATTGTAACCGGATGTTTAAAACTGCTAATACGTCATTAAAAACAGTTGGTGTTAAAAAAAGAAAGACAGCTTACTGCAACCGGTTATGCAATCCGGTTTTGCTAGTCCTTTTTTTTTTGTTAAAAAAGCAAAATTTATAAAAATTGCACTAAAAATTGATTTATTAAAAATAAAAACCGGTTACTGAAACCGGTTTTCGTTAGCACGTTTTCGCTAAAATGGAAAACTTTAAAAAAGTTTTACTAAAAGTCTTTATAAAAGTAAATAAAAGCCGGTTACTGGAACCGGTTATGCAATTTGGTTCTTCTAGTTAATTTTTTTTATGAGAAAAGGAAAATTTAAAAAACAGAAATCAATTTAATAAAAATAAAAAACGTTTTCTGGAACCGGTTATTCAATCCGGTTCTTTTAGCCCATTTGTTGTAAGAAAAGAAATATTTTAAAACAAGTTTCACTAAAAATCAATTTAAAAAACAATAACAACCGGTTACTGGAACAGTTGTTCAATCCGCTTTATCTAGCAAGTGTTTGTTAAAAAAATTAATTTAAAAAAATGGCACTAAAATACTATTTAAAAAATCGGTTCCAGGGTTATTAAATCCGGTTCTTCTAGTAAGTTTTTCTAGGGAAAATCAATTAAAAAAATAAAAACCGGATATTTTTTTAGTTGATTTTTGTTAAAAAAGGAAAATTTTAAAAAATTGCACTAAAAATCTTTAAACATTATACAAGCCGGTTATTAAACCCGGGTTTTCAATCCGGTTCTTCTTACAGGTTTTTTTTGATGAAAACAGAAAATTTTTAAAATAACACCAAAGTTCAATTAATAATATAAAACCCGGTTACTGGAAAATTGGATTGTGAATCTGGATTTTCAATCCGGTTCTTAAGCTCGTTCTTCTTTTGTTGAAAATTAAAAATTTAAAAAATTACACTAAAAATCAATAAAAAATAACATTTCGTTACTGAAACAGATTACCCAATACGGTTGTGCTTGCCTGTTGTTGTCGTTGCAACCGGGGTTCGTTACAAACGAGCTCTACTGTATTTCAAAATTTTACATTTTCCAATATGTATTAACAATCTAAATCATATTGATTTGTTTTTAATTAATAAAAAATAAATAAAACTGGATTTTCGAACCCGTTACATGAATCGGATATTGAAACTGCTTATTCGAACCGGGTTTTTGTTAAAAACGTAAAGTTTTAAAAAGTTACGCTCCTTTGAATTATCGGAAAACAAATTTTCAATATATATAAAATATATAGCATATAAATTTTCAGGAATGTTTGTGATTTAATCGTGTTAATATTTCTAATCATTTCGCATGGACTTTTATTAAACATATCGCTAATTTAACCGGTTATTTGAACCGGTGGCTGAATACGGTTATTCGAACCGGGTTTTTGTCAAAAAAATTTGTCTGTTAATAATTTTTTTAATTTATTTAAGAAAATAAAAACTGTTTATTTGAACCGGTTC
This sequence comes from Tachina fera, assembly GCA_905220375.1. Taxonomy (NCBI): domain Eukaryota; kingdom Metazoa; phylum Arthropoda; class Insecta; order Diptera; family Tachinidae; genus Tachina; species Tachina fera. The sequence goes on from LR999963.1 coordinate 185,522,218, forward strand.
CTGAAACCGGTTTTGCCAAAAAAAATATAATTTTAAAAAATTCATCAGGAATGTTTGTTATTCAATCGTGTTAATATTTATAACTATTTCGCAAGGACTTTTATTAAACATATCGCTAATTTACCAGAGTTAGTGAAACAGAATTAGTAATTTTATCGTTCTTGTGTAATAATTGCATACAAGTATCTTGTTTATTTCACTATTGAGAGAGAAATAAAATTTTTCCTTTCCATTAAGTTGTGTGCAAATTTAAAACTTCAAACAAACTCCTTTTCTGGCAAACTGAGTTATGATGTTGTTTGAGTAAATTACCGATATGTATAAACTTATATTATGTTATGAAAATGCATACATACCAAACCTCTTTTACTACATGCTTAACTTGGAGGTCATAGTTCAAAAACTATGAACTACAAAAATGTTTCACAACATGAAATTGTTTTGTTTATATGTATGTGTGTAAACTTCAAAGAGGTCATTCATATATTAGATGTATTTAATTTAAAAGTAAATATGGTTTTGTTTAAAACATCAACAAAAAAAAAACAAAAAGCTTTAGGTTAATCAAATAAAAGTTTGGAATTATTTAAAGTGAAGTTTTTATAATAAAATTATCTAGAAATCATTGAATGTACAGACATAAGTTTTAAGCAAAAGTAAACAAATGTTTGTTTCAACTTTTAATGACTTTAAATTTATTTACACACACACACAAATATATACATACACATAAATATGTGTGTTGCAAAGGCACACAAGCAAAATATGCTTCATTAATATTTTGCTCCATTTATATGTGACAAATAACTTTCCTAAGGAAATTTTGAAACTGTAACTTTGTGTTTGATAACAGAAATGTAAAACTTCAGACAGCTGTTTTAATCTGACATGACACAAGTTATGTGTGTATATATATATATATATGTGTGTACATATATGTGTATTTATTAACCCTCTGCCCTATTAATTGCACTGTTAAGTTTGTAGTGTATGGAGAATCATTTGTCAAAGTTTTATTTGAATAAAATTTGAACGTTATAAAAAGACTGATTTAAAAGGAAATGTAATCAAAAGACTGTTTAGATTCAATATGTTTTTCTAAAAATTAGTCTAATTTAACACTTTGGGGCATTTTAAGTTTTCTTCCATTACCGGTTGGCAGAAGAAGGTGAAATGTGTTTTTGTGTGGATTGCAAGCAAAATCATCATCATCATCATTATCATGAAAGCAAAATATTATTCATATACATTCATATGTACATGCATACTCGTATTAATATTGCCTGTGGCCTGGAAATGGCAAAAACTTTTTCCATTTGAGAAGTTGTATAGGAAGTTATTATCACAACAAAGTTATTTAAACCAAAAAAGGATTAGAAATGTAGCACACTTGCTCACACACAAACACACAAATATTTATTTGCACAGATATTAAAAAATATTATTTAAATGAATTTAAATGTTTTAATAAATCAAACATATATTTGTTCACCCTCTGGCCCTCTTTAAATTACAGAAGTACGCCTTAAATTAAAATTTTTTATTTAAATAATTAAAACATTTTATTTATTTTTTTTTGCTAATACTCTTAAGCATTTACTTGCTTACAATGATCCATTTACATACCTACAAATATAAAACATTTTTTGTATAAATTTAATGAGCCGAAACCATATCATTACAATTTTAATTGAATTTATTTACATAAAAGAATTAAGTGGATTAATTATTTATTTATTTTTCTTTTGAAATAAAACGAATAGGCCACTGCTAAATATTGTATTGGCAGGGATGAATTTGCATAGTGGGGTTTAATTTTAATTAAAATTTCTGAGAAATTGATTTGGGAAAACATAAAAAATATCGAAGAATATTTAGTTTTCTAATTTATTCTAAATAATTTTTTTGGGTATACTTGATGTAAATTTTCATTTCAGGCGTCATAAAGAATTAAAGTAATTTATATTTTATTTGAAAGCTTGCAAAATAAGGCTTTGAATACTGGATAATTGGTATTGTTGATTGGATAAAAAAATTTCGAGTTTCATGCATAAGGAATCCACTGCCATTAAAAAACAAAATATGTTATCAGTGCGTCAAAAGCAACTACAGAAAACTCCTCAAATATGCATTGCAAACACAGCTAATAAATACAATTAACAAACAAAAATCTCGCACTGAAAAATATAAAAATTTGTAGTATCATTACCTATGCTAAGTTGGTCACGTGCGACATGATAAATGCAAAATTTATTTTTTTAAATATGTTGCATACTTTTCATTTACTTAAATTTAGCTTTCACATTTATTTATAAACCATTTAGATATATTCGAATGAAAAGTCACTAAACCCCAAATTGTTTCCTTTCGATATATTTTTTACACTTTTTTTTTCTAAACGTTCTTATCCTTTCACTTTTGTTGTCTAAAGCTATTCACAGGGTAAAAAGAGTCAAAAGAGAAGTCATAAGAAAATATAGCATTGCAAAAAACTGCACATTTTGAGGTCACGTGCGGCACTGAAAAACCTTATTGCTTAGCACTGCGCCCAAAAGCCCATCAAATATTCAGTTCAAGCAGAGATATTTAATACTATTAAAATACAAAAAAAAAAAAAAAAAATACTGAAAAATACAAAGATTTGTGATGAAAGCACCTGTATTAAGTTGGTCACGTGCGACATCGTTAAAGTAAAATTACTACCACTTGTGCCCTCTAAAACTTTTCAGCGTATAAAAATATTCAAAAAAAGATAGATTAGAAAATATGGCTTTGCAAATAATTGCACATTTCAGGTCACTTGCGACATTCAAAAACATTATCACTCCGTTGAAAATTCATTCGTAAAGCCCACCTAGATATTATAAGCAATTGAAATATAGCAAATCTTGCTAAAAAAATATAAATATATGTGATCTTGGTACTCATATAAAGTATATCACGTGCGACATCGTAAGTGTAAAATAAGAAATAGGTTGGAAATTTTTGGTGTTTTTGCTACGCAACTCTTATTTGCATTTCACTCTTGCTTAAGGAGTTCGTAAGTAGACTTTAACAGAAAATCTTTTGAAATAAGTTAACAAATTTAGGGTTTTCTTATAAAAAAATTATATAACATATATTTTTTTATTATTTAAATTTAGGTGAATAAAAAAAAAATAATGAGGCGCTGGAAAAAAATGTAAGGAAGATAAATTATGACTACAATACAATAAAATAAAAAACAGAGAAAGAATTCGAAATGTTTGGGAATAGCGAAAGGCGTGAGCTGAATGCGAAAATTAAATGATTGAAGAAAAAGCAGAAGAAAGAGGCAAAGCCGCTAGAAGCTAGCAGAAATGCGATACAGCGAATAAGTGTAAAGCCAGCCTTACAAATGTAGGCCAACGTTTGCAAAAAATTAAGAATTCGGCATCGCATTTTTAATTTTTTGCCATGAAAAACAAACAAAAATTTAGTTTTATTAAAAAGAAAAGATCAACTGAAACAATGTAAATATTATAATCAAAAAAATGTCACATGCGAATGTTTTTAAAATATATTTAAAAAACAAATAATTTTCGAGTAAAATTCAAATTATTTTATAGAGTAATCAGTGCAATACATTCAAAAATAAATCGCACTTAAATGTTGCTTCGTGTGTTTGTCACATGCGAATGTCTTGATTTTCTTGCAAATTTTCTTTAAAACTAAAAATTGGTCAAAATCATACTAAGCACCAATTTTAGGAGTAATCTGTTATAAAAATATTTTTACTTTTTTTACGGTCACGTTCGACATCATTGAAATACACATTTAGGAGTTTTGCAAGTAAAATTTTTAAATACTGTTCCCTTAAGCTTATTGAATAATTAAATGTGTATTTATTTTATAAATTTAAAATGAAACAAAATGTTGACCTCAAAAGACTTCTCCTTTAGTCATATGCGAATGCCTTGGTATTTTGCAAGTAGCTTGAAGTCTTTAAAATGCTGAAACTAAAACTAAGCGCTAATTATCGGGCTAATATGAAGCTTATTAGCAAAATAAAAATCTGTTTTATTTAAATTTATTTTACAGTCGCGTTCGACATAATGAAAATGTCCATAAAGGACTTGTGCAAGTAAATTTTTAAGATACTGATGCCTTAAGCTTATTGAATACATTAATATGTGAAGGTATTTATTTTAAACATTTAAAAAATTAAATGAAATAAAACAAAATCGTTTAGAATAAAGTAAAAGTTATTTTAAATGAAAAAAATTATAAAAATGAATATTAAATTAACATTTTATGTGGCATAAAATATAAAAGTGAATTATTTGCAAGTTAAATTTCATAGAATTGTATGCATTTTATCATTTCATTTTCAATGCTATATTAAAATAAAATAAAATAATTTGCAATTCAATAAACATTGTAGAGCAACAAATACACTGACATTAAACACTCGCTTATAGTCGCACGCATACAAGCAAGGGTGGGAGTTTACTGGTATGAGAGAGAGAGATGGGGTGTTAAAGAGGAGTAAAGAAGTTTTAAAGATAATAGTTTTAAATCTAGATTAAATTTTAATGATGTAAATACAAATTAAAAAAGTATTAATAATTTCTTTTTTGCTATAATCCTCTTTATGTCCACGCTTGTTTGTCATGGCCATTTGAAGACAATTATTTTTAATTAATTTTTTTTTTAATAAAATAAATTTTCAATAATATTATTTACACTTTTTTTCTTTTTTTTGTACGCAATTATCATTGGAAAAAAGACCTTCAAAACTAAACTTTTGTACATTTTATTTTAATTAAATTTACCTGCAGTGTAATTTGTTCGGATAACTTTTTCGTGACAATAGGACAATACATATGAAAAGGGAAACCTAAAGTTTTATTCTAAATTAAGGAAAACGAAATAAACATAAAAATTTCACAGTCCAATTCATTTGTAAAATTGATTTTTCACTTCATTAATATTAAATTTTACTTCCGCTGAAAAATACAAAACTTTTTTCTAATATTTTCAACCTTTTTTTGTGACTACAGTTTTTCTCTCTATCTCTCTCTCTCTCTCTTCCTGCTGCTGCTGTTGTTGTTATGTGGAATTGTTTTTTGTTTCAATAAACCAACAAGTGTTTGAATTAAGTAAAAAAATTTAAACGTCCGCTGGAAAAGTTTTGTTATTTATTAAAAAAAAAAATTTGCAATTAAATTTTTTTGCCTTTAAGAAAAATGACTGCAAATTCACTTGTTTTGAAATTATGAAATGACCTTTGAGCAACTGTTCATGCGTACATAAAGTGGGCGTAGTTTAAAAATATAACAACCAAAAGAAATAATCCTAAAAACATTACAGGCCAAAATCTGAGTGTACGATTTAAAGGAGCCTTTAAGAGAAACAATGCGTAGACAAAATGTTTCCTTTATCAAATTTATGTTTGTACGCTCGTAAGCACGGGGCAAACTATGCCACTCGTTATCGAACAAAATAACGAAATATTTCCATAAAGTTTATATGGAAAAATTTTAAATTTCGAACCGTATCGACTGCCATAATTTGCTCCAGATTTTAAGGTCTCTACAAATTGCTGGATTTGATTTTTAAATTTAATCATGTTAGGTCTTTACAGTTATAAAAACCGCATTTAATAACCGCTTCTAGATTTCAATTGTAAAAACCTAATTTTATAACCGGTTCGAATAATGTTTGCAAAAATCGGTCGTAGGGACCGGTTCTCAAACCGATTGTAAAATCCATATCTGAAACTGGTTGTAGAAATCAGTTCTAAAAATCTTATTTGCAAACCACTTGTAGAAACTGCTTCCAAAAACCGGTTCCAAAAACCGGTTGTAGAAACTGGTAAAAAATCTATATTTAAAACCACTTATAAAAATGGTTGGTAAAATCATTTCTAAAAACAAGTTGTATAAACCGTTTTTAAAATCGTTTGTAAAAACCGGTTTAAATGTAATAATGGCATCCATGTCTTTACCTTTTACAAGCGTTATTCTTTTAGGTTCTAATAATCACAGTTTAACAAAAAGCCCCTAGAGCTTAGCTCTATACAAATCATAACATTTTATATTCTTTACAGCTTTTCAGCACACAATGTTAAATAATTCACTGCTAGAATACCACGATGTTAAGTTTGCTGTTCCTTACATAATTCTGTCTGTTTAGCAGATGCATTGCCGTTTATATGCTTAAAGGCTGGTACTCACTCTCCTACAAAATTTTTCGGCTTTTGTGAAAAGGAAAACCGGATCTTATCTAAAAATTTTAATGATTTTCTAGGATAGTCAGTACTAGTAGCCTAAAGATAAATAATATAGAAGAATTTAAGCAAAGTACAGAAACTCGCAGCAGCTTTTCAATTGTTACTAGCGTTTAGTCATGTCGTTAGTTTCTTAGTAAAAAAATAGCTTTCAAGGAACTCAATAAGATCCTGAACATATCGTCGCTGTTTTATCTAACTGACCTATCTTACATTTGTAAAATTTTACAGGAGTGCAGCTTTTATGATTGTTTTCTACATGCATTCTTATGGAAACGTCTGAAATAGTTTTACTTTTATATGTTCAACAGTAATGTTTACAGTCATAAAAATTTTAGACAACGTTTATTATGACTCATAAAGTCTAGTAGTGGGTTTAACAAATTTTTAAAAAAAAAATTTCAGTTAGGTTGGTTAGTTAAAACAGCGACGATATGATACGGAAGTTGTACAAATCTGTATCATTTCTAATGATTTTAACATAGAGTTCTCATTTGAAAAAGTTTTCTTTTGGGATAACTATTCAGTAAATCCAAAGTCATTTTCATGATGTTAAGTAAATCTGTGGGCAAATTACGGCACTCGTTAACGGACGAAATTACGAAATATTTCAATAGATTTTATATGGAAATATTTTAAAATTTCGAACGGTATCGAGTGCCGTAATTTGCCCCCTGATTTTTTTATGCTCTTTTTAATAAGTTCGAAGTATTTTATTGTCCTTAACTTTTAGAGAGTTCAAAAAAACTTATCACCACCTATTGAAAGGTAAAAATCACTGTATTAGTTATAAAGCTTTGAAATGCAGTTGACATTCCTATTGGAAACTTTGCGGGTTCGATGTTATTTGCTTAAAGAAGTTAATAATTAACTTCTTAAATAATTATCTGGGTGTTGTTGATAAACGCTTCTTTTAAAAGTCTAATATACACACTTATTGACACTTTGAAAGTAGAGATAAAGTAGTTCTTAAATAATTTTTTTCACTGGGTTCCGGTTCGTTCTGGATTTGTTTTTCTGGTTTTTTATATCTACGTTGGCAATAGAACGTCATTGTAGAATCATAAGGCTGCTGCTGCTTGTTTCTGGCATCTGCATTGGCTAATGTGTTTGTGTGGTTGTACATTTCTTAATGAGCAGAATGTGTGACATTATGGCTGTTGTTATGCTTTATATTTTTATGTTATTTAGCTAAAAATGGCCCTATTTAACCGACTGCGCGACGCAAAGAAGGGTATTGTGTTTATTAGCCTTTGTCTGTATGTACGCTCAGGCAAAAGTTTTACATTAATTCAATAATTTCCAATTAATATTATATAGAAAATGTACACTAAGATATTTAAAAATAAATAAAATTAATAAATTAATAGTTTAAATTGATATTTTTCCATACTGAAATAAGAAATTTCAACAGTACTAAACTTTCGTTAATGATTCTTATTAATTCAATATGGTTTTTACTGATGTTAAGCTGTGTTTTCTCTGGGTGTATGTATGTATGTGTATGTGTTCCTCCTCTGAACGTGTGAACCGATTGTAACCGATTCTTACGTCAATCGATTTGTTTTAATTGCGGGAGTGTGACTAAAGATATGACTGTAGTAAAAATTCAATATGTATGTCGACCAACAGACAAAAAAAAATAAAAAGTCGGCGAAATATATCAAAATACCAATTTTGACAGGTATTTTAAAATAATCTCAATGTTTCTCATATGATTTTTCATTTAGAATGACTATTTAGGATATTAAACGGTTCAAAATTGATTGCAGTCGGTTTTTTTTATTTATTTTTATTTACTATTTGTTATGAAATTCGTTAGACTTTAGATCTTCGATGAGCTGCCAGCAAGCGCCATCGGAAATTTCTTTTAGCAACGAATATTCTATCTAACCAAATTTTTCTCTTTATGCTGGATTCTTATGTGAAAAATTATTAGGAACTGTTTTTGATTTCAAATCTTTTAAACACAAATTGCAAACTAGTTTTGTTGTTTTTATATAGACGTAATGTCGAAAGGACTTAGCAAATCAAAACGTTTCACTTTGCAGGCAAATCGTCAATATAATGTGCAGGAGCAAGTTCGTTTTAATTTCCATTACTCAGTTTGTATGTTTCTTGAGCATAAAATCTTAAAATTTTTAAACGTTTTAAAATATATAATTGAAGTAGACTAAGCTCTTTTTTCTATGCTTTTTAATTTCAATGTCAGCTGATGCAATATTTTGAACACTCACAGTGGAAAGAAATTCACAATAGCGATATTTTTCGTCGAATGTTCGTCACAATAATGGTCAACATGTGGATAAATCTTATTGTTTACAAATAATTTTAGGGAAACAATTTTTATCAGTTCAGTATTGCGTAACAACATATTTTTGTATTACTGAAAATAACTTACTCGCTGGCGTTAAGTTTCAATATAAAAATATTTATTTATACTAGTATATAATATCGACTAAATTATAAAATTTGCGGTTTCTTTTTCTATCGCCTCTGTTCTGTAAACCGATCGATTTGAAAGCGCACGATTTTAAAAAACTAACTCCGACAATAGAAATATTTTTTTAGATTTTTTTAAATTTTTTTATCATATCTGAAAGAAAATTATCGTGTGTGATTTTAAACACATTTCCAGGACAATATTAATTTTTTGAAAACGAAAAATTTACTCGGATTCGGTTTACAAAACAGGGCGGAATATTTTTGCTTTGTCTTTACTGCAAATAAATATTTGTGCGAATTTAAGGTAATTTGTGGCCACTAATTCTAAATTTGCAGCACGTAGATGCATATTTATTATTTTAATATTTTATTTTTTGAAGGACTCAAAAAAAAAATGTTAAAATTGTTCCTACAAAATGACCAACGGCGGCCTTTTACAAATGTATACACAGACGCACACAAGTGACACTTTATTATGTAAACCACCATTTTGTTAGAGTGTCATTTGATATGTGAGTATTTTTTTTTTTTGTATTTGCAAATGTGAATGACGTGTTTGCAAGAGTTGGACTCTGCTCACGTGATTGGCAATTGACCACAATGAGTGATCACTCACTAAGAGTCGTGAGCAGGGTACGGAAATAATTAAATATAAGGAAACGTTTTCGTTGCAGTAAGTAAATCAAATATAAATGCGGAAAGGAAAGGTTTAATCATGTTTTGTATTAAATGTTTTTAAGAAATTTACTTCTCTCTTAAAAGCATGCACTCTTGATGCCACCTGCAAATTTTACTTTAACAATTTTGACTTGTAGGGCTGACTTTTAATCATTTCGTTTAATAGTTTTTCTGGTTTGACTACAAAAAAATTTCTATCTTGATTCTACAATAAGAACACACTTTTATCTTAATAGCATGCACTCTCGCTGCCATCTCTAGTTTTTTGTGTGTATCTCGGTGTGTATTAGGTCCGTATTAATTTTGTACATGAGTGCATAGAGTTTCATTATACATATTTTCAAACATAATATTTTAATTGTTATTTGTGGTTCAAAATTAAAGGCATACTAAAGCACAACATCCATGGACACAATACAATTAGTGTATAAACACACATACACACAAACACACACACCACGTGCACTTTAGCATAAATTAATTAAACACTCTCACAGTTGTTAGATATAATTTTATGTAAGTGTATGTATGTGTGCTTGATATTTTGATAAAATTGAAAAATATAAAATAAATTTAGAGAATAAATAAAATTAGAAACATATACGCAAATCAATAAATGATGTACATACATACATACGTACATACATATGTATGTGTGTATGTAGTATATGCGCTTAGTTTTAAATATACGATATGAGTAAGTGGTATTTTCAGTGTGGTTGAAATTTAAGCTGAATAATATTTTAATCTACAAAATGCAGTTTAATTTTATGATATTTTTTTATTGCATAAACGTTAATAAGCTGTCACTTAAATTTTGTGCTATTTCATAAAAAATAAAATTGTTTTTAAATATTGAATAACGTTACTTTAAGCTTATACTCAGTTAAAACAAAAAAGTTCTGGAAGGATATTGATTAAAATATTTCTTTTTCCTGGCATTTTAGATTTTATCATAGAGAATTACCCTACACGCAAAGAAAAAATATGATTGAGGTAACCATAATCAAACAGCAATATACTACGATTGAATTATATGGTTGTATTTCAATCATATTATTGTCAATAGAAAAGCAAACTTTTAATAATATTAATATCTGAGTTAATAATAATATTATCAATAAAAACAATGAAGTTTTGTACACCTAATCTTATTATTGTAAATATGACAACACTATTGTTAGATATGACTCAGATATAATTGAGGCTCACCATGTTCTTCTATTATAATAATATTGTTAAATACGACAAAAGTATTATTTAATATAATAATAATATATTGTTTTTCAGTCATATATTTATTGGTAGATCTCTTGTTTAAAACAGCTGTGCATTTAATCCGAAATAAAAATAAATTAATATTATTGAAATAAAATGTATGTATGGAAATAAATGCTAACATATGTGTGTATACTCGAAATACAAAAGAGATAAACATATGTACGTATATGTTTTTATTTATCTGCCCTTTTGTTTGTTTGTACTTTATTTATTTATTTAACACGATACATGCAATACCGATAGCTTACAAACGAAACACTGAACTGACAGAAGATGTTTCTGAAAAAGATTTTTAAAAAAACTTAAAATAGTATGGTTTTGGATAACATTTATATTGTTATTTACATTATATTATTTTTAAATAATAATAAGAATTATGTTGCAGTCATAAATTCTTAACAAAACTATATTGTTAAACTCTAACCATATGACACTTTTTTATAAATATAATAATGTAATTATTAAATTCAAACAATACTTTGCTTGCCGTAACAAAATTAATGTTTAAAATAACAATAACTTGCTTTTAACGACCACACATTTGTTTCTGAGAACAAAATATTGTTTTCTCAACCATTCTACAAATATATCTTTTCTTTGCATGTATGTACTAAAGCTGCAATAACTTACTGTAAAATATTTAAAAAAACAGCGGCTTTATTTATAAATTATTAATTAATATTTTTTACAAGCTTTTACCGTTTTTTACTAAACTGTTTTTAAAAAATTAACCGCCATCATCAGATCGGCTCTATGTTGTAATAATATTGTATTGTCATCCGATTTATACATACATGATTGCAATATTTCAGCTCAATCGGAAACCGGGAAGTGGATCAAACTTAATTTGCAAGATTTTATTACATACAGCCAAAGGGACTGGTGAAACGAAATAAAAGTTTGTAAAATTATTAAAGCTCTATAAAGGGTTTATAGGACAGATTTTCAGAAAACTTATTCCTATTAAGCCCGTGTAAAGCCTTAATAATTCCTTTAAATAAGGCTGTAGTTGTAAAAACTTACCTTTAAAACCGGTTCTAAGGACGATTGAAGAATTCTGTTTTAGATACCGATTATAAAAACCGGTTGTGAGGACCATATGCAAAACCGCATGCAGAAACCGGTTAAGAAAACCTTATTTGAAAACTGGTTAAGGAAATGGTTTCTAAAAACCGGTTAAGGAACCCGGTTTATAAAAACCTAGTGTAAAAACCGGTTTTAAAAACCGTTTGTTAAAACTGGTTGTAAAAACATGTTTAAAAATCGATTTTTTAAAACCGGTTATATAGAAACTGTTAGCAAAACCTCAATCTAAAAATCGGCTGCAGAAACAGGTTCCAAGAACCGCTCCTAAGAACTGTCTGTAAAAACTGATTGTTATTCTTTAAAATAAAAACCTAGAGCATAGTTGCGTACTTGATTTTGCGTAGTTAGATTTTTCTAAAATAAAAGAAATGGTTCGATAACGCAATTCCAAAAAAATGTTTTTAATATAATAAATTTAGTTTATATTATCTGCCAGGCTCACGATATCGACAAGGAATTTCCTTTTGCTTGCTCATATTGAAAACAAAAACAAAATAAAAAAAACTTGATTTTGTTTTCAGCATAAATAAGCGAAAGAAAATTTTTTGTCAACATCGTCAGCCAGGCAGTATATTCCATGTACAGGGTTGGCCACTTAACTTTAATGTATTTAGACAATAAAACTGCCCACTGACTGTTTCTACGATCTTCAGTGTAAATGCTATGTACCCTTATTGGAGACGTCCAACAATGTTTTCGTTGCAAAACGCGTGCAGTTCATAGTTTGATTTTAGACAAAATAAAATTATATGTACAGGGGGCGGCATATTTATTTTGACGAAACTGCTGCCCGCTCTTTAGTATCAATAAATTCAAACATTGCAATTGTTTTTGTTGTTGTTTGCCAATTCCCGTTAGACGAGAGCATAAGCTATTACGTCGCAAAAAATTTTAATCAGTTGCATTTTCTATTTCGTCGAATTAGGTGATTTTCAACAATTAGCGCGATTTTGATTTTGACAAAAGTATTTTGACGGACATTATTTTTAAAATTTGGTAAGTAAAAAAAACTTTTTTTTTATAATAAAAAAATAATTTGGTTAAATTGATACCTTGCAGATATTTTTCATTTCAATATGGGGAAAAAATCGGAGTTAAGCATTGAGGTTAGGGCTGAAATTGTCACCAAATATAATTGTGGTATTTCTGTAAAAGACATCTGTGAAGAATATGATTTATCAAGACAAACAGTGCATTACCAAATCAATAAGCATAAGAAAACAAATTCAGTCCAAAATTTAGCCCGGACGGGCAGAAAAAGGAAAACTACATCAACAGAAGACAGGCATATCATTTATCAATTTACGAAAAATCCCACTATAACTCCAAAATACTTAGCATCTCAGCTGCAGAAATATTCTGACGATCCCGTAAGTGAACGCACAATACGTAGGCGCCTTACTCAACATAGTTTTGGTACGTATGTAATACAAAATATACCATATATCTCATATATGTGTTCAATAAATTTATTATTTAACATATTGTCATAATTCTGTTATAAGTGAAATTTATTTGCTGATATTTAAGAAATTTGAGAATTCACAAACAATAATATTTTTGAAATCACATGTAAAAAATTATGTATTATTTAAAAAAAGTATTTGCTTTTTATTTAAAAAAACATACAAATGAAAATATTTCGGGTTTTAAAACAATTTTTTAAGTAAAAACAAATAATTTTCTTTTTATTGACACTACACTCACAATATTAGAGAACTGCCACTCATTACGTATGAGTAATAAATTTTTTTAATAATTATTCAAAAAGTCATTGCATATTTTTGGAGTCTTTTATTAAAGAGATGAAAACGGGTGCGCATGAGTAATATTATAAAAAAAATATTAAAAGTACAGTTGCATAATTTTTGGGTGATTGTTAGGAGAGCGCGTTTCTATAATTTAAAAATTTATACCTTGAACCTATCTCCACGAAAATGCTCTAATTGAAACTAAGAGCAAGATTCATGACTTTTAAGTTGGATTCCATATTGTCCGAATCTTAGCAAAATGAATGGGATGAATGTAAAATTGGAAAAATGAAATTAAAAATTTTGACATTCTACAATTTTTAGCTTTTCACTATTTATTATAGTGAAATTTATTTAAAACGGCTTAATCTATTATTTTAGGAGTTTTCTTGTGAATTCTTAGTATCTGGTTACAGGTGCATGTTAAAATTATAAATTATTTTCCTTTTACCACGCAATCACTAATTAAGAAGCATATAAAACCATCAACAGTAAATTGAGTCATTTCGAATCGAAACAAAAATATTAATGCTGCTAAAATAAGAAACGAATATTTTACTTTATCCAATAAGTATTTAAAATCATATTTCATTATTTTAGATGTTTGTGTTACAGATAACAAGTTACAAATACATGCATAAAACCAACAAAATGAAGTTTTACACAAAAAAAACTAAAACTAATACATTTACATTCACATTTACAGTTTATGAATAACAACTACAAGCAACAAAAGTGACAGTTAGAAAAAAAGTAAATACATAAAGCACACACTCACCCACACACATGCACTCACACTCAAACACTCACGCACACTCATTTACAGTGAAATTGTAGCTTATATAGAAAACAACAGAATTTATTTACATGGTTATATTAAAAGAAAAATATAGCAAAAAAAAAACAAGCAAACAGGAAAAATATAGATATAAAAAAACAATAAATTTAATAAATGAATTTTACTTAATTTTTACAAAGGACACAAGTAAACAAAAATAGAACAACAAAAAAATTATACAAATGCTACAACTAATACTCTTAAATATATCAGCATACCAGCAAAGAACCGCACACTCAGGATAATATACACATACGCCAAAACACTCCAGCACACACACATATACTATAGATACCAGCAATTGTAACTGTGCTGTTCTTATTTTGTCCTTGTCACATGGAAATTTATTATCCTTTTGTATTTACAACACGAGCTTTTATCGGATTAAACTAGGCTAGAGAGTGGGAACAAAGGTATAAATGTGTTAACAAAAACAACAACAGCACAAGGTACAATAGAATGCAAAATGACAAAAACAGTACACAAAGCGAATATATGTAAGTAAAAACTTAAACACAAACAGTTTTATATTCCTTTAGATTAAAACGAAAAATAATATGAAAATAAAAATGAAACTGTAACATCTCTTTCATATATGGGACGGGACACATTGTTTGTTGTTCTGCAACAACTCCGGCCAACAGACTCGAGTAATTCATTATTAACTGAATGAATGTGTAAGAAAGTTTAAGCTCTACAGTGACTTTAAAATTAAGCACTTCACATTAAGGGATCATTAAAAGAAAACCAACCTTTTGCAGTAAACTAATGAGATAAAATGAAACCGAAATGTTGAGAGAGTTGTGAAATATTTATTAGGCTTCGAAGTGTTTAGAATTGGTGAGACTAAATAGATATTTGGTCGAAATGGTTAAGGATTTAAATGGAGTGTTTGTTGATTTGCTTTTAATTTTTATAAACTTTTAACGGGCAGTGTTTATTTACTAGTTTACAAGCTGGGACTTTCTTTGATTAAAGATAGTTAATATTTTGGTGTTTGTTTTCCTTTTTTCCTTTTAATTTTAATTTATGGATAACAATCTGTTTAAATGTCCTTTTTAGGGCTTAACCCAATAAAAAAACTATACATAACTTATCAACAACTATAACATAACCTGCATGACATTTAATTTAATTTAAACTTTTCCCATAACTCTTGATTAGGAAACAAAAGTATTTTTTTAGTTGGCAGGATTCCTATTGTAGTAGGCAATATATTAGCCTGATTTAGTCAAATAAAAATTTCATATTTAAGTGTAAATATAAATAAGGTGATTTTGTTTTTATTATATATACTATATCCCTTATTTACTTCAACAACGTCATAACACCAAAAATTAGATTTATAAATTAATAATGCAGAGTTCATTCAGATGGTTTTTTGACCTCCATTTTAATTTATTTTCTTTGATACAATTTCAAAAAAGATTAATGCTGGCTTATAATTTAAAGGAGACAAACCTCTAATCTGGGAGAATCCCCCACAGATGCTGACTTTGCTATGCAATGCTTTAAGCCTGGATCACACTATAGGCTTAGTGTACCGATTAGCGTAAGCTCACTTTCATAAATTAAGTCCTAAGTGATAAACAAAAATGTTTCTCAACTAATTCTGGAATAAGTTGGATATGTAAAACTGTATTAACTAACTAAGTTTATATTACCGTTTTTAGAGCTTTTTTCGATTTATAAGTATTTTTAGTTTCAGCGATTTTTTAGTTTTGGCGCTTTTTTCATTTTGGCCCTTTTTTCATTGTTTAGCAAAATTTTTTGGTTGTTTTTATTTTTTAACGATTTTTTTATTTTTTGTGCTTATTTTTCGGCCTTTGACGATTTTTTTTTATATTATAAACCCCATATTCATAAAAAAATCGAAATGAATTTGAAATCTATTTTAGAAAAATTTTGTGTGAGCAATTTTAAATAAAATACATTACAAACTCAGTTTAAATTTTATGAATATCGAGATAAAAGATTGGGCTTTTTTGTGGAAGGGATTTTTTTTGGTATTTATAAATTTATCTAGTATTTCTTAGTTTTAGCGAGTTTTTTACTTTAGGCGCTTATTTTTCGTTCTTGCGATGGGCGTTTGGTGACAGATGTAATACAAGTACTATACGCCTGTATTGGGTAGAATATTTTACTCGATAAAGTCATAAAAAATTTTTTTGTTTTGCCGTTTTTTTTTTAATTTTTGCGCTTATTTTGTTTAGCCGACTTTTTCCTTTTTCTTTTTTGATTTTTTTTAGTTTTATTGATTTTATTTTTGATTTCATGATTTTTTCGGTTTATGTGCTTTTTTCGTTTAGCGTTTTTTTAATTTTTTGAATTTTTTTTTTTCTGTTTTTTATACATATATACCGATTTTTTCTTTTTGGCGATTTTTTCATGCTTAAACGATTTTTTATCGCTATTTTTTCGTTCGGGTTTTTGAACTTCTCTTCTCTGTTTTTTATTTCCAGCGATTTTTCTTTTAGGCGATATTTTAGATTTTTGGTTATTTTTTTAAGTTATAGCGATTTTGTTAGCTGTGGTGATTTGATCGGTTCTGGTGCTTTTTTTCGTTTTGGTGATGTTTTCGGTGTTTTGCATTTTTTTCGTTTTGGCGCTTTTTTCGTTTTTTGGCTATTATTTTGGCAATATTTTTTTTTGCCTTTTTTTAATTTCAAGTGTTTTTTTGGATTTTGGCATTTTTTTTATTTTAGACTTATCTTTCGTTTACGTAAGTTTTTTCGTTTTAGTGTTTTTTTTTGGTTTTTTGTTGTTTTCATATTTTTAGCGATATTTTCGATATATTTGGTTTTTGGCGATATTTTAAGCTCAAGTGATTTTATTTTGGCTGTCGTAATTTTTTCGGTTCTGCTGTTCTTTGTTTTGGTTTATTTTGGTTTATTATAATTTGTTTTAATTTAATTTTACTTTAAGTGATTTTTTATTTTCGCAATTTTTTCGGTTTTGGCGATTTTTGTTTGTTTTTTGGCAAAATTTTTTTTAATTTTAGCGATTTATTTCTTTTTGTGAAATTTCTCATTCAGGCGTTTTTTCATTTTGGCGATTTTTGTTTTTTTTTTGGTTTTTTATAATTTTTTTTCCTCTTTTTACTTTTAGTGTTTTTTTTTTTGTTTTCGAAATTTTTTCGGTTTTGTCGATTTTTGTTTGTTTTCTGGCGATATGTTTTTGTATTTTAGCTATTTATTTAATTTTCGGTGATATTTTTGATTTAAGCGGTTCTTATATTTTAGCGATTTTTTTTGTTTCGACTTTTTTTTAATTTTGGAATTTTTTAGTTTCACCGTTTTTGAAAATTGCAAGTGTTTGTATCTTCCGGTTTTCAAGATAAAGCAAGTTGTGAAAATTACATTAACTGATGGAATACCCTTTAATTTAAATTTTTTTTTCAATTACAGGGTTAATTAATATAGTCTGCATAAAAATTTACTATTTCTCAATGCTTAAGTGCTTATATATAATTGTCTGTAGATTACCTCAGGATTTCAAAATGTTGCGTTGCTTGGTTTGGAACCCCCATTATTTTTTTACTGACAAATATTTGTTGCGGCCCAAAATTTTACATATTCTGCGAAAATTTCAGGTCCGTAGCTGTTTTGGTTCTCGAGAAAACAGTCTGTGACAGATAGACAGAAGGACGGCAGGACATCGTAGCGAACAAATGGGGAGGGGGTCCTTTTTCTCTTTGGTGTATGAAACTCCAAAACAGAGTGAACTTATAAATTTTTAAGTTAGATATTAGTTTCCAGATAGTTAAGCATATGATGATTATTATACACAAAAGGGCTGTATAAATTTATTTATATTTTCTATTTAAATATTTATTTTTATTTCTTTAAACTTCTTAAAAGGAGTGGTTAGGAAATTCATATATCCTTTGAACCTCTTGCATCTTGAACATACACATACATAAATGTTTATTTACAAATGGCCAATAGTGTTTGCTGAGCAAAGTAAATGACCACTTGTGGTTAAAAGATTAAACTAGAACAATAAATTTTGTAATCTATAGGAAAACAAATAGAAACAACTGCAAAGAATAAAACCTTGGCAATATTTCAACACTTAAACTTGGGTAAGAGTAAAACAAATGTTCTTTAAAACAGGCTAAAGGAAAACTAATTCAATTAATATATACAAAAAAAAGGATAAAACGATATTGTTACAGTCTCATATTATACTTGTGTTAACATAATGCAAAAAAATGAGGTAAGAAATTTTATAAATTGTAAAAGGACCTTTCTTAAAGCAAAATATAAATAAAGCAAGTAAAGAAATTGTTACAGTAAGTGTGTAACTAATAAATAAAAATTCCTAAATAAAATTTGGTTATTTAATACCAAAAAATGTTTCATATTAACATAAATAATTTAATTACATTTCGTTAAGGTCAAGAGATAAGGATAAAGGAAAGTTAACCCAGCTCAAATATTTGTCTAGTCATAATACAGCTTTGGAAATTAAGAAAGCTTTTTTTTACTACTTACTCATTTTGTATGCTTTGAATGTAGTGGACGCCGACAAGGTCATTATAATTTTTTTTTTCATTTCATACAAAAAGGGTAAAAATATGTCTAGTCCAAATGGATGTGAATAGTAAATCTTTTAAATAAACAAAAATGTCTGCATAACTTTTAATAAGAAGCAAATAAATAAATAAATAAATAAATAAAAAACCCAGCATTTTCAAAAGCAAAGCAGCCAAGTAAATTGTTTGCAAGTATAACAAGAAATGGCTCATTAAATTGTTAAAACAAAAGCTGCGTAAAGTTTAGTGATAACAAAAGCAACAACAACAAAATTATATTAAAATTTAAGCAGACTTTTGGCCAGACTATTAGACGCTCTGCTGTCTCTGCCTTAGCAGCAGGACACAGCAAACGTAATTACACTAAATTTTAACCAACCGAAGTGTCGTGGAGTTATTAAAACAAATTTAAAACTGTCAGTTACTTTTTTTTATTAGTAAATTATTTTTAATTTACTTGCTTTCCCAAAAAAAGACCAAGTTAAACTCTGGAGAATCTACTTTCCTAAACAATTTTGTACACTTTGTTTGGTTGCTATTCCCAAGATGTTGTTGTTGTTTTTTTTTTACAAATTAACTTCTTGAACTGTCGACATGATAAATTTCGAAGTAAAAAAAACCATGCAATAAATTAAATAAAACTGCTTTGAAAACATAAAGAAGTTAATGTATTTTCAACTAAGCAAGCAACAAACAAAAGTAACAATTCCATAAAAAATAATCTAAGGCCAGAGAAAGAAACAAAAGAAAGTTTGGATAAAAAAAATCAAGTAAATTGTTAACTTTGCTTTATGTAAACTTTTAAGAGTTCTAATACAAATGCTTAAAAAAATTCAGTGAAGTGCGACTTTGACCCGCACACGAATGGATCCGTACCAATACGAGATATGTAATTATATACGAACTTTAGCCTTAATAAAATATAGTTTTTGAAATTTTTTTTCGTTTTTGACGTTTTTTTAATTTTGGCATTTTTTTATTTTTGCGATTTTTTTTTGGTTTTTGGAGTTTTTTTTTTCATTTTGGCAATTTTATTAGTTTTGACACTTTTTTCTGGTTTTAGCGATTTTTTTGGTTTTTGGCGTTTTTTTTATTTTTTGGCGATTTTTTTTCGTTTAGGCGATTTTTTTTAATTTTGGTGATTTTCGGTTTGTGGCGTTTCTTCATTTTGGCGACTTTTTTCATATAGGCGGTTTTTTAGTTTTGACACTTTTTTTTCTCATTTTGACGATATTTTTCGGTTTGTGGCGATTTTTTTTTAATTTTGGTGATTTTTTCATTTTAGCGATTTTTTTCATATAAACAATTATTTGGTTATTGGCGCCTTTTTCGCGTTTTGACGATTTTTTTTATTATAAATTACCTATAAAATAAAATATAGTTTTGGCTTTTTTTCGTTTTTGAGGTTTTTTTAAATTTTTACGATTTTTTTAATTTAGGCGATTTTTTTCATATAGGCGATTTTTTTTTGTTTCTGTTGATTTTTTCGGTTTTTGGAGCTTTTTTCCATTTTGGCAATTTATTTTAGTTTTGACATTTTTTTACTCGTTTTGGCGATTTTTTTCGGTTTTATCGTTTTTTTTTTTTGGCAATATTTTTTTGGTTTTGGCGTTTTTTTTTAATTTGTGGCGATTTTCGGTTTTTGGCGTTTCTTCATTTTGGCGACTTTTTTCATTTAGGCTTTTTTTTAGTTTTGACACTTTTTTCTCATTTTGGCGATTTTTTTCGGTTTCTGGCGTTTTTTCAATTTGGCGATTTTTTTTTTAATTTTGGCGATTTTTTTATTTTTGGCAATTTTTTTTCATAATAAAAACTATTTTGTTATTGGCGCCTTTTTCGCGTTTTGGCGATTTTTTTTCGGTTTTTGGCGCTTTTTTTAATTTTGGGCGTTTTTTTCATTTGAAAAATTTTTTCGAATCTTGCGACTTAATTTAGTGTTAGAAATTTTTTTTTAATTTTGGTGATTTTTTTCGTTTTGGCGATTTTTTTAAATTCTTGGCGATTTTTTTTATTTGGCGATTTTATAATTTTTGGATTTTTTAATTTAACCGTTTTTTAAAATTTCAAATTTCAAAATCTTACGGTTTCCAAGATATAGCAAGTGGTCAAAATTATATAGTCAAAATTGCTTTAACTGATAGACAACACTTTAATTTAAATTTTTTTTAAATTTTACTGCTAATTGTTGTAGTCTATATAAAAATACACTAATTTTACAAATTTCAAGTGTCAATATACATATGTATATACAATTGTATGATTTTTACATGGGATTTTAGCATTTTTCGTTGCCCTTTTATTTTAAATTTTCATGTGATTGCTGTTGTAGCGGCCAAGGTTCTACATAGTCTGTCTAAATTTCCGTAGCTTTTACGGTTCCTGAGGAAATAGCGTGTGACGGACAGACGGACAGCGTAGCGAAAACAATAGGGTTCCTTTTTTCACCTTTGGTGTACGGAACCATAAAAATTATCGCCTCAAAAAATTTTTCTAAGAAAAAGGTACAAAACATTATTTTTTCTATAATGAATCTATGACAAAAAATTTGATGCTGTTAACAAAACCACAATTTATTAGGATTCGTGCTACGCTTCAACACTTTATATTTAATAGAACTAATATTTATAATATTTATCTTTATATACATATATATTTAAGCGTGCTAATCTTTGAACTCAAAAACTGGTTACCCATCTATCAACATTTTTTCTATCTATATTTCTCTGTATAAAACAATAATTTTTCTATACTAATAATATAAAACAAACAAACAAACTAAAGTTAAGTCCACATGAAATATGGCTAAAATAACCATATTAAACATACGCCTCATGAAATTTTCCCATAAAATACCCAAAAAATAACAAGGAAAAAAACAAGGACTCTACACACACAAATGTACAAATAAAAATTTATTTAAAATATATACCAACTAATACAACAACCTTTTTTGTTTTTTTTTTCCAAAAACATGAGAAGGACAACGATGAATCTTTTGAGACTGCTGTGCAAAATTATTATAGACTGACTACATCAACATGTGTACGCTAGACTGCCTGCTACATAATTTAGAGGAGTCTGCCTCCATATGTGTGTGTGTGTGTTTGTGTGTGTGTGTGTGTGTGTGTGTGTGTGTGTGTGTGTATGTGTGTACAATCCGTATCGCTACATCTGCATTTAATGAATGAATCTTCGTTGTGGACGCAATTTCACACACAACTGGATTTAAACAAAAAAAAGACACAACATTTTTCAACTTTGCTACGGTTTCTTCTCCAACATCTAAACGAAAATGCAAATCTACACCCGAAAATAAAATATGCAGAGAAATAAAATAGCAAAAGGCAGCCTTACAAAAAAAAGAACTGCTTTTAAACATATTCGTACGCAGTGAAATATTTCAAATGTGGCATTTCATACAGCTCACAAATTTTTGTTTTTTAAGCGAGACATTTAATGGCCTAAAAAAATATGTACCCGCAATAACAAAAATATTTAACAATAAAACAAATAAAATGAAATGGCCATAAAAATTAAAACAAAACAAATTTAAAATAAAAAATAAAACTACAAAACAGCTATTAAAGTTTATAGGAAATTTTGTACAATTGTACACACAGGCACAAGAAAAAACAAATGGACACATACACGCACTTGTACAAATACATATGTATGTATGTATGTATGTGTGAGGGTCGGACATCCTTTAATAATAAAACTAAACCATTTATTCAAATACCGGCATTGACAGAGCTCCCTCTACACAAACATACACATACACACTTACAGTAGCGTACCCATACAACACTATCCTCAAAACTATTATGGCTGGCTTGCAGGACTCCACTCATTCTCACACCGAACTCTTCAAGTTGGTTTAATAAAAATTAATAAACATTTTTAATGTAAATTTCAAATTATGTTTGTATGACTGAGCTATTATAAGTTTATGCATAAAGATGGCAACAACGAGGGTGAATTGATAATAACTTAGCGGACTAATTGAATAAATAATAATGCCAAATTGTCAATTATGTGGATTAAATATACTTTTAAAAATTTATTTGAATTTTAGAAGCAAATTATTATACCAAAGAAAAAACACCGACGTTTCAGCCAATGCTTTCCTTGCCTTTCATAGTTTTAAAATTTGACTAAATAAAATTTAATGAAAATTATTTGATGAAATTCAAAAATAAGCATAAAAAATTAAAAAAAAATACATAAGATTCAATAAAATAAAACAAGGTACTTTTTTTTGAAAGGAAATTAATTGGCACCATTTGAAAAGATGCACCTTTAAAAAATAAATTGTACGAAAAATAATTTTTGCAAATTTATGATTTTTTTTAAAGTAAACTTTTATTGAAAGGAACTTTTATTAAAATGTACTTTTATTAAAAGTTACTTTTATTAAAAGGAATTTTTATATTAAAAGGTACTTGTATTAAAAAGTACTTTTATTAAAAAAAATTTTTTTAAAAGGAACTTTTATTGAACGGTGCTTTTATTTAAAAAAATTTTATTGAAAGGTACTTTTATTAAAAGGTACTTTTTTGAAAAGGTACTTTTAGTAAAGGATACTTTTCTTAAAAAGTACTTTTATTGAAGGATACTTTAATTAAAAGGTACTTTTATTTAAAAAAAAACTTTTATTAAAATGTACTTTTATTAAAATTAACCTTCTTTCATAATACAAATTTTTTAAGGTAGTTTTTGAAAACTACATTAATTCAACGCACTATCTTAAAAAGTACTTATGTAAATAGCACTTTTAATCAAAGGTACTTTTTAAAAACTACATTTATTAAACCGATTATCTTAAAAAGTTTGTATGTTAATAGTACTTTTATTAAAATGAACCTTCTTTTATAATACAAGTACTTTTTGAAACTATATATTTTTAAAGGCTCTATCTTAAAAGGTACTTTTGTAATTAGTGCTTTTCATAAAAAGCACTCTTCATAAAATAACTTTTTTAAATGGTGCTTTTCTAAAAAAAATTCTTTTCTTTAAAGGTGCGTTTCTATTATTTTTAAATAAACTTCCTTAAAAGGTACTTATTTAAAGGTACTTTCTTATTATATATATTCTTTTTAATAAGGCACTTTTTATAAAGTAATCTTATTATTTGCTAAATACGCTTGTTAATAAATTTTGAAGAGACATTTTAAAATCGTACTACTTTACTTAATTTTGCATAGAACAAATGCGGAATTTGCCCTCTAGTTTATGAAAAGTTTTCCATGTGCATGTATGTGTCTAGATACATATATAAAAATGTTTATTAAAGTTAAAAAAAAAATTGCTAAAAATGCGCAAAACTACATAACTTTGGTTATATGAACATATTCGGACAGCCATAAATCATAAGAGGGATTTATGGCTTCATAGCGTACACACACACACATACACACCAGTATGTTGTGATGAAAAACGTACAGGATATTTATATAGAATTAATACCATAAAGTTTTTTATGACCTAAATTATCTGACAAAACAGCAAATTTGTCCTTTTACATTTACACTCATCATTGATGTACGAGTACGTGTATGTATGTAATTACATACAAGTGGAAGTTGTTGTTATTATTCATACTCATGTGATTTGTGTGCGTTTGTGTGTTTGTTTGTTTGTTTTCTGTTTGTCAGCAAAGTCAATAGGACAGTTATTAAATAACTAAGGGAAAGGATTACATACAAATTTACACTTGCAGTAGTGTCATAAATTAATGTAAATAAAAACTTTTAAATTTTAAATAAAATTTATTAAAAAATATTTATTTTTCCAGCAGTTTGTTTTTATTACATTTTAATGCATATTAAGACATTCCGCATATTGTTTTTTTTTTAATTTAATTTTGTTGCCAAAAATAAAGGAGTATAGAGTGCGAGTATAATGGATTGTTTCCATGACACTTGCTGGGGTGAGAAGTGAATCATATTATTTAAGCAAACAATTAATCATGACGAGGAGAATAAAACTTATGCTGTTGTATAGAGTGCTGTTGTTGTTGTTGTGTTTTTATATCATTTTGCAGAAGTCAAATGTCAACAAGGAATTTAATATAAAACAATTAGACATAAACAACTGGTATTGCTTTCTTGGCTCAAATAGAACGTTTTTGAAATTATTAGTAAATATCTTTAGAAATCGTTGTGCTAAGTGGATGTAACTATTTATAATGATATGAGGGAGCAGCTAAAGTCACTTAATGTAAATATTTTGTTTTTTTAGCCATACAAAATATTCTCAAAAAGAAAGGAGACGTATGTATACATGTCCAGGCTGCTCACAGTAGCACTAGAGTGCCAAACATCAATCGGCTTTTTATACAAATGAATACACATACGCTTATACATTTCTCTCTGTTATCTCTCTGTGGGAAGCTCTGATCTATGTACATTCGGTTGTGTGTTACAAGTTTGCTCAGCATTATACTGTTTGTCTTAACTTATGCGCCTGAAGCTTTGCTGTGACATGTGTTAGACAAGCAAAAATTCCTTCTTATTAATAATATGTGACAGATTTTATGTTGAAATTAAAGAATTTTTTTTTTAATTAAACTAAATTAGCATTGATTCTTAAATATTTCTTAAGATATTTAAAAAAGATTTGTTGTTTTTATTTTGTAGAATTCTTGTTAAAAAAACTTCCAGATTTTTTATTTATTTTTAATTTTGCTGATTTTCAGCTCCAATTTATTTCCTTTTAAAATATAAAATATGTTTAATTAGTAAAGCAAACAAATTGTTTCAATTAATTAGTTTTATGTAAAAAAAAAGTTTGAAATTTACAGTCCTGGAAACGTGTTTTTAATTTTGCTGATTTTCAATATAACTTTATTAAGGATGAAGTCGAACAAGAGGCAAGTTTTGTGGCAGTGTCGAAAAATCTATATCGCCTTTAGGCACATGGATAGATGGACAGACGGACATCACTTATTCGACTTTCCTATTCATTGATCGAATTTAAAATTTATAAAAGTTTCCACTTGTTTGCAGAGGATAATAAGAAATAGATATTCCTGACAGCTGTAATTTTTAGGGTTCCGTACACCAAAGGTGAAGAAATTAACGCTATTGTTTACGCTACGCTGTCAATCTGGCCGTCTGTTCGTCACAAGCTATTTTCTCAGGAACTGTTAAAGCTACGGACCTGAAATCCAAAACGAGCAACGAAAAATGTTAAAATCCCATGTAATATACATACAATTGTATGTACGTTTGTATATATATTGACACTTGAAATTTGTAAAAATAATGTATTTTTATGTGGACTACACCCATTAACACTAAAATTTAAAAAAAAAAATTAAAGGGTCGTCCATCAGTTATTGCAATTTTGACTATGTAATTTTGACAACTTGCTATATCTTGGAAACCGTAAGAGGTAAACTCTTGATATTTTCAAAAACGGTAAGAAATCTGAACATTAAAAAATCGTCAAACCAAAAACAAATCGCCAAAAATTCCAAAAAATCGCCAAAACGAACAAAATTGCCAAAATTACAAAAAAAATCTAACACTAAAATAAGCCGCAAAATTCGAAAAAATCGGCTAAATGAGAAAAAGGCGCCAATAACAAAATAATTTTTAATATGAAAAAAATCGCCAAAATTAAAAAAATCAGCAAAAAAAATCGCAAAATTGAAAAAATCCCAAAAACCGAAAAAATCGCCAAAATGAGAAAAAAAGTGCCAAAACAAATAAAAGCGCCTAAACGAAAAAAAAGTCGCCAAAATGAAGAAACGCCAAAAAACGAAAATCGTCAAAATTAAAAAAAATCGTCAAAACGAAAAAAATCGCCAAAATTTAAAAAAAGTTTTTAACACTAAAATAAATCGCAAAATTCGAAAAAATCGTCTTAATGAAAAAAATCACGAAAATGAAAAAAAGCGCGAAAACCCAAAAACAGATCGCCAAACCACGAAACAGACGCCAATAACAAAATAATTTTTAATATGAAAAAATATCGCCAAAATGAAAAAAGTCGCCAAAATGAAAAAACGCAAAAAACCGAAAATCGCCAAAATTAAAAAAAAAATCGCCAAAAGGAAAAAAATCGCCAAAAAATAAAAAAACTCCAAGAACCGAAAAAATTGCCAAAACGAGAAAAAAAAGTGTCAAAACTAAAAAAAATTGCCAAAATTAAAAAAATCCAAAAAACCGAAAAAACCTCCTATATGAAAAATATCGCCAAAATTAAAAAAAATCGTCAAAATAAAAAGAAATCTCAAAAAACGTTAAAAATGCAAAAACTATATATTATATGGGCTAAAGTTCTTATTTAATTACATATCTCGTGTTCGTACGGAACCCTTCGTGCGCGGGTCAAAGTCATAACTTCATTGAATTTATTTTAAAATGCGCTTTAATATATTAAACTTTTTGGGTTACACTTTCTAAAACAGCGGACCATTAATCTCGCATCTTCTTCTACATCTTTATTACGTATAATTGAACAGATAAGTTTAACCTAAGCATGTTCCAGCAATGAAGAGAGCTTCTTTAGCATCAGTTTTTCAAGACTTAACTTCATTTTAAGCTTCAACCATTAAAGAAACACAGAACAGAAGCCATAAGACATTTAAATAAAAGTTTGTTGAGAATTATTTGGAAAGATGCGATTTTAATCTGGTTTTTGCATTTTAAAAAGGCTTAAAATATTTTTTGTTTAGCAAAACTTTTACATCAAAGCGATGCCTGTCATTTGCTGCTTAAAAGGTCTTAAAAAATAATCACGGCATTAGAAACGCCTTTTAAAGGAAATTTTAAATCTTTCGCTTAAGCTGTTTTTAAACAATACAAAAAACTAACTAAAAATAATTTTTTAGCAATAAACGTTTTCATGTTAAGTTCAGTTTTTCTATAAGAAAAAATTAAAAAAAAAATAAACATTTAAATAAAATAAAAAAGCAATAATGGCTTAACAAAAGAAAAACAAAACGTTTGAGATAAAAAGACACACTATTAAAAATTAAAACCAATAAAAGTAGATTAACATAAAGATAAAGCAGCTGTTAACAGGCGCAAAACTTGTAAAAGAAAAACTTGTTTGGGAATATTTATGTAATTAAAATAATGAAAATAAAAACGATTTAACATTTTTCGTATGCTTTTAGTTACCTTGCAGAATGGCAAAAAATAAGGATAAGAGTTTAGTTAATGCTCTTGATATAGTAATATGAGATATATAGTTTTGTTTTTTCTAAGGCAAAGTATTATTTTAAAAGCTTGGGAACATAGCTGGCTGTTACCAAAATATCCATTGCAGGTTCTAGTTAATCAAAAAAGTGAAGTAATCATAATCGGCCACACAAAAAAATGTCAATGTTAAATTACCATATAAACATTTTGATTGCATATCATATTAAATTTACAAGAAATAATATTAATAATATTATAAAATTAAATAAATTAAATTAAATTTATGTTGTTTAACGTGAAATGACTTTGATTCAATATGGTTCATTGTTGCAACTTCCTTGATTAACATGATTCTTCATTTTAATTTAACAGTGCTAGAATGTTAAGTCAACATAAAATCAAGTTATTTAAAAAGGAAAACTTTTCTTTTACAGTAATCTTTTACATCAAGTTGAATTAAAATGAAATTCATATAAAGCAAAATCATTACCGAAAAATGTTGAATTAACCTTGTTTTCGTAGATTTTAATATGAATTACAAAATATGTATTTTTTTTATATAAATAATATGCATTTATTGTAAATTTTATCTCAGCAAAAAAAATCTTTTAATATTGCTGATGTACGTATTACATTTTGTTGCAGTTTGTTTTCTACTTAATTTTATTATACCGGGAAAGATTTTTGTTTTTTAGCTCACGCTCACCAAGTGCTAAATTGCTTAAAAGCGATTACGGTTGCTTTACAACCAACTCATTTGAGCATTGACCATCTCTTATTTAAAACATTTCATTAGAATTTATTTCCATTTCCATTATAAGTTTCCTTTGACCTCTTTGCATAAATATTCCACTGAAATGGTTGCATGCCATTTTAAGTTTTAGTTTAATTTAAAATGTTTCTCTTTATAACTATAATATTTTTTTTATTTTGGCCAAAACTACAAAACTAAAATATTTTACAACTAATGTCCCTACAGCAGCAAAATTTATTTGTAATTAAGTTTGTCTAGCAGACTGTTACCTCAAGCTATTCAAAGTATTTTCTATTTCGTAGAAATTTACTCTAATTTTTTTCATAAATTTTTCTTTTCGTAGAATATATTTTCACTGTAATTATTGTGTGGGGCCAAATATATGCAAATTTACACAGAAATAAAGATTAACTGCAGTAAAAGTAAAATAAAATATTTATTCTTTTTTGTATCTATCTTTGCTGATTTTTTTCCTGCATAAATTTTCTTATTTTTTTTAACTTAAGGATAAAAATGGTTTCTCTAAAAACCCGCAACAAACATGCACTGAAGCATACAATCGCATGCACGTGTAAAATAAAGTTTATGTTTTTATGTTTAAAATATTTGTGTACATGTAGAGATAGACGCCATACTTTATAATACTTGGTAAAATTTTCTTTAGATTTTTTATTGCTTAACAAAGAACTTATTAAAGAATTATAAATATTTATTTCTTTATTTTCTTTTGTTTTATCTGCTTTTATATAAGTGTTGTGATTTAACAGAGTTTAGCAAAACTATTCATTCATTCGTATTTATATTCAAATTAGCCCAATTTGTTCTTAATGTTTTCATTTTATAATTTATGGCTTATTTCCTAGTAGAGAACATTTTTATTTCTTTTTGTGTGTGTGTGTGGGCGCGTGACTTGCTGTTAATATTCGCTTGTTATTCCCTGAATCAGTGCATACTTTTAGGGGTATGCAAAGTAAAATTTTGTTTAAATATATTTCAGTGCTCGTTTGCTTGGTTTTCAACGAAATTTTTAGAATATTTTCCTATAAAATGTGTTTAAATCAAAACAATTCTTTAATTTACACAATTGCATTTTTGACAGACAAAATGAAAGGCTTAAAGAATAAATTATATTTCCATGTTTAATTACAATTGGCTTTGGCCAGAATGTTGCAAACTGAAAAAATCACCAAAACTAAATATGAGCGTAACTAAAAAAATGCTTAAACTAAAAAACAATCGAAAAAAATCGCCAAAAATAAATATAATCGCTAAAACTAAGAAAAAATCGCCAAAATGAAAAAGAGGCGCAAAAATTAAAGAAGTCGCCAAACGAGAAAAACGCAAAAAAAAGTGCTTAAACAAAAAATTTTACCAAAAATAAAATAAATCGTTCAAATGTAAAAAGAAAATTACCAAGGGCGCCAAAAAACTATAAAATCGTCAAAAACTGAAAAAATCACGAAAACTAACAATGAGCGTAAAAACAGAAAAAAAACTCTAAGACAATCGAAAAACCGCCAAGAACCGAAAAAATTTGCCAAAAAGAAAAAAAGTGCCAAAACTAAAAATGATCGCTCAAACTAAAAAAAATTGCAAAAATGTTAACAGGCCCAAATATAAAAAAAATCGCCTCACAAAAAAATTAAAAATGAAAAAAAAACGCTTAAAATCGAAAAACTCTTCGAAACGTAAAAAAGCGTCAAAACGAAGAAAAAGCGCCAAAACTAAAAAAAATCGTCAAAAACCAAAAAAAAGTTTACTGGAATTTTTAAGTTGGAAGTTTTAAAAAACCAAAAAAAAAATCACCAAAAACCAAAAAACTGCGAAAACGAAAATTAAGATTCAAAACTAGATTTAAAACTAAAATAACAAGAGAAAAAGTTGCTAAACACCGAAAAAATTGCCTAAAACGAAACAAAGTGCCAAAACTAATAAAATCGCTAGAACTGAAAATCGTCTAAATAAAAAAAGGGACAAAAATAAAAAAAGTCCCCAAACGAAAAAAAACGCAAAATAAAAAAACAAACGCTAAAAATCGAAAGAATCTTGAAAACGTAAAAAAGCGTCAAAACTAAAATAAACACCAAAACTAAAAAATATCGTCAAAAACCAAAAAAATCGCAAAAACTAAAATAACAACAGAAAAAATTTGCAAAACACCTAAAAAATTGCTAAAAACGAAATAAAGTGTCAAAATGAATAAAATCGCTGAAACTACAAAAACGACTAAATGAAAAAAATGCTAAAAATAAAAAAATTTCCAAACAAAAAAAACGCCAAATTAAAAGAAGCACTATAAACTGAAAAAACTCTCGAAAACGAAAAAAGCGCTACAACTAAGCCAAGACGCCAAAACTAAAAAATCGCCAATAACCAAAAAAAGTTTGCTGGATATCTTAAAGTTTTTAAGTTTTTTTAGTTGCAAGAAACTAAAAAAAGTGGAAAAAATTGCTAAAACTAAAAAAAAAACAAGAGAAAAAATCACCTAAAACGGAAAAAATATATAAAACGAAAAAAAGTGCCAAAAGTAAAAAAAAAATTGCTTGTACTTAAAAAAAATCTGTAAAATTAAGGAGGAGGAATATCGCTAAAATCAAAAGAAATCGCCAAATACCGAAAAAAATACTGAATTTAAAAAAAGCGCTCAAGCCAGGAAAAAGCGTCAAAATTAATAAAAAATCGCCAAAGAGCAAAAAAACGTTTCCCGGGTAACTAAAATTGTTTAAGAAATGTGTATCTACATCAGCTAAAATATTAGATTACTTAGGCTAAAGTTCGTATAGTGTTACTAGACTTGTATCGAACTCTTTCAGTAGCTCTTTACCCATTTAAATTACATGGGTTTGATCATTGGTTTATGTCAAAAACAACCTACTGAAAGAGTTCGAAACAAGTCTAAGTGTTACGTATGTAGTGTCCGTACGGAAGTGTTCGTGTGCGAGTCAAAGTCAAACTTTATTGAATTTTTTTATAATCATTATTTTACTCCACAGTAAACGTTTAATTAATTAAAAACTTCTTGTGTGGGTTTGCATTTGTTTTAAACCATTTATTTACTTTTATTTGCTTAAAGATAAAACTAGAAAAATTTTCTTTAAATTATTTAAAAATAAAACCATTTATTTGTACACAAACCATAATATTCCAGAATTTATGACCAAAAAATTGAACCCTAACAAATATTTTTCTATATATATAGAAAATTTTGATTTTCATAAATTGAAATTTTTTATTTATTTTTTCTCTTAAATCCAAATACAAATTCAGTTCATGGCATTTTCAGGTGACAAGTTTTAGTTTCACTTTATTTTACTGCTAAAAAATTTGAATACATATTATTTTAGATTATTAAATATTTTTACTTAAGTTTTTATTTATATTTTATTTATTACTAACTTTCTCTCTATTTATTTCTATTTGTGTCACAAATTTTTTTTTTTATTTTTTTTCATATACTATTTACTTTATTATTTATCGAGAAATTCGCATATTAAGTCACACATATATTGAATGCAAATATTGAACAAAACTAAAATAAAATAAAATATTTTCATATTTTATTTATTTTTTGGTGCCACAAACTATAAAACTTTTTTTATTTTTAACCAAAAAAAAAAACAAAAATTCACACACAGTTGCATATCCACAATAAAATTGCAAAATGTATGTGTGTGTTCGGGTTTCATAAATAATTAATTAAATTTATAAAGAAATTGTGTAAAGGTCGACTTAAATATAACATACAAACCTATAAAGGAAGTAAAGTTTTTCATTGCACAAGCTCCTCGGGAAGTTGTTCAAATATTTTTATGAAACAGGAATATAACCAAAGGAATATTATTCTTACCCACAGGTGCTCCTTAGTCTCTTTGATTTTGTGCCTAAAGGGAAGAAAAACGAGATATTTTAATTAGTTTCTAAGTAACAGGTGCTGGTTTAAAATTAAGCTTTTTATATAACAGGATTTACCGCACATTATTTTTGTTCCTAAGATAGTGTATTGGAAAATTTAGATAAGTTATCGCAAATTGATGAAATTTGTCTAAAAAGCTTGTAGTAACTAAATTTTACAAGAAAAAAAAATTAAAAAAAATCAGTGCAAGGACATGGCCTCCTTCCATGCACTTATTAAAAAAATTTTAATATTACATACAATTATAATCAAAGTGAAACTAGAATTGGGAAACATATAACTAAAAATATTCTCTTT
Source organism: Tachina fera (assembly GCA_905220375.1). Lineage (NCBI taxonomy): Eukaryota > Metazoa > Arthropoda > Insecta > Diptera > Tachinidae > Tachina > Tachina fera. Next base: position 185,555,200 of record LR999963.1, read on the forward strand.
TAATCTTAAGGAAATTTGGTATTAATTTGAGCAAGGACATGCTTAAATATTACGTATCCTTAATTTTAAAGATAATGTTAAAAAAAACTACTTTAAATATCAACAATAATGTATACAATTAAATAATTTTAACTTTTTAAAATTTAACCTAAAAACGATTTGTTATATCATCCAAAATTATTTTTAAAGTGAATATTTGTAAATATTTCTAGGAGTACAATTTTTAAAATTATAATCTGGTTTTTTTGGCATTAAAATTTATTTAAATGAAAATAAAAGATGATTTCATTTCATTTATTCATATCCTACGTTTCGTTGGCATTTTGCAATATCTTCATGGATAATATTTTTGTTCAAATATATTTTATCCTTTAACAAAATTTGCATTTTTTGCAGTTTCATAATATTATTTCACGCAACACGAGAACATACGACATAAAGTACATAATTTAAAAATAATTGCAAGTATAATAAAAAATGCTATATATATCACACACATTATTAAAATTTTCTTAGCGTTGTACGAGTAAAATCACAGCAACAGCAACAAACAAAAATATATTTCAATAAAAAAATTTTTCCCTGAAGATGTTGGAAAATCGCAATAAAACGTCGCATATGAATACATGAAATAAAATTGTTTTTTATTTGCATTTAAATGAATTTTTATGACCTTAGAAACCTAAATATACTAATTCTATAAAATATATGCTCTAAAAAACCGCAATGTGAGTCCGATCACAGGGGATATGTGTAAACATTTAGTAATGAATTTTTTTTTAATATTGGCTTCTGGTAACTAAAATAAGATATACACATTTTTGACTCTACTGTATTTAAAAATCTATGGAAAACTGCATATATAGTAGCGGAATTATTAGTTGTGGGGTTTGTTTAGAATTGCTCATGTGCAAGTGAAAAACGTTAAATAAAAATTTTGATAAAGCTTGCGTTTGTGGGTTCGCAAAATTTGTATTAAAATCTCCAACCATAATAATTGTGATGAGATGGAGATTGTTACCCAATTGTCATACACCAGCTTCAGGGTAGGGCAACAGCACATAATGAAGATATGTTATTATATAGTATTATTCATAAAGACTGCTTTATATGTCTTAAAAAAATATTTGACACTTAAAACGGTCTTTTATCTAAAATTTTATATTTATTATATTTATTTTATATTTTTCAACTTTTTGACAAAATTATCCCCACTGGCAACACTATTACACTTCAGAAGCAATTTCTACTAAAATTAACATTGCTCCTGAAGGTATGCTTTAAAATTGGGTTGAGTGTATTTCTATGCAGCTGTTAAGTTCCTCTGTACTTCTTGTTAGTATGATTAAACTAATACACTCATATATAGCTCACACCGATTCGATAACGCTTTACGAGCTTACTCAAAATTTGTGATTGTATTGTGAAAAAGATTTTTACCCCCTAGCGTATAGATGTTTACACATCAAAAGTTCGAAAAATTATGTAAAAATTATTTTTAAACTCAAAAAGTCCTTAACAATTATAAGTTCTTTCGTAAATTAATTGATTTTACTAGTGTTGTTATTGGGTGCAAATATTTTTTTATTTAATTACAAGTCCAGTTATAATAAAAATTAAATCAAAATTAGAGTTTTATGGGAATTGTTACAATTTAAGTTTAAAATTTTATTAACGCAATATTATTATTTTACTTATCAAATTATTATTTTACTTGTCAAGCAAAATATTTTTTTTTATTAAAAATACATTGAAATTGATTGTTGAGGGAGGGGTTTAGCTGGATCTTTGTATTTGTTGTTGTAGGGCCAAGGTTCTTCATACTCTGTCCAAATTTCAGGTCAGATTGGCCTTGATAATGAAAAGTAAAAATAATATTGCCATGTTCTTAAAACATAAAAATTAAATTAAAGTATTATAAAATAGTATGAAACAAAACATACAAAATCATAAAGCAAATGCATGAACCTTCTAGCATAGACAATAAATAATAATTGTATTAAGGAATTATAATTGCTGCTTTTTTTCGTCCATAGACAAATTAAATATCAAATAATCAAAAGGATAATCCAATCATTAATTTTATAGAAAATAACAAAATTCTCTAGATAAGAAACAAAGTTCATATTACTGTATTGGAAACTATTGTTAAAGGGATTATTTTTTCTTTTATAATTAATTGCATTAGTTTTTAATCTGATTTATGTACGAATATGATTTATGTGTTTTTTAAATAATTGATTTACCTTTTGATGAATGAAATGACTTTTAGTTCGTTTTGAATTATTTGTCCAAACAAATGTTTCATTAAATACAACCTCTCTCAAGTCTAAAAAAATTTAATTGTAGTAATTTAATAGCCCATTCAGGCTGACTCCAAATTAAGCAGTTTCGTGATTTCGGTCGAAAACAAGTTGAAATTAATTAATTTCCCATATATTTTGACATTTTCCAAATTAAGTTATTTTACTTAATTTCGATGAAATTAACAAGAAATTACAATATACAACTCTGTTTTTGTACTAAAAGTACTTTTATTTTCAAACATGAGTAAATTTACAACTATGAGAAACAACAATTAAAAGAAATAACAATTTTGACATTCAATATTAAATTAAAAAAACAATGAAATCTATTAAACTTATGAAAATTTTTGAAAGAAATATGTGTATAAGTGTAACAAAGAATTTATTCAACTGAAAAAACAACTTCAATGCCTGCAGCAGTGAATAATATGTTTGCGAAATTAACTCAAATGTCATTCAGTACCTGCATAAACAGTTTTTATTTCGTTCGTAATTTGAGCTTAAAATTACTTAATTTCGTGTCAGCCTGAATGGGCTATAATTTATTGCACAGCAGTGCGCTTTTGTGAATCTAGAGTGTATGAATATGAACTTTGCATTACGTGGAGGTAATTTACGCATACATGTATGAAAATGTATGAATATATATAATCATATATGCCCATATACCCTCATTTTTCGGATCCAAGCCATATGAGATACCATATATGCTCCAGACATATTTTTTTAGCTTGGTAGCAACTTTATCACGTAATATATTTAATTTAAAAAAATAATTTTCCTCATTTAGCAACTTGCACATAATTTTTTTATATTTTAGGTAATATGAGTTGTAAGCGATTAATGAAATTTGGCAATCAGAAAAGTAATTCATTATACGGCAAGTAGTTCTGACGGTTCTGTGTATTTTTTGCTGGGATATTTTCTCCTATAAAAGTATTATAATTACAAATTATCAAAAAAAACTGATACTCTTATTTCCTGAAATCTTAAATAAATCTGCAACATAACAATTGGCTAAACTTATCATACCTGGTCGTTTGCTGCAGTCTTCGAATAAGTTAAAATAATTCAATTAAAAAAGACGCAAGCACACAAACACAAATTAAAATAAAATTTAGAAACAAAAAACTATTAGAAATATTTTTCCACCTGAACATAAAGCAAACCAACAACAAACACATTCTGCATGAAAACCGTAAATTGCTTAAATTGGCAAATTTTCAGTTGCTGTTTGCAAAATAAAAAATTTTGCTTTTCGCAAGCATGGGATTTATTATGTTGGTGTTTAGGTGAAAACATTTACACACAGACCGACTTATACACACACACACTTACACACACACACACACACACATATAAATGTAGCCACATTTAGAGTATAATAACCAGGTCAATGATTATTATAAAGTAATTATTAATCTTTTTTTTTATAAAACGCTGTTGACTTTTAATAAGTGAAAAGCCAATTTTATTTGACAACTATTTACTCATACCGATTTTTTGGGGTTTGATGTAAAATCTATTGGGCTGTTAGGAAAGTTCAATTCAGTTTGCCCACTGTGCGCGGGTACAAGTTTATTTTTTGACGTCATATGAATTAGTTCTTAGATCCACTCGTTTTTGCTTGGTATATCTAATTTATTACGAATTTACAATATATTATATCTTGTTAAACTAACTTGAATTTTCGTTACACCATTGCCCAGATATGCTCAAAGCTTCATTCAGTACGTTCTTATCAACTTATTTTTTATCTACTCTTCACTTTTTTACAATTTTCATACAATCAAATTCAAATATATTGAGTTTGATGTAACAAATTTTTGATCACTCAGTTTATATTTTTTTCATTCCGTTTTGTGAATAAGGGGTAATTTTTTTTTTTAATTTTCCTATCCCTGCAAGTGTAGGGGTGGTTGTAAAATAAAATACGATGTTGCTTTAAAATTTATTCACACCAAGGAATGACAAATTTATGATGCTGCTTTCAAAATTTTATTGCTCTGGCTTGTTTGTTGTTTTTTTTAAAATCCTCTTTAACGTCCCTTTTCAGAATGTATTATTAAGAGTTAACGTGAACCTTAACTGACAGTTCTCCATACAAAACTTGCTGTTAAAGTTTTTAATATTGTATATTGTGAAAAAGGCTGTAAGTTGTATAATATTTAAAAATGACAATAATTGCAAAACCTCTTAAGTTTTTTCATTTGGATATATTTAAATGAAAAATCGAATAGATGACTTGTTAATCCTCTGTTTCCACAACACGAATGGTTTTTTTGAGTAGAAAATTTATATAAAAAACACTATGGTCTGTGTCACAGTAAATAATGAAAACTTTCAATTGAAAATTTATATTGAAAACAACAATAAAATATGAACACAGAAAAAAGTATTCACCAGTTAATATTTTCAATTCAAAATTTAATTGTATTGAATAAATTTTTAATTGTTTTAATTAATTTGACTTGAAAAACTTAATCGATATTATCAAATTGTTTATAGGTGAAAATATGATTAATTTTTTAATTGATACTACAAATATTTTAATTAATATTACAAAATCAATCATATTATTTTTTTGGGTGAAAATTTGTTTTTGTTTTCAATATAAATTGTAAGTCGAAAGTTTATTTTGATTATTGTGAAACAGTCCACTAATTTTTATTTTTTTATTTTATTTCCATACAAATTGTTTAGACAAGTTGCCTGCCTGACTTGTGGAAACAGGGTAAAAAATTTCCCTAAGGTTTTCTGCAAATAAAGTCATCAATCACCTAGTTGTATGCGAGCAGTTGTGGTTTTCGCATAAATTTATGCCTTGTCGGCAATGCATGATGAAATTTTTTATTTTTTTTGAATGTTGATTATTTAATGGTATACAGCAGAGAAGAGAATGAGACCATTCACATTTGCTAACAATTCATAAATTCATTGCTATTGCCCTGCATTTATTCGACAACAATAACAAATGTTATTGCTATGATACCATTCATTGCGATTTGTTGATTGCTCATACGCACTCTATTATTACAATGCCGATATAACACAAGCAGCGAAATGAAATGATGCAACATGAAAGAATGGATTTGTTTCATACATACATATAATTAAAATGTATTTCAAATAACTGTCTCATATAAAATATGACATAAAATACATTTCCAATCTATATCGCGTTTTATGAATACTAATGTAAGAGTTTTATACAAGCGGAACGTAATTACAAACACTACGTTGTGGTCAATCACAGTAAAAATTATTCGCACCATTCACTGAGTATTCGCTGCTTTTGACAAGAACAATGAACATTTATATAAAACAAGCAATGCACGCAATAAAATTCGCCGCACTCAAATCTTGTGGATTGACAACAATACGCAGGTATTTTGCTATTGCATTCAATCTGTTCTCTGGTCTACAGCTCTGGTTGATAAAAAAAAATATCAATTTCTTTGCGGTTCTAGTTAACGATTTAATGCTGAAGAACTAAGTACAAGAACAAAATCTTAAATTTAAATGGTTATTGAGGTATTTATTTGTACATTTCTTTTTCAGTAACAAGTATACAATTGTCACACATTTGCGATGATTGACAAATTTATTTTATCGTCTACGGGGAACTTAAAGTTTGTCTCACATGTGGAGGTGTGCTGGTTCTCAATTTACAATCAAAAGTTATTGTAAAACTATGTGCTTTTGTTTGATGAAACTTAATTTGAGTTGATTTTTAATTATTATTTTTCGAACTTCATTTGTTTCTATGTTTATGATTTATTTGAACGGGCTAAAGTTGGTATCGCTTTTTTTAAGCCAAATTAATAAAAATTTGATGTATTATTGACGGCAACCAAAAATTATCGGCAACCATAAATTCTTAGGGGGTTAAATTTAAGGGCCGATATTGATTTTAAAGAACTTTAAAGCGTTGCTTGATTGTGTATCTTTCCATGAATAAAATTAAATTAGTCTCAAATTGAGAAATGTCAAATGAAATGCAGAAAAGAAACTTGACGTTTAGGTGTGGTTCACATTCAACATCGGCCCTTAAAATTTAACCACCCTTTAGTTTGCCTTATATGCAAAGATTGATGGGCTTATTTCATTCGGGGTAATTAAGTGTAGAAAAAAATTAAACTATTCACGTACTCGTGTATTCACTGTTCTAAAATGCTGCCCCCTCCCTTTCCTCTTAATTACACTGTGCTCGCATTTGAAACTTTTTTTTTAATAACAATCCGGGGACCCAGTGGGTAAACCTAATTTGAGTACGCTGAATCCAATGGTGCTAAGCATTTTTTAGGTTAGTTCTTGTTTAAAAAACAATTAAGATTGGAAACTTTGTTAAAAGGACCAAAACATCATAAATTTTCCTAGTTTTCTACCATTTATACACCTTTATGACGATATATATCGCATGAAAAGACATGTGTTGATGAACTTGCGTTCTGAGAAAAGTTTTTGGAAAAAAAATTAAAATTTGTTTTCCAATTTTTTGCGTAAATTTCTTGGGACAATTTTTTTGATTGGGGCAATTTAAATTTTTTTTAAAAAATTTTTTTTTTCAAAAATATCTTTAGGACGCATGCTCATCCATAATATGTCCTTTTAATTGATATAAAAATTAATGAATAGTAGAAAACTGTGAAAAATTGCGGTTTTTAGGTGCTTTTAACCAAGTTTTCAATCTTAATTATTTTTTAAACAAGAGCTAACCTAAAAAATGCTTAGCACCATTGAATTCAGCGTACTCGAATTAGGTTTACTCACTAGGTCCCTTGCTTGTTACATTTTTGAACTAGAACAGTGTTATTGTTTAATTATTTTTTTAAAGAAAACATGCACTGCTCTTCTGCTAAAATAACTTTTTAAATTATTGTTTTTGTATACTAATATATTTTTGAATATTATTTAGTTAATAAAGTATTTAGTTATGTATACATTTAAAAAATTCGCCTTAAGGATATTGATAAAAAAAGGTTATATGTGTGTGCATCTGTATCACTTAATGGTGGCCAGGTACTGCATCTATTGGAATTTAACTTTTTCTGCTGCAATAATTTTTAGTTGCCTTCCAGCACAAATGTCATTTCATTTAAGCAAAAAGAAATAAATTGAATAATGTATTTGTTTTTTTTTTTTTTCTAAAAAATAATATTTTAAAATAATTTGCTAAGACAACCTCAGGTGTTAATATAGGAGTAAAAAAAGGATACAATTAAAACTCCTAAACCATATTTCAAATAGATTTCAAGGATACAATTAAAATCACTAAAAAATATTTAAAACATATTTAATGAAGATTCTTATTACAAACAAATTTTCCTCAAGGCAAACTGAAAAAAACTTAAAAATAACAACTCCTTCGTGATAACAAAAAATAAATGCAAGAAATAACTATTAAGATATAAGAATGGCACGTGTAGCAAGATAGAAATAATGGAGAAATAAATATTTTTCTTAAAACAGATTTTTTCCTAAAAATACTTACAAATCGTTGAAAAATTTTTAAATTTTTCTTCTTTTGCTAAAAATAATATAATATATTTTAAGCAAAAAGAAAAAAAAAGGATAAATATCTAAAAAAAATATAAAAACGAAAAGTAACTAACAAGAAATTAAATACAAGATGAATTGCCAAGATGTTTAGCAATAAGAAAATAAAAGACCTTATCATGCTTCATTTTCGTTTTCAGTTTCATTCTGTACCAGTAGAGTAGATGTTTTACGACATGTTACAGTTTTTAACTTCAACTACGTGATTCAGTTATTTATTGTATTTGGATTTCAAAATAAAAAAAGTTTTTTTCGTTTATTTCTCCTCCACAGTCACCCATATTTATCTGTCATTTGTTGTAGCAATGTTTGAATTTTGGTGTTTTGTTCATTCATTTCTTACATTTGCTGTATCTGTATGTAAACGAGAATGTGTGTGTGTTATTGTATTTTGACTGGCAAGTGTATGTATGTATGTATGCGTGCGTTATAAAATCTATAAAAATTCAGTGGCAGGACGTGTTTCTCAAAAACTACTGCCTGGTAGCTGTTCATTTGTTTTCAATTTGCTTGCCCTATAGGCGGCAGTTTGATTTGAAAAGTTTTTTGTAAAAAAAAATATATACATATGTACAAGGAAATATTTATTTAAAAAAAAAAAATATTAAAGTACTTTTTTATGACTCACTCAATAAAATACGACTTTAACTCGTGCACTTCACTTGTTTCTTTTGGCGATTTTTCCGCATTTTAGCGTTTTTTAAATGCTTGGCAATTTTTTTAATATTGACGTCCTTTTAGTTATTTGTTTTTTTTCGTTTTGGTGAAGTGTTTTCGGTTTTTGACGTTCTTGGCATATATTTGGCGATGCTTTCGGTTTTTTGCGTTTTTTTTCGGTTTTTGACGGTTTTTTTCGGCCTTTGGCGAGTTAGGTTTTTGTTATTTTTTATTAAATATGTACATATTTTTGGTTTAAGGGATTTTGTGACGCTTTCTCTGTTTGGTTATTTTTGGTTTTGGTTTCTTACAATATATATTTTTAATTAAAGTGATATTTTATTTTTGGTGCTTTGTTTCGTTTTGACGATTTTTTTAAATTTTTTGGCGATTTTCTACTTTTTTAGCGACATTTTAACTTATGGTGATTTTTTTTATTTAGATTTATTTTTAGTGATATAGGTAGTATTTTTGACGATATTTTTCATTTAGCAATTTTTTCAATATTAAAAAAAGTAGCTTTTATAGAGTACTTTTAAAAAATAAAATTTGAGAAAGCATTTTTAATAAAAGGCTATTTAAAAAATATGTACATACTATTTTAAAAAAGTACATATCGAAAAAGTAGCTTTAAATACTGCGCAGTATCTTTTAAACAAAAAAATCTATTAAACAAAGTTTAAATAAAAAATAAACATTTAAAAAAGATTTCTCTTAAAAAGTACCTTTACAAAATCCCTTAAAAAAATAACTCAAATATCGTCTAAAGCCGATATCACACTATCAGCACAATGTACCGATTTTCTTCGGGTCACTAAAATAAATCCATGAGTAAAGCATCAAAATGGCTAAATTTCTTAACCAATTGAAAAATAAAGATGTGATGGCACTTCACGGCAGTTGCAATAAACCCATATAGCCTTATTTAAAAATTAGTTGAGAAAAAAAATACGTTTTGGGGTTATTACTTATGACTTAATTAGAGTGAGCCGACAAAAATCGATAAATTTTGCCGATAGTGGAAACTGAGCTTAAGAAGTATCTTTGAAAAAAAAATTATAGTTTTCAGATAAAAATTAAAAAAAAATATCCCATTTAACAGGAGCAAATTTTAAAAACTACGTTTAAAAAAGTTTCTATTAAAAAGGTACCTTTAAAAAAATTTTATTTTAAGAAAGCACTTATTAAAAAAGTAGTTTTTAAAAAAGTACCTTTAACAAACTGGACTCTTAAAAAAGTATCTGTAGGAAAAGGACCTTTCATAAAAGTGTCTTTTAAAATAAAAAAGTACCTTTTAAAATAGTACCTTTTAAAAAAACACCTTTTAAAAACGTACCTTTTTAATATAGTACCTTTTAAAAAAGTACATTTTAAAAATTTACGTTTTAAAAAAGTACCCTTTAAAAAAGTACCTTTTAGAAAAGTACCTTCTAAATAGTATCTGTTAAAAAGTACCTATTAAAGAAGTACCTTTTAAAAAAGTACATTTTAAAAATTTACGTTTTAAAAAAGTACCTTTTAAAAAAGTACCTTCTTAATAGCACCTGTTACAAAAGTACCTATTAAAAAAGTACCTTTTAAAATAGTACCTTTTAAAAAAGTAACTATTAAAAACGTACCTTTTAAAATAGTACCTTTTAAAAAAATACCCTTTAAAAAGTACCTTTAACAAAAGTACATTTTAATAAAGTACTCCTTAAAAAAGTACCCTTTTAAAGGAGTAAATTATGAAAAGTACCTTTGAAAATTTGCCTTGTAAAGAGAAACATTCGGAAAAAAGTACAATTGAAAAAAGTTCCTTTACAAATTACGTTTAATAAAAGTACCTTATGAAAAGTGTGTTTTAAAAGTATCATTTAAAAAAGTACTTTTGAAAGACATCTTTTGAAAAACGATTATATTAACAGCCTTATTTACAAAAATTATTAAGGCTTTATAAAAAAAAAATTAAAAAAAGGCTTTTAAAAATATGCCCTTGAAAACCTTCTTTAAAAAGATACCTTGTCAGAGAAGTGTCCTTTATAAAAGTAAGTTTAAAGAAAAGTACCCTTTAAAATAAGTTTGCCTTACAAAAACTATCTTTAAAAAGATATTTGCTATAAAAAAATACTTTAGTAAATTAAAACAAAGAATTTGCTAAAGTTAAAAAAAACTACGGTTACAAAAGGTATCTTAACAGAAAAGTACTTTTTAAAAAAATATCTTTTAGGAAAACTAATTTTTTAAACAAGTTGTCTGACTTTTTATAAAAATATCTTTTAGGAAAACAAATTTTTTAAACAAGTTGTCTGTCTGTCTGTGCAAAAATCACATAAAAAATATTTTCTTAAAAAGGAATCTGTTTCAAAAATATTTTAAAAAATTGTTTAATTATTTAAATAAAATTTTATAAAAATGTTTGCCTCAATTTTTTAAATAGCGTGTCTGCCATGTTACTTAAATCGTATTGAGTTTCCTGGCTATCAAATAAAATTTTTTAAATTTTTTAATATCAAGTCAAACAAGTTGCTATTGACTTGCGTCCAAAAAGCCAGAATTCATATTGAATTGAAGTTAAGAATTTTAATATAAACATGTGCCCTCTGTGTGTGTGTGTGTGTAAATGGTGAGAGGTATTGATGTGTGTGTGGTACAATCAAATACACATAAAGGTCAACATTGCTTATGGCAATAGAATGAAATACATATTTAACTGCATGTGTTTGTAGAAAGGCCAAAGCTCGAGTGAATCAGAGTGTGTGTGTGTGTTTTTTTTGTATATATACAAGTAAAAATATAATTTTTAGATTTTCCAAACATTTCATATAGAAGTGTATACTCACGATATAGCTACGCATATACATATAGCGATATGGCACACAAACACATACATACATACAAAGATACCCAGCGGAAATTATAAGGAGTAAGGTTGCCTTCTAGAAGGCCTCTGTATGACTTCTTTGGGATGTAGAGGGCCTGTTCGCTCTGATCCATACTCATATCTTTTTTAGACGCTTTGTCACTGTGGGGCAGGTCTTCTGTTCTTGCTTCCTTCGCCAGAGATTTTGGAAGCCCTTTAAATTAATAGATTTTGCTTTTTCTTTGGTAAAAAATGTTGCTCCTTCTTTCTATTTTCTCATAGCAGGGAGTGTGGAATGTGTATCCTATGTTTTATATGAAAAAGTCAAGGCATTTTATAATTCTTTCTTTAGCAGTTGAATAAGAGTAGTATTTGAATCAAATAAATTCTTAAGCAGGCCTTTAATAAGGCCTGCACCAAGAAGACCTTAAGAGTTTTAGCGCTGGGTATATACATACATATGTATAAGTAAGTATTCCTGTACATATTCATGTGTGACTATTTGTACTTTATTCACAAATGATTGTGGGTCATAAAAAATTACATAGACTTGAGCGCACATTTAATGGTCATAATGGATGGAATCACATACCAGCGTCAGTAAAACGGACCAAAAATACGGCATCCAGCAACGCAAATGCCTGCAGAAAGAAGTTCACAACCATATTTGCAAGCTTTTGTGTTTATACGCATCATAAAAATAATTTCTTTGAACTTTATCAAACGAATCCTAAGTATTCGCAATGACAGCAAGAGCAATCTTAATATTTAATAAATAGTTGTAGTATTTTACTTTTTGTAATTCATTGCCTTATAATCATTAAGGAGCTTGAAAAAGTCACTCTATTATTATATAGCATTTTTATGGATTTTTTGTTGTTGTTGTTATTAATATAGTGTGTTCAATGATGTATTGTTTAATATAAATAATTTCAAGGATTTTATATACCAGCAGCAGTTCTATTCTTAAAAGCTTAACATATCAAGTTAACTATTAAATATTTTTATCAAGCCATTAAGGCAGAAATCTAATAAATGTTTATTGACTGTGATATAATTTTATCAGGACTAGCCGAAGCAATGAATTTTAGAGTAGCTGTGAAAAAAAAAGTATATAATACAAAAGATGTTTTTCATGATTTTTATAGAAATAATTGAAAGCTTTCCTTATAAAAAATTTGTTTAAAGTATATACAAAATTAATATTTAATAAAGTTAAATTTGAATATTTGAGACCAATAAAGCTTGTCCCAGAGAAAAAATTTAAGAAAGTGTTTCAAAACAAAGGACTTTAAAAAACTTTTATGTATAAAAAATATATAATATTCTATTTTATTAGTTTTTCAGTAATTTCAGAATAATATTGGAAAATAATATGCACTCATATGATAAGATCTATTAATTTCAACGTATTTTCATCCCTATAAAGTTAAAATTAGTCTACTTTTGCTTATGAATTATGTATTGTGAGCAAATACAATTAGGCCACTAGAAAAAATATATATTAAAGGTTGTATGATATTTATTAAAATCGTGTGATGCCAAATTTATTTAATAATTTAAATAAATTTTTAATGAAACGGAATATGAGAAATGTTTAATGTATATAAAATTATTGATTTACTTTTGGTAAACATATTTGGAAGTATCACTCTTTATTTTCTGGTTTTCCATTGTTTAATTTTTTATTTAGCCCGATTAAGAAATTATTTTTGATTATTAAATTAAAATTGTATAGAAGCAATTAAAAACTTGACAGAATGAAATTTAGTAAATGCAATTAAAAATATTACTAAATCAATTAAAAATATTATTGATTTAATAAAAAAATTTTATTGAAAATAAAATCAAAATTTTTATTGAATCAATTAAAAGTTTTATCAAATTGATTAACAATTAATTAAAGGTTTAATTGAAGCACTTAAAAATTTGGTAGCATCATTTAAAAATATTGATGAATTAAATTTTTATATTCAATTAAAAATTTAATAGAATCAATGAAAAATTTTATCGAATGAGTTAAAAATTTTATACAATCAATTAAAAATTTTATTAATTAAAAAAATTAGTGAAATCGGTAGAAGATTTATAAATTCAATAAATAATTTGATTAAATCACTTAAAAACATGATTGAAAGAAATTGAAAATTTAATAAAATCAAGTGAAATTTTGATAAAAATCAATTAAGAATTTAATAAAATAAATTTCAAATTGAATGTATTTATTGAATAAATATATTAAATTGTAACAATTCCCTATAAAAAACAGGAATGCATTTATTGTTGAAAACTATCTGTGCTTAGTGTTAATTTTAAAAATTAAGGACCTCCCTCCTGATTTATGAGCAAAATAATATCATGTTTTTTCGGAGTATACTTGCTGCTCGTGTTATGTGTACAAGACTTTAAGGTTTCATTGTATTTTTTTAATGAAAAACTAAATTATTTACTTCTGTATGTATCAATAGTTTTGTTATTTTTCGCTCCTTTAAATCTTTAAAGCTTTTTTAAATGCGTTTCTGAAATGGAATTTACCTTTTGTTTAAAAAAGGGGCCTTTTAATTTTCAAAAATGTTCCACTTCTTCCCATTTCTACCATAAAAATATTTTTGTGTTTTGGATTATTTGTTTTATTCCATGTTTAAACTTTGCTGCATAGGTTTTTTTTCTATACAGCTGCCATTATGGCTTTAATTGACAACAGTTAACTGCAACTTGAACATGTTAAACTAACAGGATTAAATGAACAAAATGGGGGAAAACAAGCAGCTCAAGCGATCAAGTACAAATGCAGAGAAATATATATAAATGCACACATACCTACATTTATATAAACATATATACATTTATGTATATTTATATGTATGTCACATGCAGAGCTACTCTGCAATAGCATCACTATCAATAACACCATGAAAATCAACAAAAATGTCAACAATTTCACTGCCATTCAAAGGACAACATAAAGCTCGTTTAATAACGTGCTGGAGTGTTTTGTATATATATATATAGATATATAAATATGTGTCTGTGTGAATATGCTGGTGTTTTGGTAATTCTACATACGATTTTGAGTATGAGTTAAACAACGGGAAAATATAAATTATTTATTCATACTGAATGGCGTATTTGACCACACAAATATACAAACCGGATACAGTGAGTGATTAAAGCAGGAGAACAAGAAAACTTTGGCCATTTATACGGAAGTTGTAAGAAAATATTATTTAAATATGTAATATATTTAATAAGTTAAAAAAAAATTCTTAAGTGCAAAAATGTTTGGAAATTGTTAAAATTATTTTCTTACAATAATACGAATTCTAGCTTTCACATCAACCTGTTAAGCACTGTAGCTTTGCTATCACCTACAACTTTGTTTACCGCATCAACAAGCCTCTATTACACTTTAGTTAATGGATTTCTGTAAATGTTTATATAAAAATATATGTTTATGATTTTCTACGTGCTGAGAGTTTTTTTATAATATTATAAGGCTGTGGCAATTGATTTGATGGATGGATGCCCTGCTGTTTCTTAAAAAAAAAAAGAAAACAAACAAAAAATCCATTTTGCTGTGCCGTTTCTCACTGCTGAGCCTTTTGGATTTCATTGGAACTGAACTAACGTTTAATTAAAATATTTATGTACCTATATATATAAACATATGTATATATATATATATATATATATATATATATATATGTGTTTCTATGTGTAAAAATTCATGTAGTTATTAAACTTTGCTAACTGTGTGCGTTACATAAATCGTAGAGAAGAGCAAAAAACTTTTTCCCCAGGCATTAAATATTTTGCAAATAATTCCTAAAATTTTTTTTATTTCAACAAAAAAAAAAATGCCAAAAAATAACATGCTTCATGCTGAACTGGTTTTTAGTTTGCCACCTCCCTTGTGGAATAAATGCTTGTAATTAACTGCACAAAAATTAATTCTTTCAACATTTTTAGAATATTCATGAGCAATTTCGAAATATATGAGCTCATTATTTTTTCTTTCTTTCTTCAAAGTCATATAAAATTTAAGACTGTATGTCTGTCTGAATTATGAATTTTCTTAAAGAAAGAAGAAAAATAAATTTATGTACATGTGAACATTTTAGTATAATAATATGTTTAATTCATGACTGCATAATAAATTTATTTGAAAATTTCTTTTTTATGTTTAATTCAAAAGATAGGAAGTGTAATATAGTTTTAATTTCTTTTGCAATACTTTATTTTACCCCCTACATGTATAATATGAGGAAAGTGAGTAAAAAGATAACAAGTTCTATTTGTGCCAACAAGACTACAAGGACAAAATTAATTTTCTCAAAAAACAAAAAAAAAAAAAAATCAAAAGGTCACATAAGATCCTACGATATAATTTTTACAGGCAAATGGCACTTGGCACTTTTTTTAATTTAAAACTCTTGAAAAATATTTATCAACATTGATTAGTTCGTATGAAAAATTGGATATGTTATATTAAATGGCGCCTGAAACTATGCTACAATTTCTTATGTTTGTAGAATTATCCCATGTGTTTATTGTAAATTCCCTAAGAAACAAGTACCACTCTATTTCGCATGAAATATTAAAATGTTGAAGATACATTTCACATGTTTCTCTCAAGATAATCAGAAAACTCATTCTGTAACATTTTTTTCATAAACAATTTGTGTCCATTTTTTATATTTACTTTGGCAGAATTTAACGCGAAATGTTGAACAGAGTCCCAGGCTTAAGGAGTCAAATTGATTGCTCTTTTTAGCAAATTTTTTATGGAAATATTTTTCGTGTTTATTAATATGATAAAATTTAAAACGGTTAAATTACTTATAGCGCGGTTCTTTTTGAAACTTCATTATTCTTCGACTAATTTTTTTTTGATAATAAATAAATATTCCTTTTTTTAACAAATAAATAAAATGTGTAGTCTTTATTTTTGGCGCAATAGCACACGCTAGTTATTAGCTATTTTTAAATAAAGAAAGACTCAGTACAAGATAACACAAGTGCTAAATCCTATTCCCCAAACTACCCAGAATTCCTTTTTCAATACCAGATATAAACTACACATTTTTCAACAAATTGCTTTCTAAAATTAACGCGTGTGTGTTTTTATAAAAAAAATCAATTTATGTTCCCCGCCAAGGGGCATACAAAATTCTTCATTGCGGAATATAGCATGTGTACTTGCTTCGTTCTTTATTTGTTTTTTTTTTGCTAGTCTTGCATTCATTAATTTCTGTAATGAAATGTTAATAAGACATCTAAGACATAAATTAAAGACTTCATTTTGAAAGTTGAAGTGTCTTTTATACATATATATATTGCACCCCAAAGGGAGTTTAATTTTAAAAATAAAACTGGGACGCGATTTTTGCAAAAATAAAAAACAACCTGTTTATATGAGGAAAATTTCTGGTTTTCTCTTTATTTATTAATTTTAACATACATGAAAGCTAGTAAAATTGGCTTCTGACAAAAATTTGATAAATAAAAAGCTACTTAACGTGTGTTCTTTAGGGCTTTATTTTATAAAATTCAAGTCTAAGCACTGACAACTTTTGTATGGAAAAAAATTTAACTTGCAAAAAAAAAAAAAACATATACAACTTTTCAAGGCTTAACGTTGCGTTTTACCAGATAAGGACTTTAATGTTTTAATATCTGTCGCAAAAAGAAAATAAATGCTTAAGTCGAGATAAGCTAAATTTTATTAATTACACAGGTCAACACGATTTTTAAGGTCGGTACTTTGATAATAAATTTTCGTGCATATGATACTAAACTGCACTGTCTATAAATTACTTTTTTTGAATTGGCTCTGTATCTCGAGATTTTCCGTTCTTAAGAAAAAAGAGAATGCTGCATCACATAATTTGCATTTGCTTGAGAACCAGTTCTTGGATCAAATAAAAAAAATACACAGAAGGTAAGGAAACGAATTGGCCTTTAAATTACGTCTCCATTAATTTTTTAACAGTCTTATAGTTTCGTAGATATTCGGACACAAAAAAAAATTTTTAAAAAAAAAATTGAGAAAATCGATTTTTAAAAGACTCTTTACAATTTTAAATTGAGGAAAATTTTCTATTTTATTATTAATGTGATACCTTCATATGTTATAAATAAAATGAGCCAAATCTATTAAAAATCATTCTGTTAATTCTGAATTTTTTTATTTATTTTATTTATTTTATTATTTATTCACAATTAAGTGGTAGCATATATACGCGTAATACAGCGTTTTTTTTATTTCTTTTTTCAATTTTAAATAAATAATAATTAAAAAAGCTGTAATACAAGTATATATAAAATAATAATCATTGTGAATAAATTCACAAGTAATGGAATGATTTTTAACAAGTATGGCTCATTTTATTTATAACATATAGAGGTATCACAATTAATAATAAAATATAAAATTTTTTCAGTTTAAAATTTTAATGAGTCTTTTAAAAATCGATTTTCTTAATATTTTTCCAAAAAATTTGTTATTTTGGTGTAAAACTTTCCGAATATCTACGAAACTATAAGACTGTTAAAAAATTAATGAGGACGTAATTTAAAGGCCAATTCGTTTTCTAACCTTTTGTGTATTTTTTTATTTGATCCAATAACTTGTTCTCAAGTAAATGTAAATTATGTGATGCAGCATTTTTTTCTTAATAACGGAAAATCTCGAGATACAGAGTCAATTCCAAAAAAAAAACTGATTTAAAGGGATTGATACACAGTACTTAGTGTATACAAATTGACTACGAAACCTTTGACCTTACGCAATAAATCTCATTTTGTTGACCTGTGTTATTCTTCCTTATTTTTGATTTTCATATCTACTACTGTACTAAATTCTAATATTTTTAAGCCATTTGTTATGCCGAGAATACATCTGACATTTTTTATGTTGTCATTTTGTGCTGTAATTTTCAAATGCGTGCAACGCCGTTTCCATTATGATTTTGAGATGGATCTCAATGTCACACATCGAAAAACATTATAGTGCAAATGACTTGCTGATACTAAGTGCGTATGAGTAATGTATTATTTTTCATAAAAATTACTCATACGTACTAATATGCAAAATATTTAATGTCGAATAAATTTGACAATACGAACATTCATGTTTAGGCTGTTTTTTATTATTTAAAACATGACATTCGGAACTGTTATATATCATTAAGAAGTAAATTAAGTGCATTTTCAAATTGTTATACAATTTTAGTCATACAACAAAATGTGGGTATTAAAAATATTAAGCCCCGTATGCATAAAATTTAAAATGAATTCGAAATGTATTTTATTTTAAATTTTTCATACAAAGTTTTCCTAAAATGTATTTCAAATTTGTTTTATTTTTTTTATGAATGTGGGGATAAGAGTTTTAACTTCATATCATCTGTATTAATATTTAAATTTTTAAAAATTCATAAATTATTACGCAAAAAAATATTTGTGGATCAGTTCAGATCATTTTTTTGTTACTTGTAGTTAATATATCGTTTATTTTTTTTATTTCGTAAAAGCTTCAAATTTAAAAAAACTAAAAATAATAACAAATTTTTTTGGACTGGTCCATACAACGTTTTTTGCGTAGTAATTGCATTAATGACTTGTAAATTGACAAATGTAATATAAATGAAGTCGGTTGAAAACAATTTTTTTGGATGTGGTTCAAAAAGAAAAAGTTAAAATATTTTTTTTTTATATAAAGCACAATATCTCGGAAACTATTGGCGGCTAGAAGTGTAATTAACATACTTTCGTATTGAGCGAACAAAAATATATAAGGATTAGTTATACTAGATTCTAAAGAATTATAATCAAAAAAATTTTAGGAACTAAACTAAAAACACACGATTTTTAACATCCTTGGAATAACAGTAAGATAATCTGTTTTTCTATATATATGAAAGAGAATTTTGTGTACATTAATAATCCAGAAAGTTTTTTTAAGTTTTGAGGACCATACGTGAAATATTAAATGACATTGCGGTATGTACAACATTCTTAGAAGCAACTGCCAAAAAGTGACTTTTCATTGAAATTCAGGTTTCGGGTCATAACTCTACAATTAGAGATAACTACGAGTAAATAATCAGAGCAATCATGAATTAAATTCCGCGTGAAGTTTTTCCCGGGGGAAACAATTTCAACTAATAGAAAACAAAAAATTCTTATTGGAAAAAGAAGAAATTTCACGCAGAATTTTATTCATGATTGCCCTGAATATTTTTTAAGTGTTATTTTGTGGGTAGGTTTATGTTAGGTTGACAAAAAGAGACATTTCGCTCATGTCAAGGGACATACACATAAGCCAGTATAGACCTATTCAGTCAGCTTTCCTAGCTTGAGCTTGTTTTATTTCGACGGCTTCTTTGATTTGTCTTTTCCCCTGCCGCGCTTGATATAATGATTACTCCGTAGTGAGCCGGTATCCATCTAAAACGATCCTAGAGTTAACTCTTCTCATGGTGATTGCCTTAAATGCAAATTTGCTGGCAGAAAATATGTTGTTATCTGTGGCCCTTATATTCAAACTGGTACTTTTTTTGATTAGTTTCTAACTTTTGGATAATTTATAAATATTTCTTTTTAAATATAATTAATATAATTATTTGCATAATTAATTTCTAACCGGATTTTTAAAACAAATTTTTATAAAAAAATTTTGTTAAAAAGTCTTTACAAAGCCTTAATAATTTTTATAAATAAGGCCGTAAGAAACCAGTAAGAAGGTAAATTAAGTCAAGGTCAAAAATAAAATTTTTTTAAATTAATATAAATACTTCTAAAATCACATTAAATTTTTTAATTATTTAACGAAGTTTTTGAAATTTCTTACGAGCAATTCTAAAAATTAAAAATCTTTCAAATCGGTTCAGACTTGCGAGATGATATGAGTATCGGATGTGGCCACCTTTGACATCCTGTGCTTCAGATTATGTTATAACCGGGTCTGCAACGAATATATATTAAAACAAAAATACAAAAATATTATAAATAAATTTCTGGGAACTATATAAAGCTGCCTTTTTGCGCCCACTTGCTGTAAAAATACTAAAAATCATATGAGCAAATTATTATTTCAACAAATAAATTATATATACTGGCAAATCATTTCAAATGAAATTAAATTTCCTAGTAATCAAAAAGTCTAGTTAAACAAAGTGCTGCGCAGCTCTTTTTCACCAGAGTCATATGTTTTTGTTTTGCTGTAATGTTTGCTTTGGTTGCTGGTTTCTGTGGTTTCATATTCCTTGATGAACCTGAATAATTAAAAACTCTGTAGAGAAATTAAGCTTAAAAGTGCCCCATATGAGTTTCTAAAATAGTAATAAAAGTAAAGCTTTTTATAAAATATGTGGACTTCTGATTGGTTATCCTCAAAACAACTCAAACTTTCTAACTTTTAATTACACAAAAAAAAAATATTTCCCAAGTGGACGAACAGCTTTAACTGAAAAAATAAAACTAATATTTAATTAAAAATAAAATTTTATTTATAAAACTTTTAAATTTCTTCAAGTTATTAGATTAAACAAAATTATTTGCTTCAATTACTCTTTTAATTAAATTTTTGATTACCTAAATATTTTATAAAAAATTTCATTAAATCAATCAAAACTATAATTAAACTTTTAATCAATTAAAATTTTAAACAAAAATACAATTGACTTTGTTAAAATTTCATCAATTTAATTTTTAAACAAAACTTCACTTGATTTAATTAAGTTTGTAACTAAACTTGTAGGGCCATATCAAAAAAAAAGTTAATTTGAGCTTCAAGTGTTCTTTTGTCAAAATTTGTATGGAAATTTTTATTTAACGTTTAGTTTAAGTTCAAATAATTTTTTTTGAATTCTGCAATTAATCTTTTTTTAATTTTTGAAACAGAAGTTCAATTGTTACAATTAAATGTTTAATTCATTATTTGTCAATTAAATTTTTTCACTGGAGAAACAGAAATATATTCACTATTTTAAGGCCAAAAAAGTTTTATTAAGAAAAATTACACGAAAATTATGAAATAGTTTAAAATTTAAATAAACAATTCTTTAGTTAAGTTATATAAATACATAAATACATACAGTCGAATATGTATATTCTATTGTATATTCATACTTACATATTCTCATATAATACACAATCATAATTTTTCTGTTCCTGTAGTTGTTAAATAGGAAAAATTAGTTTAAAGTTTAAATTAAACAAAACTTTTGTACGTCTTATTAACTGACATTTGAAAACTTGTTATTATCTTGGTTTGAGTGGATATGTTTGTGTGTGTGTATGTGTAAGTGTGTATGATTGACGGTTTATTTAGAATGTCAACAACAATAACAAGTTGTACCAACTCTTCCCTAAAAAAAAAGAATTTATTTTTTCTCTGTCTCTCAAAAGCTTCTTTGGACATTTTATTCATTATTTCAGCTCTCTTATCTACTAAAACCCTTCCAATGGCATTTTGCCATGACATTTTCATAATGAGCTCTAAAGTCTTTAACTGGAAAAAGCATTTTTTTTGCTCTCTGGTCTTACTCTCTAAAAGCTTTATTTTATAGATTTCAAACTCAATTCTGTGTTTAATAAAAATACTGTTTTTTTGTTGTTGTTATTACTGGAAGAGCAGCTATTTTATAAGACCGTAAGAGAAAGAGCGAAAGCTTATTATAACTATAGTACTCTTTTTATTGTTAAGAAAAACCATTATTTTAATCTTAAGCTTATAAAATATTCAAGCACATACATTATCCTGGTTGTTTTACAACTTTATTGCAGTGCATACATACATAATGACACATACTTTTTTTGTGTACAGATGGTATACCTTGATGTTATTGCTGTTGCATATGTATGTCTTGTTCTTTTTCAATGTCTAACCCTTACACTTTGGCATTTTCCATAACTTTGGGTCAATTGCATGCACATACACACATACATACATACTTATCTACTCAGTAAAAAGAAATGAAAGCATGTGTTACAATGTATAAGTGTGTTTTATTTATGTAAAAGATTTTTTATATGCATTCAATAATATTTATATGCCCGCTAGTGCCTTAATACTTATGAATATTTTGTATAAATAAACTTCAGCATGTTGGTGATTTGAATTAATTAATGGAAAATATTCTGTTCTCATTTTTCATCTAAAGTGTTTTAACTAAAAAAAATCAAGTCTTTAAAATGCCATGAATTTTTTTAAAGATATTTGTTTTTTTAATGATTTTAAAATTTTTAAGAAATTTATAATAATACAGGAAAAAAGCAATTAATACTTTGAATTTCCTAAATAGATATACATATATGGCTTCAGATAGAATTCGTACTTATGATTCATCAAAAGAAAAAATTTCTTATTACTTCTCTGTTCTAGTTTTTTTTCAGCTGGTTTCTAACTAAAAATGTTTAAGTGCTTAGAGACTATTTTTTAATGAGTTTCAAAAAATGGGAAATATCACAATTAATGAGGTCTTATTAGAGCCTAATTAAAAAAATATATGGCTTCATCGTGATTCATTTATATACAAAGTGAAAAGCAGCTAATACAAAAAGTTTGAATATTAAAATAAATAACTGTAGAAATACAAAGCTGTTCTGTTGTAAAACATTATAGGTATTATTTTCTTTTTTTAATTTAATTGACTTTATTTAATTAATTATTAATGCCTTAAATTAAAACAAAATTAAATATCAGAGTTTTTGATGCCAAAATTATAATTAAAAAAGCTTCGAAAATATATGATCATATTGCAATTTAAATCAGTGACAACTTTAAATATTTCAGATAGTTATTCGGGAGTGACATAAAACTTTTGATTTTGTACAAATGACACAAGTACGAAACATGAATAAATTCAGTAAAATGCAACTTTGACTCTCACACCAAGGACTCTGTACGAAGACAACATAACGCTCATTTACTCAAAGAGCGTCATAACTAAAAGAAAATATTTTGTCAGAAAACTTACATACAACTTAATTCAAAAAGAAATTTTGATTTTTCTTTAAAGAGTTAAATAAACCTTATATATGTTTTTAGCCTATATCGTCGAATATTTTACTTACCTGTACCTGGATTCAGTAACTTTTATTACGATAATCACATCGTTATAATTAATTTATTAAAATTTTATCGACTTTGTTATTCAGTAGCCTATTTTAACGATATTCGCTATCGATTGGAGAAAAAAAGATTGAGTCACAAAATAAAATTCATTGAGTTTCCCTTATTTCCAAATTTTCTATACAGATATACCACATAATACTGAATTAAATGGTGAGATAAAGCTGGAGACTATCGTTAAAAGAAATAACGGAATTACATTATCGTTACCACAAGCGAACAAATATATCGATAAATATTACGATTTTCTGTTCGCAAAAAGTTACAGAATCCAGGTACTGGTGTAAATATTTTTGAAAAAAATTTGCTTGGCGTTTTTTTTGTTTTGCCAATATTTTTTTGATTTTTGGGATTTTTTTTAGTTTCAGCGATTTTTTTACTTCTGACAATTTTGTTACGTTTTGGCGATTTTCCTTTCGGGTTTTTTGTTAGTATTAGTCCTAATTTACACAATGCAAGTCTTATTGATAAGCTTTATTAGTTTGCGGGATAGAGAGACGAGGGAAACAGTAACATTTATTTTCCCCTCGTCTCAATCTCCTAACAAACTAATCAGCTTAACAAATAAGACTTGCATAGTGTAAATTAGCACTAATAGATATTTTTAGTTTAGGCACTTTCTTTAAGTTTTGGCGATTTTTTTTTGTTCTGGCGAGTTTTCTTAGGTTTTAGGCAATTTGTTCGGTCTTAAGCAATATTTTAGTTTTTTTAAGACACTTTTGCTTTTGGTATTTTTTTTAAATTTATCGATTTATTTTTTTAGGTGATCCCAGCAAAGAAATTCAAAAAAGGTAATTGGTCTTAGAATTAAGCATTTTTGGTAAAAGCTCTTCCTTACTTGATTACCAACTTAATGATTTTTAAAAGTATTTACTTTTTTCATTTGACAACTTGTTCACGTAAACTATTAAATCTAAAAAAATCATTCTCCTCATTTAGCAACTTTACCTCATATTTATAAATTTTAGGTAATTTGATTTGTAATGGAATAATGAAATTTGGTAATGAGAACAGTAAGTCATTATATGGCAAGTAGTTTTGATGGTAATGTGTAATATTTTGCTGCAATGTTTTTCATGTAAGTTTTTTTTATTTGGAAATTTTTCGTTTCGGCATTTCTTAATTTTGAGATTTTTTAGTTTTAGAGTTTTTGAAAGTTTCAAGAGTTTGCTTTGACTATTGACCATAATAATACCCTATGAATTTAATTTATTATATTTAATTGTTAATTTGTAGTCGGCGCAAAATAGAAAGTGACCTAAGGGTAAAAACCAATTTTGTTCAGGAGAGCCATTTTAAGGATTTGAATACGTGTATCTTTGGTGTACCATCACTTCATAAATCGCGTATATCTCTGGGAGGGAACATTTTTGGGGCATGGGATCGGTCTCATTCGATGCTCAGATGTTGTCCACATCAAAAAAAAATTAAAATTGATTTTTTACCCTTAGGTCCCTTTCTCTACCCCAGTAAAAAAAGAGACTCCAAAAAAGTCATGAAAATGTAGAGTTTCCGATGCAGAAGTAGTGCAAATTTCGATCCGATCTAATGATTTTTACATAGGGTTGTCATTGCAAGTAGTTCTCTTTTTTGATGCCTGGTCATTGAATAGGAAGCGATATTAAGAAAAATTCCCTTTTTTGTGTTCTATGATAATATTTTCATCTAGGAAAAATGATAAATAGTTACTTATTTTAACAATTCGTTTCTTTTTATACGAATTTAAGCCCGAAACAGTGTTTTCATGTAAATTTAAGCAAATAACTTTTAAATTTTAGACTAAAAATAGTTCATAAATTTCTTTAAAAAAATAAATTTTTTTTAAATTCTGGTGAGTATATTCTAACACTATGGAGGAGTTACAAGGTTTTGTGTCACTAAAATAAGCTTCTACATGGTTTTTTGCTCACTCTCGGCAAATTAAAAATATCGGTTTTTTGGATGCAATGAAAATGTACTTCCGCTAGAATGACTTCCATTTTTTTCACTGGGCTATGCATTGTCAAATATGTATATATAATTGTCTGTGAATTACATTTTGATTTCATCATGTTTCATTTCTCGGTTGTGTCATATATTTGTTATTGTAGCATATTCTGTAAAAATTTCAGGTCCTCATGTCTACGGTTCTCGAGAAAACAGCTTGCGTCAAACAAACCGCCAGACGGACATCACAGTGACAACCATAGGGTATTTTCACCTTTGGTGTATGAAACCCTAAAAAAGGCACAACGGCATTTAATAGTTTTCAAGAAGAATATATAATACATTTTTGCGTTCGTAAGAGATTTGCTCCGTGAATATGACTTGTATAATAGACTTTAAATTACATGAATTTGCTTATAGTTTTATATTGCACACGATTGATTGAACTAAGTCGAGTTGGGTCTATTATATAAAAATTTAGTCATCATATTCATTTATTTGAACATCCAATTGTTGTCATAGATACTTTGGCGTATGAGTATTATGTTGGATAAATAGTAACATACTCATACGCATATGAATGCATTGGCGGCTTGTCTTTAGCGGCCCACCCACTTGCAATATAACTTTAAAATTTTTTGTATTGTACAATAATATCGCCAATGTGTATGTCTTCCTCACTCTAAGAAAAATTGGCCAATATATCCTTTGCAAATACTTTGCCATTATTGCGTATTCAAAACTGAAAATAGACTTGATTATCTATTAAATGATATTTAATATGTTCGTGTGTATTGTTTTAAATAATAAGAAAAATAGTTTTAATTATGTTGGTATTGTCAAATTGATTCACTGTTTCCTTTTTTCATAGAAGTGCGTATGAGCAATATTTATTATAAATAATACATTACTCATACGCAATTGTAATCACTTAGTCATATGCGTATCTAAACCGACCCACCAACCATTTGCAATATAACTGTGCAATATTTAATATTGTTCAATAATATCGCTAACATGTATGTCTTATTCGAAGGTGGCACAATGTATTGGCAAATATCAAAATAATTTTAATTTTTATTGTACAATTAAGACAATTGTGTAATGCTGTGGCAACATTGTTCATTCAATGTTGTTTACATTTGCAATGTCAGGAAAACTAAGCAATATTTTCCTTGAAAATATTGTGCCATTTATTGAATACTGAAGGTTAAAACGCCAATAATATGTATAACGACATATGCAATAATATTGTGTAATGGATATACTTTTTAACAGTGAAAGCACTAAGAACTTGGGAAGTCTTGGCAACGATTTTTTTTTCTAAATTTCTTTGAAAGCATATACTCTTCTTAAGTGGTTTTTAAAGTTTCTCAAATTAAGTGTATGCCCTAAATAATATAATTTCAGATATATTAAAGCGGCAGTAATTTCATCAAAAATTCCTCAAATGAATTAATTAAATGGAAAATATGAACATATAATTTTTTTCAACTTACGCTGTAAATTGGCAAAATTATTTCATAGAATGTTTTACTACAAGTCTTATATAAGTAATTTTGCAAGAAAAAAATAAAATATAAAAATAAATCCCTACACATTTCTTAATCATGCCCTCTAACGTGCAATGACTTCATTAGTTTGTTAACATTTCTTTCATAAAAACTTATAAAAATTGTATATATTTATATGTATGTGTGCATCTATAAAATTAACTGTACATGTGTGTGTGTGTATGTAAGAGTGACAGCAACCCAGCAAACA
The DNA here is from genome assembly GCA_905220375.1 of Tachina fera. Classification (NCBI taxonomy): domain Eukaryota; kingdom Metazoa; phylum Arthropoda; class Insecta; order Diptera; family Tachinidae; genus Tachina; species Tachina fera. The sequence continues at coordinate 185,582,393 of LR999963.1, forward strand.
CGCAATGTAATTTATCTCATTTGGCAATTATTTTACTTGTAGTTTTCACAATGCCAGCAATAGAATGGTCTAGAAAAAATATATCAAATATTCGTGTGATTTCAATAAAAAATATTCCTTTCACTTTAAATTAAATCAAATAAAATAAGCTCTGCTTTGAGAGTGATTTCTGTATAAATTTTTTACAGGAATTGAATGTTAAAAATACTGATTTTGTATGTTGGAATATTTGTAATTAAATAAAAATTCCCAGATGTAGAATTATTATCACTCTTTTACTAAATTTTTTCAAGCACACAATGTTAAATTTTTTCATGACTAAAATACCACGATTTTGACTTTGGTATTTTTTATCATTTATTTAACTTGACTGACTCTCACTGGATGTGTACACAACCACTGTTGATCTTATTCATCAGGCTGCGCTGCCTAGCTGCTTTTACAAGTGTTAGAAACATCCAGAAGTACATTCAATAGCTTATCAATTTAAACTCTCGACCATGTCATTGATTTGGGTTACAATTAATTCTATTGATTTGTGTGTATGTGTATTAATAATATAACAAAATTGTTGTTTGTGACTGGCGTCTGTATGGGCTTATATGTTTGTGTGGTTGTACGTTTCTTAGCAAGCAGAATATGTAACATTATAGTTGTGGTTGTTGTTAATGTTTACTTCAACATTGTCTTGTATGTTTATTAGAGTGCGTATTTATATTTTTAATCTGTTTAATTCTGTATAATGATTATTGTTTGCTTATTATTTTTTTATAGAGAACATTTGTATTAGGTTTGTTGACTTACATATATTTGCATAACAGCATGTTGTGTCGAAACTATAGGTAGTTGAATGTTATTTGAGGAATACAAATTTCATCAGTTTTTTTAAATTCTGTTGTTAAAATAGTATACAGAAATTTTGTTTCTCCAGTAAACAACTTTAAAAATTCTGCACTTAATATGGAACATCAATTATATCGCATTTTCACCCTTATTGACTTAGTGTTTGTTGGGAGAGGTTTGCATTTACAGCTTGTGTTTCTTGTGTTCATTTTTCGCTTGCAAACAGACAGACACTCACTTCGCAGGCATTTACTTTAAACGTACGTCCTTGTCGTACATTATGTTTATTAGTTCGCCAGTGCGTAGTTTTGTGTGCAACACATTACATAACAAGACATACTACATACATACATACATACACACATGCGAACATATATTGGGCTTATTAGAAAGAAGCACATTCACGATTTCCAACTTGCATGAATGTACACTCGTACACATGTATGTATGCATGGGTGGTGTCAACAATTTTTGAGTACATTGAAGCTAGTAATCAAATAAGCAACAGCAACAGCAACAGCAAAAGCAACAAAAACAAAATGCATAATAACAACAAGTATTTACGTGGTATGTACTTGAGTACACACACATACACACACACAAACTTGCAGCACTCATGCAACACAATAGAAGAAATTGTGTATAGTCGCATTTTGTCGAGTTATTTCCTTTTTATGATTAGATTGCATTCAGCAAAAAAAAAGAAAGTAAAATAAAAGAAAGGAAAAAGTATAAAACGGTTTCGAATAGAAATTCCGACCAAACGAAACCAACCAGTGAACCAACAACCATTAACATGCAACGTACACATGCATGACTCCTTTCGTTTTCACAAAATATAATGAGTGTATAGTTGTTGTTGTTGTTGTTGTTGTTGCTAGTGCTTCCTTTTAGTGGCACTACTTTTCAATGCGTTTATATTAGAACAGGATGTGGAGTAGGTCTGAGTGGGGATTTTTGATTTGTTATTGCTGCAGTTATGAGCAGGGGTTCAGTTGTTGTTAGTTCGTTTAGTTTGATGATTTGACTTGTGCATTTTTTTCCTTTTCACAAGTTGTTATAATGAAAATATTATTGCAACCAACCATTTCAGATATAATTATGTGGTATTCATCATACAATCAAGCCTTTCATTGAGGTTAATGTATTTCATTTGACGCTAAGGCGGCTGCAGCGCTTTCCTTTTTGAAATACAACTCACTGGTAACAAAAGTGACTGGTATATTTATAGGATTGAATTTTGTGTAGTTTTAAAACGTAAAGCTCATACTATGCTATAAAGGCATACGTGCAAACTCCTTCTAGGACTGGTTCAACTCAGAATTTTCTAATCCAAACAAAATCACATTTTTAGTAAAAATTTTTCAAAACTTTCAACTGTAATTAGCTTGTAAAATTTTAAAATAAACTCCTAATAATACATTGAATTTCCTTATTTGAAAAATGATTTGATTACTTTCTTTTAAAGTGAAATCATCCTTAATTACGATTTTTTCGCATTAAAATTCAAAATACTTTTCAAATATTCTATACTTGCTTTTCCCTGGAATCAAAACGACTTGAAAAGGCTTACTTCTACAATAACTAGGGCTTAAAAAAGACGGATAACACTAGAGTAAATTCATACAGCAGATAATGATCAGCTGTTAGTTTATCTGCTGTCAAGGCAAGCCAAATAATAATAATTTTAATGACGGTATTCGATGTTTGATGTGAAAATATGGTAGCTTTTCTTAAGATTATTTGTGTGTTTTGTTGTTAGATTTTAAAGAAAGGCTACAACATTCTGCATTTACGCTGACACAAGACAAGTCGCATCAAACATCTAATACCGCCATTGTTTTTAAAGTGTTGCATTTTATTATTGAATTCGCCTTGAATAATACTGTACAAGCAAAGCAAATTCATATAAGGTATACTCAGCTCAATTCGCTTTGAGAAATTTATATGTACTTGAAGTGTCAGAAAAATTTACTGAAAAATGTGTTTTGACATCCAAAGTATATTCATTTTACAAGTGCCGAAAATATTCACCTGATCCCTTGCGACCACCTATTATGGATTCGCATTTGCTGTACAAGACACAAAAAAATTATTAGCTCATAACGACCGTTTCTGTCAAAGCAGACATAGTTAAGAAATCGTGCATTTAAAAAATTTACGTGATACTCTTGTGTAAAAAGGTTTGAACTCCTCTCAAACCTCTTGTTGTTTAAGAGAGTTTGTGTTGAACCGACTTGAATCATATTACCCGTAATTTGCAGGTATATGTTGTATACAACAAATTCTTATAAAAAACTTATGTATCTTGAGTATTTTATTAACTTCTTTTTGTTTTAATTTTCTTATTGCTTACACAAATAAATTCAGTAAAAGGTGAGTATGACTAGTTTAGGAAGGGTTCTGTATGAACATAACATACGTAATAATATTCGAACTTTAGCTTATATAATAGAATCTTTTACCTGATATAGAGATTTTTAAAACAACTTTAAGTACCCGGTAAACTTTTTCTGTTTTTGGCAATTTTTTTTTTGTTTTGGGCATGTTCGTAAATGCATCACTGCGCTGCAACTGGAAATTGAAATGGCCTAAATAACTTCACTAATGTAGACAATAATGTACAAACAAATGTTAAATATCCCAGCAAAAAAGACACTCCAAAATAGTCATGAAAATGTAGAGTTTTGCGTTATGGAAGTAGTGGAAATTTCGATCCGTTCCAATGATTTTTACATAGGGTTGTTATTGCAAGAAGTTCTCTTTTTCGATGCCTGGTGACTGAATTGGAAGCGATATTAAGAAAAATTCCCTTTTTTGTGTTCTATGATAATATTTTCATCTAGGAAAAATGGTAAATTTTTACCTATTTAACAATTTGTTTCTTTTTATACGAATTTAAGCCAGAAACAGTGTTTTCAAGTAAATTTAAGCAAATAATTTTTAAATTTTAGACTAAAATTAGTACATAAATTTTTTTTAAAATAATTTTTTTTTAATTTTGGTGAGTATTTTCTAACACTATGGAGGAGTTACAAGGTTTTGTAGGACTAATTAAAAATATCGACTTTTTAGAAGCAATGAAAATGTAGTTCCACTAGAATGACTTCCATTTTTTGTACTTAGATGGATTACAAGCATGGCCACTACAGAAAAAATTTTTTTAGCGAAATTGTATTGCATTTTTCATAAAAGTTGGCTCTTATGATGCAGAGTGGTGATGCATTTACGAACATACCCTTTTTTTAATTTTGGTATTGTTTTCGTGATTTGTGGTTTTTTTTTTGGATTTTGGCGTTTTTTTAGTTAAACCGATTTTTTTCGTTGTGGCGATTTTTTTTCGGTTTTTGGTGATTTTTATCGGTTTTTGAAGATATTTTCGATTAGGCGATTTTTTCAATTTTTGACGATTTTTTTCGTTTAGGCGATTTTTTTCAGGCTTTGACGATTTCTTATTTGGCGTTTTTTCGGTTTTTGAAGATTTTTTCGCTTTGTCGACTTTTTTCGGTTTAAGAAAATTTTTTTAGTTTTTTGCGATTTTTTTGTTTTTGACAATTTTTTAATTTTGGCGATTTTTGCAGTTTTTGACGATTTTTTCATTTTGGCGATTTTTTATTCGGTTTTAGAAAATTTTTTCGTTTTTGGTGATTTTTTACGGCTTTTGACGATTTTATCATTTTGGTTATTTTTTATTTGGGAATTATTAATGTAAGTGTTTTCGAAAATTTCGAGAATTTGCCTCTTACAGTTTCCAAAAACAGCAAGTTGTCAAAATTACATTAAATGATAGAATACCCTTAAATTTCGATTTTTTAATTTTAAATCTAATTGGTGTAGTCTGCAAAAAAAATAAACTAACTATATCGAGCCTTATTTTCAATTTTATCATAAGCAATAAAAATTAAATTTTTCAGGAGAAGCTTTTTTTAAAATACTCAAATTATTTTTTGTACGTAAATTGTCGCTTAAGATAAAATTGTAATCAACAATTTTGGCATTTTGATTTGAATTCTAAACTATCGCTACACCGAAAAAAATTTCGCTTCATAAGTCCAATGCAACAATTTCATTAAAAAATTTTCACAAATCTAATGATAATTTCACAAATCCAATAAAAATTTCATGAATATTGGGAAACAATTTCATTGGACTTGCTTCCTTGATATTCTGGTTTCGTTAGAATATTTTATTGGATTTATTACAACAATATTTTCTAATTATTAAGAAACCCCTTTATATTTAAGTTATTTCATTCTTTTTATGAAATTATTTTACTGTTTCAATGAAGTTATAGCACTGCATTAACAACCCTGTTAAATAAATTTGATGAAGTTTTCAATAAAATAATTTTAACGAAATTGGTTTCATTAATCCAACGAAGCGTGACGTGTGTTGAATTTTAATGAATTTTTCATTAGATTAATGTCGAAGTTTATTGAATTTCTGCCGAAAATTCTTTCATTATAGGCCCATAAAATTTTAAATTCAATAAAAAAAGTATCATAATAAAATCGAAAAAGTGCTCGATATAACAGTATATATAATTGTGGTATTTATTACATTAAGATTTTCACATTTCTCCTTGCTCGCTTTGGAATACCCTTCAATTTTTACTGTATGTCCTTGTTGGTGTAGCAGCCAAAGCTTTATATATTCTGTAAAAAAAATTGATATGAAGCAAAAAGGTTTGAATTTTCGAAATTATTTTCACCCAGCTCGCCTTAAAACCCACTGTCACTTACTAGCGCTTGCTTACACCCATTTTAATTTTTTCATTTGTGTGTATGTACATATGTTTGTATGTATAAATATGTTGTTGTCATGATTGCGTTTCGTATGAGGGCAATTGTAAAAACCACTTAGTTTTGTTTGAAAACTGGGTTAACGTCAGATTGCCTTGCATTCAAATTATGAACACAAATAGCAAGCAAACGCAACGATAAATACAACAATCAAATATAAGAGAAGAAAAAAATTTTATATAAAAGAAGTTTCGAAGGCAAATGAGAAGACGAAAACGAATATTTTACACAACATTTACTCCATAAATACTTATAACGGCAACAAATGGCGATTAAAAGCAGTTAGTTGCTCAATGGTTGTAAACATACATACATACACACAAACACAAATGCACACATTAAAATCCACACAAACAAATGCTCACATACAAATACGCATAAGCTAAAGTTAATTTTGAAGAATAACGGATTTTGTTGACAAGTACACAATGCGAATGAAAATGAGAATACGTACTAAAAGTACTCTTACGACTACTTAACGTAATAAAACACAAACTACCACTAGTGAAGGTGGTGGAGGGGAAGTTGAGTTAGTTATGTGGTGAAAGTTATGAGCACGAGTGTGTGTGTGTATATGCATAAAACTACATATACATACATACATAAACGAATTGTTGGAAAGTGAATAGATTGTTAAGAAATATATGTATGTATGTAAACATGCATACGCGCGTATGTATGTTTAAACATATGTATGCTTGTGTATGTTTATGTGCAAATGACTGCCTTTGAGACCTGCAGTAAGTATGCTGTAGTAATACTCATGTATTTTTCGTGGTTCAGTATGTTCTATTAAAAGCAACAGTTCTGTATGCACATGCAGTTGTCATAAGAAGCTGGGTTAACGCTTTGACATTTTCGAGTGTAAATATTTCTTCTTTGCTAAATCAGCGTTAAATTTAGTAAACTGTTAGTAAAATATTTAAAACACCGTAGCTGGCGAAACGTAGTCTTTTCCAAAAAATTTTATTAATCAAATCCCGATAACTCGTAATCGCAAGAGACCGGCTATTGCTTACGAATTATAGGGGTTTTCGATTTATCGGGTTTAAATGAAAATAAATACAAATTAACGGGGTTTTAAATTTATTTACTAAAACGATAAAAAACATTTATCTTTTATTATTCATTAACAAACTGATCTTAAGATAATAAACACACTCATACGCAGAATCAAAATCCCATGCAAAAAAAGCATTTTTTCCATGTTTCCGTTGGTTTTATTACGAATTATAAGTTCAAACAATTACGATTTATAAGAGGTATAGAAGATTTTATTTGGAAACAAATTACGAATTAGCGAGGGGACCAGAATGTATGGACATCTTACGTTGTAACGAGATTTTTCAAGGCACCGACAGTTTATTACGAATTATCGGGAATTACGACTTATCGGGGTACGAATTATTGGGATTTTATGTATTATTTTATCTTAAAATATTTTTTAAAATCTGGCAACGGTGAGCTTTCTTCTAACGTATGCCAGTGCTATTGAACACTTTCCCACAAACTTAGTTTAGCGTTGAAGTCTTACCATTGAAACATTCGTTAGTTTTCATATATTCGCATTCGCCAAATGGTATTTGTATTTTAATTAAGATGCCTGCCTGTTGTTAAGGCTGTTGGATTTCATCTAAGCACAATTAATAAAATTTCTACACAACCTTTATATGAATATATTCGTTTACTTAAGGAAAAGCTGGAACTTAAAAATAAGAAACCGTCATATTAATTCAATAATTTTTATTAAATAGAAAAGCTAGATTGAAATATATTAATATTATATTATGATTTTAAAGTTAAAAAATATTATTTTAGTATTTTTATTTCATGAAATTTTTGTTTATTTTAGCATTTGGTGTACACATCGAGCCGTTTTTTGGTTTGATCGTTATCTACACGTTATCGAAAACAGAATTTTTTTTATTGAAATTAAAAATTTATGGGCCTATCCATAGTTTAGAATTATCAAAATGCCAAAATAATTAACTACTTTTAAGATAACGGCTGTACAGTTTTATCGTAAGCGACAATTTACGTATTGAATATTTTAAAAAAACATTCTCCTGAAAAATTAAATTTTTGTCGCTTACCATAAAATCGAAAATAAGGCTCGATATTATCATGAACAAATAATATAAAGAATAACATTATCGTTAGTGCAAACCAATATTTATATCGATAACTCTTGGTACTGTAGTGAAGTTCAGTAACTTTTAACGATCCGACAGTCGTAATTTTTGTCTATACATTTTGTCGCTTAAAATATCGATTGTGTGATTCTGAAACTTATTTTTAACGATAGGACGTAGCTGATATTTTCTGTTGATTTTTGTCGATCAAATTGATAGCACATAAATTATTGTCGCTAAAATAACGATACAGCTGACATTTACCCACAGCGAATATCTTTAAAAGTTTTGCTGAATAGCAAGTTCGATACATTTTCGTTATAATTATTTTAACGATGCGATTATCTTTAAAAAAAAGCTGGTGAATCGCACTACTCAGGTGTCAGATATTTTCTAATGTAAATTTGAACTTTGTTCATAGAGAGTTCAAAATAAAACGAATTCGAGTATTGTTAAGATTACTATGTATTAGATTTAGCATACTTTTAGGGGCTTTAAAAAGCATATTTTTCTTTCTAGTTTTGTGCGATTTTAAAATGTTTTCTGTGCCTCCTCGTTAAGGCTAAAATATTTATTTATATAATTTTACTGTAGGTATGTATGTCAGTGAAGTCCTCCTTAAGTGGATGGACCGATTTGAATGAATTTTTTTAATGCGTTTGTGTGGAGACCTGGATGGTCTATCAGATAGTGCTGCAGCTAAGATATTTATCTATACTGCAACTAAACAGCCGAATCGACTTGAATCAGTTGGTAAAAGTATAAATTTTTTTAACTTTGGTTAAAATTTAATTAAAGTAATTAAAAGATTGATAAATTTAGTTCTTAAAGTATTTTTAAAACTAACAACAGTTACAAGATTTAAAATTTTATAGTGAGAGAAAATTAAATTATTTTTTTTTTGGACCGCTGCAGCTGTTGGTTGAAATATATAATTTCAAGTTAATGTTTACTACTTCAACTACACTTTTATGAATTTTATATGCATAATTAACTTGCTAAATTCCTAAGACATGTTAGCAACTATTCTCTGTCCTTTAATACAGATATGGTTTCTATGTCAGTGCGTGGTGGTACAGAATAATGCGACATTTCTCCCATAGAAAAACTACCTTAACCTTTTTTGTTTTCTTTAAGAAATAACATTAGCTAATAAAAATATATTTTATACTATAATAAGAATTAATAATGCTGAACTTGAGTCCATTTAAGGAAGTATTCCTGATTAAGATAATATTTAGTTATTAATTATAAATAACAAGTTTCATAAAAACTTCGTTAAAATATTTTAAAATTTTTTAGTGCTGCCTATTTTATGAAAAGTTCTAAGAATACTTTGTTATAATAGTTTTTATGAATGCATTACTTTATTCTTAAGCCTATCCCTTTTCTAATGAACGAAGCAATAATAATAATAATTACAACTCAGCTTTTTGCACATTTTTAATGATGCAGTATTGCAGCGCCTCTGGTGTCAACGAGGCGTATTAGAATTTCTTGAAGTTGTGTTTATTGCTTTTTAACTTTGATAATGATTTTGCTACACAATATTAACGAATGAAGCCGCTCCGATGTTACAGTAGGATAAGTATCCGACACTAATGTATGTCACAAAAATTCGTGGTGTTGGAGACCAGGCTCAAAGTCAGGACATTCGGTTTTTTAGTAAACTTCAGACAACGCCACCCTCAAATGACATGGAAAATTGTGAAAATAATAAAAAGCTTCTTTAACTCAATACTCTTTTGGTTCTATTCATAAAAAAGTAAATCTCGATTAATTAGAGGTTTATGAAACGTTTTTTCAAACAAAATATTTTTTATAAAATATAAAATTTAGTTTATGTGTTTTTTCAAAATGAGGAAAAAATCGAAAACAGACGATGTTCACAAAATTTTCAATGGACAATTTGTATCGAAAACAAAACAAATTATACTATTATTAATTAGTAAAGAACAAACGACAATGACAAGACTGTTGTTAAGTTGGACATGATAAAATTGAGCTTTCATTACAAAAAATCTTTCAGCAAATTGAAAAAAACTCACATATTCCATTTGCATAAAAGTTACGTATATGAAGCAGAAATCTGCATCAACTGATACCACACACAGTGGATCAAACACAAGAAAACGCTGATGATGAAGGTTTAGTGGGCTTCGAAAACAGCTAGTTGTTCCGTTCAACTATGTGTTAGTCAGAATATTTACAACTAACTTTAGTTTTATTTGTTCATTAATAATAATCACATGTAATTTGGCTTAAAAAGCGATACGAACTTTAGCCTGTTCAATTTATAAAATAATTCTTAGCATAAAGAAGCTTTATTCACACATAAATGTTTGTTGGGTTTAAAGCATTAAATTAATATTAACTCAACCTTGTATTTTCACTTTGGGAGCTGTGAATATTAATGAAATTACTTAGTTTCGGAGCTAAAATCATCCAAGATGAACTAATTAATAAATTGTTTAATTATAACTTGAGCTCCGTAATGACGATAAAAACCCAATAACTTCCTGCGAGAAAAAAACAGAAAACCAAATTCAACACTTCAAATTTCACTAAAACAAATAACGAGCATCCTAAAATCGTTTCAAATGTTACAAAACAAGAATTACAAATTTTACATATTTATGTTTTTGCTACTGTTGCAGACCAACTGGCGTTTTTTGCAACACCACAATTTTTAATTGCTTTGCCATAACCACTTAAAATTGTGTTCTTTGTTACTTGGCTTGGACTCTTATACAACTTACCAAATATTAAAATTTAGAAAAAAAAGAGCAACAAACACCCAAACACCGAAACACACTTACTGAAGTTACATAAAGAAAGAAAAAATAAAAAAATAAAAACATATAAACAAAGTTACAATATTTTTGTACTTTGCACCCGGTGCGATGATTATACAACACAGTTGCTTCAAATGCTTTACTAACTGGAGCATTAGCAGAGGAATAGGAGGAAAAGGAGCAGCAGCAGCAGCAATATATTGTAGTGAAAATAGTAACAAATAAACAAGAAGTAGAAGAAGAACACTTCTATTTAAAATATTTTACATTTCACCACTTGTGTAAAATACTTTAGAGTTGCACTTCTGTTTTTCATATTTTCATTTTGCGTATAATGCTTACATGAACCAAAAAAAATAGAGAGAAACAACAAAGTATCCAAACAGGGCAAACTCAAATGAGCAGGAGCAGATGCAAGAGCCCTAAAACAGCAACACCTCCACTTCAGCAAGAATAGCAGCGTGGCAACATCAACAACTACAGCGTATTGAACTTTCACATTAAAAAGGTTTATTTTACAAGCACTTTTGCTAGAAAGATTTTGATAGTCGCCCATGTCTATTAACAGTGTCAAACAAATTGGAGAGAAGGAGTTTTTAATTCAAATAAAAATAATTTTAAACATTATGACTAGGGAAAGGATTTTCATGCATTTAAAATGACGGTTTATATTCATAAAATATGCAATTAAAATTTAAAAATATGTGTTTAAAACTAATAAAACATGCATTTATCAATTTTTTTAAAACATTTAATAACATTAAAAACTTGAAAAAATCAGCTTAAGTGCTTTCTTAACAAACATTTTGTTATCAAACATTTAAAAAGAAAAATATTTTATCAAACCATATGGAATACAACATAAAGCTAAGTCGAACTTTTATTTACGGTAATGAATGAATAGTTTTTTTTAAATTGTCAGAGGTGAATCTTTGAGAATTTTTTTAAAAAAAAATTGGGTAATAAAAATTAATGATTCATGTCAGCAGAAATGATTCAAATCCTGCTATTTCATTTGTTGAATATTCAAATTCTAAGTTTTTGAACTTTAAACTATTTATGCAATTTTCTGCATATTCTTTAAGTCCATATTTTTTTACATAACTATTTCTAATATATTTTTAATCTCAAAAAAAATTTTACCGCATCCTCAATTAATTCAACTTGAGCTGTTAAAATATCGAAAGCCTCTATTTGGAAAGAAAAGAAAGCAATACTATGTGTGCACAAATATCAATTTATTGAGTGTTTTTTTTACCTTAAAATGTCTTTAATTTAATTAATAGAAATATAGTATCCGACAGCCTTCCGTCACTTTCGCATCTAGTTACTATAAGATGTATCAGTATCGTATCAATGGATATTTTTCATTAAAGTCTGCAACACGCAAAGGAACTTTCAAAAACACTTTAAATCCACATGGAATTAACGCGACACCAGTAGAGAGCGCGAAAAAAATTACACAAAAATTTTTGGGTTCAAAAGGTCTATTATCCCATGTTGTTTCTTTTTGGAATTTTCAATGCCATTGGTATTCTTGACTTAAATCAAGGTATTAAACTTTTCAAATGAGTTGAAGGATTCTTACGGTGTTTTTTTAATATCGAATAATATCACAAAAAATACGATTGTAAATTTTTCTCGTTTTTCTCTCTTTTTGTTCTTACACAGTCGTAAAAAGCAGCTTTTAAGCACTTTGTAACTAATCAAAATTTGATTTATAGTTTTTTCATAATAAAAAAATTTATTAAAAATATACACTTATAATGAATGATGCAAAACTATGGTTTTATTATAAAATATGCAAAAATATGCACTAACAAATCGATGCCATTTTGTCACAAATTTTTTGATTCGCAAATATATTTTATTTACGTTGATCTACAACCAACAACAAAAACCATGTATTTACATGAAAATCCTTTCCCTAATTATGGTTGGGGGGATTCCTTTTGAATCCCCCCAACTGTGTGTGATTTCCTTCAATAAAACATTATGTGGCAGCTGTTAAGAACAGTTAACTTGCTCTGCAATTGTCTGGCAATGCATACTAAGTGACACAAAATTTCTAGGAAACCACACATGGGATCATGGGAGGTATTGCAGTTAAATATAGGGGACCTCGTGCAGCATCTAATATGAATATAATACGACTGAACACTGCACCTAATATTGTATCCAAATACCCTTTATGTGTATTCCTTGAGTAGTTATATAGATGCATTTCATTCTTAAAAAATTATTTATGCCATTTGCATAAAATAATTTACTCAGTTATTGCACCCACTGCAGCTGATACCATATCTGAGGGCAGTTTGTGCTGATGTTGTTGCCTTTATTACTTTAGTTGCTTGTGTAAGTGTGTGTAAGTATTTTTTTCTCATTTGTAGTGTCGAAAAAAGCCACAAAGTATTTAAAACTTATATTTTGGGTCTATTTTATATGTACATCAGCACGAATACAATACGAACGATGAGTAGAAGTGCGAAGTACAAGTACCATCATACATCATCAAAAACAATAGCACAAATACCTATTTGTATCTGCGCTCGTATGTAAGTACATATGTACAAACTAATGGCAGAGTAAAGGCAAAAATATTTTGTATGAAAGTACACAATATGAAACAAGTATGTACCACCAAACACAGCTACATACATACAAACACATTTACGTAACTGTACATGCTACTAATGCGGCTCAATATGCGCCATTATGGCCAACATATTCACGGTATGAGTGGCACTACTTCTGCTGCAAGAATAACCAAAATAATTTTTCTGTTGTTGCTGTTGCCTTTTCAGTTATTTTTGCAAATTTATTTGTTTGTATGAATAACAAAAATTGTTATTTTGCCGTAAAGTTATTGTTGGTTTTTGTTTAATGACCTTTATGACCTGTTTTCGAATTGGGATGAATGGTGGCTAAATGTTCACTAACATTACCCAGTATTTCAATATCAGTGTGCAAATGTTTGTGCAAGTTTGCATATGATATGATACAGTGTTATGGAATGGTTTGTAGCTTGTTTGATTCGGTTTTAGTTTGCTTGGGCTTGTTTTGAGTCAAAGCCATTTACAGAAGCAAAAAATCCCAAAAAAAACAAATAAGCAAAAAGTTTTGGCCCACAAACTTTTGGCTTTAAATTTTCTGGCCATTTAGGCAAAGTGCTGTGCACAAGCAAAAGTTATAATAGTTTAAATCCTCAAATGAAGAATGAGTGCACAAAAAAAATGTTTATATTAAAAAATGAAAAGAAAAACAAACGAGGCAGCGTAGCAGTAAAAATCATTGCCCTGGTATTAAAATCAAAATTAATATAAACGTTTATAAAAAAAAAATTCCAGTCTAAAGCAGATAAGTGGAATTCTGAGTACAACAGTGAAAGCTTTAAGGCCATGAGAACTAAAGAGAATAACATTTATCTGAACAAATTCAGTAAAGTGCGACTTTAACTCGCACACGAAGGGTTCGGTGCAGGCGATTTTCCTTGGTTTGGACGTTTTTTTTTCGTTTTGGCGGTTTATTTTAGTATTAGCGCTTTTTAAATTTTAGCTATTTTTTACTTTTATTGATTTATTTGAATTTAATAAATTTAATTTAATAATTTTTGTGAGACATTTTTAGATTTTTAATTGCACTTTAGTGAATTGTAATCAGCAATAGTTTTTAGTCAGGCTTAAGTTCAGTAATTTCAATTCTTATTGAATGAAATATTTTCATTAATTAATGTGAGTTTCTAAAGAAGAGAAGAAAAATTAAACTTAGACTTTAAGCTGGGGGAAATACCGATTTTTTGTGATATTTTTAATTTAAGCGCTTTTTTCGTTTTGGCGATTTTTTAATATTTTGGCGATCTATTTTTGTTTTAGCGTTTTTTAAGTTTTGGCGATTTTTTTTACTTTTAGTGACTTATTTGCATTTAAGCGATTGATTTTATTTTTTTTTGATTTGGCAATTTTTTTAATATTTTGATGTATGGATTTCTGAAATGATTGCGAACAAAAATTTTAGGTTATAGTTGCTGAAAGGAATCCATAACTGAACCACACGTGAAGACGAGAAGATGGTGACCTCATCTGGTCCACTTAGAGCCCCAAATAGCAATATAAAGACACGGTAGCAAAGATATACGGCACTAGCAGTCAAATAGCCGTCATTCCCACAGCTACATACTTCACAATTTTTCTAGGCCAAAGTCTATGCCATGTTTATATCTACTACAGAATTCTTGAGGGTAAAATGTAAAGGTATTGGGTTCTCTATAACGTCGGACAGCCAGGACAGTACTCAATGCCTTATCGTTTTGGTTTACATTTCTAACGCACGGTCTCACTGTTTAGACAATAGAGGAGTCCACTTTATATATGTATATTAGATACTTCAGTTTCTATAAGGAGGAGAGGTTCTCATTGAGGTTTTGGTAATCGGATGGTTTAAGATGAGCAGCTGATCGGGCTACCGTATTCAATCCTGGGGCTGCTCACATTGTCTCCAGGCGGGCTGGCATAAAAATATTATATCACGTTTATATAGCGATCCGCTTATTACAAGATCCGGTGCTCGCTTCCAGCCTTCTATAATATGAGAAACAGTCGCTGGAAATTGGTGGCTATTGATTATTTGAAAGCGCGAATGACTCGCCTTCACGTTCAAAGTTTCGTATGCCTTAGAATTTGTTAGGAGTCCGTCGCCACCGGGAACCTTCTCAAACTCTCCTGCTGTGAACGCACCCACTAGCAGTCAACTGTGCTTCCTTTAATCACTTTAATCAAGTGAAACCTTATTATTTTGTATGAAAAAATTTCACGTCAGAAAACTGTTTGCATTTTTTCGATAATGGGAATTGTGTCCAGTTCATAAAAATCCTACTGTTTATTTTGTTTCAATATATATATTTTTAATAAATAAATACCATTTAGTGAAACGTTTATTTCCATTATTTTATGTTCTTGGTTGGTTTTCTTCGAAGCTGTTATATATATTTTTTTTACTAATAATTGTTCTTACTTTGAAACTTAAAACTTTTATGAAAACTCATTTAAATATTCGTACTGAGTGAAGGATACTCGTCCAAAAATAACTACAACACATAATAAAAAAAATACAACATCAGCAGCAGCAGCAGCAGTGGCACTGGCAGTGGCGATTGCACTTAAACTGTAGCAGGCCGTTTTTAGCACAAGTAGCAAAAAGAGAAAAAAATTATTTGTGTTAAATATGGATTTCAGGCAATATTGTATTTATGCTTAAGTGTAAAATATATTAATGTATGTATACTCGCATAAAATTTTTTTCATTCATTCATAAATAATCAAACATCAGCAGCAATTGTTATAAAATTTAGACATCAGGCCAAGGATAATAAGAACAACACATAAATGAAGCCAGTGATCCAACATTTTATTGCCATTACCATCATCATTATTATTAGTAGCAATGAAATTTCTAAGAACCGCCAGTGCCACTGCCATAAACAAATAATAACAACAACATCAGTTAATTGTGCAAACCCCCGGCGGCATGTTGCTAAAACTTATTAAAATTGCTCATACGCCACCACATACAGGCTTGTAGAAATGTGTGCGTAGACGTGTGCAATTAACCGGCAGTTCTTTGAACTCAACTTTAACTTGCTTGAGAGACTAACTAAGCAAGCTGCAAGAAAACTTATTTTTGTTTTAATTTTATTTGTTTAACAAAAATCGTCTGGCTCAATTACCAAATACTACTGCAATAATAGGCTCTATAATAAGAGTAGAGTGTCCTTTTGGCCAGTAGGCAGTAAACGAGTTCAGTGTTTAGTCCTTGGAAAGTGCCAGGTTCGATTCCTGCTGAAGGCTTTGTACTTATAAAAGTGATCATATTTTTATTTTAATATTTCAAATAATATTTTTTCTGAAATAAGACCCACCGACATTTTTAAAAATTTAATAAAACGGAAAATAAATTTTTTTCTTTCTTAAAAAAATGTAATATATCGTGCCACAACCGCAAAAAAAGCTTAAGCGACATAATTAGCGAACTTAATATTTAAACTAAAATTTACTCTTTGCGATCGTTAATAATGAATTTTCGTCAAAAAAAACGATATCTAATAAATGTGTCAGTTAAGCACTTTTTGTCACTTGCAGATAATAATAAAACTTAAAATCAAATTCCAAAAAATTTTTGTTATAGAAAAATTCTAACACGATTTTTCCAGCGTACACTCAAAAAAAAAATTAATTAAAACTTTGGGAAATTTTCTAAATTTGAGTAAAAAAGGTTGTTGGTCGTATGGCGCCAAAGCTGTTTTTTACTTGAAACCAGTAAAATATTTACTTAATTTCTAGTTGATTAATGAACTAGTTTCAAGGAATTATATTTTTATATTTAAGTAAAATGTTTGTAAAATTAGGGCAGCCTGAACAAGCATTGACATTTTTGAGTCTTAAAATTTTATTCTATTTTCAAAAAAATATTATTTCAAGTTCAAATATTCCTTGGAAATATGAAAAATTTACTTCGATTTTTGGCTTAATGCAAACTAAATATATATGCTATAATTTAAAGAAAAAAACTTAAAACTGTTAAATATTTTTCTAAAATTTAGAATACCTTTTTATTTATATCCTTCAAGTAAGTCAAAATTGATGAACTAATCAGGAGTAAGTCGTTTCCAAAAATTTATTTTTTTATTTAAAACAAGATTGACTAGTTGTTAGGATACAATTTCCCTAAACTTCTAAGCCGTTTTCCAATTTTTGTTAAACATTTCCTTTGAGCCAGTAAACTTGTCCTTTAATGTGAAAATATTTGGGTGCATTTTAATGAACTATTTTTAAGGATATGATTTTTTTTTACTCATATTGAGTAATTTTTACTAGATTTTTGCAAAAATTTACTTAAACTTAGAAAAATATACTTAAACTTAGAAATTTTTATTACTTAAACTTTTTTTTGAGTGTACACCCACCATTACATTACGTCTGAAGCCATGCACTGTTATTACGAGTATTATTATATTTTCTAACATTTAGCACACTATGAACCAGCGGGCATGCCACTAAATTATTTTATGTTTTTCATATTTTAATAGATGTTGTGATTTTCCACAACAGTTGAGTAATTTTGCTAAAATCTTAATGGCAATTATAAACATGCGTGTTTAATTTCAAACAATATTTCTCACTCTCAAAAACAAACATTATAGAAAAGACGTATATACTTGGGGTCTTGTACGATACATTGTGTTTTGATACTCGTGCCACTTTTAAAGACTTATTATTTTGTTATTGTTATTTCTTTGTAGGCCAGCTGCTACTTTTTGGCTTTTGTGAAGAGTTTCTCATGAAACTACCACGTAAGTACTTGTAAAAAACTAAAATAAATTGGATGTATTTTGTATGTATTACTTGTAAAAATAGGATTTTAAAAACTTTTCTTTATAACTTTGATATATGTATAAAGCAGTTTTCAACTAATTGCAGGATATTAGGCCTGGAAACATTTTAGTTTTTGTTACTTAATTAACATTATTCAATTAAAGTTTTAATTTGATTCTAAAAATATGTCAGCCAATTTAAAAATAAATAAACAAATTTTAAATATTTAAAACTCATTAATTGAAAAATTTAACTTTTTTATTGTAATTTTTTTTTTGTTTAATTAGATTTTTACTTTTATGTGCTTAAAAACTAATTTTTAAGTTTTATTTGTGATTGGAAGTTTTTCTTTCCGCTGACTTTATAAACAACAACAGCATTGACGTTGCTAATTTTTTTTTTCGTTTGGGGGACTTTGACTGATCATTTTGAAGAGTAATTTTAAAATAAAATAATTACATTAACTTTTTAATAATTCTTAAGAGCTCAACAGCGGTAGGGGGGCAGTGACCCGCAGGGTGGGCTTTCTATGACCATAATTAACAGGAAGAATTAGCAGCCTGTTCAACGATATCGTTAGAAAATTTAAGCTATCAAAAGCTAATCACTCGAGTCAACTTCAATTCAACGACGTCGATAGTGTTCGTTCGCCTGCACTTACGTTTATAAGTTGCTGTTTCTTATGTGATAAGAAGTTTTATTATATTTAGTCGCTTTCTTTAAAATTTATAAATAGTACTGTATACTCAGATGTATGAGAATGAATACAACAATAGTATGACTTAATTCAGTAAGAAGATTTAGTTCTTGTGTTCTTGTGTTTGAATTCTCTAAATTATTTTTTTTTTCAAAAATGGTTGTTGTCTTTGTTTTTAAAAGATAAAAATTAAATTAAGTTATTATACAGTATTTTGAAATATATATGAAAATATATTTGTTGAAAATAATGTTTGAAATAAAAGCATAAAGCAAATACACGAACCTTCAAGCATCGACAATAAATTATTATTGCTTTAAAAAATCACAATTGCTTTTTTTCGTCCATAGAAAAGACAATACAATTCGTCGAACAGAATTAGGGCATTAAACAATGAAAAAGCATTAAACAATATGGTCGCACAACAATACCCTGTTATTATTTGTTGGCTTTAGCGGGCGTTCACGCAATGAGTTTGAGTTCAAATATTGGCCAAACAGGTCAACTATACATACATGATGTCTGTGTGTCAACGCACACAATTACGTAAATTAAATAAGTAAATTAATCTCTTAGACTCTACGTCTTATATTATAAAATTAACGCCATTTTAACTTAAAATACACTAAAAAAAAGACATATACTATTATTACACAAAAAAGTTTACTAAATTTAAGTTAACAAATTTTCTAAATTTAAGTAAATTTTTACAAAAATTTGATAAAAATTACTTAATAGGAGTAAAAAATTAAAAGTTCATATCCTTAAAAATAGTTCATAAAAATACATAAAAAAATTCTCACATTCAAAGACAAGTTTACTAAAACCTAAAAGCCAGTCAATCTCGTTTTAAATCAAAAAATAAATATTAGGAAATATTTTACTCCGGATTAGTTCATCAAATTTGACTTACTTGAAAGATATAGAAAGTTATTCTAAATTTTAGAAAAATATTTTTACCAGTTTCAATTAATTTTTCTTTAAATTATAGAATATAAATTTTATTTGCATTAAGAAAAAAACTTAAGTACATTTTTCATATTTCCGAGGAATATTTGAACTTGAAATATATTTTTTTATTAATAAAATAAAATTTTAAAACTCAAAAATTTCCATGCTTATCCAGGCTGCCCTGTTAGCCAATTAGTTAGAATGCTTGCCTATCTATCATTCAGAATGTTGTTGGTTCAATACTTGCCTCTTCCCAAGAAATTTATATGCATGTATGGTGACAGATGAATTAGTTAAAAATATAATATGAAAATAACATAACATGTTCTACAGAATTTAATTAAGATAAAAAATAAGTACCAGAATTAAAGACAAAAAAAATTGGAAAAATTTACTTAATTTGAGATCAAAGACAAAAAAATGTTTTTGCAAAGCTCCGAATTTCATGGGAAAACTTTTCTTAATTTTAGGAAAATTTTACTTAAATATTAAAATATAATTACTATAAACTAGTTCATTAATGAACTAGAAATTTAGTAAATATTTTACTGGTTTCAAGTAAAAAACAGTTTTGGCGCCATACGACAACTTTTTTTTTTTACTAAAATTTAGAAAATTTTCCAAAGTTTCAGTTAATTTTTTTTAGTGTAGCTTTGTTGAGTCAAAGCTTCTTCATTTTGATTGATTTACTATTTTTCTTGTTATATCACTATCAATTTTATGTTATTTCAACATGCAATGACTTTGATTTAGCTCAATCCTTCATTTTTATTTAACAGTAGTAAAATGTTAAATCAACATGAAATAAAAATATTTCAACAGAAAACAATTTCATTAGACATTTTTAGATTTATTTGAACTGTAGTGAATATTTAATCAGAAATAATTTCTTATTCAGGCTTAAGTTCTTTAAAGAGTTCTTTAAAGAGTTTTTTTAATCATGTTGAATTGACATGAAACACATATGAAGAAAAATTGTTGTCCAAAAATGCTAAATTAAAATTGGTTTCTTTCGTATGTTTTAATATAAAGTTTTTTTTTGTGTGTGTATAAGTTGCCCGAATTGATGATAGATTTTCGAAGTAAATCTACCTAACTTAGTAGTTTAGTCTAAGGCTCAATAAATTTGATACTTCATCCGGTCTATTTAAATTACAAGATTGACTTAGTTTCCACTGCCGATTCATATTAAGAATTTGAAGAAAAGTAATAAGCTGAAACTAATAAAAAATATGTACATTTATATTTTTATAGAAAATTACCCTGTGAGATATAGGGAAATAGAGACAGATAGATAGAGATGGAAGGATAGAGCGAGAGAAATATTTAAAAGTTTCCTGATAATTTATTCAGGCCTTTGAGATTAAAGTTTCAATTGACTTCTGCAATAAACATATTTATGTAGAAACTTCTTTTGCTAAGCAACTCCTTCTATAGTGTTTCACTGTGCAATTAAAAATTTTAATATCCGGTTTAGTTATATCCTTTCTAAATTTAAGTCAATAAATATCTTTGTTGTATAGTTCTTATTTTTTTAGCTCTATCTCTCTGTTTCACTATTTTGCCTCCTCTAAACTTTGCTGTGTTTTATATTATTGCTCTTATTGTTAATTCAAAAGCGTATTCAACCAACAGCCAGCAAAACTTTTTCCATAGTCTTGCCTCTAACCATGGTAATATTTAGTATAGTTAATTTTAAAATTTTCAAAGACATTTTGATGTTGAGACTAATTAAAATCTAAAATACAAAGAAGAAAAACAACAAAAAAACGACTGCGTTTGTGTTGTTTATTTTCCGATTGTCGACACGTTCTATTTGATGTTTTTATTACGGCTACAAAACGCAATAAAAGAGAAGAAAAAGTAAAAGTAAAAGTTTCTATTTGACTTTACAACTCTTCTGTTGTGCACTTTTGTTTGTTTGTTTGCTTGTTTGCTTTTTTTACGATATCATTTTTTTTTCAGTCCACAACTTTGTTTTTCCTTGAACAAAAAGAGTGCAGCCGCAGGACTTGCTCGTTTGTTGTTGTTGTTGTTGTTGATTAAAGGTAAGTGAGAGAAGGTTTTGTGAGTAATTAGCAGGGTTTATATAATTGAAACTTATTTATTTTTTATTTCGTTTAATTCAAGATGTTTGTAGTAAGAAGAGTTTTAATTTAGTTTAAGTAAAAGGAGAATTGTTTTAATTAATTTAGATTGCAATGTTGTTAACGAAGTTAGGTGAAGTGTAGTATTTGTAAAATAGTTGCAAAAAGTTTGGCAAAAGAATCCTCTTATACTTAAGTAGTCTGTGATTTTTTTTCTTAGCTAGTTTTTGTTATTTAGGGTACGCTTTTAGCACATATGTTAGAAAATTCTATATATATTTATATATACATATATATAAACAGGTCTGCCTGTCTGTTCTCTATAAAACTGCAAATAAAAATCACTTTATGTCCTTAAAGTCCATTAAATAATTATTATCTGTTCTAAAAGTGTCAAATTTATATATATACATACTTATTTATTCTTTAGATGTGATGTGACGAAAAAATAATTCTTTACAAATTACTTATACATTCCTCTTTGTTGCTTGCTGTCTTAGTTCTTAGAAAGAAAAAGTAATCTGCACCAGTGCTTTTTTCACAAAGTTGTTGTGACATAAAATTTATTTCCAACAACATTATAATAGAATTCTTGATTAAGTTTCAAAACTAAAGCGTATGTACTAATGACGCTATCAATGCCAAGTAGTATGTCATCTATTAAAGTGTTTATCTGCTAAGCTTCAAGTTATTACTTTTTATGTTTTTCCCCATCACACAAAGCAGTCAGGCATAAAATTAACTCTCTAAAAATAAGTAAATAAATAAATAAAATCAAAAATTCCTTTCATTTCCAACATAAGTAATGTTTCCTTTCAATAATAAAATAACACTATGTTGTTGTTTTCTGTGAACGTTTTTATTTAATTTTTTTTTCCAAACATCTTAGGTATTCGTAGCACATACTTTTGGTGGCACGCACAGCACAGTTCCCTTTTTTTATATTACTGCAGCTTAAAACTAATTTTTAAGATTTTTTGTGATATTCGCCGTGACATTGATTCTGTAAATGTTCATTTATTAATGGCTACTAAATTAAAGATTTGATTTTTATTCTTAAAAATACAGTTTACTATAGAAAAGTTTTTATCTTTGTTTTTTTTTGCACTCGTAGACTTAGTTTTAATCGAATTATTGTCATTTGTATCATCAAATCATCAGTATTATTTCCAGGAAGTTAATTTCTTTACACTATACATACATAAATATTTATTGTTCTTATTTGAGAACTTTGGAAAGCTCTTTGAAAATTAAATTCTTCATATGAGTGTATATTCATAAAAAAATAGCAATGTTAAATCATTATGAAAAAATTTTAATTACAAATCATATAAAATTTATTATAAATAATATCTTGTTTAAGTGTGTTGGTAATTAGTTGCTTTATTCATACCAGAAGGCTTCCTTGGTGTAGGCCTTACTAAAGGCCTGCTGAAGATATTTTTTGATGCAATTACTATTTATATCAAACTGCTTTCACATAAAAGATACGATACACATTTCACTCTCCCTTCTAAGAGAAGAGAGAAAAGAAGGAGTAACATGTTTTGTTTTGTTTTTCCTTGCTACCAAAGCAAAAGCAAAATCCGTTAATTTGAGTGCCTTCCAGAATCTTTGGCGAAAGCGTTATCTGTCAAAATTTTGCTTTTACTAAAAACAGTTTTGTGCTGCTTCACCTTTGGTGTGCGGGACTCTAAACAGTAGTTTACTGCTGGCTTTTTGTGAATTTGTTTCACTTTCATATAAATAAGCCTACGGAAAATTTAAGAATGAATACCATTACTTAATATTGCACTGACCAATTGGCTTTTTTTAATTTTTATGCACACAACATTTACTGACTTACTGGCTTACTGAAAATAAGCTTTTCAAAAAGATCTTACTGCCATTGGCGTATTGTAATGAAAATTACTGAAGTTGTCTTTCTCAGCATATTGCTTCACTGTTTACCTCAGCTGCCCTGAGCCTTAAAGCTTTCACATTTAATGCCTTCCTTTCCTTTATTTATATTTTTATATGTATTTTTATGTCTCTGTGTAACTTTTGACAAAATACATGAAACAATAAATAAGTTTCTCTGTGTAAGACAAACTTTAACAATTAAAATAAAAAGTGGGGAAAAAGAAAAGTATGTACATCTAGAATGACACCAAACTTTTAACGAACAAGTAACAACGAATTTTAATTGAAAATTCCAAGTGTGTGTGTTTGTGTTCATCACAAATACAGTAAATTGTTTTGTATGTCGTTGCATTATTTCCATTTTACCTTTTGCAATGCGTTATTGGCGAAATGCTGATGTTGTTGATGCTGTCATTGTTTTATTTTTGCTTTGTCTTCTCGAGAGAGAGAGAGAGAAATCTCTAGTTGGTTGCACTACTTTAGTAACACACCGAAAGTTTTGTAATACTCTTAGTTCCCACAGTTCTGGTGACTGTTGTAAAAGGATTAAGAAATTCACTGCCTGTAAAAATTTACATAAAAAATTTTGTTTGATGTTTGAAAATTATTTTTAGACTATTAAATTTAATACCTTTTATTTCAATATTTTATTTTTGTATCTTATATGTCAACAAAAACTCGTTGGATAAACAGATAATTCTTAACAAAATCAATTATTTTAGTTTTTATCTTGCAAATTGGCTAAAATGCCTCTTCTGTGTGTAGCTTTAAGTATCAAAGTTTTTAAAAATAATAACAAAAACTAGTAATCTTGTATTTCAACACTGTGGGGCTTGTTTATTTTTTATTTTTTTTTTGTTATTTTGTCAATCAGCATAGTGTTTATCTTTTATCTGCTTGTTCCAGTTGCGTGCTTATTACTCTTAAAAATTTTTCTTTAAAAAGCAAAAATGGAACAAAGTAGGAAATAAAATTAATGTGCTCAAGGACAATAAAAACACATTTAAGGTAAGAATAAACGTATCTTTTTATTTTGCATCATTTTACTTAACATTTTTCTCCTTTCGTTTTTGTTGAAGTTATAGTTTACATTACCGAAAACTGGGGTATTCCAGTTTACTCAGTTTATTATGTTTTATTCACAATAATGTAAAATATGTAATAACTTGCATTTGCCATTGCATTGAAAGGATGCTAAAGGGACCAACTAAATACTTACAGACATATCTTATTATCGTTGTTTTTTTTTCCTTGGGTGAAGGTAGATTCTTCTAAAAAAAATCTTTATGCATTTCAAACGCTGAAGCTCTGTTGATATATTTATAAATTTTTTGCACTAAAAAATGGGCAATATTTTCATATATACACTCAAAAAAGAAAGACATGTACTAATGTTAAGAAATTCAAGTAAAAAAAAATTTTAAGCTTAAGTAATTTTTTCTAAGTTTAAGTAAATTTTTACAAAAATCTAGTAAAAATTACTTAATATGAGTAAAAAATAAAAAGTTCATATCCTCAAAAATAGTTCATAAAAATACACTATAAATTTCTCACATTTTAGGAAATCTTTACTGACTTAAAGGAAATATATACTAAGGGTAGGAAAATGGTTATAAACTGAAGGAAATTTTATATTAAGGACTAGTCAATTTCGTCTTAAATTAAAAAATAAACTTTAGGAAATGTATTACTCCTGATTAGTTCATGAAATTTGACTAACATAAAAGATGTAAAAAGGTATACAAAATTTTAGGAAAATATTTACCAGTTTTAAGTATTTTTGGTTTGAATACTAGAATTTATTATAAATTTGCATTTAGCAAAAAAATATAAGTAAATTTTTCCTATTTTCGAGGAATATTTAAACTTGAAACTTATTTTTCTGTAAATTAAATAAAATTGAGTTTTAATCAATAATTTCAATACTTATTCAGGCTGAATTGTTAGGCAATTGGTAAGGTTGCTTGCCTATTAAGCAGAAGGTTGCTGGTTCAATACTTGTCAACTCTCAAGGAATTTATATGTATGTATGGTGAATTATAATTAAGAATATAATATGAAGATATAATAAATAACATATCATTTGATATAGAAATTAATTAAAAATAAAAATAGTACCAGAATTAAAGACAAAAAATATTGGAAAATTTACTAAATTTGAGATCAAAGACTAA
Source organism: Tachina fera (assembly GCA_905220375.1). Taxonomy (NCBI): domain Eukaryota; kingdom Metazoa; phylum Arthropoda; class Insecta; order Diptera; family Tachinidae; genus Tachina; species Tachina fera. The sequence continues at coordinate 185,608,143 of LR999963.1, forward strand.
AAAAATTTTTTGCAAAGCTCCGAATTTTATTGAAAAATTTTACTTAATTTTAGGAAAATTTTACTAAAATATGAAAAAATAATTACTATAAACTAGTTCATTAATGAACTATAAATTTAGTAAATATTTTACTGGTTTCGAGTAAAAACAGCTTTGGCGCCATACGACAACCTTTTTTATTTAAATTCAGAAAATTTTCCTAACTTTTAGTTGTTTTTTTTTGCGTGTATGAATTAATATTTTTATCAAAAGTGTGACTGAATATATCAAGTAGCAGCTATTTTAAATATAGCTCTTTCATACACATAAACTATTCACGTTAACTCTTAATCATACATTTTGAAAAGGAATGTTGGAACAATAAAATTTTATATCTATTGAAACGACTTATTTTTTTTTGGGCTTTTGTAATTTTCATATTTGAAAGTACCCCTGGTCAAAATCTCGATTAATTTGTGTGACTTTTCAGGAAGTTAAAGCACTATGACTTGCAACTTATCTTTTTTAGAATATCTTTTTTAAAATATGGCTTAATCACTTTTTGCTTATTGCCACAAATGTATATGGACAATAACAAATTTATCTTGGTTTTGAGATTGAATAAATTTTTATTTAATTTCAGCCCTCTTATAATTTTAAATAAAATATTCAAAATAGTTGTTCAAATTTCATCAACTGATTCCTTGTATCTTTTATTGTAATTATTTGTCAGTTGTATCGTGTGATAAGCATAAGTATGCTCAGAATTCTCTTGCATGAAGAAAACTATTACATTCAAGTTGGTTTTGCGACTAAAAGTCACTTACCCGAGTTGCGTTCGAATATTTTACTCACGTCATGTCGTGACTAACAAACCACTAATCGGGGACATTAGATATAATTATCTATCTGCGTACGCTTTCGGGACCAGTAAATAACTCACGTAGATACAGAATAAATTGAATATAATTATGTAATTCCGTCCACTTTCGTGACTAGTAAATCACTCACGTAGATACATGAGAAACTGAGTATAATTATCTACTTCCGCCACCTTTCTTGATCAATAAATCACAATCACTATGTACTATAACTTTCTACTTATTTTAGCTTTCTAGACTCACGTGGATGCACACGATGCTTATAACTATTGCTTCTAACGTCCGTTTATTTAACAACTAAATCTCTAAACTAATATAAAGCTATAAAAATAATTTACTTACTTCTAGTATTAAATTATCTTTCATTTCTGCCACTTACAAAATAGTGAAACGAATACAAATCAAACCAAACTAATGTTTTGGTGATTAGAAAATTACTAAACAAACCTTTGATAACGTTCTGTAATTATAACCCTTTCGTGACTAGCAATTTTACTTGAACGATACTAATCGTTCTTCTCGCTCTGATTTTTTTCAAATTTAATTATGCCTTTCGTAGAGTTTTCGTCTTCCTTGTAACCAGGAATAATTTCTTAATCGGGTTCAAGTTGAGTATTTTCAGTTCTTACAGAAAGAAATATTTTTATTTATTAATGTGATTTTGTAAGGGCCAATTTTTGACTAAGTTATTAAATTATAATTATTTTTAAGTTCTATTTAAATACGAAACTTTTTTTTAGTGCATATTTAAAAAAATACTCATATGGCCAAACTTGTGTATTTAAATTCCATTTAATTTTTGCCAGGATGCGATATATTTTTGTGCTTGTATGTGTTTTTTTTTGATAACATGTACTTAAATATCATGTGATCGTATTAAAAAACATTTCGTTTAATTTTCATAATTATATGACATGTACAATATATAGCTTTGAAGCCCTATGCCCTCTATAAGGAGCCAAAGGAACAATATATACTTTTATATCATGGAATAATTAAAAAGAAAAATGCATTTTGATAATCTTTTGGTTTCATAAAATTAGTTTTTATTTAATTTTATTTTTCTACAGGTTGATAACATAATTTTATTATTTATATTAAACAGCTATTGTTTGGAAAGCTTTCCATAATGGTTGGAAATTTTTTTAGTGCTGCCGTACTTTCAGCCTAATTTAATAAGAACTTTAATTAACCACTAATAAAGTGAAATTTTATTTAAATCCAATTTAAGTTTAAATAAAAAATTATTAAATATTTACTTAAATATTAGAAGTAAGACAAGGAAAGTTAGACTAGAATGAAATTCCGACTTTTACTTGTGTCACCATGCACTTCATCAGTACTCATGTTATATACTTGAGCAGATATTGTTTGTTAAAATCAGCTATTTAACACTTGTTTTTAATGGAATGGAATACGAGAAATGTATAATTGTGTATACAGAAAAATAAAATTTATTATATTTTGTTCCAATCGTCGTTTGTAATATTACTTGAATTAGAAGAAGTCATTAAATGCTTAAATCGTTTTATTTACGGGAGATAAAAATATATAAATTTGCTTCTTTTTGCAATAATATGTTTGATTGATTCTGAAACAATATTTAATAAAAATATTAATTTATTAAATTATTGAATGAATAACAATGCAGGGCATTATAGTTTTTGCTTAAGTTTTGTATCTTATTATCTTTAAATATTAAATTTAAATACAATGGTTAATTATATTTGCGGAGTTTTTGTATAAAAATATAAAGTTACTGACACTCTTGCTTAGGCAATCGCCGTGTAAAGTTGTGTTCTCTCGTTTTGCGTATATAGTATAACGGTTTAATCTTTACATTAGTTTGTCTTATTCAACAAAAAACGTGCTGTTAAATTCTACACTTTGTCTTTGAAAAGGTGTATTACTTTTTAATTGGTGCAGTGTTTTTGATTTAATACTTAATCAAGGGTGGATCGCCCGACAATGAACGGTCCGAAATCCCTGAACCACAACAGGTTCAGGGAACTAGGCTCCAGCGAAGAACTATCCAATAAAAATAAACGTTTTCGTGACGACGAGTTCGTTGCTCTGCCCGAAATAAGGCAATGCGATGATCATATCCCACGGTATCTTGTTGTAACAACCAGTGCAAATAAAGAATTGACACCCAAACCTATATCAGCTTATAATGTTTTCCAGATAGAAAGAGGATTAAACTTTATCTCCAAGTAATATACAGATGTAGTAGAATTAAGATCAGGTGATCTTCTGTTAAAAGCTAACAATCTCAAAGCTGCTGAGAAATTCAGAAAAGCCAATTACATTGACACGATCCCTGTTTGCATCACATACCATAAAGCTCTTAACTATGTTCAAGGTAAAGTATTCTCCAAAAAAATTATATCACTTTCGGAAGATGAACTGTTAGAAGGCCTAAAAGAACAAAAAGTAGTAGAAATCAGAAAAATAATGAAGAAAGAAAATGACAAAATCACACCTACTGGGGCGGCAGTCTTAACATTTGACCTAATCAGACGTCCAGAGTACCTAAAGATTGGATGGGAAAGAGTCAAAATCAATGAATATATTCCCAACCCTATGAGGTGTAAGAATTGTCAAAAACTGGGTCACACCAAAAACCGCTGCCGCAACCCGGAAATATGCAAAGAATGCGGAGAATTGGCACCGCATGAACCATGTAACAAAAAGTTTTGTGTCAACTGCAGTGTCGAAACACATTCGTCATATGAATCAACATGTCCATCCTTCCAAAAACATAAAGCTGTTTTAAAAATTAAGATAGATAAAAGGTGCAATATTAGGGAAGCCTGGAAGACGTACAACTCAAACCCAGAAGCATTCCAAATATTTCAAAAGAGCAATCCTAAGCCCTCATTTGCTAATGTTATAAAAAATACAAAAAATTCCACAATTGAAAAAGAAACACAACGATCAAAAGAAAATCAAATCACTAACCAATACAACAACACCACATCAAATCAACAAACGGTAAAAGAACAAAAAATTCAAAAAGAAACAAAACTTAATGCATCGACAAAAAAATCAGAATTACAAGAACTAAACCTAACAACAACACTTACAAAAAACTTATACTACCCAACAGACAATACATACAGCACTTCCACAATGGAAACAGACAACGAAATAGAAATGGAAGACAATTTAACAACACCAACAAGAAGACAAGTCTCTGACTTGGAATCTATAGGGGCGAATCTAACCCCTTACTATAAAGCAATTTTTTATGATATGAAAGAACAACTAGAAAAAACTAAAACTAACTTAAAAAAAGATTTAAATAAAAAATAAAACAATTTTTTCACCATGGCTTATAACTTTTTGAATTTAGGAACAAATCTGTCAATAATCCAGTGGAACATACAGGGCTTTCTAAACAACAAGTTTACTTTAGAGCTTCTAATACATAAACACAAACCCAACATTATCATTCTTCAGGAAACACATATAATAGAAAAAAACAAACACCTCTTACATATACCAAACTATAAAACATTTCACCACAATAAAGAATATACATATTGCAAAGCGGGCATCGCGATACTCACAAAAAATTCTCTGAACGTATCAAACCACACAACATCCATAGGCGAACTTCTACATCAAACTATAAGAGTAAAAGCAAGAGAAGATTTATATATAACAAACATATATAAGGAAACTAATGTTTCACTAAATCAGGAACTTACAAATTCAATTCCTTCAGTCTGTTCTGGACATCATTTGGTATGTGGAGATCTTAACGCACAAAACACAATTTGGGGTTCCCAATATACTTCACAAGCGGGTAACCTATGGGAATTCTTCGCAAACGATAGAAATCTTACATTCTTAAATGACGGGTCTCCTACTCTACTGAGCACTAAACACACTCTCACAGCAATAGACGTATCCATGGCATCAGCGAATCTAGCTTTGGGTCTGAGATGGCATTGCTTTAATCACGAACTAAGTGATCATTTTCCAATATTTATTCAGAGTATGGATAATGTAAATCATAGCACAAAACATGTTGTAAAATTTAACGACAAGCGTGCAGACTGGACTTCTTTCTCCCATATCACAGAAGAGTTATCTCTCTCTAAAACCATATCGGAAAATATCAACAGGGAAGCAGCTACACTAGGAAAAGTTTTAAGAATCGCAGCAAATAAGTCAATGCCAATATCTCAAAGACACAAACAAAATAATAAAAATAATCCAATATGGTTCAACAGTGATATCGCCAAGCTAATCCAAGATAAAAACTCCGCCTGGAAACTTTTCAGAAGAAGAAAAACTCTAGCCCACGCAATAAATTATAGGAGGAACTGTGCATTGGTAAGGAAGGCATGTAAAGAAGCTAAGCGTAGATCATGGGAAAATTTTTTGAACTCCATTAATCCTTTCATTGACTGCAGAACTCTATGGAACAAAGTAAGAAAAATAACATCTCCCAAGTTAACTAATTTCCCATCCATTTATTTTGAAGATCAAATTCTATCGCACCCTCAACAAATTGGTGAAACTTTCGCAACAATTTGGTGTAGAACAAGTTCGAACAATTCGTTTGATCCTGACATAATTAGGAAAAAAACTCTACTCAATGTCGATTTGCTTGAAAATAATCCTAACGAAATTTCAATGTTAAGTGATTCCATAACCGTATCTGAACTTCAATATGTGTTAAAAACTTGTAAAGGGTCAACGCCAGGTTTAGACAAAATAACATATACAATGATTAAAAACTCCGCAATAACATTTAAAGTAAGGCTATGCAAATTGTACACCAATATTGTACTTAAAGGAATATACCCCCATGCGTGGAAACAAGCAATTTTGTGCCCGATTCCGAAACTTGGAAAAAATCCAAACAATGTCGAGGGGTATAGACCGATCTCACTTCTTGTTGTGATCTCAAAAGTTTTTGACAAAATCATTTCTAAAAGACTGTGGATGCACTGCAAAACAAAAATAGCAAATGAACAACACGCATACCTACCCAACAGGGGAACACACACCCTATGTCATTTAGTTGAAAGCCAAATAAAAGAAAATATGAGAAGAAACAAACACTCAATTATTCTCTCTGAAGATCTAGAAAAAGCTTTCGACAAGGTTGTAAATTATGTAGTAATACAAGAGCTACACAAATGGGGGATACCAAAAAATTTGTTAAAACTCTTCCAATCCTTTCTATCGTACAGGAAAATATTGGTAAGAGTAGATGGTTACTACTCCGAGCTTTTTAACATAGACAACGGAGTCCCACAGGGCTCTCCACTATCAGTGGTACTGTATAGTGCATATGCGAACTCTTTACTGAGGAAAATAAGGCTTCTCAACGGTACTGACCATATATCAATTTACGCAGATAACATCTTTATCATATCTTCCGGCACACATGAAGAAATCTCTATAGCTTTAAATAATTATGACTCAGTAATACAAGATTGGGCCAGGGAAACAGGAGCTACAATACCAATTAACAAATGTGATGCCATTCATGTTTGCAAGAAATACAAATGCAATGCTACACCAATAAATATAAGAGGACATGATATTCCACTGAAAACTGAAATGAGAATTCTGGGCATAACATTTTCGAAAAAGCTCCTCTGGGACAAACACATACAGAACATGACGGATAAATTGAAAAAAATAAATAATTTACTAAAAGTAATATGTACTAAACGTAAAGGTCCTCACATGGAAACTGGAATATCAATTTGTCGCGCCTTGACGGAAGGTATTATTCAACACTGTATAACCATATATGGATGGACAACAAAAACTAACATCAAAAAGATCAATGCTAGCATCAACAAATGTTTCCGTACGGCAACCGGTATTCTACAAGCTACTCCCGTCGATGCTTTGAGATTGGAGGCAAAAATAAACGACTTTGACAGGATCCTAAAAAGACAATCTATCAAGCTTCTAGCGAAAGGATTAACAAATAGTGACCATTGCCTACATGAGAGGTTTTGGACATTTTTGTATCAAGATGAATTACCTCATCCTTGTAGTATAAAAAACATCATAAACTACGCAAAGAAAATGAACTTACCACTTCCACCTCGGTCAAGCATTGCAACTGAAAACAACGAAACGCATACTAAACTTACAGTCAACACCTCACTCAACTCCATTCATAAAAATGGAATTGACCCTCTGGTATTCCAGCAACTCTATCTTGAAGAGAAAAACAAGCTCAATGCAAGCTTTACAATATTCACTGACGGCTCCTTTTCAAATGGAAACACCGCATACGCCGTTGTAGAACAAGAAAGCAACAGCTTTGAAATCATTAAGCAATCCATGCTCCCCACCGCCGCTGGTATCTTCTCAGCTGAATTAGCAGCCATTAGATATGCAGTTTTACATGCTTCTAAAAAACCGGGAAAAACTCTAATCTGCACTGACAGTCTTAGCGCTGTAAAGGCATTAAAGGCAAATGGAAGAAACAAAAGTTTAGTTCTGGGACAATCCATTCTATTGCACGAGATCATCATCCTATGGATACCAGGTCATGTCGGAATCGAAGGCAATGAAACTGCAGATGCAGCTGCCAAAGACGCTCTAAAATACCCGCTAGTAACAGAGGTACCACCACTAATACCAGTCATAACTAACTTCCATCAAAATATTCAACAGGCGGAACACGAAGAGCAGTGGAGCAAATCAACTAGCTTTTTAAGATCTCATAACATCAGTACGTCGCGCCCTCCCTACCATAAACACCTATCAAGAGAAGACTGCATCATATTAGCCAGAACAAGAGTTGGCACAACGAAATTCAGTACACAACATTACTACGAGGGAACATCGCCCAGGGAATGCTTAACTTGCTCAGAAATCCTTAGTATGAATCACATTTTAAAAATCTGCCCTAAAAGTTCCACATCTGAACCGCTCGAAGACATCCTTAACTGCAATAACAAAAACTCAATTAAAAAATTAAAAAACCTTCTCAAATCGGCAAATGTATTAAAAGAAATTTGAACCAATCATATATGGTGTCATGCCCCAGTAGCCCACACCATTTTTTTTGTGTATTTTTTGTAAATTTATTTACAAAATACTTTTAAATAAATAAATAAATAAATAAAGTTACTGAAAGTTTTCAAACATTTTAATGTGCATCTTTTGATTGAAAACCATTAAATTGGGTTTAATGGTGTTTTCTTTTCTGGAAAAAGTGTAACATTTTTTTAACTTTTTATTGAGAAAATACAATTTAGCATTCGTTTAAAGAAAAAATTTAAGTTCGTAAGGGATGATACAATAATTTCTAACAAAATGTATATTTCAGAAAATAATTTTATTGCGAATTTTCATTGAAAAGTGTAATAAGTGTAACATTTTTTTCCTGAACAGAAAATACCATAAGTTCGAGTTCCAAACACCCTGTTAAATAAATTAAATAAAATTTTTTGTTTATTCTGGCCATTTCACTAAATAATTGAATTACTTGATTCAATTGTAGGAATAATTTATTTTGATTTTTTTTTCACTTAAATTTTTTTTAGTTCACTCAAACACTTTAATTGAAATCATACATATGCTCATATATTTCGTATTATGTTTTCATTATATTTTTAAAATTTTTGTGATTCTGAGCATTGTTAAAATAGCTGCAAAATTAAAAAAAAAAAATAACTGATTCAAGCAATTTAAAGCTTACAAAATTTGTTCTTATCTTTTTTATCTTCTGACATAATAACCAATTTAAATTAAACCTAATTTAACAGTTTTCTCACATAATTTTTTAATGAAAAAAAAAAATACATAAATAAAGCCGGCCTTAAATATTTTTCCTTAATTTTTCTCAAAAAACTGGTTGAAAGAAAGCAAAATATTTTATTCGGATTGAAAAATTTTATATTTTTTTAAGAAAAAAATAAAATAAAAAATTTTGATTATCCTTAAATATAAAATATTTTCTATATCGTATAGCTTTGTCTTACTACGACAGGTACCTACATCGGATACCAATTTATTTTAAATTCTGTGTCCTGAATAAATAAAAAATTAGTAAATTAAAAAACCTCAGGCGGTATTAAATTTTTGCAGTTGGTCATATATAACAGCTAACACATTTTTATTCAGTTAAAAGCCAAAAGCAATTACATTTCTTTGTACACACGATTTCCTCCAAGTACGAAGATTTAATATTGTGCTCATGTAAAGGACGACGTAAATTATGCCATGGTATCTTTTGCCGTTGGCCAAATGATATACGACTACATCTCAGTTAAATACAGAAAGCAAAGAAAAGAAATGAAATAATGAAGCCTAAGAAGAAGAAAAAGAACACACCTGAAAGATGAGTTGGCACATACTCTTACGATTACATACACTTCGACATAAATATTTTTTTAATGTTTGAATTTACATAAATGTAACACATTTGTATGAAATGTTATTGAAAATGTAATTTTTTTGGCATTACTTTTTATGTTTTTTGGGGTTTCATTGTTGGTGCTCATGTAAAGATTAGAATATAAAATCTTGAAAAAAAGAGTCTCGTATACTCCAATGATTTACAGTGGTTTGGAAAAAGTCATTAAAATTGCAAACATACTGAAATGTTATTCTTTAAGATACAAACTGGACAGCGGGATATTATCGTGCACGTCTCTCAATTAAAGCTAAGAAGATTACTGTCGTAGCCAGCCCAAAGTCTTGAGGACAACCCAGGTTTTTAAATTTCAGGTCAATCTTTGAAAAAAAAAAACCATTGTGTATTTATTTAAAGCACAAGCAAATTTAATATGTTTTTTATCCATTCGTGAGTAAATAAAATTGAAACATCCAATGCCATTTAGTTTAAAATCAAAAGTAAATAATAACTCATTCATGTAGGACAGAAAGAACTTAAGTGTGGACATGAGAACCAGCAGTGAACATTATTGCAGGAGATTTGTTGAAAATATTTTAAGTCGTACAAGATAAACGAGATACGTGGATTTGGGTGAAATTCTAAAAAATCTTATATGAGCCGAAAATTTTATTTATCAGAAAAATATGGAATTTTTTAAAATATTAAGTTCGTACAAAAGACTTTGATGCCATTGTTTTGCTTAATTTAAAATATTTTTTATAGTAATAACATCTTAAATAATCAAATATACAATCTCTTGAGTATTGGAAAGTTATTTAAAATAAACAATGCAATGTACTATTTTCTCAATTGAGGCGTTAAGTTCTTCATTGTAAAAATTCCTAAAATATTTAAAAAATAAGAATAGAGAATTTTTGTAGAAAAACACAATGAACTGATAATAGTGTTTGCCATATTCAGTATATTAGTCCATTTGAGAGAAATTGTGATATATTAGTTTTAAGCTGCAGTCTCTATAGTTTTTTTTTTCGGTCTACTGAAGTAAATTTCTCATACAGACAGACGAACTGAGGGGCATCCTTTATTCGTATTCCTTATTCATAATAATAATATTTTTTTTACTAAAACTACATATAATATTTAAACGTATTTGCTGTTGTTATTATATACAGTAAACTATAAAATATTTCTTCGTTAATTAAGACATTATTAATACTCGTATTTGCCCTTGATTTACAACTTGTTTCCCCAATGAAATATTTGTTTCTCTTACTTACATATAGCGGACATTTGTACAAGTTTTAGTATCCCCAATAAACTTATTTAAATTAGTTTTCTCTTTCCCAAATTTAACTAAAACTATGTATTCAACATTTGAATACTAGCGAATTAGTTGTGTGTAATAATTAATTTGTCTTGCATGCGTGTGTAAGTGTGATTTCACAATAAATTTTGAAAACTTTGTGAATTATTATCGCATAAAGTATTTAATAATCGACCCTCTGATTTATTTCTGAAACCAAGGCGCCAAGTTTTTTTCTTCTGCCATATTTGACGTTAAACAAACATAAATTTTTGTATAAAAACTTGTTTGTATTTGTGTGTGTGTGTGTGCTTGTGTATTTGCTTGCGTGTGTGCTTGGTTGTGCGTGGAGCTTTGTTGTGTAAACAACATCCCTATGCCACCCAACAAACATAAAACGATATGCTTAATTTATAGTTTTTAATCGAATTCAAAAAAGATGGAGTTTCTCTATATTAATATATTTTTTTATGTACCGTTCATGCTCCTCTGAAGAGTATCACATAATTTTACAATTTAATGAGCGATATCGTGATTTTTTAATAATATTGTTTCTAGTGAACATGAATTATAAATCCCTGTTTTAAATTACAAACCTGATTATGGTTAAACAGTAATTTTTTTAAAGCAGTTCTATTATTTTGAGAACTACTAACTATAATGCTAAAAATAGTAGCAGTAAAGTTAATTTAAACCGTGATCGCGGTTTAATATATTTGACAGCTTCTGCTTGAATGGATAGCAGAAAGGCAATAAACTGTATGAACTTCAGTTGTCAGTAAAGACGATGTCGTACAATTTTACAATTTTTTTTTTCGACAAAAGTTAGTTATGAAAAAAAAAATTTGTGTATTTATTTACTGTAAATTAGACAAACTGTTCATTCACTGTTTGTATAAAATAATTATAATTAAAGCAACTGATACTTAATCAATTTAATCGCACTAGTGAATAGTGATTTTTAATCACTATGAAAAAGTTACAGATATGGTACTATCGCTCAGCTCTAATGGTCACATCTACCTGTTGTAAATATATATCTACTCTTTCGCCTAAAAAATTTAGTTGAAATCTTCTTTGGGATATACGAGTTTATTAAGAATAAATTCTGTAAATTTCCACTTTGACTCACACACGGATGGCTCAGTATGGCGCTGGTTTCTTTTTGGCGATTTTCTTAATTTTTTTTTTTTTGGTCTTTGGCAATTGTTTTTGCATTTTAGCGATTTGTTTAGTATCGACAAATATTTAAAGTTTTGGCATTTTTTCGATTTGACAATATTTTTTTTTTGGTTTTTGTCGATTTTTTTTTACAATACATACATATTTTTAGTTTAAGCGATTTTTTAGTTTTGGGTTTTTTTTCGTTTATGAATTTTTTTTTGGTTATGGCGATTTTTTTACAATATGTACATTTTTTAAGTTTTAGCGATTTTTTAATGTTGGCGTTTTTTTTCTTTTTGGCGATATTTTTTTTTTTGATTTTGGGCAATTTTTTTTAAATTTTTTACTTTTAGCGATTTTTTAGTTTTACCGGTTTTGTTCTATTTTGGCGACAAAAACAAAAAAAAACGACAAAACAAAACAAAAACGGTAAAACTTAAAATCGCTAAAAGTAAAAAGATGTAGCAATTTTTCAGTTTTGGGTTTTTTTCGTTTTTGCAATTTTTTTGGGTTTTGTAGCAATTTTGTGTTACAATATGTACATGTTTTAAGTTTAAGTGATTTTTAGCGATTTTTTGCTGTTGGAGTTTTTTAGTTTTTGGCGTTTTTTTTTTGGTTTTTGGCGATTTTTTTTTAATCTTTTTAGTTTTAGCGATTCTAAGTTTTACCGTGTTTTTTTACGATTTTTTTTGGCTTGTGGCGATTTTTAAGTTGTTTTTGTGCACTTTTTACTTTAGGTGGTTTTTTTTGCATTGTAAAAATTTATTTTAGCAGCTTTTTTTTCGTTTTGGCGATTTTTCATTTCTTCATTTTTTAAGTTTTTAGTTTAAGCGTTTTGCAAAGGTTTTCAAGTTGTTTTGCTTATAAACGAAACGAAAGCGTCTTTGTCTGTTGTTTTTTAAACTCAGTTTTTAAGTTTCAGTATTTTTTATTTCGCTTAAGTCTAAATTTTTGTACAGTTTTATATTATTTAATATAAAGTGTAACTCATTAGACTTTCATCTTATTTACATTAGAAATGTCCTAATGAAATTTATTGCACAGAGCTTTAACTATTGGCTAATTGCAGTAGTGAAGAAGAGAGTGTTAAAAAAGGATTTAAGGGTTTTTGAAAATTTTTTTAACTGATTTACTTCTCTTTTAATTAACAAATAAAAAATTTTTTCTTGCATTTGATTTCATAAAAAAATTCCTAGTTTAAATTTAAAGTTTAAACTAATTTTTTTATAATTTTGTATAACAAACTTCAAGTTTTATATACATATGTACATAGTGAGGTTTCAAAATTGATTTTAATTGTTTTTACATTCGAATGTTCGTGGGGTAGTATCTAACCCTGAAACTAATACTCCAACAACTAAAAGTCGAAAATTAAAACCAGTAGCTTCAAACAGCACGCTTTACTAATATTACTCTATGCACTCTTATGCTTCAAAAAAAAATAATAAATAAATAAAAATGAAATAATAAAACCAAATTATATTTGTATTAAAGCAAACTGCTGAGTTAAGTGAAATATTAAACCATAAATGGAAAGAGCACAACATTTAATACACACCCACACAAATAACCTTCAACAACTTGTTAAAAACGGAAAATTATATGGAAAAAAAGGACTTCTAGCGGAAACCAAGAAACAATAAACGAACCACACCGATATTTTAGCCATAAAATTATGCCCACATATACATGAATACGCTCACAGACAAAATGTTGGTAATTTAATAAAAAAAATATCAATTCCTAGGCTTAGAATTTTAAAAAGGTCCTTTGCATGTCCCTTAGAATACAACTGTTCAACTATTTAACACAAAATTTTTTTTTATAAAATGAAAATATTTTACTAAGAATTGCTCTTCCTATAATTAATATCTCGAGCGTAAACTTTCATATGTATGTATGTCTGTATTAGGCCTAACCTCAACACATGTATCCGACGACAAATCGATTTAGTGCAAGCTGGGAAAACAGCAACCGACTTGAGTAAACAAAAACTATTGGTGGGAGCAGCTGCCGTATAGAAGCCCTTCAAAAACCAGACACATTAACAACAAGCATACAGGCATATAAAACAAGAACACAAAACAAGGCTTTTATGCTTTGATCGTTGTGTATATGTTTTCCAATGTTTGCTTAAGCAACAAACTGAACGAGTGGCAAACTGAAATAGTGAGCGACGGAATGACTTCTATACAAATCCCTTTGTATTAGCGATAAACACGATGGTTTAGTGGAAAAACAAAACCAAACAATTGCTTGGCAGCCAAAAAAAACAAAATAAATAAATAAACAACAACTGGGGAGTCCTTGTCGACTTATTAGCTTAAATTTGCTGTTGTCTTTTTGTTTTCGCATTTTTTTATTTACATATTTTTTTTACATATAACATATACATATATTTATATATACTATGTATATATGAATGTATAAATATTTTGTATTTTTGTTGGAAAGAGTGCAAACAAGATGATTTGTTGTTTGTTTAAGAAATAAATTGTTATTGTCTGATTGTGTAAAAAAAATTTTTGTTATGCTAAAACTAAACTCTGTCAATATATATAAGCATATATTCTTTTGCTGACGCTCTTACAAACTAAAAAAAATATAAAAATATTTGGAATTTGTCTGCCCAAGAAATTCCTTAATAAAATCTACAAAAAAATAAAATTATTAAAAATCATTCCATTCTTTCTGGGAACTTGCATGTGTTTAAAAAAATAGTAACAAAACCCTTGGCTAAAATGTATTTCATTTCATGAACGAATTTTTTTTAATAATATATTTTTGTACTAAAAAAGGAACTGGGAAAGTTTTTTTTCTTTAAGAGTTGCCTGGATTTTTTTTAGGATATTGTACTACAAGGACATTTATAAATTTAAGAGCACGTAAAATAGTTTTTTGTTCGCACTCATTTGAAGCAACACAGTTTCTGTCGATGTCACAAAAAACTCTTTTGGACTAAAAAAATTTCTTTTGGACTACCTTTAATACTTTCATCGGAAACTATGAATAATTCTTTACTTGAAGCACATCTGTAGGTGAGAATTGAGTGGTCTGCTCAATTTTGCTGCCATATTTTCTTAAAAGGATCAAAAAGCTGTTGTACTTATATACAAAAAGCATCATATCAATATTAAAGTAAAATTTAAGTGCCAAATTTGTGTTCAAGTAAAAAACTTCCTGCGTCCTTTCACTTTCTGTGATGGAGCTTAGAGCTTAGATTACTCGTATTTAAAATTTTTACACACATAAAAATTTCAACTTAAAATCTACATAAGCAAGGTTATTTTAATATTTTCCAGCAACGATTTTACTTCATAGGTGTTTCAGGTTAATCTAACATGATTTAAAGTAATTTCTAAAGAAAATTTTTCATTTTGAAATAACTTTATTTCATGTTGATTCGACATTTACATACTGTTAAAATCAAATTGAAGAAGCATGTTGAATCAAAGTTATTTCAATTTAGAACAACATGATTTTAATTTAATGTAGTAAATGTATTTTATTAATTATTTAACTTACGTATGGTTGACATAGATATCAGAAAAATGTTTGTTTGTATATAAATTGACTTACCCGGTCAAGATTTGAAGTCGGAACTTATCGCATGGTAGTTAATGTGCTTGTCCCTGCAGCCACAATAACCTTAAATATTCTTTAGATACACAATAAATAAGTACCATCACGAATAAAATTTTAATTCATAATGATAATCATTGATCATTCAACGTACAGGTTGTTTGAAAAGTTTTAATTAAAAAAAATATTTGGACTTAACTTCAGGATTCGAACCTCAGATCCTCCGACTGCAAGGCTTGTACACTGCCTACCATCCAGCAGCAGTTTGTCAGTTGCTCACAAACATAAAGAAAAAACAACAACAATACAAAAATGAGTCACAGAACTAAGCACAAATGTGTTTTGCACTTTTGAACAAAGCAAATAAACACCAACACACTCAAACCACATATTATTTCTATTAAATTTAATATGATTTAAATGAATTTGAAGCAAGATTTTTGCATGGTGATTTTACATTGAAATTTTTTCTGTGTGTACATCAAGGTTCTCGTCACACGTGTATCACTTATATTATTGGTTCTTTATTGTTTGCTTATAATGTCCAATATAGTTATGTACGATGAACTTGATCAAACACTACGAATTTTTCGTTAAAAATTTTCTGTGTAATTTCGACAGATAAATAATGACGAAAAAATCAAAACGTAACTTTAACAAAATATTATATATCACCATAATGAACTAAACTTCTCCTAACCATATCATATATTTATTTTAAGTGCTATAAAATGAAAGCAATAATATTTATATTTTTTGTACGTAAATTGTCGCTTAAGATAAAATTGTAATCAACAATTTTGGCATTTTGATTTGAATTCTAAACTATCGCTACACCGAAAGAATTTCGCTTCATAAGTCCAATGAAACAATTTCATTAAAAAATTTTCACAAATCTAATGATAATTTCACAAATCCAATGAAAATTTCATGAATATTGTGAAAGATTTTCATTGGAATTGCTTCTTTGGTATTTTGGATTCCTTGGAATACTTTTTTGGATTTATGACAACAATATTTTCTAATTATTAAGAAACCCCTTTATATTTAAGTTATTTCATTCTTTTAATGAAATTATTTATTGTTTCGATGAAATTATAGCACTGCATTAATTATACTGTTAAATAAATTTGATGAAGTTTTCAATAAAATAATTTTAACGAAACTGGTTTCATTAATCCAACGAAGCGTGACATTGGTTGAATTTTAATGAATTTAATGAATTAGATTAATGTCGAAATTCATAAAATTTCTGCCGAAAATTCTTTCAGTGTAGGAGCAAATCGCACGACTTTATGGAAACTGATAACCATTCAGATCTTTTTGTTTCCTTCTTCCTGGGAGTTATGCCATTTTTTCTGCAGAATTGGATTTTGTTTGTTCTTTTTCATCTGTTTTTTTTTCAATAGGTAGAAGGGAAGCACATATGTATGTATATAAATCAAAAACTAGGGAAGTTAAAAATTTTGTATACGAACTGTGTTGCTGTATTATAATTGTATATATAAGACAATACCCATCCGACATTTAGGTTGGATTAACAATCTACAAATAAATAACAATCGTCAGTCATCTGATTCTTGTGGAGGAGAGTAACAAATTTAAACATGTATCAGCATTTTAAAAGTTTACATATAAAACTCCTGTTACGGCCTATTTAAAGCTGCATCCTTGCATGGTTACAAAATTTAGAAAATCGTGTTATACTTAAGTTTTTGGTTTAAAGTATCTTTAGCTGGATTCGCCCATTGTTTCCGGACAAAATTTTTTACTTGTAGTTTGACGTTTTTCTTTTTAAGATAAAGAGTGAGATAGAGGGGGAGAAAATATTTTTTACGAACAACTCTCAGCTTGAATTGGCTTAATTTTATATTTTGTCCGGACACAATCGAACGGAACTGCCAACTATTTCAATTTTTCAAATCAACTAAGCTGCCGCTTCATGTTATATGAATTATTAAATCACAGAGTATACTTGTATTTATTAAAATAGAAATAAGGGCAACTTTAAAAATATTGATATGGAGTTGAACGAAAAAATTGCATTAAACAATTAAAAAGACACAGCAAATTGTAATAATTTGGCACTGTGCTGCTATTTCTAAAATTACTACTTATCCTTTACACACGTTTTTTATGTGGTAGCTTTGATTTTTTAAACAAAATGTTTGAAATTAATAAATTGTGCTGCAGACAACCCTCAGTAAAAAAATATGATTGTCTGGACAAAAATTTTGTTAGCAAGCAATGAGTGAATCCAGCTTTTGGAACATTTAGTCAAAACTTACAAGCAAAATATTGTTAGATTACATTAACCCTCTAACTTTTCTGCGAATGGGTCTTATTCAATTTTTTTAAAGCCAAAATCTCACTTAAAACAGGCATGTATACAATTGAAATATTCTATGAAAATATTTTTAGCATTAAATTCTACTATAGAGCTTTTCAATACAAAAAATAATCAAAAATTTTAAAAGGCGATTTAGGGGTTAATATTGTTCAAGTGCTGTCAACCCTAAAAGCAACAATTCGAATAATTATAAAATTATTTTTATGTATTTGCTTCCCAAATAAATAAAAAATCGAAATTTAAATTATATTTGCTGAGTACTTTTCTCTGTTAATACGAGTAAATCAAAAATTGTCTCCAACACCTATAATTGAAAAAAAAAATAATAACGAATTATAAATTTATTTGGGTCCATAAAAATTTTGTTTGGAAATTTAGTCGGTTTGAAGGTCAATAAATTAAAAAAAAATTTTTATTAAAAGTTTAACATGATTAAAAAATTAATTTAAAAAGTTTAATTAAAACAAATAAGTTTTTTATTAAATAAATTTTATTTTTAAATTATAATTAACAGCCTGTTTTTCGAAAATGAATAAGTGTATACATTCTTTAAAATAACGAACAAAACTATGTTTTCGTTTTTAAAACATTTATTTATTTTCATGTGATTGAAAACACTCATAATTTTGTATATGTAAAATTAATTAAAATTCAGTGTAGATATTTTTCATTTGATAATTTTACGAAAATTCTATTTAATTTTTAATGTTGAAATGTTAACTGACTTAAAACTCTAAGAAAAATTTTTTTCTTTCATTTTTCACTTTAACTTAAAAAAATAAATAAATAAACGAGAAAATGTTAAAGACTTTCTCCGCTATGCAAAAAAAGTTATGTGTGCTTGAAGTATACGGAGAATCAAAATTTCCAAACAAAAACCTGTTTTAACGTACACTTTAAGCACACGTTAGTTTTTTGCACATGGGATTTTTCCTTAATCGGATTAACTTAACTTTCACAAGATCGAATCTCGATTTCCATACAAAGAAAAAAATGTCTCTTGTTTCTGTAATATTTCTGTTACCAAATTCAGTATAACGAAATAATATTTGCATTATTTTTTATTATTTAACTGTCAAACAAATTAGAAAAATTTTTATCATTGAGTTAAAATAAAGTATAAGTTATAGAAAAAAAAATAAACATAGTTCTAATAACAACGGAAAATTCGAAATACAATAAAAATCTGTATTAATATGTGTATAATTTTCTAAATGAATGCTTGAATCAATTAAAAATAAAATTGCGTACCCCCCTCCCCTTGTTCGTAAAATTTAAAATGAATTTGAAATGAATTTTATTTAAAATTTTTCATTGAAATTTTTTTTTAATAGACTTTACTTTTTTTATTCCGACACTGCTATAATTTTGTGAGTGTGATTTTTTTGGTTATACCTAAAAAGCTCTTTTTATGACAAAACGAAAGCTTTTGAAAATGTTTAAATCTTTAAATGTTTAAAAAGCAAACAAAAGGAAATAACGATATTTTTCTGTACATACACGCACTTCATCAGCACCCACGTGTATGTACTCTGGTAGAGTTTTGTTATTAACATCAGCTATTTAACGCAAATTTAGTATGAAATGGAATATAAGAAATTGTGTATACAATTATTGATTCACCATTGAGAAATACATTTATAAGTATCACTATTCATTTTATGTTTTTCCATTTTTTTTACATTTTCTATTTGCTTAGCCGAAGTTATATCTAATTCTAATTAAATTGTTGATCAGTTAAATTTCCCAGCAAAAGCTAAATTGGCCCAATTAAATTTTTAATACATTATTTGTTTTTTTTTTTGTATTTTAATTGCAGAATATTTTTTTAATTATGCACAGAAAAAACTATTTTTAAACTTTAATTTTCAATAAAGAATTTGATAAAATCAATTAAATTTTAAATTTCTATAGTGTGTGTGTACAGTGGAAAAATTATTACTAATTTTTTACGGGTGAAAATTTGAAAAACTTTTTAATTGATATTACAAACTTTTTCATATTATTTTTTTTTTCTGTATATGTCTTACCTTAAAGCTCCTTCAGCAAACATATATCTTTAATATATATAAATATATTGCGAAAAGTCCGTGTTTGTGACAAAAAAGTATCTCCGACATCTGCATTCAACGTTTCATTTGTAGCAAGTACCCATACTAAAATCAAAAATAGATTAATTTTTAATCATAAAACATTATGTTTGTTGGGTTACTAATAACATTTGATACATACACAAATGTACTATACCAATACTTTTAACGTGTTCACGCATATCTAATCAAGTCTCTTAATGTCAACAAAGTGGGGTGAACGACAAAAATATATATAAATAACTTCTAAAGGATAACAACTCAATTCAGTAATAAGCTAACGACTTGATGTACATATATATGTATGTATGTATGTAAAGCATATTTGTATTTGTAGAATGCTACACCATCATAATAAAATAAAAAAGAAAATGAAAAAAAAAGTTTATTTCCCACAAAGCCATACAAATAAACTTCACGAGATAAAAAAAAATGTTACAAATGTGCGCTGAGGAAGATGAAGAAGACATACTAAGTAAGGAAATCAGCAAGAAAGCAAACTTGTTTAAGACACAGTGATTTAAGGAAAAAATAACATAATTAAAGCTGAAGCGAACAGGATAAACAACAACCAAACCGTAGTCAGCATCAATCCCAATAAATCCGCCAAAAATATCTTTTTTTAGAGTGTGTGTGTTTGTGTGTTTCGTTTCCTTGTTTTATCTTACAAATATTATTTCACATCTCTCTCTCTCACACACACACACACGTACATAAACAACGCACATGAGTAAATATTTATTTATAAATGTTGTATGCCTGAATATCAAATAAGGCTTTTACTTACATTCATTCATTGCTTGCTTATCTGGCTTTAATTTTTTTTCTTTCCTTTATATATATATATATTTTTTTTTTTGCTTGGCTTAAGGTATGTGTAACTTGTTTTAAAGGAAATTGATTTACTTTGCAAGAGATTAGATTAGAAATAATTTGTTACAAGTTAAAAATTCAAGCACTGTTGTTAACAAATGTAATAACTTATTATTTATGACTAACTGCGTATGTGATGCGATTAGATGGTTCCCGATATACGAGTAGAAGTTAACAAATGCCATAAAAGATTTAAGTAAATTTATTTATTTTTTTTTTAACTTAAGCATTATGATTATTTTGAATTATTAAATTTTTTATAGGAAAAGTTTGTCAAGTAAGAAAAATAGATTTTATTAAGAAAAGAAATAACTCTTAAAATATCTGAAATAAATTTTTAAATTGTTTAGAAGAAATTTCAATTATTTATTTCATGATTAACATCTTGTAATTTAGAATATTAACGAACACAAATAGTTTACTGTGCCAAAGAGCCACATTAACGTTTATTTACAGTAAAATTAACAACTTAAAATGGTTGGACGCACTTATATAACAGAAAGCTACATATTTTTGTTAAGAGCTTACATCCCTATCTATGATTCGTCGGTACGTTTATTGTGCATCAGATTATTACTTTTTAAGATATAGTTTTAGATTTTGAAAATATTCACTTTCTTTAGCTTACTGTGCAGCTTTCAGCTGATTTTACTTTAGATTTCACAAGACTAAATTACTTTTCTTTTCGTTTTTTTATATATAAACAAATACATTTATTTACTTGTGCCCTCCAGGAAGTTAATGAAAGAAATATCTAAATGTCAATTAAATTACTTGATTTATTTCATGCATTTTTTCTTTATCAAAAGGCATAATTTATTCAATTTAAATTTTATTTCTTTTCATTTTATTGTTGCCATATTTAAACGATTAAAAAATTCAAATTATTTCCCTACAGTCTTGCAACAGCAAATAAAATTTTAAAAAATTAAAAAAGTAAAAAAAGGTTGCAATTAACTTGTCCAAAATGTATCATAAGACAAAAGAATTTAAATACCTTGACAGCATTTATAATGTTCGGTGTATTTGTGCTAAATCTTAAATATTATACTCTTGCTATATATCATTCTTCATTTTCTTTGTACTGGCATATCTACAATCTAATTAATATTGCTAAATGGTTTTGTCAAAGCAGCCGCAGCAATCGATATTGTAATTATTTCGAAATATGTATATCAAATTATTGCTGTAGAAAGCAACCATTACAGTTTCATATTTGGTAACACACAAGGTATCAACTGCAAGGAAAATTGAAAATACGTTTGATTGTTTGTCAATATGTGTATTACGTTTAATCTTAACTTTGATACCCTACACAAAACATGTAGGTACAGCACATACATATATAAGTTTGTCAGTTACCTATTTTAAGGCTTTAGTTTTGTGACTCCACAGAAATTTTCTCTGTTTATTTGATTATTTTTTTTTTATCAGAATAGTCTCTATAGCTGATAGTAGCGCCTTTTTACTTTTATTGACATTTCATTTTACACTCACATTCCTGTAACTTGCCATAAAACCATAAATATTTTGATGGATATTTTTTTGTATGTTAATCGCATTCATAAAAAAAATTAATAAATTTATCTATCTACCAAGAATATTTTTCCATACATAGATATTGTTATCTTAAATAGAAAGGCCCTAACTCAATACGAGTTTTTTGTATGTTTCGATAGAAGAACATCTATTGTATCGAAAAATAAAAAAACTTTTGATTAAAAAAATAATAAGTTAGAGCTTTTCTATATTAAGGTATATTTCCTATTTTGATTGAACACTGAAACCTGAAATAACGCAATTAAAAATTTTTTTTATTATAAATTTTTTTTATTAATTCTTATTTGTTTAAAGCAATAAATAGATATTTTACGGCCTGTCCCACGATGTCACCAGAAATCGTTCGATCGACAACTTGTATTGCAAACAACAATAAAATTAGAAAATTTGTTTTTGTTTTCAATATAAGTATTCGATCGAACGATTTCTGGTGACATCGTGGGACAGGCCGTTAATATTAAATTTAATTTCAATTTTTTTCTTTTAACTTTTTCACTTTCCAGTTTCCCTAGACTCAAGTGTTGTTTTGCAATTTTTTGTTATTCAATTTTAATTATTATGTTTAACTTTGGTGTTACAAACAAACACCAGAGTGCTTTTATGAGTATGTATGTAGCAGCAGCTGGGTTTTGTATATCATATATTTTTATTTATTTATAATATTTTCTTTTTTCCTTTACTTGGATTACAATATTTATTAAAATATTCAATATAAAATGTCATACCACAACAACAATACAAACAAGCACATCAAGGATGTCATATGGCAGAGTTGCGTAAAACCAGCTACAAATATTGTTTGATTACAAAAAAAAAAATTCAAGTGTGTTGACATATAAATTTATTAGTAAATATCAATGGGATTTCTTCTTTACAATAATGACTCCTGCGAGCCAAAATGTCATAAGTGAAATTTAATTGTTTGCAATCTATTAATTAAAAATGATGTTTGCTTAAAGGGTGTGAGTTATTGTTGTAGATAATTTAATTGGAATTCACCAAGGATTGTTCAAAAATAGAAAAAAAAATACTTTTATTCATTAAACCAGGTATGGGAAGTCTAATTTAGAGAGAAATTATTATAAGCTTTTTACGATAAGCAATTTTGTAAATACACTTTTCGATTTAAAATTTGTATAGAAAAAATATTTTTTGAAACAAACTTTCGATATTTTTCACATAAAATGTAAACGTTTAAAAGCGAAATTGTTTACAAAATCTGAACATAAATAAGTTTGAAAGTTAATACAGAACTGTTAAATTTCTATTACGATTAGGAATCAATTAGATTAAATTTTAAAAAGAATTGCATACTTTTTGGGTGTTTAGTAAGAGGGCGCGTTTCCATAATTTAAAACAGAGCTGTTAAATTTCGATTACTATTAGTAATCTACATTAGTATACTACATTTTAAAAAGAATTATATAATGCTCTTTTAAATAATTTCTGATAAAAGTAATCTATAATCTATAATCTAGAAATTACAATAAATAATGAAAAAAATCAAAAGTAATCAAAAAATAATACGACTACTTTTATTACTTTTTACTATTATTTTGATTATTATATAATCAAAAAGAATTAAAAGTTACCTTTAAAAACAATCGGATTATTTTTTAACCACTTTTAATAATTTTTTGTAATATCAAATAATTCAGATTACTTTTCCATTATTAGTAATCGTAATAAACTAGTAATCGTGCGAAACTGAATATAATCGAAATTTAATCATAACTTCACCTTCCAAAAAAAATTAATCAAATTAGTATTTAGTACGATTGCTAATCATTAATTAACAAGTATGATTTACTGTTAGGAAAAATTTATTTTCCATTGCTGGTTATCACATATTAAAAAGATTTTTACAAAATAAATCTAACAAATAGATTATTTGCAGAACTGGCCTTTATACAACTATTTGAAACACGTTTAGTCATATAATTAGCACAAATTTTATAATGAAAGTTATTAACAACAAAATTCCCTTCCTATATATTTAGACGATTATTAGAGCACAAATTGGACGTTAATGCGAGTTTGTGAATTGAACATATGTTTTGAATTTCATAAAAAATTGTTGGGAACTATAGGAAAGGCAGAAGTCGTCATCTAGTTCTCATTGTTTTTAAAATATATGAAGCTCTTATTTATCTTTATGCGCAGATTAATCTATTTCTAAATTTTGCAAAAAATGATTTAATAGTTTCGGGGGGTAGATATTGCCCACTGCCCTTTCTTGATCCTAGTTATTAAAATATTTGATGATTGTATGTGTGTCTTCTAACACAAATATGTATCTATGCTTTGAATTTCTTAAGAATCGTTTGAATAGTTTCAGGGGAATTTATTGCCCCCCATTTTCCCCAGCCAATTTTTAAATATATATAGGGCCTGTTCATCGAAATGCGAACGATAGCTTCGATTGAATATTCATATTGAAAACAAAAACAAATGTAAATTTTTTGTTTTTATTTCTAATATAAATTTTCGATCGAAGGTATCGCTTGCATTTAGATGAACAGGCCCATAATTTTATTTTCTCAACGTTGGTTTAGCTGCTTACCCTATAAAGCGTAGCAAATAAACACAGTTACTTTTGCATTCGGACTGGGATCGGACGGGCTGGCAGACGATATGGAGGGAATACAGACCAAGTGGAGGGCGAAAACGTACTCACGTTGACAGGGTTCCATTCGGATCATATTATAGAAACACAAAAACACTTCTTTTAATATATCTCTGCTAAACGATTATAAATACTTTCTGGATATGGGTGCGTTACCGTTTATAAAGAATTTTAATGGGACATGAATTATCAAATATCTTTTTAGTTTAAGTCTGTCTTACAAAAATGAATACAAACAAAAATCTAAGCTTTACCTCTTTATAATATTATATAGATAAATTGATTTGCTATTATACAATTACTTATTTTTGAAAAAAAATGAGAAACATTTTTAGTTTTTTCGTGTTTGAGTGCTTTTTTCTATTCAGCTGTTTCAACAACATGACCAGTCAATTCGAGTAGAAAATTTGCTAATTTTTTTGAGTGATTTTCGTTAAAATTTTCTACACGAGTTGTCTCCTTGACGTGTATATTTTGAATAAAAAAGAGACTTAAAAAATTATCATTTTATAAAACAAAGATAGAATAAAAATACCTTATATTTTAAACGCATGGAAATTTCTGCACTGCAGACGATCAAATGAACTCGTCAATCGGTACATACGTGTGAGCTGCATACACTTATCGTCAACCACCATTTGTACATAAAATTAATTACAAACTTAAATTTTCGTTAACAAAATTCATAGAATCTGTAAATATTTTGTATGAATGCGGAGCTTAAAATAATTTTATAAATTTTAATAACCATTTGGAAAAAATTTTAATTTAACAGAGTTCGGTTAAGCGCAAAAAGGTTTATAGAAAAAAATCGGATTACTTAAAGCGATACAAATCCCTGCACTCATTTTAAACGCAGCTTGTGCTATTCACTTTGCTTTATCGAAACATCGCTTTACTGAAAATATCGTATTACTGAAAATCAAAAGCAAGCCCACAACTACGTTTTGTATGAAACTTACGTCGCTTTAGTGAAAAGGTAAACAATTACAACTTTATTTATTAGAAATCGATTGCATAACTTAAGGCTGAAAAATTTTGCATGTTTTGTCCGTTAAAAAAATTAAATGTCAAAATGTTGTTGTCCTTTTCGCTCTTACGTACTTTATTGTATTTTCTATTATGTTTTACTGATTTTAAGTAGTACGCTTAACTGTAAAAAATTGCAGTAATCTCAACTACGTTTTAGAAAAAAAATCGGATAACTGAAAAAGTGGATTTTTGGTTAAAGTTTAAGTTTGTTTTCTAAAATAAAATTGGAACAAAAAATATTTACTGAAACTTAATTTTATTTCAAACAAGAAAATTTTAAAAGTATAAATTTTTCTGTACAGGACATTTATAATAACAACCTTTATAACTTTTATTTTAAATAAATTTTCTCTCGCTCTCTTCCTATCACCATATATATAAACAATGATTTGCATTATATCGAATCATTAGTGTTGTGACAGTATTATATTTTCTCTTACTTCCATTAAGTATCTGAAAACATATTGATGCCCTCGCCTGTGTATATGAGAAATTAATGAAATTCCTTCCAATCCATGAAATATCTTTGTGTAAGTGTGGCAGTGCCCTTCTGCATGGATAACTGCCAAAATAAAAAATGATAAGATATATCAACAAAAACACTTTTCTCTTTGACTTTGCTGTCTGTCACTCTTCAGCTCTGTGCTCATATGTATTGTCATTTCAAATAATAATCAATTTTTACACACTGTCTTCTTTTTTCCTGCAGAACAATAGAACGAATAAAAAATAAAAAAAAGGTGAAGAATTATGCCTGTTATTTGCATACAAATTTATCTCACTTTCAATTTTTATTTCTGTACATTAAATAATATATTTTGTTGGGTGATATACATGACATTCTTGTTGTTATAGACATTTGATATGTTGATGTATGTGTGTAATGGCTGGTGCTGCCAAAACAATTGATTTATGGTCCTTTTGAAATTGCTTTATATTGTTGCCTTAAGTTGGAAAACAATATGCTTATCGTTACTTGAACTGTGAAAGGTGGTATAAAACAAAATTTATTTATTTTTTATCAAGAAGGGCTTTCAAATAAATAAATTCTTATAGCTTTTGACCTCCTCCTTAATTTCAATAATATCTTATATTAATTAAGGTTAAGCTTTTTCTGTCTGCTTCAGGAATAATTTTCTTTCTTACAATTATATGTCTTAAAAAGCAAACTATTTTCTTGAAGAAGCCATTAAATAGTGGTGAAATAATTAAGCCTTTGCTGCAAGAGAGTCTTAACGCAAAATAACCTTTTTTTTAATATATAGTTTGAATTAAAACTAAAATTCTGCGTGAATCTATTGAAATATACAAATTAAGATTTAATGTAAAATTAAAAAAACAGGTTATCGGAAAATCTATAGCCATCTTAAAATGATGAAGATATCGAGCCTTTGCTTGAATAGAGCTATAACGCAAAATAATTATATTTGAAATAAACTAATTGGTTCGAGTTTACATGCGAAATAACACATTACTGTTTTGTAAAGAACAAAATGCGAGATATGAGTATTTATAAGCATTTTTATTTACTTAATGTTAAGAGGAATAGGATAAATAATTCTGCAAAGGCTCGATATGTACTATAAATTTTTTTAAAATTGTTTTATATCATTATTTCCGAAACATAATTTTGTAAACGAATTTAAAAAATTTACATATTTGTTTTTATTAATAATTCTGCCAAAAAAAAATCTACTTCAAAGCACAGATCTGATAGAACAGTTTTGAAAAAAATGTATGGGA
The DNA here is from genome assembly GCA_905220375.1 of Tachina fera. NCBI lineage: Eukaryota > Metazoa > Arthropoda > Insecta > Diptera > Tachinidae > Tachina > Tachina fera. Next base: position 185,635,676 of record LR999963.1, read on the forward strand.
CCAAATGGAAAGAAAGTTCATTAAAACAAAAATTTTTTTTGATTTGTTGGTTAAGAAAAACCAGCTGAAATTTAAAGTTAAATTAATGAGCGTGCCTCCGCCCAATTTTTTAAGTGCAAAGTTGTGTGTTTTTTAGAGCTCGGGCTGTATGTTAAATTTTGCAAAATCTCGGTAAATTAGAACCACGTTAAATAAAATATTTTATTGTAATGGACGTTACTCCACCCATTCTTTTAAATTGAAGATTGTGTCTATTTTAGAGCTCAAGGCATGTGGTGAGTTTCATAAGAATCGTTTAAGTAGAAGCACATTAAATGTAATAATAAGTTTTAATGGGCAAAGAACCGCCCATTTGTTTTTACTTCTAAAACTTTTTAATTATAAGAACCAAAGGTGTTTGCTATATTTCGTAACAATAAAATAAGTAAAATATCAAACAAGCAAATGAAAAATTGTGAGTGAGTCCACGCCCAGTTTTTTTTACAATGAGACGGATTGAAAGTTTTGGCGTCTCTGACAAAAAAGAATTTTTACAATCCGTCAAAAACGTACCAAGATATGAAGTAACGATGGGGACGTTGGTTGAAGTAGTCAGCACGTTGACTACAAAACCGAAGGGTTCGATTTCGGCATTGAACAATCATTAAATAGAAACACCACAAATTTAGTCTGATAAGCATTAGTATCCATTTGTGCCAGTTGTTGTAGGAAAGTTCAAGTGCTGAAGACATAGTCACTGGTCACTGAACTACACTGACTTCAGCATATTTAATCCTAATATAATATCAGAATGCCCTCCTTAATCGGTATTGTGTAGCAGAATCATCGGCAAAGTGAAATAACCAATAAAATGGCTAATATACACTGCCTCAAAAATTTAATAAGCCTCATTAACACCAGAGGCGCTGCAACTCTGCATTATCTAAAAAAACTTGCAAAACACAGAGTTTTCAACAGTAATGAAGCTCTCCTCTATCTTCTTCTCCACCACTTGTCTTCTCTGTTACTATTCCTCTCCTAAATAAGGTAACACCTATTAGTTGTAGTACAAAACAGTACAGACAAATTGATAACCCCCTCCTTTTTTTGGATTTGGCTTAAAAATATTAAGGCTTTATAAAAGCTTAAGAAAAAAACTTTTGTACGAACATTTGTTTCAGAAACCCTTTATAAAGCCCTAATAAATTTTTATAAATAATAAAATATTAAAATATAATTTTGTAACATAATAATATACACTATGCAATGTAATTTTACTACTGACTTTCATTCATTGACATTCGATTGATAAAGTCGTTGCTAGAGAGCTTTCTAGCACGCTCTGTTCCACTTGAAAAGATTAGACTACAAAGCGAAAAGTTTCTGCAAAACCTACACACGCCAAAAAAAATTAATTCTGCTGAATAATAATCTACAATACATATTTTATGATTTTCATGTTTCAAATAAAAGGATTAAATAACAACAAAAAGAAAACTGAAATATACACTCAATTAACGCTTATTGAACGAAACCTTTTGGGCAAAAAAAATTCAACCCTGCAATTTCATTGTAATTTTGTGTTATTTAAGATCTTGTAATTGAGGCAAAGAAGCAAAAAAAAAAATAAAAGAAAATTACATTGATTGAAAAATGACAAGAAATTACAAGCGACATTTCAATATGACATGCTACAACCGAGTGTTGTTGTTGGGTTGTTGTATTAATGCATTTTAGTCTGCCTTTAAATTATTTTTTTATTTCTTGTCTTCTTTATTTTTATTGTCTAAAGCAATAAATGTGTTTGTAAAGAATCCCCAAAAGCACTTTACTTTTACAGGGAGTAAATATATCGATATATGTACGTACGTGCAAGTGTGTGTTTGTGTGTGCGTGACCTATTATGATTTGATTACGAATAACAAAAAAAAATTGTAAGAATGAAACCTTAGACTACGCACTCACTCACATATTCCTAAGTGAAAGTATTTTTCTTTGAATATCCTTGTTTATAGCAAAGGTTTATTAGAAATTTTTTGTGTATGTAATACGAGTATAATTTATATTAAGTTCTTTCGTTTTTCGTTTTCTTCCTCCAAGTGTTTTATTGTTTATTGTCTTTCTTTTATTTATCGATATCATAAATAAAACGAAAAAAAATTACTTCGTTTACTCGTCCTCATAATTTTTACATCAATTCATTTCTACTCTGTACAAGGTTTGTAGAAAATTTATAACAGCTTTGGAAATTTAAGTTTGCAAGCTGGCAAATTTTTTTATTATTGTCTGATTTGTTGCTATTTTTTTATTTATTATTATTATTATTATTTTTCTTCTATAGATTGTAGTGGTATCTAAAAGTTAATTTACCAGAAGTTTATATTTCCTTTTATTTTCTTTGTGCTTTCAGCAAACCTTATTTTTTTATTTTTCAATCTCTTTCTTTCTTCTTTATGAGGTAAAAAGGTCTGAGGCTTTCACTTATACACATTTTTATAAATAAAAGTTCTCCCTTAAAATTTTTACAAACTGCAAGCAAACTATTAAACAATTTTCAATATTTTTAACATATAGGGAAACTGTTGAGCGAAGAAAGTATTGAAATTTATACTAAAAATGGGACATCTTTATTTTTTTTTTTTTTGAATATTAAAACTTATTGGTTTTTCCCTTTTTTAATTATAATAAATCATAGACCACTACAAAAATACTTACATGCATGTACTGATGGTACATCGAATAAGTAAAAATAATTAATGTGATGATCGTAAAAAGATAAGTAAGAATAGTTAAACATACTGAGGTAGAGTAAAATAATTTCGTGCTAACCTAAATAGAAAAATGAAAAAATTGGAAAAAACAGAAAATTAATAGTGATACTTATAAATGTGTTTACCAAAGGTAAATCAATTGTATACACAACAATCGTTTCTCATATTCCGTTCATTGTACATTTAAGTTAAATAGCTGATGTTAATAAGAATCTCTACCCAAGTAGATAGACTAGGGTGCTGATGAAGTGCGTGGCTGCACAGAAAAGTATCGGTATTTCCCCCAGCTTAAAGTCTAAGTTTAATTTTTCTTCTCTTCTTTAGAAACTCACATTAATTAATAAAAATATTTCATTTAATAAGAATTGAAATTACTGAACTTGAGCTTAACTATGAATTATTTCTGAATAAATCATAATATTATATTGCGCTATGCAAAGATTTTGAATAAAAGATTTTTGTAGCAGAAATTCTTGAGTTTATAGATGAGAGACGTGAGAAGATTGTGGAGGGGTACACAGTTTCTTGTGCTCGGCAATTTTTTTTTTGTTTCGAAATTCGCAGTTGTTAATTTAAAGTTTGTAAGTGTATTTTACGTTTAATTTTAATTTATTTTATTTTATTTTATTTTATTTAATTAATTTTTCAGGCAACTTTGCTGTGAAATAGAATTGTTTAATACTTAATTGATAAAATAGAATTTCCTAATGCAATTTCTAAGCAGAATTTTAAGAAGTTGAAGAAACAAAAGTTGCAGGTCTGGACGAGGACTTTGCCCGTTTTAGCTCGTTAGTGTGGTTAATAAAAAACAAATTTTATTTTTTATATATAAAGTTCCTTTTGAACTATTAATGGGCTTCTAAGGTCATTAGATTTTAAATAAAAGAATATATTAAATTTGTAATGTCATCATTTATAGTTATCAAAGATAGAACTACATAGCTATAAGTCGTTAGCTAAAATGCAAAACCACGTAACTTAAAAGAAATTAAAAATTATTTTTTTACAAATTAAGTATCTATGTATTTTTAAATGAGCACTCTAAATTTTTGTTTATTTTCTTTTTATTTAAAGAACAAACACAACCCGCAAAGCGATTATGCGGAAAACACCCAGAGTCTGTGGTGGGAATCGAACCCACGACCTCTGGGCTGAGAGGCTAGCATCGCTACCACTTAGCCACAGGGGCACACTCGCGTTTTCATTTAATTATTGTGAATGAACACAACACAACAGGGTCTTAAACTTTTATCATAAAAATTAGCCGAATGAAAAATGAAAATAAAAAAACTTTCCTTCAGCCATTTTAATAACTTTGTTTAGTTTTTTTGCCTCCCATAAAATTTAAAAAGTGTTAGTGGTAGTAAAGAAAAAAGTGACAATGGCAATACTGTTGAAAATATGCGAGGGTAAATTTTTAGCTTTTATTACAAAAAAGGTTTCAGCAAATTGTAATACGATGAATCAAAACAATTCACATATTCCATTTCAATTGAAATCTATACACACTGAGTTTTTGACATTTGCGACAACTGACACCACACAGTAGAGCAAAGCAAGAACGCTGATGATGAAGATGTGGCAGCCGTCGAAAAGAGCTAGTGGTTCCTTTCTGCTAGTGAAAAAAAAACGAGTATAAAAAATATACATCAGGTATCGCAGTAGTGGTCCTTGGCCCTATTCTAGCGTGGTTAAATGATTTAGCGTGGTTAAATGATTTTAAATTTCAGTTGAGGAGTCATGAACATAGGCATAGGCATAGGCATAGGCATAGGCATAGGCATAGGCATAGGCATAGGCATAGGCATAGGCATAGGCATAGGCATAGGCATAGGCATAGGCATAGGCATAGGCATAGGCATATAGGCATAGGCATAGGCATAGGCATAGGCATAGGCATAGGCATAGGCATAGGCATAGGCATAGGCATAGGCATAGGCATAGGCATAGGCATAGGCATAGGCATAGGCATAGGCATAGGCATAGGCATAGGCATAGGCATAGGCATAGGCATAGGCATAGGCATAGGCATAGGCATAGGCATAGGCATAGGCATAGGCATAGGCATAGGCATAGGCATAGGCATAGGCATAGGCATAGGCATAGGCATAGGCATAGGCATAGGCATAGGCATAGGCATAGGCATAGGCATAGGCATAGGCATAGGCATAGGCATAGGCATAGGCATAGGCATAGGCATAGGCATAGGCATAGGCATAGGCATAGGCATAGGCATAGGCATAGGCATAGGCATAGGCATAGGCATAGGCATAGGCATAGGCATAGGCATAGGCATAGGCATAGGCATAGGCATAGGCATAGGCATAGGCATAGGCATAGGCATAGGCATAGGCATAGGCATAGTCAAAGGCACAGGCATAGGAGTAAGCATAAGCATAAGCATAACCACAAGCATAAGCATAAATATAAACATAAGCATAAGCATAAGCATAGATATAGACATATACCGATTATTTCAACCCATAAACATCTATTAGTGTTGCGATTCGAGCTGATTCGAGCACGTTTTTAAGTTTGAGATTATAGCATTCGCTATTGTACAATGTAATAATATAGATCATTATTGAAATTAATAACGATAACGCAAAAGGAAATCCATACGTGTGTACTAACGTTGACATCTGTACGTATATTTTGGCACTGCTAAAAATAATTGCATCATACATTCGTTAGTTATGCATAAATTTATAAATATTTTATTTCACAAAAAAATAAATAAATTGTATAAAACATAAATCACAGTTACTACCCACGTTATCTCTTTCAAATTATTTTATATATTTTTTAAATAACGCATAATTACATTTGGTTAGATATACTACACCTCGTTTAAAGTCCATACCCACTAAATGCGTGTGAAAAATAAATAATAATAGAGACATCAAAGAATAAATATCATATTATACTCCCACCTACAAAAATAAATCAAGTATTGTGGCACGTGTGGAAAACTAAGAATTTCATTAAATGATAGCTGTGTTATTTGAATATGTTGCACGAATTGTCTTTGTCTATTTTCATTTGCTTGTTAAGTCAATAGTATCAGAAATATATATCTAAAGATCTTTTCTCTATCAATAACTATTAAATATGAATATGAAAGTGTTAATGCTAACAATTTTTTATTGTTAGCAAAATTATAAATGCTGTTTAACGGATATGTGTTAATATAAACGAATTATTATGCATTATCTTGATATATGTATATTATTTAATACATTTCATTAATATTTAATACATTTCATTAATAGTATTTTTTTTCATGGAAATCAGTTGAGCATGACTCTTTACAATTATTCCTACTTAATAATAATAGTAAGGTATGTGTTGTTCTTATTTTGCGTGTTAAATACTTTTTATCTCCTGATTTTTTTTGTGCGCAATAAAATATTGTGTAATAAAACCATAGCAATTGTCAGGAAATCATTAAAATTCAATTAAAATGCAAATAAGGTTTTTTATGTGGATCAGTGGTAATGAAAACATCCTACGCCAACTGACACTTATGCTAACGGATAAGTAAACGTTCAATACGTAAAAATTATTATACTAAAATAAATACAAGGGCTTGTGGGTTAGTGGAATATTTCATTAAAAAAAATCAGGATTGAAGAAGAAAATAAAACGGATGTTCGGTTTGAAAATTTATTCCAAAAATATGAGTACAAATCAATGATCACTACCAGGCATTCAGATTCATCCCCAACAATGCTTAAATGAAATCTGTCTTTTCCTGTAAGTTTTGTTTAATTTATAACAGTTTTGATTTATTTTATTAGTTAATTCTCTTTATATGTAATTTAATTCATAGTTTTTTTAGTATTTATTTCTGTTCATTTTACAAAACAATTACTATTAAAATATTATTATGCAAATAGCTTAAACGAAGCCATAAATTTAAACAGGAAACCGGATGTGTAATATTATTTAATACATTGTGTTTTTCACAATTGAATTCAATATTTTTTTCTTCAATAAAATTAAACTTTTAATAACATAGTAAAGGTTTTTTCTTAATATTAAATCAATTCTGCTATGAATTGCTACAAACAGTAAACATCTTGCAATGAACAAAATATAAAATTATGAAGTTTAATTAATTGATAAAAACTAAAAGCATCCAGCGAAAAATTACACCTTACCATCAGAACTACTTGCCATATAACGACTTACTTTTCTGATTGCCAAATTTCATTACTCGCTTATAAATCATACTGCCTAAATAATAAAACAAAATTATGTACAAGTTGCTAAATGAGGAGAATGATTTATTTAGATTCAATAAATTACGTGAACATGTTAACAAATAAAAACAAAGTAAGTACTTCTCAGGAATCGATTATTTTTTCTAACGACTTGTTGGTAATCCAGTAGGGAAGAGCTTCCATCAAAAATGCTAAATTTCAAACCCGAATAGCCGTTTTTAAATTTTTTGCTGGGTAACTGAGGCAAATTCTCAATTCTTCGTATTATAAAATTACTGATCTGACCAAAATTTTGTTTGTGATATCGTTAATTTGCTGACACTTTCAACAGTTTCTTCGTAAGATTTATTTTTTTTTCAGTTCTTATAAGTTCCCGAAATTTAATTTTTGAAGTGCCTTTAACCTTTCTTATTCAAAAAAATTTTCATATCTTAAAACCCCTGATAATCTTTGACAGCAAATTATTTTACACTAAATATTAACAAAATATTCGTATTTTAAAAACAGAAATATTATTGTAAAAAATATTATTGAACTAATTATTCCTTTTTGCACAATATATGTCGCAAGATTTTCCATTTTGTCTACTGTCTTGCGCTACATACTTCTAAGCGTCCCCTTCATTATACAATATTATTGCATAATAAATGGCACAATATTTTTAAGGAAAATATTGCACAATTTTCCTGGCAGTGAAAAAGTAAACAACAGTGAACAATGCTGCCACTACATTACACAATTGGCTTAATTGTACAATAAAAATCAAGTCTTTTGATATTTGCCAATATATTGTGCTACATTGGCGATATTATTGGCTTTTAGTATGCATTAATTTGTCTAAATTCAATGAAAATGTTGCCCAATTTTCCTGATATTAAAAAAGTAATCAAGAGTCTTTTAGTATTTGCTACTATATTGTGCCACCTTTGCACAAGTATTTTGCTAGTGAGTGAATATAGAAACAGAAAATTTTATTGTACAATATAAAATTATTGCACAATAATATTGCAAAATATATGGGTACTATTACATGTAAACTGATCTTAAAACTTAGCATAAACTAACTTTATTTGCGTACATAAGTCTGAATTTGAAGGTATCTGATCTTATAAAAACAATATTTAATTTTCATTTGCTATTGCAGCTTATAAAATTTTTTTCTTATTTTTTCGTTCATTCAGTTTGCATTAAATCTTATGTTTAGAAAGTCCTGTAAACTTATTTATTATTTTAATTAAAAAATTTGTTCGATTTTGCTAGATTTTAATATACATTTGAGTTAAAGATTTTTTAAAGAAAAAGCTTAACCTTATTACCCCAAAATTAATTCTTTTACTAACATATCGTTTGATAGCTAGATTATTCAGAATAAAATGCTTTGCTTTAAATTTCTCAAATAATCAAATTTAATTTAATATACTTTATTAGTTCTGAGTACATTTTTTATCTCAGTGTGGCATTTGTACACATTTCTTTTTTTCTAATATTTTTCTTCACAAAATGCATCTTTAACTTTATCTCAGAACATTTCAAGGATATGGGGTTTGTTGATTATGCTCAAACACATATCTGCAACTTCCTTTTAACAAATGCATCACATGAGTATGCAGATAACACTTAAAACCCAGACTAAGCCACTAACCCAGCAAACAATTTTTGGGAGAATTCGGTAGAAGCTTACCGAATTCTGGATTCTACATGAATGATGACGGTTGATCATGAATCGTATAGGAAATTATATGATTAGAGGGCAGATATCATAATATAGCTTTAGCACATGAGCAAACTATTTTGTTTAATTTATTCACTCTCATTACAGCTGTCAACATTGACGTCACGTCAATACAATACAATACTAAAATCTCTACAAGAGCTCGAAAACAAAAGTTGTGCTATTCAAGGTCTATTTCTGTTCCTTAAGACCTAGAAAATAGAATGAGCCTGTCACTAGCATTCAGTTGTTTTTTGACTACAAGTAGACAACCATCAATGATGATGGGAGATGAAATGTCTGATAAAATATTAAATTCTCTGATTTAAATCTGACATGATTTGCTTTTACAAATATAAAGACCAGTTTGATATCAAGCAAATAATATTGCAGGAAATGCGCAAAAACGGTGTAAAGAAAAAGTGTCGAAGGTTCTGCTAAATGTCTTAAGATAATTTTAGACAATACGATTGGTTGCTTGCTAAAGTTTTATACTTTTTTAGTTTTGTCTGAAATGAAAAAAATCTTACCTGAATAACTATTGCATTGAAAAAGTTTACCATAATTATTCTGTTTTGCTTATTTATTCTTAATTTTACCATAATTATTCGTTTTTGCTTATTTAATAAGTTTATTTTTTTCTTTGGAGTTAAAAATGTGTTTACTGCTCTCTTTTACCAAGTTTTGCTTTACTGAACAAAATTCTAGATAGAAGACAACTGCATATGCATGTATGTATAAGTTGAATCATGTTTCTTTAGTACTTCTACTGTTGAAAATTAATTAAAAATTTTCCTTAATGATTCAAAAGTTTCATTTATGCAAAGCTTCTTTGGTCTGCTAAAATTATTTTCATTTCTAATTTCTCTACATGCTGCGCTTTGTGTATGTGTGTGTATGTTTGTTTGCTTTTATTTTTCTGCTGATCATGAAGTTTATCTGCATTTAGCACGAATGCATGCTAATAAAAAGTATTTAATTTCATTTCGTTTAAACTTTTATTTAATTTTGCTAGAAATTTAAACTTTAATTTTTATTAATTCTTAGTTAATGGGTTTAAATGTAAAGCTTTTAAAACTAAGGCGTCTGTTATTTATCTCTTGTTAGATTCAATTTTAAATATAACAAAGTTAGTTAGTCAGCGAAATTTTTTATTCTCTTGAAAGGGCTGTTCAAGCCAATATATAGCGGAATGAAAAATCATGGATATCTCAATTACATCTTCGCTGGGAATCTGGGTGGTGTTCTAATTTTTTTTAATAAGACTAGCTCTCAGGGGATAACTTCTACTCATGTAATGCGATTTAAACCTTCCCACACTGGTAATGACAGGAAAGACCTCCGTAGTTAGTTGGTTTCACATACGAACAGAGCGTCCCAAATAGGAATTCTCTCCTTAATACGTAGTGTGATCGATCACAAAGGGATGTGCTCTGAATAAGGCACGTGCTGTACGTATAAATTTGAGGGCTACAGGAGCAAGTTCCCTGATTTCCATTGTAGTAACGATAGAACAATGAAATGCACCCCACATTGCGTCGATGCTCTAATGAATCAATAGAGTTGAATACCCTAGTGTCACCGATGAGTTTCTTCGCCCTCTCTTTTACGCGGTTGAGCATCCCCAAAATAGACTTTGAAGCGTGGGCCCATACATGAGATTTGCATTTCATTTGCAATGGTTTTGGCATAAAAATCGGGCTGAACTTGACCGGTGGTATGTGGCACGTTGGCTTTGAGAGACGCTGTTATGTTTGTCTTATTGACATATACTTAAGACTGAAAAAAGCCTCTAAAGAAAGAGTCTTGTGATGTCAATCATATAATAACCTAAAAGCTTCTGTCTTACAAATATGTTTTCTTGTAAAAATCAAAAGAAGTTAAACTTAAATCTGAGGAATAAGCATTCTCCTACACTATGTTTCAGCAAAAAGCGGTAGGTATATTTATTATGCCACACTCTACAGTGAAGTAAAAAATAGAACAAAATAGAAAACACGCCTTTTGCTGTCACCAAAGACACTTACAGAAAATATATGAGATTGTGTTATTATATTTTAATCATAAATGATACAAGCTTGAAGTATTATTTCAAACTTTCATTGAGTTCATAAAACAAACATTTATTTTATTAGATTAACTAAGGCAATAATCTTTGGCGCTTGTTAATATTTTTGTGTATTCAAATCCTTACTTCTTTCTATGAAATATTTGTTTAAAAACAATTGTTAATATCTATCTATTACTATTTTATGGAGCGTATAGAGAAGCATAAACTTGAGATTTAAGACCGTTACTTTCTGTATATTTCTTATAACATTTTTCTTTTGTACGTGCTCCAGTCAAAAGGTATTTCACTTTATTCCACACACATCTAAGAATTAATTTCTTCTTTTCTAATGGCTTTTGTTATGTGTTATATATATTTATGCAACAACACGCAGATAAGTGCTCTAGCATATCTACAAAATGATGAACAACAACTCATTAATTTTATATATGAAGTAATTTATTTCAAAAATACATATATATTGATGCAAACAAACGAGAATGAAAATGAAAATAATTCAGGTGACATAACAAGATACAGACAGGACTGAAAGTTCCAATACGATTAACGATTATGAAGAGTGTAAGAGAAAGAGAGAGAGGGAGACAGAGAGTGAAAAGGGACATTTTCAAAACAAGTGTTTTTCTGTTTTTCTTTCCATCTGCTTTTTTGAAATAATAAGCATTTTGCTTTAGCAAAAGATTAGCTTGGCTCTGAGTGAAGAAATATTAGGGATAGCTTTCATATTTAAGGAAAACGAAAAAGTCTCTCTAAAGGTGCTTAAGCTTTATAGAAACTTTAGAAATCAAGGTAACATTGAGAAACCTCCAAATGATAGCTGGAATTTCAATATGAAATTAAGAAAATTCCAATTGAAAATGAGAATTGCAATATGATACACAGAAAAAAGTTTCACCAATTAATATTTTCAATTAAGAATTTAATTGTATTCATTAAATTTTTAATAATAATAAAGCTCAATATGCTTTATCCGGTAATTTTTAAGAAGTTACAAGCCTCAGAAGTTTTTTTTTGAGTTTCAGGTGGTCAACTTTGTCTCAAGCCAGGAGGCTGTCATATCATGTGTTAGAAATATCAGATTTATAACCATTTATTTTTTAAAAGTCCCCACTGTGCAATGTAAATTTTACATATGCACGTGCATACACATGTACATACATGTAAAAGCCTATTCTTCAGCTCAAAAACCATACAAATTTAATTATATACATTTTCGTGAGCGTGCGTGATCGTGATAGCTTGTAAATCACTCGTGCTTGATTAAGAATATTTTATTTGTGAGCGTGCGTGAACGTGAAAATTTTTAATATCATTCGAGGGTGAAAGTGCATGAGTAAACTATTTTTCCCTGTGCTCGTGCGTGTCGTGAGTCAAAAAACTCTTACGTGCACATCTCTAATAATAATAATTAAAAATGCTATTGCATACTTTTGGGGTGTTTAGTAAAAGGGCGAGTTATCAAAATTTAAAAATTTCACATTACCAGAGCTGTAATTTAGTGAATTCGTAAACAAAATGTAGAACCTCTAAGTAGGATTCCATATTCTCCAAGTTTTTTTTTTTTTTTTTTTTTAAAGAACAAACACAACCTGCAAAGCGATTAGCTTGTCTGCAGAAAACACCCAGAGTCTATGGTGGGAATCGAACCCACGACGTCTGAGCTGAGAGGCTAGCATCGATACCACTCAGCCACAGGGGCACCCACATAACATAATGAATGGGAAATGTAAAATGTAATAAAATTAAATTTCTTATTTGAGTGATGCCATGCACAATTTTTAACTTTCCTTTTTATATTACAAGTAATTTAAAACGTCTTAAATTAAACAGGCGTTTGCATATTTTATTATATGAAATAGTTAAAAATTCAACAACTTTTTAAAACTTGGCTCGTTCATAAATTTGATCACAAACACACCTTAGAAATTATTTACTTATTCCATTAAAAAAAGTTTATTAGCTGTTGTTTGAGGAGTTTTCTTACAAATTCCAAGTATTTGGTTACACAATCTTGCCAGACATAAAGAAAATAAAGTTGTTAGGCAAAGTTATTTTTATTTATTAATTTATTTTGGTAAATAATTTGTTTTCTTTACTTTTTTTTCATCAAAATAAATTCTTATTTTATTATTTTCTGGCTTGTGTCTTAATAAAGTTTTCCTATACGAAGTGTATTTTCGTTTCAATAAATAGACAGCAAAATGCGTATGTAACTACAATAAGTGAATAACTGAGTGAGCAAAAGAAACACAAACAAAAAATTTATTGCCAAAGTTTCTATTTTTGTGTGCGTATATTTTTGTGCTTAAAAGTTTCTTAGTTCTTGAAGAAGTGTAACCTTTAATTAAATATATAAATAATCATAGTGGATTATGAGCAAGCTTAACAAGTATTTATAAGCAAAACTTATATTATCATGTCCAAAATCAGTATAAATCAAAAGATACTTTGAAACTTCTGCTCATAAGCATTATGTAAACTCAAGATGGGAATTTTTTTCATTCTCGAGTATTGTAATTTAATTAAAATGTAATTTGCTAGTCTATCATAAGTTTAGTAAACTAAATTGTTCTATAAGGAATATTTAGTACGCATAATCTGCGGATTTGCGCTTTAATACTGCGTGCCTTGATACTTAAGTTTATACAACTGCATTGAAGTTGGGGACTATTTGATGATACTTTGTAGCTTTATATCTAACTTAATTGAAATATATATTTAGATGATGATATTAATAAATTTTTTGTATGCTAACGCAACATAAAATGTTTAAGTAAATGCAAAATATTTTCAAGTCTTAGCTTAGATAGTCTCCCTTGTTACAGTTTCTGTTGTCAAGGTTTTCGTCATTTAAGTGTCAAAATAACTTTGTTTTTGTTGACATCAATAAAAGTTTAAATTTATCGGCCAGATACATAAAACCATTTCGTTTTGAAACCGACACAATTTCAGGAATAAAATCAACAAGAAGCCCACTTATTTCTGCTTTTTATTTGGTTTTAAGATTTCATTTGCTTGAGATATTTTATCCAAACTTAATTTCGAATACACTAAATTATCTGATAAAGAGAACACAGTTTTCCATTTTTAAACTTTGCGATTTCAAAACGAATTGGTTTTCAGAACATGATAGGAAGATGATCGCCCTCGTTAACTATTTATCGTTTATATCAACCTATCAAATTCTCGTTTCTAGATATTTAAATCATCTGTTTGACTTAGTCCTTTTTTTGTACAAACATTTTATTAAAAATGAAAAATGTTTTTTTTCAGACTTTACAGAGAGTCAGTGAAATATATTTTAGATTTGCTAATTTAGTAGTTTTATTTGCTTTGGCCTCTCTAGACTTCTCCTTCAGATTTCAGTTGTTTTTGAAACTGCAGCTGATTTGATATAGCTTCTTCTAATGGGCTAAAATTAAAGTGTTTAAATATGCCTTTTATATCCAACCACATTCAGCTTTTTTTTCTTAACTTTAAGCTTTAAGTCTCACCTAACCTTTCAAAAAATTTAATTTTTTTATTGCACTATTTGCGCTATTATGTCCTTATTTTGCTCCATCATGTCGTAACTTTCTTGGTGGAGTTTATGAGACTTCAATAATATTTAACTTTTTTCTGTTGTTCTCTTAAGTTTTAGGAAAAATTGGATTTGGGACATACATATTAGTTTATGACATAGATTTTTCTGCAACTCTTGCACAATTTATTTTGAAGTGGGTTACAGTTGTTATATAAAACTCTTATTAAACTAATTTTTTTCATTTGTAATAACTTATAATGACTTCAATTGATTAGAAATTGAAGTCATTATAAAAAATGCCGACATAAAAATTCAAATTCGCTTCAATAGTTAATTAGTTGGCGGTACTGCTGAGAGCTCAGCTCATCTCAGCTCAGGCCAAATAACAGGTCCTTTTTTATTACCTCAGAAAAGGAAAGGAATGGTGAAAGTAGAGATGGCAAAGTGCCTGATAGATTGAGGGAAGACAAGCTTAATGCGTTTTTTGTTATTTTCTATAGCGTCGTTGCAGCGCCTCTAGTGTTAAGTAGTCATATTACTTTACGATAAATAGTAATTTTATTAATTATTTTACTTCACCCCTTATGCAAAAACAATTGGTAAACTTAAAGTTGTTTTAACAAATGAGTTTTGTATGGCAAACCCAGTTTTAATGCATGCTTTAACTTAAACAATCGATTTTGCATAAGAGCAATAATAGTTTTGTGTCGACATAAAGACAAGTAGAATAAGAGTGAACGGAATCGTAGAGAAATAGAAAGAGATGCATTTATTTTTTTGTTTAAAATTAATTTTGAAGAAATAACTTTAACCCTGAAGCAGTGAAAAAATTTCTGCAACAGAAAATATTTTCATGATAAGGCAAGTGTTAAATAAAAGCGAAGAGTTTTTGCCAGCAAACGTTCATCATCTAAACTGTTACTTATCAAAATAATCATAGGTTTCACTTTATAATTTTATTACGCTTTTATTTCACTTCAAACAGTCGACTAAGACAAGTGAAATTAACAATTACTCCAGCTAATTATGGCAGCAGTTGTTTTGTTGTATGGCAAGTCAACTCTATTGCAAGTCAAAAAATTTAAAGAAAAAACTTGTATTTGTTCTCTTGTATTTATCCCAGAGGAAAATTTTATTATTTATCTTTCAGTTCACATAATGATAGCAAAACAATGACATAAATTGCTATACCAACCGCTGAGAGTGTAAACTCACTAACTCACTTTTTCAAATTGTTCAGAAGAACAAGACAAAATGAAATATTTTGCCTTTATTATTCTCTTTTCTTATCGCACAGTATTGTGCAAATGGTCTTGCATCGTAGCATGTGCCAAGTGGTAAAGTATGTTGCTACTCACCACTAAGAATTGTTAAGTGGTGAGTATCAATATACTATACCATTTTGCACATGCTACGATGCAAAAATCATTTGCTTAAGACTTAATTGGGCTATTTTGTTGTTGTTTTCAATACAAATTAGCAATAGAAACGTTTTTGTCGATATCTTGGTCAAAGCCGTAGAAATTCACATTAAAATACATGCTAAAACATGTGGATGTTTGTGTCATATGTTATAATAAGTGGACTTAGCAGGCTTACACTCTAAGCCGACAATATGTTGCTGTTGTTAATGCAGTTGTTATTTATAATTTTTATTTGAAAAGTTATTTATTTGTAGTTTTTTTCTTTTCCTCGTAATTCTGTTGATTTGTCTCTTCTTTATGTGCTGAAACTTTTTTTATTTTGTAGATTAGTTTGATAATTCTCTACATGCTTTCTACACTGTCAATCCTCATTTATTTTAACGTTCATGTTTGTGTAGTGAACTCAAATTACTTATTGGGTAAAAACTTTGTTAAAGCTTTTGCCAGACAGCAAGTGCATGTATGTATGTATGTATATTTCCATCAACAACGTCATTCTGATCATCATCTCAAACAGACAGATGATATTAAGAAAAACGAAAAGAAAAAAGAAAACAGAAAAAGTTAATTTTTTGTGGTTCTTAACATAAAAAAATATTAAAAAGAGAATAAAAGAGGAGATAAAGAAAGAATATGGGGGAGACAAGTAAAAAATAATGCATTGGCTCAGTATGATTTCTATTTTGATATTTGTATTACCCTGCAATACATTTCAGGGAAATTTTTATCAAATGAGACTTTAAAAAAATTATCAATATCAGCCATATATATAGTAGCAAAATAGTAAAAACTGCATCGACCTTATTTAACTTTGACCTTAGAACCGGTAACGGCTTAAATTATTTTTTTAGGTGTTGTTATCAAGAAGAGAAAACCAAATTAAAAAAAAAAATATTATCCTTCATAAAAAGTCTTCATTTAAGCAAAGACAGCAAATGTTTGGAATTTAAGCTTTGTGTGATTTTTTTTTTTTTAATTTAAGCATAAGAAGTTAATTTTTCGGCAAAACAATTTTTTATAAAAAAACCCAAATGTTCCTAGATTGTTCTTTTTTAAAAACGTATCTTTTTTTAGTCACTTTATCTAAAAAAACTTGAATTTTCTCAAAATATCTTTTTTTAAAAGCTAATTTTTGGATTTCATATAAGGATTTCATATAAAAATCATTGTTCAAAACTTACGTTGTTAAATTTTTTTTACAAAAGGTTCCTTTTCACAAAATTTTATTTTCGTAAAAAGGTGACAAAAAAGTACGTTTTTCTAAAAAGTTAAGTTTTTCGATAAAGGTATTTTTTCTAGAATGGTACTTTTTCTAAAAAGGTGCTTTCTAAAAAGGTACCTTTTTTAAAAAGTACTTTTTCTAAAAAGCTTTTTCTAAAAAGGTACTTTCCGAAAAAGGAACTTTCTCTAAAAATTTTCTTCTTCTGAAAACGTAAATTTTTTTTAAATTTATCTCTCTGAAAAGGTATTTTTTTTTGAAAAGAGGTACTTTTTCTAAAAAGGTTCTTATATGTATCTACCAAGGTGCTTTTTTTCTAAAAGAAAATTTTTACAAAAAGTACTTTTTCTAAAAGTATACTTTTTTAAGAAGTTACAATATATTTTTTTTAAAGTACGTTTTCTTTGACGATACTTTTTTCGAAAAGTGTTTTTTATAAAAGGTAGCTTTTCTTAAAATTATTTCCGCAAAAGTATTTTGCTAAATACGTAAGATTAGATTTTCATAAGTGGATAATTTTCCAATAGTACTCTTTCTAGGAAGGTACTTTTTCTAAAACTGCAATTTTTTTAAAAAGGTAATTTTTCTAAAAGGGTATTTTTTTCTAAAAAGGAACTTTTTCTAAAAAGATACTTTTTCTGAAAAGGTACTTCTTCTAAAATGATACTTTTTTTAAAAAGGTAGTTTTTCTAAAAAGGTAATTTTTCTAAAAAGGTACTTCTTCCAAAAAGGTAATTTTTCCAAAAAGTTACTTTTTTCTAAAAAGATACTTTTTGTAAAAAGGTACTTTTTTCAAAAAATATACTTTTTGTAAAAAGGTACTTTTTTCAAAAAATATACTTTTTGTAAAAAGGTACTTTTTCTATAAAGGTACTTTTTCTTAAAAGGTACTTTTTTCTAAAAATATAATTTTTCTAAAAAGGTACTTTTTCTTAAAAGATACTTTTAAGAAAATAATTTTTCTAAGAAAATATGTACTATTTGTGAAGTGCATTTTTTTAAATGGGATTTAAATAAAAAGGTAAATTTTTCTTTAATTTTTTTTTTGGTTCTCAAGAACTGTGCTTTTTCTGAAACGGATTTATTTCAAAGAAGGTACTTTTTATATAAAACGTACTTTTTCTAAGTTTAAGCTTCTCTCAAATACACTTTTCCTAAAACATACTAAATTAAATAAATCGCTTTTCTAAAAACTTCTTTTCTAAAAAAATATTTTTGTAGCTACTTATGTATATATTATCAAAAATCGAAATCGAAACTTTTAGTTGTAATAATATGCAATTTTTTATGGAATCTCCTTAAATTTTTTGTTGTTAATTTCCTGCGATTTTTTATCAAAATATATATCTTTATTTAATCAAGATCAAGCATTATTCAAACGCTTTAAATCACCCCAAAAAATAAACTTATTTGTCTTTATCTGTGTGAGTGTGGGTTCGGTTGTATGTGTGGTTATTTCAATGTCCAAACCAAAGATTAAAAGAAAGATAAAATACATGATGGTAATGGTTTCTGGTCTCTGGTCTGCGGTTATCAAAATGACTTTGACATCTGAATTTGGAGAACTTCAACACATCACATAACAATATTATGCTGTTGTCGTTGGCAAAAACTATTGTTGCTGTTTATTACTGATGTTGTCACAGCAAAAAAGACCAACTGAACCTTAACTGGCTCCACCAAAAATAACAGCAACTATCTTTGGTGTATGGGAAAGCAACAGCCAGCAATAATATATTGCAGGAACAACATGTGCAGCCGTCTGTTTATCGAAACGGCGAATGGTTTGTAAATAAAAGAATTCACATAATGGCATACTCGTACTTCTCACACTGATGGACTATTGACTCAACAAATTACAAAAGGAACTGCATTGGTATGCAGACTTTAAGATGGGAAATGAATGCTGAAACGGGGATGGTGAGACCCACAATTAAGATTTTCCATTATATTGGAAACAAATTAAAGAACTGCAAAAAAAAATTTAATTTTAAAAGCCAAGAGTACTCAAGTTCCATTCATTATTGTGGTATTTTACTTTTCCCTTTCTTTTATTTAATATTTTTTCTCGTTATTTCGTTTTATTCGTTAAGCAAAGTTGACAAGTGGAACTGCAATTTCTCGTGTCCTTTTTGTCTTTACATTATTTGCTTTTTATGAAAAGGAAATTTTTAGTGAAGCAACATCTTAATGTAAAATATATAAATTTTTATGTCCACAAATTGGTTAAAAGTATAAAGAGAAAAACGGAGAGCCAGCAAAAACCAAAGAAATGATACTTAAAATAATTTAATGAAAATGGAACTTGACCTTAAACTAAACCTTAAACGAAAGTTTTTAATTAACAAAAATTATTATTTCTTCTTTGCTTGGGTAAAAGAAATGACATTGAAGTGAATTAAAATTTAATTATTTGACTTTATGATTAATTTAAAATGTTTAAGTTAATTTTAGTGAAAATACAGCCTTTGCCACCAGAGAGTCATAATGCAAAATAACTTTAAAACAAAACGAGCTTGAAGTTTTGAATTTATTAACAAGTCAATGGTAAAGAAAATATAAATTTCCTTTGAGAGGTGAGTTTACAAAATATTTGTATAAAATATTTGCACAATATAAAGAACAATATTAACAACGAGTTATAAATTTCTTGAAACATAATTTGTGATTTAAATATATTTTTATGTTTCTTTACCGAGCATGCAGAACTTTTCACCACACTTCATTTTACACATTTTGTATACATTTAACAAAGTTTACTTTGTGTCCGTGTAGCTGCTTCAAATGTGCATCAATTATTTAAATTTAATTATTGGCAATAAAAATTCAATATTAACTTTTATAGAAAAATACTTTGTTGACAATGTTCCTTTTACTGCTACACATACATTGTGGCATTTTATGTTTAAAGTAGACCAGGCGCCAGGAAACTTATTATAACAGTGCACAATGTGGCTAGGAGAAAATCTGGAAACAACTACAACATATTTCAGTACAAAGGAGGCATTTTAGAATTAGTACTGCGTTGACATTTGAGCAAAATCTAGTACTTACGATATTTCAGGAGAAATCCTTTATATTTTTCACTCACGAAATCCACTTTGTCACTAGATTTTGTCAAAATCTACTTAAAATCTTGTCGAACTTAGTCATTCAACTATGATTTCTTTAAAATTTTTACTAAAAAGTCAGCCTGTTTACTAAAGGTGGAAAACTATCGATGGCACTATCGGTAATATCGATAGTAATTTTTTTTATTCTACAATCGATTAATGCTTCCAAGCAATCCCTATTTTTTAGTCATTATTAATAGTAAATGATAAATTTTGATTTTCTTAAACAAAAATTACTGGAGGATTTAAAATCTCTTTCACTGATCTCGATTGAGAAATTAAGTTTTGTTTGTTTAAAAAATATTTAATTTTTTATTTTTATTGTATATAAAAACATAATACGAGAATCATACAACTTTGATACTGTTATGATAGTATTCTCGATATATCGATAATTTTTCTATGTATTGGCAGTCTTGTATCAATATATCGATAAAGAGTTTTAAACTTTCGCAAACTCTCAATAGTATCGCTAGCGATCTTTCTTGATAAATGTCAAAAAAATAGTTGTAAACGGTATAGTTTTTCATAAAGATTTTAATTAATTTCAGCAAATTTAATTTTTTTTTTGAGCAAATTGAAATACAATGAATCAAAACAATTCACGTATTCCATTTGCAAGAAAGTTTCGTATATAAGGCAGAAATCTACATCAACTGACACCACACACAGTGGATTAAACACAGAAGAACGCTGATAATGAAGGTTTAGTGGCCTTCGAAAACGGCTGGCTGTTCCGTTCAACTATGTGTTGTTGTCAGAATATTTACAACTCATTTTAATGTTATTTGTTCATTAATAATTATCACATGTCATTTGGCTTAAAAAAGCGATACAAACTTTAGTCCGTTCAAATAAATCATAAATATAGAAACAAATGAAGTTCAAAAAATAAGAATTAAAAATTAACTTAGATTTAAAAAAAGAAATCTGCTAAATTTTGCACAGGTGTAAATGCCGTATAAGTAAAGAGAGAATATATTTTTTTATTCATAGCACCCAGGGTCCCTTAAAAGTTTTTATGAAAAGTGCTTAATGCTCTAATTCTGTTGGACGATTGTGTCGTCTTGTCTTTGGACGAAAAAAGCCGCAGTTGTGATTCTTCAAAAAAAAAAAATAATTATTTATTGTCTATGCTAAAAGGTTCGTGTATTTGCTTTATGCTTTTGTTCCAAACATTATTTGCAACATATATTTTTTCATATATTCTTCAAACTATTGTATAATAAATTTTAATCATGATAAAAGTCAAATCGTTATAAAGAGAAAAATTGATCAGTACCTGGATTCAGTAACTTTTATTACGATACGTATCGCTATAATAAATATAACGAAAATTTAACGACTTCACTATTCAGTAATTTATTTTAACGATATTCGCTGTCGGTTGGAGTAAAAAAAAATTAAGTCACAAGATCACATTCATTGAGTTTTTCTTTATAATTTTTTGTGATTTTCACTTATTTTCACGTTTTCTATACAGAGATACCACATAATATTGAATTAAAAGCTGAGTAAGATAAATCTGGAGACTATCGTTAAAAAGAAATTACAGAATCACATTATGGTTAACACAAGCGAATAAATATGTCGATACATATAACGATTTTCTGTACACAAAAAGTTACAGAATACAGTTACAGGTATAGACTCCATTTATTAGTGTTGTTGCAGTGTCTTGACAATTTTGTTAGAGCTCAAGCTCAGACAAATTTGTCTTGATAAAAAAACGTAAACAAACTGTTTGACGTTTTAATTTATTTGTAGAAAATAAAATTTTTAAATAATGTTTGAGAAAAAAACTACAAAAATAAAAAAATACATACATATGTATATTGATGTTTTTATTAAATAAAATCTTTTTAATAATTATGAAGTAAAATATTGCGGGCATTGTGAGAAACTATCTTCACGACAATAAAGAAATTATGATTTATCACAATAAAAAAAAACCACAACGTCTTCGCATGTATGCTTACATTAATAAAAATTTGATAACAACTCTGCCGACGTTTTGTTAGTCGTTTTGATAAATTTTTATTAGCTATAGACGCTATGTTATGTTTTAAAAAATGGAATTAATACTTTTATTTTTCATTACCAAAGACAACAACCATTTTTGAAGAAAATAATTTAGAGAATTAAAAAACAAGAACTCGAAAGTATTTTCAAATAAAAACGTCCTAAATCTTCTTACTGAATTAGGGCATAAGTTTTTGGAGTCATTTGCATAAAAATTTTCGAGTCGACTTAAATGTTTTTATTGTGAAAACTATAGCGGAAATCAAGGAAATAATATTATATATCCATATGTTTTCCTTTTTAGGAATTGAGTACTTCTAAAAAAACATTAATAGGATTTGAAGAAAAAAACTAAAAATAAACATAAAAACACATACCAATAAAAGTGAAGTAATAAAACTATTACCATTAAAACTGTTCACGTTATCGAAGAAAAAATATTTTAAGCAAAAAGTGAAAAAGTGCGAAGTATTAAGGATTTGCCAGTTTTTTTCTGTAAAAGCAAATTTTCATAAATTATTAATGCCCATTTAGTGACAACCATTACATTAGATAATTGATTTAATAGCATGGCCTAAATAATGAAACCAGGGGCACTGGTAATAACTTGGAATATGTGTTTTCAACACACTAAAACACACAAACACTTAAACACAGACCCGATGGGAATACGTGACAATGTCTTTTAGAAGAGAAAAAACTAGAGACAATCAAATTACTAGCAAAATTATACTTGTGCGTCAAAAGCAGTCCCAGAGAAAGCAAAGGGAGTATTAAACTTGTATTATGGAAGAGAAAACGGCAGGACAAAATGAGACTTACTGTCCTGATTTTGTGAAATTTACGCAAAACTCGTTGTTTAATTTTTGTATTGAAAATAATAATAATAAAATTAAAAAATTAGTTTTGCTCTTAATAACGTTGCAAAATGAAAGTACTTTTATGTTTTTTACAGTTGAGCATGGGGCCTCAAACTCAATATGCTTACTTTTAATATACAAAAATAATAAAAAAAATAAAAAAAAATTTCGATTATATATTTTAATTATTTTTCTACTTAAAGAAAACGCTTTTCCTGTCAAATAAATGTAAATTTTGGCTTTGTTATTAAATGAAAATTTACCGCATTAATTGTGGCCGCATTCAAAGTATTTTATATTCCTTTAAAAGCTTTTTGAATGTTATTTATTCTTTTATAGAATGGTCAGGAAAATGCAACGTTTAAGTAACAAGAATTTTAACACAATTGAAATGTTTATGTCAGTTAAAAAGCGCAAAAGACCAGCAATGACAAGCAATTCAGTGTAATAAAGTTCACTGTAAAAGCGGAAGTAATTTGCAAAAGTTACGTGCAACAGAGAGAGCACAGAAAACGTCAATCTGCTGCAAGCACTCACTCATCCATTTGTTCATTTATCTAGTTGTTATTTTCATTTATTTTTTCTTTCTCTCTTTTTTTTGCTGCATTAACTTTCAGTCTTTGGCTGCAAATATAATTTATGTAAAAACCAACATGTTTTACTATATTTAGATGCTGCTGCAGCCAGTTAATGATGCTGGTTCGTGGTGCCGTCATGTCATGTTGTACTGGTAGCTGATGTTGATGGAAATGGCAATTGAAATTAGTTTGGCTTTTGCTGCTACAAAAGTTAATTTTAATATGCACTTTTATGAGTACTGATTCATATTGAATGCAGAGGAAAAATGGAAACCATACTTAAGGAATGCAAAACATTTTCTTCCATAGCATTACAGATAGTATAATTTATATTACTTAGCAAGTCTTGTTAAAAATTTTCTAAAGGTGGCCATTAGAGTTGACCGATATTTTGAAACCTGTTCTTTTTTCACAGCGATTGAAAAATCACTAATCACAACTGTGACTGAATTTATCAAGTAACAGGTTTTGGAAATATAATTCTTTTATACAAACTGTGATTGTTCTTATATGCTTACTTAACATTAGATAAGGCTACCAAATGAATTTTGTTTATACCTTCAGCTTTTGTCGATAAAAAATAGTCAAATCATGTTAAATGGTCTTTTCTGGCAACTATGTACATCTCACATGTTCATATTTGTAATTTTTGTCTCCCTGCCTCTTATACAAAAATCTCAACATTTGGACGAAGTTGATTGCTAATTGTTTGTTCTTTTCGCTCTTCTTATTTATCAAAATATCAATACTAATAAAGACTTTTAAAGCAGAAGAGCTGAAATGAGGTAAACCGGGATCACAGTCACAGTTTAATTTCACTGCTGTTCTTCTTAATAGATTTTCTCAAAATAACAGAACTGCTACAAACAAAATACTGCTAAACTATGATCACAGTCACAGTTTAAAAGAACAATGATTTAGAAATCACATTTACAAGGAGCAACATTATTAAAAAATCGCGTTATAGCTCATCACTAATGGCCATATAATGTACAGGCTCTACCTTTAACTTATTTAATTAGGTCTCTAATAGTTTCAATAATTTTCTTAATTAAAAAGAAGTTATAAGCAAGTTTTTTTCAATAAACTTTTTGATTGTCTTTTAAATAAATTATTTTCCAAAAGAGACTCATAAACCTTAACAGCAGCAGCTGTTCAATTAACTGTCATTTATTCAGTTTGCTTTGCCAAAATAAGCATGGAGGGATATAGCCTTCAGTAAAAGGTGCAAATGTTAAAAAAGTTTTATTAAAATGGATTTTCCAATTCATGATCACCATAATCGTCCTACTAAAAGGCTTGTTCAGTAAAAGGTGCAAATGTTAAAAAAGTTTTATTAAAATGGATTTTCCAATTCATGATCACCATAATCGTCCTACTAAAAGGCTTGTTCATAGTTTAGGGAATAAATTGAAATCCGCTAAATAAATCAAGTTTACCCAAAGGGGTAAAAGTTCCCTGAACAGATGTATTAGCAACAATTAAACGCGCATAGGATCCAGCTAAACCCCTCAATAATCCATTTCAATGTATTTTTTATAAAAAAAAATTTCAATAAATAAATAAAATAATAATTTGATATTATGTCAGCCTTATTTATAAAAATTATTATTGCTTTATAAAGGCTTTTAAAAAAATTTTTATGGAAATTTGTTCTAAAAAACCTTTTTAAAGCCTTAATAAGTTTATGTATTAACAAATGTTGAACTAAAATTTTAACAATTCCCATAAACAAGAATAATTAAAGGCTTTAACGCCGGTGAAACGATAGATCTGCTAAAACTTTGGCGCTGCTAGTGAGAGTATGCAACAGATTCCTATGCAGTCGATTTCAATTCTCAAAAAAAAACATTCAAACTTTCGCAGTGGCAGAAGGTATAAGACCCCAGGAAATGATGTATGTCTGCTAAATGAGCACTTCTGTACTTAAAAGCTGACTTTTATTTCAATCGAAAAATCAATTTCAGCGCTGCAGCCTATTTCTGAATTGTTGGATGCTACAACCAACAAACCTTAGAACTGTGGAGTATGCCAATCCACATCAGAAAATGACAATGAATATTGCAAAAAAAAAAAATATATAAATATACTTCATTTTAGTAATAAAAATAATTCGCTCAAATATTTTTTCTCAAGCAATTTTGACTCAAGGCGATTCCAACATAAAAAAGCATGTCTACTTTGTATATGCTTTAGCTATATATAACAAATCACATGCGTATCAAGCTTATGAACTATTTGTCATACTAATGATCAGAGTATACTTTTACTCAGAGTATGGATATTTAGTCTTACAAAAAAAGTATATGCATGATACTCGAGATATTTATTCATTATTCGCTGCCGTATACATGCATTTATGTATCAGGCATATTAACTCTCTGTCATGCTCATAGCCGGAGTATACTTTTCCTAGAGTATTGATATTTGGTCGAACAAAAAGTTAAACGTATGATACTTGGGATATCTATTCATCATTCGGTGCCGTATGCATCCATATATGTATAAATATGTATGTACATATATGTATATATGTGTATATAAAATGGAATGAACATGTGTGTTGGAGGGTTTGAAAACATGCTGTATGGGCGTGTAAATAAAATAGACCTGTGTATACGCTTGCATAGCCGCTTATTACTCAGAGTAATTTTATACTTATGAATACGAATGTAGATCATACAGTCTATTTTATTTGTGTTAACATAGCTGCTGGTTGTGTATGGTTATATGTCAGTATTCGTCCAGTACTCAAAAAGTACTTAAAAAGATACTTTTGTCACTCTCTGATCCATCTAAAATCCAATGCTATGGATTTTCGACTGGTGGCATCAAGAGCACCAGGAACATAAATGTAGGAATCAGGTGGCTTTTCAATAGCCAGCTTTTCTGACAATAATGTTAACTCGCTAAATTAAGGGAACACAATTTTAAAAACTTACCCTGGTAATGGTATAATATTTCAAGACTCTCCCTAAATTAGTTTTCAAAATAATTTGAAAAAAAATTTTTTTTATTTGAAGTTAATTTCGAAAATATATAAAAATATATGGAAGCTCTCACTCAAAGCATTCTCATTATTTCCTCTAGAGCAGAGTTAAGAAAAAGGCCCCCTGTGGGCACTTCGTTATGCTGTTATTTTCACGTACATTCGTACAAGCATGCATTTGACTCTATTTCATAGTATATATGTATGTGTTTAATAAACGCTGCTCGTAAACGATTCTTAAAATCAGTTGTGTAATATACTGTGAAAATTTCGGCAAAATTTGTTTAGTGTTTAAAGACTTCATAACATTCAAACATACAAATAAATAAATAGTATTCATATCGGTCATATACATGTCAGTATTTGTATAATGTCGATAATGTAAACTCGCTAAATTTATGGCACACACTTTTAAAGACTTACCCTGGTAATGGTACAATATTTGAAGACTTTCCCTATATTAGTTTTCAAAGTAATTTGAAAAAAACTTCGTCATTATTTGTATAATGTCCATAGCTATATGTCAATAGTTTTGTTTAAAACTTTTTTTGGTAAAGGAAAACTGGAAAATCTCATATACATTTCAAGAATGTAATTTAAATGTTCGACTTTTGTCAATAGTTTTATTTTTTGAAAAATCTCATATACATTTCAAAGAAAATAATTTAAATCTTCACCTCTCTTCGTATAATATCAACATTTGTCTATAATTCTGTTTAATTTTTTTTAATGAATGTAAAGACTTCTTTGTTCTTTGTTCTTGCAAAATCTCACAAACATTTCAAGAAACTAATTTCAATTTTTCCATCTCACAAACTTTTTGTCTCTTCACATAAAGTTCAATTTTTCTTTTATTGCAAGTAAATTCTTGTATATTTCTTGTATTGCACTTTGATTTTAATACTTATTTTTTGTTCAACAACTTACAAATACTTGAAAATTTGTAGGAAAATGATGAAAAGCCGAAAATAAGAAAATGTTAAACTGCAACAAAATAGCAAAATACCGTTAAAATGGAAAGTAGTTGAAAGAAAAAAGAGAAAAGAAAAACATTAAATGAAAGGAAAAAGTACATGCTTCATTTAAGCCCACCTGACCCAGTTTATTTTTTCTAAAAACATTTCGGTTCTTCATCATAAATTTCTAACTAAAAATAAAGATATTTTATAGAACACATTGCATACAAGGTTGAAAACTGCTGGCATGTTATCACCATATGAATAAATTACATTTGTGACGCGATAAACGGCCTTAACTTAAACATGTCTCGATTTAATTTAAAATTCTAGACTCAATCTGTTATTAGTAAAGCTTTTATATGTTAAAATAAAAATATTATTTCATTTTGATTATATGGGATGATTCTTATTTAACACTCGCTTAACAGTTCATTGGTGTTAATATTTTTATATAAGTTCAATAGTGTTGTATGTTCAGGCTCTAACTACAAGTATAGAATTTGCAATAATAGCAATATATTTAACACCTGCAACTACACAAACATACAAACAACTTAAGTACGCTTGAGTTTTCTTCTTAAATACTTGAAGTGTGCGTGTTTATCTACAAGCATACATACTATTAAACATTATAATTACAACTTTCAGTCAACTATGATATAATTTACACACACCACACACATCATCATTCTTAAAAGTTAAGCGCCAGCAGCTTTTTTAGGGGAAAAAGTAATTCTTAAGAAAATAAGAATTAATTTTGGTCTAGTATATGTGTAACACCATATTATGCAAATTTACTTTGTATAGTATGAAATTTATTTGCTTGTGGTTTAGCTTGGTCTATATACGTATTTCATTGGCGCTTAAACCAAATCATCAGTAGACTTCAACCACAAATTTTGAACAGTCACAAACCTCTTACTTTATGCACAGACTTTCAAAAACTATATGAGAATTCATAGAATAATAATATTTTTGAAAATCACAAAGACAAAATAAGTTTAGTAGGCTTTGAAACTCATACAAAACCCAGCAAATAATTTATATTCGATATGAATCTATTTTATTTTTCTAGTATGTTTCAATAAATAAATAAAAAATTTAATTTTTTCTGTTGTACCGTGTTATTGAACATTTGATTTTGTTTTAAACTTACTTATTCTAATCGTTCAATTAAATAAAATAATTTCTTCACCATTCGTGCAAATAACTACATAAGAGTGTAAATTAAAAAGTTTTCCAATAAATCCAATTTCAAATCAAATAAAAAATTATTACCAAAAACTTGACAAACAGCCCTACAGAATATTACTGAACAGCCTTTCCTTCATACATATTTACCATTAGCACAAATTTGCAAATAAAATATCCAGATAATTAAAATTGTTCTACTTCTATTGTCTCATTATTTCGAGCATACGGATTACGGTGACACAAAATATTTAGATTGAAATTATTACATATACACATACATACATTAAAGCTTTTAGTCTTTTGTAATCAACTAGAGATTTTCAATTAAATTTGTATTGCAAATAATTTTCGTAACATTTTGGCATATCAAATAGTCTTTGAGTGTGTTAAAATAAATCGATAATTTAAGAGAAATATTTTGTTGAAAATTATTTTAAAATATTTTTCGGATGTAGTTGTGGTAAAGAAATCAATTTGTCTGATACAAAAACAATGAACAAATTAAAAAGTATTCTGAAAAAGAAATAAATCAAGGGTTGTTTAAAATTTAGTTAGAAAAGGCATAATTCTAACGTTAGCATTTCATAAGAAAACAGTATTTCGATGATTGGTCTACATTTTTTCATTTATGTATTGCGTAAATTTAAAAAAATACTTATTATTTTAACAGGCATAACGACCAAACGTACTTTAATTTTTGGAGCCAAAAAAGTAAAAATAAATATATATGCTCTGAACTACTGACCTATCTATGTACAATATAATGTTCATCAAAAAGGTAGAGGAGCATCTAAAGATTTTCCAGATATTTTTTTGGACAGCCTGTTACAGTATCAGCCGAAGTACAGGACGTGCAAGTTGACCACTTCGAGCTATAGAAACTTTTAAAACCCCATAACTCTTACCAATTTGAACAGATTTTAATGATTTCTAGATTTTCAAAAAGCAAATAAGAAATAAAACAATTAAAAATAAAAATATATCTTATGTGCTTTAAACATATTTGCATTTCAAATAAAAATTTTAAACTTTTACCTTGACTTAATATTTTTTTCAAGAAGCATTAATCAACTTTTTTTATAAAAATTAAACAGTTATAGCTAACTGTTTAATTGTGACACGTGTCTGAAGTCCATGTTTTAAAATGTGTGCAAAAATTACGTGTTTTTATTAATGTAAGTACGTATGAGTATTTATTTATTTATTTATTTATTTAGAAATTAGCTTACAATTGCAAATTATATGCTAATTTATGATGGTCAGCAATAGCAACGAGGCCTTCAGCTTTACTTTTTATCGGCTAAGAGCTTGTATAGCGGTAAATATCTTATATGTAAATTTATGTGTACTTATATGTATGTATATTAAATTTATTTAGATTTGTAGTTTTTCTAGATATACTTATAAACATTAACTGCTTTTAGAAAGCGAATGATAGTGGAAATGTTGTCGTCTGTGAGATTGCCCAGCAGATCGATTGGGTTTTTGCCGTTGAAGTACTGTTGCCTTTCGGTTTGATGATTTTGACATTCAGTGAGAAGGTGTGTTGGATCGATAGGGTATGGTAGCACACAATCGCATGCGTATATATCCGGAAGTTTCAAAATACAGCCGTGTGTGAGTCTAGTATGGCCGAGTCGTAGCCTGGTGATTTTAATTTGGTCAAGTCTATTGCTATTTGAGTTCCTGTAGAAATTAGCTGTTGTATCAGGATAATTGGCCTTAATGTTTTTGTACCACTGGGATGTACTTAGCGTGGATGAACTGTTATTTTTGTAGTGATTCACTATTAGATTTGATATATCTATGGGGTTGCAGTTTTCTGTGGTAATTAATGGAGATTTTAGAGCGTATTTGGCTGCTGCATCCGCAAACTCGTTGCCTGGAATGCCACAGTGACTTGGTATCCATATTAGTTTGATGTCAGACGATCTTCTGATGAGTATGTTGCGAATCATCATAGTATATGTGTTATGGTTAGTTATGTTTAGTATAGATTTAAGGGCGGAGAGAGAGTCACTACAAATGGCGAATTTACCTTTTTTGTTAGAGATGTTTTGTATCGCTATTGTTATTGCTATTATTTCTGCCGTTAGGATTGTGGTATATTGTGGCAAGTTTCCAATGTGAATTATGTTATTTTCTGTTGTTACGCTAAATCCTGTATTGATGTCGTTTTTTGATCCATCAGTGTATATAAAGTGATAATTTTCATATTTGTGTTTGATGTTTTTAAATAAAGTCCTGAATTGAAATTGGTGAAGGTCACTTTTAGAGAATTGGTGTAATGATATATCAATGCTATTTTGGTCCATAGTCCAGGGTGGAAGGGATTTTACTCTGAATGGTTGAATTGGTATGTATATATTGTGCTCCTCACAGAGGGCTTTTATTCTAACGATAGTGGAGGGGATTCTAGAATATTTTTTTGATTTGTTTAATTTTACCATAATTTTGGCAAGTGGTGATTTTGTATCGTAAAATGCTTTGTGTAGTTTAGAAGTGAGGATGTTTCGTTGGCACTCTAGTGGTATAACGTCGGACTCAGCGTAAATATTGTTAATACGAGACGTACGAAAAGCACCTAGCGCGTATCTTATGGCAGAGGTTATAGATTTCCTTATAATTTCCAACAACGATTTAGATGTATAACCATATATTGGCAAACCATAGTTAACTTTAGATATAATCAGAGCTTTGACTATTCTAAGTAATATAGCGGTGTTACAGTTGTATTTGTGACTTGAAAGACATTTAATTATATTTAGCTGGTGCTTCAATGATTGGGACAAATTCATTATGTGATCATTCCATCTATACCTTCTGTTAATAGTTAGTCCCAGTAATCTAAGGCTTGCCACTTCCTCTAGTTGTATTCCATTTGCTTCTATTGTACATTGACATTGTTTTTTCCTGCATACATGGATGTATTTGCATTTTGTTTCACTTAGAGCAGCACCTGAGAATTTTGTCCACTCCTGTATGTCTTTAAAAGCATTGATAAGGTTGAGGGTTGGATTTTTCTTTTTGTTGGATTTAATTATAAGGTTGAAATCATCTGCATAGCATGTGAAATCTATGTTGCGGTGGAAAGATATTACTTGACATAGTTTATTATACGCGATTAGAAATAAAATAACTGAGAGCGGTGATCCTTGTGGGATACCATTGTAGAGAGGCAGTGTGTTTGAGATGCTGTCACCAATTCTAACCTTAAACTGTCGATTTTTTGTAAAGTTTATTACATAATGTATTATTTGTTTACCTATTTTCCATTCGATAAGCTGGTTAATTATGGTGTGAATGCCAATTCGGTCAAATGCTTTTTGAAAGTCTAGTGACACAATTGTTATATGTTTACCGGATGAGAGGGAGTCGATAATTTGATGATCTGTATATAACAGAACATCCATTATAGATTTCCCTTTTGTGAAACCAAATTGTCGACTGTCTAGTAGTTTATTACTTGTTAGAAACCACCACAGTCGGTTTGCTACCATTTTATCGAGTACTTTGGCTAGACACGGGTTTAGTGATATTGGACGGTAAGAGGCTAGACTTGTTTTATCATTTCCTTTTTTGTAAACAGGCATAGTAATACTTATTTTAAATTGTTGTGGTATGTGGGACTTCCATATGTTATTAAATAACTCTAGAAGACGTTGTTTCATAGTGATTGGTAGATTTTTAATCATCATGTAGGAAATTCTGTCAGAGCCTGGTGTTTTTCCTTGGAGCTTTTTTAATGCTGAACAAAGTTCTAGTATGTTGAAATCATTTTCTATTCGTTTTGCATCAGTGCTTGGCTCAATTGTTGGTAGATTTGTTAGCAGATTTATTTTGTTAGCTCTATACTCATCGGGGAAATTAGAGTCTGAGGAGTTTTGCGACCAGAAGTTCCCTAACTCGGATGCTATTTCGTATTTATCGGTGATAAATCTATCGGTTCGTCCTTGTTTGAAAACTCCGTGTATAGTGGGTTTCGGTTTGT
The DNA here is from genome assembly GCA_905220375.1 of Tachina fera. Classification (NCBI taxonomy): domain Eukaryota; kingdom Metazoa; phylum Arthropoda; class Insecta; order Diptera; family Tachinidae; genus Tachina; species Tachina fera. The sequence goes on from LR999963.1 coordinate 185,668,306, forward strand.
ATCCAGACAATGATCTAATGTTTGCCCAAATATGTTCTACTCTTGATGAAGGGTTTATTGTGGATGTAAAGTTGAAAAGGGCTGCTTTCTTAGCGATTTTTATTTCGCGTTTTAATAAGGCGTTGTTCTTTTTATAATTTATCAAATTTTCGGTTGTCATATTGCGTTTGAATGTATGCCATGAATTGTTTTTATTGGCTTTTAGTTGTTGTAGATACCTATTCCACCATGGTACTGGCTTAAGAGATGGTGGACGGGTTTGTGGTATTGTTTCGTTTGCCGCTTGGTGTATAATTCTGCGTATATTGGCGGTTTCCTTATTTATATTTTCGCTTTTCGGGCGTTGGTTGTTTAGAAACGTACAATGATTTTGATATAGTGGCCAGTTTGCTTTGTTAGTTTTGTATTTAGGTTGGAAACTTGGCTTATTCTGTGTTGACTGATTAAATAGGGATATAATGATAGGGAAGTGATCGCTTCCATGTAAAGTATTTTCTATTTTCCATTCGGTGTGGGGGAAAAGAGATGGAGAACAAACTGACAGATCAACATGTGAAAATGTGGAGTGTGTGCTGAAATGGGTTGCGGAAGAATCGTTCAAAAGAATGAGTTGGTTGCTATTTATGTAGCTGTCTAAAATCTTCCCCTTTTTATTGCTGGATGGTGAACCCCATGACCTGTGCCAGCTATTAAAGTCTCCTGTTATTAAGATAGGGTGGATGTTGGTGAAGACATTACTGAGGTTATCGTGGGTGAAATTTTTATTAGGAGGTATGTATGACGATGTTACTTTGAATGTAATTTTTGAGCTTATTTCTACACATAACGTATCAAAGTCATTTCGGACATCAATTTTTTTGTGTTGTAAGGAGTTGTGTATTAATAGTGCAACCCCACCGTAACGTGTGTTGGATGTGTTGAGAGAATAGAAGGTGAAGTTTATTGGAGTAGGTATATGTTTGTTGTTGTGCGCGTGTGTCTCTTGTAGGGATATAATTTTTGGTGAATATTGTTTTATTAATAGCAAAAGTTCGTTATAATTGTTAGACATACCATTTATGTTCCACTGTAAGATGTTGAGAGTCATATGATTAAATAAATGTATATATTATATTGAGAGTTGTAAAAAGTGTTGCTTTAGTTTATAGTTGAACTTATCCATTTTGTTTTAATTTGGAAAGCATTACGTACTTTTAGTACGTTTGCTGTCGCTTATGGCATTTTTCAATTGCCGTCTTGTTCTTTTGGATGTTTTTAGTGGTAATATCTTTGTAGCGTTATTGTTTACGGCGCTATTATTTTGCGATGAAACACTGTTGATATCTGATGTTTCTGTGTCAGTATTATCATCTGTTTTTAATTCATTCGGTGTTGCTCTTGTTTTTGGTGGAAGCATATTAAGATTGGCTGTTTTTGCATGTGCCGAGGTTGTAGGTTTTAATGTGTCATTACTAGTTGTTATTGTTTGTTGTTGCGAAGAGTTATTTGTATTATTATTGATTTTAGTTATAGAAGAGTATGATATTGTGGATGGATGGCGGTCATTATATTTTTTTATTGCTGTTTTTCTGTTTGTTTTTTCAAGAGTAATAATTGCTTGTATTTCTCTTTCTTTTAGAAAGATGGGACATGTTTTCTCGTTAGCTGAGTGTTTGTCATTTGCAATGTTGCTTTCTTTACAATTGATACAGCTTTGCGTATTGAGACAAATTTCATTATTCTCTTCGATTAAGTGATAGCCTTGTGAGCAATTGAAACATATTTTGCTGTTTTCACAAAACTTTGATAGGTGACCAAAGCGATGGCAGTTTTTGCATTTCAAGGGTAAAGGTATGTATGGTTTTATTCTGACTCTTTCATAGCCTATCATAAGTTCAGTGGGAAGAGAGGTGGAAGCAAATGTAATAATTATTAAACCGGTTTCTTTTAATTCGTTATTTGTCTTTTTTAATATTTTGTTGACTTTTGTTACGTTTTGTTTTTTTAATTCAATTAATATTTCGTCCTCTGCGATGCCGCGGAGGTCATTAGAGTAAATAACACCTTTGACATAATTTAGTGATGGATGTTCACTTAGTTCAACTTCAATAGCTGGTGACAAAAAGGATAGTTGAATTAAGCTTCTCGCTTGCATAAAGTTTTTAGTTTTTATCAAGATAGTTCCATTAAGTAATTTCTTACACATCTCAACTTCACCACTACAGGTTCCATCAATAACCTTTTTAATGAGGAATGGAGAGACTTCAGATAAAGTTTTTTCACTATTCACTCTTTTCATTAAAAGATATTTTGGGCCCGGAGTTAGTATGGTTAAATTTCTTTTATTGACCGTAATATTGGGGGGTTTGTTGTTCAGACCCCGATCCGGCGGATCACCCATTATATTTATTTATAAATTTTAGTGACTATAAATCTATTTATTTAACTTAGAATGGTTAAGTAGTAAAGGGAGTACAAGCTTAGCACGTCTTTTGTGAGCGACTTTACGATTAACACTGACGTATGAGTAATGTACGAGTATTATAATATAAAATTATTACTCATACGTAGTCGTATGCAATAAGTGGTGAATAAATTTTACAATACGAGCATATTTAATAAGGCTATTTTTTTATTATTTAAAACAAGAAATATGCACATGTTATATATCATTTAATAGATAAATAAAATATTAGTCATGTGCAAACAAAAAAATAAAAGTAATTTTGGTACTAAAAATTTTAAAATTTTTTTACTCATGGCATCTCCATTTTTAATTTAATTTTTAAAAAGTTGCAAAAAAATAATTTTGGAAGGTGCAGTTATGCATTTTTCAAAAAGTAAATATAAATATTTTTTAATTATAAATAAAAATTTATAGATAAATTTCAGTTTGATGTAAATTAATATAAGAATTCAAAAATTTTTAACTTTCAAATTGAATCTTCTTCTTTTGTAATAAATGGTGCACTTTTTACGTCCAAGTAAATAAAGTATACTATATAACATATCTAAAAATAAACAAATTCGCATAGACATAGAATAACCGATGGGACATATTTTCCCTTCATTAACAATTTAAAAAAAAAGTTAAAAAAAATCACTGAAAACAACTACCAATGCTGGACGCATTGTTTACATATATATAAATATTACATTTCTGAAATCAAATATCAATTTCAGTCTCAAGCAATTTCAAAATTGGCGCATTTCATTGAAATTTTTTGTATGAGATATTATGGCCAAAAACTCATACAAATGTAATTTTTATATCCATATTAAGCTCATGTCCTTAGAAACAGAACATTCACATATGTTCGCATTTGGATATCTTTAAATAACAAAAAATTTCTATACACAATATTATCATTTCTCAAATTCCGTTTCATTAAAAATTTAACTTAAATAGCTGCTGTTAATTGCAATCTCTACCCAAGTAGATAGACATGTGTGCTCATGAAGCGCGTGGCGGCACAAAGAAATATCAGTTTTTCTTTCTTTCTTCTTTCTTTTTTTGCCGCTAATAAAGTCTAGTAGTAAGTGTTCTTTATGGGAATGGTTACAATTTAATAATCCCAAATTATTATTCTACTTATTTAGTAAAATAAATTGTTTTTATTAAAAATGCATTATAATTGATTATCTAGGGGTTTAGCTGGATCATAAGCGCATTTGACTGTTGCTAATGCAGAAGATGATCAGAAAACCTTTTTCTAATCTAGTTTCTTTTTTTCTTTAGGAACTCACATTAATTAGAAATAATATTTAATTCGATATGAATTGAAAATACTGAACTTAAGCCCAATTAAGAAATTTTTCCCGATTATTTTAATAATAATAAATAGAAAAACTCTTAATTAATTTAATATAAAAGAAATATAAAATATTTTAAAATTATTAATTAAATAAGCAAAATTAAAAAAAAATCTAATAATTACAACCAATTTTAATTTTAAATTTATTTGCTGGTGGTTCAGCTTTGTTTTTATGCATTTCATTGTTGCTGTAACAAATCATCAGTAGACTTCAACCAAACATTTTGAATAGTCACAAACCTCTTATCTTATGCACAGACTTTCAAGAACTATTTGAGAATTCACAAATAATAATATTTTTGAAAATCACAAAAGAAAACTAAACGCAGTAGGCTTAGAAACTTAAACAAAACTAAGCAAATAATTTATATTCGATACGAATCTATTTTATTTTTTTACACCTTTATGCAATTAGAAATCCATCGTATAACAATAAAAGTAATTATAAGGCAAAACTAAAAATAAAACCTAAGTTTAACATTCAAGACATTTTAATTGTATGCATATATGAAATGCATATACGCAAAGCTGAACCACCAGCAAATAAATTTCAAATTAAACTATAATGATGACAATAGGTTCAATAATAACTTTTTCGAATTTTTTTTTTGATTTTTTATTAGTTGTAAGTTAATTTTAATTTAAATATTTACTTGTATTAAGCATATAAACATTACAGAATTCAATACAATAGCGAAAAGTATTAAAGTTTATTTAAATTAAGATTTATTTTTGACGTTTAAGTGAAATTGCGAGCCTTGCCGTCAGATACTTATTTACAGTTGAAGTTAATTTGCAATTTATTTTCGAATGAGTTACCAAGATATTATTTTAAGTTTTTTTTAACAAAAAAAGCATTGGTTTAACAGCAAAATATACGATTTGTGCACAAAACTTAATAATTAATTATTACTACTCTGCTGGTATTTTCAAATCCAATTCAAAATACGACGATCTAGCAAACCCGCTCAGATAACATAGCGCACAATAATCATAAAGAGTCACAACTCAAAAACTCCAAGATATATGGGAGTGGTAGAAAACTGTTGATACTGTACAAATAACGAAAGTTTGTAACATAAAAAAGGCATCACGGTATATTATTTTGCTGAAGAAGACTTTGTAGCAAAGTTTTTTAGTAAACTGGTGTATGGAAAAACAAAACCATTTTTATAAATTTGAGTTGTATTTGTTTATGATTTAGTGTGCGATATATTTATTTAGTTATAAAATGTTACATATACAATCAAAAATTAAATCATAGTTTAATTTAAACGAGTATAGTAAAAAAAAGACCATATTGAAAACATACCAATATCTAAGCTGATAATCGAACCCACAACCTATATAACATATCGTCGCTGTTTTAACTAATCGTCCTTACTGAACTTTTTTTGAAAAATGAGTTAAGTCCACTACTAGACTTTATGAGTCAATAGACCTTGTCTACAATTTGTATGACTGTAAACATTATTGTTGAGCCTATAACACAGTAAAAATATTTCAGACGTTTCCATACGAATACATGTATAAAACGATCATAAAAGCTGCTCTCTTGCAAAATTTTTACAACGTTAGATAGATCAGTTAGATAAAACAGTAACGATATGTGCGAGTATATAATAAAACTGTCGTTTAAATTTTCATTTTATGTTGCCTTGACTAAGTTATTAGCTTCTGTACACTTCAACTGGGGTCTGCCGCACTGAAGCCATCTGCAATGTTAATCTGCTTTTCAGCAAAGATGAAAAACTGCAAATCCTTTTATTCTTAAAAAAAATCCATCTACCAATTGAAATAACACGTCAACTTAAAGATCAAGATTTTTACTAAAATTTATATTGATTTGTGAAAATTGGATTTACAAGCAATCATGTTTCATTTAACTAAAGCCAAAAATTATTTATAATTTCTTTCAATAAAAAAAAACCTGCATATTCCATACATTTTATTGTGCAAACAATATTTACTGACACAATTTTCTTTTTTTGCGCCTTATCTCCCGCAAAGAATTTATTCCGCTTTGACTATAAATATTTTATAACATGTATTTTAATAAGTTTTTATACAGATTTTATTTTTTTTCTCTGTTTTTTGCAGTTGAGATTTAAAAAATGTTAAATGTTTTTTGTAGAAAATAACAAAGAATTAATAAAATGGCTAAAAAGACGAAAAAAACTACAGCCTTTGGCGGTTTAAACTGTGAAAAGTCTTTAGCAAAAATATTTTATTTTTTTTATTTGTATGAAAATTGTATTGCCGGCCACAAACAGAAAATGTTTATTTTATAATAAAAAGAGATACTAAAAACGAAAAAAGGATATATTTGAACTTGGAGTAAAACAAATAAATAAACAGCTGCGGGGAGCTGATAGTTAGTTGTTTGACCTGAAATTTGTTAAAAGAAAGAAGAGATGTGAAGTGCATGTTATGAAATATTTTATTTCGTTATCAGGTCTGTCATTATAGTAAAATACATATGGTATATATTATAGTGTATATTATAGCATATATTATAGTAAATAATGAGAAGACATGACAAACCATAAAAATCTCTTAAATAATATTATTTTAAGGAAGACAAAAGAAGAATTTCAGCTGCTGAAATTTACACCAAGAGAGCAGATCTAATAGCCACACCAAAATTATAGCCTTTAGCGTTATGTTAGCATTAAAGTTATTTTTTTTCAAAATATCCAAATCTCATTTTATCTACCGTATTCTAACAAAATAATTTGGTTTGGAAATGCATTAAAAAATTTTACTTAAGCACAATTGAAATACAAATAATTTTTTTAAATACGGCCATATATATTTAAGTTCTGGTTTGGCTGTAAATTTTTAAAATCACACTAGGTATATTTTTTTTTATTTTTTAAAGTGTAGTAAGTATTTAATTTTTAGATTCACTGTACCAATTTTTTGCTTTAAAAAGTTATACCAATAATCACACTATTATTTGCTCTAATTTTTAACCTACGAACATAATTAAAATAAATATAAATCATATCGCAAATGGAGAGATTGTAAATAAAAAAATATATGTATATTAAAAACAAAATATTGCAAACATAAAATGAACAAAATATTTCTCTCAGTGTGGTTGACACATATCTGGGCTTGCTGGCCACAAAACAGAAAGTGGCTTTGGCCTTTTAACATTAAAAAAATAATTTCATTAAAAACCTTATTTTCTGCATATTGCTTGCAGGTGTTTGTATGTATGTGTGTGTTTGTATGCGTATGCATATACATATGTTTTTTTTATTATCCATAACATTCAGCCATGACAGTTCACTATGAACACATTAACAATTAAGCAGCGTTAATCCATCCTTGTCATTCAAATGGCAATAAAAGAAGAACATCAGTGCTCATCAGTATAATAATAACCACTGGCAACATTGTTGTCACCTGCTTTAGCAACACGACCACAGTGACCGTCGTTGTCATTTAATGATTATTATGTTGATGGGCTATTTGTTTTTTTTTCACTTTTTTCTTCTTTCTACTGTGAAATAAAAAGTCTTTAATTTATCTGGCGAACATGGTATTAAATATGTGGACACTATTGAAAAAATGGAAAACAATATATTTAAAAAAAAAATTATAAATGTGCTTATATACATGTTTAAGTATTTATTTCATTGCAAATTTTAATTAGTCAATTAATCAAATAAATTAGTTTTATATTTAAGAATATTATTATTCGACATATTGTCATAAATATATTTTTATTTGAAATTTATTTGCTGGTGGTTCAGCTTTGTCTATATGCATTTCATTGTTAATTGTCTTATTTTGTTGAAGTTAGTCAAATAATTTTTGCTTCTAAAAATTATTTAAGTTAATTTTTCTTTTATTTACTCAAAGCCTAGTAATACTTTAATCGTACTTTTGAAAATCTTGATGCAACATTAATCATTTTAAAAACGATAAATTTTCTGTGACATTAATCATAATCATTAAGCCAATGGTTATTCCAGAATAGCCGGCAATAAGTTTAATATTTGGTTTTTATTGCTTTTAAGTGTTACATTTTATTATTTGGTAAAAACACAAAAAAATATTTAAACAGAAGGAATGTATCCTTAAAAACTAACACTAGTTTTAATATACATACACCTCAATATTCATAAAATCGAAAATGAATTTGAAATGTATTATATTTAAAAATTTTCATACAAAATTTTCCTAAAATGGACTTCAAATTCATTTTATATTTTTATGAATATGTGGGATATAATACAACTAGTTTTAGAATATTCTGCAATCGTACTTCTTTAAAATAGCTTTTTAAATTTAATTTTAATCACAGTCGCACGTGACATATTTGATTTTAGGCAATTTTCTAGCCAATTGCAGCAAACCCACCACTCGCATTTGACATAAACTGAAGTTATTTGCTGGCGTCAGCGAAATCTGAATAAACATTTTAATGTGACTTATTTTAGAATGTTGTTTTTATTACCCAAAAATATATAAATATACTTTTAATATTAAATATTAATAACACTCGCATTTAACATGTCGCACTTGATCTATTAGTCGTTACATGTCGGACTTTATTATTCGCACGTGATATGTTGCAAGTGGCGCCGCACCTGACATTTTTTATTTTGAGCACTTTTTTTAATAATTGAAACAAACAAAAGCATTCGCATGTGACATAAATTCAAGTTTTTCGCTGATTTCAGCAAATCACGAGCAAAAATTTTAATGTATCTAATATTAGGATGTTATGCACTGTAACTTGATTCTGTAACTTTAATTACCATAGTACTGTCGCTATAATAATTATAGGGACAAAATATACCGAGTTTGATATTCAGTGACATATTTTAATAATATTCTCTGTCGGTTGAAGTAAAAAAGGCAAATAACAAGCTCAAATTCATTTATTTTTTCTATAATTCTGCGTTGTGATTTTGCCACGTGATATAAAATTAAATGGCAAGTAGAAGACTTTCGTAAAAAATAAAATACAGAACGATATTATCGCTACCGCAAACGAATTAAAATTTAAATTTTCTTTCGGTTCGCAAAAAGTTACTGAATCCAGATACAGATGTGTCCTTAAAATGGATTTAATTTTAATCAGAAATGATTAACATTCTTTTTTAAATTTAATTTTAATCATAGTCGCATGTGACATATTTTTCTATCATGATATTTATATTGTTTGTGTTGCTGGTTTTACGAAACTATATTTAAACAATCTTAGTGAAAATATTTTTAAATTGGCAGAAGTATTGACTTACTTGTTCCACGTTATATGTCGCACGTGACATTTTTGATGTTGAGCATTTTTCAATTTAATTGCAACAAATTAAAGCATTCGTATACGACATAAACAGCAGCCGTTCGCGGATTTCAGCGATATCTGAAGCCATATTTTAATGTGCCTAATTTAAGAATGTTGTGCACTGATGTCTGCTTAAAATGGTTTTGATTTTAACCAGAAATGATTCATAAATATTATATTATTTATATTATTTCTCTTTTTACTATCTTTACGGAACTATAATTGCTAAAATAGCAAAAACGTTCTTCAGCCAAGTCCGTCTTTCCACTTTTTACTTAGCATTACGCTTCTTTAATTATTTTTTTTTATTTAGGGTTTTGTAATAACATTTCATACAAACTGTTTTAATTTTTTCCCCCTGTTGTGATTTTACTTTTACGATGTTGAACGTGACTAATGATGAGATTGGGAAACTTTTCACCTTTTAGTCTTTTTTCAATATAAACTAAAATTTATTTTATTTAATATTTACTTAATACTCTCTTTAGTTTTTTTTTTGCTGTTTTTTTATCATATAAACATTTTTATGTACAATTTTGCTTTTAATTTTACACCTACGATCAGTGGATATGGTGGATATGGGCTTAGGCACGTTTTGCCCGATAAAAAAAAGTTAAAAGTGAAATCCCCATATTGATAAAATTTAAAATGAATTTGAAATGTATTTTATATTAAAATTTTCATATAAAATTTGCCTAAAATTGATTCTATTTATTTTTTTATGAATATGGGGGAAAAATTTTAAGTAAATTAAAATTCGAATATTTATTGGGCTAAATTTATTTTAAAGGAATACGGAATATATATTATATTAATAAAATTGATATGACACTGCTTTGAAATCAGTTTGCTATTCGCTATTGCTTAATATGTCGCACGTGACTGGTTATAAAATGTAGAACATTTTGAATTTTCAGCTTTTTTAATACAAATTGTAATCTTAGTTAACTCTTCCAATGATTCCTATTAAAATGTTTAAAATTAATATATTCCCAATTCCTCTTAAGCAAGAATTCTTCTTTTAAATATTTTATTTATTCCCAAATTATTCTTCATTATTTTCAATATAACATGCACACACAAAAACTCCTCCATAATTAAAAGTTTAACTTTAATCCTAAAGTTGCATTCATTAATATTTTTCCCATATTCAAAAGATGAAGCTGGTTTGATTAAACAATTAATATTGTCTTTATTATAATTTCAATTCACTTCTCTGCTGCTTGATGGCTTGCCTGCCTGCTTGCTTGCTTGTTTGCTTGCTCATTTTGACGCGCTTGCCATTTCCTTACCTCATTTCCACTTCATTCATACATTCATAGTTGTGTTTGTATATTGACTTATTCGATGGATGTATAAATTCATTAATCATTTCATTTTACGTATAGGGGAAATACAAGAACATTAATGGATTTCCGGAAATAAACTCATATTTTCATATTCAAAGAACTTGCAGTCGGGTCGTGTGCAGCCAAAAACCAAGAGTGCATTTGGTTGGCATAAATCAAGATTAAAAAAGATCTCTGCCACTTTTGTGTGGCAGAAGTTTTATAGTTATTTATTTAATATTTGCTCGCTTTTATTTTTGTATTTTTTTCGAAAATTATTGGAAAATGCAAATTAAAGCATGAAAAACGTTTTACTTTAACCAACTGGCAAACAAAAATGAATTCAATGTTTTTATATACACATAATTTGAGTGTGTGTGTAAGCGTGTGTGTGTGTGTGTATATGTGCGTGTGTGTGTGTGTGTGTGTAAAAAACTTCTCAATATGTGCAATCTCTTAAGCAAAGAAAGCAAGGAAACAATTAAAAAAAATCTCAATTGCATTAATTAAAATGAAAGTAAAATTAAGCATACGGGCAACAGTTGATTTTATATAAATCCATACATAAATTTAATTTTTATTTATTGCGATAAATACAGGGTGGCCCAGAAAGACCGAAGTGGTGTGAATTCCTTATAACTTTTTATTTAAGACATATTTTTTTAATTTTTTGTTTTTTAAATACAGTAAATTTATAGGGAATATTTTTAGATTAGTTATTAAAAATTGTATCCCGCAAGTGGTGGCCATTTTCTGCTTCGCACAAATGTGCTCTTTCCATTTCCATTATTCATAACTTATTTATAAGTGACGAAGCCCATTTCCAATTAAATGGGTTTGTTAACAAGCAAAACTTTAGGATATGGGCTAAGGAAAACCCGAGAGTACTTCATCAACGACAATTACACCCAGTTAAGTGTACTGTTTGGTGCGGTGTTTCTTCAGAAAGGATCATTGGTCCATATTTTTTGGAAAATGAAAGAGATGTCGCCATTTCCATCAATGGTGATCGATATCGGGCCATATTGGAAAATTTTGTAAGGCCAGCCGTGGAATACCATCCGCAAATATGGTTCCAACAGGATGGAGCCACAGCGCACACTCCGAGGGCCACAATGGCTATTTTACGCGACATCTTTGGGGAAAGAATAAATTCGCGTAGAAGCAATTTTAATTGGCCTCCGCGTTCCCCGGATTTAACCGCTCCAGACTGTTTCCTTTGGAGTTATTTAAAAGGGAAACTTTATGTTAATAAGCCTAGGACTATTGAGGAATTAAAAACCAATATTCCAGACGAAATTAACAACATAACACCGGAAGTTTTGCGAAAGGTCATGGAAAATGTGTTGAAAAGAGATCATTTGTGCGAAGCAGAAAATGGCCTCCACTTGCGGGATATCATTTTTAACAACTAATCTAAAAATATTCCCTATAAATTTACTGTATTTAAAAAACAAAAAATTAAAAAAATATGTCTTAAATAAAAAGTTATAAGGAATTTACACCACTTCGGTCTTTCTGGGCCACCCTGTATTAAATTTATTTTGTAAATTCAGCCATTAACAGCAGTTTTAAAAGTTTTTAAAACATTATTTAAGCGGTGTCAGGGACGCAAAAATTTCAAATATCGCACACGAAATCAAAAAGTTTCAAATCTCATTTGCTCATTTGGACCTCAAAATTTATAGCAGCTTTTGCAGAATGTCTTATATCTGCTAGACTTGCTTCATCTTTCATATTTGCACCAGCACTTTGCAACGTAGAGTGATTTTGTAGGACATAGAGGTTTGCATTTATAATGACGCTATGTTCTACATTACGTAAAAAAATTTAATAAAACTGTTCTAACTTTTTGACAGCACTTATTTTATATAATACAATTTAAAAGGAAATCACTTAAAATTTAAGTCCTTTGGGCAAAATTTTAAATTTTTTTCTCTGAAATAGTTACACAAAGTGCAAAATTTAACAGATTTAAAAAATTTGGTTTCATAAACTTTATTTTCATTCTGCGGAAAAACTGAAAATGAACAACACAAGCAGCATAAAAACATTCTGTTGCACAAAAAAATTATACAAATTTTTTTAAGTATTTAAGAGGAATAGAATTAAATTTGCGCCGCTGTTTATTAAAATTAAAGTGGTTCATAGATAAGGGCACTAGTATGAGTGTGTGTGTATGTGTGCGTGTGTGACCAGAAACAGATACATGCCTTTATGAGCAAACAACAAACATTTTACATCCAATACTATTTTCAAACATTTTCTATGTTAAATAAAACATCCCAATTCTAAATATTCTCCTGAAAATTATTTCAAGGGAATTCATTATATTTTTTTTTTTTGGATAAAAAAAGTCCAGTGGCGAGAAAAATAATAATTGAGAAAAAATGTCGAAGTTAATTGTTTTTTATTTAACAGGGAAGTTGGCAAATGATTTTCGGAAACAGATTTCGAAAACTTGGCGAGAAAAATATGAGTTGAGAGAGAATTTCGAATTTTCGAAGTCAGCTGTTTTGTTTTTCTTAATTCTATATAGAAATTTTTAAATTACTTTTTTAAATAGATTTCGAAAATAAGGCAAGAAAAATCAAAATTTAGAGTTAATTTCGAAGTCAGCTGTTTGTTTTTTATTTAACACAAAAGTTTTGTAAATAATTTTTTAAACAGATTTCGAAAGTATGAGAGAATTTCGAAGTCAGCTGCTTAGTTCTTTTTTTATTTATCCGAAAGCTAGTAATTGTTTTTTTGAAACGGATTACGAAAATATGGCGAGAAAAATAAAAATTGAGAGAGAATTTCGAATTGTCGAAGTAATTTTTTTTTTATTTTGCACGAAAGTTTTGTAAATAATTTTTTTTAAACAGATTTCGAAAGTATGAGAGAATTTCGAAGTCAGCTGCTTAGTTTTTTTATTTACCTGAAAGCTTGTAAGTGTGTTTTTGCAACAGATTACAAAAATATGGCGAGAAAAATAAAAATTGAGAGAGAATTTCGAATTTTCGAAATCAGCTGTTTTTTTAAATTTTACATGAATATTGTTGAATGATTTTTTGAAAGAGTTTTTGAAGATAAAATGAGAAAAAAAAAGTGAAGGAGAATTTCAAATTTTCGAAGTCTGATTTTGAGAATATGGTGAGAAAAATAAAAACTTAAGGAGAACTTCGACTTTTCGAAATCGGATGTTTTGTTTTTTTATTTTTATTTATTTATTTTTATTATTTATTTTTATTTTTTTATAAGTTAGTAAATGATTTTTTGAAGTAGGTTTCGAAAATATGGCAAGAAAACAAAAAATTGATAGAGACTTTCGAATTTTCAAAACTCTTGTTTTTTTTATTTAACACGAAAGTTTTAAAATAATTTTTTGAAACTGATTTCGAAAATATGGCGAAAAAAATAAAAAGTGAAGGAGAATTTCGAATTTCCTAAGCCAGCTGTTTACTTTTTTACAGCAACATAATTTTTAAAGTTACGATATAAAAATTCACGTGTTTGTTAATGGTTACGAATTTGTTAGAATTACTCCTTAAAAATTAAAAGTATGTTACAATACAATAAGCAGTCATGATACAATGAGAGCGAAACTTAGTGTACTGAGGGTGCTTCTCGCACTTTCTTATTAGAGAAAGAAACTACAACAAAATATAAACATAACTGCATACTAAAACAGCATGGCTTTGTGAAGCATGACTTCGTATCAATTACGACCACGCCTAGTTAAAAGAAATATGTCTAATAATTTAGCCACTTTCCGATCTAAGATCTACTTGTTTGCTGGGTAACTTTAGCTAAAACAAAAAAAATCATTTGAGTCATATACCACATGCATAAATGCAAAATAACTAATACATTTAGTAATCGTTTTACGTACTACATACTTTTAGTTTAAAACTACTGGCTGATACTATTGTAGTCGCTGTCGGTTTTGGGGCACTAAAGCTCTGTAGCCAGTGACAGTGGTAATTTACTTGTGCACGAGCATACAAATTTTTTTTCCTCTTTAACCACAATACCAAATAACAAACATGGCCACAATATGTGAACAAACCAACATTTTTGCAGAATTGCAATTTGTACACAAAAATAATGGAAAAATAGATGAGAAAAAAAAACCCAAAATATTTTTGTCGATAAACTGACTAAAATATAATTTGAAAAACAGACACATTCAAACAATAATTCCACCAGCAACGGTAGCAAAAATATTTGCCGAATTTATAGACAATACGAAGAGAAATTCTAGTGCATAGAAATGTGATATTATTTCAATGATGATGATTAATCATAAATGACTTGATATCTTGATGTATTCACGATCTATAGAAATCATGTTGAAGTCACAATTATTCATAAACATTTGGTAAATGTATATATGTATGTATTATTTACAGTTTGAACGCAAATGTGCTTAAATTTTATTCAAAAACAATGACTTTGTTTCCTGATTCTAAGTATTGATATGTATTTGTGTATTGTTTGATATTTCAGACATTTTTAATGAACTCAAAGTATTAGAAAGTTTGAGTCAATATATCATTATCCATCCACTGCATTCCTCGATGATGCGAGTACAGAAAAAACTCGAAGGCTTAAAAGGCATCATATTTTGGGCCTGTCGTTCAGAAATCTCTCTTCATATTTTTGTTAATTATGTTGTTCTCAATGAAGTTTAATATACAATATACTTAATATATATTGTCTTTTAGTAGACATATTGTCAATAAAGAATTTTATACATACATATATAAAAAAAGAATAATATTAAACTTTTTGTTTGAATATTATTTATGAATAAACAAAGCGATATTCATTCTTAAATTATCACTGAATGTAATTTTTAAGTTAATTTTTTAATTATTATTTTTCGAACTTCATTTGTTTCTATATTTATGATTTATTTGAACAAGCTAAAGCTAGCCAGGTGCCTGTGGCAAAAAATTAAATAAATATAATTAATAGTAACAAACCAAAAAAGTTTGTCTTAACTAGAACAAAAAATAAGTAAATTAACTAACACGTGCATAATTAGTAAAGAATAAACGACAATGGTAAGTCTGTTGTAAATTAGAGATGGAAAATTGGACCTTCATTACAAAACACGTTTCAGCAAATTGAAATACTATGAATCAAAACAATTCACGTATTCCATTTGCAAGAAAGTTTAGTATATGTTGTCAGAATATTTACAACCAGCTTTGATGTTATTTGTTCATTAAATATTATCACATGTAAAAATTTAACTTTTATTATTAACATCCTATTTGTGTAAGACGTTATCGATGAAAATCTTGAAGTTTCTGTAATAAATTAAAGAAAAATTGTACAAATTTCTTTTAACCTATTACAAAAATGCCAAGATTACTAACGTCAATGTCTTTCAGAAACAGGGTGTAAGTTTCATGTCTATTGTTACATTTTGCCTTTTCAAAATTATATTTTTCCATGTTCGAATATTTTTTACTCAAATCCATATTAAAAGTTTTAAAAACGCTTAATGTTAAACTATTTACTGCTATAACACCGCGATGTTAACTTCGCTTTTTAGCATAAGACTGGCCTCTTAGATGATAAATTGACGTTTTTAAATGACTTTTTGTTTGATTTTTTTTAATTATTTAAATAGAATCCGAATGTAATTACTATTATTCACCCTTATTCCAGTTGACTACAACGACAATACAAATAATTAGGACTTGTTTCCTGTCTCTAGAACAATTTTGTGCTACTGACAATTTATTTCCGTCCCTAAGGTCTAGAAAATAGCATAAACCTACCAACAGGAGTCAGTTGTTTTCGACAACGGGTATACAAATTTTTTGGTGTTTTCCTAAAGTGACGTCAATGTTGGCAACTGGAATAAGGGTGATTATTTTTTTATATACCTTTTTTTATTTACTTATAATAAATAAAAAGTTTATATGCACCAATTGAATAAGGAAACTTTTTTATTTATAATTTGTATTTATAATAGTACCCATTTAAAATCACAGTTGGACAGGAGTTGTTTTCAGCTCGAGTTGTAGTTGTAAGAAGTACGTAATAAAGTCCTGCATAAGACCACTTAAAAGAACCTTTAAGACATGAGGGATTTTGCAAATTCTTTCCTACAGCGAACTCTTCCGAAACAAATGCTAAACAACACTGTTGGCAAGACTTTTGTTTCAGTTATTGCAGTAAAAAAGTAAATACGTCGTGACGGAAAAATTTTGTGATGCTTGCTTCTTGATACGCATGGGCGCGAATATAAACGTCATGCATGTACTTACGCACAAACGTTGTGTGTATGATTTTTTATTTTACTGTGCACATGCAAACGCACACATGCTTTGGCATTAGTTGTGTGTGCTCAATTTAAAAAACCACCCTTAAATACATAATAGCTTACCATCTTCATCTTACACACACACTCAAGCATACACACATCAACACTACTTCTTTTGATTGTGTGTTACAAACAATAACTCTTCGCGATATGGCTTGCTAACACTCATATAAACGAACACCAATGCATCCATTGTGCTTCGCTTATAATACGACAGCATTTGTTATTGATTTAGTATAACACATGACATGAAAATATATTTAAAAAAACAAGACGTATTTACATTTCAAGACTGTTTACAAAGGCCTCTTTAATGTAATCAAAATAAGCTTAAACAGCAACAACAACTATTTATTGCTTGCAAAAGAGCAGAGTAATGCCACACAATTATTTTTGACCAGGTGCAGTCAAGTTTATAATTGGTATTTTTTGGGGAATTGTTACACTTAAGATACAAATTTTTAAAACACTTATAATCCTTTTGGGCGAGTCTTAGACGACCAAACTCACTGACTTATTGAACCGGCCTCTAAATGGAATACGAGAATTGTTTATTTTTTGTTGCTTTCGGAAAAACACTTCTCATTTTTCATTCAATCATATCATTGTAAAAAAAAATAGCTGTAGAACATAAAATTAAAATATGAATATTAATGACTAGAAATAATTGAAAGTTTAACTGAGTTAAACGAAAAAGTATAACTGTTTTTCGTTATGCATAGATTATTGGGTGAAGTTTTCTTGAGGCACAAGAAATTCTCAATCTTATGATTTTCTTACCTTATTCGAAAATCATGATAAAAACTCAAGATATTTAATTTTCTACCAAGAGAAATTGATATGTGTTTGCTATTGGCTGAAGATTTTATATGATATGATGTTTAAATCAAGGCCGAACTCTTCGCCGGCACCGTAATTAAATTATAAAAGAACAAAAAAAAAACAACTCTACACAATAATGAGATTTGTGAACAGTGTAACCCATAATAAATAAAAGATTTTTTTATATATTTTCCATCGTCACACAGGAATAGAATGAGGTTCCACTTTTACACTATACTTTTCATTTACATGCCTAAATATAAAATTATTATTTATTTTATTTTTACAAATCATTTTAAGGGATCTTCAAGTAACTCGTGCGCAACAAAAACAAATTTGAAAAATGTTGTACAAAAAAAATATTCTGCTTCATCATTGAATTACAATGAATGAAATATCTTTTCTTTTATTGTCCATTTATTTCTTTAATATTTTTCCATGACTGCTGTTTGTTGTTGTGTTTGTTGGTTGTTTAAAATTCCCTTTTTAAACTGTTACATGAGATTTGTAACAAAAAATTGCTATTGTCAAGATTTAGGCCTAACGATGGGCTATGATTAACATTTTTCTCTGCTTTGGCTTTTAGCCACAGCTTTTAGCTTTTCGTTAATGGCAATTAAGATTGTAAGGAAATATGAAAAATAAGCAAAATTTCATTTAATAAAAACGTTGATTTTTTTTCATCTTCTGTAAGATTAAATCTTGTTTTTGTTCAATAATATTTGCTGAATGATTATTTCTTTGGAAATATTTATGCGATACACAATATTAAATGTTAAGTGGCAATTAGTTTGATTAATAAAATTGATAATAAAGAGCAAAAAAAATTAAGTTAAGTACCTTTCAAAAAAAAAAAGAAATGAAAATTATTAAGACTGAAAGAAAATAATAATAAGAAGGCAGAAACATTTGGCTTAGTTTTATCTTAACATATCTTTGCTTTTGAGTAAATTTAGTTGTGAAGTATTTCGTTTTTTTTTAACATCATAATTCAAGGAAATTACAAGCCTACAGATAATTTTTTTTAGTTCTTAGTAATTTTTTAATTTTATACTTGAGTTTAAAAAAAGAAAGATCATTCAACTTCAAGACATCGTGGTGAGAAGTAAGTGAGTATTTTACTAAAGTAGTCTGTCTCATAATGAATATCGTGAAATCATTTCCTAATCACGACAACAATAGATGTTCTTAGAATAAAAATAGTCAAAGGGTAGTTTAGTGATTATCTAGTCATGAAGACTACTCTAACAATTCAGTGGTAACCTATTTGGGTTTTCATAAATTTTCTAGTAATTCTTTAGTCACAAAAACATTAACCTCTCAGATCTATATCCGTCCATTGATCTACTATCCACGAAAAAGTAGAGTAGATAATTGATATAACCTAATATTGTCTAAATTATCTTATACCAAGAAGCAGTGGTTATAATTAATATTGTTAACGTTCACGTGAGTAATTTCTTAGTCACGGAGGTGAACAGAAGTAGTTAATTATATCCTAAACCCACTGTATTCAGTCACGAAGCGGAATATAATTAAGTAGATATTGATATCCTATTTCCGTGTGTGCACGTGAGTGATTTCCTAGTCATGGACATAAGTAGTTATTTCAATTGTAAAGCTCGTGTGTCCGCCTAAGTGATTTCCTAGTTACAAAGGTAAACATAAGAAATTCGCTTATATCCTAGACCCGTGTGTCAACGTGAGTTATTTCCTAGTCACGAAGATGGATGTAAAAAGTTAATTATATGTATAAGCCCACTTGAATGATTTCCCAGTCTTAGAAGTGGGCATAATCAGTAAGATAATTAAGTTCAGTATCTCGTGTTTCCAGGTGAGTGATTTCCTAGTCACAAAAATGAACGCAGGCAATTAAAATAAATAAATTAAATTTCCTAAATACCAGTGTGGTTTATTTTCGGAGTCACGAAGTAGACTTGAGTGAAATAGTTACGACCAGGAGTATTTTATGCATCAGAGTACTATCACATACTAGCAAGAAGGAACAAACTGTTGGTTAGGGGAGATAGGAGAAAAAGAGGGGTATAATAGCTCCAGAACAATATTTTGTAGTAATTGTAAACCTTGAATATGTAATTTGAATGCTGTATAATATATTGTAAGGAACGGAATTTAAAATAAAACTATTAAATCAAAAATTACAATTGTTATTCTTGGGGCAAACTGGTATTTTGAAGACTGACAGCCTCATTTATAAAAATTATTAAGGCTTTCTAAAGGCTTTTTAAGAAAAAATTGTGTATGAAAATTGGTTTTAAAAAACCTTTTTAAGATATTAATAAGTTTTATAAATAAAGCTGTGAGTATATGCCGTAGAAATAAGTCGTTACACACTATTTAAAAATTTTACAGCCTAATTGATAAAAACTATTAAGGCTTTATAAAGACTTTTAAGAAAAATTTTGTATACAATTTTTTTTAAAAAAACCTTTTTGAAGCCTCAATAAGTTTTATAAATAAGGCTGTTAGTCTTTAAGTAAAAATAGTTGGCCAAATTCATAGTGTTTTCTTTAAACATTCACTCAGGTTATTTCATCCTCGTAAGGCAGACTAGATGTACCGTGTGCTTTTCGACATATCCGAAGCGATTCTTTTTGCTTTCGTTTTTACTTTTACCAAATTTATTTTTGCTGTAATAGTCTATTTTCCCAGAGCAGGTGGGACTCTGTCCAGGCTAGTATCAAAAGTCTACTTCCTTTAAGTTACAATACGTGTATCATTTAGAATTAAATATTTTTTATGTGATTCATGCTTTAAAGTTATTTAGTTATCAACTAAATGAGAATTGTAACTGCAGTTAATATTAGTGAACATGCTGTTATTATTAATAGTCAATATGTGTACTCTACATTATCTTCGATGGTATGTACATACATATTGCCATATTTATAAGTTACGTATTATTTAATAAAAGTTTTTTAACGGCATGTTCAAGGAATTGAATTTTGGTTAATTGTCAGACCTTTCCGAAATATTATTTTATATAAACTGGAAATGACATGTCTACTTAGAATATATAGCATTACCGACTTGTTATATAAACTTTAAAAAACCTGAAAAAGATTTTTCGTTTAAGCAACAATGTTGAAATATTATGCTAGGCAAAATTTTAATATTCATCTTAGCGTTTTTTTAAGCTGCTGAAAGTTGTTCGACAAAGTCTTAAATGGAATTAGATACCCAGCACACTTTACTTCAATTCTTCAAAAATGTTTAAATATATAAATTTTACATAGAACAGTTTATTTTCTTTGAAGATAATTTTGACAGCAAACAAAAACTTTAAACGAGATCTTAAATTTATATTTAAAGCACGAAACCTTTTGCATTCAAAGAATCATTAAGAGTATGATTTCTTGTTAGTTTACACTTTAGCACACATAAACATTTCAAGAAAAATTTATTGAAGATACTTCTTTAAAATTTCGATTTTATAAATTTTTTTTAAAGGAAATTTTAACCTCAAACATCATTACATCTTTTAAATTAATTTTTATTTTAAATCAACTGCTGTAATTTTTAAGCTATTGTATAACTTTTATCGCAGGCTTTGAGGGTGTCGACCGAATCAAGAAATTCCGTAAGGAAAATAAAAACCTAAGACAATTTTGATTTGAATCGCCCAGTGTATGTTAACCCCTAAAGTATGCTATTCTTTTCATTAACATACTGTATTGCTAGAATAGATTTTTACATGTAGGAAAACACAATGTGGCGTACTTAAGAGCAATCGTGGTTGACAAAAAATGATAAACACAAACAAACAGACAATTTGTAGGTTTTTTATTAAAAAAAAATAAATTTGCATAAGTTGATAAAAAAATGCTAAGCAAAAACCCCTTCCCGCGGTAGTTCCCGAGTGCCACACGTATTTTTTTTAAATAAAATCAACTGTTGTTTTAAGTTACTCTTCCAAAGCTATTTGAATCACAGGAAAATCTATAGATTTATCGATTTTCTTTAGGTTTCCTCGTAAAATTTCACAACACATATTTCCATTTGCTTTGAATATCAATTGGATACAAACTGTACTTAATTTACATTAATGATAACAAAACAACCAGCCAACTTGGCGTAATCGAATCACACTGCCACGCTGCCTGCCACCAGCGCTTGTATAAATCTCACTAAATTCCTTTAATTTAAATACGCATATATTTTTACGAGTGTGATTCGAAAATTATACAACATGTATCAAAATTGTACTAAAAAAGGAATATCGTATGTTTTTTTAGCAAATATGAATCTTTTTTTAACTTTTCATTAAGAAAATTTTAATTTAGCGGTTATTTAAAGTAGCTACGCCCAAGGCATATATATATAATTTACAAATTTTCACATAAGAGCTTTTAACTTCGCTGTTCTTTACATAAGACTTAACTCAACTTGAGTGCCTCACACTTAGCGAGTTCATCACCCTTTTTAAACTTAACACAAGGCTTTCAGAAGAATGTTAGCAATATATAGAGATTCACAGCACATTTAACAGCTTCCTAAAAAAATTAGTTTTCGATCCTGTCAGTAGGTTAACATACTGTTACTTTGTCAAGTTGAGTCAGATGTAATCTCTTTATTGAAAAATGCTCTAACTCTTGTAAATAGAGCCAAATGCAAATTTGGCTTTGACATGCTTGAAGTAAACAAATCCAAAAGACATGAATCGCTTTACTCTGCAAAAACGCGGAAAATTTTTATTTTGCCGCAGATTTTCTGGCCGTCCGACACCAACTGGACAAATACTGCGGCATTTAGCCGCTCGCTTGAAGAGACTGTGACAACGTGAGATCTTCCCAAGGCTGGCTGGCTACCAAAAAGCTATTCTTCTGATAATATCGCTGGTGATGCCCAAGATATCGAAGATGCTCGCGGAACATCAACCAGACGACGTTCCACGCAGTTGGGCTTTAGCTGGCGGTTTTTTGATGAAACTTTTGAAGATGTTGCCTAACAAAGTGTATCAAATGTTGACCTCAAAACGCTCAACCCATCTTGAATCTCAACGAAGAGGTTCAATCAAGTTCATTTTTATTTTAGTGGTTACGTAAATAAACAAAATAATCATTCCTGGGACAGAGCAAATCTGTGTATCATGCATTAAGAGCCGTTGATGTTGATGTTTATTGTAAATTAAGCATGAACGCAGAAGCATTATATTTGTTGTTGTCGTTTGTATCTTTCATCTGCATTGTATAGTGTGTTGTTTGTGTGGTTGTATATTTCTTAACAAGCAGAAGGTACGGATGTTAACATAATTGTGTTTTCTTATGCTTTGATTGATTACTACAACACAGTCTTGTATGTTTGTGTGCATTTGTATTTTGTTCTTTACCAAAAAAAATATCTAGACTAGTCTTCTTCTTTAAAAGGAAATCATCATACAAATAAAGGAACGATCCTTTGGCTTTTTGTTACATAATAAATTTCGTAAGCCAAAATAATTCAACAAATAATTTATATTCAATATAAATTACTCACCAAAACTTTTAAATAGTAAACATATATTGAAATGTATTTGCTGGTGGTTAAAAATTGTCTATATATTTTATTGATGCTTTGCCAAACCATCAGTAGACTTCAGCCGCATATTTTTAACATTCACAAACATCTTATCCTTTGCACAGACTTTCTTAAACTATTTAAGAATTCTCATATAATAATGTTTTTGAAAATTACAAAAGAAAAATAAGCGCAGTAGGCTTACAAACTTTTACAAAACCCAGCAAATAATTTATATTCGATATGAATCTATGTTATTTTTCTATAGCTTTGCACAATTAGAAATCCATTGGATAACAATAAATATATTTATAAAGCAAAATTAAAAATTAAATTTAAATTTATTATTTAAGAAATTTATTACGTTTGTTCATTTACTAAAAATGGTTACGAATTTGTAACAATTTTTACTGGAAAGTGTTCATTAATTCAAAAAGTTTGCAAGGAGAGAGCGTCGAAAGAGATAAAAAATTTAGAGAAATAAAATTCCTACAAATTATTACTAGTAAAATTTTTTCTTGCAAGAATTATCCAACCACCTGTTGTGTGTTTTGTTGTCAATAAATTATTTAAAAAATATTTGAAAGTGTAAAACTAAAAAATATGAATTTCTTTGTTAAAAAAACATATACATACATACATATGTATATGTATGTAAAAAAAGGCATGTTTTCTTAATTTATTGTTTTTTCTTTCATTAAACCACATAAATTAAATTTTAATGGCCAATAATTTTGCTGGTTTTTCATACATGATCAGAGATGGAAAGTGGCATTTTTTATTTGTTAATCAATAAAATTAAAAAAGTATGAAAAATTCATAAAAATCGTAAATATGCATGAAACTGTGTAAAGAATATCATTTTAAATATCAATTTTTAAACAAAATTGCAAATTAAACTATTATCAAACAAAATACATTAGAAAAAGTACAATTGTATCATGATTTCCATCCATGGTTCTGACATGAATAAAATGTTCTTGCAAGTTTTTACAAGTAACGCGTACATTTACTTTATCATATTTATGAGAATAATTTTGTAAATTTCTGCTTACTCTCTCGTTGCTAGTTTCTGCTGGGAAAGTAATTGAAGAAGACATATTGTGAATTCTCAAATAGTTTTTGAAAGTCTGTGCATAGGATAAGAGGTTTGTGCCTGTTCAAGTCTACTTATTGCAGTCTACTGATGTTTTGGCTAAGCACCAATGAAATATATAGAAAATGCTTAACCACCAGCAAATAAATTTTCAATTAAAATAATCTTATGACAATATGTCAAACAAGAAATTTCTCAAGAGCAAACATTTACTTATTTCCTAATGATAATTTTCAGACTGCCTTCATTCACATTCAAATTATATAAATTTACATAAAAGTTTTATTTTGTTATTTATATTTTAATTTACCCACAGGATTATGCAAATTTTTATCAAGTGACGCACACCAGCAAGCAAGTGTTTGTGATTTGTTCTTTTTTTTACTTTTTTCTTCTTTTTTTTCTTTAAAGGTATAGAAGTAGAACAGATTACAGCAAATACCAAATAGATACAATACATTATTCTTATTGTTTTTATCACTATAGTATACTTTTCCATAAAACTTGTCTTGTATAATAATAATCCAATCGAAAGATACCAAAAGTTGCTTTTGCAATAATAATGTCTTATAGATTAAAAATGAAAAAAAAAAAAATAAAAAATAATCTGACCTTAAGACAACAGAGATAAGGAGTCAGTGACATTTTAACATAAAATCACTATCAGGTAATCCTCAAGGTGACTTCAGTAAGAAACAGTGATTATGAACAGCTTCAGCTGTTAAAGATAAAATTTGAATTTTATTACTTTTATTCGGCTCCTAAGAATATAAATATAATGTTCAACAGTAGATTTGGATATTGGTATTTTTTTCATGCTACGAGTTTATTTACAATACAAAACAGTAGGGGAAATAATAGTAAAATTATTTTAGGCAGATGTATGAGTGTTTTATGCAAATTGCAAGGAAAAGAGTAGATTAACTGCCTGGTTTTTTTAATAACTAAAAAATTTTCGTTTAGAAATTTAATAAAGAAAACTCAAAATTCCTATAATTTTCCAAACGAAAGTTTTAAAATTTTTGGAAAACAAAAATTAAAGAATACACAATAATTTTTTATTTGATAATGATTCCTGATATTGTCAGCAGGACTTATAAACATTTTGCTTGCAGAATAATTCAAAATTAATATATAAAAAATAAGATTTTTGTTATCACTGTCAATATACATACAAGTTAAAGCATTAAACACATTCACGACAGCAGGCCACCGACTAAAAGCTGTCAAAAATAGAATTTAAAAGTGTAAAGCTGTCAAAAATTGAATACCAGAGTGTAGATGAAAATGATTATTTTCACAACATAGCTTCACAACTACATAAACACGATTATGGCTGTCGCTAAATTAAACTAATTTCTACTTTTGTTAATGCCAATGAGCAAATAAAGTGCTGCCAATATAATAAAAAAATGTGAAATAAATGACAACTCCAAATTATTGGTTATAATTTAACAGAAAAGATATATTAAAATGTATATAAAGAATAGAATTATTTATTTTTTATATTTTTACATGGAATAACTAATATTATTTTTAGAAATGCAAAATTTGTATAAATGTAAAAATGTAATTTTAAAAATGGCAACACTGAAAAATTTATTAATGCTGGAATATCAGCTGTTGCGGATGCTTTTACCATTTTCAAAGTAATTAAATAGTTAAGTACACCACAACAATTGTTTCTAAGATGGCACTTAGACACGAAAACATTTGGAAGGTAAACATTTTATCCAATAATCTTGGAATGTCGCCGGCAACTAGGACTAGCAGTATGTCTCGTCTAAACTAGGACTAGCAGTATGTATAGTCGTCTTACCGACAGGCTGCTGTCGTGAATTTTTTTTAATGCAGTTATATCTGAACATAGATGCTCTGATACCTCTATTTAATGCTAGGAACACAACTGGGACGAACGACGAATTTCGTCCACGTCGACGAATTATACGATAAGCAATTGCTGCGTAAATTCGTCGTGTGAAGCACAATATCAACGAATTTACTTACAAATTTCCTCTCTTATATTTGATCAAGTTGGTTCTTATGTGTACAAAAACAGAGGGGAAGAGAATTTTCTCTCAATTTTATTTCTTAGTCGTTCGTGGGTGTACAAAATAGAAATAAATCTATCTCAGAGTTCGTCACGCACGACGAATTTCATTCGACGGCGGTCGGCACAAATGTATTTAATTTCTTATAACAATATTTTGCACCGAAAAATTCCTCGTTCGTCCCAGTTGTGTTCCTAGCATAAGGTAAAGAGCTTTAAAAGCTCTTACATATGTTCTCGTTTTTTTTTTGTCAAGAGCAAGCAGGGAACTTTTCCTTTCTTCGTTGTGAAAGCACTAAGCTCTTTTATAAAAGCTCGCACATTGTACATATCGTGCTAAAAAAAGCTTAAGCGACATTATTTAATAAACATCATTTTTTTGGGCGATAATTAATTATTTACGTTCGCAAGTAATAAATTTTTGTCAAAAACTTAAGTTTGAAAAGTATATTGCTTAAGCTTTTTTGGCAATCATGGCACAATATTACTTAGATGTAGCTTGTTTAATGTATAACTAAACCTTTTGTATTCATCTCAGCATCTCGCAAAATATAACTAGCGATGCCATTTTTTCATTTGCTCTCTTAACAAAAAGACTTACTTTAAAAAAAAAGGAAAAAAAGTTAATTATCAAAAAAACTAAGGCAAAGATAAAAGCGTCTTGTGCTTCTAATTCTCTTTCTCTCTGTTAAGCACATAAAACGAATCTTTTGCCAACACTTATTTTAAATGATGCATAAAATCTTTAAGCCTTAATACATGTTGTTTTAACTTTAGCCGTTCATGTGCTGCAGATTTTCTCATTCATTTTATTGTTCTTTGGTCTTATGTGCTTACCAAAAGAAAGTAAAAATAAAAAAAAAATAAAGCAATTGACAATTTGTGATTGCAGCAGTGAGAAATCAAAAGGTAAATTGTATTCTTACTATAAGCAGGGGAAGTAGATTTTTAGGGATTTTCTTTCGATTTAAGCCCATTTTATGCTCAAGTAAAGTATACCTCTTCATACCAATCTTCTGTTGAAAACATACAACGCAGATTTTTAACATTTCCCATCATATCACAGTCGGCATTTGCCAAAGTGTGTCATGAAAATAAGTTGAAGATTTGATTCGCTTAAGTTATTCTAATTCCAACGTTAATAATCATTAAGTAACATCAACTCAACAATTGTCAAAGGATTTACATATTTAAAAATTGACAGAATTTTGAAACT
This sequence comes from Tachina fera, assembly GCA_905220375.1. NCBI lineage: Eukaryota > Metazoa > Arthropoda > Insecta > Diptera > Tachinidae > Tachina > Tachina fera. Next base: position 185,695,759 of record LR999963.1, read on the forward strand.
TTTAGGCCAGGGGAATAAGAACAAGGAAAAAATTATATATTCAAGAAAGGAGAAAGAAAACATTCTTTAAATTTTAAGTGTGCTATAACAATATATTATAATAATATAGTAGACTTTTTAATTCATTTTAGCATAAAATCTATTTAAGCCTTAGATCTTTTATAAATAGATAACAAATTTATTTATTTATTAACATAGCGCTGCAACTTTGTGTAGCTTCTTGACGAAATAATAAATTTGTTTTATTAAAAGCAAATGAATAAATTTATTGTCTATTTATAAAACATCTAAAACTAAAATAAAACTTAAATATATTTCATATCACAAGCAGTCACCGACTTGTTAGAAAAATGTATAAAAGAAACAACATTTATATGGAAAAATGTTGAATTACATAAACAATATACATACAAAATTTGTCAACGCTTAGCGTGCACCTGTCAAATCCCGGGATTTTTCTTACAGATTTCTAAACTAAATTTCTAGACCATCTATTTCTTTGTAATATGGAAAGCAGAGCATGAAAATAAGTATAAAAAAGGTTTTTAAGCAGCTCAGGTTTGGGGAACATCTCCCGCGCCATCGTAATTATTTCTTAAGTGCGGTCAGGCTTGTGTTTGTTGTTTGGACTTCTAGAGTTTTCCTTTCACTCGCACTGGTTGACTGATCTGCCACGGATTACCGTATAATCTTGCGGCATCTTGTAGAATTTCTTTAACAACCACGTTGCTACTTCCTATGTGAAGGCAGAGGTCGTGTACAGTCCGTCACAAAACTTTATTAAAATACTGTTAATAACATCTTGGGCTCCGCCCATATTTGTGCAACACCATATTATGCAAATTTACTTTGCATTAATATGTTTAATAAATAAATAAATCAATAAATAAGTATAAGGAAAACAGGTGGCTTTGCTCTTTCAAACAAAATAAAACCAATGAAAATTATTGCGCTTTTAAATTATGTTTTATTTTTAATTAAAAATTGTAACTGATTTCAAATGAATCCAGGCTTAAAAGGAAACAACAACAACATAATTTAATTCATTTGACAAATAAAAACGTTTCGCAAACGTTTGCTGACTGATTTACGCATTGTGATTGATAATGTTTTAGTACGATATAAATTTAGCTTTTATTTTTGAGTGAAATTAAAAGACAACTAACGAACTTTGATGGTTTTATTATGTTAAAAATATATTTTTATAATTATTTTATAACTAACACCGTGTTTTCATAAGTCAGACAATCGAATCGTCTAGAAAATTTTTATAAAAATCACTTAGAACAAATAATGCTTTTCATACAAGTTTGTACTTAAGTCGACCATCTGGTTTGTGGAAACTTGCTTTCTTACACTACGTTAACTGTTTTTTACAGGAGAGTCAAATAACTGAACTACTTAGCTAGAGACTAGCAAGAAAAAGTTAATTTTCTTTATTTTTTAAGGTAGGATCGAACTGGTTTTTAATGAAAATATTTCGTGACATCATAGATGTGTAATTAGAGAACCCGAAAAAAATCTAAAAAAAATCATGTACTCAGGACAATTAAACGAATTTAGTTATATGTGAAAAGAAGGAAGTCAATAAAAAGCCAATTGCTTTGATTGCATTACTACGAACACTAAAATCGTATTGCTTTGGTCTATTGTCAGCAATAGTACTATGAGCCTCGATTAAATTACGCACAGTGGTCTCCGAAGAAGCCTGATTGTGATTGTGCTGCTCAAATTTTACAAAGTGAAACAGTAAAATTTTCACCATTTTGATAGAAAATTTTTACAATTAAAATTCTTCGTTTAAGAGTGTAGCGTTTCATGGTTCAACTTTTTACTCAAAAAATGACAGCTAAATTGTTGAAATTTCATCCTTCGACAGCCAATTTACACTCTAACCTACACGCAAAAAAAAAATTTGGTTGAGGTAACCATAATCAAATAGCAGCATACCATGAGAGACATATATGTATGTAGTTTAATCATTATATTGTCAATAGAAAAGCAAACTTTTAATAATATTATTATCCGAACTAATAATAATATTATCAACAAAAATATTGAACTTTGTTACAGCTAATCTTATTATTGTAAATATGACAACACTATTGTTAGATGTGACTTAAATATAATTAAGACTCACCATACCATGTTTTTATATTATAATAATATTGTTAAATACGACAACAGTATTATTTAATATAATACTAATATTTTGTTTCTCAATCATATGTATCTTTTATTTAAAACAGGTGTTCGTTAATCCGAAATAAAAATAAATTAATATTGTTGAAATAAAATGTGTATATAGAAATGTATACTTACATATGTGTATACTCGAAATACAGACACGCCTGTTTAAAGAGATGAACATATGTTCGTATGTATATGTTTTTATTTATCTACCCTTTCGTTTGTATGTACTTTATTTATTAATTTAACACGACGCGTGCAATACCGATAGCTGACAAACGAAACACTAAACTGACAGAAGATGCTTCTGAAAAAGATTTTTTTAAAAACTTAAAATAGTATGGTTTTGGATAACATTATATTATTATTTACATTATTTTATTTTTAAATATGTTGCAGTCATAAATTAAACCATATCACACTTTTTTATGAATATAATAATGTAATTATTAAATTTAAACATTACTTTGCTTACCGTAACAATAATAACAATAACAATAACTTGTTTTCAAAGACCACACATTTGTTTCCGAGAACATAATATTTTTTTTTCGACCATTCTACAACCATATACTTTCTTGGCGTGTACAACTTGCTTATCCTTTACCTTAAATTCAAAAGAAAAATAGCAATAATCAATTAAAAGTTTTATAAAATCAATTAAACGTTTGATTAAAAATTTATTTAGTAAAACGTTTAACATAGAAGAGTTAATCAAACTTTTGTTTAAAAATATAATTAATTAAAATCGTGATACATGCCTAAATATAATTAAACTGGAATGAATTTTAATCAGGAATAATTTATTAAAATTTTCCAAGCTTACAGAATGAAAATTGTTCCATATTATTAATTTAAAACTTTAATGAATTATGTGTTCTTTATTTCAATTAAAGGTGTTGATTGGACCAAAAAAAAAAAAACAAAGTGTGTCCGATCACGGCCGATATGTATAAATTGGTTTTTAATATTGGCTTATGGTAACTTAAATAAGATATATAAATTTTTTTTAAATATATGAAAAACTGCATCTATAGTAGTGGAATTATTAGTTGTGTGGGTTTGTGGAGAATTTCTCATATGGAGGTAGATAACGTCAAATAAAAATTTTGATAAAGCTTGCGACTGTGGGTTTGCAAAATTTGTACTAAAACCTCCACCCATAATAATTGGCATGAGATGGAGATTATTACACAATTGTCATGCACCAGCATCAGTGTAAGGCAACAGTACGTAATGAAGATATGTTATAATGTATTACTATAAATTCTTTATAAAGACTGCTATATATATTTTAAAGAAATATTTGATATTTAAAACGCTCTTTTATTTACAAGCTTATATTTATTTTATATTTTTCAACTTTTTAACAAAATTATCCCCACTGGCAACACTATTACACTTCACAAGCAATTTCTATTAAAATAAACATTGCTCCTGAAGGTATGCTTTAAAATTTGATTAAGTGTATTTCTATGCAGCTATTAAAATTCGCTGTACTTTTTGTTGGTATAATTACACTAATATACTCATACATAGCTCACACAGATTCGATAACGCTTTACGATCTTACTCAAAATTTTTGATTGTATTGTGAAATAGACTCTTACCCCCTAACGTATAGATGTTTACACATAAAAAATTTGGTGCGTGTTTTTCCTAAATATTCTAAAATTGGTTTGTAAGATCTTATAATGACTTAGATATTTTAAATTATTATTAATATTTTTGTTTGAACTTATTTGTTTCTCTGCTTCTGATTATATATTATTCATAAGATATATTTTTTTTGGAATTAGTGAGCAAATAACATCAGCTTATGCAGACGGCTAGTCAAAAATAGGCAAACCATTCGGAAAGACTTTTTTTATAAACGCGCTAAGTTTCTGAACATATAATATTTTTCTATATTTAACTAATATTAATGTCTTACTCTGGACTCATTTTAAATATAATTTTACTCTGCTAAATATTTTCCTTTCAACTTTTATTTTTATTGTAATTCATTTTTCAAAAAACAGCCAGTGGCATATAATTCATTTGAATAAAGAAAGTTACAGAATTTAAAATTAATGAAATATAGAAGAGACTGAAAAGAATACAGGAATAAGCAGGCGCAAAAAAGAATAAAAAACTGACATGTCTTTGAGGAATTTTAAATAATAAAAGCGTTTATATAATTCTTCACCAAAGAAAGCAGTGGTCGCGCTGCTCTTATGAAGTACAATAGAACACAGTTATAACGAACTGTTTAAGGCAACTAAAAATAGTATTTTAAGATTAAATTCTGAAAAAAAGAATCAGATTTGCAATTTAATAAAAAAAATAGTATATATATGTGGGAATATGGAATGAGTTGACTCAAACAAAGCATATTTATCGGAAGCCTTAAGGCATAATTCTAATTTCGTGTGCATTCCACAGGAATGTCAACTTTTTGCAGCATGGGTCACCAAGCAAAAATTCTTGTTTTTTTTTCAAAGAAAACGAATTTTTTTTTACTTCTTTATATATTTGTGTAGACAAAATTGAGTGACATTTTTCAGAAATACAAGGTTAATTGCTTGCTGTCGCACAATACAAAATAGTGGAATTTCTCAAAGAATTACCCATATTTAGCATTGTGACAACTGCAACTTTCAACTGAAATATAGTACAGCATAATAATGCTAAGTCTACTTGAGCGATTATTCCATATTGCCACAGATATAATAATATTATTCTTTGATTATTTTTAGTTAATTATAGAAAACGATTATTTTTATAAAAATAGTAACCAAACCATAAGTCGTTTTAACCAAACCTTATTGTATTTATAATAAAACAAAGCAATACAATGTCGTTTCTTAGAAAAATATTAGAAAGCTGAAATGGTAAAACACACAAGCCTGAAAGCAAACAAAATTATATACAAGTATTTTATTAGAAAAATAAGATTTTTACAAGGAAATCAAAGCAAATTAAAAAAGAATAAAAATGACCCTAAACATCTTCTTCGCTACCACTTTACCTTGTTCTACAAGACAAATATTCCCTAATGATGTTCCGAGTAAGTTTGTATTTTTTTTAACAAAAATACAAAAAAAAACCCAGAACTGCAGAAGCAAAGTAAACTTCATTTAAGAATTTTTCATGGGAGACAACCACAAGCAGTGCAGCCAAAGCTTGTTCGTCTTATCCTTAAACTTTTTCTTAAAATAAAATGGTTAAGCAATTCTCAGAAAGATCTCCTCGTACAATTTCAAAACATTAAGAAGACAAAAGCAGCAGGTACGAAGTTCATTAATTTAAAAGAAGGAAAACTAAAACAAAAAAAATTAATTAAATTGAAATCCTACGCACAGACCCACACCCACAAAAAACAACATTTAAATTTAATGATATTTTTGTTAAATTACACTAAGTAAATCCTTTTTTATTTAACCCTAAAAAGTGTAAAAATACCAGGAAGTAACGGAGTAGAAAAAAAATATTCACTTGAAATGCTGCAAGTTAGTAGAAACACAAAGCGTTTTTACAATAATGAACTCTTAAACACCAAAAGTTTTTAAATTAAAAGTATATTATGCTAGCGCAAATAATTCTTATATGTTTTATAAGACAAGGCTCGAAGAACAAGCCTTTCTGTTCTTGGGTTTCTTTTAAAATATTGGAAAACTAACTTGCCAACATAATATTATTATGCTTTTGAACGGCGAGTATGCCAAAATTATAGAAACCTCAGAAAATATGTAAAAAAATATACAACACCAATACCAAAGTTGGTATTGAATATCACAAACATTAATAAATTTTATAGCAAAAGTTTGACAACTTTGAATAATTTTTATAAAAGCTTCCCCCTAAACTTCGTTGCAAATATTTATGCGCAAATTAGCAATAATTCTTTTTTTTAAATATTCACGGATTTCTGAGCAAATTAGCACAAAATTAACACAAATTTCCACAAATTAATTCAAACGTGCAGAAGTTAGCACAAACTAACACAAATTTTCCCAAATTATTGAAACCACCAAATACACAAAAGTAAGTAAGTAAGTAAGTTTAAAAAATATTTTGTACAAATTTGCGCACATTTCTATATGGTCTTTGAAAGAAAATCTAAAAAAAAAAAATTTCTAGAATTTTATTAGATTTCTAATAGAATTTTCATATAAAGCTGCAAAAATATTTATACCAACTCGAAAAACTTTTTGTGTTATATGTGCAGATCTTATAAAATTCTCTTGGATTTTAAAACTTAAATTTGCAAATAAGCAATAGTTCTTCTTTAAAAATATAGACGGATTTGTGAGCAAATTTGCATAAAATTAGCACAAATTAGCACTAATTTTCAGAAATTATTGAATGAAAAGAATTTCTAAGAAAAAAGATAAAAGTATGTTAGATTTTCCATAAATTTTTGAACAATTCTTAGAAGCACTTTGTATAAATTGAAAGAAAGTCAAAAAAAAATTATGTTTAAAGTTTGCACAGATTACTGTGAAAATTTTTATACAAAGCTGCGTAAATTATTATACGAACTCGCAACATTTTTGTGTGATCTGTGCAGATCTCGATATGAATTTTTCTTTAATTTGAGAACTTAATAGAACTGCTGACCGAACTTGCATGAAATTAACGCAAATTTGCACCAATTTTTGAACGAAATGTCATAGATTTTTTTACAAATTAACTCATATGTGCACAAATTAACACAAACTTATACAATATTGCACAATTTTACTCAAATTTACACAAATTATTGAATGAAAAAACTTTTATCAAAGTCTGTATGTTAAATTTTTAATAAATTTTTGTGCAGTTTTTCAAAAATATTTTATACGAGCTTGCGCAAATTTTTACATAGTTTCTACATAGCAAGAAAATTAAAAAAATGTTCTATATAAAATTTGCACAAATTTCTATGGGAATTATCGCAGCATAAAAATTTAAGCGAACTCGGAATAATTCTTGTGGAATCTGCGCATATCGCGGTTAAAACTTCTGTTCATATATTCAAGGATTTCAGGATAAATTCAATAAATATGCGTTAATTATATGTAAAAATCTTAAGAATTTAAAATTTTGTTTTTAAAAATCCTCAATTGTGAAATAACAAAAGATTTCTTATTTCTTTTTTTTTTTTAAAATAATGTTGTGAAGTAAATTTTAAACTCATTTACCGGAAAAAAAAAATAAATAATTTTGTTATCCTTACAAAATTTTCCTTAAAGAATAGAAACTAAAGTGATTAATAAAAAACATATTTCTGATGATTTGTGCTTGTCGAAATAATTTAACTGTATTATTATTTTGTTAAAAAATTTTCATATAATTCCTTGGTTTGCGCAAGTTCTTTTTTAACATTTTATTTACCTTTAATATGAAGTAATTTCTATATGAAACCGCATTAATTTTCGTGTAAATGGGCGAAAACTCTCACACAAGTTTTCACAAATTTTATTACGAGTACAAAATCGCAAAACTTCTTGTACAACTTTCGCAGATTTCTATTCAAACTTCTGGGGGAATATACACGGACTTGCAAACGAAATTGCACAAATTTCTGTAAGCCTGAAATTTAGTCAAATGCAGGGGAAAGAGAGAGAACTGCGATAGATTTCTTTTGAGAACTCAGCTTACAGTTTTAGTTCAATACCTTAAAAAATTTATAAACTTTAGTTTAAATACTAAAAGTAACAATTTTGTCATGGTTTAATAAACTAAAGAAAAAATAATGCGGCTTTTATTATTGGAAAAAAATTTGGTTTGTCAAAACTATAAAAAGCCCTGTGGAGAAATTTTAATCTAAAGAGGAAATACGAGAGAATATATAAAAAATTGTCTAAAATATTTGTAAAGAGTTTTAAAATTTCTTCATATTTTTCTTTTAAAAAAATCCTTTTTGTTTGCTCATCTGAAACAGAAGAACTCTGCAGCAAAGTTTATTATTGAAAATAAAACAATTTTATTTTACAAACTAAAACGCAAAATTTTTACTTGTAATTAAATATTTTAAATATTATTTTAATACAAAAAAAAACAATTTGAAAAGAGCATGCAAACAACTCGAGAATTACAAGCAAATATTTTTATAGTCTCAGCATTTATTTTTTTCTGTTAATGTTTTCAACATCTTTTAAGTTTATTCAAATTTCTTTGCTAAACGTTTTTAATAAAATGTTTTGCTCAAATTGTTTTATTTTCTCTTCCATTTCGTTCATCTCCTGTCCTTTATCGTTTGTTTGTTTTATTTTTAAAATACATTTTTTTTCAAACATTTTTGCAACATAAATTGTAGTTACGTTAGTTCAGAGCGTTTGTGTAGTTTGCAACATCTTGTTATCCATTCAATTTACAATAGTGTCGAGTCATTGTTCAAATAAAATGCAGCAATTGTTTCGTTTTACCTTTTGTATGTATTAATGTGTGTGTGTGTGTATTAGCATGCGGAATACATAATCTGTTTGCCAACATGTCTCCCAGCCTAGAAAAGATGACTAAATACGTTCGTAATAATGATGGTGATGATGATGACTGAACAGATAATTGTGTTGTAGTATTTAGTTAAGGCTTACAAATGAGTCGGTATAAGGAAGCTGAAATTCTCTAAATGACTTTGTCTGTCTTCGAGTGTGTAAGTATGAGTGTGTGTGTGTGTGTGTGTGTTTTGATATTGCAATTCTTTTCTCATTTTGTTGCACATACACTACTAGTGCTGCCTTTGTATTTGTTGTTACCTTGACAACATATTTCCTTCATTTGCACTTCCATTTCATGTTAAAGGATATAATTACGTTTAACAAAATCGTGCAGTAATCTCCTGTTCCCGTTGCAGGAAACTGAAGCAAGTACATTTAATACAAAATATTGCATTTGTGTAGGCATGTAATTGTATGTATGTATGTGTGTTAAACTTTGTATGCTGGTGCATTTATGTTGACTCTAACAACGAAGCCAGCGAAATATATAATTATGATTAAAATGTGGGAAGCAGGGATTTGCCCTCATACGAGGGTAGCCTGATTATTGCCTTTTTGTAGAGTTAATTTGAATGATTCTCTGTTAAAATTAAAATTTTTTAAGTAATTTTATTTTTACACTTTATAATGACTTTCCAGATTGTCGTCATACATCTTACCTTTGCGAGTAGCTGCCAGACTAAAAATGTTTATTTTCATATTGCTGTTGTTGCTTTTGTTTTAATAGTTCTTAGTACTCACTGCTAGTACAAGTATCTAATGCAGACTCACAACAACAAGACAAATGTCTGCTACAACATGCATACATACCTATGTATGTATATACATCATGTCATGTTTCATGGCAATATATAAAATTTTTTCTGGTTTTTTGCTCTATTTTTTTAAACCTACAGTTGTTTTCTTTACAAATATTCGTATTTATGTTTATCCCAGCAAAAAATATGAGAAAACAAATTTCTGAAAATATAGAATTCTGCTGGCATTCAAATGTCAAGCTAATAATGCTTTTCTTACACTTATACCTTATTTATATTATGCATATTTTCATGAAATTTGTTTGTTAACTGCAGCACTAAGAATGGAGTAACATAAAAAAAATTATTTAGAATAAATCTTTAAAGAATTTTTGGCAACTATTTTCAGCTGATTTATTTCTCTACGACTTCTATTGACAAATAGAAAAATTGTCATGCAAAGTATATCATGAAAAAATTCATAATGTAAATTGGTTATTAAATAAATAAATTCTTTATACACCGACTAGAAAGAGACAGGAGAAGATAATGAAAAAAGCAGCCATAATATTTTGTTCTCTCGGCATGAACTAGAAAGTTGCTCAACTAAAATTGCCATGTGTGAATAGAGACCCTTTAGGCAGCGCATATGGTAGAGATTTAAAATGATTAATGAAACGAAGAATAACAAGTCGGTAAGGAACAAAAACAATTTATAAATATAACCCGATAAAACAAGATAACGATTTTATTACATCAAAGCTCTATAGAACTTCCGATAGGGTTAACTGTCAGTGTCATTAGTGCCATACTGTGATCGTTGTTTGACATCGTATATGAACTGAAACTAATCTCCAATAGACCCTAGCGGATCCATTACATTTAGAAGAATGCATCGTTGGGAGCATTTTTCAATCTTGTGACATCAATGGACCGTATTTATTCATTTATGAATGCAGCGGAAGCTTGCTTTGCGGTCAATGGAGACCGTCAACGTATCATAATAAAAAAAATTATTGGAACATATGACCAGAGAATGACAAAGTATATTTTAAATTACCTTTATAGCATTGGACGTCTATGAACGCGTTTAGGTAAAAAATAAATTAAAAACACGCCCATATAGAAACCATAGCTGTTAAGTAATGACTATTAATCGTTCTTATTACTTTTTTTAAAGGTGATGTATTGATTAAATATGATTATATTCAGTTTCGCACAATTACTAATTGTTCATAAAAACTTCTTAAATTACACAGTTAAAACGACTACAACCTAAATCTATAGACTTTACGAGCTACAATTACGAGTATAAGCAAGAGTGTAAAAATACTCTGACCATTAATCAGCTTTAAATGCGTATATACAGGGCTATTTTATTCATAAACACACATATAGCCACACACACACACCCATACATTTTCCATTTTACTTTATATATACAAATATATGCATACATTGGCGAACGATAAATAAAGATCCCGAGTATCATGCGTATATTTATTTTGTTCTACTAAATATCCATAGTCTGAGTATATGCATATTCCAACTATTTTTAGTTGTAGCGTATATGTTTTCTTTTACATAAACGAAGTGGAGATGCTTTTGCATGTTGGAGTGGGCTATAATCATAGTTGTTTGAAAGAAAATGTGTAAACGTACGATTTGTTTGCGCTATAGTTATTATTATACGCAGTAACTTAAATTAATTTACTTATGTAATTTTTTTTAATACTGGTTTGAACAGAATGGAGCTACAATCCACAACCATCGATTTATTGAAATCAAAATTTGTTGATAAGTTGAGAGAGGTCGAAGGTGGAGGTGGCTGAAGTATTTATCACGTTGACTACAAAACCAAAGTTCTTTAGATCAAGCCCGGTATCCAACAGTCATTAAAATAAAAACTCCACGCTTTTTTCTGATGTGCATTAGTGTCCCTTTATGTCAGTTGTTGTAGGAAAGTTCAAGTGATAAAGATATTAGTGAATAGTCACTGAAATACACTGGCATCAGCGTAAAATAAACAATAAAATTGCTACTAAACACAGCTTTAACGCGTCCCATTTAACACCAGAGGCGCTACAACACAGCAATATAAAAAAACGTGCAAAAACAGAGTTGTTAAATGTCTCTTCCTTCACCACCTGTTTTTTCTATCACTATTATTTTCCTAAAAAACAGTAACTTCTAGTAATAGTAGTAAGGATTCACTGACTGAGTCTTACTTCTCTTTAAAACAAAAAAAAAGAGCTCTTTCGATTACTTTTATGTAGCGCAATGTGAAGTCACTGGCTTATGCTGATAAACCAGCAATAATTGCGCATTGGAGGCGAACATTGTTCCTGTTATTGGTAACATACTAATTGTACTACTCGAAAAAGTGGCCCAAAGATGGATGTCCAGAATGGACGTCGTCAAGACGAGATGGGGCGGTCATGAGCCATAAATCATTTTCAGGTATTAACGCCATGTAATAGTCTTTCGTATAATGAAATTTTTGTATTAAACTTGAATGTTTTGTGCTATTTTTTGAAAACTTAAAGTTCCATTGGGATTAAAAAAATATGAAACCAATTTAAAATTGTATTGGGACTTAAAAAAAATACTTTAAACCCACATTTGTGAGCTCCATTCTTTATAATACTGTTTAAGTCAAAGCAATACTTTTTGCTGGGATTTGCTTTAGTATAAATTGAAAATAAGCGTTTATATAAATTGCAGTTCTTTAATAATCGCTCATACTTGTGCTCATAACTGTGCATGTAAAACAGAATTTTAATGAAGTATAAATTAAAAACTAAATGAGAAAATAAAATGTAAATTTCTTCATTCCTTCGTCAAGAATATTTCATATTTCTTTTTAATTTTTATTTTGAACTGAATGCTTTTAAGCATTAAAAATAGAAATTTTAATTATCAAAACAATCTAAAATTTTAATGTTTTACAATTAAAATTTTTTTTTTCGGAAAATTAAGTTGGAAATCAGTTCTAAATTTTAAACTAGAAAGTTTAGTAATTTTTGCTAAAAGACACAAAACGAAAAAATTTTGGAGCGAAATTATTTTTACCTCTCATCTTCTAAAGCATACTTTAGTAGCAGTTCTTCATTCATCCCCTGTCAGTAGTTTTTGAGAACGTTTCAAGATATTTACAAAAACTCATTTAGCTTATTTAAAAAATAATAACAAAAATATAAATTGTATTAGTTTTAATTAATCCTTATTTATTAGAAGATCCAGATAATTTTATTCCAGGTAATCACATAGTTGCACCAATTCATATTCAACCAGGATGATATTTTTTTATTTTATACGAAGCATAAAAATTAATGCGTTTCCTGGAGGTCATGCAACAACTTAGTTCTCATAATATTCGACTTAATGATATAAACACAACTGGGACGAACGACGAACGACGAACGACGAATTTTCGGTTATGAATTGACGTACACACAACAACCAACTTTATCAAATATGAGAGAGGAATTCGGTGAGTCAATTCGTCGTTATTGTGCTTCACACGACAAATTTACGAAGCGAATTCTTATCGACGAATTCGTTGACGTGGACGAAATTCGTCGTTCATCCCAATTGTGTTTAGAGCATAATGTTGCAGCATACACTCGTTAAGTCAAATTGAGAAAATAATTTATATTAAGGAATATACATTGTATTAATTAATTACAGTATTTCCAAAAATGAAATGAAAAAGTAATGCTGATACAGTAACACTTAGTATAACGAATATGTTTTCAAAGTTGTATATTTGTTTATGCCAGAAATTGTAGCATTATATATAGTTTACGGTTTTCACTTAAATTGTACATATGTCAATATGTTAAAGCATATGTCTATATGATTAATTATTTTATAAATCCTTCCAATCTGCTGCTATACATATATAAAATTTTTATTTAAATTCTAAAATGGTATGTATCATTTTGTTTTTCTTATTTGACCTTCTTTGTAAATTTTTGATCTATTTATGTCATATAAAATGCAGTATCATGTTGCAAGTTTTTTTTTAACAAAACAATATATTCCATATAACAAAAACTCAACGTTAAGTTGTGTTTATCCTCTTTACGTTTCTTGCAGTTTGTTGAATGGATGGATAGATGGATGGTTAGGTTTGCTTGATTAGCCCTTAAAGAGTCTAAAAGTTACACAATTTGCATACAAACTTAACAATGTATCATCAATCACCATAAACTTCATTTTTGGTACTTGCATTTCGTCTCTTCCTGCTCAACTATCTCATCACGTCCATGCCACATGTTTCCCTGTAAGTTTATAGCGAACGAATGCTGCTCTTGATGTTGATGTTGTTTCTTCAGCTACTATTAAAAATATATATATGTATGTATATAAATTGTACATACTGTTGCTGTATATTTGATTTTATTTTTAACGTAATATATACTTTTTATAACCATATACATACATACTTACATAGAATAGATTTATAATTCCACATTTGTTGTCAAGAAAATTTATACAAAAAACTCTAATCCCACTGCAGCACTATAGACATCCAAACATATACTTAAGACCATGCAAACTGGTGTTTTGGGATATACTAGCGAACAATTTTCAGTTTTGGTAAATATAATTAAAATTCGATATGCTTAAAAATATGTATAATCATAAAAAACATATGTAATTTTTTTAAAAACAGTTATTAAAATATAAAACCACCTACTACAATATTTTTATAACTTAAATAAAGAAGTTCTGAAATAACTTCTGTTGTCATAAAAAAATTTAATTGAAAAGCCCATCATAAGAAAGCATCATTAAAAAGTACTGTTTTCAAAAATAACTTAAAAAACAGATTTTAAAAAAGTTTCTTTTGAAAATATACTTATTAAATAAATAATTTTTTGTGCCCTTTAATAAAGTATCTCTCTGGAAAAGTACATATTTAAAAAGTACTTTAAAAATATTACTTCTTAATAATATTACATTTAAAAAAATATATTTAAAATAAATTTTATATTGTTTATGTTTGTAAATAAAATAACTCTTAAAACTGACCTTTTGAGAAAGCACCTTTAAAAAGAGCACATTAAAAGCTCTTTTTATTAATGTGCATTTTTAAAAAATTATTTTTAAAAAATAATGGTTGAAAAAGTAGCTTAAAAAAATAAGTTTAAAAAATTTTTATTTGTTTTAAAAGTTCATGTTAAAAAATTAATATTTAAAAGTAAGTTGTTATTAAAAAAGTATATCTTGAAAAATTTATTTTAAGATAATCCCGCCTGTTCTGTAAATAAATTAAATCCACTATTAGGGAATGTTTTTCAGACTTTTCTATAGTTTTCTAGTTTTTAAAGCTTGAAATATCATATATGAAATTAATATAGTATGTCTTATTTGATACACATCAATAGGGTCAATATTTATTTTTGGAAAACGAGAAATTTACTCGGATGGCCAAATGTCTTTTTGTTTAATAGTATATCTTTCGAAAGTATTATCTAAAAGAAGTATCTTAAATAAAACTAAATTCAAAAAAGTACTTTTTGCAAAAAACTTAATTAAAACAAGACAAAATGCGTAAATTTTCAATAAAAAAGTTACTTTTAAAAACAAATATTAAAAAATACCATTAAAAATTACGTTTCAAAAAAAGTTTAAGGGCACTGTTTGTAAATTTTTTTTGATACATATTAAATTTAATGAATGAATGTATTGAAATAATTTCTTAATAATTTTGGAAACAAAAAAATAATATAAAAATGCGATCTTTAAAATCGTACCTTAAAAAATATTTTCTAGAACGGGTCTTTCCAAAAAAATGCCTATTAAAAAATTATTAATAACTTAAAAACATAATATTAAATAAGTACCTCTTAAAATTACCACATTTTAAAAACTGAACTTTTAAAAAACTGCCTATTAGAAAAAAAACAAAAATAATAGAAGGTACTTTTTACACTATTTTTTTAAATTAGCTTTTTAAAATAAATTGTGGAAAAGAACCTTTAAAAAATATATTTTAAAAATAGCTATTTTAAAAGCAAATGTGTATGACAAAGCATTTTTTAATAGGTTCTTTTTTAAAAAAGTACCTTTTTGAAAAAAGTACCTGTTTGAAAAAGTACTTTTTCGTAAAAAAGCACCTTCAGGACAAAATACTTTTTAAAATAAATACCTTTTTGAAAAAGTAACTTTTTGAAATAAGTACCTTTTTAGAAAGTACCTTTTTTAAAAAGTAAATTTTTGAAAAAGTAACTTTTTAAAATAAGTACCTTTTTGAAAAAAAAACCATTTTAAAATAAATATCTTTTTGAAAAATGACATTTTAAAATTCCTTTTTGAAAAAGTAAATTTAAATTAATAGGAAACTAATACATATTTTGTGTCTATTAAAAAAAATTGTTTTAAAAAAGTTTTTTTAATGGTATGTATGTACTTTAAAAAAATAAATTTGTAAAAGAATCTTATTGGAAAAATAGACTTCTTAAAAATGCGTTTAAGAAAAAGAGATATATGTTTTTCTTTGAAACTCCTAATGAAATAACTTAAATATAGAAGTTTTAAATTACTTTTTTTTACTATAGCAAGAAATTTGAATTAAAAAAATATCTTTTAAAAAAGCATCAAAGCAAATGGTTTTTTCAAAACTAGCTTTTAAAATGTACTTACTAAAAAGTACTATTTTGAGAAGGCGTCTTTAAAAAACAAACTTTTCTGATTAAAAAAAAAACTTTAGAAAAATCATATATTAAAATAGTTGGGTTTCTTACAATACATAGTACTTTTTAAAAACCCTGCGTTTTAAAAAAATTATATTTTAAAGAAAATATCGCTTTAATAATGCAATTTAAAAAAAGTATATATTCAAAAAGTATTATAAAAGGATGGGTCTAAGTATCCTACTTTAAAAAAAAATACAACTCAACAAAAATACAACAAATTTTTATTGTCTTTTGAAAATTTTTGTGAACTCCATCATACCAGAGTTGCATTTTATTTAAAAAGGACGGTTGTGTAGGCTAGTGAATCCTAGCTTTTAAAAAAGATTAAATAAAATAAAAAGTCTTCTTTTAAAAACTGTATTTTAAAACGCCCTGTCTTAAAGTTTTCTGGGTATGCTATAAGCATTAAGAACTCTATTAAATTTACGTTTGTTTGGTGTACTTGCACTCTTGTTTGCACATAAATATATTTAGTTAAATTTAATGTTTGATCATCATTAACATTTTTCTCTAATCCCCCTGTTCTCTTTAATGTGCATCTCCCTCAAGGACATTTTCTTGCAAATTTGTACTGAAAAACAAAAATCGTAAATTTAAGTTGTAAGTAAAACTATTATGGATTTTATTACTAAAGCCGATTACTTTGGATGCTGGTAAAATCGAATATTGCATTATTTTAGTATATAGGAAATTTTCCATTGACTGATTTACCTGCTTCTAGTGTGTAGTTAAGGCTTCGCTGTGTATTCGAATGCATGATTTCGGTGTAAATCTTGTTTTCCAATAGACTGACATACATAAATTTGCAAGAGATTTGCTTTTTAGTCAAGTTTTAGTCATTTTGAATTACAGTTGCTAAGAAAAAGAAAAGAGAAAGAAAGGTATTAAAAGATTTATGGAGGAAAAAAAGGGTAAAAAAATGTCTTTTGTAAACACTTACGCACATTAACATTAAATGGCATATTAAAAAAGATGTATGCGACTTGATAAGCATTATTATTTTTTTCTGCTTATTGTTCTAAATCTACTAACTTACTTATCTCTATGCCATAACCATTAGAAAGAATAAAGCAGCAGGTTTCCGAAGTGTTTAAAGGTTAGAAAGTTTTTTCTTTTCCTTTTTTTGTGTTTCCTTACTAGCGAGTTACTTAAAACTTGAAAATAAAACATAGAAAAAATAATAATAACATGTAACAGTGATAGGGAAAGTGAGTTACCAAAAACCAGCTCATCAAATTATTGTATTGAGTTAAAAAAAAACTCCTTTAATCCGTTAGTTACACCAATTCGCCGTGTACCTCTCTTTTACGTTCTCACACAGACACATTTGCGATTATTTTCTGGTATTCAAGGTGACCAGTAGTGCGATTCTAACGATCCGATTTAACGATCCGACAATCGTAATTTTTGTCTATAAATTTTGTAGCTTAAAATAACAATTGTCTGATTCTGAAACTTCTTTTTAACGATAGGACTCAGTTGATATTTTCTGTTGACTTTTGTCGATAAAATTGACAGCACATAAATTATTGTCGCTTAAATAACGACACAGCTGACATTAACCAACAGCGAATATCGTTAAAAATGTTACTGAATACCATATTCTAAAAAAATGTCGCTATAATTATTTTAACGATGCGATTATCGTAATAAAAAGTTAGTAAATCGAACTACGGGTGTTTCAAAGTTATCGGTTAAAACAATATAGAATTCAGATGCAAAAAAAAATTTCAAAATAATTTTTTTACGAGTAATATTTCAAAACAAGTTTAAAATATAATTTTTAATTTTAAGCGTCCTTCTCATTTTGTTAACTGGAATTAATATAAGCAAAGGGTGGGTCAAACCTAAGCCATAATAAAAAGCTGTCATCGTTCTGCGATAACTTACATATATAAAATTAAAACAAACAGCTGGATTGTTTTATTAAGATAGATAATATTCGATTCTAGCTTAATGTAACCTAATATTACCACGTGAATTCTTAACCACGGAGGCTGTTTATGCCAACTAATTCAATTTAGGCATATCCAAGGCAGATCGCTATCAATCGTAATTTTCAAACAGTCGTATGGTTTCGTTAATCAAATCGTATCGTGTTACTTTTGAATAATATAATACAAGTATTAATACTTTTGACGAAAATGCATACCTGGTCTTATATTTCTTTCAAAATTTCAAAAAAATAATAACAACTCAATATGTCAGAGCTGCATTTTCCACAAAAGTATTACTACTTGTATGATAGTCTGAACGGGGCTTTAGTGCAAACGTGAGGCTGTCAGCTGTTATTGTATTTCACTTTGCTTTATACATGTATTGTTGTAAAACAGCAGTTGAAGTTTGCCATGTAAAAATCAACTTTCTGTACATTTTTACGCTTTCCATAAGCTCCAATAAGTTCATTAAATGTCAACAGATTTTGTTAGATGATACACAACAGCACGCTACAATTTGACTAACGAGGACATTAATTTAGGAATACCTAAGATTTTTTGTAACAAAAAATGCCTTAATATCGCCTTCATTGTGATTCTAGTAAAAAAAAACCAAAATTATACTTAACGATTATTTTTAAAATTCAATAAAAAAATAAAAACAAATAAATTTGCACAAAATCATCACTTTGACTAACTAACCTGCTAAATTTTTTAGCCTAAAGAAGAAAATAAAATTTTCTTTCTTCTTTTAATACAAGTTTGTTAAAATCTTTAAATTTTCTGCTAAATTTTAAGATTAATATATATTTTAACATTTGTCAAAATGGTCACCTTGGCAAAGTGACTACAGTTTAAAGAGAAAGAAAAAAATGCGTACCATTGAAAACATTAGCAATGCCAACAACAATTTTATTGCAACATTTAGTTTAATAAGTGATATTAATTGAAATTGAAGAGAAAATCCCATTTACAATAATTGCCAATTTTAAAACAACGTATGAATGATGGATGGATGTCTATACGAATCTATAGATACGTGCGCTAAATTTAAGCAAAATATTTATGATAATTCTTTGCAGAACGCACGTTCTTATTTCAGGTATACAAACTTTTTTTATCCTCTATAAATATTATAATGCTCCCTTTTATGTTATTTGATATTTTCAAAATAATAAAGGAAATATAATATACAAAACGCTGGAAGTAAGACAAAAATATTGAACTAAACTAATAATATTGATTACAGTGAAATCGTTTTAAGTTAAAATATTCAAAACATTTGTGGGCGTTATTGTAGAAAATATCTTGCTCAGGAGGATCTGGCCAAAATACCTCAGGACACGTCATTGCTAAAAATTTAGTGTCACTTTTGTAGTATCCGAAAACTTAAAGTTTCTTCTTATGAATTTGTTTTAAATTATCTGTCGCTTAGTTATATTGAAAACAAAAACAAATTTTCTTATTTTGTTATTGTTTTCAATATAACTAAGCGACAGATAATTTCTTGTCGACATCGTGGGCCAGGCCGTTAATTGTATCAAATTTTCAATTCATATGTTCACAAAAAATTTGAAAACACATGTCGTTAGCTGAAATGCAAGATTACTTAACAACACTTTGTTTAGGCTACAATATCCTTCCGTCTATCCATGTGTCTGTCACAGGCTGTTTTCTTAGAAAAAAGTAAGAGCTACGGATCTGTAACCTTAGCAGAATATATTAAACTTTTGACGCTACAACAACATATATATATAAAAGTTAAAAATTAAAGCGTGTTTCAAAACGAGCAACAAAACATATTGAAATCTTAAAGTTATGTACAGAAATTATTGAAATTTTTAAAGTTAATGCATTTTAATGCACACTACACAAATTAACACTGAAATTTAAATAAATTCAGTGAAGTTCGACTTTGACCCGCGCACGAAGGGTTTCGTACGGACACGAGATATGTAATTCAATACGAATTTTAGCCTATATAAAATATAGTTTTGGCAATTTTTTTTTTCGTTTTTGACGTTTTTTTAGTTTTGGCGATTTTTTATAATTTGACGATTTTTTTAATTTTGGTGATTTATTTTTATTTTGACGATTTTTTTAGTTTGGCGATTTTTTTCATATAAGCGATTTTTTTTTTTTGGTTTTGGCGATGTTTTCGGTTTTTAGTTTTTTTTTATTTTTTTGGCGATTTTTTTCGTTTTGCCGATTGTTTTTAATTTTGGTGATTTTCGGTTTTTGGCGTTTCTTTAATTTGGCGATTTTTTTTAAGCGCTTGTTTCGTTTTGACACTTTTTTTTTTAATTTTATCGATCTTTTTTTCGGTTTTTTAAAATTTTCAAATTCGGTTTTTCAAGTTGGCAATTTTTTTTTAATTTTGTCGATTTTTTTTATATGAAAAATTATTTTGTTATTGGCGCCTTTTCGGGTTTAGGTAATTTTTTTCGGTTTTTGGCGATTTTTTTTCATTTAAGTGGTTTTTTAGTTTTGAATATATTTTCTCATTTTGGCGATCTTTTTCCCGGGTTTTTCAAATTTTCAAATTCGGTTTTTCAAATTAGCGATTTTTTTATTACGAACAATTATTTTGTTATTGGCGCCTTTTTGGCGTTTTGGTAATTTTTTTTTGGGTTTTTGGCGATTTTTCATTTTGTCGATTTTTTTTTTCATTTAAGCGCTTTTTTAGTTTAACACTTTTTTTCTCATTTTGGCGATCTTTTTTTTGGTTTTTGGCGTTTTTTCAAATTGGCGATTTTTTTTTAATTTTGGCGATTTTTTTTTCTTATGAACAATAACAAGCCTTTTGCGCGTTTTGGTGATTTTTTTAGATTTTTGGCAATTTTTTTTATTTTGGCGATTTTTTTCATTTTCAATTTTGCGACTTATTTTAGTGTTAGATTTTTTTTTAATTTTTTGGCGATTTTATAATTTTCGGATTTTATAGTTTTAACGTTTTTCAACATTTCAAACGGTTTCCAAGATGTAGCAAGCTGTCAATATTACATAGTAAAAATTGCATTAACTGATGGACCACCTTTTAATTTAAATTTTTTTAAATTTTAGTGTTAATTGTTGTAGCCTATATAAAAATACACTAATTTTACAAATTTCCTGTGAAGAAAGCGTGTGACGGACAGATGGACAGACGGACAGCGTAGCGAAAACAATAGGGTTCCTTTTTTCACCTTTGGTGTACGGAACCCTAAAAAATCAAAATAAAAGGGTATTGTATCAGCTAATGTAAGCTTTGCACAATAATTTTCTGGAATCTTAAGATGTTTTTGATTTTTTTTTTCAATTATTTTAATTTTAAATCAAATTTTTTAATATCTTACGAGAATATACAAAAAATTGTTGTGACCATTAATGTGTGTGTCCATTAAAGCCGAGAAATTGTTTTTGCAGGCAGCATGTAAGCCAGCAACTACTGTTCCTTATTGCCACAATAGTTTCACAGGTGTAAAATACCTTAAACAAATTATTGCAAAAATTAAAGTTTCCCTACTGTTCAGTGGAATTAAATGTTTTCTTCTTTCTAACTGTTTTCTATTTTAAGAGAAGTTTATTGATTTTGGTCTTTGCTAAATTAGTTTTTAGTTTATATATAAATAACGATAATTTTGTGCTGTTTATATGTCTCTTTTCCCCATCATTATGCTTTCTGTAAGGATATGTTGTTATCATATTTGTTGGCCTCATTGTGCAACATTAAATTATTATGGCTTATGCGAAAATGCCTGCGATACCACAACTACCAGTATAAAATTCAACAAATATTTTTGTGTTGTTTCAACTTTCTGTCAGTGATGTTGTTGTTGTTGTTAAACAAATGTATATAAACAACAATTTAGCCGAAAATATGAGACTACCTCCAACTTAACTCATAAATTCTTTTTTTATTAAACATTTTTTACACGTCCAAACAGATTTTGTTGTCTTGTTTTTGTTTTTCCCTCATTTCCTAGTTTTTTCTCTCTACTTTTTCATCTAATGTAATGTTGCTCTTGCTGTGGTTTATAGTTTATGCGGCATCAGAAAACAAACCTTTAGTTCGGTTATAATTTGCACTATATTGTGCTGGTAAAAACACGAACGAACGCGCCTCCTTTAAAACAAAAAGGCTCAGTACTTCCGCCCCTATCTGCTTTTCGCAGTGCTGCGTGGTACCTTAAATTGTTTTATGTTTAATGGCTTCCCTTGCTAGTGCGCTTTTGTCTTCGGGACTTTCCTAGTTTGTGTGAGTATATGTTTCTGTGTGTGTTCGCGCGTGTTTGTTGAGTATAGTGTTAACTTTAAATTCAGTTGGGTCAAGTGGTTCAGGTGTGCACAAGCAAAACAGATTGTGAAAATGTAACTAAAATTAGTTTAATGGTGATATTAGAGGTTTTCACAAAAACATTCATACAACCTGAACGTTCATTTATTACCTCTTATTCTTGCATTTTTATTCTTCTAAATTTTTTTTTGGCGCTTTGTTAAAAAGATAAAATTCTTATTTAAAACATGAATGAAGAAAAAATACTAAATTGTGAATTGTAAATGTTCACGTTGAAAGCTTTTTGTAATTATGGTGAATAGTCGTTTTTTTGCTGTGGTAAAAAACTATAACGAATTTTCCAAACTGAATGGAGCGCGTAGAAAAGTTTTAGTTTAATCTTATTTTGCATGCACATTCAAATACACACGTACACAAATATTGCATATATTTATTCTATTGTTACCTGGTGAAGTTTTCTTGAAATAGAATGAGAGAGAGAGATAGGAAGAGAGATAGAGAAAAGAACGAAAGGATTCAGCTCGTTGAGGAGCTGGAGACGAGTAACAAAATGAAATTAGTTGCATGTGAGCTTATTCTAATATTAAATACTATAAATCGAGTTTTTGCGTGCACGAGAGTAAACGTAAAAGTTCTTAAATCAAATTTTGAAAATTAATGTAAGTGATATTTTTCGCAGACTGAGAAGCGTATTTATTGACGTAATGATATTTGAGTAGTATGAACTGGAAAAATGGGATTATTACCAATAAAAATTCTGCTATAAATCTGTGGACAGAAGAAAGCTCAAATGATATTTTAATATTATAAATTATTTTTAACTTAACATTCGTTATAACGCTAATTTCATACTGAGCTATGCTTTAATTTTATTCAAGGATAATCTCTGCACTTTTATCTAAAATGTAACGAGAAATATTTTTGTGAAAAACTTCAACACCCACACCCACGCAAGATGGTAAAATTGAGCTTTCATCAAAAAAAAAAGCATTCAGCAAATTGAAATCAAAACAATTCACAATATCGCATTTGCAATGATGGCTGAGTAAATAAAGCAGAAATTTGTATCAATTGACACCACACACAGTGAACCAAACACAATAGAACGCAAATGATGAAGGTTTAGTGGTCTTCGAAAACAGCTAGTTGTTCTGTTCAACTATGTCTTAGTCAGAATATTTACAACTTAGTTTGGGTGTTATTTGGTCATTAATAATTACCACATGTAATTTGGCCTACAAAGCGATATGAACTTTAGTCTCTTCAAATCATAAATATAGAAACTCATTTTATTTTCTTATTTCTTAACAATAAAAACCTTATAGAACATGTTTAAGTTATAAAATTTTTTTTTTAATATATTGCTGTAATTTTCAAATTATATATTTATTTGAATGCCAGATGATCAAGCGTGAACATTGTACTTGTTCACACTTGCGGTTTGGGTAAATGATGTGTTCATTATATAAAAGGCTACGATTAAAACTATAGGAATTGTTGGAGAATATTTAACCCTTCCAATTCTTTCATGTAGGGGATCCAAATCATTTTATAAGGGTTACATAACGGACTAAAATATTCATCAAAAATCTTTTTCTATAATTTGGTTAAATAAACATAAGCTTGAAATTGAAATTTAGCACCGGCAAAAAGTGAAATGCATTTAAGTGCTAATTTTTAATTAACTCACATTCATAATTTAGGTAAAGAACATTTTCAGCACTTTTATGCAAAAGCCTCCGTATGGTTCAGTTTTCTTCCTGCCTTTAAAGTAGAGTAAAAATTTACCTTCAAGGGAGATATAACGAATTAAAATCCTCTACAAACTATTTGCCATTATATTCTACTAAAAGTTTCTGAATAAACAAAAGCTCTTAATGCAGAATTATTATAAAACTTGGAACTTATTTTACATTTTAGGCAAGTGACACTCTCAGCATTTGCACAGAAAATTTTTTTTCGATAACTACGTTAAATTTAAAAAAAAGCCAATAAAAAATATTATTGATTCAATTAAACTTTTGCTTAAAAACTACATTTAATTAAAAATATAATTGACTCAATAAAATTTGTAATTGATTTTATGTTTTTTTTATCAATTAAACGTGTTTATCACTGGATTTTTTTTTCGTTTGTATGTTAAATCTAGAGGCAAAAATGTTTCTACAATTTTCCATTATATAAAAAACCCCGATGAATTTTTATACTTGTACAAAAAAAATAAAAAAAAAATTTTCGTACCAACCTTACAAAAACATACATATGTATACACATACATGCATAAATATATAAATTCATACATTCATATATGCATTAGTGCACTGCGTAAACAGTCTTGAAATGTAAATACGTCTTGCTTTTTAAATGTATTGTCGTTTCATGTACGAGTATTATACTAAACCCATACTAAATGCTGTCGTTTAATTAGCGAAGCACGATAGATGAATTGGTGTTCGTGTGTATGAGTGTTAACAACCGATGTGGCGAAGACTTCTTGTTCGCAACAAACCCTCAAAAGGAATAGTGTTGATGCGTGTATGCCTGTTGTTTTGCATATTGTATGTTCGAGTGTATGCGTGTAAGATGTATATGGTAAGCTATTATGTGTTTAAGGCATGGCTGTGCATTTCGACAAACAAGTGTTTAGAAGCCACACCCCATTTTATTTTATGCAACGAGTCAACATGCGTAGCGGCTGTATTGATATTTTTTCAAATTCAGTGGATAATATAAATGATAGAATTAAGAAAATACTTTTCGATATACAATGTCTTTTATGTTATCAAACATATACGAGGCAGTTTTTATTATTTAGAAACATTGTTAGACTTTTTATATCAATATGATGAAGAAAAATTAGGGAAATGGTTGCAGGGGAAGAAACTAATGAAAACAAGTTATATTTTAATTAATGAAAATAAATTTCAAGCATAGTGACCTTATACATATATTATTATGTTTACCGATGGAGTTTTTATTAAGGAATTTACTATTTGTTTACTTGATAAAGTCCGAACATGTTCAATACATTTTGTTTATTAAAAACTTAAATTTTAAGACAGCAAAAGGTGTTGAAAAATTTATTATTTTTTTACCAAATAAAAAAAAATAGTAAATTTAGTGTGAACTATACCCAATTATCTTTTTTTCAACCAAAAAAAATTTTTGTGATTAAATTTTAATTAAAATATTTGCACACACTAATGTAAATGCATGTATGAGTGTGTATGTGCGCAGAAATTTAAAAGAGCACATACACAACGTGTGTGCGTATGTACATGCATGACTTTTGTATACGCGCCCATGCTTATAAAGAAGCAAGCATAACAAATTTTTCCGTAATTTCTTGTTTACTCTTATACCTGCAATAACTGCAACAAATGTATTGCCAACAGTGTTGTTTAGCGTTTGTATTAGAAGATTTCGCTGTAATAAAGCATTTTAAAAAATCTCTCACATCTTAAAAGTTCTTGTAAGTTGTATTTTGCAGGAGTCTAATATGCATGCACTTGACTACATGTGCATGCATCATTATGCATCTAAGTCTTATAACGCTCATTTAGCACAACAATGTCATAACTAAATAAATTAGGTTTGGTTTAATAATGCAGAATTAATTCTCATGTCGTTATTCATAATCAGCCGTATTGCGTATGTAACTTCGAATATTCGACTAGTCGAATTTTGTCCTAGATTAAAGAAACCTTTTCCACATTTCCTTTAACCTAGTGGAAAATTCTCGTAGATGAATATTCGACGTGACATACGCAATACGGGTGATTGTGTAAAAATTTTATACAAATATCTTCTACTATACTCAGCTCTTGAGAGAAAAATATAAATTCCTTTTTCCTTTAAATTGTGTGTGATTTAGAAACTTTAAACACATTTTCTGTCAAACTAATTTTTTTTTGAGTTATGACCTTCTTGAAGTAAATGAGCTTTATTTGTACAATTTAGCATAATAAACTTTCTCTTTTCTTTCGTTGCTAAATCGACCTTAATGATGTAGATCTTGAAAAAAAAATCTTGTGTTTTTTTTCTTTTCTTTATTATTATATTGTAAAGTTATATGCCTTAAAAGAAAGTTGGTTGCCTTTTATATATTGTAATAAAATTAAATTTAATGGCTGCAAACAATAGACTCTCTTCTTAGCAGCATATTGCAGGAGGATGGATGATTATGGCAAAACAAATTTTATTTTTTTAAATGACATTGAATGTTTAAGTAGCACTTAGGGAAACTTATGGATTTAAAATATCTCTGGCTTGGATTTTCATTATGAATACTTAAAGCTTTGGAAGTCTTTGAGGACTTTTTGTTATTAAAAAAAATTTATTAGATATTCATTAATGTAAAAAGAAAAAGATTAAAGTTTGCAGGTGATTTTTAAAGCTTTAAAAATAATTTAAAAATTATAAAGTGACTTAAATTGTTGGTTGTGAGGCAACTTAAAAGATGGTAAGATATGGATAAAACAGACCTTCTTCATTATATTTTTAATAATTTTTACATAGTCTCAGAATAATTAGAATAATTAAACTTTTTTTCTGTAATTTAATTGTTAATAATTACTAATTACTAACTTAATTATAAGTCGTTCTAAGAGTTGGGACTAATGGCGTTTTCTTCTATAAAAAATAAAGGCAAAATATGAGAAGAGAAGGCAATAAATTTGATACTCATTAAGAACTGAGGATTACTTAGGAGGAAGTACTGAAAATTTTAAGGTCACATAACTTCTTAAATGATATCCCTAAGCAGATTGCTTTAATGAAAAAGAATACATAACATTTAGCACTTTTCAGCAAAGAAAAGGCCATAAAAACGTATAAGTTTTTTCTCTTTGGGGCTTTAGAAAATGATGTTTTCTATTAAATAACACCAACGTTCTTTAAAGACCACAGAAATTTAATTTTCGTGCAGTGCTTCGAAAATTGCTATTGGTTTAAAAGTTTCTGGATTGTCATTCATGATATTAGTCTTAAATTTTTGCGTTCAAAAAAATTACTCTTATCATTATTTTTTCCGTGTTTACATGCATAAATGCATAACTTGCTTACTCAGCTACGAGTATTTAGTTTTAGCAAACCACACATGAACGCCAGGAAAGTATTATTTTAATACTTAAAAAAAATACATGTCCTCAACACCAGCAACAAGGAACAATTTAAAAAAATTTTCAAAGTGCAGAACTTAACAAAAATATTTTATAATTGCTGTAACAAAAACAAACAAAAAATATTTAAAACACCAAATGACCTAAAGTATACGCAGCACTTTGAACAATAACAACAAACAGAAATGTAAAAATTGTTCATAAAAAATGTATTTGTAAACAACACCAGCAACTCCTAAAGTAAATACAGTGGGGCATAGCAGAAACAAATAATTACAAGCAGACATCAAAAAAAGCAAAATAAAGTTGTTCACAGCCATTTGGGAGTTGAAGTGGAAGTACGTGAATTATGTATGGGGAATGAAGAAAAAGTTGTTGTTGTTGTTGTGTTGTTAAATTTTAACAACTAAAAAATATCACAGACTTTGAGCAGGGGCCCGCTTTATTTGTTTAGTAATTTTAAGCTGCAAGAATTTAATGTTCCTTTTACTTTGCTCCCACCATTCAGTTTTTTATTTTTCTGTTTTGTTAAACTGAAAACAATAAAAGTCTAATTCTTAAGCCAGTTTTTAGGCAAACAACACAAAACAAACAAACAAAACATAACACAAGAAAATGTTTACAAAAATTTTAAAGTTTTATGGCCATTAGATGAAAGAAAGTCTGTAGGGAAAATATAAAGCAACATAAAGTTTCATTATAACGCGGAATAAGCCGAATTTGTTATACCTTTGGTCATATATTTGGCTTAATCAGTAGCTGATCTGTATATCAGAGATAAAGTAAAATTCAAGTTTTCAGAAAGAATTTTGCAAGTTTCTTAAACTAGTCGCATACACGGCAATTTTAGTTGAGCAACTGCTTAGTTCATTGTCAAGCGAGAGAGGCTCCGCTCTGCTTTATCTTCTCAACTCTCTTTCAACTAAAATTGCTGTGTATGAACTCAGTGTTACTAGTGGCAACAGCTCATGGTGCATACATAGCAATTTCTGTTGACCAACTTTTTAATCTATGTGCGCCAAAGGAAAATATGGTGACACTTTTATCTATTCAGTATATTTTCCTTTTTCTCCAAAAAATTAAAAAGTTTCCCAACAAACATTGCTGTATACGCACCATAACATAGCGCACACAATTGATGAATTTGTTTTTAATATTACGATTTGAACACAATAGGAAATATTTTGAATTGTTTCTCAGTGTAATACATCAGGTATTTTCTTTAGAGATAGAGTACTGTTAATTCAAATAAAACTCAAATTAGTGATGTTAATATCAAGGAATGTAGCTCTATTTAAAAGATAGTTGTTTGCTTTCTTATTTAAGTTCTATATCGGTTAACTAGGTGTTAACGCCGAGGCACATAGAATCTCTCATACTTTATAAGTCTTATGAGCTCTGTTATATTCTTTACTTTTCTCCGATAATGAAATGTCATAAAGATCGACAACTTTTAATATACTATGTTGAGTGGTTTTACAACTATTAGTTGCTTTTTTAGTTTGTTTAGATTCCGATCTTTTTGGAAAGAAAACTACAATAAAAAGTTTAAGTTCAATAAATAAAATGTAGAAGAAACCTATTAAATCTATTCAATAGTTTCTGTCAAAGTTGACACAATGAGTACTTTTATTGTGTCAACCTCCTTCGTCAGTATAAAAAGACTACGTATAATGCTAGGAACACAACTGGAGCGAACGACGAATTTCGACCACGTCGATGAATTCGTCGATAAGAATTCGACGACGAATTCACTCACCGAATTCCTCTCTCATATTTGACAAAGTTGGTTGTTGCGTGTACAAAGACAGAGAGAAAGAGAGAGAACATGGTTTTTTCGTCGTGCGTCGGCGTACAAAATGGAAATAAATCTATCTCAGAGTTCATCACGCATGACGAATTTCCATCGATGGCGGTGTTGTGTTCATTTTCATATGCACAAATGTGTTTTATTTTTTATCGTTCGTCCCAGTTGTGCTCTTAGCATAACGCACGACGGATTATATGTGCCTCACTCACAAAACTGAAGGTCAATACGAAAGGTTTTCGAATCATCTTAGCATTTCAAATTAAATGTTAGGTTCTTACGCAGCACCGTCAATCTACTTTTCGCTATCTAATCAAGACATGCTACATTTTGTTTTCCGGAAATTGCAAAATGAAAATATACTGACTGACCCGTTCTGACTGATCCGTGTTATGTCAATAGGAGTGAACGTGAGTTATGCAAATTCAGCTATTGTAGTAGTACCTATTGTAGTAGTATTAGTAAAAACTGATTAAGACCATGAGGCTAGATTTTCGTATTACGAATGAATAAATTAAATTAAATTAAATTAAAGTCAAATAGAGAGGACCGATTTCAGATCACAAAAAACAAAAATAATAATAAATAATAATCATAAATCGGCTTTTGATTATCGCAGTACGGCAGAGACTTCACAAAAAAATATTTCTCCAATAAAAACGTTTTAATGGGAAAAGCACAGATAAGGTTAGGAAAGTTGGTGCGAAAAACGCATTTTCACTCGGAGACCCAGTTGGCTCGATTGTGATTATGATGATGGGATGGGAAAAACAGAAATCAATTTAAAATTTGATTGTGAAAAAAATGTTTAATTGATTACATATGTTTATGTTTTTTTTTTAATTAAAAGTGTTAATTGAAGAAAACTTTTTTCCTGTGAAGCTATTCAAAACTTACTTTCAATGAATAAATGGTTATATGCGCGGTCAGGTAGATATGTTGTGTTGTGAAACCACAGCTTTTCTACATTAAGAGTATCAAATTGTGGTGCCAAATATAACAAAAGCAGCAACAACAGTCTTTTCTGCATGCAATGTACAAAGTCTCTAAGGATATTTGTTTTGTAGAGTAAAATTTATTGGATTATTTTTAAAATTAATTGCTCTTATGATTATGAACCAACTTTATAGTACCATATAAACGATCAAATAAACCTGTCAATCAATACATATGAATGTGTAAATATCAGCTGCTTGTCATTTAAAAGAATGTGCACAAAGAAACTCTTCATTTACCGTGTGTATTTTATTGGCAAGTGTAGTAATTTTCAATAAAACGTAATATGTTTAAAAGTTTGTTCGTCCGCGCACCTAACCATCATTAACAAGAATCACAAAGACACAAATGTTTTTTTTTTATCAATCAAAGCAGTCAACGATCAAGTAAGCAAACGTCAAATAAAAAATAAAAATGTTAAACTTAAAAAATAAAAACTTTATGATACTCATGACATAATGCCGACAGCGACAGCACGCTCACAACTGTGATTGATGATTTTGTTTGATCGTTTACAGACTACAGTTAAAAGCATTATACACTTAAAAGCATTATAATAGTATTTATGAGTTGTTTACTAATTTAAGAAATGTTTTTCGCATTAGTTTTTGATATTGAATAAATAATTTTAAATCGATACGAATAGGCTTCAAAATTATATATTTATAATTTATATATTGTTGGAAAAAAGAAAAAAAGTGGTTAAGTCGAGATAAACGGATTTTGAGTTAACGTCACCCCTGTAATTTTCATATTTTAAAGTACTTCTGAGCAAAATCTCAATTATTTTGTGTGATTTTTCAGGAAGTTATAGCGCAATGAGTTGCTACTAATCTTTTTTCGACGCATAATCTAGTAAGGGATACTAGCCTAATTTATCTTATACTCTAGTATAATTCAAACTGAATATATTATTTATAGTGTTTATACACAAGAAAAAATTTTATTGAATAGCGAACTTTCCAATTTAACTGTAAAAAATTCATTTCTGAAAATCTACTTAGATGTTTAAAAGTTCTCCACTGCAAAATAGTAAAATATGACTTAAACACTTTTTTCTGATTGCCACAGTTATATATATGTATCTTTAATATTTATTACATTTTTCAAACTTCCCTAAACTTTTGCAATTAAAGTCCTAGATTAGAAAAATATATATCTGAAAAGAAAATTTCCTAAATACTGCAAGCAAGCTAATTAAGCTATCTCTACCCTTTAGTGTAGGGTGTAGATAATTAAAACAAAAAGAGTTAAAAATTCAATGGGAACATTTTTTAGTCTGCTGCTTTCTGACTTTCTCTTATTGGCTTAAATGGGATTAATTTCCTTTCAGTTGTTCTAAGTCTATTTCATATTATTTTTGTTTCACTTGTTTTTCTTTCAAAGTACGACTATTTACGACTTTGTTTTGTCACTTGTGTTGTTGTTGTTGTTGTTGCTGTTTGAGTAAAGAAAATCCCTTTAATTGCAGCTCACCTATTTTGGCCCGGCGGCAAATGACTTTTTGTTTGGTTTAACTTTTTTGTTCTGCTTTTAGTTTCCTTTACTTCTGTTATTTATTTATGTATGTATGGATTTGTGTTTGTGTTTGTGTTTGTGTCTACTTAAAAGAAATGTTGACGTGCCAGTGTGTGGGAGAGTGTTTGCGTACAATGTTTGTTAGCTATTGTTACAATATTTTATGTTTTTGTTATTGTTGTTGTTGTTAGGGGCTTACTTTTTGTTATTGTTGTTGCCATTGCTGAACAACTGCTGTTTACTTGTTTTCAACTTTTATTTTATAAAATGGTGTTTATCTGCGTGTTATGACCCTTCTTCGTGCTAAATTATTTTTTATTTCTCTACTTTTGTTTTGGGTGGGTGTAAATAATTTCTCGGTGTTTTATCAAGTGTTAAAATAAAAAAACTAAGAGCAAAACAAAAGCCAGAAATGTTCTTAATATCTACTTAATGTTGAGCTTTTTTTTGTAATGTCAGACTTATTTTTACAGGTCAGTTGTTAGTTAATAAGTGAAATTTAGTAATGTTCACGCACAAAAATAAAATACGTGCTCATACCTTGAATTTAGGAAAACATTAACAAAATACCTTTCAGTTTGTAATAGAAATGTTACCTACCACTTTGTTTTTTATGTCACCTGTTCTGCTGGTAGTGGAATTACAACAATTCACTCAGACCATTCGAAGTTGTTAGAGTTACTGAATAAATTTATTTTCCTCTATGGTCAGCTGTGCTAAATGAAATATTATATACGTATTATATTGCCCTCGGCCTTTAAGTATTCAAGCTTATATTTCGTATATTCATTTGTTTGTGTAAAACTTTTCGTTGGTCACAGATAAATAATTTTAGTGAAATACAAAAAAAAAATAGCAGTAATAATAAAGAATGGCTAAAGTTTGTAGATAAAATGCTGTTAAGAGGATTTAGCAATACCTTAATGGGCATTTTAATCGGTTTAGCAATAAAAAGAAAGTTTGTCTTGTGTTTGGAAAGAAGAAAAAAATAATGATTGTGGTAAATCATACAAAAGGCGTATGATTTATTTTATTTGCATACTTTCATTCAGCGTTGCCGCTTTAGGATGTCTGAATAAACATACTTACAGGTCTCTAAGTGTTTATTTGTTAAAGAATATTCTGCACAGAAGAACAGCTAAAAAAAATTATTCAGCATAGCAGACACTTCCGACGCATAGAAATATTTTAAAAAATTATAGAGCATATTGCATACTCGCAAATAATAATTATGGAACAATTTTTTATATTTTCATGAATAACAACGCATATCCAAGAATCGAATTTTTGATGCGTAAACATCTATAGGCTAGGGGGTAAAAATCTTTTTCACAATATTTTGAGTAAGATCGTGAAGCGTTATCAAATCGGTGTGAGCTATGTATGAGTGTATTAGTGTAATCATACAAAAAGTACAGAGAAATTTAACAGCGTTACACTCAACCGAATTATACAGCATACCTTCAGGAGCAATGTTTATTTTAATAAGAATTGATTGTGAAGTGTAATAGTATTGCCAGGGGGATAATTTAAATAAAAAGTTGAAAAGTATAAAATAAATAAAATAAATATAAAATTTTAAATAAAAGAGCGTTTTAAATATCTAATATTTGTTTAAAAGAATTTAAAATATTATTTTATAACATATCTTCATTACGTACTGTTGCCTTACACTGAAGCTGTTGCACGACAATTGGGTAACAATCTCTATTTCATGCCAATTATTATAGGTAGAGATTTTAATGCAAATTTTGCAAACCCACATTCGCAAGCTTTATCAAAATTTTTATTTGACTTTTTTCACTTGCATATGAGCAATTTTCCACAAACCCCTTCAACTAATAATTCCACTACTAAAGATGCAGTTTTTCATATATTTTTAAATACAGTAGAGTCAAAAGTTTATATATTTTATTTTAGTTTCCATAAGTCAATATTAAAAAAAAGTTTCAGTACTAGATGTTTACACATCTCCCCTGTGATCGGACTCACATTGCTTTTTATATATTATTATTTTGTAAAAAAGACAGAACTTGGGATTTTTTTATCAGAAAACAATTATGTACATACATCTATATTTTTGAAAATTATCTTAGGCTTTTTTAGAAAGCTTTTAAAATATAACAATTTGACATCCTACACTCAAAATAAGAAAAATAAAAAACATATGTATCTATGTATGTAGGTTGATAATCATAAAAACATATAGCACATAAAAACTTTGCCAATATGCAAAAATTCACATTTATGCTAAAAGACCGAATCAGTATTTTGATAGAGTATTCGTGAAGTTTTTGGTGCAAGCAGCTGGTAAACAAAATTTTTACTACGCACAGTGAAATAAAAATAAAGTGCTAAAAAGTCCACCACTTTTTAACTAGAGAATCGGTTTTGATTTTTAGAATATAAACAGCCAAGAAGATAATTACGTCTACTATTGTGATTACATAAAAAAAACTAAGAACAATTTGAAGTAAAGAAAATGAAATCACGAATTTAATCAAAAAGAAAAAATTTAGGAAATCTAGTTTTATATATTTATGAGGTATGAGAATATTTTTTGTTTCATTAGCAAAGCTAAATGCATACTATTGAATTGATTTAAAATGTTTCTCAAATATATAATTTTATAAAATAAATTTTTATTGGTAAAAATTTTGTTAAAAAAATTTGATAATTTTAAGAAAATCTCCTTTCCAGCCTACATTTATGTGTAGAATATCAAGAGTTTCTTAATAGTTAGTTACAAAAAATTTATTTATATTAAAAGTCCAAAAAATTTACAAAAAAGAGCGTCGTACAGTTTTTTTGACACATTAAAAAATTTTAAGTTTTGACCAATGCTGGATGTAGGGTGCACCATCAAAAATCTCTTAAACTTTTTTCACAAAAATTATTACTTCTTCTCTCAGAAGCAATCAAAGATCTTATAAATTTTTTTTTTAAATATTCCAAAAAAAATAAAGAACACTTTTTTCACAAAATATGCAAAATTTTCTTATAATTTTCAAAATTTCAAATTGTAAAATTGTTCCTTGCTACAACTTTTAAAATATTAAAAAATATATTTCGTGTGAATTATAGTTAAGTTTTTTTTCCAAATGATTTTTGCTAAGTAATAAATGTACTAATAAAAAAGTCAAGGCCAAAAGTTAAAAAAAACAAATAATTTAGAAACTGTAAGCGATAAAATGGTGCTCTAGGAATGCTTTATTTTTTTCTTTCTTAACATTGATTATCCCACTGAAAAAAATTATTAAGATCGGTCAATATTTACAAAAGTTACAAGCTCCGAAAAAATTCCGAGACCCGCAGTTTCCCACTTCGATTCTCTTTGGAGCTACCCTGTCTTACAACAGGGTGCTTCTAAATACATTTTCTCAAAAGTTCAGCATTTCTTCTTTCCAAAATAGTTGGTTTCATCGAAATTGATTTACTAGTCAAAAAAAAGTTGGGGACTTTTTACCACTTTTTCTATTTCACGCCACTGTGCTACGTGTATACGAACGACTTATTCGCATATAAATTGCAAATAGAGAATTTTGTTGCATAAACGGCGAATTAATTTTTTATTTGCAAATATCTAACTCACAAAAAAATTCCTGATTAACACACTATTCACATAAAAAATGCTTCAGTTTGCCACGTCTACAAATATTTGATAACAAAAAAAAAATAAATAAATATTGCACAAAAAACATTGAAAGAAGAAAATAATGACAATAAAACAAATAGTTATTTGATATTTTGTACATTTACAATATTTTTTTGTCAACATAAACACGTTTTCGATAGAAGTGCTACCAAGTTCTTACTCTTGCTATGCAGTATAAACAATGAGCTATTTTTTTACAAATAGTGCACGTGTAAACGTAGTAATTTACTTCCTTCAAGTTTTAAACTTTTCTTTTTTTAACCTATAATTACCAGAAAAAAAAACTTTACTCATAAAAATTTCATTAAAGTACATGTTTTCATATCACATTAAACTGAAATTCTTTAATATGACATACAAATTATAAAAACCAAAATCGTGAGAAAATATCATTAAAACTAACTCTTCCCAAAAATAGTATTGGCGACTGTACTTAAAATTAAGCATTAAAATCCTTTTGCAAAACATAAATTACTTCTTTAGCATAAGCTTTGACAAATCCTTTAAAGCAGTAAAAAAAAAATAACTCATACATTCCTGTTTATTATGGCACCGTGTTAAGCCACAACAAACGGCATCGCTGTATTGCTTTCATTACACTTAAAGAAATATACATAAATGAAGTTGCAAAAAAATGGGGTAATTAAGAACATTTTATTGTGCGTTCGTGTTAAGCTTAGCAAGTACATGTTGACATGCACACAAACATGCAACAAAATACTCGTAATGTATAAAAAAAAATTTAACAAAATAACCTTTCGTGTTTATGAGTCGAATATACACATGTAGGTGTTGTTCATACAAAGAACATATATTGCATATGCACACTCACACATACACAAGTGCAGTTTTTAAGCAAAATAAAATATTGTTGTTGCTGTCGAAATTGATGTAACTCAAATAAAAGCTCCCGGACAAATAAGTTGCACCAGTCGTTGGGTGTAGAGCTTTTTGTGAGTTTTTAGGTTGTAGTGTAATATGTCAGTAAGGGTGGCAGGAGTGTTAACAGTTATAGTAATTGCACAAGACGGTGTAGCAGTGTCAATAGTAGTCGAAGTAGTAGTTGGATAAATAGTAGTAATATCAGTGGTTGTATTGGCTGGATATATTTTTTAAAGGGTATTGTTTTTTTTAAATGGGATATTTAATACAAATTGTATAAATTGTATAAGTAGAATTGTACCATAAATAAAATAAGTACTAAAAGTAGCATAAGTAACATAATGAATATAAGTTATGTAAGCAAATTATTAAAAGTGGTATAAGTGAAGTAAGTGATATAATACCATAAGTAGTATAAGTAATATAAGTTATTTAATTAAGTAGTATAGCACTATGAGTAGCAGTACTATTATAAGTTCCACAATGATCCTTATTGCGAATAAAAGGCGTAAAATATTTCCCGTGAACCAAAAAAAAAAATATCGGCCAAATAGCCGCTCAATAGCTCTTGAACTGTTGCTGGCTTATTGCAGTACATCTTTTCTTTCAAATAACCTTAAACAAAGAAGTCCAACAGTATCAAATCATATGATATTGGCGGACAATTGACATTGCCACTACGTGAAATAGTACGGTCATTGAATTTGTCGCGCAAAAGCGTCATTGTTAGCTGTGTGGCAAGTGTCACCGTCCTGTTGAAACCACATATTGTCTACATCCATATCTTCAAATTAAGGCCATAAAAGTTCTTTATCTTTATATGATGCCGCCAGCCCATACGCACCAAACAGTCACTCTTTGTGGGTGCATTTGTTTTTCGAAAATCACTTTTGGATTATCATTGGCCGAAATGTGGCAATTCTGCTTATGGACGAACCCACTGATGTGAAAATGTGCCGCACCAGATGATGAAGATGATTTTCTTCGAAAATTAAACATCCATTGTTTCTTTCTTGCCACCATTCTGACCATTGGCAACGTTTGGAAATGTTAAGAGGCTTTAGTTCTTGAGTCAATTGCACCTTGTAAGCGTGTAAAAGCAAGCGTGAGAGGTGGACAGCACTATCGCGAAGAGCAGCAATTTTTTTTACGAGCATTTTTAATGCGCTGCTTGATTGTGTATCTTTCCATGGTTTAAATTGAGTTAGTCTGAAATTGAGATTGACATTTCTCAAATGAAACGCAGGAAAAAAAACTTGACGTTTAGGTGTGGTTCACATTCAATATCGGCCCATAATATCTAATCACCCTTTTTTAATAATTATAATCAGTAGAGGTGATATAAGTAGTCATATAAACACCATCAATAATATAAGTAGAAAAATCAGCATTATTTTGGTGTGAAAAATGTGAAAAGAAAATTAAAAAAAAGCGATACTTTTTATTTACAAAATTAATAGAAAAAATCTCAACTTTATTTTTGCCTTTTTTATGTATGAAAAAAATTATATGTTTTTAAAGGTTGTTTTTTTTTAGAAGTATACAACTGTGAAATGTATTAATACATAAAAATTTACATTAAAATTACTTTATTCGAAAGATAATATTTTGGCATTATTTGGCATTGGTTCGGACATAACCTAATCTGAAGGAACAATTTTCGAAGACTTTTTTCAACATTGGTGGCCGTTTATAATATATATAATAACGCTGCAAATTATGTCCTTCAAGTGATCAATCATTTTCGGCTTATCGGCTAGACTAGCGACTTCACATATCCCCGCAGAGAATAGTCAAGCGGCATTAAATCGCACGATCTTGGAAGCGAATTGTTGGGTTGTATATATCTTAAGAAAAACCCATTTATTTCCGTTTAGATCAAAATGGGTCTCGTCTTATATGTAAATACAATTGATCATGATTTTATTAAAAAACTAAATTAAATTTTCAGTAATCAAATTCATTGAATCAGCAAATATTTTGTATGAATATGGACCTACAAATAAATTTTTAAATGCTGACAACTATTTTGGAAAAATTTCAATTTCACAGAGTTCAGCTGAAAGAATTTGTTAAGTCCAAAAAAAATTTTTAACAAAATTTTTTGATAATAATTTTTTCTCTGTTGGTATAGATCCGTGACTCAAAAAGTGCACCAAAACATTCTTTGGATAATTGGAGTGAGTGATAGTCGTTCATAATGCCAACAGCCTTGTACTTTGCTAAATTAAAATAACGATCTTTATTAAGTGAAAACTTACTTAGAACATTATTTATTGTAGCTATGCTATTTATTGCGCGATTTTCTTAACAAATCTTTATTACAGTTTTAAATTCTCTATTGTGCTTAAGAGCAGAGTGTGAAAATAAACTAAACAAATTTTTTGAATTTGTTTTTTTTCGTTCTTTAAAGTGAATGAAACAAAAACAAAACGAGAACAAGAATTGAGAACGATTGCTCAATTTATTTTTGTATTATTTTTGTTGTATAGCCGGCCAACAGCCACCACCGGCCATAAAAAAGTAAATTAATTTAAGTGTACGCCACTAGAAAAGAAAATAATTGGAAATAAATTTAAACTATTTGAAATATTTGCGGAGATTTTGACATCATCATATATAATATAATTTAAAATTAAGAATAAATTCCTATCGAATATAAATTATTTGCTGAGTTTTGTATAAGTTTCTAAGCCTACTAGGATTATGATTCTTATGTGATTTTCAAAAATATTATTATTTGTGAACTCTCAAATAGTTTCGAGATAAGAGGTTCAAACTGTTCAAATAAATTTCAAATTAAAATAAACTTTCGAATGATAAATGTCTTACATATTTTTTTATTGCATTGCTATGTTGCATATGAAATATGCTTGATATAACTAAGCAGCATAGCTATAACCGGGTGTCCTTAGACACCTCTCTTCTGCTTTTTATATATTATTTTGTTAGCGCATTTAATATCAACCACCCTGTAGGAGCAGCAGTAGCATATTGCAGTTGCAGTTTGCATTTTTCCCTCCTTACTGCACTTTTGCGAACTGCTTTACTTGTTGTTTTGTGTGTTGGTGTATGTTTGCTCTTCGCATGTATTTAATTGAAGTTTTCTAAGTGAGATAGACTCGTGTGCAATATGTTGCAAATAAAATTTTAATTAAGAACATTTCAAAAAGTGCTCTGCCATGTTTAACTACAGCCTGCCTGCCTGCC
Organism: Tachina fera; assembly: GCA_905220375.1. NCBI lineage: Eukaryota > Metazoa > Arthropoda > Insecta > Diptera > Tachinidae > Tachina > Tachina fera. The sequence goes on from LR999963.1 coordinate 185,735,258, forward strand.
TTTATGCCTGGCCACACTCTGTCTACTTTTTTCCCTTTGTTTTGTACTCCCTGCTGCCTCTATCACTGGCAGAAATGACTCCCTGCAGCTGCATGTGCGTTTGATTATTTCCACACAACACAATTGGATTTGCTAAAACAAACAATGAAAGTGCCAGCATTTCGAAGAAAATAAGAGGAATAAATTGAAATAAAATAACAAATTAAATCTAACAAATGTTTCATATATAACATCCATTTATAAAATTAAACTAGATATTTGTTTTTTTTCAACATACTGCAAACCAATGTGCAACAACTTGTTTCTGTGTATAAGTAATACACAGCAAGAGTGAAGATAGAAAAAAAGGAGAAGAAAAAATATAGAAAATTAAAAACAAAATGAAACATTTTAATTTCCTACAAAGCATTAGCAATACAAACCAAAAGAGGCGAGTGACTTACTATTATTGAATGTATGCAGTACAATATGCAACGTGTTATTGTTGCACCCGCAAATGTAAGTTAAATAGAACACTTCATTAACGTGCAAAAGAAAATGAATTAAGACCTTGAGAGAATACAATTTATTTGTATATTTTTCTTAGAAGTATTTTCAATTTGAAGTTAATTTTAATTAATAGTATAAATCTTTTGCTAAGTAGATCTTCTACGAAAGTAAGCTACTAAGACAGTAGAGTTCGGTGATGACGAATGACAAAGAACGAAATGTTTTTAAGAAATACTTGTATTAAATCTAATAAAGCTATTAAGAAAAGTGGGTGTAATTTAAGAGAACAACACAGCTCTTAAAAAATTAAGCAGACATTATTTTGCGAAGAGTTTGTTCAACAAGAATACGCTTTATAATAACAGCCTTATTTTTTTAAAGTTATTGAGACTTTAAAAAGGTTTTTTAAAACAAATTTTAATAAAAATATTTTTTTTAAAATTTATTTCAACTATTTTTTTCAACTATTAATACAAAAACAATATATCGATGCCTTAATATAAGAAAGGCAGAACTCGAATTTTCAATATTTTATAGGAGAATCAAACAATTTAAGAAAAATAAAATAGATTCATATCGTATATAAATTATTGGCTGGATTTTGTATGGGTTTCTAAGCCTACTACGCTTATTTTTCTTTTGTGATTTTCTGAAATATTAATATTTGTGAATTCTCAAATAGTTTTTTAAAGTCTGTGCATACTAAAGACCTGCACAAGACCTCTTACAAGAACTTGTAAGAAATGAGGGATTTTTCAAATATTTTACTACAGCAAAATGCTCTAAAGCAAACGCTTAACAACAATGTTGGCAATACATATGTTTAACTTATTGCAGGAAAAAAATAGTTCGTGACTGAAAAATTTGTGATGCTCTTTCTAGGCATGGGCAGAGATCAACAATGAATCGTGTTTTTGCTACTAATACTGACTCATGAAATTTTAATTATAAATGCGTAGACATCGTTTAAACTCAACTACTCTAATGTCCACACACTCTCAATGACATTAATTTATAAATAAGTTGAAATAAATATGAATGCGACGTTGAGATTCATATTCATACCACACTCACACTTACAAAGCAACTCAGTTTGTTTTCTAATTTCAGGAAAGTACTTTTACTACTCGCATTGATTTAACTCATTTAGCTTATGTATGTGTGTTTATTTAAAAGTTTAATCATTAAACAGTTTGCAAATTAGTATACAATAGTAATAAATAAGTGTGTTTTTCAATTCCAGCAAAAAAAAACAAACAACAATAAGCAACTGAGAAACAAACACATAATGGGAACTTTAATGTTCGTATGCGAAGTTCGCATTGTGAGTCATACTTATTTATTTTGCATCGTCTATAGGTATTGAGTTAAGAGAGTCCAAATCAATAACGTCATAAATCTTGCTATGTATTAGTTCGATGCTCAGTTCAAGCTTTCGAGTGATTCGCTTCATAGACGAAATTGAAATAAATATGAGCGCGCATTGCGTACAATTAATTTTTAGTCATATTTAACTCTATTCACTTTTCACTACTCATTTCTGTTCTCTGGTACATACATACATTCATACATACATAAGTTGTGTGCATGCGCTTTTATTTTTCTGCGCACATACACACGCAAACATGCATTGATATTAGTTGTGTGCGCTTGCTTTATATAAAAAAACCTCCCTTACACACATAATAACTTACCATGGTAGATGCATCTACATCTTACACAAACACACACACACACACACACACTCAAACGTACAATATGCAAAATAACAAGCATAAACGCATCAACACTACTTATTTTGATTGTTTATTATGAACAAGAAGTCTTGGCGACATCGCTTGTTAACACTCATATACACATACACCATACATACACCAATACATCCATCCTGCTTCGACAGCATTTATTATTACTTTAGTATAATACATGTACGAAAATATATTTAGAACACAAGATGTATTTACATTTCAAGACTGTTTACGCAGGTCTCTAAGGCATAAGATAAGTGGTTTTATAACTATTCAAATTGTGTGATTGAAGTCTACTAAAATGCATATATAGACAAAGCTGAAGCAACAGCATATAAATTTCAAACTAAAGCAATAATAAAAATATTTTTTAAGTTGCCATAACTCCTTGATTTTGAATTGTAATGTACTTAGATCTACAAGGAGGTTACAAGTGTAAGTTGTCTCCCAGAAAACGTTAAAACGCAATTTCGAAAAAAACTGGGATACATCATTTTTATATTAAGCCATCGATATTAAAAACTCACAGAAATATTGTTCAAAAACTTATAAAAAAAATGTAATATCAATAACAAAATTTTCTGGTTAAAGCCTTAAAAAACGTCTTAATATTTTACATTGTTACAGTTTTTTTATATTTATTTTTCATTCCAGCATTTATGAATTTTAAGTGCCTCTATAGTCATTTTGTGTGTGTGTGTGTTTTTTTTAAATATTTCTATTAAAGTTTTTTTATTTTCTTTTCCTTTTCATGCAATGGGGGCATATTTTGTTTATAATATTTTTCTGCCAAGCGAGGTATGACATCTACAGGTTTTTTTGTCCTTTTATTTGCAGCCATCCACTAGAAGGACTCACCGCTCTAAGCAAACAGGAAAAAAATATTTTAGCACTTTTTTGGTTTGAATTTTATATCTTTTTATTTGTGGGTCTTTGTAAAAAATTGTTAAATAAAACGATTTCTTCTTTTTTTTTTTTTTTGCTTTTTTGCTGTCCCCACTTTAAGTTCTTTGATATGAAAATTTAGAAAAAGCAAGAAAACAAAGAAAAATAAATTTCTTTCTTTTTTTATAAAGGTGAAAAGAATAAGTTGTAAAAACTTTCGTAAATAGTGCTTGAATTTTTTTATAGTCATAATCGTCATTGCAACATAAAACAACAACAAAGTTTAAGAATTGTTAAACTCAAAAAAAAAAAGAAAAGAACTTGTGTAGAACCTTAAAGGACTACATAAAAATTCATCCATAAAAACATGAACAATTTGTTATTTGTTATGCAGCAACAAACAAAGTTTGTTTGTTTATTTCCTCAGTTTTTACTTTGCAGTTTTTGTATTTCTTTCACATGCCTTTACATTCCTTTTCCTGCTCACTAAAACATTGTATTTATAATAAATAAATAAATAAATAAAAAATGCCAAAGTTTATGTTTCTAGTCAATTTTCTGATGTGATGAAAATCATTTAGTTGAATTTTTCTTCATCTCTTCCCTGTGCTCTAGTCAAATGTTTTTCTTTTAAATATTTTACCAAAAAAAAAATAAGTAGAGAAAAGTTTGAATTTTTTTTGTTACAAATTAAATGTAAACAACAAAAAATTCAAAAATTTGGTAAAATTAAATGTTTGATTTAAAGAAATATAAATTTTACGTTGAAATTAAATTTAATATCCGCAAAACCTGAAATGGAAAATAAATGCTATTGAAGCGTAAACTTTAAAACTGTTAAGATAATTTTTGCGATACATGTTAAATAATCTAAAATGTTAACAAAACAAGAACAAGTCATTTTACATTAATTGTTAATACATCAACATCATCAACATTCCCATTAACTCTTCTAAATCATGTCATACAAATTAAATTTCAAAAAAGAAATATTAATTTCCCCATGCGCAGCAATAAGTCTCAGTTATTACTTTTCTTTTGTTACTTTTTTGATTTAAAATTTTTTTCCTTAAAAAAAGGTTGAACTGAAAAAGAATTCTTTTTTGTACGCCCAAAAAATAAAATTGACAGCGGATTGGATTGTGTGCCGAGCATTACACCAGCAAACACAAGCTAAATATCAAAATAAATTAAAAAAGTAGACAGTGTCCTTTTAAATCAGACCCAAATCAACTCAACCAAAATTTACTTAACCCGACCCAGAAAAGTTTAAAAAATATAAAGAAATGTAATGGTCTAGAGGAGAGAGAAAAAATTTTACGCAGAAAAATTCATCATGTTAAATTTTTTGTTAAAAGAAAAACTTTAACTTAACTTGTCACAATAAGACTTCGCCTGAATTATTTTTAAACTGTAAGTAGCCGAGTTAAAAGGAAAAACATATTAATAAAAGAAAAAGAAAATTGTTTATATATTTACGGCTGATTAGGGAAGTGGACAGGAAACTGAACTTGATAGGAAATATTAGTCCCAAAGAGCATTAAAATTGTTGTTGAGTAGAGATATCACAACTGATTACAGATTGTTTAATTTAACTTTTTGAAAGAAGCGTTTCTTGAAAAAAAAATCCAATTAATTGATAGAAAATGTCGGTAACTTTTTATAGCTATGCTATTTATTTGACAATACAGGAGCTCGGACGTGATTTTCGTAATAAAAATCATCGTTGCTATTACAGCTATAATTTTTTTGTTTGTTTTAATTTTGTTTTACTTAAAATCAGAGTTCGCAAATAAACAAAAGAAATTAATTGTTAAAGTTGTTTTGATTTGTTTCGTTCATTGAATTGAATTAGGAAACAAACACAATGAGAAGGATTACTCAATTTTTTTGTATTGCTTTTGCACATGAGCACAAATCAGAGAACACAGCCAATCAGCTGCAAGCCGGCTAACACCCGCCGCCAGCCTCAAACGAAATAATAATTTAATCATACCTCGCTATTAAAGAAAAAAATGGAAAGCTTGTGAAATATTGGAAAGTTTGACATCATATAATACAATTTTATTTTTTTGTTATCTAACACATTAACGGCCGTCTACACAATGTACAATTAAAAGTTAACAGGGTCTCCAACGGCTACCTTTCCATGAAGAAGTGTCAGTTAAAATTAACTCTAAATCATACATTGTGAAAAGGGAAGTAAATTTTTTTTATATATGTAGCTAAGTAGCATAGCTATAACCGGGTGTCCTAAGACTTGTTCTTGTTTTTAAATGAATCTGGGAAGTGATTTATGATTTAAAATGCGAATGCACACATTTTTAAAAATTCAGGAGATCATTAAATGTTCGTAATTAACTCGTATGTAATTTATCAGAAACCTCTTTGGTATCAATACATTCCTAGTAAAAAAAATAACATTACCATAAGAACTACTTGCCAAATAATGATTATGTTTTGTTATTGCCAAATTTATTCATTTGCTTACAAAATTTGCAAAATTTATTCATTGGCTAAAATTAATAAAAACTAATCTAAAATCATTCAAATCATGAAATCATTGAGTTCTTTTTCTAAAAGTGCTTAGTTCCAAAGTGGACTAACTTATTTAAATTGTTTGTTGGATTATTAAATTTTGCAAGAAGTGTAAGATCTTAGATTAGAAAAGGTCTATTGTATCCCTTGCCATACCTGCTCCTCTGAGGAATTTCAAAATGGCCGTTGATTCTAAATAGTAAGGGCAGTTCTTAATCCTTGCACATTTGACTTTATCTTCTCTGTCAAAAGGCTTCTTAGTCCTGCAGAATATGCTCTTGAGTTTCATTACCATAACCACAGAATTTAAACCGGCTGTTATTTTTACTTCCAAGTCTGCTGGATTACTTTATCGGTCTGAAATTGGCCTGCGAAAGAGTCTGGAAGAATTCTTAAATTATAATTTTTTTAATCTAATATTTCGACCTCTTTTTCTATATGTTCAGTTAAACTATTTTTTCTTTAGCTGTAGGTCTGTTTATATTTTCATTATTTAGTTTGATATTTCGTTAGACTTCGGCTAACTTCTTCAGCATATATCTTATTTTTTATTTGTTTTTTGTTGTGTAAACATCTATACGCTAGGCGATAAAAATCTTTTTCACAATAAAATCACAAATTTTGAGTAAGATTGTAAAGCGTTATCAAATCGGTGTGAGCTATGTATGAGTGTATTAGTGTAATCATACGAACAAGAAATACAGAGAAACTTAACAGCTGCATAGAAATACACTCAACCGAATTTTAAAGCATACCTTCAGAAGCAATGTTAATTTTAATAGAAATTGCTTGTGAAGTGTAATAGTGTTGCCAGTGGGGATAATTTTTTTTTAAAGTTAAAAAATATAAAATAAATAAAATAAATATAAAATTTTAAATAACAGAGTGTTTTAAATGTCAAATATTTGCTTAAAAGATATATAGCAGTCTTTATAAAGAATTTATAATATTATATTATAACATACATATCTTCATTACGTACTGTTGCCTTGCACTGAAGCTGTTGCACGACAATTGGGTAACAATCTCCATCTCATGCCAATTATTATGGGTGCAGATTTTAAAACAAATTTTGCAAACCCACAGTCGCAAGCTTTATCAAAATTTTTATTTAACTTACATATGATGAAGTGAATAATTTTTTAGTACAGTGGAGTCAAAAATTTATGTATCTTATTTTAGTTATCATAAGTCAATATTAAAAAAAATTTCAGTACTAGATAGTTACACATCTCACCTGTGATTGGATTTACATTGCTTTTTTTTAGAAAGATTTGTCTTTGTCTTCAATATTTACCTTAGTTTTCTAAATAACCTGTAAATTTTAAAGTGTATAAATATTTTTAACACAGTTTGAATTGGTTTCGTTACAATTCTTATTGCAATTAAAAATAATTTTTTAAATCTTTACAACTATTCTCCTCTGAGAAAAATAATCTAAGACCTTTAACATAAATGAAACGAAAGCTTCATTAAAAGCGATATTTCTTGTGGCATTATAATATTATTTATTACGAATTCAAATTTTGCAAATATCATTTATATCATTATTAAGTTCAGCAGCAAGAGAAAGCATTATTGCTGATAGTTTCACTTATGCTACCTAAAATTATATGGAAAATTAAATAAAATATGTAAAATCAAGTTTTGCATAAGACACACGATTATTAGTGATATTTCACGTATAAATAAAAGCCCAGTAGAGCATAAAGTTCAAACATAGCTTTTGTGTTAGTATTTAAATTTTTTTTGCAATAAAGAAATTTCTTAAGAAATTTTTACACTCAGGGAAAAGCTGCAACTTAAAAACAAGAACGCGTCACATTAATTCAATAATTTTCAATATAATAGAAAATGTATATTGAAACACTTAGAAATAAATAAAATTAATCAATTAATATTTTTTCATATTGAAATAAGAAATTTTTCGTTAATTTTGCTTATTAATTCAATATGGTTTTTATTGATTTTAAGCTGTTATTTCTCTGGGTGTACTTATGTAACTAATTTAGTACTTTGTGCTTAGATTATTGTTTTGCGAACTACAGGGCTTTCCATCTCTCTACTATTTAACTATTTACGATTTAAGTTTTCACATTTGGTTCGGGTAATGTTTCCTTGAAATTTTATATTTAGGTTTACCCATGCAGTTTCAGAATTGAGTGCAAATACACGCACACATACGCCCTCAACAAATATCTACACTTTTGCACAAACATTGAGGGTAGGGGGAGAGAAACAAATACTATTGCAACTTTTTTTTTCTTAAACAAAGTTTCCTTTCATTTGTATGTTTGTATGTGTGTGTACATAAGCACATTTCTATTTCGCCTAAATGAAGAAATAGAAGAGAGAAAAAAAGTGTGTTAAATAAATTTTCTTAATTCATTTGTTTGCACACAAGTATACCGGCACACACAAATATAATACGAGTATTTACAAAGTAACACATTCGCACAAACAGTTGAAAGTGTTACAAAGTTAGTTTGAGTAGGAAACGAGAGCGACGAAGACTTCTTCTTGAAAATGAAATAATGATGTAGACGATGATGAATATAAATGTACGAGTAAATGTATGTTTGTAAAATTTTGAAGCAGCATTGAACATTGTATAAATTCTAAGTTCTACTTGTACTCATTTTCCTTTACAAATTACAGTTAACGAAAGTAGATGAAATTATTTTTAAATCAAAAAGATTGCAGCCTCAATGAAAACGAAAGGATTTAAAGAAAATGTGATAATAAGTGTGTGTCGCACACAAAAAATAAAAAAATAGGCTAATAAATGCAGATATTAATCTAATAAAATAAAAAAAAATAGAAAAATAATAATAAAAGCAAAAGCAAACAGTGTTAAATAGAACATATTAATAAAATGGAGGAACGAATGTGAATAGGCCTGATGTCACAGTTACTTGCATTATGAGGCAAAGGCTTAGTAGCTATGACAAATTTAAAAGAAAATAAGAAGAAAGAAGAGATAAATCTCTTTATGACTGTTAAATAATTAGTTAAATTAGTTGAATATAATCTGCAGTTAAAATTATATTTATTTCAGTTTTTATGTTTAGCTAATTTTTATTTTTTTTTTGTTGGCCTTGCAGAAAACTTGGGTATTAGTTTTTTTTCTTTTTTTTAACTGCAGAAGTGTTTTATATTAGAGAGGATTTAAGGGTTTTAAGTTTTATTTGTATGCAGTTAATTTTTATGATAATTTAAATAAGCTGCTAAGTTTGTTGAGAGGCTAACAGTTTCAAACTTCCTTAAAAAAGGATGTTTTTAAGGCCCGGTAGAAAATTGAGTTGCAAAAAATAACAAGAAAAATAAAATTTTAATCCAATTTTTTTAGTTTTTTAACCCCCGACTAAAAAAGGGCTGTTATAAAATTGTAGTGTGCGGCTCTGTGTCTGTGTAACTGTTCGTGTCCACGTACAGAGCAAACGGCTAGACCGATTTTCTATTAGTTTTTTTATTTTGAAAGTGACTGGATCAAAAAATCAAAAAATCAGTCCAGCTCCTTAGAAGATATCATATCGTTTTTAGTTATATCGGAGGTGTTTAAAATTTTTAACTTTTGTTATTATTGTTATTGTTCATTTCATATTCATTTCATATCATTTGCTTCTATATATTTATGATTTGATTAGGCTAAAGTTCGTATCGTTTTGTAAGCTAAATTACATGTGATAATTATTAACGAACAACTAACACCACATTTAATGGTAAATGTTCTGACATATACATAGCAGAACGGAACAACCAGCTGTTTTCAAAGGCCACTATATCTTCATAATCAGCGTTTTTTGTGTTTGGGATACTGTGTATGGTGTCAGTTGATGTAGATTTCTGCTTTATATACTTTAGAAACTTATTTTTATTCGAAGTACCACTGAGGTCCAAATTCACAGTCTATAGTTAACTAACGGCCTTGGTTTAACTTACAATTTTTCGTATCAACTTCAGTAGTTAACTAAAGCATTTGAGCTTAAATGGCATTAGTTGTTGTAAATGATTTCAGGCATATGGCCATAACAGTTATTCTTAACGCATTCTAGACTTCGATTTTCGGCCCACTTTTTTGAGCATTGCTTGCTGTATGTCAGGCACAACATGAACAACTTTGGCTTCCAAGTCTTCAATTATTGCCGATTTATCAGCATAAGCCATTGAAGAGATAACATCTGGGAAGATATGTGGATGGAAATCAAAAACACTACAGAAAACATCAATTCCAATCTTTCCAAATTGAGGCACTTAGAGTTAATGGTTGGAATATGAAAATAAAATCATTTTTAAGCTCTCATTCTTAACTAAATAATATAAATAATAATCTAAGGCCGAGATCCCGCTATCGACGCAATGTACCGATTTTCGTCGGCTCACTGTAATCAAGTCATAAGTAATAAAGCAAAACTGATTTATTTCTTAATTAATTTTTAAATAAGGCTATATGGCCTTATTACCAGTGCAGTGAAGTGCAATCACCTCTTTATTTTTCAATTAGTTGAGAAATAAAGCTATTTTGCTGCTTTACCTGTGACTTTATTTCAGTGAGCCGACGATAATCGGTACACTGTGCCGATAGTTGGATCTCGGCTTAAAATTTTTTAATTAAATTATTTTTCAAGCCTCAGACCTGTTTATATTTAAATTTTTTAGTTCGATATTTCGTTACTTCTTCTTTCGGACCAAAGGCAAAAGAAAAAATTTAATTAAAAAGCAATGTGGGTCCGATCACAGGGGAGATGTGTAACTATCTACTAATGAATTTTTTTTAATATTGTTACCCAATTGTCGTCGTGCACCAGCTGCGGTGTAAGGCAATAGTACGTAATGAAGATATGTTATAATATAATATTACAAATTCTCTATAAAGATTGCTATATATCTTTTAAACAAATATTTGACATTTAAAACACTCTGTTATTTAAAACTTTATATTTATTTTATTTATTTTATATTTTTCAACTTTTTAACAAAATTATCCCCACTGGCAACACTATTGCACTTCACAAGCATTTGCTATTAAAATTAACATTGCTCCTAAAGGTATGCTTTAAAACTCGGTCGAGTGTATTTCAATGCAGCTGTTAAGTTTCTCTGTACTTCTTGTTCTTATGATTACACTCATACATAGCTCACACCGATTTGATAACGCTTTACGATCATACTCAAAACTTTTTATTGTACTGTGAAAAAAATTTTAACACCCTAGCGTATAGATGTTTACACATCAAAAATGACCTCGCAAGAGTAACATTGCATCAGTGTATCAGACTTCAAAGATACTATACAGATAAGACTGTACAAGAAAATTAAATTCGTTTTCAAATTAAGGGGGCTAAAAAAAAGATAACGTGCATTGGCATTTGAAAAGCTTACTTCTGAAACTCATTTTACCACCTTTTTAAAGTTGCACCCTTGTATAGAAAATATATAAATAAAATCGTGTGATACTTAGGTTTTTTGGTATATAATGTCCTCAGATTATTTATTCAGAATATTACAAGCATTATTTTTTTGGCATAAATTAACACTCTAGCTCTACTGGAAATGGGTTTTTTTGCAATTTTGTTTAATCTGAAAATCACCTTGAAATATTCTGCGAAAATATTTGTCATGAAACTCTTCTATTTCACCAACTTTTTTAAGTATCAATTCATCTTTAAAAGTCATTTTTCCATACAAAAATTAATGAAATTTACATTTAAATATGAATTGATATTTAAATAGAGTTGGTGAAATTGGCCCTCAAAACGTACTTTATTCGAAGATTGTACTTTAATGCCAGAAATAATACAGAGCCATACTAACTTTAATAAATATTTCACCCAATTCCTGGCCACCATGAATGATTAATTCAACACATTAATCATGACCAGGGAAACCAGAAATATGCTCTAAAAAAAGTAGAAAGCAGAAAATTTTTTGAAAATTGGTCCAAACGTACTCATCCTATGACTTGAGAAAATGCGGATGTTATCAAAAGTACGGAGAAGTGTATGGTGAAAAAAAGACTTAAAGTTTAAGTGTTTACCTATTTACCATTTTCGTGATATATCGTCTTAGTCTTGAGCCAATTTAATTTGGACTAGGCGCAGTGTTGTAGTAAATGGCACTGAACACGTTCGTTGTAGTTCAATACATGGACCTATCAAATAGTGTAAATATAATGTTAATTGCTCCCTCCAATGTCACGCTGGATTCAGTCCCGTAACTATACTGAAATATTAACCTAAGCATAACTGGTATTTATACTTTTGAAATAGGAGTGGCTCTGTGGTTGGTTGGGTAGTGTGCAAGCCTGTCATGCACGAGGTTCTTGGTTCGAATCTCAAGAAATTTTCTGCTTAAAAATATATTATAATTGCATTCGTAATAATAAAAAAAAATTATAAGTATTCATTGTTATAGTTAAAGAATGACATGTATATATAATTTATATTATTCTCTGTGAGATGGTTCAGTGACAAGTCAGAAGGTGCATACAAAGTATCAATTAACCCCATCCTAGGCCATTTCCATGTAAAAGTGATTGTTCCTTTTCATGGGAAGTGTTAGAATTCGGAGTAGTCCCCAGCATTTGGGGACTGGTCGCGTGGCTAGTATTTTGTCAGTCCGATTTTCTGCAGGGAACATGAATTGGCTTGTTTGTAATTTGTTGTTTTAATTCAACAATATTTGCATATAGAAATAAGACTAAAATTAAACGGAAACAACAACAAAATTAACAAAGAATAATTGCCGTATTAAAGAAATAATTTGGGTTTGAAGTGCACGTTAAAACAAAATTGTCATACATATTTTGACTAAAGAAAACAATACAAATAATTTTTTATTGCATACGGCCATAAAAATTTAACTTTAACTTCAAAAGAGATAACGATATCAGAACTAAGACTTTGAAACTATATTTTTGATAATTAAGACAAAAAATTTCAAAAATATTGACCTAAAGTTTCAAATTAAAATCACTGCCTGTCACATCTAAATAAAATTTTATTATTTTTAATTAGGGCAGAGTCCAGCACAAAAGCAAAACCAAATATTTATTGAAACTATCGTCTATGATAACGGCGTAAAAAAACTAGAAAAATTTATGGAATGAATGTAAAGATTCTGTATGTTTCCCTGTTGTTGTGGATGTTGTACTCTCGTCGGTGTGAAAGTACAAAAAGCTCTATATAAAAGCTTGCACACTATGCATATGGCTTGGACGTAGCTGCTATAGAACACTGGAAATGAGATATAGATGACGAAAAACAAAATTTGAGCAGCAGATAAATGACTTTGTAGGATATTAAAATAAAAAAAAGTTATACAGTATCAAAATATGCTCTGAAAGCGTCAAATATGCTCTGAAATTTCAAAAAAAAAGCTAAAAATATGAGTGTTAAACTGAAATATGCAAAAACATGCCTTAAAGGTTAAAATATGCAACAATATGCACTAACAAATCGATGCCAAAATGCATAAAAAGATCTGAAACGTATAAATATTTTATCTCCGCATTTAAGACGTCACACAAGAAAAAACATTCAATTGCAAATTTGCGGTTTCCCTGATTATGACATTAATATATGAAAACAATATTTGCAAGCAATTTCAAATGAAAAAAAAATATCAACAATTGATTTTACTTTTATTTATTTATTTTTTTTATTTTGCATTTTTAAATGAACACCCAACCACTTGACCCAGTTATCCATACAGGTGTTTTTGTTCTATTTGTGTTTGTTTTTTTATTTCTGTTTTGTTTTGCAGCCACATACACATTTGTTAAATTTAGTTAACGCGTCTCTGTTAACCAACACACACATACATACACACATATCTATGTGTAATAAGCACGTTTCTAATTACTGATATACTACATGTGTAACCACGAAAATTCATTTAGTAGTTACAGCTTTTTTGTCTGGATTGCTAATTGTTATGATAATTGTTAATTAGTATAATGCCGGGCAAGTTTTTACTGTTGCCATTTTCAGCATCTTACACTATCTTGTATTTACATTTACAATACTATGATAAGTTTTTTTATATGCAGTGAATGAGAGAAGGAGCGAGACTTTTTAGTTTTTTGGCAAATGTAGTTTGCAAGCAAAATTCAACCGACCAATAAACAACAACAAAATTGACAACGGAAATGGAAATACTATTTCAGCCATTTACATTTATTCACTTCACTTGAATTTTAATGTAAATGGAGAATATGACTCAAATTAAGCATAAAAATAATCGTTGTGAAATCAGAAAACTGCGGTTAGACTTTTCTTCAATACGTGTATAGTACAGTGGGATTTTGGTGTCAAAAAACGTGACTTCCTAATTTAAAAAATCGTATTATGAAATTCTGCAGAGGAATTTTTAAATATGAGATTTGTATTTGCGGTTTGTTAAAAAAAATTTATTTTATTATTTATTTATTAAATTACTTTTATTTTCACACAATTATGTGCTTAAATATTTATGTGTTTTAGGGCGATTCGACTTAAAAATCGCACAAATTACAAAGAAAATCATATTTTAGGGATCAAAATAAAAAAAACTTTGCCAAAGGAACCACACCTCTAAAATGTATGTTGATGTCCCGACTTTTGATCCGAAGGGTAAAATTTTCTTGAGGGGTCAAATCAAAAAAAAAAATTAAAAATCTCACTTTGACCCATTTAGAGTCGATTTAAAATGTATGACCGACAACCACTAATTTTGGAGGACCGACCCACCTATGCCAGTGGCACATCTCCTAGAACCACCCCTTGGGGGGTTCTCCATACAAACATTTGTGATTTTTTGAAATGCCTATTGTGTATACTTTTCTTGATGTTGCAGTTTTACTTTAATATATTTAAAAAAATATTACACTACTCCATAAACTAAAAGAATAATTATAATCATATCACGAATCTTTAAGAAGATCCAAACATTTCAGCACATAAAACTTAAATTAATTTTGATTTATAATTCAGAATATATGTATATAAACCCACTTTTCGATAAGATTTTCCATAATATGAGAGGCAGAAATGTCTTTTTGATTTATAATTCAATAAGCTTCGATAAGCTTTTCTTTCCATAAGATGAAAGGCAGAAATGTGTTCTTTCCATTAAAAATATTTGTTCTCGAAAATATCCTGAAGTATAAGTAAATGTTTTTCAGGAAATGTCGTATACTTTTAACAAACACTGATAATTTTTGCAGTCTCCATCCTTTCAAAGAAAGATATTGTTTCTTCTCTCGACGAAACACTCATAATTTTTGGAAATATTTGGACGTAAAGCTTAAAGTTTTCTGATTTATCATATATCCTTTTACACTATAACCAGCTGAAGACACGAGTCATTCAATTAGGATTTGAAATTTGACAATTTAGTTAACAAAATGATACTCGTAGATTAAGAAAATATAAGTTTTTTTTCGAATCATACAAAAACTATTAAAAAAAGCTCCAATATAATATCTCTGGCCATAAGAAAAAATGCTTAAGTCAAGATAAGATTAATTTAAGTAAATGATAACTCTGCAATTTGCATATTTTAAAGTACCCCTGGGCAAAATCTGAATGTATTTGTGCTATTTTTCTATAAGTTATAGAAAAAATACTTGCGGCTTATCTTTTTTATACCTATAATCTCATTTGGAATAATGGCTTAATGGAGGTTATACTTTTATATATTTCATATATTTATATATTTGAATATATTTTTTACAGTGTATAGAGCAATGAGTGCTTAAAAAACGAAAGTTTGACAGTAAATTTCCCAATTTAACTGTAAAAAATAAATTTCTGAAAATCGACTTGAAAACTCTTAAAGGTGCTCTCCCGTAAAATAGTCAAATATAACTTAAGCACTTTACTACCCGAAACGGATTTTGTCAATATTTATTGCACCATCTTTTCAACCTAACCAAACCTACCCTCAAGTATTTTGTATTGTTTTTATTTGTGGTGGGCGTGGCCAATTTTGACCAAATCCGCAATGAGTTTTGTTTTTATTCCATAAAGTGTATGTGCCAAATTTGGTTAAGGAAAATCGATTAGGATTGCATGACCAGTGAGCGGTAGATTCTGAGCATTTGTAACTTAATTTAGACTACATAATGCTCGCTTTCACTTTAAAAGTATCTACGACCACTTATTATTGTTTTTACTACAAAAATACGTAAAACCATCCCACTGTGCGGCGTAGCCACCAACAACCAACAGCAAATGAGAAGTTTAGTAAATTTTAGTTACTACTCTTTCGCCATCCTCACAAAGCTGATTAAGTGCGGCATTAATTAAACTGACTGAATGTTAATTGTCAATTGGGGAAATTAACTAAGACAAAGTTGAAAGTATTTTTATGTATTTAGAAAATTCTAAAAAGAACTGCTTGATTTCATTTCATACTCAGCAGGCTCAATGGTGCTTCAGCTAAACTAAACTAAATGAAAAAGATTTTATAGCGAGCGAAGTTTTCTACTTGAATGGAGGAAAACTTTATTACAATCTTTTGATTTATTTGGCCGGCAGACTGTTTTTTTTCAACGGCTCGAAATAAACGAAGTAATCAGCATAAAACATTTTTTAAGATTTGCTTAATTAGTTTTATTTAGCACTAAATAGTTACTTGCTTTTAAATTTAAATTATATTATGTTAATTACTCTTTTCTAATTCCATTTATTCTCTTTTCCTTCTAATATTTATTAAAGAAAAATTGAGAGATTTTTTTTATATAATTTAAAAAATTTTGAATTTTTGTTTGATTTATTTGCATCTGCATATTTTTCATAAACTTTCTTTGTCATTTACTGCATTAACATCAACTTCAAATTGTATCTGTGTTGTAATCCTGTTTATTGCAACAAGACAACTACAATGAATGAATGACCAAATTAAAAAAAAAAAAGATCTGTACAAAATTTGACATGACAAATACAATATTTTGTACTTACAACATAAAATATGTACATACATTGAGCAACAAAAACTGAAAACAAAAACCTCAAAACATGAACACATTTTTACAGCCATTGTCTATTTCTCTTCGAAAGATTAAATTTTACAATGCTAAAACAGTGTGGTATAGAACAAGTAGTTAAATTCTTGTTTAATGAAAAAAATTTTAAATAAATCTTAGAAATTGCTGAATGAAATTTAGCTAAGATTCCTAATAATGGAAATGAAAAATTCATAATAAATGAAAAGTAAAATTAGCCTGCTCGCTACTGTTGTCTAAGTTTTTTTTATTTTATTTTAAAACTTAATACGTTTTAATAGTTAAGCATGTGTTAATTTTTTGTTTTATTTAATTTTAAAATAGTCTCAAGTTCGAAAATTCGAACTCAATATTGAATTCACCATTGAAATATATGCATGTGCAAGTTTTTACTACCCAACTTAATTCATAAAAAAAAATTGGAATACATATAATGTTTTTCGAAAATTCGAACTTAACATCGAAATTCTCATTTTGAAAAAAAATTTACTTGTAAGCCAAAATCCTAAAAATTAAGAGGTATTACTTTATTCGAAAATTCGAACTTGATGGCGACTATAGCATTATAAGATATATTTATATAATTATATTTTAATAAATTCTATTGTTCGAAAGTTCGAACTGAATATCAAATTAAAATTTCAAAAGTATAATATATTTTAATTAACCAACTAAAATTATAAGAAATCATGAAATATGTATATTGTTTTTTGAAATTTCGAACTTAATTTCGAAACTCCCAATTTGAAAACTTTGCCGATTCTTATAATTCAAAATTTAGAGATTTGTTAAAAAATTTGAACTGAATTGCGAATGTTCAAGGAATCCTTAAAATATTCTTAAGATCGAAAAGTCGAGTTTAATATTGAAATAACAATTCAAGCGTATGCATATAAATATGTACAATCTTAAGCTTAGTTATTAAGAAATTTTTAAATGTTTTTCGAAAATTCGAACTTATTTTCGAAATTACCATTTTGAACTTTTTTTTACCAATTTTTGATTCGTAATTCAAGGAATTAAAAATTAAGAGAGATTTGTTCGAAAATTTGAGCTGAATTTTGAATATACCACTGGAAGATAAATATCTTCTATAAAATTTTTAAAAGTTCGAAAAGTCGAACTCAGTATAGAATTATGCGTTCAAGCACAAGCATATAATGTCTTAAGCTTGCTTAACTAAAAAAAGTAAGAAATTTTTAAGTATATACATACATACATTGTATTTCGAAAATTTGAACTTAACTTCGAAATTATTATTTTGAAATGGAGTACATTAATAATGTAAATAAAATAATTGAAAGTTAAGAGATATCACACAGTTGAAAAATTCGAAGTTGATTACTAAAGTACCATTAGGTGTTATGTTCTATGAAATTTTAAAATATCTAAAATATTCGAACATTAAAACTCAATATTGAATTATAAATTCAATAAGATGTATTTAAAAGCTATTATTAATGCACCAAAAAATTAAAAGATTTTTTAATACATATTTTTAATGTTTTAAAAAAATTCGAACTTTATTTCGAAATTGACATTTTGAAAATTGTTTACTAAGTTTTTATCACACAATCTTAAGAATTAAGGGAGATGACTTGATTCGAAAACTTCGAAATCGAATTGCTGTTGGAGTTTATGTATGTCCTGTGAAATTCTGAAAATTTTCCAGTTCAAAAATTCGAACTCAGCATCGAGTTAATCATTGAATTATATACATAAGAGTATATATAAAATACCTTTTTATGTGTTTGTAGAAAAAATAGTATTAAATATTGTAATATCTCGTTTTTTGAAAATTCCATCTCAATTTCGAATTAAATAATGCAACACTTTCTAACGATTAATTACCACGTATGTGATAGAATTTGAAATTCGAAAACTCGTAACTTTATTTCGTTATTTTAATACTGGTAATATCTACTAATTTTGTTTTTGACTGAATTAAAAGCGAAATGTAAAATGGAAAAAATTACCAAGAGACGTGCTCTTCATTGTTTTAATATTAAATCTGGATATTGAACGAAATCAATAAATACCTTAACCGATTTTTAAAGGAAACATTTAGAATATAAAATACTTGCCTTACTCGTATTTATTTAGCTGATACGAAATTTATTTATTCTTTAGGAAGTTGTTGATTTTACCATAATTTTCGAAAATTAAAATAGAGCTTTCATCATGTTCCGAAGTTTTGAGGTCCTGACTGTAACTATAATATTAAAATTGGGAGACTTTCTTTCTTAAAAAAAACAGTAAGTTTGTAAAAATGTTGCGTGTTTCCGTTTGCTCTTATTCCTAAAAAAAAATACCCTTTACATTTGCGTGTATTGGTTTGTGTTGCATGATAAATAGAGTTTGTCAAAAACTAAAATGTAATCAGTTTACAAATAAAAGCATTGATCGCTGTGTTATATTTGTGGTTTATACTCGTATTACCAAAAATTTTGTGATTCTTATTTATAAACTTGTAGTTGTGTAGTTTTTTGTTTTGTCATTATGGCTTATAAAACCCAGCAAAATAAGAACACTGAAAGAAAACAATAAAACGCAGATGTCGTTATGCAAAAAAAAAAGAATGTATTTATTTTACTTTATTACCTTCAAGGATACGAACTTATATAAAAACTAAGGATGAGGTAATACTTAAAGCTGTAAATGTTGTAATTTATACAATGTTTCCACTGCTGCTCTGTAAGAAATCATTTACTGTTTGGCAGTAAAAATAAAGTAATTATATGAAATGTTATATTAAGCATCTGCAAGTTATTAGTATTGCTTAATATTTTTCTTGTTGGGTTAAAAATATTGTTTTATTTATGATTGGCAAGTAGTGAAAAAAAAAATTATTTCTTATGCTGACGAAACATTTGGCATTTCTTTCCTGGTCATTTTCAAAATATATGCAATGTCGTTCACATTATAAGCCTCTCCCACGATGTCCATAACGTTTGTCTTATCGCACATTTATATTCAAAAGAAAAATTCAGTGAAGTGCGACTTTGAACCGCGCACGAACTTTAGCCTTTATAAAATATATTTAGTTATGGCATTTTTTTAGTTTTTGAGTTTTTTTTCGGTTTAAAGTGTTTTTTTTGCGGTTTTTGTGTTTATTGGCGTTTTTTAGTCTTGGTACTTTTTTTCGTTTTGGTGATTTTTTTGGATCTTGATGTTTTTCATTTGGCGATTTTTCCAATTTTGGCAATTTTTTTCATATAGACTTTTTTTTTGCGATTTTTTCGGTTTTTGGCGTTTTACTTAATTTTGGAAATTGTTTAGTTTTGAAAAATTTTTTCTCGTTTTGGCGATTCTTTTCGGTTTCTTGCGTTTTTTAATTTTTGGCGACTTTTTTCATTTAGGCGCTTTTTAGTTTTGACATTTTGGTGATTTTTTCGGTTTTGGCGTTTTTTTCAATTTGGTGATTTTTTTTATTTTTGGCGATTTTACTTTTCATATAAACACTTATTTTTTGGCGCCTTTTTCACGTTTTGATAATTTTTTTCGGTTTTATGCGTTTTTTTTTAAATTTTGACGATTTTTTTCATTTGGGTGATTTTTTCGAATTTGGCGATTAATTTTACTGTTTGAAATTTTTTTTAATTTCGGCGATTTTTTTTCGTTTTTGCGATTCTTTTTAAATTTTTTGCGACTTTTTTTGGTATGGCAGTTTTATAATTTTTGGATTTTTTAGTTTTACGGTTTCCAAGTTGTCAAAATTACATAGTCGAAATTGAATTAACTGAATATTTTTTTTAATTTTTTCCAATTTCTCTGAAATTAAGTTGATCAACTCATCAAATTGTTTTACTGCATTGAATTGGCTCTGCTACAATTTACTTAATATACCCTCTTACTACCCTGTAATGTCGGTCCTTAACAAACAACTTCGCACACACACACACACTCTATTTCTGAACTTATTGTTGTGCTGTCAATCAACATGAAATGTTAAATATTGAAATAAAACTACAAAACATCACACAATTTATGTTTTGTTATATTGTCTTATAATAATAAAGTTATTACAACAAAGCTGTCAAATATAAAGACTTCATAAAATAGTTTTATTTTGAATGAAAAGAAGAAAGAACCACTTAAAAATTACTGACGATATAATAAACGAGGTAAACTTGTCCAGACATGTGTGTAGATGGGTTTTTTTTAGTTTCTTGTGGATCATAATTGTTTACACTAAATTTAATCATGTTTTATTTTTGATTAAAAAAAATAAAACATTTGTCTATAGTTTTTTTTCCTGTACTAATAAAAAAGACCTTAATGTTATTTCTATAGTTTTAATAGTGCTCATCAAATAAAGGATAATTTTACTGAATTAATGAATTTCTACAACAATTTTTTAACAGAAAAATATCACATGTATAAATTTAAGGCAGTTACTAATGTTAAAAAAATTTTAAAAATGTGTTTTATTTAATAATTTATTAAATAAAATTTAATTTATTTCTCTGAGAAAATTTCCCTCAAAAGCTTGTATAAAGCAAAAATTATTGAACATTTGGAATTAGTTATTAAGATGTTTGATTACTACTCGTACTTTCAAACAGTATTTGATGTAATAAAATTATTTCCCCATTGCGAATTTATTTATTGGCTTGAAAAAAAAATTATGATAAGCTTTATTCTTTGACCATATATCTGAATGTCAGTTTCATTTATTTGTATCCTGACATTACCTATAAAAGTCATTTGCAAATATGTAGTTGTTTTTGCAAAATAATAGTTCATATACATATATATGTTACACTGATCTTTAATCGTAAGATAGTCATATCTCAAGAGTATAAATTTTTTTTTAAAGACAATTAACACTAAGGCGATAATGTGCAATTCACAATTTACTAGTAAATGTAAAATACTGCTTTTTTATATATACGCTTATATTGTGAACAGAGGGATACAACCGTTTTTTTTTTTTTTTTTGTTTTCGAGGAAGTTGAGGAAATAAAGAAAGGAAGAGATCATAAGAGAGGTCAGCATTAAAACTCAGCTATTTTGCTTTTCATTGATATTTATTTATACACACAGAAAGATTTCGTATTAATATCTACCTGTAAAAGGTTAATATAACATATTTCGGTAATAATTTGGCTTTATACATATGGAAAATTTTTCCAAGAAAATAATATTATTTCATGTTGACTTAACATTCCAGTACTCTTAAATCAAAATTAAGAATCATGTTGAATCAAAATTATTTCAAGTTGAAACAAAATGCATTTAATTTAATGTTGTCATTGTATTTTATTAATAATTAAAAGGCAGATTTTGTTTCGTTTCTAAACGTTTCAAATTTGTATGAAAAATAACGAAAATTCGTTTAAAAAAATATTTTTTCCATACAAATTTCAAAACGAAAAAAAGTTTCTATTTACAAAATTTGGACCTTAATAATAATAATGTGTGAATTGACACGAGTAGTCAGGAAAATTATGATGTGTTATCTTCCCCTGCCAAGATTTGAACTTGGAACTCATCGCGTGGTTGTCAATGCTCCTACCGCTGCAGGTACAATAAACTTAAATATTCTTCAGATAACTACTAAAATATGTAAGTTTAATATGAACTTAAATCAAAATTTTTGCATGGTGATTTGACATTGGTATTATTTTCTGTGTCTAGGATTGTCGCAGCGCCTCTCGTATTTAAAGCTATTTATTTAGTTACTGCCTTATTCATTCATAAATATTTCATAATAATAAGAGGCTTATGAAATAAATTTTCTATGAAAATTTTATTAATTAACAATTTTTAAAATCAAAATATTTTTTATGAATTAGGCCACGTATCATTGCTAGTAGTCCACAATGAGGGAGGGCGCCGCTGTCATATGTCTTAGCATAGACACTAATGCATATAATAATAATATTGCTGCTTATGAGTGGCTTATAGCAAACAAAAGTCGTGCATTATAAAAGCGCAATTGCAAGTGCTTCCGTTTCGTTGCCTCCCTTACAAAAATGCTTCCACCTAGCAAAAATTTTTGTTGCGTACTCAGCCGAATAAAGAATATTTAGTTCAGGCAATTGGCAACTTTTATTTAGGCAGGCGACTCGTCTAGTAAATCACTCAAAAAAAAGTGTGCTTCTAATAAAAATTTTCTACTCAAGTCGACAGGATAAGCAAAAAACTCTTCAAAATCAATAATAATAAAATGCCTTTAAAAATTTTCTTCGAAATTTACTTGTAGTATGAATACTTATATGTTTTAACCATTTATTTCCTTTTGATATATATTTAAAATTTTATGTTAGTTGCGTTCCTTGCACTAACAAATATATGCATTCGTAATTACGTTCGTTCGAATTTCTTTAATAAAGTCGTCATTTTGGATCGCACAGGTTTAAATATTTTCGTGAACATGTAGTTTGATAAAGTGAACCATAATCAATCAAAAAATCGATTTCGAATTTATGTGCAGTTACGTCCGTTTGCATTTAAGGTGACGATATGTATAATTTCCATGTCATCTTGCATCTTTCATACAAATGGAATAGGGAAGAAAAGTATTTGTATGTACTCGTATGTATATGTATATTCATTAAGATTCTTGTAAACTAAAAGCTTTAAGCTTGTAAAAAAAGTATTTTGTGGACTTATGGCTATGTACCAATAAACGAGCAATGTACATACATATGTACATATGTAGATATACATATGTGCATACATTTATTTATTATGTGTTTCCCTGTATATATATATATATATATATATATATATATATATATATATATATATAAAATATTATTACAAAATTTTATTAAATAAAACACAATTCTTTTGACAAATGTCAAGTATGAAACATGTTAAAACACAACCACAGAATGTTACAAATATATATTCTACAGCATTCAGACTAGTTTAGGTGTTATATAAGAAACATAACAACAATATAAATAATACATATACATACATAAATAAAAACATACACACAAGGTCAGATTGAAATTCAAAAATGAATGCTCGACTGACAGGCAACACAAAAGCAAAACAGACTAAATGACAAACACAAATACAGGGATAAAACTAAAAGTTTCTTGAAAGTGTGTGTGTGCTTGTGTGGTTTTTTTGTGTCCATGTAAAGTTAAGTTTATTGCTTTTTATGGCAATTTAATTGAGTAAAAAAACAACAAGAACAATAATAATAATATATGTATATAAACGAGATATAAAAATAAAATGTTTACAAGATGATTAAATGTCTTGTTGCTAAAACATCAACATCAACAACGTCAGCATCATCGTCATCAGCATCAGCATCATCAACATCAGCATCAGCAGAAAAGACAACAAGAACAACAACTACCAATTTTTGCCATTAGCAATAATTTTGACATAAACATCAGTTAAACCAGCAACCTCAACAAATACATTGAACACACACATACAAACACACACACACACACTTAAACAGAGCAACAGAAACTAATGAGAAATGGAATAAAAAGTATAATTTGGAACAAGTGAAGTGAAGTAAAAGAGCAAAATGTCATTACGATCTTAAACATACCTGTCACAGGAATTGTCATATGCCAACATGCTGCAAGCTTGTGTAATGGTGGGATATAATAAGCATGTGTGTGTGTGTATGTGTGAATATCTGTTAAATTTGAAAATACACACACATTTGCTTTTTAGTTTATGATTTTGTGATTAATTTTAATATTATTTTAATAAACAGCAACAAAACATAATAAACCTAAAAGGATTTTCATATAAAATTTGGATTTTAAAAAATTGTTATATGAGTATATAAAAATAAAATTTAAGCTTAGCTTTAAGGGCTATAGGTATTACTAGTTTGAAGGTGAGATAAGTAAAAAGCTTAAAGACGTCTAATTAAAGTGATATCGCTCGTTTATAGCAAGATTAGGGTGGCCGTTATTTTTTTTTTTTGTTTTTATTTCTTCTACTCTCACCCCCTACATCGGTTTACTTTTCTGTAAAAAAAAAAATACAAACGAATTTTATACCGATAAGTTGTGTTTTAGGGCTGCATCCGTCCGGCCCTCAAAGTTGGCCCTCAGCCGATATATTCAATGTAATTTTTTTTTTAATTTTTTTATGACTATATGTATGTGTATGAAATAATTTAATATAATTGTTGGTATTTTGTTGGATATTTTCCTTATTATTTTCTAAAATAGTAATTTTAGCAAAAAACTTTCTTTGAGACTAATGTTGTTGACTTGAAGAGCTAAAATATTGCCATATGAAAAAAAAAATGATTTTTTAAAAAGATTGTCATTGCCATATGCAAAAAATTACATTGAAAAATGGGTTTAAAGGCTAACTTTGGGGGTCGGATGCACCCCCTAAAACGCACCTTATCGGTATGCAATTTTTTGGATTTTTTTTAATAAATCTGAACTGTTGGGGGGGGGGGAGTGAGAGTAGATGAAATCAAAAAAATTTCCATACAATTAACGGCCACTCTAATATACATATACATATGTGCCCTTAAATATGAAACTGGTCCAAGTCATTTATTTCTTTGGTCGATATATTTAGTAAATTACATTTGAACAAATCAAAAAATATTTTTTATTATGAATTAAAGTTGTACTAGTGTAGTGTACCACACTTATAGTAATGCACTGTAACATAAATTACTTGCATTGCTATAATAGCAGTTCAATGCACAAGCATTGCAACACAACCCAAAACAATAATAATGCTGAATGGAATAATTTGAGTGACATTCTTTTGAGTCACAATATAATTTCTTATTACCAACTTATTTATATAAAAAATTATTTATATAAAATTATTACCAAATTGTATTAAATTACTTCGAATATAATTATAAATATTCTGACAAACAATAGCAGAACGGAACAACTAGCTGTTTTTGAAGGTCGCCACACCTTCATCGTCAACATTCCTTATGTTCGCACCACTGAGTGTGGTGTCAGTGAATGTAAATTCCAGCTTAATGCACTCAGTTTTCAGTGCATATAGAATATGAGAATTGTTTTGATTCCTCGTGTTACAATTTGATAAAAGCTTCTTGTTGCAATGAAAGCTCAATTTTACCATTTCTAATTTACAACAGTCTTGATGATGATGTTTTTTAATCGACTTCAAAAAAAATGGAGGAGGTTTACAATTCGTCTCTGTTTCTTTTAGGTATGTATCTTCATAGCTGAGATTATTTAAAAAAGTAGGCGGGGGCACGCCCACATTTTTTTATATAATTTATGATATTTCACTTATTTGATTGCTACAAAACCTATAAAACACCTTTGGTTCTTGTAATTACACACGTACTTTTTATCTCCGTTTTTTTTGGCAGAAAGAATTATTTAAAAAGTTTATTAGCTTAACTACTGTGTTTGTAGCTTTATAATTCCTAATTATTTATTGGAAGTGTAATTACAAACCTTTGTATCTTGTAATTTTTATTGAATTGTGATGGAAATCTACTGATCAGTAGCCTAAGCAACAACGAAATTTAACACCAACAACAAATAAACTTTCTCTTTGTATTACACTACCCTAGAATCACAAATAGCTTGTAAGCGTTAGCCATTTTTTGGTTTTAAAATAAACTTAAGTAATTCACACATATAGCTTTTATTTCTATTCTTGGACCCTACCATAACGTAAGAAATACCATATAATTTTTATGACTGCCTCTAGATTGGTGGCAGCAGTCGTAAAGCTTTTTTCATACGTTTAAGCAAGCATTTTTATCGTTTATTTAGTCTTTTACATATTAAAAAACCACACTTATACGATATAAAAAAAACCTAAATTATGAGTATTTATATGGAAATAAAAAATACATTTTATAATTGGGCAATAAATAAAGTGTGGCTCTAAAATTATTGATCTAAAGATAAAAAATTTTATATCTTATAAATTTCATTATTATATTTTTTATATTGATTTTATTATAGCATTTGGAATGTTTTATATTGAAACGCTTAAAAATCTCTTTAGCTAAAGATTTAGGGTCAGAAACTTCAAATATTTATTTTTTTATGATTTTCTCAGTTTCAATAAAGAAGAATTTTGTGTTATAAGGGAAAAGAGGGTAAGTGCTTATAAGGAGTCTTTCGTTAAGCTCTTTCTGTCTCTAAATTTGAATGAGACAAAATGTCAAAGTACTAAGACTTTTTGTTCATTTGAAAGGCCATAATGCATGAATATAAACATATACAAACCAACTAGTTCATTAGAAGCTTTTTGCTCTTAGTTTCTAAAATTTTTTTGTTGACATATCCGTTCGCTCAGAAATGGAAGTTATCGCAGCAGCTGATTTCTGGATGAAAATAAGGGTAAATCTCCCACTGCTACCGAGCCCATGGAATGAAAATACATCGTTGTGTATGGTCGTTATATATACTGTATGGGTCAATAATTTATTTTTTGGTATGAGTACAAGAATATATCATGATAACAAATTTGTGTACTGAAATATATTCACTACACTCGAGAATTGTCCTCTCTAGAATGCATTTCCCAAATGAAACAATTACTTCATTTGCACGTTTTTTAAAGTTATATCCCTGCACATTTTTTTTAAATAATAAGGATTATTTTTGTATATATCGATAGATTAGAAAAAAAGCGTATCTCATTTTTTCCAAATCATACTTTTGACGTTTTTTTTCTAAGCAACAGATAATTATATACCCCTTGAAGATTTAAGGACTTTACAATGAAAAATAAAATATTTAAAGCCACTAAAAAAGTTATTTTTGTCTCTAAATGCTTTAGTTTTTATTCAGTTTTTTGTAAAATATAGAAAATTCGAGTAACGCCTTTTCTATATTAAGCCATCCAAATACAGATTAAATAAATAAATAAACCCATGAATTAAATTAAATATATGTACTGATGTTGCTGTCTTGACTTTTGTTTTATATATTATTCAATATGCATTACAGTGGATATATTTTGAAACCTGATTTTTAAAAGAATATTTTGACAATAATGTTCTGAGGCTTGCAGTCAAATAAAGTTTTTGTTTATCTAACTTATAAGCAGAAACATCACATATAAAACTTATCTTTTAAAAATGTGTGGCGAAGACTGTTTGCTGATGCACCAGCTGGAAGAGTTCGTTTTTGGCCAATTGATTTTATTGTCATATGAAAAGCATAACTGGCAACACTGTTCTTTAATTCAAAGTTAACTAGCCTCAAAGGCTTAAAATTTATTTGGGAGATTTCAGCGGCAGCTTTGAGTGTCTTAGTATCATAAGGTTTTAAAATTTTTGTTTTAAAGAAAAAGCAAAAAGAATTATATTAAAATAATTTAAGACATAACATAGCAAAACACTTTGCTTACTGGAATGCAAAAAAGTGAATATATTCTCCCAATAGAAAATACTAAGAATTTGACTGAGTAACCCATTATTTTTATTTGAGGATTTAAAAAAGGCTAGGATACAATTTACTTTTTTCCTGCAAGCATCTAAAGGTTAATGGATTACTGTTTGCCTAAAAGTATGCAAAACTTAATAGGATATTTTTTGCCTACAAATATGCAACAGTTGATAGATTAATTTTTGCCTAAACTTGTGAGTATTAAACAGTTAATGGGTGATGTTTTCTATTAAAAATAAATAAGATTTTATAACAAATTTATAAAACTTGTACCTTATTTTATACCAAGAGAATATATAAACATATATATTGCAGGATATGCGAAAATACTTAAAAAAATTTACAAAGCTTATCATAAGATTATTATAAATGTAAAGGAAAGTTTATAGGCAGATTTTGTACCTTTTTTTCGTTTCTCAACGTTTTAAATTTGTATGAAGAAATAACGAAAATTCGTTACAAAAAATATTTTTTCCATACAAATTTTAAAACGATAAAAACGTTTCTATTAACAAAATTTGCCTTTTAATTTATTAGAAATCAAAATACAAATCTTCTTTATTTTCAAAGCTCATTTTCATGATCAATAAATTTTTTTTCTAGATATATTTCGTTAATAACCGAAAGGTACTAAAACAAACACTTTCTTTTTGGTACAAAAGATCCATCAGGTGTCGCAGTGCCGGTTTTTCGACCAGATCTTTCCTCTAATCTATTTTAAACACTTTCAAATAATGATATAAACATGTGCTTATTTTATGCATTATAGGGCAGTCATTATTATACATGTAGAATAATTAGACAAATAAGTGCCATTGATTACTTTGTAAGCCATTACAAAATCTGGATAGTTTTTTCGTGGGAAGGGACTATTCTTATGTTAGGTAACATTTTCTTAGTCTTTATAATATCTCCCTTGCTAACAGTTTTTTATAAAATGTTCAGTATAAATTTTCTTAACTGTAACAAATCCTTAACTCCTTTCATAATATTTTAATAGGTCCTTATGACTCTACGATACTTAAGACTAAAGTTTGAATTCCCCAATTATTGTTGTGCCTTTTAACTCTTTATTTTATAAAACATTTTTTTTAATGTTTTTTTAATGACACTTTTAAGATTTATTTGTAGATAAAATATATTCGCTCTTAAAGAAAACTGCTGATTTACACTGAATTTTTGTTGTTAAATAATACTAAATTTTAGAAAAATTAATCTCAACTTGCTTTTTTTTGTTTTCTTCAATTTAAACTACTAAATATTATTATCTGTTATTTTCTTTATTACTATTATTATTTTTTTCTTCTTTCTTATTACCTAAAACAATAAAAAAATCCCCATTTTATCTCTTTCATTATTATTATTTTATCACTTCGTATTTAGACAAACGGACAAATGATATTTTCTGCTTCTAATATAAAATGATAAATGACAAACAAGTGCTTGCTGTTTTCTTCTTATCTTTAGTATTTCTTTTTCACTGGCCACCACTTGAAAATCGTATTATTTGTACGGGTTTTTCTTTCTCTTCTTCTTCTTCTTCTTATTCTTTTTCTTCTTTTTTTTTGCTTGTTCCGCTATGAAAACATATTTTACTTTCATTTCTTTTTTTTTTTTGAGTTTTTATTAAAAAAAAAATTTATAACAATTTTATCAGTGTGCGGCAAAAGAATATGTGGGAGGTGTGTTTTTGGTATTAAAGAAAAATTTTAGAAACTAATGAGTTTTATTTTGGGTATTTAAAAGAAAGTTGTAAAATAAAGTTTATTAGATAACAAATTATATTCTTTTAAAGCCTGGTACGGAGTTCATACGAAATTGCAAGTTCTCATACAATCTGTATGTAAAAAAATTACGGAAATTCAGGTTGGTAAATTTCATAGAGAAATTTCCATTCGCTAGTACGGATAGGGATGAAACGATACCACTAAGCTATCGATACTTTTACTTGATACAGCATCGGTTTAGAAGTTTCGATACATACCCAGTATCGAATAAAAAGCATCGATACTTACTTGTATCGGTCAAGCTTTTCGCATGATTTAAGGTAGTGAAAACAAAATTAAATACCCACCAAACCAAATGCTCCTAATTCGTAAAGAATTCTTAACGACTAGTCGACAAAATCTTCTGATTTTGAAAGCGATTAATATAAGAAAAAACTAATTGCCAGTGAAATCGACATTTCGCCAAATCAAAAACTTAAACCCCCAAACAAAGTGGAAAAATTTCCACGTTCGGGCTGGACTGGAGCATAAGATATAGCCGAGATGACATTTTAAATGTTTGTGAACATTCGTATTTGCAGCTCGCAATTTTGTCGTCTTTTTTTATACAAAATTTTATTTGGGCGGTCACATTTTCACTAATTTACTCTAATATATATTCTAGATATAAATTTACATTTAACACGAACAAATAAAATTGTGTTAAACTGGCGTCATCTTCAACTTTTCTATAGCCAATAAGAAATGAGTATATTTTACCGATACGAGTACTTTTTACCGATACCTAATTGGTACTCGGTAGTAGAGTATCGGTACCAAAAGCACTTGGTTTCTAAGAAAAAGTATCGAGTATTTACTTGTATTTACTCGTATCGTTTCATCCCTAAGTACGGACTTTCAAAAGAAAAATACACTGAATTTTAGAAATCTATTGCCTATCTTAAGGATGTTATAAATCCTTAGTGGAGACTTTTTTCAGTCAACTGAAACAAAAATTAATGTTCAGACAAGTTTAATTAATTTTTTGTCTTGTTATGTGTTTGAAATTGAAAAATATTTAAATGAGTTTGTGTGTATGCAAACATAATTCTACACAAGGCTACACGATTATTTTGCCGTGTAGCGATAAATGTAAATTTACAAACATTAAATTCCGTAAGAACTACCGTATTTATACTTTTGAAATATAAGTGGCCCTTTGGTTGAGTGGGTAGTGTGCAGGCCTGTCATGCACGAGGTTGTTGGTTCAAATCTCAAAAAAATTATCTGCTTAAAAATAAATTATAACTGCATTTGTAAGAATAAAAAAAATTATAAGTTTTTCATTGTTACAGTTTGAATGTCGGAATGACATTTACATATAATTTATATTATTCTACACCGAATAGGTCTCTTTTTATGACAGTTCAGTGACATGCATACAAAGTATCAATTAACCCCATCCTAGGCCATGCCTATGAAAAGTGACTGGTCCGCTTCATAGGAAGTGTTAGAACTCGGACTAGTCCTTATCACTTGGGGACTGCTTACGTGACTAGTATTGTGTCAGTTCAATTTCCTACAGGGTACGTACTGGGCTTAAGTTGTATATAAATTCTTTGAGTGTCTTAATGTTTTGTAATTTTAAGTTTTGGTTTCTAAAAATATCTTTTCCGAAATTAAATTTTTTTTCTTTTCACATTTGCCTTCAGTATGTTTTATTTCTTATATTATATATATATATATATATATTTATTTATTTTTCTTGCCAAAATGTTTAAGAAATTTCTTTTCTCGTCTTACTACTGCATCCGCCTCTTAAACACTCATTCATTATTCAGTTGGCATTATAATTTTGGTTCTTCATGTTTATTTTTTTTTGTACTTCTTAACGAACCGGGGGAGCAAAAAAAAAAATTCAGTCAGAAAAACTTTGCGTTGATTGTTGCTGCAGCTGTTTGCTTAGAATAATGGCAAAGTGAAGAATGGATATGAAGAATATTTACAAGAAGATGGTTAAAAATAAAATTTGTTGCTTAAATGGCTGTGCTGCGCAGATGTATTATGTCTTATGAATGCTGATGTTACTATTGTTGTTATTCTTGTTGTTGTTGTTGCGACTTTAGAAGTTTTTCATTTTATCAGTGTTTCCGTTATGGTATTTTTTGTTGTGCGAAATGAAATTGCAACAAATAAATCACGTCCTGCTGATTTCTCTAAAAATCACTGCACGCATTAAATGCGGCATTAGAAAAAGTGTGTGTGTGTGTGTGTGTGTGTGTGTGTGTGTGTGTGTGTGTGTGTGTGTGTGTGTGTGTGTGTGTGTGTGTGTGAACAAGGCAAATTCATGTTTATTTTCATGGTTCTTTTCTTACTTTTGCATCTTGTGCTTTTATTTAGTTTTCTTTTTTTTTAAGGGAGGGCTATCTGCAGCTCCATCATTGTTATCATGCTTATCATTGTTGTAGTTGTCGTCGTCTTCTTCATGCCATTTGTTAAGTGTTGTAGTCATTTACTTTGCTTGTTGTTGCCACGTTTCTTCTTGTTTATTGCCATCTGGTGCAATTTTTAAAACTCTTAATTTCTACTTTCACTAGCTTTGCTTTGCATTTGTTTCCATTTTTTTTTAATATGTTGCATTCACACTGGGGTAAGTAATTGTTGGGCTAAATTGCCAGTTTAAAAAAGAAAAAGGATACCAGCATTTAGTGCTTGCATGAAAGATAAGAAAAAAAAAATACAAACACTTTACAGTAGTGTTTGCAAAATACTGTTAAATGTTTTTTAATAATTTAAATAACTACTCCAGTGCTGCTAAAAATTTCAGCTTTAATTAGAATTTGTAAATTCTCAGCAGAAATAAAAAAAAAAAATTTAATATAATACTTTATCACTAACAAGGATACACTTTAATTTTTTTTAAGAAAGAGTAGAGAAAACCATGCAATATTTTTATAGTGGAAAGAAAAGACTACTCTATATCATTTTCTGGCAAAAACTGAAAATTGCAAAATTTTAAATTGATCCCCTTTTTAAGGAACACGTGCGATATGTATTAACCTCAAGTATAATATTTACTAATCACAGAATCTAAGGTTCTTGGAAACTCTATAAGGTATAAAGCATTTTTATGTTCATAAATTTTTATTCTAAATATTTCCTTGCACGCTTTATTTACTTTGACTTGGTTTCATGAGTACACTTATCAAATTACACATAAATTATTTTTTGCTGAACACTTGAAGAGTCATAAAGGTACTTCACAAAAATATTTATGTCTCTATTATAATCAAGATATAAGTAGCAGCAGCTTTCCCTCGTACTCAGCATAACTCTTAAATTTCCTTATTTTAATATTTACACTTGATTGCTGGATTTCTTATTTTTACATCCAATCATATTTTATGTTTTTTTTTACAGGCAACAAAATTTTTATTGATAAAAATCAAACGGTAGGGAATATTCACTTTTATTAAATTTTAAAAGTTGGGTTAATAAAAAGGTATTGAATATAAAAAATAACTACAAAAGCAAAGCCAAATAGTGCTGGGAACACAACTAAGACAAGAGGCGAAATTTTAAACCGCGAATATTATTTGGGAAAATTAAAACATATTTGCGTATATTTGTCATGATGATGTATTGTAAGCCAGAGATGGTCGTATAAACGGTTCAAGTTAAGAAATTTTCAGTAAAGTGCGACTTTGACTCGCATATTAAAGGCTAGTACTCTGTTCGAAGTTGTAAAAAACTTTCCGTGCCATTGCTTATTTTTCGTAGAAAATATTACATGTACTAAATGTAGACCAACTCGCGGGGTTTTTTAAATAAATAAAAAGTATGCAACATTGTTAAAATTCCATGCAAAAAAAGTACTGCTTATGTTGTTTTGCAGCTAAACTAAAATGATGCCAGATTAATTTTGCATGCAAAAACATGCTGCCAGACAGAATTTATAAGCTCTTCGCAACAAGAGCAGAGTGTATTACTTTTACAAATTTATTTCGCATATATTTCATACCAAATACTTTTATATGTAGATTGACAGCATTTTGCATGAAATTGTGAACAGATTACCAGGCTAAAGAGCTAATAAATCAGTGAAAGTTTAAACGCTGGTTTAGTTGAACTAAACTCAAACCTTATGTATGGTTTAAGGTCAACAGGAGTAAATCAGCGAACCATGCTCTTTGTGTAGTTTATGTAGAATAAATGTCAGCAGACAGCTGTTCTTTGCACAATCAAAAAGCCAAAAAATTTAATAAAATTTAATTAAAACTGGCCAAATTTTACTGAAAAAGAAATTATAGTATAAAAGAACAATAGAGTGTAAGAAAACAAATCAAACAAGATCTGAAGTTAAATTAGAAGCTTTGAAAGAAAATGAGTGCTCTTTAAATGCAAAACATATCGAGGGTTTATATTCAAAAAGTGCTATCTCCAATTCTTGATTATTTTAGTATACAAAATAAAAATGTTATTTTATCTAAGTTAAAGAACAATAATTATAATTACAAATTTAAATTTAAATTTAATTTTTTACAAATTTTAAACTTGAACAATAATTATATTTAATAAACATTAGTAGAATTAAGATGTCTTCTGTAAATGGCAAATAACAGTTTTTTGTGCTCTTCTAAAATTTCCAAGCCTTGCAGACAGCACTTTTTGAATATAAACCCTCGATATGTTCTATAAGTAACAAAATCATATGGCCTGTATTGGTACACTCAAAGAATTTTCGGCAGAAATTCTATGAATTTCGACATTAATCTAATAAAAAATTCATTAAAATTCAACCAACGTCACGCTTCGTTGGATTAATGAAACCAGTTTTGTTAAAATTATTTTATTGAAAACTTCATAAAATTTATTTAACAGTGTAATTAATGCAGTGCTATAACTTCATCGAAAAAATAAAATAATTTCATGAAATGAATGAAATAACTTAAATACAAAAGGGGTTTCTTAATAATCAGAAAATATTGTTGTCATAAATCCAATAAAATATTCTCACCAAACCAGAATAATAAGAAAACAATTCCAATGAAATTCTTTCACAATATTTATGAAATTTGCATTGGATTTGTGAAATTATCATTAGATTTGTGAAAAAAATTTAATGAAATTGTTTCATTAGACTTATGAAAAAAAAATTCTTTCGGTGTAGTTTAAACGCATAATTTTATTCGTTTACATTGATTTTTACGTTTGCTGATTTAAACACATTTCAAACCAGAAATAGAGCTGCAGCGCTTTTTTCATTCTGGCGATTTTTCAGTTTGGTGCTTTGTTTTTAGTTTATGCGATTTCTTCGGTTTTTAGCGATTTTATTTATTATGGGAATTTCAAGAGTTTAAAATGTAATTTCCAAGATTCAGTAGGTTGTCAAAATTTTATAGATTTTTAAGTTTCAGTATTAGTTCTTAGTTAAGCCCGGTACGGAGTTCCTACAGAATTTCACGTTCGTAAATTTTCAATTATTTCTACACGGATAAATATTCGTGTAGGCTTTTTTGGGGAATTATATTTACATACACACAAACTCATTTATTTTTCAATTTAAAATACATACACAAAAACAATAAAAATAAATCATAAATTTACGAAAATTAGAAATGTCAAAAATTCCGTGCCCAAACAATTGTTTGAACATTAATTTTTGTGTTTCAGTTGACTGAAAAAAGTCTCCACTTATATTTATAACATCCCTAAGAAAGGCAATAAATTTCAAAAATTCGTTGTACTTTTTTGAAGCTCAGTAAAAGTAAATGGAAATTCCTTTATGGAATTTACCAAACTGAATTTCTGGCATTTTTCTACATACAGTTTGTATGAGAACCTGAAATTCCGTATGAACTCCGTACTATGCTTAATGTGCATAGAATTACACTAACTTTGAAAATTTCAATTGTCTATATACGTCTATATATGTAATTGTCTATATGTTACTTTAGGATTTCAAAATTTTTCGTTGCCCGCTTTATAACACCGTTTAATGTACAACTGTCATATATTTGATGTTGCGGCGGCCAACGTTTTATAAATTGTGTGAAAATTTAAAGTTCGTACAGCTCTCGAGAAAATAGCCTGTGACAGACAATTGGATGGATGGATATCAAAACTAAATCAATCGGTTTCTTTTTTGCTTTTGGTGTACGAAACCCTAAAAATTAATTAATAAGTCTTGAAAATTTTAATAACTTTTAAGCCATAAATAAAATTTACTTTTTCCGCTCTTAGTAACCTGCACCACTAATTTTTCTGCATTACTACTGAGTATAGTAAACATTAATTTTTTTAACTAAACATAAAGATATTTATCTTACTCTTCCATGTGGCAGAAACAATAAGTTTTTTATGCTTAACATAAAATATGTTTATTACATTTTTTTATTTCTTTTACTTCCTTTTAAATAGTAATTTTTGTTCTCATGCGAGGTCAAAATGGAAATCATAAAAAAACATTACATTACAAATTGCGTGAAATTGCATTTGACTAAACAATTCAGACACGCTGCTCTATATACGCATACATACATATTTGCTATACATGTATTTATATTAAAAGCTAAATTTCATAACACTCTTCTCGCTTTTTTCTATGTAATTTTACAGCTGGACTTTGCTTAAGCAGTCGGAGCAACAACACAATTTTAACAACAGCAAAATTTATACGGAATTAAAGAAATACTTGAATTCGTTAAAAAAAATTATCATTTTTATTCATTTGTATGGTTTTGATGTTTGAGAAATCCACACAAAAAAGGCAGTCAGGATATACAATTCCATAAGTACATACTCCCACACATACATACATACACACACACATATACATATACATATATCAGCTTTAATAAAAATGTAACTTCATCAACAATATTGTTAGAAGACCAGCCATGAGTTTGCTGGTGTCAGCTTTTGTTTATAAATGAGTGTAACTGATTGATGATTCATATAATTTTACCCTGAGATAATGCTTAATTACATTAAGGGTTTTCATGAGAACTCTTAAGATTGCCATTTGTGCAATTGAGAAAACTTGCGAGACTTTTTTCAGGAAGCGCTCCTTTTTAAAACTTATGTGCAAACAGTTTATGTAAATTAGAAACAAACGTCAAAGAGTTCACTTAATAAAAATAAAGTAAGAAACTTTGAAGCAATTTTTAATTCAAAAAAATATTTATTTCCATAAAAATAAAATAGTGTGTGTGTGTGTGTCTAAAGTGCGACTTTGACCCGCGCACGAAGGGTTCCGTACGGATACGAAATATGTAATTCAATACGAACTTTAGCCAATATAAACTATAGTTTTGGCATTTTTTTTCGTTTTTGACGTTTTTTTAATTTTGGCGATTTCTTTTGGTTTTGGCGATTTTTTCGGTTTTTGGAGTTTTTTTCCATTTAAGCAATTTTTTTAGTTTTGACATTTTTTTCGTTTTGGGGATTTTTTCGGTTTTTGGC
Source organism: Tachina fera (assembly GCA_905220375.1). Classification (NCBI taxonomy): domain Eukaryota; kingdom Metazoa; phylum Arthropoda; class Insecta; order Diptera; family Tachinidae; genus Tachina; species Tachina fera. Next base: position 185,772,429 of record LR999963.1, read on the forward strand.
GTTTTTTTATTTTTTGGAGTTTTTTTCCATTTAAGCAATTTTTTTAGTTTTGAAATTTTTTTTCGTTTTGGGAATTTTTTCGGTTTTTGACGTTTTTTTATTTTTTGGCGATTTTTTAGTTTTGGCGATTTTTTTAATTTTGGAGACTTTTGGTTTTTGGCATTTCTTCATTTTAACGACTTTTTTCATTTAGGCCCTTTTTTTTAGTTTTGACAATTTTTTCTCATTTTGGCGATTTTTCAATTTGGCGATTTTTTAATTTTGGTGATTTTTTTATTTTGGCGATTTTTTCATATTAACAATTATTTTGGTACTGGAGCCTTTTTCACGTTTGGCGATTTTTTTCGGTGTCTGGCCCTTTTTTTCATTTTGGCGTTTTTTTTCGTTTGGACGATTTTTTCGAATTTTGCGACTTATTTTAGTGTTAGAAATTTATATTTAATTTTGGCGATTTTTTTCGTTTTGGCGATTTTTTTTGAGTTTTTGACGATTTTTTTTTTGTTTGGCGCTTTTATAATTTTCAGATTTTTTAGTTTTACCGTTTTTGAAAATTTCAAGAGTTTATCTCTTAGGGTTTCCAGGATATAACAAGTTGTCAAAATTACATAGTCAAAATTGCATTTACTGATGGACCACCCTTAAATTTATTTTTTTTTTAAATTTTATTTAAAAATATGCTTTCGCTTAAAATTTAATATACATTTGTTAGTGTTTTCGTGAGTGTGTGTGTGTGTTATTGTGTGTCTATGTTCACTTTAATTTGTTGGTTTTTAACTTAATGTTTATTACTTAAGTCGAAAATTTTAAAGTAAATTTATACTGGCGGATCTCCATCTAACGAATGATATAATGTCAGGACAAATCTTTAAATCAAAAAATTCATTAGGTCTGGTATATATGATACATGATACAAAGGTTTTAAGTGCTTTACGTTTCAAAAATTAATTTTAAGTAAATCCATGTTGACTTTTTTATATAATTTTTCTATTTTTATACGAAATTTTTTATCTCCCGGTCTCATCAGTAACGGTATATTTTCTAGCAATAATAAAAATCACTTTGTCTGTACACTCCCATAAGCATATTTCCTTGCAAATACAAACACGTAGATCAAAGTAGCATTTAAAAAGCAAAATTGAAAATGAAGTGATCTCTTTAAAATTTTCCTGAAACGGCGTTAGGGGGTTGCTGCTTCATATTCGGTTTGTTTTATATATAAAGACTTATAGGCAGATTTTGTAAAAACTTTCGTTTCTAAACGTTTCAAATTTGTAAGAAAAGTAACGAAAATTCGTTTCAAAAAATATTTTTTTCATACAAATTTCAAAACGAAAAAAACGTTTCTATTTACAAAATTTGCCTTTTAACTTGACTTTTAAGCACAATTATATTTAAATTAATGTTTAAGACCCTTCAGTTAATATATTCCCGCAAGAAAATATTATACACATGTTACAAAAAAGGAATAATTAAAAAAAAAATAATAAAAATTTAAAAGTCCTCTCCTCTAAAATTGCTCTCCTCGGAATTATTACAGATACTAGTTTTGAAAAAAAAATTCTGCTTTGAAATATATAGAGCAAAATAGACACTAGCTAACTCAACAACGAGCTGAACACGGATGCTAATTTGAAAAAGTTTTGGTCGAAAACCCAAGATGGCATCTTTAACTTAAAATTTTAAAAATGGCGTGTGGGGCACATAAATACTGTGCGACGATATTCACATTTTTTTTAATATTAAAAAATTCCACAGCAAAATAAGAAATAAAAATTCTTGTAACATAAATAAAAAATAAATATCAATTGCTTAATTTAATAACATTCTGTATCGTGTATTTGTGTATAAAATACACTTTTTCTTTTTTAATTGTGAACACCATCTGTTTAGTGTATTAATGTATTTCGTATTTTTAATGAAAAAAGAAGAACAAGCTTTACACATATTCTCTCAGAGATCCTCTCTGAATACAAAAACATATGAAATAAAAGTGTTATAGTGTATTTCATTTTTATATGAAAATTTCATACAACAAATGTTACACTCTTGTATTTAATATGATAATACAATCGATACAGAGATACAAGAGGTTTTGTGAATTAAGCAAATATTTTATTTCATTTTTAATGCCCGTCAAAATGAATACAAATTTTAAAAATTAATTTATTATTGGTTTGCTAAGCACCCCATGCACGATTAAATTAAATTTTCAATTGAGTCAGTTGTTGTCCCTATCAAAGAGTGGCTCTGTCAATTGATTACTTTGACAGTTGTCGAGTTGGCTAAAGAAAATTCAAAGATTTTGATTTTCCATACTGACTAGTAAATCTTTTAATTCGATTGTGTTGTGTATATTCAAGTCTCTTGATTAACTAACAAAATTTATGTTTGCATGCTCTATTTTGCATAGAAAAAATGTGAATTTTTGAAATTGTATTTAAATGTAATGAATTGTAAATTAAAAATATAAAAATTAATGAAGGAATGCAGTAGAAGTATTAATTTTTTAATGTTGTACTTGCGATAAAATATAAATTTGAGAGTTGAATGAAATTCGTGAAGTGTGTGGCCAAGAATCAATTCAATTGAAAGACTCAATTGACGAATGAATTGAAACGTGTTTGGGGTGCTTTATGTCTATGTGTGTTTCGTGGAATTCAACCACAATTCAAAAGCAAACTCTTAATAAATAATTGAAATGCATTAAGGCATGCTAAGCCAACAACAAAAAAATGTATTGTCTTTAAACAAAAATCTTAATGAGAAATAAATTTTTAATTGGTCTTAAGTTCAGTATGCTTTAATTTTCATATAATGAAATATTGTTATTCATTAATGTGATTTTCTAAAAAAAAGAGAAGAAAAATTTAACTAGACTTTAAACTTGGGGGGGAGGGGGAAATATCGAAATATTTTTGTGGCGCCATTTACTTCATAAGCACCCAGGTGTACCAACTTGGGCAGATATTATTATAAACATCGTCTATTGACCATACATGTTAAACGAAATGGAATATGAGAAGTGTTTATATTGTATTTACAATTATTGTTTTATCATTTGCTTACCACTGTGGCTGCGTGGTAGCGATGCTAGACTCTCAGTCCAGAGGTCGGTAGTTCGATTCGCACCATAGATCATAGTTGTTTTCCGCAGACAAGCCAATCGTTTTGCTGGCTGTGTTTGAGTGTTTGTGTTTGTTCTTTAAAAGTTTAATCACCTTTTATTGATGAATGCATTTGTAATTATGAGTATTCTCTTTTCTGTCTTTCCATTATTATTCAAGATTTAAATTCATTCTAGTTTAATTTAATTTAAATATGTAATAGTTTTAAATTTTGGAAGATGAACTTAAAAATTTTTCATTACACATTTTTTTAGCACAGTTGGCATATTGTTGTTTATTACTACTCTTACTTAATTCTTGTTTTCATTGTAATTTTTGTTACTTTAGTACTTGTTGTTTGCTATAACTATTTATCATAATTCTTCTTATTATTATTATTGTTATTTGCATTTTAATTATATTAAAAATTGTTTTGCTTAAAGCTTTGTAATGAAATACAATTTTAAATTAAATAAACAACAAATAAAGCAAAAATTAAATAAAACAAAAAGTAATCTCTGTGTAGCTTAAAATTCATTATCATGTTATTTATTTTCATACAAAATTTTATGACGCATGCATGTAAGTGTATGTGTGTGCGTGAGCCAGTCCTTGATGTCATAATTTTGTTTGTTTGTTTATTTTATTTCATTTTAACATATTTCGGGTATTCTTTTCTTTGACATTAGAATTACAATTAGTTGAATTAAAACAATAAATAAAGCAAGATAGCAAAAATATAAATAAACAAGGAACACATGGAAAATAATTAATGTCTAAGAACTACATAGATATTTACACTGTACAAATATGTATGTCTGTGTTTATATAAATTTGATAAATGTTATAATATTGCTTACAAATTGTTTACATATCATAAAACATTTGAGGGTTGTTTATTATCTTTCAAGCTATTTCTCAGAAAATTTTTTTCTAATAAATGTCAAATTAGTAACACCCTACTGTATGTAAGTCATTCATCAATTCACCCGCCCATACGTAAAATACTATTTTCATAAATGCATGTTAAGTTGGTTTGTTCGTGAGCAGAATGAAAGTTTTGCAATAGTTTTTGTGCATTTCTACTTAACTGGAAAGTGAAAAGTGTCCTTGAAAGTGATAAGGTGGATTTTTTTTAAATTTTTCTATGTTTTTTTTTGTGAACAATAAAATAATTAATTTTCCTAAAGCACATTCAAAACATAAATGTTTATTTTGTAAAAAATGTGCGATTAAATATTGAAGCCAAAATTGAGGCCAGATTTTGGAAAAACAAACGAATTTTTTCGTTTTGAAATTTGTATGGAAAACATATTTTTTTAAACTAATTTTCGTTATACATATTTCAAACAAATTTGAAACGCTAAAAAATAAATTTTACAAAATCTGCTTGTTAATAAATAATTTGGAATTTTGGAATTTTTAGATATTTTAATTGAACTGTAGTGAATTTTAATCAGAAATAATTCATAGTTAGGCTCAAGTTCAGTAATTTCAATTCTTATTGAATGAAATATTTTTATTAATTAATGTGAGTTTCTAAAGAAGAGAAGAAAAATTAAACTTAGACTTTAAGCTGGGGGAAATACCGAAACTTTTATGTGCAGCCACGCACTTCATCAGCACCCTAGTCTATCTACTTGGGTAGAGATTCTTATTAACATCAGCTATTTAACTTAAATGTACAATGAACGGAATATGAGAAACGATTGTTGTGTATACAATTGATTTACCTTTGGTAAACACATTTATAAGTATCACTATTAATTTTCTGTTTTTTCCAATTTTTCATTTTTCTATTTAGGTTAGCACGAAATTATTTTACTCTACCTCAGTATGTTTAACTATTCTTACTTATCTTTTTACGATCATCACATTAATTATTTTTACTTATTCGATGTACCATCGGTACATGCATGTAAGTATTATTGTAGTGGTCTATGTTACTTGTTGTTGCATTCTACAGTTTTTACTTGGATTTCCAGCATTCTGAAACTGTGATGGCCAAGTGAACAGTGATTGCCAAGTGAACATATTTTTGTCACGTGCCCATTTTGGAATTTTGTAACTGTTCACAGTTGTGCATCGCTTGCATTACAATATTAAAAATATTTTAAGCTTGTAACTACTCAGTGTAATTTTTTTCCCAACAGTAATAATAATATGAAACTACTTCAAATTTAAAGTATGGTTTTTTGCCATTTAAATTTATGTGGTGTGATGGAAAATTTTTCTGTATTACAAATTAATTCACATAGTTTTTTCGTTATTTACTGCTTTAAGCTTGCAAAGTATAAATATTTTATAAATCACACAAATGTAAATAATAAATTTTATTGCTCAATCAATTATTACAAAATTAACTTAGCTAGACCTTTTGAAAGAATTGTTCACCATTTGATAGTACAAATTTATTACTTTAATATAGTCTTAAGCACTGAAAGTCATATAACATGAACTCCAGCTAAACCCTGTTTTATGTATTTAATGGCAACATGACAGCTTTTTATTTGTTATATAATATTTCTCTATAAAAGCTTCAGACTACAAATTTTTATATTGTTGTTGGGAATTACTGCCATATAAATAACACTTTCTCTGTTTTTGTGAAATACCACTATGCTGTGGTCGCAGCAAGTTTTGAATACTTATAAACCATAAGAAAATGTTAATCCATTGTATTTGACTGAATTTCTACAAAGATAAGAGCTAAAGTCCAGCAAGAACAAAATTGAATAATTACTACCATTGTAAAAATGAAAATTTTTATACAACCAAGGTCAATAATTTGCTTATACGACTTTGGAATAACAGCCTATCTTTAGTTTGTTCAAAAAAAAATTTTTTAAATAATGTATTAAGTAGAAAAACGATTTTATTCTTAAGGGTGCCATGAGTGTATCATACGTGAAAATTTAACGGAATATTGGTTAAGCTCGAGTTAACCAATATTCCGTTTGATAAATTTATATTTTTTCGAATTGGGTTTGGTTGCTAAACTCGAGCTTAGTCATTATGGAGTTTTTTAGTTTAAGTTAAACTCAATTCATCGTGTTTGTAATAACATCTAAAGTAGAGATAATATCTAAAAATTTAAAAACAATGAAAAGCAGTTAAGTTAACTGTAAATTACCAATATATTATTAAATTTCTTGCATCGAGCATACAAAGATTAGTTTATTTTTAAATCCCTGATATGAGACAAAACTTGAAAATGCTGAAATTTCAAACTTAAAAATGCCGAAATGGACTTAGCTCTTACTCCTTTCGGGCATCTGTGACCATTTAAAAATTTTTATTATTTAAAAATTTGCAATAAAAATATTTAAAATTAATTTCATAAGAAACAAAATTGCCTAAGAATTTTTAAAAATTTAAAATAAAATAATTAAATACGTATAGAATTTTTATAATTGAAATTTTGTTTTCAGCTATTTACACGAAAACAATTTTTAAGCTGCACAATTTTTGTACTTTTCCAAATTACACAAGAATAATTCATCTGGCACAAAATGTATACGTGTACACAGCTTTGTTTGCGTTAGTGTTTTTCGTATACATTTAACATATGCTATTTTTTAAGTTGTGTGTGTGTGCGGGTTTTATGCTCCTAATGCGGGGTTGTAGCTGGTTTAAAGGTTATACCAACCGCAAAACCACTCTCTTTGCCTCTCTAAACAGCAAACATTTCCACCCAGTGCGTATGAGTAATAAAGTTATTTATTAATATAATAATAAATAATTTAATTGCCTACTTTTGGGGAGCTTATTAAAATTCATGTAAATGGGTGCGAATGAGTAATAAATAATTATTATTTTGAACATCGATTAAACAAATTTTAATACATATAATTAAATTATTGGTGCTTTTTGAGAATTGTTGTTATTTTGTAATTATTAATTGTAATTTCTTATCTTTATTTAAAGTACGTCGAAATTAATATGCACAAAAAATATTTAAGAAGAAAAAAGCAAGATAAGAGTCAAACCTAGATTAGAGCGTCAAGTGTTAAGTCAGTAGACGTATTTTCATTACATTCAAATAATATTTTATACGTTTAAATGTAAAACTAAATTAAATTAATTAAAACTAAAATAAAATTTTAAAATTTTTAAGGAATTGTATTCGTTTTATTTTAAAGAAAATTATGAAAGGCAAAGTATCGTCAAAACAACCTGTGAATTTATTTGGCGCAGAACTTTTATAAGATGGCTGACGAATTTTGCTGTATAAAGAAACTCGATACTTATTTTAAAAATTTACATGAATTATTGACTTTTTACTTAATGTGCTAGATAGTTTTTTCTTATTTTAAGGGTTTTTTAAACAACTGAACTAGATCCGCAATGCGAGACGCATGTGTGGTATCTTATTGAAAAGTTGTTCATGACTGTCTGGAGAGTTTCTGCCGGAACGGCTTTAGCTATGAGTGTGCCCTCTCACTCTTTTTAATCCTTCAAAATTTATGGCTTCAATATAAAAATTTTTGTTAAAAGCAAGCCTATAATAAAAATCCACTGCCGTACAGTGAGATTATCGAAACAAAAGTTGCATGAAATAATTTTATTTGGCCATTTTCGTTAAATATTCATCATAAAGGGTTCAGTTATGTGTGAACCTGTCCCGTCTTGTTAAAACCACATAGATTTGAAATAAATTTTACGTCAGCATGATTGTCTTCCCCAAAAAAAAATATAATCCGGCAATAGAGCTCGAACTGTTTAGTACATTCGCTTAGATTAAAATGGCCGTAGTCTGAAATTTTTTAAGAAGTATGCTCAACCTTTTCCTTTGCGCATATAAATTAAACTTTAAATTAAGATTTTCTATTTATGCTTTTTTCGACACCATTCCATAGACAAAATAGAAAATCATACTTCATAATACACAATACCTCGAACAAATTGTTAATAGGACTTAAATAAGAGTTTCATAAACAGTTGAAAGGATCTGAAATAAAATTGTATTTGTATTTAGTTATATTTTTTGTTGTGTAAAGAAAAATGGAGTTGGTATTTTGTTTATGCTAGTTTATCTTGCACGGTATCGAATTTGTAAAAATTGCATATACCAACTAAAAAATCATATTGATTGAACATCATATTTGAGTCTTATTTAGATTGGCTATTTTTGACATACCCTTTTCTTATAACTGAATTTACACATATCATTATTGCTTGAATAACTTTTGAAAAAACCTTTGAAAGAAAGGGGAAAAATAATGTATTTTTTCCATTGAGTTCTTTTAGATTTAAACATATTCAAGTTCTCGGTATTGTAATCAATTTTTTTTTTTTTTTTTTTTTATTTTTTTTAATACATGTATTTATTTATTGTATCTTCAAATATGAACTAACAATAAGTATTCAAATCTTAAATCTAAAATATAATTATTAGGACTTACCACTGTCGGACATAAACTTGTTAATAGTTATAAATAATACATAAGTAGTGATAATAAAAAAAGAAAAAAAAAATTATAAAAAAGTATAAAAAAAATATTTTCAAGAAATCCCATTTGGCGTGTTGAGTAATAGAGCCCTTGTGTCCCTCTTTTTTAAGCAGATGTGTCCAGTAAAGTTCAAAATATTACGAGCAAGCGGATTAGGATGTGACTCGAGTTTTGTTAAATATTTGCCTGCGTATTTTGCAATTTCTTCAGTCACTAGTGGCATATTTAAATCACGATGTATATTAGAATTTTTGATGTACCATGGAGCCGATGTTATTAACCGTAAAATTTTGTTTTGCCTTCGTTGGATTCTCTCTACATTGGAAGCTGAAGCAGTGCCCCATAACTGGATACCGTAACACCATATTGGCTTTAAAAGCGACTTGTATAATAAAAGTTTACAGTCCATGCTAAGTGTTGAATTTCTGCCAATCAACCAGTGTATTTGAGATAACTTAATTTTCATCTGAGTTAGCTTAAAGTCAATATGATGTTTCCATGTAAGCCTTCGATCAAGGTGTATACCAAGGTATTTCACTTGGGAGTGTTGAGGAATATTTTGATTATTGATTCGAATTGGGGAACAAGTATCTCTTCTTAGGGTAAACGTTATATGGACACACTTTTGTTCATTTACCTTAATTCTCCATAAGTTCAACCACATTTCCAATTGTGTAATATGTTCTTGTAAATTCGGGCACACTCATGAATTCTCCTTCCACAACCGTGAACTTCCGGGTAGTGATGTAACTTTCTAATAAATTCACTAAATTTATTGGTAGATATGATTTTAATTTTAGAATTAGACCTTCATGCCACACTTTATCAAATGCCTGAGAAACGTCAATAAACAGGGCAGAACAATACTTCTTTTCCTCAAATGTTTTTCTTATAAATTGAACCAATCTATGAGTTTGTTCAATGGTGCTATGCTGACTTCTAAAACCAAATTGATGGTCTGGGATGCACCCACTATCTGTTAAGGTTGGGGACAATTTTGTCATGAGCAGCTTTTCGAAGAGTTTTGACATAGTTGACAGCAAACTTATTGGCCTATATGACTCAGCTTTAGTAAGATCTTTTCCCGGCTTTGGAATCATTTTGATTTTTGCAAGCTTCCAGAGTTGTGGATAATACTCCAGTCGTAATATGGCATTAGAAATAAACAGCAAGATTCTTATTGCAATATGCGGCAAGTTCATCAGCATCTTGTTACTAATTCCATCAATACCTGGAGCTTTCTTTGGCTTGAGTTCAGCAATTACTTTATGTACATCACGCATCTTAAACTTTAAGGCTCGAGGGGGTAGAGCAACTACATTCGGCAAATCAGCAACACCAGTACATGTATTTGAGGTAAATACGGATTTTAAATGCTCAGCAAATATTTTGCATTTTTCCGTATCGCTTCTTGCCCAATCTCCGGTAGATGTGCGCAGAGGTGGCTTAAACTCAACGGGGGTTTTAAGCTTTCTAGCAGCGCGCCACAAAGAGTAATTAGATGTCGGTGTGACATCAAGACCTTCCAAATAATTTTTAAGAGATGCAGTTTTTTCAGATGCAAGCAACTCTTGAAGTCGTTTAGAACATTCTTTAAGTCAATTTGAAAATGATATTTTACATAATTTAATTTAACCGAGTTTCAGAATAATAATAACGAGATATATTAAAATATTCTAAATATTTACATTGTTTTCTTCTCAGAAAAAAGACACCTGGCAAAAATTTTATATCTTACATTGTATTTTTATGAGTTTATTATTATACCTAAATGTTTAATATTAATTCAGCAGGAAATTTAAAATGCTCTTATATAAAATGATATTCATTTCCAAGCCTTTAAAATGTTTTTTCAGCATAAACTTTCCTGTGTTTGTTATGGCTTCACATTACAAATCAATATAATTTATAGTTGTTTCAAAGATAAAACATATCGTGTTCAATTCATATGAAGCTACTAGGAAATAAAATTATATAAAATCAATCTTATTTCGTTATGTTTGTTAAGGATATTTTGTTGACTTGTTGCAAATTGAATGAAATAAATATTTTATATTACCCTATCACTTTGACGCACCCTTTGACAAACATAACGCTGGCAGTATAGTATATGTTAGAAAATTTTATATTCTTTTTAGTTTTTTTTTCTGTTACATAAACTCACGCATATACTCAAGCAGGAGACTTTCAAATAAATACATATAATCCAAAACTGTGATGTTTTTGTTGTATTATATGCTGTTACTTTTCGTTCGTTAGTTTAATATTTATAATATTTTTATTACTTGTATACGAGTATTACTGCAACTTGAATACATTTATCAAAACTTTTATTTAATAATCAAAGAAAACTTAAAACAACAAAATAAATTACTTGTGTATCAAACAAACATATTTTGTTAGAAGACAAATACAGAGTTTGGAAACTTGTAAATTAAGTTTTATTTAAGCAAAAAAAAATAATAATGTTCTGTAAAACATGACAAACATATTTAAGTAAGACTTCAATTTTTCTAACTGAGCTGCTTTAGCGAGTAGAAATAATGTATCAGCTGTTTTGCCTTAGAAAGATTAAATTGTGTATATATTTTAAACAGCTTATGTCAGGCCTTTTTTTTAAGCTACAAACAATATTGATGGAAAACTAAATTTCTGACATACATTTGTGTACAAGACTTATTTGGAATAAAAAATATATCTGGGTAAAGTCCGACACAACCATCAATCAAATCTACTATTCTAAACAACTATTTTCGTAACGCGAAAACAAGCATACATATATGTATGCACAAGAACACAAATACCAAATTCTATAGACTTCATACTTAGATACAGTAGAGTCCTGTTAATTCGAAAATGCAGGAAACGATTCACTTTTTTGCAGATAACAGTCAGTTAAAGACAAGTTTCATTACAAATTATATAGAATATTATTTATATATTTAATGGCTTTTGATGTGTAAACATTTATACGCTAGGGGGTAAAAATCGTTCTCACAATATTTTCAGTAAGATCGTAAAGCGTTAGCAAATCTGTGTGAGGTATGTATGAGTGTATTAGTGTAATCATACGAACAAGAAGTACAGAAAAACTTAACAACTGCATAGAAATACACTCAACCGGTTTTTAAGTATACCTTCAGTAGCAATGTTAATTTTAATAGAAATTGCTTGTGAAGTGTAATAGTGTAGTGTTGCCAGTGGGGATAATTTTGTTAAAAATTTTAAAAGTATAAAATAAATAAAATATATATAAACTTTAAAAAAGAGCATTTTAAATATCAAATATGTGTTTAAAATATATATAGCAGTCTTTATAAAGAATTTTTAATATTATATTATAACATACATATCTTCATTACGTACTATTTCCTTACACTGAAGCTAATGCACGACAATTGGGTAACAATCTGCATCTCATGTCAAATATTATGTTTGGAAATTTTAATACAAATTTTGTAAACCCACAGTTGCAAGCTTTATCAAAATGTTTATTACCCGTTTTCAACTTGCATATGAAAACTTCTCCACAAACTCCCACAACTAATAATTCCACTACTATAGATGCAGTTTTTCATAGATTTTTTTTTTTTACAGTAGAGTCAAAAATTTATATATCTTATGTTAATTACCATAATCCAATATTAAAAAAAATTATTATTAGATGCTTACACATCTCCCCTGTGATCTGACTCACATTGTTTTTTCTAATTTTTACATATTTTGGGCATAATATTACCCTTTTTCAATTTTTAGAAGAACATATGCAATAAAACTAAAAAAGTTCAAATAACTAACTGAATAAGGAAGAGTATGCCAACCTAAAAAATTAACCCAACTTACGTTGTAAAATTTTTGACCATATCGGGAATAAAAGTTCACTTGGATTGTGTTCAATTTTCTTAAAATTGTGATCTCCAATTTTGTTTAAAATTTTTTGTTCACAATGAAGGTGATCACCAAAGTATTGTACTAACATCAGAAAGTGTAATTTAACTGAAAAAACAGAAATAAGTAAAAATTTAAAGCACGTTAAAATTATTAAACACACTCAATAAAATTAACTAAATCTTTGGAAAATTTTATAAATTTCAATAAAAAAAGTTGTCGTATGGCGCCAAAGCTGTTTTTTACTTGAAACCAGTAAAATATTTACTAAATTTCTAGCTCATTAATGATTTAGTTTATAGTAATTATATTTTCACATTTAAGTAAAATTTTCCTAAAATTATGAAAAACTTTCCCATGAAATTCGGAGAGTAGGAAACTCTTAGTAAATATTTCCTTTAAGTCAGTAAACATTTCTTGAAATGTGAGAAATTTATTGTTCATTTTTATGAACTATTTTTGAGGATATAAACTTTTTATTTTTGACTCATATTTAGTAATTTTTACTATATTTTTGTAAAAATTTACTTAAACGGAGAAATTTTGTTTACTTGAATTTAGGAAAAAAATTTTCTTAACAATAGTACGTGTCTTTTTTTTGAGTGTAGAAATAAAATTGTACAACTTCAGAGAAAATCGCTGCCAAGCAAACAAATTCCATAATAACAACGAGAACAGTGAATTCTTTAAATATCATAACATAACAAACATAACACTATTTTATTTAACTGAATTTAAATTATTTTTAACCTTTTAGTTTTTATTTTTTAAATAGGTCCATTTTTTTAAGTTTTATGTTTAAGTTTTTAGTGTCACGCTCCTAATAATATAGGAGCGTGATCACACCCAATTTGGCAAATATTAGTATCATATCGCGTCACTGTTAGAGCTCAAGGTGTTTGTTTTGTAGCCCCGCCCTTTTTTTATCACAACGTTAGCATAAAATTTCAGAGTTCAAAGATTGTGTTAAGGTTTGGAAAAATTAATAAAGTAAAATCATGTGAAATATGAAATATGTGAAATATTAACTTTTAATGGGCGTGGTCCGCCGACTTTTTTGAATTCTAGATTGTGTATTTTTAAGGAAAAGTTTGCAGCAAGTTTTGTAAAAAAATTTTCAGCACAAGCAACTGAAATTTAAAATTTAAATTTAATAGGCGTACCCCGCCCACGCTTTTTAAGCAAAATTTTGCATTTTCACTTCAAGATTGTGTCGCTACAAGAGCCCATTGTGTTATATAAGTTTCGTAGCAATATAATTACTAAAATGTCATAAAATCATATAATAAATAAATTCAGTGAAGTGCGACTTTGACACGAGATATGTAATTCAATGCGAACTCTAGCCAATATAAACTAGTTTTAGCATTTTTTTCGTTTTCGGGTTTTTTTCGGTTTAAGCGTTTTTTTTTTTTTTTGTTTTTGGGGTTTTTTGAATTTATTGGCGCTTTCTGAGTTTTGGCACTTTTTTCACGTTTTGGCGATTTATTTTTGGATTTTGAATTTAATTTTGGCGATTTTTTTTTTGGCGATTTTTTTTTATTTTGCCGATTTTTTTTAATTTTTAGCACTTTTATTCTCGTTTCGAGGATTTTTTTCGGTTTTTGGCGTTTATTTTAATATTGGTGATTTTTTTCGATTTGGCGATTTTTTTTAATTTTGGCGATTTTTTTTTAATTTTGGAGATTTTATTAATTTTGGCCATTTTTTTTTTAATTTTGGCGATTATTTTTCATTTTGGCGATTTTTTTCTCATAAACAGTTGTTTTGGTTTTGGCAATTTTTTTCAGTTTTTGACGTTTTTTTTTTTAATTTTGGCGATTTTTTTCATTTGGGCGATTTTTTCGAATTTGGCGATTTATTTTAGTGTTAAATTTTTTTATTTTAGTTTTGTCGATTTTTTTCGTTTTGGCGATTTTTTTTAAATTTTTGGCGATTTTTTTCAGGTTTTGCCGATTTTTTCGGTTTGGCGATTCTATAATTTTCGGATTTCTTAGTTTTATCGTTTTTGAAAATTTCAAGAGTTTACCTCTTATGGTTTCCAAGATATAACAATTTGTCAAAATTGCATAACAATCTTTTTAAAATTATCAAAATTTTCCTACGAAATTTTTTTAATTCCTATCTGGTACGACTTATAGAGTTTCCACTGCACTTATATGCATATTTTTCAATCATATGCGACAACACATTATAAATTGCATAACAACAAAATAAAAAAAAAATAGAGAAATAGAAAAATAGCAACTATAACACTTAGTCACTCATATGTAATAAAAACTGAAACAAATCATTACAGACGGTTTATGACAAATTGTTATTCCAAATGTCACTACATGTAAAAGCACAGCATAGCCCAAACAAAAATAAAAAAAGTAATAAAGAAAACAAGCGGAGAACAAAAAAAAATATGACAAAATAATAATCACTGATTACACACTTACTTGCAACACACAAACTCCAATACACACACATATGTATGTATGTATAGGTGTAGAAAGAGATTGGCTGGACTATATAAAAGTTTTTAAAATATGAAAAATATTTTCAAAAAAACTTTCTTTATTTTACTCTTTTTTTTCAACAAAAAGATTTTTTTTTAATGGCTAACAGTTATGTGGCAAATTGTAGCATCCTGCTGGAGTGATTAAAGAAATACTTTTAATTAAAATTATTTTGTTTTTGCTTTAACTGGATTTGTTTCATTATATGCTGCAGTCTCAAGTAGCAACTTTGCTCAAGTGTTAAAATCAGCAAAATTTCTTAGCGGCAAGAAAATTCTTTGAAACCGCTGAAAGCCAGGACTAAAAAGAATGAAAATTAAATACAATTTGGCTGATTTTGTATCCCCGTATTTAAACTTTGCTCCCTTGAAGTTTGCTGATTTTTTATTTTTTTTTTGTTAAGAGTAAAAAAGAAAAATATAAAAATTTTGTTGTATTTCAAGTTTATTGTTTAGTTTTTTCCTACTTATTCATTCATTCATTTAGTTGTTGGTTGAATGCTTGACTGAATATTTTGTACTGCGTTGTGTTGCGTTGCTTTGTTGGTGTTGCAGCCATTGCTGCTACGGATGGTGTTGCACTTGCCCTAAAAGTGTCATAAACACGTACGAGAAGTTGAAAATTTTCCTTTTATTTATTCTCAATAGTTCTTCATTACATTTGTTTTTATGTGCTTGTGTGTGCAAGTCTCTGTTCATTGTGGGCTCTTTTATCTCTGCATCTCCCTTTTGGCATTTCAATTGAATGCAACAAAAGTAATGTTGGGTTTGGCTATTTGCCAACACATGCATGCAGCGCCAAAAAGGTAAGGAAACAGTTTTTAATCCGTCTCGAACGAATTTTTTCATTACCCTACATTATTGTCGCCCATTTACTCAAAAAAAAGTAATAACTATAAAAACTAGTTTTACACATAGATTAATTGAGATGAATTGATGTCGACAAGAAATTATCTGTCGCTTATTTATATTGAAAACAAAAACAAGTTAATTTCCTGTCGACATCGTGGGCAAGGCCGTTAATTTTGTTTCGCTTTCAAGAGGTGAGTTGGCAGGATATTTGTATAAAGTTTTTGTACAATATGAAAAACGATATCAGGATAAATTCTACATCATTAACTGAAAAATTTAAATTTTTTGAGTTATGACGTTATGTAAGTCAATGAGCGATATTTGGTAAATATTCTTACAATTGTTCATTTAAATCTGAATGAAGTGTAATAGATTTCAATAAAAATCTTTATCGCATTATAAACCGTTTACACCCAATTTTTTTAATTTAAACAAGATTCCGTAGCCAATACAAAAACCATTCACTGAAACTTTTTCCTAAGTCACAACCAAACTACTGTGAATTCGCTCAATACGTCGAATTTCTCAGTAAAAGTTCACTGTGTAAATTCATCGAATGAAGCATAATAACAGCGAACAATAACAGCTGCTATAATTGATAGAGTTATGGTAGGAACACAACTGGGACGAACGACGAATTTTTCGGTGCGTACTTTCGTCATAAAAAATAAAACACATTTGTGCATATGAAAATGAACACAACACCGCCGTACAACGAAATTCGTCTTGCGTGATGAACTCTGAGATAGATTTATTTCTATTTTGTACGCCGACGAACGACGAAAAACAAAATTGAGAGAAATATGTCTCCCTCAGTCTCTGTTTTTGTACACACAACAACCAATTTTATCAAATAAGAGAGAGGAATTCGGTGAGTAAATTCGTCGTTATTGTGCTCACACGACGAATTTACGCAGCAAATGCTTATCGACGAATTCGTCGACGTGGATGAAGCAAAAAAAACATATAAGAAATAGAAAAAAATCTATTGCAGAGTCGCATGTAGCGAATTTCAGCCGCTACCATGATTGCGCGTATTTTCATTTACAAAAATATATATTTTTTTTTGGTGACGAATAATCGCAACGAAAAGTTCATTCTTCGGCCAAGTTGTGTTCCTCTCATTTTTTTAACGATAAGTAATATTCAGGCAATGAATGCCTGCCACTTTTCCAGGTGTTACTTTATTAAGGAAAGGGATAGGATAGAGACAAACAGAGGGTGAAGTGAGAGATAAAGGAAAGCTTATTTTTTTCAGCTCTGCTTTTTTTACACGTTTTTGCAGCGCCTCTGGTGTCAATGAAGCGCATAAATATTTTTATATATCCTTATCAGCTATTTTATGAACTGTTTTACTTCGCTGCTGATTCTGCTAACACAATAATTCACAAGACTTTTATTCATACAGTTTAGTTGAGTTAAAATTGCTATAGATGAAAATTCTATACCAAAAAAAATCAAACATGATTTGGACTTAAAGCCAATGTTAAGGAACATATTCAAACTAAAAAGCATTTTTAATCAAGTCTTAGATCTCTTATATAGCTTTAATTTCAGTCGCATATTATTCACCTTTTTTTATATACAAAATTTTGTCTGAAATTCCAGGTGGTATCTACCCATAATGTAAAATAGTTTTAATATAATTTTCCCAGTTTATGGCTTCCTTCATCATCATAATAAAAAAGAAAACAGACCTGAGAAGGCAAAATAAGAAGGAAAATAAAATAAAAACAAGAACCAGTTCAACAAAACACCGCATTTACAGTCCGTTCGTGCGCATTTTTACGGCCGCAAGTGGATTTCAACAATTCGTATTAAAACCGGAGAGAGAGCGAAAAAAAAACAATAAAAAGCAAAACAAAACAAAAACTAAAAGCAAAAGAATAAAATTCCAGCTAGAATTGCATTATTGTTGCATGAAGCACATTCAATACGTTTAAGAAAAAGAAAAAAACTAAAATAAAATAAAATGTCTCAAACAAGCACAATTTAACTTTTTGTTAAAAATTTCTTCTTGGAAACACTGCAAGAATCTGCAAGAAAAAATTTGAGTTTTTTACTCTATTTTTGTTTTAATATTTTTGTATTTCCTACAATTAGATCTTTTATTTAAGTTAAAGTTCGCCGGAGCATTTCGTTACTTAAATGTGTCAAAAACAATTTTCGTTTCATGCATGAAAGTGGAAAATAATATAAACCTCAAAAAGAAAAATTATATATTAAGTAAATGGAAAATTATTTGTTAAATTATTGTATTTTATTTTATAGTATTTGCTAGTTAATAACATAATTTTTTGAGATGTTCTTGCAAGTCTGGGTATGAACAAAATAAATAAAATAAATAAAATAAAATAAACTAAAATAAAATCAAATAAAATCAAATCAAATCAAATAAAATAAAATAAAATAAAATAAAATAAAATAAAATAAAATAAAATAAAATAAAATAAAATAAAATAACATAAAATAAAATAATATAAAAGACATAAATAATTTTAAAAAATGTATTTGTTGCTTTTAACCAAAATTTTATTTCTGCTTAAAGAACTCAATGGTTCCGTACACCAAAGGTGAAAAGGAACCCTATTGTTTTCGCTACGTTGTCCGTCTATCCGTAACACGCTATTTTCTCAGGAACCATACGAGCTACGGATCTGAAATTTAAAAAGAGTATGTAGAACCTTGGCCGCTACAACAAAAAATAAATGAGATTTAAAAATTTAAGGCTGACTTGAAATTTTCAAAAACGGTAAAACTAAAAAATCCGAAAATTATAAAATCGCCAAAAGGAAAAAAATCCCCCAAATTAAAAAAAATTTCTAGCAATAAAATAAATCGCCAAATTCGATAAAATCGCCCAAATGATAAAAATCGCCAAAATGAAAAAACGCAAAAAACCGAAAAAATTGCCAAAACGCGAAATTTCCGCCAAAACCAAAATAATTGTTTAAATGAAAAAAAAACCCAAAAATGAAAAAAAATCGCCAAATTGAAAAAAAACGCCAAAAACCGAAAAAATCGCCAAAATTTAAAATAATCGCCAAGATGAAAAAAGTTGCCAAAATTAAAAAAAAATCATCAAAAACCAAAAAAATAGCCAAAACAAGAAACAAAGTGTCAAAACTAAAAAAATTGCCGAAACAAAAAAATCGCCTAAATGAAAATAATCGCCAAAATTTAAAAAAAAATTGCCAAAATGAAAACATTTTTCAAAATTAAGAAAAAATTACCAAAAACCGAAAAAATAGCCAAAACAAGAAAAAAAATTTCAAAACTAAAAAAATTGCCAAAATGAAAAAAAACGCCAAAAGCCGAAAAAATCGCCAAACCAAAAAAAAAAGTAGCCAAAATTAAAAAAATCGCCTAAATTAATAAAACGTCAAAAAACCAAAAAAAAATCTCCAAAATGAGAAAAAAAACGCAAATAAATGCAAAAAAAAACCCAAAACTAAAAAAACGCTTAAACCCGAAAAAACCCAAAAAAAAATTCCAAAACTATATTTTATATAGGCTAAAGTTTGTGTTGAATTACATATCTCGTGTACGTACGGAACCCTTCATGCGCGGGTCAAAGTCGCACTTCAATGGATTTATTTAAATTAGTTTGCAGTTGGATATGCGTTAAATAAAAATTAAAATTCATTTAATTTCTTAGCAAAATAATTTCTTTATTAGTTATTTTACTTTGCCGATGATTTATTGCTATATAAAACGAAGAAGA
This sequence comes from Tachina fera, assembly GCA_905220375.1. NCBI lineage: Eukaryota > Metazoa > Arthropoda > Insecta > Diptera > Tachinidae > Tachina > Tachina fera. The sequence goes on from LR999963.1 coordinate 185,791,953, forward strand.
AGGTCGCACTTCAGAATAATTTATGATGTTGATATTACTGACTCTGGCCATAGTCAAGAAGTTGACTTTTTGTTGCACAGTGGGGTCGTTTTCTTACATTCGAATGACAGCTGCGAGTGCAAGCTTTAATAAATTAATTTTTAAAACGTTTTTTATAACATTTAAATAAAATTAATTTATATTTCTGTACATATATTACAACTTTCTTCTTCTTATTTTTATCTTTAATTCATAAAATTTTATTGTTAATACGATTAATGGTCCAAAAAAATTTATGGTGCATGAAAAGAAAATCCTAGAAAATCTTAAAAATGTTTTTCTGTTTTTTCATAGTCTTTTATAATCAAAATACATTCGTATTGAAAATTGTTTTTATTTTTTTTTTCTTTTTCTTGCTATTTTATGATTGATTTTAACATCGCAATTATTTTTCATTGAAGACAAATTCTTTTTTCTTTATTATTATTGTCGTTTCTTTTATTTTTTATTTATTTTTTGTTTTTTATTATTGTTGTTGCTGTATTTCTTATTGCAGCTGATTACAAGATGCCATCAAATCCTTTGACAATTTTACCCAAAAAATTTATTCGAGTGTGAAATTTATGAATGTAAATGAAGCAATGAAGCGAAAAGGGTCATAGAGATGATGAAGGAGACGACGATGTATTGTACTGTGTTTGTATGTATGTATGTAAATAAGTAGCTTTGCGGCAATTTTATAAGTTCGGGGAAGAAACCATAATTGTATGTGTACATATGCAAGTGTGTCTTTCTAATAAAAAGTAAATAGAAAAAATATGCAAATATATTATAAATTTATGTATGTTTGTGTATGTATGTGCATTTGTAAGTTAAATTTTAATATAATTTTGTTTCGCTACATAAAAATAAGTGTGAATAATAGTGATTTTATGGGCATTTTATTTGCTATACAAGAGAAGAAAAATATCATAAAACAAGTCATAGTAAATAAATGTACACATGTATGTACATATTTCCATATTGCTCATTTACTTCAACAATGATATAACTCAAAAAAACTACTTTTACAGAAAACAAGTATAAATATTGCAACTTAAACCGAATTTAAGGGAAAAGTTATAAATTCCTTTTTTCCCTAGAGTTAACTATACAAGATATTTGTATGAAATTTTACCTTAACTCCAGTTTAAGTAACCATTCTCGTTAATATATTTATATTGAAAACAAAAACATATTTGAGTGTTTTGTTTTAGTTTTTATTATTAACTTAAAAATCGTTTTTTTGGGGTTATGACATTGTTAAAGTAAATGATCGATATGTATGTGCTTCTGGACATATACAATTCATACACAAATTTTTTATAGATATTAAATTTTTTTATAAAATATTATTTTCTTTCGTGTCTTTTTTAAATTTACTTATAAAAAATTTCGTACATTAAAACTAAGTTCTGGTAGGAGAGATAATTAAAAAAAAAACAAAAGAAAAAAAAAGAATACAAAGAAGATGATGGTGACAGTAAATTAATTGGTTTATGAATAATGACAACAATGTCTAGCAGAAAAGCTAATTTTTGTTTTATGTTGTTCTTCGAAGTCAGTGACATAAACAAAAATATAAATTAAAAAAACAATTAAATGGATTTCAAAAATAATCACTAAAAAGCAAAAATATTTTAAATTAATTTAAATAAAATATTTTTTGATATAAAAATTAATTTATTTTATATTAAACAAATAGGGGAAAAGTCATAGTCAAAACAAAGTATACTTTAAGAGTTTAGAACCAGTATTTTGTAGCTTTTTATTGCTGAACTTTGAAGTCGGTTTAATTTTATATTATACATTTTATTTTAAAATTTTTATTGTCCAGTTTATATTTTCAACGTGATCACGCCCAATTTAGCAAATATTGGTGGCCGCACACTTTTCTAAATTCAACATTGCATCACTTTCATAGCTCACCGAGCTATTGCCGAGTTTTGTAAAAAAAAGTGCCAGGTAGAAGCACGACAAATATGACATTAATCTTTAATGGACTCGTCCACTTCTTTAGTGACAAAATTATGCCATTCTATGAGCCAAAAATACAAATAATTTAATACTAATATTTCATTGGCCTTGCCCCGCCCACTTATTAGAACACAACATTAAATATATTGCAGTGCTCAAAGTGTGTGTCAAGATTTGTAAAAGTATATAAAATAGAAACACGTGATATATAATATAAAATTCTATAAAGCGTAGCCCCGCCCACTTTTGTAACACATCATTAAGTATTTTACAGAGGTCAAGGTGTGTGCCAAGTTTCTAAAAATCGGTCAAATAGAAGCACGTAAAACATTATATTAAACTTTATAGGGCGTGTCCCCGCCCACTTTTTTAAATGCAACATTAAATATTTTTCAAAGCTCAAGGTTTGTGTTAAGTTTTCTAAAAATTTAAAGGTAGAAGCACGTAAAATATAATGTAAAATTTTAATGGGGCGTAACCCGCCCATTTTTTTAAACACATTATTAAGTATTTTTCAGAAGTCAAGGGGTGTGTCAAATTTCTTAAAAATCGTTTAAACAAGAGAACGTGAAATATTATATTAAATTTTATAGGGCATGGTTCCGCCCACTTTATTGAATGAAATATAATGTATTTTTAAGAGCTCAGGATGAGTGCCAAGGTTTGTAAAAATTATTCTAGCAAAAATTAACTTGAAATATAATATTAAAATTTAATAGTCGTAACCCGCCCACTTTTTTGCATGCAAGATTGTGTCTTCCTTTGAGCTCAGAGTGTGTGCCAAGTCTTGTAAAAATCGGTCAAATAGAAGCATGAAAAAATAATAAGTTTTATTGGGCGTGGCTCCGCCCATTTTTTCAACTTCGATGTTGCGTCGTTACGAGAGCCCAATGTGTTGGGTAAGTTTCGTAAATAGCAATTGAATAAGTGGAATATCATACGATAAAATCTAAAAAAAGTTGAGGGTGGACCAAATAGAAGAAAAGCAATTTTTAGATCAGTCTTAAATTAACCGAATTATGTAGTAACAATGAAAAAAAACTACAGGCTAATTCATAACCTGCTCCTTTTTTTGAAGTCGGCTTAAAATATTCGAAGTTCTTTCTAAAATCTTAATTTATAGCTCAATCTGGTTTTGTTAGATGAATTAAATTTTTAATTCCTTGAGCAGCATTCTCGGGAAATAAATAGAATTGGGCTTAATATTTGAATTCTTCAAATAGTTATAAAAAACAAACATAAAATTACGAAATTTAAAGAAAAAAGTTTTAGTACTCGCATAAAAACAAGAGACTTTAAGTTTAACAAAATAAGAGAGCATTTATTTTATTTATTTATTTATTTTTACTGACCTTTTTCTAGTTTTGTTTTAAAAGCGCGTTTAAAAAGGCACTTAAACTAAAGGAAATTTTAATTTAAACATTTATTTTTAAACTTTTTTCAACTAAAATTATATATATAATATATAAAAAAAACAATAAGAGGTGCTTAACTATTAAAACCGGCAACAATTCCTTATAATTTTTTTTCAATTGATTGAAAAAGAAAACATAAATTATGTTAAGATAAACATTCGCAGTACAAAATATGTAAGCTTAGTTTTAAAAATCATGTTTTGCGAGGGATATCTATAATATGATTTTCCTAATGTTTCATTTTCAATTGTTGAAGCTCAGCGTTCTAAGCTTATAGTATCTGGTAATATGACAAAAATACAATTGTTTGCTAGAACCAAAGGCTATTTAGAGTTTTTGTATACCAAACAAGAACATAATAAGAACAACGTCATCAGTAACATTAGAATTAACATAAATACAATTCCAGCAGTGCCAGCAGCAAACAGTAAAATCTTTGCTTAACACAAGAACATGATAATTATAATGTTGATGATGATGATGATTATGACCCAGTTGCAAAACATTCAATTGCGAAAATTTCGCAAAAAGAGAAACTTACTTTTAAATGGGTTGGAAATGGTCTAAAGGTGTAACTTAATATACGTGAGATTTAAATATGCATTTAGCGAAACTAAAAAGAAAAAGGATAAAAGCAAAATGTGTTGTTTTTTTTTTGCTTTATTGTTGTTGAATCTTTTTTCTTTTGTCTAACGCTTTACTGGTGGCCTGCATTGTTAAAAAAAAAACAAATTTCTATTAAAGCGTTGAAAATAAAAAGATAAGCAACAGTTAAACAAATATCTTCAAACAGCTTTTACGAGCTTTTTTAATCTTTGGTACAAGAAAATTAAAAAAAAAATTATTTCTAATAGATGAGTTAAAAATATATTTCCTAAATAATTATAAATATTTTTAGTTATTTTAAACTACTTTAATAATAATTTTTTTTTAATATTTCAGTGCTATAATTAAAATATTAAAAATATGTTAAAATACTTTGAAAGTAATTAAATTTAACGGTTTTGCTTTCAATTGAAATTTAATTATAAATTCACCTGCAGAGCCGAAAATTTAGGCAATGAACTGCAAAAAGCAAACGAATCACGTTTAATTAAATGTGCATAGATGTGCTTATACATACATATGTATATGAGTTTATGTATGTATGTTTATAAGAGAAAAAAATTTTATTAATTAAATTTAAACATTTATGCCTCCAGTGAAAATTTTGCATAAAAACAAGGATCACAAAGTTTAATAAAAAAGCCTAAATTTGTTAAAAATAAAACGATACTTTTAGAAAAATGAAATGTAAATTAAAAATAAAAAAATTATACATATACATTGATACATATGTATATAATAAATATAATATATAGTTTAAAATATCTTCCTTTAGTCGTAAAAATTGCTTAAGTGCACACAGAAATTTTTTTTATTAAAATCTGCGAAAACAAGATTAATATGATTGTGCTTTGTATTTGTTTCATGTTAATTCAACATGATTTAAAGGAATCATCCAAAAAAAATCCTTTTGAAATAACTTTATTTCATGTTCAGTCAACATTCCGGTACTTTTGAAACATAATTCTGCAAAAATAAACCCACTTCAATGCAAAGATCTGATAGAAGAATATAAGAAGAAGTACGAGAAATATAAAAATACATTTTACTAACAAGCCTCGGCCCATTTCTAAAATGCAAAAATGTTTTTTTCTTAGAGCACAGGGTGCGTAAAATCTATAAAGTAGAACGAACCACTTAAAATAAAAATTCACGAAAGTTCAACTAAATCTAAAAATGTCTCATTAAAATAAAATATTAAATTGTAATGCGCAAGACTCCGCCCATTTTTTTTATAAATGGAACAATGTATATATTTTAGAGCTCAGGGTGTGTAGTAAGTTTCGTAAAAATCGGTGAAATAAGACCACGTGAAATATTATAATAAATTTTAATGGGCATAACACCGCCCAGTTTTTTAATTTTCAAATTGTGTAATTACAAGAACCAAAGGTGTTTGGTAGTTTTGCAGCAATCAAATAAGAAGAATCTCATAAAATTAAATAAAATAAAATTATTGGCGTGTCTTTGCCCACTTTCTTACAATGTGACCATTGGGAGGCTATACCCTCCCAGACAAAAAAAAAATTTGCAATCGTTCTAAAATGTACCGAGGTATGAAGGAACAACGCCAAAAAAAAACGAATTGATAACCTCCTCCTTTTTTTAAGTCGGTTGAAAATCAAAGTTATTTCAATTGGAAACAACGTGAACTTGTTATTGAAATAAGAAAAACTAACACAGTTGAGACAACATTAATTTTGTTTAATGTAGTCATTTTTATTTATTTTTTTATACAGCGTACACTGTGGAATTTTCTGACATCACAATAGTGTGTACTAGTGGCTTTCAATATAAAAAACATAATCTGAACGTTATATGCATTCATCATGCGCCACGATATACATACATACATTTGCGTATATAAAATCTAATGGAAAATGTGTGTTATATGTGTGTTTGTGTGGCTGTTTTGAAAACATGTTTTGTGTGTAAATAAAATAGAACTGTATATACGCATGTGTAGCCGATTAATAGTCTGAGTATTTTCACCCGTATGCGCAGAGTGTGGTTTTTTCGTATAACGAGCGGCCAAAAATAGAAAGAGTTATTGTAAAAATTTGAAATTTGGGTCACATCTTGTACTTTCAAACATTTAGAAAATGACACTACAAAATGACAACATTAGAAATGCCAAATATGTACTCAGCATGGCAGTATGAAACATATGAGGACTTTTAGAAAACCACACGACATAGACAGTATATTAGCGGTAGTACGAGCAAAGGGTAGTGACCCCCCACCCCACCATCACCCTATGCTTAGTTTGGCGTTTTTTTTTGATCACCAAAGATTTTGAAAATTTAAAATTAGTGCTTCCTCAAAAAATGGTGTCATTAGTCTTTGGTTAACGTACACTTTTAAAAGTGCATCAAGAAATTATTAAAATTAAGAGCAAAAACTTTTTCACTTTTTTTAGAATAACTTACAAGGACTCCTTATTTCTGTTAACAATATTTGACAGAGTTATGGCTGCAGTAAAGCTGGATAGATTTTGTAAAAATTAAATTAAATTTAAATGTGAGGTACTTTAAATATTTTCGTTTTTCACAATTTTTGGACACAAAAAAAAAATAATTATTTGAAATCATATAATTAATAGCTAAACATGGATTTTCTTTTCACTCACAACAATTAAAGATTAATATCAATTAATTATATCGCTCATGGATTTACTAAAAGCAGCAAAATTAAAATATAAGTAATTAGACTAAAGGAATTTATTTGTTTTAGTCGAAACACTCAAGTAGGCTTGTGTATTTAATTTAACTCTTTTAAAAGCCAAATAAAACTTCACGATAAATTAATAACAAAAAAGAACCGCGTATAATTATACAAACGTGTACATTAAATTGTTTTAAACAAAATGTAAGTGACCTTAAAATGCCCCAATAGTGTTTAATTATACTCGTATACTTAGCCAAACATTAATGTGTTTCTTTTTCATTAATACAAAAATCGAAATTATGCTTTAGCAATAAATGTACTTTTAAAACTCAACGCTAATTAGGGTTTAATGTGATTTTAATCAAATGGTGTTAACATGAATCGAATTAAAATAACCCACCCCCAGCAGCAGCACCAGTACAACAAACATTAATTATAGAAATGGGTAAACAATTTTAACAGTCGAACAAAAACGAACTAACTTACATACACACATATTTCCTTAAGCAAACATACATACACAAATATATACGTACATACATATGTTTATACTTATTCAGTTATAACGTAAATATTTTGTAGTCTCAAAAACATATTAGAACTTAAGCACTGCACTTATCCACTTGTGCATGCACTTCCACTTAAAAACACATACACGTGAAAGCACACATACATACAATTACAAATCTACATAAATACATACATACATACAGTAACAATTGTGGTATAAATCTGTGTAATTTGTATTTAATTGAATGTGGTTTGAAATAAAATTACACGAGTTTACAAATTAATGTTTACAATCTTATGCTTACATACGACATCACACACGCACACACACATACTCTCTCACACTCTCTCCAAAAAACAATGCTCATGCACATTTCAAAGACGTGTACACGCTTCCCCGAAATTGACAATGTAATTATAGGAGTATGATAATAAATTATGAATTTTGATTAATGTTTTTCTTTTTTTATATTTTTTTAACAAAAATACCCACTTGATGAACATGTAAATAAATAAAAACAAATTTAACAAAAAAAAGGGATGAAGCTTTTAGCTTGAATTTGCTTTGTTTTAAATATTATTTTGCATACTTCGGTTGATTCCCATGAAAACCATACATAAATGATAAATTGTTTCAAATATTTATATTTCCATGTGTTCGTATGCTTATCTTTTTCAATCAACCATTTTTTGTCAAACACACACACACATACATACACGTGTGTGTGTGTGTGCAAGAATACATTTGAATTTCATCTTTGAGCATTTTTTACACATCCCTGCACACACACACATTTTAATGTGTTAACTGAGCCGAGTAATTTGACGTACATATTTTCTGTGTGAGAATTAAACTGCTTGAAAATAACACTGACTGTATGTGTGTGTTTGTGTAAGCGTAATAGTGTTTTTTTACAGACCCGTGTGCGAGTGTGGGCCAAAAGAGTTAGTTTAAAAAAAATGTTAGGCACAGCTGTCATTTAAGATAAGTTTTGATTATATATTTTTCAATTATATCAATTGTTTTCATTATATGTGCTTAAGTTTTTTGTCTTGAATTTTGTTCTTACCGTAAAGAAAAAGAGTGTTCCAATAAGGCGTTGCAATTTGAATTAGTGATTTTCATATAAGTTTTTTACTCAAAGTTGACGTTGGGAGGTGGGGGTTTGTTCAATTATTTTCCAGGTGTGACCGTACCCTAAAGCATTTTTGGGCTGTCGTGAAGCATCTTCTTGCAATTGTAAAACTTATGCAAAAATTTTACTTATTGAACCAAATTCATTATGTAAAGAGGCCCATAGTGTTAAGAAAAATACACATTTGCCTACTTCTTGTCGATCTTTTGAAATTGCTCATGAAACAAAGGACAGCTCATGCCTTTATAGTTCACTTAAGACCATTAATATACTCCAGTTTTTGCTATTTGGGTCCTAAGAATACATCAAAATGATCAAGAATCGAAAACCAATCTTGAAGGAAGAGACTCATTTTTTTATTTCGGATGCTACGCTAACTAGCAGAATTGTCTGATAATGACCCTAATTTTCGGCAAATAGGACTTAAACAACTATTACGGTGAATATATTAAGCTATTGAACCATTAGCTATGATTTTGTTTACCTAGGAATACAAATATGTTATTGTAAACAACTTTTATTTTCAATAAGACCCAGCGAGGTAACATACAATCGTTCTTTTGCATGAATAGTTTCTTAAACATGTGATTTTCTTCTTGATCTTCTTGTTTAACACCTTTAGACTTTTTTTTAGCTCAGAATAGGCAAAATATAACCCAGCAAAGTTGTTGATGGAAAAGAAAAGAGTAAAATTCAGGGACAGTAATTCTTGTGACTTTCACAATAAAAATAAGAATATACGGGGCTGTTCTGAAAAACATGGTGTTTCAAATCACTTGATTTCAAAAGTAAACTACTAATAGCAGACTTGATTAGTGGGTTTTTATTGTATTTTAAATTTTTGTTACTTATAATAGATTATTTTCTTCCAACTTTCAACGCTATAAATCGTGCAATTTATAAAAGCAATGATTTAGTTTTCATTAATTTTTTGAAATTACCGTGATTTCATATGTAGTGATTTGCAAAGTAGGCCCGATAATATTTCTTTTTTTTATTGTAAATTTTTTGTGCAGAAAGAAAAGTTATTTTCAAATTTTTATTATATCAGGCAAAAATTAAAATCAATTTATGATTTCTACTTTAAATATAAAAAATATATTTGCTTAAGCACATGTAAGTTCATAATTACAACGATGAGATCAACCTGTGGAGACTCCGCTGATGACAAAAATATGGTGGCATATATAAAAAAATCTTAATATTAATAACTGCTTATAATAATAATTGTAGCACAAACAATTTGTACGCTTACTTATTTTCTCTCAAGCAACTATGGAAATATTCGATTCTAACTTACGAGAGCATTTCTACTTTGTTTATGCGAAAACTAAAATACGATACCACTATAAACAAAAACGCACGTGTGGCGTATGGAATCTATGTCAGACTTATAGTTAGAGTAAGCTTATACTCAGGCTGTGAATATTTATTCGGACAAAAGTATATACGCATGATACTCGGGTTATGCATTCATCATTTGCCACGATATACATACACTTTTGTATATTAAATTTAAGGGAAAATGTTTGGTGTATGTGTTTGTGTGGCTGTTTTAAAAACATGTTTTATGTGTATGTGTGTGTGTGTAAACAAAATAAACGTGTATATATATACGCATATGTATCCGATTAATAGTCAGAGTATTTTGATACTCATGGGTATGATTGTAGCTTATAGCGTCTATAAATTTTAGTTACAGTTGGACCTCTTTTTTTATCACTAATAACATAAGAAAAACACACTTTACACTTCTTGTATTTTGGAGTTTTTCAACTAGCTTTTTTTAACATAGCTCTAACGATAGGCAGTTACTTTGATTACAAATAATCACTTCAATACTTTGAAGTCATTGAACACACAAAATCTTTCCAAATATTAGCTGGCATCAGCTGTGATTGAAGTCAAATGTTTAACTATATGGTCTATCGTATATGTGGTTTATTGTGGGATCCAATCTTCTTCTCACAAACACATACAAATTTAAAAAATTACACATGCATTCCACAAGATTTGAACATTCATTTGAATATGCATAATATGCACATGCTGTACTACTATTGCACATCTAACAGAATAATTAATTGTGTACTCTTAATTAGCGGTTATTAAAAAGTTGCTGCTATGTAATCTAGATGGTATGCAGTTAGTGTAGAATAGTAATGTATACAGTATGTAGTTTATATGGAAACGTAAATGGTTTTTAACAAAAGTTTTAAGTAATTTCTGTTTGAAAATGTCTATTGCAATGACCCATAATCGATACAAGAGAACAGAGACAAAAATCGTGAATTTACTGACGATGCACAGCCGCAAATGCGCGAATTAGTGAAGGGAATTTTCTTTAAAAAAATAAAATCCTGGAAGTGTAGCCAAAGTGGCCATTTGGTTCATGTTGTTTTTCATTACCAGTGGCGCGATAATTCCTATTGAAAACATTTTTTGTATATGAAAATAAAAGCTATTATTGGAGGATTCTGTTTGGAAGACCATAAATGTCAGTTAATATCAATTAATTTATTAAAAAAAGGGGTCTTTGTGCAGCTTTCACAAGTCAAATCCTTTACGCTTCATTTCGTTTTCAAAATAAGTTTTTTGCCAAAAAAAAAATTATTTTATTAGAACTTACTAATTATCCTCGTATACTGAGATATTAATATTTGTAAATAATTCTGTACGAGTACGCAAAGCATGTAAATTGTTACTCTACTGTTGTTAATGCAATAATGACCAGTGTACAAAAGACCAACAATAAACAAACAAAATGAAACAAACACTGTAACGGCTATAAAAATTAATTGCTTTTGTCACTATGCAAAGAGAACAAGAACAACAGCAAAAAAATAACAGCAACAGTAGCAAAACGTATAAAAATAACTACAAAACAACATTGAGCATAAAATACGCAATTACATACACACACATACATATGTATAAAAATTTACAAACAATAGACTTACTTTCAGTTTTTTACACACAGACACACACACACACACAAATGAAGTGTAGCAAGGACATTATCATAATTGAGTTATAGTGCACCAATTACAATTTCTCCTACTTATTAACATTTTAATCAAGATAAAAATTGTTTTCTGTTCATACTAATAATGATGATGATGGCTGTGGCGGTTGCCCGTACCGTTGTTGATGTTGAAATTGTTGTTAATTATATTAATGTAGCCAACAAAACAAATTTAACACAAACAACATTTTGTTTCAATTCTCTTCCGTAACATGTTTAATTCATTTATGTATGTTGAGTTGCGAATGGCGGGTGGCGTTTGAAAATGGTAAATTGTACTGTTACCCTTTACCTGGCACAGTTCGTTATACCAGTCAACATTATATGCTGGAGGTGGTTTCAACATTTGTGCTTTCTTTTCCTTTAATGTTTATTTTTATTGCACGATTTTCCCCATCCGGCCCTTAGACTGTAATTTATTTAAACAAATATCGCACACACACACGCACACACACAAAGATGCATACACTAACTTGTTATTTTGCCTGAAACAAACTCGCCTGCTCATTGTATGTAAACAATTCGTAAATTATATTGTATTTATTATTTGCTCATACTTACACACAAACACACACACACAGACTATTCGGTAACATTTGATGTTTGTCTTTGCTTACAAATAAACAAGCACACACAATGAGCCAGAATAACAAAATATTTACATACGCATATAATATAATGCGTACTACAATGTGGTATGGGTTGATTATAAATCTCTCAACCGAGAAGAGTTGAAATGAAAGGGTTAAAAAGGCCTCCTGAAGAAATGGGCGGCAAGGGAAAAATCACAAGCTTTTAAGGAAATGCGGCGAATATTGAGAAAAGAATATATTTATCCCAAGTTGCAAATTCATAATTTATGAAATAGAGCAGCAAAATATAAAAAGTTTCTTGCAAACGTGAAGGAAATGTTCTCTTGTATAAATAAATTAAGGTCTTCAGAAAAAATGTTTATATGAAAATAAAAATGCAACAAGTATGTATGTATCTGTGTATATAATGAATACATTTATCGAACTCACTAAGAGAAAAATTATTAATTCAGTTTTTGTTTATGTGTGGTATTGTTTAAAATAATGATAAAAATAGCCTCAAATATACATATACGTAATGTTAAATTTATAGCCCTGTTCCACACACAAAGTTTGTTTTGCAAAATCTTAATTCAACTGTGTGAAAGACAGAGACAGTAGTACAGTCTCATTATGTCTTTCTATCAGCTGAATTACAACTTTGCAAAGTAAACTTTGTGTGTGTGGAAAAGGGTGTTATTCACCAATTACTCTTTTGCATATGTGTACGTATGAGTAATATTTATGAAAGAACAAATATATTACTCATACGTACTTATTAACGTATTTTTTTTTTAAAAAATTTGGTACAAATTTTAAAACATGGAATTCAGACTATTGACATAACTAAATAGTTAGAGATAACTATATAATTTTTACAGTTTCGTACACGAAAATTTAAAAGGAACTCTGCCCTTGTGTTTTCGCTACGATGTCCGAGTGTCTGTCTGTCTGAGTGTCTCTCTGTCACAGAGAATTTTGTCGCTAGTCTTAAGAACTACGGACCTGAAAATATCACATAATATATAACACTTTAGACGCTACAACAAAAAATATATGACAGTTAAAAATTAAGGGGTGTTTTAAAGCGAGCAACGTAACATGTTGAAATCCTCATTTAATATGTAGGCAATTATACATATCGTCGGCTTAGAGTGTAAACCTGCTAACTCACTTCCAGAAAATTTTACATTAGAGACAAAATACTGTTAAAGAATTCTATACAAAGCTTAAGAAATTAGCTTAATATATTAAGTTCATTCTACATATAGATATTTAAATTAAAATAAATATTTAAGCAAATCGATGAGCCGTATTTTTCTCTTTCGTACGGCATTAAAATGTCATTTGCTATAAGAAATAGATTTAGCAGATTTACACTCTAAGCCGACGATATATAGACACTTGAAAATTTCAAATTTAGTATATTTTTATGCAGACTGCATCAATTAACAGTGAAATATAAATAATCAAAATAAAAGAGAATTCTTTTAGTTAATGCAATTTTATCCAACTAATTTAGACAACTGCAGCAATCTTGGACACCGTGAAAATGTTTAAAAACGCCAAAACTAAAAAAATTCCTAATTAAAAAAAACGCGGAAACGAAAAATCACCAAAATGAGAAAAGCGGTTAATAGAAAAATATCACCAAAACTATAATAAATTGCTTAAATGCAACTAAATGACCATGAGTACAAGAGCCGAAAAAAAATATAAAAATATCGTCAAGAGCCGAAAAAATCGATAAAACGAAAAAGCGTCAAAGCTAACAAATCGTTAAAAAATCAAAAAAGTACTAAAGCTATAAAATCGTTAAAACTCAAAATATGTATTGCAAAAAAAAACAAGCAAAAAATCATAAAACAGCGAAAAAATTTGAAAATTAAATAAACCCTAAAACTAAAAATAACCGAAAAAATTGCAAAAAAAAACCTAAAAAAGTCAAAAATCAATCAACAATTTTTTTAATCTTTTATATCAGAGGTTTATAAAAAAATATTTTTTATGCATAAGATTTTTACAGCCTTATTTATAAAAATTAAAAAGGCTTTCTAAAGGCTTTTAAGGATAAATTTTTTATGAAAATTTGTATTAAAAAATCTTTATAAAGACTTTATAAGTTTTATAAATAAGGCCGTTATTATTTTACAAACTATTTTTAATTTCTTGTTTGATTTTAAAAATTTTAAATTTTTTTAAATGTATAAGAGTTATGAGCTTCGTAACCCGAGGTGGCCAACTTTGACACCATGTACTTCTTATCTTTTTTTAAGAGAAGTAATGCTTAGGCAATGTACTATGGCAATGGTACTATTACACGTTTCTATCTCCTTTAGGAAAAGGATAATGATAGAGAACACATGTGGTAAAGGTAGATATGGATAAAAGCTTTTTAACTCTGCTTTTTGCACGTTTTTAATAATATTGTTGCAGCGCCTCTGGTGTCAATGAGGTGTATTAAATTTTGTAAACTGTGCTTAGTAGCCATTATTTTATGAGTTATTTTACTTCCTCGATGATTCTGCTACACAACACAGACGAAAAATAGTACTCTGATGTAACATTAGGACTAGTACGCGCTGAGTCCGGAGTAGTTCAGTGACCAGTGTCTATGCCTTCATCACTTGAAATTGTCTATAACAACTTAACAACAATGCTTAATTCACAAAACTTCTTGTATCTCTGTATCGATTGTATTATCATATTAAATAGAAGAGTGTAACATTTGTTGTATGAAATTTTCATATAAAAATGAAATACACTATTACACTTTTATTTCACGTTTTTAAAATATTCAGAGGGAGACTCTCTGAGAGAATTTGTATCTAGCTTGTTCTTCTTTTTTCATTCAAAATACAAAATACATTAATACACTAAACAGATGGTGTTCACAATTAAAAAACAAAAGCGTATTTTATACACAAATACACGATAAAGATTGTTATGGATTAAGCAATATTTTTTCATATATTTTTAAAATTATTGTATAGTATTTGAATTTCATTTTTATGCTAATACTATGATAATAATATTTTTATATTTCATTATCAAAGACAACAACCATTTTAAAAGAAAATAATTTAGAGAATTCAAATACAACAACTCAGAAATATTTTCAAATAAAAATGTCCTAAATCTTCTTATTGAATTGGGGCATACGTCATTCGAAGCTTGTTAATGTAGAAAAATTTTTATTTTGTTATAAAATGTTACTAGTCTATGAAAAAGCTTTAACAATTTACATAAGTGTAGTTTAAAAGGCCCAAACTTATTTCAGCAAAAGTTCAAAATATTACTCCGTTGCTCAAATATTAATGTGGCTTTGTAGTTATACAATTTTGCCTTTAATAGAAAATTATGTTTAGATCTGCTTACGCCAGAGTGTGAGTATATTTATATATATTTATATACGTATTCTCAATGTGTACGTATTGTATGTCCGCATGTATTTTACAGAGTTTATATAATTGTCATAATATTTGTATAATCAACAAGGGCTGTGTAACTGTAACTAAGTACTCGTATTATATTTGTGTACTATATATTTTACTGTGTATAGAAAGTGCCTCTTTCAAAGTTGAATTATGCCTCAACATTATGCTGTGGCGACCGCGGCAGTTAAAAAAAACAAAAGCAAGTGTGTATGAGTGCTTAAAAGCAGCAAGTGCAGAATGAAATGTAAATGATATAAATTTAGCTGTACAAACGCAACTATGAAGAAAGAAGGTACTCTTAATTATTTTCCAAACAGGGTCTACGCATAATAGTCTGGTCTTTTATAAGCGCTCCAGCTCCTGCTGTTGTTTGTGCTACTCGTATACTTTATTTTGTTGCTGATGTTTTATCAACATCATTAACAATAATAGCAGCAATAACATTAGCAACAATGTTATATTCAAAATGAACAACTTGGATGTTGTCATCTACTTCTCGTCATATGCTTTTATGAGTGGCAAAAAAATATATTTTTATGAGTATAAGTATGTATATTTTTTACAGACTTCAAAGCCTTTTAGCCGCTTTAACCCCCCCCCCCCCCCGCCAACCTTATTCTTAACAGCTACATTTGTCAGCCATTTATTTCTCGGTTGTGTTCCTTTTTTTCCACCATTTTAATATCGGTGGCTTGTTTTTATTGTAGGCTACAATAATTATATTTTCCTTTTTTTCTCTGTCCTTTCGTCCCACTGCAGTGTCTTATTTTACGTAATTAAGTTTGTACCTTCATTTTCACCTTAAATTGCTTTTTGAATTATCCACTCGCCATTGTTGGCTGCCGTGTTGTATTTCATGTTCTTCATAATAATAATTTTCATTTCACTGTTTGCCATTTAAAGTGTAAATATTAATTTAAGTACTGGCAAAATAAAAACATATGTAATTTTATGTGTTACACAAAAGATCAGAATAATCAAATTAATAATCCCTTTTAAATAATAGAGTAAACAGGCGTAAATGTAAATTAACTATTTGAAATTGTTTGACTCACAAAATATATACATAATATATTTTTGCAAACAAATAGACATCATGACAAAGATTATAGTGGTAAAATTTTTTTGCTAACGTTTCAGCAGTAATTAAGAAATTGATTGTTTGTATTGCAATTGTTCATTTGTTTTAAAAAAATTTGATTAATTAAGAAAGACGGGGTGACTATTCTTAAAAAATAAATTAAGTGTCTCAGTGTGAACAATTAGTTTCAAGAAGACTTTTAGTAGAGTTAGAGTCATTTAAATAGTTTATTTTATCTTGTTTAAAAATTAAATAATGTCCTCTTAAATAGAAAATTATCTATAAAATAAGATTTTTAAGGATCTTTATATTTTTTAAATGATTTGAACTTCCAAATGCTGTCAAATTCCTTATAAATAAGTGAATCTTATTAAATTCGGGCAAATCCTTCAAAATATACATATAAAATTCAGATTTATTAAACATATTTTATTCATAAGGAAAATCATTTATAAAAGAAGGCTCCAGGGCTGGAAAATTCAAACTTTTTTGATACATAAAAGTTATTAACTAAAACATCATCTTGCTGGTATCAATATTTCCGCGTTTCAAAATCGATACGAATTTAAAAAATTTATTTGTTGTTAGTTCAGCACAATAAACAATTGTTTTTCATATGTTTTTATTGATTCAACATAATTTATGTTTTACTAGCTGAAGCGGCAAACGTTTTTTTTTTGCCAAATAAATTATTTCTAGGTAATTTCTAAAGTAGAAAAAATTAACATATTTGTGATAGAAAAAGAGGAGTGCTGCAAATGATGAAGGAATATAAAAATAACAAAACATCAAACATTTATTTTGTACACGATTGTATCTTTAAAGTAAAAATTCAGTGAAGTGCGACTTTGACCCGAGCACAAAGGGTTCCATACGGACAAGAGATAAGTAATTCAATACGAACTTTAGCCTATATAAAATATAGTTTTTAAATTTGTTTCGTTTTTTTCCGGTTTTAAGCGTTTTCTTAGTTTTGGGGTTTTTTGCATTTATTGGCGCTTTTTAGTTTTAGCACTTTTTTCTCGTTTGGCGATTTTTTTTGTTTTTGATGTTTTTTAATTTTGGCGTTTTTTTTATTTTTGCGATTTTATTAATTTTACCGATTTTTTTTAATAGGCAATTATTTTTTTCGGTTTTAGGTGTTTTTTTTATTTTGGCAATTTTTTTCGTTTTGGAGATTTTTTAGTTTTGGCGATTTTTTTAATTTGGGCGATTTTTTTCATTTAGGCGATTTTTTTAGTTATGTCGATTTTTTCGGCTTTTTGCGTTTTTTTTCATTTTTTTAAATTTTTTTATTTAGGCGTTTTTTTTAGTTTTTACACTTTTTTTCTCATTTTAGCGATTTTTTTGCCATTTTGGCGTTTTTTCGTTTGTAAAAGCGTGGCACAGCCCACTTAGAGTTATGAAAAATAGATAGTGACCTATTTTCTGATCTAGCGAATACACACAAAATATTTCTTAACAATCAAATATAGTAAAGCGAAAATTGTATCCATTTACATAAAGATCTTTGCTCAAGAGTATTTTATATCTATCAAATGTTTGCACAAAAATCTTAAAAAGCATCTTTACAGAATTCAATTATTGCTAAAATTAAAGCAGCATACTTGACCTCCTTAGAAAAGGTCTGTTATTAAATTTCATGGAGCGTGGTTACGCCCATCTTTATTAAAACTATATTGTTTATTTTTAAGAGTTCAAAGTGTGTGCCAAGTTTCGTAAATATTGGTTAAGTACAAGCACGTGAAATATTATACTAAAACTTAATAGGTGTACCCCGCCCACTTTTTTTAACTTAAGATTGTGATTTATTTAAGTTTAGGGTGTGTGCAAATTTCCTAAAAATAGGTGAATAAGAAGCTTGTGAAATAAAATATTAATAATAATATAATTAATTATTAATTTTAATGGGCGTGACTAGAGCTCAAGGTGTGTGTGGTACGTTTCGTAAAAATCGGTTAAGCATAACTGCGTGACAAATTATAACAAATTTTAATGGGCGTAACTCCGCCCATTTTTGTAACTTTCAAGTTGTGAAATTACAATAACCAAGGGTGTTTTATAGGTTTTTCATCAATCAAATAAGTAGAATATCATAAAACTATATTTAAAAAAAATGTGGGAGTGTCTCCATTAACGTTTTTTTGCAATTGAACCAATGCGAAGCTATACCATCTCAGACAATAAATGTACACCTAAAAAAATAGAGATGAATTGTAAACCTCCTCCTTTTTTTTAATTCGGTTAAAAAGGTGTGTGAATTGACTACACTGCAGTTGTTTAGTTAATATCTAATAGGGCATTTACATTTGCTTAAAATCTAGCACATACCAATTAAAATTTTAATGAAAATCTGTACCGTTTAAACCAAGCTTTTTTGACATTTATCAATAAGGGTATTCATTTCAGTTTTTTTCCTCGTTGGAAAAATGGAAAAATGTAATTTTTGACAACAAACACAGGAAAAAAAATTTGAAAATAATTTTTGAATTTTTTTTCCCTGTGTTTGTTGTCAAAAATTACATCTTTCCATTTTTCCAACGAGGAAAAAAACTGAAATGAATACCCTTAATATTTTTTATGTATAAAAAACCCATTAAAGGAAAATTTCCCAAAACTCCAACCAAACAACTGCACTGTAGCATATTCACACACCCTTTTAAGTAGACCGTAGCTACAGTAATTGTACAAGGTAGATAAAGTAAAATACTGACAAAATGAGATTTCATTTTGTATAGGGAATCTAGTCAAATTCTACTAGATTTAGTTCGAAATCTAGTAAGTACTACATTTCAATGCGAATGTCCTATTATGAGTTTTTTTATAGTAAATAATCTTGATAAATTAAAAAAAAAACTTATACCTGATTAACATTAAGCAGTTTTTCATGAAATTTCATGAATTTTGTGGCACGCAACTTTTTCTATTTGCTAATTGTAGCGATATAAAAGGGAATGGTGTAAAAAAAAGAATGTAGAATGAATCCCTGATGCATTTTTGACAACTTCTTTGATATAAGTTTCTCTTCCGGGCTTCCTATTAAAAAATAAAAAATGTTCGTGCAATTAATTTCATGAAAAAAATGCTTAATGTAAATCAGGTATTAGTGTATAGATTTTCTGAATCTTGCAACAGAAATATTTGCTTAGTGGTCTGTGAATCGCTTCACTAAACATAAATCTTTTGCTTTTGTGAAACCCTCTACAAAAGTTATATATATGTACAGACTCTTACATTTTCTCCAATTGAGCGTATTTAAATCATATTTTATTTTAATTTTTTATTATTACTATTTACCAAAATCTTATTATGCGTAATAAAATTGTTATTAAAATCTGCATGATCACTTTAATAATAAACAATTTAAAAGCAAATTAATTTTCTTCGGGGTATTTGCAAGGCGACTTTAGCATCTGCAAATTGCTTTCCAAATACAATACTGTTGATTATTGAAACGCCGCCAGCTGTTTTATGTTGATTGCCACTTAAATTAAATTAAATTTACATACACACACACAGACTTATTTTCAATTTTACATACATATAACAACACAAAAGACATATTATATATTTTTTTTTCAATAAACACTGGCCTACTGTTAATAATATTAACATACAAATACATTTAATTTAAAAATACATTATAACATTTCTCAATGTTAACTCCCACATGTGATGGCATTGGTAGAGGCATTTAAATATATAAATGATTCAAATAATGCTTGTAGAAAAAAAAACAAAACTAATAGCCCTGATCATCCTGTTTCCCAGAGGGAAAGCGGAAGTAGAGTTTCTAAACTAACAATAACATATTAAGAAGCTTAAAATAGCAGTATAATGTAGCTTTAAGCACTGCATGCCTGTGCGTGCCTAAGCTAACAAATAGTATTCTCAAGCATCTATCATACATGCGGAAGCAATTAAGGATACTAATTTCAACAAATATATAAAAAAATAAGCTTACTAGGTTTTACATCATTTCAAATATTTTGGCTTTATTTATTAAACTATTTCTATGTATAATGGCAAGTTAATGACTACTTGGCCTTTTTATAAACGAGCAATCTTGACTCTTGTTGACATGACAACACATCAGAGTTGAAAAACATTACAATTACTGTTGTTTTTATTATTTAAGTATTGCTCTTTCTGTTTGGGATTAACAACAAAATGTTACTAACAAAGCTTATGTTGTTCACATGGGCTCACATGCTGGGGCTTTGTATAGAATACAATTATTTAGCAAAAAGTTATTATGATACAAAAATAATTCTAAGGTACCCTACATGAGAAAATTCTCATTAGAAAAATTAAAAACAAAATGATGTTTTATAACCAGCATCAACGATTTTGTAATACATTTTAAAACAAAATTGTAAATGATTTAATTAAATTTTTAATCAAATTAAAAAAAAATTAATTAATTTAATAAAATACATTTTTGAAGAAAATTTTCATTGACTCATTTAAATTTTAAGTTAAACTTTTAATCAAATAATAATAATGTAAAAAAATTATTATTATTAAAATTTAAATGCATCAATGAAACTATTGTTTAAAAATTAATTTTTTTAAGTTTAATTGATGCAATTAAATTTTTAATAAATATTGTAACAAATTGTCAAAATTAAATGTTTGATCAAATCAAAAAAAATAATTAATTTAATTAAATAAATTTTTGAAAAAAGTCTTATTGACCCAATTACATTTTTTGTTAAACTTTTAATCAATTAAACAAACTTTTAATAAACCTAAAAAATATTTTAATTGATACTCTTTTTCAATTAAAGGTGTTGTCAATTGGGTACTTCAAAGCAATTTGAAAGTATTTTTTGGAACTCAAAACCGGGAAAAATCATATTACAAAAGTGTTATTTTGGAAGGGGGGGGGGAATTTTCGTGGCGATCTGGTTTTCAGAGCAGGTTACTAGGTATCAGCCTGCTAATCTGAAAACCAGATCAGCATGAAAATCCCCCAAAATCAAAAATGAATGCAACCAGATTACAAATGGGGGATTTTTGGGGGGGACTTTCATGCTGATCTGGATGGAAAAAATCAGACTATTAGGTATCAGCTTGCTAATCTGAAAACCAGATCAACACAAAAATCCCCCAAAATCCCCTATTTGTAACAGGGTTGCCACCATTTTTGGTGTTTCCCGGTTTTGAATTTCCAAAACAGGACTCATTCCACCATTACCTATCTACTTATGCACAATGTGCGAGGTTTTGCAAAAGAGCACAAAGCTCTTTTGCAAAAGAGCTTTGTGCTTTCACTCCAACGAGAGCACAGCAGCCAATCAGAGGCTTTACTCTGTTATTCCAAATGACTGAAAAAGCTTTCGAATTGTCATATAATTAACATAAAGTAATTTACATACCATGTTTTACTTTTCCCAACTAACTTCGTTTTCTTCCGCTTAAGCACATAATGAAAATTTTATGGCATTTTCTTAATCACTCAAATTTTTTACACATTCATGTTAAAACACTATACAGCATAGATCTGTATGTATATATGTAATACTGAACGCCTTTCGCAATAACGGACCGATACTAGTACGCCAAAAAAAGAAACTAAAGCGAGAGTAATAAAAAAAGCAAATAAAAAAATTATTTAATTTGAATATTGCATGATTGAAAAATATACTTCTTGCATAAGACGGCAACAGTATTTCCATTGGTTTGGATTTTGTATTTGTGTAATAATTGTGGGGCGTGTGTTTTTTCACCCATAAAAGCACTAAAAAATACTATTGGCTGTGGATGGGTGGTCTGGCTTAAATCAAACCACATCTTTTATCACAAATATGAATCAAAGTAAATGAAACTTTTACAACAAACATTTTAATATATACAATATTTTATTTCTTCTATATAAATATTTATGTATGTATGTGCGTGTGTAATAAACAAACACTTGCACAAAAAAATATATTCCTACAACAATGGATTTAAGTATTAACGAAGATTTTATATAATTGGATTTTTAATTGTTATGTTCTGTTGTTATTTTAAGTCTTATGGGTTATTTTTTGGTTTCACAGGCATTTAAATTTAACTGTTTGTTTGGCCTCTCCTCTCTGTATGTAATCGTCGATGTTGAATATAACAATATTGTAGCAAATGGTTTTTTAGCCTGCAAAACTTTTTGGTGTTAAATCGTTTTGACAGCCATTCCAAAGCATATGCTTCAAGCTATTAATTTAACTTGAATTGGTAATTTTTGGAATTTATTGTATTATTTGAACTTATGCTAATAAATTTTGTTGCTCTTTTTCCATTCATAATGATGACATTAAAATTATAATTTGAAAATAAAATTGAAATTTTTATGACTTTGCCAAATACTTGTTTTTCTTATTGAATGTTTGTAATGAATAGAAAATTAATTTTTTTTTAGTTTGTTCGTCCCAGAATTGCAATTTAAATTTTTATGAAAATATCTTCTATAATTTGATAGAACAACTTTCTTGATACTTTCAATAGATTTTTTGAAATTAATTAATAGTTATTTTTCTTATAATTTTTCATGATATGATACATATAATAAATCAGTGAAGTGCGAATTTGACCCTCGCATGAAGGTTTCCGTACGTACACGAGATATATAATTCAATACGAACTTTAGCCTATATAAAATATAGTTTTGACATTTTTTTCATTATTTGATTTTTGTCGGTTTTAAGCGTTTTTTAGTTTTGGGGTTTTTTGCGTTTATTATTATTTTTTAGTTTTTTCACTTTTTTCCTCGTTTTGGCGATTTTTTTTATTTTTTTTAAGTTTTTTTAATTTTGGCAACTTTTTTTGTTTATTTTGGTTTTTTGCGATATTTTCGGTTTTTTGGCGTTTTTTTTCAATTTGGCAATTTTTTACTTTTGACACTTTTCTCGTTTTGGCGATTTTTTCGGTTTTTTGCGTTTATTTTTATTTTGGCGATTTTTTTTTTCGTTTTGGCAGTTTTTCTTCATTTAGGCGATTTTTTTATTTATAACAATTTTTCGGTTTTTGGCGTTTTTTTTTCATTTAGGCGCTTTTTTAGTTTGGAATTT
This sequence comes from Tachina fera, assembly GCA_905220375.1. Taxonomy (NCBI): domain Eukaryota; kingdom Metazoa; phylum Arthropoda; class Insecta; order Diptera; family Tachinidae; genus Tachina; species Tachina fera. Next base: position 185,815,449 of record LR999963.1, read on the forward strand.
TTTTCTAATTTTGGCGACTTTTTCGGTTTTGGCGTATTTTCAAATTGGCGTTTTTTCCATTTTGGCGATTTTTTTCATGTAATTATAATTATTTTGGTTTTTCGCGTTATGGCGACTATTTCCGGTTTTTGGGGTTTTTTTAATTTTAACGATTTTTTTCATTTGGGTGATTTTTTCGACTTTGGCGATTTACTTAAGTGTTAGAAATTTTTTTAATTTTAACGTTTTTTTTCGTTTTGGCAATTTTTTCCAACTTTTGGCGGTTTTTCATTACGGCGACTTATTTAGTTGCTTTTTTTAGTCTTGACAATTTTTTTCATAATGGCGATTTTTTTTTAAATTTTGAGATTTTTTTCATGTAAACAATTATTTTGGGTTTGGCTTTTTTTCGGTTTTATGGCGTTTTTTTTTCATTTTGGCGATTTTTTTCATTAGTGCGATTTTTTCGAATTTAGCAATTTATTTTAGTGTCAGATTTTTTTTTAAATTTTGGCGATTTTTTTCGTTTTGGCGATTTTTTTTTAATTTTTAGCGTTTTTTTTTTGGTTTGGTCGTTCTTGAACAATTTAAGGGCTTACCTCTTACGGTTTCCAAGATATAGCAAGTTGTCAAAATTACATAGTCAAAGTTGCATTAAATGATGGACCACCATTTAATTTAATTTAATTTTGTAGTCTTTATAAAAACACCCTAATTTTACAAATTTCAAATTTTTCCATCGATTTATTTTCTGTTTATAGTATTCATCTATCATCTTTTTGGCTATATCAGCGCATTTGAAATGCTGTTTGGACGGGTTATGTCCTAAGCTATTTATAGAAGGGTCTACTGAAACCAGTAAGCGACTCAAAATATCAGTGCTTCTTGCAACGCTGCTGTATCTTGTAGAAAACATTAAGCTTCACTCCTGAAAATTTCTAAGATTTTTAACTTTCTAATCGAAAAAAAAACATAACATTTCCACCTTTTAACTTAATGAAAAAGGAAAGTTAGTGCGTACCAAACAATAAAATTTTTTTGCACCAACATTTTTTGAAAGCTTATAAAGTAAAGTATTTTGTGACTTTTTTTCAGATTTTTCGAAACCTCGAAAGAGGTTTAGAGGTCACTAAAAAATCGAATTTAACTCAAAAATCGGGCCCTTATGACGTTTTTGAGTGTTTGTTTTTGAATTATCTAAATTAGTTTCTTTAAAAATGGTTTTTGGCTTTGATAATATAAATTAAAACGATATTTTTAAACATAGATTTTACGTTCTTATTTTTTTTTTGTATTATTTTGATTTGATTATTGCATTTGTGTTTGGCAGAAAATATATTATAAAATATTATTTATTAATAAAATGTAAAAATTAAATTAAAAAAGTATTATTCGCTAGTTTGGAAAATATATGAAAAAATATGCAGATATCATAGACTCGAACCTCCTAGCATAAAATATAAATATTTATTGTCTTACAACTGTGACTTTTTTGCATCCACAGACAAGGCGACATAATTGTCGATCAAAAACTGAGGCATTAATATTTTTCTTTAAAGAAAAAAATTTATGTTTTTTGCAATCATGCTTAATGACTTGACAGCTGTAAGACTTTGCAAACTACCCAATTAACCAATCAGTTCTATTGATTACTAAATTTAAGCATTTAACACTATAATGCTTTTTATCTGCAAATGTAACACCAGTGTCCATTAGTTTTATTATACCGAATATACAATCATTTGAAAATAAAATTCTCTTATTTATAAGTTAAGTGTTCATGTTGGATAAATAAAAATTCAAACGGAAAAAAGAGGTGCGCTAATTCCTGGCACGAATGCTGTTACAAATTCCCCAGCAACTATATTTATTTAGAAAAAACACTTGAGTTCTTTGCTTTGCTCTTACACACATGCAGACATCATTTAAATAATAAAAGTTTGGGCAAAGACACGCAAATCTAAAGTAGTAGTTTATAGTTTTAGTGGCAGTTTGGCTTCACCACACTGAACTGGCTGGACTGTTTCGACTACTTCAATTTCTATTGCCTTGCGTGATTTAAGATCATTTCAATTAAACTAAAGCATTATAAATTAAAACAAATGTCCATAAATAGTTTTCAGTTTAAGTGCCTGCCCCAGCGACCTGACGACTAGCCAAACAATTCAACATGTTTGTGTTGAGGCACTCCTGATAGACTGTTACTACACTGTTGCTTGTTACTTGCTACAGTACTATAGTTGTAGTAGTGTATGCAGCAGTTAATTTTTTTATTTTTATTTTCTACTCTTTCTTCATACAATTGCCATAGTCACAGTTAAATTTCTAGTTGCTTGCTGCTGTTACTGTTGAACAACGTAACATTAATGTGTTTTTTTTATTTTAGTTTAATGGCCGCATGCATTCAATCATGAAAGTTTATATTTGATTAGCCGGCCACATTGCAAATGTAGGACAATGTCCTTACAGTTTTGCTCAGTTAAGCGTTGCACCAGGCCAAATTCACTTGACTAAATACACGCCAGCGTGTATTTACTTGCGCATATAATCACAGTAATGAATTTAACTTACTTTTTATTTTCTTTTTTTATACACCATAAATTCGTTTCTCAGTGAGCTCAATGGGTGTAAGGAGGTGCGGTGCAGCAACTAAAAAAAAACAGTTACGAAGAGAAATTTTCAAGAGCATTAAGAGAGTGATTGGCAAAACGAAATCTTAAAATTATTAAAAATATCTTTGGTTTTTTTGGAATTAAAATATTACTCAGGCAATTAAATTGCCTACATGCATACATACATATATACGACCTGCCTTATCTAGAAAAGGAAAAATCAAGAGAGCACAAACTAAGAGAGAGAAAGTAATTACGTTCTAAATTTTTTTTACAACTTGGATATTGTTTTTTTTTAATTTTTTAAGGCATAATTGCAGTGCTTCTATTGCTGGGTAGATGCATTACTTAAAGTTATATTTTTTGGGTTGGCTTCGGCGTTGATTCATGTTTTAAACCGCAGACTCCAGCATACTCTTCTTACAGAAGATTTGATAAGAAGACAGTTGACTGGGTCAAAGCACACTTTTCCTTTAAAACGTTTTGTGCAGAGCACTGCACACAAAAAAGTAATATAAATAATTTTGTAATATAAATTAAAATATTTGTAAAATCAATTAACAAATTAATTAAATTTTTACCTATAAACATATTAATTGATATTATTAAACAACAATTTAATAATATCAATTAATTTTCAACAATCAAACTTATTAATACAATTAATAATTTAATAATTTAATTGATATTATTAAACAAAAATTTAATAATATCAATTAATTTTCACCAATCAAACTTATTAATACAATTAATAATTTAATTAAATCAATTACATCATCTTCATTGAAAACATTAAACATTCTGTGCGCTCTTTTAGAAATAAAAAGCTGACTGACTGTATTGTAAAATAATTTTCTTAAAGTTTTTTCTTTAAGAAAAGTCTCAGTAATTTTTCATCGTACAAAAAAGGTGGCGTACCCGATAGAAAATAGTGTGTTTTATACATATATATAGCTATCTTAATATAAAAAGGCCCTAAATCATTATTTTTTTTGAAATCGAGCTTTTTGCATTTTTCAATGAATTAGATGTTCTTCTATCGAAATATACAAAAAACTCGATTTAAAAAAAATATGAGTTAAGGCTTTTCTATATTAGAGTAATGATATATAAGTATGTATGTACATATATTCAGATGCTTGTGCATGTTACTTGTGCTTGTAAACACAATCATTTGTATCATTATCGTTATTTGTGGGTCTTACATAATTAATTATCTTTAAATATTGTTGCGGGTGAAGCTGTCAATTTTTCATGTTCTTTAGAAAATTTATGGCCGTTCCAAAATGTAAACACATATAATAAATATCTAATTTCATCACCTGTTTGATTAATTGATTGTCATTTTGGTTGATTACACAAGGTAGAGCAAAAGTAATGTAATAATTTGTTGGAATGACATTTTGTTATGAATGCAAATTAAAGCTGAGCTTGCATAAAATGTGTAATTGAGCAGTTTATCGCTCCATGGCTTGCTGACAACTATTTCTGCAAAAATAAATTTACAAATCATTGCGACATTGGGCTCTTCCTGTAAAACTGGCGGCTAATTCAAAATACGTTATTACTTTTGCTCTACCTTGTATAATAGTTTGGCTTAATGTGTCGTTGCGGCTGCTAATCGATTTTCGGCAATAAATTGGTCAATGAGCTAAAATATTTATATTCTTTTTATTTTGTTGCTGGCAAAATTATTTTTATTATTTCCTAGAATTTAGTGCAAAATAGTAAAATTTTTCCTGTCACTTAAGTGCCATTTACTAAATGACAACAATGTCGATATGGAAACAAATAAGAATATTGAAATAGTTAATGTTTTATTTAGTAATTGTGAATTGTTATTTTTGTTTTGAATTTTAGTTGTCAGTTTGCACTAGAAATTTTTAATGTCAGCCAAGGTCAAATGTAAGCTTAAGAATGAAAACTATTTTAACAGTATTTTAGTTGAAATTAAACTTAAAAATAACATTGTTTAATTTTTATTGGTAATCGATAATTGAGTAAGGTTTTTCGAAGTAAAGTGAAATATTTTTTTAATAATTAATATTCAAAAACAAATTTAGTATTTGGGAGTGCGATTTGAAATGTGTGATATATAAAGAGTCCGCCAGATAACTTTTTTTTAAATGCTGTAAAAAAACTAATAAAGCTCCGGCTTTGTGGCATGTAGTGCCGTCCTGTTGAAACCAAGTGTTGCCAATATCCTCCTCTTCAATTTTTGTGAACAAAAATCCGTTCAACATGGCCCGATAACGATCGTCATTGACTGTAACGGCCACTCCTTGCTCATTTTCGAAATTATGCCTCTGGACCAAAATCTGCACCGAACAGTGCCTCGTTTTGGGAGCGTCGGCTTTTCAATGTATGCGTGCTGGTTTTCTGTGCCCCAAATGCGACTATTTTCCTTGTTTACATACCCGCCCAGATCAAAATGAGCAAAAATCGGCATCAGTATGCAAAAAAAATTTTACGGCAGCCAAGATAGAAAAAACTAAAAAACTTTAACAATTAAAAAGCTCTGAAGTTTATTATTAGACACTTAGTTTGTTGTTTTGTTTTTCTGGAACAAATATCTTAGCATTTATATACTTATATGATGGTAATTAAAGGAAAGTGACGAACCGTTTCGACAACGAGTAATCAGACCACCACATTCCAATAATTGTGACAAAATACTTTGTATAATTACCATCATATATGTAAGTATACAAATGCTAAGATATTTCTTCCAGAAAAACAAAACAACAAACAAATGAAAACAAACAAAACAATTAAAAAACAAACATAATACATTTAGGATAGATCATCTGTTTTCAGTATCTAATTTTAATTAAGTTATTAATTAATTGCCCGAATCATTTTTAGAAATTATCTCAATTAATATATGATGAAATTAAGAAGAACGTAAATATTTCGTTCTTCTTAATTTCATGTATATATTTTGTATTTTTTCGAAACTGTTCACGATTAAGATATTCAGTAAATTTCAATTATATTTTGGAATTTTTTATATAAAAATTATATTTCTGGTCTTTTCATGGGCTGACATTACCACCATTAAAAAATAAATACTCCCTTAGATACAAGCACTGATTTCATTTTAAACCGAATACGTATTACTATAAACATCCAACAACTACGTTTATACACATTTTTAAAATTACGCCGCACAAACAACTATAAATAAAATTTATAGACTGTATGAATTACAATTATACGCATTAGTACAAAAATACTCTGACTAATAATCGGCCCCACAAAAGTGTATACAAGGCTGTTTTAACATTACACATAAAGCTTATTTTCAAACAGCCAACATACTCTCACACATTTTTCATTCCATTTTATATGCACAAATGTATGCATACGGTGGCGGATGATGAATAAATATCCCGGGTATAATGCGTATATTTTTTTTGTTCTATTAAATATCCATAGCTTGCGTAAAAGCATACTCAGACTATAAGTTTGCCTATAAGAGGCAAACATTTGCACTTGACACGCGTATGCCTTTTTATTTCTTATTTTAGTTGTAGTGTGTTTTAGTTTTTAGCATAAAAGAAGTAGAGATGCTCTTGTATGTTGGAATGGGCTATAGTCACATTTGGGTGAGAAAACATATATGAGCGTATGAATTGTTTGCTCTTGAATTATGATTATACGCAGTTACCAAATGTAAGACTGTTTACTTATGTACATATATTTATTTTTTGAGTACTCATTGTCATTCTCTGATATGGACTAGAATAATTTATTTAATAAAACTTTTATATTAATTAAAATTATATTCAATTTCAATTAATTTTTTGTTTTCATCAATTCTACACTTAAATTAAAAAAAGACATCTGGATGACTTTTTTAATTTTTTTTATTAAAAATAAGAATTTCGTATATGAAAAAAAAAATATTTGTATTATTATTTTTTTTTTCCTTCAATTGGGAGGATTGATTTCATAATTTATTTAGGTTTGTAAGCATAACATAAACTTTTATTATTCCACGCACTTTTTCGCGGCATCAACAAAAATCACACAGAAACTAATGTGTTTTTTTTCAATCAATGGTGAAGACGGATCTTTTTGGATTTTAATATTTTATTTTTATTCAACGCAACAACAAAAAATTTATTTGTCTAAGCACTACTAGTGCACTACGTCTAGACGTGCTCAACTAATAAAAAATTACAGCCTTATTAATAAAAATTGTTAAGGCTTTATAAAAGCTTAATAAAAAAATTTTATGAAAATTTGTTTTAAAACCCCTTTATAAAGTCTTAAAGGACATTTACATTGTCTAGAAATTTAGTACTTACTTATTTGTAGGAAATCTTATCCAAAACTAATATTTTTATATATTCTCTTATACACTGTACAACATATTTATTAATAATATTCATAAATTAGCTATGGTCTCCATAAAAAGGTGTGTAAATTGGCTACATTGCAGTTGTTTGGTCGCAGTTTTGGAAATTTTTCAGTTAATGGGTTTTGTTTTGGGATAAAAAATCTGGATAAATGTTAAAAAAAGTTTGTTTAAACAGTAATATTTTTATTAAGATTTTAATTAAAGTATATTATACAAGGCTGTAAAATTATAATTTTCTTTTGGGTTTAAGTTCAGTATTTTCAATTCTTATAGAAGTATTATTTTTTGGATACTCATCAGCCATTGCCGGCATCACATACGTTTAGCCAAAACAAGTACAACTGCACGCACAACACTGTATGATTGAGGAGTTTATTTGATCGTCTGCAGTAGACGGAACACTAGCTCAAGAGATGCAACCACTTTAAGCTGCAGCTAAATTGACGATTGTCTTCAAGCTAACTGGCTGCTATTGAGAGGCTGTTGCTATCTTATAAATCTTAGAGAATAGGAATATATTAGCAATGGTATAAAATTATTTTTCACCAGCGAGTGGGCAACTCCTAATTTTTTGCTATTGTATTAAAGTGAAGTTGACAGATAGTTACAGCACAATTATGTAAAATATTTCATTCAATAATATAATAATAAATATAATTTTAATAATAACACTCTTATCATTATTATCATAACATACAATGGCAATAAAAGTTGCACTTATATGACGCATCCAAGCATCAGCAAGTCAGTATTATGGCATCATAAACCATATTAATTAAATATTCTTCATGTTTATTTATTGAAGTAGTTTTAGTGCAGAGAAAATTGTATATAAAAATAAACGCTTACATAAATACTGAGAAATAAAAATGATATTGCTGCTGTTGTTGCTGTAATCTCTCTGGCAACTTTATATTTATTCATTTCTCGTTGTGGTAGTTGCTTTTCTAGTTAGTTGCAAGTTTTTTCTTTGCTAGTTTTTCCAGAGATTTATTCTCATATTTCTTGTACCTTAGACGCTTCTAACTTAAGTAATTTTATTTCGCAGGAAATGAAAATATTGTTAATTTTTGACTGGGCTTGTAAAGTAAAATGTGTGTCTTGGGTAAGTGAAGGATATGTAGGTGCTAATATTACTAACCTTTTTTTTATAAAAGTGTGTATATAAGTATACATATTTGTTTCCTTGCATTTGTCTTCTTCCAAATGCGTAAAAGCTTACTTCATCTTGCTCTATGGATAATAGATTAGTTTTCCTTTTTGTGTGTGTGTGTGTGTTTGTGCTCTCAAATCCTTAAGTATGCCTTTTGTGTCCTTAACTGTTTTGCTTCTATGCCAGCAACCCTTCCTTGTTTACAGGCATCAATTCAATTTCAATTTATTTAAATTATTTTCAATGTCATCAAACACTTGCTGTAAATAAAACATAACACAAGTGGGCGCTCGTATGTATAGTGCCTGGGTAATTTAAGTACAATTTCTTTCCTTGCCTTTATTGGTACTTATCTTAATGTTGTTGTGTCACAACACTGCAGACACAAATCGTTCGTTCATACACATCAGAAGTTTAAGCATGCTTCAGGAAAGAGAAATAATGAAAAATATGAGTATTAAAATGCTGCAAACCGTAATATAAGAAGACCAAAGCACACAGGCACATACTCTGATATAAACACGCACACACACATACACACATTTACATACATATGTATGTACGTACACGGCAAACTAATCAAACGACCCATGGTCCAAGTTATAATTTATGTTATTTATATTGTATATTATAGTCATGAATATAATATGTATGTATGTATAGACGAACTTCGCTATAACGAACAACGCTGTAAGGAATATTTAGTTATAAAACATATTTTTCTTCACCAATCTCTCTGCTACTGTTACAGTCATTGAATATGTATTATGGTATGGAACACAACTGAGACGAAATTATTTTTTTATTGAAAATATGCACAATCATTCACATAGAAAATTTTTATAATAAAATCTCCAAAAACAATGGAAATTTAAAATTATTCGGCAAAGATTTTGTTTTATGTGTGTTTCATGTTAATTCGACATGATATACAGAAATCTTTAAAGAATTTTTTTTTTCTTTTGAAATTATTTTATCAACACAATGGTTTCACAATCCACTACTGTTAAGTGAAAATCATGTTGAATCAAAGTTATTTAAAGTTGCACTAACGTAAGTTTGATACAGAAATAACATGAAGAATCATGTGGAATCAAAGTTATTTCAAGTTAAAACAACATGAATTTAATTTATTTTTTTTACTCTATTCTATTTTACTAAATATTTAATTTACGTGATTGTGTACATTAGCATAGAAACCCCATAAATACTCGTAGAATACGAAATACATATTGAATTTTTTTTAACAAAAAGCCTTCTGATGAAATATTTATTATTTATTTATTTATTTCTAACATTTAAGAAATTTATTATTCGACATATTGTGTAGAAAAATAAAATAGATTCACATCGAATATAAATTATTTGCTGGGTTTTGTATGAGTTTCAAAGCCTACTAAGCTTATTTTGTCTTTGTGATTTTCAAAAATATTATTATTCTATGAATTCTCATATAGTTTTTGAAAGTCTGTGCATAAAGTAAGAGGTTTGTGACTGTTCAAAATGTGTGGTTGAAGTCTACTGATGATTTGTTACAGCAACAATGAAATGCGTATATAGACCAAGCTGAACCACCAGCAAATAAATTTCAAATTTATTTCTAACGTTTTTTTTAACTTAAACTCCCATTTTACTTGCAAGTCATTATATTTAATAAACAAAGTCATGAATAATATGGTTCTTGCACAAAATTATTGTGTTAGAACAAATCCATAGCAGAAAAATTGCAAAAAAAAATATTTGTTAAAAAAAAATACTCATATATGTATGTATTTATATCTATATAAACTGGAATAAAATAAAAATCATTTTAAAGGTCTAAAAGTCTCTGCTTTTGAAATCTACTTATTAATTAAAAATCTGTTGATATTTAATTTTACTACGTGCAGATATCTTCAAATGTGTACTAAAAACACATTGTGTTGTTAATAATAAATTTAACATGATTACCAATCAACATTATTTCATGTTGATTTTACATTGGTATTTTTTCAATGTGTTGAGTTCGGGTGAATTCCCCATATGCGGTGAATTCTGCAAAAAAAATTTATTTACATTTCTTACATCGACAAACGATGAAGAAATTATGCGGGCAGTGCCCCATTTCTGTAACTTGTGAGAAGTTTTTGCATCGTGAAAAATTAAATAATTATATTGGTTGTCCTATTTGACACAGGGTTACTCACATAAAAATTTATATAAACTTACAAAAAGTATCAAAATATACAGTTTCTTTCTTACTCACCCTGTGTTTCACAGGATGATAACAATTTTTTCGACTCGAAAAGTTCTCACATTCTTTACAGAAACAAGGCACAGGTTTGGTTTTAGTTTTCAATTGTTTCAGTATGTGTATGCGTGTGTGTGTGTATCTGTGTGTCTGTCCATGTCCAGATCAAACGGCTGGACCAATTTTTATTTATTTTTCTTTTGCTTGAAAGGTGACTTGGTCGAGAGAGTTCTTAGCCATGTTTTAAGAAAATCGGTCCAGCCGTTTAGAAGATATCGGGAGTAGATATATAGATATATTCGGGAGTTCTTGAAATTTTTAATTTTTCTTATTACTTTATAGCAAATAAAACAAACACACAAGATTTAAATTATTTCTTCCTTTTAATGTGTGTGAATTTCGCAAGGCACTGTCAATGCACTTCATTCTCTTTTTTCTCAGCGACCTTATACAATTATATTAAACAATTCAATAATTAATTCAACATGATATACACAAATCTTTAAAAAAAATTATTAATTTTGAAATAATTTTACTTCGCATTGATTTAAAATTCTAGTCCTGTTAAATAAAAATTAAGCATCATGTTGAATCAAAGTTATTTCAAGTCAAATCAATGTGAATTTGATACTGATAATATCAATGTTATTTCAAATTAAATCAATGTGCATTTCATACTGATAGAATCAATGTTATTTTAAGTTAAATCAATGTGAATTTGATACTGCTGGAATCAATGTTATTTCAAGTTAAATCAATGTGAATTTGATACTAATAGAACTTTGTTAAAGCATTTTCTCTTTTCTCAGCGAGCTAACACAGAAATATTTAAAATCATATGTCTGTTTCTTTTTAACGAATACTTTCCGCAATCAAGATCGTTAAACGCCAGCTAGTGCGTTAAAGAGAAGTTCATCTGTATGCCTTTACAAACCTTCTTTTACCAAAATATTCTTTATATCATATTGTTTATGTATATATCGATTTTTTTTTCTGTCTTTTGCGGGCCACATTAAAATATTGTGATTGTCAGTGCTTGTAACTCGATGGGAATTGACATCGTTTCTTTTCTTTTTTCTTCACTAGAGCTGAAAGCCCTTACGGAGTGTGATAAAGTGTGGAAAAGCTAAAATTTATATTAAAAATTTTTTCTTTGTATATTTTTGCTTTGAAAACCTAAATTTATACTATTTTCTTATATAGAATAATTTAAAGAAGAAAAAAAAACATATTGTATAATGTTTGCTGAAGCGAGAAATAGCTAAAATTGGAAGGCACCAGTGGTGAGTGGGTCACTGTTATTTAAACGAATATACATAAATAAATAAAAACAAAAAGATAATTGTTGATTACAAGTAAGTAGTCGTAAAACTAAATAAATTGTTAATAGAAAATTTTAAAGAGATACTAATAATACATATAAATGAACGAGGTATGTTTAGAGAAAAATTTGGGAATTTTCAAAAGTAGTATAGACTGACATGAATGATTGTGAAAAGAGGCATTTTGTAATCTACAATAGATGAACAACATCCATTTGTTATAGCTCTGGCTTGACAATTTGACACACAAAGGTTAATTTGATTTAAAGTTATTTTACCTGACCCATGATTCACTGTAACATGTATGGGCGAAGGAGAACGCTGTGACATTACTGGGTCTAATCAGGGACCTAACTCTAGCTTCCAAGGATCATAAGTTACAGTGTAGTCAAAGCACCAACTACTTCAGCCACCAGCTAACTTAAGCTAAAACCACTGTATGTATATTTTTAAGAAATAATAAACTTTTTGTGCACTCCTCGTAGAAATTTCTTTAGTGAATATTTTATTATTCCTTAAAACATCATTTAGAAAATCTCCTTTTATGTTTACTCTAAAAATATATAAATTAAAAATTTATTTAACAGCCAGGCTCTTTTTAAATTTAATAGCTTTTATTACATCCCATAAACCATAAACTTTGATATAACTTTGTCCGAAGTCTCTATCGGTTCATGTCCAATACGAAAGGACTTTAGCAATGTTTACATAATAAAAGGCAGGATGGAAAATTTTTAAGCATATTTAAGATTTAAATTATGTTTATTGGTGGCTTAGCATAATGGAAGTTTAGCTTCTTAGTTACAGTTTTATGGACTTTATGTAAGTTTAGGTTCTTTATTTATTTATTTATTTTAGTGCCTACAAATTAGCAACGCCATTAGTTAGTAACAGTAAAATTTATTAACTGATTATAGTTAAGCTTTTCAGAAATTATATGTGCATTAAAGTTTGTGGCTTAAGGAAAACTAAATAATACTAAGCAATAAATGAAGAGTTTTGGAAAAATACAAGAACTGATTATGATAGGTTCAATAGTACTACTAGAGCATAGTAAAACTCTTTACTCACATTGGCAATTTTGGTGACCAAGTTTTTTAATGGGCCTCCACGGATTTAAAAAATCAGTGCCTCCTCAAAAAATGGTGTCGTCAGTTTTTGAACATTAGCTAATTTAACCTTGGTAATATCTCTAAACTTTATATGACAATAATGTAGCTAAGAGTCTACTCAACAAATCTTGTTAACATCTTATGGCAAAAAAATTATTTCTTCGTACACTTTTTTTGCAAAAATTAGGGGAAAATTTTTTTTCACTTTTTCCAGATTAACTTACAGGAACTCCTAAGTTTTTGCTAAAAATATTTGACAAGCTTGTCGCTACGATAAAGTTAGAAAACTTTTGTGAACATATTAATACAGTTTTAGTCTAGGCACTTGTATGTCTGTATTGTGCATACAACAACAAAAAAACTCTTCATGAATATGTTTTCAATTGTTAATCTACCAGTAAAAGTAAACCTCCCTCAAGATTTTGGTGAAAAATTATAAATTATTTTGTTATTTTGGACATTACTTCACAAACTTCAACAAACAAACTTAATTAAACACAAATTAATAACATGACTTGTTGTTTCAAATATTGATTCGTCTGCACTTGACACAAATGTCTTAATGATTTTTAAATCGAAATAGACAGCAAACTCCAAGCATTTTATATAATCAGACTTTATAATTTCTTTTTACATGAACAGTATACAAGATGAAAAAAAATTAATGTGAGTCCGGTCACAGGCGAGATGTGTAAGCATCTAGTAATGATTTTTTTTTTATCTTAGCTTATGGTAACTAAAATAAGATATATAAATTTTTGACTCTACTGTATTTAAAAATCTATGGAAAACTTTATCTATAGTAGTGGAATTATTAGTTTTGAGGTTTGTGGAGAATTGCTCATAATCAAATGGAAAACGCCAAATAAAAATTTTGATAATGCTTGCGACTGTGGGTTTGCAAAATTTGTTTTAAAATCTCCACCCATAATAATTGGCATGAGATGAAGATTAATACCTAATTGTCGTGCATCAGCTTCAGTGTAAGGCAACAGTACGTAATGAAGATATGTTATAATATAATACTATAAATTCTTTATAAAGACTGCTATATATATTTTAAACAAAATTATCCCCACAGGCAACACTATTACACTTCACCAGCAATTTCTATTAAAATTAACATTACTCCTGAGGGTATGCTTTAAAATTCGTTTGAGTGTATTTCTATGCAGCTGTTAAGTTTCTCTGTACTTCTTGTTCGCATGATTACACTAAAACATTCATACATGCATAGCTCACACAAATTTGATAACGCTTTAAGATCTGACTCAAAATTTGTGATTGTATTTGTATTGTGAAAAAGATTTTTACCCCCAAGCGTTAAGATTTTTATACTTAAAAAATCATTTAGGCATTCTTAAGGTTTCTAAGTTATAAATAATAATTTATTATAAAACAAGGTTAGTTTAAGTTAGGAATAGCAGATGAGGAGGGGTGAAATTTAGAGTCCAGCTCACTTGCGTTCAATATAATGATCCCTTTGTGCTACCTGTGCATTGAAGAGTAGATATTGAGAGAGTGTGTAAAGGGAGGCAAAGTGACAAAGGTGAAGAAAGAAATAGAGGAAAGCTTCATTATTTTACATTTCTGCTTGTCTGCACGTTTTTATTAGTATAGTGTTGCAGCGCCTCTGGTGTCAATTCGACGTACTAAACTTTGAAGCTGTGCTTAGTAGCTCGTTTATTTGTTATTTTACTTCTCCGATGATTCTGCCACACCATGCCGACGAAAAAGGGTACTCTGATATTAGTTTAGTGACCAGTGTCTATGTCTTCATCACTTGAACTTTCCTACAACAACTGATACAAAAGGACACTAATGCACACCAGAAAAATTCGTGGTGTTATTATTAAATGACTATCGAAGACCGGGCTTGCACCTAGAAGCTTCGGTTTTGTAGTCAACGTGCTAACTACTTCAGCCAACGTCACTCCTTATAAAACAAAAATCCATAAAAAAAATACATTGAGGAATGTCTACTAAAGGGTCCGCCAGATAACTTTTTTCTTTTTAAAATGCTATAAAAAAAACTACTGAAGCTTCGGCTGTGTGGCACGTAGCGCCGTCCTGTTGAAACCAAATACTGCCAATACCCTCCTCTTCAATTTTTGTGAACAAAAATTCGTTCAACATTGACTGTAACGGCCACTCCTTGCTCATTTTCGTAATTATCCCTCTGCACCAAAATCCGCACCAAATAGTGACTCGTTTTGTGTGCCCCACGTGCGAAAATTTTGCTTGTTTAAATACCCGCCAAGAATAAAATGAGCTTTATCTGGAAAGATGATTTTTTTTGAAAAATCGGCATCTGCTGTAAGTCGATGGCAGGTCCACTTAGCGAAGCGAAAACAAAACGCATTGGATGGTCAGTTGGCTCGTTCAGGGGAAGGATAAAACTAATTGTGTTAGCATTCACGAAATAAGCATTAAATGAAAAACAAACGTTACATGTCGGACCCTTTGCAAGCCTTAAGTTCATTGGTTCTAGGAATTTTTTACTCCTTCTCAATCTCGTTTTAAGCAAGCTTTCCTATAAACTAACTTACTTTAAACGTTTGCCAAATGCCTTTAAAAATAATCATGCTGCCTAGCAAAAGGCACCAAAAAATGTAAATCTAACAAGAATATAAAATAAAATAAGTCACTAGCCTTAATATAAATTAACTTACTCTAAACTTTTGCCTAATGCCTTGAAATTCTTTAAAGTTAATCAAAAGCCACCATAAAAATGAAATCCCACAAAAATATAAAACCCCTTAAACAAAGTCACTAGCTGCAATATAAATTAACTGACTTCAAATTTTTTCCTAATGCTTTGATGAGACCTTTAAAAGTTATAAAAATTAAATCCTACAAAAAAATATAAATTTTCTTAAACATTTATCCCTGCAAAAGAAGACGTAAAGAATAGAAAAATAAGGTATAACAATCTAAAGGACATAAATTTGAATTTATGCAGAACAAATTTGCTGCGGTAATAAGTGACATCTTTGCTTTAGATTAAAATCAGTGTGTGTTTTTCATTATGGAATCATTTTCCATAAAAATAAAAGACATAAATGAAAATGTATGCCTGAATATATATTTTGTTTCCATAGAATGTAAAACAAAAACAGTGTTTTGCATTTTGCTTTTCTTTCTTCTACCAAATCAAAATTGAAACGACTTAAAAATTGTAATGAACAATGAGAAGTTAAAGCAAAAAAAAGCCTTCAGGGCACAGCAGGCCAGACTTCATTAAAAACAAAACCAGCCACAGCAGCAGCACAAAAAAACAACAACAAAAAGGACGCTAATTCGACATTATCAATTAACCGCAGAGCATAATAATTCATGTCAGACAACTTAATGCCCGAAGACAATGGCAAAAATGTCTGCAAGAGCTGATGATGTTAGAAAGACTTTTGAAATAAGAGTTTATGTTACATGTGTGCCTCTCTCTCTCTCTCTCTCTCCGTTTGTAATGTTTGTAAGAGTGTGTGTCTTATGTTTCTACGTGTGGTTATATAAACAATGTTTGGCAAACTGGTTACATTGGAGTTGAAACCTGACTGGCTGTAGTATGATTATCTAACAAACTGACTGACTGAAAGACTGACTGAGTGAGTGACTCGCTGTCTGTCTGTTTGACTACTGGCTGGTTTGTTACATGGTTTACTTGGTTTGCTTAGTTTTTGGGGCTTATTAAGTTTTGCTAATATCACAAACAATAGCTAAGCTGTGGAATAGCCCGACAAATAAGTCAACGTGCAAAGTTACAAAACAAAAGAAGTAATAAACATTAGAATTCAAAAAAGGGCAAAAAATTTAAACTACACACAACAAAACAAAAATGTAGTATAAAAACTAACAATGAGTTGAAAAATCTGTAGTTTGTAAGAGTGTATTTGTATATGTGTGTATGTCACAAACAACAAAGTCCCAAATGCAATTGTCTTTCCATGTCGTTGCTTCCTTAACTGAAATTGACGCGCAGGGAGCTTATATTTGCTTCTAAAGTCTGCAATAAAGATAAACACATAGTTAATGTTATGTACCCGCACATTTGCTATAAGTGAACACACACACACGTAAGCGCCAAGAGTGTAAAATATATCAAGTTAAACTCCGAAAGTTTGTTAAGATAAACAAATATCTATAACACTTATTTGTTTAAAGTTAAAAGCATGAAAACACACACACACACACACTTCTAAGTGCATTTTACAAGCTGCCAGCTGATGTGCATATGTGTGAATAAAATAAAAAACTTTATATTTACGCAAACACAAACTCTTTGCTAAAATAGTTAATTCCCAGTCTGTCAAATATTTAATACTCGTATCATGCCCAATAATATTTTCTATAACCCTGCTTTTCTTTACTTGCATGCTTACATACTCCCGCTCACCCAACAATTTCCCACTTGTATGGCAAATAAATATGAAAGAAAAATTAAAAAAAAAAGCTGGAAATAAAATTGACAAATTGTGCTAAAATCCTACAACGTTGCCTGCACGTAAATTTGCAACCCAAATCATTATTACGTACTTATTCAAGTGTATTATAGACTTGCGCCCAAAAGCATACAACATAAAACTTAAAACAAAACAAAGTATGAGTATCAAGAGTGTAAATGTTTTAAAGAGAGTGGTCTGTAATGGTTTGTAACCAGCGTTACCAAGTTTGATGTTTTATTATATTTTTTATGATTGTGCAATATTTTGTAAATACAGAATAATTTTGTAAAACAGAAACTTTAAGCGTGGACAAATTTGATATGGAAAAATATAAATTACAAAAACAAAATACATAAAAAATTTGACAACGCCTAACGTTTTCGTTTAACAAAATTAACCCCTAAATGTAAATTGATAATTTTTTATTGCAAAAGATGTTTGTTTTTTCTTTCACACCGACTGGTACAATACAATATTGTCCGATATTAAGTTTGTACGCTCATGAAAATAGTGTATGCAAAAAAAAAATAATTCCGGTTGGTATATTTCTAAAAAAAACTCTCCGTAAGATTCTAAACACAATGCGGTGCGGTGCGGTGCGATTTCTCGTTGCGGACAAAAAATAAACATAATGCAACTGAAGACGGCGACGGCAATACGTGTCATTGTTTGTTTAAATTTTTATTAATTTTTTTGTGGATACATTAGGTCTGTTCATTTACTTTCCCAGCAGAAACTAGCAACGAAAGAGTAAGTCAGATATTTACAAAAAAATTACTCTCCTAAATATGAAAAAGTAAATGAACGCTTTACTTATAAAAACTTGCAAAAAAATTTTATTCATATTACAACCATGGATAGAAATCATAATACAATTGTACTTTTTCTAATGTAATTTGTTTGATAATATTTTAAATTGCAATTTTTTTTAAGAAATTAATATATAAAATTAAATTATTTTTAACAGTTCCATGTGTATTTACGATTTTTATGCATTTTCCATACTTTTTTCATTTTATTCCATTAACAAATACAAGAATTCGGCTTTCCATCTCTGATCATATATATGAGAAACAAACAAAATTATTTGCCATTAAAATTGAATTTATGAGGCTTAATGGAAGAAAAACAATAAATTAAGAGAACTTGCTTTCTTTTTTCATACGTATATCTGTTTTTTAAGAAAGAAATAAAAAAAATTTTCAGTTTTCCTTTTTCAAATATTTTTTTAATAATTTATTTGACAACAAAACACACAACAGGTGGTTGGATAATTCTTGCAAGTAATAATTTTGATAGTAATAATTTGTAGGAATTTTTTTGTTTCTCAATTTTTTTCTCTCTTTTGACGCTGTCTGCTTGCAAACTTTTTGAGTTAATGAACACTTTTCACTAAAAATTGTTACAAATTCGTAAAAATTTTTAATAAATGAACAAAACTATTTTTATAACTAAAAACAAAAAATTATTGACATATATTTTTTAATTTTATAACCTATGAAATCATCTTTCCTTTTTACAATAATTTTGTGAACACAGCCAATTATTCAAAAACTACGGCAACGTCAGTAAGAGAAAGAGTGTTAAAAATTGAGACAATAAAAAGTCCGTAATGAAAATAAAATAGATTTTAATTTTATGCCGTCCCGCAAAAATCGTATCGATAACAGCATTGCAATAAATAATCGTTACATTGTGTTCAGACTCTTACACTTTTTTCTATGCCAGCTAAAACACTAATTAACACATCAAACAACTATTTGATACCGAAAGTTTTAATATATCATATCGTTGGCTTAGGGTCTAAACCTGCTAACTCACTTTCAGCAAATTGTACAGGAGAGAAAATATAATGTTAATGGTTTCTATACAAATCTTAAGAAATTAGCCTAATATATTAAGTTTCTTCGATATATAGAGTTTCAAAATAAAATAACTATTTTAACAACTTGTGAGGCATCTCTTTCTTATTCCAATGACATTAAAATTTCATATGTTATAAAAAGTGGATTAAGAAGGTTTACACTCTAAGCCGACGATATTCTTTTTTCTCGTCAATTTTTAAATAGAATTTATTTACATAAATATAATTCAAGTAGCAAAAAATTTAAAAATTCCGTAAATTGTATATAAAACTTCAGTACCTGTGATGTCATCCAATAAAAAAATCAATTAAATATTTATAAATTATAAAAAAATACATGAGTTTCTTTTTGTAGCAAAATGTATCATCCAGCCTGTATAAAATATTTAAACTTTTTTATTTAATTAGCTTGAGGATGTAAAAAAAAAATAAAAATTCTAAGGGCATGAAATTAAAGAAAACGGTCACTCTTTTTAATGATTATTTATTGATACACACACAAAGCATTTGCTTAATTCACAAAACCTCTTGTATCTATGTATCGATTGTATTTTCATACTAAATACAAGAGTGTAAAATTTGTTCTTTGAAATTATTATTATTTCATATGTTTTTAAAATGTTGTATTCAGAGAGAGGCTCTCTGAGAGAATTTGTATGTAGCTTGTTCTTTTTTTTTTAATTTAAAATACAAAATACATTAATACACTACACACAGGGTGTTCGCAATTAAAAAGCAGAAAGTGTATTTGATACACAAATACACGATACAAAATGTTGTTGAACTAAGCAAATATTTTTTTTATCATGCATTACTCTGAAACAAATGCATTATGGCCCAGACTCTCTTTATGCTCTCAATTTCTCTTGGGTTAAGGTTTTTTGTTCTACAAAAAAAAAAACAAAAACTTATTTATTTCGAGGTTGTATTTCGACTTGCAAAATATATATATTTTTTTTTACCTTGAAAGATTTTTTGTAGTGTAAGAGTCTAAACACAATGTAACGATTAATTATTGCGGTGCGGTTTTCCATACGATGTTGAAGTTGAAATCCGCACTGTGGAACTGAATAAAATTTAAATCTATTTTATTTTCATTGCGGACTTTCTTATTCTCTACATTTTTGACATTCTTTCTCTTGCTGACGTTGCCGAAGTTTTTGAGTAATTGGCTGTGTTCACAACATTATTGTAAAAAAAACATGATTCTGAAGTTCAAACATTTTTGTCATAGATTATAAAAGTTAAAAAAATATATCAAATATATCTGCGAATGTTTAAAATGTTAATAATTTTTTGTTTTCAGTTACAAAAATGTATGCAAAAAAAAGTTAATAAAAATTTAAACAAACAATGACAAGTATTGCCGTCGCCGTCTTCCGTTGTATTAAATTTATTTTTCTCTCCCGCAAAGAGAAATTGCACCGCACCGCAAACATTGTGTTTAGACTCTAATTTTATTCTATTATTACATTTGTTACATTTATTTATTATTTTATTCTATTATTACAATTATTACTGCAGTTCTGTTTTTCCTATCATACGACTCGCAAATTTTTTTGCTAAAACTATATGAAAAAAAATTTATAATATGCACAAACTAAAACACAATACAAATATATCAATTATCTACATATCGATGGCTTAATATAAAAAGGGCGTATCTCAATTTTTTGTTTGAAAATCACGGTTTTAACATTTTCTGGATACAGCGTATTAAAGTTGTATCCTTCTTGAAAATTTAAGTACGTTATAGTTAAAGATCAAGACTTTTTAGCAACTTATGCCCTAATTCTGTTCGACGATTGTATCGTCTTGTCAATGGATGAAAAAAAAGACGCAATTATGATTCTTTAAAACAATAATTATTTATTGTCTATGCTAGAAGGTTTGTGAGTTCGCTTTATGATTTTGTTCCAAACATTATTTCCAACACATATTTTTTAATTTTTTTTTTTCAAATTATTTTATAATACTTTAATTTTATTTTTATGTTTTAAGAACATGGCAATAATATTTTTATTTTTTTTATCAAAGACAACAACCATTTTTGAAGAAAATAATTTGGAGAATTCTAAATCCTAAATCTTCTTACTGAATTAGGGCATTACAAAAATTATTTCTGCCTGTAAATGTTTTGTTTTTTTTTAATTTTTTTTTGCTTCTACTTTAAAATATCAAAACTTCGAGTTCCGCCATCGATATATACTTGCATTTAAATTTTTACAATTTGTTGTATAATTCCTCTCATATATATATACTAATATCGATTTAAAAACATTTTTGTATTGTTTTCAACACACTCGCACGTTTAATGATATACAAACAAAAATATTTACTTGCAGTCGTGCATTTACAATTTCGTTCATATAAATGAGTGTGTAGACAAACAATGAAGGGACATTTATTCACTTCATGCTGGTACAAACACACACACACGCACAAACACACACATACGAGTATGTAAATACTCAGTGTCGTGTTTTTAATTAATTCTAGAATATAATTTAACTGACATTGGGTCAAGTT
Organism: Tachina fera; assembly: GCA_905220375.1. Classification (NCBI taxonomy): domain Eukaryota; kingdom Metazoa; phylum Arthropoda; class Insecta; order Diptera; family Tachinidae; genus Tachina; species Tachina fera. Next base: position 185,837,058 of record LR999963.1, read on the forward strand.
TGAGTGTAGTTGTAAATATTTTCCGTAGTTTCTTATGAAAAATAATAAGACATTTTGGCTTTAAGGTATTTCCAGTGCTTTGATGTCAATGAAAAATAACAGCGGGTGTTCTTTGCTTCAATTTAATTAAAAACCAATAAAACGCTGTAGGACTACAACACTTTTGTTTAACAAATATTGATTTCGTTTAAATATTTGTCTTAACAGTAGCTTACAAAATGGGAAACAATAATGTCAAGGTTTTATTTTTAATTAATTATAATTTCCCTAAATTAGTTACATTCAAAATAACTGAAATTAAAAAAGAACTGCTACAAATTTGAGGTGTGATGGGAGTGTAATTATAATTACAGACTATTTGTTTTTTGTACAAATGGTACAAGAAATATTGGATACTCGTTCAGGAATGTTTAATTCACTTTATATTATTTATTAATATACTTTCCTACTATTTTCTTAAATAAAAAATTTGTATGAAATAGTTAAGGCCTTATTTTGAAAAACACAACGCTCAGCGCTTACAAATTTTATATAACAAAACGCATACGAAATGTTTCAATGCCTTTACAAAATAAGACCAAAATTTTCCTGTTCAATAATTTTAAAACTGAGTTTTAAGACGAGGGGACTGCTTGGATTGTGGAAAAAGGGGATTAATTTAGAGTTTAGGTGAGGCTAAATTATGAAGGGCTGTACCTAAGCACTTTCACTGAAGGTCTCATTGTGCGTGTACTCATAGCCTCTCTCCTTGCCAGACTCGATTAGAATCAGTGCACACATTACCTGCTGTTAAACCAAATGATACACATGACAAACTTGTTCATCTCCCATAGTTTGCACTTCAAGATATATTTTATTTCCTCGTGAAAGCTGCTACTCAGTTTGAAGTGATATAGTCTCGAGCAGCGCACATTATATGTTTCACTAGTTTTGGCATATTTTTTTTAAGAATATTGTCCATGGCACTGTATAGGTCAGTGGATATAATGTTTTTAAATGCTACAAGTATTTTTCTTCCTTGAATTTAACCGAAACTAAATTTCTTCCAGTTCTGTGCTTTTCTAACAAAATGGAGCAAATACAAAAGAGCCAAGCCCGTTATGGTGGAAAGGTATCGAAACTTTTATATAAAATTATTTGAAGAAACTTAACACCTTGGTGGCATCTATAGACTCTAGATCTGGCTGCAGTCAGATTGTTTTTTTTTTGTGGGGTTTCCGTAAACAGAGACTTTAAAACAGTTAAGACAATCAATAATTGAAGCGACTTCGTCCTAAATTCTACTGGTAGTCATGTACAACTTTTTTATAAGTTGCCATGCATACGACTCTAATCCAAGCTAAGAGTCTTAATAAAAATTATAAAATAAAAACATTTACTACCTTTGTAATAAAAAATAATTTCGTTTTTAAAAGGTTTATAAAATATACATTGTATGAATAACTGTTAATTGTAATTAATTAATTGTCCAATGAATTTCTAATTGTATAAAGGTGTAGAAAAATAAAATAGATTCATATCGAACATATGTAAATTATTTGCTTGGTTTTGTATAAGTTTAAAAATATTATTATTTGTGAATTCTCAAATAGTTCTTGAAAGTCTTTCCATAAGATAAAAGGTTTGTGACTATTCAAAATGTGTGGTTGAAGTCTACTGATGATTTGTTGCAGCAACAATGAAATGCATAAAGACAAGCTGAACCACCAGCAAATAAATTTCAAATTAAGGTATACAAAAAGTTTTTTTATAGACTCTTTAAAATGAACACTTTCAATAGAGTGAACAGACCTTGTGCGAATTAGTTCACTATATTACGATTCAACTGTACGTTTAAAAAAATTAAAAATTACACTAATCGATAGAATATCAATAATAATTCCCGAAAAGTACCAATTACAATAATAATAAAAATTTTATTTTAACTTCTTTTATTTTGGTGTTTAAATTAAAATAAAAATTATTTATTACTCATACACACCAATTTGCATCATTTGAATTAAACTCCCTAAAAATATGCAATGATATTTTTTAATAATTATTATCAAAACAATTTATTACTCATACGCACTGCTAGGCAATAAATTAACGGCCTTAAAGCAAATGGAATTTTCTTTATTAAATTTACAAACCTGAATTCTTTTTTACCTGAACCTGAAATTCCGTATGAACTCCGTAACAGCCCTTATTATACAATTGTTTGGTCTAGGAATTTTTGAAATTTCTAATTTTGAAATGGCTGAAAATTTTTAAATTTGCTTAGTATAAAAAAGTAACTACTTAAAGCTAATATTTGCTTTATTCACAAAACCTCTCAAAAGCTCTGTATCGATTGTATTATCATATTAAATACAAGAGTGTAAAATATGTTGTTTGAATTTTCCCATATCTTATGATATATATAAGTACGGCACACATTTTTTTGTCGTACACTTTTAAGTATCTTATCGACCACGAACATTATTAAAATACACATGGTTTAAAAGGTTCTTTTGTTGTTTAAATATGCACAATATATTTTTTTTTTAAATTATTGGCATAAAAGTGCTTAAAATGCGTTTTAAATTTGCATGAAAAAACAATATTCTGTTTGATTTTTGTTTTGTACACACACGGAGACATAAATTTACATACGTTCAAGTAGTTTAATTTAGACCACCGGGCGATCCTATTAAAAATTAAATACACTATTACACTTTTATTTCATATGTTTTCAAAATATTAAGGATTTTCATGAGACCTCTTAAACTTGACATTTGTGCAATTGGGCAAACTTGCGAGACTTGTTACATGAAGCCCCTTTTGAACTTTTGCGCAAACAGTTTATGTAAATTTGAAACAAACGTCAAAAAGTTCATTTAATAAAAATAAAATAATAAAATTTCAAGAGATTTTTAATTTAAAAACTTATTTATACATTTCAATAAAAATAATAAATTGTATGTGTGTGTCTAAAAATGCCGAAAAAAGCCAAAAAAGCAAGAAGTTGTTTACAAATTCAGTCATAATTATTGGGCAAACTTAACAGGTTTGTGTAAATAAATTTCTATAAAGTTTTTGACATTTTATTAACGAGACTGTAAAAATGCACAATTGCACAGTTTGCAAGGGTTTTGAATATTCTCATGAAAATCCTTATTGAATTCAGTGAGCTTGCAGCTTTTTCTTCTTTTTTCATTCAAAATACAAAATTCATTAATAAACTTCACAGAGAGTGTTCACAAATAAAGTACAAAAAGTGTATTTGATAAACAAATACATGATCAAAATTGTTGTTACTTAAGCAATTGCTTTTCCTTAATACATTAAATAAAATTAATATTTTAAAAAAGAAATAGAATTTCAAATCAGAAATATGTTTTCAAGACTGCAAAACTTAATTTAACTGCACTGATCAGATTTAACATACAAATCACTCTACCTCCTTACTCTGCAAATCAAATTTCAAATGACCACTGGGGCATATTTTTGATACAAAAAAAATTAAAAATGTTTTCAATACTCATGTTCACATTCTGCACCATTCTGCACATTCTGCATAATGTTCAAATAAGGCAAATAAATATAAAAAGTTTCTAGTTAATGGAAAACATGTCCACGGAGGCTAAAATCTCTCTCTGGATCCTATACCTCTATATGATTTGTTTAATTTTCCCTGTGTTTTAACATAAACTTCGCGTGACATGTCAATGTATGAATAAAATTATGTTAAATGATTGAGTGTGTGTTTATGTGTGTGTGTGTAAGCCTGCGCGTTTGTGTGAGTCTAAAAGTAAATGTTTGTCATTTTATCGTTGTTATTAATTAGAATCACTTAACGTCCGCACATGCAGTAACATTTTTAACATTCTTCAGTTTATTGTTTTTTTTTGCCCCCCTGTGGCAATTTTCTTCCCTTTCATGTTGTTGTCACTAATGCAAAACACTAAATTATTAACAATATGTATTGTGGTGCAAAGGAAAAAAGAAAAAACTTGTGTTGCTTCAACATTAGAGGGAGGTCATTTACCCGTTTGTTGGATAAAAACTTGCATAAAACTCTGGAATACAAATATACTGACAAAATTGTGTTGTAGAGTTAATTCATATTCATTTTGTTACACTCAAGTATAAATTAGACAAGCTAAAAAGAACAAAAAATTTGTTTTTGTAGATACTAACTTCATTCGGTTTTCATGATATGACGTCGCTAAAACTTTTAAATCGTCGGCGACGTTAAATAAATAAACTAATGCGCCTACTTAAGACGAAATGAACGTGAGAGCTTTGTGGACTTTAAAGCATACGGCCAGCCCTTGATTTTGCGAAGAGATTATGTTGTCTACATTTATATTTATATTATTCTACATCTACATTTCTAATCTCAATAGAATTATATTTTGTATAACTTATATAACATAACATTTTTTAATTTTGTTAAACTCATTTGATCATTAAGTTGATTTCCTTTTACAAATAAATATGCAATTCATATAATTTTGCTTTCTACTTTTTGCAGCCTTTTTTTTCTTACATCCCTGTTTGCTGAGGTATATTTTTAAGGATTGCAAATTCAATTTTATTATTTACTTCATTAGAAACTTCCGTATTTGCAATATAAATGCATATAGCAAAACGTGTCTAGTTTAACTATTTCATTACTTCCATTCAAGTGGGTTGAGGGCTTGCTGGCTTGCTTGCTTGCATGGTTGGTTGGTTGGTTGTTGTATGTTTATCTGCAATTTATTTTGTCATAACACTAACGTGCCTTAACGACATTTTGAATGATACCCATAACAGATGCGGCAAAAATAAATACCAAAATACATAAAGGAGACAAAGAAAGAAAAAAGAAGTTCAGTCTTAAATCTAACCAGCCAGTCAAATCAACCAGCCATGGCTCAGCACTACCATTTACCTGTTTTACCTGCTTTAATAACGATATGATGCCATGCATGGATTTTGTTCGTTCTACTCAAATATTTTGTTATTTTATTCATTTTTTAAATTTCTTACAAATGCTCAGACACACATACACACAAACTGAACATCTTTATATCCTTGAAAATGCAGTGTGTGTTTGAATATGTGTGTGTGATTTTGCTTTGGCGCTCGCTGGTGTCACTGCTGCTAGAGGGTGATATGTTGCTTTTTTAGTGTTTGTTTTTTTGTTTGTTTTCTCTTTCCGTTATTTATGTATGGGTTTTGGGTTCTTTTTCCAGTTGTGCTGATATCCCCCACAGTGCCACATGAATGTTCATTATTGACTGCTTTTCTTCGAAGAGGAATAAAATAAACTGCATCAACACTTGATGCACAGCTTGTGTCTATTTTCTCTCGTTGCTCGTTTGTTTGCTTGTTTGTTTGCTGATTCATTGGAAATGTGTGAGTCTGAACTTATGTTTGTATATGCTGATGGTTTTTCTTTTTTTTTTTTTTTTTTTTTGCTATATGATGACATTCCTGTTGTCATATAGACGACCAATTTTTTTTTGTTCGTCCTCTTCCACATGTTTGCATGCATCAGTATATGTATGTATATATGTATGTATTTCTTTTAATTTTGTTTCCTCTGTTGGCTTCCTCTTTTTTTTTAATTTCTATACAATATTTGCTTTCATTGCTTTTAGTTTCTTTAGGCTGGAATGTTGATGTCGTTGTCGTTGCAAGCATTTTCCATTACAACTGCAAACATGACCCAAATCTATGTGACATCGTAATCAACATCATCATCAGCGTAACAACAGCATCATCATGCTTCACTTTTATATTAATTTTCATCATATAATCCAGCATGCCTGCCCGCCTGCCTGCCTGCCTGCCTGCCTGCACACTTATTCATTTATGTCCCTTTTTTCCATGATGACAACAGTGGTTGCAATTGCAAATTAAGTTGTTGACAGTTTTCTCTCAAAAACAATTAATGCTCTTTTGCCAAAGAAAGTTTTACACTTCAATTTAATCAATTAAAAGGGTTGGTTGGATTTGTTTTTTGTTCCCTGCATAAACTTCAAATAATGAATTACAGGGTTAAATAAATTAAATTTGTCTGCATCTGTTGAAGATTAAAGTCAGCCACGGTGTTGCGACTTTTGTTTTCAAACATATTTTTCAGTTTAAAGTTCATGTTGTTTTACTTAAGTAAGACGACATTTATTTGTATTTTTAGTGACCTGCATTTTGTTTTAGAACTCATTCCCTAAAAATTAATGAAAATAAACAAATTAAATAGACACGCTAACCTGAAAACAAACCAATTAAATGGACATGCTAGTAATGCTATAAAAAACCTGGCCCGAAATCATTCAAATTTCATTTCAAATTTCTTAAGGCTCTATGCTGCTTATAGCAACAACAAGAATATATTTATATAAAGTATACTAGCTGATCCCGGCAAACGTTGTCTTATCCTCAATTATATTTTTAAACTACAAATTACACCAAGCAGTGGTCACTTGTAGGATCAAAAATAAATCAAAAGCCTATCAGTTATTGAACCGAATCTGTATTTATAATTTTATCTCTACAACCTCTTATAGTTCCACTACGATCAGTACCTGTGTTCTGTAACTTGCCAGGAGTTTTCACGTCGAGAAAAATCAAACAGTTATATTAGTTGTCCTGTTCTTCACAGGCTGATTCATATACAATCTGAAATGAGCTTACAAGAAACAAGAGCAAGGAAGTAAGTTTTTTGTCAGTCATCCAGTGTTTCACAGAATGACAACAAACTTTTCGTTTGGAAAAGTTCACACCAAAGTTACAGAACAAAGACAAAGGATGATTCTGACTAGAAGGATAATGAAAGAGAGTACAAAGGAACAGAAAATCTCGAAAAAGTCTTTGAAGATACATTGAGAAGGCAACATAGTCTCCTTTAACGTTCGATATGCTAAGTAAAGATCTCTCTTATTGCCATAGTAATATCGCTCTCTTCACAGGTAGAACGGAATAATTCGTCCAAGTTATTAAAAACTAAACAATCTTCTTAAAAAGTTCCCCATACAGTCGCTTGAGAGCAGAAGGGTGTACTTCAAATATTTTCCAGGCATGGTTCGGGTGTGTTGGTTATTGGTTGAAGTGGGGAGCAAAAGACAGCTGCAGGTTATATCCTATTGGCTATCCACGCTCTAAGTGTGCTAAATGCAATTTTTATTTGTGTTGCAACCCACAAGATAATTAGTTGCCCCATTGGGAAGTAATAAAGTGGTGGCAGTGGTGGAAAATAAATTACTTCCAAAATCGATTAGAGATGCGTGTTCTGTAAAGATTTTTGTTTGATGATTTTAAACTTATTATGGTTTTACATTGAGACTCTCAATAATATTTTAGGAGTCTTACTATTAACATACGAAGTTTTTTATCGAATTACAAAATCTTTTGGATAACATCCCACTGACGATTTCCGTCAAGCAGTAATTAAATGCTTATAGACATTGCTTAACCAAAGAGGAAGCAAAATGTTTAAAATTAAATAAACGCTTTATGTCAAACAAATATACTTCAGTATTTTTTATACTGCTTTATGGCGTTCAATATACAAATTAAAGGTGTTCATTTCAGTTTATTTCTCATTGGAAAAATGGAAAATTTTTATTTTTTACAACAAAGAAAAAAGAAATTGAAAAAATGTATGAATTTTTTCCTTTGTTTGTTGTCAAAAAAAAAACCATTTTCCCATTTTCCGAACGAGAAAAACCTGAAATGAATACCTTTATTGTAATAAAAATTATATTTAAACTAATTTAGGTGTTTATTTTTAATTATCTACAAGAGACAAATGCTTTCTATAGGCAACACCCAAGATACCAAGGACTTTATTTTTTTCAGTTCATAATTAAATAAAGCCTAACACAAATTTTAAATAAAAAAAATTTCCCACAGCCCATTTGAATTCAATCTTGATAGAGTTAAATTTCAATTGACAAAATTAATTTTGCTGGTGATTGCCACCAATATGTACTCGTATGTATTTGTTATTTTATTTCAATTGAAAATTTTAGCTGTGAACAAATAATTTTTCTGCCTGAAATACAAAAAACTATTTGCAATAGCTGCTCTAATAATACTAAACAACAACTTACTACTTTTTCCAAATATTACTTGGTGCTGAACTCTGGTAGAGGAGAGCAAAAAAAAAACCTGAGTCGGCGTTCGCGCAACATATCCTTATATGAAATTACTTTATCTTTTAATTTGAAGTGTAGAGTATTGTCAGCAACTTTGTAGAAAATATTGCGGCAAATAGTTTTTTGAATAATTAACACCCTTTCAAAACAATAATTTTTGTCTCTATTCCGACAAGTTGTGAACAAAACCTTCCTTAAAATGTCTATGGCCCTTCTATATCCTGAAAAGGATTGGAGACTAGTTTTATGAATAGATTCGGATAGATAGCGCCCCCAAAATTTCATTATTGGCTATTATTTTCGCCAACAGAAGTTGTAAATTCAAACGCCAAAATTTGTTAGAATTTTTTTTTTAATTTTTTTTCTTGTGATGTTGTTAAATTTTTAAAGTAATTAACTAAAGCTATGTACAGGCGGTTGTCAGATCTCAAATATTGCCAGTAAAATGTGCTCAAAATTTCTTATAACCATGTGAAGTCACAAATTTTGTCAGACGTCGTTGCCAGAAAAACCATTGTCAGTACATTGAAAGACTAGCAGCGGGCAACAAATTGTCAGACATCTTACAATCGTGTGAACACATTGTAAAATTATTGCCAGATATTTGTCAGACATTTTAATATTGTCAGATGTGCGAAGTTTATGCATCTGACAATGGCGTCATTGTAAGAGAATTATTTCTATGGGCAACGCTGCACACGCTTGATTTTAAATAAAACATTTATAATAAAATATATGCACACAAAATCATTGCAATTACTTCTTTATGGTCCATAATAATTTATACCTTCACTTTTTACATTTAACACAAACACAAACGATTGATATTTAACAATTTCTAACAAACGCTTTGAGTCTGGCAACGCATAACAACAGATCTGACAGTTTGTGCATATGAAAACCGCGTGAACTCACAATTTTTCGGCTGACAATTTTGTCAGATGAATTAATTGCCATACAACCGTCTGGCAATATATTGTAAGATTTTCTTACAACCGTGTGAACTGACAAGGAATATTGTACTGTATTGTAAGATCTGACAGTCGTCTGTACATAGCTTAACAATAAATACAAAATTTAAACAAAAAGACGAAAATAACGTTGTTAAAGATAAATTTTGCAAAAAAAAAACCTGGGGGCAAATTACGGCATTCGAAGCGACTTGTAATTGAAAAATATTTCAATAGAGTTTATATTCGAATATTTTTAGATTACTAATAGTATCGAATGCCGTGATTTGCCCTCTGTTTTTAATAGGTCATGGTTAGCGTTACTCTGCGGGATTGTTCAAACATCAAACAAATCAACAATTATGGACCATTTCCAATAACTTAAAATTAAATAAATTCAGTAAAGTGCAACTGACTTTGACTCGCGCACGAACGACTCCGTACGGTCATTAGATATGTAATAACATATGAACTTTAGCCTATGTCATCAGCCGTTTCACAGATGTTTTGATTCCGTATTAACCATTCCGTTCAATGTTCAATTTGATGCTTCAGATTCCGATCGTTTTCATCAAACCGAAAGAAATGGTAAAACCGTTTTAATCTTGTAAGTGTGGCAATATAATTTTGTAGTAAAGCATAATGTTGCATATGTTTAGGCGTTTTAAATTTTTTTTTGTTTTGTTTTAATTTTGCCTTGTATTTTTTTGTTTTGTGTGCTGCCAACATGAAGATTTTGATAAAGTATATACAAAAATGCTATGGCAATACTAAAGAAACAAATTCCGTACATTTGGTTCTGTTGATTTTATTTTTGTAATGACTTGAGAAATTTACATAATAAATAAATAAAAACTAATTAATTGTAATTCAGCTTTGAATAAATAAATGAAAAATAGTATTCTTTATTGAAACAAATTCTTTTTAAATATTTAACATGCAGAAAATGTTAATTCCGTCCATGAAATTGAAAGTAATTTCATTCCAAATTTTTTTTTTCGTTTTTCGGTTTGAACTCCGTTTCCGAACCGATTTGAGCTCTGTGACATGTTTTGTACTTTTGGCGTTTTGTTTGCATTTTTCGGTTCAGGCATTTTTTTTAATTTGTGGGATTTTTCTTTTTTGTGTTTTTTTTTATTTTGACGATTTTTTCTAATTTGGCTATTTTTTCATAATGGAACTTTTTTTAATTTTTCCAGATTTTCCGGTTTTTGGCGACTTATTTTAGTTATAGATTTTTTTAATATGTCGTTTTTTTCGTTTTGACGTTTTGACGATTTTTCCGTTTTTGGCGATTTTTTTCGATATGGCGATTTTATAATCTTGGAATTTTTTTAATTTTATCGTTTCTGAAAATTTCAAAAGTTTACCTTTAATGGTATCCAAGATACATTAAGGGGCTGTTCCTCTAAAAGCGAACGATAGATTCGATCCAATACTTATATTAGACACAAAAACAAAAAATACAACTTTTTTTGTTTCTAATATTAATATTCGATCCTAACGTTCGTTCGCATTTAAAGGAACAGGCCCTAAGTTGTTTGGGTGCTTTTTTCTCATGTTGGCGATTTTTTTTCATTTAAGGCGTTGTTTTCATTTTGGCGATTTTTTCCATTTTGGCGATTTATTTTAGTTTTAGATATTTTTAATTTGTCATTTTTTTCTGTTTTTGGCTTTTTTTCGGTTGGGGATCTTACAATATTAGATTTTTTTAGTTTTACTGTTTCTGAAAGTTCTACGGGTTTGTCTCTTACGTTTTCCAAGATACATTAAGTTGTCAAAATTTCAGTAACTGATATAACACCCTTTGATTTAGGCTTTTTTTCTGTCAATTTTAGTGTTAATTATTGTAGTCTGTATAAGAATACATTAAGTTTACAAATTTCAAGGGTCTCTATATACATACAATTGTATGTACATTACATGGCATTTTTCATTGCTCGTTTGGGCACACCCTTTAATTTTTAACTCTCATATATTTGTAGCTGTAGCGGCAAAAAATCTACATACTCTGTCTAAATTTCGGGTTAGTAACTTTTACGGTTCTCGATAAAATGGCCTTTGGCGGACAGACAGACAGACAGTCATGCGGACATACGGACAGCGTAGCGAAAACAATAGGGTTCCTTTTTTCTCCTTTGGTGTACGGAACCCTAAAAACTGTTTCTAAGTATTTTCCTACTAGCTATATTCAAAAATAAAGTGCATGTTAAGTCTAACCATATAATAAAAAAAATATAAGAAAGTGGCATCTCTAATCAGCTGACAATGTGTTATAATAAATTCAGTAAAGTGCGACTTTGGATCAACACGAAGGGTTGCGTGCTGACACTACATGTGTAATACTATAAGAACTTGAGCCTATATAATCGAATGTCTTAGCTGATGTATACATTTAAAAAAAATATATTTTTGGCGGTTTTTTTTTAATTTTAGCGCTTTTTTCGCTTAACTGACTTTTTGGGTTTTTTTTATAATTTATTTTTGTTTTAGCTCTATTTTCTTTCTTTGGCAATTTTTTCTGTTTTTTGCGCACTTTTTAGTTTTTTGGCGGCCTTTTTACTTTTGTTTATTTTTTTGCATTTTAGCGATTTATTTTATTTAAAGTGATATTTTTCATTTAAGCGCTTTTTAATTTTTGGCAAATTTTTCGATTCGGAGTTTTCTTAATTTTAGTATTTTTTAGTTTTAACGTTTTTGAACGTTTCAAGAGTTTGCCTCTCACGGAAGGTACAGCCAGTTGTCGAAATTACATAGTCAAATTAACATTAATTGATGGAATATCCTTGAATTTAAATTTTTGCAATTTTTGCATTTATTGGTGTAGTCGGCATAAAAATACACTATGGATTTTCATGAGAATGTTCAAAACTCTCGCAAACTGTGCACTCAGTGAATAAAATGTCAAGGATTGTATAGAAATTTATTTGCACAAACCTTTTAAGTTTGCCCAATAATTTTGTTTAGTAAACTTAAGCATTTTGTAAACAACAACTTCTTGCTTTTTGGGATTTCTTTAGGCATTTTTAGACACACACACACACACACACTTTTTTATTTTTATAGAAATATATAAATATGTTTTTACACTAATAAATATTGTTAAATATTTTCTTATATTATTTTTATTAAATGAATTTTTTGAAGTTTCTTTTCAAATTTACATAAACTGTTTACGCAAAAGTTCAAAAGGAGCTGCATGAAACAAGTTTCGTAAGTTTGCCCCATTGCACAAATGGTAATATATTAAGAGTTATCATGGAAATTGTTACTAACTTTAGAAATTTCTTAATTTAATTAATTTAAATATTAAAGAAATTAATTTATGTTTTAAAACTTGTACTTAATATTTGAGACATATTAAAATTTACAAAAATAAAATTTAAATTTAAAAAATTAAAAACTATTACTCAATGAGCTCTGCTTTTACACATGTAGAACTATTAGAATGTTGCACTGCAATTTTCCAAGCTCTTAAAATTCTTTTTTTGATTTCATTTTTATTTGATATTTTCTTTTTATTACTATTTCTTTTTAATTCCTTTAAAATGTGCTCTAAATTTATTTCAATTATTCCGTCTAAGGAAAATAAAGACTCATTTTGTTAAAAGAAAAATATAGTATATAAATTAAAAAGAAGAGTGAGTGGGAGAGAGAGAGAACGAGAGAGACCAGAAAAATGTGAATAATTAAAACCTTAGGCCAGCAATTAATGTCCTAATAAAAATTGTGCTTAGTTTTCACAACAACAAGAAAAACACACAAACACACATTTGTATTGACTTAATACGAAAAGGCCCTAACTCAAGTTTTTCATAGTTTACAAATAAAAAAAGATGCAAAATTGATACAAAATTTTCTTAAACGCAATTTTTATTTAAAAAAATTTTACAAATTTAGTTTTATATTAGTTTTACCAATTTTTTTTAATTTAGTTTAGTAATGGTCCAGCTAAAAAAATATGTATGGGGCATATATGATATCCCATATATGGTTCGCTTCCGAAAAATGAGGGAATATGGGCATATATGATTATATATATTCATACATTTTCATACATGTATGTGTAAATTCCCTCTCCAGTATGCAAAGTTCATATTCATACACTCTTGATTCACAAAATCGCACTGCCGTGCAATAAATTAAATTACTAAAATTAAATTGTTTTAGACTTGAGAGAGAGATTGTATTTAATGAAACATTTGTTTGGACAAATAATTCAAAACGAACTAAAAGTTATTTCATTCATCAAAAGGTGAATCAACGATTTAAAAAAAACACATAAATCATATTCGTACTAAGAAATCAGATTAAAAACTCTTGCAATTAATTATAAAAGAAAAAATAATCTGTCTAACAATAGTTTTCAATACAGTAATATGAACTTTGTTTCTTATCTAGAGAATTTTGTTATTTTCTATAAAATTAATGACTGGATTATCCTTTTGATTATTTGATATATTAAATGGGGCCACAATGTATAAAATCATACAAGAATGTTTTTGTTTTTGTAACAAAAAGTTTTGCTTTTTTAAACGTTGAGGGCACGCATATAAGCTTTGCATACCGTATGTATTTTTTAATGGATTTCCAATTCAGCAGTGATAAAATTCTAAGCTTTTTTTGATTGCAAAAACGATCTTATGTGAGATATCATGTATGTATACATTCTTATATGGCTCCACATATAAAATCTTATATTTATATATGGATCCACATATGAAGAGCTTCATAATTAAATTTTCATATATGAGCTCATATGGTATAATATATTTTATATATTAGTTTATATATATGATAGTTTTACCATGTATAATCCCATATACATATTTCTATACATGAATTCATACATATTTATATATACATTCATATATTAAAAATATATGGACCATATATAATTTTTTTTAGCTGGGGGTCTATCGAAATATGTAGTTATATCGATTTCGACAAATTATGAGTTGGGGCTCTTAAGCTATAAATGAGATTAGAAAAAGACATTGTGCTATAACTTCTGGAAAAGTTGCACAAATTAATTGAGTTTTTGCCCAGCGGTACTTTCAAATATGCAGATTACGGCGGTACCATTAACCCAAAATGAGCTTATCTCGACTTAAGCACTTTTACCTTTTTACCACAGATATGTTTGTTGCATATTTCAGTTCTTTTCAAAATGACATTCCTGCATTTCTCAAAAAAAAATTAATAAGAAAAAATTTTAATAAAATAAAATAAACACACCGACTTTAGTTGACTATTTATTTCATTTGCTGTTTTATTACAGTGTTCCAATTTTTTATTTTTGCTATTTTATTTCCCATCTTTTTTTTATTTTTTATATTTATAAAATAGCTTTTATTCTGCTTAAAAATTTTAACAGTTATATACACACACTCATGCACACAAATTTTCGTCTGTTCATCATTTTGGTTTATATGTATGTACATTGAAGCGTATGTTTGTAAGTGTATGCATGTGTTTATGTGTTTCTTATGAGTATGCAATTCCATTTCAGTGTTGCCAGTAATTGATAAATAGGGAGAATGCTTAATTCATTCAAAATGCAGCAGAAAATAAATAAAATGCTAGATTTTAAATTTATATAAGTTTTTTTTAAAGCTTTTTTGAAAAACTTGAATGCTTTTTTAAGAAAGAATATCGGCCATAATGCCTAAAATTAGCTTAAACGATAAATTTTTTGGACTTGGACAAAAATCGACTATTTACGATTGCAAATACTAGCTTTTGGTAAAAAAAATTAATTACGAAAATTATCAGCCTGTTTTTCGAAAATGAATAAGTGTATACGTTCTTTAAAATAACGAACAAACCTATGTTTACGTTTTTAAAACATTTATTTATTTTCATGTGAGTGACAACAAAAGAGCTTTTAGTTTTCTAAACTCATAAATTTTTTTATGTAAAATGTATTAAAATTCGCTCTACTTATTTTTCATTTGACTTTAATGAAAACCTTATTTAATTTTTAATGTTGAAATGTTGACTGACTTTAAAATTATAAGAAAAAAAATTTTCCTCTTAATTTTCACTTTAACTTACCCAAATAAAAAAATAAACGAGAAAATGTGAGACTATTTGCAAAAACAAATCACGTATTCTTGAAATGTACAGTAAATCAAAATTTCCATACAAAAACCGGTTTTAACGTACACTTGAAACATACGTTAGTTTTTTCTTGCACATGGGGGCTTTTCTTTAATCGGATTAACTTAACTTTGACAAGAACGAATCTCGAGTTCCATATAAAGAAAAAAATATGTCTCTTGTTTCTATAATATTTTTGTTACCAAATTTAGTATAACAAAATAATATTTGCATTATTTTTCATAATTTAACTGTCAAAAAAATTACAAAAATTTTTAGCATTGAGTCAAAGTAAAATATGAGTTATAGGAAAAATTAATAGTTCTAAGAACAATGGAAAATGCGAAATACAATGAAAATCTATATTAAGCTGTGTATAATTTTCTAAATAAATGCTTGAATCGATTAAAAATAAAATTGCGTACCCCCCCCTTGTTCATAATTTAAAATGAATTTTATTTTAAATTTTTCATTGAAATTTTTTGTAATAGATTTTACTTTTCTTATTCCGTCACTGCTATAATTTTTGTGAGTGTAATTTTTTGGTTATTCCCAAAAAGCTCTTTTTATGACAAAACGAAAGCTTTTGAAAATGTTTTATAAAAAGCAAATTTTAAACGTTATTGTTAATAAACGGAACTTAAAAACGAAAGGGCTTAAATATTCAGTTTTAATTTTTATTGACCTTTGCCTATATTTAGTTTAAGTTCTTTTTTTATAAATGGGCTTTTAAGGTCAGTGAATTAAAATTAGCGATTATTTATTTTATTAATTATTTCATCCGACGTTTCGTTGGAAAATCCCAACTTCATCAGGGATGTTTTTATTTGTTAATCTGGTAACATATGACAAATTATAATTGTTTTTCATATTTTGTGTTTTACATAATCAGCACTACATAAAACACAAAAGCTCGAAAACAAACGTCATATACAAAACATATAACATGAAATCAACGACACCGTTCTTATTTTTCTAAGAACAAGCTGTATGTCCCTTAAGCTTTTTTAGCATTGAAAATGCTAAAACGGCAATACTGGTGTATTTATCTTTTCTGTTTCTTGTCTAAACAAATTTCTCTCTTACGTTGAGAATTAATTGAAATTTTGCAAATATGTGTGTGTTTATGTATTTGTTTGTTTGCTTATATTGTGTGTATGGTGTGTGTGTGTGTGTCAATATCTTTAACAAAAAGAAAACAAAAAACCAAAGGAAAATAGTAAAGCAAAAATATCTTTTTTTTTGTTTTTCTTATGCAGTATATTTTTTTTAGTGTTTTTGTTTAATGAATGATCCATGTTTGTTTGTATGTGTTTGTGTATGTGCATGTGTTGGGATTAAACAATTCCTGGTGAGTGTATGTGTGTGTGTTGCTTTCTTCTTCAACACTTTAGCTACCATAGCACGCTGAAAATTTTAAGAGCACAAACTTGCTTGTCTTCCGTTGCTGACGAAAGCTTATGCAGTCGACGAGACAAGAATGTGCGAATGTAAGCTGAAAATACAAGAATATTGTTTTAAATACCAGACTATTTTCACAATTCATTCAGATTAAAAAGTAATTGCATCTCACCCATTTAGCTCCATTTACTTTTTGTTTTGTTTTTTTTTCGTTTTGTATGCTCATCACATGCAGGCAGCAGGCAAACGTTCAAAAAGACGAAAGTAAACAGCGATGTACGTGTGTTTGTATGTTTTCTTATACGAGTACCTTCCTTCATACACAGTCATACATACATACATATGTAAGTACTTAGACGAGTGTTACTCAATGCCATTTGTTTTGCTGCCGCTAACGTTTGTATTATTATTGTTGCAACATTGCAAGCACAACAAAAAATCAACAACAACAACAACAAACAAACTGACAATAAAGACTTAACATTATGAGAGTGTAAAAGAAATTGGGAATGAATAAGCGAACCATGCCAGAATTTTCTTGCCAAAAGATGTGTCTGCACTAATCCCAAACAACGCTGGCAGCAAACGTAACATTGTTTGCAAAGATGCAACAAAACTGAAAGAAAAAACCAGCCAAATAGTACTAGGATTAAAAAAAAAATAAAAATATTTGCAATAATAAAAAATAAACCGTAAAGACTACGTTGCCGTTTTCGTAATAGAAGGGAAAACAATTTGATAAAAAAAAATGGTTCTAATGTTGCTGCTACAACAGGCCCTTTCCCTGCTAAAACAGTTGCCAAAAAAAAGTTAAGAAAACCAAAAAAAAAGTAATAATATTTAAAGATAAGTAAACTCCAGCAGCAGCAATGGCCGCCACAATGTTTGTTGTTTTTTTTTATTCCATTTTCAACAGCTTCTTTTAGCAAAATAATTACACAACTTTTGAATTAATTTACTAATACAGAGAGTTTCATACCCAACCAACCAACTCCTTTTCAAAGCCAGAAGATACAAATGTGTCTTCGTGTGAGTGTACGAGTATGTATGTATGTTTGGCACAGTGTGTTGGAATATATTTGGAAATACTCAAGAGCTTAACTTTGAATTCCTGGTCTTATAAATCAATTATCAAATCACATTTGATACCGAAAATAAATGTTTTCTTCTTGCAATGTTTTAAACATTTTAAGACAAGTTTGTCTATTAGCTGCGTCCTGTAGAAATAAATTATTGCAGAATATCGATTAAATTTAAATGTTAAATAATTGTAGATAATTTTTTAAATTAGCTTTTAGGCCAAATTAATTAAAAATGTTTTATACAAATGGGGGGAGAGGGGAAGCACAAACAGCTTGAGAAAATTTTTCTTCAAATGTCAGCAGTACTTGTCTTGAAAACTTTCCTAACAGACGACAGCTGTAGTAATAGACAAGGCAACAAAAGACAGAAAATAAATAAAGCAAATAAAATCGATTTGAAGGAGGATGACAAAAGCCAATATTGTCAGCTTTTGAACAGAAGTGCAACAGAATGTAATAATTAAAAACAAATTATCTAAACTAATTTTTACGTCTTTAAATAACTCAACTTCTTTCATTGCTTATATATAAATAAAGGATCTTCCCATAAACGTAAACATAGGTTTGTTCGTTATTTTAAAGAACGTATACACTTATTCATTTTCGAAAAACAGGCTGATAACTTTCGTAATTAATTTTTTTTACCTAAAGCTATTATTTGCAATCGTAAATAGTCGATTTTTGTCCAAGTCCAAAAATTTTTATTGGTGTTTTTTATTGGAAATTGTTACAATTTAAGTTTAAAATTTATTAACGCACTAATAATTCCCAAATTATTATTTTACTTATTCAGTAAAATAATTTTTTATTAAAAATACATTGAAATCGAATATTGAGGGCTTAAGCTGGATCATCTGGGCATCAGATCATTAGGGACGGCTTACCCAAAGTTTCTTAAAACAACTAGAGTTATTATGTTATAAACTTTCATTTAAATAAATGAGAAGCTCAACAACAAAAAATAAAAAAATTGAAACAAGAACTCAATTATCAACATGTTTTTTATTTTCTTACTTTACTACATTGGCTGACTTTTTTCAGCTCTAATTGTAAAAGTATTTAAAGAAA
This sequence comes from Tachina fera, assembly GCA_905220375.1. Taxonomy (NCBI): domain Eukaryota; kingdom Metazoa; phylum Arthropoda; class Insecta; order Diptera; family Tachinidae; genus Tachina; species Tachina fera. The sequence continues at coordinate 185,855,769 of LR999963.1, forward strand.
ATAAATATAAATAAGAACAACAGCTTTTCAAGAATATAGTGTTGCCACAAAAGTATTTTTGACCTGGAGCTTCTCATTTCTTTAAATGAAAGTTTATAACCTAATAACTCCAGTTGTTCTAAGAAACTTTGAGTAAAGGTTCCCTGATCGGGGTTTTTTCCAAATAAATTATTATTACCTTATTGCATTTGAATTGACCTAAATTGAAAAAATTAGTATTTGATTCAGAGAATTTTGTGTTTGAAATGGAAAATTAGTTTTTTCTGTGTATTATAAATACTATAATAATTTATTCGACCTTTTTTTAATTATATATAAATTTTATTTTAGCTATAGGTCTTTTTGTAATAAATTTACAATTTTATTTATTTTTTCGATATTTCCTGAAGAAGCTACACAAAGTTGAAGCGAAATATCGATAAAAATAAATAAAATTGTAAATTTATTACAAAAAGACCTATAGCTAAAATAAAATTTATATATGTATTATAAATACTTTTTAAGAAAAATTTTGTGTGCAATTTTGTTTTAAAAACCTCAAAAGTTTTTTATAAATAAGGTCTTAAAAAATAAAAATAAAAAAATATAAATGCCCTAATTCGAGTTCTTGCGTTTAAATTTTCTGAATTATTTTCTTCGAAAATTGTTGTTGTTTTTATATTAATATAAAAAGGATAATCCAGTCATTAATTTTATATAAAATAACAAAATTCTCTAGATAAGAAACAAAGTTCATATTACTGTATTGAAAACTATTGTTAGACAGATTATTTTTTCTTTTATAATTAATTGCATTAGTTTTTAACCTGATTTCTTAAGCTAAATGTGAATATGATTTATGTGTTTTTTAAATAATTGATTCACCTTTCGATGACTGAAATGACTTTTAGTTCGTTTTGAATTATTTGTCCAAACAAATGTTTCATTAAATAAAGTGTATGAATATGAACTTTGCATACTGTGGAGGGAATTTACACATACATGTATGAAAATGTATGAATCTATATAATCATATATGCCCATATACCCTCATTTTTCGGATCCGAACCATATACGGGATATCATATATGCTCCATACATATTTTCTTAGCTGGGGAGTGAGTTATAAAATACTCTTCTAAAAGACTTGCGGTAATGGTACTATTTACTCCCAAATGAACAAACATTTTCGACTTTAAAATGAGTCTCAAATATGATTATTAATTTTATAAAATGCTGACTCGGTACTTCGGAACCATTAGCAAAAATTACTACCACCCCAATCATTAATACTTTTCCTCTATCTCAAAAGACTTGGGATACTTGGGATACAGCAACAATATTTCAAACAAAAAAATTGTCTACCTCATGCATATACATATTTCCGTTTGTAAGTAACGAACAATAAGCACAACAATTATGATAAAAAAAGAAAATATATATCGTCGTCAAAAATTTAAAAGTAAAAATCGCCAAAAAAAATTCAAAATCGTGTTTTTGATTGATTAACTAAAATACATCTTTCCTTAGAATTTTACTCACTCATATGTTTTTCAAAAAACGATTTTATTCATTTTAAATTTGGCCTCTAACAAAGAAATAGTCTTGAATTTATAAGGTTTTTTGCACCTGCTGTAAAATTATAAAAAGTGTTGTTACGTACTTTTGGAATTTTGACGACGATATGTACATATGTAGGCTTAAGTACTTACATAAGTATGTATATGTAGAGCAAAAGATATCTTACAAATAAAGAAAAATAAAAAAAAACAACACAATTTCTTAAATCACATAGAAAAGAAACTAAAAATAATAAAACCTAAAAACATGCTCAACATCATGACTTTGAAATTTGCCGACGTGTGCAACAAATTTTAAATTTAAAACAAACTATAAATGATGTCTATAAATAATACAAAAACACGTACATATAACAAAGAGAAATAAAATAGTAAAACAATTTTTCTGGCATAAAATCTAAATAGAGAAAATATGAATAGAATTTATAGCCTAAAAACAGGAAAAAAAGAAGTAAAATTATTATGGTCTGTTCGTAGTTGTACATTAAAATTTTTGTAAATTTTGCAAAAGGAAAAGAATATTTTATTAGGCAGTCAGCAAAGGTATGATGAGTCATGCTTATTTCATTTCTTTTTGGAATATCTAAACAAGGATACATTTTCAAAAATGCTACAATTGCAAAAAAAGGAAGCCTAGAAAGTATAAAATGAAAAATTTCCGCATACAAAGACACATCTCTTTTTTAAATACAACAAAACTAATTTGCCAAACATGTACTAACATATGTATGTATGTATTAGTTCCTTTATAAAATATATAAATTATTATTTCATACATGCTGTTATAACATTTTTAAGCCACTTTTTTCAATGCAAAGCATAAAAATAAATATAATAAATCCAATATGTCAGCAAATGTATTATTTAACTGCTGCTAAAAGTTAAATAACACGCAGGCTGTAAAAAAAATATAATAGGCTGGCTTTTATGAAGTGTAATTGAAGCAACTTTCCTTAGAGCTTTAATAAAATAACCTGATATTTGGTTGAGTATAAACAACCTTTTTATCTTTTCATACGAGTATTAAAAAAATGTGTTTCCCATATTAGTGGTTAAATTAAAGTGTTAATTTTACTTAATTTATTGCTTTTTTATATAGAAATATAAAATATATTATTCCTTTTTTGTGTAATCTGTTTTCTGTTTACTTTCAAGGTAAAGCAATTTTTAATGAGCTTACACATGATACGAGTATTAAATCAATATTTAAACAAACCATAAAAAATCAAATCTTTCCATCTCCTTCTCAAGTCGTAAATGAAAATCATTCCAGGGAATCAGTGTAAATAGACCATTAAACAAATTTTATTTTTCAAATAAAAAAACACACATTTGAATCATTAGAAAGTTATTTAAAAAATTTTAATTTAAGAGGAAGAAATAGACAAAGCAAATAATTAATAGCAAATCTTAGCTTTAGATACAAAAAAAATTAAAGAAATAGAATACGAAAATTATTCATATACAGCGTGGAAATTTACAAAAAGCACTTTCTTAACAAACTCTACCAAAGCTGAGCATAAATTGAAGTGCTAATACTAATAAGATTTAAAGGGGCTTGATAGATAACGATGCAGCAAATGGTCTCATAACATGACAGATCTGATGAGAGGTTTTGTATGCCTGCACTTAAAATTATAACAATGAATGAGTGGACCGACTAGAGTTAAAATATAACAATGCTCTGATTTGCATAACCTTGTTTTGAATACGTTAAAGGGTCCTTCCTTAACATAAGACATTCAAACTTTTGATAGCATCCCAGTAAAAAAAGAACAAAATAGTCAATAAGATACGAAACTTTTAATACGGAAGTAGAGCAAATTTGGATAATTTCTAAAGATTTTTACATAAGATTGTCATTGCAAGAAGATGTTATTTTTTAAAGGGTATTTTATCAGTTAATGTAATTTTGAAAACTTGCTGTATTTTGTAAATCGTAAGAGGCAATCATATGAAATTTTCAAAATGTAAAACTAAAAAATAAAAAGAAAAAATAAAAAAAAGACGAAACGAAAAATCGCAAAAAAAAGAGAAAAAGGCTTTAATGAAAAATATCACCAAAAATTAAAATAAATCGCCAAAATGCAAAAAAAAATCACCAAAAGTAAAGAAGTGAGTGGCCAATAACTGAAAAATATTTGCAAAAACCGAAAAAAATCGGCAAAACGAAAAAAAATCGTAAAACTAAAAAATCGCTAAAAACAGAAAATCGCCAGAAAGAAAAAGAAGCACCTAAACTTAAAAAAAAATCACCAAAAACCAAAAAAAATAAAAATCAACAAAACAAAAATAAGCGCTAAAACTAAAAAAAATATGGAAAAAAAGTTTTAAAAACTTTAATGCAGAAATGAAAAATTAAATCAACAATAAAATCAAAAGTAAAAAGGTGGCCAAAATTAAAAAAATCGTTAAGATTGCACAGCAACTGAAAAAAATCGCAAAAAAGAAAAAGAAGCACCAAAAATTAAAAAACCGAAAAAACAAAAATAAATCGCTAAAAACCAAAAAAAATCAACAAATCAGAAATAAGTGCTGAAACTAAAAACGACAAGGAAAACTTTAAAAATGATGCAAAAAGATCACCGAAAATAAAAAAGGTGGCCAAAACACTAAAAAAAACCGCCAAGAAACCGAAAAAATCGCCAAAACGAAAAATAAAGTCCAAAAGCAAAAATATTTTTAAAACTAAAAAACAACCGAAAAAAAATCGCTCAAAAACGAAAAAATCGCCAAAACGAAGAAAACGCCAAATTTAAAAAAAAATCGCTAAAACTAAACAACAAAAAAAATCGCCAAACAGAAAAAGAAGCACCAAAACTAAAAATGCCAACTTAAAAGAAACGCTAAAAGTATAAAAATCAGCAAACCTAAAATAAACGCTAAAACTAATAAAAAAGACGATAAAAAAAGTTTGAAAAATGTATACATTATGTAAGAATTTAAAACGATCACCAAAAATAAATAGGTGGTCAAAAAAAATCGCCAAGAAACCGAAAAAAATCGCCCAAAATCGAAAAAAATCGCCAAAACGAAGAAAACGCCAAATTTAAAAAAAATCGCTAAAACTAAACAACAACAAAATCGCCAAAAAGAAAACGAAGCACCAAAACTAAAAATGCCAACTTAAAAGAAACGCTAAAAGTAAAAAAACCAACAAACCTAAAACTAAAAAAACGCCAAAAAAATTTGGAAAATGTATACATTATGCAAGAATTCAAAACGATCACCAAAAATAAATAGCTGGTCAAAAAAATCCCCAAGAAACCGAAAAAAATTTCCGAAATGAAAAATAAACGCCAAAACCAAAAATATCGTTAAGACTAAAATATAACCAGAAAAAATCGCCATAACTAAAAAATCGCCCAAAAACGAAAAAAAGCGCTAAAACTCAAAAAATATCCAAGATAAAAAAATTTTTTAAATGTATACCTCAGCTATATAAAATATAATATAATAATATATTTTTGTTATAAAGGCTAAAGTTCGTATAGTTTTACATATCGTTACCTTAATATATAAAGGACATAACTCATTATTTTTTTTAATCGAGATTTTTCTATTTTTCGATACATTAGATGTTCTTGTATCGAAAAATGCAAAAAAACTGGATTTCAAAAAAAATATAAGTTAGGGCATTTCTTTATTAAGGTAACGATATCTAGTTTTCATACTGAATCCTTCGTGTGGGGTAAAATTCGCACTTTACTGAAGTTATTTTAATACCAATGAAACTAATGTCTACTACCTCTTTGTCCCTCTGAAGAACCTGAGATGCAATAAACATTTCCCAGGTAATATGAAAAACAGCCTAGTACTGCATAAGCCAACATACTCTTCATTTTTTAAATCAATTTTAAGACCATTAACAAAGGAGCGCCCATATATTCAAAGAGTTATTATTAGTTTATATTTAAATACATATTTATTTTGAACAGTCACTAAGCTCATACTTTATGCACAGACTTTCAAAAACTATATGAGAATTCATAAAATAATAATATTTTTGAAAATTTATGATTGAAGTCTACTGATGATTTCGTTCAAGCGCCACTGAAATGCTTGTAGAGACATGTTAACAGCAACAGCAAATAAATTTCAATTATTGTATGTACACTTCTGACAATATGTCAAACAATAAATTTCTTTAAACATACATATTTATTTTATATAAATATTTTTTTCATAGATTTCTTTTAAATCAATATATATTGCATAAATAAAAATATAAAACTTCATGAGTTCGATTTCATTTTCCTAACACCATTAACAATTCAACTAGATGTTGCTAATAATCACTTTCCGAAAAGTAAAGTGGACACACTTATTGACATTTTGAGAGTAAGGAAAAAGTAGTCCCATAAAACTTTGATATGAAAAATTTCGTAAACAAGGATAATTTAAAAATTTTCAGCTATAATTTTGCTTCATGTGTGCTTCATGTTAATTCAACATGATTTACAGTAGTCTTCAAAGCAAATGTATCTTTTTGAAAAATGTTTATTTCATGTTAAATCAAGTACTGTTAAATTAAAATGAAGAATCATGTTGAATCAAAGTTGTTTTCAGATTTAAACAACGTGAGTTTGATATTGAAACAGCAAGATGAACAATATTGAAGCAAAGTTACTTCAATTCACGTTGAAACAATATGAATTTAATTTAAGGCCAAATTTTGTAAACAGAAACGATTTTTTTTTTCGTTTTGAAATTTGTATGGAAAAAATATTTTTTGAAAAGAATTTTCGTTATTTTTCATGCAAAATTTCAAACGTTTAGAAACGAAATTATTTACAAAATCTGTCTATTAATGTTGTCATTTTATTTTATTTTATTATTAATTATTTTACTTAAGTGTGTATTGGCACAGGCATCAGAAAAAATTATACAAGTATTAGCTTTCCCGTCCAAGATTTTAACTCGAACTCATCACGTGGTAATCAAAGCGCTTACCGCTACAGCAACAACAACCTTAAATATTCTTCAGATACGCAGTAAGCAGGTAAATACCATTATGAGTAATTATTAAATTAAATTAATTGAATATGATCATTTAACATAAAATTAATTTGAAATTAAATTTATTTAAAAAATATAGTATACAAAAAAATAAAAACTGTGAAGCTATTTTTACTTGTCCGAGGATTCGTTTTCGCTGCTAATTCGAAGTTTGGGTGTGTTCATAAATGCATCACTGCTCTGCATCATAAGTGCAAACTTTTAATTAAAATGCAATACAAGCTCGCTGATAATCTGTTTTAGTAGTAGACATGAGTGCATCTCTTATTTGATATTTATTTCTTACGTTATCTACTTCAGTGAACCCGTTTAGAACATTTAAATTTCCATTTGCAGCGCAGTGATGCATTTAGGAATAGACCAATTTGTCTTCTATTTACACAGCACGAACAACAACAAAACAAGAACAATTCACTCAATTGAGTACAGCAGTGCATTGCAACCTTGAACAAAGCAATTAAACACGAATACACTTAAAGAAACATATTATTTCTTTTAAATATAATGTGATTTTAAATCAAAATTTTTGCATGGTGATATTACATTTTTGTGTTTTTCTGTGTGCAGGAGATGGAAGAGATTTGCTTCGATAACTTTCTTTGCTTGTGCTGTTGTCGCAAAGCAGGAAATATAATTTATTAAAGTCTAGGCTCTGCACAATATTTTAGGCTCTGAAAAACTCATACTAACCAACAGCTGCTGGACGTCTACACAGCAATGCTGTACTATTATTTTAATTTTTTTTATATAAAAACCCTTTTCCAAAGCAAATGTATAACACCTTTTCAAAAGGCTTAGAAAAACAAACAGACTTTTTTAAACAATTAATAATAAAAAATATTAATTATATGACTAAGACATCCATGAACCCTCCCTTTAGAGGCAAAGATCTTACTTTATTTACCAACACATGTAAACAAATATCTTAAGTTTGTATGTCTCTTTGCTGTAGACCTTTTAGGAAAAAAATTTCATAAATTTCTACCTTGAAAAGAAACGTTTTATTATTACACTTGTCTGTGGCGGTTTCAGTTGTTTGTCTTTTAAATGCGTATTTTGTATGTCTGCTTTGTGCTTTAATAACAACAATTGAAGCCAAAGGTAAATTTCTGTCTGTCTGTCTGTCTACTTATTGTATAGCATAAAGACGGCAGCCAGCATACTCGTATCATGTCTGTTAGTATAAGGTTTCGATGTTATCATCCGCATCAAGAATGCTTTGAACACACGGCGTGGTACTGGAAAAAGGGCAACTCAACATGTTTGTGTTACAGGCTTATATTATTTCACTCTAATGCTTGACATCATCACGTAATATCTATTTAAAAACAAAAAAAAAAGAAAACATAATATAAGAACCAAATTAACCTAAACAATGTTTCGCTCCTACTCCAAATACAAATTGCAAGGATAAATGTAAAATTGTTTAATTTACTGTAAAAGGTAAGATTGAATTCCAGTTTTTTTTTAATATCTTTCATTCTTCCTTTTCCGTTCTCTTTTCATTTGATGTGGTTCAAAAGAAGTACTTAATAAGTAGAAAGAAGCAAGAGGAAAAAAAGTTCTTTCAACTTTTTAAAAAAAAAAATCATTTTAACCAGTTGCCCTAAAGTTCCAGCCCATTAAAACGCTCAAATAACTTTGCTCTAGACTTTTCATTAATTGTCTATGATTTTTTTTGTTGTTTTTCTTTTTAATAAAAAATGCATATGAGTAAAAACAAATATTTAAACAGTATCTTTTTTTCGTATTGCAATAAAAAAAATTTAAAACCCATTTTACACGTTCATGTGCTGTCCACACAATGATAAAATGTTAAAGTTTCTACTTTTAGCTTGAATTAATTTTTTTTTTACCATTTTTCTAGAAAAACATACCTACACACTCACATAAATATTCGAAAATATCCAAAGGATGTTTGTATTTCGTCAAGCAGTCTGTTTGCTTTTTTTTCAAGCAAAAAAAATATACAATTCAACGGAAAAAAAATTAATAGAGAAATAGAAAAGTGCAATACACCGAAAAAAAATTTCGTAAAAATTAAAAAAATTAAGAGTGTCATAGTTTGATTACGGCTACGACGATTTTGTACGAGATCAGCGTTGCCATATTTTTTTTTTCTCAAAAACTTTTAAGACGATCAAAAAAAACTTTTTTTCTCATTAAAAATCTTTTTTTAGTAATTTTACTCAAAATACATTAACATGTATTGATTTTGCTGAAATAAAATTGAGGAAAAATTAATTAACCCTACAATTGGCCGGTCATTTGATCGGAAGTCATGCTAGATATATCCATCATTGCGTAGAACAAAGTTTATATCACATTATTAAGGGCAAAATTAAAAATGTAATGGAAACTTTAGTGTACGTGTGATGTTACATCTCACTCTAACTAATGAATATAAGATAAGGTTTTTTACTAATCAATAATGACATAAATACTAATTTGATGGCATAAATCAAAGTTGATTAATATATTGAGCAATCTCACATGATTGATATACTGACAATAAATATATTTTTTATTATTTTAATTGTTTGCTTTTTATTTTAAAAAGTCACTTAAAAGCATCCAAATAAATAAAATGTTTAAAATTAAAGATAGAAATAAGCAAAAAACAGTATAAATTAGGAGGTATCTAGACCTCTTCACACCTTGCATCTTACTTTTTACAAATATCCAATAATTTTAAAAGAAATATGCATTAAATTAAATTTAGTAAATTTCTTTTATTCACTATTGTTTTTACGTATCTTTTTTAAAACTTATAAATTTTAATTTTCACACGTAGAATGAGTTTTATTTTTGTTAATAACTCTAATCTAATCACTCTAACATAAATATATGCTAGAGTGCAGCACCTATAATTAATAAATAAATCCATTATCACTTCCCATCGAATGACTAGTTAATTGACTATCACTATTGATTGAATTCCAGGTAAAATTGTTGCAAATGTATTAGTGAAAAAATGTTGTTTGTGTTTTTTTCAGTCGTTAATTTCTGGTAGGGAGTAAACGTTAAGGTAAATAACACAAAATATTTACGGTATAGAACATGTATAAGATAAATATATGTATGCATTTAATTCATAATTTTGATGAATTGAATAAGAAAATATGTCAGTACTTTAGTCAAAAAGTCGTTAAATAATATAATAAAAGTACTAAATATCATATTCTTAAAAATCCAATTTTTAAAAAAGAAATCTTTTAGTCTTTTTTACATGTCGAAATACTTCGAAAATAACATAAATCTTCACATATGGTAACGTTGTACTAGATTAAAGAAAAAAATCTTGCAATCCCAGCTAAAAAAATTATATATGGTCCATATATTTTTAAAATATGAATGTATATAACTATATATATGAATATGTATGAATTCATGTATGGAAATATATGGGATTATACATGGCAAAACTATTATATATGAACTAATATATGGACTAATATATGAAATGTATTATAAAATATGAGCTCATATATGAAAATTTAATTATGAAGCTTTTCATATGTGGATCCATATATAAATATAAGATTTTATATATGGAGCCATATAAGAATGTGTGCATATATGGTATCTCACATAAGATCGTTTTTGCAATCAAAAAAGCTTAGAATTTTATCACTGCTAAATTGGAAATCCATTAGAAAATACATACAGTATGCAAAGTTTATATGCGTACCCTCAACGTTTGAAAAAGAAAAACTTTTGTTACATTGTAGCCCCATTTAATATATCAAATAATCAAAAGGATAATCCAGTCATTAATTTTATAGAAAATAAAAAAATTCTCTAGATAAGAGTTCATATTACTGTATTGAAAACTATTGTTAGAGGTATTATTTTTTCCTTTATAATTAATTGCATTAGTTTTTAATCTGATTTCTTAAGCTAAATGTTATGTACGAATATGATTTATGTGTTTTTTAAATAATTCCTTCACCTTTTGATGAATGAAATGACTTTTAGTTCGTTTTGAATTATTTGCCCAAACAAATGTTTCATTAAATACAACCTCTCTCTCAAGTCTAAAAAAAAATTAATTTTAGCAATTTAATTTATTGCACAGCAGTACGCTTTTCTGAATCAAGAGTGTATGAGTATGAATTTTGCATACTGTGGAGGAAATTTGCACATACATGTATGAAAATGTATGAATATATATAATCATATATGCCCATATACCCTCATTTTTCGGATCCGAACCATATATGGGATATCATATATGCTCCATACATATTTTTTTTAGCTGGGATGTTCTTTAGTCTAGTACAAAATCGTGGTAGACGACACTTTTAATAAGGCCCAATAATTACAAAAAAAATTAAAATCTTGCTGTTTTTAAAGAGACTTTTTTTTAGTGAAATAGAAAAATACTTATGCCATATGTTATGTTATGTTATGTTATGCTATGTTATGTTGTTTGCAATACAAATTGTTGATTCGACGGTTTCTGGTGACATCGTGGGACAAACCGTTAATATATTTTTATAAAATAATTTTTGTGGTAAAAAAGAAAAACTTTTGTCAAGATAAGCTAATGCTTAAATGATAAAACTCCCTTCTTTCCGATACGTTCACTCTGCTTTTACTACAAGTGTATCTCTAGCAATATACTAGTACTTATTAAACATGTGCAAGAGTACACAATAAAGTACTACCAAAACGATTATATATAACAACGAAATACTTCACATGACTTCTATAAATCAGAAAATAATGTCCTAATTCTGTTCGACTATTGTATCGTCGAAAAAAGACGTAATTATGATTCTTTAAAGCAATTATTATTTATTGTCTATGCTAGAAGGTTCGTGTATTTGCTTTATGATTTTGTTCCAAACATTATTATCGAACACATATTTTTTTATATATTTTTCAAATTATTGTATAATAATTTAATTTAATTTTTATGTTTCAAAAATATGACAATAATATTTTTATTTTTCATTATCAAAGGCAACAACCATTTTTGAAGAAAATAATTTAGGGAATTCACTACACAAGAACGAACTGAGAAGTACGTTCAAACAAAAACATACTAAATATTCTTACTGAATTAGGGCATTAATGTAACGAATTAAGTATGCTTCTGTTTTTACACTCACTGTGTGTTTTTGCAGCACAGACGCTGCATGCAGTATGTATGGTATGAGTAAGACTCAAAAACAAAAAAAGATTTGTTTGTCCACTGTGTGCACTTGATCAAACAAATGCTTTTGAATTTTATGTATAAACACACACTCATAGACACATACAAATACACTCTAACTAACACTCAACACTTCACTCAAATATAATAACCAGGGAAACCGCAAATATGCAATTGCATGTTTTTTCTTGTATGTTGTATTAATGAGGTGATAAGAAATTTATCAGTTTCAGAACTTTTTATGAATCATCGCATCGATTTGTTACTGCATATTTTTGCATATTTTATCCTGTAAGGCATGTTTTTGCATATATCAGTCTCACACGCATATTCTTAGCATATTTTCTAATTTTTGCAGCATAACTTACGCTTTTAGGGCTATTTTGATACTTTATAGAATATTTATATTTTAATGTGCTTTCAAACTTATTTGTTGACCAAAATATTTATTTTTGTTTTTCGCCATCTAAATCTTATTTCAAATGTTCTGTGTATGTATTTTTCTAATAAATTACACCGTTTACGGACGTTAAATTTAATAAAAATTCGGTTTTGCTATTTGTGACGGACTCCGGCCCGAGTTGACGTTGCAGAAACATTGCCAATGTATACAAATTTATTTAGATTTGACAGGCAACGATTTTTGCTTCAAAATCTATTGTGTTGTTTATTTAAACAAAAATTATAAATAAAAATTTGGTCTTATTTATCCAATGCTTTAATTCTGATGTCGTGATCTCTTCTGAAATTGAAGTTAAATTTTTACGAGAGTATCCAAAAAAAATTAATTTGTATTATTTGCTTTAGTCAAAATTTTTTAGGACAATTTTGTTTAAACGCGCACTTCAAACCCAAATAATTTTTTTTAATGCAGCAAATATTCTTTATTAATTTTTTTTATAGTTTTCTTTTTGTTTATTTTATTTTTGCCTTATTTTATATGCAAATGTTGTTGAATTTTCGAATTACTAATATATTTACATTTGCAAAAAAAATTTAACAATATATTTTTTATTTTTAAGAGAATATTGTTTTACTTTGAAGTGCATATTTCCAAGTTTTTAGTGCATATTGAATGCTTATAAAATAATTTTCTTACAGCATATTTCTGGTTTCCCTGTTAAAACAGATGTTCTCCGCCGTAATGTATTTACGAGGGTAACTAATAAATCATCGGGCATTTGATATCAAATGATGTTTCCAAATATGTATATTACACTTGAAATTTTAGTGAAACCCTTCGTTATCGATTTCAGTAACTTGTGGCAAGAAAATGCATTCGATATTAAACGAAAGTTCGTATTTAAAAAAAAACTCTATGAAAATATATTAAAATTCCATCGATATCGCATACTACAATTCTTAACGTTTCAACTTTGCTTCAACAGCCTTCAAGCTTTTCCTTTCAGAAAAACAATGAAGCCTTGCCATTAATCTGAAGAAGTATGTACTTCGGTAGTTTGCACAAAGATTTTGAACTATTCGCATTGAAGGGAAATGATCCTTATGTCATTACAGTTTTGGCCTTACAGAAACCTTTAATCGAGCATCGAATTAGGCTTAAAAATCATTTGATATATCTTGGCTGATATTTCAACAAAAAATTTGGATATAGAAAAATCCGAAAATTATAGACGAGAGGCCAATACATTCATAGAGAGTAACAGTTTGATGCAGACTTCGAAATCTTTAATATTTTATTTTTATTTTATTTATTTATTATATTTATAGATTTTATGGAAATAACCTTGAATAGATTGTGGGAGGATTCAAACGGTATTCTTAATAAGTGTCATAACGTTTTAAAATATTTTAATATATGTAATTGTTTTTGCATTTATTTTTGTTTTCAAACACAAATTTCAAAACACTATGGGCCTAATTCATAAAAAATATTTTAATTTTATAAAAGGTTTATTAATCAAATTTCCATAAAAAAATTGTTTAATAAACCTGTTATTAAACAGAAATATTTTCTATGAATAAGTCAGTATGATACTCAAGACTACCGTTTGAGTCCCAGAAATATTTTTTAAATCTTTTTAAAAAATTGACTATGTTTACTTTCAAACTGAAGGGCTCTTATGTACTTACATGTATTTACCACCCCCAGAAGTATGCAACAAATAATTTTTTACTAATACCTGATAGTCTGTCTTGGCCAGAGTGTTTCGAAAATTTCAAATATTTTCCAATGATTGCTTTTCAATTCCGAGAAATAAAATAAGCAGCCATCTCTCGCATAATATTTAAATGAACGAGTAAGACAATCATGTGCACGGATGCTGAACGAGCAGCATATTCTTCTTAGCAAAAACGAAAGAAAACAAAATCAAACACAAAAAGTGGCAATAAGAAAAAAAAATTTTTCTCATAAGAATTTATAATGATTCTTGCAAAGTACAAAGTGGAAAGTAAAAAAATTTACATTCTTAAATTGTTCATGTTTTGCGTAAGAAAAAAAAAGATTGTATTACAAATTTTTGTATTGATTCTTTCGTCGAACAAATTGTGATATTGTCGGCAAGAGCAAGCAGGGAAACTTATTGATTTCAAGAACTATATATTTATATTTTGATTAAAAGTTAAATGCTTGATTTTGTTGCCATTTAAAGCAATGAATTTATTTAAAGCGCAGTTTTACGAAGAAAATATATATTTATTTTTAAGTTTTTAAAACATTCTAAATGTGTAAATAGGCTGCTACTGAGCAGCGTAAAGCATAACTTGAAGGCATTCAGTTCATTAGCCATTCAAGTAATTTACTTGAAAGATGTAAGAAACTTTGCCTTAATTTAAAGATAGTATGGGATACCTTTAAAGTATTTTTGAATTTATTAAAAGACCTTGAAGACTTAAATAAAGTTTTTCGTTGAACTTAAAGCACATTATCTGATACGTAAAAGTTTATTGGCATATCGTTTGCTTATCAGGCGTGCATGTGTTTTTTATGTATATGCCCAGTAAAAAAAGAGACTCCAAAAAGTCATGAAAATGTAGAGTTTACGACGCAAATTTCAATCCGATCTAAGGATTTTTACATAGGGTTGTCATTGCAAGAAGTTCTCTTTTTCAATGCCTGGTCACTGAATTGGAAGCGATATTAAGAAAAATTCCCTTTTTTGCGTTCTATGATAATATTTTCATCTATGAAAAAGGGTAAATAGTTGCCTTTTTTAACAATTCGTTTCTTTTTATACGAATTTAAGCCCGAAACAGTGTTTTCATGTAAATTTAAGCAAATAACTTTTAAATTTTATACTAAAAATAATTCATAAATTTCTTTAAAAAAATAATTTTTTTTTAAATTCTGGTGAGTATTTTCTAACACTATGGAGGAGTTACAAGGTTTTGTGTGACTAAAATAAGCTTCTACATGGTTTTTGGTCACTCTCGGCAAATTAAAAATATTGATTTTTTGGAAGGAATGAAAATGTACTTCCGCTAGAATGATTTCCATTTTTTCACGTTGTTTTTCTTGCAAAATTAAGAAAACTTCAATAAGATTGATTTGAAGATAAAAGTCAGTAAACTGTGTGAGTTTGACTTGTACCGTACGGACTATATATACATAATAATAGAATATTCGAATATAATCGAATATTTTACTTGATGTACACATTTAAAATAAAAAATTAAGTATTTAAGTTGGTATATTGTTTTTCGGTTTTGGCGCTTTTTTAGATTTTTGGCATTTTTTTTTCGTTACTTTAGCTTAAACGATACTTTCTAGTTTTGTGATTTTTTTTCGTTTTGACGATTTTTTAATTTTTTAGCTATTTTACATAATTTATTCTTATTTTCGGCACTTTTTTAATTTTGGCGGTTTTTTTAAGTTCTTAGCGCTTTTGCCGATCTTGGGCTTTTTTTATTTTTGTCTCTTCATTTATTTCATTTTGCCGATTTTTATAGGTTTTTAGCGCTTTTTTCGATCTCTTGCTGATTTTTAGTCTTGGCGTTTTTTGAGTTTTCGGTAATTTTCGGTTTTCGGCCATTTATTTTAGTTTTAACGATTTTCTTAGTTTTGACGCTTTCTCCGTTTTGTCGATTTTTTTCGGTTTTTTCGGTTTTTTTCGTTTTTGACGATTTTTTCGGCTTATAGCGATTCAATTTAGTTTTATTGTTTTTTCGAGTTTTTTTCGATTTCTGGCCCTTTTTTCGGTTTTCAGTCACTTATTTTAGTTTGAACGATTGTTTTTTAGTTTTGGCGTTTTTTTTTCGTTTGGCGATTTTTTCAACTTTTAGAGATTTATTTTAAACCATTTATTTTTGTCTCGCCGATTTTTTCATTTTGGTGATTTTTTTCGGTTTTTATCGCTTTTTTCGATCTTGGGCTTTTTTTATTTTTGTCTGGGCGGTTTTTTCATTTTAACGATTTTTTCGGTTTTTAGCTCGGTTTTCAATCTTAGGATTTTTTAAGTTTTGGCGTTTTTTTTTTGTTTTTGGTATTTCTTTTTTCGGGTTTCAGCCATTTATTTTAGTTTTAAAGAATTTTTTTAGTTTAAGCACTTTCTTCGTTTTGTCGATTCTTATCGAGTTTTTGCGTTTTATGATTTTTTTTGGTTTATAGCGATTTAATTTAGTTTTTAAATTTTTTTGTTTTGAAGTTTTTTCGGTTTTTGGCGATTTTTGGCGTTTATTTTTGTGGTTTTTTTAGATTTTTCGCAAGTAATTTTATTTTTAACTATTTTGTTTGAGTTTTGGTACTTATTTCGTTTTGGCGATTTTTACGGTTTATTTAGATTTTTTGGGATTTTTTAATCTTGGCGTTTTTTTTTAGTTTGCGACAATTTCTTCGGTTTTTAACTATTTATTTAATTTAGTGTTGACGATTTTTTTTTTAGTTTTGGCGGTTTTTAGCTTTGTGTTTTTTTAGCTTTAGCATTCATTTTAGTTTTTGCGATTTATTTCATTGCCAATTTCTTTTTAATTTTGGGATTTCTTATTTTTAGTTTAGTATCCCAGATACAGCAAGTTGTCAAAACTACATTAACTAATAGAATAATTTAATTTTTTTTAATTTCAGTGTTAATTGATGTAAAAAATAATAATACACTAGCTTCGAAAGGTCAAGTGTCTAGACATAATTTAATTTTAAAATGTGTCGTTGCTCGTTTTAGAACACCCTTTTAATTTTAATTTGTCACATATTTGTTATTGTAGCGACCAAAGTTCTAAATATTCTGTGAAAATGGCACGTTCATTGCTCTTTTAGTTCTCAGAAAAACAGCCTGTGACCCGCGATGCCAACTTGGTGCTTTTGGCGCTATTTTTAGTGCTTTTCGAAGACTCTAAACGCCAAATTTTGAGAGTTAGTGCCAAACTAAGAAAAAATTTTAAGAAATTTGTTTGTTTCTTAAAATGACTTTAATAAAAACTTGCTATATTTATTTTTTACTGTTAAGCATTCCTTTTTCGTCTGATATATTTCACTAAAGATATTGATACCCTTGCCGAAATAGAAAATAGCTTAGAAAGTATTAAACATTATTAAATTTCACATTGTTCTTTTCACGTTAGTGCCTTTTACGCTTTTTAGATCTTCAAATTATGTTTTTAAATACTTCTTTTAAATTTGATGTGCTCTTAGAGCCAGAAAAGTTGGCATCACTGCCTTTGAAAAATAGATTGATACACAGCCATCGTAGCGAAAACATTATTTTTCTTCTTTGATGTACACAACCCTTCAACTCTCCCTTTTTTTAAATTTAAATTAAAAAACACTGATATAATTTTCAATAGTTGTGCTCTAAATTTGCAGCTTAATCGGTTCAGCTTATTCTTATATTTTTTGTTTGTTTTTAAAGCCACCAAAAAAATATTAAAAATAATAATTTGCAAAGCTTAAATATTTATAACAAAAGAATTGTGCTAAACGGCCATAATTGAAATCATTCGTTTATATATTTTTGTTCTTAATTTTATAAATTTTTGCAAATGTTTGTTCTCGTTATTTGCCAACATTTAATGAATAACAGAGATGGATTGGCTTAATTCCAGAAATTCTTTGCAAATATTAATACATTTTTTATTTTGTGCACCAAAATCAATTCTATATTGTTTGGAATACATGAACATGTTGGGTTTATAAAACAATTTTAGTGTGTGTAAGTGTGTATACACATAGATGTGAATGCGTCATGGAACAATTGATTTGTCCAGCCATCGCTTCGTGTTACGGTAACCATGCTATTGACTACCGAAAGTTGCCGGGGGCAATTCTAACCATAACTGTAAACAGCCAGCACAGCATATAAATTGCAAATGCTTAGCTGGTAGTTTTTTTATTATTTTTTGTCCATAAATATTCACACATACAAAGGCCCGTCTGTATGTACAGACAGATATAGATGTATATATACATATATAAATATATATTTATGTATAGGAAAATATGGATTTTGGCATTTGTGAACAAATTTTGCACACATTCGTTTCAAAGAAAAAATAAATAAATATTGAATTCATAGCAAAATATATAACCCCGAAAAGAATTTAAATAATATATGAAATTTTAAATTGCAAAAGAGTTATTTGACAAATGGAAGTTTTACTTTACCAAAAGAAATGTTGCTTTTAAATTATTGCAACTTTCTTGAAAAAAGGAGCATAATTACAAAACGTCTTTTGAAAAGAAACTCTTCTAAGTGTGAGTTTCTTTAATATATTTTGAAAGTAATGTACTTTTAAGCAGGCATCTTAATTAATTTAAATGTCCTAAAGAAGTGTCGCTTTATAATTTATCTATCTCTCAACATATTTATATTTGAAAACTAAAGCACCTAAAAATAAAAAATCCATTTATCCTTAAAGGATAAAAACTTAAGATCATCGGGAAATATAAAATCTATAAAAATGTTACAAATGACAGATACTGCATATAAAATATTAACTTTTTAATAAAACTTAAATAAAAAAGTCGTTAAGCTAAAGTATACTTTAAGAGTTTAAATCAGTATTTTGTATGATAATGCTGTTTTTAAATGTTTAAAGTATACTTTACTTTGACTATAAATATGCGCCAATATTTCTAAATAACTTACACCTTTAAAGCCAGCAGCTACTTCCAAACACACACACTTATATTTGAATTTGAGGTAAACTGCTTTAAAAGCTTCTAAATTTGTTTTTGTTTCTTTGCAAAGGATATGACAGGGTATTAAAGCAATGACACACCACCACACTTAAACAATCAATTGATTTAATGAAAATTTTTATATTTTTTTATTGAACTGTAGTGAATTTTAATTTAAAAAAAAATTGATTTCATAAAATTAAAAAATACGTATCCTTTTCAATCAAAATTTTTTCATGTTAATTTTGTATTGGTATTTTTTTCAGTGTGAATAAGTTTTCAGTATTTTTCAATTACATTAAAAAAAAGGCTTGTGCTTCCTATCGAATCACTATATTTTGATTTATTCTTTCTTCGAAGTTAGTTTTCTGCTCGGCATAATTAAGGAATAGGTATTGCATCACATGTTAAAACATAAAAAAGTTGTGTGTAACAAAATTAGACTTTAAAGTTTCACTACTTCATTACAATTTCACATTGACACACTCTTTTAACCCTTATACTCGTATGTATATCAGAGATCAGATTGAATGCCTTATTTTGTTGTTTTGAATACAATCATAAAAAAACCTGCATATTGTTGTCAATCAACAATATTTGAAATAAACAACGCATGGCGCAATCGAATGAGATGAGTGCGGTGAATTTTATTGCGTACATTGCTTGTTTTATGTAAATGTTCGCTGGTCTTGTCAAAAGCAACGAATACTCAATGAATGGTATGAATGCTTTTTACTGTGATTGTGCTTGTATAAAACTCTTACACTAGTATTAGATAAAACACTATAGAGATTTGAAATGTGTTTTATGTAAAATTTTATATAATTATTTGAAATACATTTCAGACCTATTTTTCATTTTCTAAATTTTACTTTTTTTCTGCCACCGTATATATCGGCATTAATTTTTTTTTAAATTTCCTCCCCCCTTTATTTATAAACATTAAAATCACTTAGAATAAACTTGTTATTTAAACTGAGTGAATGGTATAAAAGATATCCATTCTTTCATGCTGCATCATTTCATTTCGCTGCTTGTCTTATAGCGGAATTGTAATAATAGAGTGCGTATGTATGGGCAATCAACAAATCGCAATGAATTGCATCATAGCAAATACATTTGTTATTGTTGTCGAATAAATGCAAGGCAAAAGCAAGGAATTGTTATGAATTGTTAGCAAATGCGAATGGTCTCATTCTGTTCTCTGATTTATATACATACATATGAACACGTGTGCTTATGTACACTTACGCGCTGTTTTAACCCCTTATATGTATATATTTATGCATGTGTAGGTGTATGTGTGTGTAATAACAAGCTGTAATGGAGAAAAAAGTAAAAAAACAAAAGTTCTTAAGCTGCTATTGACATTTTTAATGCTCGTACTTTATGGCAAATCCTTTTTAAGCTTGCAACTTTATTTTTCTTACGCTTTAGAAATGAAATAGTTTATTCAAGATTAAAACTACTTATGTACTACATATTCGTATATCTTGTGTTTTTCTTTAAGTCGAGAGTGTGTAATAGATTTGTTTCCCTGTTTAATATGATAATTTTAAAGATATTGTTTTCTTTAAAAACATAAAATGTTGACTAAGACGATAGGCGAGAGCTTATTTAAGAAGCTTTTGCCAGAAAAAACCTTTTCAAGTATTTCAAAATATTTAAATAAGAAATTTCTTATAAAGGATATAAATCTGGCTTAAGTACAAAATAAATATATTTGTTTATACAAAAAAAAAAAGAATCATTTGTAATATAAATTGAAATTGATTTGGATGTCTTCACAAATAAGTTCTAATCCTTATCTTTGTTTTGTTATATTTAAATCAAATTATATAGGTATCAAGAAAAAAGTTTATAATTGATTTAAAAGTGTCTATAAAAGTATTCCATAAGGAAAATTGTCATTTAGGTACAGGAAAAGTTAAATAAATATATAGAGGTATTATGATTTATTCAATATTATGATGTCTTACCATAAAACTTCTCCACATGGAGTTGTTATTGTCCATCGTTGAAATACGAACGCTTGTTGCATACCTTGTGGGAAATGACACGGGCAGCTTGTAACTAATTTAATGACTAAAAATGAACAAACCCAAAACGACCACTTTAAATGAATTCGATTACTATGAATGCGTATTAAACACGTGTTGCCTTTCCTTTTGTTATTACATTCCTTAGTTGTTAGAAAAATGTCTTTATATCACAAACATTCATACCATACCATTTGTCGTATATGTATAAAATGGACAACACAAAATCATTTTAAGAGCAAATATATGTGAAGTATATCTATTGATACGAATTTTATTCACTTAAATGACAACATAAATTGGTTATTCACATGCCAACACATTCACGCGAGTGTCCAGTTTATTTCCTTTACCTATTGTTATTGCCAACGTTCGTTTCTGTAACACATTTTTTATTGTCACTTACAACATTTTCTTTTAAACAGTCAGAATTCCTGTTTGTAACCTTTTTAGCAAATTTTTCATGTTCACGTTTATCGGTGAAAATTTATTATTCTTCTAGAGAACAGTATCTGACTATTACAGCAAATTAATAACAATGTTAAATCAACATGCAAAAATTTTAATTGCAATTATGGCAATTAAAAAATGGATAAACGGATAAAATAAATATATATATATATATATATATATATATATTAATTTAGACCAGATACGTCCAAACACCCATACACTGGTACTCGTATTTGTATTTGAAGTAAACAGCTTTGAAAGCTCTTAAATTTGTTCATCTTTCCTTGCACAGTAACAGCAGGCATTGCTGTCTGTTGTGTTGTTGTTTTGGATGTTGTCCTCACGTCGGTGTGAAAGCACAAAAGCTCTTTTGTAAAAGTTTGCATATTTTGCATATGGCTTGGACGTACGAGTAGCTGCTTTAGATGAACCAAATCTTTGTAATGAAAACCCGCCAAGACGAAGTTTTAAAAATTAAATTTCTTAATAGACAAATTTCTTATATAACTTTCGTCAAAGAAAGCATCATAAAAACAAAATCCAGGGCTGGAAAATTTGAAATTTGTTTGGTATATGGAAAAAACAACTAACTTAATTTAATCTATTTTTATTTATTAATTAAACAAATTAAAACAAAACAAAAAAATCTGAAAACTCAAAAAGACGTTTCCAGGGCTGGAAAATTAATAAAAAACAAAATTCCCTTTCTTTATTTATTAATCATGTGCTATATTTTATAAAGAAATATATTGGTAATGAAAGTCAGCAAAGTCAAAGAAATTGGTTCCAGGGCTGGAAAACTCAAAATTTATATATACATATATATGAATATTTATATATAAAAGTAACTGAATAAAATAAATGTTTTACTTATATTTATTAAACATCTCTTACATTTTAGACAGAAAATGATTGATATAGGAAATCAACAATGTGGTGCCAGGGCTGGAAAACCAAAAATTTTTTCTTATATGAAAGCCACTAACTAAAACTATTTTTATTTTTCATTAATTGATCTTATAATGTATTTTAGAACAAAATAGTAAAAATTGGTTCCAGGGCTGGAAAACTCAAACTTATTTGGTATATAGAAATAGCTAACTAAAATAATTTCTTTATTATTATTTTTTTCATATATATATTAAAAATCTGTTTATATTTTAGACGGAAATCGATTCGTATTGGAAATTTGCAATGCGGTACCAGGGCTGGAAAACCAAAAAAAAAATTTTTCGTATATTAAAGCAACTAACTTAACATAATTGTTCTTCTTCATTAATTTAATTAATGGAATTTTAGAAAAAAAACAGTAAAAATTGGTTTCATGTCTGGAAAACTTAAACTTATTTCGTATATAGAAATAGCGGAATAAAAAATTTTGGAAACCCAAAAATTATTCGTATATTAAAGCAACTCATAAGTAAACTTAATTTTTATTTTTCATTAATTGGTCTCATTTTGTGTTTTAGAGAAAAAATATTGATAATGAGAAACCGCAAAATGGGTAAAAATTGGTTACAGGGCTGGAAAACTGAAATAACTAGCTAAAACAATTTTTTTATTATTAGTTTTATTACAAAATTAGTTGCATGAAAATGTTTTCGTTTATCAATAAAAAGCTTGGAAACCAGTGTTGCCGTTTCATGGGTAATTAACCGAATCGAGTAATTTCTTTAGCTGTAGATTAGGTGTACTTAAAATGTTTTCGTTTTTAAATTTTATTCTTTAATTTTTTTAGCGTTCCTTTTGTTTTTGTTTTTCAACACTTATAAATAAAAATATACACACATCCATTTTTTTCTCGCTACCTAAATTATGACAAAATTTTTTTTATTACAAAAAATTTATCGCCCATTACAATTTAATATCTTATTGCAAATGGTTCTACTTTACCGATTTTTAGGCAACACTGCTGGAGATGCAAATCAGATGCAGATTAAAAAAAAAATAGAAATGCTTCAGAGATTCATGCACACTCTTCTATAGCAGTTTTATTGGCGAATAGGGAAAGTTTTTTGCAACAAATTTCATTAAAAAAATTAGAATGCAAATAAAGTATAAAACAATTTTTTGTCCTTATTAAGTAAACATATTTTATATTGAGACATTTTTAGATTTCATATTTTATATTTTAGGAAATTCCTTAATCAAGAGTTTTTTAGATTCTTTCATTGTTATACAATCATAAGCTTTTATTACTTTTGTGTTTAACTTCAATATTCTAATATAATTTTAAATTATAAAATTAATATTTGAAACGTGTAGCCTGTATGCCAAATACATTTCAATTTCTTTTTATTTAAAGCTTTATGCGATATTCTTGGAACATGTGAAACATTGTTGAAAATTGTCGTTCCAATTTGTCTTTATTTAATGCTTTATGTGATATTTTTGGCGATAAGATATTACTATATACGATGATACTTGGTTATTGATAACTTTATTACAATGTGTGTGTATTTGAATATGTGTGTGTGTGTGTGAACGTACGTGCGTTTGTGCTAGGGTCCAAATTTAGGATTGAGCTTGCGTTTTTCTTTATGTTTTCTATGGTACACGCAATTACATTTTCCATACCATCATTTTTTTGTTTCTTCAATGGCTTAACAGTTCTTGGATATATTTTGACTGTTATCGAAACACTTATGTGCATAGAAATGTATATTTGACTTGTATGTAAATAATTGTTTGTTTGTGTTTTTCTATTTTTCTAATTTCAGCATTAACAAATCATGCCTGCTGTATATGAGACTCTTAAGGCTTTAATTCAGTTATACGTACTTATAACTTTAACAACCTCGAAATTGTACTTTTTTTGTCGTATGTGTTTAAGTATGTGCAGCATAATTTATACATACTTATACTCCTTTTAACGTGTGCCATTATTTTTATTGCTGTTTAAATTGTAGTTTTTCCTCATCTTGTTTTTATCCTTATTGCAAGCAAAAAACAATACACAAAACCATGAGTGAGTGCAGTTTATAGACACTTTCCCTCTTATTGGAGTTCTTTCTTACAATAGTACTCGTATTGTTCCGTGAGTCTGTGAGAGTGTGTGTTTGACATATTTAAAAACATTTCTGAATTAAGCGCTCCACGGTGAATTAATTTTATGGCAAAAGTGCATAAGGTTTGGTAGAAGTTTATCTTGAATAAAAGAATAAAAAATAATTTGCTTATGAAGACAATTAAATGTGTAAATAAATATATTCTCAAAGAGTTTTATTTGTTACAAAATACATATGTAAGTATTTAAAAGCTTTTAAGTATACCAGCAAAAAAAATAGGGACTAGTTCCCAAGGTTTACCACTTTTATTTCATACCAATCACTACAGGTATTGAATTTAATATTCTAAGGCTGTTGTTTATATAAAATAAATTCAGTGACGTGCGACTTTGACCCGCACACAAAGGGTTCGGTACGGATACGAGATATGTAATTCAATACGAACTTTAGCTAATATAAACTATAGTTTTGGAATTTTTTTTTTTCGTTTTTGGGTTTTTTTGGTTTTAAGCGTTTTTTTTTAGTTTTGGGTTCCGTTGAGTTTGTTGGCGCTTTCTGAGTTTTGACACTTTTTTCTCGTTTTGGCAATTTTTTTTTGGTTTTTGAAGTTTTTTTAATTTTGGCGATTTATTTTTATTTCGGAGATTTTTTATTTTGGTGATTTTTTTTAATTTTTGCGTTTTTTCATGTGGTGGATGACTTTTTTTGTTTTTGGCGATTTTTTCGGTTTTTGGTGTTTTTCTTTAATTTTGGCAATTTTTTTAGTTTTGGCACTTTTTTCTCGTTTTTAGGGGTTTTTTTCGGGTTTTGGAATTTTTTTAATTTTGGCGATTTTTTAATTTTGGCGATTTTTTTTCATCAAAACAATTATTTTGGTTTTGGGGGCATTTTTCGCTATTTTTGGGTTTTTTCGGTTTTTGGCGTTTTCTTTCATTTAGGCGATTTTTTCATTTGGGGCATTTTTTTCCATCGAAACAATTATTTTGGTTTTGGGGCATTTTTCGCGATTTTGGCGTTTTTTCGGTTTTTGGCGTTTTTTTTCATTTTGGCGATTTTTTCATTTGGGGATTTTTTCCATCGAAATAATTATTTTGGTTTCGGGGCATTTTTCACGTTTTTGGCGTTTTTTCTGTTTTTGGCGTTGTTTTAATTTTGGCGATTTTTTTAATTTGGCGATTTTTTCGAATTTGGCGATTTATTTTAGTGCTAGAAATTTATTTTTTAACTTTGGCGTTTTTTTTCGTTTTGACGATTTTTTTTTAAATTTTTGGTGATTTTTTTTTGGTTTGGCGATTTTATAATTTTCGGATTTTTTTCTTTTACCGTTTTTGAAAATTTCAATAGTTTACCTTTTACGGTTTCCAAGATATATCAAGTTGTCAAAATTACATAGTTAAAATTGCATTAACTGATGGACCACCCTTTAATTTAAATATTTTTAAATTTTAGTGTGAATTGTTGCAGTCTATATAAAAATACACTAATTTTACAAATTTCAAGTGTCAATATACAATTGTATGTATGTATATTACATGGGATTTTAAAATTTTTCGTTGCTCACCCTTTAATTTTTATTTCTTATGTATTTGTTGTTGTAGCGGCCAAGGTTTTACATTCTCTGTCTAAATTTCAGCTCCGTAGCGAAAAGAATAGGGTTCTTTTTTCACCTTTTTTGTACGGGACCCCAAAAAGAATTTTTTATACAGCATATAATTCAGTTGACAACGATGTATTAAATTCATTGATGTTTCACCAGATGTAGAACTATTTGGAACAATATCGAATTCAATTATTATTATTTCGGAGTGCCAAACACAATTTTATAAATTACTATTAAGAACTTTGTAGCATCATTTCAAAGCCGATTTAAATCTGTTAAATCTGGCCACACTAATAAAAAAAAATCTATTCAACTACTTTTTCACACACTCTCAGCTATCTCTCATACACTTGACTCTTTCAAACTCAAAGGCAGCCCATCATGTGCACGTGAGTGCATGCATTCACTCCTACAACCATACAAACACTTCATTTTTACATATCCACTTCAATAAATACTAACACACAAGCAAACGAACATGACTTTTTATTCATTCAAGAAGGCATCTGTTCATTTATGTATATGTATGTATGTATGTATGTATATATAAGCATGTATGTATGTATGTGTGCTTGCATATAAGAATGTACACAACACACTTAAATTTAACGTCGACCCGACCTTTGCCTTTGAGTGTTTGTCATTTCATGGCCTCGTTTTGTTCGCTAGCTTGCTTGTTTATTGTGCCTGTATGATAATTGTGTTACATCAACAAATCAAAAAAGGCAACAACAACATCAATGGTAGCGTAGCACTAAAAGTAACCACATAAATCTATACAAAAACACACACATATACTCACACATGCTCTTACATGCACCCACACTCTCTCTCTCTCTCTCTCATGGAAAGATGAACATCAAATTAAAAACTAAAGAATTGTTGCTCCTCTTGCACATCAGAGTTCACGTTATGTAAAGTAACAAAATATTTTATACATTATTTTGCTTACGAGGGTAGTTCAATTCATATTTGCTGAAGCCTGGTCACTGCTTTAAATTTAAACCAAATAATAAATCTGAAAACAATGATATATGTTAATTTTGCTTATTTATTTGGTTTGCTGAAAGTTTATTTCTGATAATGATGATGACTACATCTAAAGTGCCCAGTAGACGATCAAATCAACTCATCAAGCATACATGTACGAGTTTTCGTCAGTTATGCATGAATATCAGAAAGTTTTTTTTATTTCTTTTGTTTTTTTTTTATTTTTTTTTTCATTTAAATTTACGTTAAAGATTTGCTTTTTTAATAAACATATTTCATTTAGAGTTTCTTTGTAGAATTTTTTTTACACAACTGCACTTGACTATAAAATAAATCATCGCCTAATGACAAAATAATTTGATACGAACACTTCACAGTCAAAATAAAAATGATGCTTGACGAGTTTGTTTTATAGTCTCCAGGGTCAAATTAAAGAAATTTCCATCCTTTTATTTTACTTTAAATAAAAATAACTATTTAATAAAGTACTGTGGCTCAGTTTTTAATCCCCGACTAAAAAAAGGGTTGTTATAAGTTTGTAGTGTGTCTGTGTCTCTGAGTATCTGTGTGTCTGTCCGTGTACACGTGCAAACCAAACAGGTGGACTTGACCGAGAGGGTTCTTAGGCATGTTTTAAGAAACTCGGTTCAGCCGTTTAGAAGATATCGTATCTTCTCTAGATATATTCAGGGGTTTTTAAAATTTTTAATTTTTGATCTTTAATGAATTTGAGCACTTTTTGAACCGAAAAATTTTTATGAACTTTTTGAACCGCAGCATAAGTAAAAGAAATAATTTTTTGACATTTCTGTAAGTTTGCATAAACTTTATTTTCTCGATGAAAAACTTCTCTTTAGTTGCCGAAAAACGTGGTTTTAGAAGAAAAAACACTTGCAGTTATTTTAACAAACTCATGGCTAATATTTCTTTTAAATTTTTAAAAGCCTTTTAAAACTGCTCTCACATAATTTCATATTCATTTAAACGTTACTGTTGTTGGTGTTGCTAAGCTTTTTGCTTTCCCTTTTCATTGCTGCTGCCAGTACGTTTTGCGAGTTTGTTAAATAAGCGAGTTTTGGTTGCGATACTTACTTACCTTTTGCTAATGATTCAAGTTGCACAATTACATTTAACATTTAACAAGTTTAAACTTTTTTTTCCTTGTAATTAGCGGTTTCCCCTCTGTTGTAATTTCAAGCGAAAATAGCTAATTTAGTTTTTCCCAATAGAGTTTATATTCAAGTTGTTGCTTTCCTTAACAACTGCTCAAATTTAATTTTTTGTTGATGCTTCAAATTCTAATGCGTTCCATTTTAAAAACAAAAGTATTTGTAATGCGTATGAATTCCCAAGGGAGTAGGAAGCAAAGGATATCCTGCACAATTTATGTTGAAATGCTATAAAAAAATTTTAAGAGTTTTAAAATTGTTTCGTTTTAAAACAAAACTTAATTTAATTGTACATTAGAGTACGGTTCACTTGATGGAAGCTATTTTAAGCAAAAGCTTAAGGTATTCATACCTTAAAGCAAATTGTTTTAAAAAAGAAATATTAAAATTTTTTCAAGTACATATACCAATATTCATAAGTGGAAATATATTTCTATAATTAGTAAACAGCTATTCCCAAGGGATTTATTTATTAAAGTAAAATTTCAAGCTGCTAAATAAAGAGGAAGATTTTGGATCAAAGTAACTGCTTGAGGAATATTTATTAGTTTATTGTTGTCAAAGATATTTATGAAAAAGAGTGCATTAATACTATTTTCTCAAGAGAATAATAAATATAATTTTTATTTGCAAACAACGATATTTTTAATAACAGTAGTCTAATCAAAAGAATCATGTATACTTAAAGACCAAAATTAAGTAATATGTACCTTCACACGTGTCCTAAGTGATGTCAGAGTAATAATTAATCTTTTAGGAAAAAATCTTCTAAACATTTTTCAATTAAAGATCTTCAATAATACCAATTCTAAAAATCTTTTCAATTGATAAATGAGATACAAATGCATTTATACATATTTTGATTCAATCTCTGCACCTTTGTCTATCTCTATCTATATCTCTATCTACATATATCTCTGTATCTTTATCTCAACAAAGTTGGTCCTGCTTTTGAAGAGAATATTAAATAGAGTTATATATATTTGCATGCTCTCTCTGTCTAAATATATCTTGAACGACTATAAATATTAGCTCATTAGATTTTCCGAGGGTAATTTTAAAAACTTAAATAAATTTACAAAAAAACGTTTTTAGCAAATTAACTTTTTTTAATGTAATATGTTTCACAGAACTCCCAAAATTTTTAAAACCGCCAACTTTTCACATTCGCAACAATGTATGGCCTGTTTCCCACCTGCGAAAGAAAACGTTCGACTTACAATTTATATTGAAAACAATGATGAAATATGAAAATTTTGTTCGTTTTCAATATAAATTGTAAGTCGAATGGCTTCTTTCGCAGGTGGGAAACAGGCCGTTAAGTACGTCAACTTTCTATTTATTTCATATTTTTGCAGTATTGAATTCACAGTATTGAATTCACTTTCATTCATTCACATTCATTAATGATACAATATTGCTGCATATGTTGTTGTACTTGTTATTGTCATGCTGACCTATTCTTTGCAATAAATAGAACCATATTTTAATAAAAAGATCGCCCGATTTTTCTGAGAGTTAAAATGTAAAAAACATTGAAAAAAACGTTCCCAACACATTACACAATTGTCCCGATTGCCCAATAAAAATCACCTGAAGTACGACAGTGATTTGGCTAACATGTTGTTAACTTTTTAATAATTATTTATATTAATTTTAATATTACTTCATATACCTTTCTATTTGTAACATATTAGTAAATATTAAAATTTAAATCAAATGTTGTATAAAGTACATCGGTGTATACAACATACCTTGAAAATTCTCATATATTTATAATTTCACATTGTTCACATACATACAAAGTATGGTAAGTAGAAATCGCATTCGCTTTCGCATTTGTATCACAATCGAATTTGCTAAACTGACATTCGCTACATTCCTAGTAAAAATCATTCACTACCATAAAAACATTATAATTATAATTACAATTATAATTATAGTTATAATTATAATTATAATTATAATTATAATTACAATTATAATTATAGTTATAATTATAATTATAATTATAATTATAATTATAATTATAATTATAATTATAATTATAATTATAATTATAATTATAATTATAATTATAATTATAATTATAATTATAATTATAATTATAGTTATAATTTCTTTCAATAGTTTGTGATAAAAATCATTTAGAACATTTTTGAAAAATTTAATTAATTTTTCACGAAAAAAATAGCTAAAACTAGCAGTGAATATGCTAAAATGGCAACAATGGTCATTAGTGTACTATATTGTAGCATATTTTTGGGGGAATAATAGATAACAATTAGTGCGTATACGTTATAAATTACGTATACGTGTAGGAAATATAAAATAAATTTGCCGATAAAACAAAATTATTAATTGAAAGATTTAACTAATAAGGAATGAATATTCGACTGTATTAAAATATCTTATAAATTTCAAGCAATAAAAATTCAATTTGAATAAAAATTATGACCAATGTACATGAAAAACCGGGTTACCAGGCAATTATATTATTTTTACCTATGTCTTGCCTTTTAACAATATGAAGGTATTTTATTACCCAAATCAATTACTAACGATCGTTTGTGTATCATATTTAAAATCCAGTCCAACTTACATATATTGAGAACAACAATAATATTAAAAAAAAAATATTTTTGTTTTTCAATATAATTAATCGATTGAACGTTTTCTGCCGACAGGTTTTTTTTCGCTAAAAAATCACGAAATTGTTTTGCTTAATTTCATAAAGAAAACAAATATTAACAAAAGCATTTAGGGAGTGTTTGACAATATCAACAACGTTAGACTTTTTACATATTTAAAAAAATTTAAAATTTTGTTTTTTCTTGAGACATTTTGTATTTCTTAATGGACTTTAAGCTCAGTAATTTAAATTCTTATTGAATTAATGTGAGTTTGAAAACTAGAAGAAAAATTAAACTAGGCTTTATTAGCTGGCGGTTAGAGATTTTTGTTTAAATTACTGAGCTTAAGCGCAATTAAGAAATTATTTCTAATTAAAATTTTGTTTTTTCTTTCAAATGTAAGTGTGCGTTTTGTTTCCAACAACAAAAAGAACTAGTTCGTTCTTTTCGTTCAGTTGTTCTTTTCGGTCATTTGTTCAGTAAACAACAGAACAGGGATTACACAGTCATTGAATCCTCTTCAATGTTTTGTTCGTGTGTTAATGTTCTAAAGTAATTTCATTTCATTTTTGGTGAGCTTATTTAATTAAAATTTTTTATTGAAAATGCTTAAAATGAATTTTGATGATTTTAGAACAAATTTTAATCACTTTTTTAATACTGATTTATATTCAACACAACAAATACTCTCTTTTAAAAATGTTCCTTGCTAAGACGTATTTTCATTTGTGCTTTGTAGTCTTATTTGTTGTATGCTTTTAGTAAGTAAAAGGTAAAAATTATTATTTTTGAAATTTTTAAAATGAAATTCCTAATCAGCTTAAAACAAATTTATAAACACTTTTTTAATTTTAATAATATTTTTCACAATCTGTTTTTTAGTTCAATACTACAAATTATTTCTATTAATTTTGTAAAACTCACTTGTAAATTTCACTAAGTATATATTTTTTGTTGTTTGTTTTGATTATTGTGCTAAAACTTTAATATTTTGTATATTAACAGTATGCAAATGAAAAACTATAATATTTTACTTAAAGTCTTTTGCATGTATATTGGTCAGGAACAGAGAATAAGATAAACAAAACAAAATAAAGACCAAAAATTAACTAATGAACAAAAACGAACAAGAAAGACCAAAATAACAATAAAGACCAAAAGAACAAAAAGGAACAACTGAACTAAACTAGCTCACATCGTTCACTTATGGGAATAGCTCAATTGAAATAGTTCCTTCTTTCAGGACAACCCAAAATGATAGTGTTTTTACAAATATGTGAATTTTTTTTATCTTATTTCAAACTATTTTTGGTTTAATTCCATTAATGATATTCTTCAGCAGAGTCGATATGCATAAGTACCTGTTCAAACAAGAAGCAAACATATATTCCTACTATTGTAATAATATTTTATTTCATTTTTCCAGTCTTTACTGCTGTCTGTGTCTTTAAAATTACTTTAAATGAAGTTAAGTTTTAATTGAAATTTAAATTTCTTTAAGCAAATGGCGTAATTTAAACAGTATTCTGTCTAACAGTATTTTAGACTAACTTTACAACAAATGTGCCGTTTGTTGGCCAAAAACCTACAATATTTTCTTAGTTAAATATGGTTGTTATTTATATTAATATCATCTAAATTCTTTCCTATTCTTAAATTTAAATGTAAAAGATTTATTTTAAATTAAATTTATTTAATATTAAATTAAGTCTTCCAAAGTAGACAGTAGACACTGTTTTTAATTTGTTTTTTTTTTGCTTTTTATTACAATCTTTATCCTTTGATTTTAAAACTTTATTCAAAACACACAACACAACAACCCCAGTGGTGGTTGCGTAAACAAGGTTTATTATGTTGAAAATTTTACGCGTATGTGTTTGTAAATTTACTTGTGTATGCAAAGATCTTCATTAAGATGTGTGCGTATGTGTAACATTTATTCACAGGGGAGCAAGAAAAGATAAAAGTGTTTTGACACTCTTAAACAGAAAGTAAAAGTTTACATTGAAGCAAAGTCTACAAAAAAAGGATGGAAATGGAGTACAAGAGTCTTTTGTCAACAGTCTGCATATATGCATATGTATGTATATGTAAATAAGTTTAACTTGGCACAATTACAGAAGAAGAAAACGTTTTTCATAAAGTTAAGACAAATTTAAGTATGAACAGCGCAACCAAAGTAAAACCATGGGCAAGGGACTGTAATTACCCAATTTTTAAATTATATATGTAAACATGTTTTATACACGACTAATTAATTGATTGGCGTCGAATTTTCTCAACAGTAAGTACAATTAGTTGCTTTGATTTCCTCTTTTTTTGTACATTTATTTCTTCATCAAATTCAATTAGCCGACTACAATAGACCACAAGTAATGCTGAATGAATAATAATTATAGTTAATTTTATTTTCGCTGTGTTTGTGATTCTTTACAAAATAAAAAAAAAACTTAAAAAGCAGCTGGAGTTGCTAGAGAATATCATTCTTGGAATTGAAAAGTTTCATTTGATAGCAAATTCTTAAGGCGTACATTTTCATACTAATTTCATTAAGTATGAAGAAGAAAATCAAAAAAAAAATATGAATGAAAGACTTGCGTAAACAAAATGGGTAAATAAAATTTGTTTAGGAATAGTCTCATTCTTATTTTACTTAAAAGAAAAGCAAAACAAATGTTTTGTGAAACGAGTAGAAAAAAATTTAGGCAATTCTATAATTGGCTGTAACAAAAAAAGTTTATCTATTATTATTTGAATAAAGGGTGGTACAAAATTCACTCAAAGTTTAGGCAAATAACAATTTAGTATTTTTTAAGTTATGAAATTAGAACCAAACTTAAAGAAAAAAATTTACTTAGTTGCAGATTTATAAGATTCAATAAAAAAATTTGTTGCAGCTGTTTAATACACCACAAGCTGTCTTGCCTAAGTTTTGATTTTAAATGTGAGAGATTGTGGTCGGTAGCCTGCTGTTAACTATGTGTTTAATGCTTCATGCCATGCTTTAACAAAAGAAACTCTAGCAAAGCGTAAGCCATAACAAAATCTTTCCCACTTTTAGGCACATCCTTTTGTATATATATATATATATATATATATATATATATATATATATATATATATATATATATTTTGTTTTCATATTATCCCGTGTTACTTATCTCTCTGCAGGCAACTGAACAAACATATAAATATACATACATACATACATAAATGAATAAATTCCATTACGAAATTGCCGCAATCACTACATTCTTTACATTAACATTCACATTTATGTTTTGCTTTCACTTGGGGAGTTCCTGCTTCTCATTTCATTTTGTGTTGCTCTTAAATAAGTTATGACGATGTGCGGCGACAGTCTTTACATACAACCTTACGTTTATATTTATGTACATGTTTTTATTGTTTTTTATTTGTTGCTCTTGATTTTGTTTTTTTTTTTGTTGCCAACATTAACAGTTTTTAGCACACAAAAATTCTCTTAAGGAAATACTTTTTCTATTAAACAAATAAAAGCAGGGATATGTACAAACTTTGTGAGAAGACGTACATACATAAGTATAAATACCCACGTATTTAACATGAATAAAATATATTAATGTGTACATCCATCTGCATTGAAAAAAAATATGTTAATAACAGATAAAATTTTAAAAATAGCATGAGATTTTTCCTGACATGATTGATTTTATTTGATATGATTATTTACAAACAAAAAAAAACATTCGTTTATCAGACTTTCACCCAAGTAGTTATGTTAGTTTTAACATATGGCAACATTGGCTTTTAACTGTTAATTTACATTCAATCTTAATATAACGGCACTGTTGTTGTAATTAATGTCTTGGCTCACTATGTAAACAAAAGCCGTTCGATCGACAACTTGTATTGAAAACAACAATAAAATAAAAAATTTTTTGCTTTTATTTTCAATATACTTAACTACATAAGTATTCGATCGAACATTTAATGGCAACATAAATGGATAAGATGCTACTTTTTAGGGTTCCGTACACCAAAGATGAAAAAAGGAACCCTACTGTTTTCGCTACGCTGTCCGTCTCTCCGTCACACGCTATTTTCTCAGGAACCGTAACACCTACGGATCTGAAATTTGGACAGAGTATGAAGAATCTTAGCCGCTACAACAACAAATACATGAGAACTAAAAATTAAAGGGTGTTCCAAAACTAGCAACGAAAAATGCTAAAATCCCATGTAATATACATGCAAGTGTATTTACATATGTATACGGACACTTGAAATTTATAAAATTAGTGTATTTTTATAAAGACTACAAAAACTAACATTAAAATATTAAAAAATTTAAATTAAAGGGTGGTCCATCAGTTAATGCAATTTTGACTATGCAATATCTTGGAAACCGTAAGAGGGAAACTCTTGAAATTTTCAAAACCGGTAAAATTAAAAAAATCTAAAAATTATAAAATCGCCAAACCAAAAAAAATCGCCAAAAATATAAAAAAAAAATCGCCAAAACGAAAAAAATCGCCAAAATAAAAAAAAATGTAATACTTAAATAAGTCGTAAAATTCGAAAAAATCGTTCAAATTAAAAAAATCGCCAAAATGAAAAACACGCCAAAAACGCGAATGCGGCTCCAGTAACAAAATTATTGTTAATATGAAAAAAAATTGCCAAAATGAAATAAATCGCCAAAAATTAAAAAAAATCGCCAAATTGAAAAATAGCCAAAAGGAGAAAAAAAGTGTCAAAACTAAAAAAAAGCGCCTAAATGAGTAAAGTCGCCAAAATGAAGAAACGCCAAAAACCGAAAATCGCCAAAATTAAAAAAATGGCAAAAAAAGAAAAAATCGTCAAAAAATAAAATAAACGCCAAAAACCGAAAAAAATCGCCAAAACGAGAAAAAAAATTAAAAACTAAAAAAATGGCCAAAATGGAAAAAAAATCCAAAAAGCGAAAAATCGCCAAAACAAAAAAAAATGGTCAAAATAAAAAAAATCGCCAAAATAAAAAAAATCGCAAAAATTAAAAAAACGTCAAAAACGAAAAAAATTCCAAAAACCATATTTTATATAGGCTGCTAAAGTTCGTATTGAATTACATATATCGTGTCCGCACGGAACCTTTCGTGCGCGGGAAGTCGAACTTTACTGAATTTATTTCTTTTTTTGTCGGTTTTTTCCAGATTTGGCGATTTATTTAAGTTTACGAACTTTAGCCTAATGAAAACATATATATAGAAATATATGAAGTTCAAAAAATTATAATAAAACTAACTAAATATAATAATATCAATTAGGTTTTTCCGTCCGATTTATTTGCAGCATTTTAAA
Organism: Tachina fera; assembly: GCA_905220375.1. Taxonomy (NCBI): domain Eukaryota; kingdom Metazoa; phylum Arthropoda; class Insecta; order Diptera; family Tachinidae; genus Tachina; species Tachina fera. Next base: position 185,891,797 of record LR999963.1, read on the forward strand.
ATTTAATTGTATAAATTAAAGTCTTATTTGTAAATATTAATAGGTGAAAAAGTTTTTCTGTGTATATACTCCATATGTATGTATGTATGCACTTCGATGAAGTATATGTAAGATTCAGCACAGCCGACTAGAGAACTCTAACTTGCTTCTTTAATAATTTATATTACATATGTGTGTGTGTTTGTTTGTTTGTTTGTTTAAAGGTCACAAATGATTTCACTCCCACATTTTATACTTTATCTTTCCTTTATTTCTAACAATTTTCATTTTTATTTTGCTTATTTTTTTAATAACTTTTACTTTCAGCAAGTAAATAGAATATTGAAGTTGAGCAAGAAAGAAACCTCTATTAAACAAAGCATTGAAAAATGAGAATAACATTGTTTAGTTCATCATAAATCCTAATGACATTATGCTTACATATACAAAATATCATTGTATATGTATGTGTGCTAAAACCTTTCTTTCATATAATATACACACATACACACCAACATATAACTCATACTTTTTGCCACAGTCTTAAAACTTAACATCATGACACACACAAAAGTTTTAAATGAAAACTCAGCAGGATTTGGTTGTTTATGTTGTAAGTTTATTTTTAATGCGACATAATTTTTTCCCCCAATTATTTCTTTAAATAAGAACAAACTTACACTCATAGTATTTTGGTGAATTAAAACAGATATGACTTATAAAAATTATAAATACTTAAGGAAATGAACACAAAACCAAAGGAGCAAAAGTTAAAAAAAAAGAAAATTATGAGTAATTAAGCCTCAAATATTTTTTAGTTCCTTCGAAGTTGTTGATGATAAAAAGTAAATCTTTTGGTCCATTGAAACATTTTGAGCTCCTCATAGAAGTCTGAACTATTAAAGCGTGATATTTACTAATAGTATTAACTGCTGAGTTCACAATCTATGTTATTACATTTTTATCATTTTGGCACTTAAACTTCTCTGGTTCTAAACTCAGCTGAGTTATCAACCGCACCTAACCTTCTTCAAGTGATGCTTAAAAAGGATTAAATATTATATAAGGACTCTGCATAGACGATTACTTCTTTAATCTATACTAGTCGCTATTTTTATTGCCATGTATATATTTAATTTTTGTTTTCGTTCTATAAATGTACATTTTTATTTAATTTTTTTATTTTTTTGCTTTGCAATAAATCTTCAACATTCATGACATAACTAACGCACAACACAATGTGCTACCACGAAAATCTGTCTGCCACAAGCACACACAAAATCATACAACATGTGGGCTTGAAATCGTGTGGTAAATGTGTATGAAGAAAACTTACTGGCAACTGAATCCGCCACAATTTCCATTAACGTATGATTTTCATTTAACACTGATGCTTTATTTTATTTTAGTTATTTCTTCCAGATTCCACGCACACATAAATATTAATACGTCTATACTTTTATAAAGATATTTATTATTCTACGTGGGAGCTCAAATTAGTTTGAATTCCTTAAATAAGTACTTTTAAAGCTACATGTTTATTTTTATTGTTATGATTGGTATTTCATATTAATTTATATTTTTCAGAGACTTAAGAAATTACACAAAAATTAGCACTAAAAATTCATTTGAGCTAAAGGGATTATTTTTTTTAGCATGAAATGAAAATGTGGGAATACAAAAAAAAACCAATTTGAGTCCGATCACATCTAGTAATGAATTTTTTTTTAATGTTGGCTTATGGTAACTAAAATAAGATACATAAATTTTTGACTCTACTGTATTTATATTTATTTTATTTATTTTATACTTTTCAACTTTTTAACAAAATTATCCCCACTGGCAACATTATTACACTTCTCAAGCAATTTCTTTTAAAATTAACATTCAGGAGTATGCCTTAAAATTCGGTTGAGTGTATTTCTATGCAGCTGTTTAGTTTCTCTATAAGTCTTGTTCGTATAACTACACTAATACATCAATATATAGCTCACACAGATTTTATAACGCTTTACGATCTTACTCAAAATTTCTAACTATATTGTGAAAAAGATTTTTACCCCCTAGCGTATAGATGTTTACACATCAAAAAAAACTATTTCGTTGAACAGTGAAAATATTGTTAAGTTTTTACTTTTTAAAATTATTATTTTATAGATTCGAATTTTTGCAATTAATTAGAAGGTCCCCCCGAATGTAAAATTATTATCAAATCAGATAACATAATTTATTTGCACAACACTCATACTCAGAGCTGTTAAGCATATAATGTTAAATAAATAACTCACTGCTGGCAGTGTTGTCAGTTTAGGGGATTTGTCCCCAAAATGGGCATTTTTATTGGTGATTGGGGATGAAATTTCGTGTTGGGGATCTAGGGATTTGTTGGGGATGATAACCAAATTTTAAGGGATCTTTTGGGAATTTTTTTTATAACTGATGGTAACAAGATTTATTTTTAATGCGCGTCTGACAAGTCTAGGCATGTGTGTTACTATTCATAGTGAATGGTTTCTAATAAAAAAGATCTATCAAGGCAGATTAACCAATAATGAACACTACCAAAAAAAAAAATACATAACAAAATGCAATATACCTTGTTAGAAGCACTTTTTTTATACTTATGTATATTAAATTAAGTATGTACATATTTAATGAAACAGAATAAGTCAGCAACTTTAGACAACACGCTGTCAAATAAATAAAGCCTGTAATAAAATCTACGGCAGTAACTTCAAACGCTCTCTAATTTGTGTTTCATTTACTTTTGTGCTTAAAATTCTTTGTAGTTTTGTGTGCAAAATGTAAGAAATTTTTTTTGAGAGAATGAGTACTTACATATATGTGAGCTTAAGAAAAACCGCGTTCAAAGTAAATTAAATTCTATCTCTTGACTGCTTTCTGTGACTACTACATTATGTGTTATTTTTTCTTAAAAGTTTTATAAGTACAAATTAAATTAATATAAATGAGTTTTATTAAATAAATATGATATTTTTGTCACTTATTTTTTAAATAAAGTTAAAAATTTTAATTTTTTTACAAAAGAAAAAATTTAAATAAAAAAAAAATCAATTTGGGGATTTTCGGGGATGACAAATCAAAAATTGGGCATAATCTCTAGAAAACAACTGGCAATACTGACTGCTGGAATAACACAATGTTAAGTATGCTGTTCATTACACAAGGCTGTTGTTTGCTTAACAGACGCAGTAGTACTTTTATACTTAACATAAAGAAAAATGTTATCAACACCCAGAAAATCCTAAAATATTCTGTAGCTTTCTATTCAACACTTTTTTAGAGCGTGTTATTTTAATAATGTAAAAATTTATTAATTTTCGAAAAATAAGCTGTTAGCTTAAAAAAATATAAAAAAAATTAAATTTTTAAGTTACAAAGTTATCTTTATGAGATCTTTAAATTATCTAGTTACGTTCAAATAATATTCATACCTTGACAAGAGTTATTCAGCCGTACCGTAGTTAATACATTGCGAAATATTCTGGGTAAAAAAATAGGAGGCCCTGTACATTATTCTAAAATAAAGAGGAAAAACAATTTCTTTTTCAATATTTTTTCAAAAAAAAAGTGAGTGAAATGGCTATTTTTTTGGGAAAAAAATTTCAACAGAATTTTTTTGGCTGACTTTAAGCTACAAGTATTTTATTGTCGTATATAGTTGAGTGATATCATCAAGAATAAATTAACTATTGGCCTAAAACTGAAAAAATCTTTTTTGGAGGTCCCACTGTATTTCCATAAATTCAGCAACTCTTTCAAATTAGTTATTTCAGTGAGAGAAATAGTTTAATCATATACATGGCTAATAACAATTTCTGCTAAAAATTAAAAAACAAATATAACTTGGTTAAATTAAACATACTAATGTTGTTAATTGCTATTGCAACAACAACTTACATCATTTGTAAACTTGGCAATCAATATTGATTTTTTGCAGTGTATTTTAACATCTTTAAGACATTCTTTTGAATTTTCCTCTGTAAGTGCCAGTACTTCTGATATTTGGAATACGGTAGAAGAAAATTTGCCAAATGACTTGTTCTTAATATCTCTAAAAAGCATATTTACATTTATACGACTCTTATACGACACTAAAAGTCTACAGTCTTGAGCTTCAAAATCAAATAATTTACGCTTGAATGTTTGTAGTTCATGTTCATGCCAATTTCTTGTCTCATTTTCTTTAATTCAATTCTATTTGTTTTTATTTTTGTTTTATTGATATTATGACATGTTGGTAGGGATGTACGACGACGAGTGGGTGTACGAGTATAAATAAATTTGCATGTCAAATGTTTCTTATGTTTTACTTCAAATCATACGTTTGTCTATATTTTTTTCTTTCGTTAATTCACTTGAAGTTGTTGTTTTTCTTAACATGATGTAAATTTTCTTTTTCGTTGCATAAGCTTAGACATTTTCCATTTCAAAAGTCTTTAAGCTTTAGTAGCTTTAATATAAATAGAAAATAAAATAACTGCTTGTACTGAAGATAAGAACTGCTCGTTTTGGAAATTTTTAACAACTTCTGACTTGTATTGATATCCCTGGCATAACTTAATCCAAACCGTTTAAAATTTGTGTCATAGAAATTGAGGAAATAATACGTATTATTTATTTCTTAAACAATATACAACTCCATCAGTTTATTATTTAGAGGAGCCTAAGCTGACACTTCTATGACAAACAGTCGCCTACAAGTTATATAAACTGTTTTTTTCGTTCTTGTTGTTATTACACACTCATGTAAAGATGATATTGTTGTCAATGTTTAGAGGTTATTGTCTTTAATTTTCTTTAAGCATTCGCTTTGTATCTCTGTGGTGGCAACCGTAATAATAATACACAATAATAAAAGAGAGCAACAAAAGAACAATAATAAACAATACAAACATACATACGTACTTACATATGTACATATATAGTCACAAACAACATTGATATGAAATTATCATGTTTTCTTTCCATTTATTTCATTTACGATTGTTGTGTTTTTATATTTCATTGTATTTCGTTATTGTTTGAGTTGTATAAAATATGTTTTCATAGCAAAATAAAAAAGAAACAAGAAATGTTTATAATGATAATGATTATTATGAGTTGTTGTTTTTGGTAGTGTTTATGCTTGTATGCATACATACATACATACATACATATGTACACATAATCATATGTATGCATGTATTTGATATGTGTCTGTATGTCAAAGGCAAACATTAAGATGCGAAAGTACACATGAGTTTGTTTTGATTTTCAAATACAACCTGAATTATATACATAAAAAAAATTTTAAAGAAGAATTTTATAGAGTAACAGAAATTCATAATTATGTATGTATGTGTATTATTGTATAGGGACGTTACTCTTTTCAGCCCTTTCGCCTGCAAAAATTTTAAACTCGATTTTCTGCAGTATATAAATTGGCAATATATAAAAACTATTTAGTAAAAATCCTTCTCAAACATAAAATATTTTTAACTAATAAAAAAGTATTTAAGATAGCAAAAAAAATTTATTTTACAGCTCTGGAACCATCCTTTTTGTTAGGGTTCCGGCCACCAAAAGTGAAAAGGTAACCTATTGTTTTCGCTACGCTGTCCGTCTGTCCGTCACAGACTATTTTCTCAGGAACCGTAAGAGCTACGGACCTGAAATTTGGACGGAGTATGTAGAACATTGGCCGCTACCACAACTAATACAGGAGAGTTAAAAATTAAAGGGTGTTCCAAAACGTGCAACAAAAAATGTTAAAATCCCATGTAATCTATATTAGGGTTGGGCTCAAAAAGAACGAACTAGTTCAATTGAACTATTCCCATAAGTGAACGATGTGAACTAGTTCAGACTAGTTGTTCCTTTTTGGTCTTCGTTGTTATTTTAGTCTTTCTTGTTCTTTTGGTCTTTCTTATTCTCTTGGTACTTTTTGATTTCTTGGTCTTGTTCGTTTTTTGTTCGTTCGTTAATTTTTGGTCTTTATTTTGTTTTGTTTATCTTATTCTCTGTTCCTGACCAATGCACATGCAAAAGATTTCAAGTAAAATATTATCAGCCCAACCATGAATAACAATTCCGTGCGAGTTTTTCCACTTTTCCCTTTTCCCCAATTATGAATTTGTATTTTTCCTTTTTTACCAAATGTGGGAATAAAAAACTCCCCGGGAAAAAAGTAGGTATTATGAACGCCGTTGAACTTGCTTCTTTCACTCAAAATCTTTCACTTGCAAAACGGAAGGGAGTTTAAATAAAAACATATTTAATACTCCATTAAAACACAATTTATATACATAAACTTGTAGTTTATAGTTATTTTATGTGGAAAAACACAAATAATGCCCAAATAAATCATTTATAAACTTATTTTTACATATTTTTTAAAGTTGATGAATTTTAATAATTTTGTTTACTCTCTCAAAAAAAGAAGAAGAGAAACAAAAATGTCAACAAACAAGCAAAACAACGGGCTTCGTAATGCGGTGATGCCACGTATTACTCTTTTTTGCTCCCAAAGAATTTATGATTGGAGGAATGTTTTCTCGAGAAAATTATTTTCCGTGAGAAATAAATTCTGAGGGAATATCCATGATTGGGCTGTATAGTTTCTCGTTTGCATACTGTTAAAAAACGCAAACGTAATGTGCCTATTAAATGTTTAGCACAATAATCAAAACAAACATAAGAAAATGTATACTTAGTGAAATATACAAGTGAGTTTTACAAAATTAATAGAAATAATTTGTAGTATTGAAGTAAAAAACAGATTGTGAAAAATTAAAAAAGTGATTATAATTTGTTTTAAACTGAAAACCGATTTCATTTTAAAAATTTCTAAAATATTAATTTTTACCTTTTACCTACTAAAAGCATACAACAAATAAGACTACAAAGCACAAATGAAAATACGTCTAAGTAGAGAAAATTTTTACTCAATTAAAAGAAATAATTTGTTGTGTCGAATATAAATCAGTATTAAAAAAGTGATTAAAATTTGTTTTCAAATGATCAAACTTCATTCTAAGCATTTCCAATTAAAAATTATTAATTGAATAAGGTCGTTAAGAATGAAATTAAATTACTTTAGAATATTAACAAACGAATAAAACATTGAAGAGGACTCAATGTATGCATGTATGTGTAATCTCTGATCTGTTGTTCACTGCACAACTGACCGAAAAGAACAACTGAACGAAAAGAACGAACTAGTTCTTTTTGTTGTTGGGATCAAAAAGAACAATCCGCAAAAGGAACAACTATGCCCAACTCTAATCTATATACAACTGTATGTGCATATTTGGAATTTTGTAAAAAAGTCCCAAAATTATAAAATCGCTTATCCAAAAATACGAAAAGAATCGCCAAAATTAAAAAAAAAATCTACCACTAAAATAAATCTCCAAATCCGAAAAAATCGCAAATCATCAAAATGAAAAAAAAACGCAAAAAAAATCGCCAAACTTTAAAAAATCACTTAAATAAAAAAAGTCAAAATCCAAAAAAAACAAAAATCTAAAAAAAATCGCCAAAATTAAAAAAAATTCTAACATTAAAATAAATCGCCAAAACCGAAAGAATCGCCAAAATGAAAAAAAATGCAAAAAACACGAAAAAATCGCCAAAGCTAACAAAATCGCCTGTATGAAAAAATCGCCAAAACTTAAAAAAATCGCCCAAGTAAAAAAATCGCAAATATAAAAAAAAATGTCAAAATCCGAAAAAATCCCCAAAACGAGAAAAAATATTGCCAAAACTTAAAAAGCGGCAAAATTTAAAAAATCACCAAAACCGAAAAAACGCCAAAACTAAAAAACGCTTAAAACCGAAAAAAACCCAAAAACGAAAAAAATGCCAAAGCTTATATAGGCTAAAGTTCGTATTCAATTACATATCTACTGTTCGTACGGAATCCTTCGTCTGCGGGTCAAAGTCGCACTTCACTGAATTTATTCATCTTTTACGCCTGCAAAATATTTATAAAATAGATTTTTATATAAAAATCGGTTGAATATCAAATAAACCCCTTAAGTAAAATCCTTCTGACACATAAAATATTCACATCATTTCAGCACCAATGCAGCTGGGGTCTTACGAATATCTAAAATTTTGAAAAGAAATACTTATAAAAATAGAATTCTGTAAATTGCTTTTATTTATTTTTTTAATAAAATTCAATGTTTTAATAGTTTTGACATACATATGTACATAAGATTTTCCACTCTAACATATATGCTACGGTAGAGCAACTATAATTAATAAATAAATCCATCATCACTTCCGTTCAAATGACTAGTCAATTGACTCTTACTATTGAATTCAATGTAAAATTGTTCCAAATGTGTCAGTGAAAAAATTTTGTTTGTATTAGTTTCAATCATTCATTTCTTCTAGGGTGGATATAGTTGTATGCATGTTTTATATGAAATAAAATTTTTTATTAAAAGTACTTTTTCATAACCAAAAAAAAGGAATTTTTCCTAGTAAATCATACCCTTCTTGGAGGGTTAAAACATTTAAAAGTACAAAAAAAAACCAGAACAAATGATTTCTAAACCAGAAATGAAAACATATGTAATTAAACTTGTTTTCAATTTCTTTTATCTACAGCCTTCAGTTTTCAAGTACAATTTTTGATTCAAAAGTTTTATTTTCTTTTCTGTCGTTCTTGTGGTTAAATTTAAAATTATTTTATGTATTTTTACTGTAAATGTGACCATGAATTCTTTATAATATTTGTCCAATATTAATGTCGTAGTAAGTTGAGGAGATAAATTTTAAATAATAAGTACATTTAAAAAATGTAGTACAGTCGACTCCGCTTTACTGGAAATAATCAAAACCCAGTTTTTTCAATTATCCGACTTTTTCCCCTAAAACGTAATTCGGATTACCGAAATTTATTACAGTTAAGCGTACTGCTTAAAATCAGTTCAATATATAACAGAAAAATACAATAAAGTACGTAAGAGCGAAAAGGACAAACACATTTTGCCATTTAATTTTTTAACGAACAAAACATGCACATTTTTTTTACCCTTAAGTTATGCAATCGATGTCTAATAAATAAATTTTTCATTGTTTATTTTTTCACTAACCCGAAGTAAGTTTCATACAAAACGTAGTTGTAGGCTTGCTTGTGATTTTCACTAATACGATATTTTCAGTAAAGCGTTGTTTTGCTAAAGCGAAGTAAATAAGACTAGCTGCGCTTAAAATCAGTGCGGGTATTGATATCGGTTTCAGTTATATGATTTTTTTTCAATAAAGCGTGTTGCGCTAAAGCGGATTCGACTGTAAATGGTTTAAAGAGAGTTCGAAATAAAATTGTAAGCATTAAGAAAAAAAATTAAACGAAAAAAAATCTAGAAATAAAATTAAAAAATTTTTTTTAATAAATTATGTTTATTTAGAAGTAATTTTTTTAGCTAATGCCAGTTTCTTCTAGGAATAGACTCAACTGTTTTTCAATTTTAGATTAAAAAATGCCCTTTAAACTCCCAATAAATGTTCACTTCATAATAAAGTTTAACTTTATTTACTTCTCTTTCAAAAAGGCAGAAAGTGATTCCATATTTTTTAGAAAAAACCCCCTTGCACTGAATACCCTTAATGTCAAATAGTTGGTATTTTGATCATTCCATACTTATTTTCCTTTTGCATTTCTAATCCCTCATATTTGTGGTTAAACGACAAAAAAATTTTCAATTGTTGTATAGACACAATGTGTGGGTCAAAACGACGCCTTGGCGTTTAGTGTTTATTTTTTTATTTTACAAAAGAAATGAAATTGTTTAATTTTTTGTTTTTATTTTTTTTTGGAAACCACAAAACAAATTTTCCAAAATTAAGTGGACAAATTGTAATGGCTTGAATGGAACGATAGATACAATACAAAAATAAAATCAAATTGCAAAAATTTCTATGTTTTACCAGGCCACCATTCCATTAACAAATTGAAGAGAATAATATATATGTACAACAAGGACATTAATGATGTTGCTTCTAATATAATCATATATACATATGTATGTATGTATGTGTGTAGTTTAAAAAATGTTCAATGGCATATGTGTATATGTGTTGGTGTGTTTATGTGTTTTAGTTCATTTTGTGGTTAAAGTGACCACAATTCTTTAAAGAGGACTAAAGGCTTTATTTTGTAAAACACAACACTTAAGCATTAATAAATTTTTTATGGATTTTGTTTTTGTAATTTAATTTTTAAATTTAAAATTTTTGTAAAATATTAATAAGAAATATTTTGTATGGAATTAATTGTTTGTTATACATAATAATTCATTATATTCATTGTTCTTTATAGCTGAACCCTACTGTATTTAAATAAATTCTGGTAGAGAAGTCTGCTATTTAATTAGCATTGTAAATCAAATTAATAATTTATGATTGATTAAATAGTAAACTTATTAAACATAAATAATTAAAATAGTTAATCAATTGCCTTCAAAAAAAAAACAAACATGATAAGTGTTAAATTTGTAAATTATTGTTTGTCATTTAGTGGTGTTTTTATATACATGAACACATAAAAAAATTAAAAATAATTCCCTGCCTTTTCTTTCTAAACAACTTCATTTTGGAAAGAACTAAAATTGCGTTTAATAAACTGATTAATTGATAACTCTTCAGCCCATTATTGGTTTGGAGCATATGCCCAGAAGTCGGAATGGAGAAAAACGACAAAAAATTATACCCGATAGAATTTTTTTGTATTCTCACCATTACTTCCACCACATGTTTGGAAGACAATTTTAGTGAACTTTCATTAATAAAGTTAGAAGTTAATATTACTTTATTGTAAAAGTAAAAATACGTTTTGTGCTGCATACACCACTTTTCTTAATTTATTTTCAAAAAAAAACCTCTTTCTGCTGCATACATATACTTTACTGCTGTGAATTGAAAATTTTTGTTGTTTTGTTTATTTTTTTTTTTTTGCTGTCCTGATAAGTTGATTGCTTAAAGCCGCCCAAGAAGCCGCCGCCCGTAATGTGTTTAACTATCAAACCGCTTACAAACTTACACAAGAAAAACAAGTAATTGAAGTGAATTTAATATAAAGAATGAAACAAACATTTAATCGGCGGCTGATGATGTTTTTGCTTAACAGTCGCCGTTGAATTTTTCTTATAGAACCTTCTTTTTTATTATTCATTTCTTAGAGAAATGAAGCAAAACAAGAGCTCACTTTATTCCGCATGTTTTTGTCTAAAGAATTTCCGCAAACGCCAAACTGTGGCATGTACAGCAAAACAATATTTATTAAACCTTAAAATAGTTGAAATGGAGCAAAATGAATGCTAAGTATCTCAGAAACCATAATCAATTTCGTAAAACATATTTTGAAATTAGAAAGAGATATTCGGCATACCTAACTAATTTTTTTTAAATGGTCAGTGGGTTAAACCAATAATGGGCTGACAAATTCTTGCTAATGTATAAAAAATAAACTAATTTTTGTTTAAATAGTAATGGCTGTCAGAACCATTATCTGTATTATTTTTTTTTTGGAGAGGCAAGAAAAGCCTCTCAAAAAGGAGAAGAAGCTTGTAATTATATTTGTTCTTAAAGATTTTAGTCAGACCACAACAATTAACTTTAAAATAATAAAAAAAATTTAATTAAAGGGTGGTCCATCCGTTAATGCAATTTTAACTATGTAATTTTGACAAATTGCTATATCTTGGAAACCGTAAAAGGTAAACTCTTGAAATTTTCAAAAACGGTAAAACTAAAAAATCCAAAAATTATAAAATTGCCAAACCAAAAAAATCGCCAAAAACTTAAAAAAAAATCTAGCACTAAAATAAATCGCCAAATTCGCAAAAATCGCCCAAATGAAAAAAATCGCTGAAATGAAAAAAACGCCAAAAACCGCAAAAACTCGTAAAAACGCGAAAAATGTGCCAAAACCAAAAAAATTGTTTCTATGAAAAAAAATCGCCAAAATGAAAAAAAATCGCCAAAATTAAAAAACGTCAAAACGAAAAAAATCGCAAAAAACCAAAAAAAAATCCCCAAAATAAAAAAAAATCGCCAAAACTAAAAAATTTTCAAAATAAAAGAAAATCGCTATAACCGAAAAAACGCCAAAACCAAAATAATTGTTTCTATGAAAAAAAAATCGCCAAAATTAAAAAAAATCCCCAAAATTAAAAAAAACGCCAAAACGAAAAAATCGCAAAAACTAACAAAAAAGAAAAAAACTAAAAAAAAATTGCCAAAATGAAAAAAATCCCCAAAATTAAAAAAACGGCACAACGAAAAAAATCGCAAAAATTACAAAAAAACCGAGAAAAATCCCTAAAACGAGAAAAAAGTGCCAAAACTAAAAAAAATTTCAAAATTAAAGAAAAACGCCAAAAACCGAAAAAACCGCCAAACCAAAAAAAAAATCACCTATATAAAAAAACGCCAAAATTAAAAAAATCTCCAAATGAAATAAATCGTCCAAATTTAAAAAAAAACTTCAAAAACCAAAAAAATCGCCAAAAACGAGAAAAAAAGTGCCAAAACTCAGAAAGCGCCAATAAACTCAAAAAACCCCAAAACTAAAAAAAAACGCTTAAAACCGAAAAAAAACCCCAGAAACAAAAAAAATGCCAAAACTAAAGTTTATATTGGCTAAAGTTCATATTGAATTACATATCTCGTGTACGTACGGAACCCTTCGCGCGCGGGTCAAAGTCGCACTTCATTGAATTTTTTTTATTGTTTGCTGGGATATACGAGTGTACTTATTTGAGTATATATGTATGCATGTATATATGAACGTATTATTTTTTAAGCAAACAAAACCACTTTAATTTGTTACATCCGACTATTTCACCGTCAACCTTTCATAATTATAATTTTTAATATGTTGTCATTACAACGCAGTAAAAAATTGTATTTCTCATTTCATTTAGTTTCATTTATTTATGAAATAACGAACAATAAAAAAAATTCATTGTCTATGCTCATATTTACTAGAGCAAATATACTTTTTGTACATATATATAAATAATTATGTAACCATTTTATTGAAACTCATTTTATATGTATAGCCTTATACAAACACATACATTTATTGATGTGTGCGTACTGATATGAAATGGGTAATTTTTTTAGCTGTTGGAATACTTGAAGCTTTTTGTAAAATACTTCTCTACTGCTCATGGCGTCATCAAAGACCACAACTGCAGGTATTAAAATGAATACTTATTACTTATTATATTAATTATTTATAATTGTATTCTAATGCGTAAATTCTGTTGGTTTTAGTTCATTGTTGATTTTATACACAGTATGAAAAGCAGTTACTTTAAAAATCACCCTCTTGATATATAAATGGATATTATATAAAAACCAAATTAAAAAAAATATGCATAATTTTATTAAGCATTACTTGCCAAAAGCAAATTATGTATTAAATATTTCTTAAATGGTTTATTCGTAAGTAATTTTTTCGATTTTTTTTTAGCAAAAAGAAACTTTTTCACAAAAATTAAATGGAACATTTCCCTTAAATTATTTTATAGTTATGACTAGGACAGTCAGTAGCCATAAATTTCATTTAAGTCTCCATTTACTTAAAATTAATACCAACTCGTTACAAGCGAAATACCATCGATTGGAAACATAGTCAATTGTGCTGATAGCACCTTCGTTTACACTTAAATTAGATAATCATATAAAAATTTAACACATAAAAAAAATTTGAATAATGATCTTGCTAAAACATACCATACGTTTAAGTGAAAAAAATTATTATTGGTCATGTTTTAGCAAAAAAAAATTTTTTAAATGTCCAGCCCTGGAACAGTAACTTAAAATTTTCTGGTTTTTATTACTAATTGCCTTCTTTCTAAAATATGGAATATATTTAATTACCAAAGAAATATTTAATTTTATTTAATTAGTTTTATATACTAGAAAACATTTTAAGTTTTACAGGTCTGGAGCAAGGTTTTTTAATTTTTTATACCGAAATATTACTTTCTAAAGCATAAAGTATATTTAATTTTTAGGAAAAAAAAATTATTGGTTTTAGTTACCTTTTAAAAGAAATTCAATTTACCAACCCTGGAATCATGCTTTTAATTTTTTTTTATTCTTTAAAATATATATAAAATATGTTAAGTGAAAAAGAAAGAATGAAAAGAAGGAAAAATATTTTTTTATTTAGTTACTCTAATATTAAAAAAAAAATTATCGAATTTTCCAGCTCTGAAGCTGTGGGTTCAATTTTCTTTCCAAAATACAAAATATATTTAGTTAATAAAGAAAAAGGAATAAATTTAACTATGCCTTGTTACATTTATATATCAAAAAAAGTGTAAGTTTCCCAACCCTGGAATCATATATTTAGAATTTTCTAAATTCTAAGATATGTTTAATTTGAAGAAAAAAGGAGAAAAAGTAAAAATTAGTTTTAGTAGTTTAATTTTATATAACGAAAAATTTAAAGTTTTCCAGCCCTGGAAAAATGTTTTTTGATTTTTTTTACTTTCTTTTTGATTTTCAATACCAGTTTAATTCGTACTAAAATATAAAAAAGTTTATTTAAAAATAATAATTAGTTTTGGGTATTTACTTTTGTATGGTAAAATAAAGTTTTAAGTTTTCCAGCTCTGAAACCGTTTAGTCGATTTTGCTTATTTTCAATACCAATCTATATAGAATAATTTCTGACATACCAGTTCAAAACCGAATTCTTTTTTGGGAGCTTCGATTTCACGTACAGACAGACGGACACACGGACAGACGGACAGCGCTTATTCGTATTATATAGAATAATAATAAATACTTTATGGGTCGCGTAGAGATTACACACGGAATCACACACCTATATAATGCCCTAATTCTGTTCGACGATTGTATCGTCTTGTCCATGGACGAAAAAAAGCCGCAGTTGTGATTCTTTAAAACAATTATTATTTATTGTCTATGCTAGAAGGTTCGTGTATTTGCTTTATGATTTTGTTCCAAACATTAAATACATTTATTCATATATTTTTCAAACTATTGTATAATAATTTAAATTAATTTTTATGTTTTAAAAATATAACAATTATATTTTCATTTTTCATTATCAAAGACAGCAACCATTTTTGAAGAAAATAATTTAGAGAATTCAAACACAAGAACTCAAAAGTCCTAAATCTTTTTACTGAATTAGGGCATATGACACTGTGACGGTGTAGTTTTAAATTTTCCTTAAACATTTTTATAGAAATCACTCAAAAATGTTTATAAACCTGTTTCCACAACCCGATGGGTCGACTTGTGTAATAAATGTATACGAAAAGCACTAGTTTCTTTTTGAGTGATTTTCATAAAAATTTTCTAAACGAGTCGTCTGCCTGACTTGTGGAAACAGGGTATATATAAAGCTGTTATAAAAATTAAAATTTTTACGTTGAGAAAATTTAAAAAGCCAAAAATTCCAAGCCAGGCAACCAAACTGCTACGAAACGTAAAAATATTTCTAAATAATAATTTGAAAAAATGTTTTAAAACTTTTTTCCTTATTCGTCGTTTTTGATGGCCAAAAACCAAAACATGAATGAGTGAGGCAAGCAAATGCTATTTATAAATCTGTTCAACTTTAGAAAATATTTATTTAAAAAGTTAATAAAAACATTACTACTTAAATTAATCTAATGAAACGAGGCATTTTTATTTATACTTGTGTAGGCTTTTGAGACATTCCCTGGAAATGTCTTAAGAACTTGTTTTCGTCTAGTTTTCGGTCTAATGAAGTGCACGAGTTTCAAATTATTTAATTTTTTCTAGAGAAAAAGCCTTACGGTCTTATGAAGTGCACGAGTTTCAAATTATAAAATTTTTTCTAAAGAAAAAAACACTTTTAAATTAATTTTAAGACAACACAGCATTTACTAAGCATTGGAAGTTTGTCCATATTTTTTATTCAACTGTTCATACATTAAATTTAAATTTAAAAAGTGGCTCGGTGGTAAGAGTTATGACAACAATAAAAGAGTGGAGTTAGACAGTTCTTGCTTGAAACAATTAAATTTATTAAATTTTCTTTATTAGATATTTATTGGCTGGAACTTGAAATAAATTTTCGTTTTTGGCTAAAACGTATAAATTCAGTTAATATTTCAAAAGGCTTATGGCCCTCAATTGGCAGTTTTTCACGAGTTTCCTTGCTGTGTCACTCATGAAAATCATGAAAATATTTATGGATTAAAAATAAATAAGTAACCATTAGTTTAATAAAGTTGGTTAATCATACCTACACTGAAAGAATTTTCAACTGAAATTCTATGAATTTCAACATTAATCTAATTAACGCTTCATTGGATTAATGAAACCAGTTTCGTTAAAATTATTTTATTGAAAACCTCATCAAATTTATTTAACAGTGTAATTATAGCAGTGCTATAAGTTTATCGAAACAATAAAATAATTTCATGAAAAGAATGAAATAACTTAATATAAAGGGGTTTCTTAATAATTATAAAATATTGTTGTCATAAATCCAATAGAATATTCTAACGAAACCTGAATATCAAGGAAGCAATTCCAATAAAATTGTTTCACAATATTCATGAAATTTTCTTTAAATTTGTGAAATTATCATTAGATTTGTGAAAAAATTTTAATAAAATTTTTTCATTGAATTTACGAAGCAAAATTCTTTCGGTGTAGATACATTTCTTTGCTGCTTAAGCATTTCATCACTAGGCTTAAGCAGCAATGAAAATTATCTAGACATGCTTAGCCAACAGCGATTAAAGTTTTGTAAATTCGTTTTAATTTTGACAAGGGTTAAACAAAAATAAGACATAACGATAAATAAATATATTTATTTGTATAATTTATTTCTATAATATTATTTGTCCCATAGTGCTGTTATATAACTTTTTGATTTATGGACATTTAAGTTTTATTTCATTTTCCCTTTTCCTGTAGAAACTAAACATTTGAAAACACATTTACTTAAAAGACAAATAGGAAATATATTTTAGAAAAAACCTTTCACCATTATCACGAAACTGTATCCTTTTTTTTCTTTTATTTTTCTAAGGGGAAGGGGAAGTGGTAATGTATACGACAATGTAGCAAAACAAAGTTTTATGACAATTTGCTGGCATGCACGCCAGCTCGTTCATTCATGTTTGAGAACTTGTTTTGTGATAATGCTTAATATTTTATTAAATGTTATTTAACCATCAAAAAACAACCACAATAACAATAAATAAGAAAAAAAACTTATATAAAAAAATAATGAAAATTCCAAACTTTAATGAACTCAACTCGAATGCTTTGCTAAGCCGCAAAGAGCAATAGCGTGGGCCCATTGAATAAGTTATCTAGCCTTTGAGTTGTATGAGGTTTTAAAGCATTTGTATTATTTCAAACATGAGTGTTATGGAAATTTTAGTGGCGAAGAAAGTTGAAGTAAAGCTTTAATTATGCTTAAGCAGCCGGCTTATTTACAGTTCGAAGGATACTAATTTTATTGGGATTAATAATTACAATTTAGTCGGTTAAGAGCTTAAAGCGGCTAAATCCACTTTTTATAACATAACATAAAGACACGCTGCAGGCATTGGATAAAATATTTATTTCAATTTGCAGCTTTACATATCGAAAAACTAATGTCTAAGCTATGCATAACAAAAATTTAAGTTTTTGTAGTAAAGTAAAAAAATAAAAAACATGTTGATTATTGAGTTCTTGTTTCAACTTTGTTATTTGTTGTTGAGCTTCTCATTTGTTTAAATGAAAGTTTATAACATAATAACTCTAGTTGTTCTAAGAAACTTTGGGTAAGCCATTCCTAATGATCTGCATCAGCAACAGTAAAATGCCCAGATGATCCAGCTTAAACCCTCAATAATCTATTTCAATATATTTTTAATAAATAAAAATATTTTACTTAATAAGTAAAATAATAATTTGGGATTATTAGTGCATTAAAAAATTACAAATTTAAGTTTTTTTCTTTCCTGTAAAATTTAATTGAAGTTAGTTAGCAGGTTTACACTCTAAGGGGACGATATGTGTTTTTTTGAGTATAATATATAAGATATTGTTACATTTTTACCCTTAAAAAATGCTTTTTTGTGGACTCGAAGATTTGGAAAGAATAAAAGACCTCAAAGTACTAATTACGGTTAAGATTTACACTTTATTTACTAATTGGGCATATAAAAATATAATCAAGATCTGAAATAAACACACAACCTAAATTTCTTAAACGATTCTCAACTTGTTGCTATGACATCTACTCCGGTGTTGTATATATGTACACGTCTCTTAAAATTGGCTGCACTGATATTAAACTTTAATAATTTAATATTTAATTAATAATAATAATTAATTAATTAATTTAATTAATAATTAAAGCAATGCCCAATCTCTGCTGCTCTCTACACAAAACTCACTCTGCCGACGCTCACTGTTTGTATAACAATAATTACTCACTGGCTTAACCTACACTTATGCACAACTATCAGCTGCGTTGTTCACTTTACTCTTTACTCAAGATAACAAGACTTCACGATACACTCAATCAATTATCTCTACAAAAAACAAATTTATGATCCAATACTAGACAACTGCGCTGCCAGCAGATCCATAGCCTTTTGTATACTTCAGACAAGGCTTCCAGAATGTAACAGCAACGTCTAGACAATCTCAGCAGTATTTCCATTGCTTGTTTTCAATTGCCTCGTTAGTTATGTACGTGCATCATACATATACATTATTTTAGAAGCAACTCATGGTGGTTGTTTACTGTTGTATTGCACTACCATGTATGTGTGTGTATGTATGTGTATCTTCAGAAGCTATAAAATTCTTGTTGTTGCTATAGTTATTATGTTATGTCTGCTGGTATGTGTACACTCATGTGTATTTAGCTCTTTAGCTAAATAATTCTGGATATTTTACTTTGTTTACCAAGTAATTGTTTTTATGAAAGCTTTTGCATTTGGTTTAGGTTTGTTCGAAGTAATTTCCGTAACAGTATTTTACAATTAAAATTTTGTTTTGCTAAAGAAAAATTCTTGCAATAAATAAATAAAAAAATAAAAAGCGCTTAAATTTATTGCCCTAAAAATTGTTTTATACTAACATTTTGATTTAAATAAGTCAATGATTGCAGTCTGCCTGACTTGGGCAAACAAGGGGTAACTTCAGGCAAGACATTTTATTCAATTTAAAAAAACTTTTTTTATAAAAATTAAATTTAGTGAATTGCCACTTTGACTCGCTTACGAAGGGTTCCCTGCGGACACTACATACATATGTAATACTATACGAATTTTAGCCTATATAATCGAATATCTTACTTGTATTTCGAGTCACTAACTCACTTCAAAGATAATCGAATCGTTTAGAAACAATAACAGCAAAATTACCAACTTTTCTATGCAGTAACAATATTAAACCACATGCACTGTTGTTAACTAAACAACAATCATTTTTGTGATGTTGTTTAATCGAAATTGAATCAGCTGTTCAGTTAAAGCGCTTTTTCTTTTAGCAGAACTCAAGTAATTATTCCACAACAATATACACACATGTAAAAGCTTTTAATTTATAAATAACAATATTGATATTATTTAAACATTAAATTTAACATTTATTTCACAAAATTAAAGAAATTAATTTAAAATTTTTTTTCTATTCCTTTTTGTGCTTTTCATTTATTTTAATAGAGCTACCATGTGATATAAAGTTTTAACGAAGTTGTTAACAAGAATTTAGTGCATAACATAATCGTTAATGCAAACAATAATAATTATGGACAAAATTAACATTAATCTATTCGCTTAAAATTAGGAAATTTCACTACTGATGAAGACTTTTTTAAGTTTAAGTACCCGGTAAACGTTTTTTATTTTTTGCGCTTTTTCTTAGTTTTGTCGAATTTTTTTCGTTTTTGGGATTTTTTTCGCTTTTATCGTGTTTTTTTCTTTTTTGAAGATCTTGATCCAGATTTGGCGATTGTTTTGAGGTTTTTTTAATTTTTGTATTTTTTTTTGGTTTTTTGGCGACTTTTAAATTTATGGCGATTTTTTTTGCATTTTAGCGATTTATTACATTTTTGGCAATTGAAAAATATCGTTCAGCGCTTTTTTCATTTTGGCGATTTTTCGTTTTGGCCTTTGTTTTTTTTACGTTTTAGCTTTAGCATTTTTGAAAGTTTGAAGAGTTTTCCTATTACGGTTGTCAAAATTACATAGTCCAAGTGACATTAGCTGATAGAATACCCTTTAACCTTGATTTTTTTTTAGTAATTTCAGTTTTAATTGGTGTAGTCATTTGTGTTATTGCGGACAAGTTTTTACATATTCTGTGAATATTTCAGGACCCTAGCTGATACGGTTCTTGAGAAAATAGACGGGCAGGCGGACATAACAGCGAAAAAAAAATAACTAACTTCAACTTCAAGTGTTTTTTGATCAAAATATGTATGAAAATTCTTTTTTAACGTACACTTCAAGCTCAAATATTTTTTTAGATAGTACAGCCCTATCTAAAAATTTTGTATTTCATAATGGAAAATAACCTTAATAACCTTACTAAATCAAATAAAATGTGTAATGGTCTAAAATTTTTTTATTAAAAATAAATGTTTTTTTAATACAAATATTTGTAATATCTTCATTAACAATAAAACTTAAGTCAACTTCCAAATTGACCCACCCTGGCCATCATCATGTTCATATCGGTTTTCCTGCATTTAACTTTTGTCATTAACGCACACATCACTTGCAAACAAAATGAACAACAACAACAATAACAACTAAGAACCCCAAAAAACCAGCAACCAAATTTAAGTTGTCATAGCTATTGCTTTCCGCTTAATTTCGTTTCTTCTTTCACTCAACTTCATCTCCTTAGCAAGGATATTTAGCATCTTAACTTTCAGTCATAATGGCAAAAAAAAACACACACACACACAAGCGACAAAAAGTATCTAGTTAAAATAACCTCAAGCAAAGTAAAATAAAAAAAACAACTCGTATTAAATAAAATATAAAGAAAAAGGCACAGATATTGTCCGTATTTCCGTTAGAAACTAAATGACTTTTCTGCAAAAGGAAAAAAGATGAACAACAACAATATACTCGCATGCAGGCGAGTATTTAGTTTCAAGTGTGTACAAAGTTTTGTTGCCAATTTCATGACTCATTTAACTGATTAGAAATGTGTTGTTATTGAGCAGAATAAAATAGCAACAACAATTACGTTTAAAAGTAACGTATGTTTAATGCTGCTACAATCTCTTTTAAGCAGTGTTGCCAGAAATGAAATTTCAAAATTATTTTAAAGAGCAGGAAATACTCGTAGGACTTATTTTAACTCTTAATAATTAGCAAGAAAAATTTATTTTTTTTAAGCAAATTTAGACTTTGTTCGGCATTCAAAACAGACTAATTAAATTCTTTTATCTAATTTTTCGACCTTTTTTATATATTCAATTAAACTATTTTTTTGAGCTTTAGGTCTGGTATTATTTGTCTCTTTATTTTATCAGTATTTCGTTAACCTTCGGTTAACTTTTTCAGGATATATGTTTATTGTTTTTTGTTTTTTAATATTTAGTATTTTTCTTAAATATTGATAAAATATTGATAAAATAAAAAGACAAATAATACCAGACCTAAAGTTCAAAAAAATAGTTTAATTGAAGACTAATTAAATTTTATTTAATATTAAAAAAAATTATGTAATTTTATAATCTAAAGCTAAGAGAATTTTACTTGCAATTGGATTTTACATATGGGACCAATTTAGCTAATTAATCACAATATAGCAAAAGTGCCAAATAAAGACTTTTTAAAGAAACTTATTTACATTTCGTTTAATATATCTATGGTCATAAAGAAAAAGTGCTTAAACACTTTTTTACTGTTTTGCAGGAGAACAGTTTTAAGCTTTCAAGTCGTTTTTCAGAAATGTATTTCTTTTACGGTTAAATTGGGAAATTCTCTCTTAATGCTTATATTTTTTAAACCAACATCATTCTACATACTACAGTCGAATCCGCTTTAGCGCAACATGCTTTACTGAAAAAAAAATCGGATTACTGAAAGCGATAGAAATCCGTGCACTGATTTTAAGCGCAGTTAGTCTTCTTAACTTCGCTTTAGCGAAACATCGCTTTACTGAAAATATCGTATTACTGAAAACCATAAGCAAGCCCACAACTACGTTTTGTATGAAACTTACTTCGCTGTAGTGAGAAAATAAACAATGACAAATTTATTTATTAGAAATCGATTGCATAACTTAAGTCTGAAAAAAATGTGCATGTTTTGTCCGTTAAAAAATTAAATGGGAAAATGTAATTGTCCTTTTCGCTCTTACGTACTGTATTATTTTATTTTTCTATTATATTGTACTGATTTTAAGCAGTACGCTTAACTGTATTAAATTTCAGTAATCCGAACTACGTTTTAGAAAAAACATCGAAAAACTGAAAAAAAATTGGGTTTTGGTTATTTCCAGTAAAGCGGAGTCGACTGTATAAGCAATATATTTAAAAAATTTATCAAAGTATAAGCTAAATTAATTATTATTCCAAATGAAATTAGAAGTCTAAAAAATATAAGCCGCAAGTCATAGTGCAATAACTTCCTGAAAAACTACACAAATTAATTGGGTTTTTGACCAAGGGTACTTTCAAATATTTAGATTACAGAGGTACTGTTAACTCAAAATCAGCTTATATCGCCTTAAGAGCTTTTTTCTCTTTGCCACAAACATATTCTTTTTTCTTCTATGACTTGTATACACATACATATGTACACACTAGAGAACAGAAATGAATAGAGAAAAAGTGACTTATAATTTCCTGTGCGCAATGCGCGCTCATATTTATTGCAATGATGTCTATTAAGCGAATCACTCGAAAGTTTGAAGTGAGCATCGAACTCATAGATAGCAACATTTATGAGACGTTATTGATTTAGACTATCTTAACTCAATGCCTATTGACTATGCAAAATAAATAAGTATGACTCACAATGCGAACTTCGCATACGAACATTAAAGTTGTGTGTTTGTGTTTCTCTGTTGCTTATTGTTGTTTGTTTTTTTTTTGCTGCAATTGAAAAACAACCCTATTTATTACTTGCAAACTGTTTAATGACTAAACTTTTAAATAAACACACATACATACATGAGCTAAATGAGTTAGATCAATGCGAGTAGATGAAGAACTTTCCTGAAATTAGAAAATAAACTGAGGTGCTTTGTGTGTGTGTGTAAGTCGCATTCATATTTATTTCAACTTATTTATCAATTAATGTCATTGAGAGTGTGTCTACATCAGAGTATTGAGTTTAAACCATGTCTAAGCATTTATATTTAAAATTTCATGAGTCAGTATGAATAGCAAAAACACGATTCATTGCTGATCTCTGGTACACACCCCACACACCAACACATAAAACCAATTAAATACGAAATAAATGAGAGAACGCCAAAGTTTGCAAGAGAATCTTTCTGTGTGTGTGTGTGCATATTTGTGTATGTGTAATTGATATTTGCTTATAGTTTTTGTTTTATTTGTTACCGGCTGCAAGTTTTTAAATGCTGTCATAAAAACAAAACAGGAAACGGAAAGGCATTCAGTTTGTTTTGTTGCTGCCACTTCAAACTCTTACAGTCATTGTTTTGTTGCTTTTTGTTGTTTGCTAAACCAGTTATCTCATTGTTAAAGCTTATGCCGAAAGTACAAATGTGTGTGGAACTTCAACACATGTACTATAGATACAATATTTTTACACATAATGATTTTAATGTACCCAATACATGCTGCTACAAACAGATAACTGGTTAAACTTAGCAAACATGCCCGCATGGAAATTAACACTTTGCCGTTCAGTTTTACTAGAATATATTCAATGGAAATTTTATAGTTTTGTTAAAAAAGTTTTTAATTAAGTGCCTTATTCATATACAATATTTCAGGTTTATTAAAGACTTATTTGACATATTTCTATGGGAAATATATATATAAATAAATATATATAAAAAAACGTGTAATAAACCAAAAATATTTCTTATGAATTAGACCGTAAAAGTTTAAAGCTTTGTTAAAATTATATTAGGAGAAAAAATTCCGTCTTTGGATCTGATTTACTTGGTTGTTTTTAAATTAATTTTATGTTGCAAAAAGTACTACTGTCTCTTGTGCCAATAAATCTTTTACACCTTACTTTTTCCTTTTGCTCTTATTTTTTTATTTTAACAACACAACACAACCCGCGAAGCTGTTAGATTATCTGCGCGAAACAACCAGGGTATATGGCGGGAATCAAAACCACTCAACCACAGGGGCACCAAATGTGAAACAATCCAACGCAAACTGTCCATATGAACAATACATAGTGCCAGAACAGGCAAAAAAAAAACTTAAAATCCATTATTTATGATCGTAAATAATAGTTTTTCGTCAAAGAAAAAAGCAGGTCCAAAAAATTTTTCGGTCAAGCTTTTTTATATATACTGATTATAGCTGGACATATGAAAATGTTTCGTTTAACTGAATCTAAATCATTTAATTTATTTTTTTGAAGCCTGTTAAATTTTTTTAAATTTCGTTTTTTAACTTTTAGAGCCAATTTTATATTTTTAGCAGCGTGATCACACCCAATTTTTCATATATTTATGTCCACCGAATTTTCGCAATTTTGTGCCACTGTCAGATCTCAAGGTGTGTTTGAAGTTTATTAAAAATCGGTCAAGTAGAAGCACGTGAAATATAATATTAAGCTTTAGTACGCATGGCTTTGTAAGCTTCCTTAAGCACAAAATATTGCATTCTAGGACACAAAACTATTTACCAAGTTTTGTGGGTATTGGAAAGGTAGATGCATACATAATTTAATACTAACCTTTTCATGGTCGCGCATCCGCCCATTTTTTTAAATGAAAGATTGCGTATTTTTTAGAGGCAAGTGAGTGTGACAAAGTTTTGTAAAAATTGATTAAGTAGAAGCATGCGAAATATAATATTTAAATTTAATAGGTGTATTTCCGGCTAAATAAATTTAAAAAAAATTTTTTAAGCATATTCCCGCCCATTTTTTTAAATAAAAATATTGTTCGAGACATTTTTTAGATTCTTTAATTGAACTGTAGTGAATTTTAATCAGAAATAATTCATAGTTAGGCTCAAGTTCAGTAATTTCAATTCTTTATTGAATGAAATATTTTTATTAATTAATGTGAGTTTCTAAAGAAGAGAAGAAAAATTAAACTTAGACTTTAAGCTGGGTGAAGTTCAAGCCGTGTTCCAATTTCAGTAAAAATCTGCTAAATAGAACCACGTAAATATGACATCTAATATGAGTGGGCATGACTCCGTCCAATTTTGTGAAATTGTGTCATTGTGTGCCAAATTTTCCAGCAATCGAATTAGTAAAAGATGAAAAGAGACAAGTGTGATTGTCAAGTTTCACAAAAACCGGTCAAGCAGAAGCATATGAACTTTAATATTAAATTTTAATAGGCGTGTTCCTGCTCATTTTTTATAAAAATATTTAAACTAATTTAGAGATCAGGCTGTTTTCCAATTTTCATAAAAACCGGTTAAGAATAACCACCTTCAATTTTCAATACCGAAATTGTGTCATTATGTGTGTGCTAAGTTTTCAGCAATTGGATTATTTAAAAGTCATAAATTCGCAGAAAATTATTAGTGGGCGTATTTCCGCCCACTTTTATAAATAAAAGTTTAGGTAATTTTTAGAGTTAAGAATGTATTTAAATTTTCGTAAGAATCAGTTAAGTATAACCACCTAAAATATGATATTAAATTTTAGTGGGCGTGGCTCCACCCAATTTTTCCAAATTGAAATTATCTCATTATGTGTCATTTTTTCCAGTAGTCGAATCAGTAAAATATCATAAATTCTAAGAAAAATATTAGTGGGCGTAATACATCCCACTTTTTGACAATGAGACAAAATGGAAACTATACCCTCTCAGACAAAAAAAAATATTTTTATAATTATCCATAACAAACATAAAGTAATTGCAGACAAATTAATGACCTGCTACTTTTTGAAGTTGGTTAAACATCGTCTACTTTGTTTACCACAACTGGCAATACTGGCAATTAATACAGTTGCGTAAAATGCTTATTCTTAATCGTCTTTTTTCCAATTGGGTTTATTTACACTAAGCGGGCTAAAGTTACTCGTAATACTGATAAAATGTGGTCGCTAGAGCGGAAATTAAAACATGTGTAGTACTTATGTTTAATATTTAGGAAATGCTTACTTATGCTTGTGTGTATGTTAAAACACACACAGAGCTATAAGCTTTTTTATGCCAAGCGTAGTTATGTATATTAAAATTCATATTTGAATAAATATTTGAAATAACATGTTTCTGGTAAAAGTACATGGATGTTAAATCATCATCATCATTATCATCGTCATTATCATCATCATAAGGTAAATTAATCCATTTAAGTCAGCTTAAAAGGAAATCTTTTGCATTTAATATAACATAATGAAGAGCATAAAAAATATTAGAGGTTGCATTTGTTTTATTATTAAATTTCTTTTACTATTTGATTATAAATATTTTTTAGGAAAGTATCTTTCCAGCAGTTGCAAGAAAAGTTAAAACTATAAAATTAAATTAAATTTCAAGTTAAGTTAATTTCTTTTTTAGGAAAATAAAATTACCAGCATATTGCATAAATTTTGTACATTAAGCAATAAATGCAGAAATTAAATTTTATTTTTACATTTCCATCTATCTACCTTCTTAAGTTTTGTTTTCAACATTTTGGTTTGGAAAGGTTTCATTCATTCAACAGTGACTGTGACAAATGGTCAGTTCAAGCAGTAGAAAGCAGAAAAGAAAACACATACAAAACTAATTTGTAAGAACTTAATTTTATTTCATGACAAACATTATACCACAACAGAAAGCAAAGAAAAAACAGATGATTGACATGTTGAAAAAGGAATGTATTGGACAAAAGAGTTTTTTGTTTAGAGTTTTCACCTGCAGTTGACTTAATGAGGTTTTTTCTCGTCAACTTTCTTATACACACACAGATTTAATTAATTTTGATGCCATAAAAATTTAATGTTTGTTTGCGATTAACATTAAAATGGAAAATTATTGGTTCGGAATTAGGAAATCGCATAGAGCACAGTGAGATTTAAATTAAAAAAAATTTAGCATAAAAATTTAGTTTCCATGCACTATGGTACCACTAAATAATTTTTGTTTTTTTAATAAATACTAAAAAAAATACGAAAATTTCATTTAGTTAAATGTTCCAGCGAAAAGTTAAGCATTACTATCAGATTTACTTTTCAAATTGCCAAATTTCATTATTCGCTTCCAAATTATATTCCATAAAATTTAAGAAAAAATTATGCTGAAAGCGATTGATGATTTTAGTTTTAATACTCGTAGGTTACGTGAATATGTGCCAAAATTAACAAAGTAAGTAGTTCTCGAGAATCAATTATTTTACTCGCACACCTTGTTAAAATCATTAAGTTGGCTTAATTCCAAACCCCAAAAAATGTTTTTAATTATTTTTTGCTGGGATATTTTTAGTTGCACCACTTTACTCTACACTTTGTAAAAATAAAAATAATATATGGCTTTTAGGTTTTAAAGCCAGACTGTGGCATTAAACAAAGAAAGTGAAGTCTGCATAAAAAATTTTAGCCAGTACCAAGCAATTCTTTGTTTAAGATAATATTTTACGTATCACAGTCCTCGGTATCGCTAGTACGGTTCACCTTTGAGGCCATCGCTGGTACTCCAAGGTTTCTGAAGTTTTTTTAACAATATTCTATAATTCCCAATTTTTCAATCGCATTCGAACTTTCTTTTTAAGCTCCCGAGTTGACTATATTTATGTAAAATGTATCCCCAGGATAAATATTTTGTCATCTCAAGTTAGAAATCGAAGTGAATGTAGGCAAGTCTATCTTATATGAATATGCTTTGGTAAGTTGCTTAAAATTTATTTCAAGGCCTCATAAGTCTTTAGTTTCTGCGCTGTGGAGTTCTGTTGTCAAATTTTAATAGTTACTGTTTCTGTAATAACTTATCAGCTATTTCTGATCAACAAAGTAAAAGTAATGAATAGCTACTTTCAATGAATTTTTAATAAAAATTATTTTACTAAATAAATATTATTGCGTTAAAAAAGTTTAAACTTAAATTGTAACAATTCCCAATAAAAACACTAATTATTAACTTGACGGCACCAGGTCACAAATACTTGTGTGGCAACACTCTATTCTTGAATAGCTGTTGTTGTTATTTACATTTATTTTTTTTTACATAATTTTACAACTACAATTAATTAGAGCTGAAAAAAAAGTCAGCCAATGTAGTTAAGTAAGAAAATAATAAATTCAGTGAAGTGCGACTCTGACCCGCGCACGAAGGGTTCCGTACGGACACGAAATATGTAATTTAATACGAACTTTAGCCAATATAAACTATAAATTTGGAATTTTTTCGTTTTTGGGTTTTTTTCGGTTTTAAGCGTTTTTTTAGTTTTGGGGTTTATTGAATTTATTGGCGGTTTCTGAGTTTTGTCACTTTTTTCTCGTTTTGACGATTTTTTTTGGTTTTAGATTTTTTTTTAATTTTGGCGATTTTTATTATTTTGGCGTTTTTTTATTTTGGCGATTTTTTTATTTTGGCGATTTTTTTAATTTTGGTTTTTTTTCATATAGGTGATTTTTTTTTTGTTTTGGAGATTTTTTTAATTTTGGCACTTTATTCTCGTTTGACGGATTTGTTTCGGTTTTTGGCGTTTTTTTTTAACTATGACGATTTTTTTCGTTTTGGCGACTTTTTTTAATTTCGGCGATTTTTTTTTAATTTTGGCGATTTTTTTTATTTTGGTGATTTTTTTTCACATAAACAATTATTTTGGTTTTGGTGCATTTTTTGCGTTTTGGCGATTTTTTTCGGTTTATGGCGTTTTTTTCATTTGGGCGATTTTTTCGAATTTGGCGATTTATTTTAGTGCTAGATTTTTTTTAATTTTGTCGATTTTTATCGATTTGGTGATTTTTTTTAATTTTTGGTGACTTTTTCCAGGTTTTAGCAATTTTTTTCGGTTTGGCGATTTTATAATTTTCAGATTTTCTAGTTTTACCGTTTTTGAAAATTTCAAAAGTTTACCTCTTACGGTTTCCAAGATATAGCAAGTTGTCAAAATTACATAGTCAAAATTGCATTAACTGATGGACCACAGTTTAATTTAAATTTTTTAATATTTTAATGTTAATTGTTGTAGTCTATATAAAAATACAGTAATTTTACAAACTTCAAGTGTCAATATACAATAGTATGTATATCACATGGGATTTTAAAATTTTTCGTTGCTCGTTTTGGAACACCCTTTAGTTTTTAATTTTCATGTATTTTGTTTGTGCAAAGTTCTACATTCTCTGTCCTGAGGAAATACCGTGTGACGGACAGACGGACATCGTAGCGAAAACAATAGGGTTCCCTTTTTCACCTTTGGTGTTCGGAACCC
Organism: Tachina fera; assembly: GCA_905220375.1. Lineage (NCBI taxonomy): Eukaryota > Metazoa > Arthropoda > Insecta > Diptera > Tachinidae > Tachina > Tachina fera. The sequence goes on from LR999963.1 coordinate 185,921,327, forward strand.
CAAAAAGGAAATAAATTGTTAAAACCATATAAGTATCCATACTACAAGTAAAAAACGAAGAAAATTTTAAAGAACACTTTATTATTATTGATTTGAAAAGTTTTTTGTTTCTCCTGTAAAAAATATAGAAGTGTAGTTACGTCCGCTTGTATTTAAGGTGACGATATATGCATACATACATAGACTGATAAACACAATACCCTTCTTTGCGTTGCACAGTTGGATAAAAAGCATTAATATTTTTGAGTGATTTTCTTAAAAATAGAACACAATTTTTTGGCACTCAATAAATACTTGATATCATGCACTACTTCCCTACAAAGATTTTTGCAAAATAACTAGATTTAAGGCTCAACTATTATATTATTACTTAAACTTATTTCACTTTGAGATAAAACCTTTGGTATTATATATGCTGTTTATATAAATTTCATCCATTAAGCTTTTCAAATTTATATATCACCTTCAACAGCAAATTCTCTGGACAACTATTATAGAGATTACATGTAAAGCTGCCAGAATCTTTAAATAAAAATTTTATCTTTTTTTGCTACAATTATATCTCTCTCTCTCTCTCTGTTACACCCTAAAGAGTAAACAATTTATTTATAGACATTAAGTTTAATACTCATTTGAGCCAAAGTATTATATACACGTACCCAAAGTACATTAGGAAGAAAATAAAATTTAAAAAACGAGCAACAAAAGATAAAGTGAAGTAGAAGGTGTTACAGTTTGATCAAGCACCCAAAAGAATAACAATAATAACAAACAAGTTAAACTTTATTTAATGAGTTTTTGATAAACTTGTGCTGCGCCGCCCAAACTCACAAACTTTGTTTTAACTTCTGGTTAAATCGAAAAGTTCTTACAGCGTAAGCTTTTTGGGGCCGTAACACACACTCACTCAGCACGTAATAAAATGTCAATCACAATGCACGCCGCGGCGTATGATTAATTTGTATTTAATTAATTCAACATACGCCTGCCGCCCTCTTATTTCCAAATCATTCATGTCTTTCATATACTTTTAGAAGTTTTTAACAATTTATTGGTCGATTTATTTGTTCGGTTAACTAGTTTATCGAAAACATTGGCCTTTTTGTAACTCGATTTTCGTACATCTTGAATAAAAATTTAAACATAAACATACACACTTATGTATATCTTCATATCAAATCAAAAAGGCAGTAACTTACACAAAAGTCCAAATTATCTTTTTGCTAAATATGATGTAAATAACGAAACATTTATATTCCCTTATAACGAAAAATATCACTTTCATTAAAGGAAATCAAAAGACAAATATTTGTTCCTTCTCCTGTAAAATACTTTAAGTGTAGCCTACAACCTTTTTTGATTTTATCTAACGATATGCCAGTGAGTATGTCTGTATGTACTCACATTCATTTAAAAGGCATTGGCATACTTTTCCTTTCATTTACATTTTATTTAAACAACAAACAAACGTAGCAACGGGGCGAATGTTAATCAAATTCAGTTTGTTGAAGGGTTCAAGATCGAACCAATCGATAAGTTAGTTAGTTACTCGCATTGTAAGCAAATTGATGATAATTGAATAAATGATTAAAAGCACAATGGGAACGTCAATCACTTTGCTATAATTAATGCCTTTTTACAAGCGTGAATTCAGCTTCAGCAAGGGCAAATGTGTTAAATTTTATACAAAATAGTATATAATTTCTAGAATTTTTCTGTTTAACATTTAACAAACAAAAAAACTTAATTTATTCGAATTAATTTCAAAGCAGAAAATACCAAAAAGGTAATTATGTAGTTAGTTAATGGTTCTGACAAGATAAAAAGTCTGCAATTACTTCGTAATTGTTTGTGTGCTTTTGTTTGCAACAGTTTTTGGTATAAAAATTAACTTATGTACTTGAGTAAATAACCTTTCAATTCAAACTACGAGTACCAAAAAAAAATGTTTGTTTTCCCTTTGCATGATAATTTTTATTTGTAATTTTTAAGAAGAGAAAAAGGGTGAACAAGTTAACAAAAATATGCTTTCATTTTTGCAATTTTTAGGAAGCATAGACTAGCGATGAGAAAATTTTTGAAAAGAGGAAATTTCAAAAACAAATATGTATATGTATTTTAAATAGTTTTAGGAAAACAAAAAAATACTTAAAAAAAAAAGTAATTTTTGAAAAAAAAATTACTTATTGAAAAAAAAATATATATTTTGAAAAATTTACTTTTTTGAAAAAAAAAATATTTTTTAAAAAAAGTACTTTTTGAAAAAAATATTTTTTGAAAAAAGTACTTTTTGAAAAAAAATATTTTTTGAAAAAAGTACTTTTTGAAAACAAAATATTTTTAAAAAAAAGTACTTTTTGAAAAAAAAATATTTTTTGAAAAAAGTACCTTCTGAATAAATACCTTTTGAAAAAAATACGTTATTAAAAAAGTACCCTTTCAAAACAGTTTATTTGGAACAAATTTTTTTTAAAGTACCTTTTTCAAAGAAAAATACTGTTTTTTGAAAACAGTATTTTTTTTTTTAATTTTTAAAAATTTCTTTGAAAAATTTTCTTTTCAATAAACTGCCATTCGAAAAAACTACCTTTTGAAAAAGTACCATTCCAAAACAAAGTACGTTTTGAAAAAACTGCCTTTCAAAAAAAAGTATTTTAAAAAAGTAGCTCTGAAAAAATATTTTTTTTGAAAAAAGTACCTTTTGGAAAGAGTACCTTTCAAAAGATTAACTTATAAAGAAATTAACTTTAAAAAAGCCTTTTTTCGAAGAATCTTTTCAAAAACGTAGCTTTTGAAAAGAAAGAAGTACCTTTTAAAAAAAAGTACCTCTTAAAAGAAGAACCTTTTGAAAAAAGTACATTTTGAAAATAGTATCTTCTGATAAAAGTAACTTTCAAAAAAAAAAATTATGACAAAAGTACCTTTTGAAGAAAGTACCTGTAGAAAAATGTACCTTTTGAAAGAAGTATCTTTCGAAAAAAAGTACCTTAGGAAAATATGTATTATCTTTTACTTTTTACTTTTTACTTTTAGTACTATTCGAAAAGAGTACCTCTTGAAAAAAGCTTCTTCTGAAAAAAGTTCCTTTTAAAAATAGTACTTTTTGGAAATAGTCCCTTTTGATATAAGTACCTTTTAAAAAAGTTGCCTTTTGGAAAAAGTATCTTTCACAAAAAAGTAAATTTTAAAAAAAGTATACCTTTTGAAAATAGTACCTTTTGTAAATAGTACCTGTTGAAAATAGTACCTTTTGAAAAAATTAAATTTGGAAAAAAAAAATCCTTATAAAAAGAAAACCTTTGGAAAAAAGTACTTTATGACATAAGTACCTATTAAAAAATACCTTTTGAAAATACTTCTTTTTGATAAAAATTACCTTTTGGATAAAATAACATTTGAAAAATGTACCTTTTGAAAAAAGTACTATTGGGAAAATGTAGTTTCAGCTTACTTGACTTCAAATAACCGGTTAATTTTTGTGACATGAGAGTAGAAAAATAAAAGTGCAAGTACAGATAAGGAAGTTACAGATATAGAGAAGAGAAGCTTAATTAATTTTTTCGTTTTTTAAACTCTGTTATTATGAGTTTTGCTAATTTTTATAGCATTGCTGCAGTGCCTCTGGTCTTAAGTACGCGCATGATTTTAAGCTATGTTGCTATTTTACTTATTCTTACTTACTATTATCTATTCAAAAAGTATTTTAATAAAAAGTACCTTTTAAATAGTAAATTTTAAGAAAGTATCTTTAAAAAAATATTATTTAAGAAATAAGCTCTTATTTCTTAAAAGTACTTTTAAGAAATAAGTAGCTCTTGAAAAATTACTTTTTAAAAAGAAGTATTAAAAAAAGTATTTTTTACAGAAATTACCTTTTAAAAAATTTAGTAAAAAGCACGATTTTAAATAAGTATATCTTGAAAAAATACTTTTCAAAAAAATATTCTTCTAACAAAATGTCTTTCAAAAAAGTTTCTTAAATACCTTTTGAAAAAGTATATTATAATAAAACTAGTCAAAGTAAACTGTACCAAAAGTATATTTGTAATAGTAAAGAAAATAAATCTTACAAAATTTCGGATCCAAAAAAGTACTTTTTGCAAAAAGTTTATGAAAGTAAAGTTTTTATAAAAGTATAATTTTGATTGTAGTAGTGGAATAGCGAACTATTTTTTTCATATAACCTTAAGAAAATGTACTGTTTGAAAATTAGTTTTGTACTTTTTGTACTAAAAAAAAACCTCTAAAAAAATTATTTAAAAAAGTATCCCTTAAAAAGGTGCATTTAAAAAAACAAATTTTTAAAAAAATTACCGTTTTCAAAAAAGTACCCTGTCCAAAAAAAATGTACACTGTCCAAAAAATTACCTAATAAAAAAGTACTACTTTAGAATGATAGCTCTTGAAAGAAAAATTTTCTAGAAAAAAAGTACTTTTTAAAATATCTTTAAAAAAACGCATTTTTAAAAATACATACCTTCTAAAAAAAATTCCCAAAGCAAATTTAACGAAAATTATCTCTGTAATAGTAAAGAAAATTAATTTTAAAAAATTACGCAATTCGCACGCACTATGGGCTACTAGTAAATTATTTTTTTTTGCCCATATGACTTCAAAAATTTATTTCCTGATAGATTATTTTGGGTGATGTTTATATCTCGAAAAGGAAGTGCTTTCTTAAAGCCTATTACTCTGTTCAAAGTTCTCGCTTTTATTGCTTGAAAGTATGCAACATTGTTAAAATTCCCTCAGAAGAAATAACTGCTCATGTTGTTACGCAGCTGAAACTAAAATGCTGCCAGACTAATTTTGCATAGAAAAACATGTTGCCAGATAGATTTTACGTGTTTTTCGCAATAAGAACAGAGTACTACTTTTTCGAATTTATTTCTCACGAAATTGTGAGAGAGCGATATATTTCAAACCGAAATTGTTATTTTTTTCGGTTGTACAAATTTTGACAATATGAAAAATAAATGAGATATCCCTATTAGCACATTTTAATATTCATATTAAATGAAAAAAAAAATTTTTTTACATTACAAAATATTTGATTTGATTTTTCATACTCACGGTTCGGTGTATACCCAGCATCGAAGGAGAAATTCACCCTCGATGGTTATATTCACCTCAGCTACAAAGAATGGGAACCATTAACAAATAAATTTTTAAATAAAACACTGATACAAGTAACATTTTTTTATATATTATTTTTTTACTGGTTTTTTACATCTTTTTGTCTTTATTTTATTGTTCTTAATAAATTTAACATATTTTCTTTTTTACTCTCTGATGAATTCTGTTGTTTTTTATATATTTATTTATTTCGATTTTCTTGATTTAGTTCTTTTATGGAATTTTTATTTCAATCTCTGTGTGTGTGTATGTGTGTGTGTGTGTGTGTGTGTGTTTGTTTAATGTTTACGTATGTTTGTTTGTGTTGATGTGAGCTTTTGTTATGAAAACTTATTTAAATTACAATAATTGAAACATACTCGTTTTTATATCTGTTTTATTAATAATATTTCTTTAAACTTATTTAGCATTTGTTTTGTTTTTTTTAAATATCATTAATTATTTTTAGTTTAATCAAACTTTTTTTCATTTTCTGTTTTTTTTAATATGAAGATGCTGTGGAATCGAAATGTTTTGTTTATTATTATTATTATTTAACTGATTAGATCATTATCAACATGTTGAAACATCCATTGTTTAAAATTTACTTTTTTTTGTAATAATTTTTATTGTGTTTTTGTTCTGTTTAATTTTTTTTCTTTTGCGAATTTTTGTAGAGTGATTTCCCTGCCTTTAGGGTTTTCAGTGAATAATTTTCTATATATTTCATTAGAATTGTAATTTTTGCTCTGCTCTTTTTTTGTGCCAACCATTTGTATATTTATATAAAATTATGAATTACACAATATTTTTTAATTAATAAAAACCCGGTTATTAAAACCGGTTTTGATATACAATACCGTTCGAATAATCTATTAAAAAAAATTTATAAATTAATTAAGTAATTAATTTAGTAATTTAAAAAAATAAGCTGTCCAACATAAAACACCGATTATTAAAACCGGTTATTAAAACAGTTTTTTATGTACAAAACCCTTCGTCTAATTTAATAAAGAAAATTTAAGAAATGTTATGAAAATAAAATAAGCAGTTTTATATAAAAACCCGGTTTTGTTGATTTAAAACCGATTTTTATAACCAGGTTTTGTATATAAAATCAATTATTTAAGCTTGTTTCATTTACAAAACTGTTTATTTCAAAAGGTTTTCTTTTTATAAAAACCGGGTCATTATATGCGGTTTTATGTCTAAAAACCCGATTTTCTTATGTATTTCCGCTCATTTGAAATTGTGTTTTTTTAATTGCATTTTCTTATCTTTGTTGTCAAATTATTCAAACGCTGTGTTTCTAATTAAAATTATTAAATTACACTAATTGTTTTTATTTCAATTACACTTCGTCAAATTATTAAAAAAAACCGATTTATTTTTATTTGATAACTTTGATTATTACCAAGTCTTCAAATTTTGGAATATATTATTAAAACGAATTTTCTTTGATAAAACCGGTTTTTAGTAATTACAAAACCGTTGCTTATTAAAAAAAAGTGATTATAGAAACTGGTTTTTATAAAAGAAACCAATTATTTTAAACATTAATATTATTTAAGAATTAAAATTTCTTAAACTTTTAGTATTAAATTATTCGAACGCCCTATTAAACTTCTGTTTAAACTTATTGAATTAGGCTAGATTTCGCGCCTGAAAAACAATCCAAATAAGTGAAATTGTAATAATTTTTAAATAAGAAAATCGGTTAAGAAATAGTTTATAAATTATAAGAAGCGATTTGTATACAAATTAATCGGTTTTTAAAATTTTACACTTTTTCAAATTATTTAAAAACCGATATTATTAAAAACCGAAACAAGAATATTTGATAACTTTATTTATGATCATATCTGACAATTTGAGATCATATTACAAAAATATTATATTATATATATATTATATTATTATTATTATTATATATATTATAATATATATATTATTATTGGAAAAAACCGGTTCTCATATGCAAGACTGGCTATAATTAATCCTTAATTATTTATTTATAAAAGCGGTGTTTCAAACGGGTTTGTGTGGGAGAAAGAATTTTTGAGAAAAACGCATTTAAAGTTTAAAGTTTTAATTTTTTTCTCATTTTTATCGATTTTCCCAAAAACACGTTTTTTGACACTAGGTCCCTTTTATCGGGGAAAATCGTTTTTCCTTTAATATTAATTTTTCAAAAAAAAAAACTTTTATTATGACTATGTCTTGCAATTTATGAAGATATTATAAAAACCGTTTCTAATTAAAAAAAACGGATTTTTTACCCGGTTTTTATTTACAAACCCGGGTTTTTTTGTTAATGGTTTAAAATGACGAAAATATAAAAATTAAATTTTTAAAATTTTGTTGTTACGAATAAATTGTTCGAACGCTAGGGGAACTGGTAGAGGAATCGCTGCGCCAATGGTCAGCAATGGGTTAAATTATTAAGCAATAATACGCTCTATGTTACAGGGCATGACAAAGAATTAATCGGTTGCATGGTAAAATTTGTTCTGTAATCTTTTCAAATAGATATTAAGTATTACAGGTTTCATGAATTACATTGTAACAGGGAGAGTTGTCTCACCAATGAAAATAAAAATTTTAAAACTTTACTTTTAAAACTTTTCCTATTTTCCTTAAAAACCTAAAAGGCTGTGGAAATCATTCCCTTTTTATGGGGGTGTATTTAATTTATTTTTTCTTTTCTTTTTTTTTTTTGTTTTGTTATTTGTTTCATTTAATTAAGCCATTAGTAAGTAACATTTGGAATAATTTTATTTATTTAGTTTCTCTTCTGTTTATTTGAATGCAGTTTTTTTTCTTCAATTTAATTCAAACTTTGTTTAATTTAATATTAAATGCATAATTTTTTTTTGAAGTTAAATTAATTGTAATCAGTATAATTATACAATAATGTTAATGTTATAATTTTTAATACATGTTTGTTTATGTAGTATGCATTTACTCTTTTTTCATCCCTTCTCTTCAGTTTCAATAGTATAATAATAATTTACAAATGGTTAATGTTGTTTCTTTTTAATATGTTTTAATTATTTTTTATAGAGCTTATTTTGTTATTTATAAATGTTTTTGTTTAGTTTTTAAGTGTCTTATTTGCTTAATTAATATTTAACTAAGAGATGTACATACAATTTAATTTACAATTTGTCATTAACTTTTTCAACTCTTTTTTTAAAAAAACGATTTGGTTAATAATTAACACAGTTTATAATTTAAATAAAACAAGTATTCAAGTTGGTGTAATATAATATAAATAATTTATTTTTAATAGCAAAAAGTTTTGATAATTTCTTTTCTAGAAACAAATTTACTTTTCGTTTTACAAACGAGGGGCAACGTTTGCTTAACAACTTTCAATTTACAAAATAAAAGAAGTAATTTATTGATTTTTAAGTGAATACATTTTGCAACAAAATTGAGAGAAATAAACGCCTACCTAAAGGTGGAGAAAATTAGTTGTTAATCACTTCACATAAATTACTTTTACTGAAAGGCATAACTTTCCATTAGTTCCTAATTTCATTCAAATTCATTTTCATTCCTTTTTTTGCATAAAAAATTAATTTGAAGAAAATTCCGAAGAAAACTTAAATTGATTGAAAAATTTACATACTATCGAGTGTGTTATTCATTATTTGTATTATCTTTATTTTCTGACATTGTGATGACTTTTAAAAAATAAAGCTTCTGAAAAAATATTTCTTATGTATGACTTAAATATTCATATAAAACTATCTTAAAAGAATATTGATATAATAAAACTCTAAAAAGATATTTCAACAAAAATTAATTTTCAACACACAGTCAGCCATACTCAAAGTGTTTTTATAAAAAGTGTTTTAAAGCCCTAAACTTTTCAGAATGGTGTCATAACATATTAGTTCTACTCACCTTCTGCAACAGCTAAACTCTAAAAAATTTTTGTTGCACGTTTAGATTCTGCTTAGCAGCTCTTCAGTAAAAAGCTTACGAACCCCCAATGCTTATAGACAAGCTCTCAATAGATTATTAAGAATTCCAAAACTACAATCACATCAAGCTAAGAAACATTCAGCAGAAAAGAACTTATTTCAAAATGTAATTTTTTCAGCAAGTACTTTCTTTACTTCACTAAAAATGTACCTTTTAATATGAGCTTTTTTCAAAATGCACTTTTTCAATATATATTTTCTTTCAAAAAATACTTTTTTCAAAAAGTACTTTTTCAATACATATTTTTTTCAGAAGGTAGTTTAAAAAAAGTTGTTTTTAAAAAGTACTTTTTTAAAAAGTACTTTTTTAAAAAATTCTTTTTTCAAAGGCACTCCTTTATAAAAGGTACTCCTTTTAAAATTTACTTTTTGAAGGGCACTTTTTTAAAAGATACTCCTTTTAAAATTCACATACTTATTTAAAAGGTACTTTTTTAAAAGATACTTTTGAAAAAAGTAGTTTTGTAAAAGATACTTTCTTAAAAGGTATTTTTTAAAAAGTACTTTTTTAAAACACCTTCTTAAAATGTTACTTATTTTTTACAGGTACTTTTTAAAAAAGTACTTTTTTAACAGGTACTTTTTAACAGGTACTTTTTTAAACGGTACTTTCTTAAAGTACTTTTTCAAAGTACTTTTTTAAAGCACTTTTTTAAAGTACTTTTTTAAAGTACTTTTTTAGAGTACTTTTTTAGAGTACTTTTTTAAAGTACTTTTTTAAAGTACTTTTTTAAAGTACTTTTTTAAAGTACTTTTTTAAAGTACTTTTTTAAAGTACTTTTTTAGAGTACTTTTTTAGAGTACTTTTTTAAAGTACTTTTTTAAAGTACTTTTTTAAAGTACTTTTTTAGAGTACTTTTTTAAAGTACTTTTTTAAAGTACTTTTTTAAAGTACTTTTTTAAAGTACTTTTTTAAAGTGCTTTTTTAAAGTAATTTTATTTTAAAATAATTTTATTTTAAAATAAAGTAGAGTACTTAAAAAAAAGGAGTTTTTTAAGAAGTACTTTTTCAAAAGGTCCTTTTTTAAAACGTACTTTTTCAAAAGTTTTTCCTTAAAGTTTTTTTTTCTAAACGTACTTTTTTTTAACAAGGCACTTTTTTTACAAAAGTATTTTTTCTCAAAATGTAGTTTTTTAAAAAGGTGCATTTCTTAAAACGGCAAATTTTTTAAAGAGAAACATTTTTGAAAAGGTAGTTTTTTAAAAAGGTTCTTTTTTTGAAAAGTATTTTTAAAAACATGTACTTTTTTAAAATGTACTTTCTCAGGAGGTACTTTTTGAAAGGTATTGTTCTTAAAAGTTTAATTTTTTTAATTATTTTTAATGTACTTTTTTAAGTTATTTTTTAAAAGGTACTTTTCAAAAAAGCACTTTTTGAGATACTTTTTTGGGGAGCTGTTTTACTTAAAAGCTACTGTTTAAAGATGTACATACTTTTATTTTAAAACTTTTTTTCGAAATTTAATTTCTTAAATTCTTTTTTTTAAAAGGTTTTTTAGTAAAAGGTACTATTTTTCAAAAATACACTTTTTGGTGCATTTTTTTAAAGTACGTTGGAAAAAACGTACTTTTCTAAAAGTTGTTTTTTCATAATATTTTTGTAAACGTAATTATTCATAGCGTAGTTTTAAAAAAAAATACTTTTTAAAAATTTACTTTTTTAAATTATCTTTTTAATGAGTACTTTTCTAAGAAGTATGGTTGTAGTGAAAATTATGCCAAGACAAGTTATAAATAAAATACACTATCAAATTATTAAATTTCATATTTATGATGTAGAGATAAAACGTTGCTGCTGTTAGATGTGCCTGAAATAGTTTTGATTAATTAAAATAATTAAAAAACTTTGTTTTTCTCCATGTCTTGTAGCTTCAATTATGTTTTCATTTATCTACTTTATCTTTGCTTCATGTATAATTTTGTGAATTCTATCTATACTTCTATCTTTCAGATATAATTTAATTAATATTTTTTTCATCACGATTTTTCTATTATTATTTATTTCATTTGATTACTGTTTGTCTATCTATAGACATAATTAAGATTTGCTCTGCTCCCCAGTGTATTAGTTGGAACTGTAAAAAGTATTTCTTTTTTTCTACAACTGAATAAATGAATTTCTTTCAAAGACACATTCAATTAACGACTAAAGCATTTTTGTTTATGATCTCTTTAGCATTAATATAAGTCATTAATATAAATGTGTGTTTGTTTTTGAACTTTTCTAAATGAACAAAAATTATTAACATTTCGTAAACAACCAACAAGGAGAGACAGACAACAACAATAGAAAACAGAAAGTTCGAATAACAAAACAAAAGTCTTAAATTAATTAACACATATTAAATATTTCTTTTAATTAGAAACGAGTATGACCTATTTTTGGGGATTGAACACGCTCGAAGAGGAAATATGAAGTCAATTTGTGTGTATGTGTGTGTGTGTGTGTGCCCATATTTTTGTTAAACAATAAAATCGAAAAGGATGTTTGTTTTGTTTGCTTTTTTATGACTTCTCCAACTGCTGTGATTAAAATATTATATTTCTTATTATTCTACGCATGATTTATAACTTCACGGAAAACAATTTTATTTTCTTATTAACTCATTCCATCTAAAAAAAAACATGCCATTAAAGCAATTAAAAATTTCATTTCATTTTTATTAATTGAGTTCAGTTAATTAAACTTTTGTTTAAAAAATTTATTGATTAAAGATTTTAATTCATGTAATTATATTCTTAATTGATTTTTGTTTTTTTTTTTTGTATTAAAAGTATTGATTAGAGAATAAATTTTTTCAGTGTTTATTTACGGCCTGTTGTTTACGATATTTAGTAAATGGAAATACGCTCATACCATTAAGATAAATCCTGAAGGAAATGTATTTGTAAATATTTACGATGTTGCGCAGCAATAATTAATTATTACACTAATTTTTCTAGCAAATTTCCATGGCAAAATATTTCTCCAAATACTTCATATTGTTAGGTTTTAACCTTTAAAAATTTAAAACAAAAACTCCGCAGTTCACATTTATTATCCAATCCGAACATTTCATTTACTCCACACTGATGTTAACAGCTATTAAACACACAATGTTAATATATTTTCTGCTGGAATACTACGATGTTAAATATTATGTTCTTCATATAAGATTTTTTATACTTATGGCCTGTTTCATGATATCGAAAGAAAATTTTCGATTTAAAATTTATATTGAAAACAAAAACTAGTTTTTATATTTTATATTTTTTTCAGTTGAAATTTCAATTTAGATATCGTAAAACAGGCCATTGAAGCTACCAGAAGAATATCAGCAACATTCAGAAAGTCTCAGCACATGCAATCGCCTCTCGATTATGTCTTTACTTCGGGTTACAATTTGTTTTAATGGTGTATGTGTGTATTGTGTACATATTTGTATGAATAACGCATCATCTGTATATTTGTTTTTCTTGTTTATGTCTGATATCTGCGTAGGCTTAAGAGTTTGTGTGGTTGTAGATTTCTTAATAAGTGGAATTTATAAGATAGAATTTTTTCTAAATTTTTCATTAAATTCCAGTGTTTTCCGACTCACCTGTGTAATTAAAATAATCGATTATTTTAATTAAATAATTATTAAAAAAATTAATTATTAAAAAAATTAATTATTCTATTATTAATTGTCTTTTGTCGCCAAAAAAGAGGCTTTTGTGACCTGATGTTTTAAGCGAAATTTTACAGCCAAATAATTCTTAAAAACAGTCATAAATATATGAGCCCCTTTCTAAGCAGTTGAATGATTTTTTTTACTTTTCTTGTATGTTGAAATATGTCACCCAAAATAAAATAAATTCGCTAAAAGAGAAGAAATCAAAAAATCGTCAAAAAACAAAAAAAAATTGTCAAAAAGTTAAAAAAATCGCAAGAAAGCGAAAAAAAACCAACAAAAGTAAAAAAGAAAAAAATACTAAAAAAATTGCCGAAAACCAAAAAATCGCCAAAGCGAATAAAAAACACTAAAACTTAAAAATCTGTAAAACTAAAAAATAACCGAATAAATCGCAAAAAAAGCGTCAAAACTAAAAAAAACGCTAAAACTAAAAAAAGTTCTACATTAAGATATTCGGTTATATAGGCTAAGGACAGAAAGAAAGGTCGCCAAAAAAAACTAAAAAAAAGTAAAAAAGAAAAATAATAATCAAAAAAAAAAACTAAAAAAATTGTCGAAAAATCGCCAAAACGAAAAAAACGCTAAAATTAAAAAAAACGAATAGAATCGCAAAAAAAGGTGTCAAAACTAAAAAAATCGTTAAAACTAAAAAAATCGACATTAGGTTCGATTTTATATAAGAAAAAGTTCGTATAGTATAACAAACGTCTGTGTCAAAAAGAAAAAAGTGCTTAAGTCGAGATATGCTATATATGGATAAAACTAAATATATTAGTCCCTTCTTAAGCATTTGCATGTATTTTTTTAGACTTTTCTTGAACGATGAAAAATATCAACAAAAATATAGTAAATTGATAAAATTAAAAAAAGTATCAAACGTCTAAATATCGCCAAAAAAAAACTAAAAAAAAATCGTCAAAAGTAAAAAAGAAAAATAATAGTAAAATAAATACAAAAAAAATTGCCGAAACCCGAAAAAATCGCCAAAACGAATAAAAAACGCTAAAACTGAAAAATCGCTAAAACTAAAAAACAAAATCTACATTCCGTAAGATATTCGATTATAGCTTTAAAGCTCGTATAGTATTACACATGATATTTGGCAAAAAGGAAAAAGTGCTTTAGTCGAGATAGGCTGATTTTGAGTTAATGGTACCTCCGTAATCTGCACATTCAAAAGTGCCCCTGTAGCTGGATTCTGTAACTTTTTTCGAACAGAAAATCCTAATATTTACAGACATATTTATTTGCTTGCGGTAACGATAATGTGATTCCGTAATTTTTTTTTACCATAGTCTCCAGCTTTATCTTACTCACCATTTATTCAATATTATGTGGTGTGTCTATATAGCAAATGTGAAGTAAGCGAAAAACACTAAAAATAATAAAGAAAATCTCAATGAATTTGATCTGGATCCGACAGCGAATAAAATATGTTGCCGAATAGCAAAGTCGATTAATTTTCGTTATATTTATTATAGTGGTACGATTATCGTAATAAAATTTACTGAATCCAGGTACTGTGGTCAAAATCGCAATTATGTTTGTTTGAAGGAAGTTATTGCACTATGACTTGCGTTTTATATTTTTTAGACTTTGAATCTCATTTAGAATATTATCTTAATTTAGGTTATACTTTGGTATATTTCATTTTAAAGGTCTTACTTATAGTATGTAGAACAATGTTTGCTTAAAAAAATGTTAACAAAGAATTTCCCATTTTAACTGTAAAAGAAATAAATTTGTTAAAATCGACTTGAAGGATTAAAAGAAATCTCCTGCAAAAAAGTAAAATATGACTTAAGCCCTTTTTCTTTATGACCTCAGATATAGTGTCCCTGCATGGCCCTTCGTGTGAGAGTCCAAGTTGTACTTTACTGAATTTATTTTACTTTGGCATAATACTGACTAGTGTTTTTTTAAGAAAACTAGCACACATAGTTATAGGGCTAATATGAAATATGCTTGATGTAATTGTAAGTTTCTGCTTTACAAAGCAAACTTTATAACCATATAGCTTAAGGATTCTGGTAATAGGCACTGCTTTAGACACTATCATTTACTCACCAACATAAAATTCACAAATGATTAAAATCTTAATACATTAATACATTTCTTAAATCTGAGAAGCCTAATTATGTAAGAAATTTTAAACTAAATCCAAATCCATAATAAAAATTATATATGTAATGCCAAATAATAGCAAGAGCCATGATATTAAAATTATTGCCTGGCACTGGGCAGATTTAAGTTATAAATATTTATGTTGACGACATAAATATTTACAGTTGAGTTCATGTTACATGTCTTGAAGCTACTTACATACAAGTAAATTAATAATAAATAAACAGAAACATATCAGTTGCGTATGATTGATATTCATTTGTTTGCCAAAGAAAATATTACTCATACGCCTAAGAGCAACATTATAAAAGGGATTGTATAGTAAGTACCCTTTATAATAATAAATCATAGCTTAAGGCAAAGTAGCTGGTTGGCTGGCACACTTCAACTTATTTAAATTTCAAACATTTATTGAACTTCTTGTGAAAATAGACTAATAGAATTTCAGTTTAATTTTGTTGTTTCTTGTTAGTACATATACCTTCCGAAAGGTATTATTTTCAAATAATATATTATAATATTTACTTTTTTAATAAACAAATTTCAACACATGCCCTAAGCATTTGCAAATCAATACATAAACAAGAAAAGTATACATATTTTATTTATAACTTTGGCAAAAAACATTTCACAATAGCAGGCTTTTTACACACACACACAGTTCATTCACACATACATAAATAATAAAACAAATCATAAAACTTAAATAAGGTTAGCAAATCGACAACCACAAAATTTCCTTTGTTTGCTTAGACTTTCAATCAAAACCTACTTCAATGTCTTCGAGAGGTAGTGTTAAGTAAGCACAACAATACATTTGCCAAATAATTTATTTATATTTATGCAAACTAAGGAGAAATATAAGTAATTGATTCCTGTTTAATGTATTGTAGAGCAGAAAAGAAAAATCAAATTGTAATGTTACAACGAGACAGAGGCTTGTTGAATAATTAATAACTTTTGCTGGCAAAACAGAAATCAATTTAAAACTAAACTACACATGCATACAAATATATGTAAGTGTATATTTGCTTATATTTTCGTTTTTCTTTAGCATTTTGCCAACAAAATTATGTGACCTTTCCTTACTAGCCAACATTTTCTAAGTCCTACACATACTTCTATATAGATATATAAAATCCCTGCAGTTGATATTTTCATACATGATAAATATTTTATTTCCAAAAACTATTTTTTTTTCGAAAGGTCAGAGTTCAAGAGAAATATTATTTCATGCATTATGGATGTGTTTTAATGAGAACTTTATTCCCCTTCTATTTTACCTTTTGTTTATGTATTTATTTAATAACTGCTGTAAAGTATAAAAAAAAATTATTGCCTACACATACGCGTTTTTCCAAATGTCATTGAAATTGACTTTTGAATTTTAATTTTTTTTTTGGCTAAAATTAAAATTAAAAAATTATAAAAATAATTTTTATATAAAAATAATTTTATAGTTTTTACTTAAGTTAGACTAAATAAAAACAAAACTAATTGATAAATAACACTGCACAATAAAGTCAAATTTTTTTTCAATTCAGCAAATCTTGATTGTGTGAAATAAAAACACACCCACGTTAAGTTAAGTACAAGTACACTAAGAGAAAAACGACGATCTAAATTTAAGAACAAAATTTTTGTATTTAGATCGAAAAAATCTTAATATTTTAATCTTGAAATTTGTTCGGTAAGATTGATAAATAACATATCATTTGTTATAGAATTTAATTAAAAATAAAAATAAGTACCAGAATTAAAGACAAAAAAAAATTACTAAATTTTGAGATTAAAGACGAAAAAATTTTTTTGCAAAGCTCAGAATTTTATGGAAAAATTTTAATTAATTTTAGGAAAACTTTACTTAATTATGAAAATATAATTACTATAAACTAGAAATTTAGTAAATATTTTACTGGTTTCAAGTAAAAAACAGCTTTGCCGCCATACGACAACTTTTTTTTATTCAAATTTAGACAATTTTCCAAAGTTTTAGTTATTTTTTTTTTTGAGTGTAGAAAAAGAAAATTCACTCATCTATGTATGTATATGTTCAGTTAAAAATTCAATTCATTCAATTCATTTTTAAGTTAGGGCTATTAATTGTTTAAATGATACTATTTTATTTTTAATTTTTTCAATTAATGCTTAACTAATTAAATTAATTAATTAGTTAATAAATTTTTTAATTCATATAACAAAATTTTAATTGATATGACAAAACAATTCAATTTGCTTCATCTGTATTTATGACATTGCGAATAAGTGTGTACTCACTGCATTTATGTATGTATTTGTATTCTTTTTCTCTTATTAAAAAACCGAGAATGAAGGGGTGAATTTAATTTCACAAACATATGTATGTATGGGTATGTAAGTGTGAAACAAAAATTAATATAAACTGCATAAAATGCATTTAATTTATTAAATAGCATACAAGTTTGCATAATCATAGACTACAAGTTATTTAAATTTTAATAAGAGTTTATTAGAATAATCAAAATTTACCACAACCACAAAACAAATAAATTTTAACGAATGGTCACTGGCGACGATAAACTCAACATGTTCGGCAAACAATTATTAAGATAAGCATTAAAATAATATGGATATTGTATTTCATTTGCTTATAAAAACATTTTGAGTAAAATTTTGCTTTGTTTCTTGCAACAAAAATATTTGTTTAATTAACAAACATTTAAGCACTAAGAAAAATGCCTTTGCTTGTTAGTCAATTAAAGCCCACAAATGTTTGCTACAAAATTTCTTAAATATACAAGTATGACAATATAATTTCAACAAAAGAAAGATTGCAGCATTTATTTAGTTATTATTAGTATTATTATTCTTGCACACAACTGCATTATGTGAGATAAGGAAAATATTGTGGTTGAAAGAACATAAATGTTATATTAGGAGTATTTTGAAATTAAATTAAAAATTTTTTTTCAGGAAAATATTAAATATTTAGTTTGTTAATGACTGACTAAGATTAAGCAATAGGCAACAGATTTAATTAAGTACGTATCTAAAGAGAGTATATTTATATAGTTTATATATGTATGTATATTTTTAATTATTTACAAATATTAAAAACTACTTTAAATTGAATATCATATTAGAACTTAAGATAACACACACACACACAAATAAACACACGAGTATGTAAAAAATTTTGTATTACATACGACTAACCCTTAATCTTTCTCTGGCACTCTATTTTCTATTTACATTCATTTTATTCGTCTCTTTCTGGAGCTCACACAAACACACACACACACTTACATACATACATACTCACATAAAAATGCTTATGTGCCTAAGGCTTCAGTCGTACTTTTTTTATTCTTAATCCATTTCACTCACTCATACTATTCATATTTAGTCATCCGTGTCTAATGAATTTTAGAGTTTGCTTAAACATAATTTATAACATATTTTTTCCTTCTTTTACTTATTTTCCTTTTATTCCTTATAGATACAGAATTTATATTTTTTGTTTTATTGCTTAGTTTTGTTAAGCAGTTTTTTTTCATAAAAATAATAACAACTAAAATACAAGATAAACAAGATAAGTTTCATGTTCGGCAGAATGATTTAAGTGGAAGTGGGTTAATATTAGGAGAGTCCCATGTTTGTTGGCCAAAAAAATAACATTCAACCTAAATAACAAAAAAGAAGCTGCCTAAAAGTCAAGAAGTAATTGTGTATGCTGAAATGAAATATTTCCAGTTTATCGAAGAAAATCAAGAATTCTCGTCTAACTGTTTATATTGAAAACTAAAACTTATTTGAGTGCTTCTGACTGTCCGTCACAGGCTATTTTCTGGAGAACCGTAAGGCAAACTCTTGAAATGTTCAAAAATGGTAAAAAAAAAATCCCAAAACTATAAAATCGCCAAACCGAAAAAAATAGCCAAAACCGGAAAAAATCGCCAAAACTAAAAAAAGCACCGAATTAAAAAAAGTTCAGCACTAAAATACATCGCCAAATTAAAAAAATTGCCAAAATGAAAAAAACGCCAAAATGAAAAAAACGCCAAAAGAAAAAAATTTCGAAATCTTCAAAAAATCGCTAAAAAGAGATAAAAACACTAAAACTAAAAAAAGCACCTAATTAAAAAAATTCCAGCATATGTAAGACTATACCAAAATGAAAAAATCGCAAAAATTGAAAAAATCGCCAAAATTAAAAAAAATCGCCAAAATTAAAAAAATCGCCAAAGGTAAAAAATTTTAAAAACTTAAAAAAATCCCTAAAACGAGATAAAATCACTAAAACAAAAAAAAGCACCAAATAAAAACAAACGCAAAAAAAAGCCAAAAACGCAAAAAAAGCCAAAACTAAAAAAACACTGGAAATATCCCAAAAATGATAACGTTAAATCGCCAAAATTAAAAATTCGCCAAAATTAAAAAAATCGCTAAAATTAAAAAAATCGCCAAAAGAAAAAAATTTCAAAAACTTAACAAAATTGTTAAAACGAGATAAAAGCACTAAAACTAAAAAAATCACCAACTGAAAAAAATGCCAAAAACGCAAAAAATAGCTAAAACTAAAAAATATATTAATAAAACGCCCAAAACCGAAAAAAAATCCCAAAAACAAAAAAAAATCAAAACTATATATTATGTAGGCTGAATTTCATATAGTTTTACATATCTAGAGTCGCACTTTACTGAATTTATTTTATTTTCAATATAAATAGGCAATCGGTCTTTTTATTTTGAGAATATTTTATTCTAATAAACGGCGTCTCTAGAGAAAGTTTACATTTGTTGAACTTACTGCAGGGGCGCAACAATTCTGAGCAGCCTGTGAGGTATGATATTTTTTATGGTGTCTCCAGGAAGCGTTTCTCAGACATGAACCGTGCGCCACCTACCTATGATGCACCAAACAAACTTCTCATTCAAAAATGTATCCAACATTTTGTAGAGATCCACTGGGAAACGAAAAATCTAAGCGTTAAAGAACATCAAAAATTACAGAAAACGTGTTAAGTGTTAAACAGCATGTTTGTGACGGTCCTAAATTTTTAGTTGTGAAATGCTAAAAGAACTCTAAAAGAACCCTCCCTGTTTCAAAAAGAAAAATTTTTTATCAAAAGACAATATACCTAAAGAAAATTAATACCCCAATTCAGTAAAAAGATTTAGGAAGTTTTTGTTTGAAAATACTTTTGAGTTTTTTGTTTTGAAGTCTCTAAACTATTTTCTTCAAAAATGGTTGTTGTCTTTGATAATGAAAAATAAAAAATATTTTTATCATGTTTTTAAAACATAAAAATTTAATTAAAATATTATGCAATAGTTTAAAAAATATATCAAAAAATATGTGTTGGATATAGTGTTGGGAACAAAATCATTAATCAAATACACAAACCTTCTAGCATAGACAATAAATAATAATTGTTTCAAAGAATCACAACTGCTGCTTTTTTTCGTCCATAGACAAGACAATATAATCGTCGAACAGATTTAGGACATAAATTAGTGCCAGACTGAAAGCTCCGGGATGCCAGATTCCCCGGAAAATGTATTTTCCGAAGAGTTCCAGATGCAGTGTTCACACTTTGTTTATACGAGTCTTATAAACATTTTTGTTTGATGGCAAATAATTTTGTTTTCTCAGAACCATTTGTTTCTTATTTAATTTTTTTGCCAAATCTAAAATATTTTTTAATCACATTAGGACAATAGAAAATATTTTACGAATTTCGTGAAATATTTCTCTGCTATGACGGTGTTTTTTTAGCTGCATGAATGAGAAATAGCGATACCTGTAGTGCGATTCACTAACTTTTTTTAACGATATTCACATCGTTAAAGAAATTACAACGAAAATTTATCGACTTTGCTATTCGGTAACATTTTTAACGATATTCGCTGTAGCTTAGTGTCAGCTGTGTCGTTATTTAAGCGACAATAATGTATGGTGCTGTTAATTTTATCGACAAAAATCAACAAAAAATATTAGCTGAGCCCTATCGTTAAAAAGTCTTTTCAGAATCACACAATCATTATTTTAAGCGACAAAGTGTATAGAAAAAAATTGCAACTGTCGGATCGTTAAAAATTACTGAATCACACTACTGAAAATGTCAAATTGTGTAAACATTTTTGCTCCGTAAGGTTTAGAAAGTCACTATGAACCGCTTAACGCCAGAACAACGCTTCCAAATAGGGGAAATTTACTTTGAAAAAAAAATTAATAAATCTGTTTGCGATGTTAATTTTACCGCTTCACATAATCGGCCCAGTGAGCCAGCAATTCGTGTACTTATTAATTGTTTTCGCATTAATCTTACTCTTCTCGATTCAAAACTATCAACAAGACAAAGAAATTTTGAGTACTCGGTACTGATTTTTCGAAAAGCATTAATAAAAAAAGGTCGTGGAAACACAGCATAATTTTAAAGCGTTCTTTTTCCTATTTTTTTTTCTTAAATAATTTTATGAAACTGCATATAAACAGCGTTAGATCGATACACTCAGTCAACTGTGATATCATGATTAGAAAGAGAGAGAGAGAGCAATCTGATTAAAAATGTCGTGGAAACACACTATAATTTTAACAACTTATAAAGAGCGTTAAATAGATGCAATCAGTCAGCTGTAATGTCATGATTAGGGGAGAGAGAACCACGTGATTAAAAATGTCTTGGGAACATAGCAATTTTAAAACGTTCTTTTTTTCTTAAGTTTTTATGCAGCAACACTCGAAACGAATAGAAATAATTTTTTGAAACAACTTAAAAAGAGCGAAACACACTATAATTTGAAAACGTTCGTTTTCATATTTTTTTTATCTTTATAAATCTCAGCATGGGACTCTTCCTTTTTATCAAAATAAAAATATTAAACCAATTAATAAATATAAATTCAATGAATATATATAAATTTCAGTTTTCTAATTTTTTTTCTTTTTGTAATATAAATTTCCTATATATTTTTAATTTCGATTCTTGAAATACACGTAGAAGAGTATTTGGTATGAGCTAAGAGAATGAGTGAGAGTAGTTTCTTTTTTTATTACTAATATAATTTATGTTTATTATTATACTAAAGTTTTAGTTTAAGTCGTTTAGCATTTAGTGTTAGTTGTTGTGTGTAATTTGTTTTATTGTTAGAATTATTTTTCGTTTTTTTTTCTGTTAGTATCAATAGTTGTTAGTAAGAATACTTGTATAAAAAAAGGAGCGCGAGGATATTCAATCGATGATGCGTCATCGTAATTTACGGCCATTGGAGTGGACTCACCTTATATCGGATTCACTGAAATACTCGTATGTTGAAGTTGTTGATTGTAAGCAAAAATATTTGGGAACATCTAAACAGCAGCAACAAGATGAAATGTCAAACAAGCAGATAACTGATGGAAGTGGTAGCGACGCTAATGCTGCTCTTGATGATGCTGCTGCTGTTGCTGATGATTTATTTTTATATAAATTATATTCTTTAGAATGTAGAAGGTAACACCAAAGATCTAAAGCACAAGGATGTGTATAAGTTGCCGATAATGGCAGTGTTGACAATGATGAAAAAGATGATGATGCTGCTACTGCTGCAAATGATTGACGCTTACACGTAGATGTAGCAGCAGTTTTTGTTGAAGTTTTCTTAGTCGTAATGGTGGTAGTGTTAGATTGTTGTAATATGTTACGTGTCATATGATAATTTTCACGCAATTGCATATAATACTCGTAACAACATGTTGTTGTATTGTTGTTTTTATATTTATTTGATTTTGTTGTTGCTGCTACTACTACTACAGCTGCAGTTGCCAGTTTTCTATTATTTTGTTTTGTATTTTTAATCCCAGTATGTGTTAATAGTTTAACAAACCCAGTCAGCGGTACGAGTATCAATAGCAGAAATCTTAACAATTGTTTACTGGCTTCTATCACATAACCACAGATTCTTGAGCAGGTCGTACAACCGGCAGCTTTATGAAGCGCCTGGCATATGCTAAGGTAAACAAGTACATTAACAGGTACACTGAGATATAATGACTTGGAGACATTCGATGATGTGCTAGGGCCGCGCGCTGCATTGCTGCTGGGAACTCCCCTGGAAACAGAATGAGAAACACCTGTTTAATTTACATCTTTTTTGCTGTTCTCCAACTCAAGCATAGTTTTTTTTTGTGACATTATTACTGTGGCAATAAGGATAAAGTGCTTAAGTCATACTTTACTATTTTGCAGGAGATTAATTTTAAACTTTTAAATCGATTTTCAGAAATTTATTTTTTTTACAGTTAAATTGGGAAATTCTTTTCTCACTTTTATTTCTTTTAGGAATTCCTCGTTCTTTATACTATAAATAATAGTTTCAGTTTTAAATATGCCACAGCATAAGCTAACTTAAGCTTTTATTAAAAATGGTATGAAAAGTCGAAAGAATGCAATTAGCATTTCACTGCACTATAACTTGCTGAAAAATCCTACAAAATAGTTAATATTTTTCTCTGAGGTACTTTTGAATATGAAAATTACAATGGGCTGCACTAACTCAAAATCAGCTTATGTCGACTTAAGCACTTTTTCCTTGTTGTCACAAACTTAATATCGGTGTTATGTTACATAATTATTGATATATATATATATATATATATATATATATACTATAGTGTAAAGTAATGACGACTAGATTACGCTATGTCTTTTCTATTTTTTCATTTTGCTTAAGTACTCAGGACTTCATTGCAGTGAACCAACGATAATCGGTATATTTGACCGATAGTGGGATCTCGGCGTAAGACTCTTTGTTTTTTCTTTTTTTATTTTTTAAGTGGGCGGTCCACGCCCATTAACATTTAACTGAATATGTTACAAAACTTTTCACACATTTTGAACTCTTTAAATGTCACGCTATGGTGTTTAAAAGTGGGCGGTACCAAGCCCTTTAAAATTTAAGTTAATACATCATATAGAGCCTTATTTTCGATTTTATTGTATACAACATAAACTAAAGTTTTCAGGAGATGGTTTTTTAGGGTTCCGTACACCAAAGGTGAAAAGGAACCCCATTGTCTTGGCTATGTTGTCCGTCTGTCCGTCACACGCTATTTTCTCAGGAACCGCAAGAGCTACGGTCCTGCGAGTTAAATTATATCCAACTTCTCCTCTCAACAAAATATATTTTTAATTAATTGTCAAAATTTCGGAAGTGGTAATGAAGCCTTTGTAAAAAACGACAAAATGAAAAAATCGCCAAAATGAAAAAACGCCAAAACCGAAAAAAATTAAAAAAAATCGTCAAAATTAAAAAAAATCGCCAAAATGAAAAAACGCCATAAGCCTAAAATAAATCGCATATACGAAAAAAAGTTTCAAAACTAAAAAAGCGCCTAAATGAAAAAAAATTACCTATATGAAAAAAAATCGCCAGAATTAAAAAAAGCCAAAATTAAAAAAAAACGCCAAAATTAAAAAAAACCACCAAAATAAAAAAAATCGCCAAAATGAAAAAAACGCCAAAATCGCGCAAAAGGCGCCAAAACTAAAAAATCGGCCAAATGCAAAAAGTCGTCAAAATTTAAAAAAATCGCCAAAATTAAAAAATGCCATTAGCCAAAAAAATCGCAAAAAACGAGAAAAAAGTGCCAAAACTAAAAATTTGTCGGAATGAAAAAATCACCTTTACGAAAAAATCGCCAAAATTAAAAAAAACGCCAAAATTTTAAAAAATCGCCAAAATAAAAAAACCCCATTAGCCAAAAAAATCGCAAAAACGAGAAAAAAGTGTCAAAACTAAAAAAGTGCCAAAATGAAAAAAAATCGCCAGAACTAAAAAAAAACGCCAAAATTAAAAAAAATCGCCAAAATAAAAAAAATTCCCAAAATAAAAAAACGCCAAAAACCGAAAAAAATCGCCAAAACGAGAAAAAAAGTGTTAAAACTAAAAAATCACCAAAATTAAAAAAAAACGCCAAAAAACCGAACAAATCACGAAAACTAAAAAAAATCGCATATATCAAAAAAAAAATTTCCAAAATTAAAAAAAAGCGCCAAAACCGAATAAAATTCCAAAACTAAAAAATTGCCAAAACAATTTTTTATATAGGCTAAAGTTCGTATTGAATTAAATATCTAGTGTCCGTAAAATTAAAAAAAAAAAGTCGTCAAAACGAGAAAAAAAATGCCAAAACTAAAAAAGCGCCAAAACTGAAAAAACCCCAAAACTAAAAAAAGGCTCAAAACCGAAAAAACGCAAAAACAAAAAAAGTGTCAAAACAATTTTTTATATAGGCTAAAGTTCGTATTGAATTACATATCTCGTGTCCTTACGGAACCCTGAATTTATTTTTAATTCTAGTAAAAAATTTATTTTGGACTCACTTATAAACAATTTTTACGAAAGAGAAAACTAAAACACAATAAACTTCAAGCAGCTGCGTATTACACTACACTTTGAAAATATTAACAAGAAAATATTTTCCATCAACCACATCAAAAATCCTTGAAATTTCAATTGGCTCCTCAAACTGGGTGTATTTTTTAACAAAAACGCTAATGTTCTGCAAAAACTTAAAGCAAACTTTTGCAAACCACAAAATTCTTACATAAAGGTGCATAAAAAATTTTATTTTGTATCTTTTGCATTGTACACCACACATTTTCGTAAGAGTATTAATTCTCAGTTGATTGAACTGCCACTAAAATTATTTCAAGCAAAACTTACACAAACTAAAAGTATTAAAAATGTTTCCTAGCCACACCTTATATTATACGAGGACTTCATAAAAATTTAACAACACTTTTCAAAAGAAAAAAAAATCGTAATCATTGAAGTAGAAAATGATAAATCAATACTGCTTTATATCGAGACTTAAAACAGATAACAAAAGAAACCATTTGCGGTATTAAAACTGCATAGAAAAACTGAAAAACTGCAAGAAAAAATAACAAGTATAAAATCTTCTTTGAAATTGTAAAACAGCAAATTTGGGTCAACATCAATTTTGTTAAGTGTTATGGCTTAATTGTTGCAGAAATATTTTAAACTATTTTTTATCGTTACCCTGTCGTCAACCTTTTTTTTAAGACACTAAACAATGCAGCAACTTCTTACTACTCATTGCATGATTTTCGATTCTTTTAATTCACTTCAGTGTTTTTATGTGTATATATAAAAGTTATAGTATGAGTGAGTTAGTCTATATACATACGTTAATGTGTCTGTTCAAACATTTTTAGTATACTTACCATTGAGCACGTGAACGGTAACACTTTTGGGTTTAGCATTCGATGGATTACATTGATAATGGCCAGAGTCTGATGGCCGTGCAGATTTAATCAATAAAAATGAGGTCGTTGTTTCGCCTTTATTTGTAACAACCGAAACACCACCGCGCGGTGAATCATAGTTAATAATCTGCAAGTAGCAACAACAAAAAAATGCAAAATACTTTAGAATCAAAAGATTACACTTGTATGGTGTGTTAGCGGTTTTTTTAAGTAACCGCATATGTCTAATGTATAAAAATAAATAATTTTTAATTTTTTTTTTCATTATTTTAATTAAGCTTTGATAAAAAAGAATTTATTGTTTGTTTTCAATAAAATATCATTATTTAATTTTTTTTTGAGTCAATAATTTTACGAAAATACTTTTTTTAGTGTCGACTTATATGTGACCTTAATTAATAAAGTGATCTAAATAAATCTTTAAAAAACTTCAATAATCGAAACTAGTACAACTCTAAATTAAAACTTAGCACACAAAAAACCAACAAAATTTTAAGAAAAATGTGACTTAAACCACTTTCATAATTAAGGGCACGTAAGTGTGTCCCATTACAACATTGAACCACTGTACTTAAAAGTAATAATAGTTTTAAAATAAGCTAGTAATTTGGCTTTTAAATATTGGCTTATGAATTTAAAGATAGGAAATTTTTTATACATATGTACTAACAACTTAGCACTAAGCATTAGCGCAATGAAAATCTAGTACTAAAAACGTTATACTAATGTTTTAATACAAATTTTGACAAATCAGTGTTATTACTATATTTTAGTACTAATTTTTATTTTAAAAAAAATATTACTAAAATTTTAGTACTAAATTTTTAGTACGATTTTTTTTCAGTGGAATAATTTTTAGTGTTAATCTGTTAGTACTGTAAACTCTTAACTTTAACTTCATAAGCCAGTGTTTAAAAATAACTTACCTCCTGTTTCCACGAAGCGGACGTGCGACTTGAGTAGAAAATTTATATGAAGGGCACTGATTTTTTTAATGATTTTCATGCGAATTTTCTAGACGAGTTTGTAGAAATGAGGAGATTAGTCTGTAACAGGTTGTTTATTCATAATTAGAATTTTTAGTCAAATTAATTTTGTTGCCACTTTTTAGTACAAATTTTTGGTACCAACTTTTTGTTTTAAAATATTGATAATAAGTCGGTAACAAAAATTATTACTCAAATATACATATTAATAAAATTGATTTGACAAAAAATTCTGTTTACAAAAAAAAACCAGTGCCAGACCAAGTTTTTTTTTAAACATTGCCTTGTGGATTTTTTGGTTAGGACATTTAGAGTATTAAAAACTTAGCAGTAAATACTAATGCAATGAAAATGTGTACTAAAATTTTAGTTTGGAGATTTAAAGTACTAACAACTACAACACTAAATACTAATTCAAAAAAATTTAGTACTAAAAATTTAGTACTAAAATGAAAAAAATAATGATTAGTAGAAATTAGTACTAAAATACAGTAAAAATCTTTATCTGCCGAAAAAAACTTTAGTCACAAAAATACAACCTGTTCCAAAAAGTGTTTGTACTAAAAATGAAAACTAAAATAAAGTAATAACATTTATGCGGCAAAAAAAACTCGTTACAAAAATGCCGCCTGTTGCAAAAAGAGTTCGTACTAAATATTAATGTTGATAACACTTATTTGGCAAAAAAATTTCTTTGGAAAAATACTACATGTTCCTGTTTTGAATAATGAAAAGCCTCTACAAGGCTTTTTATGCCTTTTACGTTTTTATTTAAAAATTATTTATTAATCTTTTAATTATATTTTAATGTTCCTAAACGAATCTCAAAACTAAAATTGGTACAATGAAAATTTTAGTACCAAATTTTTAGTACTAAAATTTTAGTACCAAATTTTTAGTACTAAATTTTTTTTCTTAAAATTTAATACTTAAATAAAGTAATAAAATTTATTTTCCAAAAAAATCTAGTCGTAAGAATACAACAGGTTCCAGTTTCGAACAATTAAAAGTCTGAACATGGCTTGACATAAATAGTTGTCAATATTGAAATATTGACAACAACAATTCATACGTTAGGAGGTTTTACTAAGAAATCATATTTCAAAAAGGAAATTAAAGCAAAAACGTTTTTAGGCTCGCAGCAATATGAAACTTCCCTGTAGCCGTAATAGAGGCAAAATCTAAAACGATAAAAATTCCTTAAACTGGAAAGACTCTTTGCTCATACAGAAATAAAAAAGGAATAAAACAGAGAGAGAAAAACCATAAAAGAAATTTAAATATGAAAAGAATACCGGAACTGTGTATTGTATCTGCTTGTCAATACCAGCTAAAGTGGGCAAGCTTAAAGAGTTTTCCTTGCTTTCTTTTTTTGTCATTTAATTCTTGAGTGACAATAACAGGAAAATGTAAAAACTAAAGAATCCCCTGGTTTAAAGAAGCCATTCAATTTCAACTTGAATAAAAAAAAAAATAAGCAATAAGAACAAACAAAAAAGTATTTCAGGGACTTACAAGAAAAGATAAAAAAGGATTAGAATGTATTTTAGACATATTCGTACATACGAAAGAACATAGAATGCGATAGACACAAAGAGGTAAAGATAAAAAATAGCTGTCGCAAGTACAAGCGTGCACACTAAGAAACTTACCGCATTATTATGATTCCAGAATATGTAGGCAGGAGGTTCGGGTGAGTTTAAGATAACGCAGGTTAGATTAATAGTAGAACCGCTTTCTATATAAAGATCGGGAGCACCTATAATTTCTGTAGAAGGTTCTGTGGGAGATAAAGCAAACAAGAAAGACATACATAAATTTATTATGCCATTAAATTTAGTTAATGAAAAGAAAAATTTTGTTTTTAATAAAAAGAGTTTCTTTAATTCTATTATTCTACAAACGGGACTTACCCACAACATTCAGGTGTATGTAATGGCTCATATGTGGCGTTGTTGATACTTGACACTCATATATTCCCGAATCCCTGTGCTGTGGATATTTTATCTGCAGTATCCAGTCTTCAGTCTGCGGCTGATGTATTGCACGAAATCTTTGATCTGATGTGTAAGTATACCGGCCTACTGTTAGCAAATGTATATCACGA
This sequence comes from Tachina fera, assembly GCA_905220375.1. Lineage (NCBI taxonomy): Eukaryota > Metazoa > Arthropoda > Insecta > Diptera > Tachinidae > Tachina > Tachina fera. Next base: position 185,950,562 of record LR999963.1, read on the forward strand.
TGCCGCACCCAAGATACTTGTAGCAACATCTGCAATAAAATATAGAAAATGTGTTTTGGTATTTGCATATTTTCCTTTAAATTGTTTACTAAGTATGTAACTAATTTAAAAGTCAAAATAAATGTTATCTTAAAACCAAAAAGCTTAAGTGGGAGGGGGAGGGAGAAAAGCTTGTCGCATGTGATGTTGAGAAAATGTTTGAAAACAAATCTTTAACAGAAAGAAATAGTAACCCTTATTTACAGCAAAAGTTTCAAATATTTTTTTAACCTTTACTCAAAGCAAAAGTTTTTAATTTTTTTTAGGCAAAAGCCCCAAAATCGACAACTCTTTCTAAGTAATTGTTTATCAGCAAAAAAATATATGTATATAAAAATCTATTAATAAACGATTTACTACAAATGACACATTGCAAAGAATCTATGATATCTATCGTAAAGAATCAATAAAGATTTATCTGGCTAAGACCTTAAGCTTAAATAAGACGTTCCATACCATATTTTCATAGCCAGAAACAAAAGAAAAATTCAATTGGTTTATATGGTTAGGGCTATAGCGTTATGGCGAGTCACCTACAATTAAATACAGTGATGCATATAAATTTAGTTCGATAAGCTTTTTTGTATGGTTATAGTTATGGTTATGACACTTTTAATTTAACCTTTAAAGTCGAGTCACATAGAATCCATCATACGTTACAAGGCGCTTTTTTAACTGACAGCTAAGTTGAAACACAGGGTTTCTTATAAGCTCCGTCACATTCAGTACATTCTCCGTCAACTACCTTGTGTTGGGAAAATATAAAATTTTAGCGTACATTAAATACTTTGGCAGTTATTGGTTGGTTTTTTTCAGGGGTCAGTAAACCAAAGCGGTAGCTTTCAACAACAAGATAAAATCGCCAAACGAAACAATTGTCAAACCAAAAAAAAATCGCCAAAAACCGAAAACTCGACCAAACTTTAAGAGCGACAAAACTAAAAAAAAACAGATTAAACAAAAAATCACCAAAAACCGAAAAAATCGCCAAAAACGAAAAATTCGACAAAAAACCAAAAAAATATGCTAAACAAAATTAATCACTAAAACGAAAAAAATCGCCACAACTAAAAAAAAAATAGCTTAAACAAAAAATTTCACCAAAAATCGAAAAAATTGCCAGAAAACTGAAAATATCGTCAAAACGAAAAATTCGACAAAAAACTGAAAAAATAGTCTAAACAAAAAAATCACTAAAAACTGAAAAAAAAAATCGCTACAACTAAAAAAAATAGCTTAAACAAAAAATTTCACCAAAAAACGAAAAAAATCGCCAAAAACTGAAAATATCGCCAAAACTACAGGAGCGACAAAACTAGAAAATAGCTAAACAAAAAAGACACCAAAAACCGTAATAATCACCATAACCAAAAAATCGCCAAAAACTGAAACAAATCGCCAAAACCAAAAAATGCCATAAATAAAAAAACATAAACAAAAAAATCACCAAAAACCGAAAAATTCGCAAAAAACCGACAAAAATCGCTGGAATGAAAAACTCGCCAAAAAAACGAAAAAATAGCCTAAGCAAAAAAAATCACTAAAACCGAAAAAATCGTCAAAAACCAACAAAATCGCCTCAACTAAAAAATAGCTTAAAGAAAAAATCACCAAAAAGCGCAAAAATAGCTAAAACGAAAGATTCGCCAAAAACCGAAAATATCGCCAAAACTACAGAAGCGACAAGACTAAAAAAAAATAGCTTAACAAAAAAAACACCAAAAACCGAAATAATCATTAAAACCAAAAAATCGCCAAAAACCGAAATAAATCGCCAAGACGAAAAAAGTCACCAAAAACCAAAAAAGTCGCCATAACGAAAATGTCGCCAAAAACCGAAAAAAACAACAGACAAAAAAAGGTAGAACAGAAAATCGCCAAAAACCGAAAAAAGTCCCCAAAATAAAAAAATTACCAAAAACCCAAAACAAAAATACGGAATGCTTAAATTTAAAAAATAAAATTCTACATCAGGTAAGATATTCGATTATATAGGCTAAAGTTTGTATGCCATATATTACATATGTATGTAATGTACGTATGGAACCCTTTACTGAATTTATTTTGGCATGTTCTGATTTAGATTTTTGTGTTTTGTGAGAGCAAAAATAAAATAAAACAAAACTAATAAATTAAATATATAAGAAAAAATGTTTTGCCGTCAACAAAATATTCATTGTGTCAACTAACTCCGCCGTTGCATTAATGTCAACTGAAAAAGGCGATGCGTAACGTATGAACCATTCAATCTGACTCCGCCCTTAGAAAATCAAAGTGTACACATATTTTTTTAAAGTTACTAGTTTTAAGCTGGCAACACTGCGTTTAAATGCAGCTAATTCGATCAATATAAATATTAAACGGGCCACCCACTTACAATATAATTGTGCAACTTTTCGTAGTGTATAATATGACATACACATTGGCGATATAATGTGTATGCCATATTTGAAGGTGTTACAGTATATCAGCAAATATCAAAAGACTTTTGATTTTTATTGTACAATCAAGATAATTGTATAATGTGGTGGCAACATTGTTCAATGTTGTTTACTTTTCACTGCTAGGAAAATTGGGCGATATTTTTTTTTTTTTTTGAAAATATTGTGCCATTTATTGCATAGTATAGGTCAAGCGACATTAATGTGTACAACAACATATGCAATAATATTGTATAATGGATGTGGCCGCTTTAGCAAAGTTATTTGACCCACTACTTCGAAGAAAACAGACTAGCTTGCCATCACGTAAATCGTGCATTAACCACATCAACATCCTTCGAACTATTATGGAATAGTCGGGCGAAAGAGATTTTTTTTTGCATCTGGTATTTATCGACTTCGGGAAAGCGTATGGATCCCTGGCAGATAAAGGAACCTTCAGCAAAAATAATTATTCCCATTATAACGGCTTTATATGGCAATGCAAAATTTCGCGCATTCACATATAATCAACCATTATTACTCCTTCTTTGTTTGATACGTTAATGAGACTCCATTATAATTAAAGATATATAAGATATATAGTTAAAAGTATAATTCAAAATCGTGAAACTAATATTATTTGAAATATTTTAATAGTAAAAAAATGTCTTCTAGAATTTTTGTTTAATTTTGTATTTTTATGGCGAAAATAGGTTAAGAAGGAAATTTGAAGAACGTCCAATATGTTGCCAATAAGAGATTCAAGTTAAAAAACCTATTTCACTTACAATATTATAGGATTAAAAATAATAATTGACTCAAAGATTAACAAAATTTAATGGAAAAAACGATGATAATATAACTATTGAAAAAATTGCACTACGGCAACATTGATTTGATAAAACCGCAGGGTTACCTTAAATCTGTTCTGCTAGCAGATATAATTTTTTATTAAGAATGAATTTTACAGTTAACATTAATAATTACATTTAATTAATAGTTTTAATAGAGATTCAACATACATATATGTAACAAGGGGTGATAAAGGGTTAAATGTATGTAAGTGGTTATACAAAGAAATGTTTGCAGCAAACATTAAAGGCCCAGCTTTCTCATGTATTGGCTTTCCAATAGCTACGTCAAGCTTTGCTTAAAACTTTGTTCAACTTTTAAACATTCGGAAATAATCACACAACAAAAATTTTGGCCATACTTAATAAAGAAGTATGTATGTATCAGAGCTGTAAAAAATTGCAATCAATTGTCATTGCAATCAAATTAATTTCATCCATACTGATTGCATTCTTTTGATTTCAAAATGATTTCAGATTTCAAAATGAAATCATTACAAGATTGCAATCTTTTGTGATTGCAATCATTTTGAAATAATTTTTTTAGAAATCATTGATTGCAATCAATTTAATTACAATCAATAAAATATTGTAGAGTGCTTAGAGAGGTTGAGTTTAAGCTTGCAGTTTTGACATTTGTGTCCTGAAAATGCACGGGCTATAGGATCCTCCATGGATACTCCTCACATTTTAGTGGAAATTACTAAATTTTGTGGTGGAAACCAACAAATTCTAATGCAAATCTTACCGGGAAAGTGAAAATAAAAATATTAGTTTCGTGCCTTTAGTGGAAAAAGTAATAACAAACATAACATTAAAAAAACAATGTGGAAAATATTTTAGTTTTCATAAATTTGAGCATATTTTCCAATAGATAGCTGTCTGTCTGTCAGATTTATTTCTAGAAGAAGGAGTTTTATTTGAAGAGAACGATTATTTTGATTCTGATTTCATTTTCATTGCACTTAAGATTTAATTGCAATTAAATTAATTGCAATCAAATCAATTGCAATCAATTGATGTATAAATTAATTTCAAAAAAATCTATTGCAATAAAAACCGTAAATTAATTTCATGATTTCAATTTGAAATTTGAAATTTCAATAAAAAAATTAGAAATCATTGACGTGAAATCAAGTGACTGCAATTAAATTGATTGCAATCTTTTACAGCTCTGGTATGTATGTATGTATGTACATATAAATACAAGTCCTTCACACATACTGACAGGAATAATTTGCAAACTTTGGAAAACTTTTAATTTACATATGTATGTTTCGTGATAAACGCCTTTCTTACATGACAACAAAAAAAACTTGTTCACTGCCAACACCGCTCAAGTGGGTTTGTAATTAAAGTGTGCGTATTGCAAAGAACGATTTGCTTTCAAAACATTTGTTATCATGTTCGATGTGACCCTTGTTTATTTCACAAGAACAACAAAAACACCAACTGTTAATGCAAATACTTTGTTTTGATTTCTTTTTTTTTATTTTGTTTTTACATATCAAACAAGTTTTTATTTATTCCACACACACAAAAAAGAATAAACAATTTTTAGACACTCAATCAAACTCACACTCATAGACAAAAAGGTGAACTTATTTTCAGATAAACAAACGTGTACGTAATACGTACTACGTATATACATCAGTGTTGCCAGAAGCAGGGAAGTAAGTAGATATTTTTGCATAGAAATTGCACCAAGAACTATTTTCAAATGAGCAAGCATCATAAGACTAAGTTTAGAAACCCCTAAGCATTTTCAAAAAGTTTTTTTTTTGTCAAGTTTAATCACTAAAATATTTAGGAACTTTTCTTAGTATGCATAAGTATTTTTCAAAAGAAATGACTGGCAACACTGATATGCACACACAATCACACTCAATACATTTAAAGCACACAGTAGGGAAATAACTTTTAGAATTTTCGGAAATATAAACAATTTCATAGCATACCCTTGGGGAGTATAAAAAATTACTTGCCACGTCTAGAGAAAGGGTTCATTCAGCAAAAAAAAGAAGACAATGCAGCTTATTTTTAATTTTTAAAAACCCAATTTATAAGTGAAATATATTATTTAAACTTGACTGCAATCTGCAGCTTAAAAGCTTTAAAATTAATTTTTTAGATATTATAAAGATCATGTTGACTTCAGAGAATCTTATTGCTCTTAATATTGAATTTAAAAAATTGGTTTAGTAATATGGCATGTGATTTGGTGGTGTAATGACTTTCCCTCTCTTAACAAATCATAGGCCAAGTATGTTCCAGGGTACTTTTGGTAGAATTGCAAAACTTAGCCTCCCTAATATATTTCTAATTATACATATTAGCAATTTCTTATATTTTACAACATATTTATTATTCTTTTTTTGTTTCCATTTAATCACACATATGCATTTGACTAAACGTTTTAAGTGTGTATAATTGAGAGGTGGAAAGTTTTTGTGTTTGTTTGTGCAACCATAGAAACAGTTTAAAAGTTTTTTATTCACAAAAGAATAATTATCACCTGTCGGTTTTATATGAATTAAATGTACATACATATGTGTATGTACATTGAATACGACTATTTATAAATGTGTGAAAATTTTTTCTCTTATATTGCGCCAACACTTCTATTAGTTAGTAGCAGCCACTGATAACCCAGCAAACACCAATTTTATTATTCGAGATATTAAACGTTGTTAGAGTGTGTGTAATGTTTTAGCACTTATCGCCATATTCATAAAATTTTAAATGAATTTGAAATGTTTTTTATTTCAAAAATGTCATATAAAAATTTCTTAAAACGGATTTTATTTTTTATGAATATGGGGGTAAAAATTTTAAATATTTGTTTAATCAAATTTAACAATTATCGCAAAATTATGAGAGTACAATATCGTATTATTTATGCAGCAGTTACTAATGGAAAGACTTTTAAATTGGTTATAGTAAATATATCTATGAATTTCAAAATCCTACTCAGTCATGCTTTAAAGCAAATGATTTTGAAATTTATTTAATTTGATTGAAATTCTCACAAGCCAGGCGACCAAGCGCAATTTTTTTTATTGTCATAAAAATTTTCTAGATCAGTCAATTTCAGCCTGGCTTATGAAAACACTAGCATAATATTTTCTTAACGTTTGATATTGTGTTTGCTGGGTTACCAATATCACCCATTGAAACAATGTACCAAAGATGATGATGGATGGATGTTTGAACTTGGAAACATTTGTTTTTAAAATCACTTAAAAACAAACTTGTTAATATACTTCTCGCCAAGAAAACAATAATAGTGGCAACCAAAAAAAATCCAGTTGAAAGAAATTGTTCAACCATAAATGAAAAACATGTTGCACAAACAAGTTGCTTTTTTTAACAGTGGCACCAGAATATAACTAACGTATATATAATTTGTGGATTCAAGCGGTAGTCTTAAGTGTCACAGTATCATAATGTTTAAAATTATTTTGACATAAATTTTTGTTTTTTTAACAAAAGTTTTTTTTATGACACTTAAGACAAGCGATTGAATCTCCCAAATATATATTTATTCACGAAATTCGCCAAAAACCTAAAAAAATATCTTTAACAAAAAAAAACGCCATAACTAAAAAAACCGACAAAAATCCTAAAAACTAAAGAAAAAGTACAAAAACTTTAAAAAATCGCCAAAAACCGAAAAAAGTGTCAAAATTAAAAGAACCGCTAAAACTAAAATAAATCACAAAAGACCGAAAAAAAACGACAAAACTAAAAAAGTACCATAAACCGAAAGTAATCCTAAAAACTACAAAAATCACCGCAGCTAAGAAAAAGTGCCAGAACTTGAAAAAATCGTCAAAATCAAAAAAAAGCGCCAAAACGAAAAATGCGCTAAAACTAAAACAAATCCCAAGAACTAAAAAATTGCCAAAAACAGAAACTAAAAAAAATTGCCAAAAATAAGAAAAAATGGCAAAACGTGAAAAATTTGCCAAAAACCGAAAAAAGCACCACAAAAAAAATCAATAAATCGCTTAAAGTAAAATAAATCACCCAAAGGCGACAAACTAAATAAACACCATAAGCCGAAAAAATCCCAAAAACAAAAAAAAGCGCCAAAACTACGAAAAACTGCCAGAACTTGAAAAAATCGCCAAAACAAAAAAAGCGCCAAAACTAAAAAATTGCAAGAACTAAGAAAAGTGCAATAAATCTAAAAACTCGCCAAAACCAAAAAGCAAGCCAAAACTAAAAAAATCAAACTAAATTAAATCAACAAAACCCGCAAAAAAGCGATAATACTAAGAAATAGTGTCAAAACTTAAAAAAATCGTCAAAAACAGAAAAAAGTGCCAAAACTAAAAAAAATATAAGACTAAAATAAATCACCAAAAGCCGAACAAAACCGAACTAAAATCCCAAAAACTAATCGCTAAAACTAAAAAAGTGCTAAAAAAAACTTAAAAAAATCGCCAAAAGCCGAAAAAAGCGCCAAAACTTAATAAATTGTCAAAAGCGATTTTTTGGTGATTTTATTTATTTTGGAAATTTTTTTAGTTTTGAAAATTTTTTTTGGCGATTTTTTTTTCGGTTTTTAGTGTTTTTTATTTTTTATTGCGATTTTTTTCATTCAGGCGTTTTTTTAGTTTTGACAATTTTTTTCTCATTTTGGCGATTTTTTCGGTTTTTTGCGATTTTTCAATTTGGTGATTTTTTTTAATTTTGTAAATTTTTTTCATTTTTGCGGTTTTTGGTTTTTGGCGTTTCTTCATTTTGGCGATATTTTCATTTAGGCGCTTTTTTAGTTTTGACGCTTTTTTTCTCATTTTGGCGATTTTTTTCGTTTTTGAAATTTTTTTATTTTCTGGCGATTTTTTTCGTTTTGACGATTTTTTATTATTTTGGCAATTTTTTTAGTTTTGACACTTTTTTTCGTTTTGGGGATTTTTTTCGTTTTGGGGATTTTTGGTTTTTGGCATTTCTTCATTTGGCGATTTTTTTCCTTTAGGCGCTTCTTTTAGTTTTGACGCTTTTTTTCTCATTTTGGCGATTTTTTTCGGTTTTTTGCGTTTTTTCAATTTGGCGATTTTTATTAAATTTGTCGAATTTTTTTCTTTTTGGCTATTTTTGGTTCTTGGCGTTTCTTCATTTTGGCGATTTTTTTTCATTTAGACGCTTTTTTTAGTTTTGACGTTTTTTTTCTCATTTTGGCATTTTTTTTCGTTTTTGAAATTTTTTTTATTTTTTGGTAATTTCTTTCATTTTGGCGATTTTTTTCATTTAGGTGTTTTTTTAGTTTTGACAATTTTTTTCTAATTTTTCGGTTTTTGGCGTTTTTTTAATTTGGCGATTTTCTTTTAATTTTTGTAAATTTTTTTCATTTTGGCGATTTTTTTAGGCGCTTTTTTAGTTTTGACAATTTTTTTCTCATTTTGGCGATTTTTTTCGGTTTTTGGCGTTTTTTCAATTTGGCGATTTTTTTAATTTTGTCGATTTTTTTTCATTTTGGCGATTTTTTTTTCATATCAACAATTATTTTTTTATTGGTGATTTCAGGTCCGTACGGTTTACGGAACCCTAAAAAAGATTTATTAGTGCTCATCAAAATAAATCTAAGTAAAACGCCCTCTGTGATTAATCTCATTAGTATTAATAATATTGAGGTTTTACTGTTTCTTCCTCGTAACGCCCCATTTAATCCATTTATATATATAATTTATTATTTTTTTTTTCATGTAAAACATTTGTTACTACATAAATATTTTCTTAATATATGTTGTGGTTGCGGCTTGCATGTTATTCATAAAAGGATCTGTTATTTTCAAATTAATTCATCATAAAGGCGGAAACTTTCATCATTTTTTTAGGTAAAGTAAGAAAAACGATTACGATTGCGGATGCGATTGTTTTCTTTCTTTTTTTTATGGATATTAATTACGAGTATAACAATCAAAAACTGATTTATAACAATTCCACTCGCAACATATGCTTGTGTTGGCTAATTAAGCAAAAGGACGTTTTAAGGAGTTAACATAAAAATTAATGTTTTGTTAGTGGTTTATATTTCTTTGTATTTATGTATACATACATACATATGTATTTATACATATGTAGATACTTACGGTCTTATTGCCTAAATTCTTGACACGACAATTTAAATAGGCCGTTTTGCCCAACAGCGCTGTCACATTCTTTGAAGCACCCTTGTCAAAATAGGGACCATTCTGTGCTGTCTCCTGCAGTTCTATGGAATTGCGACTGGAGCTGGATGTTTTGTGCGAGCTGCTGCTGCCACCAGAATTTGTGCCAATTGTGCTGGTGGTATGTGTGGATGTAGTGGTGGCATAACCGCCGCTGGTAGCCGAACTACTGGCGCTGGTTGAGGTGCTGGTGGATAAGCTCGTTGTTGTTTTCTGTGTATTCATGTTGGAAGTTCCAACATTGTTATTGTTGCTGTTATGGTTATTAACATTGGAATTTCCGGTGCTAATATCGTTGTTATTACTGTGGCTGACAGCATTTCCGTTGCCATTGCCATTCACATCACTTAGACCACCGCCAGTTATAGTGCCCGCACTAACGCTGCCAATTTCATTGAATATAGCTTTTGCATTATTGTTAATACTGTTGGTGTCTTTCGGTTTGGATGACTCCCTTTGAGCGGCTAAAGCTGAAATGAAAGAAAAAATAATTTGTTTAACAAAGTACATTTTCAATTGCAGATAAAATCAATTGTTTAAATTATAAAAATTTACTATTAGCCAGATTTTGTAAAAAAAAATCGTTTTTAAAAGTTTAAAATTTTTATGAAAAACAACGAAAATTTTTTTCAAAAAATATTTTTTTTATAAAAATTTAAAAACCAAAACATTATTTGTATTTACATAATCTATCATTATATTTGCTTCATTCACAACAATTTGAATCGTGTATTTGTGTATCAAATAAACTTTTTGTTTTTTAATTGTGAACACCCTCTGTGTAGTGTATTGATGTATTTTGTATTTTTAATGAAAAAAGAAGAACAAGCTACATACAAATTCTCTCAGAGGGCCTCCCTCTGAATACAACATTTTAAAAACATTTGAAATTAAAGTGTAATTGTGTATTTAATTTTTATATGAAAATTTCATACAACAAATGTTATACTCTTGTATTTAATATGATAATACAATCGATACAGAGATACAGATGTGCTGCAGATTAATGTGGGTACCTGCCTTTACGGCCTAATCCCACAGTGGTCTCAACACCGGGTTGCTTTCCTGCGCCAACCAGCGCCCCCATGCATAGCAAGTCACACAACAAGTCCGAAGACAAATTGTGTGACAAGCTATGCATGAGTACCGTCCGAGAACATGCATTTGGACATGATCTCGCCCCAGGGTAGGGGCGGAGCCCATCTAAAACTTCTTCCTAGATATGGGTCTAGGCACCCGGTCGCAATGCAACTCCACACCGAGCGAACCGCTCTACCCGCGTATATTTGGGTACAAACCACAGCCACCACGAATCTCCCCGAAGGGCCGACCCAAGTCAGGCAGAAACCGAAGTTTCTGGGGCTCCTGACCCCGTGGTACCAGATTAAAGGCTCTGGTCAGACTTCGTAGCCGAAACTACTACCAGTTGCAAACCCCAAACGGTTCCGGGAACTGGTGACCCGTAATACAGAGATACAAGAGGTTTTGTGAATTAAGCAATTATATTTTATTAAAAAAACTTCACCTCCTTAAACTATGCTTTAGATTATATCGTAAACAACAGCCTTGAATTATACTATATACTCAAAACATTAAATAACAATTTTATTTCTTCACTCAAACCGTTTTGTTTTTGCACTTGCAACATTAATCTAACTCTTGCTTTCCTTTTAATTATAACAATTAAGCACAGCTGTGCGGAAAATAAAGCAAAATGTTCAATTAATTTTTAAAATTAAAAAAATTTTGCAAATATTTTTTTATTGGTTACAGATGGCAGAGCACACTTAATTTTGTCTATGAAAATTTTAAGTGATGCATAACCTCAAAATAATGGACATAAAAATCAATTGGGTAAAATTTTTATAACAAATACTAAAAACAATTGCATACTTTTGGGATTGTGAATTGATTTTATTTAACAAGTTAATAATAAAAAAAAATCCCTTAAACAACCCAATAATGTTTTTTTTAGTATAATCAAATTATTTATTTTATAACAACCAAGTCAAATGTAATAGTTATTTTTTTTTGTGATACTAAAAAATTTTAATAAAAAAATATTTCTTACATTCTGCTGCTTGCGAAATTACTACACTGCACAACACAAAAAAAAATAACAAAACTCTAATAACTAATTTAAGAAATTTTAGTTTTTTAATACACAAAACTAAAGTCCTAATTCCGTCTTGTTTCAAAAAAAGTGGCGGTTGTGATTCTTTAAGACAATTATTATTTAATGAGGGCAATCATGAATAAAATTCCGCGTGAAATTTGTATACTCTAAGACATTTCTTCATTTCAGGATATATGGGAAGTATGCGAATCCTTGCACAGAAATTTTTTAAATTGTAATTGGTTTGGTTACCTTTTAGCCGAATTTAAACTTTTTACAATAACTCTTTCTATTATTGGCCGCTTGTTATATGAAAACACGATACTGTGCATCGTATGCAGTGTCTCGTTTTCGTAACTAGGTGCCTCCACTAGCCATGAACTTGGTATGGGCATCATGTCCTACGTCGCAAATGGCTAATGGAGACCGCTCATGTCCAACTTTCGTCCATGCTCTGACATCAATGCCCGAGCATATGTCTTAATAACAATTCTCGCCATGAGATTTTCCGTCAGCAACCATTTACAATGGAAAGAAAAGAGACAGAACAAAATTGTTAAATATTCCATCTCTATTGCACTACAGCAAAATACTTTGATATGCCTGAACATAGACATCGCACGTGTTCACCACAACAAGGAAGTGGATGAATTTTTCGTAGTTGCTCTGCTGGCGTCATGTTCATGTCATGTCCAAGTCGATGGCTTGACATAGGGTATTGCATGTGACAACTTTTTGAGTCGAAAAATTGTCAAACACAGGCTGTTGATAATTTTTGTAAGTTTTGCTTCAAATACTTATATGAATAACTCTGTGTGTAATAAAACAAACATAATGATTTAATTTTTTTCAATACGAAAACTTTTCACTAATTGCAGAAACGAGGTACAGGTAGAAGTACAGGTTATTGAATTTTTGTTACTGATGGTTCCAAAACTCAAGTGGCTGTGAGTTACGGAGTTTACTCAGGCACAGTAGGTCTTCGTATTGTAAAACTACTTACAGATCACTGCAGTGTTTACTAGGCTGAGGCTAAGGCTGAGGCTGAATGTCACTTCAGCAAGAGTAATTAATATGCCCCACTGATAGTCGAGCTAATATCATTTAACTAGAATCCCCGCTTTTAAAAACATTTATAGTGCTTGACTGCCGATCATCTATCAACGAAAGATCATAAGAATACCGGAGCAAAAAAATTTGCAGAAAAACTCTAAGGCTGATGAGCTTCTAGGAATTGGGGCAACATTTCATATTCCCTGGGATGTGTATAAGTGTGGCATTTACCCACATGCTAACTCAAACTTAGTCGCAATACTGAGAAAAAACGAAATAAAAGATGGGACACAAGAGCACTGAGAGGTTTGACTATCACGCGATTAGTTCGGAATCAAATATTGGCCAGGCTTTCTTAGTTTATTGGTGAGAGGAAGTGAGAAGCTTTCAGGGTAAAACAAAATACACGAAATGAAAACTTGAGGGGACTTATGACATTTTTCTTTGCCTTTTTCGTACTCTCAGCATTAAGCATGCATGTATGTAAGTGCCAAAAAGGCGTGAATAAAAAAGGGTTAGTGTAAATGTGCGTGACTTTTAGTGGGGGGCTTAAAAGAAAATTGTCAATACAAGGCAGGCTAAAAAGGCATAGTGTGAAATGGCTTCTACACTCAGAGCAGCCACTTAAAAATAAGAACGCGTCACATTAATTAAATAATTTTCAATACAACAGAAAATGTATGTGGAGATACTTAAAAATAAATAAAATTTATAAATTAATATTTTTCCATATTGAAATAAGAAATTTCAACATGATTAGACTTTCGTTAACGTTTCTTATTAATACAATATAGTTTTTATTGAATTTATGATATTTTTTCTCTGGGTGTAGAAGCAAACTAAGCTACAACACATATTTTTCTGACGCCTGTGCCAATAAATATGCAGTAAGTAAAATAATCAATAAACTGCCGACATTAAATTACATTCATGTTGTTTTAACTTGAAATAACTTTGATTAAGTATTATTCTTCGCATTATTGCAGCATCCACTTCATGTTGTTTCCACTTGAAATAATTTGGATTCAACATGATTATTCATTTTGATTTAACAGTATTCGAATATTAAATCAACATGAAATTTTAAAAAGAAAAATATTTCTTGAAAATTATTACAAATCATGTTGAATTAACATGAAACGCATTCATACGCATTCATATGCAAACTCATTACGAAAAATGTTAAATTAACCTTATTGTTGACTATTTTTATGTAAATTTTTACTGTGTTCGGGGTGTCTTAGATGTCCGTAAAAAGCAAACTAATTTTGCTGTTAGTAACCATGTTTACCGGTGGCAGGCATGCACAAAAGTTTCGTATTGAATACAATGACTTCTGTTGCAGTTGCCAAGATATTGATGAAGAAGAAACATAGAACATATCTTGGCTTAGCGAAAAAGTGAATGGCCAGAGTTCACAAAAAGTTTCTGACATTGCGTGAGTATCTTTATATTGAGCTTTGGTTGGTACGAAGCAGTTGCAGAGTGTTTGTGGTATCACAATAAACCAGAAGCTTCTAAATAAAGCTGGGATTCTGGCTGCCACCCCTACCGAACCGCAACCAATCTAGGGCAAATTTGTTAATTTCTTTGCAAATATTATCAAATGCAGACCACTTTGTGTTAAGTGTTCTATAAGCAAACCTTGCTGATCCATTTCGTTCAGTGTATTCAAATACTTTTTGCTTTCATCTCAATTTATGATATGTTTTAAGGTCCTCAGTCTAAAAAAATAAGAAATATTTATGTAATCGTTCCAAACAAATAAATTCCCTTCTCTGTCTTCTTGTGTGTATATGGTCAGTCCAAAAAAAAAATTTCTCATAATAATATTTGTGCTTTAATTGGTTTTGTAGGGTCTTTTTTATTTTAATATTAATATGAAAAATTTATTATCTTGTCAGCCATCTAGCACAAAAATTTATTAATTTTTGTTGTCATTTCGCTTTTGATAAGTGTAACAGTAAGCATGGGAATATAAATAATAATATATTATATAAAAGAACTTAACTAACGTACAACGCAATATGCTGGGCCAGTCAAAGGAGATTTCGCATATGTTTTATATTTATTAAGAGTAACGTCCCTTTTCACAATGTATTATTAAGAGTTAACGTGACCTTTAACTACAAGTTCTTTAAACAAAACTTTCCTTAAAGTCCCTGTTTACTTTTAATTGTAAATTGTAAAAAGGGACGTAAATGTGTTATTTGATTTTTAGGTTGAAGGCTCTTAAATCGTTTTCTTAAAAAAAATTAGATTTTCATAGACAATGAAAAAGAAGTAACGAGGAAAAATTGTCATGCAAAGATACCAACGCCATGAGTTCAAGTTTATATCTTGGTCATGGAATTGATTAATGAAATAAAATGAATCCATTAAAATAAATTGCACTTGAAATAGCTTCGATTCAAAATGGTTATTATTTCATTATCAAATTCACGTTATTTCAACTCGAAATAACTTTGATTCAACATGATACTTTACTTTAACGGTACTGGGGTCTAATCGACGCTTTCGATAAAAATCTGCTTCGATTACGTTTTTTCAGTTTGAGATTATATCATTTGTTATGGAACAATGTAATAATATTGTTCTATATACTGTGATAATAATATTGTTCGATATTGAATGCCATATTCTCGATGGAAAAACGATATGGAATTGGCTCATTGTTGAAAGCTGTGATTAGGCCACTGGAATGTTAAATCAACAGGAAACAAAGTTATTTCATCACAAACATTTTTCTTTGAAAATTACTCGTAAATTATGTTGAATTAACCTGCAACATATGTAAAGCAAAACATTGTCAAAAATTTTTTTAATTAACCTTTTTTTCGTAGAATTTAATATGAAAGTTTTGCGTGTGTGTGCTATCGAACAATGTAATAATATTGTACGATATCGAGTGTCATAATCTTGAATTGAAAAAACGTGATTGAATCATCTCGTTATTGGAAGTAATGCTTAGGCCCCTTAAATGTTAAATCAACATGAAATAAAGTCATTTCAACACGAAAGATGTTCTTTGAAGACTACTCGAAAATCATGTTGAATTAAACTGAAACACATATAAAGTAAAATTTTTGCCGAATTTTTATATAAAATTCCATAGTTTTAAGGCCACAGCATGTAAGTCACAAAACCATTTCAATTTCAATAACATATTTTACGCATCCTTTGTTAATGGTAACTAACGATTTGTGACTACACTGGGGAAATGTTTTATTTCTTTGTGCCATTTGACTAGTTTTCATAATTTGTTTTATATTTTTTTTTGCTACGTTTTTGCATTTCTCTACTTCTTTTGTTGATGAAAAATGCTTCGAGTGGCTTTTTCCTATTTTACTCTTTTTTAGCAAACCTTCCGTTCGTTTATATATTGTCACATGAAAATTGGACAGTAAAGAATATAAACGAACAAGATAGTTGACAGAGCAGATTACCAGTTTGGCTTTGATGTTAATTGAAATTGACAATAACCTGGGATTACACCAAACGCCATAACAAGCTGACAGGGAATGTTGTAGTTCATACACACGAACAAAAATTACTTTTTTTTATTTGCTTTTTTCATTTCATTTTATTATATTTTATTTTTCATTAATTCGTACGTTAATAATTAATATTCAACAGCAGTTTTAATTTAATTTACTGACGTTCGATCTTTTCTATATAAAAGCTTTTATTGGTTTGCCAATTTAATATGGAACAAATGCTCAATGAAATAAGCATAATCAGTAAATTTGTTTAATATTGCGTGACAGGAAAATAAAATTACATACATATAAGAAAATAATTTTTAGTAAGATATTTTGCTTACGAGATAAAAAGATGTTATAAAATACACACGAAAAAAAAATCAATTTAAAATCTACCTAAACAAGGTTAATTTAAAATTTAGGGCAATAATTTTTTTCATGTTAATTTAACATGATTTAAAGAAAATTTTTCCTTATGAAATAACTTTATTTCATGTTGATTTAACATTCCAGTTCTATTAAGTTAAGATGAAGAATCATGTTGAATCAAAATTATTTCAAGTTATAAAAACGTGTATTTGATTCCAAACTAACACGAATAATCATGTTGAATCAAAATTACTTCAAGTTGAAACAACATTAATTAGATTTGATGTAGTGGTCATTTTATTTTATTTATTATTTAACTTACGTTATTGTGTGTATTGGCGCAAGTATCAGGGAAATGTTTAATTGTTGACTAAGTAATATGAACCAGTTTAAAAAAATTTACTCAAAAAATTTTTTGGTTGCGATTCTTGCGGCATAAAAATATTGAAAGCAACCACTATCCAACCAAATCGCCAAACAATCTATCATCCCATTTAAAACAAACTCCAAACAAAATTGTTGAATTAAAATTTTGCCCCCCTACATCTAGGGAGCTTTTATTTATTATTTTCTAATGCTTAAACAAAAATTATTATTTAAGTATTAAACTTTTGGGTGCTAATTCATTTCTTAATAATTTTGTACATTAACCTCAAACAGACCTCCAAATTCATCTCATGTTAGTAAGCCAACACCTTTACTATCTCACAGACAAAATTATTAAAATTAAAAAATTTATTAAGATTAACTAATAGAAACAGACTATTCTACTGAAGCACAGCAACTTTTTTTACAGTAAAATCAACCATTACAATTGGTTAGACTAACCTGCGTTGCTTGTTGGATCTTTAGTATTACGTTAACCTAGAAAGTAATAAATTTTATTACATTTTCAGTTGCCTACCAGAATGCGACAAAAATTTAAATTTACAGTAAGACAACAACTAAAATAGGTTAATTTAACCAAACGAAAAAAAAACTGTTATTAACAGTAAGACGAACCAAAATTTTTTTTATAAACTAAATAATATTGCCCTTAATTTTTTCAACTGTGTATATTTTTCAAATTAACCAAGAAAATTGTAAATTTTAATAAATTAGAAAATTAGAATTTATATTTACAAAATTGGCTATCCAAAATGGAATTGAAATGCAAAGTCTATATATTCTACATTTATTTTAAAAAAAAACTTGTTCTTTTGCAACAACTACTTGCACTGGACCTGTTAGTAAATGCATCACTGCACTGCAAATGGAAATTTAAATGTCCTTAAATAATGCGCTAAAGCAGATAGTCCACAAGTAAATGTCAAATATGAGATACAAACTAGAGAATGGCACAAGTATCGTTTTAAGTAGATACTTCTTGAGTTTTGGAAGTTAACCAACAATGAATGCGCACAGCTAAAAATAAAAAAACACGCTCATATGGAAACACTCACGCATTAATTTTAAACTGAATGCGTATAACACAAACAAGCAATAACAAGAAGTATGTTTATACACGTTTTTAAAAATTACGCATCACAAATAACTATGACTAAAATTATTATACTGTGTGAGCTAAAATCATGCGCATAAGTATAAAAATACTCTGATTATTAATCGACTACATATGCGTATATACAGGAATATTTTATTTACACATATGCATAAAGCATTTTTCAAAAAACCACACACACACCCACACATTTTACATTCCATTTAATATACTTAAATGTATGCATACTAGTGATGAGCGATAACGTGATTTTTTAATAATGTTGCTCCTTGTGAATGTGATTTATAAATTGCTGTTCTTTTAAACTGTGACTGTGATCACAGTTTAGCAGTATTTTGTTTGTAGCAGTTCTGTTTCTGAAAATCTAATAAGAAGAGCAGCAGGGAAATTAAACTGTGACTGTGATCACAGTTTAACTTATTTCAGCTCTTCTGCTTTAAAAGTCTTTATTAGTATTGGTATTTTGATAAATACTAATAAGAAGAGCGACAGGAACAAACAATTAGCAAATCAAACCCGTCCAAATATTGAGATTTTCGTATAAGAGGCAGAGAGACAAAAATTTGCAAATATGAACATGTGAGATGTAAATAGTTGCCAGAAAAGACGATTTGACACTATTTGACGATTTTTTTATCGACGAAAGCTGAAGGTATAAAAAAAATTTATGTGGTAGCCTTATCTAAAGTTAAGTAAGCATATAAGAGATGATGATACGCTACTGCTATTACTATTACTACTATTTCCCAGCAAAAAATAATTGAAAGCATTCAAAATTAAAAAATGTTTCATGCTTTCTTGAGCATTGGTTTTTTCCAATGCATTTTGAATATCATCGCAAATCGTAAATAATGCTATATGCGCGATATTACTGGGTAATATATTTTCATAAAACAAGTTTTATCTGCAACAAATAACAAGAGTACAGTAGATCACTAGGAAAAGAGTGTGCCTTGAGAGTGAGAAAAGCTCGGTTCGTATCCTGCGACAAAATTTTATATTTATTTATTTGTTTTGTATTTACGTGAAAAAAAAACATCATCGAATCAGGGAACTTGGATGGGGTTAAATTCATTAATTTAAATGGATTTCAAAGTATTTAAACTCTCGCGCAAACATATGATCTCTAATGACAAGCTAATGTAAAAAGCATGCATGTTTCACCTAAATCGAACCAATGTGTGTGTGTGTGATTCAACACATGATTTGTCATGTTTTTTTTGCTGGTTAAAATATTATCAGCGAAGCCTTATTGCATTTTAAATAATAGTTTTCTCGTATGATGCAGAGCAGTGATGCATTTCCAAACAGGTTTACTATACAATTCAGTAGCTAAGTATTTTTCCCTTTATTAATTAGTTAAAAAGTTCTCTGGCTTAAGCTTTGAAAATATAGTAGATGTTCGAGGAATTAACGGGAGTCATGCGTGAAAGTTTTTTTTTTAAAGAATTTCGTGCAAGCGAGGATCCCTTACAAAATATTTTCTTTACTAAGTCTTGAAGGTAAAAATATTTTACCGGCCTTGAGATTATTTCTATAAGCGTGAGTTTTGTAGTTTAATTAAACTTTTTACTACTAGAGCATGCCCTGGCCCATAAAGTTGTGGTTGTAAAAATATGGGCGACATCCAAATTTGTGTTTTTATTCTCTTTTTAAACGTGAATAATAATTGTTAAGGAAGTTTTGTGCAAAGAAACATGAATAAATTTAGTAACAATAATTGAAATATATCGTTATTTTAATAAAGAAAGGCCCCAAGTCATTATTTTTTTTAAACTGAGTTTTTTGTATTTTTCGTTAGAAAAACATCTAATGTACCGAAAAATTTTAAAATTTCGATTTCAAAAAAAAAAATAATACGTTAGGGCCTTTCTATATTAAGGTAACAATGTGTGTACTTACTTAGCGGAAGTTTTATTTTTCTCCTTAACTTTAATCATAAAATATGAGGACATTGTGAAAAATCCAAAAACTTTATTATGCTGCAGTATTTGTCATAAAATAATTATAATTCTTAGCAGAGAATTATAAATTTTCACGCGACTTGGCTGCATTTGTAAGCCTACTACTCACGCCATAATAACCATGAAGCTTCCTAACATGCAAACCAGTCATCCAAATTAAATTTAAATTCCACATTTTATTGTAGTTATAAAAATAAAAATAATAATAATAGAACGATAAATAAATACAAACTCACCTGAATTTCCCGTTAATACAATTGAAATTAGAAACAACATTGTCAGCATAATACGGGCTAAGTCATGCCTTAAATAAAAGCAACTCCATGAATTTGTGTGTGTGTGTTGGAATGTTGTTCTAGTTGTTGTTGTTGGTGTTATTGAGGCTGGTTTTAGTGTTAGTGGTAGTGCTAGTGGTAGTGGTAGTGATAATTGTAGTTGTGGTATGTGTGATGAAGAGCCTATTGTGGAATTTGTCCCCACTATTGATGATGTTGTGGTTTCCTTTGTTGTCGTCGTCGTCCTTGTTGTAGTTGTAGTTATAAAATTGTTATGGGCTCCCTTTGGTGATGCCTCTCTAATTTCACTACCACTATCACATGCGTTGTGTTGTATGACCGTTCTTCTGCTTCTTCTGCTTGAGAACGACTCTGTGGGAGTTGGACGCTTTAAATGAAATGCTTCCATAATATTTCAAAAAAAAAAGCCGCCAAGCTTCTTTTATTTCTACACCTGGCTAAACTGACAACTGAAAAAATATATGTATAGTATATATATTTTATTGTTTAGTTAATCTCTTTATTGGCTCCTGCTGTCTTCCTTTTTAGAGTTTTTATTTTATTTTATTTTCTGTAGGATTTAGGCAATTACAAACGAGTCCTTGTTTATAAATTTATTTATTAATTTATGTGTTTGTGTAGATGTAGATGTTGTAGTTGTTGTTGTTATGGCATGACTTGTGCTGCTACATCTCATTAAGAGCACTGTTTGTGAAAAATGAGCAGGCCAATGTGAAAACAGGAGGCTACTGCTGCACAACATAATACTGCTGTTGGTTTTTGCTTTGTTGATGATGAATGTTGTCCTAGTGTCGTTTTTTATTTTTTATTTTCCTTTTTATTTCTATGCGGTCAAAATGGTTTTCTGTTTATTTGCTTTGCTGTGTCGTATTTCTACTTTTTTTAACTTTTCTGTTGGCTTTGAGGTTTCGTTATTGTTTTTTTTTATTATTTCATAACTTAATCACAAAAATATTTATTCATTCATTTATTTTGCTGCTCGCTGTTTGTAGTATTCCTAGATTTTTTGAGTTATGTGGCCTGCTTTCTCTTGCTATCATTATTGATTGTCCTTGTAATCTACAAATAAATAAATAAAAAAAGTTTTAATTGTGAGCCCAAGTATAAAAAAGGATCAAAAGCTTAAAGAGTCTTTTTGCATAAAGTTGTATGTATTCAAATTAAT
Source organism: Tachina fera (assembly GCA_905220375.1). Classification (NCBI taxonomy): domain Eukaryota; kingdom Metazoa; phylum Arthropoda; class Insecta; order Diptera; family Tachinidae; genus Tachina; species Tachina fera. The sequence continues at coordinate 185,971,997 of LR999963.1, forward strand.
TTATGCATAATTAAGGTTCAAAAACAGTCATGAAAATTACAATTAGTTGTATCTTTTAGCACTTAAACGCAAAAGATTGAAATTAAAATCAAAAAAGCAAAAACTTTTAAACATAAAAAATATAATTTATACACACTCATAGCACTATTGGAAAAGTGCAGCTCCTTTACAAATTTATATGAATAAAAGGTACAAACCATTTCAAAAAAAATTAAAAGCACCTTAACAAAAAAAAACTACCTTCAGAAACAGTGTCTTTAAATACATAAATAGCTTTAGAAAAAGTATCCTTAAAAAAGTTCATATTAAAGCACTTCATTTTACAAAATGGATCTTTTACAAAAAGTATTTTTAAAGAACAGAGAAGAGCACAAGAGTACCATTACAAAAAGTACATTTTAAAAAATGTGCTTCTTGCAAAAAATACTTTTCGTAGAAAGTATTTTGGACAAAAATTGCCTTAACGAAAAGTACCTTTTACAAAAAAAAAATATTTAATAAAAAATCCGTTTTAAAAAAACAGAAGCACTTAAGAGTACTTTCAGAAAAAGTATATTTAAAAAGTATCGTTAAAAAAGTACCTTTTAATAAAGTTCGCATTCAATAACTTTTTACAATAAGTACCTTTTATAAAAAGTGCATTTTAGAAAAACTGCCTTTTGCAAATAGTACATTTTAGAAAAAGTACCTATTTCAAAAAGTACCTTTTACAAAAAGTACCTTAACCAAAAGTATCTTTTACAAAAACTAACTTTTACAAAAAGTACCTTTTAAAAAAGGTACATTTTACATGAAGTGTATCTTACCAGAAGTACCTTTTACAAAAAGTACCTTTTTACAAAAAGCACCTATGTATTTCAAAAAGTACCTTTTACAAAAACTACCTTAACTAAAAGTACAATTTGCAGAAACTAACTTTGACAAAAAGTATATTTTACAAAAAGTACTTTTTACAAAAAGTGTCTTTTACCAAACGCAGCACCTGTTTCAAAAAGTATCTTTTACAAAAAACGCCTTTTACAAAAGCTAGCTTTTACCAAAACTAACTTTTACAAAAAAGAATTTTTACAAAAAGTTATATTTTACCAAACGCACCTCTTTCAAAAAGCCCCTATTTCAAAAAGTACTTTTCACAAAAACTACCTTAACTAAAAGTACCTTTTACAAAAACTAACTTTTACAAAAAAAAAACCTTTTACAAAAATTACCTTAACAAAAAGTATTTTTTTCAAAAAGTATTTGTACCTTCAGAAAAAATATCTTTAAATAAAAACCTTTAGTTTCCTTTTGAAAAAGTACCATTAAAAAAGTATTTTAAGAAAAGTACCTTTCAAAAATTTCGTAATAAGGCACCTTTTACGAAAAGTACCTTTCCTATAAAGTTCCTTTAACAAGTAAGTAACTTTTACAAAAACTATCTTTAACAAATACTAACCTTTAAAAAAATATTTTTTACCGAAATTACCTTTTATAAGAAAGAAGTCCTTCTTAAAAATAGAAGAGTACAAAAGTAGCTTCAGAAAAAACATCTTTAAAAAAGTATTATTACATAAAGTATCCTTAAGAATATACGTCTAAAAAAGTTCGTATTAAAGCACTTTTTCCTAAGTAAAAAGTACCTTTTACAAAAAGTATCTCTAACAAAAAGTGCCTCTTACAAAAAGTATATTTCACAAAAATAACCTTACACAAAAAGTACCTTGTAAAAAAGTACTTTAAACAAAAACTCATTTTCAAAAACATTTTATTAAAGTACGTTTCAAAAGTAACTTTTAAAGAAGTTCCTTTTACAAAAAAAAAATACCTAAAAAAACTTATTTTTTACAAATGTATATCTTCAAAAAGTACGTTTTATAAAAAAACTACGTTCTAAATGATGGACCTTTTAAAGAGGGTATCCTTTGAAAAACAATATTTTAATAAAATTACATATTTTAAAGTATTTTCTAGAAAGAATAAACTCATTTAAAAAAGTACTTTTTAAAATAGTATATTTAAGAAGTGTATTTAAAAAAAATGATTTTAAAATAATTATGCTGAGTACACATTATGGCATTTTGTGACAGCGCAATAGTTTGTACCAGTGGCAATGTTTGTCATTTTTTATATTTTTTTCTTGTGTGGGATTGCATTCCAAACAAAAACCGGCATTGCAGACACTTTGAAAATAAAAATGACACCACAAAATGACAACAATACAAGACAAATGCCAAATGTCTACTCAGCATTAATCAAAGTCGTTTACATTACATCTCAGATGTTTAAGTTATCATTTTGACAATTGACTTATTTTTATAGAATCAAATTTGCAATTATTAAAATTTTAAAATATATAATATAAAAAAATAATTCGAAAGAATTTTTTTCTGATATTAATATTGAAATGATATTTTTTTAATTTTCTTACAAATATTTTTTTTAATAAAATATTTTTCATGTTGAAATTTTCTTAAAATTTTTTTTGTTTAATTTTGAAGCTTGCGGCCATTTTGAAATTGAAAAAAAGCTCAGCTGTATTATCTGTAATATATGGTGAATGTGCCTTGCACATAAATATAAGAAAATACATTTTAAAAACATACCTTGCAGTTCCAAAAATAATATTTAAGAATTACTTGATAAATACTTCAAAACATAGATTTGATCATTATCAAAAATACTTATAAAAATGTAAGTATCTATACAGTAATTTTTTATATACATACATAAATAAATACTCGTATGTATGAGGTTTGACAATCAATCCAAGTATTTTAAAGAAAGAAATTTTACAAAAATGTAGACAAAGGTCACCTTGTGCTTACTTTTAAAAGTTAAAAAAAATACTATTTCTTCCAGGTTTAAAGTAGCTTCTTAGGACATGTAAAGCTTTAGTAACACAAAGCTTATAACTATGCAGTTAAAATAAGTTCTCCAAGGTCGAAACATTATAAAGAACATTTTTCATTTCCCTTTAAACTTTGTTACTAAGTCATAGAGTATGAAAACTTCAATAGCCTGCGGGCAGATAAAAATTTACATAATAAGCCAAAATTTCTTTCTTCAGTTAATTGTAATTTAATTTAAAACGAAAAAAGAAAACATATTTTTTCTTTTAACTTGAACAACATAAAAGCTCCTCTTAAAATTTAGTTATTTATTTCCTAACTTTCTCGACCTTGAAGTAATATTTCAATTTGTTTTTTATGCTGAGGTTTTTCAAAAAAAAAAAACGTCTCTGTTGAAGTATTTTCATATAATTTAGACTTATTCGTATTGTAACCAACGTCAAGGTTGTGATTTTCTATTAAGATATGAGTAGATAAAGGGCATACCAAAGGTTTTTCTACAATGTCTATGCTAAGTAGACCCAAGAGCAGTGAGTTAACCAAGAACGAATCAAACCAATCCCAAAAGAAAAGCAAACATACAAACTCCCTGAATATCAGGCTGTCATTCATTTATATACATACACATCGTTGCCTTAATAAAGAAAGGTCCTAACGCATTATTTTTTTGAAAACGAGATTTTTACATTTTTCTATATATTAGATGTTTTTCTATCGAAATATTTCAAAAAACTCGATTTCATAAAATATAATTAGTTAGGTCCTTTCTATATTAAGGTAAAAATATTTATATACATATGTATATACATTTAACTTGTATTGTTGCCTTCTGTGGTATGAATATTTGCCTCCATAAAACGTGACTGTTGTTGTTGTCAAAAGGTAATGCATAATAAGGAAAATATGTCTCCTTTTTTACTTTATTTTATTTTATTGTAACTGTTAGTCTGGAGCCATGACATGACATTATCTCCACATTTCATTGTAACCATGCCATTTTGTTATCATATACACACTTAATTTGTCACATTGGCATCTTCGAATTAATTTTTTTAATCTAGATCGGTTCACTTTACATTCATTATCTATTTATTTTAATCGATTGCTTGACATTAAAAAAAAACAGCTCTGCATAAGGAGGAGTGGGTGGGGTAGGGAGCATCTTTATTTCTTAACATTAGAAAACAAATTTTTAATAAACAAATATCTTGCTGCGTTGAATATAAATGATATTGTTTACGTTAGCAAAAAGTTGCTGAATCCAGATGTACTGGTTTTCAAAATTTATTTATTTTATTTCTTTATTTATTTATTTATGTACTTCAATACGATACATAGGAAGCCTAAAAGGCAAATTATACATGTACCTATTATATTAATAGTCACTTAAAGCTACAGAATGTAAATTAAATTTAATTAAATTTCGCCAAAAAAAATCGTGTTTTTGAAAAGAAGTACGTATGAGTAATAATTAAATTCTCATACGTATTCCTCATACGTATTCGTGGGGAAAAGAGAAGAAATTTTACAATAAATTTTATTCAATTTTGACTTAAAAAGCTTTCTTCATATAACCTAATAATAAATAAAAAACAAATTAAAAGCTCTTTTTAGGGTTCCGTACATCAAAGTTGAAAAGCGATCTTATTGTTTTCGCTACACTGTCCGTCTGTCTGCCACAGAATACTATTTTCTCGAGAGTCGTAAGAGCTACGGACCTGAAATTTGGACAGTGTATGTATAACTTTGGTCGCTACAACATAAATCTCACTTTGGACTATTTAGAGTTCCTCAATTGAGTCAAAATGTATGACCGACCTGCACTAATTCCAGAGGGCCGACCAACCTATGCCAGTGGCACACCCCCAAGGGTGGTTTCATTTCAAAAAATCAAAAATTTTTGTATTGGGAGCCCCCCAGGGTGGTTCCAGGGAGTGTGTCACTACCATAAGTGGGTCGGTCATACATTTTGACTCGATTGAGGAACTATAAATGGGTCAAAATGAGATTTTTCAAAATTTTACCCTTCGGATCAAAAGTCGGGACATTTAAATACATTTTAGAGGTATGGTTCCTTCGGCAAAGTTTATTATTTTTATCCCTATAATACGATCTTACTTGTAATTTGAGTGATTTTTTTGCCTCTATACAAATCGAACCGCCCTAATGTACGTATATAGACACTTGAAATTTGCAAAGTTAGTTTATTTTTAAACATACTACAACAATTACCACTAAAATCTAAAAAAATTTAAATTAATGGGTGTTCTATCAGTTAATGTAATTTTGACAACTTGCTGTATCTTTGAAACCGTAAGTGATAAACTCTTGAAATTTTCAAAAACGCTAGACCTAAAAGATCCTTAAATTACAAAATCGCCAAATCAAAAAAAAATCGCCAAAAATTAAAAAAAATCGCCAAAATTAAAAAAAAAAATCTAACACTAAAATAAATCGCCAAATTCGAAAAAATCGCTTAAATGAAAAAAATTAACAAAATGAAAAAAAACGCCAAAAACCCAAAAAAGTCGCCAAAATGCGCCAATCTAAAAAAACATCTGTAAAACTAAAATAAAAAAAAATCACAAAAATGAAAAAAACGCAAAAACAAAAAACTTCAGAACTTAAAAAACGCCAAAACTAAGAAAAAGCTAAAAACCAAAAAAAATCCCAAAAACGAAAAATAAATCCGAAACATATATTATATAGGCTAATGTTCGTATAGTATTACATATCTGGTGTTCGTACGGAACCCTTCGTGTGCGGAGTCACACTCTCACTTTACTGAATTTGTTTGTACAAGATCAATAAGTCCGTGACTTTTCGAACTGCCCTCCTAGTTATATGAAATACATTTATGTTCCCATCAAGTACCATCTGTTAGTAGACTACTGTCAAACTTTGAGCAAGTGTAGTCATTTACTTTGCGCTTAACAGCTGTTCAAAACATAAAACCTCGTGTATTTTTCTAAAAATGGAAAAAAGTGAGTTTCGAGTGCTCATTAAACATTATTTTTTGCGGAAAAAAAACTCTCAGTCAAACCAATGAAAAGCTCGATAAATACTATGGGGACTTTGCGCCATCGATTTTAATGGTAAAAAATAAGTGGTTTACTGACTTTAGTTGTGGTCGCGCAAGTACAAATGACACTGAACGTTCTGGGCGGCCACGCGAAAATGGCGAAAAAATCCTCGATATGGTGTTGGCCGATCGAAGAGTAAAAGTGCGTGAGATTGTTGATACCATAGGCATTCCACATGGCTCAGTGGTTTCTATTTTGAATGATTACTTGGTTATGATAAAGGTTTTCCCAAGATGGGTGTTATAAGTTGCTAGTGTGTGTCTGTGTATCTGTATGTCTGTTCTTGTCCACGTACAGACCAAACGGCTGGACCGATTTTGATTTAGTTTTTTTTCTGTTTGAAAGGTGACATGTTCGGTCCAGCCGTTTATAAGATATCGCTTCTTCTCTAGATAAATTGGGGGGCTTTTTAAAATTTTTAATTTTTAATCAGAAATAATTTTTAGTTAGGCTTAAGTTCAGTAATTTCAATTCTTATTAAATGAAATATTTTTATTAATTAATGTGAGTTTCTAAAGATGGGAAGAAAAATTAAACTTAGACTTTAAGCTGGGGGAAATACCGATACTTTTTTGTGCAGCCACGCACTTCATCAGCACCCTAGTCTATCTACTTGGGTAGAGATTCTTATTAACATCAGCTATTTAACTTAAATTTTCAATGAAACGGAATATGCGAAGTGTCTGGCTGCACAGAAAAGTATCGGTATTTCCCCCAGCTTAAGGTCTAAGTTTAATTTTTCTTCCCTTCTTTAGAAACTCACATTAATTAATAAAAATATTTCATTCAATAACAATTAAAATTACTGAACTTAAGCCTGACTAAAAATTATTTCTCATTAAAAATCACTAAAGTTCAATTAAAATTTACAAATGTCTCACATGTTTAATTTTGGTTATTTTTAATTTTTTCTGAATATTTTTTTTTAATTATCACCGCAACTATCGAAATTTATTGTTAAATAGTGAAAAATGTTCAAATGAAAAATATGATGCCAGATTTTTCATATAAACTGCTCATATCCCACTTAACAATAAGCGACTTCCTCGCATTATATGTTAATTCCTCTAAAGAATAAATCTGACATTTACAAAACACTTAAAATCTCTTTGAAAATTGTTCTAGATTTATTAAGGAAATGGTTTCTAGAAAACTTTAAACACTTTCTTTTAATTTTCTTCCCTTTTCTTTAACTTTTAATAGTCTTTATAAATGGCTTTTTCCTTGCTTCCTTAGAATTTTTATTTAATTTTTCTTTCTTTTTATTATATGTTTATTTTATGCAGCACTAAGAGGAGACAAAAAAAAATAAAGGATTTTCTTGTAATGTTTCACAATCTTTGAATAGAATTTCGTTATCTCAAAGTAATAAACATGACTAAATAAGACGGCTAAAATACTTATACAAGTAAAAGGAAAGATATAAAATGAAGAGAATATTTTAACATAAAGAATTATATAACAATTAATGTCTGTACATAAAAAATGGCTAAAGCTCTATTAAAAAAAAAAAAAAAGAATACGGCCTAAATGTGTTGTGTCGTTTACAGCCAAACCAATTTCATGCCAGTAAAATCTCATAAAAACTGACAAAGGCATTGTGTCACAGTCTCGATTGCTGTCTGCAATTTTGTAAATTCTTAGTGGCATTTTGAAACGTCTTTGATTGTTGGAAAGGTCTGTGATAAGCCGTGTATCAAGTTTGTGTAGGGGTATATGCGCCCGTGTGCGTGTGTGTGTGTGTGTATTTGTGTCTTTGTTATAGTACATTAAATTGTCAAAGGGATGTGTTTAACGGTTTAACCTTTAAATTAAATTCTTGCGTGGTGAAATATTAAGTCCTTTCCTTTCTTAACTTTATTTTAAGGCATAAAAGTAAACATTTCTTAAGTCTTAAAGGGGGGCACTTGTAATGGGGTCACTTTCATTTGAATAAATTTTTGCTGTTACCAAATAAACAAAACACAAGCACTTTTGTTTCATTAAACTTGGCATTTTTTCATTTTTCTTTTCCTTTTTTTTTTTGCTTAATTACATTTAATTAACTTTTTGTTTTAATTTTTGTAAATGAAACTTTTATTTTTCATAACTTTGGCTGGCTTCTTTACTTGTATAAATAAATAATAAAATGAGTTACAAAACTTTATTAATTTTAATAACTTTGGAAAATTATTACATAATCTGCCATTCAAAATGCTTCCTCTTGGGGAGAGAAATTGTAATAATAAATTATTTTGGAATGTTTTAGCATTTAAACGATTTTAAAATTGGACATAGCTTTCTTTCTTAAATAAAATGCCTTTTAAGTTAAGAAGATGTTAATCAAGATGTTAATGATGTTAAGAAGATGTTAATCATCATATAACTAATGAAGTCTGGAAGAGACTATAAAAAAATTAGTTCTCAAGTGAAATTTTTTTTAAGTTCAAACCAAAAATACTTATTAAAAAATTCTCATTTAATTAATATTAAAATTAGTATAAGTATTATAGATTTAAGTCAAATGGGATTTTTATAGATTTATAACTGCACTCAGTAACTTTAATGAAATTTATTTATTTGACATATTGTCAGAAGTGTAAATACAATAATCGAAACCTATTCGCTGTTCAGGATTTGTGGTTGAATTCTACTGATGATTTGGTTCAAGCGCCAATGGGGTATGTATATAGACGTGCTAAACCACCAGCGAATAGGTTTCGATTATTGTATTCAGTAACTTTTTGCGAACCAATAATCGTAATATTTATCGATATATTTAGTCGTTTACGGTAACGATAGTGTGATTCTTTAAATTCTTTTTTACGCCAGTGTATATCTGTGCTTCACTCACCATTTAATTGTATATCTGTGCCAAAAAAGAAAAAGTGCTTAAGTCGAGATAAGCTCATTTTGAGTTAATGTTACTCCCGTAATCTGCATATTTGAAAGTACAGCTGGTCAAAATCTCAATTGATTTGTGCAATTTTTCAAGAAGTTATATCAAAATTATTTGCAGCTTATCTTTTTTATACTTCTAATCTCATTTGGAATAATAGCTTAATTGAGGTTATACTTTCATAAATTTTAACTCAAATGTATTACTCATAATGTGTAGAACGATGTTTGCTTAAAAAAATAAAAGTTAACAGAGAATTTTTAAATTTAACTATGAAGGAAATAAATTTCTGAAAATCGATTTAAACGCTTAAAAATGCTCTCCTGCAAAACAGTAAAATAAGACTTAAGCACTTTTTCCTTATTGCCACAGATATCATGTGGCATCTCTGCATACAAAATGTCAAAATAAGCGAAAAGCACAAAGAAAAATACAAAAAAAAAATAAATGAATTTGAGCTTGTGATTTTATTTATTTTAGTTTTTAATTTCAACCGTTAAAATATGTTTCTGTGTAATTTTCACTCTTGATTTATATTTTTATGTAATCCTTAAATTCCTACACTGAAAGAATTTTCGGCAAAAATTCAATGAATTTCGACATTAATCTAATGAAAACTTCATTATAATTCAACCAACCTCACGCTTCATTGGATTAATGAAACCAGTTTCGTTAAAATTATTTTATTGAAAACTTCATCAAATTTATTTAACAGTGTAATTAATGCAGTGCTATAACTTCATCGAAACAATATAAAATAATTTCATGAAAGGAATGAAATAACTTAAATATAAAGGGGTTTCTTAATAATTAGAAAAATTGTTGTCATAAATCCAATAAAATATTCTAACAAAACCAGAATATCAAGGAAGCAATTTCAATGAAATTGTTTTACAATATTCATAAAATTTTCATTGGATTTGTGAAATTATCATTAGATTTGTGAAAATTTCTTAATGAAATTGTTTTATTGCATTTATGAAGCAAAATTCTTTCGGTGTATATCTAAATCAATAATTTTGTATTTGAATATCCTTGTTCTGAAATTTGTGGCATATAACAAAATTATAACAAGTTGTAGCTTCAGAATAGGTTTGGCCCATATGCCACAAAGTGAATAAAAACGACTAAGAAGGTTTACATGAAGCTTTCTCAAAACAATGGATTATTTTTGTACTTGCACATCACTGCTTGCGGACACATGCTTTGAAGAAAATTTAAAATTTTTGTGAACTTTTATGAATAAAGTTAGAAATTAATATTACTTTATTGTAAAAGTAAAAATAAGTTTTGTGCCTCATACACCACTTTTCTTAACTTATTTTCAAAAAGTAGCTGTTTGTGCTCCATACGCTTACTTAACTGCTGTGTCATGCGAATTTGTTGTTTTGTTTATTTTCTTGCTGTCCAGAGATATAAGTCGTTCGTTTAACGCCGACCAAGAAGCCGCCGCCCGTAATATGTTTAACTATTGATCCGCTTACACACTTACACAAGAAAAACAACTAATTGAAGTGTATTTAATATAAAGAATGAAATTAAATATGTGGCAATATAGAATAATAGCTTAAGTCGACTTAAGCAAAGCAGTACAGTTCGGAAGATTTTACGCTTTCAATAAGAGATTAGAAGGCTATAATGCATGACTCTACTTCCTTGTGATTGTTTCTTTCCATATGTAACATTTTAACCCCTACAAATTCCAACTGGAACTCAATACAGCACAAATAAGCTTAACTTTCTTATGTCTACTTAAGCTACTATTCTATATTGCCACAGAAATGATTTTTATTATACTCGAACATTTACAATTAAGGTTTCTTCTATTTTTTTTTTAGTTTTTAATAAATTTATATTAAATCATTTAATCGGCGCCTGCGTTTGGGTGATGATGTTTTGTTTAACAGTCCCCGTGGAATTTTTCTTACGGCACCTTCTTTTTTTATTATTCATTTCTTCTGGAAATGAAGCAAAACAAGAATTAACTTTATTTTATAAATTTTTGTATAAAGAATTTGACTCAATCGCCAAACAGTGGTGTGTATAGCAAAACAATATGTATTAAACCTAAAAATAGTGCATATGGAGCAAAATTAATGCTTAATATCTCAGAAATCATAATAAATTTTGTGAAACGCATTTTTTTAATTCAGAAAGAGTGTATTCAAAACATATATATTCCATACCTTACTAATTTTTTTTTAAGAATGGTTGTTGGAGCAAAACTATTCTGGGTCAACGAAATGACAATTTTTATATTTTAATATCGTAAAACGCGTTTTTGATTCAGAGAGAAGGTATTCAAGATATATATAATCCATACCTAACTCTTTTTCTTCAAGAATGGTCGGTGGAGCAAAACTATTCTGCGTCGACGAAATGACAATTTTTATATTTTAATATCGTGATACGCGTTTTGATTCAGAGAGAAGTTATTCAAAATATATATAATCCATACCTAACTCTTTTTTTTCGAAAGGTGGAGGTGGAGCAAAACTATTCAGGGTCGACGAAATGACAATTTTTATATTTTAATATCGTAAAACGCGTTTTTGATTCAGAGAGAAGGTATTCAAAATATATACATTCCATACCTAACTCATTTTTTTTAAGAATGTTCGGTGGAGCAAAACTATTCTGGGTCAACGAAATGACAATTTTTATATAATTTAAGTAATGTAAAAATTTTCATATTTTATAATTTATATTTTGTCACAGAGCTTAGAATAAGAGTGTAAATAATCTTAATCTTTATCATAATCCTATTTTGGAAACATTTTTTAATAATTGGCGAAAATTTTCATACAATAATAATAACAATTTTAATCCCAGCTGCGTTGCCAGTTAACAGGGCAACTGAATTTCAGTTGCCATTCATATTATTATATTTTAAATATTTTTTCAATTACTTTAAATTACAATTACATCGAACAATAAAAATAAAACTTAAATTTATGCTAACTTTTTTATTTTTTGCATTATATTCTACCAAAATTTTATTTTTTATTTACATTTCCATAAAATTGCAATCATTTTGTATTTTTTAACATAAAATAAACATTTCATTCGTTTTTCTAATGTCATTAACAAGTATTTTCTCTCCCTTTCGCTTGTTATTTGTATGTATGCATGGGTGTGCGTGTGTGTGTTTTTGAAATTGTTATCTCATGCCCTGCAGTTACAAACAAGCAGGGGGATTCACTGCAAATGCCAGTTTGAACAGTTTCAATTGAAATGAGTGTACTTGTTAAAAATTTTAAAAATACATCGTTATAATTTTCATTTTTCATTTTATTTTATTTGTTATTAAATTTTAGTTTTAAGAATTACAAGCAAGTATTAACTCTGGGGTAATAAAGAAAAACTGCTTAAGTTTAATATTACAGTTTTTTAGGAGAGCACAGTTTTTCCAAACCTTTTTCTATAAAAGTTATTACTTTCTTGGTGGATTTGAGTACAACATATAGAAAATAACAAATTTTTTTATTTTTTTTTATTTCCAATAAAAATTTCATACGTGTCGACTATTTGGGTTGTGTAAACAGGGGTTCGAGATGTTAAGGTGGCAACACAAGAATACAATAACAATATGGATTTTTTTTTGTAATTAATGTGCTAGTGCTTGTCAAAAAATGAGACCTGAAATAGAAAAAAAGGAAGAAACCACGCGCAAATATTAAATTTCAATTTCTTTTAAATTGCTTTATTAAAAAAACAAACACAAGTTTACAAATGAAATATTTTTTACCAAGCACAGGAAACTTTTCAATTACATAATTTTTAAATAATTTTTTTTTTTTAAATCTGTGGCACAAATGTATTCAGAGCCAGAAATAAACAGCTGTGCTCAGTGTTGCCATCTGGTTAAATACGCCTTGCGGATGAGTAAAGGCCAATTTTTTTACTTGGCAATTAAATTGTAATTATTTTTAAGTCCTATTTAAATACGAAATGAAATTTTGTATTTGAGTGCACATTTAAGTAATAATTAACCCATTAACCGCCAAAATCAAAGCAATGACGATAATTAACAAAAGAGTTTATTTTTAATTTCATTATGCTCAAAGTTAACATAAAGTAATGGAAAATTAAAAAAAAAAATAATAAGTGGGCGGAGTAAGGAGGGTGGGTTCAACTGAGTACATGAGTACAGCGGCGGTTTACAGGTGGTATTTTTCAAAACATGATTTTTCAATACACAGTGTTTTCAAACCTTTTTTTGCACTGCCACCGAACTCTTGCATGGCATACGACACATCTGAGTTGATTTTCTAACTTTTTGGGGTAGTGCCAAACACAAGTTTACAAATGAAATATTTTTTACCAAGCACAGGAAACTTTTCAATTACATAATTTTTAAATAATTTTTTTTTTTTAAATCTGTGGCACAAATGTATTCAGAGCCAGAAATAGTTAGCTGCGTTCAGTGTTGCCATCTGATTAAATACTCCTTGCAGATGAGTAAAGGCCAATTTTTTTATTTGGTAATTTAAATTGTAATCATTTTTAAGTCCTAAATATTAAATAATATTTAAGTAATACTTAAATACCCAACTCTTTGTATTTAAATTCTTTTTAAGTTTTATGAACATACCATGCAATGTTTTTGTGCTTGTGTGTGTTTGTTGAAAACTTTGACATCAACATCATGCGATCGCATCTTTTAATTTAAAAGTAGTAACACTCAGGCAATTAACACGTACTACTATTACTAGTTGTCACCTTCTTTCGGAAAGAGATAGTGATAGAGAAGACAGGTGGTGACGGAAGAGATAGAGGAAAGCTTCATACTTTTACAGCTCTGGTTTTTGAGTGTTTTTTTAATAATGCAGTGTTGCAGCGCCTCTGGTGTTAAATGAGGAGTATTTGATTTTTTTTTGAAGTTGTGTTTAATAGCCATTTTATTGGCTATCGAAGGAGAGTGCTCTGATGTTACATTAGGATTAGTATTTGCTGAAGTCGATATAGTTCAGTGACCACTGACTATGCCTTCATTAATTGAACTTTCCTACAACAACTGATACAAAAGGGACTCTATTGCACATCAGAAAAATACGTGGTGTTGTTATTTAATGACTGTTGGGTACCGGGCTCGAACCCGGGATCTTCGGTTTTGTAGTAAACGCCACCATCAATAAATTTCATTTGATTTCCTTTGTGTTACATAAAATGTATTTTTATGCAATTTCAATTTTCTAAACGTTGATAACCAAACTTTCTTATTTATTATAAACAGCTGTTTTCTTTTAAAACTTTCAACATCTCGTTGTCATTTCAAAGTGCTGCCACACTCTCACAGAATTTAAATGAACATTTAATTTTATAAACTTGAATTTAAGTGGCAATTGATTTAATTGAGGTGTCAATTATAAAATAAATATAAATTTCAAATATATTCAATAGAAAGTCAAGTAAAGATCATGATGAAGATGATGCCTTTTTGACAGACTACGCCAATCGTCAGTGTCAACCCATGCAGTACTGTATTTAAATGCTCGGTTACGCTTATTGGTACTAGAGCCAAATTCGTCTCACTAATTCATAATGATATAGTTTTAACTGAAAAAAATATAATTGTGTCGTTATATTAATTATGACTTAAGTCCACTTAAGCACTTTTTCTGTTTTGTCCTAGAAAGTTTCAAAATGATTTCAATTAAAAACTTAAAAGGATTATTTTTTTAATCAAAAATATTTGACTAAATAATGCCCGTTATTTCTACTCCTAGATATCTATTAATGTACAGATATCTATCGTGTAAGTAAAATTTTATAAGGCGAACTCGTACACCGAAAGAATTTTGCTTCTTGAATCCAATGAAACAATTTCATTAAAAATTTTTCACAAATCTAATGATAATTTCACAAATCCGTTGAAAATTTCATGAATATTGTGAAAGAATTTCATTGGAATTGCTTCCTTGATATTCTGGTTTCATTAGAATATTTTATTGGATTTATGACAACAATATTTTCTAATTATTAAAAAACACCTTTATATTTAAGCAATTTCATTCTTTTCATGAAATTATTTTATTGTTTCGATGAAGTTATCACTGCATTAATTACACTGTTAAATAAATTTGATAAATTTTTCAATAAAATAATTTTAACGAAACTGGTTTCATTAATCCAACGAAGCGTGACGTTGGTTGAATTTTAATGAATTTTTCATTAGATTAATGTCGAAAATTCTGCAAAAAATTCTTTCAGTGTAGGTAAAAACCTTAGGCAGATTACCTGTTTGGGATTATTATAGCGTTAACAAATGTGAAACTTAATTGAAACATTTCTCCAAAAAAACAGGAATTATTAACTTGAATGCAACCGGTCAAAAATACTTGGTGGCAACACTCTACTCTTGAAAAGCCGTTGTTGTCTTACAACTGCAATGCGAGCTGAAAAAAGTCAGCCAATGTAGCAATGGTAAAGTAAGAAAATAAAAACATATTGATTAATGCGTTCTTGTTTCAGCTTTTATATTAGTTGAACTTCTCAGTTGATTAAGTGAAAGTTTATAACATAATAACTCTAGCTTTTCTAAGACAGTTTTTGGTAGAGGTTCCCTGATGATCTGCATTAGCAACAGTGAAATGACCATATGATCCAGTTATACTCCTGAATAATCAATTTTATTGTTTTTTTTAATGAATAAGTAAAATAATAATTTGGGATTATTAGTGCATTGGCAAATTTTAAACATAATTTCCTTATGAGAAATTTTTAGATTTAATTGAACTGTAGTGAATTTTAATCAGAAATAATTTCTTACTCGGGCTTAAGTTCAGTAATTGCAATTCTTATTGAATGAAATATTTTTTATTAATTAATGTGAGTTTCTAAAGAAGAGAAGAAAACTTAAAAGTTTAATTTATTTTTTATTAAATTAAACTTTTAATAAATAAATTAATAAAAATACATATTTCATTCAATAAGAATTGAAATTACTGAACTTAAGACCGAATAACAAATTATTTCTGATTAAAATTTCTTTATTTCAATGACTTTTATCTCATAAAAATAATATTTAAATGTTGAATTAATGCCCTATAACTTTAAGCAGAGAAAATTTTACT
The DNA here is from genome assembly GCA_905220375.1 of Tachina fera. Classification (NCBI taxonomy): domain Eukaryota; kingdom Metazoa; phylum Arthropoda; class Insecta; order Diptera; family Tachinidae; genus Tachina; species Tachina fera. Next base: position 185,987,862 of record LR999963.1, read on the forward strand.
TTATTATATAATTTTTATAATTTAAATTTGAAGCCTTTCAAAAATTACTTAAGAACATAATTAATAAATTTAAAATTGTAACACTAAAAACTCTTAACACAGCTAGGAAAACCCACAAATACTTATTAAACATTATGATTTGCAGAAAATATTAAGCAAATTATCCTGTTTCCCTTAAAAATAAAGAAAACTGGTAAATGACTCGTAAAATATAATTTAATATTTTCAGTTCGTGCTAAAGCTAATTTAAAATATGTGCTAAGAAAATTGTGTTAAATTTATTATGCAAAGCGTTAAACCTTTTTTAAGCTATTTTATATACTTTTATACGTTTACGAGTATATCTTAGTGTAATTAATTAAAATACAAAGAAAATATTAAAAGGGTTCAACAATAAATTTGTTAAAGCTATAAGAAATATAATGGAAAAAATTTTTGTGTTAAAATATTTAAATTTTCAATGAAGATGTTATGTATTATTTATTAAGTAAATATGAAAATAAATAATTTAAGGCAATATTTAATAATTTTAATATATATATTTTTTTTAACTAAGCTGCATGAGTCTTGTAATTCTTAAAGATGTAAAGGAACTAACAGTATAAACTCCTACATTGTATTCTATATAAAATTGTTTATTCTTATTTATTTTCCACACTTTGTTTGAATTTAAAAATAATATAAGTAACGCGCTTTGATCTCATTTGTTATGGCTTATTGCCCTAAAGGTAAAATCCAAGAGACTAAATTCTAAAGACATTTATAAATCTTTTTGGTTGTGTAATATTTTTTTATTATTATATCACTCGGCACCTAAGATATATTTCGCTTTGTCTAGTTTCATTGTACACCAAAGAAAATATTATGCTCGTTTATTTTTCTTTTTTATATTCATGAATATTTGTAAGTAGTATGTATGTTCATATGTATATTTGTATATTTGTAGGAAATTATCAATGTGATACCATAAGTATTTAAGGCAAAACATAATTTATTAGTTTTATTTGTTTGATTCTCTCTTTTATCTGTTCACATCAGGAATGATAAATTTGGTACAATCCAAACTTCAAAAGTTTAAAACGATACTCCAAGGAGCGTAAGCCCAATTAATTCCCATATTTATACTTCACATTGGCATCAATAAAACTAAATTGGCGTTAACTGAAATAGTTAGCACGTTGACTAGAAAACCGAAGATCCTGAATTCGAGCACCGTCTTCGACTGTCATTAAAAATAATAAACACAACACGCATTTTTCTGATGATTATTAGTGTCCCTTGGTATCAGTTGTTGTAGAGGAAAGTTCAAGTGATGAAGACATAGTCATGGTCACTTAACTATACTGACTTCAGCACATACTAATCCTTATGTAACATCAGAGCGCCCTACTTTGTCGGTATTGTGTAGCAGAATCATCGGCGAAGTAAAACAACCAATAAAGTGGCCACTGAACATAATTTCAAAAATTGTATATGCCTCATTGACACCAGAGGCGCTGCAACACTGTCTTATTAAATAAAAAAAAACTGCAAAAGAATGAAGCCTCCCTCTATTTCTTTCTTCACCACCTGTCTTCTCTATCACTATCCCTGTCCTAAAGAATGTAATACCTAAGAATAGAAGAAGTAGGTAATCATTGCCTGAATTTTAAGCATCCTATATACATTTCACTTCTATTGTCAATTGAGTGAGTATTTTAATTAAATTGATTCTTGGCCATACACTTTATAAATTTAATTTAAAGATTTTTAGTCATCTATAAAATTTATATTTTTTCACAATTACAAATTTAAACATTTAAAAATAAAAAAAAATTCTATTGCATTCATTCAATAATTTTTATATTTTTTTTTATTTAAAATTCAATGAAAATAAATACAATTTTACAAATATTTAATTTTTCTTTGTAAAATAAAACTAAAAACATAAATTTTGACAGCTGATCAGAAGAGTCGAACACACACTGCGCAATCGAATTGAAAACTTACTAGTCAACTTGAAAAAAATCAAAATCTTTTGATTTTCCTTCAACCAAACTCGCCAACTGGCAAACTAATCAATTGACAGAGTTACACACGCCTTGATTTGAATAACAACCGACTTAGATGCCAATTGAATTGAAACGTGTAATGGGGGCGCTTTACTTTTCTTTAAAAAATAAAAATAAAAAATACTTGATTTAAATTTTACAATTTTATTTATTGAGTGAGTTATTTGTAGATTTTTAATTGAATTTTAGTGATTTTTAATCAGAAGTAATTTTTAGTCAGGCCTAAGTTCAGTAATTTCAATTCTTATTGAATGAAATATTTAATAATTTTATTTATTGTATATGTAATTTTATTTATATTTAAAGAACTACAAGCACAGACAGCCTGAAGTTTTGTGCGAGTAATTCACAAAGCTATTCCACATTTCTAACACCTGAGAAAGTTTTAAATTAATAACTTTCAAGTTTAATTGAAAAATCTTCTTGCAGTAGTAATAAATAAAACTTATTTTAACTAAAGCAATTTATTTCTCAACTTTTAATGAATTTCATATGTACATATGTACATATGTACATGCATATGTAGGAGTATATAAAAACAAATCTACAATGAATAATTGTATTCAGTTTAAAGTTGAAAACACTTTCATTCTCCAATAGAGAAGCAGAAGAAAAAAAGTAAACTTGAGTCTGACCAAAATTATTCACTGAATTTTAATTAAAAACTTTGCAAGTATAATAAATAATTAAAAAAATAAGAGAATATTAATATAAACAATAAAATTTTTATAATCAAGGTGGGAAATTTCTACCTTTTCCAATAAAATATGTTCAGTTGTTCATGAAATAAGTTATAGTTTTTTTATGATTTTTAGTTTTTTTATAATTAATTGCTTAATTCTTTGAAATAAAAGATAGTTTTCATGCGAAAACTTATATAACTGTTGTTATATAACTTATAACAAATAAATTTTTATTGGTTTTTATTTTCAATATGAATTATGGGACGAAAATCAAGGCCTGTCAAACGATGTCGAAGAAAAATAAGAACATTTGTTTATTAAGGATGTTTTGTAAATAACTCAAAACAAAAAATTATTAAATCTCGTGATTTGAATGCCTTTCTGGGTCCTTTGATGCATCATATAACATCAGCGTTGCCGTTGTGACACTAAAGTATCATTTCTGAGCCTTTTTCGTGCCAATTACACTTTTTTATAACCCTTTTTTAATTTATCCCTTTGCATCACTTTAACTAAATGTGTGCCGTAGGGCAATCACATGCTCAAAAACTAGCCGAAGCACAGTCTAGTATATTAGGTATTGGAAAGGCTGTTCGTCCAGTTGCCAATATTCGGTTCGAGGGTGTTGATCATTTTACTGTTTTGGTCGAGAGAAAAGCCAATAATTGGTGAAAGTATTGCAAGAAATTTGACATCCAAATCCCTGATTCCAAATGCAAATTATTGCTGGGAGTATCACAATTAAAAAACATATATATTTTTATTTACTTTCACATATAATCTTAATAACACTTTTTATAAATAAGATTTAAATATGATTGTTCATTATGTACTTGCAAAGCGGCAAGACCGTATGCAGACGGACTGCACTATTATTTACCTGGTGTTCATTTCTAATGATTTTTTCAACCTGTAAACTTATGGTTCTTTTTTATATCCACTTTAAAAAAAGTATTAGCTTCATCCGATAATTTTTACAAGCTGGCCGGTTAGAGGGTTAACATTGATTTATAATTAAAGCATGTTAATTAATTTTATTTTACTCGAATGTATTTAATTAATTGTAAAAATTCGTGTTTTTTTAATTGAAATAAATTTTATTATTCTTGACCCTATTTTACTTTAAAATATCCTTTTTGACACTTTTTTTATTAAATACCCTTTTTATAATATTTTTTCGAAATTTTCAACGGCAACCCTGTGTAAAATACTCGTAGAAGTCCTGGCGAAAGAGCCACAAATCTTCAAATCAAAAAAGTCTCTGTTGTGCAAATATTATTAATATTATGGGAAAAAAATTTTTTGAGAAAAGGTGATTAAAAAGAAATGTTAAAAATGTTTAATGGCAAAGCTAACTCATGCTTTAAACTCCGCAGTTTTTCTTGAAGCAAGTCTGAGTTTATAGGAGAGAGAAGAAAGAAGAAAGAAGAGGGGTACTGACTTGCTTGTACAGAAAAGTTACTTCAAATCTCATTTATTATTTCATTCGCTGCATTAAAACAATAGGAAAATTGAACAAGAAACCGTCCGTGCGTAAACAATCGAGCAGTTTTAAAAGAGAATTGAAGAGAACTGCTTCAAGAAAAACTGCAAAGTTTAAAACATGACTAAAGACCCAACTATAATATGAATAAGGTGGCTTAAGCTAATGCCAGAATTGAACGATAAGTCTGTCAAATACTTAAACAATTCAGATGTGACTTTTAGGTGGCCACAATGGACTTACATGCACTTAAGTATTCTTTAGCCACAGCTGCACATATAGGTATTGTTCACAATTTTTTATTAATTTTATTTCTTTTTATAACTACTAAATGAATGCAATTCAATCAATCAATAACTTGTTGGAATGATCTAATCTATTAAAAATTCACGTATAATTATATCCACCACTTTATTTCTTGTTTTATTTGTTTTGCCTACTAAAAAGTACAACAATGAACATATATAAATAAACTCATGTGTATGTGTGTATATCTGCATTGTAAAACAAAGAATGAAAATAAAAATGTTGCTTTCTTTTCTGAGTTTAAAATAAGAAACAATAAAAAGTATTTAAAATTAATGAATATTTTCTGCTATTGTTTGCTTGAGTTTAAAAAATGAACAAACAGTGTTTTCCGTACGGAATGTGCGTTCAGTTTGGCACTTAGCTTAAGCAAATGACATTTGACGAAACTTGAAGAAAAGTTCCATAAGTACATTATAGTTTGCCACATACGTTTTATATGTAACCGCACAGTTGCTTAAGTTCGCTTATTCATATTATAGTTGGGCCTTAAATTAAATAAAAAGTATAAGCAATTATATTCCCCTTTCTATTATTCTTACCTCGCTCTCTCTCTCTCCCTCTCTCTTTAAGAAGGTCAAGATTTGAGCAACTACAATTGTTGTGTGTGAAGCAGCGTTACCATATGTAAAGATTTATCTTATTTTTAAAGTTTTTCGAGATGTTAAAAGATTTCTTAGCGAAATATTACATTTTTGAAAATGTGATAAATGGTACTTCTTATCGTATTAGTTGAACTTCTTTTTGACTAAACTAATTCCATATTTTCTTCATTCCATCAAAAAAAAAAAAGTATGAAAGGAAGTAGCACCAAAACTATTTATATCCTTTGATTAAATTTCAACTAATATTTTCCTCAATGTATAATGCAAACAAAAGTCTACATATCAAAACCTACATACATAAGTGTAAACCGTTTTTTTTCCTGTGTTAAAAGAAATAATTCGCTTAAATCTGGGAACTAAAATTTCGTGAAAATTAGTTCGATATAGAATGCCATAATTTGTGTCCTATGTTTTTGACAGCTTGTGCAAGTCCGCGAGTATATGCACATTGTATGTATGTAGTTAGAATGTGGAAACATAAATATGTAGTTTATTTTCCTAATTACATGTTCATATCTTTTACTTATTCTCTGCAGTAAAGCTTCATTATATACATACATATTTACCTTTCTGTTTGAACATTTGAAACAAAATAAATTATATTCTTTTAGAAACATTATTTTAAAAAAGATTTTTAATAAGAAAAGAATATTTTTTGAACGATTTGAAGATTTTTTAAAATAAAATATGGCAGCACTGGTGTGAAGCCAGTCTGAGCCAATGCGGCAGCACTGGGAAAGCTTTCAACTTGTAATTTAGATCAATGAAAAATATCACTACTAAGAACTAAAAATCTCTTGATTTTCAGAATAGTACAAATCACTAGCGTGATTTAAAAATCTTTCATGATTTTAAATCAATTGTGTCGTGGTTCAGTTCCTTTAAATTTAATTTTTTTTGGTTTCTTATACATACATTAACACCCATTTATGGTAAAAAATTAAAATTAATAAAAAAAAATTTACTATTTGTATTTGTATAGTTTTGATATCTTTACATAGACAAATACAAAATTTTAAAAACATTAAGTCTTGACAAGGCTTGTATGTATATAAAACAATATCTAAAAAAAATTGTGTATCTCTGTTTATATAAGAAACAAAATTTAGCCAGCATATATCGGTATCCCTGCTAAATAACTATTATCAGTTTTTCTCACTCACAAAGTTAAGCTTATTATCTAACCATAGACATTAGATGTAATTAGCAAACTTCATATTGAAAACTAACATCAACCACTCACCATCAAATGTGATGGATAAAAGATGGACCAAAAACAACATTCCCTAAGTGTTTATAACTTCTGTGATTTTTATAGTCCATTTGTGAAGTTTTTTCAGCACAGCAATTAATCATGTTAATCACAGTTTTAGAAAAGAGAAAAATTATAAGAAAAATAAATCATACGCAAGGGGAAAAGCAAAGGAGTTACATATCTATATAAAAATTAGTATATAAAAGTTACACAACTTGTAAAAGTTGCTTCGTCATATCATTATGAAATAACATTTTTGTCACTTTTTCAGCTCACAAAGTGATAAGCGATAGAGATTGTGAGGGCAATCATGAATAAAATTCGGCGAAAAATTTTTCCCAGAGAACAATAGCAAGTAATATTGAAAATAAAAAAAAATTAATTGGAAAAGGGAGAAATTTCTCACAGAATTTTATAAATGATTGCCCTGTATATATTAATTCATCATTAGCTTATGAAATAACACAAGGCTGCATTTTATTGACCAGACAATTTTTATATTCCCCCTTATTGTGAATGGCTTCGTCCACGTTACATCAAGACGAAAGAAAATATTGTCACTTGTCTACTCTTTATCGGCAATAATTGGCTTTTATTGATAATTTCTTAGTAATCCCTAAGGCTTTCTAAATTAATGGAGCATGTTAATAGTAAGTAAATTTTGTTCGACAAACAGTAGACAAGTGACAATTTATGCTGACGTTTTGATGACAATAAGAGGATTATTAAAAAAAAATGTTAAACAAATATAAGCGGTCTTACAAAATTAAGGAAGTAGCAAAAATAATACTCGTAAGCACAGACGATATTTTGCATTTTCAAAATTGTGGCCTAAAAAAGGAATATTTCAACGCATCTCCTTCTACCATGAGTTTAAGTTCCAACAACTTAAAAAAGGAGTACTTTTCATAGTTGCTGGTTTGATAGATGCAATGGGGATAGGGTTCGGAATTTTTCGGACTTTTGCCCTTCCCGGGAATCGGGAATAAACTAATAGCTTTCGCGGGAAAAGTTAAAAGTTATTAAATAAATATTAAAGAATTTTCGATTGTTTTATTAATGCAAGCATCCTTTTTAAATAAAAGTTAATATAAAAGCAGTTCAAAGACAATTTTTTAAGAATATTTTAAGTGAATTCAAGCAAATATATCTTATATTTATTACACGGTAACGGACATATGTATAAGCAAAAACTGATCTGAAGTTAGCATAAGTGACGAAATTTAATTAGGTGTTAAAGATTTCCTCTATACAATTTGATATTAAAAATGATACGTACTTTTAACCCTATTTAACTACTAAGTCCTGGCGTAATTTTTAATGTGAAGTTTCATGGAAAAGATCATATTAAATTTTGCCACTTATGCTAAAGTCATTGCTAGTTTTTGCTTACATGTACATTTGGCCGTAAGAGATCTTAAAAAGACTAATTGGCAACTTTAACCGCAATTAGTACAAAAATTTTATTATAAGTATTAAAAATCATTTTATAAAGAAGTTGCGTTGCTGGTTTCTCATCCTTCTTGAATAGTTTTCAGGAGGACTTTAATAGTTAGGTTCAAGCAAGTTAGAGTGCAAGTTCAGTTAGCTGAGCTGAATTTTACATACTCTGAGCCACAGTCTAAATACTTGTATTTCTATATTTAACAGGCTAAAGTTCGTATCGCCTTGTAAGCCAAATTACATGTGATAATTATTAATGAACAAATAACACCAAAGTTAGTTGTAAATATTCTGACAACAACACATAGTTGAACAGAACAGCGTTTTTTCGTATTTTGGATTTATAATTTTATTGTTCTAAAAACATTTCCTTCAGGTTCCAAATAATAGCGTAGACTTTAGCCCCAACTTAAACTTAATTTAAGTAATGTCAACTCAAAATTTTTACAGCTTCTGTGAGCTTAAAATTTCCACTCAACCTTCCAAAATCACGAAAAATTACTACAAGTTCGTTTAACATCGAATTATTTACTTTAGGAAAACTATTATAAGATTGCAATCTTTGATACTTTGTTCTGTTATACTTAGTGATTAAACGACATGCATTAAGGGCATTTCAGACTATCAATACTAGTATTAATACTATTGACGAAAACGACCCCCCTAATATAATTTCTGTTTAAAAACTTAAAAAAAAACAATAAAAACTCAACATGTCAGAGTTTCGTATTAATAAAGGGTCTTTTCCAAGTATATGTATGTAAGTATAAAGTTTAAAGTTGGCAGCATTAGCGGCCATTTTTTCAGCTGCCAAGTGTTTTATGTTTAGTTTGGTTTGGCATTTCAACATGAATAGACTGTGCAAATTTATTTTGAAAATCATGGTTCTGTTCGAAATATTTCATTCATCAAAACTATGGAACGTTTTTGCAACACGTTTAGTCTAAAAATGATAATACGCATCCACAGAGACTTCGTACAGTGTCCCAGTGAAAAAAAATGGAAGTCATTCTAGTCGAACTACATCTTCATTGCTTCCAAAAAATCAATATTTTTAATTTGCCGAGAGTGAGCAAAAACCCACGTAGAGAAGCTTTTTTTAATCATACAAAACCTTGTAACTCCTCCATAGTGTTAGAAAATACTCACCAGAATTAAAAAAAAATATTCTTTTAAAGAAATTTATGAACTAATTTTAGTCTAAAATTTAAAAGTTATTTGCTTAAATTTATATGAAAACACTGTTTTAGGTTTAATTTCGTATAAAAACAAACTATTTACCATTTTTCCTAGATGAAAATATTATCGAAAAAGATAACTTCTTGCAATGACAACCCTATGTAAAAATCATTAGATCGGATCGAAATTTTCACAACTTCCAGATCGCAAACTCTACATTCTCAACACTTTTTTAGAGTCTCTTTTTTTACTGGGGTGTAAAAAAGAAGTCATTACGTAGAGTCAGAGCGTAGAGTAGATTAAGATCGGAATCAGTCTGTCTGCCATGATTACTAACTTCTGCGTTCATAAATTAAACAACTATGATGTGCAGGAGCTGTGCTTTCAACAAGACAGCTCGTGTCGAAATTGATTTATTGAAGGAAACATTTGTTAACCACATATCGTGCGATTTAACGCCCAGCTAGATTATTTTTTTGTGGGAATATGTGAAGTTCACTACTCTATGCCGATGAGTCCAAAACGATTGACCACTTGGAGGACAACATTCGCCGCATTTTTGTCAATATACGGCCACAAATGTTGGAAAATGTAATCGAAAATTGTACCTCTACATTAGACTATGTCCGAGCCAGCTGTTGCGATCAGAAGTCATATATAAATTATAATGCCAAAAACAGTATCTTTCGAATAAAGTAAATTGCTATGAAATGATATTTCAAAGTTCTATACCTGTATAAAAAAAGCACCCTACACTTGTAATATAGTCTGAAATGGCCTTTACTGAATTCATTCTTGCATGTACGTACTAGTTTTCGAATTAAACAATACCTTCACTTTTATTAAATTTTTATGCAATTTTTTTATAAATTTTAAACGTACACATATTTATTTCGTATTGAAAAAATATTATATGGACATTTTACTGCTTTTTTCTCGGTGGCGAAGGAATTCTTTCTTTCGTACAGTTACAGTTGTTTTTGTTTTAAATGAAATTGTTAGAATTAAAAATTTCCTTCGGCGTCGATAAACCGGTTATCAATTCTCAGTTAGCCGACTGTAATGGAATGTAACTGCAACGGTAGGAAACAGCTGATCGATGTTGTTATGCGAAAAGTAATGCACAGATTCTTACATTCCGGTTACATCTCTATAACCATTTCCATTGCTTTTCGCACATAACAATATCGATCCACTGTTTCCTACCATTACAGTCCGCTAACTGAGCTTTTAGTGCTTAAACAAACAATCTGATTAAAAAACATTTGATCGTGTAGATTTAGTCATACAATCATTCAAATAAACTTTTGTTATGTATGTATGTATGAAAAAAATTTAAAATGTTGATACTAAAGTAAAACAGCTTTATAATAAAAATTTTTTTTATATTAACCAAAATAAATTTGACTGTCATTCAGGCCATTTTATAAATATGTATCTTTATGTCATAAAAGTCTATATACATATGTATGTACGTATATATTTATGAAATAACGTATACTTTTATTTGATTTGCTCAAGCTTAAGTTCGTATCGCTTTGTAAGCCAACTCACGTATTGTATTTGCATAAAAGTTACGTATAAAAAGCAAAAATATACATCAACTGACACCACGCGCAGTGGACCAAATACAAAGAACGATGATAATGAAGGTGTAGTGGTCTTCGAAAATAGCTAGTTGTCAGAATATTTACAATTAACTTTGATGTTATTTATTCATTAATAATTATCACATGTAATTTGGGTTACAAAGTGATATGAACTTTAACCTGATCAAATCATAATTATAGAAACAAATGAAGTTTGAACAGTAATAATTAAAATTAAGTAAAGGCCAAATTTTGTAAACAGAAACGTTTGTTTCATTTTGAAATTTGTATGGAAAAAATATTTTTTTAAACGAATTTTCGTTATTTTTTATATAAATTTGAAACGTTTAGAAACGAAATTTTTTACAAAAAAAAAACAGGAAATATTATAAGTTTTTTCTTATAGGCAGAACTTATAATATTTTCTATTTTTTCGAGAAAATCTCAAAAATTTCCTGGGAATATCAGGTAAACTTTTCCTGTTGATTCTCGATACCCAAACCCTAATAAACATAATGGTCTGCTTTTACATTCAAAAAATTATTCAAAGCAAAAAAAAAAAAATATTATTAATTCATGCATGAATAATTCCTTATAATCAATAATCTGAAATAAATTCTGGTTTATCGAACTCAATGATTATACACATACATACATATAGTACATGTACATATGTACATGCATATGCATGTATATATCGATGGCTTAATATAGAAAAGGCGTAACTCAATATTTCGCTACTTTACGAGAGGAGAACAAAAACTGAGAAAAAAATAAAATTATTTTTACATTTTAAAAGTGCTCAAAATCTTCTTAATTTTTTATTCCAGGTATGTTTGGCTTTAATAATTCTGATAGTAAATTATAAGAAACACAGAGAAAAAACTGCCTAATAGAATCAAGAAGATTTTCTCTATGAAACGTTTTTAGGCTAAGGGGTATGTATCTCAGCAGAAAGAAGCGAAGATTTTTTCATAGAGACTCCTGTTTTTTTATTGTTTTTATGTGGTAAATCTTAATAATTTTATCAAGAAGAAAACCACATCAAATCAAGAAGAAATCTTATTATTCACAACTTTTTTTTACTCAATTTCCATTATTTTTGGCACCAAAAATAAATCTTCTTGATTCTATTGGGTTTTCTTATTGATTTTATTAGGTTGCCTTATTAATTTTTTCAAAAAGGGTTTCCTTATTGATTTTATTAGGTTGCCTTATTGATTTTTTCAATAAGGCATTCCTTATTGTTTATCATTATGTTCCTACATGGTTATGTGTAAAGCATCTTATTAATATTTTTTATTAAGGAAATCTTGATATTTATTATTAGGTTTCTTGTTATTTCATATCTATAAATAAACATAGAGACAATTTTTTTCATGATCTTTTTCGTTCTTGTATAATGATGTTTGTACAATAATTTCAGTGCGGATTCAGGCTGCTTGTTAGCATATTGGTTAGAGTTCTTGTCTATCAGTCAGAAGGTTGCTGGTTCAATACTTGGCTCCTCAGAAGTAATAAATATGTATGTATGTATAAATAAATAACATCTAAATATACTACATACATACATGTAGCGTACAGAATTTAAATGAAAATACATAAGTACAAAGAATAAAGATATAACCATTTATTTTTTATTTTTTATTAGGTTGCCTAATGAAATCAAGAAGAAAACCTTTTTGAAAAAATCAATAAGATAACCTAATAAAAACTACAAGATTTCTTCTTGATTTTTTCAAAAAGGTTTTCTCGGTGAAATCAATAAGATTTCCTTATTGAAAAAAACCATAGAGATATCTTATTAATTTTGTTCTATTTTATGAGGTATTTATTAGGGGCACTGTTTTCTCTGTGAAATTTTCAAAACTTTATTTCGAAAAGAAAAAAATCGTGATACGCCTTTTCTACATTAAGCCTTTTCAGATATGTATTGTCTGCATGTGCATAAATTTTTTGGCTTCACTAAGCAGGAATTTATTTAAAATTAATAATTTTGTAAAGTCTCTTAAGGAAATAATAAGCAATTCCAATTTAGGATACAACAAAAATTCTTAAAATATTTTAAGTAAAAGAAAATATTTCGCATAGCTTAAAAGTAAACTTAAATGAACTCGCTGGCAAAATTCCAACATACATAACTATATACCAAAAACATACACACACACACACACACACACACACAAATGGAAATGGCAACAAAACAAATACATACTCATGCAATAATTTTTGTCATAACTACCTGCAGTATTTTTATTTTTTTTTTTGTTTGTGTTTGGTATGAGTTATATCCTTAATTACAATGGCGTCACAACAACAACAACAACAACAACAACAACAACAACAGCAACAGCATTAACAGCAACCGTTCTGTTTTTATTTGTTTTTGTTTTTTGGTTTTTTGCTGGTTGTAATCCGTTACAAGAGATTTTATGCACGTTGAGGTGGCTGTTTGGCTGGCTGACATACATTTGCCAGCAACATTTCTTAATAATTCAAAAAGTATTTTAAAAAGATTTCTTTTTTTTCACGTGAATTTTTCTTTTACTTATATTCTTCTTTCTTTCACTATGTTATGGTATCTATTTAGATTTTTTTTTTCAATGCATTCAAGCATTAAAAATATACAACAACACACACACACACACAGTTAGATAAATTTTTATTTTCATAACACATACAAGAAATGCTGCTGCTGTGTGGCAGTGCTGGCTGGTGTGGATGCTTAACAGCCGCTAATATTTTCAGCTTCAGTAAGTTATCGATTGTTGTAATTTAAACATGTTTTAGTGTTATTGTTGTTGTTGTTTTTTATGTTATTGTACATTAATTTCTTCACTGTTACGTTTTTTGTATTGGTGGCATATTTACAGTTCAATATCACACGTATTACAAATGCCCCTTAACATATACTTTGGTTTTTCAACACTTTTGTTTCTTGTTGTTTTTTTTTCTTCAGTTGCTGCAAGCAATTTTTATTTTTTATTATATTTGCTTTTAATTTAATTAAATCACAAATTAGGAGTACATTTGGTAAATTCTGCTGCTCTTGGAATATTTTATTTTTTTATTTTGTATGATTTTGCTCTTATTCATTTGCGTTTTATTTCCACTTTAACACACATATTTTCACCTTGTATGTATTACAACATCTGATTTTCTATAATTTAAACTTTTTGTGCAATAAATTATTCATACATATTTTATGCATTCTCGTTCTCCAGAAAAAAAGCTTCTTCGCAATTTCTTACTCTGCATTTTCACTTTGGCAGGGCAAAAATGACATTTTGCAATGAAAACACTTTAGAATTCGTTTTGCCTTCAATTACTACTCGTAGCCTTAAATGATTTATGTATTAACATTTTTAATATGTCACTACGTTTCATTAATAAAAAATAAATTTTGTTTTTGCTAGCCCCATAACAATTTTAATTCAATTCAGAATTTTTAATGTTAATTTTCTGGCTTAAAAACATTGCATTTGAAATTTTAATAAATGCTAAAAATATATTGTTGTGCTGGTCACACTTTCTTTCAAATTTGTATTAACGAAATTCCGTTTTTAGGCGAGACGTCTTTACTTTACAATTGAACTAGAAACACTGCCAGAAGGGATGAAAAATATTGTGTGAATTTGGATGGAAATGGAAATGAGCAGCAGCTTTATGAAAACAACAATGTAATGTTGCTTTTGTTATGCTCAAAAGCTTTTATACTTTAGTAACGAGAAAAAGCAATATGTTTGTGAACTTTTTATTTGCTCTAAAAAAAAGCAAACATGCTTGATTACTGAGAATGTCTCTTTGTTCCGAAACATAAATATATATGTATTTACAACAGTAAAAAAGAAATAATTGTAGCATGGCAAAAAATAACGGTTTTTGAGAGAGTATTTAAAAAATTACTCTTTACTTTTAAAACTAGAAATTTTTAAAGCTTTACTACCACACACACACATACACAGGCAAACATATGTATATATATTATACATGTCTAAGGAAAGAGAGTTTTCTTTATTGTAAATAAGAAATGAAGAGCAATTTTCAATTATTTAAATCTAACTCTCTTTCTTAAGAAGCACAAAAAATCACTTTTGTAATGATAGCAACCGGATTTTTTGTGTGAAAAATTGCAGAGCAATATTTTGTATCAATTGAATTGACATAGCCAGGATTTTTAACGAGAAACAAAAACAATTTATGAAAACATACGCTTGAAAATAAGAGTAATTATACTTATTCTATCATTTAACAGACATTGAAGCTTGATTTTTAGTTTCCAAAATAAGAAACCTTTGATTCAGGGGAGCACAAAAAGTACCCCCGTTGTATTTATAGATCTCAATTTAAGGTAATAGAAAGAGTACAGTGAATGAAAAGAATATGTATACAAGTTAGGGATGCCAATTCCGAGATCCCGATGCCGAAAATCCCGGGATTCAGTCAATCCCGAAATTGTGTACTAAGTTTTGTTTGTTTTATAAAAATAATTTCATCATGACTTTCCCCGATTGATAGATAGATAGCTACACAATATTGATCCTGTTAATAGTGTCAATGAAAATGTGTTTCCAAATCATGTCTATTCTCCTTTTCTTCATTACTTGCAATCTATTTGATGATTATAAGCAATATTTTTAACAACTTTAATAATATTATATAAAATAACAAAGGTATTCACGCCAACTCTCTTAACTGTGTAAAAACATAAATGCACTTTCTGTCGAGATCAACTCATTTTGTTTAGTTGTCGATAAAGTAAAACACAATATGTAAGTATGAACATGCATATACTATACTCATATGTTTCTTTATTATTAAAAGATATTGTTAAAATGGTGAAACAAACTGTCCGAACTTCGCTGAGTTCTGTAATCAAAGTATAAATATCAATAACATTCGCATTCTTTAACAAAAATCTAATAAAATATTTGAGTCATAGGTTTTTTGAAAATAATAAAATTACGTTTTGTTATCCTAAAATCGAATTTGAAAATTACTTCATGTGCTTTCCCTACTAAAGAATTTTTTAAATTTTATGCATTTTATAATTAATTTAATTAATTTATTTGTATAGAACACAGCTTTAACCACTTTTTTTTTTCATTTAAATGAGAAAAATGTATCTAAAAAGGTACTTCTGCGCTAAAATTTTGTGTATAGATGTTTTTATAAGTACTTTTTGTCCATTTTTTGGGCTTGGCAATGCCATTAAAAGCTGCACTACCTTGTAAACTTTACCTTAATAATCTTGCACTTGCTCAAAAAAACCAAGAATCCCGAAAAATCCCGAAATTTGATTTGTTTTTTGTTTTTAAATCCGAATCCCGGGATCGTAAAAATCAGTCCCGATTGGCATCCCTAATACAAGTGAATACTACAATTGCAATAAAATTATGTGAGAGGAAAGATTGTAGCAGATCTTTGCAAAAATTCGAACTTGTACTGCAATCGACGTAGCTGATGGAACGAATTTTCGATGGCCTACTCTGTAATTCGAACCAAACAAAATGCTTTTCAATTTGCATGAAATTAATACACAATTACCTGATTTACATTTTTTAGCATTTTTTTTATGAAATTTGATGTATTTTGATGCACGCAACTTTTTCTATTTGCTAATTGTAGCGCACAAAGGGTTCCGTACGGACACGAGATATGTAATTCAATACGAGCTTTAGCCTATATAAAATATAGTTTTGGCATTTTTTTTCGTTTTTGACGTTTTTTTTAATTTTGGCGATTTTTTAATTTTGGCGATTTTTTTTTTAATTTTGGCGATTTTTTTAATTTTGGCGATTTTTTTGGTTTTTGGAGTTTTTTTTCATTTTGGCTTTTGTTACTTTTGCCATTTTTTTCTTTTTTTGGCGATTTTTTTCTGTTTTTGCCTTTTTTTATTTTTTGGTAATTTTTTTTTGGCGATTTTTTTTTTAATTTTGGCGTTTCTTTATTTTGGCGACTTTTTTCATTTAGGCGCTTTTTTAGTTTTGACACTTTTTTTCTCATTTTTGGCGATTTTTTTCGGTTATTGGCGTTTTTTCAATTTGGCGATTTTTTTAATTTTGGCGATTTTTTTTCATATTAATAATTATTTTGTTACTGGAGCCTTTTTTGCGTTTTGGCGATTTTTTTCTGTTTTTGGCGATTTTTTTCATTTGGATGATTTTTTCGAATTTTGCGACTTTTAAGCGAAACGAAAAATATTGGATATGACATATGTTTCCACCAGTATACACTACTTCGATGTCACAAAATGCCATAATGTGTACTCTTCTTTTTCTTTCGATTAATTTTTTTTGCAGAATATCGATACGTGTGTAACTGAATGCTGGGACGTAATAGAAACGAAGAATAGTAGGGGCGGTTAAGAAAAGCTATATGTATGATTTTGGCGAATTTTGGCGACGGGTCGGAATAAATCTGGCAACCCTGTTGACAACTGCATTAATAGGCAGTAATTAATTTTATTGAGAGTAAAAATTGAAGCCTAACAAAATAATAGCAGTTACTTTCCATTTCAAAGACTGAATTTATATTATAAAAATTTTCATGAAATTAGTCGCATCAAAAATGTTTTTTTTTTGCCAAAGATTCAGAAAATGAAAAATTGTTATAATAAAGGTATTCATTTCAGTTTTTTTCCTCGTTGGAAAAATGGAAAAATGTAATTTTTTACAGCAAACACAGGGAACGTTTTAAAACGTTACATTTTTCCATTTTTCCAACGAGGAAAAAAACTGAAATGAATACCTTTAATATAAATTCAGTCAAAGTAATAATTTTAAATAAAAATTAAAAAAAATAAAAGCATATAAATTTTTTTTATAATTTTTTTAATTATCTGTAATAGTTTTATTCGTCTTATAATTAGAAATTAGAAATCTAAAACTGTTTGACTTATTATACTAAGACATTTTTAGAAAAAAGCCTGCTCTCCCCCAAATCGACTCACAAGTGTAGATTGGCGGAGCCAGATTCGACCTTTAGCTAAGTTTGTTTGTTTCAAAAACTGAAACACGCTTACACATACATATGTAGATATAAAATATCGTCTATCATTCTCGCTATCGTTACATGTGTATGTATTATATCGAGGGTTTATATTCAAAAAGTGCTATCTGCAAGGCTTGAAAATTTTAGAAGAGCGCAAAAACTGTTATTTTCTCAAAGTTCAAGGGCTAATAATTAAATTTTGATGAATAGTACCATTTACAGAAGACATCTTAATTCTACTAATGCTAATCAAATACAGTTATTGCTCTTGGACTTAGAGAAAATAACAGTACAGAAAGTAAAATAGCACTTTTTGAATATAAACCCTCGATATTATTTTAATATTAACATGCTTAAACATATTAAATATTGAGAAAACAAAGAATTGCACAACTAGTGTACCAGCACACTAACTACCACTACCAATTTCATTCCATTTGCATAAATTGATTAATTTGTGGGTCAAACGTTTTTTATTTTATTTTATTTGCATAAGCATTCACACGAATGCATAATTATGTGGAAGAAAGAAGAATAGGAGCTTTAGGTGCCAGTGTTGTACATTATTTTATTTTTTCTTGTTTTTGTTTTAATCGTGTTATACATATATTCATAATTCGAGCGGAGATTTTTTCCGCGGTCACATAAAACAGCATTGTATATTTGCGGTGTATGTATGTATGCGGGGTTTGTACGCACACACCCATACACACAATTACACGCACACACTAGGTCTGTTTACTAGGGCATTCAATCGGTTAACCGTTAATCGGTGATTAAAAATCAGTTAATCCGGTGGTAAATTAAATTAATTAAATTAATTTAAAATCGGCTTTTTTCAGTCGATTAACCGATTAACCGACGTAACAAAGTTTTTCATATTTTTTATTAGTATTACAGTTTATTTTTTGTGTTAATAATTATTTGTTTCGTCTTATTTGCAAAAGCTGAATGTTTAAAAGATCCTAACTGAAGAAAAACTTCAAAATCTTTGGACATGACTATAAAAGAGTTTGATTAGAGACTCTGGTACTCCAACTGAAGGGAATTAATAAGTTATTAATTAATAATTTAATAAAAGCCAATAGTACTGTTGCCAACGATTTAATTAAGGCTAAGATTTAATGAGAGACAGTACAAAAACGGAAGCCAAGAAATTCAGAAATTAACTTTTTTTGCAGAATATTCATCGCTGAGCTCTGTCATTATGAGTTAGATGATGACCCGCCAACAGAAGTAACTATCGATAGTATTACAAGAAATGTTCTAAAAAAATTAACCGAATTAGTTTAAGAATTATTATGTGTGCTTTTGGTTTTCCTAATAAACTCAAATTAATAAATAATTTATACACTTTTATTTGTAGAAAACACTTGATTTATGGAAAAGCTTTATTAATCGGTTAACCGGTTAATACTAAAATTAAACGATTATTAACCGATTAAGCGAGAACCTCGATTAAATAATCGAGCGATTAACCGATTAAAGCAGAAACCCGATTAAATGAATACCCTACTTTTTACCCAGTTGGCCATGTCCTTAAGACATCTTTGACGAAGGCTACAAGACATCTTTGACGAAGGCTACAAGACAATGGTAAGTCGTAGAAGACATCTCCATACAAATTGTCGACGAAATTTTTATACAAATGGCGGCGAGGTCACACAAGACGAGATGAGAGACAATGTCGCTCAGATTGTAGTCAACACGACTTTATTGAAAACAAAACTTATGACACTGTCGCTCAGATTGTCGTCAACAAAGTCTTATTGAAGACAAAACGTATGACACTGTCGCTCAGATTGTTTTCGACAAATTCTTATTGAAGATAAAACTTATGACACTGTCGCTCAGATTGTCGTCAACAAAGTCTTATTGAAAACAAAACTAATGACCCTGTCGCTCAGATTGTTCTCGACAAATTCTTATTGAAGGCAAAACGAGGGACATTGTCGCTCAGATTGTCTACAACAAAATTTTATTGAAGACAAGACGTGTGACATTGTCGCTCAGATTTCCTTAAATTGTCGATTAGAAAACATTTTCGACATTCTACAGACATTTCGACATTTAGTCGTCGAAGACAATGTCAACTGGGTTGCTAACTTATATAATCTATTGAAACACAAAAGCGTTGGCTTAATTAAATAATAATAATATAATTATATACTTTCATTTAATACATTGTAAATTTTTGTTAATTTTAATTAATAAGTATGTATGCAAGATATTTAAAGTAGACTAATGCTAAACAGTTCCAAGAGATATAAAGTTAGTTATACATATGTATGAATATTTACGTATCTACAGTTACAAAACAAAATTTCATTTGTCATGAGAACATATGTACATACCTATGTTTCTCATTGCTGTCAATTTGTTATCTATAGTATATGTTTATGCATATGCAATATTAATTATTTAAAAAAAGCAGAATGTCTGTTTCATATTTTTATGGCTATTTACATATTGTCTGTTGCCTCTAAAATATTGCCGCTCATTTCTCCCTGCTGCAACTACTGTTCTTTGTGTTCTTTCTGTTTCTCTTTATTTTAAGTTTATTAGGTGAAAATTAAAATGGTACTCGTATTCTTAATAAAAAGCACGAAAAAAACAAGTACATACAAAAGTATCTAACACAAGAACCTTTTAGAGCAAGCAGTGTGGTGCGACGACGTTCTTTAGAGGCGAAAAGATTTTATAATGAGCGCTTATGTGAACACAACACAAAATTCACTTTTCTTTGTCATCATAAATAATAACAAAAAACTGAATAATGAAGCTATTTAGCTGACCTCCTTAAAAAGATAATTCGTTTATTTTAATTGCGTGACTCTTTTTCCCCATTAAGAAAGAGAGAGAGAGAGAGATGGGGAGGGAAAGTAAAGGTAAATTATCATTTTTAAAACTTAAAAAAAGAGGAATATATATAAGTGTATATAAAGAGTAGTCGTTGTTTTTTTTTTTTCTTTTCGGGAAGTTCGTTTTGTTCTTTAATTGAAAGTGTACGCTGAGTTTGCTTAAAACAGCCAACACAGTATACAGGATATACAAAAAAAAAATCAAAAAAAAAAAATAAGGACAGTCAATAGTAGTTTTTTACTTTCCTTGTTTTTTTTTCTTTCTCTGTTGCCATAAACTATATTCAATGAATTTCTATGAAATCGTGCAGAGCAGTGGGCACTAAGTCATTATACTTAATATTATGTTTTTGTATGGTTCTTGCTGCTAGACAGGCCAACGTGGTGTATTTAAGTGGATTTGCAATTTCGTATATTCTCTTGGGCTTGATAAGAGATTGAAATGTTTCGCCAGCATTGTTTCGAGCATCCTGAAAAGAAAATAAAAATATATCAATTTAGAAATCAGTTTCTTAAGATATATTTTATATTATAAATCAAAAAAAAAGTAATTTTTTTTCATTTAAAGTCTAAACACAATGTTTGCGGTGCGGTGCGAGAGAAAAAT
Organism: Tachina fera; assembly: GCA_905220375.1. Classification (NCBI taxonomy): domain Eukaryota; kingdom Metazoa; phylum Arthropoda; class Insecta; order Diptera; family Tachinidae; genus Tachina; species Tachina fera. The sequence continues at coordinate 186,008,917 of LR999963.1, forward strand.
AAACATAATTCAACGGAAGACGGCGACGGCAATACTTGTCATTGTTTGTTTAAATTTTTATTAATTTTTTTTCACACATTTTTATGTGTAAAACAAAAAAACAATTAACATTTTATATATTCGCAGATATATTTGATATATTTTTTAAACTTTAATGAAATTTATTTATTTGACATATTGTCAGAAGTGTAAATACGACAATAATTGAAATTTATTTGCTGGTGGTTTAGCATGTCTATATACGTATTTCATTGGCGCTTGAACCAAATCATCAGTAGACTTCAACCACAAGTTTTGAACAGTCACAAACCTCTTACTTTATGCTCAAACTTTCATAAACTATATGAGAATTCATAAAATAATAATAAATTTCAATTATTGTAGTATTTTTTAAACTTTTATAATCTATGAGAAAAATGTTTGAACTTCAAAATCATGTTTATTGTTTACAATTATGTTGTGAACACCGCCAATTATTCAAAAAACTATGGCAACATCAGATTTTTCTTTGAGTGTAGAAATTGAGAGAATAAGAAAGTCCGCAGAGAAAATAAAATATATTTTAATTTTGTAGATGATTTGTTTCAAACCGGTACTCTTTCAAAAAGTGAGAGCAGTTCTCAACTTTACACACTGTTACCAATTTAGCCATTATCGGGCCAGATCTGGCGATTATTATACCCTTTACCATGACTCACTATTCTACACAATCGCACGATCTACGAAGAAATACAAGCCTGATCTGATAAATTTGTTATTGTATTATGAAAATTTTCATAAACTCCATCATAAAAGGGTTGTATTTTTTCTAAAATCGCACGACTGCGTTTGATAGTGTATCACCGCCTTGAGGGTATGTGTTAGTTCCACAATATTTATATGAAACCCTATAAAGTACATATATCGAGCCATAACCGCCAATAAAGCTTAAGGAATACATTTTGCGAATCTCGTTTTTTTTTGACGAACGAAAATCGTTTACTTACGAACGCAAATTATCGATTTGGGTCAAAATATATTAAGTTCGAAAATTATGTCGCTTAAGCTTTTTCGGCGGTTATGGCACTATATATATTCGGTATCCTTATGCATAGGGAAGTGGGATAAGCGATATACGTCTCTGCCTGCACGTGAAATCGATTTTTCCAAGCTCCCAGAATAAGAAACTAAAAACTTCGGTCTTTGTAGTGTTGGAATAGATCCCAAATAATAAATTAGTACTGAAAATCAGCAATATCAAAAAAACGATTCCAGAGTTGGAAAACTTTAATTGTTTTGGTATGCAAAAATAACTAGTAAAACTAATTTAATTTAATAATACCTGTTTTATATTTCAGGAAGAATTAGATTGGTATTGAAAATCCAAAAAATCATAAAGGATTTCCAGGGTTGGAAAATTTTATCATTTTTGGTATATAAAAGCAACTAACTTAAAAAGAATTTTATTAGTTAAAAAATTCTAAACTTTAGAAAGAATGAGATTGGTATGGAGAGTCAAAAAAAAATATTAGAAAGCATGGTTCCAGGGCTGGAAAATGTGAGCTTCTTTTTGCTATATAAAAGTAGCTGAATAAAACAATTTATTTTCTATTCGTTATAACATATTTTATATTTTAGGAAAAATGAAATTGGTATTTAAAATCAAAAAAAAAAGTAATATAAAGGATGGTCCCAGGGTTGGAAAATGTGAGCTTTTTTGGTATAACTGCAAAATTTAATTTTTTTATTTTTATTAGTTAAACATGTGTATTCTATATTTAAAGAAAAATGAGATTTATATTGGAAATCAAAAATATCATAAAGCATGGTACCAGGGTTGGAAAATAATTTTTTTTTTTGATTTATATAAAAGTAACTAACTGAAAAATTTTCCTCAAATGTAGTGAAACATATTTTATATTTTAAAAAGGAGCAGATTGTTATTGGAAGTTATAAAAAGCAAAGAGACGGTTCCAGGGTTGGAAAATGGAAAATTTTTTTTGTTTATATAAAAGTAACTAACTAAAACATTTTTTGTAATTGTAGTGAAACATTTTAAAAAGGAGCAGATTGTTATTGGAAGTTATAAAAAGCAAAGAAACGGTTCCAGGGATGGAAAATTCACAATTCTTTTTGGTATATAAAGTAATAACTAGAACTAACTTTTTTTTGCTTTATTACTTAAACATATTTTATATTATAGAAATAAATAAATTGGTATTGCAAAAAAAAGGCGGTTTCAGGGTTGGAAACTGAAATTTTTTTGGTATATAAAGTAAATAAATAAAATAAACTTTTTTATTAGAGATATTTTGTGTTATAGAAATAAATGAATTGGTATTGTAAATCTGAAAAGTTAAAAAGACGGTTCCAGGGTTGGAAAATTAAAAATATTCCTTTTTGGTATTTAAAAGTAACTAACTAAAACAATTTTTTTTTTTTTGGGTTATTAGTTAGGACATATTTTATATTTTAGTAATAAATAGATTGATATGAAATATCAGAATAATGAAAAGATGGTTCCAGGGTTGGAAAATTAATATTGTTTCTATGTACCTATAAAATTAACTAAATGAAACTAGTTTTGCTGTTAAGCATATTTTATACTTCAGAAAAATAAATTTTTATTGAAAAAAAAAGCAAAATCTAAAATTTGGTTCCAGAGCTGGAAACTTTTAACTTGGTTTTGTATATAAAAGTATTTGATTAACCAAAAAAAATATTTTATTTATTACTTCAGCATATTTTATATTTTAGAAATAAAAAGATTGAATACCAGAAAAATAAAAATGCAGTTCCAGGGTTGGATAATTAAAATTTCTGTGTGTATAAATGTAACTAATTGAAACTAACAACAACAAAATGCGAAAATGGATTTTTTTAATTCAATTATTCTTTTTTTTTAAATCCTCCATCACACCAAATTTTTCATTTCATCTACATCGAATCGTGTAAAAAAAAAGCTTACCAGGTGAGCTCCGTGATCCAACAGAATTTTAGCCAAATCTTTCTGACATGGCTGGGCTAAAGCTGCCAAATGTAGAGGCGTATTACCAGCGTCATCGGTAGCATTGGGATCAGCACCTACCTCTAGCAGTGCTTTAGCCAAATATGGCGATGGAAATTGACAAGCGGGATACCGGCCCACAAGAGTGCCTTCTCTATAGCAGGCATAGTGCAAAGCAGTGCGCCCCGAACGTACCGCAACATTAAGACGATTTAACTTATAAAGGGCCACAAGAATTTCTCGTCTCATTTTGGGACAAAAAGTCTCATCTTCGATTAGCCAAGCCAACAGGCAGCTCATATGTAAAGCACTAACTAAAGCCCGGCTTAAGGCATTGGGATCATGATTGCCATCAAGTACTGGTGTGGCCGCTTGTTGTTGCTGCTGAGTACTTTGCGGTGTTTGATGTTGTTGAGATTGAGATTGAGATGCTGCGGCGCTTTTTTGTTGCTCCACCGACCAACTTTGCCCTGCAAGTGAGGAGGAGACGTTTGCACCAGATTGTTGCATTTGATAGTTCGACAAACCTCTCTCAACTTCCAAGACAGCCTTATTGAATATCTTAAGCATATCGCATGGTTCGATAGGTGGTACTACGCGTCCGCGTGGCAACAAGCGTCCAGCTTCCATCAGCATAAAACTAAATAGTTCTGCAAATGACAAAAGAGACGATTGTGTCATGGGACTGAGGGGTGGTAAGATTTTTTGTTGCATAGTTAAAGCATAAGTCCAAAGGTCAATGCAGCGATCAAAGCGACCTGCGTCAGCGTAATGAGCCCCCCTACAAGAAAAAAAGAAGAAAATCAACATAATTTTAGATCAAGAGTATCAGGCATACATACCTAAATCTTATGTAGTAACTTGTGTCGGGATGTGTTGGACCCAATATCCTTTGACGTATAACCAAAGCTTGCATACGCATCTCGTCTGGATCCAAAACTAACTCTTCCAAGTCTTCTATTGTTGTGACTTCCGATACATACTCGTAAGCCGCAATGGGCTCATTAACTACTTTTAGTATCTTTGGTTCTTGATTTCGTTCTTCCATGGCACGTCTCCACAACGATAACGCACTAACCATATCACGTTTCTTATCCACATACGTAGCACCCAGCAACTCTAAGGCATCGATGCGACTTTCTCGACTAACACTGCGCAGCGTTATCAGATGTTCCACAATAGGCAAGTGACCCGTTACACTAGCTGCCAGCAGAGGAGTCATACCGTAATAGTCCACTTCCATGGTAGCGCCATGCTTCAACAGCAACTGCAATATTTCCAATGAACCCGATTCGGCGCAGTCGTGCAACGCTGTATTACCCTTCACACTGCAACGATTCACATTTGCATTGAGCGAAAGCAGATACTGAGCAATTTTGAAATGTCCCTTATAGCAGGCAATCATTAAACAAGTATGGCCATGACGATTTGCTACTTCAAAGTCAGCTCCATTGTGTACAAGATACTTAACTATTTCAAAATGCCCATCAAAGCAGGCCGCTCGCAGAGGGGTTGAATTTGTGCGTGTCGTGCTATTAACATTGGCACCATGTCTCACCAGTAATTTGACTATGCCCAAGTGACCAGCTGCCGATGCACACCACAAGGGGGGAGCATCTTCGATTGGTTCACCATCAAAACTAACGGAGCCGACCTGTTCAACATCAGCTTGACACCATGTCAATAAATATTCTACAATTTCGCTGTGTCCATTGCGGCAAGATATAACCAGGGGTGTGGCACCATTAACTTTTGACGATATTAATATTGATATCTCTGAAGCTGATCTGCCATTGAGAGCATTCTGAAATGATCAAATAAAGTGGGGGAAAAATTAATTATAAAATAAATATTTGATAGATTATCACGGTTTCCAGAAACAAGAAATATTACTCTGTTATGAATTTAAGAAAGATAGCCAGAAGTGATTATTAGAGTGTGCCAGTATAAATCGAAAAGAAGTACAAATAAACTAAAGTTTTAATTGTCGTATTCTAAAAAAAATTATTTCGATTTGTAAAAACAAAAAAATTTTGACTAAAATACAAATAAAACTTTTTAGAATATGTGCAATGAGACAATCTCTAATTTAGAAAAGTGGGCGGGTGCCGGTGTTGCCAAAACGGCGGGTTTCCCGCTATATATGACTGTATTTTGTTGTCATTAGCGGCAAGTCTATTTAAAAAACCACCAGCGGGAATTTTAGCGGAAGAATTTCTTAGTTGACGGATTTTCAGCGTTTTTCTGAAACTTATAAGGAAAGGTATTGAATCAAAATAAAGTATATTTAACGCAGATATGCGACACGTACCCTGGTATTTATGTTGAGTTTTTTATATAAACATGTACAGTGAAAAGAAACTAACGTCACTTTTTTGCAAATAAAAAATTGACATATTGTGGTCGTGTATTATAATGTGAAAATTTAAGAGGTTAACATACATATGTATATACATACGAGTATAAAAGTGAATGAATCTCATAATTAGTGGATAAAATTTAATTCGATTAAAATTATATTACAAACCAATCATTCTTTTCGTATTAAAAAAATAGTTAACAAATCTTTAAACAAACCGAAAACTGGGTGATTGGACCACTGAGTATGAGGAAAACATAATATCAACCAAAATCTCTTAAAACAATAACTTTTTCTGAATAATTTGTTTTTGATTAAAGACTTTTTTTATTGAAATTCTCCTTCGAAATTAAACTTCAAGCCTATGTGAATTGAGCCATGGAGTTTATTTTATCAACACTATTTTTTTAATTTCAGATAGTCAGAAAGTCAGGAAATTTTAAAAATATTTTACAAATACTTCAAGCAAAACGGCAAGATATTATTCCATACGTGTAGAATAATTAGGGTCTATCGCAGAAAATATTAAAAATATACTGAATCAGCTTATTAATATTAATATTATGGAATAGTCCCTTGGATTCTAATTTTTCCTGGCTCGATATGTGTGTATGGAAACTCTGCAGGAAATAAAATACCTACTTAAAGAGTAGGCTGAGTTTTGCTTACAAATATTGGGGAATTACATACATACATCTATGCATATGTATACATATTTTATAAAATCTGTCTTATTCTTTTTGTTTTTTGCCAATAAACCATAAAAAAGACATATGTTGGTTATAAAAAATTCAGCGGTTATATTAGCGTTTATTTTTATTAAGCTAGCGGTTTTTAGCGGGTTTTCAGGGGTTATATGGTGGGAAATGCCTGTTACATTTTGGCAACACTGGCGGGTGCACGCCTTCAGAACATTTATCATAATATTCCATGCAGTTGTGTCCAACCAATTTTCCACTTTGCACACATATACAGGCGCTTGCTGAGATACAAATTCGAGGAGTTATGGCATCTTATGAAACTTAATGTAACGGAATATGAGAAATGATTGTTGTGTATACAATTCGTCGAGCCAGAATAGTTTTGCTCCACCGAACATTTTTAAAAAAATATATATTTTGAATACCCTCTTTCTGAATCAAAAACGCGTTTCACGAAATTTATAATGGTTTCTGAGATATTAAGCATTAATTTTGCTCCATATCCACTATTTTTAGCTTTAAGAAGTATTGTTTTTGGCGTGCACTGTTTGGCGATTGCGTCAAATTCTTCATACAAAAATGTACAAAGTAAAGTTAACTCTTGTTTTGCTTCATTTCTATAAGAAATAAATAATAAAAAAGAAGGTGCCGCGAGAAAAATTCAACGGCGACTGTTAAGCAAAACATTATCAGCCAGACGCAGCTGCCGATTAAATGTTTTAATATAAACTAATTAAACACTAAATAAAATAAAAGAAACTTTAATTATGCATGTTTGAGTATAACAAAAATCATTTACGGCCTGTCCCACGATGTCAACAGAAATCGTTCGATGGAATACTTGTATTGAAAACTAAAACAAATTTTCTAATTTTATTGTTGTTTGCAATACAAGTTGTCGATCGAACGATTTCTGGTGACATCGTGGGACAGGCCGATAATTTCATTCTTTATTTTAAATAAAATACAATTAATTGTTTTTCTTATGTGATCATGTAAGAGGATGGATAGTTAAAAATATTTCGGGCGGAGGCTTCTTGGTCGGCGTTAAACGAACGACTTATTTCTCTGGTTAGCAAGACAAATAAACAAAACAGACACAAACACACAACCCGCAAAGCGATTAGCTTGTCTGCAGAAAACATCCAGAGTCTATGGTGGGAATCGAACCCACGACCTCTGGACTGAGAGGCTAGCATCGCTACCAGTCAGCCACAGGGGCACTCAACAAACTTCTCAATTCACAGCTGTGACACAGGAGTTAAGTATACGTATGGAGCACAAAAAACTACTTTTTCAAAATTAAATTAAAAAAAGTGGTGTATGAGGCACAAAACGTATTTTTACTTTTACAATAAAGTAATATTAACTTCTAACTTCATTGATGTAACTTCAAAGCATGTGTGCAAATCAGTGATCTGCATGATTACGAATCAAACGGCATAATATTAAATTTTCTAAAATGAATATAGAGCTAGCACTTAACATTAAAATAAAGAATGGTGCTATTGCATGATTCATATCAATGAGACTGTTGTTAACACATGCATGCCACTGCTTGCAATCTCTATTTATTCAGATGATTCACTAAAGCAATGAATCAGTATGATTGTTTTGAATACTTCTTAAACCCCTTCTGACAAATACAGTTTTATGTAGTATTATAAGATAAAATAGCTAGCCCCATTTTATTTTATAAATTGTTTTAATACGAGAAAAACTATTAATTAAGACGTCATCTAGTCAACATGCTTTTGTGAGTTATTTAGTTATTTGATTGCTATACAAAACAATCAAACAACAGTAAGAATTTCTATTGATTTTTACTAACAGCACCAAAAAAAAAAGAGAGTAAGTTAAAGATAGTCAGTTGTTAGAGAGGCAACAGTGCAAGCAATATCATTAGTACATGTTGATGTTAAAGAACAATACAAAAGCATTGTAAAAGTAAGTGGACATCGAAAGTGAATCCACTCATACAGTTCACTGGTGCAAATACAAAAGAAATCTATCGGGTATATTTTGAGAAAACTTTATGCAAACCTTCTTAGTCGGTTTTCTCCATTGCAACTTTATGGCATATGGGCTAAACCTATTCTGAAGCGACGAATGATTGATTTATCTTTGCTGAACACATTTTTAAAAATCACTATTAATTTTCTGTTTTTTCATTTTTTTATTTTCTATAAAATTTATGTTAAATAGCTGCTGTTAATAACAATCTCTACCCAAGTAGATAGACTAGGGTGAGAGATGAAGTGCGTGGCTGCACAGAAAAATATCGGTTTTTCCCCCCAAACTAATAAAAGTCTAGTTTAATTTTTTTTTCTTCCTTAGAAACTCACATTAATTAATAAAAAAAAATATTTCTTTCAATAAGAATTGAAATTACTGAACTTAAGCCCGATTAAAATATTATACCTGATAAATAATACAATTTTTGTTTGGTGGCAACATTTATGTGGATAATGTGGATATTGATTGCTTAAAATACTAAGTGGCAACTTGCTTTTGTTTGTTTGCCAAATTACAAACATAATGAAAAAATGTTTGTCAATTCTTTTGTTTTTTTTTTATTATTATGTATTAAGGGTTTTCGTGAGAACTCTTAAAATTGCCATTTGCGCAATTGGGCAAACTAGCGAGACTTGTTTCATGAAGCCCCTTTTGAACTTTTGGGCAAACATTGTATGTAAATTTAAAACAAACGTCAAAAAATGAATTAAATAAAAATATTATAATAAAATTTAAAACAATTTTCAACTTGAAAACATATTTATTTTTTTATATAAAAATAAAAAAGTGCGTGTGTGTGTCTGAAAATTCGTAAAGGAAGTCAAAAAATCCAAAAATGCACAATTGCACAGCTTAAGTTTACGACTAAAAATTATTGGGCAAACTTAACAGGTTGGTGTAAATAAATTTCTATAAAATTTTTGACATTTTATTTACGAGAGGTAAAAATGCACAATTGCACAGTTTGCGAGACTTTTGAACAGTCTCATGAAAACCCTTTTTGTTTTTATTTTATGCTATATATTGACCAAATAAATTTGGCTGTAATTTATAAAGGCTCAGTTACCCGACTGTAACGTAATGTAACTGTAACAGTAGGAAACAGCTGATCGATATTATTATGTGCAAAGTAATTTTTCATATAAAAATATCGATCAGCTGTTTCATACGTTGCAGTTACATTACATTACTGTCGGCTAACTGAGCCTTAAAGTAGAAAGTGTGGCAAGGGCTGAAAGTGTGGCAAGTTCAAATGACTTTACTTCACGATAAAAGTTGCATGTGGGATGAACTTGTCTTTAACTTATCGCTCACTTTTGGTTAAAATGAATTTGTAATAATTAAAAAGTGTTTATCCATCCAATAAAATTCTACCTTTAGCTAACGACAAGTTATAATAATGGCCCTATGAGTTTTAAAACGTCGTAGTATTGCAGTAATTGTTTATGATTTGCTTTATGGGGCATTTACATTATCTCGAAATTAGGGATGCAACGATACGCCGTTTTGCCGATTACGATATCGATACGCATATTGAACTTCAGTAAAAATTAACAAAACCTTTTATTATACAAAATTATAGTGTATGAGATTAATAATATTTAAAATTGATATTTAAATTCATTCTTAACAAAAAACAAATTTTTTTTAATACATACATGATACAGCATTGAGAGAACATTTCACTACTATGGTGCAAAGCAAAACAAAAGAAACGTTTAATTTTTCTGTTTAGACTTTATGTGCTGCTTTTAATATGTTATTTCTCTTAGTTTTTATGCAAAACAATCGTTGAAAATTGAATTGTTTGTTCAAAACAGCTCTAAAAAAATTTAAGAAGTATCGCCGTATTGACAGTAAAATATCGCCAATATCGATATATCGGCAAATCAGAAATATCGCCGATATATCGGAATCGGTATTCGTATTCTAGTAACTTAAGCAAATTCGAGCTAAATCTAACTGATTTTTACTAGATTTCCCAAAACAAATCAGCTGTTGTCTAACTATTTGTTAACCAATGACATTTGCCGAATTTACTAATGGTAAACAAAAAGCTGTAAATCAAATATTATTTGTTAAACTATTGCTTTTAACTAACTAATGACTCTGAATTTGGGCCTTAGTGATAATTTCTCAATATGCGCCATAGAAAACATTTTTTTTGTTTCAAATTCTAAAATAAAATGTTTCCTTCTGTGTAACTTATTTGCAGTGATGTTAGAATTACGTGCCAAGCATTTCGGCTGCGCACTCATTTATATGTTTGTGCATTTAGTTATAAATCTAATTGTTACCAACCGCCGAACACATTAATGTTTTATTTTAGTTTTCAGTGCGTAAAAATAATGTTTATTTTAGGAGTTTTTAAACAAATCACTTTTAAAAATAAAACAACCATTTGCGAGCTGACTTTCATTTAGTTTAAATAACAATTTAAAAATTCATTTAATTACGTTTCATTACTCATCGTCAATATAATAATGCTTCCGTATTGTCTGCTTTGTTAATTTAAAGTGACCAAACATTCATAAATATGCGAGTATTTCAACGATTTAGTGCCATTTTAAGATGGATGTCACAACAACCCATCATTACTGACATACATATTCGTCACAAGCACATTGCATTACATTATTGGTAGTGGGTGGCCCTTCGAAGTGCAATTTACGGTCTTTTTGTCTTATGTCTTTTTCTTTATTCTCATCCGATTTTTAATTTAAACTTGGCAATGAACTCTTACAATGTCAATGCATTATTGTAGAAGTTAAAAGAAATAATAAGAAAAAAAAGAAATAGAACAAAAGCAAAAATTACTAAACTGCGAAATAAAAACTATTTGTGTTTTTTTTTGTTTTAAAAAATCATGTGTATCTAAAAATATAATTGGCTAAAAAGAAATTACTTGAAAACAACTGCAAAATCACGAATCACATTTTGTCGTCGAGTAGCAACATCATAGAAAATAATTTAGCAAATTTTTGTTGTTTTTTCCGACAAATCATTTGTTGAGCAAATATTATTTGTTTTAAAACTTAAGAAGGTAAGGTCAGACGCGTCAAATATTTCTAAATAAATTTAGACTTTCTTAATTTTTACATTATTAATTTAATTATTGTATATAATTCTGTATTAAGCGTTCTTAAAATAAAATTAAAATTTTTTTATATACATACATGAGCTGCCGCCCTACTTTAAAATCTTGCGATTCCGTTCACTTAGGACCACTTTTTGAGTTTAAGCTTAGAGATTAGATTAAGCTTAATCTTTATTTGAGGTTTTGGGCAGTCGATTAAATGGTTTTACTTCCTAGTTTAAGATTAAGCCAACCGCGTTGGTTTAATCTTCTATTAATATTGAGAACATGCACTTCTGAGACATATAACTTTTTAAAAAATTATATGATAAAAATAATTCAAAAACTCATATTATTTACATATAATACATTATTATTACATTTCCTACAAACATTTGGAAGTTGTCTTATCCAGAAGATATACGAGGGCAGATCAATAAGTCCGTGACTTTTTTAATGAAACGCAGTTTTTTTTGCAAAACAAAAATTTATTTTTCAAAATAATCTCCTTTTAACTAAATACACTTTCCACTGTCCAACGTTTCTCCAGTTTTTGTATCCTTCCCAAAAAATAGGATTTTTCGGTGTCCTTATAATAGTCATTTGTTTGGTGAATAATTTCATCGGTGGAGCTAAATCTCTTTCCATCGAACCATATCTTTAGGTTTGGAAATAGGAAATAGTCACTAGGGACTAAATCCGGAGAATGTGGCGGATGGTGTACCAATTCGTGGTCTACTAGTGATTCTAACTCAGAACTAGGTTTCAAATTTTGTTTTGGTAAAAAAAAATAGGCCAGTTAAAATATCAGCTCATAATATTAATGATGAGATGGTGCGCATTGCACTTTTCAATATCCCATACGATTTACATGGCATAAATTGCTTTTATTCATTCTGATTATCATAAGTAAAGAACGGAATGTCATACAGTAAATAAAAATAGAAAATTGAGCGCCCTACAAAAAAAGTTATATAACATGTTTTGATAAGTTAGCTGGATCATGTTTTGATTTGATAATGTTTAATAAGCACTAAAAATTCTCTTTTCTCCATTTTTATAAAAATACACGAGGTTATCAGCCCAATCATGAATATTACCTCGGAATTTATTTCTCACGGAAAATAATTTTCTCGAGAAAACATTCCTTCAATCATAAATTGTTTGGGAACAAAAAAAACTAATACGTGGCATCACCGCATTACAAAGCTCGTTGTTTTGCCTGTTTGTTGACATTTTGTTTCTCCCTTTTTATTTGAGTGAGAGAGTAAACAAAATTACTAAAATTCAACAACTTTAAAAAATATGTAAAAATAAGTTTATAAATGATTTACTTGTGCATTATTTGTGTTTTTTTACATATAAGATCTATAAAATCTATAAAGTCTATGTATATAAATTGTGTTTTAATTGTGTATTAACTATGTTTTTATGTAAACTCCCTTCTGTTTTGCAAGGGAAAGATTTTTAGTTAAAAAAGCAGGTTCAACGGCGTTCATAATACCTACTTTTTTCCCGGGGAGTTTTTTTATTCCTGCATTTGGTTAAAACAGAGAAAAAACAAATTTATAATAGGAGAAAAGGGAAAAGTGAAAAAACTCGCTCGGAATTTTTGTTGATGATTGGGCTGTATATATGTTTTGAACAGCTGTTAAACGCAAAGTAAATGACGACACTTGCTCAAAATTTGACAGTAATCTATTAACAAGGGGTAATTGATAGAAACAGTGTTGCATTTCATATAACTACAAGGGAAGTTCGAAAAGTCACGGACTTATAGAACCGCCCAGTATACGTAAGTATGTATGCGGCAATAAGGAAAAAGTGCTAAAGTCATATTTTACTGATTTGCAGGAGAGCACTTTTAAGCGTTTAAGTCGATTCTCTGACATTTATTTCTTTACGGTTAAGTTGGGAAATTCTCTGTTATCCTTTATTTTTTTAAAGCAAATATCAGACACATCTAGACACTATTATAGGTAATATACCAAAGTATAACCTTAATTATGCTACATATTATTCCAAATAAGATTAGAAGTCTGAAAAAGATAAGTCGCAAGTCATAGAGCTATAACTTTCTGCAAAATCACACAAATTAATTGAAATTTTTAACGAAGGTTACTTTCAAATATGTAGATTACAGAGATACCATTAACTCAAAATCAGCTTATTTCGACTTTAGTAGTTTTTTCATCTTTGCCACAGAAATAACTGAACCATTTATACTAGATGAATATCTGAAACTGCAAGTAAATCCTTTCGAATAAAAAATATTTTAAAATGCTCACACATGAGCTATGCTCTTAAATGAGAGAGGGGAGATTTTCGAAAAAAAAATTATGGGTCCAAACTGCAAGCAAACCCTCTCAAATAAAAATATATATTTGCAATTCAATTTACAAATGACAGAGTTGCGCATGAGGGGAGAAAATTCTCCCCTCCGATTTCAGAGAAATAAAATTACAGTACAAACCCCTTTCAAACAAAACAACAATTTTGCAAATTGCTTTACAAATGACAGATTTATGCATAAGGGGAGCAAATTCCCTCTCCGATTTCCGAGAAAACAGCACCAAACCGCAGGCAAACCCATTCAAACAAAAAGAAATAAAATTTTTTTAAACGCACTAATAATCCCAAAATTATATTTTACTTATTCAGTAAAAACACTAAAAGAAATAATTTTGAAAATCGGTTACAAATGAAAGAGCTATGGGTGTACAAACACAAAACGTAACAACAAAAATATAATAGAAATTTTTTTTTTTGATAATTTTTTAGTATTTTTATTAAATTGAAATTAGTGTTCTACAGGCGGAGGTTTAAAATTTATTGCAAAGCACCCTAAAAAAATTTAAAAAGCCTGCACATGCCATATATTAAAAACAACAGTTTACTCAATATAACAAAAAAAAACAACAGCCCGTTTTCGTTAATAGTTTCAAATCAAATATGACAAATTTCTGTTTTGTTTTAATTAACATAATTTTTTTTTTAGCAGCATGCCACGCGCCCACTACTGCGAATATTTTGGCCTAATTTTATTGCTACCTTAGTTTTGATTTGTTTCCTTTCTGATGGCGTAAAAATTTTAAGAATCTATTTCAAGAAAAATTAAGCTTTTGGCCGGTTACAAATAACGTACTCGTACTCACTTGGTACTTGGTGAACTTTGACATTAATCCTGAAGATTTTTATACAATAAATGTTGATTTATTTTAAAGCTACCAATTAAAATGTTGCAGATTTGACTTGATTTTTTTTAAGTAAAAATACAGTAAATATTTCTTGTGAAAAAAAATTTAATTTTATTGATTTTATAATTTATTTTTCTTTCAATTGCAATTAATTTCAAAATTCAAATGTGCGTTTTAGTATTTAAGCAGGAAGAAAAAACTTTGCATATGGCCCAAGTGAATAAATAACAAGTTTTTATTTTAGCCAATTTGTCGAATATGTACTCGGTTGACTGGTTTAATTAATTTATACACAATTCTAGTTAGTTAGTTATTAACACAATAACATACATACTCGTACATATGTAAAAAAAATAACTTAACTCTAACGATCTGCCAGCAGAAACACTTTTAAAATTTGTACAAAAGAAGTTGTTGCAAATTTACGAATTATTTTTTATTTAACTACAGTGATGATTGCCTATTTGTCTGACGAATTTTTAATGTATTTCACAAGTAGAGTGAATGTGTATGACCTTGATTGTTTTGTACTCGTATTTAAAAAGACAATTTGCCTACAGAATTTGTTTTAGTAAAATTAAAATAAAATAAATTTGCCAATCACAAAATTCTTGAAAACTAAAAAGTTTTCAGTTAAATTGCTAATTTGTATGCCGTTATTTCCCAATACACAATTAGCATTTTATTTTCCATTCGCGCCAAGTAAGTCATGATCTGTTAGGGATAAACTACTGAAGCACGTGTTCACTTCGTTTTGATGACAGATACTGAATTCACAAGACTTGTTGTATCGTTTAAAGTTGTATTTGAAAAAAAAAACACTCAAATTAAAAACTAGTTATTTATTAAATATTTTTGAATAAGTAAAATAATAATTTTAACAATAATAGTGCTATAAAAAATCTTACACGTAATTATAACAATTCACCAAGAAGCTTTAAAAAAATGTATAACAAAATCCACATTCCCATAAATTTAAAAAAAAATTCTTATGATGAACAATTTTGCAGAATTGATAACGAAAGTTGTAAAGAATTATTATTATTATCGTTAATTTTTCAATTCATAATTAGAATTTTTTAATTAATAAAACGTTTTATCAAAAATTTAATATTTTCTTATTAAATTTTTATTTTAAATCTCAGAAAGTTTTTATTAAATCTTAGTCCCGGTTCACACATTTTAACTTTTGTTGCTCCACTCGTAGTTAAGCTGTAAGAAAAAAAAAGATATTTGTATTCGTCTTTCTTAAGGCTAAATTACGAGTTGAGCAACAAAAGTTGAAACGTGTGAGCCGGGACTTAGAGGAACTTTTATATATAAAATAAATAATATTGAAATTTTGACAAAAGACAGAATTGACAGAATTCAATTTATATACATATGTACATATCGTTAGCTTAATATAGAAAGGATCTAAATCATTATTTTGTTGAAATCGAGTTTTTTGTATACACATTTCAATAGAAGATCATTTAATGCATCGAAGAATGAAAAAAATCTCAATTTAAAAAAATAATAATAATAATGAGTTAGACCCTATCTACGTTAAGGTAACGCTAGGTAATTCGATTTAAATATTATTCACAAATAAAAAATATATTCAGCCCAATTATGAATAATAATTCCACGGGACTTTTTTTTTCCTATTCATCCTCTTAGGAATTAAAATTTGAGGGAGAGGGAGAATTTTTTGAGAGTTTTCTTCCCAAATATTTTGATAATAACTAATGTAAAATTTTAAAAATCTAATTAATAAACGTTTTAAATTAATGGTATAAGCATTTATTTACAAAAAAAAATTTTAAATAAACATCGGATTGTTATATTTCCCTCTTGGTTTTTGTCATTTTTATGTAAAACCCTGCTCATATGCACTTCAAAAACATGAACTAGTTCTGGCTACAGAAAAAATACTAACACACTATATTTTGCAAGCCTCCTTTAAGTTCACACAAAAGGTAAATTGAAGATTTGTTTTACTATAATATCAAGACTTATAAGAAAAACTTTATGAAATTTACAATTTCTTTTCTAGTCGTACATACAGCCATTGGAAATTTGATACACCCTGCATCTGCATCTTGATAGTTTTAGCTACATTTTCTCAGCATGTTTGTGAACGGTTTTAGGTTGTTTATTTTATTTTTTATTTAAGCAAAAAAAAAGATATTTATGTATATTAACACAGATTCTTATTGGCAATAAAAACATAAAATTTTTATTTATAGGCAGATTTTGTTTCTAAACGTTTCAAATTTGTATGAAAAATAACGAAAATTCGTTTCAAAAAAATATTTTTTCCATAAAAATTTCAAAAAGAAAAAATCGTTTCTTTTAACAAAATTTGGCCATTAATCTCTATTACTGAACTCTTACAGAATAAAATGTAAACATTAAACAGCTGATGCTCCCGTATTTGCTTATTCCCCGGCTATTTAGAATAGGAGGATTTTTTCCCCGGCAACAAGTGATATGGCATAGAAAACCCCCCGGAAAAAATTTTTAATTGGGCTGGTTAATATTTATTAATATCATTAATATTCCCTCGGAATTTATTTCTCACGGAAAATAATTTTCTCGAGAAAACATTCCTCCAATCATAAATTCTTTGGGAACAAAAAATAGTAATACGTGGCATCACCGCATTACGCAGCTCTTTGTTTTGCTTGTTTGTTGACATTTTGTTTCTCTTTTTTTTTTTTTGAGTGAGAGAATAAACAAAATTACTAAAATTCACCAACTTGAAAAATATGTAAGAATAAGTTTATAAAGGACTTATTTATGCATTATTTGTTTTCTAACATACAAGAACTATAAAACACGAGTTTATGTATATAAATTGTGTTTTAATTGTGTATTAACTATGTTTTTATGTAAACTCCCTTCAGGGAAAAAACTAATTCATAATAGGAGAAAAGGGAAAAGTGAAAAAACTCGCGCGTGATTGGGATGTATATAAAAGTTTAATTTATGAAATGCATAACTAGAAAAAGGCATAAAAAATAAATAATTAAGAGGAACTTTAATAAAAAATATATATTTTTTATTTAAAAAAAAAATAAAAATTTCACTGGAAACCCGAAATATTTTAATAAATATACACATATATATATACATATCCAGCCCTAACCGTCAAAAATGCTTAAACAACATAATTTTCGGACTTACGGCCTGGCCCACGATGTGGACAAGAAACTTTCTGTCGCTTACTTACATTGAAAACAAAAACCAATTCTCTTATTTTATTGTGGTTTTCAATACAACTTGTCGATCGAAATTTTCTTGTCGACATCGTGGGCTGGGCTGTTAAATTTTTTTGATAAAAATCGATTATTTGCTATCTTAAAAAATCGATTTTTGTAAAAAAAAAAAACACAATGTACAAAAAATGTCTCGCTTAAGCTTTTTTGTCGCTTATGGCTCGATATGTACAAATGAATGTATGTATATTTTTAGTTCCATAAAAATTACATTAAAGCAACACCAAAGTTCAATAAAAATGTTTATACATATTTTTATTTCCAGAAGTTCAAAAATTTATATTTGCTATTGTGATAAGAAATGTAAATTTTTTAATTCCTGGCAATAAAAATGCCATAAACATAAATATAGTCGTAAATATAGTCATGGGTAACTTAGTCATGCGTTATTTCTACAGGGCTAATTAATACCAACTCATCGGTCAGGTGATTATTTTTTCTAGCAGTTTGATATGGCAATACTGTAAAATTTTTATATTTTCTCTTTAAACACATTTTTTAACCAACTGTCACGAAAGTGTTATGTTTTTGGGGGTATCTTGTATAAAAGGCCAGATGTATTTCGGCGGTTCATGTATGAAAGCGGGTCAAAAGGTTCCTGACATAAAGGTTTTTTCATAAATAAGAAATTATTTTATTTTCCAACATAGTCTCCTTTGAGCTCTATACACTGTGGCAAACATCTTCGTGTGGCCTTCGATCAAGGTGAATACCAATGTTGAAGAATATTTTGATTGTTCATTCGAATGGTGGAACAAGTATCTCTTCTTAGGGTAAATGTTATATGGACACACTTTTGTTCATTTGCCGTAATTTTCCATAAGTTCTACCACATTTCCAATTGTGTAATATGTTCTTGTAGATATCGGGAAGCCTCGTGAGGGTTTTCATGCATACTAAGGCAGGCTGTATCATCGGGAAACGTAGATGTATGGATATTGCTGCTCAAAGGCATATCACAAGTATAGATCAAATACAAAACTGGCCCCAGTATACTCCCTTGTGTTACACCGGATAAAATAGTTTCGGGCGTGCCAAACTTTATCAAATGCCTGAGAAACATCAATAAACAAGGCAGAACAATACTTCTTTTCTTCAAATGTTCTTCTTATAAGTTGAACCAATCAATGAGTTTGTTCAATGGTGCTATGCTGACTTCTAAAACCAAATTGATGGTCTGGGATGTACCCACTAACAGTTAAAATTAGGGATAATTTTGTCAAGCTTTTCGAAAGTTTTGACATAGTTGACTTGCAAACTTATTGGCCTATATGTCTCAGCTTTGGTAAGATCTTTTGCAAGCTTCCAGAGTTGTGGATAATACTCCAGTCGTAATATGGCAACAGCAGGATTCTTATTGCAATATGCGGCAAGTTCATCAGCATCTTGTTACTAAATCCATCAATACCTGGAGCTTTCTTTGGCTTGAGTTCAGCAATTACTTTATGTACATCACGCATCTTAAACTTTAAGGCTCGAGGGGCTAGAGCAACTACACTCGGTAAATCAGCAACACCAGTAAATTTATTTGGGGTAAATACGGATTTTAAAGAACTTGATTGGGTTTAAATTCGGGAAAACCCATTACCGAGATTTCTACGTTGAAAAGGAGATTATTTAGTTTGGATAAATGTTTTGGGTCATTGTCGTGTATGAATTCCCATTTCAATGTGATTTCCTCCTCGCAAATGGTAGCATTTGGTTTTTCTAAGATATTTAAGTGGCTAACAGCACAAATTTTGCTGACTATTTAATGAATTGGTCTCACGCCAGATGATAAAAACAAAACACCATATCCTAAGGCTACCTTCCCCATAAAACAGTATTCTTTCAATATTTTTGCAATAATAATTTGATTTTTATAAGCAAGCACCAAAAGCACATGAGTGTAGAGTCGCTAGGATTTTCTTTCCCACGGAAAATGCTTTTCATGAGAAAAAATTCCTCTAACCATAAATTTCGCGGGGGAAAAAATAGTGGCATCATTGTACATCAATGGCAGCTGTTTTGCTTGTTGATATTTATGTAATCATTTGTGTGCGGGTGTGCAAAAATAAATGAAATTGATGTTTTAATTAAATTTAAAGTAAAATTAAATAAATAAGTGAATGAAAAATTAATAACATAGCTTTACTAGTACGAGTACTAGTGAAGCAAATTGGTTTGGTAGAAGAAAAAAATTCTGCAAGTTTGTCTTTGCTACATTTATGGAAGAGGGAGAGGCCTTACATCGTGTCCACACCTGATGAATTTATATCATGATGAATGTCTAATTTATATCATGATGAAAATTCATCACGTATAGAATAAATTTATTAATATTATGTTAGCGTTATGATATAATCATCAGAGCTCACTGCCTGATAAATTCATCTTGATATATCATTCTATCATAATATAAATGTCATTCTATGTGTTACTGTGCATTTAATTAATGTTTATTTATTAAATAATTTTCGTTTAAAAAAAGGCGGCACAACAATTATTTGTGAACAAAAAATTAAACAACATGCAAATTAGATATTTTTGGCAAGTATTTTTCAGATATTTTTTTGATTTATCATGATATAAAATCATCAACGTCTACCCCTTTGTGCTGATATTACTGAAAAAATTACTGTTGCTCTGCCGGCTCATGCAAACTCCCTTCTGTTTTACAAGTGAAAAATTTCGAGGGAAAAACGAAGCTCAATTGCATTGAGAATAACAACTTTGTCCCCTATGGTTTTTTTTCTGAGGGAATTTTTATTCCTAATTGTAGAAAAGGGAAAAGTGAAAAAACTCGCACTCGCAATTTTTGTTTGTGACTGGGCTGATTACCTTTTCAAATAGCGTTGAACAGATCGATCATTGCTACACGTGTAGCCGTTCTTATTATTTTTTCCAGCACTGTAAATCTAAACGACCTAGACTGCAAAATATCTACCTATAAACACAAATGTTTTTTGTTTTCTAAGTATTAAAAGTTTTTTTTTACTTTAACAAATTCAAATTGATTACGGTTATTTTTATCGCAAAATACAAAATCAAATGTTTAAAACGTGTGTGTAGGATACATCTACAAAATATGTAAATCAGCGCTGCTAGTTAATGAATAATTCAATAATGCAATAATCATTAATTAAACTTGATTAATAACACTACTCGACAAGTTTTAAAAAACAAACGAGGGAAATTTAATTAATAGAATTTTAAAGAAATTCAGTAAAATGCACCTTTTACTCGCTTACGAAGGTTGCTACATACATATTTACATTATTGTAGGAACTTTAGCCTATATAATCGAAAATATTAATTGATGTAGACATTTTTTTTTTAATTTTTATTTTTTGTTTTGGCGTTTTTTGGTTTTAGCGTTTTTCTTAGTTTTAGCGATTTTTTTTTCAGTTTGAAGATTTATTTGTTTTTAGCGTTTTTTTGGCAATTTTGTTTTGATTTTTGCGATTTTTTTCGGCTGATTTTTAGTTTAGTAATTTTTTTGTTTAAGCGATTTATTTCGTTTCGGCGCTTTTTTCTATTTTTGGCAATTTTTTATGGTT
The DNA here is from genome assembly GCA_905220375.1 of Tachina fera. Classification (NCBI taxonomy): domain Eukaryota; kingdom Metazoa; phylum Arthropoda; class Insecta; order Diptera; family Tachinidae; genus Tachina; species Tachina fera. The sequence continues at coordinate 186,030,054 of LR999963.1, forward strand.
TTTTTTTGGCGATCTTTATACTTTTGGTGATTTTTTTTGCGCATTTGAGCGATTTATTTTATTTTTGGTCACGTATTTCTTTTCAGCGATTTTTCATTTTGGCAAAATTTTGTTTCAAAATTGTTTTTTCATTTTAGAATTTTTTTTAGCGTTTTTAAATATTTCAAGATTTTGCCTCTTACTCTTTCCAAGATACAGCAAATTGTCAAAATTCCATAGTCAAAATTACATTAACTGATTTTTTTTAATGTTAGTATTAATTGGTGTAGTGCGCATAAAAATACGCTAACCTTGAAAATTTAAAGTGTCTATACACATATATGTACTTGTCTGTATATTGTATTAGGATTTTAAAATTATTCGTTGCTCTCTTTGGAACACCCTTTAATTTCTAACTATCCTACATTTTTAGGTGTAGCGGCCAAAGTTCTACAAATTCTGTGAAAATTTCAGATTCATAGTTCTTACTAAGGTTCTCGAGAAAACAGCTTGTAACAGACAGACAGACAATCAGATGGATATCGTAGCGAAAACCCTAGAAATCAGTTTTTAGAAACCGGTTGTCGATATCACGTTTTGTTTTGATATTTGACTACCACTAATGCAAGATGTTTGTTTCATTATAAAGCAAATTTTATTTTAAAACGAAAAAAAAACATTTTATTTATTCCACGAAAAAAAATTCAGCGGCGTATATTGGTTTCCCTCGAGCGTCTTAGAAATTCCCTTAATTAAAAGTTAATTTGTAATACGAGATTTACACAGCAGCTGTTTTTGCTTTAATTCTCTTTTGTGTGGATGGAGCCTTCTGAATGCAATTTGCCACTTTCAGCATTAAACACATTCAGCACAGCAAGCTACCAGCTACAAAATGTCAAAGATAGAATACACATGTTTATATGGGAATGATTATTTTGAAGGCAACAAGCAGCAGGCTACAGGTAGTTGTCCATGCTACATTTGTCGTTGTAGTAAAATTAAACTAATTTCTATTTTTTATGGCTACAAAACAAAAATAGTGTCAAGAATATAGCAAACAATATGTTAAACAAAGTATTACCAAGAAATATATTTTATTGCCAAATAAAAATAGAAAGTTACAAAATTGTAATGTTAATTATATTTGTGCAAAGCAAAAAAGAAACAATACGCGAAAAATTGCAAAATTTAAAAAAAACCATAACATTGATTAAAAATCGATAAAACTACAAAAAATTCGGGAAAATTCGCAAAAAATTACTAAGAGCGGGATGATGCCAAATTTTAATGTTTTAAAATCTTCAAAACTGTTAGGAAGCTAAAAGATACGCAAAAAGCCGCTTTTATCGCGAGAATTTGCAAATTCAGTCATAATATTTATTAAAAATCGCTTAAACTTTAAGGAATGCAAAAAATTCTGCAAAAATCGTGAAAACGACAGAAATTCGCAAAAACTTATTAACAGCGGGATGATAACAAAGTCTAATATTGTTTAAAAATCGGCAAAAGTTTTAAGAAACTAAAAACATGCAAAAGGTCGCTTTAGTAGCGAAAATTTGCAAAATCGTAAGCAAGCGCTGAAATTGATTAGAAATCGCAAAAGCCCTTCAAATATAAAAAGTTTGTAAAAAAACGCGAAAAAATCGCAAAGTTAGCGAAAAATTGCTAAATGTATTGAAAAAATTACTAAATCTGTAAATAGCAAAGTTCGCCAAAAAAATTTAAGAAATAAACTGATTTTTTTTTATATTTTTGAATAAACTATTTCATTTTTATAAAGCTGAAATATATCAAAGCGGCACCACTGAAATATGTATATATTTATGGTGCTGCTGCCGTTTTGAAAATAATTAAGTAGCTGGCTACTAGGCAACATTTGTTGCCAGCGGCACTTGTAGTCGTGTAGCCATGTAGCCTGCTGTGGTCTATGTGTTTAGAGCATTCGTCTATAAACTCTGAAAAAAATCAGACACACAAATCGTTGTGTAAATCCCCAATAAGAGTAAGCTAAAAATACTCACGTATATAAATAAGTACGTGCATACATACATATCGTTACCTTGACATAGAAAGGCCCTAATTAATTTAAATTTTTTTTTTTGAAATCGAGTTTTTTATATATTTTAATAGCAGAAAATTTAATATATTGAAAAATGCAATAATGTCAATTTCACAAAAATAATGAGTTACGGTTATATTAATGTAAAGACATATCGCTCATTTACTTCAATAGTGGCATAACTCAAAAAATTAGTTTTTTGATTTAATAATGCAGATAAATGCGGCATTTTGTATTTTATCTTGTGTAAAAATTTCATATAAATAGCTTGTACCATCACTTCCTGACAGAAGAACTTTTTTTTAATTTCTCCTTTGAGTTGTATGCAAATTGAAAACTTTAAAGGCGTTTTCTTCAAAACTGATTTTTTTGAGTTATGCCACTATTGAAGTAAATGAGCGATATGTACATCTCTATTTCAAATAAAACAAAAACTTTACATTATTTTAATAACATATAGACACTCACACAAGCAAACATTCGTAAAAATTAAAATATTTGCTGACAATGCCCAACAAACACAAGGTCAAACGTTTGAAATATGATGATTTTATCATTTGATATCAAACTGTTTCCAACTGAAAATTTTGCAATTAAAATTTTAATGGAAATAAAATTTTTAATTATTGTATAACTTTTTATAATAATACAGCGGGGCAAATAAATAATAAATAAAAATATTTCCATATAAACTCTATTGAAATATTTTTAAATTACCAGTCGTATCGGATGCCAGCCTTATTCATAAAAATTGGCTTTATAGACTTTTTAAGAAAAATTTTCTATGAAAATTTGTTTTAAAAACCCTTTATAAAGACTTTTTAAGTTTTATAAATAAGGCTGATAATATTTCTTATTATAAAAAGGAAACTTAGAGAAAAAAAAATGTTTAATACATACTGCGCATTTACTAAAACAACGTCATAACTCAAAAAATGGGAATTTTGAGTTAATGATGTAGAATCAATCCTCATATCGTTCTTTATATTTTACAAAAGTTTTATCCTAATACTATGTCCACACTTATGTTTTTAAATGTTTTTAACGCCTCATTCGTGTTTAAGAGCTTACACACTACAATTTTGATATGTTTTACCATACATTGACTTGTTTTGTTAAACATCTCAAATGAAGTGTTTAAGATTTAAACACTTCCTTAAACGCGCAAATGAAGTATGTTCAGTCCATTTTTTGACAGATCTGGCAACTTTGTGTTGTTATTAAATGGCGGGCACGTGAAAAATTATTTCGTATACAAGCATTTAGTTAAAAAATACTCAATTATTAAAAAAAAAAACATTTGTTGTTTAAAAATAATACACCAATAAAAAAGCATTGTTGTTTGTAAAATTTTAAAAATGCAATAATTTACTGGCGAAACGTCAACCTTAAACATCTCAAATACAATGTGAACGGCTGTGCTTAGTTTTTTAAAACACTTGCCTTAAACACGTTTAAGACCATAAGTGTGAACATAGTGTAATATCTTTTTTAATCAACTCTTGAGAATAAAATTAAATTTTCATTTTCCATTAAGTTGTGTGTAAATTGAACATTTTAAACTAGATTTCTGGCAAACTACTTTTTTTGAGTTATGACGTTCTTTGAGTAAATGAGCGATATTTATTACTTTTTGGAAGATATATAGTACAAACTGAACTCATCATTATACGAGTAGATTTGAGTTCAAAGTTTAGTGTGTGCTGGGTGTAAATGTTACGGCAAAGACTATAGATTTGCATATCACATATCAATCTATGGTCTTTGGTTACAGATATCATATCTCCAACGACGACAGCAACTTTTACATATACGAAATGTACGCGTGAATCATATGGTTGTAAGTATGTATGTAAATATGTATGTATGTATGTATTTTATTTATTTTATGAGGTTAGTAGCAGCATTTCGTATCGCGGAAGTATTATAAATTCATAAACTATTCCGGTTCAAACAAATAATAAATCAGGCATTGAAACCACAAAAATATGGCATAAAATTATTGTGTGTGTGTGTGTGTTTGTTTTTTTAGTTTTGTTTATCTACTTTTATTTTGTTTTGTTTGTTGTTATTGCTATTTTTATTAAAAAGTCAGTGGCTCTTATTAACAGCAAGCACACTATGACTATTTAGCGATTTTTTGTTGAATTTTTTATAATCAATCGGTTTTAGATATCAGTAACCGATTAATAAATAATTTCTACAATTCGGTCAATGTCAATGCAAATTATTTAGCGATTTAAAAATTAATTTTTTCAGTATGTTGACAATCTACTTCCTTAAATTTACACTGGGGCCCTTATTTGCCTTGCAAATCGAATCATTTTTGATGAATGCGACGATTTGGGTTCCGTAAGAACCACGTACCAGAAATTTTCACAGAATATCTAAAACTTTGTCCGCTGCAACAACAAATATATGACAGTTTAAAATTAAAGGGTGTTCTGAAGGGTGAAACGATACATGTTGAAATCCTAATGTAATATACAGACAATTATATACATACATATGTATGTATGTATAGACAATTGAAATTTTCAAAGTTAGTGTATTTTTATGCAGACTATACCAATTGACACTGAAATTTAAAAATATCAATATTAAAGGGTATTCTATAAGTTAATTGTAATTGTGACTATGTAATTTATACAACTTTCTGTATCTGGCAAACCGTAAGAGGCAAGCTCTTGAAATTTTCAAAAACTAAAAAACTATAAAATCACAAAATAAAAAAAAACCAAAACGAAAAAATTTTAAAAATCTAACAAAATCGCAAAAACTAAAAAAACTCTTAAACTAAAATAAATAGCCATAAATAAAATAAATCGCCATAACAAAAAAACGCCAAAATCCAAAAAAAAATCCCAAAACGCAAACGGCAAGAAGAAGCAAAACTAAAAAAAATCAAAAACGCTGAAAGTGAAAAATTCCAAATCACAAAAATGACGAAACGAAAAATTTCCAAAATCGAAGAAAATCACCATAACTAAAAAAAACGCTTAAACTTAAAAATAAATAAATTAATAAAATAAAGTAAATCGCCAAAAACTGAAAAAGATCGCCAAAACGAAAAAAACGTCAAAGTGAAAGTGAAAAATTCCAAATCACAAAAATGCCGAAACGAAAAATTGCCAAAATCGAAGAAAATCACCATAACTAAAAAAACGCTTAAACTAAAATAAATAAATTAATAAAATAATTATAAATCGCCAAAAACTGAAAAAGATCGCCAAAACGAAAAAAACGTCAAAATCTAAAATAACGCCAACAACCGAAAAAATTTCAAAACGCCAACAAAAAAGCAAAACTAAAAAAAATTAAAAACTTTAAAACTGAAAAATCCCAAAATTAAAAAAATTTCGATACGAAAAATCGCTAAAAGCAAACAAAATCACCAAAAATAAAAAACGCTTAGACTAAAATAAATCCCCTAAAACTGAAGAAAAATCGCCAAAAACGAAAAAACACGCCAAAATTAAAATAACTAGAAACTAAAAAAGTAAAAAAAATCCAAAGCTTCAAAAGTAAGAAGAAGCAAAACTTAAAAAGAAATTAAAAACTCTAAAACTGAAAAATCCCAAAATTAAAAAAATATGCCGAAACGAAAAACCGCCAAAATAAAAATAGCGCTTAAATAAAAAAATCACCAAAAATAATAAAATAAATAAATAAAATAAACTGTTCATATGCAAAAAATCATAAAATCTATAAGGTCGTCAGAGAAACTAAAAAAAATCGCCAAAAATCGAAAAAACCGTCATATACGTAAAAAAGTCGACAAAACAGAAAAAAATCTGCAAAAAAAGAAAGCGCCATAAAACAAAAAAATCACAAACCTCCAAAAGCAAAACTAAAAAAACGCTGAAACTAAAAAAATTCCAAATTAAAAAAGTTTCCAAAACGAAAAATCGCTAAAATAAAATAGCGACTTAAATGAAAGATATCAGCAAAAACAAAATAAATTGCTCAAAAGCAAAAAAACAAAATCACCAAATCTGTAAAGAGGTCGTCAGAAAAAACTAAAAAATTCAGCCAAAAATCTAAAAAACCATCAAAAACTAAATAAAAATCGCCAAAACCGAAAAAAATCTGCAAAATGAAAAAAACCAAATAAACCGAAAAAAAATCGCAAAGCTCCAAAAGCACAACTAAAAAAAAATTAAAAAAAACGCTGAAACTGAAAATGTCTTAAATTTTAAAAATGACGAAACAAAAAATCGCCAAAATAAAAATAGCGGCTTAAATGAAAAATATCAGTAAAAATAAAATAAATTGGTCAAAAGTAAAAAAATTAACAAATCTATAAGGTCGTCAAAAAAAGTAAAAAAAAAATCGCCAAAAAACGAAAAAACCGTCAAACACGAAAAAATCGCCAAAAACCGAAAAAAATTCAAAAACGCTGAAACTGAAAAATTCTTAAATAAAAAAATGTCGATACGAAAAATCGGCAAAATAAAAATTGCGGTGTAAATGAAAAATATCAGTAAAAATAAAATAAATTGGTCAAAAGTAAAAAATTAACAAATCTATAAAGGTCGTCAAAAAGAACTTAAAAAAATCGCCAAAAACCGAAAACACCGTCAAATACGAAAATAAAATCGCCAAAGTGAAAAAACTTCATAATAAAAAAATCGGTAAAACTAAAAAAACAGCCGAAAATCACAAAAAAAACCAAAAAATCGCCAAAACAAAACAAATAAAAAAATCGTTAAAAATCGCTAAAACTGTAAAAAAAAGTGAAAATAAAAACAAAATGTTAAGAAATGTCTACAACAGGTAAGATATTCGATTGTAGAGGCTAACGTTTGAATTTTATTACAAATCTAGTGTCCGTCGCACTTTACTGAAATTATTATTACTGAGAACTACATAATTTCTCAATATCAAGAATAATTTACTGAGAAGAATAATAAAATAATATGCATATTTAGGCCGAAAGAACAAATTTCAATGGTTTGAATGCGACGCAAATCGGCAATAAAAACGACGCAAAGCAAACTGGACCAGCGGCGCAAATCGTAACAACGCAAAACTGGCCTCATGTGTAATTAAATAAATGCGCAAAGTCACTGACAATGAAATTTAGACTAACAGCACCTCGAAATTTATAAATATGTATTAAAAATATTAAAGGCATGTGTGCAAGAAGTCAAAAGCCTTCAGACAGTTTTCATATATAGTATATATGTACGAGTATATATTTATATTTATATTTATATACATACATATGTAGATATATAAGTAAAGTATGTATATTTCGTGGTAAGTATGTAGATAAGATAAACGTCAATGAACTAAGTTTTTTTTATTTGAATTGAAAAAAAATATTATAGTTGGTAGATTTAATTTATGCAATAAAATTTATATACACATGTTTTGTATGTACTCACGTACATGTGTAGTTCTGTGATCTTAAAAAATTTAAATCATTATGATAAGAAATTGTTGTGAAAACATGATTTATTTTATATCTCAGTTTTATCAGCGAAAAAGTAGCTCATCTTTTATTACTTGAATGAGAGAGATAGGGAACTAATTTGCATGAAGAGCAGGCAGGCATCGGCAAGTTTGACGCCTTATACTTTGCTAATCTAAAAATTTTTTTTATTTAATACACATGTGTCAGATGTAACTAGTTCTACACACAGAAAAAAATACCAATGTAAAATCAACATGCCAAAAGGTTAATTCAAATTCATTCAAATCACATTACATTTATAATGTTGTTTGAGTGTGTTGGTGGCTATTTGCTTTGTTCATGGCTGCAATACACTTTGTGCTTAGTTGTGTAGGTTGTTTTTGTAAACAGCCAACAAACTGCTGATGGCTGGCAGGCAGTGTACTAGTCTTGCATTCGGAGGATCGCAGGTTCCAATCCTGGAGTCAACAAAGTATTTTGTATTTTTTTAAAACATTTCAAGTCAAAGTATTTTGTTTTTTTTTAACTAAAACTAAAACTTTTCAAACAAATTGTATGCAAAATGTCTAGAAATAATGTTAAATTATAATTTAATTCAAGATGGTACATATTTGGTGTGTATCTTAAGAATATTTAAAGTTGTTATGGCTGCAGGGGTAAGCACGTTGACTACCACGCGACGAGTTCCGAGTTCAAATCTTGGCCGGGGAAGCCAAATTTAATTTATAGATAGAAAAAATTTTCTGATGTCTATGTCAACCACACGTAAGTTAAATAATTAATAAAATACAATTATTACATTAAATTAAATTCATGGTGATCTAACTTGAAATAACTTTGATTCAACATGATTCCTCGTTTTGATTTTAACAGTACTTAAATGTTAATTCAACGTGAAATAAAGTTATTTCAAAAGGATTTTTTTTGACAATTATCAAACAATTATCATGTTAAATTAACATGAAACACACATGAAGCAAAATCCTTGCCAAAAAATTTAAAATTAACCCTATTTTTAACGATTTTTTCTGTGTGTATTTACTTAAAAATCTCTAAAATCTTACAAAAACAAATGCGTAAACTTATCGTGGTAAGGTCACTCCTTTTCTTGCACAAAAATAATAAAATTTCCTAAATTCAACCTTTTAAAGAACATTACTCTAATCTAAGAATTGAATTCCATGTAGATTAGCTCACTGAAATTTTAACTTTACTGCCTAAATAAAATAAAATTCCCCTTAAGTTTTACGATCTAATAATAAAAAAAATATTTTTTGCTTACAATAATAATTTTATTTATAAAACACATTTATCAAGAAGGTTTTATTTTACAAACCAGTAATAATTCAAAAATAGATTTACTGAATTATTTATTCATGAGTAGTTTTAGTTTAGGAAAAGTTTTTAAATTCACTTTTTAATAATCAGCAATATTTCTTACTAGCATCTTCCTTCGACTTGGTTCGCTTCCAGAAAGAAGCTTAAATCGACCTATGAATTATATTTAAACCAAGTTTAGCAAAAATATAAAAGTATCTAAAGTACAAATTTTTAAAATTTTTATGCCCTAAACACAGTATTTTAATTTTAAATTTATTTGGTGGTGGTTCAGCTTGGTCTATATGCATTTCATTGTTGCTGTAACAAATCATCAGTAGACTTCAACCACACATTTTGAATAGTCCTCAAACCTCTTATCTTATGCACATACTTTCAAGAACTATTTGAGAATTCTCAAATAATACTATTTTTGAAAATTACAAAAGAAAATTAAGCGTAGTAGGCTTAGAAGCTTATACAAAACCCAGCATAGTCCAATTCTACGGAATACTTGTATCCAGAGACTAGCAGAGCTCTTCATCACTAGAGCTCTAAAAAGCACACCTACTGCAGCTTTAGATGTTATATTGGACCTTAAACCACTGAAACCAACTGCAGTGAATGCGGCACGCAAATCCGTTATCCGACTAAGGATAACAGGACAGATGTCGTACAGATCATTTGGTCACAGTACATGGACAGTACTACATCATTACAGTAATAAACTTTTTTGCCAACCCACAGATCACTATAAGAAAAAAAGGCTATTTTGAAAGTCTTAACCATATTTATTCTAGGTTCAACTCTTTCTCTGGTGGTTCAAAGATGGATGGAGGCGTGGAAGCTGCGGTTTACTGTCCGGAGCTCGGTATAGAGGAATCTTATAAACTTCCTTATTACTGTAGCATCTTCCAGGCGCAAATCTATGCATCCAAAATGGCAACAGAGTTAGCCTTCACCCCTCTAACCTTGAATGGGCGTGTAAATATGTATATAAAAAGTCAAGCAGCTATTAAAGCAAATTCAGCTGATTGCAACTATTCTGCGGTTGTGGTCATGTGTAGGAGTGCCCTTAATATGTTATGTTCTGGGTCCGGGAAGACATGTGAATTGAGGGAAATGAACTGGCAGATACACTAGCGAAAAGGGGAATTCGATTATCGGCTGAGAAAACGCTATATATCCGAAAAGGGATCATATACTCTAAGATGGGGGAAGAAGCGGACGACGTAAACTTGCAAAACTTATAAAATCATGAGGAGCTCCTTCCTATGATTCCAAATCGACTAAATTTTTTGTATCATTAACTAGAAGCAACTGCAAACTTCTAGTGGGGGTATTAACTGGACACTCCTGGACGGCTTCGTAAGCTGTCAAAATAGGACGAATATTTGACGGTACCTGCAGGAAAAGTAAGGAACCCGGGATAATTGAAACAATAGAACATCTACTATGTGACTGTCCGACCAGAGAAACAAGCCGTCTTAAAAAGACGGCGGCGACGACTTAGGAAAAAATAATTGGCGGTGTCTCATAAGTCGGCTTGAGCCGCCTGACACATACAGCCACTTTTTATACGTTTGCTATAAAAAAAATTCAAACAGCTGATGTCTTGAATATAATTTGTAAGATGTAGTACAAATTTGCAACTACTCTAAGCCACACTAGATATACATATGTAACTGGCTTGGTGCTCACACTTTTCGTAGTCTTGAACTTCAATCGAGAGTGTAAAGGTGTAGACTGCTAAAGTTTTTCAAATCTGTGTGAAAGTCATTCGATACAGGCACCACGAACTAGGCTGTCATACTTAAAGATTCCCTTCTTATCTGATGGAATCGCCAAGGATCAACCCCAGTCTATGCGAGGTCTTTGACTAACCAGATTAACCTAACCTAATCTTTGTTTATATAAAATGTAATGAAAAATGTGTGGGTGTGAGTGTGGCTGTTTAAAACTTAATTTATGTGTGTGTAAATAAAATAGACCTGTAAATACGCATATGTAGCCGGTTAATAATCAGAGTAATTTTATACTCATGCGTATAATTGTAGCTCAAACAGTCAATAAATTTTAGTTATAGTTTTTAATGTTGTGTAATTTTAAAATTTTATATAAAAATTATATAAACATGTGTTATACGCATTCGGTTTAAAATTAATGCATGTGTTTTTGCATATGAGCGTACTTTTTTATTTTTAGCTGTAGGCATTCCTAGTTTTTTGAAGGCCAATACTCAAAAAGTACTTAAAATCATACTTTTGTCATAGATACTATCCAAACTCATTGACGTGCCAACTTTCACTATTATAGTATTATTCGTAGGATTATTTTCCATTAATGGGTTAATTCATGTCAAAAATTTTTAAATTCGTAAAAAGGAAACTTCCAATGTAGCCATTCATTAATCAGATAATTTTCTTTTTTTTTCATATACTATATGTGTACGATAATTCGTAAAATTATCACTGGAAATATCTATTGCTACAAAATACTTCCCCATATTATCGATTAAACATGTGAAAAGTTGTTATGACCAAATAATTTTGTGTGATTTTTATTTATTTACTTTTTTTTATAATTTATATTAAATTAGTGGCATTCACACCGAACTTGTTAATTTGTTAGTCGGTAGTTTGTTAATTTATTAAAGTTGCCAACTGTGAACGACCACCCTTTTAAAACTTTGTTAGTCTGGTAACTTTCGTAGTAAAACAGCTGATTTATTATTCTGACACAATTTATCATTCTGAAAAAAATAAAACATGCCACGACAAAGTGTAATGTACACGAAAATTGCCAAAACACAAATATTTTTTTTAGAAGTGTATCACAAATGACTTTTTTTATTATATTTATTTATAAACTGCAACAGCTGATTGTGATTTACCAACTAACATCTATTTTATCACGGGTGCCATGTCGTTAACTTGTTAAATGTTAATCCGGTTGCATATACAAAAATAAAATGCGTGTAAAAAAGTAACGTTTAACGACTAACAAACTACCAAGCACGGTGTGAATACCACTATTGTTAGTTTTCACAGTTGCCATGATTTATTTGCAACGTTTAATTTGCAGTTGGTTTTTTTTGGTTTAGAAAATTTATAAAAATTCAAACAAGAAGTTTTTTACCAAATTTAGTAAATAAAACATTTCATTAATTTTTTTTATTATAATATAAATGTAATAAGGTTTAGTTTCACACTACTAAAGGTCAACTTGTCTGGTAATTTTTTATATTTTTTTATAGAAATCACAAAAAAAAGTTGGCAATTTTTGATGCAAATTTTAAATTATGAAATAAAATTTATTCATAAATATTTATTTAATAAACAATTTCCGTTTTTGAAGTTAAGTTTATGCCAAACACAAAATAGATCTTTCTATTTGTAATTAATTTGCCCATAAAACATTTATTTACAGAATCATGCAAATTTATTTACTGCTTATAAATTTATTTCTGAGAAATAACATTTCACAAATCATAAGGTAGAAATTCATATGTATATTTAAAATATTGCAAAGTTATGTTCGTTACTCGGTCCTTAAATGCAAATCAAAGTAATTTTATATAGACATTCAAGGTGGCTGTCATATTTTCACCTCTCGCAGTACAGACACACATACGTACGTTGATACAAATGTACATATGTATGGATGTACATACTCGCATTTGACATTTCCATAAATGGGACTTTAAAAAAGAAAAGTAATCAGGAACATTAAATCCATAAGCATTTGTCGATTTTAAAATAAAATTTATTTTTGCATTTAGCTTGAAGAAATTTTAAATTCACAGATCATAAATAAAATCCAACTTACATTTGTACATATGTATATATGAAAATGCAAATATCTTTTTAAACTTTGCCATACGGAAATTCAGTATTTTTATTTTTGTTAAATTTTATACGTATTTTCCAATATTAAATCAGCTAGCTAATGGCTCCACTATATGTATTTAAAACTATCTTCGAGTGTCTTTAAGACTAAATTTTATTAAATATTCTTACATTTTAATTACATACATACATATGTGCGTGCTAAAGTCCTGCACAAGACCAATTATAAGAACTTTTAAGACATGAGGGATTTTCAAATGGTTTATTTAACTACAGCGAAATCTTTTAAAAGAAACGCGAAAGAAGAAATTGCTTCGTCACGCAAGAATTTGTGATGCTTGCTTCTTCATACGCATGGGCGTACAAAAACATCATGCATGTATGTACATACATACATATATAAGTTGTGTGTATGGTCTTTTATTTTTCTGCACACATACAAATGTACACATGCATTGACATTAGTTGTGTGCGCTTGCTTTAAAAAAACTTCCCTTAAACACATAATAGCTTACCATCTATATCACACACACACACTCAAACGTACAATATGCAACACTACTGCTTTTGATTGTTTGCTATGAAGATGAAGTCTTCGCGACATGGCTTGTTAACACTCATATACACGGCCACCAATACATACATCGTGCTTCGCTTATAATACGACGGCATTTATTATTGGTTTAGTTAGTATAATGAAAAGTACACACGTTACTTAATTTCGTGCTTAGCGTAGTATAAGTTGTAGTGCGGGTTTTCAGGTACATGGTATTACAAATCGACTAATTCATTTGAAAGAAAATTTTTAAGGCAATACACACGCTGAGTGAATTTCAGTTGAAAATAAAATGCAAAATGAAAAGGGGCATGTTGTAGAAAATGGTTAAAATGACTTTTTTTTTCTTTTTTAAATTCAAATATCCGTTACATAAAGCTAATCTTAAAATTGAGCCGCAGAAACATTACGTTTTCTAAATCAGCTCGTCATAAAACAAATTTCGCTGTACAAAAGCATAATACACAATACTTATTATCGTACTCATAGAAGCTTCGCCCACAAAAATCAAAAATTTTTGATTTTCATACTACAAAGTATAATTCATAAGTAAGACAGCATGATACGCGTTACTAATTTCATACTGGTACGATTTATCGTAAGATTTGTAGTAACGTGTATGCTTGCTATAATATATTACACGTGAATACAGTCCAATCCGCTTTAGCGCAACACGTTTTACTGAAAAAAATTATATTACTGAAAGCGATACAAATCCCCGCACTGATTTTAATAGCAGCTTTAGCGAAACATCGCTTTACTGGAAATATCGTATTACTGAAAACTAAAAGCAAGCCCACAACTACGTTTTGTATGAAACTTACTTCGCTTTAGTAAAAAATTAAACAATGACAATTAGAAATATTTTGCATAACTTAAAGCCTGGTACTCTGTTCACAATTTCGTGCGAAATGCTGTCAAACTACATATAAAAGTGTTTGGTATGAAATATTTGTGAAATAAATTCGCAAAAGTAGTACTCAGTTCTTGTTGTGAAAAACACGTAAAGTCATGTCTTTCCATGCAAAACTAGTCTGGCATCATGTTAGTTTAGCTGCGAAACAACATGAGCAGTGCTTTTTTCGCACGGAATTTTAACAATGTTGCATACTTTCAAGCAATAAAAGCAAAAAATTTAGTAAAAAAAACCGCGAGTTGGACTACAGGCTTAAGGCTGAAAAAATTTTGCATGTTTTGTCCATTAAAAAGTTAAATGGCAAAATGTATTTGTCCTTTTTACTCTTACGTACTTTATTGTATATTTCTATTAAATTATACTGATTTTAAGCAGTACGCTTAACTGTAACAAATTTCATTAATCCGAACTACGTTTTAGAGAAAAAATCGGATAACTAAAAATAAAATTAGTGTTTTGGTTATTTGCAGTAAAGCGGAGTCGACTGTACATTTAAAAAACAAGACAAACGTATTTACATTTCAAGACTGTTTAAGCAGGCCTCTAGTGCGTACGCACATACGGGAGTTCATATGTAAATTGATGATTTATTGAAAGACAAATAAACATATGTATATGCACACATTTCAGCATATATAAAGAAAATAAGCATACATTTATATGTACATACATACATTCATACATACATACATAAATATGTTTGTGTCTTGCGGTTTTCTTTAATAATCATAGGCAAGTGAAGAACCAGCAAAATACTTGTTGCTTTTGTTAATTAAAAATATAACATGGACGGAATACTCATATTAATCAGTTGATGACTTGATGTCTGTCTCACAGTGATTGTGTTGGTATGTATATACAGCCCGATTCTGAATAACAATTATCCGGAAATTTTTTCCCAATCATATTTTTAAAAATTATTTATAAATTAGCAAATAAAACAAAACAATCAAAATCAAAATTTCAGCTGAATTTGAAAATTTTTAGGGTTCCTTAGTCCAAAGGTGAAAGGAACCCCTATTGTTTTCGCTGCCATGTCCATACTTCCGTCTGTCTATCTGTCACAGGTTGTTTTATCGAGAATCGTAAGAGCTACGGTCCTGTACCTGGATTCTGTAACTTTTTACGAACCGAAAATCGTAATATTTATCGACATATTTATTCGCATGCGGTAACGATAATCTGATTCCGTAACTTCTTTTTACGATAGTCTCAATGTCCATTAATTTGATTTTTTGACTTAATTTTTTTTCTCTAATCGATAGCGAATATCGTTAAAATATGTTACTCAATAGCAAAGTCTATAAAATTTCGTTAAATTTATTATAGCGATGCTATTGTCGTTATAAAAGTTACTGAATCCAGGTACAGAATATGTAAAACTTTAGCCACTACAACAACAACAACAATAGTATACTACAGTTAAAAATTTTAGGGTTTTTCCAAAGCGAGCAACGTAACATGTTGAAATCCTTTTGTAATATACAGACGATTATATATAGACAGTTGAAACATTCAATGCTAGTGTACTTTTATGCAGACTACTAAAGGCCGTGATACACTAGTCTACATAATCGTGAGATTTTTGAGAAAATACAGCCCTGGTATGATAAAGTCTTTAAAAATTTTCAAAAGACAAAAACAATTAATCAGATCAGGGTTGTATTTTTTCGTAGATCGTGCGATTGTGTAGGATAGTGAGTCATGGCCTTAATTATTACTGAAATTAAAAATAAATAAAATAAAAGTGTATTCTAGCAGTTAATCTAAAGGCTCAGTTAGCCGACTGTAATGGAATGTAACTGCAACGTAGGAAATAGCTGATCGATATTTGTATGTGAAAATTAATAAAAATGCTTATAGAGATGTAATGCAACGTAACATACTATTCATATAAAAATATCGATCAGCTGTTAGAGCTAGAACTAGAAAATCTCAAAAAAAAAATCGCCAAAACAACAAAAAATAACCGAAAAAAATCGCCAAAAACTTAAAAGACTCCCAAACTAAAAAAAGCGTCAAAACTACAAAAAAAAACGCAAGAACTAAAATAAATCGCCAAAAACCGAAAAAATTGCCAAAGCGAAAAAAAACGCAAAAAAATAAAAAATCGCCATAACGGAAAAAAACGCCTAAACTTAAAAAAACTCCAAAACTTTAAAAAACGCCAAAACTAAAAATAAACGCAAAAATAAACAAAATCGGCAAAAACCGAAAAAAATGTACCGGTTACTTTAATAAATTTTTTGAAAAATATCTGTATGAGTCCACGTTTTGGTGTTTTTTCTTTCTTTTTGGAAGGTGACTTGATTAAGAGTGTTCTTAGTTGTTTAAAAAAAAAATCGGTCCAGATAGATATATTCTGTTGAATTGTGTATCTTTGACGCCGTACCTGCCAAACGGTTAAACCGATTTTAATTTAGTTTTTTCGTTTGAAAGGTAACTTGATCTAACTACTTGAAAAAAATCGGTCCAGCAGTTTGCTCTGCATGTCGGGGTGTTTTTAAAATTCTTAACTTTTGTTATTTAAACACTATGGTTGGGGACCCATAAAAGACTCCTTTTTTATAATTAAAAATTTATTGTTTTTGTAATTAGAAAATGTATTTAAAAGGCAAATTTTGTAAATAGAAACGTTTTTTTTCGTTTTGAAATTTGTATGGAAAAAATATTTTTTGAAACGAATTTTCGTTATTTTTCATACAAATTTGAAACGTTTGTAAACGAAATTTTTTACAAAATCTGCCTATTAATTTTATATACATGGGCATTATTAATGCGAACTAATATATGTATGTAAATATGTATATGGAAGTTTGACCTTTAAGGCCTTATATTACTTTGAAAACCGAAATAAATAAACAAATTCTTGCAAGTAGTATTCACGTAATAAATTCACAACAATTTAAAGATTTATTTCGGTATTATAAAATTTATAAATTAAGAAGAAAAGAGAAACTGTTCTAAAAATATTGATGCAAAAATTCAAGTGTTTTGTAAATTTTATATTGACCCCATTTTAGAGAAACAAGTGCGAGATATCTACATACATACATACATACATATTTATTTTCCAGTGTACGTTCTTAGGAAAAATACTTTTAACTGCTTTTTATACAAAATGCAATTTTTATTGTCATGATGAAAAAAATTTTAATATGTATGAAAGAAATGTGCGAATTAAAAGAGATAAAATTTTAATTAGACAAGAAAAATATAATTGGCTAAATTAAAAAAATTAACTCTTCATATTTGCTTAATAAACTAAAATGTTGTGGAGTAAATAAAATTAAGGAATTAGCCTAATTAAATAGAACAAGGAAGCAAAAAAAAAATAAGTTTGAGCAGAAATTTAAAATAACGAAAATTAATTGGCATTAGCTTGTGGCATTGGAACAAATGTAAGTACATACTAGACATCTGCACGCATCTACTCGAACATTCCTTCAAAATATTCGAAAAACAAAAAGTTATACCCAAGAAGTGTTAGAAAAAAATTTTAAGTGCCGTAGAAACAGCAACCTGAAAATACTCGTATATAATATAATATATATTTTCAGGTTGCTTTGTGTATCTATGTAAATTAAAGCGACTCATAGAAAAAAATGTTGTTATCCCTTCTCTAATTAAAGCTGGCTTTTTCTAACAAGGATTCTCAAAATATCTGAGGGGTCTAGCGATAACCGTTCGTGAGCTGGGCGGTGTCTGAAAAAGGTATATTTTTGTAGTTTTTTTGCATATTTTCGCCCAAGAGAACATACCGAGTATTAAACGATTTAAAATAGTTGTTCAAGCCGCGTCCATTGGTGCATTAACTTTACCAGTCGTACCTTCAAAAATGCGTTATTCCATAACAACTACAATTTTTTAAGGCACCTGCTACTTACTTATATTAAAATAAATTCTATTGTTTTTTAAATATTTGATTTGAGTCATTGTTAATTTATTTCTGTTGGCAGTTTTAAATTTTTAGTGCTAAACTTTTTGTCGTTCCAATGAATTGTCAAAGATTTGAACTAATTTTATATTTTTTCCCCACCCTTGTGTCCATAAAACAGACTACTGTGCGCCTGTCTGAGTGTCAATCATTCGTAACTGTGATGACAATTGATTTAATATGTTTAAAAAAAAATGTTGTTCCAATATGCGAAATGAATTAAAAGAATTTTAACAGAAGCATAAGTTTTTTTAAATGTACAAATATTTTGCACATTTTTTTCATTAAAAATTTTTTTGTTGAAATAGAACAAATAAACGCCAATTTTATGGTCATAAGCGATAACAGCGTAAGTCAAAAAACATAGTTTGGAGAAAAACAACTTTTAATGTATGAACGTTTTGCAAAAAAAATCAAAAAAATCCACTTGAGACCAACGATACATATGTATGTAAGTATGTAGCTCGATTTTGTCTCAAGTTGACTTATGCTTTTATCGCTTTTAAGCACAAAATTATAATAAGCACAGTTTTTGCATATTTTAGACATTTGTTATCTGTTTGTACATTTGTATATGTATACACATATATATGTACATACATACAGATGCACAAATTCATTTTTATTTACTTCCCCATTTCACCTTTCATTTCATTTCATTTCGTTTTCACAGATTCATTTGTTTATTTGAATTTGAAGTATAAACAAATTACTACTAGGAGGTGTACGCTACTTGCGCTAATAAGTCGATTATTTTAAATGGAAAAAATCTTATCAGTAGTCAAATAATTTCAATGAAACTTCAAAACACTTGAAATCAATAATTGTATCTACATAAATATGTATGTGTATATACCCTCCCTGCAGGAAATGTTAATAGTAAAATTATACTGATTATCTATTGACAATATCACCAGTACTACTTACAAATTATATTTCAGCTAATGCTATCTACTATTGAAATTTAACACACTACTTGCCTTACGAAATGTACCAGTAGACTCCGTCAATACTGACTAGGTAGTTCTTGTGGGACCATATGACGAAAATGTCAGTAGTAAGATTTGTACTGACTTACTAGCTTTCCATCCCATATACAATTTAAGAACATACAAATTCACATACGAATGTATGTAGGAGTGTACAGAATTAACCTGCATTTCGTTAAATTGGAAAAGACTTCATTTAATATTCAATAACATTACAACAAAACCATACAATTTTTAAATATTTCTAGCAAAAGAGAAAGAAATTTACGAAATTGCAAGTCGTATAACTCTGGTATTTTTAAGTGTATTATATGTTCAGGAGATTTATGTAAAATAATACGATTTTTATGGAACATTTTAATCCTCTAACTCCTCTTTATCCCTTCATAAAACTACACAAGAAAAACTTTACTTCAACGAAAATTTAACTTTTAAAATAATTTAATTATTTTTGCAATACATATAAATTTGTAGTGCTGGCTTTTTATGTATTTAGCGAATTTATTTGGTTTATTTGGTGCTAGCGCAGAAAAAAAATTTTAAGTGCCGATTTTTAAGGTCAGCTTCTTAGTTGTTGGTTTAAAGCTAACTAGCTAGTTAGTCAGTTTGCTTTGAAGCGATTCTTGTGTACTAAAGCAGTCATTTGTTTGCTCAATTATTTGATCTAAGTTATCAATGACAAACAAATCAACAACTTTTTATGACATTTTAAGTTTCTTTGCCATGCTCAATTGCTTCATTTAAAGTTGATTTTATGTTCATATGTATATACATACATACATATGTATATATGTATGTATGTATTAGCATATTCATTTATGTAGGTACCCAAAGCAGCGTGTGGAAGATTGTTTCACCAAACTGAGTGTTTTTCGACTGCCTTAGATCAAAAACTGAGTAATCAGTTCTGCGCTTAAAATAAGACTAGATAATGATTCTCAGAAATACTCGTTCTTAGAAAGTGATTTGTTAAAAAAAACATCAAGCTCGCGCAGTAAAATCAAAAAAATATAAAGTTTGAGTGAATTTATGTCCATATCGAGCCTTGTTTACGATTTTATCGTAAGCGACATTTTATCGAAAATATACTTTTTTATTGAAATTAAAATTGTATGGGCCTATCCATAATTTAGAATTATCAAAATGCCGAAATTGTTGATAACTTTTAGGATACATGCTGTACAATTTTATCATAAGCAGCAATTTACGCACAAAAACATATTTGAATATTAAAAAAAACCCTTCTGGAATGTTTAATATTTGTCGCTTACGATAAAATCGAAAAAAGGGCTCGGTATATAAAAACTTAAAATAAAATAAAAACTGATGCTAAGTAATACTACAAACTGTATCGAAACTAAATCGAAATTGATCAGAAACGCGAGTCATAACAGACTCTTTTAGAAGACTCGCGACTAAGGTACCATTTTCTCGCGAATGAACAGTCATTTTCGACTCGAAAACGAGCGCATAAATGCTTATTATAACTGCGCGGAAGAGTCGAAAAAGACTCGAATATGATCATTAATTTCATAAAATGCTGACTGGGTATACATGCACATACATGTGTAAATACCAGAGAACAGAATGAGACCATTCGCATTTGCTAACAATTCATAAATTCGTTGCTATTGCCATGCATTTATTCGACAACAATTACAAATGTAATTGCTATGATACAATTCATTGCGATTTGTTGATTGCTCATACGCACTCTATTATTACAATGCCGATATAACACAAGCAGCGAAATGAAATGACGCAGCACGAAATAATGGATTTCTTTCATACCATTCACCATTCAGTATTCGCTGATCTTTTATATATCACGTGTAAATAACAAGTTTATTTTAAGTGATTTTAATGGTTATGAATGAAAAAATGCAGTGTGAGGAAGGAAATTTTAGAAAAAATAAATGCCCATATTTACGGTGTTAGAAAAAAAAGAAAATACAAAAAGTAACATTTGTAATGAGTAAAATAGATCTGAAATGTATTTCAAATAATTATATAAAATTTGACATAAAATACATTTCAAATCTATATCGTGTTTTATGAATACTAATGTAAGAGTTTTATACAAGCACAAAGTACAAAGACTACGTTGTGGTCAATCCCAGTAAAAAGCATTCGCACCATTCACTGAGTATTCATTGCTTTCGACAAGACCAGTGAACATTTATATAAAACAAGCAATGCACGCAATTAAATTCGCCGCACTCATCTCTTTCGATTGACAACAATTGCATTAAAAACAATAAAATACGGCATTCAATCTGTTCTCTGATACATACATATATATCGTTATCTTAATATAGAAAGGTCCTAACCATTATATAATTTTTTTTAGTTAGGTAGTGGTAGTGCATAAAAGGAAAATACTTTTTTAACCGACTTCAAAAAAATTTTTAGATTTGTATTTTCATAACTCAGTACATTTTAAAACGATTGTTAAAATTTTTTAGTTGTCTGTGTAGCTTTACACTGTTACCAATGTAAAAAAATGGGCGGGAACACGCCCACAATTTTTTTATATAACTTTAAAATATTCTACTAATTTGATTACTGCGAAATCTATAAAACACATTTGTAATCACATAATTTAAAAGTTGGGAAAATGGGCGGGGCTACACCCATTAAAATTTATTACACTATTTCAAGCGGTTCTACTTAACCAATTTTTACGAAACTTACCACGCACTTTGTGCTCTAAAATAGACACAATCTCCCAATTAAAAAATGGGCGGAGTCACGTCCATTAAATTTAATATTTTATTTTAAGTGGTTCTACTTAAACGATTTTTACAAAAATTAAAACGCACCCTGAGCTCTGAAAAACACACAATATTGCATTTAAAAAATGGGCAGAGACGCGCCCATTAAAATATAATTTTATATTTCACGTACTTCTTCTTATCTTTTTCTATCAGATATAGAAGTCGGTTTTTTTTTTGGCAGAAAGAGTTATTTTTATTCACACTACCACCCACTGTATCGAAAAATAAAAAAATTTTCTATTTATAAAAAAAAATGAGTTAGGACATTTCTTTATTAAGGTAACAATAGATATGTATGCATACAGAAGCTCTTCTTAAAAGAAGTAAAAAAAATATATTGGAAATTAAGCATTTTTTCTCAAGAATAAATATGTAATCATTTGTCGGTTGTTGCTTTCCTTGATACACTGTCCAATACATACAAAAATAAAAAAATTCTGCAAAAAAATTCTTTTAGAGGGGACTAAGAAAAGATATACATAGGTACGTGTATTCGCCTTTTAAAAGTTTACATCTGGAGGCTTATTCTGAATTGCGATGCGAAAATCAATGCGATGCGCAAATGAAATGCGATGCGAAAGAAAATTGGTATTCTGTTAGACTTTCGCAATCGCATTCGCAATTTATTTCAAATCGTGGCAACGCTGCTTAAATAAAAATAAATAAATTGTTTGTGTTTGGCTGTGAAAATTATGTATAAAATTATTTATTTAGGAAATTCTGTAAGAAAAAAATTATAAAAATGGATACTGTGGCACTGTGGTTCGACGACGAAGAAGGGTATGAGCAAAATGAAAGGATACAGAGAAGATTAAAGTTGAATTCAAATATTTTTGAACTGGTTTATATATTTCATATATTCACCATTATTCCAGTTGTCGTCATCGACGTCACTTTAACACAACACCCAAAAATTGGTGCTCGTGTATCCGTTATCGAAATCAACTTACTCCTGTTTGCAGATTTATGCTATTTTCTAGACCTTAGGGAACGGAAATAGATTGTCAGTTGCGCAAAATTGTTCTCGAGAGCGAGTAAACAAGCCCCAATTTTTTGGTGTTGTGTTAAAGTGACGTCGATGACGACAACTGGAATAAGGGTGATTATATTTTTTACATCCTGCAGCTTCTGTAATAGGTGGTCCATTGATATTTAGTTCTTCATTTAACGTTAGCCACAAAGTATTTGCCGACTGACGTGCATTTGGTGTTTTCAAATGGCCTCTTGCCAATTGGCTGTGCTTATTCATAAATTCTATCATTATTTCAAATTGACGCGGTTTGGTGGTCTTATTGCTTGATTCCCTAAATTAAATAATAAATATATGATGAATAAATAAATAAAATATTATCTTTCACCTAAATGTTTGTACTTTGCGAATGCTATTTTGTTGTCGAATAAATTTTGCGAATTTGACATTTGTTTTCGCAATGTAGAATACCGACTTCCCACCTTTTCGCATTTGAAATACGAATATCGCAATACAGAATAGTAATTGTTCGCATTTATGTATTTTCGCAACGCATTTATTTTCGCATCGCAATTTAGAATAAGACTCCTGAAACTCATTTTACGGCCTATTTAAAATTACAAGTATCGTGTGATACTTAAGTTTTCGGTATATAGTGTCTTCAGAACATTTATTCAGAACATTACAAGCAACATTTTGTCGGCATAGATTAAATCTCTAACTCTTCTGGAAAAGGGTATTTTGGATTTTTTTAAAGCAAAAATCACCTTTAAAACAGGGAAATATTCTGCGAAAATAATTTTCCTGAAATTCTACTATAGGTCTCAGAACAAGCTTATGTCGAGAATTCAACTTTAATAACAGAAATAAGCAAAAACTTAAAGTTAACGCAAGAAATGATCGAATGGGTTTTTTTAGGGTTGCCAGCACCTTACTACCAGCCAGTGTTGGCAACTTTTTTTTTGCTTTAAAAGCAAATGAAAATTTAAAAAGAGAACATTAAAAAGCACAAAAAGCTCTAACGTGAAAAACGAGCCAAGATCCAAACGAGTGAAATTTAATAATGTTTAATAGTTGAGGGGATGGCGAACAAAACTAGACATGTCCTCAGTAAATATTTTTTTTATTATTTTCGAAATATATTCACGAAATATTGGGTAGTATGAATAAAAAAAAGTATTTGCTTTTTACTTAAAAATTTGTTTAAAAAAACAAAAAACACATGCATATTTGGGGTTTTAAAACAAATTTTTAACTAAAAAGCAAATACTTTTTTTATTCATACTACCCATTATCAATCAATACCAGTTCGATCTTACATTAAAAAAAATAATCAAAACTGCCTTTTCCTAGGTAGTCTCTATCAGGGTTTTTCAGTAATTTTCCTGTCCTGTAAAAAAATATTAAACGGGACTAGTCTGGTTTTGTTGGCCAGCTTCTCAGTTTCTAAGCTATTCTTTATTTAGTGAAATAATATGCTTTACACTGAAAAAATAAATACACCAAGTTTATTTTAAAGAATTACAAAAATTTCTCAAAAGCACTACTTACTAACGCCAAAAATTTGGCGTTTTGAGTCTTCAAAAAGCACTAAAAATAGTGACAAAAGCACCAAGTTGGCATCGCTGCTGCCAACGCTTTGACTATATTAACCCTCAAACCACCTTTTAAGTTTTTACTTATTCCTGGTATTAAAGTTGAATTTTAAAAATTCTATTTTTTGAGTTATGACTTTGTATGAATAAATGAGCGATATGTATGTATGTATTCTTAAAATGTTTGTTATTTAATTTGCATACAAATTTTATTTTAAATATGTAAGTTTTTATTATGCATATGGACAACGAAACAGAATATACACATTGTATAAATTTACGATTACACACTTTCCAATATTATACATACTACAGAGCAACATGTGACTAGGGAATCACTCAGACCATCTAATATTAAGTTGTAAACATAAGCGTTGCTTTCAATTAATTATGCAAATTAATGCGACGAAAATCGCACTACAAAAGGTATCTGTTTATTTATCTATGATCTGTTTTATAAAATTTTATCAAGAGTTTTTGTTATCATCAGATATGAGAAATTTTTTAGATTTGTTTTTAATAACTTGGTGAATATAAAATATAAAAAAAAATTATAAAAACTGCAAACAAAAAGGCTTTTAGAAATAAGATTCAGAAAAAATAAATAAATTCAATGTTCATATCGTCATATACATACATAAATTCAAAAAAGGCGTAACTTGCATTTAAAATATTTTATAGAAAAAGCAAAACACATTATCAGCCCAATCATGAAGAACAATTCCATTCGAGTTTTTTTAATTTTCCGTTTTCTTCTATTATGAATTTGTTTTTTTTTTTAATTCCGGGAATAAAAAACTCTCTCTAAATTTTAATGTATTTTTAATAAAAAAAAAGGATTTTACTGCATAAAAATCGCAAAAAAAAATTGCCGTAAATCGAAAAAATCGTCAAAAACGAAAAAAATAAAGATCTAAAAACGGCAAAACGAAAAAAGCGCTAAAACAAAAAAACGCCAAATCGAAAACAAAATTAAAAAAAATGTCTACATCAAGTAAGAGTTACGGTTATATACACATGTAGGCTTAAGTTCGTACAGTCCCAGTGAAAAAAAATGGAAGTCATTCTAGTGGAACTACATTTTCATTGCTTCCAAAAAATCGATATTTTTAATTTGCCGAGAGTGAGCTGAAAACCATATAGAAGCTTACTTTAGTCATACAAAACCTTGTAACTCCTCCATAGTGTTAGAAAATACTCACCAGAATTTAAAAAAAAATAATTTTTTTTAAGAAATTTATGATTATAATTTTAGTCTAAAATTTAAAAGTTATTTTCTTAAATTTACATGAAAACACTCTTTCGGCCTTAAATTCGTATAAAAAGAAACGAATTGTTAAAATAGGTAACTATTTACTATTTTTCCTAGCTGAAAATATTATTATCATAGAACACAAAAAAGGGAGTTTTTCTTAATATCGCTTCCAATTCAGTGACCAGGCATCGAAAAAGAGAACTTCTTGCAA
This sequence comes from Tachina fera, assembly GCA_905220375.1. Taxonomy (NCBI): domain Eukaryota; kingdom Metazoa; phylum Arthropoda; class Insecta; order Diptera; family Tachinidae; genus Tachina; species Tachina fera. The sequence continues at coordinate 186,055,882 of LR999963.1, forward strand.
TGACAACCCTATGTAAAAATCATTATATCCGATCGAAATTTTCACTACTTCCAGATCGCAAACTCTACATTTTCATGACTTTTTTGGAGTCTCTTTTTTTACTGGGGTATTACATATCGTCATATAAATTCAAAAAAGGCGTAACTTACATTTTTTACATAAGTTTTAGTGTATTTAGTTCTCAGTCTTTTGAATTTCGTTAATAAATTTAATAGTTTTGGTAGAATAAAAATATTGTGGGTAGATGCATTTTATACAATTATATCGTAATCAATCGAAAAGACGATTTCGAACTTTTTGTAAGTTACGCCCTTTATGCATTTATGTGACGATATGTGGTTCTGTACATTAGGGTGGCTGTTATTTTTTTTTCTACTCTCACCCACAAATCGGATCAGTTTTATGAAAAAAAAATTCATACCGATAAGTTGGGTTTTAGGGGTTGCGTCCGGCCGTCAAAGTTGGCCCTCACGCCCATATTCAATGTAATTTTTTTTATTTTTTTTGTTTAGTTTTATTTTGACCATATGTATATGTATGAAATAATTTAATATGATCTTATTTTACATGCTTAAAATAAAAAAATTCCATATAAATGTAATTATGTTACATAAAATGTTTGGTTTTTTGATGATTATTTTTCTCATTATTTTCTAAAATATTAATTTTAGCAAAAAACTTTCTTTGAGACTAATGTTTTTGACTTGAAGAGCTAAAATATTGCCATATGTCATATTCTTGTAAAATGATTTTTAAAAAAGATAGTCATATGCAAAAAATTATATTGAAAAATGGGCTTGAAGGCCAACTTTGGGGGCTGCATGCAACCCCTAAAACGCAACTTATCGGTATGAAATTTTTTTGAATTTTTTTTTACCTTAAATTGAACTGATTTTTGGGGTGAGAGTAGAAGAAATCAAAAAAAAAAATCGATAAAACTAACGGCCACTCTAATGTAAGCAGATTAAAGTCAAAAATCGTAGTAGTATGCGTTAGTGAAAGCGAAATCTAGTTTTTTGCTGTTAATTAATAAATAAATTAAAATATGAAATTTAAGTGAAATTCTAAGAAAACTTTCTTAAGAAACACTAGGTCTACTACAATAAATTTTTATTTTCTGCTCGTATTCATAAAAGAGGTCAATAACACAAAATTAATAAATTTTGTGTGTTAAATTGATTCTATTTTTCGAGTTACTCATTTCGTTATATACAAAAATATCTATAGAAATATAGATTTTAAAATTTTTTATTAAAATTAGCTTCTGGTTTTTTCTTTCATCTAATCGTAGTGTATAACAATCTCCTGCAGAATTATTGTGGTTAAATGAGAAAGCACTCTTTAAATCAAATTAATTAAATATTTAAACTTGAAAGACTCATCTCCTCGGTATGTACACAAGCACACATTTTTCAGTGCATATTTTTTTCGATATTCCACAGTTGAAATCACTTGATATGAAGAAAATTTACTTTTTAACTTTTTTTTAATGTAAGTTATAAAAGAAGTTTATGTTTTGTTTGTTTTTGAGTTAAATAAAAAATTATTTCTAAGTTCCATGCAAGGTTTTTAACGAAAATTATTGCAAATTTATATTTTTGGTGCTATTTACGCTTTATGGTGCTTTTGGCGAATACAAATGAAATGTACGAATCTTCATGTATGTATGTATGTAGGTAAATGTGTATGAATGTACATACACATGTACATATATACATAAGTAACTACGTGGTGTTCTGAAAGTCCAATAAAATTATATTTCTTTATTTCCTTAACTTCCCTATAGGAAGCTTGTCACCACTTTTGAGGGCTATTCATTTCAGTCTATGAACAAAAAATCTTTACAGACTACGATAACAAAAATAACTTTTTGGCGACATGGTCTATATATTAGCATTTTGGTTTTAATGAATCTTTATGCATTTATATTTTATAAAATTTTTTAATTAAAAATGAAATGAGAACATAATATGTATGGACTTTCTATAGGTATCAATAATTGCTCCAAAAAGTACCAAAAATGTAGACTAAAATTACAAAAATTTACTAGTGAATATCCGTTTCCCATATGTAAATATCAAGCCGTAAACGTTAAGCTTAAACGACACATTTTTGGAACTCATTTTTTTGACTAAAATCGACGCCAATAACACAGTGCAGCACTAAAATCGTGAACCAAATAAGACATCAAAAATCCAAAACTTATGATGGTAGAAGAAAAACCCTAGCTGGGTTTTGAATTATTATTTGCTAAGGTTTTTGTTCAATTCATTTTTGAACTTTTCGACTGGAGGTGGATTTTAGTACAATTTTCAAAAAATATGTACTGATTTTTAAGTCTATATCTCGTGAACTCTTCGAAATATTGCCTGTCTCTCTTCGGAAAATTTTTAGCTCTTAATTAGATCCAAAAATTTTATTTTGAGATAAAATCAAAATAACAACAACATCTTACTCAAAACAGCAAAACTGTCAAAAAAACGTCAAAATTCGTCATAGATTTATTTATTTATATAAGGTCTCTTCAAATATTTTAAAATAGATACTTAGAATAATTTATTTCTGCAATGTGTGCCGTAATATTTAAATTCATCAAACAATCATTCAAAGCGACGATGTTTACATGGTACATGTACTAAAATCCTCCTTCCAATAGAAAACTTCTAAAATGAGCACGATATGGCTAAAATCATCACGTGTCAGCAGTAGATTTTCAATGACATAAACGTTTTAAAATTTAAATTGTCTACTGCGAAAAGCTGTCTATGGTATAGGTACATAGTTTGTCAATATTGCTGGTGACAAAGTCAACATTAAGTCTGTACTGTTCTACTATTGGAACTTCCTAGAGGGTTATTATATACATACATATTATATACAACATATGAATAAATATATACATACATATAAATATACCTATGTATGTGAATTTGTAGTTATGTATAAACGTAGATATCCATTCACCCATGTGTACACGTGCATGTTTTCTTACATTAATTTTACTTTTTAAATGCGTTTCTTCTTTAAATTTGCAATTAAAAAAAAAAAGAATTTAATATGAATTTGCAACATTTCCTGAATTTATAAATAAAGTCTTTTTGGCGGACACCACAGTTAATAACGTCTTTTGCTAACTTTGTTTTGCTTTTATTAAAAAAGTGCTGCCAACACTATAAATAACAAGCGCTTATTTACATTTTTTTTACACATGTATGTATGTATGTATGTATGCATCTCAACTCGTTTTATGATGCACTTTATTGATTAGTCACAAATGCAATAAAAATAACAATAACAATACGGTGCGTACGAATGTACAAAGAAAGATGTTGTTATTATTTCCCCAGAGAGGGGTGTTTTATTAATATTCTGATGCTTCTATATATACATCCCACAACAACAACAATAGCAGCAAATAAAAAGCAAGCAAATATGTTAAACACATTCGGCAAAACTGCTGCATTTCCTGCAAGTACTTGTAGCAAATCAAACAGACACACAAAAGATGCAGGCAATGAAAAAAGAAATACAAATCAATGTTCATTTCCCCATTAAAATGTATTTATCTTTCGTAAGACTTTTTCAAAGTTCTTTGTTTTTTGGGTTCTTTTTGTAAAGAATTAAATGTATTTACATACAATACATATGTATTTGTTTATAATTAAACTACTCACCTTCAATAGGGATAAGTTATTTTCTCTGGCTGCATTACAAACGAGATATGAAAGATCCATGTCGACTATTTTGGAATTATGTACTTCTTTTTGTTTTCGTTGGGGTCTTGGTTACTTGTTCTTTTTTTTTTCTTCTTATATTTATTCTGTGTTATTTTAATTTATATTTTTTCTTTGCAAATGTGTTGGTTAAATTTTAATCGCTTCTAAAGAATTCAGTACCAACGCACTAATATTCCTTTGTTCTTTGTTGGTTTTGATGATGTTATTTAATGATTATTGATACTGCTGATGATACTTTCAACTTAAAATAAGAAACTCTCGCTATCTGGGTATTTGAAGTCTTCTTTTTTTTGCTGCAGTGGAGATTTTATTTAGACAGACGTATCAAGACCCACCAACCCACCTTTTGTTAATACAAAATTTTTCTTTTTTGGTTTCGTTATATTTTTCACTTGTTTTCTAATACAATTTTCTTACACACTCCATAATATTTAATGTTAAAATTTCTTGTTTAATTTTCCTGCCAACTCAATGAAATTTAATTCAAGTTAATTGCAACAAGACACATCCAAGAGAAATTTTGGGTACGTAATTCTTTTTTATGAAGCAGGAAGACAAATATTTTTCCTTTTTTATTTTATTTATTATACGTATTCTTCTTTGTTATTTTTGTTGTACGTACATATGTACATTCATATCCAAATAAAGAAATACTACTTCTATGCTAAAACACTTTTATAATTTGGTTTCATTCTTTTTAACACTTTCTTGATTTTATGGGCAAGGTTCTTCTTCCAAAATTCTTAAAACAAAACTTTTTTATTTGTGTATAAACTCTTTTGTTTTAACTTTTTCACAATACAATTTTAAAGAAATAATCGCTTATTTAACATTCACGAATCTTTTCAACGTTGTATTCTCATGCGCTCATTGTTAATAACTAATAAAAATTTATAAATTATTTAAGAATATTATCATCTAATTATCTTTTCAATTCTTTTCTTCTATTTGTCTTTTCTCAATTCTTTGCCTTTAAATTTTCGTTGCCTGCAGTGTTGTATGTATGTATAGTAAAAATTAGTATGGCAATATTAACCAATTTGCTATTATATATGCATAGCAGTGCCAGCACAGAAAACTTGATGCAAGGATCTTCCGGGATTTATTCTTTTCAAAAATAATTAACCCTTCAATAAATCAAAATGAAATTTATGCAATAATATAAATATATTGTTTGATATAAGATCTTGTGTGCTACCGTACTGTTTATTTACATGGTATTTCTACAATTTTCTTGAAGCATTGCCAGATGCATTATTAAAACATAACTTATTAACGGTTAATTTTGAAATAAAACGTTGATTTTGTTAATAAATCTGTGCTCACAAGCGATAACAGCGTAAGTCGAGAAACGTAGTTTCGAGAAAAACCATTTTTAACGCATGAATTTTTATTTATTAAAATAATTCTGCTTTAAAGTAAAGATTATTGTATTAAAGAATGCACGCAACCAAGATTTTATGAATATATAGGTAGTTTTTGGCGATTGACAGAGTAATATTGAAAATCTTTAACTACATTTATGTATTTATGTTTATATAAACATCACTCCTTTATGCAACATGGTAATGTCAAAAAATATTGTTTTGAATAAAAAAAGGTGAACTTTCCAACAGTTATACGCAATTATTGTTATTGTTTATAACATGTGAATACAATTTACATATTAAATTTACAAATTCATGGAAAATAACTGCTGTTAACAATCACTATCTGCCCAAGTAAATTCATGAAGTGTTGATGAATAGCAAGCGGGCTGTTACAGAAAATACGTTATTTCTCCAACTGATATAATTTAACTTTTCTTCTCCTCTTTACAATATACATTTAATTCATATTTTATATTTTACTATATAAGATTAAGAAATTCTTGATTAAAAATTTATTACAGTTCAAATAAAATAATAGCTTTCGTATTCATACAAAAAAAATCTGGGGGGTTATTATGTAATCGGAATCCAACGGAAATGTGTTCGAATTGTAATGTTAATAACATACAAAATCGAACAGTTTTCGTTTCGAATCGTCTAGCCAGGGGGGCTAGGCTTACAGGTTCACTAATCGAATTTTGTAAGGAAAACGAATGAAATGAATTTTGTATGCAAATTTGTTTAAGAAACATTTTGTAAACCTAAATTATTTTTATGCATATGACAGTAAGTATGTATCAGGACAATTTTTTTTTCTTAATTTGTTGTTGGATCTAAACAATTTAATTTAATTTAAATATTGTTCAAGATATGCGCCATCTTCGAATTTATAAGTCAATTTCTAACCATTTTGTTGGATCTAAACAATTTTGCTCGGAGTGCGTTACATATTAACAAAATATTGTTCCTCGGACTTATAAGTCCATTTCTAACCAGTTGCTCTTCAGTGAAAAGACCACATTTCAAATTTAAATTAAATTTAAAATATATTTATTTTCATTATTTTAAATATGTAGTAACTTATTCGCCTGCAAATTTTTTTTAGCAAAATTTTTACAAATTTTCATTCTTTTTAACATAATCCATGGCCAATAGCTTAACCCGTTGCACATTAGTATCGTTGCCATAACGTTCTTCGAATTCCAAATATTTTTTGAAAACTGTGCGCATTTTTCGTAAAGGTATTTTTTGAACAACAGCACGTTCCAAGATATTTCTGAAAATAACATATAATAGAGTTGAAATTTATAAACAATTAAAACTAGCAAAAATAAAATGGAATATATAAAATAATAAAATAAACTAAAATTCCTAGTTTTAAGCAGAGCTGTAAAATATTGCAATCAATTTAATTGCAATCACTTGATTTCACGTCACTGATTTCTAATTTTTTTATTCCAATACATTTTTTTGAAATTAATTTATACATCAATTGATTGCAATTAAATCTTAATTGCAATCAAAATGAAATCAGAATGAAAATAAACGTTCTCTTCACACGAAACTCTTTTTTCTAGAAATAAATCTGATTCTGATAATTTTGAATTGCCAATAATGGTAATTTTTTTTTAGAAAAATGTTTTAAAATTACTGAACATAATTTTTAACTGCAATCCGATAAGTTTTAATTTTTTTATAATATAATCTACTTTGCTGGATTATTTTTTACTGTCGTAGTTGACTCAAGTGTCAAATTGCTAATAATATTCATTTTTAAAATTGAACAAATTAAACGAATTAGAATGTGTTGGTTTCCAACACAAATTTAGTCATTTCCACTAAAATCTGGGGCTTTCCACTAATACTATGGAGGATCCTATAGCCCGTGAATTTTCAGGACACAAAGGTCAAAACTGCAAGCTTAAACTCAACTTATGTATGCACTCTACAATATTTTATTGAATGCTACCCTTTTAGATTTGATTTCATTTGAAATTGATTGAAATCCTATGATTTCAACAAAAATTTGATTGCAATCAAATTGATTGCAATTAAATTGTTTGCAATCAATGATTTCTAAAAAAATTATTTCAAAATGATTGCAATCACGAAAGATTGCAATCTTGTAATGATTTCACTTTGAAATCTGAAATCATTTTGAAGTCAAAAGAATGAAATCAGTATGGTTGAAATCAATTTGATTGCAATCACAATTGATTACAATTTTTTACAGCTCTGGTTTTAAGCAAGATCAACTTGCTGGTATACAGTTTTCGGATGGCTTTGAATTTTCGATTGGTAGGTTCTTATTACAATAAATTTAATAAAATAGTAGTAAAGAATTAATTTAAAAAAACGTGTTGCCTATAATTATTGTTAACATTAAATTTTGTGAACTTTATTTATTAATCTTGTCCTAGAAATAAATATTTATTTTTAGCTTTTGATATTCAATTCAAAGGAAAATATCGAAATTATGTGATGTAATAATTCAGGGAAAAACGAAGGGCAAAGTGAAAAAAATCCCGTGAAAAAAATTGAGTTTGTAGTTTGATTCTTTCGAAAATGAAGTTATATCGTGGGAAAGGACGTTAGTTACATTATTAACATATTACATTAAATATGATGAAAAACAATTTCGACACAAAATCAATTTGAAAACAATAAAACGTGTGATGTGTTTTGTCAATAATTTCATATTTTATTTTTAATAGTTTTATCAATAATTTTTAATAAATTTTTTTTCACAGCCCTATTAAATTGTTTATATTTTATCTTATAGTGTGCTTTTTAACATCCAGTAGCTTATTAAGATTGGCTTGATCATTATTCGATACGAATTCATCACACCTTTTCCAAAGGATTGGTTTGAAATTGTTTTGAAAACGATCGTTTTCCATCACATACATAACTGATTAATAACATCAGTCGAATCCGATTTAGCGCAACACGCTTTACTGAAAAATATCGGATTACTGAAAAAAATCGCTTTACTGAAAAAAATCGGATTACTAAAAAAAATCGGATTACAGTGCGGGGATTACTGATTTTAAGCGCAGCTAGTCTTATTCACTTCGCTTTAGTGAAAATATCGTATTACTGAAAATCAAAAGCAAGCCCACAACTACGTTTTGTATGAAACTTACTTCACTTTAGTGAAAAAATAAACAAAGACAAATTTATTTATTAGAAATCGACTGCATAACTTAAGGCTGAAAAAATTTTGAATGTTTGGTCCGTTAAAAATTTAAATGGCAAAATTAAATTGTCTTTTTCGCTCTTACGTGCTTTATTGTTTTTTTTCTATTATATTTTACTGATTTTAAGCAGTACGCTTAACTGTAACAAATTTCAGTAATCCGAACTTGAGTTTTGGTTATTTCCACTAAAGCGGAGTCGACTAATTAATTTTTGACTTGATGAAAAGAGCATAATCTACAATTACTCCACTATAAGTAATATACAAATTTCGAACTATTTTATTTTATTATCGAAATATTTTCATATATGTGTGCTGCGCTGTTGGTTATGGGAAAAATGGCAAACAACTTTAAAATTTAATATATGTATGTACCTTGCCGAATCTATTAAGTTTTCCTTAACCAACATGTCCACATATTGACACCAAACATCCACACGCTTGGGATAAGATGTAACCACTTGATCCAATAATGTTTGAGCCATTTCATTGTTGCCATGTCTATGATTTAAATTGGCAAAAGTGACAATAGTGTTAACATCTAAACGTTAAAAAAAAAAAGAGAAGAGAATACAGTGGAAAAAATGACAAAATATTTTCTTTTTTGTGTTAGCTACTCACGTTCTCTTTCCGGTAGACAAGCTAGAGCTTTGTGCAACAATTGTTCTGCTCTTTCAGTCATACCCACCGTAAAATAGGCGTTAGCTGAAACTCGCCACACTTCCGGTGCCGTTTTGAACTTTTTCGTTATATTACTGATCATTTCAACAAGTTCGGCGGTCTTCTGGGCATCTGTTATGATCTCTATTGTGCGCAAATAAATCTTTAAAGGCTCGTTACATATCAAAGCTTCTTTGAAGGTGTCATTAAAGGACTCTTTGCTGCCATAGCGCAATTCCAAATTAAGCAAAGCCACCCATATATTTAGCAAATCATCGGAACTTCTGAAGTTTATAGTTTTTAAGGCTCTACGAGCTATCGCCCGGGCTTTGTCTATTTCGGTTGATTGCAAATGGAAAACCATGTAGTTGATCCAGTTTTTGCTGTTATTGGGATCGGAAAGCACCAGACGGTCGAATTGGTCTACAGTATCAGGCAAGTGATTCGGATCTGCATATTTCTCTTCAATGGCTCTGAGACGTTCTTCCTCTTGGCGTTGCTGCTTAAACTTTTCCGTTGCTGTGAGTTTTTTCTTCGCACTAGCCTTTTCGTCTTTTTCCTGGCTGTCATCTTCTTCATCGGACGACTCCACATTTGTAGAGATGTTTGACAGATTAAGATTCCAAAAGTCTTTTACGCCAGCTAAAGTTTTCTGTTTTGCATGCTTATTTATATCTGTAGTATTTCCAACATTGATAAAGCCGGCAGCTGCCTTTTTATCCGGAGCTTTGTCTTCATAGAAAAGTAAAGTTTCTTCATTACTCGCAACACTATCATCATTATCACTGTTACCGTCATCTTTATTATCTTTAGTTTTGGATTTCTTCTGGCAGGAAATGTCAGCAGATTTTTCAACAGCATTTATTTTCTTCGTAATTTCTGAAGCCGTACGCTTTCTGGCCGATTTAATTTCTGTTTTCTTGCAGGAAGTGTCAGCAGATTTTTCAACAGCATTTATTTTATTCGTGCTTTCTGGAGCAGTGCGCTTTCCGGTCAATTTCTTTTCTATTTCTTTTGTTTCATTTGTATCTGATGGCTTTAATTTTGGTAACTTTTCTTTGTTTTTAATTTTGGCTTCTTGACTCTCTAGAGTTTTAAATTTCTCCAATTTCGATTTCTTCGATTCGGTGGCATCTGCAGCTTTTTCGTTGTTGCTAAGTTTACGTTTTCTATTGATATCCTGCCACAACTTGTGTGTATCATCCAGCACAGCTATTGGCTGCGTGTCATGTATAAAAGTTAATTTACAGAATTGACCTTCGGCAACATTTTTACTATACGTGTATTCGAAATCATTCAAATGCAACTGAGTGGGACAGAAAACCAATGGATGTTTGCCTTTCTTCAAGGAGCACACGAAAACAGTTTCATTTTTAAATAAAACTTTTGCATTTATGCCAGATTTTCCAATATGATTTGTTTCTATATTCTTATCGCTCGATATATGTTCTAAATCTCCAGTTTTATTACTTAAAAATACTAACATATTGCTATAGTCAATCCATAATATAACACATTCTTGTTCAGTTCCGGCTTTAGGTGTTTTTGATTTGCCCACTACAGTTGCCTTGACAATACCAACTACTTCTGTTCCCTTTAAGATATATTCCCAATCGTTGGAGACTTCATTGACACATCGAAATTTGGCAGTAACTTTATCACCAGTAGAGTAGCGAGCTATAGCATGATTTTGTTTCTTGAGCATGATTTTGATCTCAGAAAGTTCCGTTAAATAGCTGGAAGTGAAAAGAAATGTGGGAGAGAATATGAAATAGTGATTTATTTTTGGTATAATTATTTACATTCATGGCTATCATGAACAATTCCAACTAATAGCATGTTAAAAGGAAAAAAAATCTAATTGGAAAAGGGAGAAATTTCACGCGGAATTTTATTCATGATAGCCCTGATTATAAAATTTTTCATGGAATTTAATGAGCAGAGATTTATATAGAAAAAATTTCAACTTTGTTGATGAAATCGGGGGTCTACTCTGTAATTTGAAACGAAAGAAAATGCTTTCGAATTTGTATGCTTATAACATGTAAGTTCGAAAGCATTTTCTTTCGTTTCGAATTACAGAGTAGACCCCCAGATTTTTTCCCACCTCCGTTCATTTACTTTTTCATATTTGGGAGAGTAACTTTTTAAGTTTCTGCCTTACTCTCTCGTTGCTAGTTTCTGCTGCGAACAGACCTATTATATTTGAGAATATTTATGTACAATAAAAAAATTTTTAAAAAATATTTCTATTTAAAATCAATCGGTTTACAGAACAGGGCCGTATAATTCACTCGTAAAACTCAGACAAATGATGCCTGTTACTATGATTTAGCAGCGTTAGCGTTAGCTTCTTTAGGAAAGGCACAATGTTAGAGAAGATAGTTCATTTTTTGCGGCTCTGCCTTAGGACAGTGTTGTATCGAATCAGGGGTCTCGGAAATTTCCGTATATAATTTTAGTTTTTGGCAATTGCTAAAATATTACAAAAAATGGTACAAAAATTTAACAAACAATTTTCTGTTTGTGTCATACTTATACTCAGAGTTTGCTTGTAATCGGACTATGATTAAATTCAGAGTATGGATATTTATTCGAAAAAAAAATATATATAAATACGCATGATACTCATACGCCGTGTATAATTGTGTATGTATGAAATGGAACAAAAATTGGTTTTTGGCTCTTTGAAAGCATTAATCAAATAATTGGGAAGTAAAATTTAGAATAAATATAACCTTTAAATAATTGATATTATTTCAAAAAATTTTCGGAAAATTTGCCCACAAATAATAAACTTAATATTTGGTAATTTGTAGTTATACAGGGTGGCCCAGAAAGACCGAAGTGGTGTGAAATCCTTATAACTTTTTATTTAAGACATATTTTTTTAGTTTTTTGTTTTTTAAATACATTAAATTTATAGGGAATATTTTAAGATTAGTTATTAAAAGTTATATCCCGCAAGTGGTGGCCATTTTCTGCTTCGCACAAATGTGCTCTTTCCAACACATTTTCAATGACCTTTCGCAAAACTTCCGGTGTTATGTTGTTAATTTCGTCTCGAATATTGGTTTTTAATTCCTCAATAGTCCTAGGCTTATTAAGATAAACTTTCCCTTTTAAATAACTCCAAAGGAAACAGTCTGGAGCAGTTAAATCCGGGGAACGCGGAGGCCAATTAAAATTGCTTCTACGCGAAATTATTTTTTCACCAAAGATGTCGCGTAAAAGAGCCATTGTGGCCCTGGAAGTGTGCGCTGTGGGTCCATCCTGTTGGAACCATATTTGCGGATGGTTTTCCACGGTTGGCTTTACCAAATTTTCCAACATGGCCTGATATCGATCACCATTGATGGAAATGGCGACACCTCGTTCATTTTCAAAAAAATATGGGCCAATGATTCTTTCTGAAGAAACACCGCATCAAACAGTATGCTTAACTGGGTGTAATTGTCGTTGATGAAGTACTCTCGGGTTTTCAATATCCCATATCCTAAAGTTTTGTTTGTTAACGAGGCTTCGTCACTCATAACTAAGTTATGAATAATGGAAATGGAAAGAACACATTTGTGCGAAGCAGAAAATGTCCACCACTTGCGGGATATCATTTTTAATAACTAATTTAAAAATATTCCCTATAAATTTACTGCATTTAAAAAACAAAAAATTAAAAAAATATGTCTTAAATAAAAAGTTATAAGGAATTCACACCACTTCGGTCTTTCTGGGCCACCCTGTATATGTATTTCTATTAAAAACTTAGTTAGAAACGTCTTTAAAAGGCGAGAATTATTAAATCGCACTTTCCATCCCTGTTGATGCCTATTAGACCCCTGCAAAAGATCACTTACAAGAACTTTTAAAAAATGCGGAATTTTTCAAATGCTTTACTGCACCGAAGTCTTTTAAAACAAATGCTAAACAATTCTGTATTTGTATGTAATTTCTCGACCTTATTTGTAATATCAATTAATGTAGTTTTATAGATATTGTATCTATTCAGGCTTTCAAGGTCATTCAACTTCTTCAAAATGTAAATAAAAGACGTTTTCTATTTCATTCTTAATGTATCCGACGTTTCTTTGCGATTTTCCAACATCTTCAGGGATAATTATTTTTATTGAAATATATTTTATCTTTTATTCCAATTTACTTTTAAGTTTTTAGAATGTATTTTAAAGAGACATAACATGTACAACATAAACAATTCTGTTGGCGAGACATTTGTTTCAGTTATTGCAGGTATAGGAGTAAAGAAGAAAATGCTTCGTTACTGAAAAATTTGTGATGCTTGCTTCTTCATACGCATGGGCGCCTATACAAACCTCATGCATGTACATTAGAGTGGTCGTTAATTGTATGGATACTTTTTGTTTTTTGATTTCTTCTACTCTCACCCCCCAAATCAGTTCAGCACTCACACACACACATCAACACTACTTCTTTTGAGTGTTTGTTACAAGCAAGAAGTCTTCCCAACATCGCTTGTAAAAACTCATATACACGAACATCAATCCATCCATAGTGCTTCGCTTGTTATACGACAGCATTTATTATTGGTTTAATACATGCCACGAGAATACATTTAAAAAACAAGACGTATTTATATTTCAATACTGTTTACGCAGGCCTCTAATGCCTATTCACTTTTCTGGCAGCACTGATGCTTTAAGTGATAATAAATCTGATTTCGTGCGTGGTTTGGTTTTCGTGTTGAGCAGGTGTAAAAACTGTATGCATTAATTTAATATTTTGTATCGTCAAACATGCAACACTAGCAAATTTATCTATAGTGCTTTGGCCTCTAAAGTTTAAATTTCTGAAACTAAACAAAAATATGTTGATATGTGTGTATTTATTTGAATATAAAAAATGATTTTTTACTAATCAATTTGACCGCTTGACCGAGTAAAGTGGCAAATTGCCGCTTTTTTGACTGCCCTGCCACTTTTTGTGCCCCTTTTTTCTTAGAGTGAATTATATAATAATACATTAAAAATAAAAAGTTTAGTGTAGTTGCCTCGTTTTTTTAATGTTGCCCCTTTTTTTAAGATAAATCCCCTATTTGGTGCCACTTTTTGAAAAATGTCATCGGTCACCCTGGAGAAAATTTTTTGCGTACATTTTAGTATTCGTGTTCGGATCGTATCGTATTGCGAAAATTCGACATGAACCCATCTCTCTTTTAAGTGTCTTCAAATAAAATATACTACCTATATATACTCATGTATAGCCGAATAAATACTCACGAGTATTTTTATACTTTGTGTATGAGTCCAAACATTTTACTTTAAATCGTTTAAATATATTAATACTGAATACTTTTTTAAACGAATACAAATCACTAAGAAAAACAAATGACTCCGAAAATGCTATTTTCCCTCAACCTTATATTTTAATCTCATTTAATTTATAATCAGAAGAATTTATTCTTGAGAAAAAATTTTCCGCAAGAAATAGCTTCCATGAGAATATTCACGATTGGGCTTTATATTGAGTTGAATCCCTGTAGTCACTAAGAAAAATCACAGACTCCGAAAATGCTGTTGAATCCCAAGGAATTTATAATCTGAAGAATTTATTATTTATTAGATTTTTTCCACAAGAAATAACTTCCATGAGAATATTCACGATTAAGCTTTATATTGAGTTGAATCACTCACTGTAAACTCACTCACCCTCTAAAAGCTCACGAGAACATGTTTGCGTCCTTTATTTTGAAAGCTCTACAAGTCCTTTAATTAAAATTACCTAGACGTTTGGACTATTGAATTTTTTAGTAATGTTATTTTAAATTTAAATATATTATGTAACTAAATGTCGACGTGTATTCTAATTCTCTAAGGTCTAGAAATTAACACGAGTCTCTCAATGGCAAACAGTTGCCTTCGCAAGTAAGTAGACAAACGCCAATTTTTTGGTATTGTATAGACATGAGAGCTCGAAGGCAGTTACAGAATATGTGAGGAGTTATAATAACATTTTAAAATAAAAAAAGTTAACATATGTAAAAGCTTACTAATCTAACTAACTGACTAGATTTTCCTAATGTGGCGACTTAAGAATCGTTCAAAATAAAATGCGTTTTATTATAGAAAAAGTATATCATAAAAATGTAAAAAACAAGAGTATAAATTTGCTGTACCTTAAAAAAAACTAAAAAAACTAATCTGTTATACTCTTTCTAAATGATATAATAGATCAAATAAATATAGATGTCTTTTTACTATCTGCGAAAGATTTTCTAATCAAGAAACTGATTTACAGCTTTAAAAATAGAAAATTTCAATTCACTCAACATTTTTTATACCCTTTACCGAAAAACGGTAAAAGGGTATATATAGGCTTGCCCTTCCGTTTGTAATTTCTACAATATTAATAAGAGACACATAAAGTATATATATTCTGAATCCTTATGCATAGGGAAGACGAACAAGCGATGTCCGTCTGTCCGTCTGTCTGCACGTGAAATCGGTTTTCCCAAGCTCCCAGAACAGCTAGAGACTTCGTTCTTGGACTGGTGTCAGAAATTTTCCGAAAATTTTACTGAAAATCAGCGAAATCGGGTAGACGGTTTCAGAGCTGGAAAACTCAAACTCTATTTTCCCATAGAAAATAACTACCGAAAACAAGTTTTTATTACTTTTTTATTAAATTAACTTATTTTATACTTCGGTATGAATAAAATTGGTATTTATAATTAAAAAAAAAATTTTAAATTTAACAAAATAAAAAAACGTTTCCAGGGTTGAAAAACTTTAACTTTTTTCCTAATAATTAAACATATTTCATGTTTTAGGAAGAAGGCTATTTTCTCAGGAACGGTAAAAGCTACGGGTCTGAAATTTGGACAGTGTATGTAGAACTTTGGTGGCTACAACAACAAATATATAAAAGCTAAAAATTAAAGGATGTTCCAAAATGAGTGATGAAAACTTTTAAAATCCCATGTAATATACATACATATTGTATGTAGATACATATGTATATTGACACTTGAAATTTGTAAAATTAGTGTATTTTTATATAGGCTACAACAATTAACACTAATATTAAAAAAATTTTAATTAAAGGGTGGTCCATATGTTAATGAAATTTTGACTATGTAACTTTGAAAAATTTGCTATATCTTGGAAACTGTTAGAGTTAAACTCTTGAAATTTTCAAAAACGGTCAAACTAAAAAATCCAAAAATCGAAAAATCGCCAAAAATTTGAAAAAATCGCCAAAACAAAAAAAATCGCCAAAACGAAAAAAAAAATCGCCAAAATTAAAAAAACGCCAAAAACCGAAAAAAATCGCCAAAACTAGAATAAAGTGTCAAAACTAAAAAAAATTCAAAAAAGAAATAAAAACACCAAAAACCGAAAAAATCGCCAAAACAAAAAAGAAATTGCCTATATGAAAAAAATTCGCCAAAAAATAATAAAATCGCCTAAATGAAAAAAATTGTCAAAATCAAAAAAATTGCCAGAAGGAAAAAAAGTCGCCAAAATTAAAAAAAAAGCCAAAAACCGAAAAAATCGCCAAAACGAGAAAAAAAGTGTCAAAACTAAAAAAATTGCCACAAAAAAATAAAAAAAATAAATAAAAAATAAAAAAAATCGCCTAATGGAAAAAAAATCGTCAAAATCAAAAAAATCGCCGGAACGAAAAAATCGCCGAAAACCGAAAAAAATTGCCAGTATGAAAAAAAAATCGCCAAAACTAAAAAAATCAGCAAAATAAAATAAATCGCCAAAATTTAAAAAGCACCAAATCAAACATAATGCCAAAAACCTAAAAATTGCACAAGAGAAAAAAGTATGCATTTTTCACAAAATTAATATGTACATATCTCTGTGCTTATGTATGTATCTCTATACTACATAAACGCACTTTGGTAAAGGGTATATAAGATTCGGCACAGCCGAATATGGCACTCTTACTTTTTATACTTTGAAATGATAAAAATTTATTTAATTTTTTATCTGAATCTTTTCTGATTAAACGTAGAACAAACAGAAAAATCATTTTAGCAACCAAAAACGTTCCAAAGCTTAATTAATCAAAAAAGAAATTAGTATTGGCCATAGAAAATATTAAGCAAATTGTTACTGAAAAGCATGTTATTTGTAACCTAAAGCTTTTAGAAAATTAAAGAACGCAAGTCATCACGCCAAAAAGTTACAAATAAATAAAGAACGAAACTATGGTGGTTTTAGTTTAAGGCTTTCTTTATCAACCTTTTAAGTATGTATTTGTTTTTTTTATGGAGAATATAATCTTTTTTTATTGTGTTAATAAATATTTAAGACCTTATTCATTAAAAAAAATATTTTTAGTTTACGAAAGTACAGTAGACGCACAATAATTTGTAATAGCCAACCAGAAGATCCCTCAGAGTGGTTCGAAAGAAAAAAATTGTGCCAGTCACCCCCTGAGTTTTTTCACTTTTCCCTTTTCTACTATTATGAATTTGTGCTTTACCTGTTTTTACCAACTGCGGGAATAAAAAGAACTCACCGGGGGAAAAAAGTAGGTATTATGAACGCAATTGAACTCGATTCATTAAAAATCTTTCCCTTGCAAAACAGTAGGGAGTTTACATAAAAACATATTTAATACTCCATTAAAACAAAATTTATATTCATAACCTTGTAGTTTATAGTTCTTTTATGTAGAAAAACACAAATAATGCCCAAATAAATCATTTATAAACTTATTTTTAAATATTTTTTCAAGTTGGTGAATTTTAATAATTTTGTTTATTCTCTCACTCAAAAAAAATGGAGAAACAAAATGTCAACAAACAAGCAAAACAACGAGCTTCGTAATGCGGTGATGCCACGTATTACTCTTTTTTGTTCCCAAGGAATTTATATGGTTGGAGGATTGTTTTCTCAAGAAAATTATTTTCCGCGAGAAATAAATTCATGATTGGGCTGTATGTAAAAACAACTCCAAATATATATTTTTCTTATTTTTTTCCACGCCTTTTCGTATATTTTTCACTGTGTCGCCATTTTTAGTCCGATCATAAAATTTTGTATAACGGCGTTCATGGCTCTGTAAGAGCTACTTTAAGGGCTCTTTATAAGACTTGGTAGTAAAAACTCTATTAAAGACAGAAATGTAGCCGTCACAGAGCCATGAACTCCGGTATACCAAACTTTAGGATCGAATTAAAAATGGCGGCACAGAGAATAAAATACTAAAAGGGCGGTATTTGTAGGCGTGGCAAAAAAATAAAAATAACTATTTTTGGAATTGTTTTTACATTATCTTTAATCTCAGGTAGTGACTGGCACATTGTTTTTATTTGTATGGAGGGTGAACAACTCTAATATCTCTGTAATTCTCAAAGAAATGGCGGACCCACATTAATTTTTTTCTGAACACAACACCGGCGTACAACGAAATTCATCTGAGATAGATTTATTTCTATTTTGTACGCCGACGAACGGCGAAAAAACAAAATTGAGAGAAAATTCTCTCTCTCTCTCTCTCTCTGTGTTTTTGTATACACAAAAACCAACTTGATCAAACATGAGAGAGGAATTCGGTGAGTAAATTTGTCGTTATTGTGCTTCACACGACGAATTTATGCAGCGAATGCTTATCGACGTATTCGTCCATGTGGACGAAATTCGCCGTTCGTCCCAATTGTGTTCCTAGCAGGGTACGAATTATCGGAATTCTACTGTATTATTAAGTAAATTTCTATACAAATTTATTTTGCAATCTTAAAAATACATAAATAAATATAGTGATTTTTTGGGTTTAATAAATATTTAATTTTACTCAAACGCGATTTAATATACGCAAAATTTGTTTTCCATTGAACACCTTTTATGGTGATCAGACATAATTCTGTAATCGATATAAAGAATTTGTTGAAAAACGAGATAAGATTACAAGACAATAGTTGCAAGTTATTTATGTTAAGTGTTAAAATAAAATGTTTAATTTAAGTCAAGAAGATTTTGATATTTCCATTGTAAATATGTAGAAATGTAGTATCAATTTTAAATGGGTTACAATCACTGAAAACAAGAGAAATTCCAGACGTAAAATAAAACTACAACTTCCAACAGCAACCATATTATTTTTAGGGTTCTGTATACAAGAGGTGAAAATAAACTCTATTTTTTAATTTGGCTTAAAAAGCGATTTGAACTTTAGCCCGTTCAAATCATAAATATAAAAATAAAACCTATTGTTTTCTCTACAATGTCTGTCTGTCCCAGGCTGTTTTCTCGAGTAACGAAAGAGCTACGAACCTGAAATTATGTGAGGTAAAGATATACTTTTACAACCCAATTATACAAATTTAATGAATTTACTGCAAGCTTTGAAATTTTTTGAATTTTTGCTTAATTTTAACATCTTCTTTTATGAAGATTATCTATAGAATGACACACTTAAAGGGTTAATAAGTACGAACAATGTTAATGTTTTGCTTTTATTTTATATAAAATCATATCAATCAATCAATCAACAGCATTCGGCTTGCAAGTATACGTATGCAGAAAAATTTACAAAAACACTTTTTAAAATTATAAGGTTTTTAAGATTTTATTTTATTTGGTCCATTCCAAAAACGTAATATGTGACCATTAAGAAATTATAGATATCTACATAATAATACGTTTTACAAAATTTACAACAATATTAAGAAGGCTTTAAATAATAATAATTTTACATATATTAATTCAAACAAATCAATCAATGGAATATGAATGAATTTTGTTGATAATAAATTAAACAATACTTTTGTTACAATTTAATATTTGGAAGTTTTCACGCTCACCGAAAATGACCGAAAATCGTAATATTTATCGATATATTTATTCGTCTGTGGTAACTATAATGTGATTCTGTAATTTCTTTTTAACGACAGATCTTCGGGTTGTTATTGGTTTGCTGCAGTAATACTTTATTCTTTAAATACCGTGCGGCAAACCAGCAACCACACGACGAGATGTTTATCTGTGTTTACTCGCCATATTATTGTATTTATGCCATGTGGCATCTCTGTATACAAAAATGTGAAAATAAGCGAAAAGAATGAAGAAGATTTTAGCTTTTTATTTTACTTTTTTGGGTTGACCCACAGCGTATATCGTTAAAATATGTTATTGGATAGCAAAGTCGATAAATTTTTGTTATATTTATAATAGCGATACGATAATCGTAATAAAAGTTGCTGATTCTGGGTACTGGCATTTGGGAGCTCAAGAGAGTTAAGATTGAAACCTGTGTTTCATTCAAAAAAGACACGGACTTATTCAGTCCTCCTCGTATTTCGAAACTCTATCTGGTGGAATGATATAAAAATTTTAATATTAAAATGATGAACATCTAATAATTGCTTGTAGATCGCAGGGAAGATTTTTTTTCGTATTCATATTTATTTTGTTTACTGATATAATATCGAGCCATAGCCGCCAAAAAAAAAGATTAACTTCGTTTTCTGACGAAAATCGACTACTTACGATCATAAATAGTCGATTATCGTAAAAAAATGAAGCTTGAAAATTATGGCGCTTAAGCTTTTTTGGTGGTTGTGGCAAGATGGACTATTGTGAATATTCCGTGAAATTTTCCCCGCTATCACTACCAGTGAATATAAAAAAGGGAAGAAGATTTGTAAAGCTTAAAAATTAATTGAAAATCAAACATATTTACGGCCCGAATAAATTTCTCATTTTCAAAATAATAATAATAATGGTCCTGCACACGTGGTTAAAATCATGCACAATAACTTTCTTTAAGATATGATATTTGGGAATCTATATGTATGTGCCCTTAATTATGAAAGTGGTCTAAGTCATGTGTATTTTCGCTTCGAAATATCAAAGAAATCTTTTGAAAAACTTCAATAAATTTATATAAATCGAGAATAGTACTCTAAATTAAAATGCTGCATGATATAAAAATATTTTTTTATTTGTTCAAATGTAATCTACCAAAAACCTTGACCAGATAAATATATGACTTAGACCTCTTTCACAATTAAGGGCACATATGTATGTACTTAGATAGTAAAACAATTTAAAAAAATCTAAAAAAATATTTCTATTGTCGGAGTTAGTTTTCTAAAATCGTGCGGTTTCAAATCGATCGGTTTACAGGACAAAAGCATTAAGTTAAATATCGTGAATAAAATGTGAAATTTTTGTTCCCATGAGATTTTCCTTCCCCATGAAGGGAAATTTGCTATCGGGAACTTTCTTGGAACATTTTTTCCCGCTATCAATTCGTAGTGAATGCAAAAAAAAACGGGAAGAAGATTTGTTAAGCTTAAACATTAATTGAAAATCAGACAAATTAATGTTTAACAGTAAGAAATACGGAAATTTTTTGTTTCAAATGCAATGTTTTTAACTGTAAAGTTGTGTTTTTAAATATTTTAGGACACAATTCTTAAGTATGGCATTGACATAAAATTTACTGCGTGTGAACCCAAGAGGTTCATATTCAACGAAAAAGGGTGTTGTGCATAATTATTGTTGTTAATCATTAAAAATAATTATTTATATTATTTATTTTATTTATTTATAAAACATATTAATGCAAAGTAAATTTGCATAATATAGTGTTGCACAAATATGGGCGGAGTAACGTAGACCATATGCCCAAGATGTTATTAGCAGTATTTTAAAAAGTTGTGTGACTGACTGTACACGACCTATGCCTTCACATAGGAAGTAGCAACGTGGTTGTTAAAGAAATTCCACAAAATACTGCAAGATTATACGGTAATCCATGGCAGATCAGTCAACCAATGCGAATGAGACGATAAAATCTCGAAGGCCAAACAACAAACACAAGCCTGACCGCACTTAAGAAATAATTACGATGACGCGAGAGATGTTCCCCAACCCAGAGCTGCTTAACGACTGAATTTTTTATAACTTTTAATATTTAATTGGAAGTTTAATAATTAAACTACGCGATGTAGTGATTCAGTTCGCCTGCAAAAATAAAGTGAAAAAATCCCCGTGAAAAAAGTTGTTCACAATAAGGGGCATCAAAAATGGGAAAAATTTTTAGGGAAAATTATTCACGATAATGGTGATGATTTTTGTAGACTTGTATCGAACTCTTTCAGTAGCTCGTTTTTGCCGCAAACCTATGATCAAACCCATTTAAACTATATGGGTTCGATCATAGGTTTGTGTCAAAAACGCGCTACTGAAAGAGTTCGATACAAGTCTAAATTTGTATCTATAGCACGTCCTCTCTCTCCGTCTTTTTTGCTCATTCCAACGCTCTCTTCCTCACAGGTAATACAAAGGGACATAATTGAATGGACTTAAGTGAGCCAAATACTTTCTTTTTTCTCGGCAAGCTGTTAACCGAACCTATGAATTTCTTCATATGCTAAAATACTCTTACTACAATTAATCCTCACTGGATACAATAGCGAAATTCGCAGTTGGACTTATAGATGTTTTACATATTGTAACTTTAGTAAATCTTGGTAAATTTAAAACAAAGCAACAACAATTTACTACAGCTTCAATATGTAAAAGATTTAAAAGGCCAACCTTGAATTCCGCTAATGTTTTCTTTATCTTCGTATAATGGATTAACAGCTTCCCGAAAATAATATTGCCAGACAGGCCCCTTAATACACAGAAATATACATACATATTTGCTATTATATTTTGATTGCTTATTAACAACTATATGTATATAGATACATAGATACGTAATTACGTAGTAACTATGTAGAAAATTATAGATTAAGGCAATTCGCTCTGCTCTTTCACAGTAAAACGAGTGAAATTGAATAGTTTTAATGTATAGTGAATATGACAGTATGAAAAAATAGCCACAAGGTTACTTTTACTAGTGAAACGTGAAAACCTCCATTATTTTTTATATATTTTTTTTCATACTTTAATATCTTTTTATATAATAATAAAATATATAAAGCAAATATTAAATAAAAAGGTAGTAAAAATGGTTGTGAGTGTATTTGATAACAAAAGCCACATAAATACATACAAACACATACGATATACATACATACATACATAGGAGTATATTCAAATAAACTAATATTTGTTTAAGAAATTAGCATGCTTTATTTAGTATAAAATATTTATTGCCAAAAAAAACAGCTTAAAATTTTCTTTTCAAAATCACTTAAATTTTTTTGTATAAATTTGTATTTAGTTGATTTTATTGATAACGTTTTAGTTCAATATGTATTATTGAATATTTCACACAGTGAAAAAAGCAAAAAAATAAAAAATTATATGTACACGATATAACATCTTTGTAAATATGTATAATAATAATAATAAGTTATAGAAGTCATAGCAATCTATTGTGATTTTTTTTTAATATAGAATTTTAATTTATGATTAATTAATTTAATTTACAAATTAATGTCTTTTTATTTTCTTTGTAAAATTAATATAAAATTAATATTTAAGCTTAATTATAAATTTTTATAAAGAAATATGTTTTTAAAAAAATATTTTATGCCCAGCAAACACGCAGGTTTGATTTCAAATAGACCTTGATTGGAAATCTATCTAACCTTTATTTAAAGACTGTGATTTTTTTTTGAGAATGTTTAGAAAAAAAAAACAATCTGAGAAATAAATAAATATGCTGCCATTTCAAAAAAAAAATGGTGTATTTTTCTCAAATTGTGCAATTTACATTACATTGTGTAAATGTTAAGATAAGTAAACTCAGTATCATTTCTATAATCAATTTTAATAAAATATATATGTTTTACTGAAAATCATTTCATTAAAGTTTTTCTTCTGATACTTTAGATTAGTAACACAGAGAAAAAAACGACAAAAATGGGGTTGAATCATGGGGTTTAAATCATGGGCTACAAGCTACATTGTTCTTTAATCTAGTACAATACGCCTTAATTTCGCCGCAAAA
This sequence comes from Tachina fera, assembly GCA_905220375.1. Lineage (NCBI taxonomy): Eukaryota > Metazoa > Arthropoda > Insecta > Diptera > Tachinidae > Tachina > Tachina fera. Next base: position 186,079,752 of record LR999963.1, read on the forward strand.
TCGCCACTCACAATAAGGGGGCACGAAAAACTGGTTAGATTTAGGGGAAATATGCATGTTTTTTACATTAGCATGTCATTGGAGATAATGCCCCCCTATTGTGAATAAAATGTGAAATTTTTGTTCTCATGAAGTTTTAATTTCCTATTAAGGGAAAATTACCATCGCAAATTTCATGGGATCCCGTTATCAATGCGTAGTGAATGTAAAAAACGGGAAAGCTTAACAATTAATTGAAAATCAAACAAATTTAAATTTGATAGTAAGAAATATTTTTTTTGGTTTTTAAATGAAATGTTGAATTTTCAAATTTTTTTAGGTGCCGTGGAAAAAATTCTTAAGTATGGCATCGCCATAATATTTATTACTGCATGTGTAACAAAGAGGTCCATTCATATTCAATGAAAAAAGGTATTGCAGAGAACTATTGTTATTAATCGTGGAGATTGGCCTTTATGGGGAATAAAGATAATTATTTACAGCTTTTTATAAATAATTGAAAGGATAATATTGCAGTTATGTGATGTATGAACAAAACCAAGGGAAATTTGGAAAAGTCCCCATGAAAATCCTTATCGTGAATAATATTTTTCATGGGGATTTTTTTTAAATTTTCCCTTGGTTTTGTTCCTACAGCGCGTAACTGCAATCAAAAACACATTTCTAGGGAAAAATAATTCAAGATTGGATTTTGTGGGCAAAGGGAAAGTATTTCGAGAGAGAAAAACGGTTCATGATAGCGGTGTGTCCATGTGTTTTTGCAGAAATTTAAATAAATTGATCTTCATTAAAATGTTTGAATCGAACCAATGAATATTGTCTGATTGGAAAATGTTTTTCCCTGATGAATTCACATTCTTAATCATAAAGAAGACGTGAAAATGACAAACTCTTTGAACTACTTGTTTTTTTTTTTTTTTTTTTTTTTTTTTTTTGCTGAGAAATGATAAAACAGCTGGGCTCGTCTAATCATCGCTTTCGATAACGAGTTGTTTAGATCATATATTTTAATTTTGAGATTATGGCATGTGTTATTGGACAATGTGTTTACGTTATTCGATAGCAAATAATCTAAAACAGAAAACACGTGATCAAAGCAGCCCTTTGATTTCAATTTAAATTCTGTTGAATTTTTTTTTTAATTTAATTTCATTAGAATTTGGCCAGCTTATCCCAACGTACTATTTGATAAACAATCAGGCTTATCATAAATAAAATTTCACGTGGAAATTTCCGAAAGTGTGTATAATTGGTACCAAAAAAAAACTTCATACGACTACGAAATATTTTGACAATTTATGAAGAAAATTATTCACAAAAATTAAAGTTCATGTGAAAGAAAAATTTGATTCGGAAATTTTCACATGTGGAATTCATGATAAGGATGAATAACAATTGCTGAAGTACTTGCAGCAGAAGAAACAATAAATGGATTTAAAAATCTTCGTGAAAATTGTATCCCTTGACACATTTGCCCTTTTCACCGTATTGCATTCGTAAATAATTTTCCCCTAGAAAATGTGTTCCCTTTTTTTTCACTTTTCCCTTGGTTTTTTCACTTTATTTCTGCAGAAGAACTGAATTAATTAATCATCAAACATCGCTACTGAATTACTACATCGTATAATCTCGATATTAAAAAATCTGACATCCTTGCTAGAAACTTGTACGCATTTTTTTTTTGGTAAAATTATCAAACAGAATTGGTGCATAAACACATTTCCCATACAAATTGACACAAAAAAGTAACACCAGAAGGCAGTCGAGGGATAGAATCTATTTTATTTTGACAGCGTTTTTTCAAATGCTCTCACATATAAATACTCATTCTCTCAACAATGCTACCACCATACTTTCAATAAATTTCATACATTTTGGGAACAAAACTTCAAAGAAAAATAAGCACAAGAAAATAAAACTAAAATTAGAGGGAATTTGAAGACTTTATTATGGGCTTTGTTAATTTGACAGCGATTTTTCCTGAAGTTGCGGACTTATTCTGTTTGATCATAAAGGAAAAATTAGTTTTTACTTTCTTTTCTGCTAAGAAACAGCTGTTTATTGTTTATTTATAGAAATCTGTTCGTTAAATTAAGTAATTGTAAGTGACTGTATAAATGAAATAAAACTATTTTAAAATAAACTGCGATAGCGCTTTTAGAATTTAAAAAAAATTAATTTTTACCAGAAAAACATAAAATTATATGGAAAGATTGCAATGGACGTTGCAAAACTCATCACTTTATTTTAGTTTTGAAACTGTGGCCTTTCTGGTCAGAAACAGTTGATAAGGGTCTTATGCAAAAAAACTTAGCAAAGCTTTGCAAAGCAATGTTAAGTAAAGTTGTATTCTAAAAAAATCATTTTATCAAATTTCTAAAGTATGTCCCCACGTTTGTTAAGACTACTTTAAGTTGATATTTTCAAATTGTGTATTTTGTACCTCAAATATTTTTGTTAATATAACACATATTGATTCATGTTACATCTGAAAATGAAGCTAGAAATGTTAGCTCTTAGCTTAGATTTATTATTTCTGTCATGTAATGGAAAACATCATCAAATTATCCAACTGATTCAAAATACATCGTAAAATCCATAAAAAAATATTAATATAAATACAATTGCACAAAAATGTTTTAGTGGTGTACATACAATCAAAACAAATCGAAAAAAAGCTGGGTATTCAAATACTCATTTCATTCGAATAAAAGAAATTGTGATAATACTTCTTTCTTCCTCCTATTTTTTTACGTATACTTCATAGAAATGTTTATCTGTTTTACTACCATGTCAGAAGCTCATATTATTTAAATTGGGTTGCTTTACTTCAAGAAAATAAAAATTTATTTAATAAAATAAAAAAATATTTGAATACCCGAATGAAATTTTATTAAATTTTGTACATCATAAGCTGTGAAGTGGTTGTTGAACACGGTGGTGTTACCAGTATTTATTATTAAATAACAAAATAATTAAAGTTGTGTTTTGCATACTTAACAAAGCAATGTTAGCCTTAAAGTGCTTGGCAACTAATATGAACTTTAAAGCTGTAGTAAAATATTTTTTTGGTACATCTCAAATTAGAAAGGTCGAAATAGCTTTATGGCTATTAGAGTTGAGCGATATTTTGAACCTGTTCTTTTTTCACAGCGATTGAAAAATCACTAATCACAACTGTAACTGAATTTATCAAGTAACAGGTTTTGGAAATATAGTTCTTTTATACAAACTGTGATTGTTCTTATATGCTTACTTAACATTAGATAAGGCATTTTTCACATGCATTTTTTTATACCTTCAGCTTTTGTCGATAAAAAAATCGTCAAATAGTGTCAAATCGTCTTTTCTGGCAACTATTTACATCTCACATGTTCATATTTGCAAATTTTTGTCTCTCTGCCTCTTATACGAAAATCTCAATATATGGACGGGGTTGATTGCTAATTGTTTGTTCTTGTGGTATTTATCAAAATATCAATACTAATAAAGACTTCTAAGCAGAAGAGCTGAAATAAGTTAAACCGTGATCACATTCACAGTTTAATTTCCCTGCTGCTCTTCTTATTAGATTTTCTCAAAATAACAGAACTGCTACAAACAAAATACTGCTAAACTGTGATCACAGTCACAGTTTAAAAGAACAGCGATTTATAAATCACATTCTCAAGGAGCAACATTATTAAAAAATCACGTTATCGCTCATCACTAATGGCTTTGGTTATGTCACGTCTGATTGAGCCTTAATGAGACCTTGAGTTCGGAGAAGAATCAAACAATCAGCTGTTTACATTATAAAACTGAAAAAATTAATCGAAAATTTGCAAAAAAAGGAAAAAAGTTGTATGCTGCATGAAGTGGCCAATGGGGGAAACTTTAACCCTCACTAAAATAAAATTCCTAAGTCCTAATTTACAATATGCCAGTCTTATTGCTAAGCTGATTAGTATGTTGGGAGGGAGAGCGGAAAAGAAACGGTTCGTCTCTCTTTCCCACAAACTAATCAGCTTAGCAATAAGACTTGCATAGTGTAAATTTGTGTTACAACTCGCAAGCATTTCCGTTTAAATCGAATTACATAATAGCTCCCTTGAACTTGTTTTTGTTGGGTTTTATAATTAAACATAATTTTTTATCAAACAAATAGTAATAAAAAATCTATTAAGCTTTTTAACAAAACTTTTCTAAGTTGCAGCGGAAACTCCTCATTATTATTAGAGAAAAAAAAATATGTATAGAGACATACATACACACATCTAAAAAAGTATACACACATATTGACTAAGATTTTTATATGGCTTAAAAAGTAGATACATATATATGTATGTATGTATATAGAATTTTGAATTTTATTTGCTTTTTTTATATACATACATGCATATGTATATACCCTGCAGGAGAATAGGCGTCAATTGTCTAAAAGCTAATAGTATAATTACTAGAACAGCAAGAACTAGTGCGAAAAGGGTTAAAGTTGTTGTATAAAATTACTAGTTCTTATGAGTATGTACTAGTATATGAAGTAGTTCCAAGGCACCCCATTGCAAAATAAATGTTGACTGTCTAACAGAGCCCTGCACTGTACGAAAATTAGTATTATACAATTATTAAAGTTTTAGGTTCACCTAAAAATAATTATAATTAACCTTTTGTATTTTTGAATTTTGATAAATAATTGCGAATTTTAACTAGCAGTTGTCACTGGGTAACAAAGGAATAAAACTACCAATTTTATAGAATTTTTCTTTGCAAAAGAACTGGCAATAAACTAGTCCTAAACTAGTACCAATGGCACTAGTAATTTTCTAAACACACTCAATGTTAATTTGAGCATTAAGATTTTATAGGAAAGTTTACAGTTTGGGAACTAGTGGTGGTGGTTTCTGTACTAGTAAAATACCAGTTGGACACTAGTTCGATCTCCTGCAGGGTACATATGTATGTACATACATACATATGTACGTTTATGTGTATCTAAATTTGAGACTTCATGTGTTGAAAAATTAGCAGCAAAAAAATTTAGATAATAAATAAAAACTACATCTTACAGCTAGCTAGAAATAGGAAAAGTTAGTATGTATTTTAGTTTTTAAACAATTACTGGAATAGTGCAATATGCTGATTTTTTTGTTTTTTTAATAAAGATAACAATTTAAACTGTAAAGTAATTTAATTTACAAACTGAAACAATACACTACACACAAAATAAAAATATTCAACTCAAAATTAAAAATTAAAACAAATTTTAGCTAAAGACATACATACATACACACACATATAAAATAAACTTAACAAGAAAGTAATTATAACAAATACAATTTCAAAAAAAAATATTAAAAACAAGATATAGTAGAATGTAATTATTAAATTAACTAAAAATATAGGAGTTTTTTTTCAAATAAAACTTGCGTTAAAGAAGTCAATAATACTAAACATTTTCATTAGAAGTAAGGAAGCAATAACTATATTACATAATACAAGGGCAAATTAGTTTCAAAAATTTTTCAGTGTGTTAGCAGAGATCTTATAAGTATGAATAATAATAACAAGATTAATAAATAATAAGCAATGCAAACAACAATTACGAGCATTTTTAACGCCGTTTATTTGTTCACACATTGCAAATTTTATACAGCTGCAGGCAGCGGCTAGCAGTTGCCAGTTAAGTATCTACTTTTCGTTTGCAAAGATATTATTATTTCTTTTTTTTTTTGTTCTCTAGGTTTTAATAAAAATTTTTGTTTTTGAACCGAACACAATTGTATTTTGTTTCTTTATGGCTTGCGATTTTATGGCTAAAACGTTTTAAAAAGTTATTATATTATATTATATTGCACTTGTAGCGTATTGCGTTTTAATAAACACACACTTACATACAAACATACATACATACATATACATACATTTACTTAGGTATGTATGTACATATGTATATAAATATGCCGGGAGATATCTTACTTGGAACATCGTTAAGTAAAACATTTCTAAAATATCTATTTGATAAGATTTTTTTTTATATTTTGCTGTAGCTGCTAAACCCATTTTATAGGCAATTAATTATCTTATTTATTTTTTATTTTTTTTTTATAAAAGATACCACGATTTGAAAGCAAGAGTTTATATACACAGGGACCGTAATTGTTATGAATTTTATAATAAAAGTCCAAAGATAACAGTTATTTTTTTATTTTTGAGCAGAAATAACTGTTATTTTCGGGTAATTATTTTCGAGCAATAATAATTGTTATTTTCTGATATTCCCCATCAAAAAAAAAATGGCAGCACCATTTTTATCACTCTTATGATATGGCATTTTCGGTATTTCTGCTCAAAAAAATAAAATAAATAAAAATTATTTCTGTTCAAAAATATATAAATAAAAAGAAACAATTATTTCTGCTTAAAAAAATTAAAAATCAAAAATTTAAGAAATTTAGGTACTAATTTTGTAAAACGCAACACTTGGCGTTGATAAATTTTATATGTATTTTGTTTTTGTAATTTAAAATTTTTCCATATAAAATTTGTCAACGCTTGGCGTTGTGATTTCCAAAATTAGGCCCCCTTTTTATTATTATACAAATAATAATAAATAAAATATTTATGTAAATTCATATCGAATACAAATTATCTGCTGGGTTTTGTATAAGTTTCTAAGCCTACTACGCTTATTTTATTCTTTCACCCCTATCGTGAATTACCAGTGCAATATTTGTACTCATGAAATTTTAATTTCCCTTGAAGGGAAAAAATACTATTGTGAACAGTGATGCTAACTCTTTGATCACCAACTAAGTTAAAAAAAGGGGTAAAAATTAAAAAACAAAATTGCGAGTAAAAAAGCACTAAGCTAAATATTCTCTGTTATTTATGTTTTATATAAATAATACCTTTTTTCATGAAATTAGTTGCATGAAATTTTTTTAATATGAGACCTGGAAAAGCAACTTATATCAAAAGCGTTGCCAAAAATGCATGAGAAATTCATTCCACGTCGTTTTTTATATAACATTCTCTTTTATATCGCTACAATTAGCAAATAGAAAAAGTTGCGTGCAACAAAATTCTTGAAATTTCATGAAAAAATGCTTAATATAAATCTTTATTTTTGTTTGACTATGACATATCAAATCGTTATCGGCATTTATTTTAAAATTGCCTTAGAGGCATAGTGCCTTTAACGCATTTTGCTGATCTAAGCCACATTTTGAAGGCGCGATAATTCTTTCAAGCTTTCTCTATATTTTTGTTTTTCCATCTTAAAGAAAGCCACAAGTTAATAAGATGTAACAAAAGATTAATGCGAAGCTTACTTTCAAGAAAAATTTTTAAATTCATAAGAACTAAAAAACTTTTTTTGTTATTTCTTAAATTTTCACGAATGACAAATCCACGTTGCGAATTAAAATAGTAAAATCGTTGCTTAACAAATGAATAAAAAAAATTCTTATAAGGAATAGAAATTTTTTTTAGAAAAGTCAAAGCGGGTATTTAATTAAGTTTCGGGTACTTAAGCCTAGATCATACGATTGGCCAAAGTGTACCAATTTTCGTCGGCTCACTGCAACAAATTTATAAGTAATAAGCCAAAATGGCATTATTTTTTCATTAATTCTTGAAAAAAACTATATGGTTTTATTACTAATAAAAGGGGGTGCAGTTATGTGATTATATTTCAATTAACTGAGAAATAAGGCAAATTTACCATATTACTTATGACTTTATTTCAGTGAGCCGACGAAAATTGGTACATTGTGCCAATCGTGTGATCCAGACCTTAGAAAGGAAAAAAACACCAAAAATACCAGAAAAGCACCAAACTGGCAACGCTGACCATGAATCTCCCTTGCAATTTTTCTCCGCTATCAGTCCCAGTGAATGTAAAAAAAGGAAGAATATTCAAAAACACAACTGTAAAGCTAAAAACATTTTATTTGGAACATAAAACTTGTGTATTTCTTATTATTAAACTTAAATTTTCATTGTTTTTCAATTAATTTTTTAAATTTACAAATCTTCTTCCTTTTTTTACATTCACTGGGAATGATTGTGGAGAAAAAACTTCACGGGAGATTCACAATACTATTTTTCCCTTTTTTACGGGAACAAAAATTCTACTTGTTATTCACGATAGGGGTGATTATTATTTGTGAATTGAAAAAAAACTGAAACGGTGTGATTGATAATTATTATTTTCAATCCCAGATTTACACATATTAAAATAATTGTTACTTTTTGCTTACAAAATGAACTTTTTAGACTATTTATTTTTAAATCCAAAAAAGTAAGTATAAAATAAAATTTTTTAATGAGTCGTCCTTGTTTTAAAACAAACTTTTTTTTTTGATTTAAAACAAAATCCGATATGAAAAGTATAAACCTTTGCAAGGCAGAAAGAAATAAAAATAAGTTAATAAAATCATTGAAAAGCTACAGCAACGATATACGAGTAACATCTTCAAAAACACGAGTACATATATTCTTAACTGCATCACAGCCCACTTTGAAGGCAAAAAAAAATAATAATTATAAAATTAAGAGCATGTGAAAAATTGTATTAATTGGATTTAGCAGCAGTATTAGTATAATAGAAATGGCCAAAACGATGTATGTAAATTTTAAAAATATTTTTAAAATATATATTAGAACATTAATCAGAAAAGATATTATTAGTTTAATACTTGTAATATATATAATATGTGTACTTAGCACTGATACTTTTCATATTTTTGTGAGCAAATTACAAACAGTTAAGTTTACTGTGAGCAAATATTTAAGTAACATTCCTTCGTCGTTTGCCTTGCGTCGTTTGTTATCACGACATATCAATGTCCAGAAAATCGGACGATAGCAATATCGATTCTGATGGATTAGATGAGACAAGAGACAAACTGTCACTCATTATAGCACTGGCGAGATCAACAGAATGATGATGATGATGATGCTGATGATCAACAATGTCATCAGGATCATCGTGCAAGGGGAGATGTGGACTTAAGGTATCTAAATGGCTGTGTGGATCTAAGGTATGTTGGTGGGATGATGAGAGCAGAGGATCTCGTCCATGCTTTAATGAGGTGGGGGAGCCTGTTAAACTATCACTGTTATTGTGACGATGATGATGATGATGATGATTATGGTGATGACGAGAATCGTCAATAGAATTGGAACAACAAGCTACCATTAGATCAAAATTTGTTGAGGTATTGCTGGGACTTTGTTCACATTGTTGCAGTGTGCTATCGGAACCGTGATGGTGATATTTGTGATGGCAATTATTTGGACAGCTGCTGGATAAACAGCCAAGACTACCGGCAGCAGCACAACATGCATTCAAAGGCGTTTGATGATGATTTGTAGGCGTAGGCGTGGTAGAGGTGGTATTTGAATTTGTGTGATGAGCTGGTGAAGACACCGGTGAGCTGCTGGCATAAATATCATCAAGCGACAATTGTTGACTGCTACTGCAACAGCTGCCGTCATGATTTTGTTCGTTGTTGTAGTCATTGCCGCTATTAGATGTTGTAGTATAACTGTGAACAACACCACATTGCACCTGTAGATTGGGTGAATGTTGATTGGTAGAGAAAGAAATCATAGGCTCTGTAACCCCCAACAAAGGATGTTTACTCTCCTCCATTATATCTTCCATATTATTGACATTATTCATGTTATTCATATTGTTTTCGTTAGTATTAATACTATGCTCAGTTGATTTTTGCTCTAGTGATGACATTTCGTTGTTTATGAGCGGTGTAGAATGATGATTAATGTTGTTTGAAGGACTAGCATTTTTTAAGTAGGATGTTGTTGGTGTTGGCGCTGAAACGGATGTATGAGTGAAGTCCGTTAAGGGCAGACCGTGCGATTTGGCTTGCATTTCTAACTCCTTGATACGATTAAGTAGCCGCCTATTTTGCACCTCTATTTGTCGTTGCCGGTATTCGTTTTGCTTCAGGCGCGCCACTTCATGTTTTAGACATTTAATATAGTCCACCGAGCTTTTCAGAATGGTGCCTTTATTGGGTCTTATATCACGAACCACTTCATAGTATGGATCGTTGGTTTTCGGCAGCAAGGTACCCAATTCTTTAATACGATCATTTATATTGAAACGACGACGCCGTTCTATCATATTGTGATTATCTTTTTTCTGGCGATCTTTGGCCAAAGCGTTTGCCTCCACTTCGGTAACAGGCTGTGGTTCCTGTTTTATATTAAGATCCGTCGAATAGGAATCATCAAACTTGAGGGCATCATTTAAGTTATTATTGTGTAAAATGTCCTCAAAGTCGAGATCGGCGTCACTTTCAAATGATGGTGGTAGTTCTGAATTACTGGTAGCCACTGAACTTAAGCTGGGTGTGGCCGACTGTATGGGACTCGTCAGACCATTGGGGCCAGAAGAATTCATGAAATTGGTATTGCGCATAATTTTGACTAAATTTCCAGGATTTGAACGACTTCCAGTGGAATTATTGTTAGTATTCTTACTAGCAGAGTTATTGCTAAATGATTTCAGCGAAGATTGTGTATTTCCATTATCGGAGCTGTTATAGGGCAGATAGTAAGAGTTAGTACCATTGCTGTTATTATTGCCCATGCTGTAGGGGGATAAAGGCATATTGTCATCGAGTATTGCGCCGCTGTTGGGCGAAGCAGCAGGTGTTATGCGCATTTGACGTGGGGAACTATTTACCGAGGAACAGTTATCATTTACAATACTATTGTTATTATTAGCATTCATACCAATTGTATAGCTGCTGCTGGAACGTTCGTTATTGTGATGATGTTGCTGTTGCTGTTGTTGATTGGGATTTGAACTGGCTACGCTTACTCGTAGATTGGCCAAGGAGTTGGCTGCCCTACTGCTCCAATCTGTTTGATTTTTAAATGATTCACTAAGATACTGGCGCACTTGATTCTTTTGCTTTTGTATGACATGATAACGCGTAGGATTTTCCAAAATTGTTCGCACTTGTAAAACTTGTTGGGGTAGCTCTACGCCTATTGCTTGCAATGGCACTTTAACAGTTACCGGACTCGTCTGAGCATGTGGTAACATTAAGGTGTCCATATTTTTTGAGCCATAACTGTCCGAACTTGAATTGCGATCTTGGCTGTTGCCGTTACTGTTGTTGTTGTTTGACTGAATTTGCATCTGCGAACTATTGGTTAAATTATTGTTGTTATTGTTGTGCTGGTGCTGTTCTAAAATGATTTGCTGCTTTTGTTGCTGTTGCTGTTGTTGTTGTTGACTATGATAAACATTTTGCATTTGAAGTTGTTGCTGCTGTTGTTGTTGTTGTTGCTGCTGCTGCTGATGTTGCTGAAAAGCAGCACTCGCTTCTGTTTCTCTCTTTTCAGCCTCTCTTCTTTCTAATTCTTGTTGCTGTTGCTCTCTCTGTAACTGCAATTTTAATTGCGTCCTTGAGGTGGGTGTAACGGTTTTAAATGTTGGTATATTATCTGGCCTTATCGTGCGTGTAGCCGATTTAAGCTCATAAAATTCCACATCATTTGAATTTGGTCCTGAAACTTTTACCGACGGCAATACATCTTCGAGTCGATCCTCGTCCATGGGACATTGATAATCAATTTCAAAGTCGAAATCTAAATCTATACCAGATTCGGCCATTTTGTTTTCTTTTTAATTGCAGCTACGTACTTTTTATTTTATTATTTATTGTTATTTTACTCGTTGTTCGTTAATCGTTTTCTTTTTTATCGATGACTGTTTCTCTCCCTTTTAATTATTACTTTTATTGCAGTTTAAAATCAATCATTTTATTAGCTATACTAGATACGAGTAAGTATGTACTATTTCATTTTAAACACTTTCGTTTTTTTATTATTTATTTTTTGTTATTTTACCTAATCAATCATGTTTATCACCGCGATTTTCTATTTTCCACATTTTGTTAGTAGTTATTTTACACAGTTTGTCTCAAAGTTTCACTTTTATGTTATATGTAGGTATTGTACAACATCACTTTATTTAATTTAGAGTAGGATTTTTTTTCATTGTTGCTAACCAGTATTTTAAATTATTACAATAATAATAATAATAATAATGGTCCTCAGACGGGCTGTTTTTTCGTTGAAATAAATGGTTGTACTGCGTGTACCAACCAACATTTTTTTTTGTCTTTTCTATATGTATATTATTTTTGTTTTTCTTCACATAATAAAAGTTTATAAATTAGCACATACGCATATGTATGTTCGCCACCACCACCACCGCCACAAATCTATCCATCTATCTTTCTACAGCACGATCCCCACATTATATGTATGTACTTCTGCTCAGTCCGATCAGTCGCATGTACAATAAGCAGCAACAACAACAATAAAGATAAAAATATGGACAATAAAATTTTTTATACAGAAAAATTCTTTTTCTATAATTTTTGCTGTGTACAATAATTATATGTATTTTTTATTTTTTTTAGCTGGTCGCATAAATATCTCTTAACTTCGTTTAAATATTTGTAAATCGTTTACTAACTTCCAAGAAGAATCATTTTAAGCACATCACTTTATTGTAAAAAAATATATGTACATATATACACAATTCGTTAGGCACAATTTCACAACAATTTCTGTTCACTTATTAATTGTTAAGAAGAAAACGATAATTAAATAAATTTATTTTTAATTGTTTGATTAAAAATAGAAGAGTAAAAGAAGACAAACAAAAGAATATTATTATATAACCACTACTAGCTTCTACTACTCAGTGCGATCAATTGACAGAACTGAAAAATAATAAATGAAATGCCCAAATCATATGGCCGCTCTATGCACAAAAACGACTTATCAAAACGTAGTGTTGCCACAAAGAGACACCCACCGGCCCCAATATCCACCAATACAAATCCCCCAACACATTTATTTACTCGTAATTTAAAAAAAAACTCTACATAATGTGCATAATGTAAAGTAGGTAAATTCAAAGAATCAATTCAATAATGAATGTATGTACATACCATATACTTTCATAAAAGTCTTTTGATAACATTTATGGTTTAGTACCTTAAGTCTAAGAGTCTAGACGTCAATATATTTAGTATATGTACGTATTTGTCGATAAATGTTGAGTACGTATGCAGAGACGGGGGTATGTTATTACCAGGGAAACCAGAAATATGCTCCAAAAAAAGTGTTTTATGCTCATTCAATTATGCACTAAAAACTTCGAAATATGCACTAAAAACTCAAATAACATGTTCTTAAAAATAACATAAATTGGATTATTTGGAAATGAAAATCTAGTTTTAATTCAGCACTTCAATAAAATTTGCATATAAAACAAGACAAAATTAAAATAAACAAAAGAATTAAACAATAAAAAAATTAATTAAGAACAAAATTTTAACTTTTACTTCAAAAGCGATCACCATATCAGAATTAATGGCTCGATTATGGATGACAACCGAACTGTAGTTGCGTTGCCAGTTGCCGAAATGGTATTACGGATGGCAACTGGCAACTAAGAGCTGGTAATTTCAGTTGCCATATTGGCAACCACAAATTTAAGATGAGTATTATTTTAAGCACTTTACTTGATGATTTTTTTTAAGCAGTTGTATTTCTTATATTTTGCATTTTTGTTCACATTATTTTCAGTTGCCAATCTGTCATAATCGTATTTTCGATAACTTTTTGACAACTGGAGGAAGTTGCTATACATAATACCAATTTAAGTTTCAGTTGCGTTGCTAGTTAACTCGGCAACTGAAGTTCAATTGCCATCCATAATCGAGCCATAAAACTTTGGAATTGTATTTTGAAGAATAAGACAAGCTTTTTATTTATATGTAATTGTTATTGCAATAAACAAAAATTATTCACTTAGCTTTTTAAATAAAAATCGCCGCTTGTCACATCTTAACAAACTTTTATACATTGAAAATTTTCTTTTTGAACCTCAACTGATGTAATCGGGGCAGAGTTCGTCACATTTACCAAACCAAGTTTTTATTTACATTGAAATTTGGAATAAACAAATCAATAGCATTTGTTCCAGCATTAAAATGTAGTAGAAAAAAAAATTGGAAATGAACGATTTAAAATTTTTTAATTTTCTTGTTTCGTTTGTGTTTTACCAGACAGACTGTTTATAAGTGAGTGAAAATTAAAAAATTTTAAATCGTTCACTTAAAATTTTTTTTCTTCTAAATTTGGATGTTAGAACTAGTGTATTCAACTTAAACACGTCTAGAATGTGTTTTAACATCAGAACTCACAAGAAATCGTGTGAAATCGATTCGGAAGCCAGAACATACACAATGCCCTTTTTGAAAGTCTAACTTCATAATGGTAGCAAAACAGTCCTTGCTCATACTACTGTTCCTTTCACTACAAAATGAAATTTTGACGGAGAAAAGTAGACATTTTTACCAAAAAAATATTTTTTTTTAATATTAAAATAAAAAATTTTAAAAAGTTCCAAAATATGCCCTAAAAACGGCAAATATGCTCTGAAAATTTAAAAAATGCTCAACAAATATGCTTGTAAGACTGATATATGCAAAAACATGATTTAAAGGGTAAAATATGCGAAAATATGCACTCACAAATCGATGCCAAAATTCATAAAAAGTTCTGAAACGGATAAATATATCGACAAGAAAAAACATGCAATTGCATATTTGTGGTTTCCCTGGTTATTACATATAAATTATCTTTTAAGGCCTTATTAAAATTAGAAGAAGACAAAACACGCACGATCGGAACGAAAGAAAATACTTTAGTAATTAAATGCAAATTCGAAAACATTTTCTTTCGTTTCGACTTACAGACTAGACGCCTCCCCCGGGGGGTTTAAATTTTAATCTGAGGATAAAATAGAGGTGTATTGAGCAAGAAAACTTGAGGTGTGTAACTTATGGGTTTTCGGTTTCGAATGTAATTTTCAAAAGTGAAGATGTGTGTGTACTAAGGTAATTTTTTATAGCATACTTGTAGGAGTAGTAACAAAAAATTGCTTAAAAAATAAGCAACAGTTTATAAACCACGCAGCGTCGGGTGGTTACTGGTTTGCCGCATTAATAATGTACTCGTATTCTTAATATATTGTGCTGTAACCACATAAACAATTAGATTAAATTTGCAACTTCATGCCAATTTTGTTTTATACATAAGAAGAATATTAGTACATATCGACCCTTTTTTCGATTTTATCATAAGCGACATGTTACCGAAAATTTACTTTTTGATTGAAATTAAAATTTTATAGGACTATCCATAGTCTAGAATTATCAAAATTCCAAAATTGTTGATACAGGCTTTATAATTTTATTTTAAGCGACAATTTACGTACAAAAACAAATTTTAATATTTTAAAAAACCTTCTCTTGAAAAATTTAATTTTTGTCGTTTACGATAAAATCGAAAATAAGGCTCGATATCTACATACATACATATGTATTTATTTATGTATACACAAATATACATACATACATACATACTGATCCTGAAATATTTAAAGAAATGTTAAGTATACGCCACAGCTGCGCTTTTATGTACTTCAGTTCGCTTTGCCTGTGCTATGACTGTCAAAAGTTTCAAGCCCGTTAGTAAAACGAGAGCACAGAAAGGAAACGCGAGCGGACGACTTTCGACGAAGAAAAATATAACTTAACTATCGTTGTGCTGTAAAGATCTTCGCAGTTAAAGACGATGCAACCGCAACAGAGGACGAATTTCAACTGCTGCTCCTTTAAGAAGTACAACAATATGAATTTTATATTTAGGTATTTATTCAGTATTATGTACATATTGAAATTTGTCTAATACAAATTTAAAATAAAATAAAATTCCTGTGTATTGAATTTTATTTTCATATTCATAGCTTCGGAAGTAAAAAAAAAACATCTGAAACTGTGCTTTTACTGAACTGTTTGAAATTTCGAAGTTAAAGCAACAGAACAAAAACGTGCAAGACAGCTATGCTGCCACTTAACTGTAGACATGTGCGCAGCAAAGCACAGCAAGAAAAGTTAAACAAAAAATACAATAACTTTCCGCAGCACAGCGAGCAGCAGCATATTTTTTTAGTGCTGTTACTGTTGTGCTGGCAGCTTTTCAAACATTACTTTAAATATTTAGTATAACATTTAATAAAGCTTTTAAAATGCTGCCAAAACATAACTTGGATTTTTTTCTGTTTAAAAGTGGAATTAATGTACAGTTTTACAAAAACTTTTATTTTGGTAAATTTACGGCCAGGCCCACGATTTGACAAGAGACTTTCTATCGCTTACTTATACTGAAAATAAGAAACAAAATAAGAAAATTAGTTTTTGTTTTCAATATACATCGCTTACTATCACATACATAGATACCCAGTAAAAAAGACACTCCAAAAAAGCCATTAAAATTTAGAGTTTGCGATCTGGAAGTAGTGAAAATTTCGATCCGATCTAATGATTTTTACATAGGGTTGTCATTGCAAGAAGTTATCTTTTTCAATGCCTGGTCACTGAATTGGAAGCGATATTAAGAAAAACTTCCTTTTTTGTGTTCTATGATAATATTTTCATCTACGAAAAATTGTAAATAGTTACCTATTTTAACAATTCGTTTCTTTTTATACGAATTTAAGCCCGAAACAGTGTTTTCATATAAATTGAAGCAAATAACTTTTAAATTTTAGACTAAAATAAGTTCATAAATTTCTTTGAAAAAATTGTTTTTTTTTAAATCTGGTGAGTATTTTCTAACACTATGGAGGAGTTACAAGGTTTTGTATGGCTAAAAATAAGCTTCTACATGGTTTTTGCTCACTCCCGGCAAATTAAACATATTGGTTTTTTGGAAGCAATGAAAATGTAGTTCCACTAGAATGACTTCCATTTTTTTTCACTGGGTAGGAAGGAAAGTCCTAGTTTTTAGGGTTCCGTACACCAAAGGGTGTTCTAAGGCAACCAACTAAAACATGATCAAATCCTAATGTAATGTAGAGTCAATTATATGTATATAGACACTTGAAATTTGCAAAGTTAGTGTATTTTTATAGAGACTCTAAAAATTAGCACTAAAATTTAAAAAATTTTAATTAACCCCCTGTTTCTACACCCTAGACGGACGACTTGAGTATAAAATTTATATGGAAAGCACTCATATTTTTGAGTGATTTTCATACAAATTTTCTAGACGAGTCGTCTGTCTCACTTGTAGAAACTACATGCAATTTTGACAATTTGCTGTACCTTGGAAACCATAAGAGGCAAACTCTTGAAATTTTCAAAAACGCTAAAACTCAAAAATGCCAAAATTATAAAATCGCCAAAACCGAATAAAATCGCCAAAACGAAAAAAAACGACAAACTAAACAAAATCTCTAAAAATTAAATAAATCTCCAAAACCGAAAAAATCGCCTAAATGAAAAAAACGCCAAAAACCGAAAAATATCGATATAACGAAAAAAAGCGCCAAAACTAAAAAATCCTTAGAGCTAAAATAAATCCCCAAAACGAAAAAAACGTTACAAATGCAAAACAAAAAGTAATCTCCAAGACTAAAAAAACGGCAAGGCTAAAAAAACGCCAAAACTAAAAAAACGCCAAAAACCGAAAAAATCCCAAAAACGAAAAAAAATTCCAAAACTACATATATATTATTTGCAAGGCAGTTGAAAAAGTGGAAAGGCAGTCGAAAAAGTGGTAATTTGCCACTTTAGTCGGTCAAACGGTCACGCTGTGTACAGAACCGTTTCAAGACTGGTACGAGGTGAAATTTTTAAATCGAAGTCGCTTTATACCAGATCTTTCATACAAATATACATATATATTGCATATTCTCGCATACGAATATTAATAATGTTCAAATTTCAAACGGACTGGCAAACTCATTCATACCATTACCAATTGTTGTAAAAATGGTATAGAGTTAACTTAAATTAAAAAAGATAAGAAAATTGTCAAGTACTTGTATTATTTATGTAATTAACAATTGGGTTTTACCCAGTCAGCATGTGGCAGATTGTTTCACCAAACTGAGTCTTTTTCAACTACTTTAGATGATCAAAAACTGATCGAAAATTATTCCCAGAACTGCTTAGAAGGTGATTTGTTTAAAAAACAAACAGCAAGCTCATGCAGTAAAATCAATAAAAATACAAAGTGTATTAAATTTGTGAAAAAAAAATGAGTCGAAATTGATCAGAAACGCTAGTCATAAAAGACACTTTTAGAAGACACGCGGCTAGGGAACCATTTCTCCCGAATGAACAGTAATTTTCGACTCGAAAACGAGCGCATAAGTGAATATTTTAATCGCGCAGTGGAGTCGGAAGTGACTCGAATATGATCATTAATTTCATAAAATGCTGACTGGGTATAGTCATATAAAATATACGTATGTACATCCATATTTATATGTAATTATGTATGTATAGCTTTTATATTGCAAAGTTTTGACAAAGTAAACCTAAAAAGTAAATTACCAATAAATAAGGCTCAAATAAAATAATCTCACATTAAATATAATTAAAAACTAACTGCCTGTTTAGTGAACGCAATCAAAAATTATTGTCTCCCTATTTACATATCGTGCCATAACCGCAAAAAAAGCTTAAGCGAAATAATTTTCGAATTTTATTTTTTTTTACCAAAATCGATTATTTGCAATTGTAAATAGTCGATTTTCGTAAAAAAAAGACGAAGGTATTCTAGCGATTATGGCTCGATATATTCAAAACAAAAACAATGTTTTCAATATAAAAAGACAGACAAGGATTCTTCGTTGTCTTCTACAACTACGTAACTCTATTTCTAGGTTGTAATAGATTTGACAAGACATTCTACACAATTGTTTAATATCAATTTCGCGCCTGCAGCGATATTAAATGAAAAATCATACAGTCGAATTTGGTTTTGTAGCAACTTATGTATGTGATTCAAAAGAAATTCGTTATAGGGAGGTTAATTAGAAAATGTAAATGGAATACCTCAGTAGCAAAAACTACACCATAGATAAATTTGTTAAGGAGAGTCCAAAATGTTAGCAACCAAAATGGAGAAAAATTCATTCATAGTCAAGTTCGTTATAATGAAGTTTGCCTGTATTATTTATATTAAAAAACGACAAAATTCTTAAAGGAAATTTTAGGAACTTTATCTAAAGTAATTTTATATGCATACATGTATAATCTAGCATATATGTATATGTACATACATATGTATGTATGCATGTATGTATGTATATATTATTACTTATTTACTCAGTGCCATAAATCGCACAATGCAATTTTAAAGTTAGTATTAAAGAATAATTTATCAAAAAAATAAAAAATATACAAAATATCTTGTATAGTTCGTTGAATTGTATGTAAATTGAAAACTTTGAACCCGTTTTTTGTAAATCTGGCATTTTTTTGTTATGACGTTATTTGAGCGTTTTACAGAAAAGCTTAAAAAATGCGAAATATTTTTATTCTATAATACTATAAAAATATTGAAAAAAAAAATTTAAATTTAAAATTTTTTTTAAATTTTTTTAAAATTTTTACATAAATTTTTAATTATTTTGTTTATTTATTATTAATACTTACCCTGCAGAAAATGAGGAGTTAATTGTCTAAAAGATACTGCGAGTAGTTCAATTACAAGAACAGCAAGAATTTGTACAAAAGGGTTAAAGCTGTAGAAAATTCACTTGGTCTGGAGAATGGGAGCTCATTTCCCTTCTCTCTATACAACTGAAGACTTGGCAAAGTAAACTTTACGTGTGGAAAAGCCGTCATCCATACATATTTATGTATTGATGTACATACATACATATACCTATGCCGATGCATACATTTATAGAACAATGTTAAAAACTATGTAAAGTAACATAAAACCATTGAGAGATTATATATGTACAACAATCAGGCTAATTTGAATTTTAGCTAATAAAATTTAAATTTTTGTCTTTTTTTCTTCTTTTTTTTAGCAAGTTTCAAAATCGTACACAAATATCAGTCATCAAATTTTAAAAGTAAATGACATTGTCTTAAATTGCAATCAAATAAAGCATTCAATCAAAACATGTTCGATTAAGTATACGTGCATATGTATGAATGTATTTACATATGTACATACATATATATGCACAATATACATATAAATTTATTTCGATTAATTTCCACGTAATTTGATAAATACTGCATGTGTAGAAAAATAAATTCAAAATTAATGCAATGCTACCACCTAATTACTTTATGTTACTACTTTGTAGATCCATTTCAATTATGAGATACTGTTTATCAAGCAACAATGTATTTAATGGGTATTTCCCAGCTCGTCGAAGCAAATCCCCTTATCTGGCAACATCAGACAGGTGAATCATAAAGCGAATGAGATAACAAGCAAAAGATCGTAGCAATAATTTGTCTCTCTCTTGTGTGTAGGGCAACCCAGTTTGCTTTTAATCTCTTCTCCCAAGCAAATCGTTAAAAATCCCCGAAAATTTTAAAATGTATATATACACACATATATATATATATATATATATATATATATATATATATGTATGTATATAGCTTTGAGTCGTAAAGCAGCTCTGGGCTGAGGAACAGCTCTCTGGTCATCGTAATTATTTCTTAAGTGTGATCAGGCGTGTGTGTTGCATGGCCTTCTCACTCGCACCTGTTAATGAGTACCGCAACTAACTGTATCCCTTACAGTTATTTAGTGGTATTTTCCATTATCGGGTGCAATGATTTTAATAAGACGTATACTGGTGGAGACCATTAAAACTCTGGGTATGGATCTGGGAATCTCTTACTTCCTATGCGAAGGTACCTTGCTTCTGCCATTGAAACTAAACTAAACAACAAACAACTATATATATCAGTAAAAATATTTTGTAGTGACGAAATGTCGTTAGCGCTATCGACGATACAGACATTTCTCAATTCTATGAATATCGATGTTTTTTCTGCAATCATATGATGGGATACTAATCACCAAATTCTTCTCAACCAATAAAAGAATAAAGGTATTCACGTCAAAAGTTGCACTGGTGCGAAAAAGCAAAATTGCAAAATTTTCAAAAAATATAACAACAACCACAGAGAAAATTATTTTGCATAAATGATGCAAAATTGTCAAGGTCTGAGTAAGTGCAAGATTATCAGGGTAAATTTTCCAAAGTTGTGCAATTATTATGGCATTGCCAATCCAAAAAAATGGACAAAAAGTACTTAAAAAATCAACCATACAGCAAATTACAACGCAGAAATAACTAAATGTTTTTCTTTTAAATGAAAAAACAAGTGGAAGATATTTTTGCACCAAATTAATTAATTATGAATAAAATTTTTAAAAAAATTCTTAGCTATAAATTATAAAGAAATCTTCAAATTCGATTTTAAGATAACAAGTACATAATTTTGTTATTTTCAAACGACCTATGGCTTAAATCGTTAATACAATTTTGTTAAATAATACCAATACTATTAATATTGATATTTTTATTAGTGAATTAATTACAGAATAATTCAGCAATTAAACAAACTCTTTTAACAATTAAGAAACATACGACTACAATATATCATTGCTCATATTTTGTTGCTTGATAGACAACTAAACAAAACGGGTTGCTCACGTCAGAAAGTGCAATTATGCTTTTTTGCACAGTTGCAAGACTTGACGTGAATACCTTTAATATAAGCGCTTGTGGCTTTTTACATATTGTGTACTATAATAGGTTTAAAAATTTGATATTTTTGATAGTTCGGGATTTTTTCAATTTAGTTTAGGAACACAAAAAAGTAACTGGAACCCCTATTTTTTTATTTATTCGTTTTTTACAAATACGAAATGTAAACAAAAAAAGAAAACTTGATTGGTTATAAGAGCAGAAGGCGAAAGAGAATTATACAGTAATGCAAACATTTATAGCAGTATGTATACAATATAATTAGATAAATCAAGATGTCCAACGTTGTTAGTGCTCTCTAATTGAATTTTATCTTAGAATTATATATGTAAGGATTAAATAAATAAATAAATAATAATAATTAAATAAATCAATTTTTGGGACCCGTACTTCTTGTTTACTCTTCCAATTAAAGATTTTAAAAATAAAAAAATAAATAATAACATAAGATTATTTAGATATTCATCACACTTACTTACATCAATATTAAATGAAACGTGTTTTATTTTTTGCAATAATACAAATTAATCAGATAATTAAATTTAAGCATATCACTCACGAAAACAAAAATTTAATTTATGCTATTGTTTTTGTAATTCGTATGTATTGCTAAGATAATGCTTAAAAGTAATTAGCTAGTTTTCAAGTAATGTTCACATGTATTAATGTTATAAATTGAGGATGTACATATGTACCTATTTTATTGTATAGCAGTACCTACTTTGTAGTATAAAAATTTGCGAGTGATAAGAACCTTTTGCGTCAATCATTTATCGCATAACGCTTATTTCTGTATTGGTCATATAAAAAGTTTTGGGGATTCTATTTTTTTAAAAGTTTCGACGTTTCTTATTTAAATTTCTAAACTTAAAAATATGTAGAGTTATTTTTCGGTTTAATGAATACGAATTAACGATTTAACATCCCAAATAATTTTATACTCGATATAATGAATTTATCAAGGTGGAGGAAACCACTGTCGAAAACAAAATTATTATGATCAACGTACAAACAAATATTCAAAGCATCTTTAAATGTAAAAAGTAAAAGACTTCCAATGTGGCACCAGAGAATGACAATGGATACTCAAAAAAATAATACACATACATATGTATGTATGTACATAAGTAAATAGTCTTATTTTTAGTACCTGCGTATAATCATAATTTTAGCGCAAACAATTCCTACGCTCAAATATTTTCTCTCAAGCAATCTATAAATATAGCCGATTCCAACATGATACTCGGGATATTTATTCATAATTCGCCACCGTATACATACATTTGCATACATAAAATGGAATGAGAAATGCGTGGGTGTGTGCTTTTTGAAAAATATTTTCAGTGTGTGTGTGTAAATAAAATAGCCCTGTATATATGCATTTGTAGCCGATTAATAGTCAGAGTATTTTTATACTCATGGGTGTGATTGTAGTTTACACAGTCTATAAATTTTAGTTATTTGTAGTAGTTTGTGCCGCGTACTTTAAAAAATGTATATATACATAGATGTTTGTTTACTTACCTATTTAAATGCTCCGCAATAGAAGACATTTTACAATCCCAAACATCTGTCAGCTTAGCGGACACTGTTATAGTTTTTGTGGCCTCGTCTTTACCCAATATCTTCACGTAGACAACTTGGTCGGGTGACAACTCAATATTTTCGTCATTAAAGGCATTCATTAACATCATCTTAATATGAAGTTTTACAGTCTTTTTGTATCCTTGTATTGGTACCACAACCTCGACAATATCTTCGTTTACGTCCTTAATGAAACTTTTTAAAATATCTCCAATTTTTAAAGATTTCCAACTGCAATTTATATGTTCCGAGAAGTATTTAACATCTCTTAAGCTGAAAGTTGCGTCGGAAATGCAGACAGCTTGGAGTTCTTCGCCCACCGAATACATATGAAGTTTGGCCCTCAGTAAATCGCTGTAATCTGATAATAGGCGCACAGGTATCAAGCCTTTATGTTCGAAATCTTCATCTTCGTTGGTAGAATAGCATATTTTTATCTCCAAGCCGGAATCGAGTATGTGAGCAACTGAAACTGGACAAATCTCACCTAATTTGAAGGCATTTTCAACTACGCCCAATACGAGTTGATCATCTTTTTTACTAACTACACGAAAATGCAAAGTTTGTCCCTCCTCCATATTTTCCAGTTGACCTGGCATGGATTTTTGCTTATAGAAAATGCCTCTAGCATTTCCAAAGAATTTTACCAATGCAAATGTTTTATTACACTTGACAACAGTGCCGATGTAGTTAGCATTTACTTTAGCTTCCTCTAGACTTAATAGCGGTTTACTAGCTTTAGACATATACTCAGAGCGATTAGTCAAATAGACTAAGTTGCGCTCCGGATGTATATCAACTACACGACATTTAAGTTTTGTTTTGGAATCGATACTTTTTGCTGTAGGGGCCAAAAACATCTTTTCTATAATAGCTTTAGAGAAAAGTAAGAAAATAAGCAAGTCTATGGCAAAAATTTAAATTTATTATTCAACTTTACCATTTAATTTCCCCAGCTGTAGAGAATAACCCCCAATTTTAGGATCAATTTCTTTCACTGTGGCTGTGACAAAATTACCAGGTTTGACATCGTCATAAGTGAAATATTTCTCATTTAATGCAACGGTATCATCAGTACAAATGTACAATGAGTCCATGATATCAAAGTTGGTAATTCTCACAGTATGTTTAGATTTACGTGCATATTTTGACAATATCTCATCTTGATCATAATTGCCTTTATAATTGGTTTTAATAGTTTTATATGAGATGATACCCTTTAATTTATTTTTCAATATAAAAATAACACCGCCTGATCCTATGTGATGAACCATGGCGTTTTCAACAATATCACCAGGTTTTAATTCAAGTTTTGCAGAAGGTGCATTGTGTTCTCCAGAGATTTCCGACTTTGTTTCCACATCTTTGTGCAGATTTAAAGTTAAATAAACGAACTTTGTTAAGGGCATAATATACAAAATGCGTGCCTCATACTTCGCATTAACTTCATAATCTTCTGGCAATAATAATTGATCGGACAAGTGATGCTCATTTACGTAGGCTGTGTAAACTTCGTTCATAATAGATCCCTGAAGACCATTTTTCAAACACTTACTGACTTGGAAATTTACTATAGTAGAAGGTAATAAGTAGTCCAAGCTGGGATCATTTTGGTCTTTGGTTTTAAACATATTTGAATTTACTTCTATACAGGTGCAGGTGCTAACCGACTTATCGGTAGTGATCTTTTGCACTTTAAGGCGTATCAATTCTCCTACAGCGTGGCCAGTTTGCGACTTTTCCACGGGAACAAAACATCGCAGCCCCTTGACACCCGATTCTATTATATATCCATGTTCTTGAATTTCCTCTACGGCTCCATTAAATACGAATCCTTTCTTAATTTTTCCATGTACCAATTCTGCATGCACGTCGCTTGGCTTTAAGGTCATATCCACTTGCACTTTGCCTCTTTCACCGTGCTTCACTTCCTTAATACGGCCATAAACAATTTTACCCACACTGTACAACTCTTTCAGTGGTTTATATCCATCAGATTGTGTAGAATTCTTTAAAAATTCTTTCATAGACTTAGTATAAGCGTCAGAAATTTCTAAAACGGATACTCTAGCACTTATGCGCCCTGGCAATGTGACATTCAAGTACAACTGATCCACGCTCTTTATTAGACCCATAACAATCATACCATCCTGTATAGTATCGTAAGATAATAATTCAGCTGATCGTGGTTTTAAGTCGTCATCAACATTCTCCAGTGCAATTGAATTTTTTGTTTTATTTTTCTTGATTTTTCGCTGTACGGCGCCAAATATCTTAAATGAAAATTTCATTACATGCTTTTCGTAGAAGGCTAATTTGTATTGCTTTTTACCTGTTCTGGTTTAGTTTCTGCAGTTTGTTTTGCTGTTGGTATTCCTCCGCGAGGGAAACTTTTCTCAACAATAACCATTTTTATAAGTTATTGTAACTTATTTCCAAAATATTACTAAATAGTTTCACGTTTAATTGCTAAAATTTGTGTCCGTATTCTGGTACACGTGCATAGCAGAAATCACAGAAGATACTGTTGCCATACTTTTGATAGCATACGAAGTAGCCAGACCATTTTTAAACTTAATCTACAGTAATCACCATTAGTGGTCATATACCCTGAGAACCCGCAATAATCATTACTCTACTACAGTTCCTGAATATGTATCTGACAACTAAAACTTTTTTATAAAGTTTGTCCTCAAAATACAAAGTCGTGCTATGATATTCAGGTAAATATTTTGACAAATAATAATACACTAATTTTGCAGGATGACCCCATTGGAAAGCGGCTATCAAGCGATTTATCTTTCCCTGTGCTTAGACGTGCAAGTACTTTCATGTAAGTTCTAAGTACGTATTATCAACACAAATTTAGTAAAAACTCTTCACCTTATTGCAATGAGCATATTTACTTTTTAGTGAAAAGTTGTCCATAATATTAAAAAGTTTCATTTTAAGGGATAGCAGATTGTTTCAATGATATTTATGGCTCAAAACTTCCTTATATACAGAACACAGGTATTGGTATAGTTTTATCATGACAAAAGTCAAACTTTAAATTGACAAATAAATTTTTTTATGTTAGCTGTATTTCCTATATGAAATTTGGAATTTGCCATGATAAAATTTATATCTGGTATATGCGTGATTTTCGTTTATCGAATATTACGATTAAAAATCGCTGAAATTTGTAATGATCTGGCTCATGATACAATTACACTAGGTACATGCAGAACTACAACAAAATTACAACACCAAAAAACACATGTATTTTGTTGGTATAAACAAACCCCAAATTGTCGGAAACAACTGTCTTTTGTTTATAAAAATAACAATTACAGGGTAACTAAAGTACAATTGCAGACGCGGCATTCCTGCATGATTATAGTTATTCAGTGTTGCCAGTATGGGTGTAGTTAGACAGTGTGTAATTTCTACTCACATGTGTAGGCGATGTAATTAAATTCTTGTATAATATGTGTGTAATTCACTGGCAACACTGTAATCATTTTATTTACACACATACATTAACATTTTTGCAGCTTGTAAACAAAGTTTGACAACTAGGAGCAACGTATACAGTGACAGGCTGGGCTTGTGCATGTACCTAGTATAATTGTATCATGATCTGGCTACTACTCACACACCAAAATATAACAAATTTGGCTGGCAACTCTCTTGCAACACACTGACAGCTCATCCTACATGTGTTTATAAAAAATTATAAACATTGTGCCCGGTTAAATATTTTCTATTTTTCTTAACTAATATAGAAATAATTGTGCTTTAAACAAATTAACACAAAGTATAAATACAAAATAAAATTGTATCCAAGCAGCACAGTATATGCGGGTGCTTGTTATATTGAAATTTTCCAAAGATGCAGACAATACGAGAATTTACGCGTAAAACAAAAAGAGGAAACATTTTGAAAGTAATTAAAAAATTGCGTGCATACATATGTGCATAAATCTAAACTATTTGTATTTTAAGATTGTACGAGAGCATTACCTGCGGATAGATTTGGGATGTGGCTCGGATTTGTGTAATGGCTGCCAACAAGAAGAAGCCGATGTGTACTTGCGTTCTGATCGTATGGTCCAATCCACTTTATTCAATTTTCCACATTATTTGGTTTTAGATACCAATGTTGTACTACAACAAATTGATGCCTTAGAAGAAGACGCCATCAAAAATGTTATAGTACTATCTACTGTTATAAGTGAGGTGAAACATCGTAGTTCCGCCGTCTACAAGAGATTCCACGAAATTGTTCAAAACAAACCACGTGGTTTCTTTGTCTTCGTTAACGAGCATCATAAGTAAAAAAAATTGCTATGCTACTTAAAAGCCAATTACTAAATTTAATATACTTTAGGGATACTTATGTAGAGCGCCAACCTGGCGAAACGGCAAATGATCGCAATGATCGTGCTATACGATTCGCTACAAAATGGTATGACTCGCACATTCTGAAGGCTCAGGATGAAAGATTGTTTAAGAAAAATAATCCTAAAAGCGAAAAAACTCGAGTCGTTTTGATATCGGACGACGCCGCCAACAGAGAAGAGGCCAGAAAAGATGGTATTTTAGTTGCCTCTGCAGAAGATTATATCAATTCTTTGGTTGACTATCCAATGCTAATAGATAAATTAGCCCGTAAAGATTTCAAAAATGAGAAGGAATCTTTACCTTTGTTTCCTGTGCATCTAAGTGCGTCCGAAATAAATGCGGGTATAAGAAATAAACATCTCTTACAGGGGGCTTTTCAAGCATCAAGAGAAAATTTTCTTGAGGGAAGTGTCAACGTGGAGGGCTATGAAAATCCGGTAAGTTATGTACATATATGAATTATATATATGTATGCCTGAATCAGGGCAATTATGAATAACATTCCGCGAGAAATTTCCGCTTTTCCAATTAGAATGTTTTGTTTTCCCTATGATATGATATTAGTTGGAACTGTTCCCCGGAAAAAAATTCTCGCGGAATTTTATTCATAATTGCCCTCATTAAATTTCATATACATATGTACGTGTGCAGGCATGTACAATATAAAGAACAACAAAAAAAAAATAACGTACACTTGATTATTAATAAATAATCAAAAGGATTTAAAAGTAATCTTTAAATATAATCGCATTATTTCTTGATTCCTTTTGATTATTTTGTTGTAATTTCAAGTAATTCTGATTACATTTCCCTTATTATCAAATTTTTATATAAAAATTGGAAGAATATAAAAAAGTCTTGAGTAAGGATCTTTCTAAAATATAAAATATGTTTAATTAATAAAGAAGATAAAAAATAGTTCTAGTTAGTTACTTTTGTATACATATGTACGAAAGATGTTTCAATTTGGGATCCCTGGAACCGCCTTTTTGATTTTTAAGACGCAAAGTCGCTTTTCTGGGGAGCAACCGATTTTACGTACAGGCAGACGGACGTCGCCTATTCGACAGAATAAATATACTTTTTGGAAATTACACACGGAATGACACACGATATACAGCTTCATTTTGAACAACATATCCGGCAGTTTATTCCCTATTCATTGTTCCACCATTTTAAAAAAGTCTTTTGCAAGCTTTCAGTTAAAATAAAACAACTGGAAACAAAAAAGCTGACTATGAAAATTCGAAGTTTTCCCTCAGATTTTCATCTGTAGATGGATTTTATTTTTAAAAGAAAAAAAAATAATTTCGTGCGAATTATTTAGAATTTGGCTGATAATGAAGTATTCTTAATTTTTAACTCCAAAAACACAATTTTTAATAAATAAATAATATAATAGGTCTGTTCACCTACTTTCCCAGCAGAAACTAGCAACGAGAGAGTAAGGCAGAAATTTACAAAATTACTCTCCCAAATATGAAAATGTAAATGAACGCTTTACTTGTAAAAACTTGCAAGAAAATTTTATTCATATCAGAACCACGGATGGAAATCATGATGTAATTGTACTTTTTCTGATGTATTTTGTTTGATAATATTTTAAATTGCAATTTTTTTAAGAAATTGATATTTAAAATGAAATTCTTTACAAATTTTCATGTATATTTAATATTTTTTGCATTTTTCATACTTTTTTAATATTATTCCATTAACAAATACAAGAATTCGACTTTCCATCTCTGATCATATATATAGGAAACAAACAAAATTATTTGCCATTAAAATTGAATTTATGTGGCTTAATGGAAGAAAAACAATAAATTAAGAAAACTTGCTATCTTTTTTCATACGTATCAGAGCTATAAAAAATTGCAATCAATTGTGATTGCAATCAAATTGATTTCAGCCATACTGATTTCGTAATTTTGATTTCAAAATGATTCCAGATTTCAAAATGAAATCATTACAAGATTGCAATCTTTCGTGATTGCAATCATTTTGAAATAATTTTTTTAGAAATCAATTTGATTTACGGGTTTGATTGCAATCAAAAAATTAGAAATCAGTGACGTGAAATCAAGTGATTGCAATTAAATTGATTGCAATCTTTTACAGCTCTGATACGTATGTATATACATATGTATGTTTTAGACAAAGAAATTCACATTTTTCAGTTTTAATTTTTCAAATATTTTTTAAATAATTTATTTGACAACAAAACACACAACAGGTGGTTGGATAATTCTTGCAAGTAAAAAATTTACTAGTAATAATTTGTAATTAATTTTCAACAAAATGTTATTTCATCAATCAACTTTCCTTTTACTGGATCGGACTAATTCATATTTTTTTTATATAATATTTTCATCACGGGACAATTGGTTGTCCATAATTGGTGTTGGCGTTTTTCTTTCGGCCAAATAATTCTCTGTTTATTAATACAGACTCTGTTTACAGAGTAACTTTTAAAAGCAAACAAACAAACAATTTGTAGGAATTTGTTTGTCTCTCAATTTTTTTCTTTCTTTTGACGCTCTCTCCTTGCAAACTTTTTGAGTTAATGAATACTTTCCAGTAACAATTGATACAAATTCGTAATAATTTTTAGTAAATGAATAAACCTAACAATAAATAAATAAATCGATATAGATATATAAAATTGTACAATAGAATTTTGAAATTGCATAAAAATATTTTTGATACTTTTTTCAGATTCTATTACAAGGTCGCGAGTCTTTAAATCGTGCTGTTGACGGCGATCTTGTGGCAATAGAATTATTACCCGAATCCGAATGGTCGGCTCCCAGTGAAATTGTTCTGGAAGAATCTGAGGAAATAGATGCTGGAGATGAGCCCGGCTCTACACCCGAAGAAGTTCTAGCTGCTGCTGCATTGAAAGCCTCATCAGCTGTCGAAAAAACACCAACTGCAAGAGTTGTGGGCATTATTAGACGCAAACGAAGACAGTATTGTGGTATTTTGCAGCCAAGCCAGATGGTTAACGCTACACGGCACATATTTGTGCCAGCCGATCGTAAAGCTCCACGCATACGCATCGAAACAAGACAAGCAGAAAAATTGCAAAATCAGAGAATCATTGTTGCCATAGACACATGGCCAAGATCTTCACGTTATCCTCATGGGCACTTTGTGCGATCGCTGGGACCTTTAGGAGATGTAGAAACGGAAAATGAGGTTATTTTGCTGGAGCATGATGTACCTCACAGTAATTTCTCGGAAGAAGTTTTAAGTTTTTTGCCCAAAATGCCCTGGGAAATTACCAAAGAGGTGAGTGAGTTGTCATAATAACATAAATATAATTACTCTAATATATATGTATGTATATATGTTTATATAAATTTAGGATTACGAAAAACGTGTGGACTTAAGAGATTTGTATATTTGCTCGGTAGATCCGCCAGGTTGTACAGATATAGATGATGCCTTACACTGCAGAGATTTGCCCAATGGCAACTTAGAAGTGGGAGTGCATATTGCAGATGTTAGTCATTTCATACGACCGGGTAATGCTTTGGACAAAGAGGCTGCTGCTCGTGGTACTACTGTCTATTTGGTGGGAAAACGTATAGACATGGTACCTGAATTGCTTAGTTCTAATCTATGCTCTTTAGTTGGGGGCCAAGAAAGATTTGCCTTCTCCTGCGTATGGGAAATAGACAACAAAGCAAATATTATAAATAAACGCTTTCATAAGAGCATCATTAAATCCAAATCGGCCATGACTTATGAAATGGCACAGCTTATAATTGATGATAGCACACAAAATAATGAAATTGCAAAATCTTTAAGGAATTTAAATCGTTTGGCAAAGATTTTAAAGAAGCGGCGCATGGACAACGGGTGAGTATTGTAGAGTTTTAAATTCTTTTTGCTTTAGTACTTATCTCAATGGCATTTAAGTGCCTTAGTGTTAGCCTCGCCTGAAATACGTTTCCAAGTGGACAGTGAGACGCATGAACCTTTGGAGGTGGAAGCAAAAGAATTGCGCGAAACCAACTCTATGGTGGAAGAGTTCATGTTGTTAGCCAACATAACAGTGGCAGAACATATTGCCACCGAATTTCCAGAGTGTGCAATGCTGAGAAGACATCCCAAGCCACCGCCTAGCAATTTTGATCCACTCATAAAAGCTGCCCAAAATCAGGGCTTCGAAATTAAAACTGAAACTGGTTTGGAATTCTCGAAATCTTTAGATGAGTGTGTTAAACCCGAAAATGCTTATTTCAATACAATGATACGTATTCTGGCAACCAGATGCATGATGCAGGCATTATATTTCATCAGTGGCACATTGCAGAAAGATCAGTTCCAACATTATGGTTTAGCGGCTGATATTTATACACATTTTACGTCACCTATTAGAAGGTAAATATTTTTTGTAAATAACTAACAAATGAGTATTTGTTAATTAATTTTAATTTTTTTTTGTAATGTGAAAAAGATACTCCGATATAATTGTACATCGGCTGTTGGCGGCTTCTATAGGTGCTGATAGCACTTATGCTCAGTTATTGGATAAAAAATCTAATGAAGAACTTTGTCATAACTTAAATTATCGTCATAAAATGGCCCAATATGCCGGGCGAGCCTCAGTGGCACTGAATACGCATCTCTTTTTCCGTGGCAGAGTTCAACAGGAAGAGGGGTATTTTACTATTCATAGACTTCTGTAAATTAAATTTTAACTCTTAATTATGTTACAGTTATATATTATTTGTGCGCAAGAACGCTTTGCAAGTGCTTATACCGAAATTTGGTTTGGAGGGTACCGTCTATTTAAACTCGCTTAAAGATGATGCAAAAAAACTGCCCGGCGCTGTTAAGTTTTCTTTTAATGAAGAGGTAAGTAAATTGTGGCTGCTTGCTTGATGAACATAAAATTAAAATAAATAGTTGCTTAATTCACAACAATCCTTATCGTGTATTTCTGTATCAAATACACTTTTTGTTTTTTGATTGTGAACACACTCTGTGTAGTGTATTAATGAATTTTGTATTTTTAATGAAAAAAGAAGAACAAACTACATACAAATTCTCTCAGAGAGCCTCTCTCTCTGAATACAACATTTTAAAAACATATGAAATAAAAGTGTAATAGTCAGCGTTGTCAACTTTTAAATTTCAAAACCACTGAAACCACTAAAAAAGCGCGTAATTTAAGTAGAAAAGCACTAAATTTTTAATTATTATCATATATTAAAAAAAATTTGTTATGCATAATCGGTTGACCTTGCAATACATTTTAAAACTATAAATTTGAGGCATCCGATACACATTTTAATTGTATAAGAATCAGTGAATTCTGAAATCAGTTTGACGAAGCCTTTTGTAGTTATTATAAAAAATTTTATTTTTAATAATTTTTCGTCAGGAAAGAAACGTATTTTTCGAATTCAATCAAATTAGAAATATCCGATAATTCTCAACTGAAAACTCGATAGTGGACTAATTATATTTTCCCTAGACTAGACAACATTTCGATATTAAACTATACTTGGGTAAATACTTCTATTATGTCTTCTTTATTGCGTAGCAAAACATTTTTTATATTAATTATGATTTAAATGTTAAAGTTTAAGGGAAATATGGCGCTTATTTCTTCCACCAAGCCTTGTACAACCTTGGTAGAATTTTTTTAAATGCTCCATTTAAGTTCAGAGCTTATTTTTTTATACATATATAGTTTTCTGCGAAGGAAAAAATAGGTGAGGAAATTTTTCTTCGAATTTTTGGTTTAGTGCCACCGACTCGAACCAAAAAGCGCAGATATGAATTTAAAAAAGCACTGAGCACTAACTTCAAAATTTTTCGCCTCGAAAATTTCAAAAAGCACTTAAAACGGTGCGAAAAGCACCGAGTTGACAACACTGGTAATAGTGTATTTCATTTTTATATGAAAATTTCATACAATAAATGTTACACTCTTGTATTTAATATGATAATGCAATCAATACAGAGATACAAGAGGTTTTGTGAATTAAGCAATTGTGACTTTGATTTTTTTTCTTTTAAGGACTATACTCAACGTTGCGGTGATATCATATTTCATGCATTCGATCCTGTCACAGTGCGTTTGAGTTTGGATTCGACAAACGTTCAACATGAAAAGCTAGTCTTTCAGTTGATTAAACCATATATCAAAGGTTTTAGTGTAGAAAATGAAGAACCCACCAGCAAAAGTGGGGAAAGAAATGATGTTGATATGTCACCGGCTCCCCCGCCGCAAAAGAAAGTAAAAAAATCTAAACAAAATAAACTCAAATAAAATAAAATGCATTTTTAACTTAAAAACTAATAAGAAATACTAGACTTTTTTTATGGTAATAAAACAAAAACAATGGATTCAATAAAACATTAGTCTCTTAATGTCGTTCGCATTTTTTATCGCACCATTTTAGATTTCGTTGTTTTTTTTATTTATTTTTTTTTACTTTTTGCTGCTATCGATAAAATTAAATTAAAAAAATACCAAAGTGTGATTCAAGCAAACGCAAATGACCATATAATTAATTTAAAATAAAAGAACTTGCTATTTACATATTAATATATTGTTTGTATTAATTAACATGCATTTATTTAATTTCGACTAAAAATTAGCACCAGACTTCAGTAAGTTTCTTTATGTTCCATGGAACGGATGTAGTTTAATCGTTTAAAGGATCAAAAAGAAATATACATAAACGTTTAAGCTAAACTAGTGAAAATTTAATTTTAATTATTTGAGGACTAATTTTATTAAAATAAAAAGAAATAAAAATAATTATGGATAAAAATGCAAGCGGTGATAATTGTAAGTGAAAGTGAAAAAAATACACTGCTCTACACAAATATACACATACATATGTGTTTACATATATCATAACGCCTTGTACATTTAAAGTTGAATTAATAAAAAAAATAAAAATAAAATATATTATAAAAAAATAAAAATAAAATATTTTCAGCATTCTTCGAATTCAATAAATACAATGTACATATACTTACATATACATACATACATAAAATAATCACTCGGCAAAGTCCACAAAGAAAACCAAATTTTCGAAAATTCGAATATTGGCCTATGCAAACGTTGTATCCTGCCTACAAAATAAAGTTGTTTAAAATTTAATCTAGATATGGGCTTTTTGAAAAATTAAAAATTATTTACATATCGCACACTAAATAATCGGCCATGTTCTGTAAACCGAATCCGAGTAAATTTCTCGTTTTCAAAAAATTAATAATGGTCCTGCAGACTTGTTTAAAATCATATGCGATAATTTTCTTTCAGATATGATATTTGGGAGTGTACATAATAAAAAAAATTTAAAAAAATCTAAAGAAATATTTTTATTGTCGGAGTTAGTTTTCTAAAATCGTGCGGCTTCAAATCGATCGGTTTACAGAACAGGTCCAAATAAAGAGTCACAACTCAAAAAAAAAATCAGACGCTGAATATTGGCAAACAACTGTTGATACTGTACAAATGAAGCAAGTATGTAACATAAACACAAGCATAACGGTATTTTATATTCTTCAAGAAGACTATAACAAAAGAAATTGTTGCGGTCGCTAGAGATTCGTTCAATTAACTGAACTGATCATTTTGAGTTGTGATTCTTTAGGATTTAGTGCGCGATATGTACATACCGATAATAACACCATGCATTATTTTCAAAAGTATCTTAACTTACAAGTTGTAATATGAAAGTAATATGAAAGTGAATGAATTAAGAAATACATATGTACATACATACATATCCGGTCGCAAAGTAACTCTGGACTGAGGAGCAGTTCTTCTCGCGTCATCGTAATTATTTTTCAAGTGCGGTCAGGCTTGTGTTTGTTATGTCGCCTTCGAGAGTTTTACGGTTGATTGATTCGCCTCAAATAACTGTATGGTTGTATATTTTCGTTGTTAATCACACCGCGTATTCTTATTCAAGGGCAAAGGTCGTTCAGAGTTATTCACAAAAATACTGTTGACAATATCATGGGTATATGATCTTAAAGTATGTTCACACTTGGCAAATATTTGCCCAAAAATGCGTAACGGCTAAATACTAATGCAAAACGTTTTTTTTCAGACTCGAGTTTATTAAATTAAAAAGTTTACAATCATGTTGGATTCAATAACATTCGGGCCTATTCTGCAAATCACGACATGTCAAATGACGGTGGTTTCAAAAAAAAAAAATTATTAAAAATTAAATCATTACTTTTATAAATTTCACGATTTAAAGCTATGGAAGTTGGAACAAAATATTCTATTATACATGACAAAAACTTAAAATACAATAAAAACCCACTAACAAGTCAGCTTTTAATAGTTTCCTTTTGATATCACCGTAATTTTCAGGACTGGCCCGATTGTCTATTAGTTATGTATGAAACTGTTTAAGTGTTTAATAAGAAGAAGAAGTCTGAATCAAAACGTTTTTCATTAGTATTTAGTCGTTACGCTTTTTTGGGCAAATGTTTGCCAAGTGTGAACGTACCTTTAGTCACTCCACCCATTTCTTTTTTTTTGCAGCCATATTTTGCAAGTTAATTTTTCAAAGTATATTTTAAACAAATACATACATATGTACATATGTAGATATATACATATGTATGTGTATATTTTTATTTTTTAATTGTTATCTTAAGTTAACCAACCAATCCAAATAAGTTATTCGTTTTATAAAAATTCGGCGCTATGAAATAAGGCCGAAGGAAATAACGCCCAAATATAAAACCCAAAAAAAATAAATAAGACACAAGAGAAAATTAATGAAAAAATATCTAATAAAAATTAAAAAAGTAAAATGAAGCGAAAATCAAGATGAAATAAATCCCAATGAAAAATCCCTTAATTTAATTGGGCTTTATTTCATTTTTTTATTGGGGCGTTATTTCCTTGGGCTCAAATGTGCTCAAACCAAAATATTCCCCCCAAGGCGAATTGATACTAGGTGGTCGCAAGGGATCAGGTGACTATTTTCGCCCCATATAAATTGAATACTTTGGATGTCAACACACATTTTTCAGTACATTTTCTTGACATTTCAAGTATAAATTTCCTAAAGAGAATTGAGCTGAGTATACTTCATATGAAATTGCCTTGAATTGGGCTGTACTTCATTTCTTTATTGGGCGTTATTTGCTTGGGCTCAAATGTGCTCAAACCAAAATATTCCCACCTTATTGTGATTGATGATTTTGCGGCGAAACTCAGGCGTATTGTACTTTGTTTTCTTTAATCAACTACAAATAGTCGAATTTGAAGTCGAAAAATGCCAACGATAAGGCCTATTATAAATATTATTGGACTGTTTCACTATGTCGAAATAAAACTTTCGACCGAACATTCATATTGAAAACAATATAAAAAAGTCATTCAAATGCAATTCAAAAAGTTACAAATACTTAATTAAATTTTTGCTTAATTAATTAAAAATTTAATTGTGTTTAAGAATATAATTGAAGGTTAGGCGCGAATAACGTTTTAAATGACAAAATAATAATTTAGTTTTTAGCTTATCGAAAATAATGATAATTTGCACTACCATTTCCTTGGCGCTATGAAATAAGGCCCAAATAAGAAAATAAAATGAGCCCCAATAAAATTAAAGAATTTTTAATTGGGGTTTATTTCATTTATTTTGGGGATTTTTCATCTTGAGTTTGCTTGTGCATTACTTAATTTTTATTGGGCTTTATTTCATCTTGAGCTTGGTTTCATTGGACTTTTTTAATTGGGCCTTATTTCATTTATATTGGGTGTTTTTTCATAAATTTACTCTTGGGTCTTGTTTTATTTTTTTGGATTTTATTTTATTGGGCCTTATTTCATAGCGCCCATTTCTTTTTGTATCTCCGTTACATTTATTAATTATTTTTAAAAATTTCGTTTGAATGATTATGTTAGTTACTTACTTCCACTGACTGGCTGTTTGTTTGTAATTATATTTTGACGTCGATAAGATGCATAATTTTGTACCGTTTGATATTTTTTAACGGTAATCTGCGTAAAAGTTATATTTCTTTATAACATTATTCGCAGCTACACTTCAATTAATTATTTTTATTTATAAAAAATATTTTGGTTTTATACATTTTTTATTAATTAAATTTCTATAGAAAATTTGTTTTATAACACTTTATTTAATACAGCAAAAATATGTGTATGAATAAGACAGTATTAATAAGGCAGTGTTTGATTAAAAATTTAATTGAGTCAATGATGTTTGATTAATTTTTAATTAAATTCTGCCATATTGATGAAGAGCAACGCCGCACTCGCTCACAAATTTGAAAGTAGCTCAACAAAAATTTTCGAGTGTAAGCCCAGAGTTACGGTGATCAACAATAGATTTCTACACTGGTTTTAATTATTAAAAAAGGAAGAAAAAATTTTGCAACGAAGGCATAGCTGGGAAGACGGATTTATGGTATATGGTTCCATATTCTAGTATAACTCTACCGCCGGCATACATATTTAAACCGAAAAAAATAGTGGAACACTACAAGAGTTTTCCCTTAAAACGAACCAGTTCGTCACGACTTGAACCCAATGTTTCACCCCATTTTTGTCACATATTTTTTTTGTGTTGCAGTGTATCTGTGTGTCTGTACAAGTTTACGTTCACGCCAAACGGCTGAACCGATTTTGATTTAGTTTTTTGACAGGTGACTTGATCGAGAGTGTTCTTAACCATGTTTGAAGAAAATAGGTCCAGCCTTTTAGAAGATACCACATCTTTTCTAGATGTACATATGTATTCTGTTGAATATGTGTCTCTTTGATGCCGTAACTCCCAAACGACTAGACCGATTTTAATTCGTTTTTTTTCGCTAGAAAGGTGACTTGATCTAATATCTTCTACCTCGGGGGTTCTTAAAATGTATAATTTTTGTTATTTTTAAATGAAAAAAAAATCCATTCACTATTTTTACTAAATTAATTAAACTAATGAGTTTAAAAGTACAAAACAAAAAAGTTACAATATCTGGCATACAACGCACATACATATCGTTAGCTAAAATGCAAAAAGGTGTAACTAACAAAAATATAAATCTACAGGGGAAACAAAAAACGAAAAAAAAACTAAACAAACTTGTAGTTAAGTTCCCTTGTTGTTTGTTAATAAAAGCGTCGGTCGTGTTTGATCGCAGAAGTGTAAGATTTTGTCAAGACATGTAGTTCAATGACATTCGTAGTAGAGATGGGAGCGTGTCGTGTTTTTTTTTCGTGATACGAATACGCATGACTCAACCCATAGTATCAGCTCTGGTGGCAGATAGCATCAGCCACCAGATATTTCGTGCGTGTTGTTTAGTATCTTGTTGACAAAATTTTTCGCGTCGTGTTGGAAAAATTCGACAAGCACCCATCTCTAGTTCGTAGTAACCAATCAAAGACTCGATTTTGAATTTTTTGTTAGTTACGCCTTTTTGCATTTTAGCTAATGTATGTACGAGTAGATTTCACAAAAAGGTTTCTTTCAATTTCTTTCAAATACAAACTTTCGATTTCTGTCAAGTACATACAACTGAATAAATTTAACGCTTTTCGTAATGAGAACTATGTACTCGTATGGTTGTATCTATGTATGTATGTATTAATTTTAAATCATTAATATGTATTAAATTGAATTATGTATAAAATAGTGAATTGCTAGTGGGGCAAAGTATTTATTTGCTGAACTATTTTTTTTGTCTATTTAAAATATTTATTAATACCACATAGGCCAAAATTTACATTAATTAGTTTGACACGGCTTGATATTGCAATATCCGTGTGCATACCTGTGTTGTATTTTTTTTTCAAGGAAAATATTACTTACACACACACGTGCACTTACATACAGACATACATAATCAGAAAAAAATCATTTCAATATAAATCAATTATTTACCCAAGTATTTATACCAAATATTTGAAACTTAAAAATGTTGTTGTTTTACTTTGTACCATAAATCACCATAATTTGTTATAAATTTTATTTTCTTTTTCCGTTTCTTTGTGTCCTAATTTTTAGTTTCGTACGGCTTGCCCGATGATGTACATGATCCCATTTACTTGGACAACTATAGAAGATCTATAAATCAGCCCTCAGATTTTTGGGATAAATTGGGACATTTGATTGATTGGATGCGGCCATGGGATCGCGTTTTAGATAATTCAAATCCACCATTTACGAAATGGTATGTTGGAGGTTATCTTAATGCCTGCTACAATGCTGTTGATCGTCATATCAAGCAAGGCAAGGGCACTAAAGTAGCAATCATACATGATAGTCCAGTGACAAATACTGTGCGGCATGTAACCTATCAGGAACTATACGATCAGGTATGTGATCATAAGCACAATTAAAGGTTTAATTGCAATAATTTGTGTTTCTATTTACCACAGATTACAAAATTAGCAGGAGGTATGGCCAGTTTGGGGGTCAAGAGAGGAGATAAGGTAGTCATTTATATGCCTCTTATACCTGAAACGATTATGGCCATGTTGGCAACGGTTCGCTTGGGGGCTGTTCATTCTGTAGTGTTTGGAGGTTTCGCAGCCAATGAACTGTGCACTCGCATAGAACATGCCCAACCCAAGCTTGTGATTGCCGCCAATTGTGGCGTCGAACCGGGAAAGGTTATCTCATACTTGGATATCTTACACAATGCCATTGAAATGTCTAAATGGAAACCAATTTGTAATGTTATTTTCCAACGACATAATGTCATGCAAACGGCTTTGGATGCTCAAAAAGATTTGGATTGGAAGGTGGTACAAAATTTGGGTGGACCCATTGACTGTGTGCCAGTTGAGGCAAATGATCCTCTCTATATACTTTACACATCAGGTACCACAGATAAGCCCAAGGGCGTCCAAAGACCTACAGGTGGTCATCTGGTGGCGCTGATGTATACAATGAAAGCCTTCTATGGCTTGAACACTGAAGATGTTTGGTGGGCTGCCTCAGATTTCGGCTGGGTGGTGGGTCATTCTTATATATGCTACGGTCCTCTTTTGTACGGAGCCACCAGCGTTTTGTATGAGGGAAAGCCAGATAGAACTCCAGACCCAGGACAGTATTTTCGGTAAGTTTTATGAAAATTAACAATTCTAATAAGAACTCAATTAATATAATGATCTCTAAGCATTATAGATCAGCACAAAGTAGCGTCGCTGTTTTCCGTTCCCACTGCTTTTCGTGTCTTACGTCGTGTAGATCCCGAATGCAAATTTGGCCGCGAATACTCTTTAAAGTCGTTGCGATCTATTTTCATAGCTGGCGAACACTGTGATTTGGAAACGAAAAGTTGGACGGAGAAAAAATTTAAAGTGCCAATCTTAAACAATTGGTGGCAAACGGAAACAGGATCTCCGGTAACCGGCACATTCATGGGATTCAGAAACAATTTAAATACACCACCATACAGCACTGGTTTGCCATTTATGGGATACAACAGTAAGTGTTTTTTTTAGTTAATTTTAATTATTATTGTTTAAACTACAGTTGTTTCTAAAGCCGAGATCCCCATATCGGCACAATGTACCGACTTTCGTCGGATCACTAAAATAAAGTCATAAGTAATAAGCTAAATTGGATTTATTTTTCAAGTGATTGAAATATAATATAATCCTGAAGAAGTTAACCAAAGGTTAACGAAATATCGATATAAAAATAAAAATATAAAGAAATTTATAAAATTTACTGACCTAAAGCTTAAAAAAATAGTTTCATTGAACATTGAAATATAATAATATAATTGCACCACACTGCATGGGTAAGAGAGTCACATAGACTTATCCTGGAATTAATTGAGAACTAAGGCTATTTTGGTTTATTACTTATGACTTTATTGCAGTGAGCCGACGAAAATCGGTACATTGTGCCGATAGTAGGATCCCCCGGCTTAAGTACATATATTTGTGATTTGATCAGGCTGAAGTTTGTATTCCTTTGTAAGCTTAATTACATGTGATAATTATTAATAAATATTATGAATACTATAAATATTCTGACAAACATGTAGTAGAACGGAACAACTAGCTGTTTTCGAAGTTCACTACACCTTCATTATTAGCTTTCATTACAAAAAATCGTTCAGGAAATTGAAATACCATGAATCAAAACAATTCAAATATTCCATTTGCCATAAAAATTACGTATATAAAGCAGAAATATACAAAATCTAGTAGAACGGAACAACTAGCTGTTTTCAAAGGTCACTACACCTTCATCATCAGCTTTCAGAAAATTTAAATACGATGAAGCAAAACAATTCACATATTCCATTTGCGATGTTGCGCATATAGAGCAGAAATCTACATCAACTGATACCACACACACTGGATCAAACACAAAGAACGCTGATGATGAAGGTGTAGTAGTGGACTTCGAAAACAGCTAGTTGTTCCGTTCTACTACGTTTTTGTCAGAATATTTAAAATTATCTTTGGTGTTATTTGTTCATTAATAATTACAAAGCAATACGAACCTTAGTAAGTTTTTCCATTTTTTTTTTGCTGAGGCGCAACTGTAAATTACAATATTTTGAAAATTTTTTTCTTTCTTTTACAGTCAAAATTTTGCAGCCTGATGGCAGTGAATGTGAAACAAATAAATTGGGCAGAATTGTTTTTAAGCTGCCCCTGCCTCCCGGTAACATGACTACCTTGTATGGAAATGATGAGCTTTACAAAAAGTTGTACTTTTCTAAATTTCCGGTTAGTATGATCGTGCTTCTCATCTTTTACATATGTATATATGTATATATATGTACATTAGGGGCATAACCAAGAACATCATAATCTTTTGTAATTGTTCTCAAAAATGTTCACGCAGCAATTGTTTTTTATAAACACTTAAAGTGCGGACTTGAACTAGCAAAAATATTATTTTACATAATCTTAAATTATTTCGAGAACTTCTTAATGCAATATTAAATATTCATAATTTTATACGGTGTTTTTTATTTTTTGTTTTAAATAAACATAATTAATTTTTCTTAACAAAAAAAACTCCTTCGCTTTTTGACCTTAGCGGAAAAATAAATATATTTGATATTTTAAAAAATTGTTAAATGGTTATATCCCTAATGAACATACAAATGCTTTCAATAATTATAGTTTTGTCCTAAATATTTTAAATTCCTATAAGTACGAGTATTAATAATAAGATTCATGGAGAAATAATCAGAGCAGAGTAAAGAAGTCGTACGTATCACACTCTAAATCAAAAACAATCACAACTCAAAAATTTTTATCAAAATTCTTTATTTTTTTTCATTATCATTGAAGAAACGAACGAAGAACGGAGCAACTATGCGAGTATAACAAAGTCTGTACTCAGCACCATTCTTCTACCCCCCTTCTCACCAACAAACTTTTGGCGCTTTTTTCGGGTTTTGGCGATTTTTTTGTTTTAGCGTTTTTTTCGTTCTGGCGATATTTTCAGTTCTTGG
Source organism: Tachina fera (assembly GCA_905220375.1). Taxonomy (NCBI): domain Eukaryota; kingdom Metazoa; phylum Arthropoda; class Insecta; order Diptera; family Tachinidae; genus Tachina; species Tachina fera. The sequence continues at coordinate 186,122,830 of LR999963.1, forward strand.
CGATTTATTTTAGTTTAAGGGATTTTTTTAGTTTTGGCAATTTTTGTCGGTTTTTGGCGATTTTTATTTGGCAAATTTTTTCAGTTTTTGGCGATTTTTTTAGTTGTGGAATTTTTTTTCGGTTTTTGGTGATTTTTTTCGTTCCAGCGATATACTTTTTTGGCGATTTACTTTAGTTTTACCGATTTTTTTTAGTTCTTACGCTTTTGTTCGGTATTTAGCGATTTATTTTAGCTTTTGCGCTTTTGTTCGGTTTTTTTTATTTTGAAATTTTTGATTGCTTGCGTTTTTAAAACTTCAAGAGTTTTCCTCTTACATACATACTGAAAATTACATTAAATGATAGAATACCCTTTAATGTTGATTTTTTTAATTTTAGTGTTAATTGGTGCAGTCTTCATTAAAATACACTAACTTTGAATTAGCATTTGAATATGTTTCGTTGCTCGCTTTAGCACACTCTTTAGTTTTTTACTGCCTAGCGGTCAAACTTTTACATATTCTGCAGAAATTTTTGGTGCGTACCTTACAGTTCTCGAGAAAACAGCTGCGACACACAGACAGGCAGACTGAAGGACATCTTAGCAAAAAAAAAAAAAACTAAAGCGTATAAGGTACGCACAGTGGGGCCAAAGGCCCTTTTTTCGCGAATCAATTAATATCTCCACAACTACAATAGTAAGGGTCACTAAATTTTATATGGGTATCGTCTTATAAAAACCGATTGTTCGAATAAAAGCTTGGATGTATAGAAGGGGGGAGACGGGCACTCCCCATACAAAGCAATTCATTATTTTTCCTATATCTTCAGAACTGCAATAGGGAGGCACACTAAATTTGATATGGATTACTCTTCAAACAAACTGCATGTTCCACGAAAATATTACGTGTGTAGCACGGGGAGACGTGTACCTCCCATAACAAAGTAATTATTAATTAATTACTAAACATGATTTTTTGTATATAAGAAATACCGAATCAGGAACGAAATGCATATTAGCGATGCTTAATTAACTAAACAAGCAAAGCTTCATGATTTTTTTTATTCACGCACTCTCCTGTACCTAGATTCAGTAACTTTTATTACGATAAACGTATCGCTATAATAATTATAACGAAAATTTATCAACATATTTTAACGATATTCGCTGTAGGTTTGAGAAAAAAATTAAATCACAAGATCAAATTCATTGAGTTTTTCTTTATTTCATAAGAATTGCTTTTGGCTTATTTTCACATTTTCTATAAAGAAATACCACATAATATTGAATTAAACGGTGAGTAACGTAATAAAGAAATTGCGGAATAAATATGTCGATAAATAGTACGATTTTCTGTTCGCAAAAAGTTACTGAATCCAGGTACTGATGACTTGCCTGCCATTAGATGACTTCGAATACTAATTACAAGCCTAAGAAAGTTAGTTAAAGTCACACACATTATTTTTTAAATTATTATGATATATAGTACAAGCACAATTATGCGTGACTCACACGTGACTCATTTCTAACAAACCATAACACCTGTACATCTCTAGTGAAACCGCATATAACTATGACAAAAACAACAGCAATTAAAGTGTTAGCAGGATTCGTTAAGCACTTATTATTGGCAAACTCAACGCGTGAGGCTATCAGGCGTGTTCTGAAAATCACATTTTTCAAATCACATGTAATTTCAAAAGTATTAATGGTCCTGCAGACTATTTTAAAATCATATACACAGCCCAATCATGAACATTAATTCCGTGCGAGTTTTTTCACTTTTCTCTTTTCTCCAATTATGAATTTGGTTTTCCTTTTTTTTACCAAGTGCGGGAATAAAAACTCCCCGGGAAAAAAGCAGGTATTATGAACGCCGTTGAACTTAATTTTTTCACTAAAAATCTTTCTCTGGCAAAACAGAAGGGAGTTTACATAAAAACATAGTTAATACACAATTAAAACACAATTTGTATACATAAACTTGTATTTTATAGATCTTGTATGTAAAAAAACACAAATAATGCACAAATAAATCATTTATAAACTTATTTTTACATAATTTTTCAAGTTGGTGAATTTTAATAATTTTGTTTACTCGCTCACTCAAATAAAAAGGGAGACACAAAATGTCAACAAACAAGCAAAACAACGAGCTTCGTAATACGGTGATGCCACGTATTAATCTTTTTTGTTCCCAAGGAATTTATGATTGGAGGTATGTTTTCTCGAGAAAATTATTTTCCGTGAGAAGTAAATTCCCAGGGAATATTCATGAGAAATGATATTTCATTATTAATTGCTTAAGAAGTACGTGAAATATAAAATTAAATTTTAAGTTTTTAAATGCAAAGATTGTGCATTTTTCAGAGCTCAGGGTATGTGTTAAGTTTCATAAAAATCCGTTAAATAGAACCACGTGAAATATAATAATAAATTTTAATGGGCGTAGCCCCGCCCAATTTTATAAATTTTTCAAATTATGTAATTACAAGACCAAAGGTGTTTACTTGGTTTCGCAGCAATCAAATCAAATAAAAAAATTGGTGTACGTGTCCCCGCCCATTTTTTTTACAATGGGACCAATTGAAAGCTGTACCCTCTCAGACAAAAAAAGAATGTTTGCCTGGGTCTAAAATGTATCAAGTTATGAAGTTACAATGTCAAAAAGTAGATAAAAAACAGACGAATAGATAACCTCCCCTCCTCCTTTTTTTTAAAGTCGTTTAAAAATATACAGAAGGGATTTAATGAATTCATAAATTTTTAAAATATCTTCTTTTGTACTTATAAAAATGTTTGATATATATGTATATATCTTTTAGGGCTATTACGATACCATGGATGCAGGTTACAAAGACGAAAACGGCTATATATTCGTAACGGCACGGGCTGATGACATAATCAATGTTGCTGGCCATCGCATATCTACCCAAGCTCTTGAAGATGCTGTACTACGCCATCCTGATGTAGTCGATGCAGCCGTGTTCGGTGTACCCGAACCAACTAAGGGCCAAGTGCCACTATGCTTATACATTCCTCGAGAGAATATATTGAAAACAACTACTAAATTATCGGCAGAAATCATACAGAAAATACGAGATGTTGTTGGGCCCATAGCATCATTTCGTTTAGTGGCACCGGTTAAGGCTCTGCCACGTACTCGATCGGGTAAAACCATGCGCAAGGCTTTGGCGGACTTTGCCAAAAATGAACTAGTCATGCTGCCTGCAACCATAGAAGATCCCGATGTATTTGTAGATATTCGCAGAGCCTTACAATGTTTGGGCTATGCCATGAATAGTTCAGACCAACTTTTGATAAGTTCTATTTAGAACCGATATATTTTTATTTACATACATTTATAAATGTTTAGAAAAGTATAATTTATTTTTAATAGAAATGCTTAGTTAAGGATAAAAAAAATGAATAAATTTTTAAATACACACATACATACATACATCAATACACATAAAATCTGCATGAATGAATAGAATATGTGGAAAACTGAAGAAATAAAATTTCGTATAATTTTTTTTTTATATCCATGCAAATTCAAAATCAAATCAAGTGGAAAAAAACGTACATATATACAATGGGAAGTTTGTGGCAGTTTTATAATAGTTTTACACACTTTTTTTAATTTCTATTTTACTCATACATGCATACGTATACACACACACACCCATGCACATGTTTATGTATGTAAGTATGTATGAGGTATGTACGTACCTGTATGTATTTTAAAGCAAATCGTAATAAAACATACTGCAGTAATTTATTTATTTAAATATTATGTAAATAATGTATAGGCTGACGCAAAAGAGGAAATAAAACTAAAACAATTAATTGTGTTATATTCGGTTGTGCCGAAATTTTTACGCCCTTCCATAAGGTACGAAATAGAGAAGCCAAAAAGGCAAAGTACATATGAGGGACAAGTTATGAGCGCTCATCGAAAAGATTGGGTTACTTACTTACTCAGAAAAAAATCGTGCTTACGAAATACCATGAGTAAAGATGGTGCTGTTGACTCAAGTAAATATGTAGTTAGTGTGTTGGCAAAAAAGCAAATGTCGGTCTTCGAGAGCACGAAGTCGTAGTACGATTCACTAACTTTTTTAACGACAATCGCATCGTCAAAATAATTATAACGAAAATTTATAGAATTTGCTATTCAGTAACATTTTTAACAATATTCGGTGTAGATTAATGTCAGCAGTGTCGTTATTTAAGCGACAATTTATGTGCTGTTAATTTTATCGACAAAAATAAACAGAAAATGTCAGCTGAATCTTATCGTTAAAAAGAAGTTTCAGAATCACACAATCGTTATTTTAAGCGGCAAAATATATAGACAATAAATACGATTGCCGGATAGCATATGAACCAGTCTGCGTATAATCATAATTCCTACGTGCACATATTTTCTTTAAAGGCTCAGTTAGCCGACTCTAATGTAATATTGCGTGGCTGAAGTAGTAAGCACGTTGACTACAAAACCGAAGGTCCTGGGTTCAATCCCTGTATCCAACAGTCATTAAAATAACAACACCACGCATTTTTCTGATGTGCATTACTGTCTCGTTGTGTCAGTTGTTGTAGGAAAGTTCAAGTGATGAAGGCGTAGTCACTGGTCACTGATTTATACCGACTTCAGCAGGTACTAATCTTAATGTAACATCAGAGCGCCCTCCTTCGTCGGTATTGTGTAGCAGCATTATCGGCGAAGAAAAATAACGAATAAAAATGGCTACTAAGCACAGCTTTAAAAATTTAATGTGCGTCATTGAAAGCAGAGGCGCTGCAAATCTGCATTATAAGGTGCAAAAACGTAGAATTGTAAAAGAAATAAGCTTTTCTCTATCTCTTTATTGTTACTTTTCACATAACAATATCGATCAGCTGTTTCCTACTGTTGCAATTACTTTACATTACAGTCGGCTAACTGAGCCTTAAAGCAAGTATCTCATAGGGGTGGAAAACTACCGATGACACACTATATCGAGTTAATTTTTTTAGGACTATCAATGTTTTAATTTAATTTATATACCCTCCCCTCCCCCACTGGTCGACGAAACTAAAATAATTGTATGAACAATAAGTGAGATCAGTGGAAGAGATTTTAAGTCATCCGTTTATTTTTGATTATGAAAAGCAACATATTTAAATGTTTTGCCTTTAGTGGCGTATCATTTACAATCGACAGTGACTAAAAAGTATCGATTGTTTGCAAGTATTAATCGATTGCAGAATTAAAACATTGATAGTATCACGTACAGACCAAACCGCTGGACCGATTTTGATTTAGCTTCTTCTGTTTGAAAGGTGACTTCATTGAGAAGGTTCTTAGCTATGTTTGCAAAAAGTCGGTACAGCCGTTTAGAAGATATCACATCTTTTCTAAATATATCGGAGGTTTTTAAAATTTTTAATTTTTGTTATTTATTGAACTGAGAAATAAAATTCTGTTTTATTTTATTTTGTTTAAAAACATTTTGCTTTGAATTTTTGGTGTAAATAAATACATTGTACGAAAATCATACAACTTTGATACTATGACGATAGTATCGTCGATATATCGATAGTTTTCTAATTTTCGATAGTCTTGAATAGATATTGAAATTTTTAGATAGTGAGACTATTGATAATTTTTCAACTCTACTACTTCATTTAAGCGAAAAAAATAAAATAAGCTACAGATAAAAATAAAATTGGCACATGCATATCAAGCCCATTGACTGTCTGTCATACTTATATTCAGCTCTTACTCAGGATATGGATATTTAAAAAATATACGTATGATACTTGGGATATTTATTTATCATTCGCCACCGAAAACATACATTTGTGTACATATATAGAATGGAATGGAAAATGTGTGGGTATGTGCGTGACTGCTTGAAAACATATTTTATGTATGTGCAAATAAAAATAGCCTTGTATATACGCATGAGTAGTCGATTATTAGTCAGAGTATTTTTTTATACTCATGCTCGTGTGTTTAGCTCACACAGTCAATACATTTTAGTTATTGTCGCTTGTAGTGCGTAATTTTAAAAATGTTTATAAACACCCCTTTTCCACACGCAAAGTGTACTTTGCAAAGTATTGATTCAGCTGTGTGAAAGATAGAGGCATTAGTACAGTCTCTATCTGTTGTAAGAAAGGCGGAAAAGGAAATACAAATATCTCTGTTTTCCTACCAGCTGAATTACGAGTTGACCAACAAAAGTTGAAGTGTGTGAACCGGGACCAAGTTCACACACGTCAATTTTTGTTGAGCACCTTTCAATTTATAAGCAAGAAAAAAATTATGGCTTCTCTCTCATGCTTTTTATATGCCATGTACTGCAAGCAGACTTTAGTTTTAATGGCGGTATTCGGTGTTTGATGCCAATTGTCTTGCGTCATTGTAAATGCAAAATATCGTGGCTTTTCCTTTAAATCCAACAACAAAATACACACACAATCCAAAGAACAGCTACGATATTTTGCATTTGCACTTACGCCATTACTTTTATTAATTTATTTTATTTTATTGTTTGTTATAATTCATAAATAAACTATTGTTTGCTTAATTAATTAGTTGACTTTATTTATAGTTGCTTATTGTTGTAATTTTAATAAGTTTTACTTCGGTGGGACACCACATAAGAACAACTACAACAAATTGTTCTTTGATGAACTTTGGAAGACTTGCTTACTTGCTGGTCAATGCACTGCATTGTGCTAGAACTGGGAAAATAGGTCGTGGGGAGTATGAAAGAGGGCATATAGTCTGTAAACGTTCGATTTATATTTTTTTCCTAGACAATAGTGTGATTTTTGAAAAAATACAACCCTGTACCTAGATTCTGTAATTTTTTGCGAACCGAAAATCGTAACATTTAATGTGATTCTTTATTTTTTTTTAGCGATAGTACACATACAATGGTTTACTCGCCGTTTAATTCTATATCATGAGTTATCTCTGTATAGAAAATGTGAAAATAAGCGAAAAGCACAAAGAATAATACAGAAAAACTCAATGAATTTGCTCTTGTGGCTTAATTTTTTTCTTTACCCGACAGCGAATATCGTTAAAATATGTTACTGAATAGCAAAGTCGATAAATTTTCGTTATATTTATGATAGCGATACGATTATCGTAATAAAAGTTAGTGAATCGAATTTGCATGCTATCAACATACAAATTCGCAAACATTTTCTCTCGATTCGAATTACAGAGTAGACCCCCTGGTACAGGTATGATGTCTATGGAAATTTTCTACATACAATATCAATTCATCAGACCAGGGTTGTGTTTTTTCGTAAGTCATGCAATTGTGTAGGATAGTAAATCATTTCCTTAATGAAGCACTTGTTGTGCCTAAAACTCATTAGAAGACATTATATTATAGCAGTGATAGAACAGGAGTTTGACTATGTTTTATTCCTAGAATAAGTCACATTGCTCCAAAAAAGAAACGCTGTCGCATAGTGCTATCGACAATAGACTGTGCTTTCTTGCCACATTTCAAAGTCCATTTTTTTATTCATTTAGCACGGATCATGGGATGCTACTCCAGAGACAAAAGCTAAAATTACCATGATAGAAACAAATTTTACTTAAATTTACACATATTAACGAGTATAATGACAATAGCATCTCATAGTGTATAGTAGAGGGCTGCGTAAACAGTCTTGAAATGTAAATACTTCTTGTTTTTTTAGAATTCAGAAGACCTTCTTGGTGCATGCCTTATTTAAGGACTCTTTCGTATAAAATATACGATACACATTCCACACTCGCTTCTATGAGAAGGGAGAAGAGAAGGAGTGACATGTTTTTTTTTCAAAGCAAAAACAAAATCTATTAGTTTGAAGTCCTTCCAGAATCTCTGGCGAAAGAAGCAAGAACAGAAGGCCTGCACCGCAATGACAATGTGTGTAGAAAAGATATGAGTATGGAATGGAGCGAGCAGGCCTTGTGCATTCAAAATAAGGGGTACAGAGGCCTTCTAGAAGGCATCCCTACTCCTTCTAGTTTCCGCTGGGCAATAATAAATGATGTCGTTTAATACGCGAAGCACGATGGGTGTATTGATGTACGTGTATATTAGTGTCAACAAGCGATGGCGCGAAGACTCTTAGTTCGTAACAAACACTCAAACGAATTTGTGTTGATGCATGCATGCTTGTTATTTTGCATATTGTAGGTTTGAGTGTGCGTGTAGGATGTAGAAGTCCCGGTTCACACACTTCAAATTTTGTTGAAGCTGTAAGGAAGACGTAAATACAAATATCTCTTTTTATACAGCTGAATTACGAGTTGATCACCAAAAGTTGAAGTGTGTGAACCGGGACTAAGCTATTATGTGCTTAAGGGTGGGGTTTTTAAAGCAAGCGCACGCAAATAATGTCAAATTAAGGATCATGCACACAACATGTGTGCGTTTGTATACGAGCCCATGCGTATAAAGAAGCAAGCATCACAAATTTTTCCATCACGAAGTATTTTCTTCTTTACTACTATACCTGCAATAACTGAAAGAAATGTCTTACCAACAATGTTGTTTAGCGTTTGTTTTAGAAAACTTCGCTGCAGTAAAGCATTTTGAAAAATCCCTCATGTCTAAAAAGTTCTTGTAAGTGGTCTTGCGCAGGTGTCTAGTGTACGAGTATACGAATATCTATATTTAAGTAACATATTAAACTAATTTTATTATTTACCTCCAATACATGCTATTTATTATGAACCATTAATGTTAAGATATGTAGTTTATTATAAACATTTTTACAATCATAAGAAAAGAAACCCCCAGACAACTAACTGAAATTAAATTAAAGAATAAAAGGACCTCTACCAGAGATAAACACATTTATTTCAAATTTGATGAACATGAGAGGAAACTGCAGTAAATCAGCAATCTTAATACTACAAAACTTAATTTCAAACATGGTTTTTTATAACTTTAGTAAATTTTATGAAATTTATTAATTTTATAATGTGATATTGTATTGTCTCATAAGAGCAAATATAAATATTGATAGTTAATATTAACTAAATAAAATATAAAGTATGCACTAATAAAAAGTAGCAAACAGTGACTTTAATAGAAGTTTGAGAACAATCAAAAAGATAAAAGTCGAGTATGTGTGTTATTAGCTTTTTGTATAATTCATGAGGGTGTTGAAAAGGACATTAAAGGACTATTAAACAATCACACAAAACCCACACACAACGCATCAACAATTCATAAACCTCACCACCATTTTTTTTGCTTGAAATCTTCATTATATTAAACTCAATTACTTATATACACAAAATTAGATAGAGTCTTACGTGAGTGGCGTTTATGTGTGTGTGTGTATGAAATTATCTGTGTATCCTGTTTGAAAGTGTGTCACACTTTGTACCGCCTATAAGCAACAAGTTGTCTTGTCGTTTTATATCGTTTTTTTTTCACGAACACTCCTCTAGCCAATAGAACGGCTGCATATTTCCTTCGAAGGATGCTGTGCTCTAAATACAAATAAAAGCAGTTGTCCTTTCGTCAAAATTATCAGTTAAGCTTACGAATTCAACAAGTGAACAACTCAAGTAACCAACTCTAGGCTCATTTTTATTTCTAAACTAAATACCAACTTCAATTATTTATGAAAATGTAAGTGTTATAAATAAAGTGAAAAATAACTGATTCATATAATAATTTTTAAATATTTTTTCGAAGTGCAATTTTTTTTACGAGCAACGAAATTTATTTTCTAATAACAATTATTCGTTTGCTTAAGTGAAAATTCTCAAGGAATACGGGGTTTTTAAAATTTCATGATATCGAGTCATAACCGCCAAAAAAGCTTAACAGACACATTTTTGGACCTCATTTTTTTTTAAGAAAATCGATTATTTACAATCGCAAATAATCAATTTTTGGATTTTTTTTAGGTGTTATGCCACGATATATATGAATACCGAATTGTTAACTTAATATAGATAAGGCCCTAACTCATTATTTTATTTTAAAAAAATAATGAGTTAAGGCCTTTTTATATTAAGCTAATGAAAAGTTTTAAAATAAATTTAAGTTGATAATTCAACATTTTTCTTTGTGAGTGAATTTCAGCGATAGAATTTGTTTCTCTTTGGTAATATATTGATCCTAAGGATTTCATTTCGTTCAATATTTTATGCAAATTGCTGAAAAGTAACAAAATGATGGAAAATGAATCGATTACTGCACAGAGTACACAGTGCCTAATAAATACCTCATAAAATAGAACAAAATTAATAAGATATCTCTATGGTTTTTTTTTCAATAAGGAGATCTTATTAATTTCATAGAGAAATCTTGTAGTTTTTATTACGTTATCTTATTGATTTTTTTAAAAAGGTTTTCTTCCTGATTTTATTAGGCAACCTAATAAAAAATAAAAAAAATTGTTATATCTTTATTCTTTGTACTTATGTATTTTCATTTAAATGTATGTATGTATTATATTTAGATGTTACTTATTATACATATGTACATATTTATTACTTGGGAGGAGACAAGTATTGAACCAGTAACCTTCTGACTTCTGATAGACAAGAACTTTAACCAATATGCTAACAAGCAGCTTGAATTCGCGCTAAAATTATGGGACAAATATGCTTCAGTGATGGGAAAATTGGTACTATCGTACTTTTTCGATACTATGTTACATGAAAAAGTACCGTAGTACTCCCGCAACACATTTGATACTCTCACGGCCAGCTTAGAAATGCAAGAATTAAATTTCTTTTTCGACACAAAACTTTATTAGTAAAGATATTATAGAAAAGTGTAACTACCCAATAATAATTAAATATAAACGAAACCATAGTCCTCGTCCAGACTTGCAATTTTTGTTGCAACAATTTTTGAGTTTTTAGGTGAGAGGGGTGAGAAGATTGGGGAGGGTAAAGAGTTTCATGTGCTCGGTAATTCTCTTTTGTTTTGAAATTCGCAGTTGTTAATTTAAAGTTTGTAGGTGTATTTGACGTTTTATTTTATTTTATTTGTTCAGTTGCATGAAAAAAAAACAAAATGTAACAAAAAGTAAAAAGAATTGTTAATTTTTTAGGCACATATATGTATATGTTGTGAAATAGAATTTTTTTATATTTAATTGCAAAACTAGAATTTGCTATAGTGGACACTTATGCAATTTCAAAGCAGAATTTTAAAAAACGGCAGCAACAAAAATTGCAAGTCTGGACGAGGACATATTTTATTCAATGATATTTTCTGTGGCACAGAAGTTGATCTACACATACGTATATAAACAGAAATCATGTTGAAACAACTGTTTTAAATCAGTTTAGCTAAAATTGTAAAAAGCGTATATGGCAAAAGTGGACTTTGACAATGAAATGGTAGTTTCATTTAGTAAGTTTCCCACTGAAAATGTTTTATTTGGTAATTATACTACTTTTAATTAAAATGTTTCCAAGCGAAAAGTAAAATTTTTAAAACATCAACAACCAATATAGAGCATTGTCTGATATGGAACAAATGAACCCATTAACAACAGAAAAAGATTTATTGAAGTCTAAAAACTGTTTTTGTTATAACTTTAACATTTATACCTACCCAGGCAGAAAGCGACAATCAGCACGAAGTTGCTACGATAGGCTGCGGGTAGGGTACAACTAACATCACTACAACATCTGTTTACCAAAATTTCAATGTACTTCCGTCCTTCGATTCTACTTTTCAATGTTGTCACAATACTCTAAATAACAATTTATAAAATTCATAAGGTCGTCAGAATAGAAATTTCCAAACTGTTGTAGCAGTAACGGATTATTGTAAACAGGGTATTAAAAACTAAAGTAAAATGTTTGTATTTACGGTGTTGTAACGGGGTATTGGAAAACTGACGATGCATTTTTGTATATACAGTGTTGTAGTGTTATAGTATTACTAAAAACGTGGTATTTGTAAACGTAAAGTCGTACTTTTGTGTTTGCAGTACTGTGGTGTTACAAAAATTTTAGAAGAGTTGTAATTTAGTATTATAGTGTTGTGGTTGTACATATTTTTGGCGCAAAATTACTATTCCTGCCCATATACATATGTATGTGCATATGTACATACATATATGCTTTGTGTTCCCTTTTTATTTATTTGTAATGAATTTTAAATAATTTTTTTTTAATAAAATATAAATTAAAAAGTAATAATTTTTGGTACTTTTGGCATCAAAAAAGTACTCAAAAAAATTATTTTTGATAACAAAATGCAAATCTCATTTCCCATCACTGATATGCTTATACCAGAACGAAAAAGATCATGAAAAAAATTGTCTCTATGTTTATTTATAGAGATGAAATAACAAGAAACCTAATAAGATCAAGATTTCCTTATTAAAAAAATTAATAAGATGCTTTACAAATAATCATATAGAAACCTAATAAAAACAATAAGGCAACCTAATAAAATTAATAAGAAATCCCTATAGTTTACAATTTATTTATTTATTTATTTATTTATTTACCTATTTCATCTACAGAATAATATTCTTACAGATTACTTGAAAATTAATTATAATATTTAAATAACCAAAGTTTGAAAATATTAAAGCTAACATTAAAATTTAAATACACAAATGTAAGCATCTTGCAATAGGCTCATTTTTTTCATAATTTGATCTAGAAAAATTTTCTTCGAACATGCGATTACATCTTAAGTCCCTTGGAGGGCAATACAAAATAAAATAATTTTTAATTTCAAGGCAATCAATATTGTCAGATAAAACATTATAGGCAAATAACAGAGAGGAACAAGACCTACGATCTTCTAGCGATTGAATACCCAATAACTTTCTTCTTACATCATAAGGTGGAAGCTCATATGGCCAAATTAACTTTAAAGCAGTCTTAGTAAAAATTTTTTGAATTCGCTCAATACGATTACAAGGGCCCAAATGATAAGGATTCCAAACAATAGAACAATATTCTAATGTACTACGAACTAAAGAAATATATAAAGATTTAAGGGTATATACATCATTGAAATCTTGAGAATTTCTTCTAATGAAACCAAGCATACAATAAGCTTTTGAAATAATGTAATCAATATGGTCAGAAAATGTTAATTTATTATTATTTATAAGAAAACTTAATAGAATCAAGAAGATTTTCTCTGTGGATTGTTTTTTTGGTGCCAAAAATAACGGAAATTTAGTAAAAAAAAAAAGTTGTGAGTAATAAGATTTCTTCTTGGTTTTATGTGGTTTTCTTCTTGATAAAATTATTAAGATTTACCACGTAAAAACAATAAGGAATCTCTATGAAAAAATCTTCGCTTCTTTCTGCTGGGATAACCCTTAGCCTAAAAACGTTTCATAGAGAAAATCTTCTGGATTCTAATAGGCAGTTTTTTCTCTGTGTGACGTAATCATCAACTATATGCATGGTTTAATATCTCATAACCTTAATAACAAAACAATGTAATATCAAAAAAACCGCATCCCATTCTTCTCCCTCGTATCATGAATAAACTCAGACCTTCTGAAAGAATAATTTCGTAGTGTAAACCGTGACTTAGTTGGCGCTTGCTTTCAAATATTTCATTAGGGGCCATTAGTGCAATTAAAAGGTTTAAATATTTTAACATTTTATTTAATGAAAATTGTTAAATAATAAAAAAAAGTCTATAAAAATTTCATAATATAAAATGATACATACTAAAAAATTAATCAAACAAAAAAGAATTCACGGTATACAAATAAAAAAAGAGCAAAATATTGTTCATGAACCTGCCCTATTGATTGATTAAAGTACACATAGAAATCGCAAATTAGAATATTCGTCTACGGTGCCCATTATTGTGAAGAAGTTTGGATTAGGTTGAAGAGAGGCGCGAGATATTTAGTCGATTACACATTTCAACAAATCCAAAAATATTTTTGTATTGTGCAACATTTTAATTTAGAGCTTTACTAGCCTCAATTAGTACACATTCATTTAATGTCTATTAAATATTTATGGAAGTTTTATTTAAGAATAGTTTCTATTTCACTCTACTAGTTCAATTAAATTTAATATGTATCAAGATTTATTTACTTCATAGTTAATAATAATAAAATTAAGAAAATATATTAAACTTAAAAACAAAAGTTTCACTGTGTGACCACTGACAGCCCTGTCGGAATCTAAGTTAACTTTAAACTAAATTTAAGTTAACTATTTCGCAACTATAGCTGACTGACACTTGGATTACTTTCCAATGGAAACAACTAACTATTTTAACGATGTCCGAGGCGGTAGTAAATTATCTCACTTTGCAGTGCTGAGTCAGCACTACTTTTCAACTAACTTAAAGTTGATATTATTTAAGTCACCTGGGAGTCAGTAAATTAAAAAAAAATGTTGCTGGGGTTTGAACTACGTATCATCATACTTTGTATAGTTAACGCGCTGCTATCAAGCTGAAGTACCTACTCAAATAATAACAGCGCAATTTTAATATGAAATTGATATGATTTTAAAAGTAGCTGAGAGTAAATTTGTTGGCTCTCACCATATCCGATTGCGTACTCAACTTAAGAATAAATTTTGGATCAGTTCTGGATGACATTGTAGTTATCATTTAGTTAGTCTATAAAAATTTAACTATAAGTTGATTATTTTTGTAGTCAACCACACATTCTCCGACAGGTAGTGTGCAGTTGTGAAAGAAAATTTAAAATTATTTCGCAGCAAATGTTTCATTGCATGGACGAGGTTTGTGGTATTGATACAAAACTGTCAGCAAAGAGATATGAAATAACTTTTATTATATTGATGAAAAGTTGTCATCACTTTCAACGTCCTTTTTTGATGAATTTTTGCCATAAAATTTATTCCGCTTGCTGATTTTTCTGAGGTCGTTGTAACATATTGATGATACAAGCGCTTTCATTGTCTTTGATAAACAAAATTTATGTAAGGGTTTTCATCTTAATGATTAATAGTGTGACGGGGTTAAAAACGAAGACATATGTCAAATAATTTGACCTGGTGTCAAATTATGTTACGGCTATGATTGATGAAGCTATCGATATACTGCGAAATTTTCTTATGAAAAGTATGGCTCATACTAAAGCAATGAAGCTTTTAAAGGTACCCACACACTTGCAATATTATTGTGCAATATATATGTAAATGGATAAAGTCAAAAGCCTTTAAATTTATATTGCGCAAGAAGACATATTTTGTAATGTTTTGACAATACTGTGCAATAACTTTTTTTTCTTAATTATTTAATTAAAAATTATTTAATTTGCTGCGATTTTGTATGTATCTAGTATGTATTACGATAAATTAATTTTAAAATCTCTTAAACGCAAATGTTTGTGTGTAGATTTTGTATATTTTTACTTATCGAAATCGGGATTTTTTTAATTTTTCGATACATTAGATGTTCTTCTAAGGAAATATACAACAAACTCGATTTCAAAAAATAATGAATTATAAGGTGACTATGTATATGTATTAGTATCAGACCTGGGAAATTTGCATTAAATAAGGTAATGCATTGAGCATTTTCCTACATTAAACCAAATCAATGCCAATGCAAATTTATTGAATTAACAGTAAATCGTATGCTTTTAATGCATTATTTTTTCCATTGAATTAAAATCCCCTCAAAGTAATGCATTAATATTGCATTGGCATTAAATTTGATATTTTTAATGCACTATTTTTTGCATTGAATTAAAATCTCGTCAAGGCAATGCATTAATATTGCATTGGCTTTAAATCACACGTAAAAAATGCACTAATTTTGCATTAGCACTAATAAAGTAATGCAATATGATTCCATTTTCACTAAAACATATTGTGCACACAAAATTAAATAAAGGGTGAACAAAACAAATGAAGATTAAAGAATACAGTAAAGTTCACATTGAGGCCACCTACATATGAAACATATTCATTGAACATACATATCGCACTTACGGCCCTTTCCAGAATGTACAATTAAAAGCGGAGAGGGACTTTAACGAGAAGTTTTGTATGAAGAACTGTCAGTTAAAGTTCACGTTAACTCTTAATCATACATTGTGAAAAGGAAGGTTAATCAACAAGGGAGTATTAAGTCAAAATTTTCAGTAGAGACGAAAAACTGTTTGTGGTTACATTTTAGGAAAATTTAAAAATCCAAATACATCATGGTGAGCAAATTTCATTTGAAAATATATGTATGTACATTGTTTTTATTTTAAAACCACTTACATTTCGTATTAAAATCATAAAGTAAAAAAAAATTTATCAACAAAAGAGTGATTAAAATACGTTGAAATTTTTTCAGTAGATAGATATTGGTGTTGTTAGTTGGTTTCCTGCAAAAAGTGAGATATCAAAAATTTTGACTTAATACCCTCTTGTTGATTAAGTGAGATGTATATGTTCAATGAATATTTTTCATTTGTAGGTGGCCTCAATGTGAACTTTACTGTATTTTTTAATTTTTATTTGTTTTGTTCATCCTTTGTTTAATTTTATTATGTAGAATAGGTTTTAGCGACAATGCAATCATATTGCATTACTTCATTAGTGGTAATGCAAAATCAGTGCAATTTTTACTTATGGTTTAGTGCCAATGCAATATTAATGCATTACCTTGAAGTGATTTTAATTCAATGCAAAAACTAGTGCATTAAAAATATCAAATTTAATGCCAATGCAATATTAATGCATTACTTTGAGAGGATTTTAATTCAATGGAAAAAGTAATGCATTAAAAACTTACGATTTAGTGTTAATTCAATAAATTTGCATTTGCATTGGTTTTTTTTAATTTAATGCTAATGCAAAAGTAATGCATTTTGCCCACGTCTGATTAGTATATTGCAAAAAAAATTGCGCAATATACATATTTTTTTTTTGGAATATTGTGCAATTTATTGAATACATAGTGCGCAGCACAATGGCAATAATAAAGCAATAAGGTACTCAATAATATTGCATAGTCTTTGCCTTGAGAGAAGTCTAGCTGAAGACGTCATGATGTGCCGAATCGCCGAACTTGTGACCGGCGGTTGTGGAATCGATTTTCGAAATTTTTCTTTACTTTATTATTTATTCAATAGAATTTATAATTGGATTTGCAAAATTTAATAAAGAAATTAAATAAAATATGTATATCTAAAAAGTTTCAGCCAAAAACAAAACTGCTCAAAGTACGGTCACACTTGTCAAACATTTGCCCAAAAAAGCATAACCACTAAATGCTAATGAAAAATCTTTCAATTCAGAGAAAAGTTTGTCAAGTTAAAGAGTAACCATTAGTGTTGGATTCTATGACATTATCTACTAGTTGTGTTCGAAACTGTTTAATTTGATAAACAAGTGTCTGGATCAAAACTTTTTTCATTAATATTTGACAAGTGTGGCGGTAAATTTAGAGATATATTTTGTTGAAAATGTCTCTTACAAAAAGCAAGTTTAACTTTTATTGTTCAATTGAGAAACTAAATGTGTACATAAGTACAGTGACCTCGCGAAAACGTGAATACTCGAATACATGAACGACTCGGAAACGTGAACAATTTAATTTTTACATTGAATAATCTAAAACGTGAACAAAGTCTGAAAGTTCTAAAACATGAACAAAGTTTGCTTAATTTTTTCGTTTTATTTTTTGAATTTGTTTTTAGTTTTGGGAATCCCAGAACACATTTTTATGTTTACGTCGATTTTTTTGCAACAAATATATGCATAAACATGTTTACGTGGTACTATATGGAAAGAAAACGCCGTACTAAAAATGGTTCAACAAAACACATACCAGAAGAAGATGACCGATTTCTGTGTGCAAAAACTATTGGGAAACTTAAAATAAGTCCCAAATGAAATACGTCCAAAAAAATTAAATAACTCCTAATAATTTTTGCATACAAAATTCATAAAGAAATTATTCCCAACGCATTGGGAAATATTTAATTTTTTTTTGTTGGAAGCTATTTCGACTTATTTCATTTTCTTGTCATTAGGAATTATTTCATTTCTCGATTGGTAGTTATTTAATTTTTCATTTATTTTATGATTGCTTTCTTCAATATTAATGTCATTTTATAAGAGTTCTTTCTCGATAGCGCTTACTTATTAGGACTTATTTCATTAAAGTATATTTAATTTTTGTTGAAACCCATGTCTTGGGCCGTATTTAATTTTTTGGGATTAATTTTTTTACTTTTTTCAATTTTAGCAATTGGAAGTTATTTAATTTTTTCTGATTGGGATTTTATTAATTTTCGTTGGGAGTTATTTCATTTGGAACTAATTTCATGTTAGCCAAAATCCGTCCTCTAAAGGGATATGAGTTGTTTTTATTTATTTTATTTTATTTATATGAAAAATTCTAAAATTTTTTTATATTCAAAAAATGTATTTGTTGTTAGTTTAACACCTTTAAATGCAACGAAGTGCTGCTAAATTTCATATTAGCTTTGATACGCGTTAAAAAAATAAAATATTGAGATCAGCATTTTATATTATTTTGGTAAGGTGAATAATAAATGTTAAAATTTTAAATTTACCAATTTTAATATCTGATATTGAACTGTATGTTCGAAGTTATCACTTGGAAGTTAACTTTGCTATTTTGTTCTAAAATTTTCTCAATCGAAAACGTGAACAAATTTGAAAACGTGAACACCCTTGGTAGAAATTAGTTCGCGATTTCACTGTATATGAAAAATGTTATCTAATTTTCAAGCCTAAAATTGTTGGTCTAAATAATCGATTACACTTTAGTTTGTGCAAATTTTCAATTGTTTGATATTGTGAACTAAATATGTACCTATAAGGTGTAATAATCTTTTGTGAGGCAACCGCATCACGTTTCCTCAAAAGAGTGCATGAGTTTCTGATTTTAATGCTGAGCCAAAAACAAATGTATGCACATACATACGTACATACATAAATATGCATATATGTATGTATGTAAATAAATGCAAATGTTGCATGTAACAGAATGAAACTATTACGTCGAAAGAATAGTAATTTAATTTGGAAAAATTATATTAAAAGAAAGAATAGTACATAATTTAATTTAGAAAAATTATATTAATATTTTAAAACTTCAATGTCATTAATGATCCCTATAAAAAAATACATAACTAAAAAGCTAACATGTTGATTAAAAGCAATATGTCTTCATTTAACGTACATAAATATATACAAACGCGCATCCTGTATAACTCACTCACACCTTTGTTAAAAACTCTACATATCCTATTTATTTAATTTATGCTTTGTTGCTATTTCAGCTTGGCAACTACAAACATACATACATACACTTAGTTCATTGTCATGCTGACTACTACTAATACTACTGCACTGATGTTGATGCTCAAGACAATCCATCCACTTGTTACTTTGCGTCAATCAATGCTAATATCTTATGTCTAACATTTAGTCCTTTTATCAGGCTGAAGGAAAAAAAGACAACACATAATAGATAAAAATTGTCAACATGCTTCAATGCAATTTACACTCCTTAAGACTTAATGCGACTAAAGACAAATTTGTTTGTCTTTCGTTAACAACAACAACATTCCCCAGTCTACAAAACAATACAGATTATTGTTTTCCTTTTCCCGTTTAGAATTGTTTTTGTGAAGAATGCGGATGTAAAAAGTGTGTAAACAATTCGTTATTTAAAAAAACGCCAAAAGGTGCGATTAAAAATAATTAGATTGTATTCACAATTACTTATTATTTCAAGGGCTTGATTAAAGCTTTTCAATATGCACCATCCAAAGGTCATGTCTGTTAAGCAAACACTGTTGTAACAATTTGTTTGTTCTTTTATTTCAGGAACTTGATTAAAGCTTTTCAATATGCACCATCCAAAGGTGATGTTTGTTAAGCAAACACTGTTGTAACAATTTGTTTGTTCTTTTTTCTACTTTGTGTTTATGCCTTTAACATTTGGACAGACCGAACGATCAGGTCGTACAATAGCTACAGTGTCCCAACAGTTGTATCCAGGGCTGTCAGATATGGCGATTTTTCAACTTGTTTGTCGTCCAAATTTTTGGTTTGTCGACATGGCAATTTTTCTGGCGACAAATAAATTTGTTGGCGATTATGGCGATTTTTTAACAAAATTGAGTAGTTAAAAAAAATCCTACCAAAACTCGTCTGCAAGAAGTTAAAACAATTTGATTTTGCTGAGTTTTCTTATGTTAATTATATATAGTCATTAATGTGTTTTGCATTTGGATGAGAAAAATTTACAAGAAATAACTTTTGATACGATCGTTTTATAGAAATGTATATTAAAAAAGTGTTATATAAAAAAACATTTATTATCAAATATTTCTACATAAAACTGATTTTTGGCAATTCGGAAAAAATCTGACAACCCTGGTTGTATCGGTACTTCCTACGTATTAATTATTAAATTACGCTCATAAATAACTTCCTCTGAAGTCCTATAAATAAAACTACATGAAAATGTATACGCTCATGGCGAAAAAAAGGCAAATAATTGTCCAGTGCCTTTAACAGCTGTTCTCTTAGCTCAAAACTAGACCAGGGGTCGAATCGTCATATCCGTGAACGTACAACTCGTCACGTAAAAATACCATTTTCGGATTATGATACACGTGAACGTACTGAATTCCCATCCCTGGACTCAAATCGCCACATCCGTAATCGTATCGACAATCGTACGAAAACAAATTAAGTGATACGTCAATCGTATAAGCTGAATGGGATTTCAGTACGTTCACGTATGTATGTCATAATCCAAAAAAAAATTTTTTACGTGACGATTTGTACGTTCACAGATGTGAAGATTCGACCCCATATTTTGTGTCATCGTAATTATATCTTAAGTGCAACTTAAATGGGTTAAAACGTAGTCCTCGACGCCAGACAGGATTTGGTAAATAGCGTCCCATGTGACATTTACAATGCTTTCTCAATGTACGTACGTATGATTAAATTCCTTTGCCCAAAACTTTCTATATAGCCAAGTGTACCCTCCCTGGTCTTGTTTGTAGTGTTGCCATGTGTCCTTTTTTCCCCGGATGCTATACTCTTCTTGTGGAGAGTCCGGGCATAGTCATACTTCTTTTTTAACAAGTGTCTGGAGTTGTCCTAAGTTTTTTGCTTTTTATCCATATTTTTTATTTTTTTCAGAGTGCGGAGAGTGCTCGAATTAAACTTGCTCGCAAACGAATTCAATTCCAGCGAGTTTTATTTTTTGTATGAAAAAGAGCTACTCTTGTGTGCTCGCGATTTAAAAAAATTAAACTCGCGAGCGCATTTAATTTTTGAGAGTCAAAAATAAAACTCGACTCGCGGGTCGAGTTAAAAAGAATTATTCGCGAGTTTTGTTAATTTTCTTTGCTTATGCAAATTTATGTTTTAGTGCTGCTTTTTTTCTATCTTTATGTAGCTCGACATTAGTCGTTCGTAATAGAAAGTTGTCATATAAAGATTATCGGAAACCAAAAGAACCAGGAAAATAATAACACAAGCCCACAAAAAAGTTTTTGTGCCGTTGTACATGTCGTCGGTTGGTTATTGGTTTGCTGCAGAGATATTGTATTTTGAATATAATGTGCTGCAAGCCAATAACCAACTGACGATTTACTTCTTATGTTGCTTGAGACGCTGAACTCAAATTTAACATTCATTTCTGTCCACAAAAGCCATGATACACTACCCTACACAATCGTGCGATTTTTTAGAAAATACAACCCTGGTATAATGGAGTCTATGAAAATGTTCAAACAATAATAATTCATCGTAGGTCGTGCTATTGTGTAGGATAGTGAGTCATGACCTTTAGCTCTAATTCAAAATTTCGTAACACATAGTTTCGAAAATATTGAATTATTTGTATTCAGCCCAATCATGAATAACAATTCCGTGCGAGTTTTTTCACTTTTCCCTCTTCTCCAATTATGAATTTGTTTTTTCCTCATTTTTACCAAATGTGGGAATAAAAAACTCCCCGGGAATAAAAGTATGTATTATGAACGCCGTTGAACTTGCTTTTTTTCACTAAAAATCTTTCTCTTGCAAAACAGAAGGGAGTTTACATAAAAACATAGTTAATACACAATTAAAACACAATTTATATATATAAACTTGTAGTTTATAGTTCTTTTACGTCGAATAACACAAATAATGCCCAAATAAATAATTTATAAACTTATTTTTACATATTTTTTCAAGTTGGTGAATTTTAATAATTTTGTTTACTCTCTCACTCAAAAAAAAGGAGAAACAAAATGTCAACAAACAAGCAAAATTACTCTTTTTTGTTCCCAAGGAATTTATGATTGGAGGAATGTTTTCTCGAGAAAATTATTTTCCGTGATAAAGAAATTCCGAGGGAATGTTCATGATTGGGCTGATTGTGTAACTTGTAAATTTTCAAAATTATAAAAAATACAGAACTCTATTTTCATGATTTCTCTTCAGCTTCACAAAAATTGCAATTGATCATTACATTCGATTGATATTGTTTAGTTGTTTTTTTTTAAATTTCATTTCTTATAATTTATTTTTGAAAGTATGTTTTGTTTGTTTTGAGAATGATCTTTGGAATAAACGGATATTTCGACGAAAAGGACAACTGTTTTCCCATTTAGGGGAGCCCAAAGCTTCTATTTCTGAATAAAGACGGGTACGGAAGCAACAATTGCGATGGCCTAAGTACTGTGCTCTATACTTAGCGAACAGCAAAAGTCGACTTGTTTTCAACGAACTAAGTATGTAAGCCAGTCAAAACAGTATACGAGTACAATAACAAACTTGAGGCAATCGTTAAGGCAACCAACACAATATATTAACATCAATTTGAATGAGGAGTGTGGTTGGATTACACAATAAATAGTCCTTAAGAAACATATTCTATATTTATTATTGTACTAACTTTAAATTACACAGAAAGCTTAAGTAATAATTTTATTACATAGAATTATATTCCATTAAATAGAAAGATTTAAGAGCCGTTTTTTCAATGAATAGAAGTGTTGCAAAAAAAAGCTGCTTTTCATATGAATTTTAAAATTAATAAATTCGCAAAGAGTAAAAAAAATATACAAATACAAAACGAAAAAAAAGCTTCTTACTACTCTGTTAGCTTGAAGTGAATAAAATTTTTTCCATCTTCAAGCATTACAAATGCTTCCTTTTTTATTTAGATAATAAAAAAATGCAGGAATATCATACTCCTGTTAAATTATACTATATATTTTTCTTTCCTTTATTTTGAATTGTGAATCAAATTACTTTGTTTTTGGCGTTTCTTTATGAAATAAATACGAACAAAGAAAACACGTATAACTTTTCATTTGTTTTATTTAAATTCCCTCAACGTATTGGGGAAAATGAAAAATGGAAAAAATATTTACATAATGCATTTGAATTAATATCCTTGCATACATAAAAAGTTTTTTATAAATAATGTAACAAAAAAAATCATAAGTTCAATTAATCTTGCTTGCAGCAAGCTGAAACAATTGGGGTATTCAAATGGTACTCATAAATTAAAACGTTTTAAAGTAATAAAACGAAAAAATATGATAGCTGCTCTCAGCACCCCGTTTAATTTACAATCATAACTATTGTATTTATTTGTATTTTGGTTTTCTCTTTCTCTGTCTCTCTCACGCATTTCTACATGTAATTATAAACATAGCTGAGAAAGTATTATTGCTTTATGACCTTTTTGTTTGAGCCATAACAATTTTTTTAAACCGTCTTAAAATGTTAAGACATTATGACACTTAAGACACCCTTGTGAATACCCCAAATATTATTAATTGTTTAATACAATTCTCTTTACAATTTTTCATTTTCATTAAGGATGTCGAGTCAAATTGTATCCGCTGCTGCCTGTGCCCTTATCTTAATTGCCACATTATCATCATCAGGCTATGCTGCTACAATGGCTCCTCTATGCCAGCCCGGCATCATTGAGGAAATGCCTGTACACATTAAGAAAGTTTGCTTGGCTCTAGAAAATTCTGATCAATTATCGACTGTTTTAAAATCCTATATTAACAATGAGGCTGCTAGTAAGTAATTGTAATATTAATTTTAAATAATTAACGCATTTCTGTTGTCTTTTTAAGCTTTGGTATCCAAATCAGATGAACTCATTAACAATTACGGCAAGCGTACCGATGTCGATCACGTTTTCTTGCGCTTCGGCAAAAGACGTTAAATTTATTCAAATCCATAATAAATCTAAACCAATCCAGCAGAACCCAAACAAAAACAACAACTAATGGCTAATGAAAAAATAATTTTTATATAAACGGACATTTGAGCGAAATTGGACCATAACATTTGTTTGTAAAAATAATTATTATAACGAAAAAAAAAACGAACTTGTAGTATTAACACAAAAACTTAAATTGATCTCTTTGTAATATTACAATAACACCACCATGTATCTATCTTATCCACCTACACCTCTTTATTTAAGACGTCAAGAAGTTTGTGATTTCTATATCTACACTTTTATTTAAGACGTCAAGAAATTTGTAATTTCTCTACAAACGTCACAGTGCAATACTCCCTGGAAAAAAAGGTGGCTGGCTGATTGTTGTTCTTTTTCCAGTATGTACTAATGTATTTTGACTTTAAATAATGTAAATAAATTAAATAAACTATTGTAAAATAGCATCAAAATTAATTTAAAACAATTGATTTTTAATATGAATTAATTTCCCACAAAATACAATGTAGTCTATCTAATTGAATAAATGTCGTATGTAAATTATAAAATATGGGGCAGAGCGGTACATACATACTTAAATAAATACCTTTTCAATTTACTATATATTCATTAACTTAATTCAATGTATTTTAATATTTTTTTATATTTTCGCATTAGTTATAAAATTATTAAACTGTCACAAGTTAAATAAAAAAAGCTAAGGCATTTTAAATAAACAATTACAATGTCTGAGAATGAAAGAAAGTCTTGCCATTTTTGAAAATTAAACTTAAAATAACTGATTACTATAGGAAATCGTCTGGGGGCAAATTACATATCTGATAGTAAATAACTCCCCTATGCAATTCATCTGTAACATAAATTTCGAATAAAATAAATGTTTTTTTTTCTCGTTTCATATCAATTTATCTTATTCTTTTATCTCAAAGTATAATTTCTTTTGGTGAAAATAAATGCTAACTCCCATGTAAATTTCCAATGTTTTCAAAAAATCTGTAATTTATTATAAATCTACTCCATATCTTATTGTATTTGGCATGCTAAACACGAATCTGGTAAGGATTTTATCATAGGATAATATAATCCTTACCAGATTCGAATATATGGGCTTGAGGGATAACTTTGAGGGCCGGACGCACCCCCTAAAATACAATTTATCGCTATGAAATTTGTTTGTATTTTTTTTACATAAAACTGAACCGATTTGGGGTGTGAGAATAAAAAAAAATCAACAAAAAAAATTCTCCATACAACTAACAGTCGTCACTCTAATGTACATACATATGTATATACAAGTTTGAAAGATACGTAAATAATTGCGTGGTTGTCGCACTACGAAACCAGAAGTGAATAATAAATAAAATAAATAAAAACTTTTCTAATTTAGCACCAATATTTTTTTCTTAAGTAAAAATTAGCAGCAGGCTACACGAACACACGACTTCAAATGCCGCTACTAGGTATACAAAAATGTGCGATTTGGAAAGCTACACAATTGCTTTTTTCTTGTTATATGCTTGTTATCTTGTTATATAATGAGTGTATTAGATGTTGAAGTGTACAATCACTTTTTAATTTTATTTCCTCGTCGTATTTTGTCGTCAACCAAAATACATTGAACATTTTTTTTTTAAATCCTTTGTTGAGCTTATCTAGATATTCACCCCTATCGTGAATAAAAAGTGGAATTTTTTTTACGTGAAATTTGTATTCCACCCGAACAGAAAATAGGTATCGGGAATTCCACGTGAAATTTTTTTCACGCTATCAGTCCCAGTGAATGCAAAGAAGGGAAGATGATTTGTAAAGCTTAAAAATTAATTGAAAATCAGACAAATTTAAGTTTAATAATCAGAAATACAAAAATTTTAGGTCCCAAATTAAATTTTTTTTAACTTAAAAAAAGTCGTGTTTCTAAATATTCTAAATGCAGTAGAAAAAATTATTTAGTATACCAACGCGGTGCACCACAATGAAATTTACTGTGTGTGAGACAAAGCGATTCCCACTCCATGAAAAAAAGGTTTTATTGAATTATTAGGTAGGAATTATTGAACTTTACTTACTAATCTTGTGCTAAAAATAAATATTTATAAAGTTTAATGTATAATTCGAAGGAAAATATCAGTTCGCCTGCAAAAATAAAGTGAACAAAAAAAATCCACATGAAAAATATTGTTCACGGTAAGGGGAAATTAAAAAAGGGAAAAAATTTCCGGGTGAATATTATTCACGATTGCAATTCTGTGAGAAGTGAAAAAATTTCGAGGGAAAAAATCTTCACGATAGGGGTGAATGTTTGTTTAAAATTTACTTGAAATCTTGGTTTTGAGCTTGTTCGTTTGTTTTCTTCCCTTTCACGACCAAACCGCTAAACCGATTTTTAAATTATTTCACCAATGGAAAGCTACATTACTAGCGTCAAACAAAGCATATTTTCAGTATCCGGTTCGGAGCCGGTTTTTTATATGGTGCAGTTTTTCCGAAAAATAAATTTTTGGGCTGCTAAGGGTAATTTTCGATTCGATTCGGATTGTTTAACCAGTATAAAAACCGGTTTTTACTCTGTTTTCTATTTTATTTAATCGCCTTTATCAGCGACTAACAGTTAACAATACATTCATAAATTTTCATTACATTTTCCAAAAAAAAAACAACGTGAGCGGAGCTGCGGATAAAGCAAATAAGTATATATTAATGATCTGCACAAGTATGATTGAAACGCTGTTCAACACATTCTCAAATTTTCAAACAGTCTTCCTATTCTCATTTGTAAAAGCGAAACGAGCAATGCAACTGAAAAAATGGGTGTTGCTGTTAGAGAATGGAAACATGAGAGAATGGAAACATGAGAGAATAGAGACATGAGAGTAACGAAGCATGAGAGTTCGAATAGAATAGTACATCAATCTAGTTGTCGTTTGTTTCGTTAAAAAAAAGCGAAGCAAACGAAACATGGATGTCTTTGCCAGAATGACAAACGAAACACACATTTACTCTCATCTTTCCAAATTATTATGGAAACATTCGAATGTTTCGTTTTAAAAAGCGAATCAAAGGAAACATGCACATCTGTTTGGAAGTAAATGCGGTAGTTTGTTGTCATCGTTTCTGAAAGAAGGATACTCAAAAAATGGATTGCCAGGACGTAAGTGAAGCTTGTAAATACATATGTAGGCGTTATACTATTTTAAAATGTTTTTAACTGAAAATATAGGTTTTATAATCAAATTAAATGAAAATTTTTGATTTGATTCATATGTGCATTGGCTATTTTCCAATTTTACTGAAACAACAATTTTCTATGTCTGTCAAAAAAATTAATGTAATTAAACTTGTTTAACGCTGAACTATAATAACAAAGTATGAAAGCAGCAAAAATCTGAAAAAACAACTTCAACAAAGGAAGTAAGTTGAAGTATGTTGCATTTTTGTACCTGTAATAAAAATTTACTTTATGAACGCAGACTTTATGGGCTATGTGTGTGTATAAACAAGTGTATTGTATGTGTGTCTGTAAGCGTTTCAGTACGCTGAAGTTCGAGCAAAAATTTCATCATGAAAGGAGCAATAGAAAGGGTTGGCTTATTTATTTCATTTACAGGTACAAAAATGCAACATAAGTATGCAATTGAAATAAAATTTTTTTCATGCATTTATTGCTTACTTCCTTTGTTACAAAAAACCAAAAAAAAAATTCAAATTCCTTTTCATTGTTGAGATAACGGGATAAAAGTGTAAAGCCTATTTTGTTTGAAATAAAAATTCGGTCTTACATTAATTTTTTTGACAGACATAGAAAATTGTTGTTTCAGTAAAATTGGAAAATAGCCAATGCACATATGAATCAAATCAAAAATTTTCATTTAATTTGATTATAAAACCTATATTTTCAGTTAAAAACATTTTAAAATAGTATAACGCCTACATATGTATTTACAAGCTTCACTTACGTCCTGGCAATCCATTTTTTGAGTATCCTTCTTTCAGAAACGATTACAACAAACTACCGCATTTACTTCCAAACAGATGTGCATGTTTCCTTTGATTCGCTTTTTAAAACGAAACATTCGAATGTTTCCATAATAATTTGGAAAGATGAGAGTAAATGTTGTTTCGTTTGTCATTCTGGCAAAGACATCCATGTTTCGTTTGCTTCGCTTTTTTTGAACGAAACAAACGACAACTAGATTGATGTACTATTCTATTCGAACTCTCATGCTTCATTACTCTCATGTCTCTATTCTCTCATGTTTCCATGTGTGTTTCGTTTCGTTTCGATTGATTGCCTCCTAGCGAATAGAGTAAATATTCGTTTCGTTCGTTAGATGTATTCTCAATTAGAGTTCTGTTTTCGCTACATTCTCAATAGACAGAAAATCAAAACATTCATGCAGATGTTTAGTATATATAAATAACATATATAGTTTTATTAAGCTTTGTGTATCTTTTTCTTAATTTTCAACCAAAAAAATATTAAGTGTAAATTTAAGTAAGGAAACTCCATATAACGTAACGCCAGATACTAAAGGCTCATTTAGCCGACTGTAATGTAAAGTAAGTGCAACTGTATGAAACAGCTGATCGATATTGTTATTGTAGTCTAGTCAATTTGGCCCTCAAGGGCTTGCGACATGATTTTGAAGTAAATAAATAAAAATAAAATAAAAATAAAAGTAATGAAAATGGTTATAGAGATGTAATGTAACGTAACCTAATTTTCATATAAAAATATCGATCAGCTGTTTCCTACGTTACAGTTACTTTACATTACAGTCGGCTAACTGAGCCTTAAGGCTAATAGAAAAAAAAGAGGAAAAAATTTTTTAATCTAGATGTATACCAGTCCAAGTCCTAACAAAAAAATTTTGTCTGAAAAGATTTCCACAGTTAGCAGAATTAAGCGATTTTGTTAATCAAGTCAAACCCCACTTCTGTTTTTTGTAACTTGCACAGTTTGCAGAATTAAGGGATTTTGTTAATCAAGTCAAACCCCACTTCTGTTTTTTGTAACGTAACGTGAGGTCATACTTTGCGTATATCTTGAAATCCTTTGGCTTCATTTTTTCAATGAATATAGAGCTTCTCAAATGAAAGAAAAAAAAACATGATTTTCAAATTTTTTTCAACCTTTTGTCGTACAAATGTCACGTAACGCCAGAATGGAATCACCCATATACATATATGTACATATGTGCGTATGTATATGTACATGCATACAATTTTTATACATTTAAGAAATCAGAGGTACTTTTTTTAAACTTTGCTCGACCAGAAATAAAGGTATCAGTGCAACCAAATTAAGTCAATGTCAAAAAAAGCATTTAAGAACTCAATTATAAATATCTTTTAATTAAAATAATTATGATTGCATTCGATTTTAGATCTTCGCTGGGTATCGAACATTGAAAATCTAATGTTAAAATCATATTATGAGCATCGAAAATTTCGCTGAGCAACGAATTTTCTATCGAACAGAATTTAGGTTTCGATGAATTTTGAGCTATTTTTTGTCCATTTTATTCACAATAACGACGTTCTTTGTCGAATGATCGTCATAAAACCAAATTAAAATTCGTTTGATCGGTACTTTCGACTACAGTCGAAGATCGAAAGTTGCTCATAAGGGCATTGAAAGAAAAAATTTTCCAGCCTTGATTCATAATGTCAATGTCGGGAACCGCTTGTTTATCCTGCTAGTTTTCAGTACCAATCGAGCTAAGACATAAATACATACATATCTAGTCTAGATTTTCTGGCGCTTCCGAATATCGTTTTCACCTGCAGACAGAAATATATACATAATTCCCCTTATTGTGAATGGCGTCGTCGACGTCACATCAAGATGACAGTGAAAATTCTCGCTTGTGTACTCTTTGTCGAGAATAATTAAGTACTATTAACATGCTACATTAAGTAAGAGAATGTCAATAAGAACAATAAGTTGCCGATAAAGACTAGACAAGTGCCAATATTTACTGTCGTCTTGATGTGACGTCGACGACGCCATTCACAATAACGGGAAATATGTATATCCATATAATAATAATATATTATTATAAATTATACTTTATGGGTTCGCATATGGACATTGTGGAAATTACAAACGGAATGACAAGGCCATTCACCATTTTTGGGGAAGGGTATAAAAAAACTATAATCAACACACATGATACCTAGTACGTATTTTCATTAATTAATGTGCATAAAATAACCATTTCGTGAAAGAAAAATAAAAAATAAACCAGACACACTCTTGAAATTAAATTTCTTAAACCCATTTACAAAACTTTTAATTATTTCCTATGGAGAAATAAAACCAATTGAAAGCATAGGAAAGAAAAGGGTATTTTGAACTTTTTTATTTGTATTATTTATTAGAAACCCAAATAAAATATAAAAATAAATTATTTGTATTTTTTTACATACACTTTTTTGTATTGCACTCACTTACCTCTTGCAAGGAAATTGAAACTCAACATTATTAAAGCATTTTTTTTATCGAAACATGGATGACTTATGGGAGAAATAAAAAAAACCTTAATGCTGTTTAATTTATTCAATTTCAAATGGAAATCTTTATTATTAAAATACGTTGATCGCTGTGATGTAGTTTTTATTCATTTATTTTATTTAAAAAATAAAATTTGTTAACAAATTAAAAGAAGAATTAATATTAATAAAAAAATCATAAACTTAAAAGAAAGCAACAAATGTAAGAAAAAATATTTATGTTCTTTATTATTTATAATCCTTTTGGATTGATTACCTGGGTTTAAAATTATTTTTGCGAATAGTTGAAATAATTGCATTTTTTGAAGAAATTTTGCTTACTTGAAAGTGCATTTCTTGAAAATAGTTTTTAAAGTTATATCGAGTCTATTTTTTTTTATTATTTTGTTACTAATTTGAATATGATTCCTGCTAATTCCTACTAGTACTAGTGTCTCTTATTAAAAATACTTTTGTTAAGTGAATATATGTATGTGTGTATCATTCTTTTTTGTTATTTTTGTAAATATGTATTTGAACTTTTGCCCAGTTGAATTAAATTGTATTATGTAATTAAAATATTTTCTTTGCAAAGATTTTTTTGTGGTTCAGACGATTGTTTCAATCGGTCAGTATGTATTTGTTTATAGAAATTGTATTTTCAAGTTTTTTTTTGGTATGTAATTAAAATATTCTTAAAAAATTTATAGAAGTAAACATTTTTCTTTGCTTTTCTTTTGTTTTTTTTTTTAGTTAAGCAATAAACCAATATGGCTTATAAAAATAATGTATGTGTTTGTAAAACTAAAATTTAAAAATAAAAAACCAATATGGTTAAAAAATAGTTATCATTTGCTGAAAGGTCTTGCTTGATGTCTTTCAGGAAGACTCCTTTTTTTCTAATACAAAAATGTTTTATCATTTTCAGATTAAAGTTTGTGTATGTAATTGAATTTGAATTTCCTTGCTGATTCTTTTTGTAAACTTTCTCAATTATTTGCTCTTAAATTTGTCATTATGTATGTATAGATATATTTTTTAAGTTTTTGAACTTTTAAATAAATGAAATAATAATTTAAAAAAGTTTAATATTAAGAAAAAATAAAATAGGTAATAAAAAGTTAACTAAAAAATATATGAAAAAAAAACAATATTATATAAGTTTATTTTTCATGATAATCCATGATTATTTCTTTTTTTTTAATTTTTCTCAATACAATTGTTTGATATTTTTGTATAAGAACTAACTGAACATTTGTTAAGTTCAAAATAAAAAGTTTCAAGATTAATAAAAATAATTTACTTCAATACTTCAACTATAAAGTCTATTCAAAGGTTCTGGGAAAATTACAAAACTTAAATTGTAACAATCCCCAAAAAAAAACACTAATTATTAATTTGACTGCAGCCGGTCAAAAATATTTGTGTGGCAACACTCTATCTATATAAACAATGTATAGCTGTTGTTTTTTACACTTTATTTTCGTTGCAAAAAGTCGGCCAATGTAGCAATGGTAAAAGTAAGAAATGAAAAAACATGTTGATTATTGAGTTTTTATTTAAAATTTTATATTATTTGAACTTTTCATTTGTTTAAATGGATTTATTTTTTGGGTAAAGGTTCCCTGATGATCTGGATTAGCAACAGTGAATATTCAACAATCAATTGTAATGTACATACATACATATGTACATATGTATGTATGTATGTTTAATAAAAAATATTTTACTGCATAAGTAAAATAATCATTTGGGATTATTAGTCATTTCATAATTGGATTGTATGTCCTTATTATACATACATTCATATATATAAAGGTGTTGAGGAAATCAGGGCGGGTCAAAAGCGCTCGATTTCCGAAAACGCAAACACTGTCCTATGAGTTGCAAGATTTTACGCATTGGAAATTATGTGGAAAGAAAGTTTTTAAGAGCGTAAAATATCATAAAAAATTAAAAAATAAATCCTTTCATCCTTCCTTGACTTATACAAAATATCAAACAATTTTTTTTTTGTGTCAGCTCTTGACGTTGAGATCTAAGCAGAGTGTTTAATCCGTTTAAGCTTTTTTAACTTGGTTTGAGTTAAATGTTTTTTAAGCTGAAATAAGATTAATTAATTGATTTTAGACTTAACAAAGTAGTTTTTTGTGATATTCATTTAAAATTTAAAAAAGATATGTTTAAGTAAATATTAGGGTTTATTAAAAAGTTCACTTACCACTTATAACTTCTAGTTTGATTTTATTGTTATTTAAAGAATAATTAGCAGTTTTCCAGTTTTTGTTTCAAAACTTTGGGAGTTAAGTTTAAGTTAAGTTTTTTCTGTTCACACATGTCATTTCTTCAATTAAATTTTTCTTAACTTTTTTTCGTTTAGTTTGAGATTGTTATGAAATTAGGAACTTAAAATTTTGTTGTACTTTATCTAGTACGTGGTGAATGGATTCCATTTCCATTTATTCGTTTAATTAAAAATTATATAAAAAATTCGTTTAAGTTTAAAATTATAAATAATTATAATTAATGTCTGCCATATCTTTACTATTTTTTTCAGGGCAATCATGAATAAAATTCCGCAAGAAATTTCTCCCTTTTTAAATTAGATTATTTGTGTTATCCCTATCACTTGCTGTTGTTTGAAATTGTTCTCCTGGAAAAATTACTCGCGGAATTTTATTTATGATTGCCTTCATTATACATATTATGCCGAAGTAGCATAATTTCTTTTTGGGTATTCAGCAGCGTGTTCATAGAATCCATTATAGATTGGTCTCTCATTTATGAAACCTATTTGAGTTCTCATCCAGCAACTATTTAAAATAAACTTTACAAACAAGAAAATATAAAAATAATTTTCTAAAAGGCGAATTCATATTAAGTGTCTTTCGCCGCTTTTTTTGACATCAAAGGTATACAATTTTCAAAACCAATTGAGCCGAGTATACCTTAACTATATAAATAGTGCTACTTCTTTAAAAAATTATTTTTTTCTCTAATTTTTCGCCTTCAATTAAACGATTTTTAAGCTTTAGATATTTATATATTCTTATTTTTTTATTTCAATATTTTGTTTCCTGAAGAAATTAACCGAAGGTTAACGAAATATTGAAATAATAATTCTTTCTGCCAAAAAAAACCGACTTGAATGCAAAGATCTGATAGAAAAATATAAATAGTACGTGAAATATAAAATTAAATTTTAATGGGCGTGCCTCCGCCCAGTTTTCAAATGCAAGATTATGTGTTTTTCAAAGCTCCGAGTGCGTGTTAAGTTTTGTTAAAATCGATAAATAAATAATAAAATAAAATATTAAATTTTAATGGGCGCGACTCCGCCCATTTTTTTAATGGGGATTGTCTATTTTAGAGCTCAAGGTGTGTGGTAAGTTTCGTAAAAAGCGGTTAAGTAGAACCGCGCTATATATTATAATAAATAAATTTTAATGGGCGTAGCCCCACCCATTTTGTCAACTTTCAAATTGTGTAATTACAAGAAGCAAAGGTGTTTTATAGGTTTCGCATCAATCAAATAACTAGAATATCATAAAGTTAAATTTAAAAATTGGGGGCGTGTTACCGCCCACTTTTTTTTACAATGGCACCATAGGGAAGCTATACCCTTTCAGACAAAAACATAACTTTGTACAATCGGTCTAAAATATACCGTGTTATCGGCAGTAACACCCTAAAAGAAAAAAAATAGAGACGAATTGTTTTTGAAGACGATTAAGAATACATAAAGACCTAAAGCTTAAAGTTTAATTGTAAAAATAAAATTAAAAAAAAGTTTAGAATTTCCAATGATATTACGTAATGAATTCTATGAACAGACTGATTATTGCTATAACTTGCAATTTCAGTTTCTTAAGGTATGGTCACACTTGGCAAACATTTGCCCAAAAAAGCGTAACCAATAAATACCAATAAACCCCTTTTGATTCAGACACTTGTTTAAACAATTGAATACATCAATGACATAAAATCCAATATAATTGGAAACTGTTTAACTTAATAAACAAGTGTCTAAATGAAAAGTTTTGCATTAATATGTAGTGGTTACGTTTTATTTTTGGCAAATGTTTGCCCAAGTGTGACCCTACCTTTAGAATTTAGAAGTAACTTTGTTATGCTTTTAAGCTCACTTTTTTCTGCTATCTTGATTTAAATTTTCAAATGTTTGTTTTTTTTCATTATTATTTTTCATTGATATTTCTTCTTTATACTTTTTAATTATGTATTTTAGTTATTTTGGGATTAGACGTGTTTTCTTCTGATATTGTTTTAGTTTTGTTAGTTTAGTGAAGCAATCGTAAAAATGTTTTTCCGTTTTGGAAATTTATCTATTTATAAATAGTATCGCTGTATATGTATTTCATTTTTTTTCTTTAAATAATTTTTTCGTGAACTATTGGCAATATTTTCTTCTTCTTATATTGTATGAGGTTAGTCTTATTTTTTTGTACATTTTGAAATCCAATTATTTTTCACTGGTCAAAATTTATCGTAACCGTAAAAAAACTTGCAGCCCACGTTCAGGAACAATTAATGAAATTTATGAATCGGCGAATTCAAACCAATTCATTAGGTGTTCGTATTTTAATATTATATATTGCATTAAAAAACTAAACACTAATTTTTTATAGGCATATTTCGCTTTACATAAACATTTTTTAGGCTTGAATTCGCCCAAGCATTAATTTTATCAATTGCCTTTGGTTTCAATGTTACCCAGTTGTAGAAGTTTGTCTCTTTTTTTTTAAATTTGTATGCATTGTATTTGATACCATTTAGCTTTCATTTAAAAGCTGATTGATTAACTTTATGTATGAATTCACTTTTGAAAGCTCAAATGAAGTTAGTTTAAAACTAAAGGAACTTAAAAATAAAATAAACATAAAGATACTTTTCTGTAACAATTATATGGGGCATTCATTTATGGGGTTTACTTTTATAAAAAAAAATAAAAAAAATTTAAATAAAATCTCAATTAGCTTTTGTAAGCTTTTAAATGCTTGAGTAATACTTAATTACAAATATTATTAATTTGTTTTGCAAAGGGCAAAAAATGTTGCCTTAATTTTAAGAAAAGAAACCGCCATTATTATTATTTTGTCATAAATAAAAATAACTTTATATTAATTGCAATTTGTGGACTTATCTTTATGCAGTTTTTCAAGTTGTATTGGATTTTTATTTATGTATTTATGGAATATCGTATAAGTATAATCGAGAAATTTTCGTTTTATTTTAATATAATTTTTTTTTTTTTGGAGTTTTGTACGGTGAAGCCCCCGCAAATTTGCCCTAGTTTAAAAGTTAATTTACCAAGTACTTAAAGAAAATAAAAGAATTAATTCCTATTAAAAAAATTAAATAGATTTGCCACAATGTTTTATATACGCATGTAGTCTCATCTTATTATTCATATTAGAAATTGTTTCCAACTGTTTATCACTTCCTTTAAAATGCTTAATATTTTTTTGTTGTCAAAACATAAAATTTGTTTCTTTCTTTCGGTTTTTTCTATTTATGTTTGTATGTATGTATATGTTAAAATATCACAGTTCTGTTCCAAGTCATGAATGATCATGATCATCACATTTTGTACTTCATTTTATATCACAGTTTGTTTTCATTTTTAAATTAATTGGAATTGTTTTCTCCGTTAATTTATGTTTTTTTTTTAACTTTAAGACATTGAAAATAAATATATAAATTAATTAAAAACAATAAAATAAATCATTTGTTGGGGTTTTCTTATATTTCTGTTTTAAAAAAAAGGTTAATAAAATTCCTGTAATGTTGTTGTTTTTTTTATTGATTTTTTTATGTTATACCAGTTTGCTTTTTATTTATTTTCAATTGAATATTGTTCTCTGAAATTAAGAAGAATCATGCTTACAAATATAAAAGTTTATTTTATGACAATTTTTAAATTTAAAGGTATTAATTACTTAAACTAATAAAAATGTTAAATGTCAGAATAATTTGTTATCAAGGAGAAGAGAAAGAGAGAGAGAGAGAGAGAGAAAGAAGGAAATTGTTGTGGCAATTGTTATAGTCAATATTTAAGTACAAACTTCTATGTATGTAGATGCAATAATTTATATACAAACGACATTTGTATTTACTTTGGTACATACAATCTCCTTATGTCGTATTGTGGGGCGTCAAAAAAAAATAAAAATGCTTTTATAGATAATTCTGTTACAAAATAGAACAAGTTCTTAAGTCAGTTTTAGCTGAAATTGCAATGACACTATAAAACTTAAGTGCTCTCTTGTAAAACTAAGAAATCCAAAAAAGGCTGTTTTTCCTTATTGGCACAGACTTTTTAAAGGCAACCACAGTAGGGTTTGTGGTAATTGAACCTATGTACTCGTAAATGCTTATGATTTGTATGCATAATGTTGAAAAATAATAATATAAAGGCATAGTGTTGATCTTTTTAACACCCACAAAACAAAAATTCCAAGACGACTAAACATAATATCGCCGTGTTATATAATAATGAAATTGTTTTAATTTTGTATACTATTTCCAAAATAGAAAGAAATTTTTATTCACACTCATAAGTTTTATTGAAATACAACTCCTTTTGGAGACTAGAGGCCGAAGTGTATAGATTATTGCACTACTTCCCACAATTTTACTATTAGTACTGGCTGCATATTGACTTAGATAGTTGCGGTCTATAGCAATTGTTGTCGATACACACACACAGAAAGTTTTCTGGCGACAATTTTGAGCTTATTAGAAAAGATGCGAACGAGTACAGGCTAAATAACGCACACGGTAATTGATCTCTAATTAGTTCTCACAATTTGCAGAAAATTAAAAACTAATAAGAGAGCGATTCTCATGTGAGATATTTTTGAGGATGCCTGTTGTAAAGCAGTGCTGACCACAGCGTTACCATATATGTAGATTTATCTTATTTTTGAAGTTTTTCGGGATGTTAAGTCTTTTTAAAGATTTATTTGCTAAAAACAAGAATTAAGAATTTGATATTTGGTAGTTTTAGTATATTAGTAGAGGATGTTTGCCTTAATTACTGACATATTTGCTTTTTCCTTCATCAAAAGTATGAATTACATATCGTTAACTTAATACGAAAAGGCCTTAACTCACGTTTTTCATAGTTTACGCAATTTTTATTAAACACTTTACAAATTTAGTGTTATATTCATCTGATTTTTTTGGAAGAGGTGTATCTAGTAATGGTCTATCGAAATATGTAAAAATATCGATTTCGAAAAATTATGATTTGGGGCCTTTTCGTATTAAGTTAACGATATGTACATACATACAAACATATTTAACTTCTTTTTCAGTAAAATCAATGTATGTTAATATCGATGGCTTAATATAAGAAAGGTGAAACTTGATTTTTATATATTAAAAACGTTGAAAACGCGATTTCAAAAAAAATGAGATACGCTCTTTTTATATTAAGCCCATCGATATGTTAATACAACTTGAGTAAATCACTATGGCAACACTGGCTAGCCACCCAGAGAAATGTATTTGTGTATGTGTATTAAATTTGTATAAGAGGCTGATGGAAGTTTGCCACTCTGGTGCCACTTTGAATCAAGTTTTTTTATTAGAAAAAAAAGTGGGTGGATGAAAGGATCCTTAATAACAAAATTATCGAAATAAATTCCGATATTTTTTTTTTAGTTTGCTTATGTTAAAAAATAAAAACACGAACTATTTTAGTATTGTATCTTAAATTTACAAAATTGAAGTGTGGTATTTTTATAATTTATATATATTTTTTTTGTTGCTTTAAATAGAACAATCAGTAATATTTGTCTATTGACTATGTCCAAACGATGAAAGTTATTACATAAAAATTTTGTATGTATTATATTTGAATGTTTGGTCAAAGAAAATATAAGAAGTTAAAGTGAAAAACAGATATATGTAGGAAAAAGATCAAATCGTCAAATAGTAAAAATACAAATTTATAAAATATAAAAAGAAAAAATAAATTTTTTAAGCAATTATTTGCAGGAGTCATTTCTTTGTCCGATTAATGTTGCTATGTATATATTATTTTAATAATAAACATAAATTTTGTTGTTGTCACTTGTTTTTCTTGCATTTATGTATATGTATGTAAATATGAAATAATTAAATAAACTTTTTAGCTTAAACATAAAATTGAATCACTTGCTTAAGAAAGTGTGAAAGTATTACAAAATTCTAATAGTTTGAATCTAGAAATTATTGAAATAAAAGATATTATTCAAGTAATGTATTTTCTCATCCTACCATAATTAATAGTTTTTTTATAAACGTATATATATATGAATCGTAGAGGCATGCAACATGTTGCTTCTGTTTTTATGTTGAAGTATATTTTTTAGCATAGTGCAATGATTTACAATTCAAAGTTGCAGCAAACTGAATCATCGGCACGCACAGCGTTATAGTTGTAAAGATTATTTTACTCTGTTCATTATTAATTTTTAATCATATTTAATAGTATCCCGTTGAATTGGAGTAGCTTTGCTGGTACGATTGTGTGTCTAATTTGAATGGATAAAGAAGATTTGTTTCGTCGAGTATAACGGAATTTGTTAGATGTTATCGCAAAAAAATATATATATATATATTTTTATTATTGATTTTAAGTTAAACATTGCGACCCAAACAATAAATTATTACAAAAAAACTTAAACTGAAGAATATACAATAAACAATAGAAAATTAATTTGACTTACCGTAACTTGCATACGCTCGATCATCATAGCCTTGCTGAGCATGTTGTGAATAATCTGCTTGAGATGTGCTATAATCTACAGCTGGAGCACCATACTGTTGAGTATAGTCTTGCCCGTATGTTTGATAACGTGTATCTTGTTGAGCGTAAGCCGAACTGCGAATGAGACCAGAAATTGATTTTTTTTTAAAGATAAATCAAAAATATAACTTCGTTCAAAGTATTCTTATACATATTAAATTAAAACCAGTATTCCCATACAAAATACTGGTTCTAAACTCTTAAAGTATTCTTTGTTTTGACTATAACTTTGCCCCATTATTTTTTGTATTTAGTTTTCTTAAAAGTGTTTTTGAATGAGCATTAGGTAGTCTGTATATATATTTATCTAATATTACCTGTATCCTTGATATTGACTCTGATCATATTCGGAAGCAGCATGTGTAGCATAAGCACTGTTGGCTTGGTGTGTAGTATGTGTTGGCGCAGCGTGAGAATAAGCTGTTTGTCCATAGCCATTATATGCCGATGTAGTTTGAGGAGCTGCATACGATTGGGCATATGGATCCAAGGTTTGTGATGGATCATGTTGAACATAACTATGGTGACTGAAAAAATAAAATTTATCTTTTGAATAGAGACAACAGGAAATCTTGAATTCTGTATTTTTTTAAATAACTAAATGTACATTAAATTATTCAAGAGGAAATAAAATTGGTTACCTTTGCGGTGGTGGTTGTGCCGGCTGATGTTGTACGGCATAACTTGTAGGTGGTGCCATATGAGCCTGATGATATTTTGGAGCTGGCGCACGTTGAGTATATGGTCCTCCTTCATAACGACCACGTTTAGGACCGGGTGGTCCTCCAGGGGCTCCACGCTTTAATGATGTTTGTTGAGTAACTTGGGAATTAACCATATGTGGCTGTTGTTGCATTAATGGTGGCCGTGCCACCCCCGTACCTGCATATTGGCCGCGACCACGCGGTGGACCGCCACGACGTATAATTCCGTGTTCTCCCATTTGTGGACTATACATAGTCATGCCAGCGGTGCCATTGTATGGATTATACGCTCCACGGCCGCCTCCACGAATACCACCGATTCCTCGACCACGTCCGGTACCCCTATAATTTGGTGAGATTCCTGTTGATAAGGGTTTAGCCGAAATTGGAGCTGCAGTAGCAACCGTTGTTGCCTCATTGGGATCAGCAGTAGCTACTGATGCTGTATTTACAGAATTCACTGCCGTTTCATCTCCTCCTGCTACTACTTGATTATTTGCGGTAGCTTGTACGGGAGATACAGTTTTATTATTATCAACTCCAGTATGCTGCTTTGGAGCTAAATATCGTTAAAAATTTAATATGATCAAGCTTGCAGTATAGATTTGTTAAATACTCACGTTGGCTATATAGAGGCATACGTCCCGTTCCTCTCATTGGTATACCACCACGAGGGACGCCTGCTCCTCTTCCTTGATATCCACCTGGACCACCCATGCCGAGACTTCCACGCATTGGTGGCGCTCCGCGCGGTACAAAACCACCACGACCCGGATATCCCATTGGTGGTCCACCCATACCTCCACGTGGTATATAACCACCGCGACCCATGTAACCACCAGGCCCACCCATACTGAAATGCCCCCTACCCATACCTCTTCCTCTACCACGCTCATAAGAACCCCTAATCGGACCACCACGCCCACGTGGAGCCACACCACCCGTCACTGGTGCGGTATCAACTGTAGTTGGTGGAGCTTCCATGTTTTTCGATTACCAAATTAAACTTTTGCTTTTTTCACTTGAAAGATTGCGGCACCACCCGGCAAACTATATTAACTCTATATTTTCAATGAACTTACAATAAATTTCTTTTGAAGAAGTTTTTATTTGACTTTTAGTGGCAAATTAGCATTATACTTTTAAAGAACAAGTGGTAAATGTATTTTATTTTACAACTTTTATTTCTCCGGACGCTGCAAAATTTTAGTTTCAGGTTATTAAAAAAACATGGCTGCCAATATCGATTATTCTTGGACAGTGATGACAACTAAAAGATTTTTTGAGTACATTAGCGGTTAAAACCTATGTGTCTACACCAGACATGAAATTTCAAATATCAGCACCACAGAGGATATTATTTTGTTATATCAAAAATCGAACTTCGTTTGCAGTATGGTTAATACAGAAAGCAAAAATAATCATGAAAAAGGATGATATTAATAAAAAAAAGTTTGCCCTTTTGCTATTATAACAAGATTAAAAAGGAAAAAGCAGTATATATCCATTTTCTATTATACCATCTTTCTTGAATTTTTCACAAAACAAAATGGTAAATGAAATAAAATTCTGTTTGACAAATAACATCATAACCAAGGCGAACTGATCTCGATTCAAGATTTGGGAATAAACTAATAGATTTGCGTTGATCGCAACTGTCTTATTTCTTTATTTAATTATTTAGATTTTCTTAGGCTGAGTTAACATCTGGCATTTCATGTGTGCCATGTGCAAAAAAAGCGTAACCGCTAATTACTAATGGAGAACTGTTTGATTCAGACACGTGTTTATTAAGCTTAACAGTCTCATACATAACTAATCGACAATTTTATAGAATTCAAAATAATTAGAAACTGTTTTAATCGATAAATACATGTCTGAATCATACAATTTGGTAATTACTGGTTATGCTTTATTTATGCTTTTATAAAAAAACAATGTTTTTATAACAAAAAAAACGCTATGTAGGTATTATTGATAGACGCTTTTTCCTCTTGCAACTAGCCTTTCATACATGGGACTAATTTTTATGACGCACAATTTTTGTTCCGTCAAGAACACACGAGACTAAAGGCTCAGTTAGCCGACTGTAATGTTATGTAATTGCAACGTAGGAAACAGCTGATCGATATTTTTATATGAAAATTAGGTTACGTTACAATAAATATCTATAATCATTTTCATAAATTTTCACACAACAGTATCGATCAGCTGTTTCCTACTGTTGTAGTTACTTTGCATTACAGTAAGGTAACTGAGCCTTTAATT
Organism: Tachina fera; assembly: GCA_905220375.1. Lineage (NCBI taxonomy): Eukaryota > Metazoa > Arthropoda > Insecta > Diptera > Tachinidae > Tachina > Tachina fera. The sequence continues at coordinate 186,165,299 of LR999963.1, forward strand.
CATCCGGCAAGAAAATGTATACCTATACATAACTTTGAGTGTGTACTGTGCAGAGTAGCAAGCCGTACCGGCGCGGCTGGCGGCTAGCCAGTCAGCCGTTTTTTTTACACAAGCCGAGCCGCCGCTGAACCACTCGGCTTATCGGCGGCTTATACTCAGCCGTTATATTGTCTTTTATTTTTTATAATTTTTTAAATTTCGTATTTAATATGATAGCGAGCGTCCCGGAAAGATAGTTGTTTTTGCTTCCACATAAAAAGAAAATGTTTATGTGAATGGTAACGTAGCTGCGACAACACTTACGTTCTCTTTTGGAGTCCGTTCTTAAATACATGGACGTTTACATTGACTTTTTTGTTTAAGCAGTCAGGCGACTTTTTGATAATTAATTGTTCAAAGCTTTTTGTTTGTTGATCCGTAGCAGTGTTCCAATAAAGTAATTAATTTTTAATTCAATCCGAAAACTTAAATAAAATTTATGTAGAAGGCAATCATGAATAAAATTCCGCGAGAAATTTTTCCAGGGGAAAAATTCCAACTAATAGCAAGTAATAGGGAAAGAAATTCTAATTTGAAAAATGAGAAATTTCTGGCGAAATTTTATTCATAATTGCCCTGATAATCTAGAATATGTTTCTATGATTTAACAAATAATTTACGAAGCTATTTTTTTAGGATATCAATTACTGCAATATTTAAACTATTGCAAAATAAATAATGTTACAATGTGGTGATTCAATAATTCACGTATTTTTCTAAAAACAGACTGGTTAAACATTTTCAAATGCTTAAGCAAATCGGCGTTAAGCCGTTCAGCCGCCACCGCCGAAAATATTTGTCTTTCAGCCGCCGCCGAAATTTTTTGCTCGGCTTGCTACTCTGGTACTGTGTCATGTATTCATTTGATATTTATTGTTTTTTAAGCTATGAGTGTGTTGGTTTTGTGCCGCTGATGCGGGGTTGAGCCTGGTTGAAAAATTATGCCAACCACAAAGCCACTCATTTTGGCTCTCTCAACAATTAAATGGTATGTTATGCCAGCGCAATTGTTCTCGTGTGTGATAGGCCACTTGCAGGCAAAATTCAACTTGGTGCTGGCTGTGTTCATCAACATTGTTATCGTTTTACCTTGTCTTATCGCTGGGAACACATAACTAGTTTATTAGATTATACCATAATTGAGGAATTAATTAAATGTGAAATTGTGTTGAAAGTTTTCTTTAGCAGTGCATCTTTTGTTGGTTTTTCTTTTCACCCAGACCAAATACAGAAGAAACAATGCCTGGAAAAGTGGGTGTAAAAATTAAAGCTGGCAGAAATCTGCCCGTTATGGACAAATCATCAGACACAACAGATGCATACGTAGAAATAAAATTAGGCAATGTGACACACAAAACAGACGTTTGTCGAAAAAGTCTCAATCCTCAATGGAATACAGATTGGTAGGTTCGCATGTAAAATAAGTTATCTAATATATTTGGCGTAGATGTTAAGGTAGCATTTGCTTTTTGGAGGTTTCGTTTCGAGGTGGATGATGCAGAACTGCAGGATGAACCCCTACAAATACGTTTAATGGACTATGACACATATTCTGCCAATGATGCCATTGGCAAAGTAAATATTGGCTTAAATCCTTTGTGTATGGAAACTTCCGGCCAGACAACACAAGGCAAAGGCAACGTCCTTTCTGGTTGGATTCCTGTGTTTGATACAATGCACGGTATACGGGGTGAAGTTAACATTATTGTCAAGGTTGATTTATTTTCGGATGCGAACAAATTTCGCCAGAGTTCTTGCGGCATACCGTTCTTTCATTGTAAGTGTATTTAAAAGTTTTATTGAAAACAAAAATATATGCAATTTTTATTTTAGCTCCCTGTATACCTATTGGATATCGCGCACAAATCATACATGGTTTTGTAGAAGAATTGGTGGTTAATGATGATCCCGAATACCAGTGGATAGATAAAATTCGAACACCTCGAGCATCGAATGAAGCTCGCCAAGTAGTTTTTCTCAAATTATCGGGACAGGTATTTAATAGATAAAGTTTTCGAAGTGATGTGGAATTTTTCAAACGTAAGCTCTTTAGGTTCAAAGAAAAATGGGACTTAAAGCCATAAATATGGGTGCCAACGCTGTGATTGCTTATGCACAATGTTTCGATTTGGAAGGTGATGTTGGAGTGGTAGCTCGCGGTATAGGTACTGCTGTCACCTTAATCAAAGATTCAATGAATCAACCAATTTCGACAGATAACGCTTTGATTGAAGAGTGAGTATTTGTATTAAAATATTTTAAAAGTTCTATATAAAAAGCATTCGAATAAAAATTTTCTTAGATATGTATGTACATACGTACATGTGTAAAGAGTTTCAGACGATTTTGTGTTTAAAATACTATATTTTAATATAATGAGATAATTATGGAAACAACGTTTTCAAAATTATCGTTAAGAAGTATTAAAACAGAAAGCTGGTATTCACAAAAACGTTCAAAGAAAATCATTACAACAACATTATTAAACTCTCAGCCTTATTAAAACGATTAATAAGAAATATTTTGTATGAAAATATTAAAAACCCTTTATAACCCCTTAATAATTTTTATAAATAAGGCTGTTTAATAAATAGTGTTTATATGTATTTATAAAATGTATTCATAGAATTTTCTTTTAATCGAATATTTTTTATTTAACATTATTGATTTTGAATTTAAAGTTTTATTAAATTAAATGTACATATTTATGTACATATAAAGATGATGTATTGTTCAAATTGTTTTTAACAATTTTATATATTTTAATCTTTTTTTCTTCTGGTTTCACTTTATCGAATCGTTTCGTAAAATGTATAAAAAAAATTCCATTTGTATGAAATGTTAACTTTTCGTCTTCAATTGTACAAAAATCTTGCCATCTTACACCCTTATAAATGCGCTTAAATGTATTTAAAAAAAATCACTAATAGACGCACTCTTAAATACTTAGAATTTCTGACTGGCGGTAGCATTGATCCCTGTCAAAAATCGTCCTCAACTTTGTCATTTAGCAGGCTTAATTTTGATAGTTCTTTCTTAGATGTCAGAGAAGCCGATTCAGATCCAGAGTCACAGCTAATGATGGATCTTATACGGCAAGAAGAAGGTCGAGGCGATAGACGTGTTAAAAAGTTCTCTCATAGAGTAAAACATCTAACTTACTCGCCACGCAACATATTTAATGATAAATGTGCTTCATTGATGCGTAAAATTGATGAACATTCACCATCTTCTTCTAGCGGTTCAAGATCCCTGACTAGTGTTATTTGTTTTCCTTCTAAAAATATAAACGTGCGACCGGAATCGAATTCTATGTTGGATATACGCAAAACAAAGAATTGGACATTTGGTAAACCGTTGAGTGGTAACAAACATTTACAAAAAACAATTCATCCCATTGTGCGATCTGTTAGCGATGATACGGCTATGAAACAAGCTTCACTATCTTTTAACAATTTAGCTCCAAAAACAACGTCAAAAGCTCCTTCCGCGAGCTCTGAAACATCTTTGTGTACACAATCATCGACAGAAAAGTGTTCTTGTAACTTTCAACAACGTCATAATATGGGGACATGTATGGAAATGCGCAAAGTTGCTAAGAACTCAACTACAATGGGACATAATAACGAAAATATAAAAACTAATAGCTTACAATCATGCAGCGAACGAAGCTCGTATTCTGGAAATGACCAGGTTATGATCAATCAATTGAAATATATTCCACCATTATGATAAGATATTACAGAAGTATAGTTTACTTTTGATGAGCATGATGGCGGAGTTTGTTTCGATTTTATTTTCATATCCTTCTTAATTTTATTGCAGAATACAACGGATAATATTTCAGATATTTTCGATATTCCCGAAGAATTTAGCATTAGTTTTAGTAGAAGTTTCTCTTCACAACCAGATTTAGTAAATCTTGCAATCAACAGCAGTAAAACTTGTTTACATACACAATCACTTAATAATGTCAATGTAGCTTTGATACCAGCTAACACAGCTTGCAGCGAATCAAATAATTCAATCTCTCGCCCAGCATCTATAGTTTTAGCTGATAGCAAGGGAAGCATTAAATTTCCCATTTTAAAATTATGCCCCTCCACTCCCACCCCTTCAGAATCAGAGAGTACCGCATCTCAGCCACCATCTTCAAACGGTCAGTTTCCTTTTAACCATTTAATAGATAAAGCTATTGCCAGTTTGATGCCAGCAACTAGTTACCGCTCTAGCAAACATTTTAATACATCCTTGCTGTTCTCCTCCCCTAACACTGACTCAAATTTAGGCATCATAAATGAAAAAACTAATAGTAATTCTAAAAAATCATTGCTTCTTTCATTCACTTCCAATGCCGACATTAATATCACCGCTAAATCTCACCATCACCAATGCCATGGTCAGCATAGGTCTTTAAATGAAATCGATGGCTGTGCCAGCTGTACTTCTAACACCAACAGTCCAAATATGCGAACTACCGTTTCATCTAATACATCGCTTATAGATGAGAAGATTACAACAGGAAATGTACATACTAGTGGTCCTAATACGGTTGCTTTTCGTAGTAAAATATCACCTACACCATCGCGTACTGGTGCTTTAGCTACTCCTCTGAGCCTGCAATCCCAGTCGGATAGTTTGTCATCGGCAACCACCATATCAACAGCTACTACAATAATTCCCAAGGAAGTGGGTGAAATGGCTAGACGTTCTTCAGACTCAGATTTGAGTGTCACACCAAAAGGTATGTTAAGGATTTTGAATTAATTATTTCTTTAATTTCTAAATGTAGAGTTTATTTATTCATAAATCTGGGCAATTCAATTGATTTTCATGACATGAATTGATTTCTATTGAATGATTCATCTCATGTGCATACATACATATCGTTACCTTAATATTTTTTTTGAAATTGAGATTTTTAAATTTTTCCATCGAATTATAAAAAATAAACTCGACTTCAAAAAAATAATGACTTAGGACCTTTCTATATTAAGGTAATGGGTATGTAATTATAAATGTGATGTCCCATCAGACAAGAACACTCTAATATAGTGTATGTATGAATCGGTGAGCTCAAGTGATTATAGTGGATTTGTTTTTGTTATTTCAGTTTTGGTAAAAGTGTTTTTAAATTTGAAGTTGAAAGTGTTTGGGAATTTTGAAATTTTTGTTTGATAATAATAAGTCAGCAATAGGGTCTCATCGCTAAAATGCACAATGGAAAATAAGATGATAATAAATGTGAGTGAAGATAAATACATCGAGTTAAATACTTATTAGTTACAAAAATAACGCATGCGATATATTTTCTTCTTCTTTTATATAATACCGCAATTCATAATGAAATTTAGGGATTTTTTTTTAAATGTTCACTGCAACTAAACCCTTCTTCCTCAGCGAATCAAAATTAGTGAAAAATAAAGAAAACAAATCATACTATTAAAATGCATTTACAGTATATCTGAATTGTAATTGTGAAATTTTTTAGAAAGTCTTGAAAAAATATAACTTAGTGAAGATTTTAGTTCGATTTCTATGAGGGGAATTTCTATCAATTGTATTCAAATTAAATTTCACAATGGCACAGTGGCAGATAAGTTAATATAATTTTAAAAAAAATTTATATCTTTTGAGCTACTTGTTCAATTACAAAATCATTTACGCGAAAATGTTAGAAGATAACATAACCTTTCATAACCAGGGACCGAAAATAATATTTATTGTTGAATTTTTAAAGAAAAAGTCAAGTATAAGAAAACATCGGACAACGTGGCCCATCACGCCATTTTAGTTATTTTAAACTAGATTTTCCCAAACTCTAATGATTTTAACATTTTTGATTTTTATTTTTTAAACAGAAATAAATTTTATTTTATTTTTTAAATTTTGAAAAAAAATTGTTAGTTGTTTTCCTGTGTTTGCTGTAAAAAATGGAATTTTTCCATTTTTCCAATAAAAAAAAAACAAATGAAAAACTATATTTTTCCATTTTTCCAACAAAAAAAACTGAAATGAATATGATGAATTATTATATGTACACTTCTGACAATATGTCAAATAATAAATTTCTTTATGATGAATTATGATTTTTATATTTTTGGCAGAAATAAAAGCTATATCCTGATTTTTATTTTTTCGAGTAGAACCAAAAATAAATTTCTGGTTTTTAATTTTTCTAACAAAAATGCAAGTTACATTAAATAAATAATGTAAAATGTACATATATGCATCGTATACATGTACATACATTTATATAGCTATAACTACTACGTTGAGATAAACGAGTGAGGACTCCACCATTTTTTCCTTCTAAAACACCGCAAATGCCTTTTATTTAATACCCAAATCATAAAATGGATAAAAATAGTGCCACCATATTTTTTTCGTTTACGAAATCTCAGAAATTGATTTTTATTTCTGCTCTAAATAATAAAAATCTGGAAATAATAATTGTTTCTGGCCGAAAAAATAAAAATCATAAAATAACAATTATTTCTGCTCAAAAATATAAAAATTAAAACATAACTGTTATCTTTTGACTTGACCTTTATGTTAAAATGCATAACAGTTACGGTCCCTGTTCAGAACAGATATTTTCTGCACATAATGTTAAAACACACATTGAGATACAGTAGTATGTCTAATTGTCCACTACTTGCTTGAGGTTAAGCAAATTTTCCTAATTTATCATATGGAAATTGTAAAATATTGAGACAATTCTATTTTTGTGAAAATCAATTGAAATTAAGGTAAAATAGAAAAGAACAAAAATCACTTTGTAAGAAATGTCCGCTAATTTTACTTTTTTAGTTTTAGCTCAAAAAAGTGAGTTTACTTGAATTAAAAGGCACAAGCAAATACGAAACAAAAGCTTAGTTAAGAAAAACAAAACATTTTTTAAGTTTGATGTATACCATATTCCTATTATATATGTACATGTATGTGTAAATCTGTTTATATACATATATATATATGTATATAGAGTTTCGTTAACGAATAATAATTGTTTTTTTTTATTGGAAAAAAATTAACATTTCATCCTTACATTTTTACTATTATTGTATATGTATTCTACTCTACTCTCCACTGCCATGCTCTCGTTAAACATTTAAAAAAAATTAAAACCTGCTCTAATAATTTAAACTAACAGTTGTACATCGTAAAAGTAAGTAGATTAAGCAATTTGTACATTAAATCTATGTATGATGATGTACAATTTTGTATCTATTTTCTTTGATTTTTCTTTTGTATCCTAAAACTTAATGTTTTGTATGTACTAAATATTTTCTTACATTTGCGTGGGTGTATATTTAAAAATGATTTTACATACATAAATGAACATTCTTCCGAAATGCATAAGTATTTCAAATTACATAAATATTTCTATGGTCACAAGTAGAAAGGCCCTAACTTGTATTTTCACGAAATTTAGTTTTTCAGTGATTCCAATACATTTCATACAAATACACCTCGTCACAATAATTTATTGCGCTAGTGTAAAAAATAACGCTTTTACAAGCAGTTTTACAAACAGTTGTACTGTTTATGATTAAGATTTTGCCTTCTTCTGTAAACTTACAGTTATTTTAGTTAGGGACTTTCTACTTGTGACCAACGATATGTATGTATGTATGTATGTATGTCTAATTTCTGTTAGTGTACGCTTGACTCACAAGTATGATTTAGCGTTTATTTATGTCTATCTGGTGTAAAAGTATCGCAAATTAATTTATGCATGTCATTGTATTGAAGTGATGTATTTAAGAGAATGACAAAAGTATCGTGCATAATACATATCTTTGATTATTCATATCATAAGCATTCCTTAAATTGCGCAGCACAAGTAAATATAAAAATGTTTACACTGTATCAGCCACAATCATACACAAGTATGAAAATACTAAAAAATTTATTCGATTAGACATGAGTATATACAGGAGTATTTTATTTGCACACGCTTAAATCATATCTGTTACCAGAAAAGCATATTGGTAAAATGCTAAACTGGCAACGCTGTTCAACAGATGTCATAGCAGGGATGGAAAGTGCGACTTAATAATTCTCGACTGCGATAAAACATTTCTAACTAAATGTTTACTAGGAATAGTTGTATCCAGGGTGACCGATGACATTTTTCAAAAAGTGGCACCAAAAAGGGATTTATCAAAAAAAGGGGCAAAATTAAAAAAAACGAGAAAACTACATTAAACTTTTTATTTTTAATGTATTTTTATATAATTCACTCCAAAAAAAAGGGAGACAAAAAGTGGCAAGGCAGTCGAAAAAGTGGCAAAGCAATCGAAAAAGTGCCAATTTTCCATTTTAGTCTGTCAAACGGTCACGCTGTTTGTATCACTATAGATTACAAAATATCAGTTCATTATAATGAAAGAATTTTCGGCAGAAATTCAATGAATTTCGACATTAATCTAATGAAAAATTCATTAAAATTCAACCAACGTCACGCTTCGTTGGATTAATGAAACCAGTTTCGTTAAAATTATTTTATTGAAAACTTCATCAAATTTATTTAACAGTGTATTTAATGCAGTGCTATAACTTCATCGAAACAATAAAATAATTTCATGAAAAGAATGAAATAACTTAAATATAAAGGGGTTTCTTAATAATTAGAAAATATTGTTGTCATAAATCCAATAAAATATTCTAACGAAACCAGAATATCAAGGAAGCAATTCCAATGAAATTGTTTCACAAAATTCATGAAATTTTCATTGGATTTGTGAAATTATCATTAGATTTGTGAAAAATTTTAATGAAATTGTTTCATTGGATTTATGAAGCAAAATTCTTTCGGTGTAATAATATTTTTTTGAAAATAATATCAGTTAATTACAGGTTATATTTTTCCTAAATTTATACCTACTAATTATCTGATTAATGTTTTCAAAGGGCCCAAGCACTTTTTCTAATCCATTTCATACACAAAAATGCATAACAATAAATACTTTGAGTATTATGCGTATACATATTTATTTTGTCCGAATAATAATCCATACTCTTGAGTATTAGCATATGCCGAGTAAGTGTGTATATGCCGTTATTTTTATCTCCCCGATATAGGAAGTAACTGATTTTACCCCAAATTTTGGAAAATCCAATTTTCATCATATTTTGACATTTTGAGGTCCTGGTAGTCGATTGATTGGCGTATTTGCGGCATTCGATAGATGTTAAGCTCATTTAGATGTCGTAAGAAAGTTTTAAAAATTTCCGAAAATAAAATTTTAACGAAGCAAGACAGTTAGTTCAAAATATAATCAGCTGTTAATTTAAAAAAGACACGCCAATTGCTGTCAAATTGACTAACAATTTCCAAAAAATACTTTTCTTTTTCTAATAACTTCAAAAGTCTTCTACAAATCGATTTTAGATATTCACTGATTTTTATAGATCTGTATCTTAGTGAGAAGTTTCGGGGATGGTATGCAAGGTCAACCAATTCCTATATACAGGGTGGCCCAAATGAGACCTATTGATGTTAAACACGTCTAACTTTTGTAATAACGGTTTTTCTTAAATGATTTATTTTTATATGTTAAATACATTTTATGGAAATTTAACGTGACTATGTGTGAAATATCAGATCAGACAAATGACCACTATTATCCTCGATACAGGCATTGGCTCTTTTTTTAGCGCATTTTGCATTACACGGCGTAATGTTTCTGGTTGCAGGCGCCGTATTTCGTCCCGAAAATATTCTGCTTGAGCTATCCAAGTGTCTCTGGTTTGTTAACATACACTTTTTATTTTAAATATCCCCGTCATCAAAAGATTATTTAAAAAATCATTTTGTGTGGCTAATTGTGTAAGGCGACTAGCGTATTGTAGTCGTTGTTGGGGGTCTTGTGGTAGAAGCTGTTGCACAATTTGAACTTTGTATGGATACATCTTAAGATCCAACTTTAAAATTCTCTGTAATGTTGTTCTGGGTATACCTAATTGGCCGGAACGGCGACGAGTTGAGACATATGGATCATTTGCAATACTCTGCTGTACAGCTTCCACTTTGTCTACAGTACGAAAATTTCGATGAGCACTTCTTCCTCGACCCAGTTCCTAAAAACGGCGAACTAAACTTGTAATCACATGGAAGATGTGGGCGCTGATCTTACGTTAAAAAACGGCGATAATTTCGCTGCGTCAGAACAATTGATCGTTGAGAAGAATAATAAAAATCGATAATTTTAATGCATTGTTGTGGATTGTACGTATTCATTTTAAATTTCCAAGAGTTCAGTTATAATCTGCAAAAAGAAAAAATAAATTATATTAAAAAATAAAAAAGTTATTTGTGTTTTACATCAGCTGGTCTTATTTGGGCCACCCTGTACTTATTTTGAGTACTGATTGTCATTCTCTGATGCATTGACAAGTGTAATAATTGTCGTATTGTTGCATTTGAAATTTATGGATTTCTTTATAAAAGAAGAATAAAAGTTCAAAACCATAGTTTTTGTAAAATTTCAGTAACTCCGAACTCTTAAGAATTTTAAATTCAGAATTAAGTCGTAATTTATACTAGGCAAGTCTTATTGCTAAGCTGATTAGTTTGTTAGGGGAGAGAGAGACAAAAGAGAGGAGAAAAGAAACGTTTATGTTCCCCTCGGCTCCCTCTTCCACAAACTAATCAGCTTAGCAATAAGACTTGCATAGTGTAAATTACGACTAATTGTAAATATTTTTGAGCTTAATATACATGATCAGCATGGATTTAAATAAACGTTAATAGTGAAATAAATGTGTACATACATACATATACAATGTGTTTTTCGTATTTCTTTCAATGTACATACATACATAAATAAGTAAAAAAGAAAAAAATGCGCATGAGAGCTATGGTGTTAAATATATCTATGTATATAGTACATATCTCGATAGATAATGGATATTTCTTTCAAATACCTCAACTACTTACTGTGTTTTACTACTACTACTTTTACTTAAAATATTTGTCGTATTAAATTTGAAAAACAAACAAATTTAAAAGAAAAAAAATATATTCTTGCCTGTAGTTTTTTTTATAATTGCATCCATCTCTCACGATCGATATTCTCACTTACATCCTATACACTCACTACCAAGGCCTATTTATCAGGTCAACGCAATCGTCCTGATGATATTCTGTGTTTTCTTGTTTAAACTGTCAAAAGCTGCTTGCACCATATACTTTAGTTCATGTTTGTGTGTGTTTCTGACAACTTAAACACAAAGTTGTTTTTTGTATTGCTGTGTTTTTGTAGAGTTGCATAGACCTAATAAATGGGCCTTGCTCACTACCTTTCTCACTCACACATCACATGTCCAGCCTTGAATCGCTCTCTATGTTTCACTCTCAGCATTAGATACACATACCTACATACATACATACATATGTATTTCCCATAATGAAATACGTCCTCTTAGACATTTTTTGTGCTCTTTAGGAAATTCATTTTGTGTAGCCAGTGATCGTTTGATGGCAGCAACAGCAATGATGCGTATGGGTCCAGCAATAGGTAAATCTTCCAATTCGGAAGGAATGGATATGTTGGAATATCCGTTTTTAACCATGACCAAGTATCCACCGGGTCTAATACTTCATATTGGAGCAACTGTGGCAGCCAGATCAGTAAAACTTTTAGAGAGAGTGCCAAATCCAGATGAGCCAGAGATCAGGGATTCCTGGTGGACTGAATTACGCATGGAGATCAGATCACATGCCAGATCGTTGGGTTGCAATGTGGTACTTGGATATTCAGAACTGACAACAATATCGTAAGTATTACCCCTTTTACACACGTAAAGTTTACTTTGAAAAGTCAGAAAGGGGTAGTATTCTGAATTAAGACTTTGCAAAGTAAACTTTGCGTTTCAAAAAAGGGGTATATATGTACATCTAAACTAAACATACATATTTATGTATATATTTCCCTTAACAGCGAAGATGTTTGCGTTCTATCGGCCACTGGCACTGCGGCCATTATAAATATGGGCCACAATCGTTCAATTTCGCAAAATGATATTTTTAATATAACGAAAACTGCGGGCGGCAGTGGTATGTCGGTGTCTCTTGAAGAGAGAAATATAAATAGTGATCCGTCTTCTAAGGAAATAGGCAGCGGCATAACAAACGGTTTAGTTAATAAACGATACGGGCTTCCTTCAATTTTAAATGTAACAAAGACTTCTTGTGGCATTTGCCATGTACCCTATAACGTCACTTCGGTACCTTTCAATATCAAATTAAAAAAATGTGCAATATGTCTGAAAGGTCGCGTACCAGACGTTCTTCTTGCCACTTTAGAACTACCAGAATGTATACAAGTCACAGGTACATAATAGCATATTAGCTACATATATATATAGTATAACTAAATTTAAATATACATAATTACATGTGTATGTGTATCTAGGCCGCGGCTGCTTTTTACAGGCTCAGGTTGTAAGAGCAAAAAAGGATTTGCGCTCGGAGCTAAATGCCAAGGAAATTTCCGATGGCTTACCTTTTCTAGAATATGAACTTCATAGAGTTCTTATAAATAAATTGAAGGCCAAAGGCATGAATGCCATATTTGGTTTAAGAGTACAAGTTTCTATAGGCGAACGTATGATTGCTTTGGTGGCCACTGGTACTGCCCTTTTTATTGCAGCTCTACCCGTGCCACAAGTACCTAAAATTGTGGCTGGCAATTCATGGACTGATAAGCAAAAACTAAATGAGCTACAAAAGAAATTGCAGGAGACATTTGAACGTTATCAGGAAATTTATCAATTAAAACCGCTTGATCAGGATATGTTGGACAAAAGTTCTGATACCGATGACTCCGATGAAGAGGGTGTGGATGTTGATTTGAATTGCGGCAACAAAGACACTTGCGTTTTAGAGGTTGACGATATAGAAGACCTAGAAATTATATCGCTATTAATGGAACCGCAGCCGCCAGAGGGCTTTCATGTTGTTAGTACGCAAAAAGTGCCGGGAATGGTAGATGTGGAAGCTGTTAAGAATTTGCAGATGTTTACACAGGTGTGGAGGGCCAAAACCGATACGGGACAAACTGTTAGTGGTTTTCCCAAACATTTTCAAAGGTAGGAATGGCGTGAAGGAGATTAAATTTTTTCATGTATTTAGTTTTCTTTTTATTATCAGATTATTACAAACTATTTTCTTTAAATTGCGTACCATGATACCATGTGCTATTTGCGATTTAAAATTTAAACTGGACTTTCCGGAAAGCGTAAGTCATTATTCAGTTTTATTAATACAATTTTAATTATAGTTTTGTTATTACTTTTTTTGGGAATTCCACAATTTAAGTTTAACATACGTTAATTCACTAATAATAGGTCTGTTCATTTACTTTCTCAGCAGAAACTATCAACGAGAGAGTAAGGCAGAAATTTACAAAGTTACTCTCCCAAATATGAAAAAGTAAAAGAACGCATTACTTGTAAAAACTTGCAAGAAAATTTTATTCATATCAGAACCATGGATGGAAATTATGATACAATTTTACTTTCTGTGATGTAATTTGTTTGATAATATTTTAAATTAAATTAATTAATTAGAAATTGATATTTAAAATGAAATTCTTTACACAGTTTCATGTATATTTACGATTTTTATGCAAGTTTCATACTTTTTTAATTTTATTCCATTAACAAAAATTCGACTTTCCATCTCTGATCATATATGAGAAACAAACAAACTTATTTGCAATAAAATTGAATTTATGTGGCTTAATGGAAGAAAAACAATAAATTAGGAAAACATGTTTTCTTTTTTCATACGTGTACATGTTTTTTAACAAAGAAATTAAAATTTTTTCCGTTTTCCTTTTTCAAATATTTTTTAAATAATTTATTTGACAACAAAACACACAACAGGTGGTTGGATAATTCTTGCAAGTAAAAATTTTACTCGTAATAATTTGTAGGAATTTGTTTGTCTCTCAATTTTTTTCTCTCTTTCGACGCTCTCTCCTTGCAAACTTTTTGAGTTAATGAACACTTTTCAGTAACAATTGTTACAAATTTGTAATAATTTTCAGCAAATGAACAAACCTAATCCCAAACTACTATTTTTGTTATTCAGTAAAATATTTTTTTTTATTATTAAAAATACATTAAAATTTATTATAGAGGGGTTTAGCTGGATCCTACGCGCATTTTCACTGTTGCTTATGCAGATCATCAGGGAACTTTTAACCAACATTTTCTTAGAACAACTAGATATATTATGTTAAATTCCTTTTTAAACAAATGAGAAGTTCAACTACTAATACCAAAATTGAAACAAGAACTCAATAATGAACATGTTTTTAGGGTTCCGTACACCAAAGATGAAAAAAGGAACCCTATTGTTTTCGCTACGCTGTCCGTCTGTCCGTCACACGCTATTACCTCAGGAACCGTAAGAGCTCGGACCTGAAATTTACACAGAGTATGTAGAACCTTGGCGGCCGCTACAACAACAAATACATGAGAATTAAAATTAAAATCCCATGTAATATACATACATACAATTGTATGTACATATGTATATGGACACGTGAAATTTGTATAATTAGTGTATTTTTGTATAGACTACAACAATTAACATTAAAATATTAAAAAATTTAAAGTAAAGGGTGGTCCATCAGTTAATGCAATTTGACTATGTAATTTTGACAACTTGCTATATCTTGGAAACCGTAAGAGGTAAACTTTTGAAATTTTCAAAAACGGTAAAACTAGAAAATCTGAAAATTATAAAATCGCCAAACCAAAAAAAACACCAAAAATTTAAAAAAATCGCCAAAACGCGAAAAAATTTTAATATAAAAAAATTTGCCAAAATGAAAAAAAATCGCCAAAAATTAAAAAAAAATCGCCAAATTGAAATAACACCAAAAACCGAAAAAAATCGCCAAAAATTAGAAAAAAGTGTCAAAACTAAAAAAATCGCCTAAATGAAAAAACTCGCCAAAATAAAGAAATGCCAAAAACCGCAAATCGCCAAAACTAAAAAAAATCGCCAAAACGAAAAAAAATCGTCAAAAAATAAAAAAATCGCCAAAACGAGAAAAAAATGTCAAAACTAAAAAAATTGCCAAAATAAAAAAAACTCCAAAAACTGTAATAAAAATCGCCAAAACCAAAAAAAAATGCCAAAATTAAAAAAACGAAAAAAATGCCAAAACTAAATTTTATATAGGCTAAAGTTCGTATTGAATTACATAGCTCGTGTCCGTACGGAACCCTTCGTGCGCGGGTCAAAGTCGCACTTTACTTAATTTTTCTTATTTTCTTACTTTACCATTGCTACATTGGTTGACTTTTTTCCAGCTGGAATTGTAGTTGTAAAAAGTATGTAAAAAACAACAACCGTTATACATTTCTTTAGCAAGAATAGAGTGTTGCCACACAAGTATTATTGAACGGGTAGGAATTTTTACAATTTAAGTTTAACATTTGTTAATGCACTAACAATCCCAAATTATTATTTTACATATTCGGTAAAATATTTTTTATTAAAAATACATTGAAAATTTTTTAAATAATGAAAAGCATAAAGCAATTAAATTTGTATGTATAATAATGTGCAATAAAAGACCGATGAATAAGGTGCTTGCAGCGTACAAATTCGTATGCTAATTCGGTGTGATTCGATTGCTTTGAAGTTTTAATTCTTTTAATTTTGTTCTAGGATCAAATTCAAATTTTAGTAACCGGTATGGCTTTGGGTCTAGGTGATCCAGTTAAATTGAAAAATAAACGTAAAGCATTAATGAATGGCCAGTCGGAAGGAAATGATTCTCACACATATTTGGGTGAGGGCAAAAAGTTGCAGCAACATTTGCAACAAGATCTAGATTACATATTTCCTCTAGACGAGGATCAAATGGTGCAAACACCCACACCAGCCAACAATCTACCGATGTTTGGAGCTCAATTGTTTAAAAATCGGAAATCATCGCCCATTCAATTGTCATCGGCGCCCGGGTCCATTCGGCATAGACACGTAAGCCTCTATTTCTATTATACCATTTATATCATTTAATGTATTTTTTTAATAGAATTGTTCTTATGAAAAAAACGGAGTGGACATAACGCCTCTGAGTTTCGTACCAGGTGGCAGAATAGAAAAGTATTTGGGAAATTTAAATTTCTTTTTCATACGTGAAAGTACTTCTATAAGAGAGAACGGCGGCATAAGTGGTTTTGTTCATGGTTTTATCACCGAAGTGAGTTAATAGTAATAACTTTTATTACTTTGTTTTAGTACAGAAGGTAAATTAAATTTTATAACAGATTTTAGCAGTTGTACGAGCACATATCTCGGCCTTGGGCGGCAATGCCATGGTGTCATTTTACTTAACAGAATTAATACTTTTCGACAATCAGCACAAAAATCAAGTATGTTTTTACAAATATAATATTTTTTAAACCTATTTATTTCATAATTTTCACCTAGGGCCAATGTCTTATAAGTGTCGGCGGTGATGCGGTTTATGTATCATATTACCAAGATGATTGATATGATTCCTAAAAAAATGAGATTTAAAATGAAGTCTACGGAAATTAATCACGAATTAAATTTGTTAATTATATAAACTTAAATTGCAATATTTTAGCCAATTTTTTTTATTGCTCTCTATTTTATGTATCTATGTCATGACTATACTATGTAAATCTTTAGTACTCCTGCTGCATATTTATTTATTTATTTTATTTTTTCCTTAAATTTGCAAATAATTTTCAATATACAAAAAATTGTCCTTAGCTTAGTCTCAATTGAATTATAAATGCAATATTGTAAACTGTGACTATAGTTAGAATGTACTTAAACTTGTAGAAATTTGATGAGGTTTTTTTTAGAAATTTTGTAAAAATGCTGGTTGCATAACCTTAGAGATAAAATTGTGAAAAATTTAATAAAGTAAGAAGAAATTGTATTTATTTTTTATTAATTGTATTTCTTTAAACTAAATATCGTAGTTTTTGTAATTCAAGGAAATAATTTTTCTACTTCAGTATTTTCAATTTCATTAAAAATTAATAAAAGGTTAGATGTGATTTTCCTTAAGAAGTTAAGAAAAAAGTGAATTTAGATTAGTTGGGGAATGCAAATTACTGAAGAAAATTATGTCTCTTGATATCAAAGGAATTTTCAACCAATTTCTATGAAGTTTATGTAGATTTATGTAAATATTTAAAAATATCGACTGATATCGAATGCCATAATTTTCTGTGCCATTTCAGAGTCCAAACACAATGTTAGCGGTGCGGTGCGATTTCTCGTTGCGGGAGGGAAAAATAAAGATAATACAACGGAAGACGGCGACGGCAACTCTTGTCATTGTTTGTTTAAATTTTTATTAATTTTTTTGTGCAATCATTTTTATAACTAAAAACAAAAAATTATTAATATTTTATACATTCGCAGATATATTTGATATATTTTTTAAACTTTTATAAGCTATGACAAAAATGTATGAACTTCAAAATCAAGTTTTTTTTACAATAATGTTGTGAACCCAGCCAATAATTCAAAAACTACGGCAACGTCAGCAAGAGAGAGAGAATAAAAAATTGAGAGAATAAGAAAATCCGTAATGAAAATAAAATAGATTTTAATTTTATTCTGCCCCGCACTGCGGATTTTTACTTCAAAATCGTATGGAAAACCGCACCGCAATGAATAATAGTTACATTGTGTTCAGACTCTCACGCTTCCTAATTTAATGTTTGTTTCCTCCAAACAATTTTTAGATTGCTTAAAGTAGTTTTTTTGTCATTATAATATTACTAGCATCTTGCATCCGCGACTTGCATACAGGAAAAAAATTAAAGTCTAATGTAGAAAGTGTTTATACAAAAAATCCGACTTCAATGCAAAGATCTTATGGAACATTTTCGATATATTTTCAAGACCTCAGGGTGTGTCTTAGTTAAGTTTCGAAAAAATCGGTACAATATAACAACTTAAAATTAAATTTTAATGGGCGTGACTCCGCCCATTTTTTCAAATGGAAGATTGTGTCTATTTTTGAGCTGAAGGTGTGTGTTAAGTTTCGTAGAAATCGGTTAAGTAGAAAAACGTGAAATATAAACTTCAATGGGCGTAACCAAGCCCAAATTTTTCAACTCTAAATTTGTGTAATTACAAGAACCAAACGTGCTTGTTAGGTTTTGCAGCAATCAAATAAGTAGGATATCATAAAATCAAATAAAAAAATTGTGGGCGTGTACCCGCCTAATTTGTTTGCAATTTGACCAATGGGAAGCTATACCTTCAGACATAAAAAGAATTTTTACAATCGGTCTAAAATGTATCCAGTTTTGAAGTAATACCTCCTTTTTTTAAGTCGGTTCAAAATACCAAAAGTACTAATTTTTACCATTCGTCTGCCAAATTTCATCCAAATCAAATAACCGCGTTAATCTCAAAGACTCTCATTAATATTAGTAGCATGATTGGCTACTTTATGGGAAAATAAAAATTATAATTGTATGTAAAATTAGCATTTCTTATATCTCGAAAAAAAACTCCAATTAAGGGTATTTTTGTTTCCCTTCCATAACAGGAGGGTTAATTATTATATAATCATAATCGAACGGAAGTGTTTTCGAACTGTAATGGTTATAACGTGCAAATTCGAACAGTTTTCTTTTCGAAACGAAACCCCCTCAATTTAAAACAGGCAGCCTCTTGTAATACGTTACTTTTTTCAATTTTCCCATGTTGAATGATATTATATAGCAATGGTCCCTGCACTGAAATATTTTAAAAATGAGTTGTCTCTTTGTAATAAATTTCCTATTGGGCTCTTAGTTATGTCATCATTCATAGTGAATTAATGATTATGAAAAAGAAGCACAGATGAGTAATGTTTTCATTTATTGTTATTACCAAAAAAACAATTGCGAATCTTTACTTACCTCCAACTTTTCAATCCAGTTGAGGTCAAAATCTATAAAATTAATTTCTAAAAAGCAACATAAATTAAATAAAAATGGATTGGCTGTTTGGTAAGAAAATATCTCCCGATGAAATGCTACGCAAAAATCAAAGGGCTCTCAACAAAGCAATGAGAGACTTGGACAGAGAACGCATGAAAATGGAGCAACAAGAAAAAAAGATAATAGCTGACATCAAAAAAATGGCCAAAGAAGGGCAAATGGATGCTGTTAAAATAATGGCCAAAGATTTGGTACGCACACGTCGTTACATTAAAAAGTTTATGCTGATGAAGGCCAACATACAGGCCGTATCGCTGAAAATACAAACGTTGAAATCACAGAATACCATGGCCCAAGCTATGAAAGGTAAGTTAACAAATATCTTCACTAGAAATGTATGAAAGCATGTAGCTAAAGTTAAATTTTTATTTAGGAGTTACAAAAGCCATGCAGAACATGAATCGTCAATTGAATTTGCCACAAATCCAAAAGATTTTGCATGACTTTGAAAAACAATCGGAAGTTATGGACATGAAAGAAGAAATGATTAACGATGCAATTGATGATGCCATGGAAGATGAAGGAGACGAAGAGGAAACTGATGCTGTTGTCTCTCAGGTGTTGGATGAATTGGGCTTACAGCTGGGTGAACAGTTAGGAGATCTTCCTACAGCTTCTGGTTCATTGTCTATAGCTGGTGGTGTGAAAAATACACCAGCCGCCGTAGCTGCTGGTGCAGCTGGTGGTGGTGTAAGTAATCCCACTGCTGCAGGTAATGGAGCATCTGGTGGTAGCGGCCCCTCTACCCCCATGTCAGATGCCGATGCTGATTTGCAAGCTCGTCTGGATAAACTACGACGAGACTAAATAATATCTTTGCTTTAACCTTTTTTATTTTGAATGTTTATTTTATTTCCGAAAAACCACCACAGAAATATAAATACATTTGTTTATGTAAAATCGTGCAGTTGTAATTTTTTAGGTAAATCATAAATTAATTAAAATAAAATTTTTGCCTTAAAATACAAAGAATCGTAAATAAGTTTTGAATTATGTATGTTTTACCAGAAAGTAATGTTTTTATTTTCTTATGTTTCTTCTTTGAAACAATTTATACAATTCATTCATTGTGGAACCATAAAGCATTTTTACAAAACACGTTCAAAAAATCAATTTCTTGATTTTTTTTAATATACACTTTAAAACTTAATAGTTTATAATATATAATTGTTTACGAATTTAGCTTAATTTATCTTAGATTTTAACATAAATTCACGCATCGTGGACTTTGATCAATCTTTTCCTTTCAAAATTGTACTAATATTAATTAATAAAATTTTTTCGCATCCTTCTCATTTTACCCTTGAACAATGATACGAAGAACTACAAGCAACAGCAACTAAGTTTTATACGCTACCACAACCATGGATATTTATTCAAATCCACATTTTATGAACAACTGTTCGACCTTGGCGAAAACTTCATCAGCTGATGGGGTGGCATCGATTTTTTCCACTTTTCCCAAATCTTCAAAATATTTAATAATAGGCAGAGAATGATTATTATAAGTTTGAATGCGTTTTTTCAAACTTTCCAAATTATCATCCGAACGACCAGAACCACTTTGTCCTCGAGACAAACAACGATTCACACACACATCCTCAGAACAGTTAAAGAACAAAACGAACTGAAAATCTACCTTGTCAGCCATTTGACGATTCCAGCCATCCATATTATCTTGATTACGTGGAAAACCGTCAATTAGGAACTTATTTTTATCCGATTTTTTCATAGCAGCTTCTATCAATGAACACGTTACTTCAACGGGTACAATTTTACCATTACGTATGTAGTCTTCAATAAGAGCACCCACTTCAGAGCCTTCACGTGCACGTTCCTCACGCAACAAATCACCAGCTGATAAATGAACGAACTGAAATCGTTCTACAATCTTGGAGCATTGAGTTCCTTTGCCGGCACCTGGGCCACCCAAAACAAACACAACTTTTGGTTTTTCCGTCATTTTCACTACAATTTTAGTACGCGTTTCTTTTGTTAAAGAACGTTGACAAGTGGAATGTTTTGTAACTGGCTTGAATATGTGAATTGATCCACGCAAGACTTTTAACATTAAAACAAAACGATAAAAAAATTTATGTGCACGTAGGAACGTTTTTCCAAAGTGCAGCCACAGTGCGGCAGTCAATCAAATTAAATAATTAGTTCATAGCAGGGATGGCAAAGTTGGTACAATTTTACCTTTTTTGGTACTATTAAAAATCTATAAAGTGCAGATGAACACCAATGATTAATTTGGTACATTTAAGGAATCTCGGCAGTTTCTCTGCCTTATTTCTTTTCAAACGATTGCATATGTCAATTTTCACTTTTGCACAATGAAAGTCACATTCTTCTCCTTGAAAACAGTCTTGTGGAAGCATAACGCAGCAAGGAAGTAAAAAATTTGTGAACTACATATTCCATTTTCAAATCATAATTATGATTAATTAGTTAATTAATTTATATATATTAAAATTCAACTTAAAAAAGTGTAACTTACAAGCAAATTTGAGAATACGATTCGCTGACCATAACAAAGTCGATCAATTTAATAAATACAAATAAAAATATGTAATTTGAACTAAAACAATATTTTAGTACAATTAAGGTCAAATAAGTACAAATTTGGTACAATTTTAAAATTCTGAATGCCTTCCTGGTTGATAGTATGTGGAATCTATTAGCTTCTTCTTTTGCGAAATTAGTAAGCACAGACAGCAAAGTGATAGCATTCAATACTGCCACATTATGTGAAACTGTAACGGAATTTATATAAATATACACAATTTTATTTTAATTATTCAATATTTCAAATGAGATCTGTGCGAAAATGATTAATTTTTCTAAAATTAATAATTTTAATAAGTCTGAGGAGGCCTTGTTCATATCCAACAAATTTTGCGCCCTAGAATTCACCCGACAAAGACTTCATTAGACTTTAAAAGTCTGGCAATCTTATTAAAAAAATATTTACACGTGAAAAGTTTGTTTGCATTTTATTAGGAAATCGCGAATTTTATTGTTAAAAATGAGTTTTCTCAGGCCAAAGGACACAATTGATGAAGGAGACACAGTTATATTGTACTTAAGTGCTAATGCTATGCATGCGATAGAAGCAACTCCAACAATTGTGAATAAAAAAGGAGAAACAATCGAGCATGTCTTTCAAACAACATTTGGCGCTTTAAAGGTGAAAAATATAATTGGTGTACAATATGGTAGTAAAGTGGAACTATCCAAAGGCTGGGCCTATGTTCTACAACCAAATCCAGAACTATGGACACAAACATTACCACATAGGACTCAAATTATTTATACGCCCGATATTAGCATGATATTACATCAATTGGAAGTGAGGCCTGGATCAGTAGTGGTTGAATCCGGTACTGGTTCTGGATCGCTTTCACATTATTTTCTAAGGGCACTTAAACCCCATGGTCATTTGCACACCTTCGATTTCCACGAAGCTCGTGCAAATCAAGCCAGAGATGAGTTTAAAAATCATGGCTTGGGCGATTTTGTGACAGTGTATCATAGAGATGTTTGCCAAAATGGTTTTGGCGAAGATCTGAATGGAAAAGCGGATGCAGTATTTTTGGATTTACCGGCTCCCCAACAGGCGGTCTTACACGCGGTTAAAGCTTTGAAGAGCAGTGGTAAGTAATTAATAATTTTTAAAATATATTTTGTTTTATATTTATTTTTTGTTTGTTAAGGTGGTCGCTTTTGTTCATTTTCACCCTGCATTGAGCAGTCACAACGTTGTTGTATTGCTTTACAAGAGCAAGGGTTTATTGAAATACAATCATTTGAAGTATTACAGCAGGAGGATGTTGTTAAAACTAAAACGTTTCCCGTTATGAATTTAGAGTTTCTAAAACACAAGGTAATAATTGATAATACCTATATCGCAATTTCCTTTTTCCAATAAGAACCCTTTATTTTCAGAAACCCGAAGAGGAAGAAGCTTCTGGAAAAGATATTACAAACGTTATGAAGCAAGCCAAGGAAACGATAAAAGTTTTAACATCCTCAGCGCCACCCACGCAACCCGGTCACACGGGATTTTTAACATTTGCCACTCTACCACCAGCATTTGCTAGATAATTTTAGGAAAAAAAAACTAATTACACAAATATAAAATTATAATCAAGATTCCATATATTTTACTCGAAAAACAATCAAGAAGCCAATGCCAAGTAAAAATGTACCACAATGTCTAATGGTTTAGCCAGGTAAGAAAGTAGGAAACTATTGCAAAAAAGTAGTTTTTTTAGTGAATGGCAAATTAGAGGATTTATTAAAATTTCAGGATATGCTAAATCAATGTTGAAGTTTTCTTAAACTTTTTATATTAAAAGATAAACGTGGTGGTTGCCATGGCATTCGTGCTTCTGGTATAATCTGTAATGAGATAAATGTACATATGTTTGAATAATTATAGGTATTTAATATAGTATTTTACAATTTTTTGTTTTTCCGGCTGGCCTCTGCAAGTAGGACATCTGTTGCTTCTTGCTACTTTGGCTGAATTTGTTACAGCCTCCTTAAAACCTTCTAATGGAGTCCAATTGTTATGGGCCGTGTGTGGTCTTGTTACAAATAACTTTTCTCTATTTAAGAAACTTAACAAAGAGGGAAATTTATTTCCAAACATGTAGTATATTTAAAAAAATTTGTGCAATTTACTTGGGTCTTGGTTCTCTCCAAAAGTCTGGCATACGTTTGGTTTGCATGATATTAGCCAAACGCTGCAGCAGGCGCATATTTTCATTTTCTACGCGAAATATACGCTCTTTTTCCGACTGTTGTTTCTTAGCTTTTTGTATAATGTGAGGATAAAATGTTGGTGGTGTCCGATCGATGACTGATTTAGCCGATTTAACTTTTTCTCTGTGCTGTTCATAGCGGCGTTGTTCCCAGGGCTGTGTTAAAAGTTTATCTCTTCTCGATATCATGTTAGAAATAAAACTATTGTGTGGCAGAATTTGAATCAACGTTTCAACTTTTATGATGGAATGTAGTTAGAAAATTTTAAATATCGTTGCTTTGGTTATGATTTCTAAGGAGTTGTATGTATACATACATATATCCATAAATATAGATAGATCTCCATGGAATTTATACATTGAATAAACAAAAAATACAAGAATATTGCAATATGTACATACGTATTTACATACATATCTAGCCTTATTTTCGATTTTATCGTAAGCGACATGTTATCGAAAATAGACTTTTTTATTGGAATTAAAATTTTATGGGTTATCCATAATTACAGGCGACAATTTACGTATAAAAACATTGAATATTTAAAAAAAAACTGAAAAATAAAATTTTTGTCGCTTAGGCTAAAATCGAAAATAAGACTCGATATGTATATACAGAAAAAACATTTAATTTAATTTAATTAAATCTCATCATTGATTTAAGATATTTTTACAATGCAACAAACTACATATGTATATATGTATGTACTGCAAAATAAAAAAATTTAAAAATTTCCAGCCAATAATATTTGCTATGCCGCTGGTTCGTGGCTACGATAAACGTTTGGTGTGGTGATGAGGTGAATTGTTGAAGGGTGAGTTATGGTTCGTATATTTAACTATGGTTATTCGTTCTGGATTTGTTGTATTCAAAACTAATCACTTAAACCGTTTATTGTCGATTTTGAGTTATTAACCTGAAATTCGTATACATTTTTACATACTTTTACATAAAGCCAAATTTACTGATTTCGAGATTTTACACTACAAACTTTACATATGTATGTATGCATGTATGTACCACAAACATTAAATAGAACAACTCAGCTGTTCTCGAGGGTAGTACTTATCACTTACGTTTACTTCAATAGTGTCATAAATCAAAAAATGTGAGAGAGCTAGTTATGTAGAATAATTCGGCATTTTGTATTTTAACTTGTGCAAAAAGAACAAGATTTTTTCATGTTTTCTTCAAGTTGTATATACATATGTATGTAATTCGAAACTGAACATGTTTTCTGCAAAACTAGTTTTTTTTGAGTTGAGACACTATTGAAGTAAATGAGCGATATATGCACACATAAAAATGTATAGGGTCCGCCAGATACCTTTTTTTTTTTTGAAAATGCTATAAAAAAAACTACTGAAGCTTCGGCTGTGTGGCACGCAGCGCCGCCCTGTTGAAACCAAATGTTGCCATCCAATATCCTCCTCTTCAATCATCCTTCTCTTAAATTTTTGTGAACAAAAATTCGTTCAACATGGCCCGATAACGATCGCCATTGACTGTAACGGCCACTCCTTGCTCATTTTCGAAATTATGCCGTTGGACCAAAATCCGCACCAAACAGTGAATCGTTTTGGGTGCGTCGGCTTTTAAATGTATCCGTGCGGGTTTTCTGTGCCCCAAATGCGACAATTTTGCTTGTTTACATACCCGCCAAGATCAAAATGAGCTTCATCTGAAAAGGTGATTTTTTTTGGCAAAATCGGCATCTTCTGTAAGTCGATCGCAGGCCCACTTAGCGAAGCGAAAATGCATTGGATGATCAGTTGGCTCGTTCAGCAGAAGAAATAAAACTAATTATCTGTCAAATCAGACATGAGCTAATTGTTACCATTCACGAAATAAGCACTAGTTGAAAAAAAAAACGTTAGATGGCGGACCCTTTATCTAATACATAAAAATATATAATAAACTCAGTGAAGTTCGACTTTGAGCCGCGCACGAAGAGTTCCGTACGGACACGAGATATAAAATTAAATACGAACTTTAGCCTATATAAAATATAGTTTTTGCATTTTTTTCGTTTTTGAGGTTTTTTCTAATTTTTGCGATTTTTTTATTTTGGCGTTTTTTTTTAATTTTGGCGATTTTTTTCATATAGGCGTTTTTTTTTTGGTTTTTGGCGATTTTTTCGGTTTTTGGATTTTTTTTTCAATTGGCAATTTTTTTAGTTTTGAAACTTTTTTTTATCGTTTTGACGATTTTTTCGGTTTTTGGCGTTTTTTTATATTTTGGCGATTTTTTTCGCTTTAGCGTTTTTTTTTTAATTTTGGCGATTTTCGGTTTTTGGCGTTTCTCCATTGTGGCGACTTTTTCAATTAGGCGCTTTTTTTAGTTTTGACAACTTTTTTCTCATTTTTGCGAATTTTTTCCGTTTTTGACGTTTTTTCAATTTGGCGATTTTTTTTAATTTTTGGCGATTTTTTTTTTCATATTAAAAATTATTTTGTTATTTGCACCTTTTGCGCATTTTTGGCGATTTTTTGCGGTTTTTGTTTTATCGCAAGCGATAATTTACGCATGTAAAACATATTTGAATATTAAAAAAAAAATTCTCCTGAAAATGTTAATTTTTGTCGCTTACGGGATCAAAACTCGTATTTTTTGAGTTATGATGTTGTTCCAGCAGAAGAGAGATATGCAAATAAACATATACATACATACATATGTATGTATGTATGTACATGCATAAACATACATATTTTGCAGCAGTTGATACCTTGGCGCGTTATTGTCTGCCACTGATGTTTTGTAATGTTTGCCTGACTACGATGATGTTGATGATGACGATGATGCGCAATAAATGCGGCGGCATCATTTCTTTTGTATGTCCGACTGTTTACTCACATGTCAACTGTCCTGTAGTTCTGGTGCTCATTGCCTGATTGATGTTAAGTGGTACTCCATGTGAGTATCCACTTCAATTTTACTCTTTTTTTTCTCGTCTCTCCATCCTTTCTTTCATCAAGGTATGAATTCGTACATAGGCATGTCCGTCCGTCCGTATGTCTTCCTTTTCTTTCTTTTTTTAACAGGCCAGGCCAAGACAAAAATTTGTGTTCGCAATTTTATCTCCTTTAGTAAATTGTAAATGCTGATGTCACCACATGTTTACAAACATACATACATACATACATACATATGTACATATTAAATATATCTACTCAAGTTTGTTGCAATAACAGTTGTGTTGTTGTTGTTGTTGGAATTCAAGTTTTATTTTGTTCCTTTGCCCGTTTGTTGTTTAATTTATTTGACCAGTAATCAAACGACGAAAAGAGTCACATTAAACTTGTTAAAAAGAACAGAAAAATCACAAATTGTCGTCACATTGTTGTAAAGTGAATGAAATAAATTTGAGAATGATGAACATAATGAGAATTAGTTACCACCTCAATTAAAAGTTATTTGCATATTCATACGACATGTTTTTCTCTCAAACAAATTTTATTTAAGATTTATTTTTTTAACTACGTACATACATACATATGTATGCATGTAGTATTATTGGTTTTTTAAAGTAAATAAAGTCTGGAATTTTTAAAAGCACTTTTTCACTGTCACACAGTGTAATATTCTACAACGACTTCGAAATTTTTCCAAAATTTCCGACAATGGATTTTGGTAGAGGAGTCCAGAAAAAAAATATAAATACGCGTGTCGGCGTTTTTATAGATCACATCGGAATTTTTTAAGGGGACTAAAGTTTCCCCTTTTGCACTATAGGAAATTTTATCAATTTTGTGGCCAAAATTAATTACAGCCGAAATGGCAGGGCCGATAGAAATGATTTTTTTAATCAAACTTCGGAAGACTCCCTCTTAACGTCTTTAGGGTCATTATTACAACTTAAAGATAGTTAAAAGTAGGATTTTGTCGGACGTATAAAACGCTATTCATTATTATAAATTTAATTTAACATACCAGGAAGGATACATTTGCCTTTACTTAGCGCTCACTTTAGGTTAAGCTCAAATTGTACTAATGGAAAACTTTTTATACGTCCGATAAAATCCTACTTTGAATTAACTTTAAGTTGTAATAATGGCCATTAAAGTGATAAAAAAAACTTAATCTCACGAAGAAAAACAAAATATGGTCACTCACGCTCAGGTCCTCTCACGCGTTACAACTTTTGGTTAGTATTAGTAAAACATTAACCTTCGATATTATATTAATTTTTTTTAGTTTTAAAAAACTATGAATTTTTATTAAGAAAACTCTTACCACACTCAATCGTTATTTGAAATCACACACAAACCACTCGATAAAGTGACAGCAAATGAAAATTGTAGAAACATTTTAAAAAGAAGAAAAAAGTTGTTTTATTTGTTATTAAAGAATAAAAAGTTACATTAAAGTAAAAAAAAAATATTTTTTTCACTCACGCTCACGCTCTCACGCGTAACAATTTTTAAATATTTTTTGTTATTCTTTTTATATTAAACCAAAAAAATGTACATATACTTTTTCACTCACGCTCATGCATTCACTTTTTTAGAACAACAGTGACAAAGTCATTTATGTCCTAATCGTATCTATAGATCACCTTATCAAAGTGCAACTTATGTATGTATATAGAAAACATTTTTCGCACAAAAATATTAAAATTTTTTTAAGTTTTCCATAAACGAATTTGTATAAAAATACAAAAAAATTAACGGCCTGGTGTCGACAGAGAACGTTCGATCGGCAACTTGTATTGAAAACATTAAAATTTTGCTTTGTTTTCAATAAAAGCAATCGATCGAACTTTATTTGTCGAATTCGTGAGCCAGACTGTAAAAGTTTTGATATTTTCTATGTACACAAATTTTACTTGATGAGATATCTGCGATTAGGCTCGTAAAGATTATACTACAATTTTTGCAGCGTTGGTCACACAACTACAAAGTGTATTTAAATGTATTTATATAGTTTTTGTGAATAAAATTAAAATTATAATATTTGTAACTATGAGCTAAAAACACTGGCGGCCGTATGTATAATGAAAAATTGGCATGAAGTTAGCATAAGTGAGAAAATTTAACTATGTCTTAACATACAATTTGACATTGGAAATTGGCGCATAATGTAGTTTAAATCCTAGCATGATTAAATTGAACATCAATTTTGTCACTTATGCTAACTTCATGCCAGTTTTTCATTATGCATACGGCCGTGACTATAAGAAATAATTTAATGCCATGCACGCTATAACACAGCAATATTACGAAGCATACTGTTTCATATTTGTTGAGCAGTTTTTTCTTCTGAAAAACGGTTTCTTTCTTGTTCCACATTGAAAGTTTCTTCCTCAAACATATATGGCAACACTGGGTGTAGAATATGTTTAATAACATTGTATTGAGAATATCAAGGCGAATATTTTTATTTTTGTTTCATCTACATAACGGTAATTTTTGGCTGCACTCTAACAAAAATGAGGAGTGCGGCGATGTGTTGTTCTACAAAAATGTTGTATGTCAGAGCATACCAATGCCAAAATTTAACACAAACAGCAAAAACCAGCCAAACTCAAGATTGTAATTTTATTTTCACGATATTTTAGATTTAATGATTGAAATGGGCATACGCAGAACAAATTAATGAAAGATTTTTTTAAAAGAGTAACGCATATTTATACTGAAAACAAAGTATACTTTAAGAATTTAAAACCAGTATTACAATACAAAATACTAGTTTTAAACTCTTAGGGTCTGTCCCATTATGTTCGACTTGTCGCACACTTACCCCCATATTCATAAAATTTAAAACGAATTTGAAATGAATTTTTTATAAAAAAATTTTCCTAAATTGGATTTGAGATTAATTTTATTTTTTATGAATATGGGGGTTGAAATTAAAAAATTTTAAAATTTGTTTTTGTTTTGAAAGTAAGTGTGCGACAAGTCAAATGTTATCGAAACCGTGAGACACACACAGAAAAAAATACCAATGTAAAATCAACTGGCCAAAATGTTAATTCAAATTCATTCAAATCACATTCAATTTACTATGCTGTTTGAGTGTGTTGGTGGTTATTTGCTTTGTTCATAGCTGCAATACACTTTGTGCGTAGTTGTGTAGGTTGTTTTTGTATTGTTGTTGTTCTTGTGTTTGTAAATAGCCAACAAACTGCTGCTGGCTGGTAGGCAGTGTACTAGTCTTGCATTCGGAGGATCGCAGGCTCGAATCCTGGAGTCAACAAAGTATTTTTTTTTTGAACTAAAACTTTTTAATTCAAAACATTTTGTTTTTTTTAACTAAAACTTTTCAAACAAATTGTATGTAAAATGTCTAGAAATAATTTTAAATTTTAATTTAATTCAAGATGGTACATATTTATAGTGTATCTTAAGAATATTTTAAGTTGTTGTGGCTGCAGGGGTAAGCACGTTGACTACCACGCGATGAGTTCCGAGTTCAAATCTTGGCCGGGGAAGGCAATTTAATTTATATATACAAAAATTTTTCTGATGTCTATGTCAACCACAAGTAAGTTAAATAATTAATAAAATACAATTATTATATTGAGTTAAATTCATGTTGATCTAACTTGAAATAACTTTAATTCAGCATGATTCTTCATTTTCATTTTAACAGTACTTAAATGTTAATTCAACGTGAAATAAAGTTATTTCAAAAGGAAAAGTTTTTTTTAACAATTGCTATAAATCATGTTAAATTAACATGAAACACACATGAAGCAAAATCATTGCCAACAAATTTAAAATTAACCCTAAATTAACCCTATTTTTAACGATTCTACATTGTGTGCAGGCACTTAAAGTATACTTTGCTTTGACTATGAATATGCGCCAATGTTTTTGTAATGTATTTTAAGTTTTTGATGTACATATATATATATGTATATACATATAGTACATTATTTTAATAAACAAAAACGCGTTTTTTATTCTATTAAATTTTAAAAAATTTTGATATACATATGTACATATATAATATTCTGTCTTATTTCATTAAAAATGTTATTTGATTTTTTAAATTTAGTAATTGAATACACAATAATTTTTTTTCTGTGTACAATCGTAACCTTAAATGGTAAATTTTGAGCTCGACTTTTATCCCCAAACCCTAAAAAATAAAATTCATAAGTGATCTTTCAATAACGCCGATACAAGTGTTTATACCATTTTTTCTCCTTTATCACAGTTCATTGTAAGAACCCAGTATCTCTTTGGGAAGTGGCAATATCCATCTTATATATTCGCCAAAACAATCTTAATTATTAACAAAATTTCTAGAAAGTATTTATTTACATACATATATTTATTTTTTTGTGTATTTTTCTTTTTCATTTAAAAATATCAGCTGGCATCTGTCATTATTTTACAAAGGTTTACTTAGTTGAATTGAAACAGTAGCTAGTTTAAGTTGATGCTACTAAACCACAAATAAAAGCAACAACAGCAGCCACAACAAAATTCATATTTTTGTCTTGCTAAGGTCTAGGTTCCCAACAATAACAATTACGGTTAACCTCACGTTTTACGACGATTCTATATGCATCATTGCATTTACAAAAATATCATACATAGAAATACGACTATATTTTGACTATGATGCATACATATATACGTATATACATACATACAAATGTATGTTTGTTATATGTACATTTATATGTACATAGATATGTTTATACATATGAATGTGTGTATGTATGTACCAATCTGGGTAGCTAGGTATAAACTGTGTAAAACTATATTTCAAACACGTTCACAAGTGATGACATAAAATAATGCATACATACATACATGCACACATATGTATGTATATAAATGCACGTAGATATGTAAATAACATAGCAGGACTTTTACAGCCTCAGTGGCAGGAATGTGATTAATAATGCGATAGAAGTCACACATATAAACGTCGTTGCAAGAAAACGATGTTGGAGAAATTAAACAAACAAAACATTTTGAATACCCTACAATAATACAAAAAAATGGAATCGTTTCAGTCAAAAATTGATTTGACGAAGTCTTTTGAAGTTATGTATTAGAAAAAAAGATTTCTTCGAAACTTTTTAGCCAACGATATCTCTCGAACACCCTACCAAATTGCCAGCAATCGACATTCCTTTGTCAGACTAAGAGCTGATTAAATTTTTAGCTTGACCGGCTTAGGTCCACTTTCATAACTGGCCTTTAGTTAAAAGTAGGATTTCGTCCGCCCAATAAATACTTTTCTATTATTACAACTTGAGTTTTTTATTGTTGTTATTATCAATAATGATAATAATTAATGGATACAAAAATAATAAATGAAATATAATACTAATGCAAAGCCATTTATCGGACAGACAAAATCTTCTCTTTAACTAAAGGCAAGTTGTGAAAATGGCCCTTAGTAGTTTAAAATTTGTTTAAGAAAAATAGTTTTACGAAAATTTTATTATCGAAAATTTTCGAAATCTATAGAGCCGAATCGATTCACTATCTTATGGCATCTAAGTGAGCCGAACATCTTTTGAATGCGACAAATTTGCTTCCGTTACGTTGACCAGTTCTTAAGTTATAAGATGTTTACATACATACATACACATACTTATACACACACATACATGATTAGTCATAATAGAGACCCAGGACCTCAAAACGTCAAAGTACGATGAAAAGTAAATTTTCTTAAATTTTTATAAAATCAGTAACTTCCCAGAGGGAAAATAAAAAAAAATACTTAATATAATATAAATTAATTAGTGCCATATATAAGTATGTATAACTTGTAGTATAGGAGTTCCACCAAATTCTTGGTCACGGACCCCTTTTAATTTTTTTGTCGTGGACCCCCTTTGTAGCCTGGGATGCATAATGATTTTTAGGTTGAATTAAAAACCAAAAAAAGTAAAAGACCAAATAAAATTTTTTATTTTTATTAAAAATTGGATTATAAAAATTCATAAATATGTTTATATACAATTTTTATTTAAATATGTAAAGAAACATTTTAAATAATCTCTAAAATATTGTCTATTCTTTGAAATGTTTACGATTCACTTCGCATTCTTTAAACATATCAGCTGTTTTCGATAGCGTTGGGAATAACAGCCAGTGCCGACTCTGGGGTACTTTATATCAAGCAGTGAGCAGTAAAAGTTCCCACCAATATTTAGTTGTTTCTGTTTGAAGATATAAATTAAAAAAATTAGAATAAAATATAAAAAAAGTATGTAGAATGAAAATTAAAACTTATATTATTTTTAAAAACTCTGTTTTCGGCTCTTCAAATGGACCCTTTGGGTGATTGATATTCACGTCCAAGGGTCCGGTTTTCTGGTAAGGTTACCATTTGGAAACCGTTGCTGTAGTATACACATATGTATGTATGTACATGTATTTCTCAGAAATTTACATAATTTATATAAGGGAGCAATCAATGCTGACTCGGAAGTCTGCTTTTCGACACATACATACATACACACGTATGAGTAATA
Source organism: Tachina fera (assembly GCA_905220375.1). Taxonomy (NCBI): domain Eukaryota; kingdom Metazoa; phylum Arthropoda; class Insecta; order Diptera; family Tachinidae; genus Tachina; species Tachina fera. Next base: position 186,198,570 of record LR999963.1, read on the forward strand.
TTGAATATTACTTATACGGATATTAATCATACGTTTTGTTGTCACCAGTAGTGCGATTCAGTAACTTTTAACAGTCGTAATTTTTGTCTATACATTTTGTCGCTTAAAACAACGATTGTGTGATTCTGAAACTAATTTTTAACGATAGGACGTAGCTGATATTTTTCTGTTGTTCGCTTAAACAACGACACAGCGGACATTAACCTATAGCGAATATCGTTAAAAATCTTACTGAGTAGCAAATTCAATAGATTTTCGTTATAATTATTTTAACGGTGCGATTATCGTTAAAAAAAGTTAGTGAACCGCACTATAGGGAGCGGATTTTAATGAAATAATTAAAAAAATATTCTGCATTTCCAATACGCTTCCTCGTTTAATTACGTTAAAATCGAAAAAAAGATATTCCCGCAAATAAACAGCTGTTGCGCTGTAAATGTATGAAATAGAAACGGAAAAATAAGCAATTTTCTAAACATTTTAATAAAAAGTTGATTTTAGTGCAAAAAAAAAACGTGATTTGGCAATTAAAATAAATAAGAATCAAATAATGTGCGAACTTTAATTAAATAAATACATTAAAACCTGAATTCAGTAACTTTTATTGCGATAATCGCGTCGTATAATAACTATAACACAAACTTATCGACTTTGATATCCTGTAACATATTTTAACGACATTCGCTGTCGCTTGAAGTAAAAAAAATATTAAAACCACAAGCTTAAATTAATTTTGCCTTTTCTAGGATTCCTACACCAAAGGTGATAAGGAAACCTATTCTTTTCGCTACGCTGTCCGTTTGACCGTCTGGCCGTCTGTCCGTCGCAGGTTATTTGCTCAGGAACCGTAAGAGCTACGGACCTGAAATTTGAACAGAGTATGTAGAACTTTGGTCGCTACAACAACAAATACGCGAGAGTTAAAAATTAAAGGGTGTTCCAAAATGAGCAACGAAAAATTTAAAAATTCCATGTATTTATACATACATACAATTGACACTTGAAATTTATAAAATTAGTGTATTTTTGTACAGACTAAAACAATTAACAATTGAAATTTAAATTAAAGGGTGTTCTATCAGTTAATGCAATTTTGACTATTAATTTTAACAACTTGTTATATCTTGGAAACCGTAAGAGGCAAACTCTTGAAATTTTCAGAAACGGTAAAACTAAGAAATCCCAAAATTATAAAAATCGCCAAAACGAAAAAAATTGCCAATTATTAAAAAAAATTCTAACACTAAAATAAATCGCCAAATATGAACAAATCGCCCAAATGAAAAAAAAAATCGTCAAAATCAAAAAAAATGCCAAAAAACCGAAAAAATCGTCATAACGCGAAAAAGGCGCCAAAACTAAAAAAATTTTTTATATGAAAAAAAAAATCGGCAAAATGAAAAAAATCGCCAAAACTAAAAAAATCGCCCAAATGAAATAACGCCAAAAACCGGAAAAAAATTCCAAAACGAGAAAAAAGTGCCGAAACTAAAACAAGTGCCTAAATGAAAAAAATTGCCAAAATGAAAAAACGCCAAAAATCGACAAAACTAAAAAATCGCTAAATTTAAAAAAATTGCCAAAATAAAAAATATCGCCAAAATGAAAAAAAACCAAAAACCGAAACAAATTCCCCAAAAATCGCCAAAATTAAAAAAAATCTAACACTAAAATAAATCGTCAAATATGAAAGAATCGCCAAAAAAAAAAAACACCAAAAACCGAAAAAATCGCCATAACTAAAATAAATCTCCTATATGAAAAAATCGCTCAAGGAGAAATAAAGTGTCAAGACTTAAAAAAATCGACAAAACACAAAAATAATACCAAAACTAAAAAAAAGCTCAAAACCGAACCAATCCTAAAAACGAAAAAAAATGTCAAAACTATTTATTATATAGGCTAAATTTCATTTAGTATAACATATCTAGTGTCCATACAGAACCGTTCGTGCGCGAGTCAAAGTCGCACATTACTGAATTTATTATTCTTCTTCGTGCTTTTTACTTACATATTTCGACATTTTCAATAATTAATTTTTAATTATTATTATTAATTTTTATTTGTGATAAATAATTCAAAAACACATAAATAAATATACTAGTACATATTTTATATTATTTATATATTTCCTTTAACACGCAAAATAGTTTACTTGTAAATACTTAAATAGTATTTATAGTTTCTTCTTCTTTCCACAAAAATCTAAATGTGTTAATAACATTATGAGTTTTGCAGAGAAAACCACTATTTTGTTGTTCAGTATGGTAATACTGCAAGTAAAATGCTCGTACACTGGTCATCAGTGTTGCCAGAATTTCTAAGGCTAAAATCTGCAAAATTTAAAAATTTTTCTCGAAAAAGTCTTCAATATGTGCATTTTATTTTTAAAATTTTCAAAACATCTTCAAATCTGGATTTCGTCTTTTTGAAGGGTAAAAACCTGCAAAATCCACATAAATGTGCATTTCTGGCAACCGTACTGGTCATATCTACCAATGAAAAATTTTACATGTTTTCACTCTTTCGCTCTTTGTGATATATGTAAGAGTATATGTATTTAAAAAAATGTTTTTGCCTCTATTGAGAATTTGTAAATTTTGTATTGATCCCCTTAGGGCGACTTTTTGGGATCCAGTTTAAGATTAGTTTATTTCTGTAATTAGCTAATCCGAGAATTAACTTAATCTCAGCTCACATAATTGAGTTTGATGTTTTTGAGTGGTAGTTTAAACTTTTTGTTATGTGTAGTATTACCATACTGATTAACAAAATAGTGGCAACATTTTCTGTGCAAAAGTGATACATGTTATCAATACACTTTGATTTTTTGTGGGAAGAAGAAGGAACTGTCATATTTTATTATTTACAAGTAAAATATTGGGCGTGTTAAAGGAAATATATATATATTTGTTTAAGCGATTTTAAATTATTTTACCTTATAACTTTTACAAAAATTTATATGTTTCACAAGTGCTTGTTGTCAATACTAAAGTAAGATTAAACCACCACGATTGGACGCTTAAACTAGCAAGTAAACCCGTATAATCGACTACCCAAAAATTGCAAATGAAGATTAAGGTTAATTTAATCTCTAATCTTGAACTCAAAAGTCGCCCTTAGAAGAATGAGTATGATATGTATGTATATTTCGAAAAAAAAAAACAAAAATTCACGGAAAATTTACGATAGAAAATTGTTATTCGGAGCGAAAGAAAAATTACAGAGGACTGAAAATTTTCGCCTCTTTTCAAGACAAGGGTGTGCATGTTACTATAAATAGCGCTGTTGAATTAAGCCAAGTCATAAATTTCTTCCTTTTTTTTGCTTTTAAAAGAGCTCCTCTTAAAATAAACTTTAAGTTCAAAATTAAATATTAGATATTAGATTTTTTTTCATATTTTTTTTCGCATTTTCATACTTTACACAAAGTAGAGAATCCAATACTTCAACTTGAATCGATGTAAAAAAAAACGAAATGATATAAAGAAAATATCCAAAATTTGTTTAGTAAATGTAATAAATGTTTCATGAGCTAACTAGACATTTATTTTTTATAGACAACATTATGCAAATGTAAAACACTCTCACCCGCTAATAGAGCATGTTGAACTTCCAAGAATAATGGACACACAATAAAACGAAGCAAAAATAAAAGATGCATTTTTTTTCTAAGAATTGTCTTTATCACGTATTTAAAGCGTTGTAAATGTTGATATGTTAAGAAAAAAACGAATGAACAAAACATACTAAATACAATAGTATTCCAAAAAAAGAAAAAAAAAAAAGAAATAATACAACAAAAGGTTGGACAGACATTTGTAGCATAGATAGAAATAAACATAAAAAGATGCTGAATTTAAGTAGTCAAGACATTTAAAAATACATTTATTTGCCATGTAACACAGAAGGAGGACAATTCCCTCATTTCCCTGGAATACTTAATACTCGTACACTACTTTGTTATAAAGGAGCTGCAGTTGGTATATATGTAGTCGTACTTAAATGCTTACCAATATGAAAATTTCACCGGCGGCTTTAATAATTTTTTTTTGTTGTAATTGTGTTACAATATTTATCGGCTGCAATAGATCGTTCTACTCGTAGCTCAAAGGTTCCCAAATTAGGGTCCGTGGCAAATTTTCTCGGGGAACGCAGGAAGGTGAAAAATATAGATTTGAAAATTAAAATTTGTTTTAATTTTTATTTCTTAAGCTCTTTTTTATGTTGCACTTTTTTTCAATGCGCAATAAATTTGTTTCTTTAGTGCAATATGGCGGGCGCTGCGGGATTCCAATCTCACAGCACTTCCTTACACGAAAATTTAATAAATGAAAGCAATTTTAAAAGAATACTATTCATCAATTTTTTTTGCTGCACTAAACAGCCCTTAATTTTGTTATTGAGCAAGTTTCAGGTATTTGAAAAGAAAAACTTCAAAAAGACGTACCATAACCATTAGTGATGAGCGATAACGTGATTTTTTAATAATGCTGCTCCTTGTAAATGTGATTTCGAAATCGCTGTTCTTTTAAACTGTGACTGTGATCACAGTTTAGCAGTATTTTGTTTGTAGTAGTTCAGTTATTTTGAGAAAATCTAATAAGAAGAGCAGCAGTGAAATTACTCTGTGACTGTGATCACGGTTTAACACATTTCAGCTCTACTGCTTTAAAAGTCTTTATTAGTATTGATATTTTGATAAATAGTAATAAGAAGAGCGACAAGAACAAACAATTAGCAAATCAACCCCGTCCAAATATTGAGATTTTCGTATAAGAGGCAGATAGACAAAAAATTTGCAAATATTAACATGTGAGATGTAAATAGTTGCCAGAAAAGACGATTTGACGATTTTTTTTATCGACAAAAGCTGAAGATATAAAAAAATTCATGTGGTAGCCTTATCTAATGTTAAGTAAGCATATAAGAACAATCACAGTTTGTATAAAAGAACTATATTTCCAAAACTTGTTACTTGATAAATTCAGTCACAGTTGTGATTAGTGATTTTTCAATCGCTGTGAAAAAAGAGCAGGTTTCAAAATATCGTTCAACTCTAATAATCATAGCCATACAAAACAGCTGTTCGAACCAAACTTATGGGCAGCACTGTATTTGATTATAGGTGACTTGCCATAACGCCATAGGCATAAACATTTGTTTACTGGTTACACATACATATTTGTTGTTGCACTTTTGAAATTAATAAACAAATGTAAACATAAACAGCTGTTTATGGTTATGGCAACACTAATGTGTTATGGTTATTTGATACCACGACGATTTCGAGATGTTTTACCATACATTGACTTCTTTTGTTAAACATCCCAAATGAAGTGTTTAAAAGTTTTAAACACTTCCTTAAACACTTAAATGGAGTATGTTCAGTCCGTTCTTTGATAACTCTGGCAACTTTGTATTGTTATTAAATGGCGGCACGTGAAAAATTATTTGATAAACAAGTAAACATTTTTTGTTTGAAGAAAATAAACCAATATAGAATATAAGAAGTACGTGAAATATAAAATTAAATTTTAATGGGCGTGCCTCCGCCCATTTTTTAAATGCAATATTGTGTGATTTTCAGAGCTCAGGGTGCGTGTTAAGTCTTGTAAAACTCGTTAAAGTGGAACCACTTAAAATAAAATATTAAATTTAATGGGTGTGGCTCCGCCCATTTTTTTGATTGGGGGATTGTGTCTATTTTAGAGCTGAAAGTGTGTGGTAAGTTAAGTAAAAAATGGTTAAGTAGAACCGCGTGAAATATTATACAGGGCAATTATGCAAAAAATTCCGCGAGAAATTTCTCCCTTTTCCAATTAGATTTTTTTGTTTTCCCTATTACTTGGTATTAGTTGGAATTGTGCCCCGTGAAAAATTTCCTGCGGAATTTTATTCATAATTGCCCTCATAATAAAATTTAACGGGCGTAGTCCCGCTTATTTTCTCAACTTTCAAATTATGTGATTACAAGAACCAAATGTATTTTATATGGTTAGTAGCAAGCAAACAAGTAGAATATCAAAACTATATAAAAAAAATTGTGGCCGCCCACTTTTTTACAATGGGACTAATGGGAAGCTTTACCCTCTCAGACAAAATAAAATTTTTTATCATGTCGGACATCGCAAATGGCTAATGGAGACCTAATGGATAATGGAGAGATCATGTCCAACTTTCGTCCATGGTTTGACATCAATGCCCGAGCATATGTCTAAACAACAATGTTCGCCATGAGATGTGCCGTCCGCAACCATTTGCAATGGAAAGAAAAGAGACAGAACTAAATTGGTAAATATTCCATCTCTATTGCACTATCACAAAATACTTTGTTATGCCTGAACATGGACATTGCACGTGTTCACCACAACAAAGAAGTCGATGAATTTTTCCCAGTTGCTCTGCCGGCGTCATGTTCATGTCATGTCCAAGTCGATGGCTAGTGGAGACGTAGGATTACTGACAAACCGTTGGCCTTAAACACCTCAAACATCGCTGCTTTTATTAAAAAACGCATATAAATTATGTTTATATTTTTATATTTATATAAATATTTCGTTTAGTAAAACATCTGTTCCTTTGCCTAATTCTCATACAAAACATTTGCAATTGAACTGTAAAAATGTCGAATATCCTTTTCCCTCTCCTTTCTCTATCTCAGTTATGATTTAAATTAGAATTCGCTCTGCTGTTTTTATGTCTGTATGTGTGTGCACATGGTGATTTTTTTCTTTGCTGGCAAATTATCTTAGACAAATCATCAATGATTTGTAGCAATTTGTAAAGTAACAAATGCATAAATGATTTGTTTCCTTTTTGTTTTTTCCCTCCGCCATTTCTCCTTGCAGCGTCTTCATAATAAAAAGTAAAAAAACAAAAAAAAATTTGCAGATCGCAACCAATAATGGCTGCTTTAGCAAAAAAAGAGACCTTTGCGTGAAGTGATTAACACGCCACTTGTTGTATTTGCTGTTACTGATTTTTTTTTAATTTCTCTTCAATGCAACACGAGCATTTATCAACAATTGTATCGATACTCAACGTCTGTGACCCTGAGGTTTTAACAATATGTTTTCTGATTGTTTTTGTTATTTGCTGCATTTACTGCTGCTTTTCTTGTTGTTTTAATTCGAATGTTTTTTTTTTATTTTCTATACATATTGATTTTTGTTGTTTAATTCTCTTTCTTCACACTTTTACCCATTGAAATGAAATGGTCAAAATCATTTTAGCGAGGCGCGGTGGTTGGATTTTCTTTGGTCTTTGGGCGCGCAAGAGATGGGGCTCTTTTTGAAGTCTCTGCTGAGCAGTTTAACAATATGATTTTGATTTTATATAAATACATACATATCTACTTAAATTCTTGTATTAAACAGTGGAAGGGAAGTGGAAAATTATAAATTTATTTAATTGCTTGTCATATGATTTTTCGCCAAAACGCAAAAAAGTTGCCAAAACTAAAAAATATTGTTTATATGACAAAAAATCGCCATAAATAAAAAAATTTCGCCAAAATGAAAAACGCCAAAAACCGAAAAAAAATCGCCAAAACGAGAAAAAAGTGTCAAAACAAAAACTAAATGAAAAAATCGCCAAAATTAAAAAATGCCAAAAACCGAAAATATGGTAAAACTAAATAAAATCGCCTATATGAAATAAAAATCGCCAAAATTAAAAAAAAAATCCAAAAACCTAAAAAAAATCGGCAAAACGAAAAAATAAGTCTCAAAACTATAAAAATCGCCAAAATAAAAAAACGCCAAAAACCGAAAAAATCGCTAAAACGAGAAAAAAGTGTCAAAACTAAAGAAAGAAACAAAACTTAAAAAAATCGCCAAAAATAAAAAAATATCGCCAAAATGAAAACACGCCAAAAACCGAAAAAATTGCGAAAATGAGAAAAAGCTCCTAATGAAAAAAAAATCGCCAAAATGAAAAAAGCTAAAAACCGAAAAAATGGTAAAACTAAATAAAATCGCCTATATGAAACAAAAATCGCCAAAATTAAAAAAAAAATCCAGGAACCTAAAAAAATTCGGCAAAACGAAAAAATAAGTCTCAAAACTATAAAAATCGCCAAAATAAAAAAACGCCAAAAACCGAAAAAATCGCTAAAACGAGAAAAAAGTGTCAAAACTAAAGAAAGAAACAAAACTTAAAAAAATCGCCGAAACCGAAAAAACGCTTAAACTAAAAAAAACTCTAAAAACCGAAAAAACCCAAAAACGGGGAAAAAATGCCAAAAATATATTTTATGGCTTGTTTCCCACCTGCGAAAGAAAACGTTCGACTTAAAATTTATATTGAAAACAACAATAAAATATGAAAATTTGTTTTTGTTTTCAATATAAATTTTAAGTCGAACGTTTTCTTTCGCAGGTGGGAAACACGCTATTATATGGGCTATTCGTATTGAATTACATACATATCTAGTGTCTGTAAGGAACCCTTCGTGCAAGGGTCAAAGTCGGACTTCACTGAATTTATTATTTGAAGCGGCGAACTTTTGGAAAAAAGTAAGCAACGTCAGTATTATTTATTTATTTTTTAAATAATTCTATTTGTTGTTGTACACAGTCGCTTAACTTCTTTTATTTCTTTGGTTTAATTTAAGAAACAATATTTTACTGAATATGTAAAATAATAATTGAAGATAATTAGTGGGTTGAAAAATGTTTAACTTAATTGTAACAATTCCTAAACAGTACCAATTATTAACTGGGCAACACCCGGTCAAAAATACTTGTGTGGCAACATTCTATTCTTGCTAAAACAATGTATAGCTGTTGGTGTTTTTTTACTTATATTTTCAATTACATACATACATATGTATTTTTTATAACTACAATTCGACTTAAGATAAAGTCATCTTGTGTAGTGTAATGGTCAAGTTATAACATAACAAATTCAGTGAAGTGCGACTTTGACAGGCGCACGAAGAGTTCCGTACGGATACTAGATATGTAATTCAATACGAACTTTAGCCTATATAAAATATAGTTTTGACATTTTCTTTTGGTTTTTTCGGTTTTGAGCGTTTTTTAGTTTTGGGGGTTTTTTTCGCTTATTTTGGTTTTGGCGATTTTTTAAGTTTTTGGCGGTTTTTTAGTTTTGGCACGTTTTCCTCATTTTGGCCATTTTTTTGACGTTTTGTAATTTTGGCGTTTTTTTATTTTGGCGATTTGTTTTCATATAGGCGGTTTGGCGATTTTTTCGGATTTTGGCGTTGTTTTCATTTTGGCAATTTTTTTGGTTTTGACAGTTTTTTTCTCGTTTTGGCGTTTTTTTAATTTTGGAGATTTTTTTTAATTTTGTGATTTTTTTCATTTAGGCGATTTTTTAGTTATGTCAATTTTTTCGGTTTTTGGCGTTTTTTTATTTTGGCAACTTTTCTTTCATTTAGGCGCTTTTTATAGGCATATAGGCGATTTGTTTGTTTTGGCGATTTTTTCGGTTTTTTGGCGTTTTTTTCATTTTGGGAATTTTTTTAGTTTTGACACTTTTTTTTCTCATATTGGCGTTTTTTTTTTTTGGTTTATGGCGTTTATTAGTTTTGGCGATTTTTTTAAAGTTTTGGCGCCTTTTTCGAGTTTTGGCGATTTTTTTCGGTTTTTGGCGTTTTTATCATTTTGGTGATTTTTTTCATTTGGGCGATTTATTCGAATGTGACCGTTTTGGAACACCCTTTAATTTTTAATTCTCATGTATTTTTTGTTGTAGCGGCCAAGGTTCTACATACTCTGTCCAAACTTCAGGTTCGAAGCTCTTACTGTTCCTGAGAAAATAGCCTATGACGGACAGACGGACAGCGTAACGAAAACAAAAGGGTTCCTTTTCACCTTTGGGGTACGGAACACTAAAAAACATGTTGGTTATTGAGTTCTTGTTTCAAGTGTTGATACTCGTATTATGTGAGCTTCTGATTTATTTAAACGAAAGCTTGGGATAATATTTCTAGCAGTTGTAAAAAATTTTCGGCAAAATGTTCGCTGATGAGTTGCATTAGCTACAGTGAAATACGTATAGGAACTAGCTGACTCCTCAATATTCAAAAGTTCAATGTATTTTTAATAAACAATATTTTACTGAATAGCGTCCCTTTTCACAATGTACGATTAAGAGTTAACATGAACTTTAACTGACAGTTCTTCATACAAAACTTGCCGTTAAAGTCCCTGTTATCTTTTAATTGTACATTGTGAAAAGGGACGTAAGTAGAATAATAATTTGGAATAATTAGTAAGTTGAAGAAAAAATGTTAAACTTAATTTTTATTTTTCACTAAAAAATTTTATTTCCAACATAATCGTGTGTACATGTATTACGAAGGGAAGGGGGAATTCAAGATAGAAAATTGTTCTTCGGCGGAAAGTAGAATTTTAACTGAATAAAAATGTTCGCCTTTTTTGCAGGATAAAAGTAAATTATTTCCAAATATCAAACTACTAAACCACTGTATGATGCTCTTTTATTGATCTTTTATTGGGATAATTATTAGTTTTGTGCGAAAATTTGCTTTTGATACTTCTTCAAAAGCAAAAAATGCATTAAATTATATTTGAAGCCTGATTAACAGTTCAATTTATGGTCTTGTGGGCGTGCTTATTTTATTCTAAAGAGGGGCGTGCTTACTTTTAATATTGAGAAAATGATTTGTGGCCAGCAATAACAATAACAATCAGCAAAACTGAAATAACTAACAAAAGAAAATTTGCTATAAAAGGCTAAACAATGTGATGCATTTGAACCAGATTCTTTTCAAATTAATTACGATTGTAAATATATATATATAAATATATATTTTTGTTTTAAACTTTTTAGAACCAAACCTTGCAAACAAAAAAAAACTGTTCTCATGTTTAAAATTCAAATTGTCCTTATAAATAGATTAAATAAATTAAAAAAAAATGCTAAAGAAAGAACTCCAAGAACTTAAACACAAATGAAAATCCTTTTCGATTTCCATTTATTTACCTTTTAAGCGCCTAGACATGGACACACAAAACAAAAAACAATGAATTCATTTTTTATTTGATTTTTTTTTATTTTTGTGTGGAGGTTTTCTATAATATAGTCCGTGGGAATTTTGTGCACGATTTAAGTAATGGCAACTGGCAACTGGCAACAATAATAATAACAATAATGATGACGACAAGCAAGGCAGGCAAAGAGTATGCCAGTATGCTGTAGGGATGAGGAAGCACACAAATGTGCAACCACATTACATTTGTGCGACTATACAAAAAAAAGTCGCCAAAGTCTCTGGAAATTTTAGTTGGGTTTTGTCTCAAGCTTTTTTTTATGATATTTTTCTCTGCAAGCTGATTTGGAAACTACAACGAAGTTAAACAGCAACAGCAACAGAAACAACAAATAATAACAATGGAAAGATGACATCCCCGCATGAATGTAATGGTTAACAATTGACGCCAAATAAATCAGAGCAAATATGAAATCAAAACGCTGCATATATTGTGTTACAACAAACTTGCCAACATATTTATTCCAATCGATGCAATTCGATTCGAAATCAATTCAATTCAATATTCAATTCAATCCATTTGTTTATGCATTTTATCCATCCGTCCGTACGTTCCTCGTCTGTCTGTATGTCTGTATGTCTGTTTATTGTTTTAATGTTTTTAGTACCATTAAAAAAAACTATTTAGTACTGACAACAGAAGTTTTTTACAAAACTTTTCAATATTAGTCTGCTCTTGTATTGTCTTCGCCACAAAAAGGTTGTAAAATTATTTTGAACATTGAAAAAAATGGATTATTTGATGTTTTCGTAGTCAAAATAAAACTTTAAGCCACTTTTGTAACTGGTTTTGTTAACATTTCCTCTTAAAATTACACTAGTCGACACATAAAATTCGTCTAAAAAAACCGAAAAATAAAAACATAATCAATAAAAAAAAGTGGGCGAAAAAATCCACAATAGTATTATTATATTGTGTTGCGATAAAATAATTTAAAAGGGAAATATAAATATCTGTGGTGGTAAGAAATAAATTCAGTAAAGTGCGACTATGACCCACGCACGAAGGGTTCCGTACGGACACGAGATATGTAATTCAATACGAACTTTAGTAGCCTATATAAAATATAGTTTTGGCATTTTTTTCGTTTTTGAGGTTTTTTTTAATTTTGGCAATTTTGTTTTATTTTGGCAATTTTTTTTTTGAATTTTGACGATTTTTTTGTTTTGGCGATTTTTTTGGTTTTTGGATTTTTTTCCATTTTGGCCATTTTTTTCGGTTTTCGGAAATTTTTTCTCGTTTTGGCAATTTTTTTCGGTTTTTGGCGTTTTTATTTTTTTTGTGATTTTTTCGTTTTGGCGATGTTTTTTTAATTTTGACGATTTTCGGTTTTTGGAGTTTCCTTATTTTGGCGACTTTATTCATTTAGACGTTTTGTCACTTTTTTTCATTTTGGCGATTTTTTTAATTATGGCGATTTTTTTTTGGAGATGTTTTTTCATATTAACAATTATTTTGTTAATATGTTATTGTTGTTTCTTTTTCGTTTTTTGGAGTTTTATTTCAGTTTGGCTTTTTTTAGGTTTTGACATTTTTTTCTCGTTTTGGCGTTTTTTCGGTTTTTGCCTTTTTTGCGTTCTTTTAATTTTGGCGTTTTTTTTTATTTTGGCGATTTTTTTTAATTCAGGCGCTTTTTTAGTTTTGATACTTTTTTTCTCATTTTGCCGATTTTTCCGGGTATTGGAGTTTTTTCAATTTGGCGATTTTTTTTAATTTTGGCGACTTTTTTTTATTTTGGAGATTTTTTTTCATATTAACAATTATATTGTTACTGGAGCCTTTTTCGCGTTTTCGCGATTTTTTTCCGGTTTTTGGCGATTTTTTTCATTTGGACGATTTTTTCGAATTTTGCGACTTATTTTAGTGTTAGAAATTTCGTTTTAATTTTGGCGATTTTTTTGAATTTTTGGCGATTTTTTTTTGTTTGACGTTTTTATAATTTTCAGATTTTTTTTTGGTTTTACCGTTTTTGAAAATTTCAAGAGTTTACCTCTTACGGATTCCAAGATATAGCAAGTTGTCAAAATTACATAGTCAAAATTGCATTAACTGATGGACCACCCTTTAATTAAAATTTGTTTAAATTTTAGTGTTAATTGTTGTAGTCTATATATATATAAATATACTAATTTTACAAATTTCAAGTGTCAATATACATCTGTACATACAATTACATGTATATTACATGGGACTTTAGCATTTTTGTTGCTCGTTTTGGAACACCCTTTAATTTTTAGTTCTCATGTATTTGTTGTTGTAGCGGCCAAGGTTCTACATACTCTGTCCAAATTTCAGGACCGTAGCTCTTACGGTTCCTGAGGAAATACCGTGCGACGGACAGACGGACAGACGGACAGCGTAGCGAAAATAATATGGTTCCTTTTTTCACCTTTGGTGTACGGAACCCTAAAAAGCTGAATTCATATTTTAATATTTACAACTCTGCTCTTGTTAATTTGAATAGCACTGTTGCAGCGCCTCTGGTGTTAAGTAGGAGCATTATTTTTAGCTAAGTAGTCATTTTACTTTTGCCTTGTTGTTGACGGACACTTACTGTTTCAGCTAACAACTATAGTCAATAACTTGATTAAAGCCGCAGTATTATAATAAAAAAATTACTAGTTTAAAAAAATAGCTGATCCTGTAATAAACGTTAAGAAATTGTTATTTTTATTCCCCCATATTGTAAATGGTGTCATCGACGTCACATCAAGACGACAGTAAATATTGTCACTTGTCTACTCTTTATCGGCCATAATTGGCTCTTATTGAGAATCTCTTACTAATCTCTAAGGCTTTGTAAGTTAATGTAGTATGTTAATAGTAGTCAACTGTTGTCGACAAAGAGTAGACAAGCGATAATTTTTACTGTCGTCTTGATATGATGTCGATGACGCCATTCGCAATAAGGGGGATTGTAAATTTGAAATAAGTACTTGTTCTAATATCAATATGAACTAAATGAGAATTCTATCATACATTATTACACTCCCTGAGTGTTGCGCATGATAGTGAAAACTCTTCTTATTTTGATATTTTTAAGTTCTTAGTAGGACGGGCTAAGAAATTAAAACCTTTGATTTGTAGATCTTTTCGAATTTGTGAAACATTTTTTCTTTAGGAATCTTCGCTTTTTTCTGTGCTTACTTTAAATCATCTTTGCCGAGATACGGCTATTTATAGCTTGATAAAATAATATAAAATTGCTTTTCTAATTTTAAACTCCTTTCTCATACATTAATTTCAATATATTTATATGAACATATTTGACACCCAAAATATGTATTTGCAATCTCATCTAATAAATTCCTTATAGTCCATTCTCACTGTGATCATGAAATGACAGTAATTCCAATTGAAATTGGTAACTTTAATTTGTGTGTCTCATTCCAATTCTCTTGAGATATGTGTCTGATTTTCCATCCCTCTCTCTCTTATTGCCACAATTCATTTTGTGCAATTTCCTAAATACAATTCAATACCAATTATGCATTGCGGTGGAAAAGAAAAAAATTAAAATAAAAACAAAATTCCACTTTAGTTCGGTGCGCTAAAATTTAAACGCATGCAATGCCGGCTTTTGCTCTGTTGACTTTAAAGTGGCCAGAGAAGAAGTATCCAGAGACAACTAGCGTGAGAACTAATTGAGTCATTCAATTTTAAACTTTAATCTCCAAGTCGACACTTCCTTAAAGAGTTTTCTTTTTTTTGTTTGTTTTTAGTTTGGATGATGCTACAAATGCAAATATAAAGCACTAAACGCACAATGGCACGAAAACACAAAATTTTGACATCTGCAAAAAAAAGGGAATATAGGTAAAAAGAAAATTAATTAAGTTTCCCAAACACAACAGCAACATTGATGCAACGCACAGTGGGCCAAAAACTCTAAATTTTGCAACGTACAAAGAAAATGGAATATGTATAATGAAAATCAATTATGATTCTCAAACACTGTAGTAGCGATGCACTTTGACACCTTATGAACACACAGTGGGTCAAAAGGAAAAAAAAAATTGAAACGTACAAAGAAAAGAGAATATAATGAAAATCAATTATGCTTCTCATTTGATACTTCTTAACATACAGTGGGTCAAAAAATCTAAATTTTGCAACGCACAAAGAAAATGGAATGTGTATAATGAAAATCAAACACTGTAGCATCGATGCAATTGGACACCTTATGAACACACAGTGGGCCAAAAACTAAAATTTTTTCATCTGCAAGAAAATAGAATATAATGAAGGTCAATTACACTTCTCAAACACTGTAGCGTCGATGTCATTTTAAATCTTCGTAACACACAGTGGGCCAAAAACTCAAAATTTCTCATATATCAAAAAAATTAAATATAATAAAAGTCTATTATGCTTCTCAATTACTGTAACATCGATGTCACTTGACACCTTGACGCAAAGTGGGTCAAAAACTAATAATTTTTCATCTATCAAGAAAATAAAATATAATAAAAGTCGATTATGCTTCTCAAACAGTGTAAGATCAATATCAAATTACTTTTTACAAACACACAGTGGGCCAAAAGCACAAAATTTTGCAATGTATAAAGAAAAGGGAGTATAAAGAAATTTAATTACATTTCTCAAACATTTGAAATCTTGTTAACGCACAGTGGGTCAGAAACCCAATTTTACCATCTACAAAAAAAATGGAATATAATTAAAGTCAATTAAAACAAACACTAACATCAATTTAATTTAACTCCTTATAAGCACACAGTGGGCCAAAAAAACTCAATCTTGCCATCTACAAACAAAATGCATTATAATGAAAGCCAATTACGCTTCTAAAACATCAATGTCATTTGACTATTTATGAGTACACAGTGGGAAAAAACTCTAAATTTTGCCCTGTACAAGGAAAATTTAATACAACGAAAATCAATTACGCTCAAACGCTGTAGCATCGATGTCATTTGAAATGTTAAATTGAAAAAAAAAACAAGACAAAAAATTACAGTTTTGTTTATGAATGGAATTAAAATTATGCCAGTCGATTTAGTTGATGTTAAACGGAAAGCAGAACATGAGGAGGAGGTAGAAGAAGAAGAAGAAAAAGAAGCAAAAAAGTAACTAAAAATATTGTAAATCCACACATACGATTTTAGTTTTTGATTTTTTCCCCATTCTCATCTCTTTGAATGTCTTTTAGTTCATCTTCTTACATGGTAATTGCTGGTACTTCATCTAAATGTCAGGCCGTAATTCACAACTAATTTGATACCGCCAATGTTAGTTACAACTAACAAACAGCCAACTAAAAAAAGACTTTTTAAGATTCACTCTGTCTCTGTACTAAACATCTTTAAATGCGTCGCAGTTGTAATTTGAATCTAAATGCGGCTAGTCAACTTTTTAACTTTATTATTATTGGCGATGCTAGAAACTAAATGCTGTAGTCAGTCGCTCGCTATATTCTTGCCTTTCGTATTGTTGTTGTTGCTGTTGCTGTTGTTTTTGCGGCAAAATCAATTACACCACATGCATTCACATTCACAGTTGTGAATTGCATCGTTTAAGCCTGGCTCATGGACATTAAAGGTAAGTACATACTTACAAACATACATATGTATCTGAGCACTCTTATACTACATTTATAAGTATTTAGATAGTGTCTTGTTTTACACTCTGTTTTCATTTTTTTTTACTCTGCCATAGTAAAGAAATGCATACATAAGTATGAAGCTAATAATAAGAGGCGATTAAGCCACACAACCACTACAATAATCAGGATAATTTAACGATTTATGCCTGCTTTAAAGATTGATGACATGTGATGATTTCGATTTGTAGAACAAGCTGTAATGTTTGTAATTGGAATTATTCACATCTTAATGGCTATGCTTTATTATCTATTCTTATATGAATAAAAGTATGTAAAGGCGTTAAAAAGAACAAAAAAAAAAATTACTACTAATAATGTCATTTATAATGAGATAGAAATTATTTATTGATACATATTTATTTTTACATACGAGTATGTATTCAACTTTAATAATATATGTATAAAAAGGAAATTATTTTATGGTTGTGAAGCTATTTCGAAAGTTTAAAATGCGATTTTTGGGTTTTCAATAAAGGCAGATAACTAATTGAAATATAAGGATATTATGACACCACATTACATTTGTAATAAAGTCAAATAGCCTTGTTCTGGAATTAAATGAGAAGAAAGGCGTTTTGGCCTACATCAAGGCAGTTAAAAAAAGTTTAGATAGGTACAGCATAATAAGTTTAATTTGATTTAGCTAAAGGCAAAGCCAAGTATTATATATTTTTTTTCATTTTAAATTGTTATCTAAATTTACTAAAAATAAAAAATTGGGAACATGAAACACGTATTCTGATTGTGCGTCGCTATAACGCACTCGATTCAATTAGTTAAATTATGAATATCCCCTCGGAACTTATTTCTCACGAAAAAATAATTTTCTCGAGAAAAAATGTCTCCAATCATAAATTTTTTGGGAGCAAAAAAGAGTAACAAGAGGCATCGCCGTACTACGAATCTCGTCGGTTTGCTGGTTTGTTGACATTTAGTTTTTTCTCTTTACGCTAAAGTTACACCACCAAGATTTTCTTTCAAGTTTTTCTCACATACTGGATGCCAAAAGTCAAATTCGCAGCAAAAAAATACCAATGTAAAATCAACATGTCAGAAGGTTGATTCAAATTTATTCACATCACACACGCTATTTTCTCAGGAACCGTAAGAGCTACGGACCTGAAATTTGGACAGAGTATATAGAACCTTGGCCGCTACAACAACAAATACATGAGAATTAAAAATTAAAGGGTGTTCCAAAACGAGCAACGAAAAATGTTAAAATCCCATGTAATATACATACAATTGTATGTACAGATGTATATTGACACTTGAAATTTGTAAAATTAGTGTATTTTTATATAGACTACAACAATTAACACTAAAATATTAAAAATTTTTAATTAAATTGTGGTTCATCAGTTAATGCAATTTTGACTATGTAATTTTGACAACTTGCTATATCTTGGAAACCGTAAGAGGTAAACTCTGGAAATTTTCAAAACCGGTAAAACCAAAAAATCTAAAAATTATAAAATTGCCAAACCAAAAAAAAATCCCTAAAATTAAAAAAAATCGCCCAAAATTAAAAAAAATCGCCAAAACGAAAAAATCGCCAAAATTAAAAATAATTTCTAGCACTAAAATTAATCGGCAAATTAGAAAAAATCGCCCAGATGAAAAAAATCGCCTAAATGAAAAAAGTCGCCAAAACGAAAAAACGCCAAAAACCGAAAATCGCCAAAATTAAAAAAATCATCAAAACGAAAAAAGCGCCAAAAACCGAAAAAAATCGCCAAAACGAGAAAAAAATTTGCTAAAATGAAAAAAAAACTGCAAACAAAAAGACTGCCAAAATTAAAAAAACGACAAAAAAAATCGCCAAAATTACAAAAAAAACGTCAAAAATGAGAAAAAATGCCAAAAGAACATAAAGTATAAACAGAAAAATTAAACGTTTATTTTGTTTTGCTTTGCACCATAGTAATGAAATGTTTTCTCAATGCTATATCTATATCATGTATGTATTTAAAAAATAATATTTATTTATTTTATTATTAATTTCAAAATGAATTCAAATATCAATTTTAAATATTAATAATCTCTTACACTATAATTTTGTATAATAAGAGTTCTTGTTAATTTTAACTTGAGTTCAGTTTCAATATGCGTATCGGTATCGGCGATGTTTCTTTTTGAGTATCGGTATCGGGTCGGCAAAATAGCGTATCGTTAAATCCCTATATAAAATATAGTTTTGGAATTTTTTTTGGGTTTTTTTCGGTTTTAAGCGTTTTTTTGTTTTTGGGGGTTTTTGCGTTTATTTGCGCTTCTTTAGTTTTGGCACTTTTTTTCTCGTTTTGGCGATTTTTTTGGTTTCTGAAATTTTTTTAATTTTGGCGATTTTTTTATTTTGGCGATTTTTTTCAATTTTGGTGACTATTTTTCATATAGGCGATTTTTTTTTGTTTTTGGCGATTTTTTTCGGTTCATGATGTTTTTTTAATTTTTGGCAATTTCTTGTAGTTTTGACACTTTTTTTCTCGTTTTGGAGACTTTTTTCGGTTTTTTTTCTTAATTTTGCCGATTTTTTTCGTTTTGGCGATTTTTGTAATTTTTGGCGATTTTTTTTTCATTTATGCGATTTTTTTAGTTATGTCCATTTTTTCGTTTTTTTGGCGTTTTTTCATTTTGGCGAGTTGTTTCATTAAGGCGCTGTTTTTAGTTTTGACACTTTTTTCCCATTTTGGCGATTTTTTCGGTTTTTGGCGTTTTTTTTAATTAGGCGATTTTTTTCATTTTGGCGATTTTTTTCATATAAACAATTATTTTGGGTTTGGCGCCTTTTTCGCGTTTTGGCGATTTTGTTTCGGTTTTTGGGGTTTTTTTTAATTTTGACGATTTTCGTTTCGGGTTTGATTGTTTAACCAGTTTTAAACCTGTTTTTATGTATTTTCTAAACAGATTAATGCGAGCGAGTAACTAATATATGCAATTTGAAACATAACAAATTATAATATAAATTAAGCTATTATTCCATAAGAAGTCATAAGAGATTTAGCCCAGGCATACTTTCGACTATGAAGATTACCAGGGTGCAATTAATTCAAAATCAACTTATCTCGACTTTAGCACTTTTTCTTTCTTGCCCTAGATTTGTAGGCCATCTAAGGCAAATATGCATTGCTCGAAAAGTCAAGTGATTACTTAGATATGAAAGTATATATTTGTCGTAAAAGAAAATTTATTTTGGGGCGATGTTAACCAGCCCCTAGAATTTAAAATGTCAATAATATTCTACTTATTTATGATGCTTAAGTACTAATTTAATCGGATTGCTTTTTCGAATTTTTTTTATTTAATTAATTGTATTAACATTTTCAAATTGTTACCTTGACTATTAACGTAAAATATTGCAATCAGTAAAATATTTTATAAAAGCTGCAATAAAGACAAAAACAAAAACAACAAAAAAAATAAAATGAACGTATGAACACACTAGTTCGGTTGTAGAAATTTCATGTGGTCTGTATGAAAAACTTACAGACACATTCGTACACACACCTGCATTCATCCATGATTGTTGTATGGAAGATGGAATGAATATCTTGGATGGAATCTTTTTGTATTTTGTATTTTGTTTTTTTTATTATTATTTTCATTGCGTTTCTTGAAACAAAAGTGATGTTCAATAACAATTAGGATGGTGTTTATGCCACTTATAATAGTGTGCAATGAATGACTGCCAAACTCTTTTCTTCAGACAACAACAATGGTCTTCCTTCAACATCTGCACCGCAATTTGATTCTTGTTAATAACCATAATTTCAATGTTGAATATACATTTGCTGTTGCTGTTGATGTTGTTGGTTCTGTGATTGTTGTTGGTTGTTGTAGGTTTGTTCTTTTGTAAATCACTGCAGTTATCTTAATCGATACGCTGGGGTGCGAATCCTCAATAATATAATATGAAATGGGTGGGGGCGTGGGACACGCTGTCGCGTACTAAGACAAAAAAGCGACACCGTTTGGTCATGGGGTCGACGATTTTTAAAGGTGCTGAATAGGTGCTGCTATTAAAACTTGAGCGAGCTGCTTGCTTGCTTGCTACGAAACGTTTAAAATGCTAAAGCTGTGAAACGAACGAAACGATTGAGTTGACTCAATCGAATTGAAACAATGCGCGGCACAAGTGTGCTATGTGCACTAACTTCCAATAGCTGCTCGTCGTACCCTGTCCCGTCCGTTTATTTCTAAATGAGCCAAAACGGCCAAAACAGTAAAACACTGTATGAATAGTATTTTATCGAGACATCATATTACACGCCTCAAAGAGCTGTTTCGTTTCGTTTTTTTTTTGCTTTGCTTTTCTTTCTTGTAGCCAGCCAACATTGTTGGTGGACTATGCGAATACTTTACGATTACTTTAATACCACTTGCAAAATAAAATACTATTTATCTGTGGACCTTACCGCAGCGTGTCTACTGGCAACTGTTATTGGCACACCATCTGTTGCGCTTTTGTTTTCGCTCTTCTTATTTTTGTTGAACGCTTCCAATTGTTGGTGTTAAACTTGCTATGGAATGAAAATAGTAGAAACAAAACAAAAAATTATTGGTGTGGGTAATTCCTACTAGCATCGCTGTTGGAAAATTCTTTGTTGCACTTGTAACCACCACTAGCACTAGCACCAGCACCAGCACCAGCAACAGCACTGGCATTGCACACCATGTGCTTTATGTGCATGTAACAGAACCATAACCTCAGACATTTTTCATTGTCCAAACAATCAAACATTTACAAACGCTATAGACTTTTTTGTCTCTCTCTATCTTTATCAAAGTTTTAATAAAAAAATAAAATAAAATTTAAAATGTGTTGTAGCAAAAAGATGTATTATTTTATTACCAGTAAAGTTTTTTGTTAAATAAGTACAAAATTTATTTAAAAAAAAAAGAAATTTATATAAAACTTTAAACAGTTTCTAGAATAATTAAAAGTTGTAATCATGGGAATCGCCAGTTATATTTCTTAAAATTTTATTTATTTCATTTAAATTTCAAAATTTGAAAGCAATCGAACTTTATTTGCCTCGAAAAACATGCAACGAAAGTACAATTATAACAGATTGGCAACTGAAATTAAAAACTATAAAAATATAAGAAATATAAATGCTAAAAAATGTTGATATAATTAATTAAAAAACTATACTATGCAGAAAATGAAAACTTTTGGAAAAACACACGGACTGGTCACTATAGGTTCGATACTATACCAAAGGGTATTAAAACACTATACTCAATCTTAGCTAGGTAGTTCTATGCATCAAAAACAATTTAGATTTTCCAGCAATGGAATCTTCCCTTTTCGATTTTTTTTGATTTTCAATAATAATATACTATTTCTTTCGAAATATGTTTAACTTATAATAAAAAAAAGTATATACCAAAACAAAAGTTTATATTTTCCAGCCCTGGGATCGTCTTATCGACTTTGGATTTTCAATAATAATCTAGCATTTCTTTCGAAATTATAAAATATATTCAACTTGTAAAGAAAAAATATTATATAACAAAACAAAAGCTTAAATTTCCCAGCCCTGGAACCTTCTTTTCGATTTTGAGGATCTTCATTAAGAATCTAGTTTCTTCTAAATTATAAAATATGTTTAACTAATAAAGAAAAAGAAAATTGTATACCAAAACAAAAGTTTACATTTTCCAACCCTGGTATCATATTATCGATTTTGTGGATTTTTAATATTAATCTACTTTTTTTGTCAAATATAAAATATATATAATTAATAAAGAAAAAAATTTGTACCAAAACTAAAATTTAAAATTTCCAGCCCTGGAACCTTCTTTTCCATTTTTAGGATTTTCAATAATAATTTATTTCGTTCTAAATTATAAAATATGTTTAATTAATACAGAAAAAAATTATATACCAAAACAAAAACTTAAATTTTTCAGCCCTTGAATGTTGTTTTCGATTTTATGGATTTTCAATAACAATCTATTTCTTTCGAAATTATAAAATATGTTTAAATAATAAAGAAAAATAAAATTATATACCAAAAGAAAAGTTTACATTTTCCAGCCCTGGAACCTTCTTTTCGATTTTTAGGATTTTCCCAAGGCACATTTAATACAGGTACATGCGTTAGGCAAAACTCTCTGGCAAGTCTCTGCTAACTCTCTGGCAACTCTCTGCACAACTCTCTCACATAGCTTTACATGGTAATTGTCAAAAATTTGTATGCATTAAACAAGGCACATTTGATATTGTCAAATGAATTCTTCGTTGTAAACTTGTAAACAAAAAATCAGCGGATGACCAATATGCCTGATACGTGTACCTGTTTGATATGCCTTGGATTTTCCATAACAATCATGTGACTATTTTCGCCCCTTGTAAATTGAATATACTTTGACATTGTATGGATTCGCCTTGATATTGTTGTTGCTTTCAAAAATTCTGGGTTGCCAGAAAGCATTAATTTTATGTATTTTGGAAATAAATGCTGTTAATTGCCGGTTATCGCCGGTAATACAGTTTTTCGCAACGGCTATCCATAACCCACACATTAAATTTTTGTAATTTTTCTTTTTTCTCATTTAACACCCTCCTTGTAAGAACTCTTTTTATTTTTTATATATAAATACATATAGTAAACATTAGTTAGAGCTGGAGTACAGCTACAGGCTTTAGCGCGAATGCTCGCCACAATTGGTATACGTTTGGTGGCCTCTATCAGCGCGCAGACAGCGTCTGCTGACGTAAGTTGCTGGGTGAGACTGTGAGTTAGTTGGTCGGCGTCGTTGTTATTTTTGAGCATCATTAAGCTAAATTTAAAGACTTTTTTGGTTTGGCCTTATCAATTTGATTATGTTGTGTGAAAACAAATTACATTTCAGCCTTTCGATATTAACCTTTTCCCCAATAGTTTTGTGGCCTATAGCATGATAAAGTGAACTTAGTATATTTTTTTTTTGGTTGCAAAAATATTTGCCAGGAAAGCATTTAAGTGACGCAATAAATGCAATCATATGTACACAATGTTTATTGGCCACATAAAAAATTAGAGCATTATTAAGATTGCACATACACACACATCCACAAGACAATTTGATCGTTGTTATAAATAATAATTTATACAAAAAAAAAAATAACATTTTCCTTTACTTCCCTTTTTTCAAACCAAAAGCAACAAAATCCTAACAGTTTGCATTTTGATATTTTGATGTTGAAAAAAAACTTGTTTGAAATTGTTTTTTGTTTGTTTGTTTGTTTTCCTTTTCCTTTCTGGCGAATTTTGTTTTTATTTTGTATTTTTGGTTTTTGCTTTTTGCACTAAAGCAAACAAACCACTCTTACTTACATTTTCAAGTCAATTACTAAGTTTTAGTGATCTTAATCGTTTGCAATGACAAGTAACCTTGTTAATGACTCCTTTGTGTTGTAAATGACACACATACTGCAAAATGCTGCAATTGCAGCATGCAACAAATAAACGTACCCCAAACAGCGTTCGTTATTGGTTGGTGTCTGTGCCCGTAGAAAGAGTTGAGTATGTATGTATTTGGAAAACAACATGTAGATGATTAACGCAGTATTTAAATTAAAGAAACATTATTGCAAATGTTTCGTCGTTCATATCAGATTATGAAACCAAAGTTGAAAAGACAGACTTCTTTGGTTGTTTCTCTGGGGCTTTATTTCTTTTTTTTTTGTCTATTGAATTGAAAATGCAACAGTAAAGAGACCACCATAACACTAATACAGACCACACAAACGAAATAAAAAATATTTGTGATGACTTTGAATAAAATGAAAATTGAGGAAAATGACAATCATTTCAATTTATATTCCATTTTTGGAGACATAAAATACCTATTTTCTTAAAACGTTGAAAGTTTAATGCCCTAATTCAGTAAGCAGAAATATTGGGAAAATATTTAAGGAAATATGTGTATGCATAAATATTAATTATTTTCGTGTATTGATCTCAATAAACAACAACATAATATATATATTGGGTGTTTTTTATTGAGGTATAGAACTTTAAGTTGGCATCACTTTTTTAACTGGCGGCCATTTTGTCAGCTGTCAAGTGATTGATATTTAGTTTGGTTTGCCATTTCATCACGAACAGGTTGACAAAAGAACAACGCTTGCAAATCGTGCAAATTTATTTCGAAAATAATGGTTCAGTTCGCGAAGTTTACCGCAAGCTCCGTCCATTTTATGGTCGACATAATCGTCCATCAGAGCAATTAATTCGGTTAACCATGGATCGTTTTCGCACTACGTTTACTCTATGTGATAATACGCATCCGCAGAGACATCGAACAGTGCGCACCGAAGAAACAATTGCCGCTGTAGAGCAAAGTGTTGAAGAGGACCCGAATGAATCGATTCGCCACCGGAGACCGGTATAGAGCCATGATAACCGACTATTTTGTTCCCGAATTGGATGGCATGAATGTGGATGAGTTGTGGCGCTACATGCCACACAGCGCACGTCACAATCGATTTATTGAAGGAAACATTCGATGAGCGCATAATTTCGCGGAATGGACCTGTCAATTGGCCACCAAGATCGTGTGATTTGACACCATTGGATTATTTTCTTTGGGGATATGTGAAGTCGCTCGTCTACGCCAACAAACCAGAAACGTTAGGGGACTTGGAAGCCAACATTCGTGGCGTTATTGCTAACATACAGCCCCATATGCTCGAAAAAGTGGTTGAAAATTGGACCTGTAGAATTGGCTTTATTCGAGCCAGCTGCGGCGACCACATGCCCGAAATCATATTTAAACATTAATGGCATAAAATTATCCTTCCAATAAAGGCAAATTGATGGACATTAAAACGATTTTCTTGTGTTTTATTTCAATTCGAAGTTCTATACCTCTAAAAAAACACCCTATACATGAATTCGCCTTGGTAATGAAACAGCAATTTCACACCAAATGCCCTCGACAGCTCATGTGATTGTTTTCGAATCTTGTAATTTGAATGTCCCTAAAATATTAACACACATTTTTCAGTAAATTTTTTTGAAATCCAAAGAACGAATTTTTTTCATACAAAGTATAAAAAATTATACCTTTGATCAAGGCGAATTCATGCTAGGTAGTCGCCAGTGATGGTATTTTGGTGCGTTTCGGGTATTTTTTTGGTGCTTTTTGCCTCTTCATAACGCGAAACTTGGGCTAATACCCTTTTTTAAAAAGCGGGTATTTACAGTGCTATTTAACAATTTCTCACAGTGCTTTTGGTGCTTTTTTGTAAAATAAAAATATTTTTAATTTACAAACCTAAAATACTTTCAAGCGCTAATAGCAGCATCTATTGACTGAGCCTTCTTAAATTGTTTCTAATGACAACAACGAAAACTATATTAATAACAATTTAGAAAACTTTTTATAATTGGGATTAAAAAATTAAAATTTTTCTTGCAAAATATAAAACGGAAGTAACTGGAAAGTACCACATAATTCTCTGCATAATATTTGATTGATAGTAGTATGTTACAGTGATCTGCATGGTTACGAATCAAACGGAACAATCTTGCATTTTCTAAAATGAATATTAAAATAGCACTTAACATAAAAAATGAATGATGCTACTGCATGATGCATATAAATGAGACTCTTGTTAATAAATGCATGCTAAAGTCCTGCACAAGACCATTTATAAGATATTTCAAAATATGAGAGATTTTTCAAATGCTTTACTACAGCGAAATATTCTAAAACAAACGCTAAACAACACTGTTGGCAAGACAAACAACTGAAAGAAATAAATGTCTTGCCAACAATGTTGTTTAGCGTTTGTTTTAGAATATTTCGCTGTAGCAAAGCATTTGAAAAATCTCTCATGTCTTGAATGGTCTTATAAATGGTTTTGTGCAGGGCACTAGTGCATGCGATTGCTTGCAATTTTTGTTCATTCATATGATTTACTAAAGCAATGAATCAGTATGATTGTTTTTAATACTTCTTAAAACCCCTTCTGAGAAATATAGGGCCTAATTTTTGTAAAACGCAACGATAAGCGTTCAAAAATTTTATATGGAAAAATTTTAATTGCAAAAAACAAAACACATACAAAATTTGTCAACGCTTAGCTTTGCGTTTTACAAAATAAGGGCTATAGTTTTATGCAGTATTATAAAATAAAATAGCTAGGTTCATTTTATTTTATATATTATTTTAATACGATAAAAACTTTTAATTAATACGCAATGTTTTATTAACTTAAGACTTCATCTAGTCAACGTGCTTTTGTGAGTTATTTGTTTACTATATACAAGTGGAAGTGGAGAGCGAAAGTGAATCAACTCATAAAGTTCTCCGGTACGCAATAAGCATTTTTTAAAGTTTACACAAATATATAATCATCCTAGAACAATTGACAGCATGAGGTTGTCAATAGCAGTCAGTTGTTTTAGACAACGGGTAGCCAAGTTCAAATTTTTTGGTGTCGTATTGACGTGCTGTTAATGTTGACAACTGGAATAAGAGTGAATATCGCAAAAAACAAAAACTTTAAAGTTAGTTAAGAAAAAGTAGTTGCTTTTAATGCATTTTGTATGTGTAAATGATTTTTCAGTAACATCTTTATAATAATCTAGGCCTACGCTTCACTTACCAAATGACTAACACCGATCATATAATTACGAACATTTTGAAAAATTAATATAATTAATATTAAATATTTTGAGGCAAAAACTTAAAATTATATTATGACGGTTGTTTTTGTTTACTCTCCATGGCAGTGGGATTTTGCATAGGCAGAAATGAAAACACTTGAAATTGTTTTACCTGCTTTGTTGTCTAAATTTATGCCACATATAAGAAACATTTTTACTGCCTTATTCATAAAAAATATTTCAGTTTTACTAAGCGCTTATTTGACATATTTCTATGGGAAAATTGTCAAATAAACCTGTAATAAACCTAAAATATTGTTTTATGAATAAGGCAGTTAATATTTAATACAATTTTTTTTTAAATAATAAAAGCATTAAATATTTGGAGATGGGATATGTAAATGATAAATAATAATCAACGTCGTTGCCAGCTTGTTATATAATGCTAACATGTTATTGAATTTATGTGGACATTGAAACAGAGTGTTGTGGACATTAAAATAACGGGGATTGACGATAAGAAATGGAATACAAATCATAAATATGGAATACAGTTCATTGGTAACACAAATACAAAATTCCAATTTGTTTGCACTATTTTTCAGAAATTAGGTTTGTTCATTTACTAAAAATTATAACGAATTTGTAACAAAAAGAGAGAAGAGCATCAAAAGAGGGGAAAAAATTGAGAGACAAACAAATTCCTACAAATTATTATTAGTAAAATTTTTACTTGCAAGAATTATCCAACCACCTGTTGTGTGTTTTGTTGTCAAATAAATTATTTAAAAAATATTTGAAAAAGGAAAACTGAAAAAAATTTTAATTTCTTTGTTAAAAAACATGTACACGTATGAAAGAAGGGAAGCATGTTTTCTTAATTTATTGTTTTTCTTTCATTAAGCCACATAAACTCAATTTTAATGGCAAACAATTTTGTTTATTAGTGAACAAAATTAAAAAATTATGAAAAATGCATAAAAATAGTAAAAATACATGAAAACTGTGTAAAGAAAGTCATATTAAATGTCAATTTATAAAAAAATTGCAATTTAAAATATTATCAAACAAAATACATCAGAAAAAGTACAATTGTATCATGATTTCCATCCACGGTTCTGATATGAATAAAATTTTCTTGCAAGTTTTTACCAGTAAAGCGTTCATTTACTTTTTCATATTTGAGAGAGTAATTTTGTAAGTTTCGGACTTACTCTCTCGTTGTTAGTTTCTGCTGGGAAAGTAAATGAACAGACCTATTATATTTTTAATAATAAAAGCTTAATTTGAATTATGACTTGAGTTGTTTGCAGTTGATAAAATTTCTCAGTTCTCAAAAAAGTAACAACTTTTCCAGCAAAAACAATAAATTAATATAAAAAAATACTTAAATTTTAAAAATGATTTCCTCTAAAACTACAAATCAAATTTAAGAATTTTTCCTTATTGTTACAGAATTATTAGAAAAAGAAGACAACATTTGTCTTAACAAAGATTGTATTGATTTGACTATGTCCGGTCTAAAGTATTAAAAATTTATCAAAAAACTAAAAAAAAATCATGCTCAACACACAGATACAAGTTATTTAATACAAGCAAACACAAAAAAATAATTAAATTCTATATTCACTTGAGAAAATTTAAAGGCATTTCAAGCTTGTACATACATACATAAGTGAAAATCACATCTCCTCCCACAATTCTTAAAAAAAGGAAGGGTGGGTGAGTGAATCACACTGTGTTTTGTTATCTCCACATTATCGCTGCTGTTTTTGCTTTTGAAAGAAACGCTGTATAAACCGATAGCAACTAATACGAGTAAATACAAAAACAACACACACACAAAAAAAGGGAGCTTGTTGTCGATACTTTTTAATTAGCGCAAACTTGGCATTAACACAGGTTTTAGGCTTAAAGCATCATCAATATCCAATATCGGCTGTTGATGATGACGATGGTGATGATGGAGCCGCTGCTGCAGCAGTAAGAACAGCAAGCAGCAGGCGCCAATGTGGGAGATCCCTGTAAAGATAGTAAAGTTTCGTGCGCAGCTTCCCAATCGATCTACGCTTATTTGGTATTTTGTGAAATATATTTACTGCAATATTTTTGTGAGTTGATGTCCAATTCAGCCGAAAGGCAACAACAACAACAACTACTAGTACTACTTGCTACGTGGAAAGTGGAAAGATCAATCTCCGCTAAAAAAGTATGGTGAACATCAACAACAGCTCCACAAACGAAACGTAAACTGCTGCATGAAAATGAAAAGAAGAGATATTGCTAATGATTATTATCACTTTATAGCCAAGACTTTGTTTGATTTAATGAGTTTTAAGAGCGGTTATTAGTAAAGATTACAAGTCAATCTCTAGTTTAACTCTTAATACTCGTACTTAAGGCAGCGCTTGCTCGTAATATTGCTGCTGCCAAATTTCGAGTGTAGATTAAAAAGCTCTGTTTTTTTTTTTGCTTTTTGTTGTTTTCATTTTTGGGAAATTTTTCTTCTTCGTAGATTGGGTATGTGTATGTGTGTTGTAATTGCCCTGCAGAAAATGCGAATAGTGAAATTGTAGCGATTTACTAGTGACATTGTCAGTAGTACTACTGACCAGGTGTACCCCAGCAAGGAATCATCTATTCACATTTAACATTAGCTTGTCATTGAAAATATATCACTACACTGTAGCACTGCTGAGTAAGTAGTTCTTAGTAGTGGGACCACATGTGGAGACATTGGCACCAAAGATTCACTAGTAAATTTTAGGGGCTATAGTCTACAATATCGATATTTCCTCGCTCGGTGTCAGTAGTAAAATAGTAGTGGTTTACTAGTGACAGTGTCAATAGTGTTTCTGACTAGGTGTACCAGCCAATATAATCTCGTATTGACATAGGGTTGTCATTGAAAATCTTCCAGTAGACTTTAGCACTATTCTTTTACGACCATACGCTAATACATTTTAGTATTGAGAAAATAATATATACATTTTGTATAGCTATCTTTTTCTTTCTTATTATAAAATCAAAAGTTGGGCAAGAAAAACTGCCGAGTCTAAAACCAGAGTAAGAAAATAAAAAACATGTTGATAATTGAGTTCTTGTTTCAAATTTGTTATTTGTTGAGCTTCTGATTCGTTTAAATGAAAGTTTAACACAATAGGTCTGTTCATTTACTTTCCCAGCAGAAACTAGCAACGGGAGAGTAAAGCAGAAATTTATAAAATTACTCCCCCAAATATGAAAAAGTAAATGAAAGCTTTATTACTTGTAAAAATTTGCAAGAAAATTTTATTCATATCAGAACCATGGACGGAAATCATGATGCAATATTTCTGATACTTTTCCTGATGTATTTTGTTTAATTTTTTTTAATAAATTGATATTTACAGTCTGTTTAACAATGTCGAATGAAAACCTAAGTGATCGGAAGCGAGTCACTCGATATCAAGTAAATTTGGGTTTCACGAAATCATTTTCGTTCGTTCGCTTGAAGTTACGTCTGTCAATTTTTATCTCTTACAGCCAAATCAACAAAAATTTCAGTAAATTTGAGAGATTTTCCGTTAAAATAACAAAATTACAACTCAATCGATTTGAAGTAAATACAACCATTCTAGCACAAGACTGTGCAGTTTTTTTCCAGATAATAAAAATTTTTTTGAAGCCAATAAATGATTTTAAGTAATACTTTTTGTTCTAAAATGTGTTTGAGCATTAATTTACCACTTTTTATTTTTTAAGAACTTTCTTTTTTCAAATAATTTAAAAACTTTTTACTCTGCGAATACAAAACAACAAGTGAGTGATTTTGACATTTGCGTTCGCAATGTTGACGACACGTTCGATATTGTGAAACCCAAATCTGTATGAAAGCACTTACGTTTTCATTCACATTGTCGTTCGAGTGACTAGTCGCAGAACGATAAGATAAAGAAACAGAATTCGGTTTTCGTTCGCTTAGAATGCCAATGAACATGTTTATTCGACATTGTGAAACAGGCTGTTAATGTATATTATTTACGATTTTTATGCATTTTTCATACTTTTTTAATTTTATTGCATTAAAAAAATACAAGAATTCGACTTTCCATCTCTGATCATATATGAGAAACAAACAAAATTATTTGCCATTAAAATTGAATTTATGTGGCTTAATGGAAGAGAAACAATAAATTAAGAAAACATGCTTTCTTTTTTCATACGTATACATGTTTTTTTAACAAAGAAATGCAAATTTTTTCAATTTTCCTATTTCTAATATTTTTTAAATAATTTATTTGACAACAAAACACGCAACAGGTGGTTGGATAATTCTTGCAAGTTAAAATTTTTACTAATAAAAATTTGTAGGAATTTGTTTGTCTCTCAATTTTTGTCTCTCTCTCTTTTGATGCTCTCTCCTTGCAAACTTTTTGAGTTAATGAACACTTTCCAGTAACAATTGTTACAAATTCTTAATCATTTTCAGTAAATGAACAAACGTAATATCTCTAGTTGCTCTAAAAAATATTTAGGTAAATGTTCCCTGATGATCTGTATAAGCAACAATTAACATTTTAATAATCGAAAAAATTTCCCAAATGAAAAAAATTGCCAAAATGAAAAATACGCCAAAAAAAAACGAAAAAAAATCTCCAAAACGAAAAAAATCGCCGAAATGAAAAAAATCGCCAAATTGAAAAAACGCCAAAAACCGAAAAAAACCGTCAAAATGAGAAAAAAAATTGTTAAAACTAAAAAGCGCCTAAATGAAAAAAAGTCGCCAAAATTAAAAAACGCCAAAAACAGAAAAAATTTACATAATAAAAAAATCGCCTAAAAAAACCGAAAAAATCGCCAAAACGAGAAAAAAAGTGCCAGAATTAAAAAAAAATATGCCAAAATGAAAAAAAACGCCAAAAACTGAAAAAATCGCCAAAACAAAAAAAATCGCCAAAACAAGAAAAAAAAGTGCCAGAACTAAAAAAGCGCCAATAAACGCAAAAAACACCTAAACCAAAAAAAAAAATAAAACCGACAAAACCCAAAAACCGAAAACAATTACAAAACTATATTTTATATAGGCTAAGGTTCGTATTGAATTACATATCTCGTGTCCGTACGGAACTTCACTGAACTTATTAATATCAGTGTTTATGTTCAGCTTTTCTTACGCCCAGATTTTTTTGCTGTCCCTATGAAAACTTTTTTACATATTTGATTTGTGTTCTTATTGCATTTTATTTGGCCTTTTGACTTATTTTTGTATTAAGATTTATTTTGTTCATATTGTCTGCAAATATATAATTCCATCTGCATTAATTATATATGTTATTTCATTATTTTAATTTAACTTTTTTTTAAACTAACTTGTTTGTATTATTCCTATTTTATTAAATTAAAATTTTTTAGAAATTATAATTTTGCCCTGTCCAATAAATTCTTTGTCACTCTGTATCCTTTAGCTCTACATATGTGGGAAAATAGTATGTAGCATTAAAATGCCCCTTAATGACTAGTTTTTCAATACACCTACATTAAACATACCACAGAATAACTACTCGTATCTCTATGTGATAATATCTTTGAAATGTTCTAAAACGTAAATAAATTTAGGTGACCTCTGTTGAACGATTTCAATATTTAAGACAATATCGTGCCACTTATTCATACATACATAAAAATTGCACGTTGTTTTCTTTTTCTTTGAATAATAATAATAATAATAATATTGAATATTGAATTAAAAAATAAAAAATCACATATTCTCCAAATGAAAATACCATAGTGGAGTGAGTGGAGACCATTTACGCGGTAAATGATGACCTAATTACCATAATCATATAAACGTACCTCATAAATCTTTTAGTTTTATTCTTATTTTTTGTGTTTTTGTTCGTCGTCGTTTGATTCGTACGTTTTATTTAAGCTTGCTTAAAAATATTTTGCTCTTTGCTTAAGCTTTAAAGTTTATTTGCAGCCACATGCGGCGGTTTGTGTTGTTATTTTTGTTGTTGTTGTTGTTGTTATTTTAGTTAAAGTTCTATGTTCAACCGACGGTAGAGAGTCATTCACATCGAAATCAGAAAAATTCTCGTAAATGATTTATGGTAACAACTTGTATGAGTACGTTAGATACCTTTTACACAATTTGAAGAAAAAACTGCAGTAAAATAAAAATAAAAAAAATGCTTGAACTTGCAATAGATAAAATGTTATAAAGTCAATATGCAGCCTCTCTAATTTACACTAGAAAAAAAAAATGTTGCTCCATAAAAAATATTTATTCGTTCTTACCAACTCATTTACTTTTTTTAACTTGGCCAATTTTCTTGCAAAATTTGTTTGCTTTATTTTGGTATTGAAGATCAAAAAATTTAATTGATTTTTTTCAAGAGTCGCTTTTCACAATATGGCACGCATTTGGCACTGCCAGTTGATACTATTGGTTTAAGCTTCAGAGGACCATACAATAGGCCTGTTCATTTACTTTCCCAGCAGAAACTAACAACGAGAGAGTAAAGCAGAAATTTACAAAATTACTCTCCCAAATATGAAAAAGTAAATGAAATTTACTTGTAAAAACTTGCAAGAAAATTTTATTCATATCAGAACCACGGATGGAAATCATGATACAATTGTACTTTTTCTGATGCATTTTGTTTCATAATATTTTATATTGCAATTTTTTTATAAATTGGCAATTAATATGAAATTCTTTACACAGTTTTCATGTATTTGGACTAGTTTTATGAATTTTTCATAATTTTTTAATTTTATCTATTAACAAATACAAAAATTCCACTTTCCATCTCTGAATATATATGAGAAACAAACAAGATTATTTGCCATTAAAATTTAATATATGTGGTTTAATGAAAGAAAAACAATAAATTAAGAAAACATTTTTTGTTTTTTCAAATTCAAATTTTTTTCAGTTTTCCTTTTTCAAATATTTTTTAAATAATTTAATTGACAACAAAACACGCAACAGGTGGTTGGATAATTCTTGCTAGTTAAAATTTTACTAGTAAAATTTTTAGGAATTTGTTTGTCTCTCAATTTTTTTTCTCTCTTTTGACGCTCTCTCCTTGCAAACTTTTTGAGTTAATGAACATTTTCCAGTAAAAATTGTTACAAATTCGTTATAATTTTTAGTAAATGAACAAACCTAATATCAGCAAATATTCTGATTTTGTGTGTTTGACGATACAAAATATTAAATTTTTTCTCTACTGGAAATTCATTTATTCATATTTTACATCTAAAATCGTCTGGTGTCTTTCGTGTCATTTTTGCTTAACACGAAACAAAGATTTTTTGTCACAAACTATTCATGTTGAGTCGTGCATGTTCGTTGTATAGAAAAATCACGATACGCGCCCATCTCTAATGTGTATGTACAAAAACACAACAATGCCTAAAAGTACAGTTAGTTTTGAAATGATTGATTAAACTTCAATTTCCGTTTGATATACAGCGTTGCTTCTGTGCTTTCAGTGTTGCCGTGGTTGTGTTCAGAGAAATTCTATGATTTTTAGAGATTTTTAAGCGAAAAAAATATATATTGAAGGCATTTATAAAAAAAATCCTTTTCAAACCATATTTTCCATCAATATTGAAATAAAACAGTGTGCGCCTTATTTATATATAAAAACCCAGTAATTAAGAAATTTGTTGTTTTAGACATTAAATAATGAAATAATCACCCTTATTTCAGTTGTCGTCATCGACGTCACTTTAACACAACACCAAAAAATTGGTGCTTGTGTATCATTTATCGAAAACAACCGACTCCTGTTTGCAGGTTTATGCTATTTTCTAGACCTTAGGGAACGGAAATAGATTTTCAGTTGCGCAAAATTGTTCTCGAGAGCGAGTAAACAAGCCCCAATTTGTTTGTGTTGTATTAAAGTGACGTCGATGACGACAACTGGAATAAGGGTGAATGTTTCTCAGCCGCATGAGCAGCATTTTTCAGAACAAGCATTTTATTTCTTATATGGTGCATGGTATGCAACATTGAACTCTTAAATGTTTCAAAAATTTATAATCAAGGCTATCGTGAATAAAATTCCAGGTGAAATTTTTCCGTGGAATTATTTCCAACTAATAGCAAGTAATAGGGAAAACAATAAATTCTAATTGGAAAGGGGAAACATTTCACGTAGAATTTTATTCACGATAGCCCTGAATCGTATGTAAGTTTTTCCCAGTGTACTTGAGACTCGAAAAGACCTGAATAATAAGAACATACAAAAGCTCACACAAACGTTTAATTCATTATTAATTCATTTTGCATCACTTGTGTTGAAAAAAATTAAATTGCTGTTGCTTTTTTTGCAGCAATTTTGTTTGTTGCTTATTGATTCTCAGTACCAATACAAATTCATACAATTCTATTGTGCAGTATATATATTTGTTTTTGTTCTTTGTGGGCCTTTTTCATTTGTTTAAAGGCGTAGTTTAAAAATATTGACCATGAATTTATTTACATTTGGAAAGTGTCAATAAACGCTAAACACAAGCCAGTCAAAGAGTAAAGCAGTAAAATTAAATAAATAAAAAATTCAGAAGAAAAAAAAAACGGCTAAACATTGAGTTCGTGCAATTTGAAAACCTGATAAATATGCTTGATTCAATTTTCGTAAATTAAAGCAATGTCGCAAAACACCCAAACGCAATTAATAAAATTGATATTTATTAAATCGACACATGGGGTAGCGAATAGAATTTGAAAATGTTCTTATTTGCTATTTATTTAAAGCTAAGAAAAAGTTGAATTTCCATAGTTGTAGAGTTTCGCTTGCTTAAATTTTCTTTTCAAGTCACTAATCAATCGCTCTCTTTTCACTTATCAATCAATTGAAATAAATTGGATTTGAAATCGATTGCCAGGCAGGTATCACATTAAATGTAATGGTAAGAAATATTCTTGTAGCAAACTGACAACACCAATAAAATACTCGTACTCCTCTTCATCAATTTTCAGCATCAACATGACGACGTGGACACACACTCACCATTAACAACAATCAATTTAGGCAACCAACCACCAGCCAAGCAAATGACAATATTGGCTTGACACTGCCACAATAACAGAGTTAAGAGTAAGAGTAAAACTTTAAGTCACTAAATAAAATAAAATGAAATAAAAAGTAGAGAGAAACTCTAAAAAAAACGAGATCAAAAGATCAACAAACCAAACAACATTTTCAACAAAAAATTTTTTTTAGTTACTTCAAACATTCGGAGCACCAAAGACCACTTCATTTTTGCTGCCATATCCAAAAATCAAATCAATTTTTTAGAAACCAAAAAAAGAAAAAAATTATAGACAAGCTAGCTCTAAATTAAAATGAAAATGCTTTGGACGATCCTCTTAGCAGCACATTAAAAGCTTATGTAGAGACCAGAACAAAAAAAAAATAGGAAATAATGATTATTCTTGTTTGTAATTCAGTGGGAAGTCGAAGCTTTTAAATGATGCTGAGGATGATGCTGTTGCTGCAAACATATTCGTTAATCAGAAATTGTCATCATTTTGAAGTTTTTTTTGTTTGTCCTTTTTTATGTTTTAAGTTTATTATTTTTTTCTCTTCAAAGCTTCTTCGCATATGATCAATATCTCAATGGAGCACACTGCGAAGTACACATACATATTTTCTTAGTTCAATTCTTACTGGCCAAGAACCCTACATTAAGCAAACAAATCATATGGTGTTCTAAGTCGCATCTTGTTAACAGCTTATTGCAGCAGTCCTTATAACTGCAGAGCATTTTAGGGAGCGCAATGATATAAAATCAGTATGAGGCAAGGTCTTAAGTTTTCAATAATAAATCAAGCACCTTGTGGCTACAGATGCGTGGTAACATTGCAACTTTGCTAACCAAGCGAAAAAGCTGCGTCTCTCACCATAAATACTAGTACATATTCCAGTTGTCTGTGGTCTGTCCACAACGGACGTCTTTGCCTTCAGAACTGTCAGTTATAGATTAAAGGCTCAGTTAGCCGACTGTAATGTAAAGTAACTGCAACAGTAGGAAACAGCTGATCGTTATTGTTATGTGAAAAGTAATGAAAACGGTTATGGAGATGTAATGTAACGTAACCTACTTTTCATATAACAATATCGATCAGCTGTTTCCTACTGTTGCAGTTACATTCCATTACAGTCGGCTAACTGAGCTTTAAATAAGCTTCTAGTCCTTCACTAGACCTTGCACGATACTCTCTTTCTTTCTCCTATTACTTTAATACGTCGCTCCTTGATACAGTGTTGCCATATGCGTTTGAGCAAAAATCTGCCTGTTATTCACATTAAAAAAATTGCAAAAAAAAATGCTTTGTCACTTTTGGTTGACATTTATGTTATTATCATCACATTTCAGTGGTGTCATTTTCAAAATATGTGTAATTTTCTTTACATCATGGTATTTGTTTTACAGAGTTTACACGCGGCAATTTTAGTTGAGCAACTTTTGAGCTTATGTAAGAGAGAGAGAGAGAGAAGGGAGAGAGATAGACGAGAATATAATGAGGAGCGAAGCCATTATATTTTACTCTCTCGCCCATGAACTAAAAACTGAAATCAGGGTGGCCGATGGCAGTTTTCAAAAAGCGGCACCAAAAGGGGATTTATTAAAAAAAGTGGTAAAATTAAAAAAAATTAGAAAACTACACCAAACCTTTTATTTTTAATGTATTTTTATATAATTCACTCTAAAAAAAAGGGTGACAAAAAGTTGCAAGACAGTCGAAAAAGCAGCAATTTGCCACTTTAGTCGATCAAACGGTCACGATGAATGAAATTGCCGCGTGTGCAGCGTTGCCAAATGTGCAAATTTATCTGTTTTTCGCTGTTTCCTGTACAGTTGAGCAGTCGTGCAGTTTTTTCTTTAAACAAATCAGTTTTTTTCTTTCTTTTTTCATTATCAATGACAAATTCATTCGAACGCTCATTTTTTGTCGTAATAATATAAAAATATGAAAAAATTTTTTATGTTTCAAAGTTTCAAGAATTATGAAAGCAAAGCAACGTAAAAATTCTAATACGTTTCTGCGGTGAAGAATTTGTATGAAAAACGTAAAAGTTTTTCTATATACACGTTTTTTATTTAGTGAGGAGATTTCTGCAATTAGGCTCATAGGGCCTGTGCCAAACGGCGGCAAAGTACTATTGTAAGTAAATTTTTGACACTTCTGAGGTGAATAAAATTTCACTAGCCTCAGAGGCTAGTAGAATTTTTGACACAACAGATACATTTTTGACAAGCAGCAAGTAAGAAGCATGGTATCATAAAAGCTAAAACCACCATCGTCATTTCAATCCGTCGCGCATTACATACACTTTTACGTCCCTTAAATGTAGTTAGACTGTGAAAAATGTATTGTTTATTTTAATTTGCGAAAAATTTTGCATCATATATACAAAGTTATATCATTTTCTGTTGCAAGAATATTGTTTTATATAAATATTTTGCTTCGCCGCCGCAGCAAGTTTTTCATCAGCTTCTTTCAATGCTAAAGCGAATTTGTCGAAATTTTACATTGTCAAAAAATATATCACTTGGCACAGCAGAAAAATTAAATTTTTTCCCCACAGGCGAATATTTTTTTACCATAGAACATTTCTACCGTTTGGCACACGCCCATAATGATCACACTAACTTTTGATCAAATTATGCTAAAATGTATTTAAAAATGTACTTAAATACATAAGTATGTATAAAAGTTCTTTAATTTATAACACTTTAATGAAGAAAATAATGTTATACTTTTTTAAGACTCCCAGCTTCCAAACAAAATTCGGAAACGTAAGTCAACGTTTTGCAATAAATCTTAAATAAATCTTAAAAAGTGTGGTCTCCTTATGACAAAAATTTCTTTTTAAAAGCACTGGCGAATTTTAAAAAAAATAATAAGCAATTTTCCTTTCGGCTGTTTCATGTTGGTCTCAACTCGGAAAATAAGTTTTATATTAATGAAAATCTTACGAAAACTAATTTTAAAATATTTCGCGCTGCTGTTCGACTTAAAAGAAGTAATCGTATTCACAGCACTTTCACCATGCGCGGTTTCGTGTACATTAAAAAGACTGCGGATGAAAACATTCTACAAATTGATGACATTAATCAGTTGTATCAGTTATTTCCTGATTCTGAACTGCCAATTGATAACGAAAGTCATGGAGCTAGGCAGATTGATACATCCAATTTTTAGTATTAAGTTTTGTCTTATCTGCTTTCATGTTTTAATTTTTTTTTCATTTATTCCATTTAATTTTACATTTATTTATTTGCCATATTCAACCAAATACATCCTATATAACTCCTTTTATCGCTCGAAATTAATTTTTATAAATACCGTTGCCCACTGTACTTTTGAAGGCATTGCCAACTTTAAATATATATATGTTAAACTTTAATGGTACTAATTCTAGAGACTGTGTGTACAACATGATTAGAATTCTTGCCAAACAAAGGTCTGGCCTTAATATCATACACTTAAATGCACAAAGCTTAAATAAAAAAATTGATGAATTTAGATATTTATTTGAATCAGCAGGTATTGATATCATATGCATATCTGAAACATGGTTCCCAGTGGATGTTCAAGATTTTGTATACAACCTGCAGGGCTTTAAACTATTCAGGTCTGACAGAACAATTCTTATCAATAATGTAAAAACTAAAGCCAAAGGTGGCGGAGTAGCAGTATACGTACGCAATGGCATTCACTGT
Source organism: Tachina fera (assembly GCA_905220375.1). Lineage (NCBI taxonomy): Eukaryota > Metazoa > Arthropoda > Insecta > Diptera > Tachinidae > Tachina > Tachina fera. The sequence continues at coordinate 186,238,568 of LR999963.1, forward strand.
AAAATAAAAGTATTAAATCAAAGTGGCAGTGCAATCGAATATTTATTTCTAGAAATTTTGACAAATGATAAGAAGAAGCTTTTACTAGGTAGTGTTTACAGACCTAACAGTAGCATGATTGTCAATCCTTTTATTTCTATTTTAGAGGAAATCTCCATTGAGTATGATGATATTATTGTCCTTGGTGATTTTAATAATAATCTTTTAGTTGAAAATCCGCTTATTGAACCCATGCAATCTCTTAATCTTTTACCAGTGAATGTTTCTACACCTACCCATTTTCACAGTACTTCCAGTAGTCTGATTGATCTAGTATTTGTTAACCATAAACCTAAAGTACTCATCTATGATCAAATCTCGGCTTCAGTGTTTTCCAACCACGATATTATTTTTTTGAGTTATGACATGCCTTTAGCAGCTACCGATAAATATATTACTTATCGGGATTATCATAACATTGATTATACAACCCTAAATCAACTCATTAATAGTTTCCGTTGGGACCAGATCTATACAATGGATAATGTAAATGATCAACTTTCTTTGTTACAAGAAAATATTCGAATGATGTATGACATAAGTGTTCCAATTAAAACAAAAATTATCAAAGCCAATCAACCACCTTGGTTTTGTCATGAAATAAAACTGTTAATTGAGAAACGTGATAGTGCTTATAATAGGTGGAAGAGATATAGAACGGATGATCTGAATGTAGTTTACAAATCTGCTCGAAGGGAGGTTCAAAAACGCATTAAACAGGAAAAGATCATGTTTTATCGTAGTAAATTTTCTTCTGCAATAGACAATAAATCGAAATGGAAGGAAATCCGTAAAATTGGTATAGGTCAGAACTCTTATAAAGCAAATAGCTTGGATGTTGATGTTAACACCTTGAACTACCAGTTTGCAAATATCAATATACCATTTCCAAATTGCAACATTTATGATGATCTTTGTAGTGTTTCCATACAGAACCCCTTCAGTTTTCGTGGTGTTAATCAGTCAGAAGTTTTAGAGTGCCTATTATCAGTCAAATCAAATGCAATCGGTTCAGATAATTTAGATCCCAGATTTTTAAAAGCACTTACACCTAAGCTATTGCCTTACTACACACATTTGTTTAATACTATTCTTCTTAAGTCTACCTTTCCTGATGGATGGAAGCTATCTAAACTCCTTCCTATCCCCAAAACCAACAGCGAATTCAGGCCTATTGCCATTCTGCCATTCTTATCCAAAGTTATGGAAACCCTTATTGCCAAACAAATCAATATCTACTTAGAGCATAACAATTTTCTGTCTCATAGGCAATCGGGTTTTACGAAAGCAAGAAGCTGTACTACTGCTCTTGTGGATGTGGTTGAAGACCTAAGATTGAATTTGGATAATAACTTGGTGTCGTTTTTAGTACTTCTGGACCACAGTAAAGCATTTGATACAGTTGATCATAAAACCTTACTATTAAAGCTCCAGAAATTGTTTTACTTTTCAAGTTCAGCATGCAATCTTATTCAATCCTATCTTATGAACAGGTCCCAGCGTGTTCATCTAAATAACAAGATATCAAACGCACTCAATGTTAGGAGAGGAATTCCTCAAGGTTCAATACTGGGACCTCTTTTATTCTGCATATATATTAATGATTTACCTAATATTTTAACCAACTGCAAAATTCATATGTATGCAGATGATGTGCAGCTATACATAAGCTCAAGTGTTGAAAATTTAAGCTCGACTGTGAACAATATCAGTAATGATTTAAACGAAATAAATAATTGGGCTAATGCTAATGGGCTATGTATTAATCCCTCCAAGTCAAAGTGTATTTTGATTGCAAAATCTAATAGAGTGTTTGATGTACCTGAACTCAAAATAAAAGGAAACAAAATTGACTATGTGACATCAGCATCCAATCTGGGTGTTATTTTTAATAATCGCCTTACGTGGTCAAATCACATTAATGTCGTTGTGGGTAGAGTATATAGTATGCTTCGCAACTTATGGGCTGTTATAGATTCAACCCCATTCACCATACGTGTGCAGCTGGCAAAAACCTACTTAATTCCGGTGTTATTATACGGTTGTGAAATTTTTGCGAATAGTGACAGCCATGATCAACGGAAACTCAAAGTCGCTTACAACAACATAGCGAGATACATTTTCTTAAAAGGGCGTCGTGATCACATTTCATTTTTCTCGTACCAGATATTTCAAGTTGAGTTTGAAAACCTCTTAAAAATTAAATGCCTAATGTTCCTACATAAAATAATTACATCGAAGCAACCTATGTACTTGTTTTGTAGAATACAATTTGCTAGATCTAATCGCGGAAGAAAAATCATTCAACATAGGTATAAGACCCTTCTGTCACAACGTCAGTTTTTTATTAATGCCACAAGTCTCTGGAATTATCTGCCAAATAATATTCAAACCTTAGGCAATGCATATGCGTTTAAAAAGGAGTTATATAAACATTTTTCTTAATTAATTGAATCAGTACTTATTGAAAATTTATGCATGTACTTTTTTCTCTTTTTTTGCTCTATTTATTTTATCCTATTTTTCTACATTTTCACTATGTTATATTTTTCTGCAAAATTATTCCATATGTTTCTAATATGTTCGTATTATTTTTATTAATTTTTTATCATTATCTTGATTATTATTTATTATTTTGATTGATTCACCAGCACTTTCATTTATAAGATATATATATCTTGTTGTGCTAGGTTACAGCTATACAAATAAATAAATAAATAAATAAATAAATAAAGAGTTTTAATTCCGCAGGATATTACTTTAAAAAAAAAAGTTTGGTCTGAAAAACCGATTTTTGGTTCGGCATGGGCAGTTAATTGCTAAAACGTATATGGCAACACTGCACTAGTGAAACGGGACTTTGCAAAGGCAATAAAATAAAATAAAAACATAATATTAGAAATCTTCTCTCACTTTCCTTCCCTCTCTCTTTTTCTCGAGTCATCCAATCTAATTTCGGGACCTGCCTTAAGGCCATATGACACTTCACTTTTCTTTCATTTATCAAGTTTTATAGAGAAGTGCAAACATATTGTAATAGGAAAATTCAACAGGTGCAAAGGGTTTCAGCTATATTCAGAAAATTGAAATAATGTCAACAACTTGATTAAAGTTATCGATAAAAAATTTAAAAATTTTCAATTTAAAATTGACATTTCAAGCTTGAAACATAAAAGTGTTCGCTATTAGCGGCTTATGGTCAAACATAGCGATTTTTAGTTTGTTTTGTCTCTATACTAGCGGTTTTTAATTGTGAAAATTTTACAACATTTAAACATTTTGTTTCCGTTTTATATAATTTGTTCTTTCTAACATTTATTGTTTCGTTCCATCAATTTAATATCAAAACAATGAAGAAAATATTAAGTGTCATAAGGGCTTTAATTAAAATTTTTCTGAGATATGGACTACCTGATAACTCCAGAGTACCATCATTATTGAACCCAACGGGTCCTTCTTATTTACTCAGTAGCCTATTAACCTAACCAGAGGATCAAGGATTTTGTTGATAAATTACATTCATAATATCTTTCCATTATCAAGGCTAATTATTATTATACACTGTTGTGTGTTTTATTTTCGTTTTAATGGCCTTAAAAATAAATATTTTATTTGTTCTTAAGTTATTTTACGAATTGTGGAAGCGCCAATACAACAACACATTATCGTCACTTGAAATCAAATGCCCAGCAATAAAAACATTAAATAACAACAAACAATCAAACAAACGAACAGGCAGCAGCCGCTGGATATACAGCAAGCTGAAAGAGTAGCGTAAGAAATCAAAGCTGGAGGAGAAAATTCTACCAGGAAAAACAAGCTGCTATAGTGCAATAGCAAAAGTCATTCATCGGAATTGATGTGACCATTTCATCTATTCCATTGTTTGTTTGCATCATCGTCATCATCCTAGAAAGGGACATCTTTCTATAGCCGAAACGACAACATCATTTCGCAAAGTTATTAATTTCAAAATGGGATTGATTGACTGACAAAATCTCTGGACACTAAATCGGTAAATAGTAAATGACAGCCAATATTCATCACTATACACATACAGTGACGAGCGAAAGTATTGTTGCAGCAGCACTTTCTAGTGCACCATTGATATAATCGCCTTAGGTTAGGTTAGCAGGCTGCTAATAAGAAAAGAAGAAATTTAGAGTTCAGCTCACTTGGGTCCAATGCAATGATCTCTTTATGCTACCTCTGAGTTGAAGAGAAGATAGTGAGAGAGCGTGAAAGAGAAGAGGTGGAGAAAAGCTGCATTATTTTCTTACAACTCTGCTTTTTTACACGTTTTTTTTATAATTCAGTTTAGCAGCGCCTCTGGTGTCAATGAGGCATATTAAATTTTGAAACTATGTTTAGTAGCCATTTTATTTGTTATTTTACATGCCCACATGCTTTGCTGAAAATTTTGTTGATCTGGCAACTTTCCTCTAAGAAATCAACATTACTTCTATCGGATATGCATGCTTGAGCCCGTTTACATGAAGGGTGATGTAGCTGCGACAACGCTTATCTCTCTTCTCGAGTCCCTTCTTTAACTACACGCGCGTTTACATGTAGACTTTTTTGTCGCAGTAGCCAGAAGACTTTTTGATATTAATTTGATCAATGATGCCTTTTATTCGTTCGCTTGTAGCAATGCTGCCATAAAGGAATTAATTGCTGGGAATTTTTTTTAAATAAGTACAGTCGAACTTCCTTATAGTGAACTGCTATACAATGAAGCTCTCCTTAATATGAACTAAAATCAAGAACACAGATTTTTCGTTCCAATTTCAATATATTTTGATCTCCGTGTAATGAATTTCCATACAGTGAATTTTTCTTTACAATGAACAAAATTTTGGAAACAAAAATACATTTTACGTGTGAAAAAAATTTAATTTTGTGGACATTCATCATTATCTCGGGTTTTAGTAAAAATCGCTTTAGTAAGGATATTAAATCTATCGTGTAATAAACAGTGCTTACTGTTGCAATAATTTTGTTCGTCACTGTATATGCATAAAAAAATGCATAAAATCTAAAAGTAGAATGCAAAGATCTTGCAACTATTTAGATGGATGAATGAATGAATGAATGGATGTTGGGATAAAACTTTAGATATTTTTGTGTTGTTATTTTATGGCACTGTCAATTGTATTAGCGACCAATGAATTAAGTCACTTGAGCCACCAACTTCTTCCATTCAATTCAATAGAAAGTTTATTATTGTTATAAGCTCCCAACAGTTTGAGAAGTCTAAGAGAAAGAAAAGAGCAGAATTAAACTTCATGTAGTGGTATAGTTTTCCTTAAGAAGAAACTCCTGACAATTGAGTGATTTGTCATGGGCGTCTCAGATTAATAGTATGTATTATATGCAATATAGTTTCAAATAAATAACTAGACTTAAAATTGGACATAAACAATACGTATGTACGTGAGTGTATTAAGGCTGCCTTGTATTCAGCAAACACAGTTACAACGACAGCGTTGTGAACTTAAACGATGATGACGATGAGAATGACGAAGCCGACATCACTAGCAATTATAACAAAATATATGATCTTACTGTTTGTTATACAACGAGCATATGCAATTGAATTTTCTAGAGGCGTATTTAACAAACATTTGCATTCATCTTTTAAATTATACCAAACTAAACCATCGTCCGTCCCTCCAACAATCCTCTGCTCTTAGTTTATTGCTGTTTGTTTTAAATTGTTGCAAAATATTATATATTTTTTTTGACTTTAGTTTGTTGATTTTTCAAATTACATTTTCGCAACAATTTCCTATGTTGAAAGAAGTAACTAAAAAAATAAAAAAATCAAACAAATAGCCATATGTACATATGTATGTATGCATGTATGTACTTCTATTTGGATTTAATATCCACTTTGCAGTTTGTTACTAGATCGAGTTCAAAGTGCTTCAATATATTTTTATTTGTAGCCCGCTTCGACTAAACCACTAGCAATAGCACACTAGTAATAGTGCTCTAGGTTTTGTTTTAGGAGCCTTCCATGACTAGCACATGTCTCCCCGTGGTACGAACTATTTTATGAAAACTTGATGATGATCTACGTACAACGGCAAATAACATTAATTTTATTAAGAGTGTGGGGGCAGAGGTAATTTCTTTATAACAGAGACAAGTAATTTGATGTGGTTAATATTATTATGAACAGCTGACATTTGACAGCTGAAACAGCTGATAGTTCAAGTGCGTGCAGAACACACTTTCATGTACTGGGAAATTCTCTTTGTTTCTTTGTTCTTTGTTTTCTCATTCGCAGTTGTGGACATGAACTTGTTTACTGAAGTTTTAATTTAAAATTTTAGTTTTTGTTATGGGACTGTCAGAAAATAATAGAAATAATAGGTCTGTGCATTTACTTTCCCAGCAGAAACTTCTAACGAGAGAGTAAGGTGGAAATTTAAAAAATTACTCTCCAAAATATGAAAAAGTAAATGAACGCTTTACTTATAAGAACTTGCAAGAAAATTTTATTCATACCAGAATACATATTTTGTTTCATAATATTTTAAATAGCAATTTTTTAATAAATTGGCATTTAATATGAAATTCTTTACACAGTTTTTATGTATTTTTACTATTTTTATGAATTTTTCATAATTTTTTAATATTATTCATTAACAAATACAAAAATTCCACTTTCCATCTCTGAATATATATGAGAAACAAACAAAATTATTTGCCATTAAAATTGAATTTATTTGGCTTAATGAAAGAAAAACAATAAATTAAGAAAACATGCTTCCCTTTCATACGTGTACATGTGTTTTAACAAAGAAATTAAAATTTTTATAAATTTTAATTTTTCAGATATTTTTTTTAATAATTTATTTGACAACAAAACACACAACAGGTGGTTGGATAATTCTTGCAAGTAAAAATTTTACTAGTAATAATTTTTAGGAATTTTTTTGTCTTCAAATTTTTTGCTCTCTTTTTACTCTCTCTCCATGCAAACTTTTTGAGTTAATGAATACTCCAGTAAAAATTGTTAGAAATTCGTAAAAAATTTTAGGAAATGAACGAACCTAATATTAAAATAAAAATGCCATAATATAATTTTATTAATAAAATTACGATGTGCAGAGGCGAAAGAAAATTTTTCTTAATGTGTACTGTGACTTAGTGACAATTTCCTGGACAAATTAACATTTGCTCGAAGTGATAAGAGAAGACCTAATAATAAAAATTTAAGAAAGGTTAACCTGCAAGAGTGTGGAACTTGGGGAGTCATCACTCTGCTCAATATGACATATATGCCCAAACTTAAACTTAAAACACATATGGGATGTGTTTTATAAAGTGTAACCAGCGTGACCGTTTGAACGACTAAAATAGCAAATTGCTACTGTTTCGACTGCCTTACCATTTTTTGTCTCCCTTTTTTTAGAGAGACTTATGTAAAAATACGTTAAAAATAAAAATTTGAGTGTAGTTTTCTCGTTTAATTTTGATTTTGTCCCTTTTTTTTTGATAAATCCCCTTTTAGTGCCACTTTTTGAAAAATATAATCGGTCAACCTGAGTGTCACAACTTTCAGTTAGCATCACTGCTTTAATTAAGCACGCATTTAACAGCTGATAGTTGCTTTGAAACTATATTATGAATCGACTTACACCAGAGCAACGCATACAAATTGTTTAAATTTTTAATGAAAATAATTGTTCTATTCCTTAAATTCACGCACTTCTGCCATTTTATGGCATATAAACGATGAAGCCCACTTCTGGTTGAATGGGAACGTAAATAAGTAGAACTGTCGCACTTAGAGTAATAAGAATCAACAAGCTTTTGTCGAAACATTATTACATCCACAGAAAATTACTGTTCGGTGCGCTTTATGGGCTGGCAGAGTCATTGGCCCATATGCCTTCAAAAACGATAATGGTCAGAATGCGAACAGTTGTTGATTGCGCCTTGTCCAGATTGCGCCTTCATGGCAGAAATCATATTTAAACATTAATTTCATAAAATTTTCTTTCCAATAAAGCCCGTTTCAGTGATATTAAAAATATATTTCCTTGTTTTATTATGATTTAAACTTGTGTCACTTTATAAAAAACACCCTTTATAATTAACTTGGCTGCACCCGGTCAAAAATACTTGTGTGGCAACACTCTATTCTTGTTAAAATAATGTACAGCTGTTGCTGTTTTTACTTCTATTTTCATTTACAATACTTCTTACAACTACAATTCGAAAATGCTCATTCAGAGCACAAAGCCTTTACAAAAAAACTCCCCAAATATATTTTGAAAATCTGCTTTTGCAAAAAGGAAACTGTTAACTTTTTTCTCCCAACCAATATTTAAAAAATTAAAGTTTGTTTGCGAGCACATAGACCCAAAACGGAATTACACTAAAAATAATCATCTCAATTTTTTTCTGCTTTTTCGAAGATTACTGCAGTAGTTGTTGTTGCTGTTTTTTTTTTTTTGAAAGCTGTTTTAGTTGATGTTCCCACTAACTAAAGCGTAATTTAAACTAAATCGATGTGCGAGGCTTATGCGTGCGACTTACATACATTCAAGTACGAATTATACATACATACATACATTTGTATGTTCATAATCACAGTTTCACATGTACATATGTACATACATACGTATGTTTAAATCCTACGTACGTGTGTATATATAAATCTATATAAGTATGTATATATCAGCACTTACTGCAGGATAATGGCCTTCTTCATAAACACATTTTGAAATGAATAAACGTACAGTGAAGCACAGTATGTGTTGAAATATTTCCCACAATCATTTAATATATTTTTCCACACATGGGATTCAGCATAACGATGAAACAAAACACACCTATTAACACCTTTAATTGTAAAAAATGCAAATAATTAATTTAAATGTACCTTTTAATTAATTAAATTTTTAAACAAAAGTTTGATTGAATTTTTAATTGAACCTGTAATCAATTTAACTTTAATTCAAGCAATTTAATTTTGTCAATTAAATTTTTAATAGATTTTTGAATTTTTTTCAATTAAATGTGTTAATGGGAGAAATTTCTTTTCTGTGAACACAAAATTCCCAACATTTTAGAAACTTGTATACATTTACCCGTATCGCGTATGTCACGTCGAACATTCGTCTACGAGAATTTCCTACTAGATTAAAGGAAATGTGTAAAAGGTTTGTTTAATCTAGGACAAAATTCTCGTAGTGGAATATTCGACGTGACATACGCAATACGGGTGATTTTATATACAGTTTTTTTAATAAATATTTCTTAAGCAACTACAAAATAAATCTAGACGTGCTTAATCAACAACAAATAATTTTTTTGAAATTCGTATTAATTTTCACACGCGTTAAAAAAAAAATAAAAATAAAAAATAAACCATAAAAATAAAAAATAAACCATTCAAAAGTATTTCATAAATTTAGTTTTTTATTTTGCCTTTTAAGTACATTCAGTGACAACCAAATGTTGCCTTGATTTAAAGAGTTAGTAGAAAAGAAAGCAAAATTGGCAACACATACTAAATAATCACCACTATCGTGAATTACAAGTGTAATTTTTGTTGCCATGAAATTTTTATTCCCCTCGAAGGGAAAAATACTATTGTGAATCTCTCTTGAACATTTTTTTCCGCTATTAGTTCCAGTAAATGTAAAAAAGGGAAGAAGGTTGGTAAAGCTTACAAATTAAATCAAAATAAAAAATTGTTTCAATACAAAAAGAAAAAATCGCTAAGAAAGCAAAAAAAAAAATCACCAAAAAGAAACAAGTATCTTGCGGGGCCCAAAAATCGTCAAAAGTGAAAAACCACTTAAATGAATAAAATCACCAAAAATAAAATAAATCGCTCAAGTGAAAAAAAATTACAGAGTTAAAGGTTGCCAAAAAAACTAAAAAAATCGTAAAACACAGAAAAATCGCCAAAACGAAAAAAGCTCCAAATTAAAAAGACGCTAAAATAAAAATATATATTGCAATATACAATATATTGTAAAAAAAAATTAAAAAATCGTCAATACATAAAAAATCGCTCAACAAGCATAAAAATCGAAAAAAAGAAACAATGGCCTAGCGAAACCCTTCGTGTGTAAGTAAAAATTGGCAAAATGGAAAACTCTCTTCAATGAATAATATGTATGTATAACCAAAAAAATCGCTAAATAAGCGTAAAAATCGCCAAAAAGAAACAAGCGCCTTGCGGAACCCTTCGGTTGTGAATCAAAATCCCCAAAATGAAAAAAAACGCTTAAATAAAAATGATCACCAAAAATAAAATAAATTGCTTTAGTGAAAAAAATCACCAAAAGTGAAAAGATCGAAAAAAAAAACTAAAAAATCGTAGAAACAAAAAAATTGTCAATACGATAAAAGCTCCAAATTTAAAAAAAACGCTAAAAACAAAATATATATTTAAAAAAAATAAAAAAAATCGCCAAAAACCGAAAAATTCGCCAAAACTAAAAAAATCGTCTAAACCAAAAAAAAATCTCTAAACAAGCATAAAAATCGCCAAAAAGAAACAAGGGCCTTGCAAAACCCTTCGTGTGTGAGTAAAAATCGTCAAAAATTAAAAACAGTTTAAATGAAAAATGTCACCAAAAATAAAATAAATCGCTTAAGTGAAAAAAATCACCAAAAATTAAAAGATCGCAAAAAAAAACTAAAAAATCGTCAAAACCAAAAAATCGCCAAAAACGAAAAAAGCTCCAGATATAAAAAAACGCTAAAAACAAAAATATGTATGTAAAAAAAAAACAAACAAAAAATTCTAAAAAATCGAAAAATTCCAAAAAGAAAAAAAACGTCTTGCGGAACCTTTCTTGTGTGAGCCAAAATCGCCAAAAGAAAAAACCGCTTGAATGAAAATATCGCCAAAAATAAAATAAATCGCTTAAGGTAAAAAAAACACCAAAAGTGAAAAGGTGGACAAAAAAACTAAAAAATCGTCAAAACAAAAAAATCGCCAACACAAAAAAAGCTCAAAATTAAAAAAAAACGCTAAAAACAAAAATATATATTGTAAAAAAAAATCGCCAAAAACCGAAAAAATTGTCAGAACCAAATCACCAAAAATCGCTCTAAAACGAAAAAAGCTACAAATTTAAAAAAATCTAAGAAATAAAAATAGCTATTATAAAAAACAAAAAAAAAATCGCCAAAAACCGAAAAAATAGTAAAAACTAAAAAAGCGTCAATACAAAAAAACCCTAAAATCCCAAAAAATCCCAAAAAAAAAACAAGCGTCCTTCGTGTGCGAGTCAAAGTCGCACTTTTTGACTCTTATTACATTACGTAGTAATATTTTTCTGTCACACTTTTAATACAGACGAGAATAATAAGTTAAGTAGTTTTAGTACAGAGTCTATATATAATTCACTCTATTAAGAGTCTGTTTTTGTTGTGTGTTGTTGTTGTTTTGTTTTGGACTACCACCAACTAAACAGTACTTAAATTTAGACACATTCTTACTTAAAGATTTAAAAACATTTCATACTCATACGTACGTTGTATACGATTACATGCATATATACTATACATATGTAGATACTTGTACACTTTTACCTTTACCACCAACCAGAGAGCACTTGCTTCATCTAAAAATTATGGGTTGCATGCCTTTCTTTGCTGTGTGTTTGAGTGTGGTGGTGTGGTGTGTGTTCCCTTTTTCCGTCGCCGTCGCTATGGTCCAGTGTTTCTCCTTCTCATTTTCCCGGAGATTCATAATAATCAATTATTTCTATGTAATTTATGGTAATGTTTATCCATGATGGATTGACTGCTCTAATGTCGTTCTAAATCTTTGCTTACAGCCTGTGTGAGTTTTGGCAAAACTACAGCTGCTCGCTCGGCCTAAAAAAGAGAAATCAAAAAACAAAGTTTTTAGCAAGTATTGCGTACACTACTAGAGCAATATTAGGACTGGAGTACATTTGTAAATAAATATGTATGTATGTATGTATGTATGTATGTATGTATGCATGCATGTTCCCAAGGGAACAACATACAATAAGATGATTTTTGCTTGCAGTACGTTGCTCATGTTGTTGCGGCCTTAACTTACTTACGATGTTGCTTAGAATGATGCTGATGAAACTAGCGCACTACTAAATGCCTTTTGTATTCTTTATAAAAATTGTGTGGTTGTCATTTATATTCTTTCCAGCCAGTCAGCCAGCCAGCTTGGGTTACAAGTGCATCATCAAAATATTTTTTGTAAATCTGATCGTTCAGTGCGACTTTGTGTTTCATACACACATTCTTTCACCAAAAAAAAAAAAAGAAATAAAAAAAAAGTCAGCCCGAAAACAGAAATTTTTGCCAGGCAAGTCAGTTTGCACAAAGCTACAATTCAACATATACATACATACATACATATCCTACATACTTCTGTGCCATATGAATGTATTTATTAAATTTATTGTAGCATGCGTCAAGTGTGTGCGGCATGTACATATGAGTAGTACTCGTATAAATGTTTGTATGTACTTGCATCTTCTAAGTTTTGTTTGAACGATGAGAAAGAAGTTTTTCCTCACATATAAAAATATTTGCTACAAATAAAATTAATGTACAATGTTTATATGGTCTGTGTAACCATTGAATCATTTAGATGAATGTTGTTTGTTGCTGGTGTTTTTGTTGTCTGTTCAACTAAAATGTATGAAAAACTACCGTGAAAAGTACAGGTGCCTTGAACTTTTTTTCCCCGTTTATTATGTGTCTGTTGTTGTGGGCTGTAATTGAAAATTCATTTAAAATATGTATGTATGTAATTTTTTTTTGTTTATGGGAGAGGGTGTTTACAAAGTTTGCAAAATGTTTTATCATAATTTAAAGGTTTATCAAAATTTCTTATAATTAGAAAAACAAAAGATTTTAAAATATTTTATTATCATTTTAAGTCTTTCTAAATTGGCAAGCTTAAAAGCGTATATAGGAAGTTTTAGCAAAAGTCTTTATATTTTGATAAATTTCAGTGTCCAATGAGAGAGTTTTAGTACATCAAAAAATTATTCTTGACAGCTGTTCATTTGAACTAACAGTGTTAGATTCAAATCAGATGTTTAGTACATCAATAAATTATTTTTGACAGCTGTTATTTGAACTAACAATGATATATTCAAATCAGATGGTCTCAACTGCCCAGCTGACCACTTTTGTCGCTTGTAACTTGAATATCCCTCAGTTATCAACACAAATATTTCATTAAATTTGCTTGAAAGCACAACTATTAATTTTTCAAAGCGAATTGATGCTAGTCTATCGAATATGAATATGGATACACATACAAACAAATTTACACATACAGACATTTTTCTCTCATTTCAATCGATTTGTTTTGTCATTGATTTCGTTTTATAAAAACAAAAGCAATGTTTTTTCTTCTTGATATTACAGAGTATTATTATTATTGTTATTTTCCAGTTATATACACATTTTTTTTAATATTTTACTTATCAATAATTAACCGTTATCAGAAAGTTGCCATACACTTAGAAAGTGGCTTCCCCACTTTGTATCATTTAATTGTGGAATATGTGGAACTTAAGAGAATATGCGGCAAAAAGCTGATAGTTTTTTTAAATTTATTGTAATCTTCTTCTTCTTCTTTTAAGTGACTTATTAATTTATCTACCTAAAAATTCTTTCATACATGATATCATAAGCTAAAACAAATGATTTTAAGCAATTTTTTTTTAAATGTAGGCTCATATTGCTTAGAAATTACAAGAAAGAAAAGGAGGGGGAAAAACAACAATTTCCAACAACTTAAAAAATGCGAAAAACATTGATCAACAACCAGTCACTACTCAAAACGCTCGAAAGACCATGCGAAACAAACTAGAGCGGCGTCAAATTTCTTTTGCACTCGTATACATACAGCAAACACTTTTATAAACATAAACTTCAGCTTTCTTCAAACAGCATCCTCAGCATCTAATACTTGTACGACGAGTACTTCAACTACTTTAACAGCGAGACAACTCCCTGTGAAAGGTTTTCCTATAACTTATAGTGTTCTCGTTTTATTATTTTTTTATAGTCAAACAAAACGATTATACACACTTCTTATGTATGTAAAGAAAACAAAAAGTTCAGCCTAAACAAAAAGGAAAAAAACTCAAGTTGAAATAATCAATCTTTAAAACATTGGATTTTTATGTGCAATATTACAACAGTATTAATGTTTAAATAACAGCACAACAGCAAGAGCAACAGCAACAGAAACATCAAGAGCCACAGCAACAAGTATAATATTAATAAACATTCGAAATAAAACTCTGGTAGAATTAACTGAAGCTGTTGTTTTTTGGGGAAAGGTGTAGATAATGGGGGTGTGGGGGCAAATTGCATCCATGATAAAGTGACCACAAGCATTTATCGAAAAAAAAAAAAAAAAAAAATAAAGTTTAAAATACTTTCAGATTGAAGGAGGAAATTTAGTAGAGAATCTAAACACAGTCGCTCGCTCATGTGCTAAGGACAAACGAGGTTCACTTGAGAATTAATTAAAAGAAAATTTGTATTCATTTATAGTTTAGTTTAACTAAACTTTTAAAAAACTCCCTGTCATTTGTGCCCGTTAAAAATATCCTCCTAGCGGAGACAAGAACTGAAATTTTTAACATGGCATGTTAAGCACACAACAGAGCACTGTTAGCTATTTAACAGAAGTCGCTAAATGGATTATTGTTCCAAATCCTTAGAACTGGATCGGGGTAGATAATTTTTTTTTTATAAAAGTATTATGGTGAAAATATGTCTGGTAGAGCCAATAAATTTGCTTGACAATATTAGTGGGCATTTGGATAAAATATGTAAGAGCACACGTACTACACCATATAGGTGTGGTACTCTGAAGGGTGCTAAATGTCACCCAATTGATCACGTGTCTTAAATAATTTTGGGAATTGAAATCATCGAGTTTGAAAAATATGGTTTTTTAGTGAAATTTCTTGGGAAAATTAGTGGTCATTAGGATAAAATTTGGATGAGCACACATATTACACCATATAGGTGTGGTACTCTAAAGGGTTCTAAATGTGACCCAATTGATCACGTGTATCAAATAATTTTGGGAATTGAAATAATTGGTTTTGAAAATTTTTAATGAAATTTCTTGAGAAGATTAGTGGTCATTTGGATAAAATATGGTAGAGCACACGTACACACCATATGTGACAGCGCATAGAGAAAAGGACCTAAGGGTAAAAAAAATCAATTTTCACTTTTTTTTTGATGTGGACAACATCTGAGCATCGAATGAAACCGATCCCATGCCCCAAAAGTGTTCCCTCCCAGAGATATGCGCGTTTTATGAAATTAAAGTCAACCAAAGATTCACGTATTTAAATCTTTAAAATGGTTCTTCTGAACAAAACCGGTTTTTACCCTTAGGCCCCTTTCTATTTTGCGCGTCACTTATAAGTGTGGTACTTATTTAAATTTCTTTTACAAGATTTTTGAATTTAATTTTTAAAATTTTGCATTAGTTCTTTTTAAAATGGAGCAAACTCGCTAAAAATTCTCCCTCTCCATCATATTTAGAATACCAACTTTTTTCCCGGCATTTTTTTCTCAGGGAAATTGTAATTCATAATAGGGGAAAACTGTCTCGGGGAATTTGCTATTCATAATCGGGCTGAATATATGTATGTATGTATATATATATACGCTTCAAAGTCTCACTAAATTCAAAGAATTAATTAATTTAGAGAATCAATATAAATATGTATTAATTATTATTATTATTATATATTATATGTATGTAAATTGATCACAAAGTACACAGAGTTGAAGAAAATAAAGTGATGAAAAAACATTAAAGCATCTGTGACCCAGGTTCTGCGAGAAAGGGACAACTGTAGTATATTTGTTAATGAGTTTTTAACAAAATAATCAAAATAAACTAGAGACAATTTTGTACTTTGTAAAATAAACAAGAGAACATTTTTACAAAATTAAATTAAACAATTTATTGTGTTGAAAAAAAAATCAGAATCTGAGAAAGTTCATTAATATTTTAAAGTTGATTAAGATATGTTTTCAAATGATTCCTTATTTAACTTTAAGCATTTTCATTGATAAATATTAAAACCTTATACTTACAAAAAACCCACTGCGAATGAGGCCATAAAGTATAAAATGAAAATACTTTAAATCAACAAAATACTAAAATTAAACGAAAGAAGCATTAAAGAAGACTCAGTTACTGAGTGAGTGCGATGGTCCGAAAACACAATTATCTTCCATCTTGTGACATCTCTGTGTACTTTGTGGTTTTGATGAACTAAATGAAGTGCACTTAAGCTGAATTCACCCCACTCGTTTCGGACAAAATTTTCTTTTTGAATTAATTCTTTAATATGTAGTTTCAAGTCTCTCTTCGTGAGAAAAATAAATGGAGGAGAAAATTTAGAAACAAATTTTAGATAAATCAGCTTAATAAATGGACTGACTTTCTGGATTTCATTCTGAAAATTCGGGCTCAGAGCGTATATTTTTTTCTCTTTTATGAACCGTTATAACGTATGATTGTTAAACAATTCAAATGTTAAATTAACCATACGCCTACATACATATACAAACAATTGAATGGTTCATAATTTTAAGGCGAATCGCCAAAATAAAGAAATCGTTAAAATAAAAAAAAGCGCTTAAATGAATAGTAGCACCAAAAATAAAATAAATCGCTAAAATGCAAAAAATCGCCTGAAGTAAAATGGTCGCCAAAAACTAAAAGAAAGCGGCGAAAACCGAAAAAAATCGTCAAAACCTAAAATAAGAGGCAAAACTAAAATAATCGCTCAAACTAGAAAACAACCGAAAAAAGTCGCGAACAACCAAAAAAAAAATCAAATCACCAAAACGAAAAAAGCGTAAAAAAATTTTAAAACAAAAAAAAAGTCGTCAACACGAAAAAAAGCGCTAAAAGTAAAAAAATTGGCATAGCAAGAAAAAGCGCTAAAACTAAATAAATTCAGTAAAAAGGCGACTTTGATCCGCGCACGAAGAGTTCCGTACGGACACGAGATATGTAATTCAATACGAACTTTAGTCTGTATAAAATATAGTTTTGACATTTTTTTTTTCGTTTTTGGGTTTTTTCGGTTTTAAGCGTTTTTTTAGTTGTGGGGTTTTTGGCGTTTATTGGAGCTTTTTGAGTTTTGGCACTTTTTTCTCATTTGGGCGATGTTTTTGGTTTTTGACGTTTTTTTAATTTTGGCGATTTTTTTTATTTTGGCGATTTTTTTAATTTTGGCGATTTTTTTCATATAGGCGCTTTTTTCGGTTTATTTTTTGGCGTTTTTTGTTATTTTGACAATTTTTTAGTTTTGACACTTTTTTTCTCGTTTGTTTTTATTTTCCCTATCTTTTTAATTTTGGTGATTTTTTTTCAAGTAGGCGTTTTTTCGGTTTTTGGCGCTTTTTTTTAATTTTTGGCAATTTTTTTTCGCTTTGCGATTGTTTCATTTAGGCGATTTTTTTATTATGGCGTTTTTTTCGGTTTCTGGCGTTCTTTAATTTTGGTGATTTTTTGAGCGCTTTTTTAGTTTTAACACTTTTTTTTTATTTTCACGATTTTTTTCGGTTTTTGGCGTTTTTTTCAATTTGGCGATTTTTTTTCATTTTGGCGATTTTTTTCATATAAACAATTATTTTAGTTTAGTCGCATATTTGGCTTTTTGCGTTTTTTTCGGTTTTTAGTTTTTTTTAATTTTGGCTATTTTTTTCATTTGGGCGATTTTTTCGAATTTGGCGATTTATTTTAGTGTTAGAATTTTTTTTAATTTGGCGATTTTTTTTCGTTTTGGCGATTTTTTTTAAATTTTTGGCGAATTTTTTCTGTATTTCGGCGATTTTATAATTTTCGGTTTTTTTTAGTTGTAACGGAGTCAATATACTTATGTGCCCTTAATTATGAAAGTGGTCTATGTCATATATTTCTTTCGTCGAGATATTTAGTAGATTACATTTGAACAAATTGAAAAATACATTTTTATTATGCAACATTTCAATTAAGAGTTGTACTAGTCTTGATTAATATAAATTTATTTAAAATTTATTAAATATTTATTGAAGATTTTTTAAGATTTATTTAATATTTTGAAGCAAAAATGCACATGACTTAGACCACTTTCATAATTAAGGGCACATATATAAATACAATTGTATGTATATTACATGAGATTTTAAAATTTTTCGTTGCTCGTTTTAGAACACCCTTTAATTTTTATTTCTCATGTATTTGTTGTTGTAGCGGCCAAGGTTCTACATACTCTGTACAAATTTCAGGTCCGTAGCTCTTACGGTTGCTAAGAAAATAGTGTCCGTACGGAAATATACGTGTGCGACTCAAAAAAGGGCCAATTTCACCAACTTATTTAAACAGCAATTCATATTTAAAAGTCATTTTTCCATAAAAAATTAATGAAAATCGACATTTAAGTATGAATTGATATTTAAATAGGGTTGGTGAAACTGGCCCAAAGTCTCACTTAACTGAATTTATTTTGCTTAATTAAAATTTGTTTTCTCTTGTTTGCTTCAACCTGAAAGTTGATTCCTTTCCATTGTTGAACTTTTATTTTTGTGAAATTATTTCTTCGAATTTTCAATCAGGCCACTCATGTTGCAAACATGCGTGTATTTAATCGCCAATAGAACCATTTAATGCTGTAATCGCTCTGTTATACTGTTCCGTAGCTGTAGCGAAATAATTCATTTTTATTTTTTTTTAATTTTCTTTATACATGGATGGGCTGCTGCAATTTGGATGATTTGGATGAGTTGGAAATCTGTGTGCTCGTCTGCTTTTGTAAACCTTTGCTTTATAATTAGAAACACTTCCTGAAGCGCAGCCGCTATTAAAAAAAAGTGTGTTAAAACAATTTTATTTGAGTTTTTACAAAAAAAAGGGAAAAATAAAAAAAAAAATTAAAAGAAGGAGAGTCTTTGAAGATAGAAAAAATAAAAATACTTAAAAAAGACTTGAATCGATTTGCAGCGTGTTCCATATGAATGTGATTTAATTTGAAAAAGGGTTTTTAATTCCACTGTTGGTTGTTTGGTGTTGGATGTTGCATCAATGTTTGTTGCGTGACAACAATAACAAATTACTATCATAAATTGATTTGTGATGAAGTTGAAAGGATGTTGAAAGTGCATTGTTTTGCATTTGAAGTTAGAGATTTTTATCAAACTTGTTGCTTCTTTTTTTATTTATTTATGTACACAAATACACTATTTGGAAGCTAATCGCATTGTAAGCGGCTGGCTGCCATTTGACGTTTATTATTATTATTTCTTTTTGTTATTTGGACTTTATGTATTGTTGTTTTGCTGTTTTTATAAGTTCTCTATGAGTGAAACGCCCAGAAGCTTGTTTTTCTTTAACACGTTCGACCTTTAGCATATGAGGTCGTTGCATATTGTTTTATTTTATTTTCTTGTTGTTTATTTGCTGTTGCTGTATTTCCAGGGAATCCTGGCAGCCATCAATGGTTTTTGCGCATTTCTTTTTCTATTTTTTTTTTGTTGGACTTGCTTGTTTTTTAAGTAACAAAAATAATGTTTTGTCTTAAATGTTAAACTTTTATTAGAATAAACTCGTATGCATAGTACTCTTATGACATATGTAAGTGTGCTACATGTGTGAACGGATAAAACAAACAAAAAAGTGTCATGTGTTTAAGGGAAAATGTCCAAGTGTGAGATTCCGAAATATAATTCAATTGTGTTCTTTCGTTGTTGAAGTTGTAAAATTATAAAATTTCCAAAAAAAAGCTATAAAGTTGTGGATTTTGCCAGAAAAATTAAATTTGAAGGAAAATTCCTGCAAAGAAGAATTATGAAAAGTTTGACATCAAACAGCTGAATACTGAAACTTCACGCTAAGCTACATATTTTGATCAAATGCACGCAAAGAAAAGATATGGTTGAAGAATGGTTGAGGAAACAATATTATGTTCTCAGAAACAAATGTGTGGTCGTTGAAAACAAGTTATTGTTATGTTACGGTAAGCAAAGTAATGTTTGAATTTAATAATTACATTATTATATTCATAAAAAAGTGTGAAATGGTTGGAGTTTAACAATATAGTTTTGTTAAAAATTTATGTCTGCAACATAATTTTTGTTATTATTTAAAAATAATATAATGTAAATAACAATATAATGTTATCCAAAACCATATTATGTTAAGTTAAAAAAAAAATATTTTTCCGGAACATCTTCTGTCAGTTCAGTGTTTCATTTGTAAGCTACCGGTATGGCATGTATCATGTTAAATAAATAAATAGAGTGCAAACAAACAAAAGGGTAGATAAAGAAAAACATATACATACATACGTACATATGTTTATCTCTTTATACTGACGTGTGTGTATTTCGAGTATACACACATACATATTTGAACAATATTAATTTATTTTTATTTCGGATTTAACGCACAGCTGTTTTAAACAAAAGATCTACCAAAAAATATATGATTGAAAAGCAAAATACTATTATTATATTAAATAATACTATTGTCGTATTTAACTATATTGTTATAATATAAGAACATGGTATGGTGAGTCTCAATTATATTTTAGTTACATCTAACAATAGTGTTGTCATATTTACAATAATGAGATTAGATGTAAAAAATTTCATTGTTTTTATTGATAATATTATTATTAACTCAGATAATAATATTATTAAAAGTTTGCTTTTCTATTGACAATAATATTATTTAACTACAACCATATAATTCAATCATAGTATGTTGCTGTTTGATTATGGTTACCTCAACCATGTTTTTTCTTTGAACAGACACCAAAATTAAAAGCAACCCTACTGTTTTCGCTACCGTCCGTCCGTCTGTCTGTTTGCAAGTCTGTTACAGGTTGTTTTCTCAAAACCCCTAAGAGTTACGGTATGGAAATTTTTACAGAATATATAAAACTTTGACCGCTAAAACAAGTATATGAGAGTTAACAAATAAAGGGTATTTTAAAGATAATTATATCGTGCCATAACCGCCAAAGAGGCTAATCGACATAATTTTCGAACTTAATTTTTTTGACCGAAATCGATTATTTGCGATTGATTTCGTAAACAAAACACGAAACGAAAAAATGCAAAAAAAGTCACCAAAAGTAAAAACGTCAAAAAAAATTAAAAAATCGCTAAAAACTAAAAAATCACCAAAACGAAAAAAGTGCCAAAACTAAAAAAGCTAAAACTAAAAATATGTATTGTAAAAAAATCAAAAAAAAAAAATTAAAAATCGCCAAATCGAGAAAAAGCGGCCAAAAAACTAAAAAAAAATCCCAAATTAAAAAAAAATCGCTTAAACTAAAAAACCAAAAAAATTTTAAAAATAAAAAACACAGAAAAACTAAAAAATCACTAGCAGCCTGTTTTTGTAACATAAGTTTTTTTATATTGTACGTCAAATAACGAATGAAATGAACTTTTGGTTTTTGTTCATTTTATTTTGAGTAAAACAAATAAGCTTTTAGCTTTCGTTTGAAAAATTGGTTCACGTATGTACGACACAAACAAAATCAACTGTCAAATTAAACAATCAGGAAAAATTTAACGTGTTGGTGAATTTTTTGAATTTTTAAAATTAAAATTTAAAATAATGGATGTTTTTACAAAGAAAATTTAAATATTTTTCAGCATAAAAAAAACTAATCCTTGACAATTTAAAGTGTTGGTCCAATCAAGTCAATTACCACCTCCGAAAGTTTTGATTTCGACATGTATGAAATACATTCCTTTCCGGCACAAAATTGGTAACCACCAGTTGCGAGAAATTTTAGGAATGTTGTCACTTTAATTATAGCGAGAACGCTAGTGATTCTACTGTTTCGCTTCATTTGCAGATTCCATTTTTTCCAGCAGTATTCGAAAAACTTCCTTGTTGGAAGTGGTATATAATCATTTCATTTATTGAACTTACTGCTCGTGTGGAAACTGTAGCAAATTTGCTGTGTCTCGCAATCTTCTGCGTTATCTCGGTCGCTATAAAAAAATCCAAGTGCAATGGATCACAAATCATTGTTTTTTCAATAAACTCGTATTTTTTGTACACTTTAAACAAACAATTTTTGAAAACTTTACTTTTTATTTATTTGGGTTACTTCCTTTTCATTTTTAAAGAAACTTTTAATTTTCTATGAAAAAAGCTCTAAGAATTACAACTAAATGAGTAATGGAAACATTGTTCTTAGACTTTTAATTACAAACAAAAAGAGCTTTTATTTTCAAACGAAAAAAGAAAATGAACTCAATTTCCAACTCGATCGTTTGCCTAATAATCGCTCGCCTTCTAACGTAAGGCAGTTCAATGAACAGGCTGTAAATCTAAAAAAAAAATTGCCAAAACTAAGAAATGCAATTTGAAAGCATCTTCAATTCGATGTAGACATTTAAAAAAGTTTGTATGGGCGCTCTTTAATTTTAGAGCTTTTTTTTCGTTTGACCGATTTTTTCGGTTTTTGGCGATTTTTTTAGTCTTAGCAGTTTTTTTTATTTTGGTGATTTTTTATTTTGACGATTTTTTCAGTTTTTGGCGTTTGACTATAAGCACACCGTGCTTGAAAAGTGACCACCTTTAACTAAGTTTTAACTATTTTTAGGCGTTCTAAATGACAAATCTTTCACTTAGTATGACAGATATTTAACAGCTTAAAGCCTTGCCAGACCGGCGGTTTAAAAACCACTAAATAGATAAAACTGCATGAAACATTATTATTATTTAAAATATTTTTAAATTATAATAACAATAAACTAAATTAAGACAAAAGTACTACCAATTATTGGCTATCGGTTTAAAATGAAACATTAATATTTAATATTTTATGTTATTTTTTACAATTTAAAATTCCATCGGGCGAAAAGAAACATTTTTCACTTTCAACACAAAAAACTGTGAAACCTTAAATTTTCGCTACTTAAATAAAAAGTTTATATATTTTAAAATTTAATGATAATAGAAACTGACTGAAAACTTATGTATCAAATTTGCTATTAAAAATTTTCCTAAAAAGCTAATAAATTCCAATTCTCAAATTGGTTAATGGTCAGACATCTCCTTCCAGTGAGTGCCAAGACGACTATTCTCATATTTCAAAAGTTCCCAACGTACATATTTAAAGGAAAACGTGTACAATCGACAAAAAAAATTATATAAGAAAAAAATTCACCAAAAAATATACTCGTGTTTAGAAAATTCAAATCACATTTTGATGCTGACTGCTACTGCTTGCAAAACAAAATTTTTCAAAGATTCGTACGACAATGAATTTTCAAACAGCAACAGCAACAGCAAATGGAAAAACATTTTGCACTCATTGTCTGTCAGAGGCCAGTAATTCTATAAAACGAAACATATGCCAAAAAAAAACTGTTAAAAATAGCAAAAACAACAACAATAATCACAGAAAATAAGAAGATTCAGTCAAACACTACAGCAGCAGCAATGACAACAACAGATAAAAAAAAATAGAGAAATACAGGCAGACTGGCAAATAGGTACACTGACATACAGTCATACATACTCCGCGTTACATGTGAAATACGGAAGGAAGGACGGATGGACGGATAGATAGCTGAACAGGCAGACATGGCAGGCAGGCTGTTATCCATTTAAATAAAACTCACCCTCACACTCAATATTAAAATCATTCAGAACAAAAGGTATGTCGTGACCCCAACGTGAATGCGTTTTATGCGATTTAAATGTTGCCAAATAGTCGCGAACTTTTCTTTTTTTATTGTTGTTGTTGTTGTTTTTGTATTTGTATTTGTATTTGCTTTGAATTGTTTAATACACATACTTGCACATGCATGTGTATGTATGTACATATGTATGTATGTATTTATGTTACCTTTGTTGTTGCTGTTGCTTTTATTGTCATTGTTAAACGGTGGCTGTTTGTTTTGCGCTAAAACCCCAAAAAGTTGAAATTAAAGCATTGCTGCAGAGTTTAAGCAAAGCTTACAACAACAACAACAACATTCAGACCAGATTTAGCATAGTTTATGTTGAAGAAGAAGATGAAAAAAAGGGAACAAAAAAGCAGAGCAGCCTGCCAGCCAGCGAGCAGCTCTTTCCAATGTAACAAAAATAAAACAAACCAAAAATTGCAATTTAAAAAAAAAAACTCAACAATACTATAAAATATTTTTTTGGGTTTTCTTTATTTAGTTTTGTTAATCATTTTTGTGGGCCTTATATTAAAAAAAAAATCCCTGAAAAAAACTGATGTATATATGTATGTGTGTATGATTGTTGCGAAAGCATTTAAAAATCTACAAATATGTATATTGTACATTGTATATAGCAAATAATAATACATAGTAGTAGTGTGTAGTAATCATACATTTGTACATTCAAACGGACAGACAGACACACACACACTCACAGGAGGCAAATCCTGCAATACTGCAAGTACTTTTAAAAAGACCAAACTTACTGCCATAATACACATCTTAACTTTTTCTTATATTTTGTTTTTGTTTGCTGGAATATAACAAAAAAACAAGTAAGAAATGAAACTAGTAATATTTGCTAAGAAATTGTTGTGGCAGAGTGAAAACGCCACAACAACAGCAATCATATTAACAGCACCACCAAACAATTAACCCACTATTGGTTCTGCTGCAGATTTGGCTCAGGGCCAAATAAAAAAAAGCTTATATAAAATTAAAAAGATTATATAATCAATTAAAGGGTCTTTCATTAAGCGCTTGCTATCTTTAAATTAAAAAAACATAAAGTCTGTGTTAAATACCAGGGCAATTGAATAAGTGCGCGAATTTTTGAATGGAATACAGGTTTTTGTATAAAAAAATAATTTTATTTCTAAATATATGTAGTTTTCTTTGAGCTCTATATATTTTGTTGAACGTTTCTCTTACTTCTTTACCACTTATAAAAAATACTATCAATGTTATTCAGCTCAATCATGAATATTCCCTCGGAATTTATTTCTCTCGAAAAATTCAAAATCCAAATTCAAAAATTCCTTGGGAACAAAAAAGAGTAATACGTGGCATCACCGTATTACGAAACTTGTTGTTTTATTTGTTTGTTGACATTTTGTTTCTCCCTTTTTATTTGAGTGTGAGAGTAAACAAAATTACTAAAATTCAACAACTTGGAAAAATATATAAAAAAAGTTTATAAATGATTTATTTGTGTGTTATTTGTGTTTTTTACATACAAGAACTATAAAATACAAGTTTATGTATATGAATTGTGTTTTGATTGTGTATTAACTATGTTTTTATGTAAACTCCCTTCTGTTTTGCCAGGGAAAGATTTTTAGTGAAAAAAGCAAGTTCAACGGGGAGTTTTTTATTCCCGCATTTGGTAAAAACAAGGAAAAAACAAGTTCATGGTAGGAGAAAAGTGAAAAGTGAAAAAACTCGCACGGAATTGTTGTTCATGATTGGGCTGATTATGAACAGCAACCTTCAACTTATTGAAAAGTGCAAAAAGTTATCAACTCAGTGTTGACAGTTTTTTTCTCGAACTTATCCCCAAATTTTGATATGGGCATTTCTCTCAAAAGGTCTACCGGGACGAAAAAATTAAAAGTTCTTGCTATTTTTTTGTTGAAAATTTTTAAAGAAAAACAATCAAATTTAATAAATCTGCAAAAGTTTTTCATTTATTCATTACTCATTTTGAGATATTCATGTCCAAAGTCACCATAGGGATATCAGGAGTTAGAAAAAGTAATGCATAAGATTCAATGCGATGAAAAATTGTTATAAAATTTTGCTTTGCATTTCCGTTAATTTAATGTCCCGTACGACATTGAAAAACAGCATTTTGTGTCATTACATCGAAACTGCTTGAAGAAAGTTCATCAAGTAATGATTACAAATAGACATTTTAATTGCAATTAAAATGAAATATAAAATATTTTGAAAATACAAAGCATTGCGAACTAGGCGCTTGTGCAAAGTTTGTCCCGACATCGCTACTGAAAATTTAAAAGTATTAAAAAATATTTTATTTAATAACTAATTCTTTTTGGAAGAGCATTCTATAATTCAATTATTTAAATCAAGATGAATAAAAACAGCTTGAATCGCAAACGGCACAGAGAAAAATTTAAAGAAAATGAATTTAAATTGCAAAACTATAAATTAAAAAGCCGAGAAAGATCGCGTAACGCTAGGAAAAAGTCAAAAGCTTTAGCTGAAGCAAATAAAGAAGTTTTGGAAGAGAAAAAGCAAGGTCAAAAAACCTTATTATACCCGATGCATTTTCTTTCTATCATGGGATTAAAATGTATTTTGTACCATCCGATGATATTGAGAAGTACTCCTCGTTGTATAACTTGGACGAAAAGTAGAAAAACGTAAAAATTATACCACACATATCTAAATTGCACTTCTTCTGTTGCAAAGGTCATATTCCAAAAAAAAAACTATAATTAATGTACCCAATAAATACTATTCGTATTTAATTTTGCCTATTTTGTGAAATATATTCACTTTTTCATCTCACTCGGTATTTCCCTTAAAGTTCGTAGTTATGTTAAAATAAACACATTGAATACCTCTATTTTATTTTATTTTTATTCATAATGTCCCAAAAAAGCCAGAAAATATTTGAACATCTGAATATAATTAAATTTAAATAAGAAAAAAGCTATCAATATTTTTTTTAGCAAAATTTCGCCCATTTTAAGAAACATTGACTCACCTCATTTTAAAATTAGTCACATTAATTTATTGTTTCAGGTTTCGCTGAAATTAATTGTTTGCTTCCTTTTTTTGTCTCGTACAACATTCTTAGTTTTTTTTGTAATTATCTTTAAAACTTAAAATTGGTTATAATTGGATTTAGTACCATCAATAGAGCTAATAAGAGGCCATAACTTGGGCTAATAATCAAAACAAAAATCTTTTTTACATTGATCTCTTTTCCACTTTAAATGCGTACGACTGTCCCGTACGACAGTATGGAAATCTCCAAATTGAGATTTTTAATTCAAATTGTTTCTTTTGTGAAAAAATAGAATTTTTTTTAATTTTAGTTAAAAAATAAGGACAAAAATAACATATTGTATCAATAAAATTTATAACGACAGCTCTATTTACATTCATAATTATTTAATTTGTACTTATAAAACTTGTAATGAAAAAATTGCACATATTTAGTTTAATAATCCAAAGGTAAAAAAAATTTTTACCATAGTTTACCATTTCAAAAAGTTGAGCCTTACAATTTGCTTTTCGTTACTCTCTGTTACGCCCTGTACTGATTGCCGTCGTCGACATCACATTAAGGCGACAGTAAATATTGACACTTATCTGCTCTTTATCGGCAACAATATAAAAATGAAAGAAGAAAAAAATGTGGGCAATTGCAGCAATAATCCGGCTTGAGCAATGTTTTAAAACGGCACATAATTTCCATTATATATTGAAAGGGCAACACAGTACCAGGGTAAAACGGTATATTTACCATGTAAAATTGACGACGTTATTATCTGTAGTTTAAAACGATATTCAATCGAGAATTGGCCCGATTATAAATCTTGTGAGAAAAATGAATCGTACTCTAATATTAATAGTTGACATTATGCATTTAATAATAAATGATTTAACTCAAATTTAAGGGGTTAATAAAAATTCTGTTGCAATGTTTTTTTGTTTTTTTTTTGTTTAACTAAAAATGCCAAAAATTGTATTAAACATAAAGGAAACCCTTTCTTCTCCTTCAATATGCTTAAGCATTTAACGATTTTTTTCTGCACTATAACAACGCAACAGCAAAACCAAAAACGCCACATACAATCCAAAGAAGAAGAAAAAAAAGCAAACTTACGCTAATATCATGCAAACCCACTTGACCACTCGCGATGGTCATATATTAAGTCTACAAGACTTAAAAAAATCTCTTTAAATGTTTTCAACATTTAATCATGTAAATCATACATTTGAAGTTTAAAAAGGTTTCACACCAAAAAGTAATATGAATGATTGTGTAATATTAATTAAAATATATCTAGTATCAATTAAAAAATTAATTAAATTTTCTCCTATAAACAATTTGACAATATCAATTAAGTATTTCCACTCAAATTTATTAATACAATTAAAAATTTAATTAATAGATTATTAAATTCTTAATTGAAAATATTAATTGGTGAATACTTTTTTCTGTGTTGGCATGATGAATTTTTAGCGTCATTCTTAAGTGTTAAAAAATATTGATGAAATTCAGTAATGAAAGCCTTAATTGGCGATAAAGAATTTGTTGTTTCATAAAGACACAAAGTTCGAATTGCTTATAAAGCACGCACGTAAACGAGTTGCCAATAATGAATGGATGGAGTAGCCGATTATTCGCTACTCTAAAAACCTGGACAAATCTTAATATTGGCGCCGCTCCTAAAGAATTTAATAATATTCCAATTTCTTCCTATTGTTCTTTCAAATTATTCTACAAAATCTCACTGCAGGAGAGAAATTTTGCAGCAACTTTTCTCAGACTTTGTTACAAATTTCTCAGATTTGTCGACAAATTAAAAGTCGTTTCAACACTATCGCCGTTAAATTTCCTTGTATAATACAGATCATGTGTTTACAGTTATCGATAATCTTCGATAACAATTTAAAGCAGGCAACGCAAAACAATATCGTTTTGCAGCGATATTGGCAAGTAGGTAAATGGTGAATGTTTTATTTAAAAATATTTTTTTAAGAAGAAACAAAACCTCCTAAGCGATTAGTTTGTCTGCCGAAAACACCCAGGGTCCATGGTGGGAATCGAACCCACGACCTCGTGCATCGCTACCACTCAGCCACAGGGGCGCCCAATTAGAAATTTTATTGAAAAAAAAAATTATTTTATTTGCTTGGAACAAATGTTAATGTATTTGAATTAGTACAACTTGTTTAATGCGAAATCACAAGTAAATTGTTAGATTTTACTAGCGTCTTACAGATTTGTTTTCTTTAATCACCGATTGTTTGGTCAATTGGGTATTATGGTGGTGTAGGCAATACGTATGATTACGTAGTAAAAAACTCTTACAAGTTCTATGGATGAAATACGTTATTTTCGTATTTCATCCGCGCTTTTTTTTTGCTGGTACCTTAAGTTTTGTTTTTAGTTTTTTATTGTTGTGTATTTTTTGGTGCTTATTTTTTATTGTTGGTGGAATTTTTTATACGTTCGTTCGTTTGTTTGTTTGTTTGTTTGGTATTTTTTTTGTGTTGATGCATTTGCATACAATAAGGAAAAGAGGTACACAGCATGTTATCTTTCTATGACCTACACCAATATTTCTGAGAATGATGTGTCTGTCCAATATCTGTTTCGATTTGGAATCATCCTTGTTGTCGTTCATCGTATTTGTTGAATAACTTGACGCTTTAATATCAGCACAACCAGACAAAATACAAAAGACAGACGAAAATTCGTAAATTTTTTTTGGAGAATGCTGAAGATACACTCGAAAAAAATGTGCGAAATTTTTCATGTGGAATTAAGGAAAAGTTCATTAGTTAATTAATTATACATATGTACATACATACATATCTTTGGATAAAATAAAGAGTTTTAAAACAACTTAATTCTCTAACAAAAAAACATGTTTTAATACAAATTTTCGGTTTAAAAATGTGAATTTTTTTTAAATGGAACTTTTTTTATTAATAGCCCATTCAGGCTGACACGAAATTAAGTAATTTACAGCTCAAATTACGAACGAAATGAAAGGTGTTTATGCAGGCACTGAATGACATTTGAGTTGATTTCGCAAACATATTATTCACTGCGGCAGACATTAAAGTAGTTTTTTCAATTGAATAAATTCTTTGTTACACTTATACACATTTTTCTTTAAAAAATTTTCATAAATTTAATCATTTTCAATGTTTTTTAAATTTAATATTGAATGTCAAAATTTTTATTTCTTTTCATTGTTGTTTCTCATAGTTGCAAATTTACTCATGTTTGGAAATAAAAGTACTTTTAGTACAAAAACAGAGTTGTATATTGTAATTTCTTGTTCATTTCATCGAAATTAAGTAAAATAGTTTAATTTAGAAAATGTCAAAATATATGGGAAATTAATTAATTTCAACTTGTTTTCGACCGAAATCATGAAACTGCTTAATTTGGAGTCAGCCTGAATGGGCTATAAGAATATTTTGAGTCGATTTCATTACTTTTAAAAAATAGTAATTTACATTGAAAACATGATTCCCAGAACTCTCCGCAATGGAATAAGGGAATAAATCAATATATTTTTTGTAATATCGGGTACACCTAGTGGGATTTATTTTATGAAAAATTTTTGATCTGCGCTCATATGTGCTAAAATCCAAAACTAGTACTAAGAAAGAATTAGACAAATTCACTGAAGTGCGACTTTAAGCTCTTTGCGCACGAAGGGTTCCGTACGGTCACTAGATATGTACATAATTCAATACGAACTTTAGCTTATATAATATATAGTTTTGTAATATTTTTCGTTTTTGGTTTTTTCGGTTTTGAGCGTTTTTTTTTAGTTTTGGCATTTTATCGGTTTTTGGCGATTTTTTTAGTTTTGCCGTTTGTTTTTAATTTTGGCATTTTCTCTATTTTTGGCGCTTATTTTTCAGTTTCTGGTTTTTTTTCATTTTGGTGATTTTTTTCAATTCGGCGATTTTTTTAATTTCAGGGTTTTTTTCATAAAGGCGATTTCTTAAGTTTTGCCGCATTTTTTGCGTTTTGGCTATTTTTTCGGATTTTGGCGCTTTTTTTATTTTGGCGATTTTTTTAATTTTGGCGATTTTTTCGGTTTTGGCGATTTATTTTAGTGTTAGAATTTTTTTTTAATTTTGGCGTTATTTTTTAATTTTGGCGATTTTTTTTCGTTATTTAATTAATTTTTAAATTTTTATTATTCTCTCATTTAAAGGAATGAATATTTCCATTAAATAATATCTAATGCTTCTCTGTAGTTGTAGATTACCCAGCGCTAGCACTGATATATCGTGTAGCATTTCCTTGCATAGTATCACTAAAGATTGTTTCTACAAATACTTTTTAACAAATTAACTTTCAACATTCGACCTATGTAGGCAATTTTCTCACAAAATGGCCCATTAAAGGAAATATTTGGGCTTGTAGCAGGTTTTAAATAGTGACGTCAGTCTTGCATACATGCATTGCTAAAATATATTTAAGTTGAACTTCTAGCTTGGATTAGATATAAAAAACTCGGATAACTATACTTTGATATTATTATTGAGCAATTAAAGAAGTGGTAGATTTTTCTCGAAAAATGGTAGAGTTGAGTGAGATACCACAAAAAGTGGTAGAGTTGGAGTCGCTGGTTGAAATCTGAGGTGTATTCAAATTACCAGCGGCGAATTGAGACCACCTGATGTGGGTTCATTAAACACATTCACCACAGCGATTACCAAATGTCAACGATAGAATGAATACACAGGTTTATATGAGAGTGATTCTTTTGAAGACAGGAAGGTAACATGACGTCAGGTTGTTGTCTATGCTGATTTTCTCGTTGTAGTCCAATTAAACTAATTTCGATTTCTTTGGCTGCAATGAGAAAATTCAGTGTTGCCAGTACAATACAAAATATTGAATGAATGATATCGCACAATTATTTCATATTATTTAACAGAAACAATATCCAAACATTGATGTAGAGCATAAATTTGTTAATTTTTATACTTTTACGTCATATAAGTACATTTTGAAAGAGTATTTTTTTATAAATACGAAACATTTGAAGATGGCAACACAGATATATGCATTTATACTTAAATAAAAGGTGCAGATAGTGATGCTGCCCTTCACTAAAATAATTGAGGTAGAGGTGCATAGCTCGCTTTTTGCGCGTTATGCCTTACACGCGTTTCATCCTCTTGTTTCATTCTATACTTTGTTCGCGTTGAGTTACATGCACTGCTTTTCATGCGCCGTTTTATTTTTGTTTTTTTACTAAGAAATTTTTTTTATTGAAAAAAAAAGAAAAAAATTATCCACGGCAAAATAATAGTTATCGATAACCTAAGAAATAAAGTATTATTTAACATCTGCAGCTTTCAAGAACAGCTGACTTTCTTTCATGCTGCTTGTAACGCGTACAAAAGTAGAAAGTACTTACGCGTTCTGCGCTTTTTGCAATGTAACTTGTCACATACTATTACATTGATTCTACTTTTTTGACAGATGCATAGAAAGCGTAACGCGCAAAAAACGAGCTAAGGACCTCTACCTTTACGTAGCTGGCTACGAGGCGACAAATGCTGCTAGCGGCATTTGAAGTTGTGTGTTCGTATAGCCTGCTGTGGTGAATGTGTGTAATGCATGATATTGTTTATTTAAATTAACTTTTTAAAGCGATCATTAGAAATAAAATTTATTGTAGTTCTACAAAATTTTTATTACGTATTTTCTCCACATAGATTTTTTGAGTGTAATTCTGTTTAGTTATTTTAAGCTTATAAAACTGCTGCTTAAAGAACTATATTTTTAAAATTGTATGTATGTATGCATGTATGTAAGTATATATTATTTTCGGAAATTAATTTAAAATACAATTGAGCAGAACAATGCTCAAAAACAATTAAAGGCATTGAACGGAAAATGTATAGCCTTCTGTTAACCTCTCCGTGTTTACTCCGCCAACGTAGGATTAGCCATTCATTATTGATTATTTAGTCATTAAAAATTGGGTCGTTTTGTGACCACTCACTAACTACGCCCCAATGCTGCTTATTTATCGCTTAGCAGCGCACAAATACATAACCATGAGTTAGGAAATATTAAAGCAAACATTTTATATTTTAATATTTTCCCACGATAGAGAGCTTTGATCGTGCTTAAATTGATATTTTATAGATTTAAGGAAAACGCTGCCTACAGCGATGAGTGTTATTTTTTCTTTGCTATTGTTAGTGTTGTTTTTTCTTTTAACTAAATAGAACCTTAACAGGAAAACAATTTTCATATTCTTAAGGGGTTCGACGGGAGTAGAAAGAAAAATCAAAAATTCAAATGCAGAAAAATCACAATATAACAAAAATAACAACAACAACCTGGAAAGCAAATATAAACATTCTAATAAAATCGACCCAAAAAAAAAAACAAGCGAAATTGTACTCCATGTAGCTGCAGGAGAGATTTTTATGTTAGACAACGACTTTAACAACAAAAATTATATCTGCAGCGATAAAAAACAATATAAAGATCTATCTATCTGCCTCTTCTTGCTTTCTTTCTCCACTAAGATAATAATGATGATGCATGAGCATGAGCATGAGCATCTTCATTATTGTGTAATGATATGATGATAACCAAGATTCCATTGGTATTAAAAGTTCTTTCTGTACATAAAAAATGTTGGTCATAATTTTGTTTTATTTATTCCCCGAGGCATTACATCATGGACACTAGATATTGTGGTTGTTGGTGGTTTTTTCTTTTCAAACGCATGTCATGTTGATTTAATTGTTTTCCATTAAAACTATTGACAGATTTAATTATAAAACAAGCAATTGTTACAAATTGTGATTAATTGTGATCGTTTATGTGCTTTTGAGTTAGCAAAAATCGTTGCAGGACAACTTGATTCTCTAAATTGAAATAGTTGAGTGTGAAAGACTCTTCTAGACTAGCAAACATGTTTGAAATGTTTTGTGTTGTTTTAGATTTTTATATACATATTTCAATATTTGTTTTTTATTTTTTGTAAAAATTTGATTATCACTGGTCTTTTAATCAGGTGCTTTTCTAAATTTGAAAAAAAAACTTCGGAAGACGTTCACTCACATGCCCAAATAAATACATTCAAGGATTTCTGTCACTTTTAGAATTAAAAAGAATAATTCTATAAAAAGCATTAAAGTGAGTTCAAAAAGAGAACCAAAAAAGTTAAAAGTAATAATAGTTTCTGTTAAAACACCTTATCCACAATGCTTATCGAAGTTGGGGCCAGGAAGTATTATGGCCAAGGCCGACATCCCACTATTAGCGCAGTAGTAACCAACAAAATTCCAACAATTTTATGTAACAAAATTATGTTTATATGGAAATTTTTTATTTTAAGCATGTACAATAAGAGCTTATATATATATATATATATATATTCCACATTATTTTCTAAAATATTAATTTTAGCAAAAAACTTTCTTTGAGACTAATGTTGTTGACTTGAAGAGCTAAAATATTGCCATATGTCATATTCTTGTAAAATGATTTTTTAAAAAGATAGTCATATGCAAAAAAATTACATTGAAAAATGGGCTTGAAGGCCAACTTTGAGGGCCAGACGCACCCCCTAAAACGCAACTTATCGGTATGAATTTTTTTTGTATTTTTTTTTACATAAAACTGAACCGAAAAAGTATCCATACAATCAACGGCCTGTCTATGTACATACAATTGTATGTGTTTATATAGACACTTCAAATTTGCAAATTTACGGCCTGTCCCACGATGTCATCAGAAATCGTTCGATCGAAAACTTATACTGAAAACGAAAACAAATTTTGCTAATTTTATTGTTTGCAATACAAGTTGTCGATCGAACGATTTCTGGTGACATCGTGGGACAGGCCGTTAGTTTATTTTTTTTATACATACTACAACAATTAACAATAAAATTTAAAAATCTAAATTAAAGGGTGTTCTATCAGTTAATGTAATTTTGACAACTTGCTGCATCTTGGAAACCGTAAGAGACTAATTCTTGAAATTTTCAAAAACGGTAAAACTAACAAATTCCAAAATTATAAAATCGCCAAACCGAAAAAAATTGTGAGACTGAAAAAAATCGCTAAAACGAAAAAAGCGCCAAATTAAAAAAAATCTAAAACTAAAATAAATCGCCAAAAAACCAGAAAAATGGCAAAAATGAAAAAAAAAAAATCGAAAAAATAAAAAAATCGTAAAATAAAAAAAATCCCCAAGATTCGAAAAAAATCACCAAAACGAGAAAAAAGTGCCAAAAGTACAAAAAGCGTTAAAACTTAAAAAAATCGCAAAACCGAAAAACACAAAAATAACGCCAAAACTAAATAAAAAACGCTCAAAACCGAAAAAAAATCCTAAAAGCGAAAAAATGCCAAAAGGCTAAATTTCATTTAGTATTACATATCTATCTAGTGTACGCACGGAACCCTTCGTCAGCTAGTCAAAGGCGCACTTTACTGAATTTATTTATGCTTAAGGGTGTGTGAAACTGAAATATCCCACCAAACCAAATGCTCCCAATTCGTAAACGACTAGTCGGCAAAATCTTCCGATTTCGGAACCGAAATATTACCGAAATCGTTACAATCTTTGTATGAAGTGGCTGACACGACTTCGTAACGATATGTCGGTACGAATTTGATACGAAATGTCGACATGTAGGTACAATTTCTTTTTGTTTGTATAGCTGAGTACCCCTTCAACGTTATGTTACTGTTTTTGTCAAAATAATTTGCACATACTCACATTTTTTAATACATGTTACAATTCTTTTTTTATGAACATATAAATATATTTATTTATAACAAAAATGTTCACTGATTTTCATTTATTTACTTAAAAATCAAAGTTTTAATATTTTTAAATTTTTTATTAAACAAGTCTGACTTCAGAAAAAGTCGAAACATTTTGTTTGCAGGGTATTTATAATAAAATTTTTCACAGACTTTTACTTATGTACATAAAAACCAAAGTTTTAATGTTTAGAAAAAATTGTTCAGAGAAACTAACGAAATTTCTTAACGAATTCGCTACGAAAAGTCTTGAGTTCACACAAACTACCGAAATGTCTTAACATTTGGTTTGGGGAGATATTTAACTTAATTGTGCGTAAGCATTCAAGAGTGAAAATTTGCGTGACAGTCACGCGCACTCGAGTGAGTTTGCGTGACAGTCACGCGCACTCGAGTGAGTTTGCGTGACAGTAAGTCAAAAACATTTTATAGATTTGTACAAATATTCCAACTTTTACAAAATTCGGTTAAGAACTTTTACTTCTTGAATATATTTTTCAAAGGACGCTTGACAGTTCCAAAGGTCCTTGTCACAGTTGCGGTAAAAACTAAACCGCAAAGTGCGATTGTGATGATTATAAAATATATAAGTTTATACATATTTGTTTGAAAACATATATCAAATTGAAAATCTTTTGGAACAAGGGCGGTAGGCGTGTCCTTTGCTCAATTTGTTTAAAAACATGAATTTTTTTTAACTAAGGTAAATAGAATTACTCTGCCATATTTTTATATCTCCCCTTTCCGTGATGTTCGCTTATAATGAACCATATTTTTTTGCTTGTATTTTAGCACTTTTCCTTCCGTTCTCTTCACTTTATTTTTGCTGGCGATTTTTTTTATATTAAATTTAAAAACATTTAATTTAGAACCAAAAATTTGTATTTCCTTAGTAATCAACTTAAATTTAGTTGATTTTTAAAGATTTTTTTCCTTTTTTATATTCACTGGAAACTGATAGCTGGAAAGAAACCTTCAATTGAACTGCGCTATAACATTTTCCCTTTAAGGGTAATAAAAATTTCCTGGAAATGAAAGTTCCACTTCTCATTCACGATAGGGCAGAATGTGAAAATTTCCCCACACGTTGCTTTTTTAAGGTTCCAATGTTGCCACTTCGTTTTTTTATTTCTAATGAAAAGAATTTCCGTTATTATTGTTTAAATTTTTTTCTTACTTATCCTGTTTCTTTTTATCTCTTTTACAAGAAGCTCTTTCGTTTTACTCTTTTTTAAATAAATCACAATTTTTTAGTTGTTTCAATGTCAAATAAATAAAATTACATTTTATTTTATTTTACCTTTTTAGTTAATGTGTATTATTTAATATAATAAAATAAAAAAATAATAATGCAGTATAAAAATATTTGAAAATAAAAATAATAATTTGTAATAGTACAATTTATATAAATATACAAAAAAAAAAAAAAGAAATACGAATACTAAAAATTAATTAATTACACATACCAAGTATGTTTGTTATTGCTTTTGTTTTCTGTCCATATGGTCTGTCGTTTAGTTTGTTCATTTCGGTATTTTTTACTTTAAATTGTTTAATAAATTCTAAAATACTTATATAAGTTACTCATTCATTCACTCACTTGCTGGCATTTTGTTATTTTGCGAGACTTGAGCAAATGTTTAACGTCTTTTTTTTTCTAACTTAAATATTATTGTACTTCTTATCTAAAATGAATATTCATGGTTTATGGCATATTCATTTAGTTTATAAAAAACAAATTGCACTATTTTTCCATTTAAAAGCTAATTTATGTGCTATAGGTATGCCATAAAAATAAAAATAAATTACAATTCTTTTATTTCTCAATTTTGCTTAATCTTACAATTTTATACTGTTAAGTTTGGCTACAATGAATTGGCCATACTGAAGTCTGTTTAGATTTTTGCCTGTTTAACATGTACTAGACATTTTATTAATTTATTAAATATGTTACAAATGGCAAAAGTGATATTTACATAAATATTCTAAAAATTTTCATAACGTTTTTTTATTCTTTTAGAATTTTACACTATTCAGCAAATATAAGTAAAAATATTTTTACTAAATTTTTAACCTGCACTTCCCGAATAGTTTTTCGTCAGATGAGTTAATTTTGAAAAATGTGTTTTTTGTACATTAATTTTTATATCTGTATTTGTGTTATAAATCTTAGTTTGTGGACATAAACCTGTTTCAGTGACCATCATGATGATTCTCGGAATCTGTAACGAGAATAAAAATGGAACTTATTTTAGAAGATTTATAAATGTTTATTTTTTTGCAGCAAAATAGAGATAGTTCTAATTATTACCAATTTTTATGAAATGTTAACTGAGACTGCTACTTGGGAAGCCACCACAAGACAACTACCTTGAGTTTAAGTCTCTTTAATCGTCCCTACAAGTGTGTTTGGATCTATTTTATTATTTTTTATCTTATCGAAATTCTCTTAATTCTCATATCATTGACGAGGATAAATACAGTAAAAAAAGTAAATTTTTCAAAAAGTACTGTTTCGAAAAGTACCTTTTTAAAAAGTACTTTACCAAAAATTACCTTTTTCAGAACGTACTTTTTCACAAGTACTTTCCAAACAAGTACCTTTTTTAAAACGAACTTTCTAAGAACTTGCCTTTTTTCGAAAAGTTCCTTTTTTAAGAAATTCTTTTTCAAAAAGTGCCGTTTTCGAAAAGTACTTTTCTTACAAAGTTTCACTTACAAAAGTTCCATTTTCTGAAATTACCTTTTTATGTAAATAATTTTTCTTAAAAATTTTTTTTTGTGAAAGAATGGTACTCTATGAAGAGGAGCATAAAGTACCATTTTTAGAAAGTACATCACTCAAAAAGTGCTTTTTCCAAAAGTGTTTGTACAGGGTGTTTTTTTAGAGGTATAGAACTTCAAATTGAAATAAAACACAAGA
Organism: Tachina fera; assembly: GCA_905220375.1. Taxonomy (NCBI): domain Eukaryota; kingdom Metazoa; phylum Arthropoda; class Insecta; order Diptera; family Tachinidae; genus Tachina; species Tachina fera. The sequence goes on from LR999963.1 coordinate 186,277,068, forward strand.
AAATCGTTTTAATGTCCATCAATTTGGCTTTATTGGAAGGATAATTTTATGCCATTAATGTTTAAATATGATTTCGGGCATGTGGCCGCCGCGGCTGGCTCGAATAAAGCCAATTCTACAGGTCCAATTTTTAACCACTTTTTCGAGCATATGGGGCCGTATGTTGACAATAACGCCACGAATGTTGCCCTCCAAGTCCCCTAACGTTTCTGGTTTGTTGGCGTAGACGAGCGACTTCACATATCCCCAAAGAAAATAATCCAATGGTGTCAAATCACACGATCTTGGTGGCCAATTGACAGGTCCATTCCGCGAAATTATGCGCTCATCGAATGTTTCCTTCAATAAATCGATTGTGACGTGCGCTGTGTGGCATGTAGCGCCGTCTTGTTGGAACCACAACTCATCGACATTCATGCCATCCAATTCGGGAACAAAATAGTCGGTTATCATGGCTCTATACCGGTCTCCATTAACGGTAACTGACTCTCCAGCATTATTTCGGAAGAAGTATGGCCCAATGACTCCACCAGCCCATAGAGCACACCAAACAGTCAGTTTTTGTGGATGTAATGGCGTCTCAAGGGTCTCTAATATGGATTCGCTTCACTCAAAATGCGGCAATTTTGCTTGTTGACGTAGCCATTCAACCAAAAATGAGCCTCATCACTGAACAAAATTTTGCGATGAAAATCAGCATCGAGATCAATCTCATTTTCGGCCCATACACCAAAATCACGACGCATTGCATGGTCTCGCGGCTTTAATCCTTGCACAAGCTGGATCTTGTAAGGTCGCAAGCCAAGATCTTTGCGCAAAATCTTCCATAAAGTTGATGGACAAAGCTCCAATTGCTGTGCACGGTGGCGAATCGATTCATTCGGGTCCTCTTCAATACTTTGCTCTATAGCGGCAATTGTTTCTTCGGTGCGCACTGTTCGACGTCTCTGCGGATGCGTATTATCACATAGAGTAAACGTAGTGCGAAAACGATCCATGGTTAACCGAATTAATTGCTCTGATGGACGATTATGTCGACCATAAAATGGACGGAGCTTGCGGTAAACTTCGCGAACTGAACCATTATTTTCGAAATAAATTTGCACGATTTGCAAGCGTTGTTCTTTTGTCAACCTGTTCATGATGAAATGGCAAACCAAACTAAATATTAATCACGACAGCTGACAAAATGGCCGCCAGTTAAAAAAGTGATGCCAACTTAAAGTTCTATACCTCAATAAAAAACACCCATTATATTCAAAAATTACATTTTCAAAAAAAGTACCATAACCCAAAATTAGCCTTTCCAAAAAGTGATGTTTCCGAAAAGAAATAAAAAAATTTTTAAAGTTTTTTTTTGAAAAGTACCTTTTTGAAAAAAGTATTTTTTCAAAAGTACCAAATTAATACTCAAGGTACCACCACCCGTTTAATGCCAATGTTCAATGATACAGTTAATAACATAAAACTCAGATCTTAAAATGTTTGAATTGTATAAATTCTGCCGAGTTTTAAATTTTTACACCTTTTCCCGTACTTACCCTTTTTCTTGATACCCTTTTTGAACCCATCTAAAAAATATAAATTTTGTTATCTTACATTCTACTGAGCGGTAGGAAGTCATAGTAAATTATTCTTACATGCATTAGTTTTATATTATGTGCCTTACAATTAACAAAAAAAGTACCAAAAACGGTTACGATTTTACGCCTTATAAGTAAGAACTTTCAGAAAGTACTAAAAAGTATTTAAGACTCTCTCCATAAGAAAATAGTGCACCTTAGAATATGTGTGGAGGGTCACAAGGGTACCAGAATCCCTAAAAGTACAAATATCACGTTATATGCATTTTGTTCCCGCTTCAGCTTCTTAAATAAAAAAAATCATGTTTATTAATTAATTAATAATCACTTTGGTAGTTGGGTGGGGGGAAGTGCCCGTCTGCCCACTCTTATATCACCAAGCTTTTGTTAGAACATGTAATTTGTTCTAAGAGGTACCCATATACAATTTAATGGCCCTCACTTTTGTAGTTAAGGGGTTATAAAACTGTTTCGCGAAAAAAGGACTTTGGCCCCACTGTACAACGGTTTCCGTTAATTCATGATTAATTAAACAATTTAAAATTTTTTTTTGATAAATAGTAAAATTACTTGCGGTATTCAGTAATTTTCAGAATTTTTTTTTGGAGTTTGTTACGATAATATAAAAATTTTAAAAATTCAATTGCAGTTTCAAAGAACAAGAACTGCTTATTGATTAGGGAATTCACAATGAGTATTTTAAAATTTGAATGTGGCAACATCGTGCCATCTTAAAAATTTCATTGTGAATAGGCAATAATATAAAATACAGTATGTTGCAGTAGGTTAGGTTACGCTAGGTAAGGTAGGAGTGGCAGTCAGAAAGCCGGACTCACTTAGACCGTTTTGGTCCATTGTGATACCACGGAATTCAAGAGCGCCCATTGTGGCCATTCTCTTTCCTTCAAGTCCAGAACAGTGACAAAGAAAATGTTCTATGCTTTCCTCTTCATCAATATCTTGGCAGCTACGGCAAAAGTCGTTGTGTTCAACCCTTAGCCTTTGTGCATGCCTACCTATGATACAGTGTCCGGTTAACACGGACACTAGAATCGAGATTTGTTTCCTATTCTTCGAAATTAGGTAATCCGTAGCTTCTCTATTTAGGTGAGTCCATAACTGCCTTGTGATCACGCAATCATTTCTTGTGACCCACCTTCTATTTGTTTCGTCCTCTATCTTGCGCCTAAGTCTGAGTTTGCAAGAGAGTAGGAGTAGACCTACACATTCCCGATCCGGTGGAACCTATAAGGTTGTACCAATTCTAGCAAGCTCGTTTAAGCTTAAGACATATTTTAAAACGCTATTATGAACTCCCTAGATAAATAAAATTATAGCTTTACTTACCATTCGATGTTGTTAAATCATCGATGCGCTCACATTTCGTTGGCGCCTCCAAACTTTCGCTTCTTTCGTGTGGTATCGTTTCGGGTAGACTAAGAATACGTTGGTTTTGACTGGATGATATCAGCTGATTATAATGATCCGACGAAATCATATGAGATGTCCACGAGGCAGGCGAGCAATGAGTATGATGAGGGTTAGAATGGGTCGCATGATGCATATGATGTTGATGCGTATGATGATGATGATGATGCGGATGCGCATGCGGATGATGATGATGATTGTGGTGGGCATGGGGATGAGAGACCACAACGGGCAAGGCTTCGGAATTTAGACAGGTAACACAAGAATCTACAACAGGCACCAGCTGATCCGGCATCCATTCGAATGAAAAGGCTGGACCTAAAGTATGTACACTGGTATTACAAGAGCCTGGACCCACAGACGGCGGCGCACTAGTAGGAGTGGGAGGTGTCGTAGTTATGCAAGGACTTAAATCCTGCTGTGAGGATAAAGAATGATCCAGGGATAGCTTTTGATTGCTTTCCGACCAGGGCGGGCTGGGATTCCATTGCTCCATGAAATCCGAGGGATCGGGTGGTAAAAGTTTGTTCAGCAAACGACTTCTGGTAGGTACAACAGTGGCAAATATAACCGAGGAATGGGAATCGGCGCGATGGGTATGCACTTGATACACGGAATCCATTTCATGTTGCAACTCATGTTGCGGCATTTCCGAAGAGTTTTCATGCAAATAAATGGGTTCCAGCTTTGTTAGAGCTCTGCGTTTTGCCGGTGGAGAAGTTGTTCTGCTAAGGCTGGCACATGACAGCGTATAACTAGTGGCGGCCGAGGCATGGCTGGATATTGAACTATTTGTGCTCTCACAGCGTATATCAAGAGCGTGGTTTGATTTGCTAGACAGCGGAGATCTAGCAGGTGATATAGAGTGATTTGATATACCGCCCAATTGACTATAATCCACCGGTTCCAGACCGCCATTCGTTGCATGACTCATATGTATATCACTAGCTAAATTTTCCCTACTCGCCTCCAGTATAGAATCATCAGCAGCATTTGACGTCCTCTGCAGGACAGCTGCTGGCATTGTGTTGGCGTTGTCTACAGCTGTTGAGGCATGAAATGTTCCATACGGTGGCATGTGATGATGGTACTGGTGATGATTATTTGGATGATGTAACGCCGTATAAGGTGAGCCTACTACCGAGGTGGGTGAAAACGCTGAAGTCGGCGTATGATGATGTATGTGATGGTGGTGGTAGTAGACTGATGTGGGGTTAGCGGCTGTGGGAGTGGTGGCCGGGACTCGAGTTCCTCCATCATAAGGCAAACCGAACTGTATCTTTGACTGCACGGTATAGTAGTGATAAAGCCACGAGTTAAGTATCATAACAGAAGCCTCACGTTCGCTAAAGAGTTAAAATGGAAAAGAGATTTTTTTTAGTAAATTTAAATAGAGGAGATGTAGTAAAAAACAATTATACAAAAGTAAACAATTATTTTTGTGAGTCTAAACATAATGATTGCGGCGCGGTGCGATTTCTCGTTGCGGAAGAGAAAAATAAACATAATACAACGGAAGACGGCGACGGCAATATTTGTCATTGTTTGTTTAAATTTTTATTAATTTTTTTGTGCATACATTTTTATAACTAAAAACAGAAAATTATTAATATTTTATACATTCGCAGATATACATATTTGATATATTTTTTAAACTTTTATACTCTACGACAAAAATGTTTGAACTTCAAAATCATGTTCATGTGTTCACAACACCGCCATTATTCAAAAACTATGGCAACATCAGCAAGAGAAAGAGTATAAAAAATTGAGAGAATAAAAAAGTTCGCAATGAAAATAAAATATATATTAATTTTATTATGTTCCGCACTGCGGCTTTTTTTACCGCACCCCAATAAATAATCGTTATTTTGTGTTCAGACTCTATGTGTGTTCCAAGAATTTTTAAATTAATCTAATATATTTACTTCAAGACTTGATTGGTGCAAACAATGACTGGTTGTTGATTTGTATCCTGGGCATCTCGCACCTGCAGCACAACATGCACCCATATAAAATCTCCTTGTCTGCGCTGCATACGAACTAATAAAATACATGAACGATCTTGTTCTGACTGGGTTACTACAAATAAAAAAAATATAAAATAAACAAGCAACAACAATAACAATTAGTTAACAAATTTCAAACATCTTTGAATTTTAAGTTTTCAACTTAATTATAAACTTACTGAGTCTGTGTTTGCTTTGAGCCTCTCGTATATGATCGGAATGTATAAGACTATACCAGGATAAACCCTGAATATCACATCTTGTATAACCTAAATGAAATTCGCCACTGAAAATATTCAAAGAAAATTATCAAATTCCATTTTTGTTTATTAAATTAAAAAAAATACGACCCACAAATGTCAATGTAAGTGGCCTTCATAATTTTTTTTTGTTTTAATTTAAAAATTAAATTTTTTTTTTTGAGTTAAAACTAGTTCTATTTACTTTTTGTCTATGTGCGCTATTTTCATGTCCATTGAGTGTATCGTTGTAAAGACATTTGTAGCTCCCTGCACTACACATTCTCGAGTCTCTGGCATGGCGATTGGTGTGCAAGTTGCCAAGAATACGGGTTCGTTGCGACTGCAAAGTGGCAAAAATGACAAATAGTGACCCTGAACCAGTACAACCTAGAAGAAAACAAAAACAATTCATTGAATATAAAGTTGGCGGTTTTTTTGTTGTTGTTGTAAGTTTCGCTTTAAAACATTTTTGTTAGCACAACATACTCTCAAATACACATTTCCTAATAAAAAATTTTCATATGCGAGTACGTACGAGTATGTGTGTGTGTATAAATGCTAGACTTTAAAGTTACAATTTACAAAAAAAAATAAAAGTGAATGTTCATACGAGTACAATTTAATAATGTTTCTTTGTGTGTACGCTACGTTTTGTTTGTTTTACAAAAAAAAAAAAAAAACAAAAAAAAAACAAACAAAAAAGTTTGTATTGTACATGCAATTGGATTTAACACATTTTTTGTCACTTTTGTAATTTTTATGTTTGTGTTAAAAATAAATTGTATTGATGACTCCAATTACAATCTAATTTAATACATTGAATTTTAAACAAGGTTTGTTGCTGTTACCGCTGATGTTTTCAGGAAGTTGTTAAACTTAATCTCTTGGGATTTACTTAATTTATATAGAGATGTGTGTTCAATATTAGTGTTTATAGAATGGAATACCAGCACTAATCGCTTTGTTTTTTGAACTATTATTTATTATAAAAATATAAATTTGATGGCGCTAACTCCAAATGTGATTGAAAGTACCTGCAAGTTATTTTTAAGCGAATACTGACATTACAAATAAAACAGCAAAGAAAAACATATTAGTTCATGCAGAACTTTTTTTTTAAATTTTCAAAATTTATTGTTACACAAATATATGTAAGTGAACAAACCTAATGTAAATGTTTTCCATCAAAACATTTGAAAGAACAAAATACACAGGCGTAGAAACAAACAAGACGACGTTGAAGTAAACAGCAACTATAATGTTTTAAATTATTACTCTCTGCCTATCAAGAAATATACAACCACACAAACCCTTAAACCAATATAGACGAAAGACACAAACAATAATAAATATAGGGTCTTATGCAAAATAACTTAGCAAAGCTTTGCAAAGCAATGTTAAGTAAAGTTGTATTCTAAAAAAATCATTTTATCAAATTTCTAAAGTATGTCCCCACGTTTGTTAAGACTACTTTAAGTTGATATTTTCAAATTGTGTATTTTGTACCTCAAATATTTTTGTTAATATAACACATATTGATTCATGTTACATCTGAAAATGAAGCTAGAAGTGTTAGCTCTTAGCTTAGATTTATTATTTCTGTCATGTAATGGAAAACCCCATCAAATTATCCAACTGATTCAAAATACATCGTAAAATCCATAAAAAAATATTAATATAAATACAATTGCACAAAAATGTTTTAGTGATGTACATAAATACAATCAAAACAAATCGAAAAAAGCTGGGTATTCAAATACTCATTTCATTCGAATAAAAGAAATTGTGATAATACTTCTTTCTTCCTCATATTTTTTTACGTATACTTCATAGAAATGTTTATCTGTGTTACTACCATGTCAGAAGCTCATATTATTTAAATTGGGTTGCTTTACTTCAAGAAAATAAAAAATAATAAATAAAATAATTTAAGTTGTGTTTTGCATACAATTTCTTAACAAAGCAATGTTAGCCTTAAAGTGCTTGGCAACTAATATGAACTTTAAAGCTGTAGTAAAATATTTTTTTGCATAAGGGGGAAAATGTTTAATATAAAAATATTATTTAAAATTATTCGACTTTTATACATACATTAATATATAGCCTAATTTCTTTGAGGTCAGGTTTTTATTCTTCAATCGTCAATATGAATGAAATATTTTTAATTCTGTTAATTTTTTTTAAATAAATGTTTATATTTCAATATTCTTTGAATATCATCTTCAGGGCTTAATTATTAATTATTATTAAGATGATGATATTCAAAGCATACCGAAATAGAGTATTAGGCTAAATATAAATAATGTTATACTCGTAATATTATACTTTCTGCTTATTAAGAAACAAACAGTCACACAAACACGTAAGGCAATGCAGACGTCAGACAAAAACAACAACCACTATAATGCTTCTATATTCATTCTCTATTGGCAACGTATGTTCATACAAACAAACCAGTGGCGAGAGTGCTTGTATTATTGCCAACATTCTTCTGGAAACTTTATGTAAAGTATGAGAAGGTTTATGCATTCGCTAAGCCGACATTATTACTCGTATGTAACAGCGAAGTTAACATTGTGGCATTCTGGCAGTAAATTAATTTAAAAAGCTGTTAATCTCATTGTTGAGTAAAAAATTGTTCTGATTTGATACTCGTAACACTTGTACTTTTGAGGCTTTTTATTTAATTGAAAAATTCGAGTCTACAAAATAAAATTTTCAAATAAATAAAAACGTAATAGTAGGGGTTTCATTATGACTTATAATTTCTTGTAGTTATGCGCACTCCTACTTATGCAATGTTGTCTAAGAGTCAGATTCACTCGAAAGTTTGAAGTGCTCATCGAACTCAACATTTATGACGTTTTGTTGATTTCTAATCTCCTTAACTCAATGCCTATAGACGATGCAAAATAAATAAGTATGATTCACAATGCGAACTTCGCATACGAACATTAAAGTCCTCATTATGAGGTTGTGTGTGTCAAACTGAGGTGATTTTTAAGTGTAAGTTTGGTATCAATATGAATGTCAACGTTGCATTCATATTTATTTTAACATTGGTTTATAAATAAATCTTATTGTGAATGTGCGTACATCAGAGTAGTTGAGTTTAAACGATGTCTACCCATTTATAATTAAAATTTCATGAGTCTGTATGAAAAGCAAAAACACGATTCGTTGCCGATCACTGGTGTGGAGACCCCTGTTGCTAAAATAAACATTTTAAAAAAGTTGGCAATAGCCTTTTTCGGTAACACTTTTTCCTTATTGCAATTTACATATAAAAAATTTTAAACAAACATTAACAGCTGCTTATATATAAAAAAAGAGTTTGGAATTTATTTTATCGAAGTTAAGTCATTGAATTGCGTTTTTTTCCAAAAGCGAACGTTGAAAATTTTAATTTTGCCGCTAAAATTGATATTGGACACTTAGAGCATTTTCCCACTCATCGGCTGATTGAAGAAATTTCCATAAAATGCAACTTCGATATTATTTAAAAAAAATTTTTAAAAATTTGTTTTATTAAATAAAAAATATAATTTAATTTATTAATGACTTAAATTAATTTTAGCCCATTTTTTCTAAACCTAAACAATAATTTTTAGATTCTTTAATTGAACTGTAGTGAATTTTAATCAGAAATAATTCATAGTCAGGCTCAAGTTCAATAATTTCAATTCTTATTGAATGAAATATTTTTATTAATTAATGTGAGTTTCTAAAGAAGAGAAGAAAAATTAAACTTAGTCTTTAAGCTGGGGGAAATACCGATACTTTTCTGTGCAGCCACGCACTTCATCAGCACCCTAGTCTATCTACTTGGGTAGAGATTCTTATTAACATCAGCTATTTAACTGAAATTTACAATGAAACGGAATATGAGAAACGATTGTTGTGCATACAATTGATTTACCTTTGGTAAACACATTTATAATTATCTCTATTATCCATTTTTTTATTTAGGTTAGCACGAAAGTAGATAGACTGCGGTGGTGATGAAGTGCGTGGCTGCACAGAAAAGTATCGGTATTTCCCCCAGCTTAAAGACTAAGTTTAATTTTTCTTCTCTTCTTTAGAAACTCACATTAATTAATAAAAATATTTCATTCAATAAGAATTGAAATTATTGAACTTGAGCCTGACTATGAATTATTTCTGATCAATAAAATAATTTCATAAAACAAATTTATAAATTGTTGATAAAACTTAAAATGATCGAAAATGAGACTAAAATAACGATATTGTGTAGTCTTTTGAATGTCTAAATTCACAATTTTTAAAAGGGAAGGAATATTAAAAAATTGATAAATATATTTCATAGCTAAACATTTAATTGTTTAAACATTGCAGAATGTAAAGCTGGCACATGCTTTATCTAGCGCTTTAACAGAAAAAGTAATGAAAGAATGCGTTTACATGATGAAATTGGTTGCGTGAAATTTTTTGTAAACAAGAAGCATAGAGAAAGAAGTAGAGTAAGAAAAATGACACTTCCTCTATTTTGAAATAATATTTTGATACTTATTCCTCACAATTAAGCATTTTATAATTAAATTTAAAATTTTTTCCAGATTTAAAAGATTAATATTAATGAGAAAAAAAACACATATTTCAGAATTTGATTTAAAGTTAGGACATAAATATTCATAAGCTAAAAAAAGGTGGCAAATATTTTGTATGTTAACATTTTTTTTTATAAATTTTCTTTTATTTATTTATTTTTTTTTCTTTCATCAATATTGAGGTATGAACATATAAACAGTAATCGTAACTGAAACATTTGTTGGCACACAGTCTTGCATGGGTTTATTTTTATTTTTATTTATTTTTTTTTGCTTCAAAACGCTGAATTATTCATCATGCCTTTGTTTTGTTTCGAAAGGAAGAAGATTGAATGAATGAATTGTGTTGAGGTTTGAAGTGAGCTCTCAAGTGATTTATAAACTGACAAACGATGACAGTTGTTACTGTAGTGTGGTATTGTGTGTTTGTTGTTCCCCACATGTTTGTTTGGGATGTAGGCAACAATGGGAATATATGAGAATGCAGTTTAAAAATCTCAGCATAAACGTCGGTGAAGTGGGGGTGGGATTTAAAAACATTAACATAAAAGTTTATTAAAAATCCATATTATTTTGATCTTCTTCAGTATAAATACATCCATGTCAAATCGATAGCTTAGGAAATGGAATACGCCTCATTTATACCAGAAGCACTGGAATGGAACATCACGAAAATTGTAAAAATATTAAAAAACTATGTGAGACTGAATTTGCATTATGATGCATTTTTTGCAGGAATTTTTTGAATTTTGTTTTGAAATTTTAAATTCAGTTTGATTTAATTTTTTATATTGTTTGTGGAAATTCTCTTTTAAAATTTTTAAAACATTCAATATATATTTTTAACTTAAACACCAAAAATAAGTTGTTAACGATTTCGCCTTGATTTTTGAAAACTGAGTTTTCATTATATCTCCACGTTTTGAGATCATTTAGCCAAAGACTAAACTCAGGCTCTTGAAAATGGATATTTTCCTTGTACTCTTTGACTTCAAAGCCTATAAAAACTACCTTTGCTTATTTCATTAAAAAAAATTAAAACAAAAATTTACAACATATTTAAAGGATTTATCGTAAACATTAACCCTCATATTCATAAAATTTAAAATGGATTTGTATTTGGAAATGGAAATGTATTTTATTTAAAATTGTTCATAAAAAAATTTTCATGAAATGTATATCATATTAATTTTTTTTTGTTTATGAATATTGTGGTCTAATATTAAACATACGGGTATGGTAAAAATGGTATCAAAATTTTTGACACCTACTCATCCAGAGCTTTAATTTGAGTACCATTATCATGGGCTTCGGACCAAAAATGTGGCCGCTATTCAAATGGCGCCTTTGGGATAATACGAAGATAAACTTTTCGACCTGGAGCCCTTATATGACCACCTATCAAAATATTTTATACCATTTTTAACATTTACTCGTTCAGAGCTTTAATTTGAGTACCCTGATGATGGGTTTCGGACTAAAAATGTGGCCGCTGTTTAAGTGGCGCCTTTGGGATAATACAAAAATAAACTTTTCGACCTGTGGAGCCCTTATGTGACCACCTATCGATGTATTTTATAACATTTTTGACATCTACTCGTTCAGAGCTTTAATTTGAGTACCATAAAAATGGGTCTCGGACCAAAAATGTGGCAGCTGTTTAAGTGGCGCCTTTGGAATAATGCAAAAACAACTTTTTCAACCTGCAGTTTTTATATAACCGCCTATCGAATTATTTTATACCATTTTTGATATCTGCTCGCTCAGAGCTTTAATTTGAGTACATGATCATGGGTCTTGGAGTAAAAATGTGGCCGCTGTTTAAGTGGCGCCTATGGGATAATACAAAAATAAACTTTTCGACCTGTGGAGCCCTTATGTGACCACCTATCAAAATATTTTATACCATTTTTGACATCTACTCGTTCACAGGTTTAATTTGAGTACCATGATGATAGGTCTCGGACCAAAAATGTGACCGTTGTTCAAGTGGCGTCCTTGAGATAATGCAAAAATAATAATACAACACAGTTGCATGTTGTTCATGATTCTGCTGTCCGTTGGTTGGTCTCATGTCAGTGTTTGAATGAGGGTTCCCTGAGTTATATTTGTACATCTTGTTAAATTTATATTTATACAAAATATAGTTGACTTGAACTGTTTTGTAAAATGTTTATGACGTTATATTTTGAAAACTAACCTACATTACTGTCTACAAATTTATAACTTCAAAGCTCTTCTGATATACTTTATATATAATGAATTTCAAACAAATCGGAGAGAGCCAATACGAATGGCAAAGGAGGAAAGACAAGAGAAATATGTTTATAACAAAAGCTCAAAATAATCACTTATCAATCAATTTGTATTGCTCGTATTGCCTAAAGATAAAATAATGTAAATTGTCCTTTCAACAATATTTATCTACCACGCCACAGACAAAAAATAAAACTTAACATTAAAAAAAACGTATCAAGAGAGGAAAGGAAACAAAATGATTCATGAGACACACACACACACACTACGTGTTCGTTCGTTCGTTTATGCATGTGCTGCATTAAGGATCTCACAGCAGTAGTCTTGTTGCCAGTAGTCGTCACATTATGAGTTACAAACGTCAAAAACTGCCATGATCGCCAAAAACTGATAGTGTCACAACGCAATAAAGTTGTGTATGTTGTCAGTTGTTTTTTTTTCTTTTCTTTTCTTTTTTTTTCCTTTAAAGTTTTTGATTTTTTGTTGTTGGTGCAAGAAGCTGTTAACTAGATACGGTAGCCGTAGAGATGCTAACGATGTGAAATAACTTGGTTGGTTGACAGCATGTGGGCGTCTTTATCATTTTTATAGCACAAATAAACGCACACACACACACACACACACATAGATGTTTACTTTGAGACAACACACACAGTAAACGTTATGTAGAAAGATAGCAGAGCAATAATTTAACATAAACTTTAAAGAAAAGTTAAGGCAGCCAAGTTTTATGGCAGCAAAAATAATAAGTATAAGTTTTGTTCTTTTCTTATTTTTGCGCTTTTAATAATATTCATATGGAGTCTCGGTAATAAATATTTATTATATCAATTGATTTCATTTATTTAGTGAAGCATATTCAATATCCTTTCGCCGTTTGTAATTGTTATAATACCAGAAAAGAAAAGAATAATATAAACCAATTATTTTAACGCCCACTTGTTTTAAATCTGCTTTTGTTTTTTTTTTAGTAATGAGTAAAAAGTCAGAGATTTTAAAACTTCTAACCGAAATGCAACTGGGAATGAGTACACACAAAAAAAGTAATATGAATGATTTTGTAATATTACTTAAAATATCTGTAGTATCAATTAAAAAATTAATTAAATTTTCACCTATAAGTTTTTCCACTCAAATTGATTAATACAATTAAAAATTTAATTAATACAATTAAATTCTTAATTGAAAATATTAATTGGTGAATACTTTTTCTGTGTATATTAAGTTAGTTAAATATTTTACTGTGGACAGAAAGAAGTTAGTAGAATTGTTTGTAAATCAATTAATTTAAATTTCAAAACTTTGTTTAGCTGTGAATTATAACACATTGTTTGATATTTCTCGTGCTATTGGAATCAATTTAAAAATTAATTTGAGTTGGAATACAATAAAGAAAAATTTAAATTTTTATTATAATTTTCAAAGAGGAATCATCATTATACTGAAATGCCTGCATGAAGCTGGCAGCGACGTATGTAAATCAACCATATTACCCGCTAATTTGTTAGCGTATATTTTTGATATTAAAGCAAAACAGGAAAAATAATCGTTCCAAAAATTGATAATTGTATTTCATGTTTTTTAAGCAAAATAAATATTTATTTACAGATGAAGAAATGTGATATGGGCGTTTCTCCGAGAAATTCCACTAATTTGTAGCGTGCGACAGCAAGCAATTTACCTTGTATTTCTGAACAACGTGACTCGAAGTAAAAAAAGTTTCGTTTTCTTTGAAAAGAAAACAAGCATATTTACTTGGTGTCGCATGCTACAAAAAGTTGACATTCCTCTAGAAATGCCCATATTTCGAATTCAATTTTTCCCAAAATTTTTTTTTCCAAATATTTTTGATAAAGTATGTATGTATCTCTAAAAAAATTTAAAAGCATTATGAAGCGTTCCGTACGGACATTAATTTCACAAAAAGCTTGGAAAAACATTTTGTAAGAACTATAATTTTTGTTTTTTTGTTTGTTTTGGCGTCTTGTAAGTCTTTAACGATTTTTTAGTTTTGGCGATTTTGGGCAGTTTTTTCAAGTTTTGCGCTTACCGATTTTTTTCATTGTACACTCAGGGAAAAGATCATGTAAAATCAACCAGAATTTAACCAATTATCATGTTGTTATTTTTCAACACGACTTGCCGTGTTAAAGTTTAACATTATACACGGTTTTTACATGATTTTAAATTTCCCAACATTAACAATAGACAGTGTTGAGTTGACATGAACATTCTATTAATTCAAAAGGATCCTTTGTCAACTTTAACAAGATCATCATGTTAAATTTACATGTAAATCTGGACAAATCTAAATGATGACTAGTTATCTTTAAGCTATATGACCTATTAATTCAATATGTTTTATTGTTAATCTAATATTATTTATAATGTCAATCCAAAGCGATAATCCGGCAATTTTTACATGATCTTTGGTTAAATTAAAACTATTGGTCATGTCAGGTCTACACGGGAACCTCGATAAATTAACATGATTCACTTTAAAAATAGCAGTGTTCACATGTTGAAACTACACGGCCCTTTGTCAAATTAATCTTAGTGACTATGTTGAAATTACATGGAAACTCTGATTAATCAACATGATTCACTTTTAAATTAAAAACACTCACCTGTGAAATCTAAATGACCCTTTGTCAAATTAATTTTCTTCGCCATGATAAAAATGCATGAAAATCTCCATGATTTTATATGGTACAATGCAAACTTAACACTTACCAAGATTTAGTTATCCTTAATTCAATTGAAAATGAAGAAAGCAAAATATCAATTTAATACATTTATTAATATAATCTAGTTTTCTAAAATGATTTTAATCGGAATACATTTAACATATTACAAAGTTTGTGAATATGAAGAGGCGGTGATATGAATTTGTTTATATTTAAAAAATTATACTCTTTTATGACATCTCCTATTACATAGGCTTGGAGATGTGCTTCAAAATAAAGAATTTTGTGTTCAAAACAAATTAAGAAAAGTTCTTGTTTGGACTTTACAACAATGTCTTCGATTTCAAATAATTTGACATTACTTTCCTTGGTAATTAAAAAGAAACCCTTTTTGTATTCTATTCCATTAAATGTCACCTTAGAATAAAACTGAACTTGCTCTAAATTGAATTTAATTTGGTAAAATTCGCTGTATTTAAAAATATTATTAGCTAACAAATGTTTGCTATTGGGTAATAAGCTCGGTTGAAAAAAGTTTTCAGAACTTAAATTGTATGAAAATTTTAAAGCAGCTTTAATAGATAAACTCCAAGGAACATTTAAGCGCGAATTCATTGAACGCGCATATTCTTTATAAACTTTATGAGTTGCTTCAAACCTCATGCACCACAATTGTTTTAGAGGTCCACATTTTTTTATGGAGGTAATGTAGTGCACTAAAAAATGAAATTTAGGCTTTAACTGCTTATTAAACAATGCTGTATACAAATGATTATGTTTTTCAATTAACAACTCCAACCTATTTAAAGATATCTGATCGATTTCATTCATCATTACAATATCAATGATTTGCAGGAGTTGCAAAAAAAAATTCCACACTTCATCACCCTCAGGTATCGCTATAGCGATATTTGTAGTTTTTGCCATTTTTCGGTTTTGTAGTTTTTTTTTAATCTTTTCGTTTTCGGCGATTTTTTCAATTCGGCGTTTTTGCAATTTTTGTATGCCTTTTGACGACTTGTAGCGTTTTGCGATTTTTGAAATTTTTTTTTCAAGTTTGAGTTATTTTCGTTGTCGGGCATTTTTTTTAGTAATTTTTTTTAGTAATTGCAATACTTCGGTTTTGTAGCTCTTTTTTATCTTTTCGTTTTATGCAATTTTTTCAATTCGTCATTTTTGCGTTTTGGCAATTTTTGCATTCGTTTTGACGACTTGTAGAATTTATTGATTGATTTCCTTGGGTTTTGGTGATTTTTAATATTTTTTTTAAGTTTTGCGTTTTTTGTCGCTGCGGGAAATTTTTTTCGTTGTAGCGACTTTTTTGCTGTAGCGATTTTTCTTAGTTTTTGCCATTTTTTGGTTTTGCATTTTTTTTATCTTTTAGTTTTAGGGGATTTTTCAAATTCGGCATTTTTGCGATTGGCGATTTTTCCGTTTAACGATTTTTTTAATTTTGACGATTTTTGGCTATTCTGTTTTAAGTTTTGCATTTAAGGTCGTTGTTGGAAATATTTTTCGTTGTAGAAATTATTTTAGTTTTTGCGATTTTTTTTTATTCCGCATTCGTTTTGGGCAACTTGTAGCGTTTCAAATTTTTTTAGTTTTTCCAATTTTAGCAATTCTTTCAAGCTTTGCCATTTTTTCGCTGTTTTGAAATTTTTTTCGTTGTAGCGATTTTTTTCGCTGTACCCATTTTTTTTAGTTTTTGGCATTTTTCGTTTTTGCAGTTTTTTTGTCTTTTAGTTTTAGGCGATTTTTTCATTCATTTTGGGCTACTTTTAACGATTTTTTTTAATTTTGAAAATTTTTTTTTTTGAATTTTTTCAAGCTTTGCAATTTTTTTCGTTGCTGGAAATTTTTTTTCGTTGTAGCAATTTTTTTAGTTTTTGTGATTTTTTGGTTCTTTCGTTTTCATTTGTCTTTTTGTTTGAAGAGATTTTTTTTCAAATTCGGCATTTTTGCGATTTGAAGATTTTTCCATTCGTTTTGGGAGACCTGTAGCGTTTGATGATTTTTTTAGTATTGACGATTTTTTGTAAATTTTTTTCTAGTTTTGTGTTTCTTGTCGTTTTTTTTTAATTTTTTTCGTTGCAGACATTTTTTTCGTATTTTTATAATTCTTGGTTTCACAGTTTTTTGTTTGTCTTTTCATTTTAGGGAATTTTTTTCAATTCGGCATTTTTGCATTTTAGCGATTTTTTTAAGTTTAGACAATTTTTAGCATTATTTTAAAATTTTTCGTTTGAAGATCTTTTTTTTCAAGTTTTGCGTTTTTTTTATTGTTGAAAATTGTTTTCGTTGCAGCGATTTTTTCTCATTGCAGCGATTTATTTTTATTTTTTAGATATTTTGTTTTTGTTGTTTTTTAGTGTTTTAGTTTTAAGCGATTTTTGCAATTCGGCATTTTCCTTTTTGGCGATTTTCGCATTCACTTCGGCGATTTTTAGCAATATTTTAAAATTTTTCGTTTAAAGATCTTTTTGTAGTTTTGACAATTTTTCAAGTTTTGCCTTTTATTATTGTTATAAATTGTTTTCGTTGTAGCGATTTTTTCTCATTGCAGCGATTTTTTTCGGAGATTTTTTGGTTTGCCGTTTTTTAGGGTTTTTGTTTGGAGTAATTTTTTCAATTCGGCATTTTTCCTTTTTGGCGATTTTTGCATTCATTGTGGCGATTTTTGGCAATATTTTAAAATTTTGCGTTTTTTTCGTTGTAGCTATTTTTTTCTGAGTTGTTGCCATTTTTAGGTTTTGTAATGGTTTTTTTTTGTCTTTTCGTTTTATGCTATGTTTTACAAGTCGGCATTTTTGCGTTTTGGCAATTTTTGCATTCGTTTTGACGTTTGGGCATTTAACAATTTTTTGCAATTTTTGTTTTCATTGTTGAAATGTTTTTCGTTTAGCGATTTTTTCATTTCATGATTTTTTTTTAATTGTCGCGATTTGTTTTTAAGTTTTTGCGTTTTTTTTGAATTTGTCGTTTTTTAGTGTTTTTGGTTTAAAAAATTTTTTTTAATTCGGCGTTTTTGCGTTTTTGCTTCCGTGTTGTATTTTGCATCATTTGAAAGAATAATTAACACTGATTAACGTTATAGTTTTCATCGGGTATTTTTTTTTAGCTGTATGAGAACTATCGATATCGATAACTGTGGTTTGACAGCTGGGAATATCAAACTGACACTTCTACAGTTCTGTTCAGTAAGGATTGGCAGGTCATCATGAATCGCTTAACGCCAGAAAAATGCTTTCAAATTGTGCAGATTTACTTAAAAAAAAATAAATTTTTAGGTCGAGCTCATAGAGAACTTTGTTCCATTTACTGTAAAAATGTCGAGTGTATATATATAGACATTATGATTCACAGTAGACATTTTAATATCATTATGCTTTTAATGTTAAATTTTCGAACATTTTTATAGTCTTATTTATAAAAATTATTAAAGCTTTATAAAGGGAAAAAATTTGCAAGGAACAAACGATAACGAACAAAGCCATTGTTTTATTATTTTCTTTATTTTATTCTTATGCATGAACTGATTCCAGAGTTTCTTAAATACTTGTCGAAATTAAAAAATATTATTCAAAATATTACTTTGGCAGTGAAGTCTGGTAACTGCATTCATCGAATTCACTTTTTATTCAGTTTTTTTTAGTCAGTTCGCCTATTTCCTAAATTTAACTTAAATTATGTTAATTATGTTGTAAACTTAAGAAAATTCATTAAATACGAGTATCAAGGAGCAACTCAATTTAAAACAATTGCATTTAATATTTTTAATAAAAAAAAAATATTGTATATATTACACGCAATCGTTTACCTTGTCAACGTTTCTGTTTGATTTGATATTTAAAACGTTAAAAAAAATATGTATTTATTTTATTATTATTATTTATTTTTTCTTACATTCATTCAGTGCATAAATATGTATGAAATTATTTTTATTTTTTCTTACATTCAGTGCATAAATATGTATGAAATTTATGTACAAAAAAAATATTGCACTTCATGCATTATTCATAATTATTTTTTATTTAATTTGCAATAAATAAAAAAACTAAAGTGATTTATTTTGAATTGAAAAAATCACTATGATCACACGAAATATTTGTTTATTTATTTATGTTTTCTCACTTACCTTTTGATCACCGAAACGCATTTGTCTACGTGCATTGCGACTAACATTCATGCGACACAGAAACATGCGATGCTCACCCTCAAGACTGGATATGGCAGCAGCAGCGGCAGCTGCTGAATTAATATGTTGTCCCGGTTGTGGTGGCACATTGCGATTCAGTTCAGCCTGTATGGCTGAGTGATCCTGCTTATCAATAATATCGTAAACCGAATCGCCATGTATTAAAAGATCTTCCTGTAACGAAAAATAAAAAATAAAGGAATTGTATAAATAAATTGCTTGGCTTAATTTTATATTCTGGGTAATTTAATTGTAAATTGAGCTTAGATCATTAATTTATTTCGTGGGTCAAGAGTTCAAAACAAAAGCTTTAAATATTTATTTTTTTATACTTTTGTAATTAATTCGTGGTTACACAAAAAAAAGGTAAAAAATCATAGAGAGAAAAAAACAACTCCCTTTCGAACTGAAGTTTTTCTCTGTGGTTTTATTTGTAACTTATCAATAAATCGTTGATATGTGGCTTTTGGCAATGGCCATAGACTTACAACGACACACCCAACACCCGTTTTTGGTAGTGGCTAATATTTGCGGCATTTGCCACATGTGAGTATTGTTGGTTGTTAGTACTGGCACTTTAAATTATACTGGCAAAAAGTATTTTAACATACACACTAGTCATATGACTGCTGCTCATATTATTCTGTGAGTATGTGTGCATGTTGATGATATTCAAATAAAACTCGAAGAAAAATACATTTATAAACATTTTTCTAAATAGTATTTTGTTAAATATTTTGACATAAAGCCCATTTTGTTGTTGTGTTCAGCTGTCTGTTGCTCTCGTATGGGGAGCTTTATTTTTTATTTTTTAATATCACACTAATTGAAGTTTTCTGGCTCTTGTTTAATTTATTGCATGTCGAATGAATGTTTTGGTTTTCTTATTTAACATTTCAAAAAACAATTTATTCTAGGGCAAATTTATCATAACAATGACATAATAGTAGTAGTTTAATTAAATGCTGTCTTAAGGCGTGTCAATATGTCCGTTATTTACATATTTTGTTAAATGTTTATAAATCCCATCTCCGTTTCAAAAAAAGTCTAGTAGATGCCGCCTTATGGTAAAGTGACGCTTGTAAGTGTCATAAATGTACATACATAACTGAAAGTGAGGGTCAGTTCTTAAAGAGTTTACTGGTGTTTGTTTTGAAGCATTTCTAGCTTGAATCAAAAGACTTAGGAAGCATACATTAGAGATTTGTAGCAAAATTTCCCTCTTAAAACTAAAGACTTAGGAAGCATACAGCCAGAGAGCAAACAATATGGACAATTTGTGAGAAAATCAGTGTGGCCACCAGTGCTGTCACAACCAAAAAATTTTTACAACCAAAACTCGCTTTAAAAGTTACCAAATGAGAAAAAGTATAACCAAATTTCAATATGTAGTATTTTTATTAAACGAAACAGTGATTTCATGTAAATTTAAGCAAATAACTTTTAAATTTTAGACTAAAATTAGTTCATAAATTTCTTTAAAAAAAATAATTTTTTTAATTCTGGTAAGTATTTTCTTACACTATGGAGGAGTTACAAGGTTTTGTATGACTAAACTAAGCTTCTACATGGTTTTTTGCTCACTCTTGGCAAATTAAAAATATCGATTTTTTGGAAGCAATGAAAGTGTAGTTCCACTAGAATGACTTCCATTTTTTTACTGGGTTTTAAAATGCATATATATTTATAATGTAACGCATGTGATTTGAATGCAGTTAATAATAATAACAACAAAACAAATATGTATAAGTAATTCTTTTACCTACATATGTACGTATGTAATAAGTTAACGCTTGTACATGTATGTATATAAAAAATAACAGTTATTATTAAATATAAAGTAAACAAAACTTGCAGTTCACTGTATAATAGTTTGAATGTGTGTGATGTTAAATTTTAAAATTTATAACCCTTGACATAAACCTTGTGCTTTAGCAGAGCTCTGTTAGAGTGTTAACAGAGCTCTGTTACGCTATATAAATTCGACTAATGTCTTTCCAAAGGACTTTTCCGTTAAATGATGCAACCGAGATGGTTAAAATTAATGCAAATTTATAGATAAAGTGTTCCTTTATTACAGCCCATGAATCTATTTCTGAAAAACATGAATTTGAACCAAATATCGTCAAGTTTTCAATTTGGAATTTTCTGACTGTTACGCACTTTTCTTGGGAAGGAGGCGATGCTGGCGGACAAGAGTGGTCATCTATTATGGAACACAGAGTTGCGACCATTTAGTTAAATTAAAAGCTGTTGAGAGTGTTGTAAAAGAAAAGTATTGTAAACATGTGAGTAGCAATCAAGGCGAATTCATAACAGGTGGCTGCACCAGCGATTTTAGTCACACCTGTTTTATTTTCAGTTGCCTTGGTAGCAATACTAAAAATTGAAGAGCATAAAAGCTTAAAAAGTATAACAAGAAAAATATGTACATGTGTATCATTATTTTGGCAAAAAAAATAACCAAAATGAGAAAAATATTCACATCTCCACATCAAAGAAAAAAATAACCACTTTTGGTTAGAAATAACCAAAAACGGCAGCCCTGGTGGCCACCCATATTTGCCAGATGAAATAGGTGTGAATTCGTTAAATTTCACACGAAAAATATTCAAAATCGTCAAAATAATTATTCGAAAACATCAAAAATTCGTCAAAAATAAAACAAACACTTTTTTCAAACGAAAACATAGTATAACAAATAAATTCGTAGTTTTTGTATAAAATAAAGTGAAATCTTATCAAAAAAGGAGTCAGCTAATTAAAAAACAAAATAATTACATGTCTTAATTTGGTTTTACTTAAGTTAACTTGATATAATACCCTTTCTAAGATTTGCTAAAGATTAGGGTGCAACGAATTTTTTTTTTGGTAAAATTAGTTATGTTGGGAAATAAAAGACTATAGTCACTTTTTTCATTTTTGTAATTTTTTTCCATAAGTCTAATTTTTTTTGGTGTGTATCCGGCAAAACGTTTTCCAATTTTAATTACTTTAACTGTCTGAATTTAGATTAAATTTCCTGCCTTTAGTATTCTTTAACAATGTGAGAAAAATTTTTTAGAATATCGTAGAAAGAACTTTTATTTTATATAATAATATTGTAGGGATCAATTAGTCTTAATACTAAAACTTTCCCACACGGTTGCATATAGAAAATGTTAATGATTTAAATTTTTCTATTTGATTAACTTTAGAATCAGCAAATACTAATATTCCTAAATAAATTTCACCAATTTCTAAACAATTGTTCTTATCTTTATAATCTCCCAAATAAAAATTATCACACTCATAACTAGTTAAATAGTTTTTGCATTTGACCGTATACATTTTCTATATCTGTTGTTTCAGTTTATAAATTCTGTATAATAACAGGCTTAAAAATATATTGCATATTATTTCAAAAGCTGCCAAGTTCTTGGTTAAGTTCAAAATTGTTTAAAAGTTCTAATAAATGCTGGAAATTTATAATGATCTTAAAATTGTCAAGTTGAAGGCGAAAATCGTCCAGTCGTAAATATGCTATTTTTGGAACCAAAAATCGTCAAATCTGGCAACCATGTTACCACCAACGAAATGTTAAATTACACATGGATCATGTCAAAATTACACATGAAATTATTAATTACACATGCTTTCTTTTTTTTGCAAAATAACGAATTTTATTTTGAATTTAGTAATACAATTTTTTTTCGGCATCAGTGTGCCTATTTTCGCATATATTTTTAAAATATTTTTAACACTATTAGAGCCAATTTTTGACTTGGTAATTGTAACTTGTGTTTTTCAGTGCAGATTTAAATAATACTTAAATGTCCAACCTTTTGCATTCTGTTGCTCGTTTGGTTTCATAAAATGTGTTTTTATGTCATATTAATTTTCTACAAAAGAAGTTAAAGTATTATTTTTTATGTAAAGTACAATATCTCTGAAAAGTCATAAGCCTATTTTAGTAACCAACGAACAAAAATACAAATACTAGGTTAAAAAAATATAATAAAAAAATTTCAAGGACTAAACTAAAAACACCCGATTTCTAACATTCTTACAATAACAGTAACATTATAAATGATATATTTATCAATGTGACTTTATCTACAAGAAAGAGCTTTTTGTGTAGATTAATAATCCAGAAAGTATTTTTGAGCTTGGAGGAGCATTCGTGAAATATTAACTAAATAATACAAAAAGTGGTGTAAATTATGCAAATGTTAATTGACACCATATCTTTAAAACTAATGATGCCATCGTAATCAGGAGATAAAAATACATAAGTATCGGCCATTTTTATTTAAACATTCAAAACACTGCTGTGCTGTGTAATCTAACTTTCTTATTTATGTATATTAAACAGCTGTTGTTTGAAAAGCTTCCAATAATATTTGAAAATTTTTTAGTGCTGCTTTACTTTCCACGTAACTTAATAACAATTTTAATTAAGCGCTGAAAAAAATTAAATCGTATATATCGTCACCTTAAATTCAAACGGACGTAACTACACTTTTTTACTTTTTACAGGACAAACAAAAAACGTTTTATAATCAATAATAATAAAGTTTTCTTGAAAATTTTCTTCGAAATTTTCTTTTACTATGGATACTTACATGTTTTTAACCATTTATTTCCTTTTTATATATATTTAAGCTTTTATTTTAATTTGAAATTTAATTGCTTTGTCTATATGCATTTCATTGTTGCTGTAACAAATCATCAGTAGACTTCAACAACACATTTCAATTTTCATTTCAAATTTCATCCCCAATCGCGGAAAAAATCCTGAATTTGGGGACAAATCCCCTAAAGTAGCAACACTGCCTCAAACTTTATGCAAATGCCTACTTTTTTCTTCTGGTTATGTTTTACCCATTTTTTTTTATATATATGATTTTTATAATAATATTTGGTTTTGTTATATAATTACTCATCATATTAATTTACTTCACACTCACCATTGAATGCCCCAAATACTCAGCAGCATTATCCGAAATGTACAGCAATTTTCCATTCTGGGTAAGCATCATTAAGAATCCGGTTAAAGCCTTTAAAAAGAAAATGAAATGACAAGTTGAAAATTAAGTTATTTCCAGCAAAAGTATAAAAAAATAAATTAAAATAAAAGAAAATTTTTAAGCCAAATTGTGTCAAAACTCAGCTCTTAGTTATTGGCTTCAGTAGCACTCAGGCAAGTGGTTCCAAGAACTATTTCTTAAGACCATGTACCATATAATATCAGCGAGTCTCTACTAAATAACTCAACAAAATCAAATTGCATTTTTTTTTGTTTTTAGTTCTTCAGTTTTCTTTTGGTTTTTTTTTTATTATTTTTTTTTCAAGACATTCATACGAATACATATTTATTTCACTTACAGTCACGAGTAAATGGTTTTGATTAATCTTGGTCAAACTTCAAGGTCTAGTAATAGTCAATTTTCCATTTTTTTTTCTTCGTTTTTCTTACTTTGTTTATTGTATTTTGTTTTGCTAAATGGAATTGTCTAGCCTTCCTACTACTGCTGTGTACTGATAGTGATATCCATTTATTTATTTTTAAATAAAAATGTCTAAATAAACCTTTAGAATTTTATTTTGGTGTCCCTGTTGCTGTTGTTGCAGTTGCTGTTGCTGTTGCTACTTCCTTGGAACTATGATATGTAAATGTCAACGCAGCAGCAAAAATCACAAAAACTAAAAATAAATAAATTCTTTGCCGAAGTTAATAGAGTTGTTACGGTTTCTTAAGAATGATTGTCATTTATATGGCTAATGAAAAAATAAATAAATGAATAAAAATATACTCGTATGTATGTAAATATAAAGAAATCACCTACAGAAGTCTACCTAAAGGAATGTAACTTTAGACAAACACTTAACGAAAAATTTCAACAAACACTAAAATCTCTAGTATGTAAATAAAGCTTAAGCAGTTTTATATATTAGACAACAAGTGAGTAAAATAGAAATCGATTTTTTTTGGTTTGTTTATTTGAAGGCCAATTCCAACTAAATTCTAAAACCATTCTAATTAAATTATTTTAGTTTTGAGCATAAAAGAAAAACATACACAAATACAAATCCTAAGTAAACAAAACAGTCATACGAGTATACTTTATGCTGCATATGAATATAGAATCAATATGTTTGCTGGTATGGGTACTTAATATTAAAGTGAAGGTTTAAAGTTATTTTTTTTTAATTCAAACTAATGAATGGCAAGTTTCACTAATAGTATTAAATCTTTTAACAATAATAATGTTATGTCTACTTACAACTTAAGTAGACTTAATATTATGTGCTCAGTACATGAATTAATGTATTAATAGTAAACATTTTTGAATAAAATATAAAGTACGAATCTGTTATAACGAATATTTAAAAGGTTTAATTTAATAAATTTAAATGAAAAAAGATTCTTATTTCTATGTTGTAGCAAGACGGACTAGTTTTGGTTGTTAAAAATATGTAGTGGCAACGATTTAGTTTTGTTTATCAGCTGCATTAAAAATTTTGTTTTGTTTATTATTTTTTTCGTGTTTTTTGTGTTCTGTGCTTTTTTATATTTTTTTCAGTCCAAAGGTTAGTTACCTCTATCTTGAACAGTTTTTCCTTTGAAATATTTTCCTTTTCCCCAAATCGCAATCGGGAATAATTCTTCCCAAGAAATGTGTTCCCGTTTTTGATTCCCCTTATCGTGAACAATCACCCCTATCGTGAATAGCCTTTCACTCAAAATATTTTCCCTTTTCCACAAATTTCAATCGTGAATAAGGCCTTCATTCTGTTCGACGATTGTGCCGTCTTGTCTTCTTTCAAACAATAATTATTTATTGTCTATGCTAGAAGGTTCGTGCATTTGCTTTATGATTTTGTTCCAAACATTATTTCCAACACATATTTATTCATATCTCTTTTAAACTATTATATAATACTCCAATTTAATTTTTATGTTTTAAGAACATGGCAACAATATTTTTATTTTTCATTATAAAAGAAAACAAAAATTTTTGAAGAAAATAATTTACTGAATTCAAAACAAGAACTCAGAAGTATTTTCAAACAAACCCGTCCCAATTCTTCTTACTGCATTAGAGCATAATTTTCCCCCAGAAAGCTGTTCTCTTTTTTGATTTCCATTATCTCTAATAATATTTTTCACATGGATTTTTTCACTTTTCCCTTAGTTTTGTTCACTTTATTTTTGAAGGCGAACTTAATCTATACATCGCGTAATTTCACTATTAAACTTCCAATTTTATATTAAAAGTTATAAATAATCTATTGTAGCATAAGAGCAGTTTCTTTCATTGAATACAAAACTCTTTGATTCACATGCAGTAAATTTTATGGCGATGGCATAATTAATAATTTTTTCCACGGCACCTAACATAATTAAAAACACTATTTTACACTTGAAAACATTGAATTTGAAACAAAAAATTTGTGTATTTCTTACTATAAAACATAAATTTGTACTATTTTCAATTAATTTTTAAGCTTCCTCCCGTTTTTTACATTCACTACGAATTGTTAGCTGGAACAAACGCACCCATAAAGTTCGATTCAAAATAAAAAAATTAATATTTAATATTTAATATTTTGTTGCTGTTTCAAATGTAAGTGTGCGACAAGTCGAACGTTGTCGACTTCGTGTGACAGGCCCTTAGTGTATTTTTATGCAGTGTAGTCTGAAATTTAAAAAAATCAAAATTAAAGTGTGTTCTATGAGTTAATAATATTTAACTCTTGAAAGTTTCGAAAACGCTAAAACAAAAAAACCCCACAAATTAAAAAAAAAGAAAAAATCGCCAAAAACCTAAAAAATCACTAAACGAAAAATAGTGCCACATTAAAAACAAATCACTAAAGCTAAAGTAAATCTTCAAAAACTGGAAAATCACCAAAACTAAAAAACGCTAGAACTAAAAAATCGCTAAAACTACAAAAAAAACGTCAAACCAAAAAATCTCAAAAACGAAGCTACAAAACCAAGAAACAGCGTTAAAACTAAAAAATCGCCAAAAAAAAACGCCAAAATTGAAAAAATCGCCAAAACGAAAAAGAACGCTAAAACTAAAAAACCTTAAAAACCTAAAAAAAAATCACAAAAACAAAAAAGCGCCAAAACTAAAAAACAGCACCAAGCCTAAAAAAAATCGCGGAAACAAAAAACAAAACGCCAAAATTTAAAAAAAAATCGCCAAAACGAAAAAAACGCTAAAACTAAAAGAACGCCAAAAACCGAAAAAATTCCAAAAACGAAGCGCCAAAAACCAAAAAACAACGCTAAAACTAAAAAAATTGCCAAAACAAGAAAAAAAGCGCCAAAACTGAAAAAAATCGGCAAAACGAAAAAAACGTTAAAAAACCTAAAAAACCGCCAAAACAAAAAAAAATCAACAGAACTAAAAAACAGCACCAAAACTATAAAAATCGCCAAAACAAAAAAATATGGTCAAAACCGAAAAAACGCCTAAACTAAAAAAAAACGCTAAAACTAAAAAAACGTTAAAAATAAAAAATCTCAAAAATGGTAAAATCGCCAAAAAAAAAACAAAAACAAAAATATCGCCAAAACTGAAAAAAATCGCTAAATCTAAAAAAACGTTAAAAAAAAATCTCAAAAATTATAAAAGCGCCAAAACTAAAAACAAAACTCCAAAATTGAAAAAAGTCTAAAGGGTACTTACTACTTTGTGATTGATGAGTTCATTTGATCGTTTCCAGGGAACTTTACAGGAATACTTTTTTGCACATACTTCAAATAATTGCTGGAAATTTAGTTAAATGATAAATGGTTCTCGTTTAAGTAAAGATACAGAAACACTTGTATGAGAAAACCCTTTATTTGTTTCAATTTATACTATTTTTGCTACAATTCACAATAAGGAAGTGAGTGAGCCAATTTATTTTTCAAAATCCACTGTAGACATTCTTTAAAAAAAATAATGCTTTCTTTTTTCATTAGTTCAACCAACTGTTTTATAATTATTAGAGAAGCCTGTGGAAAAAAAATAATATTACGCGCTACTGAAAATGAAGCACTAAAAACTTTTTTTTTCAAAATTTTAAATATTTACTTGGCAGCTTTAATAAATTGCCTGACCTAACTAATAAACTTTTTAAACCATTCTCTTAAAATATGTGCATAAGCAAACATACATACATATGTATGTACATAGATATATATATATTTATGTACGTATGTTTATATGTACATATGTGGCAGAGCCATTAATGTTAACCGAAAACCATTCATACTCAACATAAATGAAACATTTGTAAACAAAGCAAAACTTTTCACTTATTTAAACATTTGTTTGAAAGGCAAAAGACACAAGCATAAAAAGAGCCAAACAAATTTCAATCACCTCTAAACTCCCCCATTAAGAATTTCACAAAAATTGAAACGAAAAATCGCAAGTCTGCAAAATGATTTAAAGGCAACAAAGTTCATGTGTTGCTTAAACATGAGTTATTTGGAGTAGTACGTAGCAGTAGTAGTAGTAGTGGTAGTAGTAGTGGTAGTGGTAGTAGTGTAAGCAGTGGCAAAGGCTGGAGCAGCAGCAGCAACAGCAACATCAGCATTAGCAGCATATGGTGGCATGGGTTGGTTGGTTGGTTGCTTTTAACTTATGACCAAAAAAAATAAAGTAATTTTTTTCTAACATGAACTTAAAAACATAAATTTTTACAAACATACCAACCACTCACTCAGTCAGTACTTCTCATATGAATGCAAGCAAATCAAGTGCGGTAGTTTATTTTCATGTTTTTCTTTTTAGTCGAGGTTTTTTTATTTAAATACAAAAGTGGCACATTAAATTTTTTTCCTTTAATTTTATTTCTTTATATATATATATATATATTTAAATTTGCGAAAATGAATTTTTATGACTCACCTTTGAAAATCCTATATTTGGTGTTGGTGCTTGGTGTATGGAAATGTCATGCCGTTTGAACACTGAAAAATATTGAATATAAAAAATTATACATATTTGTACATACATATATATCTTTTTAAAGTTTTGTAAAAAACATGTCATATAAATAGTAAACCTTAAGCAGCTTTAAAAAAAAATATCTAAACACATGTTAATATTTTCCTCATTTTAAAGCTAATAAATTGATATAGATTTTTTTTCACTGAATAGAACAATGCTGTCAAACGATCGCACTTAATAATAATAATAATTGATTTAAAAAAAACTGAAGTACTAGTACGTACTTCAAATAAAATAATATAAAAAAGAACACACACACACACAGAAAAAATTTAATTGCTTCTAAGTGTCCACTGTCGTCATTTTTTAAATTTATGTTTTGCTGTTATTTTACATTTTACTAATGTTGCTTAAAGGAATTCATTCTTAAGCGAGACATTTTCTAAAACTATTTTTTCTCTATTCTGTAACTCGTTTCTTCTACCGAATGTGAGAACTTTTCGAGTCAAAAAAATTCTTATGAACTTACAAAGTACAAGATGAGTTAAAAAGCTCTATTTGTTGATATATTTTTGTTAGTTTATTTAAGTTTCTTAGGACAACCAATAATATTATTTAATTTTTCCTGGTGACAGATATGAGGTACTGAAATAAAATATTTGTTTGGGAAAATATTTGTTAATATTTGTAAAACATAATTAGGTAATTCACAATGAGTATTTTAAATTGTTAGTGTGCCATCTTTAAATTTTCATTGTGAGCAAGCAACGATTTAAAAAGCATTACATTGAAATAAGTATTAAAATAACAAAAATTAACTGAGACATTTTTTAGATTTTTTAATTGAACTTTAGTGAATTTTAACCAGAAATAATTTTTAGTCAGGCTGAAGTTCAGTAATTTCAATTCTTATTGAATGAAATATTTTTATTAAAAAAGTACATCAAAGAAAATAACAACTTGTCTTTAACCAAAATGACACAAAATAGAATTTTTTTATAAAAAACTAAAAATAAAAATTATTCACATAAAGTTGAACTAATTCCTCCACGGCCGCTACCACTAATAAATTTTGCAACGTTAAGAACTTTTCATGGTGAATGTGTCTTACATTATTGTTTATAGTTGCATGCGAAGAACTTGCACTCGAAGTTTCAAAATTATAAAAATATTTGAATGTTTATATGTTGCATTGATGGCTTCATTGTATATTGCACTGTGTGTGTCTAAATGTGTAACATATAATATAAACATGTTGCGTAAACACAATGCATAGTGTGTGCCCACCATTACAGTAAAAATAATTTTCAATATTAAGTTTTTTAGTTTGGAACAAAGAAAGTGGAAAATTTCCTATAAAAGAGTAGCATATATTAGCGATATTAGTTTGATTGAAGTCAGCTGTTCTTCTTATTCACCCCTATCGTGAATTTTTTTTCCTGGAAATAATTTTCTTTTCCACAAAATTGCCATCGTGAATAATTTTTCCTTAGAAATGTTTTTCCTTTTTTTATTTCCCTTATCATTTATTTATAATATAATTTATTATAATTACAATAATATCAATTTATATTATAATATTTTTACCTTTAATTTTTTTAATTTTTCCCTGGATTTTTTTCACTTTACTGAACTGAACTACTCATATGATATCCCATAATTTCGATATTTTCCTCCGAATTAAATATTAAAAGTTATAAATATTAATTTTTTAGGTTAAGATTAGTAAATAAAGTTCACGATTTTTAACAATAATTGCCTGCAACACACAGGAAATTTTATGAAGGTGCACAGCAGTATTATACTAAATAATTTTTATCCACTGCACCTAGAATATTTAAAAGCACAACTTTAAAGTTAAAAAATTTCATTTGGAACCTTAAATTTGTGTATTTCTTAGAATTAAACTTAAATTTGTTTGATTTTCAATTAATTTTTAGGCTTTAGAAACCTTCTTTCCCTTTTTACATTCACTGGGACTGATAGCAGGAAAAAATGTCACGAGAGATTCACGATAGTATTTTTCCCTTCGAAGGAAATGAAAATTTGAAGGGAGCAAAAATTCCACTTGATATTCACGATAGAGGTGACTTTTTTATTATTCTTTGTGCTTTCGCTCAGTTTGAGAATTTATATGCAGGGGAGCCAGATGATATAGAATTAAATTGTGAGTAAAAAACTGATGTACACTATTGTGATTAAAAAATTACAGCATGACATTGTTGTTACAGCAAACGAATAAATATAGCAACAACTATTACGATTTTCGGCTCACAAATTGACATACATATGTGCCCTTAATTATGAAAGTGGTCTAAGTCATGTGCATTTTTGCTTCAAAATATCACATAAATATTTAAAAAACTGCAATAACTATTTAAACATAATTAAATAAATTTATATAAATCGAGACTAGTACATCTCTAAATTAAAATGCTGCATAATATAAAAAAAAACACTTTTTGATTTGGTCAAATATAGTCTACTAAATATCTCGACCAGAACAATATATGACTTAGACCACTTTCATAATTAAGGGCACATATGTATGTAGGAAGTCATTTTAAAAAATAAGCAATAGGGTAGGATAAATAACTATGCCTTCCTAAATGAAATTTAAGAATAAAATTATAAAAAAACTCAGACATCAAAGGCATTCTCTCAAAATGCTGTTTTTAATTAAGCTAAAAGCGACATAGTTTAAAGTCATGTAAATTTGCACAAAAAATTTATAAAAAATATCTACTTGTACAAACATATTCATTAATTGTTTTTGTGTTTTTTTTATTTTTTTTTTGCAATATTCAACCATTCATTCCATTGTGGGAGAACAAACCAAAATGTTTTAATGAAAAATAAACATTGTCACAAGTGTCCAAACCCAACAACAATACGAAAATAAATGTTGAATTAATATTAGAGAGAATTTATTTATATAAAAAAAGATAAAACACTGTCAATTGGTAAAATGTCAAAGCCCAATATGAAATACTAACATGTACACGCACACACACACATACACACAATTATATTTTTTATTTAAACACACAATCCAACAACACTGCATACAAATATTCTTTATGTACAACACAACAAATACACCTCATTGTGTTTTTGTTTGTTGCTAGTTCTAATAAAAAAAGGCATTACAACAAAATTAAAAAAAATTGCATGTATAAACGAACATTTAGCAACTCATAAATACAACATTTTAAAAGTTGACATTCACTGTTTTATAGAGAGAAGTATGAGTATTTGGCAGAACATTGTTAAACATAAAACTTTTTTTCTTTATAAATTATGGTCTTAGTATATTTGTGTTGTTGTTGACTTCTCAAGCGCAGTGGTTGCTGTAGTGAAATTACAACAAGTGCTTATCTTAGTCAAGATTTGTTCAAGTATGGCTTTTTAAGTTTTCAATTGGTTTGTGGACACAACATGTGCGCATATTTGCTGATATCTGCTACAAAATAAAAATTTGTAACCAAATATGTACTAAAGCTTATTATTGTAGCATTGATGAAGGAGTTTTTTTCCCCGATAATATTGAATGAATTGGTATCATATTTTAAGTAATTTATTGGTATTGTTGTTAGTAAGGGATATGAGTAGTGGTGCAATACTTAACATAAAATAAATTTTTGCATTGAAATGCAGGTTTTTTTTATCGGCAGTCGTTATTTTAAAATTAAAATCTTCAAAGAATTTTAGTTTTTAAATAAATTACCATAACTATACATAATTTATTGAAAGGAAATATTTATAATGCGACTAGTTAGCACAATACTTGAACAAGGCAAATTTTTTTCTGGCGTTTTTAGATCAGGCGAAACTAAAAAACCTGCGGCTCCAACTACTATAATCTCCTTAGTTGCAGTTGTAGTTGGTCAGGTTTATTCACATTATTTAGGCAGATAGAAGTCCGCAAAAATATAAAATTTTGCTGATGGCCAAAGAAAAGTATTGAAAACGATAATTAAAATATGTCTTAAGGCCCAGTTAACCGACTGTAATGTAAAGTAATAATGAGCCTTTAATATTGCAACTTTTCAATTTTAATATATACTTTAATATGATCTAGCAAGTTCGTTGTTTTTGTTTTGTATGTAAATCAAATTAATTACCAGGTGGCAAATTTAAATAAATTCAGTGAAGTGCGACTTTGACGAAGGGTTCCGTACAAACACGAAATATGTAATTAAATACGAACTTTAACCTATATAAAATATAGTTTTTGCATTTTTTCGTTTTTGACGTTTTTTGAAATTTTTGCGATTTTTTTTTATTTTGAAAATTTTTTTAATTTTGGCAATTTTTTTTTTTGGTTTTGGCGATTTTTTCGGTTTTTGGAGTTTTTTTCATTTTGGAAATTTTTAGTTTTGACACTTTTTTTCTCGTTTTGGCGATTTTTATCGGTTTTTGGCGTTTTTTTTCGTTTTGGCGTTTTTTTTTTTTTAATTTTGGCGTTTTTTTCGGTTTTTAGCGTTTTTATTTTTCGGCGTTTTTTCGCTTTGGCGACTTTTTTCATTTAGGCGCTTTTTTAGTTTTGACACCTTTTTTCTCATTTTGGCGATTTTGTTCGGTTTTTGGTGTTTATTAATTTTGGCGATTTTTTTAATTTTGGCGATTCTTTTCATTTCGGCTTTTTTTATATTACCAATTATTTTGTTATTGGCGCCTTTTTCACATTTTGGCGATTTTTTTGGGCTTTTTGTCGCTTTTTTGATTTTGGCGATTTTTTTCATTTATACGATTTTTTCGAATTTAGCGACTTATTTTAGTGTTAGAAATTTTTTTAATTTTGGCAATTTTTTCGTTTTGGCGATTTTTTTTTTTTGGTTTTGGCGACTTTTTCGGTTTTTGGAGTTTTTTTCATTGTGGCGATTTTTAGTTTTCACACATTTTTTTTTTTTTTTTGGCGATTTTTTTCGGTTTTTGGCGATTTTTTTTCGGTTTTTTGCGTTTTTTTCGTTTTGGCGATTTTTTTAAATTTTGGCGTTTTTTCGGTTTTTGGCGTTTCTTCATTTGGGCAACTTTTTTCATTTCGGCGCTTTTGACACCTTTTTTTCTCATTTTGACCATTTTGTTCGGTTTTTGACGTTTTTTTCAATTTGGCGATTTTTTTAATTTTGGCGATTTATTTCATTTGGCGATTTTTTTTTGTCATATTAGCAATTATTTTATTATTGGCGCCTTTTTCGCTTTTTGGCGAGTTTTTCCAGTTTTTTGGCTCTTTTTTTCATTTTGGCGATTTTTTTCAGTTAGACGATTTTTTCAAATTTCGCGACTTATTTTAGTGTTAGAAATTTTTTTAATTTTGACAATTTTTTTCGTTTTGGCGATAAGAGGTAAACTCTTGAAATTTTCAAAGACGGTAAAACTAAAAAATCTAAAAATTATAAAATCGCCAAAAAAAAAATCGCCAAAAATCGGGCTACTAGTTAGTTAAACCTTTGGAAATTATAAGATTATTATGTTAAATACAATTTAACTTCAAACTTAAACTGCTGTATGATATATAATACATACATACTGTCTAACATTTTAGTTTCACTTGAATAGATTCTATCAAGTAAAAGTTATCTTCATTTTCGTTATAATCTTTTTTTTGTTAAAAAAAAACTAGAACAACAGCATTCATATTCTATTTAAGAAGGCAAAGCAATCGCAAAAATCTATTCTATTTTCTGACACTCCTTTCACTGGAAAATTGTTTTTCCATTTCTTAGATCTTTGACATTGTCATCAAGGGAAAAACAAATCAAATATTAACGTGGGTGTTTTAAAAAATTGTAATTTTTCTTCAACATCTTTTCTAGAGCTGGGAAAGTAGTAAAATGACTCGTATATTCTATTACATGAATTCCATGATGTCAATAAAAGATGTTACAAATAACAACAAATGTAATATTAAGTCGAACTAATTGCTGTTGTGATGATTATCTACAAAAATTGAAATTATGTGAACAAAAATATAGAATAATGTACTCGTAATATGAATACTGAGCTGAGTAGATGAAGAAAAAAAAGGTGCGTCATTAAATTATGGCAAGATAATGCTCGAGCCACAAATACTCTCATGAATAATCTTATTTGAACACTTGGTGGCATCATTGTCATCATTGTAAAATAAAAAATAAAACAATGTCAAGTATATGTAATAGATATTTTTGAGTTATGATTCAAAATTAATTGTTTCATTATTTATGGTATGAATTGCAATGATTATTTTTTTTTGCTTAGACTTTTGCCTTTGCTGTTGAAATTAAAATTAACCCCCTTATACAAAAAAATATTTTACTTTAGCTTTAAAGTTCATATTAGTTGATAAGCACTTTAAGGCTAATATTGCTTTGTTAAGAAATTGTATGCAAAACACAACTTTAATTATTTTGTTATTTAATAATAAATACTGGTAACACCACAGTGTTCAACAACCACTTCACAGCTTATGATGTACAAAATCGAATACAATTTCATTCGGGTATTCAAATATTTTTTTATTTTATTAAATAAATTTTTATTTTCTTGAAGTAAAGCAACCTAATTTAAGCAGTATGAGCTTCTGACATGGTAGGAAAATAGATAAACATTTCCATGAAGTAAACGTAAATAAATATGAGGAACAAAGAAGAATTATCACAAGCTCTTTTCGATTTGTTTTGATTGTATGTACATCACTAAAACATTTTTGTACAATTGTATTTATTTTAATACTTTTTTTATGGATTTTGCCATGTATTTTGAATCAGTTGGATAATTTGATGATGTTTTCCACTACATGACAGAAATAGTAAATCTAAGCTAAGAGCTAACAATTCTAGCTCCATTTTCAAATGTAACATGAATGAATATGTGCTATATTAACAAATATATTTGGGGTACAAAATACACATTTTGAAAATATCAACATAAAGTAGTCTTAACAAACGTGAGGACCTACTTTAAAAATTTGATATAATAATTTTTTTAGAATACAACTTTACTTAACATTGCTTTGCAAAGCGATGTTAAGTTTTTTTGTATAAGACCCTAAAGCTTTAATAAAATAATTTTGACGCTAAAATCGATTTTCTTTTTTCCAAAAAAAATTTTTTTTATAAAAAAGTTTTTTGTAAAAGTAATTTTGTAATATTTACTTATCTTTATACATACAGGGTGTCTGTTAGTTTAAATAAATAACTTAATAGTTGACACAAAGTTTTATTAAACGCAGCCGTGTGTTCTGCGCAGTGTTGCCATATTTTTTCCTCAAAAACCTTCCAATTCGAATAAAAAAATCTTTTTTCTCATTAAAAATCTTTTTTTAGTAATTTTTTTCAAAATATATTAATATACATTAAAGGTATTCATTTCAGTTTTTTTCCTCGTTGGAAAAATGGAAAAATGTAGTTTTTTACAACAAACACAAGAAAAAAAATTTGAATAAAATTTTTGAATTTTTTTTTTCCTGTGTTTGTTGTCAAAAAAAATACATTTTTCCATTTTTCCAACGAGAAACCCCTGAAATGAATAACTTTATTGATTTTACTGAAATCAAAATCAGGAAAAATTTATTTTGTTCCAAATGAACTAATAAACGTAAAGTTAAATAACACAAAATATTTACTAAATAGAACATGTAAATATAAATATATGTATGAACATAATTCATACTTTTGATAAAGGAAAGAAGAAAATATGTCAGTACTTTAGTCAAAAAGACCTTAAATAACATGCTAAAAGTACCAAATATCATATTCTTAAAAATCTTATCTCTAACAAAGAAATCTTTTTAACAAACCGAAAAACTTCGAAAGTAAGATAAATCTTCACACATGGTAACGCTGGTTCTGCGCCACACGCTGCAGTAAATTTGGTTCAATTGAGCTGATTTATCGACGAGTATTTTCCTTTAAAGCCACAAGAGATTGGGTATTGTCATTATAGACCCTCTCTTTAAGGTAGTTCCATAAAAAAATCCTTGGGAGTTAGATCGGGTGACCTCGGTGGCCATGGGATGTCCCCAAAGCGACTGATCAGGTTTTTGGGGGAATTTTCCGCAGCAAATTCATCGAAGCTCTGGCTGTGTGTGCAGTAGCCCCATCCTGTTGAAACCATGTGTGTGAAGAATACGATTAATGATTTCGCAAATTTTTTTCAAAAAGAATTCCGCAATCATACGTCTTTAATTTTCACCGTTGACATTAGTCGCTTGGCCTCGAGCATTTTCGAAAAAAAAAACGTTTCCAATTATCTCATGCGTGGATAAGCACACCAAACAGTTACCCTGGGACAATGCAATGTTTTTTGATATTTCAATCGAGGCTTGCGGGTTCTTGGAGACCAGTATGGGCAGTTTTCCTTGTTGATGTAACCGTTTAAGTGAAAATGAGCCTCGTCACTCGTAAAAAATGGGATTTACAGTGCGAAAACGCTGCATTTCACAAAAATGTTTGCATTAATCAAAGTCACTTTCTCTCAATTCTTGAATGAGTTGAATTTTAAAAGGATTGAACTTGAGATCCTTTTTTAAAATTTAATGAATAATCGGTCTTGGAAGTCCCAGTGAAAGTCACAATATTTTCACGTAAACTGCTTTCAACTAGTTCAATGTTTTCGGGAGTCTTTGAAGATTGACTGGACCCTCACCGCGGGACATTCATAACCGAAGCAGTTGCGCGGAATCGGTGAGCAATTACGTAAGAATCATTAAGGCTTAGTTAGCCTACTGTAATGTAATGTAATGGTAACAGTAGGAAACAGCTGATCGATATTGTTATGTGAAAAGTAATCAAAAGGGTTATAAAGATGTAATGTAACATAACAAACGTAAAGGCTCAGTTAGCCGACTGTAATGTAATGTAACTGTAACACTTGGAAATTAGCTGATCGATATTGTTATGTGAAAAGTAATCAAAATGGCTATAGAGATGTAATGTAAGATAAC
Source organism: Tachina fera (assembly GCA_905220375.1). Taxonomy (NCBI): domain Eukaryota; kingdom Metazoa; phylum Arthropoda; class Insecta; order Diptera; family Tachinidae; genus Tachina; species Tachina fera. Next base: position 186,314,903 of record LR999963.1, read on the forward strand.
AAACGTAACCTTTTCATTTGAAAATATCGATCAGCTGTTTCCTACGTTGCAATTACATTACACTACTGTCGGCTAACTGAGCCTTTACTCTTAAAAAATTTCTCCACAGCGGAGAACAAAGCCGCCTTAGAAATTCGGCGGTGGCGGCTTAGGAAAAAAATAATCGGCAGTGGCTCATAAGCTGGCTGACATTGGCAGCCGCTTTTTATTATTTTTCTAAACACATTTCTTTAAAAAAAAATTTAAAACACCCGCATCGGCTGCAACTTAAAGTTACATTGAAAGTGGCTCTTGAGCCGGCTGTGAGCCGATTGGCTTGTTTCTCTGCTCCAAAGCGAAAGCGCGATGCTCACTCGACCACTGCGACATCGAGACTAACAAATCAGCGTAATCGATAATTCCAACGGCGTCCTCCTTCCTCCGCATCGTTTTAAAAAATATAAATTTTCCACCAGACACCCTTTTACTATCAGAGAAACAAGTCGACCGGCTCAAAGCCGGCGGCGCACCGCCGCTGGTTATTTTTCCGTATATCAAGCCGCCGCCGATTGTATCGGCTCGCATCGACTCAAAACCATCCGAAATTTTATCTGCTCAAAAAGAAAAATTTTGAAAATCGATTTTCAATTTCAATTTTTATTTTCTCTTTAAATTTTGATATGCTATTTGAGCCGCCGAAAATTTTCTCTGCGCGCCTCCGCCGATAATTTTGCTTCGACTTGTTTCTTTGGTGAGTATGTCACTGAACTCCTCCAGCCGTTTAGGACCGATTTGAATGCATTTGGGTGGCGCCCTGGATGGTTTAGATTAGCAAATCAGCCCGGAAGATGGCGCTGTAGTCGGTATGTAGGCTATATATATCTAAACTGAACTAAACAACTGGATCGACTTGAATAAAATTTTGGTGTATGCATTCAAGTGGGGCGGGGCATAAGACAACGTTTGACGCGCTCAGCTAGTTCAAAGTAAATATTTTAGATTAGATAAATTCATTGCAATAGAAACGTTTTGTTATCAAGGGCCAACAATTCTTAAATAAAATTCAATTCCGTTTGGCTTAAATTCTTCAAAAAGATTCGAAGATTTCGTATCGTTTAAATAGTTTTGCATTATTTAAAAAATTCTATTTATAGTTATTAAAATGTTTATATGATTTCCTTTGAATATTCATTTCTAACTATTTTATTATTATGTATCAGATAAACTACATTTATTTTAATTAATTAAACACGGATGTGAGAATTTCCCTAGTGTCATTGTTAATAAAACCTTGGCAATAAACAAATTTTTTTATATTTATATGGACATTAAGCATTGAGGAACTTTAAACACCAACTGTTAGTTTACATGATAAAGCGACCACTATTACGTCAGCAACAGCAATAGCAGTAACAGCAGCTGCAGCAGCAGCAATAACATTTCGTTCAATCTGTTGCTTTACATTGACGAGCTGTTGGTTGGTTTATTGTAATTTCTTACAACCGGGTTTCACACATTTTTCTTAAAGAGCGCACCAACAACAACAACAACAACGAGACACTGCTAATGATTTATTGACAGCATACATAACATTTTGTTTATAATCATTGACTGTTTTGCCACTGCTTCGAAAATCTTAAGTTTTTGCTTTTATTTGTATTTATTTTATTGTTTAACCCTTTGAGAACCAATACTGTTTTCCTTTCCCATTTCTACGAAAAGAATATTTTTGTAAAAAAAACTTTGCATTCCTGCAGATTTTTTATATTAAAAATTTTCTGTATATTTTTTTTTAAGGAAAAGGACCTCGCACAATCGTGTATGTTGGTTGAAAAACCTTAAAATAAGTACCAATTTTTTAGATTTTATTTTTAAATTATATAGTTTTATTGAAACAAAAAGAAAATTATTTTGTAACATAAAATCAATATTTTTACTTCAGGTAAAAGAAAATGAGATCAAAAAATTATAATGTACTATTAATTTGAACATAAAAGTTATTTTGTGTGGTATTCTTTGAAGCACAATTTGTCTTTTGCCAAACACAAATAAACCTTGCATTTTTGGCATCTTCCCCTTGAGCGGCTTTCGCAACCAGCATTGCGACACCGCTTGGCTGTACCAGCTATAAATTCAGGCCAGTGGTCGAACCGATCATACCTAATATCATCTGGCGCATTATGGGGTCGATATTTGCTTCCATAATATCCGTCAGGCAATTGGAATGGTTCAACTTCTGGTGGCACATTTTTGTACTTTGCCAAGACTTCTCCTAACTCCATTTTAAAACTCAAAAACTTCTTAAGCTTGTTTTTTGGTATTTGAAGTATTTTCGCATCGTTCCTATATTCCTTCCAACTGTTGTAAATGGCTAAGTCGAGAAAATGAAAAAATACCTTGACGGGCCACTTTCTGGTTTTCATTTTAATGCGATAGTACTCCAGCATTTGGTCTGCTATATCAACCCCTCCCATATTTTCATTATATAATTGAATGACAGCTGGAATAGGAACCGGCAAACGTCGTTTTAAATTTTTTATCCACCGTTCTTTTTCACTAATTGGATCTTTTCCGCATATAGTTGATGCCACCGTAACACATTTTGTATCACACCATTTGACTATGGCTACTGTTTCGTTTTTAACAAATTGAATCATTTCACCACGGGACATGTTTTTATCAGCAGGAAGGCTGATTCTTTTCCCTAATCGATTTGTCATTATAGTCCCTGTGGCTTTATATCCCATCTCTTCGAGCTTTTCCAAAAGGGGAATTGTGGTGAAAAACCTGTCAAAGTATATATGACTTTCCTCTGGCAAGTATTTTGTAAGCCTTAAAACTACCGACGCCCCGTGGCCCAGTCCACAATCCGGAAAGGTTCCAGCACCTTGGAACAACTCGAAATCAACTATGAGTCCATGCGACGTTGCACACACAAAATTTTTCAAACCCACGGGACGTGGCTTTGATCTCATTACCTGCCGAGCCGGACACCTCCCTGTGAAAGGTATCATCTGTTCATCAATGGAGTAACTTGTCACATCAGTAGCTAACTGATTACAACGGCCTCTAACCAAGTCAATTACAGGTTGCACTCTCCACAACTTATTTGTCGGATGCGCTTTACTTGTGTCAACAAAGTGAATGGTACTTCGCAGCTTCATAAACTTGTTTCTGGACATCGCAGACGCAATAAGTTCATTACGAAAACCTTCCGCCCAATACATGTTAATCTGCGGATATCCAAGACAAGACATCGTTATTGCGCAACCGTAAAAATTTTTGATTTCAGGCTCTGTTAAGCTCATTTCATTACCAGTTGTACCATGAAAGTACATTTTGGTATATGTAACCACGTCCTTGTAATGGCTTTCGGGAAAATATTTAGTAAAGTATTCAGAAGGTGTACCAAGTTTTACAAAATTTTGACATTTTTGCATTGTGGGAATTTCATGAGAAAAAAATTCTTTTTGGCGCCACAAGTCATCTCTAATTTTACTATTTACGTTTCTAGTCTGTTGCGTTTCTGGTAAAAGAACTGTAATAGTGGCAAAATTAATAAAATTACAACAAAAAACCCCGTTGGATGTTTTTACCCTCTTCAATGCTTTCCTCCGAAGAGTCGTCGCTGCAATCGTTTGGTTCCCAACGTGTGTCTTCAAATTCATCATCAGATGAAAAATCAATGTCGGAATTTTCAAGGATGTCTAAAGCCTGTTGCAGGTCTGATTCCTTTAAAAGATTTAAACTTTTTCCTAAAAATATACCACATAGCACAATTGTGAGCTTGAATTCAAACAACATATATTTGCCACATGACACAATTGTGTTATCTTATTTTCCGTTAAACAGAACTTTACATTTAAATGCCAGCAGGTGTTCAAAATATGCTAAGTCGTCAACAAGAGAGCAAATCTCTTTATTCTCAAACATTCCCAGCAATTTAAAATTTCAAAAACTAAAAAAAATTGTACCTACCACTAGGCATGCTTCCGTACGTACCAAGAGCACAAACTCGACTGATTTTTAAAGCTTCGTATTTGTATTTTTTTATTGTTTAAAATTTTTTAATACTAAAGCGAGAGCTAACACAACAACTGCTTTTGGAATTTTAACGTTAAAATAATTTTTGTTGCTATAGGAATTTTTTTTATCCACATCGCACAATCGCTTAAGGTGGTTCTCAAAGGGTTAAAACAATAAAAATATAATAAAATAAATGCAAAGCCAGAAAAATTACTGATAATAAGTGGAATATTTTAATAAGCTAAAAATGTTTTTCGTAATATGTATTCTAACAACAATACTTAGATGCGATTGCATGCAGCGTTTTGAGCAGCTGTTGCTGCTTTTAATAATGCAGTTGCAGCTGCTGTTGCTGCACCTTTAGTTTCATATACATATTTTCAGCACTCAAATTGCACCCTGCAGTAGATGATGGTGAAAAATCCCATTTAAAATGTTAATTATATGTTAGAACATTTTGTTATAATCAGTCGCAGCAGTTACAGCTAATTCAAGTTCAATGTAATTCCATAATAATTCTTCTATGATTTTATTGTAAAATAATTATTGTAGTTGAAGGTGTGTTGCATCGGTAAATTCAAATAGAATTTTTTCTTCATAAACAACAACAACAACAATATGTAGCAAGCACAAGTTTAGAATTTTTTTGGCTGAAGATTTCTTGAATATTCTAGAGTGTTTGTGTGTTAGAGAGTTTAACCAGCCTGCCAGCTTGCCTTTCCGTCAGTCTTGCTGTCTGTCATTCTGTCAGCAAGTGCATTTAAATTGCAAACGTTGTTGCATTTTTGCTGTAGCTACGAGTATTCATATGACAATGACACATTTTCAATGATTCATTTGTTTATTAGAAATGTTTTTTTATTATTATTTATTTTTTTTTTTTCTTATTTAATTTATGGTTGTTATCTTTTCGCTGTCATCTCATCTGCTAAAAAAAAAGCAGACAACAAACTACAAAAAAAACTTAATAAAAATACAATACAATATAAATTTTGTTTATAGACTTAACAGGTTTCGACCCGGTCATGAATATTACTTCTATGCTTATTCAATTTAATTATTTCTTGGTTATTAGTTTTAAAGTGCTCTTATGCAATGTAAATATATAATGTGTGAGGACATTTGCAGTAAGTCTGTGATAACTTGAAACTTTAAACTTTTCAAGTTAAGTATTTCAAATTATTTTTCTGATATAAAGTTTTCATGAAAAAAAATTAATTGGGCAACACTGCACAACTATTCCAAGGCGAATTCAATTTACAAGATGGCATCACGTGAAGAGCTGATTACTTTTGCTTTATTTTTGTGCTGCCTTTCCACGACCATTGTCTGCTATAACTTGAAATTTTTAGCTGAGTTCTTCATATTATTTTTTTATTATAAATTTTTCAAGGCAACCTGCTTACTTAGCGATATTTTTATCCTTGTAATACAGAAAATAATAACGAATAATTATTTATTTCCTTATAGGGGGGAAAATGTGGTCAAGTAAGCAGGTTGCCTAGAAATAATATGACACTCTGATGATCACAAATTTATATAATGCTTGGCAGATTTTAGTGATCGGTGTTGTGCAAAGAAGAACTTGGTCAACATTTTTATCTCACTACTCAGCCTTTTTTCACATTTATGTTTTTGTGAAGTTAAAATTTACAAGTTGGCATCACGGAAACACCTGCACAGAGAAAAAAACTGTCTAATAGAATCAAGAAGATTTTCTCTATGAAACGTTTTTAGGCTACGGGGTATGTATCCCAGCAGAAAGAAGCGAAAAATTTTTCATAGAGATTCCTTATTGTTTTTATGTGGTAAATGTTATTAATTTTATCAAGAAGAAAACCACATAAAATCAAGAAGAAATCTTATTAGTCACAACTTTTTTTACTCAATTTCCGTTACTTTTGGCACCAAAAAACAATCCATAGAGAAAATCTTCTTGACTCTATTAGGTTTTTTTTATAAATTGTAAACAATAGAGATTTCTTATTGATTTTATTAGGTTGCCTTATTCCTTATTGTTTTCATTAGGTTCCTATATGATTATGTGTAAAGCATCTTATTAATTTTTTTAATAAGGAAATCTTCTTGATTTTATTAGATTTCTTGTAGGGATGCCAAACGGGAAATCCCGAACCCGAAAATCCCGGGATTTTCGGGATTTGTAAAATTTAATCCCGGGATTTCTTTTTCGGGATTTCATTGCAGTTTTTATAAAAAGTTATTTTTAAATTAAAACTTTCATTAATTTTATGGTATTTTTTATAATATTTAAAAGTCCCATACAATTTAAAAGTGCAGTTTTAACAATTTAATGACTATTCGTTACATATTTCTTATAAATTAACAACATAAGCAAAATAATTTAACTACTTTCTCACGGCTATTGTCATCAAAGGTGCTAAAATATACAACTAAGAATTATTTTGAAAACAAAATAATAATATGAGCCTTGGAAGGGAAATAACATTTGGAAAATTCATAAGTTTGACAAATTTATTTCGTCTTACTCTATATTATGAGAGCAATTATGAATAAAATTCCACGAGAAATTTTTCCCGGGGAATAATTTCAAACAGTAGCAAATAATAGCGAAAACAAAAAAATCTAATTGGAGAAGGGAGAAATTTATTGCGGAAATTTATTCATAATTGCAGTGTATAACTAACTGAATGTCGACTCCTCAACGCTATAAAAAAATTAGCACTTATCTACTTTTCGGTAGCAATTCAGTACCATTGGCAGCTCCTTAAAATTGAACTAGAATACAATACAAGGCAAGTGCAAACTTTTTGTTGTCGCGTTAACGTAAACGTAAGAAATATTTACCGGATACTGAGTTTCGTCTTTCAAAAGTCCATAGATATGTAAGTATGTTCGTGTTGGTTAAGATTATATAAAAAATGTACATATGTATATTGAAAACTAAAACAAATTTTCATATTAGTTATGGTTTTCGGTATAAATTCTCTAACATCAAATGTGATTGATCAACTTAAAAATAGATGAGAAAAATTCTTTTGATTTTTATTTTTTTCTCCTATTAGAAAATTGTTAACTTTAAAGACAATTGTATTATGATATATTATAAGTATAAAAACTTTTAAAATGCATAAAATTTGTTATTAAAGTAATATTTATTAAAAATCGAATCCGAATCGAAAAATATTAAAGGTTAAAAATTATCCAATACTGTTACAGATATATTATTTAGTAACTGATAAGACAAGAAATGGCAATTTGTTTTGAATCTAACTATATATATATATATATATATATATATATATATATATATATATATATATATATATATATATAGTTTTCTTTGTATCGCCCTTCACTTACATACTTCCTGTTTTCAACTATTTCAAACACACATCAACTCCTTTCATTCTCAGTTATTTTAATACTCCAACCATTCCGAGAATCTAATAATAGTTATTTACTTTATAAAAAAAAATTCAATTAGTTTGCCGTAAAAAAATTAAATTAGTTACTAATTTATTTAATGTGCCAACATTTACTAATTTTATATAATTACAATAATCTATTGAGTTTTTTGACTTGAAAAACAAAATAAATAAATTCAAGATTAGCAACATGAATGATAGCGAACTTGTGGAAATACTATAATAAAATAGAAAATCTAGAATTACAGCAAAAGTCAGATTACAACATTAATTTGTTGAAGGAAATAAAAAATTACAGCGAGAGTTTTTTTTTGTTTATCCCACACATTAATTTCAGCACAGAACAATTTTTGAAATTGTCTAAAAGAAAATGCAATACAAAAAATAAGGAATTACGTGCAATTTCAAATACACTTAAATAAAAAATTTTGCATTAATATATATAAATATAAAGTTGGAAAAAAATATATTGAAGAAATTTTAAGTTTTTCTAATAATTTTTATTATTTTATTATTTATTTCCTTGATATAAAAATTATATAAAATATAACATTAATATATACATTGATAGCACTGGCAGCCAAGGTAATCGGCTATTATAATAATTTTTAAAATCATCGTGTTTTACTTAGAACATATTTTTTAAATAAATAAATTCAATGATTTCTTATTTCTCATTTTTCAATACCAAACGGCTTAGTCTCTATTGTGATGTGAAAGAAAAGTGGTACCAAATAAAGCAATTAGTACTCGTTAACCCTTCGCATTTCATATTTGCCTTTTCGTCAAGTCTGGTAGCACTCTGTAATACGAAAGATGTTAAAATCCAAGAAAACATGCAGGTAACTTTCGGTATAATCAAGTCTTTAGCTCTTTATTTATCTCTTTCTCTCTATCACTGTCTCTTTCTATCTCTATATCTATATATCTCTCTCTCTCTCTGGTATAAGCTCAGACTTAAAACGAAAAAATAATAAATTCAGTGAAGTGGGACTTAGACCCGCGCACGAAGGGTTCCGTACGGACACGAGATATGTAATTCAATACGAACTTTAGCCAATATAAAATATAGTTATGGCATTTTTTTCCGTTTTTGGGTTTTAATCGTTTTTTAGTTTTGGTGTTTGTTGCGTTTATTGGCGCTTTTTTAGGGTTCCGTACACCAAAGGTGAAAAAAGGAACTCTATTGTTTTCGATCCGCTGTCCGTCTGTCCGTCACACGGTATTTTCTCAAGAACCGTAAGAGCTACGGACCTGAAATTTGGACAGAGTATGTAGAACCTTGGCCACTACAACAACAAATACATGAGAATTAGAAATTAAAGGGTGCTCCAAAACGAGCGACGAAAAATTTTAAAATCTCATGTAATATACATACAATTGTATGTACATATGTATATTATATACACTTGAAATTTGTAAAATTAATGTATTCTTATATAGACTACAACAATAAACATCAAAATATTAAAAAATTTAAATTCAAGGGTGGTCCATCAGTTAATGCAATTTTGACTATGTAATTTTGACAAATTACTATATCTTGGAGACCGTAAGAAAATGAAATGTCTTGAAAATTTCAAAAACAGTAAAACTAAAAAATCCGAAAATTATAAAATCGCCAAACCGAAAAAAATCGCCAAAACCTGAAAAAATCGCCAAAATTTAAAAAAAATCTCCAAATTCGAAAAAATCGTTTAAATGAAAAAAAATCGCCAATATGAAAAAAACGCCAAAAACCGAAAAAAATCGCCGAAACGCGAAAAATGCGCCAAAACCAAAATAATTGTTTATGTGAAAAAAAAATCGCCAAAAAGGAAAAAAATCGCCAAAATTTAAAATAAACGCCAAAAACCGAAAAAAATCCTCAAAACGAAAAAAAGTGCCAAAACTAAAAAAAAATCGCCAATAAAAAAAAAATCACCTGTATGAAAAAAACGCCAAAATTAAAAAAAATCACCAAAATAAAAAAATCGCTGAAAAAACAACGTTAAAATAATAAAAATCGCCAAAATTAAAAAAACTTCAAAAACCAAAAAAAAAAATCGTCAAAACGTGAAAAAGTGCCAAAACTCAGAAAGCGCCAATAAATTCAAAAAACCCCCACACTAAAAAAAAACGCTTAAAACCGAAAAAACCCAAAAACGAAAAAAATGCCAAAACTATAGTTATAGGCTAAAGGCACTTCACTGAATTTATTAGTTTTTGGTACTTTTTTTCTCGTTTTCTGATTTTTTAATTTTAACGATTGTTTTCATATATGCGATTTTGTTTTTGTTTTGGAGATTTTTTGGGTTTTTGGCGTTTTTTTTCAATTTGATGATTTTTTTCATATTGTCGATTTTTTTCATATAAACAATTAATTTATTTTAAACGCATTTTTCGCGTTTTGGCGATTTTTTTTGGGTTTTTTGCGTTTTTTTTTTATTTTGGCGATTTTTTTCATTTGGGCGATTTTTTCGAATTTGGCGATTTATTTTAGTGTTAGATTTTTTTTTTAATTTTGGCGATTTTTTTCGTTTTAATTGTTTTTTAGTTTTGGTGTTTGTTGCGTTTATTGGCGCTTTTTTAGTTTTGGTACTTTTTTTTCTCGTTTTGTCGATTTTTTAATTTTGGCGATTTTTTTCATACACGCGATTTTTTTGTTTAGGCGATTTTTTCGGTTTTTCGCTTTTTTTTTCAATTTGACGATTTTTTTTTTCATATTGGCGATTTATTTTTTTTGTCGATTTTTTGTTTCATATAAACAAGTATTGACGCATTTTTGGCGTTTTGCTGATTTTTTGGAGTTTTTGGCGTTTTTTTCATTTTGGCGATATTTTTCATTTGGGCGATTTTTTCGAATTTGCCCATTTTCTTTTAGTGTTAGAAATTTTTTGTTAATTTTGGCGATTTTGTTCGTTTTGGCTCTTTTTTTCTCGTTTTGGAAATTTTTTCAGTTTTTGGAGGTTATTTTAATTTTGGCGACTTTTTTTCATTAAGGCGATTTTTTTATTACGTCGATTTTTTCGGTTTTTGGAGTTTTTTTAATTTGGCGACTTTTTTATTTTTAAGCTTTTTTAGTTTTGACCCTTTTTTTCTCATTTTGGCGATTTTTTCGGTTTTTGGCATTTTTTCAATTTGACGATTTTTTTCATTTTGGCGACTTATTTTATTGTGGCGATTTTTTTTCATATAAACAATTATTTTAGTTTTGACGCATTTTTCGCGTTTTGGCGATGTTTTTTTTTTGGTTTTTGGCGTTTTTTTCATTCTGGCGATTTTTTCACTTGGGCGATTTTTTCAATTTTGACGATTTATTTTAGTGTTAGATTTTCTTTTTAATTATGGCGATTTTTTTCGTTTTGGCGATTTTTTTTTTGGTTTGGCGATTTTATAATTTTCGGATTTTTTAGTTTTACAGTTTTTCAAAATTTCAAGAGTTTACGTCCTACGGTTTCCAAGATATAGCATGTATTTGTTGCTGTAGCGGACAAGGTTTTATATACTCTGTCCAAATTTTAGGTCCGTAGCTCTTACGGTTCCTGATAAAATAGCGAGTGACAGTAATGGAAATGGTAATAGAGATGTAATGTAACGTAACATACTTTTCATATAGAAATATTGATCAGCTGTTTGCTACTGTTACTTTAGATTACAGTCGGCTAACTGAGCTTTTAAAGTGTGATAAACCCGTCGAATGCCGAGTACACATCTGGCATTTCTTGTGTTGTCAGTTTCAAAATGTGTAGAATGCAGTTCGCATTAAATTTTTTGTATGGAAAGCAATGCCACACAATGAAAAATATTGGAAATCATAAATTTTGCCAGTAGTAAAAACTAATGCGATGTCACAAAATGTCACATTGTGTGCACTCGACATACGTCAAATAGGACCAGCTCCTTAAATACCCTACTCCGACTTGTAAAAGCTTTTAATATAAAAATAAAACCAATTTGGAAAAGCCTTTCAAAATAAAAATAATTTAATAAAAATTTTCTCTAAGTGTTGTTGGAAAAAGAAATGCTCTGAACCTTTTTTTATTCGAAATCTGTATTTGTATTTAGAAAAAAAAGCAAACAAAAACAATTTTCTATTTTTTCTATTGCAATGCAACAAAAAATTTGTAGTTAGATGTCCATAGGAGGGTAATATAATAAATAAACAAAGAAAGTAAATAAATTATACAAACATTCACAGATGTTAAAATAAAATTGTTTGATTTGATTATATAATGGGCAATAGCAAAAAAAAAAAAAAAAAAAGAGTTGCCTTAAAGAACACAAATAATTTCGTTAATTTCGTATAACTATTTTAAAATTCCTTTAAAGTTAAAGTTATTTTTTTATTTCTTCATTCACTCACCTTGTTGAAAATAATTCGCTTTCCTCACATACACACACACTAAAGCCATCAATTGCAGTTGCGATAAACGCTGCCGCGTTGATTGTGGCAAGGGCAAAAGATCTCGCAGATTGGCAATTTCAGCATTAATTAAATCTCTACGCAGTTTGGAGGCACCTTTTGTTGATTTGTTGGCATCAAAGCTATAATTTAAATGAAGAAAATATAATTTTTAGCATGTACATAATTATTATTTATAATTATTTGCAAGAGAAAAACTTAAAAGATAAATAAATAAATTCGTAGAATGTCTATAAAATTTACTTTAAAAGCAGCAGACAACTGCTGGTAGATTTGGATATGAATAACAACTAACTGACTACGAGTATTATAAGGGTTTTTTTTCGTTTTAATGAATCATAAAATCAAAATTGGAAACGAGTATTTCCTTTGAATTTAACAATCATTTCACAGGTATTAATTTCATTTTATCAACTTTTTGGGCTACTGTGCGAGGTTTTTAAATTAATGTACATATGCATAAGTATGTGTGTGTACTATATATAAAATGAATGAGAGTGTAAGAACCTGCATGGATTAGCGTTTTAACTAACACACACGAACATCAGTGGCTTATTTTTTTCTCTTTGAAAGTTGGCAATTAATGGCAAGATTGCCAGAGTGTGTTTCGGTTGCTTCCTTTCGCATAAGTTATTTTAAACGTTTTCGGGACATTTTAAAATCGAAAACGAAATTCAAATAAATATTTGATTTTTCTTTATGAATTTTATAATAAACATGGTAAAACTTTAAATTAATGTTTTCTTTTACCAAAAAAGGAGTGAAGCATGATTTTAATGTTGCCACACCCCTGTAAATGCCTTTTTACTCCGCTTATTTATAAATTTTAACAGTCACGCTAAAAAGTCATCGTGTAAATCCTGTATATTGGTGATAATCTTCGTTTCATACTTTGCTCTTATTTCCTTTACTATTTTTAGAAAATTTTTTTTACAAGAAGTCCTTGAGAAACTCTATATTAAAAACCAAAATATCTAAGCGATATTTCTATACTATCCAGCACGTCTTTTACACGGTCGCTTTTCCCCTGCCTGCCTCTTTAATTATTTTCTTTTGCTAACTCGTTTGTCTATAAATTTAAATAAATTCAGTGAAGTGCGATTTTGACCCGCGCACGAAGGGTTCCGTACGGATACGAGATATGTAATTCATTACGAACTTTAGCCAATATAAACTATAGTTTTGGCATTTTTTTCTTTTTTCGGTTTTAAGGCTTGTTTTTAGTTATGGGGTTTTTTGAATTTATTGGCGCTTTCTGAGTTTTGGCACTTTTTTCTCGTTTTGGCGATTTTTTTTTGGTTTTTGAAGTTTTTTTATTTTGGCGATTTTTTTATTTTGGCGACTTTTTTTGGTTTTTGGCGTTTTTGCAATTTGGCGATATTTTTTAATTCTTGGCGTGTTTTTTTCATAATGGCAATTTTTTTCATTTGGGCGATTTTTTTAAGTTTTGGCTCTTTTTCGCATTTTGGCGATTTTTTCGGTTTTTGGCGTTATTTAACTTTGGCGATTTTTTTTAATTTTTCGCGATTTTTTCTAAATTTTTGGCAATTTTTTTCATTTTTGGGATTTTTTTCTTACAATTAATTATTTTGGTTTTGGCGCCTTTTTTCGGTTTTTGGCGTTTTTCCAATTTGACGATTTTTTTTTTTAATTCTTGGCGTTTTTTTTCATAATGGCAATTTTTTTCATTTGGGGGATTTTTTTAAGTTTTGGCTCTTTTTCGCATTTTGGCGATTTTTTCGGTTTTTGGCGTTATTTAACTTTGGCGATTTTTTTAAATTTTTCGCGATTTTTTTTTTAAATTTTGGCAATTTTTTTCATTTTGGAGATTTTTCTTATACAATTATTTATTTTGGTTTTGGCGCCTTTTTCGCGTTTTAGCGATTTTTTTTGTGGTTTTGGCGTTTTTTTTAATTTGGCGATTTTTTTCTTTTATGCCATTTTTTCGAATTCGGCGATTTATTTTAGTGTTAGAAATTTTTTTTTAATTTTGGCGATTTTTTTAAAATTTTTGGCGATTTTTTTTCATTTTGGTGATTTTATAATTTTCAGATTTTTTAGTTTTACCGTTTTTGAAAACTTCAATAGTTTACTACCTCTTACGGTTCCCAATATATAGCAAGTTGTCAAAATTACATATTCAAAATTGCATTAACTGATGGACCACCCTTTAATTTAAATTTTTTAATATTTTAATGTTTATTGTTGTAGTCTATATAAGAATACACTAATATTACAAATTTCAAGTGTCAATATACATATGTACATACAATTGTATGTATATTACATGGGACTTTAACATTTTTGGTTGCTCGTTTTGGAACACCCTTTAATTTTTAATTCTCATGTATTTGTTGTTGTAGTGGCCAAGGTTCTACATACTCTGTCCAAATTTCTGGTCCGTAAGCTCTTATGGTTCCTGAGAAAATACCGTGTGACGGACAGACGGACGGGTTCCTTTTTTCACCTTTGGTGTACGGAACCATAAAAACCTTTATTAGCAGGCCTTTTTTTGACGATATTCTTCATTTCATACTTCACTATTATTTTTTCCTCTCTTACCCAAAAACCAAAAAAAGCAACCTGGCAATCTTATTGTTTCAGTTTTTTTTTTACAAACAATGCCTGCATACTCGCAGCATCGAATTTGGTTGTCTTTCTTGTATTTTCTTTCTTTCTTAATGTCTGGCTGAAATAGAGGGAGGTATCAACGCTGGCGTCTGGCCTCATCAGTTCGAGTACAATTTAAGCAGAAAAGCAAAACATTGATGTATCACAAAAATTCACAAGCGCTGCATTGTTTTAAGACAAGAAATTGTTCGCAAAAAAAGAAAAAAAACCAAAAAGAAACAACATAAAATCCACATAGAATTCCATATGAAGAATTATAGGCAGCTTATTTTAGTTTTCATTTGAGTATTTTTTTAAGTTTTTATATTATTAAAGCCTTTGGGTGGTTTTGATGATGGGACTTGCAGCAAGTAGCAGCACTGCAGCTTGCAACGGCATAACTAAAGTTTGCCTTTCTTTATGCATGCGTTAAAGTAGCTGCCTGCAAAGATTCCTATTAGTATTAAATATTTTTTTTTATTTTTTGGTTTTAAATTACTTTTATTTACACTTTTCCCACGCTACAAATTCTTAATATTTATAGATTGTAGAGTTTTAGGCAAAAACTTAAAGCAAGAATGTATGCCTGTAATATGTCTTCATGTTAACAATTTGTAATATTGATTTTTTTTTTTGAAAAGGGAATTTAAAAATTACTAGAGCACATAAAAATTGTTTTTTTTCTCTCCAGCAGGCTTATGCCTCATCGTCTGCTAAAAGAATTATGTGCATCTTGCATTTAGCGAACATTATCTTGTCAAATTATTTCCCATATCTGTTTTTTATTGTTTAGTAATTATACCAAATATTAACGCATAACTTTTTATGGATTAAAGAATACAATTTTTATATACACAAAAAATAAGAAACACCATAAAAACCGCGTTTTTGTAGGCGCTGCAAAGTTATGCAGGTAATGAAGTTGCTCATTGGTTTTCCCATTAAATTATTATGTTCATTAGTTTAAGGGAAGTGTATGGAGGAAAGTTCTGGGAATTTTCTTTATATCCACAAAATTTTTACAGACACATTTTGGAGCACATTATTA
Source organism: Tachina fera (assembly GCA_905220375.1). Classification (NCBI taxonomy): domain Eukaryota; kingdom Metazoa; phylum Arthropoda; class Insecta; order Diptera; family Tachinidae; genus Tachina; species Tachina fera. The sequence goes on from LR999963.1 coordinate 186,330,378, forward strand.
GCAATAACATCTTTGATGCCGGTAGAGGTCGTTTAAAATTTATTGTTTGTTAGGTATGACTAAGTATGTTTTATCAAACAAAATTATGTAACTGAAGAGTTAAAATTTTTAATAGGCTTGGGCATAAAAGAACAGCTTGGTAATTCCATTACATTCTGTTTAAAATAATTTTTTGCGCGCAAGAAAGGATTTTATTTTCATTTACGCTTGATACATTTAGTTCTGAATCGTACTTGTTTTTGTTCCGAATAAAAAGATTTCTCAAGGCCTTCAAAACTATCAATGGGCGCATTCATAAGACGTAACTGTTGCGCAACCGTTGAGTGTTTGTCTTAGCAACGCATAGTTGGGTAGTTTCACTCCACTCAACAGTTGAGTAATTGCTGCCATTTTTTTCATCGTAATTTTTTTTCGCTACCTATAGTCAACATGTTGTGCTCAACCTGAACAGCTGGTCGAAGAGACTTATGCCGTTTATACTCTAATGCAAGGCTGCTTTGTTAGGTGCCGGCTGCAAATATTTGTTAAATTTTACATTTAAAATGCGATAAAGGAAGGAAACAAAGGAATTAAATTAAATTATAATTTCATCAAACATATGGATGTTTATGATGCTGTCTATTTACATATATTATATATTACATATTTAATTCACTATTGCGTTTAAAGATTTTTCAAGAACATGGCGGCTTAGCGTTAAAATATAAATACTATGGGCGCAGTATTGCGGAGCAAATTTTAATGTAAAAACGGAACAGTCCTGTCCTGCTGACTTCATAATATATTTTGTGTCGTACTTATTAATTTAGCCAATCTAAATAATTTTCTTTGTTCCTCTTTTATTCCTTTTCAATTGTTTACATTCAACAGCTGTTAATTTTGCAGTACATCCATCAAGCCATTTCTAAGAAGTAACTGTTGGGGCCAACAGTTGCCAACAGTTGAGCTCAACAGCTACGTCTTATGAATGCGCCCAATGATGATCACTTCATTGGACCCGAAATTGTGGTAACAAACCATTTTCACCATTTATTAAAAATTGGAAACTGCAGCTAATCCCAACCCTACATGAAATTAAAGACAGAAACTAAAACAAATAAAATTTTTCAACTTACACACTTGAAAAATTTTATATAGAATTTACAGTTACAGGTGCTGCATTGTTTCGCGTTTTGGAGCATTGTTCTTAGAACGTTTATTGCTAATTATTAATTTGGTTAAAAAAATTAGGTTAGGTTAGGCTAATCGGGGTGTTCCAAATACCTCACATAGATCGTGATAACCATCTTCTAGCTTCTTGTCAGCGATGCCATCAGCTGACAAGAAGCCTGCAAATATGGCAGCTTTATTGGTGGTGCCCTTTACGAATGACTCCCACATAGATTTAAAAAACCTTAGCAGCCTGCACAGTCTCACTCTCGCTACAAGTTTTAAACTCAGTTTTAACCAACTACTAAGTCCTAGCGTTATTTTTAATGTGAATTTTCGTGGCAAAACTCCTTAAGATCATGTTAAATTTTGCCACTTATGCTAACTTCATGCCAGTTTTTGCTTATACATATGGCCGTAGATATCCTAACGTCTCAGTTTTTTCAGACGATCTTGGCATAGAATGCTCATACAGTCTCCCTAGCAAAGCAGGATAAAGTCGGTATCTTTCTCGACAGCCAAGTAGCGCTTCCATCCTTAAGATCATATACCACTGCCTCTATTCTAAAGGGTGTTTTTTTTATAGAGTGACACAAGTTTAAATCATAATAGAACAAGGAAATATTTATTTATTTATTAAACATATTAATACAAAGTAAATTTCCATAATAAGGTGTTGCACAAATATGGGCGGAGTAACGTAGATCATATGCCCAAGATGGTATTAACAGTATTTTAAAAGGTTTTGTGACTGACTGTACACGACCTATGCCTTCACATAGGAAGTAGGCAACGTGGTTATAAAAGAAATTCTACAAAAAACCGCAAGATTATACGATTATCCGTGACAGATCAGTCAACCAGTGCGAGCGAGACGAAAAACTCTCGAAGGCCAAACAACACACACAAGCCTGACCGCACTTAAAAAATAATTACGATGACGCGAGAGATGTTCCCCGACCCAGAGCTGCTTAACGACTGACAAGGAAATGTATTTTTAATAGCAATCAAACGGGCTTTATTGGAAATAAAATTTTATTAAATTAATGTTATTAATGTTAATGTTAAAAAGGATTTCTGCCATGTGGCCGCTATGGCTGGCGCGTGTGAGGTGCAATCTGGAGCACCTATTTAAAAAAAAAAGAATTTGGTAGCAATTGAGGCCGTATTTTGATGATAGCTCTTCGAATATTTATTTTCAGGTGTTCCAATTAATTGGGCCTTTATTTGAAATTATTTTTTCATCAAAAGTTTCTTTGAGTAAATCAATTATAGCGCCCGCTATGTCCGGGGAAGCCAATTTAATTTAATTTATATACAAACATTTTTCTGATGTCTATGTCAACCACATGTAAGTTAAATAATTAATAAAATACAATTATTATTACATTAAATTAAATTCATGTGGATCTAACCTGAAATAACTTTGATTCAAAGTGATTCTTCGTTTTGATTTTAACAGTGCTTAATTGTAAATTCAACGTGAAATAAAGTTATTTCAAAAGGAATTTTTTTTAAATTACTATAAATCATGTTAAATTAACATGAAACACACATGAAGCAAAATTATTGCCAAAAAAATTTTAAATTAACCCTATTTTTAACGATTCTACATTGTTTTTTTTTCTATGTGCACGTAAACCAAACAACAAGCAGTGCCCAGTTAATACCACCCTTGGGATTCTCATCTCACCATTTTTGCCCCCACCATTTTCATCAATTAACACAAAGCGAATTGAGGTTTAGATCTTTATTATCAAGTTAAAAATTTCAATTTTTTGTGTTAAGACGTTGTTCGACTAAGTGAGTAAATATCATGTATATCACTTTCAAGTGCCTTAGATTGGCCACTCCAGTCTTTTATAATTTAACGCTGTTTTAATATTTTTTTTTTATAAAAAAAGGTGTACATCATTTTTCTTAAAATACAACAAAAATAATAATAAAATAAAAAATAAAAAGCATAGCGGCGTAACACCGGTAGCAATATCGACGTCATCATCACCATGGTCTTCATTATGGGGATCAACAACAACATTTTGTTGTTGCTGTTTTTGTTGTTGTTGTTTTAGGAAATTTTTGTGTTGCCACAAACGAGATGTATCTATCACTCAGTCAGTCACTCGCCCAGCTTGGTGGTAAATAAAAGAAGCAATATGCAAAAAGAGCTCTAGACATATCAGCAAAGACAACAACAAACAGCGAAACCAGCAGCAACCCCACTACGAAGAAAAACCGATTGCTAAATAAGTATGTTTATTGATAAAAAAATAAAACCTTAAGAAAAGTAGCAACTGGAAGATATTGCTGTGTTGCTATGTTGTTGTTGGTGTTTACAATGCAAGCGACGGCGACGTCGTCGGTGACTCTAGAAAAATATAGTGTTTAGCTGTTGTTCTTGTTTTATTTTTCAAACTCTCACACTTTTATTTCGGATGCTGCTGCTGCTGCTGCATCACTATTGTTGCTGTCTGCAGTTCTTCTTTCGTTATTTTTGGGGTTTTCATCGCCAATCACTGGCACTATACGTAGCTGTGGTGGTCAATTATCTTTTGTTATGTTGTTTTGCTACCGGTATTAAGTTTAAGTTGGCATTTTACAGCTTACGAGTATAATGAAATTTATGGATTTATGAGCGCTGTTCTTGGGAACACCAACTTTGATGGCAATGAAATGCTGCGCAAGCAGTAGAAGTACAATTTCTCTCATAATTTTTTTTATATTTTTTATATTTTTTTTTGCCTTAAAGTTAAAGAATAAGAAGCATAAAAATAAAACCGTGGTAGCTGTATGCCATAGTTTGACTACCACAATTCTCAAAAAAACTAACGTTTACGCGTGATATTGATCGGCGCTTGGATGCACACATAATCTGTAGCTTTTTTGGTTTTTTTTGGGTTTGATTTTTGTGGTCTGCATAAACCAAAGAAGTTCTTAATAACGGATTTGATGGTGGTACGAGTGTTTTCCTTATGTGTTGTTTGTGTTGCTGGTTCATGCTACTTACTTATTTATTTCATCATATTTTTTTTATTATTAGTAATTTTTACTTGCTACTGGGCAAAATATTTTGTAAATCTCAAATTTATGTTGTCTGTCTGTCTGTCTGCCTGTCTGTCCGTCTGCATGTTGTATTTGTGCTACGTGCATTTGTTGTATGCATATTGGCTCATATTTATGTATGTTCGTTTTTTTTGTAGCTACAGCTACTGTTTGCTATTTATTGGTTGAAATTTCTGATGTTTTTGCGATGATTGCTTTAATTTGCGTGCGAAAGTTTTTAATAAAATCTGGAGAGAAAAACAGTATGAAAATACAAATTGTGGGCATATAGTAATTTTTTGTTTTGTTTTGTTTTGCAAGCAAAGTACATTATTTACAATGTTCCCATGACTCTTTTCTGGCTTTTCATTTTATCTTATAAAGGTAATAATTTTGTAGGCGACCATAGAATTTTTTTTTTTTTTTTTTTTTGCTTTTCAAAAGAAGTGAACATTTTTCTGTTAGTATTTTAATACATCAGTTCCTTTTAGTTTTACATTAAAGTAAAAATAAATTCTTGATAAGATAAAGAAAAAATTTTAAAATTTTGCTTTAAGCAAGCAATATGAAATTAAAGAAAAAATAAATAATTTTTTTTCTAAATCCTGCAAGTTGGAAATAATTCACATATGCTTTTTAAAAAAATCATGTTTAATTTTATTCAATTTGTAAAAATTTTTCCATGTTAAAGCCTGGTACGGAGTTCATACGGAATATCACGTTTGTAAATTTACATTTATTTCTACACGGAATTATTAATTATGTAGAATTATGTTTGCATAAACACAAATTCATTTATTATTATTACAAAAATTACTTAGAATTTGATGAACATTAGAATTGTCAAAAATCCCGCGACCAAACAATTGTATGAACATTAATTTTTGTTTTAGTTGCCTAAAGAAAATCTCCACTTATATTTATAACATCCTTAAGATAGGCAATATATTTAAAAAAAATTCCGTGTATTTTTCTATTGAAAATTTCTTTATGAAATTTACCAACCTGTGCCTCGTTTCTGTAAGGAATGTGAGAACTTTTCGAGTCGAAAAAATTATCATCCTGTGAAACACAGGGTGAGTGAGAAAAAAACTGTATTTTTTGATATTTTTTGTAAGTTATGTGAGTAACCTTGTGTCAAATTGGACAACCAATATAATTATTTAATTTTTCTCGATGCGAGAACTTCTCACAAGTTACAGAAATGGGGTACTGAATTTCCGTATTTTTTTTACATGCAGTTTGTATGAGTACCTGAAATTCCGTATGAACTTCGTACAAGTCTTAAATAGCCCACCAATTACTTGCGCTTGGAATTGCCAGATTTGAAACGTATCGTAAAACTCCACATCTGGCAACATGATCACGACGGTTCAGATACGAAGATAGTTTTTTGGCTCAATGGGTACGTCAACAAACGGAATTGCAGAATTTGGTGTCAAGAGCAGCCAGAGGCACTTAGAGCCCGTTTATATGAAGGGTGACATAGCTACGACACGTTGCCTGCGACTCGTGTTTGTTGGGTAAAAGTGAAGAGAATCTTACGGGGTAGTAAAAGTCGCTCATACTCATGAATCAAAAAAAAAAAACGAGATTGCACACTCAGCCGTTCAAAAAAATCTAGAATACACACATGTGTTTGTTTTAAAAAGTATGTGTGAGAGAGAGAGAGAGAGAGAGAGCACATTTCTCAAGCAAATGTATGTACTTTGTTTACAACAAATTTCTATATCTACGTCACGAGCAGAAAGTAAAATAACGGACCTGCGCAATGCGCAATTTTGTTTTCTTGAATCATGGTGTGTACTGGGAATTGAAGCGAAAATATTATCTCTTCTCTCTCATATATTTCTTTCTAGACAAATTTTTTATAACATGCACGAAATAAACAGTTATAATATAAGAATTATTGTACATATTTTGTTAGTAAATAAAAAATAAAATAAAAATATATGAACATATTAATTCTACATTTCCCAAACTAACAATTATTTCTTTTATGTTTACGAATGAACGACAAAAAGTCTTCATTTAAGAAGTGATTCCAAAAGAAAACGTAACCGTTGTTGCAGCTAGGTTACCCTTCATATAAACGAGCTCTTTAAGAGCTAGCAACGCATCCTAAAAGATGCACCGTTTGGTGCGGTTTGTGGGCCGGCGGCATCATTCTTCAGGAACGATGAAGACCGCAACTGCTACAGTCAATGAAGTAAAGGTTCAATTAAATGTTCCATAATCATAATCATATAAAACATATGATCAAACAAATTTATGGGCAACGTTTTTTTGACTTAGCATAACGCTAAACCCTTCGTCACCATAACTATAGAAAGCAACTTGATTTTTGTTTTTTGTCCTAACCATAAACCGTTGTTTTTTTTTGGTTATACTATTTGGTATTGCAGTTTTGAATTTAATAAACATAAACAGCTGTTTATTGTGAAACAAAAATATATCTATGATTAAGGTAATGTTTATTATGACATGACACGTCCGATTGAACCTTAAGGTACCATGCGATGATTACCAATTATTTTTTTGACCAAAATGGATGGTGCCATATGCTACACAATACGCAATCCATGAACGTATTTAGAGGTGAGTTTAGTGAGCAATCAATCTCATGTTTTGTGCATTGGCCGCCAAGATCATACGATTTGACTCTAGTAGCCTATTTGTTCTGAGGATGCGTGAAGTCTCTCCGATACAGGGACAAGCCAGCCACAATTAAAGCCTTGGAAAAAAAACATTACAGCTGCCATTAGTAGAATTTGTTCATGTTTGCCAAAATTTGAGCAGCGCTGATACAGCCACTGGCAAACTTTATATGAAATAATCTTTAAAAAGTAAATGGCAGACATTAATTTTTCGCTCCAAATATATCTGTGGCAAAAATGAAAAAGTTCTTAAATCGAGATAAGCTGATTTTGAGTTAATGATATCTCCATAATATGCATATTCGAAAATACCCCTGGTCAAAATCTTAGTTAATTTATGTGATTTTTCAGGAAGTTATAACACTATGAGTTGCAACTTATATTTTTTAGACTTCTAATCTCATTTGGAATAAGAGCTTAATTTAGGTTATACTTTGCCATATTTCAACTTAAATGTATTACTTATAGTTTGTAGAACAATGTTTGTTTAAAAAAAAATAAAGATTAGCTGAGAACTTCTCAATTTAACTGTAAAAGAAATAAATTTCTAAAAATCGACTTGAAAGCTTAAAAGTGCTCTCCTGCAAAACAGTAAAATATGACTTAAGCACTTCTTGCTTATACTCACAGATTTCAATAAAAAAGTATGTATATATTCTACCACATATCGCTTACGATTAAATCGACAATATTGCTCGATATGTCTCCAAAATTCGAAATTCCATTTAAACGTCTGAAATAAGTCAAAACTGTAAAAACGAGGGAAGAATTCACTATCTCTGAAGTCATAAATTAATGTGTAATTTCTGTCATATATACAATGGCAATATGTATAACTTTATTAGTAATTTTGAAATAGAACTCAAAAAGAAATAAAAACAAGTTAAAAATTAAAGGCTTAAAATTAATTTTTTTGTAATATATTACGATTACAAAAAAATGAATACTGACCGTTTAAAAAATTAAGTAACACTTATTGTTAACTAACGTTAAAAAATTTAAATTCATTTATGATAAAAGCGCGTTTCGAAATCACATTTTTATCACAATGACTTTTAAAAATGCTTATATTCCTATAAAATAACAAATTGAATAAATTAATTATTTATAATGATGCCATTTATAAACAAGAACCTAAAATTTTAAAAAAGCTGCACTGATGTTCTATCCCATCAAATTTGTAAGCAGTAGCATTAATATTTTAAATAAGATATTCAAGCTCATTTACTACAAATTAAAATTACATCATCATCTCAAAGCTATTCTCGACCTTAGTCTAATTTAAAAAAATAAAGAAAGAAGAAAAGACAAAAAGCAATATTTATTTATGTGCATAGAACATAATAATATTTCTAAGACAAGTAATATCGGGACCTAACTAATACTTTAAAAGCATTGAAAACTTATTCCTTTAAATTAATTTTTTCTTTTAAACTGCGAAATTAAATTGATAAATATGAATAAAGAAATAACGAAAGAAAAATTTATATTAAAATTAAAAATTTGTAGATCAAAAAATTCCACCAAAATCGGACAATAATTACACGGACGTCTCGTGCATATATGTATGTACATACATATGCACTCATACACATATGCCCACATCCATACATACATATGAGTGTGCATATGCACATAACTGCATTTGCACACAATATCTTCATACGGACATAAGTACACACACGCATAAATTTATGCAACAAGTCATGTACATTCGCAGATCCAAGCATACGCGTAAAATCATTGATGTGTGTGACATATTACAACAAAACCGACAACTACAACAACAACGCAACGGTGAGTCTGCTTATCCCCAATGACGCCGTCACATCTCATGTGGAGTTCAACAACAACAGCCAGAGAGACACAAACACTTGTGTATGTACATATGTATGTATGTAAATACACACTTTCTTCCTCACATATTTTCACTAGTTGTTCGGTTAGTTTTTCATTCGTACGATTTTATGTATATGCTCGTGCTTTTTTTTACAAAAATAAATAAATGTGTGATTGTTTGATTCGATATTGGAAGTGTGTATGTGTGTGTGTGTGAGCGCGCGTGTATGTGCGATGGAGACTGAGTATTTTAGTTATTGTTTTTGTATTTATATCGGCGGCAGTCTTCGACCAATTAGTTCGTTGCTATGTTTATATGTATGAATGTTTACTTGATAAATTGTTGAAGCGTGTGTCTGTTGTCATGTCATGACGCAGTCAATTGAAATTCGTCAACACAGAAAATGTTAGCAGTAAACGCATACATACATGGACACATTCAATCATACTTATGTAGGTGAAGTATGTAAATGCACACATGAACGATTGTGCATAAAATGCATTAAGTACATGCATACAACCAAAAAGAAAAATGCAAAAAATATATATGTATGTACAGTGGAATCCAGATAAAGGCCCAACTATGATATGAATAAGCGAACTTAAGCAACTGTGCGGTTACATATAAAACGTATGTATGTGTATAATGTACTTATGGAACTTTTCGTCAAGTTTTGTCAAATGTCATTTGATTAAGCTAAGTGCCAAACTGAACGCACATTCCGTACGGAAAACACTGTTTGTGCATCTTTTAAACTCAAGCAAACAGCATCAGATAATAGTCATTCACTATAAATATTTTTTTATTCTTTCTTCTTTTAAACTCAGAAAATAAAGCAAAACTTTTATTTTCATTCTTTGTTTTACAATGTACATATATACATACATATACACACATACGCATGTGTTTATTTATGTACTATATTCATTGTTGTACTTTTTAGTAGGCAAAATAAATAAAACAATTAATAAAGCGATACATATAATTATTTGTGATTTTTTAATAGATTAGCACGTTCCAACAAATATTTTGGATTGAATTGCATTCATTTAGTAGTTATAACAAGAAACAAAATTACTAAAAAATTGTGAACAATGCCTACATATATGTGCAGCTGTGGCTAAAGATTTCTTGAGTGCATGTAAGTACATTGTGGCCACCTAATAGTCACATCTGAATTGCTTAAGTAATTGACAGACTTATCGTTCAATTCTGGCATTAGCTTTTTTTTTAAAAAGAGAAATAACACTCAGGTAATGAATGCCCACTACTACTTCTTTTGGAAAGGGATAGTGATATAGAAGACAGGTCGTGAAGGAAGAAACCTTCTTTCTTTTTACAACTCTACGTTTTGCACATTATAATGCAGAGTTGCAGCGCCTCTGGTTTCAATGAGGAGCATAAATTTTTTTCGAAGCTGTGTTTAGTAGCAATTTTTATTCGTTATTTAACTTCGCCGATGATTCTGCTACACAATACACAAAGGAGGGCGCTCTGATGTTACATTAGGATTAGTATCTGCTGAAGTCGGTATAGTTCAGTGAGAAGTGACTGCCTTCATCACTTGAAATATCCTACAACAACTGACACAAAGGGACACTAATGCACATTGAACCCAGGATCTTCGTTTTTTTAGTCAACGTGCTAACTACTTCAGCCAACGCCACCCCCAGTCAGCTTATTCATATTATAGGTGGGCCTTAAGGCATATGACTTTTTGGAGGTTATTCTTTAAATACATTAATATATCGACGGCTCCAGTATATACAGTTTTGAGATAAACGCCTTCAAAGTTTCTTGGTGATATCTTGGGAACGTTATGAGATAGAAACTTGAGACTTTTTGTAATCATATAATAATTGCAATAGAATGTTTTGAGCTTATTTGAACTTTATAATAACTTTATGGAAGATCATAGTTACAAGTGACTTAGAATACTTAAGATTGTCCTCTAAGTAGACTTCTCACCTACAAGGGTCCTCTAAGTACATATAGCATGTTTCAGTTTAGAAAAAAATTTAAATTAATTTTATTTCACTACTTAATTTCAAACTAAATCATGCTAAGTGTACTTAAAAGATATAAAAATGGAGGTTTTTTAAACTTGACAAATTATGCTAAGTAACTTTTAATAGAATAGTCCGAATACTATCAAAATGTGACAGAATCTAAGTTAATAAATGATAAATTCAGAAATGCTATTCCCAGCATAACATGCTACGTCGACTTAGCATGTTTTGGAATGGGACCGTAGATATGAAATAATTTTTTTGTTCTATATTTGAATATATCTACATATGTAAATACATACATACATGTGTATGTATGTATGTAGGTGTGTTTTTCATTTGAGTAATATCCCTGCCGGAGAATGTGCACATTGTGGTTGACTACAAAAATAATTAACTTATAATTAACTTTTCTTAGACTGACTAAAAGCTAATTGCAATGTCATCCAGAAAAAACACAAAGTTAATTCTTAAGTTGAGTACGTAATCGAATTTAGTGAGAGCCAACAAATTTATTCTCAGCTACTTTTAAACTCATTTAAGAGCCATTATTACAACTTAAAGTTAGTTAAAAGTTGGAAAACTCTATTCATTATTATAAACTTAATTTAATTTACCAGGAAGGATAGGTCTTACTTTAGGTTAAGCTAAAATTGTACTGATGGAAAACTTTTTATATTAACAATTTACTGACTGCCAGGTGACATAAAAAATCAACTTTAAGCTAGTTAAAGAGTAATGCATATTGACACAATTGATTACAATGTTGAAAAGTAATCCAAGTGTCAGTCAGCCCAAGTTGGAAAATAGTTAAGTTAAAGTTAGTTTAAAGTTAACGGAATTTCCGACAGGGTATATGTATATATATGTATGTATATATCTATATGTATATTCTGTTTGCGTATTATAATATTGACTACCTGTCTATTTTTATATTGCCTTTTAATATTTTATTAATAAATATTTAACTTAAGATCTTATAAAAAATAAACATAATATGAATATGTTAAGCAATTGTTTTATTTTTAAACTGACGGTAGGTATTTGTTTTATACTTTTGCTTTACCTAAATAATTTTATACAATAATATTTTATTATTACTGACATTGAGTTAGTTTTATATGGATTATTTACTGAATAAACAAATGAGAAAAAAGTTAATCATTAATATTAATAGGAATACTCTAGCACACTATCCAAAAATTTTATTATCCATCAATCAATGCAATTTAAACAGCTGAAAAAATTTTCTCCAATTAGCATATTTGATTGAAAGAAATATACAAACACTAAAAATTTAATTGAATCAATTAAACTTTTGTTTAGAAATTCAATTGATTAAGGGCTAATTGTTAGATTCGAGACTCAACTGAGTTTCTTTCTCTAATTAGCTAATCCAAAGATTAACTTAATCTCACATTAATTGAGTGGTAGCTTGAACTTCTTTTATATGTAGTATTACCATACTGAGAAACAAAATATGTAGTGGCAACATTTTAAATGCAAAAGTCATGATTTGATTTTTTATGGGAAGAAGAAGAAACGGTCTAATTTTATTATTTACAAGTAAAATATTGTGCGTTTCTTTATGAATTTTTTAATTATTTTATCATATAATTTTTAAAAAAAGTTATATGTTGCACAAGTGTAGGTTTAAACAAACACGATTTGTCGCTTAAAAAGTAAAACCATATAATCAATTACCCAAAAACCACAAATGAAGATTAAGGTTAACTTAAGATCTAATCTTGAACTCAAAAATCGCCCTAAAAGTTTAGTTAAAAATTTAATTGAGTGAACTAAACTTTTGTTTAAAAATTTAATTAATTAAAAAGTAACATTTAAGAAATTTATTATTCGACATATTGTCATAATTATATTTTAATTTGAAATTTATTTGCTTTTGGTTTAGCTTGGTCTATATACGTATTTCATTGGCGCTTGAACCAAATCATCAGTAGACTTCAACCACAAATTTTTAACAGTCACAAACCTCTTACTTGTATGAGTTTCAAAGCCTACTAAGCTTATTTTGTCTTTGTGATTTTCAAAAATAATATTATTTTATGAATTCTCATATAGTTTTTGAAAGTCTGTGCATAAAGTAAGAGGTTTGTGACTGTTCAAAATTTGTGGTTGAAGTCTACTGATGATTTGGTTCAAGCGCCATTGAAATACGTATATAGACCAAGCTAAACCACCAGCAAATAAATTTCAAATTAATTAAAAAGTTTAATTTACACAAAAGAATTATAATTATTTATTTTTTTTTTTCAATTAAAGGTGTTGATTGAAAAAATATTGTTTTCTATGATTGAGGAAAATGAAATTTTTCCCAAGTCTTATACGTACTTATTTAATTTATTTGAGTGCACCAAAGTCTGAAAAAATTATTTCCACATTGAATCCTAAAGGCTGTGATACACTATCATACACAGTCGTTCGATCTGTCAGAAAAAAAATCGTGTGTGCTCAAAAAGTATGATAGTGTGGATTAAAATTTGGCATGTGTGACAGATTTTTCAAAAAGTCTGTCCGATTTCCAAAAGTTTATGAAAATTTTCATAAAATGATTATTTCTATTGGATCAGAGATGCATTTTGTTAAAGAGTTGATACGAAAACAGCAAGTTCTGCTTTTATTTATTTATAGATAGAGAGATACTTACATTTTGCGATATTATTTCCTTAGAAATGCAAAATAATTAAACATAAAATTAATTTTAAATGTTTTTGCATCTTTTTTGTGGAATAGTATGGCACCTACAAGAGATTTAGTCGCGATTTTTTTTGAGTGTGACAAAATTCAATCCGATTTTCCAGTGAATGAATCGTACGACTGTGTGTGATAGTTTATCACGGCCTTAAGTCCTATTTTACATTATGCAAGTCTTATTGCTAAGCTGATTAGTTTGTTAGTAGAAAGAGACGAGGGGAAAAGAAACGGTTCTTTTCCCCTCGTCTCTCTTTCCCACAAACTATTCAGACTAGCAATAAGACTTGCATAGTGTAAATTAGGACTAATGAAAGTTTAACAATTGTGTAGAATCTTTAAATGTTGAGAAGAGAGCTGCCACAACAAAAAGTCATCTACAAATTTATTCTAACTAAAATAGACTCAGAATACTGTATGCGCGCTAGTATGATCGATAAATATTTGTTTCAACAATTAACAAATCTTCATAAAAGAACTGGATCAAAAAATAAAAAATAAAAATCATAATAATCAAAGAAACTGAAAAAGTAACAGTTTAATGTTTGTTGAAACCAAATAAGAAACTCTATGCAACCAACTTAAAAGTATGATGTATGTACATATGTATAATAATTGTAGATTGTATTGTTGTATTACAACAACAATAATATGTGTATTTGAGTCTGTGTATACGAGTATGTCTTCCGTATTTTCAAACGAATAAATAAAAACACTCAAGTGTTAATGAAATTAGCAACCCTTTTTTTATTTTATTTAATTTTATTTTTACTTTTCTATTGGAACTTCTTCTACTGCTTGCTTCAGTTGTTTGTTTGTTTGCTTTTATTTCGTATGCTGCACTTAATTTTATAACAGCTTTGGCTAAGTAATGTTTGCTGGTCTGCAAACTAAATAAATAAGTTTGTATGTATGTACATATATTAGCTTTACTACAATTGATGTTTTGGTTACCAGCTTTAGATCTTTTCTCTTTTAAATTAGTGGCCGTTTTTTCCCTACAAATAAATTTTCTTGGTCTGTTAAAAGTAAATAGCGTTTGTGTACTTATTTTTATAAGTGTATAAATGTACATACATATGTATGTGTGTGTGTGTGCATTCAGTTACTTGTACTAATACATATTGAGACAAAATTAAGTAAATCTTTTAGGGTGCTAATTGACAGAATTCACAATGCATTCGCACGTTGGAATTTCTATTTGTTTAGTGTGGCCGGCGAAAAGGTAGCACACACACACATACACACACACTATAACAAGTTGGTAGTACGAGTACCAGAGCCCACGATGTATTAAAACTCGCTTTACTTACAGCCTGCAGTCCATTCAAGCAACGACGACACCACAATGTGACTAAAACTTAGTGAATGATCTGATAATCTGTGTTCTTGTACACAGTCGTCTGGGTCCGTATACCAAGCAGTTTGTAGCTGTTTGCGCTGCGGTTGAATGTGTTATATTTTCTACGTTTAATTAGTGTAATTAAATATTTAGAGCGCATTTAACGGTTAGTTTTCGTTTTCCAGTCGAAAGAGTTTTTGAACTTTTTACTGTTAAAATGTAACAAATTGTTGTTGATGTTTTATGTTTAAAAATTTGTTTATGTTAAACAGGAGGTGTTAGAATTATGATATTAATTAAAATTTAATTAACTTTCAAATAGTAATACAATATTATGAGCTTAAGGGCCTCAACAAAACTAAAAAAAGTTGATTCAAATTGAATCGTCGATTGATCTTTCCGGAAGCATCACTGGGATATACTACATACATCTGACAGAGTAATTCTCTATTAAAAAAAATAACTTGGTTAGAACTAGGACTTTTTCCTATGACTGATATTTTTGGCTACGTTCTCTGCGTACTCGTAAATGAGCGATATCTATAACCAGTTCTGATATCTACAAAAAACACAAACAACTGAATATTAGTGAGAACTTTTACTGCTCACTGCTTGATATAAAGTACCCCATGCTCTGCACTGAGTCAGTGTTGCCAGAAGTAGGGGAAAATCCCTACATGTAGGTGTTGTTGATACTAAAATAGAAGAGTAGGGAAAATCGGACAGATTTTTTATATTCTCCAAAATGTAAAGATTTTTTCGTCATGTCGCATTATATATAAAATAAATGCAAACATAACGTTTTTTAGTAATACGTAGTTTCTTTTCCAAAATGGTTCAAAAATTTTCATTACGTTAAAATCGCTTAAAAATATATGTATTTCCATAGTTGTTTGTGGCTTAAAAATTTGGCGACACTAATATATGAATGTATGTATATGCCAAGAAGACGAAGTCATATACCAGGTGGTGTCAAGCCTGCAACAACAAAATCTGCCTAGTACTTTATTGCAATGAAAATTTACAAATCAAATTTCCTACAAATTTTATTGCAATGAAATTTGACAAACCAAACTTCCTGAAAAAAAGCAGCTGTTAACTTGGCACCAGCTGGTACATGAGATCGCCTTGGTATATATTTTTTCTAAGATACTCGTATCATTCATTTATACTTTAATTAAATGAAAGTTTTGATATATTAATTATTTGAATGGAATTACATATGTATGTATGTATATTAATTTTAACATAACCTATTTTTGTACTTGAATTGAATTTATCCTTTAAAATTTTATTTGAAAACAACTATTAATTGTAATTGGGATTATTGTAGGGGAAATTTCTTTCCTTCTTCTTGTAGGGAAAAATCGGTTTTGTTTAGCATGTGTAGGTATTTTTTCGAGAAATCTACTGGCAACACTGGCACTGCCTGTTATTGCCAACACTATCAAAAACAGCTGATATTGTTGTGATTACCATTTAATTTAGTTTGATGAAATATGAAGTGAAATTTAAACATGTCAAAGAAGGGACTATATTTTGAAGAAGTTAAAAAATAAAATACATCCTAGGCTTCAAAAAGGGTCCACGACAAAAAAAATTAAAAGGGGGTCCGTGAACAGGAATTTGATGAGAATTGGCTGCTCTAGCCAATCGATTGTAACAAAGTATTGCACACTCTTGCTACTTATGTCACAAAGGTAGCATAAGGCTAATGACAGATTTGCCGCCAGAAGCGAAACGATTATTGTTTGTGCTTTATCATGCTAGAAAATGACAGAGTGAACGCTATATATTGAACAAAGCGATTTCTTTTGTTGATATTAATTTTGGGTGCTTTTTCAGAGGCATAAAACTTTGAAATGGAACAAAACAAAGGTGAATTTTTTAAATTGACATGAAATTCACTTTTTTTGAAAGATAATATTCTAGCATTATAATTTAAATATAACTTCTGGCATATGACCGACATGGCTGGCCTTGACATAATCTTATCTGAAGCTTCAATTTTCGATGACTTTTCCCAACATTTGTGGCCGTATATCGGCAATAATATGGCGAATGTTGTCCTCCAAGTGGTCAATCATTTAGGGCTTATCGGCGTAGTCTAGCGAATTCACATATTCCTACAAAAAATAGTCTAGCGGCTTTAAATCTCACGTTCTTGGAGGGCAACTCCAGGTTGCGAAACGTGAAACTATGAGGTTACTAAACGCAATAGTTTCAATAAATCAATTGCGGCACGAGCTGTGTGACATGTTGCGCTGTCTTGCTGAAAACTCAGCTCCTGCACATTATGATTGTTCAATTGATGAACGATGAATTAATTAAGCATGGCTCTATAAATACTGTTTCGGATTTTAATCTCCGCTACACACTACAGCAGCAATGACTTCTTCTGTACCCACTGTACGATGTCTCTGTGGATGCGTATTATCATTTAGACTAAACGTGGTGTGAAAACATTATATATTTAATCGAATTAATTGCTTTGATGGACGATTATGTCGACCGTAAAATAGACGTAGTGCGCGATACGTATTTCGAATAGAACCATGATTTTTAAAATAAATTCGCACAATTTCGAAGCGTTGTTTAGGTGTCAGTCTATTCATGTTGAAATGTCAAACCAAACTAAGCATAAATCACCTGACAAAATGGCAGCCAGTTAAACCAACTTGAACTTGAACTTGCCAACTTGAAATTTTATACATTTATGAATAAATTCAGCGAAGTACGACTTTGACCCGCGCACGAAGGGTTCCGCACGGACATGATATATGTCCGATATATATAAAATATAGTTTTGGCATTTTTTTTTGTTGTAGATTTTTTGCGTTAATTGGTGCTTTTTTAGTTTTGGCACCTTTTTCTCGTTTTGGCGATTTTTTTTTGTTTTTGACGTTTTTTTAATTTGGCGACTTATTTATTTTTGCGATTTTTTTAATTTTTTTTTTGGTTTTGGCGATTTTTTCGGCTTTTGGCGTGTTGTTTTATTTTGGCAATTTTTTTAAGTTTTGACTTTTTTTTCTCGTTTTGGCGATTTTTTTCGGTTTTTTTTTAATTTTGGTGATTTGTTTCATTTAGGCAATTTTTTTTGTTATGCCGAATTTCAGTTTTAGGCTTTTTTCATTTTGGCGATTTTTTTCATTTAGGAGCTTTTTTTAGTTTTGCCCCTTTTTTCTCATTTTCGCGATTTTTTCGGTTTTTCGCGTTTTTTCAACTTGGCGATTTTTTTTTAATCTTGGCGATTTTTTTAATTTTGCCGATTTTTTTTTCATATAAACAATAATTTTGGTTTTGGCGATTTTTTCGCGTTCTGGCGATTTTTTTCGGTTTTTGGCGTTTTTTTTTCATTTTGGCGATTGTTTTCATTTGGGCGATTTTTTCGAATTTGGCGAAAAAACAACCCTTATTAGATTTTTTCGTGAAGATTTTTGTAAAAATATTTATCCGCACAATGGTTGAGAACCACTGATATAGATTTTCTAAAAGGCAACAAGAAAATTTAAATAAAAAGTCAAAAAAATAAAAAGGTATTTTAGCCCTTAAATGTTAAAAACAGTTTAACGTCTAACGCGAAGCACACACATTTGTATATTTATGTTTTTAATTATAAATTATCTCTAAATTATTTTAAGCTTTATATAAAACTTAATTGAAAATAATAATACTGAAGTAGGAAAAATTAAAACAGATTCGCAATATCAAAGAAAAATTTTTGTTGTGAATTTAAAAGTTTTTGCTTAGCTAAGGTTTTTTTTTAACTTATAACGTTTGTGTGCCTAACTCTCAAATACATTTTGAGAGCTTTTCTTTTAGCTTTTTGAAGAATGTTTTGGTGAACGTCTAGTGACGAGTTGCTCAACACACGTGCACACAAATTTTTCATTTTATAAAAATTATATTTCTGCACAAATTTCCATAGACTTCTTTCTAGAATTTTTGTTATTATTTCCCTTTTATAAAATTGAAAAAAAATTATTTTAAAATTTAGTTTTTTATATTGAAAAAATAAATATTTGATGTGAAATGCACAAACCAAAATTGTTGTAGTCGTAGACGCCTGCTGCCATAACTCTGCTTGCTCAAAAAAAAATATAAATAAAAAATAGCAAGGATCAGAAGGTGCTAATCAAGTGCAAAAAGAAAATAAAGTTAACAAGCTTGTTAACAAAGTCTGCAAATAACAATAAACCAGAAAATTCACATGTGAAAATTTAAAGAAAAAAATAGAACTTCAAGGCGTCAAATTGTTTAATTCATACAGGCAAAAGAAAAAGAAAGAAATGCGTTATTGAATAGCAGCCAGACAATTCAATGAACTAAAAAGTGACTCCTTCGGTTCAAATTGTTATAAGTGCAAGAAAAAAATATTTTCATTATAATATTTTCCATTGTATGCTTTTATTTTTAATTATTCTATTATATTATTATTATTTTTGGCAATTCTAAATTGTTTCAAATAATGTAGAATTCTGTCGAGCAAAGTGGTATTGTGAACTTGTATTTTTCACACCATAACCCCCCACACAAATTATTTGCAACACCAACAACATATAGTACAAAACAAAAACCACCTCACCTGTGTTTTTAATACTCGTATTATAGATATTTTTTCTTTTTAAGAATTTCAAAACGTTTAAGAAATAAAAAAGTACTTTAGCAAAATGATACGTTTAAAACACCTTAAGATAGAACAATATTGCAGCAAAGCGAAAAGAAAAGAAAAGAAAATGTTCAATTTAAGGGTCGGTGCTTAACCTTGTTTCTTTTCATTATTTTAGATTTAAATTTTTTTTCTTATTATTTTTGTTTGGCTTTTTCTTATATTTTTTTTTTATTTTTTACCACCAACTACATTGAGCTTATTTTTAACGAAAATTACTTTAAATCCAGCAAACGAGGTATAAGAATAAAACACACAGCTTTTAGAACGTATTCGTTCTCATACATAAATGTGTATTGCGGCGAATATACAATTATTTTTATAGTGGAGCAGTTAAATGTGGTCCGAAACCTCAAGCAAACAGTGGTATTAGTGATAAAAAATGAGGTGTATAAATTAATTGAAATCTTTAGCAATAGAGATAAAGAACATATTGGAGGCATTAGTGCAGGCGAAAAGCAAGGATCTCTGATTATATCAGGGAAAGCAACCAGCGAGAAGAATCAAATTTCATTGATGAAAATTATATGAAAAACAAACAAAAATTTGGGTTTAAACTTTAAAGGAAAAACCAAGCTTGTTCTGAGAAAGGAAAATATTTCTGCATCATCAACATCTCTAAATTAAAAAACCATTAAAACTTTAATTATGTCAACAAAATTTTTTAATTAATTAAATTTTTTAAATAAAAGTTCAATTGACTCAATTAAATTTTTAATTACATCTTCTAACCCATTAAATTTTTAAACAAAAGTTTAATTGAATGAATAAAATTTTTAAACCAAAGTTTAACTGACTAAATTAAATTTTTAATAAAATTTTTAATCAATTAAATTTTTAAATAAAACTTTAATTGACTCGATTAAATTTTTAATTGAACTTTTAATCAATTCAATTCCTCAACAAAAGTTTAATTGATTCAATTAATTTTTTAATAAAATTTCTAATCAATTAGATTCTTAAACACAAGTTTAATTGACTCGCTTAAATTTTTAATTGAACTTTTAATAAATTAAATTCTTAAAAAAAAGTTCAATTGAATCAATAAAATTTTTAAACACAAGTTTAACTGACTCATTTAAATTTTTAATTGAAATTTTAATCAATTAATGTTTTAAACAAAAGTTTTATTTAAGTTTAATTAAAATTTTATTCAACAAAATTTTTATACAAAAGTATAATTGACCTGATTTAATTTTTAGTTAAACTTTTAATTAATTTAATTCTTAAACACAAGTTTAACTAACTAAATTAAATTTTTAATAAAATTTTTAGTCAATTACATTTTTAAACAAAAGTTTAACTGACTCGATTAAATTTTTAATTGAGCTTTTAATAAATTAAATTCTTAAAAAAAAGTTCAATTGAATCAATAAAATGTTTTAACAAAAGTTTAACTGACTCAATTAAGTTTTTAATTGAAATTTTAATCAATTAAATTTTTAAACAAAAGTGTAAGTGACTTGATCAACTTTTTAATTAAAATTTTAATCAACAAAATTTTTAAACAAAAGTTTAATTGACCTGATTAAATTTTTAATTAAACTTTTAATCAATTTAATTCTTAAGCACAAGTTTAACTGACTCAATTAAATTTTTAATAAAATTGTTAATCAATTCAAAATTTTTAATTAAAATTTTAATCAACTAAATTTAAAAAAAAAATTTAATTGAAGCGATAAAATTTTTAATTGAAATTTTAATCAAGTTTAATTGAAATTAGACAAAAGTTTAATTGACGCGATTAAATTTTTAATTAAACTTTTAATCAATAAAATTTTTAAACAAAAGTTTAATTAACAAAATTAAATTTGTTAACAAAATTAAAAAAAATTTAATTAATTATTGCATATACTTTCAATTAAATTTGTTTAATAGGAGGGAAAAAATTCTGTGCATATAAAATGTTAATTTTTAGCAAATTTCTTGTTGGTAACACTGTAATTTTCAACTCAGCTGATATCGTGTATTATTTTACTTTTAAAATATCTTCAGTTTGGTCTATAATTTAACCATGAGTCGATTTAGAAATGAACAAGGCTTTTAGACTATTAAATTTTATTATCAAAATTCATGCTCGATTAAAAAAGTGCATCCTTGCACTTCTTCCATTTTGTAGTCAGTTTTGGGCGACCTTCTGAGTCTTCTATTCGGAATGTTGTGATTAAATTTCCCACCAAAATTACATTATTAAACATTAAACCAGCACGGACAGAGGAAAATATCGCAGCACTGTATCGTCATTGCTGTTGATGACCGTGAATTATCGATTCAGCGCCATTCGCAACAATTGGGCCTTTACCAAAAGGAAGAGCTGGACTTGACTGACATGTGGTTTCAGCAAGACGGTGCCACATACCAAATATCACGCAAAACAATGGCCCAACTGAGAGGCGAGTTTGGTAAACAGTTTATTTCACGTTTGGGGCCAGACAATTGACCGCTTAGATCGTGCGACTTAACGCCTCTAGATTATTTTTTGCGCGGCTATGTTAAGACTTTTATCTATAGGGACAAAGAAAGACAATATTGAAGAATTTATGCTATAAACACAACTGGTACGAAGGACGAATTTTCGTTTACGAATGTTCGTCGTAAGAAATAGAATACATGTGTGTACATAAAAATACACACAATCAGTACGTTGGACGAAAGTTGCCGTGCGTAACGAACTTGCGCAAGATTTATTTCTATTTTGTACTCCGACCAGTGTTACCATATATGTGAAGATTTATCTTATTTTTTAAGTTTTTAGACATGAAAAAACGACCAAAAAGATTTCTTAGAAAAAAAAATAAGATTTTTAAAAATGTGACTTTAGATACTTTTAATATATTATTGAGGAGTCTTTTGACTAAACTAATTACATATTTTCTGATTTGCTTTATAATAAACTCACACATATTCGATCTAGTAAATATTTTGTATTATTTAGCCTTACGTCTAATAATTCCCTGGAAACAGAGTAAATTTTAACTTATTTTCGTTCAATAAAATAACAAAAAAAAAAAGGCTTTTTAATTAAAATGAAATTTTTTTTTGCTGGGCATGAAGATTTTTGAAAAGTAAATATGGCAAAGTGTACCCACAACAACCAACTTCATCAAATATGAGAGAGGAATTCGGTGAGTAAATTCGTTGTTATTGTGCTTCACACGACGAATTTACGCAGCGAATGTTTATCGACGAATTTGTCGATGTGGACGAAATTGGTCGTTCGTCCCAGTTGTGTTTATATGATTATTGGTGGTCAAAGTATAAATCATTTCAAACATATCCGTGTTCAAAATGAAATCATCCTTAAACATTGAATTAAATAGACCGTTCTACAGACTCAACTAAAGATTTCATACATTTCTGTAAATTTTATGTGTTTTTTTTAATCAAATCCGAAAGTTATTAAAAAATAACCTTTTACATATATATGACTTGTATGACGATTTGAATTAATTTTTTACCATGCTGCAATAAATATATTTTAATGGTTATTTTTGCCCACTGTTTTCAAACATTGCAACGTCATCATCATCGTCATCAACATTGCCATTATCCACATCAATATCACACAAGACTGTTGGCCAATGTTTCACACAACTTAAACAGAACAACAAGTACGAAACAGTTTATTTATTTTCCTTTTTTATTTTATTTTTATTAACTTCAAAAGTGAAGTAGTTTTCTTTAAGACTGTTTTAGCGATTTAGTTTTTTGTTTTTGATTTTTTTTTTCTTTTTTGGTTTGTGGTGGCTTTAACTTATTGGATTGCATTAAAAGCACTAATTAATTGGAACAAAATAAAATGGCTTTAAAACGTTTTATTTTCGCAGCATCTGCAATGACCACGCAGCAGCAACCAGCTCTTACAGTTGAGGAACAGATTACGACGAGTAGATAAATGCCAAACTACAAGCTGCTTGCTGCTGCAGCAGCTTCTTCTAAATATAAAGGTCATTTAATGAACTAAAATACGAACAGCTAAAAGCAACACTACTGCTGCAAAGCAAACAAAACAAAAAAATCCTCATATGTACTAAGATTTAAAAATAATAAAAGTAAAAATTATCTGTAAGATAGATTGTTATTTTTTTTAGTCTGTTTTTCAAATACAATCCCACACGCCCTAAAAAATGAAAATTATTATAATTAAAATTTATAAAAATTGATTTAAAAACTTTTCTAAATATTTACTTGTCATTTAGAAACTTTTTAAGTCATATTTTTCTTGTGACAAATTGTCATTGTCACAGCTTCTCATTAAGTCAATAGATTTGTAATTATTTGTACATGTGTATAATTCTATGGCGTTTGAGCCACTCCACAAATAGTTTAGATGATTGTTAATTCTAAAATAAAATTATAAGAGTTATAAAGGTGCGTCAATAACACAATGATTTTCAAAAGTTATTATATTTTTTTGTAAAGGAAAGTGTCTGCTACTTAACTTAATGTCACACAAAGCGCATCAGTTCTATATATAATAAATCTAATAAAAAAAATGATTAATAAAAAAATCAAAATAATTTGATATTTCTTTTTATTTAAAAAGTTCTAAAACGCTTTGATACAACGTAAATTTTTATCAATTCTCATTCATTCATAACAATTCATTTCCTTCAAAATAATTAACTTTCCTTTAGTTTTACCCTTAAACTCCTTTCATATTGCGGCAAAAATATTTTTTTTTGTGTCCCTGCCTTAACAATCGGAAACACTAATTGTAAGTCTTGTTCTATTTCAAGCCTCATTTTTCATCAAAAGCAGCAAAACTATGGAAGAATTAAACCGCAGAAAAAAAAGACTTCAAAAAGTTGTGGCATCTCTACAATGTAACGACAGATACACCTACAAAAACATGGCCTCTGTATTCCTAAATTGAACCCATTATTGTGGCGTTTGCACTTTTGAAAAGTTTATTTTCAACATGTTCTTTTTCTTGCTTATTATTGTTGTTGTCTTATTTTTTTTTTCTCAGTCAACTCAAATCTTGATAAGCATTAGTAAAATCCTTTTACAAAAAAAAAAGACACAAAAAACTTTTATTTTTTTTTGGTTTTGAAAAAATTAAGCATATTAAAAAAAAGCCAACAAAAACCTTGCAAGACTTTGAGAATGCAGCAACAGTAAGGAAACACTATCAGATATTTTTTTTAAGTAAACCTGGTGCAAATATTGTCAGTAAATTCAACACATTGAACAGTAACTGCTGCAATAGGAGTAACAAAAACAAAAAAAAGACATAAAAAACATACAAAAACAGCAAAACTATTGAAACGGTTTTGTTTCAAATGTTTCGTTTCGTTTAAGTAAAAAAAAACAGACAGTATTTGTTTGTCTTTAACTTTTTTTCGGCTTTTGTCGATTTAATTCACAAAAACGTTAAACAAAAGACTTAAGTAACAAACTTATTTTTTTTGGTACCTTTTGTTGATGCTTGTTGTGTTTGTTGTTGTTGCTGGCAATGCTACACTCTGCATCTCACTCATTCGCTCATGAACAGTTAGTTATAAATAACAAATAACAGAAGTATGTATGTGTCCATGTATGTATGTATGTATATTTATTATTTACAGCCAGGAGTACAAAAAATAAGGAAAATATACACTCAAAGATTTTTTTAGCGATTTTAATATTTTATTTTTAGGTTTCGCTACGCTGTCCGTCTGTCTGGCCGTCACAGGCTATTTTCTCGAGAACCGTAAGAGCTACGGGCCTGAAATTCGCACAGAGTATGTAGATCTTTGGCTACTACAACAACAAATACATGAGAGTTAAAACTAAAAGGCTGTTCCAAAATAAAATTACATGTAATATACCTACAATTGTATGTACATATGTATATTGGCACTTGAAATTTTTAAACTTATACCTGATTTACATTAAGCATTTTTTCATGAAATTTCATGAATTTTGTTGCACGCAACTTTTTCTATTTTCTAATTACAGCGATATAAAAGAGAACGTTATATAAAAAAGGACGTAGAATGAATCTCTGATGCATTTTTGGCAAATCTTTTGATATAAGTTTCTCTTCTAAGCCTCCTATCGAAAAATAAAAAATTTTCATGCAACTAATTGCATGAAAAAAATGCTTAATGTAAATCAGGTATTAGTGTATTCTTATACAGACTACAGCAATTAACACTAAAATTAAAAAAATCAAAATTAGAGGGTGGTGTTCCATCAGTTACTGCAATTTTGACTATGAAATTTTGACAACTTGCTATATCTTGGAAACCGTAAGAATATTGAATATTTCAAAACCATAAAGCTAAAAAATCCAAAAGTTATAAAATCGCCAAACCAAAAAAAACGCCAAAAATTAAAACGCCAAAACGAAAAAAATTAAAAAAATTTCTAACACTAAAATAAATTGCCAAATTCGAAAAAATCGTCGAAAGGGAAAAAATCGCCAAAACAAAAAAAAACGCCAAAAACCAAAAAAATCGCCAAAACGCGAAAAATGCGGCGCCAAACCAAAATAATTTTTTGTATGAAAAAAATCGCCAAATGGAAAAAAATCGCTAAAATGAAAAAAATCGCCAAATTAAAAAAAAGCCAAAAACCGAAAAAAGTCGCCAAAATTAGAAAAAAAGTGACAAAACTAAAAAAGCGCCTGAATGAAAAAAATCGTCAAAACAAAAAAAATCGCTTATGAAAAAATTGCCAAAATTAAAAAAATGGTCAAAATAAAAAAATCGCCGAAGTTAAAAAAACGTCAAAATCAAAAAAAAAAATCCACAAAACGAGAAAAAAAACTGCCAAAACTAACAAAGCGCCAAAAACTCCAAAACTAAAAAAACGCTTAAAACCGAAAAAAAATGCCAAAACTATATTTTATAAAGGCTTCGTGCGCTGTTAAAAGTCGCAGTTCACTGAATTTATTTAAATGTATTATCGTGACATGTATTATACTAAACCAATAATAAATGCTGTCGCATTATGAGCGAAGCATGATGGATGCATTGGTGTTCGTGCATATTAGTGTTAACAAGCGATGTCGCGAAAACTTCTTGTTCATACCAAACAATAAAAAGAAGTAGTGTTAATGCGTGTATGCTTGTTATTTTGCATATTGTACGTTTGAGTGGGTGTGTAAGATGTAGATGATAAGCTATTATGTGTTTAATGGTGGTTTAAAAAAAAAGCTCACGCAACTAATATCAAGGCATGTGTGCGTTTTTATGTGCCAAGAAAAATAAAGGAGCATACACAACGTGTGTGTGTATGTACATCAGAACTTTCCACCCAGAGAAACACGAGAGTAATGTATTCTCGTATGTGTATTTATTTGTATAAGAAGCCGATTCGACACTCTGGTGCTATTTTGGCAGCTTAGATGGACATGCATGACGTTTGTATGCTCGCCCATGCGTAGAAAGAAACAAGCATCACAAATTCTTCTTTTTTACTCCTATACCTGAAATAACTTAAACAAATGTATTGCCAACAGTGTTGTTTAGCGTTTATTTTAGAAAATTTCGCTGTAGTAAAGCATTTGAAAAATCCCTTATGTCTTAAAAGTTCTTGTAAGTGGTATTGTGCAGAACTTTAATACCAAGTACGTTTAACACTTAATTTACATATTGCTGCAATTGAGCCAGCAGTTTTAATATGATTGTAATATAAATTCAAACAAACCTTGAGTTGAAAGTTATTGTTGAAACATTTAAGAAGCGGTAAAAACTAAGTACCAAATAATGCATGATGGCAAAGACGAAGAGAAAGACGAAAAATCGAAGATATTGATACATTAGGAAAAAGTAAATAATACTTGTAGCAACTCTTAACGATCTCTAACTTATTTTTGCTGGGAATTGGTATTTATTTTTAAACATTGGCACAATTAATAGCGAATTACGTTAATAAAGTTGCTGGGATATTGCCAGCATGTACGAGTAAGTGCCAACCAGTACAAAAAGAAAAAACTTTTATTATTTGGCTGCTACAAACTCAATTAATGTAGTTTAACTCCAACTTGCAACAATTCATATGGCAGCAATTGAAGGTTAAAGTTGGCAAAATATTAAAAACTGCATAAAAAAAATAAAAATTTTTCAATAAAAGAAGAAAAAACAACATACAACAAACAGCTGTATCTAAATTTAATTTTTTCCAAAGTCTACGTTTTTTATTATTATTTTAGTGTAAGAGAGCAATAGAATTAGAAAAAACAAATACTAAGTATGTAGGTAAGTGAATTAAACATAATTTAATAAATGTTAAAGCCTGACAACTGACAGTTTTGGGAAAATTTTTATATTGAACTTACCGGGTAAACATGGCGGAATGTTGTTGTTGCTGTTGTTGCTGCTGCTGTTGGTTAGTGTGG
Organism: Tachina fera; assembly: GCA_905220375.1. NCBI lineage: Eukaryota > Metazoa > Arthropoda > Insecta > Diptera > Tachinidae > Tachina > Tachina fera. Next base: position 186,358,127 of record LR999963.1, read on the forward strand.
TTGGGTTGGCTTGTCGGCTGACTTTGTTGCTGTTGCGGATGTTGAACGGTAACATGTTGCGGAGCTGTTTGCTGGGGCTGGTGTTGTGCATGATGTTGTTCTTGTTGTTGTTGCTGCTGCTGCTGTTGAGCTTGCAGTTGATGATGTTGTGTTGAGGGCGCAAGCTGCTGATGTTGTTGAAGATGTTGCTGCTGCTGCTGCGCTTGGTGCTGTCCAAGCTGTTGCATGTTAGCATGTTGTTGCGACAATATTGCATGTGCCGATAAATGGTGCGGATGTATTTGCAAATGATGATGCTGATGATGAGGATGATGTTGATGATTTGTTTCAGTCGTTTCGACTAATTGTACCGCATGCGCTGGCAGTTGCTGATGTTGATGATGATGATGATGCATTTCACTAACCGTCACCGGTAGGTGAGGCGTGGTATTATTCAGTGCTGATTTTTCTAGACATTTATCTGGATACATCATCGTTAATTTTAAGGCCTCTATATGCATGTGTAGTACAAAGAAGCAGAGTGTGAAACATAAAATTCATGTATGCAAAATGCTTTTCTTGTGCTATTTTCTCGGTATTTCTTTTCGAAGTAATTTTACAAAACCACAACCTTTGTAGCCGCTAAGGTTCTGAAATGGAAAAAGTAATTGAAAAAAAATATATAACAAAAAATTTTAATAAAACTTGAACGGAACGGAAAGACAACGAAAGAATGTTCAATATTTTGAATGAATTCAAAAAAAAATTAAATATAAATTCTCACATATGTTGTTTTCGTACACTGTCAACTATCTTATTGATGAAACATACATATGTATATGGTCTTAAAGGTATTTTTGTGTAGATACGCACAATATAAATGTTTTTTCCAAGTCCTCAGCAAAAAAGCGTTTCAAATTCGCTTGAAAAGAAAAATTTTTCTATATGTATTTATTTTATATTTGCAAATATACGATTACATGTTACATGTACAGTTTAAATAATTAAAGGAAAAGTTTAGTAGATACATATTCAAAGGCTCATAAAATCTACTGCACACAATTTTTAGTTCATCAATCCTAGAGACAGTAGTATGCCCAATAGACTAGTAAATTAATTGATTTAATAGTTTCAATTCCGCTAAATATTTTATTAAGAAAAAATCATTAGAAAATTATGTAATGATCCTAATCATTTAGAAAATTGCTAGTTTGTTGCAATTTTGTGATAATGATTTTTTTTCCACCTGCCGTTGTCTTTCAGTTCAAGAAAAATAAAACAAAAGTGCTTTTCCATAAACAGTGTTGCCAAAAACTTTGAAAATAAAATCATCATTTGACAAAGAAAAAAATTAAACAGATGTATTTTCAATAATAAAATTCAAACAAAAAAATTATTTTTGATTGCATAAACTTTTCTTTCACACATTTCGTTATATAAAATTAAATATAAATAAAACATTTTAATTTCTTGTAGGTTTGAAATTTAAATCAAATAAAAAGTCACTTTATTCATTAGATTCTCTGTTATTTTAAACACAATGTTAAATATTTCATTGCTGGATTACAGCAATGTTACTATCACTGTTCGTAGCATAAGAGTGGCTGCTTAACTGCTACATCAGCCCTTTTATGATTAACATAATGCAATGTTAGCAACATCCAGAAATTCTCAGCATTCGTACTGTTATTTGTTTGTGTGTATATGAATTGACAATTAGACACGTGCTTAGAAGCATTATAGTTGTTGTTGTTGTTTTTCTGTATGGGCTTATTTGTTTGTATGGATGTTTATTAAACGCTTATTTGACATATTTCTATGGGAAATTAGTCCAATAAACCTGTAATAAACCTAAAATATTTTTTATGAATTAGACCGTTAGCTAAAACATACTATATTTTTTAGAGCGTTCTAAAAATATTTGTACAAGGGAAGCTCCAAGTGTATGTATTTTTGCTCTAAATTAAAAAGTATTGCTCAATTTCCCAGTGATTATATGAATAAAAATCTAATACTTCGTGACATGGATTTAATTTTCCTTAAAAATCAAGGCTTTCGTAAGTATTTGCGAAAACTACAAATGATCTCCAATTTAGCATAAGTGAAATAGATTTTTAATTAATTATCTGTATGTAGTTAATAATCGATTCCGGAAAACTCAAAAAGAAAAAGGAGAAAAATTAATTCCTGAATAACTGCATACATCTAATTGTAAAAATCATCATTAAAATTATTGTAAAATTTAATATTTCAATATCAATTAAAATTTTAAATTATACTCAAAAAAATTTTTTTTAATGCATTATAAAATTTGTTTATGTTTGTTAAGTTTATTTAAAAATGGTTTGAAGTTAAAAAGAAACAACTTTAGCAATGAATTATAAAGGGTATAAATTGCATTAAAAACCCACTTTTTTGAGTAATTCAAAATAATTGATTCCAATGTAAAGTAGAAATATGGGAATTATAAATGGAATATGATGTCGGGTGAATGCTCACCTTTAACAAAATTTTCAACCACATGTTGCCACAAAGCTTCGATTATCTCGGCAATGCAGCGCCGAATTTTATGAGTCAAACCTAAGTAAATAAAATATTATTTGAATTTACTGAAAATACGTACCCTGCTGCAAACGCTTGCAGCTCTAATTTTGGTTTGATTATATATTTCAGGTTGTCATTTGTTTTTGGGTTGTTCACGTAAACCCGGTGTTTCGAATTAAAATTCATAAATTTCACAAATACAATTTTTTGTTCAAGAGTGTAAATATTAAAGGATGACAGCTCAATTCTTGACATTTCACATTATTTGGCAGCCAGTTCTTTGCACATATTTGTTTTCCAAGTTCATGTGAATTGATGGCTGTGACGTAGACTGGCACGCAAGTTAAAGCAATTTAAAAGCATTAATGTTAACATCAAGAGGAGACCGGCACAAAAGCCAAACAAAAACCTGTTCATAAAAATAGTAATCAGCTGTTTTCTTGCCCATAAATTGAACCACAAACTGGATAGAAAACTTTAGAGCAAGTTTGCATCAATTTAAAAAAAGTATAAGAGCACTAGTAAAAAAAAGTATGATGTGTACGGCAGGGAAGGCATTGAGAATTTTAAAATTGTACCCATAACTTAAAAATATTTTACTTTTTCTACCTTTGCATATTTTTATTTGTTTTTATTAAAAGTTGCTTGTAAGTTACACCTGTTTAAAATGAAATTTAAAATATAAAAATTAATAGCATGGAATAGTTCAAATTTTTTTGATTTTCTTACTGCGTTTTGCTTTCACAAAACTGTTTTCAAGGAGGAAGAATATGAGTTTCATTGTTCAAAAGTGAAAATTGACGTATGCAATCGTTTGAAAAGAAATGCGGAATGAAACTGGAAAGATTCCTTAAATGTACTAAATTAGCCATTGGTGTACTATTGTACTTTCCGAGTTTCAATAGTACCAAAAAGATAGAATTGTACCAACTTTACCATCCCTGGTGTACGCAATAATATCGAGCCATAACCGCCAAAAAAGCTTAACGGACACATTTTTTTTTGAAGAAAATCGTTTATTTACGATCTCAAATTTTGATTTTGGTCAAAAAATTAAGTTTGAACATTCTGGCGCTTAAGTTTTTTGGCAGGTATGGTACGATATGAGAGTGAAAAAGTATGCTTTAGAAGAAAAAAAATCATTAAATGACATCTAAATAAAAAAAACTAATCAAATTTATAAAAAAAAACATTAATTCTGGCAACACTGTCCATTTACACTTTGTTTAATGTATGTATTTGCTTGTGTGTATGCATGCACATAAAACTTTTTTTATAAACGGAGCAATTATCCGTTTACTGGCGATTTTCTTCAAAATACTCGTACATACATAAATGACCGTTTAATGCTCGCTGCCAGTCTTGGTAGTGAATTTAATGAATTGTGATTTGTTTGCTTTTTATATTCATATTAAAGCGTTTGTAAGCAAAGAAAATTTCTTGCGTCCATGTGTGGTAATACGACGTAATCGCTTATTTAACCAATTGAAACAACATTCATTGGTCTTTGGCAGTATAATTTTTAATTACAGCAATTAGTAAAATGTAAATGTTTAATTTTACTTATTAAATTTCAGTCAAAGATGTTGACAGAAAACATATTAAATTTGACATTTATTACATTGTCCAGTTAACAATGAATTAAATGGGGTTTTTTCATATTTAAACAAGAAATGATAGAAATGTTAAAAAAATTGCAATAACCTTTATTATATAAAAAGTTGTATGTTTATTTTTTTCTTCTTAAGAATAAGTGCAAAGAATTCTTAACTATTTTTAGTTTCATAAAAGGTTTACTGGGGTGTAGTTTTAGACCATTATACCCTCGTATAATAATAGACTTGACCTTATTAAGTTACCCACCTTAAAAAGTTGCCAAGTCGTTGCTAAGCATTTTATTTGTTCTTAATATATTTTGCGATGCTATTGACTCTAAATTCCAGCTTAGTAAAATTAACATCAATCTTCTTGCAAGACCAACTCTTAACTTTTCAACTGTAAGATTTGCAATACATTTCGGAAACTGGCAACACTAATGTCAATACCTTAAAGTTTGACATTTTTTTTAGCATAAAAATGTACTCACAATGTTTTGATATACAAGTGCTAAATGTTCTGTTTGCAGTGATGCATTAAACACATTCACCACAGCAGGCTACACAAACACACGACTTCAATTGCCGCTAGCAGCATTTGTCGCCTCTTAGCCAGCTACTTAATAATTTTGAAGACCACCATCTGCATCCCATATTTAAATATAAAAACATAGTTCAGTATTGCCACCTTCAAATATTTCGCATTTATAAAAATAAATTACTCTTTCGAAATGTACTTATATGATGTAAAAGTATAAAAATTAATAAATTTATGGTTTACATCAATTTTTGGATATTGTTTGTGTTAAATAATATTAAATAATTGTACGATATCATTAATTCAAAATTTTTTTATAATACTTGCAACACTGAATTTTGTCATTGTAGCCACAGAAATAGAAATTAGTTTAATTGGACTACAACGACAAAATCAGCATATACAACAACCTGCTGCCATGTTGCCTTGCTGTCTTCAAAAGAATCACTCTCATATAAACATGTGTATTCTATCCTTGACATTTTGTAGTCGGTCGCCTGCTGTGGTGAATGTGTTTAATTCATGAGTTCAGAACATCTATTTGACAAAAAAAAGTGGAAATTTCAAGAGAAGGTTTTTCTTGGATTATTTTTCACAACTTTCGACGTGGATTATCTCAACAAGAATGTATCGATCGATGGTGATAAAGCACCATGAAAAATCATAGTATATCTATGGTATAGAGAATTCAATCGTGGTCGTAGTAGTTTCGTTGCCGACGAATTCTATGAAGGTCATTCAAAATTGGTTGTTGTGCCACAAAACATCGATGCAGTGCGTGAATTGATAATTCAAGATCTTCATGTGACATTTTGTGAGATAGAGGCATCCTTGCACATTAGTTCACAACATGTTGCTCATACTTCTGCTACTAAAATTCAAAGAGTCATAGATGAAGTAATTTAAATGGGTTTGATCATTGGTTTGTGGCAAAAATGAACTAGAGGATTTATTATGAGAACATTTCAGTGAGCACATAATTTCTCGTTTTGGGCTGGTCAATTGGCCACCAAGATCGTATGATATCACACCGTTAGACTTTTTCCTGTGTGGATATGTAAAATCTAAAGTTTATGCAGACAAACCCGCTTCGATTCAGGCCTTGGAGAAAAACATCACGCTTGTCATTCCCCAGTTACCAGTCGAAATGCTCGAACCAGTCATAGAAAATTGGACTCAACGGATGGACCATCTGCGACGTAGCAACAGCCAACATTTGATAAACATAATCTTCCAAAAATAAATGCCAAAAAATATTCTTTCAAAGGACAACAAACATTCTCCATTAAATTTGAATTTTTTAAGTAGGGAACCTCGAAATGGATCAGGCGTTAGTAGCCCTTGTAATTGTCATCACCTTATTAATATGTCGAGAGACTTTTGAAGTTTGAAATAGTTAATTCAAATACAGAAATCCGTTTTTTTATGTACATACATATATTTTTGGCATTTAAAATCTATTTGTAAAAAATAATTTTGCTCTATAAATTTTATTTGTTTTTATAAATTTTGTATAGAAAACTGTTTCATAACCCTCTTGTAAATCAAAAATATTTTTTATGAATAAAAGTCCTTTAATAATTAAATAAAATAAATAATAAAACCATTAAGCAAAACAAAAGACTTAAGCAACGAGCACCAGTTAAAAGCTCTTTAAAGAAAACGATATTTGTACTAAAAACATTGTTTGTACTAAAAACAACACCTTTGCTTCTCTTTTTGACTTAATTTTTTCATATAACTACAATTCATGCAAACAGAAAAAGAAATTTATAAAATTATTAAAAATTCTAGTTAAAATGCACACATGACAACAACAACAATTGTATATATTATTGTTTTCTTGTTAAAAAATGGGTTGGCGCCATTGACATGTGCACGTAAATACACACGAGACCACACACAAATGCTACCGATCATAATACATACTTAAATTTGTATTTAAGCATTAAAGCATGTATGATGAGTTCTGCAAACAGCACTAGTTAATATATAAAAAAATAAACTTATTATTGGCTAAAGTATGTATCACAAAATCTGTTTATAGTTCAACTATTCACTTCTCTCTATTGATAAGCTTACATATTTTTATTTTTATGTCAATATATTTGTTAATTTTATAAATTTTAAATACAATTATTAATATCATTCAAATTGGAAATGAAATCAAATTTACTTTCAGGCATAGTTAAAAAAGTTGTAAATGTGTTTTTGGAAAATCTTGCATATTTGGATATTTTTTTAACGTTTAATTTCATAAAAATGTAAATAAAAAAGCGTTAAAGTTATACAAAAATTTTGTTTACTGGCTTTCTTTCGTTCATTTTCTATTTAGATAGAAATAATAAGTCATCAATCATGTTTGGCTTTGTATGATATTTTTTTTTCGTTTTTTGATCGCGTAATATTGATCTTCGACTCTGAAATCTTTTCTATTGTTCACTTATTTTTATTATAATTTTTTTTTGTACTTATATATTTTTAATTACATTCATTCTTATACCTTCTTGCTAAAGGGATTTCTTTATTAATATGTTAATTTTTTAGACAAGCAGATAATTACACTATTTCCAAATGAAAGCTATTTATATATATCTTGATAATGCAGTTTATTTACTATAGGCTGGCCTTATGTCATAAAAAATATTTCTGAGTTATAAGAGGCTTATAAAACAGTTTTTCATAAAAATTTTTTTTTTTTAAACTTTTATAAAAAACTGTTTTTTTTAAAATAAAGCAATATGTATAAAGAGTGCTTTAAAATAAGGCCCCAGGAAATAACGCCCAAATAAAGAAATGAAATAAGTTCCAAGAGAAAATTAATGAAAAAACAGTCAATATAAATTAAATAAGGCCTAATTAAAAAAAACCCAATGAAACCAAACTCAAGATAAAATAAAGCCTTAATAAAATTTAATGAGCTCCAAAAAAACTTAAGATCACAGAGAAAACAGTGCCTAATAAATACCTCATAAAATAGAACAAAATTAATAAGAAATCTCTATGGTTTTTTTTCAATAAGGAAATCTTATTAATTTCATAGAGAAAACCTTTTTAAAAATATCAAGAACAAATCTTGTAGTTTTTATTAGGTTATCTTATTGATTTATTCAAAAAGGGTTTCTTCTTGATTTTATTGGGCAACCTAATAAAAAATAAAAAAAAATTGTTATATCTTTATTCTTTGTACTTATGTATTTTCATTTAAATGTATGTATGTAGTATATTTAGATGTTATTTATTTATACATATTGTATTATATTATATTCTTAATTAACTAACTCACCATACATACATATTTATTACTTGGGAGGAGACATGTATTGAACCAGCAACCTTATGACTTCTGATAGACAAGAACTCTAACCAATATGCTAACAAGCAGCCTGAATCCACACTGAAATTATTGTACAAATATGCTTATACAAGAAAGAAAAAGGTCATGAAAAAAATTGGCTCTATGTTTATTTATAGATATAAAATAACAAGAAACCTAATAAAATCAAGAAGATTTCCTTATTAAAAAATTAATAAGATGCTTTACACCTAATGAAATCAATAAGGAAAACCTTTTTGAAAAAATCAATAAGGCAACCTAATAAAATCAATAAAAAATCCCTATTGCTTACAATTTATAAAAAACCTAATAGAGTCAAAAAGATTTTCTCTATGGATTGTTTTTTGGTGCCAAAAATAACAAAAATTGAGTAAAAAAAGTTGTGAATAATAAGATTTCTTCTAGATTTTATGTGGGGTTCTTCTTGATAAAATTAATAAGATTCACCACATAAAAACAATAAGGAATCTCTATGAAAAAATCTTCGCTTCTTTCTGCTGGCATAACCCTTAGCCTAAAAACGTTTCATAGAGAAAATCTTCTTGATTCTATTTGGCAGTTTTTTCTCTGTGATTAAATTAATTAATTCCCACCAAATTCCTGTTCACGGACCTCTGGTAAATATATATATATATATATATATATATATATATATATTTAGCGGAGCCCCTTTGAAGTCTAGAGTGTGCAATATTTTTAGGCTGAGTTAAAAATGCAAAAAAGTGAAAGACAAAAACATATTTTTTTCATTTTGATTCAAAATTTTTGTTATGAAAGTTCATACATATATTTACTTGTAAATGTGTAAATCAAAATTTTAAATAATCTTCAAAATATTGTGCCTTCTTTGGCATGCTTAAGCTTGACTTCACACATTCTATCAAACTAAATGAAATGGATATAAAAACAATTTAATGTCGTCTTTATTTGACATCGATGCTGCCATTTACAATTAGAGGGAATATCAGCTGTTTTTGATAGTGATGGCAATAACAGGTCTGGGTGAGGTACTTTATATGAAAATGAAAAAAAAAATTTTCGGCTCTTTACGCGAACCGTAGGATAATTTATATGGATCTCCAGATGCCCGTGGACCCTTATTTAGGAACCGCCGCTAAATAACGCCGCTGTAAATGAAAGTGTGGAAGGAGATCCAAATGTATTGATTCGTCGGGCATCCTTGTGCCCAAATATATTGGGCACAAGATTCTTTTAAAATTCAGCTGGTGTAAGAATTAAAGTCACAAGACCATCATGTTCGCCGTTCTTTCGCGTTATCGGCTCTCGAGCAGTTGAAAACTCATGCGATATTTAATCGTAAAATTGTATTCAGCAATGAGGCTGATTTTTGGCTTAAAGAGTTTGTTAATAAGCAAAACTGTACGAGTATGGAGTGATATCAACTCAAAAAAGATCGTACAGATTTCATTATATTCAGAAAAATGCACCGTATTATCATTGGATAATGCCGAAGCTCGCGTTACGATCAATAGCGAACGTTACCGAATTGTTATCAATGATATTTTGTTTCAAAATATCGTGCCATAACCGCCAAAAAAAAGCTTAAGCGACATAATTTTTGAAATAAATTTTTTTGACGAAAATTCATTATTTGCGATCTTAAGTAATCGATTTTCGTCAAGAAATTAAGGCCTCTACAACTAATTTTAGTTGTAGTCGAAACAATGCTCGAAAAGAAAAAGTTGTTATCTGCACTATGTTTTTTGAAACCTTAGTAGCCATCACACAAAACATTTTGAATAGTTTTAGATTTGCCCTTGTATTTTTTTTTATTTCATGTTTTATGAACGTGGCAACAATATTGGTTGCCAAATGGGATTGATTGGCGTCTGGAATAATGAAGCAAAACTAATACAGCACTCGAAATAAAAACCAAAATACAACTGATAAAATCAGTTGTCTCATGATGAAAAAAGTTGTAATCCATAATAAAAATTTTACAACTACAATTTAGTTGTAATTCATAATAGGGGCCTAAGTTCGAAAATTATGTCGCTTAAGCTTTTTTGGAGGTTATGGTGGGATATGGATAATATTAATCCGGGTGGGATGTGGTTTTAATAGGATGGCGATGATTGTCATACGGCAACCGCAACCACCGATTTATTGAAATGAAAATTGGGCGGTAAGTAGATTTCGAGAAATACATGTCTCAATTTTCTATCAAAATCTTAGGATTTGACACCTCTCAATTGTTTCCAGTGACTTCTGGTGGCCACAAAAATTTCATTTTGGACTAATTCCGATATTTTATATCAAATACTTCACATGTATTTCTTTTTTATACTCTGTGAGATAATAAATGTTAAAGTGTGTTCACTCCTAAAGTTAAAAGCATAAACAGCTGATTTTGCATTCGTACTTCAAGTTCGATAAATTCAAATTTTAAACAACAGGTTGTCTAATAAATTTCTTCAAACTAAAATAAATCTACTGCAGGATTACGTGTATTTGTTGTTTTGTGAGTATTTTCTGCTTTTTATAACACTTATTTGACAAATTGTGTAAGAGCTGTTTTCTTTTGTATGCAAACCTCAGCAATTTTACAATGCTTTCTAAAATGGAAATACAGTATTTTATATTTTGTGCATGAACTTTTTAAAATTATGCAACAACTTATACAAAGTGAAGGAGTATAAAAAATGCAGAAATACACTATAAGTTAAACCTTTTGTTATCGGCAGAAGCATGTCAGTCATATCGTCTATTTTCACTTTTCAAAGTACAATAATAATATTTTCGTTGTTTTCCGTCCAAAAGATGCTTTTTCTCCACAATTTTTTTAATATTATTGCGGCTGCATATATTTTTAGATTGAAAGTGTTTCAATCGGTATTAATTTTCATTATTTTGCATAAACATTATCAGTTGCTTCCGGTAATTTTAACTTGGCGGCACTAATCTTAGTACAGCCAAAAGAAACCAGGTTGCATTGCAATTAAAAACGGGTTTTAAGTTGATTTTAACAAAAATAGTTAAACCAGGTTTTAATAGTTGGTTTTAGCGTTAAATTCAACTTTTATTAAGACCACGTCACTGTAAAAGCTCTACTAGAACCTTTTATTTTGCAAAAAGTTTTATTTATAGTATTTTAGCATAAAGTTGAAAAAACCAAAGTTGTGGAACTTTTTTTTTAATATTTGCTAAGTCCTGTGAACACACTTATTTGGTTACCAGAAGTGCCAAAAATAAATCAGGACAATCATGAATAGCATGGAAAACAAAAAATTCTGATTGGAAAAGGGAGATATTTTATTCATAATTGTCCTGAATAACAGCAAAAAAAAATCTACTTCAACTTCTTCTAATTATTTGCCTGAGCCAATTCATAAAAGAAAATTTGTCCAATACATTTACAAACATACATAAATACGAGTAACACACACCAACATACACAAATAAATCAAATTAAGTACCCACGTAGTCATGAGCACACGCACACATACACACACACACACACAGAATTGAATAGTATTGTTATCATATGATAAATATAACTGTTATTGTTAATAATATTATTTTGTCTATTCATCATTGTTCAATTGAGATCGAATAAAGATTACAAGTATCGATAAGTGGCTTTACACTCGAGCATAAAAGTGTTTAAATTAAACCATACACCACCAAAACGAATGGAATCGATATTTTGCTTTAAACTTTGCTTGAAGTAGAAACAACTTTATTTGTTTTTTTTCCTTCTTTTCTTTCTATTTGTTGATTAAGGCAACAATTGTATTTAGAAGAATAGAAATAAATAATAATAATAATGATAAAAAAAAGAATATTCACTGCTAAACATAAATTGTAAATAAGCGTGTGGCGGGCCATTATTTAGTTGAGCTTTTTTTTTTTTTTCTTAAGAAAATTATTTGTGTTTGTCAGCTTGTTTTGTTTGTGGTGAATAAGACAAACAGTTTTGACGAGCCATTGATAATTGTATAAAGTTAGCAACAACAACAACAACAAAATTATGAAATGAACGCTGAAATGTTTGTTTCATTTAACATTTGCGATTTAATTTTTATTATTTAAGTCTTCACTGATTAATATAATGGGAACTAAATGTAAATGTAATTGTTAAAGAAAAGCAAACAGAATCTATCAACTACAAGCAATTTTTAAAACAATTTTTAGCATAAATTTATGTATCCGATTACAAAAAAAAAAATAAATTTTAATATTGAGCCCCTCTTGTGCTGTAAAATCAAGTGATTTGAAATCGATAAAGCTTTTTATTATTTCTTAACTCTGTGAGCAGCTTAAAATGCTTGTTTATTTAACTTAATTTCGAATACACTAAATTGTTTGATTAAGACAACATGATTTAAAAGCACTTGTTTTACAACTCAGCGCGAGATTAAATAAAATTAAAATCAATTTTACTAATTTAAATAAAAATTTTAATTTAAATGTGTAAGTATTTTAGTTATTTATTTATTTTTTGTTTTGTTTGCTGATTATCTGTTTGTTAATTTTATAATTGTATGATAAAGATAAAGAGTTTGCTGCTTAAGTCTTTTGTTTTGCACTCACAGTTGGAATTAAACTAAAAGTATTGTAACAATTTTTTCCCCTTGATTAATTTTTTTTGTAAATTCAACGTATCGCAGTTCTTCCTTTAAAAGGATCAACTCAAAATTTTGCCAGTTTTACTTTTTACAAAAAAAAACAACTTACAGTGGTCATATTTACACACCGTAAAAATCTTATATTAAAGGTATTCACGTCAAAAGTTGCACTGGTGTGAAAAAGCAAAATTGCAAAATTTTCAATAAAATATAACATCAACCACATAGAAAATTATTTTGCACAAATAATGCAAAATTGTCAGGGTCTGAGTAAGTGCAAGATTATCAGGGTAAGTTGTGCAACTTTTTATGGCATTGCCAATCCAAAAAAATGTGCAAAAAGTACTTAAAAAATCAACCATACATCAAATTACATCGCAGAAATACCTAAATGTATTTCTTTTAAATGAAAAAAACAAGTGGTTGAAGATGTTTTCGGTACAAATAAAGTAATTGAAAAATTATAATTTTTTTAAAAATTCTTAGCTAGAAATTGTAAAGAAATCTTTAAATTTGATTTTAAGATCACAAATACATAATTTTGCTATATTCAAAAGACCTATGCATGGTTTAAATTGTTATTAGAATTTTGTTAAATAATACCAATATTATTAATATTGATATTTTTATTAGTGAATTAATTACAAAATTAATCAGCAAAGTTCCAAAACTTTGTTTCAGCATTTAAACAAACTGTTTTGACAATTATATAGACAACTTAACAAAATGGGTTGCTCACGTCAGAGAGTGCAATTATGCTTTTTTGCACAGTTGCAAGAGTTGACGTGAATACCTTTATTATTTTCTCTACTCTTCACAAAAAAAAAATACAGTTGTATCCCTCTCTGTGGCATAAGAGTGTAATTTTTGCCTCTGCTGAAAAATTTTAAATTTTGAGTTGACCCTTTTTAGAGGAACAAGTGCGATATGCATGAGATATTTTTTTTTTAAATTTTACCTTAAGTATTGTTAATCAAAATTATTAAGATATTTCTGTGGCTATAAGGAAAAAGGGCTTAAGTCATATTTTACTGTTTTTTAGGAGCGCATTTTTAAAATTTCAAGTCGATTTTCAGAAATTTATTTCTTTTGCAGTTAAGTTGGGAAATTATCTTTTAACTTTTATTTTTCTAAGCAAACATCGTTCTACACACTATGGGTAATACGTTTAGCTTGAAATATACCAAAGTATAACCAAAATTAAGCTTTTATTCCAAATGAGTTTAGAAGTCTAAAAACTATAAGTCTCAATTCATAGTGCTATAACTTCCTGAAAAATCACACAAATTAATTCAGATTTTGGCCAGGAGTACTTTCGAAAATGCAGATTACGGTGGTACCATTAACTAAAAATTAGCTTATCTTGACTTAAGCACTTTTTTCTTTTTGCCACAGATACATATATCATATTTATATATATATCAAAGAACGTCACTAATGCAGATCATCAGGGAATCTTTATCCAAAAATTTCTTAGAAAAACAAAAGATATTATGTTAAACTTCCATTTGAAAAAATTTATTATTTATTTATTTTATTAATTATTTTACTATAAAAAATCCTAAGTGAACTAATTTGTGAAACGCCTGTTCCGTCTTTTCATTAAGTTGACCTTAAAAAGTTTCTAAAAAAAAAAGTTTCCCAAATTATTATTTTGCTTATTCAGTAAACTAATAATTAGGGAAAGGTTCCCTGATGATCTGCATTAGCAGCAGTGAAATGCGCATAGGATCCAGCTAAACCCCTCAATAATGAATTTCAATGTATTTTTAATAAAAAAATATTTTACTGAATAAGTAAAATAGTAATTTGGGACTATTAGTGCGTTAATAAATTTTAAACTTAAATTGTAACAAATTCCCCATAAAAAAACTTATTTTTTCTTTTGCAAGAAAAAAATCAAGATTTATTAATAAGCATTTATAACGGAAAAAATTATTAGATTTTTCATTAATATCTAGTGGTTACGCTTTTTTGGGAAAATGTTTGCCGAGTGTGAACTTACTCGTATCTTTATTATCCTCTTTTATTTTGTTCAAGAATTTTCGTATGTTTTGTATCGCTAAAACGCAAAACTTATGCAAAACTGAAATATTTTCGCAATTATAAAATAAAATATCAAAGAAAAGCCTTTCCTAGCGAATTTGTAAAAGTCTGATTTCATATCCCAACAAAAAGTACGGGGGGGTTACTCTCTATTGCGATGCGAAAGAAAAATGCTACGAAATCGAACGATTGGTACTCTCTAATGCGTTTGCGCATTTGCTTTTCGCATTTGTTTTTTTTTTTTCGTTCGCAAACCTGGTATCACCGCACTCTGTAATGCGAAAGTGGCTGTCAAAATCGTTCGATAATCGCAAATATCTTGCGATAGCTAAATAGCAAACGCAAAGGGAGAAAAACATGTGAGTACGTTGAAAAAATATTTATATTGGATATTAAAATTATTTTTTGAGTAAAAGCAAATAAAAATTACATTAAATTTTGTAATCACATACATACATATGTACCTAAAAATGTAAAATAAAGGTGAAATATAATGAACCAAACCATAGCGTTCATGATGTGCTGCAATTTCCAACAAGTGCTTGTTTTAGGCTTATCTAACCGTTTGTTTGTGACTACCATGTTGTAAAAGCTTTTTTGACTTATTGTGCCCTTTCTGCAACTAAATCAAATTTGATATGCTTGGAACATAATATTCTCTCAATGCCACGCATATCTCTTGTATGCAATGTGACATTGATTGCTGCGATAGTCCTAAGATATGGTCCTGGCCAATTTGATGTTGGTACATGCCTTGGCAAAGTAATTTTAATGCGGCGGCTAGTTTTATAGTAGTTGGAATTGCTGTGGATCTCTTAGCTAGTGTTGAATAGCTTTTAGAACATAAAGAAATGCTTCCTTTTTCAAACGGAACGCAACTGACTACTCACTATTTTACTTTCAATTAAAAAATCTTCACTTTTTCATAACTTTACTTTTTTGAAAAGACGTTTTTTTACATATTTTGACACTTCATTACTGTCAATCTTTGCCATATTTTCTTTTGCAAATTCAATGTTGCCACTTTATCAAAGAATTTTGCGAAAGGACTTGCGAAAATAATAGAGAGTACCAAATTGGCATCTCATCGCATTTAGCTTTCGCATCGTAATTGCTTTCGCATCGCAATAGAGAGTAACCCCCCTGCTTCCCAGAAGCGTTTTTGTAAGGCAGACAATGTTACAGAATCACTTGATGTTGCGCATGAATAAGACATTTTTTTTTGTTCGAGATAAGCCAGCTAGAAGCAATACATTCAGCATCCAAAAAGACATGAATTTTTTGCCTTACTAAATTACTTTACAGAAGTAATAATATATATATATGTATACAGTTTTGGAGTACTCAGATGCAAATGTTACCGGTTTGAAAAAGTTTCTGTGATAGTTTTCTACTTTGCTAGAGATCCCGCACTAACGTAAGTGCTTTCCAGAAGCATTTTTCGAAGCATTTGTTATCAAGTAAATGTTGCATGGCTTCCCTCAGTTGAATCCCTGTACTCAACCTGCCCTTGCATTTAAATCACTCTTTGCTTGCAAAAGTTCATAGTTTCTTAGCTTCTTGCTTTAACATTTCTGCAATAACTGACAGGATTTTTAACACGTTGCTTTAAAAATAAATTTTAAAGTGCTTTTTCTATATGGGGCACTCTGATTTTGTAAACGATTTTATATATTTGATTTTAAACTTCTGATCAAAGGATGTTACTGATTTTACCCCACTAATCGAAAGTCGCGTTTTCATCATATTTCGATGTTTTGAGGTCATGGCAGTCAATTATGAATATTTTCGCGATGATTTTCATATAAATGTACGTCTGCATGTGCGTGAGTATGTGTGTGTGTGTGTGTGCATGAATGTGTGTGAGGCTGTATGCGTGTCAGAATATATGTGTGTGTGCGTGTGTGTACGGGTCAACAGATGGGAAACAAATTTGCCACACTATATGTTTTAAGATAGTGCATCGAATTTTCACAAAACTTTTTTCCAAAAAAATTTAAAATTACTACGCTGAAGCTCAAAATCGTATCAGCTGTTAAACTCAAAAACCATGTTGAGTTTACATAATCACTGATTTTTATAAACTCAAAAAGTTTATCGAATATCGCAAATTTAAAAAAAATCTGTTGTCGAAAATTTTCGAAAAAAAATGATTGCATTTTATTACTCCGTAATTTCTTTTCAAATCCATTTTTCATATACAATAATTTATTTTTTAATTAAAAACTGGCGGCAAGATTCAGGGATGGTCTACAAGGTATTTGTTGCTTTATTGCGATAGAAAGAAATATTTTTCGGAATATTTTAAAATAAAAAAATTATATCAAAAATATATGCTTATTCAACAGAAATGTAACAGACTCACAAACTTATAAACTATTCCGATATTAAGAAACTCCCGTTTAAAATAAATTAAAGCCAAGCTTATCAGTTTTTCTTATTTTATTCACTAAAAAACGAAATTCCCAGAAAAATAAAAAGCCCGCGGGTCCACTCTGTAATTCGAAACGAAAGGAAATGCTTTCGAACTGTAATGTTAATAGCATACAAATTAGAAAGCATTTTCTTTAATTTCGAATCACTGAGTAGAACTTCTGTTCAGAAATGCATCACTACTGTGCATCATGCGAGCAAAACTTTAATTTCAAATGCAATACAAGTTTGCTGATAATCTTTTTTACTACAAGACATGTTTGTATCTCATATTTCAGTGGCAATAAGGAAAAAGTGCTAAGTCATATTTGACTGTTTGCCAGAGAGCACTTTTAAGCGTTCAAGTCGATTTTCAGAAATTTATTTCTCTTGCAGTTAAATTGGGATACTCTGTTAATGTTTATTTTTTTAAGCAAACATCGTTCTATACACTGTAAATAATACATTCCAGTGGAAATATACCAAAGTATATCCTAAATTAATATATTATTCCAAATAAGGTCAGAAGTCTAAAAAGATATGCCGCAAGTAATTTTGCTATAACTTTTTGAAAATTCGCACAAATTAATTGTCATTTTTCCCAGGGTACTTTCAAATATGCAGATTACGGAGGTACCATTAAATCAAAATCAGCTTATCTCGACTTAAGAATTTTTTCCTTTTTGCCACCCACAGATTTCAGATTTATTTGTGCGTTATCTACTTCAAAGAAGCTTTTTAAAACATTTAAATTTCCATTTATAGAGCAGTGATGCATTTACGAACAGGGCCAGAATGTTTGCTTTTTCTTGGCGTTAAAAGAGTTTAAACACTTTCAGTGCGTTTTAACGCTTTTTCAAAAATAAATGAAAAGCTGATTTTTTTTGAATCTTGTTCTGTAAAAACTACAAAACTATTTTATGATGCAACCTCAAACCTCATCAACAAAATACTTACCTAAATATTGTTATTTAATTGCTTGTATTAGTAATCCTTAATATCCAATAATTGTTTAGTCTAGTTAATTTAAATTAAAAACACAAAAGCATTTTTCACTTCATTAATCTTTAAGCTAAATATGTATTTTTTAATATTGTATGAAATTATGAATTCATTCTTATTTTTTTATTATTTTTAAATAAAAATATTTTTTATAGTATTTTTTATTTTATTCCTTTTATCTATATTTTTACATTTCTTTAACATTTTCTTATAACATATTGGCATTAATTTTTCGTATCTTTTATTAAGTAACGAATTTTGTTTTCAATCTTTTTTATTACTTTTTATCTTTATTTCAAAAAAAAAAATCACTCACGCATCTTGGTTTTAATGTGTCTGGCGTCTTAGTCAATACTAAAGAACACAAGAGCCCTTTAGCGAACTCTAAACCCTTTTTTTCATTCTACTTCTTTAGCGTTTACAATTCTTTTCAGGGTCTTAAACAAACAAAACCTTCTATATTCTAGTTGCTAAATAAACTTAAAATCAACGACCAGCCACGAGTATTAACCGACGGCAACCGAATCACTTCAAAAGAAAACAAGAAGAAGAACAACAAAAATTAAAACCAAGATCACACGGCGATGTTCTGTGTTAAGCGATCGTTAAGAATAAAGTATTGTCTAAGAGCGTTTCAAATAGAAACTGAAACATATTTTAGCCAAATACAGCGGCACATGACTTGCAAACTCTTTTGTGTTGATAGAGTAAAATAAGCTAAATGTGTATGTGTGTGTGTGTATGTATGTATGTGTTTGGGTGTTAGTGTCATTTTGGCAGGGGGTTATGGGATTGTGCAGCGGGTGCTTAAGAGGAGAAAACACGTTTTTGGGGCTTTAGCTGTTTAACCAAATCGAGAGAATTGTAACGCCCATTTGTGTTGATCTATGAGAGAGAGAGAGAGAGAGATAATGACATTAATAATGATGCCAGATCTTAACAGCCTTATTTATAAAAATTAAAAAGGCTTTATAAAGACTTTCTAAGAAAAATTTTTTATGGAAATTTGTTTTAAAACACCTTTATAAAGACTTTTTAAGTTTTATAAATAACACTGAATCTGGATCTGGATCTGGTAAACTAATCTTTGTATTACGATTAACTGAAAGTCTCCTGGACTCAATTCAAAACAACTCAGATTTTAATATTGTGATTGTAAATCCGTACACGCGGGGAAAAGCTGCAACTCAAAAATAAGAATGCGTCACATTAATTCAATAATTTTAAATATAATAGAAAATGTATATTGAGATACTTAAAAATAAATAAAAATATAAATTAATTTTTTTCCATATTGAAATAGAAAATTTCAACATGACTAGACTTTCGTTAATGTTTCTTATTAATTCAATATGGTTTTTATTGATTTTATGACGTTTTCTCTGGGTGACAGTACACATTTCTATTTATCGGTTATGTTGACAACATGTGTTTAGTATTCTGTAAAATAAATATTACGTTGATGTTGCCCTTAATTTTGTCATGGCATCTGCTTCATATATTAAAGAGTTTTCCGAGAAGACGGAGGTCCTTATAAGTATTTTCTGCTGAAAATTTTCTTTTAAGTGGAAAATTATGCAATTACTAACAAAGTAAAACCAAATAAAATTTGCTTTTACATTCCCGACAATTCACAAAAAAATTTAGCAAAATCCAAAAAATTGATTTTTTTTAGTATTATTACCGTATTCCTCTTATTTTTCGCCGGCGCAGTCCTTAAATTTCCAAAAAATCTACTTTTTTTAAAAATGTTGCTTTTGATATAATATTTTTTTAATATTAAGAATTGATGTTTTATTAGTTTAAATCGAACAAGACTTCACTTCTCCATTAGCAGAACAGTGGGTTAAGGTTGTTAAAAAAGCCAAAATTTAATTTTGTTTTTCTCAAATATTTCTGCTTATTTTTCAGTAAAGAAAATTTTTAACAAAAAATCTCCTTGTAATATTTCTTATAGTATTTATCTTATTTCTGTAAAAATTTCGAAAAATCTACTTTTTTTAAAAATTTTGCTTTTGCAATAATTTTTTTCAATATTTAAAATTGTGACTTAAATCCATAATAAGCTTCTTTCTCTAAATCGGACAAGACTTCACTTCTCCCTTAGCAGAACAGTGGGCCAAAGTTGGTAAAAAAAATGTCAAAATTGTAATTTTTTTTTTCAAATATTTCTTTTTATCTTTCGCCGGCGCAGCCCTTAAATTTGATATTTATAACAAAAATAGTTCCACTTCGAAGTGATGTGGTTCTTTCAGTAAAGACAATTTTGAAAAAAAATCTCCTTGTAATATTTCTTATAGTATTTATCTTTTTTCTGTAAAAATTCCAAAAAATTCCTAAAAATCTACTTTTTTAAAAATTTTGCTTTTGCAATAAATTTTTTTAATATAAAAAATTGTGGTTTAAATCCATAATAAGCTTCTTTTTTCAAATCGGACTAGACTTCACTTCTCCCTTAGCAGAACAATGGGCCAAGGTTGGTAAAAAAGCCAAAATTTAAATTTTTTTTTTCCTCAAATATTTCCTAAACTGTAATCGAAAACTCATAAATAAAGGAAACTTTTTTCAGATTTTGGATAAAAAATTTTATGTACTTGCTAAAAATACTTTTTATCAAATCAAAAACATCAGCTTGCTGGCATCGGTTTTAATTTTTCATTAACCCGTGGTGGCCCTTTTTGAGCTTTTGGGGCTACGCATGCTTTAAAGATATTTAGCACAAATTCCAAACTTAAGATCTGCGACAAGAGAACCGTTTAGAAACTGCAAAATTATTTCCATTAATTTGTTTAACAAAAATCCCCCGTGTTCGCTTGATCCTAAAAAAGAAATGAAAAAAATTAAATTTAATTATTAAAAGAAAAATATATAAAAATATGAGAATCGCCAAACTCGGTGTTAATTTATGTTCGACTTTTCTGTATTGCATTTGACATTTACATTATATTAGTATGTATATTAAAAAAGAAAAACAGTCTCTTAAAAACGTGTGTAGTGAAATAATTTGTATTGTTATAAGTTAATATATATATAAAAATTTGTTCGATTAACCGGACCTTCCTTGTTGACTTTTTCCATATTATTATATTGTTCTGCTATTCTGCCGGCGTTATTGCTATATTGCCAACATATTTATTGTATGAGTAGTTTGTTGGATAAAATATAAAAACCAAATGTGGCAACTCTTTATAAAACTTACATCTAAGCTCCACATTAAGCTCTACTAACAAACTTAAACAACAAGCTGACGCCTGAGTGCCTGCCTGCTTGACTGCCTGTTCAAATTGTTGTTGTATGTATAGCAGCGTGTAGCAAGCAGTTGAAGAGCAACTATGATCGAGCGTCCTATCAGCCAGCCAATCATTGATGACTAAACACAAAAAAACTTAAATAGACAGACATTATAGATTCGTTTTTCGTTTTGTTTTTGTTTTTTTTTTTGTCATTTTCCCAAACTACAATACATTACAGAGTAGCTACAACAATAGCAAAAAGTATTAACCCATACACTTCTATACCATTGGTTTCTCGCTGTGCTATTTTGTTTTTATTATATTGTATAAATTTACAATTAATTACTTTTTGACTAATACGTTCATGCCATAAATATCGCTGGTACTCCATGCTCTTTCTCTGGTAACTATCTTGTTTTTGATTTTTGATGTGCATGTGTATGTGTGTGTGTGTGTGTTTAAATGTTGCTGTTAAATTGTAGTTAATTTTAAACACCACCAATAATATTATTTTTAGTACATTGGCGAGCTTTGTGGGTCTTGTTGTTTTTGGAAATTTAAATAATCATGGGGTCATATACTAAAGTAAAATGTCTAATTAAAATGTTTAACATTCAATAGAGGTTTCACCAGTACCGGCCCAGTCGCTATTGCAACAATAACATGAATGACAATATAATAAAATTAACAATGTAAGTATGTACATACATATTTGAATTATGTTGCCAGCCAATTGACAAAGGCAAATAAAAGAAAAAGAAAAGCATTAAATAATCATTAAAGCGAAGCTCAAAACAATTGCCCTATTTTTATTTTATTGCATGCCACGAAAATTAACATTTTAAATAAAAAAAAAAGAATGTAGATATGTACATAAGTATTAAGTAAAAATCACCATATGGTCGTTATTTGAATTACATATGTATCGTGTGCAAGAGGTCTCTGTCCACATGTCCTGTTTAAGTTATGTTTGAACTTAAATAATAACAAGTCTTTTACTTAATTTTTTTTAAGTATGCATTTCTTTTAATAAATCCTTTTAAATATTAACAAAGTCCTGAAAATTGCCACATAAGCTTTGAAGTAGTTTGAGTGATAAATTCATATATGTATGTATATAGTCTGTGACACATTCTCGACTTAAGTTAGAACAGGGAGGAAAACTAAATTGATGTTCGAAAAAAATATCGAATATTTTTTTCTTCAAAGTATATTAAATTGTTTAAGTGAAGTCCTCTGACGACGTAAATATCCTTAAAAGTAGTAATTATAATAAAACAGTTCACACTCCCTTGATTTTTTCTTTACTCAAGAAAAAACCGAATATTAATGACCCTACATTTTTTGAAGTATTTCAAATAATTTGTCAGTTTTACCCTACTGATATAATTTTTTCGATTACTTTTTGTGAAAGAAATTTTTTTGTTTAAATGGTTACCATTATTTGGTAGACTTTTTTTTGATTGTGAACCTGAAAGCCCAATATTAATGACACTAACTGTATATTATTTGCAGTACTTTCAAGTATTCTGTTTTATATGAACATTTTTCTGACGTTTTGATACAAAGCAACATGCGTTTAAGAAATCAGCCATGTTGACTGAAGCCACAGTACGCTATATTCAGAGCTTACATTAAAATATCTTGCCAAATTTTCAGCTTTTGCTTTTCGAAAAAGAAAAAATACGGTCAATTTCTAAAACCTCGACGACATACAAAATGCAAAAAATTTATCCCAGTTGGCAACTTAGTTTATATATAAACTACTGTGAATGTTTACACATTTTTAATATTCACATTAGTTTTCTAGCTGTTGTTGTTGCAATAAGGAAAAAGTGTTTGTTTTATGTTATTGCCAACTTTTTTTATAATGCTTGGCTTAGCAAAAGGGGGGCATTTACACCAAGTTTTATGATGCTGGCTCACTTTAAAATAATATTTGCCTCAAAGTAGACTTTTGTGAGCATTGTGCATTGTTCGCCGTTTCGGAGCACTTTTTCCCCTGCGTCACATTAAAAATATGAAAAAAGAGGGCTTTAATGTCGTTTTTTAATAAATTCAGTTATAAACGTTTTAGTAGAATATGAATCATATTTGGTCTTAAAGGCTTGATTCTTAAAAAATATATTTGATATTTGAAATGGTTTTAAACCAGTTTTTCATACAAAATTTGCTTATAAACCTTTTATGAAACAAAATTATATTTTATGAATAATTCTGCCAAATAAAAACAAACTTCATAGAATATCATAAAATCAAATAATAAAATTGTGGACGTGTACTCACCCACTTTTTTACAATAAGATCAATGAACAATCAAGTCTAAAATGTACCGAGTTATGAAGTAACAATACAGACGAATTAATAACCTCCTTTTTTTTAAAGTTGGTTAGGTTAGGTTAGCAGGCTGCTGATAAGGAAGCATGAAATTTAGAGAGAAGAAACAGGTGAAGGAAAAGATATAGGAAAGCTTCATTCTTTTACAACTTTGCTCTTTGTATGCTTTTTGATAATGCAGTGTTGCAGCGCCTTTTGGTGTCAACAATTCACATATTCCATTTGCAATAACTGCAGAGTAACAAAGCAAAAATCTACTTCAAATGACACCACCAGTGATGCCAATTTAGCCATTTTCTGGCTAAATTTAGCTATTTTTAATCCCATTTAGCCGGAAGAAATGAAGAATTTAGCTATTAGCTATTTTTTTAGCCATTTTTATTTTAATCCAGCTATTTTTCCAGGCATTAAATTTTATTATGAAAAATTTATGTATACGGCAGTTATTCTTTGTTAATTTTTTTATTGCTTCCTATTTTCGTTTATTTTATTGTTGTCTTATTTTATTTATATATTTTTTTTAAACAAACACAACCCGCGAAACGATAAGCTTGTCGACAGAAAACGCCCAGGGTCTGTGATGGGAATAGAACCCACGACCTCTGTACTGAGAGGATAGCGTCGTTACCACTCAGCCTTAGAAGCACCCATATATTATATTGCTTTCGCATAAACATCAATAAATCCCGGTTCAAACTTGCGATTTTTGTTACGGCAACTTTTTATTTTTGTGTGAAAAAGATGTATATGTGTATTTCTATTTCAACACTCTCCCACATATTCAAGAATTGCTGCAACAAAAATTGGAAAAGTCTAAAAGAGCTTATTTGAAAGAGTGTAAATAAAATATAAATTAAAGTTTAAGTGAAAGTTTAAAAAATAGAAAATGGACAAAAAGTATAAACAAAAATTTTGCAAGGAATGCATGAATAACCCAAAAATTTAAAGACTGAATAGCAGAATGTACAAATGAATAGAAGGCGTACTGCAAATTTGCACTAAATGCGCAATTTTTTACTTGTTTCTTTATTACTTGAGTGAGTAAATAATTTTATTAATTACTTAAGTTTATTGATTTTATTTACTTTAAAAAATGTTACCGATTTGCTTTAAAAAAATAATATATTATATGAAATTCCTTCTTGTTTTTGCTTGAAGTTCATGATTTTTGCATTCTATAGCGCTTAGCCATTTTTTTAGCAATTTATTATTTTTGGCAAAGGAATTCTGGCATCACTGGACACCAGACACAGTGGACCAAACACAAAAGAACGCTGATGATGAAGGTGTAGTGGCCTTCGAAAACAGCTAATTGTTCCGTTTCCTACTAAGTGTGTGTCAGAATGTTTACAATTAACTTTGGTGTTATTTGTGCATGAATAATATCACATGTAATGTGTCTTACAAAGCAATACGAACTTTAGCCTGATTAAATTATAAATATATGTACATTTAAACAAATATACTTAAACTTAAATATATATTTAATTTTTCTTAAACTATTTTCTTGTCTACAAAAAAAAACGAGCTGTGTTGATAACCAGGGCAATTATGAATAACATTCCACGTGAGATTTCTCCCGGGAAACAGTTTCAAGCAACAGCAAGTAATAGGAAAAACAAAAAATTCTAATTGGAAAAGTGAGTAATCTCACTCGAAATTTTTTATTCATAATTTACCCTGGTTCTGGGCATTATGATATTTGCAAAGACCGTGTTACCACTATTTTCTTCCGCAATTTAATAATACATACTAAGAATTATTAATGTTAGATTAACCGCCTGTCCCACGATGTCACCAGATATCGTTCGAACGAATACTTATATTGAAAACAATAACAAATTTTCTAATGTTATTGTTGTTTGCAATACAAGTTGTTGATCGAACGTTTGCTGGTAACATCATGGGACAGGACTTAAAATTATTTCCGAACTAGCTAACAGGAGAATGAAAATAATTTAAGTATTGAACCCAAAAAAATAGGTCTACAAATATTGAAAAATTTAAATATTTCTAGTCGACTTTCTCTGCTACAAATTTCTTTCTGTCTATATCAACAATCAATAGCGGTGCCCACAAGTTCTTAATTGTTAATTCATATTAAACACAACAACACAACACTTTAAAATTAACAAAAATCGTGCAAATTTGATATAAACTAAATTATTTTACATGTAAATATGTGTAAGTGTGTGTGTTTGTTCTCTTAGTTGTATAAGAGTATGCAAAAAAAAAAAAAAAAAAGTTTGGAATAAAATTTAACAACTCAATAATTAAACAATTAAATTTGCGTATGTATAAGAATTGTGATTTATTGATTGCATAATTTATTAATGTATAGTTTCAAGTGCAATTTTCTTGTCATAATATTAGACAAGTGATGAAAATTAATAATACTTTGTATTTTAAAATAAATGGGAAAATTAATTTTATTTTTTAAGAGAAAATCTGTCATATAGTCTATAATTTATTTTCTTTTAATTAATTTTATTATAAATATACGTTAATAAGTTGCTTTGAAATTGTTTTAATAAAGTTTGTTAATAATGTTTATAGATTTGTTAGGCGGGGCCATTATATTTATTTTTTCGTGAAAGAAATAATAGATTTTTATTTGAAGATAATATATAAAATTTTAATTATATTTTACGTTTAAAAAAATTCGTAAAAATATTAATTAGAAATGGAATATAAAGAAATTAGTAAATTTTAAAAAATATTTTCCAAGCAAGCAGTTTTCGATTTCTTTAGCAAAAGCGTAATAGCCTATTCAGGCTGATATAAAATTACCCAGTAATAAAAAGACACTCCAAAGAAGTCATGAAAATGTAGAGTTTGCGATCTGAAAGTAATGCAAATTTGAATGTTTTCTAATAATTTTTATTATTTTCGATGCCTAGTCACCGAATTGAAAGCGATTTCTTGAAAATTTTCCTTTTTGGATTTCTATAAAAAATATGCTCATCTATTCATCTATGTTCAAATTTTAAAATGTTACCCATTTTTACATTTTGTTTCTTTTTACACGAAACATTGTTTTCATGTAAATTTAAGTAAATAACTGTTAAGTTTTAGACCAAAATTAGTTCGTAAATTTATTTAAAAAAAAATAGATTTTTTAAATTATGTTAAGTATTTTTGAAAATAAAATAAAATAAACTTATACCTGCTTTTCTGATAATTATCGGCAAATTAAAAATATAGATTTTTTGAAATCAATGAAAATGTAGTTCCTGCAGAATGACTTGCAATTTGTTTTTCTGTGTAAGTGATTTCTCACCGAAATACGGAACATAATCTTAAGTGTTCATTCAGATACTGAATGTCATTTAAGTTGATTGTGAAAATATCTGATAGATTACAGAATATGTATATTGGAGTGCTTTTTTTATTTGAACAAAGATTTTAATATTAAAATAAATTATATTTAGTTGAAAATTTTACTTGAGTGTCAAGTTATTTTATAAAAAAGTTTTTATTTAGCAATAAATAATCAAAAAAAAACTTTTATTTTTCTCCAATATTTCGTAAGACTTTTTATAACTTCTTCAGGGAGTTTTTTATACGACGACTCATCGATAGAAATCCCTGAATAAAATTTGCAAATAAATATAATTTATAAATAAATTCAGTGAAGTGCGACTTTGACGCGAGCACGAAGGGTTCCGTACGGACAAGAGATATGTAATTCAATACGAACTTTAGCCAATATAAGCTATAGTTTCGGTATTTTTTTCGTTTTTAGTTTCGGGTTTTTTTAAGTTTATTGGCGCTTTCTGAGTTTTAGTACTTTTTTCTCGTTTTGGCGATTTTTTTTTTTGGTTTTTGAATTTTTTTTCAATTTTGGCGATTTTTTTATTTTAACGATTTTTTTAATTTTGGCGTTTTTTCATATAAGTGATTTTTTTGTGGTTTTGGGAATTTTTTCGGTTTTAGGCGTTTTTCTTGCTTGGAAATTTTTTTAGTTTTGGCACTTTTTTCTCGTTTTGGCGATTTTTTTTTTGGTTTTTGAATTTTTTTATTTTGGCGATTTTTTTAATATTGGCGTTTTTTTCATATAAGTTATTTTTTTGTGGTTTTGGCAATTTTTTCGGTTTTAGGCGTTTTTCTTTCATTTTGGAAATTTTTTTAGTTTTGGCACTTTTTTCTCGTTTTGGGAATTTTTTTTTTAATTTTGGCGATTTGTTTCGTTTTGGCGATTTTTTTTAGTTTTAGCGATTTATTTCTTTTTGGCGATTTTTTTTCATACAAACAATTATTTTGGTTTTGGCGCATTTTTCGCATTTTTGGCGATTTTTTTCGGTTTTTTTGCGTTTTTTTAATTTGGGCGATTTTTTAGAATTTGGCGATTTATATTAGTGCCAACCAGCTTAATGATTTTAACAAGGCGTGAGACTAAAATAAACGATTCTTGATAAGTACTTTCTTTTTTATTTGGGAACTTGTTCACGTAATCTATTTTATCTAAAAAAAACATTCTCCTCATTTAGCAACTAAAACATAATTTTTTTAAATTTTTGGTTATGTGATTGGTAAGCGAGTAATGCAATTTGGTAATCAGAAAAGTAAGTCATTATATGGCAAGTAGTTCTGATGCTAATGTGTATTTTTTTTTTGCTGGGTAACATTAGAGAATTTTTTGTTGTTTGCCATACAACTTGAAGATCGAACGTTTGCTAGTGACATCGTGGGACAGGCCGTTAATGTCAACTAGTGTTTTTTAGTTCACAATGAATTGTGTGTGAGCGCCTTAAAATATGCAACAATAAATATTATATACACCAAAAATAAATTTTTTTAGGAGATGTAACACTCAGGCAATGAATACCTGCTACTACTTATAGGTGTTGCCTTCTTTAGGAAAAGGATAGTGATAGAGAAGACAGGTGCTGAAAGAAGAGATAAAGGAAAGGTTCTCTTTTTTACAACTCTACGTTTTGCACGTTATAATGCAGAGTTGCAGCGCCTCTGGTTTCAATGAGGCGCATTAAATTTTTTAAGCTGTGTTTAGTAGCCATTTTTATTCGTTATTTTACCTCGTCGATGATTCTGCTACACAATACCGACGAAGGAGGGCGCTCTGATGTTACATTAGGATTAGTATCTGCTGAAGTCGGTATAGTTCAGTGAGAAGTGACTGCCTTCATCACTTGAAATTTCCTACAACAACTGACACAAAGGGACACTAATGCACATCAGAAAAATGCGTAGTGTTGTTATTTAAATGACTGTTGGATAGAGGGATTGAACCCAGGATCTTCGGTTTTGTAGTCAACGTGCTACTACTTCAGCCAACGCCACCCTCATTTATTGAAATAGGTCTATGTTGTAATAAAGGAGCCAGCCAATGTTGTAAACAGGTGACGAGGGAAATATAAAGTTTGCAAATAGCGTTGCCATTTTGTTGCCGTTTGGCACTAATGCATTATTTCGTTCGGGATTTTTAATTTATAATTCTTATGCATTCTCAATGATATATGGAGTTTTTTTTAGTAGTATGATGTGACCGAATATGGCCCATAGGCTAGGTATACATAATGAATAAATAAATGAAATGAAAAATGAAATGTAAATATAAATAGTTTTTGGCTTTTTTTTTTCAAAGAATTTTTGTAATGAAATGTGTCTTGACATATTTAACCAACAACAAACGAAAAATTCTTCATATTAATACATAAGCCTAACCTTCAAATAAATTTTATTTATTTTTATTGATTTTTTTCTTGGAAAAACATTTTATGATTTTAACTATTTACCAAGTTACATGATAAAAATTTTGGAACATATGTGATATGTTTAGAAAATTGTTTCATTGTTAATTTTTACTCGTATTATATTTTATATTAAGGCTGCTAAAAAGGTCTTCATTCTGAAATATTAAAAACCGTTTTGAACATCTTTAAGTTTGTAAATAAATAAATAAATAAATACTCAGCTTAACATACTAAATAAATGCATAGTTTCAGTTCATGCTACTACATGCTAATAAACAGTAGCAACTTAACAGTTTAACTTCTTAACATATAATAAAATACCCAATTGTTGAGAATTTTATATTTTTTTTTTGTATTTCCGCTCCTTAAGCTTTAAACACCTCATTCGTTCGTCTTGTGCTCCCGCGCCACATCCTTATGTGCCCTTTCCCTTCCGTCAAAAGTAACAATTGCAGAAAACAAAGAAATTTAAGAACTAAAAAGCAAACAAAAAGGTGTTTCTTTTTATTATATCAACAAGAATTCCTAACAATGCAACAGCAACAGAATAATGCAATGCAACAATAACAGCAGCAGGGACAGCAAAAATCAGCGCCAGCAGCAACAACAACAAGAACAACAACAACAGCTAATAAAATTAAACTATTGTAGCAGCATATGTCGCATATTTTTCATGAACAACCGCATATGTCTTAAATTAATTATTATTTTTTAAAGTATATAATTCTTTTAACATTCATTTGAAGACAGCATATGAATTTCTATTAAGACTTTAATAAGAGAAAGAGAAGTTCCTGCAAAGACAAGCAAGTCTGCGTTAAAAAAGTGGGAAATGATTCCAAGTTGCACTACTTACAAATTGAATTTTATTGATATGTTGTTTTGCTGCTAATTTGTGTTCATATAGTATGCAAATAGAATTTTCCGTTTGTAATAGATAAAATAGTCAAGTCGAATCCATGCTAGGTGGTAGCAAGGCATCAGGTGACTATTTTCGCCGCTTGTAATTTCAATATACCTGGGATGACATTTTTCTGACATTTCAAGTCTTAAATTTCTCAAAGCGAATTGAGCTGAGTATACCTTATATGAATTTGCGTTGTGAATTAGTGTTGAATTTTCGACCAACGCAATTGCGAATGACAAAAGCATAATTTTCTTTCACAAATGCAAGGCGAGTTCAATAGGTTGAACTCATTTTGATATTAAATGCAACTCTGCAGAAAAACCATGTATTTGTTAGTGTAAAATTTCCTGCTGTCAAAAAATTAACGAACATTTTTTTTGATTGGACACCAGTACTTGTAACTTTTAACGATCCGACAATCGAAATTTTTGAAACTTCTTTTTAACGATAGGACTCAGCTGTAATGCGATTCACTAACATTTTTTAACGATAATCGCATCGTTAAAAAAGTTATAACGAAAATTTATCGAATTTGCTATTCAGTAAAATTTTTAACGATATTCGCTGTAGGTTAATGTCAGCTGTGTCGTTATTTAAGCTACAATAATTTATGTGCTGTTAATTTTATCTACAAAAATCAACAGAAAATATCAGCTGCGTCCTATTTTTAAAAATAGGTTTTAGAATCACACAATCGTTATTTTAAGCGACAAAATGTATAGACAAAAATTACGATTGTCGAATCGTTAAAAGTTACTGAATACTGATATTTTCTGTTGATTTTTGTCTATTAAATAAAATTATTGTCGCTTAAATAACGGCACAGCTGACATTAACCTACAGCGAATATCGTTAAAAATGTTACTGAATGGAAAATTTTATCCATTTTCGTTATAATTATTTTAACAATGCTATTATCGTTAAAAAAAAGTTAGTGAATCGCAATACGGGTTTGAATAAATTTTCGCTAACTGAAAATCGTGCATTTGTGTTCCACTCGCCATTTAATTGTATTTCATGTGGCATCCCTGCATACAAAATGTCAAAATAAGCGAAAAGCATATAGAAGAATTAAAGAAAAACTAATTTAATTTGAGCTTTTTATTTTACTTCAACCGACAGCGAATATCGTTAAAATATTTTACTGAATAGCAAAGTCGATAAATTTTCGTTATACATATTTATTACTGCGATACAATTATCATAATAAAAGTTACTGAATCCAGGCACAGTGCTTCGTTTCTGTAACTTGTGAGAAGTTCTCGGCATCGAGGAAAAATTAAAAAATTATATTGGTTGTCCCATTTTACACAGGGTTGGTTATTCATATAAAAACTTAGATAAATTTACAAAAAATTTCTTACTCACCCTGTATTTCACAGGATGATAAAAAAATTTCGAGTCAAAAAGTTCTCACATTTCTTAGAGAAGCGACCCTCAGAGAAGCTTGCAGCTAGTAATCAAGGGGAATTGTAACCAGGTGATCTTGATTAGGAACTCTACATATTCGCCTCGTATATTTGTTAATTTAAAATTGCCTGCAGTCCAAAGCGAATTCAGTATTAGGTGACATTATCCCTTAAACAATACAACCACACAAAAAACAACATGTAATTTGCTGTGCTAAAATTAACAATATGTCAAAAGTTGTTTAAAATTGTTAGGCAAATTTTGACACTTTGTTTGATTTTGCTCAATTTAGCATCAACAGCTGATTATCAGCCGGGCTTAAGAGGCACCTGATACTCAATTCGCCTTGCTGCAGCCAGAAAATTTAAGAATGTTTTGTTTTGATTTGACACAAGATAAATTATTAGCTGATCATCAGCTGCTGAATTGAGATCACTTGATATCAATACGCCTTGCTAATAATTATTATCTGAAATCAGTGTTGCCAGTTTTTTTTCTAGAGCTTATCCCCAATTTTTGATTTGTCATCTCCAAAAATCCCCAAATTTAGTTTTTATGATTTAAATCTTTTATTTTGCGAATAAATACAAATTTTTTATTTTTATTTAAAAAATAATGACAAAAAAATATATTTATTCCATAAAATTTATTTACAGCCTTATTTATAAAAATTATTAAGACTTTATAAAGACTTTTTAAGGAAAATTTGTATGAAATTTTTTTCTAAAAAACCTTTTTAAAGCCATAATAAGTTTTATAAATAAGGCTGTTAATTTGTAATTATAAAACTTGTAAAAAACAATTACACATAGTTTAATATACACAAGTGTAAAAAATTTACCATTTCAAATACTTCAGAATCGAAATCTTCTGATCCATTAGCCTCAGAAACTTTGTTGTACATAGATAGCACTTGTATTAAAAAGCTTTAGCATTTCAGCAGAAGGATTAAATTTGTCACAACAAATTGAATTATTTTTAAAGTGTGTGTTTATTCTAGGAAGTGCAGAAGAACAAGTCATATTGCATTTTGTTTTGGAAGTGTTCATTATTGATTAATCTGCCTTGATACTTCTTCTTTATTAGAAACCATTCAATATGAATAGTAACACAAATTTTTAGACTTGCCAGACGCATATTTCTTAGTTCAAAAATCATTATTGTTACCATCAGTTATAACAAAAAAATTCACAAAAAATCTGATTATCATCCCCAACAAATCCCCAGATCCCCAATACAAAATTTGCATACCCAATCGCGAAAAAAATGCCCAATTTGGGGACAAATCCCCTAAACTGGCAACACTGGCTGAAATATTGTCGGCTGGTGTTGAGTGATTTTCGCTTCTCTGTTAAGCTGCTTGATCTATTTATGAAAACCCTGTCTCGAAAAAAATAATTTAAAAATCTTGTTCTAGCACTTTACATAGTAGAATACTATTATTGTGTTTTCCATCCCTGCATTAATTATGCCTTTGTTGGCTAGAATTACAATTAACTATTCCACCGCCTAAAAAACTAAAGCAAATAGCCAAAAGTGGACATAAGTGGTTATGCAGGAAAATAACATAACTGGCGCATAAAGAAATGCTGTATGCTTGTTCATTCGTACCATCTTCCGCTGCCCGTTGCTGCAGTGCTAATTGTGAAAGCAAAAAAGAGGAAATTAATGTGCTGTTGTAAATAACAAATTATTGCACACTTATTTTGTTTAAAGCTACAACAACAACTGTGCAGCTTTTAAAGCAGCAACAAGCAAGGCAACAGCAGTTAAATGTTGAACAAGTTCTTCTTGTGTTACTGTTGTTACATTCTAAGAATCCTTTTTGAATTGTTCATTATTTTATTTTATTTTTTTTATAAATTTTGGTGGTTCAACGAGACAATCAGTTTTAATACTGACGCCGTCTCGTCGCCTTTTATTTGTTTTGTTGTCTCTTTAGTTACAACAATAACAGCAGCAGGAAAAAGAGAAAACGTATAAAATCCATGCTTTTCATATTGTTTTGTTAGTTTTCATCATGGATCAAAACAGCTTTAACCAAATCACTAGCTTTTCTAACAAATGTTGCTGTTGCTGTTGTTGCTGCCGCCGCCAGAAAACTACAAATGCTCCAGGCAGTAGCTAAGAAGAGTTTCGTTGTTTAGTTTTAATTTTTCTTTTATTATTATTTCAATGCATCTAAAGAAACAACAACTAATATTTCTGTACATGATACGACTATCGAAACTTTGCAAGCGCCTTTTAGTATTTTAAAATTTGTTGCCAGCATTTTATTTTAGCTTGTGTTTAAACATTTTCTACTGTTTAAACATTAACACTAAACAAATTTTGCAAACAAGTAAAATAAATGGTACGAGTACATATTTACATACATCCATATTTTTTTTCTCTTACTACCTATTTAGTCATGAAAGATTATTTTTGTTAAGCAAAAGACTCAGGACCTAATTGTCTGATTCACGTCACCAAAGTGATTTTTACATGGAAACAAAAACGAAATTTTAAAAATGTTATTTTTGTTTTTCATGCAAATTCATCATCGAAAAATAAGGAAGTCAAATCAGATTTTGCTTGGCTTTTATAATTTTTAGATTTTTGTATGGAAAATATAAGAGAAATTTTTTTAAATTTTCATTTTTTTTTTTTTGTTTTTATGTAAAAATCACTTTGGTGACGTGATAATTATGTTCGTAGCTTATGAGCATATATATTTGATTTTACACAAGATAAATTATCAGCTGATCAATAGCTGCTGAATTGAGATCATTTGATATGAATTCGCCTTGCTAATAATTATTAGCTGAAATATTTTCGGCTGGTGTTGAGTGATTTTCGCTACTTTGTTGTCATATTTCCTTGACTTATTAAATATACATATATTGCTCATTTGCTGAAACAATTTTAATAAAAATTTTTTGTTATATCCACTATTTATATTTATTATTGGAAAAAAATTTTAAATTAAATTTTTTGTTGCATCAATAATTTGTATTGTTTTTTTTTAATAAAATTTTTAATTTTTAGACCAAGCTAAACCACCAGCCAATAA
Organism: Tachina fera; assembly: GCA_905220375.1. Classification (NCBI taxonomy): domain Eukaryota; kingdom Metazoa; phylum Arthropoda; class Insecta; order Diptera; family Tachinidae; genus Tachina; species Tachina fera. Next base: position 186,392,822 of record LR999963.1, read on the forward strand.
ATTTCACATTAAAATAAAATTTTTAATTTATCAAAAATTTTAATTTCAAAAATTGTTTGCTTGTTTTTTTTTTTGGTTAAGCATTGAAATTCATATCGTTTCCGTTTATGGAACTCGTCAATAGACGAAAAAGCAAGCAAAAAAAATTTGGAAATAAAAAATTTTTGATAAAGTACAAAATGTTATTAAAAAAATATATTAATGACTTGATGTCAAATAAATATACTTCGGTATTCCTTAAAAAAGATTTATTGTTAAAAAAACAAAAGAATTTATATTAAGGTTTAATATTTTTAGCACACTTTTTCTTAAAATTAATATTCAAATGAATCAGTAAAATATTAATTGTTTCTTAAAAATACATTAAAATTGATTATTGACGGGTTAACTAAATCCTATGCACATTTCCCAGATCATCAGGGAACCTTTACCCACAAATTTCTTAGAACAACTAGAGTTATTATCTTAAACTTTCATTTAAACAAATGAAAAGCTCAGCTAATATCAACGTTGAAACAAGAACTCAATAGTCAAAATGTTTCTTTTTTCTTAAATTGTTTGAATTTTTGGTGTCAGATATAACATAACATATGATGCTAAATTTGAGCTTTCATTACATAAAAAGCTTTCAACAAATTGGATTACGATGAATCATACCACTGAAAAATATATGTATATATAAACCTGAAATTTGCATCAACTGATGATGATGATGATGAAGATATAGCGGCCTTCGAAAACAGCATGTTGTTCCGTTCTGCTGATGTTTGTCGGTAATCATGTCTTTGGTTTCAATATGCTCTTTAAAAATCATCATATATAATTTAGCTTACTCCATATGCGAACTTTAGTCGAATCGAATCAAACACAGGTTAATGATAAAGAGTTAAGGATTAATTGTAGAGAAAGATAGAAATTTTTTTACTGAAAAATATCTCACATTCGCTATAGAAACAGAGTGCCGGATTTAAAGGATTATTTTTTGAAATTTATTTGCTGGTGTCTTAGCATGTCTATATACTCATTTCATTGGCGCACAAACCTCTTACTTTATGCAAAGACTTTCAAAAACTATATGAGAATTCATAAAATAATAATATTTTTGAAAATCCCAAAGAAAAAATAAGCTTAGTAGGCTTTGAAACTGATACAAAACCCAGCAAATAATTTATCCTTATACAATTGTATTGTTATCCGATGAATTTCTAATTCAAAATTTGTGGTTGAAGTCTACTGATGATTTATTTCAAGCGCCAATGGAGTGCGTGTATAGACATGCTAAACCACCAGCAAATAAATTTTAATCATTGTATTTACACTTCTGACAATATGTCAAATAAATGAATTTCATTAAAGTTCAAAATATTTTTAAACAAAAAACAAATTAAATAAAATTATATTTTAGAAGAAATTTTGTCATTCAGTTATTTTTTTTATGATAGTGACTAAAAAATATCGATTAAAAAAAATTAACTATCGATAGTATTGATAGTGCCATCGATAGTTTTCCACCCCTAGCAAGAACCCAGTCATTATAGCCTTTTTATAGGTCTGTCTGCGTACTTTTCTAGTAGCAAATACTCAGTAAACTTTTTTGGGAGAGTAAGGCCAATTTTACTCTGTCGGCTGAAAATATCTTAAAAAGTACGCAGACAGCATGGCAGACAGTATTCAGTAAAATCTTGCAAGAAAACAGCTGATCGGTGTGTAAACAATTGAAATAACAAAACAAGAGAATTTTAGCCAGAAAAATAGCATTATTGGAATCATTAGTTTTGCTTTTACGCCACGGTCGCACTGTATATTTGGACGTTTCTAGCACGAAATAAAATGTTTTGTTTACTATAATTTATTATAAACGTTAAAAATCAACACAATTCTAACTATTTACCTCTGCCATTGTTAAATTTCAGTTTTTATTTTCATTTCACAAAATTATTTCATTCAAAAAGCAATAAAAACAGCTGTTCAAACTAGTTGCAAAATCTTGCAAGAAGAAATTTCTCCAGCAACATTTTGCAAGTTCTCTACTTCCAACTGTCAAAAAGTTCTCTTTTTGGCTCTCTCGCTGCAAGAGATTTTGCAACATTTTGCACAAAATTATGCAAAATATGTGTACGCAGACAGACCTTATTTTGCAAAAAGTTTATTTTTGTTGTTAAAACAACTGTATTGTTTATAAAAAGCTTCATAAAACTTGCACAAAAACTATTGTAACACATTTTTATAAATATATTATGTATGTATGCACTGTTCAGTTGTAAATAGTATCCACACTACAAACAATCAAGTCTTATAGACAATTTACATGAAAATAAAAAATTTTATTCTACAGACACTTTCTAGACGCCTTGGCCATTTGTAATGTGGAAACTTCACTTTGATATTATTTTTAAATTTAAGTTTCCAACAAAAAGGCTTTTCATTATCTCTACTATAGTTAATATGTTGCATTCGGAAATAAAATCCTTCTCTACAGTATCAGTTAGTTTATTTTTTATTTATTTATTTTTGTGTTTAACCTTTTCTCCGTAAAGCAAAAGAAATTCTAAGCATATTCTTTTACACAAATTGAATATTTAATTCATGTCGATGAGTCATTGTAATATCAAAGCCTTAATAGCGTCATCATTAGTATAATAATTTATATTATCTAATAGTCATTAATTATTATTGATTTAAAAAAAAAAGGTGGTAGCTAAGGAAATTTATTTTAAATATTTACAAATAACTTAAATATTTACATAAGTATACATTTGAAGACATAAAAACAAATTCATTATGTGGGCATATATATGTATGTACGATTTGACGACCTTTTCGATATTCTTATTCAAATAACAAATCATTAGTCTTAATAGATTTCTTCATTGCTTTTTAATAGCGCACAATTGATTGAATTAATCATAAATGCATTACAAAAACTCAAATTGCAATATTATTTAATTTTATTTATTTTTTCTTTAACACCTTTCAAAAGCCACATGTGCTGCTACATACTACATACATACCACATACATACATACATTCATACATACATACTCGCACTGTGGTGTAGTAACTGTGCTGCATTACACCGGCTGCTGCTACACTTGCAGTTTTATTGTGGATGGATGTTTGTAAGAGAAAAAATAATAATATCTTAAAGATGTGCCTTTTGCACTTCAACTAAACATTGTTTATCGGACTTTAAATAACAGCAGGGTGCCAATTGCACTCGCGTACAATATTTATTTATACGCGGTACAAGTTGTAAAGTACTTTTGCCTGCACAAGTGTACATACATACATACATACGTACGTACGAGTGAGTATTAAGGGAATGTCCAGTTTGGGGCGAAAAGTAATCGTAACATTATAATGATTAGTGCGTGTTACATTTCACACAGATGCAACAACGAATGATGATAATAAAGAGAATTTAATGCAATGACCAAGAAATACCATTTAAAGGCGACAGTGGTGTAAAAGAACTTTTACTTTTAACAAAATTATTAAACACAAAAATATTTGTTTTAATACATATTTTATTATTATTTTTTTATTATTTCATTGTAATGCTTGGACCTTGCCATTACGTACGAAATATAGGGTGCTTTTTTTTAGAGTGTCACAACTTTGAGTTGGCATTACTGCTTTATTTGAGCTGTGCATGCATTTAACAGCTGATAGTTGCTTTTTAGGGTTCCGTACACCGTACACAAAGGTGAAAAGGAACCCTATTGTTTTCGCTAACCTGTCCGTCTGTCTGTCACAGGTTACTTTCTCAGGAACCGTAAGAGCTACGGCCAGAGTATGTAGAACCTCAACAACCAATAAAAATAAAATCCCATATAATATACATACAATTGTATATTTACAATTGAAATTTGTAAAATTAGTGTATTGTTATATAGACTACAACAATTAACACTAAAATTAAAAAAAAAATAATTAAAGGGTGTTCTATCAGTTAAAGCAATTTTGACTATGTGATTTTGACAACGTGCTGTATCTTAGAAACTCTAGAAATTTTAAAAAAATCCTAAAATTATAAAATCGTCAAACCGAAAACAATCGCCAAAAATTGAAAATAAAAATCGCCAAAACGAAAAAAATCTTCAAAAGTAAAAAAATTTCTAACACTAAAATAAATTGCCAAATTTGAAAAAATCGTTAAAATAAAAAAAAACGCCAAAACAGAAAAACATCGTCAAAATCCGAAAAAGATGTCAAAACTAAAAAAAAAATTATATGAAAAAAATCGCAAAAATTTAAAAAAATAAGAACCGAAAAAATCGCCGAAACGAGAAAAAAAGTGTAAAAACTTAAAAATGCACATATGTAAATGAAAAAAAATCGTCAAAATTAAAAAAACGCAAAAAATCGACAAAACTAAAAAAAATCGCCTATATGAAGAAAATCGCTAAAATTAAAAAAATCGCCAAATTAAAAAATCGCCAAAATTAAAAAAATCGCAAAAAAAAATCACCAAAATTAAAAAAACGCCAAAAACCGAAAAAAATGCCAAAACCAGAAAAAAGTATCAAAACTAAAAAAACGCCAAAATAAATAAACGCCGAAAACCCAAAAAATCACCAACATTAAAAAAATTTCAAAAACCGAAAAAAATCGCCAAAACGAGAAAAAAACTGTCAAAATTAAAAAAACTCCCAAATGAAAAAAAATCTCCAAAATTAAGAAAACATCAACAACAAACAAACAAAACTAAAAAAAATCGCCTATATGAAAAAAATTTACAGAATAAAAAAGTCACCAAATTGAAAAAAACGCCAAAACCGAAAAAAATCGCCAAAACGATAAAGTGGCAAAACTAAAAAAATCGCCACAACCGAAAAAAATGAAAAAAAACGCCAAAAACCAATAAAACGAAAAAAAAATGCAAAAACTATATTTTATATAGGCTAAAGTTCGTATTGAATTACATATCTAGTGTCCGTACGGAACCCTTCGTGCCTGGGTCAAAGTCGCACTTCACTCAATTTATTGTTTAGTTTGGTTTGAAATTTCATTATGAATCGACTTACACCAGAGCAACGCGTGCATATTGTTTAAAATTTTTAATCAAAATAATTGTTGTATTCGTTAAACTCATCGTGGACTTCTGGGGTTGTGTCCTTCCACTTTATGGAAGATTTTACGAAAGAATATTGGCTTAAAACCTTTCAAAATTCATCTTGTGCAGGAATTAAAGTTAAACGACCATCGTATGTGCCGCCAATTCGGCGAATGGACTGAAGCACAAATTTTATTGATTTTGAATTTCCATTCAAAATGAAAACCATTTCTGATTGAATTGGTACGTAAATAAGCAGAATTGTTGAAAATTGGTGTTCCATATTGCGCCTTCTATGCGCCAGCCTTGGCGGCCACGTGACATAAATCATATTTAAACATTAATTTCATAATTAATTTCATAATTAATTTCTTCCCTTTTCATTGATATTAAAAATATATTTCCTTGTTTTATTGTGTCACTCTATAAAAAAAATCTTTACAATCACCCATATCGTGAACAGTTTTTCCCTCGAAAAATCGTGAATAATTTCTGCCTATAAATGTGTTCCCTTTTTTGATTCTCCTTATCATGAATAATATTTTTCTCAGGGATTTTTTAAATTTTTTTGTTCACTTTATTTTTTCAGTCGAACTGAATTAATACATCGCTTTATTTCAATATTAGCCTTCCAATCGATTACCGAAAGATTATCGTATAAGTTTTTTCTGGCGGTTATGACAAGTGATAATAAATAAAAAAAATTTCATATTTTACAAAATAATTTTCACGCTTCATAATTCTTTTTCAAAATTCAAAAGAAAAATTAAAAAAGAACACATAACTTCAATTCCTTTTTCTCTTAAGGAAAACGAGTCGAAAGAAAGCTGTAGACATCATAGTTCTTCTATCTCCATTCATTCTTTTGAAGTGTGACTCGGTGCGCAATGGAAATTAATTGAAATTACAACAGATTTAATGTTTATTAATCACGAATAGGAGGGAAGAATATTTAAATACGGGATCCCCGGTGTTTTAATGAAATTTAAGAAGTTCAGAGCAGAGAACTTGCAGATCTCTACTTCATTTACATTTGGAAAATTTACAAAAGTGTCGACACAATTTACAGGCCATAATGAGAGAAATTGATTTTCTAGTTTCAATATCAGTTCCTTTTTTTATGATTCACTTGTGACTGCGCACTGCAGCAATAGGAATAATAAAATGCGTATGAGGCGCACAACACAACTGATGAGTGGCTGGCTAAGCTGAGACCCCATTGATCATTGAAATATCAATTCACTATGGCTGATTTTGGTTGTACTCGTACGTACTTGTTTGTACTCGTATCTGTTGTTACATAATGCAAGTAGTTCTTTGTGTTAAGAGTAAATACATATTATTGCAAGTTGTTGAGCTTATGTTTCTTTTAAATGTCTATCGATGACATCGACGTGGGCTTTTTCTTGTAACTTGCCGGTGGCATAAATCAATCGGTCTCTTAAAACGTTTCATTTTTCTCATATGTACATACATATGTGTATGTGTGTGTGTGATTTTTTTTGCCAATAAATATTTGTGAGTTAGTGTCGTTTAATATGCAGACACTTTATGTGTAAGACACCGTTAAATTATGCATTTTATAAACGAATAACAACTCATTCCAAACACACAATTGTTTCTTTCTTGTTGTCCAGATGACTAAAGAATAAACAAGTCAATACAAGACAAAAAGAAAAGACACACACACACAATACAATTGAATTGTCCATATCCTCCAGCTGTATTTGGCTTTTTAAGATTTAAGTTAATAAATTAATAAATAAATGTGCACTCATAAAAATGTAATGGCAAATGAAGAAAATAAGCTTTTAGATTGCACGTTGCTTTTAAGTCTAGATATTTCGTCAAATGCTGTTGTTAAATTGGAAAATAACATTATGCGACAAATGAAATTAAGACTTTTTGACTGAACAGTATATGTAGGTTCGATAATACTGCGAAACAGGGCAGTCAGATTTTTTCGATTTTAAAAATCGCCAAAATGAATTTCATGTATTTTTAATTTCATATATGTATATCAAGCCATAACCGCCAAAAAATGTAAAAATCGAATTTATGAAAATAAATGTTTTTTTATATAATAGTGTTTTTACAATAATATGGTTTTAATAAAAGTTGGTTTTAACGTTAAGACCAACTGTTAATCTCGGGGCAAATTAATTATTAATATTTCAATAGAGTTTATTTGAAAATATTTTTAAACTTCGAATCGTATCGAATGCCGTAATTTGGCCCCTGATTTTACGATACAAAATGATTTTGTTAAAACCAACTTTTTTTTGGGGTTTCGTAGTTTATGGCTAGCTACCAGGAACAAAGTGCCAGGTTCTTCAACAAATAGAAGTTTTCTCAAGGCCTCATTCGACCCACGCCTTCAAGTAGAGAACTGTAGGAAGTAGAGAATCCTAGAGTCCACTCCTAGAGTATAAATGGTCTCCACCAATCAAAATCTACTTAAGATCCGAGTTATATTTGGTTCTCCACCAGGTTCTACAACAAATTTCCAATCAAAACCTTCACTATCCACCATCCGAGTATTATATTTGGTCTCCACCAGGTTCTTCAACAAAATTATATCGTTAGATTTGTATTACGTGTTCCACAAATCAGGTTATTTATCCAGTTCAGAGTATTCAATGCGGTCTCCACCAGTTTATTGATCCAAAAATTTAAAATGTCAGTATCCAGTTATTCATTTAAGTTTCAACAAAATCTTTCAGGCGTCATACAATCCATAAAAAAGTGTGGTTATACTAGTCACAATACAAGCGGTTGAATTTTGATGACCTGATCAAACTGTCACAAATCACGAACAGTTATACATATAAGTATGTACTTAACAAACAAATCGATTGCATATGCCAATGAAAAATTCCAGAAAGAACCGCAATTAATTACGGTTAATCGTGGAAAAAACATTAAACAATGAGACAGCCGCGAAATTCTCGAAAGCAGGACAACATCAAAATGCCTGCCCGCATTTAAAAAATAACTATGACGACGGGAAAAGGTGTTCCCCCACCCAGAGTTAAATTAGACTTGAAAACCATTAAAAACCACTTAAAACCATTTTTGAATTAATTTTAAGCAATTTTTATGAATTGCAACCTTATGTTCGCTGAGCTAAATTTAGTGCTGCCAAGTTAAAATGACCGGAAGCAGCTGATTGTTTATTTATACAAGTGAATAAGAATAGATAACGCTTGAAAGATTTTCACCATAGAAATGGATGCATCCGCAACAATATTAAAAAAATTGCGAAGAAAAAGAATGGAAAACAACGAAAATGTATTCGCTGACATCTTGGAAGTGAAAATCGACGATGTGACTGCCATCTGCCGATAAAAAAAAGGTTTAACTTATAATGTAATTGTACATTTTTTATATATAATAACTTTATTTCCAAGCACTTTTTCACTTTATATAAGCAGTTATATATTTTCAAAATGTTTATTTAATTTAAAATAATTTTCATTTTAAAGCGCATTGTAAAATTTCTGAGTTTTTCATAAAAAAAAAACAATTGTGGTACAGTTTGTCAAATAAGTGTTATAAAAAACAGAAGAAAAAACAACAACAAACACACGAATTTCTGCAGGAGATTCATTTTATTTTTTAGCAAAGTTATTAGACAGTCTGTGAGCTAAAATCTGAATTTATCAAACTTGCAGTGTGAATGCAAAATCAGCTGTTTATATGGAAATATTAGAGACGTAACGATACGCCGTTTTGCCGATCCGATACCGATACCGATACTCAAGAAGAAATATCGCCGATACCGATTCCGATACCGTTACACATATTAAAACTGAACTTAAGTTTAAATTAATGAAACCATTTATTATACAAAATTATAGTGTAAGATATTATTAATATTTAAAATGGATATTTGAATTCATTCTTAACAAAAAACAAATAATTTTTTTAATACATACATGATTTAGCATTGAGAGAACATTTCACTACTATGGTGCAAAGCAAAAGAAAAGAAACGTTTAATTTTTCTGTTTAGACTTTATGTTCTGCTTTTAATATGTTATATCTCTTAGTTTTTATGCAAAAAAAGTTGTTGAAAATTTAATTGTTTGTTCAAAACAGCTCTAAAAAATTTAAGAAGTATCGCCGTATCGACAGTAAAATATCGCCGATATCAATATATCGGCAAATCAGAAATATCGCCAATACATCGGAATCGGTATTCGTATTCATTACATCCCTGGGAAATATTTCGTAAATTCAATCGATAACGAGTGCAGTAATTTGCCCCCAGGTTTTAACTTTCAGTGTGAAAACACTATTACACTTTAGAAAGCTGTAAAATAAAAATAAATTGTAATGAAATTTTTCTTTCTGTGTACAAACAAAATATCTTCTCTTTATAGGTAGCAATTCTTGGATGCCATTTCTCAAAAATAGAAATAGCAAATATATATGGGAAAATTAAATATGTATGTAAAGAAATTTTTTAAAAACATGATGAATATGTAAAAATAATTCTATGAGTAAATAAAATATAACCTTGGGATGGTTATGAATTGAGTTGGTTAAATAAAATTGAAATCTCTTCTTATACAATGTAGAAAATTTAAAAGCTGAATCCTGGCACACAAGTTTATCTTGTTGCTGCAGGAATGCATAAACCAACACATTCGTAAAACAATGATTTTTTTTCTAAGAGTGCAACCCTTTAGGGTATGGAATAACATGCACATGTTTATTTAGTATATGATGCAAGAAAAATAAATTCAATTGGAACAAAAAAAAAGGAATCCTCACCATCCTACATTAAGAAAAATAAAAAATATTCATGTGTATATGTACATTAGTATGTATGTATGATTCTATACATAAGGTCAGCCAGTTGAACGAATTCATTTATTTCTACAGTCAGCGTTACCGTTTTGGCTTATCTTACTCTACGTGGTTTTAAGGTTTTGTTACATAATCATATGTGATCGTACATAATCTGTACGTGAAATTGATTTTCCGAAGCCCCCAAAAAAAACTAGAGACTTCGGTCTTTGACTGATGTGCCCGAAGTCGTACTAAATAGATTGGAATTTGAAAAATCAACAAAATCACATTTCGGTTCCAGTACCCAATTTCTGTAACTTGTGAGAACTTCTCGCATCGAGAAAAATTAAATAATTATATTGGTTGTCCTATTTGACACAGCGTTACTCACATAAAAATTTATATAAACTTACAAAAAATATCAAAAAATACAGTGTTTTCTTACTCACCCTGTGTTTCACAGGATGATAAAAAAATTTTCGACTCGAAAAGTTGAATTTGAATTTGGAAAATTGAATTTTTTTTTATAGTATGTAAAACTATCTAACAAATTTAACTATAACTAACTAAAGTTAATTGTTTTATTTATTAATAGACATTTTTTTTTATTACAGAAAGATCTTTACTCAAGAGTTATTTTTAGTCCCTGATTTTGAAAAATTATTACAACTTCATTTTTCTTTTATGGTAACGTTGGTTACATACAGCATTACATATTGTTTTTATACTTGGACGTCTGTTAGCCGCTTGCTTTTTAGCTTTTGAAATTCGATATCGCAGGCTATGGGTTCTCTAGCCACACTAAAAAAGAAAGAAAGAAAATGAATTATACCACTGATGACACTAAGCGCGTGCTGTGAATTTTATGAGGACATTTTAATTATTCAAACAATTTTACCTTTTAGTTCACTCAATTCATTAAATCGTTTTCACTATGACTTTTAAATTTTGTGTGTATATACATATGTATGTATTCTTTGTATATTTTAACAGATTTTCATTTACTTTTGAATTTATTCTAGTGGAGGAGTTAACCAAAAATACTATAATAGAGTTTTTCCTTAAATAAACTTACATACGTTGATATGTTTAGGAGTGTCTGCTTGCATGGATAAAATAGAGGCCTTCATATCAGAAATTAAAGCCCAAGAAAATCTGTAACGTTTTGTTAGATAAACAAGGAATGGCACGTGATCCTTTAAAATGCACATTAAAAACATTCGATCAAATTCATATGTATGTATACTACGCATACATATATATGTACTAAAGACGTGCAGGAGTATACAATACAGTACTGCCAAAGTACATAAATGTACAAAAGTACCAATAACAGAATAAGAGTTACAAAAATATATGTAGAATTTCTTTGTTTTTACGCACTATAGTTATAACAAAAATAAAAGTTATTATTAAAACTTAATAATAATAATTAATATATTGGATATAAAATCAAAAGTCTTTCGATTTATGTTGCGCAACAAGAAATATTTCTTAATGACAACATTGTACCATAATTATTTCCAGGCACAAAACTAAATATATAGTAGAAATTTGTAACCGTCTATGGGCTGTATTTGCTAGGTTATTGGTAATAAATAAATAAATAAAAAAAATAAATATTTTACTATTTTTAAAATTAATTAATTAAAAATGATTTATGCCCCCGATTAGTGTTTACAACACAAAAATTTTGTGCAATGTATGTTGCTAGAAGAAAAAATCGTGAATGTTAGCTCAGCTAGTAATGTAATATAACTGCAACAGTAGGAAACAGCTGATCGATATTGTTATGTTAAAAGTAATGAAAATGGTAATATGTAATGTAACGTAACCTACTTTTCATAAAAAAAATATCGATCAGCTGTTTCCTACGTTGCAGTTACATTCCATTAGTGTCGGTTAAGGTCGATACATTTTTTTATTTCTTTCATTTTTAAATAAATAAAAAATCTGTATTGTTTTTATTATATTCATTGCTTTTAAATCGTGCAAATATATATGTATATTAAATAAACAAACAAAAGAAATAGCAAAATTTAAGAAGTTGAAATCCTTAATACTTTTGACCAAATATATTAAAAAGATACGTATGTATGTGCATATTTTCTCTTATTGTCAATTCGAGTTTAGAGATCAAATTTTTTATTTTTTAATTTATAAAATTTATTTATTTCTATCAGCCTTTCTGTCTGCTTTTTATTTTTCCAAGAAATATATGTATACTTAAACATTTTTCTCCAACAACAATAAGACCAAACCTAATGAGCAGTTGTCAGTTTTTCACAGTTCTAACAACACATAAGAACAGATGTTGTAAGCCATATTCTCAAGAACTTCCACATAGACAACTAAAATGACAACACTCAAATAAGTGTTGTAAACCGTAATCGCCATTTGAAACAAACAATATTAAAATAACAACTGTTGTCTGTTATAATCAGACAAGCGTCTGATTATGGTTTTTTTTTTCTATATGCATTTCATTGTTGTTTTAACAAATCGCCAGTAGACTTCAACCACACATTCTGAAAAGTTACAAACCTCATATCTTACGGCTTTTTGGATTTAAGGCTACGATAAATATGTACATTAGGGAAAAAACTTTTTAAAAAATTTTTAAAATATCAAAATTGGCATAGAACAGTCCGATAAAGCATAAAAAACTATAACGGAACGTATATTAATTTTTTCGCTAAGGTCAAAAAAGTTCACACACCAACCGCGATGGAGTATTTTTTTCTTTTTGATTAAGAAAAATTAATAATCAGGTATGTGATGGAAAATTATCGTTTTAAAAACGGTTTCAAAGCAATCGTTTTGAAAAGGTGTGATGAACTCCGATCGATTTTTAGTAATATTTTTGACCCAATCTCAAACTACTGACTTTTAAAAAGCGCACTAGATAAATATTAAACCATATAATTAGGCTATGAAAAGAAATTTATCAAAATTTTTTGGAAAAAATATTAAAAACAAATTTTAAAATTATTGACAAAACGACTATAGAAAACACATCACACCTTTTATCGTTTTCAAATTGGTTTTGTGTCTAAATCGATTTTCATCACATACCTGAATATATTTATTTAAAATAAAAAATTAATTAAAAACACCGTATAAAATTATGAATATTGAATATTACATGAGGAAGGCATCGAAATAATTTTAGATTATGTAAAATAATATTTTTGTTAGTTCAAGTCTGTGATTTAGTGTTTAGAAAAACCAATTGGTGCATGACATTTATTGAGAAAAATTACACAAGATTATGATTTTCGTAGTTATGCTTGACCTCATGGTATTATGCCAAAAAAAAAAATTTGTTATACCCCTAATGTGCATATCTATACAACTAATTTTCTACAGAAATTAACAATACCAACCTATAAATGAAGCACAAAGAAAACGGAAAACTTGTGTTTTAAGTTCTAACTGTGCAAGTCTTTAATACATATATCGTCACTTAAAATCCAAAAGGCCGTAAGTACACTTTTTTACTTTTTACAGAAGAAGCAGGAAAAACCTTATAAATTTAAAATTATTTAATAATAAATAAAATTGGTAGTTATGAACATGAGTAAAACTTTAAGGAAGATATATTTTGGTTAATCACATCATAATCAATCAAATTGTCTATTTTGAATTTTTTGGTTGTTACGACGGCTTTTTGGATTCTAGGTGACGATATGTATGTACACAAAATACTTCCCTAAGTAAATGCATTTCTAATTCTTATTGCACGCCTCATGCATTTAGCTATTGTTTATAGTCGATGTTAATTATTATTTTTATTAAAATTCCTGTAAAAAAAAACCGGAAGTTGTTGCATACGTGTGGACACATATTATACTATAATCTTTGATGTCTGTGCGACAAATAATTTTTGTCTGCCAGCAACGAACGTGATTATGTAATTTTATTTACCGAAATATTGCAGCTCCTATAAATTGGAGCAAACAAATGTTAAATTTATAACTTTACATAATTCTTACATTTTGATATCAATTCAAAATTAAGTAGCGAAAAATATTTAGAGAAGTTTCATGTCTGGGTTTGCCTTATATTCATTTGAAGTGTTCATAGGAATTTTTGGCAACAACTGCAAATCTGATACTTGCACTTTATAGGAAATGGGACTAGAGCATACCCACCGATTTTCACTACACGCGTAGTAGTAATCAACTAAAAAAATTCTGAAAATGCGAAATTTTTAATCAGGAAGGCGGGTTACATCCTAAAATCTAAGAATTAAAAATTAAAACCATGGAGCTTAAACTCAATCAATTCTATTGAAACATTGCATTGCATTTTTTTTTCAATAATTAGCCTGGCCATGCCCATGAAGTTTTGAGCTACTTTTTCAGTTACATACTTCGTCTTAGCAGAGTTTAGTCTATGATTTATTTCTCATTACGCGCTTTCTAAGAAACTTTACATGAATCATAACCACACAGCCAAGCGACAGTTAAATCTTGAGCTTAAAAAAGTGGGCGGGCTCACGCCTATAAATATTTGTAATTATATATTTCTCCAGAGAGCTAAAATTTTCTGCATAAGTAGGTGTAGGTGAGTAAGAAACTAGAAAAAATCTGAAAAATCGGATTATTTACCAGGGAGCGGAGGTTACGCCCATAAAAATTTAACTTTATATTTTAGGTAAACTTGGTATACAAAAAAATGGGTTTCAACACAACAGATTCTATTAAAACTATACATGAATATTCTACTTATGCAAGTCTATGATTAAGCTTTTAAAAAAGAGGCGTACCCACGCCTATAAAAAAATTAACCTTCTGTTTTATATACTCCGGGTGGGGTGACACGCACTAAAATTTTAAGTAATTCTTAAACTTCTTAAATACTCGTAGCTGGTGCTCTTGTGATGGCACAGCAATGCATTATTCAATGTGGGCTGGGCTACATCCATCAAGCTCTATGAACCTCTGCTCTTTCCAATTGATACATTCATCGTTAATTGAAATCTGTTTAGACTATAAACTTTAAATTAAAGTTGAAAAAAATTTCAGACACAAAAAGCTAAATGTAGGCCAAGCTAGGCCAAGTTCCTACCAAACATTTCCGCCATAAAAAGTACTGAGATCAAAATTTCGACCAAACTCTTGGTTGATACAATACCTAATGAGATTGCACAACATTTCTAGGCAACCTGCTAGATTGGCAATATTTTTATCTTTATAATACATAAGTATGTATCTGTTTTAGAGGGATATGTAGTTTTGCCTAAGTCCTAATTTACACTATGCAAGTCTCATTGCTAAGCTGATTAGTTTGTTAGGAGGGAGAGAGAGAGAGTGAGAGAGAGACGAGGGGAAAAGAAATGGTTGTGTTTCCCTCTACCCTCTGTCCCACAAACTATCACAAACTAATCAGCTTAGCAATAAGACTTTCTTCATAT
This sequence comes from Tachina fera, assembly GCA_905220375.1. Lineage (NCBI taxonomy): Eukaryota > Metazoa > Arthropoda > Insecta > Diptera > Tachinidae > Tachina > Tachina fera. The sequence continues at coordinate 186,408,094 of LR999963.1, forward strand.
ATTTTTTTATTTATTTTTTTTTTTATCTAAAATACTAATTTAAGTTTGTTAAAATTGTAATCAATACTATTTAATTTAAATTACAAAAGAAAACTGATTATATCACTCTTCCTTTTTTTTAATGGATCTGCTGAATTGTTTTTAAATTATTATTCAAATTTTTGCGTCATCAGTTTGCTTTTGCATGCCGCTTACAAAGACATTAAGCGGCACGCAGCCACAACTTCAAAGAGATGATGCTTCATTTGCCATCTAATTTCATTTGTTTTGCGATGCTACAAATTTGACTAGATTGTTTTTCACATGCGCGCCATCGGTCGCTTCCTCGCTGGATCATCATCTGTTCATTATAGGAGCAACAAAAACAAAATTCGCCATCCTCCACACCATCTCACTTTGCAAAAATTAAAGAAAAAAAAACTCTGTAGTTTTTATATACAATAACATAAACAAACTTTTTAATATGCTTTACAAAATAGGAGATGAAATTTTCATTTTACAAAATACAGCAAACATACCCCCGCAAGGATTGCCAGAGATTCAAACATCCAGCCGGTTGACCAAACTATTTCGCCATAAACAACAAAAGCTTACTAATATGCACAGCCAGCGCGCAGAAGTTATGAAAAATTAATAATAATGTCGAATCGATTGATTTTGCCAAGCAAAAATCAGTGGGTACAGCTAATATGCATCCTTTTGCTATTTAACTTCATTTGTTGCTGCAAAGCAACAACAACATAGAGTTTGCGATAGCTTCGCTTTGTGGCGATCAACGCAGAAAAAACGCTTTAAGTGATTTTGTATTATTTTTTGCTGTGTCTTCTGTCTGCAAGTTTCGTAATTCAAATGTTACTGCACAGTCCATACACCAATAGACACATACTTACATACAGAGAGATTCAAACAAATGAAAAGCTAGACGGATATGGACGAACGGGTAAAAAGATTATACTCGTAGTATAGCGGCAAAACATTTATTGGCAAATGAAAAATAGCGCCAATTGCCCGCCAGGGTTTACATTATGTATTTTCCTATTTTGTTGTGGTTGTCATCATAGTTGTTGTATTTATTGCTCTTGTACAATTAATTCTTTACCTTTTAGTTTAATATACGAGGATTTTTCTTCTTTTTTTTTTTTGCATATGTATGCATGTATGTATGTGTGTCTGTTTCTGCGAGTACATATATCCTGTACGATATTCCTAGTTATTTGCAGTCACTTTATAGGTTTTTTTTTGTATGTCTTTTCCATTGCTTTTATTGTGGAAGCATAATAAGAATTTTTAATGTAAGTGGAGATGTGAGTGGGAGTGTTTTTGCTCACTTCACATACGCTCACGTGCCAAAAAAAAAAACTCCACTCACTCAGGCACACTCACAAACAGAGTGGATTCAATCAGATTATTGCAACGAGTCATCTTACTTAAGTCCTAATTTACACTATGCAAGTCTTATTGCTAAGCTGAGTGGAATAGAAGCGGCTCTGTTCCCCTCGTCTCTCTTTCACACAAGCTAATCAGTTTAGCAATATGACTTGCATACTGTAAATTAGGACAAACTATAATACAAGTATTAATACTTTTGACGAAAATTCATCCCTGATCTTATATTTGTTTCAAAAATTTCAACAACAAAAAACAACAACAACTCAACATGTCAGAGTTGCATTTTCCACAAAAGTATTAATACTTGTACATATTACAGTCTGAAGCGACCTTTGCTAGAATCACTCAATCGCAGAGCTGGGTCCAACTCATTCGAACTCGTTCAATCGTTCGTTTTACACACGAAACCTTTGAACAAACCGCTGTAATCTAAATTAGTTTTATCTTAGGCTGAGTTTACATCTGGCATTTTTTGTGTGTCATTTGCCCAAAAAAAAAGTAACCAACTAATTACTAATGAAAAACTGTTTGATTCAGGCATATATTTATTGATTTAAACAGTTTGCAATCATTTTGGATTCTATAAAATTGTCTATTAATTATGTATGAAACTGTTTAACTTAATAAATACATGTCTGAATCAAATAGTTTTTCATTAGTAATTAGTTGGTTACGTTTTTTTTACGCTTGTGTGGCATTTGGCACACAGATGTACTGTACACAGAGCGACTGGGCGATTTCGAACGAGTTAGATAGACTTGTGTCCAACAGTTATTTTTGAACTAGTTTGAGAGCGTTTGAATCAAAAGTTGTTTCAAACTCATTTAATTTACATTTATTTTTTTGACGGACTTGTGTCCAACTGAATGAACTCGTTCAAAAAGAACTGTTTGACACAAGTCTAGAATTGGATCCAGCTCTCGTCAATAATATCATGTATGAACCAAAAAAATAAGTAACAAGTGTGTATGAGTCGCAACATTAATACCTGGAATGATTTGCTTGCACACAAAGCTCCTTGTTTATGAACAATCGCACAAAACGTACTTTGGCTTACTTTCTAGTATAACTTAGACTTGGTTCGAACTTGTTCACTAGTTCATTTCTGACACAAACCTATAATCAAACCGATTTAAATTACATGAGTTTTCTGACACAAATCTATAATCAAACCGATTTAAATTACATGAGTTTGATCACAGTTTTGTGTCTAAAATTACCAACTGAACGAGTTCGACCCAAGTCGAGTATACTTAGGTACAAACCTATAATCAAAACTATGTAATATAAATAGGTTTGATTATAAGCTTGTGTCTAAATCGAGCTGATATGTATTAGAGTTGTTTCGAACTCTTTCAGTAGCTCGTTTTGGGCATAAACCTATGAACAAACCCATGTGTTTGAAAGAGTTCGAAACAAGTCTAATATGTATGTGGTGGAAGAAAATGATGAAATTAAAATTATATCAAACTCATTCAGTAGCTCGCTTCAGACACAAACTTATTATTTATGTTTAAATGACAAGGCTTTGGTCATCGGTTTGTGTCTAAAACCAGCTACAGAAAAAGTTCGATACAAGTCTATTTTGTTGGACTTGGGATGAACTCGTTCGGTTGGTTTTGATCATAAGCTTGCATCAGAAATGATCCAGTGAAAAGGTTCGAACCAAGTTTGAATCGAACTAGACTTGTATCGAACTCTTTCACTAGCTCATTTTTGACACAAACCTTTAATCAAACGCATGTAATTTACATAGGTTTGATTATAGGTTTTTTGCCTAAAACGAGCTTCTGAAAGATTTCGATATAAGTCTAAATCAAAGCACTCTGAAGAATTTTTATATTTTAAATATGTAAATTTTTTAGGGACACTTTCGCACACGAAAAGTTTATTTTTTCAAAGTTGTGCATTTGTAGAATAGCAAGAAAAAAAAAGAATGAGTATACAGAAATACAACAAAGTCTACAAAAATTTAAAAGACTAAAGTCAAAACAAACTTTACGTTTGCGAAAGGTATCTGGGTTAGACTTGGGTAGACCTCGTTGAGTCAATAATTTTATAATACAAACCGTTGGATCAAACCCATTGAAATTCATTAGTTTGACCATAGGTTTGTGTTCAAAATGAAGTAGTAAACGAGTTCTACCTAAATTAAAAATTTCTTACATGAGTAATAAACAATTTAAGACTTGGTTCGAACTCGTTCAGTCGGTCATTTTAGACAAAAACCTACGATCAAACACATTTAATTAAAACGATCGACTGAACGAGTTCTACCCAAGTATATTCATCGTGTATTAAAACGAGTGGCTGGATTCGGTACTTGTTCATTTTGATTAGACTCTTAATCACTTTAACTTCTCTCCTACGGTTCATAAAAAATTTGTGTTAGGAAATAAGTTTAAAAATATCATTAAGACGGTTGAGAAAAAGTTTACCTATTTGAAAATTCATAATCGTTTCATTGAAGCTTTAACTATGAGTTGGTTTGTGAACATGATGTTGCCTGTATCAAAGTTTAAAACATAAAATATTTATTAAACTTTTTATGAATACAATTTAGCATTCATCATTGTGTACGCTAAGTCTGAGGCTGAATTTGGAAAACCAAAGTTTATTTATTAGAAGCCGACCGAAACCAGTTTTTAGGTTGAACCGAACTTTCTGCCTATTGTATAAAATTGGGCCGAATCCGAAACTTACCGAAGCAGTTTTGGTAAAGTAATATTGAAATTTATAAAATATTATTTACCCTTATCGGGAATAAAAGTTCACGTGAATTATGTTCCTATTTTCAAAAATTTTGATCGCCGCCAATTTTTGTGTAGTTTTTGGGTCAGTGTACTATTTTATAATTTTCTTCACCACTTTTTTTTTTGTTCATGGGAAATATTTCACGTGAACAAACCGTTCCGTTTGTGTTTCGTGTTCCGTGTTTGTCAGAATATTTACAATTAACTCTGATGTTATTTGCTCATTAATAATTATCACATGTAATTTGGCGTTAGCCTAATCAAATCATAAATATTAAATATTCGCCTATTATTTCCGATAGGGCTGATTATTTCAAAATATCTTTATTTATCTAATTTCCGTTTCCACAAGCCAAGCACTCCAACAAATTTCTGTAATTTCAAGTAATTTCTCACACCCATTCTCTTCTATACGTTTGAAATAAGGTTTTTTAATTATACTCAATAGTTGAAAATGTTAATACAAATCAATTGTTTGTTTACAGACATGCATGTTTAAATTAATTACAGAAATAAATTGGTATTTATATAATTTTTTTTTGAGTAAACAAGCCCCAATTTTTTGGTATTGCGTTAAAGTAGCGTCGACGTTGAGAACTGGAATAAGGGTGATTAACTTTAAATTGTATAGTTATTACGTATGTATTGTACGCTTCTTCTTAAAACAAGAAAATTTGTTCCTGGCGACTATTCTAAATTTGTTTAAACATTTTTAAAATGTACTAAATCCTAATGCAGTATGTTTTTTGTCTTTAATAAAAATTACAACAAATGTATTTTTTTAACTTTAATTTTTTTTATTACGATTGTCTGCGATCTTCATCGCCCCACAAATTTAAGGAATGTATACCATAAAGTTCTTTGGTAAGAAAATATTCGCGCCAACCAATTTTCGAACAAAACTTAACCAGGTGTTCTACTTTTGTATTTAACAATGTAGACGTTTGGGTTGCATTACATTCATCAACTTGTTTTGGCACTTCTTGTTGAACATACTGTAGACAATTCTCGATTTCACTCTTTACAGCTTTTTCCAAAAGTCTCACTTCATCCTTTTCAATTCGTGCTCTGACAGCAGCCTCCAAACTCTCTAAGTGATCATCATGGACACCGGGAAATAGACTAGACATTGCTGAATATAAATTAAATAAATATTCACGATTTCTACCACTTGGACCTGCTGAAGTAAATATTTGTTCTGCTATTATGTCAATTTTGCTATCATTTCCGCTGCCAGCCCAGGACTCATTTTCAGGTGTTGCAATATAGATAACAATATCAGTACATTTCTTCTGGCAGCTGTCTTCGGGAAAAATATGAAATGGCACTATGCAACGTTTATAGCCATTCTTTTCCCGAAAATCTAAATGTTTTATAACTTGATCTCTATCTTTGGATGATACACGATATGCCACCCCATACACTCGATCTTCATCTTTTGCCGGTAGCAGAGTAACAACTCGTCCTGGTTTTACTTTAACTCCCCTATGATCAATACTGTGTTGGTAAAAGCGTCTTAAGTATCCACAAATATAACCCCTTTGCCAATCTATGCACGGAAAGTCCACTTTCCATATTAATGAGCCATACCCAAATATCCAAATGTCATCTGGGTCATATGGTTGATTATGTAGCTTATCAATTTCTTTATGAGCTTTCGTTATATCTACGGTCTGCAAGTCTTTAGCTTCTACTAAACTTTTAAATTTTGTATTATAAATAGCTTCAGCCTCAAAAGCGTTAAACATTTTAATTACATAAATATTTTATTTATTAAAAACTTAAAGAAATACCACGTAAACAAAAGTTGTTTTCTTAATACAAATATACACGTTATATAAATCAGCTGCGAACGGGATTTGTCAATTATCAAGAGAGATAATTATTAGAGAAGAAACAATCGATAAATTCACGTTAGATGCATCCCTGTAATTGTAGTCTGCAAATGACAGAGGTGAGTTTCCGATTGTAAAACTGCCAACAGTGGTGCTGCAGTAAAAAAAATTTACTACCCTGAGCTTAGACGTGGAACTGCTTGAAGCAAGTTCTGTGTACATATCGTCGGTTGGTTTCTGGTTTGATGTGAAAACATTTAAAAAAAATAGTTATTGATTGATTATATATGAATAATGTGTCCTCTTAAAGAATTCGTTATCAGTTTTCCGATATCTTGAATATATCAGGATATATAGAGCTGCAATATTGCGTCATTTCTACATTTCGTCGGTTTGTTTCTGTTTTGATGTATGGGATATTTTTAATAAAATTGAGCTATTGATTGATTACATATGAATAATTTGTCCTCTTTTCAAATTCGTTATCAGTTTTCCGATATCTTGAATATATCTGGAGATATAGAAGTGAAAATTTGCGTAATTTCCACAATTTTTGAACATTGTAAAGTCTGTTTTACGGCAATAGAAAATTTTTTTCATATGTGGCACATTTCTCAAGTAAAAGTATTAGCATTGTTATTCAAGTCTGTTATATATTCTATATCAATGCATATTCTACTCAAAGAACGTAAATCAAACCAAAGTACATTAATGTAACTAATGTGAATGAAATTAATTGATATTTATTTTTTTATTAATATAATCATAAATATAATCATTGTCTTTTATTTCTTCCTTTGTTTTGCCTATAAAAGTCATGTTATATGAATAAAACTGATATTTTTACCTTTTATATCTACTTAAATATATACAATAATTTAAACCACTTGAGCAAGTAGTGAACAATATGTTGTTATGACTGTGGCATGCGTTGACAAAGATTTTTTTAATTTTTTCTTTAAGTCCTAATAACTTTTCATGTTGGATGTAAAAAGTGTATCAACTTTAAGTTTGAACAAAAACATATGTATCTATTACCTTTATTATTAAACAAAAAAATTCTGTCGTGTGTTTTTATAACACTAATGAACTTAACATTCTTCATCGATTTTTTCGAAAACACATTTTTGTTCCATACATTAAAGCAGAAACAAACCGACGATATAATGAAAATTTAAAAAAAAATTCCCGACTGTCTTGCAAGTTGAATGTTTGCTTTTTAATGCAGAGTTGTTCATATCATAAAAACCAGTTAGAAACTTCATTAGTATAATTTCAAATACATATATTTATGTATAAAAACTTTATTAACTGCTTGATTTATGAATATCTATTTACTAAAACTGGTTTTAAATGTGTAAAACAGTCACTTGCACGTGTTAATTATAAGTTAACATTTGGCAGGCTTGACCGGCAATTTCAGTTGAACAATTTTATAATTTTTTAAGTTTATGGAAGAGCATATATATGTATATATATATATATATATATGTATATATATATATATATATATGTATGTATATTTGTAGACGCAGTGTAAAAAAAAGAAAAAAAATTGTGTTCAAAAAATTAATACTAGAAGCATTCGACTTACTGGGCTCTGTTACCTACAATTTTCTTTTTTATCATCACTTGTCCTATACATCTCACTGTAATCGATAATAGTGTAAAACAAATTGCCATCACTAACTCAGTGAGTGCAATATTTTTCTTGTTGGTTGTGTTTTAATTGTTGAAATATTTGTGAATATCTTCTAAATAATTTTTGTGTCTACAACTATTTAAAATATATAAATCTGAATAGATTCGATTGTACTAATAAAAAGGAAAAGTTTGTAATATTCAAAGATTAATTTTGCTGACGTTAGTTGAAGGCGTAGACGAAAATATTGTGTACTCAATATGCACATTCATACATACATACATTAGTTTGTCTATGCAGAAAGTGACTATGAAATAAATAAAAGAAAATAACTAAATTGTTAGCTGAAGCAAAAAGAAAAACAAATGCCAATTTAAATTATTTATTTAGCGTGTGTAAATTTTAATTGGTAAGATTTTTTTTATTCCATTTTTTATAAATATTTTAAATGTTTAGTTTAATATACATACATCAATTGTAAGCACATACATATGTACTTATATACATATGTACATGCATAGACACATTTTATAGGCCTTGGTCTGCCGTCTTATTTTAATATTCGATTCTAATAACTAGAACCATATTAGGTGTTTTAAAGAGTTACATATTTTATTATAGGTACATATACGTATTGGATTCCAATAGTCTTGATTTATTTTCTTTTTTGTTTAATGTTTTTGTTTTCTAGGTTATTGCTTTACATTATGTTTCTTAATTTTATATCCAAATATTTATAGGTATTTTCAAAAAGTTTATAATCGATATCAGGTTTAAATAAATTGAACGATTAATAAGTTTTTCTTTTATATGTATCCCTGTATATACACACTAGTGATACACGAATATTCGTATTCGAATTGTCGAATATTCGGCCATTTTTAGGTATTCGTATCCGTATTCATATTCGCAAAATTCAGGCGAATACGAATATTTTTTCATACAAATTAAATAAATAAATGCATAAATCCTAAACGAAATTTAACAACATTAGTGTCAAGTACTTTTTAATAACAATTCTTTAATATATATTTTAATATAATAATAAATTTAATTAATAAATAATATAATAATAAATTTCACATACAATACTCGTATTCGCAAATATCGTTTCAAATATTCGTATTCGCGAATGTCAAAAAATGACATTCGTTGTATCACTAATACACACATAACTATGTATGCAGTGTCGGACTAAGACCTAGCCCCGGCCCTGGTGCGACATAACTTAAAAGGCGCCAAAATTTGAAGTTAAAATTATGCAAGTGCAATAAACACAACAGTTTTTCTTGAAGCAATTCTCTTCAATTTGCTTTTAAATTTGCTCGTTTGTTTACATACATAGAAGAAGTTAACCAAAGGTTAACGAAATATTGATCAAATAAGGTACAAATAAAACCAGACCTAAAGCTCAAAAAAAGTAAAATAATTTATTTCAAAAGACTTAAGGCCCAACTATAATATGAATAAGATGGCTTAAGCTAATGCCAGAATTGAACGATAAGTCTGTCAAATACTTAAGCAATTCATATTTGACTTTTAGGTGGCCACAATGTACTTAAGTATTCTTTATCCACAGCTGCACATATAGGTATTGTTCACAATTTTTTAGTAATTTTGTTTCTTCTTATAACTACTAAATGAATGCAATTCAATCAAATTAACTTGTTGGAATATCCTAATCCATTTAAAATTCACGTATAATTACTTCAGCACTTTATTACTTGTTCTATTTGTTTTGCCTACTAAAAAGTACAACAATGAACATACATAAATAATCTCAAATGTATGTCTGTATATGTGTACTGTAAATCAAAGAATGAAAATAAAAGTTTTGCTTTCTTTTCTGAGTTTAAAATAAGAAACAATAAAAAAAATGTTTAAAATCAATGAATATTTTCTGATGCTGTTTGCATGAGTTTACAAAATGCACAAACAGTGTTTTCCGTACGGAATGTGCGTTCAGTTTGGCACTTAGCTTAAGCAAATGACATTTGACGAAACTTGACGAAAAGTTCCATAAGTACATTTTAGTTTGCCACATACGTTTTATATGTAACCGCACAGTTGCTTAAGTTCGATTATTCATATTATAGTTGGGCCTTTAATTACAGTTTATTTTAAATCACGATCACGCGTGAATTGGCGGCGTCAAGCCCATTAAAATTTAATATACATATTATTTTAAGTGGCTTTACTGGTTTTTACGAAACTTAACACACACCGTGAGCTGTGAAAAATACTCATTCTTGCATTTAAAAAATGGGCGGAGGTATCCAAATTTAAATTTAAATTTTTCTTTGTTTGCAAAATTTTTATTTTGCTTACTTCTGTTTGTACTTTTTGAAGCGGCAACACTCATCAAAGAAGTTAATTTTTGGGCCTTATAAAAATATGTACATATGTATGTAAGTTAAAATGTATGTAGGTACATATGTATGTATGTATGTACATCCATATAAAAAAATGTAAGAAAGAATAACAACGACAAAAGTGTATTCACCTTTTGTCCGTCTTTTGGGTGGGAAAAATGACGACATTTTCGCACGCTACATATACTCTTTTGTATATACATACATGTTCACATGATTAATATAAATATTAATATAATTTAAATGGTAATCAAACTCAGAATAAAGAAGTTACGAGACTTTCTTTGTATTGAAATAAACGAATTAACATCGGATTATGATGAATGGTAGCGTAAATTTATTCTATAAATTTGAGTTTCAAAGTAGCGTATTAATTAATAGTCTACTCACCTGACACATGATATCCCAATACATTATTGCACTTCACGATTTAAATCGTTAATTTTTGTTATTGGAACATAATACAAAACTTTACACAAACATAACAAACTAAAAGAAGTATCTTCTTTTCTTCACATTCTTAAAGATGAGTGAGTGTAAGCCAAACTTAAATGAAGTGCAAATTTTCAGTATAAGCTTGGAGTTTGAGTGTAGAAGTATGGAAAAGTAAACGTGCGGATTTGATTTACTTTTATTTAGCATGAAATTGTTATACGTGTACAACATACATCTATATATGCGAAATTAAGAAAGAGTAATTTTTTCGTAAAACAAAAGAGTTGGAAAAAGTGGAAATGAATTTTATTCAAAATATGCATACAATTGTTTATATCACTATAGTGCATGTGCTATATATGAGAGTCAATGGAGCTTACTTACTTAATAGTTATTTGCCAGCATCTATGCAGGCTTTGGCATACTACATAGATCTCTTGCAATATGAGCCTTTGTCGCTGACAACTGTGGAACCACCTTTTAATGACGCAGCGCAAGATGATAGTATGGATAATAGTAGCACTGAAACAACAAGCTCTCGACCTTTTAAGAATACAACATGGCAACCGCCAAGCTGGTGGACGCAAACTACAACAGAAGAACCTTACCAAGAACCTACAACATCTCATAAGCCGGCATTGTATGCACCAGATGCAACCAGCTTAAAACCACCAGCAGAAGGTTATGAAATATTTCACGAATTGAGTAGAGCTCCACCCGAAGAATTCAATAGTTTTTCCTTTTCACTGATAAAAGACATAATAACAGAACCAAATCATGATGATTTTAACAATGATGTCGAGTCTCTGGATAATTTTTTGCGTTTATATGATGACAATTATGGCCGGGCGACCTTTGATTCGGACGTGGTAATTGATCGCTGGTCTTCTACTTCAACAGCTGGCAAAAAACGTGCACCTCCCACAAAACCTTATGTGGAATTTTTGCTAGTCTATGGTCTACTGAAACGCGATGCTAAATCGTCAAATCTTAGTAAATATGAAGGATATGCAGATGAACTGCTAAAGGAGCTTAATGAATTATCTTATGTGTCATCACAGCGCCAACTCTATACACTTTTCAAACGAATGCTGGACCGAGGTGACATCAAACGTAGTGACGTAGTCTCACGTATAAAAGGCATTGTTAAAGATTTGGGCAATCCGTCAAGTTCTACTGCTAAGGCACTTCGTTATATTCCCGCTATGCCTTTTTTACCTTAAATAAAGTTTTTTTTTAAATATTGTTACAAATAAGACATAAGAAATTTATAAACAAAGCAGTTTGCTTTCATTTGCATTAATTTTCGGTGATTTAATTAGTATACATCTAAATTTTTATATTTATATTAACAATAGATATTTAAATTATTAAACAATTTAAGACCTGTTCAACGCTGTCGAAAGAATGCGTTCATCTTTAAAGTTATACATATGTATGTATGTATGTATATGAATTTAAAACAATAATAAAATATTAGTAAAATCTGCTTTTGTTTTCATTAAAAAGTGAAAAAAATATTCGATATGTATGTATATATACATTTGTGCATTAGATTGGAATTAGCGATATAGGGAGGAAACAAAATTTTTCTTTCACAAACCCCAGTCGAAAATTGGAGCTAAAACGGACTAATTTCAGCAGTGCGCCTTTTAAGGTCAAAGTTCAAATATTTCAAAATTCAACTATTTACCAACAATTCATTAGAAAATCTGCTATTTTTGCACTGATTTTTTTTAAATCTTTTTAATATCGTAAATTTTATTAAAAAAGTTTTTGTCGGAAAAATTAACCCTTTGCTGTCATGTGTGTCAAACATACACATATTTTTGTTATATCAAAAAAAAAATTTAATTTAAAAAATATTTAGCAAAATCATTAATACTTAATGAACGAACATATTGGTAAATATTTAATTACCAAATCAAAAACTATACCTTAAAATTTTGCAAAATATTTTTGTTTGTGTTAGTTTTTCTTCCAAAATGTAGAAATGTTAATATTTTCAGTCGTGAATTATTTTTAAAGTTTTCTTTTGTAAGGATATTCCAAGTTTCTTATAAAAAAATAACTGATATACATATGGGCATTTCTCTCAGAAGGTCTACCGAGACAAACAAATTAAAAGTTCTTGATATATTTTTTTTGGCAAATTTTGAAAGAAAAACAATCAAATTTAATAAATCTGTAAAAGTTTTGCATTTATTCATCACTCATTTCGAGATATTCCTGTCGAAAGTCAAGCAAGTGAAACTTTTTTTTAATTTGAAGCGCAACTTTTGTTTTGAAAAATATTCTTAGCGCTTATCGTTATAAATTGCGTTTTTCTCTCTTAGATCTCCGTAAGGATATCAGGAGTTAGAAAAAGTAATGCATAATATTCAATGCGATGAAAAATTGTTATAAAATTTTGATTTGCATTTCCGTTAATTTAATATCCCGTACGACATTGAAAAAACTCCCTTTTGTAACAATACATCGAAACTGCTTGAAGGAAGTTCATCAAGTAATGATTACAAAGAGGTATTTTTATTGCAATTAAAATAAAAAAAATGTTTTGAAAATAAAAAGAATTTGTCTCGTGCGACATCGCTTGTGTGAAATTTGAAAGTATTAAAAAAATATTTTCTTTAATAACTAATTATTTTTGGAAGAGCATTCTGTAATTCAATTATTTAAATCAAGATGAATAAAAACAGCGTGAATTGCAAACGGTTCAGAGAAAAATTAAAAGAAAATTAAATTAAATTTCAAAACTATAAATTAAAAAGCCGAGAAAGATCGCGTACCGCTAGGAAAAAGTCAAAAGCTTTAGCTAAGCAAATAAAGAAGTTTTTGAAGAAAAAATGCAGTATGAACGTATATTTAAAAGGGCAAAGTCAAAAAACCTTATTATACTTCTTTTTATCAAGGGATTAAAATGTATTTTATACCATCCGATGATATTGAGAAGTACTGTTCGTTGTATAATTTGGATGAAAAGTAGAAAAACGTAAAAATTATACCACACATATCTTAATTGCACTTCTTCTATTGCAAAGGTCAGGAAGTGAAAAAGCCAAAACTGCATATTCCAAAAAAACTACAATTAATGTACCCAATACTATTCGTATTTAATTTTGCCTATTTTATGAAATATATTTACTTTTTCATCTCATTCTGCATTTCGTTATGTTAAAATAAACACTTTGAATATCTCTATTTAATTTAATTTTTATTCAAAAAAGCACCAAAAAATATTTGAACATCATGATGGAATGTCCATGACCCGTACGACTATAATTAAATTTAAATAAGAAAAAAGCAATTAATATTTTTTAGTAAAGTCTAGCCCATTTTAAGAAACATTGACTCACCTCATTCTAAAATTAGTTACATTAATTTATTGTTTCACGTTTCGCTGAAATAACAATTTTAATTGTTTGCTACAAAACCTACTTCCTTTTTTTGTCTCGTACGACATTCTTAGTTTTTTGCAATTATCTTTAAAACTTAAAATTTGTTATAATTGGATTTAGTACCATCAATAGAGCTAATCAGGGGCCATAACTTAGGCTAATAATCAAAACAAAAATGTATTTAATTTTGATCTCTTTTCCACTTCAAATGCGTACGACTGTCCCGTACGACAGTATGGAATTGCCCATATGTATCTATAAATAACAAAAATAAAAAGATGTGATATATTCTAAACGGCTGGGCCGATTTTCTTAAAAGATTGCAAAGAACCCTCTCGATCAAGTCACCTTTCGAAGATAAAAAAAATCAAAATCCGTCCAGCTGTTTGGCCTCTACGTGGACACGGTCGGAAAATTAAATATAAATACATTAAAATACACATGTATGTATGTTCATGGAATAATCTTGTTTATTTTATTCAATAAGTTAATATAATCTTAAAATTATTGACTAATGTCAATACATTTTTATTATGAAGTCGTTTTGGCTGGCATAGCGTTTATTTTTCTCTTCCAGCATAATACTCTCGTAGTAAACAAGTGGCTGTCTACTGTCTATTCTGTCAATGAAATTTCTTCTCTTATTTCTCTGTTTTGCGAAAATATGAAAAGAGTTTTTGTTGTTTCATACGACTCTTTTAGTATTCTTAGTTTTTCCTTTTTCATTCAATATTCTGCTATTAGAAGTGCAAAATAATTGTTATTTAGTTAGAAAGTATCGGTGCGCGAGCAAATAATGCCGCATTCATAATATTTAGTTAGTGAATATACACAAATATACTATATACATACATATACATAAATATGTATATGATGGAAAAACATTGATTGTTATGTATAGTGCGGTTGAGAAAAATACATTTTTCGTGATTTAGTATTTTAAATTAAATAATTTATGCAATATAAAAATTAATTTTTTATAAAAGATACTAACTACTGCTTCCAACAAAAATTATGTGTCAATTATTGATTTGTTTTTATAGCTTTTAAAATAAATAAGAAAAAGTTACATATACTACGTACATACAAACATACATACATACATATGTACATATGTATGTCCACGAGTATCTACTTGCAACCTTGAACTAAAACCATCCTTAGGAATACATGTACATACACGTCTATTGCGATAATGGAAAATTTGGAAGCATACATTTTAAACAGTACCCCACAATTTTTGCGAAGAGCTATTGGTGATGCTAAAAGGTGAATCTAATTATAATATGAATGAAATGTTGCTTATTAAGCTTTCTTCCAAGAACTGTATTATAAATCAAAGTCAGTGAATATCTCATGTATAATGTTTAATTCGCGATTTTTAATTTTTTGGATTTTGGACTTGAAAATAAATTAAAAGGAAAGTTGAGTGTTGTTTCTTTAATTTATTGAATATTTGGCTGCTTTTACTAAATTAGTTCGTGGGCGTTGTTGAATCATAAACTCATCTACAAAAATTGTTGGATTTTATATTATTATATAAACACGTAAATAATGTCAATGGCTCTGCTTGTACCGGCTACATGCACACGCATTCAAGAAAGAGGTCTTTTGGAAAACAATGAAATTATTGTTGTTGCCGTCCTATTGAACTGATTACTTATGAAAAATACATTTTTGAACAGGTTAAAAAATGTTCTATTGACTTAAGTACATAAATACGTACATAAATATGTATATCGATCCGTAACATGTGCACACTCGTATGTCTCAAATTTTTATTATCTTTCTTTTACTCCAAGCAAAAAATTTATTTGTATGTACATTGGAGTAGCTAGAAACTTTTTCTCTGCGGGGGACATTATGACTGCTGATTTTCATGATTAATATTGAAATAAATAATTACATGTAATTTTTAATAATTCTAGGGTGTTGTGGGGTGTTGAGGAACAGACATTCTTTGGGAGAGGGACGGGGGAATGTACCACCTATATTGGCCATTCTAGGCCTGTGATTAGATATTTAGGCTCGGAATTCCAACAACATTGCAGTTCAAAAATATACATACATACACATATCGTTAGCTAAAATGCAAAAAGACGTAACTAACAAAAAAAATTAAGATCGAGTTTTTGACTGATTATTATGACTGCCATTAAACTACATGTCTTGACAAAATTTTACACTTCTACGATAAAGAATGACGTTTGTTACGAAGGAGAGAGCGTCAAAAGAGAGACAAAATTGAGAGACAAACAAATTTCTACAAATTATTATTAGTAAAATTTTTACTTGCAAGAATTATCCAACCACCTGTTGGGTGTTTTATTGTCAAATAAATTATTTAAAAAATATTTGAAAAAGGAAAACTAAAAAAATGTGAATTTCTCTGTTAAAAAAAACATGTAAACGTATGTAAAAAGAAAGCATGTTTTCTTAATTTATTGTTTTTCTTTCATTAAGCCACATAAATTCAATTCTAATGGCAAATAATTTTGTTTGTTTCTCATATATATTCAGAGATGGAAAGTGGAATTTTTGTATTTCTTGATGAAAAAAATTAAAAAATTATGAAAAATACATAAATATAGTAAGAATACATGAAAACTGTGTAAAGAATTTCATATTAAATGCCAATTTATAAAAATATTGCAACTTAAAATATTATGAAACAAAATACATACAATTGTATCATTATTCCATGGTTCTGATATGAATATAATTTTCAAGTAAAGCGTTCATTTACTTTTTAATATTTGGGAGAGTAATTTAGTAAATTTCTACCATACTCTCTCGTTGTTAGTTTATACTGGGAAAGTAAATGAACAGACCTATAGTCTGATTTAAATAGCAAACTCTAAGAATATAAAGAATTTTAGTGTGTTGTTGGTTAAGCAACGTCCAATTCATTTTTTTTCTGCTTAAGCAACTCGTCAGTAGACTTCAAGTCTGCAAGAATATCCACTTGCATAAGAAGCCGATTGAAGTTCGGCACGCTCAAGGCCTATTTATTCGGTCTATGCAACTCTAAAAAAAACAGCAATACAAAAAACAACTCTATGTTTGAGTTGTCAGAAACACACACAAACATGAACTAATTTGTACGGTGCAAACAAACACGAAAACACAGAATATCATCAGGACGATTGCATTGACCTGATAAATAGGCCTTGGGCACTCTGGTGTCACTTTCGCCAGCAGCGCTCCAAATGCTTACACACAACTCTTTTAAAGAGAAAGTATTCCTTCCTCTGCCTTAATCTCAGCTGAATTAAGACTTTTCAAAGTAAACTTTCCGTGTGTAAAAGGGTTGTTAGTCGCGATTGAAACACGTCAAATTTCGTTGATCAACTTTCAATTCAGCTGGTAGAAAAAAAGAGAAATTTTTATTTCTCTCTCCTTACTCTTACTCTCTTCTCTCTTACAAGTGAATAACATAAGAGTTGATAAAAAAAAATCGACATGTGTTAACCGTGACTTATAGAAAACCTCTCAAAATATTTAAAATCATCAAACAAAAATTTCCACAACAAACGTCTTTATTTGATTCTGGATCTCTTTTTTATTTAAAATTTGCCATTTGCAAGTCTTTTTGTTGTTGTTGTTGGTTAAGCAACGTTCCTACTTAAAAACTCGTCGGATAAATATACTTCGGTATTTTTTAAATAACTAAAAATTTGGCAGTAAAAATTTTTATTGTACATCAGCAGGGGCAGATTAAGGCACTGGATATCGAACAAAATTCCAAAATATTCCAATAAAGTTTTTATGGAAACACACACGCGGTAAAGCGGACTGACAATGTTTAATAAAAAGAACAGATTTGAATTAAATAATGAAAATTAAGAGAAATAATTAAAAAAATGTATGACGAATCTCTATTCAGTGGGATCATTTGATCATTTGATCATATTTTTCGTATCACGTCATTTATAAATGTACCAACAATACACACTTTTCTTTGTCTTTGTAACGCTTAATAAAAATATAAAAAAAAAATATTAAACAAATAAAAACAAAAACATACTCGTACATACACATGTATAATCTTTTAGATCGCTTGTACGCTCAGAAACTGATAAAAGAGTTTATAGTGCTGCAGAAAAAGCAAATACCCATGAGACGATGGAACTGGCAAATAGTTTAACTTTAAATGAAGATGCACTCAAGCAGTTGCCCGAGCCAAAGCGTTCTGTATTTATATTTGAATGGTTGGGTTACTTAGAGAAGACCCTACTTGTCATAGATCGCAATGAAATTAAAAATCATCAGAAGGAACTTGTGCAACAATTGACAGCTCAAATAAATGGCTGTCCCGGACCGCCAACACGAAAATTGTTGGCGAGCTGCTTGGCAACATTATTTTCGGTTGGCGACACTTTTATGTTATTTGACACGGCAAATATTTGCAATGATATTCTTAAGAATAAAGATGACTCTCCCAGCTATTTACCTACCAAGCTGTAAGTATTTAAAAATCCAAAAAGAAGCTCCAACAAGAAAAAGAGTTAAAGATTACACATTTTAAATTTTTAGAGCTGCAATAAGCGTTCTGGGTTCCATGTACGAAAAACTTGGCCGCATGATGGGTCGTTCGTATGAGGAGACTGTAAATTTGCTTTTAAGAACACTTCGAAATGCTGAATCCCAAACCCGTATTGAGATTATGGTAACTTTGGAAAAAGTATGTGCGGGTATGGGCACAGCTATTTCTAATGTCCACAAAGACATTTATAAAGCAACGAAGCATGGCCTAACTGATCGTGTTATGGCCGTGAGAGTAGCAGCTGCAAAATGCATTTTAGAAATGATACAACACGCTCCTTTTCTCTACCAAACTGAACTGGAAAGTTTGCCAGCTCTTTGTTTTCGCGCTTTTGATGGAAGCAGTTACGAAGTACGTTCTTCGGTGGCAAAGTTGTTGGGTACTCTGTTAGCATTTACACAGAAGCAACAAAATGAAGCCGGTAACAAGAAATTGGGAATACAGCCAACACAAACGAAAACCACAGCAAGACAAGTATCTTTGGATGAAACTTTAAGTATACTTATGTCGGGCTTTTTAAGAGGCGGCGGCTCATTTCTCAAAGGAACCGGAGAAATTATCAAAGGAAGTTCAAGTGTTAATCGCGAAATACGTGTTGGTGTAACACACGCTTACGTTGTGTTTGTAGATTACATGGGCAGTGTGTGGCTGGAGCGAAATTTATCGACATTTTTGTCTCATGTGCTGGATCTAGTGGCAAATCCTAAAGCGGCCTCTTCTCATGTCGATGCCGTTTATTCTCGCAAGTGTATAAATTTTATACTACGCTCTGTATTGGGAAAAATGCTTGGGGAAAAGGCTCAAACTTCGGCCTGCAAGGAATTGATTTATATGATAGCAAAACAAATGAACTCTATTGATTTCAATCCTGAAAATGCCAAGGACTCGAATCAGGAAACACTGTTCAGTCAACACTTCTTAGTGTGTGCGTTGCAAGAACTGGGCTCTTTGGTATTGGGATTAGGTACAACAGCTCAAAACCTTCTAGCTGATCAAACTCTGAATGCCATTGATACGACATGTGCTGTATTGGTGCATCCCAGTGCAGCAGCCCGATTAGCATCGTCATGGTGTTTACGCAGCTTCTGTGTGGCTGTGCCAAGTCTAATAACACCACTTATCGATCGCTTTGTTGAGGCCCTCGAGCAAATGCGGTCTTCACCGGAGGCCATAGCAGGCTACAGTTGCGCTTTGGCGGCTATTCTAGGAAGTGTACGTTACTCTCCCTTGGGTATACCACATACCAAAGGCAAAATTGTATTCAATGCGGCAGAGGAGCTACTACGTTCAGCGTCTCAAAATAGTCGCATGTCGCTAAATCGTACCCAAGCCGGTTGGTTGTTAATTGGATCCATAATGACTCTGGGATCTCCAGTGGTAAAGGGACTTCTACCCAGATTGCTGCTGTTATGGCGCCACTCTTTTCCTCGTTCCAACAAAGAATTGGAGTCAGAAAAGGCTCGCGGCGACTCATTTACATGGCAGGTTACCCTCGAAGGCCGAGCAGGAGCTTTATCAGTAATGCAAAGTTTTTTGGTAAATTGCCCGGAGCTGGTGACGGAAGATATAACAAAGCGTCTATTGACACCGATAGAAAGTGCTTTAGCTATGTTGGTAAAGTAAGTTTTATCCATGAAAAGTTTCCTTTTCACTTAGACGTGAAAAGTAATCAAACTCCTCACTGCAAATGAAATATTAAAGTATCAATTTATTTTATTTTCAGTAATTCACTACATCGTCGTTAGCATAATTTATGAATAACATAAGTACAATGCAATAATATTTAAAAAATATTAACATTAAAAGATTAAAAAATTAATTTTTAAAAGTATTTTTAACCGGCTTCGATTTGGTTGTTTTTCCTACTTCTGATGATGATGCTGCTACGGTGCTGGCGGTGTAGAGAAATATTAAAATTAAAATAAATAATTATATTAATATTTGACCTAGAGCTTGATTATTTTCCACTCTTATACTGATAAAAAGAAATCGCACAAAATACTATATAGTATGTATTAATAATTTTTCTGCTTTTATTTATTTACCTTTAGCTTATCTTCTGTATTGAAGAGCTATGGAACGCAATTGAAAGCACCTGCTGCCATGGTCCGATTGCGGCTTTATGAAACTTTGTCACAATTGCCATCAAATGCATTGGAAGCTTCCTACACTCACTTGTTGCGTATGCTTATATCGGAATTTACTTTAGCTGAAAATCCAGCAAATACAACAAATTCTCTCTTGCGAAGCCTTTGCCATGCTGATGACTCTGTCATATTGGGTACTTGGCTGCAGGAAACTGACCATCGTATTATAGAAGATCAGGTATTTAATTCTTCAATTTATGTGCATAATATTTTAATGAAAGCACGAACGTACATCCCCCTCCTTTAACTTAAATAAATGTAAATAAGGGTTGATGTAGTTTGAAAAATTTCTTCAGAAGTTTTCATAGCTTTTTTCATATTGTTTACTAAAATTATAAATACAAATTATATTAATTTTTGTCTAAATTAAAAAAAAAGATGGAACCAAATCGTAGATGGGACGGCGATCATGTAAGTGTTGCGCTGCTAAAACAAATTTTGCTGTTTGTTGTTTTATTTTATTTATACATTGGTTTTTTTTTCTTCTAAATGTAGTAACTTGCCTTTATTTATTTTTATTTTCATTTTTATTTTTGTGCTTTTTTTGCTCAAAAAAGGTATTTAAGGATAATAGCATTATGTAGTCTGTTTCTTTACTCTAAGTTGGGCGCCCGTGGGATACCAATCTCACCGAAAAGCGTTCTCATGCTCGAAAATTGGTGAATAAGAGAGGTGTTGAGAGAGCAATAAGGCAGGGCACAATGAATCCGTCATACGTTAAACTTTGACTTTTTAAACTGACAGCTAAGTTGAAATACATGGTTTCTTATGAGATCTGTTATATTCAGTACGTGTCCGTCAACGCAAAGTACAAAAATTGTTGAACTTTTAACTTTTTGCGTACGTTGAATAGTTTGACAGATATTGGTTGGTTTTTTTGGTATGTTTTTTGGTATGTGTTTGTGTATTGTGTTAGTAAAAAAAGAAATAAACGAAATAAATATAAAAGTTGAATTTAATAAATAAAATGGAGAATCAACCTACAAAAAACTTCCGCCAATAAAGTACTTATTCTGCCAACCTTCTCCGTCGCTGCGTTAATGTCAGTTGAAAAAGGCGAAGTTTAACGTATGACGGATTCATTGTGCCCCGGCCTATAGGTCTGTCTGCGTACACATATTTTGCATAATTTTGTGCAAAATGTTACAAAATCTTGCAAAATGTTGTCTGCGTACGAATTTTTTGACAGTTGGAAGTTAGAGAACTTGCAAAATGTTGCTGGAGAAATTTCCGCTTGCAAGATTTTGCAACTAGTTAGAACAACTGTTTTTATTACTTTTTGAATGAAACAATTTTTGTGAAATGAAAATAAAAATTGAAATTTAACAATGACAGAGGTAAATAATTAGAATTGTGTTGATTTTTAACGTTTATAATAAATTATAATAAACAAAACATTTTATTTCGTGCTAGAAACGTCCAAATATACAGTGCGACCGTGGCGTAAAAGCAAAACCAATGATTCCAATAATGCTATTTTTCTGGCTAAAATTCTTTTGTTTTGTTATTTCAATTGTTTACACATCGATCAGCTGTTTTCTTGCAAGATTTCACTGGATACTGTCTGCGTACTTTTTGAGATATTTTCGGCCGACAGAGTAAAATTGGTCTTACTCTCCCAAAAAAGTTTAGTGAGTATTTGCTACTCGAAAAGTACGCAGACAGACCTAATGTTATTCTTCTTCTTCTTCTTGCACGAAACAGTCCGTACTTTTTCTTCGGGTTATTTTGGGCAATAAGATTAACAATCAGCTGTTTGAAAAATGAACAATAACAAAGAAAAATTAAATTTTCCTAAGACCAAAAGAAGTGGAAAAAAGTTGTATCAAAAAAGATTTAAAAATTATTGGTGAACAAAATTTTAGCAAGTTTTTATATAAAATTAAAATGGTAACGATTCTAGATATTTATTTACTTCCATGTAGACATACATATATACAGGGTGGCCCAGAAAGACCGAAGTGGTGTAAATTCCTTATAACTTTTTATTTAAGACATATTTTTTTAATTTTTTGTTTTTTAAATACAGTAAATTTATAGGGAATATTTTTAGATTAGTTGTTAAAAATGATATCCCGCAAGTGGAGGCCATTTTCTGCTTCGCACAAATGATCTCTTTTCAACACATTTTCCATGACCTTTCGCAAAACTTCCGGTGTTATGTTGTTAATTTCGTCTGGAATATTGGTTTTTAATTCCTCAATAGTCCTAGGCTTATTAACATAAACTTTCCCTTTTAAATAACTCCAAAGGAAACAGTCTGGAGCGGTTAAATCCGGGGAACGCGGAGGCCAATTAAAATTGCTTCTACGCGAATTTATTCTTTCCCCAAGGATGTCGCGTAAAATAGCCATTGTGGCCCTCGGAGTGTGCGCTGTGGCTCCATCCTGTTGGAACCATATTTGCGGATGGTATTCCATGGCTGGCCTTACAAAATTTTCCAACATGGCCCGATATCGATCACCATTGATGGAAATGGCGACATCTCTTTCATTTTCCAAAAAATATGGACCAATGATCCTTTCTGAATAAACACCGCACCAAACAGTACACTTAACTGGGTGTAATTGTCGTTGATGAAGTACTCTCGGGTTTTCCTTAGCCCATATCCTAAAGTTTTGCTTGTTAACAAACCCATTTAATTGGAAATGGGCTTCGTCACTCATAAATAAGTTATGAATAATGGAAATGGAAAGAGCACATTTGTGCGAAGCAGAAAATGGCCACCACTTGCGGGATACAATTTTTAATAACTAATCTAAAAATATTCCCTATAAATTTACTGTATTTAAAAAACAAAAAATTAAAAAAATATGTCTTAAATAAAAAGTTATAAGGAATTCACACCACTTCGGTCTTTCTGGGCCACCCTGTACATCCAGACTGCCCAGAGAAGCGCCAGCGCGCCAAACATCAATAGAATTTTTATACAAATGAATACACATCTTATACATTTCTCTCAGTTCTCTCTCTGTGAGCAGCTCTGACATACATACATATACATACATTCATTACCGTTTCCTTTTATTTTGAAAATTTTGGTTTCTCGCGTTCCCGTACTTTTGTAAATTTTGCTCTTATTTAGAGAAATTATAGTTCGCTCTCATTTTACCGAACTTTAGTGAAAAAGTAAAGACTCAAACCTGTTATTTGCAACTAAAATGAGTTGAAATAGTAAGTGAAGGTTTTGCAAAAAAAACTCGCACACGGAATCATGTTGTTCCAAATGCTAAATTTAGACCTATAAATACCTTTTATGTTAATTTGTTTTTTTTTATTAATGAAATGAAACTATGCTCCAGCATTTATTTATACACAAAACGTTAACAATTTATTAACAGTTGCAACCAAATAGTGCAGCCGGGTCTGGAGCTTTGGAACACGATCCCTGTTGTTTATATAGAATTTCCGGCACTTTATATAATTCCACATTGCACGGAGCCTATGGCTATAAGGCAGACCAATGCCCTGGTCCACTTCCACTTGGTGTTGCTATCATAGACATGTCAATAACTTTGTTTGGTGTGATTTTTCCGAAAATAGCCAATAAGCATCGTTTACAAATGTTGGATCATTTCGGAGAATGCATAAGGCAGGCCAAGAGTAGCCGCCAGGAAGCAGTGCAAATGAATGTATATACAGCTCTGTTGTGTGGCCTAAAAGTGCTAACAGATACAAAAGCTGGTATTGGTCAGGAAGATGTGCGAAAAAGTTTTACAACTCTTGTAACAACGGGTCTCAATAGTTCGAATTCAATGCTGAGATGTGCTTCGGCTGAAGCACTGGGACGTTTGGCTCAAGTAGTAGGCGAATCGCGTTTCACAGCGGAATTAGCCCAGAACTCTTTCGACAAGGTAAAGTCAGCTCGAGATGTGGTTACACGTACTGGCCATTCATTGGCACTTGGCTGCTTGCATCGTTATGTAGGCGGTATGGGCTCGTCTCAGCATTTGAACACTAGCGTATCGATACTGCTGGCATTAGCACAAGATATTTCTTCCCCAGTGGTCCAGCTATGGGCCCTACATTCTTTGGCTTTAATCGCTGATTCCGGGGGACCAATGTTCCGAAGCTATGTGGAGGCAACATTGACTTTATGTCTGAAACTTTTGTTAAATGTTCCGCAATCATATGTAGATGTTCATCAGTGCATTGGTCGTGTGCTGAACGCTTTAATTACCACAATGGGGCCAGAGCTGCAAGTACGTAGAACTATGTATTTATATGCCCATATGTATACATTTTGAAAGGGTATTTATATTAAATTCTTTAGGGAAATGTTGTTGGGGTTACGAAAATGCGCCGCTCGTTCATTTGTGCTGCATACATAATACAAAGTCATTCTGATCCTTTAGTACAGGCAGAGGCTACCGGCTGCATACAGCAAGTACATCTATTTGCACCCGGTAGCATTAGCTTACCTACGCTGGTTCCCAAACTCGTTAAAGACTTGTCCAGCAACTATTTAACCCAGCGTAAAGCTGCCGTCTCCTGTCTACGTCAACTGGCACATCGTGAAGCAAAAGAAGTTTGTGACCTGGCATTGTTAATTAAACCTGATGACTGTCCCAAGCTTTTTGTCACGGAATATGGTCTTCCTGGTATACTTTTTGCAATGTTGGACTCTGAAACTGACATTGAAATGCTGAAAAATATCCATGATACTTTGATGTCAATGCTGCAGTTGATGGCTGCAGAAAGCTTAAGCACGTGGCTCAGTTTGTGTAAAAATGTCCTTACTGTTGCCGTTGAAAACTCTCCTCTGCCAGATGATGTAACCGTAGGTTCAAAAGCTGAAGCTGCAAAGACAAGCTCAGCCACGGTATCGGGAACATCACAAAATTTGGCAAATAATGATCAGGACGATGATGACGAAGAAGATGATGATGCCGATGATGTAACAGAGTATCATGCAACAGAGAGTTCTTCCTCCCATCCAGCCATTCAGCCACGTTGGACAACGCGTGTATTCGCTGCCCAATCTGTGCGAAAAATAATGTCTGCTTGCGAATCTGATTCTCCAATACATTTTGACCTTCTGCAAGCCAAAGAGATGCAGATGACAAAGTCTAGTGGTGATTATCTCATACTTCACCTATCAGAACTAATTCGTATGTCATTTATTGCTGCAACTTCGGATTCGGATCAGCTGCGTTTAGAAGGCTTAAGAACCTTACAGGAAATTATAGATCGTTTTGCAAATGTACCGGAGCCTGAGTTTCCAGGTCATTTATTACTAGAACAATTTCAAGCGCAGGTAATTAGATACACATAAATATGTACATATATTTTAATTAGATAATTGCTTAGTTGTTATCAAATACAAATTGTTGCTTTCTTTTTATTCTTTGTGTAAAGGTGGGAGCTGCTTTGCGTCCCGCTTTTGCTCCAGATACTCCTTCGCATGTTACGGCTGCCGCCTGTGAGGTCTGTTCAGCATGGATTGGCTCTGGTGTTGCTCGCGATCTTAACGACTTAAGACGAGTACATCAGTTACTAGTGTCGTCCTTAAACAAGTTGCACACGAAGACAAACAGCACTCAATTATTCAATGAATCCATGACCACTCTTGAGAAACTGAGTATATTGAAAGCATGGGCCGAAGTTTACATTGTCGCCATGATAACTAATAATACAGCACCTGCGTCCTTGCTAAGGAAACAACTAACAGCCTCCAGTTTTATACCATCCCTTACAGATGATATTGAATTGGATGAGGAGGAAATTTCTGGGGCTGATGATGCCAATGACAGAAATTGCGAAAGCTTATTATCATTAGTGAAGCCGGAGCTGGACAATCTGTCCACTCATTGGTTGGCTGCTATGAAAGATCATGCATTACTTCTATTGCCAGCCGAGTTTCAGAGTCAATTGCCCCATGATGGTGGCGCTTTTTATACTCCCGATACCATAAACTCATCAAAACCATATTATTTAGCCTCATGGCCACCGATTTTATACGCCGCTTCATTGTGGCTTAAGGATGAAGGCTTCCAATTACATCTGAACTCCTCGAGTGAAGCTGAAGTTGACAGCAGGAATCTAGATAACAGTCCACTAGAAACTAACAATAATATTTCACATGGCTCAATATCGGCTGACCGTTTTCATATGATCTTTGGCTTGTGTATGGAAGCATTATGCAGTGCTAGAACGTCAGAAAAGCCTAAAAATGTAATAAGTTGTTTGCAGTCTATGTATACGATATTCGATTCGAAGTGGGCACGCCAACAGTTAGTTAAAGATAAGGTTCTAACTATTGAGTTGTGCAATGTGTTGCACAGGCAGATACTTACTAGCGATGACTTGTTTGTACAGCTGCTATGCATTGAAATACTTAAGCAATCGGTTCAAGCTTCCAAAGAACAACTGACGGAATTGCGCGATGAATATTTAGAGAAGCATAAAAATGTTGAAAATGCCGATAACATTTCGTTGCAAGAGCAAATTGACCAAATGGGCGAAGGTGGAAATTCTGGGGAAATAACTCCAGGCTCCTCACACATTTATGCCATACTGGAGGTATGTTTATGTCTTTTCGTACGTCAGATACCATCTATGAATCCCGGAGCCGCCAACACAGTGCAGTTTCGCCAAGATTTAATAGCAAAGACCGCCTTGTCCTCACAATCTTTCTTCAACAAGTTGGCAGAGGATAATGGCAGATTGGTTGCCAGTGCTTTAGAGTGTGTTGAAGAACTAACTAATCTTTGCTCTCCTAAAGGAGCTTTGGCTATATTACCCACCATACTTTATATGACAACTTCCATTATAAAAGAAATAGCAAATAAATCATTCATTGACTCAACCATTTTGGCCAATACAGTCGCCATTCAAACCGCTCTACATGCTCTCGAATCTATTTGTAAAGATAAATGGTCCAAGCATCCTTCCGTAGCAAGCGAGTGGCAAGAATTATTACAAAGCTCTTTAGCCACTATAGTGGATCTAACAAAGACCGCTGGAAACAATGAGGATCGAAAAATGGATGAAGTTACCATGCTTAGAGCTATAGCGGTTTACATATTACACACTCCGTCAGCCGTGGTGTCAACACCATCCCTACAATATCCTTGTATCAATCATTTTCGGCAATATTTGCAGTCAGACAATTTAGCCGTTAAACTCAAGTGTATACAAACAGCGCGGCTAATTTTTTCGCAATCGGAATTGAAGGTATCCACTCCCTATATTCATGCGCTTGCGCCACGTATTATTGAGGGATTGTATATGGAAAATGCCAAATATCCGAAAACTGAGCTGGAATTGCAAATTATTTTGGAGAGCATTGTAACTGTTGAAGCTCTAATTGAATTGGCTGAGCCGCAAAATCGTAAGTTAATATTTATGTATGTATATTAAGTTTTAATTTTATCTTTGATGATTCATTCCAAATTTTGTTATTCAAAAAATGTACCTTTCTGCAGTGGCAAGTTTTGGGCAAAACCCCTATGCTTGAACTGATGTTTATCTATTATAAATATGTTTCAATATTGGATAATTTTACACAATTCTTAATAGTGCGTTTACATCTGAGCAAAATCTAGTACTTAGGAGGTTTCGAGTAGATATCCCATACAAAACAAAATCTACTTAGTATTAGGTGTGTTTTTTTACTTTTGTAATAAAATGCACTAAATGAGTAATTACCTGCGAAAATTTTAAAATTTACTCTCAAAAAGAGCTGTTGCCGAAAAAAGTAAAAATTAGTAAGATTAAGGAAACAGCTGACTGCAACTCCACATAGTAGGTCCGTTTGTTTACCCCAAAATTTGTGCGATTTTGTGCAAATTTGCACTGGATTTTACGTTCGTTTACACATAAAATTGCAAAAGAGAGTGCCTATTGAGAGAGCAAATTGACACTTGTTGACTGAGAGTCTGCAAATTTTTACTGGACAATTGTTTACCAGTAAAATCCAGTAGATGAGAAAAACATATAGTTCAATAAAATAAACAAAAGTAAGCAAATACAAAGTATAATATATTTAATCAAAACATTTAAAAGAAGAAAAGTTCAAGTAAGAGTTTAACAAAAACAAAATGAAAATTATTATGTTCAATGTGAACCAAATTAAAGAATAATAATCGTTAAATTTATCAGTTTTTAAATTAAATTTAATTTAAGCATTAAACACATTCAGCACAGCAAGCTACCCGACTACGAAATGTCAAAAATAGAATACACATGTTTATAAGAGAATGATTATTTTGAAGACAACAAGGCAACATGGCGGCAGGTTGTTGCCTATGCTGATTTTGTCGTTGTAGTCCAATTAAAATAATTTCTATTTCTTTGGCTGCAATGAGAAAATTCTGTGTTACCAGTATAATACAAAATATTGAATGAATGATATCGCAGAATTATTTCATATTATTTAACAGAAACAATATCCAAAAATTTATGTAGGGTATAAATTGGTTAATTCTTATACTTTTACGTCATATAAGTACATTTTGAAAGAGTATTTTAATTTTTATAAATGCGAAATATTTTAAGGTGGCAATACTGAACTATGTATTTAATATGAGATGCACATAGTGCTGCTGCCGCCTTTAAAATAATTAAGTAGCTGTCTACGAGGCGACAAATGCTGCTAGCGGCATTTTAAGTCGTGTGTCCGTGTAGCCTGCTGTGGTGAATGTGTTTACAGGCCGGGGCACAATGAATCCGTCATACTTTAAACTTCGCCTTTTTCAATTGACAGCTAAGTTGAAATACATGGTTTCTTATGAGGTCTGTTACATTCAGTACGTGTCCGTCAACGCAAAGTACAAAAATTGTTCAACTTTTAAAACTTTTTGCGTACGTTGAATAGTTTGACAGATATTGGTTGTTTTTTTTGTATGTGTTTGTATTTTGTGGTAGTAAAAATAAAATTAAACAAAAGAAATAAACGAAATATATAAAAAAGTCGAATTTAATAAATAAAATGGAGAATCAACCTGCAAATGCTTCCGCCAATAAAGTACTCATTGTGCCATTCTTCTCCGTCACTGCGCTAATGTCAGTTGATAAAGGCGAAGTTTAACGTATGACGGATTCATTGTGCCCGGCCTTAAGGTTTATGTGAATACTTATTTCTGCATACTATTATATATGTATGTATTATACAACACTATGATCAGCTGTTTTGATTAATCTGGAATTTTGTGCAATTTTTCCGTTCGCATACTTTTTTTTTGCAAGAGACACTCTTGAGAGTAAAATTTTAAAATTACCCAAAATTTACTCAACTACTGGATATTTCTGGGAAAGTAAACAAAGAGACCTAGTGTTGCAAAATATATAAACTTTTGACTATTAAATTCTTTTAATTATTGGTACTCGATACAAAATTCTTATAAGTCGAACAATCTAAGAATTAATTTGTAATTTATTTAATGTAATATTTGTAATTAATTTCTTTTTGATTTCCTCGTTTTGTTGTTGGTTAAATTTATAAAAATTACATGACTTTTTGTTAGTGTTGCGGATTATCTTGAAAGCAAGTTCAGTTATTTTACAGTTTTACAACTCTTTTCTGTTCTCTCTCAATTTCTGTTCTCATTTACTGTATTTTGGGCAAACGAACGCCATTTTGTAAAATGCAGTAAAGTTCAGTAAAAATTGGTAAAAACGTTTACGTACGCGAACACAACTATTTTGATAAAGCTTTCAGTTGAAATCTACTAGATTTGCGTGCAGGTGTAAATATCCTTTAAGCATTAAATTATCAACAATTTCGTTGAAAAATATTAAACACATATGTACATAAGTGAGAAAAATAAAAATTTATCCAAACGTTTTTTTTCTCTCTATTTATCTTTATTTATCTTCTAATGCATTACGATAATAATGAAATCTAAAATTAATATATAATACGCTATTAAAATAAACTTAATAAAATACAGGAAATCTCATGCAAGGTAATTTAATAGATTCATTAGGTGTAACGGTAACCCTCCTATAACACGGTGTACCTCAACGCAGTTTCACTACAAAACGAATTGAAAAATGCGGCAAATTTCTTTTAACATGGCACTTCTATAACGCGAAAATGTAATTTTTTTGCATTATTTTGTGTTAAGAAATTTGTATTTCTTATTAAAATCATCATAAACTTAAAAAATCTGCAAAATTAGCATGCATCGTGTATTTAGCAGCCGTGTTTGTAAGCATGTGAGTAATTTAATTGTGTAAATACCGAAGAACCGGAATGTGAATATAAAAATTTTACTCTTAGCTTGAACATAACTTTCATCCTAAAATAAGATTAAAACAAATTGGGGTTGCGAAATTCCTTATCTGCATGATAAACAAAGGTTCACGTGAGCATTGATGATGTATGGGAGTTTGGCGACTTCCGAAAACAATGTTCTTGTATTGTGTAGTGTAGGCTGAAAACTCAATTAATGTTCCTTGTTCCTAATCAAAATTATTTACTTAATGAAAGTTGCTTTACTTTTTTTATAACTTTTTTCCTCACCTAACACAATTTCACACAACACGTGATTTTTTTAAGCATGTCTAACGTATTATAGGAGGGTTAACTGTATTTAAATCGCCATCGAAGATGCAAACCGCCTTATCTAACAAGAATTGAAAAATCGTCATAATTATTTATTGTAAACCAGGGGGGTTACTCTCTATTGCGATGCGAAAGAAAAATGCTACGAAATCGAACGATTGGTACTCTCTAATGCGTTTGCGCATTTGCTTTTCGCATCTGTTTTTTTTTTCGTTCGCAAGCCTGGTATCACCGCACTCTGTAATGCGAAAGTGGCTGCCAAAATCGTTCGATAATCGCAAATATCTTGCGATAGCTAAATAGCAAACGCACATGGAGAAAAACATGTGAGTACGTTGAAAAAATATTTATATTGGATATTAAAATTATTTTTTGAGTAAAAGCAAATAAAAATTACATTAAATTTTGTAATCACATACATACATATGTAGCTAAAAATGTAAAATAAAGGTGAAATATAATGAACCAAACTATAGCGTTCATACTGTGCTGCAATTTTCAACAAGTGCTTGTTTTAGGCTTATCTAACCGTTTGTATGTGACTACCATGTTGTAAAAGCTTTTTTGACTTATTGTGCCCTTTCTGCAACTGAATCAAATTTGATAAGCTTGGAACATAATATTCTCTCAATGCCACGTATATGTCTTGTGACATTGATTGCTGCGATAGTCCTAAGATATGGTCCTGGCCAATTTGATGTTGGTACATGCCTTGGCAAAGTAATTTTAATGCGGCGGCTAGTTTTATAGTAGTTGGAATTGCTGTGGATCTCTTAGCTAGTGTTGAATAGCTTTTAGAACATAAAGAAATGCTTCCTTTTTCAAACAGAACGCAACAGACTACTCACTATTTTACTTTCAATTAAAAAATCTTCACTTTTTCATAACTTTCCTTTTTTGAAAATACGTTTTTTTACATATTTTGACACTTCATTACTGTCAATCTTTGCCATATTTTCTTTTGCAAAGTCAATGTTGCCACTTTATCAAAGAATTTTGCGAAAGGACTTGCGAAAGTAATAGAGAGTACCAAATTGGCATCTCATCGCATTTAGCTTTCGCATCGTAATTGCTTTCGCATCGCAATAGAGAGTAACCCCCCAGTTCTGATGGCCTAAGTAGCCAATGCCCATATATATGCTTAGAATTTATTCTGTAGATTAAATAAATGAATAATAATAATAATAATATTTATTGGATAGGGCGGCTTACAATTTCGGTGAAAATTAGTACACACATACATATCCAGCCATTTTTTCGATTTTATCGCAATCGACATGTTATCGAAAATATACTTTTTTAAAATCGAAAATAAGGCTCGATATGTATGTACATATAATTATCACCCATGTTCTGACATTCGCAAATTATTTAATTTTGCAATTTCGTTTGAGAGGCGGAAAAATAGGAATATATTAGGAACGTAATTGTTATGAATTTTAAAATAAGAATCAAGATAATCTGGGCTCAAATCGGAACTTCCGTAATTGTATCGACAATCGTACGAAAACAAATTAAGTGATACGTCAATAGTATAAGCTGAATGGGATTTCAATACGTTCACATATGTCATAATCCGAAAATGGTGTTTTTACGTGGCAATTTTTACGCTCACGGATGTGACGATTCGACCCCAGTTTTATCATAAATAACATTTCACATGGAAATTACCGAACGTGTGAACGTATGGTATCATAAATAAAATGTATTGTGAAAATATCCGAATGTTTACATTTTTAAAATCTGAAAAACAAATTGCTTGTGAATTTGGCTGTTTTTCCCTGGTCCAGACTTGCAACGTTTGTTGCACCAATTCTTGAATATGTTGGAGAGCGTTGAAGTTATGCCTGTGTACCAAAATCCGCACCAAACAGTGACTCGTTTTAGGTGCGTCGGCTTTTCAATGTATGCGTGTGGGTTTTCTTGTTTACATACCCGCCAAGATCAAAATGAGCTTCATCTGAAAAGATGATTTTTTTTGCAAAATCGGCATTATCTGTAAGTCGATCGCAGGCCCACTTAGGGAAGCGAAAACGCATTGGATGGTCAGTTGGCTCGTTCAGCGGAAGGATAAAACTAATTATCTGTCAAATCAGACATGATTTATTTAATCACGAAATAAGCACTAGAGTAAAAAAACACTCATTATACTCACCTCTCGTTCTTTTTCTCTAAAAAAAATTGCAAGTGTGGACCGGGACTTCAAAAAAACTCCATTCGATTGGGAAAAATTTTGACAATTTATGAAGAAAATTATTCAGAAAGATTTAATTTTCCTGGAATATATTGTGTGACCGAATAACTGTATTCGGAAATTTTCACATGTGGTATTCATGATAAGGTGAATAATTATTTTTTGATTTTTATATTTTCGAGCATAAGTAATTTTATTTGTCTAGGGGCAAATTACGTTCGAAATTTTCAAATATTTCCATATGAACTCTATATTGAAATATTTCGTAATTTCGTTAGTTAACCAGTGTCGTAATTTATTTGCCCCCTGGTTTCTACTTTTTCGAATCAAAATGACAAATGTTGGAAAAGTTAAAATCAGAAAATAACAATTTATTCTGCTTAAAACATAAATAAAAAAATATTTAAATTCATTCGAGTATAGAAAAATCTAAATGAAAACAATGAAAGTTATATGATTGGCCAGGTTGTCCGTCCGATATTACATTGAATTGGCTTTTTTTTTTAAAAAATTTAAGAATTTGAAACCTTTTTTTGTAACAAGCCGCGGAGCCAGTGGGTAAACCTAATTCGAGTACGCTGATTCCAATGGTGCTAACCATTTTTTTATTATAGCTCTTGTTTAAAAAATAATTAGGATTGAAAACTTGGTTAAAAGGACCAAAAGTTCAAAAATTTTCCTAGTTTTCTACAATTTATCAACCTTTATGTCGATATATATCGCATGAAAAGACTTGTATTGATGAACTTGCGTCCTGAGAAAACTTTTTGGAAAATAAATGAAATTTTTTTTCTTCGATATTATTGCGTCAATTTTTTGGGGCAATTTTTAAATTTTTTTTTGCAATTTTTTTTTTCAAAAATGTCTTTTGGACGCATATTCTTCCATAATATGTTCTTTTAATTTATATAAAAATGAATGAATAGTAGAAAACTGGAAAAATTGCGGTTTTTAGGTGCTTTTAACAAAGTTTTCAATCTTAATTATTTTTTAAACAAGAGCTAACATAAAAAAATGGTTAGCACCATTGAATTCAAGGGGTCTATTCTGTAATTCGATTCGAAAGAAAATGTTTCGAATTTATGTGTTATAAACATAATAATTCGAAAACTTTTTCTTTCGTTTCGAATTACACAGTAGACCCTCAGCATACTCGAACTAGGTTTACCCAACAGGTCCCCCGCTTGTTACATTTTTGAACTAGCACAGTGTTATTATTTTCCGTCCCTTGATGTTCTGTAAAACCAAATTTCTAGGCGGTGTTAAGCCGCAAGTGTATACAATGACACGAACTGATGTAACTTGCTTAAAATGAACTTTAATATTGATATTCACACTTATTCCAGTTGTCGACATTGGCGTCAGTTTAACACAATACCAAAAAATTGGGGCTTGTGCACCCTTCGTCGAAAACAACTGACTTGACTCCTGTTGGCAGGTTTATGCTATTTTCTAGACCTTATACGAATGGAAATATAATTTCAATAGCACAAAATTGTTCTTCACAGCGAGTAAGCAAGCCCCTATTCGTTGGTATTGTGTTAAGGTGACGACGATGTCGACAACTGGAATAAAAGTGATTTTTATTTTATTTAAAGAAATAATTTAAATGATTTGAATTTAACATTTGAATTGACGATTTTTTTGTAGCTTTTCTTTTATAGCCAAAGAAATTTTATTTCCATATATAAACTTGAAAAGCTATAAATAAATCACAAGTAACACGCATTATATCATATTCAAGTAAGTTTTTCACTTTTCAAAACAGTATGCAATTTGAAACGCCGCATTTGTCAGAACATGGGAGTATGTAAGGAAAGAATATCACGATATATTTAATTTATTCTGTGACATAGATGTATGACTTCTCAACTCATAATTAAATATCGTTTAAGAAATATTTTTTTAATCATTCTCGTAGGCATACAAATGCTAACTCTACTGGTGCCGGTGCTAATAAATTATTTAGCTGAACCTTCGAAATTGCGTAATTTACCTAAATACCAACGTCAATTACACGAGCAGGCTTTGCAGTGGCTTATGAAAATCGGGCCTAAATACCCACAGGAATTTAAGTCATTAATGGGGCAGTCACCGGAATTGCGACAAAAGTTAGAAACCGCCGTACGTTGTCAACAACAGTCTGTTGCCATTGCCAACCGTGTGCAGACGTCGCAATCTCGCAATGGTTTTGATAAACAACAAAAACCCACTATTAAACTGAAAACTGATTTTAGTAATTTTCAATAAATTAAAAGATAAAAATAAAATAAATAATTAAATAAAAATTTGCGAAGCAAAACTTTAATTTACATTTCAATTAGCAATTATTTTAAATTATATAGTGCATACACACATAAGTATATAAGTATGTATGTATCTAAAACTAAGTATTAAATATTTAACATTATGCATATAAAATTACACCATAAAAAATTTAAATACATAAAGTATTTTTACATATTTTTATTTGCTTAAAACCATGTTGATATTTTAAATGATTAGCAACTTGCAATTTTCAAAATCTAACCCACACCTATTAAGTTCCACCAAAATTAAAATATAAAAATTACGTATCTACTTACTATATATTTGTAAAAAAATCGCATGTTATAAATATTTAAAAAAATATATATGTGAACATATGTCATTTTGAACTGACTATGGAAATATAAACAAAATAGTATTTTATTTTTTTTTTACTATTCAGTTCAGCTGGTAAGTTTATCTCTTTCAAAATAATTTTCTATTATCGCTAAATTTCCATATAATTGTTAAAATTATACCGATCGAAACTTCGAATTTCGGGGAATTTTTTGGAATATCGTTTTTTAATTTTTTTTATTTTTTTTAATGAAAGATTATAATATTTTTATCATAATACTGTTCTATTTATACCGATGAAAAATATGAGTAATACTTATAAGTTATTTCATTAAACTAAAATGTAAAATATTTGACAAGCAGAGGCAAAGCAGTATGGTCCCAATACCAAAATTTAGCGCGGAAAAAGTACTTTTTTGAATAGTACACAAGGGAAAATTTTGCATGATTTTTTAATGACAAAGCCCCACCGTGCACAACGGTATAAATTTGGCCGACTAAACGCAAGTTACAATGCACAATTTAATAAAATGTGTGTGCAATGCTAAGCATGTATTAAGAGCAAACTTGCTTTGAGGAGACATTTTTTGCATTTTATCGGCATTTAGGAACGTCGCCATGATGGAATTATGCTAGATACATGCACAAGCCCAGCCTGTTACTGTATACATTGCATATAATTGTCAAACTTTGTTTACAAGCTGCAAAAATGTTAGTGTATGTGTGTGAATAAAATGATTACAGTGTTGCCAATGAATTTACACATGGCTGTGTCTCCAACTACACATTGAAGAAAATTACACTTCACAACTTTTGTGTAGGTTAAAATGAAAAAAAAATAAATAAAAATAGAACCCAAAGTAGAATTACACACAGATTATACAAGAATTTAATTACATGGCGTACACATGTGAGTAGAAATTACACACTGTCTAACTACGCCCATACTGGCAACACTGAATAACCATAATCATGCAGGAATGCCGCGTCTGCAATTGTACTTCAGTTACCCTGCAACATATGTATGAGTTGCATAGCAACGTTCCTAAATACCGATAAAATGCAAAAAATGTCTCCTCAAAGCAAGTTTGCTCTTAATACATGCTTAGCATTGCACACATTTTATTAAATTGTGCATTGCAACTTGCGTTTTGTTTTTTTGATTCATGAAATAGAGGTACCTATAGATTTTATTAATTCTTGATGTCCAGTTGATTTAGCATTCCGTTGAGAAAAACATGTATGCAAATTAAAATGTGTTCGTTAATTCAGAAATTGTATTTGGATTTCTATTAAGACTTTTAAAAGTAAATTTCAACAGCTTTCGCTCCAATTTCTATGTTGTTATATTCTACAAAATTTGAATTGTTAAAGATTTAAGAAATCAGCTGCCTATATTTGTCTAGAAACATATATAATCTTTAGGTTGCAATGACTATCACCAATGTTTGGCATGCTGAAAAGTATCAAACAAAAAATTATGCCGATATATTTTACAATTTTCATCAATATACAAAATGATGAAAATTACGACTATACAAATAAACTAAAGCAAGCCGATCGAAATTTCATTAGCAATCTGTGAAAGAAATGGATGAAAGTATATTAAACAAAGAATGTTCTGGAGTCTACTTATAAATGTTGGTTGGATGATATTTTTCTCTTTTCCCGTAAAGCCTCATGAATGTTTTTGAAAGAAGACTAGTCGTACGGTCCTTCAGCATCGAAACACGGCCGACTTTGTAAACTGTTTTTATAAGGTTTCGAACATCAAAAAAATCGAAAATTAACTCTCTTGTAAACACTACTTCCCAACAGAAGTAAAATTTGCTGCTGCAAGTAGTCTTTATAAGGCGCAGGTTAACGAATTGCCGCAGACGTTATTAACCATAGATGTGAAATGCCACATGTTAATTATTTTAAAAAAATACGAAACGTGTGAAATCTCAATAAACTTATCTTCTTGTGCATTTATTGATTATTTCTTTTTGTGTTTGCAGTGAATACATATTTACATATTTTGACAAAACCCAGAAATCAACTTACGAGTAATGTCAGTGATTATGAAATAATTTTGCAAGTCTTATGTCAGTTAATTTTTATATGAAAAGTGTTGAAATGAACGATAAATTTAACAAGTCATTGTGTTTCTCCTGTACTTTATCTTACTTGTTTTAATATTTTTTATATCTACGCCAACTCTGTTACATTCATTCGTTTTTAACTTACATTGTTAAAACTATTGGATTCTAATAAATTAATTCAAACTAACAGGTTATGGGCTACATGTCACGCAGTTGAAAAAAATATATATTCGAAGTTTTTATTTTTCAAATATAAAAGTTTTTTCTGAGGCAAATAAGATGGCAAACCTTCCTATTGGATTTTCGTTGGAGCGTCTAAAGGGACGCGAGAATTTCGACGTATGGAAGAGGCAAGCAAAATCTTGTCTGGTCATCAAAGGATGCTGGAAAGTTGTGGAAACCGGATCGGTTGAAGCTAATGATGCAGTCTTGAACGAACGTGCCTTGGCAGAAATTGTTTTGATGATAGATCCCTGTATTTATGGACACATTGCTGCAGCTAAAACAGCAAAAGAAGCGTGGGATGCATTAAACAGTGTTTTTGAGGACTCTGGCCTTACGCGTAAAGTGGAATTGTTAAAACAATTGGTGAATATGAAACTGCGGAACTATGTTTCTATTCAAGAGTATATAAACGAGCTAGTAATAACTGCTCTGAAAGTAAAGAACGCAGGACTCAACATAGACGACGAACTTACTGCTTCACTTATGTTAGCTGGGTTGACGGATGATTTTAAGCCACTGGTAATGGCTGTCGAGAACTCAAAGGAAAAATTGACCGTCGATAAGGTAAAGAATCTTCTTTTACAAGATGCTAAATTTGATGTTCCAAGTAAGGAAAAGGACGCTGTGCTCTATTCCAAAAATTTCACCTCTAAGAAGAAAAAGCCTGTGGAATGCTACAACTGCAAAGAATACGGACACATTTCCAGAAATTGTCATCATAAGAACAATAGCAACAGTGTTTTCAAAAACGGTAACAACAGAAGTAACGGTAAGCAAAATAGAAAAAATGAGAAGGGAGGGTTTTCTTCAACCCTCATAGCATCGGGCACGAGTTTGAACGCCAGCACAAACGAACCTTACAACAAAAACAAGGATAAGTCTATGCATTGGTACGTAGACAGTGGCGCAAGTAATCACATGATAAACGATAGAAAGTGTATGTACAATATACATAACATAGAAGACAAGAAAGTGATGGTTGCTAACAAGAGCGAATTGAACGTTGATTGCGCAGGAGACGTCGATTTAAATATTTTGATTGGAAATTCAAAAAAATAAATAACCGTGAAAAACGTTGAATATGTGCCTAACTTGTGTGCAAATCTTCTTTCTGTAAGACAAATGACTAGTAGCGGTAAGAAAGTTATTTTTGAAGGTGAAACATGCCGCATATTGAACGGAGATGGTTCACTCGTTACTTCTGCTAAAATTTACAACGATTTATATCGAATTGACAGTGAAACGCAATCTAAAGAAAACAGCGCATTTGTTGTTACAAAAGAACTTGGCCTTTGGCACAGAAGAATGGGACACATTTGCGACAAGAATTTAGATAAAGTTAAAAAGTCTTCAGATGGCGTTAATTTTGAAAACAAAAACAAAGATCCGTGCGTAGTTTGTGTGAAAGGGAAACAAACCAGAAAGCCAATAAGAGAAGATGGTATAAGAGCTACTAAATTATTAGAATTGGTGCATTCTGATGTGGTTGGCCCGCTAAGTGTAAACTCGTTTTCTGGAGCTCGGTATCTGGTAACGTTTGTTGACGACTATTCCAGAAAATTGTTTGTATACCCACTTAAAAGAAAATCTGATGTCTTCGACACTTTCGTATTGTTCAAGAAAATGGCTGAAAATCAGTGTTCGAACAAAATCAAAATTCTCAGAACTGATAACGGAGGCGAGTATGTTAATGAAAAATTAAAAAAATGTTTACAGGACTGTGGGGTGATTCATCAAAAATCGTGTGCTTACTCTCCGGAACAAAATGGCACGGCGGAGAGAATTAATAGGACCTTGATGGAGCGTGTTCGATGTATGCTAATTGATAGCGGTTTAGACAAGCGTTTTTGGGCTGAAGCCGCTAACACAGCATGTTATTTAATCAACAGAGTTCCATGTCGTGGTGAAGACAGAAGCCCCGAAGAAATTTGGTCTGGTCGCCGTCCTAATTTAAAATTTTTGAGAGTTTTTGGGTGTCCTGCTCTTGCACACATTTGCAAGGAAAAGCGTCGCAAACTGGACACGAAATCAACGGAATGTATCACGATGGGGTACAGCTGCGAAAGTAAAGCGTACAGATTATTTAACCCCGTAGACAACAATATAATTATAAGTCGTGATGTGGTATTCTTGGAAGAAAGTAAAGTGAGTCTCAACATTAAAAAGGATTTTTATTACCCAGAACTGCTCCAAAATTACGATGAAGTTGATTCAGAGGAGAGTGGAGGTTTTGTTGAACCAACTCATAGAATAATGAATGAAGTTGATGGAGAATTTGTTGAATCACATCCTACTATAATGGATGACGTTGATAACAATGAGATTTCCGACACTAGTTTCGGTGAGTGTGATTACGCCGATTCTGTTGATTGGCCATCACCTATGGCATTACCAATTGAAGCAGATGATGAATGGGTTCCAACACCACACGTTGCCCAAAATATTCCATCGGATGCAGAAAATGTACGTCGATCAAATCGTATTGCCAACAAATCCAAACAGTCACAAAACTTTTGTGCTATGCAGTTTGTTTCTGATGATCCTGGCAGTGTAAAGGAAGCCATGTCTTCGGTTGATTCAGACGAATGGAAAGCGTCCATGCAGGAAGAAATTGATTCGCCGATGGCAAACAGTACGTGGGTGCTAACAAATTTGCCACCAGGCGAAAAGGCTGTGAAAACAAAGTGGGTCTTCAAAACTAAGAAGGATGAACATGGTAGTATTATAAGATGGAAAGCGAGGTTAGTCTCCAAAGGTTTCTCACAACGTGAAGGGATTGATTTTAATGAAACCTTTTCACCTGTCGTCCGGTACGACTCAGTTCGATATTTGCTAGCTTTGGCTATTAAATACGACATGTATGTACATCAAATGGACGCTGTAAGTGCATATTTAAATGGTTCACTTAAGGAAACTATCTATATGCAACAACCAGAAATGTTCAATGATGGTTCCGATAAGGTATGCTTGTTGAAAAAGTCCATTTATGGTCTCAAGCAGTCGGGACGCGTATGGAATGAAACAATCAACAACGAGTTGATAAAGATGGGACTCATAAGAGGTGAAGTGGATCAATGCGTTTATCATAAGGTAAATGGTAATCAGATGTTGTACGTGGCTATTTATGTCGACGACATTTTAATATTTTCCAATAATATGAAAACAATTGATTCTGTTAAGTCCGAGTTAGCCAAAAGATTTAAAATGAAGGACGTCGGGGAGGTATCTTCAGTGCTAGGTATGCATATAACCAGAAGTAAAGACGCTATCAAAATCGATCAGGTGCAATACATATCAAATGTATTAGCACGATTTGGTTTGAGTGAGTGTAACCCAACATCAACCCCAATGGACTACAACCAAAAACTATCCTCGAGCATGTCTCCTAAAGATGAAGAAGCAAGGCAGGAAATGTCACGTGTTCCCTATATGCAGGCGATCGGGTGTTTGTTATTTGCAGCTCGGATTTCCCGACCTGACATTTGTTACGCTGTGAATTTCCTAAGTCGATTTGGAAGCAATCCTGGTAAAGCACACTGGGAAGCACTTAAACGCGTAATGAGATACTTAAAAAGCACAATCAACAAAGGTATTGTTTATAGAAAGCAACCCAACTCAGAAATAGAAGGTTTCTGCGATGCTGACTGGGCCGGAAATATTGACGACCGAAAATCCACTACTGGGTATGTTTTTGTATATCAATCCGGCGCAATTTCCTGGTCTACAAGAAAACAAAAAACTGTGTCATTGTCATCGACAGAAGCTGAGTTCCAGTCATTAACTGCAGCTATTCAAGAATCTGCTTGGCTAAAACGCCTAGAAGCTGAACTTAATCCCAAAAGCTGTAAAAGTATGTTGTTATATTGCGACAACAAGGGTGCTTTACAGGTTGCCCTTAATAATAATTTCTCGTCCAGAACAAAACATGTGGATATTAAATCAAAATTTATTCGTCAGAAGATCGATGCAAAGGAAATAATTTTGAAATACCTGTGTACAAATGAGATGATTGCAGACGTATTTACCAAAGCTGTTACTTCTCAAAAACTTGATTATTTTGGAACTAAATTTGGATTTTTCTAAAACTTTAATTATTTAAATTTAAATGTTTATATACTTTTATAATTGTAAAGAGTACATGAGAAAGAATTTGATTTTTGAATTTGTCATTCAGGGAGAGTGTTGAAATGAACGATAAATTTAACAAGTCATTGTGTTTCTCCTGTACTTTATCTTACTTGTTTTAATATTTTTTATATCTACGCCAACTCTGTTACATTCATTCGTTTTTAACTTACATTGTTAAAACTATTGGATTCTAATAAATTAATTCAAACTAACAAAAAGTGACACACCCACTCAATAGAATTCGGCCATTTTTGGCGTGAGATCGTGCCCTGCTAACCTTTTTTTTAAACAAACAACTTTCAAAGCGATTAGCTTGTCTGCACAAAGGGATCATCATACTGGACTCAAGTGAGCTGGACTCTAACTTTCTTTCCTTACCAGCAGCCTGCTAACCTAACCATCTTGTCTGCGCGAAAACACTCAGGGTATATGTTGGGAATCGAACCCACGACCTCTGGACTGAGAGACTAGCATCGCTACCACTCAACCACAGGGGCACCCATTTGTTTATACAAATTTTTATGCTTTTAGGTACTTCTCAAAGAAAGTTATAACTTTTTTCGCACTAAACTTTTCATTGGGACTACTCTGC
The DNA here is from genome assembly GCA_905220375.1 of Tachina fera. Classification (NCBI taxonomy): domain Eukaryota; kingdom Metazoa; phylum Arthropoda; class Insecta; order Diptera; family Tachinidae; genus Tachina; species Tachina fera. The sequence goes on from LR999963.1 coordinate 186,450,948, forward strand.
AGAGTTTTTATGCAAAAGCATATTTTTACCTTAACCGTGATAACGCAAAATATTAAATATCTTTATGATAAAAATGCATTTGCATAATTTGGTGATAAATGCATGTTTTTGTGCCAGATTTTCTTAAACATTATATTTTTTAACTATTGTTGACAAATTATTAAACCAACACTATTTTAGTTAGTTTAAATTTCTGTTTATTTATTTCTGTGATTAAAAGTCATAATTTACATTATGCAAGTCTTATTGCTAAGCTCATTAGTTTGTTTGGAGAGAGGGTCGAGGGGAAAAGAAAAAGAAACAGTTCACAAACTAATCAGCTTAGCAATAAGACTTTTATAGTGTAAATTAGGACTAAGTCGATTAGACTAAAAAATTCGTATCGCTCTGTAATCCAAGTACGTGTGTTTTTAACACACAAATTGACCTATTTATATACACAGTTTATACTATAAATATCAGTCAAAAAACTAATGAAATGGATTAATTCATAATAAAACGGTATGCAATGGAAATCAAATAATTTTGAAGCAGTCGCACTTTAACGACTTCCAAGAACTGCACTAAATTTTAAGTTACAACAATATAGAACAACTTTAAAATAGTTTTTGAAAGTTTGTGCATAAGATAAGAGGTTTATGGCTGTTCAAAATTTGTGGTTGAAGTCTACTGATGATTTGGTTGAAGCGCCAATGAAATACGGATGTATGTACATATATGGACATGCTTGACTACCAGCAAATAAATTTCAATTATTGAATTTAGAACAATTAAAGAAATTAAATCAAAATAATTGAAATATATATATATATATATATATATATATATATCGCTCATTTACTCAAAGAACGTCATAACTGAAACAATTGAATTTTGAGTTAATTGAGTGAATTAATCCCCATGTCGTTCTTCATATTGTGTAAAAATTTCATATAAATATCTTGTTTGCTCAACTCTTGAGGGAAAAATAAAATTTGTGTGTAAACTGGAAACTTCAAACTCGTTTTCTGGCAAACTGGGTTTTCTGAGTTATGCCGTTTTTTGGATAAATGAGCGATATGTTTAAACTTTTTTTCTATTTTAAATCGGTTCGTTTTTAAAAATTCGATTTTCATAACATACCTGAGTATTAAAGTTAAATACATACATACATATGTACATATGTAATAAAAAATAAAATGATAAATCTTTTATTGTGCTCAGATCTTTTTTCATTAAGTTTTTAATTTCATAATATAGATTACTAAAATTAACTTACATTGCTTATGTATGCAGCCTATAAAATTCAGCGTTCAGAATCAACACTTGTGGGCATAATGGCCAGTAATTTATTATCATTCGCACCCTGTATATTCGTTCCAGCAGGGCCTCCTGAAATTAAAAAGTATTTACTTTTTTCAATATTTGCCTTCATTTTACTTTAAAATATAAAATTTTGGAATTTGTTAATACTGGAAAATGTCGGTACAAATTCGTTAAGATATAGATAGAAGCAATTAGTTTCAAATTTTAAGATCTGCGATAAAATCTTGTCTTATACAGGGTGGCCCAGAATGACCGTAGGGATTACAGTTCCTTATAACTTTTTTATTATAATTTCTTTTCTTTTCTCTTTTCAGTATTTTGTCAAGAAGACTTGGAAAATTTAAAATGGAACAGTACACAATTCAATAACGATATCTAACACCAGTGATGGAAACGCCAACTCCATGTTCATTAAAAAACTATGGGCTAATTATCCTTTTCAACGAAACACATTTTCAAACTGTACACTTAAGTGGGTGTATATTTCCCTGTGGAACTACTCTTGGATTTTCCTTGGCCCATATCCCGCAATTTTGCCTATTAACGAACCCACTTAATTTGAAATGAACTTCGTCGCTCATAATTAAATTTTGAACAAAATCTTGATTTTCTTCTGCTTTGTGACGAAAATAATTTGCATAATTAAGTCGTTGCTGGTAATCTGTTGGTTTCAATTATTGGACAAATTCCCCAAGTCTTCTTTATAAAATACTGAAAAGAAAATTTAAAAAAAGTTATAAAATTTAAAAAAAGTTATAAGGAATTCAAACCCCTTCGGTCATTCTGGGCCACCCACCCTGTAGATATTTTAAATAACAATGCAAAATACCTTTCTTTTTGTTTCCATCATATTCCATATCTCTCTTTCTGCTATAATATCGTTTTCGTTTAAAAATCCTCGGCGTTGTATCATTTACAACCGTATTTATTCCCACAATGTCAGGACTTAATCGACTGAGAAGAGCTGTGGAGAAGAAAATAAAACGCAAGCGTTCACGGAATCTTTGAATATATTCATTGTTTATATCGTTTGTTGGTTTCCGGGATGGTAAAATAGGCAAAATAGCTGCAGTATTAACGCACAGTGCGCGAAATCCCATAGCTGTAGACCAATTTGGTGGTAGAAGTTCAAGTGTTCGACAACTTGTTAATTCTGGAGCAATTTCTTCTATGTTATCCTTGACACGCTGCGGTATACTTGTATCGAAGTCATAAAATGGTATTTGGGGTTTTAATGCAGATGTAACAATAGAAAAATCGGCCGCTTTTATTTGAATCAAATCGCAGGGATGTCGATTCAATTCAATACTGTATGCGTATTTGAAAAAGTCATAAGCTTTTCTCTCATTTGCCCTTAATCTGCTAATATAAGGTTTGTTGGCCCTGTTTATACAATTACTTTTTGCTTTAGTTTCATTCGCCATTTGTTTAGCTTGTTCATTTTCAGGTTTAGCATCTTCTCCTTCTTTTTTCCTTTTTTTAGTTTTCTCTTTTTTGTTACTTTCAGGTTTATCTTGTACAACCTTTCTCTGTATTCTCCTCTTTGCTTTTGGCTTTGCGGCATCTGAGCTTAGGGAGATTTCTTCAACTTTTTGTTTCCAATTGTTGAAATTTACATTTTTATTAATTATGCTAGACTTTTTCCTGGGCAAATTCTCGATGGTACTACCTGGATGTCTTGCAAGATATTTCTTAATTGTTAAATATCTTGTGCGGCAACTGAGGCGTGTGTGTCTTTCCTCCAAACTTTTTTCGCATTCTACCCACTTCATGCCATTTTCAGATACAAAGTTCACTAATTTAGTGTCATCCTCTAACGACCAGGGACGGTGTTTATGTCGTTTGGCTAAAACATTATTGTAATGGGTGCGCAATTGAACTACAGATCGATTGGGAAACAGACTACGTGGTATGCAGCCAAACCTTTTTCCATACTCTTTCACTGCTGCTATCAAAAGTAGATCTTCTTCTGTTGTGAAAGGAGCTGTTTGTGTATAAAGTTTAAAATGAAAAAATTAAAATTAATAATCGAATATTTATGTACTCGTATACTACACATACTGCCACGTTGTATATTTGGATTGAGAGTAGAGTTATAGCGGGAATGTAGTGTAGTCTTAGCCTTATGTGGAAAGTATGTATTAACAATGCTCCAATTGATGTTTCCATTTACAGTATTTCTAGCTATGGCATCAAGAAGTAGTTTGTCATCTTCTTTTGACCATTTAGTGTGGGGTTCCGGCAAATTTTGACATACGTTATTCTTATATTGTACAAAACACTGAAAAGCAAAGACATTATAAGATTTTTAATTTAACTTTTGTTTGAGTTTGATTGTGTTCTTATCATGGATTCCACATGTGAAAATTTTCGAATCAAAGTTTTCATTCACATGGATTTTAATTTCGTACCATCAATTCCTATAAAATTAAACGCCTAGGTTCTTCTACATTCGTAAAATGAAAAGAAAGCGAAATTTTCTCTTAGTTTGTGTTCTCAATTTCGCAAAATTGATTTAAAAAGTATAATTTAATTTTCAGTTTGTTTCAAACGAAATTGAAGTGTTCTGCAATTAAATTTCACTACAAAAAAAGAAGTAATTTGAAATTGGCAGCAAACAACATTGTGAAAGAAAATACTTTTTAGTAAAAATAAAGTTTTAGTAATAAATAGTTGCAAAAATACGAAAATGTAAGCAAATAAATAATAACAAAATGCTTTTTTTCGACAATTTTATGTGTGTTTTAAATAGGTAACCACAAAAACCTGGAAGAAGAGGAGGCGTTGCTTAAATATATTGAGAAAAATTTGTAAATAGTAAAGAGTTCTGCAAGTAATTTATCCAATGCTTTAAACAGTTTTGACGATTTCTAATGAATTTAAAGGCCTGTTTCCGATTTGAAACTTTTTGCGAAATTTGGCATTTTTCACGCAGCGTGTTTTTGCAAGTATTCTGCTTCTTAACAGTTTTTGCGAATTTTAAATAGTATTGAGACATTGCTAATATTCTGCTGTTAGCAATTTTTTGCGAATTTTCGCAATTTTTACCGAATTTTTAGCATTTCTTAGAGTTTTAGCGATTTTTAATAAAAATTATGATTATATTGTGCTATTTTTCGCAAATTTCTGTTATTTTTGCGAAAGACGTAATTTTTGAAAAGTGTTTTACTATTTTTTATTTATTGTTTAGGGAGTTAAAATTTTAATTTTTTGCAACCTTTGGCGAATTTTCATAGTTTCATAATATTTTGCGCTTTCACCTGAGTTAATGATTTAGCTTACTGTTTTAGGGAGTTTGTTCAATTTTAGTTTAGGGCTTGTTTCTAATATTGCGAATTTTGACGTTTTCGCGATGTGTGATTTACTCGACTTTTAGTCAAATTCAAGATTTGATATAGATTTTTGCATTTTATTGGAAAAAAAATGGTCACTATTTTTCTAGAACACAGTGATATCGTTTTTGCGGAATTGAAAACGTTTTCAGTTTCATATTGTAGTGGAATGTAGAACCAGTACGAAAAACTTAAAAATGTATACTCTTTCCAACAAACAAATCTTTGTGAATGATTTTCTTCATATATTGTCAAAATATTTCGCAATCGTATGAAGTTTTTAATACCAAATATTCACGCGTTCCGAAATTTCCATGTGAAATTTTATTTATGATAAGCTTGCAATTAAATGTGTAAATAAATAATTGTTAGTTCTTTTTACATAATTAATCATTACACTTAAGATTTTCTTCAAAGATGATAAATTTTTTATCAAAAACTATTCATTATACTCAGGAAAACAACGGATGTGTTAAAATTAAAAAAAAATATTTTATTAGAAATGATTCACTTTACGAAATACTTAGTGCAATGCCAACAATGTTTCAATAAACATTTTGAGCTTGAAATATATTGAGAGGTTGCAAAAGAACAGATTTTTCGCACTACTGGAAGCTTAGTAAAAAACACATAAATATATGGACACTTCAACAGAAAAGTCCACCTTTTGTCACGTCACGTTATGTTACTTTGTGATGTATCTTGTTTTGCAAAGAAAAACTAATGTTTTATATAATTTTTTTTGAATGTCGGTGTAAGAGCGCAATTAAGTCTTCATTCGGTAAAAACTAGAAAGCACAGCATAGCTGTAAAATATAAGCTGAATTGCATGGTGACGTTACGTGACAAAAAGTGGAGTTTTCTGTGGAAATTCCCATATTCAGCTGATTCTGTCGGAGCAACGACAATATATTAATATTCTTCATAGATAAATTCAGATGCACACTGTGCATAGTTTTACTAAAACATAATCGTACAACTGACAACTACAGTTTTGGAAATATCTTATTTTTTTATCAAGTAGCACAATGACCGAATTAGCACTATAAAGTTCTTAAATAGACAGTAAACATTTTACAATCCATAAAGTACGTTTCGTTAATTTAGTATTTTAATGGGTGTATATGTACCCATTTGTGTATCCCAGGCCAATTCTGGCTGGCAATTTGTTTTATCTATAGAAAATTTATAAATATGTAATATATAGTAGTGCTTAGCACTACATATTTTAAAAATCTTTAGTGCTAGCCGTATACGATAAAGTGATAAATTTGAAATCTCAAATAAATTTTACAAAGGTAAAAAAATAAAAAAAAAATTGCAAGGAATTTTACCTGGAAATCTGAGCGCTGCCCAATCTCCTTTGCTATTGCTGGCCAATTTTGGAAGTCATATTTTTTGGCAGCTTCCAAAAGTTTAAGGTTTTCTTCTTTAGACCATGGAGAACGATTTAAAGATGGATGCAAGAATAAATTCCAAATGGCCTCACAATTTTTAGCGGAATGACGATGTAACAAATTCGCACTTGATATATAATCCCAATCAATACGGAAGTCATCGGGAGCCATATTCAAAAGTTTCGTCAACTTTTCACTATCTACTACTTTACTTTTTTTGCCATACCGCTTAGAGGATAATTTCAGATGATCGATTATCTAAATTAAATAAATATGTACATATGTATGTAAGCTAACTTTTTCCTTTCATAATCAAAAATTTTTTCTTACTTGTTCCTTAATACCCAGTATAACTCCATGTTTATCTGCATTAGACCAGAAGTGTCTCGCTCTTAAATTGAAATCCATTGGAAACATTTCGTTTTCCCTTTTCCTTTTTTCATAATCCTTGTTATTCGGACAAGTATGACATTTTATATCTCGAAAAAACATATTGCCTTTGAAATAGAAAGTCGATCCCTTCAAATAAGCTCCTTTCATTCCTACTCCTATCTTCTTTTTCCTTACAAGGCCTTCCTTAAGTAGGAGATCATTTGCTTCATAAGTAGATTTTACGGTTGTCAGCAGAGTCTCCAGCTTGTCTCGCATTACCACTAATTCGGCTTGCATTTCACTGTTAAGGGATAATGCTCTTTCCAATTGAGTTTTCATCGATGGATCATAGTTGGATGTCATTATTATAATTAACTTCCTCTTTGCAGACTTTATCTGGTTAAACACGTATGTATGTAATATTAAAAGAAAAAAAGAAATTCCAAACAAATCAAGGGCCTTCTAAACAAATGAAAATTAAAAATGTTACCTTACTTTTGACAGTATCAGATAAATTGGGCACCTCTTTATGAAGATGCTATTGTCATCAGGGTAACCGAGTATGAAAAAGTGTTGCACACAAATAAATTCCGTATTGTGATGTGATGTTATCACAAGGTGCCTCTAGATACATATTTGAACACAAGCAATTTGACGTCATCACTCTGCCGACGTTATTGCTTGTGCTAAGACACAGCAAATGGCTTGTATGGTCGTAGTGTATTGATACCTTGCAACTAGAATTGCATAATTAACGTGAATTTCAGAGATATCATGTATAATTACAAATAAAAGTTAATATAGAAATGTTTGCTTGTTTTGTTGGTTAAACACCGTCCATGTTAATTTCGCTCTATATATATGAATTGGGTGGAATGAATGGCGGTGAATAACGCAAGCACCACCATTGAGGTAGTTTACACGAGAAAAATTTTTAAGACGCACAATTTTTGTTCTTTTCAAATTACATGAGGCTAAATCATCTGGCACAAAATGTATACGTATACACATCATTGTGTGTTAGTATTTTTCGTACTAATTTAATATTTAAGTTGTGTGATTATTGGTTTCATGTTGCTAATGCGGGTTTGTAGCTGGTAGTGCGGGGTTGTAGCTGGCTAAAAAGTTATGTCAGCTACAAAATCACTCTCTTTGCCTCTCTCACAAGGAAACTGTCATGTTATGACAGTACAACTATGCCCATCTGGCAGCTCTATGCTGTTTGTAACATGTATGTTTTTCTTGTATTTGCTTAGTGTTTTGCGGTTTTCTTTAATTTGACAACACTTTTGCATGAGAGTTTTATTTTCTTTATTTTCACAACAAATTTGGCATTCTAAAAGGAAAAGTTTCAGAATTATATGCATTAATATCCAATTTGTTTATTTGGTTTAAGTTACTTTGCGATTGATAAAAATAATTATTTGCAGCATATAAACTACAAAAGGTCATCACGTATATTAAAATTGAATTGATGAAAATATTTTGTTTGATGTAAAAGAAGAGTGAACGGTATGTACAATGCCAATTACATGGATGGCGTACCAGTTAAGATAGCCGAAAAGTATAAACCTCCTCCGACGGTATATAATTTAACTCAGCCTTTGGCCCACAAACTAAACTTGGAAAATGATTTTTACTGGAATTGTCCTCTGTTTTCATATGACCTGGAACTTGAAAAAAAGGCCTTGACTAAAATTGAGCAATGGAAACGAATACGTCAACGCAATAAGGAGCAAAGAAAGGAAAGAATTTTAAGAAGGGAAGAACAGTGTAAGCGAGAATATGAAGATAGACAAAAGAACTTGCTATATAGCGTATCATATCCCAGCACCGATGACCTTTCCTCGGGTGAAGAAGAAGACAAAGAATCGAAAGATAACTGTATATATAATCCAGAATTGGCAGAAGTAGCTTCTCAGAGACGTGCCGAAACAACGGTAAATAGTTTCCATAATATATTGCAACCGACAGTATTGTCGCTTAACAGTTCCACTTCTAACGGCTCTCAAAACTTCAAACTTAAGTCTACATTGGACACTAAAATATTAAATTCGTTTAATTATAAAGATTTTGAAGATGATACGTCATCTCCTTTTGATAACATTGAGTTAAAAACAATAAATGACTTGGATGTCTTGGCCCAAGTACTACACAATACCCAAATAAAATCTCCAGCTGATGAAAAATTAAATGAACAATTAGATAATAATTCCTATGGAAGCACTAAATGTTATAATTCTGAGTGTGAAGAGATTGCAGCAGAAAACATTCCAAAGCTTAACAACAATTCATCCCGAATTGACTATTTTAAATCGCCTCATACAACGTTACCACTATTCAGGGACCATCATTTGATTGCAGAGTCCTCAATAGCTCACAAGTCACCACTATACCATTCTTCCTTAACACCCCTCCATATATTCAATGATATAAATAATTCAGATGGTTCCTGCAATAATCAGCCAAGTTTCAATCAAAGTATCAACAAGATTAGTTCAGTGAGTCCACAAACGTGTGACAAGGAACTATCGTTAATTGACGATCAAATAACCAAATCGAAAAGTGTTCCCGATATCTTAAAAGAACTGAAAGATGAAATTCGAAAATCTGAAATAAAAAGGCACAGGAATTGCAGTTGCAATATGGATGACCCTTCTCAACATATTGGTGTGTAGTCCAAATCCCTTTCATGGGAGACATATTATATATGTTAATATATATATATATATATATATATATATATATATATATATATATATATATATTATTTTTTACTTATAGATGTATGTTTAACGAATAAATCTACATTCAAACATAATTATGATATTGAGGAGACATTTAGTCAGTTGGATAGTAAAGCAAAGCAACTAGTTGAAGAAATAAGTGCAATGGGATTTCCTTTTAAACGTGTAGCAAGAACTGTTCACCTGTTAGGGGCTGATGATAAAAAGGTAAGTTAACTTAATTTCTATACATTGATACATACACATATAAATATCAAGCTTTCTATACAGGTAGTTGAACATCTAATACCACTTTGCGAACTTGCGGATTTAGGATTTGAGGAGAGCAAGATATCTGATGCTCTAATACGAAATGAAAATAATAAGAATAAAGCTTTGGATGATCTGATTTCATAGTTTTATGGAAAATATATGATGATGATGCCTAACAAATTTCTATTAAATATACATACATGCATATATTTTCCAAAGTGTATAAAACTAATAAAAGAAAATACATTTTTCAAAAACTATTTGTCAGGGCCATAAAGGATTAATGGGCCTTATTATGTTTGGCGTATTTTGACTTCGACTACGACATTTTGTCCTCGATTAAAGAAAAATTTTGCAATTTTCTTTAATCTATTACAAAAACGTCGTAGTTGAAGTCGAAATACGTCAACCAACATAAGTGGGAATATTTTAATTGTGGGAAATACAATACGAAATATTTTATAGACTTTCAAATTCAAAATTTTCTCATTTCAATACCAAAAATTCCTTTGAAATACCATATCTAAGTCTATGCAACGGACAGTTCGGTATTTAGACTTTTTTTAATTAAAACTAAAATAAACAACATATCCATTATATTATTTGACTACAATGTCATACTTGGGATAAGTAAAATATATGTGAGTGTCCAAGATACTCATCTCTAAGCTAATTCTTAAAATTTCAGACAGTTAACGGTTTTGCAAGGGCAAAACCATAAAAGTTTTTCCAATCACTGAATTTTCTTTTGATAACCCTTCGAACAGCAACGTGCATTTACACTGAGTGTTTCAAGTAATCTTTATGATATCAAACATATGTTTCATTGCATAGCAGGGACAATACTCTAAATGTAAAAGACTTTTATTTATATACACACATGATAAAGAAGACAGAGAAAGAAAATGAAAATTTTTTTGAGATTTAATATATATTTCTGGCAACACTGATTACAACTTTTGCATGCATAAGAAAATAAAATACTTTGGAAATTGTTGAAAATCGCAAAAAATATTTTGATTTTTACAAGATTTTTCTTATTTTATAAAATTACTTAACAAATTAATTAAAATTCAAGCTTAAAAGATACATTCGAGGGAATCAACCTAACGGGAAAAGAAAGAAAAGTGTGTGTTTGCAATATGAAAGCAAAACATCAAAGAAGGAATATCACCAGGAAGAAGTAATAGGTTCTCGATGAGAAACTAAAATCTACATCATTACTAGCGTAATAAAAATTGGCTTTTGAAGGTCTAAATTAATTCTGAATGAAAATTAAGATTTTTGTGATAAATAGCGAAATTAAATAAAAATTTGTCTGGTGGGGTGTGTTTGGTAATACCAGTGCTTTTACATGATCCCGTTAAAACGAGAAAAGCCATTTTTGCTAAGGGAACAAGTCGTTTTTTAAATAATGGATACTGCTATGACTCAGCAACGAAATCGTTTACAGTCAGCTGCCACAACGACAGTAAGCGCAAGTAGTTCGACGCCTGCCATAAATTCTGGACAAAACGTAAATGTAAGCAACATTAGCACGCTTGGAAGTAGTATTGGTCAAAGCAACAGTGCACTATTAATGAATATTGAAACAACACCGCCAATAGAAGTCCGGAGCACATCTTCATTTGCCAACTTGCTAGATGGATTTACTTCCCGTGTTTCAGGAGACCGAATTCAAAGTGCAGCCAGTACCCCCAGCTCGAGTAATTCATCTAGTTTGGGCGCAATAGGCGTTATGGGATCAGCACCTGGAATTGTTCCAGGTGGAGTGACAAGTGTTGGTTCAATATCTAGTTTGACTAGTATTGGTAATACAGCCAATGCATTCTATTCTTCTATAGGACTAGCGTTCAACTCGTTGACATCTCCAATAACTGCTGCAGCGGCAGCTGCCTCTGCTACAACAGCAGAAGCTGCAGCGGTAGTTGTTGCTGCTGCTTCTGCAATATCAAATCATTTAAGTTCGCCAACAAGTACCACACCTCCAAGAGAACTCTATGATGAGGACGAGGATTGTGAAGAGGATGGAGATGAAGATGATGTAGATGATCGAAAAGAGGTATTACAAACAAACAAGAAAACATGGACTGAAATTAAGGCTACTGTCAATGAAGTTCGAAGGCAAGTTTCCAATTTGTCTAGTATGGTGCCGACAAATATACAATTTCGAACGTTATCCGATGGGCGAATTCGTTGTTATTTTCTCAGCACACCGCCCAATGCCTGGGAAACGACTTTGATATATACTGACATAAATCTTATTTTCTCATCTTCTATTGACGAATTGGCAATGTCTGATAGCCTAAATGATAGCGGGAATATAATAATGGGTACTCCTTCTTCATCGAAAGATTCTTTACCGACTGCCTTCATGAGTGGCGGACTTATAAGCAATCTTAGCAATAGTGGTATTAAAAGGTATATTCTAAAAACGTTGATTCGTTACTACAACAGGAATAAAATTTAACTCCTTTTTGCAGACTTCAGTGGAACATAGTATTACAGCAACCAATGTCAAGTGTAGCGGCATCAATGAGTGGTGGCAATGTTAATATTTGGTCAAGGGAATTCCAACTGTTGCAAGAACGGAAACGTCTTTCAACATGGGGAATCACCTCCTATGAACTGCACAAACCAAGTGGCAAAATAGTGTTTCCATGTTTTAACGATTTGTATCAGTGTCTAGATACGGGATATAATGTAAGCCTACATGAAATTATTATTTTTATTATAAATCTTATTTTTAAATCGGTAACTAATTTTAAATCGTATTTTATTACGAAAGTATGTACATATATTTTTAAAGTATAAATTTGGTTTAAAAAAACAGGACAAAACTCGTTAATTTTAGTTTACAATAAGAACACAATTGCCACCGATATCTTAACACTTTATTTCTCAATGTCACAACTTTTTTTTTATTAAATTGAATGTTTTATTTACAATGTAATTAACAAAGGGCTTTTGTACTTGTTTCATTTCTAACAGACAAGTCCACTCTTCCCCATTCAATTGCGCACTTGTCCTCAATGGGCTGCCTTGGATCCTCAAATATGTCCAAAAAATTCCGATTTAATTGCCTATATAAGTGGATGTGACATTTGGGTTACCCATACACTTAGCGGTCATGAGGAACGGCTTACATTTGCCCATGACGGTCGTCGGTCTTTTGCCGATGATCCTTTGAGTGCGGGTCTACCATCATATGTAATGCAGGAAGAGTTTAGCCGATATCAAGGATATTGGTGGCAACCTCATTCGGACGGTAATAGGTTTTCCTAATAAAAGTTCATGAAGTTTTATGTTTTTTTCTCTTTATTTCAATGCATGTTTGCAGATGAAATCTATCGTATTGTTTATGAAGAGGTAGATGAATCTGATGTATGCTTGTACACATTTCCGTCTGCGCATTCTATGCCCGGTGAAATGGAAGAATATCGATTTCCCCGTACGGGCACTGCAAATGCCAAGTCTAAGTTAAAAATGGTGCAGTTTATTTTAAACGAGTCACTGCAAATAAGTGATATATGCATTAAAGACTTACCTTATTCTTTGTCGGTTGTTTTACCTTGGCTGGAGTATATCGTGCGTGTTGGATGGTCTCCAGATTCTCAATAGTAAGCACTATAACGCAATGCTCTGTTTGTTGTTTGTATAATTAAATTGAATTAACTTTTCAGTGTATGGATGGAAGGAATGGATCGTAAACAGCAACGTTTGGACTTGTTACTTATACCTCTAGACAATTTTTGCGAAACCTACAGTAGTTCAACATCATCTCCCTCAGATTCAACCGATCACAGTTGGAAAAGTCCATACTGCAAGACGATATCGCCATTACAAGTAAGATCCTTTAGTATATCGCCTTAGAATTGATGCTAATAACCACATTGATTGCAACAACAAGGTGTTATATACTCAAATTTCTGATACATGGATAAATGTTCATGACCTGCTACACTTTCTGGAAATAACCGACACAACAGTAACGTTCATTTGGGCGTCTGAAGAGACGGGCTTTCGACATATTTATTTAGTTACATCCAGTCTTTCGCCTAAAGCTGTGAATGGTTTTAAAGACGCTTTAACGGTGCACAGTAGCACTAGCAGTCAACGTTTGAAGTATCATTGTACATCAAAAACAGCAGATACCCATGAGGATATAATGGATGCAACTACTTTACACCCGAGAATTATAAACAAGGTAAAATAATTCCCTATTGATAATGCTATCCAATTAAAAAAACAATATATTAATAATAATGGCTCTACCATGTATGATTATGATTCGTTTTACTGCGGGGAAGATATAATATACCAGTATATTATTGCTTCATAATTTATATATTTATAGTAAAATACACTTGTTACTTACATTTGCACCAACTGGTACTTACATTATTTATGACCTTATTTTATAAAACGCAACTTAGCGTTGATATGTTCATTTTTTATGTATTTTGTTTTTGTAATTTTAATCAGTTCCATTTGTCAATGCTTGGCGTTGCGTTTTACACAATTAGCCCCTTAATTTTTGTTCATATTCGAATTTTATATAAAACAACCCACATTTTTTTTAATAATAAATATTTCAAGGTACCTGAAAATATTCTTCTGGCGGACAAAATTGTTGTAACCTAGAGAACACGTAAACTTGACATTGAAGTTAACATCAGGGACCGTAACGGTGTTCCCCCATATTCATAAAATTTAAAATGAATTTGAAATGTAATTTATTTCAAATTTTTCATAAAAATTTTCCAAAAATGGATTTAAAATGGATTTAATTTTTTTTATGAATATGGAGGTATAGGTTTAATTTTAAAAATTACTTTTTAATCATTATTGTTTGAGTTTTATATTTTTGTTAGAAAATAAAAGTTGTTTTTTTAGTTTTATTTATTCCTCAGGAAACAAAATTTATAAATTTTTTTTTATTTTTTGCTTAGGAAATGAAAATTATTTTTTGAATTTTATGTTTCAATTAAACAATAAAAGTTATTTTTTGCGTTTTATATTTTGCTTAGAAAATAAAAATTCTCTTCTGTCTATTTATATTGAAAACAAAAACAAAGCACAAACAACAATTATTATTGTGGCGTATTACTTGCGCACGTAACACTTCTCTTTCAGTTTGATTTTTTTTAGTTTAAATTTGGAAAGTAATCGTTATTTGCGGTCCCTGCTTAACATAATTCTCAAATATTTCCATAAGAACTTTAAAAAAAATCAGAGACTGCAAATATTCTGACTTTCAAAACTTCCATTTTCTTTGAACAAAGTGTTGTGTTTCATAATTGCGCATTTTCAAAACGTCGTAGAAAAGCATTAAATTAATAACGTCGAAAACAAGCAACTTGGTTATAATGTTTCGCAACCTTGCATCTGTACACGATATACATAAATACCGCATTGGAAATGTATATAAACATTGTATTGATACCCAGCAAAAAATAAATGAAAAAGTTCAAAATGAAATAGTGTTTCATGCTTTCTTGAGCATTGGTTCCTTCGAATGTATTCTGAATGTCATCGCAGATTGTAAATAAAGATATACATATTTAGTGTTTGATTTGAAATCATTAAAATCAGTGGTAGAGAGTAGGGATTGGTAAATCGATTTCGATTCTATAAACTAGGCAATTTGTATTAAACGATTTTAAAATCGATTTTCACGTACGATTAATCGATTTCAAAAATCGAAATTAAAAAAGTTGATCGAAAAATCGAAAATCGATTTTTGAAGATATTTACCAATCCCTAGTAGAAAGTGTTTCTTGACAGTCAGATTGGCATTGTTTTTTGTTTTGTTTTACATTTACATATGTATCTACGTGAAAAACGTCATCGAATCAGGGAACTTGCATGGTTTAAATTTATTCATTTTAATAGAGATCAAAGTATTTAAATTCTCGCACAAACGCATGATCTCCAATGTTTCACTTAAATCGAACAAATTCGTCATCACTTGAACACATTATTCAATGCACGATTTGTCATGTTTTTTTTGCTGGGTATCTACGTTTTGGAAGTCAGCCAAAATTTTCTTTATTACCTCTATATACATATGTACATACATATCGATGGCCTCAAGTAGAAAGGCCCTATCTCGTATTTTTAGGGTTCCGTACACCAAAGGTGTTCGCTACGCTGTCCGTCAGAAAATTATAAAATCGCCAAACCAAAAAAAATCGCCAAAGATTGAAAAAAATCGCCAAAATTAAAAAAATTTCTTACACTAAAATAAGTCGCAAAATTCGAAAAAAGTCGTCCAAATGAAAAAAATTACCAAAAAGAAAAAAAAGCGCCAAAAACCAAAAAAAAATCGCCAAAACACGAAAAAGGCGCCAATAACAAAATAATTGTTAATATGAAAAAAATCGCCAAAATTAAAAAAAAATCGCCAAATTGAAAAAACGCCAATATGAGATAAAAAAGTGTCAAAACTAAAAAAGTCGCCAAAATGAAGAAACGCCACAAACCAAAAATCGCCAAAATTAAAAAAAATCGCCTTAACGAAAAGAATACCAAAAAAATAAAAATACGTCAAAAACCGAAAAAAATCTCCAAAACGAGAAAAAAAAGTGTTAAAACTAATAAAATCGCCAAAATGAAAAAAAAACTCAAAAAACAAAAAAAAAATCGCAAAAATTAAAAAAACGTCAAAAACGAAAAAAAAAAATTTCAAATACTATAACTAAATTCGTATTTAATAACATATCTCGTGTCCGTACGGAACCCTTCGTGCGCGGGTCAAAGTCGCACTTCACTGAATTTATTTACGAAGCTTTGCGAGTTTTTCAGTGATTCCAATACATTTCACACAAATACACCTCGTCACAAATATTTATTGCAATAGTAGCGGTATTCACGGTTGGCTATTGTAGATCTTTTACATTATGTAGCTTTGATAAATCGTGGTAAATTTAAAACACGGCAACAACAAAATCCATACATTTTTAATTAACTATGCCTACACCATCTACTATACTAAAAAATGTAGTAGATGTTGTAGTTGAATTTATTTACCAGAGTTTGTACAAAAGAAGAACAAGCTACATACAAATCCTCTCAGAGAGTGTCTTTGAATTGAATAATAAACGTTTTTTACAATACAGAAGAAAAAATCGCTCGCGCTTGGACTTTTAAAATCGTAGTATATTCAAAAGGGTTTTAAATTTAATACGAACAGTGAATTCCGCTAGTGTAAAAAATAACGCTTTTAAAACAGTTGTATAAACAGTTGTACTGTTTCGATTATGTTTTTACCTTCTGTAAAGTTACAATTATTTGAGTTAAGGCCTTTCTACTTGTGACCATCGATATGTACATAGTATGTATGTATGTAATGCTGAGCTGCCCAAAGTAGCATCGGAGTGCCGATTATTATTATTATTATTATTATTTTATTTTTTTTTTTGAAAATTCGGCTTGTTTTTATGGTTAAGCAATTGTCTATATGCATTTCATTCCCGCTTTTGGAACTCATCAGTAGACTTATTATTTTTTTATTTTATTTTTTATATTTTGCTGTTGTTACTTGAAAGGTTGCTCTGACGTCTGGAGAGTGGGAAGTATTGGGACGAAATTTATGGGTAGATAAGGAAAACCAGCTTGTCTATTTCTTGGGTCTTCGAGAAACGCCACTCGAAAAGCACTTATATGTTGTTAGTTTACAAAGGCCTGAACACATCAGACAATTAACGGAGCCAGGATACTCATATTTAGTAGAGTTTGATGAGGTAAATAAATCGTTGAATATTATTATTGAACAGCTTTCGCAATTACTTTTTATTGTTTTTAGTCATGTCAATTAATGTTGCAAGTTTATTGCAATATTCAGCGTTTACCATCTAGCAAAGTAATGCGCGTATCACAAACTTGCCAAAATGGTGGGGTAAATGGAATTCAATTATCCTTAATAGGTTACTTACATGAAGGTGGCAAACCCGAGTCACATTATTGCCCTCAAATATATTCACCCCAATTACCTACGGGTGAAATTGTATATGCGATGGTTTTCAAACCGCATAACTTTCAGCTGGGCATTAAATATCCTACAGTTTTGAATGTTTACGGTGGGCCGGAAGTGCAAACAGTCAATAATACGTTTAAGGTTTGTTCATGAATACAATTATGCAATTTATGATGCTATATCAAATATAAAAACCTTCAGGGTAAACATCAGCTACGCATGCATATGTTGGCAGCTCAGGGTTATTGTGTAATTTGTATAGATTCAAGAGGTTCAAGACATCGTGGTAGCAAATTCGAGGGTCACATTAGATGTCGAATGGGCCAAGTGGAGCTAAATGATCAAGTGGATGCTTTAAGAATTCTGGCTGACCAACTGGGATACATAGATATGAGTCGTGTTGGCATTCACGGTTGGTCTTATGGTAAGTAGGCAATTTAGAATACATATTCAGCAATTTTTAAATATATTGTAAATTTTTATAGGAGGATATTTGAGTCTAATGGGCTTGGTGCACTATCCACACATATTTAAGGTTGCCATAGCAGGTGCTCCGGTCACAAACTGGGAATATTATGATACGGGCTACACGGAACGTTATATGGACTTGCCACAAAACAATAAACAGGGCTATACTGCTGGCTCGGTACTCAATTACATAAATGAATTCCCCGACGAGTAAGTCATTTACTTATTTTTTTTTTATTATTTTGGTTGCTTTAAACTTACTTTCTCCCATTTTATTGCAGGGATAACCGTTTATTGCTCATTCATGGCCTCATCGATGAAAACGTACATTTCTTTCATACATCTCAACTGATTAATGCCTTGAATAAAGCAAACAAGCCCTACACTCTACACATTTTTCCAGATGAACGCCATTCATTGAGAAATCTGGAGTCTAATAAAAACTACGAGACAAAATTATTATCGTTTTTGCAAAACCTGTGAATTTGTCCTCCCTCTCTAGTCTCGTCGTTTGTGCAAATAATGATGTAATGAAAAATCATATACATAACTATGTTGCAACAGACTTTTTACATACATATATTATGTTTTGAAATCATGACTTCGTTAATGCTACAACGGTGTAATACTTCCGTTGTGTTTTGTTTTTAATTGCTGCTTCTTCCCTTCCCTCCCTCTCTAGTACTACGACAACTATCTATCTTTCTACAGCAAAACTTATTTATTAAAAAAAAAAACTAAAACTAAAACAAAAACAAAAACTGAGAATGCTTCTTGTTTATTTGCTTTCATCTTAAGCGTCTGCTGAAAACAACAATAATAATGACATAAGTTATGCAAAGAACGGACAGAACTATCATTGCAATCTTCAATTAAGCAACTGACGTGTAATATGTATTCAAAAAAAAAAACTAATTCGTTTCCTAAAATCTTGTGTCAAAGCTGAAAACGTTTAAGACAAATTCGTATACATGAAGACAAAATGTTATAATTGTGTGCTCGTTTAAAATTTTATTTCAATATATTTTTGTAATTTAAATAAACGTAAATTATCAATGTTTTTATATAAATGAAATTTCAAAGTGTTGGTTAATTAAATTTTTAGACAGTTTTGTACTGGTAGCCCGTGCAAGATAATTAATTTATCAGTATTTTAGACCATCTAATTTGATTAACTCTGTTTTACTGCAAATAAAAAATGTAAAATTTAATGTTTTTATAACGAAGATAAATTGTTTTTCCTTTAATTTGTTGTAACAAAGCTAGATTGGATTTGGGAAAAATTGGCTAGAAAAAAATTAAGTTTGATATTGGTTGGTTTACGTGGCGGCTGTTCGTTACCTACAAACAATGAAATAGAATCGTGAGATTTCGTTTTGATAAATACCACTCTACTCATCCGAACCCTAAGCTATGAATAATACTAGATCCAGTTATCAGTCGTACTAACGAATCGAAATTTTAAGAAGTGTGCGAAGTTTCTTTTACATTGGTTGTTGAATCGACTAGACAGTTTGTATTAAATTATAGAAACATTTTGCGTTTCTTTCAGCTAGTGAAACAACTGAAGTCGATTCGAACACCGTAATGGAAACCTTCATTTTTTTTGCAGAGCAAAAATAATAAAGAGAATTATAATGTTCACGTATTATTTGTTTTATTGTCATACATATCGGCCTATCGTATTGTGTATATGATAGACTCTTACCTAAATAATGTAATGTTAATTCGATATCGATTTTATTGATCTTAAATTGCGATAATTTTCGTCGATTAGACTCCTGTTCTTGAATAAGAATGCACATGCGTATCAAACGCATTGACTCTCTCTCTCTCTCTCTCTCATGCTTGTAGTCTGAGTATGGTTATACTCAGGCTATGGATATTTAAAAAAAAATACTCATGATACTAGAGATACATGTTTATACTTATTCGTATTCAGTTTAAAATTAATGAGTGCATTTGCATACGGGCGTGTATTTTATATTTAGCTGTACGCATTCAAAGTTATTTGACGGCCAATACTCAAAGAGTACTTAAAACAATACTTTTGCCATTCTCTGTTCTGTATCTCAAAATACCGTATCTTTTAAGCATACATAAAGAATTAGGATTTTTTGTTTGCTTGTTGGTTATCTAACGTCTATACATATGTATTTCGTATGGGCTTTGGAAACTTCAACCAAAAGATTTTTGAAAAATCTTATTTATCTTTATCGAAAAACTCGGAATATGTTAGTGAGAATTAGATATACAAAAATAATAATTATACTACACTTTGTTCATCAACCAGTACCTCTTTCTATCCGTAATAATCAGCCGTGTTCTGTAAACCGAATCCGAGTAAATTTTTTGTTTTAAAAAAATTAATCAGGGCTATCGTGAATAAAACTCCACGTGAAATTTTTCCTTGGAATTATTTCCAACTAATAGCAAGTAATAGGGAAAACAAAAAATTCTAATTGGAAAGTGGAAAAATTTCACGTGGAATTTTATTCATGATAGCCCTGAATAATGGTCCTGCAAACGTGTTTAAAATCATACACGATAATTTTCTTTCAGATATGATATTTGGGAATCTATATAATAAAACAATTTAACAAAATCTAAACAAATATTTGAATTGTCGTAAATTTGTTTCTAAAATCGTGCAGTTTCAATTCGATCGGTTTACAGAACAGTGCCGAATATAGTTTAACCAACAAGCAAGCAGAAATTCATAATACATTAAATAATAACCCCCATATTCATAAAAAATAAAATGTATTTTACATCTATTTTGAAAAATTTTTTTATGAAAAATTTTAAATTTGAATACTTGGTTGTTTCCTAGGTAGCCGGCTTCCTTGGAAAAGGAACAGGCAGGAAAGGCTAAAGAAAGGGCTCAAGGCCTAATACGTATGCAGGAACTCAGGAAGAAACTGGGTCTGCAACCGAAGGTAGTAAACTGGATTTAGATACCGGTTGTCAGACCGATTTTGTCTTTTGGTTGTATTTTATTGAAATGCGAGACATTGAGGAAGAAAATTTATAGGAGATTACTTGCCAAGCCTTTGGCGTCATCCTTCACCTATTTTCTATAGAGGACTTTGTGTTGAGAACGGCGACTAGAAGTCTCCTTAGACCCCCTGGTTTGGTGAGAACAGGAGTAACAGGTCATACATCAATCTTAAATGATATCAGTTTTAGTGATCCGAGACCCATAACCCCTGGGTTCACCGACTATAAGGTCGTGGAAATTGATTTTAGTAGAACACTCTCACTCGTAATTCCGGATAGCGACTCTTGGGCCAAATCGGATAAGCTATATGAGGGCAGTGCGGTCTTTACAGACGGGTCAAAAATGGGGTAAGACACAGGGGCTGGTGTTTCATATCTTGGGAACGAACATTCGTAGTTCTTTCAGACTGCCAAATGAATGCAGCGTCTTTCAAGCTGATATCTTAGCTATCATCAGAGCTACGGAACTAGTGGCCAGAAATGAAGCTGAAGGCGAGAAGGTAACCTTCTACGTCGACAGGTCATTACTAAAGGGAATTCAGTAATTGGGAGGCGTACAGGACCAACTTTTCATAGTTGTAGAATCTCGAAGGCTATGTGGGCAAAACTTGAATCAGAAAAATCCAAACTGCTACCGGATATGAATAGAAAGACGATGCGATTCTTCTCGGTCAGAGCAAGTGATATCGCAAAGTGTAAACTGGAGGATATCAGGTGCATCATCATGGGAATTCAGTGACTTTATGACAAATAATTGGTGTCCTTCTGGGTACAATTAAAGGTTAAATTTAATTAATTTAACGAGTATTAATTAACAGAATGGGCCCAAGTAACCTGAACAAAAAATAAAAAACAAAAAACATAAAATTAATAGTTGTGTGTACTTACAAATGCATTTAACAATGGCAAATCAATAATTGTGTATACACAATATAATCATTTCTCATATTCCGTTTCATTAAAAATTCATGTTAAATAGCTGATGTTAACATTAAATTTCTGTCCAAGTAGATGCACATGGCGACATTTCCCCCAGCTAAAGTCCAGTATATTTTTTCTTCGCTTTAGATAATTACACTAATTAATAAAAAAAATACTTCATTCTATAAGAATTAAAAATAATGAATGAACTTAAGGCCCATCTGACGTTTTTTTCTTTTACTTCTTCTAAGTAATTACATTCTATTGTAAATGAGCAAATTTAAAAACATGTTTTTATGTATGTATATATATTAGATTCTTTATCTTTTAATTACATACATATGTATATATACATTTTTTTTAAATAAAGTTATATTATAAAAAATTAACATTAGATAATAATAATTTCATTCTAAGCAACCAAAAATTAAATTAAAGAAAATATATATGTATGTATGTATCTACACTCTATGAAATTAAAAGGTATTCTTAGTATACACTAGCGAGTTTTAAAAATATGTATGTTTGTATGTAGTACTAGGTATATTATTTTCAAAATCCCATAATCCTTTGTTGTATATAATACAAGGAAAAGTTACAAATGATTTTAAATAAAAAAAAAACATATTCCTATGCAGGTGCGTTCAAATATATCAATATATTAGAATATATAGGATTTGTAAATAAAATAAAATTATTGTTCTATAACATAATAGTTTGGTTATTATTATATTTTTTAAATATTAAATTTTGAGAGTATTTTTGCTTGTTTTGAATGTGTATGTATGTATGTATTTAATTAAGAGAGGGTTATAAGACTAAGAAGAGAGTATGTATGTATGTGTAATTAATTGATCTCTTATTTTTTTAATAATAAATAATAATTAAAAAAATTTCTTATTCCAAATTTAAAATTATTTACGGCCCTATGTATAAGCAAAAATTGGCATGAAGTTAGCAAAAGTGACGAAAGTGAATTACGTGTTAACGAGTTCCTCCATACAATTTGGCATTAAAAACGGTAGCATTAATTAATTTTAACCCACCTCTAAGTCCTAGCATGATTTTTAATATGAAGTTTCATTGCAAAGCTCTTTAAGATCATGTTCAATTTTGCCAATTATGCTAACTTCATGCCAATTTTTTCTTATACGTAGGGCCGTTAATATTCTCTTAGGTTTTGTAGTTGTTGCAGGTGTTTGTTAGTAATTAAATACGTTAAATTTAAGTATGCTTGTACATATATACTTTAAATTTACTTAAATACATATGTTTATACATATGTATGTGTGTAGTTATTGCATGTACATATGTATGTACTATTTCCCAGCAAAAAATAAAATGAGTACTTCTTTAGAAAGCACTTCTTAATTACTTTCATAATAGGTTATTTTATTCTGGTTTAACGAAGTTATTTTTGATCACATATCTAAAGTAATGATAAATCACGTATTTTATTATTACTATCCTCTGAAATAAAAACCCAGTAAAAAAGTGACGAAAAAAACTAGAAAAAGCACCACAACTACTGATACGAACCACTTCAAACTCCGAGCAAGCCCGTAAGCTATTAAAATTGACTGATTGATTTAAATGCTTAAAACTACAAATTCTTCAACTTCAAAAAAACGAACAGAAAATAGAAGGTTTCCCTTCTTGTTTCTTGTGGGACAATTATTTTCATGTGCATAATACTTTTAGGAATTAAATGGCTTTCCAAGTGGACTAATAAACAAGTGAATAAGCACCACTTCCTAAATCAGAGATTTAAGTGCTTTGGAAAAGTGGTTAATAACCACATCCTAAATATAAAATATATTGGATTTAAGTTAATTTTTTAATTATTATTTTTCGATTTACTTCACAAATAAAGAATCACACCATATTTTAGAGTTTTTATAGCAAATAAAAAATAAATCTTATTCACTCTCGGGTTGGCAAAAACAACCCACTTCGCTCCAATCACACGCTAATGTAAAATTCACTACTTTTTGGTCGGAGTTTGAAGTACTTCATATTATTAGTTATGGTGCTTTTTCTACCTTTTTTATCACTTTTTTTTAGAGCAGTGATTCGTACGAGTACCCGCATAATACATTTACGTTATTTAAAAGAAATTATGTTCAACTTTGCGGTACTTTTTTGTTTGGAAAAAGCCGGCGGCGCAGTTTGAGCCAGTGCCAGCCGGTTATATCGGCGGCTGGTTTTGAGCCGATGTGAGCCGACTACATCGGCGGCGGCTGAATGGTCACAGTGATTTTTAAGCTATTACAAAAACGTCGTAGTAAACGACGAAAAAAAGAAAAACTGAAATGAAAGTAAAGATTATTACTCAATTCACAACCTATTGTGGGAGTCGGAGTTGGTACATGAGTTGTTGGTAATTTTAATAAAATAACATTGTTTATAAACAAATGTTTACATAAAAATTACCATCTACGTTTATACGAACTACGACTCCTACAATAGGTTGTGAATTGAGCAAATGATTTTAATTTTATGAATTGGTTTTCAATAACATACATACATATGTATGCGTATACTCTATTGGCATTTCATCCGCCCCTAATGTCATTTTAGAAAGTTGTGAATGGCAATACAAATATGAAAATCGGGTTGACTCTCCTACAACCAAACTGAGCTAAGTTGAGTTGTTAGTTATAAACGTTACGTTATGTAATCGTATGTTAGTGATTGCTCTAAGTTAGAACCTATAAGTGAAGTCAAACTATGCGCAACGCTTTCGAAAATAGTGTATTACAGAAGCTGTTAGATGGTCTAAAATTCAACTGTCTAGTGCACAATGTATTATTTGCAGAGTCAATTTTATGTAAGCAAACTAAAAAAGTGGTTTGGTTGGTGTTATTTAAATTTAGTTAATAGGTCTGTTCCTGTTATTTTGCCAGCAGAAACTAGCAACGAGAGAGTAAGGAAGAAATTTACAAAACTACTCTCCCAAATATGTAAAATGTAAGAACTTGCAAGAAAATTTTTTTCATATCAGTACCATGGATGGAAATCATGATGCAATTGTACTTTTTTTGATGTATTTGTTTGATAATATTTTAAATTGGAATTTTTTTTTCATGTATATTTACTATTTTTATGCATTTTTCATACCTTTTTAATTTTATTCCATTAACAAATACAAAAATTCGATTTTTCATCTCTGATCATATATCAGAAACAAACAAAATTTATGTGGCTTAATGGAAGAAAAACAATAAATTAAGAAAACATACTTTCTTTTTTCATACGTATACCTGTTTTTTTTATCAAAGAAATGCATATTTTTTCAGTTCTCCTTTTTCAAATATTTTTTAAATAATTTATTTGACAATAAAACACACATCAGGTGGTTGGATAATTATTACAAGTAAAAATTTTACTAGTAATAATTTGTAGGAATTTGTTTGTCTCTCTTTTGACGCTCTGCTCTTTCCTTGCAAACTTTTTGAGTTAGTGAACACTTTCCAGTAACAATTGTTTCAAATTCGTAATAATTTTCAGTAAATGAGCAAACCTATTATTTGAAAAGAAATCTTTCAATGACATATTTTTTTAATGAAAAATCCGAACATATACATACATATATGTACATACATTTGTATGTATTTATGTACATGTCTACCAGTTTAATGAATTTTTGAATTTAAGAAATTGGTCAAATGTTAGACTTTCGTTAAAGCGGGAAACTACTGCACATTTGCTTGCATTGTAATTAAAAATTAAATAAAAACATTCCCCCTTATTCCAGCATCGACGTCTTCAATACAATAATTATATATTGGAGATTGTCTATTCGCTTTCCAGAAAAATTTTGTGCTATTGAGAGTCTATTTCTGTTCCCTAAGGTCTGGGATATAGCATGAGCCTGTCAATACCAGTCAGTTGTTTTTGACAACGGATATGTAAGCCTAATTTTTTGGTATTGTATTGACGTAACCTCCATGTTGACAACTGGCACAAGGGTGATTGTTTTTGATTGTGCTGTTATTTTCATAAAACAAACAACAGTAAGAAAAACTCAAGAAATAACTTTCTGACAAGCAAATAAAACCTGAAAAAGAATTTTTATATGCTTTATAGTTCCCATATTACATACAAGCAACTTGTGTAGAAAGACAAGTTTACTGTTGAGTGGAAACTACACCCAAGGCGAATTCAATAAGGTGAATTTATTTTTATGTTAAATGCAATATTGCAGGAAAAATATATGTATGTATGTGATTTTGTTAGTGTTAAAAATTGCGTTTGCGTACTCAAAAGTTTTTAAAATTTTTTACTGAACTTTACTGCATTTTACTAAATTGCATTCGCGTACCCAAAATGCAGTAAATGAGAACACAAATTGAGAGAGGAAAGTGACAGTTCTCGACTGAATGTTTTGCAAATTTTTACTGCAGAAATTAGTCGTAGTAAAGTTTAGTAAGATAAAAACATATGATTCAAAATGTAAACAGTAACCAGTAACATTAACAAATAGTCATGTAATTTTTATTAATTTAACCAACAACAAAAAAGGAAATCAAAAATAAATTAATAATATATATTACATGAAATAAATTAGAAAATTTTTCTTAGATTGTTAGTGTTATAAAAATATTGCCACGAGTACCAATAAGAAAAAAAGAGTTGAATAGTCAAAAGTTTATATATTTTTCAACACTATGTGGATTTGGAATCAGCTGTTTCTACAATCTTACTAATTTTTGCTATTGTTCCGTTCGCGTACTTTTTTCAGTAACAGCTCTTTTTAAGAGTAAATTTTAAAATTTTTGCAGTAACTACTCATTTACTGCATTTTAATGCAAAAGTAAAAAAACACACCTAAAATTTTCGTTTGTCTAAAAATTTACGAATATTTTACTTCATTTGACACCAGAGAAACTAGCAGCTGATCATCATCTGCTGAAATGAGGTCACCACGTGTTTATTCGCCTTGCCTATACCTATATAAAAATTAAAGCAGCTGGAGAAGTATGCACTCGTTCGTCGCACCGTAACTCTTTTCATTTTTGCAATGCCTGTTTATTTGTGGAAAAAGAAAGAACAATTTCGATAATTTTTTAAATACATACTTATGCACATACTCGTATACATATATTAATATACATAATAGCCCTATTCACGACCTTGTGCATTTGAGACTGCAAATTTTAGATGTGGAGTTTACTATTTAATTTGATTTACAGGGTTTTTTTTTAATTTTTTTATCTCTAGATTTTAAATTTAAATTTTTTGGTTTTACTTTGCTTGGAGTACGAATATAATCAAATACACGTTGCAAGCCCATTTGCACAACATTGTGAATAGTCTATATCCTTATATCTTGTATATACTTTTTTTTTATAAATTTATTTACATCTTTGACCATCATTTTATTATTTAAGTATTTAAATCTTAAATCTAAAAAAATTCTAATCGGCCGAAAATCTGTATGTACTTTAATATGAAAATGTAGAACAGAACTTTTTGAACAGTTTCACGTCCATTTGGGGAGTAGAGTTAATAAGTATATTCATTCGAAATATTTTTAAAGCTAATACAGTTTTTGCAGGCTGTGTACGATTTCAGTTTTCTAATATACATAATTATGTTTTACAACAAATAGAAAAAAAGGGATTAAATTGACAAAGAAACAAAAAATAAAACCATTTCATAGGTGCATGCATATTAAAAAAAATATTTCGATATTTCATAAATAATACATATTTTTGTATGTAGTATATATGTATGTGTGTATGTTGTTTGTATGTATGTATGTATGTATGTATATAACTTCATGTATTTTATTTTATTTTATTTTATTGTTTTAATCATAATTAATTTTCTGTATACATATATTAATTATATATAATAGATTTACATAAAAACAAAGGAACTATATATTTCAGTCTTTTTAGTATAAAAAATATCTATTGTTTGCATAGTAAACATATGTAAATATGTATGTATGTGTTTGTAGGTATATTCATAATTTTTTAGTTATGTATAGTTTATTTTTCTATATTAATGGCTATTATTTCAATTCAGTTTATTTTCATATATTTTCGGTTTTTCGTTTATATTATGTATTAATTTTGTATAAAAAAAGTATGTATACATTTTAATATCTACAGCTTTTGTCTTGTATTTTTTACTTGAACGGTTGATGTATGTGTATATAATTTGTTCTATTTAATTAGTTTTATTTTCAAATATGCCTCAGAAGTAAAACAATTTAATGTAATTTTTGTTAGAAACAGAAACTTATGACATAAATAAAACACACATTTTTATTTTAACAAGAAAACAAAAGAAATTTTAAAACTTATTAACCTTCTGTCAGTGCATAGTAAATTTTACATAGTCTGTGCATGGGGTCAACCTGACCCCACATATATTTAAATGCATTTTCTAAGCTTTTTGTTAAAAAATAGTCGTTTCTATTGTTATTTATTAATGAAAAGAAATTTAACCTTCTGTCAGTGCATAGGGGTCAAATTGACCCCAGTCTTTGTAAAAGTGATTTAATAAGGTTTTACACCAACTTACTATACCAAGCAACTAGATAAGCCTCAACTAATGTTTAACTCACACATTGCAAAAAAAATAATCGAAAAAACATTATAAATGACTAAGCTACGACAGTTTTAAAACTAAATACAAAATTGGGGTCAGATTAACCCCAATGCACCAAAATATGCTTGACTTGCTTAAAACTGTCGTAGCTTAGTCATTTATAATGTTTTTTCGATTATTTTTTTTGCAATGTGTGAGTTAAACATTAGTTGAGGCTTATCTAGTTGCTTGGTATAGTAAGTTGGTGTAAAACCTTATTAAATCACTTTTACAAAGACTGGGGTCAATTTGACCCCTATGCACTGACAGAAGGTTAACAACACAGCTGAAGTATTTCAAAATTTAAAGTGTCCTCACCTGCTTGCTGGTGGTCTACTCTGTAATTCGAAACGAAAAAAAAAAATTCTTTCGAATTTGTATGTTATTTACACATATGCAAACTCGAAAGCATTTCTTTTCTTTTGAATTACAGATTGGACCCCCATAATACGTTATTAACAATCAAAAAGTACGTAGTTTTGTAAATATCGAATTCCCATAAAAATATACAGCAAAGATTAGAGCTTTGACACGAAGTTTGGTCAAATTGTCAAATGTCTAGTGTAAACTAAATTAGATTCATATATCATGCCTTAATCAAATTAGTTATTAGAAGTATTGGTATTAATATTAAAAACGGACATACATATGTACATATGGGCATTTCCACAGTCAAGTTACGTAATTGTTACGTTACATTACCAAGCAATTAAGTTGTAATTTAGAGCCATGCTGTTCGATTTGTTACTATCTCTTACTAAATACAGAGCTAACTACATACCTTCTAAGCCAATATTCAAAAACGTAACGTGACAAAAAGTGGATTTTCCTGTGGAAATGCCCATATGTATTTTACTTTACAGAGAGCAGCAACTCTCTGTGTCCAGTAAATTAGAAAAGCTATTTGAACTCTTTTACAAGTTATTGGGCTACTGAGTTCCACTTATTGCATGGTGAAAATAAAGATCTAACCTTGTCTCCATAACTAATACGATCGACTTGAGAAGAAAATGTATTCCTTGTTTCCACAACTCAAGCAGACGACTCGTCTCGAAAATTTTTATGAAAATCACTCAAAAAAATTAGTGCCTTCAAAATTAATTTTATACTCAACTAGACCGTCTGGGTTGTAGAAATAGGGTGTTAATATAAATTTTACACTTAAGTCAACCGTATAGATTGTATAAACAGCACTTAAGAATTAAGGCCAAATTTAGATTTTTTCGTTTTGAAATTTGTATGGAAAAAATATTTTTTGAAACGAATTTTCGTTATTTTTCATACAAATTTGAAACCTTTGGAAACGAAATTTTGTTTACAAAATCTGCCTATAGATAGTAACAATTCAAATTAAACCCTGTTTCCACAAGCCAGGCAGTCGACTCGTCACTCAGTTTTTGGAGTGATTTCATATAAATTTTCTACTCAAGTCAGGCAGTCCGGTTGTGGACAAAATAAACTTATTTCAATTCAACTAAAGTGTTGCTACTCAATTAAAACAAATTAGTGCTTTTCATACGAAGCAAAGTTTCTCTAGAAAGGTCCGTGTTTGCAATATGGAAACTACACCTAAATCATAAATGTTTGTTTTGGGTATAGTCTCTATATTAAAAAGAAGCGACGGGTTTAGAAAATGTATATGGAAAGCAATAGATTTAGCGAGTAGCATTATCTTAAATAAAGACATACATATGTATAGTTTCCACATTACAAACGGCCAACGTCTGTTGAAATTTTAAACTAACCCCTGTTTCCACAATCCAGACGGTCGACTGGCGTATAAAATTTATATGGAAAAATCATTAAGTTTTACGAGTGATTTTCATAAAAATTTTCTAGACGAGACGTCTGCCTGACTTGTAGAAACTAAATATAATTTTTTTTTTTGGTGATTTCTAAAAATTTTTTTATGTGTTTTACTGTTTGTAATGTGGAAACTATACCATAATTCAAATTAAGAGTCTAAACACAATCACCCTTATTCCAGTTGTCGTCATCGACGTCACTTTAACACAATACCAAAAAATTGGGGCTTGTTTACTCGATCTCGAGAAAAATTTTGCGCAACTGAAAATATATTTCCGTTCCCTAAGGTCTAAAAAATAGCATAAAACTGCCAACAGGAGTCAGTTGTTTTCGACAACGGATATACGAGCACCAATTTTTTGGTGTTGTGTTAAAGTGACGTCGATGGCGACAACTGGAATAAGGGTGAATGTTTGCGGTGCGGTGCGATTTCTCCGTTGCGGGAGAGAAAAATAAACATAATACAACGGAAGACGGCGACAGGAATACTTGTCATTATTTGTTTATTTATTTTTATTAATTTTTTTGTGCATACACTTTTATAACTGAAAACAATGTTTTGAACACAAACAATTATTCAAAAACTACGGCAACGTCAGCAAGAGAAAGAGTATCAAAAATTGAGAGAATAAGAAATTCCGCAATGAAAATAAAATAGATTTTAATTTTATTCCATCCCGCACTGCGGATTTTTACTTCAAAATCGTATGGAAAACCGCACCGCAATAAATAATCGCTACATTGTGTTCAGAATAAATTGTTCTGACCAATAAATTGGCATTATTCAATCAAAAGAATATTGCTTTGTTGAATAGTAATTTTTTTTCTCATTTTTTCTTCAAAGACCGTGGCAGAACTAAGGAAAATGTTTTTGGTATGAATTTAATAAGTCGGTGTCTTGCAAAAAGAATAAATAAATTTGAGTTAATATAGTATTGTTTCTCAAGTGCCATATATCATTCAGCCTGTATATTTTCGATATTATGGTATGTGCCCCGAAAGCTGGCACCAATTTTAAGTATTCGTATAAACTTTGCCTGAGGTAAGTAAATACACACATTTTCCATTTTAGTTTTTCAGAAAGATTTTAGTCGTCTATTTTATTTTTGTATGTACAGTAAAATCCCGATAACTCGTAATCAGAAGGGACCGGCCATTTCTTACGAATTATGGGGGTTTTCGATCTAGTTAAAATAAAATAAATAAGAATGAATGGGGTTTTTAAATTTATTTACTAAAAAAATAAAAAATAAAAATTTTTCTTTAGTCCTCGTCCATGCAGTGAAACATTTGCTGCGAAAATTTTTAATTTCTCTTTTGAAACTGCATTCGTGTCCACACTGTGAAGTTTTTGTTTAGCAGGTTAATACACGAACGGACATCTCTAGACCCCTCAAATGTTTTGGGAATCCTTATTTCCACAAGTCAGACAGTCAATTCGTTTAGAAAACTAACAAATTTCGTTTCTAAACGTTTAAAATTTTTATGAAAAATAACGAAAATTCGTTTCAAAAAATATTTTTTCCATACAAATTTCAAAACGTTTCTATTTACAAACTTTGGCCATAAATAAATACATAGACATGTACATTAACAAACTGGCGACGACTCTATAAAATTTATATGAAAAGCTCTCAATTATTTTTTAATGACAAGTTGATGTGGAAACTACACCTAAATAATTATTTTTCTTCAAAAATAAAATATACATAAATACTACACATCGTTAACTAAAATTCAAAAGGCCGTAAGTCTATTTTTTACTTTTTTATAGGAGAAGCAAAAAAACCTTAAACATTTAAGACTATTAACTTGTTAGGTGCCAAATTGAATAATGAGTAAAATCGTTATTTTTCAAACACATCATAATCAACCAAAAAGTCAATTTTGAATTTTTTGGTTGTTACGGCTTTCTGGATTTTAGGTGACGACATGTATGTCTGTATTAGAGACAGGCGCGTGTAGTTTTTTTTTTCGTGACACGAACTCGCACGAACCAACACGAAGTATTCGTGACAGAAAATCTGTTTTCGTGCGTGTTCGGCTCGTATTGTGGTTAACAAAATTGACACGATAAAACACGAAACGATTTTGGGTGTAAAATATGCATGGATGAATTTCCAGTAAAGAAAAAATTTAATATTTTGTATCGTCAAACACGCAAAACCAGTTAATTTGTTGATATTAAGCTGGAAATTCTGAAATTAAACAAAAAAAATTATGTACTTGGATATAAGAAAAATCCTTTTTTGATATACAATTTTATTTCGTGCGTGCTGTGCAGTTTCGTATTGTCCTATTTGACACAGGGTTACTCACATAAAAATTTATATAAACTTGCAAAAAATACAGTATTTTCTTACTAACCCTGTGTTTCACAGGATGATAACAAGTTTTTCGACTCGAAAAGTTCTCACATTACTTACAGAAGTGAGGCACTGTATGTTAATACTAGGGATGTAACGATACGCCGTTTTGCCGATCCGATACTCAAAAAGAAATATCGCAGATACCGATAAGCATATTGAAAGTGAACTCAAGTTAAAATTAACAAAACCTCTTATTATACAAAATTATAGTGTAAGAGATTATTAATATTTAAAATTGATATTTGAGAATTCATTCTGAAATTAAAAAAAAAAAAACAAATTATTTTTTTTAAACATAAATACATGATTTAGCATTGAGAGAACAATTCACTACTATGGTGCAAAGCAAAACAAAATAAACGTGTAATTTTTCTCTTTAGACTTTATGTTCTGCTTTTAATATGTTATTTCTCTTAGTTTTTATGCAAAAAAAAAATCGTTGAAAATTGAATTGTTTGTTCAAAACAGCTCCAAAAAAATTTGAGAAGTATCGCCGTATCGACAGTAAAATATCGCCTATATCGACATATCGGCAAATCAGAAATATCGCCGATATATCGGAATCGGTATCGGTACTCGTTACATCCCTAGTTAATACCTACCTAATTTACATCAAGCATTTTTTTATGAAATTTTGTTGCAGGAAACTTTTTCTATTTGCTAAATAGTATCGCTATAGAATAGTGCGATATATCAAAAATAACGAAGCATGATTCTCTAAAGCATTTTTGGTAATTTTTTATCTCCAGGTGTGCATTTGACAAATGAAAAATGTTTCACGCAAGTAATTTCATGAAAAAAAATGCTTAATGTGAATTAGGTATTATTCAAACAAAGTTTTTTCTTAACAAGAAACGATATTTGCTTTATGTGCAGTTTCTACAAGTCAGGCAGTCGGTTCTTCTAGAAAATTTGTATGAAAATCACTCAAAAAAATTAGTGCTTTTGTATATAAATTATATAATCAAGTCGACCGTTTGCGTTGTAGAAACATGTGGATAATTTACACCCTGCTTCCACAATTTGTATGAAAATCACTCAAACCAATGTGTGATTTTCATATAAATTTTCTATTGGAGTCGACCGTCCGGATTGTTGAAACAAGGGGGGGGGGGGGGGGTTTAAAACACGACCAACATTTTGTAAATTCGGTTTGATTGCTTTTAATAATCACCCTTATTCCAGTTGTCAACATCGACGTCACGTCAATACAAAATCAAAAAATTAGGGCTTTTTCCCTCCTCTTCAGAACTATTTTCTGAAATTCACTGTCTATTTCTGTTCACCAAGGTCTAAAAAATATCATGATCCTGTCAAAAGCAGTCAGTGGTTTTGGACAGAGTAGACAAGCCCCAAATAAATTTTTTGCATTGTATTGATGTGAAGTCATTTAATTTTATAGGATTCAGTTTATAGAACGGAGAGGATAATTTTACGGTAATACATATCGTCGGCTTTGAGTATAAACCTGCTAAATCCACTTTTTATAGCAAATGACATTTTAATGCCGTTCGAAAGAGAAAAATACACCTCATCGATTTGCTTAAATATTTATTTTAATTTTAATCTCTATATGTAGAATAAACTTAATGTATTAAGCTAATTTCTTAATCTTTGTATAGAAACCGTTAACAGTATTTTTTTTGTCTCTCCTGTAAAATTTGCTGGAAGTGAGTTAGCAGATTTGCACTCTAAGCCGACGATATGTATTTCTATTGTTGGAAAAATTTACATAAATTTTAAATTAAATTGCTATTTTTACTATTACTATTACCATTTCCTCAAGCCATCACTCGACAATCAAAAAATTAATGCTATTCATATGAATTTTCTGCTACTCAAGTTGACCGTATGGCTTTAGTTCCCACAGGGGGGTTAAATATTTATTTTAGTTCGCTTTGTTTTATACAAAAACCTGGCTTTGAAATCTCAAACTATCGAGGCGACAATATGGCTTCTGCTTATTCGTTTGACTGCTCAAAGAGAAGCAAACTTGTTGCCGAAAAGAAGTGAACTGGTTGCTGAATGGACGAGAGCGAAATTAGAGACTGTTACAGACCATAGATGCGAACTTATGTACATACAGAAATAGAATTTTAAACAAGAAGTGAAAATATGTATATATAATTTTTTAGTTAGTATTTTGATTGTTGAATAATATATCGTTAACTTAATACGAAAAGGCCCTAACTCATGTTTTTCGTAGTTTACAGGAGGAGGAAAACACTAAATAAAAAAAGTTGCAATATTGATACAAAATTTTTTTAAACGCAATTATTATTAAAAACACTACAAATTTTGCGTTATATTAGTTTTATTAATATAAGGGAGGTGTATATAGTAATGGTCTATCAAAATATGTAAAAATATCGATTTCGAAAAATTATGAGTTGGGGCCTTTTCGTATTAAGTTAACGATATGTATGTGTGTATGTATACATATGTACATAGTTTATTATTATTTTGAAATAACAACGAGGGCAATCATGAGTAAAATTTCTCCCTTTTCCAATTAGAATTTTTAGTTTTCCTTATTACGGTTGCTATAAGTTGGAATTGTTCCCAGTGAAAAATTTCACACGAAATTTTATTCATGATTTCCCTTAATATTGACAGACCGACAGTCGTAAAGCAGCTCTGGGCGAGTCAACATCACGCGTCGTTGGCAATTATTTCTTAAATGTAACCAGGCCACTGTTGTTTATTGGCCTTCGAGAGTTTTGCGTCTCGCTCGCACTGGTTGACTGATCTGCCACGGGTTACCGTATAATCTTGCGGTTCTTTTGCGAAATTACCTTATCAACCACGTTGCTAATTCCTATGTGAAGGCATAGGTCGTGTACAGTTAGTCACAAAAACATTTTTACAAATACTGTAAATACAACATCATGGACATATGGTCTCAGTCACTCCTCCATTTTTGTGTAATCATATTCTGCAAATTTACTTTGTAGAATATGTACCAATAAATAAATAAATAATATTGACAGACCGAGTGATCCATGGTGCAAAGCAGAAAAAAAATATATATAAAGTTGTACGTATGTATGTATGTATGTATGTGTATAAAATTTAATTGTTCGGTTATAAAGTTTTTGGTAAGGCTGTGTGTGCATCATACAGCTTATCGTATGTTGTGTGTAAACTTATTAAACTTATTTGTCTAGAGCTTTAAAATATTCATGTGGAATTAATAAAAATTTACTAACTAAAATTGCTTTAAAAATGCCAAGAACTAAAGAGGAAATAAAACATAAAGATTAAAATATGAATTTGTATTTAACTAGAAAATATAGACAGACGTGTGTGTGTCAGTAATTTAGGGCGAATAGGTTTTATTTCTTTTTTTTCTTTCGTTGTAATTATCAATGTAACTATCTTACAATCTCTGAGTTTGCTAAAAAAAATCCTGAATTTTATTGTACATACATATATTAATAAATCTGTGTGTATGTGTGTGTGTGTGTGTGTGTGTATTAAAGTTTATTAGTGATGTTTATGTTTTTAATTGAATTTAAATCTTTTATTCTGTTTTGGCATACCGTTTTATCAATCATATATTCAAGTAATTTGTTATTTATACATATATATAGTTCATTTGCTTCTTCCATATTTCGTTTTGAAATTTTAATTCCTCTAAGTGATGCTTTTTTTATCTTATAAAATGTTCCTTAATTTAAGCGTAATTCTCTATTTACATATAAAAGCAATGTTGAAAATTGTAAATTTTTCTTATCAATGGAAGTAAATGCCGACCGACACCCAAATAATATACTACACCACACTATCGCGTAAATAAAATATGTACTTTAAATCTTTCTTCAATTATTTTTTTTAAGACGCACTTACATATAAGTGCCTGTAAATATGTAGGTAGTTGAAAGATAGTTTTTAAAATGCATTTTTATACATAATATAAATGGGGAGCTGGTGAAAAAAACTAGACATGGCTCCAGTAAATGATTTTTTTTTTAATTTTTTTCGGGCTCTCCAATTACAAATCTATAAAGTGACGCAATATTCAAAATCAGTTAAATTCTACTGACTTTTTCTTGCTGGCCTCTATTTAGGTAGTTTAGTTATTTTCCTGTCCTGTAAAAAACAATTAACGGTACTATTCTGCGGGCAAATCGTGGCATTCGATACGACTCGTTATGCAAAAATATTTCAATAGAGTTTATATGGTAATATTTTTAAATTACAAGTCGAATCGAATGTCGAGTTTTGCCTCCTGGTTTTGTTCGCCACTTCCTCAAATATAAACACATGTCTAAATTTCAAGTGTTGTTAACACTTCTTCCATTGACAAATTAAAAAAAAAACGTTACTTCGTTTGCTGTCTGTTGTACCAACACTGTAATAATATACACATATGTACATATGTATGTATGTATGTATGTATGTATGCATGTATGTATATGAACGCGTGTGTATGTGGCTGCTATGTGTGTTATCTAATTTGTACTCTGAATGAGTTTATAGTATGTATTTCTAATGTTCCTATTTTGTAGCACATTGTTGTGGCTCTTTTCAATATTATCTATAATTAATTATTAACTATTTACAGACGCACTTATGTATCTAGTTGTATTTCGAACCAACATTTATTTTCTTTTATATGTATGCAAATACAAATGCATACATATTGTACGAGTATGTATGCAATTAGTTAATGCTTCGTCGTTATTTGATATTTTTGTTAAGCTTATGATGCTTCTCGTCCTACAAGACCATTTGGCGGCTGAGGAGATTGCGGATTCTGTTGATGTGACTGGCTAGGTTGTTGTTTTAGCCAGTTTTCTTTCGCTAATAGTGTGGAAGATGCTATTGATGATGATGTGGCTGGATTAGATGACGATTGTTGTTTTTGATGTTGCGATGATGTGGTTGGTGTATTGTTGCTTCGGCTACTACTGCTACTACTTTGGCTACGACTTCGATTATTAGGAGGTTTTTTCTTTTGGTTGCGATCACTGCTACTACGTCTACTAAGCGGTATGCGATCTGATTTAATACCCTTTGGTGGGGGTACATCATCGTCTTGTTCATAGGTTTCATGACTCGAAGAAGTTGAAACTATGGAAGACGAGGATGGATATTTCTTAAAACGATCTCCCGTTTCCGTTGCTCCTTCTCCAACTCTACTAACAACTACTGGAGATTTTGGTTGTGGTAATACTGCTGCCGATGACATTGTACCAGCTAAGGCTGAAGGTGGTGGTGGGGGACCCATCATTTGATAGTTGGGATTGCTGCTTATACTGATGGCACTAGATTTTGGACCTTTTGGTTCATTCATCATAACATATGATGAGACATTTTCCTTTTTTGGTGCGGTGGGGGCCTGCATTAATTGATAATTAGGGTTGTCGGGGGCATGCAATAAAGAGCTGCTCGTTGCTGGATTGCTTGTAGAAGTGGATGTTCCCGTTGTATTTAGTGATTCATCTAATACTTGATAGTTAGGGTTAGAACTCATAGTAAATGCAACAGATATTGGCATTTTTGGTTTGTTGAGGAGAGTATCACCACTCCCATCGTCAAATCTTTTATAATTTGGATTCTCACTTGTGCTGCCGATTGCTTTATTAGGTGTATATGTTCGGGGATTTGCGCAGTAGCTACCAGTGCTACCACTTCCACCACTTTCTATTGTGCCCAAATTCTGACCACTCAAACTTTTTCCACGTCCTCCCCTTGTTAAGTTGTTGTTGCTGGTGCTTGGACCAGCAACGCCGCCACTCGTTGAGCCAGCGCTCTTATAGCTGGCGTTGCTTCCCGAACGCTTGTGTGTGTTAAACAAGATGCTACGAAATTTAGAAGTCACATTACTTCCCAAGGAATCGGCAACGGCTCTCAAACTTGGATATCTGCCAGGCTTCGAAGTATTTGATGAAGCTGCTGACGCGGTTGATGGATGTAGGGCTGACGGTGGTGGCTGTCCAGTTACTTCATCGGGCATTGAACTGGACAGAGGCATTATTGTTGGTTGTTTTTGACGTTGTTTCGAGCGTGATAACAAGTTCTGTCCAGCCGTTGCGTGCTCATTTAAATCATCTTCATCGTCGTCGTGAACATTGGTGGTGACTTTTTCGCTATAGTTTGGACTTGGATCATACATTTCATAACCTTGTTCATCCGATTCTTGTTTAATTTCCATTAGGTCTTTAAGCTCAAAATCGGGAGGGACGTATGCATCAGCGTCACCGGAACGATGATGGCGAGCTTGCTGTTGTTGTTGTGAATAACGATTGGGCTGATAAAGATTCCGATGGTGAGGATGCGTATGCGGATGAGGGTAGTAACTTGTTCCTGCGCCAGTTTTTCTTAATTCAGCTGATGTCGATGGAGCCGAGCTAAGCGTTTGATTATGTGAATTAATAATACGCGACATGTTAAAATTATTTCTAACATTTTCGTCCGGCGTACTACTGATGACAATTGGAGAGCCAGTGAGGCTGCAACATAATACAACAAAAATACACATGTTCACAATAAATGTACCGATAGATGGACAAAATTTTCTCAATCAATATTTAATTTTATTCTGCAAAATATTTACCACTTGATTAATCGCTAAATACTCGTACGTACCTATATGTTGAATGAGGATCATCTTCGTCTATTGCCATTGATGAATCACCACGACGTTCGACAGAGAAATTATTATCCATGTTTAGTTTGTATTCTCTGCTTTCCTGTAACCGGAGTGGAGTTGTCACGTCTTCCATATCGTTATCAAGATCAGCAAATACATCTCCTGAACGCTGGTTACGTTCTAAAAGTAAAAATTTCATAGCAGGTTAGATATATACATAAGTACATACTTTAAGCTTTCAATTCTACCTGCTATTTCCCTTGTTAAGATTTGTTGGCCCTCTTCTGTATGATAAAATGATACTTCACGGAAATGAGGATCAGCTAAATCAAGTAGATATCGGATGATTTCTAAAAATGAAGGTCTGGCTGAGGGTCTGTGGTGCCAACATTTTTGCATTAAGTTATATAATTTGTCTGGACAATTTTCTGGACGTTCCATTACGCCACCTTCGATGACATATCTTAAAACTTGGTCATTTGATAATCCCTGGAAGAAATATTAGATATAAAAAATTTTTTATTATACATACTACATATCGCTCTTTTACTACATTTGTATACGAGGGTGGGTCGTTAACTCAGTGACTTTTTGAAGAAACAGATGTTTTTATATAAAAAGTTATTTAATTTTTCAACATAGTCGCCTTTGAGTTCTATACACTTAGTCCAACGTTTCTCAAATTCCCTTCCGAAAAATATTAATTGTCGAGGTCATCAAAATATGGATTTGTTTGTGAGATGATTCGTCGTTGGAGTCAAATCTCTTTCCTCCAGTCATTTCTTCAAGTTTTCGGAACAAGAAGTAGTCATTCGGGGCTAAATCTGAAGAATTGGGCGGATGAGAGAGCAATTCGTAGTCCAATTCGTTGATTTTTGCAATGGAAACTGTGTCACCCATTTCGCGAAAAGCTTTTCTCCAAGTGATCATTCAAAATTGAAACCACTGAGCCGATCTCTGATCAACTGGGCGTACAGAACGTTCGGCTTGAACGGACATAACGAAGTTCAGTAAACCACTTTTTTACCATTGAAATTTATGTTGAAGAGTCCCCTTAGTATTCATAAAGCTTAGCCTTGGTTTAAGTGACGTTTTTTTTCGCTATAAAAATTATGCTTGATGAGCACACGTAATTCAATTTTTCAATTTTCTTCTCAAAACGCGCGGTAGTCTGCTATCAACGGGTGCCAAACACAAGCTAAATGGTGCAGCTTTTTAAAAATTAGACAGGACGTCGGATGGTTACTGGTTAGACTTGGGTCGAACTCGTTCAATAGTTCATTTTTGCCACAAACCAATGATCAAACCCATGTAATTTAAGTGGGTTTGATCATTGGTTTGTAGCAAAAATGAACTAGTGAACGAGTTCGACCCAAGTCTATTACAGGTTTGCCGCACAGTATAGTAAAAATACATTATTACTACGGCAAACCAATAACCACCCGACGATGAGTCAACTGACAGTTGCCTGTTGTCAGGAGCAGTGTTGCAATTTCAATTAAGAGGCGGAAATTCAAAAAGACACTGAGTTATTGAACCACCCTCGTATAATCCAAGAGCGACAACAAAAACTGTTTTTTCGTGAACCGCTCTAACGTATAGCATATGTATTTATATTGTAATATGACAAATCTTCTCATTACAATCACGAAGGAGAAATAAAAAGTATTACATTTAAATCATTATTTACCTGGTACGGTTGGGAAGCCAATGTCGCCATTTCCCATAGTACAACACCATAGCTAAAGACATCACTGGCCGTCGAGTATATTCCGTCTTTCAAACTCTCCGGAGGCATCCAACGGACTGGAAGCAAACCTTTAGTCCCCTTTCGATAGTAGTCGTTTTCATAGATATCTCTTGTCATTCCAAAGTCGCCTATTTTAACTGTTAAATCAGCGGCTACCATGCAATTTCTAGCTGCCAAATCTCGATGCACAAATTTTTTGGCTGACAAATAGGCCATTCCGTCAGCTATTTCGATTGCCATTTGATAAATACGACTGATATGAGGAGCCTGGATAGATACTGCAGGTCGCGTCGTTAACGGTATACCCAGTTCGTCTCTTTCATCAGGCCGGTGAGCACGTAGATAAGACTTTAAATCGCCATTTTTCATAAGTTCCATTATAACCAAAGCTGGCTGCCCTCGCGAACAAACACCCAACAATCGAACGACATGATAAGTGTCAAACTTCTTCATAACAACTGCTTCATTTAAAAAGTTAATACGCTCTCTATCAGTGGCATTTTCATTAACCGTCTTAATAGCACATGGTGTATCTTCGTTGCTATTATTATAGCCTTTTAGAATACCCTCATAAACCATACCAAAGGAACCCTGTCCCAGTGGATTCAATTGTATAACTTTGTCGCGAGAAACTTCCCAATCATCCGGTATATACTGTAGACTAATGTAATGCGGATTTATAGTTGGGAACATTTTCAGGTCCGAAGGTGTTGCCAAAATCTGTCTTCGACATATATAGAACGTGATGATACCTATTAGAAAAACAGCTAGGAGTACGCCAATTGTTATGCCAATAATTACACTCAGTGGCATGGTGATGGGCTAAAATGGAATATATTGAAAAACATTTGATACCGTGTTGTATGATCATTTAGAGAAATAAAAAAATGTGTGTGAGGTTATGTTTTGAAATGTATTAATCTATTAACACGCTAACAGAGCTCTGTTAAAGTACAAGGTTTGTGTCACACCAAAAATCAACAAAACAAAAATAATTTGTACTTACAGGTATATCAACGTAGATGGTTTTGGAAGATTGCCCTTCGCCTGCCAAAGTGTTTGTAGTTATTCTTATTGAGTAATTACCAGGATTTAGATTAGTGAGCGCGTAGCCATATTGCTGATATCCCAATTCTATATAATCCGCTTGTGTTATACATTTTTTTTCTTCCACTGCATCCGGTGATTGCAATGAATATGATATAGTATATGATACGACAGCTCCATTCGGTCGTTTAGGGCGCTCCCAAAAAATACGAATATTGCTTTTTGATGAATTCGTAGTTTCTCGCATGGCCCGAAATTCTTCAACTCTATCAACGTTTTCTAAAATTCCAAAAATAACAACAAAAAAACCAGGCAAGAAATCATCAAGAGTTGTAACAACTTTTATTGTATAAATATTTACTACTTTGCATTTGAAGCATCATACATACCGAGTTTTAACGTGCGTACATAAGTCTTTATTTCAGTACTACAGTCTGGTGCAATATCGTCTTCGGGATCAACTTCTCGACAAGCTTCAACACCCAACATATACCATGAAAAATGCTTTAATTTAGTAAAAACATATTCAGTTGTCGAGGCATTAACTGAGTCCACAAACACTTCGTAATATTCGCCATCAACACTTTTGCGTGTTTCATTGAAAAACACCGTCCCCTCATTATTCTGTTTACTAACGGTTGACAAAGTAGTGGTACTTGAAGTAGAACTCATTGTTGTACTATCGTAGATTAAATTTTCTTTTTCCGAGGCATCGCGTATATGACGTAAGATAACACTGTCTTGAGGCTCCCCTTCCACATCATGATGATTTGTGTTATTATTCTGGCCCATCAATTCGTTCAATTCCACATTTACTGCTTTACTTTTATCTTTCCTATTTAAAATAAACAAAAATAGTTTAAAAAAAAATTCCATATTTTTATATTTAAAAGAATTCCACCACAATTGTGCGATTTCAACTCACTTTACATAAATAAAATTTTGTAAAGAGTTTTCCAATTCAATGCTTTCATGAATATTCGCTTCAATTTCGTCGTCATCGTACATTTGATTATTTTTCTTCTTACAGTTGCAATTTTTCGGTAATGCTGGCTTTTCAGTTATTGTTG
The DNA here is from genome assembly GCA_905220375.1 of Tachina fera. Taxonomy (NCBI): domain Eukaryota; kingdom Metazoa; phylum Arthropoda; class Insecta; order Diptera; family Tachinidae; genus Tachina; species Tachina fera. The sequence continues at coordinate 186,493,963 of LR999963.1, forward strand.
GCACTGGAATTTCTGGCTTACTAACTTCCTTTAGAGCTAAAACAGCATTTAAATTTTTATTCATATAAAAAGTTACAAAAAAAAAACAAATAAATAAAACTTACGATCTTTGCAGTAGTTTCGGGACTCTATCTTTTGAATACGTTTATCGTACACTGCACGTATTTTATATTTTATGAGCTTGCCATTTGCTGTGGTGGGGGGTAACCAATTCATAATAATATTATGACTAGAGTTAGCATATGCTTGCAACTTGTTAACAGTTTGTGGTTGATCGGATTTTGTTGTAAAGTGACGTATCTCACTTTGAGCATTACGACGTTCGGTTGAGATTGTCAAAGTCTTGACATAGAATGAATACTTTGTATAGGGTTTAAGGTTTTGAAAAATATAATCCGTCGATTTAGTAGGATCACTTACTTCCCACCTAATTATAATTTTTTTTTTATAAAAAATAAAGCATATATGTACATGTTTATACATTTATAAATAAGAATAGAAAACGACATACTTATCAGCGCAGGGTCGAAAAGCGTGTTTAGTTGCGTTGCCATATGGATCTTCGATGTGTAGAAATTGGTAACCAATAAATGTACGCAAATCGTCGTAATCCATTGGATTATCAATTCTGACATAAGCAAAAAGTGAAGCTACCCTTATTATGGTAACATTAAGTAATGATGTATTGCCTGAAACAATTATGGATGAAATAGTTTTAGTTTACTAAAAATAATTTAAGATTATACATATGTATACTCACATGTGCCCCTAGAACCATTTGTATCCTCTGATACTTCCTTCGAATCAAAACTTGTTTGATTCAATACTGGCAATAACACATTTATCTCGGAAGGACACAACTTTACATTGAAGTGAAAATAAACAGATCCTTTTAATATTTTTACTGTTTGATTTGGGTTCCATATTGCTTCGATATCAGAATTTGACACCACATACATAGCGTATCTATATTATTCGTGAGACAAAAAAAAATTCATTGTCGTTTAGAAAAAATAATTCACTTCAGGCAGGGGTGGCTGAAGTTTTTAAGACAGTTATGGAATGGTTTTTACAATACATTTTCTTTTCAAAGTTTTTGAAAATACGAGTAGCACTTTACAATGTTTAGTACCTTTTTCGTGTTTATTAAAATCATTTTCGTTTTGTTTTATAAATAAAAGTTAAAAAAAGCTACATACTACATAGAAATTCAATTCACACAAAAAAGTAATATAAATATGTATGTGATATCAATTAAAATATTTGTAATATCAATTAAAAAATTATTTAAATTTTCACATATAGACAATTCATGAAATCAATGAAATTTTTCCACTCAAATTAATTAATTGTATTATCCATAGACAAGATATACTTTCTGACAAAAAGTGTTAAAAATAATAGGTTTGTTCATTTACTAAAATTTTTTACGAATTTGTAACAATTGTTACTGGAAAGCGTTCATTAACCCAAAAATTTTGCAAGGAGACAGCGTCAAAAGAGAGAAACAAATTGAGAGACAAAAAAATCTTACAAATTATTACTAGTAAAATTTTTTACTTGCAAGAATTATCGAAATTGAATTTATTCAAAATATTCTCAGATGGCGATGCATCTCAGTTTAAAAATAAGTACACGCTCTCCAATCTTTGCTTTATGCAAAGGGAATTCGGCATTACTGCGAAATGGTTTTTTTTCGCAACTGCACATGGCAAGGGTGCCGTGGATAGTATAGGTGCTGTAGTAAAAAAAATCGGGCCATGCAACGTACTGGAATACTGGAAAAGATTTCGTTTCAACTGCTAATAATTGTGTAAAAAATATGAATATTATGTATTAGTTGTTTCTAGGGATTAGTAAATCGATTTCGATTCCCATCGAAAATCGATTTTCTGTTTAAAAACATCGATTTTTCGAAATCGAGTTTATGTCGGCGATTATATGCTGAAATCGATTATTGGGCTATTTAAATCGATTTTTTATTATTATCAAAATTAACTTGGCAAAGAAAGAGGCTAAGTAGTCATCAAATAAACCCACAACTTTTTTTTTACAAAATCTTACTGAACAAGATAGGTTTGGTAACTAAAGTTATTCATCCTCATTCCGTAAATTTTTGTCGACATCAACGTCAAGACAATATCAAAAACACGACACTTAATTTCTGTGAAAACTATAAAACAGCAAGACGCTTTTAAAAATAATCAATTTCTGAACAAAAATAGTACGTAAGTGTCCTTTGACTTTGATATTGTATTGACATTTATGTCAACAAGTAGTTATATAATAAAGGTGGTTAGTAAAACAATATTTAAACTAATAACCCATAGAAATAATTTTTGTGTAACCTTCTCTAAAATTTTCACACTTTTAGTTTGCGCAGTTTTGCTGTTTCTTTTGCTACGAAAAATATCTGCAGTAAACATTTTTCAAATACTCAGTCATGAACTGTCACTGTCACTCTCCCAGCAAATTTGTCTTAAACGGTTTTAAGATCGATTATAAAATCGAAATTAAAAAAGTTGATCGAAAAATCGAAAATCGATTTTTGAAGACATTTACCAATCCCTAGTTGTTTCTTATACATAAGACCGTTAATGTATTAGGCTAACTTCTTAAGCTACTCGTATGTGTGTATGTATGGAAAATGTCAACAGTTTTTTGTGTCTTTTCTAAAATTTGGTTGAAGTGAGTTAGCCGACGATATGTACATATGTTGTATGTGTGTATGTATTTAGTTTTAGGTTTTGTAAGATATTTATTATAATGTGCATACTAACTTGTCCTCAATCAGGGATTCACCTTCTATTCGTTGCAAATTTTTGAAAAATTTCAGGTTAAAAATACCAATAGTACCCTGAATTGTAAGTGAGGTTTTGATTGATATTATTGATGAAAATGAGTATGACAAATCTTCCATCAAATGACCTGAAAGTTAAGTAATAAAATATTTGAATTAGAAAACATGTATGCACACATAAATGTATGTACATATGTATACGTACGTCCACCTCTTCTGATTTTAATAATTAAAGGTGATTCAACAATGTGAGTGCAGGCATGAAATTCTCTAGCCTTTGCCACACTATCGATAACAGCTCCTTCACATATCTTAGTACATATGTCACCACATTTTTGACAAGTTTTATTGGTTTTCGTATAACCTTCCGGACAAACTGTTGAACAAGTTCCATCAAACGCCACCAACACTTCTTGCCGATTATTTTCATATTTTGTACCAATAATATTGCATGACTCTGCTGTCAGACACCGGCGATCCAAGTACTGCAAAATGGCATCATTGCACCATCATTTTACTGTTTAAATAGCAATTTATTTTATTATTTTTTTTAATACACTTACTTTATAATAATTATCAGGACATGTATCAGTGCATGTTGTATTGTATATTGAAAATTTTCTGCAACTAATACATTCATTCAAGTTATCGGATGAACAGCCTCCAAGGCATGCATCGTTGCAACAGGTGTTTTCGTCAACACAATTGTTTCGACATCTCTTGGGACAGACTTAAACATTATTTGGAAAGAAAAATGTATATATTTTTGTAAATTAATACACCGTTAATTCGATATTTTTACATTTTATACATTTAAATAAACTTCATTCTTTAAAAATTTCTTTTTCGTATATGCTAAAGCATAAAGGTACGATCATACTCGGCAAACATTTGCCAAGAAATTAGTTGATAAATGTATGTTAAAAATAATTCAAAAAAGATAAATTTCGATTAAAATTTAGTAATAATTACATTTTTGACAAGATTTACTGTTCCAACAGTATCTTCGACCGTGTCGTTCTTTACAAGAAAGCTCATTTTGTACAACCGTTTCACCAATACTCCACTGATCTCCCGGACAAGCCGGACATTCGATAGAATCGCGATTTGCCTAAAATTGCATATAAAAAATATTTTATTATTATTGCATTTAAAATATTATTTCATTTGATTAAACTACAAGCAAAAAGCTCACCTCAATAACTATATCTGTAGTATTAGTGACAATTTGAGACCAATCAATCGAGTCCACATAGCATAACATAACATTATTTTCGATCCTTATACCGCCTCTAGATATTGTTGTCAACTGCGTCAAACCGAGTTCTTCCAGATGCGAATTTGAGTATACAATTAAGGCGTAACCTTCAAACAAAACATTTCCCCGGATTATGCTCAAGTTTGGAAAAATTTTCCCAAGTGATCGCAAATAATAGACTTGATGAACAATCAAAAAATCTGTAATTTCTGTTAGCATCGGATACGTCTCATTATAGTCCTCCAGCGAATTTTCATTTAAAAGAGATATTAGCAAGAAACCTTCAATAACCGTACAGTTATCCAGTTGACGAAATTGTTCAGCTGTATTTCGAATATCGAGAGATTTACACACTGCAAAAGAAAACGTTTGCAAATTAAAATATATGTATTTGATTAATTAAAAAAAAATTGCTTACATATTAAACATAAACTTATAAATTTTTTTGTTAATACATAATTATAATTATGATATATGTGCCCTTAACTATGAAAGTGGTCTAAGTCATGTGCAATTTTGCTTCAAAATATCAAATAAATCTTAAAAAATCTTCTATAAATATTTCATACATGTTAAATTAATTTATATTAATCGAGACTAGTACAACTCTAAATTAAAATGTTGTATAATATAATTATATTTTTCGATTTGTTCAAATATAATCTACTAAATATCTCGACGAAAGAAATATATGACTTGGACTACTTTCATAATTAAGGGCGCCAGTGGAGAGGAAGGTCGTTCGAAAAGAAGAAAAAATATTTTTAATTCAAGTCGTTGCCCAAAATAAAAAGATATAAATAAAATAAACTAATGATTTAACAAGGAATTCTTTTTTTTTTTGTATGGGGACCACCTTAATGGTTGAAGATAGATGACAAGTATGGTAAGAGTAAATCTCCGTATTGAAAAAATGTTAAGGGTTGATCATACATTTGATTTCGACAGGTACGTCCTAGGGGTAGTTAGAGTCCTGCGAGTAGATTTTATACAAATTTTGCTTAAAAAAATTATTTTTCTTTTGTATGGGGACGACCTTAATGGATAAAGATAGACGACAAGTATGTTTACAGAAAATATTTGTATTGAAAAATTATTGAAGTTCGGTTATACATTTGACTTCGATAGATACGCCTTAGGGGCAGTTAAACCCCTGCGAGTAAATTTTATAAAAATTTCCTCTTTATATGGGAGCCCCCTTAAGGAGAGCAGCTAGGCGGTGCTAGGTGCTGATCATACATTTGACCCTTGTAGCGGTGACCCCGGGAAAGTTATATGATTTTTTGTAACTTTGACCACGAAGATGCGACATTTGCCCTCCATCTGACCGCCGCCATTTTTTGGCTCAAATATTTTTTCCGAACGTCACAAGTCGAAATCTCGTTACGAAGGATTCTCATATAACACTATGCCATGGCTGATGTACATATGTATGTATGTATGTATGTATGTATATGCATACATGCAGTGACGTTTCCTTACTTTTGTGCATTTTTGTATCTTATTGAGAGAAATTATAGTTTGCTCTCCTTTTAACGAAGTTCACCCAAAAAGTAGGAAACAGAGCTATTTTAAACGTTCAAGAAGTTCAGCCAAATATTAATTATGAAAACAAAAACACTGTTGCACTACATTTTCTTATCTACATTAAACCCTTCACACATAAATAGATTAGGTTTTATAAAATATTTAGTTTTATTTTTACAATTGGTCACAAAATTTATGACATTGCGTATTAAAAAAAATCAACTACGTAGTCAATTGTTTTCATTGTTACAATTATATTGGAATAACTAAATTACATACATACATACGTACATATGTACATAATTACTTAGAAAATAAAATGGTTCCTATATCTATTAATTGGACCCCTGCAAATTTATGTACTTAATAATAACACTGTACAACAGCCAAAATAGCCTTTAGATAAAAGTATGCGGACTATATGGATTTCGATGCGTTAAATTCAAATCTGCTTTCAGTTTTTCTCTATCACGTAGAGATTTTTTTTATGGGCGTTGCCCCCTAAATTAGTCGGCCATACTAATATATTTTACTATAACTCGAAACCCGCTATTTCGATTTTAATAAATAATAAGCCAAAAGACGCGCCACAAAATTTTGTTTAAAAAAGTTAATAATCATTTTTTACCTATCTTTTATGGTTTCGGAGTTATTCAGAATTTAAAAAAGAAAAAAATTTTTTTTTTGCAAAAATCGCGTAATTTTTTTACATGAAAATTGCAATAAAAAATCAGAAACTCAATAGTTTTATATTTTTTACATTTTTCTTAAAACCACATATCCTAGGAATAAAAAAAGCTATAAAACGTGAAAATCCAGCAATAAATCTTGATTTTATTCGCAATTTAAAGCAGGTACCTAAAAATGGAAAAATGTGTGTAATGCATTAAATGCAGTCACATTTACATCTGGTAATGCTACTGAAAGGGCATTGCGGGCAGGTAACAGAACTAAAAGAAAATATAAAATAAAGAATTTTGGGTATACATATGTAAGTATGTTCACTCATCAGTTGCCATACAATAACTGTTTGTGAAACCGAAAAGTAAATTTTCAACCGCAACAAAATTAAAAAAAAAAATAGCTAAAAATTTTAGCATAAGCTGAATTTAAAAAGTGATAATTTCTTCATCTATTTTTTGGTAAGTATTATTATTACTAATTCAAAATGTTGTATTTATGATGCGAAGTAATAGTTTTGTATCAAATTGTTGCAGGTTTCAAAATGCCAAGGCTTTGTAAAAATTCTGCTGATTCATTCTGTTATGTATGTGGTGATTTAACTTTAAAATCGCAACGCCAGACAATAACTTCCCAGGTTAAGAACGCCTATAAGCTATGCTTTGGGTTTCCTATCGATGAAAGAGATAAATATTGGCTACCAAAAATATGTTGTAATAGCTGTCAAGGGCTTTAAGAGGTTTGATCAAAGGAAATCGCAAGTCTATGCCATTTTCGACACCAATGATTTGGAACGAAAAAAAATGACTACAACACGTGGGTTTTCCAGAAAGAACAAAAATAAAGTCATATATCCCAATATTTCATCCGCCAAACGACCAGTTCCTCTAAGAAGTAATGATTTACTTCCAATGTCCCCTACATACGAGGAAGAAGATGTTAAGTCTGCAAGTACTGAATCCAGTTACGCCACGATGGCTGCTTCTGCAAGTTCAACATTTACAAGTCCAACGAGCAAACGTTATTTTCCGAAGCAGTGCGACCTGAATGACTTAGTTCGTGATTTAGGACTTTCAAAAACAAAGGCAGAACTTCTTGCATCCAGATTGAAGCAATGGAATCTGGTAGATAAAGACGTGAAAGTCACATACTTTCGAAACAGAGAAGAAGAATATTTGAAATACTTCAGCAAAGACAGGGATTTAATATTTTGTAATAATGCTGATGGTCTTCTGCGAGAACTTTCGTTCAGTGATAAATCTGAAGAATGGCGACTTTTTATTGATTCATCAAAGACGAGTTTGAAAGCAGTTTTGCTTCACAATGGCAACAAATATCCATCAGTTCCACTAGCGTATTCAAGAAACATGAAAGAAAACTATTATAATATGAAAGTGTTACTTAACAAAATTAAATACACACAGTACTCATGGAGCATTTGTGCTGATTTGAAAGTTGTAGCAATGTTAAATGGATTGCAATGTGGATATACCAAATGCTGTTGCTTTTTATGTGAATGGGATAGTCGCTCAAAAGAAAATCACTATAAAGTTAAAAGTTGGCCAAAGAGAGTAAATTTTATTCCAGGAGAAAAAAATGTTTCAGAAGAACCTCTAGTTCAGAAGGAAAAAATTATCTTACCACCTCTTCATATAAAGCTAGGCCTAATAAAAAACTTTGTTAAAGCAATGAACAAGGATGGTGATGGCTTTCTATATCTTAAGAGCAAATTTCCTCGAATCAGTGATGCAAAAATAAAAGAAGGAATTTTCGTTGGTCCACAAATACGAGAGCTTATGAAGGACGCAGTCTTTAAGACGAAGTTGAACGGCGTGGAAGAAAGAGCATGGACGGCTTTTGTGAATGTGTGCAACAATTTTTTGGGAAATAAAAAAAGTGAAAACTACCATGAAATCATTCAAGAACTGCTTTCTGCCTATGAGGCTCTAAAATGCCATATGTCGCTTAAAATTCATTTTTTAAACTCGCACTTGGATTTTTTCCCCGAAAATCTTGGTGCCGTATCAGATGAACATGGTGAAAGGTTTCATCAAGACATGATATATATAGAAAAGCGTTACAATGGAAAATCATTAGAAGTAATGCTTGCAGATTTTTGTTGGTCCATTCGACGAGAAACTTAATTGAAGATATGAATAGGAATAAAAATGTCAATTAGTAAATAACAAGACACTTTTTAATTTTAAAACGTTTTTAAAGTACAAATATTTTTCTTACAAAAATGGTGTTTTATTTCAAATAGTTAAGTGTTGTAGTTCAAGCTAGCACTTTTTCTTAAAACTATTGCGACTAAAAGTTTTTCATTATATTTTGAGAGCTAAAAAAAATTAATATTAAACCAAAATTATTTATTTCGCCAATAATTTCTGAATACTCGGAGTTATTGAGAAATTATTAGCAGCTGAAATAAAAAAAAATTGGATCAGCATTTAATGCATTACACACATTTTTCCATTTTTAGGTACCTGCTTTAAATTGCGAATAAAATCAAGATTTATTGCTGGATTTTCACGTTTTATAGCTTTTTTTATTCCTAGGATATGTGGTTTTAAGAAAAATGTAAAAAATATAAAACTATTGAGTTTCTGATTTTTTATTGCAATTTTCATGTAAAAAAATTACGCGATTTTTGCAAAAAAAAAAATTTTTCTTTTTTAAATTCTGAATAACTCCGAAACCATAAAAGATAGGTAAAAAATGATTATTAATTTTTTTAAACAAAATTTTGTGGCGCGTCTTTTGGCTTATTATTTATTAAAATCGAAATAGCGGGTTTCGAGTTATAGTAAAATATATTAGTATGGCCGACTAATTTAGGGGGCAACGCCCATAAAAAAAATCTCTACGTGATAGAGAAAAACTGAAAGCAGATTTGAATTTAACGCATCGAAATCCATATAGTCAGCGTAATTTTATCTAAAGGACAGCCAAAAAATGTTATTTTGTTGTACAGTGTAATTAAATAATAATAATTAAGTAATAATTTAAATAGTCCTTACAATAATGGAAATAATAATAAGTTTTATCCCTTTTATAATTAATATTGAATTTGTAATAAAGTGGGCGAAACAAAAAATATAAACATATGTACAGTGCGCACGGGGTAACATCAAATAATTAAAACGGCGAATGTTTATGAATGTTCAAATTTAAGAAAAAATACTATTGATACTGTGGTTTAAAACATGTTTATCCATGTTTAGTCGTATTTATAGGGGTAGCGTCCGCCCCTCAAAGTTACATTGAAAAATGGGCTTGAAAGCCAACTTTGAGGGGCGGACGCACTCCCTAAAGCACAACTTATCGCTATGAAAATTGTTTGTATTTTTTTTACATAAAACTGAACTGATTCCGGAGAGACAATATAAGAAATAAAAAAATAAATTTCGGCCACTCTAATGCACATACCATAGATCAGCAATGAATTGTGTTTTTGCTATTCATACTGACTCATAAAATTTTAAATATAAATGCGTAGACATCGTTTAAACTCAACAACTCTGATGTACGCACACTCTCAATGACATTAATTTATAAATAGGTTGAAATAAATATGAATGAGACGTTGACGTTCATATTCATACCACACTCACACTTACAAAGCACCTCAGTTTGTTTTCTAATTTCAAGAATGTACTTATACTGCTCGCATTGATTTAACTCATTTAGCTCATGTATGTGTGTTTATTTAAAAGTTTAGTCATTAAACAGTTTGCAATTAGTATACAATAGTAGTAAATAGGTTTATTTTTCAATTCCAGCAAAAAAAAAGCAAAAACAAGCAACACAGAAACAAACACACAACCTCATAATGAGAACTGTAATGTTCGTATGCGAAGTTCGTATTATGAGTCATACTTATTTATTTTGAATCATCCATAGGCATTGAGTTAATAGAGTCGAAGCCAATAACGTCATAAATGTTGCTTGCTATGTATGAGTTCGATACTCACTTCAAACTTTCGAGTGAATCTGATTCATAGACAACATTGCAATAAATATGAGTGCGCAATGCGTACAAGATTTAACTCTATTCACTTTTTCACTACTCATTTCTGTTCTCTGGTACATACATATGAGTTGACATTTTAGAGATTTATTGTTTGGTTTGACGTTTTATGGTAGACAATGTCAATAAGAGTGTTGACGTTTCGGAATATTAACGAAATGTGGTGTTGTTGTACAGCGCACTGTACATACATACATATCGAACCATATTTTCGATTTTATCGCAAGCGGTATGTTATCGAAAATTTACTATGGGCCTATCCATAGTTTATAATTATCAAAATGCCAAAATTGTTGATAACTTTTAAGATAGAGGCTGCACAATTTTATCGTAAGCGACAATTTACGTACAAAAACATATTTGAATATTAAAAAAAAAACCTTCTCCTAAAACTTTAATTTTTGTCGCTTACGATAAAATCGAAAATAAGGCCCGATATGTATTTATATACATATATACATACATATATTATTGATTGTAAACTTACCATGTTCTTGACGCGCTAGACGTACTTGTTCATGCGACAATGACTTATTCGTATTTAAGTCACTTGTTGCATTAACATCTCTTGGTGATCTCTCTAAGACGGCTAATGATGACTGCAGGGTGGTTTCAAATGACGTTGCTTGTGTATATGGCAAAAGTATTGAAAGGAACGATAAACTTAATAAAATCATTTTGGTGAATGATACATTTGGTGTAGTATGTGATGATGATGATTTATGTTTATTGCAATGACAATATCCTTGATCTTTTGCTGCTCGAATAAAAGAATTTTGATGGTAGAAATGGCATCGTTGTGGTTTGCAATTTTGTTTACTTTTATCAAGTTGGATTTTGTTATCGTCAAGAGGTGAATTATAAACGTTAAGTAGAGACGGCGTCGTCGTTCTAGTGAAAAATGCTGCAAGGATAGTTTTCAACAGCATAAATATGTTGAAAAATTGCCAAATAATAAGTTTTCTTTTGGATCTCTTTTTTTTACTCGTTGAAAATTGCCTGTTGCACATCATATCGTTTGAAAAATGTTGTTGACGTTGGCTTATATCGCTATGTGTTTTAGACGTTCGAAATTTAGGAACGAGTTCAATTGTTGGCCGAACAGATGTGGACATTGTCGGCGCCATGGTAGACGCTGATGACATTTTTGTTGTTGAGGCGCAGGATGTTTTAGTCGTTAGAGATGGATTCAGCTCGCACGGGTTTCTTAATATATAATAGGAATTTTGCATATAAATCTCTTTAATGTTATTGTTGTTGTTGTTGTGGCTCGCGGAAGATTTTTGTGCAGACTTATATCTGAGTACGTTATTGTGGTGGTGGTTGTGTTTGTGTTGCTGGTGGTGCTGTTGGTGATTATGGTGATGGTAGTATGGCAGTCTACAACTACTGTGGCAGTTTTTATTACATGAGCAATTATCGTTTAATCTTGATGGTGATGTGCTTTCATTTGATTCACTGAGTCTGTTATTTTCATTACAAATGCTTAGTCCTGGATTATCTTCATAATTACATCGTTTGTCATAGTTTTTCTTATCGTCGAGGAGCGTTGTTGTATTGGTAGAAGTAAAGAAAAAACTTTTAACTGAACATTTTGATAAAGAATTCGAATTTAATTCATTAGTCAATGTATTATTTTCTTCAGGTTGGTTGCAAACATATTGCCGCGGTTCTTGCAAATTTGCCACAGCTGCGCTGTTGCCTTCATCTACTACTGATTTAACTCTTTTAAGCAAATACAATTTCCTCTTTTTTGCCATTAGATCACTAACGGTATGAAATTTTGCTTCCAGTTTATTCAGGTTATCTCTCATGGTAGTCATTTTTTATGCATTTTCTTAACATTTAAATTTTTGATACATATCTGAAAATAAAATAAATAAAATAATTTTTATTAAATTTGTTTTTTCAAACTCTTTAAAAATGAAATAATTTCTTAATCGGGCTTAGGTTCAGTACTTTCAATTCTTATTGAATGCAATATTTTTTTTATTAATAATCAATGTGATTTTCTAAAGAAGAGAAGAAAAATTAAGCTAAATTTTTTTTAGCTGGAGGAAACGCGCATTTACAATTTCCTCTTTTTTGCCATTAGATCACTAACGGTATGAAATTTTGCTTCCAGTTTATTCAGGTTATCTCTCATGGTAGTCATTTTTTATGCATTTTCTTAACATTTAAATTTTTGATACATATCTGAAAATAAAATAAATAAAATAATTTTTATTAAATTTGTTTTTTCAAACTCTTTAAAAATGAAATAATTTCTTAATCGGGCTTAGGTTCAGTACTTTCAATTCTTATTGAATGCAATATTTTTTTTATTAATAATCAATGTGATTTTCTAAAGAAGAGAAGAAAAATTAAGCTAAATTTTTTTTAGCTGGAGGAAACGCGCATTTTTTTGTGCAGCCACGCCCTTTATCAGCACCCATGTCTATCTACTTGGGAGAAATTGTTATTAACATCAGCTAATTTAATGTGGATTTTTAATCAATTTAATTAAATTTAATATGTATCGTATGTATAGTAAATCGTATTTTTTACTTATATCATTATGGAAGTAAATGAGTGGTATGTATAAATGGGAAAATGCAAACATCTAGCAGGTTTTAATAAAATCTGAGTTAAATGGATGGCCCATACCCAATTCTCCTTTTGTTTTCGAAATAATTTATCTACTCCTTCTTTTGATTTCTTTAAAAAATAAATAATAAAAATTAACAAAATATTGCCTGACTAAATACAAATTAATATACTAAATACACACTTAGTTTTAGAAAACTGCGTAAATAAAAGATTATAACAATAGTAAATACTTTTGTTTTATTTACAACATGGTACGTAGTTATTTTGATTTTCCTTATCTTTGAAAAAAAAAATAAATAAATTATAGACGACTTACGACACATAGCGTGAATACTTATGTATTATTATTATTATTTTTATCATCATCATTCGTATAACATTTAAAATTCAAATTTTAAAATTATTCGATAGATTTCTAATGACCATTCTAACAATTTCCCATGCAATAGGTACTAGTTAATTGCAATATGAAATTATTTTATGGAAATATGGAATAACTAGTAGCTTAAGTAAGCTTAAGACAAATTAAGGCTCAGTTAGCCGACAGTAATGTAATGTAACTGCAACGTAGGAATCGACTTTATAGAATACGGGATTCTATAAAGTCGATTTATTGATTTTCAGCTATTAATCAGAGATCAGCAATGAGTATTGGAAAACTGAGTAGAGTTGAATCATGACTTATTATTTCTTGCATTTATACGCACTCATACTTATTGCCATGTTGTCTATGTTGTCAGATTCACTCGAAAGTTTGAAGTGCGCATCGAACTCATACTTAGCAAGATTTATGACGTTGTTGATTTCGACTCTCCTTAACTCAATGCCTATGGACGATGCAAAATAAGTATGATTCACAATGTGAACTTCGCATACGAACATTAAAGTTCTCATTATGTGTTTTTCTGTTTCTTTTTTTTTTGCAGGAATTGAAAAACAACCCTATTTACTACTATTGTATGCTAATTGCAAAGTAAACTTTTGAATAAACATACTTGCATGAGTTAAGTGAGTTGAATCAATGTGAGTAGTATAAGTATTTTCCTGAAATTAGAAATCAAACTCAGGTGATTTATGAGTGTAAGTGTGGTATGACTATGATTTCGATATCGCATTCATATTTATTTAGGTTGTACTTATAAATCGATCTTATTGTGAGTGTGCTTAAATCAGAGTAGTTGATTTTAAACGATGTCTACGCATTTTTCTTTAAAATTTCATGAGTCAGTATGAGTAGCAATAAAAAAAAAAGATTCACTGCTATGAATGCAACCTTCAAACTTTTATTGATAAATCAGGCAAATGGCTGAAAAATGTAATTCGCCGAAATTTGAGTGTTTTATGTCATCGCCAAAAATTTTAATTGTATATTTCTTCAGCATTTTAGATATCGAATTTAGCTTTAGCGAGTTACGTAATACGGGAACAGCTGATAAGACATTCGATTTTATAGGCTCAAGTTCGTATAGTATTAATGCGAATTTAAATGTGGTACACATTTATCCAAAAAAAACGTAACCACTAATTACTAAAGGGCCACTCAGACTATAATACAAGTATTAATACTTTCGACCAAAATGCATCCCTGGTCTTATATTTGTTTAAACAATTTCAAAAAAAAAACAATAACAACTCAACATGTCAGAGCTGCATTTTCCACAAAAGTATTAATACTTGTATAATAGTCTGAACGGGGCTTAATGAACTGGTTGATTCAGACACGTATTTATTAAGTATGTATGTATACTCAAGTCTTGAGAGAGAAATACATTTTTCCTTTTCCATTTAAGTTGTTTGTAAATTGAAAAAAAATCTCAACTCGTTTCCTGTAAAACTAGTTTTCTGAGTTATGACGTTGTTGAAGTAAATAATAAGCGATATCTATCTATACTTATAAGCACATATTCACTTAACCACGACATTCCTACACATATCACATGAACACATATTATGAAATTGTTTGAATTCTTTTGCTAATCTATCGTTAAAGTTATTATTATTGTTATTGGACCTGTGGTATGGTATTTCTTGTATGTATTTATTCTTTACATTCATACATACACAAGGTCGTCGGATTGTTTGAAATATGATGGTGTTTGATCATTTCAAAATCATTTCTTTGCACTCAATTGAATTTTTAAATCCAAGGAGGTTTGGGGAATAGAATTTTGAATACAAATGTACATATTTATATATACATACATATGTACATATGTAGATATGAGAATAAAGTTTGAAGAATTTCACTTCCTCAATTTGATATCAGTTAATGTTATCAAATTAATACCAAACCTAAATTTATTGCGGAGAGCATTAACCCCCCCCCCCTAGCTGAAATTCGCTGTAGTATTTTGATTGATAGATATTACATATGTACATACATATGTATGTATGTATGTATGTATAATGTATATGACCGATTGGCTATGCATTTATAAAAAAAGTCGTCAAATTGTGCCCAGGATGAATGATGATATTTCAATGTTGATTCCAAAACAATAACAAAAAAAATTCTGGCAAACCTCAAACCAAACCAGGCCAGTTGCGTCACATTTAGAGCCCTTAACAATACCAAATCTATAGAGTAGCAGGTGTGCGTTTCCATATTTAATCAAAATGAGCACTAATGTCCTATAGAAATTTCACTACAAGTCATGTTTTTCAAATTTCAAATCATTTCAATTTCCAAAATTATGTCAGAAAATTTAGCAACTGTGGACCCTTAAGACTACCACACCTACACATATAGTGTAGTACGTGTGCTCTTCCATATTTGACTACTAAAGTTCTCAAGGAAATTATGTTTTCTTAAATCTAATTAATTGTGGCCTTAGCAGACATACTTCCAACATCCTACTTTTATCAATTCATTAAATATGTACCTCTGAGAAAAACTTTCTTTTAACTACATATATTCTTCCAGTTTCCAAGAATTTAGAATCCTTATCCATTTAGCAACTACTGTTAAGTAACTAACATAGCTCTGTTATGTAAACATGCTGTGTTAGACATTTTGGTTTCTGTCTCTGCTAGTTAAATTCGAATTTATTTTGTAAAACCTTTCAATAAACTTGTTCTTCGTATAATTTTACATAAACCTTTGAAACACATGCTATACCCTACCCAATGTGCAAAGGTTATGAATGAATGAAGAATGGGAACTTCAAACCGCTATTATGTTGGGTTCAGACGTCAACTTTCAAAATGCCGATGCACGCAATGTATATATCGTCACCTTAAAAGCTAACGAACGTAACTACACAAAAATTCGAAATCGAGTTATTGATTGATTATGGTTCATTTAATCAAACTACATGTTCACGCAAAAATTTAGACCTCTGCGATCAAATGCATCCACTTTTATGTTGCAAGGAACGTAACTAACATAAAAGGTTAAATAGGTATATATAAAAAGGAAATAAATGGTTAAAAACATATAAGTAGCCATACTTTAAGTAAATTTCGAAGAACATTTTTACGAACACTTTATTATTATTGATTTTGAAGCGTTTTTTGTTTCTCCTGTAAAAAATATAAAAGTGTAGTTACGTCCGTTTACATTTAAGGTGACGATATCTAAGTATGTACATACGTATGTACATATGTATATATTTTTTGCTTTCCTCTGCTACTTTCATTTGCTAGACTGCACACAAATGTTTAAGACTCGATGAGAGATAAAGAGAACTAGCAAAAAAGTAAACTAAAAATAATCCATTAAATGCGCACAATGTGACATTATATGCCGGGTATTTCCGGGAAACTGAAAATTCGTTCCCGCGAAATGAAAAACTCCGAGAAAAGAAAAACTCTAGCCATGACTCACTATCCTTACACCATCTCGCGATTTACTAAAAAAATACAAACTTGATCTGATTAATTGTTATTGTCTTTTAAATATTTTCATAGACTTCATCATACCAGGGTTGTATTCTTTTTAGTTAATCGTTTGATTGTGTAGGATAGTGTATCACGGCTTTAATTAAGCAACACAATACACAAGCTCGGTTAATCGCTCGATTAATTAATCGAGGTTTTTGCTTATATTCATATATTTTATATTCATGTATTTCAACGCTTATAAGTTTTGAAACACAGGCCCAGCAGTAGAAAACCTTTATTAAACCCTCTTAAATATGAGCTTTATTTGAAGCATTTTAACAGTCATTCTAGGGAATGCCTTTAAGAGCCATTAGAATATATGCGAAAGAAGCGAGAACGGAAGGCCTACCTCGCAATGATAACGTGTGTAAAAAAGATATGAATATGGGATGGAGCGAAGAGAAACAAGTCGAGGCAAAATTATCGGCGGCGGCGGAGTAGTTTTGTGACCGTCGGCGTCGCGCCGAGAGAAATTTCGGCGGCTCAAATAAGCATATGAAAATTTGAGGAGAAAATAAAAATTGAAACTTAAAATCGATTTTCAAAAATTTTTCTCCGAAATTTGTCTTGGTGAGCAGATAAAATTTCGGCTGGTTTTGAGCCGATACCACCGGCGGCGGCTTGATACACAGAAAAATAACAGGCGGCGCGCGCCGTCGGCTTCGAGCCGGTCGACTTGTTTCTCTGATGGAGCGAACATGCGTTTTACATCCAAAAAAAGGACTACAGAGACCTACATATTACAAGGCATCCGTACTCCTTCATTTTCCCACTGGGTGTATGTGTTTATGTACATATGTCCATACATAGGATGTTATGTATTTAAGAATGTTTGAAGCATCATCAAACGTGTTTCCCTATATTATGTATTGCTTTATTTATTTTCAAACAACTACTAAAAATAAGAGAACACATTTATGTATTTAACTTATTTTTATTTTTATTTTTCTCTTGCTCTTCTTGATTTGTTAAAAATAGCGTGCCACAAATTTTAAGAAAAAAATAAATAAATAAATTAAAATTAGTATGTATTTGCACTATGGTTCTAAATTTAGAAAATCGAAGAAAACAACAAACTAAAAATATTAAACAGCCTTGTTCATAAAATGAACATATCGCCCATTTACTCAAACAACGACATAACTCAAAAAAAAAGTAGTTCGCCAGAAAACGATTTTAACGTTTTCAATTTATATAGGTACAACTTAAGCTCTCAAGAGGTGAGTAAACAAGATATTTTTATGAAATGTTTACACATTAAGAATGTTATATAAAGATTAATTCTGCATCATTAACTCGAAAAATTCTTTTTTTTTTAGTTATGACGTTCTTTGAGCAAATGATCGATATTTATGTAGCAAATACACTCACCAATCAACAGAGTTGATTTGAAGAAATCATTAAGTTTAATGAAATTTTTAAAATTTATTTTTATGTGAGACATTTTAAATTTAGTTGAACTAGAATGAATTTTAATCCGGAATAATTTCTTAATAGGGCTTAAGTTCAGTATTTCCAATTCTTATTGAATGGAATATTTTTTTTAATTAATGTGAGTTTTTAAAGAAGAGAAGAAAAATGTAGGTATAACTACTTGGAAATGGAATATGAGAAAGCATTATATTGTGTATGTAATTATTGATTTACCTTTTTAAATTTTCTATTCAGGTTACCACGAAGTTATATCACTACCTGAGTACGAGTATGTTTAACTATTCTTATTTATCTTTTACGATCACCACATTAATTATTTTTACTTAATTAATGCACCGTCTTCTTTAGAAACTCACACTAATTAATACAAATATTCCATTTAATAAGAATTGAAAATACGGAACTTATGCATTAAACAGATAGACCACAGTAGGCTACATGGCTACACAAATATTGCCTGGTTAGCCCGCTACTTAATCATTTTGAAGACGGCAGGAGCTCCATAAATATATATTTCAGTGGTGCCGCTTTCAAATATTTCACATTTATAAAAATAAAATAATTTATTCAAATATATAAACACAAATCGGTTTATTTCTTTATATTTTTTTTTGCGAATTTTACTAATTTTTGTAATTTCTTCAATACGTTTAACAATTTTTCGCTTTTTAAAATTTTGCAATTTTTCGCAAATTGTCGTTTTTTCGCTTTGCAAAATTATAATTAATTTTGTAATTAACATTAAAAAAAAATTTGTTAACTTTCTTTTTTATTTGGCAATAAAAAATATTTCTTTGTCAACACTGTTTTTGTTTTGTAGCCATAAAAAATAGATATTAGTTTAATTTGACTACAACGACAAATGTAGCACGGACAGCAACCTGTAGGCTGTTGGCTTGCTGCCTTCAAAATAATCATTCTCATATAAACATGTGTATTCTATCTTTGACATTTTGCAGCCGGTAGCTTGCTATTGTCTCCGCTTTGGGCTTTGGTGTATTCTGACATGTATGTATTTAGATAGTAAATTTTGTTGCCAACATTTAGAACATTTTATCCCCACTTTTTTGGGACGTTTTCCATGATTTATTAGAATAGAGCCGAAATTTGCCGTTATGGATTTTTTTCGCTTTTTATTTAATTGCTTTAATATTTTCTACCGTTACCGTTATGCTGCACTAACAGGCCCAAGAGGGAAACTTTAAAGCCGACATGTCATATTTTCTATTATGTAGCTGTATGGTTAACAGTAAGCTGTTAATTGGACAATGGGCTCTGCTAGAAATTTTGGTTTTTGTCTCTGCTAATTAAATTTATCTTCACATCCACACACTTTTTACGGTTGTTTTTTACAATTTATTAGAATAGAAACGCAAGTTACCGTTATGGCTTTTTTATTTATTTGCTTCAATATTTTCTATAAAGTTACTGAACATACCCTATACTTCAGATGTAAAGAACACACAGTTTCATATACTGTTATGCTGCATTAACAGGCTAAAGAGGGAAACTTTAACCCCCCCATTCTTAAAAGAAAATTCCGTTGTCTTTTTTAACGCCAACAGACATTAACTGGTAAGTATAGTCCTGTTAAGTGCTTAACATTGCCGACAGGCTTTAACTGGAGAGTATGGTCCTGTTAAGGGCTTACCAGTGCGCTGTTAATTGGAAAATGGGTTCTGCTAAAATTTTAGGTATTTGTCTCTGCTAATTAATTAAATTAATCTTCACACACATAAAATAGGTATTAGTTAGACCATATTTTTTCAGTGTAAAGCATACTTTTTTCGTTTGATATATTTAATTAGAGATGATAGGTACTATTGCCGAAATAGAGAATACCTTGAATATTCATACTTATTTTTCACGTCAGTGCTTTTTACGCTTTTTAGATTTCAAACTTATTTTTTTACATTTTGATGTGCTTTTAGAGCAAAATACAAAATACATACAATGTGTTTGTATGTAAACACTACATACTTTAATTGTTGGTCTGTCTAGGAGTTCGGTCCATCTGTCTGTGTCTATTTTGTTGACTTTAATAGGTACATACCTTTAAAAAAAATAAAACCATACATACATATGTATTTACACATTAATGCTAAAAACCTACATATATATTCACATACATAAATACTCGTATATAACAAAACTTCTATAAAACTCAAATAAAAGTATCTACTCTACATTGTAGATACTAATGTAATGTAGATTATACAGGCATAGAGGTACAGACTTATCTGTAACAACAGCATGCCAATCCAATCAAAACCAACAAAACAGCAACAAGATGATCAGCCGCATGCTCACTCAACTCATTGTCGATCATTATAGGTACATACATACATATCTTATAATTTTCTCTTTTTATGTATTTTAAGGTTAAATATAGACGCACAGCAATTTATTTAAATGGAAAAAGAAAGTAAAACGAAGTGAAACAACAAAAACAATGTCAAGGTTGATGGAAATAAAAAAATCAAAACTCAACTATGTACCTGGGATACAAACATTTTCAACATTTGAAAATTTTTGATATTACAACATATCTACCTACATACCTGTACACTGTTAACACATATGTATTCATACTCATTCCTCTACCCTTGATTTTTTATTCCATTACTTTGAAGTAAAATGTCCTTATGTATGCATCTATGCATCTGCCTAGTAGGTACGTACATATACGAATTTGCCTTTAAAAAACCGCATGGTTATTTAGGGTAATGCCTATGTCAGTCATATTCTCCATTTTTTCTTTACAGATGTCAATGGCCTGTCACACACGAGACAAATTTTTATGCCGGCACAATTTTTGTTCTTTGTAGAACACACGAGAAAAATTGAAAAATTGTTCCAACCACAAAATCACTCTCTTTACCTCTCTCACCCACAAACTGGCATGTTATGCCAGCACAATTGTTCTCGTGTGTGAAGCTTGAATGAAAATATTTTCAGATTATCAACTGCTTCCGGTAAATTTACTAACATGACATCACTGAATTTCTCGCAGCGAAAACAAGGTTGCATTTCATAAAACCTATTTAAAACCAATTTAAAAAAAGTTTTTTAACAAAGCAATTCCGAATTTGTGGTTGAAGTCTAGTGATGATTTGGTTCTAGCGCCAATGAAATACGTAAGTATATAGACATGCTAAACCACCAGCAAATAAATTTCAAATATTGAAAAAAAAAATTTTTTTTAATACCTATGTAGGTATGTATATGGGCTTTGAGGGCCGGACTTACCCCCTAAAACACAACTTATCGCTATGAAATTTTTTCGTAATTTTTTTTAAATAAAACTGAACCGATTTTGGGGGTGAGAAAAGAAAAGAAATCAACAAAAAAAAATTCCATACAATTAACGACCACTCTAATGTAGATGCATACTTACATAATTATGTATATACATACATGAATAGATTTCTTCATGTTTCTTGTAATTAAACTGATAAATTTGTAATTTATTTAATATGTTTCTCTAATTTTGCATTCAATAAAATATGTACATACATGCATATGTATATCGTGAAATAAATAAATAAATAAATAAGCGAAATTATGACTTTTTTCGGATTTCTTAGGAAATTAAGTACCTATCTATCGTGTAAAACTGGGTATAGGTTTACTGTTATTAATACTCAAAAGTATTCAAAGACGCTGTTATATGTACATACACAGAGAAAAAACTGCCTAATAAAATCAATAAGATTTTCTCTATGAAACGTTTTTAGGCTAAGGGCTATCCCGGCAGAAAGAAGCGAAGATTTTTTCATAGAGAATCCTTATTGTTTTTATGTGGTAAATCTTATTCATTTTATCAAGAAGAAAACCACAAAAATCAAGAAGAAATCTTATTATTCACAACTTTTTTTACTCAATTTCCGTTATTTTTGGCACCAAAATAACAATCCATAGAGATTATCTTCTTGATTATATTAGGTTTTCTTATAAATTGTAAACTATAAGAACTTCTTATTGATTTCATTAGGTTGCCTTATTGATTTTTTCAAAAAGGTTTTCCTTATTGATTTCATTAGGTTGCCTTATTGATTTTTTCAATAAGGTTCTCTTCTTGATTTTATTAGGTTCCTATATGATTATGTGTGAAGCATCTTATTAATTTTTTTAGTAAGGCAATCTTCTTGTTTTTATCAGGTTTCTTGTTATTTTATGTCTATAAATAAACATAGAGACAATTTTTTTCATGATATTTTTCGTTCTTGTATAAGCATGTTTTTGTACAATAATTTCAGTGCGGATTCAGGCTGCTTGTTAGCATATTGGTTAGAGTTCGTGTCTATCAGTCAGAAGGTTGCTGGTTCAATACTTGTCTCTTCCCAAGTAATAAATATGTATGTAGGTATGGTGAGTTAGTTAATTAAGAATATAATATAATATGTATGCATGTATATAGGTATGTATAAATAAATAACATCTAAATATACTACATACATACATACATACATATATCGTACAGAATTTAAATGAAAATACATAAGTACAATTTTTTTCATGTTTTATTAGGTTGCCTAATAAAATCAAGAAGAAAACCTTTTTGAAAAAATCAATAAGATAACCTAATAAACACTATAAGATTTCTTCTTGATTTTTTCAAAAAGGTTTTCTCTATGAAATTAATAAGATTTCCTTATTGAAAAAACCTAGGTATAGATTTATCTTATTAATTTTGTTCTATTTTATGAGGTACCTACTTATTAGGCACTGTTTTCTCTGTGTATTTAACACTATTAACATACATACATACATACCTATGTAAATATATTTATGTATGACTACATAGGTATAGGTATATGTACATATGTAGATACCTAGCTCTTTTCAAAATTAACATAGGTAGGTACCTACCTACTAATTTGTAGTTCAAAATTCCTCCCTTGAGGCTTGATTATTACTTTGGTGAGTACATACATACGTACATACATACCTACATACGTACCTAGTTTATGTTTGTTTTCCTTTTAAGTTTACTGCAAGATTATTCTTTAGAGTTGAAAATAATTTCTTATTTTAAATTTCACTTAGTTTTTATTTTACACACTTGCATAGGTAGGTACCTCTTTATGGAACAAAAACATTTTACATGTCAGAAATTAAGCGAATATGTAGCTACCTACTTATGTTCTGTAAATTCATACGAATATTCGTTACATCACTAGTGTGTATGTACACATGATACCTACATACATACATACATATCGCTCATTTACTCAAACAACATTAATAAAAAAAAATTAGTTTGCCACAAAACGCGTTTTTAAAGTTTTCAATTTACACACAACTTAATGGAAAAAGAAAATTTTATTTTGCTTTCAAGAGTTTAGTAAACAAAATACCTATGTAGGTAGGTACATATTTTTTTGACATTTTTACACATTAGGTCCTATGAAGAACGATATGATGATTAATACTGCATGCATCAAAAATTAAATTTTTTTTTTATTTAGTTATGACGTTGTTTGAGTAAATGAGCGATATGTCTGTATGTATTTAAAATAATATATGAACGACGCAATTGTATGTTTCGTAGGTAGGTACATACACAGGTACCTATTATTTATGTATTTTCATTAGGTTTAACACCATTTTCATTCATTCCATTCTATAGTTTTTTATTTTTATGTTTTCAAAACACTTTGTAGATACTAAATCAAAACAAACTACGAGATACTACAAAACACACGACTGCTAAGAAGAAGATACCGGTGTCGACTATTCCCAAACATCAGTCACAATGTGATAGAAGAATAATAATAAAAGCAAAACAAAAATAATATGAAAACAACCCTCAAGATGACGTTGACCCCGAAAATGTTTCAAAGAGCAGTAGTTAAAATAATATACATACATACATACATACATACATATTATTATTATACACAACGCAATAAAAACAAAACGGAGAACTGCACACACACACAACAATTATACATCTTGAGTATAAAAACATGTAATCAAAGTAGAGCAGAGCAGAGCAGCACAGCGCAAACACTCTACTAACGTAAAATCAGACGTAACAAAATGACAATAAAACGTGGTCGCTACAAAAATGTAAAGCGTAAATAGGGAGAAAGATGTGTATAGACAACAAAGAACTGAAAAAAAATAAATGTGTTTTTATTTGTGTCAAATGCAACTAAAACTTACAGTTGTATTGCAACAAAAAGCGCATGCGCGAGACGCAATCAAATTTGAAAATTTCATAAGACATACATATGTATGTATGTATGTATGTATATACATAGGTACCTACCTACCTACCTACTTTTTTTAACCAAATAACGAAACTGATGAGCATAGGGACCAACAAAAGACGCAATTTAGTCAAAAAATAGGTACGTATGTACATATGTATGTAGGTGTGCATGTACTATGTAGAAAAAGTACGAGTAAAAACTTATGCTGTAAATAGATATGTGCTGTATATAGTATATGTATATGTAAGTACATAGGTATAGTACATCATACTTACAAATGAATATGTAGGTACATGCATTTATTATATGTATGCATTTATTATGTTTACCTGCATATCGTACCTATGTACATACATATGTATGTATGTACCTGTACCAAAGTTTTTTGCGGGAAAAGGAGTGATGATGCAATTAGAAGACTAAGTTCCATAATATCGCAACATAGGTACATATGAATGTATTAATTAGAAGTAGAGTTTCTACCTACGCGGGGAAAAAATTCCGGGAATTCCAAGGAATAAATTTTAAATATCCCGGGATATTTTAATCGGGAATTTAATATTTACATTTTTGGAATTTGCCTTTTTTACATTGCTGTTCGTTGTTTTTCTACTTAAAAATACAACTCTATAACGATGCATGAAAGCAGATGTAATAGAAGTTTCCGAGGTGACTCCAACAACTTCATGCGTTACGAAATATTTTCAATCAAAAAAAGTCTTTTATAGGAAATAGCATACAGATTGGTAGATGTAAATGGAATTCAATACGCTCAGATTTATTAAAAAGATGAAACAAGGCGACGCACCCAAATACCTTTGTGAACAAATAAGATATGTAGGAGAAAGCCAACCGTACGGACTAAGAAATGTGAACGATTTTCGATTAAACAGGGTTATGTCAACGCAGATGCAGAGATCACTGTTTTACAAGGGCTTACAACTGTATAATACACTACCAAATAATATGAAAAATGAAAATAACGAGAAAAAAATTTATTAATTTTGTAAGATTTAATGTTGATTTATAATGATAGGAAGTTTAAATCATATACATATGAATATTGTAAAAGTATTTTTAATACTAATAATAATATAAAAAAAATTTTAAGTCAAAGCATAAGAATAAAGTTGTTTTGTTTTTAACACCCGACCAAAAAAGGTGTGTTATAAGTTGGTAGTGTATGCATGTGTATCGGCGTATCTGTGTGTCTGTACGAGGCCACGTACAGACCAAACAGCTTGACCGATTTTGATTTAGTTTTTTCTGTTTGAAAAATTACTTGATCTCAGCTACGTTTGATGAAAATTGGTCCAGCCCCTTAGAACATATCACATCTTTTCTACATGTATTCTGTTGAATCTGTGTCTTTGACGCTGTAGCTCCTAAACGGCGAGACCTGATTTTAATCTGGTCTTAAAATGTTTAATTTTTGTAATTAATTTTTATCGGGATCGTTTATTTAAATTCATATGTTTTAAGATTCCCGGTAATTGAAAAAGTCCGGGAAATTAGAACTCTCAATACCAGTTCGAATTTCCAGAAATTAGAATCTGTAGTTATGTATGTAGTAGTATGTAATTCTAATTTGTAAACACTATAGGTACCTAGGGTTGTTATCGTTCTCTTTTTCCCGGACACTGTGTCCTCTTTTTGTGATCTCTGTCCTCGGAAAAAAATTTGCGTCCGGGAAAGTACGATTTTTAAAAATATTTTTCCGCTTTTACAATGCTTTAAAAAGCTAAAAATAGAGATAATTGATGTATTAAAAAAATATCGATGGAGTTGCTTAAAAAGTGCCAAAAAAATATAGTACAGATGTATGTAGCTTTAAACGAGAGTTCAAAATATTTATTTTATGAACGAATACGACAATAAGAATTTATTTAAAGTTGGTAGCCCTGCGGTCCGAAATATTTGATGTGTAATCGGTGGAACTTTAATTAATTTTGGGTTCTCAGTTGACGAAGAAGTATATACATACATACAGTATGTCAAGTAATTGTTTTTACATAGTTAAAATCGTTGTAAATTTTGACTTTTATCGTAAATATTTTTCTCCCTTTTTGCATTATGATATTTTTTTGTAGTTGACTTCATTTTATATACATTTAAGTGCACATATAGTCGTAAGTTATAAGCAAAATTAAGAATGAGAGCATAAAAATTACATGAAAACCAAAAAAACTCAAAAATTTCTTTGTCAAGAAAATGTTTTTACATCCTTGTATTATATAGTAAGCAAATGGGAAAGATTTTAAGGTGTACAAAAATGAATATTGTTTTTGGCCGCCATTGGCATCAAATAGGCCTGTAAGACGACTTTTCATAAAAAAAAATTTTTTTTTCCATATATACCGCTGAAATTTCTCACTTTCCCCTCGTATTACTGTTCTTAACTCCATTTGGTTCTTGAAATATAATTTGGAAACACTATTTTTCAGTTAAACCCATAAATTTTGAATAGGATATAGATCTGGACCTTGAGATGGAGTATCCACAACTTTACCGCAATTGAAAAGACACCATGTTCTTACCCATTTGCTTCAGAATTCTTGTTTGTGTACATTACAATCTGTAAAAATTATCACAAGAATTCTATGGATGTCATACGATTACTTTAAAAAGCGATAGGTAAGTAGTTACATATGTATGTATATGTAAACACAAAGTAATATAAACAATTTAGTGGGCTTTTATTATTATTATTACTCAAACAAGCAATAAATTAAAAAAAAGATAAGATTTACTCTATTACGACACAGCGACAAAAGCTAATTTTCGTGTCTTCAATAATCGACTTCATGCGTGGTTAAAGAATTCTTCCCTCTTGAGGTTTGATTTTATAAAATTATTAACATTATTAAGATTATTATTTTAATATGTAGGCAGGTAGGTATAATATTTTTTATTTACTTTTATTCGATCTATAATGAATTTCTGTTTAAGGAATAATTTCCAAGTTAAGCTCAGTACCAATTTCCTTATTAAAAATTAGAAAAATTCACATTTTGTTAAGAAATTCATGACAGCACTGACTGAGATACAACACTAATAATTACAGTGTGGCATCACTTAAAAAGTTTCTTGCTCTTGCATATGATTCATGTCTCATTCAAGATTTTTTAAAATGTCAAAATATGTATGTATTGCTGACATATGTAGTTAAAATTTAAGGCTTAAATGCACCTACATACGTACATATGGACGCATGTATGTATATACAAAGGAAAACAAAAACAATAAAGAAGTAAATATAAACAACTTGCAAAATACGACAAATTAAGGGCGGAAACTACGAAATCAAAACAAATAACCAAAAAAAAACCTGATTTATATATTTAGTTTTGCACTCAATGGATTGGTACATACAGTGCACCAATAAAGTTTAAGTACACCTTGCAATTTTTAATACAATTTTAATTTTGTTTATAAAGAATTTATACGGTTGGTTTTAATAGTATTTTCAAAAGTCCCTAGACAGTTCGGAAATATGTACATCACTGCGCTGCAAATGGAAATTTAAATGTCCTAAACTTTTGAAGTGGTTAAAGCACAAATAAATCAAATATGAGGTACAAACATGGCATACGTTTCTAAGGCTGAGTTTACATCTGGCATTTCTTGTCTGTCATTTGCCCAAAAAAACGTAAACAACTAATTACTAATGAAAAACTGTTTGATTCAGGCATGTATTTATTGATTTAATTAGTTTGCAATCATTTTGGATTCTATAAAATTGTCTATTAATTATGTATTAAACTGTTTAACTCAATAAATACATGTCTGAATCAAACAGTTTTTCATTAGTAATTAGTTGGTTACGCTTTTTTTGGCACACAGATGTAAACCCGGCCTAAGTGCATTAAATTTCATTAGAATTCGAACTTGGTGGATTATGATTTAGTTAACCTTCCGCTACTAACATGCTGTCTCACAGACCTAACACATACTGTAATTTTTTTTTCATACAATTCTTACTAGAATAAGTTCCGTAAAACTTAAAAGCTTGTCTGCAGACTTAAAAGCTTGTCTGCAGACTTAAAAGCTTGTCTTAAGCTTTCTGCAAGTCACAGTTGCGCATTTTGAGCTTTCGGTCTTTGTTTACCTTTCTGTTGATCAGTGCTTTTGTTGCTGCAGTTTTGGAGAGATCGCTGCTAACGTGTGTCTTATTAGTTTTTCAGTGATTGGATCTGTGAGACCGATGTTATTAAAAGTGTAACTTATGACTACAGGTAAACTTATGATTTAATGTTTAACGATAAGTCAAATGTCTACTTACTAAGTGCAAGTTAATCTCTATTTTGGGTTTAAAATGTGTTTAAACTAGCAAACCTATAAATCAGTAAAGTATTTAAACCATCATAAAATTGGGCGTATAGCGACACAGGCCATATGGATTTGTTGCAGACCATGCGCCTAATTCATAAAAAATATTTTGGTTTATAAAAGGTTTATTAATCAAATTTCCATAGAAAATTTGTTTCATATTCCTCTTATTAAACAGAATATATTTTTATGAATAAGGCATGATATGTTTTACATTAAAAGAGCACCCAACTTTTTTCCTAGCGTCAACTTTTTTCCGATCTTATTCAATCTGTTTTATTTCATTCTATTGTTCTGTTATACTATTCTACTTCGGCAAGGATATAAATATATGTAGTTCCTTTCTCAGTAAAATTTAGCGACCTTTAATTAGAATTCTTTACTTTTTTGATTTTGCAAAGAATTGATAGTCTGCTGCAAAACAGACATTTATTCTAGTGCTGCCACAATATTATTTTTTAAACTTCATACACATAAAGTATGGTTCTCTGATTTACTCCTGTTGAGTTTAAACTACATATATATTTGAGTTTAGTTAAACTAAACCAGCGTTTAAACTTCAATTGATTTATTAGCCTTAAAGCCTGGTACTCTGTTCGAAGTTGTGAAAAACCTTCATTATTTCGCGTGAAAAATTTGACATGTACTAAGTGTAGCCCAACTCGCGGTTCTTTTTTTAATTTCTCGCTTTTATTGCTTGAAACTATGCAACATTGTTAAAATTCCGTGCGAAAAAAGTACTGCTCATATTGTTTCGCAGCTAAACTAAAATGATGCCAGACTAATTTTGCATGGAAAGACATGATTTTACGTGTTTTTCACAACAAGAACAGAGTACTAGTTTTGCGAATTTATTTCGCAAATATTTCATACCAAATACTTTTATATGTAGTTTGACAGCATTTCGCACGAAATTGTGAACAGAGTACCAGGCTTAAGACGGATACCCCCTGAACTTTAATCTGCTTCATATAAATACATTCATTTATATACATTTCGCTCACTTTCCAGCACTGATGCATGTTTGTCTGTAAATACTTCACATTTTCTACCATAGGTAGATTCTACATACGTATGTACATACATATGCATGTGTATGTAGGCATGCACAAATGAGTACAAACAAATCTATGAATGAACTTTTGTATATACAATATCCTACACAAGGCAGATGCAGATACGATAGTTTGTAAATGAATAGGTTCATATGTACATACATATATAGGTATGTATATACATACAATGTCCGTATGTATACATTTTACATTCATATAGGAATGTACATATGCATATGTATGTATGTGTATCTATGTAAAATAAGTATATAATACCAATATATACATACATACATATATAAGTATGTATTTATGAACATGCATACGCATGCATAAGCATTTGTGTGGAAAAACGACCGAAGCATTTATACATGCCAACATACCCACTTACATATACACACATATGTACATATCGTCGGTTGGTTTCTGGTTTGCTGCAGACATAATGTATTTTGAATATACTGTGCCGCAAGCCAGAAACCAACAGACGATATGTATTCATTTATATAAGAAGCCGATTGATGTTCGGCACTCTGGTGCTACTTTGGGCAGCTCAGACATATGTATGTATCCATACATATGTACATATTACATGTATACATATACATACATATGTAGATGTGTGTCTATGTGCATACCAATCATATCTACCCAACACATAATGGAAACATAGAAAAGAAAAGCACATTAACATCACAAATGCACATTCCGAAAAATGTAACAATATCATATATATATACATATATGTATGTACATACATACATATCCTATTGTTGAGATTGAGAGAGCGTTAAATATTTGAATGAATGATGAACGAAAACTTGTGAATCAAGTTGTTAAATGTGCCTGCTATTACTAGGTTCCCACGCGGCAATTTTAGTTAAGCCACTTTTGTGATTATTGATCTGTTTATGTTCGGTTTTAATCGAAATCGCAACAGCATTTTTTAAATCTTTCGATTTTCGAATTCATATTAGGTATTTTACAATTTTTATTATTTGATTTTTATCAAGCATTAATAAGGATTTCAGAGTGTATGTGCATTAATTTGTATAAGAAGCCGATTGATGGTGAAAATGTAGGTACTGAATCGCTTTTGACACAGTACTACTTTCTAATTATTCCTCATACAATACTTTGTGCTATGACATTTAGCATGTGCTTGTCATTAAAAATCTACCAGTAACACTAAAATAATTGACTACGTAGTGAGACTAAGTAGTTCCTATGGGAACATTGAGATACATATGTACCAACTATACATTTACTGGTACATTTCTATACCCTACGTACCTATGTACATACACCAATTTACATAAAAATTTATGTAGGTATACAGAAATACACCACATCTGGGGGAAATAACGAAATATTTCAATGATGTTTGAATGGAAATACTTTAAAATATCGAACGGTGTCGAATGCTGTAATTTGACACCGGTTTTCTCTCTTTCTTTTATACTGACGAATAGAAGAGAAATTGTAGACAATGAAACTACTACTAGAATTTTAGTCTTGACATACCTACAGACACTTGTACCCAGTCTGACTGCAGGGTTGGTATTTACACGTGTATACTCAGATATGTATGTATGTACATATGAACACATTTTCTTTAGATACATACATACATAGTATGTTCACATTCTACAAATCAAGGTGAATTAATAGGTACCTATGCATTGGGAAAAAAAATGATCATAACATAGATATGACACATACACATCGTGTGAACGCATTTTAATAGACACGCATCTACAGTATAGAATCTACAGCCAGTAGTCCACCAAATCTAAAGCATGGACACATGAATGGAATGTCAAACTAGCAGACAGATGAACAAACAACTATCTAATTAAGAAGTAAAAGCAAACAAGCCCAACAAATTTTCAATACTACAAAAACCCAACAACAATAACAACACACACACAACATTGAGACATTGAGAAGAGTCAAAACTTGAGTTTCTCAAGCGTAGACATCGACGCGGACGTCGCTGTTGTCGCTATTCATGTCTTCCTTCTACACTTTTTGTTATTGTTTTGTTGTTTTATTTCCTAAACTTGTATTTGACCAGTGTGGCCAGAAAATGATTGATATAATGGTTAATCGGTAAAAATTTATGCTATATTCTACAGAAGAGAAGTACAGGCAAATCTCGGTATAACGGATCTTGCTTTAACGAAAATCTTATATAACGAATGTCCAACATGTTACATGTTCGTCAAATCGACGATTGATCTCTGTGCAGCTTGCACTAAATGACTGAAAATTCCAACCAAACTAAGTTTATTTTTAGTTTTAAGTGTCAGTTTTAAAATTTTAGCAAATACCTGAAATAATTTTTCATTTAAAATATTGTTTTTTGTGATTTTTTTTACTAGTTTAAAAAAAGTAAAAAAAACCTTGTTTAATAGAAATAAAAACTAAATTGTTTTTCTAATTAAACCAAAATTTTATGTTTTTTTAATTGGGAGCGTTTGGGGCCAGATAAAAAATACACTTCGTCGATTCGACGAAGAAAGTGCGTCTAGAGTTAAAATTCTGCTAAATGCCTTTCTGACAGAATTTATTTAAAATAAAATATTTTATTTTTAATTATTATTTTTCGAACTTAATTTGTTTCTATATTTATGATTTATGTAATTTGGCTTAAAAAGCGATACGAACTTTAGCCCGTTTAAATCATAAATATAAAAATATTTTATATTATATTATTATAGGTACCTACCTGCTTACAGGTTTAAAAATAAGAAAGTGCGTCTAGGGTTAAAGAATTTATTGCTTGTCATTTAATGAAAATGTCAGATCTAGCTAACTAGTAAAAATACCAAAATGGCAACAATGTATTTGACGGACACATCCATGCATACATGTGCACATGCATAAGTATGTATGGATGTAAGTACGTAAATACACATATTATTAGTATTCCATTTTACATACACTAACTAAAAAACACGCACGCCCGCGAGAGCTCCCAAACGAATACCGTACTCAAAAGAGAATACCAAAAATGAAAAAAACAAATAACGATGTGAAAAGGAATACTTAAAAACTGTACAAGAAAAACAAACAATAGTGTACTGTGAGTAAACGACAAGAATTGAAAAATATTTCGTATTACATACTAAAAGGAAGAGGAGGACGGTAATGTGCTGCTGCATACAGCACAGTACACAATAGTTACAACAAAAAAAAATAATAATAGAAACTAGTAGGTATCAAAAATATATTTGAAACAGACTGGATTTAAAAATGTACATACTTACATATGTATGTATGTGTGTACCACGCAATGGTACAATGGTATCAATGTGTAGTTGCCAGACGTATGAGTGTACATAATATAAAAACGTCTAATTTATGGTTGTGTTCTTCATGAACGAACTATTTCAGTTGAACGATTCTGACTTCATCACTGTAATCTTTTTTATAGTTCATCGTTTTTTCAAAATTGTTGGTCAACGTCAGAATCGATATTAAAGTTAACACCAATGTTTAAACATAAATTAATTATGAAGTCTGACACATACGAGTATGTATGATCCAGCAAGATTACTTATGATCAGGGAAACCGCAAATATGCATGTTTTTCTTGTGCGACGTATTAATGCGGATATAAGATATTTATCCGTTTCAGAACTTGTTATGAATTTTGGTATTGATTTGTTAGTGCATATTTTACTCTTTATAGCAAGTTTTTGCATATTTCAGTCTTATAAATTATTTTTAGCATATTTTAAAACATATTAGAGGCTTTTAGGGCATATTTTGATACATTATGGACTGTATTTTTTTCATTTTAAAATGTTTACAAGTCATTTATCTGTCAAGCAAAATTTGTATTTCTATTTTTAATCACCTAAATCTCATTTCCAATTTATACATATTTCTTATTTATTACGCCGTTGTTATGGAAGTTAGTTTCAATAAAAATTTGGTTTTTTGCTTGTGACGAAACGCACTATGGCCTGATTAAATGATTGTCAATGCATAAAATATTATTTAGGTGTGACAGGTAACGATTTTTATTTGAAAAAAAAAATAGTTGAATATTTTTTTTATGAATAAAAATCTTGTCTTATTCATCCAAAATACATTTAAGTCTTAATTCTGATATCGTGACCTCTTTTGAAGTTGAACTTAATTGTAACGGCCGTATCAAAAAAAAATTAATTTCTACTATTTGCTTTAGTCAAAATTTATATTGCAATTTTGTTTTAAAGTAGTAGTAGTAAACACAAATAATATTTTTTAATACTGCAATTATTTTTTGGTAATTTTTTTATTGTTTCCTTTTTTGTCTTATTTTATATCCAAATTTAATTGAATTGTTGAATTATAAATATATTTTCATTTCCAAATGAAAGAATTTATTTTATATGTAAGAGCATATTTTGGATGTTTTTGTGCATATTTTCAAGTTTTTGGTGCACATTGAAAGCTCATAAAAAACCTTCTTTAGAGCATATTTCTGGTTTCCCTGCTTATGATGATTCAAACCTAAATAATCGGAATCGTTTATAATAACGAAAAGAAAAAAAATCAGATCTTTCGTTCAATCACTCTGCGGAGTAAATAAAGAATGATGAACTATGAACGAAGTGTACGATTCATTCTATTGTACTAAGGAACGGGGTTCTCAGATTTTTTCCGACCTCGTTCGTCAAATTCATTTTAAAAAATCCCTAAAAGGCAACAAAATCAATTTTTTGTAGTTTTTCGTAATATATATTTAACCTCCGACCAAAAAAAAGGGATGTTATAAGTTTGTAGTATGTGTCAATACATCTCGACGGCTAGACCTATTTTGATTTAGTTTTTTCTATTTGATATTTGATTTGATCGAGAGGGTTTTTAGCTGTTTTAAGAAAAAAACGGTCCAGCCGCTCAGAAGATATCACATCCTTTCTAGATATATTCGGAGGTTTTTAATTTTTGTTATATATTTTCAAGGAAGTTTTGGACAAAAATAAAAAAAAAGGAATTTTTGATGACATACATATGTACATATGTATGATGAACGAGTAAGGAAAATAAAGCCCAAATTAACCGGGCAGACTCTTATCTCATGCAAATGTGTATGTATATTAAAATTAAAAAGAATACATGTACATAGGTATGTATGTGTGTATGTATATACCTATGAAGCTATACAAAAAATTGTAGGAGGATGGATATTAAATCATTCTACGAATAATTCTAAAGCAAGATTTCTAGTATTAATATTTTTTTTTGCAAATTTCATATTTTAGTTGTTTTTACTACTTACATATTAATATTGTTTGGTATTTTTTAATTAACTTTTTATTTCTTTTTGTGATTATAGGTAGATTATTGCTATTTTAATGAATGTTAAATTTTTTTAATTTATGGATGTGCATACATACAAACATACATATGAATTTAACAAATAATAAATTTTTAAAAATATATGAATACATACATAGATACTTATATATTCATATCAATTTCTTAAATTATTCAACGTTTCCAGAAACTGCATTTGCATACATATGTATATTTGTAAACTATTGTACGTAAAGACGCAAGACTCGTCAGAAATAAAATTGTCCTTAAACATCGAACAGCAAATACATTTTCCATGATATCCAAATTGACAGTCGAACTTTAGATTCGTCACGAATAATTTTTTTTTTCAGCATATTTGCTGTGACGAGTGCGGAGAAGTGCCCCAGTATTTGAAAATGTACTGCTACGTACAGTTTTAAGTTTGATGCATTTAACTAAGTTTGTTTAAAATATTTACTTGAATATTTTAGGTGAGGATAAACACTCCCTTTGACATTTTCTACCAAAAGTTGCCAAGTTCTTGGTCAAGTTCAAACTTGTTTGAAAGTTCTAAAAAATGGTGTCTATTTTATAATTATTTACATATGTATATTAAAATCGTTCATATTTAAGGAGAAAATCGTACAGTCGTCAAAATGCTATTTTTGGCACCCAAAATCGTCAAAATAACGATATGGCAACCGTGTTCATAAGCCACATTTTAACGTGATTTTTACGTTTCTTTTTGCTATTTAAAGTTATCCATTTCTAGTGAAACACCGGATACACAAATGTATCCTTTTCCACCTGTGGTGAAAGCAGGATATTAAAAGAGATTATTAGTTATGTAGTATGTTTGTATGTGTAAAAAATCATATGGCAGCTTTTATTAATTCTCCATTACTTACATACGTACATACATACATATGTATGTATATACATATGTAGGTACATTTGTTATGTTCTTTTTTCGCTTTTTCACTTGTTTTATTCGATGGGTTCGCGAGAAAAACAACAAAACAAATTTATTTATTTTGTTTTATTATTTTTATAGGTATTGTTGTTTGCCTGCGTGCGTAAACAATGACGCATTTTTTTAGATATGAAATAAGAATAATACAAGCATACATGCATATGGATGTACCTACCCTGTAGGAAATGCGAATAGTGAAATTGTAGTGATTTACTATTTATGTTACTAATTGTCAGTAGTACTACTGACGAGGAGTACCTCAGCCAATGTAATTATCTACCTATTGATATTTAACATTAGCTTGTCATTGAAAATCCACCAGTAGATTTCAGCACTATTGACGAGGTAGTTCTTTTACGATCATATGGAGACATTTAGACCGAAGATTCACCAGTACATTTTAGTGACCCTCGTCTGCAAAATATTATAGTATTCTAATAAAAACATTTCTGAAACAAATTGTAACAGCCAATCAGAAACGGCACCGACGCCATTGACTGCACAGCATAAAAAAACAGAACTGTTGACTCTAATGTACGAGGTCTGATCAAAAAATAACGGTTATTTTAATTTTTTTCTAAAAGTATTTATTTATTCATCAATAACTATCTTGTCCCCTTCAAAGTAATCCCTCTCAGATATAATACACTTATGCCAGCGTTTTTTTTTCAATCCTCAAAACACTTCTGAAATGCGCTTTTTGGTATTACCAACAGCTCCTGTTTCGATTTTTCTTTTATGTTCTCAATCGTAGCAAAACGCTTTCCTTTTATAGATGTCTTCAGTTTTGGGAAGAGGAAAAAGTCAGCGCGGGCTTAGTCCGGCGAATACGGTGGTTGAGGCATGATAACGGTTTTGTTTTTGGCCAAAAACTCACGCACAAGCATCGATGCGTGAGCTGGTGCGTTATCATGGTGCAAAATCCATGATTATTTTTTTTCCACAATTCTGTGCGTTTCAGACGAATTGATTCGCGCAAACGGCGCTTAACTTCAAGGTAGTATTCTTTATTGACCGTACGACCTTTTGGCAAGACACCACGCCATCGCAGTCGAAGAAAAAGTTAGCAAAACCTTCACATTTGACCGAACTTGACGTGATTATTTTGGTCTTGGCTCTTCCGGAAGCTTTCATTGGGACATTTGGTTTCAATGTCATAGCTATACACCCATGATTCGTCACCAAACGACACAGTCAACATTTCAAATGTCCTTGTGCATTTAATTTCATTTTTTACACAAAACTTAATACAGTTTCTTTGATCCATATTTTCGAATAGTAAAAAACCGAAGAGCAAACAAAAACACGACTAACCTTTTTATCTGTCAAAAACAAACTGACAGTCCAAAATGGCTGATATTGCCAACATATGTATATAACAGACATGTGTACCAACATAACAGAAAAAAAATGCGAAAATCGCACATACATAACTCACGAAATTTGAAAATAACGTTTATTTTTTGATCAGACCTCGTATCTCTACTCGGCGCATAAAAGGGAAGTTATCGACATCTCAATTAGTGCAATTGTCGCTAGAGGAAAGTTTGTTGACATAGGTTGAGACATATGGTTCTATGGCCTAGAATCTAGGCTGACTAGAGGGTATTTACATACATGAACTATGTATTGTATATACATACATATGTGCATACATATGTGTGTATATTATTTATATGTTTTTATGTATGAATATTTATATGTGCAACTTATAAAAAGCAAATAACAGGGCTACGAAAAAAATTAGATCCTATTTGAGTCACGATGTATGAACTCAGCATTTATTGTAGTATGCACATATTTACTCGTGTGTATATGTATTTACACATGTTGTAAGTAAGTAATAGGTACCTATGTAGAATACTTATACATCACAAATGTAAAGTTTACATTGTAAACGCACAACATGCATATGCATACCTATATGTACATGCATCCATACAGATCTCTCCTTAATTGCAACATGATCGTGACTCAAAAAAGCTGGTTTTAACGAAAATGATTTAACTTGTGGTTATTTCAAAATTATACAGCGTGAGTGAGTACTGACTCATTCTGAAGATACCTATTCACGTTGAAAAACTGAATAGTGTTTAATACCTATATAAAGTGAGTTGTCACTCGTCTCTGAATAACCTTTAAGTTAGCTCAAAACCCGACAGGAATATTAAAAAATTAAATAAAAATGTTTAACAATTAGGTATGTGATAATAAGGAAAAATTGCTTAAGTGTAATTTAGCACAATTTCGGGAGAGCACTTTTAAACTTTAACAGCCTTATGCATAACGAAAAACTTCATGCCACTTACATACATAGCAGCATAAGTGGCAAAATTTAACAAAATAAATCCAGCACTTTTTCTATTTCTTTTGCTATTACTTTTTCATTCTATGGCAACACTGGTCGAAATAATTGTTTATTTCACTTCTCGCTTTTATGATGAACTTATTTTATTGTTCTTGCTGTCATGTGAAACACTTACATACATATTTCATCTGATTTAATTTTTATTGAAATTAGGGCGCGCCTACACAACATTTTTTGCCCATAATTTATGTTCATTGCACTATGCAACGCCCACAAAAAAGGGGTGTAAGTATGTATGTATATAACATACATACATATGCACATCCATACATAAGCAAGTGCATAGATTTCACACACACAAATGTACTTACATGCCTCGTTTTAAATTAAGCGCGTTTGGAATAACATATGTGTACGTACACACATACATAAACATATGTATGTGTATATAGTTAAGTGAAATGCAAAATCAGGCAACTACCTATACGTTTTTAAATTTTAGAGAGAGAAAAAACTAAACAAAATTATATAAATGACTGAAGTAAAATTTTTTATTTTCATTTGTAGTTCGCCTGATTGTTATGAAAAAGTTTTGATAATTTGCAGGGACATGTATTTGAATGTAATAACCAATAATTAATTAAATATGAGATTTTGAATTTTTTGTTACTTAGGTGATTTTGCATTCCAGCTGACGATATGTTTTACTCACTAACTGGTACATACATATGTATGTATGTATGTATTTAAGGTGTATCAATGCTTACCTATCGATAAATGCATTTTACATTAACAAGTGCTTTAAACATTGGTATTTTAACCGGTTTCCGGTTTTTATATACTTACATACATACATACGTTTAGGTATTTTGTTTACTCTTGAACTGACAAAACATCACATTTCATACAATCGTAAATAAACATCACAACTAACTAACTGGTATGTACGAGTATTTACTTGCTTAAGAGATATGAATTTTATACTCGTAACTAGAAGATAAATATGTACCTACATGTACAATTAATTTCTTTTTATAAAGAAATTTTAGATTTCTATATAATTTAAAACGAATTTAGATATGTGTATACATACATACTTACATAGATACATATATATGTACATACATACATATCCAATAAAAACTACTTGGTGGTAATGTATAAAATAAGCACTTATTACACTTAAATTCATATGTATGTGATTTAAAAAAATCACAAATGTTTGCATAGGGATCTCCCCAGGGGGTGTGTCACTGGCATATGTGGATCGGCCCTCCAAAATAAGTGGGGGTCGGTCATACATTTTGACTTGATTGAGGAACTCTAAATGGGCCAAAGTGAGATTTTTCAAAATTTGACACATCGGATCAATATCAAGAAAATTTGACCTTTCGGATCAAAATTCGGGACATCAAAATACATTTTAGAGGCATGGCTCCTTCAACAAAGTTTCTTATTTTGATCCCTAGAATACGATTTCCTTGTAATTTGAGCGATTTTTTTGTCTCCATACAAATCGACCCGCCCTAGTGTAAGTAGTTATTTAACTTTCATCTGGAAGACTGTGTTATGGTCAGGTAAGGCGAAGCAAATTTCGGTCTCCGATTCTTCTATAAAGAATCCGTGGCAGCAAACTCCCACTGTAGTTTTTTTTCAAATTCATTGTTAAGATTATTTATTTATTACTCGTAAAACTTAAAATGATATAAACCCCACATATTGGGATTTATTTAAAAATAATTTTCAAAATTTTTCGTGAGACATGCCCAGAGAATGAGGCCGATGTATAATTTTGGTCGGCGGCGTCAAGACCTAATCGCGCAAATCGGCGGCGGCTGAGACTGATGGGCATTGCTGTGGCAATGATGGGAATTGCTATAGCAATTCATTGCCACTCTTTGGATGTGAGCCTATCGGCTTCACTCTCTGGACATGCCATCGGCCGGTTTTTGGAGATAAAGGATGGATAAATTTGAGGTTAGGAAGTAAATTGGCTGTCAAATGATGAAATATCAAGAATTGAGCTGTCATACTTTGACATTTGTTAAGTAAAAAGTTGGGAAATTTTAACCATGGAACGCTACACTATTGAATAAAAAGAATTTTAACTGTGAAAATTTACTATCAAAATGGTGAAAATCACTTCATAAAATTCGAGAAGCTTTTTCTGGGCTCACGGTACTGTTGCTGGCAATATACCAAAAAATATGCTATTAGTGGCCGTAGTGATGTAAACATAGCCGCTGTACAGCAAAATGTTGAGAATAAGCCTGGAACAACAACTCGTCGACGTTCACAATAATGGGGCATCAGCAAGACACTTTGCGCAACATTTTCCATAAAGATCTTTATCTTCACGCTTATAAAGTTCAACTCGTTCAAGAATTAAACCCGGCCGGCCATTGTTTGCTTTGAACGTTTGTGAATTGGCTATTGGTCGCGTAATTCCACGATTTGGCAATGTCAATTGGCTGCCGCGCACATGTGATTTAGCGCCGGTGGATTATTTTCTCTGGGGATATTTAAACGATCGGGTTTACGTGAACAAACCAGAAACAATTGACTCTGTGAAAGAGGAATATAGACCTTGCATTGAAGCAATAAGCGAAGTTTTGTTGCAAAGTTTGAACCACATTCTGTAAAAAGAGCGAACATCCGTCGACGTTCTAAAGGTGGACATTTGCCCGACATCATATTCCATTCTTAATTCCCATATTTATACTTTACATTGGCATCAATAAAACAAATTTGTAAAAAAGTGAGTTCTAAACCAATTTACTTCCTAACCTTAAATTTGCCCACTATTTACCATGGAGAAGGCATGAGAAGCGAAGCCGGTTTTGGGATTTACTTTTATTTTTACCAAGAGCAAACTGCGTCGCTACTTTGGGTTGTCTGTCACATCCTTCGGCAGGAATCGAACCAGCGACCCTCCGACTATTCGACTAGTATACTGTCTAAAGGCCAAAAGGGCACTCAGTGCTAAAAAATTATGTGTGTGAAGATAAATTTAAATTTAACTAGCAGAGACAAAAACCAAAAAATTTTACAGAGCTCAATTTCAAGGTAACAGAGCACTGTTAAGCACTTAACAGTCCTAGTACAATAAAGGAACATTATTTCGGTAGC
The DNA here is from genome assembly GCA_905220375.1 of Tachina fera. NCBI lineage: Eukaryota > Metazoa > Arthropoda > Insecta > Diptera > Tachinidae > Tachina > Tachina fera. The sequence goes on from LR999963.1 coordinate 186,535,474, forward strand.
GAAATCTAGGAACAGGACTTATGCTATATACCCAAAAAGTAATGGAAATTATGGTCCGAGATCTGAATAATGAATTTATACTAATGGAATATATAACAGATATATCAATAACACAGAAAATTAATTTTAAAAAGGTCCTATTTTGTAACGAAAATGGGTCATTGTAGGAAATAGGAGATGAGTACATATATCCCACTATATGTAAATGGTGCTCCTGATGGCTCCTTAAAGAGCAAATCAAGTTGCATATCTGTAACCATTTTGGGACTTTCGAAAAATGAGTTTAAAAAAAGTCATGTTTCTGGAGAATATTATTGGCCACTGTGTGCTCCTGATGGCTCGTTAATCAGCATTAAGCAATAAGATTTGCATAGTGTAAATTAGAACTTTAGGAGCAAACTTTACAATAACTTAGTGATGTTCTACAGCGTTCTGTCCCAACTTGAGTGGATTTTTTTTAAAATAAAATACAATATTTGAACAGAACTCAATGATGCAGCGCATGATATGTATGCATGCTTAGCAAAAAGGTTATTAAAACAAATTGCATTTTTCAGCGCCGTTTTTAAACTTATTGACTTCCCTCGTATGTATGTATATGGATCACACTAAAAATAAATCTGGTTCTTACTTTTACTTTCAAGGTGGGTTTCATATTAAGTACCAGCCAGTGTTTTGATACACATTCAGAAGCATTTCTTTATGTTAAGAAAAAGAGAAAAAAGAATACAATAAAATTCTCTTAAGACCTTAAGGATATTTACGATTCAAGTATCACTACTATGGTTGAAAAATTTTATGATCTTATAAGTCGTTTATTTGGGCATTAACACTAATTTTTATTACGTAAAGATTTATTGTGCAAATTATTTAATGAAGCAAAATTCGTACTGTATGTAGGTATTTGTGTTATTTTCGTTTTAGAGAGACACACCATGTTTGGTTATAAACATAACTATTTCTTAAAGATTTGAAGAATATAAAAAGAATACAATTTAAAATAAATGATTAAATATTGTGATTTAAAGAATTTAAAAAGAAAACAATTTAAAATAAATTAATAAATATTGTGAGGCGGCTTCGTCGGCGCTTCTTAAGTAAAATTTTTCTTTTCTAAGGCCCCTATCATGGATCTCAACTAAATTCAGTTTGGTCATCTAAGATTCGACCAAACTTATACACGACCAAACTGTGTTTTAGTATTATGAACAACAACTGTTTTTTAGTTGAAATTATCATCGCATTACCAATTTAAAATATCAAGTTTGACAGAAGGCAATAATGATTTTTATATCACACCAACGTGTTACTAGAAAAATCCAACCCCAGACCCAACTACTCAACGTTTTTCTCAACCAAACTTACACAGACTTGTAACTGACAATACCAAAACACAACTAAAACGTCAACTGTTAATTTGGTTGAGAATGTCAATGCAAATTCCAAGTTTCATGTTTTAATATTTTGTAGTGGTCAAAAATTGTTAAAGCCCACTGCACAGGGATATTAAATGGAACAAGTACATGAAACTTTGACATTTAACTGGTATTCCAGAAGATTTTTATTATTCATATACACCCTTTTCGGGCCAAATATTGGACGACAGACTACTACAATCATGAGGCGAACGTTCTTAAGGAATATGCAGACGGACCCAAAGTCAGACTTGGAAGGAGAAATATGAGTATTAATACCCAGTTTCTAACAAAGAATAAAGCTCAAGCTACACAATCAGTCCCAGTGAAAAAAAATGGAAGTCATTCTAGTGGAACTACATTTTCATTGCTTCCAAAAAATCGATATTTTTAATTTGCCGAGAGTGAGCAAAAAACCATGTAGAAGCTTACTTTAGACATACAAAACCTTGTAACTCTTCCATAGTGTTGGAAAATACTCACCAGAATTTAAAAAAATTTTTTTTTAAAGAAATTTATGAACTAATTTTAGTCTAAAATTTAAAAGTTATTTGCTTCAATTTACATGAAAACACTGTTTCGGGCTTAAATTCGTATAAAAAGAAACGACTTGGTAAAATAGGTAACTATTTACCATTTTTCCTAGATGAAAATATTATTATAGAACACAAAAAAGGGAATTTTTCTTAATATCGCTTCCAATTCAGTGACCAGGCATCGAAAAAGAGAACTTCTTGCAATGACAACCCCATGTAAAAATCATTAGATCGGATCGAAATTTTGACTACTTCCGCATCGCAAACTCTACATTTTCATGACTTTTTTGGAGTCTCTTTTTTTACTGGGGTGTAGGTATTTTAGAGTGGTAATGTCAGCTGACGGAATTTCAATTAGAGTGTGTTCTATTCTGTTCAAACAAAATATCTGACATTAGCTGTTTTGGTATACCAAGACTATCAGGCCAATTATGAATAAAATTCCGCGTGAGATTTCTTAATTTTCCAATTAGAATTTTTTGTTTTTCTTATTACTTATTTTTGATTGAAATTGTACCCCGTGAGAAATCTCACGTGGAATTTTATTTATAAAAGAGAAAAAAGAAAAAGAAGTTATGTCAGATCAAGACAAATTCATAACAGGTGATCGATCTCATGTCAGCACGTAATGATCAGCTGTTAATTTCTCTGGTTCCTAAAGTTTTTGACAACACGAAATTACATACATGTTTTTGGGGCATTGCTTCATTTTACCTATATATAAAAATGTGTAAATTCGTCTTGTCTTACGATAGAATTAGTCGATTCGTATCGTGCTACTTTTGAATTGGTCGTATCGTTTAATTCTGTATGTTAGTTAGTAAAAACGTAAAACAAAATATATAACATAAATTAAACATGTTGCTTTGTATTTAATACGTATTAAAGTCCTGCACAAAATCATTTATGAGACTTTTCAAGACATGAGAAATTTTTCAAATGCGTTACTACAGCGAAATATTCTAAAACAAACGATAAACCACACTGTTAGCAAGGCAAACTACTGATACAAATGTCTTGCCAACAGTGTTGTTTAGCGTTTGTTGTAGAATATTTCGCTGTAGTAAAGCATTTGAAAAATCTCTCATGTCTTGAAATGTCTTGTAAATGGTCTTGTGCAGGGCTTTAATGCGTATTAAATAAAAAGCAACCTGTTTAATTTATGTTACAGATTTTGTCAGCTGATTCGTCAACTCACGATTCGAATCGAATAATTCAACCATTAAGCTGTGTTCACATTATATGTATTTGTCTTATGGAATGTTACTCTTTTTTACACATGGTATTTTCTGTGTACGTCAAAATCTGCATTTTACATATGGTTTATAATTTTTGTGTTCACACATTTGTATGTTATTTACATTTGACGTAACCTATAAAGGTAAACAAATGCTTACTTTTGTTAATGCCTTTTAAGTTTTTTCTTTCATTTTAAGGTTTTAATCTATTAAGGGCCATTATTATAACTTGACGTTAGCTCAAAGTAGGATGTTATTGGATGGATAAACACTTTTTCATTATTACAACTTCATTTTAACAAAAAATTAGCGATAAACTAAAGACAAGTTGATCCTACCAGTAACTTTTATTGTGAGGTATAGTCATTTAAAGTTGCCACATTTTCGCCACTTGCCACACTTTCTACTTTATAATACAAAGTCAAATTTATCTGGTCAAAATATTATATAAAACAAAAGCAATACAACACAAAACACATAAGAATAATAAAAAAACAAAAGAATTGACAAAAATATTTTCATTATGTTTGTAATTTGACAAATAAACAAAAGCAAGTTGCCACTAATCATTTTTAACACACAATATCCACAATATCCACAGAAATGTTGCCACCAACCAAACATTTTATTATTTATTTTATCGGACAGTTGTAATAATGGAAAGTTTTAAAGGTCACTTTATAGTTCAGTTTTGCTAAAGTTAGGAATAACTATCCGAAACTTGATCGTTAAGTCATAATAATGGCCTTAAATCCATTTTACTTTAATTTATTTTACAATTTTATTCAATTTTTAACGCCACATACACTTGCTTTATTTAAAACCAGATCATGTCAGATGCTTTGTCACTTGAAAATAGAACATCCTCTAAATCAAAATTGTCGTTTGTAGTGCACACAGAGACATAACACATGATATTGTTTAAAGGTGTTCCGACTATATGTACAAATTTACCATGTGAAAAAGTGACATTCCACACGACATACATATGTATAATGAGAACACACATTTAAGGCCCAACTATAATATGAATAAGCGAACTTAAGCAACTGTGCGGTTACATATAAAACGTATGTGGCAAACTCGTCAAATGTCATTTGCTTAAGCTAAGTGCCAAACTGAACGCACATTCCGTACGGAAAACACTGTTTGTGCATTTTTTAAACTCAAGCATACAGCATCAGAAAATATTCATTGATTTTAAATATTTTTTATTGTTTCTTATTTTAAACTTAGAAAAGAAAGCACTTTTATTTTCATTCTTTGTTTTACAATACACATAAACATACATACACATGAGTTTATTTTTGTATGTTCATTGTTGTACTTTTTAGTAGGCAAAACAAATAAAACAAGTAATAAAGTGGTGGATATAATTATATGTGAATTTTTAATAGATTAGGACATTCCAAGAAGTTAATTTGATTGAATTGCATTCATTTAGTAGTTATAAGAAGAAACAAAATTTAAAAAAAAATTGTGAACAATACCTATGTATATGTGCAGCTGTGGCTAAATAATACTTAACTCCTTGTAAGTGCATTGTGGCCACCTAAAAGTCACATCTGAATTGCTTAAGTATTTGACAGACTTATCGTTAAATTCTGGCATTAGCTTAAGCCACCTTATTCATATTATAGTTGGGCCTTTAGTCTGTAAATTCGTAATTTTGACAGACATACTTACATATGTATGTACATATGTGAAGTTACATACGAGTTGCCAAATCAAATGTAATATACATATGTATGTAATTACATGTCGTGTGAAACCAGCTCAAGCAGGACTAACAAGAGTAATAAAACTGACGATTTGACTAAATGGCAAAAAAAAAAAAACAAAGCACACAAAAGAAATCAACCCACCAACTTACACTTACCTTTGTTATGAATGATGATAAAAATTTTAGCTTTGTTTGGTCCTTAACAATACATGAAGAATGTGATGTGTAGTTTGTTGTTTGTTGTCTGTCTTGATCTTTATTTTCGTTGTTCGCTTAAACTTCTTCTTGTTGTTTGTCTTAATGTTTGTTTATGGTTGTTTATGACGTTGTTAACTTCACACATCTCAAATTTATAGCATTTTTAAGAGTTGAACACTTCATTAAAATAATTTTACATACTTCATGCTAAAGACAAAACTTATTCGCAACTTCTTAAACTCTTTCACGTAAATTATGTGTGATTCAATTTGGAATTTTTTTACGAGTTTTGTTTTTGTTTTTGTTGTGTTGTTTATTTTATTTATTATTGCCTATAACTTATTTAATTCTTTATTATTCATTTATTGATTTCATAAATTTCTTAACTGTAGATTTTAATTTTTACATTCACTTGTTATTTTTTTTTCTTATTTTCTTTTTGTTTTATTTTTTCTTTTGCTTTTTTATAGGTAGGTATTTTGGTTTTTGTTTTGTTTTAATTATTAATTATTTATAACCAATCTAAATGCACACATTTATTTATATAAACACTTATGCATACCTACACGTATGTACATACATACATCTGTACACACACATACATACTACATACATTTTCATAGCATAAACATAAAATAGAAATAAATTTGTATTGTGTAGACTTTTTTTCTTCTTATTTTTAGAAAAAGTGTATTTTCGTAAGACTGTATAGGTAGGTATGTATATGAAGGCAGTTTAAAAATTTAAAAGGAAAAATTATTTTTAAAAAACTCTAACAAATGATGACTCAGACTATCTATCACTGATTGACAAATTTAAGGTTCAATTAACCAAAGTTATGCGCAACACTGTATTTGATTATAGCTGACTCGCCTTAACCCCATTTCGCCGTAATCATAACAGCTGTTTGCTGGTTAACGTACCTTTTCACAATGTATGGTTAAGAGTTAACGTGAACTTTAACTGACAGTTCTTCATACAAAACTTGCCGTTAAAGTCCCTGTTCTCTTTTAACCATACATTGTGAAAAGGTACATAAGACATATTTGTTGTTGCACTTCTGAAATGAATAAACATATGAAAACATAAACAGTTTATTATGGTTATGGCAGCTCTAACAGGTGAAGCAAATGTATATATTTGTGGTTAAGGCACGTTTGATTGAACCTTTATTTCTTATTCAATATATTCCTATGCCTGTTGAGAATTATACATGCAGAAATTTCGAGAAAACTGTTGAATTCAGTTTAACTGTTGATCTTTTCATTGCACATTCGAATAGGTAGGTATATGAATTTTTATCCGATTTAGATTGCAGAGAAAGCTGAAAGGTGCGTTTAACAGGTGTCAGCAGCAAGCTCAGCTGAGTGTTTTCTAAAAACCTACAAGTCTTGTAATACAAGTAAAATAGTTTTAAAAATATATTTTTTATATGATATACTGATTTTATATTTTAAATGCTATTTGGATATATTATATGGCCGGCGCTAAGGCGCCGCTGGCCAGGATTCGCAGGTTTATATGCAGAATCCCTTATTTTATTAAAACAATGTGCCGATTTAAGGCATGAAATAATTCTATCTTTATTTCTGACTTATACTGCCTTAAATACTATTTTACAAAAATATTCTTACACAACTAGTAACCTACATAATCATACATTTAATTCATCAAAAACCCTTTTCACTAATTCAGCAGTTTATTGCAATTGCCAAATATTCAAGCTACAAAGTATTTGTTAGTTTATTAATAAAAGTTAGTGTGTCAGTACGATCAATGAAAATTGATCGTTTTGTTCCGTTTGTTTTTTCTTTTAAAAAGCAAAAGAAACAAAAGAAAATAAAAGGGGACAAAAGGTGCGTTCAGACGATGCTACACTACAATGAAAATAATAAGGGTTTTCATGAGATTGTTCAAAAGACTCGCGAACTGTGCATTAGTGCATTTTTACAATCTCGTAAATAAAATGTCAAAAATTTTATAGAAATTTATTTACACAAACCTGTTAAGTTTGCCCAATAATTTTGACTCGTAAATTTAAGCTGAGCAATTGTGCATTTTGTAAACAACAACTTCTTGATTTTTTTTTTGCAGTTTTTACGAATTTTCAGACACACACACACACACTTTATTATTTTCATAGAAATATATAAACATGTTTTTAAATTAAAAATTGCTTAACATTTTCTTATATTATTTTTATTAAATTAAATTTTTGACGTTTTTTAAAATTTACATAAATTGTTTGCGCAAAAGTTCAATAGGGGCGTCATGAAACTAGTTTCGCAAGTTTGCCCAATCGCATAAATGGCAATTTTAAGATAGGTATCTCATGAAAACCCATAATATATTTTCACAATTGTTTAACTTGTATTAATTCTTCAAATGCCGCTAGATGCAATTGGTGCCCTATAGCCAGATACTTACCCCCTATTTGTTATTTATTAATTAAAAATAAAATTTAAATACACAATTTAAATGTGAGAATGAGAATAATTCTCAATTTTCTCTTGCATCCTTATCAGTGGATAATTTTTTTTTAATTATAGGTACCTACGCATTTTTGCTTTGAAATATTAAATAAATCTTAAAAAATTTCAATAAATATTAAGTAAATGTATATTAATCGCGACTACTACAACTCTAAATTAAAATATAGCATAATAGGTATAAAAATATTTTTTTAAAGAAATATACCTATACATACATACATATGTACATACCTATGTATGAATAAGATAATTTTCATAATTAAGGGCACACACATATGACAGATTGTTTAATGCTTTAGTAGGATGCTTTTTCTAATCGACAAATTTTCACAATCACCCTCGCAAATTTCATTGCTATTGTTGTTTTTAATATTGTTATGATTAATTTTTTTTCTGTATTGTACCTATACATTTTCATTCTATTCTTTGTGGAATTAATTTCAATACTAACCAGAGTATGGAGTGAAGTAGCGGCTGAGCTCAATTTGCTAAATATTTATTTTTTTTATACCTATTATATTTTAAATACTCTGTGTTTATGGCTGCTGTTTTGGTTTTGTTTTTCTTATACATTTGTAATATTTTTTCTTATTATTTAGGTTGTTCCATTTGTTGTGTTCGTCATGCAATTTGAATACGTTGCAACACAACATGAACAATTAATTAGCTGCCAGATATGAAAACAGCACAGAATTTTAAAATACTGCATAAACGATTCTTGAAAAAATTACTTTCTTGTATTTTCAAAGAGAGTTTGATTTTTTGTTATTTGAAATTTCTATAAAAACTTTCGGGAGCAAGTTAGTTTTAGCAAACACCCAAAAATCCTTTAGACGTCATTTCTGGCAACATTGGCAACACGTTTCATTTATGCATTTTATTATTGTTTCTTGAATTTTTTGTTATTGTTGTTGCGGCTCTTTGTCTATCTTTTAGACCGCCTTTCTGTTAGTCTGGTTGTATGTATGTATGTATGTAATACGTATCTACTTATGTAAATATGCACACTTGTTCAAACATACATATCAACATATCGTCACCGTAAATGAAAAATTATGTATGTATGTACGTGTAAGATTACTTTTTGTTTTTTTACGAGATTGAAAATCTATAAACTTGTTTAAATACAGTTTGTCTAGAAAATGTTTTGACATACCTACATACCTACATAGTTAAAATCGTTTTAAATTTTGTCTTTTATCGTAAATATTTTTTCCTTTTTTGCATTATGAAATTTTTTGTTAAAGATTTCATTTTATTTACATTTAAGTGAACAAATAGTCGTAAGTTATAAACAAAATTAAAAATGAGAAGCCCGATTAAGATTTTATTCCTGACTAAAATTCACTCAAGTTCAATTATATTTAATACCTATCACGAAAAATAAAATTTTCTTTTTCCATTAAGTTATGTGTAAATTGATAATTTTAAATTCGTTTTATGTAAAGTTTTTTTTTTTTTTTTTAAGTTTGACATTGTTCAAGTGAATGAGCGATATGTATACATGAATGTATTTGGTGTTCATGTGATAGTTTTGAAATAAGAACCTTATTTTTAAAGGAAACCCCTTCTCTTGAAAAAGTCAAGCGCCTACTCTGTAACTCGAAACGAAAAAAAAAATCATTTCAGCATTTTATTTCGTTTCGAATTACTGGGTAGACGCCCAAGATTATTACACATACATATGTACTTATTTTTATCGAAATACCTACATTCCTATAAAACAGACTTAACTAATGAAAATATCGTCACCTAAAATTAAAAAATACAAAATGTGAATAAAGCTAGAGCTATCGCTAAAGACCGAATTTGTCGAAGAAATTCAAAAGAGTAGGAAAATCACTACATACAAATTGAAAAGTTTGCAGCCACAATTTCTTTGTTATACATAGAAATGCAAAATAGTGTTCAGATACTCTCCCGAGTCATAAAATTTTTGAATAGGCCTCAAAAAAAAAAATAACAATAATACTAATTATGTTAAAAGTATTACGATGTTGTTGTTACCACAACGTCAACGTGCATCTGTACATGTGTACATATGTATGTAGTATATGTACAGTTAGCCGCTAAACTCTACACACGACTTAATATTAAAAAAAAAAAATATTTTTTAAAGGAAAATCATTAGTTTCGTCAACCTTTTTTTATTTTAAAATAGAAGTAATTCAAATTAAATAAAAATATTACATTTGATTTCCGTAAAATATATTAAACAAACAAAAAATAATGGGTCTTATAGTGGTTGACGATTTTCGACTTCAAATTCGACTATTTGTAGTTGATTAAAGGAAACTAGCTAAATTTTTCTTTAATCTAGTACAATACGCCTGAGTGTCGCCACAAAACCGCCAATCACAATAAGGGGGAATAATATTCAATATTTTATCCAATTACGTAAAATTTTTTCAAATTTTAATAGCTTGTGTGTCTTGGTTTAGATCAAAAACTTCTCTAAGCCTTTTAAGCATCGAAGAAACTAGATGTTTAGTTGCTTTTGCTGGTACATTTTGTGATTATTCCTTTAAAATTTTACTTCTTTTAGATAGACGATGACCGTCAAATTTTGACGTCTCTGCTTCAAAGGAGCACATAAATAAAGGATTAAATTTAAATCTAGGGTCTGTGAAGCGTCAGTTTTACTTTATAGAGAAGCTAGGTATTCTTAACCATCTTTAAGTTGTGCTTGGGGTCATTATAATGCATAAATATGTATAGGTATATTTATCTTAAAGGTGTAATTTCTCAAAACTCCGCCACAACGAATTTATTAAAATATGTAAACAACCATGACGATCCATAATTCCATCAAAAAATTTTGATTATCCAACCCCATCAGCTGTTATGCAATCCCACACCATTACGGAGCCCCCACCATGTTTGACAGTACCCTCATACTTTTCATTTTCTAAGTCAATATTACATTTTATACATGTTTTTGGTCGTCTGTCATTTCCAAACATGTGGAAATTACGCTCGTCCGTAAAAATATCTTTCCCAAAACTAAAATTTATTTTATAATACTAAGTAAGCCACTTTCTTTAAAAAACGGCGAATTGTATTAGCTTCTGCATAATTATATATGCATATATGTATATTATTATAATTATTTTTAAGGCTCCCTTTCAGTTTTGTGCAACTCCTATTTGTATTTTCAGCAATTTCTCTTACAATTTTAAACCTAATTTTCGAAGGTCGGTAGATATTTCCTTAATTTTTTCCATTTTTTTTTAACTACTGCTAATAGTCAAAGCAAAATATTACACATGTTAAAAGAAGTCTAACTGAACACAAAATTATAAATTAAAAGGAGCTACTACATATGTATGTACCTACATATATCTGTGCTCAATACAATTCAAACCCGTATGTACACTTTTGCGGATAAGTTTAATTTTTCAGTAGATTTTATCTCGAAGCTTTAAAGTGAGTCCAATTTAATACTCATGATAGGTATACCTACCTAGGTAGGTACAATAATTTCAAAAATTAAACATTAAATAAAAATTATAAACAAAAGATATGAAATAGGTACCTAAAAGCGTATGTAGAGTTTTGAGACTAAGTGTACCTATCAATCTTTAAACTTTTAATAGGCACCAAAAATTTCTTTTGTTGTTTTGAAATAAACTATTAATGTTGTAAAGCATCAGACACTTTTTTACAATTTTTATATTTAGGAACGAACGTATTATAACACTCGTACGTCCCATTGGATTCTTCCGCATCGGCCCATTAGACTTGTCTGTATCTTGCTTATCTATTTGTGTATTTACGCCTATGTGTGTATGTACATATGTATGTAATATTGTCGCTATTTTTATTATTATTATTATTATTGTTGTTTTTGTTTTCGCCGTCGTCGCCGTATTTATTGTTCACCACACGCTACTCAATTGAAAACAAAACGCGAGTCTCACTCATACCATTACATGCCGAAGCATAGCACATAAACACGAAACAATACACACTTGTGTAGATACATGTGTACATAAATATATATGTAAGTAAGTATTTACATATTATATATTATCGACAGCCGACAACTTTTAACGAAACGTTCTAACGCGATGTAATATTCTACAAAATTATTTATTCATATCGCTCGTTTACTCAAAGAACACCATAACTCAAGATAACTTTTTTTACAGATAACAAGTTTAAAGTTTTCAATTTACACTCAAACTTAATGGAAAAAGAAAATTTTATTTTTCTCTCAAGAGTTGACTAAACAAGATAGGTATTTGTACCTATGAAATTTTTACACAATATGATGAACGAGGTGCGGATTAATTCTGCATCATTAATCACAGAATACAAGATTACGCATTCAGCTTTTGAAAACATTCTTTTTCTGCGCGACTTTGTCACTCACATCAGCCGATAAACATAAACACAATAACACAAACGCGTGTATTTGGTATAGGGCAATTTTGTTTACATTTCGATTTCTACGTCAGTTGGACGTCGTCACACCAGCGTCATGATCATTAACTCAAAAATTCTATTTTTTGAGTTATGACATTCTTTGGGTAAATGAGCGATATGTTTCCTATTTAAATATAAAAAATAATGCTAAATATGTTATAAGTATATTACTAACAAATTATTTATAAATATTCGATGATTAAAACAAAAGTATAAACATAACATGAAAATTATGCATTTTATGCGATTTTTGAGAAAATACAACTCTGATATTATTTATTATATAAAAATATTCGTGCGATTTCGTAGGATAGTGAGTTCATGACCTTCAGGAATTAATTGAATTATTTCAGTCAAAGACCAGAGTCTGTGCTGTGACCCCCACACTGCTACAAAAGCAGCGAACTGCTTAAGAACTCATTAGTACATTTCAAAACATTTGGATTAAGGTCTATTGTAGTCTTAAGCGCGAACGAAATGCATACATATGTACTTAGATATGTACAAGACGGTGCTCAACTAATCAAACAAGCAAAATTCTTAATTTATATTTTTTGATTTGAGTAAAATTAAATTTAATTCATACAAGACAATTTTAATAATTAAATTTTAATATTTTTTCTTAATACAGTTTTTAAATTTTTATCAATCAGTTTGACTGGTCTAGTCTAGATAACCATTACAAAAAAAATAAACAAGACATCTTCAAAATAGAGAACAAGTAATAATTAAAAAAAAATTTAAAAACACGACTGCGACGTAATTTTAACCTTTAACGTAACTTTTCACAATGTATGGTTAAAAACTAACAGGAACTAACAGGGCAAGTTTTGTATGGAGAACTATCAGTTAAATTTCACGTTAACTCTTAACCATACATTGTGAAAAGGGACGTAAATATGCTAAATGATCATTCGAAATAAAAAATCATGAAACCATAAAGAAACCTAAAAATGATTTTAAAATACCTGTCGAATGATACCCGATTTGATATACATACATAGTTCGCTGACCTTTTATTATATTTCGTACTTACCAAATGGCGTCTGTTATCCGCCATATTGAGTTTTGACTACTGTCATATGTTTAGTGACACTCAATATTGAGACAAATCGATACATACTCATGTTTTAAGCGGATGCCAGACACATCAATATTCAGCTCAATATATGTATGTATGTATGTAGTTGTGTGCGTTTTTTATAAAAAAAATATTCACACCAATAGTATTCATGTGTGACTATTTTTGGTAAACAAACGCACACAACCACATATATTGAAGCTGAACATTGATGTGTCAGGCACCCGCTTTAGACTCGGCAGTTTTTCTTTAAGCAAGTCTGAGTTTATGGAAGAGAGGGGAAAGAAGAAAGAAGAGGGGTACTGACTTGCTTGTACAGAAAAGTTACATCAATTCTCTTTTATTATTTCATTCACTGCATTAAAACAAAATGAGAAGTTTTAACAAGAAACCGCCTGAGTGTAAATAAACGAGCAGTTTTAAAATACAATTGAAAGGAACCGCTTCAAGAAAAACTGCCAAGTTTAAAACATGATAAACACAATACACTTATTTGCGTCGCGCAGTCGGGTAAAAATAAACAATAATTTCGTAAAAACTTGTGGCATCTCTATGAGAAAACGACAACGTTGATTGGAAATAGATAGAGAAAGAATGAGAGGGAAAGATACGAGGAGATTCTCTATACACATGTACTACATACAATAATAATATGGCATAATTTGCTGCGTAGTATTTTGTAGTTTTATTTCTTAGTTACATATTTATTTTTCTTCAATTTTGTTGCTTTTACTGCTGATGTTTTGTTGTAGTATGTGTTTGTTGTTTTTATTTGAAGGAATTTTTTTTTTACAAAATATCTTTCAAATTCACTACTACGAAGTAGGTATTCTTATATTATTACATTTCTTTTTTGCTTTGGAAAGAAAACACAAAGTATGTACAATCTATCAAAGTATCTTTTTCTACTTTCATCATCGGTATGTAGTATGAATGTGTGTATGCAGATGTGTATGAACATCGATATGTTTATGCTTAAGTGGATATGTACACACAAACACACATACCTATGTACATACATATGTGTGTATTAGTGTAAGTACATACAACCTTTTTATTTTCACTAGTTTTAGATGTCTATTATTAGTTTTAATTCATGTTATGGTTATTGTTATGAAGTGAATTTCATCATTATATTCGTTATTACAACTCGTTTTTAATTCTTTTATTACTTTATTTTTTATAGGTAGGTACCTATTGTGTAGGTTTCACTTTATTATTATTCTCATTATGTAGGTACATACTATAACATTATGATAGTTAATTAACTAATTAAACGTTTGACATATTTATTTATATTTATTTTGCTATTTTTAATTCTTTAATGGATATGTATTTAGTTATACACACATATACTATATGTATACATAAATAGATACACATGTCCATACATATTTACATACAAACATACATAAGTATGTTAATCATAAGTATGTATGCCTGTACTTATGTATGCCGATTCATGGTATGTATTCATGTTCAGCCATACATATTTGAATACATACATATGTATGTATGTATGCATACACATTGTACATTTTCTGCTGAAAGATTTTTTCAATGCGTAGAAAAATAACAAATACCTACCTAGGTACGATAGATTTTTTAGTTTCTCTAATTTGTTTTTTAAATACCTACATAATTTTTTCGTATGAAAAACTATCACTTGATTAGTGTCTGGTCAGAAAATGACAATATTTTCGAAAAAAGATATTATTTTATCTGAAAAACTATAGAATTACTATTTTTTGTACATATTGTATTTTGTATGTACATATTTATTAAATTTTTGCTCATTAATCACACTTTCGATATTTTCATTTTTTATGATAATTGAAATTCTTTTTAACTCACTGTTATATGTACATATTTCTTTTATCAATCATATTGTAGAATGTTTTCAACAATATAATTACACATTTATTTTTTATTTTTCACAACAATTATTTATTTATTATTAAGTATTTCCGGTTAATACAAAACAATTTGTAAGTAGAATTGCATATGAACACAAAATTAACTCACTACTAAACTCTACTCTAGTTAGTAGACTGGCCTTCTGAAAAAAAAACATACACTAACAAATTAGCTGCTTTTGATACTCTCTAAATTTTTGGTATTCTTCTTCGTAAACACCCAACTTTTACCGTTTATTTCTCTCATTCTATTTTTTTCCATTATTTTCGTTCGTTTTTAGTGAGAACACAATTCCTAACATTTCTCGTGTAAACACAAGCACACACACACATGTTAGTATGCATTTCTTTTTGGGGTTTTATTACGCACAACACAATGGCCGCAGCAGCGACGCTGTTTCTATGAAAAGACACAACTTACGAAAACACACACTCATTTATATGTATTAGATACATACATACATGCATACATATGTACGTTCAATTATCACACGACTCAAGTAAATAAAATCATTCACTTTCTGTTTCGCACTAGATTCTTTTTTCCCATCATCTTTGTTTTCACACATGCATACATATGTATGTACTTACAATGTAGATAGATGATATAGATACATGTGTATAATTCTTACTTTGTTTTTATTAAAGAAATTCTTTCTTTTCTTTTTGTTAATGGTTAAAATTACATTTAAAATTCGTTTCTTTTAAATGCACTTTGCCAACTTAATTAAAGTTGTTATTGTACTACTTATACGATTTACATTTTTTATAAACACATTTTTTTAGATTTTCAACTTAAATTGTATTTAACGGCAACGGAAGAGTAGAACAATCAACATGTGTTTGCTAACGCGCTGCAGAATGTATACTAAAAGTAGACAGAGCGAGAGAGAGAGAGAGAGTGAGTTACATTAATTAAACGTTTTATGTTATGCTTTCATTCTTTTTCTGCTGTCATCAAAACATAGATGCCACATGGATAAAATATTACTTGAGAACTGTTCACATTATCACGCGATTTTACAAAAAAGTAAAATGTAATTTATTTACTTATTGATTTGGTAATTCAATGTCATTTATCTTTAAAAGTTATTATATAAATAACAAATTAATTTATTCGGTATAAGCTAAAAAGAAATTTATATGAAACTTAAATACCCAATATCGTGTACATACATACATACCCCCATATTCATAAAAAATAAAATTAATTTGATATTCATTTTAAGAAAATTTTGTATGAAACATTGTAAATAAAATACATTTTAAACTCATTTTAAATTGTATGAATATGGGAGTTAAAATTTAAATTCTATTCAAGTAGTACGAGCACAACATATCGTCGGTTTGTTATTGGTTTGCGGCACAGTATATTGAAAATACATTATGTCTGCACTAAACCAATAGCCAACAGTTTAACAATTTTTGCAATACATTAAAAAACAGACGAATATAAATTTGTATAGGAACATGAAATTGTTTTGGAATATGTATAGATTTACTGGCTACTTCATTTTATTTAATTGAGTCTTGAACTGAGCAAATATTTATGAATTTTTCACAAACATAATTTCTTACCTCCATATTCATAAAATTTTAAATGAATTTGAAATGTATTTATTTAAAATAAAACACATTTTATTTTATTTTATTAAATAAATAGGGGGGTTAAAATAGAAATTAATATGAAATAATATTAAAACGTAATTAAATAATAATTATAAATAAATTCTCAAAATTTTAAGTAGTGAGATTACGCGTACTTTGGACCTAATTCCAGCCATACACTACATAATTTCAGTGCTCAAGTCTGGCACTTCTTAAACTAAGCGTGTGACAGAAGTAAACTGTGCAGAAAAAGTTAACTGTTCAGTTTTTATTTTAATATGCCATAATGCTGGCGATTCTTTGTATAATTCTAGGCGCTTTGTCCAGAAAAAATATTTTTTGCGCTCATTTCTTTTTTCAAACTCTAAAAAAATCACTAAACAACTGAGCGTTTGCAATATACACTACATAAGTTCACTGTAAAGTTTTACAAACTTGAGTAAATATCAAAATCGTATTGATATTTACTCAGTTCGCTGCGTAAATAGCCCCTCCACGCTTCATACACAACATAAACTGTAAACAACAAAAAACTGAAGGCAAATTACGGCATCCGATACGACTCGTAATTTAAAAATATTTTAATCAGTTTATATCGACATAGTTTTAAATTAATTTAATATAGGGGATTTATAAAAAAAGGGCAACATTAAGAAACTGGGAAACTTCACTAAAATTTCTTATATATAATGTATTATTATATAATTATCTTAAAAAAGGGGAAAAAGTGGCAAGTCAGTCAAAAAACTGGAAATTTGCCACTGTCGTCGATAAAACAGTCACGCTGGCGTTAAGCATGAATAGTTTTCGTAAGTTTAGTAAGTTCAAGGGATGGCATTGAGAATTTTAATACTGTACCAACAACTTTAAAGAAGTGTACTTTTGTGAACTTAATAATACTAAACGATTTTTTAGTTCAAATTACATATTTTTATTTGTTTTTATTAAAATATTCGACTTTGCTCTGGCTACACTTGTTTAAGTTGAAATTTTAAATACATAAATTAATAAATTTGTTTTCACAAGACTGCTTTCAAGCGATAAGAATATGAGTTTCATTGTTGAAAAGTGAAAAATTACATTTACATATGAAAATAAATTTGAATTGAAACTTGGCGATTCTTTAAATGTACAAATGTTGTCATTGGTTTACTTCCCGATTTTGATAGCAACAACTGTGCCAACCCTGCTAATAAAACAATTATATGGCAACAATTTTCACTTTTATAGCAAAGAACCTATGTTAATTATCATAAAATAAACTGTTAAGTTTTGTAAGCTACTATGGTAGCACTGGAGACTTTCCGTTTCTTTGTTTGCATTAACAGAATGTTACGTTTTACTACTGTAGCTACTGAACAGCAGAGAGCGCTGTAATCTATTTACAGCAAATATTTAAAATAACCGTTACATTTGTAAGCAAAGCAGCAATTTTCTGATATTTGCCTGCAACTTGAACTAATAATTTCCAAATTGGAACGGAAGCGGAAACATTGTCTAATAATTGTTTAATAAAAATATCAAGTTTTTGTGAATTAAGCAATTATAACATACATATGTACATATGTACATGCATATGTTTGTACATACCAGTGTTGCCATATACCAGTATTGCCAAAAAAATCTTTTTTTGTAATTAAAAATCTTTTTTTAACAATTTTATTCAAATATTATTAATATACCGCACTTAATCAACAAGAAGTATTAAGTGAAAATTTTTGATATGTCACTTTTTGCAAGAAATCAACTAACAACAACAACTGTAAATATTTCAACGTATTTTGACCACTATTTTGTTAATAAAATTTATTTTACTTTATAATTTTAATTCGAAATGTGAGTGTTTTTATAATAAAATTGCTCAAATTTTTAGGGTTCCGTACACCAAAGGTGAAAAAAGGAACCCTATTGTTTTCGCAACGCTGTCCGTCTGTCCGTCTGTCCGTCACACGGTATTTTCTCAGGAACCGTAAGAGCTACGCACCTGAAATTTGGACAGAGTATGTAGAACCTTGGCCACTACAACAACAAATACTTGAGAATTAGAAATTAAAGGGTGTTCAAACACGAGCGACGAAAAATGTTAAAATCTCATGTAATATACATACAATTGTATGTACATACATATGTATGTATATTGACACTTGAAATTTGTAAAATTAGTATATTTTTATATAGACTACAACAATAAACATTAAAATATTAAAAAATTTTAATTAAAGGGTGGTCCATCAGTTAATGCAGTTTTGACTATGTAATTTTGACAACATGCTATATCTTTGAGAACGTAAGGGGTAAACTCTTGAAATTTTCAAAACCGGTAAAACTAAAAAATCCGAAAATTATAAAATCGCCAAACCGAAAAAAATCGCCAAAACCTGAAAAAATTGCCAAAAATTTAAAAAAAAATCGGCAAATCGAAAAAATCGACAAAATTAAAAAAAAATTCTAGCACTAAAATAAATCGCCAGATTCGAAAAAATCGTTTAAATTAAAATAAATCGCCAATATGAAAAAAACGCCAAAAACCGAAAAAAATCGCTAAAACGCGAAAAATGATCCAAAACCAAAATAATTACTTATGTGAAAAAAAATTGCCAAAATTAAAAAAAAACGCCAAATTTAAAAATATCGCTAAAACGAAAAAAATCGCCAAAATTTCAAATAAGCGCCAAAAACCGAAAAAAATCCTCAAAACGAAAAAAAGTGCCAAAACCAAAAAATCACCTATATGAAAAAAACGCCAAAATTAAAAAAATCGCCAAAAAAATACCCCAAAATAATAAAAATTGCCAAAATTAAAAAACTTCAAACACCAAAAAAAAAATCGCCATAACTTGAAAAAAAGTGCCAAAACTCAGAAAGCGCCAATAAATTCAAAAAACCCCCAAACTAAAAAAAAAACGCTTAAAACCCAAAAAACCCAAAAAACGAAAAATATGCCAAAACTATAGTTTATATTATTCGTATTGAATTACATATCTCGAACCCTTCGTGCGAGGGTCAAAGTCGCACTTCACTGAATTTATTTCCGATTTGTGACTCTTTTCAAAACAGAGATATTTTTTCAAAATAATTGCACGGTTTTAAAATAAAAACAATGTAAATATATTTTCAAATGGAATTTCCGTACCAAGATGTATTTGGATTTTCAAATTCTCCTAAAATGTAACCAAAAACAGTTTTTTGTATCTACTGAAAATTTTATAATTTTGAGTTAATACCCTCTTGTTGATCAAGTGCTATATGTATATGTATGTAATTTTGGGGGCTATTCTGGAAAACGCGTCGAAGAAGTGAAACTTTACATTCAAACAAAAATAAATTTCTAAAAATTGTTTTTGTTTGCCATGTATTTCTTAAATGAAGTAAACGTGAGAATTTCAACGCGGTACTCTTTCTTTTAAAAACGGTTAATTTTGTATGAGAAACAAAAACAAAGTTTTTACATTTACACAGTTTTGTTTTTGTTTTCCATGTAAGTTTCACCAAGTCGACGCGTATTTCAGAATACATATATAATATATAATTAATTAATTATTAATAAAAAAAAATTTATTAATAGGAATTAAAAAAAATTGATTGAGAAAAGTCGCAGCGTTTGTTTTTTTGCCTTTTTGCAAAAATTTTGGTTATTGAAAACGCACCAAAGAGAACTGCAAAAAATTGCAAAAAGCACTATAAATACTAGTTTCTCTGAATCGGGTATTTAGAAAGGAAGAAAAGCACCAAAATGGCAACGCTGATTACTCTTATATTTATATAAGATTAACATCATATATGTAAGTAAATAAATAAATAAAATACAAAATACAAAATACATGCATCACATGTAGCCGAATTAAACACATTTTCTGAGCAACACATCTGTCAGCATGTGATCGGCTACATGTGCACATGTTAGAAGTACACGGCATGTAGCAAGACGTCAGAGCCATGTGCGCTTGTGGTTTTTTAGATCTGTGTACTGTAGGCTTAAGTATAGTTGAAGGACTGGCAGTAGAGTGATTTGGCAGTCTAGTCTATTGATGTTGATTCGTCGGCGGACACCTTCAGACTGAAAAGATAACACCAGCAGAGACTTCCTTATATACTTAAAAAATAAATAAAAATATTCGTAATACTTATTACACGCGAAATATTGGTAATACATACGCGTAATATTCGTAATAGTAGGCTATTGAATATTGGATATTGTATATTTGTAAATCTAACTGTGGCCTTCTCCTTTCTATGTATTTATATCTAGAAAAATATTTATTTTCTTAGCCAAAACTGCACAAATAAAAAGAAATTGTACTTACATGTCGTTACCAATTCGTACCGACATATCGTATCGATTTCGTACCGACAGATCGTTACGAAGTCGTGTCAACCATTTCATACAAAAAATGTAACGATTTTGGTAATATTTCGGTTCCATTTTGTTTGATGGGTACACACACATATGTATGTACATATGTATGTATTTATACTTACATACATATCGTTAACTCAATACGAAAAGGCCCCAACTCATAATTTTTCGAAATCGATATTTTTACATATTTCGATACACCATTACTATATACGCCTCCTTTATATTAATAAAACTAATACAACACTAAATTTGTAAAGTGTTTTTAATAAAAACTGCGTTTAAAATAAATTTTTTTTATCAATATTGCATCTTTTTTATTTAGTTTTTTCCTCCTCCTGTAAACTATGAAAAACATGAGTTACGGCCTTTTCGTATTAAATTAACGATATGCATGTACATACAAAAGTTTATCTTTGTTGTGTAACTAATGACGAAAGAATTATAATAACTTTATTCTATCATTACGTGAACTAACATACGTACTTTCTCAAAAATAATTAATTTTACCTTAGTATTACCTGCTCATAAATCTCTGCTTAAATGAAGTCACAATGAAATGCAAAATATGTACATACATACGTTGAGGTAGAGACTTAAAAACATTAAAAAGAGTCACTAAGGTGGTGGACATTTTGCAAAAAACCAGGGAATAAAAATAAGAATATGTATTGCTATTTTAGCTCCTTCAGCATACATTCTTTTGCATTTATTAAGCATTAAGAGTACTCAGCGGGAAAACACAGAAGAACTTCTTACTTCAGGGCCCTATTTCACTAAACTACAAGTCTACAATTACAAGTGTTTTTGCCTGTAAAATTGTGAACTTGTGAATAATTGTGTTTCATCAAACTACAATTACAAGTTTGTAGCTACAAGTGATTTTTACAATTCACAATTTCTACAAGTCATACTCCTACAAGTGGTTTTGTTTCACCAAACTAAATTTACAATTGTACACTTGTAGAATTGTAGAAAAAAAGCTTAGGGTCGACGAAGACTCTCAAAAAAAATTTTACAAGTTACAAGTGAATGATAAATTGAACTAAAATTGAATTTTGAACTATTTTTTAATAAAAACTAGCTCAAATAAACACAAAATTAAACCAATATTAATTAGCACTTATTAATTGGTTATAATAAAACAAACTATGTCACACATTGTTTGCTTATTACAAATTATCGATAAGCAGCAACCCCTATAATCATGTTTTATAAACAAATCAACACACGTGCAAGTCAAACATACTATAAAATATTAAATTGTTCATATCTTTTTTGAATGCAAAATGAACCTTTTATATGATTCCAGTGATGAAAGCGATAATGAAATCGCATTAAAAAGAAGAAGAATATTTAGACCACCTCTTGAATACAAATTTTTGGAATCCACGTTGGAGTACAATGAGCGTTTCAGGCTAAAACGGGACAAATTTCTTTTGCTGATACATTTGTTGTCTCCAATTACAAAATAATAATTTTCAACTTTTTAAATACAATTGGCAAATAACTCCAAACACAAACTACATATGTGTCATAACTATCAAAACAAATAATCGTTATACATTAGAGTACCCATAGTTGCAAATTTATTTAAGAAAAGTTTTGACATTTTCATATATTTCATGAGTACTCTAATATACATATATTCACACATTTATTTAATTTATAAAAATATTTTATTTTTTTACAATTGTATAAATTGTAATTGTAGAAATTGTAGTTTACAAGTTCAAAAAGCTACAATTGTTTTGAAAATTTTGATGAATCACAATTCATTATCACTTGTAAGAATTAGACTTGTAATTGTAACTTGTAGACTTGTAGAATTGTAGTTTGGTGAAACGGGCCTCAGGTCTTAGAAGAGTAAGAGTTACATTTTTTTCACCAAAGTAATATACATTCACCCTTATCGGGAATAAAAGTTCACGTGAAATGTGTTCCCTTTCCCTAAAATTGTGATCGTCAATGATTGCGTTGTTCTTGTGTCAGTATACTATTTTCCCGTGAACAGAATGTTCGCTTTTTATTCCCGATAAGGGTGATTAATTTGAAAGTCTTTCAGAATCTCTGGCTAAAGAAGCGACAGCGGAAGACCTACGCCTGTAAAAAAATATGTAAATATGGAATGTAGCGAGCAGTCCTTGTACATTAAAAAGAACAAGTAAAGAGGCCTTCCAGAAAGCACCCTTACTCCTTCTTTTTGCCGCTGGGTATAAAGAGTTTAATGCATAAGCATACATACATATCTACATGTACGTGTACCACCTACACTTGTTTGCACATAAATATTCATCCTTATTCCAGTTGTCGACATCAAGGTCACTTTATCATAATACCAAAAAGTTTAGACATGTTGACTCGCTCTAGAGAACAATTTCGTTTTACAGACAATCTATTTCCGTTGCCTAAGGTCTAGCAAAGCAAACAACTGACTGCCAAAAGCAGTCAGTTGTTGCAGGGGGGGGGTGAGAGTAGAAGAAATTAAAAAAGTAAAATAAAGGCCCCCCTAATGTACATGCATGACGTTTGTATACGCGCCCATGCGTAGAAAGAAGTACAAGCATCATAAATTTTTCAGTAACGAACTATTTTTTTTCTTTACTACCATACCTGCAATAAGTTAAGCAAATGTACGGCCCTATGCTCCTTGTAGGAGTTAAAAAAAAGGATTGCATTATTATTGCCAAGAGTGTTGTTTAGCGTTTGTTTTAGAACATTTTGCTGCAATCAAACATTTGTAAAATCCCCCCTTAAAAGTTCTTGTAAGAGGTCTTGTGCAGGTCTTTAATTGAAAAGGCTTTTTCAAATTTTACTTTGGTATGGTCCATTGATAGCAACAGTTTTTTTTTATTTTTTCCAAATTTTTATTAGTTTATTTTTTATTATTTCACATTATTATATGTTTTAAATTATTTTATTATTTATTCAGGTTATAGGTTGACCTATGCTGACGAATTCCATAAGCGCTAACGAAATGCATATAGGTAATGCTTAACCAAAAAAAAAAATATAAAAAACAAGCAAACAGTTTTTGAAATTATAAATTTTTGTTATTTTATTTTTTGTAATAAAAATATTTTTAAATAAAAACCAACCGTCCTAGAAAAATTTTACTCATTTAAATATGCAGTTTTCTCTTGACCAGTCAGCCCCATTGTACGGACACTAAATGATGGGCTAAAATTGAAATATATGTAGGTTGAAAAAGATTTGGTACCGTATTGTATGTTAATTAAGAAAACTAAAAAACAAAAATAACTTGCACGAGTACTTACAGGTATATCAACGTAAATCGTTTTTGAGGATTGTCCTTTGCCCGCCAAAGTGTTTGCATTTATTCTTATTGAGTAATTACCAGGATTTAGGTTAGTGAGCGCGTAGCCATATTGCTGATATCCCAATTCTATATAATCCGCTTGTGTTATACATTTCTTTTCTTCCACTGCATCCGGTGATTGCAATGAATATGATATAGTATATGATACGACAGCTCCATTCGGTCGTTTAGGCTGTTCCCAATAAATACGAATAATGCTTTTTGATGAATTTGTAGTTTCTCGCATGGCCTGAAATTCTTCTACTGTGTCAACGTTTTCTAATAAATAAAAATAAAACAAAAACAACCAAGCAGGAAATCCACAAGAGTGGTGGCAACTTTTATTGTATAAATATTTACTAGTTTGCATTTGAAGCATCTTACATACCGAGTTTTAACGTGCGTACATTAGTCCTTACTTCAGTACTACAGTTTGGTGCAAAATTGTCTTCGGGATCAACTTCTCGACAAGCTTCAACACCCAACATATACCATGAAAAATGCTTCAATTTAGTAAAAACATATTCAGTTGTCGAGGCATTAACTGAGTCCACAAACACTTCGTAATATTCGCCATCAGCACTTTTGCGTGTTTCATTGAAAAACAACGTCCCCTCATTATCGCGTATATGGCGTACCATAATTTTATTTTGTCTACAATATAAACAAAAACATATTTAAAAAAAACAATGTGATTCCGATCACAGGGGAGATGTGTAAACATCTAGTAATGATTTTTTTTTTTATATTGGCTTAGGGTAACTAAAATAAGAGATATAAATTTTTGACTCTACTGTATTTAAAAATCTATGAAAAACTGCATCTTTAGTTAGTGGAATTATTTGTTGTGGGGGTTTGTGCAGAATTGCTCATATGCAAGTGGAAAATGTTAAATAAAAATTTTGATAAGGCTTGTGACTGGGGGTTTGCAAAATTTTTATTAAAATCTCCACCCATAATAATTGTCTTGAGATGGAGATTGTTACCCAATTGTCGTGCACCAACTTTAGTGTAAGGCAACAGTTTGTAATGAAGATATGTCATAATATAATATTATAAATTCTTTATAAAGACTGCTATATATCTTTTAAATAAATATTTGACATTTAAAATGCTCTTTTATTTAAAAGTTTATATTTATTTTATATTTTTCAACTTTTTAACAAAATTATCCCCACTGGCAACACTTACATTGCACTTCACAAGCAATTTCATTGCTCCCGAAGGTATGCTTTAAAATTCGGTTGAGTTTCTCTGTACTTCTTGTTCGTATGATTACACTAATACACTCATAGATAGCTCATTTTTACCCCCTAGCGTATAAATGTTTACACATCAAACAAAATTTTGTATGCAGATTTAAACACAACATTCCAGCACAATTGTGCCATTTCAACTCACTTTCTATAAATAAAATTCATTAAGGAGTCTTGCAATTCAATGCTTTCAAGAATATTCGCTTCAATTTCCTCGCCATCGTAGCTTTGAGTATTTTTCTTACAGTTGCAATTTTTCGGCAATGCTGGCTTTTCAGTTATTGTTGGCACTGGCATTTCTGGCTTACGAATTTCCTTTAGAGCTAAAACAATATTGCAACATTGCATTAAAATTTTCCTTCATTTCATATGTTACAAAAAAAATATATATGTACAGGCTGTTTTTTTTAGAGGTATATAACTTCGAATTGAAATAAAACACAAGAAAATCGTTTTAATGTCCATCAATTTGGCTTTATTGGGAGGATAATTTTATGCCATTAATGTTTAAATATGATTTCGGGCATGTGGCCGCCGCGGCTGGCTAGAATAAAGCCAATTCTACAGGTCCAATTTTCAACCACTTTTTCGAGCATATAGGGCCGTATGTTGGCAATAACGCCACGAATGTTGGCTTCCAAGTCCCCTAACGTTTCTGGTTTGTTGGCGTAGACGAGCGACTTCACATATCCCCAAAGAAAATAATCCAATGGTGTCAAATCACACGATCTTGGTGGCCAATTGACAGGTCCATTCCGCGAAATTATACGCTCATCGAATGTTTCCTTCAATAAATCGATTGTGACGTGCGCTGTGTGGCATGTAGCGCCGTCTTGTTGGAACCACAACTTATCCACATTCATGCCATCCAATTCGGGAACAAAATAGTCGGTTATCATGGCTCTATACCGGTCTCCGGTGGCGAATCGATTCATTCGGGTCCTCTTCAACACTTTGCTCTACAGCGGCAATTGTTTCTTCGGTGCGCACTGTTCGACGTCCCTGCGGATGCGTATTATCACATAGAGTAAAAACATAGTGCGAAAACGATCCATGGTTAACCGAATTAATTGCTCTGATGGGCGATTATGTCGACCATAAAATGGACGGAGCTTGCGCTAAACTTCGCGAACTGAACCATTATTTTCGAAATAAATTTTCACGATTTGCAAGCGTTGTTCTTTTGTCAACCTGTTCATGATGAAATGGCAAACCAAACTAAATATTAATCACTTGACAGCTGACAAAATGGCCGCCAGTTAAAAAAGTGATGCCAACTTAAAGTTCTATACCTCAATAAAAAAACACCCAATATATATAAAACTTACGATCTTTGCAGTAGTTTCGGGACCCTATGTCTTGAGTTCGTTTATCGTAGACTGAACGTATTTTATATTTCATGAGCTTGCCATTTGCTGAGATGGGCGGTAACCATTTCATAATAATATTATGACTAGAGTTAGCATATGCTTGCAACTTGTTAATAGTTTGCGGTTGTAAAGTTTTGTTTGTTGTAAAGTGACGTATCTCACTTTGAGCACTACGACGTTCGGTTGAGATTGTCAAGGTCTTGACATAGAATGCATACTTTGTATAGGGTTTAAGTTTTTCAAATATATAATCTGTCGATTTAGAAGGCTCACTTACTTCCCACCTAATTATTTTTTATAAAAATATACCATATATATATATGTAAATTTTTATAAAATTTATCAGTGTTATTTATAAATAGCCTTATTTATAAAAATTATTAAGACCTTATAAAGACTTTTTAAGTAAAAATTCGTTCTAAAAAACCTTTTTAAAGCCTTAATAAGTTTTATAAACAAGGCTGTTTAAATATTAGAACAGAAAACAACATACTTATTAGCGCAGTTTCGAAAAGCGTGTTTAGTTGCATTGCCATATGGATCTTCGATGTGTAGAAATTGGTAACCAATAAATGTACGCAAATCCTCGTAATCCATTGGATTTTCTATTCTGACATAAGCAAAACGTGAATCTACCTTTATTATGGTAACATTAAGTAATGATGTATTACCTGAAACAATTATGGATGCAATAGTTTCAGTTTTTTTTTTTGAAATAATTTACATTCGATTATATGTATGTCTACTCACATATGCCCTTAGCACCATTGGAATCCTCCGATACTTCTTTTAAATCAAAACTTGTTCGATTCAATATTGGCAATAAATTATTTATCTCGGAAAGACACAACTTTGGATTGAAGTGGAAAAAAATAGTTCCTCTTGATATTTCTACTGTTTGATTTGGGTTCCATAGTGTCTCGATATCAGTATTTTCCAACACATACAAGGCGTATCTATTATGCGTGGGAAAATAAAAAGAAATCGGTTTGAATAAATAAGACAATAGGTCTGTTCATTTACTTTCCCAGCAGAAACTAGCAACGAGAGAGTAAAGCAGAAATTTGCAGAATTACTCTACCAGATACGCAAAACTAAATGAACGCTTTACTTTTAAAAACTTGCAAGAAAATGTTAATCATATCAAAACCATGGATGGAAATCATGCATAATTCAATTGTACTTTTTCTTGATGTATTTTGGATAATCTGGTTTGATAATATTTTAAATTAGAAAATTTTTATTTACTATTTTTAATTTGTATCTCAATTTTTCTCTCTCTTTTGACGCTCTTTCCTTGCACATTTCTAGAGTTAATGAACACTTTCCACTAACAATTCTATGGCAATAAGGAAAAATTGCTTAAGTCATATTTTACTGTTTTGCAGGAGAGCACTTTTAAGCGTTCAAGTCGATTTGTAGAAATGAATTTCGTTTATAGTTAAATTGCGAAATTCTCTGTTAACCTCTAGTTTTTTAAGCAAACACTACAAGTAATACATTTAAGTTGAAATATTCCAAAGTATAAACTCAGTTAAGCTATTATTCCAAATGAGATTAGAAGTCTAAAAAAGATAAGCTGCAAGTATTTTTGCTATAACTTCTTGAAAAATCGCACAAATTAATTGAGATTTTGACCAGGGGTACTTTCAGATTACCGAGGTATTATTAACTTAAAAACAGATTATCTCGACTTAAGCACTTTTTCCTTTTTGCCACAGAATTGCTACAACTTTTTAAACATTTTTAGTAAATGAACAAATCTAATAATTTTCAAATTGATTTCACACAATAAACAAGTTCTATTGACCCAAGCAGAGTTCAAAAACACCATATATTGCTTTCTCATTATTTATTCAGCGAATCGTCGATCCAGAATAATTTTGCTCTATAGAACACTATAAATATATATAAAATTATTTATATATATTTTGAATATACTCTGAATCAAAAGCTCGTTTCAGGGAATTTATAATGGTTTCTGAGATATTAAGCATTATTTTGCTCCATATCCACTATTTTTAGGTTTAATAAGTATTGTTTTGCTGCACACGCCACTTTTTGGCGATTGCGTAAAATTTTTCATACAAAAATGTGAAAAGTAAAGTAAACTCTTGTTTGGCTGCATTTCTATAAGAAATTAATAATAAAAAAAGAAGTTGCCGTAAGAAAAATTTAACGGCGAATGTGAAGCAAAAGCATCATTAAGCAGATGCAGCCGCCGATTAAATATTTTAATATAATTTTATTATTTATGTTTGAGTATAACAGAAATTATTTAATTTAATTCTTTATATTAAATAAACTTCAATTACTTGTTTTTCTTGTGTAAGTTTGCAAGCGGACCGAAAGTTAAAAATATTACGGCGGCGGTTTCTTGGCCGGCGTTAAACGATCAACTTATTTCTCTGGACAGCAAGAAAAATAAATTTGAAGCATTAATTTTTGTCACTACAACAAAATTCTCAATATTCAGCAGTAAACTATGCGTATGGAGCACAAAAAGCTACTTTTTGAAAAAAGTTGTGTATGCAGCATAAAACGTATTTTGAATTTTACAATAAAGTATTATGTACTATTTTCTAAGTTTATTCATGAAAGTTCAGAAGCAGTTGTGCAAATAGAAAAGAAATCCATCGGGTATATTTTGAGAGAACTTCATGTAAAACTTCTTTGTCGTTTTTCTGCACTCCAGCTTTGTGGCATATGGGCTAAACCTATTCCGAGACGGCGGAATGCCGGTATTCTTTTGAGATTGATCTTTTTAAGCGTCTTGAATGGGTTTAACACTCTGAGCTGGCAATATGTCGGTATGTTTTACGTTTTGTAGTATATTTATTATAATATGCATACTAACTTGTCCTCAATCAGGGATTCACCTTCTATTTGTTGCAAACTTTTGAAAAATTTCAGACTAAAAATACCAATAGTACCCTGAACTTTTAATGAGCTTTTGATTGATATTATTGATGAAAATGAGTATGACAAATCTTCCATCAAATGACCTGAAAGTTAATTAAAAAAAATGTTTAAATTAGAAAACATATAAATAAAACGATAAATGCACGTACATCCGCCTCTTGTGATATTAATAACTAAAGGTGATTTAACAATGTGGGTGCAGGCATGAAATTCTCTAGCCTTTGCCACACTATCGATAACAGCTCCTTCACATATTTTAGTACATATGTCATCACATTTTTGACAAGTCCCATTAGTTTTCCTATAACCTTTCGGACAATGTGTCGAACAAATTCCATCAAACGCCATTAACACCTGATTATTTTTATATTTTGTAGCAATAATATTGCATGACTCTGCTGTCAGACACCGGCGATCCAAGTACTGCAAAATGGCATCATTGCACCATCATTTTACTGTTTAAATAGCAATTTATTTTATTATTTTTATTAATACACTTACTTTATAATAATTATCAGGACATGTATCAGTGCATGTTGTATTGTATATTGAAAAATTTCTGCAACTAATACATTCGTTCAAGTTGTCGGAGGAGCAGCCTCCAAGGCAAGCATCGTTGCAGCAGGTGTTTTCGTCAACACAATTGTTTCGACAGCTCTTGGGACAGACTTAAAAATAATTTTTTGGAAAGAAAAATTTATACATTTTTGTAAACTAATACACTGTTAATTCAATCAATATTCTTCTTTCTTTAAAAATTTACTTTTTCGTATATTTTCGTATACGGTGATCGTACTTTGCAAATTTTTGCCAAGAAATAAATCAAGAAATTTATGGATAACATTAAGTAATAATTACATTTTTGACAAGATTTACTGTTCCAACAGTATCTTCGACCATGTCGTTCTTCACAAGAAATCTCATTTAGTATATTCGAATCATTAATACCCCTTGGATCTCCCGGACAAGCCGGGCATTCGATAGCATTGCCATTTGCCTAAAATTGCATATAAAAAATATTTTATTATTATTGCATTTAAAATATTATTTCATATGATTAAACAGCAATAATAAATAGTTCACCTGAATAACTATATCTGTAGTATTAGTGACAATTTGAGACCAATCAATCGAGTCCACATAGCATAACATAACATTATTTTCGATCCTTATACCGCCTCTAGATATTGTTGTCAACTGCGTCAAACCGAGTTCTTCGAGATGCGAATTTGAGTCTACAATTAAGGCGTAACCTTCAAATAAAACATTTCCGCGGATTATGCTCAAGTTTGGAAAAATTTTCCCAAGTGATCGCAAATAATAGACTTGATAAACAATCAAAAAATCTGTAATTTCAGTTAGCATCGGATACGTCTCATTTAAGTTCTCCAGCGAATTTTCATTTAAAAGAGATATTAGTAAAAAACCTTCAATAACGGTGCAGTTTTCCAGTTTACGAAATTGTTCAGCTGTATTTCGAATATCGAGAGATTTACACACTGCAAAAGAAAATATTTGCAAATTAAAATATATTTTAGTTAATTTTTTAATTATTACATGTTTTTTAACCCAAATTACATGTGATAATTATTAATGGACAAATAACATCAAACATAGTTCTAAATATTCTGACAACACATAGTTGAACCGAACAACTAGCTGTTTTCGAAGGCCACTAAACCTTCATCATCAGCGTTCTTTGTCGTTTAGTCCACTGTGTGTGGTGTCAGTTGATGTGGATTTCTGCTTTATATGCCTAACTTTTATGCAAATAGAATATGTGAATTGTTTTGATTCATCGTATTTCAATTTGCTGAAAGGAGTTTTGTAATGAAAGCTCAAATTTACCATCTCTAATTTACAACAGTCTTACCATTGTCATTTATTTTTTACTAATTATGCACATTTTAGTTATTTTACTGCATAAGATAAGAAGTTTGTTACTGTTCAAAATTTATGGTTGAAATCTACTGATGATTTGGCTGAAGCGCCAATGAAATACGTATACAGATATGCTTAACCAGCAGCAAATAAATTTCAATTATTATATATATTAACCCCCATATTCATAAAATTTAAAATGAATTTGAAATGAATTTTATTTAAAATATTTTATAAAATTTTCCTAAATTGGATTTGAAATTAATTTAATTTTTTTTATGAATATGGGGGTAATAATTGTAAACTTACCATGTTCTCGATGTGCTAAGCGTACTTCTTCATGTGCCAATGATTTATTCGTGTTTAAGTCACTTGAGGCATTAACATCTCTTGGTGATCTCTCTAAGACGGCTGCTAATGACGACTGCAGAGTTGATTCAAATGCCAATGCTTGTGTATATGGCAAAAGTATCGAAAGAAACGATAAACTTAATAAAATCATTTTGGTGAATAATGATACACTAAAATAAAGATAAACATATTATTATTAAGTAAAAAATATATCTCAAGTATAGATAATTGTTTCTAACAGTGTTTTCACACTGAAAGTTAAAACGTGGTTTTAACGTCAAAACCCCATAAACAGCTGATTTTGCATTCACACTGAAAGTTTGTTAAATTCAGGTTTTAATTCACAACTAACTTGGCTTAAAAATAAAATAAATCTCCTGCAGAAATGCGTGTATTTGTTGTTAAATTTTTTTTTGCTTTTTATAACATTTATTTGACAAACTGTGCAACAATTGTTTTTAGTTTATATGAAAAACTCAGATATTTCTAAAATGGAAATTATTTTATATATTGTGAATAAAATTTTTTTAAATTGTGGAACTACTTATACAAAGTAAAGAAGTGCTTGGAAATCAAGTTATTGTATATAAAAAAAATTCACAAATACATACATTACAAAACAGAACTTTTTTTATCGGCAGACCGATGTCAGCCATGTCGCCTATCAATGAAAATATTTCTGTTGTTTTCCGTCCAAAAAATCTTTTTTCCCTTTTTTTGATTATTATTGCGGCTGAATGCATTTTTAAGTTAAAAATTTATCAATTGGTATTCTATTCTTAATCACTGGCATAAACATTATCAGCTGTTTCCCGCAATTTTAACTTGGCAGCACTGAATTTAGCACAGCGAAAACAAGTTTGCATTTCATAAAATCAAATTAAAATCAATTCAAAACTAGTTCCTATGTTGGTTCTTCAAAAAAAAAACCAGCTTTTATTAGAACCGTGTCACTATAAGTTAAAGCAAATTAAAAAAAATCAAGATAAAATTACTTAATTTGAGTAAAAAAATAAAAGCTTCATGTTCTTAAAAATAGTTCATTATAATTCTGCCAAAAAAAACTGACTTCAATGCAAAGATCTGTAGTGCGATTCAATAACTTATTTTTTTAACGATAATCATTTAGTAAAATTTTTAACGATATTCGCTGTAGATTAATGTCAGCTGTATCGTTATTTAGCGACAAAAATCAATTGAAAATATCAGCTGAGAAGTCTTAGAATCACACAATCGTTATTTTAAGCGACAAAATGTATAGAAAAAAAATTATGGTTGTCGGATCGTTAAAAGTTACTGAATCGCACTACTGATAGAACATTTTCAAAGAAAAAAAAATTATGGGACAAAACTGGAAGCTCTGTATTGCAAGATTGTATATTTTTCAGAGTTCAGGGTGTGTGTTTTTCAGAGCTCAATGTGTGTGTGTTAAGTTTTGTTAAAGTCGGTGAACTAGAACGACGTAAAATAAAATAGTAAATTTTAATGGGCTTGACTCCGCCCATTTTTTAAATGGAAGATTGTGTCTATTTTAGAGCTTAAGGTATGTGGTAAGTTTCATAAAAAAACGGTTATCATGAAATATAACAATAAGTTTTAATGGGTGTAGCCCCCTTCCAATTTTTTAACTTTAAAATTGTATAATTACTAGAACCAAAGGTGTTTGCCAGGCTTCGCAGCAATCAAATAAGTATAACATTATAAAATTAAATAAAAAATTGTGGGTGTTTCCCTGCCCACCAATTGCAACAATTTGCAGCTATACCCTCTCGGACAAAAAAAATTTTAAAATCGATCTAAAACTTACAGACAAATTGATAACTTCCTTTGAAGTCGGTTAAAAATACCCCAAAAAATTTCTTACATTTAAGAAAATGTTAAGGAGGTTGTTAGATTGTATCTTAAGAACTATAAAATTTCGTTTGAAATCAAAAATAAATTTTTGGAAACCACTTACTCCTGATAAAAATTTGGCTTAGTTAAAGGATATAGAAAACTGTTAAAAATTTTAGAAACATATTTACCAGTGCCTTGTTTCTTTGTGAAATGTTAGAACTTTTTGAGTCGAAAATTGTCATTCTGTGGTATTTGGTTGTTGATATTGTTTTTGTAAGTTTATTTAGAAAAATAACGAACTAAATTTAAGAACAAACATTTTGATTGATTGATTGTAAAAATCTTGAAATTTCTTCAGTAAGATTGACGTTCTCAAATATAAGCATAAATTCTTAATTTATGGAATAAATTCTAATAAATTCAGTGAAGTGCACGAAGGGTTCCGTACGGACACGAGATATGTAATTCAATACCAACTTTAGCCAATATAAACTATAGTTTTGGCACTTTTTCGTTTTTGGGGTATTTTTCGGTTTTAAGCGTTTTTTTAGTTTTGGTGTTTTTTGAATTTATTGGCGCTTTCTGAGTTTTGGGACTTTTTTTTCTCGTTTTGACGATTTTTTTTGGGTTTTTGAATTTTTTTTAATTTGTGCGATTTTTTTATTTTCGCGATTTTTTTAATTTTGGCGTTTTTTTCATATAGGTGATTTTTTTTTGGTTTTGGCGATTTTTTTAGTTTTGGCACTTTTATTTCTCGTTTTGAGGATTTTCGTTTTTTTGCGGTTTTTTTAATTTTTTTTTCCGTTTTGACGATTTTTTTTAATATTGGCGATTTTTTTTCATTCTGGCGATTTTTTTTCACATAAACAATTATTTTGGTTTTGGCGCATTTTGGCGATTTTTTTCGGTTTTTGGCGTTTTTTTCATTTTGGCGATTTTTTCGAATTTGGCGATTTATTTTAGGGCTAGAATTTTTTGTTTAATTTTGTCGATTTTTTTCGATTTGGCGATTTTTTTTTAAATTTTTGGCGATTTTTTCAGCTTTTGGCAATTTTTTTTCGGTTTGGCGATTTTATAATTTTCGGATTTTTTAGTTTTACCGTTTTTGAAAATTTCAAGAGTTTACCTTTTACGGTTTCCAAGATATAGCAAGTTGTCAAAATTACATAGTCAAAATTGAATTAACGGTCCATCCTTTAATTTAAATTTCTTAATACTTTAATGTTAATTGTTGTAGTCTATATAAAAATACACTAATTTTACAAAATTGTGTCAAGTGTCAATATACGTGTTTATATACAATTGTATGTACATTACATGGGATTTTAACATTTTTCGTCGCTCGTTTTGGAACACCCTTTAATTTTTAATTCTCATGTATTTGTTGTTGTAGCGGCCACATACTCTGCCCAAATTTCAGGTCCGTAGATCTTACGGTACCTGAGAAAATACCGTGTGACGGACAGACGGACACCTTTGGTGTACGGAACCCTAAAAATGGAAAATTCACTAAATTTTAAATCAAAAATGTAAAAGATTTTTTAGCAAAACTCCAAATTTCGTGGAAATATTTGGCTTAGTTTCAGTAATATTTTACTCAAATATACAATTATAATTACCAAAAACTAGTTCATTAATTGATGAACTGCTCGTATTTGTAAGATTAATATTAAAACACAGTACTTTAGCTATTAGCAATCGCGACTTGACTGACGCACCTTTTATTTAAAAGAAATGTCTTATCATCAATCAAAAAGGGGGTTCCATACAGTCAGTCTTCAACCAATACTAATAACAATTTATGTACCCTCTAGTCAGCCTAGAACTATGTGTCTCTATGTCAACACTGTTTTCTCTGGCGACAATTACACTAGTTAAAATGTCGACAGCTTTCCTTTTATGCGCGACGACTAGAGATACATTAAAAACAACAGTTCTAGTGCATTTGTGGGGACATTGTCAACCAACGTGTCAATAGTTTGTTTTATATATTTTTTTTATTATGCTGTGCAGTCAATAGCAGAGTTGCAGGCCGCTGCAGCTACTGCTTGAA
This sequence comes from Tachina fera, assembly GCA_905220375.1. Classification (NCBI taxonomy): domain Eukaryota; kingdom Metazoa; phylum Arthropoda; class Insecta; order Diptera; family Tachinidae; genus Tachina; species Tachina fera. Next base: position 186,571,454 of record LR999963.1, read on the forward strand.
TGTTTCAATTTTAAACAAATGTTTTTAGTAGAATTATATGATTTTTGTTTGTAGACGAGGGTCACTAAAATGTACTAGTGAATCTTTGGTTCAAATCTGTCCATATGGTCGTAAAAGAACTACCTCGTCAATAGTGCTAAAGGTAATTATGAATGTGTGATTACATTTGCTGGGGTACACTTGGTCAATAGTATTACTGACAATGTCACTAGTAAATCACTATAGTTTTGCTATTATATTGCTATTGTAGACTAAGCCCCCTAAAATTTACTAGTGAAACTTTGGTGCTAATTTTTTCTGTGGTGCCAAACGAGCTACTTAGTCAGTAGTGCTACAGTCTACTGGATAGATTTTCAATGACAAGCCAATCTTATATGTCAATAGATGATTACATTGGCTGAGGTACAACTGGTCAGTAGTACTACTGAAATAACACCATTAAATCACTACACCTTCACTATAAGCATTTCCTGCCGGGTACATAATTAAATATACACATAGATGTCGCTCATTTACTTAAAGAACGTGATAAATCAAGAATTCTGTATAAAAATTTCTTACAAATATCTTGTTTACTCAGCTCTTAAGACAAAAATGAAATCTGAAAACTTTAAAGTCGTTTTCTGGTGAACTAGTTTCTTTGAGTTATTACTTTGTTTGAGCAAATGAGTGATAGTATGTTCATATATGTGTATGCACATTAAACATTTTCTGCTTCTTATTTCAATGCGTAGAAAAATAAAAATACCTACGATATATTTTGTTACTTTCTTTATTTTTTTTTGTATGAAAATTATCAGTTGATTTGCGTCAATATTAAAAAAAAAATAAAAAATTATTTCAACCAAGACGAATTGATAGCAGGTGGTCTCGATTGGCAACTCTGCATATTCGCCTTGTATATTTGTTGGCGTAAAATTTCCTGCTGTCAGAAAATTAACGATCGTTCTGCTTTGATTTGACACAAGAGAAATTAACGGCTGATCATCAGCTGCTGAATTGGGATGACCTGATATGAATTTGCTTTGATTTTAACTCTCCGTCTTCACGAGCCATATACTTGGCCATGACATGAACATGACGCCGGCAGAGCACATGTGGAAAATTTATCAACAATAATTCTTTGTTTGTGTATTTTGCGGTAGTGCAATCGAGATGAAATATTTAGCAATTTTGTTCTGTCTCTTTTCTTTCTATTGTAAATGTTTGGGGACGGTTAGTCTCATGGCGAACCGTTTGTTCGGTCATTAATGTTAGATCATGGACAAAACATGGACATAAGCGGTCTCCTTTAGCCATTTGCAATGTCCGACATGATGCCCATACCAAGTTCGTGGCTAGTGGAGACTCCTAGTAACCAAAACTCTATAGAATTACTATTTTGGTAAGTTTATTTTGTATTTATTTTCATTAATCACACTTGCAATATTTTATTTATTTCTAATAATTGAAATTTTTTATATATATTTATATATAGTTTTTTCTCAGTGGTAATCTGATGATATCAGCAGATTACCCGTACAGTAGAATCTTATATTGACCGCATGCGATGTCATACTGGCGTCATTAATTATTACTAGAATTTTTCTTTTCGGGACTTTTTCATTTGCCGGGAAAGCGGTATCAACTTTTTGGTTTCCCGGGAATTCCCGCTCAGTGAAAAACAATACAAAATATTTTTAATTTAATTTTTTCAATCGCTTTCGATCTTTATATAATAGTAATATATACATAAATACCAATATGATAAAAAACAAATTATACGAGGGTTATTAAAAAATATACAATATACAATAAGCATTAACAGAATTGTTTTTTTTATCAAAGAAAATCTGTAATTATTTTTCAATATTTCGCGCATTTCTGTTTTTACTTTTATGAATTGTTGTAGAATTAAATTTTGAACGTCGCGTTCCGGTTTTGGAAAATAAACGCCTCTAAGTCTCAGAGCACATGTGTGCCAGATAGATGTAAGCTCGGCCTTGGTTGTTTTGAATTTTTAGCTATTGTGCTAGTGTTATTTATCACTTTATTATTGCACCATGGCAAATGAATAACGGCACTTATCAAAGAATGTGTACATACAAACTAAAGTTGCCGTAATAAAATAAAAAAAATCAAGGGAGTTGCCGCACAAATTTCCCGGGATTTTTTTCCCGAAAAATGTGCAGAATACTGGGAAATACCGTATGAAAAACACTAACGAAAAACACGATTCTAAAAAGACTTTAAATCCTCCAAAAAAAGGGGTAGAAAATGACTCTAAAATAATATAGAAAAATAGTCATAAATGACTTATCAAGAGGAGTAGCGGGTAGTCACGTTTTTCTACCGACAAAACTGTCTTTTATGATCAGAAAATGGGCGCATATTCTAGCTTTTTAATCGCTCGAGAGAGTTAAAAAAGGCTAGAATTTTATTGAAAATATACAATATATTTAATTATTTATTTTAATTTTTCACAACATATATTTACCTATTTATTATTATGTACATATAACCGGTCTACTCTAGTTAGTAGACTAAACCAAAAGTGCATTAACACCAAGTAGCCTTATCATTACAATAAAATATATAAAAATTTATTGTATGGTTAATTTTATTTTTTTGTGTCGATGGTTGGATGATGATGATCAGTTGCGCTGATAAGGCCACTTGGTATTGATACACTTTGAACTGACCTTTTAAAATAAAAATTACACGAGTGATTCCAAAAACAAAACTATAGTTGTATGTGTGAGAAAAGTTCCCTCATTCATCATTCCCTCATTCAGCTCCAAGAAAATAAAAATAATAAGCATACAAAACCAAAAAATATGACAAAAAAATATTACCTGTGAATGGGTCACAGTTATTGGTCTATAAAGTTTTGATAGAAATTAAAGTTTAGTGAAGCATCTCCAAAAATATATATCAAAATGTATTTCTAATACATATTCATTTATTACCTTAGACATTTTGTAACATAAAACACATTGAAGCTATAAAATATTTAATATACCCGCTACACGTGTGTTATTGTCGCTGTCTCATTGACTGCTAAATGTAAGAGAAAAAAGCTACGGTCACACTTGTCAAGCATTTGCCCAAAAAAAGTAACCAACAAACACTAATGAAAAAAAGTTTTGATCCAGACACTTGTTTATCAAATTAAACAGTTTCCAGCACAACTAATAGATAATGATGGAAAGTGTGATCCAACACTATTGAGTAATTTCTAACTTGAAAAACTTTTGAATGAATTGAAAGAATTTTCATTAGCATTTATTGGTTACGCTTTTTTTGGGCAAATGTTTGACAAGTGTGATCGTTCGTAAGAATGTGTCTGATTTTAGCTAACAGAATCAGTGATGCCAAATTTTGAGACTCAAAACGCTTAACAATTTTTGAAAAAGGGGCTAATATAGTCTAAATTGAAAAAATATACGTTTAGTGCACCACAAAGTAAAATATTTTGAAAAAGCGTGAAAGGGGCCAGTTTTAAAATGTTTCTGCTGGAAATCAAAACAACAAACAAATTTTTGTAATGTAATAAACTTATGACAATATGTCAAATAATAAATTTTTTGTAATATAAAATAAAATTTAATTTATTATTATAATGAAATATTAGGTTTGTTCATTTATTGAAAGTTATTACGAATTTGTAACAATTGTTGCTGGAAAGTGTTCATTAACTCAAAAAGTTTGCAAGGAGAGAGCGTCAAAAGAGAGAAAAAAATTTAAAAGAAACAAATTCCTACAAATTATTACTAGTAAAATTTTTACTTGCAAGAATTATCCAATCACCTGTTGTGTGTTTTGTTGTCAAATAAATTATTTAAAATAATTTCTTTGATAAAAAACAGCTATACGTATGAAAAAAGAAAGTATGTTTTCTTAATTTATTGTTTTTCTTCCATTAAGCCACATAAATTTTGTTTGTTTCTGATATATGATCAGAGATGGAAAATCGAATTCTTGTATTTGTTAATGGAATAAAATTAAAAAAGTATGAAAAATGCATAAACATGAAACTGTGTAAAGTATTTCATTTTAAATATCAATTTTTTAAAAAAATTGCAATATAAAATATTATCAAACAAAATTCGTCAGAAAAAGTACAATTGTATCATGACTTCCATCCATGGTTCTGATATGAATAAAATTTTTTTGCAAATTCTTACAAGTAAAGCGTTCATTTACTTTTTCATATTTGGGAGAGTAATTTTGAAAATTTCTGCCTTACTCTCTCATTGCTAGTTTCTGCTGGGAAAGTAAATGAACAGACCTATTATTTTTAAAATTTCTATTGAAAATAAATTTCAATATTTTTTAGATTTCTTGGCACTTTAAATTATTTTGTCGCCTGTTTTGATAACTAAAGATGCGATTAGACGTGCCATAGTCATAACCAAACCCAAATTCAATTGTTTTCTATGGCATTATGGCGAGTCACCTATAATAAAATACCGTGCTGCCCATTAGTTGAGGGTTCGAATGGCTGTTTTCTATGATTACAGTTATGGCACGTCTGATTGCACCTTAACATCTTCAGTACGAAGAAAGTGGAATGGAGAATAAAATATCTTCATTAAAGATAGATATGGCACTTAATATTAATTAGTTAACAAAATTCCTAAATGTAAATGTTACACATGCCGATGGTTAAATTCATATACAAAGAAATAAATAACACATTCTTACAGGAATGAACAAAAGCATATGTACATATGTATGCATGCATGTATGTATGTATGCATGTGTTTTTACTGTGTCTATATTTGTTTAAGAAAACTTGATTGTGTGTAGGGCTCCCGATGAGTAATTTTGCAAAACAAAACCGGATTTTGAAAAGCTAAAATATTCAAAAGTATTCCAACAAGGCATTAATGAGAATGTCAGAGATATTTAAAAAAATTTGTCTTAAAGATTTTCGTTTGCTCTATTTTGTATATTAATTTGTCATGCACATTCCTCAGCCTTTTCAAATGAGTTGATATTGAGCTTTAAGAAGTTTTTTCTTTACTTCCTTTAAGATTTATTACATTATTTGTTAAGCCTTTTACCAAAAATAGTAAAGTGTATATATAGGTTTTGTAATTCCATGTGTAATTTCCACAATATTAACATGCAACCCATAAGGTATATATATTCTGGGCCCTTTTGCAAGGGTGATGTTCGTCTTTCCGTTGGTACGTTTGTCTGCACGTAAAATCGGTTTTCCGAAGCTCCCACATAATCCAGAGACTTCGGTCTTAGGAGCTAGCATATCAGAAATGGTCCGAAACATATTATTATTGAAAGTCAGCAAAATCGAAAATACGGTTTCAGAGCTGGAAAGCTTAAATTTTTTTGCCATTCAAAAGTAACTAATCTAATTTTTGTTTTTTTTTTGTAATTTAAAACTATTTTATATTTCAGTTAAAATTAAATTCGTATTAAAAGTTAAAAAAAATCAAAAATTTGATTCCAGGGTTGGAAAATTGATTTTTTTTTTTTTTTGATATATAACAGTAACCTGGTAAACCCATTTTTTTCTTCTTCTCTTTAATTTAAACATATTTTATATTTAGAGAAAAATATTTTGCCAAAAGCAATCAGAAAAAACTAAAAGGATGACTTCAGGGTTGGAAAATTGAATTTTTTTTGGACATATAACAGTAGCCTACTCAAACAAATTTTTTCTTTTTATCTATAAATTAAACAAATTTTATATTGAGAGAAAAATATTTTGCTAAAAGCAATCAGAAAAAAACTATATACATGATTCCAGGGTTGGAAAATTTAATTTTTCAATTTCGTTTTTTCTTTTTCTTTAGGAATTAAAAATAATTGATTTTTTAGAAATAAAATTTCGTTATACAAAGTTAAAAAAATAAAAAAAGCATAGCTCCAGAGCTGGAAAACTTAAACTTTTTTTCGCAACATAAGAAATGGTAAATAAACATAACAAATTATTTTCTTTGTTAATTCAATACATATTTTCTATAATAAATAAAGAAAGAAAGACGTTTGTATTGAAAAAAATTAAAAAATAAAAAATATGGTTTCAGGGTTGGAAAACTGAAACTTGTTTTGGTATATAAAAAAACTTAATAAAATAATTTTTTTCTTTCTTTTTTAATTAAACATATTTTATATACTAGAAAGGCCTTGAACCATAAACATTGGCACTCATTAGTCTTACAAAGCTTTGTGATATCTTGCGTATTATGCACAAATGCAGGTGTGTAATTAGTTTAGGTTGCTTTTGTAATTTTTAAAATATAAATTTGTTTAAGTATCATAATGAGTAGTGATTTAGTACAGTTTTTGGTGTCAGCTGGATCGACTTGAATGAATTTTTGTGTATGCATTCAAGTGGGGGCGTATATAAGCAGATTCAAGTTGCTTTAGCTGTGGGTGAATAAATTTCCATTGGAAATTGCTGATCTCTGTTAAAGTCATCTCTAATTAATTACTCCTCATGCATTTTAAAAAGGAAAAATATTAATAATGTAAAAAAAATCTTAAATACAAAGTGCACAATAAAATATTCAACTATTGCTCATGTCCAAAAATGCCCACAGGTCACTCAACATAAATTCCACTAGAGGAAAAAATAAATCATGTATTTTTTCACTTACGTATGTATGTATGAATGTATTTACTCCATAATTACTTTGGTGAAGGGTATATAAGATGTGTCACATTCGAATATAGCAGTCTTACTTGTTTTAAATAAATCTGTCGCAATAAGGAAAAAGTGCTTAAGTCACATTTTATTGTTTTTCAAAACGATTTTTAGAAATTTATTTCATTTAAAGTTAAATTGAGAAATTCGGTGTTCACTTTTATTTTATGTTGGAAAACATCATTATAATTAATTAATTAAATTTCACAAACATACCAAAGTACAATAAACTAATATAAGCTATTACTCCGTATAAAGTTATAAGTCGAAAAGAGATAAGCAGCAAGTCCTTGCGTTAAAGCTTTCTGAAAAATCTGCAAAATAATTGCGATTTTGTCCAAAGGAACAAGTAGATTACAGGGCTGCCATTAACTAAAAATTAGCTTAACTCGACTTAAGCACTTTTTCCTATTTTACCACAGACATTATAGCTGAGCAAGAACTGTAAATTAACTACCGGATATATTATCTTGAGAATTCACAGGTTTGCTAGAACCAAAAAATATTGATTTTATGTCAAAAGTAAAAAATGAATGTGTAAATGCTTTTAGGGAAACTTGACAAAATTAAAATACTGAAAAATTTACATATGTACATATGATTCCGTGTAAAACAAAATTAATAAGTATTAATGTTTCTAAATATGTCAGCAAGTTTTTGTTTCTCAATTTTGTTAAAATATTAAAGAAATGACAGCGAAGTTCTATTGAAAGTCTTCTTCATTTGCTGCTACTAATTACGACAAACCGCACACACACACACACACACACGAATTTTCATAAACTCAAAAACACCCAAACTCACACATAAATGTTCACTTCCATATGTAAGAATGTGCAACCAGCAAACATTTTTATTCACGAAGTGATTGCGATCCGAAGTTGCATTGAAATTCACACGAGTAGTTTGATATCTAAGAAAACTCGATTAATTTTGAAAGAACCTGTTAAAATTTTTGAAGGAATTTTGCGTAAAAATTTTGCAGGAATTTTGCGTAAAAATTGTGTAATGTCTGAATAATGTTGACATTATGCCTGATACAAGAGACACTTCTCCGACTTGTCACACATTTTATATGACTAGTCATATTAATAAAAAAGACAAATAAAAGTGCTATATTCGGCTGTGCCGAATCTTGTATACACTTCCCCGACGTACGTTTATGGAGTATATACATACTTGCATATATAAGTTCATATATACATATGTATTTGTTTAAATAAAAAAACAGATAATTTTAGATGTTCAAAAACTATTTAATAATCCTAAAATAATACTATTATTGTACCTCTATAGCAACTTAGCTAACTTATTTCATATTTGTCGGTTTTTAATAAAACTTAATATTAAAAAACTGCCAAATGTTTCAATTCAAACATCCTATTTTATTTGTATGTAACCTATTTATTCCCAAACAATATTTCAATTTTGTTCAGCAGAAAGGATCAGTTTAAGGGAAATGGAACATGTTCTTAAATTAATTTTGTAGTTATGGCTATTCTTTAGCGATATATTTTATGTTATTTCAATTCACTAAAAAGAAATAAGAGATCGTAACAAACTGTCACTTGAAACATAATTTTGCTGATAGCATAATAAGCAGCATATCATAAAGCTTCGTAAGACTAATGAGTTCCCATATTTATGGTTAAATTATAGTTTCATATCAAAATTTAATACATATAAAAACTATTCAGTAAAGGTCTTCCAAAAATATAAAATATGTTTGATTAAAGAGGAAAATTAATTTTTTTTAATTTAGTTTAGTTTAGTTTGTAATAAAGAACAAGATTTTCAATATTCCAACCCTGGAATCTTATTTAAAACTTTCTAATTTTAATACTAATTTATTTCGTTATAAAATTTGTTTAATTAACAAAGAAAAAAATATTTTTATGTGGTTAAAAAAGTTAAAATTTTCCAGCTCTTAAGCATAAAATATTCTTAATTTATAAAGAAAAAGATAAATTAATTAAGCCTAGTTAGTTTTATACACTAAAAATAAGTTTAAATTTTCCAACCCTGGAATTATTCTTCTAGATTTTTGTGTTTTTTATACTATTCTACTTCTTTAAAAATATAAAATATTGAACACATTTACCAAAGAAAATTTTTTTAAATTTAATTTCAATCTTCCAACCCTGGAATCTTATTTAATTTTTTTCTGATTTTGAGACTAATTTATTAAATTATAAACTATGTTTAATGTACAACAAAAAAAGGTTGTTTTATGTAGTTACTGATGTATACCAAAACAAGAGTTAAAATTTTCCAGCTCTGGAGCTGGTTTATGTATTTGAAAATTTTCATAACAAGCTCTTGCTTTATTAAGCATAAAATATATATAATTTATATAGAAAAAGAAAAAAATTATTTCTTCTAATTTCTTTGATATGCCCGCAAAATTTTAAGTTATCCAACCCTGGAATTATCCTTCTAGTACTTCCTTTAAAAATATAAAATATGTTTAACTTAGAGAAAAAAAGAAAATGGTTATTTTAGTAAGTTAATTTTATATACCAAAAAAAATAAATTGTCCAACTCTGGAATCTTATTTAAATTTTTTCTGATTTTAAGACTAATTTATTTCATTATAAAATCGGTTTAATTAAAAAAAATAAAAATAAAGTTACTTAAATATACCTAAACAAATTAAAACTTTCCAGCTCTGGAGCTGGTTTATATATTTATTTATATATTTAAATAAAATTTTTTTACCACTCTTTTTTGCCTAAAAATTAAATATTTTTAATTTATAAAAAAAAAATTATTTAACCTAGTTACACAAAAAATAAAGTTATAATTTTCCAACCCTGGAATCATGTTTCAAAATTTTTGAGTTTCTTTATATCAATCTAATTCTTTTGATAATATAAAATACAGAAAATTTATACAGAAAAAGGAAACATTTATTTTAGTAGGTTAAAATATTTCAACCCTGGAATAGTTTTTTAAAATTTTTTATTCGTTTTTTAGTACCCATTTAATTTTTACTAATATATAAAATCAGTTTAAGATGGAAATGGAAAAGCTGAAAATTAATAGTGATACTTATAAATGTGTTTACCAAAGGTAAATAAATCAATTGTATACACAACAATCATTTCTCATATTCCATTTCATAAAAAATTTAAGTTAAATAGCTGATGTTAATAACAAACTCTACCCAAGTAGATAGACTAGCGTGCTGATGTAGGGCATGGCTGCACAGAAAAGTATCGGTATTTCCTCCAGCTATAAAGTCTAGTTTAATTTTTCTTCTCTTCTTTAGAAACTCACATTAATTAATAAGCTTTAATGAAATTTACTTATTTGACATATTGTCAGAAGTGTAAATAATAAATAGTTTTAGATAGTCTGTGCATAAAGTAAGAGGTTTGTGACTGTTCAAAATTTTTTGTTGAAGTCTACTGATGATTTGGTTCAAGCGCCAATGAAATACGTATATAGACACGCTAAACCACCAGCATATAAATTTCAATGATTGTATTAATTAATAAAAATATTTCATGTAATAAGAATTGAATTAAGCCCGAATAAGAAATTATTTTTGATTAAAATTCATAATAGTTCAAATAAATCTAAAAATGTCTAATAAAAATTAGTTCAACTAGTTATACTTTTATATGGCAAAATAAAGTTTGAACTTTCCAGCTCTGGAATCATTTTTGTAATTTTGCTGATTTTAAATACTAATCTATTTCGAGCAATTTGTGACACCCAGGACCCAAGTCTCTAGCTTTTCTAAGAGCTTCGGAGAACCTATTTCAGGTACAGATAGACGGACAGACAGGCATACAGACAACGCTTATTCGTCTTCCCTGTTCGTAAGGATCCAGAATACATATACTTTATGGGTCTTATATGAATATTGTGGAAATTATACACGGAATGATAAACCTATATATACCCTTTACCATTTTTGCTGAAGGGTTTAAAAAGCAATAAACTAAAAGTAGATCAAAAACACTGTTCGCCTGGTTAATCCAACCAATTGCAGCAGTGAATTTGCTGTCAGTGAAATTTTAGTAGAATACAATAAAATTTAATAGTTTTTTTTGGCTAATCTAACAGATATGCAGAGTTGATACAACTAAACCAAAACGACTAACAAAGTTTAGTATTTAACCAATTTCAGTTGTTAATTTTACTGTAACTAAAAGTTTTAGTTGCAAATCCCTAAAACAAATCCCATATCTTTGTTGGTTATTTAACATTATTTCATTTGTTGCTATTGATATATGTAACTGAGATTGTTTGAGAGAAAATGTTTACTGGGTATGCACACACAGTAGTTGATTATTAATTATGTATGTATATGTATGTAATTAGATGAAGATACTTAAATATGTACACGTGTTTTAATACTGTTACTTAGTTGCATGTTTTTAACAGAATTCCATGCATTTGAATTCTATGAGTAGATATGTATGTGTGTATGTATGAATTGCGTAGGTAGGCCCAAAACCAGGTGAAAAATTTATACTTAATGATGCGTACTGGCATGAATGTAGAAAAGTTATAAGTTAGTTAGAGGATTTACATGAAACAGAGAATAGACCAGTTTCTGCTTGAACTGCAAACAAATTAAAAAGAGGAATATATCTTTCTTGCTTTCATGCTTTGTATGAAACACATACATGTTTATATGGGTATATGGGTAATTCAATTATCGTTTAGCAGCTTGCAAAACTCAAATACTTAAAAAAATTATACATTAACCTTAACATTAATTTAATAATAATAATAGTAAAAAATGTGGTTTCTTGTGAATTAAGCACTCCTAACAGCATTTCGTTGCTGCTTAGGAGTAGTATGTATATGAGGTTTCGGGGACCGATTTTTCATGCAAAAGTTGGTTCATGCAGAACTATGATTTAGTAGGTTGAATTTCCATCCCTGCTTGGTTTATGGTTGTTGTATTTGCTAGGAGATCCTTAGTGGTGGTTTTTGAAATTGAGAGTTACAGTCAAACCTCGATTATTTGTACCCGTTAATTTCAAAATCTCAAAAATTCGAAAAAACCACTGAGGCCTTGATTAAAACCAACTACACTCACACAAGTCATCAGCAGACGTAAACTGCTTACTCACGGCACAGGCTAGTGCCAGTAAAATTCGATACATTTTTTTTTTTTGAAAATAAATGCAATTTCATACGTTACCCTACTAATTTTATGCTCATGCAAACATATTTAATTTTTGTTCTACATTAAAAGCTGATTAAAATGCTGGGAATCGTCTGTACCAAAAGAAGCAGGATTGCAAAAATGAATGCACTGGCTTCAGTGTATAATTAGAGAAAATTAAATACAATTAAATGCATGTACTATTTTTTTTCTACCCTAGAGATTTTAACTGTTGTTGTTTTAATTTATTAAATTCCATACGAATGTTGCCATGCCATTATACTCTTGGTTATTGCTGTTGCCGTTTGTTTGTTTTTAATTTAATTAATTTAAATTAATTACATCAAATTCTCATTATCATTTAAAGCGTTTTTACGTGAGGGAAACACATATATATATAAAAGATATGTATGAATTTATTATAGGGAAACATTTCATTGTATAAAGTTGAAAATAAAGCGTATGCATATATGTGTGTTTTTTGCAAACAATTTCAAATTTTTCATTTTATTTTGTGAACTTCTTTCTTGATATTCATTCTTCTAGTTATTTAGATAAGACATTCACTAGCTTGGGAATGTGGTCATAGCATAAGTATATATATGTATGTATAAATGTTTTGTACCGACATATGTATGGTTACACTCTCTAAAATGTGGTTGGTAAAATATGTCCAAAATTACTCATATGTATTGTAGAAAATTATAAGAATAGTTTAAAGGATAGTACTTGTGCGAGCTGGCATTTTGCGTAATTTTTAAATATAATTGTAATTTTGTGAAGAGTCCATATCCAAATTACTAATCAAAAATTCTGACAACACTGTCAAAATATACATACAGTTGAGCCAGATTAGTTTTGCTCCACCAACCATTCTTAAAAAAAAACTTAGTTAGGTATGGAATATATGAATATATTTTGAATATCCTCTTTCTGAATTAGAAAACGTATTTAAAGAAATTTATAATTGCTTCTGAGTTACATGTTAAACATTCAATTTGCTCTATATCCACTATTTTTGGGTTTAATAAGTATTGTTTTGCTACACACGCCACTGTTTGGCGATTGCGTCAAATTCTACATAAAAAAATTACAAAGTAACGTTAAGCATTGTTTTGCTTAATTTCTATAAGAAATGGATAATAAAAAAAGAAGTTGCCGTAAGAAAAATTTAACGGCAAATGTTAAGCAAAAGCATCATCACCCAGACGCAGTTGCCGATAAAATTTTTCTAAATAAATTTATTAAGCACTAAAATAAAATAAAATAAAATAAAATAAAATAAAATAAAATAAAATAAAATAAAATAAAATAAAATAAAATAAAATAAAATAAAATAAAATAAAATAAAATAAAATAAAATAAAATAAAAGAAACCTTAATTATGCATGTTTGAGTATAACAGAAATCATTTAATTTCATTCTTTATATTAAATACACTTCAATTACTTGTTTTTCTTGTGTAAGTGTGTAAGCGGATAGATAGTTAAAAATATTACGGCGGTGACTTCTTGGTGGGCTTTTATCGGCTTATTACTCTCGACAGCAAAAAAAAATACACAAAACAACAAAATTCACAGCTCTGGCACAGCAGTATGCGTATGCAGCACAAAAAGTTACTCTTTGAAAATAAATTAAGGCAAAAAACGTATTTTTACGTCTACAATAAAGTAATATTAACTTCTAACTTTATTCATGAAAGTTCACTAAAATTTACACATTTCTTTGAAACATGTTTCGGGAGCATACAAAAGAAATCCATCGGGTATATTTTGAAAAAAAAACGTCATGTAAACCTTTATAGTCGTTTTTCTCCACTCCAACTTTGTGAAGTATGGGCTAAACCTATTCTGAGGCGACGATATAATATACAAAAATACAGTAAATTTTAAATAAATTATCAAATAAAGATGCCCAGACAGCAGTTAAAAAGAAAAAAATATTACATATATCGTTCATTTACTCAAACAACGTCATAAGTCCAAAAAAATAGTTTGACAAAAAATTAATTTAAAGTTTTCAATTTACACACAGCTTAAAGGATGTGAACCTGCAGGCTTAAGCAATTTGGACAGTTAAAATAGCAGAAATAAGTCAACTGTTATAGGCCATTGAGGCTGCCTATTTTGCCTAAAATACCATTTTGCACATACAACGATGCAAGGCCATTTGCACAAGTTTGTGAATTGGGCTATTGTGTGTATCTAGAGAAAAATACATTTGCAATCCAGCTAGCCTCTCCAATCGCAAAAGCATATGTTGTGAATCATGAAACGAAGTTAAAAATATGTCTTTTACTCTTTTTTTGGAGGTTATTATTCTAAAAATTTTCTAATAATAGTCTTTTCTCAAAATGAAAAACTTAAAAATTTTTCATTAATACAAACTTCTGTTTATGTTTATGAAATCAACGAGTTGACATTAGAACGAAATTAATTAAATATAACAATTACTCGAGTGAGCCTTTAAGAATCATTAATTAAATATGCATGTCATTCTAAGACTGGTATTTGCTAATTGATGTATAATTTATGAATTATTATAGAGAGAGAGAGAAAAAAAATTATAATATTTATCTTGACATTTTGTGCTTTTTCATTAAATTTTTCCATTGAGTGTATTTGAAAAGCGTATTTGTAGTGGCAACGTGTTAAGGTAAAATGAAGCATAAAATCTACTATTTGTTTGCGTGAGTTCTTCTAATTAACAGCTGTAAGAATGGTAAAAATTGCAGAAAAGGAAAGAATAAACAAAAAAAAAACGCCAACAACACAAAAACTCCCAAGCAAAATAAATAAAAAGGCAAAACAATAAAAAAAAGAAAGTACAAAATGATTTAATTTCGTGTTGTTGACGTTGCTTTACATTTTACTTCCGTTTCTGCTTGTAATAGGCGTCCATTAAGGATTTGAGCGCGTACAGACATAGATTACCAGCGATTTATACTGGTACCACAAAAACACGCACACATAAACACACACACACACTAACACGCACACATGTGCGCACACTAACTTATTTCCACATTTAGCATTAAACAACTGGCTAAAGATAAAAAGTCTTTGCTTTTTTGCACTAGACAATTGTAAAAGCGGAAATAAAATGAACAAAAAAAAAAACACAAAACAATTGAATAAAAGAGAAGTTAAGAAAAGAACTTGAATAATGTTGCAGTTGTTGTTATTGCACACACCTATAAACCAGGGGGAAATCAGCAACAACTACAACTACAACAAAAACAATGAAAGAATGTAAAACTGTTTTAATTGTTTTCACACACAAAAACAAAGAGAAAGAAACACACACACACACGCAAGCTTATGTACCAGCAACAATACAACAACAAAAATATGTTAGAATTTCAAAAAAAAAACAATACAATATTGGTTTGCCTTAAACAAAAGTAAATCTTTTTAATGCTTCCAACATTTTTACACAAAAACCAAACACGAGTGCAAGTACGAGTACGAGGACGAGTGCGAGCATTGGTACGACTACAACTACGACTACGTTTCCGAATATTAAACAATACCATAACGTGTTGAATACAGGGTGTAAAAGTTTATGACTGGGGGCTTTATTAAAAGAAAAAAATGAGAAATAAAAAGAAAAACCGAGAACTAGAATTGAAAAGAAATAAATAAAAAACAAGCCTTCGTTCACTTGTACATGCTGCAACACGGGAGATTGAAAGTAAAAATTGTGGGGTTAAGTACTCAAGTTAACAATTGCACAACACTAGAACAAATTTGCACTAAATAAGGATATTTCTTGTTTGTGGCAAAAGAAGAAAAAAAAAAGAAAACGTAAAACTCTTTCACTTAAAGCGAGAAGCACAAAGCAAGAAAAGAATAAATTCCACAGGGATATTGGATTTCGTAAGTGGTTATTATGCTGAGCGTTTGCCAACGCCAAAGAATGGTTTATAAAAGTTGCCATTTAAGTGTAAGTGTGGCAGTTATTAATTACCGTTAATGAAAATGTAAAATAATTAGCTGGAAAATACGTTCTTTTGGTTTGTTTTAGTATTTTTTCATAAAACATAATTTATATCGTTGCAGAGAAGGCAAACGTGAAAAGGGTGAAATCTCTTCAGTTAAAGCGAATTGAACGAAAAACATGAACACTTATTTTCATTGCACAATAAGTGCGCCGCATTAGGCCTTTTAAAATTCAATACTGTTAGCTCTATTCTACATAATAATTTAAGGGTAGTTTTCCCCCTATTCTTTGTGCTACTACACCCAAAGAAAAAACAGCTTAAAATCAATTGAATTAATAAGAAACATTAGCGAAAGTCTAGTCATATTGAAATTTCTTTTTTCACTATGAAAAAATATTAATTTACAGTATCAATTTATTAATTTTATTTAGTTTTGTGCATTTTCTATTGTAGTGAAAATTATTGAATTAATGTGACGAGTTCTTATTTTTAAGTTGCAGCTTTTGCCTGAGTGTATTTTAAAATATCATTTACAAATTTTCAGCTAAAATAAAACAAGTGGAAATAAAATGGCTGCCATCGAAAATTCAAAATTCTCTCTCACTCTTTATTGCTCTTGCCATATGCTGAGAATACAAGTATTTTATTCCTTAGTGGGGGGGGGGGGGGATTCCCTGGCAATATTTAGAATAAAACTCTAATAAGAAATAAGTCTAATTATTATTATGAACAAATGTAAAAAATTCTATGGGGGAAAAGTTTTGGGGTTTTCCCCGAAATTTTTCAGTTGCAAAACAGAAGGGAGTTTGCATAAAAATCGAAGTAATATTTAAATACAACAATAATAAAATAATAAAATATTTTTATTATTCCTGTAGGTCGAATAACATAAATATAGCACAAATACAAAAATTTTTACCTTTAATGGAGACATTGCTTGTGGTTTCCATAAATGCAGCAGAGAGAAATTAGGAAGATTTTTTTCTTCTACTATATCAATTTCCTTCACAAATAGTGAATTATTGTTGCAGCAATTCTTAAATATGTGGGAGAGTGTTGAAATAGAAATATATCGTTAACTTAATACAAAAAGACCCCAACTCATAGTTTTTCAAGATCGATATTTTTACATATTTCGATAGATCATTACTAAACTAAATTAAAAAAAAAAATAAAACTAATATAACACTAAATTTGTAAAGTGTTTTTAATAAAAATTGCGTTTAAAAAAATTTTGTATCAATATTTCTTGTAAACTATGAAAGACATGAGTTGAGGTCTTTTTGTATTAAGTTAACGATATACATTTTGTATTCCTCTCTCGCTCTTTTTCACTAAAAAATAACAAGTTGCTGCAACAAAAGTTGCAAGTCTATACCGAGACTTATTTGCTCGTATATAATTTAACATTAAATTTAATTCAAACAAAAATTTTATTTATTTATGCAGTTTATTTTTTTAACGTCCGACAAAAAAAAAAGAGATGTTATAAGTTTGTTGTGTGTCTGTGTAGCTGTGTGTTTGTCCGTGTCCACGTATAGACCAAATGGCTGGACCGATTTTGATTAACTTTTATCTGTTTGAAAGGTGACTTGATCGAAAGCTTTTTTAATCTATGTTTTAAGATCCAGCTATTTAGAAGATATCATACCTTTTCTAGATATATTTGGGGGTTTTAAAATTTTTAATTTTTGTTATTAATTAATAAATATTAACAAGCAAAACAGGCACCCTTTATTCTCAATGATGCATTTTTCATTTAATTTCTGAATCCATTTTTTATTTTTGAATAAAGTTGCTTGTTTTGTAAAGATTATTGTTTGAGGCCTTAAAACTTGTTATGTTTGTATGTTGTGGTTCTAAATACCATATTAAGAAATTCACTATAATTATTATTTTTTTTTTTTTTTGTATTATACTGGCAACGATATATTTGCTCACCGCCACCAATAACTAATAGAAATTAATTAAATTGGACTACGATAACAAAATCATCATGGACAATAACCTGCCGCCGCGTGTTGACTAGCTGTCGTCAATATAAAAATTTTCATACAAAAATGTGTATTCTATTTTGAATTTAAAAAAATTGCGTGAAATATTGCAAATTTTAACTAAATCGTTTAAAGTGTTCTTTAATAACACTCCTAAACTGCTTATCGAATCGGTTTATTTACTTTTGTGGACTTGAAAAATAATGAGATGTTGAATTAATAAATTTTTGATTGCTTAGCGGGAAGTTTCAGGCAAAAGCTGCAAGAACAATTGTTTCCCATGACCCTATTGGTTTTCGCTATTATTTCCATCCATTCGTCTGTCCGGCACAGGGCGTTTTCTCGAGAACCGTAAGAGGTAAAAAAATATGTAAGACTGAGGCCGTTACAACAACAAATGTATGACAGTTAAAAATTAAAATGTGTTCTAAGGCGAGCAAAGAAAAATTTTGAAATCCTAATGCAACATACAGACAATTTTATATAGACACTAGAAATGTTCAAAGTTAGTGTATGTTTATGCAGATTAAAACAAAAAAAAAACCAAAATTAAAGGGTATTCTATCAGTTAATGTTACTTTTACTTAGAAAATTTGACAAATTGCTTTATCTTTTGAAAAAATATGAAAAAAAAACACTTAAACTGAAAAATTACAAAAAAAAACGCCAAAGAATCTAAACACAATGTTTGCGGTGCGGTGCAATTTCTCGTTGCGGGAGAGAAAAATAAACATAATACAATGGAAGACGGCGACGGCAATAGTTGTCATTGTTTGTTTAAATTTTGATTAATTATTTTATGCATACATTTCTATAACTAAAAACAAAAAATTATTAACATTTTATACATTCGCAGATATATTTGATATATTTTTTAAACTTTTATAATCTATGACAAAAATGTTTGAACTTTAAAATCATGTATTTTTTACAATAATGTTGTGAACACAGCAAATTATTCAAAAACTACGGCAAAGTCAGCAAGAGAAAGAGTGTCAAAAGTTGAGAGAATAAGAAAGTCCGCAATGAAAATAAAATAGATTTTAATTTTATTCCGTCGCGCAGTGCGGACTTTTACTTCAAAACCGTGTGGAAAACCGCACCACAATAAATAATCGTTACATTGTGTTCAGACTCAGGGCCAATTTCACCAACTCTATTTAAATATCAATTCATAATTAAATTTTGATTTTCATTAATTTTTTAATGGAAAAATTATTTTGAACTATGAATTGATATTTAAATAAGTTGGTGAAATTGGCTGTCAAAAATCGAAAAAAATCGGCGAAACCAAAAAAGCACCAAAACCGAAAAAAAATCGCCACAACTAAAATAAATTGCCCAAACTAAAAAAAATTACCAAAAACGAAAAAAAAACGCCATAACTAAAAACAGCGTCAAAACTAAAAAAATCAAAAAAAGCTTATCGGGTTATTTTGACAACAGGTAAGATATTTTGTTATATACATATATAGGTTTAATTTCGTAGGGAATTACATATGTAGTGTTCATCAGTGTGCGAGTCAAAGTCGCGCTTTACTGAATTTATTTACTCTTAAAATTTTTACCTGAAAGTGAGTGCTTACAAAATGTAGGAGACAATAACGAAGGTACGAGTAGGTCTTCTTAGACAAAAAAGTGCAAATGTTCATATAATATAAAATTTTTTTACTGAACAACCTAAAGATTATTACATGTATTTCCAAAAAAATTTTTACTAAAACCCTGTTTAAAAAATTGTTCTTTCTCCTTTTATTTGTCGTTTAAAATCCTTTTTGCCATTTTCAACAATAAATGTCAACTTGGGATTATAAATGTCCTTCAAATAGAAAATTTTAACTGGATTATGACACATACATATTCGCACCTTGTAGACTTTTTGTGATAAAAACCATAACCATACAAATATATTCATACGGTTTACAAGTACGTGAGAGACGGTGAGAGTGAGATTTTATATATGTGTGTTTGAGTGGGAATGTGAGTGTAAATGTGTGTGTAGTTCAGTGTGCATTTGGAGCCGGTATTGGTAAAGCAAAATATTATATGAACACACAAGCACCACACACACAGTTAGTTAGTAAATGATATAATAAAAACATTAAAGTGCGAATCATAAAAAGTCATGATTGACATAATATGATTTGACTTGTATGGTCTTTAGGTCCTTGATGACTTGCACAAACAGTCGCACACTCAGCTCAAACACACACAAACACACACACGCATACAACTTGTGTATGGCATGAATGCTGTAACGCAAAACTATGTATGTTGGCAATAAGTGAATAACAAAAAAAGTAAATAAAATATAAATCAAACACAAAAACAAAATTTATAGTTTCAAATAAGAGCGAAACCACAAAAGTGGCTGACTATTCATGTGTAAAATAAAGGTGATTGCGGTGGTCAAATGCATTATTTTTAAACACGCTTTAGTTGTGCTTCATAAAAACTGTTTAAACTTTTGTCGGTTACTCTGTGTGTTCATAAAAATGCACACACACACACTCGCATACTTACACGAGCGCACATTTGGTGACATGTTTTTCTATGCATGTTTTATGTTTTATGAAAAACAATAAGCGGTCAAATAATTGAATTGACATGTTGCTGCTGTTTTGTTGAAATGAAATATGAAATATGTATGTATGTAAAAGTGAATGAAAGGAAAAAAAAAATTATTTTGTACAGCAGTTATTAAGTTGGCTTTGAAAAATATGTTATTTTTTTTCAACAAAAAAAAAGTGTAATAAATAATAATTTTACTACAACGAAATACTATTTACAATGATTTTTCGCTAAATAAATTTTAATAATTAAGTAATTTTCGCCATTAGTTAACTTTTTCTGTAATTCTATGTATATAGTAATAATTTGACAACATTAGATTTAGTTGTTTAATGAAAATTTTATGAAGCGCCTAATTTTGTAAATAGCACATTTTGTGTGTTTTTAATTTTTGTAATAAAATATTTGCCAATGCTTAGAGTTATATTTTACAAAATAATGCTATGAACACAACTGGTACGAGCGACGAATTTTTCGGTGCGAACTTTCTTTATAAAAAATAAAACACATTTTTTCATATGAAAATGAACACAACACCGTCGTCGAATGAAATTCGTCGTGCGTGACTAACTCTGAGATTTATTTCTATTTTGCAGGCCGACGAGCGGAGGAAGAAAATTTTCTCTCTTTTTCTCTCTGTCTTTGTACACACAACAACCAACTTGATCAAATATAAGAGCGAAATTCCGTGAGTAAATTCGTCGTTGTTATGCTTCACACGACGAATTAACGCAGTGGACTCTTATCGACGAATTTGTTGGCGTGGACGAAGCTCGTCGTTCGTCCCAGTTGTGTTCCTAGTATAATGCTTTAAGTATGCACGGTGGGCTTTTGGTTTGAAGAAACCCTATTTTTTGTTTAATGAGTTTCAAAAATCTAATGATGCAGTTTTTTTAGAGAAATATTCAAGTAAGAAATGTTTACTTAAGGTTTTCGAGAAAAATTTTATTTAATTTTTGAAAAATTTTAGTAATTGGCGAAAAAATTGCCAAAATGAAAAATAAGCGTTAATATTAAAAAAATCGTTTAAACTAAGAAAACGAGCTAAAAAATATAAAAAACCTAAAAGAAATCACCAAACGAAAGAAGAGCACCAAAACTAAAAAATCGGCCAAAAGTAATGAAAATCGGTAAAATTACAGGCCAACCTAAATTACGACGCAAAACGTTGTCTGGCTAACAAAATTTCTCATGTCCATACAAAATGTATGAAACCAACCGAAATAACGCAGCGTCAACGCTTTACAATTTGAAAATCCAATTTTGACAGCGCGTAAAGTTGGCTGCAAAAGTAGTGTTGTTTTTGTTAAGTAATGTAACTTAACCTACTTTGAGTTAAATTTAGCGTTTTTATTTTGTATCTTATTTCTATTTAGAGGTTTTTATTAATCAAAGTGAGCAACGTTAACGCTCTTATTTAGATTACTCATTTCAGCGTAACATACAAGCGCTAAATTACGTTGAGCTTTGCATCGCAATTTAGGTTGGCCTGTTAAGAAAATAAACGAAAAATATCCAAAAACGGAAAATAAATCCAAAACAAAAAAAAAACATCAAAACTAACAAAATCGGTACAACCAAGAAAAAACGCGAAAAAAATATCCAAAAACCTGAAAAAATCACCAAAAACCGACAAAATCGCAAAAAAGCGCTAAGACTAAAAAAACGGTAAAACTAAGAAACCAAGCGAAAAAATTTAAAAAAAAACTTAAAAAAGTCGACAAAACGTTAAAAAACTAATAAAAGCGAAATTTATAAAAAACAAAAAAATGCCTAAAGGAAAAAAGCTTTGAAACTAAAAAATGGGCAATACTAAACGAATCAAGTATCCAAAAAGCGGAAAAAATCGCCGAAAAAAATATGAGCCAAAATTAAAAAAAATTTACAACTAAGAAAACAAGCAAAAACCTAATAAAAGCGCCAAAATGATCTAAGCGCTTTATCACCAAAAATAAAATAAATCGCTGGTATTAAAAAAAGCACCAAAAGTAAAAAGGTAGCCAAAAAAAAACAAAAAAAAATTGCAAAACAAAAAAAATCGGTAAAACTAGTAAAACACAAATAAATCGCCATAAACCGAAAAAATCGCCAAAACAAAAAAAATTACTGAAAAAAATTTTTTTAAAAGCAAAAAAAATGTGCAAAATGAAAAAAGCACTATAACTAAAAAAAACCCCTAACAATTTTTTTTTGGAAAAACAATGTCCTTATCAGGTAATATATTCGATTATATAGGTTAACGTTCGTATAGTTTTACATATACATATAGTGTCCATACGGAACCCTTCGAGTGTGCGAGTAAAAGTTGCAGTTTGCTGAATTTATTTAACCTTCCTAACCCTACGTCTATACCTGATATACATACATATATATTTATTATGACAAACTTTATATTGGAAATATTTTTTTTGTGTCAGCTGTTTTTCCTTTAATATAGGATATTTGCTATGATAAAAATATATCAGTATATACAGTACATGTATGATAAGACACAGTTTCGGATGAGACGATGTAGTCAAAGAAATTATAGATGAATAATAAATAAAGTTATTTGTTAAATAATAAATAAAATAACAAAGAAGTTTTTTTTATCTATATAATTATATCTATCTTTCTTATAAGAGAAATTTTATAGGAAAAAGTAGGTGGGATGAGTGTGGCTGAGTTTTATGAAATTCAGTTTTTTCCCATAATTTAGTCAATATCAATGCTCGGTGCTAACTTTCAATGATGTAGGACCACTCCTTATAGTTTTAACATAAAAATGTAAGATGTTATGCCACTGTGCAACAAGGCGGGCATAACAATTTATATAAAAAAATCAACGTATACTTAATAAAAGTCATAGAAGTAACAGAAATATTACTCATACGCAGATTTTCAACGAAATAAATTTGTTTATAAATATGTATGTACTAGTATATTTTATTGAGCGCTGCCTATCTCTAATCTAATTAAAATCAAGTGTGTGCCAGATGCAGCGTTACCATATATATTTTTTAAAAAACTTCTTATATCTGAATATCTTATATCTTATACAAAAGTACCAAAATTTTAAAAGAAAACATAGAAATATTTTTGAAATTCATTTTATTTTAAAATATAAAAACGAATAAAATCAAAAACATAACATATAATAAAAAATCATAAAATAAAATTCATACTTATATAGAGATCTTTAAAAAAATATCACATACATAAAATAAATATATTTTTTATTTTTACATTTTTTTTATTAAAATTTAAAGCGATTCATTTAAACGGCATAGTCGTACATAAGAGGGAGTAATCACAATTAGAAACTGTTGCAATAATAACGAAGTGAGAAAATATAAGATCGTCTTATTGCATACAAACATGACTTAATATTTTCATTCAATATACTGCAAAATATATATATATGTACATATTTATAAAAAAAATTTTTAAAAAACTTTATATTTTAAAAAAAAAATTTTTTCAATCTCAAAAAACTTCCAAAAAAGGGAACACTTGACAAATGGTAACGCTGGCCAGATGTTACAAAGAGAGGTCTATTGATGCCATTATATAATATTCTGAGAGTGTCCACCACTTTTTAGCTGAACCTCAAATTGCTGTTACAAAATGTCCAATGTTGTGTGAGCTGTGTGGCACGTATGGGAACCACCTATCGTTGGTGTCCATATAAAGCGATTTCGGAACTTTGACCGAAAGAATACCCTTTATTACTTGTATAAAACAATCTTATCATTTGCAAGTATTAACCGATCCATTAAAACTATATGCATATTATTATCGGCTTGTGTTTAAAACAAGCTTCTCAATGAGTTCCATCGAAGTCTAGAAGCTATTTTATGTAAATATATTATGTTGAAAAATAAAAAAAATCTTTTTTTTAGTCGGGAACTATCCTCGTAGTATTTAATTAAGTTGTTTAAAATTTTATTTATTGATATATTTAATTTGCTAGATATCTGCATTTAAATTTATTGTTTGGCTTTTGTAAATTTCGTACATATATAAAATTTATGAACATACTTACATGTATATACATGCATACTTACATACATATATTTATAAACAAGGATTAACATAAAGTTGCATATAAATATTTGTAAAGGGGTGCAACTGCAAACATCAACAACAACTACTTTAGATTTCTTTTTAAAGGAAAAGGCTCTTATTACAATTACTCTTGGCACTCTCGACACGTACATACGTGTTTTATTTATTAGTTAGCGGCATTCGCTGTTGAATTTCCTTATACGTATGTTTTGTTTTTATTTTAGCGAAATTTCGAAGGGTTCGTTCGTATCAAACAAATGGATCAATTAATGATTTTATCGTGTTGTGCGGTTTTTTCTTCTTGAACAAAATTTAATTCAATTTTCAATTGAAATTGATTACACTACATATCTGCACACTAAGAGGCAATAGAAGTCATAGATACATTTTAAATAGCAAATGATATATGTACAAAGGGAGTGAAGTGCATAGGTGTGTACAAGTGGTAGAAGTAGATTGTTAGAGATATGGAAATTTACACGGAGAGAAAATGAAGGATATTTTCTAGTTTTTTTTTGTTAGAAATATATATTCTTAAATTTATTAAGACAGAAGGTCTTAATAATATTTGCTACTAGCGCGGAAGCTACCAACATCCAAAAGGAACTGGGGCCATAGCATCTTTCCGTAGCATACACATTTCATCTCGGACATAATTGATTACTTTAGTTCACTATCTATTTGAAAGAAAATATTTTGCTACATTCTGGAAGATAATTTTTGCACATTATCTGAAGCCATACTTGTTCTTAAGTATGATGTCTAGGAAAGGATTAGATTGAAGAATCTGGAATAAAAATATCGTTTCGAATGATTGTAGAATATTTCATTGAGAAATATCTGCAATCGAGAAAGCAAAAAACTGGTATTGGTCGTATTGAGTACAGAGGTAAAAGTCAATTGTCTGCAAGTTGGCTAGCCGCCGCTGCCTAGTAATTTTCAGTAGAGATGACCCCCACCTCTAAGTCTTCCACAAATTTTTTCTCTGACATTCTAATCTTTCATACATTCTTAAAATAAAACTTTGGCAACTCTTTATAATTGAGATAAAAATAGAGTATGGTAATATTGAAAAACAATCGGGTTGAAAACAAAGAGCAAATACAGTGCTGCCAATATAATAAAACAAAAAAATGTGAAATAAGTGATATTGAATATTATTAAGTAGAAAGAGCATCTAAAAACTAATATTAAGAAATAAAATGATTCGTTTTAATATTTTTACGATTTAAATAAGTAATTTTATTGCCTTAACTTTCTTAAGCTTGAGGGAATTTTTTGAGTTCCTCCAGAACTGTAAAAAAACTCACAGAATATTTAAAAATTTGGCCCCTACAAACACAAATATATAACATTTAAAACTTATAGGGTGTTCTAAAACGAGCAAAGAAAAATGTTGAAATCCTAATGCAATATACAGACAACTATATATACAAACACTTGAAATTTTCAAATGTCTATCTACACCAGTTAACACTGAATCTCTTGCAAATCAAACAAAATTAAAGGCCATTCTATTAGTTAATGTAATTTTAATTAATGTAATTTTGACAAGTTGCTGTACCTTGGAAACCGTAAGAAGCAAGCTCTGGAAATTTTCAAAAACGCCAAAAGTAAAAAAATTAAAAAAAATGCTTAAGTAAAAAATCGTCAAAATAAAAAAGCGCTTAAATGAAAAATATACCAAAAATAAAATAAATCTCTTATATGTAAAAAAATCAACAAAAATTAAAAGTTCGCCAAAAACCGAAAATAAATCGCCAAACCGAAAAAATCGCCAAAAAGGAAAAAAGCTCTAAATTAAAAAAAAACACTTAAACTAAAAACCATCCCAAAAAATTCTCAAAAATGACCAAAACCGAAAAAATCTGAAAAATAAAAAACGGTAAAAAATCACTAAAACTATGTGACAAATGCCCATTTTTTGACTTGGTAATCAAACTGTAATTATTTTTCGAATTCGAATTAAATACAAAATTTTGTTTTTGGAGTGCATAATTAAATAATAATGGAATGCCCAACCTTGTGTAATTAATTATTATTTAAGTTTTACGAGCGTACCATATGTTTTAATGCTTGTGTGTGTTTATTGAAAACACAGACATGACATCATGTGGTCGTATTAGGAAGAATTTCGTTTAATGTTCATAAATATATAACAAACAATTCATAGTTTCATATCATGGTATAAATAAATAGAAAAATGCATTCTGATTTCATTTCTGTTTTCATGCAATTTTATTTTCTGCACTTTTATAGCCCAAATTTTTTGTTTATGGTAAACAGGTGTTTTTTTTTTGAAAGCTTTCCATAATATTTGGAAGTTTTTTAATGCTGCCGTACTTTCAACGTAATTTAATAAGAACTTTAATTAATTAACCACTGAAAAAAGGAAATCGTATTTAATTACAGCTTAATTTTAAATAAAAATTAGCTAATTATATATTAAATTATTAAGTCGAAAAAATGGGGATAAGACAAGTCACTTAACATAATCCCAAAAAAAATAATCCAATATTGTTACATCACACAATCTTGGTGGCCCATTAATTGGGCCCTTATGTGAAATAATTTTTTCCTCAAAAGTTGCTTTGAGTAAATCAATTGTAACGCCCACTGTGTGTCATTTGGCTCCGTTCTGTTCAAACCACGTGTCAGCAAGATTAATGCCACGTAATTGAGGTACGAAAAGACTTCGAATCATGTTCCTATACCGTTCACCATTGACAGTAACATTATGACCATCATTGTTTTCGAAGACATAAGGGCCAGTAACACCGCTAGCAAATAAAGTGAACCAAACAGTAATTTTCTGTGGATGTAACGATGTTTAGACATAAGCTTGTGGATTTTCTTTACTCCAAATGAGAAAATTCTGCTTATTTATGTATCCTTTCAAACAGAAATGGGCTTCATTGGAAAATAGAATTTTGAATGGAAATTCAAAATAAATATCAATTTGTGTTTCAGTCCATTCGCCCAATTGGCGGCGGGCGGTCATATGACGGTCATTTGGCTTTAAATCCTGCACAAGTAGAATCTTGAAAGCTTTTAAGCCAAGATCCTTGCGTAAAATGTTCCATAAAGTGGAAAGATACAGCCCCAGTTACTGAGAACGATGATGAATTGATTGATTAGAATCATCTTCAATGCTTTTCTGTACAACGGCTATAGATTCTTCAGTGCACACTGTTCGGCTTCTCACAACATGCACATTATCAGTAATAGTAAATATGTTCCGAAAACAATCTATTGTTTTTCGAATTAGCCGCTCTGAAGGACGATTATGTAATGGAAGATGTGCTCGATGAGTTTGACGAATAGAACAATTATTTTGATTAAAAATTCCAACAATTTGCACGCCTTGCTGTGGAGTAAGTCGATTCATAATGAAATTTCAAAGCAAATTAAACAAAAAGTAATTATCAGCTGTTATGCAGGGTATACACGATACTTAATTTCGTACTTAGCGTAGTATGAGTTGTAGTACGGGTTTTCAGATACACGTTACTACAAATCATACTAATTCATTTGAAAGAAAATTTTTAAGACAATACACACGCCGATAAATGAATAATATTGTGGATTTGTTAATAATGAGTCAACTGCAGTTGAAAATAATAAAAAAAATAATACAAAAACGGGCATGTTGTAGAGAATGGTTAAAATAATGTTTTATGTTCTTTTTTTAATTAAAATATCCCTTACATAAAGCTAATTTTAAAATTGAGCCACAGAAACACTTCGTTTTCTAAATCAGCTCCTCATAAAACAAGTTTTGATACACAATACTTATTATCGTACTTAGCGAAGCTCCGCCCACAAAAATCAAAAATGTTTGATTTTCATACTAAAAAGGATACTTCATAAGTGCGACAACATGATAAACGTTAATAATTTCATACTTGTACGATTTATCGTACGATTTGTAGTAACGTGTGTACTCGCCATTAAATGGGTGCTCAAATAAAGCAGTGTTGCCAACTCAAAGTTGTGAGACTCGAAAAAAACACGCTTATGATTCAAGCAAACAAAGAAGATCACCTTCTCATCTTTCTCACGTAAAAAATAGAAAATTGAACAGTAAAAATCCTTTGTTATATACCACAAGCAAATAATCTTCATTAAAGAACAAGTTTCGTGCAACAAATTTCTTAAAAAAAATACGCATACCATAAATTCTGTCGTAAGTAATTGTTGTCACTTGACTAAAACGTTAAAAGTTTTGTTGCTCTTACATTAAAAAAAGAAGCAGAAAGAAAAAAAAAGTAAGAAAAAACAATTTCTTCAAGTGTCTTTTACTTAAAATTTATACTCTTACATACATAACTAAATATGCATGTGTGTGTATGTTTGTGTATGTGTGTGTTGTATGTATATGGGCGGTTCTAGACAAGCATTGTTTCCTTTTTCGTGAAATTTTAACAAATTAATTGCACACAATAAATCGTGGCAAATTTTCCAGCAAATAAGTAGATCAAGGAGCTTGTGTGTGTGTGTTTTTTTTCCCTACCAGTGTTGTATAATTTGTAGTTAACCCCTTTTGTTATGGCTGCCACAACTTGCTGCTAAAGTTTTGCCAAAGAACCTGCGCCACACTTTACACCCACATGTGTCAAAAAAACGTTAAAACAAAAGAATTCTAAGGCGGTTAAAAGCAAGTAGGAAGAGAGAAAAACTGTATGTATGTATGTATATGTATGAAACATATAAAAAATTAAAATTGTGTAGAAAACAAAAGAAATAAAAGAAAACTTACGGCGATGATAGGTACAATTTATAAAGTTCTTTGCTAGAGTTTAATAAGATTCCACATGCAAAGTTCGTTTAAATCTTTATGCACTACATACATACTTACATAGAAAAAACTCATATACACGCATACCCACACAAACACTCAAACACACAAAAGTACTCACGCAAATACATACATACATACACATATTTTATAGATGCGCAATAGTTGTTATTACACAAACGAAAGTAAGTATGTATGGTGATAAAAAATATGTGAGTGGATGTGTTTGCATGTGTGTGTGTGTGTTGGCATGTGACTGACACCTGAAACTGATAATAGCGATGAGCACAATAAGATTGTGTTCATACTTGTTTCTGTTTGCGTGCAAGTGTGAGTGTGATTTAAAGCACATGCAATGTAGTATTTCAAACCGTAAGTGTGTGTGGGTGTTTATGCATGAATGTGTATATGAGAGCTTAAAGTTAAACACACACATACACTCACACATATCTACACATACTTATAGCAGCGGTATTATTATAATACAAATAACTATGTTTGGCATTTGTTTGAATGTTGGAACAATGATCGGCGTAGCACAGTGTTGTGGATTAAAAAAGATTTTAATAATTATTGCAATTTTTAA
Organism: Tachina fera; assembly: GCA_905220375.1. Taxonomy (NCBI): domain Eukaryota; kingdom Metazoa; phylum Arthropoda; class Insecta; order Diptera; family Tachinidae; genus Tachina; species Tachina fera. Next base: position 186,601,176 of record LR999963.1, read on the forward strand.
AGGGGATTTATTATTTCGAAAATCCTTCTGTTAAGTGTTGGTATTAAATTTTAAACTAATTGAAAAAAGAGGAGCTTACATTGAGCTTTTATTTCTATTTCCAAGTAAATAAATTGTCTATAAAAGTGAATTTATTTATGATTGATGCAAAAGAAAAAAAAAGTAGAGAAATTGAGAGGGAGAGGGATTTGTATTACATTTTTTTATATTTCTCAGTAAATAAATTGTCTATAAAAGTGAATTTATTTATGATTGATGCAAAAGAAAAGTAGAGAGATTTATTTTATTAGATTCAATTTTTAATAATACATGATATACAGGATATTTCTTAGACTTTTGCTGTGGCGTTGGCTGAAGTAGTTAACAGGTTGACTACAACACCGAAAGTTCTGGGTTCGAGCCCACTCACTGCCAAAGTTATCAAATAACAACACCACACGTATTTTTCTGATGTGCATTAGTGACCTTTTAAATCAGTTGTTGTTGAAGGCATATTACATGGTCACTTAACTATTCAGACTTCAAAGGATACTAAACCTAATGTAACACCAGGATCGATATTGTGTAGCAGAATCATATGGGCGATGTAAATTAGCCAGTAAAAATTAAATACCTCTCATTGACACCAGAGGCGCTGCAAAACTGTTTTATTAAACAAACGTGCCAAAAGTAGAGTTGTAAAGTATGAACCTTTCCTCTATCTCTTGCTTCACCTCTTGTCTTTTCTATCACTATCTTTTCCTAAAGCAGGTAACACCTAGTAATAGTAGTAAGCGTTCATTGCCTGACTGTAACTTCTTTTTATTAAAAAAAATATACAACTCCCAAAAAATCTACTGACACTCGTCTTTTAATCTTGGAGTGTTTAATATGCAACTCTAAAAAAATCTTCTAATGAATATTAGAAGAAAACAAAAAACAAAAATCTTATACTTTCTTTATTTTTCTTCAAGTTTTTTTTTTGGCAAACATCCGCCTTTTACTTTTGAAATGTTTAATTGACAATTTGATATTTTAAGTTAAAAAAATTACAATTAAAAATTTTGGTGGATATTCATAGTTTAAACAAAGTACATTTTAAAAAATTGAAACTAGTTTTACCACACAAAATACTGGGGGCGAATCGAAGCGTTCATTATCGAACGAAATTGCGAAATATTTCAATAGAGACTATATAAAAATATTTCGCAAATCCGTTCGATAACGAGTGTCGCGATTTGCCCTCTGGTTTTAAGCTCCTAAAGTATACTTTGATTTGACTATGAATATGCGCCCAATGTTCGCAAGTTGCTAAACATACCTCAAACCTAATATGTAAAGAACACATGTATAGTTTCGTACATTTATATGTTGCATGAGTAGCCTTTAGGGGGACAATTTGTAGCGCCTCCCCTCCCTCCTCCTTTAATAAAATTTCAATGTGATCTTTCAAAATGCCGACACACGTTTATTTTTTATTTTTGGTTTTCTCTAGCAGAATCAATTGCCAAAGCCCTAATTTTTTGTCGTGTTGTGTTGTATTATTATTTTATTATAGAAAAGAGGGGAAGGATCTGGTCCAAAGACAGGTTACCTAATGGATATTTTGTGCCCATTATTTTTATTTTCTTGTAAATAAAAGCTATTATTGCAATCTCGATGAAGAAAGTGTGCATTTTGCTAATTTAATTATTTTTTTAGTTAATAATCAATTCGATTGACAACTACAAATGCAGTTAAAGTTATTATTTTCTTGGTTAATTTACTAGATATATGAAGTTGACAAAGCTAAGGTCAGAAAAGTAATGTAGAAAAATTTTACTCTTTTGTGCTGATTTTTTTAAATTTTATTTATTGTAATAACTCAAGTAGTCAATGCCTGCACCTACAAACCTACAAACATTTTGGCAGCCTACCCTACAAGAATAATAACACTCAATTGACTGTCACTATAGAATACAATCTAAAATTGTTGCAAAAGTATAAGTGAAATTTTTTTGTTTGTGTTATTTTTAGTCATTAATTTCTGGTAGGGTAAATTTAACTTCTACATGATATAAAGTATTAAATTAAAAAATAAATTTGTAGGGAAAAGTTTAAAATTAAAATATGAAATTTGTTTAAGGCTTAGCAAGTAATAAATAAACGTGGGGGAGTGGTATACTACAAAAGGCGTTAAAAAATTGTACTTCCACCGATTCGTTCACTTTTAGTTGGAATTGTGATGGCTTGCATGGTATTTGTATTAGAGGACTGCACAAACAGTCTTGAAATGTGAATACGTCTTGTTTTTTTAAATATATTCTCATGGTATGTATTACACAAAAACAGTAATAAATGCTGTCGTATTTTAAGTAAATCAGTATGGATTTATTGGTGTTGATGTATATGACAAGCAATGCGGCGAAGACTTCTTGTTCATAATAAACAATCAAAAGAAGTAGTGTTGATGCGTGTATGTTTGAGTGTATGTGTAAGATGTAGACAGTAAGATATTATGTATTTAAGGGAGTTTTTTTAAAGCAAGCACATACAAATAGTATCACTGCAGGTGTGCGTTTGTATGTACCCAGAAAAATAAAAGATTGTACACACATCGTGTGTGCGTATGAACATGCATGACGTTTGTATACGCGCCCATGCGTCAGAAGAAGCAAGCATTTTAAATTTGAAAAATCCCTCATGTCTTAAAAGTTCTTGTAAGTAGTCTTTTGCAGAGGTCTAATTCATATGTGTGTTATATGGATAATAAATAGTGCTGTTAAAAAAGTATACTCCTCTACAGTAGTTATTCTAACTATTTTTATATTTTATAAAAACCAACACGGTTTAATCAACAAAAATTTATTAAGCTTTATTTATAATTTATAGTTTGCCTCTAACTTCAGTGCAAACTTTATATTATAACGAATTTGTGGCGTATTATTTTTTAACTGCTTCATATAAGTCAGTTTAACCTATTTCATTAACGAAATTTAATATTTTTTTTTGTATGTGTCAATGGCGAAGCAATTAAAAATTATAAAATTAATAAATAAAAATAAAACTCTCTTGGATATAAAGTCCCCGGTAGTATACTAGCAAATGAGTGCGTGGGTAGTGGGGTCAATTTCCACCAAAGACTCTGTCTGATCTGTTACACTACAATGAATGAAGCTCTTTGTTAAGAAGCTTGTCAAAATAACTTACTGTACTCATCAAAAACAGTTAATAAATAAAAATAAATTCAGTGAAGTGCGACTTTGACTCGCGCACAAATATGGTTCCGTACGGACACGAGATATGTAATTCAATACGAACTATATATATAGTTTTTGGATTTTTTTTATGTTTTTAGTTTTTTTCGGTTTTAAGCGTTTTTTATTTTTGGGGTTTTTTGCGTTTATTTGGGGTTTTTTTCTTAATTTGGGCGATTTATTTAGTTATGTCGAATTTCTCGTTTTTGGCGTTTTTTCATTTTTTTTTCATATAAACAACTATTTTTATTTTTCGCGTTGTGGCGATTATTTCGGTTTTTTGACGTTTTTTTCATTTTGGCCATTTTTTTCATTTGGGCGATTTTTTCGAATTTGGCGATTTATTTTAGTGTTAAATTTTTTTTAATTTTGGCAATTTTTTGGCGATTTTTTTAAAATTTTTTATATTTGTTGTTGTAGCGCCCAAGGTTCTACATACTCTGTCCGTAGCTCTTACGGTTCCTGAGAAAATAGCGTTTGACGGATAGACGGATAGCGTAGCGAAAACAGTAGGGTTCCTTTTTTTACCTCTGGTGTACGGAACCATAAAAAGCTCTCTTGAATAGCTTACGTGTTCACTATATATAAATTTCTGTTTGGATATCTAATTTTTTGAGATAATATTATTACTTAAAAAAAATTTGTATAAAGTCAGAAAAATACTTTCAATTGCATCTCTTTTCAAACAGAATGTGATACTTTTGCCATGCACATTTTAATACAACTTCTACTACATTACTTTTCTTAATGTACTTAAAGCTCCATTCATATATAAAAATTTTAATATTTATGTATGTATATATGTGCAGAGTTTCTTAAAATGATTCAAAAAATTTGCTTCTCTGACTTATTTAATAATTAACAAAACTATAAGCACATACTTAGAAGGATTAACACTGTGCCCAAGTGCAAAGCACAACTAGTCAGATACAAATTTAATGTGTATGCATAAATATGCAATAAACTTTGCACAATTGTTTTTTTTTCTTCGAATTAGAGAAAAAAATGTAATAAAAATAATTCTTTTAGAAAAATTCCAACATAATAAAATAAACCTTCGATGTGTTTGCTTGCAGTATGTAAACTTAGAGAAAAAAAAATTGATAATATTAAAATAAACAGGGAGAATTTTTGAATTTAAATTACAATTTAAGTTCGAGGCAATTTTCGTTTAAATTTTCTTAAGAAAAAAAAATTTCTGCAATTAAGATGTTTAATTAAAAAAAACACAAATGATCAGTTAAAACTTTATTTAAGTCAATTAAATGTTAAAGAGAAGAGAGCATGAGACGACGGACAGAGCGACAATAGTATTCGTTTTCACTTTTGGTGTTAGAAACTTAAAAAAAATTGTTATATTTTCTTTTGCGGTGGCTTTTCTAACTGTGTACACACACACGTATGTATGTATGTATGTGTATAGATGTGTGTATGGATATGTATGTTTATAAAATATTATTTTGTTTATAATCTTTCCGGATAGGTATAATTGTTTGTGTAAGAATTTTTTTTTTTGCATGTTTTTTATTTATTGTATCTTCATATATGAACTAACAATAAGTATTCAAATCTTAAATCTAACATATAATTAATAGGCCCGACCAATGCCAGACCTAACTAAGTGATAGTTGTAAATAATACATAAGTAGTGATAAGCAAAAAAAAAATAAAAAAATTTCAAGCAACTTCATTCGGAGTGTTTAGTATAAGAGCCCTTGTATCTCTCTTTTTTAAGCGGATGTGTCCAGTAAAGTTTAAAATATTACGAGCAAGCGGATTAGGATGTGACTCGAGTTTGTTTAAGTATTTGCCTGCGTATCTTGCAATTTCTTCAGTCACTAGTGGCATTTTTAAATCACGATGCAAACTTGAATTCTTAATGTACCATGGAGCAGATGTTATTAACCTTAATATTTTGTTTTGTCTTCGTTGAATTCTCTCTACATTGGAAGCAGAAGCAGTGCCCCATAACTGGATACCGTAACACCATATTGGCTTTAAAAGCGACTTGTATATTAAAAGTTTGCAGTCTAGGCTGAGTGTTGAATTTCTGCCAATCAGCCAATGTACCTGAGTTAATTTTAGTTTCATTTGAGTTAACTTATAGTCAATGTGATGTTTCCATGTAAGCCGTCGATCGAGGTGTATACCAAGATATTTCACATGTGAATGTTGAGGAACAACTTGATTATTAATCCGAATGGGGGAACAAGTATCTCTTCGTAAGGTAAATGTTATATGGACACACTTTTGTTCATTTACCTTAATTCTCCATAAGTTCAACCATAGTTCCATCTGGCTAATGTGTTCCTGGAGTTTTCGGGATGCCTCATCAGGGTTTTCGTGCATACTAAGGCAGGCGGTATCGTCGGCAAATGTAGAAGTGTGAATACTACTGCTCACAGGCATATCACAAGTATAAATCAAATATAAAAATGGCCCCAGTATACTCCCCTGTGGCACACCGGATGAGATAGTTTCAGGCATACTCATAAAGTGTCCTTCCACAACTGTAAATTTTCGTGCGACAATGTAACTTTCCAAAAGATTTAGAATGTTTATTGGTAAGTATGTCTTCAATTTCAAAATCAGGCCTTCATGCCACACTTTATCAAATGCCTGAGAAACATCAATAAACACGGCAGAACAATACTTCTTTTCCTCAAATGTTTTTCTGATAAATTGAACCAATCTATGCGTTTGCTCAATGGTGCTATGCTGGCTTCTAAAACCAAATTGATGGTCCGGGATGCACCCATTTTCAGTTAAAATTGAAGACAATTTTGTCATGAGTAGCTTTTCAAAAAGCTTTGACATTGTTGACAGTAAACTTATTGGCCTATATGACTCAGCCTTGGAAAGATCTTTACCCGGCTTTGGAATCATTTTAACCTTGGCAAGCTTCCAGCAGTCTGGATAATACTCCAGTCGTAAAATGGCATTAAAAATGAATAACAGGATTCTAATTGCAGTACGAGGTAACTTAATCAGCATCTGATTACTAATTCCATCCATACCGGGAGCTTTTTTCGGGTTGAGTTCGGCAATTAGTTTTTGTACATCACACATCGTAAATTTTAAGGGTCGAGGTGGTAGAGCAACTACACTCGGCAAATCAGCAACATTGGTACATGTATTTGGTGTAAATACGGATTTTAAATGCTCAGCAAATATGTTACCTTTTTCAGTATCGCTTCTTGCCCAACTTCCGGTAGATGTGCGCAGAGGTGGCTTAAACTCAACGGGTGTTTTAAACTTTTTAGCAGCGCGCCACAAAGAGTAATTAGATGCTGGTGTGACATCAAGGCTTTCCAGATAGTTTTTGAAAGATGCAGTTTTTTCAGATGCAAGCAACTCTTGGAGTCGTTTAGTGCACTCTTTAAATCTGATTTTGTGTTGAGGTGATCTGTGCTGTTGCCATTCCCTTCTAGCTCTTCTTTTTTCACGTACGAGATGTTCAACGTCTGTAGAATAAATTTTATTGAACCCAGTATGCGGATGGGAGGTAGTGGCATGTTCAGAAGCTTGTTTAATATTCTCGTTAAGATTTGCAATGTTCGATTCAATATCATTGGGTGTTCTTAGCGTAATATTTTCCGTGCAATGACTACTAAGATATTTTTTGAATCCCAGCCAATTAACACGATTTATCATCTTGACATATGGGTGAGGTAAAGCGCTTCTCAGTGGACTACAGATTGTAACGATCGTGGGAGAGTGATCAGACGACAGATCTAGGGAAGCTTCAACGTGAATTAATTCCCTAGAAATACTTTTTGTGACGCCGAAATCTATAACATCTGGAATTTTTCGTACGTCAGTAGGCCAGTAAGTAGGCTCCCCACTTGAAATAACATCCAAACCCATTTTTGAAATTGTGTTGAACAACGCCCTACCTCTAGGCGTAATAAGACGCGAACCCCAGAACGTATGCTTAGCATTGTAGTCGCCAGCTGCTACGAAACAAGGTCCAAGAGATTTGTAGAACTTCTCGTATTGGTCCTCAGTGATTAAAAATCTGGGAGGTGAGTAAATTGATGATATCACGAAATTAGAACAAAAGTTTTCTACAAAAATATTCGTAGCTTGCATATATTCTTCACTAACATTGTCAAGGATATAGTGCTTGAGTCGTGACTTAATTAAAATTGCTGATCCACCGCATGCTCTCCCTCTAGGGTCCTTTGTATCATACATAGTATAGCCATTTATTTTGAAAAAGCTTCTCGAAGTCAAATGTGTCTCAGAGACCAACATTATATCAATATTTTTTTCCGTAAGGAAGTGCTCAAGTTCATTTTTATGTTGGCGAATGCCGTTTGCGTTCCAGAAACATATTTTTAACGTGTTCATGGTTTGTTAATTAATGCTTGAAGCAGAGTATTCTGCATTCGTAGCATTTCTTGCATCATGGTAGTCATATTTGTTGTAAAATTATTTATAGTTTGCACCAAATTGTCAATAGTAGCTTCAAGGCGACTATAGTTAAAGCTTGAATTTGCATTCGTTGAATTATTTGGCGGTGAAACATTTTGTATGGGAATACAACTAGCCTTAGCAGCATCGGCATACGATACACGTGAAGTAACTGGTTGACTTACTTGAGCAAAAGAGGCGGTGTACGCGTTTAATGGTTGAGCTGTAGCTAATTTAGGTTTTTGCACCATAGCCTGCTTGACGAAAGAGTACACAGGACATCCTCTGTAGTTAGCGGTGTGATTACCTCCACAATTACTGCATTTTTTTTCCGCTTGATCTTTTGGTTTGGTACAACTTGCAGTACCGTGCAACTCACCGCAGATAACACACACTGTAGGTAAATTGCAGTAAGCTTTTGTATGGCCATATTCTTGGCAATTATGACACTGCACGGGACCTGCACGCTTATGTGGCTCTTCAACTGTGATTTTTCTGTATAAAAGGTATTTAAGGCTATAAATAGGATGAGTCTCGTTTTTTTTCAACTGTATATCATTTGGCTCCAGTTCAACACGAAATAGGGGTTGGGGTACTTTTTCTTTGTTAAATATGTTTGATACATTCTTTACCTTAAATCCCTGGAGGACAAGTGCATCTTTTATTTCTTCAGGGACAACATAAGAATCTATGCCCTTCAATACTATCTGTAGGCCTTTAGCGCTCTTAAGCTGGTATGTGTAGAAGCTTGTTTTATTTGTTTCAAATTCAGAAACCATTTTGCGGAAATCCTTTTCATCATAAATTTGAATTTTCGTTTCATCGATGTTGCCACGTTTTATTGGGACAATGTGGAATTTATTTTCACCAATGACCGAAATTAATTTTTTAATAAGGCCATTTGAATTTTTCTCTCTCAAGTAGATTGGTGGCGGCTTGGATGTTTTATTCGACGATGCATCGGGTTTGTCGTTTTCATCTTGTAAAATTTTAAAACGGTTTTGGCGATTAATTGAGGATGCGCTGTTATCCCTAGACATTTTTGGAGCGGATGAAAGTTTTGAAGAATTTGGGCTTCGCCCACGCTTTACCACGGTTATATATCTGTCCATACCGACTTGCACCTTGGGTTTTGAAATACTGTTATCTGTAGTGATAACTTTGTTAAGTGACGAATACGAGCCCGAAGGGGATGATATTACTGACTTATATGAAGAAGTACTAGGCAATTGTAATGTTAATGAATCACTACTATTTGGCATTGGACAAAGCGAAGTTGATCGCTGACGAAAAATTGGTTTTGCCGTTAAAAAAAACACTTTCATTAGATTTATTATTTCTATTATTTTCATTAAGAGCTTCAGAACTCACAGTAAAATATGCATTTCTGCCGTTAGAACTCACTTCATATTTTTTTGTATTTGAGGCACTCATATAGAGTATTCCTCAAGGGCACGTTTTGTGTTTTTTTGCTTACGGTCTTTTTGTTTTTGTAATTTATGAATGTTTGTCTGTTTTTGAGTTACTCGTATAGAGTATTCCTCAATGTCACTGTTTATATTTTTTTGTTTGCTTTTTTTGTATTTGTTATTTCCACTATGTAAAAAATATTATCAAAGCAATAATGCTTATTTATTATAGTCACTATGTACCTATTACGAATAATATGTACTACGAATATTTTTTTGTATAATTTTTTGTTAGTTTGGTATGTAAAAAAAAAATTCCGCTAATCGACTGTTCGCTATGAAGGTACCACGAGAAGAATAAGTTAAAGAATAAGTTAAAGTTCTGGTTACAAGAATTAATAACAACCTCATGCACAAAAATAACGACAAATTTAAACACACACACACATACATATATACAGGGTGGGCCAACTTGTATTTACTGCTTTGAAATGCTTATAATTTTTGTATTTTTTATTTTTTTATTTTTTTTGTGCAGGTAATGCAGAATGTTATAAAATTTTATAATGTCATCATACTCAGTGGAAGAACGTGTAAAAATTGTTGAATTTTATTATGTTTCCGAACGATCAATTGTTACAAAGCAAAGAAAATACCGTCAGCGTTTTAATACTGCAGAGGCTCCCAGTATAAACATGACAAGAAACTTTGAGAATTTGGGTCCAGTGGATAATGAACTACGAAGATATGTTGTTCGTCCTGTTCGCACTGAACAAGCTATAGAAGCTGTACGAGAAAGTGTTCACACGGATCCAACTGTGTCTACTCGTGTTGACGAGCTATTCAATTGAACATCTCCAGAACTTCGCTACGATGTATTCTAAAAGTTGAGCTGAAGATGTTTCTATATAAAATTCAATTGGCCCAAGAATTATTGCTACAATATGCCAAATCAGTCAGTCCAAGTTCGTCCACCCTGTACATAAACTTACACTTTACCAGTCTTACCAGAAAAAAAATAAACCATAAAAGAATAAGTATTAAGTGAGTGAGTAAGTGAGTGAGTAATAAAAAAAATACTTAGGAGAAGAAAATAAAATGTAAGGAAAAAACTTTTTAATAAATATCTATGTACAATATACATTCAAAACAATCCATACATCAGTATAAAGTACAAAAAAAAACCAAATATGTCTGTTATAATTGTGTGTATGCGAACGAACACATTTTTATGTTTAAGTCAGAAAGCTTTACATTCCCATACATACATATATCCATATGTATGTATTATTGTGTATTTTTATGTGTTAGTAAGTGACATTTTGGGTAAATGTATGCACATGCAAGTGTACATTTAAATTATATGCATAAACATAACTACATGCATGCATGCATATACACTTCTATGATATTTATTTTATAAGTGAACAAATGTTTGTATATCCATATACTTGAATGGATGCGAAGCCTACTTGCAAATATACATCTTGCTGTGTAAGTATATACATACAATTATATGTACATATGCATACATACATATGCGTATATTAGAGGTGAGCACAAGATATTTGCTTGCTTAATATTCATGGTGTACAGTATTGAATTGTTCTCTCTTTTTACTGCTCTTGATTTTATGAAAACACTGAAAATGGTATTCTCTTTAAGAAAAGTATGCATTAGCATATATTCATCTGCCAGGCAAGGATATTGGTTTGTCGAAGCGTATTTCCCTAGTGCACACCGAATGACAATTGTAAAATGAGCACACAAGTGTAAAAATATGTGTGTATGTGTAAAAGAAAAAACAAACAACATAGATTATTTGAACGTGTTGGTTCGTATGCGATACTTTTCTAAGTATTATAATTTATTGATTTAAAACTAAATAACAAAAATTAAAAATTTTAAAACCCCAGAATATATATATAAATATCTGGACCGATTTTTTAAAGACATGGTTAAGAACCTTCTCAAGTCAGCTTTCAAACAGAAAAAACTAAATGAAAATTGGTCCAGCAGTTTGGTCTGTACGTGGACAGGGACAGACACACAGATACACAGGCACACACTACAAATTTATAGCACCCAAAGGGGGTTAAAAAAATAAAATAAATAAATAATGATATAAAAATAATATATTTCACAATGGATATAATTGTAAAAACTTTTTTATTACCACTCAATATTTTATGAAATCTTAAGTTTGTGAAATGCAGTATTGTACACTATGAAGTGTACAGTAAAAATATTGTACACTTGACACAATTGTCGATTCAACTGTTGTACAATAGTTTTGTTTGCTTTTTGTTTCATTGTTCTCTATTTTTGCTTTACGCTCAATTACAATCACCAGTACAAACAATATTCGCTCTGGAAAAAAATACAGTACTGTGCACTTTTTCACGGCTTGTGCTCACTTCTGGTATGTATACATATGTATATAAGTGTATGAACATACTTACCCAGCGAGAACTTTTCTTACTAGAATGATAAAGAGCGTATGTACTCTCCTGTGGTAATTACTCGTACTTACAATTTGACTGAACAACTCATTATTTTTATTTGAGAAGTTCAAAAAACATAAAGTACCTACTCCTCACTAGCCTACCTTAAACAAAATTGCATCTTTAGGACTACTGGAATGTATTTTTTTTGCCTACAAATATCCAAAAAGTAAGGGATTACTTTTTGCCTACAAATATAAAACAACTTGTGCATTTTGCCTACACATTAAAAAATTTGAATTAATTTTAATACCCAAAAAAAATTAAATTTAATTTATCCAATATTGGTATGAGTTTTGGTTTTAAAGCGTGTTTGTTTTAGACTATCAGAACTATGAGTTGGCATCACTGCTTTATTTGAGCAACCATTTAACAGCTGATATATAATTGCTTTTTGTTTAGTTTCCCAGCAAAAAATTACACATTACCATCAGAAGTACTGGCAAATTTCATTACTCGCTTACAAATCTCATTACCTAAAATTTAAAAAAGTATGTAATAGAGTGGCCGTTAATTGTATGGAGACTTTTTTTGATTTCTTCTTCTGCTCTCACTCCCCAAAATTGGTTCAGTTTTATGTAAAAAAAATACAAACAAATTTCATACCGATAAGTTGCGTCTTAGGGAGTGCGTCCGGCCCTCAAATTTGGCCTTCAAGCCCATTTTTCAATGTAACCCTATTGGATTATTTTTTTTGGGGTTGTGTTAAGTCACTTGTCTACGCGTCGATAAACTACAAACAATTTAACACCTGGAAATAAACAGTCGAAGAGTTGTCGGCGAAATACGGCTGCAAAAAGATTTTGAAAATTGCTGTTGCAGATTGCGCTTTCTATGCTCCAGCCATAGCGGTTACATGACAGAAATCATATTTAATCATTAATTTCATAAAATTTTATTTCCCATAAAGCCCGTTTTCATTGATAATAAAAATATATTTCTTTGTTTTATATGATTTAAACTTGTGTCACTCTATAAAATAAAATACCCGTTACATATAAAGTATTTAGGATTTTGTTTAAGATTTTAATTCCAAAATAGTCTATAATTGAAAGCTAAATAAGTACCAGTCATTACTTTCCAAGGCATTAAATTACACTTTACAAAATTCAGAAAACTTTTTGCTGGGCATTTACATACGTATTGGCTGTATTGCTTAAACATACATACATATATATGTGTGAATATATATTTGCATATGTGCACATACATACTCGTATATGCATATGTATGTATATATTTTCATGTTTCAATATAAACATAAACGCTCGCACAGTTTGATAGTGAAAAGCATCGTTAATACTGTAAATGACAGTTATGTAGAACAATACATTGATTCATATAAACAAATGCACATGTGATATAAATTATCTATATTAAGTATAAATGCATATAAACACACCACTTACACATAAAACCACACACACACACTCACGCAGACACATTTATTTTTAAATGCAAGTTTAAGTGTCCGTTTGTTATAATTTTAACAACAGTATGTATTGCATATGAAAAGGATAAAAGGAGATCCTTGAATGGTACTTTTTTTTAGCCAGTAAAGGAAAATTTGAACGGACTGTTTGCAAAATGGGCGCAGCTTTAAATTAAGAATAGTTCATACGGGGAGTTTATTTTTTTAAATTAAAATCAGATTATTAATGTATAAAAAATTCTGTGTGTGTATATATGTGTATATATTTTGTAGGTATATATTTTGTAGGTGTTTAAGGGTATCAATTGTTATAAAGAGTCTTCTAAAAGTTATTTAATTACTTTGACTTTTGAAAGCGGCCACATTGTTAAAGGTAGGTACATCTCATCGGGTGGTTACTGGTTTGGCGCATAGTATAGTTAAATTACATTATTACTGCGGCAAACCAATAACCAGCCGACGATCTGTCAAATTGTCTGTTATTTATAAAGCTTGTATTCTCAAATCACCTCGGACAGATAAATTACAGGACCTTCGGCTTAGTAGTTAGCACGTAGACTTGACAAAACCAAAGGTCCTGGGTTCGAGCCTGGCTTGGGAATGTCATTAAAAATAACAACACCACGCATTTTTCTGATGCGCATTAGTGTCTTTTGTATCATTTGTTGTGGGAAAAGTTCTATTGATGCAGGCATAAGGCACTGGTCACTAAAAACTATGCCGACTTCATCAGATACTAATCCTAATGTAACATCAGAGCGCCCTCCTTCGTTGTGTAGCTAATCATCGGCGAAGTAAAATAGAGAATAAAAAAAGATCCTAAGCACAGCTTCAAAATTTAGTATGCTTTATTTGACACCAGAAGGCGCTGTAACACTGCATTATCGAAAAAGCGTGCAAAAGAATGAAGCTTTCCTCTATTTCCCTCTTTACCACCTGTCTTCTCTATAACCATTCCTTTCCTATCACCCTCTCTCACTATCTTCTCTTCAACTAACAGGTAGAACAAAGGGATCATTGTATTTGGCCCAAGTAAGCTGGACTCTAAATTTCATCCCTCCTTACCAGCAGCCTACTAACCTAATCTAAACTAACCATCTATTTATGTGTAAATAATAAAATTGTTTCCGCTCGCTTCGCCCATTTTCGCAATGAACAACTTTAATTTTCAAAGAAGTAAGATCCAATGATTTGCACACCAGACTGTCACTTTTAATGGATGCAAAGGTGACTGACTGATGAATAATTTGAGGGTTTTCCATTGCTCAGAGCCGACTATTCTGTTTATTCAAATGAAAATGTGCCTCGTCACTCATTATAATTTTTTTTCATGAAAATCGGGGTTGTCATGGGCGAGCTGTTTTAACAATTAAAACACGTTGGTTTATCGAATATTTTTCGATAATAAATTTGCCACGTGTCTACTTTACGACTGCCAAGTGTGAACTGTCAAGAGTAATTTTTACCAAAATGGGGCAAAACAAAGTAGTATAGCTTCAAGGCGGACACCCTGTATTATTATCCCATAAACTTTTGTATCACATTTCGCATTAGCAAGCAGAAAAATTATTGCACAACAAATTTAGTGAAATTTCTTGAGAAATTTAAGAATATTATACCAATATATACACGCAAACTTTTAATAATATTATTATCTGAGTTAATAATAATATTATCAACAAAAACTTATTATTGTAAATATGACAACACTATTGTTAGATGTGACTAAAGCCTGGATCACACGATTGGCAAAAGTCTACCAATTTTCGTCGGCTCACTGCAGTAAAGTTATAAGTAATAAGCCAAAATGGCATTATTTTTTAATTAATTCTTGAAAAAGTCTAAATGGTTTTATTACTAATGTAGTGTGATGCAGTTATGTGATTATATTTCAATTAGTTGAGAAATAAAAAAAATTTACCTTATTACTTATGACTTTATTTCAGTGAGCCAACGAAAATTGGTACACTTTTGCCAATCGTGTGATCCAGCCCTAAGATATAATAGAGACTCATCATATCATGTTCTTGTATTATAATAATATTCTTAAGTACGACAACAGTATTATTTAATATAATAATAATATATTTTGTTTTTCAATCATATATTTATTGGTAAATAGTTTGTTTAAAAGAGCTGTGCGTTAAATTCGAAATAGAAATAAATTAATATTGTTGAAATAAAATATACATATATATATAGAAATGTATACTTACATATGTAAATAAACATATATACTAGAAACACAGAAAGGTCTGTATAAAGAGATATACGTGTGTATGTATATATATTTTTATTGATCTACCCTTTTGTTTTTAATTTACTTATTTATTTATTTATTTAGTACCACGCGTTCACCACCGAAAGCTTACAAACGAAATACTGAACTGACAGTTGGTGTTTCTGAAAAAGATTTTTTTAATATAGTATGGTTTTGGATAATATTTTATTGTTATTTACATTATATTATTTTTAAATAATAATACAAATTATGTTGTAGTCATAAATTTTTAACAAAACTCTAACTCTAAACTCTAACCATATCGCACTTTCTGCACTAAAAAAAAGACATGTACTATTATTAAGAATTTTTTTTTCTTAAATTCAAGTTAAAAAAATTTCTAAGTTTAAGTAAATTTTTAAAAAAATTTCGTAAAAATTACTTAATATGAGTAAAAAATAAAAAGTTCATATCTTCAAAAATAGTTCAAAGGAAATTTTATATTAAGAACTACTCAATTTCGTCTTAAATAAAAAAAAATATAAGGAAATGAATTACTCCTGATTAGTTCCTGAAAATTTGATGTACTTAAAAGATGTGAAAAGGTATACTAAATATTAGGAAATTATTTTGCAGTTTTAAGTATTTTTTCTTTAAATTATAGAATATATATTTTGTTGCATTAAGCAAAAAATCTAAGTAAATTTTTCATATTTTCGAGGAATATTTGAACTTAAAATTTATTTTTTTGTAAATAAAATAAAATTTTAAAACTGAATATTGCTTATTCAGGATGCCTTGTTAGGCAATTGGTTGGAGTGCTTGCTTAGCAATCAGAAGGTTGCTGGTTCAATACTTGTCAACTCTCAAGGAATTTATATATATGTATGGTGAATTATAATTAAGAATATAATATGAAGATATAATAAATAACATATGTATTATTTAGTATAGAATTTGATTAAAAATAAAAATAAGTACAAGAATTTAAGACAAAAAAATTAAAAAATTTATTAAATTTGAGTTCAAAGACGAAAAATTTTTTTTGCAAAGCTCCGAATTTAATGGGAAAATTTTACTTAATTTTAGGAAAATTTTACTTAAATATGAAAATATAATTACTATAAACTAGTTCATTAATGAACTAGAAATTTAGTAAATATTTAACTGGTTTCAAGTAAAAACAGCTTTGGCGCCATACGACAACTTTTTTTTATTCAAATTTAGAAAATTTTCCAAAGTTTTAGTTAATTTTTTTTTTGAGTGTGTGAATATAAAAATGTAATTATTAAATTCAAACATTACTTTGTTTGTCGTAACGATATTAATGCTTAAAATAAAAATAACTAGTTTTCAACGACCACACATTTGTTTCTGAGAACATAATAGTGTTTTCTCAACCATTCCACAACCATATCTTTTATTTGCGTGTACACTTACATAAGTCAGAAAGAACTATTTCACGGTTATTAAATTTTTTTACCGCTTTAATAATTTTCCCTAAAACTTTAATAAGGTCCCAAAAATATTAAAAAAAAAGAAACAATAAAATATCTAGCCCACATGTTGTTGCAATTAAATAATTTCCTGAAAAAGGTACATTTTTTCTATTTTGTGCGTACAAATCACACACACACATACATATGTACATACATATGGTTGTGTGTACACACATACACACACACACATGTATATTGTATTTTTCCGCTTCACATCCTCTTGCTGCAGATACAAAATATCTAATATATGTATCTACCGACTTTATATATTTGTATTCGTGTTTGTGTGTGTGTGTGTGTGTGTGTGTGCATGTGCTTAAGTATTTGTTGTATTAAATGTTGTTGTTGTATGTGTGTACTTCATTTGACGGCCTTAATTGCTTCTAGGAATGTAGGACAACATTTAGTTTATTTATCTGCTGGCAAAGTCTTTTTGTGTAAGAAGTTAATGTCTCAGTGTGTCACACGAATTGAGATTATTTCTTATTTTACGCAGAAAATGCGAAAAGTTCTTTATATATCCACACACAAACATACACACATACATACAAATGTATTTGTACGTAGCAGCAACAGCAAACATATAAAAGAAGTATAATATAAAAATAAAAGACAATAATTGTACTATATAACGAAAACAAAATGATTTTTTCTTCAATTTTGTGTTGTCTCGGCTTACAAAGTATGTATGTAGAGCACCAAAGTAATTCTGGCGCAATTATTTTATCGGACATTTGAAACAAGGAAATCTTGTCAAAACATTTACTTTAACAACAAAATGTTCTGTGGAGTGTTAACTTTCTTTTAGTGCTTAAACGCATTAAATGATTTTTAAGGATTTCAAATGATGTGAAATGATGTGGGTACAACAAGAGTAATACTTGTACTTATTTTGCACTTGCACACTTACAAACTAGAGATGCCGAGAGGAAAATAGACTCAAAGAAAGAGAGAGAGAGAGAGAGAGAGACAGAGTATTAATGTAAATACTTGTAATTGTAATTTAAGTAATTAAATGGGTACAACAAAGACTGTTTATGTGAAAGGAAGCAGCAGTGTGGGTTGGTTTGATAGAGTTTATATTAGACTACGATATTTTTTGGTAAATGTTTGTAATTAAATTGAATTTATTTTTAAAGCTTAAATACACATTGAATGATTGACTCAATTACCTAATTACTAATTAATTTTGCAAATCAATGAAGGCTTTAAGCGGTGTGCGTTCTTTTAAAGCAATATAACTTAACTTAACTTTTGATCATTTATTATAAGTACTTAATGTATCGAGTTAATGGCACAATCGATTAAAGAAAATCCAGACAAAAAGAAACGAAATTGGTATTCAGTTCTCCAATATAATAATTTAAGGACTTTTAATTTGCATATTTTCCATTCTCATTAGCTCCATCTTTAAATTAGTATATGTAAGTGGAAATATTTTAAGTCGACAGAGATTTAGTTTGTCAGTATTATAAGACTTCAAGGTTATATACATACAGCCATACATAATTATGAATTTTCCCGTAGAGTTTTTTCTCTTCCCTCTCATTTGCTCCCTGGGGAATAATTCTCCTATTCTAAATAGCCAGGAAATAAACAAATACGGCAAAGAGTAAAATCTGGATCAGCTGTTTAATTTTTAGGGTTCCATACACCAAAGGTGAAAAAAGGAGCCCTATTGTTTTCGCTACGCTGTCCGTCACACGCTATTTTTTCAGGGACCGTAAGATCTACGGACCTGAAATTTGGACAGAGTATGTGGCCGCTACAACAACAAATAAATGAGAATTCAAAATTAAAGGGTGTTCCAAAACGAGCAACGAAAAATGCTAAAATACCATGTAATATACATAAATTGTATGTAAATTTAGATATTGGCACTTGAAATTCGTAAAATTAGTGTATTTTTATATAGACTACAACAATTAACATTAAAATATTAAAAAATTTAAATTAAAGGGTGGCCCATCAGTTGATGCAATTTTGACAACTTGCTATATCTTGGAAACCGTAAGAGGTAAGCTCTTGAAATTTTCAAAAATTACAAAACTAAAAAATCCGAAAATTATAAAATCGCCAAACCGAAAAAAATCGCCAAAACCTGAAAAAAATCGCCAAAAATAAAAAAAAATTTACAAAATTAAAAAAATCGACAAAATTAAAAAAATTTCTAGCACTAAAATAAATCACCAAATTCGAAAAAATCGCCCAAATGAAAAAAATCGCCAAATGAAAAAAACCGCCAAGAACCGAAAAAAATCGCCAAAACGCGAAAAATGCGCCAAAACCAAAATAATTGTTTGAGTGAAAATAATCGCCAAAATGAAAAAAAATCGCCAAATTAAAAAAAAATCGCCAAAACGAAAAAAATCGACAAAATTAAAAAAAATGTCTAGCACTAAAATAAACCGGCAAATTCGAAAAAATCGCCCAAATGAAAAAAATCGCCAAAACGCGAAAAATGCGCAAAAACCAAAATAATTTTTTAAGTGAAAAAAAATCGCCAAAATGAAAAATATTCTCCAAAATAAAAAAAAGTCGCCAAAATTAAAAAAATCGCCAAAATTAAAAAAAATTCCAAAAACTGAACAAAATCCTCAACACGAGAAAAAAAGTGCCAAAATTAAAAAAAATCGCCATAATAAAAAAATCGCCAAAATAAAAAAATCGCCAAAACTAAAAAAACTCAGAAAGCGCCAATAAATTCAAAAAACCCCAAAACTAAAAAAACGCTTAAAACCGAAAAAAACCCCAAAAACGAAAAAAATGCCAAAACTATAGTTTATATTGGCTAAAGTTGGTATTGAATTACATATCTCGTGTCCGTATGGAACCCTTCGTGCGCGGGTCAAAGTCCCACTTCACTGAATTTATTACATTTTATTTTGATTTAACGCAAGTAATGGGTATTAAACAAAAATTTTATGTTTTATGAATTGAACAGGCACAGTTTCGTATATATATAGCAGAAATCTACATCAACACACACAGAAGAACGCTGATGATGAAAGTTTAGTGGCCTTCGAAAACAGGTAGTTGTTCCGTTCAACTTGGTGTTAGTCAGAATATTTACAACTAACTTTGACGTTATTTGTTCATTAATAATTATCACATGTAATTTGGCTTACAAGGCGCACAATATGTATTTCCTAACATTATGTATGCAACAACGTCAGCAGAATAACAATACAAAAATGTTCGTGCACACGGTTATGTTCTAAGCTAAAGAAGACGTATTTGTGGTATTGGACTTATCGTACCTACCACGTCAAACTATACAATACGCAAATTTTAACTTTTCAGATGAGCGCGAAGACCCATCAATGTGACTTTAAAGTTCCCGTATTCCTAAAAGTACCAGGCTTCAAATATTTCTTTCAGCACTTTGAAACGAGACATATCGTATAAATTAGGGTACCGAGATAACGAATCGAAAAAGCAAATTTTGCATATTTGATAAATTGACGTGGTAGGGACGATTTGTAAATTTAAAAAAATTCACTGAGCATGTTTTTTGTATTTCTTTTAATTATTTAATTTTATTTAAAATTATTTTATTTATATTTGTTTTATTAAATATTAAAAGTTCTGTATTTTCTCCACAGCCACAAATTTTTTCTGTTTAATTTGCACAAACAGCAGATGTCTATCAAATTTGACAGCTTATGCTTAATATTATTTCTTGGAAATAAGTTTGAACATTTATTTCGAAATTTATTTGCAAATAAATGTTTCTGCAGACCACACGTGAACATATGGTGTTGGAAATAGAATTGGACAGACGAGAACATAATTATTTACAAGTTTATGGTGCGTGAAGACCCCCGGTTAACGCTAAGGGCCATAAAATATAACGCTTGCAATTTTTGTTTGTTTGTATGGCTGTTAGTGGACTTATCTGTAATATTTGTATGTATGTATATGTTTATGTGTTTGTATTACATATTATTTTTATCAAGGCATATTTATTTCCAGGTATTAGCAAGATTATAAAAATAAAACAACATACCTTTTTAGGGTTTCGTAAATCAAAGATGTTTTCGCTACGATGTCTTTTTGTCCGTCTGTCTGTCACAGGCCTTATTTTCTAGAAAACTAATACCCACGCAACTGAAATTTTCACAGAACATGTAAAACTTTGGCCGCTACAACAACAAATATATGACAGTTAAAACTTTAAAGGGTGTTCTAAGGTGAGCAATGAAATACACATTTATATTGAAATTCTAATCTAATACACAGACATTTGAAATTTTCAAAGTTAATGTATTTTTATGCAGAACGCAGCAATTAAAACTAAAATAAAATAAAAATAAAATTAAAGGGCATTAATTCTATCACTTAATATAATTTTGAGGCAAAGTCTAAAAATTTAAATTTTCAAAAATGCTGAAAATCAGAAAATAAAAACAATCGCCAAAACGAAAAATTCGCAAAAACAAAAAAATCGCCAAATACAGAAAAATGCACCAAATTTAAAAAAAAATCGCTTAAACAAAACTAAATCGCCATTAGTAATAAAAATTGCGGAAAAGAAAAAAATCTCCAAAACGCAAAAAAGCACCAAAAATAAAAAATCGCTTAAACTTAAATAAATCGCATAAACTAAAAAATCGCTAGAAACGAAAAAACTCCAAAACAACTTGTTGAATGTTGGAAACCTCTGGAATTTTTCAAAAACGCTGAAAGTAAAAAAAAGTCACAAAATAAAAACAACCGCCAAGACAAAAAATTCGCGAAAACAAAAAATCGGTAAAAACAAAAAACAGCATAATAACTAAAAAAAATCGCTAAAACTAAAATAAATCCAAAATTAAAAAAAAGTCATAAAAAACGAAAAAAATCGCCTAAACGCATAATAGCACCAAAACTAAAAAAACGCTTAAAATTAAAATAAATCACCAAAACTAAAAAGTCGTAGGAAGCAAGCTCTTGAATTTTTTAAAAATGCTAAAACAAAAAATATATTAAAATACAAAAAATCGCCGTAACGAAAAAAAAGTTACCAAAAACAGAAAAAACATCAAAACTAAAAAAAATCGCTAAAACTTAAATAAACCTATGAAAACAAAAAAAAAATCGCCAAATACAGAAAAAAGCACAAAAAAAAATCGTTTAGACCAAAATAAATCGAGATAAGTAAAAAAAATTGCTGAAAAGAAAAAAATCTCCAAAAAGCATAAAACCATTGAAAAACGCTTAAATTAAATAAATCACCAAAACTAAAAAATCGCTAGAAGCGAAGAAACTCCAAAAACTCCCGAGTGTACTTCTAAGCTTTGCTGCGGATTTGCTTTCAATTTTTATTTAAAATTCTGTGTTCAAACTAACAGGCAAAGAAACAGCTGACAGCAATTCTAATGAGTACATTTTTCGCTTTTCCCCCCAATACTCTGCCACTATAGGTTTTTGTGCTTTTTTTAGTAGTAGTAATTGTATTAAAATAAATGTATTTTTGAATAATATAACAAGTACAATGATGTGTGGCGACAGAGTCTTGAAAATAAAATTGCTTTGAAATTGCTTGCAGACCACGTCACGACTTTCAAATTGAGTAACTTTTGGCAACCAGTATCCCAGCAAAAAAAATTGATTAGAAACAAGTAACTACTGAAGCAACGTATTGCTCAATTGATAGCAAAAGCTTTAAAAAATGCTTCTGCAAAGCACCAGTGTAAAGCGGGTTCTCTACCAAAGTAGAAAAGAGTAAAAAAAATTTGCAAACTAGTAACTTTTGCATCTGAATAATAACAAAAATTATACATATATTATTACTTCCTTCTGAGAAGAACTTTAATAGAGAAAAAACAAAAATCATGGCTTTTTGGAAGATGAATATGGATGGGCATTTCTAGCAAAAGGTAAACCATGACCAAAAATTTAAAAGTTATTAAAAAGCTTATCTTGACCGATAGTATCATAAAAAACCCTTCAAATAATTTGACTGTAATGTATTTATACGCCATCTCAGTTGTAGTGAAGAAAAACATGGCTGCAAAAAATTAATTTCTATTTTTCAAACTCTTAGTAATATTTAATCATATTTCCTCTTTAATGTTCAAAACATTAATGAGTATGTAGTCGTTGCGCTTTTTCCATAAATATATTCTTAAAACTACAATTAGTAGGAACAAATAAAGAGAGAGTAAACAAATATTCTTCAACATTAATCTTTTCCGCTTCTTTTTCGTCATCTTTTAATGTAACGTTCGTTTCCAAAAAGGATGAAATATTCTAGTTACATTTGACTCTTCAGGACCAAGTGTCTAAAAAATTGGTTCTTAAACAAATTTTAGGAACAGAATTTAAAAATATTTTGCACTTTGCAAAAATTTTCAAAACAAATACCTTTAGAGGTAGGCAAAGTTTGTACCGTTCGTTATTGTTAGTAAAATTTTATACGAAAAATAAAATTTATAAATATTTTTTTATTTAGTATTCAAAGTTTGTTGAGGTCATAATAGTAAGTAATGCTTTATTTTCAGAAAAAAAAATTTTGTTATGGGTTAACATACATTTTTATACAGATGGATAAAACGGTGGCGGAAAAGAAAAATGAAAAGCGTTATAGAAGCAATTTAAAAAGGACCTATTAAAGATCTTTGATAAAATTTGATTTTGCCAAATTAAAGAAAGATTTGCGAATTCTTACATTGTTTAAAATAAAGGACGTTATTCACGATCTTCTAAAGTAGAAAAATCATTGATGATTTTAAAAGTCATTGTCTACTGTAAGCTTGCTGTAATGGATTTTATTTGTCCCACACTTTGAGCTCTGATTTTACATAAGCAAATGTTATGAACAGTGCAGTGTTAGACTTAACATCACGCATGTAAAATACATATAGTGTAAAACCAGCATTATGGTGATGAAAATGGTGACCTCACTAGTGACCGACTAGTTAAATAAATCACTTATTCCATCACTAAAAAGCTAAAAAGAATATGTCTTCATTTATGGTACAACTTGTAAAAATTGCGTCAAGCTATGTTTATTTATAGCGAAGAAGATACATTTATACATAAGTATGTCTATATAAAAAAGCCATGAAAAAGTGCCATTTAAGTTCACAAATAAAATTGACTACAATTTGTCTCATTTTGCAATTTGCCACAGAAATTAGCCAATACCATTTTCATCACACACATCCATAAAGCTCGTAAACTGGGTATGAAAAGGCTAAGGAAACTACTAAATAAACGTAAAAGTAACGAGGAAAACAGTAAAATGTTATGTACCCATGTATTTCCTTCAAAAGGCAACAAACAAAAAAAATAAAAAAATAAAAATACCGACGGTAAACGTTTGAAAATGATTTCTGCTTTGCTAAGCACATAATTTTATTGTTTAGGCTCCTCAGCATGATGTATTCGTAATTGTGGAAACCAGAAAATTAGAAGGAAACTGAATCATGAAGTACGTACATACATATGTAAGTAAGTAGAAAAATTCTTTTTAAAAGCTCCCACGCAAATAAATAAATTATTTGCTTAATTTTGGGGGATTTTTTTTTAAATATATTTATTGGCCGTTGACTGTGTATCTAGTGTAGCTTTCAATTGCACAATGATGCGACGAGGACATTATGTGAGGACAACTGTAAATAGAGTTTATATTTTATTGATAAGTTAAAATATGTAAAATGGGAACAAACCACATCCCCTCATCTTCTGCTTTTATTGGACACACACACACACACACTTTTGCCAGCAAGCGAATATTAGCATGTGGTATTTAAACTGATTTAAAACTTAAACAAAAAGTGATTAAAAGCAAAAATAAAAAATATAAAATATATACGTCCAGCAAGCGAAACAGACAGACGTTGAAACAAAAGAAATTCGAATTATTTTATGACATGAAAGAGAATATAAAATTCTTTTTTTTTTCATTTCGCTTTTTAAAACAACAATTACTTTATTGTTTTATTGTGTTTTAAATCTTTCTAAAAAAGCAACAGCAGCAAACTTAATACATTTTGTGTGATTCAATTACATACCGAAATCAAGTTCAAAAATAAAATTTTGTTTTTCTTCCCAGCATGTATAAGTGTGTGTGTGTGTGTGTGTGTGTGTGTGTGTGTGTATGTGTGCTTGTGTAGGTGTTTAGTCCATGTGAATTTCCAAACGTATATTTTATAGAATGTTTATGGTCTTTTTACAAATTCTTCTACTACATTTGTTTAAGTATATGCTTGCACACCAACAAGCCTTATACCCTAACACACACACACACACACACACACACAAACATACATCTATCTGCATATGAGTAGATAAAAGTGTTAACCATATCAGTATGATGGTGCCATTGTTTGTGTGCTGTTTGGTACTTTAAAAATAAAATTACACAACTGAAACTTAATGTTATAAAATAGAAGCAACAACAACAAAAGAAAATAAACGAAAAAAGAAAAATAGAAAAAAGAACATGAAGGGAAAAATTACATAAAACGACTGATACTACTAAAGCTGTTTAAATTTTACAGTGTAACAAATTGTATTTGAAACGGAATTTTTTACTTTTGAATTCTTAGCAATTCACGAGCAAATTATTGGGTAGAGGGAATTCACAACAGCACAACACTAATTCTTTACAAATACAAATTTGCCCAACATTGTAACCATGAAACCTTGCGACAACATTTAAAAGTGTGTGCATTGTCATAATTTTTTACAGCGACTTCATTTAAACACAAAACAATTGACGTTTTGAAAGTCAGCCTATATTGAAACTATGACAACGGACAAAGATATCAAGTTGAATTTAACAATTTCCGTGCAATGGCGTTGCTGTATTAGTGACTGAGGAGTTGGAAGAGTATTTTATCGGCCGTCGTCGTTAAAAAACGATATTATTTTTTTAATTAAAAATACATTGAAATTTATAATTGAAGGGCTTAACTGGATCGCATGAGCATGTCACTGTTGCTTCTCCAAAAGAAATTCGCTTCATAAATCCAATGAAACAATTTCATTAGATTTTTTACACAAATCTAATGATAATTTTACGAATATTGTGAAAAAATTTCATTAGAATTGCTTCGTTGGTATTCTAGTTTCGTAACAATATTTCATTGGCTTTATGACAACAATGTTTTCTAATTGTTAAGAAATCCCTTTATATTTAAGAAATATTTACAGTTGTTGTTTGAAATAAACATATATAGATAAGTACATACCTTAAGGAAATTAAGTTAAAGATTAAATTCTTTAAAACTAAAAAATCAATAAAATATACAGCAATTTAGAATTTCATTATAGCTATGAAATGTATTCGTTGTCTCAATGAAAATTTCATTGTAGTCATGAAAGTCTGATAAACTAAATGTATTTCAACAGTTGTCAAACAGAAGCTTGCATCAATAGTAGTTCTGTATGATTGTTCTTGTACTTTTTGTATGCTTATTTACACATACAGTTTCAATTAAGTTATTTCGTTGTTGTAATAAAGTTATTTAATTGTTTGTATGAAGTTATTTAATTGTTTTAATGAAATAATATCATTGTTTTAATCAAATTATTTCGTTATTTTAATGAAATTATTTCGTCGTTTTAATGAAGTTATTTCGTCGTTTTAATCAAATTATTTTGTTGTTTTAATGATATTATTTCGTAGTTTTAATGAAATTATTTCGTGGTTTTAATGAACTTATTTCGTTGTTTCGATTAAGTCCTTTCATTACATTGATAACACTGCTTAATACATTTGACGTAGTTTTCATTAAAATAATTTTAAGGAAAGTGGTTTTATTGATCCAACAAAGCCTGATGTTGGTTGAATTTTAATGAAATTTTTCATTGGATTAATGTCGAAATTCATAGAATTTATGAAAAAGGTTCTTTCAGTGTAATGCAAATCATCAGCAAAACTTTAACAAAAATTCTCAAATAAAAAAAAAATGCCGTAACAAAAAATCGCTTAAATGAAAAATATTACCAAAAATAAAACAAATCGCTAAAATATCACCATAAGTAAAAAGGTCGCCAAAAACAAGCAAAATATCGCCGAAACGATAAATAAGCGCCAAAACAAAAAAAAATATCCCTAAAAACCGAAAAATTAAAAAATTCATAAAAATATCGATAAGAATAAAAAAATTTTATAATTAAAAAATCGGCAATCGATTCGTTGCACTTTACTGAATTATTTATTTTTGTTGAAAACAAACAGCAAATATAGTACTGCTAATATCGTGCCATAACCACCAAAAAAGCTTAAGCGACATCATTTTCGAAGTTCATATTTTGACCAAAATCGATCATTTGCGATAGTAAATAGTCGATTTTCGTCATAAAATCGAAGTCCAAAAAATGTGTCGCTTAAGCTATTTTAGCAGTTATGGCACGATATGATAAAATAATTTATGATCTGAGTGATGTTGGATATATTATTTAACATAAAGAACAGCTCAAGACTCATATAAAGAAATAAATTGATACGTCTTTATATTTTTAAGTAATATACACAAGTACATTTTGTATAATTAATTTTATTTTTATAAATATGGAATATTTGAAAGTGGCATCACTGAAATACACACAGAAAAATTTCAACTAAAAATCTACGTTAGTTTAATACTTTTCGGTAGTGATTTTGCTTCATATGATGATTTACAGTAAGCTTCAAAGAAAATGTTTCCTATCGAACTAAATTTATTTTATGTGGATTTAAATTTCTCTTACTGTTAAATCAAAATCTAAAATCATATTGAATGAAAGTTGTTTCATGAAGTTGTTTACACAACTAAGCATAACGGTGTATAGCAGCTATGAACAAAGCAAATAAAGACCAACAGACTTAAGCACCAACGCACTTTCTTGTACATTTAATATGATTTTAAATAAAAATGTTTGCACTGTGATTTTATATTGATACTTTTTCTGAGTGTATTTACATTGTACTTGCATATCAGCTGCTTATGATGTCACTTTCAAAATAATTAAGTGGCTGCCTGCAGGGTGATAACTGCAGCTATTCACATTACAACTCGTGTAGTCACTACTTTTTAAGATTTATGATCAGTATGCTTTAGCAAATCATCATGAATAGATTGACGTTTGAAGAAGGCTAACAAATTGTGCTGATTTCCTTTTGAAAATGAGTCATGTTTATAAGTAACTTTACGATGATGTTTGGTCATAACATGTGTTCAGCGATGAGGCTCATTTTTAATTTAATGGGTTAATATAAGAAACAAAATTGTCGCATATGGGGTTAAATCAATACACAACACACCACCCTACAAATTCTACTATAGCCAGAAAAATACTCTGTTTGATATAGATTACACGCTGGTGGAATCAGTGATTCTTATTTCTTCAAAAATTAAACCGAAGCCGAAATAATTTTTTTTTTAAATATGGACATTGATGCGGACGTAATGTGCTTTCAACAGGATGGCAAAACCTACGAAAAATAAATGAAATTTTAGTTTTTGTATTAAAAAGTAATTTTTTGTGTTATGTTTTACAGTTTAAAGCTCTAGTGCTAAAAAAATGCCCTTTATGTACATATATTAATTTTTTGTGAAGTATGTATGTATAAAAAAAAACTTTTTTGTTATACTGTACACTGCAACCCAAATACTATAATAAAAAAGAGTGTAAGAGTGTATTAAAAAAAATTTATGCAGGCACTAGAGTATGCATTAAAATTTAATTCCCCAAAAAATGTGTCTACATATACGATTATTGTGCATGCATATGCATGTAATTATGTGCCATCTACAAACAATAATGCATAAAGCTGGCAACTTTTTTTTCGCACAGCAATTACTTCAGCAATTATTTTTCAATAAAAATAATTTAATTTAATTAAACTTAAATAATGGAGGCACTCGAATAACACAAATTATACAGTGTACATATATTTTTTTGAAAACATTTCAACAGACATACATACAGATTTCTACTCTTAAGTGCTCTCTTAACTTTCTATTTCTATTTCGATTTCTATTTCCATCATTATAATTTATTTGATAAAGAATAAAACACACTTACACACAATGAAAGGAAAATTAAAACTGAAAGGAGAAGAAAAAAGCATCTCAATGAACAAATCAATTATAATCGTAATAAAAATTTCAAGAACGTATACAAGGCATACGTGCACACTTACATTTACCCTACTCCTCATAATAATACAAATACAACAACAATTATTGCAAGTATAATCCGCTTGAGTGCCATTAGAGCAATCACGGCAACTGGTAAATTATTATTATGCTGTACGGAATAGCACGGCAGCGGACATTGTGATTAGTGTATGGAGCTCCACTATGTTAATGTGTGTTGTAAGTGGGCAGATAATACAGACTTCAGTAGCACCTTATGCATTAAATTTTAAGCTGCATGTGTGTGTGTGTGTGTGAATGCGAGTATATTCTCCCCCCACTTGAAATGTAGTTGTGTGTGTTTGTGTGCAAAATTATGTATATTAAATATAATAATGAAAAAGAGGCGGAAATTAATTATAAATCAATTTAGCGAACGATTATGAATATTAAAAGAAAAAAAAAAAAAAGACTCACAAAAATATTCTATTATTAATCCCGAACAAAAAAGTGGTAAAAGGAAACTATATTGTTTTTGCCTTTCCACTAATACATATATTATTATAAAATAATAAAGGTTAGCAGTTACTTTATTGTAAAACAAATAATTTAGCACAAAGGCCTAAAACAATAAAAAGACCGACCTTGCGGATATTTAGTGCAGCAAATTCATGATGGAATTTGAAACTCAATTTTATATACTCGTACATATACCTTTTCCAGTGTTTACTGCGTATTAAGTTAAATTTTTGGGTCATTAACTTTACCAGATACTTATCAAATTGGTTTATGGTAAAAATAAAAATTCTGTAAGATATTAAATTACCTGTTTTAGTGTATAACAAGCTTTTGTTTAATTCAATTATGAAATGAAAATATTTATTAGTCAGTTAAATAAAAGTGTTACCACCAGCAGAAGTTATAAATCAACAGTTACAAAAACCAGAACTTTTGTTTGAAAGTAATAAGAAATATTTATGTATGTTTAGAAAAGCTTGCTGTATTTCAAGTATGTAATAAAAAAAGCTGGCAGCTGATTAAACATTTTCATTGAATTACAAACATTTTGACTATAAACAATATTAAAAATTATTTTTACCAGAAATATTATTGGAAAAGTTAAATATCTTTTGTAAAAAATATATTGCAAATTCATTTTTCATTCAAATTGTTTGAAAATACTTTTGAAAAAGGCCCCTTTAAAAAACAGTCCATTATAAAGTTGCCCTTTTAACAAAAGTTTTTTCAAAGACAGTACCTCTCGGGAAAGATCTATTTTAAAAACTACTTTTACAAGAAATCACCTTTAGAAAAGTACTTTTTAAGAAAGTACGTTTAAAGAGTACATTTAAAAGTCCCTTTAAAAAGTACCTGTAAAAACGTACCTGTAAGAAAGTACGTTTAAAAACTACCTTTAAGAAAGTACATTTAAAGAGTATCTGTAAGAAAGTACCTTTAAAAAAGACCCTTAAAAAAGTACTTTTAAGAAAGTACCTTCCAAATAAATACTTAAAAATGTACCTTTTAAAAAAGCACCTTAAAAAGTACATTTAAAAAGTGCCTTTGAGAAAGTGCCTTTTTGAAATAGCACTTTTCAATATATAACTTGTTAAAGGAGTGAAAAACATATTATTAAGTAATTTTTACAAAAAGTACTTTTTACAAATTCGAAATTTACCCTTTTCTCAAAAGCTGCTGTTTTGAAATGTTTTTTTTCTGAAGGCACTTGTTAAGATCATTTTTTTAAATCTTTATGTTTAAAAACCTGCAGTTATTTAGTGAGGTAACATTTATTGGCTGGTCCACGATGTTCACAAACGTTCGACTTGTCGCACAGTTATATTGGAAACTACATCAAAATTTAAAATTTTATTTTTATTTTTGTGCGACCACGTGAAAAAAAGTTTTTTTAAATTAGCTTTTTTTGTATAGTTCTTCTTTTTCAAAAAGTATATTTTTAAAAGTACCTTTCCAAACAGTACTTTTGAGCAGCATCTTGAAAAAGTACTTTTTCCAAAATAAATTTTTTGAGAAGTCTTCTTCCAAAATAAATTTTTGAGTAGTATTATTTTTCCAAATTAAATCTTTTTTAAAAGTTCCCTTTTTAAAATAAATTTTTTTAAAATACTTTTTTCAAAATAAATTTTTTAAAAAGTAATTTTTTTAAATAAATTTTTTAAAACAAATTTTTTCGAAATAAATTTTTTAAGAAGTACTTTTTTTTAAATAAATATTCTCTTTCCAAAATAAATTTTTTAAAAAGTACTTTTGAAAAATTTTTTTTTTCAAAGTACTTTTTCCGAAATAAATTTTTTTAAAAATACTTTTTCAAAAATAAATTTTTTGAAAAGTACTTGTTAAATTAAAACTTTTTTAAAAGTTCTCTTTTTAAAACAAATTTTTTTAAATACTTTTTTCAAAATAAATTTTTTAACAAGTACTTTTTCCAAAATAAATTTCTTAAAAAGTAATTTTTTTTAAATAATTTTTTTTTCGAAATTAATATTTTAAGAAGTAATTTTTTTAAAATAAATATTTTAAAAAACTCTTTTTATAAAAAATTTTGTTAAAAAGTACTTTTGCAAAATAATTTTTTCCAAATAATTTTTCCAAAATAAATTTTTTTAAAAGTACTGTTTCAATAATAAATTTTTTGAAAAGTACTTTTTAAATTAAATCTTTTTTAAAAGTTGTCTTTTTAAAATAAATTTATTTTAAATACTTTTTTCAAAACAAACTTTTTTTAGAGTACTTTATCCAAAATAAATGTTTTGAGAAGTATTTTTTTAAATAAATTGATTAAATTGATTAAAAAGCACTTTTTTCGATATAAATTTTTCAGAATTTATTTTTTCAAATAATTTTTTATTTAGTAATTTTATAAAAATTAATTTTTTAGAAAGTACTTTTCTTAAAAAAGTATTTTCGGAAAATAGAAGTTTTTTCAAGGTGAATTTTTTGATAAATTATCTCTAAAAAAGTACCTTTTCAAATAATATATAAAAAAATATTTTTTTTTTTGAAAAATGTATGTATCTTCTTTACAAAATTGCCTTCTTAAAAAGGTATCTTCCAAAAAATACATTAAAAAAATATATTTTTTTAAAACGTACCTTTTTGCGAAGTAGGCTAGGCCGTGTTTACATCTGTGTGTCATGTGCCAAAAAAAGCGTAACCACTAATTACTAATGAAAAAATGTTTATTCAGACATGATAGTTTAGGTGGTTTGAAAGTAAAAATAGGCCACTTGGGTTATGGTTGGTCCCGGTGTTTTACTCCAAACGGAGATGGGAAGAAAGGTTAACTTCTAGTACGTTTCTCCATTCGATTCAGTGCTGCCAAATACTTAACTAGTAGACTTGCCAGTGAAGCTGCCGTTTTACTCAGACAGTACGGGGCAAAGACAGAGTTGGGGCAATTTTTTCATTATCGCTGCTAGATTTAGCATACTTTTTTCTAAAAAAGTTTTTTTTTTAATTTTTTTAAAAAGTATACGTTTTTAAAATGTACTGTTTTACGTTTTGAAAAAGTCTTTTCATAAAAAGCACAGTTTAAGTTGGATATAAAAATAGCTTTCAGAAAAGTGCTTTTAAAAAGCAAAAATTTCGTTTAAATATAAATTTTTATTTTAAACTTAAGTTTCTTAAGAATATACCTTCTTGAAAAGATTCCTGCTATGAAAGTACCTCCCCCTCCCACCAACTTTGAGTATTTTCAAGACATACGGCTTAAAAAGTAGTTAAGGAAGTTTTTTTGTCTGAAATTTATATTTTTTAGAAAAATCTCATTTAAAGCTCGTCACTTTTGAAAAAGAAACTTTATGTTATAAGGAAAGAATAAAGTTATAAATTCCCTATTGATAAAAAGTGGAAAAAGTTTTTTAAGCTGCACGAAAACTTTTTGATAAATGTGTGTTATACGTGTTCTAGTGTGTGTGTGTGTGTTTGAGTGTGTAATTGAAATGGTAAGTTTTGAGGCCTCCTGAAAAGTTTCCCCATACAACTTGTAAATTGTTTTAAATCGATTATAATAATTGGAACGATTTATAAAAGCGTTAACAAAACAAAAACATTCAAAAGAAGAAAAATTACGCTGCTGTGGGTGGTGTGACTACGTTATTGCCATTTAAACTTGCCTTTACCATCCGATTGCAAAAGTTCTGTGTGTTAAACTTTTCCGAAAGTTGTTTTTTTTCTATGGTATAAAAACTTAAGGTGCTGCAGGGGTAAAAAAAGTGACGTATTGATTATTGGCAATAAATTACATCACTTGTCACAACATATTGTACACGTGTGTAAGTCATCAAATAGTTGTTGCAAAGTTTCGCTCATTAAAACAAAAGCTAGTTATTTAGTTGTATTAAGCGATTTATTTATTTTTTCGTTTCCAACTTAACGATGAGTTGTAAGAAATATTT
The DNA here is from genome assembly GCA_905220375.1 of Tachina fera. NCBI lineage: Eukaryota > Metazoa > Arthropoda > Insecta > Diptera > Tachinidae > Tachina > Tachina fera. Next base: position 186,634,346 of record LR999963.1, read on the forward strand.
ACAGGATTTTTTTGTTTGTTTTATTTTTATTTTATTTATCTTTGTCAGCAAAGGTAGGCGAAGTTTGTTTATAAGTTGCATAAGATTGAAATTAAATAAATAGTTAATGGAAATATAAATATACGTAAATATAAATGGGAGATAGTTAAAGAGCGGTGGGTTGTTTGCATGGTAATTGTTTTTTTTTTATTTTACAAAACAGTTCTGTTTATTAAGCAAATATTTTATGTTATTTATTCCATAAATATAAAATCTTATCATGAAAACAAGTAAAATTTATGTTGCCATCAAATTTTTATTCCCCGTGAATCTGCCATGAAATTTTTTCCAGCTATCCCCATGAAAAACATTATTTATGATAAGGGAAATCAAAGCAAGTAAGAGTGCTTTTTCTCATGGAAATTATATATATAAATTATTATTATATAAGTTACAAGTTTTGCCAACCCTGACGAAATTAATAGAGACAATGAAAACTAAATGAAATAAATGTCTAAAAGAAACTTAAAAATTTTTTGTTTTAAAAGATCTTCAAACCAGCTGAAATAAATAAAATGTGTTTCACATGTTTTGTATTCATCTCTTCATCTTTTGTCCGCACAATTTACGAAAACGGCTCACAATGCGCCACATTACATGCATGTCCTTTTTGATACTTAAGCTATGATTTACTGAGTGGTTGGGAGAGAGAGATACAGAGAGAGAGAGAATAATACATAAATTTTGTATATCTGTCTTTTTCTTTCTCATTATAAAATCTAAAAACTGAGCCATGTTAAATATTTTAAAATTTAACTCTAGTTTTTAAAAAATAATACAAACTATGGCAGAGATGGAAAAGTTAATGCAATCGTAATTTTTTTTGACAAAATGTTCAATACCCGTTTTATTATTTGATATTTTGAAATAATTTCAGTATTTTACCCACACAAGAGTACCAAACTATGCCAGAGATGGAAAAGTTGATGTAATCGCAATTTTTTTTTGATGACATAAGATGTTCAAAAATCATTTTATTATTTGGTATTTTAAAATAATTTTAGTATTTTACATACACACGAGTACCAAACTATGACAGAGATGGAAAGTTGAAGCAATCGTATATATTTTTTTGATAACATAAGATATTCAAAAACCATTTTATTATTTTATGTTTTAAAATAATTTTACTATTTTACACACATATGAGTACCATACGCGGGTATGTAATAAAATTAAATATTATAAACCTAAGGGAAATTTCTTATATTGCACGTAGGTTTTTAATTCCCACAAAATTTTTTGATTTTGTTCAACAGAAAGTTAGAGTTTTTCGAAAAGTTAATTGAAACATGTGCATTAATTTATTTCGTTGCTACAAATGCTTCTTAGTGCCGTATTTAATGCTATTTTTATATCTTCAACTGAAATGAAAAACCACTAACCAAAAACTCAAGATTGCATTTTTCATTAATTATTGGGTGTTGCGTGAAAATTTTGATAACTCTATCATAAAAAGCAGCCTAATTAAAATTTTGTTAGGCACTTGAACATTTCTCCTATAAAATTAAATAAATTGAAGTTGGATGATTTTGCATTTTAGCTAAATATCTACTACAAATAATAAAGTTTTGTGTTTGATAATGTGGTTAAATTAGATTTTTATATAAAAACTGAACGAATATATAAAAAATCTTGGGTAAAGATGTCTCTACAATATAAAATATGCATTATCATAAAGAAAAACTAGTAACTTTTGCATAAAAAATAGTTTATTTCCCAACCCTGGAATTATTATTTTTATTTTGCTGATTTTCCTTACCAATCGATTTTTTTCAAAAATATAAAATGGTATAAACAATAAACAAAAATTAGTGAGAATGAATTATTTTTACAGTTTGCACTGCAACTAGTGTCAAAATTTTTCACTGGAAAAAGTACGGTGAGTTGTGAACACTGAACATGGTGAACACTTCAAATCTCATTGTTGCGGAATCCAGCCCCTGGAATCATCTTTCATTACTAATTAATTTAATTCCTCTTAAAATTAATTAATATTAAATAAAAAAAAATTTTTTGTACCAAGATAAATCTATATTTTACAAACCTGGAACTGATTTTGCTGATTTTCATTACTAATCTATTTCTTTCTATAATATTTAATGGATGTAATTATATACAAACAAAAATTTGTTTTAGTTTTATACAACAAAAAAGTCTAAAATATTGCAGACCTGGAATTGCCTTTTTGATTTTGCTGATTTTCGATAGCAAAATATTTATTTATAAAATATGTTTAATTAATAAAAAAAAATTTAGCTATTTTTGCATACATACAAGTAAATTTTAAATTGAATTTCCCAACCCTGGAATCCTCTATTAAATTTTTTTAATAATCAATGCCAATCTAGTTCTTCCTCAGTTATAAAATGTAACCCCATTGACCAAAAATAAATTTTTTTTTGGTTTTATGTGTCCAAAAAGTGTAAATTTTGCAGCATTGGAACAGTGTTATTGATTTTAATTTGAATTTAATTCTTTCTTAAACATAAAAATATGTTTAAATAATCAAGAAAAATAATTAGTTTCGTGCTAGTTACTTTTATATACCAAAAACAAATTTGAATTTCCCAACTCGGGTATTGTCTTTTTTAATTTTTAGTTTTCAATACCAATATAGTTCTTCCAAAAATTTACTACATAAATTTCAAATATTTCTTTGTAAAATATAAAATATGTTGAACTAACAAAAAAAATTTTGCAGGTAGTTATTATTAAATATAAGAGAAAAATTTAATTTCCCAACCCTGATATCATCTTTTTGATTTTTTTAATTTTCATTTCTAATCTAGTTTTTTCCTAAAATATAAAATAAGTTTAATTAATTAAAAAAAAACAAAAATAATTTTTGGTTTTATATGCCAAAAGAAAAGGTCTAAATTTTTGCTGTCCTGGAACCCCCATTCTGATTTTACTGAACTCAAGCAAGATTAAGAAATTATTCCTGAATAAAATGGTTTTAATTAAATAAAAACAAAATTTAATTTTAGTTTTATATAAAAAAGGTCTAGTTATTGCAACCGTGGAAGCACATCTAGCTTTTCTGGAAGCTTTGGAAAATGGTTTTCATTTACACAGACAGATGGACATAGTTTATTCGACATCTCTATACATACGCACCTTAAATGTATATGAATACTTTGAATATGAATATTGTGGAAACTCTATATATACGCTTACGATTTGGGATGGAACATATATCGAGGGTTTATATTCAAAAAGTGCTATCTGCAATTCTTGAATATTTTAGTAGACAAAATAAAAGGGATATTTTATTGAAGTCCAAGAGCAATAACAATATTTGATTAACATTAGTAGAATTGAGATGTCTTCTGTAAATGGTACTATTCATCAAAATTTAGTTATAGCCCTTGCTCTTTGAGAAAATAACAGTTTTTTGCGCTCTTCTAAAATTTTCAAGCCTTGTAGATAGCACTTTTTGAATATAAACCCTCGATATAAAAAGAGATTTATTTCTAATATTTATATCTATTTATAAATTGAACATATAATTTTCTTAAATAAATGCGAATGCTGCTGAAACGTATGATGGAATAATAAATACAGTACGTGCGTACGGCATGTCTAAATTAATTTTGTTTTGTCGTGTTTACCATGGCCTGAAAGCTATAATTGAAAAAACTAATTTGAGCCTGAGCAAAATACATAATACTCGTGCTACACAAAAAGTTTGCATGCCTTCATTTTGTGAGATTATTGTTTATTCCTAGGGACATTACCTAATTTCTTCTTTTACTACTGTTTTTTTATATTACTTTTCAAACAGCTCCTAGTTACGAGTATAAAAAAAAGAGAAAACCAAAAATTTGTAATCCTTTTAGCTTTCTTAGTTGATAAGCAAAAGTTACCCAAAACTATTGCCATAACTTTCCAAGAAAAATATGCTACCAACTAACTACTAACTTAAGTTGAACTGAAACTAAATAACAAACATTGCAAAAAGTTAACAAAAATATATAAATATTTGCCAATAGACTAATAAAACACCGGCCAACGGCCACCGCCAGTAGAGTGACCCAATGTCTAAACGAAAAATTGATAGAAAAAGAAAAAAAAATCCAACAAACACTCGTACAAACAATTCAATGCAATTTTTAATTGATGGCATTTCGAATAACTAAAAACATATTGCGCGTAACAATAAGTATTATAATAATTTCTAATATTTTTAGTTTTTTGTTTGGTATCCACTTGCTCTACAGCAGCATCAGCAGCAGCAGCAGCAGCATCTTCATCAACTATTTTCTTTAGCTTACTTAACAATTTTGCACAATCTCAAGAGAGCAAAGTTTTCTTCTTTACTATCCTAATGGAATGAATGAACAAGTGAAGAAAAAAAAGAAAAGAAAAGAAAAACTATAGTTGAAACCATAAACTGTTCGTGAAAGTGCAACAAACATGCACAAACTGTTCTCGTGCCACAACAGACCCACATTATGCCACATCTATTACAATTGAATGCACTTTACTTGTTCAGCACAAAATAGAGTAGAGATAAATTCAAATCGAAATTAATACGAGTATAGTATTTTTGTAAGAATTGTACCATGTTATTGAACAAATTGTACTTTTCAATTTTAATTAAAAGAAAATGATGTACGACCAAGTGAATTCGTAATGGATACTTTGACTTTTAAACTATTTAAATCATATTTTAGTGTTTAAAATGAAGAAAAATGCAAAGAATGTTGTGTGCTTGCTTTTAAAATGCACTTGTTGCTTAAATATCGCTATTATGCTAATCAGTTTATGTCTTTAGTTTGCTGCATAAATGAAATTATCCACAATGTGCTGTAGTTCACGCGTAGCACAGTGGGTTGTAAATAAAAATTATAAAGTTAAAATATAAGATATAGACAAAACAGTATTTTATAAATATTTTTTTTTTTAATTTTCTTATATATTTTAAATACGAAGGCTGCTATTTATATTTTGGCAACTGGCAACCCTAAAGTCAATAGCTAAACTCTGGCAACACCATAATAAAGTTTGCATTTTTTTTTAGCATAAACGTACTCATAACCAACGTTTCGATGTACAAGTGCTACTTGTTTTGTTTGCAAGGAGTTCAGAAAATCAATTTGACACAAAATTAAAATTTCAAGAGAAGGTTTTTGTTGGTTATTTTTCACAACTTTCAAAGTGGAACAATAATGTGTCGAAGAACTTAGTTTCTTACATGGTTATAAAGCAAAATCAGAAACCACAGTAAATCGCTGGTATAGTGAATTCAATCGCGGTCATAGTTCCTTCGCCAACGAATTCCGTGAATGGCTTCCAAAATCGGTTGATGTGCCAGAAAAAATAATTACAGTGTGTGAGCACTCATAATGCAAGATCGTCATGTGACATATTGTGTGATAAAGGCACTTCAATATATTCTAATTTACATGAGCATGCAGTTGTTAAAAAATTTGTTCTCATTGGATACCTCATAATTTATCAATCGCTCAAAAAAAGTCTCGCTGTAAGGAAATGATTAAAATGTTCAACCCTGACAAGCTAAGTCCAACAAAAGTTGTTCGTGGCAAAAGCGCGCCGAAGCAAATGGTCGGCTGATTCTTCGGCCGAATGGGTCATGTGGAAACTGGTTCCCTTCAGCAACGTAGAACTGTCAATTTTAAGTGGTACACGATCATTTGTTTACCGGAAGTCTTCGGAAAATTTCGTAAAACGTAACTCCCGAAGACGAATCATTCTTCACCATGACCATTCGAGCTCTCACACGTCTCGTCAAACAAGTGAATTTTTGAGCAGTCAAAACATGGAATTGATGACTCATCGATCGTCCGCACAGTCCTGAATTGGCACCCAATGACTTCTTCTTGTTCTCCAATATCAAAGGTAAACTGTGTGGTCAACGACTTACGAGCGCCGAAGAAGCAGTTGAAGCGTTCGAAAACCATGTTATGGGAGTGGAAAAAGTACTCTACCACCAATGGTTTTAATGAATGCAAAAGTGTATTGATCATGAAGGGAAATATTTCGAAAAACAATAAATCCATTTTCATTTAAAAATTTTTGTTATTATTTGCTATTACGCAAATATAAGTAGTAGCCCTCGTATAATTAAACAGCAGAAATTATTAAAATCAAGTTGTTTTAATTTCTTGTAGATTGGTAGGATTTACTACTTCAACAAACTAATTTTCCTGAATTACATAATTTTGAAGTTCAATTTGAAAAAAAAATAGCCAAAAAAATTATTTATCGAAAGAAAAATGACCTCATCGGCAAATCAAAAACTAAGACTCCAAACAAATATAAAATCGCCACGTTTGGCGAGAAATCGTCATGTTTGACAATCCTGCCTGAGATGGCCAGCTTTGATGTCCTCTAGCTCATCTTGTGTTCCAAAAGCAAATGCACAAACCTAATTTTTGAAAGCTTGGCCCAAATTGTCACATCCAGTGTGACCAGATTTTAAAATAACTTTAAGCTAAATCACGTTTGTAAAAAAGCTAAAGTAAGCTAAAAAGTTTACTTTTAAGCCAGAAAACAAAGCTAAACTTTTTTCTACTTCTTTGATCACTTTTCAATAGTTTTTCAATATATAATCAAAAATATTATTACTATAATATAAAATAAAAAATATTGAATAATTTTTAATGTAATTATTTATTAATTATTATCCGTTTTTTGGTGCTTTAGAAAATGAAAAACTAAAAAAAAAATTCGGAATGAAATCACTTTTAATTTCATGGACGAAAGTAACATTTTCTGCATGTTAAGGTAAAAAAATATTTATTTTTTTCCATAAATAATACTATTTTTTTACATTTTATTTATTATGTAAATTTCTCAATTCTGTAGTGTACCTCAATTACTGTAAATCACTGTAGCATAGTTTAATTGAATTGCAACACAGTTCATTGTAATAATTAACAAAACGCTTACATTATAAAATTTAAATGACACACTTTTATTTTTATTAATAATTTGTGTTATTATAGCAAAATTAAAGACATAAAGAAACACAAAAATTGAAGAATGTAAAATAGTATATAAGCAGAGCAAAATGCTAAATAAAACAGACTTTAATTTCTAAACGCAAACCGGCAATAACTTGCCTAGTTTTTTTTTATTAAATTCTCCCTTTTTTTGGCAGTTCCTTTGAACGCCTATTTATAAGCTGGACCCGCTGTACAGCTGGATAAAAACAATAATTGGGCTATAGGGCTTTATATCCACAACACACTACCAAACATACAATATTAACATTACATAACATTTAAATCCTGCACCTGCCGTTCATACATTACATGGCGATCCTTCCATTTTAACATTACAATTCATTACTAAAATAAAATCAACAGAACAAAGTGTACGGAATGGGTTTCTTTGGTATTGCCATACCATTTTTGTATATACTTTATCGAAATCATCATATTGGCAGCACACAAAACAAAAAAAAACAAGGCAGAATTAAAATATGTATACAAAAAAAAAAGATTAAAATGCTTAAAAGCTTGCCACATTATGATTTATGACAAAACTATATTGCCACACTTAAAACATAACATAAAAACAATTTAACCGTTTTTTCGGATTGATGAAAACTGGACGGACTCAAAACCATTCCGAACGGAAACTGTGACACAGCTGTATGTGTTTTCCAATAAAAAAAATACATTTAAATGTTAAAAAATTATTAATTTCTATAACTTTTTTATGTCTTTAATATATTTTTAAATAACACGCAATTTAGATTAAAATTAAGCTAAAAAAGCTAAATGAGTTTTAAAAAAAGCTAAAAAATAAGCTAAGAGCTAAATGAAAATTTTAGAGCTAAATCCAGAAAAAATAAGCTAAATTTAGCTTAAAATAAGCTAATATGGTCACTCTGGTCACATCCGTGATCGTATAGACACTTCAACAAAAAAAAATTAAGTGAGACGTCAGTCGTATAAATTAAGTGGGATTTCAGTACGGACACGTATGTCATAATCCGAAAATGGTGTTCTTACGTGACGCGTTGTACGTTCACGGAAGTGACGATTCTACCCCTGATTTCCTCTGTTTACATTTTGGTTCACATCATTCTCTAATTGGATACACATTTATCACCATTATTTTTCTAACTAGGCGCCACCACTGTGCGTCGGCATGTTAAAAGTTCTTGCAAAATTAAAAATGCAGCAGAGAAGCTGAAAGTTGAAGATTGCTAAAATACATCAACAGTGTTGTTTATAGTTGATTTTCTAATTTTTACACAAAGTATAAACGAAAAATTAATTTCATTTCAATAAATATTCATCAAATTCAGAACACAATGGGTCATTTCGAGCGATATTTAGCAAATCAGATATATTAATTTATGATTGCTGCCAATAATTGAATATGAGGAAAAGTTAAACTTTTACGAGGGCGATCCAACAAACCAGCCAATCGGACGTATAGATGGCGGTAGTAAATTGAAAAAAATTGCTTTGGTGAAAAGTGACAACCTTATGAAACAAAGCGCAACTTTGTTGTGTATCTTTTTTGGAAACACAAAAAATAAACTCGATGAGTAATAAACGCATAAAAAATTTATCGCCTCACATAAAAATGGTGGCAGTACTTTGGGAACAAATTTTTTTGGCGACAAGTGGCAAGGACCCAAGTTGCTTTGTATCTATTTTTAAAATATCTTAAGCAGTCTCATTAAATTTTTAATCGCAGAAAAAATTTCTCGCCTGACATAAAGATGGCGGCAGTACTTTGAAGAAAAAATTACTTTGGTGAGAAGTGGCAACCTTAGGAAATATATATTTTAAGTTTCAAGGTGCCACGTTTCTCAGTATTTTTTGGGATACATCAAAAATAAACGATATCAGTGAAAAAAATTATTCGCCTGACATAAGGTCAGTACGGCATTACTTTGCAAAAATAATTACTTTGTAGTAGTAGTAAGTGGCAACATTAGGGAATATGTATTTTAGGATTCAAAGCACCGCGTTGCTCTCTATATATTTTTAGGAAATATCAAAAATAAACGATCTCATGGAAAAAAATGCTTGCCTGACATAAATATTGCAGCACTACTTTGAGAAAAAGTACTTTGGTGACAAGTGGCAACCTTATGAAACATTTATTTTAGGTTTCAATGCTGCCCCTTGCTGTGTATCTTTTTGGAAACATCAAAACTTAGCGATCTCATTTAGTTTTTAAAGATGGAAAAAATTGCTCGCCTGACCTAAAGATGGCGTCAATAGTTTGGAAAAACAATTATTTTTGTGACAAATGGCAACCTTATGAAGAATATACTTTAAGTTTCAAGGTGCCACTTTGCTCGGTATCTTTCTGGGAAATATAGAAAATAAACGATCTTATGGTAAAAATTGCTTTCCTAAAATAAAGATGGCAGTAGTAGTTAAAAAAAATACCTTAGTGACAAGTGGCAACCTTATGAATTTTGTTTTTAAGTTTCAAGGCGAAATGTTGCTTTGTATCTCTTTAGGAAATATAAAAATAAACGATGTCAGTGAAAATTATTGTTCGCCTGACATAAAGATGGCGGCAGTACTTAAAAAAATACTTTGGTGACAAGAGGCAACCTTATAAAACATATATTTTATGTTTATTTTTAGAAAAATTATAAATAAAGGATCTCATTTAGGTCTTAAACATGGAAAAAATTGTTTCCTTGACGCAAAGATGGCAGCAGTACTTTGGAAAAAATTACTTTGGTGACAAGTGGCAACCTTACAACAAATTAAGTACTTTTTTTTTATCGATTTTAGTAATAACGAAAATGTACCATTTAATAAAAAGTTGCATCCCCGATTTAAGGCACGACTTCACTATTTTCCAAAAAAAAACTCACACTCAGATGCACGATTATTTTATTATTTTCATGAAACTTTTATATTTTATATATAAACACACACATATATATGTATGTACTTAAGAAAGAAGAAGAATAAGCGCCAGAAATAGATGAAGGTGTTCACTCGTTCGTTCTTTCTGCAAACAAGCAAAAGAAAAATAGAAACAAAAAAAAAATAAACAAGAAATATTAAGACAAACAACACCAGAAACATCCACAACTACAGCTGGAATTAGCGTTTGCAACGTTAAAAAAATAATTCAAGAAAAAAAATCAACTGCTGCTGTTGCTCCTGCTGCTGTTGCTGCTGCATTGTGTTGTGTGCAACGAAAGAAAAAAAGAAAATATTGCACGCGTTTTTTTCGCATCCAGGACTTGAAAAGTTAAAGTGTTTGCAAGGTAAGAGTGCAGTCAAACTTTCCGTTATTTTATTTGTTGTTGTTTTTGCTACTGCTGCTCCTGTTGTTGTTGTTGTTCTTGTTTTTTTTCTATTTGTTTATTATTATTATTTTTTTGTTTGTTTCCTTGCTTAAGAAAAGTAAAGGAAATAAGAAATGTAAGGAAATCAGGACAAAAAATAAATATATATATATATAAAAATTTGTATAAGTACGAGTAAAATGAATGAAAAAAAGAAAACAACAACATGAGCAAAAACTATAGTAAATTCTTCTGTATGCAGAAATTCAATTATAGAAGTTTTGACAGTGAAATATTAGAATTAACGATTTTGTGCCATTATTTTGTGCAGTGCACCTTTTCTCATAAACACTTGTATATGGATGTTTGTGTTCACAAGTAGCCTTGTTGATATGGGTCTATGTTTGTATAAATTTGTGTTTGTGTATGTGTGCATCTGTGTGTGAATAAGATGTAGAATTAGTAATAGTTTGTTATGATAGTGTGTGAGAGTGTTGGTTGTTTGTTTAAACTCTCATCGCTTCGCAAGACCCTAGAAAAGAAAGTTTATAATAAAATTAATTCATAAATTCATGCTAAAACAGACTGCAAAAGAGTATAATCAATGAAAAAAAAATAAAATATTTTTTCTAGTCCCAGCAAAAGGAAGAAAAACTTCATTAAGATAAATAAGGAAGTGGTATGATTTACTTAGCTCGCATTGCTTAGTAAACCAAACTGCTCTAAAAGTAGTTGTAAATTATTATGACAAGCACTAGCAGAACGGAACAACATGCTGTTTTCGAAGGCCTCCAAACTTTCAGCATCAGCGTTCTTGTGCTTGTAATTTCAATTGCTGTAAACTTCTGCTCTTTATACATAACTATTTTTGAATGTAAATAAAATATGTGAATTCTTTTTTAATCATCGTACTTCAATTTATTGAAAGCTTTTTATGTAACGAAAGCTCAAATTAAACTCATCACTAATTTAAAACAGTCTTGGCGTTGTGTTTATTATTCTTTAACAATTTAAATCTCATATTATTGTCAACATAAACCAATTGAGAATTATATCTTTCATTGCTGTGTACAGTAAGGTTACGACTAGGACCATAAATATTATTGGGTAATTCAAAAATTGTTAATATGAATTCTTAAGAAGTATAAAATGCTTGAGAATACTGTGGCTTTCCAAGTAGCTTTTGAAAAAGTAGTTTTTGAAAAAATTTCAATTGTAAAAAGTATTATTTTTAAAATATTTACTTGTAAAAAGTAATTTTGGAAAAGTTTAAAAAAAGTAATTTAAAAAACTATGATGCATGTATATACATGTGTATATATTTACTGCTGTAATAACAATAATAAAAAGTACCTCATTATGAATACCTTTTTAAAAAATATCCTTTAAGTTTTCTTTTTCTAGAAGTAATATTTTTAAGAGTATCTTTTGTAAAAGTACTTTTGGATAAATTTTTTAATAGAACCATTTAAAATGATATCATTTAAGAAAGAGCATTTTGAATTTTTTTTCGATGTAGTACCTTATGCAAAAAAAGTTTTTGTAAAAGAACCTTTTTGACCCTAATACATAAATAAGAATGGCAAGCGTTGCGCTAGCAGCAGGGTACGTGTTTTCATTGCAATTAAATAATATTTTCATATTAAATGTACTAAAAATGAGGGTACGCATGCGCCGGTACCGCAACGCTTGCCACTCTTATTTAGGTATGAAGGAGAAATAGTTCCTTCTCTGAAAGTACCTTTAATAAGTACCGTTTGATTAAAAGCTGTTGAAAGAGAATTTTCTTTCGAAGAAGTACTTTTTGTTAAGGTACCTTTTGTAAAAGTACCTATTGTAAGAGCACCTTTTGAAAGGGTACCTGTTGAAAAACTACTTTTTATAAAAGTAACTTTTGTGAAAGTGCGTTGCGTAAAAGTATCGTTTGTAAAAGTACCTTTTGTAAAAAAATGTTTGGAAAAAGTACCTTTTGATTAATAAATCTGGAAAAAATTAACTGTTGAAACAGTAACTTTTTTCAAAGAACCTTTTTAAAAAGTTCCTTATGTAAAAGCACCTTTAGAAAAAGTACCTTTTTATAAATAGGCTTCGAAATAGTACCTTTTGAGAAATTAGTTTCGATAAAAAATATTTTAAAAAGTACTTTTTGTAAATGTACCTATTGTGAAAGCTTATTTTGAAAAAAGTACCTTTTAATAAAGTACCTGGAGAAAAAGTACCTGCTGTAAAAGTTTCGTTTGAAAAGTACTTTTTGAAAAAGTATATTTAGCAAAAGAATCTTTTTAAAAAGTTCCGTCTGCAAAAGTGCCTTTAAAAAAGTACCTTTTGAGAAATTTATTTCAATAAAAAGTATTTTAAAAAGTACTTTTTATAAATGCACCTATTGTAAAAGCTCATTTTGAAATAAGTAATACCGAACCTTCTGTAAAAGAGTAACTTTAGTAAAAGTATCTTTGGTAAAAGTATTTTTTGAAAAAGTATTATTTACAAAAGAACCTTTTTAAAAAGTTCCTTCTATTAAAAATACGTTTACAAAAATTACTTCTGATTAATAGCTTTCGAAAAGTACCTTTTGAAAAATTTATTTTGATAAAAAATATTTTAAAAGTATTTTTGTAAATGTGCCTATTGTAAAAGCTCATTTTGAAAAGAGTACTTTATAATAAAGTTTGTACCTTTTGTGAGAGTACTTGGTAAAAAAGTTCCTTTTGTAAAAGTATCTTTTGGAAAACTACTTTTTGAAAAAGTATCTTTTTCAAAAGAACCTTTCTGAAAAATTCCTTGCGTAAAAGTACCTTTTTATTAATAACTTCTGAAAAAGTACCTTTTGAGAAATTTCTTTCGGAGAAATTTCTTTCTTTGAAAATTACTTTTTGTAAGAAAAAAAATCTTCTGAAAAAGTACCTTTTGTAAAATACCTTGTGAAAACGTACCTTTGGTAAAAGCATCTTTTCAAAACGTACTTTGTGATGAAAAACCTTTTGTAAAAGTTTATTTTGAAAAAGTATCTATTGTAAAAGTACATAGTGAAAAAGTACCCTCTGTTAAAGTATCTTTTGTAAAAGTACATTGTAAAAAATTACCTTTAGTAAAAGAACGTCTTGAAAAAGTACCTTTTTTTAAGTCCCTTATGAAAAAGTACCTTTTGTGAACATTGTGAAAAAGTACCTTTCAAAAATTACCCTTGCGAAGAAGAACCTTTTGTGAAACAGTATCTTTTGTAAAAGCCCCTTTTGAAAAAGTACCTTTTGCAAAAGTACATTGTAAAAAAGTACCTTTTGTAAAAGACCGTTTTGAAAAAGTATCTTTTGTAAAAGCCCCTTATAAAAAAGTACCTTTTGTAAAAGTACATTGTGAAAAAGTAGCTTTCGTAAAAGTACATTGTGAAAAAATACTATTTGCAAGAGACCCTTTTAAAGTTGTATTGTTGGTAAAAGTACCTTTTGTATACGTACCTTTATAAAAAGTACTTTAAAGTTACATTTAATAAAAACTGATTGGAAAATGCAGTTTCTCGGAAATACCTTTAAAAAATTATCATTTATAAAAAGTCCATTTGTTAAAAGTTTTCTTTTGAAAAAAATATTATAAGTTAAAATATTACATTTTCATGTACAGTTTAAAGATTTTTAGAAAAAAGTACGGCCAAAATTTAATCAAGGGCATTTAATTTAGCATAATAAATTATAAAAATTTGCTCCAAAATTCCAGGTCCCAAACTTTCCCAAAAAAAAATTACTAGTGATTTTTAAATTAATGCTCTCATAAATTAAACATTTTGTTATTTATTATTGTATTACAAAAGAAAAAAAATTAAAAATACAATACAATACAAAACGTGTAATTTATGTTATCATATATCCGGCTTATTTGTATGTATTTGTTTTTGCTAACAAACCGTTTTAAGTTCCCAAAGGAAGAATAAAATCAATACTCCATTTACGCAATATTCGCTAGAGGCATTTGAAATAATACGCCAACTTACAAATTAAATACAATATTTAATTTATTTTTAAACGAACACTAGTACACGTTTGTGGGAGAAGGTAAAAAAGATAAAGGAAATGTTTATGCACGAATTGTGCGCCAGCAAACGTGTCTTTTAATTAAATAGAAACAGGTGATTTGCTACGAATAATATAAATAATTAAAGCTACAAAAGCGTAACAGAAAAATAGAAAAATACCTTAATATAATTGATATTTAAAGAAGCTTAGATAGACTTTGGTACTCGTAATAAAAGTTAGTTTCCATTGCGAGTCACAAGTTAATTTTAAACAATGATTATTCTTCAAAATGAAATTTGTTTTTCCAATATGTTGATGGTTACATTTAAAAGGAATTGCCTTAGAAAAATTCGTTGTAAAGTTTAGCTCACAGTGAATGTTTTATTTTAGCAATATTTTATTTTGCAGGGGCAACTTTAAATCTTCAAAGGCAAATATTACAAAAAAAATGGTTTCTTCATAAAAAGTCGTTACTGCTTAAAAAAACTCATCAATCACTAGACTTCAAGCAACAAATTCTTGAAAAAACTATAAAGAAAAAATGAATACACATGTTTATAAAAAAACTCTCAAAATGTTATTGAGAATTATGTGGGCAAAAATAATAAGTTAAGAAGCTTTTAAAAAGCTTAACTAAATCTAATTTTTTTTGGAATAAGAAGTAAGCAGAACATTTGTGATATGTAAGAATATTATGAACGAAACTAAAAGAAAAAATTTAACTACAAATATTTGTAGCATTCTCTTTTGTTCTTACAATCTTTCTCGATTCTTTAAGTCTGCCTAGAAACTTTCATCAGCAAATTGTTCAATTAAAATTTCTTAGAAAAAAAATTTTTACAGAAAAGAAAATACATTTAAAATAAGAGGTGATAAAATGCATAAACTCATTTCTATGTTAAAAGAAAAAATTTTAGTAAATTCCTTTGAAAAGCGATTGATTTATAATTCTTCTTTGAGCTGTTTTCTTAACCGAAAAGCTGTTTTGTTAGGTTCAAAAGAAACAAGCTCTATATTTTCTATAGAAATTCTCTATAAAAAAAGAAATAATTGCTTGACAGTTGGTAGTTAGTTAGAAATTGGAAAGAAGTGATGATATAAGAAATCAAAAGTAGGCTTTTTCATTGCTTAATATTTAGAATGTTAGAAAGTAAAAAAGCTTCAACTTCACGTACGAGTATTTCAAGGAAAATTCACAACAGGTAAATTTAAGGCTACAACAAAGTACAAACAATAAAAACAATATGGCTTTGGATTGCTCATATGTCAAAAGCAGCTGATTGAAGATACTAAAACAGAGAACTGCGCCCTAATCGCTCACAGCCGACTGAGCCAAGCCGGACGAAAAACAGCCGCTCCTTCTCCATGTACAATGTAAACTAAGAATTTTTTTTACCATTTATGGTAAAGGGTATATAAGGGTTTGTCATTCCGTAGTTAGTTTCCATAATATGAATATGCGACCCAAAAAGTATATACACATATATTCTGGGTCCAAGTGCATAGAGAAGACGAATAACTGATGCCCGTCCGTCAGTCCGTCCGTCTGATGTACATGAAATCGGTTTCCGAAGCTCCAATAAAAGCTAGAGACTTCAGTCTTAGAATGGTGTATCAAAATAGATTGGTACTGAAAATCATCGAAGTCGAAGCTGGAAAACTTAAACTTTATTTGGCTAAAATTAATTATTATTTTTTTTTTTTGTTCAACAAACTTATTTTCTATTTCAGTATGAATAAAACTGGTATGTATGTATGAAAAATAAGAAAATAAATAAAATAATTATAAAAACGTTTCCAGGGTTGGAAAACGTTAATTTTTTTGTTTTATAAAAGTAGTCTACTTAAACTAACTTATCTTATATTCTTAAAAGAAATATATTGGTGTAAGAAATCAGAAAAATATAAAAGGATGATTCCAGGGTTGGGACGCTTACAATTTTTGTGATAATATAAATTAGAAGTGGTAATTATTTTTTTGCTTTTTCTTTATAAATTAGATATATTTTATGTTATGGAAAGTAAAATTTGGTATAGATAATAAGAAAAATGAAAACCACAGTTGCAGGGCTGAAATATTTGATTTTTTTTGGATATTAAAATAACTAAATAAAAGTAATTTTTTATTATTTCTATTTTTCTTTGTTCATTAAACATATTTTATACATTTTTTAAAGAATTGGATTGGTAAAAGGAGTCAGTAAAATTTAAAAGCATGATTCCACGGTTGGGAAATTTAATTTTTATTGTATATAAAAGTAGCTAGGTTAATAAATTTTTTTTTGTGTTTAAAAATTAATTGTAATTTATGTCTTAGAAAGAAATAGTTTGGAATAAAATATTATATAAATATTAAAATTATTGCTTCAGACCTGGAAAACTTAACTATTTTTTGGTATATAAAAGTAATAAAATCAAACTAATTTATTTTTTTATATATATACATATATTCTATATTTTAAAAAGTAATAGATTAATATTAAAAACCAGAAAAATCACAATTATGGTTTCAGGGTTGGAAATTGAAAAAAAAAATTTTTTGGGTAAGAAAATAACAAAAAATAATTTTTTCCAGTTAAAAATATTTCATCTTTTAGGAAGATCTTTACTCAAGATTTATTTTATATATGTTAAATTTTTATATGTTCATCTAACTTAAGTTTAAACCAGTGTTCCCAGTTTAGGGGATTTGTCCCCAAATTGGGGATTTTTTTCGCGATTGGGGATGAAAATTTCGTATTGGGGATCTGGGGATTTGTTGGGGATGTAACCAAATTTGAGGGATTTTTGGGGGATTTTTTGTATAACTGATGAGCAAACAAGAATGATTTTTGAACTAAAAAATATGCGTCTGGCAAGTCTAAGAATGTGTGTTACTTTCATAGTGTGTGGTTTCTAATAAAAAAGAAGTATCAAGGCAGATTATCGAATAATGAACGCTACCACAACAAAAATACGCAAAAATGCAATACAGCCTTTTGAAAGCACTTCTTAGAATATACATACACTTTAAAAATAATTAAATTTTTTGTGTCAAATTTATTCCTTCTGCTGAAATGCTAAAACTTTTTAATACAAGTAATATGTACAACAAAGTTTCGGAGGCTGGTGAAACAGAAGCTTTCGATTCTGAAATTTTTTAAATAGTAATCTTTGGTTAACAATTTTTTTATACTGCTGTATATTAAACTATGTGTAATTTTTTCTTTACAAGTTTTTTATAAGTACAAATTAAATTTATATGAACGTAAATATACTCGTATCTATCGATATAAATGAATTTTATTGAATAAAAATTTGTTTTTTTTTTGTCATTATTTTTCAAATAAAATTAAAAAATATTAAAAATTTGTTATTTAAAAAAAAATTGCATAAAAATATATCAAGTTAGGGATTTTTGGGGATGAGAAATCAAAAATTGGGGATAAGCTACAACATGGCTAGATTTTCGTTAATGTTTCTTAAGGGCCACTCAGACTATAATACAAGTATTAATACTTTTGACGAAAATGCATCCCTGATCTTATATTTGTTTAAAAAATTTCAAAAAAACAATAACAACTCAACATGTCAGAGTCTGAACGGGGCTTTATTAATTCAATATAGTTTTTATTGATTTTAAGCTGTTATTTCCCTGGGTGTATCCTTTCGTTTACAGCTTGTAACGAGCTCTGATTTATTTTTAGTAAATGGATATAGAAATAAAATTTATCGCTAAAAAATAAATTAGAGGAAATCTTACATTTCATTTCCTTAAAAACGTTCCTTTGATGGAATGGTATGTTTCAATTGTGACACTAAACAGTTTTGCAACATCAAAGATGATTAAATATGGGAAAATATAAAACAAGTTAGTTACTAAGACTAATTTAGGATTCTTAAATAGTTGCACGGCTTTTGAACATCTCGAGAGCGAGTAAACAAGTCTCAATTTTTTTGGTATTGTATTGACGAGAAGTCCATGTTGACAACTGGAATAAGGCTGAATGCAACTTATTTCTTAAATACAGAGTGTAGAATAAAAGATTCAACTATAGCTATTATCGAAAATAAAATATTTGAATCAAATGCTTTAGTCGAAAATATTGAGAGGTCACTTACTAAAAATTGCACTATAACTAAATTTTATTAATTTTTTTACAAAACATGTATGTCTGTACTTATTTAAATTAAACACTTGATTTTATACCTTAACAGCTCTGGCTCTGTATTTAAGAAACTGCATATAAAATTTTTCAAATATTTCCATGATGCTGTTAAAAGCTGCTACTGCTGCTGTTGCTCGTGGGGGATTACTAACACTTACTTGCTGGTATTTGCAAGGAAATGTACTCGCATGTACATGTTTGTGTGTGTGAGAGAGAGGGAGTCTAGAAGTCTATATTACAGTGTGCTTGTGATAGGGTGTGTGTGTGTTTTTCTTTTTGTTGTTGACTTTACTAAAGCTTTGAATTACAATTATAACAATCTGTTATAATATTTAGATTTCAAATATTTGTATATTAAATGTTTTCTATTAAACATTTACATATATACATATATACATATATACATACATTTAATACAAACACATTTATACATTACATACTAAGCAAACATTTGTATAGATGTGTGTGTGTGTCTGTGTGTGTGTAGTGCTCGTGTAAGTGTTAGCGCCTTTAAATTTTTCATTTGATTTTTTTTTAATATAGAATCGATGTTTGTGGGAGTTTATTTTTTATTATTACTCTTATTATTTTTTACGCTTTTGCTTTTTTCTTTTAAGCTGATTAACTTGATGTGGATTTGAGTGACCTTGCTTGCTGCTTTGTTTAGACATTCAATTAGTTTTAAGTTGTGAAAACTTTCGTCTGTATAATTCACAGCAAGTACCTTGTTGAATTATTTCTAATGACTTTTCCTTTAGCTGTAATAAGTGCTGTTTCTTTAAAAGATTTTTATTTGGGGTTTTTAATTTTTTAAGCATTTTTCGTTTATATGTATTTTTATTTTTAGTTAATGCTTGTTGTGTCTTTACTCTAGATTTTTTTTGTGCTTAGCACATTTGCTGTGTTTATTAAATTCTACACACAAATTTCTGTCATCTCATTACAACACACAGGAACGAACTTTTTGGAGCGAAGAATTAAAGAAAATTAGTTTTAAAAGAAAAAATCCTTTGCACAGCGCATGTCGTTAATGAAAGTGTTACTATTCGCAGGTATAAGAGAAATAAAGATGTTTTGCTTAAGTAAGTCTGTGTATTCATTTGAGTATAAGGCTGTGTGTATAGAAATGATAACTAACTCAAACTAAAACATTTGGATTAAAATAACTTAGTGTGTGTGTGTGTGGTTGTGTATGTGTGGACATTTAACTATGAGCAGCATCATGCTGGTATTCATTTTCACTTTTCTAGGATGCTGGATGCTAATGACTTTATTTCTTATGCAGTGTTTATGGGCAAATTTAAATGATAAAAAAAAATAAATAAATAAATAATAACAACAACAACACTATGAATAAAGTCAATCACTAACACACACACAGAGAGTGAGAAATTTTTTAATAAGCAGAAGGAAATTAAATTAAAAATTTAAATTGCTGAGGTGAAACGATTTAACCGAGCATTTGTGATTTCTCATTTGCTGTGATTGTCTGTGTATGGAATTCAAATCGAAGTATTTAATATTTATATTTGTCTTGCTGTTGAAATGAAAAGTCAACTATAATAATTAGACATGACTTTCTAAGTTGAAATAAATATCTAAATATTTTCATTTAGTTGTTATTTATTTTTATACCATTTCTTAATTTATATTCAATTAGCAGAATTATACAATCTTAAGTGCTATAAATTTATTTTGAAATGCTGGTTTAAATCAAAAATACTATGCTAAATGATATTAATGTTAAATAAAATTTTTTCAAAGGATAAATACACTTTAAAGGTGACCAAGAATTACCTTGCATTCTTAGTTAGATATATAATATATCTGCTTAATATTGAGGTCATTATTTTTATAGTAATTTTTCAAAATAGAAATGAAATAAAATATTATTAAATGTCTTAGCTATAGTGCACATTCAAAAGTAATAGCAGGCAGGTTAGAGGCACATACATAATTACATTTACATACTGCTGCGCTTAGTTACTTCATCCTGCTGAATTGCTTATCGCAAGTCTGTTTTCAAGAGCATTATATAAAAAATATTCTGTCATAAGCCGATACTGTTCTCCATTTACGGTTAAAATACTTCCATCTGCATTTCCGCAGAATTAAAGTCCCATAATACACCATATTGTGTACCTAATGAGATGCAATTGGAGATGATGTATAGCTCAAGGATTTTTGGAACACCAGAACCTACAGTTAGTTCTGCTTAGTAACAAAGCCATTCAAATGAAAATGAGCTTCATAACTCATAATCATAATTCATGGCTTTTTTATATAATAAATATCTATTATTCTGGTTCTTTGTTCAGTTAAAAATCTCTTAATTTTTTATTCTTCATTTATTATTATTTATATAATCTGAAAAAAAAGAAATAAAAATATAAAAAAAAAATTATTACAAAATTTTTAAGCCACACTGTGACTTTTGGCTTATCCTGCATAAGAGTGAAAATAAAAACGGAAAATAACCATATTCAGAAAATTTACTTTGTAGGATATGTATTAAATAAATAATTAAGTAAATAAATAATTAAATAAATAATTAAAAAACGGAAAATACAGGGTGTCCGCCGGGAAGGTATACTACTTTGTTTTACAGCCATTTTGGTAAACATTAGTTTTGACAGTTCATATTTGGCTGTCGTAAAGTGGACACGTGGCAAATTTATTATGGAAAAATATTCGATAAACCAACGTGTTTTAATCGTTAAAACAGCTTACTCATGTCAACCCCGATTTTCATGAGTGACGAAGGACATTTTCATGTGAATAAACAGAATAGTTGGCAATGGACAATGGCAAACTGTCAAATTATTCATCAGTCACCTTTGCATCCATTAAAAGTGACACTCTGATGTGCAATTCATTGGATCGTAATTCTTTGAAAATGAAAACGGTGCAACGGTAACTGTGCGTGTAACGGTAACTGTTTGGAGCAATATCGTGATATGATTGAAAACTTTTTAACGCCACAACTGCATGATTTGGGCTTGATTAACATGTGGTATCAACAAGACGGTGCCACATCACATACAGCCAGAATTAAAATGTAATTACTGTGAATAGTGTACCTCCCCGTCAGACACCCTGTGCTATTTACTTTGCTCAATAAACTAATCAATGTGCAATGTGTGGTGTTTGCATAGAAAATTTTCAAAGGTCAACTGTTCTTCAAAGACACTTCCAACAGGTTTTAATGCAAAATAATGCTCTTTATGGCAAACATTTTCAAATGAAAAAAAATCGCCAAAAATGGTCCAAATCATGAAAACTGGAAAATCTGTGCGGCTGTGTGGCTTAATATAACAAATAAAAATTGGTTGAATAATTTCAAAGAGTGCTACATAGATCTCTTCGACTTGAATAACTTCTTTATTTCAATATTCCCTTGTAACATATCCTAAAAGAAACAAATTTTAATATTAGTAATTTGCCAAGAGCATAGACGCAGCTCCAGTGGCGCAATTGGTTAGCGCACGGTACTTATAATCAGTAACTTGTGTGAGCGATGCCGGGGTTGTGAGTTCGAGCCTCACCTGGAGCAAGTCTTTTTTTAAATATGCAAAACAAATTTAAATCAATAAAAAGAACTTTTGAAAAGAATCCGCTAATATTTTTTTTAATAAGTTCTGACTTTTTAATAACTTAAGGATTTGATTTAAAAAAAAAACATAAAATTCAGATAAATTTATGAAATCTTTATTTAAGTCCGTAGAAAGATCTATATAATTCAATATTTAAAGATGATTTCAAGTAAATTTTAAACACTGACATGTCTGAAATGACTCATACGGTGGGTCCAATTTTGGCATAATTTCTGCATTATATCGCCGCTATTTCACTAATAAATTCACCCCTCAATTGGGCCATTCTTTCGTGTGATGTGTGTCATGTGGCACCGTCTTTCTTTAAGCAAATGCCAGACAAGTCCAGCTCTTTAATTTTAGGAGAGAAAAAAAACAAAAGCAAATAACAGAGGCTCAATTGCTGCGTATGAAGCCGAATCGATTGGTTACGGTTATTAACAACTGTGGCGTATGCAGCTGCCTTATTTTCCTGTGTTCTCATTTTTGGTGGTTTAAAATTCAATAATATTATTTTTGGTGTGAAATTTAATCACAATATTCCGAGTAGCCACCTCAGAAGATCGGCCAAACTGACCATAAGATGGAAGAAGTGCACGCATGCACTTTCTTAACCGAGCACGAACTTTGATAATAAAATTTAATAATCTGCATGCGTTGCTCATTTTAAGTCGATTCATGGTTAAATTATAGGCCAAACTGAACATGTTTCATGACGTACGAAAACAGCTGAGTTGCCAATCACAGTGTTACCAAAAAGAAACTTGCTAAAAAATCAACTTTTAGAAGTGGAAATCATACCCTGCCAACCGCCAAAAAACTTAAGCGACATAACTGTTGAGCTTAATTTTTTGACCCATAAACGGTTATTTGCGACTAAGCTGTTTTAGTGGCTATGGCTCCATATTATACCGCATGTGATAAAGAAACAAATTAAAATATTAAAACGAATGCATATTAATTAAAATTAATTTACTGTCCTCGCCTTCTTAAATTAAAACACATTCAATGATGAAAACAAGAAGTAATAACAAAAAACTGAACTTAAAGTATGGGAAACGGTCATAAGCGTAGAAAGGCCGTTCTGGGAGAGGCATTGCCCATTACCCTTTGAACTATTGAAAATTGCCTATAATATTATAAATTATAGTTTTAATATGACTCATGAAAATCAACTGCTCGAATGAGTCAACAGCCCCGCACTCCCACCAGCCCACGAAAAACTTTTTAGCTCCAACAATGGAAGCAATTGATTTGGAACTTATCGATCATCTATCTCAAGCTTAAAGCGCTGGATAATCCATAGATTTTTGGAATAATTTTAATTTTTTTTCTTAAAAATGTTCGACAACGATATCTCTCGAAACACGGTATTCGATGCAGTTTCTCAAGTCCAATAAAAGTCAATGAAACCTGAACATCAATTTGATAAGAACTTTTGGATTTATGTATTAAAATGAAGTTTTTCCCCTAAAATTTTCAACGATATCACTTCAACGAATCAATAGAGTTTTAATCAAATTACTCAAATGAGATGAACTAACATATTATTCTATATCTTTTATTCCTAATAGGAAGCTCAGGACACACTACATAAGTATATGCAGACATATGTATGCACAAAAGGCTTTATTCATTAAAAATATAATTGATTTATAAGAGGTTTATAAAACAGTTTCCATAAAAAAATTTGTTTTATAAACCCTTTATACGAGTAAAACAATATTATTTTTTATGAATAAGGCAGATATTATTTATTCACCGCCAGTCAAAAATAACTTACTGATATGTATACAAAAGGCTTAATTTCTCTACTTCTTTTAGTCAATCGATCGATGTCCAATTTCTTGCATCACATTTATAATCCATTTACTACGACTCATTTACCTGCAAGAATGCAAATTTGACCATCTATCCTTAGTGAAAGGAACGTGTTCATTCAGTAACTCAGTCAGTCAGTCTATTTTTAAATTCATGACTCGAAACTGATTTTACATAAGTTTAGCAGTTTGAAGCATCAACGTTGTTATGGAAGGGCATAAAAAGCAACTAAACTTTAACAAATCACCGTGATTTACATGAGCATTAATGCATGCACTAACATGCACACACACACATACACACACACTCGAATGCATACAGAGGAATGTAAATTCATCCATAAACAGATATTTCATAAGTAATACGTCATAATCTCTTCGAAAAACAAAACATTTAGTAGGAATACAAATCATACACACATTCACACACAAACACATGCATACACACACACACACACAAACACGTGCAAACAACCAACAATGCAATGCACTTAAATGCTTAAAAATTGCCAAGATTACAAAACAATATAAAATGTACGAGTATAAGAGAATGAGTGTGCATTTATTTGAATGCAATCGGTGTTGCCAGTTAATTTTAAATTTTTATCATTAACGCAAATTGCTTAGAAACAAGCGAGGGGATTTTTATATACCTAAGCATTTGCTGAAGAATTTTAAAGATACAATTTTGGGTTTCAAAAAATGGATGAACCATGCCTACTTAAAAGCTTATATTAAATTTCATAAACTTTTGGTCTACCGATTTTTACGAAATCTTGCACATACAGCTTGGACTCTTGCAATAACGAAATACTGCCTTAAAAATTGTGGGCAAGCCATGTCCTTTGTTTTTTAAGCCTTGTCCATAAGTTTAGTGAATGAAAATTTTCTAAAAATATATTGGGTCAAAATATTAAAATGAATATATAAGTATAAAACATTTATGAAAAATTCTCAAATTTTTTAATGATTTTTATACAAATTTTCTAAGCAATTCGCTTGATTTTATTGTGAAAAATATACATAAGTTACAGATACTTACATATATATATATATACTATATATTCCTATTTTCAATTTTAAATAAAACAAACTATGTATGAGATAGCATCGACATATTTTATTCTTGTGCAAATGGTCGCCACGGCTTCGCTTGGTGTTGTTGGCTCTGAGGGCTACTGTGGCTTGTGCCTTATTCACACAGACTAGCGACTTAAGGAATCCCCCCAATTGAAAATCTCTAACGTGCTCATAATCGCATGATCTAGGTGACCAGTTTACAAAACTCGTAGCGGGATAACCAGGCTTTCAAATCACTCGTGCAGAATGTCAAGTACAGCATAAGCTATGTAGCATGTAGTGTCATCCTGTGGAAACCAAATATCCTTGGTGTCCACACAATTAAGGTCTGGCCAAAATAACTCGGAATTGGTATTATCAAAAATTCTAAAACACTATTTCTGGACGTGCCCATCCAATTTTTTCAACAAATATTAGGGTCAGTTTTCAACTGCTTCACAGCTGATTCAGTGAACACACATTTTTGTCTATGCTCACTTACTTTCAGCTTCTGGATCAGTTGAATTTTATTTGCATGCAGGCCTAATACATTAAGCACATATGCCACAGTAGGCTACACAAATACAAATGCAGCAGCATGCTGTTGATTTTTTTTTAAGAACAAACACAATCCGCAAAGCGATTAGCTTGTCTGCGGAAAACACCCAGAGTCTATGGCGGGAATCGAACCCACGACCTCTGGACTGAGAGGCTAGCATCGCTACCACTCAGCCACAGGGGCACCCTATTGACCCTTAAATTAATTTTTTAATAGTCTTATAGTTTCTGAGATATTCGGAAAGTTTTAAACAAAAAAAAAATTTTTTTCAAAAAAATTGAGAAAATCGTTTTTTAAGACTCATTACAATTTTAAATTCAGGAAATTTTTTATTTTATTATTAATTGTAATACCTTCATATGTTATAAATAAAGTGAGCTACATTTATTAAAAATCATTCCATTAATTCTGAATTTATTCACACGTTTTTAACAAATTTTAAGGTTTTTGGCGATTTATATTAGTTTTAGTGATTTTTTAGTTTTAGCGCTTTTTTCGTATTGGCGGTTTTTATATTTTGGGAGTTTTTAGTTTTAGCGTTTTTAAAAATTTCTAGAGCTTACCTCTTACGTTTTGCGTTTTTTGTTTTGATTTTTAGCGATTTTTAGCCTTGGCGTTTTTTTGTCATTTTAAGGCTGGTACTCTGTTCGAAGTTGTGAACATTTTGTCAGTAGTATTAATTATTTCGCGTGAAAAATTTGACATGTTCATGAAATGTAGCTCAACTCTCGTTTTTATTTATACATTTCTCACTTTTATTGCTTTGAAAGTATGCAACATTGTTAAAATTCCGTGCGAAAAAAGCACTGCTCATGTTGTTTCGCAGCTAAACTAAAATGATGCCAGATTAATTTTGAATGGAAGAACAAGCTGCCAGATAGATTTTACGTTTTTTTCGCAACAAGAACAGAGTACTACTTTTGTGGATTTATTTCGCAAATATTTCATACCAAATACTTTCATATGTAGTTTGACAGCAGTTCGCACGAAAGTGTGAACAGAGTACCATGCTTTAGGCGGCGATATATTTTATTTTTAGCTACTTTTTTTAGATTTTGCGGTTTTTTTTATGAAAGTTCGACTGTATATTTATCTTATTTGTGATAATCTTAAAATAAGTTTTTTGTAATGTTTTATTTCATTACGACACTCGATAACGAATGAATTTTTAAAATACATATTACATACACTCAAAAAAAATTAACTAAAACTTTAGAAGATTTTCTAAATTTGAATAAAAAAAAGTTGTCCTATGGCGCCAAAGCTGTTTTTTACTTGAAACCAGTAAAATATTTACTAAATTTCTAGTTCATTAATGAACTAGTTTATAGTAATTTTATTTTCATATTTAAGTAAAATTTTCCTAAAGTTAAGTATAATTTTCCCATAAAATTCGGAGATTTTTTTTGAGATTTTTTGCTTGATGCAAACAAAATATATATTCTATAATTTAAAGAAAAAATGCTTTAAATTGGTAAATATTTTCCTAAAATTTAGTATACCTTTTTAAATCTTTTAAGTAAGTCAAATTTCATGAACTAATCAGTAGTAATTCATTTCCAAAAGTTTATTTTTTTAATTAAAAACGAAATTTACTAGTCCTTAATATAAAATATAACATATAGTTTTTTTCTACAGAAATTATATTTGCATGAAATTAAAAAAAAATTAAAAAATATTTTTTGATTAATTCTGTAATCGCAGTTTTTGAGTTTTTACTTGAGGTAAAAGCTGGATAGCAAATGCCATAATTTCTATTGAGTAATTATGGAATTTTGAATTATTTGTAAATCGCCTCAAAATAAACCTCATACTAAAATATAAAATCCTGCAAATTTAAAATAAATTCCCTCAATCTGGCAACATTGAGTGTGTAGTATATGAGTTATTTAATATTTTACAAACGACACGTTGAGAGCAACAGATAAATAGAGAGAGAGAGCATTGTACTCGTACTTGCTTATACACTTTTAAGCTGCTACATTTTTATTGCGAAGGATAATAACCGAGTAAAACAGTTGCATTTGGGATACGACATGACCAGGACATTCAGTGCGCAATATATAAATGCGGGCCGCTATATAACAAAGTGTTACTTTATGGAACAAAAATGTTGAAAAGAGTTTTTGTGTTTTGTTGCCCCGTAAATGAAAAAAAAACAAACAAATGGAAACAGAAAAGCCAACCGAAAAGAAAAAATCTCATATAATAACCAAATAATGAAAGAAGGATTAAGAAATAATATGGTTACACTACTATAGCCTTTTAATACGAGTACAAAGAATAACGGAAATTGTGCGTGCTAATGTTTTATGGTGAAGACGACAACAAAAAAGGTTTAAGCTACTGGAAAAAATTAAAAAGAAAAATCAAGCAAAAAGCATAAAAAAGGCACACAAAAAAGCAAGCATGAAAAGAAAATCGATAAAAGATAAATTGTATGCTCACCTAAATGTGAGAAAAAATTAAAGAAAGCGACAAAAAATAAATAAAAAAAAACGACAAGAAAAAATATAAATGTACACACAAATGCACTTGTGCTTGCACACTATTACAAGTGTATGTATGTGAGTTTTTTTTCATAAGTTTTGTACGAGTGTATTTGTGCTACGGCAGTATTACGACGGATACGCGATGCATGCGATAGTGTAAGTGGAATTCTCTGCAGGCACACTTACTTACATACATACAAACATACATACATACATACATATATAAATAAATATATCTGTGCATACGTTTGAATATATGAATTTAAAACAATATAAAAATATTTATGTGTAATTAGATGAAGTGCAAGTGGAACAAATAACATAAAGTGTATAAAATAATAAAAGAAATAAAAATATACAGCAAACCAGAGAGAGGGTTTTTGAAAAAAAATTAAAAAAGTATGTGGAGTTTAGAGAAGGAAACGGATATAACATTAACACATTTTAATGATTGGACTATAAAATATAAAAATAATAAAAATATATAAAGGAAACACGTACTTGAGAATATAATTTTTTTTTAAATTAAAAATGTTTGCACAAGAAGAACATGAAGCAGTTAAAACTTGAAAAAATAAACTTTGAAAGGTATTTGCCATAATTGAGCTGCTTGAAAACAAAAAAATAAGCCCCAAATTGCCCTAAACCAACAAGAAAAAAGTTCAAGTTCCTCAGGATGTTCTCTTAAGCATTTGCATTTTGTTTTCTTGCTTGGTTTTATAAAGGTCAATTATTTTGCCATCAAAAGAAATGAAAAACTGTTGTAGAGTGCTTATATGTAATTATAGTCTAAATAATATTTACATTTATGAACTATTTAATATGCGGTTATAAACTCATACACACATGCATGAACATAGTATGCATAAAAAATATTTATTCTCTCAATGATACAAACACAGATTTACACATGCATAATCAACTAATATGCAGTGGAGTTCGCTTATAACGAACAGTGCTAATTAATAATTATCATACGAGTATAAAACGAACAAATTTCACGGTCCCAACAGTTTTTTTTAATTAATATTTTATAAGAGTTGAGAGTATGTTTATGACGAACTCTGGTATTTAACGAATTTTTACTTATAGCGGACAATTTTTAAAGTCCGGTAAACAGAAGTTTGCACACTTACAACGAGCAAAACATCTCTGGATTTTTTAAATAGTAACGTTCTGATGCATAAAAAATATTTTTGATTTATTACAGGTTTATTTGACAACATTTTTCATAGAAGTATGTTAAATAAGCTTTTAATAAATCTGAAATATTTTTTATGAATGAATGTAGTAAATAAATAAATAAATAAGTCCCTTCCATTTTTAATTGCTTTTTGAAATTTAATGATGGTACGTTTTAAAAAGATTTTAGGCCTGTAACACGATGTCAATAAGGTTCAACTTATCGCACACTTACATATGAAACAACAAAAAAAATATTTAAATTTATTTTTGTTTTGAGTGGATCGTGGGATAGGCCCTGTAATATCATTTATTTTTTTTTTAATAAAATTATATTGTCCATAAATTTTTACTTTCATTCAACAAATTATTTACGCCACTTATAAAAACCTAAACTATAAGGAGAAAAATTACCAAGTATCATGGGGTTCGTTATAACCATACTCTACTATGCTACTTATCAAATTAGGGCATTGCCATTCCTTTACGGAAAATTAATAACTTTAGTACTGCATATTTTTAGGCGAACTTTGTACCTAGCTAGATTCACCAACTTTTTGCAAACCGAAAACCGTAGTCTTTATCGATATATTTATTCGTTTGCGCTAACGATAATGAGATTTTTTACGATATTGTACATCTCTGTCTTAATCGTCATTTATTTGTATACCATGTCGCATACAATATACAAAATATCAAAATATTTAAAGAATAATTAAAAAGAAATAAATGAATTTGAGATTTTATTTTACTATATTTAGTTGAACTAACACCGAAAATCGTTAAAATATGTTGGTGAATAGCAAAGTTGATAAATTTTCACTATATATATATTTTAGTAATACGATTACCCTAATAAAAGTTACTGAATCCAGGGGGCAAATTACGGTAATCGTTATCGAACGAAATTACAAAATATTTCAGTAGAGTTTATAAAGAAATATTTTAAAATTTCCAATCGTATCGAATGCTGTAATTTGCCCCCAGGTACTGGTATTAAATACCAGAGTTGATTATTACACTACTTTTTTTTTGGAAAAATCACCAGCTCTCTTGGTGTTCGTTATAGCCGAACTATACTGTATTACATATAAGAGTAGCGTATTACAGTTCCTCTATGAAAAATTAAGTATTTTACTATTGCACATTTTTAGGTGTACATCATTCGTTATAACCGAGCTCTACTGTATTAAATACCAGAGTAGGGTATTACATTGTCTTGTAATAAATTTACGTATTTTACTGATGCATATTTTTAGTGGAACTTGGCAAGCTTTTGCAGCTGCTTTACTATCTACAAGGGCCCATATTCATAGTCATACATAAAGTATATTTTAAGAAATTAAAAGCAGTATTAACTAAAATACAAAATACTGGTTTTAAGCTCGTGCTTTGACTATGTGTATGCACCATATTTTGGCCCTTTATTGAAATCTTGCTTATTACTTATTAGAATACATAATTTGGGAATTTAATTCTTTAACAAAAATAATATCGTTCAAGTACCAACGCCTGCCTAATGTTGTCGACACTTATTTAACTGTGTAGTAAGATTTCTTATGTCGGCTCGGCAATTATAATCCATTGGTTAATTAATTTATAGTTATTAATCAGGAATAATTTTTTAAACGGGCTTAAGTTATGTTTAAGTTTTATTAATTAATGTGATTTTCTAAAGAAGAGAAGAAAAACTAAACTAGACTTTTTTTTAGAAGGGGGAAATATCGGCATTATTCTGTGCAGCCAAGCACCTCATCAGCGCTTATGTCTATCTACTTGGTTAGAAATTGTTATTAACATCAGCTATTTTTAACGTGAAGTTTTAACGAAGTGACATAAGAAAAAAACATTTCATTCAATAAGAATTAAAAATACTGAACTTAAGCTGGATTAAAAAATTTTTTCCGATTAAAATTCACTTTAGTTCAATTTAATTGGATTTCATTTATTTTTATTTAAATTTGAAATAATTCCATGGCAGGGATATACTCGTATTCATAGGAGTTATAGCAGGACTACGCACAGTGGGACTTTGTGACAGAAGTAACAACTTTAAAGTAACAACTCATTTTCAAAAATTGAATGATGCAGTCTTGTACAGAAATGTTTTAATATGAAATGTGCATTTCTGTTTTTTCTTTTAGAAAAATTGGATTTTATTCTTGAAAATTTCGAATAAAGTCCAGGCAAGGATAATAACACAAGAAATATATTTATACGATCATGTAATTTTCTTGATAATACTCTTTGTCTTTGGTATATTTGAAAAAGATATTCAACCGTGTTCTGTAAATCGATCGATTTGAAAACGCACGATTAAAAAAAAAACTAACTCCGATAATAGAAATATTTTTTTAGATTTTTTTTTAATTTTTTTTATTATATAGATTCCCTAATATAAAATTAACGCGTATGATTTTAAGCACGTCTGCAAGACAGTTTTTAATTTTTTGAAAACTAGAAATTTATTCGGATTCGGGCCGATTAATTGCGTATTATTAAAAAAATATTATGTGGATATTACAAACCGTTAAAGAAATATATTCATATCCCCATATGCCTCTAAAAATTAACTAATTTTTGAATTTCAATTAAAAAAAATATGTGGGCCCCACCACTTTTCATAAAGCTATTCTTTCAATAAATTTAAAGGTAGTTCCCGGAAATTTCAGAAAAAAGTTATAGATTTCTGGTGAAAGTCATGAATCTAAACTATTGCATTCTTTTTAGGGAGGTATCTACGGTGTATTCAACATAACAACAATTTATTAACAAATGGGGCGAACAAATTTAAGGTTAAAATTAATAACAAGTCCATATAATTTTTAGAATTATCAAATTATTATTTTTACCATTTTGTAGTTACTAGAATAAAGAATAAGAAAATTTTCGATTTTAATTTTCAAAGTTTTTAAAATTACATTTTTACACTGACAGTTTTTGTCCCTTAGTACTCACAGCAGTCCTTTTTCATAACCTTCTTAAGAAATTGTTTATTTGAAACAAGATTTGGGATGTGACGATGCAGTCAAAAAATTATAGAAGAGAAATAAATTTAATTTATTGTCGAATGTAATAAAATTACTCGTATATTTGGTGTGAGTTTTATTGGGGGTATTTCGCATTAATCTTTTTTTATTCTAGAAAGTGTGCGTGTGTTGTGGGAAATATTTGATATTGATTGATTAGGCGGTGGTAGGTGTGTGTGTGTGTATGGCAGATTTTGAGGAAATTTAATATCTTAATGAATAAAATATGATGCTTGATGTTATCTAGTTTAGTATAAAACGACCAACAGACCAACTTATGTCACCTCTTCTCCATATTAATGTTCTAGGGAAGCTAGGATTCTCACTGGCAACCTGCCCTTTTAATTCTTTAACAAATATAGTCTTTTTGCAAAATTCAGCATAATGACGATCGATGTATATTTAGAGCACTTGTGTCTTTTTTAAATGAAATGTTAGAATTATCACGGACAGACTTATCACATCAACATTTTCCGTTTTCTATCGTCTTTCATAGTGACTTTAGATATGAAATAACCCCGCTATTAGTTAAGCTCCTCAATAATTCATTTCAATGTACTTTTAAGAAACAATTAATATTTTAATGAACCAAGAAAATATTAATTTTATTCCCATATTCATAAATTTTAAAATTAGTTTAAAATGTATTTCATTTAAAAGTTTTTAAACACAAATATTTTTGAAATATACATAGTATTTCAAATACATTGTACAAATCTTAAGGTTTTATACATAAAAATAATAATTTAAGTCTACAAAACGTTTAACAAATAAATTTCTACACAAAAGTTGTCTTGCAAACCAAAATTATTTTTTCCCAATACTGCAGTTAAAGTTTAATCTAACAATTCCCAAGAAATCAAGAAAATTTTTCATTTTATTTACAAAAACTGGCAGTAAAAATCTATGAAAAATGTTTTCTCTTAATTTCATCTTCAAGTCTGTTGCTCATAAAATAACAAATACAAAAAATTTTAACCAAAATTTTTTTACTTTTAATTAAATCTATAAAAAAATATCCACAATCAATGTTGATCAATGTTAATTAAAAAAAACAAGTATGTGTCTTTTTTCCACCGTATTAAATTTAATTTTAAATTTTTTGTATATATTTTTTTTAAATAAATTTCCATATTTTGGTAATTTATAAAAGCTAATGACACAAATGGGCGAATGAGATGCCAAAAGAATAATGTTTTCTTCAATTGGAGTATTTTAGATAAATTTTTCCCTAGAAAGCAATAAATTTGTTAACTTTATGTTAAATGTTACGTTTATTAGAAAAATAAAAATGTCCAAGTCATGAAGGAAGCAAAATAATGAAGAACGTGATATTAATTCACACCATAATTTATGTATTCTTTACGCAAAGTAATGCATTTTAAGAGTGCTTTCAAGACTTTCGTATCCATTCAGAAGGCAATAGAAAAGACGGCGAAAGAAAAAAAGCAATGTGAGTCCGATCATAGGGGAGATGTGTAAACATCTAGTAAAATGATTTTTTTTAATATTGGCTAAGATGTATACATTTTTGACTCTACTGTATTTAAAAATCTGTGGAAAACTGCATCTTTAGAAGTGGAAAATATCTCCACCCATAATAATTGGCATGAGATAGAGATTGTTATCTAATTGTCGTGCACCAGCTTCAGTGTAAGGCAACAGTACGTAATGAAGATTTATTATAATATAATATTATAGATTATTTATAAAGACTACTAGATATCTTTTAAACAAATATTTGATATTTAAAACGCTCTTTTATTTAAAACTTTATATATATTTTATTTATTTTATATTTTTCAACTTTTTAACAAAATTATCTCCACTGGCAACACTATTACACTTCACAAGCAATTTCATTGCTCCTGCAGGTATGCTTTAGAATTCGGTTGAGTGTATTTCTATGCAGCTGTTAAGTTTATCTGTACTTCTTGTTCGTATGATTAAAGTAATGCAATCATACATAGCTCACACCGATTTGATAACGCTTTACGATCTTACTCAAAATTTGTGATTGTATTTTGAAAAAGATTTTTACCCCCTAGCGTATAGATGTTTACACATCAAGAAACAGAGACTTCAAATGGCTGTGGGGATGAAGTATTCTAAGCTTGCATTACTCGTATTAGCTTCCCGATGGGAACGCAAACTTTATTTAAGTTCGAATTACTGGCCGTAAGAGAAGCAAGTAGTGTGTAGTGTGTAACAAAATTGTTGAGAGAAAAGTCTTACTTTAAGCGGCTAGCCAGTCACATTACTCAGAGTTTCTTTAACTTTAATTGTTCAGTGCAAAGATATTCTTTCCAGGAACTGATACTAATTGTACTCGTATTTATGTGGGTTGTTGCATCTGGAAACTACCCAGGTAATTAACAGACAGTTGACAGGCAGGCGGTCCTGGCTGCTTGTAGTGGAAAAATTATTGTCATAGTACATACAAAAATAAATTTGTCCGCATAAAATTTTTTTAATCTAATGGCTAAATTTAGCTGGATTGTCTAAATCATAGAAATTCTAAAAATTATGAAAGGCCAAAGAAGAAAGCCTGAAAAACAAATTTTTTTTATATGTGTCCTTGTTTTTTTTTTTTTTTTGAAATAAGTAGAATAAAGTCAGTAGTAGCTCTCTTAACCCGACTTCAAAACAAGGCTACAGAGAAAAAAATCAGTTATATAATTTGATATCAATTATATATCAAATATAATGGAAACTCAATCGGAAACAGGTGGCAACTCAATCGGAAACCGGGAAGTGGACCAAATTTAATTTGCAAGATTTAATTACAGACAGACCGCGAAACAGGTGAAACTAAATAAAAAACACTAATATATAAATAAAAGCTTGTTAAAAGGAAGAGGTAATCAATTCATCTGTATTTTTTTTTTGGCATTGTTATTTCATAACTTGGTACATTTTAAGCCGATTATAAAAGGGTTTTCTTTATTTGAAAGGTAAAATCTTCCATTTGGACCCATTGTAAAAAAAGTGGGCAGCAGCACTCCCACATATTTTTTATTTGATTTTAAGACATTCTGCTCATTCGATTGCTATGAAACTTGCCCAAGATATTGAGCTATTGTAACAAGATAAAATGGGAGGAGGAACGCCCAATAAAACTCCATATTATATTACACATTCTTTTATTTTACCAGTTTTTTTTTCGAAACTTGGCACACACTCTGAACTCAAAAATTATCTCAATCTTGCATTTGAAAATGTGGGCGGGTCCAAGCGATTTTGATTTAAAAATATGGGCGGACATAGATATTTCCTAAACTGCGCGTGACAACGCTCTTAAAAATAAAAATTTTGCACTAATTTAATTTTAAAATATAACATTAAAAAAAATTCAAACCGACTTCAATAATAAATACTACAAAATCTTAAAATTTAAAAAATTAAAAAAATAACAGCCTTTATTATAAAACTTATTAAGGCGATAAAAAGAATTTTTAAAATAAATTTTCATACAAAATTTTTCTTAAAAAGCTTTTTTAAAGCCTTAGTAATTTTTATAAATAAAGCTGTAGAATTATAAAAAAAATATTTAAAAATTTTTAGAGCTAATTTTTTAAGTCGGTTTTTTTATTATTTGTTATGGCTGAAAACAAAATCTAGCCACACTGATGATATTTACAAAATCACGTGCAGCAACTTCTCTTGTCCCAAAGAGCTTAGACAATTTTATAGGAAGCGGCTGAGCCAATAAATATATGATATAAAATGTTAAATTTCAGAGGCGTGATTCTGCCCACTTTTCTGAATATAAGATGGAGCCATCAAAAAATTAAAATACTCTAATATTCAAAGTTAAACAGGAATTAGTTGGTTAGAAATACATGCAATTTAATATTAAATTTTTATAGGTGTTACCCTGCCCATTTTACAAGAATTTAACCAATCGCCTGCTTTTTCTGAAACCCAATTGGCATACTAGTCTTGTAGTTTTCCTACAGCTTGTGTTTGTTAACTAACAGACAAAAACAGAATTTTCAAATTTTCCAAGCCTATTAACTAAATAAAGTATTTCTGAAATCATAAACCGGAACAATACAACTTAATGGAGGATTTTCTGTTTCTCTGAAGTCACTCAATAATTAAAAATAATTTTCTATTAAAAAAATATATAAAATAAAAGAAGAAAAAAAAGTTTGTTTAATGTTGGTTAAGCATGTCTAGATGCATTTCGTTGCTGCTCAGCCAACTCATCAGTAGACTTCCATTGATATTCAAAAAATCTTACGAAAACTACAAACAAAATAGGCAAAAAAATTTATTAAGAAAAAATAAAAGGGCAACACATGCCCTTTTATATCAAAATGCGCGACGCAAAAAAGGGTAAGGTGTTTATCAGCCCATGTATATAAGTATGTGTGTCCGTTTGCTGCACTAACAGACGCCATTTTGTATACACGAAAAAATAAAAAGTCTGCGAACTATATCAAAATGGGTATCGTTCGATAGGTATTTTAAAATGATCTCTAAGTTTATCTTATGATTTTTCAGTTCGAATGACCATTTAGGATATTTAACAGTTTAAAGTTGGTCGCTGTGGGGGTTTTGAATTTTTTAAATTACTACTTGTTATTTTCAAAACATTCTTTCTTGTTTCTTTGGTATTTTTCATGTGTATATAATTTTTTTCGCTTTTTATATTTTTAAAGATTTTTGACGTTCAAAAAAAATTATAACTTTTCCAACTCTGCCCCACATACATACATATGTATGTATGTGAGCACACGTTGAAAATGTGAATGGGGCAATTAGTGTGTAATTTAAGTACCTTTTGTGTGAAGAAAATTATAAAAACATGGATTCATATATGCACACATTCATATATGCACACATATATACATGTGTATGTATGTATATGTATATAAACACTAATAAATATGTGTGTGTGTATTTTTGTATCCATGTACTTAATATATTTTTATAATATGAACAAAAAAGAATGCTAAATAATTTAGTTCACATTTTATTTTTAACAGCACAATGGGGAAAAACTCTTATACAGAAACAACCGTGCAACTGTACTTAGTACAATTCATAATTTTACTCTTACTTTTATGTCAAGTGTTGCCATAAAAACTTAATAATAGTCTTATGGGCTGCAAGAATTTTTTTTAAAAATATCAAAAGTATTTTTAAAGTTTAATATATTAAAATAATTGAATTTGTTTGAGGAACATTTGTTTTTAGAATAAGACAATCAGCCTTTATATTTTTTTATTAGAAAGGGAAACAAAGTTAACTAAATGTTTATCAAAAATCATATCAATATCGTAGACAAAATGATTTGAAATCACTTAAATTACACAAACAAATTACGAGGGAGCTTTGTGTGAAAATTTTTTTATATAAAATATTGAAAATTAAATGTAGCATGCAGTTGACTTTGCATCCCTAGAAATTACCCCTGATTTGAAGCTCAAAGCTTTAGAAAATACATAAATTCTTTGAGTAATAAATAAAATATTATTGTAAGGATTACCGTGACATTAACACAAGTTTTCTTAAAAAATTTTGATAAGCCAGAAGTTTAAACTAGAAAGTATTACCATGAAGCATAATATACACACAAATATATAAGACAAAGTTGAAGTATACATTGAAAGTATAGAAAAACTACAATGATGTTATACCTTCTGCTAATTAGAAAATATACAACCACACAAACATATAAGTCAAAGAAGACGAAAGCCATACACAACAACAATTATAATGCTAATACACAAATGATATTGTTCACACTCATACACACAAGCCAACAGAACGAAATGCTGCATGAAGTATCTACATGATCTAAAGTTAAAATTATTTAGAGGCTGTTGAACCTGCTGTGACTTTCAGAATGGTACTAGCATTCTTTTGGAAGATTTATGTGAAGTATAAAAAGAGAAATTAAAACAGTGACACAGTTTTTCCATACCTAAAGCTTATTTCTCTTATTTCTCTTTTTAATTCTCTGCTACAAACTCAAGACTTTGCAGAGCAAACTTTGCATTTGGAAGAACCATCTAAACCATCATTGTTGTGTTAACAGTCAGTCAGAGTTAATGCAGTCAATATAGTTTAATTGAGTTAAGTATTGTGTTAAGAATAGTAAAGTTAACATTATGGTCTCCAGCAGTGAATTAAATTAACATCGTGGTGTCCAGCTCTTAATACAAGTGACAAATAAGAAAAATTTTCACCTTAGACTTTTCTATTTAATTGCAATTACACGAACCTGCAAAAATTAAATTTAAAAACATAAAGCAAAGTTAACATCGTGGTATCCAGTAATGAATTAAATTCAGTGTAAAATTAAAAAAAGTTTACATCTTGGTTTTGGTAATAGTAAGTCTAGTTTAATCGAGTATTGTGTAAAGAATAGCAAAGTTAACATCGTGGTATTCAACAGTGAGTTAAATTAATATTGTGTGTCTTTAAAGCTCTTAATATCAAAGCCAAATTAAAAAAAATTTTCACTCTGGACTTTTTTTTATTAAATTTCAAATATACATACCTAAAAAATTATGTTTTAAATTACAAAGCAATGTTAATTAACATCGTGGCATACAGCAGTGAATAATATTAACATTGTTAATTTTAAAACGGCTTAATTTTAGTGTAAAAATAAAAGAAAGTGTACATTATTGTTGTGTTAACATTTTATTAGAGTCAACGCAGTCAGTCTAATTGAATATTATGTAAAGAACAGCAAAGTTAACATTGTGGTGTACAACAGTAAACTAAGTTAACATTGTGTGTCTTAAAAGCTCTAACGATCAAAGTAAAATTAAAAAAAATACAATTTTAACTTTTGTATAAATATACAAGCCTGCAAAAATTACATTTGAAAACATTAAGCAAAGTTAACATCGTGCTATCCAGCAAGTAATTAAATTGACAATGTGTGGTTTGAAAGCTCTTATTACAGAAGATAAATTAAAAATATGTACACTTGTGACTTTTCTATTTAAATGCAAAGATTTTAACCTTTAAAAACAACAATTCAAAATAACGTTTATAAACGTAACAGTTGGTATCAGCAGTGCATTTGAAAAATTAAAATAAAACTCAAACGTTTAAAAAGGTTAAACGTAATAGTATTCAAAATTATCGATAACGTTACATGTATGTATCTGTAAAAGATAAAATTTATGGTATTCATTGCAATACCTCAAGCAAAGTTGACATCGTGTTGTCCAGCACTGAAATAAATTAAAATTGTGGGTTTTGAAAGCTTTTAATATCAGTATAAGTTAAATAAGGTATGCTGATTACCTAGAAATAGTATACTGGTCACTTTTTTATTTAATTGTTAATATTTCAACTTACTAAGCAACGTTTTCTAAAAGGAAAAAACTTAACAATTGGTGTCAGAAATGGAATTGCAACCTTAAACTAAAACTCACACGTTTAAAATGAATAAATTTTATAACATTAAAAATTTTCCACGAACCATTTAACGAATTGAGGTAAATTTTACGACATTCAAG
This sequence comes from Tachina fera, assembly GCA_905220375.1. Lineage (NCBI taxonomy): Eukaryota > Metazoa > Arthropoda > Insecta > Diptera > Tachinidae > Tachina > Tachina fera. Next base: position 186,674,016 of record LR999963.1, read on the forward strand.
GCAATATCTCATATTCAAAAAAATTTATTCATCCCTCAAATCGATATCACAGAAACTTTCAGTGATATCAAAATTAAGGGTTTTTTTTCGAAATTTGTCCTCAACTATATCTATCGAACGAAATAATTGATTTTAATCAAATTAAAAGGAGTTGATGGTTTTAACCGTTAACGGTAACGGTAAAACTAAAAAATCTCTGATCCGAAAAAATCGCCAAAAATTTAAAAAATCTTAAAAATGAAAAGAATCGCCATAATTAAAATAAATTTCTAACACTAAACTAAATCGCCAAAATCGAAAAAATCGCCAAAATGATAAATATCGCCAAAAAGAAAAAAACGCCAAAAACCGAAAAAATCACCAAAATAAAAAAAATCGCCAAAATGATAAATATCGCCAAAAAGAAAAAAAAAACGAAAAAACCAGAAAAAAAATAAAAAAATCACCTGAAAAAATCGCCAAAATGATAGATATCGCCACAAAGAAAAAAAAACCGCAAAAACCAAAAAAATCAACAACACTTAAAAAATTGCCAAAACCGAAAAAAAATGCCAACAATATATTTTTTATATAGTCTAAAGTTCGTATTGATTGCATATCTAGTGTTCGTACGGAACTCTTCGTGCACGGCTCAAAGTCTCACTTCACTGAATTTATTTATTTTTTATTTAAATAAAACAAATTAAAATCATTTTGTAGGGAAAGAAACCAGTCTTCGTTGGGAATTAAACCCAGGACACTCGCACCAACTGGGCTGTCGGGGCATCTTACGCAATTTAAGTAAAGTCAATGTTTATGATTTGAACGGGCTAAAGTTCGTAACGCTTTTTAAGCCAAATTACATGTGATAATTATTAATGAGCAAATAACATCAAAGTTAGTTGTAAATATTTTGACAACACATAGTTGAACGGAACAGCCAGCCGTTTTCGAAGGCCACTAAACCTTCATCATCAGCGTTCTTCTGTGTTGGTCCACTGTGTGTGGTGTCAGTTGATGTAGATTTCTGCCTTATATACTAAACCTTCTTGTAAATGGAATACGTGAATTGTTTTGATTCATCGTATTTCAATTTGCTGAAAGGTGTTTTTGTAATTAGAGCCCAAATTTACCATCTCTAATTTACAACAGACTTACCATTGTCGTTTTATTCTTTACTAATTATGCACATGTTAGTGTGTTTAGAATGTTGTAAATTTGTTGCCAAATACGTTAAGACATTCTAATGTTATACCAGGGTTATAACAGGCTTATATATAACACAAATATACACACACAGACGGACATTATCGTAAAAATAGTCAGCCTAGATTTCCGTGACCTCAAAATGTCGAACTCTTATGAAAATTTGATTTTCGAATAACAGTATGAAAGTAGTAACTTCCAATTTTTGATAGCAGAAAGTTAAAAAAGTTGGAAATATAATATAATCAAAAACATTTTTTTATTTAAATGAAACTGCTAAATATTTGAGCAAAATATTAAAATTTTAGCTTTATTATCATATAATACTTTGTTTGAAAACTTTTTTTGTCTTAAGCAAGTGTAATTTATATTTTTATAAATAAGACTCCTTTTCATGTGGTTTGTAATTATGTTTAAATAAAATTTATTTGCATACTAATGCTTTCATTTATTTATTTAAGTATAAAACACTTGTTAACATCTGAGTGAATACTCTTCGTATTTGTGCTCCTTTAATTAAGTCACGTAAGCAAAATGTACAGACATACAATCGTCGTAAAAAAAATTTGATAAATTAGTTACAAGCCAACAATTATTTATACCACTTTATTGGTATTAAAATAATCTATACTGAGGGTAGAAATTCAATTCAAACAGACTTAACTGAATAAAAATAATTAATTTACCAATTTATTTGATTAAAACCCAATACCAAGAGTTTTCGTATAAAGAGCAGGAAAATTTAATTTCCGAAAATTAGTTTTATAAAGAAATTTTGAAAAGTTAAAAGCACTTTGTTGAGCTGTATCTCTGAGTTTCCTAAACAGCAACGAAATGCTTATAGACGTGCTTATCAAACAATAAAATAGCTTTTTTTAAATTCTTATTTAAACATAATTTGGTTCAAAAATATCTAACTAGAGTTGGTCTTAAATGATATATTCTGGGTATTATTGGTATTTTTTTATTAATATAATATAACTGAACAAACAATTTTCTTTTAACTTAAGAAAGAGTGTATAAAAAAGTATGAGTTTGCATTTTATTAAAATGAGTGTTTAATAACTGCTGTGCATAACTAATCTTCGCCTAATTAAATTGAAATGACTGCTGATGAAGTGAGTGTTGGAACACAGAAAATGTGGGCATTAACCCCATTCAGTCTTAATTAATATTTCTTATTATGTTCATTAATTCAATTAATTATTAAATAAAAATTATCTGCGCTTTTCCTAAAATTGTTAAATTAAAGTTTAATAGCTTTATAAGAACTTTTCCTAACACTAATTACTCTATTCTCAATATATTGTATTGTGTACTCCTACGTTGTACATAAAAATGTTGGTAATTTCAATATAAACATTGTTTATAAACAAATGTTGATATAGATATAATAAACATGTTTTGTTTGAAATACAACTCCAACAATAGGTTGTGAATTGAGCAAATGTTTTACTGGATAAAAAAATATATAAAGGCTTATATTAAAAAAAAAATAGAATGTATTTAAAATCTATTTAAAAAAATTAAACATTTTAAATAAAAAAATTTCAAACCCAAATTAATTGTTTTTTTAAAATACATTGATTTTAATCACTAATTAATTTTGGGAAAAACTCGAATAACTAATAAAAAATGTTCGTTTGAGTCTGATCAAATAAAATTCATTACACCGAAAAAATAAAATTTATTAAATTATTTAATTTATTATTAAAATTTATAAGGAATGAGAGTAAATAGAAAATATTATAAATTTGCTTGCGAAAATTTCTTTTATACAGGGTGTTCTTTACAGAGTTATTGAACCTTTAAATGGAATAAAACAAAGATGCATTTTTTAAATTGACATGAAATTGTTGACTGGAAAATGGACACAGTACCGTGATACGTATTTCAAACAAAAGTATGATTTTCAAAATAAATTTTCACAAATTTTTCACAATTACTCTGGCGTCAAGCTGAAATGCCAAATCACCCAACTAAACATAAATCACTTGAAAAGAGTGAAAAGAGTTTTATATCTTTATAAAAAACACCCTTTCTATTGCGAAAAAACGATCACTGATTTTTTTTAAAAAAACTCTTTAAAACAAACATTTTAAAAACAACTCTTTAAGAACGTTTAAGTATGTAGTGTTTTGTTAAAAAAAAATAATTCTACAAAAAAAAATTTAGTTCCATGAAAAGACCTGTTGAGCGTGCCTCTGCCCATTTTTTAAATGCAAGATGGTGCATTTTTCACAGCTCAGGGCGTGTGTTAAGTTTTGTACAAATCGGTAAAGTAGAACCACTAAAAATAAAATATTTAATTTTAGTGGGCGTGACTCCATCCATTTTTTTAATAGAATATTGTGCCTATTTTAGAGCATAAGGTATGTGTAAGATTTCGCAAAAATCGGTTAAGTAGAACCACGTGAAATATTCTATAATATATAATTTAATATATACTATATTAGTATAAATTTTAGAGTTTATAGCCCTGCCCATTTTTTCAACTTTAGAATTGTATAATTAGAAGAACCAAAGGTGTTTTATAGGTTTCGCAGCAATCAACTAAGTACAATATCATAAAATAAATTACAGTTTTTTTTACAGCGGGGTGTCCCCGCCCACTTTCTTTTACAATGGGACCAATTGGAAGCTATATTATACAAAAAAATAATTTTTTTAATCGATCTTAAATGCACCGATTTGAGAAGTAACAATGTTAAGAAAAAAAAATACAGACGAATTGATAACCTTCTCCTTTTCTGAAGTGGGTTAAAAAAATTTCTCAAACAGGTGCCTTTAAAATGAAAAAAAAAATTTTTTAAAAAATTTGTTTCTTAAATATTTTTAATTAAAATTGATTGATACGTTCGAGCGACATCATTGTAGAAAAACTTTGAAAGAAGTGCGTTATTTTAACAACTAGGAAGGTTTTTATCAAATTGATTTCAAGGATTAATTTATTTTTTTTGGATTTGAACAACTGTGGAGAATACCTCAACATCGATAGATATTGTTATGGAATATTGTGAATAATATTTTGTTTGTTATTTTTACCATCTTTTATACTCGTATTGTATAAGTTTTAGGCTTTAAGATTTTTTTTATTATTTATTTATTTATTTTCAAAAATTATCGGTAATGAAAGTTCACGTGAAATGTGATCCCTTTCCCTAAAATTGTGATCGCCAATGTTTGCTTTGTTGTTGTGTCAGTATACTATTTTATAATTTTGTTTGCCATTTTTTGTTCACGGGAAATATTTGATGTGAACAAAATGTACGCCTTTTATTCCCGATAAGGGTAAATATGGAAGCCTATAGGCCAATTAAAATATATTACAGAGATAATTCCTGAATGTAATAGAAATATAAATAAACTGTGCTGAATAGTCAAATATATCAATTTAATCAAAATAAAATAAAAACGATATACCAAAAAGAAAAAATTCTTGAAAATAGTTTAAAAAAAATAGAGTTACAACAGTGGCTCTCCAGCCAGAAAAATATTAACACAAAAACAATTAGAAAAATTAAATCCCAAAATGGTGAATCAGCATAAGAAAAATAAAATAAGTCCAATCAATGAAATCCATCCATAAAATCAATCAATATCAATCAATACTCCAAAGAGTAATTTAATATGGGAAATTTTACCCCTTTTGGGGCCGTAAATAATTGCAGCCAAGCGGCCGGACCGATCCAAATGAGTTTTCAGTATGAAACTTCGGAAGCCTACTTCTTAACGTCCCTAAGATTTCTATAACTTAATTTCGAAGAAAAATTTTTTTATCACTCACGCTCACGCCTCCTCAAGTGTTTCAACTTTTGACTAATATTTCATAATATTTTTATTTTTATTTTTAAAACGTATACATTTTTATTATGAAAAGCAAGCATACACTCAAACGTTATTTGAAATCATACGCATTTATTCATAATAAGCCCATGCTCATGTGGTTGAGTGGTAGCACTGCCAGCCTCTCACTTCAGAGGTCGTGGATTCGATTCCTGCCATACACCCTGGGTGTTTTCCGTAGGGAAGCTAATCGCTTCGTGGGGTGTGTTTAAAAAATGAATGAAATTTAACTATTCCATTAACAATAACTTTCTATGAAGTATTTTTTTAGTATTTTTTTTAAAGAATTTTTTGGTTAAGGTACAAAATGCATCTTCGCTATTTTAAATACAGTCGCCTCCGCCTTAGTGGAAATAATCAAAATCCAATTTTGTTTCAGTTGTCCGATTTTTTCTCTAAAACGTAGTTCGGATTACTGAAATTTGTTACACTTAGGCGTACTGCTTAAAATCAGTACAATATAACAGAAAAATACAATAAAGTGCGTAAAGCCTAGTAATCTGTTCAAAGTTATGGAAAATTTTCAGCAACATTAATTATTTCGCGTGAAAAATTTTACAATTAAAAAGTGATGCCGAAAAAATTTTAATTTTTTTTTTGGTTAGAAGTATACAACATTCATCGAGTTTTGTAAACAAAAGCATCAGCTGTCAATATTTCGGGCGAAATAAATGCCAGTCACATTATTTCGCAGGTGGCAAGAAAATGTTGCTAGATACATTTCACAAATTTTTCACGACATTAACAGAGTACAAGTTTTGCATTTTTATTATTATTTTCATATATATTTCATGTGAATTTTTTTTTATATGGATTGTGTCAACATTTCGCGTGAAATGTTGAACAGAGTAACAGGCTTAAGAGCGAAAAGGAAAAATTCACTTTGCTATTTAAATTTTTAACGGACAAAACATGCAAAATTTTATCAGCCTTAACATAAGCAATTGATTTCTAATAAATAAATTTGTCATTGTTTATTTTTTCACTAAAGCGAAGTAAGTTTCATAGAAAAAGTAGTTGTGGGCTTGCTTTTGGTTTTCAGTAATACGGTATTTTCAGTAAAACGATGTTTCGCTAAAGCGAAGTGAATAATACTAGCTGCGTTTAATATCAGTGCGGGACTTGTATCGCTTTCAGTAATCTGATTTTTTGCAGTAAAGCGTGTTACTCTAAAGGGGATTTGACTGTTACAACAAATATAATTTTTTTTATAATTATAAGGGATTTATATGAATCATTTTTATATGATTTTATTCGTTATCATTGCTTTTTTTTATTAAGCAATATGTTCTCATCATAATGCTAACTTAAAGTAAATAAATAATTTATTTTAAAGCCACATACATAGACTCTAGTTAAATTATTATGAAAGACGTGATATCATGAGCAGAATATTTATGTATGTATAATCTGTGAAAATTACTTAGAACGCAAAATTGTTTTGTTCTATATTTCAACACTCATTTCAATTTTTTGTATGAATATAAAATTCCAAACAGTTACAAATGACAATGATTAAAACACAAACTCGAAATAATTAAGTTTCATTACACAAACTCACGCAACGAATTTTAAACGACAAATTCATTGTTCGATACAATTGTCTTTATAACGCAAACATTTTCTTAATAAATAAGGGGCTTAACTTTTTTTAAACTAACGGCCTGTTTGTCCTACGAAAACGACAATAATATAATATTTAATTTGTTTTTGTTGTCTTTTAGAACTTAAATGATATTGATGCAAAAGTAACCAAAAGATGGTATTTCACCTTATTTTCGAATTTCTACAACTGACAAAATTATTTGCACTTAAAAATCTTCAAGCTTCATGCAGTCGTTTTACATGTATAAAAAATTGTGTCTCTTTGTAATACCGTGCAATTATTCACTGTCCTTTATCTAGTCTTAAAAAATACATTTAATCCTTATACAATTTTATTTTAAAGATTAAATAAAAACAAAGCATGTGTCAGCTTTTCTTTTGACTTGATATCCAGTTGATTTATCAAAAGGAAACTCAAAATGGCTTCGGGTAAGAAGACATACGGATTTGCTTTCTACGTAAATCCACCACACACACATGAAAGTATTAAGCTACTGCGTGTTAAGAAGTTCTTACGCGACGGAAATATTTTATTAAGTACGTATATCAATTATTATATAATTATATTACTAAGAGATGTATATATACATATACTCATGTGTATATATTTCATTTGAGTAGCATATATATTTTTTTGTTATTAATTTTGTAATTAGAAAATTGCTTAAATGCTAGAGAACTTTTTCAACTGTTTTGAAGTTAATAATTAGTGCTAATGGAGTTTTGACATTTAGCTATGTGGGACAATTAAATACATCTCCATGTTTAGAATATGTTAGGAACGTATCTACTAGAGGTGAGCACAAGATGTTTGCTTGCTTAATCTTCATGGTGTACAGTATTGAATTGTTCTCTCTTTTAATTACTGTTCTTGATTTTATGAGAACACTCTAAATGGTATTCTCTTTTAGCAAAAGTATGCAACATCATTTGTTTATCTGCCAAGCAAGGGCATTAGTTATTTTAGTGGCGAAGCATATTTCACTAGTGCACACCGAATGACAATTGTATAGTGAGCACACACGTGTAAAATATGTGTATATATAAAAGAAAAAAAAACAAACAATGTATGCGATACTTTTCCAAGTTTTATAATTTATTAATTTAAGATTAAAAATAAAAATAAAAATAATATCTTCCACAATAGATATAATTGTAAAAAATTTTAGCATCACTTAATATTTTATGAAATTTGGAGTTTGTAAAATGCAGTATTGTGTAATATTAAGTGTACAATAAAAATATTGCACACTTGACACAAATGTCGATTCAACTGTTGTGTACAATGGTTTTGTGTGTTTTTTGTTTTATTGTTCTCTATTTTTGCTCTACACTTAATAACGATCTCCGCTACAAAAAATATTCGCTCTTAAAAAAATACAATACTGTGCACTTTCTTACAAATTCTGCTCACTTCTAGTATCAGCATACATACGTTTATTTTTATGTCATGGCATGTGATGAGTCTAACATTTTTTTTGGCTTAAAACATGTACAATTTGAATGATGCAAAATTGTTTTTCAAGTTAAAACCAAAACTTTGTTGAAAGGATTTTAATAGAAGTGAATTAATGACACACAAAAATTATCAATCCATTCAACAATTAGAAAAATATTTTTTGTTGAAATTTCAGTACGATTTTTTGCACACAAACGAAGAAAAATTTTAAATTAAAATCTGTATTAACAAGGTTAATTAAACTTTTTTTGCAATGATTTTATTTCATGTTGATCTAACATATGTTTACAGTGATTTCCAAAGAAAATTTTTCTTTTTGAAATAAGTTTAATTCATATTATTTCATTTTATTTTATTTTATTTTATTTTATATTATTAACTTTATTTTACTTTATTTAATTTTATTTAATTTAATTTTAATTGAATTTAACCTCACTTTATTTTATCTTATTTTATTTAATGTTATTATATAATATTTTATTTTACTTTATTTTATTTTGTTTTATTTTTTTTATTATTTTTATTTTATTTTATTTCACTTTATTTTATTTTACTTTATTTTATTTTGTTTTATTTTTTTTATTATTTTTATTTTATTTTATTTCACTTTATTTTATTTTGTTTTATTTTATTTTATTTTATTTTATTTTATTTTATTTTATTTTATTTTATTTTATTTTATTTTATTTTATTTTATTTTATTTTATTTTATTTTATTTTATTTTATTTTATTTTATTTTATTTTATTTTATTTTATTTTATTTTATTTTATTTTATTTTATTTTATTTTATTTTAATTAAACGAAATTAATTAATTTAATATTATATTATTATATAGGTTTTTTATATGGTTAATATATTATTTTTATTATTTTATATCATAACTTTTTTAAAACATTTACAATTATAATGTTTGTCGGTTAGAGAAGTCTTAAGCTCCTAGTTCGTCTGTGTTTAAGTGGAATATTTGTTTTTATTAACTCAAAAGTCATTATTACAACAATTAAACCTAATATTTATTGAATAAATAAACTAATAATAATATAGAGTTGAGGATTTAAATTGAATATCAAAAGGGTCATGCCTGAAAGAAATCTATATTATTTTTGTTTTAAAGAATCATTAACGTGTAATGTACGTATTTGCTAACTTTACTTTGAGTGCAATTATAACAAAAGCAAAATCTATGTACGTATGTATGTATTTTTATGTTTTTTCAACTTTGCACTTCTGATTGCTTTTCTGTTTGATAAATGTATGTATGACTTGTTCAAAATTCAATTTAATTACATTACTTTTTTTTTGTTACCACTCAAACATAAAATATTTTTGAATATAAAAATATCCAAATTTAATATGCTTTGCTTACAAAAAAAGTATGTAGGTGTATATATTTCCATTTGTATTTTTTTATTATTATTGCTTATTAAAATGTTTGAAATTTTTATGATTACTAGAAATCCCTTAGTGAAAAACCTGATCTGTTTGCTGTTCTGCTCGATAAAAAATTAGAAAAAAAGCACACAAAAACTCCTTAACTTGAAAAAAATTTAAAGCTCTTTTAAACTTTTTACTTACAGTTAAAGAAAATAATAAAAAAAAATGAATTGAATAAACAAACCTTTTACGGTCTGTTTGCGAGTGTGCGTTTGTGTGTGTGTGTGAGTGTGTTTGTGAATTACAAACAAACTGTTGTAATGGAGCTCTTTGAACCAGCGTTGCCAGAAAATGATGATAGGAGAATGCTAATTCGGAAAAAAATTCTGCTAAGAATTTATAAAATAGAAGAATAATAAAAATTTAAGATTTTAAGATAACATATCGTTACCTTAATATAGAAATGCTTTAACTTGTTATTTATTTTTTTCAAGTCGAGATTTTCGCATATTTCGATATATTAGAGAGGCGAAAGGAAACTCGATTTGAAAAAATATATAATGAGTTAAGGCGTTTCTATATTAAGGTAAGCGATATGCGGGTTCTTTAAGCCATTTTTTTTAACATATTTAATTTTTTTTTAGAAAAGACATTGCTTAAATGGCAACCATGCCTTTAACTCTCTATTCGTTAAAGAGAACTCTCTCAATATTTCATGTTTATATTAAATAAATATTGCAGTTCAGTTCTTGGCGAAAGGGAATATGAAAGTGTATTCGACAAAAAAAAAAATAGTTATTTTAGCCTCCTTTCCTTCGGTCTTTATATCTTTTTATATGATTAAGGACTAAGAGTGTGTGTGTGTGTGTGTAAAATTGTGCATTAAAAATCACATACACACAGAGATGCACATGTAAACGTGCATGCATGTGCACGGAATGCAACAACGGTCAACATTTATAGTGATAATTATAAAGGTAACAGTTTAAAAGAACAAACCATTTTGTTAATACGTGCAACGATAACGGGTTTTACTTTTTGTTGTTCGTATTGTTGTTGTTGTGGTTGTTGTTGCTTTTGTACACAAACTGACTTCCTTAATGGATATTAAAATAAAATACACTTAGAGACGCACACTCATGCCCTGCCACGGACAGAAATGACATACATACATGTCAAAGTTACATATATACATATACATATGTCTCTGAATGTACATTTAAACTCCTGTGGCTATAATACGATTGTGTGTGTGTGGATAAACGTGGAAACAATTGTGCAAATAGAATATAAAAGGAGCTTTGTGCTCGTTGTTTAAATCGAGAAAACTATGCCCTCTTTCTTCAATCTGTATTTATAGAAATATTGTAATAACACAGGAATACTTACTACAACAAGAACAACAACAACAACTACTAATACCACTAACTGCCACCGCTACTACTACACAACAATATTAAACATAAATTTAAAAAAAATCATTATTAAAAGGAGTGTTTATATGAATATGTACTTACTTATCTATGCATATATGTAAGCGTATGCTCGTTCGTTCCTTTTCATAAGTATCTGCGGTTGGTGTTTTGTTGTTGTGTATATGACACAAACATTAACTGATGTGTAAATTTAAGAAAGTTAGTGAGTGTATGAGCGAACGTTCGTTTGTGTTTACACACATGTCTATATGAAAAAAAGACACACACACACACACACACACTTGCATTACATACCTCCATAGTAAAAAAATTGTGTTTTTAAAATATAAATCATCATAAATTATAATAATTACATACACATGTTTTATATCGTGTAAATAAACGGTGTTCTTAAATGTACATAAAATGCTTCCCCACATTCCAAGCCAAGTACAAATTTCCATTTATTATTGTTGGTTGGTACTCGTACCTGCAGACATATACCTACTCTCATTTACATAAATATGTGTACATATGTATATTTATTATGCACATATGTATGTGTTGTTACTGAGAGATATTTAAATACCACTCACTCCTGTAATTAAATAGACGAGATAGGAGAAAGGACTTAAATCATAGATGCCCAATGTAGTAGTATTGGTGAGAGTAAAAAAATAACACTGGAAGAAAACAATTTGCTATTCATTTTATTTTGGTGTTTTAAAGGGAATTTTTCTGCAATTTTGGTTTATTTTATTATTTTATAAAAATGACATTTTCATTGAGTTTTTTTAATAAATATCTAGATAGTATCAAATATTTCGAAATAAAAAGATTCTTCGAAGTGTTTATAAATTTCCCCTCAATTAATCATTGTTCAATTTGCAATTAAAAAGTAATGAAATCTTCTATGTTGATACTCTTATTACAGTTACGCAATAAAAGTATATTTCTCAAACTAGAAGAATTCAGCTTATTGCGTGTTTTTGAGCAAATATAATTCAAATCTGAAAATATTTGTTCGCAAAGATACGTTGAGGGAAATAAAGATAAACACTTCAATGAAAGCTTCTTTATTTCGGGATATATTGTACCATCCAGATTTTTCCAGAATTCTATATTGATAAAATTATCCGGGAAATCTAATTCACTTCGAAGTATAATAAGTTCTGTCTGGATTGGAAATTCGTACTTTAATATATCGCATTTAAAAGGGTTTTGAAAAATATCCAGTAAATGCTGAATATTTTCAAAATCCTTAAACCTGTCATTAAAGTTATTAAAAATGTTACAAATGTCTGTTAAAAACGCCATCTCTCAAATAAATTGATAATCTTTTAAATATTCTTTTTCGGCTATTTCGATATTTTCAGCTTCAAAAAATTCAAATACTTCATTTCTAAGCTCAAACAATCTATTAATACTGTTACCTCGGCTTAACCAACGTACCTCAGTAAACATTAATAGATCGTGGTGAGAAGCATTTGTATTTTTTAGAAATGTCACAAATTTTCTATGAGTCAGTGAGTTATGGCCGCCCCTTATCCTATTAATTATCCGCTCAGTAGCCTTCATGACCAGATGCTCGGATATAAATTTAGAAGCAAGAGCAGCCTGGTGTATTATACAATGCAAGGTATAAACCTCAATTTCATTTTGTTTCATCTGCCCTACAAATCCATCACGTTTGCCTGTCATAGTGTTTGCACCATCCGTACAAACTCCGGCTAATTTGTTAGAATCAACAACGGAAAGAAGTTTTTCGTTGACGACATCGAACAATAATTTGCCGGTTACATTGCCATAAAATGTTTCAACAGAATATATTGACTCGAAAACATTGTAATCTGAATCAACGCATCGAATGCAGATTACAAGTTGACAAAGGTCATTAATATCGGTGCTCTCATCAATACAGAATGAAAAAAATTCGCAATTTTTTAATTTTTCCCTTAATGCCGATTCCACAATAGCACCCAAATAAAGACAACGCCGGGTTATACTATTGCGGGACAAAGGTAATTTTTCAATAAAATTAGTTTTATAATGAAGTTTTTCAAAAACTTTACTCAATATATTTTTGACAAATGGCCCATCTGAAAATGGCCTTCCCTTTTTTACAATATCTAAACTTATTAAGTTAGATAAACCCATTTTTAAATTCTCTTCCACCATATCTTCATCATTTTCTTTAGATTGATTTACCCATTCCTTCAACTTTTCAATAAAAATTTTCTTATAAATTTTAAATTGTTTTTCTTTTTCTTCCCCCTGCAAATAATTCATGTCTTTGTGAACATCTTCAAAATGTTTTTTTAAATTATATTTCTTAGTTTTTTTAAATGTCTTATGACAAATAAGACATTGCATGTCATCAAAAGCATTTTGTAACATAAAATACTTTTCGGCTGACATCATTAATATATCGCAATAATTTCAATTTATGTGTTCACTGACAGCAGTCTCGATGACGATTAACATGTAAAATAAGACACAGAAGTTCTGCAAGTGTAGTTTGTCTCTCCCACTCAACATGCTGATTTCCTATTGGTTGATTGACGATCAAACAAAAGAGCGTAATAATACATGTGAGTTTAATTTGCTGATATCAGCCACTACTGGGCATCTTTGACTTAAATGAACTTTAAGAAGAATTTTTTTAAATAGAATTTTTATTAACCAATTTCAAAGAAGACCTAACGAAGTTCTTAATTCGTTTGAATTTTTCTAATGTCTGTTACTTCAGAACTTCTTCAATTGTTAAACGATTTGGAAAGGTTTTTCTTTTTAAGCGACTTCAAAAAAAGAAGAGATTGTCAATTCGTCTGAATTTTTTTTGTTAGACTGGATGTGAACACAAGCCGTGAAAAAGCGCACAGTATTGTATTTTTTCCAAGAGCGATTATTGTTTGTAAAGGTGATCGTAATTGAGTGTAAAAGGCAAAAAGAGATAAGAATGAAACAAAAAGCACACAACAGTTGAATCGACAGTTGTGTCAAGTGTGCAATATTTTAATTGTACACTTCATAGTACACCATATCTCATTTCACAAACTCCCCAATTTCATCAAATATTAAGTGATAATCAAACTTTTAAAACTATATTCATTGTGAAAGATACTATATTTATTTTACTGTTTATTTAATAGTTTTTTAAATCTTAAATTAATAAATTAAAAAACGTATTCGTGTGAACTAACACGCTTAAATAATCTGCGTTAATTGTTTTTTCTCTTACACATACACATATTTTTACACTTGTGTGCTCATTTTACAATTATCATTCTTTGTGCACTAGTGAAATATGCTTCGACATTACAATAACTAAGGCCTTGCCTGTCAGATAAACAAATGCTGTTGCATACATTTGCTAAAAGAGAATACATACCAGTTTCAGTATTCTCATCAGCGATGCCAACTTGGTGCTTTTGACACTATTTTTAGTGCTTTTTGAAGACTCAAAACGCCAAATTTTTAGCGGTAGTGCCAAACTAAGAAAAGGCATTAAGTAGTGCTTTTAAGAAATTTGTGTATTTCTTAAAATTAAGTTAATAAAAGCTTGCTGTATTTATTTCTTGAATGTTATGCATACCTTTTGCGTCGGATGTATTTAACTAAAGATGTTGATACTCTTGCCGAAATAGAGAATAGCTTAGAAAATATTAAACATTATTACACTTCACATTATTATTTTTACGTTAGTGCCTTTTACGCTTTTTATATCTTAAAATTACGCTTTTTAGTGCTTCTGTTAAATTTTAAAGTGCTCTTAGAGATAAAAAAGTTGGCATCACTGATTCTTATAAAATCAAAAGCACTAAAAAGAGAGAACAATATAATACTGCTGGTGTACAGTATTATATTGTTCTCTCTTTATAGTGCTTTTGATTTTATAAGCTGCCCACAGAGAGAAAATCGAGAGAAATGTATGTGTATTCATTTTGATAAAAAACCGATTGATGTTTGGTACTCCGGTGCCATTTTGAACAGCCTGGCTGTACGCCATGAAGAAGCAAACATCTTGTGCTCACCTCTACTATATACAGTTTGCATTACTTTCCAGCAGTTATGTAACGTGTGCAAAGTAAAATAAACAAAATAAGTTATTCTCTGCCTGCTGCAGTAGCAGAGCGTGTGAATATCATACAGATTATCGATATTCAAACGCTACCGGGGTTATGAGTGAGGAAAAGGTTTGTTTGACTTCAATCGAAGCATTTTTATACTGTGAGCTGGTATTTGATTTTAATTGCGTGTAATAAAAGTAATGTAATCAATGTCTTAAGCATACTGACACACCCTGGGGGATTTTGTTAAAAAAAGGAAACAAAAAATTAGCTTCTTTATCAACCCTGGCCCACTGCTCTGCTAATGGAGAAGTCAAATAAGTTAAAATTAAATTAAAATTTTGCTATAAAAGCACAATTAAGTCAAAGTTTACATGCAATTTAAATTAAAATTAAAAAAGTCGGTTTTCATCCTTTTTTTGATAAAGAAGTGTGTGTGTATTATACAATTTTTTTTTGCAGAGACACCAACCCCATATTTATACTTATTTGAAAGGTACCACTATAAGAAATATTACAAAGAAATCTTTTGCTCAAAAATGTTGTTATTACAGGAACCATATTGTTTCGAAATAGACCTATTTTTGTTATTAATATCAAATTTAAGAGATTTTTTCCCCCAAATTCCAAAGCTGGAATCAAAAATACTTTTTTTTTTGTATATTTTCAAAAATATTATCTGCACGAGGCGAAAAATAGTAAGAATACAGCAAAAATATTGAAAAAATCCCATTTTGGGGATTTTGCAAATTTTTGTGGGAATTGCCGGGAACTCAAATAATGTACGAAATTTTATAATAACTGGGTGAACTGTTTATAAACTGAAGAATTATTAAAATTTTTTAACAAAATTTCCCACTAGCCTGACAGTCCAGAGGTGGTTTGTTTCATTCCCGCCATAGACCCTGGGTGTTTTCCGCAGACAAGCTAATCCCTTTGCGGGTTGTGTGTTTTTATAAAAAAAATTTACAGGAACCATATTGTTTCGAAATAGACCTATTTTTGTTATTAATATCAAATTTAAGAGTTTTTTTCCCAAATTCCAAAGCTGGAATCAAAAATATTTTTTTTGTATATTTTTAAAAATGAAACATTTGTAATTTTTTTTTAAATATTATCTGCACGAGGCGGAAAATAGTAAGAATACAGCAAAAATACTGAAAGAATCCCATTTTGGGGATTTTGCAAATTTTTGTGGGAATTGCCGGGAACTCAAATAATGTACGAAATTTTATAACAACTGGGCGGACTGTTTATAAACTGCCAAATTATTTAAATTTTGCTTAACAAAATCCCCCACTGTGTGACATTGTCTGGTGATTCTAACCGATCAATCCAGAGGTCGTTTGTTCGTTTCCCGCCATAGACCCTGGTTGTGCGTTTTTATAAAAAAAATTTTACAAACAGACTGATCAACATTTTACATTTTCTTTCGTTCTCGATAATCGTGGTTGTACACAACAATTTTTTTCCAGTGTTAAGCAGGCGGTTTAGTTTTAAAACAATAACTTACATTCTAGTAGTAGTTTATCTATGTCATATATACGAACTCAGCTACTCCTACTTCTCCTCCTTCTGCCCCACCAAATCTCAAGGGTACACTAACTGCTGTCTGAGAAGTCTTACAAAATGTATAAAATTTTTAATGATATATTCCATAAAAATTATATGGCTTTACATACATAAATACACATACGCAGGTATATGCAGATGCTAACAACAAAATGTATACGTTTTAGCACTTAAAAGCGATACAACAATTAGTTAGTACAGTTTAGTGAATTGCTTTAATATTTAATCATGTATGTATGTATGTACGTATTTGTTTTGAGTATTTGACATGTAGCACATATTAGTTAAAATATGCAAAACAATGCGGAAAATACAAAAAATAAAATATTATAATATTATTTACTCAATTACCTGCTGCAATTTTTTTATGGCTGGGCTGTTTTTATTAGCAGAGCAAAGAAAAACTGAAATGGCAGGGCAGGGCAGGGTAGAGTTGAGCAGAGTGTTGGTTTCACTATAAACATGCTTTTATTATTAAAAAAAGGTGGATATTACAAAAAAATTTGAATTAATATTGCAATCATAATTAAACAAACAATATATTTTTGTGTAGTTTTGTTCATGTTCATTATACGAAAACACTAATAAACAAAAAACGCAACGAATTGAAATTCATTTAAAATCATATTGATTTTAAAACAACATAAATATTTAATTAACTTTAGATTAAGTTAAATTATGTAACAAGAAAAAAATCGCTATTAAAATAATTGGTTTTCTGACAAAAGTTTCCTGTTAACATAAATATTTAAATCCAAGGTGATAATATTTTTTTCTCTAAAGAATGTTAATAAATAAAAAATAAATAAACTATATTGAGCCGACTACATATGCGAAAAACAATTAATTTAATTAAAACGTCATAATAAAACTATAATTTAAATAATTGTTAAAACTAACAAATTTACATATTTGGAAGATATCACAGTTCCCACTACAAAGCGGTTCAAGTTTCTAAGGAAGACAGTCATACGTAGTTTATTCAGCTATAGTCATCAAAACTAATAGGAATATTTATGTTTACGGTATTTATGGGCCAATTAGGGTAAAATAACATAATACTAATGTCAGCATTACTGAGGACATCATTTTGATTTTCTAGTATACGGCAAGTTGTATTATCTAGCAAAGACTGTAACTCTATTTCGGCAGATGATTCCGTGATATGTTCTGTTTCTTGGCCTCCAACACACTTTATGATAAGATGGCATTTGGTAATTTGTGAAATGATAAACTGTTTTAGTGCTAAACACTGGTGTTTTGTTAACTTAGCTTCAATTATAACTGATAGTATTTCGTTTGTACTAAATTTCACGGCTAGAATCACTCAACAAATAGTTCATCGCGGATCATTGTAAACATGAACTGTGCAGTGGGCAACAAACGGTAAAAAATATGTGGAAAATATGTATGTCATAGAGACGAAGACCCTCTGCACCATGCACATTCTCAAACAAATGCTGATAAATTATTTTTAAATTAAAAGTACAGATATAGAGTAACATTTTAACATTTTATATGTAACTTGAAAGCGTCTTTAAGACGGCAACGAAAAACGAAGTAAAAAATATACGTGCAAATTGATTTATCATGGAACCGCTTTCCGCAAAATACATTTTACTTAAACAATTATTAAATACATAATAATAATGGTAAAAACCTTCAACTTAAATATCCATTGTAAAACAATGAGTCAAAAATGTTTTTTTCTTTGAAAACACGCATTAGAAATTAACTTTATTAGCACTGCTGAAGATAAAGAAAAATGTTTTGATTTGTTCACTTCCGATGCACAAAACAACTGATTACAAATCTTTTAACATATTTTAGTAGTACCACTAATAGTGAGTATTAGAGCGAACTAACGGTGAAAAAATCGAACATAATCATTTGACCACTCGCTTTGTCCTACTACTGAACCACTGTGTACTGCTGCGAACAGCTGATTGTATATTCAATATCCTCGTTTCGGCTTATAGTACATATCTGCTAACTCACTTCAGCTAAATTTTAGACGGAGGATACATTCCTACATTTTCTCTAAAATTTTCAAGAAATTAGCTAATGTCTTGAGTTTAAAAAAGCATTTTTAAAGTTAATAAAGTATTTTTTTTTATAGAGGTATAAAACTTTAAGGCCCAAATTTACAGTCATTAGTTAACTAATAGCAATGGTTTAACCAATCATATTTGATTCACAGCTCATTGTTTACCATTAGTTAAACATTGATTAACAAATAGTTAGAAAACAGCCGATTCATTGTAAACTTTATTAGTATTGTTGCATTGTGAATATTTTTATACAAATTTCACACATACTTTATCAAGCATCTTCCTTGTATTTAGCTGTAATACATTACTTTTTTTTATTTTCTTTTATAGTTTGGGTTTTCCAAACTAATTAAAACTAATATCGTTTACAGTAAAGTTAGATGCTCGCGCACTGTTTTATGAATTTTTAAGAAATAATATAGCAAATGTAAACAGTATTATTATTAGTATTAGTATTAGTTAAACAATAGTTATCATTTTAGTTTACTGATAATTAGCTAATAACCATTAAGTTGGTAATAATTTTTTAGCTGGCGGCCATTTTGTCAACTGTTAAGTGATTTATGTTCAATATTGTTATGAGAAAAGTAATGAAATTGGTGTAATGAATCTGTGCATTACTTTTCACATAACAATATATATCAGCTATTTCCTACTGTTGCAGTTACATTAAATTACATTTAGCTAACTGAGCTTTAAAGTTTGCTCCAATACGGCCACTGTCCATATTTTCCTAGTTGCCATCTTCAGCTAACGCATTTAATGTTTATAAAAACAACTGCTAAGCAAATTTTGATGATATTACAAATTTATTAAATTTAATTATGTAAATAGCATTTTGGTCGAAAGATTAAGAAAGTTAAATGCATAATAATTGGCATTAAATAACAAGTGGCACATCAATTAAGTGTAATAAATTCAAAAAAACACACAATACTCTGATATTTTAATCCCTCTCAAAAGAGCTTAAGAATAATAAACGAATCAGACAAAGGAATAGCTGAAACAGATTCTCAAAATTAAGTGTTTTGCTTCAATTGAAGAAAACAAAACAAACAAAATATGAAAAAAATAAATTTTAAAATATACTTTAACATAAAATTAAATTATCTCTTACAATTTCACTTTATTAAACTAAGTGCAGGTCGTTACTTTGTCTTGTTTGTCTTCTCATATTTTTGATTTAAAGAAAGAGCGAGAGAGAGAGACAGTGAAAAAAAAAAGAATGAAAAACTTTGTCGACAAAAATAATATTTATTGGTCGTCAGCAATCTTGTAATTCAAATAAAACAACAACACACTGACACATTCAATGCGTAAACTTGTTAAGGGTGATGCCAGAAAACTCCCTTTTGCCCTTACATACATATGTTTGCTGGGATTATGTGTTAACTTAAAGCACCATGTGTTTTTAAAAATACGAGTATCTTTTTGCAATAAAGAAAGAGACTCAAATAAATTGTATTAAAAGAAAAAGTTTAAAAAAAAACTTTCAAGAGTGGCGTCTAATTTATAAAATGGAGACAAGTAGTTGTGAAAAATACTCTACCGACATCTTAAAAGGTTATGAAATGTTTCAGTAAAAAGCTTCGAAAGTTCAAGGGCTCTTAAAAATAAAACTTTAAGCAGGTTAATGAGCCGCAAATTTGCATGTTAGTCTTTTTTTTTCTCAAACAAGCTGTTGACTTTAAGTTAAATGAAGCTGAATTAAGGTGTAGCATGTTAATAAGTTAATGGGTTTTTATATTTTTAGCAAACAAAAAAAATCAAGTTAATGTTTGAGAGACACATATTCATTAAAAAAAGACATATTCTAATACAGCATGTGTGTGGCCCTAGAATGAAAGTCTTATTTATTTAATAAATATTAAAATTAGTACAAATATTATTTTCTTAAGACACTCGATTAAAAAACCTTGAAAGAGTAGAAGTTAATGAATTTCTCAGTTATTTACTAATAATAATAAAATAATAAATATTAAAAAAGCTAGCAAGCAAGTCAATAGGAAGCTGAACTTGTGATCTGGAAGTAGTGCTCATTGGTATAATTTCTACTGATTTGTACATTGGGTTGTCATTGGAAGACCGACTTCAGACAAAAAAGAGAGAAAGTTATCAATTCGTCTGCATTAGTTAGTTTTTGTTTATGTTGCTTCATAAATCTGTACATTTTAAAGCGATTGTAATTTTTTTTCGGCTTAAATGAGTATAGCTTCCATTTGGTAAAATTAAAAAAAAATGGGTGGCGACACGCCCAAAATTTTTATATATTTTATTTTATATTATTCTTTTATACTCTATTGCTACGAAATTGAGCCAATACATTTGGCTCTTGTAATAACACAATTTCAAAGCTGAAGAAGTGGGCGGAGCCATGCCCAATAAAGCGTAATATTATATTTCACATGTTTCTGTATATCACAGAATTTTATGGAACTTGACAGACATAAAAAAAAAATTGGAATGGACCACGTCCATCAACATTTAATATATTATTGCACTTGCTTCTACTTTATTGCTTTCTACAAAATATGGCCAATACCTTGAACTCTGAAGAAGTCTTAAAATCTTGTGCTCAAAAATGTGTTAAATCTCTCACTCCGTTAAAGGAAATGGTTCCTTAGAACATAACGCTTCCTCCGCCATGGCTAATTCTTTGTTAAAGATTTTTGATTTTATCTGAGAAAACTTTTTTTAGGTGCTGAGTAGTATGTATTTTAAATGCCTTGGCTTGATTTGAAAGCAGAAGCCTGAATTTTTTTTAATTGTAAAATACAAATTTGTTACTTTCCAACAAAGCTAAAGTTTCCTATTTAAAAAAAATATTGTAAAAATCTTTTCACAATACAATCACAAATTTTGAGTAAGATCCGTAAAGCGTTATCAAATCGGTGTGAGCAATGTATGAACAACAAGAAGTACAGAGAAACCTAACAGCTGCATAGAAATACTTTTAATTGAATTTTAAAGCATACCTTCAGGAGCAATGTTAATTTTAATAGAAATTGCTTGTGAAGTGTAATGTAATGCCAGTGGGGATAATTTTTGCTAAAAAGTTGAAATATATAAAATAAATATAAACTTTTAAATAAAAGAACGTTTTAAATGTCAAATATTTGTTTAAAAGATAAAAAGCAGTTTTTATAAAGAATTTATATTATTATATTATAACATATATCTTCATTACGTACTGTTGCCTTACACTGATGCTGGTGCACGACGACAATTGGGTAATAAACTCCATCTCATGCCAATTATTAAAGTCGCAAGTTTTATCAAAAATTTTTATTTGACATTTTCCACTTGCATATGAGCAATTCTTTACAAACCCCCACAACTAATAATTCCACTACTATAGATGCAGTTTTCGTTAGATTTTTAAATACAGTAGAGTCAAAAATTTATATATATCTTATTTTAGTGACCGTAAGCCAATATTAAAAAAAAATTTCATTACTAGATGCTTACACATCTCCTCTGCGATCGAACTTACATTTGTTTTTTTATATTTAAAGTAAGTTCGTTTTTGTCCTTCAGTGTATTTTATGTAAATTTGAACCATTTGCTTGTGTAATTATTTGCGTGTATTTATAATAAAGTCAATTATGTTTACACTAAAAAAAAAACTCAAATGCTAGCAAATAAATTTTGAATTAAAAATTAAATGACCTTTTAGCTTTGCTAGCATATAAACTCTCATTATTTTGTATTTTTTATTAAGTGCCCCAACACTTGTTTAACAGTGTTATACAAATACACTGACACACAGTCACACTCACACATACTCACAGGCACAGCTATATATATAACTTTTCGAAAGTTTAGCTCTAACTTGGTTCCATAAGAATAAACTTTTTGGCTAGTTGTTTTTATTTTTTCATAAGCACCACAACTTTTTTGTTTGTTTGTTTCCTCTAACCAATTAAATTTGTATAATTCGTTGTATTTACTACTCGTATTATGCATACTGGGAATAAACTAATTATAGATGGAATTATTTTGTATTTGGTGAAACAAAAGCTAATTAGAAAAATATACATATTTAGCAAATAGAAAATATAATTAATAAAATTAATTAATCCATATGACATTTAATAAATTTGTGGGGAAGAATATAAATAACACAAACGTTTAACATTAAATTAAGTATTTAATTAATACTTAAATGCACGAATAATGAGAAGTTATAAATTTTAATTTGTACTACCGTTTCCTTTAACAAGTGTCAAGGGGGGAGTTTTTAGGACTCGAGGCAAAGGTTCAATTCAAACAAGGAGCATTTATTTG
The DNA here is from genome assembly GCA_905220375.1 of Tachina fera. Lineage (NCBI taxonomy): Eukaryota > Metazoa > Arthropoda > Insecta > Diptera > Tachinidae > Tachina > Tachina fera. The sequence goes on from LR999963.1 coordinate 186,696,883, forward strand.
TATAAATGACTTGACTTGGCTTCTGTCCCTCTCTCTCTCTCTCTCTTTCTGTGTGTTTAAATAGTGTTTGGTTTTTGGTTGGTTTTATGTGTCCGCGTCCTTGTGTTCTTGTTATTAGCAAATAAGCTTTTTGCATCAAAATGTGACCTAATTATTTGGCAAAGTACCAACATATAGAGGAGTATAATCAGCTTCAGTGTCATTAACAATATTCAGTTTTTTTTCATACAACTGACACCACCAGTGAATGGTTTTATATTCGAATGAAACTAATATGGGCAATTCTCCAGTTACGTGACTTTCCGTCCCAAAACGTCACCATCATTAATTGCTCTTTATATTAGAGCTATGAAGTGCATATAAATATTGATTGATTGATTTCTTTTTATTTTTAAGCAGCAGTAGCCAATTATTTTTAGTAAAGGAGAAAAATTAATTCGAATAGTTTCTTCTTCTAATATACATATACCAGTAATTAAATGTAGTTAATGTAGTGTAAGAGAACAAAATGTGACTGCAAAGTACAAAATATAAATAAAGCATAGACGAAAAACATGTTGTAAAATGTATTTCGATTGTGCCGAATCTTATATAACCTTCACTGAAGCACGCACAATGGCCGACATTGCCAAAAATATTAAAATAATTATGCAGTCCGATTGTTCATACCGCATCTGAAGAGCTGCTAATGAGCTTAAGCTTGGAATTTTGATTTTATATCTTTAAAGGGGACAGAACCACAAAATTCCAAAGTGGGCTAACTCCGGATAATGAAAATTTTAAATCTATAAAATAAATCTGATAAAAAAAATTTCTTTGCAAGCATATTTTCCTCCCTAAGAGCTAAATAAAAATCTACTACATTTATGGGTTTTAGTTTACAGTTTAGGAAATATTCGAGAAAAAATATTAAAATTTTAGCTTTTTTTACCAACCCAGGTCCATTGTTCTACTAAAGGAGAAGTCAAATTTTGCCGGATTAGCAAAATGCAATTTTTTTGGATTTAAAACAAAATGTTTAATGTTTAAAAAAACAAAATTGGAATGAAAAGCACAATGATGAAATCAAAAGTTACACGCAGTTTAAATTAAAATTAAAAAAAAATAAATGAATTTTCGCCATTTTTTGCAGAAAAAAACTTATTAAACATTTCGCAATAATAAATAAATGCAAAAAAAAATATCAACACCATATTAATATTTATTTAAAAGGTAATGTTATAAAAATTAACAAAAAAAATTTTGTTAAAAATTATTCGTTATTTATAGAACCAGATCGTTTCGAAATAGGCCTATTTTTGTCATAAATATCGAATTTAAGCCCTTTTTTCTCAAGTTCCAAACTTATTATTTGAACGCGGTGAAAGATAAGAAAAATACAGCAAAAATATTGAAAATCCCATTTTTGGGGATCTTATGGAACTTTTTTGGTAATTGCCGGAAACTCAAAAGCAAATCTGATTTTTTTATTTTGTTTTTTAAATATTTACCAAAATATTATCTGTGCAATGTGAGAAATTAGAAAGCAAAAATACTGAAAATCCCATTTTTGGAAATAATGGAAATCCCATTTTTGGGATTTTGTAAAATTTCTTTGACAATTGCCGGGAACTCAGGGGCAAATCTGATTTTTTACTTTATTTTTAAATAATTCCAAAAATTGTGTCTACAAAAAAGCAAAATACAGCAAAAACGTTGAAAAATCCCATTTTTGGGATTTTACGAAATTTCTTTGGGAATTGCTGGGAATTGAGAAGAAAACATAATTTTTTTTGCTCTTAAATATTTAAAAAAATACTATCTGCGCATGGCAAAAAATAAGAAAAATACAGCAAAAATACGGAAAATTCCATTTTTGAGATTTTACGAAACTTCTTTCGGAATTGCGAAGTGCTCAAAAGCAAATCTGTTTTTTTATTTTCTTTTGAAATATTTCCAAAAGTATTATATGTGCGATGTGAAAAATAAGAAAGCTGCAGCAAAAATACTGAAAATCCTAGTTTTGGGAATTTTATGAAATTTATTTGGGAATTGCCGGGAACTCCGAGGCAAGTTTGATCTTTGTATTTTGTTTTTAAACATTTTCAAATATATTATCTGCGCCCGGTAAAATTAAGAAAAATACTGAAAATCCCATTTTTTCTGGGATTTTGTGAAATTTATTTGGGAATTGCCGGAGGGTATGAGATATATCTGATTTTTTTTAATTTTTTTTTAATATTGCCATTAATATTATCCGTTCTTAGTGAAAAATAAGAAAAATACAGCAAAAATACTGAAAGTACCATTTTTGGGGATTTCGTGAAATTTCTTTGGGAATTGCCGAGAACTCAGAAGCAAATTTGATTTCAATTTTGCTTTTAAATATTTCGAAAAATAAGAAAAATACAGCAAATATACTGAAAAATTCCATTTTGGAGATTTTGCAAAAATTCTTTGGGAATTGCCGGGAACTCAGAAGCACATTAGGTTTTTTTTTAAAATTATTTTTATTACTTTTAAAATAGTGTGGTGTAGTTTGTGGAACGATGTTTTACTAAATAGAATAACTTTAAATAAATAGATTTCTGAAAATAAACTTGAATATGTAAAAAATTATCTACTACAAAACAAAGAAATTAACGTAAAAAATTAAATTTTTAGTTGAATATCCTTACCTTAATATACATATGTATACTCATAGTGATAAACAATAATAGATATTCGAGATTATCAAAACTAAAAAGCTTCTTTGAATAAAAAATTTTCTTTTTTGACCAAAGCCAAGAAAACGTGCCCTTGAGGAAACAATAAAAAAATGCATTAAAACTGAAACTGCTCACACATTTTCTGTTTTACTTGAAAAGAAAAGTAAGGAACTATTGTTGTCGATTTATTCTAACTTAAAATTAATATTCAAAACAAAATGTTTCATAAATTTGTGCATTTTTTTTTGCCTGCATCTTCATTTGTTGCAAAGTCTTCAATTTTTCTGCTCTTTTTGTGCTTTTTCCTTTTTGGTTTTCTTCTGCATCACTAAGTGTTTTTTTTTTTGTGTACGAGTACTTCTCTGCACTGTTTTAATAAAATCTTGCTTTTATGTAAAAAAAAAGAAAATTTAAACATTAAATTATAATTGTTGTATTTATCAAACAGACTTGAGAAAAATTAAGAAAATATTTCTCTTCATATATCTTTTTTAAGGCGCATTTTTATCTGTTTCCTTGGAATAAAAAAAATAGCTTTTATTAATCTGCTTAAATAACTTGGAATCAAATTATCATTAAATTAAATTGAATTTTTAATAACAGAGCAATTTCTAAAGATTTAAAAGTTAACAATAGAATTTTTCCCCAGGCTAAGAGACTGCAAAACTTTAATTTTAATCTAAAATTGTAATAAATAAAGAAATAAGAAAAATGTCTTAGTTAAATTACACTAGGCAACAAAAAAAAATTAAAAATTTTAACTAGGATAAAGATGTGGTGGGCTAAAAAAGTTAAAGTAAAATACGACCTTCAAGAGGCTCAGTTCAAGATTATAGATTTTTCTGAAATGCATTAAAGTTTCTTATAATGCAGCTGCAGCAGCGTCTTTCTTCGGTAATATTTGTAACAAATAATCGTTGAAATGAAATAACTAATAAAATGCCTGCATAGCTTAAATTAATGCTCCTAATTAACACTAGAGGCGCTGAAACCATCCATACCAAAACTCACAATATCACGGTTCTATACACAAAAAATGAGCTAAGCTTCTCTTCTCTCTATTTATCGCTCACTTCACCATCTGTAATTGCACTCAGGGCTGTTAAAATGAGATAACTAATAAAAGATGTGCATAGCTTAAAATAGTGCACCTACTTGACACTAGAGGCGCTGCCATGATGCGTAAAAACTAACGCAACGAACAATAGCAGAGTTGTAAAAAACTATAAAATAAATTAATTTTCTCCTCTCTCTATCTTTCTCTCATTTTGTCATTTGTACTTATCCTATACTTCTTTTTAATCTCGAGAATCTGTCATATGGAATCAAGTGACTTAAAAACTTACTTTATCTTCTCAGCAACTTGTCAAAAATAACCAAAGCCACCCAACCATGAGCCTGTATCCATCCTATGGATGATATTAGTTTACTAAGTAAATTTATGGTTACAGAGACCGGAAGATTTTACGATGGACTGGTAACTGTCCAATATTATTTAAGTGTGCCACCAGTATCCAGACCATAGGATAGAATAGGGGAGAGATCTGGTCCAAAGATCGAAACTGCAATATCTGATGGAACCTTTGTAAATTAAATCAATTTCTATATGACTCTTCTTATAAAAGTGAGAAAAGAGATTAGGGAAGCCCGCTTAATATCATCTCAACACAGTAACTCAGAGTGAAAAATACGCCTTCTACTGCTACAAAAGACGATACACTAGTCTCGTCAACTTTGACGTATGGTAAAAGAACTTGTTTATTTTTCCACAAAGTATAGTTCAGTTCAAAGTGGCCAGAAAGAAAACTAGTTGGTTAAGTTAGGTTAGGTTAACAGGCTGCTGGCAGAGAGTGAGTGGTAAAGAGGGAGAGAGAGGGTGAAAAAGTAGTAGTAGTAAAAAACGAATTTCCAATTTCAAACACAAAATTCTCTGAATCAAATACTAATTTTTTCAATTTAGGTCCTACAAAGAAATTTGTAAGTTCAACAGAAATTTGTAAGTAAATTTGTAAGTTTGGAACAGAAATGTTCTCTTAACAATGTTGTTATAATTATTACTCTATGTTAATTGTATCAACTAGAATTTTTCACTCCATATTGTTTTTTGTTTTGCTCAAAACAAAACTGGATCAAACTATTTACTGGAATATTAAAAAATATTTACTGAATTAAAATTTTATTTCAAATAAACTTTTGTTTGAAAATTTTTTGGGAATAATTTCTTCTATGTAGAAAGGAAATACTTGGTTGTTATATGAAGAAGAGAGAGTGAAAAAAACTAGTAACAAAGCGTCAATTATTCCTGTTGAGGCTGAGACTGTTCACGACTGCTTATTTGATTTGCAGCCCCCCAATTAAGGTATGGAACGTTCCACTATCTGCATTCTGTAGAGAGCATTCCATTTAAATGAGCTACGTCCAAGCACACATACACTCAAAAAAAAAGACATGTACTATTATTAAGAAACTTTTTTTTCCTAAATTCAAGTAAAAAAAAATTCTAAATCTAAATTTTAGAAAACTATTTACCAGTTTTAAGTATTTTTTCTTTGAATTATAGAATTTATTTTTAATCAGAAATAATTTTTAGTCAGGCTTAAGTTCAGTAATTTCAATTCTTATTGAATGAAATATTTTTTTTTATTTATTATTAATTTGCATTTAGCAAAAAATCTAAATAAAATTTTTCATATTTTCGAGGAATATTTGAACTTGAAATTTATTTTTTTTTGTAAATAAAATTAAATTTTAAAACTCAATAATTTACATGCTTATTCAGGCTGCTTTGTTAGGCAATTGGTTAGAGTCCTTGCCTATCAATCAAAGGTTCAATACTTGTCAACTCTCAAGGAATTTATATGTGTGTATGGTGAATGGTGAATTATAATTAAGAATATAATATGAAGATATAATAAATAACATATCGTTTGGTGTATAGAATTTAATTAAAAATTAAAATAAGTACCCCAGAATTATAGACAAAAAAAAATTGGAAAATTTACTAAATTTGAGATCAAAGACGAAAAAATTTTTTTGCAAAGCTCCGAATTTTATGGGAAAATTTTACTTAATTTTAGGAAAATTTTACTTAAATATGAAAATATAACTACTATAAACTAGTTCATTAATGAACTAGAAATTTGGTAAATATTTAACTGGTTTCAAGTAAAAAAAGCTTTGGCGCAATACGACAACTTTTTTTATTCAAATTTAGAAAATTATCCAAAGTTATAGTTAATTCTTTTTTGAGTGTGCTATGAAATTTGCATTTGAAGTAAAACAGCTTTGAAAGCTCTTAAATTTGTTCTTGTTTCTTTTGCAAAATAAGAGCAAGCATAATTGTCGTCGAGATCTGGTTGGCTATTGTGATTTTGTCGGTGTGAAAGCACAAAAAGCTCTTTATAAAAGTTTGAACATTGTGCATATAGCTTGGACGTAGCTCATGTAGCATTTGAAGCTCTGCAAACGGTCTGCAGGCCGCCACAAATTTATCTAAAAATAAAGCTTTGTAATTTTTCTTCAAATGCACGCTCTTGAGCTGCTATATGGATAAGAATCATGGAATACTTCAGCTGGAGATCAACAGATGATTCAGGAATTTATAAGAAGATAACTAGCAGAAGATAATGAAAACTTTTTGGATGAATGCATTAGCAAACAAATAAGAAAGAAGCCGAAAATAGCCGAAAAATTGCTCGTTTTTTTCCTGAAGCAAACACACACCCATCCAATAAAACATTGACATATTAATTGTTGATGGCAATTATTGCAGTTGAAAGGCTTTGGTTCTTCTTTTATTTACATTTAAAAATCCAATACATTCATTTAAAAAATTTATTACCATAATATTTCCGGCAGCAATACATACATACGGTAGTATTTATATAAATAATATTTATTTAATTATTTTTTCCGAATAACACTGCTCTTATATTTTTAGTCAATTTGTTACACTTTTTATGATTAATAATTTACTATTCGGTATATGCAGCATAAACTAAAAATTTTACATTCACTTTATCTGTGATATCATTTGTTAAATAATAAAAAAAATTAACAATAAAGCAAATAATTTTTGCCATTTATTTAATACGTTTTTTAAAATTACAGTATGTCAATTAAATGTCAGCAGCACAAAGGGAAAACATTTGTTTTTAATATTTTATTCGAACATTTCATTTTATCGTGCGATTGACAGAACAGCTATTTGGCTATTATTAGTTCTATCGATTTCTATGAACTGATTTCTGATTAATTTTTTACGACTTAAAAACTGGCGGGAAGTTTCAGGGATGGCCTGCAATGTCAAGTTTTATATGAAACTGGTTTAACTATTTCGATAAAATTTTTTGTGTTTGTTAACATTTTGACGCCTAATTTTAAAATCGCTTTAATAGATTTAAAAAAAAAATCCAAAACAATATCTGGCAACACTGATATTTTCAGGAACACATACTGAAAAATTTTCTAATTCTGTGGTGTGTGCGAGTTTTGACAATAGTTAGCTGAATTAAAAGAGATATGTACATGAAAAATATAGTTAATGGGCGTGGCACTGCCCCTTTTTGGGTAAAGGGACCAGGCAACTAGTATACGCTTTTAAATAAAGAAAATTTATGTTTAGAAATAATGAAGTTCTAAGGTTGAAAAAACACACTAAAAAAATACAAACTAACTGAGAAGTCTAACAAAAATGTGATAATGGAAAACTATTTCATTTATTCATTAACTAATACAAATTCAATTACAAACCATTGTTAGAAAAAACTGCAGTCGAAATAGCAGAAGTCGTAAAATTGTGCTATTGCTTCGACCTTTTTTTTTTTTTTGTAGACTAGTATCGAACTCAGACAGTAGCTCATTTTTGACAAAAACCAATCATCAAACCCATGCAATTTAAATGGGTTTGATCATAGGTTTGTGTCAAAAATGAGCTACTGAAAGAGTTCGATACAAGTCTATTTTTTTTTTGACTGCCCAATCACAACCTGTTGCTCATACTTCAGCTGTTGAAATTCAAAGAGTTATAGTCGAAGTTTACACAATAAACGAATAGATATATACACAACGAAGAGCTCCAGCTGTCGTCATGTTTGTACAGTTTTCGGTTTAACTGACTGCTGCTTTAAATAAATGCCAAGTTAACGAAGCAGAAAATGTTTATGTGTATGTCTTTGAATGTGTGTTTTGTGTGTTGTGTATGAGTGTTTTCTTGTATGTGCAAATACAATAGTAGCAGTAAGCAAGCAACAACAACAACACTTCTTCCAGCAAGCGATTAAATATGCAATTGAAACTGTAAAATCAAAGGTAAATAAAAAAACACAACATCTCTTCTACGATAACTACCGAATTTATTTAAAGCAGCAGTCAGACAAACCGAAAACTTGTCAAACATTTCGAGAGCTGAAGCTCTCGTTTATTATGTAAACTTCAACTTCGACTCTTTGAATTTTCAGAAGCAGGAGTATGAGCAGAAGCAAAACAAAATACAAAAATGGGAAGTTTTTAAACGCTATTACAAACTACATGTATATTATTTTAAGACCTTTAGCCTTTGTAACGAATCAGATTAGAGTCTTCGGTAGGAATTGAACCCAAAACCGCTGGATTAATGACCTTACATACTATAATCTAGGCTACCGGGGCTTATTAGGGAAAATAGAAGCAGCACTCAGAGCAGGGACTTTTTGATACTCATTTCTCAAAAGCCATACTTTAATATACAGCTTGTTTCTCATAATTTTTACGTGCTTGACTTTTTGAGGTTTTATACACAGTCCAGCCTTTCTAATCAATAGATAATTAGTACAAACATTCAGCTTATTTTCCTTTCAATTCAATTTATTTATTAAGTTCCAAAGTTCCCATTATTTTTTCTTATCTCAATTATTTCCTTTTAATCTTGCCTAGTTAAGCAACAACTTTATACATTCAAACTCATTATTTATTTTTCGTTACAACTATTGTTTGGAGAACAGCGATCACCACTTCATTGTCACAAGAATTTTTCACAGCTTAGTTCAAGACTTTGAATATTGAAGAAGTTATGAATGAAAGTCGTATTTTTTTTCATTTAAAAACAACCCGCAATATTTGATTGCCTCTCAAGTTTGGTAGTTTATGAAGAACGAAATGCATAAAGACGGTGCTTGAAGAACAAAACAAAGCAAAAACCTTTTTAATATATTAAAGACTGAATGTTAAATAAATATTTTTGGATATTTCTTATAATTGTAATTTCTTTTAAATTTAAATAAACCTTGAACTCTTCACAAATTACACAATAAAAAAATCGTTAAATATATGCTCTGCTTAACTGACAAACGATATTTTTTTCTTCACTTTAAAAAGGAAATAGAAAAAAAACCAAAAACATTCCCCTTCATATTTTTTTATTTTTTTTTCCTTATGTATTATACTAAAATATGATTTTTTTGTCAGAACTTGTACCAATTTTTCCACATACATAACTATGCCATCGAAAGTAAAGCTCTTCTAGACACAATAAGTTCATAGAAAAATTCCTTATATATATGTATATTTTTTTTCAAAAGAATGGAAAAAAACGTGCACGCATATTTAAATGTGTAATTGCCAAAGGAATTAAATTTCACGTTTATTTTCATTACAATTTGCACATACAAGCCAGCACATAACTAGCAAACATATTTTTGGAAAATATAAGGGAATTTATTTGCCAACTTAAAAGGTCTTTAAACATTTGTTATGAAATATTGAAAGAAAAAAAATATTACGCAAACACCAGGAGTGTACACTGTGTGCTCTAACCAAAAAACCCAAACAATCAGCAAACATTGTGGGAAAAATGAAAACTAAATGTGAAACAGAAAGAGATTTGGAAAAGCGACATTAAAATTACATTTTTTACACGTACGTGCCGGAATACACACACACAAATGACACCAACGATTGTCACGTTATCAACAGTTGCCAGATGTTAAGATTTACTTTCATTTCGGAGATTATACAAAAATTATCTTTTGCACATTCTTTGGTGCTTAAATAAGAATAAATAGTTTGACAAATTTTCCGTTTGCCTCAGAGTAAAAATACACAACCCACTATAAACGAGAAAAACGAATTTGAGTGGATTATTCCCCTTCCCCCATATCATTTATGCCCTCCTGCTATAATTTAAGAACTTTGCAAAGTAAACTTTTCCAATCCAAAAGTATTCAAAATTCATAATAAACAGAGAGTAGATACAAAATCTCTCCACTTGAAATGAGAGAAAAATGCGTCTTTGAGAGATTAAACTTAGTGTTATGCCCCAATCAACTAATCTACAGTATAGTTTATAATAATATTGATTAAGCTAAATTGCTTTTAAGTCAAACGATTCATAGTTTGTATATGCAATATAGAATACTCACTTAAGTTAGCTTAAGCAAAGAAACAATCTCAAGCAAATAGAGCACCACGCATTAGAGCCTTTTTATCTCTTAACTTTACCCTCAAGGCTATCGAACTTTTTTTTTCATTGCTTAACTCATGTTAAGCTATTATTCCCTATTACCATAGATACTTCTTGAAATTCTGGCATCACTTTTTTGTTCATCGCTCATATGTAACATGTACGTGTATTTTCCAACATCCTTGTTTGCACAGACTTTCCCATACAATTGAGAACAACTTTATACTTTGGGAAATATAAACAAATATTATACACTCCTTCCTACTTTTTTCCTACAAATAAAAATAATGACACATTTTGCTCTGAAGGTACGTACGAATGTACGTACGCACATGCATACACAAACTAAAAAAGACAGACACACAAAGAGATTGTCCGAGATTACTTTTAAATGAAAATTGCAAATTATGTATAATGTTTTTCTTTTCATCGATTTTTATTTAACTTAATGTCTTAAATTAAGGAAAAATGATGGTTCTTCGTTATATAGGTGGTATCACATTTCATTTTATTTCCAGAAAAAAGGAAAGGAAAGAGTAATGACAATGTGTGAAGGAAGATATTTTCAAAACTCTAATATCCCGAACATGTAGCAAAGAAACACTTACGCAAAATATAAAACCATAAGGACTGAACTGTGTTAAGTTTTTGATTTACTCGTTTATTTTTATGTATATGTACATAAAAGGTTTTTTTATTAAATGTATGTACATATATTACATTTAAGGATAGTAAAAGTTTTATCTAAAAAAACTACAAGTTTTCTCCTCATGAGTCGAATTTGAAACTAAAGGTGTTAAGTATCCTTAAACGATTTAAAATGCTGCACAAAATTATACGCCCCAAAATTCTACTTTAAGTCCCTAAATATAACAAAGCTTGAATTTTAAGTTTAAAGGCTGGTACGGAGTTCTTACGGAATTTTGGGTTCTCATATGTTAAAAAAAAAATATGGAAATTCAGGTTGCAAAATTTCATGAAAAATTTCCCTTTTCTAGTACGGACTTTCAAAATAAAAGGACACCGAATTTTTTAAAAGAGTTATAACTATATATAATTTTTTGGATTTTTAGCATCATTTGTGAATGAGCACATTGATCTAAAATGATATAAATTTTGATTTTTTTACTTGTGCATATGTGGTATTTGAATTAAATTTTTAGCTTCATAGTATTTAAAGCATACCATAAGAGGATTTCGGTATCAAAACCCCATTTTTCTACCACTAAATTTAAAAAACCGAAGGCACAGTGTGATTTTGGTACCAAACCCCCATTTCTCCACTACTCAATTTCAAACACCGATTGATGCAGTTTTATAAAGAAATGTCTGAAATTAAAATATGTACTTGATCGCATAATTATCCACACAAATGTGGAAAGTCATATATATATATATATATATATATATAAGCATTTCTTCAATGTCGAATGTGACATGTCTACGAATTAAAAATTTAAAAAAAGAAACATATGCCAAAACATTGTTATATTACGAAAAGAGGCAACAATTATGGATCTTTTGTTTAGCCGTTTAGTTAATTTATTACAAAAAACAAAAAAAATAAAAAATTAGTCATTTGCACGTGACAAACACAGAAGTCACTTTCAAGGTAAACTTATCAAATACTTATTTCAGTGAAACCTCAAAGAATATTTTAATGGGACTAAATTTAAAGGGTTATTTATTTGGTTTTTCTTCAAAAATATTAAGTAGTTTATGTTTTATTTAATTTTAATCACTGTCGCGTGTGACATGCCGTAAACGATTTTTTTTCAATTGTGCTTTTATTTTTCAATTTTTAAACTCTTGATGTAACTAGACATAGGAGTACAAAAGATGATTAATAATTATTTTAAATATATTCAATTGCTTAATTCACAAAATTTGTTTGGAATCTTTGTTTCGATTGTATTATCCTATTAAATACAATAGTGTAAAATTTGTTGTTGGTAATTACCATTTAAAAATTAAATTACACTATTACATTTTTGTTTCATATGTTTTTAAAATGTTGCGTTTAGAGAGAGGCTCTCTGAGGGAATTCGTATGTAGCTTGTTCTTGTTTTTTTTTAAATTAAAAATAGAAAATTCATTAATACACTACACATAGGGTGTTCATAATTAAAAAAACAAAAAGTGTATGTGATACACAAATACATGATATAAAGTGTTGTGAATGAAGCAAGTATGTATATTTATTCCCACAACAAAAAATAAACAGGAACAAGTATATTCCCATTACATATGTTTGCAGTTCGATTTATTTTTCTTGCTGTCGTTTTGCTATTAAAATATACAAATAAATATATTTTAGAAAAAAATTATTTTATATCTACTGTAACGTCCTTACACAATTTATGTGATATAAAAGCTTGTCGTGAGATTTATCTGTTTAGATATCTACGATAAGCTTGTGTCTCAATATAAATTGTGCAATGATGTTACATTAACGTTGATAGTTACAATTTAAAAAGAAAAGTTAATGTTATTTTTTCAGCGCATTTAAATGATAGCTTTGATTTTAAAGTAGTTTTTTTTCTATTTTAATTTATTGTAAATAAAATTTAAATTTTTATCTCAATATTTATTTTTTATTTGACGTGTGTGAAATGGGTGGGAATTATTGATGTGCAAACATCTATACGCTAGGGGGTAAAAATCTTATGCACAATGCAATCACAACTTTTTAAGTAAGATCGTAAAGCGTTATCATATCGGTGTGAGCTATGTATGAGTGTATTAGTGTAATCATACGAACAGCAAGAAGTACAGAGAAACTGAACAGCTGCATAGAAATACACTCAACCGAATTTCAAAGCATACCTTCAGGAGCAATGAATGTTAATTTAAATTAAAATTGCTTGTGAAGTATAATAGTGTTGCCAGTGTGGATAATTTTGCTAAAAATTTGAAAAATATGAAATAAATAAAATAAATATACAATTTTAAATAAAAGAGCGTTTTAAATGTCAAATATTTGTTTAAAAGATATGTCTTTATAAAGAATTTATAATATTATATTATAACATAACTTCATTACGTACTGTTGCCTTGCACTGAAGCTGGTGCACGACAATTGGGTAACAATCTCCATCTCATGCCAATTATTATAGATGGAGATTTTAATACAAATTTTGTCAACCTACAGTCGCAAGCTTTATCAAAATTTTTATTTGACATTTTCCACTTGCATATGAGCAATTCTCCACAAACACCCACAACTAATAATTACACTACTATATAGATGCAGTTTTCCATAGATTCCAGTAGAGTTAAAAATTTATATATATCTTATTTTAGTTACCATAAGTCAATATTAAAAAATAATATTTCATTATTAGATGTTTTTACATCTCGCCTGTAATCGGGCTCACATTGTTTTTTTAATTGAAATTTTAAATTTTGTGAATTCATTAAGAAAATTAAAGCATTAATAAAAAGAATTCAAAGGGTAGCGTTGGCTGAAGTAGTTAGCACGTTGACTACAAAACAAAAGGTCCTGGGTTCAATCCCTGTATCCTACAGTGATTATATAACAACACCACGCATTTTTCTGATGTGCATTAGTGTCCCTCTGTATCAATTGTTGTAGGAAAGTTCAAGTGATGAAGACATAGTCACTGGTCACTGAACTATACCAACTTCATCAGTTACTAATCCTAATGTAATATCAGAGGGCCCTCCTTCGTCGGTATTGTGTAGCAGAATCATCGGCGAAGTAAAATAACGAATAAAAATGGCTACTAAACACAGCTTCAAAAATTTAATGCGCCTCATTGAAACCATGCAACTCTGCATTATAACGTGCAAAACGTGGAGTTGTAACAGAAAACAGATTTCCTCTACCTCTTCCTTCACCACCTGTCTTCTCTCTCACTATCCCTTTCCTAAAGAAGGTAACACCTATAAGTATTAGTAGGCATTCATTGCCTGAGTGTTACGACTCCTTAAAAAAAATTCTTTTGCTTTTTAATACAAATTCTGAAGCAAACATTTTTACTTACTGCCAGTTTATAGCAGACAAGTAAAAATTCTCTTCTGTTAATTTATATGGAAAACAAAAAAAATTTGTGATATTTTTGTTTTAAATATAAACAGCCAAGAGAGAATTTTTATTTGTCTTCTATGAAGTGGCAGTTAATTGAATTACTTCCAGGATGCATAAATTTTTTTTGCATTTGTCTTCTTTTTTTTTTACAATTATCAAATAAAAATATTTGATAATTTCTCTTGCTTTTTCATTTTAGTTCTTATATGATATTTGCCGGCAAAAAAAATTTAAATGAATTTGCTAAATCTGGAATGGTTACTACATCAACACTGATAAGGCACTTAACAGCGCAGAAAATTGTCGGCCATTACGTTGTTAGAATAATTAATTTTTCTTGCATTCTCTGGCGTAAAAAAAAAGTTTTAATATAAAATCAACCATGAGAGCAGTTTCATACTTCATTATCATTCATTTGCTACAACACATAAACATATGGCCCAAGTTAACTCCAGTTTAACTGAACACTTCATAGCGAAGACTTAATTCCAAGTGCTGGTGTTTTTTCTTTCTTCTTCTTGCTGCTACGCACAATATAACTCTCTAAGAGTACAATAATTCGTACTCGCACTCTTACTTATGTATATGTATGTGAAGTTATCAGTAGCAGTAGATATAACAGTTGAGTTGCTTGTTATGGTCATTAATAATTTATAGTGTTTGCCTTTGTTTTGTTATGCACTGTATAGTGTTTGCTAAAATATGTCTTTTTTTATCTAAGTGTGTGCTGCTTGCTTCCTACGTACTTACTTTCATGTTGTGCCATTCGCATTGTATGAATAAAATACAAATAAAAAATATATATAAAAAAACTTACATTTTATAGAGTAAAAGATTTGAATCTTTAATTTTGTTTCCTTCTACTAAAAAGAAATACTTCGCAATCAGAACAAAACCCAATAAACATTTCAACATTTTAATCAAAGTCCATTTAAGTTGCTGTTTGTCAGTGCATAATTTAACTTTGTTGAAATAAAAGAAATTGCAAAATGGGTGGTGCAGAAGAAGTTTTTTTTCTGTTTGTTTATTTTTGAAGGACGCATAATGGAAAAAAGGAAGATTTTCTTTATTATTTGTTTTTTTTTGTCATGTGATAAAGTTTTCGGAAAAATATAAAACCCTTGTTTTTTATGATTTAAGATTGTATTATACGTTTAAGGCTAAAAGAACTTTGTTTACTCTATTTATGTAAAGTAAAGTAAAGTAAAGCCTTTTTACGTTTTAGTTTGCAGTGACGTCAGGGTTTTTTACAATTAGCAGGAAATGTTAAAAGAAAGAGATAGAAATATATTTATGTACTGCTTACTTTTGCTTCCACTGGGTGATAAGTCTTAACACTGTTAATAATAAAAATTCTGCCTGACTGCCTGACTGCCTGCCACTAACGTTCATTCGTTAGCCGCAAAATGTCATTAATCAATTTCCAGATTTGCCGGATATACAAAAAAAAAATTAATAATAATTTACATGGCTGACAACAAAATGGAGAAAAATAATATTTCACATTCGTATGTCTGTGGTGAATGAATGTATGTGTGTATGTGAGTATTTCGTGTGAAAAAATATTAATATTAAAAATTTTCCTTAAATTTTGCTTTAGACATCTGGGGTTTAACTTAAAAATAAAATAAAATAAACAGCAAACGAATGGTAAATTCGTGTGTAGCGTTAAACCAATATTATAATAATTGTCATTATAAATAATGTTACTAAATATGCCCCAAAGGAAAATAAATAATTCAGTTTAGAAATGTGGGGGGTAACAGACAAAATTCCGTGTGTGTATTTGTAAAACAAAGGATTCGTAAACAACAACCATTATTACATTCCAAGTGCACACACACACACACACACACACAAATAAACATTGACAAAGAAATTATAAGTCTCACTGACTTCTGGGAAAACATTATACTATACAAACATAACATTATTCCAGTTAATTCAATATTGAGTCTGAACATAATGTTTTATAAGCGTATTCCATGTAAAAGATTACAAATAGTTTTGAAACAGAAAAACAAATAAACAAATTTAATGATTTCTCTCAATTAAAGCTGAAATTTTTAGCTATCAGCAAAATTTAGTTGAGAAAAAAAAACACAAACAAAACCTAATCAATTGTTACATTAGAATAAATTTGAAAGCACGAATATTATGTAAAAACAAATATAAACAAATGGAAAATTAAAACAAAAAAAATATTAACTTACTTGTCAGGAACAGCAGTAGTGGGTACATTTTTTTAGTCACGCACGCCAGCAACAAATTACAGAGTTCATGTTCTTTCAGGCGCTTGTACAGGACTTTGTGAATACAACAACAAAAAATATATAATTTCAGACCAATTTCAAAAATAATTTTAGGACGTCAAAGAAGATTTTTCGTTTCGAAATCAGCTGCCTTATGCCCTAATTCAGTAAGAAGATTTAAGAGATTTTTGTTTGAAAAGTCCTCGGGCTTGAATTCTCTAAATTATTTTCCTCAAAAATGGTTATTGTCTTTGATAATGAAAAATAAAAATATTATTACCATTTTTTTAAAACATAAAAATTAAATTAAAGTTTTAATTTTCAATTTATTTGCTGGTGGTTCAGCTTGGTCTATATGCATTGCATTGTTAATAATAGACCAAGCTGAACCACCAGCAAATAAATTTCAAATTAAAATATAATTATATTATTATAGTATTAATATATATATTATATATTATTATATATATTATTATAAATATGTTGAATAATAAATTTCTTAAAAATTAAATTAAACTATTATACAATAGTTTGAAAAATATATGAAAAAATATATGTTTGATATAATGTTTGGAAAAAAATCATAAAGCCAATACACGAATCTTCTAGCATAGACAATAAAAAATAATTGTTTTAAAGAATCGCAACTAAGTCTTTTTTAGTCCATAGACAAGACAATACAATCGCCTAACAGAATTAGGGTATTAGTTCACTTGAGAAAAGCAAGTCAGTTTTCACTTCAATTCGTTTAAAAATAACTGGTCGTTTTTGTCTCACCTGTAGTAGAGTAGAGAATAGACAATGCAAGTACAGATCAATAGAGAGAAGAGAAATTGAATTAAATTTTTCGTTTTACAACTCTGCTGTTGTGTTTTTTTTAATAATTTTCTAAAGCATTATTGCAGCGTTATGTTAGGAACACAATTGGGACGAACGACGAATTTCGTCCACGTCGACGAATTCGTTGATAAGCATTCGCTGCCCAAATTCGTCGTGTGAAGCACAATAACGACGAATTTACTCACCGAATTCTTCTCTCATATTTGATAAAGTTGGTTGTTGTGTGTACAAAAACTGAGAAAGAGAGAGAGAATTTTCTCTCAATTTTGTTTTTTCGTCGTGCGTCGGCGTACAAAATAGAAATAAATCTATCTCAGAGTTCGTCACGCACGACGAATTTCGTTGTACGGCGGTGTTGTGTTCATTTTCATATGCACAAATGTGTGAAATTTGGACAGAGTATGTAGAACTTTTTTCGCTACAACAATAAATACACACAGAGTTAAAAACTAAAGGGTGTTCCAAAACGAGCAACGAAAAATTTTAAAATCCATGAAATTTGTAAAATTAGTATATTTTTGTATAGACTGCAACAATTAACACTAAAATTAAAAAAAATTTTAACTA
The DNA here is from genome assembly GCA_905220375.1 of Tachina fera. Taxonomy (NCBI): domain Eukaryota; kingdom Metazoa; phylum Arthropoda; class Insecta; order Diptera; family Tachinidae; genus Tachina; species Tachina fera. Next base: position 186,714,718 of record LR999963.1, read on the forward strand.
AAGGGTGTTCTATCAGTTAATGCAATTTTGACTATGTAATTTTGACAACTTGCTGCATCTTGGAAACCGTAAGAGTGAAATTCCTAAAATTTTAAAAAACGGTAAAACTAAAAAATCCCAAAATTATAAAGTCTCCTTTCAAAAAAAAAAATCGCCAAAAATTAAATAAAAAATCGCTAAAACGAAAAAAATTGCCAAAATTTAAAAAAAAGTTATAATAAAATAAGTCGCAAAATTCGAAAAAATCGTCTAAATGAAAAAAAATCGCCAAAATGAAAAAAAGCGCCAAAAACCGAAAAAAATCGCCAAAATGCGAAAAAGGCGCCAATAACAAAATAATTGTTCATATGAAAAAAAATCACCAAAATTAAAAAAATCGCCAAAAATTAAAAAAAAATCAACAACCGAAAAAATCGCCAAATGAGAAAAAAGGTGTCAAAACCAAAAAAGCGCCTAAATGAAAAAAAAATCACTAAAATTAAAAAAGCCAGAAGCCTAAAAAATCGCCAAAAGGAGCAAATAAGTGTCAAAGCTAAAAAATTGCCAAAATGAAAAAATAAACGCCAAAAACCGAAAAAAATCGCCAAAACTCGAGAAAGATGCCAAAACCGCCAAAAAATTACATAGCTAAAAAAATAGTCTAAATGAAAAAAAAAACGCCAAAGTTAAAATAAATCACCAAGACGAAAAAAAATCGCCAAAACTAAAAAAAATTTCAAAATTAAAAAAAAATTCGCCTATATGAAAAAAAACGCCAAAATTAAAAAAATTACCAAAATAAAAAAAATCACCATATTAAAAAATCGTTTGACGTTTTCACCAAAAAAAAATCGCCAAAACGAGAAAAAAAAGTGCCAAAACTAAAAAAGCGTAAGTAAACGCAAAAAACCCCAAAACTAAAAAAACAAAAACGTTTAAAACCGAAAAAACCCACAAACGAAAAAATGCCAAAACTATATTTTATATAGGCTGAAGCTCGTATTGAATTACATATCTCGTGTCCGTACGGAACCCTTCGTGCGCGGGTCAAAGTCGCACTTCACTGAATTTATAATTTTTCAGATTGTTCAGATTTATTCATCACGTCTAGTTTTTGAGATTTTCTCATTAAAATATGATTTTCTCATTGGAATATTAAATACATATTTATTATGATATATAAACTTTAATCATTACTGGCCAGTCACGATACCATCACTTTATCATTAGGGAATACTTTCAGTGCTGATTATTTGGGTCATGCCGCTTTGATTTACATAATAATCAAACTATTTGTTTATATTAAAATAAACAAGAAGAAAGAAACTTCACTAATTTCTGAGTGCCGAAATATGATGACAACTCATTTTCAAAATATATGTAATTGGAATAAAACAAATTTGCATACATAAACTAAAAAAATATTTTTCAAATAATTTCTTAATCAAACTGAAGTTCAAGTATTTTAGAATTTTTATTATACAAAAAAAAAAAATTCATTTTATCTTCAAGTATTTCTAATTCTGGCAAAACATCAATGAATTTAAACGGAAGTGAGCCAAATGACTGGATGGTATGTGACTAAAAAGTTGTCTAGAACAATTTTAAATATAAACAGCAGCCTTAGAATATTAAATTCAGTAGTGATTGGTATGCAATGAAAGTGGTAAACTCTTGGAACTAGTTTCGAATTTTTTGCTCCTTATATTTAATTAAGTAGAAAGTAGCACAGATTTCGTAAAACTACAACCCTAAATTAATTAAAGTTTAATTGCATGAAAAACACATTTTATCTTTATTAAAATAATTTACTATACATTCATCAAACCAATTACAGAAAATAATAAAACTTAAATTCAGTTTGGAAAGCAAAATTTAAAAAAACCTGTTAAAAATTTTTCTATCTACTTGGGCTGGGAGAGTTGTTAACATAAGCATTGAACATGAATTTTTAATTAAATGTAATATGAGAAATGCCTTTATTAAATAAGCAATTACACTCAGGGAAACGCTGCAACTTAAAAATAAGAAAGTGTCACATTAATTTAATAATTTTCAATATAATATAAAATGTTTTTTGAGATACTTAAAAATAGCGAAAACTAAATAAATTAATAAAATAGAAATAAATTAAAATAGAAATAAATAATAGAAATAAATTAAAATAGAAATAAATTAATACTGTAAACTAATATTTTTCCATATTGAAATAAGAAACTTCAACATGACTAGACTTTCGTTAATATTTCTTATTAATTCAATATGGTTTTTATTGATTTCAAGCTGTTTTTTCCCTGTTTTTTTTTTCAATATAATATAAAATGTTTTTTGAGATACTTAAAAATAGCGAAAACTAAATAAATTAATAAAATAGAAATAAATTAAAATAGAAATAAATAATAGAAATAAATTAAAATAGAAATAAATTAATACTGTAAACTAATATTTTTCCATATTGAAATAAGAAACTTCAACATGACTAGACTTTCGTTAATATTTCTTATTAATTCAATATGGTTTTTATTGATTTCAAGCTGTTTTTTCCCTGGGTGTACATATTGATTTTTCCTCGGTAAATTTTACTATTACTTTCTTTTTTCTCTTTTTCTATTTACATTCATATTAACAGGAAATTAGTTATGTCACTCTACCATAAAAGAAATATTAAAAATTTGCTGCCTACTTTGAAGCCATAAACAATTTTTGTTTATCTAATTTTGTTAATGCAAAGCTTAAACAGTGTGGCCAGATCTAAAAAACTACAGTTAAAACGGTTATGAAATTAGTTTAACAAATGCAAAATATTTGAAAATTTTTTGAAAGACTTGGTACAAGAGTAAAATAAAAAAAAATAATTCTTCAACGACAATTTACTTTTCACTCGTCTGCTTGTGAACAAAACTAAATGATACTTAAGTGAATAATTTAGTTTTTATTCCTAATATAATTCTATGCCAGATATACATTAAAAGCCTGTCCTATGATGTCAACTAGAAACGTTCAATGATTTACTTTTTTGAAAACAGAAACAAATTTTCTAATTTTGTTATTGTTTTCAATATAAGCTTTTGATCGAACGTTTTGCATCGGCAGGGTGGGTCAGACCCTAAGTATTTTTTTTATGAAATTAGCTGAAGGAAAATATTTTCATTTATCAATAGCACGCCTGGAGCAGCAAATCAGATTAGAATAAATTCAGTGAAGTGCGACTTTGACCCGTGCACGAAGGGTTCCGTACTGGCACGAGATATGTAATTCAATACGAATTTTAGTCAATATAAACTATAAATTTGAAATTTTTTTTTCGTTTTTGGGTTTTTTCGGTTTTAAGCGTTTTTTTTAGTTTTGGTGTTTTTTGAATTTATTGGCGCTTTCTGAGTTTTGGCACTTTTTTTCTCGTTTTGGCAATTTTTTTTTTTTGGTTTTTGAAGTTTTTTTGATTTTGGCGATTTATTTTATTTTGGCGATTTTTTAATTTTGGCGTTTTTTTATATATAGCTGACTTTTTTATTTTGGCGATTTTTTCGGTTTTTGGCGTTTTTATTTAATTTTGGCAAATTTTTTAGTGTTGGCACTTTTTTTTATCGGTTTTTTAATTTTAGCGTTTTTGTAATTTTGGTGTTTTTTTCATATAGGTGATTTTTTTTTTTGGTTTTGGCGATTTTTTCGGTTTTTGGCGTTTTTATTTCACTTAGGCAAATTTTTTAGTTTTGGCATTTTCTTTAATCGTTTTGGGGATTTTTATCGCTTTTTGGCGTTTTTTTAATTTGGTGTTTTTTTCATATAGGCGATTTTTTTTTGTTTTTGGCGATTTTTTCGGGTTTTTGCGTTTTTATTTAATTTTGGCAAATTTTTTAGTTTTGGCACTTTTTTTTATCGTTTTGGGGACTTTTATCGGTTTTTTGCGTTTTTAAATTTTTGGCGATTTTTTTAATTTTGGCGATTTTTTTTCATATCAAAAATTATTTTGGTTTTGGCGCATTTTTCGCGTTTTGGCGATTTTTTTCGGATTTTGGTGTTTTATTTTCATTTTGGTGGTTTTTTTTTAATTTTTTGCGATTTTTACGAATTTGGCGATTTATTTTAGTGCTAGAAATTTTTTTTAATTTTTGACGATTTTTTCGGGTTTTGCGATTTATTTTGGTTTGGCGATTTTATAATTCTCGGATTTTTTAGTTTTATCGTTTTTGAAAATTTCAAGAGTTTATCTCTAACGGTTTCCAAGATCTAGCAAGTTGTCAAAATTATATAGTCAAAATTGCATTAACTGATGGACCACCCTTTGATATAAAGTTTTTAATATTTTAATGTTTATTGTTGTAGTCTAATATAAAAATACACTAATTTTACATATTTCAAGTGTCAATATACGTGTGTATATACAATTGTGTGTATGTTACATGGGATTTTAACATTTTTCGTTGCTCGTTCTGGAACACCCTTTAATTTTTAATTCTCCTTCTCTGTCCAAATTTCAGGTCCGTAGCTCTTACGGTTCCTGAGAAAATAGCGTGTGACGGACAGCGTAGTGAAAACAATAGGATTCCTTTTTTCACATTGGGTGTACGGAACCCTAAGAACTGCCAAAAATGCTTAATGCCAAAACAGTCAATAAACGTTTGCTAATGTCTGATTTTTTTAGGAGCGTACTTTTAAAATAAAGTACAGTTTTTTATCATTTTACTCAAGAGCAACTCTGATTTTGACTACTTTGAAAGAAAAAACAAAATGTAAAACAAGCAATTTTACACGGCATAAAATAGCTAATAAATTTTTTATTGCTTATCCCCCCAAGAGATTGGAATCTTTTGCCTCACACTAAGCTTAACAAAATTACAAAATTAAAAAAAAAATACTAAAACAAGTAAGTTTTTTTCATACAACAATCACATTCATTGAGGTTTCTGTGAGGAGTCCTTCTCCCTCGTTTGACCTCATGCAACTCCCATTGCCATTCCCTATCTATGTTCATTTATCTTTTCAAACTTTTAAAGTTAAAAACAAAAATAATAATAAAAGTTGGCTCTTTAAGTGCGAGTATAATGCCGGGATACTCAGCGTCCTTGGTGGCATTTTGCTTATCTAAAATCTAATTTCCTATTGCTGTGTCTGTGAGTGGCCATCGCAAACTAACCAACCATATAATTTTGTATATTCAAAACATTATCGGGGCGGCAAACACACACAAATGATGTTAAAATGTATGCGTCATTATTTAGCCACGCGCTTTTTATTAGGAAAATTTCCATTACAAATAACAATATTGTTGTACATAAATTATAACCCTTATCACAGTGATGAAGGAAGAAATGAAGAAAAAAATTAAATAAAAGTTGCAAGTTTTCTAAAAGACATCTTGACGTTTCTAAATATATTTTTTATTAACTTAAGATGAAGCATAAAAAACCTGGAATTAGGGGGCGAAAATGTAACCTTAAAGAAACTTGCTTAATTTTAATGTATTTACATAAATACGTACATACACACATACATATATAATAAATAACAAATTTAATACCGTTCAACAATGTTTTTTTTTGTTAAATGTTTCTTCTGAAAAACGGGGTTTTTTGCTAGATTTTCGGTTCTGATATGGGTTTGATTTTAATTGTTCGAAAACAAACAAAATATACTTTACAAAGATTCAAATATTTTTTTGTTAAGAATACTTTTTTGTAGTTGCAAATCATTTAAACAAAATACCATTTTCAGAATAGACCTGATTGAAAGTTTTTTGCTCAAACGTTAGTGGCAACACTGCACAGGAACTAAGCAATAATTAGTCTTGGTTTTGACACAAACCAATAATTAAACTCATCTTGTATAAATTAGACTTGATCGAGCTTGTTCAGTCGGTCCAGTAGGTAGCTCATCTCAGACACAATCCTGTTATCAAACACATTTAAATTACATGGATTTAATCATGGGTTTATGTCTAAAATAGACTTGAATTCAAATCTTTCAGTAGATCGTTTTAGACACAAACCTTTTATCAGACCCATTCAAATTACATGCGTTTCATCATAGAGTTGTGTCTAAAATAGCTTTGTATTGACCTCTTTCTTTAGACACAAACCTTATATCAAACCTATTTGAATTATAAGGGTTTGATAAAAAGTCATATATTTGTTGTTGTAGCGCCAAAAGTTTTAAATATTCTGTTGAAAGTTTCATGTCCGTAGCTCTTATGGTTCTCGTGAAAACAGCCTGTGGCAGACAGATCTTTTTCATACCCTCAAGAGCGATAATTTTACCATGCTGACTCTCTTTCACTCTCTCTTGGAGTATCTAGCAGGGATGGACAACAGAAAAACTTCATTGGAGAACGCACCCTGTATTTAATTTTCATTGTAAAATTTCATTTTATATTAAAACGCAAAACAAATTTTAAATTATAATGTGCAACAGCAAAAACAATCGCATCAATTCTAATTATAAAAACCATATAGACTGAAAAATTTTAAAACCATTATTGTCAAAATTTGCCTGCAATTTCATTGAATTTTTGAGTGTGAAAAAATGCCATTGCCAGCTCTTCCAAGTTATTGTTGTAAAACAAGCATTTTTATATACAAATGTACATACCTTTATGTGTATATTAAATACATTATTTATGAAAATGAAATAATACGTATTAACACAGCTATAAACATGCTATTATGTGGATGAAATTTTAAAATGCAGCATCACTTTCATAATACTTTTGTTTATAGAAATATTTTCTTTTTTTTTAATTGAAATGAAATTTCCGGAACGAAAACAAACAGCAGATCCCAAATATGACTGGCATTTTTATGTAAAAAAGAAAATTTTAAATTCACTTGCTGTGTTATTGATTTATCAAAATGATAAGAATATTAAAAACAATACGTAATAATTAATGATACAAATTTAAAGTTTTTCTTTATTTTATTATTTTGTACAAATATTTAAGCCCTTTTTAATTTATTTTGTATAGAAATTACTTAATCATTCATGGTTAGACTTGTTCGTCGTATGTATGTATGTATGTATGAATGCATGTACGTGTTATTTGGGTGATTTGGTTGAATAAACACAAAAAATAAAACACAAAACGTTAAACTCAACTCAACAAATATATATTTTTTTTTTGTTAAACAAAATTATGAAAAATTTTTTGTTTGCAAGCAAGCAAGTATAAACAAAAAGGAAAAGGTATAAAAAATATATTTATGTATGTATGGACTTATGTAGGTTTATATATTTTTCCAAACATAAATGTTTCATATTTTGTATATTATTCTTTGTTTTTGTTTGCAATTTAATCCCTTTTAAGCTCGTAATAGTTTAAAGTTTTCCATGTTAAACTCAAATTAAACGGGGTGTGTATGTGCCTCTCTCTCTCTCTGTGTGTGTGTATATATTCTGGGAATGCTTTAGTTTGTGTGTGTGTGCATGCAGGTGTGTACATTTGTTTTTTTATAGATGTACTATAATTCATAACTGTATGGGTATTTGTTTTATCGGGAGCTGATGTTGTGTTATAACACTTTTAATGTAAAAATATCGTGTGAGGAGACTAACGCACAAACACATTTACGTATTCAATGTATTATAAGTTGTGTGTGTGTGCGTGGTAGAGTTAGTGAAACAGGTATCCCGTGCCAAAGAATAATTGTGATCCTTTCCAGGGAAATTTGAGAATTAAACATGTATTTGATCTTCTGAATTGTGGCTCGAATTAGAATAGAAGTAAAACAAATAATTAATTAAATTCCTTAATATAAAGAGTGATTATTTAAAAGCCTGATAGAAAAGTAGAGGTTGACTTTCAAACGAAATGTCAAAATGTGCTAAATTTTTTAGAGTTCCGAACACCAAAGGTGAAAAGAAATTCTATTGTTTTGGCTACACCCACGACGAGAATCAGAGCGTATGTGTTGGTATGTATTTAAAATGCCATACACCAAAGGTGAAAAAGAACCCTATTGTTTTCGCTACGCTGTCCGTCTGTCCGTCACATGCTGTTTTCTCAGGAACCGTAAGAGCTACGTACTTAAAATTTGGGCAGAGTATGTAGAACCTTGGCCGCTACAACAACAAAAACATGCGAATTAAAAATTAAAGGGTGTTCCAAGAGGAGCAACAAAAAATGTTAAACGAAAAAAATTGCCAAAACTAAAAAAAGTTTTCTAACACTAAAATAAATCGCTTAATTCGAAAAAATCCCCAAATGAAAAAAAATTGTTTTTATGAAAAAAAATCGCCAAATTTAAAAAAATCGCCATAATTAAAAAAATCGCCAAAATTAAAAAACGCCAAAAATCGGCAAAACGAAAAAAAGTGTAAAGACTAAAAAAGCGCTTAAATGAAAAAAATCGCGAAAATGAAAAAACGCCATAAAACGAAAAATCGACAAAACTAATAAAAATCGCCTGCATGAAAAAAAGTCGCCAAAGTTAAATAAAACCACCAAAATAAAAAAATTGCCAAAACGCGAAAAAATTGTCAAGACTAAAAAATCGCCAAAATTAAAAAACGCCAAAAACCGAAAAATCGCCAAAACTAAAAGAATGGCCTATATGAAAATCACCAAAATTAAAAAAAAATCGCAAAAATTAAAAAACGCCAAAAACCGAAAAAATCGTCAAAACGAGAAAAAAAAGTGTAGAAAATAATAAAGCGCCCAAATGAAATAAAATAGCCAAAATAAAATTAAATCTGCAAGATTAAAAAATAGCCAAAATTAAAAAACGCTAAAAACCGAAAAGTCGTCAAAACGAGAAAAAAAGTGTCAAAACTAAAAAGGCGCCTAAATGAAACAAATCGCCAAAATGAAAAAACGCCACAAACCAAAAAAAATCGCCAAACGCGAAAAAAACGGCAAAACTAAAAAAATATTTACATGAAAATAAGTCGCCAAAACGAAATAAAATCTGCAAAATTAAAAAAAAATCACCAAAATTAAAAAACGCCAAAAACCGAAATATTGTCAAAACGAGACAGAAAGTGTCAAAACTAAAAAAACGCCTAAATGAAAAAAAATCGTCAAAATGAAAAAAACACCAAAAACCGAAAAATCGACAAAACTAAAAAATCGCCAATTTTTTAAAAATCGCCAAAAATGTAAAAAAGGCCATAAATATTAAAAAAATCGCCAAAACTAAAAAAATCGCCAAAAATTAAAAAACGTAAGAACCGAAAAAATCGTCAAAACGAGAAAAAGTGTCATAATTAAAAAAGCGAAACGAAAAAAATCCAAGAACTGAAAATAACGCCAAAACTTAAAAATATTATCAAAACCAAACAAACGCAAAAAACTAAAAAATATGCTAAAACTATATTTTATACATATAGGCTAAAGTTCGTATTGAATTACATATCTAGTGTCCGTACGGAACCCTTCGCACTTCACTGAATTTATTTAAATTTATTATTTATTTTTTTAATAAAATTGGTTAAATCTTGTAAAAAAATCATAGGAGCATATTCATAATCAAAGGAAAGTATAATTATGTTTAAAACCAGTGTTAACATACAAAATACTGGATCTCAACTCCTTAAAGTATACTTTCTTTTGACTATGAATATGCCCCTTTGATGAGAAATTACGCACAACCGGCTTGGATTTGATTAACTTCAGACAATTTTTTTTTCAATCACAATCATCATCATAATCATTAATGATCATTGCCTTGCATTTATTACTTTGAAAAGAAGAAAAAAAATGTTTGTAACGTTGCAAAACAAAATATTTTGAATGTCAAAGTCCATTAAGTTACTCGTATTAATAAAATATTATTTGAAATTAAGTAATCATTTGACTGACACTTTAAAGTGGCCATAATTATAATAACCATAAAAGCCACACAAAAATTAAAAGCCATAAACCGAAAGAAAAGTAACAAATAACCCAAAAATATCAAATGATATCGATGAAACAATTTTATGGCAAAGACCGTAATGAAATATGAGGCTAAAACTAAGGTTTGATGGTCCCCAAAACACAAACTTCAACCCAAATCTATGCATAGACCATAAAAATGTACGAGTAACAATAAAATACAAATGTAAAGAATATTGTGTTAAAAGCAATAAAATTTCGATTATGGCTTCATTATAGCAGATTTATTGCCTTATTGAAATCTCCATTTGGAATTTTAAAGGCCCCCACTAAAAGTCATTCATTATTTAATGTTCTTAAATGGATGAGTGAAGGAAAACAGTTGGTACAATTTCTAAAATTAAGTTATAAATATTTCGCAGGGCAATTGTGATTTCTGGTGAAATTAAGTGAAAAGTTAGAATAATTTATTTGAAGGATTTTAGTTAATCAATTAAAATTGGTACAGTATAATAGTATTAATAGAAAATTTGACACATTTCTTTCGTTCTTTTTTAGCAGTTTCTTCTAGATTTGTTTTTATTTTTGCTTAAGCCCAGATCTCGTTATCGGCATAATGCACCGATTTTCCTCACCTAACAACATTTAAGTCCCGAGTATTAAGTCAAAATGGTCTTATTTCTCATTTAGTTGAAAAATAAGAACGTCATTGCTCTATACTGCAGTGATAATAAAGCCATATGGACCAATTCGGGAATAAACGGAAAAGTAATGTTATTTTGGTTTATTACTAAAATATGCAATTGCAAGTTTTTTCTTGTGCAACGTATTAATGCGGAGGTAAGATATTTATCTGTTTCCAAACTTTTTATGAATTTTGGTCCAAATTTTTTAGGGTATATTTTTGCATATTTTGACTTTTAAAGCATATTTTTGCATAATTACAGTCTATCAACCATGTTTTTAGCATTTTTTTGAGTTTTAAAAGCATACTTGGCGCTTTTATATTTTGATAATTTATGGAATTGAGAAATTTTTAAATATTTCAATTGAACTGCAGTGAATTTTAATCAGAAGTAATTCATAGTTAGGCTCAAGTTCAGTAATTTCAATTCTTATTGAATGAAATATTTTAGACTTTAAGCTAAAGTCTAAGTTTAATTTTTCTTCTCTTCTTTAGAAACTCACATTAATTAATAAAAATATTTCATTCAATAAGAATTGAAATTACTGAACTTGAGCCTAACTATGAATTACTTCTGATTAAAATTTATAGAATTTTTATATTAATATGCTTACAAGCCATATCGAGCCTTAACCGCCAAACGATTTTTTTAACGATTGTCAATTATTTACGAATGCAGCAAATCAAAAAAAAAATTTTACGAATAGAGCTAATCAAAAATTATTTAAAAATTTCAATAAAAAAATTTAAGTACACGGTAAACTTTTTTGTTGGTTTTTGGTGATTTTTTCATTTATGGTTTTTTTAGGTTTTTGGCGTTTTTTTGGATTTTTTTTGTGGTTTGTTTTTCGGTTTAGCCTAGCAATTTTTCAGTTTTGAAATATTTTTTCATTTTCGCGATTTTATTTTTAAACTTTTTTTAGGTTTTTGGCGATTTTTATTTTAGATTTGATGATATTTTCATTTGTGGGATTTTCTTTTTAGGATTTTGGTTTTTTTATGTTTTTGACGTTTTTTAGTGTTGTCTGCTTTTTGTTTTTGGCGATTGTTTGATTTCATTTTGGCGATTTTTTGGGGAAATTTTTTTGTGGCGAGTTTCTTAAGTTTTGACGATTTTTTCACTTGAGGGATTTTTTTTAAATATTTTGGCGTTTTTTCCAGTTTTGTCTTTTTTTCGCCGTTGGAGATTTTGTTCGGTTTAGCTTTGGCGTTTTTTTAGTTGTTGCACTTTTTCGCTGTGGCCACTTTTTTCAGTTTTATGCGTTTATTTTTTCTTTTTTGCGATTTTTTTGGAATTTTTTTAATTCTAGTGTTTTTTAAAATTTCAAGAGTTTGACTATTACGCCGAGTACACATTGTGGCATTTTGTGACAAATATGGCAAAAACTAGTGGAAACGTTTGTCATTTCCGATACTTTTCGTTGTGTGGCATTACCACACAAACTGTTTACGCATCTGATGGAAAAGTATGAAAAACGAAAAAGAAAGTGGAAAAGCACAGAATGGTGTAAGAAAACCTCAAGCACCCTGGACGCATGACATGACGACACAGCTAATTCAGCTTGTGGAGGTTCGTGAGGCTATATGGAAACATATGTACAGTTAGTCGTTAGTTCTTCATGCACGCGAAATTTTTAAACCTACTTGAATCCTGCTTCCGTAAATTGGAAAAATCGGAAGGTGGTGGAAAAGACCGGAGTCTTTTTTTCTTATTATTGATAAACACACGGTGACACTATCCATTTGTATAAATATTAATTAAAGAACAATACTAAAAACAAAGTCTCAGAATGATAAAGCAAACGACACTAAATGTCATTATGTCAAAATTAGTTCTTGATGTAGACAACTTTACTGTATTACGGTTGGAAATTTCAAGTGTCTATATATAATTTTCTGTATATTACATTAGGATTGCAATATTTTTCGTTGCCCTCTTCGGAAAACCGTTTAATTTCTAACTTTCACATATTTGCTGCTGTAGTGGCCAAAAGTTTACATATTCTATGGACATTTCAGATTCGTGGCTCTAACGGTTCTCTAGAAAACAGCCTGTGACGGATAAACGGACATGGTAGCGAAAACAATGGGGTTCCTTTTCACCTTTGGTGTACGGTACCTTAAAAAGGACTGCAAAGCGGGGATCTGATGAGCTTAAGTTTGATAGTTTATTGTATTTATATTATATTTTCATTTCCAAAACAATTACAATATTTATAATAATAATAATTAATAATAATAACATAATTTATAATATTTATATTATTTTGAAGATAATATTTTTTGAGATTTAAGTGCATACTGAATATGCAAAAAACATTTTTTTAGAACGTATCTCTGGTTTCCTTGCTTATGGCTTCATTGCATTCAGCCGACAAAAATTGGCACACTGTATGCCTATACTCAAATCTCAGCTTAAATGTAGTTTATTATTTAATTATTAATTACTGCCCAAGAAAGATGCTAATGATACCCGTAAGACGTTTTTTCTTTCTTTAGAATTTTAAAACAAACTTATTGCCAAATGTTTTGTGAACTCTAAATGAATAATATTTTCTAAGTTTTAAAATACTAAACCATTAACAACAAACAAGATTGCATAAAAGCAGGGGAAAAAATCTTTCAAAGTGCCAATTGTAAGTCTTTTATTAAGGTTTCTTTTCTTTAATTCGAATGAAAACCATTAATTTCAATGACAAGTTCGGGATAAATAAATTTTCTTAGAACTATAAAATATTTAGGTTATCCTAATGATTTCTTCAAAAAGTTTTGCGGTCTTAAAAGGAAATTTTTGTATTAGGAGCTCTATATATACATAAATACATACATATATGTAGATAGATACACATACATACATATGTACATACATACATAGATATGTAGATATATTTAATATGGATATATATGTATGTACATGTATTACTGTTTACTACGGATGTATTTATAGTAAATTTTATACATATGTATGTCTGTATGTAGATTTAATCCCTTTTATGTATGTACATAAATTTATATGAACACGCTTGTATATATTTCATATGAAAACTAATGTCCGTACGAGCACGATGAGGATAAATGTGTTTTATTTTTTCTTATAAAATTTTTATTAAACATTTTATTTTATACTATAGATATATGTTTACATATACATACATATATAAATATATATATTTAATTTTTTTGGAACCAATGAAATGGAAAGAAACACGGTCATAAAATTGTAGGAAAAAATATAAGATTAATATACAGACACACACTCTCTCTCTCTCTCTGATATTCACTCCCACTCATACCAAAGCAAACCCGAAAACAAAATATTTATAAAGAAAATAAAAAGAAGTATAAAAGAATAAAAAAACATTATTATTAAATGAGAATATATGTATGCGAATGTTTCTATCTATGTCGGTATACAAATATATGAACGTAAATAAGTGTGTGTTTATGTGCATGTATGTATGTGTGCATGAAATGTAAATTAAGAAAATCCTTTCAAAGACTATACAGGGGTCGTTCTATGGGAGTCCATTTAACAAAAAAAATCAAATAAGAGTTTTATATTCAGCTGATACGAATTTTATATACCCTACACTCAAAAAAAAAATAGGACATGTACTATTATTACGAACATTTTTTTCCTACATTCAAGTAAAAAAATTTTTAAGTTTAAGTACACTTTTAAACAAATCTAGTAAAACTTACTTAATATGAATAAAAAATAAAAACTTCATATCCTCAAAAATAGTTCATAAAAATACACAATAAGTTTCTCACATTTTAGGAAATGTTTACTGACTTAAAGGAATTATTTACTAAAAGTAAGAAAATGGTTATAAACTGAAGGAAATTTTATATTAAGGACTAGTCTTAATCTTAAATCAAAAAAAAAACTTTAGTAAATGAATTACTCCTGATTAGTTCATGAAATTTTACTTACTTGAAAAAATGCAAAAAGGTATACTAAATTTAAGTAAAATGTTCACCAGTTTTAAGTATTTTTTTTGAACTATAGAATTTATTATTAATTTGCATTAAGCAAAAAATCTAAGTAAATTTTTCATATTTTCGAGGAATATTTTGAACTTGAAATATATTTTTTTGTAAATAAAATACATTTTTAAAACTCAATAATTTCAATGCTGCCTTGTTAGGCAATTGGTTAGAGTGCTTGCTTATCAATCAGAAGGTTGTTGGTTCAATACTTGTCTCCTCTCAAGGAATTTATATGTATGTATGGTGAATTATTATTAAGAATATAATATGAAGATATAATAAATAACGTATCATTTGGTACCAGAATTAAAGACAAAAAAAATTGGAAAATTTACAAAATTTGAGATCAAAGACAAAAATTTTTTTTTTTGCAAATTTCCCGAATTTTATGGGAAATTTTTACTTAATTTTAGGAAAATTTTACTTAAATATGAAAATATAATTACTATAAACCAGTTTATTAATGAACTAGAAATTTGGTAAATATTTTACTGATTTCAAGTAAAAAACTGCTTTGGCGGCATACGACAACTTTTTTTATTCAAATTTAGAAAATTTTCCAAAGTTTTACTTAATGTTTTTTTTGAGTTTACACAGGTACATACAGATGTACGAGTATTTTTGGCTCTCTTTTAGTTTATAGGGAACTATGGCTTCTTATATCGAACTAAAGAAATTTATTCTAAATTTTTTTTTTGTTGCCACAAATGTCTAAATAGTTTAAGAATATTATTACATCGTCTTTTCAGAATGTAAACCTGCTAACTCACTTGAAGTAAATTTTACAGCAGAAGAAAAACAAAATTGTTAAAATTTTCACATGTTTACATTTTTTTAATTTAATTTTTTGTTTAGCTCAAAAATAAACATAGTAGTTTTTTATGTGTAAACATCTATACGCTAGGCGGTAAAAATTTTTTTCACAATACCATCACAAATTTCGAGTAAGATCCGTAAAGCGTTATCAAATCGGTGTGAGGTATGTATGAGTGTATTAGTGTAATCATACGAACAACAAGAAGTACAGAGAAACTTAACAGCTGCATAGAAATATACTCAACCGAATTTTAAAGCATACCTTCAGGAGCAATGTTAATTTTAATAGAAATTGCTTGTGAAGTGTAATGTAATGTCAGTGGACATAGTTTTGTTAAAAAGTTGAAAAATATAAAATTAATAAAATAAATATAAACTTTTAAATAAAAGAGCGTTTTAAATGTCAAATATTTGTTTAAAAATTCTTTATAAAGACTTTATAATATTATATTATAACATATCTTCATTATGTACTGTTGCCTTACACTGAGGCTGGTGCACGACGACAATTGGGTAACAATCTCCATCTCATGCCAATTATTAAAGTCAAAAGCTTTATCAAAATTTTGCATATGAGCAATTCCCCACAAAGCCCTCACAACTAATAATCCCACTACTATAGATGCAGTTTTCCATAGATTTTTAAATACAGTAGAGTCAAGTATTTATATATCTTCTTTTAATTACCATAAGTCAAAATTAAAAAAAAAATTTATTAGTAAATGCTTACATATCTCCCCTGTGATCAGACTCACATTGCTTTTTTTCAATCTGTAGAGTCTTAAATTGAAATAAATACTTTTGCCAGTCCATGCATCATCTCTTTCGAACGGCATAAAAGTCTGTTTTGAAAAAAAAATGGATTTAGCAGGTTTACACTCTTAACAGACAACGATATTAACATTTTTAATATTTTTTGTTTCCAAAATAAATGAAGAGAAATTCATTATCATTCCAATACGCTTATACATATACATATATCGTTAAGTTAATACGAAAAGGCCCCAACTCATAATTTTTCGAAATCGATATTTTAACATATTTCGATAGACCATTACTAGATACACCTCCTCCAAAAAAATCAGATGAATATAACACTAAATTTTTAAAGTGTTTTTGTAATAAAAATTGCTTTTAAAAAAATTTTGTATCAATATTGCATTATTTAGTATTTTTCCTTCTCCTGTAAACTATTAAAAAACATGAGTTAGGGCATTTTCGTATTAATTTAAAGATAGATAAGATATTATCAGTCTTTGCCCTATTAATACCGACACAGAAAATTAAAAAAAAATAGCTACCCATAGTGATACTTAAGGCCAAATTTTGTAAATAGAAACGTTTTTTTCGTTGTAAAATTTGTATGGAAAAAATATTTTTTGAAACGAATTTTCGTTATTTTTCATACAAATTTGAAACGTTTAGAAACGAAATTTTTTTCAAAACCTGCTTATTAAATAATTTTCTCTTGCAAAACTCTGGCCAACAACTTTAAATAAATAATTGCACTCACACAGATACGTGGGGTCAAGTATCATGTATTTAACAATTTTGTCTCATGTTTTGGTTGCACTTTTTACGAAAATGGTCCATAGTGCGCCATTTAAAATGCATTTTATTTTGATGCTCAAGCTCTAAGGTAGTTTGTCTTTTTATTTCTCAGCAAATCTAACTTAGGGCAAAAAAATAAAATAAACTGAAGCATATAAAATCACACTTAAATTTAATTATGCACAAAAAAATTATTCCGAAAAAATGTGCCAAAAAATGTTTTTTTTAATAAAATTAATGCCCTAATTCTGTTCGACGATTGTATCGTATTGTCTATAGATGGAAAAAATCAGCAGTTGTGATTCTTTCAAACATTTATTATTTATTGTCTGTGCTAGAAGGTTCGTGTATTTGCTTTATTATTTCGTTCCAACCACTATATGCAACACATATTTTTTTCATATATTTTTCAAACTATTGTATAATACTTTAATTTAATTTTAATGTTTTAAACACATGGCAATAATATATTTATTTTTCATAATCAAAGACAACAACCATTTTTTAAGAAAATAATTTAAGTCTTAAATCCATAAGAAGGCTTAGGACGTTTTTGTTGGGAAATACTTTTGATATATTGTGTTTGAGTTCTCTTTAGGGACAAAGCACCCCCTAGTCTAATTATTTGATTTTATTGATGTATTTTTTTTTTTTGAAAAATAAATACTTTTGATGGCAAAATTTACTATCTAACTAATATTTATTTCAATATTTTATTTTTATTTAAAGCGTGTCACAATGATTACGAATTTAAAAAAAAAAATATTTTTATCTTAGGTCAGCACGTCTAGATGCATTCCGTTGCTGCTAAGCAACACATCAGTAGACTTCAGTAAACCACAATTAAAAAATCTTTAAAAAACCTAATCGGCCCACCTACTTACAATATAATTGTGCAATTTTTCTTATTGTTCAATAATATCGCCAATGTATATGTCATATTTGAGGGTGGCACAATATATTGACAAATATCAAAAGACTTTTGATTTTTATTGTACAATCAAGAAGACAATTGTGTAATTAATCAATGTTGTTTACTTTTTCACTGTCAAGAAAATTAAGCAACATATTCTTTGAAAATATTGTGCCATTTATCGCATAATATGTACAACAAAATATGCAATAATATTGTATAATGAATGGGCCGCTTTAGTAGCAAAAGCATAATTGTACAATCAAGACAATTGTGTAATAAGGTGGCAATATTGTTCGATGTTGTTAATTTTTCCACTGTCAGGAAAATTGGGCAATATTTTTTTTTTTTGAAAATATTGTGCCATTTATTGCATAATATAGATTAAAACAATCATAATATTTACAACAACATAAGCAATAATGTTGTTTAATGGATGGGCCGCTTTATAGACAAACTCTCAACAAATGATTGAGAATTACAAAACTACAATCACAGTAAGGTTTTTTAACTTATGTGTGTGTTGCTTAGCAGCCACAAAATGCATGTAGAACCAGTCAAAATTTTTATTTAATACTAATATTTTACCCTCACTGTACATACAAATATAAAACTTGTTCAAAATAATAACGAATTTTATTTATATAAATAAAGCAAAACGAAATCATCAGTAGCAGCAACATTTATTATTTTGCATTTATGAATATTACAAAAAAAAAGAAAACAACAACAAAAATTGCACAAAAAATATATAAATAAATTAAAACGGGAAAGAGAAAAACATTAAAAATATGAAGCCAATTGTAAATGAGTGTCAATTCAAACTTCAATATGCAAAAAATCAGCCAAAACTTAAAAACAGACGACAACTATTAAAAATATCAACATCATCAACAACAGCAGCAACAACAACAACAACAGCATCAATTATTAAAATATTAAGCAAGAAACGTATGTAAACATCCTACAACAACAACAACAACAACTATAGCCCAGAGAGAAAGAACGAAAAAAACCGGAAAAAATTACAACCATAAAAATTTGAACGACAAAAACATGTTATTAACTATAAATCACCAGAATTATCATCAACGCATAGGAAGTTTGATTAATATGCAGCTATTATTTCTCATCTTATTGGGTAAGTGAAATGCTAATAAATTATCAAAATAAGTGCTTACTTGAACATGTAAATTGAAAGAATGAGCACGAGCATGAGTGAAAGCGATTGAATAAGTGCTTTTGAAGATGATGCGAGTAATAATAATTTGTTTAGGCAAAGAACACAATTTTCTTTGCGTATGTATGTATGTATGTATGTATGTGCATTAGAGTGGCCGTTAATTGTATGGATACTTTTTTTGATGTCTTCTACTCTCAGCTCCCAATTCGGTTCAGTTTTATGTAAACAAAAATACAAAAAAATTTCATACCGATAAGTTGTGTTTTAGGGGGTACGTTCGGCCCTCAAAGTTGGCCTTCAAGCCCACTTTTCAATGTAATTTTTTGCATATGACTATCTTCTTAAAAAAACATTTTACAAGAATATGACATATGGAAATATTTTAGCTCTTCACGTCAACAACATTAGTCTCAAAGAAAGTTTTTTGATAAAATTATTATTTTAGAAAATAACCAACAAAACACCAAAAATTTTATTATGTTTATATGGAATCTACAACAATTGCATATATATACTAAATTATTTTATACACATACATATAGTCAAAATGAAACTAAACAAAATTACATTGAATATATGTATGGGCTTGAGGGCCAACTTTGAGGGCCGGATGTACCCCCTAAAACATATGAAATTTTTTGGAATTTATTTTTACATAAAAGTAAACCATTTTGGGTGGGGGGTGAGAGTAGAATAAATAAAAAAATAACGGCCACCCTAATATGCATACATACATATACATATGTATGTATAAATAGTTGACTTTTTTGTTTGTTCTTGTTTGCTATGACAAATACACTTTTGCACAAAATATTGCTGCGGGGAATTTGTGTAGATTTTTAATGGGACAAGTCCATGAGTTGTGAAAATAAGACAAGTCAATGTAGGACTTTTTGTATGAAGAAATTTATGTATGTCTGTACATATTTTGATTTACAAATTGTAATGTTTGCCAGGGATCATGTGAATTTGGATTTTTTTTATTTGAGATTTATGCCAGTGTATCATAAATTAATTGACCCGAATTGAGCCCTTTCAACTAAAATGTCATGTAAGATTGACCAGTAAGGGTCTAACCTAAATGAGAGCGTCAAGCGTTGCCTTAGCAGCAGGGTACTTATTTTCAGTATATCGAAGGCTTATATTCAAAAAGTGCTACCTGCTATTCTTGAACATTTTAGTAGACAAAATAAAACTGTTATTTTCTCGAAGTCCAAGAGCAATTACTGTATTTGATTTAGCATTAGTAAAAATAAGATGTCTTCTGTAAATGGTACTATTCATCAAAATTTAGTTATAACCCTTGCACTAAGAGAAAATAACAGTTTTTTGCGCTCTTCTACAATTTTCAAGTCTTGTATATAGCAATTTTTGAACATAAGCCCTCGATATATAAATACATAAAATATTATTTGAATATACTGAAAAGGCATAGACTGCTGCTAACGCAATGCTTGACGCTGGACTCCTAATTGGATATGTTGCATTTGCACTTACACAATACCATTTGCATCAAACACTGAATACCACCATGGTACTTTTGTGTACTATTCGAAACTGGAAAGCATTATGATACATCATTATTACTTTCTTGGTACATCAGAAAATGTTTTCCATTTTTTTTTTAATTTTACCTGATATCTCTTTTTTATTTTTTTTATAGCTATGCTATTTATTGCGCGATACAGCAGTTAGGACGTTATTTTCGCAACAAAATAATCGAAACTATTACAATTATAAATTTATTTTTGTTTTGATTTATTTGTTTTTAAAAGCATAGCACGAAAATAAACGAAACAAATTATTTGATTTTTAACCCCCGACTAAAAAAAGGTGTGTTATAAGTTTGTAGTGTGTGGCTGTTTGTCTGTGTGTCTGTCCGTGTCCACGTACAGGCCAAACGGTTGGACCGATTTTGATTTAGTTTTTTCTGTTTGAAAGGTGACTTGATCGAGAGTATTCTTAACTATGCTTGAAAAGAATCCTATCATTAAAAGTTCGTTTACTTTTTCGTATCTCTTCAGCCAACGCTGTTTTTATTTTTATTAAGCAACATCTATGTATATGTATTTTGTTCTTGATTGTGGAAATATTTGAAATAAGACTAGTAAGACTCTTAAAAAGTTATTGAGAATCATAACATACAAACATGACAAGTTTAAGGGCTTTAAACAAAAATCTTTACAAAACAAGAATTTTTATTCGATTATTTTTTTATTTTATTTTCCTTAACTTTTTATCAATTAGTTGTTGAACTAATACTACAATTTCCGTTATTAAATTTTTTAATTGAACTTTCGTGTTTTTTAATTAAATCTTTTTTTTACTTTTTTCTCTGTATTGTACGAGTATTATGACCGAAATCATTGTCACTACTTCTATGTCATATCTTATATTTTATTATCTTTCAAATGTGTTTATCCAATTAAGTGAATATTGAAAACTATTTGCTGCATTTTATTTCATTTCAAATTATTCTCGTCCTTAATGAATAACACTCACTCGCACATTTTAACAAGATGAATGATATATTCCAATTTATCATTTTCATGACTTGTGATAAGTGTTTGCAGGAAAGTAGGCAAATAAAACTAAATGTATTGTGAACAAAGACAAAAAAAATGAGATCTAAATTTATTGAAGGAAATAATATACCAGCAAATATAATTTCAAGTGTTTGAAATACAAGACCATTTAAAGTAATTTTTTAAAACATTATTTAAGAAAAAGTGATCCTCAAAATGGACTTAGTAATTATATATAGATATATATGTATATAATTATATCTCGCGCACTTTTACTTGAAAATGTAAAATAAAATCATTTTAAATTTGTTCTTATTATAACATATGTTTCCCGTTTATTTGCAAAGAGCATTTGAAACTCCTCCTGGGAAATAAGGTAAAATGTCATATAAGGTTGATGTCAAAAAATTCACTAAAAAATTGTGTTGAAGTCTGAGGAATAATGAAATTACAGGACCATCTGATTTGGATGCGGCTTGTCAGTCATACGCCTCAAATTTATTTCAAGTCTTTGTAAAATGCCTGACCTAGGCAAATTCATATCAGGCGATCTCGATTCAGCAGCTTATAGTCAGCTGTTAATTTTGTTTGTGTCAAATTAAAGCAAAACGTTCGGAAATTTTCTGAGAGCAGGGATTTTTACACCAACAAATATAAGTACAAGGCAAATATGTCTGATGTCAATTCGTCTTCTACCTGACATTCCAGCAAAAACTTACTTTCAACCGAGTACTAATTTGAGATTAAAATCACATGTTTACTGGGTTAAAATTGCGCAAATGTACATATGTGTATGTGAACGTGTGTGTATGCGCTTGTGTGTGAGAGTAGACGAAAAAAAGAGGACAAATTACTTTCCATTTTTAGCAGAATAAACATGTTAAATGTGATAAAGAATAAATGGCAAGAATTATTTCAATAAATATTTGTTTAATAAATTAGTTTTTTTTTTATTTCATTATGAGGAAAATTTATTGCAAATTCCATTGAATATTATCAGCCGCAGCTAAAAATGGATTGCGAAGAAATTCTTAGAAGTCTTTTAATCCACAAATAAATAAAAAACAGGGTGGCCCAGAAAGACCGAAGTGGTGTAAATTCCTTATAACTTTTTATTTAAGACATATATTTTTAATTTTTTGTTTTTTTAAATACAGTAAATTTATAGGGAATATTTTTAGATTAGTTGTTAAAAATGATATCCCGCAAGTGGAGGCCATTTTCTGCTTCGCACAAATGATCTCTTTTCAACACATTTTCCATGACCTTTCGCAAAACTTCCGGTGTTATGTTGTTAATTTCGTCTGGAATATTGGTTTTTAATTCCTCAATAGTCCTAGGCTTATTAACATAAACTTTCCCTTTTAAATAACTCCAAAGGAAACAGTCTGGAGCGGTTAAATCCGGGGAACGCGGAGGCCAATTAAAATTGCTTCTACGCGAATTTATTCTTTCCCCAAAGATGTCGCGTAAAATAGCCATTGTGGCCCTCGGAGTGTGCGCTGTGGCTCCATCCTGTTGGAACCATATTTGCGGATGGTATTCCACGGCTGGCCTTACAAAATTTTCCAATATGGCCCGATATCGATCACCATTGATGGAAATGGCGACATCTCTTTCATTTTCCAAAAAATATGGACCAATGATCCTTTCTGAAGAAACACCGCACCAAACAGTACACTTAACTGGGTGTAATTGTCGTTGATGAAGTACTCTCGGGTTTTCCTTAGCCCATATCCTAAAGTTTTGCTTGTTAACAAACCCATTTAATTGGAAATGGGCTTCGTCACTCATAAATAAGTTATGACTAATGGAAATGGAAAGAGCACATTTGTGCGAAGCAGAAAATGGCCACCACTTGCGGGATACAATTTTTAATAACTAATCTAAAAATATTCCCTATAAATTTACTGTATTTAAAAAACAAAAAATTAAAAAAATATGTCTTAAATAAAAAGTTATAAGGAATTCACACCACTTCGGTCTTTCTGGGCCACCCTGTAGTAAGAAGACCAATTATTTATATGAAATATTAATCAAAGTTATTTTTAATATCATTCCATTTTAGCATTTTCACTGCTAGATTTAACATATCCTTTCGTAAAAAAAAACCTGATAGGTTTAAAAAAATCTGCTTAAAACTTGTGTAAATTTAAAAATCAGTATTTTATTTTTTCTGCTGTAGAAAATTCTAGCAGATACCTTGGACCGATTTAGGATTCTCCCACTATAATATTCTGGCAACACTGAATTCATAGAATTTTTTTGTCAGTCTATCTCTATCCCTGTCCCTATATCTATATCTATCTGTATCTCCATCTTCATCTCTATCTCTTTCTCTGTCTCTATCTCTATCTATATCTCTATCTATATCTCTATCTCTATCTCTATCTCTATCTCTATCTCTATCTCTATCTCTATCTCTATCTCTATCTCTATCTCTATCTCTATCTCTATCTCTATCTCTATCTCTATCTCTATCTCTATCTCTATCTCTATCTCTATCTCTATCTCTATCTCTATCTCTATCTCTATCTCTATCTCTATCTCTATCTCTATCTATATCTCTATCTCTATTTATATCTCTATCTCTATCTCTATCTCTATCTCTATCTCTATCTCTATCTCTATCTCTATCTCTATCTCTATCTCTATCTCTATTTCTATCTCTATCTCTATCTCTATATCTATCTCTATCTCTATCTCTATCTCTATCTCTATCTCTATCTCTATCTCTATCTCTATCTCTATCTCTATCTCTATCTCTATCTCTATCTCTATCTCTATCTCCATCTCTATCTCTATCTCTATCTCTATCTCTATCGCTATCTCTATCTCTATCTCTATCTCTATTTCTATCTCTATCTCTATCACTATCTCTATCTCTATCTCTGTCTCTAGCTCTCTCTCTCTTTCTCACTCTCGTCTTGATTCTCCTTCTCTTTTAACATATGACCTTGAAATTTATTTGATTTTTATAAATTTGGGTGAGCTTGCACTTCAGAATAGCTTTCGATTATATTTTATTGTTTTTTTATAAAACAAAAAATTTTGATATTTTCAATAAAGTTTTTAATTAATTTTTAAATAATTTTAAATTAAAAACTTGATATAATCACAAGAGGCGTGCGTGTTGCATTTCATATCACAAGGAGTTACTTTTTTTATTGAAATTGCCTTAGTATTACGTTTACTAATATTTATTTGTTAGTGTTATCAAAAAACTTACGTTCACATACGCTACGATACCACTACCTCAACGTTTGTCTAACAAGCACTTTATACTTTGCGTGCGTACTTGTAAAAAAAGTAAAATCATGTCAACTTAATCAAGATTTAAAAAATTTTTAGCCAACAACTTTATTACCCATTTTTATGATGTCTTCTTGTATGATACAATTTACGACTTTATTTTATTTTACTTATTTCTTGCTCTCCCAAATTTATATGACTATACGCCATAAATTCAATAACTCTGTTGCACAAAACAAAATAATAAGACCACAAAATTCAACAAACTTTGAATACCTAATTTTCTATTATATAAAAAGAATATTATTCAATTTATTGGTATTAAAAATATAAGAATGTGTGCTTATATCCATAAATTTTTCAATCACTTCCAATGTATGTATGTGTACACACATGCATAAATACTTTCATTGCCAAACTTTGTTGTTTAATTTGCACAAATCAATAAATTATTTTTCCATTTATTTTCCGATAATTAATTTTGTGTGGTAAAAAATTTTATATTGTAAATTATTTGCATAAAATTA
Organism: Tachina fera; assembly: GCA_905220375.1. NCBI lineage: Eukaryota > Metazoa > Arthropoda > Insecta > Diptera > Tachinidae > Tachina > Tachina fera. The sequence continues at coordinate 186,739,947 of LR999963.1, forward strand.
TTATTAAAAATTTTTGTATGGCTAATGAAAATCCTAAACTAAGCTAAAACATGTAAATTAACAAACACATTTATACATTTACAGTTATTTATGGCTAAGGTAGCACTTTACCATGACTCTCACAGTGGTCTCCAAGGCAAAAAAATTTAAAGAAAATTTTACTGTTTGAACTATTATTACGAATTACAAAATTAACACTGAAAAAAGTTAACACGCAAAGAAAAAATATTTCAACAATCAAAATAATAAAATAATAAAACAAACAAAAATTAGCTTAAAAAAATAAAATGTGTCAATTCATAATTTAATTAAAAACAAAAAAAATAATAAAATATGACGTGGTAGTAAAAAATTATTTAAAACATAAATGTAGCCCTTACAAAGCCAAAAAATGGCCACACAGTGAACAAAATACTAAAAGGGTGGTGTTTATAGGCGTGGCAGAAAAAATATTTTTGCAATTTTTCTTAAACTATCTTTAATCCTAGGGGGGATTCGCACAACTAAACCACTGTAATGGGCAATTGTCTTTAGAAATATAACAGTCAACTTAAAAAATTCATTTAAAATTTTTTGGCCTAAAATTTTTGTCATTCGTTACCCCTTCATAGGACGCCATGTTTTCATCTTGTTTTTACTGCTTTAAATCAAAGCCGAAAAATAAATAAATTAAACACAGCTGCCTAAAAAGTAATTCCATTTACCTTGCCCTTGCCCCTGCCCCTGCCCTACCTCTGCCTTTGCCCTTACCTTTGCTTATTATATTCTGCACAATAAAAATTTGCACAATATACATTTTTTTATTTAACGGTTCTAAAACTCTACTCTAGTTAATTTAGTTTTCTTCTTATCTACAACCGAAAACAATAACAAAAACACTAAAATCAGTTACTAGAAACTAACGCATGAAAAAATGGAAGTACCAAAGTCACGAATTACAATTTTTTTTACTCTTTTTTATCTCTTTTTTCGAAAATGAAACATTAAGCAAATTTTCTAATGTATTTTAATTGTTAAAGACTCAAATTATTATAATTGCTTTTATGCAATACTCACCTGAACTTTCGGAAGAAATATTCAAGTAACGAATGATGAATTCTCAACAAAATGATAAAACGTATGCTAAAAATTATTCAATAAATAATTATATTTCACATATTTTTAATAAGTTTTATTTGCATTGCAATTGTTATGATATTTAATATTAAAAAGAAAAATCACGAATGACAAAAAAACTCTCAGACAGTTTTTTAACAACAGCACGCTATGATTTCTCCTCGTTGGGATTGTTTGAACCGCTTTAAATCAAAAAAAAAAATATAAATACATATACAAATAATTCGTCCTAAGAGTAACTCTCTTCACCATGACCTTGCTTGCCTTTTTCTTATATTCTGCGCATACCGTTCTGTGTCTAGTTTTAATTTTTCTCTATAAAGTTTTTGGATATCTGCTCTGGTTTATTTAGTTTTATTTTCCAAAACAGAAACAAAAGCCTAAGTCAAGTATAAGAAACTACCAAAATAATATAATTTAGTTTAATATTTTATAAAAATATAAATAGAAAAGTCACGAATTACAATTTTTTTAATAATTCTTTTTCTCCACAGTTAAATTTTAAGTAAACTTTCCTATATATTTTAATTATTTACGACTTAAATGATTACAATTGCTTTTATGCAACACTCGCTTGAACTTTTGGAATAAATATTCAAGTAACGAACAACAAATTCTTAGCAAAACTATGAAATTTATGCTACAAATTTTTCAATAAGCAATTACATTTCAAATATTTTTAATAATTTTTATTCGCATCGCATATATTATGATATTTAATATTAAAAAGAAAAGTCACGAATGACAAAAAAATTCTCAGGCAGTTTTTTACAACAGCACGCTATGATTTCTTTTCTTTCTGATTGTCTGTAATTACTTGAAATCAAAAATTAAAAATTAATATATTACAAAAGTTGTCTTAAGATTGATTTCCTTTACATTGCCCTTGCCTCTGCTTTTATGCTGCATGTCGTTCTTTAAATACTTAGTTTTAATTTTTTATTTAATATTTGGGATCTCTGCTCCGTTTTATTTAGTTTTCTTCATGTTTACAACCCAAAACAATAACAAATAAACCAAAATCAGATTTTAGAAACTATCGAAAAAAATCCATATAAAAATAAGGTCACGAATTACAATTTTTTACATGTTTCTCTTTTTTTACAATAAAATTTTAAGCAAATTTTATAAAATATTTTAATTATTTGCGACTCAAACTATTACACTTGCTTTTATGCAACACTCAACTGAGCTTTTGGAATAAATACGCAAATAACGAATGACAAATTCTTAGCAAAATGATAAAACTAATTCTAAAATTTTTTTAATAAACAGTTTAGTTTCACATGTTTTTAATAAATTTTACTTGTACTGACATTATTATAATATTTCATATTAAAAAGAAAAGTCACTAATGATAAAAAGTTTGGAGAATTTTTTTTTTACAATAGCACGCTATGATTTCATTTCGTTTGGATTGCTTGAAGTGCTTTATATCAAAAACAAAAAATTAGTATATAACAAAAGTTGTCTTAAGATTGATTTTATTTACGTTGCCCTTGCCTTTTGCTTATATGCTGCATACCGTTATTTGTCTTGTTTTATCTTTTTCTCTGTTCGATCTCTATCCTGCTTAATCTAGTTTACTTCTTCCTTTAAAGCTCAAAAAAAAAAAATAACACAAACCTTTAAATCAGATATTAGAAACTACCACAACGTAAATCATACAAATAGCAAAGTTACGAATTACAATTTTTTTTTTAAATATATGAAACTTAAAGCAAATTTTCTAATATAAATTTTCTAATATATATTGACTCAAATTATTACAATTGCTTTCATGCAACACTACAGGGAGTTTTTGGCAAAAATATTCCAGTAACGAATAATAAATTCCTAGCAAAACAGTAAAGCTCATGCTAAGAAAATTTTCAATAAACAGTTTGTTTATTATTTTATATGACTCACCATTTTTTTTAACTTATTTGTTAATAAAATTTAATAGAAAAAAAGTCGCGAATGACAAACAACTTGCAGACAGTATTTTACAACAGCATGCTATAATTTCATTTTGTTTTGATTGCTTGTAAATTTTTTTAAATTCTTGGCCAAACAATAAATAAAAAAGCTTGTCTTAAAAGTAAAACCCTTTTGCAAGGGCAAGGTAAATAATAAATCTCATGCTATAAATTTTTCAATAAACACTTCAGTTTCATATAATTTTTATAATTTTTTTTTTTGCATTGCAATTATTACTTATGCAGTCTTAATTAATCTATACAACTGAATATTTTATCGATTTATTGAAAGTCACGAATGATAAAAAAAAGTCACGAATGATAAAAAAAAAGTCATGAATAATATAAAAAAGTCACGAGTGATAAAAAAAAAACTTACAGAAATGCTTTTAAAACAAACAAAAAACAAAGCCGTTTCTTCGCTCTATTTTGTAGAAACGAGAAGGACATAAAAAAAGTTTATGAAGGCAAAAAAAATTTAAAAAAGGAAGTTTTTTAATAAACACTTCAGTTTCATAAAATTCTTGTTACTTTTTTTTACATTGCAATTATTACTTAAGCGTTCTTAATTAATTTATACAACTGAACATTTTATCTATTTATTGAAAGTCGCGAATGATAAAAAAAAGTCACGAATGATAAAAAAATAGTCGCAAATGCTATAAAAAAAAGTCACGAATGATAAAAAAATTACAGAAATGCTTTTAAAATAAAAAACAAAGCCTTTTATTTTGAATTCGCTGTATTTTGTAGAAACAAGAAGGACATAAAAAAATTTTATGAAGGCAGAAGAAAATTTAAAAAAAGAATTAACAAATTTCTTTCGCATAAAATAATGTATTTATTGCTAAAGGTCGTGATGCACTCTCATACAAATTCGTTAGATTTTTAAGAAAATACAAACCTAGTATAATGAAGTTTATGCAAATTTTTAAAATACAATAACTATTCATCGTACGACTTTAAATGATAGTGAGTCGTGGCCGTAAGTAAAGGTTTTAATAATTTTTATCCAATACTATTTCACTATGAAATAAATGTAAATTTGTTTTGCATTTGAGTTTTTAAATTATTATTTTTGACCTTGACTTAATTTTGTGGTATGATGCACTATATAAACTTTTTTTTATTCTATAGGGCTGGTCAGCCAAGTTAAAATAGAATATAATTTCATAAATATTTAATGTCTGTAATTGAGACATCTTTGGCGAAAGCTGTGTCTAATAATCACTATCTCGAAGCTTTTTATTTACATAAAATATGAGTTTTTTTTTTGAAAAATAATATATTTTTAAATGTCAAAATCTATATTGATGTGACTTAAAATAAATATGTTTAAATGAAAAAATTTAAGACATGATTATGCCATTTTTACATTATAAATATTTAAACATATGATTTGCATCATTGAAATAAATAAAAGATATAAATACGAGTAGCACAATAATAAATTATGCGTGTCATTCAAATCATCAAATCATTTTCTATTGACACATTTAATGTCAAATAAACATTATGCAGATATCGTCTGTTAAATTGCAAAAACCAGTTAACTGATAAAAGAGATAAAAAATTTAAAAGTTGAAGGTGATCGGCCACATTCAATGTCTAATGGAATTTCAATATATTTCAAGAGAATTTGAATCTCGAAGGCCCCTGATTTTCTTTTTTTTTGTCTCCAGAATGTTTCTAATGCAATAGTGTTGTAGTAGTAGTAGTGACATTTGAATTTAAGCTGGCGACACGTTTGATTGTGTGTGTGTCTGTATTTTTGTGTTTGCATATTAAAGAGCTTTATTTTAAATTCATTGTTTTTCCACGACTCATTTTCATTGTTTTAAATTGGTATTCATTGAGTATCTATATATGATACAATTGTTTCTTTCGAATTGTTCTTATTCCTTTTTGCAGCGCGTTCACGTTTTGCTTTTGACATTTGCCATGAAAAGGCATCGTTAAGTAAAATGAACAAATAAGCAAAAATAAAAATAAAAAATAAATCCTTTTTGTAAAATAAATTGTATGGAAAGGAGTGAAAAGTGTGGCGGCAGTCCCATTTACAAATCATTGTTTAAGTTGCTAGAAACTTATGCACAGATATTTTAATGCTCAGCAAAAGCAATTTTATTGCCAATGGAAATGTGTACGTACTCGTATTCAGTTAAGATTGTTGAATATTTAAATTGTTGAGTTTATATATATATAAATAAAATAGATCTTTGTTTGCACAAATATATATTCGTTTAAAATTGCAAAGTTTGTTTTTAGAAAACTGCTGTTTTGATAGACAGGCAAATTTAGCTTAGCTGTCATAGCAAAATAACAGCTATTGTGTTAGTAATTAAGGAATATGTGTTTTTTTATAATTTAAACTAGAAATTGCAAAAGTTTGGTGTGTTTGTATTTATATGTCAGTGCTTAGCAATTGTATGTGTCATCTACAAAGCTGTTCGATTTTTTGAAACATCAAACAAATTGACACAGCAGGCTACCTTCGAATCTGGCAACACTTTTCTCTTCTTGCATCATAGCACGAGCCTGAAATGTTCACATACTCTCTCAAGAATTGGTTAACTAAAGGTGTCTAAGGTACTAAGGAAAATACTAATGGACCCGGCCAACCCATTTTTCAAATATTACTCGTACATCATTAGAATTATTACATCAGAAGAATTAATTAAATGGAAATACACTCAAAAAAAAAAAGACATGTACTATTATTAAGAATTTTTTTTCCTAAATTCAAGTAAAAAAAATTTCTAAGTTTAAGTAAATTTGAACAAAAATCTAGTAAAAATTACTTAATATGAGTAAAAAATAAAAAGTTCATATCCTCAAAAATAGTTTATAAAAACACACAATAAATTTCTCAGGTTTCAGGAAATGTTTACAGACTTAAAGGAAATATTTACTAAGAGTAGGAAAATTGTTATAAACTGAAGGAAATTTTATATTAAGGACTAGTCAATTTTGTCTTAAACTAAAAAATAAGCTGTAGGAAATGAATTACTCCTGATAAGTTCATGAAATTTGACTTACTTAAAAAAAATGCAAAAAGGTATACTAAATTTTAGTAAAATATTTACCAGTCTTAAATATTTTTTCTTTAAATTATAGAATTTATTACTAATTTGCATTTAGCAAAAAATCTAAGTAAATTTTTCATATTTTCGAGGAATATTTGAATTTGAAATTTATTTTTTTGTCAAGAAAATAAAATTTTAAAACTCAATAATTTCAATGCTTATTCAGGCTGCCTTGTTAGGCAATTGGTTATAAATTTGCCTATCAATCAGAAAGTTGCTGGTTCAATACTTGTCAACTCTCAAGGAATTTATATGTATGTATGGTGAATGGTGAATTATAATAAAGAATATAACATAAAGATATAATAAATAACTTATCATTTTGGTATAGAATTTAATTAAAAATAAAAATAAGTACCCCAGAATTAAAGACAAAAAAAATTGGAAAACTTACAAAATTTGAAATCGAAGACGAAAAAATTTTTTTTGCAAAGTTGCGAATTTTATAGGAAAATTTTACTTAATTTTAGGAAAATTTTACTTAAATATGAAAATATATTTACTTTAAACTAGTTCAAAAATGAACTAGAAATTTGGTAAATATTTTACTGATTTCAAGTAAAAAACTGCTTTGGCGTCATACGAAAACTTTTTTTATTCAAATTTAGAAAATTTTCCAAAATTTTAGTTAATTTTTTTTTAGTGTATGTATAGTATACATTGTATAGTATTGTATTGAATTTTAATGAGGCTCATCTGTCCACTTTTTGTATCATCAGAAGGGTGCATAAGACCTCAAAGGGTGTGTCCAGTTTAATTACAAGCATCTGGCAATGAACTCTTGGGCTTTATTTATATGGGCGTTTTCACACCCACTTTTTTTTGACAATCCTATAAGAAAAAAATTTCATATATTGTGAATCAAATGGCAATCATATTAATACGACTAAAACATAAATTGAGCTCAAGGACCTTCACACCTTTTGATATGTGAACATCTATACGGTAGAGGGTAAAAATCTTATTCACAATGCAATCACAACTTTTTAAGTAAGATCGTAAAGCGTTATCAAATCGGTGTGAGCTATGTATGAGTGTATTAGTGTAATCATACGAACAACAAGAAGTACAGAGAAGCTTAACAGCTGCATAGAAATACACTGAACTGAATTTTAAAGCATACCTTCAGGAGCAATGTTAATTTGAATAGAAATTGCTTGTGAACTGTAATGTATTGCCAGTGGCGATAATTTTGCTAAAAAGTTGAATAATATAAAATAAACATAAACTTTTAAATAAAAGAGCATTTTAAATGTCAAATATTTAATTAAAAGATATACAGCATACTTTATAAAGAATTTAAAATATTATATTATAAAATATCTTCATTACGTACTGTTGCCTTACACTGAAGCTGGTGCACTTCTAGTACGGGATTTTTTTTAGAGTTCATTGTCGAACGGGGTACAAAGGCTATCAAAGGGGTAGTAACATAAAAGAAAGTTTCAGAAAAATGAAGGGGGAAAAGTCATCTTGTAAATACCGTATAAAGAAATTTTTATATATAAGCACGTACACTTAAATAAGTCTAAAATTGCTGCTATTACTTGCTAAACTATTTATTGTAATTAAACTAAAGGCGTTTGACAACATGTAAACGTTTTTGTACTAATCAAATCCAAAAGAATGTTTCAAAAGCCCAAAAGCTTACATAACTTTGAAAAAACTGTCTTCGAGTCATATTGCCGTATGATGTGCACTGAATAATGTGAATAATGAATATAAAATTGTTTAGGCCTTTAACCAAGAAAACCAAAATTTTATTTATTTATTACCATTCTTTGTTTTTTTTGCTTGTATCTTTTTTACGATAATGATGATGAGGAAGAAAAAAGTTTGATAATTGAGCTTGAAAACAAATACCATTTATATGCTCAATAAAATTTCAAGTAACACATTTAAGGCAACAGCAACATACTAATACAAACACATATATTTCAGTTGGAAATAAAAGAAGACCCATAAAATGAAGGCATAAAAAATATAATCGAAATACTCCACAATAGGATCAGTTATGACGCTAACTATACGACTTTGTTAATGTTTATGTACAAATACTATATAACGATGCGAGTAGGTATGTATGTGTATGTGTGTGTGTGTGTGTGTTGTTTTTATTGTTAGTATTGGCTGTAAAATAAAAATCCTTACGGACTAAAAACTGACAAGAACATAAAAGCCATGAACAAGAAAGAGAGAGAAAAAAAAGCACAACTAAAGAGGCATTTCAAGTGCAACATGTTGTGAAATGGTCTAAGGCAAACCTGAACGCAGTGCAGACGAGTCAGTGAGCACGGAAAGGCTGCTGAAAATCGAAAATTCGATTTAATTCTGAGTTAAAATTTAAGTGCTGAAATTTGTGATTGAAAGATAAGAAGAGTTTAGGTTTTATTGCGGTCTGTGTGTTAACGGCATGTTCACTAAACAAAATCCCACTCAATGTTATTTTCATTTTAAGCTGGTAAATTTCATGTTAATCTCATTTTCATTTAACACCTCTTCTTAGAATTTAGTTGGCAAACACATTAGTAAATTTTTTTTTTGCTTTAATTAACCGAAATCATGGATTTCTTGGAAATTTTTGCGAAACGAAGTTCGTAGCAGCGGCCAACATATAAATTACACATTAATTTAAATGCAAAAAAAACAAACACTATTGCTTTCATAACATTTATTGTTGCTGCAAATGAAGATGTATCCTGCATAAATTAGGGGAGAATATAAAAAACGCCTTTGGCTTCATATATTTGCATTTCAGTTGTTAATAATGCGGAAACGTGGTTTCCCCTAATATTTATTTTAGGTACCAAGCTTGTTTCAAAGTACTCTAAGGCAAAATATAAACTTTCAATTTCTTTGGTTGCTAGATGAATGGCAGCTTGTTTTAAGGGTTCTGTATATCAAAAGTGAAAGGGAACTACCTATTCTTTTCGTTACGATATCCATTTGTTTGTATGTTTCGTATGTCCATCTGTCCGCCTGTCCGTCACAGCCTGTTTTCTCAAGAACCGTAAGGGCTATAGACTTTAAACTTTACAAAATGTGTAAAAGTTTGGCCTCTCAGGCAACATATTTATTACAGCTAAACAATTAAAGGGTGTTCTAAAGCGAGCAAAGATAAATTTTGAAATCCCATGTAATAAACCAACAAGTATATATAGACACTTGAAATGTGCAAAGTTTTTGTATTTTTATGCAGGCCACAAAAATTAATTCTAAAATTTAAAAAAAATCTAAATTAAAGGGTATTCTATTCTTGGTAACTGTAAGAGGTAAACTCTTAAAATTTTCAAAATGGCTAACAATATAAAATTCCAAAATAAGAGTATCACCAAAACGAAAAAATCACCAATAACCGAGAAAAATCGTCTAAACAAACAAAAAAGCGCCAAAACTAAAAAATTGTCATAACTGAAAAATATCTCCAATAACGGAATAAAGTTCCGACATCAAAAAAAAAGCTGCAAAGCCAAAAAACCGCTAAAACTAAAATAAATCGCCAAAATCTACAAAAAAAATCGCAGACAAAAACCTAAAAATGACACCAATAACCAAAAAAAAATCCCAAAAACGAAATAATCACCAAAACTAAAAAAATCGCTCCAAACCGAAAAAAATTCAGAAACGAAAAAAGCACCAAAACGAAGAAAAAGCCCCAAATTAATAAAAACGCCTAAGCCGAGACAAAAATCGCCAAAAACCGAAAAAAATCGCAAAAACAAAAACAAGCCAAACCAAAAAAATCTGCAAAAACCGAAAAAAATCATGAATCAAAAAATGCTCCAAGACGAAGAAAAAGCTACAAATTAAAAAGAAAAAACCCATAAATCAAGACAAAAGTCCCGAAATTGAACAAAAAGTTCTCAAAAGCCGAAAAAATTCCATAAACGAAAAAAAGCTCTAAAACGAAGAAAAAGCTTCAAATTAAAAAAAAAAACGCCGTCAGCCGAGACAAAAATTCCACAATCTAAAAAAATCGCCTTAAACCGAAAAAATCCCAAAAACCAAAAAAAAAACAACAAATGAAAAAAATGCTCCGAAAGGAAGAAAAAGCTCCAAATTAAAAAACCCATAAACCGAAACAAAAATCCGTAAATTAAAAAAAAATCCACAATAACGAAAAAAAAACGTCAAACACCAAAAAAAAACGAAAAAAAGGAGCCAAAAAGAAGGAATAGCTCCAAATTTAAAAAAACGCATTAAGTCGAGAAAAAATCAAAAAATCGAAAAAAATCACCAATAACTAAAAAACAAAGCCAAAACTAAAAATAGCACCAGAAACGTAAAAACAAATCCAAAAAAAACGCTAAAACCAAAAAAACCCTCGAAAACCGAAAAATTAAGAGAGCCGCCAAAAGTAAGAAAGAGCTCCAAATATTTAAAAAAACGCCATAAACCCAGAAAAAAAACCAAAATCATCAAAAACAAAAAACAAACAACTCGAAAACTAAAAATAACGCCAGAAATCGAAAAGAATCCAAAAAAAGCCAAAACAAAAAATGCCAAACCACAAAAATTCCAGAAACGAAAAAACGCGCCAAAACGAAAGAAATGTTGTTCCAAATTTAAAAAAACGCCAAAAAACGGGAAAAAACTCAAAATAAAAAAATTGCCTAAAACGAAAAAACAACGCCAATGCTAAAAATAATTCCAGAAACCAAAAAAAAAAAGATCCAAAAAACGCCAAAACAGAAAAAATCGCCAGAAACCGAAAAAATCCTGAAGACGAAAACAAGAGCCAAAACTAAAAAGATCGCCAAAAACTAAAAAAATTCCAGAAACAAAAAAAGCGCCAAAACGAAACAAAAAGTTCCAAATTTCAAAAAAAACGCCACAAACCCTGGAAAATATACCAAATTAGAAAAAATTACCTAAAACGAATAAAACAACACCAAATTTAAATTTCCACCAAAAACCGAGAAAAGACCCAAAAATTAAAAAAAAATCGCTTAAACTAAAATAAAACGCCAAAAACGGAAAAAATCACTAAAACTAATTGTAACGCTAAAAACCGAAAAATTCCCAAAAAACAAAAAAAAAATCCAAGACGAATAAAATCTCAAAATTAAAAAAAAGCGTCAAAAATAAAACTTAAAAATTGCCAAAAACCAAAAAAATTCCAAAAATTCAAAATGGCGCCAAGCCTGAGGAAAAGCTTAATTAAAGCTTTAAAAATTGCAAAAACAGAAAAATCAACAAAAACAAAAAAAAAGCATCCAACTAAAACCAAAAAAAAATGCCAAATAATTCAAAAAAATAAAAAAAGGCGCCAAAACTAAGAAAAATCCAAGGACGCCAAAAACAGAAAATAAATCCAAAAAACGAAAAAGGTGCTTAAACTAAAAAATCGCTAAAACTAAAATAAATCGCGGAAAAACGAAAACCCGCCGAAAAAAGCGCCAAAACTCCAAAAACGAGAAAAGCGCTAAAAATTTATAAATCGTAAAAAAAATTTTACGAAAAAGCACCAAAAGTAGAAAACACGTCAGAACTAAAAAAAAATCATAAACTAAAAAAATCGTCACAAAAAACACTAAAATTAAGAAAAAGCGCGAAAACTGAAAAAATCGCATGTGAGGAAAAAGCAGCCAAAAAACTGCAAAAAAACCCAAAAACCGATAAAAATATATCCGGTAAAATATTCGACTATGTAAAGTAAATAAAAGTATTACATATGTTGTGTCCGCAGGGAACCCTTTGTGTGCGAGTCGACGTCGCACTTTACTGAAATTATTTGTGTAATAAACTGTGTTACTAATTGCTAAAGACTTATTGGTTTCCTTTCGTAAAAGTTTTCCATGTTAATATTATTACTACATCATTTATATAATTTAAAATACCAATTAGGGAATATAAAGCAAAAAGTGTGGTAAAAAAATTCATTATGACTTATTTACATATAATTATGTGAAACAAATTTTATAAAATATTAAATTTCTAGAAATCTACAAAATAAAATATCATATATCCAAAAAAAAAAGAACATGGTTGCATGGTAAGCAGCTTTTGAGCGAAAATTGAGTTTATTCACAATACTTTTTTCATACTGACATTTATGAACAAACATTTAAGTAATAACCGCCCCGGGTCTTAACTTATTTATTTATCTAGTTTTTTTTTAATTTCTATTAAAGCTCTAAGCATGCATAAATATCAGCTTATACTCTTACATACGTTTGATGTTGTTAATTAAATAAAATTAATTAATCTGCAGAAAACCAAGTGTCCCTTTATCGATATTTAATGCATCTTGTTATTGGCAAGAAAATCCAATTATATGCTTTAGTCTTACAAAACTGTATTAAATATCAGTCAGTAGCAGCAATTTTTGTAGGTAAAGACACAAAAATTTTTGTATTGTACTCATGCAGGCTTTAGTTTCTTTGCTTTGAACACCAGGTATGATCTTAAATAGTAAAACACACAAAATAAAACAAAACGTAATCTCTTATAACATATCCATATTTTTTTTTCATATAATAACAACTACACTCATTCAAAAACAGAAAAGCTCATCTGCTTTCAAAGGAAAATGAAATTGAAAGATAAGCTGTCTTAAGAATATTGCATTTAATATTATTAAATGAAAAGAATAGAAAATTTTTTAGACATATTGCAGGTTCTGGTATTAAAGAAAAAAAAACATGTGTATTATTATTAATAACTATACTTTAACTAATTACTACTACAAAAGTAATTTTTTTGTAAAAAAAAGTTAATTAATGTTTTGAAATTAGGTCCGTAAACTGCATTTAACAAAGTTAAATGCTCGTTTTATTTATTTCTTTCTACATATTTTTTTTTTGCCAACCACAATTTTTAACCAAAACTATGAATAGCATAATGTATGCATGTCCTTTTTCCCTTCCCCACCCCTTCCTCCACCTCCTCCTCCTCCTCCTCATCCGTTTATTATTATGTTTTTAGGGTAAATTTTTAAAACACCAAACGAACAACAACCATACAACAATAACAACGAGAGAGCAGCAGCATAAAATGTTTTTGGTCAAAAACTTTTCTTTTAATGTTCTACCCGTGAAATGCTATTAAACCGCCAAAGCGTATGAGTTATGAACAAATATATCATACAGTTTGGGTTTGTGTGAGTGTGTATGTGCTAAAGAAATTATTTGTATATGCCTCAATACACAAACACACACATGCACACCTAAATGTGAGTGTTAAATGTGTGTGTTTTACTCACATCAGCAGCACAAAAAACTACTGGGAAGAGCAGAGCGTATGAGTGATGAAAATAAACACATTCAGAATTTAAAAATTACGTATACGCAAGCACAGTGGTTTTTTATATAAATAAAAAGGCTATTTACTAAAAAAAAGGAAAGCATTTTTCCGTCTGTCAGTCCGTCTGCCTGTCTGTCTGTCTGTCTGTCTGTCTGTCTGTCTGTCTGTCTGCCCGTCACAGGCTATTTTCTCCCGAACCGTAAGAGATACGGACCTAAAATTTGGACAGAGTTTGTAGAACTTTGACCGCTACAAAAACAAATACATGAGATTTATAAATTAAAGGGTGTTCCAAAACTAGCAACGAATAATTTTAAAATCCCATTTAATATACATACAATTGTATGTACATACAATTGTATGTATGTATATTGACACTTGAAATTTGTAAAATTTTATCTATTTTTATACAGAGTACAACACAGTATATACACTAAAATTTAAAAGAAAATCTCAATTAAAGAGTGTTCTATCACTCAATATAATTTTTACGATGTAATTTTGGCAACTTGCTGTATCTTGGAAACCGTAGGAGGAAAACTCTTGAAATTTTCAAAAACGGTTAAACTAAATAATCCCAAAATTATAAAATCGCTAAACCAAAAAAAAAATGCCAAAAATTAAAAAAAATAGCCAAAAATTAAAAAAAAAATCACCATAACCAAAAAATCGCCAAAAATAAAAAAAAATCTAACACTAAAATAAATCGAAAAATTCGAAAACTATCGCCCAAATTAAAAAATCGTCCAAAAATTAAAAAAACGCCAAACCAAAAAAAAATCGCCAAAACGCGAAAAAGGCGACAAAAAAAATTATATGAAAAAAATCGCCAAAATAAACAACAATCGCCACAATTAAAAAAAAATCGCCAAAACTAAAAACCACCAAAAACCGAAAAAAATCGCCAAAACGTGAAAAAAGTGTAAAAACTAAAAAGCCCCTAAGCTTAAAAAAGTCGCCTAGACCGAAAAAACACAAAAAAGGGGTCAAACCAAAAAAAAATTTGTAAAAAAATGCCAAAATGAAGAAAAAATTTCAAAAACCAAAAAAAAAATATCATCAAAACGCGAAAAAGGCGACAAAACTAAATTAATTTTATATGAAAAAAAATTGCCAAAGAGAAAAATCAATCAATCAAAATTAAAAAAAAATCGCTGAAATGAAAAAACGAAAAAGATCGTCAAAAAGGAAAAAATATTTTGATAACTTAAAAAACCGCCAAAACTTAAAAAAATCGCCAAAATCGTAAATAAGCGGAAAAAAATGCAAAAACTAATAAATAACGCTTAAGAGTCTGAACACAATGTAACGATTTTTTATTGCGGTGCGGTTTTCCATACGATTTTGAAGTAAAAATCTATTTTATTTTCATTGCAGACTTTCTTATTCTCTCAATTTTTGATATTCTTTCTCTTGCTGACGTTGCCATAGTTTTTCAATAATTGGCTGTGTTCACAACATTATTGTAAACAAAAATAATGATTTTGAAGTTCAAACATTTTTGTCGTAGATTACAAAAGTTTAAAAAATATATCAAATATATCTGCGAATGTATAAAATGTTAATAATTTTTTGTTTTTAGTTATAAAAATGTATGCACAAAAAAATTAATAAAAATTTATAAAAACAATGACAAGTTTATTTTTCTCTCCCGCAAACATTGTGTTTAGACTCTTAAATCGAAAAAAACCCAAACATTAAAAAAAGTACCAAAACTATATTTTATTTATATTGAATTACATATCTACTGTCCGTAGGGAACCCTTCGTGCGCGGGTCAGTCGCACTTCACTAAATTTATTTTATAAACAAAGTTGCTATTTACCAAAAAAAAATCAGGCAAGCATTTTTACTTTTATCTCTCCCACTATTGTTTTTAAATTTTAACAAAATCTTTTAAATTTGCCACCATTTATCTGATTTTAACATAAATCTGTTCAATCTTTAGGCAAACCATTAAATCATTTGTGCTCCATTTCGGCTCCATTTGAGCCACCAGAAAGACAAAAAGACTTCATTAAAATTACACTCTTGACTTATTTTTATTTTTTATTTTTTGTTTGTTTTATAGTTTTCATTTGCACAGATAACTTTTGCGGTTTAAAGCAAAAGATACATACATACTATATTCAGCACTGCGACTCAACGTGTTTCGTTTTGAAATGTTACCATGTGTAACACTTTACCTCACCTGTACCAGAATCATAAATTTTGTTCTTAATTAAAAAGAAAAAATATTTACACGTAAACAGTCTGCTAAGATTTATCAAGTGTATGGAAGATCTTAAGACTGCTGTCGTATGCATTTTGGAAATGAGAAATAAAGTCAAGCTGATGGCCCAATTTTAAAAATAAAATTTAAGAAAAAAGAAATATAAGGTCATTTAAAATGTTTATTACTATTTGTATACCCTACAAAACAGGCAGCAATAATTTGTCATTCCGTTTGAGATATTTTTTTGTGTGGAATTCCTTTGAGATTTTATAAAATCTTAACAGTATTGGGTTTTTTTAATTGCAGAAATTCTTATAACTTATTTGGAAAAAAAAAATATATCAATCATATACGCTCTTTGGCATTAACATTAACTTTCCTCATAGAACAGTCCTAGTCAAATGACTGGTCGCAGTTTTTTACTATTTAGTATGGAAAATCATATGGACATGACGAGAAGCCAGTTTTGGTGTTGAGTATGATTTTTTTTCAAATACATATTTATTCAAAAGAGTTTTTAGTTTTAATCTCAATTCGACTTTTTTAGTGTGCAAATATATACTACTTTAATGATAATGATATTACCATTACAAAAAATAAACACATTCAGTAAAGTGCAATCGAATATACTTTTTTTAATTCAAAGCACCCGCTAAACTTTTTTGGGGTTTTCTGGCGTTTTCTTGTTTTGGCGCTTTTTTAGTTTTGACATTTGGGCATTTTTTTCGTTTTCGATACTATTTTCGGTTTTGTGAGTTTTTTATAGTTTTTGCGATTTTTTCTGTTTTTGGCTTTTTTTTGATTGGTGATTTTTTCGGTTCTGGCGATTTTTTAATTTTGAGGCTTTTTCTTTTTTTTCTGATTTTTTATTTTTGGGATTTATTGCGGTTGTTGGACGTTTTTTAGTTAAAGGATTTTTATTTTTTTAAGTTGTGCGATTTTTTCTTTTTAGGATACATTTCGGTTTTTGGCGTTTTTTAGTTTCTACGAACCTTAGCCTATATAATCGAATATCTTACCTGAAATAGAAATTTTTTTAATTCCAAGTATTCGGTAGACTTTAATTCGGTATTTTGCGCTTTTTCTTAATTTTTGGGTTGATTTCGGTTATTGTGTTTGTGTTATTTTAGTTATGGCGATTTTTTAGATTTTTAGATTTTTTCGATTTGGTGATTCTTTTGGTTTTGGCGATTTTTAAGTTTTGACGCTTTTTCTTTGTTTTTTGTGCTTTTTTCGTATAGGGGACTTTTTTCGGTTTTTGACATTTTTTTAATTAAGCGTTTTTTTATTTTAGCATTTATTTAGTTCTGGCGATTTTTTCGGTTTTTGGATATTTTTAAATTTGGTGAATTTTTAGTGTTGACGCTTTTTCTTTGCTTTGGCGCTTTTTCGTTTTTGGTATTAACTCCACTTTTGCCATTTTTATTAGTTTTAGCGTTTTTTTTCTATTTTGGTGCTTGTTTATTTTTGGCAATTTTTTCGGTTCTTGGTTATTTTTAAATTTGATAATTTTTTCGGTTTGGCGATTTTTTATTTTTGACGTTTTTTTTTGTTCTGGTGCTTTTTTCGTTTTTATTTTGGCGCTTTTTCGGTTTTTTGTTTTAGCACTTTTTTTATTTTGGTGTTTTTTAGTTTTGGAGATTTTATCGTTTTTTTTGCTTTTTTCGATTTGGTGATTTTTTCGGTTTTGGAAATTTTTTAGTTTTGACGATTTTTAAGTTTATATGACTTATTTCAGTTTTTGGCTTTTTTTAGTTTAAGCGTTTTTTTTTGGGTTTTGTTAAGCTTTGGCGCTTTTTTTAGTTTTGACACTTTTTTGTATTAATTCGGCTTTTGGCATTTTTTAGCGTTTTTTTTTTTATTTTGGTGTATTTTCAGTTTCGGCTATTTTTATTTTTCGTTCTTGTTTATTTTCAAATTTGATGATTTTTTTGGTTTTCGCGATGTTTTAGTTTTGACTCTTTTTCTCTTCTTTGACGCTTTTTATTCCTTTTTGTAACTTATTTCGGTTTTTGGCGTTTTCTCAGCTTAACCTTTTTATTTTTGCGGTTTTTTAAGTTTTGGTACTTTTTTAATTTTTAGGAATTATTTCAGTTTTTGGCGTTTTTTTATTTTGGAGTTTTTTTGGTTTGGAGATTTTATCGTTTTTTTTTCTTTTTCGATTTGGCGATTTTTAAGATTGTGGCGATTTTTTAGTTTTGACGCTTTTTCTTTGTTTTATCGCTTTTTTTTTGTTTTATGACTTATTTCAGTTTTTTGTTTTTCTTAGCTTTGACACTTTGTTTTTGTATTAATTCGGCTTTTGGCATTTTTTTAGTTTTACCGTTTTTTTATTTTGGTGTTTTTTTAGTTTTGGCGATTTTTTTTCGCTCTTGGTTATTTTTAAATTTGGTGCTTTTTTCGTTTTTGGGACTCATTTTGGTTTTTGTAGTCTTCTTAGTTTACGGTTTTTTTTATTTTGGCGGTTTTTTTACTTTTGGCACTTTTTTCGTTTCTGGGATTTATTTCGGTTTCTGGCGTTTTTAGTTTAAGCGATTTTTTATTTTGGTGTTTTTTTAGTTTTGGAGAAATAATCGGTTTTTTGCTTTTTTCGATTTGTTGATTTTTTTTGTTTTAGGCGATTTTTTAGTTTTGGTGCTTTTTTCGTTTTTGGGATTTATTTCGGTTTTTGGCCTTTTTTTGGTTTTATCTTTCTGAAAAAGCGCTTTAAATAATTTGGTGTTTGCTCAGGAGTACTTGTGAGCCTAAAGCGTATAGGGGTGTCATTAACTTAATATCAGCTCATATCGACTTAAGCACTTTTTTCTTTTTGCCACAAATTTATATATTATCTCAAGTTAATTTTCAAAACGAAATGTAAACTAAGAATTAAGCCTTTTATAACCATCCTTTAGGATATGCTCACTTTGTGTGAGATATAACAAGAGTAGTTGAAAACAAATTAACATTAATGGGACAGGGTCATTAGAGTTTCTGGTTTGTAGTACATGAGTTTAGTTTGTTTTGTGTTTTTTTTTGTTGGTGACTGCTAGTAAATTTGCTGCACGCTGGTACCAGCTGTTCACGCACGAGCACGCCCAAAGCTCAATTGACATATTTAGTAACACACCAAAACCATTCAATAAATTAATAAATATTGATTGATGATATAGTCTACCATTATGTTAACATAGCCTGAGTACTCTATATATACTACATTTAGTAATTAATCAACATTAGAATATAGTTAATGGAAAGCAATTCATAATAATTAAGTTAGTAATTAAACTATCAATACATTCAATATATAAAAAACAAAACAATTAAATATTTGAAATGTAGTGGCATATCTATATGTATGTATTTATGTATTTAAAAATATATATAATAAATATACATTAATATTATAAAATATCAAAATGCAAGGAATTTCTATTACATTAATAATTTAGTAATTAATTCAATATTTAAGTCAATTGAAGATTTCTGTCAGAGTATCTACAATTGATAAATTTATATCATGATGTTTGTTAAAGTTAATATTTAAAAAGTCAATAAAAAATTATATTTTATTTTTATAATATCAAAACATAAATTTATCAGATGTAGACGCTATTTAATAAGTTATTGATATCTTTAACTTTGCTAATAGTCGAATTGTTTTCAAGGAGCTTTGAAATTTAATGATTTATTTCAGTCAGGTTCACTTTTCTTTCAATGCCCTCTAAGGAATGAAAATGTTGTCGGCTTAGTTAATGTAAACGAAAACTTAAATTATATCACCCGGGAGAATATATGTTTTATATGTCTATATAGTTTCTTTGCTTACTCATTAATCATCTTTACTTATATTACAGCCATCATTGTTTGAGCTGAAGCAATCAATAAAAATATAGTCCAGTGGTCAATATAAATTCATTTCTCTTCCTTCATAAGGGTCATATATTTGTTTGTAACAATATCATAATACTTTTTATTTTTCTTGTACAATCAAGACAATTGTGTAATGTGGTGGCAATATTGTTCAACGTTTTTTTTTTGTCACGAAAATTGGGCAATATTTGTTTTAATATTGTGCCATTTATTGCATAGTATTGGTCAAAACAACCCTAATATGTACAACAACATATGCAATAATATTGTTTAATGGATGGGCCGCTTAAGAGTTTTCAAAGCTTTTTACATGTAATGCAATTGTGAGAGTATGTATGTATTAGAGGCCAGCGTAAACAGTCTTGAAATTTAAATACGTCTTGTTTCTTAAATTTATTCTCGTAGAATGTATTATACTAAACCAATAATAAATGCTGTTGCATTTTAATAAGCGAAGCATGATGGATGAATGGGTTAACAAGCGATGTCGCGAAGACGTCTTGTTTATAACAAACAATCAAAAGAAGTAGTGTTGATGCGTGTATGCTTGTTATTTTGCATATTGTACGTACGAGTGTGTGTGTGTGTGTAAAATGTAGATGATAAGCTTTTATGTGTTTAAAGGTAGTTTCCCTGCAGTCAGACTGGTGCCAAATGTCTCTATGTCAACACTAAAATTCTAGTAGTAGTTACATTGTCTACAATTTCTCTTCTATTTGTCAGTATAAAATCAAGAAAGAAAACAGATGTGGTGTATTTCTGGTAAATTTTTCAACAACTTGTCAATACAAATAAATTTATATGTACGTAAGGTATAGAAATGTACCAGTAAATGTCTGGTTGGTATGTCTCCATGTTCCCATAAGAACTACGTAATCAGTACCTAGTCAGTTATTCTAGTGTTGCTAGTAGATTTTAAATGACAAGCACATGCTAAATGTCTATAGCACAAAGTATTGTATGGGGAATAATTGTAGAGTATTATTATGGTGACAAAGTCAAAAGCGACTCAGTACATTTTCACCATCGACATTTCCTTCAGGGTTTTTATAGCAAGCGCACACATGCATGACGTTTGTAAGCAAGCATCACAAATTCTTCCCTCACGAAGTATTTTCTTCTTTACTTCTATACCTGCAATAACTGAAACGATAAATTTTTTGCCAACAATGTTGTCTAGCGTTTCTTTTAGAAGATTTCGCTGTAGTAAAGCATTTAAAAAATCCCTCATGTCTCAAAAGTTCTTGTAAGTGGTCTTGGACAGGACTTTAGTTTGCATGTTTGGAAGTAGTTGTTCTAGAAACAACGACGCACAGAAGGGTATTTTTTCAATCAAGCTGGCCAAAATTATTTAGCGCTTAAAATCTATCAAATATTGTGAAAGTCATTGATATAAAATAACATTTGAAGAGGTATATATAGAGAGAGTGCGATAGAGTGAGATAGAGAATGAGAGAGAGTGAGGGAAAAACAGTGTTGCCGATTTCTGTGTAATTATCCAAAAATGGTAGAAACAATTTTTTTGGGTTATTTTTTGGACCGTGTTTTTTGTGCAATTTCGCCTCAACCTTATATACAAGTAAATTTGTTAATCAAAAATTTTCTTTTCATTTAAAAATTGTTTTACTCCACAAATTTACTACCAAACATTTTTATAATCATTTCGAACTGTTCAGTGGAAAGAATTTCAACAAATTAAAATTAACAAAAACTGACATGAAGCATAAATCTTTGACTCATGTCAAAATTTTTTGCAAAAGAAGGTAAACGACAAATAGAAATGTAAAAAAATAATTGGAATTAAACTTAATTAGCGAACTGAAAAGTATATACAATGCTTTTACAATAATGAAAAAGTAAAAAAAAAATCTAAATTATTTTTGTCAATATGTACGTATGCAGTACGCATGAAACAAGGAAATAAGATTACGCACTCAGCCGTACAAAAAAAAATTTTACTGCGCATGTACGTCAATATAGAATACACTCGTGTGTTTGTTGTAAAAAGTGTGTGAGAGAGAGCATATTCCACAAACAAATGTATGTACTTGTACTATGTACTACCCGCGCAATGCGCAATCTTGTTTTCTTGATTCATGTGCAGTACATAATTAATATAACAACACTGTGCTATACCAAAACTATTCAGGGGCTCTCATATACCAATTCTGATTTGTTGGAGTCCATAGAGAATGAAAATATCTTTGGTTTTTCTAGTGATTTTATAACGGTAAATGTATTGAAAAATGGAATTTTTAGAATTTTAAATTGAAAGAGTCATGCCTTCTTTGTTTCCGAGCGGATTTCTTGCTTTTCCGAAATTTTTCTTTAAATTGACAACTTAATAAACTCAAGTCAAAATAGTTTTTCCTCTAAGAGTATTTCGCCATCAGCTGCACTGTGCATTTTAAAGCATTATGCCATGCATTTTTCCATAAAATATCTAGTCCGTGAGTCTATGAATTTGTTTTTTGTGCATATGGTATATGTGTGTGTGTGTGTTTGTTTGTCCATATTTATGAATGTGAATGTGTGTGCAATGTACTCAATAATAAAAAAAAACAAAAATTACATGTCTGTTTGTTTACGTGCTGTTTTACTATTTCTCTGTGGATACGTGTATGTGTGTGTGTGTGTGCATAAGGCTGCGTGCCAGCGTGTGCTTGTGTGCGCCTTTTTTATAAACAAAAAGATTTTTTTTCGATTATATTATTGGTTTTTTGTGGCTGTATTGAAACACTTTTCCATTATGGAAAAGCTCGAAAAATAAAAATAAAAAAATAAAAAATAAAATATGAATAAAAAAGCAGTCCACCACTCACTGCCAAACTGGGTGAAACGGCATGTTAACAAACAAGTGGAGAATATTTCTATTTTTATGGCACAAAAATTAGATTCCAAAAAATTTTATTTTTAAACCATTTTATAACTGTTTGCAATTCTATTTTCTCAGCACTTTTTTTTTGTTTGTTTGTTTTTTGTTTTACTACTATTTTTGCTGCGGAATATTTGCAGCAACAAATATATATTCTTTAACTAAGCGATTTTCTATATTTGGGTAATAAATTTAATATTATTTCTAATGGTGTGGCCATGAATTAGAATTAAATTGACTATTCCTGCCGCCTTCAATTGAAGACGATTTTAAATGTTCTTGAAAATTTGTCGTAAATATTTTTTAGTTTCTTTATAAATCAATAGAGGAAGGAAATACTTAAATTTTATTGGCTGCACTGAAATTAAATATCAAGACTTGTAAAAGATTTAATTTTACTAGTTTTATTTTTATTTATTTTTATTGCATATTCAAAATGCTTTTTAAATAAATTTTTATCATTCTAAGCAAAGCAAAGCAAACGGAAGCTTAAATTAAACTTCCAGTAATTTTAATTGGTTTTATATGTTTATTTTTGCAGTTGCTTAAACTAATTGAAAAAGAACATAAAACAGATTGAACAAACAAACGAATCTTTATGGCTTTAAGATATTTTTGTTTGTGTGTTTTGAAGAATAAATTATTTCGTTAAAGAAAAAAAAATAAAGAAAAATTTTTCCAGGTACAAAAAAATTGTGAAACGGTATATGTAGTGTTTCCACGTTTGCCTGGAAGCGTATTAAAGAAATTTCGCCAAATTTTTAAATTTTATAAGCAAGAAAGGATGTTTACATGTGCGTGTGTTTAAATGTATGTATGCATGTGTGTCTAACAAACGTTTTATTAAAACGTTTGTAAATGTAAAAGATTTTTTTATGCATACATACTCGCATTTTTACTGAAAAATTGCTACATGCGGCTGCGTGTGTCAATTTACATATTTTAGCATAAATTATATTATTCAATGGAGGAGCAAGTTCATTTTATGTGGAAAGGTAACTAACTTACTTGTATAATTCTGTTCGTAAAATAAAAGATTTTAATCAGATATGGCGGCATTTCATCACTATGGCTTATCTTAATTTGTAGCAGGAGTTAAAATAAACAGCTTTATAATTCTCCTCCCCCGCCCCTTCCAAAAAATAGCTCTTAGCAAAGCCCTTAAGCAAATAATATAACATAACGATATTGTTTTATTTTTTTTAAGCCGCATATAATTTCAAATTGTATAAAATAACACAAAAAAATAAATTTTAAACCAAAAATTTCTTCTATTCAAAAGATCAATAACATTTGAAAATTGCTTCCTTCCAAATGGCCAACGCAACTATAACGTGACCGGTTTCACTTTTTGAAAAATTAAAGGTGAAGTGATGCCACCAGCGTGTAAATTGCACAAAACGGTGCATTTTTCTCCGAATGAAGCGAAATCAGTAGAATGAGTTTGGGATTGTAGTCCCTTAAATTTTGTTTATTATTTAATAGGAATGGGGTTGCTCAGACAAATTTAAGATTCGCGAATTCATAACTAATTTTCAAAGTAAGTCTATCAACCTGTTCATGATAATTTTCGAGACCTAAATGTCAAAAATTGAGTGGCGTACGACAGAAAAAACACCCATTCTCAGCCCTTAATAATAGGTATGTTTTATTCGAAACATACACCTACTTAATTTTTAAGCAGCTGTAGCTATAGCTACTTAATAAGTTAATCACACTTAAATTTGTTCTGAATATTTATATAAAGTTAGAATAAAACATACCTAATAAATAAATATTTGTAATAATAAAACATTTTAAGAAAATGGTATTCATATTCATTGTTAATTCACAAAGTATTCGTATCTTTATTTGTGTGCTTGTCCCTTTTCAGAGGAACATTGTTTCAAAAAAATAGAAAAAGTGGTAAAACTTGTACTTAATAAAAAATAAAAATAAATTCAGTGAAGTGCGACTTTGACCCGCGCACGAAGGGTTCCATACAGACACGAGACATGTAATTCAATACGAACTTTAGCCAATATAAACTATAGTTTTGGCATTTTTTTCGTTTTTGGGTTTTTTCGGTTTTAAGCGTTTTTTTAGTTTAAGGGTTTTTTGAATTTATTGGCGCTTTATGAGTTTTTGCACTTTTTTCACGTTTTGGCGATTTTTCTTTTAGTTTTTGAAGTTTTTTTTAATTTTGGCGGTTTTTATTATTTTGGTGATTTTTTTGATTTTGGCGATTTTTTGTCTGTTTTTTGCGTTTATCTTTGATTTTGGAAATTTTTTTAGTTTTGGTACTTTTTTCTCGTTTTGGGGATTTTTTCGGTTTTTGGCGTTTTTTTAATTTTGACGATTTTTATCGTTTTGGCGTTTTTTTTAATTTTTGGCCATTTTTTCCATTTTGGCGATTTTTTTTTCATAAAAACAATTATTTTGGTTTTGGAGCATTTTTTGCGTTATGGCGATTTTTTTGGTTTTTGACGTTTTTTTCATTTTGGCGATTTTTTTAATTTTTTGGTGATTTTTTCGGGTTTTTGCGATTTCTTTCGGTTTCGGATTTCATAACCTTTCGGCGATTTTTTTCATATAGGCGATTTTTTTATTTGGTTTTGGTGATTTTTTTCGGTTTTTGGGGTATTTTTTCATTTTGACAATTTTTTTAGTTTTCACACTTTTTTTCTCGTTTTGACAATTTTTTTCGGGTTTTAGCGATTTTTTTTTCATTTTGGCGATTTTTTTTCATATAAGCAATTATTTTTATATTGGCGCCTTCTTCGCGTTTTGGCGATTTTTTTCATTTGGACGATTTTTTCGAATTTTGCGACTTCGAATTTTGCGATTCTTTTATATTTTTGGCGATTTTTTCTTGGTTTGGGTTTTTTAGTTTTACAATTTTTGAAAGTTTAACTCCTACGGTTTCCAAGATATAGCAAGTTGTTAAAATTACATAGTCAAAATTGCATTAACTGATAGAACACCCTTTAATTTAAAATTTTGTTGTAGTCGTTATAAAAAATACACCAATTTAACAAATTTCAAGTGCCAATATACATATGTAAATACAAATGTATGTATATTACATGGGATTTTAGCATTTTTCGTTGCTCGTTTTGGAACACCCTTTAATTTTTAATTCTCATGTATTTGTTGTTGTAGCGGCCAAGGTTCTACATACTGTGTCCAAAAAAAAAAAAAATTCCAAAAATGTAAATATTAAATTCCCGTTTGAAATTTCACGCGACTTGTAAAAAATAATTCCTGAGATTTGTTCTCGCGTAGAAACTCCACTGTTAAAATTAAAAAATATATGATTTTTTAATAAAAAAAAACGCCATAAGTAAAAATATTGCCAACATGGATAAAATCAATAAAACGGAAAAACCACCAGAACAAAAATAATTTCAAGGAAAAAAATCGCCAAAAAAAATAGAAAAATATTGCCAACAATGAAAAAAATAATAAAACGGAAGAAGTGAAAGACAGAAAAGATTTCAAAACAGAAAAGCGCGAAGAATTATCAACATGAAAAATTATAAATCGAAAAAATCGCTCTAGAACACAAAAAAAAATTAATTTCCAATGAAAAAATCGCTAACTTGGAAAAAAATCTCCGCTCTTT
This sequence comes from Tachina fera, assembly GCA_905220375.1. NCBI lineage: Eukaryota > Metazoa > Arthropoda > Insecta > Diptera > Tachinidae > Tachina > Tachina fera. Next base: position 186,765,897 of record LR999963.1, read on the forward strand.
CGATTAAAAAAAATTTATAATTTTTCAATAGAAAGGACGAAGAAAAATTGTTAAATAGAAAAGATGCTACACCAAAAAAATATCAAAAAGTAAAAGTATTGCCAACACGGAAAAATCAACAAAAAAGTTGCAAAACAGAAAAAAGATTAAAAAAAAAACTCAAACAAAATTATGTAAAAATTATATTAAACTTAATTAAACCAAAAAAAACCAATTTCCAATAAAAAAATCGATAACTTAGAAAAAATCGTCAAAAATTAAAAATGTTGCCAACACACAAAAAATTAAAAAACTTAAATATGCAAAGAAATTTCCAATGAAAAAATTGTTTACTTCGAAAAAAATCACCTAGCAGTATTTTTCTAGTGGTTAATACGGTATGACCTCGGCATTGGCCGAAACTTGTCAATCGGGTAGCAATGGGTAGTTGGGATTAATTTTACCGAACTTTACCCAATTCCGAATTTCTTTAGAATAAAGTCTCTTAAAATTTTTTTTTGTTTTGTTGTCTATTCTTAGTACTTCTTTTATTGTAATTTGAAATTTATTTGCTTGTGGTTTAGCTTGGTCTATATACGTATTTCATTGGCGCTTAAACCAAATCATCAGTAGACTTCAACCACAAATTTTGAACAGTCACAAACCTCTTACTTTATTGTGAATAAGAAACGGCACCAATCTTTCTTTTAGTTTAAAAATTGGTATGAGGCCTCAAATTATTTTTTTACAATTTGATGAAAACTTTTTATAAACATACAAATACGGAAATAAACATACTTATTTGACTTTAAGTCTGAAATTTATTAACCTGAAAAAACGTCAATTATTAACTCTACTGCAACCGATCTAAACTATTTGTGTGGCAACACTATTGAATAGCTGTTGTTGTTTTTTAAATGTGTTTTCTTTAAGTACATACTTACAACTACAATTCGAGCTGGAAAAAAAGTCAGCCAATGTGGCAATGTGTTGATTATTAACTTCTTGTTTCAACTATGATGGTAGTTAAACATCTCATTTGTTTAAATGAAAGTTTAACGTAATAACTCTAGATGTTCTAAGACATTTTTGCTAAACGTTTCCTGCTGATTTCCATTTCAACCAAATCCCTCATCAAACAATTTCAAAGTATTTTTAATCAAAAATATTTTACAGAATAAGTAAAATAATAATTTGGAAATATTAGTGCGCTAACAAATGTTAAAATAAAATTGCCAAAAAAAAATCCTTAAAGAAAAAACCTTTAAATAAACAAGATAGTTTTATAACCCGTATTTCTGCTGTATTTGTTTTTTCCTCTTATTAAATCTCACATTATAGGCAAGATTTTCATCTGTATAGAGTAGAGTAAACTTGTTATCGTATAAACTGTTTAATGCACATCAAGTTTGTGGTAACTCAAAAAGGAAATTACACGAATCCGAAAGGAAATTCCCCAAAAAAAATTGTACAGAAAACCAAACTGCCGAAAAATCTCTTCACACATACACACATACAATTACTTACATTCATACGTATATATGTACATTTGTACACATATAGTTTGTCCTTGTAACATGTCACCAGTGCATTAATTAAATTAAATGGTTGGCGCTTGAGTTTTTTTGTTTGTTTTTCCAATGAAAAAATTCTTTCAACGGCCATTAGAGCAACATCTTTCCATTTGAAATGTAATAAAAGTCGATTGAAAATTAAATTAAATTAAATTAAATTAAAACTTAAAAGCGCATTGACAACCACTTGCTCTAATTTCACCATCGATTTTATTTCTTATTTTATTTAATATTTGCGTTTTAAAACCTAAATAAAAATAATAACGTCAGTGCTAGTTTCCTCGCCCTCCCCACCACCCACCTTAGAAGCTTCAAGGGTAAGTCTGTTGTGTTTCTATAAATGTTTTCCTTACTTACTTCTATATTGTAAGGAAAAATTTCTTAAAATATTTTACATTAATGCAAAAAGAAAAAAAACATACACATTAATATACTTAAGCATTCAATTGTATTTCGCTAATGTCATTCGACATAATGATATAAATTTGTTGTATAAATTTAATTTCAGGCATATAATTCTGTGTAAAATCACCTTGAAAATAAGTTTAAATCTTAGCGAGGCTGAATGGAAACATTAACTTATGCATTTCATTCAACAGAATTTTTTTAAGGCCAAAGCGGTAGATCAATATATCAATTGTTTGCTCAGCTGTATGACATGTGGCGCCATGATGTTCGAACCACACTGATGTCACTGCTGTCATGTCAAAATATAAAATAAAAATAAAATGAATTTTTTAAGAGAATAGAGAGATGTTTATGTGAAACTATATCTTAAAAAAATTTTAAAAGCTATTGCATTTAGACAATCGAAATGACGTTTTATGTGAACGTATGTATATACATATTTTGCTGGTGACTTGTAAGTACACACATATGTACAAACACGTTTGTAGGTACATATACATATATACATATATTTACTCTTAACACGTGTGAAGGATGAAATTTATTCGATATACAAAAAAATTTAATTTTATGGGTCGAATAAGGATGGCAATCAGTGGCGTTGCTGATTGTCAATTTCTAACGGTTATTTAGTACGTTCTGGCAACCCAGGTATACTGCTAATGTCATGGTAGTTATTGCCTTCTGGCAACCAAACTTCAATTAGATTTGTTAATTTATTTATTTATTTCTTTTGTAATACAGAAGGCCTTTAAATTTAAAATTGCCAACATTCCTTGGGATAGAAATTAATGCATCACACTACTTAATACATACAAGAATGTATTATAGCATAATATTAATTAAAATTATTCAACGTTATATTTTTATTACATAAAAAAATTCAATAGATTTTGGAGACATTTTTCCAAGTAATTTTGTATTTGAGGAATAACTACAAAATGTTTGTCAAAATATATGGCAACATTGTTAAGAGACTGAGAGACAAGATATGAGAGAACAGTGAATGCCAAATTAAACGAAATAAAATAAAATAATATAAAATAAAATAAAATAAAATAAAATTAAATTAAATTAAATAAAATAAAATAAAATTAAATAAAATAAAACAAAATAAAATAATATATAATATAATAAAATAAAATAAAATAAAATAAAATAAAATAAAAGAAAATAAAATAAAATAAAATAAAATAAAATAAAATAAAATAAAATAAAATAAAATAAAATAAAATAAAATAAAATAAAGTAAAATAAAATAAAATAAAATAAAATAAAATAAAATAAAATAAAATAAAATAAAATAAAATAAAATAAAATAAAATAAAATAAAATAAAATAAAATAAAATAAAATAAAATAAAATAAAATAGAATAAAATAAAATAGAATAAAATAAAATAAAATAAAGTAAAATAATATAAAATAAAATAAAATAAAATAAAATAAAATAAAATAAAATAAAATAAAATGAAATAAAATAAAATTAAACACAAAAATAAAATAAAATAAAACAAAGAAAATAAAATAAGATAAAATAAAATCAAATTAAATAAAATAAAATTATATATAAAAAAATTAAGTAAAGTGAAATAAAATAAAATTAAATAAAATAAAACTAAATAAAATAAATTAAAATAAAAAAAATTAAATTAAAAAAAGAAAATAAAATGAAGTAAAATAAAATAAAATAATATCAAACAAAATTTAATTAAATTAAAGCAGTCAACAGCAGTCGTAAAACTTCTATGATTTTATATCCCGTTTGTTCTCCTTTGAAATTTAAACTAAACAGTTACATGGTTTTTCTTTTAAGCTAATCATATTACCGTTTATTAATAAAATTATAGCTAATGAGTTTCGTGAGTATATAAGTGGAGGTGGCATTATAATAACAATATTTTTTTTTGCGGAATAATAGGCAGTTACTTTCATGTGGCAGGTAACTTAAAGCTTTAGTAATGATAAAATATTTCATATCCAATTTCTCTCTCTTCCCAAGTGGGCCTGCGTATGACTATAATTAACTTACAATAATTTGAGTGTTTCTTAAAATAACACAAACACTGACTAAAGCATAATGCTAACAAGGATTTCAAAACTTAAAAGTAATAAAAAAATTTAATAAGACAAATAAAAAATAATCATAACTGAAAAGAAATATCTTTCAGTATTTCTACGAAATTTTATTGTTTTCTTCCTGAACAAGCAAAAATAAGATTTTGTGCAATTTTTTTTTTGCTTACGTTTAATAAAAGAAAAATATGCAACGACATCTGGATAAAAGTCAGCAATAAGCGAACATTTTCCTAAAATGCTGTGTGACAGTTTTAAGGGATTGAAACATACTTGTGCATACCAGGAGGATATTTCAAACACACTTAAGCACATGCTCTTATTTTTGTTGAGCAGTAAATAAGGATATATTGCTTTAGAAGGATCTACACAGGCAATCATTTTCATCTTCCTCGGTGATTTTGCACTCCAACTTAAAACAACAAAATAAGAAAATAAGAAAAAGGAAAATGCACGCTTCTCGTCAAATGCACCAACTCAAGTGTTTTAAGGTAAATAATTTCACGTTCGTGCAGGAATTTTTAAAAATGTTTAGGATTTTTATTTAACTTTTTTTGTTTGCTTTTAAACAAGAAAAACCTTTTTCCTAGCAACATGCATACTTATGTACATCTAGCGACGTGCTTTTTAGTTGAAAAAAGAAGAAATTAATATGAACTTGTATGTTCAAGATTTAATGTGGCCACCAATTTTAGGGAAAATTCATTATGATGGCGGCAACAAATGCCAATTATTAGAGTATTTTTATTTAAAGTTTTTTGAGTAACAACTTTAATATAAACTATGCATCTATTTTAACGAATCCCCAAAACGAAAGGGCTGCTACACCTTGAGTCGAAAGAAATTTCTTTTTTCCACTTAACATTTTTGATTGAAAACAATGTTTGGAATTTAAATATATTAAAAGTTTAAATAAAAATTTAACTGACACAACAAAATTTTTAATTGAATTTTACTGTTTTTTAATTAGAGGGGCTGATTGGGGAAATATGTATTCTGTGATACCTGTGGTGTACCTTAAAGCTCACAAAAACCCTAATATTCTTTGTAGTCAATGCTTTAATTATTTCAGCAAACAGCATTTATTATTTAAAACTTTGTTACTTTTAATTTATTTTCCGTTCCCTTGGGTAAAGAAAATATCAATGAATTGCACTTGATACAATTGCAAGCAAATTGAAATAAATGGAAGAGTAAAAATGTATTTTATTAAAATAAATTACAAAATCAGTGTGTTGATTTTGCACTCAAGTATAGTTGACAATTAATTTAAACTGAAGAGTATTTGTAAAAGTTTAGAACGTATAGATTTGAAAATGCTAAATAAAATTTATCAAACGAATAGAAATCGACGGCTGGTCGGTCACATTATGGTAGACTTGAAAATACGTTATTATTGACTTATACTTTATTTGGTAAATTTTTATCTTTTATCTCTTTGGCTGTCTTTGTTTGACGTTACCAACTTTTATACGCTTGTTGTTTTATTTATTCAAAGTATGTATGTGTGTAAGTATATACATACATATGTGTGTATGTATGTATGTATGCATGTTTTTATTTTACCCAGAAAACATGTATTTTCAAAGTAAAAATGGATTAACAATAATTTAAAACTAAATTAAGAAGGTAAAAACTGAAAAATAACAAAATTATTTTTATACCAAATTAACATTCATTTACTAAATTTTGTTAGGAATTTGTAAGAATTGCTACTGGAAAGTGGCTCATGAACATGGTTGCCAGATGAAATAGGTGTGAATTCGTCTAAATTTTGGACGAAAAATCGTCGGAATCGTCAAAATAATTATCCGAAAATTTCTAAAATCCATCAAAAGTAAAGCAAACACTTTTATCAAATTAATTCATAGTTTTTGTGTAAAATAAGCTATAAACTCTTATCAAAAAAGTAATCAATTGTTTAAAAACAAAATAATTACATGTTTTACTTTAGTTTTGTTTAAGTTAACTTGACTAAATACACTTTCTACGTTTGCTGAACATTACGTTTATACTAAATTTTTTTCAGAAATAATATCTTAATCTGGCTTAAGTTTAGTATTTTAATTTCTTATTGCATGAAATATTTTTATTAATTTATGTGAGTTTCTAAAGAAGGGAAGAAAAATTAAGCCATACTGGGAGAATTTTTTTGATAAAATTAGTTATGATGGGAAATTAAAAACTAGAGTCCTTTTTTAATTTTGGGAATTTTTTCCACAAATCTTAAAGCTTTAAGTATATATCATGAAAAACTTTTTTAAATTTTAATAACTTTAATTACCTGAATTGAGATTCAATTTGCTTTCTTTCACATTCTTTAACATTATGAGAAAACTCTTTTAGAGTATCCTAGAAAGAACTTTTATTTGCTACAATAACATTTCAGGGATCAACTAGACTTACTTTATATTCAAAGTCAAATCTTAATTAAATTTTATTGCACGGTTTTAATGATTTCACATTTTTCAATTTGATTAACCTTAGCATCATCAAATACTAGTGTTCCTAAATAAGTTTCTACAATTATTTTTATCTTTATAATCACCCAAATAAAAATTATCAGATTCAAGCAAATCTGTTTTTAAAAAATTACTCTTAACTTTTTAAATAGTTTTTCATTTGACCATATAAATTCTGTATTTCAGTTGCTTTATTTGATAAATTCTTAATCAAGCTCATAATTGTTTTACAATTCTAATAAATGGTGTAAGTTTGTAATTATTTTAAAATCGTAAAATTTAAGGCATAAATCGTCCAGTCGTCAAAGTGCTATTTTTCCAACCCAAAATCGTCAAATCTGGCAACTATGCTCATGAACCCAAAGAGTGTGCAGGGAGAGAGCGTCAAAAGAGAGTAAAAAAATGAGAAACAAAAAAATTCTTGCAAATTCTTACGGTTAAAAGTTTTTACAAATAAATTTTTTTTAAATGTCGGAAAAAAAATTAATTGTAAATTTTTTATAAAAAAAAACTAGATCTCACTCAGGCTCAATAAATAAAAACAAAATTTAGAAACAAGCAGATCAAAAGAAATTTCAACAACAACATAAGAATTATTTATCTATCACTCATTCGCATTCATTTACATTGCTTTTATTAACTCCCTAAAAGTATGCTAAGATTTTTATTCATAACTTTAGGCTTAATACACAATTCATTAATCATTCGCACTGAGTGACAATACTTTTATAAAATAATATCAATAATGGCAACTACGAAATTATTGAAGTCCAATTATAAAAACTATCTCCTCCATACTCATAAAAAATAAAATGAATTTTGAAATCCATTTTAGGAAAACTTTGTATGAAAAATTTTAAATAAAATACATATCAAATTCATTTTAAATTTTATGAATATATATTTATTTTTCTATATATACTAAATAGTTAAGTTACTAAAAATTTTTTAAATTGCAGTTTAAAAAAAAATTAATTGTTTTGGTGATGAAATTAATTTTATATTTTGATAAATTTTTTATGGAAAATTTTTAAGTAAAATTTATTTCCGTGTTATGGCATACACACAAAATACTTGTTTTGTAGAGTGGCCGGTAGAAAATTTAATTAGAATTAAATTGTGTAACATATACTTTACGAATATTAAAAGAAATAGATACATATTTTATATTCCAATTTACTGATTTTTATAAACGTTCTTAAAGACATTTACCTTTGCTCTCTAAAATTTTTTGAGGGTACAAAGAGTCAAAAAATAATCCAGTAGAAACTATGTAATTGCAAATAACTGTAAAATCGCATATTTTGCTGTCACGTGTGAGATTGAAAACCAACATTTCCTATCAGTGCATCAAAACGACATGTAGAAAGTGCATAAAATATTCAGAACAAACATAGATACACATATAATACATTTTAAATAAAAAAAGCTTTGCTGAAAAATATAAGGATCTATCATCACGGTACCTATGTAAGTTTGGTCACGTGCGACATCGTTAGTGTAAAACTTGAAAAAAATTATTATTTTTACATAAAAAATTAAACATGCGTGGTTCCGTGACTTCTCAATATTACACAATTAATAAATTTCAATTAAAAATTTTAAAAACTCCCGAATATATCTAAAGAAGATGTGATATCTTCTTAACAGCTGGATCGATTTTTTTAAAACATAGCTAAGAACCCTCTCGATCAAGTCACCTCTCAAACAGAAAAACCCAAATCAAAATCAGTCCAGCCATTTGGTCTGCACGTGGAAACGGACAGACACACAGACACACACTGCAAACTCATAACACCCCTTTTTTTTTAGTCGGGGGTTAATAAAATAGAAACTGCTGTTTGTTAAGAAATTATTTTATTTAAGTAGATATCAGAGCATAATATACTAAAATTAGTCTTATTAAATTATTATATCAAGTTTCGCTGAAATAAATGCTTTAGTCATAGTGAAAATTTTTTCAAAAACAAATTTAAGGCTAGTTCAGACCTAAGACCCATATGCTGCGTTTATTTTCACAATAAAAATCTGTTTTATTTTGACTATTTTCACCTTAAATGTGTATGATGGTCACGTTCGACATCATGAAAATAGCCAAGTATATAAGGAAATATTCAATTATATTCTTTTTATGTTGTAAACTGATTTAATTGAAGAAATAAATTCGTTAAGCGCATGATAAACATATGATCTATATGTCGAGTCCTATTTTCTTTTTAATCGTAAGCGACTTTTTTATTGAAATTAAAATTTTATGCACCTCCTCCTTTGTCGCTTGCGATTAAATCAAAAATGGTGCTCCATATTTAAATTATTCTAAGCTTAAATTGATTTATAAATATGTATATACATATATATTTATCTAGAATTTTTTTTTATAAATATATCCACAACAATTGGTGACGCAGAACACTCCACGCCCATTAACTATATTAAAACATCAAAAACTTCCGGGGTCTTATCACTGCTTTCGATAGAAAGCTCATTTAATCAATTTTTTCCAGTTTGAGATTATAACATTCGATATCGAACCGTATTATTACATTGTTAGATAGCGAATACCATAATTTCAAACTGAAAAATGTAATCGAATCAGCTAGTTATCGCAAGTGACGATTATATCCCTGTTTTTATATACTAAATTTTGAAGCTTGTATATATGTAAATAGAAGCAGTTTCCCATTTCTCCTTTTTTTGCTATCAATTAAATTTGTTTCTTTAATTTTTTAATTTTTTTACAAGGACATACTGATACGAATAACTGCATCAAATAATATATATATATATATATATATATATATATATATATATATATATATATATTTCATCTTCAAATTTCAGAGAGTCCTTAATATTGTTTGCAGTGTTTTTAGCATATTCATAAGGTACTTACTTAAGCAGTCCATAGTATTAATAGTTTCTTTTTTGAAAAGCTCTTCATTATCATAATTTGTCTTTTGTAATTCGTTAGTAGGCGATTTTAATTTAATAAATTATATTTTGTAATGTATCTCATAAAATGTTATTTATTCTTATAACATAATCTTATTTATTAATAGCTAGAGTAGCATTAACTTTATTTGCCCTTCATAATAAGTTTATTTATTTATTTCACTTTGTATTTGTAAATTTATCTCCATTTGTCAAATTCATTTTATTTAAATGTTTAACAAGTCTGTTAATAACTTATTTTTAGCTCTTTCTTCTTAGTGTTTCTCTTTTTTGAAGCAGCTGCAAATTGTGTTTGATAAAATTAAAGGTATTAAGTTAAAAAATTATAGGATTGTTTACAGCGGTCAATTAACATGCAAATGACACTTTTTGCTCCCCCTGCTTCAGCCTTGGCACTTCTAAATACATAAGTCAAAGGCTGTGGAATAATGATTTTAAACTTGAGTTTTTTAATGCAAGTTAAAATTATTGTTTTTGGAAATTTTTTTGTAACGTTTAGGACATTCAAAACAATCGTTTGAGAAAATTTTTTAAGCCAATCTCAAACTACTGACTTTTAAAAACTACACTTAAATATAAATAATATAATAAAGGTGTGCAACGAAATATATCAAAAATTATTGAAAAAAAAATTTTTAAATATTGCAAATTATTGCCAAACCTTCAATACTAAATGCATCAAACCTTTTATCATTTTCATCAAATGCGTTTTGGCTGTAAATTGTTTTTCATCATATAGCTGATTATTACAGATCTTTTTAAATATAATTTTAGTGTAACTAAGTCCACATGTGATATTAGAACTTTAAGAAAAGCTTTATACTGTGACATTTAAAATTTGTTATTATTTTTGCAATGATTTTTAAATTATGAGTTTTATGTTGTATGTTGTGATGTCGCCTAAAATAATATTATTAAGACTTTAATACAAATTTTATTAGAAGTAGTATATATTTCAGTAAAAATCGCAACGGAACGTCGGATAAAACATTTAAGTCAATTTGAATGACCTTCTATAAAAACGCATTATACTTTAAAAAAAAATGTCAAATAATTATTTACATATACATATATACATATAAATGTATATAATATTTTTAATTGAAAAGAAAAAAAAATATTTTTAATTGATTACTTTCCAACCGTTAAATCATAATTTAATTTTTTATTTATTTTTCTGATATTTAACACTAATTTATTTTTTTCTAAAATATAAAATCTGTTTAATTAACATATAAACATATAAAATTATTTTATTTAGTTACTATTTTATTATTATGTGTATACAAAAAAATTTAAATTTCCCAGCTCTAGAACTGTTAAATGCCATACAAAGTTCCAGTTTTTCAACTTGGAATCCCATTCTTATGCCCTAATTCTGTTCGTCTTTTATATGGACGAAAAAAAAGCAGCAGTTGTGATTCATTAAAACAATTATTATTTATTGTCTATACTAGAAGGTTCGTGTATTTACTTTATGATTTTGTTCGAAACATTATATAAAACATATATTTATTCATATATTTTTCAAACTATTGTATAATATTTTAATTGAACTTTTATGTTTTAAAAACATGGCAATGATATTTTTATTTTTCTTTATCAAAGACAACAACCACTTTTGAAGAAAATAATTTAGAGAAAGAAATTCAAAAGTATTTTCAAACAAATAAATTTTTTTTATATTTTTAATGCGAATTTTATTCTTACTGAAATACAAATAAAAAATTCAGTGAATTGCGACTTTGACACGCTCACGAAGGGTTCCGTATGGACACGAGATATGTAATTCTGTACGAACTTTCGCCTATATAAAATATAGTTGTGGCATTTTTTTCGCTTATGGGATTTTTCGGTTTTAAGCGTTTTTTAGTTTTGGGGTTTTTTGCGTTTATTTGCGCTTTTTTGTTATGGCACTTTTTTCTCGTTTTGGCGATTTTTTTTTTGGTTTTTAACGTTATTTTACTTTTGGCGATTTGTTTTTATTTTGGCGATTTTTTTAATTATATATTTAATTATATATATAGGCGATTTTTCATTTTGGCCACTTTTTTTTAGTTTTAACACATTTTTCTGGTTTTGGCGACTTTTTTCGGTCTTTGGCGTTTTTTTCTTAATTTTGGCGATTTTTTTAGTTATGATGATTTATTCGTGTTTTTGGCGTTTTTTCATTTTGGCGACTTTTTTCATTTAGGCGCTTTTTTAATCTTTACACTTTTTTTCTCATTTGGCGATTTTTTCGGTTTTTGGAGTTTTTTCGATTTGACGATTTTTTCATTTATGCAATTTTTTTTCATATAAACAATTATTTTGGTTTTGGCGCCTTTTTCGCGTTTTGACGATTTTTTCGGTTTTGTGCTTTTTTTTATTTTGGCGATTTTTTTCATTTGGGCGATTTTTTCGAATTTGGCGATTTATTTTAGTGTTAGAATTTTTTTTTTTAATTTTGGCGATTTTTTTCGTTTTGGCGATTTTTTTGGTTTGGCGATTTTATAATTTTCGGATTTTTTAGTTTTACCGTTTTTGAAAATTTCAATAGTTTAACTCTTACAGTTTCCAAGATATAGCAAGTTGTCAAAATTACATGGTCAAAATTGCATTAACTGATGGACCACCCTTTAATTTCAATTTTTTAGTTTTAGTGTTAATTGTTATAGTCTATACAAAAATACACTAATTTTACAAATTTCAAGTGTCAATATACATATTAGTGTCCTGCACAAGACCATTTATAAGCCATTTCAAGACATGAGAGATTTTTCAAATGCGTTACTACAGCGAAATATTCTAAAACAAACGCTAAACAACACTGTTGGCAAAACATTTGTTTCAGCTGTTTGTCTTGCCAACAGTGTTGTTAAGCGTTTGTTTTAGAATATTTCGCTGTATTTCCTTTTCACCTTTGGTGTACGGAACCCTAAAAAAGCTCTTAGTATCAAATGTCAACATTATGTTTGCTGGGAAGCACACCTACATACATATACACATTACTAAGAACATAAATTTAACCATTTCTACTAACGTTCTACTCAAGTTTTATTTATTTGCCACAAGGGCTAATCTGTCTGTTTAACAGTCTGTCCATCCCCACAGGTGCAGGCATTTGTTACTTTCTATCCTTGTTTGGTAAATAAGAATAAGAAGAAAAAAACATATTTTTAAAGACCTCATTAAAGTAGAAAATTAATTTTTCAAAATATATATTTTAGTCTTTTTGTCAAGTGCTTTATTATTGTCAAACAAAGCACTTTTAATGGCAAATATAAAAAAGTAAAAAAGTATAAATAAATATTGTACTCGTTGGCAAAAAAAAACAAACGAGCTGACCAAAACAAGTAATAATAGCAAACGAAATGAAACAAAGGACTCAATACACAAAAGGCAGCAACAATAACAACAACAATAACAATGATTAAGACAACAAAAAAGAATTGTGAAACCGTACTAACACGACCATTAACGATTTATTTGTTTGGCAAGTTTTTATCACTTAACAAATATCGAGAAATTCGATTGAGTTTAATTTAAGCAATTGGAAATGCAATTGCAACGAAAAAGTATGCAAATGGGCTGAGTGGGAAGAATAAAATGACTTGCCAACGAAACCATTACCAGTGGAATGAATAATTATTATGAAATTTCTTAAAATTTATTTGCTATTTGCCAATATTGTGAACAAAATTTATATAATTTCTAGTTTTTTGGTAATTGTTACAATTAAGTTTAATATTTGTTAATGCACTAATTATACCATTTCAATATTTTAATGAAAAAAAAAATATAAAAATCTGGTATAATTAGTGCTTTACAAACTAGTGTCCTGCATAAGACCATTTATAAGACCTTTCAAGACATGAGAGACAAACGAATAAAATAAATGTCTTGCCAACATTGTTGTTTAGCGCTTGTTTTTGAATTTTTCGCTGTAGTAAAGCATTTGAAAAATTTTATCATGTCTTATAAATGGTCTTGTGCAGGACTTTAATACATGCATAATTAATTTAATTATTTAACTAATATACATAATTCGATTTGAAAACAAATTTACAGTTTTTTCTTTGGACACATCAGCACTTATTTCGCTACGATAAATTTTTAATTTTAGCACGAAAAGCTCCCAGCGCACAGTGGGTCTAATTTCAATTTCAGCGGCAAGCATTCAAATTTTTAAATCTCGCTTTTTGGAAAAAAAAATCACAATACAATTACTAATACTTCGACAATATAAATTCAAAAAATTAGTGCTATTTGGCAACTCTGTCTATATATAACAAAAACAGGTGGACGTTATTGCCAACTTTTTAAAATGCTTCTTTTAGCAACAGGGTTCTTTCTCCACACCAAGTTTTATGATGCTTGCTCATTTGGAAATAATTTTTGACGCAGTTTCGGCTTTTGGACACACATAATGCAGTGCATAGTGGGGCTAAAAGCACTTTTTTGTGATCAATTCATATCTCCTCAACTAAAACAGTTAGGATAACTAATGGCCTATTTTCCACCTGCGAAAGAAAACGTTCGACTTATAATTTATATTAAAAACAAAAACAAATTTTCATATTTTATTGTTGTTTTCAATATAAATTGTAAGTCGAACGTTTTCTTTCGCAGGTGGGAAATAGGCCATAAATTTCATATGGGTAGTTCTTTCAATAAACGGCACATGTCAACAAAATCTTGACAGTATAGGAAGGGGGAGTCGTATACCCCCCATGCAAAATAATTATTATTCTTTCTACATCTTCAGAATAACAATAGTGAGGCACACTAAATTTGCTGTTGATAACTTTTCAAACAAACTGTATGTTCCACCAAAATCTTTATGGTATAGGAGGGGGAAGACTGGTGCCCCCACACAAAGTAATTTTAATTAACTCATAAAAAGGATTTTTTATATAAGAAGTGCTCGAATCAGGAACGAAATCCATATAAACGGTGCTTAACCAAGAAAACAAGCAAATGTTCATGATTTTTTTTATTCATGTCACGCTCACGTCTTGCGGTTCGTTTGTGAAATTTCCTTGATAACCACGTTGCTATTTCCTATATGAAGACATAGAACGTGTACAGTTAATCACAAAAACATTTTTAAGAAAACTGTTAATAATATCATGGAAATTTTTGTACAAACATATTCTGCAAATTTACTTTATAGAATATGTACCAATAAATAAATTAAAAATAAAATATATAATATTCTTAACAGATTAAACACTGAATATCAAATAAACATGTATACTTTTATATTCTTGTTGATATTAATTTTTAACACATTCATCAAACCAGCAAAATGATCAGCTAAAGAAAAAATCCTCATAAAGCTGCCTAGAGCAGAAATAGTATTTAAACAAATTATAAAAGTACTTGTACAAAAAAAAAAAAAAACTTGAGATAATTCATCAGTTTTGCGAAGTAACAAGTACGAGTAATTTTATTTAATACCCTCACAAATTGTCCTGCGAAATATAAATAAAATATGAACTTAATAATGCACAAGTGTGCGTAAAATAAAAGTCCATGTGTGTGTGTGTATTTGTGTGGGTTTGCTTGTGAAGCAGACATGTTGCATGCATTTGTTTTTATATAAGCACATACATACATACATATTCATATGTGTGTACGTATGATTGTGTATATTTATGTCCCTCATTTGTATGAAATAAAAGCCCGTGGAAACAAAGTATCAATTAATTAAATTGTATGTGAATTATATCCACATGTAATGACGTGCAACAACGGCTGGCGACAGTTTTAAAGATGTAATCACAGTAAAAAGGTCAGGCAGGCAATCAAATTATTTTCTGTTTTTCCCCTTTTTTTTCTTTTGTACTAGTTAATCTGTATTAATTACCCAACAGGCAGCATAAATTAAGCATAAAATATAATGTATTGTGTGTGTGTATTCACTTATGTATAATACATTATTTATTTAATAATTACTCTCTCAAATAAACACAATGAGGGCGATTATGTGAGTTCTTAAATGCAAACATAGATTTTTGCTTATGTATAGCAAATATTAACTTGTATTTTTAAAGCAAATTAATATTTATTTTATTTTATTTTATTTTATTTTATTTTATTTTATTTTATTTTATTTTATTTTATTTTATTTTATTAATGTTTTCTGTTGCTTAAATCATCATTAAAACTAAATAATTTTTAATTAAAATCCTGCTAACGAAAGGATTATTAAATTACAACATCAAGGGCGCACTATTTATTTCAAGACCTTCAAATGAAATATATAAAAAAAGTTACTTATGTATGTGACATTAATATTTGTAAATATGTATTCCTTAGAAATTACTTAAAAGCCCTCTAAAGAAAGAAGCATAAGTTTCTTATAAAACTATTAATGTTTGTAAATATTTCTTGGAAATGTGAGTGTATGCACTTTGCAAAATGAAACCTTTTACATTAACAAGTATAAGAAGAAGTAATTAAAAGTTCTTGACTTTATAATGCTATTAGTGGAAGGTTTTCCAAGAACTTTTTATTATGAATACAGCATACGTACATATTTGTAAGTTCCGCAATCCCTGATTGTGATACACTACCATTTTAATTAATATGAAATGAAAATATACACGCACATTTTGAGCATTAAAATAATTTTTGTTATTCACAATTACAATTACAATTACAATTACAATTACAATTACAATTACAATTACAATTACAATTACATCTAAAAATAAAATGGCACATGCGTATCAAATTCATTGACTCTCTCTCTGATACTTACAGTTTGAGCAGTGATGCCAACTTTTTTGGCTCTAAAAGCTCATCAAATTTTGAAAAAAGTTCTAAAAAGCGTAATTTTAGTATCTAAAGAGCTTGAAAAGCACAATCGTGAAAAAATATTGAAGATACAAACGAGTGAAATTAATTATTAATTTTTAATATGTTTTAAACTATTCTTTATATAATGAAATATATCAGACGAGGAAGGTGTACATTACACTGAAAAAATAAATACACCAACTTTTTATTAAAGTTATTTTAAGAAATACATACACAAATTTCTTAAAAGCACTACATAGTGCTATTGCTTAGTTTGGCACTAATGCTCAAAATTGGTGTTTTGATTCTTCGAAAAGCACTAAAAATAGTGCTAAAAGCACCAAATTGGCATCACTGAGTATGTATTATACTCAGAATATGGATATTTAATCGGACAAAATATATATATATATGATACTCGGGATATTTATTTATCATTCGCCACCGTTAACGTATAAAATGAAATGTAAAATGTGTGGGTGTGTGGCTGTTTGAAAATATGCTTTATGTATGTGCGTAAAAAAAAATAGCCCTGTATATACGCATGAGTAGCCGATTAGTAGTCAAAGTATTGTTATACTCATTCATGTGATTGTAGCTCACAGTCTATAAATTTTAGTTATAGTTGTTTGTGTATAAACATAGATGTTGGTTGTTTATAGTTCTACGTTTTCAGTTAATATTTTTAATTTTTAAAATAAATAACGTGAAATTAGTTAAAGAAAGATCCAAATGTGTTGAACAGTAATGAGCAGTTCAACAGATGCAAAATAAATAAATAACTCTCAGAATATCTCTGCTAATTAAAAATGTAGAATTTCACATATTTATTGCATTCATACATTTATTCACTACTTCTCAACTTTAAGTAGAGATCAACTTTTGATAAAAAAAAACCTCAATTCAATTTACTTTCACGAATTCATGCAACTTAAAAACTAAAAACTGAAAAGAAAGTGAATGCCAGAATTGTAATTAAAAACAAAGAAACAGCAAAAAGCAAACTTTAAGTAAGAAAAAACTTTTTTAAATGTCGAACACATACGAATTACTTTTATTTTCATTTTCTTAACTCTTTTCAAAATTATGCTGAAAAGTTTTGTTAAAGAAAAAAGAAAAAAAAATTATTTTTGTTACGAAATGAATATGCTATTTGGAAAGCAGAGTTGATTTAAAAGTTACTTAATGCTTTTGGGGATTAAATGCAATATTTATTTAAGCCAACTATATAAAAGAAAATGTAAAGAA
The DNA here is from genome assembly GCA_905220375.1 of Tachina fera. Classification (NCBI taxonomy): domain Eukaryota; kingdom Metazoa; phylum Arthropoda; class Insecta; order Diptera; family Tachinidae; genus Tachina; species Tachina fera. The sequence goes on from LR999963.1 coordinate 186,783,380, forward strand.
CGATTTATGAAGCTGCTTTGTAATAAAATTTAAAAAAAAATACGCTTCAGTTCCCTTGGACTAAACAACTTGTGTGTGGTTGCAGCAGATCAACACTTTGAACTAAGTAAATAGGAAAGGAAATGATGCGCAACTCAATGAGTAATTTGATATTATTATTTAAAAATAATTTGATATTATTATTAAAAATTTCACAAAATATTGCAATATTTTAGTTTTATTTAACGCGTGTCAAAATGAATACAAATTTAAAAATTTTTGTGATGGTTTAGCATCTAGACATACGAGTACAAAAGAAATTTATTTACAAATTTTTTTATAACTAACAGAAATTTTTTAAAGAAATTCAAAATAAATTCAAAAAAAAATAAAAATTGAAACAAAATTGTGTTTCGAAAAAGTATGATTTTATAAAAAAAGGTAGGACTAGGAATTGCCTATTAAGTTAAATTAAATTAATCGTTGGGACACAGGCCCTAAACAGAACTTTTAGGTAATTGAAAATAAAATACTTTTAACATTTTTAATTTTGAAATTGGCTAATTATTTTCGAAAAATTTAATTTTTATGCTTTAGTTCCTCTTTTTAAATCGAATGTTTTTTTGTAAGTTTTATTTTCAGTGGATTTATTAAAAAAGCTAAACACAAAATCTGGCAACTCTGATGATACAATAAAAAAAACGCATACTGCTGTTAGAGCCCGTTTAGATGAAGGGCGACAACGCTTACGTTCCCTTTTGGAGTCCCTTCTTTTACATGAAGACTTTTTTGTCACAATAGTTAGAGGACTTTTAGAATTAATTTAATCAATGCTTGTTATTCGTTCATTCGTAGCAGTGTTGCCGTAAAGGGATTAATTGTTAGTTTGGGATATTATGTATGTCCATTGGGGCAGTTCGATTTTTATGGAGGCAAAAAATCGCTCAAATAAATTTCTAAAGAGAAAATTAAACTCCAAAAATAAAAAAAACATATCCATTTCGCTGATTTTTTCTTGTAAAGTAACAAAAACGGTTATTTTTTTGAAATGTTTGTATGAGGAACCCCCCAGGGGTGGTTCTCGAAGGTGTGCCACTGGAATAGGTGCGTTGGCCCTCCAAAATTAGTGGGGGTCGGTTACATATTTTGACTCGATTGAGGAACTCTAAATGGGTCAAAGTGAGATTTTTCAAAATTTGACCCTTCGGATCAAAAGTCGGGACATCAAAATACATTTGAGAGGAATGGTTTCTTCGGCAAAAGTTTCTTATTTTGATCTCTAGAATACGATTTTACTTGTAATTGGAGCGATTTTTAAATCGACCCGCCCTAATGTCCATATATTTTATTTCATTTTAATTTACTAACAAAATATTATTGTTAAAATTAAAACTCGTGCCCAGATGTGCAGAGGACCCAGCGGGCAATTTTGAGCCCACCGAAACTATCCAATTAATTTTTATGAAAATCAAAACATAGATATCTCAGCTTCTACGAAGATGCTAGATTTTTTTTAATAGGAACAAGAGGGAGCAAGAGGAAAATTGTTCCTCTGTGAAACTATCAAATCGATTTTTATGAAACTCAAAACATAGACACGTCGGTGTCTAAGAAGATATACAGACTTCATATATTTTTTTAAATAGGACCAAGAGGATTATTAGGAAATTTCTCCCTCTCCGAAATTATGCAACCTATTATCATGAAATTCAAAACATAAATACGCCATACATAAATCTAAAAAAATCCCACAAATTAAAAAAAATCGCTAAAACTAAAAATCAACCGAAAAAATCGCAAAAAAAAAGCGCAAAAAAATAAAAAAAAACACTTTAAACAAAAATAAATCGCTAAATACCGAAAAAATCGTTAAAACGAAATAAGCACTTAAATGAAAAAATATCACCAAAAATAATATAAATCGCAAAATTCAAAAAAAAAATCACCACAAGAAAAAAAATCGCCAAAAAACTACAAAATTGCAAAAGAAATCGTCAAAACGAAAAAAAAACGCCAAACCGTAAATAATCACTAAATTTAAAAAAAACGCAAAAAAAATATGAAAAAATCGGCAAAACGGAAAAACAAAAAAAAATCAAAATTGCAAAAAACCGAAGAAATCGTCAAAACGATAAAAATTTCGCCAAAACGAAATAAACGCCAAAACTGAAAAAAATCACTAAAATTAAAAAAACATGAAAAAATTGGCAAAACGAAAAAGCACTAAAATAAAAAAACGCCAAAACCAAAAAAATTGTCAAAACGAAAAAAGCGCCTAAATAAAAAATATCACCAAAGATAATATAAATAAAAAGCGCAAAAAATTCACTTTAAACATAAAAAACGCTAAGGACCGAAAAAATCGTCAAAACGAAATAAGCGCTTAAATGAAAAAATATCACTAAAAATAATATAAATCGCCCAAATTCAAAAAAAAATCACCAAAAGGAAAAAGTCGTCAAAAAACTAAAAATTGCAAAAATCCGAAAAAATCGCCAAAACCAAAATTACAAAAAATAATGTCAATATCATGTAAACTATTAAGCTAAGCCCGACAAAACCCCAAATAAGGGAAAAAGCGCAAAAAATAAAAAATCACCTTAAACAAATAAAAGACCGAAAAAAATACTAATAAAAAATTCTTAACTGAAAAATATCACCAAAAATAATATCAATCGCCCTGATTAAAAAAAATCACCACCAAAAAAATCGCCAAAAGACTACAAAATTTTAAAAAACCGAAAATATCTTCAAAAAATAAAAAATATCGCCGAAACGAAAAAAACGCCAAAACTGTAAAAAATCGCTAAAAATAAAACAAACGCCGGAAACTGAAAAAATCGGCAAACGAAAAAAGCACTAAATTTAAAAAACAAGACTGTAAAAAATCACTAAAATTAAAAAAACACCAAAAAACATGAAAAAAATCGGCAAAACAAAAAAGCACTTAAATAAAAAAACGCCAAAACCAAAAAAATTGTGTCAATATCAGGTAAGCTATTAAGCCAAGCCCGACTAAAGCCCAAATGGCTAAATAAGCGCAAAATTTCAAAAAAAAATTACTTTAAACAAAAAAATTGCAAAGAACCGAAAAAAATCTTCTAAACGAAAAAAACGCTTAAATGAAAAATATCACCAAAATAATCTAAATCGCCCAAATTAAAAAAAATCACCAAAAGAAAAAAAAACTAAAAAAACTGCAAAAAACCGAAAAAGTTGCCAAAAAAGAAAAATATCGCCAAAACGAAAAAAAAAAATGCCAAAACTGTAAAAAATCGCTAAAATTAAAACAAACGCAAACTGGAAAAAATCGACAAACAAAAAAAGCACTAAATTAAAAAAAAAGGCCTAAAATTAAAAAAAACGCCTAAAAATGAAAAAAAAATCGGCAAACGAAAAAAAGCACTTTAACTAAAAAAACGCCAAACCCAAAATTAAAAAAAAAATTCAATATCAGGTAAGATTTTAGATTATATATATAGGCTTAAGTTCGTGTAGTATTACATACATATCTAGTGTCCTTACGGAATCATTCGTGAGAGAGTCAAAGTCCCACTTTACTGAATTTATTTAATTAGTTATTAGTTTTTTTTCTTTTTTATTATTTATAGCTAAAGTTTGCTACTTTATCTCTCACGAAAAGTTGATTTTGCTATGTTTTATGCGAAATATTATTAAAACAATTGCACCACACACAAAACCCTATTTAAGTAAAGTAGAAATGGAAAGTTTATGTTTAATAGATTCATAATTTTTAATATTAAATACTAAAAATTCTTACTAAATTTGTAAATCCTATATTTTTCCAATTTCATTTGCCAACTTCAATATTTATTTGCATACATACAAGAAGCCTCCAGCAATTGCTAAATAAATAATGTTCATTCTATTGTCTCAATCATTCTTTAATTTTATCGTTTAGCCTTTAATTGACATTTCTGTGTACAGAAATTAAAAGCTTATTCATATATATATTCTTTCTTCGTCCTTGTGCAAATGTCCATCAAATGTTATTGCAAATTATTGTGTTTTTAGTCATATTAAATCGTAGGAGTTTAATAGTTTGAATATTAAAATGAAAATAAATTAAAATGTGACAGTTTACAGGAAAAAAGAGCAGGATAAAAATATACAATAATTAACACTTTATCTTAAATTACTTCGAAATACAAGCTGAAACTTGCAACAAATAAGTTTTTCGTCAAACATGACAGTAGTACGAGTAGTTTTATCTCACTAACAACTTAAATTTCAGTCAAATAATGCATTTGTTGTAAACAACAACTGCAGCAACAACAATAAAGCTTAAGCAAATTTTTAGCAACATGATAGAAAAAATACAAATAAAATGGTTTCTATTTTAACAACAATACAACAAAAAGTTCACTGCTGCAGTTACTTGCCATTTCTGCTGCTGCAGACTTTATCAAATGAATACAAAGATATGAATGTATTTTTTTTTTGTTGTATAGAAAAAATAAAACTTTTGCCAGAGTTTTCTAACAAATGCTGTTTTGTTGTTATTTAGGAAAAAAAAGAAATAAGTAGAACTATATAAACAAAATCAAAATGTCAAAATCCTTTCATCATATTTTAAGCAGCTTTTGATTAGACATTTCACAGTGTAAATAAAATTGCAGAGTATTTTTCGTTTATTGAATTTTTTCAATCATTTAGTAAATCGAACAAGTAAAAATCTAATAATCTTGGTGATTAAATTGGATCATTTCCTGCAGATCCATCACTTAATTCTTATTCTCTAAACAGGATCAATAATGCTGTGACAAAAAAATCCCTATGAAAAATAATGTTTTGTACACTCCAGTGCGCATTGCAGCCCATTGTGCAAATGCTAGTTTTATTTTGTTTTATGCCACTGTGCACTTGTTAGAAGAGATGCAAATGTATGTATGTATGTATGTGTGTGTTCTTGTACGAAAAAGTTTGAAACAAGTTTAAACTTAGAATTACTATTTTCGTTAAAATATCTTTCAAATAGAGATGGTCACATTTCACGAGTGACTCGCATGATTACTTTGTGCTATATTGCAAAATTTTACTTTGTCAAGTCATGAGAAGCGGAAACACAATGGCGGGGGATTACTTTATTGTCTTCAGAAGATCTTCTTGTCCTTCGTTCATTTCTTTACCATTCAGCAAAAATGGTAGGGTTATATATCGTCAGCTGAAATGCTAAACCGCGTAACTACCAAAAAAATTCAATATTACATTTTGATTTAATTATTGGGTTTTACATCGAAACACATGTCCCTACAAATTGTCAAACCTTTATCATAACGATCAGTCGAATTAAAAACTAAAATAAAGAAACTTTACTTCAGTCACTTGAATAATTTTATTTAGTTTTTTCTCTCTCATTACATTTACATTTACATTTCAGTTAACGATATATAGGTTTGTAATTTCTACAAAATTCTTATGCAACCCCATAAAGTATATGTTTATGTACATAAGTATATTCTTGGTACGATATCCGTCTGTCTGTCTGTATTGGAAATTGATTTTTCAAAGGTTTTTCAATTTTAGAATTGATCCAAATCATGTTGGAATTAAAAATCATCATAATGAAACCAATCCAGGGCTGGAAAATGTATGTAATTTTTTTTAATTAACCATTTTTATGTAGTTTTTTTTAAATTATTTTGTTCGAACTTTATTAGTTTACAGAGCTATACGAACCTTAGCTTAGTCAAATCACACTTATAGGCAGATTTTGTATTTTGTTTCGTTTCTAAACGTTTCAAATAACGAAAATTTGTTTAAAAAATATTTTTTCCATAAAAATTTTAAAACGAAAAAAACGTTTCTATTTACAAAATGTGCCTTTTTGTGTTATTTGGACTATGTAATTTTTCCAACTTGCTGTATCTTAGAGTCCGTAAGAGGCCAGCCAACTCTGGAAATTTTCAAAAACTGGAAAACTAAAAAAACATAAAATTGAAAAACTTGCCAAAACGAAAAATCGCTAAATAAAAAAAGCACTTAGATAAAAAATATTACCAAAAATAAAATAAATCGCTCAAATGCTAAAAAAAGTAAAAAAAGATCGCAAAGAAAATACAAAAATCACATATATTAAAAAAAATCGCTTAAACTAAAAATCAACAGCCGAAAATCGCTAAAATAAAAAAACGCCGAAAATTGAAAAAATCCGCAAAACGAAAATAGCGCTAAAAATAAAAAACGCCAAAACAAAAATGTTGTCAAACCACAAAAAAGCCAAAGAAAGGAAAAATAAGCGCCATTACTAAAAAACACTAAAAACAAAACAAAAATCGAAAAATTAAAAAAAAAATCGTTCGAAACGAAAAAAGCGCTTCAATGAAAAAATGTCTCCAAAAATAAAATAAATCACCCAAAATACAAAAAAAAATTAAAAATAAAAAATTCACCCAAAAAATTTAAAAAACCCAGCCAAAAACCGACAAAATCGCCAAAAGGAAAAAAATCGTCACAACAAAAAAAAATCGCTAAAACTAAAATAAAAAACCTCCACTTCAAAAATTCGGCAATATGAAAAAACTCTTAATCTAAAAAAACGCTAAAACTCTAAGAAATCGCTAAAATTAAAAAAACGCCGAAACCTGAAAAAATCGACAAAACGAAAAAAATCGCTAAAACTAAAAAAACCCCAAAACAAAAATGTTGTCACAAAATGTCTACATCAGGCAAGATATTCAGTTATATAGGCTAAAGTTCGTATAGTAGGACATACATATGGGCATTTCCACAGGAATGTCAACTTTTTAAAACGTGCGACATCAAAGAAATATGCTTATTTTTTCAAAGAAAATTAAACTTTTTTTTTACTTCTTTATATATTTGTGTAAGCCGTCAGCAGCTCTACGTTAGGTAAAATTTAAAAAAAAATAATGTCACGTTGCTTAGAAATACAAGGTTAATTGCTTGATGTCGCACGCGACAAAAAATTGGAATTTCTCGGAGAAATGCCCACATGTAGTGTTCTTACGGAACCTTTCATGTGCGAGTCAAAGTTGCACTTTACTGAATTTATTTATTTTTTATTTATTAGAGCTATGATATTTATGTCAGACACAGGAGCTAGGACGTGATTTTCGTAACAAAAATAATATACTCTATTGCTGTCAAAAATTAATGTTTTTTTATTGGTTTCCTTGTACTTCAAATCAGACTAAGAAAATAAACGAAAGAAAATCTTTGATTTTGTTTCACCTCGTTCTTGCAAGTGAGTTAAACAAAAAGAAAACAAAAACAATGAGAACGATTGCTCAATTTGTTTTTGTACATAAACACAAACAATACATTAATTTTATCGTATGTAGCTGGAGAAAAAAAATCTTTTAAAATATTTGCAGCGAATTCGACATCATCATATAATACAATTTTATTGCATTGTTATTTATACAGCTGAGCAGCATAGCTCTAACCGGATATCCTAAGATACCTTTACGTGAATTTTTTTTGTATATGTCCAATTTTTGAGCTTTTGAGCATTGGGATAAAATATATAATATATAATATTATTATGTTTCGAAGATCGTTGTGTTTCCAAGGTCATACTTGTTCAGTTTTTAGTCATGAAGATATAACATTAAATATATCACTAAACAATATTCATAACTACGTGATAAATTAACAGACATGTTCCATTTCATTTCCCTGAAACTTTTATTTTTCTTAAGCAAAATCAAACAATTCTGTGGAACCTAATATCGGCATATAGTTCAAAGTGCAATATTAGCAATGAGATGTTTTAATTGTTAAAAAAAATATATACACATAATAATTGGAAAAATTAATTCTTTAATGAATCAATTGCGTATAAAGCCTTGAATTTGCGTGAACGTTAATGATTAAATGATGTTTTTAGCGCGAAGAAAAGTTAAACACAATCTCATATTTACCGCGACTATCAGCATTTGTACTAAGTTATGATCAGGGAAACCGCAAATATGCAATTGCATGTTTTTTCTTGTCTGATATATCAATGTTGAATAATCAGCTCAATCATGAATATTCATTTACTCGGAATTTATTTCTCACGGAAAATAAATTTCTCGAGAAAACAATCCTCCAATCATAAATTTCTTGGGAACAAAAAAGATTAATACGTGGCATCACCGCATTACTAACCTCGTTGTTTTGCTTGTTTGTTGACATTTTGTTTCTCCCTTTTTTTTTGAGTGAGAGAGAGAGAGAGTAAACAAAATTACTAAAATTCAACAACTTGGAAATATATGTAAAAAAAGTTTATAAATGATTTATTTGTGCATTATTTGTATTTTTTACATACAAGATCTATAAAATACAAGTTTATGTATATAAATTGTGTTTTAATTGTGTATTAACTATGTTCTTATGTAATAAACTCCCTTCTGTTTCACAAGGGAAAGATTTTTGGTGGAAAAAACAAGTTCAACGGCGTTTATAATACCTACTTTTCCTGGGGAGTTTTTTTATTCCCGTATTTGGTAAAAAACGGGGAAAAACAAATTCATGATTGGAAAAAAGGGAAAAGTGAAAAAACTCTTTATGAATTTTGGCATGGATTTGTTAGTACATATTTTTGCATATTTTACCTTTTAAGGCATGATTTTGCATATTTTGAAAATTTTTCGAATTTTGAGAGCATATTTGGAATTTTTGATTCATATTTTGGTACTTTTTAAAATTTTTTTATATCTAAAAAAAAAAATTGGTAAAAATTATACTTTTCTCAATCAATATTTTGCTATCATTATGAAGTTAAAAAAAATGCCATTGTGTATTTTCTGGCTTCCAAATCGATTTCATATGTTCTCTTGTGAGTGCTACACGTGTTTAAATTGATATTTAGATTTACGATTTAAAATTTTTTCATTTTTTAATTTTCACTCACTTCTAAACAGTCTTGTGAAAGAAAAACGAAACAAGAAAATTAATAAATTTTAAATCGTCCATTTCCAATTTGTTTTTACTAAATTTTAATGCTGGAACAAATACTATTGATTTCTATTTTCTAAATTTCAACTCAAACAGGTGTAGCATGTGTTTTAACATCCTCACTGGACCACAGAATACACAGAAGTGAAAAAGTGTCATGTAAAAAAAGCTCCAATCAGGTTTTTTTAAAACTCGTGGAAAAAAAGAGTAAAGTGTAGTGTATAGTTGCTGTAGTGTATTACTACTTACCAATTAACATAGATAATAAAACGAAAACGACGACAAAATTTGAGGGAAAACGAGACAAACGGAAAAATACCCTTATCTTCCGTCTCTTGACACTTCTGTATATTTGGTGACTGGACGTTAATTTTAACATAAACTTGGTTTGGTAATTGTGACGAACGCTACCCCATACAGTTCCAAAGTTTTAATTCTAATATCGTGATCGCTTTTGAAGTAAAAGTAAAATTTTTGTTCTTAATTAATTTTTTTTATTGTTGCCTTCTTCTGTTTATTTTATTTTTTATTTTTTTTCTTGTTTTATATGCAAATTTTATTGAATTGCTGAATTAAAATTAGATTTCATTTCCCCATAATCCAAGTTATGTTATTTTTAAGAGCATATTTCGAAGTTTTTAGTGCGCATAAAACACTTTTTTGGAGCATATTTCTGGTTTCCCTGGTTATGATTATGTATGGGAATGTTAACATGCAACATTTGAAATTGAGAAAATTTCAATTTAGAAATATGTTTTTAGAAATTTCCCACAATTTGTTATATACTTTTAACAAAGAGCGAGCGTTCATTCATTCCCCTCCTTAAAGTTGAAAGGCATTTTACTTAAAATAATATTGCCTTAAAACACCTTTGTGGTATTAGCAGACTTTTTACAACTAATTTATTTTGTCCTCATCATTAATGTAATTACAATAATTAAATTGTCTGATTATCAAAATTCAATAGAAGCCACAGACTACTTCTAATTAAATTTGTTCCACCACCCTCCCACAAACCATTGACTAATCATGAAAGGAAAGCTAAAGCATAAGCTTCTTTTAGCAGGAAAGTAATTATTTTATTGTTCAGGCTTTGACAAAAAGAATCAAATAGATTTCTTATAAACAAATGCGAGTATATACATATCGAGCCTTGGCTGCAATAGAGTAATAACTTAAGAAACGCAATTGAAAAAAGAGAAAAAAATTTTAATTTTTCCCTTAAGTTTTTGGTGAATTTAAGACTTCAACCTCAAATTCTGCAAAACAAGTTTTTTTTGGAGTTATGACTCTCTTGAAACAAAGGCTCGATATTTATTCAAAGAGAAAATTAATAGCTTTGTTATTCTTAAGTCAATTTAACGAAATATTCTGAACTACTGAACAATAATCACTCTCTTTTGTTTAAGTTTACACAATTATTCATTAAGTTAATCAAGTAACTCCATCCTTGTTATATTAAACGAGGTAAGCTCATACTCCCAGCTGTAGGTGCTTGTTTCCATTTATAAAACGTCTAGATTATTTTCTACTTTATTTTGTATTTATGTAAAAATTTTGTGAATATGTTCTTGCAGTAACAAAAGGCATTATTATAATTTTTTCTTTATATCTACATTTATTATAGCGTTTGTTTTATCTTGATTATTATTCCATCGTCAACGCATTAAATTATTTCACCTTATTTCATCTTCAATGTACTGATGCTTATCAAGTGGGTTTTACGAAATACTATATCGATGACTTAATATAGAAAAGTGTCTACACATAATCTACAATTACAAATCACCTAAAGAAAATTTTATCAGCTGGATGATTAAATTTTTTTTATACCCTTCACCAAAAATGGTAGGAAGATATATACATATGTACATCACTCTGTGTGTTTAATTTCCACAAAACTCATATGCGGCCCCTTAAAGGCCCATAATATATAATAGGCCCTTATGATTGGGGAAGTTGTATAAGCGATGTGCGTCTGGCTGTGCGTGATATAGATTTTCCGAAGCTCCCAGTAGAAACTTCGGTCTTGAACTGATGTGCCAGTAGTGTGATTCACTAACATTTTTTTAAACGATAATTCAATCGTTAAAATAATTATATCGAATTTGCTATTCAGTAAAATTTTTAGCGATATTCGCTGTAGGTTAATGTCAGCTGTGTTGTTCTTTAAGCGACCAATAATTTTTGTGCTGTTAATTTTATCGGAAAAATTCAATAAAAAAAAATATCAGCTGAGTCCTATCGTTAAAAAGAAGTAACAGAACCTTATAATCGTTATTTCAAGCGACAAAATGTACAGAGAAAAATTACGATTGTTGAATCGTTAAAAGTTACTGAATCGCACTACAGAAATGGTATTTAAAATTAGCAAAATCGAAAAGTTAGTTCCAGGCCTGGAAAGTTTATGTTGCTATGTTGAACAGCTGTTGTTGTTTTTTATAATTATTTTCTTTACATACTTCTCACAACTACAATTCGAGCTTAACAAATTCAGTCAATGTAGCAATGATATATGTACATATGTTGAGCTTCTCGTTTGTTTAAATGAAAGTTTAACATAATAACTCTAGTTGTTCTATGAAATTTTTGGGTAATGGTTATTTCAATGTATTTTTTATAAAAAATATTTTACTGAATAATTAAAACAATAATATGAGATTATTAGGGCATTAACAAATGTTCAACTTAAATTGTAACAAATCCCAGAAAAAAACACTAATTAAACAAATTTTTTGTTTTTGTTAATTAAACCTTAAATAAACCTTAGAAAATATTTAATCAATTCACAAGCTCGCATTAAAGTCACATGCTTTGATAACAATTTTCATACAAAATTGTGTTCTAATTACTTATACTATTGAATTTTATAAAATTTTCAAGCATTTGTATATAAGCCAGGTCTGGGAATATTAAATATGTGAGCTAAAATGCAAAATAAGTCGCCAAAGGTGACAAAAAAAAACTAAAAAAAATTTAAATATATCTAAAAAATTTGTCAAAATGAAGAAACGCCTTAAACTAAAATAAATCGCGAAGAGCGAAAAAATCGCCACAAGCGAAAAAAAATGCCAAAACTAAAAACACGCCAAAAACCGAAAAAATGCCAAAAAAAATGCCAAAAATAAAAAGGTTGCAAAATAAACTAAAAAATCGTCAAAACCCGAAAAAATTGCCAAAAGGAATTAAATCGCTAAAACTTTAATAAATCCAAACCAAAAACTGAAACAAATCGCCATAAATGAAAAAAACGCCAAGAAGCCCAAAAAGTTCAAAAAACAAACAAAAAATCGCCAAAACTAAAAAAGTCGCCAAAATAAAAAAGCGCTTAAATGAAATATATAAATGTATATCACCATAAATAAAATAAATCAATCAAATGCCAAAAAAAAAAGTTACAAAAGTAAAAAGGTCACCAAAAAATTTTAAAAATCGCCAAAAATCTAAAAAATAGCCAAAATGGAAAAAAAACCAAGAACTAAAATTAATCCACGAAAAAACACCAATACTAAAAATTTCAAGAAACGAAAAAGTCCTAAAAACGATAAAAAGCTCCAAAACTAAGAAAAAGCGCCAAAACTAAAAAAAAAAAATTTGTCAAAACTAAAAATATCAATAAAACTTAAATGAACTTCCAAGACTAAAATATCACCACAAACGAAAAAACGCCAAGAGTAAAAACAAACGCCAAAAACTAAAAAAGCAAAAACTAAAAAATCGACAAAAACCGAAAAAAAGTTATTTATTTAAAAAATAAAGTTCTGCATCACGCAAGATATTCACACATACACTGAAAGAATTTCCGGCAGAAATTCTATGAATTTCGACATTAATCTAATGAAAAATTCATTAAAATTCAACCAACGTCACGCTTCGTTGGATTAATGAAACCAGTTTCGTTAAAATTATTTTATTGAAAACTTCATCAAATTTATTTCACAGTGTAATTAATGTAGTGGTATAACTTCATCGAAACAGTAAAATAATTTCATGAAAATAATGAAATAACTTAAATATAAAGGGGTTTCTCAATAATTAGAAAATATTGTTGTCATAAATCCAATAAAATATTCTAACGAAACCAGAATATCAAGGAAACAATTTCAATGAAATTGTTTTACAATATTCATAAAATTTTCATTGGACTTGTGAAACATTTTTAATAAAATTGTTGCATTGGATTTATGCAGTAAAATTCTTTCGGTGTACAAATGAATTGTCGCGTGCGAGCCAAAATAAAAAATCGCTTAAATAAAAAATACACATCACACAAAATAAAATAAATCTCTGTAATGCAAAAAAAATCGCCAAAAGTATAAAGTTCGCAAGAAAAAATTAAAACAATCGCCAAAAAATCTAAGAAATTGCTAGAAAGAAAAAACAAACGCCAAGCCTAAAATAAATCGCCAAGAACCAAAAATATTGCCACAAACGAAAACAAAACACCAAGACCAAAAAAAACCCCATAAACAAAACAGACCGCGAAAATTAAAAAAAAATCGTCAAAACTAAAAAAGCACTTAAATGAAAATTGTCACGAAAAATAAAATAAATCGTTAAAATGCAAAAAAAATCGTCAAAAGTAAAAAGGTCTCAAAAAAACTAAGAAAATCGCCACAAACGAAAACAAAAACGCCAAAACTTAAATTAATCGCCAAACGAAAAAAAGTAAAAGGCTAAAAAAACGCTAAGAACCGAAATTACAAGAACGAAGAAAGCGTCAAAAATTAAATAAAATCTCCAAAAGCTCAAAAAAAGTTTACGAGGTACTTAATTTTTTTTTTTAAATGTCTACACCCAGAGAAAAAACAGCTTAAAATCAATAAAAACCATATTGAATTAATAAGACGCCTTCTTATTTTTAAGTTGCAGCTTTTTCCTGAGTATACATCAAGATATTGGATATATATATATAGGTTAAAGTTCGTGTAGTATTACATAAGAAGTGTCCGTACCAGGGAAGGCATTGAGAATTTTAAAATTGTACCAACAACCTTAAAAAAGTTTACTTTTTTGACTTTAATAGTACTAAAATATTTTCATAGTTCAAAAATGAAAATTGGCATATGCAATCGTTTGAAAATAAATGCGGAGCGAAACTGCAGAGATTCCTTAAATGTACTAAATTAGTCATTGATGTACTATTGTACTTTCCGAATTTAAATAGTACCAAAAAAGGTACAATTGTACCAACTTTGCCATCCCTGGTCCGTATTTAACCCTTCATGTCCCTTCGTGTGTGAATCAAAATCGCACTTTACTGAATTTATTTTAACCATAAGTCATATGAATGAGTTAGTGAATTAATTAAAAATAAAATCTTCTACTATTGCTAATATGGAAAATAACATCTTTGAGTTAAAATTCTTTAGTTGCAAAATAACTAGAAGTTGGTTTGAATTTTATATAATATAACAACAAATAAATGAACCACTTTTCTTTCACAAAATAAATTATAATAATAATAATTATAATTATGTAATCAAGGTATGTATATGTTTATATATGTACAGGCAAATGCCGGTATAACGAACGAAAAATTCGTTATATCGCAAAGATTTTTTTCAAGTGTTATTTAAATTATTATTATGATATGATGACATGATACAATACAATAAAAATAATGAGGGTAATTTATTTTCAAATAAGCTACCAAATACAAACTAAAGGATTCACATTTTTTTTTGCACTTACATTGCTGCTGTAGATTTTGTTTAATATTTTTTGCCGTTCATTATACAGAGCACATATTTATCAAAATATTCGTTACACAAAGTAGAACATAATCTTAGAAATATGCTGCTAGCAAGTTTGTGTTTTTTATTTTGCTATTTTTTCTTCATCATTCGTTATATCCAGTATAAAATTAGACTAGTATTCGCTATATAATGTTGTTAATGCAAAAAATGTGGACGTTAAAACGATAAAAGGAAATACATACACACACACACATACACACATAAGTATAAATAACATGGCTGATTGATGTTTGGCCAAAATCTATTTAAATGTGAAAATTGCATTTTTATTTCGGTTGGCTATCTAATGTTTGTTTTTTGTTTTTATTTTTGTTTTCCCTGAAAAGAAACAAACAAAAATTGCAAACATTTTTAGTTGTCTTTTTTTTTTTTTTTGCTGTGAGAAACAAAATTTCATTGCAACACTTTTACACCTCATGCCAGAATATACGATAACTTGGCTAAAATAACGAATACTCGTACACCTTGTTCATATTTCTAATGAGGTCAGAAAATAGTATAACATCAGATATAAAACTTCAAGAACATTTATATGTTTCTTGTTTCTTGTTTTTTTTAAGCAGTTAAATTTGCTGTTGTTGTGTAGTTTTGTTGTAATAAAAGTGTTCTTGCTAAATGTATAAAATTTTGTAAAAAATTTTGAAGTAAAATAGGGTCACATAAAAGCAGTCAAAGCTAAAGGTATACTACACAAGCACATGAATAGTTGTTCATTTTCCACTTTCGTTAGACGACATGATAGAAAAGTTTTAAATTTTTATTTCAAGTTTTTTATTTTTTATTGCAGAAATAAGGCAGTCAGTCGTACGACTACATACGAATGAGTATGAATGAAATTGCAAATAAATATAAAAATTATTTAAGTGGAATTTATAGTTAATTTGAACTATTTAATTGGGAGATGTTAGAAAAAAATCATTTGGATAATTTTTTTATAAAATGTAAAATTTCAAATTGAAAGAGAGAGAAGCACAGAAAAAAGGGTTTCATCATCAAAGTATATATATTTTCATATAGAAGATAATATCTGTGTCAACGAGGAAAGAATGCTTCAGTCTAATTTAGTTTTAAGCTTTAAATAATTTTTTTTGTAATTCAATTTCTGCAAAATAATTGATTTTTTCTCGGAACCTTTTAAATTGGAATTTTAAATGAACATTTTAAATAAGAATATCAAATAACAAGCTGAGAGCCATAACTGAACACTATACTGGATATATAAATAACTGAAGTGATACATTTTAAGCATCAGTTGCTAAGTGATCCCAACCAGAGAAGGACAATGAGCACTCAAAAAAATATACTTAAATAAATAAGTAGTCTTAATTTGAGTAACTGTGTGTAATAATAATTGCAGCGCAAACAGTTCGTACACTCACATATTTTCCCTCAAACAACTATGACTATAGCCAACTCCAACATACAAAAGCATTTCTACTACGTTTATTTGAAAAACTAAAATACGCTACAACTATAAATAAAAAAAGACAAATGCGTATCAAGCGTATTGACTCTCTGTCATACTTATAGTCGTAGTATGCTTATATTCAGAGTATGGATATTTAGTCGAACAAAAAACTATATACGCATGATACTCGGGATATTTATTTATCATTCGCCACAGCATCAATACATTTGTGCTTATGTCATACTTATGATCGGAGTACGCTTATATTCATTGTATGGATATTTAGTTAGGCAAAATAATTTATACGCATGATACTCGGTATATTTATTTAACATTCGCCACCGTATCCATACATTTGTGTATATAAAATGGAATGGAAAATGTGTAGGTGTTTGTGTGCGCGTGCGTGTGTGGCTGTTTGAAAACATGCCTTATGTGTATGTGTAAATAAAATAGCCTTGTATATACGCTATTGTAGCCGATTAATACTCAAGAGTATTTTTATACTCAGGCGTATGATTGTAGCTCACACAGTCTATAAATTTTAGTTATAGTCGTTTGTGCTGCGTCATTCAAAAAAGTGTATATTGTATATTGTTGTTGCACACAATGTCAATTCGAAACTTGTTAGTGACTGTAGGAAGGCCCTTAAAATTGCTTATGGAAAAGTATAGTGTCAGACTGTGTTGGGTTCCTGGCCACAGCAGTGTTGAGGGAAATGAAATTGTCGATGAGCTGGCTAGAAATGGGACGGCGTTGGATGAAGGAATATCGGACAGATAGGTGAAATTAAAATAGGTCATTACTATAAGGAACTCAGTGATTGGGTAGAAAGCAGGACCAACAATTCATGGCGAAGTAGGGAGGATTGTAGAGTCTCGAAGGGTTTTGGCCAAAACTAGACTCTGGAAGATCTAAACTACTACTGGACATTAATAGGAAGGCGATGCGAATCATGATAGGCGTGTTGACTGGTCACTGCTCGGTTAGAGCAAGAACCAGCATTTGGGAGACTGGCACTCCAGATTTTTGTAGGATGTGCGGGGATAAAGAGGAACCAGAAACCATTGAACATATTATCTGTCATTTCCGTTTACATGAAAGCATTACTGAAGTCGGGAAGTGTAAACTAGAGGACAACAGGGGCTTTATTATGGGAATTCGGTGGCTTAGTAGAAGGGTCATTTCTGGCTGCAAGTGAGAGGGCGAATATTATTTTTTATGGGCAACAAAAGGGAATCACAATGGACCCAATTGGGTCTCCGAGAGGAGGTGCTGTAAAGCACCACCCTTCCTAACCTAACCTAACCGTGTTGTTGGATGTTTATAGTTAAAAACTTTTAGCTTATGCATTTTTTTTTTGTCTAAACCTTACAAAATTAGGGCTCCTCGAATATCGAACTCTAAAATTCGTTCACTATTCCACCTCTAATGTACATATTTATTTACTAACATGTATTTCTTTTGTATATACTAGAGGTGAGCACAAGATGTTTGCTTGCTTAATCTTCATGGTGTACAGTATTGAATTGTTCTCTCCTTTGAGTGCTATTGATTTTATGAGAATACTAAAACCGCAAAAGTATGCATCAGCATTTGTATATCTGCCAAACAGCAGCATAAGTTATTGTACTGTCGAAGCATATTTCACTAGTGCACACCGAATGACAATTGTAAAATGAGCACACAAGTGTAAAAATATCTGTATTTTTTTTTTAATTTAAAATAAATAATAGTTAAAAAAAGCTGCAATACGACTATATATGCTACCACTTAATTGTGAATAAATTCAGAATTAATGGAATGATTTTTAATAAATGTGGCTCATTTTATTTATAACATATGAAGATATCACAATTAATAATAAAATACAAAATTTTCTTCAGTTTAAAGTTGTAATGATGAGTCTTTTAAAAAACAATTTTCTCATTTTTTTTTTTTTTTGATAAAATGTATTTTTTTGTATAAAACTTTCTAAAACTATAAGACTGTTGAAAAATTAATAAGGACGTAATTTAAAGGTCAATTTATTTTCTAGCCTTCTGTGTATTTTTTATTTAATCAAAGAACTGGTAAGAACTTGTAAATGCAGATTATGTGATGCAGCATCCTCTTTTTTCTTAGTAACGGAAAATCTCGAGATATAGAGTCAATTAAAAAAAAACTGATTTAGAGGGATTGATACATAGTACTTAGTGTATACAAATTGACTACGAAACCTTTGACCTTATACAATAAATTTCATTTTGTTGACCTGTGTAATTTATTAATTTAAGATTAAAAAATAAAATAAAAATAATATCTTTTACAATGGACATAATTGTAAAAAGATTTAGTATTTCTTTAGCTTTTTACTCGATTACGGTCACCAACAATATTCGCTCTTGAAAAAAATACAATACTGTGTGTGCACTTTTTCATGGCTTGTGCTCACTTCTAGTATATACAACGAATGCACAATGTACGTTTCCTTTTCTGTTAAAACTTTTGATTTTTCACGTGGCCATACAATGAAACAATTTTGTCACTTATTGAGAAATATTGCAGTTTATTTTCATTTGTCCAAAAAAGTTAAGAAACAGACCTATTAAGTGTTTGAAGAAGTAATTCTTTCTATGCACTTTTTGTTTAAACATAGATAATAATAAATAAAAAAAATCGTATTTCCTTATCCAATTACAGAGATGCGTATTATATACGGTGATGTATCCTCTCATTACTGGGAAACGCCATATTCTCAGCCCTATTTTGATAACTCCTCGCGACGCGAAGTCACTTCCATAGTGGGCCAAGCAGCCTTGCTACAATGTAGAGTTAGAAATTTAGGAGACAGAGCGGTAAGTTAATTTTTAATTAATATTCTTCTCACTGTACACTTATAGCATTGCATTGGAAATATGCTTAAGCAATCAATAAGAAAGAGAAAAACAAATAAATAAATAAGACAAACATTAAAACAGGTTTCCTGGATACGAAAACGTGACTTACACATACTAACCGTGGGCATATTAACCTACACCAATGATCAACGATTTCAGTCCTTGCACACCGAAGGTTCTGACGAATGGACATTAAGAATATCATCACCACAACCTCGAGATTCTGGCACGTACGAGTGCCAAGTGTCAACAGAACCAAAAATAAGCCAAGGCTTCCGTTTGAATGTTGTTGGTAAGTAAATATATATAAATGGAGCAGTATGTACTGCGTTTTTTTATATTTTACTTTTACATCAAACCTTTATGACTTTATTTGTTGCTTCTGTTTGTGTTTGTTTGTTTGCTTGTTCGTTTTTTCTTCTTTTTCTTCTTTTAGTATCTCGAGCGAAAATTCTGGGCAATCCTGAATTGTTTATTAAAAGTGGTAGTGATATAAATTTAACATGCCTTGCAATGCAGTCGCCCATACCGCCTTCATTTATTTATTGGTACAAAGGAAAACGTCTAATGAACTATTCGCAACGTGGTGGCATTAACGTTATAACGGAACGTACAACGCGCACCAGCAAATTATTAATATCAAAGGCAACATCAGCAGATTCTGGAAATTATACATGTTCCCCCAGCAGTTCTGGTATGTAATAATTAAACACAGACATTTTAGTTACAAATACAAATAGCAATTTATATTATTTGTAGTCTGTATGCATGTGTGTATGTAAATACAAACATTTGTATGTTTATACATATATACATATGTATGTATTTACATGTGTATCTACAAACAAATAATATTATTATAATTCATGCACTATTAATTTATTAGCAGTACTTAAAATATAATTAAAGTTCCAGTTCATAAAGATACAGTTGTATCACTTATGACTAAATAATCAGCGCTGAAAACATACATGAGCTGTAGCAAGAAATAAAATAAATGTTTAAATGATGGATGGATTTTATCGAGGGTAGTATTTTAAGTTTGGGGGTTTCATAAATTGTATTGACCATGACTCAATTTACTTTCTTTCCTAGAGCCAAAAGGCCTCGTAATTAAAATTTTAAACTGTTTTATATGAGGACTACATAAAATCTTGTATGAAACTCCAATTCAAGTTTCTATATTCAAAATTAAAGTCGAATAGACTTAAATTGAGATTTCATTACCCTGCGTTTACACGTGCAAGTACTTACATAAAAGTTCTGTGTACCAAAAAAAAATTTGGCAAAAATGCCCGACTGCATGTTTGCTTTTTAACGCATAAAAAGTTTAACTTTAAGAGAACCAGATGGTATTAAATTTTATTCCTTTTTTTTTCAATAATATTAATGTCTCAAAAATGTATTAATTGCTTGATTTAATCCTGCGCTTACACGTGTAAGTACAGTCCAAAAAATTTTGACTTTACAATTTTTTATGTAGAAAATATATTTATTAAGACAAAAAAAAATTGTTTTTACATGAACACATTAATTTTTCTTTTTATTAATACAGTAGAATCTCGAAAAAGTTAACTCACGTAAAAGTTAATCATTCCGTATAAGTTAACATACAGCTCTAAAAAGTTAAATTTTGAGAGTAAGAATTGTTTACAGCCACAAGCTACGATTACTTTTATAAAAGCGTAGAATAAGATAAAATATTGAGATGATGACCAGTACATTAGTGTGAAGATGGCATGCCGTTGTCTAAATTGATCAAATTAAATACTGGTTAAGCCCACATGACACTTCATTTTTCTTTCATTTATCAAGTTTTATAGAAAAATGCAAACATATTGTAATAGGAAAATACAATAGGTGCAAAGGGTTCAGCTATATTCAGAAAAATGAAACAATGTCAACAACTTGATTAAAGTTATCGATAAAAAATGAAGATCTGTCAAACAAAATGTCAAAATGATCAACTTAAAATTGACATTTCAAGCTTGAAACATAAAAGTGTTCGCTACCAGCGGCTTATGGTCAAACATAGCGATTTTTAGTTAGTTTTGTCTCTAAACTAGCGGGTTTTAATAGTGAAAATTTTACAACATTTAAACATTTTGTTTCCGTTTTATATAGTTTGTTCTTTCTATCAATTCAATATCAAATCATTGAAGAAAAAATTAAGTGAGAAATTTTTAGATATTTTAATTGAACTGTAGTGAATTTTAATCAGAAATAATTCCTAGTTAGGCTCAAGTTCAGTAATTTCAATTCTTATTGAAGGAAATATTTTTTTATTAATTAATGTGAGTTTCTAAAGAAGAGATGAAAAATTAAACTTAGGGTTTAAGCTGGGGGAAATACCGATACTTTTCTGTGCAGCCACGCACTTCATCAGCACCCTAGTCTATCTACTTGGGTAGAGATTCTTATTAACATCAGCTATTTAACTTAAATGTACAATGAAACGGAATATGAGAAACGATTGTTGTGTATACAATTGATTTACCTTTGGTAAACACATTTATAAGTATCACTATTATTTTCTGTTTTTTCCATTTTTTCATTTTTATATTTAGGTTAGCACGAAATTATATTACTCTACCTATGTATGTTTAACTATTCTTGCTTATCTTTTTACGATCATCACATAAATTATTTTTACTTATTCGATGTACCATCGGTACATGCATGTAAGTATTATTGTAGTGGTCTTATGTTACTTGTTGTTGCATTCTACAGTTTTATTTTTGGTTATTCCAGCCTTCTGAAACTGTGATAGCCAAGTGAACAGTGATTGCCAAGTTAACATATTTTGTCACGTGCCCATGATGTATTAAGTGAGAAATTTTTAGATATTTTAATTGAACTGTAGTGAATTTTAATCAGAAATAATTCATAGTTAGGCTCAAGTTCAGTAATTTCAGTTCTTATTGAATGAAATATTTTTTTATTAATTAATGTGAGTGATAAAATAGTTTTAAAATGATAACAATGGAAATCAGGTGACATATCTAGTCAATATGAGGACTAAAATGGTCAAGACATGTTACGCAAAAAAAACAAGTCTCGTCTGCTTCTTTAAACCATTCGCCACATATTAATATCTACTATCTATGTATTTATTGAGTTTCTCGTGTGACTCGAAATTTAGCAATAGCCGCTACAAGTTAGATCTAAGTTTCATTTTTTGTTATGATAAAAACTGAGTCATTCAAATAAATTAAGTGTGTTATTTGCGAAAAATCCCAATCCCAAATCCAATCCCAAAAAATAAACGCAATTTTTATTAAAAAAACACTACAAATTTTAGTGTTTTATTAGTTATATTAATATAAATTTGGTGTATCTAGTAATGGTCTATCGAAATATGTAAAAATATCGATTTCAAAAATTATGAGTTGGGTCCTTTTCGTATTAAGTTAACGATAAGTAGAAAAAAAATTATATGTATTAGGAGAAGAAAATTTTTTTTTTATTTTCTGTGACTAAATTGATGCAAAAAAATCGATTCCTAAAAACTTCGCACTTTAGTGTGAAAAATTATATTTAGGTCTTAAAAAATTGTACGCTACAGAGAGAAGTTCGTTAAAGTGAGATCAAAATTTATGAAAATTACTCACAAAAATGTTGTCTTCACGAATTTTATATGTTATAGAGAAGATTTCGTTATAGAGAAGTTCGCTATAGAGAATTTCGAATGTACTTACATAAAAATTCTGTGTGTGCATATTATCAAATGCCCGACTGTCTTGCAACTTGTATATTTGCTTTTTAGTGCAGAGTTTTAGTGCAGAGTTGTAGTATTGTTTCAATGATATTTATGTCGCAAAAATCCATTAAAAAAATATCAAGTTAGCTTTTAAATGTACTTAAAACAAGTAAAAACATAAATAATATTACACTCCAATCCAGTTAATTGGCAGTAAGGTATTAATAGGGCAACACTGTTAACAAACTTTTAATTTGCTTGATACAAGTAAAAACAAGTCACTGTCACTAAGCTGCTCATACTTCAGCGGATAATAGTCGTAGTGTAACATCAGAGCACCCTCATTTGTTGGTATTACGCAGCAGAATCATCGGCGAAGTAAAATTATCAATAAAATGGCTTTGAAAATTTAATGCACCTCATTGACACGAGAGGCGCTTTAATACTGCATTATTAAAAAACGTGCCAAAAAGCAGAGTTGTAAAAGAATTAAGCTTTCCTCTATCTCCTCCTTCAGCATCTATATTCACTATCACCATCCCTTTCCATAAGAAGGTAAAACATAGTAATATTAGTAGGCATTCATTGTCTGAGTGTTACTTCTGTTTAAAAAAAATTAATTTCGAGAAATATTGTTGTAGAAAAATATTTGAAAAAAATATATTTTAACTACTCCAGTACCTGCATTCAGTAACTTTTATTACGATAATCGTATTGCTATAATAAATATCTATAACGAAAATTTATCGTTTCTATTCTATTCATTAACATTATTTTAACGATATTCGCTGTCGCTTGAAGTAAAAAAAGTAATATATCAAGCTCACATTCGTTAAGTTTTCTCTAATTCTTCCTTGAGCTTTTCGCTTATTTTGACATTTTCTATGCAGGGATGCCACATGGTATACAATTGAAAGGCGATTCAAATACAGAGTAAAACAATATCGTAAAAAAGAAATTACAGAATCACATGTCGATAGATATTAAGATTTTCGGATTCAAAAAAAAAAATTACTGATTCCAGACAAATCAAATCGATTTTCTTAGTTCATTTACTTTCTGAAGTTGTAAAACTGCATCCAATGTCGAAAATTTTTTGGAGAGGGGGGGGGGGAAGTTCTAAATGGTTCAACATTTTAAAAACATTGTTCTTTAACAACTTCAGAAGTTCTTGCCAGTTCTATTTTTTCGTTTACAGAAGTTACGGACAATTTATACATTTTCTAACACTTTGGTGGAAACTATCGATAGTGTCACTATCGAAAGTTTTCGATGGTCTAACAAAAAAAGTCAAAAGTTAAAACAACTATGAATATATCGACGATACTATTGTGATACTATCGATCTCGTATGTTTCTCATATAATGTGTGTGAAAATGGGCGTTTAAATCTAAACGCATATCGTGCACTTCATCTTCAGTGATGAAGCATATTTTCACCTCAGTGGATTCGTCATTAAGCAGAATTGCCGCATTTGAGCTAATGATAATCCAAGAATTATTGTCAAAAAAACAAATAAACCCACAAAAAGTGACTGTTTGGTGCGGTTTATGGTTTATAGGCTGGCGGCATCATCGGGCCATATTTTTTCCAAAATGAGGCCGGTCAGGCAGTTACTGTGAATGGTGTTCGGTATCGTGAGATGATAACAAACTTTTTATGGCCCCAATTTGAAGATATGAATGCGGACGATATGTGGTTTCAACAGGACGGTGCCACTTGTCACACAGCTAACGAAACAATGGCTCTTTTGTTTGCAAAATTCAATGGCCGTATTATATCACGTAGTGGCGATGTCAATTGGCCGCCAAGATCATGTGATTTGACATCGTTGGACTTCTTTCTTTGGGGTTATTTCAAAGAAAAGGTATACGTCGCTCAATTTTGCTTCAGCGTCATCGAAAATTTGAACCATCAGATAATAGTGTGTCGCCAAGATCGCGGTGATATTTTTCTCCACACATAATTGGACCATACTATATTATCATAATAGAAAGAATTGACAATCATTTCCTAAATAATTACAGCCTTATTTATAAAACTTATGAAGGCTTTAAAAAGATTTTTTAAAACAAATTTCCATACAAAATTTTCTTAAAAAGTCTTTATAAAGCCTTAATAATTTTTATAAGTAAGGCTGTTAGTGTCTTATTCAAAATCAATATCATGAAGATCATCCGGTTATTTTTGTTTATAAAGACCAAAAATCTATTTTTTTGCTTAAAGGGGTGCGTCATTTATTATCGAACCATTAGGCGAGTGGAACCAAGCATCTTAAAATTTAACGTAGGCACCAATTCAATTCCATCTTAATCATCTTATCATTAATACGAAGCTTTCTATACACGATTATATATTTATTTGTGTGACTCTATTATTTAGTAAAAACGGGTGAAGCCACGCCCATTAATTTCTAATACTATCAAACTACTGCGAAAGGCTTATGAGAGATAACTTTTAACTGTTTAGTGCATATTTCTTTTAGGCAATTTTTATTTAAAAAATTTTCAAACTTATTTTTTAACAAGTTTTAATATTTTGTTTTTCTTCAGATTCTGCATCGGTAGTGGTACATGTTATCAACGGTGAACACCCAGCAGCCATGCAACACAACAACAATAGCGCTTCAGCTCTGGCAAAACCAATCAGTACAATTATGCGATCTTTGTCGTATGATGCCCTAGTTTCGTCATTCGTTAATTTAACAATTCTGCATTATATCCTCTCATCTGTAGTTGAGTCAATGATGGCAACAAATTTTTGTCTAGTCATTTTGGGCATGTCTGTGTCACAGTATTTTCTAGTGCATAATGGACATCTGCCGCCCAGCATCACCAGGTGACTGTAATCAACTGAAAATATTCGGTATAGGCCGAAACTAAAGCATTGCCGATCATTGTTGAGGGCCACAGCAACAAAACCAACATTTACCGCCACCATGATGGATGATTTTTCGACGACTTTTAAACGATTTAATCGTCTTTATTTTAATTAGATGTTTTTTGTGTCTTCTTTTCTTCAAACCACACGTTTTAGTAATTCATTTAAAAATTTATCCAACAGCTATACCAACATCTCTTTGTATGTTTGCTTGTGTATCAAGGAAATATGAAAACTTTCACATGTGGGTATTTGAATAACAAGAAAAACTATAAAATTCATAAATAAATAAAATAAAAAATGTTGGCGGTCAAAACTGTTGCAAGTCATACACTAATTGTGTGTGTGTTTGTGTGTGCAAAATAAAGTAAACTTTGCATTTGTTTATATTGTTCATAGTTATAAATAAAAAAAAAACCGTAAATAAATAATTAAATAATTAAGTAAGTTAAAAAAAATGCAACAAAAAAAGGATATTAAAAAAAAAGATTTTAATTATGTATGACATAATATTAAGTAGATAAACGTAAAAATGAAATAAAAACCAAAGACAAACAATAATTTAATGATTTTTGTTGTTATTGTATTTTATTGCATTTAAATCGGCTCTCTTACTGTTAGAATGTGAAGGTATGTATGTGTAGATGTATGTATGCATGGATGTGAAATGACAATTTTAATTATAAAATAACAGACGCTAACTACAGTCTGTCAAGGAAGACTTTGCACATTGAAGATATTTAAACATTAAAGGTATTCATTTCAGTTTTTTTCTCGTTGGAAAAATTGAAAATTTTAATTTTTTTGACAACAAACACAGGAAAAATAATTAAAAAATTTTTTAAAAAATTTTTTTCCTGTGTTTGTTGTAAAAAATTACATTTTTCCATTTTTTCAACGAGAAAAACCTGAAATGAATACCTTTATTATTAATGAAAATGTTTATGTAATTTTATTTTAATACGAACTAATTACATTGCGCAGAAAAAATTACTGGTAGATATTAATTAAATAACCAAGCACTTGCGGTTGTATGATTTGAGAATCATGTCTTTCTTAAAACTAATATACATCATTTGAAATTTAAGCACAATATTTCTACGTAAATCCTCTTTACAAGTTTTATAAATTTTATTGACCATTCAGTAGTTTCTATAAAGAATGCGTATGAGTATTATTATATTTAAATTGTGTAATACTCATACGTCGATATTAGAGACCTGCGTAAAGCTATGTACAGACGATTGTCAGTTCTTACAATATTGTCAGATCTGTCAATGTGCTGCCAATGTACTGGCAATCAAAAATTGCCAGTACAATATTCCTTTTCAGTTCACACGGTTGTAAGAAAATAATACAATTTATTGCCAGACGGTTGTATGGCAATAAATTCATCTGATAAAATCGTCAGTCGAAAAATTGTCAGTTCACACGGACTCAAAGCATTTTTTAGAAATTGTTAAATATCAATCGTTTGTGTTTGTGTTAAATGTAAAAAGTGAATGTATAAATTATTATGGACAATAACGAAGCAATTGCAATGATTTTGTGTGCATATATTTTATTATAAATGTTTTATTTAAAATCAAGCGTGTGCAGTGTTGCCCATAGAAATAATTCTCTTACAATGGCGCCATTGTCAGATGCATAAACTTTGCACATCTGACAATATTAAAACGTCTAACAAATATCTGGCAATAATTTTACAATAAGTTCACACGATTGTAAGATATCTGACAATTTGTTGTCAGCTGCTAGTCTTTCAACGGACTGACAATGCTTTTTCTGGAAACGACGCCTGACAAAAATTTGCCAGTTCACACTGTTGTAAGACATTTTGAGCACATTTTACTGGCAATATTGTAAGATCTGACAACCGTCTGTACATAGCTTAAGCAGTCTTGAAATGTAAATACGTAATTTTTTTTAAATGTATTCTCGTGGCATGTATTATACTAAGCCAATAATAAATGCTGTCGTACTATAAATGAAGCATGATGGATGTATTGGTGTACGTGTATATGACTGTTAACAAGCGATGTCGCCAAGACGTCTTCTTTATAACAAAGAATGGAAAGAAGTACAGTTAACACATGTATGCTTGTTAGTTTGCATATTGTACATTTAGGTGTGTGTGTGTAAGATTTAAGGGAGGTTTTTTAAAGCAAGTGCACACAACTCATGTAAATGCATGTGTGCGTTTGGATGTGCGCAGAAAAATAAATGCATGTATGCACATGCATGACGTTTGTGTACGCGCCAATGAGAGAAAAAAGCTCGAGCACCACAAATTTTTCAGTCACGATCTATTTTCTTCTTTACTGTTATACCTGCCATAAATTAAACAAATGTGTTACCTATGTATAACGTTGATTAGCGTTTGTTTCAGAAGATTTCGCTGTGATAAAGCATTTGAAATTGCTCTCATGTCTTAAAAATTCTTATAAGACGTCTTGTGCAGGTTTTTAGTCGATATTATTGAAATAGGAACATATTGGTGGTCAACTTTGACACCATGTACCTTAGTTTGTATTGTAGAAAAGTGTCCAAAGCTCTTCGAAATTTTTGGCATTGTATTGCTTTAAAAATTTACATAATGAATAGTTATCTACGTAAGACGCAGCAGCCGATCAAAACAGCAAAAAGACTCTGCTACTAAACTAGCTCTAAATTTTATGATTGCAGCAATAACTTAATAAATAAAGATTTGCGTGTTAATAAACAAATTTTAAGAGCTTTCAAATCTGTTTACTTCAAAGGCAAATATCAGATTATGTGTATTTGGTAGTAGCTGCATTTTTTTGCATATTGCACGCATATTTTTAGCATTTTTGTCGAATTTTTAGAACATATTTGATGTTTTTATGATTTATAGAAGTTTTTTATTTTGTAGCAAATGATCGATTTTGGTAAAAAAAATTAATTCAAACGTTAAGCTTTTTTGGCGGTTATGGCACGATATCTTTCTCCGTCTAAATCTCGTTTAAAGTGTTCTATGCATGTAGTATCCCAGCGAAAAATTTCAAAAAAGGTAATCGAGTTTAGAATTAAGCATTTTTGGTGGAAGCTCTTCCCTACTGGATTACCAACTGAATGATTTTAACAAGGCGTGAGACTAAAATAATCGATTCTTGAGAAGTACTTACACATTTGATATGACAACATGGCCACGTAATCTATTTAATCTAAAAAAAGCATTCTCCTCATTTAGCAACTTGTACACGATTTTTTTAAATTTTAGGTAATGTGATTTGTAAGCGAGTAATAAAATTTGGTAATCAGAAAAGTAAGTCATTATGTGGCAAGTAGTTCCGATGGTAATGTGTAATTTTTTGCTGGGATAGTATAGTGTATAATTTTGATGTGAGCGAAGATAAATTCGAATTTAACTAGCAGAGACAAAAACCCAAATGTTAGCATTTGAAACATATAACAGAGCACTGTTTGTTATTTAACAGTAAATGCTAAATGGATTTAGATTCAAAATCCTTGGAACTGGAAGGATATAGATAAATTTTTTTTAATTGCTCTAAATGTTTTTTAATTAAATTATAAAAGTAAGATGTTGGAAATATGTCTGGTAGTGGCAATAAATGATATTTTAAGAAAACATAATTTCCTTGAGAAGATTAGTGGAATTGTTTATCAATTATGGAAGAACACACGTAGTATTTTATGTAGATGTGGTAGTATTAAGGGTCCTAAATTTAATCTAATTAGTCACTTTTCTGAAATAATTTTGGAAATTGATATAATCAATTTTGAAAAACATGATTTGTTAGTGAAATTTCTTGAGAAGATTAGTGATAATTTTGCTCAAATATGAAAGAGCACACGTAGTACACTATATACTTAGGTGTACGCTCAGGGAAAAGTTGCAACTTAAAAATACGAACGCGTCACATTATTTCAATAATTTTCAATATTAAAATAAAAAATTTTAACATGACCAGACTTTCGTTAATGTTTCTTATTAATTCAATATGGTTTTTATTGAGTTTAAGCTTTTTTTTCTGGGTGTAGTAGTCTTTAGCATCCTAAATGTGACTTAAGTATCTTATTTTTCTGAAATAATTTTGAAAATTGGTAAAATAGTGCGTGTGCTCTTCCGTATTTGAACAAAAATGTCATTGAATTGTTGAATTAAAATATATATATATTCAATTTTGATTACATATTTTACTTTATTCACTCCTTTATTGCAACATAGACGTATCTTAAAAAATGGGATATTTTGAGTTAAAAATGCAGATGAACCCGAACAAAAGTAACCACTAAATACTAATGAAAAATATTCTGGAATCTTTAAGAACGGCAACTGCGGACAGATAGATAAACCTGAGTCTACTCCCTTAACTATTATGATCCAAAAGTTTTAAACACTATACAGTAAAATATATAAAACTGAATGCCTACTCATATAAAGCACAAAAGAAAATCACCTTGACCTTTATGAATTCTTCCCCGCGCTTCGTTGAATAATTGCACCACTTGAGCTTGGGTAAGTCGTTGTATATACCATAAGTAAGTGAGTGCCCTTGTGTTGTTCTTAGTACAATTTGTGGCAAGAGTAATTGTGAAACCAGTTGCAGAATTATTTTGTAGCAACGACGGAAATAGTAGAGATTACACACAGAGTGATAAATTATATCTATTGTTACAAAAAGGGTTTAAGTTTAAGAAAACATAAAAAATGTTATCAGCTTTTCAAAAAAAATAAAAAATAAATGTATATTGTATTATAACACGGTTATACTTTAAAAGCTTAACAGCGGTTTGAAAAGGCGTTAAGGACCCCATGAACATGAAGAAGAAGGAAACAACAAAACATATTTTCTAGGTCAATGGGATTAACGAAACATAAAAAAATATGGCTCACAAAATTATTAAACAACGGGACTGATAAGATTCTTAAGAATAAAAAATATATTTATTGTATGTATTTCTTTCTTATAATAATAATATGAGGGGGAAAATATTCTTGCACCCAACCGTATATTTTAATTCTTTAATTTATGCACATATACATATATTATTAATACCCAGTTGGAAATTGTGGCATTACGTCATTGTAAATTTACTCAAGAATTAAAAAAATTATCAAAAAGAAGGACATGAACGATGGTCTAGAGTGTAGACTCTAGACTCTAGATATTTTATAGAGAATTTTAATTTCAGATCTTTGGCTTGGGAATTTCCTTTCTTAGGGTTACGTAAACCAAAGATGAAAAGGAATCCTATAATGTAATATACAGGCACTTGATATTTTTAGAGTTATTTTATTTATTATTTTTACTGCCCATGAAAGAAATTTCCTATGGGGCATTCATAAGTAAGTATGTGATTTAAAAACATACACACATACGACACATACACAATATCAATAGAATAGAAAATATTACCTAACGAGAATGTTATAAATATTATTCATGATTATTTGAAGTGCCGACATTTACTTACAAAGTTATTGGAATATTATACAAAAAATATATGTATGTATGTATATATTAGATATTGAAAAAGGATAGCAGTGCAATAAAAAAAATGCTGGAAATCAAAGTGGTAAATTTTGTATGTTTCGCTTTTGTACACGCAAAAAATAAGGCTTGATAAAAAAAATTATGTGGAAAATCATGCACATGATTTTTATCTTCCCCCATTCTTTAAACTGAATATATGTTAACTCATTATTCAGAATTGTTTTTAATTCCACTTTTTTTTAATTTTATATTACATAAAAATAACTTATTTATTATAAGACAAAGACTTCTTGAGATTTATTTAAAGTATTTAACTAAAGCAATAAAATTCAAGTTAAATTAAGGTCGTTAAGGTGCAATTAGACGTGTCATAGCCATAACCAAACCAAAATTCAATTGGTTTATATGGCAATGGCTATGGCGTTATGGCGAATCACCTTTAATCAAATACAGTGTTGACCATAAGTTTTGTTCGAACGGCTGTTTTCTATGGTTATGGTTATGACACGTCTGATTGCACCTTTACATAGTTTTCGAATCCCACTATATCCACTATATCATTTACTTGAACAACGTCCCACCTCAAAAATCTAATTTGCAGAATTAATCCTTTTATCCTTATTTATTCAGTTTGTGTAAAAGTGGCATAAAAAATATTTTGTATTATTTTTCATTAGATTATTTGTTAATTGGCAACTTTAAGCCATAGCTGTTAAGTAATGATTATTAAACGTACTGATTACTTTTGTTTTAAAGGTGAAGTAATAATTAAATTACGATCATATTCAGTTTCGCACGATTACTAATTGATTACGATTACTAATAATGGAAAAGTAATCTGAATTACTTGAAATTACAAAAAAATTATACAAAGGAGTCAAAAGTAATTAAAAAATAATCCGATTACTTTTAAAGAATACTTTTAATTCTTTTTTTAATTATTTACTAATAATCAAAAGTAATCTTTGAAAGTAGTTCGATTATTTCTTGATTACTTTCGATTCTTTTGGATAATTTTTTGTAATTTCAATGAACTCAGATTACTTTTCGATTATTATTAATCGAATAAAAGGCGTGCCCCACCCACTTTTTTGAACGCAAGATTGTGTCCTTATTTAAACTTAGGGTGTGTGCCAAGTTTCGTAAAAATGTTTGA
Source organism: Tachina fera (assembly GCA_905220375.1). NCBI lineage: Eukaryota > Metazoa > Arthropoda > Insecta > Diptera > Tachinidae > Tachina > Tachina fera. The sequence continues at coordinate 186,815,546 of LR999963.1, forward strand.
AATAGAAGCTTGCGAAATATAATATTAAATTTTTTTAGAGCTCAAGGTGTGTGGTAAGTTTCGTAAAAATCGGTTAAGTAGAACCACGTGAAATATTATAATACATTTTAATGGGCGTAGCCCCGCCCAGTTTTTCAACTTTAAACCAAAGGTGTTTGCTAGGTTTTACAGCAATCAAATGAGTAGAACGTAAAATGAAATTAAAACATAATTTTTTAAATGGGACGACAAAAAAATTTTAGATTCGGTCTAAAATGTATCAAATTATGAAGCTCCACACCTAAAAAAAATAGAGTCGGGTAAAAAAGAAAAATTTTGTAATGGTTTTTTTTTCTATAAAAAAATATAAAACTAGCAAAATCAAATTTCCTTTTGAAAGATAAGCAATAATAATGCAATATACTTAGGTAGAGTTATATAACTTCGTGCTAACCTAAATACTCGTAGATAAATGAAATAATGGAAAAACAGAAAATGAATAGTGATAATTATAAATGTGTTTACCAAAGGTAAATCAATTGTATACAAAACAATCAACTCTCATATTCCGTTTCATAAAAATGTACGTTAAATAGCTGATGTTAATAACAAACTCTAGCCAAGTAGATAGACTAGGGTGCTGATGGAGGGCGTGGCTGCACAGAAAAATATCGGCATTTCCCCCAGCTATAAAGTCTAAGTTTAATTTTTCTTCTCTTCTTTAGAAACTTAGATTAATTAATAAAAATATTTTATTATTTCTGATTAAAATTTCGATTTATCAATTATTTTGTAACAAAAAGTTATTCTATATGCAAACTTTGTCGGGTAAAAAAAGTCATAATGCTACTTGAATCGTTTTTAGAATTTGTTTACGTTAATAGAGGTATAGAGACAAAGGATGTTTCACTTAAGCTACAAAGAATTAAATTCTTTCAACTGCTTATTGGGAAGAGCTGCAATATTTATGTGAAAAACATGTGAGTGCAGCAACTGATGTGAATTTTTTATCGGCGCTATGAAATAAAACCCATGGAAAGAATGCCCAAATATGAAATGAAATAAGCCCCAATAAAATAAAACCCAAAAAATTAAATAAGCCCCAAGAGAAAATGTATCGAAAAAACACCTAATAAAAATTAAATAAAGCCCAATTAAAAATTCCCAATGAAATAACCAACCACAATCAAGATGTAATAAAGACCAAAAAAATTAAATAAGTCCCAAACAAATTCAAAATCAAATAAAGCCCAAAATGAATGAAATAAGGCCCAATTAATAATTCCTTAGTTTTATTGGGCCTTATGTCATAGCGCCGTTTTTATATGTGGCAGAGCGTGTTAAAATGCCTAGACGTTTATTATTCGATTCGAAAATTACACAAAAAGTATTTATCATTAGTCTTTTTTATTTAAATAGCTTAAAAATACTACTATAAGTTTTACATGATATCGCATGGCAGCATACAATTTCCGATATTATTTCTTTTAGGGGAAGCAGAACATGTTTTCGATTTTTTATTTAATTTTTAATCAAATGTTATGTTTATATGTATTTTATTTTATTATTTTGCTAAACGATATTATTACATATGTATGTATTTTTAAGTGTTTTGGCTATAAGCCTATTAATGTCTATTAAATAAGACATTCAGCCCAATCCTAAATATTTCCCGGGTAATAATTCCCATAGAATTAATTTTTTTTCCTAAAAATAAAATTCTAAACACATTAGGATTAAAAATTAAATATTGAGGGAGACCTTCGAATTTTCGAAGTCGACTATTTTGTTTTCAGTTGTTTTAGTTTAACTGAAAGTTTGCAAATTACTTTTAAAAATTTTGGAACAAGGTATGGGAAACAAATTGCCGGGGAGCTGTTATTCAGAATGAGGCTGATAAAACTATGTATATTATTGGCTTTACTAGCCGTACAAACTTTCATATTAATTAAAATTGCTTTGGTTATATCATTTAATAATATCAAATAGAGAAAATTTTTTTCTCGATTATAGTTGTTACTAAAAATCATTGTCCATTTGAATGTAACTTTTAATCTAATAATTATTTATGGGTTTAAAAAAGGATTAAATGGCAAAACCACATTTCAAATTGTTAAGCTTTTTTTTTAATTTAGAGGCTAATGAGCATGAATAACTAACTACGCAACACCACGCACTTAAAGGCAACCTACGATCTAAGTTGTTCGAAAATGCAAGTGTACAGTATAGGTATTCGTTGCAAATGTGAATCATAAAAATGTCTAATGAAATTCCTGATTAACAATTAATTTTTCATTGCAACAGAAGCACTGCAGAATGAGTGAGCTTTCAAAAAAGTCCTGTGTACATATCGCGTCATAACTGCCAAAAAAAAAGCTTAAGCGACATAATTTTCCAACTTGACTTTTTTTTATCAAAATCGTTCATTTACGATCGTCACTAATCGATTTTCGTCAAAAAAAAAATGAGATGCAAAATATGTATGGCGGTTATGGCTCGATATGAACATAGGACTTATTCGAAAGTTCATTCTGCAATGCTATATTTGTAACTCGCTAACTTGATTATCCGCCGATTTAATATTTGTCTGCAAGCTATCTACTTTAATATTGTTATAAGATATACTATGTATTTCTATTGATATTTTTGTTTATAAATACTTAATAAATAGGTTTTAAGCAAATATTAACAGCAATACTTTTTACTTAATAACTTAGAATTTCAGAATGTTTAATAAAAAGAAAGCCGTTCAAGCAGAACAAAAATATTCAATGTGATGGCCGATCTTTGAACGGAAAATTTAATGAAAAAAGGAAATGTTTAAGTAAAGATTTTCGAATATGTAAAAAATATATTTAAAATAAAAAGCCTTTAGTAAATTAAAAAAAAACAAAACAACTTTATTTAATTGCTTTAAAACGACGACGTTTAAAATGCAAACCCAACAATAAATAATATAATCAAATAGCCGTTTCATTATGTTTCGAAACGTTCTTTTCGGCAGCTGCAAGAATTTTATCACTTTCTGATCCAACATCCAATTTCTTCTGACCCTCATCCAACTGTTTCGTTTCACTAGATGGAGCGATTTCTTCAGCTACCGGATCCTCAATGAGTTTGTATGTAAGAGGAGCTGGTTGCTTAGGTGGCAGCCAGTCGGGTATGATTTTATCATGTAAACGCCATTTTCCATATTCATTAGAAATATGCTTCTCAAATACTACGTATTCCAAGACATCTTTGGCCAAAATTTCACTGCCATGCATCAGGCGACCGAATCTGTCGTAAATTGCCAACATTTGTTGGGTGTGAAAACGTACGGTAACTTGTGCATAAAGATTTTCCTTTGAAATCACATCAGTAACACGAGCATGAACTACACGGGGTGGCTCTAAGGATTTCAGGAAACTCCAGTGTATAGTTTTATCCTTGATGTTGTGCCTCATCTCGGGATATGCACGTTCCGTAACAAACTCCCGCAACTGATGTTTATTCTTTTGAGCCATAAAATTGTGGGCGGCAACATACACGTCCTGTGCTACGCTTGTAAAGTTACTAGTATCGAAATCTTCTTCATAAGAGCGTATCTTGCGCACAGCCAACATAGATTTGGATTTCTTCTCTAAAAATTCAAATTTTTGCTTCGCTCCAGCAGCCGAAATAAACGATTTCTTTCCATCGCCTTCTGGAGGCACGTATGGCTCAAATATACCACCAGTACAACTGATATGAAAAGGTCTTTCCAGCCAAGGTCTTGGTGGCAATAAGCCGCGTTCTTTCATTTTCTTTTTTAGTTCGTCCTGGGATAACTCGGAGGGTTTTTCACGAAAATCGGGCAAATCCATTTTCACAAACTTTAGTTTGCGCAAACGTTTAAACTTGGGATTCCAATGTTTAGTTTGACGATGACGTACTTGCGGAGTTTGTATCAAAGCATGAACTCCAGGTACTAACATGCCCGGCTGTATGCACTACGGATAAAATACATATATGTAAGTGTGTATGGATATGTGTTATGCATGTTAATATGCCAACAAAATATTAAATTAAGTATAAATACCTGCAAGAATTTAATGCAGTTTTTGGAAGAAGATAAAATTTCCATATTTGCTTAAATTTTTATACACAGTTTCACAAAAAAATATCTTGAATTTTTTTTTTACCACAAAAAAAACTTTACTTAATCAATGAATACCACACAAGGTGGTCGTTTTCCAGCATGCACACACTTCACTTGCCAATATAATATATTAAATATATTATAATTTTATATTAGATCATTCTTTTCTTATATGCAGTTTGACAGTTGCAGTACAAATATTTTAAATATTTTGTTAAAACAAGTTTACCTTGGTTACACACACTTTTCAAGGCTTCTTTTTTCCAAATATGGCATTCATAGCAAGTTGATATCACTCGCGTACAGCTTACAATATATTAGAATTTCATTATTAACAAGCAGTGTGACCAATTCTTATTAATGTTTGCAGCTAAATTGAATAAATTGAAAAAGGCGAAAATAAATAATTAAAGTGCTAAAACAAAGTCGTGCGAACTATGAAAAAATACTGTCCTGGTATGATGGAGTTTATGAAAATTTTAAAAAAACAATAACAATTCATCCCACCAGTGTTGTATTTTCCGCAGATCGTAAGACTTTGTATGATATTGAGTCATGGCCTTAACTAATTCTTATTTCTTCTGAATGAAACCAAATTTTTAAATAAATTACAAAAAAATTTTTGAACATACGCGGCACGAAGTATAATGAAGAAATAAAATCAAGTTAGCATATATGGCAAAATTGAGCAAGGACTTAACATGTTTTGAACTACAACTTTATATGAAAAATCATACTAAAATTTAATACATTATATGCCGACTTTTAATGTCAATTGTCACTTATGCTAACTGAATGCCAATTTTTCACTATACATAAATACATATTGCCCAAAAAGTATTAAGTACAAAGCAAATATTAATTCGCAGATGATTCTTCAAAAACAAGACTTATATCACTTATGTTTCGTTTATAAAAACGTTTCAAAATTGGTTTTTTTTAAAGCTGCTAAAGCTTTCTTACGACCTCCAAAGCGTATCGAGTTTACGCCATTCATATGGAATTGATCATAGGTTTGTGTCAAAAACGACCCACTGAATGAGTTCGAACTAACTATAAAATCGTATAAATACAAAATTTTTATAGTTTTCGGACACGGTACTTATATCGGATACAAATACTAAGTTGCGAAACATTTTAACCATGAGTATCAACTTTGAAACCGATGCGGCGGTTATTTGTTTGCGGCGTTCGTAATACTTTTCAAAGATATTTATTGTCACTCATATGAAAATGATTCAATGTTACAAAACTGTAAACTTGTTTTGGTTCGTAATTTTTTTGAATGTATATCACCGGGTGGTTACTGGTTTGCCGCACAAAATATTAAAAATACATTATTACGGCGGCAAACCAATAATTATTATTAATTTTAGAAAAACACGCTCTCAGACTGATGTTCTTAAACAACATTTCAAATTAGAAAATGTAGATTAACAAATAAAAATAATCCTACAACAAATTTGCATGTACGTAGCTATACATATAAAAAAAGTGTTATTAAGTACAACAAAACGGGTACATTATCGCAGAAGTATTTTTTAACGCAAGAAATTGCACTTTCTGAATTGAAATAAATAACATAAATTTAAAAATAACGCTTTTTCTGCTTTAAAGTGTTTGTCCTCCTCTTCTTTTCCTAATGTCATTTATTTGATGAGAGTGGTTGGCATTACCGGTGGCAACGCTGAAATTTGTGGAGTCAGATGTGTGGACATTTTGTTGAAAACAATTGGTCGCTTGCCAACTATCTGAAAATTTTTCATAAATTCAAGCTGTAGCTGTTGTTACAATTAAAAACGTAAACAAATCTAATTGCTACAAAAAAATATAAGAAACATGAGCCAAGATTTCAGCGCCAGATGGTTGATATGTCGAATATGTCTAAAAAGTGAAAATAATAAATTATACAGTATATTCGAGCCCATAGCTGAAGAAATCGCAGACTTAGGAACAACATTACTAGACAAAATCGAATTGTGTGGAGCTATTACGGTAAGTGTAATTTGAAAATTATAAAATATCCAAATTTGTATAGTAATTACTTCTTAATGCGCACAGCTTGAACAAGAATGTAATCTTCCAAACAAAATTTGTAATCGATGTCTATTGCTACTACGAGCTGCTTATAAATTTCGAGACTTGTGTCAACAATCTCAAAATCAATTGAAACAATTTATAACAACTATACCACAAAAGATAGAGGCGGATGGAAGTAATGAAACAAATTTTAATACAGATGAGGCACAACAAAAGACTACAGTTCAGGAAGACGTTGACAATGGTCAGCTCGCGGAAGCAGATTATGTGATTGAAGAATATGATGATGCATCATATGAAGCTGAGCCAACTTTGAGTAATGATTTTATGGATACTGTTGATGTGGATACCGAGGAAGTTCAGAATTTGAGTAATGATGAAAATTCACAATACGTCGTGGAAGTCGACTCCAAAGATTTCAATTCCGAAGAAAACGATAACGAAATTCCAACCTATAAATACGATTGTGATGCTAGCGGCGATAATATAATTATTGAAGAACGTGCCAAACAGCCAAAGCTTCAAGTAGTTCTAAAGCAAACGAAAGAAAGAAAGCCAACATCAAAAAGGAAACGGGGGCATAATCAGCTTGATAGTTCAAATGGAATGTATAATTGCATATTTTGTAATAATGGCTACACGGATAAATCCAAGTACAATAATCATATGAAGATACATGTTAGTGATAAACCACATGTATGCGAGTAAGTCTATATAATTTTTTTTTATGAAACAATTTGATTAATTGAAACTTTAACAGAATATGTAACAAACGATTTACCACTACTCCACAACTTTCACGCCATATGAACTCGCATACGGGCAATCGTCCCTATAAGTGTCAGTACTGTGAAGCAAGTTTTGGTGATCCTTCAACTAAAATCAAGCATCAAAGGTAAAAAAATTGCTTTCCAAAAATATGTTACATCTTAAAGATCGATGCTATTTGCAGAATTCATACTAATGAACGGCCGTATAAATGCTGCCTTTGCAACAAAGCATTTGGCTATTCCAATGTTTTGAAAGTGCATATGATGACACATACTGGCGAAAAACCTCACACGTATGCTCTATTTCTAATATACCAATATGTTTTTCCCTAATGTTATTCAATTCTAGCTGCCAATATTGTGGTAAATCCTTCTCCCAACTTCACCATAAAAATGCTCACGAAAAGCGACACACTAATGTTGATGTAATTTTTGTGCAAGACTCGGCCGACACTGAGTATATGAATGAAGATGATTTAAAGGAGTATCAAATTGAAGAAATAATCTAAAATAATAGTAACAAAAAAAATACATTCATTCATTTATTAATGAATGTATTGGATGTTTAGAGATAATGGTACTTTTAACATGTATAGATAATGAAATAATATATACAAACTTCAATTTCTTAATAAAATTGTGTCTCTATACATAAGTAAAGTTATGTATAAAAAGCTAAGAAATTCTGGTTCTAATTCTTTACCAGACTAATTAGTAATCTACAGAATAAAATACAAAAATATTGAGTGAAATAAATTCAACAAAACTTAAGAGTAATGTGAAATTTGAAATTTATTTGCTTGTGGTTTAGCTTGGTCTATATACGTATTTCATTGGCGCTTAAACCAAATCATCAGTAGACTTCAACCACAAATTTTGAACAGTCACAAACCTCTTACTTTATGCATAGACTTTCAAAAACTATATGAGAATTCATAGAATAATAATATTTTTGAAAATCACAAAGACAAAATAAGTTTGGTAGGCTTTGAAACTCATACAAAACCCAGCAAATAATTTATATTCGATTTGAATCTATTTTATTTTTCTACACCTTCATACAATTAGAAATCCATTGGATAACAATAAAAGTAATTACAAGGCAAAATGAAAAATAAAATCTAAAATTTAACATTTAAGAAGTTTATTATTCGACATATTGTCATAATTATATTTTAATTTGAAATTTATTTGCTTGTGGTTTAGCTTGGTCTATATACGTATTTCATTGGCGCTTAAACCAAATCATCAGCAGACTTCAAAATTTGTGGTTGAAGTCTACTGATGATTTGGTTTAAGCGCCAATGAAATACGTATATAGACCAAGCTAAACCACAAGCAAATAAATTTCAAATTAAAATATAATTATGACAATATGTCGAATAATAAACTTCTTAAATGTTAAGAGTAATGTATGTAAAATACTAATCCAATAACTAAAAAATAGCTAACAATTATTATTTTCAATGTGTAAGAATTTATACAACTTTACCATTATATTTAACCTTGTAACAAAGCACAAATCATGTCCGTCCCTGCGACTGATAAGAAAAGTTTATTTTATCATTTAAATTTGTTGAGAATTATTATCAGGGCAGTTGTTGTCTTAAAAAGGATTTTCTTTTCAAACATTAAAATTTTTTATCCATTTTACTGTAATTTATTTTGCACATTTTCATAAATAATAAAATATTTTAAGTCATTTTTTGATTACTTTTATACTTTCAAGTATCTTTTTCCGGATCAGTTCTTAATCTTAGGTAAATTTTCAATAATTTTTCCACTTTTTTAGTTTTTGGGTAAGTTTTTGTTTACTTTAAGTCATGTTCACAAATTTTTGACATTGACCCCATTACGAAGGGGGCGTTTTAAGTTTTTAATTCCCGAACCAATTTTAATTCGCTGGGGAGCATGAGGGTTAAGGGCATGTGGATATTATTGCGATTATTTTCAAAAAAATTAAAAATATAAATAAGTACTTACATACATAACAACAAGACAAAAATATGGAATTTATTTTTTTGCGTTACGTTTTGTAAAATTTTTAATTTTTCTGATTGTTATAATCAAGGTGTATCTAACCATGGTTAATATTATTTAAGTATTTAACTTAATTAAAGAATTTCATAATTGAATGCTAATTCGAATTGAGTTAATCATGGTGTAAAATTTTTGGGCTGAAAAGGGTTATTATTTCGCTCAAATATATATACCTACTCAGTAAGTCGTTTCTAAATAATAGCTCTGTTGCTTTGCTTTTTGGCTAAACTTCGATAAAATAAGCTTCCGAGCACTTTTAATGTAGAAAAATAACGAACTACACAGAACAAGTAAAGTGCAACAGGAGCTGGCGTATACAGATTTGATAAACTATAATGACTTGGCAAAGGTTTTTCACGAATGTACACACGACTTTCTTCGGATTATTTTTACACAGACACTTTAAAAAACACATCCGTATTAATTTTCCGGAAAATTAAACTAATTTTCTTTGTTAATGAAGCAAGAAAATACTGATTTTCTTGGACACTTTAACTTATCAACCGAACCGTTTGGAAAATGCGCTAAACTAAATTTATTTGACAGCATACATCAAAAATTAATTCCTGCGGTAAGTAGGAGAAGAAGATAATATTCAGCAACATGTCAAACTTATTACTTATCCACTACACGAACCTCATTAAACATTTTAACCTGCGAGCACTACAACGATTAAACAAAAAACAAACAGAAATAGACAGCACTTATCTTAGCACCTTAAAAGCAACACTGTTCGCTGCTTTTCAATTTACGCGCCAATATGATATACCCTACAAGAACACTACCAGTCAATTGACTGCTCATTTGATCGATATTCAGGCAGGATATATTCATCATTGCGTAGAACAAAGTTTCTATCACTTTATTAAGGACAAAATGAAAAATGTGATGGAAACTTTTGTGTACGTATGATGTTGCATCTCTCTCTAACAAAGGAATATAACATATATTTGAACTACTCACTCCAGTGTTTTTTACTTATCAATGATAGCATAAATATTACTCAAGTTTGACTTATCATAATAGACTAATATATCCCCCACAATTGAGTAATCATACATGATTGATATAATGACAATAAATATAGTTTTTATTATTTTAATTGTTTTTTATTATAAAATGATATAAAACTAAATAAATAATTTAAAATAACAGATATACTTCAGCAAAAAAAAAGAATAAACTAGGCGGTATATTGCCCTCTTCACACCTTTTCACCACCATCGCATCTTGCTTTTTACAAATATATATCTAAATTTTTGAAAAGAAATATAAATTATATTAAATTTTGCAAATTTATTTATTAAATATTGTTTTTACTTATCTTTTTTAACACTTTTAAATTTTACTTTTTACAGACGGAACTAATTCTAGTTTTTTTTTCATAAAACTCGATGTTGTAAAAGTTTTGGCATATGTACATTAGATGACCCACTCTAACATATATGCTAGAGTAGAACAACTATAATTAATAAATAAATCCATCATCACTTTCTATCAAATGACTAGTCAATGGACTGTCAATATTGAATTCAATATAAATTGCTGCAATTGTGTTAGTAAAAAAAATTTGTTTGTGTTAGTTTCAGTCATTCATTTCTTGTAGGGTATTCTATACAAGACCGTAGCTGAGGAAGCAACTAAATATCAAACTTTTTATGTTATTTCATATGAAAACTAAAATTAAGATTCTCTACTACACCAATCTTGATAATATTTCTTCGCTCCGATTACCAGTTGTGCTTCCGGACACAAATTTTTCTTCCGTTTTCAGAAAAAATAATGTTGGTTTACAAAACAAATTTTATATGAAAATTTATTTGTTAAAAGTAAATTGAAAGTTAACTTTCTATTGTATGAAAAACCAACATTTTTTCCTTTTTTTGATAGAAGTCTACAGCGCTCTCGCGTGCTAATGAATGTTATGTACTTCTACATTAAGAAAAGGACAAATACCGACATTACCCGGGCGCTCATGTCCATGTTTCATCCATGCTGTGATATCGATGTACGAACATATGGCTGAGAATCAATGTTCGCATTGGCCATAAAATATCATTTTCTCTTTGATAGTCTTGTTCTCTTAATAAAATATTTTTTGCATCAAATAAATAAATAAAAGAAAACGTACAATCGGAAAACAAATTGAAAATTATAGTTAGGTGTCAGTGACCATCAACACGTCTTCGTCACATACAAAAACATAAAAATATTATTACCGTAGCTCTGCTAGCATTATGTTCATGTCATGTTCGTTAACTTGTAATTCACCACTTCTTGTATGTATTCCATCAATATGGCATCACGTGTGGTGTGAAATTTTGACATTCACCAAACAACACATTGATTATTTGACAAATCTACAACAAAAGCAAGAACATAAAACAAGCGCGAGAGCAGAGAAACAAGCCGCCTTAAAAAGTCGGCGGCGGCGGCTTGGGATAAAAAAGTCGGCGGCGGCTCATTAGCCGGCTTGAGCCGGCTGACATTTTTAGCCGATGGTATTGATTTGCACGCTGAACCAAAAAAAGTATCTAAAAGCAATAATTTTGCGTTTTCGTTTTAAAAATGCTGCATTTTTAAAAATCAGTTTTAAAATAAGAATTTTTCCTTAATATTAATATACCTATAACATTATTATTTTTATAACTAAGCAGTTTTAAAACAACAACAAAAATTAAACATTTTAAAAGGCCGCAAATACATTTAGAAAATATGTGATAGTATCTTCAGAGCGGGTTGACCGTTTTCCTCAAATATAGCTAAGAACACTCTCCTACAAGTCAGCTTTAAAACAGAAACGTTGGTTCCCACGAAATGAATGAAAAAAATCTTTACTCATTCATAAATACATAAGTACTTATATGTATAAATTTTTTGACTTATGCTTATAATTTTAGATTCCATAGTGTATTGTAAGTATGAAGTAATATTAAAGTAAATTTTTAAAAGTTTTAATTTCAAAAGGAACCATCGGTAATTTTAAATTTCTTCATTATTAATTAATAAGATTTAATTTTTAATTTAAAAACTCTCCATTATTGATTATTAATGCAACAAGTTTGGAATGTCCTTTTTTTAAATTAAGAAAAAATAAGAAAAAATTAAAAAAAGATATGTCGACGGCCTTAGTTTCCGATTTATGGGCTTTTGAAGTTCTAATATAAAATTGTGATTTTACGGTATATTTTCCAATGAACATGATCAATATAGGTATCATTATAAGGGTCGTTCTTATGTGTGAATACTTTCAAATATAAAAAGATAAAAAAACTCTATATTTCTTTGAGTCATTTTGATGAATGCTGGAATTATTTCTAGAACAAAAAGGCGGTTATATTTAAGACAACCTAGTGGTTGCCACCCCCACAAATAAATAAGCAACCCTGTTCAAGTTATAGAACAAGTTGTCAAAAAAATAAATAGCATTGTCAAATATTTCTACTAATATACATTGCAAGGCATATCAAACAGATGCTCTTACCACCACAAAAAGCAATTAGCCGGCAGAAATTTTGAGGCGACGCTAGTCACATGCATCGGCGGCTAATTTTGAGCCGATGCTAGCCGCATGCATCGGCGGCGGCTTGAAATTACATTAAAAGTCGGCGGCGGCTCTTGAGCCGGCTGTGAGCCGATCGGCTTGTTTCTCTGCGCGAGAGGCGTCATTTTTTAGAGTGAAATTTGTTAAGAAAAATTAAAGATAAATAGAAAAGTTTTTGAAAAAATTAAAAAATATACCTTGTATCGTCATAAAAATACACATAATTTAAACTCCTTGATTTTAAAACAAATAATATAGGCTTGAAAAAATGAGGTCTGGACTAAATGAAAAATGGCTGGTGTGTAGGATTTGTTTGAAGCAGCCTAAAGAAGAAATGCAGACAATATTTGACAAAAATGTTGAAAAAGATTTGACTCGTATGATATTGGAATGTGGTGGCGTACCTGTAAGTGTAAAAATTACAAAAGTTTTATAAAATTTGCATTGTTTGTGTTCTTTTTTCTTGTGCAAAGATAAAACAATTTGATCACTATCCTGATAAAATCTGCAGCAAATGTTATAAATATTTGCAAGTTGCTTATAAGTTTCGCTTAACCTGCCAGAGGTCTCACAGCCATTTGAGTAAATTTATCGCACCCGTAGAAGTTGAAAAGAGAACTGGAAGTGAAGGCGAAGATGAAAACTCAATGGGAAACGAAACTTCAGTTAACGAAGATGGATTTGTTGTTGAGGAGCCCAATGAGGGTTTAATGGTTAAGATGGAGCAGGATTCGCTTGGAGGATTGGTGAAAGAAGAATTTACGGTTCACATTCAAGAGGAGGATGACGACTTTGTGGAAATTTATGAACCAATGACAGAAGAAGAGGAGAAGGAAGTTTTCCAATTAGCAGATGAAACTTTCGATAATGACGTAGGATACATAATGTTTTTTTTTTTGTTTATACCTATTTATTAATTTTTGTTTTGCAGAGTTTACCCGATAGCCAAGATAACGTTGAATACCTTGAGTTGGATGAGGATTTGGAATTGCCTTCATCAGATGAAGAATTTGTTATTGAAGGCCGTAAACCAAAGCCCAAGCCTGTATTAAAACGTACTGCAGCAGCTTCTACCAGTCGCAAATCAACAGCACCTGCTGTAAAACGAGTGAAGCGTGGACCAAGGGAAAAGAAACCCAAGGATACATCATATATATGTGACTTTTGTGGCAATAAATATCCCTCACAAGGTCGGCTTACAGAACACATAAAATTGCACAAAGGCATTAAGCCACATGAATGCGAGTAAGTTTTTCAATAAAATTTTACTACATACAATCAAATATTTATTGATAAAAACTTTGTTATAAGAAAAAACATTCAGTTTATCGTGTAAATGTTCGCCATATGTGCACTCAACCATTACAATTTTTTTGTTATAAATTCCCTTCATTTATTTGTGAACTTTCTAACCAAATTCGCAAAGAAAACTTTATATTTTTACGTTTAATAACGCACTAATAATGCCAAATTATTATTTTATTTATTCAGTCAAATATTTTTTATTAAAAATACAACTTTCAACTTTGTTAGTTGTTGAGCTTCTCATATGTTTAAAAGAAAGTTTAACATAATTCTAGTTCTAAGAAATTTTTGTGTAAAGGTTCCCAGATGATAATTTTCTGAATAAGTAAAATAATAATTTGGGATTATTAGTGCATTAATAAATGTTAAACTTAAACTGTAACAATTCTCAAAATGAAAACTTTTTGTATTTTTTAGAATTTGTGGTCATTGCTTTGCTCAAGGACAGCAGTTGGCTCGTCATATGAACACTCATACCGGTAATAGGCCTTATAAGTGCAGTTATTGCCCAGCAGCTTTTGCAGATTTGTCTACAAGAAATAAGCATCATCGGTAAGTATTTTGTTTAATTTTGCTAGTTTTTTAAAATGTAATATCTATATAATAAATATATTTAGTATTCACACCAATGAACGTCCCTACGTATGCGATGTTTGTGGCAAGAGCTTCACTTACACAAACACTTTGAAATTCCACAAAATGATTCATACTGGTGAAAAACCTTTTGTGTAAGTTTTTTCATTAATACATACCAATAAACTAAAGTATTAAATTTGGTTTCTCAATGCTTTGCAGTTGCGACATTTGCGGCAAAGGTTTCCCACAGAACTACAAATTGCGCAATCATAAAATGATACACGAAAAGAAGGGTATGAAACTGGAAGTTGTCGAAGTTAGTAAAATAGAGGCTGGTAGTGATTCTCAAGATATCTATCACCATGAAGTCAAACTGCTAGAAATCTAATAAGTTTTTGGTAGTAAACTAAAGCTATATATCTAATTAATTAAAGATCTACTTACTGCAAATTAATGAACATTTATTCGTTTATATATTGTATCTTTTTAGTTTTGCTTTTACATACAAAAAACATAGTGTTAATAAACAATATGTACTTTCGACATTTATTTAATTAAGGTGTAAAATAAAAATATGCTGAAATTTAATAAGATTGATTGGCACTATTGTTTCAATAATTTTGCATGATATGCAATGTGCTCATTGATAAATGATGCAATATAATAATAACTGTGATCATAGCCTTCTCTTAACTTAAAAATGGTTTGCAAATGATCATTATTGGCAGCAGCAGCCACCAAATTGTCTGGAAGCAGTTGTTTCTGTTTAAGAAAATTGTCTTCGCTACCTTGGTCGATAAGCAACTCCAGGGGTGTACCCGCATAATCCTTTGCCAAATGAGTGGCATCCCATTGCTTCCAAGCTTCCGGGTCATCGCCTAAATATCCTCTGAAAGCTTTTTTGCCCCAAGGACTTTCAACTGGATTCGAAATAGGAGCAAAGGCTGATACAGATTGATATTGTCCGGGATTTTTTAACGCACATACTAAAGCACCGTGACCTCCCATACTATGGCCAAAAATGCCCTTTTTGTTGGGTGGCACTGCAAAGTGCTTGTTAATCAATTCGACCAATTCCTGAGTAATATACGAAAACATCTGATAGTTTTTCGACCAAGGTTCTTGTGTGGCGTTTATGTAAAATCCAGCTCCTGTTCCGAAATCATATGCATCATCTTCGCCATCAATGTTAAGACCTCGAGGAGAGGTATCGGGATTTACGATCACTAAACCATACTTAGCGGCATATTGTTGTACTCCAGACTTTTGTATAAAGTTTTCGTGTGTGCAAGTTAATCCACTTAAAAAGTATAATACAGGGCATTCCGATTCGTCTTCTAACATACAAGGCGGTAAGAAGACCCCGAATTTCATCTCACAGCCTAAAATGGTGGAGTTGTGGCTATAAACACGTTGCTCACCTTCGAAACATTTACTGGTCGATAAAAGCTTTAAATTCATCTTAATTATTTTTTTTAACGTGTCTTATTTTGTGAATAGAAATATGTGTAGCAGTTCAATGTTTTTAAGTTTTCATCAGATAAATATACATAGTGCAAAGGGGGTTGAAAACAGATATATTAGCCGACAAATATGGAATTTTCCAACGTCAAAGTTTAGGCAAAAAGTGGATTCGCATTATCAGATTTTCCCTGAATTTGACATATAAAATAGCAGATGTTAAGCCACCTGCTGTGTTTTCTCTTGTGGAACCCATGGGAAAAACGAGTACACTGAGAAAAGCTCAAATTAAATTAGGTGGAAGCCTAGCAAGTAAAAGTATAGTGCTGCCAGAGCCAATTTATTTGCTTGTGTTTTAATGGGCCCATAGACACATCCCAGCTAACCAAAACATTCGTAAATAATATCGCATTCGAATGTTGCGTAAGCATTTCTCGGACAAAACACTCGAGAGCGGCTATCGTAAACGGAAACGGAACGATATCAGTATGAAACATAAACAACGTCATAAATAGTTCGATTTCATTGATTCTAAATAGCAAAACACGTTATTTCTCTTTGTTTGTACGTATAAAAAAATAAAAAATTTAGAGAAACAAATTGTTTCTTGTTGCTAAACTTTTTTTAACAAGAATGGCCGACTTCCTAAACGCAAGTTGCAATTCACAATTTAATAAAATGCGTGTGCAATGCTAAGCATGTATTAAGAGCAAACTTGCGCTGCGTAGACATTTTTTGCATTTTATCGGCATTTAGGAACGTCGCTATGCAACTCATACATATGTTTGCCTACAAAATAAAAATGATGCACGATTTTGACAACTGATACTCATTAAAATGAGTTGCCAAACGATTAGGAACATTGGACATTGCCAGAAAGTTTACATATGCGTTTACGAAGTGTATGCATTGTAAATATGAATTGCAACTTGCGTTTAGGAAGTCAGCCAATGTTTTTTGAATTGTTCGCTACAGCGAACCTTCGTTTATTTTCGAATCTCAGGTTGGCTGGGATACTGCCCATGCTCATGCAATAAGCATGTGTTGGTAAATTTTAAATTTGTGTTAATGTATTTGTCACATAGACAATGCAGCATGAAAGAGTAAAATAGTTTTGATTTTGAAATGAACTTATACTGCTGACAGTTTTTCAAATGAACAAAAAATTAATTTATTCATTTTTCTGATAAGTATTTTTTTTTTAAATTTTACGCTTTACTATAAAAAGAAACTTAAGCAAACAAACAATAAAATCTGAAATAAAATATGTAAGGAAAATTCATTTTTTCTTAACATCTTGAATTCTTCCAATAATTTTTTTTTGCTCTTAAATGAATGTTTATTTTATAAATTTTTATTTTAAATGATGATTGATAATTTTGTGGTAAAATATCAATCACACACGTATACCAAAGGTTAATCGGCGGTATTTGCAAACAGCATACGTCTATGGGCCCCTTTACATCAGGTAGGACTCGTTCACACCACGAAAGTAAATGGTATGTTAATATTGCTATGAATAGCAGTCACTGTCATCTCAATTATTGAGATTTATCTTACATTACATAGGAACCTAGATCGTTTCTCATAAAGGATCAAAATGGTATAACTTATAGGAGAAATAGACAACATATATTGAAAATAGTTAATGGAAAGCCTAATAATTTTGTTACAGTTTCAAATGGAAAACAAAATGAAGATATTGGTGAAAATTATAATGTTTATCTTGATTTTGATATTTATAATAATAATAATGTTAATGATATTCTTAATAATGAGAATGTAAATAATAATAATAATACACACAATTATATCTTTTGTTTAAGAAAAGGGGGATGTTGTAGTATGCCTTTTGTTATAAACAATAAGTATTATTTAAGTTAGTTACCTTAGTTTATATAATCAGTTTGTAATATAATTTTCATTAATAAATAATTACTTAATCAACTAACACCCTTGTATAAATGTCGTATTTCTATTGAAAGTTGTTATATTGTTTGTTTGCTACCGGGTTGCTTATGCTGTTGGTTTAGACATTTCAGTCTGGGCATCATTTTGTACGGTTGCCAGATTTGTCGGCCTCGCTGGCATGCTGGCGTTCTGCTCCGGCTGAGCTCGCCGTCTTGGGGGGTGTTCTTGCCGACTTTCGGGCAATTAGCAACAATAAACAAAAAAATCATGCCAGCTGCGCTTGGAAGGATGTAACACCAAGAAAAAAAATGTTTATAAATATATGAAATTTGGAGCCCGAAAGTGGAAATTTGTACTTGAAAAAAAAAACAAACTATTGAAAAAAAAACAAAAATATTTACATATACCACTAACCACGCATACTTACAAGTCTGCTCTCTCAACATAAATATTGAGTTAGCCGGTCTTTTTGGCTAACCGAGGCCTCCCTCCCACAGAAATCCTAATGGATTTCACCATGATAACCCGGCCTATATTTGTATGTGGGTTATCCCATACCTTCATGATGGTTACTTACCACTAGTCTCTACAGCCTGAAAAATTTACCTTAACCCATCATTTTGGGCAATAAAAAAAATTTAAATCATATTGAAGAATAACAATACATTTTAATTTATTTATTCAAAGAAAAAAACAAAATGTAAAAAAAAAAACTACTCAATATAAAATTATTTAATATTTAAAATATTATTTTTTTTTTTTTTTGATTTAATTGAAAATAATAAAAAAGAAAATTCTCAAAAATCAGAGAAAAAGGCAAAGTAAATTTACATAAACAAAATGGTTTAAATGGATTTCTAAATAAAACAAATTTATATTTCTGATTATGTAGGGTAAACACCTATCCTTTTAAGCCAAAGAGCTTATTATGGGGACTTGGGGCAGGTTTTGTAGGAAGCCCGTTTCGTCCGTGCTGTACGGGTGCCAACGAGTTAAGTCTCAACAATTTATACTAATTATTTATGTACACACATATATATATATATATATTAAAATTTTTCTTTTATCAAAGCCGAGTTTATGAATTTAAGAAAACCCCTGTGAAACCAATAAGTTCCTGTTTAAACAAATTTAGATACAAAACTAACGGAGGTTCGAGCTCAGACCAGCGTTGGGGTGTAGGCAAATTAATAAACCTACGGGACACAAAAAAAAGGTACGTATATGGGTGTTTTCCTAAATAAACCTCTTTAACAAAAATATTAATTTAGGCATATATACATATATTGTTTTTTTTTTTCTTTAAATTTCAACAGTTCATTTCGTCGTCCGTTCTGTGGTCGTACGGGTCACTGGGCACTATACCTGTTTTCTGCCTTGGATTAAGGGTAAAGCTGGTGCTTCTCACGGTGATACCTGTTGATTCTTACGGAACAAAAAAACTTCGCTTACTTCCTTACGGTGCCTCAATCGGACTGCCTTCTGGAGCGCCCTCAATCTAGTCCTGGTTGCGGATCAAATTTTACAAACTGCTTTGCTTCTCCAACCTTTTTCTTCTTTGCTTTTTTTTCTGCTTGGCTTTTTAATGTTTTATTTGTGTTATAATGTCTTCCTTTTTTTTTTGATAGCTTTCAAGTATTCGCTATTTTGCTTTTGTTAATTTATTTGGTTTTTGCTATTTTGTTAAATGTTGTGTCGTTAATTTTATTTAGCTTTAGTTTATATTTTTATTTATATTTAGTTTATTTATTTTTAGATTTATTTTCAATTTATTTGCATTGCTTGTTTGTTTAAAAAAATAAAAGCGATGAAATTGCTCACTTTATGCTGTTTTTCTTTATTTTCTTAATTTTTTTTCCACAACACTTTTTCACTTTTTCCCACAGATTTGTCTTTGCCGTTCACTTCCTCAAGCCAGAATCGTGATTGATCTACTCTCTCGTCTTCTTCGACCTACCTCGACTCGGAGTCCGCCAAAAATCCCCAGCTGTCGTCCATCTTTTTTTTCTTCCAATTGCCACTGTCTTTTCCAGAACTTTCCTGGCCATTTTCCTCTATTGGGTTTTTATAAATAGTGTTTTGTTTTTGTCTTTAATTTGTTTTTTCTTCCAGCTGTTGCTATCAGCTGTTACCAAAGCCCGGTGACCAGCTGTTACCTCTGAGGTTGCCACTATCAGTACTGCATTATCGACCCCAGAGTGCTGCCACAAAGTTTTAATACTATACTTTCATGCATTGTTTGCAAAATAAACTTGAGCTAATCCATTACATTATGGCAACTTACGTTCTTGACGTGAATTAAATTGTGATAACATAACAAAAGAACCCCACCGTGTTCTCAAAGAGCAAAACAAGGCCCTATGGTCACACTGGATAGTGCAAGTCTGGCAGCATCGATTAAAGAGAGCAACAAATTAGTTGACATAAACTTGTTTACAATACAAATAAATCTATTTTGGAAACTTATCTGAAAAATGTCCGGAGAGGTCGATGGTGAAATAAAGTTTGGGTTTAAGAGGAGAAACATAAGAAAACCTGCTTTTCGAAGAAAACAGGAATCTAGTGAAGAATCGGGTAAGTTAGCTTGGCTTACAGTAATAAATTATGTTTTAAACGACCAAGTTATAGATGGCGACAACAGTGACCAGGAACAAACAGGCATTTCAGCTGTTGTTAGAGCTGAACAAAAACGTAAACGCTCAAATCCAAATTTTCAAAGTACCAAACATGTAACTGCTAAAAGAGAACGTGTAAATAAAGAAAACTCTTCCACAAGCGAAGATAGTGATACCGATCAGAAGGTTACCGTGTCCTACAAATCTAAACGAACATCTCAACCAAATGGGCCAAAAGACCAGGGTGCTGCATCCATTAATGAAATTGATACTGAGCTAGATCGTGATGCCCAGGCTATACACGCAAAAGCACTTAAAATCAACGAAGAACTTGAAGGCAAGGCAGATGACAAAGTTTATCGCGGGATTAATAATTATGCTCAGTACTATAAAAAGCAGGACACAGCTGCTGGCAATGCCAGTTCCGGTATGGTACGCAAGGGACCCATCAGAGCTCCTGCACATTTACGTGCTACGGTTAGATGGGATTATCAGCCGGATATTTGCAAAGATTACAAAGAGACTGGTTATTGTGGATTTGGAGATAGTTGCAAATTCTTGCATGACCGCAGTGATTATAAGGCTGGTTGGCAATTGGAAATGGACTATGCATCACAACAAAAGGGTGATTGCGAGTCCGAAGAGGATGATACAAAATACGAGATACATTCCGACGAGGAAACATTACCATTTAAATGTTTCATATGCCGACAAAGTTTTGTTAATCCTGTTGTAACCAAGTAAGTGAAAAAAATTTAATAATTTTAATTATAATAATCTAAATTTAATTTTCACACATTATTATCAGATGTAAACACTATTTCTGTGAAAAATGTGCTCTGGAAAATTATAAAAAGTCCCAACGTTGTTATATCTGTTCCCAACAAACACTTGGAATTTTCAATCCTGCCAAAGAATTGATAGCTAGACTTAAAAATCACCCCGAACCAGGAGCTGCTAGCGATAGTGAGGCAGATAATAGTGACTAGTACTCGTGAATGAAAATATAATGTAAAAATTCAACATTTATTTAATTATATTTGCTTGCAAAGAATCAGTGTATGATTTTGTATAAAAAATATTTCTTAAACGTTTTTGTTTATAAGTAGAAATTACTCTTTATTGATAATGATTCTAAAAGTCGGAATATGATTTGAAATATAACTTAAAAGAGCACCTGGGGCCCGTTTCTCAAACCTACAAGTTACTAATCTACAAGTAAAATACACACAAAACAGCAACACTTTTACAAATTTTATTGTTGTTTTGTGTGTATTTTATTTGCAGATTTTTAACTTGAAGTTTTTAGAAACGGGCCCCAGGTACCCAATTGTAGAATTCGATACTGATCGAAATTTCCATACTAACAAATAAAATTTTTTATGAAAATTTATTGCATAAATTTAATTAGCGCCCAGGCGCCTGTTTCGCAAAACTTACAAGTTTTGTTATACGAGTATAAAATAGTTGTGAAAATATATTTTTTTTAAATGCAAATAAAATATTTTCAAAACTGTTCTACTTGTATTACAATACTTCCCAGCAAAAAAGTTTGCCTACTACTAGAATGGAAAAAAGTTTAGGTACTCCTCAGTCGTAAGTACTTACAATTTGACTGATTAACCCATTATTTTTGTTTGAGAAGTTTAATAAATTCAGTGAAGTGCGACTTTGACCCGCGCACGAAGCGTTCCGTACGGGCACGAGATATGTAATTCAATACGAACAATATAAACGATAGTTTTGGCCTTTTTTTCGTTTTTGGGTTTTTTCGGTTTTAAGCGTTTTTTTTAGTTTGGGGGTTTTCTGAGTTTTGGCATTTTTTTCACGTTTTTATGATTTTTTTTTTGGTTTTTGAAGTTTTTTTAATTTTGGCGATTTTTATTATTTTGGCGTTTTTTTTTATTTTGGCGATTTTTTTATTTTGGCGATTTTTTTAATTTTTGGCGTTTTTTTTATATAGGTGATTTTTTTTTGGTTTTGGCGATATTTTTTTGGTTTTGGCACTTTTTTTTCGTTTTGAGGATTTTTTTCGGTTTTTGGCGTTTATTTTAAATTTTGGCGATTTCTTTCGTTTTGGTGATTTTTTTTAAATTTGGCGATTTTTTTAATTTTGGCGATTTCTTTTTCATTTTGGCGATTTTTTTTCACATAAACAATTATTTTGGTTTTGGCGCATTTTTCGCGTTTTGGCGATTTTTTTCGGTTTTTGGCGTTTTTTTCATATTGTCGATTTTTTTTCATTTAAACGATTTTTTCGAATTTGGCGATTTATTTTAGTGCTAGAATTTTTTTATCGATTTTTTTTGTCGATTTTTCCCGATTTGGCGATTTTTTTTTTAAATTTGTGGCGATTTTTTTCAGGTTTTGGCGATTTTTTTGGGTTTGGCGATTTTATAATTTTCGGATTTTTTAGTTTTACCGTTTTTGAAAATTTCAAGATTTACCTCTTACGGTCTCCAAAATATAGCAATTTGTCAAAATTACATAGTCAACATTGCATTAACTGATGGACCACCCTTTAATTTAAATTTTTTAATATTTTAATGTTAATTGTTGTAGTCTATATAAAAATACAATAATTTTACAAATTTCAAGTGTCAATATGCGTATGTACATACAATTATATGTATATTACATGGGATTTTAACATTTTTCGTCGCTCGTTTTGGAGCACCCTTTAATTTCTAATTCTCATGTATTTGTTGTTGTAGTGGCCAAGGTTCTACATACTCTGTCCAAATTTCAGGTCCGTAGCTCTTACGGTTCCTGAGAAAATACCGTGTGACGGACAGACGGACAACGTAGCGAAAACAATAGGGTTCCTTTATTCACCATTGGTGTACGGAACCCTAAAAAGTATGTGGTACCCTATACTTTTTACCTACAAACATCCAAAAGTTAATAGATTAATGATTGCCTAAAAGTATTAAAAATTTAATGTGTTATTTTTTGCTTACAAATATTCAAAAAATCTTAGTTAAAAATCATAATTTTACAAAGAAAATATGTATGTAAATATGTATGACGAAGGATATCAGAAAATACTTAAATATTTACTACATAATTTTCACGATCAATAAATTTTTCTCTAGATATATTTCATTATTAACTGGAAAGTACTAAAATAATAATTTAAATAAGTTGTTATTTTATTCATTACAGGACAGTCATTATTAAACACATAAAATAATTAGAGAAATAAGTACCACTCATTACTTTGTAACCCATTAAAAGAGTATGTACTACCCATTACTAAATCTTAAATATTTTTTGCTGGGCAGAGCGGCTTTACGTGAAATTAATACGTGCGTATTAATTCCCATATTTCTACGTTAACATTGATATCAATAAAAGTGAATTCGTCAAAAAAATAAATAGTTTTTTATGTCAATTTACTTCGTATCGTAACCTTAAATTTGCCCACCCTTTATTTATCTGAATGATTCTGAGGAGTAGGGTGGTTCCTATTGACATCTTTCTTTTTATCAGCTACTAGCACAACCAACAAGGACAAACAATATTTTACAATTCATTAATTCACGATAATAAACATGAAATGTACTCTTATGATACTCCTGTTGCACATAAGAAACGGAAATGTATACAATATACCGACATTGTGACAAAAACACCGAAAGGTATGTGTGTAAGTATGTATAAAGATATATATATATATATATATATGTACATAAATACACTCAAAGAGAGTGCAACAGACCATTCATTCCTTATAAACATAATAACAATAAACAGTAACAATAGTCATAGTGTATAGTATAAGTATACAGTGAGTAACAGTAGCTGTGGCTCATTTGTGCACATTAATAATAATTAAAATATACTTTGCTATAACATTTTATGCCTTCTATATATTTTTATAAATCACAGCTTTTGTGCATTCATTCTATTCATCTTTCTATCCACATACATATATATTTATATCATGTTATATAGGTTAGTGAATTCTAGCTTTTAACAAAATTATAAATCTTGTGTAAGTAAGCATTCTTTGAGCAAACATTCTAAGTTTTGTTACTGGAGCAGTGACACAATAAATTTACGGTGGTTTCTTCCTCCTCTTCATTATGAGAACTTCTTTTTAGAAGACATTCGAGGCTTAGAAGGCTGCTGGTTGCCGCTAGGAGGTTTCATAGTTGAAATCTAGGTATGATATATTTATTGATTTGTCTCAGGCCTGATTTTCCTGGTCTCATTACGGGTTCTTTCGTAAATAAGTTAAGCCAGCTTTTTTTTCATTTATTTTTTATTCTTAAGCCATTTTTCGCCATTCGCTACATACAGTGTGGCTGATGAAACGGGTTACGAAAATAATATGTAATAACTTTTTTTCTAAGTAAATTATCAGTTAATTAATTATTTTTATTAAATTAATAAAAAGCAACATTTATTTTGATTGTGCGTCGATATCATGCGCTCGAGTCAAAAGTTTCCGTCCCAAGACAGTTTCCACGTACTCAGAGTTACACCGAAAATTCCCAAATAAAATTATTTTAAGAATTCAACACTTTGAGTTTCTTTATGTAGCAAAATTCATCTGCATTTTCAACAATAATAAATTACGCTGGATCTTTGTGAAGAATTAATTAATTGTAAGCTCCAGAATTATATTCTTTTAAAGGTGAGTAAATTTCTTTATATGTCACTGTATATGCATTTGTACTATATCCCAGTGAAAAAATGGAAGCCATTCTAGTGGAACTACATTTTCATTCCTTCCAAGAAAATCGATATTTTTAATTTGCCAAGAGTTAGCAAAAGACCATGTAGAAGGTTATTTTAGTCATATAAAACCATTTTCATGACTTTTTTGGAGTCTCTTTTTTTGCTGGGATTTATTTACTATACGGTATTGACTTTTACTGCTGTGTATGTGTGTGTGTGTTTGTGTACGGACATAACATGAATTTTCTGCTAACATATTTATTTATACATATTTATATTTATTTATTTCAACATCTCTATTGTTTTTGAATTAATGTGTTTGTTGGTTTGATTGTGTTTTGTTAAACAGTAAATGAAAGGGAAAAGGAAATATAACCGTTAACAAGGTTGTGATAAAGACTGTAAAACATAAAACAACAATGTTGTTTAAGTACGTATTTGTGCCAATGAAACGCGAAATAAAACCCAGTAAAAAATTGCAAGTCTTATCGAGGTACATATATATGTATGTACATATCAGTGAACTGTATGAGTTGATTCACTTTCGCTGTCGACTCACTTTTACAATGCTTTTGTATTGTTCTTTAACATCAAATGTACTAATGATTTTTGTTTATTTATTAAAAATATTAATGCAACGTAAATTTTCATAATATAGTGTTGCACAAATATGGGCGGAGTAACGTATACCATATGCCCAAGATGGTATTAACAGTATTTTAAAAGGTTTTGTGACTGACTGTACACGACCTATGCCTTCACATAGGAAGTAGGCAACGTGGTTGTTAAAGAAATTCCACAAAAAAACGCAAGATTATACGGCAGATCAGTCAACCAGTGCGAGCGAGACGAAAAACTCTCGAAGGCCAAACAACACACACAAGCCTGACCGCACTTAAGAAATAATTACGATGACGCGAGAGATGTTCCCCGACCCAGAGCTGCTTAACGACTGATGTACTAATGATATTACTTGCACTGTTGCCTCTCTAACAACTGACTGTCTTTAACTCATTCTCTTTTTTTTGGTGCTGTTAGAAAAAATCAATAAAAATTCTTACTGTTGTTTGATTGCTTTGTGTAGCAATCAAATAACTCACAAAATCATGTTGACTAGATGAAGTCTTAAGTTAATAAAACATGGAGTATTAATTAATAGTTTTTATTGTATTAAAACAATTTATAAAATAAAATTGTACTGGCTATTTTATTTTATAATATTACATAAAACTGTATTTGTCAGAAGGGGTTTTAAGAAGTATTCAAAACAATCATAATGATTCATTGCTTTAGTGAATCATATGAATATGAATAGAGATTGCAAGCAGTGACATGCATTTATTAATAGTCTCATTGACATGAATCATGTAATTACATCATTCATTATTTTAATTTCAAGTGTTAGCACAATATTCATTTTAGAAAATGCAATATTATGCCGTTTGATTCGTAATCATATACATATGTACGTACATTGGTATTAGTAAACTATAGATATAAAAGAATAACGTTACTGAAATAATCAAACAGTTTTTCATTAGTTACCTATTAGTTGTTACGCTTTTTTGGGCACATGACACACAGATGTAAATTCGGCCTATGGCTTTTGAATGACACTTTTATTGCGTTTATAACTAAAAACATAAAAAGTTCTTGGAAGCACAATTGGTAACCGTAGCTAAAAATTTTTAATAAGGTTCCAGTATTGGGTAAATCAAAAGTTTGACATATCGCTTACTTACTTACTCTTCTTCTTCTCCTACATACCGCGCAAATTGATTTTTAATGACTGCTGTCAAATAAATTTTGTTTCGCACAGTTTCCAAACGGTTCGGTTGATAAGTTTAAGTGTCCAAGGAAATTAATATATTTTTGTTAAGGAGAAAATTTATTTATTTCACCGGAAAATAAATACTGTTTAATGTTTGTGCACAAAAATATTCAAACGAGAAAAAGTTTAAATAAATTGCAGAAACTCATGTGCAAAGTCATTAGAATTTGTTTAATCTGTGTACCCAGTAGTTTGACATTTCTCACATTTCAGCTACGCTCTTGTGTGGAATGTATTATATTGGCGCGTAAGGTGAAAAACAGCGAACAGTGTTGCCTTTAGGGTGCTAAAATAAGTGCTGACTACTCCTCTTTATATTTTGTTTAATTGTTGTACATAGTTCCTTATTTTTCTACATAAAATATTTTTGGAAGTTCAAATGATAATCTTAGGTAAAAATTTTTATTTTCGTTTGACATTTTGCTTACTATTCTCTTCATCTTCTCCTATTTGCCACGCCAATTGACTTTTAATGACTCCTGTCAAATGCATTTAGTTTTGGGCAGTTTCCTCTCTATCGCCATTCCTTTCCTAAAGAAGGTAACACCAAGCAATAGTAGTAAAGCCCGTGATATACTATCATACTCAGTCGTACGATTCATTCACTGGAAAATCGGATTGAATTCTGTCACACTCCAAAAAAATTGCAACAAAATCTGTTATAGGTGCCACACTATTCCACAAAAAAGATGCAAAAACATTTAAAATAATTTTTATGTTTAATTATTTAGCATTTGTAAAGAAATAATAGTGCAAAATGTAATTTAAAAATTTAAGTAAATGAAGCAGAATTTGCTGTTTTTTTTATCAACTGCCCTACAAAATGCATCTCTGATCTAATAGAAATTATCGTTTTATGAAAATTTTCATAAATCGGACAGACTTGTCAAAAAATCTGCACACATGTCAAATTTTAATCCACACTATCATACTTTTTGAGCACACACGATTTTTTGACAGATCGAACGACTATGTAAGAGAGTGTATCACAGCCTTAAGGCTCAGTTAGCCGACTGTAATGTAGGAAACAGCTGATCGATATTTTTATATGAACATTAGGTTACGTTACATTACATCTCTATAACCATTTTCATTACTTTTCACATAACAATATCGATCAGCTGTTTATTACTGTAGCAGTTACTTTACATTACAGTCGGCTAACTGAAACTTTAAACATTCATTGCATGGGTGTTACTTCTCTCAAAAAAAATTCACCACTCTGTTATAGCCGTGCAAACATTTGAACTTCTCAGTAAACGTGAATCAGTGCTGGAATTTTTGTGGTTGTAGTGTAAAAAATATAGAATATATTTTAGAGTTGCTACATTTGCAATGTTGGCATCAGCTGCTAGCAACGGAGAGTGATTTTCGCTAATAGTTTGATAATTTACGGAACTCTTTGCATACCTTTATTTTATTGGCCTAGAGTTTTCGGAGTAAACAAATTTTGCATTAAATTACAATGAAAATGTAAGACATTTTTATACAGCATATTCAATTTCTTACACTGGATGGATAGTGTTTAATATTCGGCACAACTAAATACAGTCGGCTTTCACTATTAAAATATTTTTTTTGCAATGGCAATTTTCAAAATTTATAACTTAACACTTTCATTTGTGTTAACAATTTCCGCTTAACATATTCCAACTAAAAAAAACAATAGACAGGTTTAGATACTTTATGTCCTTTAAGCATAAAACAATGAGAAAGAAAAAATTTAACCCTTACATACCAGACGTTCGTTCAAGTGATACAGCAGAGAGGTTTGCCTTTTATGTTTATGTCTCACTTGTGAGTATTTATTTCGTTGGCTTTTGGCCAAAAATAGAAAAATATTGTTTTTTTGTGTAAAATAGAAACTTAAATAACTATTAAAATGTTGTCGAAGTCTTTTTTTCACCACTAACATGGCCCATATTGTTTTATTATCATAGTTTTGTCTATTTCATTTTATTTAATTTTCTTTGCCTCAATTTCCCTGTTCTGGGTGTTGACAATTTTGTTATTTTTGTGTCAGGATATTTGCATAGAGAAAAACAAACTGCAGCACAAGCACAAAATACAAAACACTTGTTTGCTTTATTAAATAATAGAATAAATGCTAAAAAATAGCAAATATTTCCTTCTTAACCTCCTTTAGTTTAGTTAAGTAAAAAACAAAAATTTAATGAAAACATTTTTGTTTTTTTCACTTAACCAGCAACAAACAGCTTTATGATTTGATACATTTTTTCAAATTAAAATTAGGTTGCTTTGCTTTCAATTAAAAATAAAAAAAAATAAAGCAAAATACTTAAAGTATTCAAGGAAAATAAATTTAATTCTAACTGCTAAAAAACTTGAATTGAAAGCTTTAACATTTTCTAAACAATCATGCGTTTATTAATGGTAAATTCACTTGATTGATTCTTGCTGCTGCATGCCATCGAAAGTTTACCATGCCGCATACGCAACGTGATCAATTAAATATTATCAAGTATACGTGCCCTATTTCAAACAGGCATTCAGGCAGTGTCGTCAATGTCAGTTACATAAATACGCATAAAAACGTTCACATAAATTGAAGGGAGTATTAACAAAATTATTTATTATATTTGCCAAGTATGTTGTAAGAAATTTACTTTTCAAAGTGATAGATATTTATTGCCAGTTACCAGTTTATTTGTTGCCAATTAATTTGTTTAAAAATTTATACAGATTTACGACAAAAAAAAAAACAAACATAATTTTCATCTTGTCTACGTGTGGAAAAAATTCATTTTTCTTTAAGATAGAGAGCTGAATAAAACTTTTTCTTAGGGCACATGTGTTTTTGACGATAATAATAATTCTATGATGATGATGACTTTGAAGAAAAAATATTAAACATATGTACATATGTATGTATGTATACGTACTAAAATAACGAACGGTGGCCGGGCTGCTATTGACAGTTTTATTAATAAGTAATGAATTAATTTTGATTTGTTTGAGTTGCAAATAATGATTTAATTAATTTAATCTATGTATATACATTAGGGTGTGTCTTAGCTATATGGGGAAATATTTTTTTTCCAATTTTCCTTGCTCTCACCTCCCAATTGATGACATTTTTTAAAAAATCTGAACTTCAAAATGTCAAGTCAGTTGGTGAAAGTTAAGAGTGAAAGTTAAGAGTCTAAACATAATGTTTGCGATGCGGTGCGATTTAATACAAC
The DNA here is from genome assembly GCA_905220375.1 of Tachina fera. Taxonomy (NCBI): domain Eukaryota; kingdom Metazoa; phylum Arthropoda; class Insecta; order Diptera; family Tachinidae; genus Tachina; species Tachina fera. The sequence goes on from LR999963.1 coordinate 186,845,627, forward strand.
GGAAGACGGCGACGGCAATACTTGTCATTGTTTGTTTAAATTTTTATTAATTTTTTTTGTCCATACTTTTTTAGGGTTCCGTACACCAAAGATGAAAAAACGAACCCTATTGTTTTCGCTACGCTGTCCGTCTGTCCCGAAATCGCTATTTTCTCAGGAACCGTACGAGCTACGGATCTGAAATTTGGACATAGTATGTAGAACCTTGGCCGCTACAGCAACAAATACACGAGAATTAAAAATTAAAGGGCGTTCCAAAACATATTCCCATATAATATACATACAATTGTATGTTTTGACACTTGAAATTTGTAAAATTATTATATAGACTATAACAATTAACACAAAAAGTTAAAAAAATTTAAATTAAAGGGTGGTACATCAGTTAATGCAATTTTGAATATGTATTTTCGACAACTTGCTTATCTTATCTTGGAAACCGTAAGAGATAAACTTTTAAAATTTTCAAATCTGATAATTATAAAATCGCTAAACCATAAAAAAATCGCTAAAAATTCAAAAAAATCGCCAAAATTAAAAAAAATTTCTAACACCAAAATAAGTCGCAAAATTCGAAAAAATCGTCCAAATGAAAAAATAGCTAAAATGCAAAAAATTCGCCAAACGCGAAAAAGGCTCCAGTAACAAAATAATTAATATGAAAAAAATCGCCAATATGAAAAAAATCACCAAAATTAAAAAAATCGCCAAATTGAGAAATCGCCAAAATGAGAAAAAAAATGTCAAAACTAAAAAAGCGCCTAAATGAAAGAAGTCGCCAAAATGAAGAAACGTCAAAAACCGAAATTAAAATAAATTGCCGAAACGAAAAAATCAAAAAAAAAAAAAAAATAAAAAAACGTCAAAAACCGAAAAAAATCGCCAAAACGAGAAAAAAATTTCAAAACTAAAAAAATTGCTCAAATGGAAAAAAACTCCAAAAACTGAAAAATCGCCAGAATAAAAAAAATCGCCAAATTAAAAAAAAACTAAAAAAAATTACAAAAACTATTTTTTGATGTGGGCTAAATATTGTATTGAATTACATATCTCGTGTCCGTACGGAACCCTTCGTGCGCGAGTCAAAGTCGCACTTCACTGAATTTATTTTAAATTAAGTTTTTTGTGCTTCGGGAAATTGTTTGCTTTTGCTGCTACTTAAGCGCTGCCTAAACGGTGTTAAGAATCATTCCTAAGAAGTTCATATATTCTAAAAAGTTGTTTTTTGAGATCTTAGGTAGGTGATTATTTCTTTGAATTTTGAACGTTTTGCTATCTATGGACCTGAACAGGGGAGAAAGGTAAAAAAATCGATTTAATTTTTTTAATTTTTTTGCGATTTTGATCTTGAAGATAAAATTTTTTGATTTTGTGTGTCCACAATTTCTTCTTGTTCCTTATAATAAGAGCTACAACTTTGACTCAGAGAGTAAATCAAAATTCCGAACGGTTTGCCAGATATGAGCCTGAGAAAATGAAAAAATGACACCGAGGTCCCAAATCTTTTGGGGGCTCATAAGAAAAAAATGTGCATGACTTGGGGCAAAACTGGAAGACTCGGGCCTTTTTTATTTTGGTCTTTTATTACGTAGTGGTGTCCGCTTTAAGGGCAGTGTAGTGTTTGTTAAAAAAAAGTATAGTCCTTTCATTGTCCGTCTACTGTAGCTTCCAATTGTGATCATTTAATGAAACTCTATATAACGAAAGTAGAGATACTCTTAATGCCCAAACAAGAAACGAGAAAAGAAAATATGCTGTAATTTTTGTGTAGTAATAGCGAAACTGGCGAATATAAATAACATTAGATAAACTAAACAGATAACAACTATACAACAACTTCCATAATACTACGAGTATAAATAACTATTTTCCTAATTTGTTATAAAAACTAACTGTATTGCATTCCATTTTATATCCCTTCTGGCACTCGCAAATGTGCATACATACACACATACAAGTACATAAAGACATACACACAAATGTTACATACATCCATACATATGCATTGGCCTGTGTGAATGTGTTTAAGGATGTTTGAGAATTTGTGTGCGTATTTTATTTTGCTGGTGAACTGTTTGGTACAGTGAAAGTTGTACTTAAGTATTTAACAAAATCTTTATGTGCTTGGTTGATTGTTGGTTATTACAACACAATCATACATACGTACGCTCATTTTCTTACAAACTCATTTACTAACAGATTTCTAACATCTATTTATGTAAGCCCAACAAACACAAGATAAAACATTTGGTATGTGGTATGATATTAGGTTTGTTCATTTACTTGTAAGAATTATTATTGGAAAGTGTTCATAAGCTCAAAAAGTTTGCAAGGAGAGAGCTTCAAAAGAGAGAAAAAAAAATTTAGCGAAAAAAAAATACTACAAATTATTACTAGTAAAATTTTTACACCTGTTGTGTGTTTTCTTGTCAAATAAATTATTTAAAAAATATCTGAAATAGTAAAACTGAAAAAAATGTGAATTTTTTTTTAAAAAACATGTACACGTATGAAAAAAGAAATCATGTTTTCTTAAATTATTGTAAATAAATTAAATTATAATTAATATAAATTAAATTTTAATGGCAAATAATTTTGTTTGTTTCTCATATATATTCAGAGATGGAAAGTGGAATTTTTGTATTTGTTAATGGAATAAAATTAAAAAATTATAAAAAATGCATAAAAATAGTAAAAATACATGAAAACTGTCCATTTATAAAAAATGGCAATTTAAAATATTATGAAACAAAATACATCAGAAAAAGTACAATTGTATCATGATTTCCATCCATGGTTCTGATATGAATAAAATTTTCTTGCAAATTCTTACAAGTAAAGCGTTCATTTACTTTTTCATATTTGGGAGAGTAATTTTGTAAATTTCTACCTTTCTCTCTCGTTGCTAGTTTCCGCTGGGAAAGTAAATGAACAGACCTATCATTATTTTTATTGATACTTTTGATCGCATTACAACCCTCAACTGAATGTCTTAAAGTTAAATCGCAATTTAGTTGTAGTTTCCACATTGCAAGCAGCCGACTTGTGTAAAAAACACAATTACAAATCTCTCAAATAAAGTTCTAAGGCGCCTTTCATTTCAAGTCTTCTTCCTAATTTCATATGGCATGTATATGTTTGCTGGGAAAATGTTTCAACTTAACAAATGTTAGAAATTGTATATATTTCACTTAAATAAATAGAAATTGAAGAAAAATACCCGCAACCGTTAAAAGAAAGTAAGTAAGGAAGAAAGGAAGGAAATAAAACGAAAATGTGTTAAGCTGATGTATAATTAAACGCAATCGTTTGTTAAAGCACAACAAATTTAAAATGTTCACAAAAAACATTTGCTAAAATAACCCACTAATAACAGTAATTGGTCGTTTATAATTGAAGAAAATGCGTAAAATACCTTAATTAGTTAAATTTGCTTAAAGGAAATTGTTTTTGCCAGGGCGTTAATCTTTCATTTCAAGGATCTTAGAAAAAAAGGATATTAGGTTATAAACAGAAATATTTCAAAAAGGAAAAAACTATAATACTCCTAAAAAAAAATAATTCATATAAAACTAAATATTTAAACAAAAGTTAAAATATATATGTTAAGTCTTTGATGAACAAGAAAGCAAGCCAAGAATAAGGAAAATCTACCTGCATTCACTTACTTTAAGTTTCAGAAATCCACTTTAATATGTTAAGAAATCTTTTTCTAGTGAATAGTATTGAGACTAAGGCTGGCTTGTGACATGTCGACTTAACTGGGGAGCTTAGAGATCACATAATAATTTAAGAAACTTAGGTAGGGAGATCGTAAGGACATTGTGAAGTGCTTCAGTATATTTCAAAATTGAGCCCGAGAAGTGTTCACTTATCTTAGCAGGTTGCTGGTGATGGTGGATGGGTGACATTTAAGAATCCAAATCACTTGGGTCCAATAAATCATCCGATACAATGTATTTACTTATAATGATTTAAATTAGTTCAATATTCATGTACGAACTTTAGCCTAATCAAATCGCATATATACAGACAGAAATGAAGTTCGAACAATATTAATAAAACTAACTAAAATTAATAGCTACAGGCTTGTGGCAAAAAAATTAAATAAAATAAATTCAGTAAAGTGCGACTTTGACCCGAGCAAGAAGGGTTCCGTACGCACACGAGATATGTAATTCAATACGAACTTTAGGCTATATAAAATATAGTTTTGGCATTTTTTTCGTTTTTGTCGTTTTTTTTAATTTTGGCGATATTTTTTTTTTTTGCGATTTTTTTAATTTTATCGATTTTTCATATAGGCGATTTTTTTTTGGTTTTGGCGATTTTTGGAGTTTTTTTCCATTTTAGCAATTTTTGTAGCTTTGACCTTTTTTTCTCGTTTTGGCGTTTTTTTCGGTTTTTGGCGTTTTTTTATTTGTTGGCGATTTTTTCGTTTCGGCGATTTATTTTAATTTTGGCGAATTTTTTCATTTAGGCGCTTTTTTAGTTTTGACACTTTTTTTCTAATTTTGGCGACTTTTTTCGGTTTTTGGCGATTGTTTTTCATTTTGGCGATTTTTTTTCATTTTGGCGATTTTTTTTCATTTTGGCGATTTTTTTTCATATTAGCAACTATTTTGTTACTGGAGCCTTTTTCGCGTTTGGCGATTTTTTTCGGTTTTTAGCGCTTTTTTCATTTTGGCGATTTTTTTCATTTGGCCGATTTTTTCGAATTTTGCGACTTATTTTAGTGTTAATTTTTTTTTAATTTTGGCGATTTTTTCGTTTTGGCTATTTTTTGAATTTTTGACGATTTATTTTTTGGTTTGGCGATTTTATAATTTTCAGATTTTTTAGTTTTACCGTTTTTGAAAATTTCAAGGGTTTACCTCTTACCTCTTAGCAAGTTGTCAAAATTGCATTAACTGATGGACCACCCTTTAATTAATATTTTTTTAAATTTTAGTGTTAATTGTTGTAGTCTATATAAAAATAAACTAACTTCAAGTGTCAATATACATATGTAAATGCAATTGTATGTATATTACATGTGATTTTAGCATTTTTCGTTGCTCGCTTTGGAACACCCTTTAATTTTTAATTCTCATGTATTTGTTGTTGTAGCGGCCTTTTTTCACTTTTGGTGCACGGAACCCTAAAAAGTTTGTCTTAAGTAGAACAAAAAATAAGCAAATTAACTAACATGTGCATAATTAGTAAAGATCAAACGACAATGGCAAGACTATGGTAAACTAAGAGATGTTAAAATTGAGTTTTCATTAATAACAAAAAAAGCTTTCAGCAAATTGTAATATGATGAATCAGAAGAATTCACATATTCCATTTGCGCATAAAAAAAGTATAATAAAATAATGCCCTAATTCTGTTCGTTGATTGTATGATCTTGTCTATGGACGAAAAAAAAGCCGCAGCATTATCAAAGACAACAACCATTTCCCAAAAAAAATAATTTAGAGAATTCAAACACAAGAACTCAAAAATATTTTCAAACGAAAACGTTGTAAATCTTTTTACTGAATTAGGGCATACATTTCTGGTGTTTTCTTTGTTAACTTGGATAACTTATTAAACACTACAGCAGTTTATTTTATTTATTTATAAGCATATGTAAAATTTTAATTAATTTTATTATATAAAAGTGCTTGCTACTACTATGGAAGCGTTTGCCCACGAATGCAAACATGAAACAACAGTAAAAACATTGCAAATTGAAAAAGTACAACAAAAAAGGCTAAAAAATATTTTCTTTAACAACAATCAAAAGAGCAACAACAACGACAACAACGACAACAGAATCATCAGCTCTAGACAATAGAACAGTTTCTTGCAAAAATTCGCAATTTTCATCTCCTCTAGGAAAAACTTTAAATTGAAAAAATGAAACGCAAAAAAAAACCAAAACAAAGATAGAAAAATATAGCAAACGATAGAGATATTTCAGTAACTACGAGTACCACCACCACCATGCATCCACCTTGATTCGTGCACGCACGCAAAAATAAAAACAATTGAGAAAAAATAATATTAAAACCAATTTTGGTCACATTCGCACAGTCACAAAAGCAACAACGGGGTTTGGTCAGAACGAACAAAAACAAAAAAAAACTTGAGCAAAATTGGAAACAGACAGACGACACGCTCTAGAAAAAACAGCTTAAACTTCAAAAAAAAAACTTTTTTATATTTTTTAAAAATTAAAATCGTAGCAACCAACTGACACAAAAACAACTCTTGGACTCATGCCCAGGCAACATTTTCAATTGCAATTGTCATAAAAATGCCAAAGATGCAAATCATTCTTACTCAAGTCTTAGACTCGGCAGTTTTTCTTGAAGCAAGTCTTGAGTTTGTGGAAGAGAGGGGAAAACTTGAGGGGTACTGACTTGCTTGTACAGAAAAGTTACTTCAATTCTCTTTTGTTATTTCATTCGCTGCCTTAAAACAATAGGAAAATTGAATAAGAAACCGTACGAGTGTAAACAATCGAGCAGGTTTAAAAGAGAATTGAAGAGAACTGCTTCAAGTAAAACTGCCAAGTCTAAAACTTGACTTAATTCTGTTATACAATTTTTAAAACTTAAGGCTTCATTAGTCTTTACTTTCTGTTATTGTTCTGTGCTGTGCCGTTTTGCCTCTAAATTTAAGTACTTACTTTAACTGTGGTAGCTTATTAGCTGTTAATGTTCAGAAGGGTCACAGTTTTGCACTAAAGTGATGAGTTGTGCATCGGCCGTTGTTATGTTTTAATATAATTTTAGGTTTTTTTTTAATAATAATTTTTTTTTAAATTCTAAAAACACAATCACAATTTATTTTAAAATATTTTTATTTAATTTATGATGTCACTTACAATTACTTAACAATTTTTTTGATTTTCACAGGTTGAACCGAAACAGAACAGAACGAAACAGAAAAACTAACTAACTTGTATTAGATTTCTATCAACAAAAAAGAGTCAGCTGATGCGCAACAGAACTGAAAGTAAAAACTAATTCTGGCTTTAAGAAGAAGAAAAGTATTCTTAGTTCTCTTATAAAAATTCTTAAATTTAGGATTTTGAAGAATTTAGAATTTTAATCAAGAAAATGTTTCGAATTTTGCCTTTATGCGGACTTTAACCGTGCCCCTTTTCTCTTTAGTGCCCAGGAGACGAACAAATTAACTCATCAATCACATATGTAGTTGTGTGAGTGCTGCCATGTTTTTAAGGCAAAACGTAGCCGTTGTTGGCAATAGGGAATGAAAATCAAAAAGCTTTGGATTTTATTGTTTAAAGGATGATTATTTGATCGTCTGCAACTCTGATTGACAAAAAAAACATAAACTTCTTTGTGATTCTTGTTAATGATGGGGAAATGAACGGAGGAGCACAACTTTATGCTGAATTTTATTGAACATTTCCATTTCTGTTAAGCGACAAGTATGGGATACTTAAACATACACACACTCAGGGAAAAGCTGCAACTTAAAAATAAGAAAACGTCAAATTAATTTAATATTTTTTAATAAAATAGAAAATGTATGTTGAGATACTTAAAAATAACTAAAATTATTAAATTAATACCGTAAATTAATGTATTTTCATATAGAAATAAAACAATTCAACATGACTAGACTTTCATTAATGTTTCTTATTAATTATTTATTTATTTATTTAATACAAGTCTATGGAGAATTCCTTGCAGATTACTTAATATTCAAGAATAGCTTATATACAAATTACATTATTGATTTAAAACAGATATGATATTGGATTTAATAATATTAACATTCAAAGAAAAGTCAATAAAGTGAAACAGCTGCATAATTTTCTCATCGGATCAGCCATAGCATAGTTAGTTCGGCAAGCCGCAATGTAAAGTGGGTTATAATAGCGTAACGAGTGTTGGGGAATATTAAAAGTTGTGTTATTCAGCAAAAACTCAGAATTGACGTTGCCATTTATAAGGTTGACAATAAAAGATGTGTTAAGCATTGTTCTTCGGCTTTTTAAAGTTGGTAAATTAATTTCTGCTAATCTCAATGAGTAAGATGGTAGTGCCAAATGATTTCTATAAACTTTTGTTTTTAAGGCAAAAAATGAGAAACTGTTGAACGTGGAACGGATTCTATACGATCATTGTGGATGTTATAGATCGGGTCCCAAACAATGCTGCCGTATTCTAATATTGAACTAACAAGCGAGGTGTAAAGACTTTTTGTGATAAAGGGATCGTCAAATTCCTTTGCCATCTTTTAACAAAAGCCAATACGATACGAGATTTATTAACAGCCATGGTTATATGTTGTACAAAATTCAGTTTTGCATCAAGTAATATTCCCAAATCCATTATCGAGTTAACACACTTTAAATTACAGCCATCAAGAACGTATGAGTAGGCACACTGGTTTAATCTTGAAAATTGCATATGTTTGCATTTATTTAAGTTTAATTCCATCATGTTAAGACGACACCATTTATAAAAATTATCTAGATCGTTTTCTAAATATTGGTGATCGATAGGTTGTTTAACACTTAAAAATAACTTTACATCGTCTGCATACATCAAAACATTACAATGATTAACTGCTTCAGGCAGATCATTAATAAAAAGAAGAAAGAAAACCGGACCGATATGACTACCCTGCGGGATTCCAGATGTAACACTTATTTTTTTAGAGACTGGACTTTATCCAGTAAAGGAAATTGTTGTTAAATCCCATGACATCTAATTTTTGAAGTAACAGCGAGTGATTAACTTTGTCAAACGCCTTGCTAAAATCGGTGTAGATAACATCTGTGTGCTGTGTCCGTTATATAGGCTCTCTAGAAAATCCTTTCCGAAACCCATTTTGAAACTGTGACAATAGGGAGGAAACTTGATGTGTCAGACTCTCCATCAAACATTTTTCAAGTAGTTTTGGAATATCACTCAATTTAGCTATACCCCTGTAATTACGTACAAATGATTTATTTCCAGATTTAAACAATGGTATGATATATGAGTCTTTCCATTGATTTTCTATTGATTTTATGCTGTTTTTTTCCCAGCACACAAAGAAAAAATATGGTTGAGGTAACCATTATCAAACAGCAACATACTATGATTGAATTATATGGTTGTAGTTAAATCATATTATTGTCAATGGGAAAGCAAACTTTTAACAATATTATTATATGAGTTAATAATAATATTAGCAACAAAAACAATGAACTTTGTTACACCTAATCTTATTATTGTGGATATGACAACACTATTGTTAGATGTGACTAAAATATAATTGAGACCCAACATACCATGTTCTTATATTATAATAATATTGTTAAACTCGACAACAGTATTATTTAATATAATAATAATAATTTGTTTTTCAATCATATATTTATTGGTAGACCTCTTGTTTAAAACAGCTGTGCTTTAAATCCGAAATAAAAATAAATTAATATTGTTGAAATAAAATCTATATATAGGTATATATGCTTACATATGTGTGTATACTCGAAATACAGACACGTCTGTATAAAGAGGTAAACATATTTACGTATGCATATGTTTTTATTTATCTACCCTTTTGTTTGTTTGTACTTTATTTATTTATTTAACACGACGCGTGCAAACGAAACACTGAACTGACAGAGGAAGTTTCTGAAAAAGATTTTTTTAAAAACTTAGCATAGTATGGTTTTGAATAAAATTATATTGTTATTTACAGTATATAATTTTTAAATGATAACAAAAATTATGTTGCAGTCATAAATTTGTAACAAAACTATATTGTTAAATTCTAACCATATCACACTTTCTTATTAATATAATAATGTAATTATTAAATTCAAACATAACTTTGCTTACCGTAACAAAATTAATGTTTAAAATACCAATACCTTGTTTTCAACGACCACACATTTGTTTCTGAGAACATAATATTGTTTTCTCAACCATTCTACAATCATATCTTTTCTTTGCGTATGGGTGCATGTACTGATTGACGGAATTATTTAATCGTTTCGAGGGCATTTTATTATCAATAAAATGTCTCCCTTTTTTTTAACAACTGCGTAAGGAAAACAATGATAAATTTTATGGGCCGTATCCCCAAAAAATTTATTTGAACTTCAAGTATTCTTTTGTCAAAATTTTTATAGAAATTTTGTTTTAACGTACAATTCAAGCTTAAATAAACCGAAAAACGAAAAAAAGAATTCGGAATGCAATCACTTTTAATTTCATGGACGGAATTAACATTTTCTGCATGTTAAAGTAAAAAAAATATGTTTAAAAAATTTGCTTCATTACAGAATACTATTTTTCATTTATTTATTCAAAACTGATTTACAATTAATTAGTTTTATTTATTTATTATGCAAATTTCTCAAGTCATTACAAAAATAAAATCAACAGAACCAAATGTACGGAATTGGTTTCTTTAGTATTGCCATACTATTTTTGTCTGTACTTTATCAAAATATTCATGTTGGCAGCACACAAAACAAAAAAATACAAGTCAAAATTAAAATATGCATACCAAAAAAATTTAAAACGGCTGAACGTATGCCACATTATGCTTTAGTACAAAATTATATTGCCACACTTACAAGATAAAAACGATTTTACCATTTCGTTCGGATTGATGAAAACGATCGGAATGTGAAGCACAAAAATGAACATTGAACGGAATGGTTACAAAATCAAAACCATTCCGAACGGAATCTGTGACACGGCTGATTGCCTTATTTTGAAATGTTCATGTGGAATTCATTGGATATGAAGGCGTATGCATGCGAGAACAGCTGCACACACGTACACACATACATTTATATATTTTTTTCTTAATTCAAAAATACAAACCTTCCCACATGCAATACCTTGAATGGCAACCATTAAGTCATTTCAGCCGTAGAACTGCTCCTCTGCATGCTCTGTATCTCCCATGAATACAGAAAAGTAGTTTTTATAAATCATCAGATCAGATTTTTATTGTTTTTTCTCTGTGCGCGCAATAACTATTTGGCCCCGCTTTTGTTATTTTTTTGGGAACTTTTTGTATTTGGAAAGCTGGCACAATATAAAAGGCAAATGAATGGTTTAACATAAATAAATAAAATTTAAAAAAGGAAGAGGGCATTTTAAAGGCAGATATTGAAAAATTAAATTACTTTTAATACTATGGCATAGGTTGTATTTTCATAATATGCCACGCCCACTTTTTATAACAAGATTGTGAATTTCTAAGAGTTCAACGTGTGTGCCAAGTTTCGTAAATATTAGTTAAGTACAAGCACGTGAAATATTATACTAAAATTTAATAGGCGTTCCCCACCCACTTTTTTGAACGCAAGATTGTGCCCTTATTTAAGTTTAGGGTGTGTGCCAAGTTTCGTAAAAATCGGTGAAATAAAAGCTTGTGAAATAAAATATTAAATTTTAATGGGTGTGACCCCTCCCTTTTTTAAAGAGGATTGTTTCTATTTTAGAGCTCAAGGTGTGTGGTAAGTTTCGTAAAAATTGGTTAAGTAGAACCACCTGACATATTTTAATATATTTTAATGGGTTTAGCCCCGCCCTTTTTTTCAGCTTTGAAATTGTTTAATTACAAGAACCAAAGGTGTTTGCTAGGTTTCACAGCAATCAAATTAGTAGAATATCGTAAAATCAAATTAAAAAAATTGTGGGCAGTTCTCCGCCCACTTTTTTTGAAAGGGAAGCTATAACTATTCAGACAACAAAAAACTTTTACAATCGGTCTAAAATGTTCCGAGTTATGAAGCTCCACACCAAAAAAAAACTAGAGATTAATTGTTAACTTCCTCCTTTATTTTGAAGTCGGATAAAAATAGAATAGTTTAGAAATAGAAATATAAATAGAAAATAATGTGAAATTGGCGAAATGTCTTGGTGGAACAACGCATTCTGTTATACCAAGTAACATACATACTTATGTTATATGTAAATAAATTTCCGTACGGATACTTTAGGCTCAGTTAGATAAATAATGAAGATGGTTTAACCATTGAAATTGATAAGAAAAGTTATTAGTTAAACCACGATTATTAGTTAACTATAGAAGGTGAATTTGAACCTTAGTCGATTATCTTACTTGTACCTGGATTCACTAACTATTATTACTATAATCGTATCGCTTTAATATATTTATAACAAAAATTAATCGACTTTGCTAATCCGTAACATATTTTAATGATATTCGCTGTCGGTTGGATAAAAAACAAATTAAGTCACAATATCAAATTCATTGAGTTTTTCTGTATTATTCTTTGTGCTTTCCGCTTATTTTAAAATTTTCAATACAGATATACCACATAATATTGAGGTAAATGGTTAGTAAGATAAGGCTGGAGACTATCGTAAATAAGAAGTTACCGAATCATAATATTGGGGGCAAATTACGGCATTCGGTAACGTTCGAAATTTTAAAATATTTCCATATAAACTCTATTGAAATATTTCGTAATTTCGTTCGATAACGAGTGCAGTAATTTGACCCCTGATGTTGAATTTTTTTTTTAAATTTTCAGTACCCGGTAAACTTTTTTTCGGTTTTTGGAGATTTAGTTTAGTTTAAGCGATTTTTTTACTTCTCGCGGTTTTTTTTTTTGTTAAGCCGATTTTTTTTGATTCTGGCAATTTTTTCATTTTTCTGATTTTCATCGGTTTTTGACGACTTAGTTTAGTTTTAGTGATTATTTTAGCTCTGGCAGTTTTTTTATCGTTTTGACGATTTTTTCGGTTTTGGCGACTTTTTTTCGTTTATGAGATTGTATTTCTGAATCGATAGTCCTTATAACAATAAAAAATAAATTTTTTATTTGTCACAGCAACCTTTAGTTTTTATACACAACGTTACACACTTACAAAATTTTTTTATTATATTTGATTAATACTCGTACGTAAGATTTTGATGGCCTTATTTGTAAAAAAATATTTTTAATTTATAAGGGGCTTATAAATTACTTTTTCTCACAAAATTTGTATTGTGTGTATTTAAAAAATAAAATTATTTTTTATGAATAAAAAAATTAAAAATACATCTACGAAAATTGCATCATCCAAAAAAGTTCCAACGAAGTGGTAACGCTGGTTTAATATATCGTTTCCTCTATTTGCATGTTTTCTAGGACTGTGTGTCTGCCTGTGTGCGTGTGTGTGTGCATTCACACAGAGTGTTTATGTATGAGTGTGTATTTATGCGCCTCAACGCAAAAGGTGTCACTGAATTTTTATTTTTTAGAAACAAATTTTTTTTCTTCTTAAAAACGAAAATTGTTTCTGCTGTTGTTTCTAAACGAGAGCCATCATACATTTGTTCAGGATGAGAAAAAAACCCATGAGATTGTAAACTTGTGTGTGCGAGTGTATGCGTATTTGATTTTTATATATTTGTTTTAGATTTCTGTGCATTCTTCACGTACCTTTATGCAGTTTGCTGCAGTTTCGAACTTTTTTTATCTGTTTTGATTTTTCAATTATAAACGCGTTGATCTCCAACAGCACAAAAAGTGATTTTTTATACATATTTTCTTTATATTTTTTTTAGTTAACAATGCAGGCTGGTGGCATTGCAAAAAAAAAAAGGTTTCTACTCATGTTGAAAACATAAATTCAATTTCTAATGGAATTTCTGAAAAAAAGTTAGTAAAAAAATTTATTTAGTAAAATCTTTTATATATAAATTTGTTGTATTTTTTACTTTTATACATATGTATATAAAAAAATTATCCGAGTACAAACACACATACTACATGCATATGTAGGTATGTATTCATATGCATGTATTCATATGCATATGTTTGTATATTTCTGTTGTAAAGCTGTTGTGGCCTATAGCTAATTTTTGTTATTGTAAGTAAGGCTTGGCAAAAAAAAATTGAAAATTCAATCATATTGCTACGTGACATGTTTGCGGCACGTTATACATATCGTATTGAAGCAACAATGAATTAGAGATGGAGCAAAAAAAACATTTGATTAAAATTCATCTTAACATCGAACGCGGTGATTAGCAGGGCAGCGAAAGGAATAAAAAAGTTTTGCAAATGAGTTCGGTACAAAAGAATTTTTTTTTACTATACTACTACATTTTATGTAATTGAGGTTAAAGCATATTTTGATGTCTAATGCATAAATAAAATAATAAATTTTTGATGTATTTTTTTAAATCATTAAGCAAATCTTTTTTTTAATGGCTGTAGTTGATTTTACGAATACAATACCTTAAACATTGCAATTGATTTAAAATTATTATTATATATTAGACCGTTTTGAAAACAATTATAAGCAATTATAAAGTTATAATTTGAAAACAATTATAAAGTTTGAGTTAAGATCTATAATAACAATATATTCCCATAGGTCTGGTAAAGAACATAAGGCCATCGTTTTTACTTCACTCCAGCTCTTACTTAAAGGCACCTATTTCTGCATCATGGCATCTGTATCTGGAAAAGGTGACGTATAACGTATGGCGGATTCTATGAGACTAGGCCTTTACACTATCTCTTCCCTGCAGAAGTTAACATCTAGTAATAATAGTAGTCTTTCTTTAAAAAATTTGAAATTAACTTAAGCATTGGAAGTCAGTCAAGAATGAAAATTGAGCTTTTAACTGTGAAAGTTTAACAGATTCTATTTGCAATTAATTTTTTTACAGTCTCTGACAGAAGACCCCGAAACTTATTAAAATTATTCCTGCATTCAAATGGCCTGGAAAAAACCTAAAGTCTGTAGAATGAAGAAATTTGCTAGTGCTTAATGCAAACGGTTCATTGCTTTTTGTTTCTCTTTGTTTTTACCTTTTATTAGCACATCATTATGTCAACATCTGCCGCTCTCCTCGTTTATGTTGTTGTTTTTGTTGTATTTGTGGTTTAATCATCGAACGATTTGTAGGTTTTTGATGGGTTCATTTGTTATATAATTTTTTTTTCTATTTCCACCTTAAATCTAAATATATCTCTAGTAGCAGCAATAGCAGCAATAATCGGAAACAGTAAAACCTAATAACAAACAAAAACAACGTGAAGCTAAAACAAAGTGTGCAATTATGTGAAAACACAAGCACGTCTTTAAATAAGACGTGTTATTAATGTTTCAAAAAACTTGCTAAAACGGAAATGTGTATGTGTGCAATGCAGCACATACAAACACACACACACAAACACACATACAAAAACTTGCCATAAAATACTACAGAGATGCTTTTCAACACGTCAACAAATTGTTTGTGTGTGTTTGTGTTTCTCGCATTTTTTCGTTTTTCATTATTGCAGACTTGTTTTATTTATTTTGTATTTTTTTTTGTATTTGAGAAATTGCAAATTTAAGCACAACACAATAACAAACACATCATTTTGCATTTTTAATAATTTTTGGGGAATTTATTTATTTATTTTTTCTTCTTCTTTAACACACAAAAAAGTGTTTTGTTGCAAGCATTTGTGCTGTGGAATTAAGAAGTTTTTAATATTTAAGCTATTTTCCATTTTGTATATAAATATAAAATTAATGCTAAATCATTATATAGATAAATAGCAGATAAATTGTATAAGAGGCAAGAGTACAAATAATGATTAAAAAAAATAATTATATGTATACATATATAACACTTTTATTTAGTGCAAACAATGCATATAAATAACTTTTCTTTTCTTAATGTGAACTGAAATTCTGTTTTATTTCTTATGCGGCAGCCTGAAGCGATTTTAATAAGTTTGTTGGAAAATAATATTAAAAATATTAATCATCACTAAAATATTAAGAAAAGTAAAGTATAAATAAGGCACAAACATACATACATATCGCTAAATTAATATAAAAAGGTCCTACTTTTTTTGAAATCGAGATTTTTGCATTTGCATCAATACATTAGATCCTTCTCTATCTAAATATACAAGAAACTTAATTTAATAATAATGAATTATAATGAATATACCCTTTCTATATTAAGGTAAATATGTATACATTTACAATCAATCAATCAATAAGTCGGTGACTTTTTGATTGTTTTTTGCAAAACAAAAATTTATTTTTCGTCATAATCTCCTTTTAACTCAATACACGTAGTCCACTTAGTTCCAGTTTGTGTATGCTTTTCAAACAATAAGATTTTTGGAAGTCTTTAGGCATTTGTTTGGTCAATAATTTCATAATTGGAGCTAAATCTCTTTCCACCGAGCCATTTCTCTAGGAAATAGGAAGTAGTCACTAGGGGCTAAGTTTGGAAAATAGGGTGGATGAGGGAACAATTTGAAGCGCAACTCATGGATTTTTGCCATGGAAACTGCACATACGTTTCTGGTCGATTGTGAGCAAACGCGGCACCCATTTTGAGGAAAGCTTTATCATACACAAGTAACTATTCAAAATAGAAAGCACTGAGCCATTTGAAATGCCTATGGCATCAATAATCTCACTCACTTTTACTCTTCGATCGGCCAACACCATATCGTGGATTTTTTTTCTAAATTTTCAGATGTACTGACCTCAATTGGCCGTCTCTAAGGTTCAGCGTCATTTGTTCTTGTGCGATCACAACGAAAGTCAGTAAACTGCTTTTTTACCATTAAAATCGATGGTACAGAGTGCCCTTAGCATTTATCGAGCTTTTTCTCGGTTTGATTGACGTTTTTTTTTGAAAAAAATAATGTTTAATGAGCACTAAAAATTCACTTTTTTCCATTTTGAGAAAAATACACGAGGTTGTATGTTTTGAACAGCTGTTAAACCCAAAGTAAGTGACGAAATTTGGTACTTGATGGGAACAGTTTTGAATTCATATAACTATAACTAAAAAGTTTCAACAAAAATTATGCCGAGTGCACACTGTGGGCACACTGTGGCATTTTGTATACTAGTTTGTAATTTCCAAAATTTTTCGTTGTGTGGCAATGTTGTCCATATAAAAAACGTAATGTGAACGGCGTTGCACTCATTTTGCAAACGACAACACAAGAAATGCCAGATGTGTACTCAATGTGTACTCAGTAATACAACTTATTATCTACTTTCCAATCCATTGAATAATTAAGTTAATTATTATTTTAAATCAATATTTTTTCCGTGCAAAGATCTGATTAATATAATGATGGAATTAATTAATATTTTAATTAATTCATTCATGTGTTAATTAAATTTAAATACAATTCTTTATCAAAAAAGTGATAATTGAAAAACAATTTTTTTATAATATTTTCTCTGTACATTTATACTAAATGATCAAGGTTATAGTCTAATATTCATATTGTACGATGTCCCTGGTTTACTTGAATGATAAAGGATAAAAGGTAACTTCCAAGAAATTGAATAAGATTGAAGCCCAACTGCTAGTAATCGGGTTAATTGTTTAAATTATTTTCTTTGTTCGAATAAGTATTAAAAATTATTTTTCTTTTAATAATTTTTTGATAGATTTTTAAATAATATTCAATTAAAATCAGTGCGACTGTAAACTCAAGAATTTTTTCCACGCCGACTAAAATATTTAAAAACATAAATTTATACTTAAAAACATTTCATTTGAAACCCAATATCTGTGTATTTCTTATTATTATTAATCCCGTTTTTTACGATAGCAAATTTCCCTGTAGGGGAACGAAAATTTCAGGGGAACAAACATTTCACATGTTATTTACCATAGTGGTGATTATGCTTATGTATGTTATTCTCAATAACATTTTGAGAACTTTTCCATACATACATGAATTTTTTTTTATTTTCTCTAGAATTCATATTTTAATTTAATAAAATTTAATTTAATTATTTTAATTTAATTTTCAATATTAAAAAAAATAAATTCAGTAAAGTGCGACTTTGACCCGCACACGAAGGGTTCCGTACGGACACGAGATATATAATTCAATACGAACTTTAGTAGCCTATATAAAATATAGTTTTATAATTTTTTTTCTTTTTTGCGTTTTTTTTTTAAATTTTGGCGATTTTTTTATTTTGGCGATTTTTTTAATTTTGGCGTTTTTTTTGTTCTAGTGATTTTTTCGGTTTTTGAATTTTTTTTCCATTTGCGCCATTTTTTTAGTTTTGAAATTTTTTTTCGTTTTGTCGACTTTTTTTCGTTTTTGGCGATTTGTTCGTTTTGGCGTTTTTTTTATTTTTGGTGATTTTCGGTTTTTGGCGTTTCTTCATTTTTGGGGACTTTATTCATTTAGGCGCTTTTTTTAGTTTTGACACTTTTTTTCTCATTTTGGCGATTTTTTTCGGTTTTTGGCGATTTTTCAATCTGGCGATATTTTTGAATTTTTGGGGTTTTTTTTGGTTTGGCGATTTTTTTCATATTAACAATTATTTTGTTACTGGAGCCTTTTTCGCGTTTGGCGATATTTTGCGATTTTTGGCGCTTTTTTCATTTTGGGGATTTTTTTCATTAGGACGATTTTTTAGAATTTTGCGACTTATTTTAGCGTTAGAAATTGTTTTTAATTTTGGCGATTTGGCAATTTTTTTGAATTTTTGGCGATTTTTTTTTTGGTTTGGCGATTTTATAATTTTCAGATTTTTTAGTTTTATCGTTTTTGAAAATTTCAAGAGTTTACCTCTTACGGTTTCCAGGATATAGCAAGTTGTCAAAATTGCATAGTTAAAATTGCATTAACTGATGGACCAGCCTTTAATTAAATTTTTTTAGTGTTAATTGTTGTAGTCTATACAAAAAAAAACTAATTTTACATATTTCAAGTGTCAATTTCAATACAATTATATGTATATTATATGGAATTTAAACCTTTTTCGTCGCTCGTTTTGGAACAACCTTTAATTTTTAATTCTCATGTATTTTTTGTTGTAGCGGCCAGGGTTCTACATACTCTGTTCAAATTTCAGGTCCGTAGCTCTTACCGTTCCTGAGAAAATACAGTGTGACGGACAGGCGAACAGACGGACAGCGTAGGGAAAACAATAGGGTTCCTTTTTTCACCTTTGGTGTACGGAACCCTAAAAACCAAATCAAATTAAAAACAATATTTACTTTACTAAAAGGAAGACCTTCACTAGTCTTATGATTTTTTCTTCTTCTGCAAAACTGATAAAAAAAAATATATTCAAATTCCAAATTCTAATTCTACTGATGGCCATGTCAGTCAGTACACTAACAAACATTTATTTTTTATTTTACTTTTTGCGCAACTATAGCAAAATAAAAGTTTTCCATTTAAGCAAAGTTTTAAATGAAATTCTTTATGATGGATTTTGTTGTTGTTGTTGTTGGTGGTGAAAAAAACCTGCAACATTTTCTATTTATGAAACATTGAAAAGCCTTTGTTAACCCAATTTACAAACACCCGTAGAAGTAGAAGAACACAAGTAACGAAACTAAAATGTACCAGCTTAAAAGAATAAATAAAAATATAAAAGTTTCCAGTTGTCCTTTAGGTTCTTCTCCTACAGCACACTGAGCAATACAGAGTAAAGTATAGCTTCCCTCCAGCTTTCGATAAACTTGAAAACTTTATTTTTTACTCTTTTGCATGTCACCGACTGTACATACATTTATACATACATACATGTATAGTTTAAATTGGTATTTTTAAAAGACGTCAACTTGAAGCTTGCTGTTGTTGTTTTTGTTGCTATAACTTTTTTTCTACTTCCAATATATTGACACTACCTTGAGTCGGTCTCGTTGTAACACTTTTTCCTGCCTTTTTTCTCCTCGGTTTATTGTTATAAAATTAAGTTTGTTTCTTTTATTTTTGTTTTTCTTTCTTTTTTTAATATCCAATTTCCAGTTTTGCTTGTGTTGTTGGTTTTGTTGAGGGGTTTTCATTATTGCTTCATGATCTTTTGTGGACCTTATGGTTACTTTTATTACTTTTTTATTTAGGTGTTGTTTCCGTTTGCGTTTAAGTTATGCTTTCTTTTTTTTCCTCACCTTTTTCTAAGTATTTTCTAGGGGATTTTGTTTGTTCAATAGAATATGAAATAAACGAAAAAACAGCTTAACAAATGTTTCTTATATTTAAAAAAAAAAACTTTACATTTTATTAACCCTTTTAAAATATTCATTAAAATATACAAATAAATAAAAAAAATTTATTGAACTCCATTAAAACCTTTTTAAGAAGAAAATATTATTAATAATTTAATGAAATATAAAATAAAGTTTTTTTCTTTACATAAATAATGACTTAAGGTCATTAACAATGTAAGGTCCTAGAACAATGAATGCCACAAAAAATAATCCAAAATATTTGTTTCGCCTTATTGACAGACCAATAATTTTTATCAACATGACAATATCATGCTTTCAATGTTGAACTACAACACCCTTAAACATCAATACACCCACAAATAACAAAGAAACACATTCTTTGGCAAACATAAGCCCTCAGCCAGCGATATAAAGCAAACAAAATGGCAACAAAAAAGAAATAACTGCCACAAATCATGTATGAAATGTAGCAATTTCACAAAAAAAAGGAAGAACTGCAAGTATTTTGCCTCTTGAACGAAGCAACTAAAAACCTCTTGAATGGAGGTAAAATATAAATCGCTACGATTTATAACGACAGCATGTGTGTATTAGAACATTTAACAGCGGCACTATTGTGTGCAAGTGTTAAAATTTTTTTTAGCTGCTATTTACATCAATATTTTGCAACACACTCCAATGTTTATGTTTGTTATTTTTCTAAAAAAAAACTGGCGAGTTTTAAACATTGCAATGCTTGAGTTAAAGAATTTTTCAAGACTTTTTTTTCACAAAACTGGGCAAGTCTCTTGAAGAAAATGAATAGAAGAGAATAGAACTGATTTTTTTTGTAAACATTTTAATTGGATTAGTCCTCTTTTTATACCCTTCAACAAAAATGGTATGTAATTTTATTAATCTTCATCTGTGAGCCCTTAAAGATTACATTTATGTATATTCTGAGTCCTTAGGAATAGGGAAAGTGGAATAAGCAATATCCGTCTGTCTGACTGTACGTGAAATTGTTTTACGGAATCCCTAAAAAAGCGGGAGACTTCATGCCAAAATAAGTTCTGGTACTGAAAATCATCAAAATCAAAACGATGCACAGTGGGTTGAATGATAGAGAAAGTGGCGTAATTTTAAAGTGTTGTTATTTTTAGGGTTCCATACACCAAAAGTGAAAAAAGCGACCCTATTGTTTTCGCTACGCTGTCCGTCTGTCCGTCTGTCCGTCTGTCCGTCACACGCTATTTTCCCAGGAACCTGAAATTTGGACAGAGTTTGTAGAGCCTTGGCCGCTACAACAACAAATACATGAGAATTAAAAACTAAAGGGTGTTCCAGAACTAGCAACGAAAAATGTTAAAATCACATTTAATATACAATCACTTGGAATTTGTAAAAAATACACTAATATTTTTATATAAACTACAACAATTAACACTAAAATTTATAAAAATTAAAATTAAAGGGTGGTCCATCAGTTAATGCCATTTTGACTATGTAATTTTGACAACTTGTTAGTTATATCTTGGAAACCGTAAGAGGTAAACTCTTGAAATTTTTAAAAACGGTAAAACTAAAAAATCCGAAAATGAAAAAAATTTTCTATCACTAAAATAAATTGCCAAATTCGAAAAAAGCGCCAAAATGAAAATAAAATCACCAAAATGAAAAAACCGCCAAAAACCATAAAAAGTCGGCAAAACGCGAAAAAGCGCCATAACCAAAACAATTGTTTATATGAAAAAAAAATCGCCAAAATGAAAAAAATCGTCAAAACGAAAAAATTCGCCAAAATTAAAAAAAAACCCCAAAAACCGAAAAAAATTGCAAAAATTAGAAAAAAAGTGTCAAAACTAAAAAAAGCGCCTGAATGAAAAAAGTCGCCAAAATGAAGAAACGCCAAAACCGAAAATCGCCAAAATTAAAATAAATCGCCGAAACGAAAAAATCGCCAAAAAATAAAAAAGACAAAAACCGAAAAAAATCGCCAAAACGAGAAAAAAGGTCAAACCTAAAAAAATTGCCAAAATGGAAAAAAACTCCAAAAATCGAAAAAATCGCCAAAACCAAAAAAAAAATTGCCTTATATGAAAAAAATCGATAAAATGAAAAAAATCGCCAATATAAAAAAAATCGCCAAAATTTTAAAAAACGTCAAAAACGAAAAAAGGTGCCAAAAAATATTTTATATAGGCTAAAGTTCGTATTGAATTACATATCTCGTGACCATACGGAACCCTTCGTGCGAGGGTGAAAGTCGGACTTCACTGAATTTATTTAAATTTATTTCGTTTTGGCGATTTTTCTTGTTTCGGCGCTTTTTTTGGTTTGGCAATTTTCTCGGTTGTTTCTAGTTTAAGCAACTTTTTGGCACTTATATTTCATTTAGGTGATTTTTACATTTTACAGATTTTTTTTTTGTAATATTTTTCATTTTCGGTATTTTTTTAATTTTAAAAAATGTTCTTTTTTGGTTTTAGGGTTTTTGAAAATTTCAAAAGTTTGCCTATCCAAGATACAGCAAGTTGTCGAATTTATAAAGTCAAAATTACAATAACCGATAGAATACCTTTACTTTAAACTTTAAAAATACACTAATTTTGAAAGTTTCAAGTGTCTATGAGTATTAGGCTGGGTCGATTTAAAAATCGCACAAATTGCAAGGAAAATCGTATTTTTGGGATCAAAATAAGAAACTTTGCTGAAGGAACCATAATTCTAAAATGTATGTTGATGTCCCGACTTTTGATCCGAAGGGAAAATTTTTTTTAAAGGGTAAAATTTTTAAAAATCTCACTTTGACCCATTTAGAGTTCCTCAATCGAGTCGAAATGTATGACCGACCCCCACTAATTTTGTAGGGCCAACCCACCTCTGCCAGTGGCACATCCCCATACAAACAATTGTGATTTTTAATACGATTTTCCTTGAAATTTTAACGATTTTTTTGCCTCCATAAAAAACGACCCGCCCTAACGCTCCGTCAGAAATACTTCTAATGAAGAATATATTTGATTTTAAAATTCTACTTAAAAAAAACCTAGTCTTATCTTTTTTAAGTAGTCCTTATTGCAAAATAGTTTGAAATGTCGAACCAGATAAACTAAAATCTCTTCCTTAAATACTTTAAGTAGCTTAAAAACAACTACAACTACTTCCAGCAAAAAAAATAAAAAAAATAAAAAATAAACCACATAATAATAATAATAATTTGTTATCACATTTCTAACTGATTCGTTTGTTGTCGTTTTTAATGGCAGTTTGCCAACTTTTTGTTTTTTTTAAAGAGGTATGAGAATTCTGGATGTTGAGTGAAACAAATAAATAAGTTGTTTTTCTTTTTTTAATTCGTTATTTTTATACCCTTCACCAAAAAAATATACTCGTACATACTCGTATAAAGGTTTGTCTTTAGTTCAGTTTAATAGCAGGCGGCACATGGTTGAAAGTCTTGTTTTGTCAACATCTTCCCTTATTTAAGATTCTCAACTTTGCACGTATTTTTGAGGATTTTCCTTTTCCCATAATGTATGGAATGAGTCCTTATACTCACTAAATAATATTTGGCATATACTCTTACATACATATTTTTGTTATGCTTTTACTTTGTTTTTTTTTCTATATTTCCGCAGGAATGTTAACAATGTTGTTCGGGATTTGAAATACTATGGCAATCAAGAAGGCGTAGCGTAGTCATGATACTTGTGTAAGAGAATGGTGTACAAGATGTTGGTATTGAAATGTTCATATGGTTAGCTGAAATGCAAAGCACATAGCTATACCTGTTCTGCATTTTATAGGAAATGGAAAAACGAAAAAAAAATTGACTGAAGTAAAGTTTTTTTTATTTTAATTTTTAATTCAGCTGATTGTTATGATCAGGGCAACCGCAAATATGCAATTGCATGTTTTTTCTTGTGTGATGTACTAATGCGGGGATAAGATATTTATCCGTTTCAGAAGTTTTTACGAATTTTGGCATCGATTTGTTAGTGCATATTTTACCCTTTAAAGCATATTTTTGCATATATTTGTCTTACACGCATATTTTAAGCATATTTTCTAATTTTTTAGGGCGTATTTTGAAACTTTATAATTTTTTTTATTTTAATATGCTTACAAGCTTATGTGTTGGTAAAAAATTTTATTTATCGACATCTAAATCTTATTTACATTATTCTAACTAGTGTATAAATTTTTTTATTACGCACGTTAGTTTCAATAAAAATTCAATTTTGTTATATCTGACGGACTCTGCTCCTAGTAGATAGATGTTGAAGGAACATTGTCAAGGTATAAAAGTTTATTTAGATGTGACAGGCAACGAATTTTATTTGAAAATCAAGGAGAATATTTTTTTGTTTATTGCAATAAAAATTCGAAATAAAAATTTTGCATTATTTATGCAAAATACATTTCTAAAAATTTAATTCTAATATCGTGATATCTTTTAAAATTAAAGTAAAATTTTTTACGAGAGTGTCAAAAAAAAGATTTGTATTATTTGCTTTAGTCAAAATTTGTAGGACAATTTCTTTTCAACGTGCACTTAAAACCCAAATTATTGTTAATATTTTTATTGTTTCCTTTTTTAGGGTTCCGTACACCAAAGGCGAAAAGAGTAACCCTATTGTTTTGTTAAAATCCCATGTAATATATATACAATTGTATGTACATATGTATATTGACACAACAAATTACACTAAAATTAAAAAAAATTTAAATTTAAGGGTGGTCCATCAGTAAATGCAATTTCGACTATGTAATTTTGACAACTTGCTATATCTTGGAAACCGTAAGAGGCAAACTCTTGAAATTTTAAAAACGGTAACCTAAAAAATCAGAAAATTATAAAATTAATAAATAATTTCTAACACTAAAATATGTCGCAAAATTCGAAAAAATCTTCCAAATGAAAAAAATCGCCAAACGCGAAAAAGGCTCCAGTAACAAAATAATTGTTAATATGAAAAAAAATTACCAAAATGAAAAAAATCGCCAAAATTAAAAAAAATCGCCAAATTGAAAAATTGCCAAAATTTAAAAAAAAATCGCCAAAATGAGAAAAAAATTTCAAAACTAAAAATGGAAAAAATGGAAAAAAAATTCAAAAACCGAAAAAATCGCCAAAACCAAAAAAAATCGCCAAAATAAAAAAAAATTGCCAAAATTAAAAAAATTTCAAAAATTAACAAAAATGCCAAAACTATATTTTATATAGGCTACTAAAGCTCGTATTGAATTACATATCTCGTGTCCGTACGGAACCCTTCGTACGCGGCTCAAAGTCGCACTTTACTGAATTTATTATTTATTTTCTTATTCTTTGCTTATTTTTATGCAAATATTGTTGAATCTTTTAATTGAAAATATATTTTCATTTATAAATAAACTCATTTATTTTATTTTTAAAAGTATGTTTTTTTGAGTTTTTAGTGCATATTTTAATTTTTTGTGCATATTTCTTCGAGAATATTTCTGGTTTCCCTGCTTAGGATAAAGGTTTCAAAATCTGTAGGGATATGTGTTTCGATGTAATATCCAATCATTAATTATATTAGAGTTTTTGAATTTTTAATTTTTTTTGTTAGTTACGTGGCTGCGATCCATATATTGCTTCGTCACGGTTCACACGTTTCAACTTTTGTTGCTCCACTCAGGTGTAAGAAAAAAAAGTAATGTGAGTCCGATCACAGGGGAGTTGTGTAAACATCTAGTAATGAATTTTTTTCTTAATATTGGCTTATGGTAACTAAAATAAGATATCTAAATTTTGGACTCTACTGTATTTAAAAATCGATGGAAAACTGCATTATTATTTGTGGGGGTTTGTGGAGAATAACTCAATGCCAGTGGAAAACGACAAATAAAATTTTTGATAAACCTTGCAACTGTGCGTTTGCAAAATTTTTATTGAAATCTCCACACATAACAATTGGCATGAGATGGAGATTGTTACCCAATTGTCTTGCAGCAGCTACAGTGTAAGGCAACAGTACGTAATGAAGATATATGTTATAATACAATATAATAAATTCTTTATAAAGACTGCTATATATCTTTTAAACAAATATTTGACATTTAAAACGCTGTTTTATTTAAAAATTTATATTTATTTTATTTATTTTATATTTTTCAACTTTTTAACAAAATTATCTCCACTGGCAACACTATTGCACTTCACAAGCAATTTCATTGCTCCTAAAGGTATGCTTTAAAATTCGGTTGAGTTTCTGTGTACTTCTTGTTCGTATGATTACACTAATACACTCCTACATACACAAAAAAAAATAAGTTTCATTTGTGATAAATAACCAAAATTTTAAAAGAATAATATTTTTTTTCAATAATATAAATATTTGAATTAATAAAATATATTATCAATAATTTGTAATTTTGTCAATAAAGAAATTAAATGAATCAAACAAAAAAGTTGTTGACTGAAATTCTATTTTTCAGTGATAATTTTTATCGTGTGTGTGTGGATGAATGTCACATTTTTCAATCCCTTTTTGTTTGCTTTTGTCTGGATGCTATTTAAACTAAGTGTGTTTGAGATGAGTCGAAACGGCAATCTCTTGACTAATAAACTAACGTACTTATCAGTCAGCTAAAGAGCAAATCGTTGTTGGTTACGCAAATAATGAATACACGCAAAACATGATTTCTTTCTGATTTGTTTCTTCTAATCTAAAAATATCTTTGTTGAAAACCGTCGTTTAGTTTTTCGGTTTCTTGTCCGAACTCACACGAGCAATAAACAAAAACAACAACATCAGCAGATGATCACGTTGAGTCAATCAACGATCAAGGAAAACAATCAAATGAAATTAAATGATATTTTAAAATGAGCGTATTTAATAAATACAATATTCAAGTTAATGACAAATATTATTAAAATAAAATAAATTAAAAATTTTATTCAATAACATGGTTTTATTGAAAATATTTCTTATCTATTTTATTCTGTGTAGATCACACCGATTTGAATTGATTTTTACACCCGAGCGTATAGATGTTACACACAAAAAGAGATATGTATTTGTATTTCTGTCTTCGTCTTTCCTACAGCTGAATTACGAGTTGAGCAATCAAAGTTGAAACGTGTGATCCGAGACTTCCAGGAATTTGTCTGAATAATTTTTGCTTTTTGTAGTAATTTGTTCCTTTGTTGAGCAATTGGTTTTGCTATACGCATATATAGTTTCTTCCTCTTCATACTAGAGATTAGCAATGAATCGTGTTTTTGCTATTCTTACTGACCCATGAAATTTTAAATATAATTGCATAGACATCGTTTAAACTCAACTATTCTGATATACGCACACTCTCTCTCTCTCTCTCTCAATGACATTAATTTATAAATAAGTTGAAATAAATATGAATGCAACGTTGACATTCATATTCATACCAAACTCACACTTACAAAGCACCTCAGTTTGTTTTCTAATTTCAGGAAAGTACTTATACTACTCGCATTGATTTAACTCAATTAGCGAATGCATGTAGGTATGTTTATTTAAAATATTAGTCATTGATCAGTTTGCAATTAGTATACAGAAGTAGTAAATAGGGTCAAAAAATAAGCTACAGAGAAACAAACACACAACCTCATAATGAGAACTTTAATGTTCATTCGCAAAGTTCGCATTGTGAGTCATAGTTATTTATTTTGCAACGTCCATAGGCATTGAGTTAAGGAGAGTCGAAATCAACAACGTCATAAATGTTGCTATGTATGAGTTCGATGCTCACTTCAAACTTTCGAGTGATTCGCTTCATAGAGAACATTGCAATAAATATGAGTACGCCATGCGTACAAGACATTATAAGCCAGGATTTAACTTTAATCACTTTTTCACTGCTCATTTCTGTTCTCTGGTACATACTTATTTTATCTACACTTTTGCTCAGCTGATGAGGTGAGATTGCCACTCTAATTACTGCCTTACCGACTGACACTGTCTTATCCATTTGCTGTGCATACACGACATGATCTTACATTTCAGCTGAAGATATACAAAAACTTTCAACTAAGTTGGCTTGTTTGTTAATGGAGGCAGCAAATTTTTTGAACATTAAGGAATGATTTTGAATTTTTTTTAAAGGCAAAAAAGAAAACAAAAAAAATGTCAGAATTTTAAATTTATTTTAAATGCAAAAATATGGCAGAATTGTCAATAAAATTCCTAAAAATCGCAACATTTGTAAAGTGTTCAAAATGGCTTTAAAAAGATTCTTTGCATAAAAATCAACTAATTAATATCGCAAAAAGTTCGATTATATTTCGCATAATTGTTAATAAACGCCAAATAATAAGAAACACAAAATGACTGTAAATTAATTTATGAGAATATATACTCGTACTATGCCAGCAGATTAAAGAAAATATTCATAAGCGTATATAAAACTTATTTAAACATTAATGGCTAAAATTTCTTGAACAAAGTTTAATTAAAAGAAATTAACATTACAAAAAGATTTCAAGCCAAAGGCAAGTTTTGCTCTTCCTCCCAAGATATATTCGTTTGTGAGGGTCTTTCCTTTTCACAAACACTTTATACATACAAAAAAAAACTGAAACTTTAAGAAAATAAGTTATTATTCCGGCTTTTTTGCTTACTTTCTTTTTCATTCAACAAAAAAAAAAGGATTCATTACATTTTAGTACAAGTGTTGTCATGTAATTAACCCCAATTGACTTTTGTAAGATTTTCAAGAGTCCTCCTCCTCCTCCTCCTCCCACAGTTGACTTTAATATTTATTTCCCTGCTCTTTTGATGACTTTATCCTTTTATTGATGCTTATTTTAGCACTTTTTACTCAAGCTTCAATAATCCAGAGACACTGAATTAAAACAAGGCTGCAAAGTAAAAAAAAGGAAAACTTAAAATAAACTTTTGTATTTTGCAGCCAAAAGTAATTTAACACTCTAAATTAGACATAAATTTTAACTCTCGTTTTTGGAAATAAATGAAATGAAAACATACAACATACATTATGGCCGGCTGACCTGCTTGCTGCTTGACTGACACACAGTCAGTGTGTTTTTATTCGCTATAAAATGGTCAAATATAAAATGAATTAATGGCGTGATTGGGGACAAAAATGAGAGCATGTAAAACATAAAATTATGATTAAAATGGAGCATAATGATGGATTTGGTTTTTATGCTGCTGCCAAATGGCAAAATATGCAGTGAAAAAGATGGATGGAAGATTTTTATGAGCTAATGATGTAATGAGCAATCATAAAAGTTTGTAGTTGGTTGTTGTTTCGTTTCTGAAAACAACATCAAAGTAAGATCAAGCAAATTGCCACAGTGGGACAAAAATAATAAATAGCTAATTAATCAATAAAAAACAAGAGGCTGAAGATGTCTTTACTCGTTCATATTTCATGCTTAGTTTTTTTATGGAACATTCGAAAATGGGTTACAAAAATTTTAAATCAAGTCATCTTTCAAAAAATAAATTCTTAAGGAATAGCATCTTAAGGATACTGCCTATATAGGGCCTGTTCTTCTAAATGCGAATGATAGATTCTATCGAATATTTATATTGAAAACAAAAACTAATTTCAGTTGTTTGTTTTTGTTTCTAATATAAATTTTCAATCGAATCTATCGTTCGCATTTAGATGAAAGGCCCATAATAGTATTTTTTAGTTTAGGCACTTTTTTTATTAAGTCGATTTTTTAGTCTTGAAGTTTATTTCGTTTTTGGGAATTTTAGTCTTTTTAGTTTAGGCGGTTTTGTTCACTAAGCCGATTTTTTAGTTTTGGCGATTTTCTTAGTCTTGGCGTTATTTTTTTCGTTTTGGCAATTATTTTCGGTTTTTGGAGATTTTTTTTCGTTCGTGATAGTCTTAGCGATTTTTTTAGTTTTGGCGTTTTTTTTTCGTTTTGACAATGATTTTCGGTTTTTGGAGATTTTTTCGGTTGCTTTTTAGATTTAGCGATATTTTTTGTTTTGGCGATTATATATTGTTTTGGCGATTTTTTCGTTTTTTGAAAATACTTTTTAATTGCACGACATTTTTCACTTAAGAGTTTTTTTCTTTTTGGCGATTTTTCGTGTCGGTATTTTTTTAAATTTGGGATTTTTTAAGTTTCAGTTTTAGTTTTAAAGATTTATTAGTTTTGGAGCTTATATTTTGTTTTGGCGATTTTTTTCGGTTCTTGACGATTGTTTAGTTTTTTTGGTGATCTTTTTATTTTTAGTAATTGTTTGTTTTAGCGGCATTAATCATTTAAGCATTTTTGTTTGGCTATTTTTCGTTTTCAGCATTTTTTTAATTTTAGTATTTTTTAGCTTTAGCAATTTTTTTCGTTTTGGTGATTTTCTTGATCTTGTTCAGATTTTGGCAATTTTGCGGCTGTTTTGATAGTTTTAGCATTTTTTTTTAGCTTTGGCGCTTATATTTTGTTTTGGCGATTTTTTTTGGGTTTTTGACGGTTTCCTTATTTTTTTTTACCACCTTATTAGTTTTGGTGATATTTTTTTAATTTCAGCGATTTATATTAATTTTGCTGATATTTGTTGTCATTTCAGGGTTCTTTTTATTTTGGCGATTTTTCGTTTTGGGCATTTTTTTTAATTTTAGTACTTTTTAAGTCATAGCGAATTTTTTCGTTTTGCCGATTTTATTAGTTTTACCGATTTTTTTTTGTTTTGGCGCTTATATTTCAACAATAATTTTTGACAATCTTTTTCGGATTTTGGCGATTTTTTCGGCTGTTTTATTAGTTTTAGCGTTTTTTTTAACTTGGTCGCTTATATATTCTTTTGGCGATTTTTTTTTCGGTTTTTTACTATTTTCTTAGTTTTTTTTGGCCACCATTTTATTTTTGGTGACATTTTTTAATTTCAGCGATTTATTTTATTTTTACTGATAGTTTTCATTTAAGCGCTTTTTTTGCGATTTTTCGTTTTCTGCATTTGGTTTTTAATTTTAGGATTTTTTTAGTTATAGCGATTTTTTTGTTTTGCCAATTTTCAAATTTTTAGCGTTTTTGTTTGTTTTGGCGCTTATATTTCGTTTTGACAATCTTTTTCGGATTTCTTTTGCTGTTTTCTTAGTTTTAGCGATATTTTAGTTTTAGAGCTTATATTTTTTTTGGCGATTTTTTTTCGGTTCTTGGCGACTTTTTTAGTTTTTTTTGTGATTGTCGGGGCTGTTCTGCAAATCACGACATATGAAATCACGGTGATTTCAAAAAATTAATGAAATCTAAATCATTGCTTTTTGGAATTTCTCGATTTTTGGCGTTGGAAGTTGGAAGAAACTATTATATTATAAATGACAAAAACTTAAAATACAATAAAAACCCACTATCAAGTCAGCTATTAGCAGTTTACTTTTGAAATCACGTGGCTTGAAATCACCGTGATTTTCGGAACAAGCCCGTGTTTTGAATTTTAGTGATTTTTTTTTTTTGTGATATTTTTAATTTAAGCGTTTTTTTCATTTTGGCAATTTTTCGTTTTCGGCATTTTGTTTTTAATTTTAGGATTTTTTTAGTTTTAGCGATTTTTTTCGGTTCTTGACGATTTTTTTAGTTTTTTTTTGGCAACCTTTTTATTTTTGGTGATTGTTTAGCATTTCAGCGATTTATTTTATTTTTGCAATTTTTTTTTAATTTTGGGATTTTTTCAGTCAGCGATTTTGTTCTTTTGCCAATATTTTTAATTTTGGGATTTGTTTTTAGTTTTGGTTCTAATATTTCGTTGTGGCATTTTCTCCCTTGTTTTTTACTTTAAGCGTTCGGTGATTGTTTTGCATTTCTGCGATTTATTTTTGTGTGATATTTTTCATTTAAGCGCTTTTTGAATATTGCCGATTTCTTCATTTTGGCTATTTTTCGTTTAGGCACCTTTTTTTAATTTTGGAATGTTTTAGTTTTTGAAAATTTCAATAGTTTGTCTTTTACGGTTCGACCACAAAGTTTCAATTAATTTTGTTACTTATTCAATTAAAAGCTTTAATTGGAATAATAATTTCTTTAGTTAAAAAAAGGTTTCTCGAAATTTTCTATATCTGAAATAAAAAAGCGTGATACGATTTTCTTAGAAGATGTCCCTAACAACTTGTAAGAGTGAAGAACTCCAACAGATATTTGAACAGGATTCATAAGGTCCCCAGCCAGAAAAATCTTTCATGGAAAATTTTTGGGGGAGCACTTTAAGACTCTAACTGTTTTCTATATGAGTATATTTTGTTTCTGCCGTAAATATATTTGAAATAAATTAAACTATTTGCCATATAATTTCATTATAATTATATGCTAATCCAAATAATTATTTTAATGAATAGCTAGAAATCAACCTTGAGCCTCGGCTAAACTTATACCTTAAAAATATTTAATAAAGGAATTTGAAAGTTTTTTTGTTAGATTATTACAAGCAAATTACATCTTCATATAAATTTCCAACACTCACCCGCCTCTCCATTAAAAGTTATTCAAATGAAATAAATCTAAACATAACTTTAGTTATAAATCAAAATGTAACACGACCCCTAAAAGAAAATCTACACTGCAATTTGATTTATATCGTTTAAAAAAAAATAAAACTACTCCTCACAAACTAAAACTTAATTTCTCTAAGGAAAAATTTATTAAAAAAGAAAACAGGAAGAAAATAAAGAACTCAAGTGCGTACGTAAACTAAACAGAAAATAGCAAATAAACTTATTCAAACGACCAAATACTAAATGACTAATTAGCTGCCACTTGAGGCACATAAAACTAGTGGCAACAATAGTCGACATAAGTATTTGAAGGGAGCGCAACTGCTTACAGGGAATAATTCTTGCAGCGCCCACTGTTTGTATAGCTTTTGCTGGCTTCAATTTAAATGTAAATAACGGCTGAAAAACATGAACAATTAATAAACGTTCAACGTTCAACGTTCAACGTTCAAACTGAGAAGCAACATAAAAGAGAAATAAGTCAGTCAGTCAGTCGGTTAGCCTTCCATGGTCATCAGCATAAAATGAAAATAACGTTCTCTTTATTATGGCAAAAACTATAAAAAATAACCAAATATTATAATTTTTTTTTAATGCAGAAACGTGTAAGTGTAGTGTATGTGTGTGTATTAACCAACATACCGCCTCAATTCAAAATTAAGGTTATTAACATTTACAACAAAATTAATGGGTACAACAACAACGCCAGCAAAATATAATACGAGTAAATTTATGTTCCTTTTAATAACCCCATACTTTTTCTATACTGTTCGCATTTATGTAAATTTTCCAGTCGTATTAAATTAAAAGATTAAAAGAAAAATAAAATATATGTATGAGTATATTATATTAAACAAACCTGAAGAAAAAACTCACTTCCTATGTCGAGTTGTGTGAGAAAGTGTGCGTCTGTCCGTCTGTCTGTTTGTTTGTTTGTGTGAGAGTGAGAAATGTTTAACACATAAAATAGGCAGGGGATAATAATTGGTGATGTTACCGCCAACTTACATACATTTTCGTTCACCAATAACAATCTGGTTTAAAGTGACATTAAAATTGTCAACAAATTGTTAACATTATTAAACCAATACAAACAAACAAGCACCTGCACGTGTTCCTTGAAGGCATGTGTTTTAACGAAAGGTCAATGTAATGAATGCGTAGCAATTTTCCTACTCAAACGTGCACACACAGGGACACTTAAACACACAAATATATATATATAATGGAAAGGGAAAAAGTGTTGCATAAGACATTGTTTACATGTTAAAATATTTATGTGGGGCGTTGTACATTTGAGGGGGGGAAAATTAACATATTGTTACAAAAACCAAACAACAGAAACAAATTTTTACTACATTATGATGTAATTAATGGTATTGAAAGGTATTTAAAAATTTGGAAAGTGGAATTAGCATGTGAAAATTTTAATGCTTGAAACAGAATAATATTTATTTTGATGTAAAAACATCTATACGCTATAGCGTAAAAATCTTTTTCACAATACAATCACAAATTTTGAGTAAGATACATTATATTGATGTCAATTGCATAAATGGAATGAAACCAATCGAGTGCTTAATATTTTACATTTTCTAGTATCATTTATGTTACGAAATAATTTTCATTCGGGTAACGAAAAACTTAAATACATGTTTTTGTGAAGAATTTATACAAAAAAATATTTTAAATTGATTAGGTTACATAAAATAATTTCAAAGTATCAAATTGTATCAAAGTATCAAAAAAATATGTAATTAATCTATAGTTATGGAAATTATAGTTTTGTTGCAACTTTAATGATATATTTTCGTAACTATAATGAAGAAAACATCTTGCTGCTGGCTAGTAGGCAGTGTGCCACTCTTGTAATCCCAGGTTCGAATCCTGGAGATAAGTAAAATTTTTTTAATATATATATATCTATAAGTTATAACTTTTCAAATAAATTAAATAATGTTGAATTAATTAGATCAATTACATAACTTTGAATTAAAATTTCATTAATGATGGCATGTATGTATTTAGTGTGTATCTAAATAATATTTGAGATTGTTGTGGCTGCAGCGGTAAGCGCGCTATCTACCACGCGATGAGTTCCAAGTTCAACTCTTGGCCGGGGAAGCCAATTACCATGCAAATGTTTTTCTGATGCCTGTGTCAATATACACACGTATTAAGATACAATTATAATTAAATAAATGAATCAGTCATTGCAATAATGTCTTATGGTTTTAACACCATGATATGATATCATCAAAAAATTATATGTACGTCTCAGTAATGAAATATTGTCATGATTTACATGACATATGTTGTTTATTCATTGAAATAGTTCGTAAAAAAATAAAGCTAATGTCACTTCATTGTATAAACTAATAAGTTTCATCGCAATGATTACATTTTTCATTTAAAATATGAAAATGTACGTTGCTTATGAATGGAAATATTTCGTTTTATATATGACATTTTTCCAGTTAATGACACAATTTTCGTAATGCGAATGAAGCGTTGCATTGGTTGAAAAACAATGACAAAATCATAAATATAATGTGAAAAATCATTGCATTAAGAAGGTTTTTCTTTCAGTGTATTAATAATGTTCAAATTACATACGGAATGACAAACCTATATACTACGAGTAAACCCTCTCTCGGTTTATGCTTATAACGAAAAATTATAATTTAAGGTTAAATTAGACGTGGTATAATCATAACCATATAAAACAGCTGTGTGAACCAAACTAATGGGCGACACTGTAGTTGATTATCGGTGATTCGCCATAACGTCTCTTGCATAATCAAGTCCTTTAAGCAATTAACTAGAAAATCCAACACAAAAAACATAAAATGATTTACATCAGAATAGGAAAAGCTGGATTTCAGTATTTATAAGTCTGCTTTAAATGAAATATTTTTTATTAATTAATGTCATTAGAAGAGAAGAAAAATGAATCTATTTTATTTGAGCAGAGCTTTTTATTAACATCAGCTATTTAACATGAATTTTTAATGAAATGGAATATGAGTAATGTTAGTATTAGGCCAATTCACAGTCTAGTGCAAATGGTCTTGCATTGTAGCATGTGAAAAATGGTATAGTATATTGATACTCAGCACTAAGAATTGTTAAGTGGTGAGTTTAACATACTATACCATTTTGGACATGCTACGATGCAAGACCATTTGCACAAGATTGTGAATTGGGCTATTGTGTATACAATAATTGATTTACCTTTGGTAAATGCATTTGTAAGTAATGAAGTGCGTGGCTGCATATACAAATTTTGACATTTCCCCGAGCTAAAAATATATTTTAATTTTTCATCTCTTCTTTTCTCTTCTTCTTCTATTTCATTCAACGAAGAATTGAACAAAATAAGCCTGATTAAGAAATTATTTTTGATTAAAATTCATTTTAGTTAAGTTAAAAATAAAAAAAAAAAATGGAAAGCCCCATATATTTATAAATTGCACAACTTCTTGGCAACTAAAATCAACTAATGATTGCAAACAAATATTAGTTTATCTATCGATTGTCTCCAAGACATTTATTACATCCACTTGTAAGCACACATATCCACATGTACACATGTATATGTATATGTGTGTATATGTATATAAAACGCTACCCCAACATGTCTATCAAAATCCAATATCTAATGCTTGCTGAATAAAAAACTAAACTTTAAAATGCTAATTTTCCTAATTGATATTGGCAATAAATTAAGGTAAAACAATATGTACTCGGTATGTAGCAGGATAATTGAAATACACACTAAAATTTTATGGCCTGTAAAATAGGAAAGAAGACCCCAACAAAGAGTAACAATTTAATACAAAGAAGTTGAAATAAAAAAAAACATTGTAGACACAAACAAGGTCATTTAAAAATTAAAATATAAAACATTTTATTACAGCAGTACTTACTGCCCACATTCATACATATGCATGACCTTCGTTTGCAAATCTACCACTTCAATTACAATTAAATGAGAATGGAAATTTTAAATAATAATAAAAAAAGAAAGAAAGTGCGAGTAAATTAGGCTAACAACAGCTAAATAAAATACATACATATTAAAATTCTTGACACAAAATCCACAACAACAAAAATCCATAAATTATTTTGATATATAGCACACGCACTTAAATGGAAACTAAACTGTGGACAGTAGAAAACAAAGTAGGTTCCACGCCTCCCATTAAGCAGTTAAAGAGCATTTACAAATATTAAGAGTTTTACAATCCACTTGTTTGCTTTGAACCTGCGCTCTGGAGCTGAAAACTACAAGCATGCAAATACATGAAAATTGTGGACTTTTTATTTTGGTTTTTTATTTGAAATCTAGGTCCTTTCATATTAAAATGAATAGTACTTGATTTACTTTACTTGTTTATGCTTGCAAGCAAGTTAATGTCCAAGAAAAAATAAGGAACAAGGAAAAGAGCAGCTTATTGTGGTTAACAATGCCTTTAACAAAACAATAGCTTAAGTGATAGTTTCTTATAATAAAACTATTTTTAATTATTATTAATTTTGGCTCACATTACTTACAATTTAATAATTCTATCAGAGTTAAAGTAGAACTAGTTTTTTGTTTTCTTTTTAATCATGACTTTTTTTACTGTGACTGCTGGTCAGACGGCCTTGACACGGCTGCTAGTTCCTTTGAAAAGGTTTTCTGCATTACTTTTTTAGTTTTAGGAAATCTCATGGACACAGTTCAAATTCAATAAGTTTTCTCAGCTCTAGAGGTATTTTTTGTAGGAAAAAAGTTTTTGCACAAATGCAAAAAGCTAAAGGTGAGAAAATTTAAATACTATTTTTGTATTAAAAATATAAAGCTAGGCTACACCAAAAAAAAACCATTCCTGCAGTAAACAACTTTAATTGGAAATAACACCAAGAATCAATTAAAAGTTTATTTTAGTTAATTAAAATTTTGTTAAGAAATTTAATTAAGTATAAAATATTCTGACTATTAATCGGCTACTCATGCGTATATACAGGGATATTTTATTTACAAACTTAAAGCTTTAGAAACTGAAGCATTAAAATACGGCCTGAAAATCAATAATGCAAAGACAAAAGTAGTGAAAATCAATACCACCAGCAATTCCTCTTAAATAACCATCAGCTAGCTGTAAAACGTTGAAAAACCGCATAAATAAGTCCAGGCAGTGCTTCAGTCAGCTCAAGTGAGTCTGGAACCCACACCATATTTTCAAGCGAATGAAAATTCTCAACATATATAATAGCTGCGTTAAATCCATAGCAAAATTATAAAAATTTTCCGGCCAAACGTTATCAGCAAACAGAAACTAAAGGAACGTCAACGGAGGTGAATCGGACATACATTGCCCAGACCTCAGGATGACGTTACGAAAAGCGCCATAAAATGGAATCCTCAAGGCAGCCGAAGAAGGGGACAATCTAGTCATACCTAGAGGAGGTAGCTAGGAATTAAAGCGGGCAGAGCAAACAAATCGTGGAACGAAGCAAACAAGCAGACATGGAACGAAATCATCGATCCCCAATGCTCCTTATAGGAACAACAGGAACTAATATATATGCGTTATATATTTTATTTACAAACACAAACAGACACATACACCCATATAATTTCCATTCCACTTTATACACACAAATGTATGCATCCGGTGGCGAATGATAAATAAATATCCCGAGTATCATGTGAATATTTTTTGTCCTATTAATTATCCATAGCATGAGTATAAAGACACTCAAACTGTTAATATATAAGAGAGAGAGAGGGAAAGCGTCAATTTATTTAATACGCAGTCAGTGTTGCCATATTTATTTTTCAAAAATCTTCATGTCGAGCAAAAAATAATTTTTTTGTTATTTTATTGAATGAAAATAAGTTAAAATATATTCTGTTTCCAGTTAACTATTACACGCTTAATAACACAAAATATTTACTGTAGAGAATATATGTAAGATTATTATGAAGTAAATCAGAAAATACGTAAGTAGTTTAGTCAAAAGGACTTCTCATTAATAGCCCTTTGTCACTCCGTGTTACAGATATATTACAAACTATTAAATCCCTTTAAAAACTATTAATTTATATTAATTATTTATTTTTTCAAGTCAATAGCCTTGGTACAATATCTTCTTTCAAACTGTAAAGTTTATTGTTAATAAAATACTTTATCTGCTATGGCAGAAGAGACTTAAAGTAGCCCTACACTTTTATTAAATCAGTGTAGCCATTGTGCATTTAAAAAAAATTTTATTTTGGGCGTTGTACTTTATTAAATTTTGTTAATGGCCAAGTTAATTATTTTTTTTTCATTTCTAAAATATTGTTAGTGAAATTATTTTTAATTTGAAGTTCTTAGTATTTCCTTCTTTGACAATTTTCGCCACAAGAAAATTAAATTTTAAAATTTAAAATTTAAAATTTTTACTTATGCTACGAGCCCTCAAAATCTTAAAAAGTTTTACTATGTTGAGTTATAAAGGGATATATTAAAAGTTCCGAAATTCAAATTTTTAAAAATCTTATTTTTAGCTAAGAAGTCTTTTTGAGCGTTCTTTCATGTCTAAGAATTTCAAAAATAAGATAAATCTTCACATATGGTAACACTGTAGGCAGTGTCTTTTTATTTTTAGTTGTAGCGTATTAAGTTTTTTTTGCATTAACGAAATAGAGATGCTTTTGTTTAATGGAATCGGCTAAAGTCATGGTTTATTGAAAGAAAATATGTGTAAAACTTTAAATAACCGCCAAAAAAACCTTTATTGAGATATATTTTAGACCTCGTTCTTGAGCGATTATTTACAATTATTTAATTTACAAATAAATTAAAAAATAATTCCTTTCTCTTCTTAATTAATTTCTTTATAATTTTCATATCATAACTGTGTATTTCGTGTAATTTACGAATCAACTAGTCACTAATTTCCCAACACTATAAAAAATATGTCTAACTGGCAACACTATTCGTTTATGGACTATTAAAAATATGAGAGAAAGAGATATGTAAAAAGGAAAAGAAGCACCTATCTGAACTCTTCATCTAAAAGAGACATTGGGATCAAAGAAGTGCGCAGTATATGATCTTGGAAATACCACGAGTCTTGACAGTCTTAAAAAATGGACAATGAAACAAGTTCCATATGAATTGGTTAAATAAAAAAAAAAAGAAAAAACGTTATTAAATTGGTGCAAGTATGGCAGTTCCCATTATTTTCGTAATTAGAACATCCGGCAGGGATGCCAATCTAAGAAAAAAGGGAATAAATTCTAGGCTCGTCGGGCTGACATATTGAGAATCACAATATACAAACATAATAAGCTTAAAGGACTCAAACAAAAATCTCTACAAAACAAACATCTTTATTAGATTTGGGAGTTTACTTCTTGAGTTCTATAAGCAGGAACGAAATGTATATAGACGGTGCTTAAGAAAGATTTCAAAGTTCCTGTTTACGATATGCTGAATAAAATTTGAAATTTTATTGCAAATAAAACCAAAAGCTTTTTATGTTTTGGCTTTATAAAATCCTTTAACATTTATTCGAACAATTTATTTTATGACACTATTTAGCGCCACCCGAATACAACAGGTATCAATTTTGTCATGTTTCGTTTCAAGTATCAGTCTAATTATATCAATTTAATTATATTTAATGGTTATTTAAGCTTAAAAGAGAATAAAGCTGTAAATTAAACAATAATTTCTATAAACGAGTCATGTTGAGTGGCCATAAACACGAATATCATTTGTTTAGTCAATTTAATTATTAATTTATTTATTAATAACATTTTTGCAGTAATAAAATTTTCCACATATTTATTATTTTAAATTCTTTAATGTCCCAGGTGCGCTTACGAAATAAATTTTACAGAGAAAAAAACTATACTAAATATACAAACATTCAAAAAACCATCAACCATCTCAGCCACAAAAATAATAGAACAAAAAATAAAACAAATATAAGTGTAACGTGAGAAAATGTGTTTATAAAATGCTCCAACTGTCATTCTAGCACATATGTGTTTGAATTAATCATGTGACGATACTTTTTGTCATAAACACTCCTTTTTGCTGCTTTTTTGGGGCAACAAAAATCCAAAATAAAAAAATAACCATAAAACAAATGTAGAGTCACACACTTTTCTGCAACTGCAGCACCCAGCAAACACAAAATCAATCAATCAAAGCTTGCTTAGAATTTCCTTAAAATTTTCCCCACAATAAAATAAAATTTTTCTAAGCAACCTTGAGCGCACATTTCATATTTAAACTATTCTCTACAAAACTGCATCATTGGATATTTGAAATTAAGTGGGCGAAATATTTGATTTTTTTTACCAAAACCCCACTGTGCAATGCTGTAAAGAGAGCAAAAGCTATTAGAATAAAGCTGTTAATAAATTGATAATTAATAATAATTTCCAGCTTTGGTGTCTTCAGAGACTTGTAGTAGATTTTTAAGGCGAATATATTTGTAGAATATTTTAACCCATTGTGAGCCCGTTGTAGGGGACTTTTCGGGCCATTTTTTAAAAAAGGCCATAAAAACTTCCTACGGAGCAGAGTTAGAGGATTAAAATGTTCTGCAAAAATATTTTTTGCAGGATTTTACATCACACATCTCATACCAAAAATGCATATTTTACATGGTTTCATGTGTTAGAAAGAGGTGACAAGGGTAGGACGAGAAAACTTTAAACAAAACTCAAACATTAAATTTTAAGACGTCGATAAGTGTATATTTATTTTAAGCATCTACTACAATCAGTCTGTAGAATTTTGTTATTTTGTAAAATTTTTAGTTTTAATGCACAGTGGGTTGGTTAAGCTAATAAGCGCTGGTAAATTTAAAATAAAATATTTTTTTTTTAAATTATTTTTATAATGCTCTATCTATTAAAATTTTGCAATTTCAAGTCACACATCAGCAATTACTGCACATATTAAGTTCACCCAGCCCTCTAACCGTATGTCCGCCCGTCCATATGAAATATGTAAAGACAGAAAGTAAACGAAAAAAAAATTAAATACTCGTAATTAATGTTAATTTAAAAAAAATCTGCTCGATCAAGGACATTCCCTGCAAAAAACTTTTTATTCGCTCTAATATTTAATTTGAGATTTGAAAACATATGAAGTTTGATTGAACTTGCAGGCTATCCCTGGAAGTTCCCGCCCTTTTTAAGCCCAAAGTTTTGGAGAAATAATTATCCGGAAACGTCAAAAACTCGTCAAAAATAAAACAGAAAAATTTATCAAATAAATCGAAGTTTTTGTATAAATAAGCTAAACTCTTATCAAAAAAGGAATCAATTGTTTAGAAAGAAAATAATTACATGTTTAACTTTATTTTTGTTTGCTGAACATTACGGTAAGACTAAATTTTTTTTATCAGAAATAATTTCTTAATCGGGCTTAAGTTCAGTATTTTAAATTCTTATTGTATGAAATATTTTTATTAATTTATGTGATTTTCTAAGGACTAGAAATAGTCTAAAAGTTTTAAGTATGTATCATGGAAAACGTTTTCCAATTTTAATAATTTTAATTGCCTGAACTTAAATTTTATTTCATGTCTTTCACACTCTTTAACATTGTGAGAAAAGTCTTTTAGAATATTGTAGCAAGAACATTTATTTTCTTAAATAATATTTTAGGTAACAATTAGACTTGCTTTATCTTCAAATTAAAATTTTAATAAAATTTTATCACACGGGTGCATATAAAAAGTTTTAATGATTTCACATTTTTCAATTTGATTAACCTTAGAATCATCAAATTTCATCAATGTCTAAACATTAATTTTTATCTTTATAGTCCCCACAATAAAAATTATCACACTCAAGCAAATCTGTTTTTAAAAATTTACTTATAACTTTATTAAATTGTTTTTTATTTGAACGTATAAATTCTATATTTCTGTTGTTTCAGTTGATAAATTCTGTACAATAACAGGCTTAAAAATCATTTAGTTCCCAAATCATTAATACAAAAATTAAAATTGATTGCCTTTTACTCTTCAGTCTTATTTTATATTCTTTCAAAAGCTGACAAGTTCTTGGTCAAGTTCAAAATTGTTTTAAATTTGTAATAAATAGTGTAAGTTTATAAATATTTTTAAATCAAATCTGGCAACCGTGATAACAGATGTTAATTTTTCCAGTTATTATGCTTCATACGACGAATTTGCACAGCGTGTTATTAACGGTGAATTCATCATGTTGGGCAAAATTCACCACACGCACCTGTTGTAGTCCTAACATTAACATGTCTAAGCTGTTGTTTACATGAAGCTGTTAATATTTCATGTTATGAATGATTTTACATTATCATGAATTTGACACCAAAGATGTGTGTGTGTGTGTGTTTGCTGGGCAGTATGTGGATTGTAAGGGTTTTAACAATGGGCTCTTAAAAATAAAAAAATATAGGAAAAAAAAACAATACAGTATATCAGGTCACTGAACTCTCAGCAGTCAAAGGAAAAAATAAAAACAGTAATACAAAAATAAAATTCTTATATTCATAGAAATACATAAATACACCTTAATGCATATAAATTTGGTAAATGTACAAAAATTCATTTAATTTATGTATTATTTTGAATACTAATGGAATTTCAAAATGGAAATTTGTGCTCAAACATGCAGATTCATATGCCCTTAGAAAAGTTGTATTTTTATGAGTGGAGTAGCTAGACTTAAAAGGCTTTTTAATAAAGTTTTCGCATACAATTTTTTTTGGAGGCTAAGAACTTTAAATTTCTATAACAGTTGATTTGTTTAGTTTTGATATTATAATTTTTGTTCTTATACTCAACAACATATCGTTAGTTGAAAGGGAAAATCACGTAACTGTATTTTTCCTAAGTTTTATAGAAGAGAGAAAAAACTTGAAAAAGTTATTTAAGTGACTTTGGTAAGATTTCTTTATTTATATATTTACTTCGGCTGATTTTTATGATAAGATTTTGAACTTTAAAAATGCGATTTTAAATATTTTTTTAGTTTCGTGGTCTTGCTTAGTTTTAGCTGACGATATGTATGATGTATGTATGTATCATATGTGCAAAAAAAAAGGCAGAAAACTATTTTTTTCAGTCCTTGCTGGCTATTTTTTTTCTAAGTAAAAAAACCACGATGGCAAGACTGTTGTAACTTTAGAGATAAAAATGTTGAGCTTTCATTAAAACAAGCTTTCATTAAATTGTAATAAGATGAATCAAAATAATTCACATATTCCATTTGCACTGAAAAATGAGTGCACCTCAGCTTACACATGCGTTGTGGATAAAACACACAGAACGCTGATGATGAAGATGTAGTGACTTTCAAAAACAGCTAGTTGTTCCGTTCTGCTAGTGTTTGTCGGAATATTTTCAATTAAATTTGGTGTCATTTGTTTTTTTAAAAAGTGTGGCTGGGTTTACATCTGTGTGCCAAATACTACACAGGCGTAAAAAAGCGTAACCAACTAATTACTAATGAAAAACTGTTTGATTCAGACATGTATTTATTAAGTTAAACATTTTAATACATAATTAATAGACAATTTTATAGAATCCAAATTGATTGC
The DNA here is from genome assembly GCA_905220375.1 of Tachina fera. Classification (NCBI taxonomy): domain Eukaryota; kingdom Metazoa; phylum Arthropoda; class Insecta; order Diptera; family Tachinidae; genus Tachina; species Tachina fera. The sequence goes on from LR999963.1 coordinate 186,889,615, forward strand.
AAACTATTTAAATCAATAAAGACATGTCAGAATCAAACAGTTTTTCATTAGTAATTAGTTGGTTACGTTTTTTTTGGGCAAATGACACACAATAAATGCCAGATGTAAACTCAGCCTAAGTTGCCTTACAGAGCGATACTAACTTGAGCCTTATCTAGTCATAAATATAATACGAGAAGTTTACCATTCATTGAACATATGAATGAAAATTTATTAATCTCACAAGTTTATTCAAATATTTATGGATATTGGAGAAAAATCTTTTTCTGATCTCTTAGACTTAATAACTATTCACCTTTATAAGCATTATTATTAATTTCATGACCTCAATTTTTCACTTATAGATTAAGGACTTCAGAATTACTTCCAAGTTCAACCTCGTACGTATCTATTTTTGTGGCTTGGTGATGGTATTTAAAACCCAGTACTTTGTCATGTACATATACTTACATACATACTCATATTTATGTTATATTATTTTAATGGTTTTGTTGAGGTGTTTGTCAGTGGTGTTAATGTTATGAGTGCTTGTGCTACAACAAACAAGCAGGAGCTAAAATTTATTTTGCCTGTCATAAAAAAAGTAACAAATTATATTGTTGTATATTTTATCAAGCTAAAGAAACAAATAGGAAAAAAAATATATTCCAGGAAAAAAAAGAAACGTAATAAAGCCTAGATAAATTCTTTTACACTCCTTCCTGTTCCCATAAACACATTCATCTGCACATAATGAAATTAGTTTTATGTTTCATATAATTTATAAGAGCTAAGCAAAAAAAATAATATTTCTTTAGAATTATTACGCTGTTGTACACCTTTAAGAATCCCTATCATAAAAAAATACTCTTTAACCATTAAAAAAATACAGTTTATATTAAATGAAAACCCTGTTTAAGAAATATACTCTTGTTATATATTTATTTTTATTTTTGAAAGGCCCAATACGATATATATATATAAATTAGACCCTTTTTAAAGTTATACATGCCAGAAAAAAAGTATTTAAAAAAACTCTCCTTAAAAATCATCTTTGTAAAAACTTTTTAATTAATATAGCACTTGAAAAAATTACTGTTCAAAAATATCAACTTCAAAATATATTAATAAATGAACCATGTAGATAAATTATTTGTAAAAAGGTTTTAAAAAATACCTCTTGAGAAAATGTAGAAGTATTTTTTCAAAGAGTCCATATTCAAAAAATTTGTTCTCAAAAAATATCCTTTTAAAAAATTATATTTTCAAATGTACCAGGAGATAAAAACTCCTTTATTAACACAACTTTTTGTTAACATACTCGTACCTTTGAAGAAAATTTAGTTTTAAGGAAAATTAAATAAAAAAATAATAATGATGAAAAATACCTTTGAAAACAAAATTTTTGTACAAAGTTGGCCTTGGCAAGAATTACCTTTAGTAAAAAGTACTTTTGAAATAAAAGTATTTAAAAAAGAGTACTTGGGTAAAAAAATACTTTTAAAATTAAGTATCTTTAATTTGAAATTTATTTGTTGGGTGTTCAACTTGGTCTATATGCATTTCTATGTTGCTGTAACAAATCATCAGTAGACTTCAACCACACATTTTGAATATGTCGAATAATGGATTTCTTAAATATTAATTATTATCTTTTGCAAAATTTCATAATTTAAAAAAAGCATCTTCTCTATAAACTACATTTTTTTATATAGTATTTTTGAAAAAAAGTACTTTTTGCAAAAGTACCATGAGAAATTTGAATTCCTTTATTAACACAACTTTTGTAAAGGTAATTTTTTAAAAATTTTGTTTTTAAAAGAAAAATATTTTATGAAATAATTATGCTGAAAAATACTTTTGACAACAATCTTTTGTAAAAAGTAGACATACCGAAAAATTTTATAAAGTAGTTTGGCAAAACAGTACTTTTGCCAACAAGTACCTTTTGCGAAGTTTCATAATATAAAATAAATTTCTTCTAAAAAAACTAACTATAAAATAAAATAAGTTTTGAAAAAAGTACCTTTTAAGAAAGTACTTTTGAAAAATCAGAAGAAAATATTAAAAAAAATTTCTTTGGAAATAGTATAATTTGAAGAAATCACATTTTGAAAAATTACGTTTAAAAGAAAGTTATTAAAAAATTATCTTACAAAAGCATGGTTTTTGAAAAAGTACTTTATTAAAAAAGTATCTTTTTGGAAAAAGTACCTTTTTTAGACAAAGTACCTAATTGACAAAATTGTATTACTTTAAAAAAAAGTACCTTTTAGAAAAGGTACTTTTTGAAAAAATATCTTTTGAAAAAGTACCTCATAATACAGTAAGTTATAATTAAAGTATCTTTAAAAAGCATATTTTATGAAAAAGTACTTTATTAAAAAAATACATTTTAAAAAAAGTACCTTTTTGGAAAATGTACCTTTTTGGAAAAAGCACATTTTTTTAGAAAAAGTAACTTAATGAAAAATTATATTTGCAAAAAAGTACTTTAAAAATCTTTTAGACTTTTGAAAATATATATTTTGAAAAAGTACCTTTTAATACAGTAGAATTATTAAATTTGGAAGGATATTTTTTTTGAAGATATGGTGGTTGAACTGTTCTTTGTTCAAAAAACTACTTTTTGAAAAAGTACATGTAAAGAAAAAGTACATTTAAAAAAAGAAACTTTGCTACTACTTTTTTGTTAGCCACGAAAAAAGTATCTCTGCAGAAGGTTATATTTTAAAAAGTACCTTCTAAAAAAGGACCTTAAAAAACTACATTTAAAAACAGCACCGTTTTTAAAAAGTACCTTTACAAAAATTACACCTGTCCCTTATACAAAAATTACATTTAGAAAAAACTAATTTTGAAAAAATTGCTTTTGCAAAAGCTAATTTTAAAGCCGAGAGCAGTGCCTCTTGTAAAAAGTTCTTTTTGAAAATAAAGTACTTTTTGAAAAAGGCACATTTAGAAAAACAATACTTTTTGAGAATTTTTTTTTTTCAAAAAAAAAAGTACATTTGTAAAAAGTACCTATTTAAAAAATTTATTTTTTCAAGAAATACCTTTTGAAAAAAGTTAATTTTGAGATAGTTCCTTTGAAAAAGTACCTTTTGAAAACACCACCTTCGAACAAGTTCCATTTAAAAAAACGGTATCGTTTGTAAAAAGAACTTTTCAAACCACGTACCTATAGTAAAAACTATATTTAAAAAATTTAATTTTTAAAAATTACGTTCTGAAAGAATTAATTTTAAAACAGAAAAAAAGTTACCAAAGCAAATAGCACTTTCTGAAAAAGCCCCTTTTTAATAAGGTACCTTTTGAAAAAAATACTGAGAATAGTCTTGTTCGAAAAAGTACCTTTTTGAAAAAATTTACTTTTAAAAAAGTACCTTTTGAAAAAATACTTATTGAAAGAAGCCTTGTTCGAAAAAAGTACCTTTTGGAAAAAATTATTTTTAAAAAAGTAATTTTTGAAAAAATTTAATTTTAGAACCGTATTTTTTAAAAAAATTTCCTTTTGCAAAAAGTACCCTTTGAAAAAAAAATAACTTTTGAGAAAAGTTTCATTTAAAATAACAGTACTTTTTCAAAAAAGTACATTTTATATAAAATATATAAATTTTAAAACTGAAAAAGTGCCTTTTGAAAAAATACCTTTTGTAAAAAACGCCTTTTGAAAAAAGTACACTTATTATACATCCCAAACCTGAACTAAAAAGTACTTAAGACTTTATCTTAATAAAATTCCCCCTGGTGTCTTTACTTTAGTTTAGTTAGTTTAACCGTCGTAATTTAGGCACATCAACACTAGTGGTATCCTTTTCAAATACTCCTGTGTATATAAATTATGATAAAAAATTATTTATTTTATATTCTGTTTTTAAATTCAGAAGCTGTGTGTTCATCAGAAGTTTTCTTCATTTTATTTTTTTAAGCTCAAGAAGCTTTTATGCTATTTATAAATTAGGGTTCAATGATGAGAGTTTAAACTTAAAACTCACAAAAAAAGCAAACGGTAATTTTTCAAATATTAATGAGTTTATGAAGTTGTTACAACAAATTAAGGCCAATTGCTGTCAAAAGTTACGGCTCAAATAATATAAAATAAAAATTATTATATGATATGCGAGTATTGTGAGTTCTTGGTAATCAAAATGCTGTCTACATCTGAATTTCAAATAAGAAAATTTTGTAAAAATATTTATAGCGATACATTCCTTTGCCATGCCAGTGAAATGAATTTAATACCACTCACTTATAATTTATAAAATTTAAATGTACAATGCTAGAGAATGTTTTTTTTCCCATAATAACCTAAAGAATGCGAAGAAAGCAAAATTTTTAAAATTTGTTTTTGTTTTCCATGAAAAGTCTAGTGTAATGTTTAAGGCAATAATGATTGTTTTTATACACGCTTTAGTAAATATTTTAAAACAGAGAATTACTAAAACTAAAATTCACTTATAATTGCGAATAAAGTAAATAGAGTTTGAAATGCGAAAGTAGGAAAAATAATTTTAATGTGTTTTCCATTAAAACTTTTTTACACCATGTTACAATGCGTCAAGAAAAATAAACCTAAACAGTAGCAGAACCAAGAGTTTTACATAAAGGGCTGCAACACCTCCTGTCTCTTGTTCACCACTTTGCTTTTAATATTTATATAAACATACATATGTATGTAACAATATACATAATATACTTTTTTTTTAATTTTATCTTACTACTTATTCGCTAAATTCAACAAAACTGTTGCAAGCGGCAACATAATACAGCAGACAAGTTATAAAAGCATGAATTTAAATGGCAGCAAGTTAAACACAACAACAACAACAAGCAACAACAACTCAGTAATGTTGTTGCAACTTTATCGCTAACACTAAATCTTTAAATAACTAAAACACAAACAGTCAGCCATTCATTCAACCAAACAACCCACCAGTCAACGAAGTTTACAACCAACAAACATTTGCTGCAAAACTTAAAAAAAGAGGGAGAGAGAGGGTGAAAAGAATACTAAAAAACGGATATAAAATAAATGGAAACTAATGTTCTTTAGGTTTTGTTCTTGTTGTTTTTATTTTTCATGCAGTACAAAAAGAATATATATCTATAGTAGACTGTATAATGCAACACTACAGATCACTTGACTAATAGTGAAAATAATATAAAAATCGCTCAACTAAACTAAACTGAAATAAAGCTAAAGTTATAAAGTTTTATAGAAATAACCGCATTAACAGCGTCAAACCGCACAACTAAACAAATAAGTTGCAACAGCAGCAACAACTGTAACTAGAACGAGAACAAAACAAAAGAAACTTTAACGCATAAACTTAATATAAATTTAATATTTTTTTTTAAATGGGCCCATCTGTGTAGAGGTATACGCAGCGAGAAAACAAGGATGGTTTAAGGTGATTATAAGGTTTAATGTAGAGTTGACTAAGAGCAACATACGAGGGTAGGTCAATAAGCTAGTAATTTTTTTATTTCCCTACTCCTAAGCAAAAGAGCAACACTGCTACCGTCTGTCTGTAGACTCCTAACGAAATTTGCAGAAAGGTGCTTTACTTACGGCCTGTCCCACGATGTCGCCAGAAATCATTCGATCGACAACTTGTCTTGCAAACAACAATAAAATTAGAAAACTTGTTTTTGTTTTCAATATAAGTATTCGATCAAATGATTTCTGGTGACATCGTGGAACAAGCCGTTAAGGTTCAATTAGACGTGCCATACCATAATGCCGTAGACATGACCATCGCCACAACCATAAATACTCGTATATTTGTTTCTTCTATTACAGATGCCTTACTGTTTATGCTTTCATTTCAAAAGTGTAACAACATATATCGTGCCATAACTGCCGAAAAAGCTTAAGCAACATAATTTTGGAGCTTAATTTTTTTTCCGAAAATTGTTTATTTACGATTGTATTGTAAACGATTTTCGTCAAACACCTTAAATAAATTCAGTGAAGTGCGACTTTGACCCGCCCACGAAGGGTTCCGTACGGACTCTAGATATGTAATTCAAGACAAACTTTAGGCTATATAAAATATAGTTTTGGCTTTTTTTCGTTTTTGGGTTTTATCGGTTTTGAGTGGTTTTATTTTTTTGAGTGTTTTTATTTTTATTTTTAGTTTTGGCGTTTTTTCGGTTTTGGCGCTCTTTTAGTTTTTGCACTTTTTTCTCGTTTTTTTCGATTTATTTCATTTTGGCAATTTTTGTTTCATATAGGCGATTTTTTTAGTAATAGCGGGTTTCTCGGTTTATGGCGTTTTTTTCATTTTGGCGTTTTTTTTTATTTTGGTGATTTTTTTTAGTTTTGACGATTTTTATTTTAAGCGATTATTTTTATTTCTGTCGATTTTTTTGGTTTTTGACGTTTTTTTCATTTTGGCGATTTTTTTTCATTAAGGTGCTTTTTTTACTTTTGACACTTTTTTGTCGTTTTGGTGACTTTTTTCGGTTGGGGCGTTTTTTTTTCATTTTGGAAATTTTTTTTAATTTCAACGATTTTTTTAATTTTGGCGATTTTTTTTTTTAATTTTGACGTTTTTTTTTATTTAATTTTTTTTAGTGTTGGCGCTTTTCTTTTGCTTTTTGGCGACTTTTATCGGTTTTTGGCGTTTTTTTTCATTTGGGCGATTTTTTCGAATTTGGCGATTAATTTTAGTGTTAATCCTTGTTTTTATTTTGGCGATTTTGTTTTTGATTTTTGTCGATTTTTTTCGGTTTAAAGATTTTATAATTTCGGAATTTTTTATTTTTTCGTATTTTGTGTGTGCGGAACCCTAAAAAATTAATTTTTTCTAAGTTTTAGCTCTAGACGTCCTCCTTATCCAACAACAGAAGTTAATATTTCTTTCTCTATATATTAACAAATAAATTAATATATCCTGTTATAACCACCAAAAATGCTTAATGGACACAATTTTCGAACTTAGTTTTTTGATTAATATTTAACAAATTGCGATCGAAGCTCAAATAATGCGCCGGTTAAGCTTTTCTTGCGGTCATGCCTCGATATGTATTCACTTTTTGAAATAGTTTTTAAATATATATAATAACAGAAAGAATAGTCTTAACAGCATTTAATAATAGAAACGTGGCAATACATAAAACTCATACATGAAAATATTCATGTACACACATACACAAGCAATAAAGTACTAAGCATATGGGGCTTTCCATACAAATTAGTATTTTACTAAGAGCACATTTTTAAATAAGTAACTAAATGTATCATTTTGAGATTTTGAATCGCTTGTGGTCACTTAAATAGACCTTATCTTTCACAGAGCTCCAAGGAAAAAAGTCTAGATATATTGAATTACACTCAGAAAAATTTCTCGTTAAACTCTCCAAAAAAGGTTAATTTAAAATTTTTTTAGCAATGATCTTACGTCATATGTGTTTCATATTATATATCAAAAAGGCTTACATTAATTTTAAATGAAAATTTTTCATTTTGAAAAAATTTTATTTCATGTTGATTTAACATTCGTGTACTGTTAAATCAAATAGAAGAATCAGGTTGAGTCAAAGTTATTGTTTAAAGCAGTTTAAACTTTTTAATTTGTTTCATTGAATTACTTAATCCCATACCTGAATTTTAAAAGAAACTATTGTGAATTACTTAATTAAGGAACAGAACTATGTCCAATGTAATGGTAGCGATTTTTTGACGAAGGACTGAGAACGAAAGGTTTGAGGTGGCTTGAAGTCGTATCATTTTTCCGTTTATTATTCTTTGCTCAACTCGGGGATAAGAACCACGTATCGCACCTTGTATTGGCATCAATTACTCAACCCTACTCAAAAAATCGCCATCTTGGAAACACAAATTTAATAAGTATAATCACTGAATAAAATTTGTAATTAATGTAAGTACAAAACGAATTAAAATAAGAGATTTTATTTCATAAAGAACGAATAAAGGCAGGTATCCCATCCTGTACTCATTTTAGGCAGGTATCCCATCCTGTATCCATTTTCCCTGAAATCCATCTCTTGAAAGTGAACTAACTCTCAACTCGCAGTTTCTCCAATTTTTTCACAATTTGTATTCAGTCTTTCACCTTTTAAACCATACGTACTTAATTTCGCTAAAATTCCATGCAGAATTAAACAGTTATTTTAAGTTGGTACAACGTAAATTTTATACAGAAATAACATGAATCAAAGTTATTTTAAGTTGAAATAACATGAACTTTGTACTTTATATCACATGAGTGACTAAATGTGTAGTATATATCGCTCATTTACTCAAAAAACGTCATAACTCAAAAAATTAAACTTTTGAATTAGTGATACAGAATTGATTCTCATATCGTTCTTCATACTATGTTTATAAAAATATCTTGAGAGAAAAATTAAATTTTGTTTTTCCATGAAGTTGTGTTACACTTGGGTCTATCTCGTTCACTAGTTAATTTTTACCACAAACCAATGATCAAAACCATTTAAATTACATGGGTTTGATCATTGGTTTGTGGCAAAAAATGAAGTAGTGAATGAGTTCGATCCCAGTCTAAGTTGTGGGTAAATTGAAACTAGTTTTTTTTGAGCTATGACATTTTTTAGTAAATGAGCTGTATTATTTTTGAAATTTTTTTTCTAAATTTTTTGAGATATTAAAAAAACTTTAATAAGTTTCTAGAGAAATGCAAACACCCATATGATTTCAAAGCACCCCAACACCTGTTTTATGAAAGCAAATTGCATTCAAGCAGTTTAAACGAACAAAACTGATTCCTGGAGGAAGAACAAAAGTTAAGATGGTTACGATAATAATGTTGAAGAAATCCATAAAAATATAAAACAGAACATGCACGAGAAGAAGAAGAAATTGATACAGCACTTGTGCATATTGTTGACTCACTACAGGGGCTGCAGCCTGCACTGCTGCAAAGATAAATATTATAAGGTCTTAAAATTTTTTGCTACATGCTTTTTGCAAAAAGACTATAAGTTTTAGTAAGCTTTTGCGGTAGAGTGGCTTTAAAGCTGTTTAGTTTTGGTGACAATATCCGTTACGGTGGTTGTGCTTAAGTGTAACAATAAGCGCGCACAACTGCATTAATGTGTGAGATAAAAAGTATACACTTTTGCACACGTGCGGCGGGTAAAAGCAAAGCTAATAGCAAAACATTTCTAAGCTAGAGAGCAAATATGACTTAAGATAAGGGAGAATGTACAAAGAAATGTGGCAATTTAGTGAAAGAAGCAGAAGAACAAAAAACAAAACAAAAAACATCTCCTACAATGAAATAATGCCAGCGAAAATTTTAAAAGTATTTTAATTGAAAAAAGAAAGTTTTTCTTTCAAGGAATATCTTTATCTTAATAAAACACTGCTGTAGCTGAGCTCTGTGAAGAAAACCACGCAAACATAAATATGTTAAAGTTTAACATGTATGTATCTAAGCATTTTTATGTGTGTAAATGTGTGTATGTTAAGGTGGGAAATATAATAGTGGGACTTTTAATAACTATTTATGTGTGCATACTGGTTTCTTTGCTTATGGTTAATATTCAATAACAGCAAGCATCTTGCAGTCAGTAAGTGTTATCAGTTCAGGAATTTTTATTCGTGATTGGGGATGAAAATTTCATTTTGGGGATCTGGGGATTTGTTGGGGATGATAACGAAATTTTAAGGGATTTTTCGGGATTTTTTTTTATAACTGATGATAACAAGAATAATTTTTAAGCTAAGAAATGAGCGTCTGGCAAGTCTAAAAATGTGTGTTACTATTCATAGTGAATAGTTTCTAATAAAAAAATATCAAGGCAGACTAACCAACAACAAAAAAAAAATACGTATCTAACAAAATGCAATATGACTTGTTGAAAGCACTTCTTAGAATAAACACACACTTTAAAAATAATTCACTTTTTTTTTTGACAACTGTAATCCTTCTCCGGAAGTGCTTAAGTTTTTAAATACAAGTATGACAGAGATTAATTTTTTGATAAAATTTGAATTTTTTCCTTATAATATATTGGTGGCAGCTTGGAGGTTTTGATCGTGGTTTGATCGGGTTTTTCGTTGTCATCTTGCAATATTTGAAAATGGGTTTGACGATTACCTTGAGGATGCGCTGTTATCCCTAGATATCTTTAGGGCAGATGGAATTTTAGTAGAATTTGGGCTTCGCTCGCGCTTTATCACATTTATATATCTGTCCATTCCGGCTTGGACCTTGAGTTTTCGGCTAATGTTGATAAATTGGTTAAGTGAAGACCACGATACCGAAGCGGATGATATCGCTGAGATAAATGTAGTAGTACTAGGCAACGGTAATGTTAAATAATCACTAGTTGTCATTGGACAAAGCGTGGTTGAACGCTGACGAAATAGTGGCCTTAACGTTAAGAAAAAGTCTATCATCAGATTTTTTATTTTTATTGTTTTCATTAAGAGCTTCAAAACTCACAGTAAGCCTCACATCAGATTTTTTACATTTATTGTCTTCATTAAGAGCTTCAGAACTCACAGTAAAATAGGCATTTCTGCCATTAGAGCTGTCAAAGTAAAACAGATTCTATCTCTTGACTGCTTTCTGTGAGTACTTGTTCGTGTCCATTTTCTGTTTGATCATTAAGTGTAATTTTTTAATAAAATTCTTATAAGTACAAATTAAATTAATATAAATTAGTTTTATTGAATATATATGATATTTTTGTAATTATTTTTTAAATAAAGTTAAAAAAATTAATTTTTTCATAAAAGAAAAAATTTGAATATAAAAAAAATCAATTTGGGGATTTTCGGGGATGACAAAACAAAAATTGGTGATAATATCTCGAAAAAAACTGGCAACACTGCAGTCAGTGTGGTTGCATATGTGCGACATAGTTTTATATATCTATTGTTTTTCTTTTGTAGTTTGTTCTTCATTCTTAACTTTTAGAAATACTTTAACACACAAGTTTTGTTGTTGCGTATTTGTATGTATGTATGTTTTACAATAAATTCTAACCATTTTTATTTGAACAGTTTTCTTTTTATAGTGCTGGCAGAAAAAAATATATAAATGAAAAAAAAAAAATAAGTAAAAAAGAAAAGTACACCGCTGCGAGTGTAAGAAAAGAACAAATTTAAAACAATCAAGTTTTATGCAATTTACTCTCGGATATTAAAATATAAAAATATAAAAATGGCGTTCGAAGTAGAAAATCTTTTAATGTGATATTACCCTTAAAAGAAAAAGTACAGTGGGTTTGTATGCCAATATAATTAAAAAAAAAATATTTTCCCTCAACTCATTAATATCCATCTTTGGAGTGATTATAATATTAGATATTAATTGCAATTGCAGACTGAATATTAAGTTTTATTTTACACTTTTGCAAATGAATTATTTTATTATTAGGACTACACCAACTACTTTTATAATAAAAGGTATTCCAAAATTTACTTCCAAGCTTTTATAGTTGATAGCGCCCATATTGTTGAAGTTAAACTTGGCGCATTGTTTGTCATTTATTCACTCTTTTTTTCCAGATCACCATGGATGGTCTAAGTTTTCAACAACATTTGCTAATGACAAAACTGGTTAAGTAAAATGGATGTTATGTTCTGTTCTGTTCACGATTTCGCGTCACACGGCGGTTCAGAATCAATTTTCATTGGAAAGACTTATACTTATTTTTTTTTGAAATAGATTCTTAAATTTTTTACGTCACCATAAAGGAAACATATCAAAATAAAGGCAGCCAAAAAATTAGGTCAACAGTAATCGAATTAGTGGGCTAAAAACAAAGTGATAAAAACACAAATTGAAAATGAAAATAAAGAAACTTTACTGCAGTCACTTGAAATTTTTTTAAAATTTTTTTGTCTCTTCTATAAAATTTTAAAAACTGTAGTTGCGTGATTTTGCTTTTCAGCTAACGATATATGTAAATTAAAAATTTCGAAAGCAATTTCAGCAAAACTATCCTTTTGCGAGTTACGATATGTTGTCTGAATATGAAAATAAAAGTTATACACTGCGTATGATTAATATTAATTAATGTTACAAATATTTTTATTACTCATACGCTAATAATTATAAAAAATAAATTTTGCAATCAATAACTTTCTTTTAAATTATTTTAAGATTTTGTTTTATAATAAAAAATTAAATATATAGCTGACACTCACCACTGTCGCTGCAGTCATATAACAAATATATATGTAAACATGAAAGCAACTTACATATATTGCCAGAGTTTTATTAAAAACAACAACAAGAGCAACAACAAATCCAACACCTACAATAATACTGGCAAGGTGCAAAATGCATAAGACGAATAAGAGTAGAAATAAAAATAAATGTTTGTGCAACGTAACGAACTTTATGCTACGCAATGCGCTCAATGTGAAAATTTTCAAACTGCTTCGCTTTCCTCCCGCTCCGCCAACTCTAGCTAATAAGGGCAGCAATAGCAACAACTACAATATTTGATAGTATTTGATGCTGCGGAGGAAGTGTAGTTTTAAAAATGAATGTTCTGGTGCTGATGTTATGATGTCGATGTCCTTGTCGATATTGATACTGCTGCTGCTGCTGGTGCTGGTTTTTCCAGCAATATTGAAGTCGGTTTTGCAAGATTTTACGGTTTCAAATTGTTTCATGTCACACAGTGTTGAAATTGAAATTATACCTCAGAGGAGTTTTAGCTGTTAAAATTGTTATTGTTGCTGCTACTGCTGCTGGTGCTGTAAACCTTAAGTAGTTTTGTTGCTGGTAGATCCAGGGTTCCCAAACTTTTTTTCAACTTGCAGATTACTTTAAATTTTTATTGAATTTGAGTAGGTTTTTTATGTTATAAATTTTATGCTGTTATTGAGATGTTTTAATATATATTGAGTTATTTTGATTAAACATCTCAAATGACAAGCTTTTGAATTCACGCATTTCCTTAAAAATAAAAAACGAGTATGTTCAGTGCATTTTTAATAAATATGTAACTTTATTGTTGTTATTAACTGGCCGGACATCATTATAATATTTTATTTTAGTATTGTAATCTTACATTACGTAAAGTAATAATATCAATTAAGCGCGACTTTGAATCGAACACGAAGGGTTCGATTTGTTCGGTTTTTGGAGATTAATCTTGGTGTTTTTTTTTAAATTTTTGATGTTTTTTAGTTTTGGTCTTTCAGTTTTTTTACTGGTTTTTGTTTAGATTTTTAGCAATTTATTTTAATTTTAGCAATTTTTTCGATTTTTAGAGATTTATTTTAATAGTTAATAACAGTTATGGTACTTTTTTTTGTTTTGACGATTTTTTGGTTTTTAATTTTGTCGTTTTTATTACTGGAGGTTTTTCAATGTATTTGAATTTTAGCGATTTTTTCGGTTTTTGGAGATTAATTTTGGCTTTTTTTATTTACTGGCGTTTATTTCGGTTTTTGGAGATTTATTTTAATAGTTAATAATAGGTTTGGTGTTTTTTCCTTTTAGTGTTTTTTCCATTTTTTTTGGGGTTTTTAGTTTTGGCGTTTTTTCTTCACTGTTAATTTTTCTTTTGGTTTTTACTGATTTATTTGAATTTTAGCAATTTTTTTTTGGCTTTTGGAGATGTATTTTTATAACTAATAACAGTTATGGTGCTTATTTCGTTCTGAGGATTTTATCGATTTTAGGCGTTTGTTTTCTTTACTGGCGATTGTTTCGGTTTTTAACGATTTATTTTAATATTAACGATTTTTTGGTTTTTGTAGATTTATTTAAATAATTAATAATAGTTATGGTTTCTTTTTCGTTCGGACGATTTTTTAAATTTTTTGAGTTTTTTGGTTTTGGTATTTTTTTTACTTGCGATTATGTTCAGTTTTAAGCTTTTATTTTAATTTTAGCGATTTTATTTAGTCCTGGCACTTTTTTTCGTTTTGACGATTTTGTTTCGTACAACAAAACAAACGTTTTTTTTTCAACTTTGGAGTACGGAACTCTAAACACGAATTAATTATTTTTTTAATCTTAAATAATATTAAATAATTAAACGACATCATGCGTTTAACATTTTGTATTATATTGGCAACACTATATTTGCCCACTGTCACCAACAATAATAGAAACTTGTTTAATTGGACTACAACGACAAAATCAGCGTAGACAACAACCTCTAGGATTGTTGCTGTGCTGTCTTCAAAAGAATAATTCTCATTTAAATATATGTATGTATATATTCTCTCCTCGACATTTTAAGTCGGTACCTTGCTGTGGTGAATGTATTTTAATGCTTAACATATACTTGATTTACATTAGGCGTTTTTTCATGAAATTTCATGAATTTTGTTGCATGCAACTTTTTCTATTTGCTAGTTGCAGCGGTATAAAAGAGAATGTTATACAAAAAAGGACGTTGAATGAATCTCTGATGCATTTTTGGCAACTTTTATGATATAAGTTGCTTCTCCAGACCTCCTATTGGCAAATAAAAAATTTTCATGCAACTAATTTCATGAAAAAAATGCTGAATGTAAATTAGGTAATACTGTCCACACCTGATGATTTTATATCATGATGAAAGTCACATTGATATCATGATGATAATTCATCACGTATACACTCAATTTATTAATATTATTGCAGCGTTATGATATAAGCCTCAGAGCTCAGGGCTTGATAAATTCGTCTTGATATCAAATGTCATTTTATGTGTTACTGTGCATTTAACGTTTATTTATTTAAAATTTTTTTTTTGAAAAAATGTGTCACAACAATTACTTGTGACCAACAAATTAAACAACACGCAAATTAGATATTTCTGGCAAGAATTTTGCAAATATTAGTTTGATTCATCATAATATAAAATCATCAACATCTACCTCTTTGTGTTAATATTAATAAAAAAATGTCAGTTGCTCTGCCGGTGTTACATTACGAGTTCTGACATAAAATCATCAGCTGTGGACACTATGTAAGTTTTCAATAAAAAAATCTTTAATTTTTATGTAAATAAATTTTTACATCTGTAGTACTAAACTGTACAAAGGACACAAATACATAGTTATTTAATCTGGCAACATCATCTGTTATTAATTTACCTTGATCCCGGAGTTGCCAGTACATAATTTTTTGTGTATTGTTTTTCACATCCCACAGTACACATTTTTCAAAGCGAATTGAGGCGAATATGCCTTAAATGTTGTTTTATTTTGGCAAAGCTGGCAAATTAATGTTTTTTAGCTGCCATATTCAGAAAAATTAACTTAAATAAATAAAAATAAAATAATAATTAAAATTAATTAAAAATTAGTTTTGGCTTACAAAAGATTTACAAAACAAATTTTGTAGGGAAATTTGTTTGTTAAACGTTTTGTTAACACAAAATATTTTTTTCTGAATAAGGCCTTAAGTGTTTAAATGATGCCACAGGCTGAAATAGAATTGTGAGGAATTGGTGGAAGAAAATTTCACCAGACATTAAAGTGAATCGAAGTTTTAAACTGCCAGTAGTAACAACATTTGTATTTGCCTATTTACTTGGCTGATTTGGTAGCGAAGTCGGTATTCAATCGTATTTTATTCTTTTTAACAAAAAATAAAATGGCTTAACCTAAATTTAATAAGTTTTTTTCATTAAAATAATTTTTTTTTAATGAAGTGATCCACATCTTTATGGATCCGTGGGGGTACGATTTACACCACTTTGGGAATCACAGCATTCATGGTAAGTTGTGCTAATGCTAAAGGATTTTAAACCATTGCATGCCATTTCATATTGATGATGATGAAACACCTTTTAAACTGCAGACAGGCACACACACACACACACACACACACACACACACACACACACACACACACAAACATTGTTACAAGCTTAATGTCATATTAAGCCATATTTAACCACACGCTCTTATAAACATACGCATACCTTCACTTCACAATCATATACGAGTACAGTGAAGTGTGTTAGTGCTCCTGAACATATTTGCTTACGTTTTTCATTTCGTTGGCAATAATGAGAGTTCGTGTGTGTTTCTTATATTATTGTTAAACATTGTTTCCAGCACCTTTATTATTGTTCTTGCAGCTATTTTGGGTTGTTAATGCTACTGCTGCTGCTGCTTCAAAACTTTTTATTGTTTTTTTCGTCCTCTTCTTCTTATAGTTTTATGGGTAAAAATTAGCAGTTTGAGTTGGCTCATTAATTGTTAGCAATTGTTGGCATGCCGTATCTGCACTAATACATTCATAACTTATTTTTTGTTTGCCTGTGAGAGAAAAAAAGAAAACATGGTATAATTAATTTGTAGTATAATTTGTGCTGGCGCTTTTTGTTTTTTATTTGCTTATTATATCATTTAATGTGTTGGCTTAAAGTGTTAACCGTAGCAAGATTTAATATTCATGTATTTCATGACCAACAGTCATTATTTAGATTTGTTTAATTTCTTGTTAAAAATTATAACTTAGTGTTTGTTTTTCATATTTATTTTATACGAAAATAAGTAAGGTGTGGCTTTGAAAAAAATAAAGATAATACTATACTATTAAATGATTAAATCATTAGATTGAATGTTGGTTTTTTTGCAAATAATTTGGGAAAATTTATAATTCGAGTCTTTAAATTCGCTGTGTAAATATGTTAAACTTGCAATGTGTCATTCAGTGTCTACAGAAAATGAAATTGAGAACAATGAAATTTATTTTTATTTTTGTAATATGAGTTATCGATATAAACTTTTCTTTCGATACCGTGAAATTATAAAAAAAAAATTATTACGAGTATGATTTATTAAATCTTTAAAATTTCACTATTAAGTCTCCAATTGAGCACATAATAAAGATCGTCCAATATATTAAGAATATTTCTGCACAATATGAAATCTTATGTGTATTTATTAAAATAGTTATTCTTTACATTAGGGCAAAATTATTGTAATTCGACCTTTTTGATTTAAAAAAAAAACATGGATAATAAACTACAACATAATCTTTTAATTTCCCCATTATTACAACTGTTCCATAAAATAAATAATTAAATTTTTACATTGTGGCAACATTGTTATTAACATAACTGTTAATAATACAATTGATTGTTACAAAAATACCCCGTGGCAACGAGTTGCTCTTGTTTATTTGCTCAATTACAAATACAATGAACGCATTTTGTGTATTCTTTTGTTTTTGTTTTTTTATTACTTTGTGTTATGTTACAACAAATTTAATTTAATAGAAGTTAACATATCTACATTGAAAAAAAATGGCAGCATTAAATTTCTAAAAATCGCTTTCAAATTTAGTGGAAGTGCAAACTTGCCGAAAGCATATCATTTTCACTGTTAAATTTGAGTTAAATTGTAATAATAAAAAAAATATTTATCTGCCTGATAACATTCTAACTTGTATTATTAGGAAAATAAAATAGTTCATGGGCATTATTAATTTAAATTAATTGTTTGGCTTAATTAATGAGATTTTTGCAGATAATATAGTATATAAAAAAAGTATAGTTGATTTCTTCATAAAGTTATTATGGCTCTTCTAGTTTGCTAAGCCACCACTCCACTTTGTTTATAAGTTCACTTTAAATTTACCTTTTGTCCTTTTGTTATCTTACCTTCAAAGTGATAACTCTTTTGATTCTATTTAATTTATTGTTGAAATGATAAGTTGTTATTAATGATTTCAAAAGCCAAAATGTCACAACGAATAATTTTTTATGCTAATTTAAATTGAAGTTGCCTTTACCTTGACTTGTATTACAACTTTATTATATTTTATAATAAATGATTTGTGTAAGTGCTAATGAAATATTTCCATTTCCCTTGTAAATTTCTTTTTGTAATCGAGAAATGAAATGAAAAATTCATCAAGTTATTTAACCCTCCAAAATGGTTGTAGCAAGATTAGCAATAATTATTTATTTTAAAATTAACTGACACTAATTGCTGAGATTGTGTAACAATTTGTGAGCACTTGTAACAGCAAACTCTTAGCAAATAAATTAAATAAAACAACTGTGTGATAAAATGTATAAAATTTAAAGACTTTTTCAGAGTTAGAAAAAAAGCTTGTACAGGACCTTGTGAACAAAATGGAAGCCATTTTGGTACTGAGAAAATCGAATAATCCTTCCAAAAAATATAACCGAAAAATATATTGTACCTTTAATTATGAAAGTGGTCTAAGTCATGTGTATTTTTATTTCGAAATATTAAATAAATCTTAAAAAACATTTAATAAATATTAAATTAATTTATATTAATCAAAACAAAGTTAACTCTGAAGTTAAAAATTTTTGTTGTGTTCAAATGTAATATACTAAATATCTCGATACCAGAAATATATGACTTAGACCACTTTCATAATTATGGGTATAGAAATGCTCCAACTTTGAATATTATATAATATATAAAACGTGAAATTTTCAAAATTAGTATAATTTGACTACACAAATTAACACTGATTTAAAAAGAATCAAAATTAAAGGGTCTTCTATCAGTTAATGTAATTTTGACAACTTGTTGTATCTTGGAAACCGTAAGAGGCAAACTTTTGAAATTTTCAAAAACGATAAAACTAAAAAAAGCTAAAAATAAAAAATCGCCAAAACGAAAAAATCATCAAAACCAGAAAACAAAAATTGCCAAGACTCTAAAAGCGCCAAAACTAAAACAACGCTTAAATAAAAAAAGTTGTCAAGAGGAAAAAATCGTAAA
This sequence comes from Tachina fera, assembly GCA_905220375.1. NCBI lineage: Eukaryota > Metazoa > Arthropoda > Insecta > Diptera > Tachinidae > Tachina > Tachina fera. Next base: position 186,908,273 of record LR999963.1, read on the forward strand.
AAAAAGAAAAAAATCACAAAAACAAAAAACAGGAAAAAGTCTCTAGAGCAAAAATTTTTCACCAAAAACCGACAAAATCGATTAAACGATAAAAATTACATAAACCAAAAAAAAAAACGCCAAAAATCGAAAAGTAACCCCAAAACGGAAAAATCGTCAAAGCTAAAGAAACCAAAAAACTAAAAAAAACTCTTAAACTAAAAAATCCAAAAATTAAAAAAATCGTCAAAATTAAAAAAAGTCACAAAAAAATTGCCAAAACGAAAAAAGCGTATAACCTAAAAAAACCTCTTAAAATTACATAAAATCGCCTAAGCAAAAAAATGTCAAAAACTAAAAAAAGATAAAAAAACCTAGAAAAATCCCGAAAGGTAAAAACGCCAAAAACCGAAAAGTTTCCTAAAAATGGAAAAAATCGTCAAAGCCAAAGATACGAAAAAACTAAAAAAAATCTTAAACTAAAAAATCTCAAAATTAAAAAAATCGCCAAAACGAAAAAAATCATCAAAAGAGAAACAATTGCCAAAATAAAAAAAAAATTAAAATTAACTAAATCGCAAAAACTATAGAATCACCCAAACGAAAAACTAAAAAATTTTTAAAACTAAAATCAATCGTTAAAAAACCGATAAAATCGCCAAAAACGAAATATTAATACTGAAAACTAAAAAAACGCCAAAAACCTAAAAATTACATAAAAACGAATAAAGCGCCAAAACTAAAAAAAAAACAATCTCTGACAACCGATAAAATCGCCGAAATGAAAAATTAATACCAAAATCCAAAAGAAATCGCCAAAACTGAAAAAAGTTTACCAGGTACCAGCGTTGCCATATGTGCAGATTTATCTGTTTTTTGTATACAGATTTTTGAATATTTAAGCAGCCGCGTAATGTTTCCTCTCAAAAATTAATTTTTAATTTTTTTCTTTTTTCATATCAGTGACAACTTCATTCAGATGCTCATTATTGTCATAATGTATATGATACAATGTGTCTTCAAAAAGCATATGAAACGCAAAAAAGAGTAAAAAATATTATATTTAAAGGTTTTAGAAGTTATGAAAGCAACGAATAAAATCAAATACGTTTCTTCGGTGAAAATTTGTTTTAAAAAACCTTTTTAAATTCTGTAAAAGTTTTATAACTAAGGCTATTAGTTTCAATTAGTCTTTACTGAACGTTTTTTATATGTATGTGGCAAAAATAAAAATTAATTAAATAATTTGTTGGTCATAGTGTTATTTTTTTTTGTACCTAGCAATCATCTCTCATTATTGTCAGTATTTTGGTAAAAAGATATTAACAAATATAACATATTAATTTATTTATCCGAAATATTTTTTATGCTAGTGCTGTTCAGTGCTTGTGTGTTTTTTTATATTAGACGTGATTGGGCATATTTTTATTTTATGTTTTCGTAATAAATTATTTGCTAAGCAATTCCACAAAAAAAGGTAATTGATTTATTTCATTAAGCAATTGGTCACATAATCAATAAATTATAAGAAATAAAAAAAATATATTTACAAATCTATTTAAATGCAGCCAAATATATAGAGACCAGCTGTTTATGCCAGGGCAATAGAAAAAGCAAAAAAATAGAGGTGAAAGCTTAGCTGATTAGAATCTAGGCTTAATTCTCACCAATCTTGCTGTTACATCAATTGTTATTTTTTTAGCATTGAGGCTGTATTAAAATTAAAAACAAAATGTCTGCTGGTGAAAATATCAATGAAGTATTAAGAAGGCAATGAGGACTTTAAGGAGCCCTGTTATTTATGTGGAATTATTTCGTTATATTTTTTTATTTGATGATTTATTATTATTTTTTATATTAAAGGGTTTCACGTGGATTATTGAGCAAACTTGCTGTGGTGCATAATAAGAGTCGTTTATAGGCGTTCTTTTTAAAGTAAATTACATTTTTGTGAAAAGCATGGAATTTGCTTTTAAAAGAATCTGGCAACTCAGCACAAATTCTGGCAACTCTATGCTTACTTGTCAACGGTTATTTATTTTCTAAATTGTATACAAATGAATTGTTAAATAAAAATAACCAAAAGTAGTAAAAATTTTATTTTTTAATTTATTTTGAGGTCGATGTCAAAAGTTGTTGTTTACCCATATTTGCTCAAGTTTTTGTCTTAGTGTTAGCAAAGTGAAATAAAGTACATTCCATTTACATATATATTTTGCTGTTGTTGTGTTGTGCAAGTATGTAAATTTTTGCTTTCATTTGCATCGTCTGAACACTTTGTGTTGCTTGTGCCGAAAACCCTTGTTTTTTTATATATTCGATATATTGGCAACCCACTCGTAGTTGCCACACTTCTGTCTTCAAATAAAGGTGGATTCAATTATGTTGTCTAAACAGAATTTTTCTCTAGACAAAATATTTTTTTACTGACAGTTTTCTGCAACACGATTCACTCATTGTGAAAAATTTGTCCCGAAAATTAAAGCTGCCATATGTAAGCAAAATCTATTACTTTTACAAGGTGGCATTACTGTAGCGATTGTTTATATTTTGCTTTTGTTTCTAGGATTATTTTACGTATTTAAAAATTAATAAAATTCATATTATTTATTTTTGTATTAATGCCCTAATTCAGTAAGAAGAATTAGGACGGTTTTGTTTGAAAATGTTTCTGAGTTTTTGTGTTTGAATTCAGTAAATTATTTTCTTCAAAAAAGTTGTTATCTCTGATAATGAAAAATAAAAATAATATTGCCAAGTTTTAAAAATATTAAAATTATATTAAATTATTATAAAATAGTTTGAAAAGAAATAAAAAAATATGTGTTGGAAATAATTTTCGGAACAAAATCATTAAGCAAATACACGAACCTTCTAGCATAGACAATAAATAATAATTGTTTAATGAATCACAACTGCTGCTTTTTTTCGTCCATAGACAAGACGAAACAATCATCGAACAGAATTAGGGCATAAGTATTTTTCAAAATTATTGTCACTCACTATTTCTGTGGCAAAATGGAAAAAGAGCTCAAGTCTAGACAACCTGAATTTGATTTAATGCTACCTTCCTAATTTGCATACTTGAAAGTATCCCTATTGAAAATTGTCAATTAATTTATGTAATTTTATGACTTGCGACTCATATTTTTGAGACTTCTTATCTCATTTGGAATAATACTTTCAGTTGGGTTATAATTTGGTATATTTCAACTTACTTGTACTGTGTAGAACAATGTTTGCTTAAAGAATAGAGGTTAACAGAGAATTAAGCAATTTAGCTGTAAAAAAAAAAAATTCTGAAAAACTACTTGAATGCTTAAAAATGCTCTCCTGCAAAACAGTAAAATATGACTTAAGCACTTTTTCCTTATTGCCACAGATTTAATTAAGAAAAAAGCAAAATGACTTTGTAAAATTTTTTATACTATGGGGCAAGTTAATATAATTTTGTGTGAATAAGCTATTGGCAGCTCAGTTCTACTAAAAAAAATTATATATATTAAAAAGATATATAGTGAAAACTCTCCTAACGGACACCTCTAATAACCGAACAAGTTTTATAGAACCAAAATTAAAATCAAAGAAAGTGTACCACTCTCATAAGCGGACAAAAATACGGCGAAAGTGAGTGTCTGGTTATGAGAGGTTTCACTGTAATATGTAATTAATGCAAGCTGAGAGTTGTTCGTAAAAAATATATTCTCTCTCTTAAGAAGAGAGACGTAAAACTATATAAAAAAACATTTTGTGCCGACAAAAATTTTATTCTGGCCACATGGGTGAATCCTACTAAAGGGGTAAGGCCAAGAGCAGAATGTGTAGGGTTTTAATTTTTTGCGTTTGGCGGTTGTTAAACGATCCATATAGTCTATAATGGCAAAAATTTCATTAAATAAATAACACTTCTGATGACAGATACTTAGCAGCTGACGGCCTTGCCATATGGGCGGTTTTTAAACCACTAAATAGATAACATTGCGTTTAGCCACGTGTCTGCTTGCTAGCATCTCTATCTCTCTCTCTGTCTCTTTTATTTACTGCTAAACTGTTAATTGTGCCCTAGTATAGCAAAAAAAAAACTGAATAACGAATCAGTTGAATTCAATTAACAGTGTCAATGTAAAACCAAACAAAACGGATTAAAAATTTTGTAACATTAAACCACAAATATTTTGAGGTCTATTTTCATTTATATTTTATAACTTTTACATACATATATAATTTTTTTTGTCCTATTTGCTTGTTCTTGGTATCAGTTGGCATTAATAAGTCTTTAGTCATCAATTTGTAAATGAGTTTTGGAGAAAAAAATAATAATAGGACAACTAAAAACTAAAAGAAATAGTCATGACAGACAGAAGTATATATAAAAAAACCAAATCTAAAGGCTTTCAAGTGGAAATTGATATTTTTACTACATTCCCTCCCTGAGTCGTACTTAATAATTATACATTTGTAAAGTTTTCGATTTGGTTTTAATTAATTTATTATTGCTGCTATAGCAAATAAAAGCAAATATAGATATAAACGAGAAATTAATGAAGTGTAAAAAATTGTTTTATTTATCATTTTATATAGTTATACAAAAACTTTGCCCACTTTTAATGAAGTTTTAAGGACTAAAACTTCATAATTATACTAATGAATTAAATCCTTCCTGCAGAACGGGCAGTCATAAGCGAAATAATTTTATTTTATTTAGTTCAAAAAGTAAGAAATATTAATGAAGGAAATAAAAATGTTTAAATTTTTTATAATTGAAATTGATAAACAGGGTAAATGGTAGCATGGCAGATCTGTAAAAAATTGCAATCAATTGTGATTGCAATCAAATTGATTTCAGCCATACTGATATCGTTCTTTTGATTTCAAAATGATTTCAGATTTCAAAATGAAATCATTACAAGATTGCAATCTTTCGTGATTGCAATCATTTTGTAATCACTTTTTTTAAGAAATGATTGCAATCAATTTGATTGCAATCAATATAATTGCAATCAATTTGATTGCAATAAATTTTTTGTTGAAATTATAGGATTTCAATCAATTTGCTGAAATCAAATCTAAAGGGGTAGCATTCAATAAAATATTGTAGAGTGCTTAGAGAGGTTAAGTTTAAGCTTGCGGTTTTGACCTTTTTGTCCGGATCCTCCATAGTATTAGTGGAAAGCTCCAGATTTCAGGGGATACCATTGAATTTGTGATGGAAACCAACAAATTTTAATGCATAGTCCGCTTCATTTCTGGGAGGAAGAGTTTCATTCAAAGAGTACGAATATTTTAATTCAATCTTCCTTCTTTTAGTTGTTGTTGGTTTTTCATCCAAAATGTTTCTTGGACTATAACTTGGATCTTCCTCATGAATGAAAAATCACCAAAAACTTCTGACATTCTGATCGAAATTTTTCGTTTAATTTGTTCACTTTTAACAAATAATATTATTAAAAATTTGACACTTGAGTCAACTACGACGGTAAAAAAAATTTCCGCAAAGTAGATTATATTATAAAAAATTTAAAACTTATCGGATTGCAGTTAAAATTTATGTTCAGTAATTTTAAAACATTTTTCAAACAAAAATTACCATTATTGGCAATTCAAAATTATCAGAATTGAATTTATTTCTAGAAGAAGGAGTTTCGTTTAAGAGAATGATTATTTTGAATCTGATTTCATTTTGATTGCAATTAAGATTTAATTGCAATTCAAAATTATCAGAATCAGATTTATTTCTAGAAGAAGGAGTTTCGTTTAAGAGAACGATTATTTTGATTCTCATTTGATTCATTTTGATTGAAATTAAGATTTAATTGCAATCAAATTAATTGCAATAAAATCAATTTCAATCAAGTGGTGCATTAATTAATTTCAATTTGAAATCATGAAATAAATTTACGATTTTGATTGCAATCAAAAAATTAGAAATCAGTGACGTGAAATCAAGTGATTGCAATTAAATTTATTGCAATCTTTTACGGTTCTGTGCCATGGTATACTTTTTTAAACTTTAACTTGCTTCAAGTGCAACAAAATAATTCCTAATACTTTTAAAATGCACAAAAAAACCTAAACAAAACATTTGTAATTTTTGCAGTCAAAATTAAAACAATATTTGTAACAGTAACTAGAGCATTTTAAGAAGTTTTTTTTACTGCATTTTTGGATGAAAGCAATTAAATCTTGAAATAAAAACAAACGTCTTAAATATTTTATGGCAATAATAAAGTACAAAATTTAATTACTTTGTATAAAAATTGTGTCATCAAAATTCTGTTTTAAAATTAAGAGTTTGCATATGATGGTTTTATTTTCTAACAGTTTTTTAATGTTGTATTATTTCAACAAGTTGTTAAATCTCTACATGATTTATGTAAATTTGTAATATTGTAAGTCAACAACCCTCGTATGTTAAGCATACCAAAGTATAGCCATAATTAAGTTGTAAAAAAAGTCTCATAGAAATTCCTGCTTAAGTGAATTGCTGCTTCCAGCTTAATAAACAAACAAAACAAAAATGTATGCCACAAGCACAATAAGGACATGAGCACCAGGAAGAATTACAACTCAAACCGGAAATAACATCAAAGGCAAATATGTCAAATTTATGACGATAATTTTCAACAAAAATACTTTGAAACGCACATAAAATTATTATTGAAGGAAATGCCAGGACTGTGGTAAGTGTTTCCTCAAAATACTCTGGTATAAAGTGAGATTCCAAGTGTGAGATTGTTGTTAAGCGTGAAAGTGTATGTGTGTGTGTAAGCGTAAGAAAAAGTGTTCAAGTGTAAACTTCTGAAAGAGAATTGAATTTCTAAGGGTTTTTTCTTCGCTTGTTTTTATATGTACTAGGAATATATATATAATTTTTTTATCATTTGCTTTTGTTAAGTATACGCAATAAAAAGGATTTATATTATAAAATAGACATGCTTCGGCATAATAAACTCGTTGAAATCATTAAAAGGGTCCATACCAACCGTTTTAAAGAAAAATATTCTATAAAAAGATAATTGGAGGGGAGGATAAATGTCGCATAAAAATGTCTAAGTGCCGCAAAAGGGTAAAAAGGAGCTCAATAAACAATTTTCAAAGTACAATTTTGTTTTAACAAAAAAAAAAAGGATTCAAATTAAATAAGATATAAACCAAAATTTAAAGAAAATATTACTTAAAAACTACTTAAAAAAAGAAAGGGTTTCAAATAAAAAAAACAACATCAGTTGTATAGTGACTGTTAATTTAATTAGAAGATTTTTTTATGGCGATAATAAAAGATATCATAATTTATCATTTTAGCTCAAAGTATTTTGAGGTTTTAATGATTTTTAACAAATCTTTGTTATTTAGAATAATTTTTTTTATATGAAAATAATCTTTTAAGGTATACAAGATAAATTTTTAGAATAGCACAAGCTGTAAAATTAACAAAAATAAAATTAATATAAAATAAAAAAATATAATATGCTGTAAGGGCTCTAAGCACAGCAACCCAAAGCATCTTTTGTGATGTCTAAATATTTACTGAAATAGATTAAGGCATTAACGTAGCTATACATTAATAAATAAATAATAAAAACAAATAAATATAAAAAAGTGAGACATTTTTAGATTATTATTGAACACTTAATTCGTCATGGGCACGTGACAAAACTATGTTCACTTGCCAATCATTGTTTACTTGGAAATCACTGTTCACTTAGAAAACACAGTTTCAGAATGCTGGAAAGCCAAATAAACTGTGGAAAGCAAAAACAAAATAACATAAAAGCCACTAAAATAATACTTACATGCATGTACCGATGGTACATCGAATAAGTAAAAATAATTAATCTGATGATCTTAAAAGATAAGGAAGAATAGTTAAACATACTTAGCTAGAGTAATATCATCTCGTCCTAACCTTAATAGAAAAATGAAAAAAAAAACGTAAAAACAGAAAATTTATAGTGATACTTATAAATGTGTTTACCAAAGGTAAATCAATTATATACACAACAATCATTTCTCATATTCCGTTGCACAGAAAATTTAAGTTAAATAGCTGATGTTAATAAGAATCTCTACCCAAGTAGATGGACTAGGGTGTTGATGAAATGCGTGGCTGCACAGAAAAGTATCGGTATTTGCCCCAGCTAATAAAGTCTAAGTTTAATTTTTCTTCTCTTCTTTAGAAACTCACATTAATTATTAAAAATATTTCATTCAATAAGAATAGAAATTACTGTCATTAAGCCAGACTAAATATTATTTCTGATTTAAATATAAAAAAGATAAAAAAAAATACGTGTTGCACTCAGGGACTGCCGCGGTAAAGCTGTTGCTTAGCATTTTTTTTATCAACTTATGCAAATTACGCCACATTGTGTTTTCCTACATGTAAAAATCTGTTCTAGCAATACTGTATGTTAATGAAATCAATAGCATACTTTAGGGGTTAACATACACTGGGCGATTCAAGTAAATATAATCTTAGGTTTTTATTTTCGTTACGGAATTTCTTGATGCGATCGACACCCTCAAAGCCTGCGATAAAAGCTATACAATAGCTTAAAATAATAAAATAAAATAAATTAAAATAAAAATAAATAATAAAAAAAAAATTAAAAGAGATAATTAATTAATATCAAATCCAAAAACTCTTAAATCATCACCCTTTAGTTTCCCATACAAAAAAAAAAATGTACCAGATTGTTTCAAAATCTGCTTAAAATCTAGTAGAACTTAATAATGGTTTAACTATGATTTTTTTTTAATTTGTACTACAAAGTCATCCTGTCTACTTAAACAGGTGTGAATTGGAAACATTGCATTTGTCTAGCTGTAGCCCTGGAAAATTTTCAGTTATAGGGATTTACATCAGCAAAAAATCTAGCAAATTTTGATTAAAATCTTAATGAAAATTTATACTTTTTACACCAACTTTTTTTTTGACATTTATCAAGATTTTTGTGTTGTCCAAAACAAAATCCATAATAGGGCACTTACATTATCTCGAAATCTAGTACTTATGAGGTTTCGTGCTAAATCTAGCTGCTTTTTACTAGATTTCCCATACAAAACAAAATCTAGTTTGTGAGGCAATCTACTCAAAATCTAATGTCATTTTCTTTTCTGGAAAAAAATGTTACACTTATTACACTTTTCAATGAAAATTCGCAATAAAATGATTTTCTAATATATACATTTTATTAAAAAAATTATTGTATCATTCCTTTCGAGCTTAAATTTTTTCTATAAATGAACGCTAAATTGTATTTTTTTAAATAAAAATTTAAAAAATGTTACACTTTTTCCAAAAAAGAAAGGGCTATAATATTTTTATTTTATTTTTACTACCCTGTACAAAAGATGATTAAAAAGGTGTGCGAATTGGCTACATTGCAGTTGTTTGGTTGTAGTTTTGGAAAGTTTTCGGTTAATGGGCTTTGATTTGAATAAAAAAATCTTGATAAATGTCAAAAATACATAGTGTAAACGGTATAGATTTTCATAAAGATTTTAATTAAAATTTGCTAGATTTTGTGCAGGTGTAAATGCCCTATAAAAATATTTTAATTTAGATTTAGAGATGCAGCTGCACATTCCCTATAATTAAAACCAAAAAAGGAACAGAAATAATATTGAACAAAAACTAACTTAAATTTTATTATTGTAAAAGCATAAAAAATAAAACAATAATAAATAAATAAATAAAAACTTGACAGTGACTACACAACGTGGCTATACAAGGTTTTGAACCGCGATAGGGAACTGTAAATGTTTTATTGGCTTAATAGGCATAATTACGAGTGTTACATTTCTACCAGATTAAAGAAAAAATGTTGCAATGTCCTTTAATCTAGTAAAAAATTTTCGTTAAAATATGACCCAATTATTTTTTTTTATATACTTTGATCTAAAAATTTAATGTAGAGGAGACAGGCACTGATATTAACATTTGAGGTAAATAGCTTTGAAAGCTCTTAAATTTGTTTTTGTTTCTTTGTAAAGTAAGACCAAACATTGTTGTCTGGTGTGTTGTTGTTTTAGCTGTTGTACTCTCGTCGGTGTGAAAGCGCAAAAGCTCTTCTGTAAAAGCTTGCACAATGTGCATATGGCTTGGACGTAGCTGATCTAGGGTATGTTAATTAAGATAAAAAATACAGTAATTTGCCAAATATCTTTATTTATTGATTTATTTTCGTTAAAAAAATTTTTAAGGTTCCAAAAGTACATAAATATGTTTGCTGCACATGTGCCAGCATGTCCTGCTATAAGAACTCATACAGGTAAATTTTCCTAAGGCATTAACACTATTTATTATAATTTATTAAGGACACAAGCCTAGTTGTTAAAATGGCCAGCAAAAACAACTTTAAGAGGACACAACAAGACTTAGAAAATACCCAACCAAATATTATAGCAAAAAAATAAAAAAATTATGTAAAAGAACGTAAATACAACACCATAATTGTATAAGCTTGTGCTTAAAGCCTCTTTTCTCCGTTCCTTTGTTCCAATGTAAGTTTTATGCTGGCTAGACAAGCCAAAATAAATTCATTTATTTTTCGCAAGATAAAATGAAAAGGACTGAAAATTGAAACATTAATAGAAAATATGATAATATTTTACATGTGTTTAAATGTAGAAACAAACAGAAAAAACGCACACACATATATATATATATATATATATATATATATACACACACATGTACACATTCATCGAAATATGAATCGGTTAATATAAACAGACAAATGCAAGCAGACACTCGTATACATAAATTTTGTTTAGTATAGATACATTAAATAGTCCGTTGTACCCATAAGCATAAAAACACTTATTTGCCAATGTATGCGTAAATGGTGTTTCATGAAAATATTTTTTGGAGTATTAAAAGCACATTAGGTGTGTTCTATAACTAAATTCTTTCCATTTTTACAGTTGCGTGTACGAAAAGTGAAAATGAACTCTATTATTTTCGCTACAATGCCCGTCTGTCCCATATTCTGTCTGTCTCTCTGTCTGTCTGCCTATCACAGGCCTTTGCCGCGAGAATCATAAGACCTACGGAGCTTAAATTTTCCCAAAATATATAAAATATTATCGGCTACAACAACAAATGATAGTTATAAATTAAAGGGTGTTTTAAAGCGAACAACGAATCATGTTTATATCCTAATGTAATATGCAGACAATTCTATACAGACACTGGAAATGTTCAAAGTTAGTGTATTTTTGAGCAGACTACATCAATTAACACTGAAATTTATTAAAATAAAAAGTAAAGAGTATTCTATCATTAAATAATATTTTGATAACTTGCTGTATCTTGGAAATTGTAACAGGCAAACTCTTGAAAATTTTCAAAATACTGAAACTAAAAATCTTAAAATTAAGATAAAATGATCAAACAAAAAATTGCCAAAATGAAAAAGTGCTTAAATGAAAAATATCATCAGAAAGAAAATAAATTGCTAAAATATAGAGCTTTTGCTTACGAAGTTAGATTCAAGGTGAACTCATATCAGATGATCTCGACAGCTTTTGCTGGTTGTAATTTGTTTTCTGGATAAACGAACTTTTCAAAGCAATCTGAGGCGAGTCTATAAAGAAGGCATTATCACATTTATTCAAGGTATGTATATGTTTAACAATGTCTTCGGATTTTTTACACAATAAATTGTTCAAATTTTCTCATAAAACAAAGGACGCACCTATTTGTATTCAAGTGAATAACTGTAAATGTACTAAAGTGCTGCACAAGACCACTTATAAGAACTTTTAACACATAAGGGATTTTTTAAATGCTTTACTACAGCGAAATCTTCTAAAACAAACACTAAACAACACTGTTGGCAAGACATTTGTTTAAGTTATTGCAGGTATAGGAGTAAAGAAGAAAATAGTTCGTGACTGAAAATTTGTGATGCTTGTCCTTCTTTCTACGTATGGGCGCGTATACTAACGTCATGCATGTACATACATACATACCTATATAAATTGTGTCTATGCTCTTTTATTTTCCTGCGCACTTACAAACGCACACATGCATTTACATTAGTTGTGTGCGCTTGCTATAAAAAAACACCCTTAAACACACAAAAGCTTATCCTCTACATCTTACACCCACACCCACTCAAATGTACAATATGCAAAATAACCCAGTTGGCCATATCGTTGCACACGACATTGTTTTCAACGATTAATATACGACATGTCGTCTGTCGATTCGGTTTTCTAATCGACAATTTAAAGGAAATCATCATTCATGACTATTTAAGCAACAATACCGCACGTTTTGTCTTCAATAAAAGTTTGTTGATGACAATATCAGCCACAATGACACTCGTTTTGTCTTAAATAAAGCCGTGATGATGACAATTTGAGTGACAGTGTCATGTGTTTTGTCTTCAATAAGACTTTACCGAAAACAATCTGATCGAGAGTGTTATACGTTATATCTTCAATAAAGCCGAGTTGAAGACAATCTGAGCGACAGTGTCATAAGTTTTGTCTTCAATAAAGCCGTGTTGACGAGAATCTGAGTGACATTGTCGCTCATCTTGTCTTGTGTGACCTCGCCGCCATTTGCATGAAAATTTCGATGACGATTTGTATGGAACTGTCTTCAGTATGTCTTCTACGACTTACCATTGCCTTGTACCTGTCGTCAAGGATGTTTCAAAGATGTGGACAACTGGGAGCAAGCATACACCCATCAATACTACTTCCTTTGATTGTTTGTTACGAACAAGTAGTCTTCACCACTCGCTCGTTAACACTTATACATATATATACATGAACATCATTATATCCATCGTGCTTCGCTAAACTAAATGACAGTATTTATTATTGGTTTAGTATAATACATGCCACACAAATACATTTAACAACTAGTAATAAAATTTATTTTTTAAAAACCGACTTTGACCAACTTTTAACCATTCCATGTTATAAACGGTCATTCGATTTGAAAAATCATAACAGAAAAGACAGGTATTTTAAAGATGATTTTAAAATACCTGTCGAAATATACCCATTTTAATATAGTTTGCTGACTGTTTTTTCGTATTTATAAAATGGCGTCTGTTGGCCGCCATATGGAATTTTTAATACAGTCATATCATGTCCTACTCTCCCGGGATTAAAACAAATCGATTGATGTAAGAATCATTAAAATCGGTCCACGCGTTCGATTTATATAAGGCCGCAACAGAACACACATACGTACATACACACATACATATATATACATACATAGGCTGATAAACACAAAACCCTTCTTTTTGTCGCGCAGTCGGGTAAAGAAAGACTTTTTCAAATTTCAAGACTGCCTAGGCAGGCCTCTAAAATGTATTAATATGTATGTAAGTATGTGTATAAGTGTATCCCATATGTTATTTGTATTTGTGCTTTAAGTGGGCTTTGTGTGGGCTTAACATTTAACACGTAACGGAAATAACTAGAGAATAAATAAAACAAACAACATTAGAAACAACAACAACATCAACAACAACAAAAAGTAGCAGCAAAACAAAACTAATAGAAAAATATAAGTAATTACTTAACAAAAGAACAAAATGGCCTAAAATGTTCAACAACAATAGCAACAACTTCTGTTACAAACGGACATTGTGTCATTTTACATGTGAATACATACATACATATGTATATACTTAAATATAAATTAATGTAAGTACGAGTACATACATGCATAAACACTCGTGTGTGTACAAAAAATACTGAGAGAAACGAATGTATTAGTTTCAATGAAAGTTGTAGTAATAAATATGTATGTATGTTAAATGTTTAAAAATGAAAGGACAAACTCTGTACTATTAATTATTTGAAAGACAAATTCTTTTAAAAGCATAAACTTAAAAATTTAAAAAAATAACAGCCTTATTTATAAAACTTATTAAGGCTTTAAAAAGGTTTTTTGGAACAAATTTCCATACAAATTTTCCTTAAAAAGTCCTTATAAAGTCTTAATTGTTTTTATAATTTGGCTAGGCTTAAGTTCGTTTTGCTCTGTGAAACAAATTACATGTGATAAGAAGAACTTGTTATAAAGACAATCGTTACACTGTTAGTAAAGTTAATGAAATTTATTTGATAAAAAATGACTACAAAGATTTATAACAAACTTTTTAAAACTATATAATTTTATGGTATTATTATAATTCGACCGCAGTGGACAAAAGATCTTTAGATTGTTTTGTAAGAAAGTTTTTGATTGAGTTAAATTTTCTTTAAGTGTATGTGTGGCTGTAGATCTGTATGCCTATATATAATCTTGTGTTAGCTTGCGTATTTAATAATAATACTAAAAGTAATACGTTTCATTTTCATGTATGCCCGCATTTGTTGGAATAACTAGCTATGTGGGCATTATTATGTTTTAACATTTATATTATTATACAAATAATTTACACATACTCTTGCACAAAGACATGCACACGAACATACATATGTACATAAACTTTATTGTAGTTGTAATTGTTATACATGCAAACAATAAAAACATTGTTAAATGTCTGTGCATACGGAATATTAACAAATGTTTTATCACAAAAACTATTTCCACACAAATTAAATTTTTTCCTCTTCTTGTTATCTTTCTTGCTTGCTCGTATTTGTTTGCTCGTTAGGTTTTGATTTTGTTTTTCCTGTTATTACGTTAATTTTATTGTTGTTGGTTGCATAATTATCTCTTTTTTTTAAATGATTATTATTAGATGAGATTGTTTTACAAGATACATACATACTATACATAGTACATAGTTGTTTGCATCATTATAATTATTATTATTTAATATTTGATTAATAAACTTATTTGGGAATGAGTTTTCATATACATACATAGTACTAGAAGAATATTTTAAATAGTTTTGTATAATTTAAACAGCTTTATGTTGAGAACTTTGTTTTAGGCATGTGAAATATAGATGAAATAGATTTTAACTGAAATGGTTTTAACTTCACTGCGAATATTTAGTTGAAATCTTAATTAAAATTTATACTGTTATTATATTACTTTCAAAAAGAGTTATTATCCAAAACAAAAGCCATTAATTAAAAATTTTAGTGAGCTATGACTGTAGTGTAGCCAATTCACAAATATTTTTAAGTACAGAGGTTTTTTTTTGAGTACAACTAAAAACCTACTAGTATTTTCACTAATCGGGCATTAACACCTGCATATACTCTAGCATCTTTAAAAATATTTATGAAAATCTATATTGTTGACAACAATTTATGCTGGAAATTTATAAAGTTTTTTTATTAAAACCAAAACCTATTAAATTTTACAAAACAATTAACAACTTTTATTTAGTATACAAGCAGTTATTTAGTATATAAGCAGTTATAGTACAAATTTGAAAAACCTGTAGTTGACTTAGTAAGTTCTAACAGATCTAACAGAAATCTACTACATTTTGCCCAAAATCTTGTAAGTACTAGACTTTGCTTATATTTAAAAACGCACTATAAATCCTTGTAGATTTTAAGTAGATTTCAACAAAATTTATGTATTACTGTACTAAAATTAAATCCATCATTCCTACAATGTCTCGAAATCTAGTATATTTGATTTGAAATATTTTTTTTTTAATTTTTTCAAGACTTTGTATCCAAGACAAAATCCTTTATTTAAAAATTCACACACCTGCTATAGAAAATTTCGCTGAGCGTAGCTAATTCATTTACCTTCTTTAATATATTAAATATGTTGTACAGAGTAGTAAAAAATAAATCTAAATATGTATTAGATTTTGAGCAGATTTTTTATAAATCTACTGACAAACTACACGTAAATTACCTTTTGGTATGGGGAATCTAGCAAAAATGAACTAGATTTAGTTCAAAATCTCATATGTGCCAGACTAAGAGATAATGTATATGAAGTAAATTTTGGTTTGGTTGGGAAATTTAATAGATATTTGCTCAAATGTATACGGATTGTTATACATATATAAAAAATGTTTTTGAATTTCTATATATCCTTATGAAAGTAAAATATCAACTTATAATATAACAAAAATTGTTTCAGCCTAACGAATACAAAATTTAATTCTCAATGGGAATCATACTCAAACTCTAAGAAAGTGAAGATATATGTCAACTTAATAATCCAGCTAATGGGGTACATAATGATATTAGTTGTCATCACTAAATTCATACTAGAACCTTCTACGTGGTGAATAAAGGTTAGTATGTACTGCAAAACTTCAGCATCACTTTATAAAGTACATACAATGACTTGACAACTATAAAGCATTAAACACATTCACCACAGCAAGCTAACGACTACAAAACGTCAAAAATAGAATTCGCATGTTTATATGAGAATGATTATTTTGAAGAAAGCAAGGCAACATGGCGGCAGGTTGTTGGCTATGCTGATTTTGTCGTTGTAGTCCAATTAAACTAATTTCTATTTCGTTGGCTGCACTGAGAAAATTCAGTGTTGCCAATACAATACAAAATATTGAATAAATGATATCGTACAATTATTTCATATTATTTAACAGAAACAATATTCAAAAATTTATGTAAAGCATAAATTGGCTAATTTTTATACTTTTACGTCACATAAGTACATTTTGAAAGAGTAATATAATTTTTATAAATGCAAAATATATGAAGGTGGCAATACTGAACTATGTATTTATATTTAAATATGATATCCACATGGTGCTGCTGCCGCCTCCACTATGAGACGACAAATGCTGCTAGTGGCATTTGAAGTCGTGTGTTCGTTTAGCCTGCTGTGGTGAATGTGTTTAATGCATAAAGTAGATTTTTCTCAGCAACTATTTAACGTAGAGAGTACGCGTAATAAATAGCAACTCTAAAATTTAAGGATATCACATTGCAATTATGAAATATGTACATACATTTCATACAGACATAATAATAATTTTTGATTCTGACAAATTAATTTACAAAGGTATCTAATCATGAATGTCTTATTTTTCTTCTACACACACAGACATTACAAAAGCTTCGAATACTTAATTTATTTTACGTAGTGTGGCAACACTGAGTCTTAGTACTTGTTATTCCTATAGCTCAGTTGGCCAGCACAAGGTTAACAGAAATAACATAATTAAAAATTTAAAACTTTTAACTTTTTATAAAAGCTAATAGAACTAATTGTGTTTGATTTTAATCATGGTTGCTACAAGATGTAAATGAACTAATGTATATCTAGAGAAAATAGTTCAGAACAATTTGTGATGTGTTAACATCTATACGCTAGGGGTTAAAAGTCTTATTCACAATACAATCACAAATTTTGAGTAAGATCGTAAAGCGTTATCAAATCGGTGTGAGCTTTGTTTGAGTGTGTTAGTGTAATCATATGAACAAGAAGTACAGAGAAACTTAAGAGCTGCATAGAAATACATTCCACCGAATTTTAAAGCATACCTAGAGGAGCCATGTTAATTTTAATAGAAATTGCTGGTGAGGTGTAATAGTGTTGCCAGTGGGGATAATTTTGTTAAAAAGTTGAAAAATATGAAATAAATAATATATATATAAACTTTTAAATAAAAGAGCGTTTGTTTAAAAGATATATATATATATATATATATATATATATATATATATATATATATATATAAACGAAAAAATAATAAACCTAAATTAAAAGAAAATATTTTAATAAATATCGGTATACTTATTCAAACTAATAATGATAAAAATAAAGAAAAAATAGGAGAAAAATAATAAGAAATATAATTAGATAATAAAGGATAAGTTTGTTCTTTAGTAAATAATTTAATTGCATCAGAAAAAGGTTGGAGAATTCATAATATTATATTATAACACATATCTTCATTACGTACTGTTGCCTTACACTGCAGCTGGTGCACGACGATTGGGTAGCAAGCTCCATCTCATGCCAATTATTATGGGTGGAGATTTTAATACAAATTTTGTGAGCCCACAGTCGCAAGCTTTATCAAAATTTTTATTTGACGTGTTTCACTTGCATATGAGAAATTCTCCACAAACCCTCACAACTATAAACTCCACTACTATAGATGCAGGGTTTTCAAAAATTTATATATCTTATTTTAGTTACCATAAGCTAATATTTTCATTACAAGATGTTTACACATATTCACTGTGATCGGACTTATATTGCTTTTTTTTATATTTTAAAATAAATTTCTATTTATACTCGTACTGACATTTATCAACTGTTAGTTAACAATTTATCAAATGCTTGGCTATTTAATGAAAAAATACGAGTATGAGTTGGCTTACTTAATTTCTACCAGAATAGATTTAATGAAATAAAACGCTGTAACTACAAACAGTGAAAAAAAATTGTACATCCAAAAATTTTATTCTCTCGTTTTTAAATAAATAAAAAAAACATATTCCTTTAACTTTAATATAATTAGAGAACATTATTTTATTTTCACGGTTATTTTATTTTTATCATAATTAATTAATAATTACCTGACATCAGACAAATTTAAAAGAAAAATTTTTTTTCTATTATGCAAATTATTTTTCATGAAAATGTGTCAAGGACAAAGCAGAGAAAAAAATCCTTTAACATAACAATTAGTGTTTGGCCATTAAGGTTGAGATAACAAAGAGCTGCAATTTGTGTAGTAAAATATTTTATTGTACCGAGAAATATTAAATTGCTCCAGCATCAATATATCGTCCCACAACTGCTAAAAAAGCCTAAGTGACATAATTTTCGAAATTATTTTTTTTTTGCCCAAAATTGATTATTAGCAATCGTGAATAATAGATTTTCGTCAGAAAAAAAACGAAGTTAAAAAAATTTTTTTGGCGGTTATGGCTTGATATAAGGAATATATGAATTGATACATAATTCCTGAAAATGTATTGTGTTTCACATACTTCTTTTTTTTTCTTTATTGCATTTATTGTATTCTAAAGTCTGATTTCAGGACATAATTATGTGACAATGCAAAATACATACACACAACTGAGGCATTTCTACACGTACATAAAATGCCCATAAATACTTAGACATTTAATATTTCTTTGCTGCACTTATGTGTATATAAATCTACACATACTTTGTTTAAAATGATAACTGCATCATCATCATCATCATTATTTATTTGCCACATCAAAGCTCCATTTTGTTTTATATTTATTGTGCAAGAGAACAAAATACAGTTTTATAAATTTAAGTCCTTAAGGACACTATTTTTTTTTGCATAATTGTAGGTAAATACAATAGAGAATGTATGTATGTATCTGTGTATTTCTCTGCATTAAAGCACGTTCCATATTGCAATTAAAATCAGTATTGAAAAATTTACAAACTGTGCGATTTAAAAAATTTTTTTATATTTTTGTTTGTGCAAAACTTTTGCCCAGCAAATTAAGCTATTTAATAAAGAATTAAAATTAAAATTCTAAGTTTGATTTGTGTTTAAAATTTTTAAATTATATGCTTGCGATCAAATCCAGGGAATTTGCAAAATCTTGTGACAGCACATCCTTTACATCCTTCACAATAGTGGTTAGATTTAACAGAAATTTTTAAATTCTAAAATCAATCACTCAAAATAATCCTTGGGGCCTGGCAGACTAGTTTTGCTTTATTTTCCTTAATATGTATTTAAATAAATTAAACTAAATAATAAATATTATAAATTTGTTTGCTTAATACTCGTAGCTATAGCTCCTTCTTTTTCTTAACTCAAAAATCATTTTGACATGTATATTTTCTTTAAGAAAATAAGCAAATTAAATTAATGTTCTGCTTGAAATGATAACATGGCACATGTAATTTATTTTGACACATGTCAATATTTTTTACACTTACACGAATACAATTTGTAATTCTATAGCAATTCAGGCATAAATACGTGAAAGAAAAAAGAAAAGGATAGAAAAATATTAAGTTGTGTGTATGAATATATTAAATGTATAAAAACATCTTAATATACATAAATTTACTTGATATTCTCACACTCTCTTTTGTATATTTAGGTATTGTCAAAGCAGACAATTTTGTCACATTAATCTTAAAACTGATACAGGTTTAACCCATTACAGGAGGTAGAGATAGAGATCGATTTCATGATAAGTATGGATTTGTTGTGTGTGACATTGGGAAAATTGGAAATTTTCAAAAACGGTAAAACTAAAAAATCCGAAAATTATAAAATCGTCAAAAAAAAAAATCGCCAAAACGAAAAAAATCGCTATATTAAAAAAATTTCTAGGGCTAAAATAAATCACCAAATTCGAAAAATACACCCAAATGAAACAAAATCCCCAAAATGAAAAAAACGCCAAAACGCGAAAAAGGCGCCAAAACCAAAATAATTGTTTATATGAACGGCAAAATAAAAAAATATCTCCAATTTGAAAAAACGCCAAATACTGAAAAAACGACAAAAGGAGAAAAAAAAGTGTCAAAAATAAAATAAGCACCTGAATGAAAAAAAGTCGCCTAAGTGAAAAACTTCAAAAATCGACATAACTAAAAAAAATCGCCGAAAGAAAAAAAATTGGCAAAATTTAAAAAATCGCCAGAGTGAAAAAATTGCCAAAATTAAGAAAAAACGCCAAAAACCGAAAAAAATCGAAAAAAATTCTCCTATATGAAAAAAATCGCCAATATGAAAAAAATCGCCAAATTAAAAAAAAAGCCAAATTGATACTCAAAAAACTGAAAAAAACGCCAAAAGGAAACAATGCAAAAAAACGCAAAAATCGACATAACTAAAAAAAAATCGCCTAAATAAAAAAATTGCCAAAATTAAAAAAATCGCCAGAGTAAAAAAATCGCCAAAACTAAGAAAAAAACGCCAAAAACCGAAAAAATCGCAAAAATCGCCTATAGGAAAAAAAATCGCCAAAATTAAAAAAACCGCAAAATTATAAAAATCGCCAAAATTAAAGAAACGCCAAATATTTAAAACAATCGCCAAAACGAGTAAAAAGGTGCCAAAACTAAAAAAGCTCAAATAAACGCAAAAAACCTTCAAATAAAAAACGCTTAAAACCGAAAATAACCCAAAAACGAAAAAAAGTGTCAAAACTATATTTTATATAGTCTACTAAAGTTCGTATTGAATTACATATCTCGTGTCCGTAAGGCACCCTTCGTGTGCGAGTCAGAGTCGCACTTCACTGAATTTATTTAAGGATGAATTAACAAAACATGTACTCTGCATCACTTATTTTATATTGAGAGAGAATCAAATCAAACTCTCTGATATAGAAAGAGGGAGAGTAATAAAATACCAACTATGGGGATTTTGTTATAAAGGAGGAGTAAGGATTTCTTTAAGAAGGCATTTATGCTCATAATTTTAGATATACAAGGCCTTACTTTTTAAAGTACATTTTAACTAAGAGTGTACCTTGCATCACGTTTTTTGTATTGAGAGAGGAGGAGATTCAACTGTCTGCTATATAAAGAGGAAGGATAATAAAGTACAAACTATGAAGATATTGTTTTAAAAGAAGCCAGCGGGCGAAAGGATGCTTTCGTGAAGGCCTTTGCACTAGAAGTATTCGCTCCATTCTATACTAATCAACTTTTAACAAACGGTGTCTTTGTTCTGTAGGCTTTCCGATTTCACTTCTTTTGCCAGAGATTGTGAAAGGTCTTTAAATTAAAGGATTTTACCTTTGGTTTGAAAAAACAAATAAAATCAAACATGTTGCTCTTTCTCTACTCTTTTTTCATATAAGGGAATGTAAAATGTTATTTTCTCATTAATTAGAATTTGCTTATACTTTACACAGCTATGAAATAAATATTTAATAGTCATACGCAATGTTACGTTTTTTAATTAAAAAAAATTCTTTATAGTTTCGTATATTGTCAGTTAAATAAAAAGTTCCAAGTTTACACTTATTATCAAATGAGAAAACTCTGTTACTCAACAATGGTATTAACAGATTTTAGACACACAACTTTAACTTTGCTGTTCTTTACATAACACAACACATTCTACAGCTTCTCAAGTACTGGCTTTTGATCACATTATAAGTTCGTGTTACAATCCATTCTGTTGACCCGTGTTTATTTACATTTGTATATTCTTTACTAAGCGGGTCACTGCTCGGTCAAAGCACTAATCCAGTATTTGGAAAATTGGTGCTCCAGATTTTTGTAGGATGTACGGAGATAAAGAGGAAAAAAACCATTCGACATATTATCTGCCACTGCCCGAAGCTGCAAGGTCACAGGATTAGATGGCTCAGCAGACGTTTCCGTGAAAGCATTAAACTAAAGGACATCAGAGGCTTCATCAATCACAATGGACCAAATCACAATGGACCAAATTGGATCTCCAAGTGGATATAA
Source organism: Tachina fera (assembly GCA_905220375.1). Classification (NCBI taxonomy): domain Eukaryota; kingdom Metazoa; phylum Arthropoda; class Insecta; order Diptera; family Tachinidae; genus Tachina; species Tachina fera. Next base: position 186,930,579 of record LR999963.1, read on the forward strand.
GGTATATAACTACCCTTCCTAGCCTAACCTAACCTAACCTAACCGAATAAGCAGAAAGTATAACATCTTAGTTTATATTGTTGATGTATTTTGTCTACATTGGCTTAGGTGTTTATGTGGTTGTATATTTCTTAATAGGCAGTAAGTATTACATTATAATTATTATTTACTTCAGCTTGGTGTTGTATGCAGAGGTGATGCACTGTGTGCTTTTCCGCATCTCTGAAGCGCTTCTTTTTATCTTAGTGCTTACTTGTACTAAATTTATTTTTGCTGGAAGCTTACGGATACTCTTATTCCACGTATACATCTGGCATTTCTTGCTTTGTTATTTTGTGGTGACATTTTTTAAAATGTGTGCAGTAACGGTCGCATTATGTTTTTTATATGGAATTCATGTCTTTCGGAAATCGCAAACGTGGCCCCCTTTATTCACTATTGCAATGTCACAAAATGCCATAGTGTGTACTCGACGTTACAAATGTTATGTTGAAAAACACTTGTATTAGGTTTGTTCACGTATTTTTGCATAATAATAATTTTTTAAACCATTTAAAATATACAAAAGTTGGGATATTTTTTTTGTTTCTTTTATTTGAAAGTTTTGATAATTCGTATTAATTATTAAGCTTAATTTTTTCTAATATTTTGCTGATTTTTCCAAGTAATATCATAATAATAATATTACATGAGACTAATTAATATTCTAATATTCCGCTGACTATTTTTTTACTGTGTGTTTGATACATATACATATTATGATAATTGTATTTAATCTGAAATTATAATCCAGCGCAATACTTCTTGCATCTTAATTAAAAAAAAGTGCTTTATATATAACGAATATTTTTTTTTTGGTTTTACCACATTTCAATTATTTAAAACTAAAATCAAAATGCAAACATAAACTTTTAAAATATGAAATTAAAATATTTGTTAAGATTCTATAACGAGAAATTAATTTTCAAGCATATTTTTAACTCGTGTTTGCCTTCATATATAATTTTGTGTAAAATAAATCCATAATAATTTTCACTTATTCACATGCATGTATTACAATAAAAGTTTTTGTTTCTCTGCCCAAAAATTAACTAAAAAAATTAAAGTTTCATATATAAAATTAAAAACATGTAAAAAGCATAACAGCGACAAATAGGGTCATTATGGTCACTTGTTAAATTTATTTTTGGGGATGCATGTTAGTAAAAAAAAAAAACAAAACACACACACACAAACAAATACACACAAGCATACACACTCTTGTACGGGATATTTTATTTGTGAGGGAATAAAAAACGTTAGAGAAATGGAGAGCCGTAATGCTGTTATACATTTTTAAAAATTTGCTATGGTAATGCTGATAGAGAAAGTAGTGAACAGTGTGGCCATATGAGTTTGAAGAAATATCTACCCATATCGAAAAAAATTTTTTTTCACAAAAAAACTGCAAAAAAATCTCTAGCAATATTAAATGTTTTATTAAAACTTAAAAAAAGCATTAAATCGATGCCTTTTGGCAGCTTATGTACGGCTTTATTGATTTTCTCACGATTTGTTGAACATTTTGGCTTACACTATGTAACGTACTCATTATATCATTTTCTTAAAAAAAATTCTAAAATATTTATATATGGGCATTTCCACAGGATTAAAAACTTTTTGTAGCGTGCGACACGAAGCAAATATGCTTGTTTTTTTTCAAAGAAAACAAAATTTGTATTACTTATTTATATATTTGTGTAGGCCTTCAGCAGCTCTACGTTAGGTAAAGCTTAAAGAAAAATCGAGTCATGTTGTTCAGAAATACAAGGTTAACTGCTTGCTGTCGCACGTGATAAAAAGTGGAATTTCTCGGAGAAATGCCCATATGTACATATATATAGTTACTATAAATAAATTAAAATACTTTCGCAATATGTGATCACTGCTGCAAAATGGCTGTGCAATTATTAAGAGCTACTGAAAGTAGCGTTTTTTAAATGTTAGGAAAAATTTAAAAAAATTTTCAATATTTTGACCACTTCTTTTCGTTTTTCTTATAAATTGCACTTTGATAAACTGGTTTATACAATAAGGGTATGAAAAATTAATTATTGATAGATTTAAAAATGTAGTGAAAGGTAGAATAAATTCAGTAAACTGTGACTTTGACTCGCACACGAAGGGTTCCAGACGGCGCGCTTGTTTCTTTTTTGCAATTTTTTCGGTTCTTTGCAATTTTTTTTTGTTATTGATGATTTGTTTTTTAATATTGAATATTTTTTAAGTTTTAGTGTTTTTTTTTTGTTCTGACGATTTTTTCAGTTTTTGGCGAATTTTTGGTGGTATTTTTCATTTAAGTGCTTTTATCATTTTGGGGTTTTTTCGTTTTAGGGATTTTTTTCTTGAGATTCTTTTGTTTTCACAATACGAGTACGTTAGGGTGGCCGTTATTTTTTATTTTTTTGATTTCTTCTACTCTCTAACCCCCCAAATTGTTTCAGTTTTATATATAAAAAAAAATACAAAAAAATTTCATACCGATAAGTCGTGATTTAGGGGGTGCGTCCGGCCCTCAAAGTTGGCCTTCATAAAATAGTTAATATTTTGTTGGTTATTTTCCTCATTATTTTCTAAAATATTAATTCTAGCAAAAAACTTTTTTTGTGACTTATGTTGCTGATATAAAGAGCTAAAATGTTGCCATATGTCATATTCTTGTACAATGATTCTTTAAACAGATAGTCTTATTCAAAAAATTACATTGAAAAATGGGCTTGAAGGCCAACTTTGAGGGCTGGACGCAGGGGGTGCGCAACTTATCGGTATGAAATTTTTTTTGAATTTTTTTTACATAAAACTGAACCAATTTTGGGGGGTGAGAGTAAAATTAATAAAAAAAGTCTTCATACAATTAACGGCCACTATAGAGTACATGCACATTTTTAGAATTAGCGATTTTTTTGTTTTGGTGCTTTTTTTCGTTTTGTGGTTTTTTTATATTTTTTGTAGTTGCTTGCTATCTTTTTACTTTTGGCGATGATTTATTTTTGCTTATTAGCGACTTATTTTTTGTGTTATATATTTCTTTTAAACGTTTTTTTTCATTTTGGCGATTTTTCATTTCAGCCTTTTTTTAATTTTGTTGTTTTTTAGTTTTACCGTTTTTTTAAATTTCAACTGGTCAAATATGTTGTTTTTTTTGCTTTTTTTGTGGGTTTTTTCAGATTTGTCGATATTTATTTTTAAAATTTTTTTTTTAATTTTGGCGATTTTCTTCAGGCTCTTTTTTCACATAGAAGAGATTTTTGAATTTAAATGATTGTTTTAGTCTTTAAATGACATTTTCACTATCGGCCGTTTTTTGCACTGTAGCGATTTGTTGTGGTGAAATTTTTCATTTAAACTGTTTTTCATTTTGGCGATTTTTGGTTTCGGATTTCTTTCAAAATTAGGGATTTTAAATTTTAGCGTTTATGAAATTTCAAGTTGAGAGATATGATTTTTTTTGTTTTGGAGATTTTATTCGTTTCTGACTTTTTTTAGTTTTAGCAATTTTTTTTGTTTTAAAGATTTTTTATTTTTGTTTCTTACAATATTTTTTTTTACTTTTAGCATTTTTTTAGTTTTGGTGCTTGATTTTCATTTTGGCGTTTTTTTTGTTTGTTTTTGGCGATTTTTTTTGCTTCTGGTGATTTATTTTTACATTTTAGCGATTTATTTTGTTTGTGGTGATATTTTTAGTTTTAGCGTTATTTTTCATTTATTACGACTTCTTGTTTCGGCATTTTTTTAAGTCTGGGTTTTTTTAGTTGTACCGGTATTGAAAATTCCAAGTTGCCAATTATGCGTTTTTTTTGGCGAATTTATCGGGATTTTTTTAGTCTAAACGATTTTTATTTATTTTTGTTACATTTTTCGTTTTGGCGATTTTTTTGGGTTTTCGTAATTTTTGTTTTGTTTTAGCGATTTCTTAGTTTTGGAATTACTTATTTTTAAAGGTTTTTGAAAATTTCAAGCGTTTGCCTCGAAAAACGCAAATAATGCTCAAGTACTCTTTTTTTATTTTTTATTTTTAATTTCTAATTTCAACTTGTTGAATTTCAAAAATTTAGTTTATGTTTGCATACAAAACTACACTTAAAAAAGGATTAAAATCAATAAAAACGATATTGAATTAATTAGAAACATTAACGAAAGTCTAGTCATGTTGAAATTTTTTATTTCAATATGGAAAAATATTAATTTACAGTATTAATTTATTTATTTTTAAGTGACGCGTTCTTATTTTTAAGTTGCAGCTTTTCCCTGAGTGTACCCCTTCTCCAATTGGCTTGGTGAGGCGGGGACGCCACTCATTATTTTTTTTTTTTGAACAATTATTTTGCCTGGGAAATCAATTTTGAAGGAATAATATTCCTGATTGGGCTGAATATGAACGACTAATGTAAAAAAAATTTAAGCGACATAATTTAGTTTTTGACCAAAATCGATTTTCGTCAAAAAAAACGAGGTCTAACAAAATATGCTGGTTAAGCTTTTTTTTGGCGATTATGACACAATATTTTATTTAAATCTGCTAAAGTAACAAACATTTCTTAAAAGAAAAGTTAATTACTTAAGATGTTAATAAAACTTAAAATCAAAATTTCATGTGTAACGCCAGACTAAAATATAAATAATTTATTTAATTGACCTCTTGTGTGTGTATGTTCCGGCAGTTTATTAACTATTTTACTTGCACTTGCAATGTTCTGAGCAAATAATTGCCAAGCAGATAGACGAAAGGATAAAATCGATTGCAATTACCATCGTATGGCTGGTTTTTGTTGCAGTATTTTACCTGGCCATATTAACAATTTGTGCCCATGAACCCATTAAAATAAATGCTGTCACTTAATAAGCCAAGGTTTTTTTTTTGCTTTTTATTCACCATAGAGCTGATATAAAATATATATACATATTTTTTACCTTTGAGTGAGGAAGAGTAAGCATCACATTTATTTCCCATGGAAATGGGAAAACGTTTGGAGTATGTGATATGAAAAAAACAAGGAATTTGTGAACAGACATTCTACTGGCATTTTCATGAATTCTGCCATTATATATATACATACAATATGTATGTGTATGTGTTTGCAAATATTTTTTTTATTGGTATGTGTGAATATTTTATATGGCATTCTGCATAAATAACTTAAATGAAATGGAATTTAAAGAGATTTTGACATCAACTTTAAATTGGATATGGTGCTTAAGGAAAATCTGCTCACTAAAAAAAGTATGCCGCCAGCCAGCCACATCTTTCATTTCAACCAATATGTGATTTAATAGTATTATTTCGAAATCCTTTTATTTAAAACTATTAAAAAAATCTTTACAAATTGGCTTAAAGGACGCACTTTACGTTTGTGAAAATAAAATATTAAGTAAATTACTTGATTTACAGTTAAAAAATTCACATGAAATTTAGCATTAACTAAATGAGAGTTTTATTTGCTGGCACTGAATTGAAAACTTTATTTTTCCTGAGGTTATTTGAAATCTATTGATGGATGGCTGGTTAAATTGTTTTTTCAATCTGTGTAAAATTTCTACAATATTCATATCCGACTCACCATAAGCTTTATTTTTGTTTATAAAAGTAACAGGCTAAAAATATTTTTTTTTCTTAGATTGTTATTGAAAAAAAGCAATGTGCGTCTGATCACAGGGGAGATGTGTAAATATCTAGTAATGAAATTTTTTGATATGAAGATTTTTACCCAGTTGTCGTGCACCAGCTTCAGTGTAAGGCAGCAGTACGTAATGACGATATGTTATAAAATAATATTATAAATTCTTTATAAGGACTGCTATATATTTTTTTAAACAAATATTTGACATCTTTTAAAATTTTATTAAATTAAAAAAAAAATATTTATATTAATTTTATTTATTTTACATTTTTTAAATTTTTAACAAAATTATCCCCACTGGCAACACTATTACACTTCACACTCAATTTCTATTAAAATTAACATTGCTCCTGAAGGTATGCTTTAAAATTCTGCTAATTGTATTTCTATGCAGCTGTTAAGTTTCTCTGTACTTCTTGTTCGTATGATTACACTAATACACTGATACATAGCTCACACCGATTTGATAACGCTTTACGATCTAACTTAAAATTTGTGATTGTGTTGTGAAAAAGATTTTTACCCACTAGCGTATAGATGTTTACACATCAAAAATAAAAATGATAAATTTTCTTATGCATTGTCACTACTAACACAGTCCTTCCAAGGCTTTGACAATTGGTTCCTCGCCATATTTTAGTGCATAAAGAAGTTTTTTTTACGAATGACATTATACTCTTCCTATTACAAAAAAACTGTATAGCAACATAGACATATCTAAAAAAAAACATTTTTGGCGTTAATAATGCAGAAAATTCTCTACATCATATTTATAACCTGTTTCCTCAATTCAGGCGAACGAATTGATTTCAAAATTGATTGATTGATTGATTTAATTGATTTGAAAATTTTTATAAAAATCACTCAAACAATTGAGTGATTTTCATATTAAAAATCTTCAAAGTCTTGCGAATTAATATAACCTTCAAAGTCTTATTTCCTTAAAAAAGCACCCGATATTATATTATATTTTTTTAACTTAAATTGATTTGCTATTAATGTTTTCCTGCATATTTAACAACTTTTCCTGTCTATTTTAATGTCCTTACAAATAACAAAGTCAATTAAAGTTAAATACCAACACTGGTGTCCCCTACAAAAAAAAAAAAACTCAGCAATGAATCTTACAAAAAACAAATTACCAAAAAAAAAATATAAAGTATTTTTAATAAAACAACCCCTCTCCCAAAAATATATTTATACAACAAAAATTCCTCTGCAAAATAAAAGTAAAATAAAATGCATTACATTTTAACTATGACGATGCCCCAACAAACAATCCCACACATGTTACAGCAACAGCAATAGAGTTAAAAAAAAATTGCTTCTTAATGGGAAAACTTAAAACAAATAAATTTTACGGATTGTAATAAAGCAGAAAAAAAAATAAAACATAAAAGAAAGAAAGAAGGAAACAAGCAACAAATACCAAAACAAAAATACATATAAAGGAATTAATTCCAACATACCAGAGTGTTGTATACAAACAATCCTCTACGAATTGTACATCGAAACGGACACCATGTTGCAGGCTGGTTGGTGTGTTTGTGTAATGCTATTGGAAATATTCGACAGAATGCAAGAAAGGAAAAAAAGGATTAAAAATAATAATTTCATTTTCGGTGCACAGCTGGAAAAATGTTTTATATCAAATCAAACATATGGGGTTACATACATATGTATATATATATTTGTGTATATGTGAGCATGAAATCGAACTACCTGCAACATGATTTTATAAAATGCCAGTCATGACTCTGAATTTTTCTTCTTGTTCTAACGATTAAAATCATATTCCTTTTTTTAGGGGACCGCCTTTTAAAAAATATTATATCCAAAAGGTACTATTTTTCAAAACATAATCAATCACCCGCATTGAATTACTTATTTTTGCCTTAAAAATTCTCCTTCTTTTAAAATTCTACGTAATTAAAATAAAACTTTTTAGAGGTACTTTTTTTACTCGAAATGTTCTTGCTTAAAAAATAATTTTTTAAAAGGCACTATTTTCAAGAAAATTTTACAAGAATTTTTCTTTAACTAATTTTTACAAAAAGCACTTTTTTCCATAGCTACTATATTAAATGTTTTTTTTTTACAAAAATCACTTATTTCAAAAAGCATTATTAATCAAAAGACATTTTATATATAAAAGGTACGAATTTTCAAAAAGTACTTTTCAACTACTTTTTACAAAATCTAGATTTAACAAAAAATACTTTATTAATAAAATTACTATTTTGAAAAAAGAATTTTCTCTAAAACTGAACTTTTGTAAATAGTAATTTATGCAAAACAGTAATTTTTAAATGGTCCTTTTTAAAGGTACTTTTTACCATAAGGTACTATTTTTCAAAAGGTATTTTTTACCAATAGGTACTTTTTATGAAAAGCTACTTTTTTTTTATCAAAATGAACTTTTTCTCAAAAGGAACATTCTCTTAAAAGGTACTTTTTCTTAATAGGAACTTTTTTCACATGGTACTTTTTTTCTCAAAAGGTAGTTTTTCTTGGAAGCTACTTTTTATCCCAAGGAACTTTTTTCAAAAGGTAGTTTATATTAAAGGGTACTTTTTATCAAAGGTACTTCTTATTAAAAGGTACTTTTTATTAAAAGGTACTTTATTCAAAAGGTACTTTTTTTCAAAATGTATTTTTTCTCAGAAGGTACTTTTTCTTCTAAGACACTTTTTCTCCAAAAGTACTTTTTTCATAAGGTATTTTTTCTCAAAAGGTACTTTTTCTCAGAAGGTACTTTTCTCTTTTACATGTAAGTTTTCTCATAAGGTAATTTTTCTTATAAGAAACTTTTTCTCCAAAGGTACTTTTTTCAAAAGGTAGTTTTTCTCAAAAGGTACTTTTTCTCAGAAGTTACTTTTTTCATGTGGTCTTTTTTCTAAAATTATTTTTTTCCCATAAGGTACTCTTTGTCAAAAGGCACTTTTTTAAGAGGTACTTTTTCTCAAAGGTATTTTTTCTCAAAAGTAAGTTTTTCTTTACAGCTAATTTTTCTCAAAAAGTACATTTTCTCAAGAAATATTTTTTCGCAAGAAGTACTTTTTTCAAAGAATAAATATTGTTAAAGGTACTTTTTTTCAAAATGTACTTGTTCTCAAAAGGTACTTCTTCTCAAAAAGTACATTTTCTCGAAACCTACTTTTTGTTTAGAGGTAATTTTTTTCGTTAGGTACTTTTTCTACAAAAAAACTTTTTCTCAATAGGTACTTTTTCCCCAAAGGTACTTTTTCCTAAAAGTTACTTTTTTTAAATAATCCTTTTCACAAAAGTATTTTTTTCTCAAAAGGTACTTTTTCTAAATTCTTTTCCTCAAAAGGTATTTTTTCGTGAAGCTAGTTTTCTCAAAAGGTACTTTTTTGTAAAAATTTCAGTTTTCCAAATTCTTCAATGCATGGAATTTCAAACTTTTTTTTTCAAAAATTTATTATCTTAAAATATATTTTTTAATATATACATTTTTAATAGATTTTGTAGAAAAACATCTTATCATTATCTGGACAATTTTCCAGTTAAATTAAAATAAAAGCTATTCAAATTATCATACAAATTGTGTGATAAAAACAAATAAAAATTAAGGAAATTTTACTTAATTTTTCTTTGCATTAAAAAATAAATATACCTGCTTAAAAGCATTACGGTAGCATCAACATAAATTTTGACGACCTTTTACATTTTTATACAATAAAAGGAATAGGATAGAAAACACAATTTAACACTCTGAGTATATACAAATTTTTATACCTGAACGTAAATTTTAAAGTAAGTATGTTAGATAAACAAGGCCACAGTAAAAGTAACATGAACATTTTGAATTGTTAAAATTATGCAGGTTGTGTGTTTTATATGATTAAGCCATTTTCATTTTTATTTACGTGTCAATATTAAAAATAAAAAACCTTTAACTGCCTGGCTTGTGTATGTCAATGGTCGCTTTGAGAATTTCTTTTTCTATTATTTGTATTTTTTTCTTTCAATGTGGAGCCCATCTCCAATATTTTGCGTAATAATTTGTCTGAGTGAGCACACATACACATAAATCTAAGGATACATACATATGTGTGTGTGAACGTGTGTATGCAAATGTGCTGTAATATTTTGTGACACCCCATTCCATGCATATGAATATTTAAACAAAATATTCAATTTAAAAGAGTAAAAAAGCCAACAAAGCACTTTGCCTTCTTGTTTGTTTAACATTTAAAATGGTTTTATTCAAAGCACTTTTTTTTGCTGGCTCATTTTTTCAACAAAAATTTTAAATTAATTCTCACCCCTTTTTTATTTTATTATTACTGTTAAATATTGAACAGAATTATTTAAATTTAATATTGATAAAATTTTATAAGTTCAAACTAAATTTGCTTAAAGGAGAAACAAAAACAAAAAAAATGTGTGTGTTAAGCAGAATTTAAACTCAAATCCAAGGATATGGAAAAATATATGGTTTCTATGGGTTGTGCGGAGAGTGTGTTTGTATGTGTGTGTGTGTGTGTGTGTGTGCGTGTTTGATTAAATGAAAACCATATTATTTTTGTTAATTTTTAATACTCTTGTGTATTTTATATTAAGGGCCCCTTTTTAATTTAATTTTGCTTAGATTTCTTTTTATTTATGTTGAAGAAGTATTTTCAGCAAATTTTGATGTTAAAAATTTGTTAGAAAAATTCTTCAGAGTTTCTTATTTTAATCAAATTTTATGATTTGTTTAATTTTCTAACAAATTTAGTATGCATTTGTCAATAAAGATTTACATTTCTCTTACAGTACACATTATTTAGTATCCTGTGAAATTACTCATGGGCTACACAACCCAGCGAACAATTGAGTTATGTTTAATTCCATATGATTCAAATTCCAAAATTCAAATAATATCTTGTCTAATGAAAAAAAAGACACAGCGAATTGTAATCATTTGCCGATGTGCTGCCACTTGTAAAATTAATACGCATCGTTTACACACGTTTTTCATATGATAGCTTTGATTTTTCAGACAAAATATTCTAAATGGATGAATCGTGCTGCAGAAAACTCTCAGTAAAAAAATTTTGTTCGGAAACAATAGGTGAATCCAGCTTTTTAATGGACCTGATATTGTAAGGAGTATTTCAAATACGAATACGACTATTTGGTAATACATTAAAAAAAACTTTTGAAGTCTTCTTTTGTCTATTACCAAACAGTCGTAGTGATATTTGAAATACTCTGTACCCAATCAGGCCCAATATTTTATCACTTCGAAAATCTATTTGTTAAAAAAAACTTATCATAATTTTTTCTTTGTGTTTAGAAATCAAAAATAGTTTATACAACTGCAATATATTTTTCCCCTATAGCAACCCATACGAAAATCATCACAAAATTTTCAAAATCGATTCGCAGGACCTCAAGTTTTTGAAATATGAAAAAACTAGATTTTCGTAATTGTGGGTAAAATCAATAACTTCCTATACTGAACGTCAGATTGTTTAGAAAATTATTCTCAGAACGAAAATATTCAAAGAAATTTATTTAATTTTGACAATATTGCATAAATAGCTTCCTTTCGTTGAATCCGTTTTGTGTCGACTTGAGATTGGTTTCAGCAACCAAATGCCTTTACATCTTAATAACTTCCAGGAAAGAAAATGTTTGCAGGGCATAATAATGTAGAAAGATATTGTGCATCATTTGAATTTGTTATAAATAAATATCATTTCCTTAATAAAGAAAGGCCCTAACTCATTATTTTTTTTTAAATCGTAATTTTTGCGATTTTCCATACAATGAATGTTCTTCTATCGAAATATATAAAAAACTGGAATTAAAAAAAAATAATGAGTTAAGGTCTTTCTATATTAAGGCAACAATATTTAAACATATATACACATATCTATACATATAAATATGCTTAACATTTTATGATTCCTTCTATATAAATATACATAAATGTATGCATATGACCAACCACAATTTATGGGCTTGTTAAATAAACTGAAATGGTGCTAAAACATGTTTCAAGTGTTCATAACAAATTTATACTTGAATAGAAAAATTACAGCCCAAATAATTTAATATTGTCTTAGAGACATCCTTCTCCTAGTTGGTTATTTAATTTCTTGTTTTATATACATACATGTTGTGGTTATTTTAAATAATGTTGCTGATATTGTGGACTTTTGCTATAAATTGCATAAAGGAATCACTGCAGGGTGTGGTAAGAGTAGGGGTATACTCAACATCTAGAGTAACAATTTTTTTTTTATTTATATCTTCTTGTTAATATTGTTAAGCAAATATACTGTGAACTGTACAAATATAAATGTTTTCCGTGAAAACATTGACCAGAATTAGAACGATGCAGATTTTATAAGCTAAGAACTATCCTACGATTAAAAAAGTCGATGTTGATGATATTAAAATATGCATCTAAACTTCAGATTCTAAAGCATAAAAAATATTTTAATGTTATACTTTTCACTTTTCAGAATTATACAACCACACAAATACTTAAGTCAAGCAGCTAGATATCCACAGACAAATAACAAGAACTATAATGCTTCCATGCACGTGCTCAGTTGCCAACCCACACATTAGCAAAACAAATGGCATGTTTGTATCACAAACTAAAGACTCAACGATCAAAAGCTACTGAATTTGCTTAAGTTTTCTGGAAGATTTATACTAATTATAAACAGGTTTATGTCTTAGCTAAGCAGTAGACTTGCTTCGAACTCATTCATTCGTTAATTTTTGCCACAAACTAATGTGCAAATCTATCTAATATAAATGGCTTTGATCTTAGGTTTGTGCAAAAACAAAATTAATTAATGAACGAGTTGAACCAAGCTCTACTAGTGAACGAATTCAACCCAAGTATTGTGTTAAGAATAGCGAAACTAACATCGTGGTATGCCACCAGCTAATAATTTAACTTTGTATTTAATAACAGTGTTGATGAAATAAAGTGCTCTGATTAGATACAAATTCTACACTCGGGACTTTTTGTTTAAAAAAATATTTTTCTACTAATACTTCATATAAATTCGTTCACTAACATTAAAGTCAGGCTGTAATGAACATTATTTTTAATTCTTTAAATAAAACTGCGGGGAAGCTAACTAACGAAAACAAAATAATCTCAAGTTTTTTCCTATGTTTTCAAAACAGACTTTTTTTTTGCTTAAACATAATAAATTTTTCTTAATGAAAAAATTATTTGCTAATTTTGGATTGCTTTCTTTCATTTAATAAAAGTATGGTAAAAAAATGTTTTTATTATTCTTAAGACAAAATGCATTATTTTGCTCATGTTTATTTCTTTTTATTAAATTGTGGAAGCCTATAATAAAAATATTGCCTTGAAGCTGGGAGGTCGTTATGAGCGAACTCTAATGTATTGATTAAAGATGCAGCTTCCTATAATTTTTTTGAGATATATATTAAGTAGTGAGTGACAATTCTTCTGGGCTGAGCCCAGAAAAAGTTGTCTTACCCCAATTACAAAAGTTTTTTTTTCAACTACAAATTACTCCTCCACACAGTGATAACAAAAACCTACAAAACAAACAGACACACACAAAACAATTTTATATATATTGATAAGGAATTGTTCGTTTTGCACTTTAAGTGTACCACCTAGCACAGTGGGCTGTTATCATACGTTTTTGTGCATAAATTAGAGGGTGTGGTTCTCTATTGAAAGTTGACACCTGGCATTGTGTTTTAATTAAGAAAGAAATAGAACTGGATGGCCACGTCTGAGCAGAAGTCTTGAAATTTGTTACATGTGCCAAGTTCCATCAAAATAGACCACAACCGCCACCAATGGATCCCATACAAAATATAGATAAAATTTTTTTAATACTTTGTTTGTCATTCGAAGTTCCGAAAGTTATTAGTAATAATTTTTTTAGCCAAAAGAAAAAATTCCCAACTCCCATTTATTGAAAAAAAACATAGCTCGTGTGAAAGAGCGCTACATATTTTTTTTTATTGAAAATTGAGATTTTTAGAAGGTATAGATTTTGGAACATCTGTTTAACCGTTTATAATCTTATGCCTACAATATTGATTTTGAATTTTTTGATACATGATATTTATTTAAAAAATATTAAAGCCAAATAATATTACAAAAGAAAATTATACATATATCGACCTTTCTTAGTTATTACCCTTGCATGGAATTTACTTTAAATTTTTTTTAATAAAATAAAATTTTTCTAAAAAAGCACGAATTCCAGCGATTATCTACTTTAGAATAAATTTCTGAATTTAAAACCCAACCACGTATAATTTTGAATCCCCTTATAATATCTCCACTCTTTGAGAAATTATAGGGTAGATATTTTAATGAGGAAAAGGAAACACTTTGGTTGTTTATCTAACCGAAAATTCATCCAGGTGCTAACTACTTGCTGACTACTGATCCTTTGCTAAAAGTTGGGTGAATTCCTCCTGGTAAAGTAAGTCCGTAGTTTATTACCATTGTCATAGTCATTGTCCTTCGAACTTTATGCAAAAAATAGTTCGAGTACTCTTCAAGTGTACGTTAAAACCGAATTTTCATAAGAATTTTGAATAAAATATACTTTAAACAGAAATTAATTTTTTTCAGACAGATGGGGGCAAATAGTTAAATATTTCTCCATAAAAAATGCACCATTTGGTTTTTGAAATTGAGTGGTTGAAGAATGGGGGTTCTGGCACCAAAATCCCACTGTGTGCAGTTTTTCCAGAATTTCAGCTTTAAAGTTATGCATTTATGTCCACATTTCATTCTCATTATCTTTATTTTACTCTCTGCAAAGAATAAAATAAACTGTTTCCTGTTTGGTAATTTTTGTAATCTAATTTGTTGATATTAGCTAAAAGGACTATCGAGACTATTATTCAAGTTTAATTAATGAAAATAAAATGAATGACTTTGGTTCTAGGATGCTATTGCTACTGATAAAATATTTTGGTGTGCGTTATTATAACTAGATTATTGCGATGTTATCTATTTACCACATGAGGAAATCACTGATCCTTAAATGGGGTTTTTAATTTTTTTTACATCCATATAAATATTTAACTTTCCTTACAAAAATTAAACCAACTTTTTCCCCCTAAGCTTCAAGTTCTACATTATCTTTTACACTCGTATTACAAATTTCAACGTTGTTAATTTAAAAACAGTTAAGCCTGCAAGCGCTCACATATATCTTAATGCATTTGCACGTAACGTCTTGCAAATTCATGCATATGCATGTGGTTTTATTTATTCTGCTTTACTAACAAACAAAGTAAGATGAATACTTGTAAATTAATATATTTCCTGAAACATTCTAATTCTGGATAAATAAAGCCATTTGCATAAGAAAACTTAAGCATTATATAAGCAGTTCACACATACTTGCGTTTGGTATACAAGTATTTTTTAATACATTTCTTTATTCCTAAGCATACTGCTGCAAGCTATAATATTTATACATACACACTTTAATGCCGGAATATGTTATGAATTTAAATAATTAAATTTTCAATTTTCCTTAAGGAAAATTATTGCACATATAAAAGTGAAATAATTTGCATACTAGTAAAATTTGCTTTCGTAATGAGAAGATGTTAAAATCAACTCATTAATGTTATTTGTTGTTAACATATAATTATTAATATTGTTGTGCAAATGAAAAGAAAATTATGCAATTGCAGCATATGAAGGCGATTGTTTCGGCAAGGTATTAAATTTGTTAAATAAATATTTGAATGAGTTCTTGAGAAGTGTAAAATAATATCTGTATACATGTACTTGTCATGGCACACAAAGGTAGAAATATGCAGATTACTCTTTAGCCATTACCATTAACTCAAAATCAGCTTATCTCGCTTTAAAAACTTTTTCCTAAGAGTAACTGAATAAAATACAATGCAAGTCTTACTTATGATCAAATCTTTCATTTTCAATTCTTTAAAACTCATTTGCTTATGCCCACTAAAAATATATTTTACCAAACTATTATATTTTCTTTTTAAAGACCATTAAAACTTTTCTTATAAATACTCATAGTTACCACAATTTCTTTTCTTATTTATCTTAGCTTAGAAAATATATCAAATCATAAATATATCAAAGAAAATGTATACAAAAGCACAAGCAATAAGAATTGTTGCTGAGCAATAAAAAAAAACTAGTCCCACAACACACAATGGACTTGAAATTAAAAAGATAAAAATCAGACAGAGAAAATGAAGTTAAAACAAACGCAAGAAAATCTTAGGCAATAACAAGCAACATTCAAATGAAATGAAAAATGTTTTGTAATTTAGCTCTTGTATTTTGAATTCAAAGGCACAGTATGAGAAGTTATGTTTCTTCTATATTGCCAATTCTACTGGTAGTTTCTTGTTTTCTGCAAACAAATCTACTTCATGTTGTGATATTGTCATAAGTGAACAATTTAGTGTTGGCTAAAGAAAGAAAGAAAAAAGAAGAATTGCAGAAAAGGCAGTTGAGTTCGCGCGAAGACACCTGCTGTCTGCAGGCCGCTCTACTAAAGTAATTTATTGTGTGCATTTATGCACCCAGAAATTGAAGTGGAAGGGGAGGGCAGAAAAGAAACTTAATACTCTAACAAGGATAAATATAATCAATGGATTTATAGACTCTGGTTTGCTGGTCTCTCTGAAACTTAACCATCACTGCAGGCTATCACAGTTTATCTGTGGTCAGTGATTGTGAAATTAATGTCCTAATTCAGTAAGAACACTTAGGACATTTTTGTTTGAAAATACTTTTGAGTTCTTGTGTTTGAATTCTCTAAATTATTTTCTTCAAAAATGGTTGTTGTCTTTGATAATGTGAAAATAAAAGTATTATTGTCATGTTTTTAAAACATGAAAACAAAAGGTTGAAAAATATATGAAATAAATTCAGTGAAGTGCGACCCGGTAACGAAGGGTTCCTTCCGTACGGACACGAGATATGTAATTAAATACGAACTTTAGGCTATATAAAATATAGTTTTTGAATTTTTTTTCGTTTTTGACTTTTTTTAATTGTTGCTTTTTCTTTTATTTCGGCGATTTTATTAATTTTGCCGATTTTTTTTTGTTTTAGCGATTTTTTTGGTTATTTGAGTTTTTTTTCATTTTTGGCATTTTTTTAATTTTGAAATTTTTTTTCTTGTTTTGGCAATTTTTTTTCGGTTTTTGGCGTTTTTTTGAATTTGGCAATTTGTTTTTAGTTTTGGCGATTTTTTTAATTTTGGCGATTTTTTTTCATATTAACAATTATTTTCCCTTTTCATGTTTTGGCGTATTTTTATTTTTTGGGGATTTTTTCATTTAGGCGACTTTTCTTTAATTTTGGTGATTCTCGGTTTTTTCCGTTTCTTCATTTTGGCGACTTTTATAATTTAGCCGCTTTTTTAGTTTTGACACTTTATTTCTCATTTTGGCGTTTTTTCGGTTTTTGGCGTTTTCTCAATTTGGCCATTTTTTTTAATTTTGGCGATTTTTTTCTTTTTGGCGATTTTTGGCAATTTTTTCGGTTTTTGGAGCTTTTTTTCATTATGGAGATTTTTTTCATTTGGACGATTTTTTCGAATTTTGCGACTTATTTTAGTGTTAGAAATTTTTTTTAATTTTTGCGATTTTTTTCGTTTGGCGATTTTTTTTAATATTTGGCGATTTTTTTTTGGTTTCGCGATTTTATAATTTTCGGATTTTTTAGTCTAAACGTTTTTGAAAATTTCAAGAGTTTACCTCTGGTTTCCAAGATATAGCAAGTTGTCAAAATTACATAGTAAAAATTGCATTAACTGATGGACCACCCTTTAATTAATTTTTTTTTAAATTTTAGTGTTAATTGTTGTAGTCTATATAAAAATACACTAATTTTACAAATTTCAAGTGTCAATATAGTGTACGGAACCTTAAATATATGTGTTGGATATAATGTTTGGAACAAAATCATAAAGCAAATACATGAACCTTTTAGCACAGACAATAAATAACAACTGGTTTAAAGAATCACAACTGAGGCTTTTTTTCGTCCATAGACAAGACGATACAATCGTCGAACAGAATTAAGGCATAAGTCTCATATTTGGAATTATTTATGATATTTGAGATGAATTTGTTTAGTACAATATTTGTAATAAATTTGAAAGTTAAATAGTTTTGTAAAAAATTTTAAGACATTTAAGGGACTCAAAGGGTAGTGTTAACCCTTTATAACCCAACATTGTGAAAGTAATTGTATTTAAAATATTTTAAGAGCTTGTTGTTTTAGGATTTTTTTGATATTAATTTTTTTGTGGCTAAAATGGTTTAATATGGAAACGTAAGGAAGGTCAAATATGTTGGCTATAAAAACTTCAAATTAAAAAACAATTTTTCTCAGAATGTTTTAGAAATAAAAACAATAATTGACTTACACATTTTTTTTGGACAATAATATAACTTTTCAAAAAACTGCACAACGACAACATTGATTTAATAAAACTGTAGGGCTTACTTTAAATCTGGTCTGCTGTAGCAGATGCAATCCTTTATGGAAAATTCAATTTACAGTCTGAAACTAGATATTATACCAAAGTTATTGAATTGAAATAAAATTAATAATTACATTTAATAAACAGTTTTTATAGAGATTTAATGATTTGCAACATATCTGTAACACGGAGTGATAAAGGGTTAAATATCATAAAGTCATAATTTAATTTTAAAATACTTGTTTGCAAGAAAAACCAGTGGAAGAAATAATTATATTGAAATAATTTAATACATTATGACACTATAACACTTAAGACTATCGCTTGAAACCCCTCCTCCCAATTACATTCCCGTTTAGGATTAATTTTTATTTTCTCGTCACAAAAATATGTACAACATAGACTCCTACTCCTATTCCTATTCCTTGCTGAGCACATCTTATGCCTAAAATGCAGGGATAATTTCGTATGGCGATTCAATATAATAATGAGCAGACTACTGCGTAAGGGGGCAAGTGGAGGAATATTTTTTTTGGTTGCTTATACACAAACTTTCAGTTCGGTTGGTCTCCTCTTTCTGAAAAATTTTATATTTCCTCCACCGTGTTTTAGCTATTGTAGAAATAGAGAACATAAAACTATCTAGGTGCCCTTATCGCTCGGCTATCGCACTAGTCTTTTTATTAGCTTACCCAATATAAAATTTACAATAAAGTTAAAAAATTTCGGTTAATAATTTTTTTTATTAAGGCCGTTAGTGTTAAAAATAATTAAAAATTTTAATTATTATTTTTCGAACTTCATTTATTTCTATATTTATAATTTGAACGGGCTAAAGTTTTTAAAGTTTAGTTTTACACCTTTTAGCTTCCTGCACAATTAATTTTTTTTTTTACAAAAATTCCCTTCTTTCCCGTCGCATTTTCTCTAGGTTAATAGGTTTATTTTCTTTACTCCAGAAATCTTCTAGTATATTCTCTATTTTATTTTTTATATTTTCCTTTTTAATACGTTTATTTGAAACTTGTTAAGGAATATAAAAGATAGAACCATAAATTTGTCAAGACTTTTATTTCTTTTAACGCGCCTTTATAGCAAAAGGGAATATGCAATACTCACACCAGTCTAATGCTAAGGTGTAGGGTAAAGAAATAAATAATATAAAAGAAAAACATTATATCATAAAACAGGCCAAGTAATTTTTTTTGTTCAGACACTAAAAGAAAAATTTAAAAATGCAATCACTTCTTTTTGCATTAATGTTATTAATTTTTTTTTTAATAATTTTTTTAACCAAAAATTTTTCAAATGTAAAAGAATCTTGCATTCACATTTCTATTAATCCATGTAATTTTTCATATATTCAGTGTTAATTGTAAGAGAAAAATCATGTAATTACTGCTATGAACATTATATGATGATTGTAACACCAAATGTTATGTTATATATTTTGCTTGAAATATATAAATATATATGAAATAATATACAACCACACAAACTCATAGGCCAATGTGGATGAAAGATACGAGCAATAATAATAGTGGTAGCTTTTCTGGCAAATGCGTCAAAGAAGGGAACATTTCGATTAAAACCAAAACAAAGTTTCCAAAATTGCTTTAGTTTATTATTCATTTTTGAAATTAAACAAACGTGAGAGTTTCAACGCATTTCTCTCTCTCTTATAAAATTGGTGTACTTTGTATGATAAACAAAAACTAATTTTTACATTTATGCAGTTTTGTTTTTATTTTCCATGTAAGTATCGCCAAGTCGACACGTATTCCAGAATAGACACCGATAATAGCGAAATGCTCTATTGTATACGCACATACACACAAACTAACATAACGAATTGTAATACAAACTAATAACTTCATCGAAAGCTATTATTAAAAAAACTGTTGAATGTGCTGCGATTTTTTAGATGTTGCTAACATTATTCTGGAAGTTTTATGTTGAGTAAAATAAAGGTTTATGCATCTGTTAAATAGTCGTTTGAGTTAATTTGAGTCAGTTTACTGTTGTACAAAGAACATTCAATCAGTCGAGTTAATTTTTTTGTAAACAACAGCGAACGTAACATTGTGGTATTCCAGCAGTGTTTTATTTAACATTGTTTATCATAAATGTTCTTAATATCAGTACTGATTGGATAAAAATTGTACACTGGGAATTTTTATTTAATTAAAAATTTTCGAACCTACAAAAATAACAATTTCGAGAGATAAAAACGTAACAACATATCCATGTTATATATTTCTCATTTCGAGTTAAAGATGTCAAATTGTTATATTTTAACTGCTCTTATTCATAAAAAATAATTTGGTTTTATTACGGGTTTATAAAACAAATTTTTTATGGAGAACTGTTTTGTAAGCTGTAAGTCTTTTTTAAAAAGGTATAAGAAATTTTTTAAAAACACGGACGCACGTAGATAATTTTTTTCCTAAAACAACAACACATGTTTTAACTTTTTAGGATTCCGTACACCAAAAATTCTCCCTACGATGTCCATCTGTCCGTCTATTTGTCTGTCTGTCACAGGCTGTTCTCTCAAGAACCCTAAAAGCTGCGGACCTGAAATTTTAACTTTGGTCGCTATAACAACAAATATATAAAAGTATATAGGTTTGTTGAAAAAAATAATATTTTTGAACATGCGCTATTATTCATGGCAACCACTAAATTCTATAAGGGCTTAACCATTTTAATATATAAATTTTTTATGATTTTCTTAAAAAAAGCATTATAGTTTTTCATTTCACATTTTCATAATGCATTTTGTAACATTAATAAAACTTAAAACATAAATGTATTCAAGTTTTTAATTTTATCAGCATAATAGTGCGTTTACATTTAAGCAAAATCTAGTACTTACGAGATTTCCGGTAAAATCTAGTAGATTTCCCATACAAAACAGAGTTTACTTCGTCACTAGATTTAGTCAAAATCTACTTTAACGCTGATACAACTATGGGTTTTCTCAAATTTGTGCAAAAAAGTCAACCTGTGTACTTAAAAAGTTGTGTGAATTGGCTTCATACCAGATTTTGGTTGTAGATTTGGAACATTTTCAATTAATGAGTCTTGTTCTGTTTAAACAAATCTTGATTAATGTCAAAACAAAAAGTTACTGTAAACGGTATAGATTTTCAAAGAGATTTTAATGCTAATTTCGTTGATTTTGTACAGTTGTCAATGCTCTATAATATTTATTTACTTACACTCTTATTTATAAAATTAAATAAGGCATTTTAAAACAAATTCTCATAAAAAAATTTGCTTAAAAAGACTTTATAAAGCCTTAATAATTTTTATAAATAAGGCTATTAATGTTTTAAATAAAACTAGTTATCCCAATATGAATTGTTTTTCTCTCAGTGCTTGCTAACAGCATTTCTCATGTACAATAAACATATAGTTTATGAGAAAATCCACAGGCCAGGAAACGAGCGAGTATGTGCATAATATAAATATAAATTATCCTTACAAATACTTTTACTCAAACTTCCACACACACACATACACTTAAAACAAGGAAGTATGGTGATAGGAGCCCATGACTGGGTATAACGTTCTTAAGAGGTTTTTTTTGCCTTAATATTTTTTATTTTAACAAGAGCGTTATTTATACATTGACATGAAATTTTACAATCGTTAATTTCAAATAACAGCAAAGATATTTGAAAAGGGGTTTTTAAACAATTTTTATTATTTATTTAAAGCTTTAAATGTCTATATAGATTTTGGTTCTTTGACGGTATTTCCTGATGCATTAAACACATTCACCACAGCAAGCTACCGACTACCAAATGTCAAGGATAGAGTAAATATGTTTATATAAGAATGATTCTTTTGAAGACAGCAAGGCAACAGGTCGACAGGTTGCTGTCTAGGCTGATGTTGTTGTTGAACTAAAATTAAACTAATTTCTATTTCTTCGGCTACAATGAGCAAATGCAGTGTTGCCAGTACAATACAAAATGTTGAATGAATGATATCGTACAATTATTTCATATTATTTACCAGAAACAATATTCAAAAATTTATGTAAAGAATAAATTGATTCATTTTTGTACTTTTAGGTGAATTAAGTAAATTTTAAAAGAGTAATTAATTTATATAAATGCAAAATATATGAAAGTGGCAATAATGAATTATAATTTTTTTGTACTTGAATATCAATTGCAGATGGTGCTGCTGTCGTCTCTAAAAGAGTTAAATAGCTGTGTACGAGGCGACAAATGCTGCTAGCGACATTTTAAGTCGTGTTTTTATGTAGCCTGCTGTGGTGAATGTTTTAAATGCATAATCTTTAAAATATTTTGTTTATTTTAATCAGAAATAATTTTTAGTCAGGCTTAAGTTCAGTAATTTCAATTCTTATTGAATGAACTATTTTTTTTAATTAAAGTGAGTTTTTAAAGAAGACAAGAAAAATTAAACTTAGACTTTATTAACTGGGCGAAATACCGATAGTTTTCTGTGCAGCCACGCACTTCATTAGCACCCTAGTCTATCTACTTGGGTAGAGATTCTTATTAACATCAGCTATGTAACTTAAATTTTCTATGAAACGGAATATGAGAAATGATTGTTGTGTATACAATTGATTTACCTTTGGTAAACACATTTATAAGTATCACTATTAGTTTTTATTTTGTTTATTAAATTTTATACAAAAGGTGAATGAATTTTGACTCCATTTAAGCAAATTCACCACAGTATATATTTTTACAAGAATTATATAAGTGAGGCCAGGGTTCTGACTGCCACCCTTAAATAAACTAGTCTAGGAGGCCAATACTGCAATAAGCGCCTTGAGAAATCTTATTATTATTTTTTTTTGGTTGGTGGGGAAGGGTGGTGCAAGGGGGATTAAGAACCCTAAAACAATATTGGACTAAATATACCAAAAATATTTTATTGAAAAATAAAACGTTTTTCTATAAAAAAACTTCTATTTTATGAAAATCACGAGGTTATTTAACTTCCCTTGACGTTTTAATGATTAGTGGTACTTTGGTTGAATTATTTGTAGCAACAGGTGTCATGAGAGTTCACTTATTGTCTAAAGGTACGGTCACACTTGTCAAACATTTGCCCAAAAACCGTAACCACTATTCAATTCAGAGAAAAGTTTGTCAATTTAAAGAGTAGCCAATAATATTGCGTTCTATAATATTGTCTATTAGATGTGTTCGAAACTGTTTAATTTGATAAACAAGTGTCTGGATTAAAACTTTTTTCATTAGTGTTTGTTGGTTACGCTTTTTTGGGCAAATGTTTGACAAGTCTAACCGTAGCTTAATACTCGTATAATTTTAAATGTTTATTCTTTTAAAATTAATCAATATGCAAATTTATTGCAAATAAATTTATATAAATTTATTTAAAAAAGAAAAATTCGCTTATTTGCCTCGCAGCATTTTCATTCTTTTTATTAATATTTCAGAAATTTCAAGAGCAAATTACGATTCTTAGCTTAACAATATTAGTTTGCTTTTTGAAGCTTTTACCCAATTTTGGTTAAGCATTTTTTTTTTGATTATTAGTATCCTTTTTTAAAACTTTTTCTTATGCTTTGCAATTGAAAGTGAAACTGAAACTTTTCAAAGAATGCCTTCCCTAGGGTAACTAAAAATACATTTGGTTTCTATTCTATTTGTGACAAACAAGTATGAATGGACTTAAAGTTTAATGTTGTTTTAATATCAACGTATTTTGTTTAAAAGCCAATTATATCCTTTCTGAGTCTATTCTGCTGAGTTTTCCCTTTATTGAAGCTTACACATACATTTGTATATATGCATGCATATGTAAAATATACTTTAAAGAAGTAAGTAAGTATTTTCTATACACATTAATGTAAAAATGTTCTTTCAAACACTCACTCACATGAACACTAACACAGCACACAAATTACTTCCAGATACGGCTGTTCCCTGTCAAAATTGTCGATTGCCAATTAGCTTTGCACACATAAACATTTTTCACAAAGAAAAAAAGTAACTTTGTAGTACTTTCATCTCCGATATTATGTGTATGGTCTGTATAGGAGATGTTTGAATTTTTCTATTGCTTTATTTGTTTGTCTTCTTCTCTATGGAGTTGTGTTAGAGCATCTGGTTGGCAAGTTTGTTCTGTGCCGGCTCATGTTGTTGTGTCAAGTGGCAAATAAGAGTATGCCTGTAGCTGGGCAAATATTCAAACAACTAATAGCCTTTAAGGCCAGCACACTATGCTAGATCTGATTAATGATTTTGATATTTAAGTTTTGCCATACAATTGCAATTTGTTTTTAAAATTCTATGACTTGCTTAGGAGTTTTTAAATTCTTCGTTAAGTTGTTATTCTTTGTAATTATTTAAACAAAAAATTACTTATTGATAGTCAAGTACCTCTAAATAAATTTCGTTGCTGCTTAAGCAACTTATCAGTATATCAGTAGACTTCATACAGAATTTAAATAAAATCAGTAAAGTGCGACTTTGACGAAGAGTTTCTATAAATAAATTAGCCTATATAATCAAAAATCTTACCTGATGTAGAAATTTTTACAGTCTCGTAAGTACCCGGTAAACTTTTTGTAGGTTTTTGGGGATTTTTTTTAGAGTCGGCGCTTTATCTTATTTTCAGTGCTTTGTTTTGACGCTCTCTTTCGTTTTTACACTTTTTTCGGTTTTTGACACTTTTTTTAATTTTGGCGTTAATTTTAGTTTTGGCGATTTTTTTTTGGGGTTTTTGGGGATTTATTGTTTAGAAATTTTTTTTGCTCGTTTTAGTGATTTATTTTAGTTTTGCGTAGCTTTAGCGTTTTTTGTTTGTTTTGGCGTTTTTTCGCTTATTGGCGATTTTATTTAGTTGTAAAGATTTTTAGTTGTGGCATTTTTATTGTTTTGGCAATTTTTCTTCTCTTTTGGTATATTTTTTTGCGTTTTTGTTCAGTTTTATTATTTTTTTTATGTTGGTAAAATTTGTGGTTTTTGCCGATTTATTTTAGCCTTCGACCTTTGGCGTTTTCGTTAAGTTTTGGCGTTTTTTTGGCGATTTATTTTATTTATAAGATTTTCTTACTTTTGGCATTTTTTTCTTTTCAAGGATTAAAAAAACAAACACAACCCGCAAAGCGATTAGCTTTTCTGCAGAAAACACCCAGAATCTATGGTGGGAATCGAACACGCAACCTCTGGACTGAGAGGCTAGCATCACTACCACTCAGCCACAGGTGCACAGGGGCACCCGGTTTTTGTTTGATTTGGCGTTTTTTTATGTTAAATTTTGGCTTTTTTTTGTTTTGGCGATTATTTCGGTTTTATGCAATTTTTTTGGTTTTCGTGACATTATTTATTTTGAAATTTTTTTCGTGTTGACGACTTTTTTTTGGTTTTTGTCGTTTTTTTAGTTTTGACGCTTTTTCTTAGTTTTGGTGTTTTTTTCGTTTAAGTGACTTTTTTCGGTTTTTGGCGCTTTTCTGTTAGTTGAGTCATTTTTAAGATTTTGTTTTTTCTATTCTTTCAATTTATTTTATTTTTAGAGATTTTGTTTAAGTTTAAGCGTTATTGTTTTTTTGAGATTTGTCCTGTTCTGGCGATTATTGAATTTCTGGATTTTTTAGTTTTTTGTTCTCATACTGCATAATTTTTGATAAAAAACATTCAGTGGCTTGCAAACGTTGTTCGTTAGTTAATCTAATTGTGATAAAATATAGTGAAAACTCACTTTAAAAAAAACTCACCCTTTATTTGCGAAAATATTTCATTAGAGCTTAAATTAGTCTGTAATTTTGTAATTTCTCCAAGCGTACACAAGTTGCAATTATGATTTGATGCTCACACATAAGACTAAAATTTAACTGGAAATAAATTTCATTTTATGCGTTTTTCAAGTTTCAACATTATTCAAAGCTTGATAACTGAGGCTCATATTTATGAATATAGGGGTGAATGTTTACTTTGAATAACAATACTTTTATGGCTGATTTCAAACAAAATTGCCTATTGGAAATCTTCCTTATATTGTTTTCATTGATTTCTACATAAAAATATGCATTACAGATTTTTTTCTTGGTTAGATATTTCGTAATATTTTAAAACTACTCGTGCGGTTATTTTTTATTAATAAATATATTTTAATATAATATAATATTTAATATCTTTTTTTAATAATAATGTCGTTGTGTCAATGCAGAATTCAATGTAATGACTTTCCCATTATGTTTATATTTCAATGTTTTAGGGCGTATGAGTGACATTTTATTATTTCATGATATAAATTACTCATACGGTGTACTAAGCACACAAGAAAAGAATGGTTGAATCATTTTGCAAAATTATATTTTAAGCTAATTTCACTTTTTATTTGAAAAAAAAATATATAGAAATATATATTAAATATTTAAAACTTTTTTTTGCACTTAGAAACGTGAATCAAGAGTGCCTTCTAATTATTTTGCCTTTTTTACGAAACATGGATCTTCTTAGACCCCGTAGTTTGGTAAAACTTATTGCATCTTTTATTAACAAAATAATATTTTTTTTCATTAAATTTCTTACACTCAATTTAAATATTAGTTGCTTTTGAATTTTATTTGTATGTGTGTACTTATAGGGTTCCTATTGAAATTTCTGCATTTCTAGTACCAGTTAAAATAAATTTTCAATAACTGAAGACTGAAATCACAAAATGATTTCTTCCTTACCTTTTTGCAACATCTCAGTTGCCATGGTTTTGTTCTGCTGATGTTTTATTTTCTTTCAATCTGTTGTATAGTTTTCTTGTGAAATGCAGTAACAAGCAAAAAAAAAGAAATAGTTTTTTTCTTTTCACTAAACGTTACATGTTAATGCAAAAAGAGTTGTTGGGAAGACTGTATGTTACATTTGTAAAAGTAGATTAAGTTCATGTCAATGTATTAAACATTTCTAAGCTGCACACACAAAAGTAATTGGTAGTGGTATGAGTGTGTTTTTGTAAGTGATTTTTTGCCTGCCATGTTAACTTCCAATTTCATAAATTGCAATTTGCGTCAATAAAATGTGCTGAGGCAAGGTTTGACAATAATTTGCATTGAAGTGGCTTGAATATTTATTGCACTGCCACTTCTTTTTTTCCATTCAAATGAAAAGCAAATGGAGTGCAGACGTTTTTCTTGGCTTCTTTTGGTTTTTATATAAAATACTAGCAAGCATGCAGTTGCCAGAAAATTAGAATCTAAGAAGACACTAATTGAAAAATTATGACAAAATATGATTCAATCTTTAAAGCTTGTTTGTGTAAAGTATTCATAGAAAAATTTAATGTCTCTCTCAAAAGTTTATTTTGAAATCTATTAAGGATTTTTTAAAACTAATTACTAAAAAACATTTACAGTTACCAAAAAAAGAAAATATTAGCAAAAATGAATTAACTAAGCAGGACTACTCGAAAAAATTTAACTTATCATAAAATTTCTTTCGAAACTCAACAAATTATTTAATTGTGTCATTTTTTGATCAAATGGAAAGAAGAATTACTGACTGAGATTTATCTTTTTCAGTTGATAAAATTCCCCAAAAATGTTTGTTTATAAGACGACAGTAAATTTTAAGCCTTGAAAGTGTTCAAAAGGCTAATGCTTAATCCTTGAAATATTTCTCGTTGTTTAAAGTAAAATTCAATTTATGTATTAATAGCCCTCTGGTCATGAGCCTAAAGCTCTGTTTTCTTCTTTTTACCTTAGTAATTTCATTATTTAGTAGTATTTGTGAAGACAGGAAAACAATAATGTCAACTATTTAATACAAATATAGGTACATACACATGCACATACAGACACTTTCCTTCAGCTTATAAAGCAAACAAACCAAGCATTCGAAATAATTTGGTTATAATTGCCAATATCTGATCATGCAAATAAATAAACATCATTCATGGCCACCTCAATGCAAAACATAATCACAAGAGCACAACAACCACACATACACACATACTCACATTTCGGTATTATACCCGGTATCTTCCAGTTTTAAATAATAATTCAAGATATTTTCTGATGTTTTTCAATGTCGTTCCTGAATAATTTATTTTTCATTATTTTTTATATACACAGCAAAAAGTATTCAGCAATTAATGCTTTCACTTAAAAATTAAATTGATTCAATTAAATTCTTAGTTGTATTATTTAATTTGAGTAGAAAAACTTAATTAATATTGCCAAATTGTTTTTAGGTGAAAATTTAATTAATATTTTAAATATTTTAATTGATATTACAAAATTATTCATATATCTTCTTTGTGTGCAAACACATAACATATAAAATCAATAAGTATTAAAAAAAGAACTAACTAACACACGATACCCATCTTATCAACAGTTATGCAAAGTATAAAACATTTCTACCACACTGGCAGCATCTAATTCTTGTAAATTTTACCACACATTCCACATCAACCAATTCACACACCCAAAAATTCACCGTGGAGATATTCTAGTAAATATTCAAACATTCACAATAGCCCAATTCACAATCTTGATCGAATGGTTTTGCATCGTACCCAGTGCTGCCAGAGTGATGATTTTAACATATATTTGATGATTTTTGGACAAAAATATGTTTTCATGATTTTTTTTCTCGAATGATGATTCTTGATTTAGCAAAATTTTAAAATTTTCAGTAGAGCTGAAAAACTGTTTGTGGTCACACTAACAATTTGATTATTTTAACCTCGAATACAGGTTGAAATCAAAATACAATACCTTTTTATGAAAATATACGATACATTTCTCTGTATACTTTTGTATTTACTTAAAATAATACATTTCTGGTTATATAAAGGTAGTTACAACACTATAACAAAAATGATCTTAACTGTGGTTTTCGAGATGAAAGAGTAATCGGAATACGTTGAAATTCTTACAGTTGATAGATATTTATAGATGTTGTTAGTTGGAAAAAATTAATATATAAAAATTTTGTGTTAATACACTCTTGTTGACAAGTGCGATATGTATGTACAATTTTCTTTGCTGTTCTACAATAGGTCTGTTTGTTTACACCAAAATTTTTGCAGTTTTGTACTGGATTTAAATGAAATGCTTCGTTTACACATAAATTTGCAAAAGAGAGAGTATCAATTGAGAGATTAAATTAACAGTTGTTGACTAAAAGTCTGCAAATTTTTTCTGGACCAATGTTTGCCACTGCAAACAAGTAGATGAGAAAAACATATGTTTCAATAAAATGAACAAGCAAAAGAAAGCAAAAAAAGTGCAAAATTTTTATTAAAATCATTTAAAAAAGAAAAACTGAATTAAAATTGCTACAAAAGCTGAAAATAATTAATAATAAAATGTATGATATTGTGACAAGATGACGCTTCCACCAGTACAAGTGTGGAACAGTAGGGTTCAGACTCAGTTAGCCGACTGTAATGGAATGTTTATCAATAGGTTTTGTGTTAAAAGCATTATTTACAAAACTAATAAGGCTTTATAAAGGAGTTTTAAAACAAATTTTCATGAAATATTTTTCTTAAAAAGCCTTAATAATTTTTATAAATAAGGCTGAAAGAAAAGAGTTTTGTAACAGCTTGTTATATATTGATTTCATTCACTTTTCTTGTGCCTTACATACACAAAAATTAATCATTTCTTTTTGGGATATACAACAAGAAATTTGTTTTTTTAGCCGCGTCTCCGTATACATAAAAAGCGGTTCAAAACTGGTTGAACAATCAAACCCGATATGAAAATTACCTCAACCAGCCCTAAAATGTGTTTTTCTTAGAAAATATCCGTTTCGAATCAAATAAAAAATATCCTATATTTCATGCTGGTAATGTAGCTTTCAACTGGTAAAATAATTTTTAAAAGTCATAAAAAAAATAAAAGAAAACCAAGTTCCGAACTGGATAAAATATAGCATATTTTTTGAATCTAGTAATGTTGCTTTATATTGGCCAAAGAACTTTAAAAATCGGTTTAGTGGTTTGGGCGTGAAAGCGTATCAAACAAACAAACTCACTTTCACATTTATAATACTCGTATTAACAGGGATGTCAAATTTTTTCACTTATTTTATTGGACTTGTGATGATTTTTTCTTCAAAATATGATATTCTTTCCGACAAAAATGATGATTTTCTTAGCAAAGCTCTTGGCAGCCCTGATCGTACCATGTGCAACATGGTGTAATAAATTAATACTCACCACTTAACAATTTTTAGTGGTTAGTATCAATTTCTGCTTGAATTCAGAAACTGTAAAGAACTTCTAACAAAAATGTTCGTGGGGAATTCTCACACGCTCCTCAATACTATTTGGTATTTGTCAAAATTATTATTTGCATAAATATTCGTGGAAATTTTAAAGCATAAACATGATACTAAAAACCACAATTAAAACAAAAACGGAAGCAGCAAATAAAGGTAATTAGATATACATTTACAAATACACACACACCCACACGCACGTTAATTGACTTATTCACATATACAGGCAAATCCCGGTATAACGAATCTCGCCTTTAACGAAAATCCGATATAACGAACGTCAAATTTTTTTACATTAACAACCTTATATAGCGAATACTAGCCTAATTTTATACTGGATGTAACGAATGATGAAGAAAAATTCGGAAACTAAAAATCAAAAACTGGCTAGGAACATATATCTAAGATTTTGTTCTACTTTTTATAGCGAATATTTTGATAAATGTGTGCTCTGTATAAGGAACCGCAAAAAATATTAAACAAAATCTACAGCAGCAAAGTAAATGCAAAAAAAGTTGATTCCGGTAGTTTGTATCTTTTGGCTTATTTGAAAATAAATTACCCTCATTATTTTTTCTTTGTATTTGATCATGTTTACTAAAATAACAATTGAAAATTTTTTTTCGATATAACGAATTTTTCGGTATAACGAATGGGCCTGGCATTATATCGTTCGTTATACCGGGATTTGCCTGTACATTTGCATTCGCTTTGCTACATTAGGCTTGTGTTCTAATTAATTTTACTAGCATCATGATAACAACAAATGTTACTGATTTAAGCTGAAGCATTATTAAATTATCATGAATTATGTATGTATGTAGTTGTTTTGTTCAATATTAACTAAAATAATTGACAATTTTATTATGCCAAACAATAGGGCTGCTGGATATTTACATAGACATACACGCACACATATACTTCTAATATGCAGAAGAGAAACACAAACCAAGCCAGATATGTTCACATCATTGTTGCCCAAGAATTATTAAGAGAGAGAGACTTCATTAGTTTCTTGAATCCTTTAGTTTCCTGAATCACTGACACAAATGCTTTTTATTTTTATATTTTATTTTTGCAGTAAAATGAATAGTGCTCGAATCATTTCACCAGCCCTGTTATGATTTATAAACAAGTAAAACAGCAAATTCTTTCCAGGGGGAATAGTTTGACAAACAATACAATATTCAATCCCGGCTTTTTCCATAAATGTATATGTTATTGAAGAAAAGGATGAAAATATGTATGTACAGGGTGGCCCAGAAAGACCGAAGTGGTGTGAATTCCTTATAACTTTTTTATTATAATTTTTTTTTTCTTTTCTTTTCAGTATTTTGTAAAGAAGACTTGGATAATTTATAATGGAGCAATACACAATTGAACAACGTGCCCAAATTGTTGAAATTTACTTTTCAAATCAACGGTCCATTGTGTTGACTCAGCAATTTCTCGAAACAGCAATTTTAATTGGCCTCCGCGTTCCCCGGATTTAACCGCTCCAGACTGTTTTCTTTGGGGCTATTTAAAAGGAAAAGTTTATGTTAATAAGCCTAGGACTATTGAGGAGTTAAAAACCAATATTCGAGAAGAAATTAACAACATACCACCGGAAGTTTTGCGAAAGGTCATGGAAAATGTGTTGAAATTGTGTGAAAGAGCACATTTGTGCGAAGCAGAATATGGCCACCACTTGCGGGATATCATTTTTAATAACTAATCCAAAAATATTCCCCATAAATTTAATGTATTTTAAAAAAAAAATATTAAAAAAATATCTCTTAAATAAAAAGTTATAAGCAATTCACACCACTTCGGTCTTTCTGGGCCACCCTGTACATATAAATGTACGTAACTATAAAACTATTTGTTTTTATGATTGAGTATCCAGCACAAACTTCCGCATTGTTTCATTGCAGTACTCGCAGTGTGTAACTTTGAAACTGTTGCCAAAAAAAAGCAGACACAGCAAGCAGAATGTCAAATAGAAAATGTGCTGAGAGCGTAAGGTATACATAAACCAAATAGCAAGATTATAACAGTATGCTTACATGCCCACATACATACATTCATAGTAAAACTATACTATAATGATATAATAATATACTATAATGTACTATAATGAATAAAACTTAAGTGAATTTTTCTAAAGAGACCATTTTATCTCATAAGAAAAAATGTCCATAGCCTGGGTTTCATGTTCGCATGTATGTATATACATGTGCTTCGTTCTGCCTGCTTTTCCGAGCGACTACTGTTGCCAAAGTCAACACAATTGATAAATTTTCATTTGATTTTAGGTTTATTATAGTTCATTTATTTGAAAAATTTAAGTTTCTATAGATGAAGAAAACAACAATAAAATAT
This sequence comes from Tachina fera, assembly GCA_905220375.1. Lineage (NCBI taxonomy): Eukaryota > Metazoa > Arthropoda > Insecta > Diptera > Tachinidae > Tachina > Tachina fera. The sequence continues at coordinate 186,963,324 of LR999963.1, forward strand.
TTGTGAGCTTTTGGTTCATTTGAGAGGAAATTATTTTATTGTTTAATATTTGATTTGTTTTGTTTTATTTTCTATATTTTTTTCAGTTAAAATTGTCATATTGTGATATATTTGTTTATGTCACAATTTGTGTGTAATTTGAGTTTAAATGAAGCACAATGATACACTAAATCAGATATTCAGTTTGTCTGCTATAAGTAAAATATTTAAAGAAATAATCATTATTCTTTACACTGAAGAAAAAAATTACTTAAAAATTTTTACAATTTATTCTTTTAAATAATATATTTTTTAATTATAAAATAGCATGAAGGTAGCAGAGCTGTAAAAAAATGAAATCAATTGCAATTGCAATCACATTGATTTCAGCCATACTGATTTCATTCTTTTGATTTCATAATGATTTCGGATTTCAAAATGAAATCATTACAAGATTGCAATCTTTCGTGATTGCAATAATTTTGAAATCAATTTTTAGAAATCATTGATTGCAATCAATTTAATTGCAATCAAATTTTGTTTTTCAATTAATTTGCTGAAATTAAATCTAAAGGGCATTCTATAAAATATTGAAGAGTGCTTACAGAGGTTGAGTTTAAGCTTGCGGTTTTGACCTTTGTGTCCTGACCCTCCATAGCATTAGTGGAAAGCCTCAAATTTTAGTGGAAACCACCAAATTTGTGGTGGAAACCAACAAATTCTAATGCAGAGTCCGCTTCATTTTAATTCAATTTTCCTTCTTTTAGTGGTTGTTGGTTTTTCATCCAAAATGTTTCTTGGACTATAACTTGGATCTTCCTCACAATCATCGAATGAAAAATCACCAAAAACTTCTGACATTCTGATCGAAATTTTTCGTTTAATTTGTTCACTTTTAACAATGAATATTATTAGCAATTTGACACTTGAGTCAATTACGACGGTAAAAAAAATTCCCGTAAAATAGATTATATTATAAAATATTTAAAACTTATCGGATTGCAGTTAAAAATTATGTCCAGTAATTTTAAAAGATTTTTCAAACAAAAATTACCATTATTGGCAATTCAAAATTATCACAATCAGATTTATTTCTAGAAGAAGGAGTTTTGTTTAGGAGAACGATTATTTTGATTTTGATATAATTTTGATTGCAGTTAAGATTTAATTGCAATCAAATTAATTGCAATAAAATGAAATCATGAAATCAATTTACGGTTTTGATTGCAATCAAAAAATTAGATCACATTGACGTGAAATCAAGTGATTGCAATCTTTTACAGCTCTGGACGGTAGTAAAGTCCTTATCCCTTTTAAATAATTGCAGCCAAAACAATCTCAAATTTTCTCACAATACGCTCTAAATAATTATCATATTGAATTAAATGTTAATTCAAAATGATGATGATTGATGATTTACCAAACAATTATTTGAAATTATAACTTAATTTCTTTCAAATAATGTGATTTTTTAATTATAAAAATAAATTGTAGGATAGTCCTTAATATATCTTAGGAACTGAAAATCTTTGAAACTTTATTTTTATGTTTATTTATTAAAGTTCGTAATTCCTAGCTAAATAAAATTCTCACGAGTACAGTTTTAATTTCATTTCAACGCTTTATTTACATAACACTGTTATTCGCTGCATTTACTCAACAGATCATATTATTCATAATGTTAAATAATTTTCTGCTAAGTCACCACGGTACTCATTTAACTGTAGTCAAGGCAAAACTGTTTGAATTAGCTGATGCCAACACATTTTTTTTATTCACCATACATGACCTGTGGAGTCTGTTGTTGACACTTAACGTCCTTGGCCGTTAAAATTTGCCTTTAAGTTTACGTACAGATCTGTTATATCACCACTTGCTGCTTGGCCACCTCAATTCACCACCTAGAGGATTGTAGGATTAGCTAAATGGTGAACAACAGTGTCACCATGTGCATCAACCGTTTTGCAATAGAATTTTTGTTTATGTGTTCTGAATTTTTAACAATTCCCGTAGATTTTTTTCCCTATTCCTTTTTAAATTAAAAAAAAAAATTTTTTTTTGCTAATTTTATTGCAAACTCAACAACAAATAAATATATTTAGATCTTTATGAAAATTATTTTTTTTAAGCGTGTGAATTTATTATATTTTTGCTTACACTCTTCTAGGAGTTTTCTGCATCAGCAAATCGTAAGGGGGTCGCGTGGAGGGTATTCAGTGAAAATTCAAAGCAACTACATGTATAATTTTTTTTTTGTTTTTCAAGTGTCATCTAGTGTGATAAATGATTTGATTTCAATTCGTTTAAGTTTGTAACGAGGCAGGGGCATAATTTGACGACAGCATATAAGATTTCTTGAGCTAATGATCATCTATTGTATACTCTTTCATTATGTCATATTAATCATTCATTTGTGTCTTCATAAAATCAAAATTATCTTTACTTTTTTTAGCGACTTTAAATGATATCTTTTTATTCTCAGAATGTTAGCGTGTTTGTTTGTGTATGCATGTATTTGTATTTTTATATGTCAAATGTATGTATGTGTTAGTGTTTATTTTCAATGAGTTTATTTGTGAATGCTAATACTGTTAGTGTGAAACGTAAGGGCAGGGAGCTGAAGAAAGCAATCAAGTAGCTTTCAATCAAATGAAATGAAATCACTTGAAAGACGACACAGGCTGTCTTTGAAAGCATTTTTCATCAGTCTAATGTTTTCGAATTAAGTGACACTTTTGTATGAAATTGAGAACAGAAATTGCAATTTAATGAAATGACACAATTTAAAATGTTTAATAAATTTATTGTTTTAAAAATTTATAAGAATTTATTTGTAAGTAGGACTTTTAGGAAAAATTATATTTGTTTTAGATGTCTCAAGCAAAAAAAAAACAAAAATCAATATAATAATAAGTTCAGTATGGTTGCTGTGAAAATTTTACATGAATCAATTAATAAAAAATAATTTTGCTACATTGACCATAAGAATGGATGCTATCGTGAATATATAGCCGAAATACAGCAAATTGGTTGCTGATGGAAAATTTCAAAAAAAAAATACTGTCCTGCCGGTAATTTCGTTGATATTTTATTTATTATTAATGACATATTTCCTTTTTTAAACTAAATAAACACGCAGCTATTGTTTTTCTTGGAAAAAACTAATTTTTTTCAAACTGAAGCCTTTTATTTGAAGAGGCTTTGTAATACACCTGAAAAAAGCTTTCTATATTATACTTATATCTATATTATATTTCAAATTTTTACATCTTATTTTTTAAATGCCTTGGCTTTTCTTAAACTTCTTTTTTAACCTCTCAAATGCACTTAATACATGCATATATGTTAGAAAATGCGCACACTGATGCAAATCATGTGCCAGCACATTTGTTGTCAGTATGTCAGTAAAAATGATGTTTCTTTGTCTGCCTGCCAGCCTACCAGCCTGCCTGCTCGTCTGTCTATATGCTTGCATCTCATCTCGATGTTGAACATTTTCAACAGCGTTATCTATTGAAGCAAATTGCAACAATTACAACTGGTAACACACATGAAACTGAAATAATGTTGATGCCTCATTGAACTAAACGATGACGAAGAAATGAAAGTCACCATCAATACACAGACTTCTAGTTTATTGTTCCAAGAAAAAAATCAATAGACGTACAAACTAACAAAGACATCTCTATTAATAGAGAAAGAAAGGCATGTTTGATTGAATGGGTATCGATGATTTTGAGGCATAATGTTGGTTGTTCCCACATGTCGTTGGGAAAAAATAAAAAAGGAATGAAAGTTTCATTTCATTTCAAAAAAGCAAGTAAATATTTTGAATTGATTTAAACTAAGATTTAAGTTATGAGAAGAATAGGAAAGGATTTAAATTAGTATTTTTTATACCTTCTTACTAAGTTATTTACTGTGGCGATATTGGACCTTTTTGCATTTCATAAGACCATATCTGGAGGTGTAAGTTTTTTATGCAAACGTACATGGCTTGGCTATTAAATATATTATGTTGCAAAATTTGCTCAACTAATACTGACAATAGTCGGCAAATGACTATATAATAATGATGCAAATAAAAAGATATTCTATAGCAATATCCCAGTTAACATTTTTGTTCCAACGAAATCGCTAAATCAAACTATTTTGAATCGCATGCAGCAGGCTGAATATCTTATTATTTTATTGAAATTTTAAAGTTTTCTATAGAAATTTTTTCATAATATAAGTGGAATAATAATAATTCTAATGACTGATAATGAAAGTTTACACCTAAATATAATTGAAAGATGGCACAGAAATTCCTTCCCATCTCTTTGGCAGACTATTGTGGCAAATCAGCAGCTAAAACTTTGAAACTCTTGCTGCATAGAAAACATCGAATACGTTCAATATATTTTTGAGTTTTAATCATATTTTTTAATCCAAAAAAATTAGTAAAACACTTATTAATATCTTATTCACATTACACATAATAATACAGAATCTTTCTTCTGATAAAGACTTTCAAATCCAGACAGTTGATAGTTGTTGTATTGTTCAATATTATTTAATTTAGTTTGCAAAATTTTCATGAACGATATTAGCGCTAAGCAATTTCAATGATTGGTTGAATATAAATCTTTTTAAAAAATTATTAAGCCCACTTCAAAAAATAAGCACCAAAAATTTAAAAAATAGCTTAAATTCAAAAAAAGAAAAAAGTTATAAGAGTTGATTTATGGCAAAAGGTTTTTATTTGATTAGAAACCTTTCGGATTATTATTATTCTGAAAATTTATTATATTGCCAAGGGAAAAAAATGATTATTTTGCCAATGTTTTATGGCAGCTGTGCAGTTTATCAACTGCAACAAACTGTGTTCACTGGGTTGCTGCCTTATGCATACAATAGACATGCAAATAAACCTTCACACATACAGACACATAGATTTCTTTTAGAAAGAGTAACAGAAAGAAATATATTTAGACAGAGGGGCTTAACATATCGCAAGAATAATTTTCGTTTTATGATTCTTTTCTAAACAATTTTTTTTATTCCAACCAGAAAGTGGTATTATTTTTTGTTTTTTCATTTAATACTTGTGCATTTATTTTTAAAGTGGCTTAAGTCTAAAGTTTTGTTAAGCAAATATAAATTATTAAATTTCCAATTATTAATTATTTTTATTTTAAAATAAATTGATAACTTCAAACAATTCTTAAATTCACAAGCTCAATCGTTAAAAGGAAGAAAATATATATTTCTGTGCTCATAAGCAAAAAATATAATTGCTTAATTCACAAAACCTCTTGTATCTCTGTATCGATTGTATTATCATATTAAATACAAGAGTGTAACATTTGTTGTTTGAAATTTTCATATAAAAATGAAATACACTATTACACTTTTATTTCATATGTTTTGAAAATGTTGTATTCAGAGAGAGGCTCTCTGAGAGAATTTTTATGTAGCTTGTTCTTCTTTTTTTTATTAAAAATACAAAATAAATTAATACACTATACAGAGTGTGTGTCACAATTAAAAAATAAAAAGTGTATTTGATACACAAATACATGATTCAAATTGTTGTGAATTAAGCAAATGTTTTACTATTTTGTAGGATAGCTTTTTTAGGGTTCTCTACACCAAAGGTGAAAAGGAAGCCCTAGTGTTTTCGCTGCGCTGTCCGTCTGTCCGTCACAGGGGGTTTTTCTCGAGAAGCGTAAGAGCTACAAAACTGAAATTTTGGCTGCTACAACAACAAATACATGACTGTTAAAAATTAAAGGGTGTTCGTAAATGAGCAGCAATAAATTGTAAAATCCCATGTAATATAAATACAATTATATACAGACAGTTGAAGATTGCAAAGTTAGTGTATTTCTATACACACTACCATAATTAACATTAAAATAAAAAAAAATATGAAAATTAAATTGTGTTCTATCAGTTTATGGTTTATTTTGACTCTGTCATTTTGCCATCTTGCTGTATCTTGGAAACCGTAAGAAGCAAACTCTTGAAATTTTCAAAAACCTTAGAACAAGAAATCCCAAAATTATAAAAATCCCCTAAACGAAAAAAAATCGTCAAAACCAAAAAAAAATCTCACAAAAACGAAAAAAAACTCCAAACTTAAAAAAAATTCTGAAACTAAAATAAATCCCCAAAAAATTAAAAAAATCACCAAAATTATAAAAATCGCCTAAACGAAAAAAAATCGCAAAAACTAAAAAAAATAGCAAAACAAAAAAAGCGCCAGATTATAAAAAATTTTCTAAACAAAAATAAATCTCTAAAAATTAAAAAAATCACCAAAAATGAAAAAAATCGCCAAAGTGAAAAAACCCCAAAAACCGAAAAAATCACCAAAACTAAAAAAAAAACGAAAAAACGTCAAAAAATCGAAAAATCAAAAAAAAAAAAACAAAATTCGTCCATACGCAACCCTTTGTGTGCGCGTCAAAGTCTTACTTTACTGAATTTTTTAAAGTTTCAAGTCGTTTTTCAGAAATTTATTTCTTTTGCAGTTAAATTGCAAATTTTATTTTATTTAGGACAACATCATTATACATGATATAACAAGTATAATAAATTTAAAGCTAACTTACGCTTATATTACATATATTTCTGTGGCAATATGGAATAGTAGCTTAAATCGGCTTAAGAAAGTTAAGCTTATTTGTATTGACTGCATTATGTTCCAGTTGGAATTTGCAGGGGTTAAAATGTTACATATGGAAAAAAAGAATCACAAGAAAGTAGAATCATGATGCATGAGAGCCTTCTAATCTCTTAGTGAAAGCGTAAAAACTTCCGAAATGCACTGCTTTGCTTAAGTCGACTTAAGGAATTATTCCATATTGCCATAGACTTATGCCCTAATTCAATAAGAAGATTTAGGACGTGTTTGTTTGAAAATACTTTTTAGTTCTTTTGTTTGTATGCTCTAAATTATTTTCTTCAAAAATGGTTGTTGTCTTTGATAAATAAAAATAAAAATATTATTGCCATATCTTTAAAACATAAGCATTAAATTAAAGTATTATAAAATAGTTTGAAAAATATAAGAAAAATATGTGTTGAATATAATGTTTAGAATAAATTCATAAAGCAAATACACGAACCTTCTAGCATAGACAATAAATAATTATTGTTCAAAAGAATCACAACTGCTGCTTTTTTCCGTCCATAGACAAGACGGCACAGTCGTCGAACAGAATTAGGGCATTAATAAGTAGAAAAAATATAAACAGCTCAATGAGTGTGCTCTAACTTTGTGGAAAATCCCTTCAAATAACTCCAAAATCTGAGTTACATATATGATGGGATTTTCTAGCGCTGCATGAATATACTTAACTCAATGAGATACTTAAGTTAAATTTAACTTATAATGACTTAAATACTTTTTCCTGTTTGCCACAGATTTGCTTATGCGCATGTAAACAGAAAATTTTGTTGTACTGTTATTTTATTGTATTTTAAAATGTTAGAAATAAAAGTTGACATTCATTTCCTTTGATATACGCCTTTTAGACACGAAAAATTTACTTTGAAAATTCTTACGCCCAAATTTACAGTCATTAGTTAACTAATAGCAATGGTTTAACCAATAATATTTGATTCACAGCTCTTTGTTTACCATTAGTTAAACCAACGAGTGTCATTGTTTAACAAATAGTTAGACAACATGAAAATTTTTATTCACATTTCACACTTACGTTATCAAGCATATTCTTTGTATTTCGATGTAACACGTTCTTTCTATTATAGATTGGTTTTTACGAACCAATTTCAGCAATAATTCAATATTTTGCACGGTAAAGTTAGATGAGCGCGCACTGTTATATCCATTTTTTAGAAATAATACAGCAAATGTAAACTAAAACCATATGCTACAGCAGAGCTATCGATAGTGAAACTTACTTGTTTGATAAGTTTACCATTCTTTGCTCATATTAAGAACTTTAGATAAACAATGCACTGTGAATATGAAGTATTAGTTAAACAAAAGTTATCGTTTTAGTTTTCTAATAATTAACTAATGACTGTAAATTTGGCCCTTCATTGAGCTGGTAGAAAGACAGAAAAAGATATTATTCTTTTTCTCTGACTTTCGTGCGCGCTGAATTAATACTTTGCAAAGTAGGCTCTGCGTGTCTCAAAAGGGGTAATTGCATAAAATAAAATCAGGTATGGGAATTTTATATCGATGCAATAATAAGACTTTCGCGTTAATAAATTTTCATTAAAATATTTAGCAAATAAAATTGGAATGAATTAAATATATAAGTTTCATTAAAAATAACATTTTTCTGGTGTTACTTATTACAGATTTAAAAGCTTTTTGTAAATTGATCTATAAAAAAATATTACCAGACCTGGCCTTAAAACAAGTATTTTAGAACAATAAATATAATTCTATCCTATTATTAATAAATACATTTCTATGAAAATTATCAACAACAAAGTTTGGGTTAAGTGGGGAAGGGTGATGTTACAACGATCCTCTACTCGGAGACCCAGTTGGGTCCCTTCTAGACGGTAAGACAACGTGTGCCTTTAGGTTAAGGCGAGCTTATAAATTGAAGAAATATTACTAAAAATGATTAATAATCTAAAGGGTAGGCAAAATAGTCTGTTTTTTTAAATATGACTTATAACGCTTTGAAAGTAAATGACTGCTACATAACATCTCAAGCCGTTTATTCTTAGTTCTTGAAATAATACGAATAACACATGTCAATGGATATGGAAAGTTTTTGCAAGTTAAAAATAATAGAAGTATTGACGACGTTATATGAAGAAAAAAAAAATGATGAAAAAGCCTGGGAAAAATAATGCTGGCGATGAACATAATTTGATGTGATTTGATATGATTATGTTATATGCATGCATATGCATGCATATCACATTTTTACTTGTGTAGAAGTTTTTTCTTCTAAATGTCATAAAGATTTGATGGTTAGAAAAGAAAACACTACGTTTATGTATGTATGTATGTTTAGTCATTGTGAGAGTAGAATTAGTTGAAATATTGAAATAGTACGTGCATGCATACATACCAACATACACACATACGACTTATCATTATATCACTTGCAGTCATGCTTAGTTTATATGTACGTGCGTAGACGTTACTCATATAAAGATGTGAGTAAAGGCTAAAGTAAAATGCAATTTCTTGAGAAAATTGTTAGAAATATTAGATTGTCATTTATAATAATTTATGGAGTTTTATGAAAATAAACTACATGCATGCTGCTTTGAAATTTCATTGACATTTTTTCCTTAAGATCATTTGCAAACAAAGTTTCCAGTAGCGTAATCATTTAGCATTTACTTTATAATTTTGTAGCCAATATCTTTGATGCAGTCAACAGTTCATAAGAATTATGTTGCATTATGCCAATTAGAACGAAACGAATGTATGGATTTATATTATTAAATTAAATTGTTAAAGAAATTTGTAAAGAGTTTTCTAGGTACAAAGAAGTTTGTTAGGTATTTTGTTTATAAAACTGTTAAACTTTAAAGAATTTTATTATTTGACATATTTTCAGAAGTGCACATATAATAATTAAAATTTAATTGATGGTGATGATTTGGTTCAAGCAGCAATGAATTGAGTATATAGACATGCTAAAGCACCAGCAAATAAATTTCAATTAAAAAAAATTATATGCATTTTCCAGGTTACTTGAATACTTTTAACTTATAATGATTATGGCTTCGAAAACAGTTTTAGAACTCTGTGTATTCAAATTAATTCGTATGATTAAGATATGGCAGTAGAAATTATTCAGAACTTAAATATCGTGCCATAATCGCCAAAAAATTTTAAGCGACATAATTTGCGAGCTTTTGTTTTACGAAAGTCGATATTTACGATCGTGGATAAATGATGTTCGTTAAAACCATAAGTTCAAAATATATCTGTGGCAAAAAAGGAAAAAGTGCTTAAGTCGAGATAAGCTGACTTTGAGTTAATGGTACCTCCTTAATCTGCATATTTTAAAGCACTCCTAGTAAAAATTTCAATTAATTTGTTTGAATTTTGAGGAAGTTATAGCACTATGACCTGCGACTTATCTTTTTTAGGGCCATTATTATAACTTGACGATAGCTAAAAGTAGGATGTTATTGCATGGATAAAGACTTTTTCATTATTACAACTTCATTTTAACAAAAAGTGAGCGATAAACTAAAGACATGTTGATCCTACCTGTAACTTTTATTGTGAGGTATAGTCATTTACAGTTGCCACATTTTTGCCACTTGCCACACTTTCTACTTTATAAAACAAAATAAAATTTATTTGGTCAAAATATGGCATAAAACAAAAGCAATACAACACAAAACACATAAGAATAATAAAAAAACAAAAGAATTGACAAAAATATTTTCATTATGTTTGTAATTTGACAAATAAACAAAAGCAAGTTGCCACTTATCAGTTTTAAGCAACAAGATCCACAATATCCACACAAATGTTGCCACCAACCAAATATTTTATTATTTATTTTATCGGACAGTTGTAATAATGGAAAATTTTAAATGCCACTTTATAGTTCAGTTTTGCTAAAGTTAGGAATAACTATCCAAAACTTTATCGTTAAGTCATAATAATGGCCCTTAGTTTCCTAAAATTAAAAAATTCTTAGTGTTGAGTATAAATATGCTATAGCCCAGTTCACAATCTTCTGTAAATGGTCTTGCATCCTTGCATGTGCAAAATAGTACAGTATATTGATACTCACCACTAAGTATTTTTAAGTGGTGAGTTGAATATACTATACTATTTTGCACATGCATCGATGCAAGTCCATTTGCACAAGATTGTGAATTGAGCTATTGTGAATTGAGCTATTGTGAATTGGGCTATTGTGAATTGGGCTTTTGTGTTGCCAAATTTTAATATAAAAATGCAAAATTCTCTTTGTAGAATTCCAGATTTAGACAAGGAAACCAAAGGGTTTTCAATTATGATTTTTTTTGAAGAAAAAAAAAACTGTTCTATACTAATTTCTCTTTCTTTAATAAATACATAGATTAAACAATTTTATAATTTGATTTTCCTTTTGCTTCTGCTTCACTTTTTTAACTTTTGGGCAGGGTATTTTAATTAAGATTTCATTTGCAGTTTAAGCCATTTTCGAAACTATTTAAGAAATTTTGAGTTATTGCAAGTTAATTTTTGTTACACTTGGTTGTAAGAAGATAAATGAAAGTAAAAGCATTTAGCAACTTTGTACATACTCCTGCTAATTGAATGAGTTTTAGTCAACTAAATTTTTGAAATTAATTTATTTTGCACATATTTGCTTTCCATTCCCAGGATTCACTCCATAAGCAACCTGCTCCACCCTTACATTGTCCTTAACTGAACTAATTTTTGCTTATTTCAGGTAAAAGTTAAACAAAATTGTCATCCTAAATTGATACGTGTTATTATAAGGTTATTGTTTTAGCATAGTTTTAATACATTGTTTAAGTGATTTTATATGGGATTTAGCTTTGCAACAATATTCTTTTCTATACTTTTGCCACACAGTTTTTATTACAAGTTGTTGAGCGGGCCAAGGACAAGGAAATATAATATCTTGTGGTTGGAGGGAGTTGAAAGTTAGTTTTGATAACGTTTGCAGCCAAGATATATAGAACAACTTAACTTGTTTGAGGTTTAGTGTCAGAAACTTTGTTTTCTTTTCAATTTAATAATACATATTTGTTGCTTTTATATTTCTGTTACTACTACTACATTTACTTTTTCTTCTTGGCCCTAAAGAATTCTTTTAGATATTTTAGAAAAGGTGACACCTTGTTACTAATAATGGCTAAAAGTTTTGAAAATATAAATTTATGTTTTCTTAATTGAAAAGTTTACATTTATAAAATTTAATTCAAGTCTTTGAAATATTTTATTGGATTAGGGAATAATGATGATGATGATGATGATGGTTGTTATTTAATCGTTTGACAAATTGTATTTACTTCAATATTTTATATACATACATACATATACACAGTATTTATTAGTCTAGACATTTATGCGTTTATAAATCCAATTATACGAACAAATGGAAAGCAATATGTATTATTTTGATTTATATTGTAATAAAGCAGAATAACAAAATGTTAATTTTGTAAGTAAATGTTAAGCTAAATTTAAGTATTTAAATATCACTTGTGTTTTCAGTTCTACAACAAAGAGGAAATATTATATTTTTATAATATCTTTAGTATTGTCCTTCAGCTAAATTTTTTTATATATTTTTCTGCCCCTAAGAGTAGACTTGAAATATTGTTTGATATTTAATATGCTTGCACTTTTTTAAGGGCCAATTTCATGAATTCTATTTAAATATCTAATCATTTTTAAATGTTGATTTTAATTAATTTTTGTTTTGAAAAATTATTTTAAACATGAATTGATATTTAACTCTAATAGAACTTTAAACTGCTATATATAAAAAAAGCAAGACAGCTTTATTCGGCTGTGCCGAATCTTATATACACCGAAGTAAGTATGGAAAATATACATATACATAAATTTATAGGTGAAAAGATGCATGATTTAATTTTTCCTCTAGTGCAATTTATAGTGAGTGACCCATGGGTATTTTTCAAGTCAATAATTTAATTCAAAAATTTTATTTTTGACATGAGAAATATTTAAGTAGTTTATTCTGCAATTTGCATTTAAGACTTTTTTTCATTGGTACAATTTTTCCTTTTTAAAATGCATAAGGCGAAATTAATTAAAGATCATCTTAACAGAGATTAGCCCTTTCTAATGGATATTTATTCACTCATATCTAAATTAACTTCAACCTGCATATATTTATATAAATTAAAAAAAATTGCCAACCTTTAGTATATTGATCCCGACACCGAAAACTGATTTAAATAACTTTTCCAAATTGTACTTATACAAATTTATATTTTAGAACATCTTCAAGCAAATTAATCTAATTACACACTTGCATTTGTGCATAATACGCAATGAAGTTCTGCACAAGACCATTTATAAGAACTTTCAAAACAAACAACTGAAACAAATCTCTTGCCAACAGTATTGTTTAGCAATTGTTTTAAAATATTTCGCTGTAGTAGCGTATTTGAAAAGTTTCTCATGTCTTGAAAGGTCTTGTAAATGGTCCGGTGCAGGACTTTAATACGCAATATATCACAAAACTTCTTAACCTACATTTCTATATAAAAATTGAGTAAAGGCCTTTCTAATATATAAAATATGTTTAATATAAAAAAAAATTATAAAGAGTCTTTTATATACCAAAAAAGTAATTCAAATTTTTCAACCCTGGAATTATTATTTTGTTTATTTTTTTTGGATTTTTAATACTAATGTCTTCGTTTTTTTAATATAGAAAAAATGTTTTAAATTAACAAAGAAAAATATTCATTTTGCTTAGGGTCTTTTATGTATTAAAAAAAGTTTAAGTTTTTCAGCTCTGGAGCTGGGTTTTTTATATTCCTTATTTTGCATACCAAATTTTTTTTTTCAAAAACATCAATTATTTTTCATTTCTAAAGCAAAAGAAAAATTTTTATTAAAATCAAATTAAATTTTCCAACCCTGGATCTTCGTCATTTTAGTTTTTTTTCTGATATCTTTTAGCAAAATATTACTCTAAATATAAAATATGCTTAATTTATACAGGAAAAGAAAAAATTTTTAAATATATACGAAAAAAAATTATTATCCAACCCTGGAAATGTCTTTTGAATTTATTTTGATTTTAAATACCAATTTAATTCCAACTGAAATATAAAATAGGTTTGATTTACAAAAAAAAAAATTGTTTCCGCTATTAATTTTTATATGTTAAAAAAAGTTTAAACTTTCCAGCTCTGAACATTTTTTTTTTGGATTTTGCTGATTTTCAATACCCATCTATTTCGAATTATTTCTGACACACTAGTTGAGGGCCGAAATTTCTAGCTTTTTTGAGAGCTTCGGAAAAACGATTTCACGAACAGACAGAAGGATGGATGAACAGACGGACATCGCTTATTCGCCTCCCTATTCATATGGACTAATTATATATTTAGTTTATGCGACACATATTAATATTGTTGAAATTATAAAATTTACCATTTTTGGTGAATGGTATGAAATATATTGTTTTAGTTGTTTACTTTAATATATGAAAATAAATTTATACCTTCCAACCTTCAGGTATAGACAGGCCGACAGACATCGCTTTTAACCATTTTGTTGTTCCAATAAAAAACTCTTGAGTTTTTAGAAAAATTTTAATAAAATCATTAAATGACCCAAAATTTTTTTATTTTCATTAAAAAAGAAAAGAAAAATAATTTATCACTTCACGTAAACACGTGCTTGATTTAAATAAAAAATTTTAGTGTCTCTCTCTTCCTTGTAAGGCATCAAATGTTAATGATGTTAATATAGTTCTTACAAGAAATTTTCATGGAAAAATTATAAATGAAGCGTCAAGTCATGCTAAGCTTTACAAAACAATTTTTTCAGTATTAATGAATGTAAGACTAAAAAGGGAAAAGGAAGCTTTGAATTCATTTATAAATTAGTTAATTGCAAATGTTTTTGCCATAACGAATAATAAAATTTATTGTAGGAATTTAATAAAGCAACCAAGAGCCTTCAACTCATTTAAAAGTTTTTTAATATTTTCAGGAATTTAAGAATGTTTTTTTTTTTAATTCTCTGGCAAAATATATGATTAGTGAGAATTGAACGAGCTGCCTGGACGAATGCTGTGGAACATAAATATTTCCACTGCTTGGCTTGCAAATATCTTTCACCAACAAAAGGTTTAAATTTCAGGGAATCGTCTGTTGCTTATTTCAATTTCTGCTTTAGCATACTTTGCTTGTGTTGTTTTTTTCGAAGAAAAAAAATTCATTTCCATGGAAGATGTTGATTGTGCCGGCTGTTATTTGGCAATCTTATGAAATTTATTGCCTGTTCTCTGGCAGATATTTTTTTATTCTTTTGAATTTTCAATTTCATCTTGTAAATATTTTTCTGTACAGTATTTTTTGATTTGAAATTTATTTGCGTGTGGTTTAGCTTGGTCTATATACGAATTTCATTGGCGCTTAAACCAAATCATCAGTAGACTTCAACCGAGAATAAATTTTTGCATTGTTTTTCTTTGCAATCGTTAATGTATGGTTTGAGGTTTACTCTGTAGCTGGCATAGAAAAGTAAGATTTAGGTACTAGAGAGCTGCGTAAATAGTCATGAAATGTAAATACGTCTGTCTTGTTACTTAAATGCATTGTCGTAGAATGTGTTATACTAAACCAATAATAAATGTTGTTGTTTAATAACCAAAGCACTATGGATGTATTGATGTTTATGTATATGAACAATATCGAGAAAACTTCTTGTTTATAACTAACAATAAAAAGAAGTAGTGTTGATGAGTGTTTGCTTGTTATTTTGCATATTTTACGGTTGAGTGTGTATGTAAGATATATAGTAGATGGTAAGCTTTTATGTGTTTAAGGACAGTTTCTTTTTAAAGCGAGCACACACAACTAATGTCAACGCATGTGTGCGTTTATATGTGAGCAGAAATATAAAAGATCAACGTATATGCGTATGTACATGCAAGATGTTTGTATAAGTGCCCATGCGTATGAATAAACAATCACCAAAAAACATTCCGTTATGACTTATTTTCTTCTTTACTTCTATACCTACAATAATTGCAACAATGTCTTGCATTTGTTTTAGAAGACTTCGCTGAAATAAGGCATTTGAAAAATATCAAAGCCCCTCATGTCTTAAACGTTGTTGTAAGTGGTCTTGTGCAGTTGTCTTCTAGGTACTGCATATTTAACTCGTTATATTTACTAAGTTTTCCTATTAAATTTTTGTATTTAATTTTGCATAGTACCATTTTCGCCTTCTTTTCATTCTCAGCACTTCAATACGTTTTACCTGCAAATATAAAACGACCAAACTGTATCTATAAAAATGATTTTTAGGCTGATCTTTACGATTTTTGCTGATATTTTATATTAGTTTTCTGGGCAGAGTTATCACGGTCATGAGCAAAATAGCAAGATATTCGTGTGGGAACGTAAAGACTTTAAAAAGCTCTGCTCGAACAGGTTCTGCTTCTCGCTGCCTCTCTGGTCTCTACAGCATTATGATGGACTATAATGATCCTTCGAACCTTGTGTTGGATTACATGATGCTGCCAGACCAAGAAATATGCTAAAAAAATACTTTAAATAAACCTTGCAGAATTATTTAGAATCATTCCATGTTATTGCACTTTCTTCAGAGCTGTAAAATATGTTGCAAAATTTTCAAAACAAGTTTTTTAAAGCTTATGCCCTAATTCAGTAAGAAGATTAAGGACGTTTTTGTTTGAAAATACTTTTGAGTTCTTGTGTTTGAATTCTCTAAATTATTTTCTTCTTCTTTTCTTTGGTTGTTGTCTTTGATAATGAAAAATAAAACTATTATTATCATGTTTTTAAAACATAAAATTAAATTAAAGTATTATACAATAGTTTGAAAAATATACGAAAAAAATATGTGATTGATATAAAGTTTGCATCAAAAAGCAAAAACATGAACCTTCTAGCATAGATAATAACTAATTATTGATTTAAAGAATCACAAACTGCGGCTTTTTTTCATCCACAAACAAGACAATACAATCGTCGTAGAGAATTAGTGCATTAATATTTTTTATAGAGGTATAAAACTTCAATTTGGCAACACTTTTTTAACTGGCAATCATTTTGTTAGCTGTCAAGTCATTTGTGTTTAGCTGGTTTTGTCATTTCGATATGAATAGACTTATGCCTGAACAACGTGCCACCAAATTGTGGGAATTAATTTTGAAATTCACGTTTCTGTTCGAAATGCTTATCGCGTATTACGTTAATTTCACTGGTCAACATAATTGTTCATCAGAGTCGTTAATTCGATTAACTATAGAACGTTTTTGCACCGAGTTTACTTTATATGATAAAACCCAGACGTGTTACAGTGCGCACAGAAGAAGTCATTGCTCTTGAAGAGTGTAGCATAGAGGAAGACCCGAATCAGTCTGTCTGCCACTATAGAGCCATGATTACTGATTTCTTAGTTCATAAATTCAATAACCATCATCTGCGGTAGCTGTAATTTCAAAAATATAGCACAACGTGTCACACGGCATGTGCCACAATTGATATATTGAAGGAAACGTTGATATATTGAAGGAAACCGCATTGTTTCAAGTTTTGCTTCCGTGAATTGGCCTTCGACATCATGCAATTTAATACCGCTAAACTTTTTTCAGTGGGTATATCTGACGTCGTTGGTCTGCGCCAATAAGTCCAAAAGGATTGACCTCTTCGAAGACAACATTTGCGATGTCATTGCGGATATACGGGCACAAATGTTCAAAAAATTAATCCAAAATCTAAAAATTGGATTAGACCTTGTCTGAGCAGGCCGTGGAGGTCATATCCCAGAAGTCATATTTCAATTTTAATGGCAGAAATACATATCTTTCGAATTAATTTGACGATTCTGCCGTCCTGTCTATGGACGGAAAAAAGCAGCAGTGAGGATTCTTTCAAACAATAATTATTTATTGTCTATGCTAGATGGTTCGTGTATTTACTTTATGATTTTGTTCCAAACATTATATAAAACACATATTTTTTTATATATTTTTCAAGCTATTGTATAATATTTTAATTTAATTTTTATGTTTTAAAAACATGGAAATAATATTTTAATTTTTCACTATCAAAGACAGCAACCATTGCTGAAGAAAACATCCTAAATCTTCTTACTGAATTTGGGCATAAGTAAATTTCATATGAATTTAAAAAATTCATTTTTTTTAAAATTAAATTTCAAAGTTCTGTAGTGCACCACGATTTAACTATTTTACAAACTGACATACCACTGCATGAAGTCACTGATTTAAGTCGTGTCATATGTCAAGCAAAATTCACGCCAGTGGTGGATGATTATGTGACATTCCTTATGAATGCTGACCATGCCCTTGCATTAGCACTTGAACGATATTTTGACTGCAGTAAATTTAATTGAAAATTACCATGATATTGTGTAGTGGGTGTTTGTGTGGTGTAATGCACTTTTATTTATGGGGAAACAATTTATTATTTAAACTTGAATAAATGTCTCGAGTGAGTTTCCTTTTTTCCCACGAATAATATAATGTTAAAGTTAATTATTAAGTAATAAGCTATAATCTAAAACTTCTTATACTTACTGCCTTATTCACAAACAAATATTTCTGTTTTAGAAGAGCTTAAAACAACAAATTTTCTATGGAAATTTGATGAATAAACAATTTATAAAATCAAACTATTTTTAATTAATTTGGCCCTTAGTATATAAGGCGAAGCAAGTTTGTAAAATATTAATTTTTTATATATCCAACACCTTGAGAAAATCAGTGTAGCTCGGTAAATATCCTTTAGCAAGCAATAATTACTCGTATAGCTAAAAAAATAAATTGATAAACTATTTAAAAATAAATTACAACAATTATTTGCAGTACTGTACCTCTATAAAAAATAGCACTTATTTGTCTTTAATCTGAAAGGTTGAAAATTCCTCGCACAGCTATTTTATATTTATATATTAAATTTACTTTAAATAAAAAAATTAAAAAAAATATACAAAAAAACCAACGAGACTTGTTAGAGACGTCTCTTTGACTTTTTTTATCTCTTGACATAATCAACTTTATTTAAAAAAAATGCTGCTAAAACCCAAGCTATTTACAACAAAAGTTGTTTTGTTGTTGTTGTTGCTTCTGGTTTCATTTGCAATAGACAACAATCTTGTAAAATTATGCAAAAAATAAAAAATATTTGATTACAAGAAGCAATAAAATTTGTTTTATGAAATAAATTAAATTTTCGCACATCATTGTATAAAGCAATCACAAGGAAATTTTGTGCGTACTGGCAGACAAGAATTCAAGCTCAAATATTCAGAAAAAAATTTGGAGAAGGGAAAATATAAAAAAAAAATATATTTAAAAATTATTTTCAATTCTTAATAAAGAGGCAGTACAAGTGTTTTTAGATTAACAAGTACAAATGTGCTGAAGTAAATTTTGAGCAAAGAAAAGCAAAGTTCCACCAATAAGTATTTACGCTCCTTCTGAATTTATCTTGAAAAATATTAATATAAATCAAAACAATTTTTTTTACATACATACATACGTATATGTAAATTTAAGTAAGTATGTTTATATTTTTAGATATTTTAAGTAAGTATATGCTCACCCTGCTTCTTGTTACACAAAATTACTTTGCTTTATGCTTCATCATCTAATGAAGCAAAAAAAAAGGAAAACAAATATATAAAATTATAATAAAATAAATGAAGAAGAGTGCGAGTAACACATACAAACCCTGAGTTACTGATTTAATAATCACATTTATAACAACAATTGAAAATCATATATTGAAATATACTCTTGTAATAAAATGATGACATATTTAATAAATGATATCATATTTAATCCTGGCAACAGACGAACAAGCCAAAGCTTCTTTACGCGTATAATAAAATGTTTTCTTATTACATGAAAGAAATTACCTGGAAAAAAATATGAATTCAATAAAACCTTTGTTTGAGTGTAATGACAGAAAGGGAAGACATGATTGCTAGAAAATACCAATGAGGTTAATAAATTTATTGCAAATTTTCATCGTTGATTTCCATTAGAATTGCTGCAGACAGCTTTAGAGCTTCCTAATATATTATGGATTATTATTATTATTAATTTTGATTGTATATTTTAATTAAAATATAAAATAAATTTAATTAGCTCAATAAAATCTCATGTTATAATACTCGTATAAATAATACTTTTTTAAGCTTTTGGCTTAATATTCGTACAATAAACAAAAAAAATTGATTTGTTGTTAATATTTCTTTTCTTATTCAATTCATTTTAGGATACGTATACTTAATGTATATTTAAATATTTGAACAACTGATATTAATCATACGCATGAAGAACTTTGGGATGGAAACACTAAATACTGAATGCCGTATTGAAGAGAAAAAATTATTTGGGTTAAATCAAAATATTTATACAAATTTTGATTAAAGAATACTTGAAGGACAAATTAATTTTTATTTGGAAAACGACAGTAATTGTCGTAGTTTGAACATGAAAAATAATTATAAATTTCTACCAGTAATTTAAAGCAGAAATGTATAAGTTTGTTTTCAAAGTTGAAATGGAATTTATTAACTTTTTGAACTCTTCACTGATTTTCTTATATCAAATTTTATAGCTTGTTAGTTCAACATTGTTAAATATTATTCTATACTTTTGAATATTATTGATATTGTTAAATCAGATGAAAAAACTATTTTCACTTGAAGTGCAAAAAGCCGTAACTGTAATCTTTACTTTTTTTTACAGGACAAGCGAAAAATTTCATACATTTAAGTCAAATTATATAACTAAAGTTAGAAACCCAACGCTTATGTGATTCATTAAAAAGAGGAAACAATATTAATTTTTTTCCAAATGATACTTAATATAGATTTTTTTGTTTTATTTTCAATATTAGTAATCGATAGCACGATTTCTGCCAACATTATAGGAGAAGGCCGTAACCAGAGAGAAAAGAAGAAAGGAGAGGGGTACTGACTTGCTTATACAGAAAAGTTATTTTATTCGATGCATTAAAAAAATACGAAAAATGAACAAGAAACCGTATGTATGTAAGCAAACGAGCAGTTATAAAAGAGAATTGAAGAGGCCTGCTTCAAGTAAAACTGTCGAGTCTAAAAATAGACTAACCCAATACACCTACAAGTTCTTGGCTCATTTCTAAGCCTCCTCTATTGAAACTTCTTTACACTGATATCAGCTAATATATCGAGCCTTTTTCGGTTTTATCGTTATTGAAAATATACTTTTTTAATTGAAATTAAAACTTTATGTGCCTAAATATAGTTTAGAATTATTGATAACTTTAGGATACGAACTGTAAAATCTTATCGCAAGTGACAATTTAGGTACAAAAACATATTTGAATATTTAAAAAAAACCTTCTCCTGAAAAATTTTATTTTTGTCACTCACGATTAAATCGATAATAAGGCTTGATATTATATAGCATTACAGCTCAAGACTGACCAACATGCTCATTGTCATTTCAGAGACCATGTTATTTAAAAGCGTTTGATCACAGATCGGTAGAGTTTTGTCCAACAGCTTTTTTCTTGAACTAGTTTGTTCGTGTTTGAAACAAAAGTTGTTTTAAATAAATTTAATTTGCATTGACAGTTTGGACTGGATTTTTGCTCAACATGTCACTTGAGTCAAAAGAGCTGTGAAAGCAGCTCTGTAAATCTGCGGCAAATAAGACCAACTGAATTAGTTTCAAACTAAGGTATTTGAACAACTTACAAATCATGTGTGTATCAACATTTCCGAAAGCAATCATGCTAATAAAAATCAATTGGCAACACTTGTTTTCTAATATTATTTGATGCTTTTTATTTTGCACTCTCTCTTTTTCATTCTGGCTCTCTCCCTCCTTTATTGGGTACAACTTTTCGCTAGTAGTGCTTTCGCTCATTTTAATAATAAAGCCTTTTGAGCACGTCTTAAAGTATGTGAAGTATTCATGCATAAAAGTTTCTCTCTGTGTATGTGTATATGTGTGAGCAAGTGTATGCATGATAAAGCATAAGCTTATACGTATGTATGTATGTATACAAACACTCGTGTATGTAAATGTTTTGTTTTGGTTTTTTTATCTTCATGTATGAATCATGCAATCAAATAAGTTGGCTTTAAATGTTTTGGCCATCTAAAAGTAAGAGGAGCATTGAAATGTGTTAACTTTATCTAAATTGATAGAACATTTGCTTAAATGACCTCACGTACGTGTAACAAACTGAATACAATTTTTTTCTATACATTTGTATGTATTATTTCCTTCTATTTTTTCTTATTGTTATAGTGCCTTTCTTGTGGTACTCATAAGGTGGAAAGTTCATTTAAATTTACATATTTATACTCGTCGGGCATATAACTAACACCATTAAAACGAAGAATAGAATTACACTTGTGTGAACTTATTTTTCACTTCATAATAGTGTGACAGACATATGCATATTTATACACACTTATGCTTATAAGATACATATTCATTCGTGCTTATATGGCAGTTATAAAATGTATTGAAATTTTATAGCTTGTTTTCCCAGCAATAATTTTTTTGATGTCTTTTCTTCTCAAAACAACTTTAAACTTAGCAGCATGCGCTAAGGAGAAGAATACGAACATTAACTTTTTCTCGCCTTAATTTAAATTTTTTTATATGAAGTCTGTTGTAATTGTATCAGAATTAAACTTTTTAACAACTCAAATTGAAAACTAAACCAAAAATAGATTAAATCAATTATTGACTCAATTAAACTTTGTAATTAATTAAATTAAAAGAAGACTTAACAACTTTTTAAATTGATTTTTGGTTTCATTTTCAAATAAAGTTGTTAACTGTTTATATTTAAATTTTTAAACAAAAGTTTAATTCACTCAAATACACTTTTAATTTATTTTTAGTTTTATTTTTAAATAAATTTGTTTATTGCAGTAATACTTTTTTCTGTGAGTGGAATGGTTCCACTGTAACAAACTGCAGCAAGGATATGTTTTATTTCATATTTTACATCAGTAAATAACAAGCAAATAGACTTACTTCATTTCAAGATCTGTGAAAAATCCTTTTAGTTCTGATAAAACTATAGTCATAAAATTTTGAACTAAACATTAATTATCCGGCAGTTTCTATAACTCACACAGACAGTCAACTGTAGTAAGAAATTGATATGAAAAGAACTCATTTCTTAGAGACAAGTTTCTTGCCTTTCTTGGGGGGGGGGGGGGAAAGAGTGTATATTTTCAAATTTTACGGCCTGTTTACACAGCTGAGGCAGATGAGTGATCTGGAAAATTTTTATGAAAATCGTTAAATAAAATTAGTGCTTTCCATATAAATTTTATACTTAAGTCGGCCGTCTGGATTGTAGAAACTGGGAACTATTTTTATGCCGTAATTCTGTTCGACGATTGTATTGTCTTGTCTAGGCACGAAAAAAGCCTCAGTTTTGATTCTTTAAAACAATTGTTATTTATTGTCTATGCTAGAAGGTTCGTGTATTTGCTTAATAAGTTTGTTCCAAACATTATTTCCAACACATACTTTTTCATATATTTTTGAATTTATTGTATAATATTTTTATTTAATTTTTATGTTTTGAAAACATGGCAATAATATTTTAATTTTTCACTACCAAAGACAACAACCATTTTTGAAAAAAATAATTTAGAGAATTCAAACACAAGAACTCAAAAGTACTTGCAAACGAAAATGTCCTAAATATTCTTACTGAATTGGGGCATTAGTCTTGAAGAAAATGTGCTGATTGTAGAGCTTTTATCATACATTTTTCATTTAGTTAATGTGTTTTCTTACGACGACAAGCTTAGTAAAACAGCGAGAACCTTTAAAATATGAAGTTTCTGATATAAAACGCATTTTGATGCTAAAATTTTGGTCCTCATCATCACATGTCCTTGAAGGCGAAAAATAACACAATGTTTCCGCTTGATTTCAGTGTTAAAATTCTAGTTTTTTTTATTTATTTAAACTTTTCTAATGGCTGGAAAAACTCCAAATTTATTGGAAAGTTTTATGAACAAGTAAAACTCTGTTTGAACGTGACTTTCATTCTTCTTAATTTTGTTTCAATTTGAATGGCTGTTAATGCTATTGTAGTCGTTCTTGTTTTGGATATTTTATTTTATAAATAAGTTCATTTTTATAGTTTTTAATTTTCGTTTATTTTATCGCAACACGGGCTGCTTGTTTTTCTTCCTTTCTTTTTTTTTAATAAAAGCAAATGATTTGGTTATTCCTCGCTTGAGGCCAAAATGTTTTTTTAAATTCCATTTCATTTCGTTTTGTTTTTAAATTCTCATTGTAAGAATTTTATTATTTTGGGTTTTACGTTTTAATGTTTTTTATTGTTTATTTTTTTTCTTTTGCAAGGGTTTAATGTGTCCTTAAAATCTTTGTTATGTTTTTCACTCTCAATTGTCTGCTAAGCTGACTAAAAATAGCAAAAATTAATAAGTATTAAAAGGTACTCTTGCTGTAAATTAAATATTATTTTGACATTTATTAGATGCACGTACATTTGAAAGGTTGCTTACGCACAACTGGCGCTCAGTTACGTTTTATGCATGTTTTAGTTTAATAAAAAAGAAAAAAAAAACTAAAAGGTTTGAACAAAAAAAAAAGCTTTTGGTGTTCACATTATTTCAGTTGTTTTGTTTTTGTTTTTTTTCTAAATTTGCTTTGGGTCAACAATATTTCAAACACAATCCTTAATATTTAGTTTAAGGTTTAAAATGAGTTTGGTGTTGGAAAATAAGTGTGTGTATAATAAAATATTTGCAAAAAATCATAGCCTTGTTATTTAAAATATGACCTCAATTCGTTTGGCAGCAACTAAATTAATGCTGAAAGGTCAATGAGTGAAAATTTTTCCTTAGCATAATTTAAAATTTATAGACAATTGGATTTATAACATAAATTGTAGATTTAAGATAATAAAGAGAAAAAAATTTAAAATTTCATCTGCTTGATGAATCTAAATAATAAAATATAAACAAATAAATTCAGTGAAGTGCGACTTTGACCCGCGTACGAAGGGATATGTACGGATACGAGCTATGTAATTAAATACGAACTTTATCCTGTATAAAATATAGTTTTGCCATTTTTTTTAGTTTTTGACGTTTTTTAATTTTTGAAAAATTTTTTTTGTCGATTTTTGTAGTTTTGGCGATTTTTTTCGTATAGGCGATTTTTTTTTGGTTTCGGCGATTTTTTCGGCTTTTGGAGTTTTTTTTCATTTTGGCAATTTTTTAATTCTGACACTTTTTTCTCGTTTCTGCGATTTTTTTCGGTTTTGGCGGTTTTTTATTTTTTTGGCGATTTTTTTCGTTTTGGCCATTTATTATTTTTTTTAATTTCTGATTTTGGCGTTTCTGCATTTTGGCGACTTTTTTCATTTAGGCGCTTATTTTAGTTTTAACACTTTTTTTTCATTTTGACGATTTTTATTCGTTTTTGGCGTTTTTTCAATTTGGCGATTTTTTTTAATTTTGGCGATTTTATTCATTTTGGGGATTTTTTTCCATATTAAAAATTATTTTGTTATTGGCGCCTTTTTCGCGTTTTTACGATTTTTTTCGGTTTTGGCGCTTTTTTCGGTTTTTGGCGCTTTTTTTCATTCTGACGATTTTTTTCGAATTTTGCGACTTAATTACACTACTGTTAGAAATTCTTTTAATTTTGGCAATTTTTTTCGTTTTGGCGATTTTTTTAAATTTTTGGCGATTTTTTTTTGGGTTTGGCGATTTTTTAATGTAAAAGATTTCAATGTAAAGGTTTATTGCCTGATTGAAGACATTGCTTTCAGTATAGTGTTATTCAATAAAAATTTAATCTTATTAATTATTTCGTCTCACAACAGTTTTCAAGATGACTATGTTATCCCATACTGTGTTTATACGTGCACTATTTACAAATACAAATATTTGCAATAAAATAACTCACTGTTTATATGGCACAGCAAGCGTACAAAAACTTAGTAGCACTTCTACGGAAAACTTACTTGTGTTGACAAAAAAAATAGTTTAATTGTATAAAATATCAAATAACCATGATACAATAATATAAAGGTAAAACCACATTTGACGTTTAAAATTAATTATGACTTTTACCCAAATTATTTGAATACTGTTTTTTTGTAAACAGAGAGGAAAACGTTGCCACATACATATAATGGTAACTTTTATTTAGGAATGCTTTTTGAAATGTGTAATTTGAGTTTGGAAATTGTACACACATATTTTGTTTTAATGTTGGTTGTTTTAATTGGACATGAGGATAACGAAATCTGTGTGTAATAATACCTAAAAAAGCAAGTGTTTGATTTATTATTTAATTAATTAGATAATAAAAAAGCCTCACGGCTAGGGATGCAAAATCGTTTTTAAAAATAAATAGAAGCAATATATCCATGTTTTCTTTTGTTATCATTAGATGTCTTGCAATGGATAATAAATTTACAAGCTTTTTGTTTTTAAATAAGTATCTCTTGTGTATTCTAATTCTGTTAGTAGAACAGATAATGCATGAGCGTATGTTTCATACATATAATACACATTCGCACACACTTCGTGTGCAAATTTATTGCTACGTTACGACAAGCACAAACACAAACACACATACTGTGGTACTTGTATTTGAGGTGAACAGCTTTGAAAGCTCTTAAATTTGTTCGTGTTTTTTTTGTGCAGAGATCTCGGCGACATCAATGCTTGCTGTTAGCTTGCGCTCGTCGGTGTGAAAGCTAAAAAGCTCTTTATAAGAGGTTGCACACTGTGCATATGACTTGGACGTTGCTGAATAAGAGCTAATGCTTTGTTGACAGGCACAACAACTGTTCTCCTTTTTATGTTCGCATAGGACATGGCCTACGATTGGACTAGGACCATGTTGTAAGTATCCCATTTTTCCTAAAAATGGACCATGTAGTCCAATAATATCCGTAAGGACGCTACAACCCGAGCAACAATTTCATCCGAATAATGTATGGTAGCTACGTTAAACAAACAAACACGAATATTTGCCTTTCAGATAAACAGCTTTAATTAAAGCTCTTAAATTTGTTGGTTTTTTGCAAAGAGCAAGCAATTTTTTTGCCGAGATCTGCTTGGATGTTGTGCTCTGGTCAGTGTGAAAGTACAAAAAGTCTTTTGTAAAAGTTTGCAGCTAATGTAAGGCAATAAATTAGAGAGCATAGACAAAGTTCTGCCTTGATTCAGTTGGAAATTTCCTTGCAGTTCATTTCCTTGCTGTTGTATCTTTCTTGCTGCAATTGTTGGTGCTGCTATAACTCGTTTTGCTGTTTATTTTTAATAAATATATGAAATAATTAAATTATTTTAAATTATTTTTAATTAAATAAACAAGCACGTAAAAAAATTAATGAAAAACTAGGATTTCATAAATTAGTAAGGTAGCATTAATTTTGAGAGTAAAAAATAATTGGGGCAAACGTCAGAAGGTTAATATGGCGACGAAAAGAGAGAACGGTTTTACCTTTATATTATTGTATCATGCAAATAACTATTTGTTGGAATTATCATTAGTTACTTCTATCAATGTTTTTTGGGCAATATTTCTGTGGAAAAAAGAAAAAACTGCTTAAGTCGAGATAAGCTGATTTTGAGGTAATCGTAACCCCATAATCTGCATAATCTACAGTACTCCTGCTAAAAATCTCAATTAATTTGTGCAGTATTTAAGGAAGTTATATAAAACTACGACTTGCGACTTATATTTTTTAGACTTCTAATCTTATTTGGAATAACAGCTTAACTTAGGTTATACTTTGGTGTATTTCAACTCACGTGCACTATAAGCAGTGCGTAGAGCGATGTTTATTTTAAACACTAAAGCTTAACAGAGAGTTTCTCAATTTAACTGTAAAGAAAATACATATCTGAAAATCGAACGTTTGAACGCTTAAAAGTACTCTCCTGCAAAACATTAAAATGTGACTTAAGCACATTTGTAAGCTTGGCAACCTAAAGCATTTTATTCGCCAATAGTGAGTTAATCAAGAATAAATTTTTGTGAGTTAGCTATTTACAAATAAAAAATTTATACGTCAAAATTCTCTATTTGCAATAGTTTTATTTGCGAATAAGTCGCACGTATAAACGTGGTAGCATACTTTCTCCTCAGCTGTATATAATATATAGTGGTTCTCTGTTGTTGAAAGTGCACATAAAACTTCCTGTTAGAATAATAGTATAAGATACGTATTCTAAGGTATTGTTTTTTGACCATGTAATCGCCAAATTTTTTTGTCATTCGTTACCTCACTTTAGGACGATTTAATTTATTATTGTTTTGATTTTGATTGCTTAGAACTGTTTTAAATCAAAGTTAAAAAAATTAATTAAATAAGTTATATCATGAGTAATTTTCTTTATCTTCATCTTGCAGTTCGTTTTTTTTTGTATTCTGGAGACATTTCTTCTTCTAGCTTAAATTTTAATTCCATAATATTTTTGATTCTCTGATCTGGTTAATTTAGCTTTTTTCTTCTTAATTTAAATCCCAGGACTATGACAAAAAAAAACCGATGTCAGTTACTAGGAACTACCACAAAAAAGTTACAATAAAAATAAGCAAGTAACGAATTACAATATCTTAAAAAAATTTAAAATGAATTTAATAAAACTCCATACAAATAGACAAAGTCACGAATTACAATGTTTTGCTATTTTTTTGTCATATTCTTATTTAGGTATTTGCTGGTTACATTTTTTTACAATACTTTATTGTTCACTCTTGCTCTGGCTTAACAAGATGTTGCGTTTTAAAAATCATAAAAGAAAAGCTAAAGGTTGGCTTGCGAGTATTTTCTGCGAATATTCCTTGATATGCAGCATCATTAAATCTGAATGCTTGTGGTTTCATAATATCGTAGTTAGTTTTACTTATATTTTTATAACAATGTATTGCATTTTGTCATGTGGTAAGAATAATTGTTGGTTAAAATAAAAAAGTTTGCTTATCATTTAAAAATATAAGAAAAGAGAAAATATATGAAAAATACTAAATTGCACTTGTTCGTCTGAAGGATTCAATTAAAAATTTGCAATAGAGGCAACTTTTTTATTATAAATTTTTATGACATTATTATTACAGTAACAGTAGTGAAAGTAATGTAAGCATTTTCTTGCAAAAATGAAAAATTGCAGAATTTTGAATTAACCAGATGTAGAGAAACAAGTGCGATATAAATAAATAAATTTTCATTGAACCAGTTTAATTAAAAGGCCAAAAATCTACTTTAAAAAGTGTCAATAGTAGCGTAGTGTGGGCAGTTTGAACTTTTTTTTTACCGATAACGTCGATAATGCTGTTATATAAAATTAAGAGTGCCTTATTGTGGAGCTTTAAATAATTGTTAAATAAAAAATAGAAATGAAACTTTCAATAATTTTTGCCTTAAAGATATCTTAGTTTTTATATGACTGGTAAGAAATAACTTTTGTTTTAATTTATTTAGCTACTCCATTTTCTAATTATGAGCTTCATTTGATTTAAGTATGATAGAAAAAATATCCAATATTTTTTATAATTACTTCGTGATGTTTTTTTTCATTTGATGATTTTTCCGTACTGAAGTGCTTTTATTGCAAGTAGAAATTTACACATTTTATACTTGTATTCATACATACATATTCATTCATATTGTATTAGTATATGTCTACATAAAAGACTTTGATTAATGAATGTAAATTAATGATGAAAAAAAGAGAAAAGTACGTGATAAAAATCCACGCTGCACAGTGATAAATAGTTAAATAACTGAAATATTTACGATTATGTATTTCTTGGTTCTTTTATCACATGCAATAAATTAAATTAAGTAGAAGTTTAAGTTGATTATATTTTGGTGAAAGTTCTTAAGCTTTTGTTTTGAAATAATGATGCTATTAAATTGAATCAGACTGTAATATTTAAAGCAAATATTGTATAAGCCTATGAGAACTTGGGGTTGAAGCTTAGCGCGTTTCTTAAATAGAAACGAAATCCATTGTAAAGTGACGTTACAAATACTTATACTCTTACCTTTTACCGTATACTTTATTCTTTTATTCCTAAAGAAATGCAAATGATTTTCCTTTGTATCATATATCGAAGTAAAACACGGTGTATATACAGAAATTAGTATATAAAAATATCGCAAATACATGCCAACACAAAAAAAGTCACAACATTCAAGCATAAAGTATGATTCTCACACAAATCATTTTATATTTGTTATAAGTAATCCTCGTATGCACACTATTGGGCAACAATTAACGATACCGTACAAACGATAATTGTGCCCTTAATTATGAAAGTGGTCTAAGTCATGTGCAGTTTTGCTTTGAAATATCAAATAAATCTTTGAAAAACTTCAATAAATATTTAAAGATTATTAAATAAATTTACATAAATAGAGACTAGTACATCTCAAAATTAAAATGCAGCATAATATAAAAGCATTTTTAGATTTGTTCAAATGTAATCTATTAAATATCTCGACCAGAGCAATATATGACTTAGACCACTTTCATAATTACGAGCGAGTGTCGTCCGAAGAACTTGATCGCTTCTTGCTCTAAGTAGTTAGCTCGTAGACAAACAGCTTTCGTAAGGTCTACTTAATTTATCTTAAGCGGCCCGCCCACTTGCAATATAATTGTGCAATTTTTCTTACTGTACAATAATATTGCCAATGTGTATGTTATATTCTAAGGTGGCACAAAATATTAGAAAATATCAAAACATATTTGATTTTTATTGTACAATCAAGATAACTGTGTAGTGTCAGGAGAATTGGGCAATATTTTCTTTGAAAATATTGTACAATTTCCTGCATAGTATACGTTAAAGTGACAATAATATGTACAACAACATATCGAGGGTTTATATTCAAAAAGTGCTATCTGCATTTCTTGAATATTTTAGTAGACAAACTAAAACTATTATTTTCTCGAAGTCCAAGAGCAATAACTGTAATGTTAAATTAGTATAATTAAGATGTCTTCTGAAAAAATGTTACTATTCATCAAAATTTAGTGATAACCCTTGCACTTTGAGAAAATAACAGTTTTTTGCGCTCTTCTAAAATGTTCAAGCCATGCAGATAGCACTTTTTGAATATAAACCCTCGATATGCAATAATATTTCATTATACATAAGCCGCCTTACATTGTTTCCTGTTCTGTGAACCGAAAGCGAGTAAATTTCTTGTTTTCAAAAAATTAGTAATGGCCTTGCAAACGTGGCAATTTTTTTTAGTTTTGACACATTTTTTCTCGTTTTGGCGATTTTTTTCGGTTTTTGGGTTTTTTTTTTTTAATTTTGACGATTTTTTTTTCATATAGGCAATTTTTTTTTGTTTTGGCGATTTTTTCGGTTTTTATTTCTTTTTGGCAATTTTTTTTAGTTATGACACTTTTTCTCGTTTTGGCGATTTTTTTCGGTTTTTGGCTTTATTTTTTAATTTTGGAAATTTTTTTTTCGTTATAGCCATTTTTTTTTGATTTTGCCGATTTTTTTCATATAAGCGATTTTTTTAATTTTTGGCGATTTTTTTCATATAGGCAATTTTTTTTTTGTTTTGGCGATTTTTTTCGGTTTTTGGCTTTTTTTTAATTTTGGCGATTTATTTTCGTTTTGGCGATTTATTTGATTTTGGCAATTTTTTTTCATTTAGGCAATTTTTTTTAATTTTTGGCGATTTTTGTTCATATAAGCATTTTTGTTTGTTTTGGCGGTCTTTGCGGATTTTTGACATTGTAGGAATTTTTTTTTGTTTTGACACTTTTTTCTCGTTTTGGCGATTTTTTTCGGTTTTTTGATTTTTTTTTAATTTTGGCGATTTATTTTCGTTTTGGCGATTTGTTTTATTTTGGCGATATTTATTTTCATTTAGGCGATTTTCTTTAATTTTTGGCGATTTTTGTTCATATAATAATTTTTTTTTGTTTCGGCGATTTTTGCGGTTTTTGGCGTTTTTTGTCATTGTAGGAACTTTTATTTAGTTTTGACACGTTTTTCTCGTTTTGGCAATTTCTTTCGGTTTTTGGCGTTTTTTTAATTTTAACGATTTTTTCATTTTGGCGATATTTTTCGTTTTGGCGATTTTTTTAAATTTTTGGCGATTTTATAATTTTCGGATTTTTTAGTTTGACCGTTTTTGAAAATTTCAAGAGTTTAACTCTTAACGGTTTCCAAGATATAACAATTTTTCAAGGTTACATAGTCAAAATTTCATTAACTGATGGACCACCCTTTAATTAAAATTTTTTTAATTTTAGTTTTAATTGTTGTAGCCTATATAAAAATACCCTAATTTTACAAAATTCAAGTGTCAATATACATATGTACATACATACATACAATTGTATGTATATTACATGGGATTTTAAAAGTTTTCGTCACTCGTTTTGGAACACCCTTTAATTTTTAGCTTTTATATATTTGTTGTTGTAGCGATCAAAGTTCTACATACACTATCCAAATTTCAGAACCGTAGCATTTACCATTCCTGAGAAAATAGCCTTCTTCCTAAAACATGAAATATGTTTAATTATTAGAAAAAAAGTTAAAGTTCTCCAACCCTGAAAACGTTTTTTTAATTTGTTAAATTTTAAAAGTTTTTCTTTTATTATAAATACCAATTTTATTCATACCGAAGCATAAAATAAGTTAATTTAATAAAAAGGTAATAACAACTAGTTTTTCGGTAGTTATTTTCTATGGGAAAATAGAGTTTGAGTTTTCCAGCTCTGCTCGATTTTGCTGGTTTTCAATACCAAAATTTTTCGGAAAATTTCTCACACACCTGTCCAAGAACGAAGTCTCTACCCGTTTTGGGAGCTTGGGAAAACCGATTTCACGTACAGACAGACGGACAGACGGACAGACAGACAGACGGACAGACGGACAGAAAGACAGACGGACAGACGGACATCGCTTGTTCGTCTTCGCTTATTAATATTGTAGAGATTACAAACGGAATGGCAAACCTATACATACCCTTTTACCATTTTTTGGTAAAGGGTATAAAAAGAATCCTGATTTGTGCTGCTCCCAAGTTAAATTATTTGTATTTTATTTATATGTTCCTGGAAGTAATTTTACTGCGAGTGATAGAAAGTTAAAAAATTCTAATTTTTAGCGCTGCAAATCCACGATTTAAATATAAGACTTCAGATGAGAAAACACATTTTATTTATCCCTTGTGCTTACTTTATTTTGCTAAGTACTATTTATAGAATCACCATTCCTTTATTGGACCCACTGTGCAATGTATACGCATTAATTCAATGCACTAAGAAAGACCAATTGATTAGAATATCTACTAATGATACATATTCCTATTGCTCCCTCATGATTTCTTTCAATTGATTCAGTTCACTTTTCAAACTCTTAATTGAAGCTTGTTTCTATTATATTATTTCTTGAAAAACTGAGTGGTAACATTAAAGATATAAATATATGCATACATATAAAAATAGCAGGTCATATTCCACACACTTTATATGCAGTGTGTTATTTTCATGTTATAAGAAATCTAAGAAATGTATTATCTTAAAATATATTATTCTCTTAAAAAAGTCAGCCAAAGTAAATGCACTTAAGGCTTGTTTTCCTTAGAAAATAAATTTAATTTTCTTTTATTTAATCATTAAAATTTAAAGAAATTTTTTTAAAACTTTTCGTTACAAAAGAATATACAAATAATAATACGAATAAGAAAAATTACAAAGCTTTTATTGCATTTGCAACCTCATGTATAAAACACAAAAGAGTTCACCATAAAAAAAGAAAATTACTAGCATCAGACGACCAAATAACGTGAGTCAAAAATGGAGTGCTGGGTCTACAACTCACATTATCTTGCAACTCGTTGCATTGTTGTACAGAAATGTTTTTAGAAATAAGTAAATAAATAAAAGTGTAAAAAGCAGCAAGAATATTTATTTAATAAAAGTAAAAGGAAAGTGCATTAAGCTGGGATTTGTTCTGCAGTAACGAAATGAAGAAAAATTTTAACATTTACAATGTATGTGAGAAGACAATTTAATATTTTGGAAGACAATGATATTTAAAAGCAGTGAGTAATTTTACGTGCAGGAATTTAGCAATGACTCTTAGCTTTGTTAAAAAGTAACGCAATATGTGTCAAAGGTTTAAAGAGTTTCATATCTGATTTTTTTAACTTCTGAGAGTTATTATTCCCTTTGAGTTTTTAAGCCAATGTAACCTTGGAGAAACATATATTTTTAATCACTTAAAGATCTGGATCAGGTAATGACAATAAATCCTAAGAAATATATCTATAAATTTTGTTTTTCAAAAACAAGTATACATTTTCAATGTCTATTGATATTGCAAGCGAAGAACTCAAGTTTTTGTTTGTTTTCAATATAAATCAATCGACGAGAATTTTCAATTATGTTCGATAAGCTGGCATTTAATTTTAGTACCTGTGTGTACTCATAGTTGTACCACAAACAAGTCACGCGCTCAAATATTAGCTTTCAGCCAACTACGACTGCCGATTCCAACACAAACAAGAGTATTTTACGAAAAGCTGAAAATTTCTCATACTTATACTCGAAGTGTGCTTATACTCAGACTAATTGTTCGGACAAAATAAATTTACGCATGGATACTCAGAGTATTTATTCATCAAAAACCCCTACCCCAACATTAAATTTGCTAGTATGTGTGACATGTAATGAAAAAGATGCCTCAGCGGTTTCAAAAAACGAATCTGATAATTTGGGGGTTAAATTTAGATTAAAAACCTTCAAAGAACTGTAATTATTTTTTAAATTTATTTCGTAACATTTAAAAAAATCACTAATGCACTAGTATTTTGTTACTTGTAAGGTGATGAATGTATTTTTAGTAAATATTAATTTTGTTGAAAATTATTAAATCGCACTTTCCATCCCTGTAATGCAATCTGTTTAACAGCTTTCTCATTTAAGCGTTTTACCAATTTACTTTTCTGGCAACATTTGTGTTTGAAATAAGACCTAATAAAATAGCCCTGTATATACTCATATATAGCCGAAAAAATACTCAGAGTATTTTATAACTTAT
This sequence comes from Tachina fera, assembly GCA_905220375.1. Lineage (NCBI taxonomy): Eukaryota > Metazoa > Arthropoda > Insecta > Diptera > Tachinidae > Tachina > Tachina fera. The sequence goes on from LR999963.1 coordinate 186,998,102, forward strand.
GTGTTTGATTATATTGTTACGTTTAAATTTTATTAAACGTGTGAGTTCTTTTGATTGCTCAAAAATAAAAATAAATAACAACACGATTTTCTTATTTGCAACTGAACTCAATTTTATTAGTGACTAAAGCAATTACAACTTGTCTTTTCTTATTTACTTCTTAACGTTATTATCCACGGCACGATTTCTTTTACTTTCAACGATGTTCACTCTACTAATTTCCAATTAGCACTGACTGACTTGTTCGTTCACAACACAACTGAACTTCACAACTGACTTATTCACGACTGACTTGCTATTGGTTGCTTCGCGCTTTTTATACTGTGCACCAATACCACTAGAAGTTTCAAGCATAGTCCAGACGATCATTATCATCTTAAATGTTGTTTACTAAGTGCCCAATTAAGTTCATGTGGTAACTATGTACATACATGTGTATATGCATACGTGTGTACATCATTAACTAAGCAATGCGTGGTGGTTGTTTACCTTTTGCCTTTCGTTTGAATTAGCATGTATGTATGTGCGTGTGTAAATATGCGAAGCTTCTTAATAAGCAGACGCTTTTTGTTGTTGCTTTTGCTTGTTTACGTGTTACGCATGCTTTATTTATGTGTGTACGTTTGTTGCTTTAGTTAAATACTTCTAGATAGTTCTTTGCTTTAACCCTGTAGGAATCTTTTTACGTAACAATATAGTTTTTTGAGCTTTGTAATGAAAGTCCTTGCTATAAAGAAAGTTCTTGGTTGCTTATAGTATAGTTTAAACTTGACGAAAAAGAGTTCTGTATATTGGTGTGTAGCCAAATAAATACTCGGAGTATTTTTACACCTATGTGCAGGATTTTGTAGTCTTTTATTGTGCCTATATTAATAAATAAGTATGAAGATAGTCTTTGGTTGTTTATAGTATATATACGATATTTAATTTTCTTATACGCACTTATAGTTTCCTGGATACTTTAGGACCTTTGCAGTAGATTTAGAAATAACTTAAATAACTCTTTTTTAACCTAACGTTATCAACTGAACGGACTTCAAAAGGCAATAGAAAAGACGACTTTCAGGACTCTTCAGCTAACTTAGCAGTGCTGTGGACTTTCAACATCGTGGCTGTGGGGTCTTAATGAAAAACCAAACATAAAACCTTTGAGGTAAATGACGGCATTCTATATTGAACGTGAAAAAATTAATTCTTCTTAAAATCTTTATGAAATATATTAAAATTTTTATCGATATCGTGTGTCGAGAGATGACTGCAACACAAAAAGGTTGCAATATATAACCAAATGTTTTTCCGTTAATTTTTAATTCCGCATTCTTTTGTTATTTATTTTAATTGCTTTTTATAAGAATGTTCAACAAGCAGGAAGAATGTTAGTGCATTTGTTTTAAAATTTTATTCTTGCAGGTCGCTCCATAACTTCAACAACTCTTTTTCTATTTGTTGTTGTGTTTGCTGTTAGGGCTCTTTGTTTATTTTTTTTTCAAGTACACTCGCGTATTTTGTGCGCTATAAGCAGCAAGAAGTATATCAAGTTGTTGTTGTTGTAGTTGAGTGCAGAAAAAAATTAACGTAATAAGGGAAATTAAGCAGCACGTCCAGTTTATTTAGCCATAGTAACGACTGTGGGAAGGTTTTCTGTAAAGTAAAATTTGTTTTTTTAGTCGGGTATTTTAACACAATGGACCCAAGTGGGGCTTTCAGTGAATGTTTATTACATCACTACCCTTCCTAGCCTGTTTTACACATAAAAATTTTTGATGCTCTATTTTCAATTTCATAGTGAGAAAGAAGGGATCAGGTATACAAAACCTATTCATCAGAGAACGACAAAAAAAGAGTACTGAGTATTCGCCGTCAATCAACTATAAAAGCGTACAGCAACTATGTTTATTCATATTTTTTAATTCACGCAGCTTAAACGACAAGCAATTAAAATTTATGGATTGTATGAGCTACAACCATATGCATGAGTATAAAAATACTCTGACTATTAATCAGCTATACATGCATATATACAGGGATATTTCATTAACGCACACATATAAAGCAAGTTTTTAAATATCCGTACAATTTTCAATCAATATTATATAATCAAATGTATGAACGATGGCGAATGATTAACAAATATCCCGAATATCATGCATATATTTTTTTTCTCAGATTAAATATCCATTGCTTGAGTATAAGTATACTTACACTAAAAGTATGCATTTCACAGGAATTTTCATTTTTATTTTTAGTTGTAGCGTATTTTAGTTTTTTTGCATAAACGAAATACTGATGCTCTTGTATGTTGGAATCGGTTAAAGTATTAGTTGTTTGAGAGAAAATATGTGTAAAAATTGTTTTTCCTACAATTACAATTTTACTCAGTTAAGTAACTATAAACAAATTAAATAATTATAGTAAGAAGTGCATTATCGATGGTAAAATTAAAATCTGCTGTGTTGGTAATAAAAGAACATTTCTCGTATTCCATTTTATTAAAAAATTTATGCTAAACAGTTGATTGGAATGACAAAAGAAATATTTGTGTGCCATGACTAACAATGAAAATAAAACGGTGGATGTACATTACATGAAGGAATATTATCAAATTATCGGCTGGTTATCAAATCAAAATATGAGCCAATTCTATATTGTAAAGGACGAAAACAGAAACTTAATTATAAAAATTAAAAAAAGAAGCTTCTTTAAGGAAACAGAATTTTGCGGAGATAAGTAATCTGATAAATTTTTGACGATGTTGAAGCATATACCACAATCAATTTAGGTTCAAAAGTTGATGAACGAATATCGTTAGAAGTTTTATTAGCTTTTCTTAAGAGTGTTTTTTTGCTAAAGTCTACTTATGAGTTTTTTAAGCAGGAATGAAATTCAAAAAAATATTTCTACATAATGTTTTTAATATTTAAATTCTAACAATTTATTTATCTATTTATTCAAAATATTATACACAGTAAATTTGCATAATATGTTGTTGCACAAATATGGACGGAGTAACGTAGACCATATGCCCAAGATGTTATTAACAGTATTTTTACAAGTTTTGTGACTGACTGTACACGACCTATGCCTTCACATAGGAAGTAGTAACGTGAAACTTAAAGAAATTCCACAAAATTCCCGCAAGATTATACGGTAATCCATGGCATATCAGTCAACCAGTGCGAAAGAGACGAACAACTTTCAAAGGCCAAACAACACACACAAGCCTGACTGCAGTCAAGAAATAATTACAATGACGCGAGAGATGTTCCCCATAACGATTCATTTTAATAATTTTTTTTCGAAACTAATTATGTCTAATTCTGAATTAAAATTGTTGAGAAAAAAAATAAAAGCAAATACAGTACAAATTTTTTTTCAGTGTAACTCTACAGCTAAGTCTCTTGTCAAATATACTTGATTTATTATTAATTATTTATTATTAATATTATTTTTAAACATTTTTTTATCCACATCCAGCCCATAGTGTTTCAAGTTAATTGCCTTTATGATAGATATTTACTGACTGGCGAATAAATAAACTCAACAATGCGTTTGTAATTAACGCTGGCAATAAGATCGCGATTAAGTTAGTTGTTCCTCGTTTAAAAATGAAACAGCGGCCAAAGATGTTACCACTGCACAAATGCTTAAAAATGCTAGAAATTAAATGAAGCCACCCTGAAGATCTGATGCCAGGCAGCACTGGTGTGTGTGTGTGTACTAGAATATGTTCATAACTTTGGTGCAACAACACTATTTAAAAATTGACCTCTACTTAAACAAATAAATGGAAGCAAACTGAAAACTAAGGGAAACATTTGCAAGAAACTGACAAGAAAGACAATAATAATAGTTAAAAAGGAAAAATTATTTTTTAAGACACGCAACTGCTTACATGAGAAGTTAAGGACCATGCCATGTCCTTTATTTTCATGTAAAACCATTGAAAAGGAAATAAAAAGAATTAATAAAAATTATTAAGGAAGCGGAAACAAAAAAAGTAAACACATCGCACCAACCTTTTGCCAGAAATGCCCGTAATGTTCTTAGTGCTCTCAACAGACATAAAGAGAAAGACAGAGAGAGAGAGAGAGAGAGAAAAAACCTGACACCAGCCAGATTATAATTTTACTGCTTGGCAAAACTAAAGCGAAAGGGAATAAAAGTGGTGGCACACAAACTGAGAATGAATAAAGAAAGTGTGTCTTTATTTATTTTATTTATTTTTTTTTACATAATATATTTTTTTTTCTCAAGTAACTCTACATAAAAGTTTAATTAATTTAAACGTTTACATTACATAAAATGTCTGCTTGCAGAAAAAAATTATTTTGCTCATGTTTTATATAACTTTTTTATTATATTATTTTTTTTTGCTCCTTTCCTTTTTATGCATTTCGTGCGGTACGGCAAATTCAATATTCAGTTAAAATAAAGAAAAATATTAATTAAAATAAAAATTTTGCTAATGCGAAAAATACTTTTTTTTAACTGAAAAAAAGTGTTTTAATTAACAGCAAAATGTAAAAACTTTCATTATTAATTGAAGTATTAAATTCATTATTAAAAAAAAATATGAACATAGTTTTTTAGAGAAAAAGAAAAGCACTCTTCGTAGTATCGCTACAACATTGGTGATGTTTTACGGTACCTTTTCCATTATATTCTTTAAAACTAAACATATTTATGTCTGTTAAGAATTGAAGGTATAGATATGTATATTTCATAAATCCTTTGCCGCATTACTGCATGCATAAATAAAACCGCAATCAGTATCAAGCAATAAACCTTTACAATTGCAACAAAAAACAGTTGAAAGTGCAACCACCATTAAATGCATTAAGCAATGTTAACAAAGTAACAACGTTAGTTACACGACAATCATTGTAGCATTACTGAGGATTGATGAAAGACTGAACGTTTAAAAAAAAAGGAAATTAAGGCAGAAAAAACAAGCAAAGCAAAGCAAAGCAAAAAAAGCAACCTCAATAATGTTGCTCCAAGGCTGACCACATGATTTCTATTTACAACAAGATTAATTTTTTGTCTTGCAAGCCCATAATCACCCGTAACCACCCAATACCAGACAAACAGCCATCAGCAGTGCTCACACTAAGCAGACTGTAACTATAGCATCACTCCTTCAACTAACGATATTGAGTTGTAAGGACACAAACTGCTTGTCCAGCAGGCATTTGGCTGTGAAGACAGTTTAGTTTGCTTTACGAAGGTGGATTTAATGTTGTTATTTTTGTGTGTGGTTTTTCATACATTTTGCTTAGAGGAAGCTGTACATGTTAAAATGCCTTTCTTTCTCCCCCACCCCCCCTCGTAACATCCCTCCCATAGATACTGATCTCATCCTTTGGTCTTGTGGTATTGATGGGTATACATTTGTTTTGGTCTTATGTTAGGATTTCATTGCTATTTGTGTTCCTTTTTCCTAACTGCGATGAAAAATATCTTGTAAAGAATTCTTAGCAACAGTAGAGAGCAAAAATTTTACTAGATTTTAATATATACATACATATATTAAACTTGCTTTATTTTTAGGCATTTGTTTTTTTATTAAGATAATGTCGTGTGTGCTCAGTAGGGGGATAAGACAGTGTTAGTCGGTAAGGCAGTAACAGAATGGGCAATATTACCACAACAGCTGAGCAAAAGTGAAGCAAAACATATCGCTCGTTTACTCAAAAGACGTCATATTTCAAAAAAAAAACCAAATTCCTAGTAAATGAGTTTAAAGTTTTCAATTTACGCACAACTTAATGGGAAATGAAAATTTTATTTTGCTCTCAAGCGCTGATTAAACAAGATATTTGTATACATTTTTTGTACAATATGAATAATGAAACGAGAATTAATTCTTTAGCATTTAATGAAAAATTCCATTTTTTTAACTTATGAGGTTGTTTGAGTAAATGAGCGATATGAAAACCGAAGAAAAAAACAAAAGAAGGGATAACAAAACAAGTGACTTGATAGAGGAAAAATTCAGATAAATTCTTGGAAGACACTGACTAATAGAGACGAACTTTTTTTTTAGAGAAAAAAAAAGATGGCGAAGGAAGTTTTTGGCGGATCGAAGTTTAATGAGAAGTGAATGTGGAATGACAGGGGATTTGCTCTAAGAGAGTGACAAAGGGAAATTGTTGGATATAAAAATATGGCTCAAAAAGAGAATTTTTTTTTGAGATGAACAGCTTATAAGAATTAAACAAAAAGGAGAAAAAAACTAAAGCAAGTTTAACAAAAAAAAAAATATGAAGTATTTAAAAGACTGCAAATCATAGCTAAGAAGCAATGATTATTAATCCTACTGATTACTAATTTGATTACTTTTTTTTAAAGGTGAAGTAATGATTGAATTATGGTTATATTCAGTTTTGCACGATTAGTAATAATGGAAATCTAATCTGAATTACTTGAAATTACAAAAAACAATTAAAAATAATCAAAAGTAATTACCAAATAATCTGATAACTTTTAATTCTTTTTGATTATTTATTAATAATCAAAAGTAATATTTGCAAGTAGTCGGATTATTTTTTGATTACTTTTGGTTCTTTTTGATTATTTGTTGTAATTTCTTGTAATTCATATTACTTTTCCATTAAAAGTAATCGTAATCAATTATTTACCAGAAATTCTTTCATGCAAAATTAAATAATTAGTACCATTCTTTTTAAAATGTAATCTAATTTATTCCCAATCGTAATTGAAATTTAACAGCTCTGCTTCGAATAAACAAAATTATTTAAAAAGCTAATTGTGAACAAAATGAAAAGCAAACCAATACCTGCAGTGCGATTCACTAACTTTTTTTTAACGATAATCACATCGTTAAAATAATTTTAACGAAAATTATAGTTAAAAAGATACAAAATCGAAAGAAGAAGAACATTGCAAAAATAAAATTTTCATATAAAATTTCAAGCAGTTCCTGGAGAAGCAGTATGAAATAACTTCATCGAATATGATCCTTTTCTCTATCGCTGAAGCAGCATTAAAGAAATTGTACCAATCGAGTCGAAGGATTACAAACAGACGACAAACGCACACGAATTTAAATTTTTATATATATATACATAGATTAATTTTATTTTTTGTTAGGTAAAACACTAATTTTGCTTACTTCTTTTTTAAAGGTGTAGGTAGGTGCTTGTAGGTTTTTTACTCTTTATGAACTTTTGAATTATTATTATTGCTCTCTGCTGTACAGTCCAGCATGTGTCCTCGCATTAGTGTTTAAGGTTAAATGTATTTCATTGCACATAAGTTCAATTTAAATCTGAAGATTTCTCTTTTTACATGTTTTCAGTTGGTTTTACAAATAAATACAGATTAAATGATTGAAGCATTAGATTTGATTGACTTTCTCCCCTACAACACAGATACAGATAAGCGCCTTATCGGAAAAATAACTTGTGTAAGTTTGGATGTCTAATGTAAAACTAATGGGAAAAACATGCAGTTTAAAGCTGTAAAACAGCACAAAACATAAGGAAACCAATTAATTAGAAAATTCAAATATATGTATTGGCAAAAGAAAATTTTAATATTGCTTGGCATCATGTTGTCTGATAATCCTTTTGTTGTTATAATGAAATACAGAAGAAAAAGATTGTGGTTCTGTGATTTAGTTAAAAACAATAATAAATGAAGTAAGGTAATAATTTAATACTTATCATTGGAAAAAGATTAAAGTTATCTGGCGTGTCAGTGAAAAAGTAACTTTAAGAAAAAAAATAGCAGATTTCAAGCAGCTTCTTTGGCCAGAAGACGAATTTTTGGGGCCTTGTGGATCAATACATTTTTAGCTAAATTATTTTTGGCACTATGCACCCATGATTTATTATTATTTGTGAATATTTGAATAAATACAAATCCAACAATTAAAAAAATATATTTTAAAAATATATTAATTTTTTTAAATCAGTTTTAATCATGCGTCATTTCTTTGCATAATTTTGTTGAGATGCTGTTTTGAAATACTCTTAGTTTTTTATTTTAGCTGATTTTAAAATTGCAGTTTACACTAATTTATGAATTTTTATTCAAAAACTATGTGGAATGGTCTGGTCTTCATTGAAATATGGACTAAATTAAAAATCAAGTGGAACCGCCTGTACATTTGCGCGAAAATCTTCAGATATAATTTCAGAGTCCTCTCCGTGTGGATGACAATTTTCGTCATCTCTTGTGATGATTAACTTTTTAATAAAGCCCATAATGCTATATGGAACTTGTAATTCTTTATAAAGATTTTTAAAACAAATTGTCATAAAAAATTATTCTTAAAAAACCTTTACAAAGCCTTTTTAATTTTCATAAATAAGGCCATTATAGTTTTAGGTCTTTGTAAAGTGCTGGCGCAGTGCGTAACTGAAAGCTTAAAGTCATTAAAAAAATACTAATAAATGCTTTCCACGCTTCCTATAGTTATTGAATATTCTCTGTAAGCTTTTAAAAAAGAGCTTTGTGCTTTCACACCGACTAAAGCAACAAAACCAATCAGACTACAATGCTTATTGGTTAATTTGTAAAGAAACAAATTAAAATTTTCAGAGCTTTCAAAGCTGTTTCAGAGTATTTGTGCTTGGACGTAGCTAAATTAGAATTATTTAATTTTTCGAGAATGCTCCATAGAGAATGAATTCGCAAAATCTGCGTTGCCGACAGACATAAAATGGTTTTCTTTTACTTCATTTTATATGAATTTATAAATTTTCAAACAGTTTAAAAAACCTTGCTTGTCTTCTCCTTTTTCCTGCTTCTAACGACATGCATTTTGTTTAATTCCAATAATTTTCAGTGAACAAAAAAAAATTCAAATGAATTATTCAGTATTTTAAAGTGGTCTAAAAAAAAAGAATTGGTATGCTTAATTAAAGTATTCAATTGCAATGAATTCATTTTCCAAATTGTATGAAAGAGTAAAAAATATTATTAAAGAAAAATAGAGATTTTTGGCAGCTACAAGGCAACGCACACTGGCCCAATTTGAGAAAAAATAAGCTTACAATTTTTTTCATCGAAATGTTGTTTTGTTGTTTGAAATAACTAAAAATATGGAACAAAGTGCCTTCCAAGGCACATTAATTTTCAGGTAAAATCAAAATTTTAAAAACATAACAATGAAAAACACAACATGGCTTTTTAGTTGATAAAAAATGTCCAAAATATAATTTCTTTAACAAAATAAATATAAAAATTATTTGCATAAAGTTGAAAAACTTCTTCGCGGCAGCTAGAACCTTAGAAGGTTTAGAACTTTTCACAATTTTTTTTGTAGATTCTTTTAAAAATAATATATTTTTTAATAAAATATTTTTGTTTCTAAAATTTTTTTTAGTGTCCTTTCCATAAAATTTTTTTGAATTATCCAATTAACTTGAATTTGAAGACCAAAATTGCACCACTGCGTATTCGTAGTAACGAATGAATGTCCCTTGGTGCCTACTTTGAAGCTGGCATAACAAACAAACCAGCAACTAATGATGTAATTTTTTCTCTCAATGATATCAAAATACTCATACACTGAAATAATTTTCTGCAGAAATTCTATGAATTTCGACATTAGTCTAATGAAAAATTCATTAAAATTTAACCAACGTCACGCTTCGTTGGATTAATGAAACCAGTTTCGTTAAAATTATTTTATTGAAAACTTCGTCAAATTTATTTAACAGTGCAATGAATGCAGTAATATAACTTTATCGAAAAAATAAAATAATTTCATGAGAAGAATGAAATAACTTAAATATAAAAGGGTTTCTTAATAATTAGAAAATATTGTTGTCATAAATCCAATAAAATGTTCTTACGAAACCAGAATATCAAGAAAGCAATTCCAACGAAATTGTTTCAACATATTCATGAAATTTTCACTGGATTTGTGAAATTATCATTAGATTTGTGAAAATTTTTTAATGAAATTGTTTCATTGGACTTATGAAGCAAAATTCTTTCGGTGTAGAGTAGAAATTTTGAAAAAAGTAGACTGCATCTGTGCCGCTCTTACAGAAACGGAGCAACTTAGTTTTCGTTTCATGGTAAAAAACATATTTGTCATTATAATTATTTCGTTAAATATTAGTTTTTAGAAAAAATAACATTTAATAAATATGGATTGATTTGTTTAGTTCTCTAATTGGCATAAAAATAAAAAATCAACTTAGTGATACAAAATCTTAAATTACTTTTTTTTTCAAATCCAGCCCAGTGTGCGGCTTTCTCTGTGTATTTTAAGTGACAATTTAAATTAATAGAAATTAATTTTTTACTTTTATATAAAACCCTTTAGATATGTATATTGCATTTTGTCTAAATTTCTGCTGTTTCATATTGCTAAAGTCAAGCTAATAATGTTTGTCATTTTTAGCAGAATAAAATATTAGTAAACCTTTGGGACTATCATTAAAATAATGTCCCAGCCATAGGCTGATATCAAACTTGTGTGCATTCTCAAGCGCTTTTGGCGTGCTTTGAGGTTTGCATATTCCATGATTATTTCGATGATATGTCCATGTTATTTTTAATATTTGTTTGTGCGCCTTTTCAATGTAAATAAGTGTAAGTTAATTTATAAAAGTTTTTAAGGGCCTGTTCCATGATGTCTACAACAAAAACCAATTAAAAAATTTAAAGCTACATTTTATTTTAAACTAAACATATTGCAAATGTTAAAAAAAATGAAATAAAAAATAAATTATTCCAGCAAACCTTCAGCCAATTACACGCTCTATGATTTCTACCTCACACATATGAAATACACACATTTATATACTCACACATGAAGACATAAAAAGGCACAGACAGTGTCAGCCATAAGTTTCACCAGACAAGTTCTAATATTAATCATATACAAAAATTATTTATTTAAATTTGCTTTTCTTTGTCTCTATCTTTTCTTTAAATCTTTTGTTTAAATAATGAATAACTTTTTTCTTTTTTTAAATACTAAACCAAATATTAACATAACCGAAATTCTTGACAAAGCTGATGTAATCTAATAATATATTTTTATTTAATAAAATTTTATTGCAAAGTATGGAAAAATGACATGTCATTTATTTGTTTTTTTATTTTTTTTTTGTCTAAACTTTTTATATCATTTCGTTACAGTAAATTAAATCATTTTTGATTTTTTAGTTTATTGCCAAAATCTAACACCAGTTTGTGCACATTTGTGAGCATCAGTGTGACCGGGTTTAAAAGACATTTTAAAACTAAAGCGTTTTTGAAGTAATGCTGAAGATAAGAGGTTTGTGATTGTTCAAAGTGTGTGGTTAAAATCTACTGAAAGATATGATAAAGCACCAATGAAATATATATCGAGAATGCTGAAACACCAGCAATTTAACTTAAACTTAAAAATGCCATAAAATAAGGCTAAAGACTAAATGAAAATTTTCTGGCTAAATAATTTTTTTTTTAATAAATATTAACCTAACAAGATGGCCACACTGGTCAGCATATAAAATTTTTGTTCATAAAACTCGCAAAAAGAAATTTTTTTTATTTTCTTTAGTCTGTGTTAACTCAATAAAGGTGCATGTGTGCATGGGATACTCTACTCTCTCTCTCTCTCTTTCTTTCTCATACGCTCTTTCTGTATCTGTATGGGTGTCTATGGACATGTATGTATGTGTCAATATTTTTCTGGTGGCTGCTCATGTTACAATTTTGAAAATCTTTACGGATTTAAAACTTCAAATTTAGGTTGCCGTATTGTTAATAAAAAATAATAAAAAATCACACACATGCATTCTTTTTTCTATTTTTTTTTGTTTTGTTTTCTTTGTTCTATTTTGTTTTAAAGTTTCAACAAAAATCAAAACTGCCATTGTGTGAATGTGTCGTGTGCTGTTATGGGTATAAATATATATATGTGTGCGTGTGCTTTTGTATTTAAGTGGCCTGTATATGTGAAAGAGTTTTCTGTGGTTTGTTGTTTTATGCTTGTGTGGATAAGTATTTGTGCGATTGTTTTAGGATTAGTATTGTACGTACGACATATTGTTCTTTATTTATATATTTTTCTATTTCAATTTTGTTGGAAGTTTTTTTTTGTCTTAAGCTAAAGCATTAAATGGTAAATGGAAAAAAGGAAACGTGATTTGAAAAAAAAATAAAACTCTGAAAATTCGTTTTCGCAATACGTAAACTATGTATTTATAATCCATAGCAGAGGCAATAACGAAATGACAGGTAATATGAAAGCGTACATGCTATATTGTGCTTTTAAGCCATAAGGTGGATTTGTAAAAAATTTTGCAAAATAATATCTATTTTCCCATAACAAGCCCACATGCTTTAATAAATTTTCTCAAGTTTCCACAACTGATTTATTTTTTGTTTCGTCTCAGCAATACCACAAAAAAAATTAAGAATTAATATTTTCTACACTAATTCATATACATTACCTTAATATGGAAAGGCTCTAACTCATTGTTTAAATTTTTTTTTATATTTCGATAGACAAACATCTAATGTATCGGAAAATGCAAAAATTTGGATTAAAAAAAATAATTAATTAGATCCTTTTTATATTAAACTAACGATATGCGACAGAAAAAAACATACAATATTGAGAAAAGCTTGTGTTTGCAATGATAAAGACGGCTTTTACACATGCAAAGTTTGCTTTGAAAATTCTTGAGTTTGTGGTAGAGAGGGGAAAATAAAATGGGAGGGGGAGGGGGAGGAATAGAGCCCGTTTATATGTAGGGTGACAAAGCTGCAACACGTCACCTGCGACTCGTTGCGTTTGCACGTAATGTATATTGAAGCGACAGTTTTAAATTTTCTCTCTTACATATGTATCTCTTTCTCTCATATGCTATGTATGAGCAGGAATTATAGTATTTTTGTGCCAAATTAAAAAAAAATTCAGTCAAGTGTGACTTTGACCCGCGCACGAAGGCTTCCTTAGGGACACTATATATGTAATTCAAATTGAACTTTAGCCGAACTTTAGCCGATATAATAAACAGTTTTGGATTTTTTTTCGTTTTTGGGTTTTTTACGGTTTTGAGCGTTTTTTAGTTTTGGCGTTCTTTTCGGTTATTTGCGCTTTTTTAGTTTTGGCACTATTTTCCCTTTTGTCGATTTTTTTCGGTCTTTGGCGTTTTTTTCATTTTTATGATTTTTTTAATTTTGGCGATTTTTTTCATTTCAGTGATTTTTTAATTCCATCGATTTTTTTCATTTGGGCTAATGTCTTACTTGTGTGATTTGTTCACGTTTTAGCGATTTTTTGGGTTTTTTTGGCGTTTTTTCATTTCGGCGATTTTTTTTCATATGAGCGTTTTATTAGTTTTGGCGTTTTTTCGCGTTTTAGCGATTTCTTCGGCTTTTGTCGTTTTTTGACGATTTTTTATTTTGGCGATTTTTTGATTTTAAGCGATTTTTTCATATATGCGATTTTTTGATTTTTAGCGATTTTTTTAGTTTTAGCGCCTTTTTCGCGTTTTCTCGATTATTGGACTTTTTGGCGTTTTTTCAGTTTGGCGATTTTTTTTCATTTGGTGCCTTTTTCGCGTTTTGGCGACTTTTTCCGTTTTCGGCGTTTTTTCAATTTGTGATTTTTTTTCATTTATGCGATTTTTTTTATTTGTGCGATTTTTTTAGTTTTGGTGCCTTTTTTTAACGTTTTGGCGATTTTTTTCAGTTTTTACCGTTTTTTTCGCCTTTGGTGTACGGAACCCTAAAAAGTGAGACTATTTCCACATACTAATTCTAAATTTATGGCAACACTGCTACAAATAAATGAATGAATGATGAAAATCATTGATAAGATTAATACCAAAAAGTCCCCTGACTATTTCAATAAAAAAATCATCACGCGCACGTGGATTGAACAAGGGGTTTCGAAAGTGAACGTAAGTATTGGCTTTAAAATTAAACTGATATTATATTTATTTATTATTTAATTATATGACATTAAACGTTCTAAAAGATAAATAAAATTTATTAGAATTATAAAAAATTTAAATGATTTTAAAAGCTGCAGATTTGCTCATGTCGACGTTATTTATTTATTGTAAATTTTTGCGATTTTCAAAAGAGAGCGATTTTTACTATTTTTCCATGACTTTGAGGTTAAGTTTTGTGAAAACTTTATAATTTTTCTTTCCCACAGCAAAGCAACTATTAGCAGGAATACCTTTTTTTTCTTTTGTTTGTTGTGTAAAAAGCTCAATAAAAGCAATTTGGCCTAAGAAATAGATTTCCATAATAAATTAAATTAAGCAATAATAAAAGAAAACAGCCTTGAAAATAAAGTGAATTAAATCCACTCGGTATTATATGGAATTACTGCCTAAAGCCGCAAAATTATTAAATACAAACAAATAAACTGCAAACAAAAATGTGTCACATACACTGACACCAATTGTGTATACATACACTCTTATAAAACTCGTATAAACAATGGAAGGAAGCTTAAAACAACAGGGAACAAATCCAAAGCAAAGAAAATGTAAAGAATTAAAGAAAAAAATCACACAAACTTCCGTCCAAGTAAAAGAGATTTTATATATATTTTTTTGTTTTTCAATAAAATAACAATAAGCAAATCAGTATCAATATGTACAAGCAAACAAACTTTGACGCACCCCCGCCGCCAGTAAGCCAAGATTAATATCAATGTACATTGGTATTGAGGTAATTGATAGATGAATTATCTTCATCTACCGCACAAAGAATTTATTTTAATGGAAAAATAATTAAAATAAACTTTTGCAAAGCAGATGTGTATACCTCCCCTAATAATAAAGAAAAGAAAATAATAATAATATTCTTTTGGGAAGAAATTGAATGAAGCCAAAAGATTTGTATTAAGGGAAAATCTAAAGGAGAAAGGTTTATTTAAATACAAATGAAAAGTGTGACATTAATATTAAGATTAATATTGACGTTAAGCTTATTATGAATTTGAATATTACTCGTATAATAAAAAGTTTTCTGTTTATAGATACAATAACATTTTTTTTTAGGAATAATCTTCAAAGTTCAATAACTTGGAAAAGTAAAAAAAAGAATAAACATTAAACAGCCATTAATGATTGCTTATGAAGGAGCATTCTCACTTTTTTTCAATGATTTGAAAATTATAAAACAGGAAATTATGGTGATATTTTAATGCTGTAAAGGAAAATTACAAGAAATTTAGAATTTTGTATTCATGAGGCTTAGAAATGAAGATGAAGAAAGCAAACATTTTCCATTTTCTATAATATATTTTGTGCAAAGGAGTCAATAAAGGGTAATATGAATCCTGTTGAATGTTTTAAGCTCCCACTAAATTTTTCCCTACTCTCTTACTCTCTTTAGGTTTCCTCACACCAAAGGTGAAAAGAAACCTTATTTTCTCCGATACGATGTCAATCTGGCCGGTACAGGATATTTTCTCGAAAACCATAAGAGGTACGGACGCGAAATTTTTACAGAACACTTAAAACCTTAGCCACTGTCAAATATATGACAGTGTATATATAAATATATATAACTATATATATAAATATATATAGTTACTTGAAATTAATAATTGAAATTTATTTGCTGGTGCCTAAGCATGTCTATATACGCATTTCATTGCCGCTTGAACCAAATCATCAGTAGACTTCAACCACAAATTTTGAACTGTCACAAACCTCTTACTATATGAGAATTCATAAAATAATAATACTAGTGAAAGTCACAAAAGAAAAAATAAGCTTAGTAGGCTTTGAAACTTTGATACAAAACCCAGCAAATGATTTATATTCAGTTGAACTAATTTTATTCCTATTTTTTTGTGACTGTTCAAAATTTGTGGTTGAAGTCTACTGATGATTTGGTTCAAGCGCCAATAAAATGCGTATATAAACATGATAAGCCACCAGCAAAAAAATTTCAATTGTTTTTTGTACACTTCTGACAATATATCAAATAATAAATTTCTTTAAAGTTACTTAAAATTTTTAAGGTTAGTGTATTTTTATGCGAAATTTTGAGAACTTTCTGAATCTTAGGAACTGTAAGGTCTTGCAATTTTAAAAAGCGCTAAAACTAAAAAATTTAAAAATAAATCGGCAAAAATAAAAAATCGCTAAGGTTAAGAAATTGTAAAAATGAAGAAATCGCCAAAACAAAATAAGTGAAAAGTATCACCGAAAATAAAAAATCAATCGCTTAAAAGTAAAAGTCATTAAAAGTAAAACGATAGCCAAAAAACTACTAAGAAGATGTTAAAAAAGTAATCGCTAAAACTATAAAATCACTAAAACTAAGAAAATAACTGAAACATCGAGCGAAAAAAGGGCCAAAATTAAGGAAATTGCAAAACAAAAAAATCACAATAACTAAGAAAACAAAAAATCGCCAAAAGGCGAAAACATCGCCGAAACGAAAGAAGCAACAAAACTAAGAACAGTATTGAAAAACTTGACAAAACTAAAAAACTAACAAATCGCTAAAATTCAAAATCGCTACAACTGAAAAAAAGTTACAAAAACCGAAAAAAAAACCAGTAAAACGAAAAAATCTCCAAAAGCCGAAACGAAAGAAGCGACAAAACAAAGAAAACATTTGATTAACTTGATAAAACTAAGAAACTGAGAAATCGCCAAAAAGTAAAAAATTTATAAAAAAAATTCCAAAAACCGACAAAAGTCGCTAAAACGAAAAATCGCCGAAACGAAAAAATCACTAAAACAAAATAATCGCCGAAACGAAAAAATTTAAAAAACTAAGAAAACTATTAAAAAACTTGGCAAAACTAAAAAACTACGAAGTTGCTAAAACTAAAAAATCGCTACAACTGAAACAAAAATCCAAAAACCGAAAAAAATCGCTAAAACTAAAAAATCTGCAAAAGCCGAAAAAATCGCCACACGAAAAAAACGACAAAACAAATTAAATTCCAAAACTAGAAAATCACAATAACTAAGAAAACTATTGAAAAACTTGACAAAACTAAAAAACTAGGAAATTATTAGAACTAAAAAATCGCTGCAACTAAAAAACCAAAAAATCTAAAAACGGAAATAAATCGCGAAAGCGAAAAAATTGCCAAAACTAAAAATTGCCAGAATTAAAAAATCTATAAAACTAAAATAAATTGCAAAAAACCGAAAAAAGTTTCACAGTTGAAAAACGCCAAAATAAGGAAAAAGAGTTAAAACCAAAAAAAAATCCAAAAAACGAAAAAGCACTAAAATTAAAAAATCGCCTAAAGTCAAAAATTTACCGTTTGCTTATATTAAAAAGAAAAATTCTTCCAAAGGTAAGGTATTTGATTATATAGTATAGGCTAAAGTTCGTATAGTATTGCATACGTAGTGTCCTTACGGAACCAACCAACCAACGTGTGTCACGTTTAACTAAACTTATCTCTCCTTTTTTGTCTTACTCTAGAAATGTCCTTTATATGCGTAATATTATCCGCAGATTTTGGGTGCTATTTTTGCTTTCAACAATCAAATAATAATCAATACTCAATAGTAATTTCCAATATTGTCTTTATTTTACGACATCTTCTTAATGTTTAGTCTCGAAATTTAGTGGTAGTCGCAATCATCTATTAAATGATATTTCAAATCGTTATTTAATATCTTCATGTCTGTTAAAATCACATAAACAGCCAAGTTTTAGTAACATTGAATAAGAAAATAAAACATTGTACCTCTAACTGAAATACTTGGCAAAGATGAATTTGTAAACGTAAAAGAGATTAACATAAATATGCGCCGAATGTCTCATTTAAAATATTGTACTTAAAGAATATAAATTTACGTTACTTTACTAATAAAAGAAATGAGAATTGGTAGGTAAAGCCCACTGCATTAAAGTTGTGTCCTTCTAATGTGGACATTATTTTAGAGCTTTGTGATGCGCTTACAACTCCCTATTTTCACAAGCTGTTTTATAATGTGACCTTGAGTTTGATAAATTTGGCATTAAATTGCTCATTTAATAAAGTAAGAAAGTAAGAGACAATGATAACAAAAAAAGTAATAAGAAAAAAAAAGTAAAAGCAAATTGAAGAAAAGGACTTAAGCAATAAAAATTAATGATACTCGTATAAAACTCACTTCTCATGACTATGCAAAATATAAATATTTTGTATTCCAGTTTACATTATACAACTACATTATAGAACGCAATTCTTTAAAAAATCATGTGATATATTTGTTGTTGTAGCGGCAAGCGTTTTACTTAATCTGTTTCTTGAAAAAATAGTCTGTGACAGAAAGAAGCACTTTGTAGCAAAAAAAAAATTAATTCAGTGAAGTGCGACTTTGACCTTTGGCGCACGAAGGGTTCCGTACGGACACGAGATATGTAATTAAATACGAGCTTTAGCCTATACAAAATATAGTTTTGGCATTTCTTTTTCGTTTATGACGTTTTTTTAATTTTTCAGAATTTTTTATTTTGGCGATTTTTTTAATTTTGCCGATTTTTTTCATATAGGCGATTTTTTTGTTTTTGGGATTTTTTCGGTTTTTGGAGTTATTTTTAATTTTGACATTTTTTTTCTCGTGTTGGCGAGTTTTTTCGGGGTTTTTTTTTGCGATTTTTTTCGTTTTGGCGATATTTTTTAATTTTGGCGATTTTCGGTTTATGCACAGAGAAAACAGTGCCTAATAAATACCTCATAAAATAGAACAAAATTTATAAGATATCTATATGGTTTTTTTTTCAATAAGGAAATCTTATTAATTTCATAGAGAAAACCTTTTTGAAAAAATCAAGAAGAAATCTTGTAGTTTTTATGAGGTTATCTTATTGATTTTTTTAATAAGGTTTTCTTCTTGAAACCTAATAAAAAATATAAAAAATTTTACTTTTGTATTTTCATTTAAATTCTGTACGATATATGTATGTATCTATGTATTATATTTATGTTATTTATTTATACATACATACATACATATTATATTATATTCTTAATTAACTAAGTCACGATACATACATATTTATTACTTGGGAGGAGACAAGTATTGAACCAGCTACCTTCAGACTGATAGACAAGAACTCTAACCAATATGCTAACAAGCAGCCTGAATCCGCACTGAAAAATTATTGTACAAACATGCTTATACAAGAATGAAAAATATTATGAAAAAAATTGACTCTATATTTATTTATAGATATGAAATAACAAGAAACCTAATAAAAACCTAATAAAAACAAGAAGATTTCCTTATTAAAGAAATTAATAAGATGCTTTACACATAATCATATAGGAACCTAATGAAAACAATAAGGAAAACCTTATTAAAAAATCAATAAGGCAACCTAATGAAATCAATAAGAAATCCCTATAGTTTACAATTTATAAGAAAACCTAATAGAATCAATAATATTTTCTCTATGGATTGTTTTTTTGGTGCCAAAAATAACGGAAATTGAGTAAAGAAAGTTGTGAATAATAAGATTTCTTCTTGATTTTATGTGGTTTTCTTCTTGATAAAATTAATAAGACTTACCACATAAAAACAATAAGGAATCTCTATGAAAAATCTTGGCTTCTTTCTGCTGGGATACCACTTTGCTAAAAACGTTTCATAGAGAAAATCTTATTGATTTTATTGAGCAGTTTTTTCTCTGTGTGGCGTTTCCTCATTTTGGCGACATTTTTCATTTAGGCGCTTTTTTTAGTTTTGACACTTTTTTCTTATTTTGGCGATTTTTTTCGGTTTATGACGTTTCTTCAATTTGGCCATTTTTTTAATTTTGGCGTTTTTTTTATTTTGGCGATTTTTGTTTTCATATTAAAAATTATTTTGCTAATGGCGCCTTTTTTGCGTTTTGGCGATTTTTTTTTAATTTAGACGATTTTTTGGAATTTTGCGACTTATTTTTGTGTTAGAAATTATTTTTAATTTTGGCTATTTTTTTCGTTTTGGCAATTTTTTTCAAATTTTTGGCGATTTTTTTGGGTTTGGCGATTTTAGAATTTTTGGATTTTTTAGTTTTACCGTTTTTGAAAATTTCAAGAGTTTAGCTCTTACGGTTTCCAAGATACAGCAAGTTTACATAGTCAAAATTGCATTAACTGATGGACCACCCTTTAATTTAATTTTTTTTTACTTTAGTGTTAATTGTTGTAGTCTGTATAAAAATACAATAATTTTACAAATTTTAAGTGTATGTACATACAATTATATGTATATTACATGGGATTTAACATTATTCGTTGCTCGTTTTAGAGTACCCCTTAATTTTTAACTCTCATGTATTTGTTGTTGAAGCGGCCAAGCTTCTACATACTCCGTCCAAATTTCAGGTCTGTAGCTCTTACGGTTCTTGAGGAAATAGCGTGTGACGGACAGACGGACAGCGTAGCGAAAACAATAGGGTTCCTTTTTTCAAATTTGGTGTACGCAGCCCTAATAATGGGTATGTTTTCGCCTTTGGTATACGGTGTGAGACAATCCCACATTTATTATTTTATTTATTAAATTTTTTTTCTAAGCCAACATTTTATTTATATAAAAATACCTGAAACATCGATACTAAAATACTCAAATTTCTGCCTTTTCCTTCGTTCATTTATTTTATTGAAATCAAGCAGCATAAATAAGCAAACTTGCCTTACTTTGCATTATAAATCTAAAAAAATAGGTTACACAATAAAATGGGTTTATGATACACAACACATTGTTGCATTCAATATTTTTTATTTTAGTTTTGCATTACGCAAAGAAAGCTACACATACATACATTTATAACATTTAGCAATAAAAGTCTTTTTTTTTGTTTGTTTCAAGTACTAAACGAAGTAAAAATACAATGGGAAAAAGTATTTAAAAAAAAAATGCAAAGAAGAAATGAAACAAAAAGAATTTGTTTTAATGGATTTCACAATGCAAAATGTCTTAATACTTTTGTTTCATAGAAATCTTCAATGTATGTATAACAATGAATAAGGGAAAATGTTTTCAAATAGATATGAACATGCTTACTCGTAGTTTTATGAATGCATTCTGCAAATGCATATAGAAGCATATAGATGCATGGCTATGCATGCATGTATATGCATGTGCATGTTCTTTACATATAAAAGTTAGCACGAAGCTGCGTATGTAAGTGTGAGGGTGTGTGTTTGTGTTATTATATTGCATTGTTTTAAAAATACAAAAACAAACACAAATGTGTTTACTAAACAAATTTATTTCTTTATTTACACATATGAGTGTGAAAGAGAGAAAAGATTAAAGGAAAGCATTTAGATTGTTTGCATCATGTAGGCAATAATAAAATAAAGTATTTATTTTTACTCTGCTGCTTTGTTTCTTTTGTTGCATTAAAATTTAATAATATTTAAACTTTATCTTCAGTTTTACTGAATAAGCCCTATTTCCACTTTCTTGGACATACATACGTACATGCAAATATATACATTTTTACACTCGTTATACAATCCTGCCCAAGACCATTTATAAGAGATTTCAAGAGAGATTTTACTACAGCGAAATATTCTACAACAAACGCTAAACAACACTGTTCCCAAGATATTTGTTTCAGTTGTTGCAAACTGTTATTAGTTTGTTGTAATAAAGTATTTGAAAAATCTGTCATGTCTTGAAAGGTCCTATAAATGGTATTGTGCAGGACACTAATTCGTTAAATAAAAATAAAATATTAAAGTAAATATGTACATACATATTTTTATTTGTTATCCAGACTATGGAAGAAAAAAAGAGGTAAAAGAGTAGGATTGCTTATATATATTTATATTGCTAAAGAAAATTTTTTAAAACTAGTAATTTTTAATAATTCACTCCCTCCCTTTTTGTGAAACCATATTTTGTATTAAATGCATGAATGATTGAATGAATGAACGAATGAATATGTACGTACTTATGTACTTATTATATTGTGTGCTAATATTAGGCATACGTCATTTTTTTTTGATGCTGGATGCGTGTTGGTGTAATTTTTTAAAAGATAATTTTTTGGTTTCACTTTTTGCAAAAAATTCCTTTTTCCAGATCTTTATTTTGGAGGAAATTTTTTTCAAAAGTTACTTTCTCTTAAGTTATTTTTTCGAAAATGCTAATTTTTTCAAGGTAATTAATTCAAAATGTATATTTTAAAAAATTACTTTTGTCGAAAAAAGTACTTTCAAAAGGTATATTTTAGAAGAAAACTAATTTTAAATATACTCACCCTTATCGGAAATAAAAGTTGACGTGAAATGTGATCCCTTTCCTTAAGATTGTAATCGCTAATGTCAGCGTTGTTGTTTCGCCAGTATACTATTTTACAATTTTGTTCACCATTTTTTGTTCACTGGAAATATTTCACGTGAACAAAATGCTTACATTTTATTTCCGACTATGGTCTTTTAAAGCAACTATCTTCAGAACGTACTTTTTTCAAAATATATTTTTTCAGAAGGTAGTTTTTTCAAAAAATACTTTTTGAAATGGTACATATTTCAAAAACTACTTTTTCATATAGTATATTTTTTTCAAAGCGTAATGTTTTTCAATAGGTACTTTTTTCAAAAGGTACTTATTTCAAAAGGTACTTTTTGCAAAAGGTACCTTTTGCAAAAGGTACTGCATTCAAAATGTATCTTTTTTCAAAAAGTACTTTTTCCAAAAGGCACTTTTCCAAAAGGTACTTTTTTAAAAAGGTATTTTTTAAAGGTACTTTATTCAAAGTGCACTATTTTTCAAAAGGTACTTTTTCCAGAAGGTACTTTTTCCAAAAATTACTTTTTCCAAAGGTACTTTTTTCAAAATGTACATTTTTCAAAATACGTACGTTATTCAAAATATAATTTTTCAAAAGTTACTTTTTTCAAAACGTACTTTTTCAAAACAAATCTTTTTAAAAAGGTGTCTATTCCGAAAGGTACTTTTTTCAAATTATACTTTATTTTAAGGGTACTTTTTCAAGAGTTCCTTTATTTATAATTACTTTAGTCAAGAGTTTTTTTTTTATTCAAATTAATTAAAAATGTACTTTTTTTAAAGGTACTTTATTCTAAAGGTTATTTATTCACAAGGTACTTTAATATAAATCAATATACGTTAAATAGCTGATGTTAATAAAAATCTCTGCTCTGAGCTGTTGAAGTGTGTGGCTGCATAAAAAATGCCGGTATTTTGCCCAGCTGAAAAATCTAATTTAACTTTTCGCTCTTCTTTAAAAAATCCCATTAATAAATAAAAATATTTCATTGACTAAAAATTAAAAATAATGAACTTATGCTTTAATTCTGTTCGACGATTGAAACGTCTTGTCTGTGGAAGAAAAAAAATTTTGATTCTTTAAAACAATTAATATTTATTGTCTATGCTAGAAGGTTTGTGGATTTGCTTTATAATTTTGTTCCAAACATTATATTCAACACACATTTTTTATATATTTTTCAAACTATTGGAAAATACTTTAATTTAATTTTTATGTTTTAAAAACATAATAATAATAATATTTTTATTTTTCATTATCTAAGACAACAACCATTTTTGAGGAAAATAATTTAGAGAACTAAAACACAAGAACTCAAAAGTATTTTCAAACAAAAACCTCCTAAATCTTCTTACTGAATTAGGGCATTAAACTCGATTAAGAAATAATTCCTGATAGAAATTCTAAAAGAATGTTAGTTTGGGAAAAAATACATTGTATATTAAATCTGTGGCAATCAGGAAAAAGAGCTTAAGTCATATTTTACGGTTTTTCAGGAGAGAACTTTTAAGCATTCAAGTCGATTGTAAGATATGTATTTCTCTTGCAGTTAAATTGGGAAGTTTTCTGTTAACCTTTATTTGTTTTAAGCAAACATCGTTCTACACACTGTAAATAATACATGGAAGATAAAATATACGAAAGTCGAACCCAAATTAAATTCCAAATGAGATAAGAAGTCTAAAAAAGATAAGTCGCAAGTCATAGTGTTATAACTTCCTGAATTAATTCCGGAATTAATTGACATTTTGACCAGTGGCACTTTCATATATACAGATTTTAGAGATAACATTAACTCAAAATCAGCTTATATCTACTCAAGCACTTTTTCCTTTTTGCTATAGAAATATTTTTACAATAATTGTTTAGAATACGTTGCTTAGTAAAAATTAATAAACAAATAAGCCTACACAAAAAGTTAATATAGTCGATCTTGGTCTACTGAGTTGAAATAGTTACTTAAATATTTTTTAAACTAAAATAGTCAATTCAATCTTAAACATGAAGTGAAAAAATTTGTGCCATTCCTTATGGCTTTTTCCCTTTCCCTCAATTCATGTGCAACATAAGACGCCTTTTAGGCCATTGAAATCCCTGATTTTGTTGTTGTTTATTTTTTCATTTTGTAATTTTTGCTACAACAACATACATGTGTAGTTTTTCTTGTTGTGCTGAAATATAATGCACATAAATACGTAAAATGTAGTTAAAGTATTTACGAAAGAATTGTTGCAAAATGGAGAAAAAAATTAAAAAAAAAAGAATAAACAATAATAATCTGTAACAAGCAACAAACAAAATACATGTTCAAATAGAGGGAGAACACTTTAAAATGTTGAAAAAAAACATAAAAAATTTAACAAAATAAAAACATACACAAACAGCAAAATATTTGCAAAGCAAAAATACGTTAAAGTTGCAAAGAGTGGAGTGGAAGTTCTAGAGCATTGCAGAGTATCATTGAGACTTTGAACATGGACTGTGAACACAAATATAACGCAGTAGCATCAGTGCTTTGTGTTTGCAAACAAATAAACTTAAAAAAAATGGCCAGAAAATCCAATACTATTGCCTCACGTTTTGTGTTTAACGATTTCCAGCAACTTGATATTTCAGTTCTCTGTTGAGTGTGTGTGTTTATGCTTGTGTTTAAATATATTTTAACTGCTGTTGAAATGTGTTTATGACTCACTGTCCGTCTGCCAGTCTGTCTGCTGTGTCTATTTATGTGTAGTTGGTTTATTTGGTTGGGCTCTACTTGTCGGCAAGAATTTTGCTACGCTCCATTATCACAAAATTGCTTTGGAAAACTTTGCCATATTTTTATTGTTTTCCTTTATTTTTATTATTTTCTTTCACTTTAACTTAACAGCTTTCCAAACAACAACACATAACACAACACATTTGAAATTGTTTCCAATTCAATCGTAAAAGAAACCAACAAAAAACGGCAACTACCGCTTGCTTGCAAGAAAAATAAACCAGAGGCAAGGAAAAAAAATTGTTTTCCATTTCCGTTTTTGAAGTTGAAAACATTTAAGGAGAGGGACAGTATTGTTTATTATTTATAACTAACAACAACAAAAATAATAAGCAGAAGCTAAAATGTAACAACGAAAAAAAAAACTTTTAGTGTTCAAACTTTGTTTAAAGCGTCTATGGCAAAAGTTTTAATGTTCAAGTCCATGTGTAATTCGTCCTACTATTATCTTGCTTTATTGTTTGTATTAAAGAAAAATGAGAACATTTTATTACAGTTTTATTTTGGTTCGTTCACTGTATAAGATCTCTGTTTTGAAGTTTGTTAGTTGTAGAAGTTCAAATTTTTTCTGAAGTTCTCAAATTACACATAAATTTTGGGATAAATTTATGTGTTTCTATGAAAATCATAAAATGGATGAAAACAATTTTAAATTATGTTTGATTAAGGAATTTGGTTGGACTTCTCATTTAGTTCGAGAATTAAGGTAATTTTATTTTAAGTGGCACAAAGTCTAACATCTGAAAAATTTAAATTAGCACAGATATTTTATGCTTAAAATAAAGGGTGGTTAAATTTTAAGGGACCATATTGAATATGAACCATACTATAACATCATGTTTTTTTCTGCATTTCATTTGACATTTATAAATTTCAGACTACTTCAATGTGAACCATAGAAAGATACACAATCGGGCAATGCGTTAAAGTTATTCAGGCTTATATGAAAATGGGCATTCAATGCAAACTGCATATCGTGAACTTCGTGGTTTTTGATGAGGCACATTTTTACCCCAGTGTATTCGTCAATAAGCAGAATTGCTGAATGCTAATTGATTTGGGGAATGATAATTCAAGAGTGATTGTTGAAAAGCAAAGGAGTGACTGCTTGGTGCGGTTTATGGGCTGGCGGCATCATTGGACCGTATTTTTTAGGGTTCCTTACACCAAAGGTGAAAAAAGGAACCCTATTGTTTTCCATCTGTCCAAAATTTAAATTAAAGGGTGGTGCATCAGTTAATGCAATTTTGTCTATGTAATTTTGACAACTTGCTAAATCTTGGAAACCGTAAGAGGTAAACTCTTGAAATTTTCAAAAACGGTAAAACTAAAAAATCCGAAAATTATAAAATCGCCAAACCGAAAAAAATCGCCAAAACCTGAAAAAAACGAATAAAATTAAAAAAAAATCGCAAAATCTAAAAATGTCGACAAAATCAAAAAAAAAATTCTAGCTCTAAAATAAATCGCCAAATTCGAAAAAATCGCCCAAATGAAAAAAATCGCCAAAATGAAAAATAAACGAAAAACCCGAAAAAAATCGCCAAAACGCGAAAAATGCGCCAAAAACAAAATAATTGTTTATGTGAAAAAATCGCCAAAAAGGAATAAAATCGCCGAAATTAAAAAAAAATCGCCAAAACGAAAAAAATCGCCAAAATTAAAAAAATCGCCAAAACAAAAAAAAATTCACCTATATGAAAAAAATGTCAATATTAAAAAAATCGCCAAATTAAAAAAATCGCCAAAATAAAAAAAACGCCAAAATAATAAAAATCGCCAAAATTAAAAAAACTTTAAAAACCAAAAAAAATAAAAAACCGCCAAAACGAGGAAAAAAGTGCCAAAACTCAGAAAGCGCCAATAAATTCAAAAAACCCCAAAACTAAAAAAACGCTTAAAAACGAAAAAAAACCCAAAAACAAAAAAAAAATGCCAAAACTATAGTTTATATTGGGTAAAGTTCGTATTGAATTACATATCTCGTGTCCGTACGGAACCCTTCGTGTGTGGGTCAAAGTCGCACTTCACTGAATTTATTTTAAAATGAGGCCGGTCAGGCAGACAGACTGTGAATGGTGTTCGCTATCGTGGGATGATAAAAAACTTCTTTATGGCCCAAATTGTTTGAGATGGATGTGGACGATATGTGGTTTCAACACTACGGTGCCACTTGCTACACAGATAATGAAACAATTGCTCTTTTCCGCCATGTTACCTCACGTGGTGGCGATGTCAATTGGCCACCAAGATCATGTGATTTGACACCGTTGCGATGATTTGAAAGAAAAAGCAACAATTCAAGAGCTAAAGGATGAGATAATTAGGAGCATTAATAATAGAGAACCTCAATTATTCCTCAGAGACATCGAAAATTTGGATCATCAGACACAGGTGTGCCACCGAGATTGCGGTGGCCATTTGGAATATATTTTGTTCCATACATAATTGAACTAAACCATATTATCATAATAAAAAGAAATTACAATAATTTCTTAAATAATTCGTGTTTTATTCAAAATCAACATCGGCCCTTAAAATTTAACGTTTTTTTTCATTTGATATCGATGATTATTTCTATTGTGACATTTACTCTTTCTGTCAAAACTAATTTTAATTAAAAAATAAAGAATTAAATTTATTTTGATTATAAATTACATTTGGGAAAATTGTTAACTGCCTCATTTATAAATTATTATTAAGATATTATAAAGTGTTTATTAAACAAATTTTTACAAAAATTTTTTTCTTATTATTTTTATAAATAAAACTGTTAATATTTTTTCCAAATGTTATGTATAATAAAAATAAAATTAATTCTTTATGGTTTTTTAATTAAAATTAGTTTTGACAGAAAGAGTAAATGTCACAATAGAAATGATCATCGATATCAAATGAAAAAAAAACGTAATCAAAATACTTTTCCACAATCCTATAACCAGGCATAATAGGTCTGTTCATTTACTTTACGAGCAGAATCTAACCTCGAGAAGGTAAAGTAGAAATTTATAAAATTACTCTCCCAAATATGGAAAAGTAAATGAACGCTTTACTTGTAAGAACTTGCAAGCAAATTTTATTCATATCAGAAACCTGGATGGAAATCATGAACCAATTGTACGTTTTCTGATGTATTTTGTTTGATAATGTCTTAAATTGATTTTTTTCTTCATATTTATAATAAATGATGAAATAATTTACACAGTTTCATGTATTTTTTAGTATTTTTATGCATTTTCATAATTGTTTAATTTTATTCCATCAACAAATACTAAAATGCGACTTTCCATATATGAGAAACATATAACATATATAACATTCTTTGACAATAAAATTGAATTTATGAGGCTTATTTGAAAAAATCGAAAAAATCTATAAATAGAGAAAATAATCTTTTTTTATACGAATACGTATACTTTGTTTTATATGTATACATGTTTTTCTAACAAAGAAATTCACATTTTTCAGTTTTCCTTTTTAACATATTTTTGAAATAATTAATTTGACAACAAAATACATAACAAGGGGTTGGACAATACTGGCAAGTAAAAATTTTTACTAATAATAATTTGTAGGAATTTTTTTGCCTCTCAATTTTTTTCTCTCTTTTGACGCTCTATTCTTGTAAACTTTTTGAGTTCATGAACACTTTCCCGTAATAATTGTTACAAATTTTTAACAATTTTTAGTAATTGAACAGACCTGATATAAAAAATTGCTTACATTTCGATGTATTGCTTTTATTTATATTCTGTATATTAAGGTCCCTACAATTTAAAATTATTGATGCATATATTGACACCTTGACACACTTGAAATAAGATAGAGAAGTTCTTGTAGAGCTGTTTGTTTTAACAGCTCTTTCATAAAAGAAAATTTTTTAATTGTTTTGAGCAAAAGTAAAATTTTTTTAAATACATTTTTTAAATAAAAGAAATATATTTAATAGTTTTTGTTTTGTATGAAATACCACAAAAAATGCTCAAGAAAACTGAGACAAATATTTTAATTTAAGAATTTGTTTTAGTTTTCTTATTTATTGAATATATTTTTTCTTTTCCAATAATTTTATTTGCATTTGCTGGTGTTTGTATACTATTTCTTTTTTATATATATATATAGTTTAGTAAATATCTTTTTCATCATTTTTTTTTCTTTTTAAAAATAAATACTTTGAGAAATCTTACAAATATTTAATTTATTTAACACTGATAAAATATATGTGTATATATGTTTTGTTTGTGTTTTATATTGTAATTGCTTGCACAGAAGTTGATTTTTATTTCATTATTATATTTCACAAAAATAAATTCAGTTTTACTTAAACATCAAAGCAATACAAATAAAATGAAAATGAAAATCAATTTACAAGTAGTCGTAAGAAATTTATATGTGCAAAATTTTTGTGGTACAAATATTTGAAAAAACTTAAAAGCATTTTTAATATCAAATAAAAAATACTAAGTTTTTAAAAGTATTAAAAAACTTCAAGGAGTTTAAAATAAAATGCAGTGGTACTTGCCTACTAGCGACTTTAAGAATCATCAAATACTCTAACGCCAATGCTCACTGAAATTTAAGAATGATTTATATAGACAAGTGTTTTTCCTTATTGATTTTATCAGTCTTTGAAAGAATTTTCAGACTTGTTAATATCATAAACTTTTACTTATATAAACGTGTGTGGGTGTGTTTATTTATGTCTGCATGTAAACCAAATAAAAGTTTTACAATAAAACATCATTAATAATATATATTTATCTGCCAAATAAACAACATGTTATGCATTATTTGCAGCAAATGAATATAAATGATGAAAACAAACTAAAAAGTAAAAAAAGTAAAACATATTTACAAATTGACACATGTTAAAGAATGATGATACTTAATAGAAACTAATAATTCAAATAACCAGACAATTTTAATGGAACTAATTTAATATCTTTGCAGTTATACAAGATAAAATATGCACTGAAAATAATTGAAAGCAATAAATAAAAGGAAAAAGTAGTTCTTAACTTAGAAAAATACTTAAATTTTAGCTTCAGAAGAAATATATTTAAACAAAAAATTAAAGAAATTATTATGAAAATAAGTGAATTTTCTTTTTAATAATGACCCATTTTCTGGTTGTAAAGAACCTCAACTTCATTAGAATTTTATGTAATAAGACATTAGCAAAGGTGTTTTTATACTTCCGTTTCCTTTTCAGCATTGAGCAGGTCTTATGTTAAATGAGTGTAATTAAGAAGATAAACTTACGGAGAGGAAGTTAGATAACAAAAAACATAAATAATTACAAACTGTTTCCTTTTTTTTTTTGCTCTAACTTTTTATTTATCACACTTATTATTATTTTCTTTTCATTGTTATCATGAAACCGTTTTTATTATGATGTTTAACATGAACATTCAACATTTTTTTTAAACTTAATTTCGTCTAATTCCGCGACATTTTTTATTGTTGCTTTAGGCATAAATATGCTGGTATATAAAAAAAAATAATAATGAATACTTTGCAACTTTTAAATATTTAGTGATATTTAAGCAGGTGTATGAAAAAGATATTAGAAAAACGTTTTCTGCAAAAAACAAAATTAAAACTTTTTATTTTTATATACCTTGTCCATGAACAAAGCGAAATAGACTGGAGGTCACGTTCATTTAAGAGTTTTCATTTTTCTTAAGGGTCTTCATTTTAAACCTGTCTAATTAAAGTGTGCTTAGAAATAAAGTTTATTTAGGTTTTTGTTGTTCTTTTAAATAAGTTTCTCCTGATCCCTTTTTGTTCTCCACAAGGGATATTATCTAAAAATTTTAAGTTTTAATAACAAACTAATATTGTTTTTAAAAATGAAAGTTCTAAGTATTTAAGTTAAGCAAACAAAATGTGTTTGTAAGTTATTTTAACCGAAAATGTAATTTTTTTATGGCACATGGAACCTTTTTTTAGCCACAAGGACCTCATGATTTGCAAACAGCAGTTACTAACAGCCAGTCAAGGGAATGAAAGAGTGCAAGTGTCTTAGAAGACATATCAAGAAACTATTCATAAAAATAGAATTTTATATTTTTTTTATCGATATTATTAAATTGCACAAGAAAGATCTTCCATAATAACCATGCTAGATAGATTTCAGTAAACGTACCAATTCACTTTACACGATTAAAATTATTAATTTTTCGTTTCTGCGAACGTGCATGAAATTGGAAACATTAGTTAAATAATCGGCAATTGCAGTTTTCCTTTTTCATCGCAAGTTATAATAAAATTTTTTGTTTGCTATTCAATTATAAAGTGATTGCAGGTATATAATGCTTGCATGTAAGCTTAAACAAATATCGTGCCCAAAGGTCTGGTTACGCAAATTTTTAAATTGTTTAGATTATAACACCATTATTTATAATAAAGACAAATAAAATAGCAAAGAAGATATTTAATTAAAACAAATATTTAAATAATAATATAAATTTATAAATGACAATAATATTAAAAAAAATTATTAATAATAATAATAATAATTTTGTGCCATCGCAATAGTGTGTGTTTTAATGGCAACATTTGCGATTTCTCATATTTTTCGTTGTGTGGCATTGTGTTCCATATTAAAAACATAATGTGAAAACCATAACCTACAT
The DNA here is from genome assembly GCA_905220375.1 of Tachina fera. NCBI lineage: Eukaryota > Metazoa > Arthropoda > Insecta > Diptera > Tachinidae > Tachina > Tachina fera. The sequence goes on from LR999963.1 coordinate 187,029,701, forward strand.
TTAGGAAATGACGCCTCAAAATGACAACACAAGAAATTCCAGTTGTATATTCAGCAATAGTTAAGAGATGTTTCTGTTATCATGTGCGTATGAGTGATATAAAATTTATTCGCTTGACATAAATATCAAGTATACGTAACGAAAAATTTGGCTCACATGGTGTAATTGGTAAGAGTTAACCAAATATATTTTGAAATTTCTGTGCAAGAATTCGCATCCTTCCTATATATCCTGAAATGAAAAAAAAATTTTTTAAGGTATAGAAAAAAAAATTCTAGCTTCATTAAACTTTGTATATTTATTGAATTTTGTACACTAAAAGGTTTTGGCCAAGTTTAATTAAAATCGGAGAAAATATTTCCTTGTTTCAATAATTAAAAAAACTTGAATAAATCTTAATTAAATACAATACACAAATCACATATAACAAGCTTAATGTTATAGTATTGTGGAATATAAAAATAGAAACAGTTTTCGAACGTAAATGAAATTTGGTAGATTTTCTTATATATGTGTATAAAATTCTGGAACTTTACTTCCAGTTCATTTTTAATAAACCTTCATTTTGTTTAATGCAATTAAAGCAATCAAATTTGTACATATTTTTTATAACATCTTCCTCGAAAGAATTTTTTACTTCAATCCAACAATTAAAAGAATTGCGTACTTTCATATGAGCTGACAATAAAAAAATTAAATAATTTTAAAAGTAGAACCTTAAGTTTTTTTTTGTATTATACGTAATTGTAGTAATTAAACTATAAAACAAGTTCTGTGAGATATATCTCGACGTTTTCTTAAGCTTGTGTAAAAATTGCGATTTCGCGGAAAATTATATTAAAATCATATTGGACTAAATAATTTAGTAATATTTTTTTTACTTTAATCGATGTAATTTACTTTATTAAAAAAAAGTTCCTCATGAACTTATTTACAAAAAGCAACTTTGACGCCCTATAGCTTCGGCTAAAAATAAGACTTTTATTTAATTATTTTCTAATTTTCTTCATCAGAGTGTATACTATTGAATATCATCAAAATTTTTTTGCGTTTCAAGCATTCCATTATACAATTTTTAGCCGCCGAATATTATTGTGCCTCCTGATGGAAAATTATTTATTTAAATTGCTGGTATTTTCTATTATTAAAAACTATCGATCAAATATATAAACTCAGTCTCAAACCGATTTTATCACGAATCCTCAGAATTTAATGGTCTAAAAATAAGAATATTTCACTGATGGGTTTCCCAGTGAAAACACAAAATAGGAAGTAATTATTCAGGAACTACTTTTTATCTACTTCCAAAAAATAAATAAATATGTGTGAATTTTTTAGTAATCAATTATTAGCAACTATCTACATAATTAATTAAGAGGTTATTTCACTTAAACATAATTGAATATCGTTTGTAGCCTTTGCAAAAGGCTACTTAAAATTAGTATTAATTTTTTAAGGACGATGAAATCAGTTTCATGAAGTTTTAGGTTTTTATTTATAAAAACTAAATTGATTTAAAAAAAATTTGTTAAAATCATTAGAAATTATTAAAAATTTTACTACTCATGGATAAAAAGTTCAGTGCATGCTGACTTTCTTGGAAGTTATTTCTTTTTTAAAACGAATAAGTTAATATTGCAAATAAATTAATATCGCTCATCTACTCAGACAATGGCATGTTTCAAAAATAAAGCAGTTTTCCAGAAAACAAGTTTGAAGTTTTCAATTTACACACAATTTAATGTGAAAAGAAAATTAAATTTTTCATTCAAGAGTTAAGTAAATAAGATATTTGTATGAAATTTTTCAGACAATATGAAGAACGATATGGAGATTAATTGTACATCACTAACTCAAAAATTCCATTATGACGTCCTTTGAGAATATTGTTGATATGTTTCTATCTACAAGTACGTATGAGTAATATATAGTTCATATGCTTGAAGTAAATATCAAGTATACGCTCCGAGTAATTAATTATTGCTAAAAAATTTTGTGGGAAGCAGCGTGTCTTTATAAAAACTTACGACAAAATATAAATAAACAGACTTATGGTCCAATTTTATCAAGAAGTCTCCGAATTTATTGGGTTAAAAACACGAACAATTTTTTCCAAGAATTCTAGGTTTAAATTTAAAAATGTGATGAAGTTACCTTGTCAGAAAAGAAATGCAAACAAAAATAGTTAATGAGGATAGAAAAATTTTTAATACAAATATTTAAGGTGAATTTTTTTCAGTCACATTTTAATAAAAAATATATTTTTTTTATTTCTTTATATCGCTCTGTAAGCCAAATTATATTTGATAGTTTTTTGTCTGTAGGATATATTTTGTTTGTTTATTTTAAGTGCGTATTGCTCTGTTAGTCAAATGACATGAGATTGTTTTTGTCTGCAGGGCATATTTTCTTTCCTTTTAAGATTATAGAAATCCAAACGCTGTTTTGTGCAAACAAATTAAGAGCGATTAACTTTAGTATTTAAGTTTATAGTTAAGAATTTTATTTCTATTGTATTCATACATGCTTCAGGATATTTTTTTCTCTTCATTATGGAAGTCACAGTTTGTTTATCAACAACATTTATTAAGTTACTTGAAATTAGAATTACTAAGAGCTTTTTTATACAATTATCTACTGTATAACTTTGCTATGACAGCGAAAACAAATAAAGCGAACTACAAAAAGAAGTTAATTTGATCATCTCTTTGATAAAAATTTTCAGAAATTCTTTTATTTTTTTTATAAAGAATAAACAGGACTGTTACAGAAAAGAAGACTCAATTAAAATATAATGAAAAAAATTTTATTATTAACTTTTATCATAAGCATATTTAGTTTGCATCTTTGAGGAAAAAAAAGAGAAAAAAAATTAAATAAAATAGATATAAAAAAAATAAAAATACACAACAAAAGCACAATTTTTTTCTAAATCTTATTAGATTAACAGCAGTTTGTTAGGCTTTAAAGTTTTTAATTTGGCTCATAGCCTAATGTTATTAAAGTAAATTAAAAAGTGAAATTTTTTTTATTTTCTAGGAAAAGAATGCTAATAAATTTGTAGCTTTAGTGATAATTACAGGAAAGTTTAAGCTTATTTTCTTTTTGCCTTAAGTGTTTCAGGTTCTTGTGAGGGGGTAAATTAACAAACATAATTCGAGGCATACGACATTTTCTTATCTCCTGCCTTGTGCCTTAAAAATAAGCAAAAGTCTTCAGATCGCTGGCAATTAATTGTTTCAAGGTAGACAATTAGAAAAAATTTCTTTGAAACATATTCTTTCTTTTATTTTGTATAAAAAGTAAATATTTAAATATATTCTTAAGTAAAACTTATTTACTTCAACAACATCATAACTCAAAGAACTTAATTTAACAGGAAATTAATTTTAAGTTTTAAGGGAAAAAGAAAATAAAATTCTTCTCTCAATATATTTATATACAATTTTTATAGATAGTTGGTTGGTTGATATGAGTATAAAAAATGCTTTATTTGAGTTAAGACATTATTCCAGTAACTGAGCAATACATATTTTTTTATTTAAGCTTAAGACAAGAAAATTTGCTGCAAAAAAAGCAAAAGAAACAAATTCTTTAGTTGAAGAGTGAGCTTAATTACAAAGCTCTTTGTTGGATATTCTTTTTTTGTACTTTTTTTCATTTACTTTTTTATTTTTGCTTTAATTAATTTGCTTCCTGCTGGCCTATGAATTTATTTCCATTCATTATTGTCTGTGTCAATGTATTGGCTGCAGCAGCATTGATGTCAATAAAAAAAAATTATAAATAATATATAAGAAACTAAGCCTTGGAATTACATTGTGTTATTTTGATTGTGGATTAAATTGGCTTTAACAGCTATTATTTTATTATTTTTTATCAATTTTTTAATAAGTTATGTAAAAGAGCAGCCAAATGATTATATTCTTATTAAAAATTTTAATAAACTTTGCGCCTAAGATAAGGAATTTCTTTCATAAACTTAGTTTATTTTTAATGAAAGTTATGCCTGGCATAGGATATACCAAAAATTTTCTTTGTATTGCAATATTTTGCCACTTCTCTATGTAGCGTCTGTAGGAAAAAAACAATTATTTTAAAGAGATTGTTATAATTAACAAGTCAGAGTGCTATCATAAAATCTGTGGAATTTTATATGCCCTTCATTGAAGTAAAAGTCTTTGAATCAATTTATTTGATCGAAAAATACTCATACAGGTCACTTACTATATTTTGTTCTAAAGGAAATAATATAACATGAATAAAAAGTGAACTGTAGGTATTTTTTGACTAAAGAAGTTGTGTCAAAAATTCTATTTTCGACATGATCAATAGTTGAATATTTTATTCTGCTTTTTGTATTTATGATTTCTTTTTACAATTTTAATATTTTTCCTATTTAAATGCATAAGGAAAAATTAATAAGGGATGACTTTAACAGGCATCAGCGAATTCTAATGGAAATTTATTCACTCACATCATATAAGCCATTTAAATGTGCATATAAATATATATTTAATTAAAAATTTTGCCAGCCTTTACACAGCCTTGACTCTGATACCGATAAATGAATTAAATAACTATTCCTAATGGTATTTAAGCAAAACTCTATTTTAAAACATTTCCAAGCAGTCTTAACTAATTACACACTTTTATTTGTGCATAATATGCAACACATCGCAAAGCTTCGTAAGACTATGGATTGTCAATTTCTATGTTATTTGAGCTTAAGTTCAGTAATTTCAATATCGGTATATCCCCCAGCTATAAAGTCTAGTTTAATTTTTCATCTTTTCTTTAGAAACTCACATTAATTAATAAAAATATTTCATACAATAAGAACTGAAATTACTGAACTTAAGCCCGAATAAGAGATTTTTTTTGATTAAAGTTCACTACAGTTTAATTAAATCTAAAAAAATGTCTCAGTTAAATTAGATTTTCATATAAAAATTTAGTAAAGGCTTTTTTAATATATAAAAATATATTTAATTAAAAAACCAAAAAAAATGTCTTATTTAGTTTGTTTTATATGCAAAAAAAATAAAACTTTCCAGCCCTGAAACTATATATATATATATATATATATATATATATATATATATATATATATATATATATATATATAATTTTTTAAATACTAAAGAATATTTTTTTCTTTAATATAGAAAATATGTGCTTGATTAGCAAAGAAAAAGAAATATTTTTATTCAGTCAATTTTATGTACAATAAAAGTTGAAGTTTTCCAGCCCTGGAGCAGTGCTTTTTATTTTTCTAATTTTTATATCGAACTTTTCTTTCTAAAACATCAATTATTTTAAATTTCCAAAGAAAAAGAGAAAAATAAATTTACCTGCTTATTTCTATAAACACAAAAAAAATTAAATTTTCCAGCGCTGGAATCATGATTTTAAATTTTTCCTTATTTCTTTTCTATTTATATTTCTTTAAACATAAAATATATTTAATTTATAGAGAAAAAGATAAAATTTGTTTTTGGTAGGTTACTGTTTATTTAAAAAAAATAAATTAAAAGTTTCCAATCCTGAAATCTTCCTTCTAGATTTTTCTGATTTCTATTAAATATATAATTCCCTAAACATAAAATATGTGTAATTTATAGCGAAGAATAAAAGATTTATTAAATTAGGTTACTGTTACATAAAAAAAATTAAATAATAATAACATTTTCCAACCATGGAATCATCCTTTTAGATTTTTTTTGATTTATTTTATATTTATATTTCTCTAAACATAAAATAGGTTTAACTTATAAAAAAAGACAAATTTTGTTTTGGTAGGTTACTGTTTTAAATAAAAATAAAATATAAATTTTCCAACCCTGCAATCGTTTCTTCGATTTATTTTGATTTTTAAGGTTTAATAGGTTTGAATTACAAAAAAAAAATAATTTCAGCTAATTACTTTTATAAGACAAAATAAAGTTTAAACTTTCCAGCTCTGATACCATATTTTCCATTTTGTACCATTTCTGATACACCACTTTAAGACCGAAGTCTTAAGCTTAAGCTTTTCTGGGAGCTACGGAATACTGATTTCAACTACAGAGAGAGGGATGTACGGAGACAGGCAGGTCACAGGTAAACATCGTTTATTCGTTTTTGTTTCAAAAGCTTAGGAAAATTATTTTCAATTATTTTTAAATTTTATTTGTATATGACCCCAACTACTAAATTGTTGATTTAATTGAAAAATTAAATATTTCAAGAATTCAGTGATATATGACAGTATATATTATTTTGTAAACAGCAATTGCCTTTTTTTACTTTATTATTTTCCTTAAATAAAGAAGATGTTTAACAAGCTTGACATTTCTCTAGATATAAAAATTATGTTTTATCAGCAATTTTATGAGTTTTAGCTGATATCATTAATCTTTCCATCATTAATCATTTCAAGAAGACAACAAAATTTATTAAATTCTTTTTCTAAAAGAAAAAATTTCAACAATTTTCAATTAAACTTTTTAAGCTTTAAAAGAAAAATATCATGAGTTTCATATAGACAATGAAATATTTTTTTTGGCCCATGCATCTTTTAACAAATATTGAAAATAAAAATTCTTAATCCCCTTTAGTTGACAATGTTTGTGAAATACACATGAAATGTCACACAACTCCAGACATGTAAGTTAATAATTGTTTATTCTTGTGTTTTCATTTTTATAACTACTTTTTTTTTTGCTTTGTGTTGTTAGTTCAGGCACGTCATAATTGTGTTCACGAAACAGCAAAAAAAAAAATCAAGAAAATTGCAGCATTGAATTTCAAACTCGTACTAGAGGTCAACGTTTTTATTAAAACGTTTTTGTCATTTCTCTTTCTCTGCTAATGTTTTCCATTGACTTCTTTCATGTTGTATTATTTTTCAATAGAAAAAACCTCCGCTGTTTTTGTGGTGTTAAAATTTTTATTATATTTCAGCTCATGACTCCCTAGAACATGTTGACATTTTAGCAGAACCAAAAACAAAAAAAAAGATATTGCAAAATTAAATAAAATAAAATTTAAGTGAAATTTTCAGCAGGTGGAAAATGTGAATTAAAACAATTCAGACAGGTGCGTGTATAAATAAAGCTTCAAGGTTTTATAAAATTTTTTAATTTTATTTTTGCGTAAACATAAGTGAGAAATACTCTAGAATTTAGGCAAGTGTTTTTATTTTGTTTTGATAAAATAATTGTAACAAAATACTTTAATCCAGCACATATGTACTTAAAAATAAGGTTTGGAAAATTGAATTGTTAACATGATGGTGGAATTTTTTGGCACGAAATTACGCCTCCAAGATAAGACTAAAAAAAGATAACAATAAACTTTACTTAACAAGTAACAATATTCGCTAATGCTTAGAGACTTAACGTAATTTACGCACACATGCACGGAGGCTGTTTTAAAATTAAAAAATAAGGTTTTGCTTAACAAAAAATTTTTTATAATATTTAAGACATAAAGTTGTTTATAAGAAAAAACTTACTTTAAAATTAGCCAGAGAAATTATCCTTGATCGGGCTTAAGTTCAGTAATTTCAATTCTTATTGAATAAAATATTTTTATTAATTAATGTGAGTTTCTAAAGAAGAGAAGAAAAATTAAACTAAACTTCATTATTAATTGGGGGAAATACCGATATTTTTTCACTAGCCTATTCACTTGGGTAAAATTTGTTATTAACATCAGCTATTTAACGTTAATTTTAAATGAAACGGAATATGAGAATTGATTGTTGCTTATACAATTATTAATAGTGCTAGGCTGCACAGAAAAATTTCGGTATTTCCATGGGAATTGAAATTACTGAGCTGAAGCTCGATTAATAAATTATTTCTAATTAAAATTCACTACAATTCAATTAAATCTAAAAAAAATTCTCACTTATCCAGAGAAAAAAAAACTTCAAGTAATTATTAGGGAAACTGCCGAGTTAGCCTTGCTACCTTTGCAAACTGAAAAAATTTGCATATTAAATCACCATATCATTTTAGATTTATAAGAAATAGTCGACAACCTTCTTTTTACTAGAGAAAACTTCCTGGAGCTGGGTAGACAACAGTCAACTCTTCTTTTAGTTCGATTGAAGAAGATTTCAATCCTGCAGACCAGACAAAGAAGCTTTGCACTTTGTATTCTTTTTATATAACTTTAATTTTAAATAAAAATGTCAAACCATCAAATAAGAAACCAAACAAAGTTTGGTTTAAATAGAACATAAATAAGCAAATTAACTATCATATACATAATTAGTAAAGAATAAAGGACGACAATGGAAAGACTGTTGTAAACTTAGAGGTGTTATCATCATTCAGCTTTCAGTACAAAAAAAGCTTTCAGCAAAATTGAATACAATGAATCAAAACAATTCACATATTCCATTTGCAATAAAATTTTCGTATCAGAAATCTTCATAAACTGACATCACCCCCAGTGGACGAAACACAAAAAACGCTGATGATGAAGGTATAGTGGCCTTCACCTACAACAGCTAGTTGTTCCGTTCTACTACGTGTTTGTCAAAATATTTAAAATTAACTTTGGTGTTATTTGTTCATTTATAATTATCACATGTAATTTGGCTTAGAAAACGATATGAACTTTAGTCTGATCAAATGTTAAAAATAGAAAATAGCTTGAATATTCAGTGAAAACATATAAGAATAGCTCAAATTAACTTCATGGCTCTTGATTGCAGTTTTATCTGGGTGATTTTTGGGAAAATTTAATTCAATTCACTTTGGTCCTTTTATTGCTTCAGTCACACAAGCTCCATTGTTTGTCTACCTAGGTTTTATCTTTAGATGATTCGGTGGCTAGTATGCTCTTGTTTCGCTTAAAGTTCAAATATTCCTCGAAAATATGAAAAATTTAATTAGATTTATTGCTAAATGCAAATTAAAAATAAATTCTATAAGGCAAAGAAAAAATAAAAATGGGAAATATTTTCCTAAAATCTTGTATACCTTTTTAAATCTCTTAAATAAGTTAAATTTCATGAACTAATCAGGAGTAATTCATTTCCTAAAGTTTATTTTTTGATTTAAGACCAAATTGACTAATCCTTAATATAAAATTTCCTTTAGTTTATAAACATTTTCCTACTCTTAGTAAATATTTCCTTTAAGTCAGTAAACATTTCCCGAAATGTGAGAAAATATTGTTTGTGTATTTTTATGAACTATTTTCGAGGATATGAACTTTTTATTTTTTCCTCATATTAAGTAATTTTTACCAGATTTTTGTAAAAATTTACTTAAACTTAGAAAAAAATACGTAAACTTAGAATTTTTTTTTACTTGAATTGAGGAAAAATTATATCTTAATAATAGTACTTGTCGTTTTTTTTTGAGTGTAGTTCCTTAGTTGTCAATGTTTGATTATTTCCGATGCAGCTCGATAACTTGGATTAAACAGGCTCATTGTTTGTCAGTTTGGCTCGATTACTTTGTTCGTTAATTTTATTTTTGGCTCGACGACTCACTCATTGATTGTCGACTTTAGCAGATTAGTTGCTGATTTGGTTAGTGAATTGTCTTGTTTGGCTCCATAATTTGATTCAAGCAGGTTCGTTGGTTCGATTATTGTCAATTCATCTTGATGGTATAATCTATATCAGGCAAATTAGTTGTTGGTTCAGCTCGATGACTCGGCTCGTTGATTGTTGCTCCTTCTCGAGTACTTAGTCCTTTAATGTATATTTCGCAACAATGACTTAGGTTAAACAGGCTCGTAGGCTAGGTAGGCTTTGTCATCATAGATCAAATATACCTTACGCTGGCCTATAGATTGATTTTGATTGGGGCATATGGTTCAGTATGGCCAGCCACGTTAATATTGGGGAATTAATAAAATATCTCAGTCAAAACAATTGTTTATGTTCAGATGAACATGAAATTGTTTATTGCGTCCTTGGGCCTGTAAATAAACCGAGCAGTCGCTCATGTTAGTTTTAATGTAACGTATGACAAATAGACTGCGTATTATTTCTTTACAATCAATACAAATATATTTAAGTAATAGAATACTAAGCAACCAAATAGGTTTTTATCATATCAATACCTTTAATAAGCACATCAAAGTGTACTTCATAAAAAATTTTTTTATTTGTTTTACAAAAACTTTTTGAATATTTTTTTGTCTAATTTTTTAATTTTTAAAATTTTTTTTAAAAAAATTTTTATTTACTTTTATATCAAACATTTTCTTTTTACAGATGAGAGTAAATTAAAAAATTTGTCAAATTTTTCGATTTAATGAATCGGCTTGGCATATGGTTCGTTAAGCCGAGATGCCACTGTATTATTATGTCACTATTATTATTATGTTATTAGTTTATTTGGAGCTTTATTATTTTTTATTACAACATACTCTTGAATTGCACTTCATGTAATCGAAGAGAGAGGATTGTTTAAATAAGCTTTAGAATTACTTCACACATGGAAGAATAAATTATGAATCATTTCTATAAATATATATTCATCAGTAAATGAAAAACAAAAATTTTGTAGTTAAAACTAAAGACTTTCTACTGCCAAAAGTTTAAAGTTCATGTAAATTGCTGTTAGCATTTCAATTATTAAAAATGTTTCTGTTTAATATAATCAACTTAAAATTTGCTGATTTTTCAGTGCCCAAATAATAATACTTATGATTTTTTACTGGCATTATTTGCAGCTTTTCTTGTCTATATTTGTTTGTCTATCTATCTGTCTATCTGTAATCCTTCTTGTTTTTATAACCTGCCTCTTTATTAAAAACTTTCAACCTCAATCAGTTTAATTAAAAATAATATTATTTTATAGCTGAACATAGATTTATACATGTATGCGTACATATAAACCAACATCATCTATATTTACACACTTATGCATGTCATTCATTATACAAGTGGTTGCTGTGACAGGCTTTCAAACATTTAAATTACCTACAGATATTTGCCGTAAATTTATTATTATGCTCTTATTTTAAATGGGACTTAATTGTTTGATAACAATTTATTGCTACCAAAAATTAATAGAGTAAATTAAAATCATAAAAGCATTTAATTTGTAAAGAATAATTGAAAGAGACAACAAAGAAATATTAAAATTTAATGTTGAATTCAAATAAGACTGAATTTATATAAATTATACGCAAATTACTTTGAATAATTGTGCTTATAAAATTAATATAAAAGTGAAAGAACTAGAAAAGGATTGCGAATTGCTTTGGCGAAGCTTGATTTATATTATTGCTGGCTCCAAAAATATTTCAGTCAATCAGGTAATAAAAATAATAGATAAATTTTAACTAACCAAGCTATGCAGCAGTACATCTTCTGCTGGGAATATAATGAAAATTCAATGATTTTAAATCTATTCTGATTGAAAAGGTTTAACAGAAAATTCATATGATTTCTAGAACCAACTTAGGACCACTCTGACTTCACTGACATTCAACACATGGTATTGAAGTCAAAATGAAAGGAAATTAAAAAAACATGTTTGAAAAAAGTTTTTAAAACCTACTTATAAAAGATAAAAAATATGTATGACTGCATGTTCTTAAATTTGAAAAAAGTTTACTGTACCCTGTAGTGTCAAATTTGTTAATAGTTTAAAGCACATGCACTTTTATTTGTATTTGAAAGTTCTTGATTTTTTCTTATTTGTTGGCAAAGTAAGAGCAAGCATTGTATTCTATTGTGTTGTTGTGGATGTTTTAGTCTCACCGGTGTGAAATCACAAAAGCTCTTTTGTAAAACTTTGCACATTGTGCATATGGCTTGGACGTAGCTGCTTTAGAGTTTTCATTTAGTTATAACACAATAAATATTAGAAATATTAAATAAAAATATTATGTGATCTAGTTTAAACCAATACCAAAATCTCTCTCTCTCTCTCTCTCTATTGCTCACTCTTTTGAAAGGCTTAAGGTTCAATACTCACAATTATTCGTTTAGCTGCACTAGTGTAAAATCACTGCAGGGTTTTGCGTTAAGTATAGAAAACCTTAAAATGTTGTAATTATAAACACTTCAGAGCAGGTTTTTCCATGTTAACTTGTGCAGAAAATATAAAATAGAAAACAGAAAATAGAAAATAGAAAAGTTGTATAAAACCACTTGAATTATCAACACTTTGCATACGAATTGAAATTATTTCGAGAAAAACAACACAAAGTACAACAAGCAGAAGAAGCAGGGATTACCCAAAATAACTTGATTTTAAATGTGTGCGTGCGTGTGTGTGTGTGCACACATAACTGTATATAAGTCAGTGTGTGCTTGTGTTAATAAGTAAATCAGCAAGTAGTTAAATCACTGCTAAAAATGTTTGTTTGTATTTTAAATGAAATTGAAGTGTGTTTTTGTGCCAGTAGATAAAATTCTATAAAAAAAAGTTTTGTATACAAACGTATCAAGCAGTGATTTAAAAATTTTGTTAATGCTTTAATAAGAAAAAGAAAATGTGTATATGAAGCTGTGAACTATGAATTTAATGTAATTAAGTTTGCACTATGGGATATTATGTTATGAGTAATAGTTGCAATACTTTTTAGCGCTATTTAATTATTTTTAAGCAGCAAAAACTTTTTAATTGTAATTAAGCTCCGACATTAATAAAAAATATTATAATAATTGGAATTTATTTGCTGGTGGTTAAGCATTGTCTATATATATTTTTTTGCTTCAGTGGAAAGCACACATTATTAACAGTCACAAAAATTAAAAAGTGTTCCAATACGAGCAACAAAAAAAATTTTAAAATCCCATTTAATATACATACATACAATTGTATGTACATATGTATATTAACATTTGAAATTTGTAAAATTAGTGTATTTTTATACTGACTACAACAATTAACACTAAAATTAAAAAAAAATAAATTAAAGGGTGTTCTATCAGTTAATGCAATTTTGGCTATGTAACTTTGACAACTTGCTGTAATTTGAAAATCGTAAGAGGCAAACTCTTGAAATTTTAAAAAATGGGAAAACTAAAAAATCCAAAAATTATAAGATCGCCAAACCGGAAAAAATCGCCAAAATTTAAAAAAAAAATATCCAAAACGAAAAAAATCGCCAAAATTAAAAAAAAAAATTTTAACACTAAAATAAATCATCAAATTCGGAAAAACCGCCCAAATAAAAAAAAATTGCCAAAACGAAAATATCATAAAAATTTAAAAAAATAATCGCTAAAATTAAAAAACGCCAAAAACCGAAAAAAATGCCAAAAAATTTAAAAGCTTAAGTGAAAAAAATCGCTAACACCAAAAAAACCGCGAAAAAGGCGCCTAAACTAAAAAATTTCTATATGAAAAATAAATCGTCAAAATGAAAAAACCACAAAAACCGAAAAAAATCGCCAAAATTTAAAAAAAAATATCGAGGGCTTATATTCAAAAGGTGCTATCTGTAAGGCTTGAAAATCTTAGAAGAGCGCAAGGACTAATAACTAAATTTTGATAAATAGTACCATTTACAGAAGACATCTTAATTCTACTAATGTTAATCAAATGGAGTTATTGCTCTTGGACTTCGAGAAAATATCAATTTTATTTTGTCTACTAAAATATTCAAGAATTGCAGATAGCACTTTTTGATAACCAAAACGAAAAAAATGCCACAATTAAAAAAAATTTAACACTAAAATATTTCGACAAATTCGAAAAAATCGCCCAAATGAAAAAAATTGCCTGCCTATATGAAAAAAAATTGTCAAAATTAAAACAAAATCGTCGAAACGAGAAAAAAAGGTGTCAAAGCTAAAAAAGCACCTAAGTGACAAAATCGCCAAAAAAATAAAAAACTAGAAAAAAGTGTTAAAACTAAAATTAAAAAAAAATCGCCAAAACCGAAAAAACGCAAAAACGCCAAAACTAAAAAACGATCAAAACGGAAAAAAATGCCATAACTATATTTTATATAGGCTAAAATTCGTTTTGAATTATGTACATATCTAGGGTCTGTATGGAAACCTTCGTGCGCAGGTCAAAGTCGCACTTCACTGAATTTATGTCATATTTATTGCACTGATGAAAGATTTTTATGCTTGAAAAAAAAAGAATGGGAAAATTGTTAGCTCTCAAGATACTTCTTCAAATTTTGGAGACATATACAAACTATATTGTTCTCTGTAAGTTGTTTCGTAGAAGCAACACTACACACAGAAAAATTTTATATTAATATTTACGAAGACAATGATTTTGCTTTATATGTATTCCATGTTAATTCAACATGTTTTACAGTAATATTGAAAGAAATTTTTCTTTTTGAAACATAAAGTTGTTTCGTGTTGATTTTATATTTTAGCGTTCTGAGATCATAATAAAGAATCATGTTAAATAAAGGTTATTTGAAGTTGAAACAACATGAATTTATTTAAATAGAGTATTTTATTTTATTCATTACTTAACTTACGTAATTTTATTGGCACAGATATTAAAAAAATGTGTGAGTGCGTGTTGTGTGCTGTTGGATTCCATGGCCAAGATTTGAACTGCTGCAGCCAGCGATGCCAACTTGGTGCTGTGGGCAGTATTTTTAGTGCTTTTTAAAGACTCAAAACGTTAAATTTTGAGCGTTAGTGCTAAATTAAAAAAGCACTAAGTAGTGCTTTTAAGAAATTTGTGTATTTCTTAAAATTAGTTAAAAAAAATAGAATAGAGAACAGCTTAGAAAATATGAAATATTATTAAACTTCACTCGTTTGGGGAATGACTCGGTCTTCACGTTAATGCTTTTTACGCTTTTTAGATCTCAAAATTAAATTTTCATTTGCTGTTAGAGCCAAAAAAGTTAGCATCACTTGGTGCAGCCACAACAACGTTGAATATTTTTTAGATACATACTGTAACGAAGTTTACTAGGCTGGGGTAGAACTCAGCCATGTCCAGGATTCGTCCACAAAAAATTGTTGATTTTTGGGACCGTGAAAGAGACAAAAAACACGCGACGTCGATTCAATAACAATATTTCTTTATTATAATTTTCATATAAATAAATGGCCATCTAAGTGACAACTTCAATGCTCAGAAGGAGCGGTATACGTATGCAAAGCGCAGTCACTATATACGCAGATGCAAGCGGGGTGTGTAACACCACACAACCTACAAGCAGCGCGCGTGAGAAAAGCTCAGAAGGAGCAGTGTGACTGTTGCTAGACCGAAATCCAAGGAAGTCGGCCACACAATAGTATACTCTTTTTGTGCTATTATAAGTCTGTCCAGTAGATGTGTTTAAAGGCAAGCTCAATGTAATAGATGTGTAACACCACTTCAACTTTGTGTTCTTACCTCGCTGACAGCTAGCAGCAGACTCCAAAATTCATGCGGAGATTCCTCCTTATATACGCAAAATTCTGCCAATAATTAGTTGTCATAAAACGTAACTTACTAAATAATGGATGTAAAAAAGTGTCAATTTAACTATTTTAGTACTTTAGTAATTCACATATAGAACGCGACTCCATATATAACAAGACGTCAATTTTAAATTGATTTTCAACTCGTTAAAGGCAATATGAATAATATTAATGAAATTTATAAATTCATATATATGTAATTCAATTTATAAAATAAACAATATAAAATATCATAAAAAAAGAATATAATCGAATACAATTCAATTATACAGAACGTAAAAATAATTGATTTCTTCCATAAATAAACAATTACTTTATGATGAAAACGAGGGGCCCCGATTTTCGTCGTTACAATACTAAAACTCTTATGCATAATGAAAATATAACTGGAAGTTAGCATAAATGACGTAATTGGTGTTTCATTAGTTTCTTCATAAAATTTGACATTAAAAAATTATAAAAAATTATAGAATTGTATAACAAAACTCCTTGAGACCACATTTAGTTTTGCCGCTTGTGATAATTATCTATCTATCTACTTTATTAAATCAAGGCAGTTGTAAATGCTTAATCAACCAAAAAAAAACAGGCACCATGATTTTTCATTTGCACCTTTTCGTACAACAGCTTTTCTAATTATTTACCCTATCAAAACTCTAATACCTTTTGAGCCCATAGTGCAAAAATTTTATCACACTCACACTTTTTACAAATGAACTAAAATTATTATTTTATAATGAAATTCACGCTCTCTTTGCAAAAAAAAAATATTAATAATAATTATAACAACTGAGCAGCAGCTGATATGTATTAATAGCAGCAACGGAAGTTACTTAATATTTCATCTCACGTTTACGTATAACAAGAGCTCAGGTTTGTGGGGGGTCGAGAGATAGAAAAAGCAAGAAATGATATGCCATTATAAATGTTTTCGTTTTTATTTTTCTATTCACCATTTAAAGTCTTAATTTAGTTGCGCGCCTACAAAACAGCAGGCTGAATTTAAATGTGTGGTAAGAAACAGTTGCAAAACAATATTAGAAACACACACATACATATGTGCACACACATACACAAAGTCTGTAACTGCCACAAATCCTAACTCGTCATATTTATGCAGTCAATCACAAAAAAAAACACACACACTCGCAGGCAGAAAAATAACTCAACTCACAATCTCTTCTACTTCGCTCTCTAATTTTCCCGCTGTTTTATAAAAGTGTGTGCGTGTGTGTGTGCAAGCGTGTGTGTATTTATACATGACTGTGTATGATTTATTTTTTAAACAGTTTCTGCCAAATAGCTTTTAATTACAGTTTTTACCTTTAGAAAAGTGTTTGAGCTAAATGCCATACTTTACTAGGATGTTTGAAGTGTAATTACATTAATACATACGGAGATCTATATCTGTATGTATGTATGTACGTATGTATGTATGCATGTATGAAATTCTTCATACGAGGCGCTTAGTATTTATTTCAAGCACATTAAAAAATGATTGCGTATGACAAAAAAAGTAAAAGTGTAATAAAAACTAAAGTAGTTGTGTTTATTTGCTATAAACTTTTCCCATTGTGTTTTTTGTTTAGCTGTTAGTTCTTGTTTCTAGGAACTGCCACAGTGAAGAAGGGAGACGAGAGCTCGGCATTCTTTTGACACAGCGCAAGTAATGAGGTTACTCATTTTCGTAAGCATTTCCTTTCTACTTTCATAATCATCTGAAAAATAGTTACTTTGTTTGTATGCACGGCAAAAACTTTAAAGTATCATTCCCATCATTAAAACAAGAAATTAAAATAATTAGTTTGTTTGCAAATTAATGAGATGAGTGAGTGAGTAAAACTTTTTATTGCGATTATTTTTGTTGCCATAATTAAGGGTTAGATTTATTTTAATATGTTGTACTATCTTTATGATATTATTAAAAGGGGGCCATAGAATGGCTTTTTAAATGGATGAAGTGTATTAAGGGAATTTCTACATATATAAAGTGAGATAAGAAAATTAAATGAATATGATTTGTATGAGGAAGGAGAAAACTTAGTTTGAAATATGGGGGAATGCAAAAATATATATATGTAGAATTAAAAGTTAATATTTAATGACCAATTTACTAGCCCACTGATATGGTTTAGTGTTAATGCGCTTGTAAACTGACAGATTTGTGTTCTCATTAATTGGTCATATTTTTAAAAGTCGGAAAATTTAAGTTGATGTTAATTTTGTTTGAAAGCATGCAATTAGTACATGGGAGACAAGAGGTTTGTGACTATTCAAAATGTGTGGTTGAAGTCTACTGATGATTTGTTACAGCAACAATGAAATGCATATAGACCAAGCTTAACCACCAGCAAATAAATTTCAAATTAAAATTGTAGTAGTACCTTTTGTAGTAGTATTAGTGAAAACTGATTATGGCCATTAGGCTAGGTTTTCGTGTTTTGAATGAATAAATTGAAAAATTGAAAATATAATTATGACACTATGCCGAATAATAAATTTCCAAAAATTGCTTCTTTAATTTAGAAATAAAATATAAACTCTGGTACTATGCTAAGAAATATATTATAACATATGAAAAACGTTTTCTCAAAGGACATTTGGCAACATTAAATTATTTTTTCTAAGAATTAGCTGCCATTTTATTTATATTTATTTACTTCAGCTTTATTTTCGCCATATTAAATCAAAGCAGGGGGAATTGTTATGCAGACGCAAAAGTTAAGATTTGGTTTTGACATTTTTTTTGTTTTGATTTGTATACAGGTAACACTTTTTTCGAGTTCCATAAATCCTTGTCTTTACTTTTATTGGCTATAAATCAAAAAAACATATTTCTTATTTCCAAAGTGTTTTTTCTAATTTTTTTTTCTGGTTATAAAAATATTACTTAATAACTTTTTGATGTCTGAAAAAAAATGGATATTTTCCAAGTTTTTTATAAAGTTATAAATCACATGGCAATAGAGAATTAGCCAAAGCCACAATGTTTTAACATTCTTTTATATTTTTTTTTGCCCGTTGTGGTTTTTGTTTCTAGGTTTCAATAATTTTTTTGCTTAGCAAATAAATAACAATAAAATAAATAAATAAAAGTTTATGCGAAATATTATTTATTATTAATGGCTTTTAATATATTTTTGTGGGCTCTTATTGTCATTTTCCTTCATACATCAGCAACAACAGCCTTTTCCCGCAAAAAAAAAATATATATAATAATTTGTGATTTTTTGGTTGTTTGTTTGTTAATAAAACCATTTCCGCGTATTTAAACATGATATTTATGATGACAACATTTTTGCACAAGAGAATACAACTCATGCAAGAGAAAACAATACAATGAACATGCTGACACACAAATGCATTTTCACATACACACACACACACCCACAGACTTTCATTAGTGAAATAATTTTCTTTTACTGATTTCACTAAAAGCTATTTAAATACATACACATTCGTGTACAATGCCATTAACACATCGGCAAAGCTGCTGCTCTGGCAAACTAAAAAGCGTTAAAGCAACACTTAATTGCATTTAGACTCGTGCTGGAGCAGCAAAACTAATTGTAGCTGTATGTGTGTATTTAATTTATTTTTTATTTTATTTTATACACCCAGAGAAAAAATCAGCTTAAAATCATTTAAAACCATAATAAGAATTAATTTAGAATTAAAAAGAAATAATAAAAAACATGAACTTCTTATTTCAATATGGAAAAATATTAATTTACGTTATTAATTTATTAATTTTATTTACTTTTAAGTATCTCAATATACATTTTCTATCATATTAAAAATTATTAAATTAATGTGAAACGTTCTAATTCTCAAACTGCAGCTTTTCTCTGAGTGTACAAGTGTGCGATTTTTAATGAAACTTTGCATTGCTGCATGGAAGCGAGCTTTTAATTTACTGCTTAATTGGAAACCATAAAGATATACAAATAAATTATAAAAAAAATAAGCAGCAGCAGCGGCAGGCAATAAGAAAAAAAAATAAAAACAAGACAATAAATTTGTTTCCTTAAACATTTTAAGTAGTTGCAAAAGACACTAAAACAATACACACATATACACGATAAATGGCTGCTTCAAGCGTTGAGCGCACTTTTCAATACACTGACAAAAGATATTGTTCATTGTGTGCTTGCTCTGCAGGGATGGAAAAATCAGTTGAATTGTAATATTTTTGATTTGGTACAAGTGCAATTGATAATGTGTGAAATTATTAAAATAAGGTGTAGATATTAATATATATAATTTTACATTAGACCCGAATTGACGGCAAAGAAATTCCTTTAATACTGTAATACTATGCAAATTTTAGCCTATATAATCGAATTGCTTGCCTGATGTAGAATATTTAAAAAACTATTTATTTTGTTTAGCGTATGTTAGTTTTAGCGATTTTTTCGCTTTTATACGATTTTTTTTAATTTTAGCGATTATTTATTTAATTTTATGGATTTAATTTTAGTTCTGGCGTGTTATTTCGACTATGCTTTTTTATTAAATTTTAGGGGATTTTTTCGGTTTTTGGCGATTTTTTTATAGTTTTAGCTATTTTATTAGTTGTAGCGTTTTTTGAGTTGTAGTGCTTTTTTCGTCTGGGCAATTTTATTGGATATTTTGGGATTTTTTCGGTTTGTTGGCATTTTTTTTAGTTTAAGCGATTTTTTTTTGCTGTGGCGCTTATTTTACCTGTAGTGCTTTTTCTTCATCAGCTAATTTTTATTAGATTTTTGGCGAATTTTTAATTTTTTGCCGATTTTTTTAGTTTTAGCGATTTTTAGTGTTGTAGCGTTTCTCTTAAATGTAGTGCTTTATTTCGTCTCGGCATTTTTATTAGATTTTTGGCGATTTCTTAGTTGTAGCGTTTTTTAATTGTTTTGCTTTTTTTCGTCTGGTAATTTTGATTTTGGGCAATTTTTTTTATTTTAAGTGATTTTTTTAATTTTAGTATTTTTTTAGTTGTGGCGCTTTTTTTTTGTCTGGGCATTTTTAATAAATTTTTACCGATTTTTTTTTTGGTTTTAAGCGATTTTTTGGCTTTGGCTCTTTATTTCGTCAAAGCATTTTTATTAGGTTTTAGTAGATTTTTTCGGCTTTTGCCTATTTTTTAGTTTTGGTGATTTTTTTGTTCTGGCGTTTATTTTAGTTGTGGTGCTTTATTTTCGTTTGGTCATTTTTATTATATTTTTTTGGTGATTTTTCGGATTTTGGTAAATTTTTTAGTTTAAGCGATTTTTAAAATTTTAACGATTTTTTTAGTTGTGTCGCTTGTTTTTTGTCTGGGCATTTTTATTCGATTTTTCGCGATTTTTAAATTTTTTTTTGTTTATTTAGTTTCAGGGATTTTTTTGTTGCTGTGCTTTTTTCGTCTTTGAATTATTTGTAGATTTATGGCGCTTTTTTCGGTTATTTTTTAGTTATATAGATTTCTTTTGGTTTTAGCGATTTTTTAGTTTTGGCCATTTTATTGACTTCAGCGATTTTTTGGTGTTTGGCAATGTTTTAGTTCTATGATATAGTAGTATGATGTAAGGAAGCCTAAACACATGTGTTTAAAATTTGTTTTAAAAATTGTTTTAAGTCACAAAATATACCATAGTAAAGGCTATAGTGGAAAATGGTTATTCCTTAATCAATTAAATTGTTGTTGTTGGCTTTTTTAAAAGAAAAAAATAAATCGCTGCATAAGTTTGTCTGTATTATGTGAATTTTATGAAGAATATTCTGTAATATATCTTATTACCCCTGCAGGGAAAAGGCTTTTCAGTTGGATTCTTACCAAGGACTCGGTACCAATTATTTACTTGATATTATTTAATGCTCCTGCAATCAGTCACTCACACAAATATACTTCCAGTACTGGTATATATTTTGCTTTTCTTTATGATTGTGTTGCTTAAGCGTTTAAAAAGAAATTAATTAAAATGCCAATTTTTGTTTCTTTAACAATAATTTGGATTATGAATGCTACCAACAAATTTGATATATACAATACAAACGCATAATGCGATATGAATTTGAAGCTTCTCCAGAGAATACATATGGCCAGTCGATTGTTTATTTAACATTCAATGAAGTAACAATGAGTTTAATGGAAATAATAATAATTAAAATCCAACTGAAAAGGGATAAATGATGTTTTTTTGATACATTTTATTAATGATATTTGCGAAAATCGCAAATTTGGTTCCATTATTTAAGGTCGTGCTTGAAAAGACATTTGAAAAAAAAATTTCTTAAATAAAAAAAAAATTATCCCAATAAGCAATTTTGCTTGAAATCACTTGTAAAACAATTCTTATAGAAGTCACATATTCAATTATAAAGGGTCAAATTATGCTTGATTTACACTTTATTTCAATAGCACTTTCCTGTGAAAAGTTAACAATTCAGTTGTAGTAGCATACCACAGTTCAAGACTTGAATTATACTTCAATTTAGACTTGTATTACAATTGAATTGGGGTATTTTTCAAGCTTCAAAAAGATTGCTTATAAAATAGAAAGTTAAATGAAATTCATTTATTTTTTTGATGATAATTTTCTGCACATCTGGTATTGCACAGTGGCGAATTTTGTTTTGGTATCCGCATGGTTTCACGTTTCGGATCAGTGACTTGGCTTCCAAGATAGTGCAATTTAAGAGATTTGTTAAGTCGCTAGTCTACATCAATAAGCTCAAAATAATTGACTACTTAGAGGTCAACATTTCGAGCCAGCCGTGGCGTTCATATGCCAGAAGTCATATTTAAATTATAATGCGAGAACATTAGCTTTCGAATAAAGTAAATTTGATGTGAATTTAAAAAAACTTATCTTTATTTTATTACATCTCAAAGCTCTATACTTCTATTTAAAATAATATATGTATGTATTTGTATGTATTATATAGTAAATAAACACAAGCATGGGGTAGAACTCTGGAGTTTTTTGTATAATTTTGTCCCTTGGATTGTTAAAAAATATTTTTATTTACTTATTTTTTTTTAGCAAGAAAGCATTATATTGAAATCAATTTTAATAAAATTTGGATCAATGTTTCGTTTGTCCGGATTTTACAAAAAATTTACTCAGAAATTTTTCTTAGAGTTTTAAGGTAATAATCAATTTGTATAAAGGGACAGGTGTTTAAAAGACGCAGAGAAGTAAAACTAGGGAACTGTGTCTTTGTATTTTAGGGAGATACCAGTAGTCTGGATATCTGGAAAACTGCGTGCTATATTATCAATGTGTTTGTTCTTAAAAAAAAAGAACCACAAAAGGCATTTGGAATTTTTTTTTTCATATAATATATTATGGGCATGCTTTATAATAATTATCTAAATATTTTGGGGATTTAATGGTCGGTAACAGCTCGTGATATGTCTTGCTCTTTATAAGGACATATTTTAGCTCTTTTTTATACATAATTGCAGTTTTGTTCAATATATAGGCGGATGTAGTAAGTCTTTACTTAAACTTTTCAAAAACACATATTGAGTATGTTTTCAATTCAACAAAAAACTCATAAAATGCTTTTGAAATATTGCCAACATTGACAAAGAAATAAAAAAAATCTTAACAATTTCCAAAGCATTTAGCTTAAAATAAAAATCAGTTGGTTGCGTTATGCAAAACATTTTATTATCCCTCTCGCCTTAAGCTGCTTTTGTCTGTGTTTTTATTTTTATTTATTTTATTTAATGCTACTTAAAAATTTTGCAACAATTTAAAACAATAAAATACTTTTCAAATAACTACATAAGTATGTATATCCTTGATTTGGGTTTTCTTGGCTCATCCTGCTATTAACCGCTGCCATGTACTTACGTATCAAGGGATATGAAAAAAAACTGATTCTGTAGCTGGCGGCTGGCTGCTGCCTTTGTAGGATTTTTGCAGCTGTTATTAATTTGTTTCTTTGCTGTACCATAATTAAAAAAGCAAAATTATGTCTCATATTTTTTAAGCAGCTACAAATGAAAGAAGTATATAGTACTAGAGGATATTCAAGACTATAAACTTGGTCTTTGAGATTTTTATTATATAGTGTTTGTTGCTTAACAGCTTAAAATAAAGTTATACAAGTTTTTTTTATAATATAAAGCAATTAAATTACTGTTTGGGTTTAATAAGATTGCCATGCAAATAATCCTAATATATGACATACCTTATGGTATAATTAATGAATTGTATTGTTTGTGCCAGTCACATCAAAGGATCAAACAAATTGGATATTCACATTTAGCCTCAAGCAATTCATAAGGAATTGCATGCATAGTAGTTGTGTAAATGACACTTTAGTTTAAATTTCAAAGTAATTACTTTTAAAAGCAGAGCTAAGCGAAAAATTACAAAAGCAAAATTATTAATATATAAAAAAAATATTTTTAATACAATTATTATGAAATGCAAAGCAATGCCTGCATTTGTAGGAAACATATTATGCATCGACATTTATATTTCAAACTAAAATAACTTTGGTGAAAACTCAACCCCTTTTTCTTTTATTTAAATTCTAAAATACTAAGTTCCTAAAAAAATTTTATAATTTATTTAAGAATTATTTTCTTAATCGGTTTTAGGTTCAGTATTTTTAATTCTTATAGAAAGAAATGTATTTTTATAAAATAAAAGAAGAGAATAATTGAATAATTAAATACTAAAAATATTTCCTTATATAATATTTTTATTAGGAAAACTGTTCTTGACAAAAATTCCTTGCACTGTAATTAAATTAAAATATTTATAATATTTAATTTTATTTCAAATACATCAGAAGAATTAATTCATTCATTTAATTCATTGCTTAAGTACCAAAGCTTAAAAAATTAATAGAAATTTTATTAAACATCTTAAAGAGATTTAAATTAAAATGTAATTGAAATTAAAACCTCAAGCACACTTTAATCTTGTTTATAAACATAATGAAATTATAATTAAAAATAAGTACTATGGATCTAAAATATTAACTGCCATATTCATGAAAAATATTTTAGGTTCCTTAAGTGTATTTCTATGAGAAATTTGTTAAATAAACCTAAAATAAATTAAAATTTTTTTATGAATTAGTAATGAGTTGGTACAATATAAAATTAAAAAATAGAAATAAAATTAAAGATTTGTAATCAAACTGCAACTGGGTTTGATTTAAAATTTTTAACTTAAATATTTCCTGCAAAGTAATAAATTTTTGTATGTTTCACTAAGTCGATAACGTTCGACTTCTCGCATATTTAAAACAAAATAAAATTTAAAAATTTGTTTATGTTTCAAATGTAAGTGTGCGACCAGTCGATCATCATTGACATCGTTGAACAGGCACTTCATAAAGATAAATAGCTCAACATTGATATATCCCAATTAACATTTTGGCTTGAAATAAAGTGCAAATTAATTTTTGTTCAGTCACACATTCAAGTGATTTACAGCCTATTGCAATAGCATTCTCCAGTGAAAAGGAAATTTCTATGCAATCTGAACTATTTAGTTGCAGTATACTACAATTCAAGTCTAGAAATATACCTACTTAAAGTAAACCTGGTATTAAAGTTTAATTTGAATATATTTCAAGCTTTAAATAAATTCAGTGAAGTGCGACTTTGATCCGCGCACGAAGTGTTCCGTATGGACACGAGATATGTAATTCAAAACGAACTTTAGCTCATATAAAATATAGTTTTGACATTTTTTTAGTTTTTGGGTTTTTTTTTCGGTTTTAAGCTTTTTTTTTTAGTTTTGGAGTTTCTTGCGTTTATTGGCGCTTTTTTAGTTTTGGCACTTTTTTTCTCGTTTTGGCGATTTTTTTGGGTTTTGACGTTTCTTTTTTAATTTTGGTTTTTTTGGCAATTTTCCTAATTTTGGTAATTTTTTCATGTAAGCAATTTTTTTTTGTTTTTTCAATTTTTTCGGTTCTTGGGGTTTTTTTTTCATATTAGCAATTTTTTTCTCGTTTTAACGATTTTTTCGTTTTTTTGCGTTAATTTGGCGATGTTTTTTTCATACAAACAATTATTTTGGTTCTGGCGTCTTTTTTGCGTTATGGCGATTTTTTTTCGTTTTCGGGTTTTTTCGGTTTTAAGCGTTTTTTTTAGTTTTGGAGTTTCTTGCGTTTATTGACACTTTTTTCTCGTTTTGGCAATTTTTTTTTGGTTTCTGATGTTTTTTTAATTTTTTTTATTATGGCCATTTTTCTAATTTTGGTAATTTTTTTTCACATAGGCAATTTTTTTTGGCGATTTTTTCAGTTTTTGGCGTTTTTTTAATATTGGCAATTTATTTTAATTTTGACACTTTTTCTCGTTTTGGCAATTTTTTCGGTTTTTTGCTTTAATTTTTTCGATTTTTTTCAATTTGGCGATTTTTTTTTCATTTTGGCAATTTTATTTTTCCTACAAATAATTATTTTGGTTCTAAAGCTTTCTTTGCGTTTTGGCGATTTTTTTCCGTTTTTGGAGCTTATTTTAAATTTGGCGATTTTTTTAATTTGAGTAATTTTTTCGAATTTGGCGATTTCTTTTAGAGCTAGAACTTTTTTTTCTAATTTAATTGATTTTATTCGTTTTCGCGATTTTTTTAAAATTTTTGGCGATTTTATAATTTTAAATTTTTTTATTTTACGGTTTCCAAGATATAGCAACTTGTCTAAATTACATAGTCAAAATTGCATTAAGTGATGGACCACCATTTGATTTAAATTTTTTTATATTTTTGGTTTTAATTGTTGTATTCTATATAAAAATAAACTAACCTTAATATAGAAAGGCGTTAACTCATTATTACTATCTTTTTCGATACATTAGATTGTTCTGCTATCGAAATATATAAAAAACTCGATCTAAAAAATAATGAGTTAGGGTCTTTCCTTATAAAGGTAACGATATGTATGTTGTTTGCTTTTTTGTTTCCAAATAAATATTTTCAAACTTGAAAATTACATAAAAAAGCTTGAATTGAACTTTTTTCCCAGCTGTATTTAAAAATCTAGAATTTTATTGCCGTATGTGCTTATTGGGATATTTTTTTAAACACATTTGCTTAATTTACAAAACCTCTTGTACCTCTGTATCGATTGTATTATCATATTAAATACAAGAGTGTAAAATTTGTTGTATGAAATTTTAATATAAAAATTAAATACACAATTACACTTTTATTTCATATTTTTTTAAAATGTTGTATTCAAAGAGAGGCTCTCTGAGAGAAATTGTATGAAGCTTGTTCTTCTTTTTTCATTAAAAATACAAAATACATTAATACACCACACAGAGGGTGTTCACAATTAAAAAACAAAAAGTGTATTTGATACACAAATACACGATTCAAATTGTTGTGAATTAAGCAATTGAAACTATTTAGGAAATTTATGATTTAAATATCAAAGCCACTATAAATAAATGATAAAAAATGATGACAATTTTTTCCAAGAATTTATTTACATGATGATGTACAACAAACAACAAAAACACCAGCAATAACTTTAACATAAAATTCTAAAAATATCACCAACAAGAATCAATGGCTGTTAACACCAACAGGCAAAAAAAAATAAACAATATTCAATAAAATCACTTAAACAAAAAAATAAATACACGAAGAAGAGGCGAATTTTACAAATAAATTCTGTCGAGTGGGAATTTGACTCCCGCAATACTGATTCCATACTAACACTTCATATGTTATAGTATGCGAACTTTAGAATCGTATATATTATTTGTAGTGCGATTCAGTTTTAATTTTTAACGATCAGACAATCGCAATTTTTGTGTTTAAATTTTTTCTTATTTTCTATACAGAGATACCACATAATATTGAATAAAATTGTGAGTAAGATAAAGCTGAAGACTATCGTAAAAATTAAATTATGGAATCACATTATCGTTACCGCAAGCGAATAAATATGTCGATAAATATAACGATTTTCGGTTCGCAAAAAGTTACAGTGCGATTCAGTAACTTTTAACGATACGACAATCGTAACTTTTGCCTGCCCCTTAAAATAACGATTGTGTGTTGATTAACAGCACATAAATTATTGACGCTTAAATAACGAAACACAGCTGACATTAACCTACAGCAAATATCGTTAAAAATTCGATAAAGTTTCGTTATAAATATTTTAACGATGTGACTATCGTTAAAAAAAATGGTGAATCGTACTACATTAAAACAAATTAATTACGCGATAAACTTTTTTTTTTTGATTTTGGAGACTTTTTATGTTTTGGCGTTTTATTGGTTTTTTTGGCGATTAATTTTTGTCTAAGCGATGTTTTTAGTTTTGGCGCGTTAATTTTCTTTTACTGTTTTTTTCGTTTTGACGATTTTTTGCCATTTTTCGTTTTGGTGGTTTTTTAATTTGGGTATCTTTTTCAATATTCACATATTTTTATTGTTAGCGATTTTTTAGTTTTCGTGTTTTTTTTAGTTTTTGGCGATTTATATTATTTTAGGCGCTTTTTTTAGTTTTGGCGCGTTTAATTTTGTGAAACTAAAAAAAATCCAAAAATTATAGAATCGCCAAACCAAAAAAAAAAAATCGCCAAAAATTAAAAAAAGTCGCCAAAACGAATAAAATCGCCAAAATAAAAAAAAAGATTCTAACATCAAAAGAATCGCCAGAATAAAAAAAAATCGCCAGAATAAACAAATCTCCAAAAACCGAAAAAATCGCAAAACCGCGAAAAATGTGCCATAACCAAAATAATTGTTTATATGAAAAAAATCGCCTAAATGAAAATAAACGTGAAAAACCGAAAAAATCAACATAACTAAAAAAATCTACTAAATTAAAAAAAATCACAAAAATTAAAAAAAAAAACGCCAAAACGATAAAAATCGCCAACATTAAAAAAACTCCAAAAACCAAAAAAAATCCCTAAAACGAGAAAAAGGGTTAAAACTAAAAACAATCACCTATATGAAAGAAAATGTCAAAATTAAAAAAAGTCAAAAACCAAATGGAGAAAATAGTGCAAAACTAAAAAAGCGCCAATAAACGCAAAAAACCCCAAAATTAAAACAACGCTTAAAACCGAAAAAAAGCCAAAACGAAAAATATGTTATATATGCTAAAGTTCGTATTGAAATACTATATCTAGTCAGTACGGAACCCTTCGTGCGCGGATCAAAGTCGCATTTAAATGAATTGTTTTCGTTTTGGCAATTTTTTCGGTTTTTTGAGATTTTTTAATTTTTGCGGTTGTTTTAGCCTATATCACCGAGTATTTTATCTGATGTAGACATATATGAAAAAAATTTAAGTATCCGGTAAACTTTTTTCGGTTTTTTTTAGTTTTGGCGTCATTTCTTAGTTTTGGCGTTTATTGGTTCTCCACCAATTATTTTAGTTAAAGCGATTTTTTTAGTTTTAGCGATTTTTTCACTTTTGGTGACTTTTTCCGGTTTTTGGCGATTTTTGCTTTCTGCTGATTTTTTTTTATAATATCTACGAGTACATACAGATATCTTTATTTTTAGCGATTTTTTTAGATTGGTGAACTTTTCAGTTCTTGGCAATTTTTTTGACTTCTTGACGATTTTATTTAGTTTTATTTTGGCCTTTTTTCTTGAATTTTAGCGATTTGTTTGATATTTGGTGATATTTTTCATTTACGTAATTTTTTATTTTGGGGTTTTTTTGTCACGACATTTTTTTAATTTTGAGTTTTTTTAGTTTTAGCGGTTTTGAAAATTTCAACATTTTGCATCTGACTATTTCCAAGATACATTAACTTGCCAAAATTACGTTAACAAATTTACATTAACTGATGGAATACTCTTTAATTTTGATTTTTTTTAAGTTCAGTGTTAATTGGTGTAGTCTGCATAAAAACATACCAACTCTTAGCATTTCTAGTGTAGATGTATAGTTGTGTGTATACCATTAGGATTTCAAAATTTTACGCTGCTTGCCTTAAAATATCCTTTAGGTTTTTACTGTCATATCGAGTTAATTTTTCGAAATATACTTTTTTATTGATATTAAAATCTTATGGGCCTAGCCATAGTTTAGAAGTATCAAAATGCTCATTAAAAATTTTTTATAAATTTTCAGATACTGACTGTAAGATTTTGTCGTAAGCGACAATTTGCATCCCAAAAAAAAACCTTATCCTGAAAACTTTAATTTTTGTCGCTTACGATAAAATCGAAAATAAGGCTCGATATATTTGTTGCTCTAGCTGCCATTATATTACATGTTATGTGAAAATTTAAGGTCAGTACCTCTTAGGGATCTCGAGAAAACAAATTTTGATGGAAAGACGTTAAGACGGATATCGTAGCGTAAGCACTAGGGTGTCTTTTCCCTTTTGGTTTAAGGAACCCTAAAAGTAACACTGCCCCAACATCATCAACAACATCATCATCGTATGCTTTTTGGTATACATTCTTCAATTGGCAACAATGTTGCATAAAGCCATGAAACTTGAATAGACAAATGTGATGGATGTCGAAAGCAGTAGTATATTTTTGTTGTTGTTGTATTTCAGTTTTTTCCACAACAAAACCTAATAAATCCATTTATTCCATTGAATATATAGTTTTGCCAAATTTTATTATTTTTTTGTCAAGCGAATTTAGAAATATTTTAAAATCAACAAACAATTGATAAAATATAAAGGCACTATAAAATTTATTAAAAAAAACACACACAAAAATTCAAAAGGGAATATCTACTAACTATTGGGGTTTTTTAAAATAAAATTTAAACTTTTATGGTATAGTTTTTGGTAATTGATTTTCATTTCATTCAGATATAAGTCAAGTCATGAACTATTTCAATTTTATAAAACATTTGATGCTTACTACAAGTATTTTTTTTCCCATACTATGCAGACCCTCCCTAATAATTTATTATTATTTGATGTTGTGCAACAAGTCAATTTGTTTGAAAAAAATAAAAATAATCTCAAGTCAATGATAAGGAAAAGTTTTACTAGATTTTACAAGTTTTTCTTTACAACTTTTAGAAATTACCATTCACTTTATTTGCTTGTTTATTTCAATTTCTTTTGCTGTTCTTCATTTTTGGCTAAATAGAAAACATAAGTTCACTTTATTACTTTAAAGTCAATATATAAAAAAAAAATAAATATTGAACAACAAAAAATATAAAAACAAAACACAAAAAGAGAACGAAGGAAAAACTAAAAGAAAAGCAAAAATTTGCAATTGCTAAAACTTTTGTAACAAGAAGAGAAAGTAAAAACCCAATTACATGTCAACTATAGCTTGCAAAAAAGAATATTTTGCTAGAAAAGAACAGCAAGTGAAAGAAATAAATAAGAAGCTAGTAGAATAATTGTTATAAGTTGGAACAGAAATTAACTTTAAACTGCAATAAGTGACAAAAAAACACAAACTTACTAAATGAATGAGTGACAACTGAATGAAGGATGTTGGAGCAAAGAGAAATAAAGGTTTAAGAAATTTAAAAACACACACACACAGTGAGTTATATATTTTAATATATATTGAATGCTTTTTGGTGCAAATGAATAAATGAATAGGAAAAGAGAGATTGATAGATAAATGAAAGGGTAACAACAGTAAAAATTTCATTATTAGCATAAAGCTCTTCAATAAACTTTAACACACACACACACATGCATCCGTTTTCCAAAAGTTATAGCACATGAGCTAGGAATCCTGTTCGTGTGTAGTCTTAAGCACAAAAACATGATTCTTTGTTCAATCCAAAAGTTCAGTAAACAAAATGTGCAACATATAAATTTAGCCATCATGCTTTTATTTTTTTGTTATAAACGAAACGTATGTACTTTTTTCCTCTCAAGGTCCTAACTTAAGGATTTTAGAAAAAAAATCTTACGAAAAATATATATACATGCATATGTATATATGCACATACACATTGTTACCTTAATCTAAGAAGGCCCTTAATCATTATTATTTTGAATTCGCGTTTTTTTCCGAATATTTCGACAGAAAAACATCTAGTAAATCGAAAAATCGAAATATGAAAAATTTTTGATTTACAAAAATAATCAGCTTGGGCTTTTCTATATTGAAGAAACGATATATATGTGTGTATATTGAAAGCACTTAAATTCTCACACACTAAGAACATGGTGCAAAAATTCGGTATGTGAAGTGCAATGGTAAATTTATTTTTTGAAGAAATCTTTCGATACGTTATTATTTATGTGGCTAAATTGATCATTCAGTGAAAACTGATTAGAAGAGCTTATTATAAACATGTTTTTAAGAATTAACCGGTTGTTTTTAAGTGAACTAACTATTTTAGGAAGAGAAATATTTTTTTAAACTTGTTTTTGAAAAATCAATTTTAAGAAACACAATTTTCACTGACTTCAATATACTAAAGATTAAATTTTGTGCCAGTTTGTAAGGTGAATATGTAAGGCAAAAATTCTAGTTAAATATCGATTCTACAAAATATAAAAACTTCTCGTATTCTTTTTCATGCAAAATTTATTCCACATAGTTGATGTTATTGAAGAGTATCTATCCAAGTAGATAGAATATGCTTTGCCATACAAAACGTGGCAACACAAAACAATGTCAACCTTTCCTCCAGCTAAAGTATCGTTTAATTTTTTTCCCTCTTGTTTAGAAAATCATATTAATCCAAAAAAATATTTCATTATACAAGAATTGAAAATACTGAACTTAAGTCTTATTAATAAATTATTTTTGTTTAAACTAGTTAATGTTGTTTTAAAGATATTTAAATTTAAGTTGAACAATTTCCATTTTAGACTTTGATTTAATTTATTTTTTTACTGATAACTGATATAATACTTCAGCATATAATTGTGTAGAAATATTAAAAATTACAAAACAATAATTAAAAAAATCTTAATGTTTTCGCTATTTAATTAATTATGACAAGGATCTGTATTTCAAGTTTTAAAATTTATGCAAAAAATAATTTTTTTTTGTCAAAAATAGAGATAGATACTTTGTGAAAGAAAGGTATTTCTTTTATTAAATATATTAAAATAATTGAGACAAAAAAGGTTATGCAAGAAAATTTGCATCCTAGCCCAGCATTGGTCGAAAACAATGATTTAAAAAAACAAAAAAAAAATAATGTGTGCAAATACGTATGTTAACTTTTTAGTTTTATTTAACAAGTGAATTTGCTATTTTAAAAATGTAGTCATTGTAATTAATTAATTAAAAACTTCAAGATTTTCGAATATTTATATTAATTTGCCTAACAGTTATACCAAACTTTCGTTTATTGTACTTAAAAATATTTGGAAGATAGACATTTACGTTGATACAAAAATTCATGACTGCACTTGTTAATTAATATATAAATAATAATTATTTTTCAGTAGAGGCCAAAAACTGTTTTTGTTGATTCTAACGATATATTACATCAAAAAATTATGTCATTGTAAGAAAATACCATTAAAAAAGAATATAACATTTTGTTTATTTTTATTGCTTAAGTGATTTCCAAAAAAGACTACTTTTTGAATTGTTATTATTTTTCTGAAATAGTGTGAAACACTAACTAAAGAGTGATGACTCAAAACTAGAGCACAAGTTATGTAAGCCGTTAACTGTCTAAAACAACAACAACACGCAATGTCGCTCTTTGTATGAAAACACGTTGATCTGTTTTGCTCAAGCACTTTCAAACAACTTAAAAAGTCTTTCTTTATTTCAGACAAAAGTTCAAAAAAAAGTTATTCTAATAACACAAATAGAGTCATAACGTTTTTTTTTTCACGGAAAAGAAGACAAATCAAAGGGAGATTTTTACAGTGGGTAGATATTGACCTCTGTTGTTTGGTTTTTTGCAAAAAGTGAAAATTTGAAAATTTTCAGTTTTTACGCTTTTGAGGAACAAGTGCGGTATGATGAAACTATTATATACATTTTTAAATGATTTTAATTACCTATTAAATGATGGATACAATACAACGTATTGTTAAAATTTATGCACAATTTCCTCTTTTGGAAATGAGTACGTATGAGTAATCCGATCAAGAACAATAATAATAATATTAATCATACGTAAAAATATATAAATAAGCTTTTAGTGCAAACGTGGTGTAACCGCAAACTTAAAGCTTAATTGATTTATTTTATTATCTAATTGCTCTTTTACTTTTTCTGTGCAAAAAAAGATTTTTCAGTTCCACCTTATTTGGAATACCAAAAGGTGTCGTACTTTACCCTTTTTAATAGTTGGTAATATAAAGAATGTATTTATCACCTGAACAGCTGATGGCCTGATATGTTTGAAGCACTAGTTCAGAAGATATATATTTATTGAATTTTTTGGCCGGAACTTGCCTAATATGCAGTGGAGATCATGGTCAAGGATTTTTTGTTTGAAAATATGCAAGATATTTATCCAGGCAAGATGTAGTTTGAATACAAATATTGCGATAACTTTGTTTCGAAACATGGAAATGTTGTCGTATAATTTGACATGAGAATTGTTTCCAGTAGTGCATGTAAAGTCACTGACTTATGCTGATAAGCCAGCAAAAATTTATGACTTGGAGGCCAACATTGTTCTTTGTTATTCGTCTCAAAAGGCCACTTATGCTCGTAAAAAAGGCTTAAAATTAATGTCCGTAATGCGCTTTGTCAAGAAGGGTCAAACTAGTCTCATGCACAAAATGTCTTTTAAATACTAATGTCATGTATTGCTATTTCGAATAAAATTTTCTTTGAGATTAAAATTCAATTTAATATGCAATTTTTGACAGTTAAATTTGTATCTGTCTTAACAAACACCCATTACAAAATTCATGCTAAATTTAACACTTATAAAAAAGTTTCATTTGTATAAAATTGAAAATTGAAATGTATCATTACATAAGAGAATTTTTTCATTATCTTGAAAATTTTGAATTCATTTCATCCTTCAATAAGGTTTGTTTCCTTTTTATATTTGAGATTAAAATATGTTCTTTTTTAAAATTATGGAATATATAATTATTAGCCATAATTTCACTATCTTTTGGGCAGCTTCTTCAACGGATATATTTATATGTTTCAATTTTCAATTGAATGTATTATTATTACCCAAGTAATATTATTCATAATTTTTAAGAGAACATATCTTTAGCTCAAAATACAAACTAAAGAAAAAATATTTTTCTATTTGTTAAAATTTAACCCCTTTATGCAAAAACGAATGGTAAATTTAAAGTTGGTTTAACAAGCGAATTTTCTATAGCAAAACCAGTTTTAAAGCATGCTTTAACTGTAACAATCCTTTTTGCATAAAAGCATAAATCATTAAATATTAACAGCCTTATTTATAAAGGCTTTTTAAAGGCTTAATAAGGAAAATTTTGTAGATAAACTTGTCTTAAAAAAGTTTCTTTAAAGGCTTCATAATTGTTATAAATAAGTCTGTTATTTATTTATTTATTTTATAAATGTTACAAATAGAGTAACAAACTGTACCAAAAATTAATTTAAACAAGAATAGTAACAAAGTTTTTCACTCGTTGTAGTGAAGCAGATAACAGTCTACGGTGGGAATGGAACCCACAACCTCCACACTGATAG
Organism: Tachina fera; assembly: GCA_905220375.1. Lineage (NCBI taxonomy): Eukaryota > Metazoa > Arthropoda > Insecta > Diptera > Tachinidae > Tachina > Tachina fera. The sequence goes on from LR999963.1 coordinate 187,064,588, forward strand.
GCTAACACACTACACACTAGCCCACCGAGGCATCCAAAATCATTTAATATCTGAAAAGAATAAACTCGTACTAGGAAATTTTTTATAATGAAAGGCCATAGATGGGCATAAAATAATTTTTTCTCGAATTAAGAAAATATATATTGTATTTTATATTTTACCTCTACAGCGAATGTATATTGTAGTAAATTTTATTATCACACCACTGCACTTTTATGTGAAAAAAGAAATTGAAAAATAATATTAGTAACAAAGAAACAAATACAACATCTTATAAATACACAATGACATAAATATATGTGTATGCGCTCCAGCTATGGAAGAGCCACCATTTAGAGTAAAAATGATTGCTTATTCATCTGTAAAAATGTTACAATTTAAAATCAATGCTACGAAATGAATGTCAAGCAATATATTTCCTGCATACTTGTCTGAACACAAACATTTATATATATGCAGCACACATTTGCACTAACGCTTAAGCAAAATACGAGAACAGGTAAAAAATAAAACTTGCAACTCTGCGCATACTTTTACATTTGCTGTCAACATACAGCTACAGCAAATGCTCATGCATACATATAAGCATACATACATACAATTCAATATTATTCATACATACTCGCACAAACATTTCCTTCTACTTTCGTTAGCAGCCAGCATTGTAAAGTGCAATGGAGCATCGGCCATTTCTTCTTTTTGGTTTGCTGTGAGTGTGTTTATGTGTTGAAGTATTTTTTAAATTTTTAGTATATTTTGCTCTCGATTGCTGCAAACTGCAGCTGCTTAATATTGATGTTTTATAAAATTAAAAAAAAATTATACTTTAAAACATGAGATTAATGTTTTTTTGTTATTTTGTTTGGTTCACTTATTTCAAAATGTAAACCAAGTCAACTAAAGTATAGAGACACGGAGTTTTGTTTTATGTGTTTGTTTTATTCATTTTTAAGTTTAAAGGATGAAAGACAAATACCTATTCAAATACATATACATAAGCTTTTAAAAGTCACTAACACACTCTCCTGTATGTTTATATATACACACACACACATATGTACACACACACACACACATATATATATATATATATATATGTATTTATGTATACATATGTTCTAAGGAAATTGAAGTGCAATGGCAAATGGTTTACGTCCACAGCACATGTGTGTTTATGCGTGTGTGTGTGTGTGTAAGTGGATGAATGCATGATGGTGTGGAAGAAGAGATGAATGGCTGGCAAGTATAAAATAAAGTCAATCCAATCGTTGGTAAAAGTAAAGTAGAGTTGAAATGGAACTGTTGCAATATACAATTCAATGTTACGTGAATCTAGTACGATTTTATTGATAAAAAAGGCGCTTTGTTGAGAAGAACAAAAATTAGTAGAAAAAAAAGAATGCCAGATATGAGAATATTAATTGACAATTGTATTTGATTGTATTGTGAAAAACAGGGTGTATATTTTGGGGTGGATTTTGGAATTGTAAAATTCCAAAAAATATATTGTTACGGGCTTACCTTTTAAAAATATAATTTTTCTAAGTTCAAATATTTGCCATTAAATTAAAGTTCCCACTTCCCATCAAATGAGAATAATTTATTTCGGGGACTGCAAATAGCGATTATTTTCCAAAATGAATATAAAAAAAATTGAACTTAACGAAAAGTGCTACTTGCACAAGGAATTCAAAAGGAATGTCCTTGTTACATAAACTACCTTTAAATGCATTAATTTTTATTTGTCTAAATTTTATTAAAAAACATACTTTTCAAAACTTTATTCCTCAGAACTTAAAAATTATTTCTTGATTTTTAATTATTCTTCAGAAAATAATATAATTTGTTTGGCCTTTTTTTTATTAGATTTTATTTATAAATATTTATTTTAGCTAATAATGCTTTCACACTGAAAGTTAACATTAAAACCATCAACAGCTGATTTTGCATTGCACTGCAAGTTTAATAAATTCAGGTTTTAGCTCACAGACTGTCTAATAACTTTGCTCAAAAATAAAATAAATCTCCTGCAGAAATACGTGTGTTTTTTGTTGTATTTTTTCTGGTTTTTATAACACTTATTTGACAAACTGTAAATAAATATTTTGAAATTATTGAATTAATAATACAAAGTGAAGAAGTGCTTGGAAAATCAATTTATTGTATATAAAAAATGCACAAATACATCACAAAATAATAACTTTTTTATCTTCGAATCTTTGTTAGTCATATCGTCTATTTTCACTTCCCAGATGTTAATATAAATATTTTTGATGTTTTCCTTCCAAAAAACATATGGAAGATGTTTTGTTTACTATTTTTACTGTTGCATCTATTTTTAAGTTGAAAATGTTTCAAGCGGCATCTATGCTTATTCAATGACATAAACAATATCAGCTGCAATTTTAAAATGGTTTTAATTTGGTTTTAACAAAAACAATTTGTATGGTAAGACCAGATTTCAATAGTTGGTTTTAAGGTTAAAACCAACTTTTGTTAAAACTATGTCAGTGTGAAATCACTATAAAATATAAAATAAATAAAAGAAGAAGCCACACAAAGTTGTAGCAAAATGTTGAATTTTTGTCGCCTTATTTATAAAACTTATTAAGGCTTTAAAAAGGTTTTTTAAAAGAAATTTTTATACAAAATTTTCTTAAAAAGTCTTTATAAAGCCTTATTCATTTTTATAAATAAGGCTTTTAATAAATAAAGACTATTGTTTCTGTTTTTTTTTTTAATATTGATCTTTTAACTAAAATAAATATTTAGAAATAAAATATTCCTCAGAAAATAAAATAAATTTTTTCAGATTTATTTGTTCCACAGAAAATAAAAGTTTCATCTTTATCTTAAAAAATAAAATTTACTTTTTTTTTAATAAATAAATCTCAAGAAATAATGATTAACATAAAACCTTTTTTAAATAAAACTTATAATCTATATAATCTTACAGCGCCTGTGTTTTATTTACTTAACACTGATATGAAGAGCTGTTAAATTTTTCACTGTTAGCATACCATGATGTTAATTTCGCTGTTCTTTACAAGAGACTGTTAGCTTACATGATGCATCGTCAATTTGATACTTAACATAATATTTTCAGAAGAATGTTAATAACATTCATAATGTAACAGCATATTCAACAGCCTTTTGATATTAGCTTTTGATCAAGTAATTAGTTTCTGTTAGAATTTATTCTGTTGTTTTGCACATTTTCATACAACTCACTCATTAACAGCCATACCAATACAACAGTGAAAAATAAAATGATTAATATTAATCAAGGATTTTTGTAGTTATTAAAAAAATAATCTTTAAAACTATTAATTTTCAACCAAAGGATAAATTGTTATTAACCAAACTTGAAATCGACTACTGTTGGAAATTTCAATACATTCCATCTTTGCTTTGTAAGAGAAAGTAGCCTAAGTCATTTAATTTTTTTTGTCGAGATATTTAGCAGATTGTATTTGAATATATCTAAAATTATTTTTATGTTAGGCAACATTTTAATTTAGAGTTGTATTACTCTCGATTAAAAAATAAATTTAATTAATACTTAATAACTATTAATTGAAGTTTTCTTAACATTTATTTAATACTTCGAATTAAAAATACAAATGACTCAGACAAATTCCATAATTAAGAGCATATATGTGCGCAAGTACACTCATACGCACATAATTGTAAGGATATTAAAAACAAAACCGCCATGACCTCAAAATATTGAGATGTGATAGGCACTTGATTTTTTTGCAATGAGTAACTTCCTGTATGTTAAAAAAAAACACCGCGTATTTGTATTTCATTTATTTATAATATAAAAGCATATACGAGTACATACCTTCTGCTTTCAGTCGTTTCCCAGTGAATTTTCGTTTTAATTTTTCAACATAAAATAAGAGCTTTTCCACAATATTTATGGGGCTTGTAAAGGAAATGAGTGAGAGCTTGATTGGGTTCTTCTTTACTGGTTCACTGGATGCTGATGACAATTTTTGCTCCTTCGTCGTCTTTCCTTATTGATGTCTATATAATTTTTATTTTATTTTTATATTGTACTTTTACTGCGTCATTATTTTACAGAAGATGGGCACACAGTGCAACAAAAGTGCACTTTCGAGTTCTATTATGGCAATTCGATATGCCATATACTGACTGAATAGTTAAATAAAAATAGTTAAAGGGTTTTTGCCATTTTTGATCAATAACAAATAAGATGAAAAGCAGCAAGAAATTTTAAATTAGGAAAGGAGAAGTGTAATTCAATGCCAGTCACATTATAGTATGAAACAAAATTTTTAGATTTAAGCTTCTTTTTAACATTTTTTAAATATTAAAACCATTTTAATTTATATTTTAGTATGGAGACTTAAACGCAGGAAGGAGTTAAGGATAAAACATAATTGTACGAAGGATTTCTTAGGAATATGCCTTCGCCATTGGTTTTTTAGTCAAGACGCTAACTAATTAAGCCAACTTCACCCTTTTGGAAAATATATTGTAAGTTTAGTCCTTAAATCCCATTCCACATTAGTTTTAATATTATTAAAGATTTTAAAGGACCTCTACTGTCGTGGTCCTTGCCGCACTTGTTTTTTGGTAAAACAAAGTATCCTTATGGGACACACAGCTTATTATAGTTGCTACACTGAAAGAATTTTGTTCATAAGTTCTATGAATTTTGGCATTAATCCAATGCAAAAATTCATTAAAATTCAACCAACGACACGCTTTGTTGGATTAATGAAACCAGTTTAGTTAAAATTATTTTAATGAAAACTACGTCAAATGTATTAAATAGTGTCATCAATGCAATGAAAAACTTCATGGAAACAACGAAATAATTTCATTAAAGCCATGAAATTATTTATTTTATTTTTTATTTTTTATTTAAGAACAAACACAACCCGCAAAGCGATTAGCAACGAGATAATTTCAACGAAATAATTTCATTAAAGTAACAAAATAATTTCATTAAAATAACGAAATAATTTCATTAAAACAATGAAATAACTTTATTATAACAACGAAATAACTTATTTGAAACTTTATGTGTACTTATCTATATATATTTATTTCAAGCAACAACTGTAAATGTTTCTTAAATTTAAAGGGGTTTCTAAATAATAATAAGAAAACATTGTTCCAATAAATCTAATGAAATATTGTTACGAAACTAGAATACCAACAAAGCAATTCCAATGAAATTCTTTCAAAATATTCGTGATATTTTCATTAGATTTGTGAAAAAATCTAATGAAATTGTTTTGTTGGGTTTATGAAGCAAAATTCTTTCGGTGTACTAATTGCTGCCTTTCCGTTTTCAACTATTTTCTGCTGTTGAATTACTCTTTACTTGAAAAAAGCTTGCAACATGCACAATGAAACATGTTTTCTTTATTTGATAATTTAATGTCACCCATCATACATATAAAAGAAAAGTTTTAATTTCTCTATAAATTGTGTCTATTGAGTTGTATTGAAAAAGTCTATAATAATATACATCAAGAAAAATGTATGGGATATATGTATGCATGTATATGTATATATAAAAATAACATCAACAACTCAAAATCATATGGAGTTTTATAAATTACTTCCCTTAAAAGGAAGCTTATTAAAGCTGAAAGCTACTGAAATTTTCTTTGTGCTATAAAGAGGAAGCATAAGTATAAAATGAAAAAGAAAAATCACACAAATCATAATGATGAACATTAAATATGAAATTGATTTCCATACGAGTCATTTAATGCCGCAAGTGATAGCGTAATAACATTAATAATAAAAATTCTTTAAAAGGTAACCAAGAAAGGCAGCAAAAAAAATAAGCAAAATTGAAGGCAAGAAAAGTGTATAATGTTCTTCTCTCCCTATACGATAAATCAAAATAATTTTTTTCACAAGATTATTTCCATACTGTTCCCATGTGTATGAAGAAAAATTACAGAGAAATTGTAGCAGCCGATTTATATTATTTTTTAGGTGGAATTAGCTTTTTTATGTGATTAAAGAAGTTTAGCTTAATGAAATAACATACAATGAAATAAGACGCAATGAAATGTAAGAAAAAACGCTTATATAATAATTTTATTATAAAAGGCCGAAGAAAAGTGTATTGATTCCCAGCTTTAGGAGTGAAATATGATAAGTATACAATTGTTATAATGCAGTACTCACACTTCATAGCTGGCAAATATATGAGAAGTAAATTTCTCAATTCGCAAGCTATTTCTGACGTTGTGTGAATTATAAGGTGTCTCTCATTAAGCTCTTTATATATTTAAATTTAAATAAAATATAGTGTGCCTAGTCATCATAGAAATTGCTTATTCATTTGAAAGGCTTAACAGTGCCATAATGTATGAAATATAACTTTGCGCAAATATCTACAGCGCCTTTAAATTTATTCAAAATTGTCTCCTTTGTAATATATGCACGTATGAGTAATACTGGTGTGGAATAAAATATTAATCATACGTACTCATTCCGAACAAGTTAATTAAATGGCGAATAAATTTAATAATACAAACATATTTAATACTGTTTTGCTAATTATTTCACACAATACATAATATGGAAATGCATTTGAAAATTTAAAACAAAATAAGATTTTTAAAAATTATTTTTATTTTTTGAATTTGTTAATCATGTGGTCACTTTAATTTTTCAAAATTTATAAAAAAAATTGTAGCGGCGGCTATAGTTTTAAAATTTTGAATTAATAAAAAAATCTTATAATTAATTACAAGTAAAAATTGTACAGATGAACTTATTTCTGGCATAATTTTTGAGGAAATTAATATAAATATTCGAAAATTTTAAATTTTTCAATTGAAGAGAAGGAAAATTAAAACTTTTTAACTTTTTTTTAAAATCCTTTTACGTAGAGATATTCCATAACGCAATTTATGATTTTTTATGTAGCACAAACAGGGTTTCTCTTGCTCCAATATATTAAAAAAAGACACCACTTACGTCTATCCCGCCATGGGAAAATGCTTTCTTTTTCAATCAAATTTGCATACAAAGAAAAAAACAATTTAACGCAATAAGTTTCAAAAGCACACACATTTGGTTCTTCACTTCACTTTCATAAATATTTAAAAAAAAAACAAAGAAAGCCTGACTCTCCATTCATTTTGGTATGAAAAAAAAATATTAAATAAATAAATAATCTTTAAAGGAATTTATTATTTGACATATTGTCAGAATTGTACATACAATAATTGAAATTTATTTGCTGGTGGTTTAGCATATCTATATACGCATTTTATTGGCTCTTGAACCAAATCATCAGTAAACTTCAATCATACATTTTGAATAGTCACAAACCTCTTACTTTATGAACAGACTATCAAAAACTATATGAGAATTAAATTTTCAATATATAGTTTTATTTTGCAAAGAATTTTTGTTTGTCAGTGGGCATATGCATATATGGATTGCGGTTCTGCTTCAGAAACTCTTCTGAGATATTCACCACAGAAATGCTTGAAAAAAGCTACAAGAATTGCATAAAATACAATGCATATGAATTTATTCTTCCTTATCAGATAACATGTCTTAGAGAAATAGCTCAACCATGTAGTTTTCACAAAAAAAAAACAATTAAAATAACTATTTACTTTAATAAAATATTTTGTATATTACAGCTTTTACTGTGAAATTAAACAAAAAATTTTAATTATTAGTACAACTTTTTTTTCACCATCACAGGAAAATTACTTGTCATTCAATCGCAAAAAGTATTGTAAATCAATGACCCCCATATTCATAAGATTTAAAGAACTTTCTAAAATAGATTTTAAATGCATTTTATTTTTTTGTGAACTTAAGCATGAGTTTTTAAAGTACGAGATTTTCAGGCATTTGATTCCTTATTATTATTAAATTTTATTGGTGTCTATTGGAATACGCGTCCACTTGGAGAAAGCTGCATGGAAAATAAGAACAAAACTCGCTAAATGTAAAATAGTTATTTTTGTTTCCTATATTATATTAAGCGTTTTTAAAACATAGGCAAACGAGTTACATTTCTCACGTTTGTTTCGTTTTAGAAACTTATGGAAAATAACAAAAAAATGGTTGATAATTTTCTTTTGTTTTCTTAATTAAATGTCACTTTAAATTTTTCTGCTTTGTCTTAATGGCTGTGGAAAACATTAAATAAACATGTTTATTTTCCTAATGCAATTTATGCTGAAATCAATTTAACATTTAAACTTCAAATTTAATATATTTCATTTGCCTTTTAAGCACACTTAAGTATTACTTGTTGTAGCTGTTTATGTTTGTGTTAACAATTTTGTTTTATTTCTTTAATGTAAGTTTACTATCGCTTTTGCTTTTTTGTTCTGCTTATGAGAAGTAGCAGAAAAATTATTTTAAAATATTTGGAAAATACGTTGACATAACACGGAAATATTGATAATATAAGTGTAGTGTTCCTTGTTATCTTGAATGTTTGTACAATATATATATATATATATTTATGTATTTGTTATAAATTTACCTACATTCACTTAGTTGTTCTTACTTAAGCAACAACATCACTTTATGAGCGACAACGTTAGAACGTTGTCATAAGTGGTAAACACAAGTTCTTTTAATTTAAATATTTTACGATGTTGTTGATGTTACTTCTAACGCAAGACATTGTATATAACCCAGCAACAAAATTTGAAAGAAATATTTTGAGTGAATTCTAAATAATTTTTAGCAAAACGTAAAATATTTGTGTGTAAGAGATTTTATATGATTTAAATATTTTTGTAAAAACTCATTAATTTACTTTTGGCGTGCAACATTTTATTAATTTTTTATTAATGAAAATTTAATTTAGAGTTTGTGTAAACCAAAAATTAACGCTCGGAAAGGGTGATATAATAATTTCTTATAAAAGTGTTTATATCAAAAAACCATTTTGTTTTAATTTTCTTTGAAAAGTGCAGTAAATGTAACTTTTTCCTAAAAAAAATAAACAATTTTTAGCCTGTTAAGTATAGAAACAAATTAAGTTCAAAGAATAATTAAATTAACTAAATTAATAGTCATGGGCTTGTGGCAGAAAATTAAAAATAAAATATACTTAATAGTAACAAACCAAAAAAGTTTGTCTAAAGTAGAACAAAAAATAAGCAAATTAACTAACATGTGCATAATTAGTAAAGAATAAACGACAATGGTAAGACTGTTGTAAATTTAGAGATGGTAAATTTGAACTTTTATTACAAAACACGTTTTCAGCAAATTGAAATACGATGAATCAAAACATTTCACGTATTCCATTTGCAAAAAAGTTTCGTATATAAGGCACTACTCTACATCAACTGACACCACACACAGTGGACCAACACAGAAGAACGCTGATGATGAAGGTTTAGTAGCCTTCGAAAACGGCTGGCTGTTCCGTTCAACTATGTGTTCTTGTCAGAATATTTACAACTAACTTTGATGTTATTTGTTCATTAATTATTATCACATGTAATTTGGCTTTTAAATATAGAAAACATTATTAATTAAATTTTATTTTAAGAGGAGAACACCAATTTGTACACGAAACTTTGATTTTTTGTAGTGTCGTTCTTTTGTTGTTTCTTTTCAAGCAATTTTAAATTTTGTTTTGTTCCAAGGCCCCAAAGTTTGAATTCAAAATAAACTACTTTTCAAATAAATAAGGATTGGATATACAAAGAAAATATTTTTCCCTATGAACAAATTTAATTGAAAAAATAAAAATAGTCGATTAAATCTTTGATTGAGTCTACTAAGTTAATTGATAAAATTAAATTTATAACGGATTTTGGTTTTGCTTTGTATTAAAGATGTTGACTGAAGATATTTTTTTTCTATATTTAGAAAAAATAAATTTTTTTGTTATCAAAAGCTCGACAAATTTTTTTTTAGATATTCGTTTGTTAAACGTTTTATAAACAAAAAAATTTTTTTTTTGATGATTAACGCCTTACAATTTTATTTTTTACTTAAATAAAAAAAATTATGATTTCAAACACAGTTTTCAGGCATAAAATATTTTGCTGGGCTTTTCACTTGTATTCGTGTGTTTATGGTAAAAAATTATGTAAAAACATTAACTTAGACACACGTCACTTTAACGGCTTGTGCTTTTTAGCTACTTTAGATATTTTAACAACCAGCGAAACCGCCAAAAAATTTATAAACGTGAGTGGGTGCAGACTTAAAAATGTTGCAAGGAAAAATATATGAAATAAATAAAAAAATGTAGTGGCACATTTATCAAAACAACTACAGAAACCCAGAAGGAACGCACAAACAGGTGAGACAACTAAAGGGCATACACTTTTACATACACTCATATGCTTGCTTACATACACACATACATATATGTGTTTATAGCAAATGATCGCATATAAAAGCGCTTGTCAGCCAAATATTTTTTAAAGCTGCACATTTATTATAAAGCACATGCAGGCATCCTCTGAACTCATTTCTATAAAAACACACATGTGTATATTTGCTTGAAACTTTGCCAGCACCAATACATGAATTTTATTTACGTGTAAAGTGCCAGCACTTTATCTCTTTGATATCTTTTTGGTGGCAAACAATTTTGGGGTTCTATTAAATATCTTTACTTTACTCCTGAAATGTAAGCAAGCAGCTTGTCTTGAAAAAATATATATGAAAAACACTCAAACTCTTTAGTGATTTCTGTAAAAGTTTTCTAGACAAGTCACTTGCCTGTAGCGTAGAAACTACACATTATATTTGATATAAATTAACTACAACTCCAATATGCATTTATTAATAATTGTTTTATAAAAACTAAACAATTTAGTGGAAAAATAGGGCAAGTATCCGAGCTGTAAAAGATTACAATCAATTTAATTGCAATTACTTGATTTCACGTCATTTATTTTTTTAATTTTTTGTTTGCAATCAATTTACGATTTTGATTGCAATACATTTTTTTGAAATTTATTGATTGATTAAGATTTAATTGCAATCAAAATGAAATCAGAATCAAAAGAATCGTTGTCTTCAAACGAAATTCTTTCTAGAAACAAATCTGATTCTGATAATTTTGAATTGCCAATAATCACAAATTTTGTTTGAAAAATGTTTTAAAATTACTGAACATAATTTTTAACTGCAATATGATAAGTTTTAAATATTTTATAATTTAATTTACTTTGCCGGAATTTTTTTTACCGTCGTATTTGACTCAAGTGTCAAATTGCTAATAATATTCATTGTTAAAAGTGAAAAGATTAAACAAATTAGAATTTGTTGTTATCCACCACAAATTTAGTGGTTTCCACTAAAATATTGGGCTTTCCACTAATACTATGGAGGATCCTATAGCCCGTGAATTTTCAGGACACAAAGGTCAAAACCGCAAGCTTAAACTAAACTTCTCTAAGCACTCTACAATATTTTATTGAATGCTACCCTTTTAGATTTGATTTCAGGCAAATTGATTGAAATCCTATGATTTCAAAAAAAAATTTTATTGCAATCAAATTGATTGCAATTAAATTGATTGCAATCAATGATTTAAAAAAAAAATATTTCAAAATTAGCTCTTGCAAGTATATGGACTTACTTCCTGTTTATACAAAAGGGTCGGTTGAGTTGAGAAAAAAAATTAATGAAAAGCAGTAGTTTTTTTTTTAGTGATTTTCATACCAGTTATCCCGACTGTCTGGCACGTGGAAAGAGGGGTTAGGTTTTTGATTTGTATTAAATTAATACAAAATTTTCATATATTCTTTTGAGTGAATTTTCCACAAATTTTTTCTGCGAGTCGCCTGCCTGACTTATGAAAACCGGGTGCTAGTCCAAAAATTCTTTTAATTTCAAAAATTAAAGTATTTTGTACAAAAATTTTAATTTTTGAACGAAGTTTTGAAAAATAAACTCAAAAAAAGGAATTATTTTGGTTAATCTACTTAATTTTTTATTTTTCAATATTAATTACGTTAAATAGTTTTTCAATTATATTTTATGAATAAAGAGAGAAAATAAAGCAACAGAAACTAGTAAATTTTGAATGACATTTGCTAATACTGTATCTATGAGAATATAAAATTTATTTAAAAGAATATAAATTGTTTGCCTTTTGTGTTACTTTTTACACAAAAAAAAACTAAAATAATGAATTATCTTAATAAAAAATATGAATAAAGTCTAGTTTTGTACTTACAAAATAGCACTTCTGCTTACACACCAACAAACAAAAGACTTAAGAGTCCTGAAGTAACTGAAAGATACAAAAAATATAAAGCAAATATGTATTATAAAAAATTTCCATGGAAAAACAAAAAAGTATTAAGTGAACATACACAAACAAATATATATTTGTACATATGCATATATGTATGCAAATATATTCGTAAACAAGAAAAAATTTAAACAAGCATATTTTTATGTTGATATAATAAAATCTCTATAAATATGAAACCAAATTTTTTATGCAAACATACACATAAAAATATATATATATGTATATATGTCTATACATTCCAAGTTCTAGAAAGGGTGTTTTACTTGGAGGTACTAAGCCTTTCAGCTAACAGGAGTATAAATTACAAAAAGAAAAGATATAAACATACATGTCTTTTTGCCATTGACTGAGTGATGTTAAAAAAGATTAAAACCTTTTTCCTTGAATTGTATTTTTATCAGAATAATTTACATACACTTTTAATAACAAATAATTTACATATGCATATATAAAAAAATATAACGCATACATTTGCATATAAATGTTTAATTTATTTTAAAAACAAAGCAACATCTTAACACTTAATGCCACAAATCTAAAAAGAGATAAACAAGTAAGTAATAAATAAATTTTAACACATATGCTCTTATGTACATATATATCAACTGGTTTATAACAATATGTAACCTATTTGATTTTTTATTTTTTATATTATGGGAAGAAATCCTCAAGGATTTTTGAGTCTTTGAAATCTTTAATGTAGAGTAAATTGGACAGCAGGACACTAATATGATTTCTCCTACATTTTCATCTGCTTATTAGTAAAGATCTTGAACCTATTTCAAAAGTCTTAATACTTATAATATAAATGAAACAAAAATGTTATATGAAATTTTTTATCAAGGCTTGGAACAATATCGTGCCTTATTTTCGATTAATTCTCAAGCCAGGACAATGTTTTTTTTAATAATATTTATATATGCTTTTTATATGTAAACTGCCATTTGCAATAAAATTTTGCATCCTATTTTTCAAAAGTAATTTTTTTCGATTTCGAAAACTTTTACCTGCCGGTAGGCCCATAAAATTTTAAGTTAAGGAAAAAGTATAATTTTTTACTACAACTTTCTTACGCTTAAATCGAAAAGAAATCTTGATATAATCTCACATAAAACTAAAAACATTGCAAGTAATTAATGTGGGGCAATATGAGATGTATTTTAAAATAACTTTTTTTAGAACTCATTTCTTTAAAAATTTGAGAGATCGCCCTAAACATTAAAAAATAGTGAGTTTCTTGTCATTATATACTCCAGAGCGATAAAAATATAGGAACTGTTTTGTTAATGACGCTTTTATTTTAAACTATACTTTCTAAGCTTCCTTAACATATTTAGCACAGTGGGATTTTAATATCAAAAATCCTATATTTTTACCACTTAATTTTAAATATCTAATGATTTTTATGACAAAAAATATAGTATGGGATTAAAAATTATTTTTATTTTCAAGTAATTCAGTAGTTCACTTTGGTATGTGCACATATTAATATTAATTTTTTTTTAAATTATTTTTATAAGAGTGAACATTTTGTAATTAAGAGTTGTTTGTAATAATATCGATATGCATGGTACGTATTTATTTAAAATTTTTCAAAGTAGTATATTTATGGCGGTTCGTGACCACTTTTTGGTACAAATGATGGAGCATAACCAAATGTTAGTATGTTTGCCCTTACTATGACTTCTGTATATAAAATGGCAAACATTTAAGTCTGAAAACACTATTGTTCTGATTTTTTCCATATCAACAATATCTATTTGTTAAATATTGTTAATTTTATTTAAAAAAAGACCCTTAAGCTTAATAAAATAGTCATTATATAATAATAAAAGTTTACATAAAATATTATTTATTAAATGTTTGTTAAAGTTTTTTTTAAGGTTTATTTAATATTTTGCACCAAAACTTGCGCATAGTCTATGCATTCTCAAGCGGTTCATTCGTTTATAAATGTACCCATAGTTTTGAGATATTTAATCAAGAATTGAACTTATGTAGATTATTACAAATTTATTTAAAATTTATAGAGAGTAGTATATTTATGGCTGTTTGTGATCACTTTTTAGTAGAAATGATGGAGCATGGCTGGACTTCTGCTTGGATAGGTAATATTTTATGCAGTCAAATCAATTAAGATTGCATGGAAGGTGATGTTTATAAAAATACTTTTGTCTTCCTTTAGTCAATATATTGGTGCGATTTTTGCAAAAACTTGTAGGAAGTCATCTCACTGTAGGCTGTCAGTTTCATAACATGTGATTAAATAAAATATTTTCATTAAACTACAACCATTTATTAGCTTTGATTTTTGCAAAAGTCAAATAAAATTTCAAGCAATGAAATTTAAAAATAAAAAAAAAATTTAATTTGTATGAACATGTCTTATCTCCCTTTACTACAAAAAATATATGTATGCTTGTATTCTACATATATTGCACACTTGTGAATATACATTTTTTAAATATTTACCAACAATATATTAATATTAAAATTCTAAGCCCAAATGCCTGTCACTTCATATTTTATAGACACATTTTTACGTTTGTCTTAAAAAAAAGTTCAAGAAAAATTTAATATATTAAATTTATTAAAATGAATCTCTATATTTTCAACATGGGAAATATTTTAGAAAAAAAAACACAAGTATAGCAACAAATAATTCAATTCATAGAATAACAAACTTGAAGAATGTCAAAAGCATATAAAACCATCAACATCGACATCAACAACATACAAACGAGCACTTGTAGAATGAATAAAGCATCACACAATTTTAACTTTTTTTAACTTTTATTTATATATGTTTGTTTATGTTGTTTAGAAATTATAAAAACGTAATATAAAGAAGGCATAAAAAATTTTTATTTTGTGGTATTCATAAAAAAAGTAATTTTTTCAATGACTGAAAGTTTTAATAAAAATATGAATTCGATATCTTATTTAAAAAAAATATGTACTTGTTGGTGTTTAAGCATTTCTTGTTTTATTTACTTTTTTGAGCTTTAGCCTTTTAGGGTTAAGGTCAAATTCTGCTGCTTTTAAGCCAGGGCTTTGCCAGTCAACAAATTGTATTATTTAATATATTATGAAAAGTTTATGCTTTCTTTTGGTTTCTTGAATTTGGCTTAATGGTTTTTTTTAAGTCAAAACACTTAAATTTTTTTCTCATTATTTTCTTGCCGTAGCTTCAAATAAATGAGTAACTTGTGGTCATGGACAGAAGAGCTGCCATTCTAATGCCTTAATTCAGTAAGAATATTTATAACAATTTTGTTTGAAAATACTTCTGAGTTCTTGTGTGGGAATTCTCTAAATTATTTTCTTTAATAATGGTTGTTGTCTTTGATAATGAAAAATAAACATATTATTGACATGTATTTAAAACATAAAAATTAAATTAAAATATTATACAATAGTTTGAAAAATATATGAAAAAGTATGTGTTGGATATAATGTTGAGAAGAAAATCATAAAGCAAATACACAAACCTTCTAGCACAGACAATAAATAATATATGTTTTTAAAAATCACATTTGCGTCTTTTTTCTGTCCATAGACAAGACGGCACAATCGTCGAACAGAATTTGGGCATAAATGGCTCAAGTTTTTCTTATGTCCTTGTTTTCTTTGTTAC
This sequence comes from Tachina fera, assembly GCA_905220375.1. Classification (NCBI taxonomy): domain Eukaryota; kingdom Metazoa; phylum Arthropoda; class Insecta; order Diptera; family Tachinidae; genus Tachina; species Tachina fera. The sequence goes on from LR999963.1 coordinate 187,080,499, forward strand.
AAATAACAAAACGTTTAGTTAGATTGGGTTATTTTCTCACTTTTGTGCTGAAAAATTTCATTGGAAAAGGTGCTTAATAATTTTTTTAAATTAATAAATTATTATTTAAAAGGCATTTAATTTTTGTTATTAAACAATAAGGGTATTCATGTAAATTTTGCAAAAATGCACACTTTCATATCATTGGCTTAGAGTGTAAAACTGTTTAATCCACTTTTTATGGCATATGAAATTTTAATGCCGTTCAAAAGAGAACGCAAAGCCTAATCGATTTGCTAAAATATTTATTTTAATTTGAAGCTCAATATGCCGAAAAAACTTATTATATTAGGCTAATTTCTAAAGCTTTGTATTGGAACCCGTGACCGGATTTTATCCGTCCTGTAAACTTTTATGGAAGTGAGTTAGCAGGCTTACACTCTAAGCCGACGATATTCTAATGTGAACAAACCATTTGGTTTAATTGGCTTTTAAATCAATCAAGATTGATGCATTGATCGTTAGTTGTTGAAATAACGAAACAAAGTGTCAACAGTTTTCTAATTAATTCTGCAATTAAATGATATAATATTGACCCTGCTAAGTTTGCATCATATTTGTGCAAAATAGTTTTTAACATGATATTTGATATGGTTTTTGAAAACTTGTTAATCTTGCGTTTACGCAAAAGTGTAATTTTTGTCGTGAACACATTTAATAATAAGTCTATGAAGTAATCTATCTATTGTTTCATTAATGATAAAATATATATGTAAGTTAACAAATTCACTCTACCAGCAGTTCGTGAAGTTAGTACGTGACTTATACACATCACTTCAGATGTGTTAAAGTAAACACGTAATAAGTAAGAACTAATCATAAGTTAAAACTGTTTTTACTGGCTGTATGCGATGTCGCACCGTCTTGTTGGTACATGTGGTTAATCAAGCCCAAAGCAAGCAGTTGTGGTGTTAAAAAGTTTTCAACAATATCACGATATCGCCTCATTCACAGTTACCGTTACACCGTTTTCATTTTCCAGGAAGTAAGATCCAATGAATTGCACATCAGATAATTTGAGGGTTTTCCATTGTCCAGAACCAACTATTCAGTTTATTCACATATCCATTCAAATGAAAATGTGCCTCGTCAATCATTATGATTTTTTCACGAAAGTCGGGGTTGTCATTATCATCATCATTTAACGATTAAAACACATTGGTTTATCGAATATTTATCCATAATAGTATTGCCACGTGTCTACTTTACGAATGCCAAATATGAAATGTCAAGGCTATTGTTTACCAAAATGGCGGCAAAAACAAAGTAGTATAATTTCCCGGCGGACACTCTGTAAATAATTCAAGGGCACAACTCAGCGAGTATGATAAGGAAATGTTCTAAAGGCAACTACCCAGCATTGGCTAAAAACTTTTTGCACTTTTACTTGTTTTCCATAATATTTTTTTTTTAATCTGAAGGCAATTGCAAAAAAGAGCTTTCGGGTAATTTAATCTACTTATTATTTCTTTATATTTTTACTACATTCTGTGTTTTTTCTTCTATTAAACATGACTCTTCGTTCTTTTAATTTCTTTTATTATTATTAAATTTCAGCAAACATCATTGATGATTAATATTAATGATGAGACAAGTTCTTGTGAACGTTCGATTAAGCATGACGTTAATGAATATTGAAAATCTATACATATACACATGTACATATATATTATATAACTGACAAGCAAATATCGAATGTTAAGAGTATTATCATATTATAAAATAAATATTAAAGGTCTCTCGTAGGGAATGTGTGAAATTTAATATTATTTTATTTCACAACAATTCAATGTAAATTTTATATTGACGGTTTTCTTGGCAAATTAAATGAAATGTGAGTTGCTATAAAGCTGCTTAAAATCAAAAGCATTATTTACTTCACCTTATTGTTGAAAACATTTTCAAATATTTTTTGAAACTCTTAAAAATTACATATCGTTACCTTAATAGAGAAAGGATGTAAGAATTTTTTAAATTTTCAAAACATTTGATGTTTTTTATAAATTGTTTAAAAAATATGAAATACATTTGAAAGTGCAGTCCATCCCTGGCACTTTCCATATATTTTAAGCTCAAAGCTTTGAAGCTGACATATATCGAACCACTTAACGAATGAGGATCAAATTTGCAGTATTTCTTGTAATTTTTCAACTCCAAAGAAGGAAAGGAATCTTGAAAATGTATATGATTATAATTTCTTGAGTTATGAAAATAAAACAATATTTTCAAATACTTTCTTTAACGATATGTTTCAAAAGAATCAGTAAATTCTATTAAATTTTACAGCAGTAGCTGTTGCTTCTAATCTGTAGTTTTGAGTTCCATCAGCTAGCTGGTAGTTTTAAATTAAGTTGATAAATAAAAAGCTTTTTATCTAGAACTTTATTAAAAGAAGTAATCAAAATCTACTAAATTGAACTGGCTTATTATATTATGTATGTATGTATTTAGAATAAAAAGTTTTTTTAAATTCGTCTTCATTTGTACAAGCGTTAAATAATAAAAAAAAATAAAATAAAATATTGAAGTAAAGAATACATTAAATATAGAGAATCATTTATTTTATTTCAATTGCACTATTTGTAAATAATTTCAAGCTTTACTTTAATTGGACTCTAACACAGTTTACAAACTAAATGAAAGCTAATGATATAGTTGTATCCTTCTACCGAAAGCAACATGTTGCTCTCTTTTGCTAATTTGTATTAAAGTACTTAAAATTAGCCTTTAATGTAGTTGTTTCTTAAAAATTATCACACGAACGTGAGCTTAGGTAAATTAAATAAAATATAGCTAGAGAAAATAAATTTATAAGTCCAAATGATAAAATTTGCAGGCGCTTGATTTTTGTGTTTGTTGGGTTAATGTGTGAGTATTTATACGTGTTTACATGCCTGAGTGTCTGTATTATTTTGCTTTAATTTTTAGAAAATATTAAGTAAGACTGCTCCGGCAGCCGTTCGTTCACTCAAGCATACATGAATTTATTGTTCTGCATTTTCATTTGGACATGAATGGTATTTATTTGCATTTAAATCGGATTTACGGTTATAACGAACAACATTTTAACACACGCACAAACACATACATACATACACATACAATGAGATGTCTACGGCTTTAAACACATTTTTAAATAATTGATTTTTGTAGTGTTTCTGAAAAGCAGCGCAGGTCTGAAAATATAATTTCTGCAAACGCGATGAATGGTCAAAACACATAAGAAGACATTACTTTCAAATGTGAAAATTTGAAGATTTTAAATCGCGAGTTTTTCAAGTGCAGCCGATCGCTAATATAATTTATTGCACTCTAGTAAGTTTTGCTGAATATATTTAGTACTGTGAAATAAATCTGGAGATAATTACCATTAAAATGAGTGCGTGTTTTTATGTGGACATTTGTGGACAGATATTAACAGAGTTAAAGCTGTGCACCTGGGATGCTGTCAAAAGAAACATTTTCATATAAATGTGTCTTTTGTTTTTGAGATATTGTTGTCGGTAGCCTGTTGAAGTTTATTTGATTAATGCTTAAGATTCATCTTTTCGTATGAGAGTTATTGTATTTCTAACAAAATTTTAATGTTTTTATGAGATGAGGATTAAATTAATTTTTTTCCCGTGAAATTATTTGGCCAATTTTTTGCTGCACCAAATTCTTGTTAACAGATTTGAATAAAATTTTGTTTAGAATATATTTTGTTACTAAATAAAAATATTTCAAACTTTGGACTAAATAGCTAATCATAAGGAGAGGAATGTGTACACACAAATACGATTTTTCAAAAATAACTTAAAACATTTTATTTAATTATAAAATGTTTTTATTACGGTAAAACTTAAAGCATTTCGTATGAAGGTGCTCCTCACATTTTTTTGAAACTTTATGCATTTTTTAATAAACCATTTAATGGGAAGTTATGAAATTAAGCTTGCAGAATATTAAAAGATTGACCTTAGAAACCGGTATAATTTATAAAAGTAATACTGTTTTAAAAAAACACATTTTTTTAATAAACACATAGACCAATTCTGTTTCCCCATGCTGTAACTTTCGCATCGAGAAAAATGAAATAATTATATTGGTTGTCCTATTTGGAACAGGGTTACTCACATAAAAATTTATATAAACTTACAAAAAATATTAAAATATACACTTCTTTTCTTAGTCGCCCTGTGTTTCACAGGATGATAACAATTTTTTCGTTTCGAAAAGTTCTCACATTCCTTATCAAAACGAGGCACTGTTTTCTATTCTAGAAAAATTTTAAAATTTTTTGTTACGAAAAATTAAACTCGTTTAAAATAAAAATTTGTGCTCGCACAGTAATTCCCTTGTAGAAAATTTGGTGACAATTGATCCAAACGTACTCATCCTATGGGGGTGTTACCAAAAATAGGCAGTAATCGTGATTTATTGTCTTACTCTTTTATGAAATTAACTTGGAGTTAGTCTAGTATTATAGTAAACGGCACTGAGCAAGTTCAATGTGGTTGAATCCAGTATTAATTTTAACTGTTTCTTCCAATCATACTGCCAAGCCACTCTGGAGTCAGTACAGTTACTATAATTAGATATTAACCTTAACTAAACTGGAGTTTATACGTTTGAAATATGAGCGCCCCTGTGGTCGAGTGGTAGTGAAAAAGTCTGGTTATCAGTTCGAAATCCAAAAAATCTGTGCTATAAAATCATAACTGTATTTGTAATAAAAAAAATATTTAAGTGTCGGAATGATATTTCTAAATAATCTATATTCTTTTAGTTCGATTAGGTCCCTATTAGATTGTTCAATGACATATCACAAGGCGCATACAAAGTATCAATTAATTCAATCCAAATCCTCACCCACGTTAAAGTGACTGGTTCGCTTCATAGGAAGTATTAGAACTCGGACAGGTATCTATCATTTGTGAATCTATCCTGTGACTTGTCTTTTGTAAGTTCCTTGCAGGGGTGCAATAAAATGTTTACTTCCAAAATATATTTTACTGCGAATATGCAACATTATTTCCTAAAAAAAGAAAACTCCATAGTATTTGCATAGTATAGATCACACTTGAAAAAGAAAACTGTCCAAATTTTTAATAACAAAAAAGTAATATTTTCAGTAAGTAAATTTACTTGCAGTGTATTAAAAGCCTATTGAACATATAATTACAAGCATGAGTATTTGTCCCTGTATATATGGCCTGTTCCATAATAACGAAAGAAAACTTTTGACTGAAACTTTATATTGAAAAAAAAACAATAAAATAAGAAAATTTTTCTTGTTTTCAATATATTGCAAGTCGAAAGTTTTCTTTTGTTATTGTGAAACAGGCCAGTAGTATATTTTTTCAGCAAGACAATATTTTTTATTTTATTTCGAATATCTGACACCTTTTTGTATAAATATTGAAGAAAAAAAGTTTTTATAACAAACGTAGTAGCTGGTCTTAAGTTTTATTTTAATATCCACACACCTGAGCTTACATACACACACCAGCTCAAACATATTTGTGTACATCTTATTAAGGAATAATTTATTTTTATTGTTAGACTTCTTGGAGATAAATTTCCTTCTGTACACAAAAAATTTCTATAAAATTCCCTGAAATCGAAGCTTTAATATTCGTATGTACTTTATCATTGTAAATTGATTTCAAGAAATATTTAAAAAAAAATTATCTCAAAAATATTTTTAAATTCGATATTTTGGAAGTAGAAGTAAACAAAGATATTATATTCAATTGCATATTAAGGATGTTATTTCAAGACATCAAATTTAACGTTTAATGGTTTCTATGACTCGTCTTCAATTTTCCCAGAAGCTAAAAGTTTCTTGTAATAATATTTATATATTAAAGAAAATATAAACATTGAAGCTTAAGTTGTGTACAATTTCCTAGATACTTAAGCTTTAGCTTTAAGTTTTGTAAATGTATTTGTAAGTAATGCCAAGAACTGAGAGGCTCTAAGAAAATTACACTTGCCCTAAGGATACAGTTGTTAGTTGTAAACGAACGTACTTATAGCAAAATTAGACGTGGGTATATTTGAATGATATTAATACCTTAATAAATATCTATATTTTTAATTTGGCATAACATTTAATATTCCTTTGCTATCGTTTCCTCTCCTCACCGTTGTCACTGTCATTTAATTTCTTTTTTTTTTATTTATGTTTGGTTTGTTTGTGTTGTCCATAAGTTCTATTGACCTATCGAAGGTTTAGACTATATATTTGTTGCTTGTTTGTCCTTTTATTGCATAAATTTTAGTTAAATTTATTTATTTTGTTTTCCATTTGGTTTTTTTTTCAATTCCTTTGATTATGCCGCAAGTAAATTTATTCATACAAAGCAGCTCTCGCCTGAGTGAACAATTTGTTAGGGATTTAAGACCCTTATCAGTTATTTAGCATTTAATGGACATGACACTTTGACTTGAATTATGGGCGCATATGAACAAGCTGTTGGTTGGCAGACAGGTTTTTTTATTTTTATTGTGAATGAAAATGGACGCTTGTGCAGGAGAGAACTTGAAGTGCGGCTTGTGTGAATATTAAGAGAAAAACTTTTATGAATATTTTTCAATGCAAATAATAATTTTAATTAAAAGTAAAATAAATAATGCTAATTAATATTTTCTTTATTCTAATTTGATTTTTTTATTAGTCACACTCGTTGCATGTCTCAATGATTTGGCAACAAAATTTCAAATTATGTTCGTCTAAACTTGTTGTTCTTTTTTGAGAAAAAAACAAATAAAGCAATAACGTTTTTTTTGCTTGAAAAGGTTCTTTATATTTTTCTTTAAATTTTTGTGAATTTTATTTTACTCTAAAACAAACCTTATTTGCATGGATTTTTTATCTAACAAAATAAAATATGAGCAAATAACTATGTATATGCGAGTTTGCACATGATTTAATATGTATCTATGTGTAAACTAAAATATTAACATTCTTGCGGTTCTATATCTAATATATAACAAATACAGTGGGTCTGCGAAATACAAAATGTGTTTTTATTGGAATAACTTTTTAGTTGTTAAATTTATGTAATTTTTCTCTGTTAATTTTTCTTATAAGTTTTTATATAAAGAAAAAAAAATATCTTTTAAATTATAACTTAAAACAGTTTACGACCACTGTTAGAAAAGTAACTTTTTAGATAACGTATGTAAGCTTGCATAAATTTTTTAAACCAAAAAGAATATTTTTTTCTATGCAGCGGAAAAAATTATAAATATATATGTATGTACATATGTAACGTGTTTTCATATTCTTTATGTATTTTCTTTGCAGCTCAAATAAATAACACGAAATATTATGCATGTTTTTATCTAAATGTATGTTTTATTTAAATTAAATTGTTCTTTTCTTTCCTACAAGAAAAACAAAATGTTTTATTTTATCAAACATATGCATGAGTAGAAAAGATAGGCTTCGCTATTCTTTCCCAGCAAGCAATGCAATAAAATAAATTAATTTTAATAATTTTGTTTTTAAGTTGGCTTACAGAGCCTAATCAAATCATAAATATAGAAACGAATTAAGTTCAAACAGTAATAATTTAACTAACTAAAATTAATAGCTTTGGGATTGTGACAAAAATTATAAAATAAATTTACTTAAAAGTAATCAAGCAAAAATATTTGTTTTAAGTATACAAAAGATAAGAAAACAAACAACATTGGCAAAATCGTTTTAAACTTAGAGATAGTAAAATTGAGTTTTCATTACAAAAAAGCTTTAAACAAATTGTAATACGATAAATCACAGCAATTCACATATTACATTTGCACTGAAATCTAAGTATATATAAAACAGAAATCTACATTAACTGACACCATATACAGTGGACCAAACATAAGGACTCTTATGATGAAGGTACAGTGACTTTCAAAAATAGCTAGTTGTTCCATTCAGCCAGTGTTTGCCAGAATAATTACAACTAACTTTGATTTTATTTGTTTTTAGAAAATTATCACATGTTATTTAGCTTACAGAGCGATACAAGCTTTAGCCTAATCAAATCATAAAAATAAAAAAGACTTTTTAGTTTGACAACCACTTTATCTGTCAATGCATAAACATTTATTATGATAAAGTAAGAAACTTAATTTTTAATAAATATAAATAATCGGTGATACATATTAAATTTACTTGAAGGAAAATGAATTTTAATCAGGAATAATTTCTTAAATCGGTCTTAAGTTCAGTATTTTCAACTCTTATTGCATGAAATATTTTTATTAATTATTTTTTATTATTTATTAATAATGGGGAATGCTGCATTTTTATCTACAGTCACGCACTTCATCAGCACCGATGTCTATCTAGTCGGGTAGATATTGTACATTTAAGTAGCTGATGTTAATAACAATATGATGAAGTGCGTATTTGTCCCCAGTTAAAAGTCTAGTTCAATTTTTCTTTATTTCATTAAAAAATTTACATTAATTAATAAAGATGTATCATTTAATAGGAATTTAAAATACTAAACTTCAGCCTTATTAAGAAACTATTCCTGATAAAAATAATTAATCGATAAAATGTTTTCTGATGACATCGTACTCTAGATCATGTCGAGCCTCTTATGCAAGACAGCCTTATTGCAAAAACTTATTTTGTAGACAACGAAAACTTAGAGTTTTGAGTTTGCAGTCAACTTAATGGTAAACTTACATATCACTTATATGAGTATACAAAATATTTTAAAAACATTTAAAAAAATGTGAATAACGATTTGAGTATTAACTCATGAATGAGATGAGTACACAAAATATTGGATGCGATCTGTGCACAAAATAAGAAAGGATGTAACCAGAAATTCTGTCATATTAAATGGCAATTAAACTTTTGCTGTTATTGCGGTTTTGCAGTAAATGATGAATATATTTGAGAACTACTAGACCTATTTTAATGGAAATATTGTAAGTAAGCTGCTGTGCAAATCAATACACCTAAAACTGCTCATCAAATGAAGACTCCACAGGGTTCCTAGTTTTATATTATACCTTATACCCAATATTAATTCTTTTATTCCCGAAAATTCCCAAAGTAGTTATTATACTATTCCCATAAAAAAACCCAAAAATTCCTTAATAATAACATCATGTTTTTATTTATTAAATTAATGCCCTAATTCAGTAAGAAGACTTGGGACGTTTTTGTTTGAAAATAATTTGAATTCTTGTTTGTTAATTCTCTTAAATATTTTCTTGCAAAATGATTGCTGTCTTTAATAAGGAAACATAAAAATATTAATACCATGTCCTTAAAACATAAAAATAAAATTAAGGTTTCATACAATAATTTCAAAAATATATGAAAAATATATTTGGGGTATTCACAAGGGTGTCTTAAGTGTCCTAAGGGTCATAATGTCTTAACATTTTAACATAGTTTTAAAAACTTGTTGTTGTGGCTCAAACAATAAGATCATAAAGTAAAAAGACTTTCTCAGCTATGTTTATTGTTTGTCATAACTAGATGTAGAAATACGTGAGAGTTTACCAAAGGAATTGAGAGAGAGAGAGAGTAAGCAATGTACAAAGGTTCTAAAACCAAAATACAAATAAGTATAATATTTATAATTCTAAATTATGAGAGGTTGCTCACAGCAGTCATATTTTTTCGTTTTAATACTTTAAAACGTGTTAATTTATGAGTAGCATTTAAATACCCCAATTAGTTTTTTGGTTGTATGTATTGAAAACTTTTAAATATTTTCTTAGATTTGCACCAATTAAATATTGCGATATCTTTGATGTTACCACTCGATATATAGATAAAATACGACAACAAGAATTAAAAACAAGCATAAAATGATAAACTAAATACAGAGATTTTGAATTATATATTATACCAGAAAATTTCCAGCGAAAAATGTGCCTTTTCTTGCATCACAAATCACAAAAAAATCCCCTGATTGGGACACATCTTCAAATCCTCAGAACTGAGAATGCTGAGGCTACATCAAATGAGTTTATGCAAAATTGTTATGGAAATACACTTATAAGAAAAGTTTCATATACATATATGTACATATTTCCATTCAAAGAAAATAAAATTTACACAACCAAATTATATATGTTTTTAAATTAATTTTGTTAGTCTTCTACGAATTTTGAGAGCAAAATTAATCTACTCTAATTCTCGAGTTTTTTTAAATAATTTTTATGTTCAATTTTACGCCAAAATTTATTTTAAATCATTAATATAAAAAAAACATTTTTTAAATATAAAATTATGACATCTCAATAATATTTCATCAACACCTTCAATTATTCCCCCATAATATTGCTCACACCAGTGGACAAATTTGTATGATTTACAAAAAAAAACCCAAATCTAAAAATAAATCACTGACATAAGAGAAAAAAAAGAACTATAACCAGCTGCTGTTAAATATCAAACAAATTAATTAAGCATAAAACGCAGTGAAAACACAAATTATTATTGTCATAAATATTGATTTAAATAAATATTATAATTAACATGATTATGAAAGCTTAAAATAAATATCAAGTTTAGTGAAACTCAACACGATACACATAAATAAGTTAACTTTATTTTATTTTGGAAAATAAATTCTAAATAAATTAATTTTTAGACCCAGAATTGTTTCGATTTCTGTTATGGCAGCTTATTACAATTTTACCAAAAAAATATCAATGTTTGATGTCAAAAAATATTTGATTGTCCAAAGGACATTAACATTTTGTAGTGCATTTTTTTCTGACAAAATTTTTTAGATTCTAGACAAAATTTTGTTAAGACGAGCAATTAGAAAATAAATTTTTAATTTTTAAGTTCAGTAGTGAGATTCACTAACTTTATTTTTTAAAATAATTATAACGAAAATTTATTGAATTTTCTATTCAGTAAAACTCTTAACGATATATGTGCTGTCAATTTTATCGACAAAAATTAACAGAAAATATCAGTTGCATCCTATCCTTAAAAATAAGTTTCAGAATCACACAATCACTATTTTAAGTGACAAAATGTACAGACAAAAATTGAGATTGTCGCACCGTTAAAAGTTACTGAATTGCACCAACTTATGTATAAATACATAAGTTGGTGAATTGGTTTCTGAATTGGACTAGGAACTGCTATACATGCAGCATACTCACCAGGTTCATACAATTTCGACTATTTTGGGTTTCCAAATTTAAAAAAAATTACTTTGTAGTACGAGATTTGCGTTAACGGAGGAGGTCATCAATGATCTCTTTTTAGGTGGCCTTAAAAAATCTTATTATATGAAGGAATTAAAAAAAAAACTAGAAAGATGCTAATCTAAGGGTCAATTTCACCAAGTCTATTTAAATATGAATTCATATTTAAATGTTGATTTTCATTAAATGTTGTATGGAAAAATTAATTTTAAATATGATTCATATATAAATAAGTTGGTGAAATATGCTCTAAATGTATCCATCGACATTTTTTGTTTATGCAGAAGTCCACGAATTAATTTTTTAGGATCAAAATTTATTAAATTTTGATTTTGAAAATAATTAAAATTATCAAATATAATATTTTTCTTTGTCCACTCGATGTGAAATACTTTCCAATAAATATGTAATGGATCGTAATGCAAAAAAAAATGCTTTTTACGGGGATGGTATGGCAAAAATTCAACTTATCTTATGTTTGATATAGTTATCCTTTCTAATTGTTATTTGAAGTGTGATTCCTTTAACTTCCTTATGAAATATTTTTACAAAAACTTGAAATTTTTAAATTTTATTTGAGAAAAAAAGTAAATGACTAAAAAACATTTAATTTAAAATGTAAACATAAATACGTATTTAATTTTTTAATAAAAAAATGCGAATAATTGAGAGAACCATTTTTTTACATAAAAATATAATTGTGCTAAATAAACAAAGTAATAACTTCTGTTAAAAAAAATTAAACATACTTTATGATGAATTAAAATATATTTAAAAAAATTAGAACATATTTAATTTTAATTAAATATTATTTACTTTCAATTATATTTTAACAAAATACACAAACCGAGAACTGCAACAAAGTTAAAAAAATTGGCAACACATTAAAAAAGCAAATGTATGCGCTTAATAATAAAAAAATTAGTCCATCTATCAAATCGTATTTGAATGTAATTAAATGTTGTTAAACTAAAAAAACAGAAAATAAAAAACTGATGTAATTCATTCTTTTATGCATTAAACTATAATTATCTCTGTGTGAATGCTGTATACGCCAGAAAACGGAAAATATTATTAATAGATACACTCGTAATTAAAATAAACGCAATCAAATATGCAAGAAAAAAATTTAAATTAATTTGAATTTTTTTAAATAATCATCATTGTGATCGGAATAAACATACATATTGCTCATTGACTACTAGAACGGCATAATTCAAAAAAATTTGTTTCGCAGAAATTCCCAATTCAATTTCCACAATTCCCCTTTTTATGACCAAGTTTGTCACTATTTCTTCTTTGAACTTTCTTCGGCGTTTTCACATGCAAACTTTTTAGGGTTACGTACACTAAAGGTGGAAAAAGGAAAAAATACATGAGAATTAAAAATTAAAGGGTGTTTCAAAACGAGCAACGAAATATGTTAAAATCCCATGTAATATATGTACATATAATTGTATGTACATACGTATATTGATACTTGAAATATGTAAAATTAGTGTATTTTTGTATACACAAAAACAATTAACACTAAAATTTAAAAAAATTTCAATTAAAGGGTGATCCATCAATGCAATTTTGACTATGTAATTTTGACAAATTGCTATATCTTGGAAACAATAAGAGTTACACTCTTGAAATTTTCAAAAACGGTAAAACAAAAAAATCTGAAAATTATAAAGTCACGAAACCAAAAAAATCGCGAAAAATTAAACAAAGTTTTGTTACACATAAATAAGTCGCGAAATTCGAAAAAATCGCCCATATGAAAAAAACTCCCAAATGAAAAAAAAAACCGAAAAAATTCGCCAAATGCGAAAAAGGCTCCAGTAACAAAATAATTGTTAATATGAAAAAAAAATCCCCAAAATGAAAAAGTAGCCAATAAAAAAAATCGCCAAAACGAAAAAATCGCCAAAAAATAAAAAAAAAAAACGACAAAAACCGAAAAAAATCGCCAAAACGAGAATAAAATGTCAAACTAAAAAAATGGCCAAAATGGAAAAAACCATAAACCAAAAATATCGCCAAAACAAAAAAAATCGCCAAAATTAAAAAAAAATCGCCAAAATAAAAAAACCGCCAGAATTAAAAAAACGTCAAAAACTAAAAAAATCCCAAAACTATATTTTATATAGGCTACTAAAGTTCGTATTGAATTACATATCTCGTGTCCGTACGGAATCCTTCGTGCGCGTGTCAAAGTCGCGCTTTACTGAATTTATTTGATAACATATTCTTGATGAATAGTTTTGTATATCAATGTGTTCGATCTTAAATATTGGAATTGAGAAAGTAAAACATATCGACAGTATAACTATGAACTTGAGTATACCTTTAATTTCCCATCGTCTCTCCCTCTTCTAACCAGCCTTCCACACGAGCACTAATCTTGGGAGTTATTGCCTTACTGTCAAATTCAATTGCATAAGCAAGATATCAGTATATGGACAGTGTGAATAAGTGTTTAAATATATATTCAACAACAAATGTTAAAATACATTGGTGAGCAATAGTTTCCTAACACATGCTGCAAATACAAATTATTATATTAATGTTTTTTTTTACGTAAAATAAAAAACAAAAGTTTTAGCTACATAAAATCAATGAAAGTTAAATTTAAAATAAAAAAATAATCTAATTATATATAATTTAAGTATTTTTTTGGATAAAAAGCAAATATATTTGAATAGAAGTGTTCACCACTTCTATATATATTGTTGAACACAAGTAGTTTGACATCATCATTTTGTGGCGTTATGGCTCGTGTGGTCGCAGTGTAAAAATCTACCACCTCAGTAATTAAGCGTAATTCACCCATTGTTGAGTTTTCCAGCTCTGAAACCGTCATCGCGATTTTGCTGATTTTCAATAGCAAAATTTTTTGGAAAATTTCTGACACATCAGTCCAAGAATGAAGCCTCTAGCTGTTCTGGGAGCTTGGGAAAAGCGATTTCACGTACAGACAGATGGACAGACGGACATCGCTTGTTCGTCTTCCCTATGCATAAGGGAAACAATATTTCAATTTGTGCACATTTTTTTACTGAGAACTTTTTGCATTCCAATTCTCCCATATTGAACATTTTATCCGTCAAATCAAAGCTTTTGTATGAAATACGAGCTTAAAAGTTTCATCAGACGTACCATAAAATAAATATTGCCATTGCCATAACCATTGCCATAACCATAAAATTAAGATTTCTGCACCTATTAGTGCTGCCGTGATCATAAACAGCTGTTTATGTTTTCATTTCAAAAGAGAACGTGTGGCAATATTTCGCTAAATTTGAGAAAAAGTGGGGAAAATATATTGGTATTTCGTATAGTATATCAGCAAGCTATTAATGATTTTGGGAATTTAAAAGGAAAATAAGACCATGGATAAATTTTCCCAGAAGCACTGTTAACTGTCACGCCAAAGAGTCATATTGATTTATGCATTATTAACTCCAAAATAAAATTTTTTGAGTTATGATATTATTAAAATAAATGAGCGATTTGTATATGTGTATTTGTATATGTGCCCTTAATTATGAAAGTGGTCTAAGTCATATGATTCTTTGGTCGATATATTTTGTATATTACCTTTGAACAAATCAAAAAATATTTTTATATCATGCAACATTTTAATTTACTAGTCTCGATTAACATAAATTTTTTTTAACATTTATTAAATATTTATTGAAGAAATGCACATGACTTAGATCACTTTCATAATTAAGGGCACATATGTGTATTTATATGTAGTAATTGTACGTGTATTTTTCTTATGTCTGTTTGTGCAAACATTTACTCAACGCCCTTTTTTTGTAATTTTTATATAAAAACCAAGTTTTTGAATTTAAATTATGAACAACAAATAGATATTTGCTTTTTTTTAAATAAATAAATTTTTATAAAAAAAACAAACAAACCAATCAGTTAAAAAAAACATGAACATTTGCAATACTAAACGAGCAACAAAACAAAAATAATTGTTTGCAAGTACATACAACAAATCTCTACGCCGACGCCAAAGAATTTTAAACAAAACTACTCATTTGTTGACAATTATTAATATTGTTCATTTAGCTATTGCGCTCATTAGCATAGTTTTATATACAAACACCACACATACTTTTACATGTACATAAAACAGCTGAAACACTCTAGTGCACCCAGCGAGCACACATAATGGATACCAGACTTGATGTCGAAGCACAAACTTTAGGAAAATGATGTAAAAAATCTTCACCAAACAAGAAAGTTTTATTTATATTACAGACGATTATTTAATTATTGAGTTTTAAACAAGAAAATTTTATTAAAGTCGCAAAAAAATATTTAATTATAGATTTTTTGCTCAAGTCTATTTTTTATTAACTCAGCTGATGCTGTAGAGCGTAAATAGTATATCGCTCTTTACATGCAACTGAATCATAACTCAGAAGAAGTGGTTTTACATTACATGGTAAATGGTAAAAAATTTTCTTCTTTCTAGAAGAATTTTATTTATTAATTATTATGTATTATTAACCCTGGAACCCTACCAATATATTCCGCACCACACACACGTTTCAATTAAATTTTCAATTTAACCTTTCAATTCAATTGATTCTTGGCCACACACTTAATAAACTAAATTGAAAAGTGTTCATTCAACTGTTAAATTTTATTTTTTTTTTCAGAATTACAAATTTATAAACTAAAAACTTCTATTGCATTCATTTATTAATTTTTACACTTTTTATAAAAAATTTAATGAAATTAAATACAATTTTCAAAATACATAACTTTTTAAATACAAAATAAAGCAACAAACATAAATTAAGACATCTTATCAAGAGACTTGAGCACACACAGCACAATCGAATTGAAAGATTTACTAGTCAACATAAAAAATCAAAATGTTTTAATAATTTTTCTTCAACCAACTCAACAACTGCCAAACTAATCAATTGACAAAGTCATACACGCTTTGATTTGGACAACAATCAACTGAATTGAAAATTGAATTGAATCGTGAATGGGGTGCTTTACGTGCAGCATAAACATTTGTGGGGAGTATCTAAAAAAAAAATAATTGCAAAAACTAATAATATATTTATTGCTTAAATTTTGCATAAGTTTTTATTTGGTGCTCCCCACAGATAAGCATCTTGTACTTGTTGCAGAAAGTGTTGCTTTTCTTATCTTTCGAATAGGGACAAAGTCTACAGCGCTCTTCTTTAATGACACCAGTAGCTGGTCTATAACGTTAATAAAGCATTTTCAGTATAACGTTTAGCATTTCGTGAACTTTTACACTATTTCAGATTGAATGTTATGGGTTGTATAGATAACTTATGTTCTAAGAATCTGAAGTATATTATTCTGTCAAAACTTTAACAGTCTGACTTGTGTGACGTTGAATGCATTGATTTTTATAAGAAATGCCCTCGAGAAGAGCCTCAATCACATCATCTATTAGCCGTTTACGAGAACCTGCTATTCCCTTTACTACACGCAAAAAAAAAAATATTGTTGAGGTAACCATAATCAAACAGCAACATACTATTATTGAATTATATGGTTGTAGTTAAATCATATTACTGTCAATAGAAAAGCAAACTTTTAATAAAATTATTATCTGAGTTATTAATAATATTATCAACAAAAACAATGAACTTTGCTACACCTGATCTTATTACTGTAAATATGACAACACTATTGTTAGATGTGGCTAAAATTTAATTGAGACTCATCATACCATGTTCTTATATTATAAAAATATTGTTAAATACGACAGCTGTATTATTTAATATAATAATAATATTTTATTTTTCAATCATATATTTATTGGTAGATCTTTTCTTTAAAACAACAGTGCATTAATAAAGCCGAAATAAAAATAAATTAATATTGTTGAAATTAAATGTATTTATAGAAATATATACATATATATGTGTGTATACTCGAACATAATATTGTTTCTCAACCATTCAATAACCATATCGTTTCTTTGCGTGTATTTACGACAAAATAAATGCATTAGTTAAACAATGAGATTAAATAGCAAATAAAATAACATGACTGTAAAAAACCATAAGGTTGCCTAATAACCCTGGATACGTTTCTAGGGTTAACTTCAGGAACTCAGTTTTTGCAAAAACAAAATAAAAACCCATATTGCCATAAGTATTTTTTAGCTTGTTTGTCTTGCTTGCGAACGAAGTAATTTTTTTAGATCGATGGGGCAGCCAAAGCTAAACTTAGGCTATTATATTTATAATTGGTAACAACTTTGATATTTTTTGAAGTCAATAAATTTATTCAATATATTAATAAATTATTAATGAATAATTGAAAACTCTGTAATTGATGTATGTCACGTACGGAATTTTTCACTTATTTCTACAGCGAAAATTACAGGGCAGAACAGTGTAGCAAAATAGGGTCCATTGCACTTAAATTTTCTTATACACATACATATGTTTCCTAAGGGGTCTTTCATTAAGCGCGTCCTGTTTTAAAGTTTAATTAATTAATTTTTAAGATATTATCGAAATGTTTTATTCCTTTGAAAGGAATATTTAATGCTTTTTTGTATGGTGTGAGCCATTGTGCAGGTATACGCTGCATACGAAAGGTAAAATTTCCCATGACTGCTTCACATAAATCAGGTTGCATTTGACCGATGGTATGGGTTATGTGGGCTTTGAGGACCTCTATGGCTTGTGATTTATTTTTACAGACTTCCAAACTAAAGAAGCCTCATAACAATAGGTACAAGATAGTGAATCGTATGATCTCTGCCAGTTCGCCATCACCTCCATTCTGAAGTGACCAGCCATTAAGATCATTCGGGCAGAATGTACCATGTAGCATGAGCTGTTTGGCACATAGTGCCATACACGAATTTTCTATATGAAATGTAAAGAATATTGTTATTTTTCTTAGGCACACACACTTTTTTATTTAGCCTCCCTTTCATTTCATGTTACTCAACTTCTGACAAAGATGAGAATTTTGCATGCCTCGATGACACTTATTAAAAATGAAATGATTAAATTTAGTTTAATTGCAGCCTAGAATATATTTTACAGATTTTCTCTTTTGTTATACATAAATACATGCATACATACATATCGTTACCTTAACTTCGAAAGGCCTTAACTTATTATTTTTTGGAAATCGTGTTTTTTTTCATATTTCGATGGAGGAGCGAAAAATTCAAAAATCTCGGTTTCAAAAAAATATTAACTTGAGTCTTTCTATATTAAGGTAACGATATGAATGTACATATGTACATTTTTTTATTCGCTTGAATTGAATCTTATTAATTTCAATTTCTTTCAGCTTCATATTATCACAATTTTTTCTCAATATTTTTGTATATTTTTAAAATTAAATGTCAAAATAGATTTAAAAAAGTAAAAATACAAACTACAATATTTATTTAAGGAGTAAGGTGTGAACAAATCATAAAAATGCAAGCTTTAGTACAAAAATGTTTTAAACTATTTTTAAATTATTTTGCGCACACGTAAATCTATAAAAAGACAATGACCACAGCAGCAACATTGATTGAGATTTTCTTTTTCTTGTTGTAAATTTCTGTAAGAAATTTCTCTATGTAGGTGTGTTTATATGTTTATGTGTATGTGAATGTGTGCGTGTGTATGTGTGTAAGTGTATCGTGGCTTGCCATTATTTATATTTAATTTTTGGTTTTCTCTGCTGATAATAATAATTCATGCCGTAGGTGTTTTCTTAATGATAAAATAATTAATTCCTTTAAATAAATTTGCAGCTGAAGTGGCAGTTTTAAATTCAGATGCATGATTTAATGGTGAAAATGAGTTATATTTGTAATTTCGTTTATTTATTTTTAAAATAAATTCTTGTAGGAGGTGTGTAAACAAAATAATAAATAGATTTTGGATAATAATAAATTTCCTTTCTTGCTAAATTATATTAAAAAAAGTCCTAATATTTGAATATAAAATAAATAATTTAAATGATTAAGTAGAATACTGCTTGACATGCTCCTTTAACAAAAATTATAATAAATAAGCTTAAAAGATTTCTCATCAATTGGGAATAAAGGGCGAACATATTGTTAACGTAAAATATTTCCCATGAACAAAAACTGGTAAACAAAATTAGAGAAAAGTATACTAACACGACAACAAAGCAAACATTGGCGATGACAATTTTAGAGAAAGAGAACACATTTTACGTGAAATTTTATTCCCTATTAAAATCAATGTGTTCAAGGTCATAGTAAAACTTTAAATCATATGCAAATGCTGCATGCTTTGGAAAAAACATTCCCACAAAAGTCAATTATTTAACTGAAAAGTGAAGTCGAAATTATAAAAAATAAATAAAACAACTGCCAACAGAAAATAAATTTGTAAAACGAAATGTAAATATTTATTGTGCTTAAATTTAACTAGAACCTTAGAAGGAATTTCTATGTACATATGCGTTTCTAATTAAAAAATATCTTTAAGAGAATTAATGGGAATTTCAGCCTTCCATATAAATTTATTTTTCTATATTTTTGGGAGCCCACTTTTAACGTCTTTGCCTTCATTTTATTAAATAATTAAGTAAGCATACATTGGTTTTTTTGTGGATTTTAATTTGAAAAGTTTAATTATAAATTTCAAATAAAATTCTAAAGAAATTTAAATAAAATTGATTCTAAAGCAAATAAATAAACATATAAAATATTAAAAAAAAACTAATGAATTCAAATGTAAGTGTGCGTGTGTGTATGATTTATTTTTATTTTATGAATATATTTTTTTGTGTGAATAAGAATAATAAAAAAAATTTATTAATCAACGTACAAACATATATTCATAAGTGTGTGCATATATTTGTAAATTTGAGAAAAGCCAAAAACAGATGGTAAATGAAATTATTTATTATTTCAACTTCTACATTATGATAATTTTTTTTATTGAAATGAATTCAAATTTTGATAAATAAGTCATATTTTGGTAAAAAGCCCAAAGTTTCGTATCGTATCATACTCAGTACAATATGCATGTACTTAGATTTAAGAATATACAAATATATACTGCTTAATTAAACATAAATTTTTTTTCCACTTTTGTTTAAACGTCCATTTTTTTTGCCATATAACATGTCTATCCTTGTAAAATATTTTTTTTATGATTTCTGTGCAAAAAGAAAATCAATTTATTTAAAAAAAAATAATTGTATTTGTGCAAATGTTTCCCAAATCTCAAAGAATTATTATTTCGTATGAGGGTATTTAATATAAAATTTTTGCTAATGTACAGCAAGTACCATCCCTGATAGGCACCCACGCGCCATTGTTAGACGACATATAAATTTTCTCTTTTTTTTTAAAAAAGCCTTCAACTTGTAGTCGTATAATTAAGCAGGCAAATGTAAGTGTGTGCATGTGTGTGTGTGTGTAAGTATGTATGTATGTTGGTAAATGTATTTAGACATACGTAATATCAATGTGTTTTTGATTTTCATTTTATTCACAAACCATGAAAACTAAAGGTTAAAATACTACAAATTGTTTAATTTAAACAAAAATATTTTACAATGAAAATAAACATGAACTTGAATTTTGAAATAATAATTCAGCATAAGCTGTTTACTAAATATTTCTATGAAAATTCACTTGGAAATTAAAGATTTTACTTCCGTTAAAGAAAGTAAGAAATAAAATTTTGTGGTAGATGGGTGTAACATAAATATTAGATAAATACATTTGTATATTTGTATATGAATGAAACGCTCCATGGGAACGAACGCCTACTTCAAGTACATTAGATTTTTTTTTTATTTTTGCTTGAAAACACAAAATAAACAAAAACAAAACAAATTGTGAAATTGACGTCATTATTGTCTTCCAATCTGTTGAATGATCTGTACAAAATAATTCATTAGAATTGTGCGGCCGTTGTGCAAAATATATTTACAAACACACACGTTTTGTATACAAAATAGAATTTATATTTAATAGTTCAATTTAACAAATATTGTGTGTTTTCTTGATTTGTTTTTCTTTAAGCCAAAGAAAAAATAAATTGTTTTTGCTTTGATTTTTTTTGGGAAAAATGGAAAATCGAAGCATTTATTAGCATCAGTCTAGCAATCGGTTGCGATCGTTAAAGACAAATTAAACGCTGAACAAACGTTCCATTACATTATTATTATTATTATTATTAAAGTCGAAAATCCTTTTCCCATAAAATGGCTGTAAGTGTTGAACAATTTAATATTGAAAACTTAAAGTAAATTAAATAAAAAGTCACCAGTTTTATTTAGTTAATTAAAACGTGTGAGAAAAAAAGTCACCAAAACCACTTGAGCGTATGATTGATAATTAATTTTAACAATTAATAAAATGAAAATATTAAAATTCACATTTCAGTGGCCTGCAATAATTTGCAGTGAAGGTGTATAAAAACATTGTTTTAGTTAATATATTATTTTTTAAATTACTACAAAGCTTATGCATTTTTTTGGCCACAATTTAGTAAACCAGCGTGATTTTTTTGGCTTATTTTTTTTTAATTTAAATCAATCATACGCTCTAGTCTATGTGGCTGTAGTTGATACATATATAAAATTAAAGTGTTTTAGTGACCGCAAATTCACTAAAAATTTCGCTTAATTACTGCAGTAATAACTTGCCTTTAATAAATGATTTAGTATATTTTAGGCGAATGTTTTACACTATACAATTTAGAGCATAAATAATTTATTATGAAAATAATATGGAAATAATAATAAATAAAATAATTTTTTTTTTATATAAAATGCTCAGAAAAGTATTGTAAAACTATAATGAATAAATCAGTGAATAACTACAACATAGGAAGTATTCGTTAAAATTATTTTTTTTTGTAAAATGAAGCCAGCCAAAAAATAAATCAAATGATTTCCTAAATTAATAATTAATAATTTTACATGCTCATTTCCATTATATTGAACGTGACTGTCGTATATATTTAAAGTTAAAAAAGACTTGAAAATAAAACATATTTTTGTTTTGACAAAAAGTGTAACCTTTAGCCGTAAATAAGATTGATAAGTTTGATTTCGAAATTTTTTTCGTTTTCAATATAATTGCAAGAAACCAAGGTATTCGCATGTGACAAAAAAAAGAAGTTATTTTTGCGACCAACAATTAAAACGCTGATTTCAAAGAATTCCAAAATAATGTATCGTGCTTGGCATATTTAGACTTTTTGAAACAAATTGAGGAAAGGCGCAAAATATTTTTATAATCCAGGACCAAAATTTCATAGACAAAGTCAAAGTACGCCAATCGCGATAGGGGCCAATATTTTAATGTGACTAATTATAATATATTATCTCTTCACAATTTACATTTTAAACGTAAGAGATAAAATATTTTTTTTCAAGTTAAATTCTTAAACACAGTCACATGTGACATGCTGGACGTTATATATTTTCTCAATATTTTAAAGTGACTAATTTTAGAATTTTTTCTCATTAAAACAGTTCACATTGAACAAAAAATATAAAATAAATATTTTTAATTAAATATATATGTCGCACGTGACATTTTTTCTAATCAGGAGATTTGTACATTTATTGTTGCTTCCTTAATAAACTTATTAAGATTATATTAAATATTAAGCATATTTAAAGTGGTCGTTGTATTTTGACTATGATGTTTTTGTAATAGATTAAGGAACACCGCTACATTATTTTCTCTAATCTAGCAGCTGTTAAGAATTCCACACTCAATAAGGCCTATAAGCTTCTGACGACTTTGTCTCTTACCCATACCTGCAACTGCGTGTTACTCTTCATTAATTTGGTTTTTACTACAGCCAAGTGGAAACGTTCTTTATGGCTTTAATAAATATTTAATTCTGCTACAATTTTTCTCACCACTGTTTGCATTTTTCTCAATTTGTACGCTATTCTTGCTCATACTAATTTAAATAATTTCAAAGTATTTATTTTTTTATATGCAAAGAATTTTTTTATATATAACACTTACGATATCGCACGTGACAATTTTTATATATGTAGGTAGCACAATCAAAAGTATTTATATTTTTCATTAAGATGTTTTTCAATACAATATTCTTATTAAATAACTCTGTTTGTAATGAGTATTTGATTAGCTTTAAGCATGCATACTTGTGTAAGTCGTTTGCAAATCTATATTTAAGTAGAATTTTAATAAAAATAGAGTCACGTTATTCTAAAACGCACATTTCTTATTGTCGCATGTGACTAAAAATGTTAAATTTCTGCTGCAAATGCCTATATGTCGTTTTTCCATGTCGCACGTGACATCAAGATATGCGATTTTGCAAAGCAAAAATTTTGCACTTGCATAATATCTTAAACAAATTTTTTTGACTCTTTGTTCTCGCAGAAATATTTTAGAGAGCAAAAGTCATTGTTAAAGCCTCTCTTGAAAAATGATTATCAAAACAAAACGAGCACAAGAAATATGCAAAAGAAAAAAGTTGAGATTTTGGACTTTGTATTGAAATATTTCGGATTTATTTGCGTAAAAATATAAAAGTTTGAAATTTATTTGCTGGTGGTTTAGCTTGGGCTATAAACGTATTTCATTGGCGCTTGAACCAAATCATCAGTAGACTTCAACCACAAATTTTGAACAGTCAAAAATATAAAACTTTTGAAGATTAAATAAATTTGATTGCTTCTCTACGAAAATGTGATAAAAGAAAGAGTTTTCAAGAACTTTTATTTTTTTATGCCATTGCCTCTTGCTGTGGAAAGGCCTATATAATTTTTTTTTACAAAACTTAATTTCCCATTCTGTACAATTAAAATCCATAAATTAATTAAAACTTGTTATGCTTTTTCAGCAAAATTTAACTGAATTGATATTTAAAAAAAAATAAACCACACAAAAAAATATTTTTGTGGCCTCTAAAATATTAAAAAGTGCAGGGAGAATAAAAAAAGTTATAATTGCAAAAAAAAGTTTAACGAATCCAAATGAATTGCAATAAAATTATTATTCAAATATAAAGTTTTATTTACAAGTATTTGTTAAAATTATTCTTGTATGAATGAATATTTCAGCAAAATATTTGCAATATTTAATTGCAAACAATTACGTTGCCGCCTTTAATTTCTCTGGCCGATCGCAAATAATAATAACCAAATATCTACCAATAACAAATATTTAAATGACTGTACGAGTATGAGTATTTCACTTCAATTTCCATGTTTTCCCCACAATTTAAAATTTGCAACGCAGATTAAATGTGTGTGTGTGTTTGTATTTTTATAGGATTATTTATTTTTATGTAAATTACAAGTCATATTTATTTCACTTTTGAATTATTGATATGGCAAAAAAAATAATAGTAATAATAGCAGGTATTACATATTTTAGGGAGACTTAGCATTTGCATATACATATTTTATTGTTATATGAGAAGGCGTGAAACACCGATTTACAATCAAAATATATTTTATGAAATATTTGAATTGAAATTTTTATTTAAATTAAAAATTGGAAAAATGTGGTTTATTGTGTCAATTTTTAAATTTTTACCTCAATAGTTAGAACAAAAAAAAAAATCATAAAATACATGTTTCTTAAAGAGAATATAATGTTTGCATTATCTACAGGCAATTACTTCATTATTATTATCATCATTATTAAGTATCTATAATCATTACATATTTTAGAAACTTTAAAACAAATAAAGTTCATCCTAGAGATGGATGCGTGTAGTGTTTTTTTTCGTGACACGAAAGCACATGACTCAACATGAAGTGTTCTTAACAAAAATGTGATATCGTGCGTGTTCAGGTTGTTTCGTGTTGAGCTGAACTGACACGAAAAGCTCAAAACGATTTTATATGCAAAATATTTATGATTGAATTTCCAGTAGAGAAAAAATTTTATATTTTGTACCGTCAAAAATACAACTCCAGCATATTTGTTGATATTCTATGGGCATGTCAAGCTTGAAACTCTATACGTAAACCATTAGTATCAGCTGTGGTGGCAGATAGTATCAGCTGGCAGTACTAACTCGGTGCAATATATTGAAAAGCGACTCTTGAACAAAAATTAATTAAATTTTCTGATCTTCAATACCATACCAATAATATTTCATGCGTGCTGTGCAGTATCGTTTTTACGAAATTTTTCGCGTGGGTGTTTCGTGTTGAGCGTCTTGGTATTCGTGTTTATATCGTGTCGTATTGGAGAAATTCGACACGCACCCATCTCTAGTTCATACATATTTTTTTTCGTTTTGCTAGATTTTAAATGAATAAGAGTGTATGTGTATTGATGTGCTTTACACAAATTAATTTTTAAAATATTACTCCGCTTGAATTTAAAATTTAATCAACTCTAAGGCTGAAAAAACAACATCAAAATCAATTGATCAGTATTTGGAGTCAGTAATTTTTTTTAACAAAGATAAAAAATTGGTATCGCTTTAATAAATATGAAAAACATTTATCGACGTTGCTATTCAGTTTCATATTTCAAAGATATTCGATGTCATTTGAAGTAAAATAATGCCACATGATATACAATTAAATGGCGAGTGAAATAGAGATGTGCACTATCATAAAAATATTAAATTATGGAATTAAATTATTATTAACGCAAACGAATAAATATATCGATAAATATTACGATTTTCGGATAGCAAAACGTTGCTGAGTCCAGGTACTGGTCGATTTGGAAAAATGGCGAAAAAATTGTGGAAATTTAATAACTCAAGAGGACTTTGTCACATTGATTTTTAGGCCTTACTTGCTTCAGTGATCAACTGGGTAAAATTTTTTAAATTTAATATGAATGGGTGTCATTGTTCGAGAGATATTGTTGTAAAAACTTCCAAGAACAAACTTTTTTATATGTTTCAAGAAAAGCCTTCACATTCAATCATTTTCATAATAACATTAATTAGTTACACTCAGTTTCGTAATAATCTTTCATTCTTTAAACCTTTCAGCCAAATATTTTGATATGTTTATAAGCCATTTCAATTTCAATTTGAACTAATAAGTTTTAAAATATATACAACAATTTTGTATGAAAATTTTTTCATGCTGTTATTATTATTATTTTTATTTTTATTTTCGTGTTCTTGAAACATCTTACATCATGCAAAAATAATGGATTTGAAACATCTTCAATATTTACATGTTTAACATTAATTGAATTCCAATAAAAAAATTGTGTAAAATTCAAAAATTATTATCGAAGGTCAGCACTGTGATTTAAATTTAACACAAACATTAAGTTCAATGATTGCCAGAAAAAAAACATATTTTTTCTTCTATAATTTAGTTTTAATTTAGTTATGCAATAATTAAATGCATAACAACAATAGAGCTAATGAAAATTAAATGGAAATTGTTTATATATGTACATGGGCATAAAACACAATTGTATATAATTATAAATATAAGCAATTTAAACAAAAGGTATATACACAGACAACACACACATAAATACAAACGCCAAATGTTTACATTGATACATAAACACACATACATACATAGATAAAAGCAATAATAACAACAACACCAACTGCACCAGAATTAATTATAAGAAGAAAAAAAAATAATACAAATAGACAAACAAACAAATATCATCAATATACATTAAAAATAAATAATATAAAACAATTTAATTAAATTTGTATAATTGCTAAAATAAACAATAAATTCAGTTGTTGAAAACACAATTTATGTTTTAGACAAAATTTAATTTCAAGCCAGAAAAACAAATTTTGCAAATTGAACAAATAGTATTGGAAAAGTGTATTTAAGCAAAAGGAATTTAAATAAATTAAAAATAATTGTTAGAGCATTATGTAAAAAAAGAATACTAAAAATCTAAAGCAGCTTATCACAGAAATTTTGCTGTAACATCGTTTAGTTGGGTGGTTTTGTAAATAAACAGATATGTTTTCATTCTGCTTAAAATTGTAGCAGAACCTTTTGTTCCGGATATATACTAACGTATCGCTGAACTAAAATTTATACAAATGGGTAAAATAAAAAAATTATATATTCCTACTGCTTTATTCACAAAAAATATTTCTGTTTACTAAGAGATATATGTAAAAAATTTTATATGGAAATTTGGTAAATAAAACTTTTATAAAATCGAAATATTTTGTATGAATTACGCCCCTGTTCCTCAATTTGAAGAGTGAAAAAAATTGAAAAGAATTATCTAAGAATGTATAAAAGCTGGAGCAATGGAGTATTGCAATTTTTAAACTGGCTGCCATATTTTTTGTTTTTAATACATGTTTTTATTTATTGGGTAGTGTGAATAAAACAAAGTATTTGCCTTTTACCTAAAAATTTGTTTGTAAGCCAAAAATTTTTATGTCTTTTTTGTTTTTTTAAGCAAATTTTTTAGTAAAAAGTAAATACTTTTTTTTATCATACTACCCATTGTATCTTCAAAAATGAACTAACAATAATTATTCAAATCTTAAATCTAAAAATATAATTATTGGGCCCGATCAGTGTCGGACATAAGCTTAGTGATAGTTATAAATAATACATATGTAGTGATAATCAAAAAGGTGGGGGGGGAAGTACTTTCAAGCACTTCCATCTGGAGTGCTGAGTATAAGAGCCTTAGTGTCTATCTTTTTTAGGCAGATGTGTCCAGTAAAATTCAAGATGTTACGAGCAAAGGAATTAGGATATGACTCGAGCTTAGTTAAGTGTTTGCCTGCGTATCTTGCAATTTCTTCAGTCACTATTGGCATATTTAAATCACGATGTAAATTTGAATTTTTGATGTTCCATAGAGCCGATGTTATCAAAGGTAAAATTTTGTTTTGTCTTCGTTAGATTTTCTCAAAATTTGGCTGCCATATTGTTATATGTAAAAAACACAGATTTCTATGTTTATTAAAACTTTATTTGAGGTATGTGTTACTCCATGGCTTGTTCATAATTAATTCTGTATACATCTACAATTCTCCAAATTTTCTCCGTGGGGACTAATTGAAAGAGGATTAGTATGTGTGTGATTTTATTGGCCACAATTGTGGTATGGCGTGAGGTTCACTCAATTAAATGTTTGAATTTCTTTTTATTTGAAATAGAAACAGGTATACGCCTGAATAAAAAATATTCTTGGTAAACAAAAATTAGCTTTTTGATGTGTAAACATTTATACGCTAGGCAGTAAAAATCTTGTTCACAATACAATCACAAATTTTGAGTAAGATCCCTATCGGAGAATGTTTAGTTGACTACAAAAATAGTTAACTTATAGTTAACTTTTCTTAGACTGACTAAAAGCTAACTGCAATGTCATCCAGAACAATCCCAAAATTAATTCTTAAGTTGAGTACGTAGTCGAATTTGATGAGAGCCAACAAACTTAATCTCAGTTTTATGTTAACATTTTGCTGTTGTTATTTTAGCTGATAGCTTAGCTGAGTGGTAGCTTGTTGAGTACACAAATTGTGATGGTACATGTTCGAACCCCAGAAAATTTTTTTTAATTTACTGACTACAAGTTGAAAAAAGTGAACTTCAAGTTAGCTGAAAGTAATGCAGAAAGAGGCAATTGACTACCGCCTAGGACATCGCAATGTTAAAGTACTGACTACATTGCGAAGGAATCCAAGTGTAGTCAGTACTATTTGCGAAATAGTTAGCTTAAAGTTAGTGTAAAGTTAGCCAAATTTCCGACAGGTATCGTTATCAAGTCGGTGTGAGCTATGTATGAGTGTATTAGTGTAATCATACGAACAAGAAGTATAGCGAAACTTAACAGTTGCATAGAAATACACTCAACCAAATTTTAAAAGCATACTTTTAGGAACAATGTTAATTTTAATAAAAATTGCTTGTGAAGTGTAATAGTGTTGCCAGTGGGGATAATTTTGTTAGAAAGTTATAAAATATAAAATTAATATAAGCTTTTAAATAAAAGAGCGTTTTTAATGTCAAATATTTGCTTAAAAGATATATAGCAGTCTTTATAAAGAATTTATTATATTATTTTATAACATATCTTCATTACGCACTGTTTGTTGCCTTACACTGAAGCTGGTGCACGACAATTGGGTAACAATCTCCATCTCATGCCAATTATTATGGGTGGAGATTTTAATACAAATTTGGCAAACCCACAGTCACAAGTTTTATCAAAATTTTTATATGACGTTTTCCACAATTATCCACAAACTTCCACAACTAATAATTCCACTACTATAGATTGCAATACTTCATTCATCTTTTTAATTTTTTAAAAATGTATGAAAAAACACATTTCCCAAATTTTGGGTTCGAGATTAAACTTAATTTTTCACTCTAAAAAGCTTATCCTAAAATTAACTTAGTGTTAAAGTTCATAATATGGTTTTTACTTACATTTTTTATATTCGTGAATATTCTGACTTCCAAATCGTTTTCACATGTTTTCTTGTCCGATCGGATGTTAAAACACATGCTAAACCTGCTTTAGTTGAAATTTAGAAAATAAAAATTAATAATATGTGTTCCAGTAAATGGATTTTAAATATATATATTTTTTTAGAAATGTGGGTGACATAATATAAGATATATATATTTATTGATGTGTTTTCTAATCATATTATCTTATTAAGATAAGATTTAGTTTTTTATGGAAAATCTACTTAAAGTCTACCAGATTTTTAGCGTAATATTAATAAATATTATTAATTTATTTCACAACATAAATAAATTACAACAAGCTTAACATTAAATAAAATATTTTCAATTCGGAGCAGTATCTTGTATATATTAGTTCATTTTAATTCCTATAAGGAGCATGGGCCGTAGGAGCAGTGTCTTGAAAAATAATAATATTACACTCAAAAAAAAACATTAACTAAAACTTTGGAAATTTTTCTAAATTTGAATAAAAACAAGTTGTCGTATGGCGCCAAAGCTATTTAAGTAAAATTTTCCGATAAAATTTTTTTTCGTCTTTGATCTCAAACTCAGTAAATTTTTTAAATTTTTTTTTTCTTTAATTCTGGTACATATTTTTTATTTTAATTAAATTCTATACCAAACGATATGTTTATTTATTATATCTTCATATTATATTATATTCTTAATTATAATTCACCATATATACATATAAATTCTTTCAGAGGAGAACCAGCAAGGCAACCTTCTGATTGCTAGGCAAGCACTCAAACCAATTGCCTAACAAGGCAGCCTGAATGAGCATTGCAATTATTGAGTTTAAAAATTTAATTTTATTTACAAAAAATTTAATTTCAAGTTTAAATACTCCTCGAAAATATAAAAAATTTACTTAGATATTTTGCTAAATGCAAATTAGTAATAAATTCCATAATTCTAACAAAAAAATACTTAAAACTGGCAAATATTTTCCTAAAATTTGGTATACCTTTTAACATATTTTAAATAAGTAAAATTTCATGAACTTATCAGGAGTAATTAATTTCCGAACCTTTATTTTTTGATTTTTAGACGAAATTGACTAGTCCTTAATATAAAATTTCTTGCAGTTTATAACCATTTTCCTAATATTAGTAAATATTTCCTTTAAGTCAGTAAACATTTCCTGAAATGTTTGAAATTTATTGTGTATTTTTATGAACTATTTTTGAGGATATGAACTTTTTATTTTTTACTCATATTAAGTAATTTTTACTAGATTTTTGTAAAAATTTACTTAAACTTAGAAAAAACTAGTTAAACTTGGAAATTTTTTTTACTTGAATTTAGGAAAAAAAACATTTCTTAATAATAGTACATGTCTTTTTTTTTTGAGTGTAGAAAATTTTAAACTTTATTTCTATTGCCTTGTAAAGACTTCGTGCAGTTTTATTAAACTGCTAATATTATTCAATCTCTTGGTTATTTGGCAGAATTTTACTACTCTGCTGCATAAATTCAAATGCTTACAGCTCAACACATGCTTCAAATGGATTTTGTTAAATATTTGCTTGTTTGTTTATATTGCTTTTTAATATTATTTCTAAAGAATTTTTTTTATTTCATTTAACTGGCTTTGTAATTCGATCTTTCCTGGCAAAATTAAATTCGTTATATAGTATACACAACATATATAAAAAATATAAAAAGATATAAATATTAATACATACACACGTACATACTAACATATATATAATACATTAAATTCCATTTTATATTTTACGTTAATAATAAAGCTCTTGGTTTTTTCGATGATGTTATTGCTTCGTGGAAATAATATTCATACATGAAGCATAAAGTATTTGCTGGCTGGCTGTGCTGTCAGTTTTGTTTATAGTCTTCATCATAGAAAATTCAGCCAACAAAAATAATAACAGCAATAAATCAATAAAATCTATAAAGCCAAAAAATAAATAAAAAATTTGTGAAATATCTGTGAAATATCATGTACACAAATACACATACATATAGTATAAACGTGTATTGGTATATATGTATGTATATGTTTATATTAACCTTATAACTTTCAGTAACATTGAAATAAAAAACTACAAATGTCAAGTATTTTGTGACCACTTGTCGCTAAAGGAAAAACCCATCAATCATTTGCTGTGGTCGCCATCAGCGTCGAAAGTTGGTCAAGCTGTGAAAATGTGAAAAAAGTGAAACGGAAAGTCGGGAGGGGGGGGGGGGGGGGGTGGAAGATAAATTTAAAAACAGAGCACAACATTTGAGGGATTAAAGTTAATATTTACTTTCGTTTGTTTGTTTGTGATGTTTTCGATCAAATAAATGTTTGTAACATAAAATTCACTAAATAAAGTTTTTTCGTTTTAAAAATTGCCTTTGAGCATTTAAGCGGATAAAGCAATTTATGAAAATTTAAAGCAATTCAACAATTAAGGGGAATATATCTTTGAAAGTTTTATAAAGAAAATTTTATATTTGTATCTCTACAAACAGTTAATTTAACCATGGTTTTTACCTACGAGTTTGGCTTGTAAAATTTATCTTACACGATAGATATCTGTATACCAATAGATGTCTATGGCTAGAAATAATGGGCATAAAAATGCATTTTAAAATTAAGGTTAATTAGCCCGTGGCTGTAATCTCTATTCAGTTTGTGGATGCAAAAATATAAGCATTTAAAACCTATTAGATTTTAAATTAAATTCCATAACTAACTTTTGATCATCAGCATATAATGAGATGTGGATATGATCAAATAAAAGCGTCAATCAGTTTATGTGTATAAGTATCGGTTTATTGAAAATTTTTGGTAGAATTTCAAATTAATGCTATAAACACAACTGGTGCGAACGGCGAATTTTTGGTTACGAATATTCGTCGGAAGAAATAGAATACATGTGTTTATATGAAAATACACACAATCAGTACGTTGGACGAAAGTTGCCGTGCGTAACGAACTTGTGATAGATTTATTTCTATTTTGCACGCCGACGAACGACGAAAAAACAAATTTCTTTCTCTCCCTCTCTGTCATTGTAAACACACGACGAATTTACGCAGCGAATGCTTAAGGTCCCTATACACTACATGTTTTTTACATTGCTTCTGTCAAATTTTAGGTAATTCGGTAAAAACATGTAGTTGGTGACCTCAAAAACTTTGCTTGTGTTAAATACAGAAGCAAAAACATAAGACAAATTTTCAATTAGAGCATGTTCTATTTTCTTATGTTCACACATGTGTTTTCAAATCTCTATGCCATGTGAAAACATTTATCGACGGTTGGATGTTTCCGATATCATTAGCCGTCCGTCTAAAGTATTTGCATTAGTGATAAATTAATTATTTTTTATCGCATTTTAAAATTTTAATAACAACGATATAAAGTATATAACAAGTGTTGATACAAGCTCCATATTTTGCAGATTAAAAAAAACTTAAATAAATATTTGTGACGCCGGCACTTCAGTGACGACGGCACTTCAGCAACGCTACCAAATAAATTTCCAGCGGCTGTTGTAAACAATCATGGCCGATGTCACGTGTAATTGTACATACAAGTTGGTGACCAAAAATTAAAAACCGTATGTAAATTAATCAAGTTTGACAGACACAAAAAAACATGTGAATTGTAATCTTGAAAAAACACAAGCAAAAACATGTAGTGTATTGGTACTTTTATCGATGAATTCGTCGACGTGGACGAAATTCGTCGTTCGTCCCAATTGTGTTTATAGCATAAATCATTACCAACCAGTGCTGGAAAATTGTTTTTTTTTGTTCGATGTACAAAATTCCTTCAAATAGTAAATTTGTAAATCCCAGAATACCAAAAGTATTTTTTTATTTATTATAAAATATAGTTTTTTTTTATTGCTATATAGTGGTTACGCTTTTTTTACACAAGTTCAAAACTACCTTAACTATGTTGATTGCCCGTAAAATCAAATCAACTCAAAAGAAAAACATGGGCTGATGATGTAAACATTGTTAAAATCAACTGATTGTTTCGCTACATATCGATTTAGATCTTGAGAAACTAGCTTAAGAAATGAAGTTTTTGAAAATTATAAAAATATTTTTTATTCATTTGCTACAAAAATCTATGGATTTCTCAGTTGCTTGCAGTTGAAATGAGGTGGAAGTTCCAGGTATGGATAGCAGTATCAACCATAACCCATATAATTATTATTTTAAATTTATTAGATCATCGAAACCTGCACTTATCAGCATGTGTTTCATAGTTCTATTTATATACGTTTAATATATATATATATATATTTGTGTGTGTATGTATGTCTGTATGTATGTATATGCAATGCATTATAATTGAATTTATTTTACTTTTTTTTTGCTTTCAATATTTTTTCACAATTTTATATTTATTTTTTACTGCCAGCTTATGTTATTATAAAATGTTTCTATTTTTCATTTTTTATTTAAACATAGTTCATTTGCTTTCCCTGGCAGTTTTGAATTTTTTTACCTCCAACTTTTTATTTTTTATATTTTTTTTATATTTTATTAATAAATACCATGAAACAAAAAGTGCTTTTAACATGAAACCATTAATTTAAGTTTGTTACAAATTATTAGTTGGTGATTGTAATTGTTGCACGTTGCAATAATATTTAAAGTGGAAAAAAAATAATAATTAAAATCTGTTATATTGTGTGTAAATAATTTACTTGCTGGTCATAATATTGAGGCAATATGTTGTCATGTTAACGTGAGGGAAATTTTATTCAAAAGGGTGGAGATTTTACAAAATATGTTGTTACATTAGCAGTAATTGTACTTTGTTGCAGTTACTGTTATTTATAACTTTTTTAGTTTTAAAAATAAATTTTTTTAATTCCGGTATTGTGTTTGCTGCTTTATTATAGTGAATTGGCAAATATTTGTAAGTTAGAAACTGGGTCGAAGGACCATATACAAGTAACAAATATTCAATGCATTTTTTATCTTTCACTGCGGGTATTAAGTATGGTTTCTTAGGCTGTTCATATATCAAATAAATGGCTACAAAAATATTTTGGTACAATAAGATTTTACCTGGTTTCAAGATACAAGTTGTTTTAAACTAAATATTCAACATTCCTTATAGCATAGTTTTCCAAATGCAGTGAAATGAATTTCATTTCACTAATATTATTTTTTTCAACAGACTTCAAGAAAACAGTTCAGTTCGTTCAGTTGACTTTCTCTGTATTTTCTTAAGTATGTTAATTTATAACTCCATTCCGCCCTATTCACAAAATTTTTCATACAAAATTTTCCTATTTTTTTATGAATATGAAGCATTATGTTTAGATCGACTTAATAAACAAGAAGTATAAATGGTGGTAAAATTTAAGTTTAGGAAGTAAATTGGCTTCAAACACATTTTATTTTTAACAAATTCAGGGGGCACTTGTAGTCAAAAAAAAAATTAAAAGATATTTCAAAAGAGTTTATATAGAAATATTTTTAAATTTCGAAACGTACCGAACGCCATAATTTGTCCCAGTTTTATTGATACCAATGTAAAGTAAAAATTTGGGAACTAATAATGAAATATGATGTCAGGCAAATGACCATCTCTAGCCGTCCGCAGATGTGCTTTCTTTTCACAAAGCTTTGAACGACATTTTGCAACAAAGCTTCTCTTATTTTGGCAATGAAGCACTGAATTTTATATTTCAGTAAGTCATTTGTTTCTGGTTTGTTCACGTCAACTCAGTTTTTTCAATTAAAACTTACATGCATATTTTATAATTAAATTTTTTGTTGAAGAGTGCAGCGTTCCATGTTTGAAATTTTCCGAATTTTTCCAAAGCAAATGTAAAAGTATGACAGCTTAGTTCTTGACATTTCATTTTTTGACAGTTAATTTACTTCTTAACCTCAAATTTGCCGACACTTTAGATACCACAAAAAGGTGGGCGGGAGTGCACCCATTTAATTATTTCCATTGATTGAAGGTAGTTTTATTTATTAGATACCTACGAAATTTAGCAAACACTCAAGATTTTCGTAACGACACCATCTGGAGCTTTAATAAAATGGGCAATGCCGCGCCTTATAAAATTTAATATTATATATCAAATGCTTATTTTTTTATTTTTTTTGACAACAAGCACAACCGAGAAAGTGATTAGCTTGTCTGCGGACAACACCCATGGTCTATGGAGGGAATCGAACCCTCGACCTCTGGGCTGAAGGGGTTAGCATCGCTACAACTCAGCCACAGGGGTACCCAAACGATTCCCACGAAAATCGACAGACACTCTGAACTTTAGAACTAAAAGTTATAGAATTAATAAAAAGTGGAGAGACCACGCCCACTACATTTATATTTTAAATAATAGAAGCAATGCGTTTTAAAATTAAATATTATATATCACATTCTTCTGCTGCTCAACAGATTCCTAGAAAAATCGACAAACGCACTAAACTCAAAAATCAACACATCCTAGAATTAAAAAAAGTAGGTGGAGTCACGCCCACTAAAGTTAAGTATTAAATTATATGTGCTTCTTCATTCAGCCTATACCTACAATACTTGAGAAACATTTTAAGTTCTTGCAATCGCATAATCTTGTGCTTAAAAAAGGTGGGCGTGGTCATGCCCATTGAAACTAAATATTATACTTGGCATTTAATTTGAGCTTGTGGTTAAGAAGCCTTTTATATTGTTAATTTTTTTTACATATTTTCTTTAATAAATAATTTGTACTTATGCCTTAAAGCCAAATTTCGTCTTAGAAAAATTTCTAACCATGCATCTGAATTATTGATAATAAGTATCTTTTAACGAAGTATTTTTGTTGTAATTTGAAAATTACAATATTTGTACAAATTTTGATGATTTAGGCGGCATTTTGTATCTTTAAAGTTTTATTTTTTTAAAAACACTTGTTTTATAACCATTGAAGTGATCAGATCTATTTTTATATTTGAATAAAATACTCAGCTACTCATGTAAGTTGGTTTGAAGAAAATATTTGGTGGTGTACCTTATATTCCTAATAGCACCAGGTAATCTCCACTTCTGAAGTTCTCCCATCCCCAACCCAGTACAGAAATTTAAAAAAGGTAAACATAATCTGCTTCCACCAAATAAAACCACTCAAAAGGATATTCTTCATGAGTCTGCACTTACACTTCATTTAATAATACAAAATTAAACATCTTGCATTTCAAAACGTAGTTCACTAACTAATGAATAAGTGGAAATGTATACGTGTCTAAGTACCAATCTGAAAGAAAACCAAAGCTCATGTGCTAGTCTTCTGCACTGTATTTTTTTATGTAAAATTTTTCTGAAAATAGTGAATTAATGCATTTCCAATTGCTGCAAATTATAGCTTTATTAATTTTTCCATATCCAACTTTTATTTATAGATTCAATGAAAATGCCAAAAGTAATAACAATTCCAATTTTCAGCCAAATACTTCAATGTAAAATTCCATGATTTGTTCAAAATGATAAACTGTTTTTAATTTTTTTATTCGTTTGCTTTGAGATTAAATTATTTGTAAACATTTATGCTCCACATATTTTCTTTGCTAAATAAAATATTTTATTTATCTGTAAAAATATAAATATTTTACAAATACTACTTACTGTATGTATGTGTATAAGTGCATAAATGTATCTATGTATATGTATGTAAAATATCCTTTTTATGAAATCAGGACTTCCGCTGCTGCAAATAATTAAGCGTTATTGTTAATAAAAATTATATTATTTTGTTTAGCAATAAAAATAAAACGTCTTTTTTAATTCTATTTATTGGCTTAGAAAGCATTTAATGTTTTAAGTTGAGCGAAAAAAATTAGACTATTTGCCAGACTATTTTTTTTGTTTTTACTTATTTATTTTATTTTTTATGTTTTCGGTTAATGTGTTTAGACAAAGTTTATAACTTGGCTGTGTGCGAAAAACCAAAATATCAGCACAGTGGGTGTAAAAAATATTATGTAATTACTATATGAGTATGAAAATTTATATTTAACTATTCTTATCTTCTTTAGAAAGTCACATAATATAATGATAAAGGATTAAGAAAAATATTTTTTTGAAAAATAAGGGCATGTGTTTAATGGTAGGAAAGCACTATGGTAAAAAAATATTTGCTTGTGACGAAAAAAATTTTAATTTTTCTGCTGCGCCAAATGATAACTTAAAATTTTCACAAATTTGCTTAAGCAAAGCAAAAAAACTGATAAAAAATTGCTACGGTTTCGAAGCAAAAAGCCGCCGGCTACCAACAATTTAATAAAAAGACATGCTTACATAAAATAATATAGTTGTAGTAAAAAATAATTAAATGATGTTAAATATTTTGCAAATTAAGACAATAAATGAATTTTTTACAGTCTAATTGCATGTCAGAGCCGTAAAAGTCGATTTATTGGGCTACGGCTTAAATTTTCGAAAACAATGGTGTGATTTTACCTTTTACGATACCTTCTTTCTTATTTACTGCTTGTCAAAGAATTATCTTTTGTGTCAAAAGGGCAAAAAAAAAATTAAATTTCCCACAGAAGTATCAAAAATTTACTTATAATAGTACTTTGCTACCGTTTGAAACAGGCTCTAAATATTTAAAAATACTAAAATTATTTCTTGATTAAAAATTTGTTAAAATAATAAAGAAGTACGTCGACTCTGCTTTACTGGAAATAAGCAAAACCCAATTTTATTCAGTTATAAAATGATGAAATGTCAAGATCTGAGCTGTCATCCTTTGACATTAATTTAGTAAGAAGTTTTACATTTTAACCATTGAAGTCCGTATGTACATCAAAAAAACTGAATTTCAAAAAAAAGTGTGTTTTAAGCCAATTGACTTTTTAACTTTAAACTGGTCCACAATTTATATTTAAAGCTGTGTTGCCAAATGAGTATTTTTTTGGCTGAATGTTGTCAAGCATTTTTATTTTGTGCTCTTTTGGATTTTGTTTTTGTTGTTAACAAAAATATTATTATATAACTAAAAAGTATAGTGACAACTTAATTTTTATTTTTGAATTATTATTTTTTGCTTAATACAATTTACCAAAATATTATTTTATATTTTTGATTAATATTATATACATAAGTATTTGCCACTGTAAAGAATTTTAAGCAGCCCACATACCCCTCCCTCGTCCATTAAATTAAATATATTTATGTTGGACACACACAGTTTTTGCCGCGTGCAAGTGGGTGTTGCGTTTCGTATGAGTATTAGTTATTGTTGTTATCTTCATACTTCTGGCCCACTGCCAATTGGCTTAATTAAATGAAATACTTTTTTAGCTAAATAAAACATATCAAAAAAAATTAAGAAACAATCAAAAACAACTCAACAATGTACGAATTTGGAAATAGAACGCAAAGTAAAAATATTAGATTTAGAGAAATGTAAATAATTCCAGAATTGCAAACAAAATTTTGGCACAATTTCAATGTCGTACAAAAGTTAAACATTTGAATGTTTTTTTTTTCTTAAATAATAAAAATCAAAACATAAACTCGTGCGAACATAAAAATTTATTGAAGTATGCATATACAGATGAATATAGTTTTTTATATTAAATTTAAATATACTCGTACATAAGAAAAATTTATTATCTCAGTAATTATCATATCCAATGGATGGTTTTACGAGTATGTTGTATTTGGGTATGCATATATTTATAAGTATGCTCGTGCAAGCAAGAGCAGATTTTATTTAAAAAACTTTCTATTGAATGTGACTTTTATTTAAACAATATGAAATTATAAATTTGAATTTTATTTTCCATTAATCGTGCTTTCAACTCGTCCACAAAATTTGTACCAAAATTAAAAAAAAAACTTTTGCTTTTTGTATAAAAATGCTACTCAAGTCAGCCGTTTGGCTGGTGTAAAATACTGCTTAAGAAGAAACCCCCTATATCTTACAACAAAAATTTTAATTTATTTAAGAAAGTAAAACAATTGCTTCAAATTCTAATTTTTGCCTTTTTTATCTCTCAAAAAATCACAATTATAATTTGTTTTTACGTTTGCTTAAAAAATTAAATAAGTAAATGCAGCAAATACATTTAAAATATTTTTGAATTGTTCACATACGTTTGGAATTTATGAAATGATAACAGATTTATTTTATCATTAACATCATGAATTTTAATTAAAAATTTAAATGAAAATTATGAAAGTAAAACAATAAATTAATGAGACTAAAATGCAAATTTGAAATAAAAATATTATTATCTAAATTTTTGCACTGTACAGTTTTAAGATGACAATTCTATTTATTACAAATGAAATTTGTAGCAATTTAAACTTGTACAAAAATAGAATAAATAAAATTTTTCTGTCTGTATAATAATGGCGAAATATTTATTTATTTCATTAAATGATTTAATAGGCTTTAACACAAATATATAATAAATCTTAAATAAAGTTTAATGTGTCAAAGCCAAAAAAAATTTTTTATTAAAGTGTTGCAAAATACATGATTACACTGTACAATAATTTATATTTTTTCCCAAAAACTACGGGGTCTTGACTATGGATTCTGAAGATAAAAAAGGGTTTAAAAGATTACATCAGTAACTGGATTCAGTAAATTTTTTCGAACTGAAAATTGCAACATTTATCAATATATTTATTTGCTTACAGTAACGATATTGTGATTCTGTAATTTATCTTTTCCGATAGTTGTACAGTTGTCTTTTACTAACTATTTAATTGTTTATAATGTAGTATTTTTTGCATAAAAAAATTCAAAATAACTGAAAAGCATAAAGAAGTATTAAAAAATTAAATGAATTTAAATTTTTGAACTGACTTTTATTACTTCAACCGACGGCGAATATTGTTAAAATATTTTATTGGATAGCAAACTCGATAAATGTTCGTTATAGTGATACCATTAGCGTTATAAAATTTACTTAATCCAGGTACAAAATTTTATTTTAGGGTGTGGGGTGAGAAGGAGGATACAGCTACCCCTTTAGTCTGTTCGGCATATTAAACATCTGATGTGTAGGGTATGTTCAGCAACTTTGTTCAAAACCCTTTAACTCCCCCATATTACGTCAACTTTTAGCTCTATTCTAATAAATCATAAATAAAAATTTAAAAAAAATTAAACCGACTTTAAAAATAAGCAGTAAGCTAAAAATAATATAGGTATTCACGTCAAAAGTTGCACTGGTGCGAAAAAGCAAAATTGCAAAATTTTCAAAGTAAGTGCAAGATTATCAGGGTAAATTTTGCAAAGTTGTGACACTTTTTATGGCATTGCCAATCCAAAAAAATGTGCAAAAAGTACTTAAAAAATAAACCATACATCAAATTATAAAGCAGAAATACCTAAATGTATTTCTTTTAAATAAAAACAACAAGTGGTTGAAGATGTTTTCGGTACAAATAAAGTAATCGAAAAATTATGATTTTTTTTTAAAATTCTGATCTAGAAATTGTAAAGAAATCTTTAAATTTGTTTTTAAGATCACAAATACTTAATTTTGCTACATTCAAAAGACCTATGTATGGCTTAAATTGTTATTAGAATTTTGTTAAATAATACCAATATTATTAATATTGATATTTTTATAAGTGAATTAATTACAAAGTTAATCAGCAAAGTTCCAACACTTTGTTTCAGCATTTAATCAAACTCTTTTAACAGTTAAGAAACATACGAGTACAATATATCTTTCCACATATTGTGTTGCTTTATAGACAACTAAACAAAATGGGTTGCTCACGTCAGAGATTGCAACTATGCTTTTTTGCACAGTTGCAAGAGTTGACGGGAATACCTTTAATATTGATCTAGTTAAATAAAATATTTTTACATATGTTACCTCCTATAGTGTTGTTTGAAGTTGGTGCCAGCAACTAAGTTCTTGAAATTTTTTTACCGGTCATGTTCCTATATGTTTGGGTTATTTTTTTTAACTTTTGTTTTTAGCTCTTTAGTGAAATATATTATTAAATTTCATAGGGCGTGGCAAAGCCCACTTTTTTTTAAATAAGATTGTGTATTTTTAAGAGATCAAGGTGTGTGCCAAGTTTCGTAAATATTGGTTAAGTACAAGCACGTGAAAGTGAAATATTATACTAAAATTTAATAGGCGTGCCTCGCCCACTTTTTTAAACGCAAAATTCTGCCTTTTTATAAGGTTAGGTGGTGTGCCAAGTTTCATAGAAATCAGTAAAATATAAGCTTGTGAAATATTATATTAAATTATAATTTTTTTTTAAGAATGTGTTTATTTTAGAGTTCAACGTGTGTGGTAAGTTTCATAGAAATCGGTTAAGTAGAACCAAGTGAATTGTTATAATACATTTTAACGGGCGCAGCCCCTCCCATTTTTTCAACTTTAAATTGTGTAATTACAGGAACCAAAGATGTTTGTTAGGTTTTGCAGCAAACCAATGCTTAAAATATCGTAAAATCAAGTTAAAAAAATTGTGGACGTATTCCGCCCACTTTTTTTAGAATTAGACCAATAAGAAGCTAAACCTAAAAATTTTACAATCAGTCACAAATGTACCGAGTTATGAAGCTACACACCTAAAAAATAGAGACGAGCTGTTAATCTCCTCCTTTTTTTGAAGTCGTTTAAAAACTCCCGTAAAAAGTATGAGGACAGGGATAAAATATTTAAAAAAATGTTAGGCCAACAATTTTACTATAAATCTTTAAACATACCTGAGTCCAAAACTTGACACATACAGCAAAAACTACCCAAACTCAAGACTGTCCAATACTATTCTCACAAATTGCCTTATGAGGTAATAAAAAATAAGAGAAATAAAAATGGGTAAAATCGTATGGCAAATTTCCCACTTTTAAGGGGGTTTTTAAGATTTGTTAAAATAGAGCCAAAAATTACCTTTGTGTGGGAGCTGTAATTTTCCCACAAAAAAAAAATTGCCGTAATATTTTGTATAATGCTATTAAACATAATCTACAGCTCCGATGTAAATAACACATAGTTTCATATACTGATATGCTGCATAAAAGCATAGAAACTTTAAGCCTTTAATTATAAAATTCCTTTGTGTCATTTTAAAACGCCCACAATCTCCTCAATCGGATTTCTTTGCCAAAATCCAGTAATTTTTATTCGTAGCCTACTGTAATAGGTTCAAGTTTCTTCACTTAATTTCACTCGTAATATAAAGTTTAAAAAAAAGCTTTCATAACACATTGATATTGAAAAAAGTACTAAATTCATCTTCTTCTGTTTCAGCCACGCAACAAGGAACAAGAACAAGAAGTCTTGAATTGGATTTTTGCAGTTTTGGGTGAAAAAGTACCAGCCGGCAACTACGAAGATATTCTGAAAGATGGCATTGTCCTGTGCAAGTTAATTAACAAAATGGCCCCCGGTTCAGTGAAGAAAATTCAAGAGCGTGGCACCAACTTCCAGTTGATGGAAAATATTCAAAGATTCCAAGCTGCCATTAAGAAATACGGCGTACCAGAGGAGGAGATTTTCCAAACTGCTGATCTCTTTGAGCGACGTAATATTCCACAAGTCACCTTGTGCCTGTATTCCTTGGGACGCACCGTAAGTTTTTTTCCATTAGAAGTTTAAAACGAAATTTAATATGTTTATTTTTCTTAGACCCAACACCATCCAGAATACAATGGCCCTACTCTGGGGCCCAAAATGGCTGAGAAAAATGAGCGCACATTCACCGAAGAACAATTGCGTGCTCACAATGCTGAGCTAAATTTGCAAATGGGCTTCAACAAGGGTGCCTCGCAGTCGGGCCATGGTGGTTTCGGCAACACTCGCCACATGTAAACTTTCACTGTCTATCTCATACATACGTACATACTGTTTAGTTTATTTTGTACTTAAGTTTTTGTTATGATTTTTCTATTGTCAGCTTAAGTTATCACGCATGCACACACAGTTTTTTAATTTAAAGGACTCGTATATTTTATTTGATTTCTGTTGATCAGGTTAATTAATTATGTGTTTCCATTCATCTAACTAATTTTCTATATTTGCGTGTGTTTGTCCTTTTTTTATTAAGAATAAATATGAAATAATGTAAAAGAAAAAATTATAAAAAATTTGATTTAACCTCTGTTTGAACTGGAATTATAAGGTTTAAAATTATTTCATTAAAAAGTATAATCATTACTTCCCCGTAATCAGTAAAAGTATCACTTTTTATTTCTGTGATTTTATAAAATTCATTATTTTAGTACATTCCAGTTATCAGTGAAATATTTATGGACAAAAATATTGACCTTCAAACTGAACTTTGAAAAGAAAACAGATTCGTTTTTAGTACATTAATGTTGATTTGACGCTGAGATGATTTTTATAGAAATTTTATTTAAACGTACATTTTAAAACCAAATTATTTTTTTTTGAATACGGAAGTACGTATTTATGGTTGGTAAGTACATAACATTTTTTTTCATTTTAGTTACCAAAGTATTTCCTGGAAGTTTTTGAGGCGGAGCTGATATTATGAAATAATTAAGCCTAAAAATATCATTTATAAATAGGATTCTTTTAAGCCAGTTTTTGAATAATATTTATAAAGCAATGCTTTATATATATTAAAAAGTTTCTTTAAAAAAAATATCCTTTTAGTTAAAACCTTTTTTGCATTTATGAGCATTTACTAGATTTTTTTTTTTGGAAATTGGAATTTTATTAGCACCATAAATAAATGACTTTCCAGGAAAATATAAAAACTATTAAGCACATCTCTTGCAGAATTTAATTTGTCTGCTAAAAAATATTAAATTTATGAAAAACATCTAAACAAAAATTTAATTTCAAAACTGTTTTACAAATGATATATTAAAAGTTTTACCTTCTAGAGTTTAAAAATATTTAATTTTGCTTACTAAATGTTTTTTATATCCTGCACCAAAAATGGTAGGGGTATAAGTATTAGTTTGGCAATCCATGTGCAACTTTTATAATAATTAAATGAACTACCATAGAGTATAATGATATTCTGAGTCCTTATGAATAGGAAAAGAAATAACGATATCTGTCTGTTCAACTGTCTGGACGTGAAAACGATGTTGGATTTGTTTGTGAACTCTGCCCTTTTTTATTTCATATGACAATATTCATGTATGTGAATACACTTTAAGACTTTTAAACGGTATATAAGATTCGATATAGCCTAATGTAGCACTCTTACTTGTTGTTGAATAAATTTTAAGCCGAATA
The DNA here is from genome assembly GCA_905220375.1 of Tachina fera. NCBI lineage: Eukaryota > Metazoa > Arthropoda > Insecta > Diptera > Tachinidae > Tachina > Tachina fera. Next base: position 187,125,313 of record LR999963.1, read on the forward strand.
GTTTTAAAATTTAATGTCAAGATAAAAATTTCTTATTCAAGAACTGTTTTTTGATTCAGTATGTTTGTTATAAAATTTTTGCGGGTGCAAAATTAAAAAAAAAAATTTACCGTACGATATTAGAAAACAACAAGTAAGAGTGCTATATTCGGCTGTGCCGAATCTTATATACCCTTTACCAAAGTGCGTTTATGTAGTATAGAGATACATGCATAAGCACAGAGATATGTATGTAGATATTAATTTTGTGAAAAAATTCATAATTTTTGCTCTAGTGCAATTTTTAATAAGTGACCTCTCGGTATTTTTCGATTAAATATGTCTTTTTAAATATAAAAAATACAAGTTTTCAGAAGAGCAAAAAAGAAACGGTTCATCTCTTTATACTTCGGTGTTTGGATGAAAGTTCATATGCAATTTTTAAGGAATTGATCACAGATATATATATTAGTAGTAAGTTTAATTATGAAGCGTATTTATTGAGACACGAGTTTGGTGCATTAAGAGTAATTTTAATTATTGATACTTGTTCAATAAGTTACTCGTTTGTTGCACTTATAGCTAAACAAAAAAATCCGAGATTCGATATAATGTTCGCTTAAGCTTCGAACTTCGAAAATAGTTTTAGTATTGTACCTCCATACCAAGTAAACTATGTAACTTGTTTTATTTAATAATCTTTGACTTTGCAAAATTGTTAATTTCCTCAATTTAAACATCCCATTGGAAAAGGTATATATAGTGGTATTATGTAAACGTTTATTCCTAAACAGTTTTTTTGGATTTCTTGAGCTCAAAGGAACGGTTTCAGGGAAATGAAACAGAACATGTTCTTTATTTAACTTTATAGTTAGGACTGTAATTTAGCGATACATTTTATTTCCGTCTCTATTTACTAAGAATAAATTCAGTAAAGTGCGACTCACGGCTTATCAATCGGAAGGCTTAAATCAAATTTATGTAGAAGGCAATCATGAATAAAATTCCGCGAGAAATTTTTCCCGGGGAAAAATTCCAAATAATAGCAAGTAATAGGGAAACAAATTCTAATTTGAAAAATTAAAAATTTCTCGAGAAATGTTATTCATAATTGCCTTGATAGTCTAAAATATGTTTCTATGGCTTAATAAATAATTTTCGAAGCTATTTTTTATGACAGCAATAACTGCAATATTCAAACTATTTCAAAATAAATAATGTTACAATTCAATAATTCACGTATTTTTCTAAAAACAGACTGGGTTAAAACTTTTTTTCAAATGCTTAAACAAATCGGCGTTAAGCCGTTCAGCGGCCGCCGCCGAAAATATTTGTCTTTCGGCCGCCGCCGAAATTTTTTTTATTTGGACCTTAGATCTCTTCGTAAGTCTTATAGATCTCTATGAGAGAGATTAAAATATATTTTTGTTCTAAGATCTTTGGCTCTTCCTAATGAAGGAACAGTTGCTATTCAAAATATATGTATAGCATGTACATTGAAGGAGCTAATTTTTTAAGGTTTTTTTTTTTTTGGGGGGGGGATGGCGGCATTAAACCTGCTGATTTTCATAAATAATATAAAAAGAGATTGTTATAGGCAATTTGTAATAATTCTAGGGGGGTAAAATCAGTTCAAGAGGGGCGATGACCCCAATAATGTCCTTTCTACGTCTTTAAGTATGTAGATTTATCTATTTATGTACTGCGTAGTATATACTCATATATACAGATGTGAGAAAACATGTAAACAAATACAAACATTTACGCATTCAGACATCGCAAAGTTTATTGGCATACTGATTTAATATTGACAACAGCAACCTAACCCCAGGTGAATATTTGAAAAATTTTATTTGTGTTTCTTTCAGAAAATGCATATATTATGTTTAAGGTTATTGTATTTGTATTTAAGCAAAAGCGTTTTGAATGTAAATAAAAACAAAAAAAGAAGTACCTATAAATAATAAGAATACACATACATACACAGGAGAGACAAGGGACAACTTTGCATATACCAGCAAGCTTTCACAATTTCAAAATCATACATGCTAAACTAATATTCAGGCTGAACACATTTGACGTCATCTTTCTGAAACGAAATAAAAAGAAAAACTTTATATCAACAAGTCCATGAAAAACGTTAGTTTTAAAATTATAACATTAAGGGGAATAAGCCTGATTGAATGAACAAATTTTTAGTTTTGGTGCATATTATATGTTTATACTTTATTTTCAAGGACTCTTTTCATAATATTAGTTTTTCACAGATTTTCTGAATTTAATGTCTTCTATGTATATTTTATTTAATAATTTTTCTGCAAGTTAGAAAATGTTTGCTGGGTATATATACACACAAAACTAATATTGATGAAAACATATTAAAACTTACACGCGCTTGTGTGTATTTTTATATGAATATAAATTGGATGTAAACGAGACAAATAATCACGCAATCCATAGAAAACATTAGCAACAGCAGATACGTACGAGTAAATACAAAGTGCACAAGTAAATTTGAACTCATATGGAAATGGAAACTATCAGCAGGTGGAGTATGTGGCAAATATTTTATTTTTTTTCTAAAAAACAACAATAAATTAAATATAGAAAAATTGGAAAAGCTTAAGCTAATATGATTTGTTTTCACGACTAATTTCCGTTTAAATTTGTTTTGTTATGTAAACTGATTATAACGCTTTTATAGGAAAATTTATTTTCAATGGGTAACTAAAAATACATACAGACTTGTGCTATGTTTTACAAATAAGGGCAAATATTTTAACCTTTAAAAATAAAGGAAAAGTCCTATATTACACTTTGCAAGTCTTATTGCTTAGCTGATTAGTTTCAAAGAAAGAGAGAGGAGGGGAACAGAACCATTCATATTCCCCTCATCTCTCTCCTAGCAAACTAATCAGTTTAGCAATAAGACTTGCATAGTGTAAATTAGGACAAACATTTCAGGGTTGTTGTGAAGGCAAAATTTAATATTAATTGGCGTTGTCGAATTTTGGAGTGTATGATTTCTTAAATGACTTTTTAAAATTGGTTTTTGACTTAATTTTATTTTGCCATAACCGCCAAAAAAATGTTAAGACACATAATTTTAGAATTTATTTTTTGAACAAAATCGTTTATTTGCGATCGTAAATAATCGGTTTAAATAAAAAAAAAGCCAAAAAAATACGATGTCCAAAATATCTGTTGGTTCTGCGTTTTTTTGTGGCAGTTATGGCACTATATCCCCAGATTTAGCTCCCTCGGATTATTCTGTTTCCCAAGAGAAAAATCAAAAAATAGCTTGGTGGGGAAAAGTTTAGTTTAAACAAAAAAGCTGGAGTCCGCGGTGGAAGGCCATTTTTATTATAAACAAGGCATCGAATACAGGAAATAATAATTAACGAACACACACCGCAGATGTGATTCTATTGGAGAATTTGCCATTTGGAATTAAAAATAATTTGAGTTTCTATTTCGAATGCAATACTCTCTCTTTTCTTAGTATACATACCACGAGTTTTAATAAAAAATACTAATCAGTTATTTTGAAGTATCCCCTTCCCGTAAAGGGTTAATTAATATGTTTTACTCACAATTTAAAATAATGCACGCGTTTTCATATTAGCTGAAGTACTTTAGAAATTACTTAGAGCATAAGGGACTGATGTTTTTGTAAATTGCTGTTGTTATATAAATTTTATTTAATTTTACAAATTCTTTTTAATACAACGAATGGTCATTCATTTAGCTGACTTTACCAAAAACAAACACATTTACTCTACTACAGTCACTCGTTTACTCAGTCATTTATTATTAATGTTTTTATTTTATTATAGATTTATTTATCTTCAGGAGCGTAGTGCACAAAAGAACAGTAGCCCTGACGCTTAAGAGCATCCCAGCAAAAAATTACTCATTACCATCAGAACTACTTTTCTGATTACCAAATTTCATTACTCGCTTACAAATCACATTACCTAAAACTTAAAAAAATTACGTACAATTTGCTAAATGACGAGAATGATATTTTTAGATTAAATAAATTACATGAACAAGTTACCAAGTAAAAAAAGTAAGTACTTCTCAAGAACCGATTATTTGAGTTTCACGCCTTGTTAAAATCATTAAATTGGTAATCCACTAGGGAAGAGCTTCCACCAAAAATGCTTAATTCGAAACCCGAATAGCTTTTTTGAAATTTTTTGCTGGGATGTGATGGCACAAATAAGCAACAAGATTTAGTACGTTTTTATTTGAAAATACTTTCAAGTTGTTGTTCTGAATTCAGTAAATTATTTTCTTACAAAATAGTTGTTGTCTTTGATAATTAAAAATAAAAATATTATTGCCATGTTTTAAAAGCATAAAAATTAAATTAAAGTATTATACAATAGTTTGAAAATAATATCAAAAAATATGTGTTGGATATAGTGTTTGGAACATAATCATAAAGCAAATACACAAACCTTCTAGCATAGACAATAAATAATAATTGTTTTAAAGAATCACAACTCCGAGGTTTTTTCGTCCATAGACAAGACGATACAATCGTCGAACAATATTAGGGCCTAATTAGTGCCTTGAGTTGGATAATTGTGGCTAATATAAGTGGGCTTTTAATTGGAAAAAGTGACAACGCTGGGCTTAACTATTACTGCTATATTGGCAACATTGCAACAGTAAAACAAATACATAGAAATGAATAAATAAATACGTATTAATGCCAACTTAAAATAACAATTTATTGCTAACAAAGTTGACATTGACAATTGCTGACTTAAAGTGTGTCTGTTCATGCATGTGTGTCTTTGTGTGTGTGTGTGTGTGTGTGTGCTTGGCTGCAAAACAACAATATTTTGTTTCTGTGTTACTCTTTGATGTCAGATGATGTTTATATTCGTACGATAACATGCTTACTAACATCTGTACAAATTGTAAAGAATTGTAATTTTTGTTGTGGTTGCATACATATATATTTTATTTGTAATTGCGATATATTTATAATATATTTGAGTTGATTTAAAGTGAAGCTAAAACAAACTAATTTATATTGCAAAAATATTAAATTGTTTTATTTTAATTTTTTTTCTCCATAAAATAAACGAAAACCATTCAAATATGGTTGCTTACATAAATACGTGTAATGACCCAGTAAAAAATTTCGGGTTTGGAATTAAGCTTTTGGTGGAAGCTTACTGGATCATCAACTTAATGATTTTAACAAGGCGTGAGACTAAAATAATCGATTCTTGAATAGAAGTTACTTTTTTTATTTGGCAACTTGTTCATACTTAATTTAAAAAAATCATTCGCCTCATTTAGAAACTTGTACATCAGTTTTCTTTTTATATCTTAGGTAATGTATTTTGTAAGCCAGTAATGAAATTTAGTAATCAGAAAAGTAAGTCAAATAGTTCTGATGGTAATGAGTAATTTTTTGCTGGGTATGTATGTACATACATATGTGTGTATTTATTTATGTATGTATATGATATTTATATAAATGTTTTTAAATATTTCTAATACATGCTGGAAAATAAAATGATGTTCATGTATTGGTATTATTTCGCCACATGCTCATTTAATATAAAGGACTTATGGTTTTATCATTTGTAGCGTTTGAAGTTGTTTTAATGTTTTATATTTTTTATTTTCAGATTTTCATTGAAAATGTGCGTGTTTATTTTGTACTTTGGTTTAAGTTTATGTTTTTAGTATTCGGCATGTGTTTATGACATCGACATTAAAGGCAATTAATATTTTGTGGCAAAGTTTGGTTGCTAAAAATAAAACTACACCGAAAAAAAATTTTAGAATTTTGTTTTCACACAAATTCAATAAGTAGTTTAATGTGATTTATTTAGTCGAAAAAGAAACACCAATAAATTTTTCTTTTAAGTAGATGTGCACCTTTAATTATGAAATTGGGCTAATCAATATATTTCTCTGGTCGAGTTATTTAATAGATTACATTTGAACAAATTAAAAAATATTTTTATATTATGCAGCATTTTAATTTAGAGTTGTTTTCGTCTCGATTTATATAAATTTATTTAATAATTTTTAAATATTTAGTGAGTTGTTTCAAAGATTTATTTGATATTTCGAAGTAAGAATGACTTAGACAGACTTTAGGGGCACATGTGTTGCTTAATTAAACAAAACTTCCTCCATGTGCCATTTTTATATATAAAAAAAATCTGATTTTATTGAGCCAATTCTTTTGAAAAGTAAATTTCACTGAATTCCATCAAACATTTTTTTAGAACAAAAAGGCTATAAAATGTTTTTAAATAATTAGTCGGTTTAATTAAAAATTCTGCACGAAAATTATTCAAGATAATTAGTTCTTTTCATATAAATTGTTTACGGTGTGTAGAAACAGCAGATTTTTTGTGTAACTTTCTCTTGGTTTACTATGAGGCTTTATTTTTTTTCTGTGTACTTGTATACACACATGCACAATGAACTTTCTAGACTGCGATTATGAATCAAATGTAGTTTTTGGTAAAATAATTTACTTTATATTATTTTGTATAAAATGTAATCAGTTTTAGCAATTATTAAACATGATTTTCGTTTTCATACATAACCATTGGAATTCTAAACATCAAAATGAAACTGCAATTTATAAAACTAAAATCAATTAAAAAAAATAATACAAAATAAATGATAATAAATGGTATTGTATTATGCACTGTGGGGCGAAAGCAACAAAAAAGTAGTAAATAAGTTCAAAAGCTTTGAATTACTAGAAAATATATCACAAATATTCTGAAGGCTTTTTCCACTAAAAAAATAAGTTATTTCATTATTTTCAAACAAAATTGATATTAATAAAATTTTAAGAATGTATAAAGCTTAACCTAGTTACTTTTTAATGATAACTGTTATTTAAGATATTTTTAATATAATACAAGCTACACAAGTTGCAATCATTAATATAATTTTAGCGGGTTTGCAAAATTACAAATTAATTCAGAATCACGTAAAAATGTTTGTTGTGTAGTTTTTGTTTAAGTTTTTTGAGCTTGTTTTTTTTGTGTGTATAATTCTCAAACGTATTGTGTGAGTTTTTCTATAAACATAAGAAGTTTTTTAGCTTTTCTCAAAACAATTTTTTTTTTAATTTCTTTAAATAACATAACACAATTTTTTTTTTAAATAAGAAACACAACATACAAATTGATTAACTTGTCTACTTAAAACACCCAGGGTCTATGGTGGGAATTGAACCCAAGACCTCTAGACTGAGAGGCTAGCATGGCTCCCACTGAGCTACACAAAAACAAAAATTATATATTTTTTAAATAACTACTTCGTTGAGAACTTTGTTCCCATCCCATGTTACACTTCATCAATTACTTAGTTGATTCTCCATATTTCTTGTAGTGATTTTTTATGAACAAATTAATTTTATTGTGCAACATAATGTATATACAATCCCTTTACTGCATTAACATTTTTATTTATATAATAACTTTTATTATTAACATAAATATAATTTAATTATTTTATTTAACATATTGATAGAAAATAGGGTGTGCATAAGTTAATTTCATATTCATGCATATAATAATAAATTGAAAATAAATTTTCCCCTTTTTATATGTTAATTTTTATAGTAAATTATAATTCAGTGCAATGTATTTTTTTCTTTCTTTCTTTAAAATGAGCACGTAACTAACAATATTACAAAAATTAACTTCTGTGGAAATTGCTAAAGCTAATTACATGTGTAGTGAGAATAAATTTGTTACGAATATAGATACATGTAATGCCATTTTGATTAAGCATTTCCTACAGTGGTATATAAAAGTATTCGCACGCTTGCATCAATTAAAAAAAATTAATTGGTTTATATGTGGAAAAATATAAAAGCTTTTGCATTGTATATTAAAGCAGCCCAGAGATATGTTAGATCTTGGTTTTTTTGTAACACAACTTGTGCTGTTCACTCTTTCTTAAACTTATATGATATTAATGCATAAATTACTTGGTATTTCTATTTAATCATAATAAAATGCAATTATTTGCAAAATTAAACTTGGAATAAGTCATCAAAGTGCGCAAAAAAATATATATATTTTATTTGTACTGTGAACTCAAGCAAAATTTAATTTTAAATAATATATAAAAAAAGCACCGCAAATATCAATGCTGACTGAACTTGCAAAATTGTTTGTTTTTTTTCATGAAAATTCGTTCATTTCCTAATAAGAGATGCACGGCTTTTCCAGAATGAAAATTGTTCGCAACCTTCGATTTTAAACATAATTCTGTTGACAACACAAGAAGCAAAGACAAGGTTTTCACTTATTTAAAACAGGTATCTTAGGCACTTAAACTATAACATTAAAAGACCGAAATATGATTCAAAAAAATTAAGTATGCACATATTTTATTTAATTTTTTTTCTAACAAACATTTATGGCCTGTTTCCCACCTGCGAAAGAAAACGTTTGACTTACAATTTAAATTGAAAACAAAATCAAATTTTCATATTTTATTGTTGTTTTCAATATAAATTGTAAGTCGAACGTTTTCTTTCACAGATGAAAAACAGGCCATTAATATTCATTTGCATACATTCTTATGTTAACCTACACACAAAAAAAAAATACAAATTTAATTTAAAAAAATTACAATTTAATTTACAAATTCGCCATGCAAACATTTTTTCAGCTTTTTAACTCTGCACTCATCGTTGGTTTTGACGATTCTAAAATATGTTATATAGTCAATTAATAAATAAGAAAAAATAGTTCAAGTTATTTAATTTTATAAATCAAAAAAATTTCACTTTTCCAGCTCTGCATTTATCCCTCCTTTTAGTGATTTTTAATACAAATCGATTTGATTTTGAACATGTAATATGTCCAGTTAATAAATAAAAAAAAATAGTTCTAGTTATCTAGTTTTGCGTACTAACAAATTTCAGTTTTCCAACTCTGCACCCATCTTTAGAATTAGTACTTTTCAATACTTATTAATTTTTTTTTAATTTTTAGCATGTTCAATTATTTAACAAGATAAAATTGTTCTAGTTGTTCAATTCTATGTATTAAAAACTATTCAGTTTTCCAACTCTGCACCCATTTTTAGTTTTGGTGGTTTTCAGTTTTAATTTTTTTTTAAACATGTCATATGTACAATTAATAAAGAAGAAGAAATAGTTATATAGTTATTAAATTTAATGTATTAAAAAATTCCGTTTTCCGACCCTGCACCCATCTTTTGATTTACTGATTTTAAATACAAATATATTTCTTTAAGAAATTTGTAATCTATTCAATTAATAAAGAAGAAAAAAAAAATAGTTCTAGTTATTTAGTTTTTTATGCTCCAAATAAAACCCCTTTCCAACCCTGTACCCATTTTTGGTTTTTGGTGATTTTCAATACCAATTGATTTTTTTTTTCTAAAAAATGTAATTAACAAAAAAGGAAACACATTTTAGTTATTTAGTTTTATGAACTAAACAAAATTCAGTTTTCCAACCCTGTTACTGTTAATTTTCTGATTTTTGGTATGAATCTATTATGGCACAGCAGTCTGAAGTTTCTAGCTATTCTGGGACATTGGAAAATCAATTTCACGTGCTAATAGACCGTCAGACCGGCTAAAGCACATCGCTTCTTTGACTTTCCTTTTTAGGTGGACTCAGAATATATATACAAATCGCTCATTTACTTAAACAAAGTCATAACTCAAATAATTTTCATATCTTTCTTCGTTTGTTGTGTAAAATTTTGCATAAGCAAATCTAAAATAGTCTGTTTCAGTGTATTACCTTTGAAAGACAAGTCTGAACTTTTATTTTGTAATAAAGTCATGTAAAAAAAAGTTAAACATTTTCTTATTTTTTAAAACTAAGCAACTAAACTACTTCTAAACATCCCACCCGTGACGATGAAATCAGGCATATCTTCCTTCGTTTGTTGTGTAAAAATTTCATACTAATATATTGTTTACTCTTTTGCCATTAAGTTTTGTGTAAATTAAAAACTTCAAACTCGTTTTCTGGCAAACTGTTTTAGTTATGACATTTTTTTTAATTTAATCTTTCAAATGAGTTTCTATTTAAATGGAAATTTAATTCACTTCTCTAGAAATAAAGGCAATTTTATAACAAATGTAGCGATTCATGATATATTTTTATTCAACAAAACATCTGGTTTTTAATTTCTTCGATATTAATTTTTTTTATTATAAAACATCTTTAATTTTTCACAACTTTACTTTTGCAAAGACGTGCAAAACACCAAATGTGCTCAAAATTCGTTGCGTAAGTAATCCGTCACGTACTTACCTTCTTAGAGTTTCGTCCAGGGATTATAAATAATTTATACAAATAGAATTAAATAGAAATATATACATACATACACATAGGCATATATGAATAAAGTCATTTATTATTTTTCCTATTTACTCTAAACAAAAAAAAAATATCAAGGAATTTTTATTATCGAAACAACATTTCAAAATTACCCAGCAATCATTTGTTTTGTTTGCAACTAAACAGAAAAACAATTGCTTAATTCACATCAATTTGAATCGTGTACTTGTGTATCAAATATACTTTTTGTTTTTTAATTTTGAACACCCTCTGTGTAGTGTAGTAATGTATTTTGTATTTTTAATGAAAAAATAAGAACAAGCTACATACAAATTCTCTCAGAGAGAGCCTCTCTATGAATACAACATTTTAAAAACATATGAAATAAAAGTGTAATAGGGTATTTCATTTTTATATGAAAATTTCATACAATAAATGTTAAACTCATGTATTTAATATGATAATACAATCGATACAGAGATACAAGAGGTTTTGTGAATTAAGGAAATGTATTTCCAGTCAAATATGCTTTAAAAAAATATTTTTATTAGAGAGGTAATGATTTATTGATATTACTTAATTTAATTGCAAGAATTCATATTTGTCCTCCGCTTTACTGGAAATAACCAAAACACAATTTTTTTTCAGTTGTCCAATTTTTTCTCTAAAACGTAGTTCGGATTACTGAAATTATTACATATAATAGAAAAATACAATAAAGTACGTAAGAGAACAAAGAACAAATACATTTTGCCATTTAATTTTAACAGACAAAACATGCGCAATTTTTTCAGTCTTAAGTTATGCAATCAACTTGTTGTTTATCATTGTTTATTTTTTCACTGAAGCGAAGTAATTTTCATACAAAACGTAGTTATGGGCTTGCTTTTGGTTTTCAGTTATACGATATTTTCAGTAAAGCGATGTTTTGCTAAAGCGAAGTGAATAAAACTAGCTGCGTTTAAAATCAATGCTGGGATTTGTATCGCTTTCAGTAATCCGTATTTTCAGTAAAGCGTGTTGCGCTAAATCAGATTCAACGTAAATAAACGGCTCTAATTAATTGCATATCGAGTCTTATTATTTTTGATTTCAGCGACAAAAATTAAAGTTTTCAGGAGAAAGCTTTTTCTCAAATACAAGTATTACGATACAATTTAACAGGTTTGAACAATTTTGCCATTTTGATAATTTTTAACTATGGGTAGGATCATCAAATGTTAATTTTAATAAAAAGTTACTTTTTTTACTACATGTTGCTTATTATATTGGTATTTATATATATATGATAAGCAGAAGTAAAATTCAGGCAAATCTTGGTAGCTCATGATAAATATTAATTATTTTGCAGAAAAGCGCGGCTTTAAGACACACTTGCAAAACACCCACTACCCGCCTAAGACGGCACCACGTTACAACAAAATTGTTTTCAACTATTATATATAATTGTTCAAACATGCTTATTTTTACCCATACATAGATATGTATGTATATTTATTCGATATCCAAACATTATTACTATAGTTTACAAAAATTCTTAACACGTAAAGTGTGAGTGGTTAGAGCTTAAAGTTTCCAAAGATTTATGTCTGTACACAATACAAGTTTGAAATATCAATTTAAGCAAACCCCAGTGGAAAAAACTGCGTGACTTTTAAAAAAAGAAGCCTTTTCTCAGGCCTTTTTACTTACAGCTTATTTAAGATACGATACACATTCATACTAGATTTGTACGGAAATCTGTTTATAATGTCTTTTTACTCTCAAAACTTATAGCGTTAACTTTGACTACGACCGTTTGAATTTTAAGAAGCAGAAGTAGGAGCAACAGGTTGTGGTTGCCATAATATTTTTTTTGGAAACTGAAATTTTAGAAGAAAAAACTGATTTTCTTTAGTATTTTTTATGTATAAATAGAGGGTTGTGGTCAAGTTTATGTTTATACCTGATATATTTTAATCATGACTTGATTATGTTTGTCAAGGTGTTATGATTTACCATCTCGAAACCCTCATCGGCATCAGTTAGGAAAATATGGTTCTACAAACTTATAAATTTTTTAATTAATTGAAAGAGAAGTACTTCAGTTGCACTATGGGATATTTTGCATTAAAGTACAAAGGCAAATTATTTTTTCTGAATCAACCCGAAGATGTAAGTGGATCAAAAAATCAATAAATGAGGTAACTAAAATTTTTGCTTCAGTTTTTTAAGATTTTGTTTTATTTGAACTGCACAATGATTTATTTATTTAATACACTTGCTTAGCCGAAATGAAATGTTGGTTTTTTCTGTGAATTATTAAAATTTACCTCAGAGAATTTATTTATTTATTTATTTGTTTATTAATATCAATACAAAAAATTTGTATGGCTTCAAATTGTATGGCGTCTACCTTTAAATTGTTATACTTATATTTCATCGTGTCATTCTATAAGAGATCTAACTATTTTAATGAAGTGTGAAACTTAATTTTCTTCTTCAACAAGACAAGGCAAACTTATATTAACACAGGAAGTCCTACATCCGTATGAACTCAGGCTGCAAACAACAGGACACAATTCCATATAGAAAAACACAACTTTCGTGCGAATTTCCTCTTGCTGTTTGAAAAAGAAATACTAAACCTTAGCACTGCAGAATGGTTAAAACTATTGATTCAGATATCGGAATTAAAATAACAAAATTGAGAGTAAAAATTAAAAACTGGATAATTTATAGAAAAACTTATCTTTTAAGCAAAAAACTGTTTAAGTCAGAGGAAACTACACATTTGTTAAACGCTGTTGGGAAGTCAAAAAATAAAAAGTTCAAAAATCTATTTCTATTGCAGTTTTTTTTAACACTCTTCAGAAAAGCTTATTTCCGCTAAATATGGCCTTATCAAAGGCCCTTTTAGTAATTATTTTAACCCTACTATGCTTTACCATGCTTTCGCAATAATAATCACGCACATGCATGCCATTTATGTTGTACATTTACGCAGAAAAAGAAAACAAACGCTGCTTATAGTGTTAGTAACACCGTTAACAGAAACGTTAATGTAAATAAATAGTGGAACAATAATATTCATTGTTAGGTTTAGTATTGCAATAGAACAAATTCATTTACTCACACACACACACACACACAGCCATACACTATTTAAGCCAAATTACAATGAAAATACTATAAAAATACAAAAGAAAAGAAAAGTGTATTAAAACAAAACTGTTTGTATGTTTTCTTTTGTATTGTGAGTTCTTAACAGTTGAGTTTAGCAACAAAACACTCGCATAACTATACACACACAAACACACACACACATATATCTACATATCTCTATGTATATGCAAACACAAACACACATTGTTAGACTCAATAAATGAATGGTTGGTAACTTTAACTACGTTTATACGCGCACTATTTGCAACTAAAACAACTCACTGTTTATACGGTATAGAAAACGTAGAAAAACTTGATAGCACATTTAGGAAAACTTACTTACTTGTTGACAAAAATATCAAATAACTATTTGTTTTAATTGCCATTATTTGCTTCTATCAATGCTTTTTTTTGCAATATTTATTAATTTATTATTTTTATATCATACATTTCAAAGCGTGGCAACCTCATTTTATTTGCAAATAGTGCATTAATTAGCAACTGTTTTTGCAAATAAAATATTAATTTGCCATTTATGCGGCAAAATTCTCTATTTGCAATATTTTTATTTGCGAATAAGTTTGGCCGTATAAACGTAGTATTTGTTTCATGCATCTGAAGTAAATGAAAATCAAACTAAACTGTAGCGAATTTATTTCAATTCCATATATTTTAATAGTGAAAGCCATTGACTTTTATAACCTTTTAACACACACATTTTCTTACACAGAAACAAGTATTTTAAAAAGAAATTAACTAATAAGTATGTATGCTTATTTGTATGTGTAAATCTATATGTTAAAAAAAATTAATAAGCTTCTGTTTGTTGCTTTCATGTTTGCTGGGAATCTGATGGATTTGGTTTTATATTTTTCACAGCTCTAACGAGAAATTTTTCGACAATGAAAATTTGTTGAGTCTGTAATAGTTACAACGTTGGCTACAAAACCGAAGATTGCGAATTCGAGCCTGGTCCCCAACAGCCATTAAAAACAACACTACGCATTTTCCTGCTAAGCATTAGTGTCCCTTTGTATCAGTTGTTGTAGGAAAGTTCATGTGATGAAGGCATAGACACTGGTCACTGAAGTACTACTGCTTCAGCATATACTAATCCTAATATAACATCAGAGCGTCCTTGTATTTTGCAGCACAATAATCGGCGAAGTAAAATAATCAATAAAATGACTACTAACCATAGTTTTGAAAATTTAGTACGCCTCATTGACACCAGAGGTGCTGCAACTCTGCATTATTAGAAACGTGCAAAAAGCAGAGTTGTGAAATACAGAAGCTTTCAAATATTTCCCCCTTCACCACCTGTCTTCTCTATCAATATACATTTCCTAAAGAAAGTTACACCTAGCAATACTAGTAGGCACTAATTGCATAAATGTTACTTCTCTTTAAAAAAAAACAGGAACTGATGTTACTTCTCTTTAAAAAAAAACAGGAACTGAAGATGGTTAATACAAACGACTTTTTTATTAACACAATACAAGTAGCAACAGTTTTTTATTGAATTGAAAAAAGAATGTCAATTGAAAAGTTATTTAATCGGCAGTAATGAGTGATTTATCTAACAAAATATAGAAAGGCACTAACTATATTTTATTTTGCTTTAACATTTATATTTTATTTTAAATTTAGTGATTTGTATATTTCGATAGAAGAACATCTAATGTATAGAAAAATATAAAAATTTCGATTTCAATAAAATAATGAGGTGAGGCTTTTCTGCATTACGGTAACGATATGTATTGTACACATGCAAATTTTTTTAAAATATCAAGTTCTATTGTAAATAAGCTAAAATTCGATCGATCTATGAAATGAAAATTTTTTTTAAGTGCTAAAATGTTATTGTGTTTTTTAAAAAGTTAAATTAAAAAATTATGTAAATAAAATATTTTTTTAATTTAATTTAAAATACATATGTGTATGTATTTTTTTTTTAATTTTATATATTTGTAAAGCACAAGATGCTTTGGAAGTTGAAGAATGCTGCCATATCTTAATAGTACTTTATTATTGTTTCCTCTCGTTTTTAAATATTAATTGCATTTCTTTATTTTAATTTTCGTTTTTGTAGTAAAAAAAAATATTAAGATAATAAAAAAATAATATTTTACTACAATAGATATATCCGATCAACTTTGACTGGCACATCCATTAAATATGATTTTTCAGTTGTAGTGGTTATGTTAGTCAAGATTTATTAGTTGGCATCGGTAGATATATCCATCACGTATCATCAGTCCAGCGAGACTAATATTTATACTATTATTTATAACTGGAAGGCACTAGAGTGAGCATTTCGAATAAATGTTTTATAGTAGACAGAATTCACTACTTATAGAAAGAATACAAAACTTTCCATCACATTTATGCGAAGGAAACTTTGTTCTGCGCATTGATTGATATATCTTTCACCACTACCGATCAAGTGACCGGTAAATTGATTGTCATTGTTCTTGCCGGATAATTTATAAGAAATAATTTTATCTTATTTAATATAATTTTACACAACCAGTTAGCACTTCCTTTCGTCAATTTCAAAATAGCGAAGCACGCCGGGTGGCTGCTACTTATAAATAAATATAACTCCATTTGTGTGTACGAGTATGTGTGCGTTTACTTTTATCTGCAATATGTATTAAAAATAAGGAGTCTAACATTTATAGCGTTTTAGCTTCGTACTATATTGATTACATTGATTTTGCATTGTGGCCTCGTTTTTGTGTTTAAATTTCAAACATTATACAAACATTAGTTTTTTTTTAAATGGAATAAATTACATACACATTTCTAACAATTGCAGGCAACAGACATGTACTTATGCAAAATACTTGTAATATTTTTACAATGAAGGATAAAAGTTATCAGTATTAAATTTAGATTCTTACTGTCTTGTTCTTAAAAAAAATTAGTAAAATATGAGAAATAAAACTAACTAATATTTAATATATTATTCAATAGAAATAATCAATAAAGGGTTTATAAGACAAAACTTATATGAAAAACTATTTTATAAATTTCATATAAATCAAAAATATTTTTTAATGCACAATTGCTTTAATGTTTTGTGTAATGTTCAATGTAATTTGAGTATAAAGTAAAAGCAGAATTGAAAGATTGGTCGAAAATAAAAAAGAAAATTTTTCGAATAGAAAAAAATTACGAATATTTTTTTTAACCATGGAAATTTGATACCCAGAACTACAATTAAGAAATATTTTATCTGTCATGTTGTCATAATTCTATTATAAATGAAATTTATTTGATGCTGATTAAACATTGTCTAAATAAATTTTATTATCCCTCTAACAAATCGTTAGTAGACTTCAGCCACCCATTTTGATAAGAAGGTTTTGACTATTCAAAGTCAAAGTATACTAACGATTTGTTAGAGTGATAATGAAATGCATATAGACAATGTTCTTTGCAGTGCTCACTGTAATTGGGATATTTATTAAAAGCAGAATTGAAAGATTGGTCGAAAAAATTAAGAAAATTTAGCATATTTGATCTCTCCCTATCGAATGAATATATAATTCTATTATGAATGTTTCGAATAGAAAAGAATTACGAATATCTTTTGGATACCCAAAACTACAATAACGAAATTTGTTTTGTGTCATATTTTCATAATTATATTATAAGTGAAATTTCTTTGCGAGTTGCTAAGCATTGTCTATAAACATTTCATTGTCGCTCTAAGAAATCGTCAGTAGAATTCAGCCAGCCATTTTGATAAGAGGTTTTTGACTATTCAAAATGTGTGGTTGAAGTGTACTGACGATTTTTTAGAGCGACAATGAAATGCATATAGACAATGCTTAACCACTAGCAAATAAATTCCAGAACTATAATATAATATAAATCTAAGTAATTCTGGCTAACTAAAATGCTCTTTAAAGATTTTGTGACCTTGTTACGATTAACACATTTATAAGCCCAAAAAACTTAAAGCCTATTTTATATCTGCTTAAATTATGAAAAAAAAATTCTCTACATTTCCGCTATTATCTGCCACCTAATCTTGTCTTCAACTGTAATCGCATGAAAAATTAAACTTTACATGTTTTTACTTGTGGTTGTGTTTGTGTGAATGATACTCATGCACTACTCGTGAACACAATAACATACATCAATATCCACCACAAAGCCGTTCGTATTACACACGCAAACATACACACACACATACATATTAAGTTGCTACAGGTATTAAAAGAGTTTAAGTACAAGTTTAACCTCAATACTAATTTTAGACAAGATAAATTCCACTCGTAAACGTATGAAGGCATTTGTATGCAAGAACTTGTTCAAGTATGAGTATCTGTGGCTGCATGAGTAGTAAGCGTATGTTTATTCTTCATTATCAATTTAATCAGCACAAATCTACGAATTGAATGAAAAAGGACTTATGTCTTAAATCAATTATTAAATATTTTTGTGTTTTTTTTATATTAAAAAAGTTGTTTGTATATACAGAACGGTGTCTGCGGTGCCTGCCATTTTCTGTGGCATTGAGAAAACTTAAATAATACTTTTAAAGGAACTATCAGGGAATTGCTGAAAGTATTTAACGCGTGGTATTTCTTTGTAGAGCAGAAAACTAAGAAGGTTTTTCCACATGCAAAGTTTAGATTGCAAAGTCTTGAAGAAGGAAGCTTTCATTATATTCCTATATTTCACCTAGAAACGTAAGAGTTTTGCAAATAAAATTTGAGTGTGGACAAGCCATCTAAATAATAGAACTATCAACTCAAAACTGGGAAGTAAAAATTGGAGGAAAAAAGTGACTACAGGTACTCATAAGAGGAAAACTATAATTTATTCTCTGGGTAGTAGTATTTGGTATTTTTGGGAATGATGGTCATTAGATAGTTGCCTATATAGACAATAATGTGATAATGAAAGTTGTTTATAAATTTCTTCTTACTATCAGTGAAATCATGCAAGCATCACTAAGCGATCTGCTTTCTTAGGTGAGTAGGAAAGAACTGCTAAGAAGTACAGATAAGAAAGAAGAGACTGGAATTAAAACCATTTAAAAAGGAGCTTCTTCTTTTTTACTACGGAGCAATAGAAAGCTTTGAAGAGCAGAAATGAAGCTAGCAAAAGAGGAAAAATACTTGGAAGTTTACATTGATGTTAAGTTATTTTTGAAAAAGAATACTTAGAAGAGACTTAAAGAATGACTTACGGTCTACTACGCATGCAGAAACTCTATAGGAGAAAGTAAAAATTAGTAAATTGGATTTATTAAATGACTTTTTATTTACAATTAAAAACAGGGACTTTAACGGCAAGTTTTGTATGAAGAACTGTCAGTTAAAGTTTACGTTAACTCTTAATCATACATTGTGAAAAAGGACGTTAATAGTATATCAAATGGTATGAATTAATAAAAATGGGGAAAGTTGTTACAAAGATCTGAATCGTTTAGGAAAGATGGTCATGCTGCAGTAATAGCTGGTAACACAAGGGCCATTGTTTCTAGGACAAGGGTTTGGTCTACCAGCGAACTAATCTTTAAAGCATTAACCTTCCTAGTTGTAGCAGAAACATTTTAATTAATACCAGAAACCATAACATTCATTGAATTCTTGGGAAGTTTCCAACGATTTTTTTTTAATTTTCATAAACAAAAAGAGTGTGGGTTTTTTAGAGTGATACTTGTATAAATTAGATTCACCATAGCAGCTCCCAAAATCACTTCATGATTAGAATTGCTGGAGCGAATACCACTTGATGTGGAAGGTAATTCGATTAGTTGACCCCAAATTGATGTCCCGGTCATGGAGTGATGCCTCTTATTGCATGTGCTGTAATTGAAGTTACAATTTAAATTGTTAAACAGCAAATTCTTTTTTAACAGTGGAAAATCTTTCTGAAATTGGAAGAATTTTAAACCGTTTACAAGTAATAAGAAAGTGACCAGAACTACGATATAAAGCATAAAAATTTTAGTTCCAGGTAGAATTTACAACATGAGTTTTGGTCTCTAGAACTGATGATTTTCTAAGCGGTGTTAAGTTCTTAAGATTATGAACGCATTGTTATGTTTCTGTCAGAAAGGCATTAAATTTTTTTTACTGAGGAAGTTGACAGGCGTTGAATACATTAAAATTTTAGTGTAGGACTCTATCAGCTAAGACCTTGTATTTTGTTAGTTAAACAATTATTAATATTCCTCTGCAAAGTATTAAGACCAGCACTTCTTTCTTTGTCAACTGAGGTGAAATAATATTTTTTTATTGATTTTCATACTGTTGCGTATGTGGTAGAAGGTATTAGGAGAGATGAGTAATAGGAAATCCCTGCTTAAGGTTCATTAGTGCGCCTTGTTGGAATTTTCTTTATCCAATTGAAACTTACGTGGAAGTTGACGTGTTGACCAGCGGTTGCAAAGCAAATATTAAAGTATATCTTTTAATTCAAAAACTTTAATATAATTAATTTATTAAAAAAAAACATGTTGCTTATGATAAAGTTATAAAAAGGAAGTAAGTAAAGTTGGAGATATAACAAACTGTTATACCCTTGAACAGTTGTAAGCATTTGGAATGTTAAAAAAGGTTGCATTTTTCTTACACGCCTCAAGGGACATCACTGGTACCACAAGAAGTACTACTCAGCCGGCCTACTATTTATTTTCCATCCATTGGGACTATGAAACAAGCGACAAGCAAATTTTTACGATATCAAACTATTTTAGCACAGAAAGCAGATTATTTTTAGTTAAGAATGTAAGTCGCTATGATTCCAAATTGGTAGTACGAATTTGAAATGAAGCTTTTTGCCATCAATGAATAAAATTTTACTTAATCAATTATGGCAGCAAACAGCAGAAATATCAGTTGCCAACAAAATAAAAACGTTGAAATGATTTATGTATAAACGCTCGTTTGTTCGTTTGGATTTTTTTTTCTATTTTGTTCACTCTGATTTCGTTGCCTTAAAATCAAGAATTAAAAAAAAAAATTATATTTGTGAATTATGTCTAAAGTTGGTGAGATTTTAATAAAGGCAACGAAAAAAGAAATTATAACAAAAAGAAAATGATTTAGTTAAATTAAGGCAATTTATGAGATTTCATTATAGTGACGGCTAAGGAATATGGAATAGAAAAATAATGAATCTTTAACACTTAAAGGCTTTTTTAAGGGACTTGATAAGTAGAGGGAACTATTTGGAGTTCAATAGGTTACAGGGCCATGAATGGCAGCATTAAAGTGCGAAACAAAAACAAGGCCATAGTTTACAATAAAGTTGTGCACAGTTTCAATTAATGGCTTAATTTGATGCAATCTTGTGTAATAAGTACGTATTAGTGATTATAGCTTATTATTTCATAATTAATAATAGTCATACCATTTTTTTGCTTAGTTTGAGCGATAATAGCTTTAGTCCAAACATTTTTTTTATAAAAGTGATCAAATTAAAATAAATTTGTCGAAAAGGAAAGCTTAGTGTATTAACGAGTACCCCTAAGATTTTATTAAAAATATACAAAATATACTTGCTGTTTATTGCAAATTTTACTAGACTTAAGCCAATGTTCTTTTGTAAATATTTTTATAAAAACTTCGTTAAAGACATGAGGATCTCACACAAAGTTTCGTTTGTAAAATTTTTCATCGCATCGAGTTATAGATTTTGTATTTAATTTACTTATATTTTTAGGTAAAGATATATTGATACCCAAAACAAATACTAATATACAAGACGGTGATGAAATAAACATTTAAGTCATAACAATAACTACAATGTTACAATCTGCTGATTATTGTGACTTTCTGCCTATTAAAAAATACACAATCACACAAACACATAAGACAATGCAGATGAAAGACACAAACAATAAAAAAATAAGTTGCTTCTATAAAACGTACTGTAAAGACAGAACTACTTTGTACATTCTGTTGTGTTATGAATCAGCTGCCTGGTTTCTCTTCAATTGAAAATCGTTTCTTTTTTGTTCTTTTCTGTTGCAAACAGATTCGCACAAAAAAGTATCCATTGTCAAATAAATTCGACAGGAAAAGTAATATTTTCTACCAAACGACAACGAAAAGAATTAATAAATAATAATTAATAATACTTAATACGAACTAAGGACTCAAATGAGAGCTAATATAAAGGCTGTTAAATATTTAAAGACTTTTAAGATGTTGCTAACATTATTCTTGAAGCTTTGTATTAAGTAACAAAAAACGATACTTCTGCTAAGTAGATACTCTTGTGTTAAAAATGGCGAAGTTAACATCGTGGTATTTTAGCAGTGAATAACTTAACATTATTAGGGGGTTCAGAAGTTACTCATAAGTTTACACGTTTTAAAGTAATAAAACAAAAAAATATGACTTCTGTGAGCTACAATTAAAAATATTGTGCTATTTGTATTTTGGTTTTAGCACCTTTGTACATTGCTTACTCTCTCTTTCTATCTCTCTCTCCCTCTCACTTCCTTTAGTAAATTCTCATTCATTTCTACATGTAGTTATGACAAACAATAAACATAGCTGAGAAAGTCTTATTACTTTATGACCTTTTTTTTGAGCCAGAACAAAAATTTTTTAAACTATATTAAAATGTTAAGACATTATGACACTTAAGACACCCTCGTGATTACCCCATATGTGTGCAAAAGCGCTTTATATTAATCTCGAGTGAAGTATTCTGATTTTATCAGAATTGTATACTGTTGATTTCTTTAAGTATGTAATTGCAAAGATTGGAAGCTATAAAATTTAAACGTAATAATATCAATGTTAACTTAGTTTCAGTATCCAATAACATCACTCAAGTGAATATAAAAATTATTTCACCATGTCATTCCCAACAAAATTTTGATATTTAATACATCTTTTATTAAACGACATAATTTTCGAACTTCAGTGAAACCAAACTCGATTATTTGCAATCGTAAATAATTGTTTTTTGAAAAATAACCGCTTTTTCAGCGGTTATGGCCTCAAATATCTCGTTTAACAGGGATCCACTTTTAACACAAATCTGGGGGCAAATAACAGCATTCGATATCAACCAAGATTTAAAAATATTTCCATTTAAACTCTATTGAACACAATTGAAATTTCGACGTACTCGTTTATCAAGTGCCTTTATTTGCCTCCTTCTTTTAACCAATAAACTTTAAAAAATCTTTTTTTAAACGTTTTGATCACAGACATTTTAATTCCATTTATAATTTACAAAAAAAATTATTATAACTTTAAACTCAATTTCATTTACAGCAGTGTTTTCAACCACTTTGTGTTTGATAAAAGCAAAAGTTTTAGCCATTTTAATTTAATATTTTTTTTTCTTTTTAACAACAAGTTAAAATCATAAATTTCAACAGTTTTCAAATATTATGATGACATTTTTCACACAGTTTTTTTTCTAAATTTTTTGTGCGTTTTCTTTGCTTTATTTTCTAAAGCTGAATTTGATTTTAAATTGTAACTTTTCCTAAACTCGTTTATTAGCAAAAAAAAACAAAAAAATCAAATAAATAAAAAATTATGCATCTAGACCCAGTTGAATGAATTCAGTTATTCTTTTAACGCTGAAATTTGGTTTTTTGTATGTTTTAAGCATCAATTTACACAAAAAACGAATTCTAGTCCTTTTCATAAAGTTGGTGTGGTGACTTGAAATTGATGCAAACTTTAATCTCAAATCAGTTTTTTTTGTGCACACACAATGAATCATTCTAGTGCTTTTGTAAGCAAGTTTGCAAATGGATTTTGTGGGCTGGTGCACAAGCGTGTGTGTGTGTGTGTCTGATTGTGGCTTTGAGTTACGTAACATATTATTTAATATAATTTTTTTTTGGGTTAATTCCCTTAATTCCTTTGGGGAAATAATGTAAGGCTGCTTATGTGGTTTAGACAGTGTAACAATTTACGTGCGAGTTGAAGTTATTTTTATTTTATTTTTTGCTTCAGATTCATTGTGTGTGGCGTGACACTTTTAATTAAAATTTCCAAATTCATTTACTGAGATTACCAACGTTTCTCTAATAGCTTAAAAAAGAAAAACAGGATTTAGATTTACATTTAAAATTAATTTACAAAAAAATTAAATTTTAAATTATATTTAGAACATTTTGTTTTATTAAAGTTATTAAAATATTATTTATTATTTATTATTATGTAGATCAAATTTATTGTCTCTATTCTTTCAATGCAATTGTTAAAAGCTTTTTCTATTTAAATGCATTAAAATTTATTTTTTATTATGTCTAGCAAACAAGATATTTTACAAGCTGCTTGTACACGTTTCATTAGAATTTATTGCAAATTTCGCTGAATGTGCTTATAAACAACCTTCAACTGTCATAAAATGTTTGTTTTCATTTTGTAGATCTAATTTTATTGTTCACATCAACGCGAACATATTTTCCCACAAACGATTTGCAACATGTTGCTCTAGTTTTTGTTGCAACAGAATAAAACAAAAAATTGTGTAGACTTTGAACTATTTAGGATTAAAAAATAAAGAAAGAAATGTTACTAGCGGATATGCCCACAAAACGCAGTGCATAAGGGTACAAGTATGCATAGCTCAATCGATATCCCAGCGAGCATATTATTTTAATTTTAAGTTGATAACAAACCATGTCTGAAGTGATAATGATAGTTCTTAGCGAAATATAAAATAAATTGAATTAACAAAAAAATAAGAACAAATTTTTATTTTTCGCTTCGTAAGGGGGCCTGCGATCGACTTACAGAACATGCCGATTTTGCCAAAAAAAATCATCTTTTCAGATAAAACTCATAATGATCTTGGCGGTTATGTAAACTAGCAAAATTGTCGCCTTTGGGGCACAAAAAACCCGCATGCATACATTGAAAAGCCGACGCACCCTGACGCATAATTTCGAAAATGAGCAAGGAGTGACCGTTACAGTCAATGGCGATCGTTATCGGGTTATGTTGAATGAATTTTTGTTTACAAAAATTTAAAGGCAGGATATTGGCAACATTTGGTTTCAACAGGACGGCGCTACGTGCCACACAGCCGAAGCTTTAGTAGTTTTTTTTAAAGGATTTAAAAAAAAAAGTTATCTGGCGGACCCTTTATTTTATGAATTGAACAGGCTAAAGTTCGTATCACCTTGTAAGCCAATTCATAAAATATAGAAACAAATATATAAAAAAAGTACAATTTTCCAGCTTTGAAACCATAATTTTTATTTTACTGATTTTCAATAACAATCTAAGAAGAAAGGCTCTAATTTTTCTGGAAACTTCGGAATCCTGATGTCACGTACGACAGACGGGACAACGTTTTTTCGTCTTAAGTATTCATAAAGACCCATAATGTATATGGTTTGTGGGCGGCATATTACACTGAAAGAATTTTGTTCATAAGTTCTATAAATTTTGACATTAATCCAATGAAAAAATTCATTAAAATTCAACCAACGTCACGCTTCGTTGGATTAATGAAACCAGTTTAGTTAAAATTATTTTAATGAAAACTACGTCAAATGTATTAAACAGTGTCATCAATGCAATGAAAGAACTTCATCGAAACAACGAAATAATTTCATTAAAACGATGAAATAATTTCATTAAAGCCACGAAAGAATTTCATTAAAGCAGCGAGATAATTTCCAACGAAATAATTTAATTAAAATTACGATATAATTTGATTAAAATAATGAAATAACTTCACAAAAAACATTGAAATAACTTTATTATAACAACGAAATAACTTAATTGAATCTTTATGTGTAAATAAGCATACAAAAAGTACAAGAACAAACATACTGAACTACTTTTGATGCAAGCTTTTGCTTGACAGCTGTTGAAATACATTCAATTTATCAGACTATCATGACTACAATGAAATTTTTATTGGGACAACGAGTACATTTCATAGCTATAATTAATCTTTAACTTAATCGCTTTAAGGTATGTACTTATCTATATATATTTATTTCAAGCAAGAACTGTAAATGTTTCTTAAATATAAAAGGGTTTTCTTAATAATTATAAAATATTGTTGTCATAAATCCAATGACATATTGTTACGAAACTAGAATACCAACGAAGCAATTCCAATGAAATTCTTTCACAATATTTGTGAAATTTTCATTAGATTTGTGAAAAAAATCTAATGAAATTGTTTCGTTGGATTTATGAAGCAAAATTCTTTCGGTGTAATAAATATCAAAAAACTAAAAACCTTTATCGATAATTGCCAAAATAGTCGAAAGTATAATGCGTCCTATTTGCTTGATTCTTCAAACTATCAAGAATTTTCCTTATAATCAAAAGTACAATTTACCCTTTTCGCTTTGACGCAAAAAATTTTAAAGCCAGTGATAGAAACTTGAAAATCATTAAAATATTTCCTCTACTAAGATGATGTTATATTTTATTATTAAATATTTCTTATGTGGTTTGAGAAGGAAACAATGTAAATAAATTTATAGTTATGCAATAAATATAACTTAAAATTTAATAAATGTGTTTGGCACGTGCTTTCATATGTACAGGCAAATAATATGTATGACACACACACACACAGTACTCGTATCTTCCAACAATGATCAATGTTTGCTACATGTGACAAAGCATCAAAATGTCCTTTGCTACAATCGCTGTACAATCGCGTGCATGCAGGTACAATACGAGTATCTCTACATGGCAACAACTGCTTCCCCAGTACTAGTGAAATTATTTGTAAAGACGCTGCAGGGGATGGGAACTAACTGAAGTGTTGAAGAACACAAAATAAATATTTTAAAAGTTTTTTTTTTACTACAACAACTATCCAGCTGAGAGAAAAACTTTCAACGATTTGTTCGCATTTTTGCTTTAAAGGCTTATTTTTTTTTCTATTTCTATTTGTCAGCTATGATGGCGTATTGTAGTTAAATAATTCAGTTGCATTTAACACTTTCAAAGCAAAAACAAATATCTACTTTAACTGCTTAAAATTGTTTCTCATTAAAATACCTGCTTTTTGTGTGTGTGTGTGTGATTTTTATTATTATTTTTTTAATGCAAATTCCTTTACTCGTTTAACACTTCATCTTTATTCACATCAAAAGTGAACAAATGTTTAGCTTTCCACTTGATTTCATTTCCTTTCAGTACTTTTGAAGTCTTGTTGTCTCAACATTAGCTTGTGTTTTTAATTGTTTTATTTATTTTTTCTCTCCTTTTTTATTTGCCTTTTCACTCACCACTTTTGACATAATTTTTGTCGTGTGTGTATGCTCATGTTTATTTGTTAGAAAAACAACCCTTTGTCAATTTTCCATTGTAATGGCGATGATATAGTTGAATAAGCAAGCGAACAAATTCACGAAAGCATTCACCTAATGACCTAAATTTTTAAAACTTAATATGCATATTTAATTATTTGCTTAAAGTTTTATAATAAGCTGTTTTCCTGTCATACGTGGTCATTTACTTTTTCAAAGGATCATCTTTACTTGGATAGAACTAAAAAGAACAATGATATCAATTATGCCCTACCGCGAAAAAAAGTACTAATAGCTAATTTTTTTTGAAACTAAATTTTTTTAAAAGATGCTGCAGACAATTTAACTTTTATTTTTTTACCGCTTTTTTTGTATAATCACTTTTCGCGTTTTGTAGATTATTCCCCTTTTTTGGGGTTTGTTGTTTTTAATGATTTTTTTTTGTTTTAGTGTTTTTTATGTTGTTTCGATTTTTTCTGGTTTTTGACGCCATTTCTCGGTTGATTTTTTTTATTGGAAAATTTCCTTTGGGATTTTGGAGATTTTCTTAAATTTTTTTGTTTTGCCTTTTCACGTTTTGCTGCTTTTTTAAATTATTTTGGGTTTTTTTTTTGTTTCTAACGAGTTTTTCTGGTCTTTGAAGACTTTTTTTGTTGTTTTGTTTTTTTTTTATTTAACGGACTTTTTTTAGGATTCTTAGATTTCTATTTAGTTTTGGCAATTTTCTTCAGTGTTTTTTTTTTGCAATGATTTGACTTTCGATGATTTTTTTTGTATTTGTGTGATTTATTTTATTTTTGATGATATTTTTTATTTAAGTGCTTTTTTATGTCGCCTATTTTTCGTTTCGCCGTTTTGCAAATTTTGGGATTTTTTTTAGTTTTTTGTCACTTACGTGACATTTCAGTCCAAGGTGTTAAAATTGCATATGATAAAATTAAGTGATAAAAAAATGTGTGGTGAATAGAAAAATTTAAGAAATCTCATTATTAAATAAAAAAATAAAAATCCCTACAATACAATAGAGAAAATATTAAACTTAATTCTCTAACTAATAAATTATTCCTTCTTTTAAAATTTTTTTATAATAAAAAAAGTTCAAAACTTGTTGTCAATTACGTTATTTTTGCACTAAAAAAAATAAAAAATTTTAAATCATGACGATAAAATTTATGTACTGGCAAAAAACTGTAAAATTTATAAATTCGGCCACGTCAGAGAGTTCAATTCCGTTCAGAAACGGAATTGAACTCCACTTCATTTTTGTAGGAGATTATGTTTAAAAAACGATCCGACAATCGTAAATTTTGTGTATAAATATTGTCGCCTAAAATAGCAATTTTGTAATTCTGAGACTTATTTTTAACAATAAGAAGCAGCTGATATTTTCTGTTGATTTTTGTCAATAAAATTAACAGCACATAAATTATTGTTGCTTAAATAACGACACAGCAGACATTAACTTACACCGAATATCGCTGAAAATGTTACTGAACAGCAAATTTGATATAATTATTTTAACGATGCGATTATCGTTAGAAAAAGTTAGTGAATCTCACTGCAGATGTGCTGAGACTGTTGGGGGTGCTTGCATTTAGGTTTCATTAAAATATATTCTAACTAAATTGCAAACTTTGCTTTTTTAGTTTAAGGGTCTAGTTGTGTAAAACGAAAACGTTAAACCTTGAAAAATCTTGTAAGCATTTTGTTTTTGTAATATTTACTTTTCCATATAAAACTTTTCACCGCTTAACTTTTTCATTAAAAAAAATTTGGCCCTAAGTCCTTTCAGCTTTCTAAAAATTTTTAGCAATATTATGCTCCGACATACTCTCTGAAAACATAATTTCAAACTTACAAAGACAACTAGAAGAATTAACAAAATACTTTAATAAATGGAAAATAACATTAAACGCAGATAAAACTCAGGCTATATATACAAGGAAGAGAAAACCATGTTATATTCCCCAAAGAAACATTATTTTTTTAAATACAGAAATAGAATGGGAGCAAAAAGTAAAATATTTAGGAATAGTTCTCGATCCAAAAATGAAATTTAAAGAGCATATACAATACACAATAAATAAAGTGAATATACTAACACGCATTCTCTACCCTTTTATAAACCGTAGTTCTTCCTTGAGTATTGAAAACAAAATGCTTATATTCAAACTGATTTTCCAAGCTGTAATATTATATGCTGCTCCTATGTGGGCCACAAGTGCAACATGCCATATTAAAAAACTTCAAATTGCGCAAAACAAATTATTAAAACTTTTATATAATCTTCCTTGGTTCTTTTCAACCCTCAGGCTTCATTCTATTTCGAATACAGATACTATAGTTTTTAGACTAAATAAACTAACTAGAAATTTTTACTCCAGATGCTCTTGGTCTGACCACACATATCAATGATTTGACATCAGCTTAGGTAGAATGTAGGGTGTAGGTTAAGTAGTTTTAATTAAAATAGTGAAAAAAAAAGGTTCAAATAGGTATTTTTAAAATTTTGCCTCCAATAAAATTATAATGTAAATATGTATATAATTTTTTAAATTACTATTAATTATTAAGAAGAAAAAGTGCAAAGCTTGAACTATTTAAACACTCGTATAATTCTAAGATGTTAATGACAATGTAAATATTATATAAGAACAATAAATGGAATTGAATTGAATTTTTGTTAAATAACGCTTTTATTCCAAATTATAATTTTTAAAAATTTCTCCGTCTTTACCTTCGTTTTAAAGAGATTTGTTTTTATGTAATTAAATCTGCGGGACAACTTTCTATTGAATTTTATATAAAAACACTTATACATATTAATGTTAAATTTTTTGTAATCATTTAAAACGAAAAAAAACCTTTAAAATAATTTTCATTGTACATTCAATAAACTTTGCCTTAATTTGCAAACGAAAAACCGGTCAAGTGAAAAAGGATGCAATTTCGTATTCATTTGTTGATTAATTTCCAACAAAAGAATAATAACAAATAATTAATAATAATAATGCTGCTGCTGCTTCACAATGATAATAAATATTTAAAACATTACTGACAACTATTAATAAAACCGGCAACAAAATTGAAATTGAAACAAAAAGGGAGACAGAAACAAACAGCAAAAATACACATTAAAATTTAACAATGCAACAATACTTTTCATCAATACCGTACGCTGTCACACATGCTGCTGCCACAAAAACTATATTGTTGCGAAACAAAAAAGCAGCTGCTTGGTTACAGGAAGACCGCAATCATACTTAAATATTCATTAGCCCCATAGTGATGCCCCCAGAGGTAGCGAGCACTAATGAGTGATGACAACGCATACAAACAAACATGTAATTACACACACACACATGCACACACACTGACATTTTTGATTACCAGGAAATAACAAACAATAACAGCAAAGTACAAATCAACGATCCAACTTTTTTAATATTTTTTATAATAAAAAACAATATCTATATAAGGCAGAAGAAAACAGAAAAAGGGAGTGAAAGAATGAATTTAAATATACCATCACAAAAGTAAAAAATTAATTGTATATTAACAAAAAAAAAACAATTCTCATATTCCATTTCATTACCAGTAGATGATGTTAGTAACTGATTTTAATAACTAATGTTAGCAACTGTTTGAAGTGGTAAAAATCAAGGACCAACTAAGATGGACCTACTTTCACTATTAATAAACACAGTATTGTACACAGTACTTTAGAGTTCAAAATAACAACGTTTGTCCACCACTGCATATCTCTATACATACAAACACAGCAAAATTTACATAAAAAATATATATAAATGTAAGTGTACATATGCGTATGTGTATGTGTACAGACATTTATGCTCATAATACTGAAGCTTTACTAATGCTATGACAACTAATAAAACTTACTTATTTATTTAAACCCAAACGCAAGTTCAACTAAACTCTAGTACTTATTAACTAAAAGCACACGCACACATATAGCGCTCAGTTTCATTGTTATTTACATTTTAACACTCTTACGCACATTTGAACACCATTTCACCTTGCTCATCTATATGCGTACAGTATCAATGATAAACACCAGGGTAATTCACCAGCACACACACACACACCAACACCCAGCTCTATTTACAAAATTTTAACATATTAAGGACAGACAAACTGACATACACATACACATATACATACTCATTTTAATACATGAGATACGGCAAAGGACACATATAGCTGAAGTTTAAATATAATTTGTATTTCAATATTACACTGATGTAAGAGTACACTTTTGCTAATTGTGAATATTTATTGGCTTCAATAAATGTCGGCAGCATAAAGCATTGACAATTATGCGGACGCAAGGATAATAAATATTTTTTTTTTTGTATTTTACTGCACTTTAATAAATGTTAAGAATTGATTTAAACTAATGGGAAGTTATGTCTGACTTACACTAATGTTTTTTTATTTTTTATTAAAAAATTGGGAGGGCATATGCATATCTAACTAACATTAATGCATATTGGGATACTTAAAATTAAATTAATTTAATATAAGAATAATCTTTGATAATATTTTGGTATTTTTATTTAAAAAAAATATTTAAGCCTCTTAATTAGTAGCATGGTTGAAATTTACCTGTAAATAATGAATTTCTTACCTTTCATAACTGACACCACCTACAGTGGGAAAACCACAAAAGAGCACTGATGATAAAGGTTTAGTGGCTTTCGAAAACAGCTAAATGTTCCGTTCAACTACGTGTTTGTTGCAATATTTACAATTAACTTTGGTGAAATTTGGCTTGCAAAACGATATAAACTTTAGCTTGATCAAATCAAAAATATAAAAATAAATGAAGTTTGAACAATAATAATTGAAATCAACTAAAAGAAGTTCATGTTTTATTAAAAAATTTAGGATACTAAAGAGTTTCTTTGGTGGCTTGACATGTCTAGATAATTTTATAGTCAAACTATCAATAAATTTTTGAAAATTATAAAACGGCAAGCAAACAATATTTTTTTAGCACAAGTTGCTTATTTTACATTTCTGCCAGCCTTTTTGGCACGCTTTAAATACAAAGAAAAAAATTAATTCCTTACAGTTTTTGTATGTTTGTTTTATTGAAAACAAAATAAAATAAAAAAATTTTTTTATGTTTTTCAATTAAATTATAAAACGAAAGTACACGTTATTTGACCATAAACAGGCCATCATTTTTTAAACCAATATTTTTGCACAATTTGATTTCTTTTTTTTTTGCGTTTTGTGTTTACTTTAGGTCAAAAATAATTGACAAGTAGAATCAAATATTCTAACCATATAACCAAATAACATACATATTTCCGTAATGATTTTATTTATTTCAATGTTTTTTTTTGCTTCAAATAAAAACTTTAGAGCATTATGACAATATTATACATTATATAATATATATACATATTTTATAATATACAATATAACACTCTGTCAGTTGGTCAAATATGTCTCTCAATTAGGGACGTAACGAATGTTCGTATTCGTACTCACAATCTATTTGCTTACTTTTGCTATTTGCAAATATTTCAAGCAAATACTAAAGACATACAAATTTTGTAGCTCTTTTACGTAAATAGTTTGCGTTTAACAAACGTCAAAAATTTAAAAATTATTTTATTTTAACAGGAAAAAGATACATATACTTACAAGTAAAGCATTCTAATCAAAGCTTTCTACAATTTTAGTGGAAAACTTTTCCATCAATAAGTTCTCAAAATTAGCAAAATGAAACCAAATGGAAATATTTTTCAGTTTTTAAAAAAGATAGTTTTTGATTTGCGCGAAAATATTTTCTACTTAAGACTAGTTTGTTTAATAGTACTAAGCAAAACCTTTCATTTGTGCGAATCTTTTACTCTCTTTCAGGAAGGTGAAGTCACTCTTTATTTTCAGTAATTTTTCTGAATAAATTGTCAAAGGAATCATTCTGTTAAAGTTACTTATTCCTGAATGACACAAGCCTACTATTCAAACTTATAAAACATCTTGAGCATTTGTACAAAAAATTTGAAATACAAACACTTTTAATTACACGGAAAAAATTAATCCCAAAAAATTTTTAAACAAACGTTTATTTTGAAATAAAACTTAGTTTCAGTAAATATTTTTTACTGTTTCAGTAAACTATTTGTTCCAATTTTATTTTATTAAAAAACTGTACAGAATGAAAATTATCTATATAAAGTAAATTTGTAACGTGAGACATTTGTAAATTTTAATTGAACTTTAGTGATTTTTATTCAAAAATAATTTTTAGTCAGGCTTAAGTTCAGTAATTTCAATTCTTATTGAATGAAATATTTTTATTAATTAATGTGAGTTTCTAAAAAAGATAAGAAAAATTAAACTTTAGACTTTAAGCTGGGGGAAATACCGATTCTTTTCTGTGCAGCCACGCACTTCATCAGTACCCTAGTCTATCTACTTGGGTAGAGATTCTTATTAACATCAGCTATTTAACTTAAATGTACAATGAACGGAATATGAGAAACGATTGTTGTGTATACAATTGATTTACCTTTGGTAAACACATTTATAAGTATCACTATTAAATTTCTGTTTTTCCATTTTTTTTAATTTTTCTATTTAGGTTAGCACGAAATTATATTACTCGACCTAAGTATGTTTAATTATTCTTGCTTATCTTTTACCAAGAAGCCAATACAATAATACTTACATGCATGTACCGATGGTACATCGAATAATTAAAAATAATTAATGTGATGATCCCCCAGCTTAAAGTCTAAGTTTAAATTTTCTTCTCTTCTTTAGAAACTCACATAAATTGTTGAAAATATTTCATTCAATAAGAATTGAAATTACTGAACTTGAGCCTGACTCTAAATTTGTAACTAAATTTTTTAGATTTATTTTTTTTTCATATACAAATTTTTTTTTTCAGTTAAAATTATTTTTTACATACTAAAGGTATTCATTTCAGTTTTTTTACTCGTTGGAAAAATGGAAAAATGTAATTTTTGACAACAAACACAGGAAACAAAATTTGAAAATAATTTTTGAATTTTTTTTCCCTGAGTTTGTTGTCAAAAATTAATTTTTTTAATTTATCCAACGAAGAAAAAAACTGAAATGAATACCTTTATTGTAAAAAAAATTTTCTAATTTTTTTAATTTTTTCTACAAATTATTTTATAGATATCAAAAACATTTTGTTTCGTAAATAAAAATATACGTATTTTATTATTTTTGAAAAGGTATTTGTTGCCCTTTTCAAACTTATTATGTTTGTATATTGTGATTCTTAATATAGTATTAAGAGTCTTACTATAAACATACGGAGTTTGTTAGCTAAATTCAAAAATTTTTTGGGTTGAAGTATACTGATGAGTTCCCAAAGCGGGAACGAAATGCCTAACTATAAAAACAAGCTAATTTTTGAAAGTAAAAATAATTTTTATTTGATTCATTTATTTTTTTCCGAAATACTTAAAGTAATTTTTGCAAACTTTTTTTGCAGTGTCAAATAAAACTTTTACTAATTTTTTTATGAAAATTGGTAAGAATTGTTATTGATTTAGTTAGTTTATTTTCTGATAATTAAAAAAATTTTAGTCACTGTGCTTGTAAGTTATAAAAAAAAATTTCTGAGTAACACAAAAAAATCTGTAAAAATGTTTTCGTTTCCTATTAATATATTTGACTGAAAATATTTTTAGTTTCAGCCAACTTGTTTCTCTTATGCCATAATAAGTTAACTAAAAATAAAATTTTTCTTTTCAGTTAAATTTTTACAAAATTGTTATCAGAATCTACAAATTTCTTTGTAGGTCCACATTGACACAAAATATTTACTTATTCAATGAATTTGGTTACTGAAAAAGAAATTAATTTTTTTCCGTGTTTGTTGTAAATTCCATTCGAAAAAAGTGCCACTCATATTATTTCCCATGAAAACTTAAAATGTTGAAGATATATTTCATATTTTTTTTTCAAGATGTACAGAGTACTACTTCTGCAAAATTTTTTCATAAACAATTCATTTAAATTTTTAATAATATGTATTTTGACAGCATTTCACATGAAATGTTGAACAAATTACCAGGCCTTAAGGCCAAAGTACAAATGGGTTGATTGCCTAGCAGTTTTTAAATTTTTTTTATTATTATCTGTACTAGTTTTAATGTAATTTCATATATCTTTCTGATTTAAGTATTTGTATTTTTAATAAATAAATATTTACTCAATTCAAGGCTCAGTTTAAATAAACTGCTATGTGTAGTACATCTTTGTATATAACACAACTTTATGTTCTTAAACAAATGTATTTTCATGTGATTTTTGAACGAATTGTAATATTTGCATTCACATTCGCATTCGCTTTCGCATTCGCAATCGCTAAACTGTTATTCGTTACTTCTCTAATCTCAATTATAACATGCGTATAACTAATTTATTATATTAGTTATATATTACTCATACGTAGCCGTATGCAATTTCAAAAACTCATAGAGATATATTTCACAGTATACTTTTAGGAGTTAAAAAATATTTGCATACCCTTAATCAGTGTTGCCATAAGATATAAGAGGAAAAGTGCTAGATTGCAAAAATAAAAGTGCTAAAATGTTCTACAGCACACACAACAAAGTGCTAAAATCAGTTAACATTTTTAGTTTCTCTTATTTCTCAAGTGGCCCATACACTGGCAATAATTATACAGTGTTATGTCAAGTTTTTTACTGTAAGAAAAATTTCGGCATACTTTTTTCAAAATTTGTATCAATCATTTCAATATTTTATGTAAAAACTGCTTGAAATATTTAATAATAAATTTTGAATTGAATACCATGAAAGATAAAATCTTTAAGAGTGTTACATAAAGTATTTAAGTATATATAATATAATTACTTTCTACAAAGATAAATCAGATGAATCGATTTAATTAACAGATATAACAATGCACACGTTGTATAATTTCACTATAATATAATCGAATAACCGAAAACTAAAGTCTTGGGCTCACTTTACCTTTGGCTGTGCTTTTTTGTTAAGCTATCAATAACATTATTAACACTAAGCTCTTAAGAAGAATAAACCTTAAAAATAGTTTTGTTAATTTAGTATTTCAAATGGTGTACTTTAATATATTTGTACCCATATGTATATCTCAGAGCGGTTCAGTTTTATGACTCCTGTCATACTAAACACTTAATGAAAATAAATAAATTTGATAAACATATGTATAATATTCACCCGTATTGCGTATGACACGTCGAATATCCGTCTACGAGAATTTTGTACTAGATTAAAGGAAATGTGTATAAGGTTTGTTTAATTTAGAACTAAATTGTCGCAGACGAATATTCGACATGACCTACGCAATGCGGGTGATTAATTTTCTCACAATTTGTCTTAAGGAATTCTGTATACAAAATTTATAAATGTAATGAAAATAAAAATTGCAAAAAATTCCAAAGAGTTTTAAGAAAGTGCTAAGCTAGCACTTAGCATTATTTACAAAACCTTTAGTGCTAAACGAAGAAAAAAAGTGTCAAATCTAGCACTAAAAGTGCTAAAATGGCAAGCCTGCTCTTAATACAGGTGATGCGACCGCTGATACCACGACAGCACGTAAAGGATAAATTGTAAATTGTTCAGCATCTTGCGATAAGAAATAAAACAGCAGTTTATTTATAAAACAATATAAAACTTATATGGCTCACAAACTTCCTCCAGAACAGAGAATAACTATTTCAATATTAAAATCATTTAAAATAAATTTATAAAAAAAATTACTTAAAATAAAAACATGTAAGTATGTAACATTTAATATTGATCCATAACAGTCAATAAAATGACATTGGTATACTTAGCTTAAGATAAATAATCTCTGCAATTCTGTAAGCTATTTCTTAAAAAAAATTCATGAATATGAATTATTCAAACTCCTTTTCATATCTTAAGAAATATATTTCTATGTTATTCTATATTGCTAAGAGATTTATTTAGTTTAGAACATATTTAAAATATATACATTTGTGCACAAGCAGACTACCTTCGACTGAGAATCAACATGTTGATTTTAAAAAAAGCACAACATTCTCTAACAAAAATGCTTAAAAGTTAAAAAATTATTCTTATCAAGAATAAAAATATGTATTTGTATAAACTGCTACATTCTCACACACATACACTATTTAAATAGAATAATAACGAATATTTATGCAAAAAAAACAAAATTCTAACTTATGGACACAAATATGCATTCAACAGTAGTAAAACGGTAACTTGTACCTTTCTCTCACGGTACACAAAAACACAAAAAAAAAATGTTTTTATTTGAACTCATACCAGAGGATAACAATATAATCTTAGTATTTATAGTTTGGAAAATATAAAATGTAGATAATTGTGGAAAAAAAGTAAACAAATTTAAATACACAACACAATAGCATAAACACACATGCCACACTTACAAACACACACACGCACACTCACACAATACTAACAAATAATAAAAACTGCAGTTATGCCTTATGAGTATGTACATACATATATGTATGCATGTGTTTGCTAAAAACGCACACGGATTCAGTAGCAAATGTCTGGCGGTCGTGTATGTTAGTGTGTATATTATTATGAAAAAAAAAATTGTTTTAAGTTGTGGTACATACTTTCCCATAAAAACCGCAACATTGTAGAACATTTTAGCATAGAATTTTATTGAATTTAGTAGAAAAGATTAAAATTGTAATATATGTTGCAAAAATAAAAAAAAAAAAGATCGTATAACAAATAGACAACGCTTTAGTACAATTTCACATACAACAGGGAATCTTATTTTATATTAAGTTTTTTTGAATAATTTGCTTCAAAAGCCAAAATCTAGTAATGCAAATGTAAAATAAGAAAAATGGCTTTTAAGGTAAATATATTGCTGAACAATGTGCTTAAATTTTTCATTCATTTATTTAGTTTAAAAACGTTAAAAGTTAAGACATGAGGATGTGTTTTCTCCAAAAAAAAACATTTTAGCTGCAAAAAAAAACACGTGTTTAATTTCTTCAATTTAACATTTAACTAAATCACTCATCAAAAAAATTTGTAAAAATTCTAAGAGATTATGAAAAACTAGTTTCTAAGGAAGTTTCGTTTCCGAAATGTTTTTAAGATAATGCTTCAAACAAATACTTTGGAGAAAAGGGAAAACTTAAAAAATGTATTTATAAAAATATTTATCAACACATGATTTTTTTACAGCAACTCTTTTCAAATGCTAGTTTTCAGAGAAGTAATTTTTCTGAAAATGTACTTGCATATACATATGTATATATTTTTAAACATACTTTTCTTAAAAGGTACTTTTAATAAAAAAATTACTTTATTTCAAAAAGTTATTTTGCGAAAAAGTACTTTCTTAAAAAAGGTACTTTTTAAAAAAGTACTTTCTTAAATGATATTTTTTTTTGAAATATTTTTTTAAAACATGTAGTTTTTTCAAAGAATGTAGTTTTTCTAAAATACTGTTTTTTTAAATACTTTTTTTAAAAAGACACATTGTCCAAAAATAAATTTATTTAAAAAAGGATTTTTTCAAGGCGATACTTTTCAATATCGATAGTTTTTTACCCTTTGAGAAAATACTTTTTAAAATGGCTTTCTGTAAGAAATGTCCTTGCCAAAAAGGTATTTTTTCTGAAGATCTTCTTCTTCTTTTAAAAGGCAATTTCTTAAAAGATATTTTTTTAAAAAGTTTACTATTTAAAAAAAAACTTTATTCAAAAATTTATTTACCTCAAAAAGGTACTTTTTTATAAAGGTACTTTTTCAATAAGGTACTTTTTTCAAAAAGGTACTTTTTTCAAAAACGTATTTATTTCAAAAACATTTTTTTTTCAAATAGGGATTTTTTTTTTCAAAAATTTACTTTATTTTGAAAATGTACTTTATTCAAAATTATACTTTTTCAATACGGTATCTTCCTGAAAGGTAGTTTTTTAATTTTTTTCTTTCAAAAATTTACTTTCCTTTTTATTTTTAAACTTAAAAACTTTTTGAATCAAATTTTTATCAATAAGATTACCTCTAAAAAGATATTTTTTCAATTTAAAAATAAATTATTTTTGATCAATAAAAAATTTATAAAAGTACTTTTTTCTTGAAGAATTTTTTAAAAGGTACTTTTTTCAATATTAACTTTTTTTCTTAAGATACTTGTTTTAAAAAAGGCAGTCTTTATGAAGTACTTTATTTAAAAATTTCTTTTTGCGTAATGGTACTTTTTCGAAAATGTATTTTTCTTTTTTTTAATAAAGTACTTTTTTAAGTATATATTTTTCTCAGTAATTTTATATCCAAAGAAAGGTACTACATATTTCCATCTAGATAGAAAAAGTTGCTATTTTCTTAAGTTAAGTTTTACAAAAGCACTTTTTTCATGAAGAATTTTTTTAAATTGTACTTTTTATAAAATGTCTTTTTTTCAAAAGGGAACTTTAAAAAAAAATATCTTAAATGGTACTTTTTCAATAAGGTAGCTACTTTTTAGGTTTTTTTCAGAAATGTGCTTCTCTTAATTTTTTTTAATCTTTTTTCTTTTTTTTTAATATATTTTTCTCAATAAGGCAATTTCTAAAAAAGGTATTTTTTTTTAATAAATTTTGCTTTTTCCAAAGTTAGTTTTTAAAAAAGTACTTTTTCATGAAAAATTTTTTCATGGTACTATCCGTGCCCACGTACAGACCAAACCGCTGGACCTAATTGTATTTAGTTTTTTCTGTTTAAAAGATCATTTGATCGAGAGGGTTCTTAGTTATAAACGAAGAAAACCGGTCTACCCGTTTAGACGATATCACTTCCTTTCTAGATATATTTGGCGGTTTCTAAAATTTTTGATTTTTGTTTATATAAAAATTGTTTATGAAAATGAAATTGATGAGTCGGCCATTATTTACTTACAGCTTTATTTATTAAACTTTTTAAGGCTTTAAAAAGGTTTTTTAAAACAAATTTTCATACAAAATTTTCTTAAAAAGTCTTTATAAAGCCTTAATAATTTTTAAAAATCAGGCTGTTAAAATATAACTTATTTTCAAAAGATACCTTTTCCATAATTCAGCTTTTCGATATTAAAAAATAAACTGCTTCCATCAATTATAACATTCAAAAGCATGAACTCTTTCTAATGGTTTCAAAAATGCTTGATACTCAGATTATTATTTTTTTATTTGCGCATAATAATAAAATAACAAGTGCTACACAAATATGCAAAAATTCTCTATCAACTTAAAACAGTGAAGCACAGCATAAAAATTGAGCATTACACTACAATCTGGGGAAAAAAATTCCTTCCATGTACCACTATACATAAAAAAGAATTCACATGCAACCACATCATTTAAGTAAACCACACTTTACAAATTTGTTTATCTGTAGTTCTTGCAAAATTCTGCAGCAAAAACTTTAAAAAAAATATTATGCTGCTGTTATTTTTTACACTAAATACTTTAAAATATTTTGGAGTTTTATTCATTAGGATTTTTGCATTTAGCAGCAGAGTATGAAGATTTTTAATGTATACAATTTTGCAAAACCAGATTTTGATACATAAACAAACACATCTGCTGCAGTTATGAAGAAGAGAGAAAAAAGCATGCTTGTTTAGACAAGATAGCACACGTACAAACTCGTACTCGAGTGCATTTCTAAACAGGTGTATTTGTATTCAAGTGGAACAAGTCAATTTGTTAAACAAATTTTGCTTTTATACACTACAAAAACAAAAATTTTGGCAGATGTTGCGGCAGACAGACACTCGGTAATACATGAATACGAGTATTTAGTCTGTTATAAAGTAGAGAAGAGAAAGAAGCTTTAGCAAGTTAAGTGCAGAGGAGCAAAGTACTCTCGCACTGGTTGCTGGTGTCAGGCAAAGCAGTTGTGGCACTGCTTTTTGTTCATTCATATCAGCCAAAAGCAAAGACTTTTGACATTTATGGTAAATTTTCTGCTAAATACTAAAGTAAGATTTAGTTTGATTTTGTACATGTGTTCAGACGTCGCCTTCACCCAGCAAGCGAAAGTTAGGGTGATTGATACGGTTTATGTAGATGGTGTTTAATTTATTTTTGTCTAGATATAGCTTTGACGTTAAAAACAAGATTGTGTTTATCTTTGATGTGGTTTTTGATATTAAATAAAAATATGTGGGAGCGCCCCTGAGGACATTTAGGGATAATTGTATTTTATGTTCGTAGTGAGTCCATCTAGCTCTTAACCACCGAACTTGATAAATCAGTAAAATTACTAGAATTTGAAATTTTAATTTAATAGTTATTCAAAATTTGATGCTGTGAAAGAAATGCTAATCTGCAGTAAAAATAAAGAGAGTTCTCAAATGGGATATAAGGAGTAAAAATAATGCCTTAGAGGTGCGCTATATTTATATATTTATTTATTTTTTGCCACAAGCTCATATCTGTTATTTATTTGATTTAAATATATTTTTTAAATTTAAGGCTTAAATATTTTTTTTTTATTTAAAATCCAATCCAATTGTTCGCTGGGTATGAACATGGGTGCGTGTGTACACTAATATACGTGTATTTATGGCATAACAATGTATTGAAAGACCAGCATATCTAAATAGTACGGAAAACACTCTACAAAAGACTGAAGTCTCTAAAACTGGTGCAATGGTTTCCATATTTTTAGGTTATATTGGGTAGAATTATTTAATTATTTTTTTTCCCAAAATTTCCTTTTCAGTCAAAATATAAATTTTTAAACACAATGAAAATATTTTTCCAAATATCAGAGGAGCTTAAAATAAGAAATTTTTAAGTAATTGTTTAGTATGAAAAATTATTTAGCGTCCAGTTTGTTTCATGTTCCATGATGGCTAGAAGGTGAGAAAAAAGGAATTAAAAAAATGCCGTAACGAAAAATCGCCAAAATGCAAAAAAACCTTAAGCGTAAAATATCATCAGTAACAAAATACTCCCTAAAAGGCAAAAAAAAAGTACCAAAACTAAAAAATCACTTATAAAAAAGGAGCCAAAACAGAAAAAATACGCCAGAACGAAAAAAACGCCTTAACTAAAAAAGCTGCAGTACTAAAAAAATCGAAGTAAATTGAAAAAAATTAAAAAAAATAAAACTGAATTTATTAATTTCTTCAGAAAGCCGAAGGGTAGCAAATTTTAAATATCCTTACAACTATTCTTCTAAGCTTTCAGTGTTGTAGTGAATCTAACACCGTGATGTGCTGGACTTCAAGTTATTTCTATTTTCCTCAGTAACAGTAATTTTATCTCATTCTTGCTTTGAAGAGCAATTTTGAAATTGAACTTTTTAATTTCTGAATGTTTTGATAACTTCGCTTCTAACCGTAGAAAGACAAATAGATAGTTTGCTGCCAATTTCCTTTAGGCATTTAATACTTCCGTAATAATAAACGGCTGAAGAAATGTGCTTTAGAGGGCTGAAATATTTTGGATTATACCAGAGAATAATTAAAAGAGTTTATTATGAGCTGGATATTAAAATTTGTGGTGCATATTCATAGTAAAAACAAAGTATACTTTAAGAGTTTAAAACCAGTATTACGAGTACCATAACAAAATATTAGTTTAAAGCAAATACGTCCTAGCAATATGCAGAATGTGTAGTAGTGCGATTCACTAACTTGTTTTTAACGATAACCGCATCATTAAAATAATTATAACGAAAATTTATCAAATTTGCTATTCAATAACACTTTTAATGATATTCGCTGTAGATTAATGTCTGCTGAGTCGTTATTTAAGCGACAATAATTTTTGTGCTGGTAATTTTATCGACAAAAATCAACAGAAAATATCAGCTGCGTCTTATTGTTAAAAATAAGTCTCAGAATCACACAATCGTTATTTTAAGCGACAAAATGTATTGACAAAATTTACGATTGCCGAATTGTTAAAAGTTACTGAATCGCACTACAGAGGTCTATGAAAGCAATGCTTGCTCTTATTTAGAGTTGTCAAGCTTTTACCTTAAATTTAAATACCTCAGTATGTGTGTTGTTGGATGTAGCTGGCTTAAAGTCTTAAAGTATACTTGGTTTTGACTATGAATAGGCGCCCTTGGATATTATAACTTATAAATAAACTTAATGTTCAAAAAAAAAAAAAAACCTATAAGTAGAGCTTTTGATGTTAAAGTATTTTCTGCCAGTCGAATTTCAAAATTGACGGTGTGTACAAGTATGAATTCGTTCTTCACTTTTATAAGAATTTTAAATGCAAAAATACGAAATTTTTCGTACTTTGTTTGCACTAGTTTTATTGATTGTCATCCTTAAAAATATGCTGCAACATCAGCAATTTTTGGTTTATTTGTGCCCGTAGCTTATGTTGTTGTTAAGACTTCATGCAGAATACTTCTACGCTTCTATTAACCACATTGACTAAAACATTTTGACCAGTTTGAAAAAATTTCCTTCTATTTTTTATTGTAATTTTTCTGCATTCACTTCGAGAGTACGAGTATCTGTTCCAGTTGCTTGTCTTGTTGTGGCTGTTGATATTGTTTTGTTTCTGGCATTTACTAATTATCTTAAGCTTCATAAACTATTTTGCTCGAGTTTAAAATATGCTTTTAGATATTTGTTATTGTTAAGAATTATAAATTACTGAATATACATATTATTTGACCACAGGCCGAGCATGTACTCGTTTATATTTAGCAATTCGTGTAGTAGATAATTTACATGGAATTGCAAAAGCTTGTCGCTTGTTGGGCTTTTGCCATGTTCTACTTGATTGACAACGAAATGTTTGCTCATGTTTGGCATTTAGTTTGTTGAGTTTAATGGAAATAGAAAAGTAGTTGATATTTCCATTTGCAACTTCGCCATGATTATTATTTCAAATGTGTCAGGGAACGCATTGACATGAGTAATAAAATATTTTTTTCTAACATTCCTCTGATGTCAAGGATAGAGAATTGGTAAATGTTCAGTTTAATTAAATGTATTTGATATTTAGCAGGTGCTATTGAAACAACAAAATATATTATGTGAAATAATAGAAATCAAATCAATCAGTATTTTAAACCGATTTTACAAAATATTTTGAAAAAATTAGATGAAAAGACATTATTTTCGAAATTTCTCATTAACTTTATTTTGCACACAATCGCCCAATTTTAGTCAAATTTGCAGCAATCAATGTTATTTTATTAGATCCTGAGCTGGATAAACTTATAAGTTAAAAATTTTTCTTTGTAATAAGATTTTATTTGTGAAAATTGTTTAAGTCTACCGAACAGAATCGAATCTCTATCTGGACACTCCTAAGTGAGCTCTGTTCTCTGTTAACCCTTTCTTAAGTCAAAAATATTTTCACATATACACATACACACACACACACAAATATGCAAACACATCTTCGTCGTTACATCCATACGCAGTAGTCTTCGCTTTAATTAAACTTGGCAACAAAAAGTAAAAAATAGAATTAAAAATAATTTAAAGGACATTAACATAAATTCAGTAAAGTGCGATTTTGACTTTTTGACTATTCCCAGCAAAAAATTTCAAAAAAGGTTATCGGGTTTGGAATTAAGCATTTTTGGCAGAAGGTCTTCCTTACTGGATTACCAACTTAATGATTTTAACAAGGCATAAGACTAAAATAATCGATTCTTGAGACGTACTTACTTTTTTTTTATTTAGCAACTTGTTCACGTAATCTATTTAATATAAAAAATCATTCACCTCATTAAGCAACTTGTACATCATATTTTTAAATTTTAAGTAATGTGATTTGTAAGCGAGTAATCAAATTTGGTAATCAGAAAGGTAAGTCATTACATCATTATCTCTTTTTTAATATTGACGCTTATTTAGTTTCAGCGTTTTTTCTCGTTTTGTCGATATTTTTGGCGATTTTTGCTTTGTTTTCTTACAACGAATATTTTAAATTTGTTTTTAAACGCTTTCTTTTTCTCGCTTTGGCGATTTTTTTGTCAGTTTTACGCGATTTAGTTTAGTTTTAGGGACCTTCTTGGTGTTTTTTTTTGCATTTCAGCGATTTATTTTATTTTTTGGGAAACTTCACTTGTAAACGCTTTATTATTCTAAAGAATTTTTTGGTTGTTGGTGTTTTTTTGTATTAGCGCTTTTCTTTTGGTTTTCGCGATTTTTTTGTTTTTTCGAATTTATG
This sequence comes from Tachina fera, assembly GCA_905220375.1. NCBI lineage: Eukaryota > Metazoa > Arthropoda > Insecta > Diptera > Tachinidae > Tachina > Tachina fera. Next base: position 187,170,209 of record LR999963.1, read on the forward strand.
GAATTTTTTGTTAAAATTTTTTACAATACATATTTTAATTAAGCGATTTTTTTATTATGGCGATTTTTAATTTTGCGCTTTTTTCTCTCTCTCTCTCTCTCTCTCTAAGACAATTTTTTCGGCTATTGGTAATTTTTCATTTATATGATTTTTTCGGTTTTTGACGACTTTTTTGTATTGAAGCTTTTTTTTAGCTTTGGCTCGTTTCTCATTTTTCCGTTTTTGGCAGTTTTTTATATATTTGCAATTTTTCTTGTTTTTGGGTTTTTATTCGTTTTAGCGCTATTTCTGGCTTTGGCGAATTTTTTATATTTTTGACGACTTTTTTAGTTTTTTGGTGACCTTTTTATGTTTTTTGCATTTTGGAGATTTATTTACTTTTTGGTAAAATTTTTCATTTAAGAGCTTTTTTTCATTTTGGCGATTTTTTCAATTTTTGGCGTTTTTGTATTATTTAGTTTTTTTAGCTTTAGCATTTTTTTTTGTTTTGCACATTTTTTCGGGTTTTTGACAATTTTATTGCAATACATATTCTTAGTTTTAACAATTTTTTTAGTTTTTCACTTTTTTCCGTTTTTGTGCTTTTGCTCGATGTGGGGAGCTTTTTCGATTTTTGGCGATTTTTCAGTTTTTGATGGTTTTTACATTTTAGCGATTTATTTTATTTTTTTTTATTTAAGCCTTTTGTCATTTTGGCGCTTTTTTTCTATTGAAGCTTTTTAATCTTTGCCATTATTTTGTTTTGTCGATTTTTTTTCGGTTTTGTATATTTGTTGTGTTTTTTTTTACAATGCATAATTTTTGTTTTAGCATTTTTTTCTAGTTCTTACTATTTTTTTTTATTTTGGAAATTTTTTCGGCTTTCGGCGGTTTTTGCGGTTGATTGTTAGTTTTAGCGATTTTTTCGATTTTTTTGGCGATTATTTTAGTTTCTTTGCGATCTTTTTACTTTAAGCAATTTTTTTTGCAATAGAGCGATTTATTTTATTTTTGGCGATATATTTTTTAAGCATTTTTTATTATGGCGATTTGCCGTTTCACGATTTTTTTAATTTAAAGAATTTTTAGTTTTATTGTTTTAAAAATTTTAAGCCTTAATGGTTTCTAAGATACAGAAAAATAACATTAACTGATAGAAAACTATTTACTTCGGATTTTTTTATATAATTTTAGTCTAGACTGCATAGAAATATACTAACTTTGAAAATCTAAAGCCTGTTACAGACATACATAAGAACGGACAAAAATCACAGCAAAAATAATAAGATTCCTTATCACCTTTGGTGTGCGAAACTCTAAAACTAATTTTAAACACTTTATAAAACATACCATATATGCCATTTCACACTGTAATATAAGTATTTATAATTTTTTTTAAATAAATCTTTGATTCAATTTTTGCTTGAAAAGTTCATAAAATTGTATTTAAAATATTTTTTATATAATCTAAAATTAGCTTTAATATTTATTTGTTAATACCGGCCTTTAAATGAATAAATAAATTAATTCCATCTAATAGAACTTAGTAACAGTTAATAGAGTTTCCAAAAAGCATTCTTTAGATCACTTCATTTTTAAATTTTTTTGCTTTTTATTTGCTTAAAACTCACCAGATTAAAAGTAAAGTGTATTATACTTTACATCTATGCAACTCCATAACACTCTGATGCTTTTCCTTTTGCAAATATTGTTTCTTATCTTCATGCAGCTCAGACAGTTTTAGTTGGAAAACTTATACAAGAGCAAGTAAAATTTCAAATGATCTTCTTCTCCTCTTTAGCAGTTGTTGCTTTTAATTTTAATTCAATTATTTCGAAAAAAGTAAATGAAGATTATCTTAAAAGCCCTTCCCGCCCTCTTTTAGTGAAATACTTGTAATTGCATTAAAGTATCAGGCAACTATTTTATGGCAAATGCTGTGGGTTTCCAACTCTAACAAATCTAACAGCTGAACTTTCTACTTCAGACAGCTTTTAGCTGCAGTTCAATTTAGTTCAGTTTGAACATTCGTCTTTTGCTTCGAATCGCAAGAAACATTTATAACGTCAAATAACAAGATTTATGCAAACGAAATGAATAAAAAAAAAAATGGAACAGAGCGCATAGAGAATTGAATAAATAAATGACTGACTTGAATGAGTGAATATAAAAATATTCATTCGCTTTTAAATTGCAAAAAAAAGGACAGATAAAAATGTCGAAATAAATTTCTAAAGAAAAAAAAAATATATAAAACGACGACAATACTTTTAAAATTGATAACATTTTCTTGTTGACCCAGCCACCCCAACCGTAGTACATCCATCCATCATTCATCAACAGCATTTTTTTAGTTTTTTTTTTGTCAGTTTGCATTTTTTACATCACCCTCCAGATTTTTTTCTCAACAAGTTTATTCAATTGTTTAGTTGCTTAAGTAGAAAAAATTAAAAGTTTTGTTTTTTTGTTTGCTACAGCATTTCAACTAAATTATCAATTGCAGTTAATTTCACTTTCGTTTTATTTGCAACAGCAAGTGCAACAACAACAACAACAACAACATTAACTGCAGCAAGAAGTGGCTGCAATTTTATCGAATCTGTGTAGTGAAATATATGAACAGTAATTAGATAAATTGATTTAAGAAACTTTTAATGCATGACATATTTCCCATTTCCAGCAATGAGAAGTGGAACACTGCACATTTAGCTTTCAGAACGAAGGAGAATATATAAATTAAATCAAAGACACTTTTACGATATGTTTGCAATATATTGAAATCAGTTAAATAAATTAAGGAAAAATTTTGAAAATTTATTGCGGGCGAGTGGCCATTAATAAAAATCAAAAAAAAAATATATAAAATAAAAAAAAAACGCTACAAGGGTCATGTGCAGAGCAACTTTGAGAAAATTAATTACTTGTTGGATGTAATTTATTCATTTCATTTGAATCACATTTCAGTGCTTGTGTAGGCGAAAATTGTAAATGGGCGCATTCATAAGACGTAGCTGTTGAGTTCACCAGTTGTGAAACTGCTGGCAACTTTTGGCCCCAACAGCTACTTCTTAGAAACGGCTTGATGTATATAATGTAATTGTATATCTTTATTTTTTCGTTACTTCATCACATTTGTAATGTAAAACCTAACAAATATTTGTTGCTGCCACCTAGCAAAGCATATAAAAGTAATAGTTCTATTTGACCAGCTGTTCAGGCTGAGCACAACGTGTTGACTATAGGTAGCGAAAAAATTTTATGATGGAAAATTACTCTCCTGTTGAGTGAACTGGAGATACTCAGCTATGCGTTTCTAAGACAAACACTCAACGAATGCGCAACTGTTACGTCTTATGAATGCAATCAATAACAAAATAAAAATACCTTAAAAAAATTTTTTATTTGAGGGGAAGTATGCTAAATGTCAGTAGGAGTATCGAGGAAATAAAAGGCCGTTTAAAAGTAATGTTATCTAAAAAAACGGTATATTAAGCAGACTTTGCTGCAAGAGAGTCATAACTCAAGAATCAAAATGTGTTACAGAAAACGGATTTGAAGTTTTAAACTTTACAGTAAAATAAGACATGTGTTCAAGAAATATTCGCGTGCAATTTTATTTACCATTTACTATAGAACCATATTTCAATTAAGGGACTAATTTTTAGGGTTCCGTAAATCAAAGGTAAAAAAACCATATTGTTTTCGTTACCATGTCTGTCTGGCCGTCAGAGGTTATTTTGTCGGTACAACAAAAACTATGTGATAGTTTAAAATTAAAGAGTGTTCTAAGGCGAGCAATGAAAAATTTCTAAATCCTAATATAATATTAAGACAATTATAAATGTCTGCATAGGCATTTGAATTTTCAAAGTTAGTGTATTTTTATGCAGACTGCACCGATTAAGAGTCTAAACACAATGATTGCGGTTCGGTGCAATTTCTCGTTGCGGGAGAGAAAAATAAACATAATACAACGGAAAACGGCACCGGCAATACTTGCCATTGTTTGTTTAAATTTTCGTTAATTTTTTTTGTGCATACATTTTTAAAGCTAAAAACAAAAAATTATTAAAATTTTATACATTCCTAGATATATTTGATTTATTTTTTAAACTTTTATAATCTATTACAAAAATGTTTGAACTTCAAAATCATGTTTTTTTTACAAAAATGTTGTAAAGACAGCCAATTATTCAAAAACTACGGCAATGTCAGCAAGAGAAAGAGTATCAAAAATTAAGAGAATAAGAAACTCCGCAATTAAAATAAAATAGATTTTAATTTCATTCCGTCCCGCACTGCGGTTTCTTACTTCGAAATTGTTTGGAAAACTGCACCGCAATTAATAATCGTTACATTGAGTTCAGACTCTAAAGCTGAAATTTAAAAAAATCTAAATTAATGGGTATTCCGTCAGTTAATCGCATTTTCAATATACAATCTTGACCACTTGCCGTAGCTTGGGAGCCGCAAAATGCAAAATCTTTAAATTTTCAAAAACGCTTAAAACAAAAAATCGCCATATCTAAAATAAACGCCAAAACTAAAGAAAACGCCAAAACAAAAAAATTGCAAAAAAATCTAAAAAATACTCGAAACAAAAACTAAACGCCAAAACGAAAAAAATCTTAGCTAATTTTTAATTATAATTTTTCGAACTTAATTTGTTTCTATATTCATGATTTGAACGGGCTAAAGTTCGTATCGCTTTTTAAGCCAAATTACATGTGATAATTATTAATGAACAAATAACATCAAAGTTAGTTGTACATAAATATTCTGACAACACATAGTTGAACGGAACAGCCAGCCAGTTTTCGAAGGCCACTAAACCTTCATCATCAGCGTTCTTCTGTGTTGGTCCACTGTGTGTGGTGTCAGTTGATGTAAATTTCTGCCTTATATACAAAACTTTCTTGCAAATGGAATACGTGAATTGTTTTGATTTTTCGTATTTCAATATTGCTCAGACATGTTTTTGTAATGAAAGCCCACTAAAAAAATCGTTGAAAAAAATCGCTTATACAAAAATTATTCGCCATTAAACCGAAACAATCGCCAATAACGAAAAACACCAGATCTAAAAAAATGCCAAAAGCCAAAAAACCCCAAAAAAAAATTTAAAAAAAATTTCAAAAACAAAAATTCTCAAAAACTAAAATAAATGCCAAACGAAAGATAAAGTCAAAACGAAAAAATCGCCAAAAAACCGAAATAATTCTCAAAAACGAAAAAAAATCACCAAAACGAAAAAACGCCAAAACGACAAAAATTATTGAAACAACATAACCAGTTTAAGTAAAATAATTCGCTATTAAACCAAAACAATCGCTTATAATGAAAAAGCACCATATCGAAAAAACGCCAAGAAGCAAAAAGCCCTAAAAAAGCTTAAAAAAATTCAAAACCGAAAAAAAGCCAAACCAAAAGAAAAGCACCACAAAGAACAAAGTCGCCAAAACTAAGAAAATCCGCAAAACTGAATAAACACCAAAAATTAAAAAACAGCCAATTTAAAAAAACATTAACAACCGACAAAAACCCTGAATCAAAAAAATTGTCAGAGCGCTAAAACAACGACAAATTTTTAAAAATGAAAAAATTGCCACAACGAAAATATATCCAATATTAAAAAAAATCGCTAAAAAAAACCAAAAAAATAGCAAACCTTAACAATCGCTAAAATCCGAAAAAATCCCATAAACAAAAAATTTTCCAAACCTTAAAAACCCGAAAAAAATAAAAAAAAACAGATCAAATCTAAAAAACGCCAAGGACCAAAAAAAAATCACGAAAAAGAAAAAATTATAAAGACCCTAAAACAAAAAAGAAATGTTGAAGACCAAAAAATGGTTACAGGGTACTTGATTATCTTTATAAAATGTCTATATCTGCTAAGATTTTCAATTATATAGGCTAAAGTTGTGATGGTATTAAATATGTATTGTCCCTACGGAACGACTCGTAAGCAAGTCAAAAGCACACTTTGCTGTATTTATTTGCTTTTGGTAACGAACTCTTGCAAAATTTGCTTTTAAGCGTGACGACTTAAGACTAACTACAGATCTTTTGAATCAGATATGTGACAAATATTTAATTAAGTTTTATAGTCTGTGGTCTTAACTTTAATTTTCAATGTCGCCTGACTGAGTTGTTTTTTTTAAATACTCATCAAACAAATTATCTCTTTATAGTAAACATTTATAGAGATTCTAACTTTTAGTCTGGCATAAAATATATTAATAAAGCTCTTATAAATTTTTCATAATCTTTAGTCTTATTTGTTTTTTAATGTCATCTCCCTTTAAAAAGACATTTACATATTTACATGCACAAATTGTGTAGAAGTTATTAAGAGCAAAAAAAAAAGAAAAAAACTACAAGAAAACAAGTTATTAAAAAGCAATCTGTAGATACATGCAAAGTAGAAAAAAATGAAAAAGAAAAGTCCAAGACAGGACAGCATAATGCAAATTTTTGCAACGCAACAACATTTTTTGAATGCATAAATTTCAAATCTTTTGAAGAATGCATAGAAAATGCTCAAGCAAATGTGTGTCCAAGAGATTTTTTTTGTAAAATAGTTGTAGAAAAAAAAATAGTAAAAATATGTATACAAGAATTAATATCTTTAAATAATGTTAGATAATATTAAGTTTATAATATAGATAAATTTGGCAATCAAAGTCATTGCTAAAGTGTCTTATGAGAGAAAAAAGCGAGTGCATGAAGTATTTATATTTATTTTTATATATTTATTTTATATTTATTTTTATATATACATTTACTTATAAAATTCTTGGGAATACTAAAAGATGTACAAGCAAAGTTGACGCTTTCAAACTAAATACATAAATAAAAATAACAAAAATTAAAAATTTTAAAACTTCCGAATATGTCTAGAAAAAAAGTGATATCCTCTAAGCGACTGGACCAATTTTCGTCAAACATAGCTAAGAACCCTCTCAATCAAGTGACCTTTCAAACAGACAGACACACACATACACAGATTCACAGATACACAGACAGATATTTCAAACTTATAAGATCCTTTTTTGGTCGGGGGTTAATAAAATAAAATCAAATATATAAAACGTCTTCCCATAAATAAGAATTTTACAAAAAATATTTCAAACTAGACAGAAAAAAACTTTAAAATGTTTAAAGCCTCAAGTTGCTTCAATCAAATAAAGAAGTTAAATGTTTTCATTTATAACCAAAGTGATTACATATCGTTAGCTGACATGCAAATTTAGCTGATAAACAAAATTACTCAAGTCACTAAAGTAGAGTTTCGTTAGTTTAATTTTTAATTTGGCTTATTATTATGACAAAATTTTTAAATTTTTTTGGTTTTATAATTAATTTAAAATGCGGTTTTGAATGTTTTATTAGTTACGTTGTTTTACGTTTCAGCTGACGAAAAGTATATAAGGGGTTATTCACATATTATGTGACGCAATTTTTAAAATTTTTATTCGCCCCCACTCCCTCTCTCCCTTCGAGGAGTCTCACGTAAATTGTCCCTTACCTGGTTTACAAAACATATAACAAATTTTGATTTCTTTTTTGCTCTTAGTTCAATTTATACTTTTGAAGATTTGAGAGATTTTTTTAGTTCTGTTTTTACTCTCATATTTTAACGCCTCAAACAATACGTCAAGCCAATGTCACCATATGAATTTTTAAAACACTCTGCCATCACACATGTGCATTTCATACACATGAAATGAACAAATGAAAATTATGCAGTGCCAACTTAAACCACATGATACATTTGCACTTACACAACTATAACATTTCACCATCTTGATTACACATGTACATTTGTTGACAATCACCCAGCAAAGAGTTTTATTGCCAAGAAATTAGTGAACTAACGGCCCAAGTACTGCAACAGAACACATGCGATCAGGGACCGTAACTGCTATGCATTTTATAATAAAAATCAGAATATACTTGTTATTTTCTGATTTTTATTTTTTAGGCAGAAATAAAAATCAATTTCTGCTAAAAAAATAAATATCAGAAAATGATTTTTATTTCTGCCCAAAAAAATTAAAATCAAAAATTTTTAAATCATTTGAGTTTTGAAAAATGTAATTGAAAACTATCCAAATGGTATGATTGCCTAGGCTCTACGACATTTCCTTGTACTTGATTTTTTTCTTTAAAAATTCAAGAATAACAATTATTTTCGGTCCCTGCGTGCGATTGATTGCTTGGTCACAGAAAAAAAATGTCCTGCAATTAACACGTTTAATTGAAAAAAAAAATCAATAAAAAATTTTATTGAATCAATTAGTTTTAGTTCAATAAATATTTCTAACAAAAGTCTATTTGAATCAATTACATTTTTTATAGATTTTATTTTTTTAATTAAACCTATTTATCGCAGGAAATTTTTTTTGTGTGATTAACTTTTCCTATTTAATTTTTTTCAGTTGAACATTTTTTTGTCCCAAAATGTTTGCTGGGTTTCTAAGCACATACAATGTATTTGCATTCTTAAGTTTTTGAAGTTGTGGAAATGTTTAAAATATTTCAACAATTTACTTTAAATGCATGTGAAAAGAATAAAACTAAAACATATTTTATGCAAATCATTTTGTAAAACCATAGAGGTTTCTTTTTAAATGTATATTGTACATTAACAAATGCATTTTATTAGGTAGAATATAAACCAGCAAACAAAAATTTTAGTAGTTCAAAATGTAAGCAAAAAAAAAAAAATAATAAAGAAAACTTTAATAAGTATTTAATGCAATAGTGAGATAGAAGCATATTTATTATACCTGCCATTTGTATGGTAAATAAACGAATCTCATTAAAGATTTAAAACCCGAATTCCAAAAAAATAAAGAAAAATTTATGAAAACCTTAAAAAATACATCTTGTATTAAAAAGTATTTTTGTATTTTTTAATGCAAAATTATTTAATGAATAAAAATTTCACTTCTAGCAGCCATATTTCAAAAAATATCTTTTTAAATAAATTTGTCTTTAAACAAAAATGTTTGTTTGGATAAAAAAGACTCTTGGGAATATAAGTTCTGGTGCATTTTTAACATCTTCTAGACAATGTTAGTAAGTAATTTTAATTTCAGTGCTGAATTATGCAAAACAAGGTTAATAAATTATAATTCGTTTTATTTTAAATTAAAATTTGCATGAAAAATTGCAAAAATTCTTGCAATACTTTAAATATTTGAGTGAAAGTAAACGAGATGGCAGGAAGCTAGACGTACACTCTAAACACACTATAAATATTTTCCATAGACATTTTCACAAGTCAGATTATCTTTTAGTTAAATATTTTTAAGTAAAAGAAATTAAAAGGATACACCAATATTATTGAAGTTATTTAGCTTAAGTGAAATTTGAGAATACAAATTGCAAACAATTTCTAATTGAATTCTGAGAACTTAAGGTATTAAAATTGAGTAAATTGTAAAGTTTAAAAATTTTTTATATGTGATTATAATTTGTATTAATTTATTTTTTATCGTTTAGAAATGCAACAAATTGTTTAAGTTTTTCAATATATTTTCTTAATGTTATTTTGTGTTTCTCAATGTAATATTTCATCAATATTAACCTAAAAGGTATATTGCTGGCAAATTCTACTACCTTGCATTATTAAATACTTTTTAACTGGCTTTAAAAAAAGAAGGAGGCTTACAACTCATCTATATATAGTTTAAGGGATTTTAAGTCTCAACTAGTATGTTCATGCTGTCGAGCAATCAAGTAATTTGCTGATTTTGTTTGAAAAATAACCTTGGCCCGGTAACAAGTGTCTGAAGACCAGGTTTTAAGATTTGTGCAACAATTTACGTTCTTAATTACAAAAAATTTACTAAAGGTTTTCATGAGACTGATGAAAAGTCTCGCAAACTGTGCAATTTTACATTTTTACACTCTCGTAAATAAAATGTCAAAAATTGTATAGAAATTTATTTACTTATTGTTATTTATTTATTGTTAAGTTTGCCCAATAATTTTGACTCGTAAACTTAAGCTGTGCAATTGTGCATTTTGTTAACATCAACTTCTTGCTTTTTTGGACTTCTTTAGGCACTTTTAGACACACACACACACATTTTTATTTTAATAAATATGTTTTTTAATTAAAAACTGCTTTAAATTTTATTATTGTATTTTTATTTAATTAATTTTTTGATGTTTGTCTTAAATTTACATACGTTTTTTGCACAAAAGGTTAAAAGGGGCTTCATGAAACATGTCTCGCAAGATTGCCCAATTGCACAAATGGCAATTTTAAGAGTTCTCATGAAAACCCTTACTAATTTTAATTTTATTATATATGTATGTACATAATTTTCTTAGATTTTCAAAAGAAGTATCCCAGCTAAAAAAATATATATGGAGCATATATGATATCCCATATATGGTTCGGATCCGAAAAATGAGGGTATATGGGCATATATGATTATATATATTAATACATATGATTATATATGATTATATATATTCTGCTGTGCAATAAATTAAATTACTAAAATTAAATTTTTTTAAGACTTGAGATTGAGGTTGTATTTAATGAAACATTTGTTTGGACAAATAATTCAAAACGAACTAAAAGTCATTTCATTCATCAAAAGGTGAATCAATTATTTAAAAGACACATAAATCATATTCGTACATAACATTTAGTTTAAGAAATCAGATTAAAAACTAATGCAATTAATTATAAAAGAAAAAAATAATTCGTCTAACAATAGTTTTCAATACAGTAATATGAACTTTGTTTCTTATCCAGAGAATTTTGTTATTTTCTATAAAATTAATGACTGGATTATCCTTTTGATTATTTGATATATTAAATAGGGCCACAATGTATAAAGTCATACAAGAAAAAGTTTTTCTTTTTTAAACGTTGAGGGTATGCATATGTATAAACTTTGCATACCCTATGTATTTTCTAATGGATTTCTAATCCAGCAGTGATAAAATTCCAAGCTTTTTTGATTGCAAAAACGATTTTATGTGAGATATCATGTATGCATACATTCTTATATGGCTCCATATATAAAATCTTATATTAATATATGGATCCACATATGAAGAGCTTCATAATTAAATTTTCATATATAAGCTCATATATTATAATACATTTCATATATTAGTCCATATATTAGTTCATATAGAATAGTTTTTCCATGTATAATCCCATATATTTCCATACATGAATTCATACATATTCATATATAGTTATATACATTCATATATTAAAAATATATGGACCATATATAATTTTTTTAGCTGGGATATCTTTTTCTGAATCAATTAAAAATAATAGGCTTTAAAATATTAAAAGGCATTGGTCGAAAACAATGATTAAGAAAATTCGAAGCTATTTAAGGAAAAAGATTTTAGATTAATTTGCTCAAAAATAATACCAAATTTAAAAAGTTTTTCTGTAATTCTTTAAAGGATAAAATATTTTTATGATTTTTTGAAGATTATAATTATTACCAAAATTAATTTTAATTTTTATCATGTGAATAATTTTGTTTAATATTTAATTCACTAATTAATTATTAAATAATATATAACATGTCTACATGTTATGTTTTAAAATAATAATATCTTCAAATATGTTCTTATTGTAACATTTTTCACCCTTTATTTACCCTTTTAATAAATAAGGCGTATGAGTAATATTTATGCTTTTTATGACAATAAATTACTCATACGCACTTGATACAAGATAAATAGCTTTGGGTATACATAAATAGTTTTACAGCACATTAATGTGATTATTGTTATTATACTTATTATAATATGTGCCCTTCTCCGAGAAAAGGGACGTAGTGTGTCAAAAAAAGGGAACTTGGAAAAGTCGATAAAAATTAGAAAAACATTAAAATTTTATTTTTTAAACGCGTTTTGCTGAAAACTTCATTTTCACTCAGTAGGTACCTTTTCTCGGAGAAGGTCACATATATCGTCGGCCTTAGAGTGTAAACCTGCTAAATCTACTTTTTATTACATATGACACTTATATAATGCCGTTCGAAAAAGAAAGAGACCCACATCGACTTGCTAAAATATTTATTTTAATTTGAAGCCCTATATGTCGAATAAACTTAATGTATTATGCTAACTTCTTACCCCTTATTCAAAAAAAAAATTGTAAACTTAAAGTTGGTTTAACATACGAACTTTTTATGGCAAAAACAGCTTTCAATCATGCTTTAACTTCAACAATCGTTTTTCGTTTTTTCGTTTTGGGTTTTTTATAAATTTTTTGCGATTTGTTTTTTTCTTTTCGATTTTGGAAATGTTAGAGTTTTTTAAGTTAAATGTTTTTGAGTGGTAGTATTGCTAGACTAGAGCAGAGTTCAGTGGTCGCGGATACGATGCCAGCCATACGGTGTTTTCTGCAGACATTAACTTTGCAAATTTCAAGTGTATATATATAATTGTATGTATATGAAATGAGATCTTAATATTTTTTGTTGCTTTTTTTTGTTTTTAACTGTCATAGCTTTTACTGTTCTCGAGAAAATAGCCTGTGACGGACAGACGACATCGTAGTGAAAACAGTAGGATTCCTTTTCATTTTTCGGGTAGGGAAGCCTAAAAATTTATTTCTAATGTATACGTTAGAAATAATTTACTGGAATTTGTTTTCAAAACAAAATTTCTGGTTATTATGTTTAAGTCTGTTCTTAAATGTCAATCTTTTTTCATGTCTATAAAACGTCTAATATGTCAAGGAACTGAACATTATTGTGAAAAGATTCTCACTTTTTTATCCTATTTTAATTTTTGGAAATAGTGTAAAACTTTATTCTTTGTTAGAACCACTCACATTGGCTTTGCTATCGAGCCACTATTGGTCTTTAGTCTTACTTTCATATTTTATTTTTTTACTTTCATATTTTTTTTTGCTTTTGGTGTTGTAACCAAACTAAACCAACTATTTGTGTTGGTTTGCAAGATGCAGCGTACAAAGTATATTCTCAAAGAACAAAAAAAAAAAACTAAGATAAGAAATCTCTCAAAAACTTTTTCTTTAAAAAGCCAACAGAATTTGCATCTTATATGTAGAAAATTAATTTTACACACTCCTTGTTGTTGTTGTTTTTAAATATAAAGCAAACGACTTACTCGAACAAACTGTTGTAGGGAAAAAAGGTTATAGAGAGTACAAAGAAAATAAAAATTTATCAATTAAATTGGTAGCATCTTGAAAAGTTTTCTCAAGTATTTACTTGTTTAAACTTGCAGAAAAGGTCATTTGTCAATATTCACATTCTTTGCCTTACAATTTATTTAGCAAGTAAATAAAAAAAATATATAATTAAAAAATTTTTAAAAACAAGGAATTGTTTTTTATGTTTGTGCAGGAAACTTCAATTTGTCTTGGAGTATGCCAATAAAATTTCAAAAACTCATTTACTGCTAGAATGACCGATTTCTTTAGCTTTTCAAATATTTGGTGTTTGATAATTTTTCTGTTTATATGTTCCTTGGCTTGCTATGATATAATAAAAAAAAATAGCCCAACTCATAGTCTTACATCGTAGCAAGTGCTAAATGGTAAAACATATTGATACTCACTATTTAACACTCCTTAATATATTAGCCCAGCTCACAATCTTGTGCAAATGGTCCTCCATCGTGGCATGTGCAAAATGGTTAATATATTTATACTCACAGTCGTTAAGCAGCTCTGGGTAGGGGATCATCTCTCGCGTCATCGTAATTATTTTTTAAGTGCTGTCAGGCTTGTGTTTGTTGTTTGGCCTTCGAGAGTTTTTCGCCTCACTTGCACTGCCTGACCGATCTGCCACGGATTACGGTATAATCTTGCGGTATTTTGTGGAATTTCTTTAACAACCACGTTGCTATGTAAAGGCATAGGTCGTGTACAGTCAGTCACAAAACTTTTAAAAATAATGTTAATAACATTTTGGGCATATAGTCTACGTTACTCCGTCCATATTTGTGCAACAGTATATTATGCAAATTTACTTTGCATTAATATGTTTGAAATAAATAAATATTTATACTCACCACTTAATAATTCTTAGTGGTGAGTATTAATATACTACAACGTTTTGCATATGCTACGATGCAAGATCATTTGGAAAAAACTGTGAATTGGGCTAATCTGCATATATAAAGTATATATAGATATATATTTAATATATAAATAGCATGTTTTTTTAGAGTGTTACAACTTGAAGTTGGCATCACTGCTTTGTGTGAGTACCCACTTAACAGCTGATAGTTACTTTCTATTTAATTTGATTGTAAATTTATTATGAATTGTTTTAGACCAGAGCAAAGTGTGAAAATTGTTTAAGTTCTTAATCAAAATAATTTTTCTATTAGTCCAATTAATCGTGCACTTCTTTTATTTTATGGCAAACATAATCGATGAAACCCACTTATGGTTGAATGGGTACGCAAATAAACAGAATTCTCGTATTTGGTGGGAGAAAAATTCCCCACCTTTTGTAAAAACACCATTACGTCCACAAAAAATTACTGTTTGGTGCGCTTTGTAGGCTGGCGGAGTCATATGTCTTCAAAAACGATGATGGTAAAAATGGGCAAATTTGCTGAAAATAAGTATTCAGATTACGCCTTCTGCACACCAGCCACGATTGGCACATTTCAGAAATCATACTTAAATATTAATTTCATAATTTTGTTGATATTAAAAATATATTTCTTGTTTAATTATGATTTAAACTCTATAAAAATATCCTTATAAAAAAATTAAAAAGATTTGGTAAACTAAGCTCGTAAATGAGTTTTGTAATTAAATATTTAATGAAGAATATTAACCTGCAGAGAGAAGGCAAATTTATAAGAAAACTTTTTTAAAAATATTTAATTTCTTCCAGTCATAATTTATCATTTTCAATGAGAAGCTTAAAACTAAAACGCAAACGCTAATCACTGACAAATTTTGTATGGAAAAAAGTTAAATAACAAAAACAAGTTACAAAGAAAATTTGTCAAAGCTTAGCATTTGTATAAGCAACTAAAAATAAGAAACGAAAACAAAGAAAGGCAAAAATTTTTAAATAGAAACTATTTTTTCGTTTTGAAATTTGTATGGAAAAAATATTTTTTTGAAACGAATTTTTGTTAGTTTTCATACAAATTTGAAACGTTTAGAAACGAAATTTTTTACAACACCTGCCATTTATTTAACTAAAAAAATATTACAATAGTAATTTTTTTATATCTTTTGCTAGCACTAGCAGCAAGGACTATCGCACTGTGGGGCATTTCATTAAAAAAAATATAATAATTGTGCAGCTTCTAAACGAGCCAGCTGATTATTACGAAATTGCACACAGCTTTTAAAATAATGTCATAAGGCATAAGTGTCTAGAATAAAGGGAGTGGAGCCAAAATATTCCAAAATGGCCCTCTCAAGCTGATGAAAAATTTAAGCCAATGCCAATCTAGATCTGTTAAAAAACATTTTTTACAAGTGGATTTTTCTGTTCATTTCTTTTTGCTTACAGTTTCAAAAATATTCGAAAAAATTTAGGTTTCACCAACTTTGGACCACTTTTCTGCTAATAAAGTAATCAAATCTTATTCTTAGTCAAACTCTGTATGAAATAACATAAAAATTAGATGGTCCACTTACAAACTTAAGAATTATTTCCATTTTTTACAAAATCTCCCACTACCTATCGGCATAAAAAAATAATTAAATACATTTTATACTTCTTGTTCATAAATTAATAATTACCTTCCTTTGTAATTTTAATTTGACAAGCTTATTTAAGCATTTATTTATTTCAACAAACTCTATTTTTGTACAACTTTATTTTAATAAGCACATATTAATTATTTCATATTAAAATTAAAAGTTGTAATGTTGTATAACAAAGGTAGTGTTACCTAGATTGATGGCTTCTTTTTATGCTTTTTATCCCTTTGATAGTTAAAAAAAACCCTTAACAACAAAAAAACTTGCAAACGGTTAAAGCAACATCAGCTTGATTGTAAATAACCGACAAACTGTTAAAGTTCAGCTTAATTACCAACAACCAACAACCTGCTAAAGTTCGTTAAAATAAATTTTTTTTATTAAAAAACAACATCAGTTTTTATCACGAAACTTTTCTGAAGCCACAAAGATGCTTTTTACACAATTAATTTTTAAGGCTTAAACCCCAATTAAAGTTGACATATTTCAGAAAAAATTTTGCTAATGAGTTGATTGTACTTAATAAAGAATTAAAATGTGCAACAGCTTTTCAGCAAAATAAAGTTGTACGACTCTCATGGCAATAAATAACAAAAAGGACGCACGATGTCATGAGCCACCAGGTAGAAACATAGTTCCTTAGGTTTTATTTACCTTAGAAATTGAACATTACTAAAGGGTTGGCTTATTTTTGATAAAATATATTTAGCAATTGTCGCCTTTTAGACTCGAATTACTTCAAAATGGGATAGATAGTTTCAAAGAGAAAGAAATTTTCTCTTACCTCCTCTTGTGATCCTATTTTTAAAAAAATTTATAGCCCATTTATTCTTATAGATTCCGATTCATCTATGTTTTAAATTTCACTGAAATATAACAGATAGTTTCATTGAGGCACAAACTTCCCCTTACGTCCCCACGTGGTCTTAGTTTAAAAAAAAAATCTAACCTATGTGTCCTACTATTTAGCAGGGACACCTTCAGCTATCACTCCCGCGCAACATTTATTCAGGCCACGCATAGTTTAGCAAAAACACAAACCATTTGGGAGATTTTAAAACTGGACTAAAAATCCCAAAATCCCAGGAGTTTTCCAACACTTCCCTGAAAAGTTACGGCAGCACTGAAAATCTAAAAAAATTATGTCAATAACTCTCTTAACCCTTAGCAGGCAAAATAATTTCAATGCTAGAAGAATTTTTTAATGTTTAAAATTTTCACAGAAATTTCAATATCAATTCACCACAAGAATCTAGAAAATTAAATGGAGTTCCTCACATTTTAAATGAGCCTTTCAGAGACAATTTAAGACCTTCCTAACAATAAACAAATCACACAGAACACTTCACATATCTTACCAAAGAGACAAAACTATTACACAACTGCTTTGTACACTAAAATACAAATTCTTATTAATTACTTTAATCGTTTGCTAAGCACTACAAACGATGAGTGCAACCCAAATTTGTATCACTTTTTCTTCATTGGTTTTAGACCATTCATCACAAAGACAGGATATTATTGAGAAATTTTAGGCCTTAAACTTAAATTATCTACTCCAAAAGTGTCCAGCAATTATAAAGGATGTGTATTGTCAATTGTCCATTGTCTATTTGATTTGACTCAATACAAAATAGTCTACCAAATAATACAAATACTTAGATATGCTGTAAGAATATTTACTCAATCCACAAACATTCGATGTGGTTGGTTATATTACTTCTACCAAGATTTTAGCAGTTTGTGCATGAATATTTAAGTTTGTGGTTGATTTGGCAGGAATGTATGTGTGTGTGTGAGTGTGTGTTGTGTATGTACCGGGAATCCAAACAATTGAATAAATTTCCCTGACGAACGAACTCAATTGAAATGACATCTTATTCATGATAATGATTATTGCTAACAGTTGACAAAATTAAACGAATTCACATACATATCGTTGGTCACAAGTAGAAAGGGCCTAACTCAAATAATTGTTACTTTACAAAAGAAGTTAAAAATATAATAAGAAGCTGTACGACTGCTTTTTAAAACTGCTTGTAAAACATTTATTTTTTACACTATTGCAATAAATTTTTGTGACGAAGTGTATTTGGGTGAAATGTACTCAATTTCATGAAAATATGAATTCGGGTTTTTCTACTTATGACCATCGATATGTAAGTATGGTCAATAAGCCTCAAGATACAAACAACATTTTGCGTTTCAAAGAAAAGTATACAACCCAGCAAATTACGTCAATCGATATCGTCCGAAATTTCTCTATAAACAAAACACAAATTTTATTATTTCGATATCGTATACCAGAATTTGTCTCCTTATATATTTGACAGGTAAACACATTTTTTCTATTAAATTTCTATGTAATAAATTTTGTAATATTTAATCGATAAATAACAAAAGTATAGAAATTTATTTTAAAGGGTCTTAAGCTTTAGGACTTTGATAATAAAGTAATTGACTAATAAAAGCAGATAACAGGGAAGATTCATTGAAGTCTCCTAATTCCTAACAATATGACTGCAACTCCAATTTTATTTAAATTGCATACATTTGTCATTAGATTGCCTTGCAGCAACAAATTCGTATTGCAGCTACTGAAACCAACGTAGATTTTTACATTTCTCACTTTAAGTTTTAAGACCCAGCAAACTAAAGATTCTGCAAATTTTGGGCCTTAAAATAAACTCAAGGTATTTTTATTTTTCTTTTTTTTTTTTTGCTTTTTAAAAAACTAAATTTTATTTACATAACATATTCATCTAATGGCATTTTCTTTTCTGGAAAAAATGTTACACTTATTACAATTTTCAATGAAAATTCGCAATAAAATGATTTTCTGAAATATACATTTTGTTAGAAATTATTGAATCATCCCTTAAAAGCTCAAATTTTTCCTTTAAACGAACGCTAAAATGTATTTTGTTCAATAAATAGAAAAAAAAATTTTACACTTTTTTCAGAAAAGAAAATACCATAAGATTCGTATATCGTGCCATAACCACCAACAGAGCTTAAGGGACATAATTTTGGAATTTAATATTTTAACAAAAATCGATTACTTAAGAAAGAAAAATAAGCTTTCAAGCACAAGGACTTAAGCTTGGACACATGACAAACTTCACGACTTAAAACAAGACTCGTATTCCATTTACTTTGAGGCTTCTTCATATATGGCTAAAAATTAAGTAAGCGGATACCGCACGGAGTGGACTAAACACATTAAGTTGTTGTAGTGTCCTCAAAGGAAAAAACCGCAATTCTGAAGATGCATTATCTCCCCCTCCTAGAATTAATTAAAAACTATGTAAAATATTTAAATTAATATTACTCATGAGAATCACCAGTCAGAATGACCGCCAAGAAAAAATTTCTAAATACTGTAATGAGTACGCTTCGGGTACATAATGTTGTTCCGTTCTGCGATTATTGCTCTAATAAGTAAACATTTATTGATGAATTTATTAATATAAAAAAATTCTAACAAATTGACTTGATTTAGTCAGACTACAAGCTTTACTTTTTAACTTAAAGCAGCCCATCCATTAAACAATATTATTGCATTTGTTGTTGTGCATATTATGGTCGTTTTAACCTATACTATGCAATATATGGCTCAATATTTCTAAAGAAATATTGCTCAATTTTTCTGACAGCGAAAAAGTAAACAACATTGAACTATGTTGCTACCACATTAGAAAAATATCTTGAATATACAATAAAAATCAAAAGTCTTTTAATATTTTTCCATATATATTATGGCAACTTTGAATAAAACACACACATTGGCAATATTATTGTACAATACAAAAAATTTTTACAATTATATTGTAAATGGGTGGGCGGTTAATACTTCAAATATTAAAACAATTTTCTTTTCTTGCTGGGTATGATAATAGCGAAAATATTTCTCTGCTGTTTGTGCTTCGCAGCACAAATATATTAATCAAATGTTCTCAATGTGAATGAAATACCCTCTAGCTAAATGATGCTGTTGGAATTGCTTGGTTTCTGTAAAGAAAAATAAAACCTAAATATGTGAAAAGCAAACATTTTATGTAACTACAACTCAATGTCATATGCTTATAACTTAAAGGACATTTGTTGCTGGCTAAGAAAGCATTTTTTTACTTTTAAAACTAACATATAATATGAGATAGAAATAGCAGCAGAGCTAAATTTCATACTACGGATTTGTTTTGTAAAACGCAGCTGTAAGCGTAAAAAATTTCATAAAGAAAAATTTTTATTCAATAAACTAAACATAAACGAAATATGTCAACTATTAGCACTAATAATTATCCTAATTTTAGCTTAATAAAAAAAAATTTACTTTTCGATAGTCCATATGCATTATAATAATACATATATATATTCTAACTTAAGCCTAGTACCCTGTTCACAATTTCATGCAAAATGCTGTCAAACTACATATAAAAGTATTTGGTATGAAGTATTTGTGAAATATATTCGCAAAAATATTACTCTGATCTTGTTGCGAAAAACACGTTAAATCTATCTGGCAGCATTTTTTTCCATGCAAAATTAATCTGGCATCATTTTAGTTTAGCTAAGAAACAAAATTTGCATTGGTTTTTTCTAACACAATTTTAACAATGTTGCATACTTTCAAGCAATAAAAGCTAGGAATTTATAAAAAAACGCGGGTTGGCCTTCATTTATTACATGTCAAAGTTTTTACGCAAAACAAGCATGGAACTGAAAATTTTTTACAACTTCGAACAGAGTACCAGCCCTTGAAAACATTTGCTATAGGTAAAATATGTCGAAAATATAAGAAAATTAAAAAATTTTCTATTCCAATTTATCATATATATACGGTGTTAAAGTTTTTTTTGTACATTTTCCTTGCTTTAGTTCAAAAACCAATTGTTATTAATTTTCCTTTTCATTTTGTTCTATTTGTTGTATAAATATTGAATTCCGATATCGTTTAAATCGTTAAATAAAATCGATGTAGGCTTATAACTTAATTTTTCCATGCAAAAATGCTTAAATATTAAATTTAAAGCCATGTTCGAAATTTCGAACTCAATTTCGGAAATTCGAAATTAGTTTAGAAGTTTAGTTTTTAGTTAAATATTAAATTTCAACGCATTATATTAATGGAAATGAATTTTTAAACAGAAAAGAATTAAATTCTAGTATAATTATCGAATTTCCATATCGAATAAATTATAATATAAAATCAATGGAGGCTTATAATTTAATTTTTCCATGCAAAAATGCTTAGATATTAAATATAAAGGCATGTTCGAAATTTCCAACTTAATTTCGAAAATTCGAAACTAGTTTAAAAACTTGAATTTTTAGCTAAATATTAAATTTTAATGGAAATGAACTCTTACACAGAAAAATAGCTAATTATGCTATGATTATCGAATTAGGATATATGTGGTATAAATCATAATATAAAAGCTATGGATGTGCTTATAATTTAATATTTCAATGCCAAAATGCTTAACTTTAATATATAAAGCCATGCTCAAAATTACGAACTTACAATGTAGTTTCGAATTTAGTTTAAATGTGTTTGATTATAGGTTTGTGTCAAAATCGACCAACTGAATGAGTTTGACGTAAGTCTTCTTAGTCCTCGTACATACAGTGAAACATCTGCTGCAAAACATTTGAGTTTATTGACGAGAGGGGAAAGAGGAATGGCAAAGGGTACTTTGTTTCATGTACACGAAGTTCTTGTTGAGTACGTCATTCTCGCCTAATTCTCATGTAAAATATATGAGAAAATGTATTAACCTGCAAAACAAAAACTTCACAGTGTGGACACGAATGCAGTTTCAAAAGAGAAATTAAAAATGTTTCGCAGCAAATGTTTCAATGTATGGACGAGGACTTAGCAAGTACATTTGTTGTTCTCCTGTCGATAACCAAATGTAAGAGTATTAGCTATACATATAGGAGCAATTAAGCTACGAAATGTGTGATAAAGTATATTTATTTATTTCTATTTTTTATGTAACATACACATGAAGCAATCACTCAACTATTTTCCTTCATCCCTTAAGAAAAGTTTTACTCATTAATTTTGTTTTACGTTTGCATACAACTTGCTAAATATTTTAGACAAATGATCTACAATACATGATTTGTTTGCAAAACCAAATCATTTCTCATCTTAAAACCAGCAAAATTAGAAAAAATTCTTATGCACACAAAACTTAACTGCAATGCAGGAGTTTTCCATTCAAATACGCACTCACACACACACACAAACTATAATACATAATGACGTTGTTTTCCTTAACAAATGTTTGCAATTGTATTTTGTTTTTTTGAAAATAAAAGTACGATTTCAAAATCTTTATGAAACGTTGCGGCGACCTTACTTTGATATGATGGTAAATACCGCATTTACACGAGTTGTACCAGTACAATCATTTCTACTTGCACAAGTCTGCATATAGTTTATTACATGTTTGTTCGGACAATATGATGAATGATAATCTTAAGCTCAGGTTGTTATAACCACGCATTCTTTAGTTGCAGTTGTAACCACACAGCCATGTATACTGATACACATACATAAACGCTTACACAAAGAAGACATGGAGTTACAGGGATGTTAACAAGATCCTTTATTGCTGTTGAACTTTGAGCAATTAAAAACAAAAGGTACATGTTACAACCAGCTGAAATAATACTTTTAGAGGAGAGAAAAAAAACAGCAAGATGTGCCCTTTTTCAGCAATAAACCAACTCATACACATACACGTGCACACTAAGTTTTGTATTTGCTTGCACAATCTCCTACATTTACATGGTAAAGGATTTTTCCAACAAGCATAAGGATATGTTTATGCATTCATCCATTTTCTTCGTCATGCATAAACCTAAGCACTCAAGTTTTTATGTTATTGTGCGTGTGTGTGTTTGTCTTCATATATGACAGCATGTTGAGCAATGTGCATTTATTTATGTTAAGCCTTGTATCCTTTTACAGTTTGACGTGTTCCTTTCTTTATGCCAGCCAGCCAGCCACCTTAGTATTGTTGGGCTCCGCTTGATGGCCTAATTATGCCTTAAGCCTGATGAGAACATCTTATGTGGTCATAAGAATTATTATTTATTTGTAGTTGCAGTTAGTTTTACTTCGGTTTCTTCCTTTCATTACCATAAAATCTGACAAAGGTAATGTTGGAATGTTGTTTCGAAACTATTTGAGCATAAAATCAACAGTGTCGGCAGTTTGAAATTTAATTTTATAATTTGTAAATTCATTATGCCCTTTTTGCATACATTCGGTTGTAAATTAATTTATTAATTTTACACTAAATAGAAATTGTAGAAATTGCACAATGGTTTTTAGTGAAAGACAAGGAAATTATTAAGACCAGGAAAGTATTTACTTTTCTTTAGTGATTGAAAATGTTTGCACAACTTAAGCTGTAAAACTTTACTATCTCAAATTAATATCTTCTCTATTCCGGATTGGAGTTTACTCATGTTAAGACAAATACATTCCACTAGGGGGAACATTTCAGCCTAAGAAGGAGATATGATCAAGCAAGCGCTTTTTTTAAAATCAAATAACATTCTGGCTACGTTTTTTTTTGTAATCCTGCACCACAATCGTATTAAAAATTAATAAAATGAGCATCTAACAAATGTAGCATTTTTTTCAATATAGTTAACATATTTCTTTCTTCAATGATCTAGGACCACTCATTTTAGTTTTTAAACAAAAATTATGAATTCATCCCACTAGCAACATATCGCCAGCTGATTTGCATATATTCCATATACTCTTTAAATTTTTAGCGCCTAACAGATACCCGAATTTGAATTAACAGTAAGTTGGAGTTGGATTCCAACCTGATGGTCAACTCTCAAAATCGCAACGAGTGGAAATGCCTTTGTAATACAAAGTACCCCACGTTGACAGACTAACTTATTCCTCTGCTGAATAGTATATAACAACGTGAAAAATTTGAAAAAAATCTTTAGCTGAAATGCAAAACCAAGTGACTAAAAAATGGTCAAACTCGTCTTTGTAATTAATTATTGGGTACTACATAGAAATAAATCTCCCTACACATTTTTAAATCTTTACCGTAACAATCAGCTGAATTAAATTAAAAATAAAAAAATAAATACTTTGAAACGCATTTTAATTTTATATATGTTGATATTTAAGATTATATCTCAGCTGGGTTGTAACTCGTTGGCAATACAACTTGTGGAATATAGGTTCGATCCCAAGCAAAATTTTTTTTCCAAATTTACTGACTACTAAGTGACTTTAATAAAGTCAGATTTAAGTTAGTTAAAAAGAAAAGCAGAATAAGACAATTGACTACAACTTAGGACCTCGCAATATTAAAATAGTTAGCAATCAAAGTCTCAGTCAGCACTAGTTGCAAAATAGTTAGCTTAAAGTTAATATAAAGTTAACTGAGTTTCCGACAGAGAAGTAACTCAAAGCCAAGTGTTGACAAATCTTATACAGAATAAATTTAAATTACAAAAACAAAATACATACAAAATTTATCAACAGTAAGCGGTATGTTTTAGAAAATAATCCCCTAAAAATTTTTTTTAATAATCCCAGTAAAAAAAGAGACTTTAAAAAAGTCATGAGAATGTAGAGTTTGCGGTTGAGGATGGCGTTGGCCGAAGTAGTTAGCACGTTGATTACAAAATCGAAGATCCTAGGTTCAATCCCTGTATCCGACAGTCACAAAAAATAACAATACCACGCATTTTTCTGATGTACATTAGTGTCCCTTTGTATCAGTTGTTGTAGGAAAGTTCAAGTGATGAAGGCATAGTCACTGGTCACTGAACTATACCGACTTCGGCAGATACTAATCCTAATGTAAAATCAGAGCGCCCTCCTTCGTAGGTATTGTGTAGCAGAATTATCGGAAAACAAGAAACTGCAACAAGAGGAGCTGCAACTCTGCATTATAACGTGCAAATCGTGGAGTTGTAAAAAAGAAAAAAGAAGCTTTCCTCTATCTCTTAGCTTCCTTCACCACCTGTCTTCTCTATAACTATCCCTTTCCTAAAGAAGGTAACACCTACAAGCAGTAATAGGCATTCATTGCCTGAGTGTTACTTCTCTTTTAAAAAAAAAATATAGACTAAAATTAGTTCATAAATTTCTTTAAAAAATAACTTTTTTTTAAAATTCTGTACTTATGAGTATTTTCTAACACTATAAAGGAGTTAAAAGGGTTTGTATGACTAAAATAAGCTACTACATGGTTTTTTGCTCACTCTCGGCAAATTAAAAATATCGATTTTTTGGAAGCAATGAAAATGTAGTTCCAATGACTTCCATTTTTTTTATAATAATAAATTACAAATTTAAATTTTAATTTAACATGATTACTTATTGATTTAACGTAAAATGTATTTGAAGTTAAACTTATATAATTTTTTAAAATACACCCTGTAAAGCTATTTTGTCTTCTTCTAGACTCTTTGGTAGGAATCCAAACTGCAACTCTCTGACTAATTTAGTGCCTACTAGTCAGCAATAGGAAGATTTCGCTGTAAGACTGGTTTGTCGACTATTTTATCAACATTAACATTGAACTAAACATCAAAATAACAACACAACTGAGCTCAACAGTGAGTTGTGTTTATAAAAACAAATAAACACTAATAATTTTAAACAACATATTTGGGGTATTCACACCAGTGTCTTAAGGTTTCTAAGTATCATAATGTCTTATCAGCTTAGCATAGTTTAAAGAAATTGTTGTTGTGCTTCAAACAAAATTATTATTTGTCACAACTACATGTGGAAAGAAAGAAATTGAGAGTGACAGAGAGAGTAAGAAATGTATATAAGTGTTAAATTTTTGTCAAGAATTGTCATATTTGTTGGTATTATTACTTTAAAACTTGTTAACTTATGAGTAACATTTGAATATAATAATTATTTCTAATAAAGTTAATATGAATTTCAATAAATTTTCAAGCATATTGATTTTACATTTGGTATTTTTTTTCTGCTTATTGGAAAAACTTTCAGCAAATATTTTATTATTTAAACTGAACTTGATGTTATTCAAGACATTTCTTATTGATTTTCTGTTAACTCATATTATAAATTATTAACTTTTAAACTAAGAAAAATTACCTTTCAATTTCTGTTAAAAATAAAATTTGCCATAAAACTTTATTAAAATACTCTACTCTAAGGCAGATCAAACTTCAAGAAAAAATGCCAAGTCAATTGAAATTCTCGACATGTTGTTTTATGCTGAAATTTGAGTTTATTTTATCAAAAAAAAAATCGGTAACAGTTGTTATATAATGTTACGATTTAGTTTATAAAAAATTTCACACATCAAGCAAGATAACAAACAATATCATACATGCACGTGCTTGTATTTATGAGCTCGTATGTGATACAACAAAAGTAAAATAAATGTGTCAACATTTTTATGGGCACATTTTAAATACCAAAAATACACACAAGAAGGACAAATTAAATAGTTACACTTCTTGCTCCCACTAAACTTCATAACAAGAATAAAAATATAAAAATAAATTTTTTTCTATGTTTGCTATTTTTACTATATTTGCTTTTCCTATATTTTGGGTTTGTGAAAACGAAAATAAACAGATTTAAGAATATCTAACAATAGTAAAATAAATCTCCTGCTCCCACTAACACAAACATATGTATGGATATACTTCCTTACGCTCACACACACACATCCGCACACTCACTCTTAGTTGGTGAATAATTCATAAAAGTTACCTTGTGTTTTAGAATTACTGTAAAAAGAAAATAAAAAGCAAGACTAAGAGAAGTAAAAAATCATTTACCCCTTCCTAAATCTCTGCACAGTGTTGATTTTATGAATTAAGGACATCATGATTCAAAAAAGAAAATTCTTTTTTTTTTCATTGTCTTTAGTCTGATTTTGAGCACAGATTTAATAAATAAAATAAACAGATTTTTGGTTGCTTAACAAGTTTGTTACATTAGGGTGACAGGCAAAAAAGAAAACTAGTTTAAGCTGAAAAGAACTAAGACAATATACATTAGGCTTAATTAAAGCGCATTATGAATTTGATGAAATTTTGTGAATAAAAGAGAAAAAATAATTGTGTCAAAAAGTAACAGACAAAAAGAGCTACAAAATTTAAGTCGGCCATATTAGTTGCAACATATTTATGGCATGTATACACAAAAACAAAATTGATATCCACAGCACAGTGTAACGGCCACTTCCAACTACTAGAATGTAAGCACCGAAACTGAAATTAAATGGTAGTATCAAAAATAATAATAATAATAATTTTAATAATAATTATTATTATTATTTTAACTTTAAGTATGCTTTAGTGAAAATTAGTATAGAAATTTCGTTTGGCTTACTCTTCAAGCTTAAATTAATTAATTTTTGAATATGACAGAAATTAATTTATTTTTGTGAGTAAAAAATTTGTGTCTTTTCAATTATGCAATAGAAACCTGCATTTCTGATTGTAAAGAGACCAGAGTTTCTCATTTTGCAGTAAGCTTTAGACTTTTATTTATTTTTCTTAACTGTAAACTATACCCCAATGTATAAGTCCCATTTCAGCACACGTGTGTGTGTGTTGTGTGTGTGTGTGTGCTTGTTTGTTTCTGAGGGTATCAAACACATATGTCTACAATCATATACATTCATGCGATAAATTTTCAAACTATAAAAGGTAAACTAGAAAAAATTTTATACATTTTTTTTTTGAATCTGCTGAAAAAAAATTCTGCAAGTATAAAAGACGTGTAGCAATATATTGTTCATGTTTAGCTGATAAAGCGCGAAAAATTGGTGATTCCCTTGTGACGTGAAAACAGTCGTCAAATCGTCAACGAAAAAAATCAAACAGCTAAAGGAATGACACTACATAACCCAGCAATATTGCTCATAGTTCTTTTTATCTAGTTGAGAATTAAAATAAAAGGTTGGCAAGTTTTAACAAGTGAAGCGTTCATTTACTTTTTAATATTTAGGAGAGTAAGTTTGTAAATTTCTGCCTTACTATTGCTAGTTTCTGCTGATAAAGTAAATGAACAGACCTATTGCTAAATTATTGCCAAATATATTTCAAACATTTGAATATTGTCAGATGTGCGAAGTTTATGCATCTGATAATTGCGTCATTGTAAGAGATTTTTTTCTATGGCAATACTAAACACCATTGATTTATTAAGTCCCTAAAGGTCATAATAGTGACTTGACTAACAGAGTACAGTACAAGCTCTATAATCCGGAAACTAGCTAGTCTAACAAATCAAGGTGTCGGACAGCTTAAAACGTTTACCTCTGTAGTCTGAACAAGTATTTTTGATGTGTTAACATCTATACGCTAGGCGGTAAAAATCTTTTTCACAACACAATCACAAACTTTGAGTAAGATCGTAAAGCGATATCAAATCGGTGTGAACTATGTATGAGTATATTAGTGCAAGCATGCGAACAAAAAGTACAGAGAAACTTAACAGCTGTAAAGAAATACACTCAACCGGTTTTTAAAGCATACCTTCAGAAGCAATGTTAATTTTAATAGAAATTGCTTGTGAAGTGTAACTGCACTTCTAGGGGGTTACAAACTCCATTTCATGCCAATTATTATGGGTGGACATTTTAAAAACAAAAATTCAAACCCACAGTCGCAAGCTTTATCAAAACTTTTATTTGACAACACAACTAATAATTTCGCTACTATAGATGCAGTTTTCCATAGATTTTTAAATGCAGCAGAGTCAAAATTTTATATATCTTCTTTTAGTTACCATAAGCCAATATTTAAATAAAATTTGCATTACTAGATGTTTACACATCTCCCCTGTGATCGGACTCACATTGCTTATTTTTTGTACATTTGTAAGTCAGGAAGAATAAAAGAACGTGAGAAGAATTTTAATAAACAAAAACTTGTGTGAAGACTTAAAAATGGCATCATCAAACAAATGAATATTATAAAATATTAACGTTAGTATAAAAATGCAAAATATTAGACAAAATTGATAGTTAAAGACCAATCCAACAAGTGGCTAAGCAAGATGCAGTCTCAATCTCCAGAATATTTGATACAAAATAAAGAAAAACCATAGATTAAATATGTCATGAACATGTCAGAACATGACCTTGTGTATCCTCAAGGCTGAAATTATGTCTGTCCGGGTTTAGGTGGTTCTACTGTATATGTTTATTATGCTCGTTGAAGTAAAATTTATTCTTAAGCAATATACAACTTCATTGATAGCAAGGATTTCTACTTGGCATATACTGCAGTGATATTAAAAATGGATTTGCCATATGAAGACTCATCGTCTTTAAGCTTTAGAGGTATCAGTATAAAATTCAACACCTCCTCTTCTTCTCCAAAAAAAATTTAAACCATCTTTGAATAAGTGCAACTTTGAAAAGCTTCTAATGGCTGCCACTTAGTTTACTTAGATTAGGTCAGAATAGCAGTTGGAATGCCGGACTCACTTAAAGTATTTTCACACTCAAAGTTAAAACCATAAGCAGCGGATTTTGCATTTACTTTGCAAGTTTGTTAAATTCAGGTTTTAACCCACAGACTGTCAAATAACTTTGCTCAAAATAAGGTAAATCTCCTGCAGAAATGCGTGTGTTTGTTTTTGTATATTTTTCTGCTTTTTATAATACTTATTTGACATTATGAAAAGCTCAGATATTTCACAATGCGTCCTAAAATGGAAATTAATTTATATTTTGTAAATAAAATTTTTTTAATTTATGGAATTTCTTATACAAATTGAAAAAGTGCTTAGAAATAAAGTTACTTTACAAAATAAAACTATTTTTATCTGCAGATCGATGTCAGTCATATTGTCTATTTTCACTTCCTAGAGGTCAATGAAAATATTTTCCTTTCTTTTCTTATTGTTGCTGCTGCATCGATTTTGAAGTTGAAAATCTTTCAAGCGACATCTATTGTTATTCACTGGGATAAACATTATCAGCTGCTACCGGTCATTTTGACTTGGCAGCACTAAATTTAGCACAGCGAAAGCAAGGTTACTTTTCATAAAACCAACTTAAAACCAATTCTAAAATGGTTTTAAGTTGGTTTTAACAAAAAGAATTTGTAGGATTAAACCAGGTTTTAACCACTTCTTTGATTATTTTAATGTTAAAACTAAATCAGTGTGAAAACACTACTAGAGCATTTTTCATTCGTCAAGAAAGTGTAATAATTATAAATAATTTAATTTACTTTAAAATATAAAAATTATTTATAAACATGTAGAGTCATTATTATAATTTGCATTGTTGTATTTAATTTTGTTTTTTTATTTCAAATTAAA
The DNA here is from genome assembly GCA_905220375.1 of Tachina fera. Classification (NCBI taxonomy): domain Eukaryota; kingdom Metazoa; phylum Arthropoda; class Insecta; order Diptera; family Tachinidae; genus Tachina; species Tachina fera. The sequence continues at coordinate 187,200,235 of LR999963.1, forward strand.
TTTTAAATGGAAATGATTTGAGTGTTGAACGGAATTCCTTTTTCCAAATTATGAAAGCCCAAATTAACTCACCATGATTATTATAATTTAATAATTAAGGCATGATTATCATTTTTATAAATATTTTTAAAAGCTTAGAAATAAGTTTTTAGCAAGTTACAGACTTTTACGTATTATTACTGTAAACATAATATAATGAAAGTAATCAAAATTCCATTCCATGTGTATGTTTGTGTGTGTGTGTGTGTGTGTGTGTGTTTGTATTTATTTCTAAATATGCTGCTGGGTGACTTGCAGAAAAAAGATTTCATAGTTATTTCTCTGTAAGTGTTAAAGATGAAGTAAACAAACTTCTTGCAATGAAAATATCATCAACTAACGAGAAAAAAAAGAAACGAAGTGATTCCTGGCTTTGGTAATAAAAATGAGTAAGAAGAAAAATAAAAGTGTTTTTGTCAAGGAAGTTTAGACTGAACACAACAGGCTCTGTTTTATTCTAATATAAAAAGAAATTTTTTACACCCGCCAAAATATAGATCTGAATGTGTATGTGTGTGTGTAAATATATTTTATAAATGTCCCTTGTGAGCTGTTTACTTTTATGGGCCAAGTTACTCTACACATTGATGTAATTGCTGGCTGTTGATTTTATTCATTTATATTTTGATTTCTTTTTTTTATATGAAAATTTCATTAAACGAAATCATGTGTTAATTTTTTTTAAGTTTATTTTCTGCTTTTCTTTGTGGGTTTTATATTTTATAAATATTTCAAGCAGATATTGGCTTTTTTTCTTGTTTGAAAACTTAAAGATTTATTATGTTTTTTTATATATTTTATTTAACCACTTCTTTGATTATTTAGCCACAGAGTGAAAGAAAATGCAATAAGATAAATTGTACTTTAAAAATCAAATTATAAAACTCTTTACAAGTCCATATCTATCCATCTTTTTTCTTAGTAATCGTAGTTATACAAGAATATTTTGATATCAAGGCTTTTGTTAGCAAACACCAACAAAAAAAGGAATAAAAGAAAATGTGCATTATGCAATGCTTAAATGATTTAAAGGTATTAATTCATTGTTTCAAAATCATAAATTTTAATTTTAAATTAAAATTTAAAAAATTAGTTTTCTGTTTAATTTTTAATAATTCTCAATTTTTAAATTTTTGAAAATTTTTTATGTTAGGACAGTGCAGGGTATGCTGGTTACATGATTTAAAGGTATTAATTCGTTGTTTTGAAATCATAAATTTTCAATGTAAATTAAAACTTAAAGCATTAATTTTTAGTTTAATTTTTAATAATTCTCAATTATTTTAGAATTTGCTTGAAGACAAGATAAAATTAATGTTAAACCAAAAGCCTGTTCAATTCATAAAATATAGAAACAAATGAAGTTCAAACAATAATAATTAAATTAATCAAGTCCGGTTATTTTAACCGGCTTGAACCCGGTTATTGCAACCGGTTTTAAGTAGTTAAGTACCCATTACTGGTTTTGTAGAAATTACTCTGTTTCGAATTATGAGTAAAATAGTTTTCCGGTGCGTAGAATATTTGATGATAACAAATATTTTTCTTCACAATTGATTCAATTACAAAATCTTTTACAGAAAAAGAAAGTTAGGTTAAAGAGCAATATAACCCGCTTAAGAACCAAACTTCAATTAAAACTCGGTTTTTATCGGTTTTTTAACCAGTTTTTTAAACCGGTTTTTAATAGTAATATATCTGAAAACCGGTTTTTACAAAAATAAATGTCTTTCTTTGTTAGTTATAAAGTAGTATTAAAGTTTAAAGAGATTATAATTTTTACTATATAAATGTGTTATCTGCTTTAACAATGTTCCCCTATTCAAACTTCTTGTGTCCCACTGTCGCTGCTCTTTAACAATCACTTCCAGCATAAAAATGAACTTGAGCACTTCCTCATGGAAAAAAATATTGATATAATGTTGGTCTCTGAGACTCATTTGACTTCAAGGAGCTTATTTAAAATAAATGGGTACACTCTATATGATTCAAAGGACCCGAGGGGGAGAGCATGCGGTGGGTCAGCAATTCTAATTAAGTCAAGACTTAAACACTATGTCCTTGATAACATTTGTGAAGAACATCTACAAGCAACAAATATTTGTGTCGAAAATTTTGTTACAAATTTCGTGATATCATCAATTTACTCCCCTCCCAGATTCGCAATTACTGAGGATCAATTCGAGGAATTCTACAAATCTCTTGGCCCTTGTTTTGTAGCAGCTGGGGACTACAATGCAAAACATACGTTCTGGGGTTCGCGTCTTATCACACCTAGAGGTCGGGCATTGTTCAACACAATTTCAAAAATGGGCTTGGACGTCATTTCAAGTGGGGAGCCCACTTACTGGCCTACGGACATACAAAAAATTCCGGATGTTATAGATTTTGGAGTCATGAAAAATATCACTAGGGAATTAATTCATGTTGAAGCTTCTGTAGATCTCTCCTCCGATCACTCTCCCACGATTGTTACAATTTGTAGCCCACTAAGAAGTGACTTCCCTGTCCCATATGTAAAAATGATCAACCGTGTTAATTGGCTGGGGTTCAAAAAATACCTCAGTAGCCATTGTACGGAAAATATTAACCTAAGAACACCAGGTGATATTGAATCTAACATTGAAAATCTTAACGAAAATATTAAACAGGCTGCTGAACATGCCACTGCTTCCCATCCGCAGACTGTGTTTAATAGAAATTATTCTACAGACATTGAACGTCTTTTACGTGAAAAAATGACAGCTAGAAGGGAATGGCAATAGCACAGATCACCCCAAAATAAAATTAGATTTAAAGAGTGCACTAGACGACTCCAAGAGCTGCTGGCATATGAAAAAACTGTATGTCTTAAAAATTATCTGGAAAATCTTGATGCCACACCTACATCTCATTACTCCTTGTGGCGAGCTGCTAGAAAGCTTAAAACACCCGTTGAATATAGACCACCTCTGCGCACTTCTACCGGAGGTTGGGCCAGAAGCGATACTGAAAAAGGTAACATATTTGTTGAGCATTTAAAATCCGTATTTACCCCAAACACATGTACTGGTGTTGTTGATTTACCAAGTGTGGCTGCGCTACCCCCTCGACCCATAAAATTTAAGACGCGTGATGTTCAGAAACTAATTGCTGAACTCAACCCGAAGAAAGCTCCAGGTATTGATGGAATAAGTAACAATATGCTGAAAAACTTGCCCCATATTGCAATTAGAATCCTGTTATTTATTTTTAACGCCATTTTACGACTGGAGTATTATCCACAAAGCTGGAAGCTTGCGAAGGTCAAAATGATTCCAAAGCCGGGCAAAGACCTTACCAAGGCTGAGTCATACAGGCCAATAAGTCTGCTATCAACAATGTCAAAACTCTTCGAAAAGCTGCTCATGACAAAATTGTCCCCAATTTTAACTGATAGTGGGTGCATCCCAGACCATCAATTTGCTTTTAGAAGTCAGCATAGCACCATTGAACAAACTCATAGATTGGTGCAATTTATAAGAAGAACTTTTGAAGAAAAAATGTATTGTTCTGCCCTGTTTATTGACGTTTCTCAGGCCTTTGATAAAGTGTGGCATGAAGGCCTTATTTTAAAATTAAAATCATATTTACCAATAAATTTTCTGAATTTATTAGAAAGTTACATCACTACCCGAAAGTTTACGATTGTGGAAGGAGAATTCATGAGTTTGCCCCAATCTATATCATCCGGTGTGCCACAGGGGAGCATACTGGGGCCAGTTTTGTATTTGATTTATACTTGTGATATGCCTGTGAGCAGCAATATCCATACATCTACGTTTGCCGATGATACAGCCTGCCTTAGTATGCACAAAAACCCGCACGAGGCGTCCCGATATCTTCAAGAACATATTACACAGTTAGAAATCTGGTTGAACTTATGGAGAATTAAAGTCAATGAACAAAAGTGTGTCCATACAACGTTTACCCTAAGAAGAGATACTTGTTCCCCCATTCGAATCAACAATCAAAATATTCCTCAGCATTCCCAAGCGAAATACCTTGGTATACACCTTGATCGAAGACTTACATGGAAACATCATATTGACTTTAAGCTAACTCAGATGAAACTTAAGTTATCTCAAATTCATTGGTTGATTGGCAGAAATTCAACACTTAGTCTGGACTGCAAACTTTTAATATACAAGTCGCTTTTGAAGCCAATATGGTGTTACGGTATCCAGTTATGGGGCACTGCTTCAGCTTCCAATGTAGAGAGAATTCAACGAAGACAAAACAAAATTTTAAGGTTAATAACATCTGCTCCATGGTATATTAAGAATTCAAATTTGCATCGTGATTTAAAAATGCCACTAGTGACTGAAGAAATTGCAAGATACGCAGGCAAATACTTAACAAAACTCGAGTCACATCCTAATCCGCTTGCTCGTAATATTTTGAATTTTAATGGTCACATCCGCCTAAAAAAGAGGGACACAAGGGCTCTTATACTCAACACTCTAGATGGGAATGCTTGAAAATACATTTAATTTTCCTTTTTGATTATCACTACTTTGCATTATTTAAATTATCACTAAGTTTTGGCTGACACTGGTCGGGCTAAATAATTATATTTTAGCTTTAAGATTTGATCACTTATTGTTAGTTCATTTTTGAAGATACAATAAATAAATATATGTATTAAAAAAAAAAAAAAAAACTTCCTTTACATACTGCTCGCATTATATATGTATTTCCGTAATGTATTGAATTTACATTACTATTAGTTTGTATAAACGAAACCAAATATCTGAAGATGAAAAAAATAAATACATTGATGAAAATTCAACGCAAATATTGAAAGAAACAGAAAACGATAAAATACCAAAATAAATTTTCAATAAACAAAATGATAAATTGTAAAGGATTTTTATATTTCTTCCAATTCTGTGAGCAAATGATAATCATATATTAAATTCTTAAACCATTTTTATCGTATAAGTAGAGAATAATAATATTAAAAGGATTTCGTTTTATTATTGCAACTAATCTCGTAATTATTCTTGCTTTATAATTAATATGAATTCTCTAAAATGCAGACGTTTTAAAATAATATTAAACAATCATTACAAAAAAAACATATTGCTAACAAATAGTTAACAACAAAAATTATTATGGTGAATTTTTACAAAATTTTAAATCCTCTTAGACCAGGTCAGTCGCAATGCGGAAGTAAAAAAAATATCCGGAAAATTAACAACAACAACGAAGAATAACACAAAGCTTTTTTGTCAAGGTTATATATAATTTAAAAGTATGTAGTTTATCATTTCGTTTGTAGCCGTTCACCCTGCAGTATAAGGTGGAACCTTCATATATGTTGGCTGAACCTTCTATTATTATTATATATTCTATATTATGGAAAAATATATTATATTCATTAGGATGTAAAAGTTTGTTTGGATTTCTTAAGAACTGGGGACCTAAAAATTTGTTTTTAGAAAAGAAAACGCAATTTAATTCGTATTTTTTATGTTTGCTTCAGGTGCCACCGTGTGCCACTCTTGGGAACTGCAGTTTTCCTTATAGTTTTTATTTTTTTATTCCCACTGCACTGTGGGAAGTCTTTGCCTCAACTTTAGTAAATTTTAAGCAGCATACATTAGCTCATCTACAGTTCTATTGAAGAAGGAACGTTTCAACTACGTTAATAAAAAACTACTTCAATCAAAACTTTTAAATTAAGAGAGATTAATTGAAAATAAAATAGTGTCAATTAAACTTTTTCAATAACTAAAGATTTCAACAAAATAAAAACATAAATAAAATGTTAAAACAAACAAAAATTAATTGTTTCAATTCCACTTTTAGTTAAATTTAAATTTATCAAAATTGTTAATTTCTTCAATCAAACTTTTAATTGATTTAATTAAACTTTTAATTGATTCAATTAAACGTTCAATAGATTCCATTAAACTTTTAATAGATTCCATTAAACTTTTAATAGATTCAATTTAACTTTTAATAGATTCAATTAAACTTTTAATTGATTCCCTTCAACTTTTTAATTGATTCAATTAAACTTTAAGTCAATTATTTGTATTTTTTTTAATATTTGCTGTATAAATTAATAGATCTTCACAGCCCTAATTCCAAGGAATTTTTACAATACACCTCTCCTAGAACTGCTGGACAATTTGTTTGTATATTTATAACACACACACACATCCTCAGGAATTTTTAATTACAATATGTGCAATTTCAAAAAATTGTCTACCACTTCCGTTTTGTTAACCGGAAGCATATTTATTTTATTTTATTACTCGTATATTTTTACTTTTTTTACCTTCTGTATTCTGTAAAATGTTCATGTTTTGTTTAGCAGGCAACAGTACTCGATCAACTTGAATTGGCAGGAACCATATGTTCAGCTCATATGCAGCAGCATTAATTAATTACTAAAAGATGGATGTACGAGTATTTAAATTTATGGCAATGAAATTTAGTTAGGAAAATTTTTTATTAAAAACGAGATAGAAGAGAAAGCATTTGATGCAGTGTGGGTGGTGCGGAATACCTTTTCTTTTATAAATAATTTTTTTTATATTTTAATTTTAAACCCCGAATTAACTTTATCTAACATTGTTTCTAATAAAGGGCGTTTCAATATGGACTTCTGAACTTTAATAGTTGATAGAGACATTTGTTGAAGTTACAACTGCTAAATTGGCTGCCATTTATTTACTATATTTCCTTTGACCACTGTGGACGGATATAGCGTTCAACAACACATGCAAATTATTAAAACGTTTTATCGCAATGGATAATGTGATCGGGCAATGTTCTCCGCTCTTTGCTGACATTGCGGTCGCTATGAGTCGATGATAATCAACTTTCTTTGGACAAAATCGGATGATATAAAGGCAAGTGGTTTTAACGAGACGATTCTATATGGGACAGCAGCTCAAGCCGCATTGGATATTATATACGAACAATATTTATGTGCGGGCATTTTACGTGGATGCGATCTGGAAATTCTGGATTTTTAGCAAATTGGCCGATGTTTAAACGATTTTAAATATCATAGATAATAGTATCAATATTTCTTTCAAATAAATAAAAAAATTAACGATATATGCAACCGTCACATTCTTATTTTCATTTAAATTGGGAAAAAGTACAGTTTAATGAAAGATATCAATAACCAATTTTGAGAAATTTTATATTGTTTTTTTTTTTCTTAAATATTGAAAACAAAAACAAATTTTCTTATTTAATTTTTTGTTGGCTTTCAATATAAGTAAGCGAAGAAACTTCTTTGTCGACATCGTGGGCCGTATATAGTGCCATAAACTGAAAATATTTGAAGTTTATGCACCTAAAAATAAACATCTTTCATTGATAGAGTTAAGTATTTGCAAATAAACAATAAATAATGTTATTGGCAAAGAGTTTTCGAAGCCGTTAATGTAAACTGAAAAATGGAATATCTCTTGATTTCGAAGTAATCTGTGTTCTATGGCCCAAAATTAACTTGAGGTATTTATACATTTTTCAGTGTCATTTTAACGTACTTACCGTGTAAATGAATCAATTCCAACTGCAGCATGAAAAAATAAACAATAACTATAAAGTTTGTCAAAGAAATTGATTTGAAGATCAGGATACGAAAAAAAGACTAAAAGAAACGTTTGCTTTAGTTAGTTTTAATAATTATTATCGAATCTATGCCCTAATTTAGCAAGAAGATTTTAGACATTTTTGTTTGAAAATACTTTTGAGTTCTCCTGTTTCAATTCTCGAAATTTTTCCTTCAAAATGGTTGTTGTCTTTGATAATGTAAAATAAAAATAGTATTACCATGTGATTAAAACATAAAAATTTAATTAAATTATTATATACTAGTTGGAAAAATATATGAAAAAATATGTGTTTGATATAATATTTGGAAAAAAATCATAAAACAAATACACAAACCTTCTAGCAAAGAGAGTAAATAATAATTGTTTTAAAGAATCGCAACTGCGGCTTTTTTCGTCCATAGACAAAACAATACAATCGTCGAACAGAATTAGAGCATTAATTTGTTTCTACATTTATGATTTGATTATGCCAAAGTTCATATTGCTCTCTTAGCCAAATTAATAAACAAATAACATTCAAGATAATTGTAAATATTATGAAGAACACTAGCAGAACGGCACAACTAGCTGTTTTCGAAGGTTGCAACACCTTCATCATCAGCTTTTTTTTGCCTGGCCCACTGTGTGTGGTGTCTCAATTATATTGTATATCATTTTTCAATGTAAATGGAATATGTGAATTGTTTTGATTCACAGCATTACAATTTGCTGAAAGCTTTTTTAAATGAATGCTCAATTTTAACATTAACAACAGTCTTGCCATTGTTGTTTGTTGTTTACTAATTTTGCACATGATTACAGTGAGTAGCCTAATCAAATCATAAATATAGAAACAAATAAATTTCAAACAATAATAATTAAAACTAACTAAAATTAATGGATATGAGCTTGAATAAATATACTTAATAATAAATAACCAAAAATTTTTGTCTCATAGGGCATTTAGAAATATCTCGAAATCTAGTACTTACGAGATTTTAAGCTAAGTCTACCTGTGTTTTACTAGATTTCCCTAACAAAACAAGATCTAGCTTGTGAGTAGATTTGTAGGTAATCTTCTCAAAATCTAATATTTTTATTTTATTTTAACTACCCTGTACAAAATATTTATATAAAAGATGAATGAATAAGCTAGCTACAGTCTGGTGTGTAAATTGCCTACATTTCAGTTGTTTGGTTGTAGTTCTGGAAATTTTTCGGTTAATGAGCTTTGTTTTGGATACAAAAATCTTGATAAATGTCATAGAAACACAGTTTAGACGGTAAAGATTTTCATTAAAATCTGCTAGATTATATGCAAGTGTAAATGACCTATTAAGCAGAATCAAAATAAACAAATTAAAACCAGCACATTTCTGTGAAGCCACACACTTCATCAGCACCCTTGTATATCTACTTGAGCAGATATTTTTGTTAACATCAGCTATTACACCTGAATTTTTAATGAAGTGGAATATGAGAAATGATGATACTCTATTTCATATATTTATATTCCATTTAATTAAAAATATATGTTAAATATGTAATGTTAATGATAATCTCTGATAAAGTAGATAGGCTTGGGTGTTAAAAAAGGACTAACTAAATTTTTTTTCTTTTCTTTAGAAAATCACATTATTTAATAAAAGTATTTCATTCAATAAGAATTGAAAATACTAAACCTAAGCACGATTGAGAGATTGTTCCAGACAAAAATTCATTCTAGCTCAGTTAAATTAAATGTGTAGCATTCTTGTATTATTTTAAGTTTGGAAGAAAAATATACACCCCTGTTGCAAGAATTATTCTTCAGTTGGATTATTTTGAAATTATTTTTGTTAGTTTATTAAAAGGATGATGATTTTTCAATTTCAATTTAGTTCTTCTACAATTAAATAAAATCACTTAATCCATAATGAGACTCAAATTACGAAAATAATTAACTTCCTCCCATATTGTGGTTTAATCAAATGGTTTAATAAATAGAAATGATGTTTGCAAATGAAGCTGCTTAGCAAATCAATATTGAATAATAATGCCAGCAACATTGAAGATAATAAAATAATTTAAAAATTATTTTTCTAAATCTTTACATACTTGAAAGCTACTTCACAAATTATACAATTAAATAGTTCAATAACAAAAGCCTTCTCTCAAGCAAATCATTATTTGCAAATGGTTTTCTTTATTTTATATAATTTTTCATTTAAAGCCTTAAATTGCCAACAATTTTACTTACGCTTTTAAAACAAAAATTCCTAGAGTTTTTTTAAAACCTAATATTTGCCAGGCCAAACTCAAATAAAATAAAATAACTTTAAAGCATTGAGCCAAAACTAAATATTATAAGAATTTCTAGTACATATTTAAATATCTTTATTTTGGTTTTTCCAGCTGCAGCATTTTGCATCAGGTTTGCTGCTTCTCTTGTAATTGATTTGTGAGAAAGATAAAGAATAATGCCACAAAAATACCAAGCAATAATTTTGCTTATGCAATTAAAGCTTTTGTAGTGCTACTGCTGTTTTATTTGTTTTTTCTTTCCAAATTCAAAAGTGGTTCGGTTGCCATTTAAAGGCCATTGTTTGAAATTGGCCAGTGCCTAATCTAAGAGAGAATTGTTAACCAAATTGCATGAATAACAAAACTGTGCAAGTGTACATGCAAGTGTGTGTGTGTGTATTTTTTTTATTAAAAAGAGTAGATACTTGGAAAAAAAATATCATGAAAAGAATTTCAATCAGAACTAGAAAAGTATTTAGAAGAAGAAAACAACACATGAGAGTACAAACCGCAATACATAAATTTAAAAATGATTTGAGTGTTTTTCGCAAGATATGATTTACTCAACAATAACAACAACAACAACAACAGAAAGAAGCAATTTCAATAGCCAAAAAATAACAACATCAAGTATTGCATGATTGCACAGTTCTTGCATATAATTTTTTTTCGAACAGAAAACTATTGCTTCTGCCTTAAAAGTATTTTATATTTAAACTTTATAATTTTCTCAAGAATCATAATTTTCCTTAACAATTTAATTTTTATAAAACTTAATTTTATTATTCTTAAAAACAAATAAACGTTTCACTATATATGAAAATCAAATTTACAATTTCAATTCAAATACAATTTTAGAATTTTATAGCCACAACAAGTTGGCAAATACATAAAACGCAAAAGCTAAAACACCACAAAAGAAAATAGAAAATTGTTGTGAGAAATACTTAATGGAAAGCAAGAAAACGATTAAAATAACAAACAAATGCCAAAGTGGTGGCCTGAAAGTGGCATCATGTAGCAAGCAAACACTCACACTCACACTCACACTCATAAAAACATTTCTATACAAATATAAATGCCAGTACATGAGCTCATATCCGTTTCCGTTTTGCAAAGCAACAAGAAATAAAGAAATATAAAAAAAGAATTAAGCAATGAAAAGAAAACTAATGCAATTATATAACAATACAAACAATAGAAATAATTTATTTGCAAAAATATCAAACAGCCACACTCGTACATATTAATTAAACAATAATAACTGAATTTTTTTGTTCAGGGATTTATTAAACAGCAGACTGAAACGAAATGGAATGTTTTATTATTTCAAGGTGTTCCATATTAAAATATTTTTAGGATTAGTTTTGGATATGAAATATTTTTAAATTATGCTTTTCAAATTGTCAAATTAGTATAGGATTTGATTAGTAAAGCAGCCAAGTGAACTTGTTATGAGTTTTAGATGAAAAAGTTTTTAAGCAATATTTAATTATAAGACAAACTCTAACAAAAAGCAGCAGAGCAAAAAGTTAACATCGTAAAGTAACATTTATTAGTGAATTATTTAACATTGTATGCATAAAAAATCTTAGTACCAGTATTAAATAAACGATGTGCTCTGATTTAACCCTAAAAATGAGTAAATACTTATTACTGATTAATTGAGGTACGTAATACCTTGTAATGATATTCATATATCGATCTGTGTCATTGTTTTTAAGCATGTGGAACAATGACTTTACTAGCCTAAAAGGCTTATTAACTATCTTATGTTTCTTAGACACAAGTTTGCGGATTAACTCCTCTCCAAATGCGATAATTGTACTTATTTTTAAACTTTATTGAAAAATAAATTTAGAGCAAAGGGGACTTTGACCCGCGCACGAAGTGTGCCGTACGGACACTAGATATGCATACGAAGTTTACGCTTTATAAAAAATATGGTTTTGGCATTTATTTTTGTTTTTGGGTTGTTTTCGGTTTTAAGCGTTTTTTTAGTTTTGGCGTTTTTTTTTGCGATTTTGACGATTTTTTTAGTTTTGACACTTTTTTCTCGTTTTGGCGATTTTTTCGATGTTTTTCGGTTTTGAGCGGTTTTTTTTGGTTTTGTGGATTTTTTTTAAGTTTTGGCACTTTTTTCATATAAAAAAATATTTTGAGCGTTTTCTTAGTTATGGCGTTTTTTTTTTTGGTTTCGGTGATTTTTTTAATTTTTGGCACTTTTTTTAGTTTTGACACTTTTTTCTCGATTTGGCGATTTTTTTCGGGTTTTGCCGTTTTTTCATTTTGCAGATTTTTTATTAATTTTTTTTTAAATTTTTTTAGTTTTGGCTCCTTTTTGTCGTTTTGGCGATTTTTTGCGGTTTTTTTTTATTTTGGCGATTTTTTCGAATTTGACTATTTCTTTTAGTGTTAGAATTTTTTTTTTAATTTTTTTTTAATTTTGGTGATTTTTTTTAAATTTTTGGCAATTTTTTTTTTTGGTTTGGTAGTTTAAAATTTTTGGGATTTTTTTTTAGTTTTACCGTTTTTGAAAATGTCAAGAGTTTGCCCCTTAAGGTTTCCAAGATACAGCAAGTTGTCAAAATTGCATTAACTGATAGAACACCCTTTAATTTAAATTTTAGTGTTAATTGTTATAGAAATACACTTCATACAATTGTATGTATATTACATGGGATTTTAAAAATTTTTTGTTGCTCGTCTTGGAAGACCCTTTAATTTCTAATTATTATGTATTTGTTCTTGTAGCGGGTAAGGTTCTACATATGTTGTCCAAATATCAGGTCCGTAGCTATACGGTTCCTCATAAAATATCTTGTGACGGAATGATGGCCAGACGGACAGCGTAGCGAAAACATTAGGGTTCCTTTTCACCTTTGGTGTACGGAACCCTAAAAACAGCTTATTTGCAGTGTATGCTTTTTAAATACATATTTTCAGAATTTTAGTTTTAATTACTTGTATAAAGAGATCATGATTTTATCTGGCAATAATTCCGCTCAGTCCTTTTAAAATTACTTCTAATTATTTTATAGCGGTGAATCATTTATTTCTAATTTTTTTTGTTGCACTCTAAAAAACTTTTACAATAAATATTAAAAATAAAACAAAAGCGCACACGTTTGCATAGAAATAATTTTTAGTTGTAAACATAAATTATATTAAAATAAAAACTGAATTAAATTAAACAAAAGATGGAATTATTTTCAAACGAACACCCAAGCAATCGAACCCATTTCACTCGCCAAAAGAGCAGTTGTTGTAAATTGCACAGGCATACAACAATATGCATACATACAGCCCAAAATTCAACCATAAACTCACCTCCTTACATTACCAGCACCAGTGAGTGAGTGCATAATAAAAGTTTAAACGAGACCTTTAACAAAAAAAAAAAACATATCAAGTCCCTGTAGTTCAAAGACTGGCAAGATAAAACTGTATTTCAGTAACCAAATGGAACAAGTTTTCTTACGATTCTGATAATTTAGTAAGTCTTCTAAATGAAGGCAATAATGTCAGTGATAATGGTTATTATGTTGATTAATGGTGACGGGCTGCTAGAAAAGCAATCAGATAGGCAACAAACATCAGTCAGTATTTTATTGACCCCAATATATTTACAAAGTAGCCGTCTTATACTCTTTTTACTCTGTTGGTTCCATTGATTTTCTCTATATATTTATAATTTAACTATAAAAATAATAAATCTTATTAAAATACCAGTCAATACGAATAACACCATCATGACTGCCGGAATATAAAAGGAATACAAATATACTTGCGGGTATATGTATATCTGTGTATTTCTTTTTACAAGTACACATATTATTTGTATTGTTGTATTGTTGTTGATATAAAATTACGAGCATAATGTTTAAGGCAGATAAAAGCGATAAATTATCAACACTTTTACTTAAAACGCAAGAAATGAAAATGTTAAAAAAAGAATCAGAAAAAAACAACAAACTACGTTTCAAGAAAATGCGTGCGTGCAAGAATACAATGTGTGCAAGTGTTTGTATTGTTTGTGTGCCTTCGAAGTCTAAAACTTTTGCTGCTTTTTACACTTAGCAAAACATTTCCCGAAGTTTCCTACTTTACTTAATTTATGCAAAGATTAAACTTTCACACGCAAGGCAATCAAAAATTTAAACAAATTTATCAAAGCGTTAAAACAGCATAAAATTACAAGCAGTAGAAGAATGTATGTTTCATGAAAATTATTTAAAAGACTTGTGAAACATTTCAAATTATAATACAAAAAAATGGAGAAAACTCTATTAAATAATGAAATGAGTATATAAAAAAAAACCATAATAACTTCAGTCGGGGTAATTAATCATGGCTGCAAGCAGCTGGTGTCAAGATATATTTCTATATAACTACAATATAGTTTTTAGTTTTAAACGAAAAAATTACAAAAAATTAATATCATCCAATTAATATTTTATAATAATTTTATATAAATTTTAATGTTACGACTCAAAATATTTATTCATATTTTCTAAATTTAAATTGAATCTGTAGCGCGGTTTACTAGTGTCTTTTAATAATAATAGCGTTCTTAAAATAATTATAACGAAAGTTTATCTAACTAATTTGCTATTCAGCAAAAACTTTTAACGATTTTCACTGTAATTTATAATCAGATGTTTTGTTATTTAAGCTGTTAAATTTATCGATAAAGTGTTCAATGTTACAAATGTCTTTTGAATATTTGGAATATGAGAACTTGGAGCTGCTCAAAATGAATGTAACTATTTTTAGAACTTTTTTATTAACTGTTTCTACTTACACTAATCTCATGAATTGGCACGTTCTTAGCAACACATTCGTGTTTCTCAATGTACTGGCTCCCGATAAGTAATTTTACTCTTCCCTACGTCTGTCATTGCTCCACTGTCTTGATAGTTCCAACAATGTTATTTATTTGGCCAACTGTTTCCACTTATTTCCATACTCCACTTTTCCATAGAGCTTTCGGAACCTGCCTGCTAACAGTCCAGGATTTTTAACCATGATAACCACCAATTGGTTAAATTGTGCAGGGGATTTAGTTTTTATTATATTATTTATATATATATATTTTAGCAAATTTTACTTACAAAAGAACTATTTGTATTAGTTACTTTGTTCCAAAAATTAAACAAAATAAATTCTTGCTTGTTTTAGTTTGCTTTGTTCTTTTTATTTATTAAAAAACATTAAAAAATCAAAGTATCAGATGTGTACTATCTATCGTTGCAAGCGACAAAATGTTTAGACAAAAATTACAATTTTGGGATCGGTAAAAGTTAATAAATCGCACTATAGGTCACAGCAAAACATGTAAAAACGATTCCGAAACCAGAACATATACGAAATAAGCGAAGCTTTCTTGCAAAATGTGGTTTAAAGTTGTGTAAAAGAGAGACGTGCCTGAAATCATATTCCATTATTAATTTTCACATTTCTACTCTACATTGGTATCAATAAAATTGTGTTTTTAAGCCAATTTACTTCCTAACCTTTAATTTTATTAATCTTAATAGTTAAAGAACATACATACATATGTATTTATTTAAATCTCAGAGCTGGGAATAAAAACATTTTTGTGTTCATATTTTATTAAAAAGTGTTGTTGCCACTTATTTAAGTTACCTGTTACATTCAATTAGAGTTTATTTAATTTTTCAGATAAAGAAAAGCTAATGCTATCCAAAAAAATTCAAATCGACTAATGAAAAATTAGATCGGCTTAACTTATAAAGACAGAAAAAAAATATTATACGCTTTCTTTGCTTTCAATTTTGCATTCTGCGCTACTTTTTATGTTCGTAATGTTATGCTAGGAACACAACGGGGATGAACGACGAATTTTTCGGTGGGACCTTTCCTCATAAAAAATAAAACACATTTGTGCATATTAAAATGAACACAACACCGCCGTACGACGAAATTTGTCGCGCGTGACGAACTCTGAGATAGATTTATTTCTATTTTGTACGCCGACGAACGACGAAAAAACAAAATTGAGAGTAAATTCTCTCCTTTCTCTCTGATTTTTTACACAGAACAACCAACTTTTTCAAATATGAGAGATGAATTCGGTGAGTAAATTCGTCGTTATTGTGCTTCACACGGCGAATGTACGCAGCGAATGCTTATCAACAAATTCGTCGACGTGGACGAAATTCGTCGTTCGTCCCAATTGTGTTCCTAGCATTAAATAAATTCACTAATTATCCTTTCGGAATTGAAAGCGTATGATCAATACTGATGGAAAAATATTACTCATACGTACTTAGATTCCCCTTTTCAATATGAAGGTCTCATGTGATAATCTACTCGTATTATCTGTTTTACCTTAAGAATTTTTCATATTTTTCAATTTTGCATAAAATTAGTTGCAAGAAAATTTTTTTATTTGCTAATACCAGCGCTATTGAAGAGAGTGTTATATATAGAAAATGAAATAACTTGAATCTCTGAAGCATTTCGAGCCCTTTTTTAAATGAGATTTGCCTCTCCAGGCCTGCTATTGACAAATGAAAAAATTTTCCTGCAATTTGCTTCATGAAAAAATTATTAATGTAACTCAGGTATATATTGCTACGAGTAGCATTTATAAAAATAAAAGTGTGCAAATATTTTTTGTCCTAAACATGTGTCATTGTCATGGTGAATTGGTATAATAAATAAAAACTTTTCATAAAATGGACAATAAATATTTTCACACTTTTTGCAGCTGCTCTAAAAATAAATTAAATATATTAAATAATTGATTAACTGTTGTCTTACTAAATGGTTCCTTTTCTAACACAATAATAAAAATGTAAGCCAATTTTTTCGCGTGTATAATACGTCTTGTGCTCATATAAACTTTCATGTTTAAAAGTCCTTCCTTTTTGACTACACAAGTCTCATATACAATTATGTGTGAGTGTATGTATTTGTATATGTGTGTACGCGTGTGCGTGTTTGTACTTTGGCCGTGCAACACAAATAAGCAAAATAAACTTTTGCACTCCTCTAAAACGCCTTTTGTTTCACAATAAAACAAAACGATAACTCCTCAACTACTTTTATCACAACAAATGATAAAGAAAAATTATGTTATGGTTTTTCTATTATGTAACAGACAGCTGCATATAAGTATTAGAGAACGCTTACACACACACACACGCACGCATTCCCACAGATTTTCCAATGAAAATTTTTAAAGTGCGAGTTTTTAATACGGATGTGGTGTGTTTGAACATAAAGAGGCAGGAAACTAGATTTCAAGTGACGGGGTGTGTTATTGTATGTTATTTTAAAACAATGTTATTTTTTTTTTGTTGTAAGTTTTTGACATTGTTTAAACATACATCAAATGCAGACAATAACTTCTACTTCCAGCTCCAGTTTTCTTTAGTGTTTGGTTTTCGGAAAGCAACAAACAATGTTTTAAGCAACTAAACTTTCATGAAGCACAGCAAACAGAAAAAGGATGCACCAAAAACAAATTTTAGCAGCCACTATCCACGAAAAAGTCGTCTTTTGTTTTAGTTTTTAAGCAGTTTAAATTATATTTGCTGTGTAAAAAACTTGATAAAAGGTAATAAAATTTAATGAAAAAAAATAAGAATAATTATACAGTACATTTGCGCTTTAGGAAATTTAATTTAAGAAAAATTAAAATTTCTTAAATAAAATTCTTTCTACCTAACTTTAAAATCCAGCGTAAAATGTTCATAAGTCAAGCATAAAACAGCAAATTTTTTCTGCTAGACACAATTATCTCAGATCTCATTGTCTCACTGAAACATGACCAATGAAAATAATTTTACTGCAACATGAGAATAAAAACTTCTAAGGCAACGAAACAAAATCGTGCCACTGCCATCCAGAAGACACTCACACACATACACATACACAATAAAATTAAGGGCAAAACCCAAAAGCAAACCCAAAAAAAAACAAAGAAAGTTAAAATAAAACTGTCCTATAAATAACAAAAATGTCCATTCCAAAAAGTGCGTGTTAAAGATAAAAACAGACACTCGAAAAATACAATAAGCCACAAAAAAAAGCCATCATTTATTTAGCAGCCAAATAAAAAAGGTCCTTAACAAGGACAAATTATTGACCCAATTGTATGATTAATTGCTATAAATTTTGAAATGTTTTTATTAAATATCAATACAGTAAGAAGTATTTTTTTAAAATATTTTCTTTTAATTTTAACAAAGAAAAAAGAAATTATTTGCTTTCCCACAGCAACATTTAATTAAAATTATCTCCGTTTAACATGCATAGGCACGCAGACCACTGCTCACGCACGCAGCAGCCATAAAAGGACAGAGAGACAAAAGGAAATAAATTTAAAAGAAAAGAAACCAGCAATGGAATGATACGAATGAATGACTACGTTTAAGTATGAAAAACAATAAACCTCTGAAAGAAATAAAAAATTAATTATTTAAGTTCTTAAAATGCTTTTGTGTTTGTTGTTTTCTTTAAAAAAAAATTATAAAGAAATTCATAATTTTAAGTGTTTTCTTTGTAGAACTGCTGGTGCCCCTTCAATTAAATAAAACATTATAAAAAAATATATATATAATTTAAAATGCTGTAAATTTTTTCATCTTTCAAATTCTGTACTTCGCAACTAATCAAAAAGGCTTTTTATCCTTTCAGCCTTTGGCTTATTATTAATTACTCAGATCTTTAAGCAAGCGCAATTTTAGTTAAGCCGTCATTAAAGAATTTATTTTTTAAAATAAACATTTAACAAATTAAAATTCTTTCTTATTTACATTATTAAGGAAAAATTTTTCTTCAAAATATAGCGGGTTTTTTTTGGGAAAATTTTTCTTAGCAGCTTAATGCACAGTGGG
The DNA here is from genome assembly GCA_905220375.1 of Tachina fera. Taxonomy (NCBI): domain Eukaryota; kingdom Metazoa; phylum Arthropoda; class Insecta; order Diptera; family Tachinidae; genus Tachina; species Tachina fera. Next base: position 187,219,010 of record LR999963.1, read on the forward strand.
GTTCATACATTTTTGAACAAAATTTTGCAGATAGTGGTCGTAGATGATTGCTAGCTTGCACATAGGTTTATAGTGACTAAATTAAGAAAAAAATTGAATGTCATAAGAATAAGCCACGCCTACCTGCCACGTTTCATGCAACCCAATCTTTTCACTTCTTGAGCTAATTAATTTTTTCATCTAAATTCTTAAAATAATGTGACAAATTAAAGCACTACTTTAGATTGTCTTGAAATAAATAAAACAACAGACTTTTTTATCTGTCTGGTATTTAAATTTCATCCCAGAATAATTTCGGCCCAAACACAAAAAATTACGATTTTTTTTTTTGTCTTAAATTTTGCTCACATTATTAGTAAAAGCATTTAATTTCTTATCCATAACGTTGCCAGAACCAACATTCGTTTAAAAGAACTTCCTTCTCTTAGTTGCCAAGGTCTTCTTAATTCTAGCTTCAGTGGACGCGGTTGGCCTTGAAAAAAAAATTAATAATCTATATTTCTCTCTTTCTTTCTTTCAAAATCGAGGTACAAATATATATCTCCCTATCTTTCTTTACCTATGCTATACATCTCAACCTATTTATTTAAATATTTCCCGTCTCATATACATATACTCGTCTTTATATCTATGTCTCTATCAGGGATGATAAAGTTGGTACAATTTTACTTTTTTTGGTATAATTCAAACATTAAGAGTACGTTGGTACTTCCATGACTTATTTAGCACTATTTGAAAAATCTGCACTACTATCTCTAAATTGCTATTTATTTTAAGTATACCCAGTTTGACTGTCTAAGGAAATTTACTTCCGAAAATGTTATTAGTATAGTACCTTTCTTATTAAAAAATATTCCAAAATAAAATGGAAATTATGATACTATAAATACTGAGTCTCAAGCTTTTAAAAATTAATTGGATGATCTAATGTTTCAGTAGCTTTCAAAACTTATCAGGAGAATATTGTCAATTGCACACTCATCGGCGAATGTTAAAATAATATTTTCATAATCAAAACAAAGACTCGAATATCTAGTATAAGGCTTATTAAAAGGATCGTATTTTTTACGAAATTGAGCTTCTCAGTTATTCCAAAAAATTTCACACAAATACACCTCGTCACAAAAATTTATTATTATTTATTAAAATAACGCTTTTACAATAATTTGTACACAAATATGACAGAAAGACTATAACAGTTTTTGAGTTAGAGCCTTTCTACTTGATACCAATAATATGTATTTACTGCCTCTTCCATTGGGGTAGAAAAAGTACAATTTTAAAGCTAATTGGTACGAAATTAGTTTTCTTATTTATCATCCCTGGTCTCTATCTATATGTATATCAATATATATACCTTTCTCTATCTACTTATATATCTCTGTCTATCCATTTATATATTTCTCTCTATCTGCCAATATATATACATATATCACTGTCTACTTACATATTAGTGACCTGCACAAGACCTTATAAATGGTATTGCTTTACTACAGCGAAATATTCTAAAACAAACGCTAAACAACTCTGTTGGCAAGACAAACAAGTGAAAAAAATGTCTTGCCAACAGTGTTGTTTAGCGTTTGTTTTAGAATATTTCGCTTTAGTAAAGCATTTAAAAAATCTCTCATGTCTTGAAATGTCTTATAAATGGTCTTGTATATGTCACTACTACATATATATATATGTATATATCGCTATATATCTATATATATCTCTATATATACATATCTATATATGTATCTCTCCCTATAGATACATATATATCTCTCTATTAATCTATATATGAACAGTGTCTTTTATCTTTTCAATACTCACATAAAAAATAAATTAAATTTTCTGAATTTTGTTTAATGATTTTTCAAATTAGTTTCTGTGATGCACACAAAAAATTTATGTGAATAATTTTGTAATATTAATTAAAATATTTTTAATATTAATTAAAAAATTAATAAGATTTTGACCTGTAAGCAATTTGATAATATCAGTTAAATTTTTCCACTCAAATTAATTAATACAATTAAAAGTTTTATTAAATCAATTAATTTCTTGACTTAAAAAATTAATTGGTGAATACTTTTTTATGTGTGAAAAAGAAAGTTCTTGCATCATATGATTGTACAATTTTTGTTTGAATGAAATTTACTTAAATTTTTCTTAGTTCACGCCATTATTCTGGCCTCTTAAATTTTCGTAAACATTTTCCTAGAAACATAAGTCAGTAGAACTATCAGAATCCATATCTCGAATAATAGTTTGCCTCCTCAATAAATCTTGCTTTGCATTAAATAATATCATATATATTATTTATTAACTAATGCATTTAATTCTCACAACTTTTTTCTGTATTCCACTCATCTTAAAAACTGTTTTTTAAAGTTTGTATACTAAGCAGTAAAGCCTTAAGGAAACCAGTCTCCAACCTTGGTCACGTCTTACGGCATTGCTGTATGGAGTAGTGTGGAACTAAAATATGGTATCTATAGCTAACAAACGTGATGTAAATTTTAAAAAATTTCCTATTGTATAAATGCCGTACATGTATGTACAAATGTATAAATGCATAAATGCCGTCAATACCACAAACATACACACATATAATTATATAAAAAAAGTACAATTCCCACTATTTATTTTAAATACATTTAAATCATTTGTATTCCTCATATATTTATGATGCGAAGCCACTAAAGCGGCACAAGATGACAAAATAAATTACAGCAAAAAAATATCTTTATGTATTTTCATATTCTTTTACTTCACACATGTGACCACGCAATATACTAATGGCGAAGCAAACAACATGACAAAAATCATAAATAGTGACAAGCAAATAATATATTAATTTCCAAAAAAAAATGTGTAAAATCATAGCTTGACTTTAAGATCATAAAAGCTTGGTTATTACAAATGCATGTGGCGACTGGTGGCTCGTGTTTGGGACCTGATAGAAAACCATGTAATTTTTCTATTTTATGTTTTATATTAATATGATATACTTGGTAAATAATAAAGATGCATGCCGGCCAAAAATATGCAAGTAAAAAAATTTAATTTCTTAAAAACTCTTACCTGAACCTTTAAAAGTTTAAAAGATGATTTAATTCACAGCATCAAAAAAATATATTTTTAATTTAATTTTTTTTGTGCTTAATACAACATAAATACAATAACTAAATTTATGTTTGACACTGGTTAGATGTTATTATAATTACATCTAGACTTAAGTTATTTCATTTTCTTGATATGTAAATAATTTGGAATATGTGACTTGCCTCACTTTCAATACGAATGGCTCATATGAAGATATAAATTTTGTAACAATCAATTTATTTTCAATTATGTATGAACTTTCGAACACCCTTTAAGCAAAACAAAATGACCCTCCTTTAAATTAAATCAATAAAATCAATTTGCTTACTCGACTTAACACACACACACCCACACAACAAGCAAAAGCTTAAACGCAAAATAGTGAATTTTCTGTAGCATATTTTTGGGTTGATGGCAGCAAAGTTGCTGTAACTGGATTAACAACCCTACAAGATTTTTCCATTTAAATTCCTTGGGGCTTATTTCAATTTGCAAGTAAATAATTAAATAGGTTTTTTGTGTCCCACACAATTTTATGAAAAAGTCTTCCACGTTCTAAACAAATTATTTCTTGAAACATTTTTCCATTTAATAATATTCTTTTTAAGGACATTCAAAATTAATGTTCATTAATAACTTTTCTCTTTGAATATCAGTTAACTGTAAGTTGAAGTTCCTTTTAATTTTATTTTATTTATATTTCATAAAAAAAAATTCTTAATTGATTTTAATTAGCAACCCTGGGCTGCCACTGCAAATAAATATTTTAATTATTCTTGTGTTGCCGGTCGTTTTTATTAATTTTTTTTTCGTCTTCCTTAAAATGTTATTGAGTTTCCTTTTTTTAATGTTATGCCCGAAACAACAATGAAAGCAATAAACTCGGGTCTTAAATTATTGAAATACTTTACTGAAAGTAAAGGCTGCTTAACACGATGTGGCCAATTTAACGTAAATAAAATTATTTGAAAAAAACGCACAAAAGAATATTAAGGAAGGCACAAAGTTGGATATAAAAGAGAAACAGTTTCTACAAATCTAAATAATTCCATTTCATTGAAAATTTAAGTTAAACAGCTAATGTTAATAAGAATTGAAATTACTGAACTTTTAAGCCTGACTAAAAATTATTTCCTACTAAATAATTTGTATTTAAGCTTTTACTTAATCATTGAACAGTTATCACCACTAGTGGCCGCTTGTTGTTACTACAACGTCACTTGGTCAACCAAGAAACCGACAAACATACATACAATTTGCATCATTAGCAAGATGTAAAGAATAAAAACTATAACACACAGATGGCTGCTATTCAACTGAATATTCGCTGCCATTAACGCAAATTTAACGCACAATTGCTGTTTAATGTCACATTAAAGGTTTGTTGGTTTCATTCAGTCCATCCGTTGAAATAATTTCAATTTTTATTTTTCAGTTAACAAATATTTATAACAACAACAAAAGTAACCATAAAACGAACAAAGTAAATTTGAGATTCAAAAAAAAACCAAACTTTTAACACAAAAAGGAAATCACTTGAGTGTTTGTGCGCGGTTCGATGATGACAGAAACAACAACGACAAATTAAATGATGCTGCTGCAGACGTTAATTATAATTATAAAGAAACACAGCACTTTTGTACATGCTTTTACACTGACAGGCTTACTTATGCGAGAGATAGGCTGGTGTTTGTATCATACTTGAGAAAAAGACAAAGAGAAAAGGACAGCCCCAAAAAGTAGGCAATATAAATATTGGTAAACGCATTAAATTTCCATTTAAAATTAACTGTCTTTATTGCTGTCTTTGTTGTTGTTGTTGTTTTTAATTAAAGCAAAATTTATGTTTATTCATCCATTATACAGACTTTGTACGAACTACATTCGTTGGAAATGATTTGAGCTTGAAGGAAAAATTTTAAAAACTGTATCACATCTTTAAGAGTTAAATGAAATAAGCCATGTTATTCAGAAATTTTATTTTGTTTAATCTCACTGTTCAATCTAACCAGAATATATCAGCAACATGAGTCCATTTGGAGACACACAAAATGGAAAATTATTAAATGAAGAACGCAAAAAAAATTTTTAATAAAAAAATTTGTAATATCAATCAAAAACTTGATTAAATTTATTAAATTACAGGTGGTAAACAATTTCATAGTATAATTTTATCTTTTCCACTCTATCTAACTAGAGCAATTAAAAATTTAATTGAATCTACTAAATTCTTGATCAAAAATATTGAGGGTGAACAATTGTTTTTGTGTGTTGCTTATGGCATTTTCTTTTCTGGAAAAAAATGTTACACTTATTACACTTTTCAATAAAAATTCGCAATAAAATGATTTTCTGCAATAAACATTTCATTAGAAATTATTTTATCATCCCTTGCGAGCTTAAATTTTTTATTTAAACGAACGCTAAATTGTATTTTGTTCAAAAAAAATTTAAAAAATTTTACACTTTTTGCAGAAAAGAAAACGCCATTAATAATTTCATGTGAGTTCTAAAAATTCTCCTGATATTTTTGACGAATTTCTAAGGCTTATTTATATGAATTGAAGGACGCAATAAAAAAATTCGGTTTAAAATATTTCGTCATTAAAATTTTATTTTTGCACCGAAAAATTTATTCTCCAATGAACACTTTTAATTGTAAAAGAAATGCAAATAATCAATTAAAAATTTATTTGAATCGATTGAATTTTCGTTTAAATTTACACTATTGCTTAAAAGTTTGATTAAAAATTTAATTGAATTTAAAAATTTTTTTAATTAAAAATTTTATTTCACACCAACAAATTTTTTAATTATTTATTTTTAAAAAATTTTTGGACTAGAATTATTATTAATTTTCAATTAAATTCTTAATTTAATATATAACATTTGTGGTTATGAAATTACGACACTTTTTTAAAGACTTTATTTGGAAAGATTTGTCCTTTTCTACTTAAATATTAAATAAGAATTATTTAATATTCATGTAGTTGTAAAATATATCAAATGAAGAGGAAAAAATTTTCAATTAAAGGTTTTTATTGGGTTAAAAAAATTGTCTGGGTTATATTTAAAAGAGTGTTTTTTATAGAGTTTCACAAGTTTAAATCATAATAAAACAAGAAAATATATTTTAAATGTCAATGAAACGAGCTTTGTTAGAAGAAACATTTTATGAGATTAATGTTTAAATATAATTTCTGCCATGTAGCCAACACAGCTGGCACGTAGAAAGCGTCATCTAAAACAAAAATTTTCAACAACTTCTTGCAGCATTTGCGGCCGTATTTCACCGATAACTCTTCAAATGTTTATTTCCAGGTGTTCGGTTGTTTATGGTTTATCGATCTAGTCAAGTAATTTAACATTACTCAAAACAAAATAATCCAATGGGCTTAAATTACATGGTCTTGGTGGCCAATTAATTGGGCCATTACGTTAAATTATTTTTTCATCAAAAGTTTCTTTGAGTAAATCAATTGTAGTGCCCACTTTGTGGAATATAGCTCTGTCCTGTTGGAACCACGTATCAGCAAGATGAATTCCATGCAATTGAGGTACGAAAAAATTTCGAATTATGTTCCTATACCCGACACCATTGACAATAACGTTCTGACAATCATTGTTTTTGAAGACATATGGGCAAATGACTTTTACAACCCATAAAGTGCTCCAAACAGTAATTTTCTGTGGATGTAATGGTGTTTCGCTTGTGGATTTTTCTTATGCTGAATGAGACAATTCTGCTTATTTATGAACCCATTCAAGCAAAAAAGGACTTCATCGGAAGTGAAAGAAGTGCACGATGAATTTGGTTAAAAGAAAAATTATTTTACTTAAAAATTTCAACAATTTGCACGCATTGATCTGGTGTAAATCGATTCATAATGAAACTAAAGGCAACTATCAGCTTTTAAATAAAGCACTGATGCCAAAGTTGTGACACTCTTAAAACACCCTTTAATTAAAGTTATATTTAAAGAAATTCATGCCACAAGAAATTTTGAAATACATTGCAGAAATAGATGGTGAAGATAAGGATGACGAAAATAGCGTGCACAAAAACATGTATAGAACCTTCAAAAAATTCAGGATATTCTAATGGAAAAGATGATGCTGATGGGATGATTAATACACAAAACAGTTAAGAGTGAAGAAACAAAGAGTATGATAAACTTAAATATGTGCAAATAATAGATTTATGATAAGACTATGATTCATTTATATTATTTCAGAAAGAGAGAGAGAGAGACATCATGGCATTTGCTATCCTACAAAAAAGTAGTATGCATTATTTTTTGGAACTCTTTCCTCAGTAACTGTTAACAAATATTTGTTTAAAATTAATTAAATTTATGCCTTAATTCTTTTAGATGATTATGTTGTTTTTAGAGAAATTTTAGGGAAATAAAAATATACACTAAAAAATATTTGGGGTATTCAAATGGTACTCATAAATTAATATGTTTTAAGGTAATAAACCGCAAAAAATTTTACTGCTGTGAGCAACCCCTCATAATTTAGAATTATAAATATAGTACTTATTTATATTTTGGTTTAAGCGCCTTTGTACAGTTTTTACTCTCTCTCTATCTCTCTCTCTCAATTCCTTTAGTAAACTGTCAGGCATTTCTAAAAGTAGTTATGACAAACAATAAACATAGAGAAAGTCTTATTACTTTATGACCTTTTTGTTTGAGCCACAACAACAATTTTTTTAACTATTTTAAAATGTTAAGACATCATGACTCTTAGGACACTTAGAACACTTAAGACACCTTTGTGAATACCCCAATTATCTTACAAAGACTCACTAAATCCTTATACTATTTCTTGCTTCCAAACAAATATTTCAGAACATTATAGCAACATGACTTTTACGACCACCTTTTGAATCCAATAACTATTTTATCTTTAAATAGCATTACCTCAATATAGAAAGACCCCAACTGATTATTATTTTTATTTTAAATCGAAATTTTTTAATTTTTTTCTATATTAGATATTCTTCTACTGAAATACACAAAACACTCGATTTAAAAAAATAATAATAAGTTAGGGCCTTTCTATATTGAGGTAGCGATATGTAAGGGCATGTTTTTTGTGTTTTTGTCTCCTTGCAGACGTGAAAATTATTGCGTGCTTATTATTAACACTAAAGAAGACATAAATTGAGTAAATACAACAACAACAACAATAAAACCCTTGAAAGTTTTTTGTTAAGCCTTTTAACAAAATTTTCCTATTTCATCTATGAAATAATAAATTTGTTAAATTTGAATTGTCATTGAAAGTCTTTGAGATGGAGGTTGCTTGGCCGGGCAGACAGTTTGATAGACGGATATTTAATTAGACTTTGAAATAAATTTGCGTTTTAATTATTTTGAAGGGAAAATTTATTTCATTAAGCGGCTTTTGAACGAAATTGAATAGTCAGCATGAAAAAAGCTTTAAAAGGAAATGTATTGGAAGAAAAGCAAAAATTTAACAATTGAGTAAAAACACAGGGAAGGAAATGTCTAGCTCCAAAAATGTAATTTAAATAAATAAGTGGTAAATTATATTACTGCGTGACGCACTTAAAGGGTAACACAATTTATAAAAATTAAATAACAGCCGTGTTTTTTGTCTCGAAAAAAGCCAAGTTACCATCTTTTTTTAACCAGTGAAATTTACTGTTTGTATGGCTTTTTTCCACCATATAATTACATGTCTGTCGTATCTAAATATCCTTCTTGGATTCTAGTTGATAAAATATATTTTTTTAACATTTATTTTTTCTAATGAACTTATAAAAAAATAAATTAAGTAAATGCGGTCATTGAGATTAACTCTTGGAAGCGTTAAATTATTCTTCTATACAATCAACGGCAAGATATCATCGTCACAGCAATTGACAGACAGAATGAAAGCAAACTTTAAAACGTTTTCCACATCGATTGATGGGAGCGCTGTAATGAATATATGAAATACTAAGCAAAAAATTAAATTTAACACGTATGTACATATGTACATGTGTACATGCGTTCAGTGACTTTATTTCATATAACGCCAAGCGCCTACAAGTTATGCTTTAATTTTTGTTTTTATTTTTTTTAAAGCTGCTGTGCAGCCAACACTCACTCACTGTTGCTCTTTGTAGATTTTGACTGTGATACCACTAGTTACCCAGTTCACTGGGGAATACTTCTTTTCAATCTACACATACACACATACATACATACATACATACATATGTACATTCAAGCAGACTGATTTTTATCTCTGGCTGTGATTTTATTTGAGTTTGTCTGTTTCCCATAAAATTGTAATTAAACCCGCGTGCAGAATACTTAATTGCTTTTTAATGAATAAAAAGCAAAATTATTTCGCTACACACTCACTCCACTGTGTGGTGACAGAGAAATCTTTGAGGACTGCAATAAAAGCAAACCAACTTTCATTTAAAATAACAGAGACAGCAGAAGCAGCAGTAAGTGAATTGAAAAAAATACACATTTAAAAAAACTCCTGTGACAGTAGTAATAACATATCAGCCGACTTTAAAAAGCCACTTAAGGCAGATAATATTGGCAAACAAAATTCGATTTTATTACAAAATAATAATACCCTATTCCTTTGCTATAAACACAGGTAACATTTTGGCCATTACCACCAGCATGTGCTTGGATTTAAATTAAACAAATTTGTAACTAAAAGCACCGAACCCTTCAAGCCGCTCACCCTTATTTTAAGATTCTTCTTTAAATACAAAATAAATCAGTTTAATTTAAAATAAATTTACACACAGAAAAAAGTCATAAAATTATTGCAATCATCAAATTGCTTGCATCAATGAAAAATTATAGAACTTGGCACCCATTACCAAAATGATAATCATAGGAATTGAAATAAATTCACTAAAGTAAGACTTTGATAAGCACACGTATGTTTCCGCACTCAATTTTTTCCGCTTTTTTTTGCGCTTTTTTGGGTTTGGCAAGTTTTTTCTGTTTATGGCGATTTTTTTTATTTCAGCGTTTTCTTCAATTTGGCAATTTTTTTTTTGGTTTTTAGGGTTCCGTACACCAAACGTGAAAAGGACAGAGTATGAAGAACCTTGGCCGCTACAACAGCAAATACATAAGAGTTAAAAATTAAAGGGTGTTCCAAAACGAGAAACGAAAAATTTTAAAAACCCATGTAATATACATACAATTGTATGAAGTGTATTATTTTTATACAAACTAAAACAATTAACACTAAATTTTAAAAAAATTTAAATTAAAGGTTGTTCTATCAGTTAATGCAATTTTGACTATGTAATTTAGGCAACTTGCTGTATCTTGGAAGCCGTAAGAGGCTTTATTAAAAAATAAATCGCCAAGTTCGAAAAAATCGCCAAAATGAAAAAAATCGTCAAAAACCGAAAAAAATCGCCAAAACAAAAACAAAGTTGCAAAACAAAAAAGGAGCGCCAAAATCTTAAAAAATTCGCCAAAACCGCAAAATCGCAAAAAAAAACGCTAAAACTAAATAAACGCTCAAAACCGAAAAAAACCCCAACAAAGAAAAAAATGTTAAAACTATATTTTATATATTGAATTACATATCTAGTGTCCGTACGGAATCCTTCGTGAGCGGGCCAAAGTCGTACCTCACTGAATTTATTTTAAAGAAATTTATTATTTGATATATTGTCAGAAGTTTTCATACAATAATTGAAATTTAATTGATGATGATTTGGGTCAAGCGCTAATGAAATACGTACATAGACATGCTAAACCACCAGCAAATAAATTTGCTGAATTTATTTTAGTTTCAGCGATTTTTTAGTTTGGCGATTTTTTTTCTTTTGGTGATTTATTTTGCATTTTGTCGATTTATTTTATTTTATGTAGTATTTTTCATTTCAAGGCGATTTTTTCGTTGCGGCATTTTTTTAATTTTGGGATTTTTTTCACCAATCCATTTTTCTAAATGACCAAAATCTTCTTAATAAATTGCAGCTATTGAACAGCTGACGGCATTGCCAGATCGGTGGTTTTTAAATCACTTTGTTTCGAAAATAATTGAATCAATTTATCAATTAACCCAAATTTTCCTACAAGAACAAACACCCGGGATACGTTTTTACCTACTAGATTATTTTGGCTTTTTCTGATATTTAAATGCTCCATTTTAAATATATTTTTTTTCAAATGCGTATATTAATATTTTTTTAATGTTTTATTTTTTGTTTTATGTAAATATTCTACCTGTTTCAAAAGATATAAGCAAAAGAGTGCATGCAGACAAATTCAAGGGAAAAATTAGTTTTTGTATTATTTGGATTTTCCAAGGGTTGTTTTTGCATTTGCTGTTGTTTCAGCATATATTTATTATTATTTTGGTATAAGACGTGGAAATGTGAAACTAAATAATTCTAAAAATAAAACTTAATAATTTTGTTTGGTTTGTTGCCTTTATTTTGATATAAACTAGTGTGGTGCAAACGTATCTCGGGTGTGTGTTTAATAAAATAATCCTTAAAAGATTGGAAATTACTTAGATCCAAAAACTTGGAAAATATGCAAGTGGATACGTTTGTACCCGGGTATGCATTGTAGGGTTAACTACTGATTTTAAGTAAGTACTTCATCAAACACCAGTATTAGTTTAAAAAAAAATTGTAAAGAATATTTTTACTGCAAGACTTTAGGAAAATTTTCTGTAGTATGGGATTTAAATAGGATTTGTAAAATGAAGTTGAGAATTACAACATAGCCACCAATTGTTTTCTAAAAATATAATTTTCGCTTTTGTGCAAATAAAACATATTTCTTCTGGAACTTGCTTTTAAGACTATGAACCATTACGAGCAATTAAAAGTAATAAAGCCTCAAAGAATTTTTTTAAACAGAATCTTACAGCCCTTGAGACAAAAATATGAAAAAACTACAATTCTCAAGGAAAGAATTGCCCCCTAATAAAATATTTTATTGCTCCTAGCGATAGTTTGACGCTAACCCTTCCATTTAATAATTTAATTCCTTTTAAGAAAGGCCAAGAAACGTGTAAATATTACCAGCCTTTGTTTAAAAATAAAATAAAATAAGAAATAAAATCACGTATTATACATTTGCCAACGCAATAAAACAGAAAAATTTTTTCCACTACGAATAAATACGCAAAAGCCAAAAGCAGAAAAACGCAATTATTACAATTTAATTACTGCAGACAACAATTGTAAAAAGTGAATAAAAGCAAGAATTTCCATGCGACTGACTACACACGCGCTACAAAATTAAAAATTATTTCACTTTGCCACCACAGACACACACGCACACGCACACTTTTACTTTAACAAACCAAAAAACGCAATTACAAACAAAAAATATTTATGTGAGCAGTTCTGTGTGTATATGTAAATTTATTTTTGTACATTTCTATGTTGCAGATAGTGTATCCGCAACATTTTGTGCAATTGCAAATATGTACGAGTACATATATATATATGTATGTGCATATTTTGAACCCAACTGCAATAGTTTCTAGGCTCGCATGTTAATTTGCAACATTAGCAAAGTAGCGTCGAGGCAAATCATTTGTAAAAGGCTTCACACGTAGTTATGCATGTAGTGGTTAACGCACACACACCCAAACACACTTGTTTACATTTACTAGCAACCAGCTACATACATACGTAAATACAAAACTTTCGCACTGCTAAACTCATTTCACATTTCAAATTGCACAAAAAAAATTCTATTTTTTAGACAAAAAAAAAATATACGATTTTTTTTCCTTTTGTTATCCCGTGTTGCTTGACGTAAAGCGTTACTGGAATTTGAATTAAACTTTAGAAGTAATTTGCATGCCCATGTCCGTATAAAGTGTGACACACATACACTTATACAGATATATTTATGTATATGTATGTGTGTGTGTGTTATTCACACACACAATCACAAAAAGTTTTCAATGCAAATATTTAAGTCCACCAAATAGTCTCTGGCAGCAGCTTAAAGCTTCAAGTTATCAACATTAACAGTTTTAAAGCATTTTTAATAGCTGTTTTATAGTAAAATGTAACTGTAAGTATATTTTCTTTTTCTATACTTCTAAAAGCAACGGAATTTCCCACAAAAGTTACATACATACATATGTATGTATATGTGGCGCCCCAATATACACGTTCTTACACACACACACAGACATACTCTTTAGATGCTTGCTTGCATACATGCATACATATGATTGCGAATAAGCAATAAAAATAAGAACATAAAATGTTTTGAGGCCTGCCTAAATGAATGACTGCAAACATACAGTTGCATGCCAGCCACCAACTGCGGCTTACTCATGCGGCATAATTTTACTCGTGTATGGCTGGGGAAAATTTTGGTTGTTTAGACGGTAACACTTTCCTGGTCATCAGGAAGGGGGCAGGAGGAAGGGAGAAGGCTGTAATGCGGAAAGCGTAATTTTTAACAAAATATGCATCCATGTAAGAAATAATATGCATATCCCAACATAATTTCTAAAATATTTTTAGAGTTTTTCTGTAAGAATTTCAAATTGTGGTTGAAGCCAACTGATGTGTAGCTTAACAGCAACGAAATACAACTAGACGTGATAAACCAACAACAAATAGATTTCGTAGATCCTAATTAACTTTTATTTTTTTAACTTGTATATATCAAGTAGAGATGTCCACGTGAGCGTTTTTTAACTCACAACATGCACGCTCACGCGGAAAAATATTTTACTTACGCACTTTCACGCACGAATGATATTAAAAGTTTTCACGATCGCGAATAAAATATTCTTAATCACGCACGAGTGATTTACAAACTATCATGATCACGCACGCTCACGAAAAAGTATATAATCAAATTTTTATGGTTTTTGGGTTGGAAAAAAGTTTTTTACACACACATATGTATGTGTATGCACGTGCATATGTAAAATTAACATTGCACAGTGGGGACTTTTACAAAATAAATGGTTATAAGTCTGGAACTTCTAAACTACTGATAGGATTTATATTAAACTTCTAACATCTGTTGAGGAGGACTTCGGCCTTATAACACATGACATGACAGCCTTCTGGCTTTAGCTGAAGAGGAGTTACCACCTGGAACTCAAAAAAACTTCTGAGGCTTGTAAGTTTTAAAAAATTAACCGGTTTTTACCGGATAAAGCATATTGAGCTAATTTTAATTTGAAGTTTATTTGCTGGTGGCTCACCGTTCTCTATATGCATTTCATTGTTGCTGTAACAAATCATCAGTACACTTCAACCAAAATCATTTTGAAGTCACACACCTCTTTTGTGACTTTCAAAAATATTATTTGTGAATTCTAAAATAGTTTTTGTAAGTCTGTGCAGGAATGATATTTCGTGAGAGCGTGAGAATTCATGCGTGATTCTTAAAAATATGTCACGTACGGTCACGCACGATTTATTTATTTTAAGTCACGCTCATGCACTCACGCGTGATTAATTATAAAGTTGATCGTGATTCAGGCGTGACACGATAAAATCACGACATTTGCACATCTCTTATAACAAGCAATAAAATTTAAGAAAACTTTCTCATTATAGGTCTGTTCATTTACTTTCCCAGCACAAAAGAGCTTTTGTGCTCTTGCACCGGCGAGAGTACAACTGTCCCACAACAACAATGTTTGCTTTTACTTTGCAAAGAAACAAGAACAAATTTAAGAGCTTTTAAAGCTTTTTTTGTTTGTGTATTCCGACGTGGCTGATTTAGAGTAAAACTCTTAATAGATTACTGAGAATCACAATTTACAAACATAATAAGTTTAAAGGCACCAAACACAAAGTGTTCGCAAAACAATCATGTCTACTCGATTTTGTGAAGTCAAAAGCAAGATGTTCAAATTAAATAAAGGCTTTATGCCTAAGAAATATACTGCAGTATTTCTTATATCTGTTTATAATTAAATATTTAATAATTTGTGCAAAGTTGCGGTAATATTTTATTGCTTAGTTAAATTATTTTCCATTGATGTAGCATTCGCTAACAAAATGTTCGTAGACGGGAAATAGTTATACTCATTTTAATATGAATCAAATGGGAATTGTAAAATAAGGTTAGCAAAGTACCCTATAGTAAAAATATTTCTAGCTCAAGGAATCCGTCTGATTAAGAATTTATGTTCTAATTGATACTTTTGAAGTCATGCAAATGTCATTTCTTTAGAAGCACCCCAAATTTAATAAAGTTTTGATATGAAAAAGAAAAATTGTCTATGAGAAATATATTTAATTAATTATAGTTTAAACATCTTCACACCAATTTATTGGCCCCAGGTATATATTTATTTGTTTGCTATAAATATTTATATTTAAGATATAGTTCAGGCTGAAACCACCTTAATAACTTCTCATTAATGATTGTAAAGCTTTAAACAAATCCACATTATTTCAAACCACAAAAATAATTCTACTTTTACTTCATTCCTCTTTTTTATACTATATATAATATTTTGCTGGGGATGGACGATTTTATGCCAAAATTAAAACCAATTGTAGCCTTCCCTTAAATGTGCCTGTTTATGTGGGCCAAAAGGCCATTGGGACTATACATTTTTTTCTTCCACTCATTGCTGATATTTGGTTTATGTTGTTGGCGGTGTTGCTGCCGTTGCTGTTGCTATTGCTGCTTGTATATCTGAAAATCTTGCTTCAAGGAAAATGCATTAACATATGTGATGAGTGTTTTGTGGTAAAATATTTTGGCGCGTTGTTTTAGGGTTTAAAAATTTAGCAATGTACTCTTGGTTGGTTGTTGGTTGTTGTTGGTTTCAGTTTACGGGCAATATAATGGCCCACAGGCCTTGGAATACAATGACCATCATATTTTATACTCTCATGTTTTTACACATGTAAATGGAAATATGGTTTTAATATTGTTTATACATATTTTTGCTTGCTACCCCCTCAATTAAAGTGAATTGTTGCATAGATACAAAAAGAAAAAGAAAAAGAAAAAAGTACCTTAAAGTTAAGTAAAATATCATTTAAAAAAAGTGTTATAATTTCCCTGCAATAATTCAAGAATTTTATATGATGTTGAAGTATATTTAGTTCCTGTTTTCATGTTGAATTTTTCTGCTCAACAGAATTGTTGCTTCAATACACAGAATTTTTAGGCTTTCAGTTTCCTTTTTCTTTCTTAAGCATTTGCTATTTAAATTAAGCCCCTTAGGATATGCTATAGAAATTTATATTTACTTACTGGCGTAAGGAGTATATGTAAGAGTTTATATTTTGTTCACATAAATAACATTCCCCTCAATAACAACAACAAAAAGAAAACCAACAACCAGCCTTGTTAGCATTAAAACTGAAAAGGGGGAGAAAAATAATTTTTCTTTAAAAGTAAGGAATACATTTGCCAGAGTTTTTATTAAAATACTATTGGGGTAAGTGTTTTTACATTAATATATTAAACTCATTTCAGCAAGGGATTGTCGTTTGAAGGGTGTTCTAATAGTTGTAAAATGTTAGATAGACTTTTGGCAAAAGGAAAAGAATTTACAGCACTTTTAGTGTGATATACAAATAAAAGCAAATTTAATGGCATGTTATTTAATTTACATTAATTTAAAAACATTTAAGGTTTATTAATGTTGCTTAAAGCAAAAGCTTGAGTTAAAATTTCTTCAATTAATAATTTAGTGAAAGCATTTTAATAATAAAACTGTAGTGAAATATTAATGAGTCTGATATTAACAAACCAGTTTTTGTGTTTTTATACATATTTTCATTAATTAAACAAAAAGAGTTAATTAAAATATATTGAAATTTTTAAGGAATTATTTTTAATGCAAGGCTTTTGGTATTGCTAAAAGCAACGGTTATTTTCATTTTAATACATCATGACTCAAATTTATACATAAATAATAAAACAAATGTTCCAAAATTTATGAACATGCCCTACTGGTTAACCAATACTGAGAAATAAGCTTATGAATAATAGGTATTTCTTTGAAAAAAAATATATTATGCCACAAAAAAAAGATTTTTCCATTAAATAAATAAATAAGCTTTATGTAAATCTTTCTCTCGCAATAATTTATTCCAAAATGAAATGAAATGAAAAAAGGAAATTTCTAATTGAAAATTTCTAGAAAATAACGAAACTCTGCCCATAAAGAGCTGATAATTGAAATAAGCAAGCTCAAAAGAATTATAGTAAGCAGCAAATCATAATTGTTGTTAATCAACCAAATTTGAAGTGGGATAATGAAAAATGATCTCTAGCTAAAATTCATAAATAAAATCATGCTTAATTTTGCTATGCGCTATTGTATACTCGTATAAAATTAATGCTTAACTTGTAAGGCCTCTAATACTTTGAAACTTAAAAAGGACTTCATAGATAAATTTCATACTTGCTCTGATTTGATAATTTATTTCACTGGAAACTCAGTTTTTAGCGGCATAATATTACAAAACAATAAATTATGTTCCACAAAATTATTAATCATAATTTTTTACAGCAACTTTTTACAACTAAAATATTTGAAAAAAAAAATTTAAAAAATTTTATTTTTTGCAAATTATATTTCCTTAAAAAAAATTTGTATTGAAAAAAATTTTTACAAAAATTTTGGTTTGAAATCAAAATTTTTTAAGCCCAATCTTGTTCTAAGTCTTAAGAAAAATATTTCAAAAATCACAATGTTTCAAAACCAATTTTGTTTGAAAAAACTCTTTAAAAAATTTGATTTTGAGAATCAAAATCTTTTAACGCCATTTTTTAAATCTTAACAAAATTTTATTTTGAAAATTATGATTTTTCAAAACCAAAATATTTGAAAAAAAAATTTTATTTTGAAAATTATAGTTTTTAAAGCCATTTTTTTAATTTTGAAAAAAAAATAATTTTGCATCGTTTTTTAAAAAATTTAAAAAATTAATTTGGTAATCATAATATTTTAAAACCAATTTTTATATACATAATATATAATCTAAAAATTTTTATTTTGCAAATTATACTTTTTTAAACAAATTTTGTTTGGAAAAAATTCTTACAAAAATTTTGGTTTGAAAATCATAATTTTTTAAAGCCAACTTTTTCTAAATCTTACAAAAAAATTTTAAATCACAATTTTTCAAAACCAATTTTATTTGAAAAAAAAAATTGTCAAAATAAATCAATTTTGTAAAAATAATTTTTAAAGTAAATTTTTCAATTCTTAAAAAAACTATTTTGAAAATCATGATTTTTTGAGGGAAATTTTGTTTGAAAAAATTCTTGAAAAAATGTGATTTTGAGAATCATAATCTTCAAAATTTAAAAAAAAATTAATTTTGAAAATTATAATTTTTTAAGGAAATTTTTTTACATTCTTAAAAAAATTTTACGAGTATTTTAAATATTTAATTTTTTTTTTTTTTTTGTTAAAAAAAATTTTTTTAATTACTGTTTTTTATTGGGAATTTTTACAACTTAAGTTTAAAATTTGTTACACACTAATAATCCCAAAATTATTATTTTACTTATTCAGTAAAATATTTGTTTAATAAAATACATTGAAATAGATTATTGAGGGGTTTAGCTGGATCCTATGCGCATTTCACTGTTGCTAATGCAGATAATCAGGGAGGGAACTTTTAGCCAAAGCTTCTTAGAACAACTAGAGTTATCATATTATAAACTTTAATTTAAACAAATGAGAAGCTCAACAACAAATAACAAAGTTGAAACAAGTTTTTTTTAACTTCTCACCTTCTAATCAAGAAAAAATCTCTTAACTCAGTGCCTTACAATTCTTTTTAAAGAAGGAAATAATTTACCTATTCATGTAATTTAAAAAAATATAAGAAAAGTTCAATTAAACCAGTTGGGCGAATGCTGCA
This sequence comes from Tachina fera, assembly GCA_905220375.1. Taxonomy (NCBI): domain Eukaryota; kingdom Metazoa; phylum Arthropoda; class Insecta; order Diptera; family Tachinidae; genus Tachina; species Tachina fera. The sequence goes on from LR999963.1 coordinate 187,237,962, forward strand.
TTATTTGTGCCACCACGCACAGTGGGATAGCCATTTATTACAATATGAGTTAGAAATAAAACTAATTTTAAGTTTGCGCAAGTGTGTAGTCTTTCGATTCTTCATTCACTTTGAAACGGAAGAAAAACAAGACTTTTAATACTCTCAAGATAGATTAAATAAGCCTGCTTATAAAATCTTTGACAAATAACTTTTTATTGCCATTTAACAATTATATATATTTTTACACGAAAAAAGTATTTCGTTTCTTCTCTGAACACAAAATGCCATTAAGCAACAACTACATATTTTTTGCAAAATATTTCTCCAAGTGCAGCACATAAATCTGAAGACCCCCAATTGCTTACTTTCAGCGTTTAAATATGCAGTTTTATTCAATTATGCCTTAAAAGTTTGTAAAAAAATATAATAATAAAAAAACTAACACTTCATAGACAACAACATATGGAACATTTTTTATTTATATATTTTTTATTCATATATTTTTTTTATCAAATATTATTTTGAATGTTCAGTTGGACGATTCGCAGTCACACGATTACTTCCAACATTTGCTACAAAACATATGCAAACTTTTTGTTAACAACTCCATTTTAAAAATGTTTGAAAGTGTTTGCATGTGTGTGGGCTTACAAAAGTTATTGTCGCTTTTGCAATTTGCAGATTGTTTTATATGTATTTTTTCCACTTTTATTTGGAAGATCGCTACTTTGTAAAAGCATGCGCTTAAGATAACTCGATTTGTTTGTAAATAGAAGAAGGAAAAAATAAAACTCGTATGTCTTGCAATTATTAACATATAAAATTTTTATATGAAAAAATTTTTTTTTGGAAAATATTATATAGTGTTTTATATTAAAAAAAAATTATATAAATTAGAAAAAAAATTGTAAAACTTTAATATTACATAAAAAAATATAAAATTTAAAAAAAAATTAATTTGCATAATATATGAAAATTTGTTGAAAAAAATTTGTAATTTTAATTTTTTTTAAAAATCAGAAAATTGTAAAAAATAAAAAAAAATATTTTAAACTAATTTTTGGCTTCCAAGAAAAATTAAAAAAAAATTTTCTTTTTTCATTTTGTACACATACTCCATAAAATTAAAAAAAAAATAATATCTTAATATATTTTTTTTGTAAAATTTTTGGAAATTGCTAAAATATTTTTAATAAGATTTAAATAGTTTTTTTATGTATCAAAAAATTGTTAAAACTTCAAAAAAATTATTTTAAACTAGTTTTTCATAAAAAAAAAATTAAAAATATATTTTAAAATTTTTATAAGAAATTTCGAAATTGTTCTTTTTCTGATTTTTACACAGACCTATGATCAAACCCCATGTAATTTGAATGGGTTTGATCATCGGTAGACTTGCTTCGAACTCGTTCATTAGTTCAAACCCATGATCAAACCCATTTAAGTTACATGGGTTTGATCATACGTTTGGGGCAAAAATAAACTAATGAACGAGTTTAATCATCGGTTTATTTAAAAAATTAACTTCATTGTGAACAAGTTTAACCCAAGTCTACTTATAACACTTGTGAACCTTTTTGTCAAACTAAAATATTTGGATATACATATGTTCGATGTATTTATTATACCCGCTAAAGTTGGTGGAATATTTTTGTTTCGATCATAATGAAATCAAACACAAAACAAGTCGATGTTCTTGTGTGTGATTGTTCTTTTGACACAAACCGATGATCAAACCTAATTAAATTACATGGGTTTGATCATAGGTTTATGTAAACTAAAAACGAACTAGTGAACGAGTTCGACCCAAGCTTAGACTTTTCGTAAGCCAAATGTTTAGTTATTACAAACATAATCCCAAGTCGCTACTTTAATTTGAACCAAACTGTTCATGTTTTGAATGTTTCGTTATAGATTTTCAGCTGTAGTGAGGAAAAAGAGACTATGATCAAACTTATTGCAGCTCTCCGGTAAATAACTTATTATTATTTTTTAAAGCCTCGCAAATTAATTTTTTTTTAATCCCTATCAACAGTTTTTTGTCAATTTAGTTACATTTTAAATGAGCAAAATCTTTGCCGAACGCTATGTGCTTTATAGACCAACTGTTAAGTATTTATATAAGTTTAAAAAATCTGTAAAAAATCATAATACTTTGCATATGTACATATATGCAAATGCATCAATACAAATACTACATTATTATTTTTCAGTCTAGCTTACTCTCTCTCTCTCTCTTTCTCTTGCTCTCCTTACAGCACACCTCTGACAACATATAAACTTCAAGTGTATTTGCCAAAAAAAATTAAGAAAGATGAAAAACTTTTTGCAAACATTATTTGCTACCATTGAATGGTTGGTACTTTTCCTTCATGCACAACTTATTCAACATTACGTATATCTGCATATATGTTTGTATGTATGTTTTATTTTTATTTTTCTTCTAACATATAAACCATTGTAACAAATATGTTTCCAAAAAGAAAACATAGATTTTAACAGTAGTTATTCCATATACTTGCTTTATTTTTTGCAAAAACATATTGACTAAAATTTATGTGGGCAAAGAAAGTTCACAAACTGAGACGCTGCTTAAGCGGCAACTAACTGTGAATGGCGTCATAAGGACTTAAGGATTTCATATTTAATATTTTCTTAAGTGAGAAATTGAAAAATTGTTATAAATTTCTATTCTTCTTAGCTGCTTAGAAAGAGAAGAGGACACACATGACAATAACTTTGCACCAGCACTTGAGTATTGAATAATTTTTGTTTGGAAATTTAAGGCCTGCTTTTAGGCAGCTAAATAAAAAGTAAATAACATAAAAACTTTAGTAGAGAAAAAATATCAGAAACTTTTAAAGCCCATTACTCATTTCTTTTTAAATTTCCAACATACAAAAACACTAAAAATAAATTACAATTTTATGAAAATTAAAAATGTGAAAAATTGCGCTACCAAACAATTGTATGAACATTTTCATTTTGTTTCAGTTGATTGAAAAAGGTCTCCACTTATATTTATAACATCCCTAAGATAGGCAATGAATTTCAAAAATTCCGTGTATTTTTCTTTTGAAACTGCGTACTAGCAAATGAAAATTTCTTTATGAAATTTACCAAACTGAATTTAAGCAATTTTGTATGAGAATCTGAAATTTCCAATGAACTCCGTACCAGGGTTTAATAGGAATAAGACACTCAAACCTTTTTCTCTTATAGCGTAATTTAAAATTTTTTTATTTGATTTAAATTAAGCTTAAAAGTTAACGCTTTCCCAAAAATAAGCACTAACTTTCGTTGACCACAAAATACAATGATTTCTGAAAAATTTTTATATAAAAAATAATTCAACTTGCAAAATTTCTATTTCATAAATAAATAGATACAGATTTTTTTTAGATATAAAATGCCCTTGAAGTTTTAAAGTGTCCTTGTAAAAATTAACAAAATCAAATATTTTTTTAAGAACCCAAAGTAAAGACCTTTGCCTGAAATTTAAGGCAAAGGGAAGGAAGGAATTATTATTATGAAAATATTTTTTTTAACTTTATTCTCAAATGGCGTGCTTTAATAATATAAAGGCTGCTACAATTTCTTTAAGTCCCTTAAAGAAAAGTAAAAGCAACAACAATTGGAAACTCTGTATTCTTGTCAACAAAGAAAGGCAAATAAAAATTATAATAAAGAAAATTTTCGAGTGTTGTTTTTTTTTTCTTATTTTTTTGCCATATAACGATAATAAGCATCATATTTTGTCTCCCTAGAGATAAAAGTCTACGGACGTAAATTTCTTTTTAGTCTTGTTAATTTTTTTTTATGAAACATCTAACAGACATTGATAAATTACAAGAGCTTAACTTGATGAGACTTATGCTGGCCGCACATACGACGGGCGGTTGGAAATTAAGTGTAAGGAAAATTATAATAATGGTTAATTTACTTCAGAAAAGAAATTTAGTAGTTTTCAAGTAAATTTCTTATATAAGAAAAAATAATTTTGTCGAAATCTACCTAAAATCTAGCAGAACTTCAAAAAGGCATTTACTAAAAAAATAAGGTGTGTGACTAAGCTTAATGGTAGTTTTTGTGTTGCAGCTTAGGATAAATTTCAGCCAGTGGTTTTTATTTTGGATACGAAATCTTTATACATACATGTCGCTCAATTAGTTCAATAATGTCATAACTCAAAAAAATTTCCTTTTGAATTAATACTGCAGAATAAAGAGGCATTTTGTATTTTATCTTGGTAAAAATTTTATATAAATAGCTTGTGCCATCACCTAATGAGAGAAGAATATTTTTCATGTCTTCATTGAGTTGTATGCAAATTGAAAACTTAAAACGCATTTTCTGTAAAACTAGTTTTGTTGAGTTGTGACACACTATTGAAGTAAATGAACGATGTGTGTCAAAAAATCTCTGTAAACGGTAAAGATTTTATTATAGATTTCAATTGAAATCGACTAGATTTTGTGCAAACGTACTATAAAAATATTTGCTTTTCTTGAAAAAAAGAAATTTGCTGCTTTTTACTAGATTTTCAATACAAAACAAAATTTTTTTTGTCAATACATTTGCAGGAAAGTTGATCAAATCTAATATTTTTATTTACTTTTTACTACCCTGTACAACAGTTTGTCCTAGTTTACACTATGCAAGTCTTATTGCTAAGCTAACTAGTTTGTTTGGAGAGAGAGAGACGAGCAGAAAAGAAATGTTTTTGTTCCCCTCCTCTCTCTCTCTCACCGTCAAAATAATCAGCTTAACAATTAGACTTGCATAGTGCAAACAAGGACTTTATAAAAAAGATGATTGAACTAACTACGGTCTACTCAAAAAGGTGTGTGAGTTTAATTATGGATTATGGATTTCGTTTTGAATAAAAAAAAGCATTGAAATATCACAAAAAAGTTGGTTAGATTTCCATAAATGTTTTAATTAAAATTTGATGTTTTTTTCAGGTGTAAAAGCAAAAATTTTAAAGTACATTTACGCAGGAGAAAAATCTAGTACTTACAAGATTTTAGACTAAATCAAGTAGATTTCCCATGAAAAAGTAAACCTGCTTTGTTACTAGATTTGGTTGAAATATTCTTAAAATCTAGTAAAATTTAGTGATTCTTTCGAATTGTTACTAAAAGCTTGGTCTGTGTGCTTTAAAAGGTTTGTGAATTGGCTAACATGCAATTGTTTGGTTGTAGTTTTGGAAAAATTTACGCATAATGGGCTCTGTTTTGGATAACAAATCTTGATAAAAAAAGGTTAGTGTAAACGGTATAGATTTTTATAAAGAATTTAATAAAACTATGCTAGATTTTATGCAGGTCTAAATGCCTTCAAAATAAAACGTCTTACTGAAACCCCCTGTGAATGTAAAGTGTTTTGAGTAATTCTGAATTTGATGTAAAAATAATAGCAAATAACGTGAAAAAAAAATTATAGGACCAAACTTGTGATATATAAAATTAAGTTTAAATGGACGTGCCTCCACCAATTTTTTTTAAATGGAAGATTATATGTTTTTCAGAGCTCAAGGACTGCGGGAAGTTTTGTAAAAATGGGTTAAATAGAACCACTTGAGATATAATAACAAAATTTAATGGGCGTATACCCACCCATTTTTCAACTTTAAAATTTTGAAATCATAAGAATCGAAGGTGTTTACTGGGTTTTGCAGAAATTACATAATTAGAATATCATAAAAACAAATAAAAGTATCAAATACTTTGGGCGTATTCTTGTCCACTTTTCACAATGGGACCAATTTAAAGCTATAACTTCTCAGAAGAAAATCGAAAATGTCCCGATTTATGAAGTAACAACGTCACAAGATAAATAAAGTACAGACGAATATCTAACTTTTTAATTTTTTTGGAAGACGATTAAAAACAATCCCTGGTTCCACAATATTTTTAAGAACGATATCTTAAAAAAATATTAGTTCCAAATTGGTCTTTCAATTTCAAAAAATTCTCACTTCAGTTAAGCATCATTGGATTTCTTGGATATTAATGGGACGCTAATTCCAAAAAAAAAAATATTATGAGAATCTTAATACCAGATTATTTTAAATCATTGTTATTTTAAGTTAACTGCCAAATTATAGAAGATAACTAAAAGTTCTCACTTGTTTATTTACTTTGAAATCGAAAACATACTTTAAAGGTTTGTTTTAGTTTTTAATATTAAAAAGCAGACGAGAACTTTTACTTGTCTTCTGTAAACAGGAGGTAAACTTTTTCCACAAGAGCCTTATAATTAAAATTAAGTATAATAAATTGCACCCAAAGAATTTTGCTTCATAAATCCAATGAAACAATTTCATAAAAATTTGTTCACAAATCTAATGATAATTTCACAAATCCAATGAAAATTTCATGAGTATTGTGAAACAATTTCATTGGAATTGCTTTCTTGATATTCTGGTTTCGTTAGAGTATTTTATTGGATTTATGACAACAATATTTTCTAATTATTAAGAAGAAACCCTTTTACATTTAAGTTATTTTATTTTTTCATGAAATTATTTTATTGTTTCGATGAAGTTATAGCACTACATTAATTACACTGCTAAATAAATTTGATGAAGTTTTCAATAAAATAATTTTAAGGAAACTGGTTTCATTAATCCAACGAAGCGTGAGGTTAGTTGAATTTTAATGAATTTTTCATTAGATTAATGTCGAAATTCATAGAATTTCTACCGAAAATTCTTTCAGTGTGCATACAAATAAAGATTTTAAATATTAAGGGCCGCATCTAAAAATAATAATAACTTGAGCTTCAAGAGTTCTTTTGTCAAAATTTTAATGGAAATTTTGTTTTAATGTATACTTCAAGCTTAAATAATTTTTCTTTGGATACGGTCAAATCCCCACTCTTACTATTTAACACTTTGCAATAAACCTTTTCATTTATTTTAACAAAAATTACACATTTATTAATTGTTAAATGGATGAACCCATTAACTATTAATTCTTTTATAACCAGGCTCATGAAAAAGTTACTAATTAAATAGTTTTTCAATAACAATTTTTTTACTTTTTTAATCCTTAATAATTCCACCACCTTTATCTACTAAAAAAAATAAGATTACACATCATAATAAATATTCTCCAAGCTTATTTACAACTTAAACATTAATATTTAATTTCATACTGAAAAGTATAATCTAAAACTTGTGAGCAAAAAAAAAAGGAATCACAAGCAGCAAAAAGTAACCAGAACACCCATCTGAGACCACTCATTTAGTCTATTTATGTGTGCATATAAGCAAGAGGGGGGTTGTTTATTAATCTCCTTGACCTTAATTAAATTATAGACAAAAAGTAAAAGAGTGTAAATAAATAAGTTACAGAAAAACCCAAGCAGAGGAGCAAATATTTTGCTTAACATGAGAAAAAAAACAAGAAAAATCTTTGTGGTCATTTTATTTTGCTGCTTAATCCATACCAGAAACGAGTACAACAAGTACATGGACTTTTATGCAAACAAAAAATCGTAAGTGATAATCGCTTTTATCTGATGGATAAAGTAGTGGCTTTGTTGTGAAAATAACACCAAGAAAAACATCAATATATATGTCAACAAGAGTTGAAGCCGCAGCAAAATAAAGAACTTTATAACACAAACAATTTTATTTTAACGAAAAACCATACAAACCTGACCAACAAACAATAGCAACAACAACAACAACAAGAAAATATTTAAAAAGGCTACAAACCAAACAACCAACCAGCCACCATAATAAAAACATAAAGAAAAATTAACAACACTACGGCTTACAAGGACTCAATAATAGCAACACCCAGTCACACACAATAACTTACTTAAAAAAACACAAAAATATTAAAAGATCAAATCCCTTTCACCCATCAATGATGTTTTTTTTTGCTTTAGTTAGTTAGTCAAGGGCTGTCTGCCAATCAATGATTTGTATTTGCTCATACAAGCATGAGTGCGGTAGGAAATAAAAACAGCAGCGAGAGCAAAACAAAAATACAAATAAGGTTCAATAAGCTTTAAAAAAGCCTTGTAGCAGAAAACAAACAGCGAGAAGAGAAGAAGATAAGACGTTTTAATGAAAAGAAGAAGAATAATAACAAAACTAAAAAACTACAGCGTCAAGTGAAAATAAATACAAACCAGGAAAGGGTGCGGCGGTACATTAACAAACATTGAAGATGAAGGCTCAGCGGCTTTAAAACAGCAAATAAACAAACAAACAAAAAGACAAACACAAACTTCAAGACCCACATGAGAAGCACATAAAACTACAATGACCGTAAATTAAATGCAGTTTAGAGCAAATGTGAGTTGCTCTTAATACTTAGGCTCTTAATAATAATTCTCAATTTTCTTTAAAAGCAGAGAAGTAGTCGCAGAAATTAAGGCACTACCGTAAGCCCTGGTCTAAGAGATATAATCATGTTAAAAACAAAAAACCAAAATTATGAAAAACAACCACACATTGCAAAGAGTTTGTAATCAAAATACAAAATAAATGTAAGCTCTCTTACTCTGCTAAATATAAAGCAGATAATATAACTCAATAGAACAATAATAAAAATAAAACATGCACACCCTGACACACTCACACACTCACTCTCAATGCACTAGAGAGAGTTAAGGGCAAACAGGTTTATTTTATCATTTATGCAGTATACTTTTAGGCTCATTTGGCATTATTTGCTATTCAAATAAATTCTAATTACAACAAATTAAGCCAAATGAACTTTTATAAAAAAATAGCATTACATTCAGTTGATACCTGACCTGATTTAAAATATGTTGTTGCATACTCTTAGGCTGAATACTAACAAAGAAGAGCGCACATACAAAATTTAAAAAGTGCAACACAACTTTTAGCTGCTACGAAGTGTAATATTTTGTTGCATACTTCTTAGCTTTTGTTACTAATAACAGAGTGTGTTAACATGCAAATCGAACAGAGGAAAATTATTTCTAGCTGTTTTACAGTGAAACTTCGATAAAACTAATCCGAAGAGAATCAAGTAATACTTCGTTATAGTAAATCTTTATTATAATGAAATTTAAAAAAAAATTCAAATAAAATTCGTAATAGTCGAAATTCTACACATCAAGACCTATTTTTTATTGAATCGCAAAGCCTGGTGCGGCGCTGCTATGGAATTTCAGGTTTGTTAGGTTATGTTTATTTCTACACGAAAGAATAATCACGCAGACTTTTGTATGGAATTATGTTTGCATATACACAAATTCAGCTATCCAACCTAAAACAGAAACTCAAATTTTCTTTAAATCTCATATACCATTAGTTTCTACTTCCACATTGATTCATTTTTAAGTTTAAAACACACAAAAATACTACAATGTAATTATAATTTGATGAAAATTAGAAATTTAAAAAATTCTGTGACCAAACACTTGTATGAACATTAATTTTTGTTTCAATTGACTGAAAAAGCCTTCACTTATACATATTTATAAGATCCCCAAGATGGGCAATAAATTTTAAAAATTCTGTATACTTTTCTTTCGAAAGTCCGTTCTAGCAACTGGAAATTTCTTTATGAAATTTATCAGCCTGAATTTCCGTAAGATTTCTTTGTATACAGTTCACATTAGAACCTGAAATTTTGTAAAAATTCCATATAAGGCTTAAACCCAGTACGCAGTTCTCACGCAATTTTACCTTTGGACATTTACATTTATTTCTACAAGAAAAATAATCGTGTAGCGTACATAAAAATTCATTTATTTTCGAATGTACAACGCACAAATCACTAAAAATTAATTAAAATTTGATAAAAATTAGAAATGTCGAAAATTTTGTGACAAAACAATTGTATGAAAATTAATTAATAATAATAATTAATAATATTTATCACATCCCTAAGATATGCAATAAATTTAAAAAATTCTGCGTACTTTTTATTCGAAAGTCCTTACTATCAAATTGAAATATCCTTATGGAATTTACCAAGCTGAATTTCCGTACTTTTTTTATATTCAGTTCATATGGGGACCGGAAATTTCGTAAGAACGCCTTACCAGGCTTTAAGCAAAAAAATTATACTGCAAACCAGACTTTAATTTAATTTTAACCAGTAATAACATTAACAGAGAAAATTTGTGCATTAATTTGCCCTAGAGACAACTCAAATGAAAATACTCATATATAAGAAAGAGAGAACCTGTTAATGTGTGGAACATAAATTGAAAGAGTGTAACTTGCTCATGATTATAATAAAATCCCTTCAAGAGAATTAGAAATTTAGTTTTCAGCGGCTACTGTATAACCTGAAAGTGCTTATAAATTTGAAAAAAAAATTTAAACTTCTTTCTCAAGAAATATTTGCAAGTTTAATACTAAAGTATTGAATTTTAAAATTCAATTTTGTACAGATCTATGACTATATATTATTCTCCTATTAAAAATTTCAAGTTATGCACTCTTTATGACATTTATACATTTGTGCCCATAATTACGAACTTGCTTAAATTATATATTTATTGTTTTTGGTATATTTCGTGAATTACATTTCAATAAATACAAACAAAACAAAAATGCAACATTTTTATATACAGTCGTAAAAGCCTCGATTGATTGATATAAACGTATTTAGTATTTCCACATTTGATTTTAATGTAACACGTGTCAAAATTAATATGAATTTAGAGACTATAAGACTTGCAGAAATAAATTTTTTAACTTTATTAAGTGCCCTTTTCACGATATCAAAAAAAAAATTTCGACTAATAATTTAAATTGAAAATAAAAATAAGTTTTCAAAATTAAATGTTTGTTTTCAACATAAATTTTCTGTCGAAATTTTTTTTTCCATATCATGCAATAGGTTATTAATATTTATTAAACAAGCATTGAAGGTTTTTTTCAGATTTATGTAGCATTTCGAATAAAAAATCCATATGACTTAAACCACTGTCATAACTATGGGCACAATTAAGTATTTAAAATGTTGCATACTTTTGGGCTTGAAATAAGTAAATTTTTCAGTATTTGTTAATTTAAAATTTTTAATGAAAACATAGCTACTTCGCGATTTTGAAATTCTTCATTTAAAAGAAACTGAAAAAAATATTAACTCCTCAGAGGGTATGAAGTTTTTATGTGAAAGCTTTTTTTTAGAAAAACCAATAATTCGACCTTTTGATATGTTTAAAAAACTCACACTTGAATTCAATAATAAACTTATAAATATTTTTTTTAATTATTAGAGCTTATTTAAAGGTTTTATAAAACAATTTTCTATAATTCTTCTAATTAAATTTTTATATTTCGATATTTCTTCCTAAAGAAGCTACACAAAAGAGCAAAATATCAAAATATAAAAATTTTATTACAAAATCAAGAGACCTTAAGCTTAAGATAATTAGAGAAAATTATAATAAAAAGAGGTCAAAAATTGGAAGAATTATTGGTTAATAAAACAGATTTCCATACCAAATTTTTATTACTAAGCTTTTATAATCATAATTTTTATAAATAAATCCTGGGGGCAAATTACGGCACTCGATACCGTTCGAAATTTTAAAATATTTCCCTATAAACTCTATTGAAATATTTCGTAATTTCGTTCGTTAACGAGTGCAGTAATTTGTCCTCTGGTACGGAGCTCTTAAGGAAAAACAGGATCCCATATGAACTGTACGAAAAAAAAACTTATAGAAACTCAGGTTGGTAAATTTCATAAGGAATTTACTATTTGCTAGTACGGACTTTCCGTCGTGTACTTTTCGTACACAGTATTTTTGAAATCTATTGCCTATCTTAGGGATGTTATAAATATAAGTGTTATTAGTATCTAATCAGTCAAGCCCGGTACGGATTTCCTACGGAATTTCACGTTTGTAAATTTACATTTATTTCTACACGGAAAAATAAATCTGAAGCCTTTTTTGTACAGTTATTTTTGCATACACACAAATTCATTTATTTTTCAGTTTTCAACACTAAAAATTAATTACGAAGTTGAATTTCCGTAATTTTTTTTACATACAGTTTGTATAAGAATCTGAAATTCCGTATGAACTCCGTAGCAGGCTTCAACAAAAAAAAATTATTGTTCAAACAATTGTATGGTGACGTAATTTTTTACATTTTGAATTTTCATCAAATTTTAAATAATTCTTAGGGTTTTTGTGTGTAGTGAATTAAACAATAAATGAATTTGTGTGTATGCAAACATAATTCTACACACGATTATTTTTTTGTGTAGAAATAAATGCAAATTTACAAACGTAAAATACCGTAAGAACCCATATTATTACTTGAAATTCATACACAAAAACTCATTTATGTATATTTTACTCTACGCTAATTTTCAAAATATATTTGTGGCTAAAAATTTTAACTCCTAAACTTTAAATTAAATTAGATTTTTCCATTTACATACAAGGGCCTTATTTAAAGTTTTTTATTATTTTCTTTCAAAAATAATATAAAGTTAAAGTGCCTTTGAAAACCATTACCTTCCACAACATGTCAATTTATTTAAGAATTTGTTTTATTTTTTTGCCTTACAACTTCCCGGCTATAAAAAAATGCTTTATTGGAAAATATATAAAAAAATATGAGAGATGATACATATGTATCTATGTATATACATTAACATATATTTTATTACTACAAGAGCACAGAGAGTACAGAGTAAAACAACCTTAAATGTCAAAAACAGCTGATTTAAAATTCCTTCACTAAAACTCGTAATCAGAGAGAAATTCTCTGCTCTCACTCTCTCTCCCTCTATTACCATGGCTTTTATACTTTAATTTTTCCTTTTTTTAATTTCCACACTTTCCAGTGACTCAACAAATTGAAAGTTCAATATGTATTTTGGTATGGAAGGCTGGCAAATGAGGCCTGCGCTTTTTAAAAGTATTCCTTTAAATGTAAGTTTTGTGGAGTTTGAGAGATAAATTGCAATCCACTGGGTACAATAGATTATTTGTTACTAGTGAGAGTGCTATTTTGCAAAATTTTATGTGTAAAATAAACTGTTTGTACTGTGTTTGTGTACTTGAAAACGATGGCAGCCTCAGTCGTTGGAATAAGCTCGTTCAAAGCGCTACTCATAGTTTAGAAAATCTTAAAGCATACGGTTCAAATATTTGATTTAATACAACAACAAAGCAAACAAATACTAAAGAAAAAAATATATATATGCATATAATAAAAATATAAAAAGAAAATTATATAGCATAAGAAAATGTATCTTAATAACTGAATTTACGCCAGATTTTCTACGGTCGCGTGACTTAAATTTGATTAAAAATTCTTTCAAACAGTGAGTGAAAAATAAGTAACAAACTAAAACCTTTAGTGCAATAATAGAAAAAGTATGTAATTTTTTACTGCCTATCTTTAGGCTAATAGTAAATCTAGTTAAGTGTTTTGCCTTTGAAAATGTGTGTAATTTCACTTACGCTATAACAAAACTGTATAGTGCTCGTAAATACATTAAAACGTTAAACTAAATAATATATCTTAAAGTACATTGCCATTTGGCAGCTAATAATGTTAAAACAACCATAAAACACACATGTTGTGTTAGTTCCAAGCTTTGCAAGCCATTCCATTTAATAAAAGAAAAAAAGTGAAAACAAACTAAAAAAATTAAATATTAAACACAGGCGTAAGAAATGTGCCATAAGGCCATTATATAAAATGTTCACAACACCAACAGCAACAACTACAACAGCATAAAAACCATAACAAGTGTATACATTTAGGCGCCTTAATGCTTTAAAATAAATAGCACAGTTTTATCGTAAATTTTGTAGTTAAGTGAGCGTAGCTACATAAATTTTTTTTAATGAAACAAACCCATAATAATTTTTATCTAAATTAAGACTAATATATAGAACTATAGAATATGAAATTTTCAATATAAATGGAAATGTTATATAAAGCAATAATATGGTATCTATTAAAGCATCCTTAAGTTACAAGAAATTTAATATTTTTCAAGATTAACGGCCTGGCCTGGCTCATAGACAGAAAGCTTTCAATCGTTAGATTGTATTGAAAAAAAAACAATAAAAAAATAAAATTTTTATTTGTTTGTTTTTGTTTTTTAATATAAATAATCTATAGAACGTTTTCTGTAGTTATCGTGGGTCAGGCTGTAAGTTATGGTAAAGCAAGTGGAATAAAATAAGTTTTATTGTTTAAAATGGATTAGCCTAAGGCTGTAATTGTTTAGACAATTTTTTGAGGCATAATCAACTTTATTCTAAAGTTAACTTTTGGAAATCTTAGACCACAAATTTATAGAGCAATCCCAATTTTTATAATAATTAAAATATAATGGTGCATATTCATAATCAAAACAAAATATACTATAAAATTTAAAAGCAGTATTACAATACAAAATGCTGCTTTTAAACTCTTTATGGGGACTATGAATATGGGCCATTATTGTTAAGAAGCGACCATCAATAAACCAGTAAACTTAATGTTTACATGAGAAAAATGTTGACGGTTATCATATCGTCACCTCAGAATAGGTTTAGCTCATATACCAAAAAGTTTAAGTGGAGAAAAACTATAAAAAAGGTTTACGCAAAGTTTTCTTACAAATAAATTTTTGTGAACTTACATCAATGAAGTTAGAAGTTAATATTACTTTAATGTAAAAGTAAATATACGTTTAGTGCCACATACAACAATTTTCTAAATTTATTTTTAAAACGTAGCTTTTTATGCTCCATAACTGCTGTGTCACACACCGAAAGAATATTGCTTCATAAATCCAATGAAACAATTTCATTAAAATTTTTACAGAAATCTAATGATAATTTCACAAATCCAATGAAAATTTCATGAATATTGTGAAACAATTTCATTGAAATTGCTTCCTTCATATCTGGTTTCGTTAGAATATTTTATTGGATTTATGACAACAATATTTTCTACTTATTAAGAAACACCTTTATATTTAAGTTATTTCAATCTTTTCATGAAATTATTTTATTGGTTTGATGAAGTTATAGCATTGCATTAATTACGCTGTTAAATAAATTTGATGAAGTTTTCAATAAAATAATTTTAACGAAACTGGTTTCATTAATCCAACGAAGCGTGACGTTGTTTGAATTTTAATGAATTTTTCATTAGATTAATGTCGAAATTCATTGAATTTCTGCCGATAATTCTTTTAGTGCAGCTGGGAATTGAGAATTTTTTATCTAATTTTTTTTCTTGCTGCCTAGAGAAATAAGTCGATCACTTAACGTCGACCAAGAACACGCCAGCGTAATATTTTTAACTATCGATCCGCTGACACACTTACACAAAAAAAACAATAAACTGAAGTTTATAAAATATAAAGATTGAAATTAAATGATTTTTGTTATTTTCAAACATGCATAAATAATTAAGGTTTATTTTATTTTAGTATTTAATAAGTTTATGTTAAAACATTTAAACAGCGCTTGCGTCTGGGAGATGATGTTTTGGCTTAACAGTCGCCGTTGATTTTTCTTACGGCACCTTCTTTTTTATAATTAATTTCTTATAGAAATGAAGCAAAACAAGAGTTATTTTTACTTTGTACATTTTTGTATGAAGAATTTGGCAAACAGTGGCGTGTGCAGCAAAACAATACTTATTAAACTTAAAAACAAAGGATATCAAGCAAAATGAATGCTTAATATCTCAGAAACCATAACAAAAATCGTGAAAAAAGTTTTTGGTTCAGAATAAAGATATTCAAGATATATATAACTTATTTTTTTAAGAATGATCGTTAGAGCAAAACTATTCTGGGTAAAGCATATGATATTTCTACATCCGGTTTGCTATATTTTATTATTATTAAATACCAATTAAATATCAATTGCCATTTTCAAAACTTCAATTTATAAAAAGTCTGTTGATTAGCATTCAAAGCCGGTGGTTCTGTCTTGAACTAAGCAGATGCTCTGAACAGGTTATGATAATTTTCTTTCTTTCATTTTTCATTATCTTATAAGATATTATAAAGCCCATATACCTTTAGCTCTCTGCCATGTATTTTAAGCAAAAACTGATAAATTCCTTTCTGATAATAATATCATAAGACAGATCAAAAATGCAATCTCACTTTCAGTACAAGGCTTAAATCTTTCCCCGATGTATTTTGCATAAATGGTTTCTCAAAACAAATTTTTTTTAATTAACACTCTTATATTAAAAATAAAAATATAAATAATCAATTAAAAATTTATTTCGTTCAATTCCAAAATAAAAGCAATGTGAGTCTGATCACAGGGGACTAGATGTGTAAGCATCTAGTACAATTTTTTTTTTAATATTGGCAATATGGTAACTAAAATCAGATATATAAATGATTGACTCTACTGTAGTTAAAAATCTATGGAAAACTGCATCTATAGTAGTAGAATTATTAGTTGTGGGGGTTTGTGGAGAATTGCTCATATGCAAGTGGAAAATGTCAAATAAAAATTTTGATAAAGCTTGCGACTGTGGGCTTGTAAAATTTGTATTAAAATCTCCAGCCATAATAATTGGCATGAGATGGAGATTGTTACCCAATTGTCGTGCACCAGCTTCAGTGTAAGGCAACAGTACGTAATGAAGATATGTTATAATATAATATTATAAATTCTTTATAAAGACTGCTATATGTCTTTAAAAAAATATTTGACATTTAAAACGCTATTTTATATTTTTCAACTTTTTAACAAAATTATCCCCACTGGCAACACTATTACACTTACAAAGCAATTTCTATTAAAATCAACATAGCTCCTGAAGATATGCTTTAAAATTTAGTTGAGTGTATTTCTATGCAGCTGTTGAGCTTCTTGTTCGTATGATTACACCAATACACTCATACATAGCTCACACCGATTTGATAACGCTTTACTATTTTACTCAAAATTTGTGATTGTATTGTGAAAAAAAAAATTTTACCGCCTAGCGTATAGATGTTAACACATCAAAAATTATAAACTATAGTGACTAAAAGTTTAATTAAAATTTTATTTAAATTTAACTTTAAGCTAATAATTTAATTAATTAATTAGAGCTAGATTTTGTAAGTAAAATCAATTTTTTCGTTTTGAAATTTGTATAGAAAAGATATTTTTTAAACGTATTTTCATCTTCAAAACAAAGGAGGTGTTCATCAATTCGTTTGAATTTTTTTTGGATTGTTGCTTCATAAATCGTACATTTTGGACTGATTGTAAAAATAATTTTTTCGTCCGAAAGGATTTAGCTTCCAATTGCAAGAAAGTGGGCGGGGACAGGCCCAAAAATTTGTTGTATATGATTTCATAATGTTATACTTATTTGATTACTGCATAATCTATAAAACACCTTTGAGTCATGTAATTACACAATTCTAAGATTGAAAAAAGGGCGGGGCTAACCCCATTAAAAAAAATTATTATTATATTTCACGTGGTTTTATTTAACCGATTTTTATAAAAATTTTACACACATCTTGAACTCTAAAATAGACACAAACTTTTATTTAAAGAAATGAGCGACGTCACGCCCATTAAAATTTTTAATTTTATTTTAAGTAATTATACTTCAACAATTTAAAAAAAAAATTAACACATAGCCCAAACTATGAAAAACACACAAACTTGCATTTAAAAAAACTGGCGGAGCTGCTTCCATTAATATTTAATTTTGTTTTTTTTAAGAATTTACTTCAGATTTGTTGCCAAAATTTTTTTCCAAAATTCCAAATTTCCAAACTTGAAACGTTTAGAAACGAAAGTTTTTACGAAATCTGCCTATAAATGTTTATTTTAAATTAAGTTTTTTTAATTAAAGGTATCAATTCAGAAATAAATCTTTGTGTGGATAATCGTCCATTCTAGCGCAAAAGTTCAATGACAAAGATTAAGTCTTATAAAATATATCAAAAAAATGTTTTTTTAAAGCAAATTTGTTTTATTTGTTAGTTCCCTATACACTGCATAATTCTGTTTGAATCATATTTTTGATATTATGCAACAATAACAAAATACCCAAAGGCTTTAATATGACACTGAATTTGTGTAAACTTAAACATGTTTATCTTCTTTAGTAAAAAGTCGGCTTCCAAATAATTTATTTTTATATAACTGCACAGCAAAAAAAAAAAAATAAATCAAAAATTCCCTTCTTATAAAATTATAATAAATAAATTATGCTAAAATATGCTGCTGATAATCTTGAAGACAATTTAAAAGCAAACTGCCTTTAAATAAATAAGCAAATTTTATTGCATAAGCTCAAGGCGCTTTTTAAAATTGTATAAACATTTTGATCTATCACTGTGGCCTTTTTGCTTCTCTGACAATAAAGGCCATATTTTTTGTCCTTTTTTTAGAGAAAAAGAATTAATAAAACAATAAGCCTTAAAGTAAAAAAATTTATTAGGAGGCAGTACTAAAAAATAAAAGGCCAAATAATTTAAACCCCTAAATGAGAGTTTTTTTTAATTAAAAGTAAGAAAAATAACATATAATTGCTTCAGAGAAGACAATGATATTATATTTGAAGTAGAAATGCAAAATGAAAATTAATTAGAAGTCATAACTCAAAAAAAAATATTTTACAGAAAAGCAGTTTGAATTTTTCGATTTACGCACAACTTAATGGAAGAAGAATATTTAATTTATTTTTTAATTTAATTTTAATCTCAAAATAAACGATATTTTTATGAATATTTTACATGCTATAAATAATGATATGAGTATTAAATAAAATTAATTATGTACTATTAACGCCAAAATCTAATTTTTTTACGGCTGAAAAAAATATAAATGTGGGTGTTTCTTGTGTGTAACATTTTTAAATAATATTTCTCAAAACCTTCACTACTTCAAAAGGTACTTTTTTGTATAAGACTATTTTGAAAAAAAAAAGTACTTTTTTTAATAACTTTTAAAACTCTTTTTAATAACTTTTAAAAAGCCTTTTTAAATACTCTTAAAAAGTATTTTTTAACTTTTAAAAATTAATTGTTTTAAATACTTTTAAGAAGTAGTTCTTTTAAATACTTTTAAAAAGTACTTTTTTCATTAATTTTAAATAGTACTTTTTTAAATACTTTTTTTAATAGTATTTTTTAAAATGACTTTCATGAAATGTACTTTTTCAAAAGAAATTTTTTTATATGTATGTACTTTAAAAAAAACCCTTTTTAAAGAAACTTTTTAAAAAGTCTTTTTTCTAAGTGTACTTATTCAAGAAACCTTTCTTTAAATGCCTTGTTTTAAAAGTTAATTTTATAAAAGTGCCCTTTTAGCAAGCACTTTACTAAAGGGTTCCTTCCAAAGGTCTTTTTCTAACAGGTACTTTTTTAAGAGTACTTTCCTAAAAGGCACTTGTTTTAAAAGCAAAATTACGTTTCCTAAAAGCGACTTTTTTATTTTTTTATGTAATAATTCATACTGATATTATAGTTCAATTTAATAAAAAAAAAGAAAGAAGCTCCAGCTACTAAGAAAATCGGCAAATTTTTTTAAAATTTAAAAAGGTACTATTTGAAATATTCCATTTTTTTAATTTTAACAACAAGTACGTTTTAAAACATATTTTTTTTTGTTTAAGAAATTTTTTTTAAGTTTTTTTCAAGAGAAAGTTTTTCTTAAATGTTCTTTTAAAAACGTACTTTCTTAAAAGGCACTTTTGACAAGTACTTTTTTATATGAAAGTTTTTTTAGAAAAATTATTTTGAATATCTCTTTTTAAAAATTATATTATTTAAAAAGTACTTTTCTGAAGGAAAACTTATCGAAAAAGTACTTTTTGTGAAAAGTCCTATTCTAAAATTTTTTATTTGCATATTTTTAAGTAAAGTACTGAAATCTTTCAATATCACTATTTAAAAAAAAACTTTGTATTAAAAGTACTTTTCTAGAAAGTACTTTTTGTAGAAAGTACAATGCTTAATTTTTTTTTAAAGCAATGTACTTTTTTCAAAGGTACTTTTTTCAAACATACATTTTTAAAATAAAAAATTCTCATAAGCTATGTCTGTCCGAATGTGCTTTTTAAAATTGTACATTTTTTAAAAGGTACTTTTTTATAAGTAAATTTCTTAAATTAAATTAAAATTAAAATTAATTAAATTAAATATATCTAATAAAAATTAATTTTTAAAAGGTCCTTTTTTAAAACTATGCTAAGAGTTCTATATTAAAAGATAAATTTCTTTAAAGTACTTTTTTAAAACTACTTTTCTAAAATTTATTTATTCTAAAATTTTCATTAGTTATTGTTTGAAATTAATTTTTTACCAGTTTAAAAAAAATGGAGGGTTTATCCATTGGGCTGTATTATTTTAAGTTTTAAATCATTTTAGTAAATAGCTCTGTATTTTTTAAGCTGATTTTGAAAAGTTTATGGCCCTAATGTTGTCTTATTGCTTAAAAAGAAAAAAGTTTTTTGAACCCACGAGTTAAATTTTTAATGTTAATTGAATTTACTTATGCGAGTGCTACAAAGCTTGGTTCTTGTAGTGATACAATCTCAAGCTTGGAAATTGGCGGAGCTACGCCCACTGAATTTTAATGTCATATTAATCGATTCCTACAACTCGAAAAATGAAACGAATGTGAACTAAAATAAATTCGGGGATATGCTCATTAAAAATAATAATAAGATATAGTTATATAAATATATTTTTATATCTTCCTGTACGATTCCCACAATACTTTTGGTTATTGAAACAATATTATCCCATTTTTAAACAAGTGGACTGAAACTTCAAATTTTACCATTTCGATTAAAATAAGAAAATCCAATAGTTTTTTTTCAAACACATGTCACAGCCATTGACACAACTAATGCTACAACTCCACACACATACACACAATAGCACACACACTCACTCCCAAAATCTAGAATAAATTTTAAGAAAATTAAAACCTAAACACATCGTTAACCTCGTTACAAATTGTTGCGTAAAAAAAATTCTTATAAACTCATCACAGAATGTGACACGAACGAGATAAAAATAAATTCTTGCAATACGATTGTTCATTGTAAATTAGTCTTCTTGTTCTTCACGCTTTTCTTGTCTTTCATTGTGTGCATGTGTGTGTGTGTTTTTTTTTTTTGCTTTCAATGTTTTACAGATCAAATCTAATGTCAAATGCCACGCATCCCTTAAACCTAACTAAGCGTTAAGCACACTCAACATTCTGCACAACAACTCAAGCAAACGCAAATATAAGAAAAAATACAAAATAAAGAACTGTATACACATGTATACAGCAAGTGTATGTTTCCAGCAAAATATGATATGAAATTTATATTTTCATCTTCTCGTAAATCTATTTTATTTTTGTATTTTTCTTTAATTCTTACAGAGCAGACAAAACCAAAAAAAAACAGATTTATAAAGGATAACAAATATAAAATGTAGTAAAATTTGTGCTGACCTTTGACAAAAAAAGAAAAATACTTTAAATTCTAACAAGAATAATGTCGAAAATACTCTTACATCAGTAGAAAAATAAAAGAAATGTGTTAACTATTAAAAATTACGAAACAGCTTTCAACAAGAAAATAAAGGATGACGTTCGAAAGTGATTGAAGCCAGTGAAATTTAAGAAGAGGAATTTGTAGACACAAAAAATCGTTTTTTTATTTCCTTTAATCAATATCTTCCTGTTTTGCTTTATGTGCCATAAATCAACACAAACAACAACAACTAACAACACCTTAGAAAGCAACAACAGCATCTTGGCAGCCATAAAACAATGAATTGTTTGCATCTGTGCGTGTAGTTGTTTGACCGCTATAAAATTCCGTGTGTGTGTATAAACAAAAGTCATATTGCAATCAACACAAACATAGAAAAGGAGCCAACACAGGACTAATAGCAAATATAAAATCCTTATATTTAAGGTAAGTCAACAAGAAATATAAATCCCAGCTTAACTTATCAATAGTAAATCGAAGCAGCTGAAGGTACCAAGAAATCATTTCTATCAGAATTATTTGTATCATTTGTTTAATTTGGCTCTTTGAGTTGTATTTAATATGAAAAAAAAAATACTGAAGAGCAAAATATAAGCGGCTTATTGAAAGCATTTAAGGCAAAACTTTTAAAAGGAAGCATAAAGGCATCTCACTCAAACTTTTATGTTTGTGTTTATATTTTCACTGTCATATAACATATAGAGCAATTTAGAATGCCTTAAAGTACATACATACATATTCTATATATGTTTCTACGAGTACATATATATGTATATGTATATTATCTTCTGGGTAAAAATGCATCGAACTCTTTTAGTAGATCGTTTTTGACACAAACCTATGATCAAACCCATTTAAACTCCAGTAGTTCTCTGGTTCCTATTTGGAACAAAATACAACAACGAACTCTTTCTCTCTCTATCTCTCTATCTCCCTCCCTCTTTTCAACACTTGGGTCGAACTTGTTTACTGGTTAATTTTTAACACAATAAAATAAAATACATCGGTTTAAGACTTGGGTCGAACTCGATCAATAGTTAATTTTTGACACAAACCTATAATCGAAACCATTTTGGCTTGGGTAGAGTTATGTGCAACAACTATTTTTGAACTAGTTTAAGATCGTTTCAACTAAAAGTTTTTTCAAAGCCATTTAATTTACATTGGTGTTTTTCACCGGACTTATAACCAACAGAACGAAGTAGTACAAAAAGAGCTGTTGGACACAACTCTGGACTTAGGTCGAACTAATTCAGTATGTCGTTTTAGACACAAACCGATTGTTAAACACTAGTATTATAAGACGTTCATCTTAGGCACAAACCTATGATCAAACTTTAAAAAGATTTGATCCTCGGTTTATGTCTAAAATGAACTACGGAACAATTTGGACCCATCTCTAACGTTGATGACTTTAACTGATATTAATGGGTTTTTGATTTAATAAAATAAAACAAAATAAATTTAATAATAAAACAAAATAAAATAAAATAAAATAAAAATAAAATTAAATAAAATAAAATAAAATTAAATAAAATAAAATAATAATATTAAATATAAGAAAAAATAAAAATTTCAAAAAGATATATATATATATATATATATATATCTAGAAAAGATGTGATATCAAATCATCTTTCAAACAAAAAAAAACTAAATCAAAATCTGTCAAACCGTTTAGTTTGTACATGGACTCGTAGATAAACACAGATACACACTTCAAACTTATAACATTAATTTTTTTGGTCGATGGCTAAAAATAAAATAAGCAAAAACTTGAGTTTATGAAATAAAATGGGGAACAAACCTATTGCAGCTGTTTAAATGCTGCCGTCCACAAACTTATTGTGTCATACTATGTATCATTGCGTTAATGTCTATTAACAAAGGCAACGTATAATATAAGGCGGTATCTATGTTATTCGTCCTCAAGTTTTATTTAATTGCTTGCTATCTTTTTGCTTCACACTGTATAAGTTTCATTTAAATTTTTTATATTTACCTAAATACAAACTAGACAAATAGCTGATTAGGAAATAAGATATTTTCTCTGCTCCCACATTTAGAAAAATTCTCGATATTTTCTTTATATTTTTATTTATTTGTTTTTTACTGTGTAATTTTGACACGTCTATTCAAACTGGAAATACAATTTAATTTCTGGCTTTTGTGTGGTCTATATATCTGATTTTATTTTATTATCATAATCTCGTAACCTAAAAAAGCTTTATCTCCCAAAAAAAAAGAAGGCCTTTATTATATTTTTCATATTAATGTTTTAGTAATGTAATCATTTTGTTTTTCTAAGTCCATGTTGAGTTTTGGGCTCTTTTTTGGGTTGTGGTGATTTAATTGAGTGTAAATGTTGAATATTAAGGAAATCAAAGAAATATGTCGCAGAGAGATAAAAGTATCCGAGATTATATTAATGTATAGTCGTTTTATGCTGACAAAAGAAAATATAGCAGGTGGAGAAATAATTCCAGCAATAATAATGCCAAACTTTCAGATGGATTGGAAGCTCTCGTTTACTTTTTTTAATGAAGATTGACTGAACTAAGGTTTCTTAATTTTTATATTTAGTCGGTTTGAAGATTTCCAAGGACATGTGATTTGTTAATTGGAATTTTTTTATTAATTATGCGGCCTTGCATTTCAGCTGACGATGTATAAAAAACCCTTCTAAATTAAACATTATGGGCTTAATTTTGTAAAACACAACGCCTAGCGTTAACAAATTTTATATGAAAAAATTTATATTACAAAAACAAACTACATAGAACATTTTTCAACGCTAAGCGTTGCGTTTAACAAAATTAGGCCCTAAAATCTTATTGGATTTTCTTTTTAAATCACAATTTGTTTACTTGAATTTTTCTCTTAAACAAAAATTGAAACAATGTTCGATTTTTGTTTTTAAATTACTTTGCAAGATAAAGATAAGAATACTTGCTGGTTTATTTAGCAGCAAATATTCATATTTAGAAGAAAAATATTTATTATTTAAAATTACAGCATATTTCTAGGGTTTACATAACCTTTAAGGCCCTACAACAATTTGTGTGTTGTATATAGATGGTAAACACTTGTTTCCATTGTTTTCTGCCACAATCTAAATTTGTTTTACTACAAATAAATATTTGTTAAAGATGCTTTGTGAAATTTCAATTAACTTAAACATAGAGAATTCTTAAAGCTTCTAAATATCCCTGGGTAAGCAAACAAATATGTGTGTGCAAGAACTACAAATAACCTCTAGCTGTATGTCACTTTTTTGTGAGACAAAAAGAAATAGGAAAAATATATGAATATGAATATACAAACATACATATGTATATGTATATATGTATATTGCTATACTTTATATAACAATCCCTTTTTTTTCTTATTGTTTAAGTGTGCGTAACAAATGTGAGTTATAGACGACAAAACTAACCTAAAAACTGCTGCTGATGAATGTCAAAATAGTCTAGAAGTCTGTTATTCTATTTTAAAGAAAGAATGTTTAAACATGAATAGTATTCTTTGTTAAGTTTAGCAAATCAAAAGCAGAGACGTTTTAAGAGTATGATGAGTTATGGAAACAATATGAACATTAAGTTTGCTTAGTTGGGAATTCAAGAGTCATTAAAAACCCAGTGAAAAAAAATGGAAGTCATTCTAGCGGAAGTACGTTTTCACTGTTTCCAAGAAATCGATATTTTTAATTTGCAGAGAGTGAGCAAAAAACCATGTAGAAGCTTATTTTAGTCACACAAAATCTTGTAACTCCTCCATAGTGCTAGAAAATACTCACCAGAATTTAAAAAAAAATTATTTTTTAAAGAAATTTATGAATTATTTTTAGTTTAAAATTTAAAAGTTATTTGCTTAAATTACATGAAAACACTGTTTCGGGCTTAAATTCGTATAAAAAGAAACGAATTGTTAAAAAAGGCAACTTTTTACCCTTTTTCCTAGATGAAAATATTATCATAGAACACAAAAAAGGGAATTTTTCTTAATATCGCTTCCAATTCAGTGACCAGGCATCGAAAAAGAGAACTTCTTGCAATGACAACCCTATGTAAAAATCATTAGATCGGATCGAAATTTGCATTACTTCCGCATCGTAAACTCTACATTTTCATGGCTTTTTTGGAGTCTCTTTTTTTACTGGGAACTTATCAAGTTTTTGTTTTTTCTTATATATCTGTAAAGATAAAATAAAATTCATAAATATTTTCTTTTCCCATACATCTAAATTACTTTAAACTTAAACTATGCAGTAATTTTATAAATACTTAATAAACCCTTCAGGATATGCTATACTTATATTGTTTAAAAATTCGAGGAAGTTCCTTTTCACAGTTTTTGTTAGTACAGCCCGGTACGTAGTTCTTACGGAATTTCAAGTTTGTAAATTTACATTTATTTCTACACGGAAAAATAATCGTGGGTAGAATTATGTTTGCATACACAAACTTAATTATTTTGTTATATACAACACACTAAAAATACTTAAAACTTATTACAATTTGCTAAAAATAAGAAATGACAAGAGTTTCGTGACAAAAAAATTTTTTGAACATTAATGTTTGTGTCAGTTGACTGAAAAAAGTCTCCACTTATATTTATAACATCCCTAAGATATTTAATGAATTTAAAAAATTTCATGTACTCTTCTTTTGAAAGTTCTTACTAGCAAATGGATATTTTTTATGAAATTTACCAGCCTCAGTTTTCTTAATATGAGAACCTGAAATTCCATAAGAAGAAGGTGTCAGGCTTAATCAAATTAAAATAATTTTTGAATTTTTCTATAATGTGGGAATAGTGTACAAGATCAATATTTACAGTAATTGGAAAAGAAAGTTTAAATATTTTTATTGCAAAAAAAAATTCTGCTATGAATCTGCCTGTGTGTGTGTGTGTGTGTGTATAAACGTGCTTGAGTATATGTGTTTTTATTCAAGTGTTTGTGTGCATTGTTTTGTGCTTTCAGTATATTGCCTAAGCAAGTAAGAAAAATAGACCATCAGGTGCTTGTAAAATTTCTTAGAAAAATAATTATTTATCACATATTTGAAGAATATTTTCGAAATATATATTTTTTTTTTGTATAGAAAGTTTTCTCCATAGTTAATAATAGAGATGTTAGAAAATAATGTTGCTGCAGGCACGTGTCTTAAATCGTATTACAAAAGTTAAGAGTGTGTGAAAGTTTGTTTGAACTTATGAGGGCCAGTGGTTGTTACAAGCTTAACATAATGTATTACATTTTATTTACACATACATACATACATACACACATATATATAAATATGTATATACATACAATTGTATGTATGCATAAGTATTATTATTCCCAGAACAAATTAACTTCTGTGCTATGTGCCAACAAACTTAATATAATGAGAGTTTTCTTAGAGTGCCAATTGGGATACTTTTCCTTGAAAAAAAAACTGCGTAACAGAAACTATAAAGACATTTCTCTGTTGCTATAAGAGACTATCTGAACTCAAACCCTATAGGAAC
The DNA here is from genome assembly GCA_905220375.1 of Tachina fera. Classification (NCBI taxonomy): domain Eukaryota; kingdom Metazoa; phylum Arthropoda; class Insecta; order Diptera; family Tachinidae; genus Tachina; species Tachina fera. The sequence goes on from LR999963.1 coordinate 187,264,909, forward strand.
TCAAACCCATTTGTAATTACCTTCAAACTGTTTTTTAATAACCACAACTGGTTGATTAAGTGACTTTTTCCTTATCGCCGACTCACTTTTTTAACATAGATATGTCATAGGCGGTAGTCAATTGGTCATCTCTGCATGACCTTTAAATTGACTACTAACTAATTATTTTTCAACAAATTTGTAGTTAATTAATATTATATTAAAAAAATATATGTATATTTATATTACATATATTATATATTTACATACATATATGTGTTTATTTACATATATCTATGTAAATATATAAATACATACATATCCATACATATGTTTATATATACATATAAATATTTATTATTATTTTATTTACTAAAAATAAAAATACGAACCGCTCATAGAAAATATTATACATGTTAAGTGTTGAAATTATTTAGTTTTATTTCCAACACAAACATTTGGCATTTGATTTTTTTTTTATTTTCTTTTCATTTACTTATTTTGCTTTTATTTATTTCTTACGTGTGCTTCTATTCAATTTGTTTGGTTGATATCTGCATGAGATTTAGACCTATTTGTAGTCACTTGCAAAATAATTAATTTATAAGTTAGTGTTTTTTGTCAATTGATTATTTTATTTACTACAGGGTACTTATTAAAAACATATACTACTCCCTCTCACACTAAATTTTTAAGTTTTTTACTGGACCAGATGGGAAAATGTTCAAAACATTTTGATGGCTTCTGTGCAGTTTCCTAAAGTCAGTCAGACTGTTCGTCTAGATGTATGAAAATCACTCAAAAAAAATAGTGCTTATCATATTAGTGCTCTTCATATAAATGATCACGTCCACCGTCATTAAAATTTTAGAAAATGTATTCATTAAAATATTTAACATTTTTCACTCTAAAAATTTTTAAAGTGTCATTCATAAAAATTTTAACAAAATTTTACTTATCAATATCTTAAAAATTTTACTCATCAAAATTTTAAAAATGTTAATCATAAATTTTTTTAAAGTTATATTCATAAAAATTTTAATAAATTTACCTCATCAAAATTTTAAAAATTTTAGTCGTTAAAATTGTACTCATAAAAATTTTAAAAAATTTTACTCATAAAAATTTAAAAAAATTTTACTCATCAAAATTTTAAAAAAAATTTTAAGTTTCATTCATAAAAATTTTTTAAAATTTTACTCATAAAAATTATAAAAATTTAATCATGAAAATTTTACCCATCAAAATTTTAAAAATTTTAGTCATAAATATTTTTTAAAATAATAATTGAAATTTATTTGCTGGTGGTTTAGCATGTCTATATATATGTATTTCATTGGCGCTTGAACCAAAGCCTACTAAGCTTATTTTGTCTTTATGATTTTCAAAAATATTATTATTTTATGAATTCTCATATAGTTTTTGAAAGTCTGTGCATAAAGTAAGAGGTTTGTGGCTGTTCAAAATTTGTGGTTGAAGTCTACTGATGATTTGGTTCAAGCGCCAATGGAATACGTATATAGACATGCTAAACCACCAGGAAATAAATTTCAATTATTGTAGTATTTACACTTCTGACAATATGTCAAATAAATTTCATTAAAGTTATTTTTTAAAATTTTATTCATAAAAATTTTTTAAGTTTCATTTATAAAAATTTTTAAAAAATTTTACTCATCAATATCTTAAAAATTTTACTTATCAAAATTTTAAAAATGTTAATCATAAAATTTTAATTAATTTACCTCATCAAAATTTTAACTTCATTAAACTCATCAAAATTTTAAAAATTTTACCCATTAAAATTGTACTCATAGAAATTTAAAAAAATTTTACTCATCAAAATTTTAAAAAATTTTACTCATCAAAATTTTAAAAAATGTTACTCATCAAAATTTTACTCAAAAAAAAATTATTTAAGTTTCATTCATAAAATTTTTTAAAATTTTAATCATACAAATTTTAAAAATTTAGTCATAAAAATTAAAAAAATTTTATCCATCAAAATTTCAAAAATTTAAGTTATAAATATTTTTTAAAATTTTACTAAAAAAATTTTAAAAATTTTATTTATAAAAATTTTTAAATTTTTGCTCATAAAGATTTTAAACAACAAAATCTACTAAACATTTTATCAAGTAAGTAAAGCATAGTACTCGGTTAAAATTTGTGAAAAATGTTTAGCAACATTGATTAATTCGTACGAAAAATTTTACAACTAAACAATATTAACTGGCGCCTGAAACTATGCTACAATTTCTTATGTTTGTAGAAACACATCATGTGTTTGTTGTAAATTTCATATGAAACAAGTGGCACTCTACTTATTTCGTATGAAAACTTAAAATGTTGGTAAAACATTTCAAATGTTTCCAAGATAAACAGAGTACTCTTTCTGCCACATTTTTTCATAAACAATTCGTGAAAATTTTTTTTAATATGTGATTTGGCAGCATTTCACGTGAAATGTTAAACAGAGCACCAGGTTTAAATCACAAACTCAGTGTGAAATATTTACAGCCTTATTTATAAAACTTATTGAGACTTTAAAAAGGTCTTTAAGAACAAATTTTCATAAAAAATATTTCAAAAAGTCTTTACAAAGCCTTAATAATCTTATAAATAAGGCTGTTAATTTTTATACGTTCGAAGTTATAGATCAATAAAAAGTTACAAGTGAACCCGGCTTAGTTACTTATTCAAGACTTTTATTAAGAGCACAATGTTAAATTATTCATTGCTAGAACACAACAATGTTAACTTTACTGTTCTTACCATATAACAAACTGCTTGGATGATACATCATTTTTATATGAATGTAAGCCATATTCCAAAGCCCCGTAGCGTTATTTTTTGATAATAAAGTATTTTGCTGGTGTTACAATCATTTTTTTTTTCATCAAGCTTGAAAAAGTAGCATAATTTAATTACCCAGCTAAAAAAATTATATATGGTCCATATATTTTTAATATATGAATGTATATAAATATATATGAATATGTATGAATTCATGTATGGAAATATATGGAATTATACATGGCAAAACTATTATATATGAACTAATATATGGACTAATATATGAAATGTATTATAATATATGAACTCATATATGGAAATTTAATTATGAAGATCTTCACATGTGGATCCATATATAAATATAAGATTTTATATATGGAGCCATATAAGAATGTATGCATACATGATATCTCACATAAGATCGTTTTTGCAATCACAAAAGCTTGGAATTTTATCACTGCTAAATTGGAAATCCATTAGAAAATACATACGGAATGCAAAGATTATACGCGTTCAACTTTTAAAATAGAAAAACTTTTTGTTAAAAAACCATTCTTGTATGATTTTATACATTGTGGACCCATTTAATATATCAAATAATCAAAAGGATACCAGTCATTAATTTTTTGGAATATAACAAAATTCTCTAGATAAGAAACAAAGTTCATATTACTGTATTGAAAACTATTGTTAGAGGGATTATTTTTTCTTTTATAATTAATTGAATTAGTTTTTAATCTGATTTCTTAAGCTAAATGTTATGTACGAATATGATTTATGTGTTTTTTTAAATAATTGATTCACCTTCTGATGAATCAAATGACTTAGTTCGTTTTGAATTATTTGTCCAAACAAATGTTTCATTAAATACAACTTCTCTCTCAAGTCTAAAAAAATTTTATTTTAGTAATTTAATTTATTGCACAGCAGTGCGCTTTTGTGAGTCAAGAGTGTATGAATATAAACTTAGCATACTGTGGAGGCAATTGTATGAAAATGTATGAATATATATAATCATATATGCCCATATACCCTCATTTTTCGGATCCGAACCATATATGGGATATCATATATGCTCCATACATATTTTTTTAGCTGGGTAGTTTAATTTTCAGTGTTTAATGACTTTTTCTATTAAATTTTCAAAAATGATTTAGATCTTATGATTAAAATTCTAATGGCAACACTGTTGCTATTTATTTTAATCAAGTTAATTCACTTGCAAAATCGATAATAGCAAAAAATTAATTTTTTTTCTTTAAATAAATAAAAGGAAATATCTAACTTGCAATAAAGTAAAACTAAACCATCAATAATGATTAATTTGTTTAAGAGAAACTCAGAGTTTTAACTTTATCTATTTTTATCTTACAGCATCAAAATATTTTCAAACAAATAGCAAAGTTTGAAAGAAAAACAGCTTTAATTAATAATGAATAAAATTGATTAATGAAACAAACAAAAAATGTGACACTTTTTCTTAATAAAACTTAAGGTAAAAGTTAAATAAAATCAAAATAAGTCTTGGGAAGCAAATAGGAATAGCTAAGAAAAAGTCTACTATTTCTTATCAAAAGTATAAATTAGTTTTCTATTGAGCACTAGAGATGTTAAAAAAGCTCTTCCGTATTTTGATAACTAAGCTTTAATCAAATGAGTACTCAGCAACTGCGAAAAAATTTTACCCATTTCGAAATTTATTTGCTGGTGGTTTACCATGTCTATATACGTATTTCATTGGCGTTTGAACCAAATCATCAGTAGACTTCAACCACAGATTTTTCTTAAGCTTATAAACAAAAATATTTCTCATCAACATGATAAAAATATTTAAACAAACATTTAATAAATTATAACACAATTGTGCCCTTAATTTTGAAAGTAGTCTATGTCATATATTTCTTTCGTAGAGATATTTTGTAGATATTTTAGAAAAATATTTTTATACATTAATTCTATCAAATATATTAATTTATTTAATATTTATTAAATATTTATTGAAGTTTTTTAAAACTTATTTAATAATATGACTTCGAATGCTTTCACAGTTATCGGTTTAAGGCGTAGCTCAGAAGCTTTCTCCAATTAAATTATTCCAAGTTTTATTAATGCCCCTGTCCAAGTTGTCAACTCAATTCAGTTGATTGTCCAAAAGTCGACTTAACTGAAGAAAGTTAGTATCTAATACAATCAAAAGGACTTTAAAATATTTATTAAGGCCCTGTTCATCTAAATGCGAACAATAGCTTTGATCGAAAATTTATATTATAAACAAAAATAAAAAACTGAAATTTGTTATTGTTTTCAATATTAATATTCAATCGAATCTATCGTTCGCACTTAGATGAACAGGCCCGAACTATGTTCGTTTTGCTAGAGATTTTACGAAATATATTGTAAAAGTAATATTTGATGGGTTTTCCTAAGCTTATTTTTCTTTTGTGATTTTCAAAAATAATTGAAATTACTGAACGTAAGCCTGACTAAAAATTATTTCTGATAAAAATCACTAAAGTTCAATTAAAAAAAAAATAACAAAAATATTACTATTTGTGAATTCTCAAATATTTCTTGAAAGTCTTTGCATAAGATAAGAGGTTTGCGGCTATTCAAAATATGTGGTTAAAGTCTACTGACGATTTGTTATAGCAACAATGAAATATATTCATTTCATGGAAATTTCTTTAGGACATTTTCCAACTTGAATTTCCGTAACTATTTTTTACATACAGTTTGTATGAGAACCTGAAAGTCCATCAAAACTCCGTAGTAGGCTTTAAACAAAAAAACATATTTAATTTAAGCCCAGTAAAGAAAATAATTAATTTCACCTAGTTACCAAATAAATGCAAATTTTTAAACCCTGGAATCATTATTTTATATTTTTCTTATTTATTTTTTATATCGATCCTTTTTTTTGTAAAATATTAAATATGTTTTATTTGTAGAAAAAAGAAGAAGCCCTGTTCAATATAGAACAACCAATCAATGGTAATATCCCAGTGAAAAAAAATGGAAGTCATTCTAGCGGATATTTTTAATTTGCCGAGAGTGAGCAGAAAACCACGTTGAAGCTAATTTTAGTCACACAAAACCTTGTAACTCCTCCATAGTGTTAGAAAATACTCACCAGAATTTAAAAAAAATTTATTTTTTTAAAGAAATTTATGAACTATTTTTAGTCTAAAATTTAAAAGTTATTTGCTTAAATTTACATGAAAACACTGTTTCAGGCTTAAATTCATATAAAAAGAAACGAATTGTTAAAAAAGGCAACTATTTACCATTTTTCCTAGATGAAAATATTATCATAGAACACAAAAAAGGGAATTTTTCTTAATATCGCTTCCAATTCAGTGACCAGGCATCGAAAAAGGGAACGAACTTCTTGCAATGACAACCCTATGTAAAAATCATTAGATCAGATCGAAATTTGCACTACTTCCGCATCGTAAACTCTACATTTTCATGACTTTTTTGGAGTCTCTTTTTTTACTGGGATGTTATTGGTTTCGATGCAAAAACTTCTCACAAGTTGAAGAAAATAAGTCACTGCACTCAAAAAAAAAAGAATGTACTATTATTAAGAAAAACTTTTTCCCAAATTAAAGTAAAAAAAATTTCTAAGTTTAAGTAATTTTTTCTAAGTTTAAGTAAATTTTCAGGAAATGTTTACTGACTTAAAGGAAATATTTACTAAGAGTAGGAAAATGGTTATAAACTGAAGGAAATTTTATATTAAGGACTAGTCAATTGCGTCTTAAATCAAATAACAAACTTTAGGAAATGAATTACTCCTTATAAGTTCATGAATTTTGACGTACTTAAATGATGTAAAAGGGTATACTAAATTTTAGGAACATATTTACCAGTTTTAAGTATTTTTTCTTTGAATTATAGAATTTATTATTAATTTGCATTTAGCAAAAAATCTAAGTAAATTTTTCATATTTTCGATTAAAATTTGAACTTGAAATTTATTTTTTTTAATAAAATTAAATTTTAAAACTCAATGATTTCAATGCTTATTCAGGCTGACTTGTTAGGCAATTGGTTAGAGTGCTTGCTTATCAATCAGAAGGTTGCTGTTTCAATATTTGTCTCCTCTCAACGAATTTATAATTATGTGTGGTGAATTATAATTAAGAATATAATATAATATGAAGATATAATATATAACATATCATTTGATATAGAATTTAATTAAAAATAAAAATAAATACCAGAATTAGAGACAAAAAAATTGGAAAATTTACTAAATTTGAGATCAAAGATGAAAAAATTTTTTTGCATATCTCTGAATTTAATGGGAAAATTTCACTTAATCTTAGGAAAATTTTATGTAAACACGAAAATATAATTATTATAAACTAGTTCATTTAATGAACTAGAAATTTAGTAAATATTTAACTGGTTTCAAGTAAAAAACAGCTTTGGCGCCATACGACAACTATTTTTATTCAAATTTAGAAAATGATCCAAAGTTTTAGTTAATTTTTTTTTTTTTGAGTGTGTATTCATTAACTAAAGTTGTCAAAAATAAATTTGTTTTTGTCTTAAACAAAAAGATTAAAGGTCTTAGAAAGAAAATTGGCAGCCTAAGGACAGCAAGAAAAAATGAATATTTAACTTCCTTTCAATCAGCTGTCAAACCATAAAATTGATTCATCAATTGAATGAAAACTAATTTTAAATAGAGTGTATGAAAAATATAAATGACAGATTCTGCCTTAGAGGGATTAAAGGCCGTTCGCTCATACTCTTTTTTTAACATACGATTATTAATGCCGTTTGAAAGAGAAACAGATGCCACAACCGTTGGCTAAAATATTTATTCTAATTTTTAACTCCTTAAGCGGAAAAAATTCAATATACATATTAGTCCAATTTCTTAAGCTTTGTGGCAAAAATTTCAGCAGTAATTGCCTCTCCTGTTAAATTAAGTTAAAGTGAGTTGGAAGTTTTATAGTCTAAGCCGATGATATTAATAAATATAACAATATGTATGTTAAAACATTATTTCCATAAAAGTTTAGACTAAAGTAGAATTGAAATAAAAACTTATAATTTTACAATACGGCCGTTAATATAAAAAAAATTCATTTCAGTTTTTTTTTGTTGGAAAAATTAAAAAATTTTATTATTTTACAACAAAAAAAACCTGAAATGAATATCTTTATAGAAATATAATAATATAAAAAAAAAGATTAAGATATTATTCCGGATTAAAATTCACTAAAATGCAAATAAATTGAAATATTTATCATAAAAATAAACAGGCATATTTACAAAAATTATTAAGGCTCTACAAAGAAGTTTCAAAAGAGATTTTCATTAAAAAAATTCTGATAATAAAATAATATAAACAATTTTGAAATATGTACAAGAAAAAAAATTTTAAATTAAACTCTTTTCCAAATACTTTAGCATTAAGAAAACAAAAACAGCAGAAATTAAAATTATTTATTCACTTGTTTATCTCTTAAGCTCAAATATCTTCAAGCAAATGCTTACGCCTAAATGCACACACACAAAAACACACTTTAAATATTTGTTTTTTTAATTTTGCACTTGTCAGCATGCCTGATAAGATTGACAGAAACACGCACATACACACTTCAAAACATAAAGAATATGAATTTTATACAAATTGCTTACGAAAAAAAAAATTAAATTCAATTAATTTTCTATTTATTTAAATGGTAATAACAAAACTGTATTGCATACTTAAAGGCTTCTCGTTTAAATTGCCAAACATAGTGTGTGTGTTTAGGTGTTCAAGTGCTTAATAGTTTTTAAATGCAAACTTAAGAAGATTATATATAGAAATTATAACATAAAACATTATTATAATTTATAGAGTTTCATAAGCTCTTAAGATACCTATAAAAAAAATTGCTTTAGTTTTTAATCTTAAAAACTTCAGCTTAAGAAAATAATTTTTAGTTTTAAACATATGTATTTTAAGTTTATTTATTTTGTTCTTAAATTAAATTAAATTCTTTATTTCGTATAAAAAATATATTAAAATGGTTTTCTAAGTGAAAAATTAAATAGATTTTGCAAACACTAGACAGCAATTTCCGTCATGTCTGGTAGCCATAAATAAATCTTTAGCAAAACTTAATGCCAAAGACTATAAAGCAATTAATATTCGTTTAGTTTTGAATAATAAAAAAAGAAAGAAAGAGAGAAAATAAAAAGAAAATTAAATATTTTTGAAATTACACTATGTACTGACTGGTATATGAATAAAATGTTTGCATATACACGTACTTTTGTTATTTATTGCTGCATATTTTTAGGATTAATATTTTTTTAAAGCATTTCGTTAAGTTTTTATTAAGGATATTTTTTATTTAAACTGTTTCACATGACAGCAGGAAATTGGAATAAAAATAAATTGAAAAAAAAAATTTATGTATGTATTAAAAGTAAAGAAGAAGAGAATAATGCACTATGGGTCGTGTGAAAAATTATTGCTGTACATAAAGAAGTAAAGACTAAATTTTGTTTATGTATTCTAGAGAACGGCAGGGAGTTTTATTTATGGTTAAGTATTTATTTTGATTAAATACAAAGTTAAAGAATCAAAAACGAACAGAAAACTTGATGAGTTCTAGTCGCAAGTATTATGCGTCACCCCCAAAATTATCAGATCTCCTCTTTTGTCTTTAGATCTTTACTATTAAATTTTTTTTTGGTTTAAAACTTTTTACTAATCTCACAAATATAACATAGCAAGCACCTTGACTTAATAACTAATAAATCTTTGTCCCCAGGTAGTTAAATTTTCAGTTGAATACAACATAAGAAAATGTTTCTAATGTATCAAGACTAATTTATATTCTTATCAGTTTTATTTAAAAAAAAAACTTTCTTTAATATTTAAACATATGGTGAACATGTACTTCTTTGTAAAATATTATACTTTCTACATTCGTTGCTGCCATTTATTATTATTTTTTTCTTATTTAAAACTTTATGTGAATACAAGAAAAAAAAGCAATAAATTTTAATAAAAAGAGAAACTGACAGAGACACACACATTTTGCTTCCGTAAACTCCATATTGCAATTTCTCTGTTCTTTTTTTAATTTCTTCGCATTTTTTTTGTTAAATGTTTAACTTATGCAAATTAGTTACAACATACGAGTGTGCAATATTTTAAATGATGTTTAAATATGAATATGTTTTACTTTAAAAGAGTTAAGAATGTAATATAAGTCTTGCTACTGTAACACACATGTGAAGGAGATGGACAATGCTGATATATTTTACTTGAAGTTTTTAAGATTAAACACAATCGTGGGTAAGTTTTCAGCCTTTGTGCATATTTGTAGACCTTGTATTATAATTGTTTTTGTGTAATATTAAATAACTAAGAAGTTTATTTCATTATATTGACTTATTATTGATAAATGCTTACAAAAATTAAGGGGGCAAGATAAAAAAATAAACTTGTCATTTTGAAAAAGTAATAACAAAAAAGTTGTTGTATAATTTTTTTTTTCATTATTAAAATAGGGTTAAAATAAGCTTTTTCACATCAGACATTTATTATTAAATACTTTTATGCACTCAAAAAAAATGAACTAAAACTTTGGAAAATTTTTTAAATTTGAATAAGAAAAAGTTGTCGTATGGCACCGAAGCTGTTTTTTACTTGAAACCAGTAAAATATTTACTAAATTTCTAGTTCATAAATGAACTAGTTTACATTAATTATATTTTCATATTTAAGTAAAATTTTCCTAAAATTAAGTAAAATTTTCCATTAAATTCGGAGCTTTGCCAAGAAAATTTTTCGTCCTTGATCTCAAATTTAATAAATTTTCCAATTTTTTTTTGTCTTTAATTGTGGTGCTTATTTTTATTTTTTTAATTAAATTCTATACGAAATGATATGTTATTTTTTATATCTTCATATTATATTCTTAATTATAATTCACCATTCACCATATATACATACAATTTCCTTGAGAGTTGACAAGTATTGAACCCGCAAAACATTCTTATTGATAAACAAGCAGTCTAACCAATTGCCTACCAAGGCAGCCTGAACAAGCGCGGAAATGAGTGAGTTTTAAAATTTTATTTTATTTACAAAAAAATAAATTTCAAAGTTCAAATATTCCTCGAAAATATGAAAAATTTACAAAATTTAAGATTTTGTGATAAATGCAAATTAATAACAAATTCTATAATTCAAAGAAAAAATACTTAAAATACTAAAACTGGTAAATATTTTCCTAAAATTTTGTATACATTTTTAACCTTTTTACATCTTTTAAGTAAGTCAAATTTCATGAACTAATCAGGAGTAATTCATTTCCTAAAGTTTATTTTTTGATTTAAAACGAAATTTACTAATCCTTAATATAAAATTTCCATTTTCCTATTCTTAGTAAATATTTTGTTTAATTCAGTAAACATTTCCTGAAATATGAGAAATTTATTGTGTATTTTTATGAACTATTTTTGATGATATGAACTTTTTATTTTTTACTCATATTAAGTAACTTTTACTAGATTTTTGTAAAAATTTACTTAAACTTAGAAAAAATTACTAAATCTTAGAAATTTTTTTTACCTGAATTTAGGAGAAAAAATTTCTTAATAATAGTACATGTCTTTTTTTTGGAGTGTATTGTTAGGCCCCACCAAGCACACAGATTTCATCTCCAATTGTGAATGATTGAAATTCAATAATCTTTAATTTTATATGTCAACATAAAGCTGTCACCTAAGAAGCAAAAAAATTTAAGTCTCACATGGCCAAACAAAACGTTCTTGTAGAGTGAAATTTGTGAGCGATGGTAAAAGCATTAATAACTTCCTTTCTGGCTAATAATATACATTTAAATATTCCTTTTGCTGCTCTGCTCTGCATGCTCTTTTCTTTAATCTGTTATTTTCTGCAGGTCTCACGACATAAAGTAATAAATGTTTTTGAGACATTAAGTCGTATTAGAAGAAAAGATATAAACAAAAAATTAGAAACTCAATATGAATATGAACAACACCAAAATGAAACTCACTTAAACCAGCCAACTCATGCTTGCAAAAGTATAAAATAACATATAAAACTTAAGAGCACCAGCGTAAACACACATACACACACACATAAACATGAACATTAAACATGAACAAGAACGTGTATATAAACATGAACATGAACTTGAACATGAACATCCACACTCACTTACTGACATATAAATATAAAACATACAAAAATAAAATCAAATACAAACACTAAATTTCATGCAAGCAAGGAAAATTTGAATATCACCAGCACAGGATGTTAAAAGCATTTGCATATGCTCAAACCCATTAAACTATGCGCAGTGTTTTTTGAACAATTCGATTCACACAAAAGCACTTACATTTATTTGCAGTAAAAGAGAGGCTTTTAAACTTTTTAATTCATGTTTACAACCGTGAAAACAAACACACACACACACACACACACAAATTTCATATATTCTTTTAAAACATTAAAAATAATAAATTTCACTTCATTTAGATTGTCGTTTCAACAAAAAAAGAAAATAACAAACACATTTAAGTGCTTTTATACCAAATACAAAAATTTAAGGAGATTCTTGTATACAATTTTATAAAATTTTCAGCAACTTAAAATGTAAGTAAAAGTAGTCAGCCATGAGTTTGAAGTCTGCGGTATATATCTGTATATGGGTTTTAAAAAGCAGAACAATGGGAATAATGTCTAAATGTTTTTTTTAATTTATATATGACGACAGCATTAAACATGCTGAATAGTTTGTATTAGTATTGGTGTACAATGCTTTAATAATAATACTTATTTTATTACACATAAGAGATTTTATTGAAATATCTGTTCATGTCAATGTAATTCGGCCTTTTTTTAAAGTAGATGTGAATTAACATAATGATAATTTATAAAAACGACATACTACTATTTGATTTGGATTTTTTAATAATTGTCTGGCATACGATTCCATGAAAATAGGAATTACTGGATGCGTATGAGTAATATTAAATTCCAACATTAAGTATACGCAATACTTATAAACACCGTTTTCCTACAAATCACCCAGACGATTAGTATAGAAAATTTTTATGAAAATCACTAAAAAAATTCAAAATTTGTGTGAAAAGTACTCATTTCATATAAATTGTCTCTATAAGTCAAATGTCTGCGTTGTGGAAAATACAGATGGAGAAATAAAAAGTTTAAAAGATCTCGATTGAAATATTCCCCCTTATTGTGCATGGCGTCGTCGACGTCACATCAAGACAACATTAAAAACTGGCACTTGTCTACTTTTTGTCGACAACAGTTGAGTTTTATTAACATGCTCCATTAATTTACCATGACTTGGAAGAGATTGTCAAGAATAGCCAACTGTTGCCGATAAAAAGAAGACAAGCGACAATATGTACTGTCGTCTGTATGTGAAGTGAATGATGCCACTCACAATAAGAAGAATTATGTAATGTTTTTAGGTGAAATAGAGCTGACTATAAGCTAAATAGTTTATTCAGTTGCAATTAGGGAATTGAGCGTGCATGAGAATTTGCATCATTACAACTGAAATTAAATTAATTTTTGTAAAATTCCAATTTTTCTTTTTCCTATTTAATTTTCGGGCTTTCAAGGTCATCCGGGTCTTCTTCCACGTAAATAAAAGATTATTAATTCTTTTTTGAATCCTAGGTTTCGTTGGTATTTTCCAACTTCTTCAGGGATTCTTTATGAAAATATAGGATAATTAATTTTTTTATAAACAATTTTACATTTTCAAAAATATCACAGATTTGTATGGGTACACTCAAAAAAAAATTAACTAAAACTTTGGAGAATTTTTTAAATTTAAATAAATAAAATTGTCGTATGGCGCCACAGTTATTTTTTACTTGAAACCAGTAAAATATTTACTAAATTATTAGTTCACTAATGAACTAGTTTTAAGTAATTATATTTTCATATTCAAGAAAATTTTCCTAAAATTAAGTAAAATTTTCCAATAAAATTCGGAGATTTGCAAAAAAAAAATTTTTCTTCTTTGATCTCAAATTTAGTAAGTTTTTCATTTTTTTTCTTTAATTCTGGTACTTATTTTTATTTTTAATTAAATTCTATACCAAATGATATGTTATTTATTATATCTTCATATTATATTCTTAATTATAATTCTCCATACATACATATAAATTCCTTGAGAGTTGACAAGTATTGAACCAGCAACCTTCTGATTGAAAAGCAAACACTCTAACCAATTGCCTAACAGGGCAGCCTGAATAAGCATTAAAATTATTGACTTTTAAAATTTTATTTTATTTACAAAAAAGTAAATTTCAAGTTCAAATATTCCTCGAAAATATGAAAAATTTACTTAGATTTTTTGCTAAATGTAAATTAATAATAAATTCCATAATTTAAAGAGAAAATACTTAAAACTGGTAAATATTTTCCTAAAATTTAGTATACTTTTTACATTTGGTAAGTAAGTCAAATTTCAAGAACTAATCAGGAGTAATTCATTTCCTAAAGTTTATTTTTTTGATTTAAGACGATATGGACGAGTCCTTAATATAAAATTTCCTTCAGTTTATAACCATTTTCCTACTCTTAGTAAATATTTCCTTTAAGTCAGTAAACATTTCCTGAAATTTGAGATATTTATTGTGTATTTTTATGAGGATATGAACTTTTTATTTTTACTCATATGTAGTAATTTTTACTAGATTTTTGTAAAAATTTACTTACACTTAGAAATTTTTTTACTTCAATTTTTTTAATAATAGTCTTTTTTTATTGTAAAGGGAACTTATGATTATGAAAATTTAATAAATTAAAAAATATAATATTACAATCTTTAGATCGTAATTAACAATTTAACCGGTTGTGATATTTTTTTAAGAAAAAGGAAAATATGAATCTTACATAAATAAAGAAGGTCGCTTTAGTAACAAAACTTTATAAATGAATTTTTGTTTTAATTCTGCAAGAATCATTATTATATTTTTATTGCTTCAAGATATATGTATTTGTTCTTTGCATAGATGTGATTGTGCTTGAAGATAAGCTGCTCTTCAAAAAATATCCTTTAAACCCGAACATGTATTATAAGGAGCAAAAATATATACACTTAGTCATCTCTAGAATTTGCACAAAAATATATATTTGTACTACCCTTATTTTAGTCTTGTTTATTTATACAAAATTGTAATTTGAAGCAAGTTTTTTTTTATTCACTTGGACTTTGATTTCTCCATCATATGAATTTCTTCTATCTTTTTTTAATTTCGTTATTACATTTACAAGATAATTAAGTTTTACCAATGCCATATTTTCAAATGAAACCCTTTGAAGTGATGTTAATATTTTTCAAATATGCTGCAAATAAAAGATAGACGAAATTCCTGGAACTATATTTTGATTGAAATTCATAAAAAAATTTCATGAATAAATAAGTTCTACTGAAAACTTCATCGCAAAAAAATTTGTCATTTAATTAGGAGTAAAATACATATTTTCTCATATACAAGGCTATTCATTTTTGGTTTGCCAGCAGAAAAAAATATTTTTACAAAACTGTAACTTTTTTGTTAAAATCTCTTTTTGCTAAAATAATTCATTACATTTTGCTAATAGTTTTAAATGAATGGTGATACAAAACTTGATAATAAGTTGAACATTCTATAAAAAGTTTAAAATTGTTCTTATATTTTAAAGTTTATACTTGGTTTTGAGAATTTTTGCAAAAGAAACCACAAAACTAAATAGCTGATTTTTAAAAAAATAAATCAACATGAAATCAGCTCTATGACAAAAATGTAACAAGCATTGTAAAACCCAAACTAAATACTACAAACAACTATTAATAAACATACTACAAACATGGTAAAATAATATATACACCAAGTAAAAGTATCCTTGAATAATAAATGAGAAAAATCCATAATATTTATGTGTACATAAACATTTTCATACAAATTATCACTTTCACTCTAGTAAATGTATCTTTGTAGCGATATAGAATCTTTTTTTTATTCATTTTTATTTTTTGGTGGCCAAAAGAGTAAGGAATAGCTTTTTTATTTATGTATGTTAAATGAAACTCACAACGCATATTGTAGTATTTATAGCACAAACATATATATATGTATCTGCATATGCAAATTTGTATTTATTAACATACGAATGTATGATATTTATGCATACAAAGTATCCTTAAACATGAAGCCCTTTCACTTTGTGCGAAATTTATAAAAAAAAAACAAAATAAATGGAAAAACAATACTGGTGGCAAAAGATTGTTATCAATTCATATTGTAAACAAAATGAAAAAAAAGAAAATAAATAAATAAATTTTTTGAACTAAAATTTACATAAACAGTTTGCATGATGCCAAGAACACAACTAGGACTACCGAACACGACGAATTTTGCCTAAACTAAGAGTTTCGCCCTTCACGATTAATTTCGTACAATAGGACGAATTTTGCTCAACATGACGAATTTTGCTCAACAAGGCGAATTTGGCCCAACACGATGGATTTCGCCCAGTACGACGAACTTTTTCCAAAATACGACGAATTTTACTCAAAACAATAAATTTCGCATAACACGACGAACTCGGCCCAATAAGAAGAATTAAGCTCATCACCACGAATTCAGCCCCCCACACTAGCAATTTTGCTCATCACGACGAATTTGGTCCAACAGGACGAATTTTGCTCAACACGACGAATTTGGCCCAACACGATGAATTTGGTCCAAATGCCAAATTTCTCCCAACTTGACGAATTTCGCTCAATACGACGAATTTCGCTCAATACGACGAATTTCGTCCAACACGACGAATTCCGTCCAACACGACGAATTTCGTCCAAACGGAGAATTTCTCCCAACACGACGAATTGCTCTCAACACGACGAATTTGGCCCAACACGACGGATTTCGTCCAACACGACGATTCTCTCCCAACACGATGAATTTCATCCAAATGACGAATTTCTTCCAACATGACGAATTCCTCCCAACACGACGAATTTCGCTCCATACGACGAATTTCGTCCAACACGACGATTTTCGTCCAAATGGAGAATTTTTCCCAGCACGACGAATTTCTCCCAACACGTCAAATTTTGCTCAAAACGAAGAATTTTGCTCAACACGGCGAATTTCGACACATACGAAAAATTTAGCCCAATACGACGAATTCGGTTCAACACGGCAAATCCAATACGACGAATTTCGCCCAACACAACGAATTTCAACCAAATATGACAAATTGCCCAACACGACTTATTTCAACTTCGTTGATTTCGTCGGTACGACTTCGCCTTATAAATTTTTCGTATGAAGTTTTTTCCCAAACAAAGGTAACAGGTATTTCAATTGATAAAGTTTGTTGTGCAAAGAAAGAAAAAACACATTTTTTATCGTTCTCCGTCCAAAAAATATAAATAAATTCATTACATTATTCGCCGCTAATGGCGAATTTTGGCCAACCCCGGAATTTTAGTTTTTTTCATATACACAGCCGTGTATTATTTTTGAAGGTGATTATTCGCCATTAATTCCACTTATGTTGATAGCATTAAATATTTAGCGAAATTTCGTCCATTAGCTCAACATTAAAAAAATTATACAAGCACGCAACAACATGAGCATGCATGCATGTTTACCAGCGGAATAACAGCCGAAGACTTTCACCTAAACCACATCATTATG
This sequence comes from Tachina fera, assembly GCA_905220375.1. Taxonomy (NCBI): domain Eukaryota; kingdom Metazoa; phylum Arthropoda; class Insecta; order Diptera; family Tachinidae; genus Tachina; species Tachina fera. The sequence continues at coordinate 187,282,411 of LR999963.1, forward strand.
CATTTGGTTCATTCGCATTCCTTGCTTCATTCACTGCTGCTAAAAAAAAAGCTTAAAGAACCGAGCATCTTAAGCTCTTATTTTATAGTTCTCGTTTTAGAGCAACAACGTTTCTGTTTTGCAAGGCCTTTTAATTGGTGCTAACTTGGCCAACACTTTTTATAGTCCTTCTTAAAACTTAAAACTTATAACTTAAAAATAAAGAATTTACAATAGTTTCTTATATAAATAAAAATCATTCCCTTGTGATGGGTGTGACCATGATATCCACATTTTCTGTCATAATAATTAGAGAAGAGAGTAAGCTTCCCAAAAATATTAATCTTAAATATATTTTATAATAAATAGATACAAAAGGAACGTGATTTCTGTTTGGAATACCCACCAGATCACTGTGACGGGTGTAATCTTAAAAATTATAGTTTTCACAGAATATTAATAAATTAAGCATATATTTTGTAAAATCTTCCGTGGAACACACACATTAATCTTGAGGCAGTAAATTGTTGTACTGAGTACAAAAAAAGAAACGAATTTTTCTAAAAAGAATTCCTTAAAAATGTACCGGGTGTGACCTTACAAGTCTCAGTTTTAGCATTTCTTCGTGTAAAATATTTTCCGAAGTCTTCTGGAATATATTGAATGCTTACTGCCGTAGAAAAAGAGATTTTCCATTAAAAAAATAATTTTTTTAATGAGCCGGGTGTGACCTATTTAAAGAACTCAAAAGAGAAATCAATTAAACAGTTGGAGTTTCGATTTCTTTGCTTATTGGAGACACCAGAGATTGTGAAGGAAACTCTCTCGGAAGAGTTGCTTAATTACAGCAATTTTTTTTTTTGAGGGATTACAAGGAAACTTTAATTAAACTTCAGTGGCTTGTCGTCTTAATAAGCACTGTGGTTTCAAACTACAAAAATTTAAGATGTACTCAAAATGCTTACAACTAATTTTTCATTATTTTTGCATCGTCTATTATTTCGTTTCCTTTCTCGATAAATTTTTATATTTTTTTCAATGATTATTTTATATATTTTAAATTGTATTCATTACAATTTTCATAGTGTTACTTATTTTCCTGTTGCTTTCTATCTCTAAAGATGAAATTTGGTTTATATATTTAGATATTACTTTTTATTTGTTCCTTTATTGCCCTTTTTAAAATATTTTCGAAATATATAACTCAAGCGTTGGTGAGACGGGTGTGACCAAATATTTCTTATAAATATTTACTCATGTATTAAAATTGAGGTTCACTAAATTTTATTATATTGTTAATTCAATATATGTATATTACTTCAGCGTTTTTGTGACGGGTGTGACCACATATTTTATGCAAATAATTACTATTACTATTAAAATGAACGTTTACTTAATTTTATTATATCATTAATTATTTTTCATTTGTATTTATTACGTCAAATAAAAATTTTATTAAATATTGCAAATTTTTACTGTACCGGGTGTGACCGAAAATTTTAATATTTCACTTTACTGAACTCGCTGATCGTAGAATAAGGACTGATCACAAAATAAAAAGAGGAAAGTATCCATTTCAACGTGTTTCCAAATTTATAAAATTAGAAACATTTTCATTTGTTTTTAATTTGCAAATAGATCATCATTCTTTTGTGGTCTTCAGTTGAGCGATTTTTACATATAATAAGAAAAAATTTTTTGTGGAGAGAAGTTTTGCATGGAATTGGGCATATTCAAAAGAAAAAATTTGTTCCTATCCAGTATCTTTTTGCGTGGAATCAGCCATATTTAATATTGAAGCTTCCAATTTTGGATAACGAGCTTGATGAAGAAGTTTGAATCTTAAAGTTCATTAACTTGTTATTCAAATCTAATATTATTATATTTGCTTAGAATTTATTTATCAAGAGTACATTATTTATTCCGATTAGTTTTTTACTGTTGGTGGCAAAGTATCAACTATTTATTGTGTACACTAAAAGTATTATTAACATCTTTATGTTTTTATTGCGACGGGTGTGACAGAAAAATTTAATTTATCAATTAATCCACATATTTTTCACACTAAGATATAAGAAGTTAGAGCTTCACGAAAAAGCAAACAAGAGTAAAGTTTTTCCACAGGTTATACCTTTTATTACAGATGAGAAAAATGCGCTAAAAGATAAAGGAAAAATAATGATAGAAGATTCTTTAGTATTTGCTCATTTCACAGTCTTTTCAAATTCATAAAAATAGTAGAATTTTTATTTAATAATATTTGCCCAGAACTATCAATCAATCTTGTGAAAGGTTTGGTTAAAAATATGTAAATTATTTTTTCCGTTTTTGTAGTGACGCTTTGCAAAATTATTTAATTTTTATTTAAAAAAAATTCAAGAAATACTGAAGCATTTTAATTTGACATAAATTCTTAATTTTATTTGAAATTGTTTTTCTGTATTTTTTTTCTAAGTTAAGCAAAGTCAATATGCACTCCAATTCCTTTCATTTCTGAAGTCTAATGACGATACTTAACAAAAAAAAACAAGCAAAAATTTCGGATTTATAAAAATATCTTAAAAAATCTATTTTGTAAAGGAATTTCTTAAAATAATAATTTTCTAAACCAAAATTAATTTATTTATTTTACTACATCATAAATAATATCTACCAAAAATAAACCCCAACAAATTTTAAAAAAAACTGCATGACGGCAGCATTTAAAGTAGGCAGCATTTTTGTTTTGCCTCCCCAATGTGTCAAGAAGAATGAACAACGTTATGCTCATCTCTTTAGTACGAATTTGATGAGTATTTTTTTCATAACAAAATTTTACAAGTCATTAAATTTTTTTTTCCTATTTTGTCGGTAACCTTTCACCTTCCCCTTCCCCTGCTTTTTAATTCACTTTCGTACAGATTGTCAATGCCAAATAAATAAAAACATGAAATGTGCAAAATCATACAAGAACAAATTGTACTGTGTCATGTAGATATATTCTTTTTTTCTTCTTCTGTGTCTGCTGTTTGCTTTTTTGCAACCCCTTTAGTGACCCAAATCTATGGCAAATGAAGTAAAATGTTACGAACTGAATGAACAAAGCAGCAAAAAGTCATGAAAATTGTTTTCTTTTTTTTTTTGCTGTGTTGTCTTGTTTTATCTGTTATCATACAAATAAATGTCACTATTTATTAAAACATTTTAATAAATGCATTTCTTTTAGTTTTTGTCATACTCTGTTATATTTTCATTATTATTTTTTTAAATAATATTTTTTTATTTATTTTTTAGATTTGCCCCAAAAATATTAACAATATTCATGTTCATGCAACAACATCACAGTGGCCTCCACAGGAGGTCGTTTTGCTTACAAATATCAGCACATAAAATTGGCTGCAGTTCATATAGAGAGTTAATAATGAAAAATTTAAAAAAAAAATTTTTGCCTACAAAATCGTGTAAGAAATTTAATGGAAATATCTATGAAATATTTCAACGTTTATTTTAGTTATTTTTTTACAATCTTGATTTTAATTGAATTCTTTGTCACATGTATGAGCTTTCACCTGCAGCCGGCCTTAGTACAAATGAAAAAAAAATACATTTATTTAAAATATTTATAAATGACTTTAATCCAAATGTTAAAATGTATATTGAATCGAAAGGAACTAAAAGGTATAAATTTTAAAAAGAAACACATATTGGCGCATCATAGTCATAGTCAAAATAGAGAAAACTTTAAGAAATTAAAACCGGTATTCTAATACAAAATACTGGTTCTAAACTTTTAAAGTATACTTTGTTTTGACTATGACTTTGTCCCATTTTTTTTATCAAGCTCAAAATATCATTTCTAACGTTAAAATAATTTAAATATAAATATTTATAAAAGCTCATATTCATAGTCAAAACTAAGTATGCTTTAAGAATTAAAAACCAGTATTAACATACAAAATACTGGTTTTAAACTCTTAAAGTATACTTTGCTTTGACTATGAAAGCTTTGAGCAAAATCTGTTGAAAAAAACTTTTACCATCACTTGCAAAGTGAGAAAAACTTTATTATAGAAGAAAGTTTATAAAGAAATGATTATTTCTTAAGGTTTTTATAGCAATAGTATTGAGCACCTGCATTTGCATTAAATTCTTATCAATGACATTTTCAATTTCAATTTCAAACTCAATTCAATTGGATTTGTCGTTTTTTTAGCTTCTAGTCATTCTTTCTTTCCATTATCGTTTTAAGTTCTATTTTTTATTAAACCGTTTCTTTGCTAAAGTTACAATAAAACATACGGGCTTAAAAAATAGATTTACTGTTTTTTTACATCTTTATTTCTTTAACGAAACCCAAGCTTTTCCTCTATACATTACGTAAATGATTTCTTTTTTGTCTCTACTGTCGCAGTTACTGTTTTCTCTATTTATTTTTTTTTCCTTTTATTTGTGCTTTATTTTTTTATTTTTATTTTTATTTTTTCAAAGGCAATTCAAGGTGCGTAATGAAATTTTCCACCATTGACGAATTCTTTAGAGCTGCATGCCCCCAAAGTCAGTGTTCTCTCATATTTACACACCAGCTAACATTTGGCACAAATGTTCTTTAAGCACACACACACACAAATACACACACAAATAAATGCAATATTTATTCAAGCTTTCAACATTGAAATGTTACACGCAACGAGCTCATATATAATGACACAAACTCATACTCTGTATATCCCAGTGAAAATTTTTTTGCTAAAAGAAAATGTCTGCACCGTATTAACTTAAACTTTTTCAGACATTCAGCATTCAACACTTCTTTGTAAATTTTCTTAAATATTAATCAGTGAGTATTAAATTAACTTGCTTCTTTTTTGGAATGAAATTCACTTTCTTTCCGATATTAATCAAAAAAAAACTGAACATATATTTTGATCATTTAAAAAAAAAACGAAAGTTTTTTTTTAAAGAAAAGTAAAGTTTTTTTTCTAAGCCAAAGTAAGTTGTTTTACTTCTTTATATTTTTGTGTACGCCCTAAGCAGCACTTCATTAGATAAAAAAAAATTGAGTCACATTGTTCTAAAATACAAGCTTAATTGTTTACTGTCGCACGTGATAAAAAGTGCACATTCCCATGGAAATGCTTACGTAAATACTGAATATTCGGAACGATCTCTCTATCTTCTTCTCTCTTCCTCTCTTTCTCATTACATGTTCGGTCCAGTGCTGCCAGAAAATTTCCTTTAAAAGAGGGAAAAATAAAATGCTAGATTTTAAATATCTTTTTATGAACTTGAATGCTTTATAAATACAGAATGGCTTAAATCTAACAGTAAAAATGATATAATGGCAACAATAAAATGGTCTTTATATTACATATTATTACATATTACACCCTTTCTTAACCTTAAGAAAAACTGATATCTTTAAAAAGACTTTACTCTTATTAGCATTTTCTTGTAAATCTTATTTCATTTTGTGGATTAATTGACTTATTAAATTTTTTAGTCACACTCGTCGCCGTAAAAATTTAAGGATGTTAATAAAAAAAAATAGTCAGAATAAATAATGCAATAAAGAACTCCCTTTATCAACCTTGACCTTGCATTTGTGAATTTCACAATGAAAGTTTTGTGGACTAATTGATATAATAAATTTTTTAGTCACACCCGTCACCGTAAAAATTGAAAGATGTTAATAAAAAATAATAATATGAATAATTAATTAAATGAAGAAATTCTAGGCAAAAATAATATTAGATTTAAATTATTTAAATCTAATGAACTTTAAGATTCAAACTTTTTCTTCAACATCGTCATCCACGATTGGAAGCTTCAATATTTAATATGGGTAATTTCATGCAAAACGAAATATGGAAAAAAATATGGAAAATTCTACGCAAATCAGTTTTGCACAGTGAAAAAAAATATTTTATATAAAAATCGCTCAACTGAAGACCACATGAGAATGACAATTATTTGCAAATTAAAAACAAATGAAAGTTTGTCCACTTTTATCAATTTGAAAATACGTTGTAATGAACACTCTCTTCTCCTAGTGTTATGCTCGGTCTTTGTTTAACGAGCAGCTTGTTCAGTTAATTGATTTAATAAAGTTTTGGGTCACACCAGTCTTGGTAAGAAATTACAATATTTAATAAAATTGTTTCTGAACATAATAAATACAAATTAATCTTAATTAATAATACAAAAAAAATTTAGTAAACCTCAATTTTAATATTCGAAAAATTAGTTGCATAAACTATTTGGTCACACCTGTCTCACCAACGCAGAAGTAATATATATCCAATTTGCAACATAATAAAATTAGTGAACTTTCATTTTAATAAACGAGTAATTAGTTGTATGAAATATTTGGTCACACCCGTCACACCAACATTGAAATAATATAAATATATACAATTTGCATTATAATAAAATTTGATGAACCTCCATTTTAATACATGATTATTTAGTTGTATGAAATATTTAGTCACACCCGTCACACCAAAGGTGAAGTAGTATGTATATGTCCCATTTACGATGAATTAAAATTTAGCGAACCTCCATTTTAATACACGAGTAATTAGTTATAAGAAATATTTGGTCATACCCGTCTCACAAGCGCTGAGACGCATCCAAAAGATGCCTAAAACCAAAAATTAACGAAGAATCCAAAAAAAACAAGGAAATACATATATGAACGGTATTTTAGTTTTAGCGCTAGAAATCCACAGAAAATAATTTATTCCAAGCTTAGAAAATTCAGATGAATAAAGATTCATTTGAAGAAAAAAAATTAAAGATTCATCGAGAAATAAAACAATAGAGCAGACAACGTTAAAATGCTGAAAGTCAAATTGCAAGCGTTTGGTAGTTTAAAATCACAGTGCTTATTAAAAAGGGAAGTTAATAAAGTTAAATGTAATCTTCCTTGCAGTCGCACAAGAAGAACTGCTTTTATTAAGCAACTTGTTAAAGAGTGTCCTTAGCAATCTATGGTGCCTTTAAAAAGTACAAAAAACAAAATTCCGTTTGGTAAAAGTGAACTTTTCGTCGAATTCTGATATTGAGTCACACCCGTCATATTGCGAAAAATTAACTATTAAAGAAAAATTTAGCTTTTTAGGGCTGTAAGTATTTAATGCAATCAAAAAGACTTGGAACAATTTAATACAACAGGGTTATTTGTTGCGTTGTATTAAATATAAGAACTGATACCCATAAAGTCACACCTGTCACAGCTATTTGATATTAATTCTCAGCAAGAATCATGTATTTTCAGTGCTGAATTATTTTAAATATTTTTAAGATGAACAATAATTTTTTTTAATTATAAGTTTTGCGCATATTAATTATAAAAGAAAACATGAGTTCGTGGTCACACCCGTCACAATGAAAACACCCGTATAACTTTTAGATCACTTTTTTTACTTTAGTTTAATCAACTTAAAACATTTAACAAAATAGTTTGTCAATTCTTTGAAACAAATTCAGGACATTTGTCTAAAGCTGCGGTCACACTTGTCAAACAATTACCCAAAAAGGCGAAACCAACAGACACTTATGAAAAAACGTTTTTATCCAGATACTTGTTAATCAAATTAAACAGTTTCGAAAAGAACCAATAGATAATTTTATAGAATCCAACATTATTGGCTATTTTTTAACTTGGCAAACTTTTCTCTGAATTGAAAAATTTTTCATTAGCATTTAGTGGTTACGCTTTTGTTGGGCAAATGTTTGATAAGTGTGAACGTACCTTAATATATTATAAAAGTTTTACGAATTTTTTTAGTAAAACGGGTCCATTTTGTGTGCCGAACATTAAGATAACTTCAGTGTCTTGTTTCTGTAAGGATTGTGAGAGCTTTTCGAGTCGATAAAATTATTATCATGCTGTAAAACATGGGGTGTGTAAGAAAAAAATATATTTGTTGATATTTTTATAAGTTTATTTGATTTTTTTATAAAATGGGACAACCGATATAATTATTTAATTTTTTTAGATGCAAGAACTTTTTACAAGTTACAGAAACGAGTCACTGGTGAGTTTTATAGCTGATCTTGCATCGAGCATAAAGCTTCTTTCAAACTTCAAACAGAATGTGTTAAAAACTGTTCGCTGGTATCTGACAACATTTTTATACACATACACATCTGCATACACATCATTCATAAATAAATAACAAATTGAAAATGAAAATGTTGGATGGTGGATTGAGAACGACAATAACGAGATATAAAATCCAACATTAAATAGTTTTCTAAGCGGTTGCCAACTACATTTAGTGCTGTGGCAAGTTGAAAAAAATAACAAAAAAAACATGTTAGGAACTGCGTGCAAATAAAAAAGTCCTTTATGTGTGAGTGTTTACAAAAGAACTTTTTGAATATTCCGTAGTATGGGTGTAGTTATTCAAAATAGTTTTTTCAAGGTTAGTAAATATATTTTATTCTATAGAATTATTTAGTTTTAAATTAAAAAAATATAATGTTTTATTCATTTAATAAATTTTTTATAGTGAGTGTGAGCGTGAGCCTTTTAAATTTTAAATACGTCTGACCTAAAAGTATTTAAAATTATTAAAAAAAAAAAAAAATTTCAATCAAAAACTAAAAATCTTATTTCATTTTGTTAAACATAATAATACAATGTTCACTAAAGCTTTGTAACAGAAGTCTGCACTCTGTTGAAATATTTTTAAACTTAATAAAATAGTATGCTGAAAAAAAATTTAAGAAAAAATTTAAATGACCTGTTTCACGATATTGAAATAAGACTTTCGGTTAAAATTTATATTGGAAACATTAATAAAATATGAAAAAATTGTTGTCTTTTCAATATAAATTGCAATTTGAGAATTTTCCTTCGGTAAAAGGACACTAAATTAAAATTACGGCCTGTACCACGATTTAAAAAAAAAATATACGATCAATGGCAAACAAAAACAAATTATCATATTTTAATGCTATTTTTGTTACAAGTTGCTGATCGAACGTTTTCTGTCAACGGCTGAAAACTTTTTATATATATATTTTTTTTAACAAAACATTTATTTTAAAGTATTATTGTAAGTCGCAAAATTTTGGGTATTTATTGAATTAAATTTACTAGAAAAAATATTGTTAACTTTTTTTAAGCTCCTGGCTGCTCTTTAGGATACCGTACATCAAAGGTAAAAAACCCCTATTGTTTTCGCTACACTGGGCAATACATCTGTCTGCTTGCAACTCACAGGCTGTTTTCTTGAGAAACGTAAGAGCTACGGAACTGAATATATAAAGTTTTAGCGTTTTCAATAGCAAATATCTAAAGCGAGCAACAAAACATATTGGGATCGTATTGTACGAGAATATACAGAAAATTATATACCGACAACTCAAAATTTTAAAAGTTAGGCAAACTCTTGAAATGTTTCAAAAACGCTTTAACTAAAAAATCCTAAAATTAAAAAAATCGCCTAACTTAAAAAAAGCGTTTAAATGAAAAAATTACCAAAAATAAAATGAATTGCTAAAAATCACCATAAATAAAAAGGTCGCAAAAATTTAAAAAAAAATCGCCAAAAATCTAAAAAAAATTGCTAAAATTAAAACAAGCACCAAAACGAAAAAAATTGCTAAAACTAAAATATCAAGCGAATCGCCAAAATACGAAAAAAATCAATAAAACGAAAAAAAACAACTAAACTAAAAAATCGCTAAATATTAAATACCAAACGAAAAAAATTGACAAAAACCGAAAATGAATCTCAAAACGAAAAAAGCGCCTAAAAATCACTAAATTAAAAAATCAAGCCAACAAAAATTTAAAAATAAAATTGCCAAAATATTAAAATAAATTCCAAAATTAAAAAAAAACGCCAAAACGAACAAAAGTGACTAAATTAAAAATCTCTAAAACTAAAACACCAAACGAAAATAATCGCCAAAACGAAAAAAAATCGCAACACGAAAAAAGCGCCTAAAAACGCTAAATTCAAAAAACAAGTCAAAAGAATTGCCAGATCATAAGAAAAAGTGTCAAAAATAATAAAATTGCTAAAATGCAAAAATACTCAAAAAATTAAAAAAAAAAGTCGCGAAAATAATTAGAAAATCGCCAAAAATCAATACCTAAGGGCACTGCTACACGTTCAATACATATTGTGATATTTCGATCGCGATCCATTTTAATGGGTTGTCGGATAACCAACGTATGCTAAACGCTCAATATTTATCGGGTCAGTATTTACGTTATTTTTGTGCTGTGCGGATCGTTTATTTAAAAAATGTCGCGAGAAAACAAAAAAAAAGCTTTAGCCGACGATGTTTCCAAATTAAAAATAAAGTCTATCAAAATAATTTTTTCGGTCGTTAATTCCAATTCCGGTAGAATCCATTCACTTTCTCTATCTTCTGCCATTACACTTTATTAAAAAAAAAGTTTACACAAATGTAATAAACTTTTTTATTTTATTTTATTTTATTTGTTTCTAATATCATGGAAATGCTACAGGTTTAATATTTATCACGCGATCCGTGATCCGCGATCTGGATTCCATAATTTAGGCCTTTCTGCGATATGGTTCGCGATCCATCAATACTGCATGCTACACGTTCAATAAATATCGCGATACGTGTACCAGTGCCCTAAGAAATATCGAAAATCTGAATAAAAAAAATTGCCACAAAGACACAAGCGCTTCGTGTGCAAGTCAAAGTCCCACTTTATTTTAATTTATTTTTTATAATTTTAATCTCTACTTCTTCAAATACCGGCAAACTATATCGATTCAGCAAATAAACCACATTTCAAAATAACAAAAGATCTCTTCGTAAAATAATAATGATTCTATACTAATAAAAATGGGAAAAAATTTTAATCACGAATAATTTTCGGAAACAGAAAATGAATAGTGCAAACTCAAAAATGCATTTATCAGTGTTAAATCAATAACTGTATAAGCAATACGGCGTAAAATTAATTTTATTTTAATAAAACAATTTTAATCCCTCAATTTCTATTAAAATGAGCGCTTGTGCAGTTTTTCTTAAGCTAGTTTTCTTGAATAAAAATTTTTTTTTCTAAAATGTAACGGGTGTGACCTAGTACTTAAATTTCGCTTTGCAGTGGCTTGTGTCTTTGGGAGGGAAAGGAAAAGAGTTCTTATTAATTTTTGTTTGTTCTTGTTTACTTTGCTAATGTATAAAATTATTAAAAATTATTAAAAAAAGCAATGTGAGTCCAATCACAAAGGACTAGATATGTAAGCATCTAGTAATTTTTTTTTAATATTGGCTTATGGTAACTAAAATAAGATATATAAATTTTTGACTCTACTGTATTTAATAATCTATGGTAAACTGCGTGGAATTATTAGTTGTGGGGGTTTGTGGAGAATTGCTACTGTTGGTTTGCATAGTTTGTATTAAAATTTCACCCATAATAATTGGCATGAGATGAAGATTTTTAACCAATTGTCGTGCACCAGTTTCAGTGTAAGGCAACAGTTCGAAATGAAGATATGTTTTAATATAATATTATAAATTCTTTATAAAGACTGCTATATGTAAAACATTTAAAACGCTCTTTTACTTAAAAATATATATTAATTTTATTTATTTTGTATTTTTCAACTTTTTAACAAAATTATCCCCACTGGCAACACTATTACACTTCACAAGCAATTTCTATTAAAAATAACATTGCTCCTGAAGGTATGCTTTAAAATTTGGTTGAGTTTTTTTCTATGCAGCTGTTAAGTTTATCTGTACTTCTTGTTCGTATGATTACACTAATACATAGCTCACACCGATTTGATAACGCTTTATGATCTTACTCAAAATTTGTGATTGTATTGTGAAAAAGATTTTTTCCCCCTGGCATATAGATGTTTACACATCAAAAGCTTTCGCCTTTGCAGGAAACAGTAAACAGAAAAATATATTGTTTATTTCCTAACAGTAGCTTTAACTTCACAAGTTGATTATTATAAAACCACACAATGAAAAAATAATACTTTACTTTTAAACTCATTTCTTAGTTTATTTCAGCTGTTTTGCTTACTTTACTATATGACACAAAAAGTATTAAGCAAAAATGAACTTAAATATGAAGTTTGTAAACTGAATTACAGACTTTTCAGTTTGGCACTTTCTTTATATAGAAAAATAAATAAAAAATATCGAAGAATAACATCACAATCTTTTTTCACTATTACTTGACCTTATTACAGAATTATTTGTCAAATGGATTGAAATCACAACAATACGGAGTGAAGAAGAGAACTAAAGTTATTATAGAAAAAAAAATCTGTTGCTGCTGTTGTATAGAATTTCGAGGAATTTCATTGAGAAAAGTTTGCTATATTCATTCATTTTGTTTGTTTGAATAGTATATTTTTTTTCTTTACTCTATTTTCTGACGTAGTTGTGCTTGTAAGTAGAGCTGTTTCTCTACAGATGTGTTTTGTTATACAATATTTTAATATATAAATATTTAATTTAATTTTAATATTAAAAAAAAAGTTTTGCCATTGTGTTTTTGTTCCTTAATATTTTATTGTAACAGAAATATAATTTGCTTTTCGTAAATGTAATGCATTTATAAAATAAATTTCTTTTGTTATTTTTATTTTTAAAGGGCTTAAAATAAAATAATTCACTTAGAAATAAATTAACATTAAATTGAAGAATGTTTTGTGTTTTTAATTCAATTGCAAACAAATCTTTGCATACTTTTAGATTTTGTTAGTTTTTTTTTATTTTTTTTATGCGCAATTTGCAAAATTAAATGAATTTAATTAACAAACTTTGTTTTGTGTTTCACTTGTTTATTTGTTAATTTTCCTAGTCTGCAATTTTGCATATATTTGCTTATTTGCTTTTATTCTCTTTTGTTTTAATGCTTTTAAATAAATACCATCCAATAGGCATTATATTTTTTTAATATTACTCGTACATTGAGGTCACTCATCAATTTGAAATAACAGCCATAAACATTTAAGCCATTTTTTTCATAAATTATTTAAGCAGCAAGTGATTAACAACAGTAAAACACAAAAAAGGAAAAGAAAAGGGGAAAACTCGAAACAGGAAATTGTGCTAATTTCATTATGGAAGCGCGAGTGCAAAAAAAAAAGAAGAATTTTTTTCTGCCGGCAAAAGTTTCTCTCAGGAAGGCTTTAACTGGTTTTATGGATTATTTAAAATCAGTTCTCTTATTGGCGCATTTAACAGGTCATCTTGTTTGCTGAAATATTTAGCTCAAAGCATAATTAAGTGAAAGTGTAAAAGTTGCTTGCCAGGAAATAAAGTTTTCCTTTATTTATTTGTTAAGGATTTGTAGGTCTTTCAGCCTGCTGAAAGTGAAATTATTATTTTTGTTGTTTAAGGATGAAAAGATTAACAACATAAATTAGGTTTTAAGGCCTTTTGATTGAAAAAAAAAATATTATAAAGCTTGTATAAACTTTTCCTTAGAAAGCTTATTAATTGGAATAGGCCAAGAAGGTGCTTTTCCTGAAAGTTTCTCTTGCCAAGCAGGTTAAGTTGAAATTTATTGTTAATTTATATTAATGAAAGCTACTAAAAAATATTAATATTAAACGTAAATGCAAACAGGGTCTTGTATTCTTAATAATTTTTAATAATAATTTTGTTTCAAGATAAGCTGGTAAAAGTGTCTAAATTTTTTTAAAATGCGACTTGCAGACGTAGGGAATCACCCGTATTGCGTATGTCACGTCGAATATTCGCCTACAAAAATGTTGTCCTAAATTAAACAAACCTTGTACACAATTCCTTTAATCTAGTACGAAATTCTCGTAGACGAATATACGACGTGACATAGGCAATTCGGGTGAATATTTTGCCTTATATAACCATTTTTTTAAATGTATTAAATATAAAACAGTTTTTTGTTTTTGGCGCTTTTGTACTGACGCTTGTTTTTAGTTTTAGCGATTTTTTTCATTTTGGCGTTTTTTTAGTTTTTAGCGATTTTTTTAAATATTTCGGAGACTGTTTTTTACTTTTGGTAATTTTTCTTAATTCACGCTTTCTTTCGTTTTGGCGATTTTTTCGTTTTTTTGCGATTTTTTCAGTCCTAGCGAATTTTTTTCAATTTTTTTCAGTTTTTGGCGATATTTTCGTTTAAGCGATTTTTTATTTTTGGCGATTTTTTTATTTTGGTGATTTTTTAGATTTTTGGCAATATTTTTATGGTGAATTTTTATTTTAGGCTCTTTATTCTTTTTAGGGAGTTTTTCGATTTTAGGTGATTTATTCGATGTTTTTTCAGTTTTTGGCGATTAGGGTGCCCCTGTTGCTGAGTGGTAGCGATGCTAGCCTCTCAGTCCAGAGGTCGTGGCTTCGATTCCCACCATTTACTCTGGGTGTTTTCTGCAGACAAGCTAATCACTTTGCGGGTTGTGTTCGTTCTTAAAAAAAATTTATTTCGTTTGGTATTTTATTTTTAGCAATTTTTTATTTTAGTCGCTTTTTTCCTTTTGGCGATAGTTTTCGGTGTATGGCACTTTTTTAACGGTTTAGAGTTTTTTCTCATTCTTGGAGCTTAGTTCTCTGGCAACTTTTTTAGAGAATTAAAGTTCGTTTTTAGTTTTGGCGTTCTTTTTGTGATTTTTTTATTTTGGCGATTTTTTGGATTTTTGGCTATTTTATAAATAGTTTAGTGACCTTTTTACTTTTGGTGATATTTTTATTTTAGGCTCTTTTTTCGTTTCGGGAACTTTTTTCAGTTTTAGGCGATTTTTTGAGATGTTTTTTTCAGTTTTTTTAGCGATTTATTTCGTTTGGTATTATAGTTTTAGCAATTTTTTAGTCCACTTGTTTTTTTGTTTTGGCGATTTATTTTGGCTTAATGACGATTTGTTTTGTTTGGTATTTAAGTTTTGGCGATTCCTTAGTTTGTCGGTTTGTTCGTTTTTGTTTTTTTTTCGGCTTTTTGACGATTTGTTTCGTTTGGTATTTAAGTTTTTTTTTTCATTTTGGCGACTTTTTTTAAATTTTGAAATTTTTTTTGTTTATTTGGCGGTCTTTTTACTTTTGGTCATACTTTCTTTTTAAGCGCTTTTTAATTTTTAACCTTTTTTCGTTTGGGTTGTTTTTTAGTTTCACCATTTTTTTTTTTTATTTTTGTACTTTTTTCGTTATGGGATTTTTTAGATTTTTGGCAACTTATTTTAGGTATTAATTATTGTTTTTAGCTTTGACGGTTTTTTAATTTTTGGCGATTTTTTAATTTAGGGGGCTTTTTTCAGTTTTTGACCATTTGTTCCGTTTGGTATTTTAGTTTTATCAATTTTTTTATTTTATCCGCTTTTTTTTGCTTTGGCGATTTTTCACAGTTTCTAGCGATTGTTTTAGAATAAGCGTTTTTCTAGTTTAGGCACTTTTTTGCGATTTAGTGATTATTTTGGGTTTTTTTTTTGCGATTTGTCTCGTTTGATATTTTAATTTTACTTTTTTAATTTTATTTTTTTAGTTTAGTCGCTTTCTTTCGTTTTGGCGATTTTTGTAGTTTCTCCAAGAATTTTTTACTTTTTGCAAATTTTTGCACTTCAAACGATGTTTAAATTTTTGGTTATATATTCGAATTAAAGGCTTTTTAATTTATTGCGTTTTTTCGCTTTTGCCGATTTTTTTCGGCTCTTGGTGACCTTTTTACTTGTGGTGATGTTTTTGCTTTAAGCCATTTTTTTGGTAATATTTTCTATTTAAGCGCGCCTTAAAAATTTTAGGGATTTTTCTTTTCAACATTTTTTAAACTTCGGAATTTTTTAGTTTTAGCCTTTTGGAAAAAACTAATGCTAAAATGCCCTCCAATGGTTTCGAAGATATAGCAATTTATCGTAATTACATAGTCGAAATTAAATTAACTGATAGAATATCCTTTATTTTGATGTTTTTAAATTTCAGCGTTAATTCATTGAGCACAAACAAATCTGTACATCTGATTTGTCATACGTGTATGGACAGCTTAATGTGTTAAATTTGTTTAAGATAACTGAGCAAAAAATATATTTTCTCTCTTCTCTCTCACTATTAAATCAATATAAGAGCAAGAAATGTTTCTTGTATGAAGATTTATATTTATTCATTTTATTTTTTGTATTAAAAAAAATTTCTTAATTTAATTATTTTATTATGTTAAAATTTTTATTATAAATTTAAGTGTAAAAAGTTTTTGTTTGAGAGCTTATCATACAAACAAAAATTACTTACGAAAATTCACAAAAAAAATCTTCTCCTTAAGCATTTTTCTTATTATAAAAGAAATATACAAGATTACTCCCACTTTGATGCCTTTAATAAAAATAAAAATCAAAATAAATAAAACATAGCACATGGCTTAAAATCATTTTATTTAAATTGGAAACAAAAAAACATCATCATCATCAGCTTCATACAAAATTGTCTGGAAAAAAAAATCATCAACACATTTCCCAGTACTTTAAATCTTTATTTTTATATATAGATTTTTTTCTCATTTCATTCATTCAGCGTACATTTAGACACAAGAGATTTATTTTACAAGATAAATGTCAATTTTTATGTGGCCTCATAAAATATTATTAAGAGATTGTCAGTGTATTGGGACGACTGGGAGTAGCAAAAAAAAAAAGACAAGAAATACTTTCCAAAGTATTTTATTACCAAAGTGCACTTAACCGGTCATAAATTGAGGCATTATTATTTTCTAGATATTTTGTTTTTATAACTAAGTTTTTTCTCATTTCATAGAGCGAAAATAATATTTTTATTTCTGACAAAATGGTTAAATTTGATTAAAAAATTTGCTTTAAACATGTGCCTACACTATAAGCATAGTTCATATGCATGTACTTGTCTGTAGGTAAAGAAGTAGATATATAGCCCGCCACAAAAATGTTTAATAAGAAAATAAGCAAGTCTAGTGTCGTTTAAGTAAAAAACGGAAATATTATGAATAATAAGAAGGATACGATTAAATTTCTTGTACAGAAAAATTGAGTGTAACTATAAAATTGCTTGAATCAATTTAAAAAAAAATTGTGAAAAATTTTTCCCGTATAATATTGTTATGTTTTTGCCTTTAAAAAATTTTATTTTACACTAAAAAATATTTAACTAAACTTAGCAGTTGTCTTTTTTTAAGTATATTTTAGTAAAAATTTACTTGAACTAATAAATAATTACTCAAACTTAGAAAAAGTATTTACTTTAATTTATAATTTCTTTTCACTTGATAATAGTATATGTCTTTTTTTGAGTGTAGTTTCGAATATTTGCAATTAAATAAAAGGTCAGCACCAAATCAGAATATTTTATAACCATATTGAGAACTTTTAAACACACAATGTTAAATAATTCACTGCTAGGATACTACGATGTTAACTTTACTGTTTTTTACACAATGTTGCACTCTGAGATGTTTCATCGCCCTTTTTATTTTAAACCTTTCAGAAAAATATTGGCAGTACATTCAACAGCCTCTCAATTAACTTTCATTAAGTCATTACTTTGTAATATAATTAGCTGGTGTTAGCTGGTGTGTGTGTACAGTGACAATAGAGCATCACTATTGAAGTCTTAGAGCTGTTGTTGCATGTGTTTTTCGTCGACATTGGGTCCGGTGTATGTGTTCTTATGTATCATGTTCTCATATGGATAATTTTTATTGTTGACAATACAATATTCATCATCAATATTTCCTTAACAATATTAAACATCATAATAATAATAATATTCTTCTGAATAATTCATATTAAGTACAAAAACTGCGATGGGTCCGCTAAACCGATATTCTGATGTAAAGAAGAGCATAGTTAACATCGTGGTATTTTGATAGAGAACGATTTACCATTGTGTTGTTAAAGCTTTTAATATCAGTGTCGGTTAAATGTGGAGTGGTTGGTATTGTTCTGGATATTATTTGGTAATCAGTGGTTTCATCTATTTAAAGCCATGAATTTGGTTTTTATGCATTTTTCATATTAATTAAAAATTTTTCGTAAAAATTTTGAACGTAAGTAAAAATATTCTTTCAGGTATTAAAATGTAACGTAAAAGCTATAAATATGCTCTAAAAAATTACAAAAATGCTATAGAAAATATATATGCGTGTAACACTTAAATATGCAAAAATATGCTTTAAAGGGTAAAATATGCAAAAAATATGCACCAACAAATTGATGCGAAGATTTACAAAAAGTACAAAAACGAATTAATATCATATCCCCGCATTAAAATGTCATACAAGAAAAAATAAGCAATCGCATATTTATAAAAAAAAATATAAAAGTATATCGTTTTAAATAATCCAATAATTGCATCACTTAACATTTTATTTGCGTATTATTTAAAGGTCAATTAAAAATTCTATTGAATAAAATTCAATAGTATGTATGTATATGACTAAATAAGGAAATTGAGCTCAGTTTCTTATACCTCCACAAGAAGAAGGTCGAAAAACTTTATAATTACATTAAAAAAAAAGAAATTTATATATATTTTTTTAAAAGAGATAATGCTTGATTCACTTGGTAATTTAAATAAACAAAGGAAAAAATATACTAAGAAAGCTATTTGTGTGTAATGTGATTTACTTAATTTAAAATACAAAAAAAAAAAAAACTTCTTGACTTTCGTTATTTATTACACACAAATAAATACCTTCGAATAATAATGAATAATTGAAGCATCACAAGCAAACGCTAAAATTTTTAATGAAGCAAGTTATGTGGAAAAAAAAGATTTTTCTCGACAAAAGGAATGAAAAAACTCAAGCTACAGAAATAATATTCTTAGTAATGTATGCCTGAACAATTTCAGGAAAAGAGGGAGGGAAATGGCAAAAATTTAATATAACAAGCAAACAATTGGAGTATCCTTAAAATGTTTTTCTTTACCAAATTTCTTAAAATTTCAACTAATTCCAAACAGTTAATGATGTTGGTGATTAAAAATAAAAACTTTTTAATGCTGCTTACCTTAATAAAATTTATTAATTCAAAAAAACAGGGAAAAAAGCTTTTAATTCTCTGACATATGAAGGGCCCAGGAACAGTTATGCTCGTTTGCTAATAATAGATATTTAAAAAGAATAAATGCTTTGCAAACTTTTATCTTTTAGTTTCAGTTGTTTTATTAAATAATGTTGTTATTTTGGTTTCCTTTAAAATTTCATATTTAAAGTATGAAAGCCAATGATGATTATTAACGTCTGCCAGAATTTGAAAGAAAGCGCAACGAACATAAAGACGTAGAATACAGACATACGTATGGCTTATCATTATTATGGATTATTATTGTGCAAAGTTTTTAATCGAAAAGTTTGTTTCATTATAAGTTGCACAAAGATTTGTTTTTACTTTTTAAAGAAAGTATAATTTTGCTGCAGCATATTTTTATGCTCACTTGCAGCAGCTCGTACAAAACAAGGTAAAAAAGGAAACGTCAACAACTAGAGATGAGCGTAACAAAGATTTTTTAATAAAAAAGTTTGCGAGCAATTAAAAATTTATCGCTGCGTAATGTTGCCCCTTTGATCATCATCTGCTAAAATATGTTACCCTGGCATAAATTTGCCTCAACACCAGCTGTAAAGTAAACATAAAATATATCTAAGCAGTTGTTCTTTGATATATACACTCACTGCAGTGACTAAAAATTTTTTAATCACTGGAAACAGCGCTCATCTCTATTAACAAGTTTGGCTTATGTATGCGCTTGTTTACGTGTATGGGTTTGTGTATCTGAAATAAAGTTGGTGTTTTACTAAAGTTTTTATGACAGGTAGTGGCGTTAAGAGAAATACGCCAGAGAAAGAAAACAATAAAAAAAATAAATTTTTAAAACTTTCAAAGTTTATTTGATAGCAAAATTTCTAGGAAATTTTTAAAATATATGAACTGCTGCAAAATATGTTGCAAGTCTAGGCGAAATGAAGTTTTTAAATTATTTTTGCTGTCAGTGGCATGAAACAGTGAACAAAATTTAATTTATATTTCAGTTGACATTTTATTTAAATTTTCTTTGAAAAATTCATTCTTTTAATAACACAAATATTTATGAGTATCGAAAATACCCACCTGTACTATTGACATCAAGTGTGTCTAAAAACGCTTTTTAATTTATATAAAAAAACTGTTTAATTTTTTGCTTACAATTAACTATTAATTCAAAATAAATCGTTTACACACAATTTTTGTATTAAAGGAAAAATGCTGCCAATTGAATAACGACCTTTAGGATTAAATGCTTTCATTCATTTTTGCCTTCTTTGTTTTATAACTATTGCACATGAATTGCAACAGTTTTGTTAATTTATTGTGTGAATATTTTTTCATCACAAACAATTAATTATTTATTTTATATATTATTGGAAGAGAGGAAGTATTTTTTAATTTCAATTTTAATTAAAAACGACAATTGTACGTTAAAAAATGCACAAGTGCTCTTAAAATTGTATCAAATAGTTCCCAGCAAGCACAGGGAAATTAAATTTTTAAGTAACTCACTGCAGGTTAAGCAATCTTAGTAGATGAACGATGGAGTTGATGCTTGCGCTAAGGACACACTTTTAGCCAGCTCGAACAACCACAACTATTTCTTGGCAGGACGTATCGTTGCCATATAGTTGCCCTATAGTCGCCATATTGTCGCCATATAATCTCCACATAGTTATCATATATGTATTTCGTTACACATAGTCACTACCTAATTGATATATAGTCTTCATATAGTTGCCAAATAGTCGCGATATAGCCACCATATAGTCGCCTTATAATGGCCATATAGTCACCATAAAGTCGCAATATAGACACCATACAGTCACAAAATAGTCCGGATGCTGTCGCTATATAGTCACCATAAAGTCACTATATAATCGCCATATAGTCACTATAAAGTTGCTTTATAGTCGCCTTATGGACGCTATACATTCGCAATATAATTGCCATATAATCCTTATACAGTCACCATGTATTTGCCATACATTCTCCATAAAGTCGCCACATAGTTGCCATCTAATCACCATATACATAGTTGCTATATAGTCACCTCATAAAAGCCATATAGTTGTCATATAATTGCCATATAATTACCATATGTCGCCACATAGTTGTCTTATACGTCTTTATATAGTCGCTATATAGTCATCGTATAGTCGCTATATAACTGCCATACAGTGGCCATATAGGCGCCAAATAATGGCCACATAGCTACCAAATAATTGCCATATAGTCGACATATAGTTGCTATATCGTCATCATATAGTCATCATATAGTCGCCATATAGTCACCATACAGTCACCATATATTTGCCACATAGTTGCCATATAGTCGCAATGTAGTCATCATATAGTCACCACTTAGTCACCATATAGTCACCACATAGTCGCCATATAGTCACCATATAGTCACTACATAGTCTCGATATAGTTGCCATATAATCGCCAAAAAGTCGCCATATAGTGACAATATAGTCTCCATATGGTCGCCACATAGTCACCATATAGTCACCTTATAGTCGCTATATAGTATCCATATAGTTGCCATATAACCGCCATATAGTCGCCATATAGTCACCATATAGTCGCCATATAGTTGATATATTGTCATCATATAGTCATCATATAGTCACCATATAGTCATCATTCAGTCGCCATATAGTTGATATATCGTCATCATATAGTCATCATATAGTCGCCATGTAGTCATCATTCAGTCGCCATATAGTCGCTATATAGTCCCCATATAGTTGCCATATAATCGCCACATAGTCGCCATAGAGCCACCGTATAGTTATACGTTATGCGTTGCATTTTTTTCTTTTGTTTTGTTTTGGTACCAGTTAACATTTCTCTTTTCATACTAAACGCAGCTGTTTACCGACCATTAAATTTTGACAGGTGTCACCACTTAAACAGCTGACTTGACAACATAACATCAAATTTTGTTTAAAAGCTGCACAAATTGTAGTTTTCTCAAAAGATTTTAACATTCATTTTCAACAAGAAAATGAATGAGCTTTTTTGTTTTTGTCATAATTCTTTTTGAACTGGTGTGAACTATACAAGCTACTTTGTTTGCTGGGTTTCATATACACATTAACGCATTTACATATACACGTATTCATTCATACGTTAAAATTACATTCATAAATTTGAACTTTTATTCTTTCAATTTCAATTTCAATGAAACATCAATTCATGGATACTGATAAAATATTTAACTATTATAATTTATTGATATGCAACATTCCGTGTGCAGTAATTTTTCCTTTCGTTTTATTATATTCCACCCCGTGACATTTACAAAAACATGTTGCTAAAACGAAAGAAAAAAAATATATAAAATTTATCATAATTCAATATTTTTTATATAATTTTTTTTTGTTGTGTTGAAACATGTTAATTATTAAATATTGCATGATGCAATTTAAATTATTTTATGTTGGAATATTTTTTCAATAGCAAAAATCTCTAGTGTATTGGCAAGTCCTTGTCAAGCAGTTGTCAATAGTAACATTCACATTTACTTTATTGCGCTTTAATAATATTTTTAATAATGGCAGCCATATAAAACAAATTTCGTTAATGGAACAGCTAAAAAAAATTAATCAGCATCTATTGATACTTTCTTTTAAGGACATTAAAAAAAATATTTTAGGTTTAAAAAGTTACAAGTTACATGCTAAACTTGTTTTGTAAACCTTTTGTAAACCAATTATATTTTTTATGAATACAACAGGTAAAGTTTTAATATTTTTACTCTCCAATTATTATTATTTATTTTGTCATGTTCACTTTTGTTGCGATTTTTAGAAAACACCATCAAATAAAATTAAAAAAAACGGGAAAGTTTAATGTATTAATTCCTGTTCATACGAACATTTTTGTATATATAATTGTTAACTTTTAGTTAAAGCTATTGTAAATATACACACATTACTTAAGGGCTTAAAGACTTAAAGCGCGCTAACAAGGGATTTCAACAGAGCAAAAAATAAAAATTATGCAACGAAAATTGCCAAATAAAAATTATATAAAAACCTGACAATGAAAAGTATGTCCAGACAAAAAACAACAATTAGTAAATTCTAGCAAACTAAACTAAACTTTTCTAAAAGTAATTAATTTAAATAAAAAGTAAAATATATGTGTATCGGATTGGTTGATAACAAAATTTAAAGTACAGTCAAATATTTTTAGATTTTATGAAATTAATTTTATCTACAAGATTGTACTGCAAAATTAATGTTTGACTTTGGCAACGCTGCCAAGTATAAACGTTCTCTTACAGAGTTTATAGCACCGCGCTGTTTTCGCGTTTGACTTTACGCTCAGTAACTTCTTAAAAAAAATTATTAGGCCCATAAATTTTTTATGAATCAAACCGAAACAACGAGGCGGCAACGCTTCGCAATTGGAATATCGGAGTTTGACAGAGCGTTAAGTACTAAAAAACTGTTTTTATACCTTTCACCCAAAAAGGTTTATCATTCCGTGAGTAGTTCCCACAATACAATCATATGCGACTATTTAAAGTATATATACTATATATGTATACTGTATCGTTATGAATACGGTAGACAAATAAGCGATGTCCATCTGTCGTTCTGTTCGTGTGTCTGTATCTGAAATTGGTTTTCCGAAGCTCTCAATTCAATGAAAAAAAGTTTAAATTTTGCAGCCCTGAAAGAGTACTCTTTGATTTTTATAGTTTCTTCTACCAATCTATTCTAAAATCTTTCTCAAAAATATAAAATATGTTTAGTTTATAAAGAATAATAAAAAATTTAGTTTAAGTAGGTTACTGTTATATAAATATGAAAAAAAATTTAAATTTTCCAACCCTGTAATTTTCTCTTTGATTTTATTTTTATTTTTACTTATATAAAATAGGTTTATTTAAAAACAAAAAACAAAAATTACGTTTAGCTACTTTGATATACCAAAAAAAAATATTAACTTTTCCAGCCCTGAAACAGTCTCTTTGATTTTATTGATTTTCAACAGCAATAAATTTGGACCATTTCCGAGACATCAATTTTTAAAAAACAAATCAGTTCAACAACTGATAAGTCAGCAATGGTCCAGGAAATATTGGTATTAAAAATCAACAAAATCGTTACCACGATTTCAGAGCTGGATAATTTAATTTTTTAAAAGCAACAAGCTAGAAATAATTTTAGTTTTTTTCTTAATTAATTCTATTTTATATTCAATAAGAATTAAATTTTTGATTATAAATCAAAAAATCAAATAGATGATACCAGGGTTGGAAAGTTTAGTTTTTTTTTTTGGTATAGAATAGTAACCTTTTAAAACTAAATTTATTTCTTTTTCCCTGTAAATCAAACATTTTTTATATTTAGGAAAGAAATAGACTATTAAAAGAAATTAGAAAAATCAAAAAGGATAATTTCAGGGTTGGAAAATTTAAATTTTCTTGGTATACAAAAGTAACTAGGCCATATTATTTTTTTTTAATTTTTATTTGTTAATTAACTTAAATATATTTTTTATGTTTTAGAAAGAAATAGTTTCGTATTAACAATTAGCAAAATACAGCTCCAGAGCTGGATAAAACTTAAACTTTTTTTATACATTAAAATAGCTATATAAAGCAATTTTTTTTTTGTTAATTAAAAATATTTTCTATTTGATAAACAATTAAATAAGTATTAAAAATCACCAAAATCCAGGGTTGGAAGATTGATTTTTTTAATCAAAAAGTAACTAAATAAAACAATTTTTTTGGTCTGCGTTAATTAAATATGTTTTATATTCTAGAAGGGCAAAAATAAAAAAAACGTCAGAAAAACAAAAACACAGCTCCAAAGCTGGAAAATTAAAACTTTTTATGACACTTAAAAGTTGCTAAATAAAATAATTTTTTTCTTTGTTAATTTAACATGTTTTTAATTTTAGAAAAATCAAAAATATGGTTCCAAGGTTGGAATATTTATTTTTCATATAAAAGTAACTATTTAAAAAAAATGTTTTTTTTTGCTCATTAACTATGTTTTATATTCTAGAAAAAAAGAAAGTCAGCAACATGAAACCAGAAGTCGAGAGATGGAAATCTTAAACTTTTTTGTGTGTAAAATAAATACATCCATCTTTTTCTTAGTAAATTAAACATATTTTATATTTTATAAAGATATTAAATAATACTAAAATCAAAAAATAATAATAAATATAAGATTCCAGGGTTGGAAGACTGATTTGTTTTAGATGAAAGTATCCAAATAAAGCTGAACTTGTTCATTTTCGATCAAACATGTTTTATAGTCTAAAAAGGGAAAATATAAAAAAGTCAAAAACATAAAAAACACAGTCTCAGAGCTGGGAAATTTTACAATAACTAAATAAATCTATTTTTTCTGTGTTAATAAACACATTTTTTATTTTATAATGAAATTAATTATTATTAAAAACCAGAGAAATCAGTTATATGATTCCAGAGTTGGACAATTGACTTTTTTATATACAAATAACTAAATAAATATCAAAAAATTTTCTTTTTTAATTAAACATATTTTATATTTTATGTTATTTAAATATATCTAATATTTTAGAAATAAATAATTTAGTATTAAAAATCAGAAATATGGTTCCAGGTTTGGAGGATTAATTTTATTTTATATATAAAAGTAGCTAGAAAAAGTTTTTCTTTATTTATGAAACATATTTAATATTCTAGAGAGAAATAAATAAGAATGAAAAATAAAAATTTTCCAGGTATGGAAAACTGAAACTTTTTGTGGTATATCAAACAAAGTTAATAAATAAAAATATTTTTTTATTCCTTTAAATTAGTTTTTTTTAATTTGCTAAATTTTGATATAAAAGTCTTATTTACAAAGCTTTGCGAAATGTTACTTATTTAACTCTCAGCATAATTATGTTTAAAATTTATCACTAAAGAACCGTCCTAAGTACAAAATTTAATAAAGAACATTTTCCATTTCATTTGTCTGACAATGTTCCTTTCTGCTACACACAATAGAAATTTTTTTTGGAAATAAATAGTTTGCATAATATCGCAATATTGACTTTTAATTGATTGAGGCTTTAAGCAGTTTTGTAATATTAAGTTTTATTAAGATGAAGTGTATATAAGATTCGGTACAGCCTTAATTTTATTTTAATGTTTGACACTTAAATCTAAGCAATTCTTTCGCAATGGAGAAAGAGTTTCCTAGAAATTAAAAATATTTTAATTCAAGCAACACAATATGCCTTCTGTAAACAAAAACTAATTAAATGTTATTTTCACCTTCATAATAAATTTTAATTTTATTTCTACACTCGTCATACCCCCTGCTCTACCCAACCATTTCAAAAACACTTTATTAAAGCTTAATTGCATCAGAACCTTAAGTTACAAATACTTCAAATGCATACTCATACTTTTACTTTCTCTCTCGCTATATTGTAGCGAATAAAAAAAATTTAAAGAAATTAGAACGGATTCACAATTCATTTAATACGTGTTTATTTATTATTGCAATTGTTATGTTTTCGACATTTAACCGCATAAAACGTGTTGAGTTTATTCTTTCTTTTTTTACAAAACTTTTCTCATTCTACTTTCACAGCAAAAATATAATAAAAGTTCTGCACTTTTGTTTTCTAAGTTGTAAGCCACGTAACAATTGTTGTTGGTAACAAGTTAGAATTTTTCATACTTTTTTCTTGCCTCCAGCAAATTATTCCTGTTGAAAAAAAATAATTGTCAGTTAAATAAAGTGCAATGGAAAAATATGAGGGAGCGAAAAATAAATGAATGTAGCAAATATAACGATGTATCAATATTAAACTATAAGTTGGTTTATTTGTTTTATTGAATGAAAATATATTGCCAGTAGTATTATTGATAGATACAGTGAAAAGCGGTAATACTCGCAGGTCAAGGAAAATTTTAGCTGATCCCAAATTCTTTACATAATAACTTTAAATTTTCCAATAAATACTTGTGAATTCGTTTAATTTATATTATATGGTTGCTGGTGTAACACTTTTGCTTTGCAAAATTTAATATTGTATCATTAATGTTGCTAAATAAGTTCAACATAAATTAATAATAAAACATTTGCTAATGACAGTTGACAACTCGAAAGTTTTACATTTTCTTTTCCTATTCACACCATCACATCATTGCAAAATCTCTTGGCTGTTTTAAAAACTATTTATTGGAAGTAACTATGAGAAAAAAAAATTGCTCGAAGCTGAGAAAAAGTTTACTGTAACTCAATTGAAAAAATAAATATGTACAATAATAAAATTACAGCACAAACTAAAACAAGGTGTTTTCGATTGGTCTGCATTTAATTAAAAACTCCATCCGTCATGCAAGTCCTTGCTAAATGATATTTCTTAATTTGAAAGAAGGAAAGGAAATGATAAACTTTTATATAATTAGATACATTGGTGTTGACAGCAAATAAGTACAATACGTCATACCAAAATTAACGAGGATTATATATCGGGGAATCGTTTTACTCTCCTACTCTTCTCCGCATGTCTCCTTTTTGCAACTTATCCTAAAATATGGGTAAAAGACACTTAAATTTACCAAAATTGCCCCTTTGTACAATATAAGCACAACCCCAACAGCTAGTTTGGGAAAAAATAAGTTTATTATATTGTCATGAAAATATGTATATACGAACGAACCTTATATAAATGTTTTTATGGAAATATTTGGTAAATAATATGAATTATCTAGAACTTTTTAGCTAAAGAAAAAAAATTACAAGTGTACAAACAAACAAGAATATAAACTAAATAGCAACTGTAATGTCATACTGTAGTCTTATATGTATATAAATATACAACCACACAACACATAATCCAAGGCAGTTGAGCGAAAGCAACAAACAATTATAAATATTACTTTGTGGTTATTCAGAAATATACAACCACACAAGCGCATAACCCAAGAAAGACGAAACGAAATTAACCACAGCCATAATGATTTCTTTATGCTTAGTTAGGAATGTACAAGCACACAAACGGACTATTAAGGGCAGACGAAAGACAAGAAACAACAGTAATCATAATTCGTTTTTGCTTATTAAGAAATATATAACCACACAAATGCATAAGCCAAGACAGGCAAAAAAATTGCCAAACCATCGTTTTGCTTTTTGAGAAATATACAAAAATATACAAGTGGCAAAATGTATAAGGAATACTTTTTTTATTAGGAAATATACAATTACACATATAAGCAAAGACACACAAAAGCAAGTAAACAAGAGTAATTATGACTACTTTTTTCTTATTAAGCAATATACAACCACACAAACGTTTATGCCAAGGAAGAAAGGAAATAAACAACAGTAATAATAATCACATTTTGCATATTGAGAAATATACAACCACACAAATGCATCAGTTAAGGCGATTTGAAGATACAATAAATAAATATATGTATTAAAAAATTTAAGGCAAACTAAAGAAGAAAAAAACAGTAATCATTACTTTTTGCTTATTGAAAAATGTGCAACCACATAAGCCCACAAGCCAAAGCAGTAGAAAAAAATCAACAGCATAATGATAACTTTTTGCTTACTAACAGCAATCATGTTTACTTTTGCTTATTAAAAAATATACAATCACACAAACACATAAGCAAATGCAGATGAAAATAAAAAAATTTACTTCAGATTACTGTTGTAAAAATTTGAGCGTCAGTGGAGTCTACTTTGTGTGAATAGCTGCAGAGAGCCAGAGACATAGAGAGGGAGATAGATATAGAGAGCGTATTGATTCTAGAACAATGAGGTCAGTACCGTGAGACTTGTATAAGCAACAGCAAACTTAACATCATGGTATTTCGTTCTGAATTATTTATTTATGCAAGTTCTTCATTTCTGCATTAAAAAAAATATTACTAACTATTAATTCAACACTTCGTTTTTTTATTTATTTTTACTTTATTTACTCAATGAAACCACACAAAAAATATGTTGAAAATTTTCTAGCGGTTAAAGTGATTGGTTGGAAGTATGTTGAGAAATTATACGCGTACAACTTTTATGTCCAAATTAATATAATATTTCTGCTTAAATCTTTCAATTCCAAGTTAGTCGTAGTGTTTAATATTTATTTACTGGCTCACACTTCTGTCACCACCACCCACCATCGTATTGGACTATATCAATCATTGAGCATATGTATACTAAAAGTCTTCTTTTCTATGAATCAAGCATAAGCAGAATTTTAATTTTATACGTGCCGCAAGTAAATAACAATAAATTTTTGCTTTTATAGGAAATGAAAACATAAAGTGAATGCTGAAAGCCATAGTAGTGTTTAAATATCCTGCAGCTTTCATTCGTATGCTGCTGCTGCTACTCCAAATTTTAAAAAGTGTTTCTCTCATTTTACATAAAGCAGATGCAGTTTTTACAGGCATATCACATATGCTTGAAACATGAAGTGCAATATTAGATTACAAACCCTTGACATACATATATTTTATTATTTTTCAATTGTGTCTCCTTTTCAATTTCAATAGTTTCGAGTTGTATTTCACACCACCCCCCAAAGCATTGACAGTTTATTAATTAAATGGGAAAACGTTTAATATTATATTACACAAGTAATTGGATATACACACATACATATGTATGTAAGTGCACACATTGAGGGGTGGTATCGTTTTCTACTTTTTTCTTATATATTTATTGTTAATATTAATTTGAGATACCGTAAACAACTTTAATTTCGTTAAACGATTATTTGTTTAATAAGCTCTTTCAATAAAATGTTTTGTTATGTAAAAATAAATTCAGTAAGGTGCGACTTTGACTGGCGCACAAAAGGTAAAGTAAGGCACTTGTTTCTTTCGGTTATTGAAATATTTTTTACTTTTGGAGATTTTTTTCGGTTTTTGGCGATTTTTGTACTTTTGGCAACTTTTTTTTGTCTGACGATATTTTTCTGGGAGCTATTTTTGTTATTGAGATATTATTAGTTTTGGCGTTTTTTTTTCATGTGGAGAGTTTCTTCAGCTCTTGGTGACTTTTTGTGAGACTTTTTTTCCGAGGGTTTTTTCGTTTGGTTGATATCTTCGGTATTTGGGGACTGAGGTTTCAATTTCAAACGATTTTCTTAGTTTTGGTGCTTTTTTCGTATAGGTGATTTTTTCGTTTTAGCGATTTTTTTTTATTTTTCTAGAAATTTTTTTATAAAGATTTCTTTCTATTCTAGCAATTTATTTTATTTTTGGTGATATTTCTCTTAAAGCGATTTTTTAATTTGTGGCGATTATTGTTTCGGCATTTTTTTATTTTAGGATTTTCTAGTTTTAGCGATTTTTTATTGTTTGTTATCACACACTCTTAGTTCAAGTGATTTTTTTTTTGTTTTGGAGCTTTTTTCGGTTTTTGGCGATTTTTTAGCTTTTCGTCGACCCTTTTATTTACGCAGACCTTGGAGTTTTTTTTGTGTGGCGAGTTTCTTCACGTCTTAGCGATTTTTTGTGAGAAATTTTATTTGGGTTTCTTCCGTTTTTGCGATATTTTCGGTCTTTCTATTTTTGATTTCTTAAAATACATATTTCAATTTTTAAAAATTTTTTTCGTTTTGGTGCTTTTTTCTTTCGGTGATTATTTGGTTTTTGGCGATTTTTTTTTTTTTTGTCGATATTTTTACTCATATAGATTTCTTTCCATTTTACCGATTTATTTTATTTATGGTGATATTTCTCTTTAAGCGATTTTTTCATTTGTTGCGAATATTTCTATTGGCATTTTTTAATTTTGGGTTTTTTTTTAGTTTTAGTGGTTTTTTATTGTTTCTTATCAAACACTTTAAGTTTAGCGATTTTTTTTTTGTTTTGGTGCTTTTTTTTGGCAATTTTTTAACTTTTCGTCAACCTTTTTATTTACGCAAACTTCTTTCAGTTTTAGCGATTTATTTTATTTATATGGTATTTTTCATTTAAGAGCTTTTTTTATTTTGGCAATTATTTGTTTCGTTATTATATATTATTTTGCGATTTTTAAGTTTTAGCGATTTTTTTTCGCTTTTGTTTTTTGTCGATCATTTTAACGTTTGGGAATCTTTTTGCATTTTAGCGATTTATTTTATTTTTGGTGGTATTTTTCATTTAAGCGCTTTTTTTCATCTATGCCGATGTTTTGTTTTGGAGTTTCTTAGTTTCGATCTTTTTTTATTTTAAGTGTTCTTGGAAGTTTCAAGAGTTAGCTTTTTATGTTTAATTTAATTAAAATTTGTGATTCACTTACACTTGCCGAATTGCTGCAAAAATGATTTCACCTCAATTATATTCAAATTATTTTCTTTTTACCATTTTTTCCTTAATTTTCAGCGAATTTTAACAATCTAATTAAATTTTTTTATATGCATAATTTATTTGGCAACCTTAATCCTTTGTGCGTTTCTTGTTTCACTTCTAACAAATAAAAAGTTGTTACTCTTTATATTAAAATTATACAAAAAAAAAATTGTTTTGAAAGCCTTTTGGAAAATGTTTATAAATTTTTCTTAAATCCAATTAACTTTTGTATACAACCTTAAAACTTTTTAACGAACACACAAACAGACATACATACATACATACATTCATATTTACTTAGAAAAACAAACAAGGCAAAGAAGGTCAGAAAAATACTTGACCAATATTTTCTTGATGTTGAAGTAACAAATAAAAGTAAATTCAAATGCGGTGACTTTGAGGTTTAAAAGCAAAACAACTTGAGATGATTTTTTTTTGTGGGGCTTTGTTTAGAGTGACCTTTTCGTGTTTGCACTACAAGTACAGTGGGCCTGCGCTTTCGAGAACTTTGGGAAATTTTTATTTTTTTTCTCAATAATTTTATGCCATAATCCAGAAATCATAAGGACTACCAGTTTTAATCAAAACAAATTACTTTTTAATGGTTATTTATTAAGTTCTACTTTTGTTGCAAATTAACAGGTATTTTCTAAGTTTAAGGATAACTAGTCAAATTATATTAAGTAATTAATTTAAATGTGTTTTTGGCAAAATGAAATTTTACGGAACGAGTTAAAAAAAAGTATTGTAAAATTATTAAACTTAACTAAACAAATTTCCAAAAAGCAACAATTAGATTTAAAACAAAAAATTTTAATTTTTACACATGCATTTTAAAATTTATATTGCTTTGAATGTGAGTGTGAGACAAGTCGAACGTTTTCGACATCGTGGAAGAGGCCCTTAATTAAAGTTAATAAATGACAGTCTTATTTAAAACAATTATTAAGACTTTATAAAGGCTTAGGGAAAAAAATGTCTATGAACATATATTTTAAAAATCCTTTGTAAAGTTTTAGTAGTAGTTTAGCAAGAGTTTTTATATGGTCTCTGAAAATAAATTTGACCTGCGATCAGCTGATTTTAATTTTAAGACCAAAGTGGTGCATTTTGCATCAACTTAAGCCAAGCTTATCAAATATTTATTTATGTTTTCTAAGTAAGAAATAAAACTCCAAAAATAAGGATATTTCCAAAAAAAAATTAAAAAATAAAACAAAAACAAAAAAAAAACATGGGAATCATTTGAATTGCAGGCCACACCTGAAACCTCAAACAAATACCTGAAACCTCAAAGAATATAGTTTAACTTGAGATATGTTATAGACTTTTTAAGTCTATAAAAATAATGAATATTTAAAGTCGATTTTAAATTTTTTCGAAAAAAAATTATTTGTTCGAAATTTTTCATCAAGAATGTCTTTCGAACGAATTGCTTGATTTCAAAAAAATAGACAGCAAAGGAAGAGTCCTTTTGAGGTTAAGAACTGATTAGATTTTGAACTTAGTCAGACTAGCAGTTTAAATTTTTTTTAAGTAATTTTGTGTAAATTTTATGTTCGAAAATTTTCGAAATCCACCGAAACGCATCAAATCACTATTTTACTATAGCTAAATCAAGCTATATATGTCACTATAAAAATGTATAAATAATTTTTCGAAGAAAAAGATTTGTTCGAAATTTTTCATTAACAATGTCATTCGAACGAATCGGCCGATTTAAAAAAATAGACAGCCACGGAAGTGTTTTGATTAGATTTTGAACTTAGTCAGACTAGCAGCTTAAATGTTTTTAGGTAATTTTGTTTAATTTTAATTTTCAAAAATTTTCGAAATCTACCAAAACGTATCAAATCACTATTTTGTGATAGCTAAATCAAGCTATATATACCGCTATAGACTTTTAAGTCTATAAAAATTAATAAATATCCTAACTCGATTTTTAAATTTTTCGAAGATTTCGAACAAAATTTTTTATATAAAATTGTACGAATCACTCAATTTTAAGCAATCTGAAAGCTACTGAAGTGTCTTTTTTAAGTTAAGAACTGATTAGATTTTTTGTAAGTAATTTTGTTTAATTTTTTTTCGAAAAATTTTGAAATTTATCGAAACGTATCGAATCATTATTTTACGATATTCAGATCAACATCTTTTGAAAGCGGTAGATCCTTCAGACTCTAACACACAGGCGAAAACACACACACATATATGACATCATGTAGAATAAAGTTAAAATCTTCTACCAGCAACTCAAAACGTCCTATTGCGATAAAAATTCGTTATTCGAAAACTGGCGTAAGATCGGTATTTAGTTTAGCAGGAAGTTAAAAAGAAATTAGAATAGTAAAACTTAGGCATTTTTTTTATGTAACAGAAATTCTCTTTAATAAATCTTTAATCTTTCTTTTTATTTTTTTTAGTTTAAAAATAATTGAGATTTACGATCCCTGTTATAAACAGATGTTGCTCACGACATTTGCAAACTCTGAAATTTTCTTAGGTGACTTTTTCGTTTTATTTTCAGTTTAGAAAAAATTAATATGCTATCAACTTACTACAGGTTCCTTCCCCATGCCTTCGGCTATACTCCGGTGTCTCGAGGCCTTGCTGCAAGAGCATCATAAGTCAAAAAATTTAATTTTTATTATTTGATATTGCAGAATAAATCATCAGGCCCTGGTTTTTATTGTATAAACATTTGTTCAAAAAATCTTTGATAGTCTCTTTAGAGGTTAAAATACTACCGAAAATACAATGACTACACAACATCTACATACATATTTTGGTTTATTAATGCCGGATGTCTCTTGAGGTTGTTTCAGACTATAATACAAGTATTAATACTTTTTTTTGAAAATAAATGTTGAGTTGTTATTGTTTTCTTGAAATTTTTTAAACAAATATAAAATCAGGGATGAATTTTCGTCAAAAGTATTAATACTTGTATTATAGTCTGAAACAGCCTTTAAGAAGATGCTGAGATTTTCTTAACTAGAGTACGGAGGCATAGAGGTGCACTATGCAAAATTGTGACTAAGCTGGCATACGAGTATTAATCAACTGGTCGGTATTCCATTGTATTCTTGCAAATTACAAATACAGCAGATGCTCTTCACAATGTGGTAGACTAAATTGTCAAACTTATATTCTGTAACAGCAGTATTTTTTTACTTATAACACTTTTGCATTAAAGGTTGGTTCAAGCATAATGCAACTACGTCTGTTAAGACTTGACAATCTATTACCTTTACCCTCAGTCTATGCTGTTCATACTATACAAGTTGTACTGTTTGTACTTAAATTCTTTATCTTATAAAAACACACTTGGAAGTAAAAAAAAGTAAAACGGAAACGACACAAAGAAGCATCCTTAAAGCAAACAAGAAAAAAATCCAACGTCTAAAAAAACAAGTAGTTTATAAGTTTTCCCTTTTTTTTGTATTTTTTAACCGAGTTTGCTTAAAGTTCAGCACACTTTGTGCATTTAAAACAAAGTAAATAATACTTTTAAACCAAAAAGAAAAAGAAAAAGGAAAGAAAAAAGCCAGCATCATTTGCTAAATGAAAGAAACAAAAGAAAAATCTCCAGTGTTTTGATAAAAAAGTTACTATTGCAACTTATTACTTGGAATTTAAAATTTCTCGTTTAATAAAAACCAAAGCCTGCGGCTAATAAAAGTAATCAAGTCTGCTCTCGCTCTTGCAAACATTTAGCCACATCAGCAGCACGAGCGATTTCTGGGTTTTTTTTAAATAGAAAACTAGGCTTTTATGTATTCTGTAAGGCCACAAAGGAACTACAAGTAAAACGAAAAAACAAGGAAGCCAACAGACAGTGAAAAAGTAGCGGGGCCTGAGCTGAAGGTAAAATAAACTAAATGTTGCTTAACAAAAATTTCATGCATGTAAGTGAACTGAAAATAGCACAAAGGAGATCAAGAATCATTAGCAGACACAACAGGTCATTAGATGTGAACATAAAGACCTTAAATTCAAGAAATTCACGTATTAAACATTTAAAAAGTTTTTAAAAGTCATATTATCACATTCAAAGGCCAGTATGTAATATTGATAAAATATATTTTAACATAAGGAACTTAAGTTTATGTGGGTTTCACAAATTATAAATTTAAAACGCTTCTCACTCTTACCTCAACTATTACAGACGAAAGTTTATAATAATGTTTTTACTTTAATTATATTTCCTCGATATTGCTGAAGAAAAAAAATTTTGTTTTTAGTTTTTTAGGCAGAAGATATCTACTCACGCCCAGAACGGCCCACAAAAAAATCCTTAAAGCTATTCTTGTTCATGCATGCTTTCAAATCAGTACCCTTTAAATATCTATATATATATACAATCGTAGAGTGTGTCTAATCGTAACGCATTATCTCTGGAATTATATGATCTATAGAGCTGAAATTTTCAACACTCATTCGGGTTGATACCCGAAAGGTTTTCGTTTTGTTTTTGACCCCAAAAATTATCATTGGATAGAGAAATTTGTAGTTAAAAAGATGTTTGAGGGGAAGACAACGTTTGCCGGACTTTATTTTCTATTTTTTTAAAACGTACTAAAAATTAAGTCTCAAAAAAAAAAAAAAATGTTAAAAACGGAGCTCCTAAAATAGTACCTATAAAATATGTACAAAAAGTACCTTTTAAAAAAGTAAATTTGAAAAAATGTACCTTTGAAAAAAGTACCTTTAAAGAAAAGAACCTTTTTAAAAAGCATCTTTTGGAAAAGTACCTTTGAAAAAAGTACCTTTTGAAAAAGTACCTTCTAAAAAAGTAACTTTTGATAGTCTACCTTTTTAAAGTAGTACCTATTAAAATAGTACCTTTTAAAAAAGTACCTTTTAAAAAAGTACCTTTTAAAAAAGTACCTTTTAAAAAAGTATATTTTAAAAAGTACCTTTTTAAAAACTATCTTTTAAAAAAGTACCTTTTAAGTAAGTGCGATTTAAATAGTACCTTTTAAAAAAGTGCCTTTTAAACGCGTACTTTTTAAAAAAGTACCTTTTAATTAAGTATCTTTTAAAAATGTTCCCTTGAGAAAAGTACTTTTAAAAAAACTAAGTTTTAAAAGAGAACTTTTTAAAAAGTTTTTTTTTTTAAAAGTACATATTAAAAAAGTACCTTCTGAAAAACTGTATTTTAAAAAGGTACCTTTTAATAAAGTACTTTATAAATATCACCTTTTAGAAAAGTATCCCTTAACAAATTACGTTATAAGCAGTACCTTTTAAAAACGTGATTTTTAAAAAAGTAACTTTTAAAACATAATTTTTAAGAAAAGTACCTTTTGAAAAAGTTCCTTTAAAAAAATACCTTTTAAAATAGTTCTTTTTTAACAAGTTCCTTTTATAAAAGTACCTTTTAAAAAAGTTCATTTTAAAGAAGTACCTTTTAAAGAAGTTTTTTTAAATAGCCTTTTTTAAAAAAGTACCTTTAAGAAAGTACTTTTTTTAAATAGTTCATTTTAATTTTCTTAAAAAGGTACCTTTACTTTAAAAAAAAGAAGAGAAGTAATTTTCTTACTAAAACAAACAAAACCAAACAACAAATTCTTCCTTTAACTTCCATTATCCTTTATTCGTAAGCGTCATAATTTACAATCTGTCGAAATGTCGTTGTATATTTTTCCTCTTCTTTAATTTTCTTTTTAATTAATTCTTAACAAATTTTACCACATTTTAGTATAACTTTCTTATTCTTTTGCGTTTCTTACTGCCGTTGCTACTGTGGGTGGCAGTCGCTGTGGCTGTAATTCTAGTTGTCTTAATAAACAATAGCAGTCGGTGCTAATGAACAACGCTTCAAGAGAGAACAATAAATAAAGGAACAGCAACAGCAACAACAATACAACAACATATTTTATTAAACAACAGCTCTAGATAAAACAACAACAGAAAGTGGGTTAAATGAAAAGCTATTTTGTGATTAACAATTGAATACTTTACAGGCGGGAGGAGTGTATGAAAGTAAGGGTGCGTCTGTATATGTATGTGAAGGGGCTTTTAAAGAATTCCATCGTATAATAAAATAGCGGTAAGATGGAGTGTTTTTCTACTAACATTTTCCTCTGACGTAATTTTTGTTTTGATGCAGTTTTTCTATGGTTTTGTAAAGTACTGATGATAACTTGTTTTCGCCTAAAACCCTTGCAATTTATACAGACGAATTAAAGTGGGGTTTTATTGAATAATTTTCTCTGCTTACATCCTTCTTTTAAATTTTTCTTTACCATACCAATCTACTTGGCCAGAGATAAGTTGCCTACATCAGCTATAAAACATAAATTTTAAGTGAAATGGAATACGAGAAATGGTTTTATTTTGAATAGAATTATTGGTTTAGTGAACAATTAAATTAAAAAGTAGTTAAATTTTTGTCAGATCTGCGTTTTAGTTCACTGAACTGTGCTGCAGTACAAGTACACTACAAATCGTAATTCAATGTAATATTTACAATGATACAGTGCATTACAGGAGATGAGGTACAGTTCACGTTTTTGTCACTCAAAAAGAAAAAACCTATAAAGGAAAACAATAACACAAAGAGTTTCGAATAAGTGGCTATTCTATTTTTTTAATTTA
This sequence comes from Tachina fera, assembly GCA_905220375.1. NCBI lineage: Eukaryota > Metazoa > Arthropoda > Insecta > Diptera > Tachinidae > Tachina > Tachina fera. Next base: position 187,320,271 of record LR999963.1, read on the forward strand.
TATTTAAGTAATGATTTTCAATTTCTACTATCACATTCATTTAAATATCTGCATGTCTGCAGCAGCTGTGGTAAATCTATCAGAAGACTTTTCCAAAAATAAAAATTAAATTCAGGAAATCTTTTAAGTCTTCAATAGAATTTTTTTTGGTAATAATCAATAATGCATTAAGGCTTTAGGAGACCATTCAACTGGATATTGAGAGCCCAAAATAAACTAATCATCATCACATTCTTTTAGAAGCCACTAAAAAGGACCAAAAGTTTTTCATTTCATAGAAATAACTACAGGAATGTTTTTCTATTATTCTCTAAAAAAAATCCATAAACTTTTTCAATTCCTTTTCTTTTGCAAATAGTTGAAGAACAACAAGGAAATTGTAAAAGAGGAAACCTTTATTGAATAATATAAATAAACTAAATAGAAAAAAATATACATAAGAAAAGGAAGACATTAAACAGCAAGGAAACAAAAGGATTAACAGCAAAAAATAAAGGGAAGTTTTTCATAAGTTGTTTTTGTCCTACACCGAAAACAAATGTTTGCTGCAATCAACTCTTTTAATAAAAATAAGTAAAAAATTAATTAAATTTTTCATAGAGTCAATTAAAGTTTTTAATTCATTAAATTTTAAGCAAACATTTCATTTACTCAATTATACTTTTAATTGACAAAAAATATATAAAATCAATTAAATTTAAAAAGAAAAAGTTTATTCAACTCAATTGAATTCTTAATTAAATTTTTAATCAGTTAAGCTTTTAAAAAAGATTTTATTATTTAACTGACTTTATTATATTTTTAATAAATTTTATTTTCAAACAACAGTTTTCCATTACACTTTTCATCAATAAAATTGTTAAGCAAAACTTTAACTGATTCAATTAAGTTTTTATTCAGTTTTTTTTTTGAAACGAAAGTCTTATTAATTTAATTAATCTTTTAATTACACTTTTCATCAATAAAGTTTTTAAACAATAGTTTTATTGACACAAGTAAATTTTTAATTTAAATTTTTTTTGCAGAACTTTAGCGGACTATCTTGCACTTGAAATCAACTTAAAATCAGTTAATTTTTTAAAACAAAACTTTAATTGATTTAAATAAATTTTTAATTGATTTTTTACCTTTTTTCGTTATGGAAGTTAATTGTTGAAAAACTATTTTCAGTGTACAATTCAACTCAAAAATATTTTTGAATTCTTAAAAAAAGTAATACTTAAAAAAAGAGATTCCGACAAGCACGTAAAATTTTTTTTTAAGAAAAAGAAGCCTAATCGTCGCTTTCGATAACGAGCTGATTCGATCACATTTATCAGGGGGCAAATCGCGGCACGAAATATTTCAATAGAATTTATATGGAAATATTTAGTAATTTCTTTCCATAATGTGTGCCGTGATTTGACAGTTTGAGATTATGGCATTCGCTATCGAATAATATAACAATATGTTTGGATATCGAATGCTATAGTCTCAAACTTAATAAGCGTATTCAAATCAGTTGGTTATCGAAAGCAGCGATTGTTTAAAAAAAAATGCGAATGTCGGAATGTGACTTTTTATGTATAAAAAAATATTTTTAACCCCAAGAATGGGGGAAAATTGCGGTTCGATACAATTCAAAATTTTGAAATATTTCCTTACAAAATCTATTGAAATACTTCGTAATTTCGTTCCATAGCGACTGCCGCAATTTGCCCCCTGCTTTTGAACTAAAGCAACGTATACACACAGAAAAAAGTTATACGAATAATTTTTTAATATAAATTAAAATTTCATTAAATCAAATATAAAATTCATTGAATTTTTACCAGTAAACAATTTAATATTTCAAATAAGTTTTTCTACTCAAAGTAATTGAATTAATTAATTTTTTTATTGAAAAAATGAACTAGTGAAAAATTTTTTCTGTGTATGAATATGAATCCTGTTGGAACTTTTAAGTCTTCACTTAAATAAAATAAAATTTTAATAAGCATGTATACCAGACATACATAATTATTTTTACATAAAATAAAAAAAATACATAAAATGTTCCTTGCAAGTTTCAAGTGTCGCAATGGTTGTTCAAAACTTTTTTTTAATGTTGGTTTGCTTTTAAACATGACTACTAAGGATTTAATCTACAAACAGGTGTGAGCACGTATGTCTTAATGTTTTACTGTGCTTCTCATATGCTTGTTAAAATTTCTATTATTCTGCACTTGTCGTGAAATTCTATTAAACTTTTCACAGAAATAATTGCTCTTCCCTTTGTCTCTGTCTCTTTATTACAGCAATTGTCGTCTGGTTGTGAAGTTAAAGTGTTTTTGTGCTGTGAGAGTGCTGAATATTTCTTGTTAAACCCTTTGTTTTGTGCGGTTATTTTTTCTTTAAAAGAAAAAATCATTTGCTAATAACAATATGAAAATCTCTATCTAATGTTTTATAATTTAATGTTTTTCATTAGCATTGAAGCGCGAATTTTTTTGTGGCTTTTGTCTGCAAGCTGTTTCCGTTAAACGTACCCATCACCTGCTTATATTTATTTATCTATATATGTATATAGTCCTGTATGCTTAAGTTTAAATAAAAGCTATACTGCTGTCACTGCTACTGTTCATTTCCCTTTTCCCATGCTTCTCATACTACGCTTGAAGCCTGAACAATACACCACAAAAAGTAAAAGGAAATGATTTAACATACTAATACAATGTGTGTAGGAAATTTTTATTCTTTTTATATTGCAACTACATATGTGAGTAGCGTTTGTTGTTAATAAATGTGCTAGAAAAAAATATATAACAAAGAAAAAGAGGGACAGAGAGTAAAATTGTTTAAATATGTGAGGTGATGTCTTTTAGGGCCATGATTTCACATATTTTAACAGCTGACGCTTACACAAGAGAGTCACTTAACAAACATACATGAAATAAACTACAACACACAATAGAATAAAATACAATGCACGTCATACATGGTACAATAAACTTACAAACAATCACACACTCACTCGCACGAACATGTACCCAGTTAACGTGACTGTTGAGAGAGAAAAATCGAAGACTTTAATTGTCCATCAGAATCTAGTAGAAATTAATATACATATGTCTCTAAAATTTAACATTACAGTCATGTTGTCAATTTTTCCCTATTTGGTGCAAGAGCATGACTACCTCCCATATATCCTTTTTCCCAACAAATGAATTTTGGTTTTATTTATATGTATCTAGATTGTCCTGAAAACTAATAGCTATTTCTAAAATTATGGGACTTAGCTCTGTTATGAATTTTCCGTTATTCGGTGCAAGGACAAGACTACCTCCAATGTATCCTTTTTCTCAAAAACAAAATTTTATCTCCATTTATTATTAGAATTCACTCAAAATTGGTAAATGGTTGCAGAATTGTAAGTTTTAGCGCTGTTAAAAGCTTGGTTTCATTCGGTTTAAAAATATGGCTACTTGGCATATATCCTTTTTCTCAAAAATTGAATTTTGGCTGCATTTATGTCTAGATTGGTCTGAAAACTAATAACTTTTTCTAAGTTTATGCAATTTAGCTCTGTTATAAATTTTCCGTTATTCGGTGCAAGGACAAGACTACCTCCCATATATCCTTTTTCTCAAAAATGAATTTTTAGCTGCACTTATTATTAGAAAGCACTCAAAATTAATAAAGGTTTGCATAATTGTGAGTTTAAGCTCTGTTAAAAGTTTGGTTTTATTCAGCTAAAGAATATGGCTAGCTCTCATATATCCTTTTTTTACCAAACAATATTTGGCTGCATTTATGGCTGCAAAACACTAAAAATAAATAAGTATTTTTAAAACTACACGCTTTTGCTCAGGCGTAAATTATATTACATTCAATTAAAGGACATGACTACTTCGAATGTATCCTTTTTGACAAAAACTGTATTTTAGCTTTATATATGATTAGAATGCATTGAAAATTAATAAGTATCTCCTAAGTCACGCCTTTTAGCAATGGTGTAAATTTTGTTGCATTAGATGCAAGGATTTAGCCACCTTCCACATGAAATTTTTTTCAAAAATTAAATTTTAGCTACATTTATTATTACAATGTACTCAAAATTAGTAAAAGTTTGTAGAACTATGCGTTTAAGTTTTGTTGTTAGTTTGATATCATACGGTGCAAGGATTCGACTACCTCCCATATATATTTTTTCTCAAACAAAAAATTTTAGCTGCATTTGTTATTAGAATACAGTAAAAATTAACAAATATTTGCAAACTTATGCTCCGAAGAAAATTATATTTCATTAGACGAAAGGACATGACTACCTCTCATATATCCTTTTACTCAAAAAATTAATTTTGCTGCATTTAGTGTTAGACTGCAATAAAAAACTAATACTCATTACTAGAATTATCCACTTAAGATCTTTTGTAATTTTTTTTCCATTTAATGCAAGGATATGGCTACCTCTCATATATCCTTTGTGTAAGAAACTAATGGAGTAATGCATTTATGATTAAAATGCTTTCAAAATTAATAAATATTACCAGAATTTTGCGCACTAAATCAGTTGTTAACTTTGTGTCATTCGGTGCAAGGACATGTCTACCTCCCATACATCCTTTTTCTTGAAAACTAGATTTTAGCGGCATTTATGGTCATACAGAGCTAAAATCTAATAAAAATATCTAATACCACACATCTTATCTCTGTTGTAAATTTTGTGGAATTCGGTGAAAGGACTTGACTACCTCCCATATATCCTTTTTCTCAAAAAGAAAAAATTGAACGATATTTACGACCATTCAGGGTTAAAATGTTATAAATATATCCTAAACTATCCATTTTAGCTATGTTGCAAATCTTGTGCCATTCGGTGCAAGGACATGACTACTTCTCATATAATCTTTTTCTTAAAAACTAAAATTTAGCTGCATTTTTGGCTAGCCTTCACTGAAAATTAGTATATACTTAAAAAACTAAGCTAGTTAGCTATATGGGTAATTTTGTGTCATTCGGTGCAAGGACATGAATTCCTCCCATATATCCTTTTTTAGAAAAATAAATTTCACCTTTATTTATAATCAGCAGGCACTAATAATCAATAAAAAATTATGGATAAAATTTTAATGGGAAACTAACCCTACAAGGACATGACTACACATCCCTTATATTGAAAAAGAAATTATATTTTAAAAAGTCATGTATACAAAAAAATGTTTGCTGGGTACGTAAACTTTTATACAAACATGATTTCTATTAATTTATTTGCTTACATTAAGCACACACAATTAAATAAACATGTCTGTACATCAGTATAATTATATGTAGATGCATCAAAGATTATTACAGTTGGGCAGACACACACATATAGGCAAGGACTGGCAACTATGATTTGGTGTATCAACAGTACAGTTTGCTCAAATGTCAATAAATTTTCTCAATTATCTGAGAATATTCTTAAAAACATTTTAAATTATGAAACAGAATAATATTGAAGCTTCCAGCAAAAGATTCTCATAGAGAAAAGAGATCTACAATTAAAATCGAGGGCAGTAACTTCAAGAATTATCACTGAATTTTGTTTTTACATTTTTGTAGAACTTCAAATAATTTCTCGTTAATTAGTAGGAGGAATTTGTTTAATTTAATTGCTGTTGATTAAGCACGTCCAGATGCATTTCGTTGCTGCTCAAGTATGAGTATCAGTTTAAAAAAATCTTTATTTATTCAGTAGTAACGAAATACATACAGACGTGCTTAAGTAACAAAAAGTGAACTTTTTAAATTTATTTTCAGTTTGACACGTGTTAAATAAAAATAAAATAAAATAAAATAGAAATAAATATTTAAATATACATAAATAACAAAACCAATCGCCTAATAACATGGTTTTCTCTAAAATCCACAATTTCTTTATTAATAAATAAATTGAATAAAATGAAGTTCCTAAAAATATTCTTCTTTCTCTTTTAGGGGATTTCGACATAAATGAAAAAATCTGCTGAAGGCTTTCAATTTGTGCAAACCGTTCAAACGGATTAAGGAGGTTATACTGTAAGTTGAAAATCTCAAATAAATTTAATATGCAATACCTTTAGAACTTAAAATTTATTTTAAAAAAAGCATATAAACCTTTTAAGATTGATTTAATTTTAGCAAGAGCTTTACAAGAAAAGATAGACCAGTAGCATGAAGTAACCACCATACTTGCCAAATATTAAATCAATCTTATATAAGATATTCAAAATAAAATGGAGAATAATAATATGATACGCATGGCATATTTATTGGCTTCTCACAACATTTTATTCAAGGAATATTTTCGTGCGGTTACGCTTACGTGTCTGCTGCTTTATTTTGCCAAAAGAAAAAGGAAACCATATCAAATAGAGAGGTTGGCATGTGTTGTGAAATTTCCTTAGCCAAATTATGGTTTATTACGCATGAGTTGCTATATTTCTGTTAAGAAACCTTGAACATAAGGACGATGTGAATTTGCAATGCGGCAATTATAAAAAAAGGAAGGAAAACATCAAAAAGGATGATGAGCCTGATTTGAATCGAAAAAAAAGTATTAAAGAAAACTAGCAGACCAAAAAAAGGACTTTATATATATTACAGGCCTTTTTTTGCAAAGTATATAAGCTTTTTTATTTTAATAGAAAATTAAACTAAATAATATAATCATATACAGTGCAAACCCCTGTTGACCTTCTACCAACTAAACCATTGGAATATGTTCCTGCAAAGAGTTGATGTCGGTACAAAGCAAGTGTTAGTAAATTTTTTGTAAAAATAATGAATTTTTGTTTAAAAACTGTTGTATTGAAAAAACCAGAAATGAGATGATATTTTCTCCATGACAAATGGTTATAATGAAAGACAGATTGTAGCAAACTTTATGCTTTCGTGAGTATAAAATCTAACAACCACCACCTAGAAATTTTTAAGACGAATTTAAATAAAAAATTGGGGTATTGCGTAAAAGGAAAATTTTTGCAAAAATAATATTGTGAAGAAAAATAGTTTTTCCGGACAACATCGGTGAAAAGAATAATATACAAAGCTCATTTTTACTTGAATATAATTACTGAAGTTTAGTTAGTAAACAATAAAACTTACAAACATACCCATGAACGTGTCTGCTGATACTCGTAGAAAAATCGGAGACTTCAACCATTTGTCCATCAGAATGTAGTAAAAATTAAAAAATGTTATTAAAATTTAACACAACACTCATGTTGTAAATTTTTCCCTATTTGGTGCAAGGATATGACTACCTCTAATATATCCTTTTTCCCAAAAGCAAAGTTTTAGCTGAATTTATTACTAGAATGTGCTCAAAACTAGTAAAAATATCCAAAACTATGAGTTTAAGCTATATTTTTAAATTTGCTTCATTCCGTGCAAGCACAGGACAGCCTCCCATATATCCTTTTTCTCAAAAACTAAATGTGTGCTGCATGATTATGATTAGAGTGAATTTAAAGTGATTAGATATCTCCTGAATCGCGCGTTTTAGCTCTGTTGTAAATTTATTTTATTGAATTTTATTTATATCCTTTTTTCAAAAATGAAATTTTATCTGCATTTATTATTAGAATGCAGTCAAAATTGGTAAAGGGTTGCATAATTGTGAGCTCATGCTCTGTTAAAAGTTTGGTTTCATTCGGCTCAAGGATATGATTAACTTCCATATATCCTTTATTCACAAATCAGCTTTAGTTGCATTTATGGCTACAATGCACTAAAAATTAATATATATTTCTAACGTTTCGGCGTAAATTATATTACATTCAATGAAAGGACATGACTAACTCGAATGCATCCTTTCTTACAAACTCTGGAATTTAGCTGCATTTATGATTAGAATGCATTTAAAATTCATAAATATCTTCTAAATCACTTATTTTAGCAATAGTGTAAATAATGTTTCATTAAATTCAAGGATTTTGCCACCTTTCATAAATTTTTTTTCTCAAAAACGAATTTTTAGCTGCATTTATTATTATAATGTACTCAAAATGTATAAAAACTTAGAGAATTGTGCGCTTAAGCTCTACTGCAAGTTTGGTTTCATTCGGTGCAAGGATATGACTAACTCCCATATATCCTTTTTTTAAACAAAAAATTTAAGCTGCATTTGTTATTAGAGTGCACTAAAAATTAACAAATATTTAAAAAATTATGCGTTATGGCCCCGAAGTAAACTATATTTCATTCGATGAAAGGACATGACTACCTCTCATATATCCTTTTTGTCAAAAGGTAAATTTTAGCTACATTTATGATTAGAATGCATTCAAACTTTATATTTATTTTTAATATTTCCAGAATGGCATGTTTCATGGGTATGAACTCTAACGACCAACACCTAGAAATTTTTAAGACAATTTTTTTAAAAATTGGGAGATTGCGCTACAGAAAAATTTTAGCAAAAAAAATTTTGTCAGGAAAAATAGTTTGTCCGGACATCATGGGTGAAAATAATAATATACAATGCTCTTTTTTACTTAAAATTTTTTTTTTAAATTTAGTAAACAAATTAGAAAACAAGTATTAATAGAAATATTCTTATAGTGCTATGCAATATCCTTAATGGTCCTTCGAAATAAAAAATAATAAGAGAAACCTAAAGATGATTTTAAAATACCTGTCGTATGATACTCATTTTGATATAGTGCGCAGACTTTTTAATTTTTTTTTTACAAAATGGCTTCTGATGACCGCTATATTGAATTTCAACAAGTGGTATATCCTTCCTTGACACTCCTGGGATTAAGACAAATAAATTGATGTAAAAATCATCAAAATCCGTCAACGCGTGGGGTTTATATGGTGCCGCAAAGGCACCATACAGGTATACATACATCAAAGCTGCCCACAGAGAGAAAACCGAGAGAAATGTATAAGCGTATTTGTATTAATTTGTTTAAAAACCGGATTGATGTTCGGCACTCTGGCGCTTCTCTGGGCAGCTAAGACATACATAGACCGATAAACACAATATCATTCCTTGCGGGGTCGGGTACTAAGTTTTTCAATAGAATTTCTTAACGCTTGAGAACTACGCATTTAGTGCTGATTTGGAAGCAATGAATATGCCATTCCTCCAAAGCAACTTGACTTGCTTTTGCTGTTTTTTCTTCTTGAGAAACTTCTTTTTTACGCAATTATTTAATTCCAAGTTCTGTTAAATTTTGTCAGCTCTTTGCTGCATCATCTTATTTTGCTTTTGTTTTAACTTCCTCCAATTAAAACTCCATGACATGTCAGAAACTAAAAACTTTGCAAAAGCAAAGCAATTACAAGCCAAAGGAGCTTATTTACAACATAAAAAACCACTTACTACTTAACGTGCCACAAAGGTGTTTTTGGCTGTGTTTGTTATTTAATTGCTGTAATACTCGTATTGCATCTATTTAAAATCTCTTTTTGCTGGCATGCCTTTTCAACTGGAGTACGTTTTTTTTTTGGCAAAAATTAAAATTTAAGCAAGCAGCAACATTATTAAGGGCAACATAAAAGCTTTATTTCAACACAAACATGAAGACAAACAAAAACTCTGCCATATATAAAGACAAAAAAAATACAAACTAAAGATATCAAAAGAATTATTACGAAAGATGCATATGCTGCTAAATGTTAATTGTTCCAAAATACACACACACGCACATACACACGCTAACAAAGGACTCAGCCATTGCTTAGCCTGCACCCAGCTGAGAGCTATAGAAATCGTTTTATAAAAAAATATCTGTTATTTAACAATGGCCTGCACAAATAGAAAGCGAGGAGCCTGAGTTATGAACATTAAGTTGCTGTGCACACTAGTCACGTGATACATTTGTCATGCACACATGAGCACAGCGGTGAGCTAAAGAATTTGAAAAGAATAGAAATGGCAGCAACTTTAACTGATAACAAAAAAAAATAATGTTTGTGTTTAGAGAAAGATTTTACAAAATGTGTACTTGAATATAAAAACTATAAATTGTTTATTTGCATGACTTTAATACAATGACATACAACATGACACAAGCACTCACTCAAATGCACGCACCACAGCATTCATAGTGAATTTTTACTAGAACGTGTGTGCTTGCACTTCAATGAACTTTTGAACTTGCATAAAGAATCTTTTGGAAAATGGAAATGTGTATTTCTAAGAACAAGAAAAAAAATATGTTTGACTGTTCTGCACTTTGTGGCTGAACAGAAGTTTTTAAGCTGACAATTTGTGTAAATAGAATCAGAAGAAATTGTGTAACATATTTCAACTGCAGCTTTTGATTTTAATTTTTAGAAAATTTAATTTTACACAGTAACAAATAAAACAAACAAAAAACTAATTAAAAGTTTTTACAAAAAACTTAAATTGATAGAATTAAATTTGTTATTTAGTTAAAAAAATCCAGAAAAATTCCGAAAAAGGCACTTTTCCGAAAAAGTACCTTAAAAATTATTTTTATTATCTTGAAAAAACTAATTAAAAAAAACTTTTGTGGAAAGTTACTTTTTCAAAAGGGCACTTTTCTCTAAAAGTACTTTCCCAATAATATTTTTTCAAAAAACTCTTCCTTAAAAAACGTACCATTCAAATAATCTCTTCAGAAAACGAACTTTTTAAATAAGTCTAAAAAATCTCTCTTCTTACTATATTTTTTTTTTTCAAGAAAGTATTTATACAAAAAATTTAATTTTTAAAGGTACTTTTCTAAAAAAAAATTTATAAAAGTTACTTATTATAAAAGTTACTTTTTTTAATTGTACTTTTTTATAAATAGTACTTTTTTATAAAAAGTACTTTTTTATAAAAGGTTTCTTTTCATAAAAAGTACTTTTTTATAAAAGGTACTTTTAGTAGGAGGTACTTTTTTATAAAAGGTACTTTTTTGTAAGAGGTACTTTTTCATAAAAGGTTCTTTATTATAAAAGGTCCTTTTTTACAAAAGGTACTTATATAAGAGGAAAATTTTTGTAAAAGGGTCTCTTCTATATAAAGAACTTTTTTATAGAAGGTACTTTTTACAAAAGGTATTTTTTCATAAATAGAACTTTTTTATAAAAGGTTCTTTTTGATAAAAGTTACTTTTTTGTAATTATAAGAAACCTTTTTAATGAACTGTACTTTTTTAAGTATTTTTTATAATGAGTACTTTTTAAGAAAATGTACTTTTTTATTAAAGGTACTTTTTTTTAATTTACTTTTTACTTTTACTTTACTACTTTTTTATAAAATATATTTTTTATAAAAGGTAATTTTTTATAAAAGGTACTATTTTATAAAAGGTAGCTTTTTATAAAAGGTACTGTTTTATATAAGGTATTTTTTTTTAAAGTTGCTTTTTAAAAGGTACAAGTACAAGGTAAAAGGTATTTTTTTATACAAGGTACATTTATGTATATAAGAGGTACTTTTTTATAAAGGGTATTCTTTTATAAATCTTACTTCTTATAGAATGTACTTTTTTATAAAAGGAACTTTTCATATAAGGTACTTTTTTATTAAAGGTACTTTTTTTAAATTTACATTTTACTTTTATTTTACTACTTTTTTATAAAATATATTTTTTATAAAAGGTACTTTTTTATAAAATATATTTTTTATAAAAGATACTTTTTTATAAAAGGTACTATTTTATAAAAGGCACTTTTTTTAAAGTTGCTTTTTTAAAGGTACAAGTAAAAGGTAAAAGGTATTTTTTTATAAAAGGTACATTTATGTATAATAATCTTACTTCTTATAGAATGTACTTTTTATAAAAGGTTCTTTTTCTTTCTTTTTTCTTTTTTATATAAAGTACTTTTTATAAAAGGTAATTTTTTTAAAAGGTACTATTATATAAGTACTTTTTTAAGAGTACTTTTTTATAAAAGTCCTTTTTTTAAAGTAATTTTTTATATAAGGTTCTTTTTTATAAAAGGAACTTTTTTATAAAAGGAACTTTTTTATAAAAGTTACTTTTTCATAAAAAGTACTTTTTTACAAAGCGCGCTTTTTTATAAAAGTCTCATTTTTATAAAAATGTACGTTTTTATAAAAAGTACTTTTAAAAAATCAATTTTTTCAAAAATGTGTTCTTATGAAGCAAAAATTTTAAAAATAATTTGGCAAAAAGTTATCACACACTTCGGTAAATTACTTTTATTCCTTTTATAAAAAAAGTATTTTTTCAAAAAACTATATTTTTTGAACAAAAATCGAGTATGTACCGTTATTTTTTCTTATTTCCCCAATCTCTGCCCCCGAGAAACAGAGACTTTATTCAAAAAAAAACTGCTGCGTTTAAAGCACAAGTTGCAAAAGTGGCACTAGAGTGCCGAACATCAATCGGCTTTTTATAAAAATGTATTGGAGTATATACATTTCTCTCAGTGGCCAGCATTGGTCTTAAAAGTAACTAAGTAAAATATTTTTTAAATTAAAAAAAAAATCTAAAGCATTTTTTCTTTAAAACGACAACTAAAAAAAATTGCATACTGAGGTTTCCCCAGGTAAACGTATGATCAACTTTGGTTCTTCACATACAAATTGAACAAAATTTTTATCATTAATCGAAGAACGTAATTTACACATGCTTTGCTTCAATCAAATTTCTCCTACTCACGCACACACAAGCATACAGTCATGCTTTTTTTGCACACTGATATGCAACATGCAAATGTTTCATGTTGCATGAACAGGATTTACTTTGAATTTCATTTATTTTTATTTTCCTTTACCAAGTCGCATTATTAAGGTTGCTTGTTCGTTTGCTTTTTATTACAAATTCTTTGTATGTGTCGAGCGAGTTCATGTAAAGTTTAGTTAGTTGGGGTTATGCAGCCCAAGATTTGATGGATGTATGTATGTACGTGTGAGTTACTTCTGCAGATTTTTTTTTTCTGAAATACTCTCTGCTGTTCTGAGAGTTTTCAGTTCACTGAAGTTAAGCATGAAATGAAGATAATGCTTGCATACATTTGGGTGGCTTAGCATGACTGTTGCTTAGCTTAACATACATACATGCATAAATAAGTACATTCAAACGTATGTATGTATGTATGTACATATGTTCTCAAGCATACATGCACGTTCATCATGAGTTGACTGTGGCAAATGAGCAGGAAGTGGAAATTGGGAATATAGTTTATTTCTAATATACAAGACATTTGAAAACAGTTGCAAGTAATCAGCTAAACTAAAGTTACGGTGAAAAGAAGAAAAAAAATTATTACCAAATACTTGCTTACAGTTTTCTAAAAAGGGAAAATAGCAGAGCAAAATTCTACTTTGGCTTTTTTTTCTCTCTAGGAAAAAGTTTCATTTTAATATTGAGTGAAATTTAGGGTGAGAGTTGTTCTGGGATTTGTTTAGAAAAAAAATATTGAAAAATAGAAAGTTTGCTGCTGCTAGTCATTACTCGTTTATAAATTGTTTCATGTGGGCTTAAGCAAACATTCCACTTGCCCTCTTCCTGCCAAATATCCTCCCCCTTCCCCATAAAATGAAAATTCAAATATTGTTACGATTTTCTATGGATTTAAGTTAATTTTTTTTAATGTTTTCTTTTTTTTTCAAACAAAAAATGTACATGTTTTGAATCTCAATTTATAATGGCAAGCGTGTGTGCAGCAAGCAGTACTTTTCCTAAATGAAATATTTGCAAAATACTTTAAAGTTTTTTTATCTACTTTCTCTAGCATTTTATCTATCTTCAGTTGTTGGTTGTAAAACATTTATGTAAAAGTATTTGTAAAATTCGATTATTAGTGGATTAATATCGCAAAACTGAGTTAAATTTATGTAAATCAAATAACTTTGTTATACCGGGCCAAGGAGGGAGGAGGGTGGAAGGAAGGGAAAGAAAAGAGTAGAGCAGAGTGTGTTATGTAAGGAAGTCATTTAAAGGTTGTCAGATTATAAACTTTTAGCAGGGTAAAAGATATTTGAAATATGAATTTCCTTAATGGTTTATTTAAAATAACTTTGAGCTGCTTTCGATTTATGGAAATTTTTTTTTTTGTATAAAAATATTTTGACAATTTAAAGAAATTTAATAATAATAAAAAATAAGCAGCACAATTTAAATACTTATAAACGTGTATTCTATTCTATTCTATAAATTCTTGCTTTAAATTATATGTAAAAGTTAAGAATTGTTGGAAAATCGATATTACAACTTTAATTTTATTGTTCCTAAATTCTCAAAAGCAAGGATCAAATCTATTTCCTTATTGAAATATTTATTATTGAACAATATGCAATACAAATTCCAATGAAATTTAAAAGTCCCACTGCACAACTTTTAGCAATTAAGACATATTAATTACTCAACAAAGCTAAAAAAAGCCTTTTAGATACACAATGTTAAGTAAATCACTGCTTGAACACCACGAAGTTAACTTTACTGTCATGTCAGACATGTATTTTCAATGTTAAACGCGTAACCTTAAGAGCTTAAACTTCAACATTGTTTAATAATTATTCCACCTGGAATTTGTTAAGTAATTAGAGTAGTTTGGAAATGGGGGTTGTGGACCTAAGGAGAGTTTTCGTACTTTAACAAAGTTATGTTTGTCTTTCAAAAATTCCCTTAAGAATAAAAAATGCAAACCATTTTACTTAACAATTGATAGCTATTCTACAAAAATACAGCGAAACAAAAGTCATTAGTGTCGTAGGGCTGCTTTTTATAGGCCGCATAAGTAAAAAATATAACAACAAAAATAATTTTGTGAAGCAAAATAAATATAAAATCAGTTAAGTGCGACTTTGACGAAGGGTACATATTGATGCCTTAATATCGATTCCTTAATTGTGCCCTTAATTATGAAAGTGGTCTACGTCATGTGCATTTTGGCTTTGAAATATCAAATAAATCTTTGAAAAACTTAAATAAATATTTAAAAAATATTAACTAAATTTATATAAATCGAGACTAGTGCAACTTCAAATTAAAATGTTGCATAATATAAAAATACTTTTTATTTTCTTCAAATGTAATATACTTAATATCTCGTCCAGAGAAAAATGTGACTTAGACCTTTTTCATAATTAAGGGCACAATTATTTTTTTTGGAAATCGAGATTTTTGCATTTTTCAATACATTGTATATTTTTCTATCGAAATTTTTTTTATATTTCTTGATTTCAAAAAAAAAATCAGTTAGTCGTCGTCCATACAGTGAAACATTTGCTGCACAACATTTGAGTTTGTAAACGAGAGGGGAAAGAGGAATGGCAAAGTGAACTTTTTTTCATGTACACGAAGTTCTTGTTGAGTACGTCATTCTCGCCTCATTCTCATGAAAAATATATGTGAAAATGTATTAATCTGCAAAACAAAAACTTCACAATGCGGACATGAATGCAGTTTCAAAAGAGAAAACCAAAATGTTTTGCAACAAATGTTTCACTGTATGGACTACGACTTAGGACTTTTCTATAATAAGTAAACGAACTTAACCCTTAGTGATTTCATCGTTTCGCTGATTTTTTTTGGTTTCTTTTTTAGTTTAAGCCCTTTTTTTTCCTTTTTTGTTTTGGTAATTTTCTTCGGTTGTGGCATCTTTTTCAGTTTTGGCAATTTTTTTGTGGACACTATTTCGTTTTTTAACGATATTTCTAATTGCAGCGATTAATTTTCAGTTTTTGCGCTTGTTACTGTTTTGGCGATTTTTTTAGTTTTTGCGCTTTTCTTAGTCTTCACTTTTGGTAGGCGTTTATTTTAGTTTTGGTATTTTTTCGTTTTTTGGATATTTATTTTAGTTTTTGCAATTTAGCATTTTTCTTATTCCGACGATTTTTTCGGATTTTGGCGATTTAGTTTAATTTTAACAATTTTTCCGTTATATTTTAGTTTTGGCGTTTTTTATTCTTGTCTAAGTTCTAATGGTTGAATTTCTCCTCCAAACTATACTGCAACCGCCAATTATTTGTTAAAAATATAAAATTTTAAAATATTATTAAACCACAAAATAAAATAAATATCATGTTGCTTAAATTCGAGCTGAGGACTATAGAAAATCATCGCGACAAAGCAAATGCGGATGTAACACTGTCACCATTGATACCACAATCTGCTAAAGGGCAGTCGTCATTATTGTAAATCGTTATCATTATTATTTTAAAATGCAAATTTCATATAAAAGAGCAGCACAAGGCTTGCTAAATGAAACAAAAACTTTAATTTAGTAAAAAAAAAAATAATGCAAACATTTTAAATGCAAAGCGTATTTTTTTGAGTGTCACAACTTTGAGTTGGCATCACTGCTTTATTTGAGCACTGGCTTAATAGCTATTAGTTGCTTTTTGTGTGTAACTTGCAAACATTTTGAATTTAGTTATTGTTAAAGGTCAATATTTATAAAAAAAACTTTCACCAGAGATCATTGCAAGTGCATGAAAGTTTAAAAACAAGTTGCTTAAAATATATGAAAAATTTTAGTTCAAAAGAATCATCAAAAAATATTTAAACTTGCTCGAAATAAGAGCAGATTCTGTACTATATATTATTTAAAAAAAACTTAAAAGCAGATTATGAATTATCAGATTCTATTAATAGTTTACATATGTATGAAACACTTCAAAATCTCTTCTTTTTTTTCTAACATAACTTCTTTAAGTTAAAGTTTAATTTTTTCTCTCCCAATTTCATGTAATTTCCTCTTATATTCTTGCAAAACTTTCCTAAACTATAAAATTACATATTTTTATAATCATTAATGCACATAATTCAACATGATTACGCCATTAAAATGAAAATGAAACCTAAAAGCAGGCAACAAAAATTGTTCTCTAAACCAAAAAACAATGCAAAAATAAACTAAAACGAAAGCACACACAAAACCAAAATAACTGCTAACTTAATGTATTTTTCATAAACAACATTGACTGTGATTACAGCGTATATATTTGCATTTATTTCTTCTTTTTTTTTTGGATAAAAGGAAAATGAATTTTTCAAATTAAGACAGACGATAAAAAAATCTTTAGAGAATAATTGTAGAAAGAAATTAAGCAAGACATAAAATTTTTTATAGATGTTAAAAACTTAAAATAGTTTATTTGTTTGTTGTTGTTGGCAAACGAATCTTTACAATTTAACAATAACGTTTTAAACACAAATGCCAACAAACTGCCACATTTTGCTTATTTTTTCTTCGTTTTAATAAACCCACTCAAAATGGCAGAGCAGAAATATAAAAACACAATGCACAGACATTTTTAAAGGCAATTTCCTACAATTGAAAGCAACTTACAATGGGTTATAAACTTGAAGATTTCCCAAGAAGAATATCCTTTTCTTTGAAACTAAAAAAAACAAACATTAAAATTATTTCTCCTATTACCAGACTTTTTAAAGAAGAAAAGGGCGGAAAGACGATATAAATGCAGCAACTGCAGTATACGGAAAGTAAACCAAATTGGTTGCATTTGTAGGTTTAAGAAAACTTACAACTTTTTGGCCGCAAATAAAAGAAAGATAGAGAAGAAAAAAACCAAACCACAGTTAGAAAAAACAAATTGCTGCATAGTGATACAAACAAACAAAATAAACAAATAACACCAACAACAACAATAACAACATTACCAAGGAAAACCACTCAAGCTGCCAATGCCACAAAACACCACTCACCACTACTGCCATTGCCACCACATCATTTCCTTCTTCTACTTCTTCCAAATTTCTTAGCATGTACTTTAAATGCCCCTTCAAATCCTTTGGAATGGTTGTACATATAAATTTATAAGCATGTGTGTATGTGTGTGTGTGTGTTTGTTTAAGGAAAATATAAAGAAAATTCTAAATTCAAATAATGTTGCTGCTGCCAAACGAAACAAAATGGCAGTGCGATGCCTTGTTGGCTGCCTTAGAAGAAAAAATAAATAAGCTATACAGGCACGCGGCCAACGCTAGCCGACCGAACCAGTCAAGGCAATCTAGACAAACACTTTGGGGAAATGCAAATTCAAACATACGTTTGCTATACAAAAGCAAAGAAACTTGTTAAAGTTATAATAATGCAAACACGAAAAACTGCACAACAGCAAACCTAAAAACACATCTTATCATATTCTCTTCGCATTTATTAGGAATTTATGAAAATATCTTTTTTAAAAAAAAAAACAAACAATAAACACTGAATCACTCTCTCTTGCACAGCACAGCACAGCACATCACAACCATTTGTTTGTTCAAGATCTAATAAATGGAAAACTTAAAATTCCCCAAAGTGCCTGTAAAATCTATTTAAAGTGAAAATAATGGCACAAGCTCAATCCAGCCAATGATTGTAATGGCAAAACTTTCAAAGGCTCAAACATTATAAACGAGGGTATTGCGAAAATATTTTTCGAATTTTAAACGAAAGATCAAAAGTGTATGGGAATAATTTTACTAATAACACTGGGGCTGCTAATAATACTGGAGCTTTTCAAGCACTTACTGCGTCAACTACAAAGCAAATGGCAAGACTGTTCTAAATTTTGAAATAGTAAAATTAAGCTTTCATTACAAAAAAAAAGCTTTCAGCAAGTTGTAATGAACGATGAATCAAAAACAATTCACATATTCCAGTTGCAATAAAAGTTACATACAAATCATATTTAAATTTTAATGAGTAGAGTAAATCTTATTTCATTAATCTTAAAGGGATGAAGGTGAGGTTGGCATAGGCTAATTACAAGCCCGTAGGTACTGGGTTCAATCCCTGTATTTAACAGTCATTAAAAAAATAACAACAGCATGCATTTTTCTGCTGTGCCTTAGTGTCCCTTTGTGTCAGTTGTTGTTGGAAACCATAGTCACTGGTCACTGAACTATACCGACTTCAGCACATACTAATCCTAATGTCACATCAAAGCGTCCTCCTTCATCGGTATTGTGTAGTGGAATCATCGACAAAGTAAAATAACCGATAAAATGGCTACTAAGCAGTGCTTCAAAAAAAATTTAATACGTCCATTTAACACCAGAGGCGCAGCAACGTTCCAAAAACAGGTCATCAGCAAAGCAAAATAATCAATTCAGTAGCTACTAAATATAGCTTTGAAAATTTAATACGCCTCATTGACACCAACTCTGCATCACTGCATTATTAGCAAAAAATAGAGTTGTAAAATAATGAAGCTATTCTCTATATTTTCCTTCACCATCTGTCTTCTCTATCGCCTTCCGTTTCTTCCTAAAGAAGGTAACACCTAGTAATAGTAGTATGCATTTGCCAAGTGTTACTCCTTTTGCAAAAAAAAAGAAAAACATTTGCATATATAAAAAAAGAAATCTATATCAACTGAACCCATAGACAGTGCCCAAACACAAAAGAACATTGATGATGAAGGTGTGTAGTGGCCTTCGAAAATAGCTGATTGTTCGCCAAAGCTAAATAGCTAATAAAATGGCTTTTTAGCTTAAAATAATACGCCCACTTAACACCAGAGGCGCTGCAACAATGCTTTAAAAATAAATCAAAACGCACAATAGTAAGATAATGAAAATGAAAAAAAAACTTATCTGTATCTATCTGTTGCTTCACAATCTGCACTTACACAATCCTTTTCCCACTCTAAGGTAATACATAGGATAGAGCTGAAACATTACTTTCTCCTTTCTGGATTCTCTTGCAGTAATTTTTTTTTTGTCTAACTCTCGATTTTGTGATAGAATGACGAAAATATGATAATGGTTTTATACAAAAGTCTTCTTAACTCAAGTCCACCTACTTAAAACGGTTCGAGAAAAAAAAATTGCGTGTGAGGAAGCATCAACTAAACTAATAAGAAACCTCACTTTGATTGCTCAATTCGCAACCTATTGTGGGAGTCGCAGTTCGTACATGAATTGTTCTTAATTTCAAAAAGAGTATTTTTTATAAACAAATACTTACACACTAATTACCAACAACGTTTGTACGAACTACGACTCCTACAATAGTTTGTGAACTGACATGTATTATACTGTAAGAGCTTTAGCCTATATAATCAATATATCTTACCTGTATCTGGATTCAGTAACTTTTATAGCGATAATCGTATCGCTTTTATAATTATAACGAAAATTTATCAACCTTGCTATTAAGTAACATATTTTAACGATATTGGCTGTCGGTTGGAGAAAAAAAATTAGCTCAAAATATTAAATTCATTGATTTTTTCTATATTGTTCTTTGTGCTTTTCGCTTATTTTCCAATTTTCTATACAGAGATACCACATAATATAGAATTATAAATTGTGAGTAAGAAAAGCTGGAGACTTTCGTAAAAGAGAAATTAAGGAATCACATTATCACTACCGCAAGCGAATAAATATGTCGATAAGTATTACGATTTTCGGTTCGCAAAAAATTACAGAATCCAGGTACTGATAAATTTTCTTTCTCTATTTTTTTATAACTTTAATTAAAAAATTTTTTCGTTAACGAAATTCGAACTAATAAATAAAAAATATAAACAGACCTAAAGCTTAAAAAAAAATATTTTACCTGATAAAGAATTTTTTCAACAAATTTAAACACAGGGTGAAATTTTTTCGGGTTTTGGCAAAAAATTTTAGTTTTAGCAATTTTTCGGTTTTAGTATTTTTTCGAATTTTTTAAGTTTTTTTAGTTTTGGCATCTTTATTTGTTTTTGGCGATTTTTTCGTATTTTTTTTTTTTGCAATTTTTTTTTAGTCCAAGCCATTTTTTAGTTTTGAAGTCTTTTTTTTTTTTTTTGTTATGGCGATTTTATTCCCATTTTTTTTGGTTTTTGCTATAACGATTTTTCTCGATTTGGTGCTTCTTTCGTTTTGTCCATTATTTTTGGTTCTTTTGGCTATTTTTTTTTTCTTTTTGTGATTTTTTCCCTTTTGGCGATTTTTTTGGTCTTTGGCGATTTTTGTCGGTTGATTCTTAGTGCTAGCGATTTTTAAAGCTTAGTGCTTTTTTTCGTTTTTTTATTTCTTCGCTCTTGGGCAATTTTTTCGGTGTTCGTTAATTTTTTTTCCTTTGATTCTTGGCTCTAGTGACTTTTTTCTTTCGGCGATTTTTTTCGCACTTTTACCGATTTTTTTTTTGGTGTTTGTCGATTTTTTTTTTTTTGATTTTTGATCTAGCGATTTTTTCGTTTTGGCGATTTTTGTTTCGGGTTTTGACGAATTTCATACTTTTTTTTATTAACTTTCTTAGTTTTGCTGATTTTCTTTTTGCATTTTAGCGATTTTTTTAAATATTTTTCATAAAATTTTTTTACGGTTTGCAAAGTACGAGAATTTATCAGAATTATAGCCTGTTTGTAGAACGCGACAAGGGCGACTCACAACGAGCCATTTCATGGACGACTACGTAATGAAAAGCGTTTTTATAACGCGACTCGACTTTGTCGTGCAGCTTACGTTAACTCGCCCTTAAGTCAAATATGTACTAAATCGTACTGTTGCCAACGTGTTAAAAAATTATTTTAGTTTATATTTTTCATATGAAATTTTTTTTCATCTTTAAAAAAACGGCAACCCTGTTCTTGTGCACAGCTGACATCTACATACATACATAAATAAAAAAGTAAACAAATATCAATTTCAATCGCAACAATTTCAAACAATAGCAATAGGGAAAACAAGAAGGTAGAAATTTCTCGCGGAATTTTAGTCATGATTGCCCTCACTACATATGTATGTACAATATAATAGAATAGGCGAATGATCGGCACTGCAATACCTGGATATGGATATTTTGTGCCATAGGTCTGTAAATTGAATCAAGCTCTGTATGACTCTCCTTATGAAAGTCAGAACAAAGGTTGGAAAAACCCGCTTAATATCATCTGAAGGCATTAACTCGAAATGAAAAACACACCTTCTACTGTTACGATATGTACATATAGCTTTTTCTTCTAAAGTATAAATTCTACACAAGAAATATTGATGCTCACTATAAACGTGTTCGACTTTTCATGCATACAGACTTACATATGTATGTACATAAGCATATGCATGGATATACATACATACATATATAAAGCATCGCACATTAAAGATCCCCCGGCATTTTTTCTTTACATGAACACAAATTAAAACTACAAAACAGCAGTCGTTAAGCAGCTCTGGGTCGGGGAACATCTCTCGCGTCATCGTAATTATTTCTTAAGTGCGGTCAGGCTTGTGTGTGTTGTTTGGCCTTCGAGAGTTTTTGGTCTCGCTCGCACTGGTTGACTGATCTGCCACGGATAACCGTATAATCTTGCAACAGATCTAGGCTTCAATGTAATTATGCAACCATACACCTCATCAAATATATATAGCAATGCCTACGATTTTATTAAAGATGCCCGCAAAACCGGTTCTCGGGTATATCTCGCAGTGCCACCATTGCCATTGCATATGCTATGCGTTACACATCTTTAACACTGCTGGAAGCGTACAAGCTAGCTAAATTAGTAAGCCTAGTAGTAGTAGTAGTTCCAATATCCCTTGATGCGCACAAAATCCTTATACTTAAGGCCTCTTTGTAGACAGGTATGTGTAGGTACAAATTGTGGCTTGCAAAATTGGTTGAGAAAACTTTCCAGCCATTTGGCAGTTGTGCAGCTTTTCCCCAGGTGGGCAGCCTTTTATACATTTGTTGCTCCTAAGAGATTAAAACAATTTAAATTAATATACATATATTAGATAAAATTATAGTTTTTTATCCACATACATAGGTATTTTTCACTTTTTCCAAAAATGTGCTACTTTTTTAGCACCAATTGGCTAAACTGCAGCCTGCAGCTATCTTGTTATTTTGATGCTAAAAATTTAAGTAATAAAAACATGGACAATCTTAATATGAAAGATTACTTACCTTTTTCTTGTTCGAAAATCCATTTTTTTAAATTATATTTGTTATTTATTTCAACTTTTTTACTGTTTTGTCTATTTATTTTTAATTTTTGTTTGAAACGATTACATTTTTTTAGTCGCCCTCCTTGACGTTTATTGTGAGTCAAATCGTGTTGTACAAACCCAAATAAACTGTCGTCTGTTACGTTTTTTAATAAAAATCGTCAACACTCGTGTTCTAAAACCCTAAAAAATAAGTAATGCTAACATGTTAGCGCTTTTTTTGACGAGTCGTGTTGTACAAACAGGCTATTACATTAAGTTATAAGAAGAACCCTTTAATTTTGAATTTTTAAATTTCATTATTATTAATTTATTTATTTTTACGTAGTTGTTGTTGCAGCCAAAGTTTTACATATCCTGTGAAAATTTCGAGTCCATAGCCCTTACGGTTCTCGAGAAAACTGCGAAAATAATAGTGTTCCTCTTTACCTTTGGTGTACGCAACCCTAAAAAAATGCAACTGCAGCCAATTTGTGCTCCTTCTCCCTTAATCATTTTTTTAAAGTCTAATTGAAACAGAGTTATTTTATATTCTTTTTGAATCTCATATTCAAATTCAATAATACTATAAAACTTATTATGTTTTATTTTTGTATCAATTTCCTCTACGCTAAATTGTCAATTTGGCCACTTTTTATATTGAAATGAAAAAAAAAAATATTCCATTGCTGTAGACAAAATATTCAGAGTAACAAAAACTAACGTATGTACAACAATAGTACTTAACATATAAATATTATGTACGTTTGCATATTTTATTTTATTTTATTTTTTTGTGTGAGAAAATGTATGCATAGTTATAGCCTGTTTGTAGAACGCGACAAGGGCGAGTCACGACGAGCCATTTCATGGACGACTACGTAATGAAAAGCGTTTGTATAACGCGACTCGACTTTGTCGTGCAGCTTACGTTAACTCGCCCTTATGTCAAATATGTACTAAATCGTACTGTTGCCAACATGTTCGAAAATAGTTTTAGTTTTTATTTTTTCATACAAAATTGTGTTTTCAGCTAAAAAAAATGGTAACCCTATTCTTGAAACACAACTGACATGTACAATAAATAAAAAATAAAAAAAGTAAACAAATCGTGTATGAAAATTTTTTAATTTTGTTTATAGAGGTATTTGTATAAAGGTAAGTACTCCAAAGTGGTTTATTAATTTTAGTAACTGAGTTTCATGTAAGTGATGTACATACACAAATGTATGTATGAAATACATACATACATATGTGTATAAGCATGTACTCATGCAAAGAAACACAATAATGGTGAGAATCTGCTTTGTTCAATTTTCAGATGCGCAAGTGTCCATGCTGAAAAGAAAGTACGTGGCCTAACAATGGCTAGAGCAGTACTATGAGGAGATGCAACTAATAATATTGGCAAGTTGGTAAGTAAAATTTAAGCATTAATGGTCAGGCATTATTTGAAACAAAACCTTTGTTTATTTTAACTTTTAGCTCGCACATCCGGAACAAATGCAGTTTAGCGAAGCAGCTCCAAACAAAATAAAAAGTAGCCTATGTGCAATTTAAAAGTAAAAAGAAAATATTAAATAAAAAAGTTGGTGTCGACGCTCTGAACTTTCTATAGAAAACTTCCAAACAAATTTTTCCTGCATTGCATTATCGCTTTTTACTTAATTTTCTTATATTTTTAATTTCCTATGCGATAAGTTATAAAAAAATTTGTTTGCAAACTATTATTTTATTTAAAGATATTTTATAAATTGTATTTAAGGAAAAAATTAAAATAAATGTGAACAAGTGAACATATGCACATATTTAACTCCTGACCAAAAAAGGGGTGTTATAAGTTTGTAGTGTGTCTGTGTATGTGTGTCTGTACGAGTCCACGTATAGACCAAACGGCTGGACCAATTTTTACTTATTTTTTCAGTTTGAAAAGTGACTTGATCGAGAGTGTTCTTAGCTTTGTTTGAAGAAAATCGGTCTAGCTGCTAAGAAGATACCACATCTTTTCTAAATATATGCTTTTGAATGTGTGTGTATTTGACGCCGTAGCTCCCAAATGGCTAGGCCGATTTTACTATTTTTGTCGTTTGAAACCCAACTTGAACGTATATCTTCTAGTCTATACTTGAAGAAAATCGGTCCAGGCTTTTGGAAGTATTCATAAATTTGTTATTACAAACTGTTTGAAAGTAAAAGAATTTGCTTATTTGAAAATTTAAGAAGCGCCAGTATCATATACATTTGTACATATCCAGAAAATATCTGATACCTTTCAAGCGGCTGGACCGATTTTCTTCAAGCATAGCTAAGAACACTCACGATCAAGTTACAAGTTTCAAACACAAAAAACTAAATCATACCCGGTTCAGCCGTTAGGTCTGTACGTGGACTTGTACAGATATACAGACGCACACAATACAAGCTTATAACACCCCTACCAAACTGTGGAGTTCCTGTGGCCAAATGTGAAATTTGCTCCATTTATGCCACCAATTGGCTAAACTGCAGCCATGTTGTCATTTTGATATTTTGATGCTAAAAATGTAAGCAATCAAAAGAAGAACACTCTTTATATGAAAGTTTACTTACCTTTTTCTTATTGTAAATTCCATTTCTTTATGTTTTCTTAATTATTATTTATTATTTTCTATTATGTTTAAATTTTTTTTAGAGTTTTGTTTATTTTTGAATTTTTTTGTTTAACACGAGTATAATATTTTATTCGCCCAACCTGACGTTTATTGTGAGCCAAATCGTGTTCTACAAACGCAAATAAACTGACATCTGTTACGTTTTTTGATCAAAATCGTCAACAGTCGTGTTCTAAAACCCCAAAAAATAAATAATGCTAACATGTTAGCGCTTTTTATTGACGAGTCGTGTTCTACAAACAGGCTATTACTAACTATACTTTAATTCTAATATTTTTATATGTAAATTTATATGTTTTTCATATCCTGCTGTTTCTGTTTTATTTTTTATTTTTTCTATTCTATTACTGCAATAGTTGTCGCAGTCATTGTGGTCGTTGTGAGGTATAAATATTACGACTACTTTTTCCTTCTCATGCAATCCTTTCCACTACTAGTGGTGGCAGGCGAAAGGAAATGCCAGCAATGAAGAAAAAAATATGCAAGTATGTATGCCAGGGATTAGATGAAAAATATTTTACTGTAGCATTATAACGCATTTGGAGCAAAAAGCCAGTAGAACAAAGAGAAAAAACAAACAAAAAAAGTATAATAAGTATAAGAAGTAAACTGAAAACTGGAAAAATAGAAATTGAAATAAACGGCAGTGCAATAAAAAAAAGGATTCGTCCTTGTTATGTTGCATTAGACATTTACACAGACACATACACATATACATACATATATATTTATATGCCAACATAACAATGCGCTAGTATTTGGTTATTTGTGGTATGTGTGAGTGTGGAATTTTTTGATTTTATGATCAAGAACTTAAACTATTTGACACATATAACGGGGGGCGAAAGATGGCACATAAAAATAGATTTTCATGAAAATATTGATTTTTTTTATGTGTGCACGAAGACAACTAAAAAAGTGCAGCGTTGTAAAATTAAGTTACAAAAAAATTTTCAAGTAAACATTCGTAAATAAGGGCCTCATTTATTAAAAAAAATATATTAAGGCTTAATAAAGGGTTTAAGGAACATATTTCCTCAAATAATTTTGTTTATTACGACGCCTTTATAAAGCCATAATATTTTTTTTCTAAATAAGCAGTAAGTCTTCTTGAAGATGGTGAGACTTGTGAGTGGTTTTCTACCAAGAGATTAAGGACTAACTAACAGTTTTTAAATAATATTTTTTTGTCGATATCTGAATTTATTTCGATTATTATTACAAAAGTTTTTTTTAAAAATCATTTAAAGCAATAATACAAGAAAAATAAATTATTAGCAAAACACACTAGAGATTTTTCTTGGTATTCGCTTTATAATAAGAAGGTATGTATGTATTCATTCTATGAATATATTCATTCCATAATGCTTAGCCAAAAAACTAGAGATATTTATATTTTTAGTAACTCACTGCAGGACATCTGAATTTAAAACGATGAAATAATATTGTGATTTTATTATAAACTTAATGCAAGCTTAACAATACATTATCCAAACTGAGACATCTCATGGCCATATTCTGCAGTACGTAGGCAGCTTTATAAGTTTCTGTAATATAATATTGTCTTGCTACAAATCTTTGCTGATTTTTACGAGAAAATTTTATTTGTTTATAATTATTCAAATTCAAATTTTTTCCATATAAAATTTCGTAACCATAAGCGTTGGGCTTTACAAAATAATGGCGTTAATTTTGCAACATAGTTTCCTTTGAGCTCCATACACTTTGTTTAACGTTTCTTCAATTTTTTTTTATTTTCATAATATAAGATTTGTAAATGTGTTTAAAGAGATATATATTTAGGAGATGGTTTCATATTTGGAGTCAAATCTCTTTCTACCGAGCAGTCTCTTCAGGTTTGCGAATAAGAAAGAGCGAGAAGGAGCTAAACACAGTGAAAAGGGTTGAAACGGCAGCCCAATTGACGGATTTTTGCCGTGAAAACTGCACATGTGTGTATTTTTGCATTGTCCTGGTTGAACAGAGATGAAATAGAACTCTGTTTGTCACAGGCAATTTTTCGAGAACCCTTATAGCTACAGACCTAAAACTTTCACAGAACATTTTAAAATTTGGTTGCTACAGCAACAAATATATATAAATTAAAGGATGTTCTTAAGCAAGCAAAAAAATTGTATTCTTGCTAAAACAAAATATTCTAAACACTACACAAAAAAATATCCCGAAACGAAAAATCGTACAAACAAAAAAACGCTTAAATGAATAATACCACCAAAAATCACAAAAACTCAAAAAAAATCAACAAAAGTAAAAAGGTCGCCAAAAACCAAAAAAAAATCCCTAAAAACCAAAAAAAATCTTTCAAATTAAAAAAGCGCTCAAATGAAAAATATCACCAAAAATAACATAAATCTCTTAAATGCAAAAAAACACATCAAAAATAAAAAGGTCGCCAAGAAACTAAGAAAATTACAAAAAAAAATCGAAGAATTGTCAAAACTAAAAAAAGCCAAGACTAAAAAATTGCTAGAATTAAAAATCAACCGAAAAAAAGTCCAACACTGAAAAAATCGAACTAAAAATCAAAATCGAAAAAAATCGTCAAAGACCGAAAATATCGGAAAAATTAAAGATATCAGCAAAAGTGAAAAATTGCAAAAGAAATCGAAAATAATCGTCAAAACGGAAAAAATACCACAGTTAAAAAAATCGCTAGAATTAAAAATCAACCGAAAAAAATATAGTCGACAAAAACATGAAAAGCACCAAAACAAAAAAACCAACCGAAAAAATCGCCAAAAGGAAAATATCACCAAGAAGTAAAAAATAGCTAAAAAACGGAAAATAATGGACAAAACGACGAAAAGCACCGAAACAAAAAATCGCTATAACAAACAAAAAAAACAACAGGAAACGTCATAAAAAAATCTGGAAAAAATCGCCAAAACAAAAAAAAACACCAAAATTAAAAAGTAGCTTAAAATAAAAAAGTGCTAGAAGCCGAGGACATTGCTAAAAGTAAAAAAACGCTCAAATAAACCGAAAGTAATCGGCAAAACGACGAAAGGCACCAACACAAATAAAAAAACGAAGAATTCGCCAAAAACAATAGACAAAAATCACTAAAACAAAATAATCTACAAAATGACAAAAAGCACCAAAAAGAATAAAATCAATACAATAAAAAAAAACAAACCAAAAAAATCGCAAAAAAAACAAAAATTCTAAAATTAAAAAAAATCGCCAAAAACCAAAGAAATCGCTTAAACTAAAAAAACTCCTTAACGAAAAAAGTTTAATATTTTCATCAGGTAAAATATTCGATTATATAGGCTAATGTGATGTACTGTCCCTTCGGAACCCTTCGTATGTGAGTTAAAGACACACTTTGGTGTATTTATTATTATAAGTCCTCGTAGGTTGATATAATATTCAAAACTAATAGTTGTACTCACTTGAGAGTAGTCAATATGGATTATACAGTATGCTTACAAAAAACCGGTCGTCCATTACTTTATTGGCTGATAAGCCCGAATTGACTTTTTCTTGGACACGTTCTAATCCCCAGAATTTAATTGTTTCGACTGCTGTTTGGTCTTGAGTGTGTTGTGGTTGATTTACGGTATATGTTTGGTTATCCAACGATATAAACAAATATCACACGATTGCGTTTTGTCTGTTGTCTAGTGAGCTAACGCGTCAGCCATCTTGCGAAATACTTTTTCACACCAAACTTTTCATTTCAAATCGAATCAACCAAGTGCGCCCTTGGCTTGCATACCCTTCTTACCTTTCAATCTTCAATTGAACGACACCATATCCTGAAGTTTGCTTTCAAGTGTTTCTGGTTTAGAGACATCTACAGCACACAAAAAAATGATATGAATGAGTTTGTAACACTAATTAAAATATTTGTAGTATTAATAAAAAATTTAATTAAATTTTCACCTATAAACAATTTGATAATATCAATTAAGTTTTTCCAGTCAAATTAACCAATACAATTAAAAATTTAATCAATACAATTAAATTCTTAATTGAAAATATTAATTGGTGAACACTTTTTTCTGTGAGTGTGTTATACTCAATGTGTCGTCAAAATAATCATTTTCAAATTATATACACATGTATTATAATATTGATGGGTTGTAGTCGGTAGCCTGCTGTGTTGAATGTGTTTAATGCATTAGTGTTGTCAGTCAGCTATAATTCTTTGTACTTAATGTAATTTATTTATTGGTCTACTTTCTGCTAAAAAAAATATCATTTTGTTTACTAACAGCCTGAAAATTATAGATTTTGCAGAATTTCTATAAAAAATATCATCAATTTTTAAATTTTGTTCATTTAAATTAATTTACCATAAAAGTATATATGGCATATGTTTAGTAGAATTTATTAATTTGGTTGGCCCATATTCTGATACAAAAAAAAACTCATATATTATTTCGACAGTCATACACACACTTGCATTTACTCGTATATACTTGAACGTTATTAACAATAATTTGGAAAAATAAAATGCGCCAGGCCTGTTATTATATCTCTTCATGCAGTCATTGTAAACAATAACTATCGTGTTCATGCCTGCATTAAACATGCATTAATTACTGCACTTTAAAAGACAAACAGCAAACAATATTTTACACATCAAGTGTCACGTGCAGCTGACGATGACTTGGAAACAAGAGCAACATTAATTTTAAGGACATTTAATATAAAAGTTTTACTCTTTTTTGTAAAAAAAATAAAAATTCTTATATTTTATTGATTTAAAGTAAAACATATCTCTCCGCTTGTGTTACTTTGAGCGGTGTCAGCGTTAAATGCATCTCTCGCTATGAATAATAACGTCTAGCGAAGAATAAGCAGCAAGCAAACCAAGAAAATATTAATTTTGCCTTAAATGTTATAAAGGTATAATCTAGAGGTAAAGAAGATTGTCAGATCAACATCATTATCGTTTCACAGCACTGCACAGTGGCTAAAAAACTGAAAAAATTTAATTTTTTTTAACAGGGAATATATGAAAGCTTAGGGAGCTAAAAAATTATAAGACAATATTTGATATTTGGAGCGTAAAAAACTTGACTTATTTAGATTTGTTACGAAAAAAGTTGTCATCTCTTGAAAAATATCATCGATAATGCAATGCAGTGATTTTTTGTGTTAATTTGATAAGACTAAAGTCTTCAAGATGTGAAAAAATGTACATTGCACGGTTTAGATTTAAAGTATTATATACTTTTTCTTAAACTACCATACTTTGGCTAAATTTAAACTGTAGACGAAAAGAACTAATTCCCTTTAGAAAAAAATTATTAATCATAATTTGCTATAGTTCTATCTCACTATACCTGCTTCTCATTGGCTTTGTTGAACCTTTTTTTCTTCTCTTCCCACTAAATAAACAAAAATTTACATACATGTATATTAATGATTATCCACACCTCTCCATTGCTATAAACCTGAGTTTATTGTAGATAATGACACTTAAAATAAAAATACTCGCTATATAAAATCTTCCTTACATGTTGACGAGCTGAATATTGACGGAAAAAATTTCTATAAATAGTACAACAAACTGAAAGGAATTTAAGTCAATGTCATTTTTTGTCTTCATCATCATTATGATTTTATTTTTCAGCAGCATTCTTTACTCAACAAGGATGTTTCAACAGAACAAATACAAATATTTGCTGCTTTAAAGGTTCTTCTGTTTAATTCAACTGCCACAATATTCCACCCTCTGACTGGATTTTATTTTAATTTTAGAATTAAAATTAAAGTGTCATCATATTTGTGAAGAGGTAAAACAGCATAACAAACAATCTTATATAATGATATTATAATTATAGTATTAAAGCAAACACAATTAAAATGATTAAAAATAAATACAACGCAGCACCAGCAGTAAAGCGGATTAATTCCTTAAATAAAAAAGGAATGGAAAAGATATTTAAAAAAAATTTTAAACTTTTAGAACAAGGTTGTACTACTACTATTACAAGAATCATCATGGAATTAAGCAAATTTTTATTTCGGCTAGCCTTTCCAATTTATTCTAACTTACATAGCTAACTACTGTAACCGGTTTTCACTTAATTGATATTCAATTTATTAAATTGATCGGAAAGTAAATCAAGTATTAAAAATTGTAATCATAGAATAGAATAGAATTTTATGACTCACAATTTACTAGAACTCTTCATATAATCCTTTTACGTTTTCAGGGGTATTTGTTACGATTGGTCAGCATAGACCCCAAAATTATCATCATGTGGGCGACCTAGAGACTTCATATAATCAACAAATATATTTGACTTAACATTTCCTTAACATACACTGCACAACCAGACCAAGGCTGGAAAATTGTATACCTCCCTAAAACAAAATTTTGTTAAGATCTTTGGAAACGACGGTACATTAAAAACAAAATAAAATAATATAATATTAAATAAAATAAAATAAAATAAAATAAAATAAAATAAAATAAAATAAAATAAAATAAAATAAAATAAAATAAAATAAAATAAAATAAAATAAAATAAAATATAATAAAATAAAATAAAATAAAATAAAATAAAATAAAATAAAATAAAATAAAATAAAATAAAATAAAATAAAATAAAATAAAATAAAATAAAATAAAATAAAGTAAAGTAAAATAAAAATAAAATAAAATAAAATAAAACAAAAATAAATTAAATAACATTAATATCCCTTTTCAAATGTGTGATTTAGAGTTAACGTAAATTTTAACTTCCAGTTCATCATACAAAAGTCCCAGGTAGTTTTTAAATGTAAATTGCGTAAACAGCCCTTAATAAAATAAATTAAATATTTGAATTGAATTAAATGAACTAATCCTCTTTAGTTAAGCTCAATAAAGGTTTTAAATCTAAGAAAGCTTTAATATTTATGCGCAGTAGAAGCATTTGAATTTCTTCTCTAATGTTAAGTGTGGTCTAATAAATGTCACATTTCTTCCTTTTGTCTTGTCAGCTAAAAAAATTTCTACTGAACTAATCATATTTAGTTTTACTTAACAAATTATCTTATTCATATCCTTATATTTCTTAAATTTTGAATATAAGCAAACATTATTTTCATTATTAGATTATTTTTAAGCAGCTGCAGAGAATCGATGTTTTGGCAACTGTTGTTCAGTTACCATCCCTAATAAAATCATTAACAATTTTGTATATGTTTTTTTTTTCTTCTTTTCTATAGTTTACCTAATGCCTAAAAGAAATTAAGTGTAAGCTTATGCTATTTTTGCTACAACTTCCCACTGCTACAAATGTTTAAGAGTCACAAAAAGATTATATTGCAAGACAAAAACTTACAAATTTAATTTAATTTAAAACATATACCCACTTAGTTCTTCCTACTTTGTTTCGCAGTGTTATTATTTTCAAAGTAAATTTAGATAAGTTTAAACAAATTATAAATAGACTTTAGCAAAATCCAGTGCTTAAAGTTAAAAGTTTACATCATTTTCTTTGAGAAGAAATTTTAATTTTATCACATTATATACTCGTATTTAATTCCTATGAAAATGTTTTAAAAAAAGTATCAAAATCCTATATATGAAATTTTAAAGGTATCAAAAATATATTAAACATTATCTGTGCCACACACATACAGAAACACAAACTAAATGAATTAGAAAAAAGTGTTTTATACGTTAAGCCAACATTTTAAAACCAAACCATAAATAAAAACAAATCCTTACACACTTGCACTTGCATTTAATAAATAAATATTCCCACATATTTTTGCTAAGAAAACCAATTCAATTACAAATACACATAAAAATATACAGACACACATTGACAAAGAGAGAGAGAGAGAGAGAGGGATAGAGCAATTTTATTTAAATAACACACATGTATACACACAAACGCAGGCAAATAATACTTGTAAAATGCAGACAAAAAGTCTGCTTTAAATTTAAAGAGGGGATTATTATTATTATTATAATTTTATTTAATTTTTTCTTATTATTTTTTTAGTGCTCCAAAGATTTATTAAAAAGTTTTTATGACTAGTATTCCCAATTTGCTAATTTATAAATCTAATATGTAAAAAAAGCAAAGCCGCTGCCTTTAAGAAGATGCATTAAAAAATTAGAAATTGTTCAGATTTTGTTAATATGTACGAGTGAAGCAAATTTTATCATTACAATCATGATGATTATCGTAAAATTTCATTCCCACGTAACATTTTTTTTTCAAGAAAAATAAGTGAAGAGTTTTGTAGTTACAGCTGTTTAGCTTTTTGACATAAGCTCAAAACTTTCTCAATAAAACTTGCTGTGTGTAAACCCAGTCAAACGAATTCTAGGCTAGTGAGAAAAAACTTTATATATACACATCTGTGCCCTTAATTATGAAAGTGGTATAAGTCATATATTTCTTTTGGTCATCAATTCAAAATATATTTTTATGTCATACAACATTTTAATTTAATTAATATAAGTTTATTTTACTGTCTTAATATATTTATAAAATTTTTTTTGAAGATTAATTTAATATTTCGAAGCAAAAATGCATTTGACTTATACCACTTTCATAATGAGGAGCACATTTATATGACTTGAATAAATCTCGGTTACTGCTCAGTAATATTAATCAATTTATAAAAATATTTAAGTAGCTGTCTGCTTATAAGCTTTCTTATATATTTTCCAAGCTGTTTATCATAAACTCACATTATTACGAAACCCACAGCAACATATTGCCTTACTTTGTCATCATTATCAAGAGCGATAGTTGTTTATGTTTAAAGAGAAAAGTTTTTTAAAAGTGCAAATATGTATAATAAATAAGAAAAAAAAGTTTTTTTTTCTTTCTTCATCTTACAAGCATTTATAAAACAAACTGCATTAATACGAGTAAACTTTAAAAGCAAAAATGACAACATCATTTATTTGTTCAAGAAAGAAAAACAGCAACTTGAAATTAATGTAGAATTTCCATTAAGGCAAAAAAGACAACGTGAGCATGGGAAACATTATTATTATTAAATATATGATATATAAGGCTCTTCCAACTGATAGTACGCAGAATGTAAACACAACTGGAACGAACGATGAATTTTCGGTTAGGAATATTTGTCGTAAGAAATAGAATACATGTGTGTATATGAAAACACACACTCAGTACGTTGGACGAATGTTGCCGTGCGTAACGAACTTAAAATAGATTTATTTCTATTTTGTATGCCAACGAATGACTAAAAAACAATTTTCTCTCTCTCCCTCTCTGTCTTTGTATACACAACAACCAACTTTATCAAATATGAGAGACAAATTCGGTGAGTAAATTTGTCATTATTGTGCTTCACACGACGTGGACAAAATTCGTCGTTCTCCCCAGTTGTGTTTATAACATAAATAATTTAAAATTTTTAAGAATCCCTTGCAAGGAAAATAATTTTATTTTCGAGCAAATATTTGTTAAAAATTTATTTTAGAATTTAATAAATAATAAATTATAAATAATAAATAAATAATAAAAAAATAGTAAGGACAAGTTTTTGCTAATATAACTGAAATTTTTTTGTAAATCATTCGGCCCTGTACTGTAAACTGAATCCTAGTAATTTTCTTTTTTTCAAAAAATTAATAAAGGTCCTGCAGACGTGTTTAAAATCATACACGATAATTTTCTTTCAGGTATGATATTTGATGATTTTTTTCAGCTAACGATATAAGCATTTTAGTATGATTTAATGTGTTTTTGTACCCTAATTTTCTCACCCTCTCTTTCTCTCTCACCCTATTTTATTGCAACTCTGTTTTATTGCAGCAAATAAACACCAAAGTACACATATTTAGAAAGCAACTGCATTTTGAATTAGTCAGAAACTGTAGATTTATTTGGAAGTGTGTTTGTGTGTATATATGTGTGTGTGTGCTAGTTTGTGCGTTGGCTTATGCATTAAGAAATATAAAAACTTTAACAAAAACAATGCAAGTGTTAAGAAAATGAATTTCTCGACATGTTTACATATAAACTTAACAAAAACAATAACAAGTAATGGAAAATACAAAATAAAAAAAACTAATGCTTTTAATATTGCAAATGTTTATTTACTTGCTGAAGAAGAAATATAAATAAGCTAATATAAAGTATATATAAAGAGCATGCATTACGTTTCCACCATGACTGCCAACTAAACCAAAAAATTTTATGAATCTTTTATGAAGAGCCACAACAAAAAATCTTGCACCATTTTTAAAAAAAAATTGGCACTGGTTTTAACTACGCAAAAATATGTAGAAAAAAATTTTCAAGAAAAATTTAACCATTATGAAATTTTTTTTAAATGTTACTTAAATTTAATAAGGGAAGCATTAATGAACTATTAATATATAAAAAGTTATTATTGTTGGTTAAGCGCATCCAGACATAATTCATTGCTGCTAAAGCAACACATCAGTAGACTTCAACCACAATTTAAAAATCTTACCCAGAAATTTCTCAGGTACAAAAATATTTTAATTTAATTTTCCACACGCTATATTTTATAAAACCTTGTTATACATTTTTCTCGTATTTATAAATATTTTAATACTTTTTAACACTAAAAGTCTTTTAACAACATTCACAACGAAATTACTCTAATTGTCAATTTATTGCTGCTTTAAATTCAGGTTAAAATTTCTTCAAATTTTACTTTACTTCGGCTGTGCCGAATCGTATATATCCTTCACCAAAGTGCGTATATGTAGTATAGAGATACATAAGTACATAAGCATATATGTACATACGTAGTTTTTTTCTGAAAAAATGTATCATTTATTGTTTAGTATTTTTAGTAAGTGGCCTCTAGGTAAAGACCATCGATTTGAAATATAACTGTGCTGAAAGCATAATAAGCAACATGGCACAAACCTTCGTTTATACTTAATTATCAATTGAACAGATATAAACAAATCTAGAGTAAAGATCTTCCTAAAGCATAAAATATGTTTACCCAGCTAAAAAAATATGTATGGAGCATATATGATATCCCATATATATATTCATACATTTTCATATTCATACATTTTCATACATGTATGTGTAAATTCCCTCCACAATATGCAAAGTTCATATTCATACACTCTTGATTCACAAAAGCGCACTGCTGTGCAATAAATTAAATTACTAAAATTAAATTTTTTTTGACTTGAGAGAGAAATGAAACATTTGTTTGGACAAATGAAACATTTGTTTGGACAAATGAAACATTTGTTTGGACAAATAATTCAAAACGAACTAAAAGTCATTTCATTCATCAAAAGGTGAATCAATTATTTAAAAAACACTTGAGTCATATTCGTACATAACATTTAGCTTAAGAAATTAGATTAAAAACTAATGCAATTAATTATAAAAGCAAAAATAATCCGTCCAACAATAGTTTTCAAGACAGTAAAATAAACTTTGTTTCTTATTTAGAGAATTTTGTTATTTTCTATAAAATTAATGACTGGATTATCCTCATGATTATTTGATATATTAAATAGGGCCACAATGTATAAAATCATACAAGAATGGTTTTTTTGTAACAAAAAGTTTTTCTTTTTTAAACGTTGAGGATACGCATATAAACTTTGCATACCGTATGTATTTTCCAATGGATTTCCAATTCAGCAGTGATAAAATTCCAAGCTTTTTTGATTGCAAAAACGATGTTATGTGAGATATCATGTATGCATAAATTCTTATATGGCTCCATATATAAAATCTTATATTTATATATGGATCCAGATATGAAGAGCTTCATAATTAAATTTTCATATATGAGCTCACATGTTATAATACATTTCATATATTAGTCCATATATTAGTCCATATATTAGTTCATATATAATAGTTTTGCCATGTATAATCCCATATATTTCCATACATGAATTCATACATATTCATATATAGTTATATACATTCATATATTAAAAATATATGGACCATATATAATTTTTTTAGCTGGGTAATTAAAAATAAAAATTTTTTTTGTCATATTTTTACCAAAATATTTTCCCCATTTTTAACCCTGGAACTATAATTTTGATTTTTCTAATTTTTATACATACTAATTTATTTATTTTTAAAATATAGAATATATATAATTATTAAAGAAATAATTAGTTTTATTCAATTAGTTTTATATACCAGAAAAAGTTAAACTTTTCCAGGACTGGAGCTATATTTTTTTATTTTTATAATTTGACTTACTTACTTTAATATAAAAAAAATTAATTTCCAACCCTGGAATCATTCTTTTAGTTTTTAAAAAATATGTAATTTATGTTAAGTGAACAAAGAAAAAAGGAAATTAAAAAAAACTAGTTTTTTTAGTTAATTTCATATCCAGAAAAAAAGT
The DNA here is from genome assembly GCA_905220375.1 of Tachina fera. Classification (NCBI taxonomy): domain Eukaryota; kingdom Metazoa; phylum Arthropoda; class Insecta; order Diptera; family Tachinidae; genus Tachina; species Tachina fera. The sequence goes on from LR999963.1 coordinate 187,358,048, forward strand.
TAAAAGTTTCCAGCTCTGAAACTGTGTTTTTATTTTTATAGTTTTCCTTACAAAACTTTTATTTCCAAAACGTAAAATATATATAATTTATAAAGAAAAATAAAAATATTAATAAGACCTAGTTAATTTTATATAACACAAAAAGGATAAGTTTGCCAATCCTGGATTCATCCTTTTGATTTTTTTTGATTTCTTACATCAATATCTTTCTTTTACGAATATAAGATATGTTTAGTTTATAAAAAAACGAAAAATTTGTTTTATTAAGTAACTTTTGTATAAGAAAAAAGTTAAAGCTTTCCAACCCTGGAAACGTCTTTTTTATTTTTTTAATTATATTTGAATTTGAAACACCAATTTCATTCGTACTAAAGTACATACATATTATTGGAAATCATAGTAGGCTTATACAATGTATAAGTTCTATGTGTATGTATTTGAAATCATAGTAGGCTTTGCAATGTGTAAATTGTTTTAATATTATTTCTTATGTCATTCTCATTTCAACTTTCTGACTTTGAAGTCATAAATTTTCTTTTATATAAATAAATATAATTTCTTTAATTTACCAAAACTCTTTTTATTCAACTCGTAAGTTTCATCACATATAACATAAGTTTATTTACTACAAATAAATAACAAATAATTTATGGTAGTTAATTTTGTATATCACAAAAATTTTCCATCCCTGCAATCATTCTTTTTGATTTTTCTAATTTCTTAAACCAATCTCTTTATTTCAAGAATATAAGATATGTTTAATTTATAGAAAAAACTAAAAATTTGTTTTAGTAAGTTACTTTGGTGTAAGAAAAAAGTTAAAGTTTTCCAGCCCTGGGAACGTCTTTTTAATTTTTTAATTTTTTTTAATATTTTTTTAAATTATAAATACAAATTTTATTCATGCTGAAGTTAAAATAAGTTTGTTTAATAAAATAAATTAAATAAAATTGGCAAGATAAGGTTTAAGTTTTCCAGCTCTGAAACCGTCTGCTCGATTTTGCTGATTTTCAATAACAATCTATTTCGGAACATTTTTGATACACTACTATAAGAACGAAATCTCTGGCTTTTTTTGGGAGCTTCGGAAAACCGATTTCACGTACAGAAAGACGGACAGTCGGACATCGCTTGTTCGTCTTCCCTATGCATAAGGATTCGCTTAGTAATATTATGGAAATTACATACGGAATGACAAACCTATTTATGTATATCCTTTTCTATTTTTTTGGTAAAGGATATAAAAGCAATGCACGAAGGGAGAAATTGTGCGCACCGAACAGCAACAATGCAGCCTTTAGCTTTTATTGTGTTGACTCATAAATGCAATGCAGCAACAACAATAACAGCAACTACTGAAACAGCAACTGAAACTTCTAACTCCACTGCAGCTTATGCAACCTTAAGTTAAGTAGAAATTGTTGCTAATGTGGCATAAAAAGAAACAAGTAAAAAATCACTGGTAGTTAGTCTGTTCACTTTTCTTTATCTTTTTTTTCTCTAACTTGAAAGAAAATCAAATACAAATAAACCTAAAGCAGTAAGAATAGAGAGCAAGTAAAACATTTTTATTTTACTAGTATAACAACTGTCTGTCGGTCTGTGTGTCTGTATAAATATTGTTTTAGAGCGTGCTGTAATTGCAGTTTTAAAGATTGCTCACAGCTTTTGTTTCGATGATTTTAAGTGGCATTTTAGTTTAATATAAGATTTTATCATACTTATACACTGACAGAAAAAGCAAGGGGCACAAGAAATTTAAAAACTAAATAAATACAAAACAAGCAGCATAAATTGCTTTATCTGCTCCAACACTTTTCCGTTTGTCATTAAAAGCATTAACTGCTTAAAAAGCAGAGATTTATAAAAGTGCTTAGCTCTGCAAAAAATTTATTTTTGTGAACTTTTGAGGGGAGAGGGATGGCAAACAGTTGTTGTTGTAAAGTAATTACAAATTTATGTTGAGTGTTTTGGTTTTCATAATTGCTGAAGGACTTTGCAAGAGTAAATTTAAAATAAGGAGTTATTTTAAGAACAATCGGTAATTTATTGGGCCATTAAAAGCAGAAACCAAAAACTGTGCTTAATTGTATTTAATTTTAGCCAAGTTTGAGAAATTATCTTTTAAGTCATACAAATTCTGTGGCTTAAGTGCAGAGTATAATTTATTTCTGTTTAAAGTTTTTAAAGCATTTTAAGCAAAAGGATACCAAATAAACGTCTTGCTAAGAATTTTTTATTTGCTTTTCTTTCCCTCTCTCTTTTAAGTAAATAAAAGATTTTTGCTAATAAATTTTAACACACAAATCGTATAAATCTTTTTCAAGCTGTTAAAACTCTTTACCAAACTCCTTCCAAATAAATTTTAATTTCCTTACTTTTTAAAGCTGTAAAGTTATTTGAATCTTCATCACCTGCTTGTAAGGACATTAATTTATTTGTTATTGAATTAAACAGACCACAACTTCAGAAAGATAACATCTTTTAGCGCGCGATGATTGCCAGTAATTAAGGGATTCATTTGTAGCATATGACAGCACAAATTTTATAGTGATTGCTTTAGTTTTAAACTAAATAATCGGAAATCTTTTGAATTGTTTAAAAATGGAAATTTATTTCGTTCATTAGTAGCTTAAACCTTAATTTGTATAAAAGAGTCTGTTACTAAGTGCTTCATTCAATAGTATTTATATGAAAAATCTGCTTATATTGTAAAAAATTTAATGTTCTTAAACTTTACACAAGTATTAGGGTACGCTTTCAGTAAAATTAAATTTTGTATACAATAACCCGATTCACGATCGATTGATTGAGAAATAAAGGAATAAGTATCAATAGTTAAGATTTCAAACTAAAAATGTCTAAAGCCTTTCAATTGTATGGCCTCTTCCAGCAGTATCCCCTTAACTTGACATATTTGAATAAATTAATTTGTTTATCACTTTAAATTTCCCAGAATATAATCACACGCTGACATCTTTTTGCGACTTTGTTCACATTCAGAAATAATCTGAATTTTTCTCACAAACTGTATTTATACCATCTTTATCAAAAACAGAATAAATACCAAAATTACAAATGTTTACCCATTTAAGCCCTGAATAGCACCCTTAAGTTTATCTTGGACTATATACTGTGCGTCAATAAAATTTTATACAAATCGATTTAGATATTTTGCGTTAAAGAGGAGCAACCATTTTTAATATTAGTGAGATTTATAATATTAGTGAGATATTACTTTTTTCGAGTTTTTTCATCAATTCAAAATATTTGTTTTTTTAGAAACTTCGTCTACAAATATCAACCGAACAGAAAATATTTTCTCCAATATTAAATTGAAAAGAAAAAAAAATAAACAGTAAAAATTGTAAAATGGTAAAATAAACTTGTATTTGAAAATATAAATGCATAAAATTTTAACTATAAATTTAATTTAAAAAATGTTTTTAAAAAATTTTCGTCCAATTAACATTTTTAGTTGAAGAAAATATAGAAAAAGAACAACTATATATTTTCAATAGGGTCAAGCAAACTTTTGTTTGGAAATTTAATTTCATAAAAGTTTAATTCAAATTTTATAATAAAAAAATATATTTTCCAAAAATGTTCGCGAATAAATTTAAGTTGACACAAATAAAACTCTGCAACAAAAATTTTTAACTTAAAAATAATTGTTTTTTTTTTCAATTTAAAAATTACTTGAGCCAATATAAGTTTTGCCTTTAAATTGAATTGCATGAAAGTTTAATTAAAAATTTAATTAAAAAATTTATTAAAAAAAATTTCTTTAAAATATTTAATCGAAAAAAATATATACAAATAAATAGTAAAAAATTTCAATTGGGTCAGTTAAACTTTTGTTTAACTAAAAAAAATATTAAATTTAAGCCCGTATAAGTTTTATTAAAACTTTAATTAAAAAATATAATTTCTTCCAAAAATTTTCGTCCATAAATATTGACTACGAAAAAAAAGTTTCTCCAATGAATATGTTTAACAAGAAATCATACATACACAAATAAACAACTTAAATTTTAATTTGATAAATTAAACTTTTGTTGGGAACCTTAATTTAAAAAATATTTAATTTAAATTTAATTGAATCAATCACAATTATAATAATAATAAAATTCGATTAAAACTTTAAGTTGCTCAGAAATTTAATCTATTAAAATTTTTATTGAGTTTATTTGTTCAAAAATTTATTTAACTAAAATGTTTAATTGGTAAAATTAAATTTTTTTAACCATCTACATATTTGTATATATTTTCAATTAAAATTATTGATTCAAGGTTCAATTGATACAATTAAATTTTTAATTAAACTGTTTGTGTATTTTCCAATTAAACATGTTTAATTAAACTTTTGCTTGGAAATTGAATTTATTAAAACTTTAATTAAAAATGAAGCTGAATAAATTAAATTTTTGTTTAAATATTTATTTAATTTTTACTACTACTACATTCTACTACATGTTTTTCAGAATAATAACAACTAACTTTGGTGTTATTTGTTCATTAATAATTATCACATGTATCACATTTGGCTTAAAACGAGATATGAACTTTAGCCTAATCAAATCATAAAAATTGAATTGTACGTTTTAAATTCCTTTAAAAATTGTCAAGTCAGATATTTAATTTGAGAGTGTACGTACTTCATGAAGCGTTAAAAAAATATTTAAAACGTTAAACACTCACAATCTAAATAAATTTGTTTTTTAGAAAAGTAGAAGCTATTTTTCTTTTTTATAAGTTATCAGGTAAAAAAGTGAAAATGAATGCAAATATTTTTGTGTTTATTTCTTCTGCTTTTTATCATAGCTTCAACAACAAGAGCTGGGGGCATATTGATTCTAAACAATTTTCGAAGACTGCAATTAAGTTTGATACAAGTTTCTTAATTTTTTTTTTAATATCCACAGCTTTTCCATATTTTCTCTGCTCTGTGTGTTTTTAATTACTTCTCTTTTGCTTACAAAGCAGCTGCCTAATAGATGTAACATATTTATTAAAACAAAACAATTTTTAATCTATGAAAATTATGAAAGTTGATGAACGCAAAACAAAAACAGTACAAATTGGAAAATGTGAAAAGTTTCACTTACGTAGAAATTCTGTAACAGAACCCTGGGAGCAAATTATGACATCCGATACGACTCGTAATTTGCCCCCTGATTAATTGTCTAGTGTTATTTACAAACAAAAATTACAAATGTTTATACATTGTTCTTAAATTTTACAAAAAAAAATTTAAAAATCCACAATAAGAGATCAACTTATTAATGACAAAATATCTGCAAAAAATCAGTTTAATAAGGAATTCAACAAAATTATTAACTGGGCTCTTACTATCAAGTCTAGACTGTATTATTCATTGGTATTTCTTGTAATGCAACGAAGGCGTATGACCAACATGTTTATAATTATAAAATATTAATCATACGCCTTGAATACCTAAAAATTAAACAGAATATTGGGTTAATAACAAATTGGAAAGATGGCGTATGATTAATATTTTCATACCTTAAAATTCTCATAAGCTTAGATATTTATTTAAAGCCTACTTTTAGGATGTGGCATGTTTTATTAAATAATATATCTATTGCCTTATTCATAAACAATAATTTTCTTTTATAAATATTTTATAAAACTAATTTTGTATAGAAATCTGTTTTATAAATCTTTTAATAATCAAATATATTTCTACAGCCTTATTTAAAAAAAAATTATTACGACTTTATAAAGGGGTTTTAAAACAAATTTCTTATTAAGCCTTTATAAAGACTTAATAATTTTTATAAATAAGGCCCCTAAATTTTAATATATGTATATATAGATAACATTCAAATATTTATTTTCCTTCATTTTATTTTCAGTATGATCGTAAAAATTACACAAACTTTCCCATGAAAACTGCCACTGAAACATTATGAAAAATGACAAAAACCTAACAACAGAATCAATTAAGAATGCAACTATTAACGAACTAAAACGGTAAAATTCAAATATTTTACTATTGCAACAAAAGAATATTGAAAAAAACATATAAATTAAAAGGAAATTTCCCCCTACATATTGCTGTAATAATTAATATTGGCTAACAAGCATTTATTAGAGAAAAATAAAAATATACATATGTGTGCACATGAATACCACAAAATAACAGCCAAAGCTGTTTCCCTAATAACAACAACTATAACAAAGAACTTTTTTCAATAAAAAATAACAAAATCAAATTCAATGGGAAAAAGTCAAACTGTTGTTACTTTAAAAGAGAAATATAAAATAAAATGTAAAACATTTACAACATATGAATAAAGAAGGCCAAAAAAAGACGTTAAAGCATTTGCAGTAGCTACTGCAAAATAAAAAAATACAGGAAGCAGCAGGAAAGTGTTTCAAATAAAAAAATTATAGCAAATTAAAACTGCAATAAACCAACATTATGCGGCTGGCAAACTGCAACTACTTGACGGCGGCAGCAATAACGGAACAACAACAAAAGCTGCTGAGCACAAATACAACTATAACAAAAGACTGTAAATTACACAAAACACAGACTACAAAAACCAAATCATTAAAAACATGCAACAAATCACTGTCAACGCTCACAACTGTTACAACCGAACCAACAATAGCAACAACAACGGCAGCTAGTGCTTGTACTTGTGCAGTTGCATCAACACAAATATCCTTACGAATACCAACAACGAGCATAGAAACATTTGCTGCAACAACAACGATAAATTGTTGTTGTCGCTGCCGCTTCAAGCAAATGCACTGGTGGCTGCATAAACGCCGCTGTTTCTCTCTAACCGCCACCTTTTTATTATTTTGCCTCTCCACAATTTTTCAAGCCTCACCCGCACTCAACATACAAGCCTCCAAGTCGGACATTTACAAAAATCTACGCCTGGGCCATCGCATAGTTCAGACACGCTACGGACGTTTGCATGGTCTCATACTGCCGCTGGACAATTATCGTTTTTTGCGTTCGGTTGAGGTTTTCCTGGGAGTTCCATATGCCACACCACCCACCAAGCAAAATAGGTAAGTTTGTTTTTTTATTCGTTTCTTGGTAAACTTTACACGAAATTTGTTTTTAATAATAATCAAGCAACAACAAAAATCAGCTGGGAAGTAAATAACCAGGAAAATTGTTACTGGAAATATAAAATAATTGATAATGATTTCTGAGAAGTTGCTTAGAAGCTTAACGTTTTTTTAAGCAACAGTAATCGTGCAATGGCCTTTTGTGATAAAGCTTTGAATTATAATGGGCATATTATTTTTATTGTTATTCAAAAGATATAAGCAAGTATAATTTTTTTTAACTGCAATATTCGATGAATCAGATTATATAATGCTACGAAAAAGGCCAATTATTTTTAATGATAAGAAATGTTATACTTCAGCTGGAAACATCAAGTTAGCTGCACGAAACTTAATTCTGTGTCCCACTACCACATAAACTGTTTTCCTTGCAAATGGCGCACATTGGGGCCAAAAACGGACATTTCACTCATTAACATAAAAACAGGTATAAGTAGCTTTTAAGGGAAACTGAGGTATTTATGGTACTTGGTCAAATTATATTGACGTGATCACAAATTTTGTTAAATTGTACAATAGCTACAACTTTGCCATATACTGTTGTTATTAGTACCTGTAAGTGATTCTAAAAAACGTGCAAATAAATGTTTCCCTTAATTTTTTGCAAAAAAAAAGTCAGAAATAAATATTTTTTTTTGGAAAAAAATGTTAACAAGATTGACTGGACTCTAGTGTACATTATTGCCATATATAGTTAAGTCCAAGTCCAAATAGCTGTTGATGACTCGATTTTTTGAGGGCTCACTAATTTTCAAAATCTATGAAGGAGGCCCATAAAAAAATTGCTGACCAAATTTGCCAAACTGAGCAAAATGTTTTACCATCCTTGGGTAGTACTATTAAGCCTATACTGTCCAGTCCGTGTGTGGGTAGTACACTGAGACACATACTGTCGAGTCCGTGTCTTCATTTGTCGGATATGTTTCAAACGCTTTACGACTTCAGCCAATAGTTTTGAAGCTGTTATTTTTGTCATTATTTAATGTGTTTTTATTACAAATGTACAAGCATCAATATTTATTACACGTGAGTCATGCATTAGTCACGTATGAGTCACGCATTAGTCACGTGTTAGTCACATGAGGCCCAAGAGACTTGATATGCCTAAGTTTTTACGGCAATATAAAGAAAAAAATTGAATTAGTTTTTGAGTTCCCGGCAATTCCTAAATTATATTAACAAAATCCCGAAAATTGGATTTTACAGTATTTTTGTTGTACTCTTCTTTATTTTCGTTGGGCGCAGATAATATTTTTGGAAATATTTAAAAATAGATCATGACTTAAGGTAACATGATAAATTTTTTGGTTCCAGCTTTGGAATTTGAGAAAAATGCCTTAAATTTGATATTTATAACAAAACTATGTCTTTTAAAACGATGTGATTCCTTCAATAATCAAAATTTTTAACAAAAACTCCCGCTGTAATATTTGGTTTTGAGTGTTTTCCTATAAATTCAGAAATATCATGCTTATTCACTCGTGAGTCACGCATTAGTCACGTATTAGTCACGTGTGATTCACATGAGGGCCAAGATACTTGTTAAGTTTTGACGTCAAAAGAAAATAAACACAAATATAATTTGCTTTTGACTTCCCGTCAATTCCCAAATTTTTTTCACAAAATCCCAAAATCCTAAAAATTGGATTTTTTTTCAGTATTTTTGTTGTATTCTTCTTAATTTTCGCCGGGTGCAGATAATTTCATATCTCAGCGTGGCATAATAAATTGTTTGTATCCAGCTTTGGAATGTGAGAAAAAAATTCATTAAATGTGTTATTTATAACAAAAATAGATCTATTAAGAAACGATGTCGTTCTTGTTATAACAAAAAAATTTACAAAAACTTTTTGTTCAGTAGTTGGTTTGAAGAGCTTTTATTGTTAATGTACAAATATCATGATTTCGTGAATATCGTGTGATGAATTTTTATGATAATAGTAGCTAACGTTATTGAATAAAATTAAAAAAGACCGCGTGCTTTACTTTAAAAGGTTTTATTAAGAAGAATAAAAAATGTGTATGTATAAACTTTAATGTCATAAAAATTACAGAGTTGTAGTAATAAAGAGTTGCCAAAAATGGATTTATTTTCTTATTTCAACATCCTCACTAAAATAAATACTAAACAATGCCTAGTTGCTCCAAGCAGTTCGATAACTTTAAGTTCACTAGAGGTTTAGTGAAAATGTCTGCAGTCATGTTACTAGATGGAACTGTGTTAAGAATTAGTTTTCCATCCCTTAGACAGTCCCTTATGAAGTGATAACGTATATCTATGTGTTTCGTTCTTTGGTGATACGACTCATTCGATGCAAGCTGCACGGCTGCATGATTATCGCAGTATATTTTAATTGGACCAGATTGTTTTCTCAACAACTCCTCATCGAGACCGTTCAGCCATATGGCTTCTTGTACTGCAGTACCCAAATACATATATTCAGCCTCACAAGTTGATAAGGCCGTTGTATTCTGTTTCTTTGATGCCCAGCTGATTGGCGCTCCTTGTTTCATGAACACAAAACCACTGACCGATTTCCTTTCATCTAAATCGCCTGCATAATCAGCATCACAATAGCCCTCTATATCAGGTTTACTATTTTCCTTAAAAATCAGCTTATAGTTCATTGTGCCTTTCAAATAACGAAGAACTCGTTTAGCTGCTTGCCAATGTTGCATGCCATAATTGTTGTTAAAACGGCTCAAAAAATTAACGGCATAACAAATGTCTGGCCTTGTAAGTTGCGCTGCATATAACAAGCTTCCGATGAGCTCTTGATATGGATACTTTGTCATTTCGAGTTGTTCTGCGTTGTTCTTGGGACTATTCTCCTTGCTTAGTCTAATATTAACATCCATAGGAGTAGATACAGGGTTACTTGTTGACATTGAGAAGCGATCAAGTAGCTTTTTAATATACGCTGTCTGATCTATTACCAAACTGCCTTTTGATCTCTCTATCCGCAATCCCAAAAAAAATTTTAGTTCACCCAAGTCGTTCAGCTTGAACTTTTCTTTTAGTTTTTTAACTAATAAATCTTTTTTCTGTTCATTATTCCAAAAAATAATTATATCGTCAACATATATGGCTAATATAAAAATATGCTGGTTTTCAATTCTTGAATAAATACATTGGTCGCTCTTAAGTTGTTTCAAGCCAAGACTCTTTAGAGTTTCACTTAATTTAATATTCCACATTCTGGACGATTGTTTAAGTCCATATATTGGCCGATTTAATTTCAATATTTTTCCATTAGGAATTTTAAAACCTTCAGGCACATTAATATAAATATTTTCATTGAGGTCTCCTTGTAAAAATGCGGTACATACATCAAGGTGATTCATTTGTAAGTTATATTCGACCGCTAATGAAAACAAATAACGTAAAGAGGAATATCTTATGACTGGTGAGTATGTTTCGTTGTAATCTACGTCACACCTTTGCGAGCACCCTCTGGCTACTAGTCGGGCCTTATAACGAACGACCTCGCCATTAGCATCACACTTTAATTTAAATATCCACTTCGTGGAAAGTTTTTTTTCATGTCCAGTATTATTTACAATAGACCAAGTGTTATTTTCAACTAAAGAATTAATCTCATTATCAATTGCTTCTTTCCAAAAATTAGCTTCATTACAGTTAACAGCTTCAATAAAACTATGTGGTTCTACTTTGTTCTCAGTAGCCATATGTGCTACATAGTTTCCCATATTTGGAGCTCGCGAAATTCGCTCAGAACGTCGTAAAGATTGAGGTTCACTTACGTCCTCACTTAATGCTGAATTATTAGATGAAAAACCAAGTAGTTCCTCGCAGTCATATATACTATCTAGATCCTCAACATCATTATCTTGGTCATCTCCATCATTACCGTCAGTAGAAAGATTGAAATTTTCATCCAGCATAATCCTCACTAAATTTCCATCATTCAAAGAATCGGGTGATGAATCAGTTTTTTTAGCTGACTGCTTATTGCCCATGGAATTACTTTCATTTTTTGAAAAATACATTTGGTCTTCAATAAAAGTCACATTTCTACTTACTATCATTTTTCTTAATACAGGGTCATACAATTTATACGCCTTTGCAGTCTCACAATATCCAATCATCATACATTTTGTTGACCTAGCGTCCCACTTTTTTCTAAACTGCTTCGGTGTCATCACCATAGCTATGCAGCCAAATACCTTCAGATAAGATAAATTTTGTTCACGACCAGTAAATATTTCTTCAGGTGATTTGCCGTTCAGCTTTTTATGTGGTGTTCTGTTCAATAAATATGCTGCTGTAGTTAATGTTTCAGCCCAATAACTCTTTTTTAGTGCAGCATCATACATCATTGTTCGCGCCTTTTCAACAATGGTCCTGTTCATGCGCTCAGCTTTTCCATTCTGCTGCGGTGTGTACGGTGCTGATGTCTGGTGTACGATACCACTATGCTCACAAATTTCTTTAATGTCTTTATTGCAGAACTCCAAACCATTATCTGTACGTAAAATCTTGATTTTCATATTTGTTTGGTTTTCAACCATTTGTTTAAAAATTTTGAATTTAGTTGTTACTTCCGACTTCTTTTTTAATATATAAACGAAAATTTTGTTAGAGTAGTCATCCAAGAATAACAAAAAATACAACCCACCACCTATTGATGGTGTTTCCATTGGGCCGCATACATCTGCATGCACAACTTCCAGAATGTTACTGGTTTTACTATTTGACGATTTGTATTTTAAATTCGTTTGTTTGCCTTGGAGACACGGAATGCATTTCGCAGAAGGCGATTTATTGTGCCCCATGATGTCTGCTTTTAACTTTTCGTCGATGTAGGCGACATGTCCCAATCTTTTATGTATTAGTTCTTCTGTTACACCAACAAAATTTTTCTTCGGCGCATGTATGTCTAATTTATATACATCTCTGCAAAGACTAGCGCTGGCTAATACCTTTTGTGCATAACTAATACTGCATTTTTCATTTTTAAAATGGATATCATAACCTTTCTTACACAATTGACTTACTGATATTAGATTAGTGCATATTTGTGGCACATAAAGCACGTTTTCAATAACGGCATCTACCAATTTGTTGTTTTGCATTATTTTTAAAGTAATGTCACCTCTACCCACAGCTTTTAAATTTGTGCTATCTGCCACCATCACGCTCTCCTCAGAAGAAAATTCTATAAAATTTTTAAAATTTGTTTTATTTTTTGTCATATGGGCCGTGGCCCCAGAATCAACTAACCACGTGTCTTCTGTATACACATGCTGTGAATTATATGCTGCTGTTAAAGTTACCGCATTTACAGTTTTATGATTGAATTTCTTGCTCTTGCAATTTTTTGCCATGTGGCCTTCATTTTTGCACTTAAAACATACAATATTGCTTCTTTTCTTATTACAAGAATCTTTAAACAACTTTTGTTTGCTGTACAAAGCAGCATCCACGAACGTGTTTTGACTAGTAGCATTACTATAATTGTCAAAATCCTGTAAAAGCTTTGTCTTTATTGTATCTGCTGTTATTACAATATTACTGCTTTCTATTGCCATGATCATTGGCGTGAAGTGTTCCGGTAAACCACTCAACAATAGGCTACCCACCCACTCATCACTTACCGCCATACCAATTTCATTTAACTTTTGCGCCGTAGCAATTATCGTATCTACATATTCACCAATGTTCTGACAATTGACCAAATGGGTTGTGGTGAGCTTCCTTAATAAGCCGCATCGTCTTGTCAAACCCGAGTCGTCGTAGGTGGATTTTAGCTTATCCCACATCTCTTTAGCACTAGCTATTCCCTGGATGTGTATGTACAAATCAGGAGAAATGTATAATACAAGTCTGGACATTGCCTTTTCATTAACGTCATCCTTTTTTTCGGTGCCAAGAATTGCATTCCAGTATCCTTGCAGTTTTAAGGCGTGCTCTGCTGCAAATCTCCACCTATGGTAATTATCCCTTCCTGTTAGCTTTTCTATTTCAATTATTCGCTCCATTTTTCGCTGAAGCTGGGCCCATAACCTGATGAATTTTTATGATAATAGTAGCTAACGTTATTGAATAAAATTAAAAAAGACCGCGTGCTTTACTTTAAAAGGTTTTATTAAGAAGAATAAAAAATGTGTATGTATAAACTTTAATGTCATAAAAATTACAGAGTTGTAGTAATAAAGAGTTGCCAAAAATGGATTTATTTTCTTATTTCAACATCGTGAGTCACTCATGGAGTCACGAATGAGTCACATGCGGCCCAGCAGACTTGTTTCTGTTAAGTTTCGACAAAATATTTAGCAAGTAATGCGGTTAATACTCAGAAAGTAAAAACAAATTTGTTTTTTAGTTCCCGGCAATTCCCAAATTTTTTTCACAAAATCCCAGAAATGGTACTTTTTTCAGTATTTTTGCTGTATTCTTGTTACTTTTCGTCTGGTGCAGATAATATTTTAGAAAATAGTTAATAACACATCATTTCTTAAGGTGGCATGATGAATTTTTTTGGTTCCAGCTTTGGAATTTGAGAAAAACTGCCTTAAATTTGATATTTATAACATATTTTTTCTATTTCAAAACGATCTTGTTCCTTCAATAACGAAAATTTTGAAAAAAAAACTTTCTGTGTAATATTTGGTTTGAAGAGCTTTTTCATAAATCCACGTATATCATGATTTGTTTCGCGTGAGTCACGCATTGAGTCACCTGTGAGTCACATGCGGTCCAGGAAACTTGTTTATGTTAAGTTTCGAAAATGAAGCAGGCAATACAAAGAAAGTAAAAACAAATTTGTTTTTTAGTTCCCGGCAATTCCCAAATTTTTTTACAAAATCCCAAAAATGGGGTTTTTTTACAAAATCCCAAAAATGGGATTTTTTCAGTATTTATGCTGCATTCTTCCAAATTTTTTGCCGGGTGCAGATAATTGTTTTGAAAATATTAAAAAACACATGATAAATTTATTGGTTTCATCTTTGGAATTTGAGAAAAGAGTTCCTTAAATGTGTTATTTATAAAAAAAAAACTAGGTCTACTTCGAAACGACCTGGTTCCTGCAGTAAAGAAAATTTTTAACAAAAACTTTCTTTGTAATATGTTTTATACTATCACCTCTTAAATAAGTATAAATATGGAGTTGGTATGTGTCATGTAACGCTATCTTCAACTATAATACAAGCCTGAAGCTTCTGCTTCAGTTCTCCAACTAAAAAAGTTTTGTTTAAAATTCCAGCATGAAAACATTGCATACAAATTTTAGCTTCTGGCCATATTCTTGTTAAATATTGCGCATTAAATTAAGGATTAACTTAAAAAAACTTAAATTCTTTAGCTTATCTAATCTTTTCATTTATAACAAAAAAAATTTGTTGACTTCAAGCCATATACACATAATATTACTTCAATTCTAACCTAGAATGTAAACCTTTTTTTTTGAGCAGCAAATGGGTTGTTGTCAAATTTCCTGTCTGCCTTTTAAATACGTTTTTGACTCGTCAAAGCAATTTTATTAATCTTTTAAACTTTTTTACCCTTCATTTGTAAGCCTGAAACCTTGTCATTCTAATTTTTATTTCAAATTATCAGAACAAATCTTGAATGAAAGAAAAAATAAATAAAAACAAATTTACAAATTCACAAAAGCCTTTCAGCACCATGATATCTAGGATATACCCGGCAACAAACAATAACTTTATTAACACAAAAGAAAATCTTTATGTTTTTCGCAGGAAAAAATAACTGAAATATTTTTGGGTGGAGAAAAGAAAACTTTTAAATGGTTGGACTCTTTTTTGTTTTTGTAAATAAATGATTAAATCAAATCAAAAGTGAATGTACAAAAACTCAAGTTTAAATAAAATGACCCCTCAATAAAAGGAAAACGATGACAAGTATATTTTAAAAAACAAAAACAAATGAAAAGAACAACAAAATCTGTACAAATATGTATATAAAATTATTACATTTATGTGCACAAATATATTATACACGGAGAGAAAAATAAAGATAAAGTGACCATAATCAAAAACTCTCTACTAAAAAAAAATGCAGAGCCAAATGAACTCTTTATCAAACATTTCAATAAATTTAAGTGCGCAGTAAAAACAACTATTATATATTTTTTTGTGCATATATTTCATACACTTAGAAAAAACTAATGATTAGCTTTCATCCTATTATGATTGCATCCTATTTCTTTTTCTTTGGAAATAAAAAATACATAAATAAAAATAAAAGTTAATGTCTAAAATATAAAAAACATTACAATGCATGATCATAGTATGCTTAAAAATTATCTTAATATGATCACAATTTAGAATATAATTTTATATGATGATAATTAAATTTTTTGTGTTTGATTGGCTTCAACATTTCATCCTAAAGAAAGTTTTCAGTTCAAACGGTTTTTTTTTTCGAAAAACATGTTTCAGCTCGAGCCACCTTTCTGTCATTATATGGCAGATTAATTAATCTGTAAGATTACTTAAGTAGATCGGCCATGAGTTGTTGAAACTTTCGCACTAGTTTTACTTTGCAATCTGAAAGGGTATCAAACAGATGAAGCTTGGAACTTGATCACTGACTTTCTTGTTTTTCAACATAAGTCAAACAATTTAGAAATTCACACATCTGCGATGTACTATCGGTGTTTGTCTGGGACTTTTCTTGTTTATGCCTTGTCTATTCCTTGTCTATGTCTTGTCTATATCCTGTCTATGTCTTGTCAATGTCTCTTCTATGTCTTGTCTATGTCTTGTCTATGTCTTGTCTATGTCTTGTCTGTGTCTTGTCTATGTCTTGTTTATGCCTTATCTGTGTCTTATCTTGGTCTTGTATATTTGTTCTATATATCTTGTCCATGTCTTGTCTATGTCATGCCTATGTTTTGACTTTGTATTGTCTATGTGTTGTCTATGTCTTGTCTATGTCCTTGTATATGTCTTGTTAATGTCTTGTCTATGTCTTATCTTGGTCTGGTATATGTCTTGAATATATGTTGTCCATGTCTTGTCTGTGTCTTGTCTATGTCTTGTTTATGCCTTATCTGTGTCTTATCTTGGTCTTGTATATGTCTTGTATATATCTTGTCCATGTATTGTCTATGTTATGTGCATGTCTTGTCTGTGTCTTGTCTATGTATTGTCTTTGTATTGTCTATGTCTTGTCTATGTCTTGTGTATGTCATGTCTATTTCTTGTCTATGTCTTGTCTATGTCTTATCTTGGTCTTGTATATGTCTTGTATATATCTTGTCCATGTATTGTCTATGTTATGTGAATGTCTTGTCTGTGTCTTGTCTATGTATTGTCTTTGTATTGTCTATGTCTTGTCTATGTCTTATATATGTCTTATCTTGGTCTTGTCTATGTCGTGTTCTTAATGGGGTTCCCATGCACAAATAATATTTTCTAAATTGTGTCCCCACCACCGTAACTAAGTCGGGGGTGTCATTTATCTCATTTTCATAAAAGGGATACTACCACTCAAAGTAGACACTTGTAAAGCATGTTTGTCCTTATCGTCTTATCATATTTTTTCTTAAAATAAAAACAAACTGAAATACATGCGACTTAGTTAATTAGATTACAAGTCTTTTGGCAGTAAGTTTGCTTTTTAAAGAGAAATTTTAAATGTTTTATTTTAAAATATGACGATCATTGGTGTGCATATTTTTGCAATACATACCCAATAAACAAAAATCAAAACTAGTTCCACAGGATCACCACTTTCTTTGCACACCAATCACTAAAGTAACTGAAATTATATATTCTAAGACTGTTGTTTATATCAAAATTTGTTCGAGACAACCTTTTAATTGCATATGCGTATAATTCATTGATATTTTATCAGAAATAGAGCTACTTGGAGCTGAGTTCCTAAATGTTATAACTATTGATTTGTATTTTGATTTAGTTGTTGGGTCCTTGTAAACTTTTTTCTTTCTGTGCATAAAGTATTTTGAATTTAAATCTAAAATAAAAAATTTAATCAATTTAAAAAACCTTTCGTATATTTTCGGTCAAGTTGTTTTTGTTTATCTCTTTAAGGTTTAAACAAATAAATATGGCTTGTGCTTGGCTGACTGTGATGCCACTAATGATGGATGTTTATTTGTTTAGCGGATATTGTTCGAGTTTTTCATTTATTTCGCTCTTGTTTCCTTAAGTTTTCGTTTTTTTTTCAAAAGGCCTAAATATATGATAAGCTTAACAGGAATTTTGGTCCGCTACTCGTTACAAGAACTTTTATAGGTGTACATAAAAATTTGTTATTGCTTTTTATTGTTTGTTAATGAATTTAAAAACTCCTGTAATTGCGTGTGAGACTAATACACAAATGGGAAGTAGTAGAAGGAAAGTAAAAGAAACAACAACAAAGTTGTTCTAACAAATTTTCTTTATTTGTCAGCAAAACGAAAATGAAATAAAACATGACTGCTGCAAAGTTTGTAATAAAACTTAAATGAGTAACAACAGCTGGTGGAAGTTTTTTTTAGCTCCAAAGAAAAATCACACAACATTCAGTTGCCCATGGCTACAAAAGTGAAACAAGGTCTTAGAAATAAATATATTTATTTCCTAACGTCAAAGAGCATAAGTTTGCCCTTGATAACAAGAAAAGAAAAAAGAAAAATATCTTAATTTAAATTAAAAGTATAATGTGTTATTCCTGCTGGAAGCATAATATGATTAAATACATAAAACTTTCAACTCGTTCTTGTTATTGAGTCTTCTGCTAAACACAACAGCTGTTGTTATTGTGCCATAATTTGTTTACCATCTACTTTGATTGCGATAATAAGAACAACAAATACACAAACAGTTTATTGCAAGGAAAACAACATATTAGAATAACATTTTCTTGTTGTTGCTATTGTTGCTGTTACTAGAGCTTTAAGTAATAAATTTTACTTGTTTAAAATTATCTCTGTTAAGGAGGAAAATGTATCTTATGTCGTTCATGGGACTTTGCTTACTTTAGTGGTAATATGATTAATTACCTAATAGTCTTATTTTAACAGGACATTAGCAACTGCAACTGCGATCCCAGGCTGATTGGCTTAAAGTTTTTTTATGAATATTTGATTATTTAATTAATTTATTTTTTTTTTTTTTGTTTAATTCTTTTTAACCTGCAGATTTAGTCCTACACGTGCACCAGCTCCTTGGGATGGAATACGTATATCGGACACTTACAGTCCCGTTTGCCCACAACGTTTGCCAAATATACAAAACGAAACGGCTGCCTTGGAGAAAATGCCAAAAGGACGTTTAGAATATTTAAAAAGACTATTGCCACATCTAGAAAATCAATCAGAAGACTGTCTATATCTAAATATATTTTCACCCATCAATGGTGAGTACAATGACACCTGACATAATTTTTCTTGTTTGCACTCAGATTTTAGATTTTTGATTTTTTTTTCTTGTAATTCCAAAGCAAATTTTATAGAACGAGCACAGGAAGAAAAAACACTGTACATAAATACATATGTATGTATTTACATAAATGTTAAAAGTACATGATAATTTCATGTGCCAAAAGCAATATTGTCAATATGAACTAAATTGTTAGATACACATACATACACACATACATATATGCATACACACATACATGCATGCATGCTCGTATAATTTAACAAGGCTCTTCCTTATTTACTTATTCCCATATGTAAATGTGTATGTATGTGTGTGTGTTTTTGCTTCCTACTTGCATATTCGATTTTATGCAAAGGATTAATGAACATTGCCAAAGCCAAATGATATCCCATCTAGTATTTTGTATTATAATCGAATCTTTTTCGAATCATTTTCGAGCTCATTTTTTGATCATAAATGATACCCTACAGATGAATAATACCAAAGAATCATTTATCATTCAATTTTATGATTAATTTTTGAGCAATTTGCTGGTAGTATTAAATCATTAAATCAACTTTTTGCGGATTCTTGGCGTTTTGTTCCTATATTTTCAAGAAATTATTATTTATTTATATAGATGTATCATAAGTGAATCCTGTTTCAATCACACAAGTGATAAATCAGTTTTTAATCATCAAAAGTAATCAGAGGATAATCATATAAGAGATTTCTGCAAAAAATGATCACCAAAATATTATCTAGACTTTTTCATATAAACTAAATTTTTAACTAACACACACACGCATAATATACACATACTAACCCAGCTAGCATAAACTGTTTGCTAGACCTTGGTGTTTACTAAACAACTCCTAAAAGTATCTTCGGATGATAATTTGACGAATATTAAAGAGAAAACCCTTTAATTTATTTTCTAAATTATTACTTTATTGCAAATTTTAGTACATGATCGTCTTTTAATCTTGGAATGTTTAACATGCAACTCCCTAATAAAACTTCTTATGACTATTATAAACGTTCAAAAACACACAGAGTATAACATTACTTTGTTTATCTTTCTGTTAGCTTTTTCGCAGACAATCGTCTTTTAATCTTGCAACAATTAATTGACGATGATTAAGAACTTATGCTATTTTCTCAGTTTCAAAGTAAAATAAAATACTATAAAAATATTATTATAAAAATTGCAGTCTTTGGAGGTAAAAAAACATATATTGTTGTTTTTGATTATTACGCTCGTCCTTTAATCTTGGAATGTTTAACATCTTAGTCCTGAAAAATTTCTTATGAATATTAGGAAAGTACAAAAACAACAATTTTATGCTCTTTTTATCTATCTGCCAGCTTTTTCGCAGACAATCGTCTTTTGATCTTGCAACAATTAACTGACGATCACTAAAATTATTTTCTATTATTTTAGTTTTAGTGTAAAAATATTGTTTATAAAAACATTACAAAAAAAGTCACAATTTGAAGATAAGAAAAACACTCGTCTCTTGATCTTGCCACGATTAACAAACGATGATTAAAAAGTTTTGTTATTCTTTTAGTTTTGAAGTAAAAAAAATTGTTTACAAAAACATTACTAAAGAAATTTTTCACTATTTGAAAATTTTAAAGACGCTCGTCTTTTAATCTTGCAACAATTAACTGACGATGACTAAAAATTTTTGAAAGTGTTTTAGTTTTAAAATAAAAAAAATTGTTTATAAGAATATCAATAAAAATTACACTATTTGCAGGTAAGATAGACGCTCGTCTTTTAATCTTGCAACAATTAAGTGACGATGACTAAAATTTTTTTAATATTGCAGTTCTAATGTTAAAAAAATAGTTATTAAAATATTACCAAAAAAAGTTGCACTGCTTGAAGACAAGAAAGAGACTCGTCTCTTAATCTTTCAACAATTAACTGACGATGATTAAACATTTTTGTTATTTTTTTTTTGTTTTAAAGTAAAAAAATTGTTTATAAAAACATTAATAAAGAAATTTTTCACTATTTGGAGATTTGAAAGACGCTCGCCTTTTAATCTTACAACAATTAATCGAAGATGATTAAAAATTTTTTGTTGTTGTTTTGGTTTTAAAATAGAAAAAAATTGTTTCTAAGAATATCAATATAAAATACACTTTTTAAAGCAAGAAAACCACTCGTCGTTTAATCGTGCAACAATGAACTGACGATCACTACTTTTTTTTATTATTTTAGTTTTAATGTGAAATAGTTGTTTATTAAAACATTACTAAAAAAAGTTGCACTACTTGCAGACAAGAAACCAACTTGTTTCTTAATCTTTCAACGACTAACTGATGATTAATAAAAGTTTGTGTTATTTATTTTAATTTTAAAGTAAAAAAATTATAAGAATATTAGTAAGAAAAATTACCACTCTTTAAAGATGAGAGAGACACTCGTCTTTTAATCTTGCAACAATTAATTCATGATTATTAAAAATGTTTGCTATTCTTCATTATCGGCAATAAGCGACTAACATTTTGTTCACGTGAAATATTTCCCGTGAACAAAATTAGAAAATACTATACTGACACAAAAAAACACAAACATTGGTGATCACAATTTTAGGGAAAGGGAACACTTTTCAGGTGATTTTTTATTCCCGATTAAAAATAAGAGCAGGCCATTCTTATTTATTTAGTTTAAATGGCCGAAGAAAACTATAATTTTGTTATCGAATCCTCAAGAAATTAAATTCTTTAAACTTCGAAGTGCAAATCAAGGTTTAGGTTAATTGTTTCCAAAAAGATTTCTTGTTTGTTATTCGCGATCATTACTGCTCAAATTAATCATTGCTTGGAAAAGTTTCAGGGATGGCCTGAAAGGTCAACCGATTACCATTTTATTTTTTTAAAGTTTCCATTCTTTTTTAATTATATATTAATTTTTTATGTTTTTAAAAATATATATATTTATTAATTAAATAAATAAACACTTACATAATGAATTTGATCCCGTTCAATGTTGTGAATTTGCGGCATGTCATATTTACAGAAAACTTTTCGCGTACTCAAAGTCTGGTTAAGTGAGAGGGATTTTGGGAGAGTAATGTAATTATTCTTCTCATTCTTGCATGCATCATCTTTTGGATTGTTTGAGCAACCTGAAATACAATCAGCTGTAGGAAAATGAAACAATAACAAAGAAAAATTTTTATTTTCATAAAAACTAAAAAAAAATATTTAAAAGTTTTATAGAAAAAGTTGTAAAACAAAGTTTTAAATATTTTCATATAAAATTAAGAAAGAAAAACATTATGCAGGATACAGACTAAATTTCATGTTAAACTCAGCCCACGAAAATTGGTTTACTAATTTTATATACTTGAGCGAATCTTTTACAATTACAAAATGGGCTTTTCGACGATCACAAACTCTCTTCATAAAATTTCCACTAGACTCTTCCACGAATGAAAGTGATATCGGGCAAGCTGCCAACACGCCTACACACATATTTAAACACACATCCAACCATACACTTACACACATTGCTACCACTGACCAAACGTATGTACTTGTGACCGAGCAGACAAATAAACATGTTTTTAATTAAAAATTAACCACAAAAAAGTTTCATAATCTCATTAATTTATTTAATAATTATTATATAAATTTCAAACGAAAAAAAAGTAAAGTAACAGCACACATCATTGGACATTGTTAAATTAATTATAATTGCAAATACTTTGCGTCAACTAAAACATTTTAATGCACATTTTATGCGCATTCTAAAGAGTTCAGTTAATGTCATTAAATGTCACAAAGTTACTTTTATTAAAAATAAAAATAAATAAATTCAATTACAATTACTGTTTCATAAATAGATACACAACAAATCCTTTTATATCCTTGTCATAAACAAAAGGCTTATAATAAATGTTATTCGCTCAGAAGTCACTTTACTTTTTCTTTACAATTTGCAATATCAAAATAATTGAAATACAACAATTTACGCCCTGTTTCCACAAGCTAGGCAGTTGACTTGTCTCGAAAATTTTTATGAAAATCCCTCTAAGTCGACCGCGTGGAATTCGAATCAAAATCGCATTTTTCTAAATGAAACTACTAATTTAACAAATTAGTCCTTTTTAAGAAATCCTGTGCAAAAATAATACGTCACTTAATTTACGATCTAATGAACCTTAAGACTCAAATTTGTTCATCAATGTTGTTGTCCAGAATTAAAAGTTTCAATATTAAATATGGGTGATTCCATGAGAAATAGTCGAACACAGAAAAAATCATATTATTTAGTAGAAAATGAGAGTTATGGGCAAATAAAGATGAAAAGAAGTTTTTTTAATTTGTTTCCATTTGTAAACGCTTTAAAATAAGAATATCTTCGTTACCTTAATATAGAATGGTCCAAAGTCATTATTTTTTAAATCAAGTTTTTATATATTTTGGCAAAAGAACATTTAATGTATCGAAAAATACAAAAATCTCGATTTCAAGAAATTTTCGAGTTAGGTACTTTCTATATTAAGGTATATATACTGAACAGTCTGCTCTGCCCTCTTTTATGTTCGGTCTTTCTTTTACGAGCAGAATAACTGTAGCGTAGTGTAGTGAACAACTTCATGTGCCTCATATTGACAGTTTTATGGATTAATTGAAATATTTCAATATAGCGGTCACACCCGCACAGTGAAAATTGTGTACAAATACAATTCCTGTACAAAATAAATACCAATCAAGCGCAATTCATAACATAATCAAATACTCAGAACCTCCACTTTAATATTCCAGTAATTAATCTAGGAAATATTTTGTCACAAAAAATTAAAAAATTTAATTAAATTGTTGGTGTGTGAAGTATACAAAATTTAAGCGCAATTCGTTACAGAATAACATTGTGTGAGTCGCCATTTTAATATTCGTGTAATTTGTTCTAGAAAATATTTGGTCACACCCGGCACAACAACACGAAATCACCATTTTTCAATGGTTAGCAAAAACAAGAAACGGGAATAAAAGAACAAACTTAAAGAAAATAAGGATAACATATGAACTAAAAGTAGCTGTAGACTCTTGCTTGATCTCTCTAAAGTTAAGAGAGAGAAAGCAACAGGAAAAGAAGAGATGATAAAAAAGTATATAGAATCATAAGAAGAAGTAAGAGAATCGTTGGAAGAAAAAATAAAAGTATTAATAATTCAAAAAATTCAGAAAAAGAGCAATTGTATTCTCTACGTATTTTGGGCACAACATATTTCTCTGAATTAAAAAAAAAATACTTTTAAACAAAAACTTTTAATAAAAATTCTGCTGTCTACGACAGTGTGGATAAGTAATAAATTAATTTCTTAATATTTTCCTATCAGTTTAACTTTATATTGATTATATGAATACAATCAATAAAATGTTTTACTTCTTCAAGACTTTTTGAGTTTTTATGCTACCCGGCTCTTTAAAACAAAATAACTCATTCTTCCATTCATTAAATCAAAACAACTTTGAAAAAATTTAACCACCCAAATTATTCGGTGTTTTCAATAGAGGATTTTACAAAATATTCACTGAACGATAGACATACATTTAAGATCACACCCGTCACATTCTCTAAATGGCCATTTTGTACAATTGCTCCGTAAAACTGATTTTTGCAATAAATTTCGGTGAAATGTATTGGAATCACTTAAAAACTAAATTTTCGAGTTAGGGCCTTTCTAGTTATGACCACCGATATGTATGTACATATGTATATATCGTTGATGACCGAAAATTTCTTTAATTTAAAAACTTTATTATTCTATTAAATTTATTATATTATTATATGAATGAAGTCAAGTCTTTAAACTTGTCGAGTTTATATATTACGTCACACCCGTCATATAGCGAAGTCACACCCGTTACATATTCGAAAAGGTTTTATTTTTTTATTAAATTTTTCTAAGCATTAACTGATGTATTCATGAAAAATAATTTTGATTTGCCAAAGGCTTGCAAAACAAATTTTATATATAATTTTGTTTGCTCAACGTTTTGAAAACCAAAATGATTTTTTTAAGAAATTTAAGACAAACAAAATGAATTTGAAAAAATTACAATATTAAAATTATTGTGTGCTTTCTGCGAAATAATTTATAGAATATATCCTGAAAGTAATAATTCAGGAGAGACTGAGATTTGTAAGGTCACACCCGACCCAGCTTTTTGATCGACATTCTGAACATATATCTATATATCTAGTGTTTTCTTGGTTTTAAGAAAAAAATTCTAGGAACCACGTCTTTTTTAATTATATGTTATAATTATGTGATAATAAACATTTGAAGTATCATGGTCACACCCATCACACTGTAACTAGAAGTATCTATTTATTAATTATAAGTCTATGGAATTATTTCCTTACAGACAATTAATGATATTATTAACTGATATTAAATTATCATTTCACAACATTAAATAATACA
Source organism: Tachina fera (assembly GCA_905220375.1). Lineage (NCBI taxonomy): Eukaryota > Metazoa > Arthropoda > Insecta > Diptera > Tachinidae > Tachina > Tachina fera. Next base: position 187,382,980 of record LR999963.1, read on the forward strand.
AAAATAAAAAATACAAAATTATGAGTATAAAAAATTTACAATAAAATTAACATTTTGTAAATAAATAACAAAATAAGAGGCGAGGAACTTCATTCTTACTCACTATCCCTCACCACAGAGCGTTTAAAATTAAAATCATTTTTTAATTATAAAATTTTCAATTATAAAAAAATTTTAGTGCCATGGTCACACCCGTCACAATGAAATAAACTATTACAGGTCCTTATAAACATTAACATAAAACTTTTTAAGGCAAATAGGATTCGAAAAACTTCATTCCTCCCCAATGTCTCGTAACACAGAACGTTTAAGATTAAAATTCTCAGGAACCGCTTCCTTTTATTTAATTATAAATTTTATATTTTTATTTATATTATATTATTGTTGCAAAAACTTTTTTAATAATGGTCACACCCGTCACACTAAAACTAGTCTTGTTCAATATATATTTCTATATAATTTTAAATTTAATACATATCAATTATAACAAAAATTGTCACACCCGCCACATTCAAATAAGCTCTTATAGCTGTTTATTGTTATTAAAAGAAAACTTTTTAAGGTAAATAGGACGAGAGGAACTTCTTTCATCTCCAGTGTCTTGCAAAGTCACACCTGTCACACTGAATTTAACCATTTAGAATAAAGTTTTCCATAAAAATAACAAAATCATATATTCTAAAGTAAATAAAAGATGAACAACTACAGATGTTACTCCCCAGTGTCCCACTGTGCAGTGCTTTAAATTTTTTTCTTGTTAACAAATGCACGTTTACAATATTTAATTTATATCAAAGTAGATAAACCATTTCACAGTCACTTAAAACCATAAACGCTTCGTTGCTCTGTTGTTGTAAAAAAAAGCAAACAATTTATTTTTATTCCAGTGTCATTTTTGTGTTTAAAGCAATAAAATATTCAAATAAAATTCATGTTAAAAAAAACACGAACATAATTAATCTAACATACTGTTAACGACAATAAAAGCACTAATTAAGGAAAATGTTTCAACAATAAATGAAAAAAAACAAGTGAGTTTTCACTTCAATGGCGTCCCTGATGACAAAAAAACACGCACACACAGAGAAACACACACACAAGCACGCCAATATATCAGGGCTACTATTAGCGGAGAAATAGCAACAAAAAATAAAAAATATATATGCACATATATTTGCAGTAATTTCCTATTTAATATTCACATACACACACACGCACGCATACACTCACACACAGCCAACACCACACATGTGGTAATTTTTAATTTAGTGCGTTAGTGCGTCAGTGAATGACTAAATGTGAGAGTGTCAATCACTTCTAAGTTACCGTTCAATCAAAATTACCATTTTGTCTAAAAGCCTGTGCTTTCATTTGTTAATATTGTCACCGCTCAGCTCAGCTGTTGTCATCAAATCAACTGGAAACCACATCATTTTAACTATTTCGTAGTTCGCAAAGGACAACGCAGTCAGTCCATTTAAATCAATGAACATTTACAGCTGCTTTGGGGCACGTTTTTTTACAGCTTTGATTATTATGCTTAGGATTGTGTGTGTGTGTGTGTATGTGTGTCATCGTTTCTAAAGGAGTTCAATGCCAGACTTCAGCTTGATGATCATTAAGGCCAATAATTAAATGGATATGCTGGCCGAGGGACACAAATGCGTGAACTGATACACACTTCTTCATTGATATAATTTTTAGAGTTAAGTCGAATTATTTTATTTTCAAGACTAAAGAAATTTAAGTGGGAAAATAAATGAAAGGTTTTAATTTTTATAGCTATGCTATTTATTGCACGATACAGGAGATAGGACGTGATTTTTGTAACAAAAATAATCGAGCGCATTACATTTATAAATTTATTTTTGCTTTGATTTCCTTATACTTAACACCAGGTGCAAGTTACGGCAATCGATTCGATTCAAAATTTTAAAATATTTCCATAGAAACTCCATTGAAATATTTCGTGATTTTATTCGATAACGAGTGCCGTAATTTGACTTCTGAGTCCAAAAATAAGCCAAACACATTGTTTGATTTTATTCAAGCCCTAATTCAGTAAGAAGAATTAGGATGTTTTTGTTTGAAAATACTTCTGAGTTCTTGTTTCTGAATTCTATAAATTATTTTCTTTAAAAATTGTTGTTGTCTTTGATAAAGAAAAATAAAAATATTATTGTTATGTTTTTAAAACATAAAAATTAAATTAAATTATTATACAATAGTTTGAAAAATATATGAAAAAATTTCTAATAGAAATAATGTTTACAAAAAAAAATCATAAAGCAAATACACGAACCTTCTAGCATAGACAATAAATAATCACACAAAAAAGTAATATGAATGAGTTTGTAATATTAGTTAAAATATTTGTAGTATTAATTAAAAAATTAATTAAATTTTCACCTATAAAAAATTTGATATTATATGAATTAAGTTTTTCCAGTCAAATTAATTAATACAATTGAAAATTTAATTAATATAATTAAATTCTTAATTGAAAATATTAATTGGTGAACACTTTTTTTCTGTGATTATTGTTTTAAAGAATCATAACTGCTGCTTTTTTTCGGTCTATAAGACATGACGGCACATTCGTCGAATAGAATTAGGGCATTAGTTTCCTTCTTTGAAGTGAGTGAAACAAAAACAATCAGAAGGAATGCTCAATTTGTTTTCGTGTTATTTTTACATATGAGCACAAACCAAAAGAACACAGCCTGTAAGTCGACAAGCAATACATTAATTTAATTGTACGCCACTAGAAAGAATAAAATGTGAAAGTAATGGAAACGCTTTGAAATATATGCGGCGTATTTGACATCATGATATTATATAATTTTATTGTATTAACATTAACGTCCCTTTTCACAATGTTTAATTAAGAGTTAACGTGAACTTTAACTGACAGTTCTTCAGACAAAACTTGCCGTTAAAAATTCCCTCTTAGAAGTTAATTAAAACAGCCCACAGAAGGCCTTTTTAATTGCTCATTTTACAGTAAGCCCTCGTTAAAGTAGAAATATGCCTTAATTGTTAAGACACACTGCACAGTGGATGCAAAGGCAATTTTTTTGCCTTTATCTCCACAAACACAATAGTGAGGGCCACTTATTTTTATATGGATTCCCTTAAAACAAACTGAATGTTCCAACAAAATCTTAGCAGTATAGGAGGGATAGATGGGTATCCCACATACAAAGTAATTACACTATACAACAAAATGAAATGTTCAAAATAACAATATTCTGCCAAATATCGTTGCTGTTTTATCTAACTGACCTATCTGACACATTTAAAATTTTACAGGAGAGCAGTTTTTATGACTGTTTTCTACATGTATTCTTATGAAAACGTCTGAAATATTTTTACTGTTATAGGCTCAACATTAATGTTTACAGTCATTAAAATTGTAGGCAAGGTCTATTATGAGTCATTAAGTCTAGTAGTGGACTGAACTCATTCTTCAAAAAAAAATGTCAGTTAGGTCGGTTAGGTAAAACAGCGACGATATATACGTGTATCGGCGTTTTAAAAGTTTACATCTGAAACTCATTTAAGGGACAATTTAAAGTTTCACTCTGTTATATTAAAAAAATATAGAAAATCGTGTGATACTTAGATTTTTGGTATAAAGTGTCTTCTGAACATTTATTGCAAACATTACAAGCAACAATTTGTAGGTGTAGAGCAACCCTCTAACTCTACTGGAAATAAGTCTTTTTTGCAATTATTTTGAAAAAAAAGAAAAAATCGCCTTCAAAACAGGGATGTATGTTGTTGAAATATTATGCAAAAATAAATATCATAAAATTCTACTATAGGTCTCAACACATACTTAAGTCGAAAATTCAACTTTTTTTTCAACAGGGGTTCATTTTAAATAGGCCGTAAAAGGAGTTTCAGATGTAAACTTTTAAAACGTTAGTATATGTGAAATCTTTTCTTACTCCCTTCTTCAAGAATTAGTTGGCAGAACATTGCTATTTTTTTGTGTGTAGGACAGTGTTATTATAAGTATATTAAAGTACTGCACAAGACCATTTATAAGAACTTTCAAGACATGAGAGATTTTTCAAAAGCTTTAATACAGCGAAATAATCTAAAACATACGCTAAACAACACTGTTGGCAAGACATTTGTTGCAGTTGTGTGTCTTGCCAACAGTGTTGTTTATCTCTCATGTCTTGAAAGGTCTTCTAAATGGCCTTGTGCAGGACAATAATGCATATGCAGGCGTCATTTATTATTTTTTTCATATTTAAATCATAAATCTACAATTAATTATTCACACTGACTGCATGACCTCTATAAGGTCTTTACATAAACAAGACAGCCATATCAAAAACTAGAGTAAATGTACATGATAACCAGCCATTTTTATTGTACAAAAATAAAATGAACAAAGTATGCTTAACGTATAAAATAAATTCCAACAAACATTTTTTTTTTCGCATAAATATTGACACACTCTTACGAGTATATAGAAAACTTTAATGGATAAATACGTGCATGCATGTATTTTAGTTTTTGAAAGGAAATTACTTAAGGAAATAAATGATAATAAAAAGAGGAAATAAATCGTCTAAAATTGCCTTCAAGTCAAATATAACCAAAACAAACTAGTTTAATATCCGGTAGATTAAAATGTAAAATTTAAAAAATAAAATTAAAACAAATTCACAAATACATGAAAAATATTTGGATTTTTTTTTAATAAACGAATAAATAAATGCCTTTCATGATGTGTTTTATGGTAAATCGCTTTCGTTTTTTTTTTGAAAATTTATTTTGTTGCAGGAAATTTGGAGAAAAAAAGAAGTGAAAAATATAATGTTATTTGAAAGAGCAAGCAAGTGCACTTTTAGCATGTGAAATCGTTAGCAAAGCATTGAACTATAATTACTTTTGGAATTGTTATCAGCTGTACATACTTTAGCAATTGAATTTAAGATGTGTTGCTTGTTGATTATAAAGCATGAAACGGAGTTTTAGTGGGTCATTAGAAATTTGTTGTAACATACTCGTGTCAGTGTTGCACGTTCACTTATATCGCAATATTTCTGCAAAATTTAACAGTTTCAGGAAAATGAAATAGAAAATGAATCCTTTCATTTATTTTCTTAGTTATGACTGTTCTTTAGCATTAAATTTTTATGTTTTCTCTATCTAATAAAAATTAATAAGATCTGGTTTAGTGGTTCAACTGAGAGCTGAGAGCATAATAAACAATATATCACACAACTTTGTAAGACTAATAAGTCCCCCTGCTTAGTCCTAATTTACACTATGCAAGCCTTATTGCAAGCTGATTAGTTTGTTAGAAGAGAGAGAGACGAGGGGAAAAGAAATGGTTATGTTCCTCTCGTCTCTCTTTCCCACAAACTAATCAGCTTAGCAAGAAGACTTGCATAGTGTAAATTAGGACTTATGGTTAAATTAGATTTTCAGATAAAAAAAAATCTTAAGCAAATATGTTCCTATAAAATATAAACTAAATAACTTTTTTTATATAAAAAATATCGAAGTATGTTTATTTCACAACTTTGACTGTTTTTGTTTTGGTTAAGCATTGCTTAATTTTTATTTAGTTACTTCTTTACTAACTTTCCGGCCCTGGAACTTTTTCAATTTTCTGATTTTTAGTTCAAATTTATTTGTTTCTGAAATATTAAGTATCTTTAATTAACAGAGATAAAAATTTTTTTTATTCAGTTTAAAACTTCCAGCTCTGGAGATGTCTTTTTTTATTTTTACTGATATTTACGGTCAATTAATTTTTTTCTAATATAAAATATATTTAGTTTGAAGAAAGACAAAAATTAATATGAACTTGTACTCTTGTTTACCAAAAAAAAAGAATAAAAAATTTTCGAACCCTGGCATAATCCTTTTAGATTTTTCTGCTTCCTTATATCAATCTATTGCTTTCTAATATATAAAATAACTTTAATTCATTGAAAAAAAAGCTAAATTTATTTGGTTACTTTTTAAATTTTCCAACCCTGCAATACACTTTTTAGTTTTTTTTTCGTTTTTAAATACAAACTTAACTCTTACTCTTATATAAAATAATGTATAATTAACAAAAAAAAAATACTTTTACCTGGGATACTTTTATATATTAAAATAAATTAAATTTTCCAGCTTGTGTTTTTTATATATCTGGTTTTTAGTATTCATTTCCTTCTTTCTGAAACACAAAATATCTTCATTTAAGAAAGAAAAAATGTTTTATTAAGTTACTTGTGTATACCAAAATGATTTCACCTTTCCCAGCTCTGGAGCTTTGGTTATTATTTTTATGATTTTTACTACTGCTTCTATTTTTTCTAAAACATAAAATATATTTAATTTACAAAGAAAAAATTTTAATTTGACCGAGTTACTTTCATATATAGCAAAAAACATTTAAGATTTTCCAACCCTGAAATTATGCTTTTAGATTGTTATACTTTTCACTACCTAGCTATTTCTTTCTAAAACATAAAAAATATTTAATTTACTTAGATAAAAAACATTTTTAGTAAATTACTTTAATATACCAAGAAAGTTTAGATTTTCCAGCCCTGCAGCCATTTTTATGATTTTCCTGATTTTTAATAATTATTTATTTATTTCGGAGACATAAAATATTTTTAATTAATAGAGAGAACATTAAATTTTATTTAATAACTTTTATATAACAAAAAAAATTAAATTTTCCAGCTCTGCAGTAGTTTTTTTTTTATTTTCTTAATTTTTACTTAAAATCAATATTTTTCTTATAAAAAAATTTTTATTTTATTGATAGAGAAAAATAATTAATTCAAACTTGTTACTTTTATATGCCAAAAAATTTTAATTTTCTAACCCTGGAACTATATATATGATTTTTTTGATTCTTAGTACTGATTAGTTTCTTTCTATAATATTAAATATATTTAATTAACAAAGAAGAAATTTTATTCTATTATGTTACTTTTATTATACCAAAACAAAAGTTTAAATTTTCCAGCTCTGGAAGAGTGTTTTTTATTTTTCCAATTTTTACTACCAAACCATTGATTTCTAATAAATAAAATAAATTTATTTTATTAAGAAAAAGGAAAACAATAATTTGAACTAGTTACTTTTATCTAAAAAGAAAAAAGTTAACATTTTCCAACTCTGGTTTAATCCTTTTCGATTTTTCGGATTTCTTAAACCAATTTTTTCTTTATAAAAACTTCATTTAATTTATCGAAATAAAGAAACTAGTTTTAGTAGCTTACTTTTATATAGCAAATTAATAACTTACAATTTTCCAACCCTGGAATTGACTTTTTGATTTTATTTTTATTTTTAATAAAAATTTTTTTTTAATAAAAAATTCATTTAATTTATAGAGATAAAGAAACTAGTTTTATTAGGTTACTTGTATAAACCAAAATAATTAGTTAAAAATTTCCAACCCTGGAATTGACTTTTTGATTTTTTTTTTTGGAATTTTTAATACCAGTTTTTTTAACAAAAAATCCATATAATTTATGGAGATAAAGAAACTAGTTTTATTAGGTTACTTGTATAAACCAAAATTATTAGTTAAAAATTTCCAACCCTGGAATTGACTTTTTGATTTTTTTTTGAAATTTTTAATACCAGTTTTTTTTAACAAAAAATCCATTTAATTTATAGAGATAAAGAAACTAGTTTTAGTATTTATATACCAAATTAATAAGTTAAAATTTTCCAACCCTGGAATTGACTTTTTGATTTTTTTAATACCAATTTCACTCTCAATTTAAATCAATTTAACAAAAAAAAAACAAAAATTTGTTTTAGCACGTTACTCTTTTATACCAAAAAAAAGTATAAGTTTTCCAGCTCTGAAAATGACTGCTTTTTTGCTGATTTTCAATGCCAATATATTTTTGAATATCAATGACACAGCAGTCTAAAAGTGCTGGTTTTCATTTCTATTTCATGGTGGCTGCCACCAACATATTTTCTAACCATCATTATTAATTTCTTATAACGATTTTCCCTTCCAATAATATGCTGCATTTGACTGAAAGTGTTGTTTGTTGTACATGTGGATGTGCTCTTTAATTGATTAATATTTGAATATAATTTATTAAAATTAATCACACTTTATTCTCCTAACAATAGTTATAATGCTATTCAAATGGAAAAAAAAAGCTTGAAAATACAAAAATAGAACATGAAATAAAATTCCAACAAAGTATTAAAAATACTAACAAATACCAAACAACATTGCAACACTGGATTAAAGCAAATAAGCTAAAGATTAATACTTTTAAGCGCCTTCTTCATACGCAAATGAACATATTAACATGCCAAAACATAAAAATGCTTCTAAAAATTCCATTACACGGACTTAAATGGAATAACATTTTACCTGATTGGTAAAGCATTTTGACTGGAGGGCACAAAGAAACAGCAAGCAAGCAAGCAGCAAGCGGCTTATCTTTAAATCTGTTTTTTAAAATAACATGGCTTTTTTATTTCTTATTTTCTTTGGAAAGAAAGAAGGAATGAGAATAATATTCTCTAATATTATTATAGCCCAGCTTTTGTTTTATATTCTGTTTTCTTCAGTTCCTTCATTGCTGGGCATTAAAAAAATCATTTGTTTCACTTTCTTCAAATATTGTTTTTTCTTTTTTTTTTTTTGCAAGCTACACACTTACTTACAGCCTGCTTTGAGCGCAAATGGCCATACTTTGGCTGCCGGATATACTTAATGGTGCTTAAAAGCGCGTGTTTACTGGCATACAGTCATGAATTTTTATTTCCTAATTTTTTTATATGAATTCAGTTTGGGAGCTCAAAAAAAGAAATATTCAATGCAATGAGATATTTAAACGTACGATTTTTTGTTTGCAGTATTTAGCAATTGAAACAATATGTTTGGTTAATGCTTAGAATTTCAAATCACTTACGTTTCGAAGTTTAATAAATCATATTTTGTGCAGGCATTTTCTGATTACCTCCTTACATACACTTATGTTTAATAAAAAATCATACTAGGCTTATGTAAATATCATTGAATTGATAAATCAAGAGCAATCAACATTACATATGTACATATATGTGCAAGTGTATGTATGTATATCGAGCTCAGAGTTTTTAAAAACCAGTTGCAGTTCACAAAAATTTCTATTCTTATTGAATGAAATATTTTTATTAATTAATGTGAGTTTCTAAAGAAGAGGAAAAAAATTAAACTTAGACTTTATAGCTCGGGGAAATATAGATAGTTTTCTGTGCAGCCACGCACTTCATCAGCGCCCTAGTCTATCTACTTGGGTAGATATTCTTATTAACATCAGCTATTTAACTTAAATTTACAATGAAACGGAATATGAGAAATGATTGTTGTGTATAAAAGATTAATTTTTCTTCTCTTTTTTAGAAATTCACATTAATTAATAAAAATATTTCATTCAATAAGAATTGAAATTACTGAACTTAAGCCTGAATAAAAAAATATTTCTGATTAAAATTCACTACACTTAAATTAAAAATCTAAAATGTCTCATTCGAAAATTTCTATATTTTCAAAAATTATACTAGGAACACAACTGGGACGAACGACGAATTTTTCGGTGCGAACTTTCGTCATCAAAAATAAAACACATTTATGCATATGAAAATAAACACAACACCGCCGTCGAACGAAATTCGTCGTGCGTGATGAACTCTGAGATAGACTTATTTCTATTTTGTACGCCTACGAACGACGAAAAAACAATTTTCTCTCTCAGTCTCTCTGTCTTTGTACACATAACAACCAACTTTATCAAATATGACAGAGGAATTCGGTGAGTAAATTCGTCGTTATTGTGCTTCACGCGACGAATTTACTAAGCGAATGCTTACCGACGAATTCATTGACGTGGACGAAATTGGTCGTTCGTCCCATTTCTGTTTATAGCATTACTTCCTTATAAAGCTCTCCTTCAAACATTTTTTAAAAAATTTAATCTTATGTGTCTTCATTGAATATTATAATCAGTGTTGCCAGAAATACTTTGCCTCTTTTCCCCAATTTAAATTCTCATGTCGCCGAAAAATCCCCATTTAAAAAGAATAAATACAGTGAAGTTGCGACTTTTACTCGCGCTCGAAGGGTTCCGTACAGACACGAGATATGTAATGCAATACAAATTGGGGTATTCAAATGGTAACTCATAAATTAATACGTTTTAAAGTAATAAAACGAAAAAATATGACTGCTGTGAGCAACCCCTCATAATTTAGAATTATAAATATTGTACTTATTTGTATTTTGGTTTAAGCACCTTTGTACGCTTCTTACTCTATCTCTCTCTCTCTCTCTCAATTCCTTTAAAAAACTGTCACGCATTTCTAAATGTAGTTAGTCTTATTATTTTATGACCTTTTTGTTTGAGCCACAGCAACCATTTTTTTAAACTATGTTAAAATGTTAAGACATTACGACACTTAGGACACTTAAGACACCCTTGTGAATACCCCAAATATATAGTTTTGGCATTTGCATTTTTCGTTTTTGGTTTTTTCGTTTTTAAGCGTTTTTTTTTTCTTTTTTGGTTTTTGGAGATTTTTTTTATATGTTGGCGCTTTTTTTTAATTTTTGCATTTTTTCTTGTTTTGGGGGCTTATTACAATTTGGGTTTTTTTTATTAAGCGAATTTTTTAGTTTTGCATTTTTTTTTCGTCTTGGAGATTGTTTCGGTTTTTTGCGTTTTTACAATTTGGCGATTTTTTTTCATTTAAGTGAAATTATTCATTTTGACGATTTTTTTTTCATTTAGATGATTTTTTTTAGTTTTTGCAACTTTTTCTCGGTTTGTCGATTTTTTCGGTTTTTGGCGTTTTTTTCATTTTGGCGATTTTTTCGGTTTCGTCGATTTTTTTTTTTTTAATTTGGCGCTAAAATAACAGCATAATGCTGAGTACGCTCGCATTTGACATTTCTTAAGTTGTCCTTTTGTGTCAGCAATCTTATTCTAAGTTTTGACACTTTTTTAGTTTTGCATTTTTTCTCGTCTTGGCGGTTTTTTTTTTGTTTTTGGCGTTTTTACAATTTTTTCACATTTTGGCGAAATTTTTCATTTTGGCAATTTTTTTTATTTAGGCGAATTTTTTAGTTTTGCATTTTTTTCTCGTCTTGGCGATTTTTTACGGTTTTTTTGGCGTTTTTACGATTTAGCGATTTTATTATGTTTTTTTCTTTTAACTCAATACCACAAAACAAGAAATTTTGGCAATGACAAACGTTGCCACTAGTAAACACTGTTGCGATGTCGCAAAATGATTGTAAAAATGTTCTTTCTAAAAATTTTTTCCAAATTTTTTTCTAAAATGGTACTTAAACCTGCACAAAATCTGTCAGATTGCAATTAAAATATTTATCAAAATCGTTAACGTTTACACCAAGTTTACTTGACATTTAGCAAGATTTATTAGCTAAAACAAAAACCATTGATAGAAATTTGTCCTAAACTATAACCAAAAAACTGTCCCATAGCTAATTCACACACCTTTTTGAACACACAGATTTGTATTTTTTTAAGTAGATTTCGACCAAATCTAGTGACCAAGTAGATTTGGTTTTTAATGGGAAATCTACTCGTAAATATAATTAGAATTTGTACTAAACATAAATAAGAAATTCATCTAGTCCTGGCTATTAAATTAAGACTTTTCAAGTTGATTTTATTTGTATTTTTCTGTATTCTCTGCACATAAACTATAACTTTATTAATTGTCCCTTTAGTCTGTTATAAACAACTTTATATGCATTTTAATTTTTTTTTATTTTCCTTTTATTTACAGCCGGAGCAAGTGAGAAAAAATTGCCTGTTATTGTATTTATACACGGTGAATCGTTTGAATGGAGCAGCGGTAATCCCTACGATGGAAGTGTATTAGCCAGTTATGGCGAAGTTGTGGTAGTAACTCTTAATTACCGTTTAGGTATTCTGGGTAAGTGTAACAACAATGAAGAACATATATAACAAAACAGAAAAAATAGCAAATAATAAATTATTGCATTTGAGAGCAAAAGCTGCAAGAAAAAATTACAAACAGCAGGAGTGCTTGCGCCGCAATCACCATTATTTATAAGCTTAATACTCGTGTAGAGTGTGTGTGCCTTTTAAACGATTTATTTTCTTATTTATAACCAACAGGATTCCTGAATGCCAATCCAAGTCCACAACAACATGCACGTGTTGCCAATTACGGTTTAATGGATCAAATAGCTGCCTTGCATTGGATTCAACAGAATATACAGAAATTTGGTGGAGATCCTAATGCAGTGACTTTAGCTGGGCATGGTACGGGGGCGGCATGCATAAACTACTTAATGTCTACGCCCACAATGGTACGTGGCCTTTTCCAGCGGACAATTTTAATGTCCGGTTCGGCTTATTCTTCATGGGCTTTGGTGGAGGATCCCGTTTCGTTTGCTGTTAAGCTGGCCAAAGAGGTGAACTGTTCGATACCCGATGATTTGAATAAACATCATGAGCAGATTGTTGACTGCTTGAGAGAAGTGCCGCTGGAGGATTTATATGCTGCTGATATTCATGCACCGACTTTTTTAACTTCCTTTGGACCTTCGGTGAGCAAAGAAAATATTTATTGTAAAAAAAATTAAAAAATAAAATAGAGGAAAAAAGGAATAGAAAAAGATATACATATAATTAATACATGTACTATTTAGAAGCCTATACAAAGAGGCTTGTCTCCGAATTTTAAACAATGCACTATGGGGGAAATTTTACCCATTTTGTGGCCATAATTACTTGTAGTTACAGCTAAACGGCAAGACCGATTGAAATGATTTTTTGCAATTAAACTACGTAAGCTTCTCTCTTAACGTTCTTAAATTTTTTTATCACTTTGTCCTACGAAGAAAAAATTTTCTTACCCACGCTCACGTCTAATCACTTGTGACAATATTTGACTAAATATACTTATTTTGATATTGTTTTAAATTTTCTTAGTTTTCAAAACTATAAATTTTTATTATCAAAATCTGAACTAAACTCAATTGTTATTTGAAATCACACACAAAGCACGTGCCCAAGTGTCAGCAATTCAAAATATATAGTAGGAAATTTAAAAAAAGAGATCTTTTCTGTGCTCTTGTCTCTGTATTAAAACAAAAACAAATAATAATTTTTTACACTCACGCCCACACATTCTCACACGTTTCAATTTTAAAATACTTCTCTTTTAGTCCTCTTACGGCCGGTTTGTCAATGTCGACAACGTTATATTTTTCGCACATTTACAATTGAAACAAAAACAAAATTTTCTTTTTTTTGTTTTGAATGCAAGCTTGCGACAAGTCAAATGTGGATATGACAGGCCTTTAATTTGGCTTAAGCATGCATTGAAAAATTCAATTAAGTGTGACTTTGACTCTCGCAAGAAGGTTTCCATAAGACACTTGTTTTTTTTTTTGTCAATTTTTTTCGTTTTTGAAGATTTTTTTTCAGTATTGACTCTTTTGAATTTTTAGCGTTTTTTTTCGTTTTGGCGATTTTTTCTTTGGATTTTAGCGCTTTTTTAATTTTGGTGTTTTTTCGGTTTTGGCAGTTTTAAATACAAGCTCTTTTTTAGTTTTGGAACAATTTTTTATTCGGTTTTTGACGGTTTTTAATTTTAGAGATTTTTTTTGTTTTGGCGTTTTTTTATTTTTGATTTTTTTTTTTCGTTTTTGCGGTTTTTAACTTTAGTTCAGCTTTATTTCTTTTTTTGCGCTATTTTTTGTTTTGACTATTTTATTCGGTTTTTGACGGTTTTTAATTTTAGAGATTTTTTTGTTTTGGTGCTTTTTTCGTTTATGGAGTTTTTTCCATTTTGGCGATTTTTTTCGTTTTTTCGTTTTGACTATTTTGTTCGATTTGCAAAGATTTTTAATTTTAGCGATTTTTAAATTTTGCGATTTTTTTAGATTTTTGGCTGTTTTTAATATAAATAGATCTTTTTGTTTTGGTGCTTTTTCCGTTTTGGCGATCCTTTTGGCTTTTCATTTATTTTAGTTTTTTCATTTTTTTAAATTTTTTCGCTGTTTTTCGCTTTGGCGATTTTTTCGTTTTTAGCGATTTTTTTATTCTTTCTTTTACTTTTATTAAACTTTTTTGTATGTTTCTTATTTCATATTATTTTTGTGATATTTTTTAGCTAAGCGATTTTTTTTATTTTGGCGATATTTTCGTTTTTAAAAATTGTTTAATACTGACGCATTTTAATTTTGGCGTTTTTTTCTTTTTGGCAATTTTTTTTTGGTCTTGGCGCTTTTTATTTTTGATGCTTTTTCCGCTTTGACGGTTTTTAAACTTAGCTTTTTTTTGGTTTTGACTATTTTATTCGTTTTATGGCAATTTTTAATTTTAGCGATTTTTAAAATTTGCGATTTTTTCGGTTTTCAATATAAAGAGATTTTTTTAGTTTGGGGCTTTTTTCTTTTTGGCAATTGTTTTTGGGTTTTCAGTTATTTTGGCGATTTTTAAATTTTTTCGCTTTTTCGCATGGCCATTTTTTGGTTTTTGCGATATTTTTATTTAAACGCTTTTTTATCATTTTTCCGATTTTTGATTTTGGCATTTTTTTGATTTTGGGAATTTTTTAGTTGTAGCGTTTTTGAAAATTTCAAGAGTTTGCCTCTTAACCCATATGCTAACGGTTCTCGGGAAAAAAGCCTGTGATAGACAGTCAAATTATTGTACGGACGGACGTAACAATAAGGTTTCTTATCACCTTTGGTGCACGGAACCCTAAAAATATGTTGATTACTGAGTTCTGGTTTCAACTATTTTATTGGTTGAACTTCTCATTTGTTTAAATGAAAGTTTCACATAATCACCTTTATTGCGTATGCCACGACGAATATTCGTCTTCGAAAATTTTGTCCTAGATTAAACAAAACTTTTACACATTTCGCTTAAGCTAGTAGAACATTCTCGTAGACGAATATTCGACTTGACATACGCAATACGGGTAAATATCTCTAGTTTTTTAAAGAAATGTTTGGGTAAAGGTGCCCATATGATTTGCATTAGCAACAGTGAAATGCATACAGCAACCATCTAAGCTCCCCCAATAAGCAATTTGAGAGCTTTTTTAAGCATAAATTAGTATATTACTGAAAAGATCATTTATAAATTTTAGTATAAAATTTTAAAATAAATTTTTTCTCTCCACTTGTAAAAGTTTGTTCAAATCATAGTAAAAGTAACACAAAATAATTGAAGGAATGACGTATGCGGCACGTAAAGAAAACAGAAAAATTATCATTTTAAGAGGCTGTAAAATGAAACGATAAATGAATGAGACAATGATGATGGCATATTGTACTTGTAAAATGTCCTTATGGCGAACTTGCTTCATGTATGCATATACATACATACATATTTCCCAAGTGCTACAGCAACAAATTGCCAACCTCCAAAAGCTTTTTTTTATAGATATTGACATTGTTGCTCTTGTTACTGCTGTTATAACTACGCTTCTATGTTTATTCAAGATAGAGTGTTAAATTTATAGTGTCTCAATTGTTGATGGCATATTTTAAAATTGAGTTTTGTTTTCTTCGTTCTTTTTTACATTTTCCCTTATCGTTTCTGCTGTCATTCAGTTTCTATCGCCTAAAAAAAAGATATAAGAAAAAAATTTTTTCGAAGGCAAGAAAATACATTTGCAAAAAAAATAACAAAGGCCATTGAATATGCTTGACTACAGCAGAAAAGAACAACAACAACTGGAGTTTTTCTTAAATGAACTTATGACATTGCTGTTGACTTAAATAAGAAAACTTTGTGGGTTGGCATCAAAGAAATATGAGAGAGAATATACATACATATATACAAGCACGTTATTGTCCTTGAGCTTTAATGAGCATTTGTAGTGTTGCGTTCGAGTGAAACTAATACTTGATTATAATCAAAAGATATGCTTTCGCATAAGTATTATGTGAATCATCTCTTTTATGTTTTTCTTAGAATTTTTAAGTCCTTCTTTTTTAATTTTCATTGTGCACTGCTTTGCATGAAGCTTTTTGTTTTACATACAATAAATTTTAACTTGAGTTTTGTTGTTTCAATGAATTACGAGGTCGAGTGGATCATCAAATGTATGATTATTTAAAAGCCACCGAGGGCAATGGAGTAGAAATGTCAGCAACAGGACAACAGACTTTGTATATTTTTATTTTGAGAACTAAAAGATATTGTTATGGCAACATTACTAATTGGGGCTTAAACTCTCCCCCACCACTCTTCTCTAGATTTTTGTGGCAATGTTCAGTAATTTCAAGTCAAATCCGGCGGAAAAAAATTTTGTATAACATTTTAAACTCTAGCTCTTTTCCCCAGATCCGTAAGACATAGGGACCATGAATTTTCACAGAGTATATAAAACTTTAGTCCCTACAACAACAACCTTACGACAACTAAAAATTAATGCAGATAATTATATCTAGACACAGGAGATTTTCAAAGTAAGTGTATTTTTTAGGCCGCCTACTCCAACTAAGACTTTAATTGAAAAAAATCAAAACTAAAGGGCATTCTTTTATTTAATGTAGTTTTAACTATGAAAAATTTTTAAATTTTCAAAAACGCTAAAACTTCAAAATCCGAAAATTAAAATATGAAAAATCGCAATATTAAAAAAACACTTGAATAAAAAATATCACCAAAAATAAAATAAAACGCTAAAATGCAAGAAAAAAACCAAAACTGAAAATGTGGCCAAAAACTAAAAATATTGATAAAAACCGGGGAAAAAATCGCCAAAACGCCACAACTGAAAAATTGCCAAAATGAAAAAAGCATCAAACCTAAAAAACGTTAAAATTAAAAATCACCAAAATTAAGTAAAGCAAAAAAGCTGAGAAATAAGCAACACTCAAAAAATTTAAAAAAAACTTAAAAAACCGAAAAAAATCTCCAAAACGAATAAAAGCGAAAACGTAAAAAATCACTAAAACAAAAAATATGAATTGTAAAACATCCAAAAAAAATTTTAGAAATGATAAAAGAAACGAAGAAAATCGCTTAAACTAAACACATACGAAAAAAAATACTAAAACAAAAAAATCGCTAACATTAAACGATTTTTTTTTGATTGAAAAGACAAAAACTAATTATCAAAAAATAAAAACAAGAATAATCATGAAGGAGCTAACCAAAGGTTAACGAAATATGGATATAAAAATAAAATTATAACGAAATTTTTGAAATTTACTGACATTAAGCTTAAAAAAATAGTTTAATTTAAAATTAAAAAAACCGCCAAAACAAAAATTAGCGCAAAAACTAAAAAAAAATGCTAAAACTAAAAATATGTTTTGTAAAAAAAACAAACATAAAATGTGAGACATTTTTAGATTCTTTAATTAAACTGTAGTGAATTTCAATCAGAAATAATTCTTAGCCAGGCTAAGGTTCTATTAACTTGAATTTTCTATGAAACAGAATATGAGAAATGATTGTTGTGTATACAATTGATTTACCTTTGATAAACACATTTATAAGTATCACTCTTAATTCTCTGTTTTTCCATTTTTTCATTTTTCTATTTAGGTTAGCATGAAATTATATTACTCTACCTAAGTATGTTTAACTATTCTTACTTATTCTTGCTAGTAAATAGACTAGAGTGCTGATGAAGTGCGTGGCTGCACAGAAAAGTATCGGTATTTCCCCCAGCTATAAAGTCCAACTTTAATTTTTCTTCTCTTCTTTAGAAACTGAAAATTATTAATAAAAATATTTCATTCAATAAGAATTTAAATTACTGAACTCAAGCCTGACTAAGAATTATTTCTGAAAAAAATTTTAAAACAAAAATAAACGCCAAAAGTAAAAAAAGTGTCAATATTGGAAAATCGCCAGAAACCAACCATATTCCCGCTTAGGGTTACTGTTCTACCCCTTTTTTAAAAAGGACCGAGGAGAGAGAGAGGGTTAAAATGCTTTACAAAAATCGTCCTATCACAATTTCATATAAAAATAATAAACGAATTTTACAAGTGGAAGAAAAGTCTAAATAAGTACCTATCAAATTAACCCTTTAATGAATTTCAAGTTTTGAATGAATAATTTTTTAAGTTAAGTTTAATTAATTTTATTAATTACAATTAGTGGTATTCAGAGACTTATAGCGAAACCATGTGGCAAATATTTTTATAAAATATGTTAGTATCCTTATTAAAGGATACTTTTCCACCCACTTTTTTGAAAGGGTAAAAAAGCCCCTGAGGAGAGGATTTACAAGGTTAAAATATTCCAAAAAAAAAAAAAATTTTATATATCACAAATAAATTCCGAATACATTTTACACCTAAAACAGAACTGTTTACGAGGTAGAAATTAACGTATTTAAAATGTTGACTCATTTCTAATTTTCAATTTAAATATCTGACTTTGCTATGTTCAGAAATCTATAATAGAATTTTATGGCAAATATTTATGTGGAACATTGCAGCCTGCAATGTTGCCGTTTAATGATACTTTTCTGTCTTTTTTCATGTTTTAAAAAAGGACACTACAGACCCTTTAGGGGAGCGCTTAGAGGGTTAAAATATTACACAAAAATGTTCCTCACACGATTTGCCAAAAAAATGCCAAAAAACTCTTACAACTGAAAGATAATTGTGAATAAGTTTGAAATTAAACCTTAAGCGGATTTTAAGTTTTGACTAAATTTTGCTGTTTAAGTTAAGTTTCAAGCTTTTAAAAGCTCAGAGCTCTGCAGTAGAAGTTCATGACTTATATTTCTGTACAACATTTTAACTTGTGATGATGCAGTTTAAAGGTACTTTTCCTTACACTTTTTTGAAAGGGCCAAAAAAGACCCGAAAGAAGTAAATTTAGAGGGTTAACATGTTGCACAAAATTATTTCTCTTACGATTTCACATAAAAGTGCTAAATAATTATTGCAACTTCAGGAGAAGTATGAATGAGCTCGAAATTAACCCTTAAGCAGACTTGAAGTATAATTTTTTAATTGCTGGTGCTTAAGTTTAATTATTAAATGAGTTACATACATATATTCAGAGATTTATAATAAAATTGTTAAGCAAATATTTTTGTACAATATTTTAGCCTTTTCTGTACGTTTTTACGTTTTTAGCAACCATTTGTAAAGGGTCGAGAAAGACCCATACCTTGCAGAGTTGGAGCGTTGAAATTATGCTCGAAAGAACTCACATAAAAATCTTTTGCCTAAAATGCAAGGACTATATGCTGATTGACTATAACAAATGGCCAAAAAGCAGAGAGAGAGAGAGGAGTTTAAATTTTCCTCTAAAAAAAGGCGTTTTCTTTTCTAGCATAAATTTTACATTTATTGCACTTTTTAATGAAAATTTTGAAATAATGTATTTTTTTTCTAAGGAGAAATTATTAGAAACTATTAAATCATCCTTTACGAGGAATTTCAATCCTCTTTAAAATTATCGCGTTTTCTTTTCTAGAAAAAAATTTAACATTTATTGCATTTTTCAATTAAAATTTGCAATAAATTTTTTTTCAATAAAAAAATGGTATCACCCTTCAGAAGCGTAATTTTTAAACCAGGGCTAAATTGCATTTTTTTTAATAAAAAGTTTCAAAAATGTTGCACTTTTTTTTAAAAAAGACTCAGATGTAAACTTTCATAATGTAGTGGCAAATATGTGACCTTACCCGATAAAAGGGACGTAGAGTGTCAGAATAACGGGAACTTGGGAAAATCGATAAAAATGAGAAAAACATTAAAATTTTACTTTTTAAATTGCGTTTTTCTCAAAACTACGTTTTCACACACTAACTCCCTTTTCTCGTTGAAGGTCACATATTTTGTTTTTTATTACTCCTGTCAAAATCAGCTGTTATAAGCTTTCTATTACTCTGGCAGCATAAGAGAGTTGAAAACTTATAAAATATTTTTCTAGAAACTGTCTTATATTTATTTTGGAAAGTAAAAAAAACTTTCTCTGAATGTGTTTATTTGAATATATTTCTTCTATAACATTCTGTAATTTTTAGACTCAAAGAAAATTGTGTCTGCCTTTCTATAACATTTCGTGTGTGCGTGTATTTGATTTTATGCCTTTTCATTTTTCTTTTAATTTTTTTCTTTTTCAATTAAGGTCGATGGCGTTGTTATACGTTCCGGACACTCCAATCTAGATATCGATGATTTAATGACACGCAGTAACAAACGTGCATCAGCTGATGGTGGTGGCGGTGGCAGTGGCGGTTCATTTTCCAGCAGCGGTGGTGGTGGTGGCGGCAATTATGGCAGTGGTTATTTTAGTGGTGGTGGCAGTTCGTCTTACATCAATGGCATCAATGGTTTAGGTGCCCACTATGATGTCTTATTTGGTGTGGTTACGGGCGAATCAATTTGGCGTTTCAGTGCTCACGATATACAAAATGGTTTCGAAGGCGATAGGCGTGACAAAATAATACGCACTTATGTACGCAACGCCTACAATTATCATCTAAACGAAATATTCTTTACGGTAAGTGAAATTGACGAAAATTGGGCAATAACATAAAAACGAATATTTTACCCGAAAATATTTAAGATTTAAATTATTGATTTGCTTTTCGTTATTGCTAAAAATTAATTAAGGGATGTATGGTAATGGTGGGAGAGGGAGAGGGAAAGAGAAGTTCGTTAATAAATCACAGCCAATAAATTTCGTTTAGGGCAAACACACACACATGCAAAGCAATTTATATTTTGCATTTTTTGTGTGAGAGCGTGTGTGTGTGTGTGTGTAAGTGAGTTATTCTAGCAAACCGACTCATGTGCATGTATGGAAGTGTGTGTGTGTGTGTGCAAAATTGTCTATCTGGTTGATTGTCTGTCTGTCCGTCTGTGTGTCTATTGGAATTTTACGATGCCAGTGTAATAAATTTTGTGCTAATTTTCATTTCTTTTTCCCTGTTGCTTTTCGCCTCTAAACGATGTTGTGCGCTTCCTTTGATGAGATTGATTGACTGTTAGTGTTTGTCGGTGGGGCGAACGCAAGTTTGAGCTCTAAAAAGGATTCCAATATATCAAATTGCTGGAAATTATATCTTTCTGCTATTCTAAATACTGCCTTGTTAACCATCAATTTATTTTTATTTTTACAACTTTGTGTCAATGTTGATTGAATGTGTGGGTTGCTAATGCTTGTCTACACACAAGACATGATGGTTCAAAGGCAACTTAGTAACTAATGATTTTTGACGATTCACGACTCTGTTAACAAATAAAGAAGCTATTTTTTTTCTTAAACACACATTTAATTTAGTTTTGACTTTTTCCACATGTAGCAGATAATGAAAGAAAAACACCACCAACTTGTTTACATATTTTTCTTTAATTCAACACGTATTTATTTAAATTCGATTCTAAAGTGAATATACGACTACATTATAAATGAAATGAAAATTGTTTATCTTCTGCTCTTATTTTTGTAATAAAAAAAGCAAAAGGAAATGTTTTTCCTTGTTCCTTAGCTATAGGAAGGCAATAACAACATTATACTCGTACATGAATAAATAAAATTTGATTTTTTTTCATATAAGATTTGGTGAAAATTAAATTTGTTTTCCTTTTCTGAAAAAAAAAATAAAATAAAATATTGCTTTCACATAAAAGAAAAAACTGCCTGTCATATGAAACGTGACTCTTGTTGAAAGAAATGAAAAAAAACAATTTATAAACTTATTATTAATAATGTAGCACAGATGTATAATTTTCATTTAAAGGAAGAAATTTTAAAGTTTGCTTCTCAGCAAATATTTATGGGTGATAGATATGACACTAATAATCTTTTGAACTTGAATTTTAAATAAAGTTACAAAAATTTCCTTAAAAAATCTTTCAAAGAAATCTTTTTTGTTTACAGATATCTTAAACAAGCAGTTAATTTTTCTGTTCTGTTTCACTTCAATCTTTAAAAATCAAAAATTTGTTAACTAATTGTAATTGATAGCAAAATACATGAAAACATTTTGCAATCGATTGTGATTCTGGTAAAAGAATTTACAAAATTTAATTTTGACAAGATTATATTAAAAGGAAAATATAAAATGATATTGAAAAAGATGATCAGTTTGTCTTTATTTGCCAGAAACAGCTGATAAATTATTACAGTAAAATTAATTATGAACATTTAGCAATAAAACGAAACAACACAGAACAACAACAGAATGGAAGGACTAATGAATATTAATACAAGAACTAATTACATAATTGAGAAGACGCTGAATGCGCAAATGCAAACAGTCAATTAGCGTCAGCAGAGTCATTCTAGTGCGATGAACAGCAGAGAGAGGGAAACAGTATTAAATAAGCAAAGGCGCACAGTGGGAAGTTTTGCAAAATAATAATAATAATAATAATAATAATAATAATAATAATAATAATAATAATAATAATAATAATAATAATAATAATAATAATAATAACAATAATAATAATAATAGTAATAGTAATAATAATAACATATCTGGAACTTATGAACAACTGATTAGATTTAAAAATAAATTCACTGAAGTGTGACTTGACCCGCACACTAAGGGTTCCGTACGGACACTAAATATGTAATTCAATACAAACTTTACCCTATGTACATAATAAATAGTTTTGGCTTTTTTCGTTTTTGGGCTTTTTCAGTTTTGATCGTTTTTTTTGTTTTAGCGTTTTTTCGGTTTTCTACGCTTTTTTTAGTTATGGCACTATTCTCCATTTTGTCGATTTTATCGAATTTGGCGTTTTTTTATTTTGGCGATTTTTTTTTTCATTTTGGCGACTTTTTTATGTAGGCGATTTTTTAGTTTTAGCGCTTTTTTCACAATTTGGCGACATTTTTTAATATTGGTGATTTTTTTATTTAGGCGATTTTTTAGTTTTGGCTTTTTTTTCATTTTTTAGCGATTTTTTTATTTTGTCGATTTTTTCGGTTTTGTTGATTTATTTAGGTTAGAAATTTTTTTAATTTGGTAGTTTTTGACGATTTTTTTTGGTTTGATGAATTTATAATTTTTGGATTTCTTAGTTTTAGTTTAGGTTTTGGCTTTTTTTTCGTTTTAAAATTTTTTCGGTTTTGAGCGTTTTTTAGTTTTGGCGTTTTTTTGGGTTTCTACGCTTTTTTAAGTTTTGTCGATTTTATCAGTTTTGGCGTTTTTTCATTTTGGCAATTTTTTGCATTTTGGCGGTTTTTTCATTTTTGGCGATTTTTTTCATTTTGGCGCTTTTTTCACAATTTGTCGATTTTTTTGATATTGGAGATTTTTTCATTTTGACGATTTTTTTATTTTGTCGATTTTTTCGGTTTTGTTGATTTATTTAGTTTAGAAATTTTTTTAATTTGGTAGTTTTTGCCGATTTTTTTTTTGGTTTGGTGAATTTATAATTTTCGGATTTTTTAGTTATAGTTTAGGTTTTGGCTTTTTTTTCGTTTATAAATTTTTTTCTGGTTTGAGCGTTTCTTAGTTTTGGCGTTTTTTGCGTTTTTTCGGTTTCATCCACTTTTTTTAGTTTTGGCACTTTTTTCCGATTTGTTGATTTTATCGGTTTTGGCGTTTTTTAATTTTGGCGATTTTTTTTCATATAAGCGATTTTTTAGCTTTGGCGCTTTTTCACAATTTGGCGATTATTTTTAATATTGGTGATTTTTTTATTTAGGCGTTTTTTTTTTGACTAAGGCGATTTTTTAGTTTTGGCGATTTTTTAGTTTTGGCGATTTTTTTATTTTGTCGATTTTTTCGATTTTGCTGATTTATTTAAATTCGAAATTTTTTTAATTTGGTGCTGTTTTTCCTTTAAGCGATTTTTTTGGTTTTTGGCGATTTTTTACCGTTTTTTGAAAATTTCAAGAGTTTGCCTCTTGCGGTTTCCAAGATATCTGTGGCAATAAGGAAAAAAGTGCTTAAGTCATATTTTATTGTTTTTTGCATGAGAGCACTTTCAAGCGTTTAAGTCAATTTTCAGAAATTTATTTCTTTTACAGTTAAATTTCTGTGTTAAAATTTTAAATTTTTTAGCCTTTTTCCGATTTCACGAATGCAGATATTGAAAATTTTCTATCCCAATTATGTATTGAATTTTGTCAAATATGGAATGCTGGCTTTTAAATTAAAATATATTTATAAACAAAAAAGTCATGAACGAAACACTAAAAAAGTCAAAGCAAAAGATGGTTTATCAAAGAAGTAGAATAGAAATGTAAGTTTTAAGAAACCAAAAAACTTCAGACTGATAGCCATTTTTATATTCAAACCCATTGTACGATAAGCTTATCAAACCAAATTCCTTTGCTGCTCAATAAAAATCATTTAACTCATATTAAAGCAGTTTGATTCGAACTGATAAAATCAAATTTCTTATACGAAAAAGGTAATAAATTTGCAAATGCACATAAAATATTAAGACCAAAAAGAGGGGGAGACCAAGATTATTTTATGGTTACGCTTGGTAATCAACGCTGATACGAGTGAAATGCAATAAAATATGTATTCAAATAAACTCCTCTACCCTTTTGCAAGCAGTAAACAAATAATAAAAAATTTTGTACAACATAAGTTTTAAAGCAAGATAATATTTATTGAATGATTTTCGTAAAGCAACTCCCACATTGTTAGGGAATACACAGAGGGAAAGAAAACAATTCTGTTAATAACAATGAATTAAAATGACCGGAAAATACTTGCAGATATGTATTCGTAAGAGTATTTTCGTTAAGGATGATGATTATGCTGATACTGCTGCTAAGGATGCAATAAAATAAACCAGCAAATGGCTTTAGTTAATGCTTTGGCATGTTATTGTTAAAACAGGAACAACGATTTTTTGTACACATGAGCTCATAAATCTTTTAGAAATGTATTTGCAATGTTTAACTGTCGAATTAAATACATATATCTTGCAATCTTAAGTGTTAATGGATTTTTATTCTTCCCTAAAGATTGACATTATGTCTTAGAGGATACAATGCAAGTAATTCACATACAAAGAGATTTTTGAGAGGTCTCATAAATTTGTAAAAGGAGTTTCTGCAAGCAAAAATTCATTTTTGAAAGCTTAAATTCTGCTTACAGCAATTTACAAAAGAATTTAGAAATTTTAGCGAGAAATATGTTAACAAACACTCAAGCATGCCTTTGGATCAAGACTTTGTGTTATATCGCAAATATTTATCGTGTTAAACTATCGAGAATGGCATTGAAAAATTAATCGAAATAAGTTTACATGTCACTCAGTTTTATTTACAAAAAAAATTAGACTTAGAAGGTTCGTCAGCAATATCAAAAGTGAGTCAATATCGAACTAATTTCGATATCGCAAAAAGGCAGCAAAAAAATTAACTTTACTTTTTACTGCATTTATTTTAATTTATTTTATATATTTATTTATTTTTTAACTCTGTAACTTATGGTGCACTTACCGCTACACATTCGAGAAGCTATCGAGAATTTTCGAAAATTTTTAGTTTCGCGAACAAATATCGAACCATATTTTTTTAAAATTTCTTCCCTTTGAGGCCGTGATACGCTATCCTACAAAGTCGTGCGATCTACGAAAAAGTACATCCCTGGTATGATGGTGTTTATGAAAATTTTCAAAAGACAATAACAATTCATCACACCAGGGTTGTAGTTTTTCGTAGATCGCACGACTTTGTATGATAGTGTATCACATTTGTTTATATTGAGTCTCAGATTAAGTGGCATTTGTTATTTGAGCAAATAAGTGCAAGTATTTGAAACAAGAATGGGAGCAATAGATTTTTCAGCTTCTATTCAGCAGATTTTTGCATTTCAGCATAATGAATTTGCAAAACATCTCTTAATTTTTTTTACTTTAGCAACCTTAAAACCTTCCAGCCTGGCAGTGTTCTGTCTTTTCAGTACTGAATGCATTAAAGACCTAAAGCTTACTCCCTAAGTAACAAAAATTTTATTCCTAAAGAAAATAATTTTATTTCTGTTTTTTTTTTGTTCTAATTTTATTTCTTCTTTATTGTTACCAGCAAAATTAAAGCAAAGAAATCTCAACATTATTGTTGTTCTGTTGATTAGTGTTTGTCCAAATTTCAGAAATTGTTTGCTATTTAACATACATATGCATATGTGCGAGTATATTTGCTTTTCAGTGGATTAAGGCCAACAACCACAAGTTTACATGTTTTGTAAATTCGTAAACAAGCAAGCATGGACTTGTGCGTTTGTGTTTGTGCATGCATTGAGGTGAAATTAAAGGAGAGTAAGCTTGTTTATGTATGTATGTAAGTGTAAGGAAAATTTACAGCCAATTTATACGCCCATACATGTATGTACACCAACACCAGCCATATTAATGTTAATATGGTGGTGGTGTAAATTAGCCAACTGAAAATTTTGGCTAACAAATATTTAAGCTTGTAAGGAAAATTGGCTTCATAATTTAAACAGAATGATTCAAAACTGAAAGCAATCTCACTTATTCTCGTTTTGTGAAAAAGTATCTTAATAATTTTCCAGTGAAAACAATTTTTTTCTCTGTCTATATGCCAAATTGTTGCACTACCAAAGAACGTTCAATGTAGTTCTATTTAAGGTGAAATTAAACGTACATAACTAAATAATCAGTACTTAAATATTAAAACGCACCATTTAACATAACAGCAATAACAAAAAAATAAAAATAAATGAAGAGAGAAAACTATATTTCGTTTATTGAAAAATCATAAATATACGATAAATCTAGAAAAAAAATCAACAAAAAAAAACATAAAAGCAAAGTAATTTATGGATGCAAAAAATACATTTATATAACACACACCCGCCAACCCACCCACATACTTGCAAAAGATCCAACAAAATAAATAGTTTTGTTATAACACATAGACCTTCATTTATGTAAATTAAAAAAAAGGAATCCCTAAACATGCTTGCGCTGGGTTGTTTGCCACAATTTTTGCTGAAACTAGACGTCCAAATAAATAAGAAATAATAAATTACTGACAGACATGAAGGCATTAACATCAAAAGACTACAACAATAATTTACACAACTGGGTGAAATATGAGTACAATTTCAGAGGCTACCATATTTTCTCAGTGTTAAGGAATTGCTTTAAGACATTTAATTTCTTTCAAGATTTAATACGAGTATTTCAGACATGCGAGTAAGTAAGCAAAATTGAGAATGGCATTTACATATCCAGGCCATGGCAAGGGGGTAACAAAACTCAAAACTTTTTTTAATAAAATCTTAATATCAAAAATTCGATTTTAAATAATTCTTGAAAATTTTAATATTCAAAAATTCTTGAAAATTTAAGTTTTTGAAAATTCACGAAAATTTTATTTTCAAAATTTTTTGAAAATTATATTAAAAAAATTCTTAAAAATGTTTCAACTTTTAAATTCTCGAAAATTTTAATTTTCGAAAATTCTCGAAAAATTTTCTTAAGAAAATTTTTGAAAATTCACATAAATTCTCCAAACTTTCAGTTTTGCAAACTCTCAAAAATTTTACTCATGAAAAAACTATCGAAAATTTTCATTCCTTTTTTTACTTATAAAAATTTTCGAAAAGCTTATTTTGTAAAGATTTTCGAAAATTTCAAAGTTAATTTTTGCAAATTCTCAAGAATTTTACTATTGAAAATTTAACTTTCAAAAATTGTAAAAATCTTTATTTATCAAAATTACCGAAAAGTTCTTATTTTTTTTTTGAGTTTTCGAAATTTCTCTAAAATTTTATTTCCAAAAATTATGGAAATCTTATTTTCGAAAACTCTTACAAATTCTATTTGCAAACTTAAAAGTCATATTGTTCAAAAAACTTTATTTGTGAAAAAATCTCAAAAAAATTTTGGAGAAATTCTCAAAAATTTTATTTTCAAAAATTTTTGATTTCTAAAAATTCATTATAGCTCATATAAATTAACAAATATGTTCGAAAAGTTATATTCAAATATATTCAGTAATTTTTTTTTTAATTCTTGAAATTGTTTTTTTTATTTTCGAAAACTTAAGGTATTTTAGAAAAAATAAATAAAAAATTGTATGTATCACATTCATGAGAACTTTATAATATCAAATAGTTGAAAATTTTCGACGATAAAACAAATGTTACAATTTTTTATAACTTAATTTTCCATTATATCTGAATACAAAACTTTCGAAAATTTGCAAAATTAGTTGAACATAAAATTTTTGAGAATTTTCTCATTTTAAAAAAATTTTAGTAATTAAACATTTTTTAGGATTATATTGGCAAAAATACTCGAAAATTTAATTTTGTATAAAAATGTATTACAATTAAAATAAAGTAAAAAATAGTATGTATCACATTTTTAAGAACTTTAGAATATGAAATGTTGCAGAATTTTCGAAGATAAAATAAACTGTTCTATAAAATTATTAAATTTCTAAAATAAAATTTTCAAGAATTTTCTAAAACAATTATCTATGTACATTGTACATATGTGTACATATACAAAATTATCGGAGATTATTGGAAAAAAAAATCAAAAATTTTTTCAAGTAAAATTTTCGGAAATTTTTAAAACAATTTTTTTTTGAAAATAAAATTTACGAAAATTTTCGAAAATATTTTATTTTAGCTATTGAAAATAATCGAAAATTAAATTTTCGCAGATAGAATTTTCGTGAAATTTCGAAAATAATATTTTTGTGAATTTTCAAAAATAAAAGCTTCGCAATAAATTTTTTTTTGATTTGTCGAAAATTAGACTTTAAGCAATTTTTGGAAATTTTCTGGAATTTTCGACAAATAAAATTGTTGTGAATTTTCGAAAATAAATTTTCGTGAGTTTTCGACAATAATCTGAAATTAAATTTTCGGGAATCTTAGAAAAAAGATTATTTCGAAAATTAAGGAATATTTCAGATTCGAAAATTCTCGAAAATGTGATAAATACTAATTATATTTATTTTATAAATATAAAAACATAGCAACCCTAAAGGACAACTATAGCAAAAAGAAACCTAAAGAAATCAATCCTTGACACCAGCATGACAAATTTATGCACAAAACTATAATAAAATAAATAGATAAAAATATTTTATTCCTTTAATAGCAGGCTTATGTGCAGCCTTTCTGTAAGATTAATACATGTGTACATACATAACGAATCTATCTATCTTCCTTTTAGTTTATGCTTTAGATGGAACAACAAAATGTCAGACGAATGTATATGAAAATGAAAAAAATAAAAAATACATAAATTTCTCTATGGACAGTCATCAATTTGGTAAATTTTATTAAAAACATTGTACATTTTGCTAAAGATCATACCCAAAAAAAATTTTATTCTATTATAATCGAGAAAATGGCAGACACAAATAAATAAATTTATGACATTGAATCAAACAATCAATGACTGCCTTGACTGCTGATTGTTTATTTGTTTGCGTTTGTATAAATCATAGATTAGACAAGGCGTATATAACTGGGTGAGGTTTTATTTTTTTTCCAAACTCGTTAAGTCACGTATTGGCATAAACGTGATGATAAGTATTAGTAATAATAATAATCTATAAAATATTTCTTATTTACATCTATTATTTACATCATTACAAGCTTCACTTGTATTAATGAAGAGCTTAATTTGTTGCACTGTTACAAACTGTGACGTACTTTGAATGTGAAAAAAATAAATAAGACTGTGCAGCAACGTTTGCCAACAGCCAACTGGGAGGACATCATTCATTCACTCACTCAATTCATTCAATTATTTTATGCTTTTGTTTGTTTCCTGGGCAACTTTTAGTTTATTATAAGTCCAAGGACTTAATTTAAAGCTTTTTATTATGTTTGTGTAACACCAATAGAAGTAAAAAAAAACTATTCAGTATTTAAAATGCTTCCTTCGCTGATGCTTAAATGACTGTTTTATTTTCATTTTAATTCATTTTATGACTTGAATTTTATTGAAAATCAAACTGTGTTAGATTTTTCCGCACAGCTTTTTAACAATTAATTTAGCAAAAATCAATCAATAACGATGCCGTCGTGACAGTAATAAATCGTTTGGCCAGTACTTGCACAATGAAACCAATGAAATTTATATACACTTGCACTAGCAAATATTAGGGTGGCTGTGAAATATGAATATAATATTTTTTTTTGGAATTTTAAAGAAGAGCAGTAATAATACTGGTGAAGAAGGTTTAATTTTTTTTTACAGAATCACTCGTAATGCGTATGACACGTCGAATTTTAGTCCTAGATTAAACAAACCTTATAATCTAATACGAAATTCTCGTAGACGAATATTTGACGTGACATACGCAATAAGGCTGATTTTTTATGAATTACAGATATGATACTTACGACGCTAACAGAAATAATAACAAATTTCATGTCAATCTCGTATATATTTAAAGATACTTAATAAAAATAAAAATAAGTAATTTACTTAACTTCAACCTTTGGCTTCTTTCTCCAATTTTATTTGAAAAGTTTACCAGGCACAATATATCGCCCAGGCATTGGCGAAAAAACCAAAATTTCGGTCACACCCTAATATATTTATTTATACATACATACACACATACATATGCACAGACATTTATACACATGTATATATATCATGGTGTATTTTTATTATTTTTATTTTGTGTTGTTGCTGTTGTGCTGTGATACTGCGATCCATTACTTAATGACAGAAAATCGTGTAAAATATATAAATACACACGAGAGCTTTAAAAAATCATGTTAATGGCAATTTACTTAATTTTATTTATCACTCGCTGAAAACCGATGAACTTTACTACAGCATATAGACTTTTATTTTAAAATTATTTTTAATTATATTTGTTTTATTTAAAAATAATTAATGCGTCAGGCAGGATAACCGATATTCTTAAGCTTTAATCCTGGAGCTTAAGGCTTGTATGCCAAAAAAAGAACTTAACAAAGCCTTGCCAAGCAATGTTAAGTAAAGTTGTATTCTAAAAAAATATTATATCAAAATTCTAAAGTAGACGCAAAGAAAATATATGGTTGTAGAATGGTTGAGAAACAATATTATGTTCTCAGAAACTACTGTTTCGTTGTTGAAAACAAGTTATTGTTATTTTAAACATTAATTTTTTTACGATAAGCAAAGTAATGTTTGAATTTAATAATTACGTCATTATATTCATAAAAAAGTGTGATTTGAGTTAGAGTTTAATAATATAGTTTTGTTAAAAATTTATGACTGCAACATAATTTTTGTTATTATTTAAAAATAACATAATGTAAATAACAATATAATTTTATTCAAAACCATAATATGTTAAGTTTAAAAAAAAATCAGAAACCTCTTCTGTCAGTTCAGTGTTTCTTTTTTAAGCTATCGGTATTGCACGCGACGTGTTAAATAAATAAATAAAGTACAAACAATCAAAATAAAAATAAAAATAAAAACATATACGTACATGTGTTTATCTCTTTATACAGACGTGTCTGTATTTCGAGTATACACACATATGTAAGTATATATTTCTATATATATATATATATATTTTAATTCAACAATATTAATTTATCTTTCTTTCGGCTTTAAAGCACAGCTGTTTTAAACAAGAGATCTACCAATAAATATATGATTGAAAAACAAAATATTATAATTATATTAAAAAAATACTGTTGTCGCATTTAACAATATTATTATAATATAAGAACATGGTATGGTGAGTCTCAATTATATTTTAGTCACATCTAACAATAGTGTTGTCATATTTGCAATAATAAGATTAGGTGTAAAAAAGTTCATTGTTTTTTGTTGCTAATATTAGTATTAACTCAAATAATAATATTATTAAAAGTTTGCTTTTCTATTGACAATAATATGATTTAACTACAACCATATAATTTAATCATAGTATGTTGCTGTTTGCTTATGGTTACCTCAACCATATTTTTTTTCTTTGCGTGTAGGCATTCACGTTTGTTAAGACTACTTTAAGTTGATATTTCCAAAATGTGTATTTTGTTCCTCAAATATTTTCGTTAATACAGCACTTATTGATTTATGTTAAATGTGAAAATTAAGCCAGAAGTAAAAGCTAGCTCTCAGCTTAAATTTATTACTTATGTCATGTAATGGAAAACATCTCCAAGTTATCCAACTGATTCGAAAATATTAAAATAAATACATATACATATATAAAAATCTGTTAGTGATATACACACACTCAAAATGACTCGGAAAAAGCTCATTTTGTTCGAACAAAATAAATTATGATCATATTTCTTTTTTCATCATATTTTTTTACTTTTACTTCATAGAAATATTTATCTGTTTTCCTACCATCTCAGAAGCTTATATTTTTTAAATTAGGTTGCTTTACTTCAAGATAATAAAAATTTATTTAATAAAATAAGAAATTATTTGCATAGTCGAATGAAATTGTATTGGATTTTGTAAATCAAAAGCTGTGAAGTGGTTGTTGAACATGGTGGTGTTACCAGTATTTATTATTATATCACAAAATAATTAAAGTTATCTTTTGCATATAATTTTTTAACAAAGCAATGTTAGCCTTAAAGTGCTTGGCAACTACTATGAACTTTAAAGCTAAAGTAAAATATTTTTTTGCATAAGGGGTAAATGTGCTACAAAAAGCTAGTTCATGCATAGTTACAGAAAGGTCATTCCTAAGGGGATTATATTTCAGCGCCAAGAATTGCTTTTGATATCTCTCCCTCCTTCTCTAGAATTATTTATAGTTTCCTATAGTTGCATTTTTAATATTAGTCATATAAATCAAAAGTTTTAATGCTCCTTCTCACCCCCTCAGGAAAAAATTTTTAGCTCCGCAAATGACTCCATATGAAAAACATGAATTTTCTTAAATTTATGCCACAAACTTGTAAAAAAATTACCCTAGGACTTATTTATTGTAATTACAAATGGGAAAACATTTGAAAATTATTCTTACATTAATTTTCTAGATGTACGAAAATAAAAAAATTTTATGGGAGGTGCCATGCCCACTTATGTATGTATTTTATTCTCACTATTTATAATTCATTCAATCAATAGAGTAGTTTCTACAAACTCTCTGGTATCTTGCCTTATTAAATCCCTAGATATTTCCAAATGAATTTTTACTTTATATGGCAGGTGCCACGCCCCCTCTTTTACTTCTTAATAATATCTCTTTAAAAAGCAATATAAATAATTCTTTCTGCCAAAAAAAAACGACTTCAATGCAAAAATATTTTAGAAGAAGATAAGAAGAAATACGTGAAATATAAAATTTTATTTTAATGGGCGTGCCTTCGCCCATTTTTTAAATGCAAGATTGTGTGTTTTTCAGAGTTCAGGATGCGTGTTAAGTCTTGTAAAAGTCGTTAAATAAAATATTAAATTTTAATGGGCGTGACTCCGCTTATTTTTTTATATAAGGGACTGTGTCTATTTTACAGCTCAAGTTGTGTGGTAAGTTTCGTAAAAATTGGTTAAGTAGAATCGCGTGTATATTATAATATATTTTAATGGGCATAACCCCGCCCATTTTTAAAATTTTTAAATTGTGTAATTAAAAGAACCAATGGTGTTTTATAGGTTTCGCAGCAATCAAATGAATAGAATATCATAAAATTATATAAAAATAATTGGGCGTTTCCTCGCCCACTTTTTTTACAATGGAACCAATGTTAAGCTATACCCTCTGAGACAATAAAAAAAAATTTTAAATCGGTCGAATATGTACTGAGCTATAAACATAAACACCTTAAAAAAAATACCGACGAATTGTAAACCTCCTCCTTTTTTTGAAGTCGGTTAAAAAGTAGTTGCATGCACGTCTTTAGCTGCATTAACTAGTTTCATAAATATAAAAAAAAATGAAAATTTCACATAAATGGAAAGTTTCGAGCCCACTTTAAATAGAAAAATATATATAAAGTCCTTTAAGGCTTTTCACGTATTACGTAACGCTATTTTCGTAGTTTTTATACCCATCGCCCCAACCCTTAGTAAAGCTTTTAACAACATTTTCTGAACCAAATAAATGTTTTAATCCCCTCCCCCCTCAAAAGTCTTAACGTAATATGTAACAAGCCCTTTGGTCTTGATAGAGCATCAGTAATATACTGTGAAAATATATATCAGATTGATTCAAAATAAAAGAACTTATTTGCCATTCTAAATTTTATGACTTTAATGTTCTGGAATTTAAATTTTTTTGTTTGTTTTTTAAGCTCCCAGGAAAGATGGATTTATTCCTCAGGCATGACATTTTCATGACTGTTTAACTGACATTGTGATATATTGCACCCTATAGTGCTTCATAACGTGTGATAGAATTCTCATTTGGTTTATACTAATATTAATATAAATATTTAAGAGTGCCTAAAAATTAATAGTCATACAGTCAGCCATTAAAAAGGAATGTTTTATAAATAAATTTTGACAAAGTTTTATATGTTTAGTTAGAAAACTTTAAATTTCAAATTATTTTTAATATGAAACTTGTGGCAAAAAATTAAATAAAAAAAATTTGTCTCAAGTAGAACAAAAATAAGCAAATTTATTAACATGTGCATAAATAGTAAAGACTAAACGACAATATCAAGACAGTTGTAAATTTAGAAATGGTAAAATTGAGCTTTCATTACAAAAAAAGCTTTAAGCAAATTGAAATATGATGAATCAAATCAATTCACATATTCCATTTTTGCATCAAAGTTGCGTATATAAAGCAGAAATCTATATCAACTGATACCACACACAGTGGATTTAACACAAAACAACGCTGATGATGAAGCTGCAGTAGCCTTCGAAAACAATTTGTTGTTCCGTTCTTCTACGTCTTTACCAGAATTTTTATAATGAACTTTGGTGTTATTTGTTCATTAATAATTATTATTAATTATTAAACTTTAGCCTAATCAAATCATACATATAGAAACAAATGAAGTTCGAAAAATAATAATTAAAACTATGAAATTATTTAGTTAGGCTAAGGTTATTGTCTTGAAAAAGCCAAGCTTATCGTGATCAGGATTTTTTAATTAGAGCAGACCAATGCGATATCCTCGAAGATTGCTAACTCTTCATCATCAGAGTTCGTACTCGTTAGCCTGTTTGCCCACTGTGCGTGAAATGTTAACCTTATAATTTTCATAATATATTGAAAATGTTTTCCTTTGTTTCGAATTCTGACAAAAGAAATTTGTTCAATGGTTTATTTCCTCCATTGTGTAACACCAGCTTGCGCCTCAATGTAAGTGCAACTGTCAACACAAATGCACAAATACTGTTAATTTTAAAATATTTTATTCATGTTAATTTTATAATGACCCGGATGATTTTCTGTCAAAAAAAACCTTTTTGTGAGAGGCTTAAATTTGACCACTTTTTTCCATATTCTACTCGAACTCGTTGAATAAATAAGATGGTTTAAGGCCAGCCACAAGGGATTATTTGGTGAAAAAATACTCGTAAAAAAACAAATAAACAAAGAATTTTTAATTACTAGCATTTGTAACTTGTTTAACACAATACAACCAATTAAATAAAATTGTTTTCAATAGCATAAGAAAAAAATTCTCATTTACATAAAATAATTAATTGTTGTCGTTGAAAATCGGTTTTGATGAAAAAAAAGTGATTTAAGGTGGCAAAAAAATAAATATTCTGTGCACAAAACTTAAAGGATTTTTGTGAACGGTTAGTTAAGACACAGTGCAATTGAGATCACCTGTCAATAACAGCTGTTTTCTTGTATTTTCGCAAATTTAAAACGTGTGACAAGATAGAGCCGATTTCGGGAATTTAAAAACCGGGGGAAAAATGGGGAAAGTTTGTGAGTACTTTTTAAAATATATCAATAAGCTAGCATTGATCACTTTTCTCAGGATTACTGTTGGACTCCCACGCCAAAACGTTATATATTCTTAAAGTGTACACTTTGGTCAACAAAATGGGCCAAATGTGCAAAAATTCTGTCCACACATTTTTTGAGAAAATCGAAAATGACAAAAAAACGTGGATGAATTTCCCAAAGAGTACTCCTGGACTACCACGCCAAAACGTTAAAACGATGCAACCAAATTTTTATATAATATTTTGGCGTGGGTTTCAAGTACTACTCCTGAAAAAAGTCATCCACCAATTCTGTTTGTTTACCACTTTGAATTTCCAAAGTCGATGCTACCTTATTCATATATTTTAAAATAAATTCAGTGAGGTAATTCAATACAAACTTTAGGCTATATAATATATAGTTTTGGCATTTTTTTCGTTTTTGGCGTTTTTTTCGGCTTTATTTAGATTTTGCATTTTATTCTCGTTTTGGTGATTTTTTTCCTTTTGGCGATTGTTTTCATTTTGCCGACTTTTTTCACTTAGGCAATTTTTTTAATTTTGGCGTTTTTTTTAAATCTTGCATTTTTTTCTTAATTTGGCGCTTTTTTGTTTTTGCATTTTTTTTCTCGTTTTTTGTGATTTTTTTTCCTTTCGGCGATTTTTTTAATTTTGCCGATTTTTTTTCACTTAGGCGATTATTTTTTAGTTTTGCCACCTTTTTCGTGGTTTGGCAATTTTTTTCGGTTTTTTGCGCCTTTTTCATTTTGGCGATTTTTTACATTTTGGCGATTTGTTCAGTTTTGTCGATTTTATAATTTTGGGATTTTTTTAATTTTACCGCTTAAAAAATTTCAAGAGTTCGCCTCTTACGGTTTCCAAGATATAACAAATGGTCAAAATTGCATTAACTGATTGAACACCCTTTAATTTCAGTTTTCTTAAATATTAGTGT
Organism: Tachina fera; assembly: GCA_905220375.1. Lineage (NCBI taxonomy): Eukaryota > Metazoa > Arthropoda > Insecta > Diptera > Tachinidae > Tachina > Tachina fera. The sequence continues at coordinate 187,419,726 of LR999963.1, forward strand.
TTATTGTTGTATAAAAATACACAAATTTTACAAATTTTAAGTGTTTGTATATCGTTAACTTAATACGAAAAGGACCCAACTCATAATTTTTCGAAATCGATATTTTTACATATTTCGATAGACCATTACTAGATACAACTCCTCCATAAAAATCAGATGTATTCGGAAAAAATTTGTAAAGTGTTTTTAATAAAAATTGCGTTTAAAAAAATGTTTATCTATATTGCATCTTTTTTTATTTAGTTTTTCCCTCCTCCTATAAACTATGTAAAATATGCGTTAGGGCCTTTTCGTATTAAGTCAACGATATGTAGATACTTATGTACATACAATTGTATATATATTACATGGAATTTTAAAATTTTTCGTTGCTCGTTTTGGAACACCCTTTAATTTTTAACTCTCATGTATTTGTTGATGTTGTCCTTTTCACCTTTGGTGTAGGGAACCCTAAAAATATCCACGAAGTTTCCCCATTTTTCCCCGGTTTTTAAATTCCCAAAATCTACGCTATTTTGTCAATAACACCGAAAAACACAAAGTCATGTGAACAGCAGCATATAAAATTTGTTACTTTGAAACCATAAGTGAAATCACATGATTTATGAAACAGCCCCTTATTGCATGGGAGTTTTTAAAAGATGTAAACGATACTGTACAAGCCAAAAAATTCTCAATCATATAATTTGCCCTCTTTCTTTCATTCTTCGAAATTTGTAATTGGAACAATTTAGTCTGGAAAGAAATAATTTCCATAAAAAATATCTTCACTGCTTGGGCTTAATATTTTCACTCTTTCACTAAATATAATTTAATTACAGCAAATACACGCAGTAAGTAATGTATGTACGACTATACCCAAGAGATAAAACAAATTGAAATAAGCTGCCATAAGAGCACTGACCACTACAATTTTAAATGCTCTCATTTTAATTAAAAAAAGTCAAGTCTTAAGTACATTATTTAATAGTTACTTAAAACAATAAATTTGTGTACTTAGTACTCAACACACATAAAATAAATAGTCAATTTTATTTCTCTCATCCTTCTGCCATCCTTTGCTTTTAAATCATTCGATTACATCTACACAATAACGCAGCAGAAACAGCATAACAAATTTATTTAGATCTTCTATTTAAAACAAAAAATCAACAACTAAAGTGAATAGCTTTAATTTAATTTTTTTTTTTTTTTGGTTTGCTTTCTATTTTTGTAACATTGAACTAGTTTCTTTAACAAAACAAAAGCAAAAAAAAAAAAAAGAACTGGAATAATTGTCCTCATTTCAGACAAGCGCTTGGGAGGAGGGGAGGCAAAAAAAGAATGATGCAGAATTGCCATTTTTAAGACATGTGTAACATACTCGTACACGGTTAAAAGGACTTAAATAAAATTATTATATTCAGCAGAATAGCAGAAAAAATGTTGGCTCATAAATACCAGTACTTGTGTACAACAGCAAGAATAAAAATAAAAAAAACGCCTGCAAATACATAGCTACATTTCTGTGCATGGGTTAGCAAGTCCTTAGGAAAGTATTCTTTCTTTTAACATTAAATACCGGCATTTTTCTGTACTGCCATGCACTTCATCAGCATCCATACTTGAGGTATTTAGCATGAGCTTTTAATGAAATGGAATACGGGAAATGCTTTTATTTTACATATATACAATTATTATTTTACCATTGGCCAATGTATTTGTAAAGTATAAGCACATTCTGCTGTTTTTCCGTTTTTAGCATTTCGCGACCGCAGGCTCTTTTCTCGAGAACCGTAAGAGGTACGCGCCTGAAATTTTTACAGAATTTATAAAACTTTGGCCGATACAACAACAAATATATGACTGTTAAAAATTAGACACTTGAAATTTTCAAAATTTACGCAAATTAAAACTGAAAATTGAAACATTAAAATTAAAGGGTATTTTCAGTTAATTTTGGCAACGTAATTTTGAAAACTCCTAAAATTTTCAAAAACACAGAAACTAAAATATCAAAAAATTAAAAAATTAAATGACATAACGAAAAATAACCGAAATTAAAAATATCACCAAAAACAAAACAAATTGCTAAAATGCTAAAAAAAAATAACCAAAAAAAATCGCCAAAAAACTGAAAAAAATCGCAAAAAAAAAACTAAAAAAATCGTCTAAAAGAAAAAAACGCTGAAACTAAAAAAAATTACTTTAATAAAAAAAAAAAAAAAAAACAATAGCTGATAGCCAAAGTAGCTAGTGCTATTCAAAATATTATATTAGTCTTATATTTATATAAGTTTAATATCATGTAAATAAATAAATAAATAAATAAAAAAACAACTAAAAAAATTGTCTAAAACCCGAAAAAAAATCGCCGAAATGAAAAACGCGCCAATAACAAAAAAAATCACTAAAACTCAAAATAAGCTGATTAAAACCTCTTAGAACCTGAAAAAAATCGCCTAAACTAAAAAAACAACGGAAAAATCGCCAAAGCGAAAAAAGCACCAAAACTAAAAAATCGCTTAAACTAAAAAGCAACCGCAAAAAATCTTCGAAAACCAAAAAAGAAAACACCAAATCGAAAAATGCAGCTATAACAAAAAAAATCGCCTAAACTAAAAAAAACCCGAAAAAATCTCCAAAAACTAAAAAAATATCCAAAATATAAAAAAGCGCCATTAGAAAAATGGGCAAAACAAAAAAATCGCTTACAGCCGAAAAAAATCGGTCAAACGAAAAAAGTACGAAAAAACGCGAAAACAAAAATATTTTAAAAATGTCTACATGAGTACCTGGATTAATTAGCTTTTATTATAAAAAATATAAGGAAAATGTATTCCATGTAAAATGTAAAAAAAAAAATAAAAAGCTCAAATTCATTTAGTATTCCTTGCATTTTTCGCTTATTTTGCAATTTTCTATACAGAGCTACCAGATGATATAGAATTACATGATGATTAAAATACAGCTGGACACTATTATAAAAAAATTAAATTTCAGAAGGACATTATCCTTTTGTTCCAGTAAATAAGCAAATACGGGAAAGAGTAAAATCTGCATCAAATGTTTAATATTTATATTTTATTCTGCACTAACGCAAGAGTTCAGCAATAGAAATTTAATTAACAAATTTTATATTTTCATTGCCAATAAGAATGTTTATATCTGTTTTTGCTTAAATAAAAAATAAAATAATTAGTGTAACCATTCACATTTGAATTTTAATCAGAAATAATTTTAAGAAGTCAGGCTTAAGTTCAGTAATTTCAATTCTTATTGAATGAAATATTTTTATTAATTAATGTGAGTTTCTAAAGAAGAAAAGAAAAATTAAACCATTCGTGTGTGAGTCAAAAAATTCATATCACCCTATCTAAATATGTTCAACTATTCTTGCTTGTATTTTTGCGATAATCACATTAATTATTTATACTCATTCGAGGATTTCTAGAAAGCATCATTACTTCTTTTTCCCCGTTGGTTGTGGTAGATATTAGAAATATGGTAGAATTGGTGGATTGAATGTTAGTTAGTAAAAACGTGAGGCTGCCAGCGAATGTGTGAGCTGTTATTGTATTTGTCTTTGCTTCTTTATCTGTGCCAGAAGTTGATGTAAAAATCTATTTTCTGTAGATGTCTACCATACATACTTTACGATGCATATTTAATAAACATCAATATGTTTTATTTATGTCTACTTGTTAAGAAATATGCAACCACACAAATACATTTGCCAAAGCAGACGAAAGATACCAACAACAACGAATATAACGCTTCGTATTCAAAAGCTTATATTTGAGAACCTTTTGTTTCTGCGCTAACTTTCTGTATGTTACTAAAATTCTTCGGGAAGCTTTATGCTAAGTTTAAAAAAAGAACACCAAAGCTAACATCGTGGTATTTTAGCAGAGAACTAATTTAACATTGTGTGTTAGATAAACAATTTGATTAAATAAGCTGTCTTATTTAATAGCTATTGCAAACTTGGCACTTTTAATTTAATTGCAAATTTTCGAAACTAAAAAAAAACATTTTTAAAAGGTAAAAACGTAACAGCATGTATCAGTTATAAGCAAGCATGTAAAAATCTTGTTTATTTGATTCTTGGGCCAACACAGTCATATTTTAAAAGCAGCTGCATAAATTAATTAATATTCTAACTTCGCACTTACTGATAAGAATAAAACTTTTTTTCGAAATTGTGATATTTTGGCTTATGCCACTTAATAACTATGGTTAAGTAAATGAAAAATGCACCATTTTAATTTCTCTCCATTCAACATGATAAATTAACAAACGCACATTAGTAAAATTAATGTTAGTGTAAGTACACGTGTGTGTGTGCGTATGTGCATGTGTTTGTGTTAATAAATGAGCTTAAATTAGTAATGCTTATAACAAGAATACAAACATAAAAAATTAATGCAGGGGAACTCACTTATTTTCTAATTCTCTGCTCAGTTTGCACAAAAAGGGGGCAAACAAAGAAAATATTAAGACGAAAAGAAAAAGTAAGTTAAATAAAGTGTTCATATTCATGCTGTTGTCATATTTCATGATTATAATAATTTGTATTTTCATTACCATTCGCAGTATCTTACTGGTACTTACTTATTTCGAAATACTGAGTCTTTTCCCTCCCCTCCGTTTCAGGCACCATACGTGGCCTTTAAGCTAAAATTACAGCACATGGTGTTTAAATATGAGTATGAAATATTTAATGCTGCCGCTCTTAGTGGTAAAATATTTCATGTTGTTGTCACAACAACAGCCAAGGAAATAAAACAGTTTGACAAAGCTTTTAGCAAAGAAAAAATATCGTTTTTTTTTTTCGTTATTGCCATATTGACAAATTCTGTCACCAACCAAGAGACATCACCAAAAATAAGTGGCGTACTAGCAGGTTGTAAGTAGTCGTACAAAAGTTTATCGCTTGTAAAACGGCAGCTTTTGATGTTGATAGCAAAGGACAAAAAAATTTTTGATAAAAGACTTAACTTTAAAATAAAATTAAAAAAAGATTTTTAAGCTTTAAAAAGTCTTGTTTATGCTTAAAAATCAACTGGATATTTGTATACATACATATGTACATACACGTGAGCATGGGTACAATATAAACACATGCAAAAGTACACAATAAAGTGCTGCCAAGATAGATATACTAGAGAAGTAGATACTTGTATAAATGAGATATTAAGTATAGAGTAAGAAAATAAAAACTTTTAACTGAAATACTGAGCAGCTTAGTCACATGCACTTAAAGCATAAAAATGCGCAAACCTTTGCATTGGAAGTGCCAAAAGAATATGAATTTTCTCACTTTCAGTGGACACAAAGTTATTAGTTGGACTCAATAAAGCAGATGTTTTAATTTTATTTAAAAGACTGAAGAAGATTGAGCATTATGTTGGAAAAAAATATGCTGCTCATTGTTGCGCCTCAGAAATTATATACGAATTAGTAATAGACTCACGCGTTGAGTTTAATGACATCTGCTAACACTTTTATTGCTGTTGTTTCTGTCATGGTTTTATGTGTTTTTATTCGAAATGTAAAAATTTCATGATTTGCGTGATTCGCGTGATTTGCGTGATTAGTGGTTTTATTTATAAAAATTTATAAAGAATAACTTGTGTGATTTTTTTTTTAACTTTTGTAGGCTTGTTCAAAAATTAATTCATGCATGATTCGAATCCGAAGTCATTCAACAGGCATTCTTTTAACACTTTTATTGCTGTTGTTTTTGTCATGGTTGTATGTGTTTTTATTCGAAATGTAAATATTTCATGATTTGCGTGAGTCACGCATTAGTCACGCATGCTTCGCTATCTGTTATATAAAAAAAACTAATGCTTATTAATTAATTAATAATTATTTTGTATGGGGGTACAAGTCTCCCCGCTCATAAGCCTCCAAGATTTTGTTTTAATATGCATTTTTTTATTCTAAGAATTACCCACATCAAATTAAATGTTTCTCACTATTGTTGCTCTGTAGATGTAGCAAAAATAATAATAATTTTGTAAGGGCGGTACCCGTCACCATCCCCTTACCGCTGATAAGTGCTTAACGATTTCTGTTAACACTTGTATTGCTGTAGTTTTTGTCATGGTTTTATGTGTTTTTATTTGATATGTAAAAATTTCATGATTTGCGTGAGTCACGCATTAGTCACGTGTGAGTCACGCGTGATTAATTTTTTGTATTTATATACAATAATGATTTAAAGATTAACGTGTATGATTTTATCTCACTTTTTTAGGTTTAACCATCAATTTTTGCATAATTCGTACCCGACAATTCATCACTAGCGCGGGTGAATAAAACAAATACTATATTTTTACTTGTTTTGTTAGTTAAGTACCGTTTATAAGCATTTTGTTGCGGCTTAAGTATTTTTTATATAAAAAAATCATGTTAATTAATTAATTCAAAATATTTTTGTAGAGGGAAGGGGGGGTAAACGTTTCCCCGCTCATAAGCCTCCAAGATTTTGTTGGAATATGCAGTTTGTTCAACGAGCTGTCCACAACAAATTTAGTGTGATTCACTGTTATAATTCTGAAGATATAGAAAAGTAATAATTACTTTGTTAGGGGGGTACCTGCCTCACCCCTCCTATACTGCCACCAGCAGTTTGTCTTTAGACCTTTCCATACAAAATTTAGTGACGCTCTATATTTATGATTTGAACGGGCTAAAGTTCATATCGCTTTTTAAGCCAAATTAATGAACAAATAACTTTAAAGTTAGTTATAATATTCTTACTAACTTTTAGTTGAACGGAACAGCTAGCTATTTTCGAAGGCCACTAATCCTTCATCATCAGCATTCTTTTGTGTTTGGTCCACTGTGTGTGGTATCCGTGCATTATTTTAGTTGTAGAGATATGAATTGATCCACAGTGGGGCCAACTGTGCCATAGCTAGACAAGCCTTTGCATGCATGACAAACAAGATTGAGGGCCTGTTCCACGATGTCGATAGCGTTCGACTTGTCGCATATTTACATTGAAAACAAAAACCAATTTTTAAAATTTTGTTGTTGTTTCCAATGTAACTTTGCTGTCAGTACCGTGAGACAGGCCCCTACTTTCGCTGTCACATGAAAGAAAATATTTTTTAAGAGTTCGTGGCAAGTAAATGCAATTATTTCTCTAAGTGCTTGTGCATTAGTGTATGTTTTAGTGTTTTAAAAGAAAGTCTGTTTCTTTGTGTGAGAGTTTTCTTTTTATTGAGTAAATTTTGCTTTAAGCTGAAGTTTTGCTGATACATGTGCTTAAAGTGAAAGCAAAATAGTAGAAAATATTCATTTCCCTCCCCCCTCCCTCTCTTTAATTAAGCAAGCATATTGCCTACTAACAATTGGCTCAAGTTATGCTAAAATATGGTATTATGTGTTACTTTGAAGTTTCACACAAAAACAAAAATTACTTAACACATTATGTAAGTACACTACTCTCGGGACAACGTCATTTTATTAAAACCAAGAGTGTTGACATATGTCAGACTGTTGATATTTTGAATGTGTAAATATTAGAACAAAATACTATTGATATTGTGGTTCAAAGCATTTTTGTTCCTATATATACATATGGGCAACTCCATACTGTCGTACGGGACAGTCGTACATATTTAAAGTGAAAAAGTGAACAATATAAAATAGATTTTTATTTTGATTATTAGCCTAAGTTATGGCCCCTGATTAGCTTTATTGATGGTACTAAATCCAATTATAACCAATTTTAAGTTTTAAGGATAATTGCAAAAAAAAAACTAAGAATGTCGTACGAGACAAAAAAAAAGAAAGTAGGTTTTGGTAGCAAACAATTAAAATTATTATTTCAGCGAAACCTGAGACAATAAATTAATTTGACTAATTTTAGAATGACGTGAGTCACTGTTTCTTAAAATGGGCTAGATTTTGCTTAAAAAAATATAAATAGTTTTTTTCTTATTTAAATTTAATTATAGTCGTACGGGACATGGCGTACGGGACATTTTGTTCCATCATTATATTCAAATATTTTCTGGTGCTTTTTTGGGAAATTATGAATAAAAAATTAAATAATAGAGATATTTAATGTGTTTATTTTAACATAACGACGAACTTAAAGGGAAATGCAGAATGAGATGAAAAAGTGAATATATTTGACAAAATGGGCAAAATTAAATACGAATAGCATTGGGTACATTAATTAAAGTTTTTTTTGGAATATGCAGCTTTAGCTGCTTTCACTTCCAGACCCTTGCAACAGAGGAAGTGCAATTTAAATATGAGTGGTATAATTTTTACGTTTTTCTACTTTTCGTCCAAGTTATACAACGAAGGGTACTTCCCAATATCATCGGATGGTATAAAAGACATTTTAATCCCGTGATAAAAAGAAAATCCATTGGTTTTTTGACTTTGCCTTTTAAGTATACGCTCATACTGCTTTTTCTCTTCAAAAACTTCTTTATTTGGCTTAGCTTAAGCTTTTGAATTTTTTTCTAGCGGTACGTGATCTTTCTCAGCTTTTTAATTCATACTTTTGGAGTTTAATTTAATTTTCTTTAAATTTTTCTCTGTACTGTTTGCAATTCTCGCTGTTTTTATTCATCTTGATTTAAATAATTGAATTATGAAATGCTCTTCCAAAAATAATTAGTTATTAAGGAAAATATGTTTTTAATACTTTTAAATTTCTCAGTAGCGATGTTGTACGGTACAAATTTTGCGCAGGCGACTATTTCCAAAATATTTTTTTTATTTTAATTGCAATAAGGATGTATGTTTGTAATCATTACTTGATGAACTTTCTTCAAGCAGTTTCGATGTATTGATACAAAAGGGTGTTTTTCAATGTCGTACGTGACATTAAATTAACGGAAATGCAAAGCATAATCTTATAAAAAATTTTTCTTCGCATTGAATATTATGCATTACTTTCTAACTCCTGATATCCTTACTGAGATCTAAGAGAGAAAAACGCAATCTATAAAGATTAGCGCCAAGAATATTTTAAAAAATAAAAGTTGCTCTTCAAATTAAAAATAAATGTAAAAAAAAGTTTCACTTGCTTGACTTTCGACATGAATATCTCGAAATGAGTAATGAATAAATCTAAAATGTTTGCAGATTTATTAAATTTGATTGTTTTTCTTTAAAAATTTTTGCAAAAAACTAAAAATTACAAGAACTTTTAATTTTTTCGTCTCGCTAGACCTTCTGAGAGAAATGCCCATATATAAAAGATAAATGTTACGGACTGACTGCCATATCGTTGGGTGATTACTGGTTTGCCGCACAGTATATTAAGAAGACATTATTACTGCGGCAGGCGATATGCATCACCGCAACGCTAACATAGTGTCCACAACTAATGATTTTATATCATGATGAATGTCAAATTGATATCATGATGAAAATTAATCACGTATAGAATCAATTTATTAATATTATGGCAGCGTTATAATATAATCATCAGAGCTCGCGGCTTGCTGATTTCATCTTGATATCAAATGTCATTTTATGTGTTACTGTGCATTTAACGATTATTTGTTAAACAATTTTGGTCTAATAAATACGTCACAACAATAATTTGTGACCAAGAAATTAAACAACACGCAAATTATATATTTTTGGCAAGTATTTTGCAAATATTAGTTTGATTCTTCATAATATAAAATCATCAACGTCTACCACTTTGTGTTGATATTAATGAAAAACTGACAGCTGGTCTGCCGGCCTTATGTTACGAGTTCTGATATAAAATCATCAGGTGTGGACACTGCTTTTACTTTATTTGTAGTTTGGTTGACGTTTTAGAGTAGACAATGTCAATGAAAAAAGGTGCTGACATTTTGGGATGTTGACGAAAGGGCGTGTTGTTGATGTTATGCTGAGCGTACTGTATGTAAAAGTAAAATCTCTGGCGTATGTGAAAGCAAAACTATACACATAGACACAATCTTATGGAAGAATTATAAACCCTTTTTAATGCCAAAGTAGCTTAATTTTGTATGTCTTGTTTATATTTCGATGCGTATTTACGAAATGCTCACATGCATGTATTTAATTAGAAACAAACGATTGTTAATTGGTAAAATAAGATTCCTCCACCATATTGTTTGTATTTACGCATTAAGTTTAATAGAATGTGTAGGGGGGGCTTTATTTATTAGACACATGAAGCTCTCATTTACAAGGTTGTGACCGGTAATACTAATTAAGTGGCAGTATTACTAGCCTGATATATTATGTCACACGAAAAAAGCACACCCTCGTATGCTCTACTATCCCTTATACATACATATAAGAGTTCATATAAATTAAGAATTTCCATTATATATTACGCAATAGTTGGCACATTAATTTATTAAGAATAGACGCAAAAATTTATTAAAGCTTAAGTTAATTAAATTTTATATTAATTATTTTACTTGTAGATTGTCAACGAATACACCGACTGGGATCGTGCCTCCCAGCATCCCATAAATACACGCGACACTGCCGTGGCTGCTTTATCGGATGCCCAGTTTGTGGCGCCACTTGTGCGAACGGCCGACATCTTTGCAGCCAATTCGCCACCTCCTCAGTCCGTTAGTAGCTCCAATGGTGGGGGCGCTGCATCTGCCTCTACTCAATATCCCGGGCAATCGGGTCGTTGTTATTTCTATGTCTTCGATTATCAGACCAAAGATGGTGACTATCCACAGCGCATGGGCACGGTGCATGGTGAGGACTTGCCCTACATATTCGGAGCTCCTTTAGTTGATGGCTTCAGCCACTTTCCGCAAAACTATACGAAATCAGAAATAGCCTTGTCCGAAGCAGTCATAACATATTGGACCAATTTTGCCAGAACGGGGTAAGTCGAAAGGTTAAAAAAAGCAAGTAAGTCCGATCACAGGGGACAGTAATGAATTTTTTTTTAATATTGGCTTTTGGTAACTAAAATCAGATATATAGAAATTTTTGGCTCTATTGTATTTAAAAATCTATGGAAAACTGCAACTATAGTAGTAGAATTATTAGTTGTGGGGGTTTGTGGAGAATTGGTCATATGCAAGTGGAAAACGTAAAATAAAAATGTTGATAAAGCTTGCGACTGTGGGTTTGCAAAATTTTTATTAAAATCTCCACCCATAATAATTGGCATGAGATGGAGATTGTTACCCAATTGTCGTGCACCAGCTTCAGTGTAAGGCAACAGTACGTAATGAAGATATGGTATAATATAATATTATAAATTCTTTATAAAGACTGCTATATATCTTTTAAAAAAATATTTGACATTTAAAACGCTCTTTTATTTAAAAGTTTATATTTATTTTATATTTTTCAACTTCTTAACAAAATTTGCTAACACTATTACACTTCACAACCGATTTCTATTAAAATTAACATTGCTCCTCAAAGTGTGCTTTAAAATTCGGTTGAGTGTTTTTCTATGTAGCTGTTAAGCTTCTTGTTCGTATGATTACACTAATACACTCATAGATAGCTCACACCGATTTAATAACGCCTTACGATCTTACTCAAAATTTGTGATTGTATTGTGAAAAAGATTTTTACCCCCTAACGTATAGATGCTTACACATAAAAAAAATTTAAATTAATTTAATAATATTCAGTAAATGTTAATTCCCAATGATTGTATGTCCAAAGGTTTTTAACGATATAAAATATTAAATTTTTTTAAATTAGACATATTTTAGATTTAATTGAACTGTGGTAAATTTTAATCAGAACTAATTTCTTATTCGGGCTTAAGTTCAGTAATTTCAATTCTTATTGAATGAAATATTTTTACTAAATAATGTGACTTTCTAAAGAAGAAAAGAAAAATTAAACTAGACTGTATAGCGGGCGGGAAATGCCGATACTTTTCTGTGCAGCCACGCACTTCATCAACACCCTTGTCTATCTAGAGATTTTTATTAACATCAGCTATTTAACTTAAATTTTCTATAAACAATTAAGCATTTTTTTCTTTACTATTAAAAATTCTTCACAGATTGTTGAATATGCTTTTGTTTTCAAGTTTCATTGTTTATTAAACAATTTCAGCTAGTTTCAATTGTTAAAGATACTCGTATTTCTATTTCAAGCCTATTTGAACATTAATAAAAAAAAGAAGAAACATTACAACTAGACTTTTTGTTTTTGGAAAACAAAAACGAACATTAGAAAGATGAAAGCGAAGAAAAAAACAGAAACATGTGGCAATTGAAACATTTATCTCAACAACTTTAAGTGGGAAATAACATGCATCAGCATCAAGTACTTTAAGTGTTTTCCCATTTTCCATAACGTCAGTATCTCTCTCTCACTCTCCCTCTCTCTCTCTCTCCGTTTGTCTTTCATAAAATAAAATGGTTTTGTGCCCATCATCATCATAGTATTACGTATAATTTGCCCACAAAACATGCAGGGAAATTTTAGAATGAAAAAAATAATAAGAACAAACAAACAACAAAGTTAAAAATTGCTGTAAAATGACAATGACTACAAAAACATGCGATGGCAACAGCAACTGCAATAGCAACAGCAACATTTCATTCTTTATAATTTTGCACTTGTTCTCGATGTTGTACAACAATTAAACATTTGTTATCATGCATTTTATAATTTGTCACTTTTGTTATTGTTTCTTTTGTTGCTGCTGAAAACAAACAGGCAAACATATTATGCTTTTCAATACAGAATATATGGGAGGAAAATATGAGAAATTAAATTAAATATTACAGGGGGGAAAGTAAATAAATTTATAAAAAAAGTGCACCTAAAAAAAGGAAATATATTTTAAGGTTAATTGCTTTCCCCCATATTCATAAAATTTAAAATAAATTTGAAATGTATTTTATTTTAAATTGTTCTTACAAAATATTCCTAAAATGTAGTTTCAAATCATTTTATTTTTTTACCATCAGGTAAAACCAGCAATATTTTAACTCTTAAGACGGCTCTAATCATTCTTAAACATATGTGATCATGCTTGATCATGCTTCCAGCATGCTAATAAAACAGTCACACAACTTATGAGTGTGCATTATTTAAAAAGCAGCAAAAAACTTAATGTAGCGTTAAACTAAGCAAAAACTCCTATAAGAACAGTATTAGTCAATTAACCGGTCATTTGATCGGTAGTCATGAGGGGTATATACGTCATTGCTTATAACAAAGTTTCTTTCACATTATTAAAGACAAAATGAAAGATGTGATGGAAACTTTGGATTACGTGTGATATTATTATCTGGCTCTAACTAATTTTGTCGACTATATAATATTTGTATATTCGAACTGTTGTGCCAGTCATTCCCTACACCGAAAGAATTTAGCTTCATAAATCCAATGAAACAATTTCATTAAAAATTTTTCGCAAATCTAATCGTAATTTCACAAATCCAATGAAAATTTCATGAATATTGTAAAACAATTTCATTGGAATTGCTTCTTTGATATTCTGGTTTCGTTAGTATATTTTATTGGATTTATGACAACAATATTTTCTAATTATTAAGGGGTTTCTTAAGTTAACGGGTTTTTTAAGTTATTTTATTCTTTTCATGAAATTATTTTATTGTTTCGATGAAGTTATAGCACTGCATTAATTACATTGTTAAATAAATTTGATGAAGTTTTCAATAAGATAATTTTAACGAAACTGGGTTCATTAATCCAACGAAAGGTTGGTTGAATTCTAATGAATTTTTCATTAGATTGATGTCGAAATTCATAGAATTTAGGGAGAAAATTCTTTCAGTGTAGCATTGAAGATAATATAAAAATACTTCCAAAAACATATTTTTTAATTTTTTGCCGCGCCTACAAATACCGCCCTTTTAGTATTTTGTTCACTGTTGTGCCATTTTTAGTCCGATCACAAGATTTTGTATATCGCAGTCCATGGCTCTGTATGGGCTACATTTCTGTCTTTGATAGTTTTTTTCTACCACGTCATATTCCAGTAATGAGTTTCGTTTAAAACTACTTAGCATTAGGGTTAGTACGAACCGAGTTTTAAAAGTCATGACTAGAATATGACATGGTAGTTAAAAATTATTACAAACAAAAATCTAGCCCTTACAGAGCCATGAACAGCGGTATACAAAATATCATGATCGGACTAAAAATGGCGAAACAGTGAACTAAATACTTAAAGGGTGGTATTTGCAGACATGGCAAAAAATAAAAAATAAATATTTTTTTGAGTTGTTTTTACTTTATCTTCAATACTAGGGTGTGGCACAACTTTTTTTTCGAACCACTTTACTGTTCACTCATAAATATTACTCAAGTTTGAGTGAGCATAATTGATGGATATACCTAACTAATTAATCTTTACTAATATATCCCTCACTGTTGGGCAAATCATGCATGATTGATGTGCAGATAATAAATATAATTTTTATATTATTTTAATTTTTTTTCTTTGTTATAAAATCAAGCTTAAAATTAAAGAAATAAATAAACAGCTTTATCTATAAAAATTATTAAGGCTTTATAAGAGGTTTTTAAGACAAATTTTCCTACAAAATATTTCTTAGTAAGTTTTACAAATTAGGCTGAAAATATTTAAAACGAACAAAACAAATATAGGCAAAAAAAGACACATAAAAATATGGATTCGGGGGGTCTACTGTGTAATTCGATACGAAAGAAAAAGCTTTAGAATTTGTATGCTTATAACATGTAAATTCTTAAGCATTTTCTTTCGAATCAAATTACAAAGTAGACCCCAGGTTTCGCTGAAATCTGCATTTTAAAACCTTGCCAAAAGCATTTTTCCGGGATCAACTCATATCTCAAAAACTACAATATTGGGGTTCACTAAATTTCATAGGAGGAACTCAAAAAAATCTTGGTGGTATAGGAGGGTAAAAACGGGTAGCCAACCCCCCCCCCCCTCATTCTTCGTTCCTTTCAAAGAAATTATTATTTATTTTATATCTGCAGAACTACAATAGTGAGACATATTAAATTTTATGTAGGCAACTCTTAGAAGAAGCTTTATGTTTCAAAAAAATCTTGTAGATATAAAAGCGTAGGGTGGTGAGGGAGGGGGGCATATCCTCAAACCCTGTAATTATTAGTTAATTAATAAAAATAAAATTTTTTATATAAAAGAAATATGTGTACCGAAAAAGCAGGAATGAAATACATATAGACTGTAATTGACCAACAAAACAGGGCGAAATTCAAGATTTTTTTATTCACACAAGCTCCTAATGAATTGCCTGTCATTGAGTGACTTCGGATACCAATTAACCAAAAGTAGATTTCGTGACAAGTCTTAGAAAGTGAGCTAAAATCACACGTTATTTTTTTTATTATTCATTATTGCATATAAAAAATCGTTAATGCATTTAAAAACAACCACGATTACGCGTGACTCATGCGTGACTTACACGTGACTATTACGTGACTCACTGAAATCACGCAAATTAAGACATTTATATATCTCTAATAAAAACACATAAAACAGTAACAAAAACAACTGCAAAAAAAGTGTTAGCAGAAGTCCTTATGCACTTATTGTAGGTAAACTCAAAGCGTGACGCTATTTCTAATTCTTACATAACTTTTGAGGTGCAATGTTGCACATTATAAATTTTTCTAAGCTAACGCCCATATTTATTATTTAAAATAAAATTATAATTTCTGCTTTATTGAACCCAATTAATACTTTTATTTCCACTTAAACAGAGAAAATTAATATTTTGCACTTCCAATATAAATATAAAAAAAAAAACATTTCCATAAATATTTTTGGTGACGAAATTAAAGCGACACATTGAAATAAATATCTTAACTTGATGTTTCGTGGTTAAATTCATTACTTCTTCAAATTTACTTAAGGTAAAGAGGATTTAATTAATCGAAGTTTTGAACTTTTTTTTATTCTCTCCCAAAATAATAAATTTTAACACCTCGTGACAAAAGCCCCGTTAGCTTTTTCACATTTATTTTTGTGCCTGTTGATGTAGAATTTCAAGCACTTTTAGCGTGTTCCTCTAGTTTTCGCGCTACTTGAACTTTTTCTTTAATTAATGCGTGAAATAAGCAAACAACTCATAAATTTGTTACATGCAAATACCCAGATTTTTTGCAGTTATCTTGAAAATTAAAAATGTCTCAAAATCAAATTTTTTAGCAGTTATAGGACTAATTTAGAGCTATAAGTTACACTTCTTATTAAAATTAAAATTGATTTAAATGGGACTTTTTTCACTTTAAGATTGTAGGACGGTCACGTTCGACATTATGGAAATGCTTATATGCATATCTAAGCTTAGTAAAATTAAATTTACATAACTTCTTGTACCAATAGTGTTATAAGATTTCAATACTTGTCTCTAACTACAAAATTATGCTGCAGTTATTTAAACAAAAAAATATATTTTTGATTACGTAAAAGCTGTAAAAGGTGTTGCTGTTGTAAATGATATTTAATATGGCTGCTGTGTTGCAAATTGTAATTTATTTTCCAATTATTCATTATGTTTATGCAAGAACTTATTGCAATGCTCTGTAATTGCAATTAATCAGAAATACTTTTGCATTTATTTCTTCATCTATTTATTTATTTGTTTGTTTATTTATTTTCCTCTTTTAGTTGAGGAAATGTTTGCAAAATACCCTGAATGCTGTCAATGTTTTTTTTAATAAAAACTAAAGAAATTAAATGAAAATATTCTGTTTGAGAAATTCTTTTAAATGGCATTTAATAAAAAAATAAGAAATTCATATACAAGCTGTTGTAAATTTTCTCAGATCTATTAGTTTTAATAGAAGAAAATTAAACAAAATTCAAAGCACTTGTTTGCTCTAAAGAATTCCATTCAAAGTATTTTCTTTTATACTTAATTAAGCAAAAGCATTCAACAGATTTTCTAGGAGATATTTAAGAACTCATGAAAATAAAAAAAATTTAACTAAAAAAAGGAAACTGTTGGCATACAACCCGCTCCCTTTCCCCTCCTCTCCCAAGAGGAAAAATTAAATAAGCAACTTAAATATACATAAAAATAGAAGAAAACTATTTGAACCCCAAAACACTTAAAGTTGATTGTTTTGTTGTGTCCTGACTGAGTCCATGTTGAAGGCATTAAAGTAGATTTGCCAAGGTTTAGTTTTATTTTTTTTTTATTTTTTTTACACAAATTTGCAGTTTATTTTGTATTTATTGTGCTAAAATTGTTTGCCTTTTTTATTTTATTGCAGTAATCCAAATGAACACCATCGTCAGGATTCAGCTTTGCCAGCCTCAAAGGAACGTAATCGTTTTCGTAGCATAATTTGGGAAAGTTATGATCCTTTGCATCAAAAATATTTGGAGATTGGTAAGTTTACAAAAACTTTGACCAACAAAACATAAAATTTGGTAAATTTATTTATTTCTTTTTAACTTGAACATAGAAAAGAAAGGTCGGAAAATTAGACGAAAAAATTTTTTTTTATTTTTATAAATTTTTTATATTATTTAATTTCTTATGAAACTTTCTGTATTTGTCCATAGAAAGCGAAAACAAGCAAATTAGTAAAAAAAAACTCATGCTTTAGCTTTTTTTCTATAACTCTCTTTGCTCTACTACTTTTAATGGAAATGAGAAAAATAAAACTTTTTTCCCAAAATCCTGGAAATTTTCTAAAAAAAATTATCATGTAAATTCGGTTTTTATTTTGTAGATATTTATAAAAAGTAAAAGTATTTATTGTCTTGCTAGCTTTGACCTAAACAACTTCTCTTTATACAATAATTTCTTTAATTTTTTTTTGTATTTTATTTAAGAAGCTTTTCCATTAATTTTATGTTTTTCTTTGGTTTTTTCCTCTCATTTTGTTAATTGCTTTCGTTGTATTCCTTTCTTAATACTTAATAACAAGAAGTGCAAAAGAAATGCTTATCTAAAGTAGCTTAAAAGGAAATAATGAAAATTGTATTTTAATTCCTTTATACAAAATAAATAGAAAGTACGACTAACCAAGAAAATACAACTTGAATTCATAATAATGATATATTTAATTTTTGTAATTACCATTTAAAGATAAGTTGTTTTTAAAAACAAATGTAACTTGAAAATGCTATAATGGACTGACCTTTTAAGGCTAAAAAAAAGATATCTACATGGTTTTTTCTCCCTCGTAAAAAGCAAATTCAGTAAATAAAAAACAGTTACCATTAACATTGCGGTTCCCCTAAGTATTAGGCAAGACTTAAATTTATTAAAAAAGTTAAATTTCCTCAAAAGATTGTTTCTTGTTTACAAACATAACCCGTTGGTTTAAAGCAGTTCAAGCCATATGCACAATGCACAAGCTTTTAATCGTACTAGAGAGCTTTATGCTTTCACACCGATGAGAGCACAACAGCCAATCAGACCACGGCAACAACAATACTTGCTGCTTACTTTACAAGGAAACAAGAAAAAAATTTCACAGCTTTCAAGGCTCAAATGCATATAATAAAGGATGTGAGTTTGGACATAGCTGGTTGAAAGCTAGAAATCAATTTATTTTACCAGATCTTCATAAAATAAGTTTACTTTCTTTGTTGAAAGGAAATGTGGAGCAATAAATCAGATGAAGCTGCTATTGGCTAAAGTAGTTAGTATAATGCCTACCTAAGCTAACTACGATTTTTGAAGGTCGCATTCAATTCTTGCCCAGAGTGATAGGGAAGAAAGGATTCCAGGCCACTTAGCCATGATCTTTGTGATATTCCTGGAAAAAAAATAAAAGGAGTTGTAGAAGAGAGAACGTTAGGCTTAATTAGAACAACTAAACTGTGTACAATGGGAAATAACTTAAGTAAAACGGGAATTTGACTCGTACCCGAAAGTTTCCGTACGTACGCTGCATATGTAATTGCAATTGATGAAAAAAACTTTTTTTTTAATTTGTTTTAGCGTTTTTCTTTCTTCCAACTTTTTCGGTATTTGGCTACTTTTTTGTTTAGCGATATTTTTCTGTTTTATCGCTTATTTCGTTTGGCGATTTTTTCGGTTGATTTTTATTTTAACTGATTTTTTTAGTTTTGACGAGTTTTTTTAGTTTTATCGATTTTTTTTGTCTTGTCTTGACGATTTTTTTTCGTTTTGGCAACTTTTTTCGATTGTTTTCTTAACTTAAGCAATATTTTGACAATTTTTTTTAGATTTAGCTATTTTTTAAATGTTGGTGTTTTTTTCGTTTTGACGATTTTTTCGGTTGCTTTTTACTTTTAGCGATTTTTTTCCGTTTTTGGCAATTTTTTTTTAGTTTATCAATTTTTATTATTTTTTCGATTTGTTTTTTTGTATTGTTTTTTTCTCGTTTTGACACCTGTTTCGTTTTTTGGCAATTTACTTCTAGTGATTTTTTCGCATTTAAGTGATTTATTTTATTTTTGGTGATATTTTTCATTTAAGCGCTTCTTCGTTTTGTCTTTTATCGGTTTGCGAATTTTGTCTAGTTTTAGCGATTTTTTTGTTTTGACGCTTATATCATTTGGCGATTTTTTCGGTTGTTTTTTATTAAAAGCGGTTTCCTCGGTTTTTGAAATTTTTTTATTTTTAGCGTTTTTTTTTCTCCGATTTTTTTCTTTTTTGTAATTTTTTCGATTGTTTTTAAGTTTAAGCAATTTTTTTAATTTTGTGCTTTTTTCGATTTAAAATTTTTTTCGTTTTTTGGCGATTTTGTTTTTAGTTTTTTGGTGCTCTTTTTAGTTTAGTGATTTTTTGCATTTAAGCGATTTTTTTTTGATGATGATATATTATTTGAGCGATTTTTTAATTTTTTGACGATTTTTCATAGCGATTTTTGCAATTGCAAATTATCGATTTTGTTGAAGAAATTTATTTCGAAAATTGTGTTGCTTAGGCTTTTATGGCGATTATGGAACGATCGATCGATCACAGAATATCGATTCTGTGAAAATTTTAGCTCCGTTGGTTTCAGGGTTGCTTCTCACCTTTGGTTTACAGGACACCAAAAACAGTTTTATGCTCAAAAATAATACGCCTAGTTAACACCAGAGGCGCTGCAACGATGATATAAAATTCAAAAAAACGCTTCCTATGCTGCAGATTCGACAAAAGCTCTATGCTAAGTTGAGCTTTTAATTTCAAAAAGGCTTTGCACTTCTGTTAGAAATGCTCTAGCTTTATTTTGCCATTTATAGCTAATAATAGGCATTATCGTGGTTTGCGTATTTCGACTTCGACTAAGACATTTTGGTCCTAGATAAGCTCGCACGTTGTGGATATGGCTTATAGTAAAGCAAAAATGTTTCAATCTTCTGTAATATATAATAAAAGCTTTGCAATCGAAGTAGAAAAATGCCAACAACAATAAGGCAAAACTTTTATTAGATATAATTTCTTATTAGGGCTTAAATTCAGGAAGAATATTTAGTAAAACTTTTTAAATGTTTTTTGTATCACGCTTACTTAATTTGTTGGAAATATAATTTTAAATGAGTTTTATATTTGTTTAAGAAATATTTTTTTATATGTTTTTCTTTTCATTTATTTCATTTAAGTGCTTAGCAGTTATTTATGTATTCACTAAAGCTTTAATTGAAGTCGCCTGAGGACTCTACAACATCCACTGCACTAATTTGATATTCTTATTACATTCTTAACTTTTCCAAATGAATAAAAAACTTTAATGGTATTTTGCAACCTTTGGATTATAAACAGTATAACGCTCTGTTGACATTAAAATAATTAGAACGTTTTAAGTGAGACTGATTAAAACGTGATACTCATAAAACCAAAAACTTGAAAACTTTTTCAACACTTATAAATTAAAAAGAAGAAAGTCGTAACTTTATGAGACAGCAGCAGCATATTTTTTTTCTGAAATGAAATTCCATTAAACTTTCTCTGAACTCATAGTTTAAAAAAGGTGACAAGGAAAAAAATGTCTTCAATAAAAACTCAAATTCTCATCTCAAAAAAAAAATAACAGACATTGTGAAATTTTGCACCGTGAAGCACACACACACACACACTTTTTATAAATGTATACGAAGGCAATCTGAAAAATTGTTTTCCTTTATATGTAAAATGAAATAATTTTCAAATAAGAGATCAAATTGTCTGTAAAAGTGTCTGTAAAAAGTCTCTGAGAAGTTATATTTTACAATCCTAGCTAATCTTTTTGTTATAATAAAAAAAATCATTTCAATAATTTAACTGATGTAAGTGTGATCATACATTTACAAAGAAACAAATTATCGTCTATTAACAACTTTATTTGAGTGAATTGAGTGAAGTGCGACTCTGGCCCGCGCACGAAAGGCTCCGTACGGACACGAGATATGTAATTTAATACGAACTTTATTTAGCCTATATAAAATATAGTTTTGGCATTTTTTCCGTTTTTGGGTTTTTTCGGTTTTAAGCTTTTTTTAGTTTAGGGCTTTTTGCATTTATTGGCGCTTTTTTTAGTTTTGGCACCTTTTTTTCTAATTTTGGCGATTTTTTTTGGTTTTTGGCGTTTTTTTAATTTTGGCGATTTTTTGTTCTCGTGATTTTTTTAGTTTTGGCGATTTTTTTCATATAGGCGTTTATTCGATTTTTGGCGTATTCTTTTCATTTAAGCGCTTTTTTAGCTTTGACACTTTTTTCTCATTTTTGCGACTTTTCCCGTTTTTTTTCAATTTGGCGATTTTTTTTAATTTTGGGGATTTTTTTTTAATTTGGCGATTTTTTTCACATAAACAATTATTTTGGTTTTGGCACATTTTTCGCGTCTTGGGCATTTTTTTCGGGTTTTTTTAATTTTGACGATTTTTTTTCATTTGGGCGATTTTTCCGAATTTGGCGATTTATTTTAGTGTAAGAAATTTTTTTTCAATTTTATCAATTTTTTTTCGTTTTGGCGATTATTTTTTAAATTTTTGGCAAATTTTTTTTTTTGTTATGGTGATTTTATAATTTTCGAATTTTTTAGTTTTACCGTTTTTGAAAATTTCAAGAGTTTACCTCTTACGGTTTCCAAGATAAAGCAAGTTGTCAAACCTAATTTAATTAATTTAATTTAAATTTTTTTAAACTTTTGTGTTAATTGTTGTAGTCTATACAAAAATACACTAATTTAAAATTTTTCGTTGCTCGTTTTGGAACAGCCTTTAATTTTTAATTCTCATGTATATGTTGTTGCAGCGGCCAGGGTTCTTCATACTCTGCCCAAATTTCAGGTCCGTAGCTCTTACGGTTCCTGAGAAAATAGCATGTGACGGTCGGACGGATAGCTTAGCGAAAACAATAGGGTTCCTTTTTTCACCTTTGGGTACACCAAACCCTAAAAAGCACACAAATAGTCGATTAAGAATTAAACTTTTTAATAAATTAAAAATTATAATAGATTTTTATTTAAATTTTTTTATTAATTAAATTTATAAACTAAAGTTTAATTGACTCCAATACATTTTTGATTAAGCTTTTAATCATTCTAATTTTTAAACAAAAGTTTAATTTACTTAATTAAATTTTTAATTAATTATTTATATATTTTGTAAATTTTTGCGGTGTATGAATTTGAGTTCAAAAAAAACTCATGCAAGTGTGCCTTTCAATTTTCTATTCCATTTCCTCATTTTATTTTATTTTATACGAATAATATATTTTAAAATAAATATGATTGTGTTGCGGGAAACCTTCTCTGATCTAGGTGTTTCTTTAACATTCAAAAGAATTTTAAGTCGCGCTTCGAAAGGAGTTTCAAATGTCTTTTTTTAAGATTTTTATATATTTTCTTTCTTAAAATTGCACTACAGTTCATAGTTGACATGTCATGACATAAACAACCGCACAAAACATACACAGACAGCAGTAACCCTGCAGTCAGACTGGGGCCAAATGTCTCTATGTCAACACTAAAATTCTAGTAGTAGTTACACTGTCTACAATTTCTCTTCTATATGTCAGTATAAAAGAAATACGGAAAATATATGTGGCGTATTTCTGGTGGATTTTGCAACAACTTGTCAACATACATAAATTTTTATGTACGTAAAGTATAGAAATGTACCAGTAAATGTCTGGTTGGTATGTCTCCATGTTCCCATAGTCACTACCTAGTCAATTGTTTTAGTGTTACTAGTAGATTTTCAATGAAAAGCACAGGCTAAATGTCTATAGCAGAAAATATTGTATGGGGGATAATTGTAGAGTAGTACTGGTGACAAAGTCAAAATCGACTCGGTACATTTTCACCATCGACATTTCCTACAGGGTACGTGTAAGTGTGTATGTGTGTGTGTGTGTGCGCGTATTGTAGTGTGTTGTATTTAAAAGCGTATACGCCTGTTCCCACTTTAAGTTTTCATTGATAGATAAAAACAAATCATCCAGACAAAAAAGTATTTGGAATTTAAATAATATGTAGATGTTAGAGGTTTATGTCATGCTTCTGCTTTCTTCATTTCATACTTTTAATATGGCAGAGGAAATACAAAGCATGTCGCACACACACACACCTACAAACACACCCACTTACATACATATTTAAGCCTGTCATGTCATGTTTAGGTGTTAGAGTCACACTGTTCTCTTTCATTCATTCTTAATATTTTATTTTATTTTATTTTTTTTGGTAATATTCATGTTACGCCAGCAAAGAAGTGTGGTATTTGCCGCACTCACACCTTCACACAAACAACAAAAGTGGTTTGATAAATTGTACAACACGATTATGACATTCAAGCTCTCGGTGTTCTTTTTCAAACATAATAAACGACATTAATTATATTGTTGTCATACGCTAGAGATATTTTTGCTGCTGTTATGCCACCACCCACTTCGATGTTAAAGTGCCTGCCTGGTGCTAACAAAAATATTTAATAATATGTAAATCTCTTTTGTTATCAGCACAATATCAGCAACAACATCAACGAGAACAACAACAACAACAAAAAACTTTCCTTAATGATTTTCATTTAAAAACTTATCGTCAACTTTTCACATTCAAAACGCTGTGACAAGTGGAATTTGTAATGTTTTTCTATGGGAGCTGAAAATACGACATATGAATGCCTCCAAAAAAAAAAAGCTTAAGAATTATTACGTCATATGTTAATGAAGCTTTTTTATATTATATCCAAACTCTTGCTAACAAAATTAAAAGAGTTATACATACATATGTACACACACAATTGAAAAATTTGGTTTAAAGTGTGCACAGGAAAAAATTATTTTCGAAATATTTACAAGCAATCGGGGCGCTATGATATAAGGCCCAAAAAAATAACTCGAATAAATTTTCAACGGCTCCAAAAAGTGGAATATTAGAGTTATGCCGAATGTTTTTCGATTGTTACCAAATTTTCGGTTAGGGAAGATAGTGCGAGGAAAAGTGGCAACACCCTGGTCTAGGGTTGTTGGACTTTATTCACATAAAAGAAGATGATGTGTAGTTGCCGAATAATGTTTGTACCAAGCAAAAAGTTGACACATGACTATCAAAATTATCCCTAAAATTTTATTCCTAACACTTCGAAAATAAACAAGTAATTTTAAGAAATTATTGAAACTTCCAACATTTTCTTCAATAAAATTTTTTTTATTTATGTAAATACTAGCTTTTACCCGCAGCTCCATCCGCGTTGATCTGATATTTTAGAAACTATACTTAAAATTTAAGAATGTTTAATTATTTGTTAATCACTGTTTATGTTAAAAAAAATTATGATAAAAAAAGGCGATAAGAACTTAAAAAACTGAATAAAACCCGGTTCAAAAACCGGCTCTAAAACTGCTAAAACAATCAAACCCGAAATGTCAATTGCACTAACCAGCCCAAAAATGTGTTTTTGGGGGAAAACCGGAACTAAATATCAAAAAAACCGGTTTCGAACCGATTTCGAACCGGACTAAAAAATTGGCTTTATTTGATACTGGCAATGTAGCTTTCTACTGCTAAAAGAATTTTAAAAATCCGTATAGCCGTTTGAAAACCCTCGCCAAATATAAGAAACCCGGTTCCTAACCGGATACAAAAGGTAGGTTTAGCTATTAGTTGACGCTGTTAATGCAGTTTTCAATTGGTGAATGAACTTTCAAAATCGATTTAACGGTTTGAAAATTCGTACCAAATATTAAAAAACCGGTTCCGAACCGGATATAAAAATTAGGCTATATTTGATGCTTTCTACTGATGAAAGAATTTTAAAAATTGGCTTAGCAGTGTAGAAATCTGCGCCAAATATAAAAAACCGGTTCCGAGCCGAATAAAAAATAAGTGGTTTTGGCCGCTGGTATTTCATTGGTGAATGAATTTTCAAAATCGGTTTAGTGATTCAAAAATCCGTACCAAATATAAAAAACCGGTTCCGAGCCGGATACAAAAGGTAGGTTGCTGAACTTTCAAAATCAGTTTAGTGGTTTTGGGCGTGAAAGCCCAAACTTTCTCATTTATAATATTAGTAAGGATAAGGATAAGCATAAAGATGTTTGGACATAAAATTATTTTTATTCTTTTTTAATTACATATTTTTTTTCTAAATAAGGCATTTTGTTATAGATTTTGAAAGCAATTTTTATGATTTTGAAATAAATTTTTTTTACTATCAATTTATTTGTCCTATTTCTATTTGCCATTTTTAGTATATCTGGTTTTTATTAAACTTATTAAACTTTGTCCTTTTATTCAAATATTTGCAGGTATGAAACCACGCATAAAAAATCATTTTCGAGCTCATCAATTGTCAATTTGGTTGCGTTTAATACCAGAACTCCATCGCACAGGCATGGAAGATGTGATAGCGCGTCACAACTTATTTCGCAATCATGATGATATGGATTTGTACGAAGGACCCGTCAAGCCAGATCCATTTTCTTCACAACGTTTACTGCTCATCGATGAGGCTCTAATGAAGAAGGGACGTAGCAATAATACGGGTTATGTGGCTGGCGTTTTGGGTGGTAAGTAAGAGGGGAATTTGAAAATGTTTTTATTGTTTTTTCTTTAACAATGGAAAAAAATGTTATAGATTCTTTTTACTTACACTTCTTATATACACACATATATATATAAATTTTGAAGCATAAAAGCAGAAAAAATCTTTGCCTTGCAGGCTGCCATCTCAAGCAGAAAAAAAAACAAAAGGAGATAAATTTTTTGTTAAATCAGGTGTACAAAATATTAAATACTTTTTCTTTTTCTATGTGGTTGAGTCAAAAGTTGATTTACACAAGTAAATTTTAGTTTTCTTTTGCTTTACACAAAAAGGAATTTGCAATAGTATAAATGTATTTGTATGTGTGTAGATGTGCTTTAGTTATATTTCTCAGTCATATTTAAATCAAATATTTTTCGATATTTTGCAAGAAAAAAAATTTAAATAAGTAGTAGAGTTAAATTTTAGACAAGTATGACTTGAGGCTAAGTTTCTTTCACACACACACACACTTACTCCCCTTTTTGCAAAGCTTTTTTATGCCAGTGTATGAGTATTGAAGTATCAGTCACTCACATAGATTTTATGTGCAGATAGTAAAATAGTGTAAGTACGTGTGTGTAGTAGTTCAGTTATACTGATAAATAAATTTACTTTTCTGTATATTTTTCTACTTTACTTATCTTAAGGCAAGTGAGTTTCATATTGCACCTGTGAGTGTGTTTGTATATGTGTATGCATGTATGTGCATGTGTTTACAAATGTCTTCAAACTCACTATTACTGTAACACTTAAATATTCTTATTAAATGCTAGTTACAGCTGACGTTTAATCTTTATTGACAAACGTTGAATTTTTTTAGCAAAAGGGGGAGGGGAAATAAAAAAAGCACTCGTATTCTTGCATAAGACATCTCAATTTCTACATTATGACATTTTAAATAAATTAATATTTATCTGAATGCTGCAAGATCGAAAAGGTAATTCAAAGCGAAACTATTAAGAAATTTATATTTTTTTTATCAACTCTCAAACTTGTTGACTCCCTTATACTATTTCTCTAAAAATATTCGGGCCTATTCTCGTTCAAGTATCGTTTTAAAACTACACAGAAAAACGACAATTTTACATTGAAATGGTAATACGGTGTTAGGGTAAAACGGTATATTTTCAATCGGGCCTATTCTCGTTCCAGTATCGTTTTAAAACGACCTTTTTGGCGATTGTTTTCTATTTTTCGCACTTTTGATTAGTTTTGACGCTTTTTTCGTTTCTAGGGATTTCTTTGGTTTTTTGGTTTTTTTGGCGATTTTTTCGGTTTTTGTTGATTTTTTAAAATTTTGGTGATTTATTTTAGTTATAGCGATTTTTTCAACTTTGACTCTTTTTTTCGTTTAGGGGGTTTTTTCGGATTTTGTCAATTTTTTTCGTCTCGATTTTTTCGGGTTTTTTCGTCTTGACTTTTTTTTGTTTTGTCTATTTTTTTGGCGATTTGTTTTAGTTTTGGCGTTTTTTTTTTGTTTTGATGCTTTTTTCGGTTTTTGACGTTTTTTTTTGGCGCTTTTTTCGTTTTTGGGATTTCTTCGGCTTTTATAGTTTTTTTATTTTTTGACGATTTTTGCAGTTTCCTTTGAGTTTTTAAGTTATAGCGATTTTATTTATTTTTGACGTTTTTTCGATTTTTTTCATCTTTGTGTTTTTTTCGTTTCGGTTGTTTTTGGAAATTGGTTTTAGTTTTGGCGTTTTTTTCGGTTTTGGCGCTTTTTCCGTTTTGTTGTTTTTTTCTTTCTTTTCTTGGCGGTTCTTGGGTTTTTGCGATTTTTTCAGTTTTATTTAATTTTTTTAGTTTTCGTACTTTATTTTTGTTTTGGCGATTTTTATCCGGCTCTTGGCGATTTTTTTATTTTGGGATTCCTTAGTTTTAGCGTTTTTGAACGTTGCAAGAGTTTTATAGAATAGCCTTTACTTCTAATTTTTTTTTAAATTTCAGTATTAATTGGTGTAGTCTGCTTAAAAATAGAGTAACTTAAAGGGTCTATATATATTTATTTGTCTTTATACTAAATTAGGATTTCAATATGTTACGTTGCTCACTTTAGAACGCCTTTTAATTTTTAACTGTCATATCTTTGTTGTTGTAGCGGCTAAAGTTTTACATATTCTGTGAGAATATTCGTATTCACACTTTAATATTACGCATCATACTAACCGAACTCATCAACAAATGTTCGCTGGGAATGTGCATACAAACATTAAAAGTATAGCATATTATACAGGCGCAGCTACAAACGTCTTCCTATTTGCACAATTTTTTTTTTACAATAGTGCCAACATTTCATTAAATGTTTATAACATTTGATATTTGATTTGAGATGATATTAAACTGCAAGAATAATAACAAAAACAGTTTTTACAAATTATTTACAATAATATTCTTTAAACACAAGCACACTCGTGTAAAGTGTGTGTTAGAATGTTGACTTGCAAGTGTTTAATTTCAAACATGTAATTGAAAATAAAGTTAAATAGTTTTAGGCAATATGTACTCGTAATGTGTAATAAAATATATTTGCTTAAATACAATGAACAAGACTATATTATATTGTGATATAAATTCTTGCTTTAAGACATTTCAAAATATTGTTCTTTAATAATTTATAATAATAGTTAAATGTAAATGTAATTAAATTGCAAATTATTTTAACAAACCAGAGAAATGAAATTGTAAAAAGAAATTAATTTATAATAGAAATTATTAGAGCTCTTGGCATTTTTAATTAGAAAGTGTTGTATGAATATATGAATAGCAACATCTTCATGAACTGGGAAGTTTGTTATTGTATTATCTTGAACTTAAGGTATTTGTTGTTCTAATAGCTGCAGGCTTTGTTCCAAACAGAATTTTTATGTTTACACAGTGAAGGTTTAATTGTAGGAACTGATTTTATTATCTCTGTACTGAAGCATATTCAGAGAAAAACTATTTTATTTTGAACACAAGTTCACAAGAAAAATAATTATTTATTGGACTTAATTAATGAGCCAACAATAAATATTTCAATGTATGCTACAATGGATATTTTGTTACCCTACGAAAATATCATAAACTAATCAACCAACATTTTCTTTCTGCCTTTAAGTGATACGCAAAATTTCATCTTGAGTTAGAGAAATAGTCATCTTGTGAAGCAGTCAGGCTGCCATTAAGGCACTGTAATCATAAACAAATAAGTTCACACTCTGTTAGACTTCGTATAGCACTATGGGTCACGCATATAAAAAGATTTTATTTAATTTTTAATGAAATTATTTTAAACTGTTTAAAGCTTATTTTTGAGGTCGCTTCAACTTCATATTTAACTTTTTAGTGCCAATTTTAATATTTCAGAGGCGTGAATACGCCCCCTTTTTCAAAAATATTAGTGATTCCACTTACTTTTCTAAATACATATAAGATATTTGGCGCTTTCAGAGCTCAAGCTGTGCATCAAGTTTTATAAGAATCGGTCAAATAGAAGCACGCAAAGTATATTATTAATTTTTTATGGGCATGGCCACGTCTATTTTTTTAAAACACAATATTATGTCATTACAAGAGCCCAAACTGTTCGCCAAGTTTCGTGAGGATCAGATAATTTAAATTATACATAATTTAATGGGCGTGTCCCACCAACTTTTTTAAATGAAAGATTGACTCCTTCTTAGATCCCAAATTGTTTGCCAAGTTTCATGGGAATTATATAAGTAGAATTATATTTACTATAAATTTAAACTATAATGGGGGTGGTCCCGCCCTCTTTTTAATGCAAAAAAGTCTCATTCTGATACCCCAAATTGCTTTCTAAAATTTTTGGGGATTAGATAAGTAGTAGTACATATATTTGTATGATAAACTGTCATGGGCGTCGCCCCGCCGATATTTCTAAAATCGAGATCATGTCATTCTGCAAACCCCAGCTGTTTCCTAAGCTGCATGGGGATGGGATAAGTAGAATTACATATTTATTTAATTACTAAACTCTAATGGGCGTGACCCCGCCCTCATTTTTAAATACAAAATTATGTCACTCTGAGACAACCAACTGTTTTCTAAGCTTCATGGAGTTTTGATAAGATGAACTATATTTAATTTAATGCTAAAATCTAATGGGCGTGGCCCTGCCCATATTTTTAAATGCAAAATTGTGTCATTCAATCAACGCAAACTATTTTTTTAAGAGAACCAACACTCAGGCCAAATTTCTTGGGGATCAAATAAGCAAAATTACATATTATTTAATATAAAACTTAATGGGCGTGACACCGCCCACTTTTTTAAATGTTAATAAATGACATTTTTATATGTCAAATCGTGGGAAAAATTTATATAATAAATTTATATAATAGTAAATTTTGATGGGCGTGTGCCTGCCCCTTTTTTTTGGCAATTGAGTAAAAAATACTATTTAAAATCCTTCTAAAAATTACAGAATTATGAAGTAGCACATACAAACTTTAAAAAAATAAAGTAAAATAAATAGTGATAAGCTCCTTTTATTTTGAAGACGGTCATGAACATCTTACGATCACTCACAACTATTTTATGATTATCCAAGACATATTCTGGTTGAGTTATGATAAATTTAAGTTAAATAATGATCACTATGTGACATTTTATAACTTAATTATTCTATTTTTTTCGCACGATAGTATACTTAAATAGTTAACACGTTGACTACAAAACCGAAGGTCCTGGGTTCGAAGCCGGTATCCAACAGTTTTTGAATGACAACAGCATGAATTTTTCTGATGTGCAGTTTGATAGCAGTTATTGTAGCAAAGTTCAAGTGATGAAGGCATAGACACTGGTCACTGAACTATACCGACTTCAGCAGATACTAATACTAATGTAACATCAGAGCGCCCTCCTTCGTCGGTATTGTGTAACATAATCACCGGCGAAGTAAAATAACCAATAAAATGGCTGCTAAACAAAACTTTAAAAAGTTTAATATGCCTAATTGACACCAGAGGCGCTGCAACGCTGGTTTATTAAAACGTACAAAAAGCAGAGTTGTAAGAGATTGAATTTTTCCTCTCTCTCTCTCTCTCGCTCTCTCTCTCTCTCTTCCTTTGCCACCTGTCTTCTTTAACACTATCCATTTCTTAAAAAAGTAACACCCAGTAATATTACTAGGCATTCATTCTGGATCAATTACAAATCAGCACCGAAAAATATTACCCATTAAGTTCAAACGAAATATTAAAAGCTTCAAAAACAATTTAAGAAGCACTAGAATCATCTTTCATTCAAATTTTAAATTTAAGACTTCTTAAATTTAAAATGAGAAGTTATATTCACAAAAGTATGATTCTTAAGATGAACAACATGATAAAGGTACAGACAATTAATTAATTCTCAGCATGTTGATCTTGAAGTTTTCAGCCATACTTCAACATTTTATCTCTCTGTTTCTTTAAAAAAAAATTTATTCCAAAATTTTAACAACCTCAACAGCGACCACGTGAAATATATTCCAATTTAATTGAATTCTTACAAACTTTAACTCTTTAAAGATGCTCAAATTTTTATTTTCATTATCTTTTATATAAATTTTCCAACTGTTTTTATTGAAAAAAAAATAACACAAAACTTCATGTATAAAAATTAATTAAACAAATCTCTACGTATTTAAATGAGTAAATTTGTATAAACCAACAATGTCATAAGTTTCTATTTAATTATGATTTGCAATATTTTGCCAAATTGTTAACATGCTCTTCTCAATTCCCCAACAAATTGCAAAAGTATCCAGTGGCTTTAGTTGATCTACGAGTACTTTCTTTCTATATTTTTCTACTTGACAATTTGATTTGTCTGTCCGACCATTGACCACAATAGTTGTCAGCATTATTTTAATAAAATGCAAACACACACTTACATACGTATTGTAACATTTGCCAGTAGTTGTCAAAAAAGAAAAAGAAATTAAATTAAGCAAAAATACAAAATAACAAAGATTTGCGTATCTGCTCTGGTCAGTTTTTGTTGCATTTTTTGAACATTTCTCTGTTCAGGAGTCATTGTCAGTCAGGACATTAAAATTAAATAAAAACTAAAAAGTAAAAATAAAATTTATGCAAAAGAATCTGCATGTTATTTAGCAAATATAATTTTTGAAGATGTGAGCTGTGGGAAAAACAGTGGTCCCACGATTAGTGGTCACATGGTCTAACGCTCCTATTCATAAAAAAATTTGTTTGAACTACATTTTAAGAAAATTTTGTATGACAAATTGTATATAAAATACATTTGAAAACTGTTTTAAGTTTTATGAATATTGCGGTAAAGTTGAATATTTTTCTGTGATTTAAAGTTAACGCTATTTTCTTTGAGAAGACAAGAAAAGTGAATGTATAATGTTTGCGGTAATAATCAGCGGCACCCCTGTTTATCTATTTAAGCGAAGATTAGTTCTTAGCACTACCTATTTAACAGAAAGTTTTTAATAAAATAGAATACGAGAATCAATTATAAACATTTGATATTTAATAGAAAGATTTTAATAAAATAGAGTACGAGAATTCGTTGCACAAGCAATTATGAATTTAGCATCGTTAAAGCCATTTTTAGTTATAACCCAATAACTTATTAAAAGTTTATGTTCCAACTAACGGGCTGTTATACAATCATTGATATCTGAAGAATTCACTGAACATAATAAAGGAGATAAAAGAAAAATATCATGCTGTCTTGTACATTAAATACCACATACACGCTAGTGATAGCAAAGCATTAAAATAAGAAATTTAACGCCTCTCTCTTACAATAAGCCAAATATTACCATTAGTATCCATTTAACTTTGGCATATTAAAATTAATGCTTAAGCATATGTCAACCGTCATTCCAAAGCATTTCACTGTGCTCATCACTACTCAACATTTCTAATAAAATTTCGGCCAACAATACAAAAAAAATACTTCAACAGCAAATACAAAAAACAAACTAAATCCTTTTCCACCTCCACACCTCCACTTGCCTTAACGAATTATATGCCAATGTCAGCAAAATTTTACATAACTGACCAAAAGAATGTTTCTTGTAGACAAAGTAAAAACAATTGAAATCCAGCATGTAGAATATTTCATATCAAAAACATTCAAATTTACTAAAACAACAAGTAAAAGGAAAAGCTGATTTTGTTTTTGCCTCTATGTAGTATAAAGTGGAATCAGAAACGACTCATATGATTAGCGAGTGTCACGCATGAGTCAAACGTGAGCCAGATATTCTTTTAATTTCAAATAGTTTTATTCATAACAAAATGCATGATTAAAATGTGTTGCAGCATTCCTTACACTCAAACTAGAATAGCACCTAATATTTACATTGAAAAGGTTAAACGGTACTAGGATAACACGGTACCTTATCAATGCCAAATGATAGCTTTTCTCTGGAATTTTAAAAGGATGATCAAACAGTGTTGCCGTTTTGGTAACTTTTAACCAAAATTACCAAAATTGTTTAAATGGTATATACGTACATATTAAATTTAATTGTAGAAGAAGTAGGCTTAAGTTTAAAATTTTCAATTACTATTGAATGAAATAGTTTTAATAATTAAAAATATTAAAGGTATTCATTTCAGGTTTTTCTCGTTGGAAAAATGGAAAAATGTAATTGTTTACAACAGACACAGGAAAAAAAATTCAAAAATATTTTTCAAATTTTTTTCTTCCTGTGTTTGTTGTAAAAAATTACATTTTTCCAACGAGGAAAAAAACTGAAATGAATACCTTTGTTAAAAACATAAATTTCAACGTGTAATTGTGTAGTAATTTTCCATATTGCCCTACAAACAAAGTATGTAATGCAAAAATGATTCGAATACGTATTGCTTGGAAGAAAAATATTATTGCGGCAACAATCATATACATATGTACATATTGCAGAAGAGAGTTTGTGCAACCAAGGCGATACTTCGAAGAAATACGAATGCAATACTTCTAGAAGATAAATCTGTGATATTGCTAGATAATCATCTAATAGAATTATTTATGATATTGGAAGATTATTTTGAGGAAGATAAATTATTTATAACGATAGATTATCTCCTAAAGTACAATTTTACAAGTTTTGTTAATTATATGAAGGAAGAAAAATATAGGATCGTAAAGTCACCCCTGAATAAGACACTACCATTAATTTAAATTTAAAGCAATTTTTATTGTTTAGTATGAAAGCGAATTTTCAGAGCTAATGTTTTGAAAATTTTCTGATTACTTTTATTAACCCCCGACCAAAAAGAAGGGGTGTTATAAGTTTGTAGTGTATGTCTGTACAAGTACAAGTATAAACCAAACGGCTGAACCGATTTTGATTTGTTTGAAAGGTGACTTGATCGAGAAGGTTCTTAACTATGTTTTAAGAAAATCAGTTCAGCTGCTTAGAAGATATCACATCTTTAATATTTAGCGGTTATTAAAATTTTTAATTTTTGTTATTTTAAATTACCAGGCTGAAAAAAATTAAACATCTTAATAACACAATGACGGTATTCGATTTTTAATGTAAAATGGTCTTGCGTAAGTGTAAATGCAAAATATCGTGGCTTTTCTTTAAAATCCAACAAGAGGTACACACACAATCCAAAGAAAACCTACGATGTTTTGCATTTTCACTTAGCCATTACCATTTGCATCAAACATCGAATACCGCCAATATACCTTGTTAAAGGAAAAAAATAAATAGTCAATATATTTTAAGCTTTTCATTCAAAAAGTTTCACTGAAATGAAAATATTTTAATATAAAAAAATTATTACTTATGATGAGCCTAAATGGTATATATAAACTAATGTATGTTTATATTCTGTATAAGATATCGTCCAAATGTTTGTAGCGTGGTTACTTTTTTAACAACAACAAAAAATATCATATTTATATCGAGCCATAATGGCCGAAAAAAGTTTTACTGACTTATATTTTTAGACGTGGCATATGATCGATTTTGGTAAAAAAAAATTCAATTCGAAAATTATGTCGCTTAAACTTTTTTTGCGGTTATGGCCCGGTATAGTGTATTAAATTTTGCATATAACTTACTATCGTGATAAACTACTATATGATTAAACGAGTTTAAGTGACTAAAAAATAAAGATGGATGTGATTTCCTAATGACTGCGAAAAAATAGGGAAAGCATTCTAATAAACGCGCTCATAATAAGTAAAATTCGAAAAAGAAAAATCATCAAATAAAAATTAAGTTGTTCGAAAATAAAACCTCTATTAGTTCCAAATTTAATAGATGATAAAGAAGAATTTGTATTTTTATGAAAACTACTCAAAATTTCTAGGTAACCAAAAAAAAGTGTTGATTAGTGTTTTTATGGGAATTTTTACAATTTAAGTTTAAAATTTGTAAACGCACTAATAATCCCAAAATTATATTTTACTTATTCAGTAAAATATTTTTTTAATAAAATACATTGAAATTGATTATGAGGATCCAGCTAAACCCCTCAATAATCAATTTCAATGTATTTTATTAAAAAAATATTTTACTGAATAAGTAAAATATAATTTTGGGATTATTAGTGCGTTTACAAATTTTAAACTTAAAAAGTTTTGATATTGATACATATGATTGAATTTTGGGAGGAAAGAAAAATATTTTGAGGACTTTATTAATTTTATTTTTAACTCGATGTCATCCGGCTGATTCAAAAAATATATTTTGATTTTAAGAATATCAATGTATGTATGCACGTTTTAATAGTTCATCTGCCCAGTCATTATTTTTATACGGAATTCAATTAAATTACATTTTATTTGTATTACTGTGAACTTTTTTATTGAAAACAATAATGAAATAAGACAATTTACGTTTCGATTGTTTTCTATTCACATCTTGGTCCAGGCTATTTTACGATTTTATAATAATTATATACATATTTTTCAACTGAAGTACAAATAAAACAGTATTTTATTAAATGCATAAAAAGTATTTTTACTTTTTTTCGGATTTCGCTACTTTGTTTTTATATTTTTACATTCGTTACAAAAAATTTTTTGGCCGTGAAAACGCTGTAGTCTAGCGAGTATAGAACCGATTAATTATTCGGTCCTATTTTCATTTAAGTATCGTTTTTATATTGAAATGGTAGTACGGTACTAGGGTAACACGGTCTCCTTATCTGGCGTTTCAAAACGATACTCAAATGAAAATAAGCCCGATTAAAATAATCAACTCTTTGTATTATAATTTTCAGTTTTGTTTTCCAAACATTTAAAAAAAGAACTTATGAAAATATTTTCCATTAAGGTTAATTAATCAGTGAGCCCAGAATCTTAAACGTAATTAAATAATTAGAAGTTTCTTAAAAAGCCAACATTTATAAGGAATTGCGTGCCTGCCATAAACAACAAAATCATGCTCTAGCAGGCGTGTGCATGATAGCAAGTGAAATAATACTCACAATATCACTCTGCTTCACACATCTTTGCAGATACTGCTTTGGATTTTTCGTATTCACTTGTCAACTACTGAATACCACAAATAGCACTCGAAAAAAAAAGAAGAGAGCATAAGAAGAGGAAATAAAAAACAATAAGCTTAAAATGTACAGGACATGAGAATAAATAATATCAAATGAAAAGCTCAAGCCTCATGCCCAACGCCATCAATAACATACATTCATACATACAACTGAAAATAAGAAGAAAATGCAAAAAATTAAAATATATAAAGGAAAACATGACAGTGCGGGCGGGGCAGCAATAATTTAGTAGCAATTATATAAAGCCAGCCAGCCGTCCATCGCAATGTGAAAAGACAGTCAAGCCAGTCGTGGCCTACAAAAAAATAAAAATAAAAAATAAAACAAAGTAAAATTACAATTAGAATTTGAAACATTTCCAGGCAGGAAAATGCTAAAAAAAAAAGGAAAATTACCATAACACCAGCTATACAACAAAACTAACAATAATCTAAAACTGTAAGAGGAATTTGTGTAGATATTTTCATTTCGGAAATATTTCTTCTTTGGGTTTTTATGTGATTTTTTTTTGGTCACAGAAATCACAGAGATTTTATTTATATTTAAAGGATTTCATTGTCCTGATTTTTCAACACAAATATAAGAAAAACTACAAAGCCAACAAACTAAATTAAGCTTGAAATACTTACAAGCCAAAGGCAATTAATAAGAGACCAAATAGAGATATGAAAGAAAGAAAAAAGAATTAATTAAAAGCAACGAAAATTCTTGGCAAAATTTTTATCTTTTTCTTTGCAGGATTTTAATGACGTTCAATACTTCTTTAGAAAATTTTATGGGTCTGGGAAGTCACCATTAATTGTTTTCTTTTAATTGTAATTATTAAACATGTTAAAAGAGGATTTGAAGAAGGCATTTAATATGAAGCGGGGAAACGCGTACATAAATAGGAAGATTTATTACTAATTAATTTATCTTTAATATTAGGCCTTGTAATCATATTTAATGATGAAGGTTTTAGAAGCAAAACCCTATTAAGGGGCTATAGAAAGTTTGTGTATAAGATTAACCTAAAAAAACATAGTTTGTATTAATAAATGTGAATACAATCTTTGAAATCCTAATCAGACTTGCAATTTTGCTTAGATTTCAAGAAAAATCTATAAAATTTTTGTTGAAATCCAGCCTTTCCTTTCGTTTTGTTTGTTGTCAGAACGTTTAATGCTGCAATCAGGACACTTACCATAGTATTTATGAAATTGAACATGCCTTTAAAGCAAAGGCAAAGGCCCAATATTCGGGCCTATTCTCGTTTGAGTAGTGTTTTAAAACGACAGACAATGACAACGACAATTTTACATTGAAAATATACCGTGTTACCCTAGCACCGTACTACCATTTCAATATAAAATAAGCTTTATTATGTGTCATTTTAAAACGATACTGGAACGAGAATAGGCCTGATTATCATTTTGTTTATCCAAATTAGACTGGACTTCTCTGAAAATTGAGTTCTCAAGATAAGTTTTCAAATTGTTGCATACATAAAATGCTGGCAAAATATGCTGCAAATATAAAGTTCGATTCAAAGGACCATCAACCATTATCTTTGTTTATCCATTCGTGGTTTACCATAGCAACAAAATAATAATATATATATAAAGCATAAGAAATTATCCTAAAACATTAAAAATTAAATTCTTTTATCTAATTTTTCGACCTTTTTTATATATTCAATTAAACTATTTTTTTGAGCTTTAGGTCTGGTATTATTTGTCTTTTATTTTATCAATATTTCGTTAACCTTCTGTTAACTTCTTCTTCTTCTTCCTGGACAAATAATACCAGACCTAAAGCTCAAAAAAATAGTTTAATTGAATTAAAAATTAAACATTAATTTTGTAAAACGCAACACTTAGCGCTGACAAATTTTGTATATATTTTTTTTTGTAATGTTAATTTTTTCCATATAAAATTTGTCAACTCTTGGCGTTGCGGTTTACAAAATTAGACCCTAAGTTTTTTCAACATGTAGAATTTTAAATTAATATAAATATTTTAGTCAGTCGATGCGGAGTCTCTTTTTCTTTCAAACAGCATTAAAATGTCATATTTTATAAAAAGTGTATTTAGCAGGTTTACACTCTAAAGCGACCCACACACTTGCAATATAATTATGCCATTTTTCGTATGGTACAATAATATCGCCAATGTGTGTGTCATATTCGAAGGTTGCACAATATATTGGCAAATATCAGAAGACTTTTGATTTTTATTGTACAATCAAGACAATTGTGTAATGTGGTGGCAACATTGTTCAGTGTTGTTTACTATTTCACTGTCAGGAAAATTAAGCAATAGTTTCTTTGGAAATACTGTACCATTTATTGCATAGTATAGGTCAAAACGAGAATAATATGTACAATATAATATGCAATAATATTGTATAATGGATGGGCCGCTTAAGCCGAAGATGTATGAAATATGAAATTTTTACACAATATTAAGAACGATATGTGAAGTAATTCTGCATCATTAACTCAAAAATATAATTTTTTTAGTTATGACGTTGTTTGAGTAAACGAGCGATATTTAATACTATACGAACTTTTCAGTTTTGGCAACATTTTCGGTTTTTTGCTTTATTTTAGTATTCAAGCTTCTTTAAGGCCAAATTTTGTAAATAGAAACGTTTTTTTTTTTTGTATGGAAAAAATATTTTTTGAAACGAATTTTCGTTATTTTTCATACAAATTTGAAACGTTTAGAAACGAAATTTTTTACAAAATCTGCCTATTAGTTTTGGCGTTTTTTTTTCGTTTTGACGATTTTCTTATTTATTAACAATACATATTTTTAGTTTGAGCCATTTTTTTAGTTTGAACGCTTTTTTCCGTTTTCGCGATTTTTGGCGATTTTTTTGCATTTTAGCGATTAATTCTGGTAATTTTTTTCAATTAAGCGATTTTTAAATTTTTTAATGAATTTTTACAGTTTTTGGCGATTTTTTTAGTATTGACAGTTTTTAGTTTTCGCGTTTTTTTCCTTTTAAAGGTTTTTTCGGTTTTTGGCGATTTTTTTCTTTTTGTTTTTTTTTACAATACATATTTTTAACATTTTAGCGATTTATTTTATTTTTGTTAATATATTTTATTTAAACGATTTTTTTAATTTTTTAGAGATGATTTTCGGTTTTTGGAAATTTTTTTTAGTATTAACGTTTTTTTGGTTGTGGCGTTTTTTTCCTTTTGAAGATTTTTTTTTGTTTTTGTGGATTTATTTTTACTTTTTTGCTTTTTTAGAATACATAGTCTTGGCGATCTTTTGTTTTGGCGATTTTTGTTTTGGTTTTCAGCGACTCTTTTCGTTTTTTTTTGCGATTTTTTACTCATTTTTGCATTTTAACGATTTATTTAATTTCTGGTAATATTTTTCATTTAAGCGATTTTTTAATTTGTTGAAAGTTGATAATCGGTTTTTGGAATTTTTTTTAGTATTAACGCATTTTTAGTTTTGGCGTTTTTTCCTTTAATATGTTTTTTCGGTTTTTGGCGATTGTTTTCTTTTTGTTTGATTACAATACATATTTTTAGTTTAAACAAGTTTTTAGACTTTGGACTTTTTTTGTTTTGGTTCTCAGCGATTCTTTTCGTTTTTTGCGATTTTTTACTTATTTTTTGCATTTTAGTGATTTATTTTATTTCTGGTAATATTTTTCATTTAAGCTTTTTTTCATTTGTTTTAGAGATGATTTGTGGTTTTTGGAAATTTTTTAAGTATTAACTTTTTTTGGTTTTGGTGAGTTTTTTTCCTTTTGTAAGTTTTTTTTGGTTCTTGTGGATTTTTTTTTTTTTGCTTTTTTCGAATACATAGTCTTAGCGTTTTTTTGCATTGGCGGGTTTTTAGCGTTTTTTTAAGGGTTTTTTTAAGTTTTTGGCAATTTTTTTGCGATTTCTTATTTTTTTTCTTGCATTTTAGTGATTTATTTTATTTATGCTTATATTTTAAGTTTAAGCGATTTTTTTTTAATTTTTTTGCCATTTCTTGGTTCTTGGCGCTTTTTTTAATATTGACGTTTTTAGTTTTACGTTTTTTTTTCGTTCCAACGATTTTTCGATTTTTGGCGATTTTCTTATATAATTTATTAAGTTTTTAACCTTGGAGCTTTTTTTCGTTTTGGCGATTTTTTAAGTTTCAATTTCATTTCAACGATTTATTTTAGTCTTAGTGATATTTTTCATTAAAGCGCTTTTCTTAATTTTGGCGATTTTTCATTTCGGGTTTTTTTTAATATTTAGATTTTTTTAGCGTTTTTGAAAGTTTCAAAAGTTTGCCTCTTACCAAAATACACACAGCAAATTGTGAAAACTATACAGTAAAAATTATACAACTGATAGAACAACCTTTAATTATGATTTCCGTATTAACTGGTTAAAGGCTCAGTTAGCCGACTGTAATGTAATGTAACTGCAATAGTAGAAAACAGCTGATCGATATTTTTATATGAAAAGTAGGCTACGTTACATTACATCTAAATAAACATTTTCATTAGTTTCCTTATAACAATATCGATCAGATGTTTCCTACTGTTGCAGTTACTTTACATTACAGTCTGCTAATTGAGCCTCAAGACTGCATAAGAATACAATAACCTTCAAAGTTTCAAGTGTCTACATATACTCGTATTTATCTGTATATTAAATTTGGATTTCAACATGTCTCGTTGCTCAATTTATAACACGTTTTAATTTTTAACAAGTATATCCTTGCTGTTGTACCGACTAAAGTTGTACACATTCTGTAAAAATTTTAGATCCGTAGCTCTTACGGTTTTGAGAAAAAAGCTGTCTCCGACAGACGGACAGACAGACATACGGAGGACATCGTAGTGAAAACAATAAGGTCCCATATCGCTTTTGGTGTACGAAACCCTAAAACTTACATGAATCTCTTGAGCACTTACCGATTTTTTTAATCAGAATTCTTTCTGCATGGCCTGCTATTGACAATTACGAAAAATTTAATGAAAAGAAGTGTAATGTTGCAAATCAGGTTGAAGTTATTTTTCTCGAAAAGTTTCTTTTTTGATTTTTAAATAATATTCCAGAGGGAAAGCTATTACAAGTATTAGAATAATTATGCATTACAATTATGAATACTTTAATTTGCGCTCACAAGCCTTCTCATTATAAATAAATGACACAAGTCACTTCATAAGGAAAACAGAAGTTTGTGTCGTATTTAAACAAAAAACAAAAAATTAGGAAAGAAAATTTTTGTGACTTCCTTAAAAATTATTTAATAACACTAGGATTTTCAATTAAAGAAATAAAAAAGACAATTTGATGCTTTTTTAAATATATTCCTTATGAGCTATAATTATGCTGTTTTTAATTAAAAAGTGATCATAAAAAACAAAAACTTTGCCCCTTTGAATAAATATGTATAATAAAAATAATAATACACTTGAGATATTTATACTGTCGCCAGGCTCAAATGTTTAATATAACAAGAGCAAATACTTTTTTTATGCATAAATTTTGTATCTAATTACACATTATTAACTTCAGGCTGAAAAGAAAACTTTAACATAAAAGTACACATTTTTATACTTTTATACAACAAGAAAAAAAACGCAAAACATATAACAAGAGTTTGAGGCGAACAAAAACTTAAGAAATTTGCAAAAATATATGCGAGTAAAAACAACATTTGAGAAGAGAAAAAAATACTAAAATCTAACTTTCTTAGCTTATTTAACATTTATATGACTTTTCCTACAAACTTTTATTTAATAACAAACGGGTTTTGTTGCTCTCAGTCTTCATCTTTTAAATTTAGCAAAACAAAAAGTCAAAAAATATATATATATATATATGTATGTACATGTAAAATAAATAGCAAAAAGTTTTTAAATAAAACCACATTACAAAACTCAGAAGTTAAACAAATATTAGGGATACAATACACTAACAAATTTTTAAGAGAATTCAGACACACACACATACATATATACATGGGCAAACCCACATAATAAGAAGAAGCAACATTAACTCTACTTAATTAGTAGTGACGTGTTGTGCTTATTGCAACCTCATCATAATCATCTTCATCCTTTTCGCCAGTCTCACTTTTTATTTGCGTTTATGCAACATAAAGAAAAGTCAAGAAATTTAAATTTCTATCAGACATTTCCAAAACGTCTCCTCTCTCTCTCTCCAT
Organism: Tachina fera; assembly: GCA_905220375.1. Taxonomy (NCBI): domain Eukaryota; kingdom Metazoa; phylum Arthropoda; class Insecta; order Diptera; family Tachinidae; genus Tachina; species Tachina fera. The sequence goes on from LR999963.1 coordinate 187,462,281, forward strand.
TTCTCTTATTTTGCTCTCAATTTACGGATTTCAATTTTAGAGTTGTACTTTTCTCAAAGGACACAACACACTTCTAATGTAAAACTGGACTGCACAGAAAATTTTTCTTGTAGAAAAGTTGAATGATCTGAGCACATTTTTCTTATAGAAAAGTTGACTGAATCACAGCATATTTTTCCTAGAGAAAATTTTACAGAAGTACAGAAAATTTTTTTATAGAAAAGTCGTCACAGTGAGAGCGAAATTTTCTTTAAAAAAAACTCAACTCATCACAGCATATTTTTTTATAGAAAATTTTATTGTATCATACAAAAAACCTTATAAAAAAATTGACTTTATCCTCATTTTTCTTAGAGAAAAATTGACTTTATCACAGGACATTTTTCTTATAGAAATGTATCCCAGCATAGTTTTCTTATAGAAAAGTCGACTGATCACAGCACATTTTTCTTAGAGAAAAGTTGACTAAAATCCACAAAATACCCAGCAAACACTTCGTGGAAAAGGTGACTGACGTTTTTCTTACAGAAAAGTTGACTGAAATAGAGAAAATTTTTCTTAAGACAACTATAACAAAGCGTACTTTTGTAATAGAAAAACCAACTGATCACAGCACATTTTTCTTATAGAAAAGTCGAATGTGCTACAGAACATTTTTCTTATAGAAAAGTTGAATTTATCACAAAAAATTTTTTTATAAAAAAATCAACTATTCACAGCAAATTTTTCTTACAGAAAAGTTGACTGTATCCAGCACATTTTTGTTTTAGAAAAGTTGACTTTATCATAGCGAAATTCTTATAGAAAATAGGAATTTCTCTAGAGAAAATTTGACAGTACTGCAGTATGCTTTTCTTAGAGAAAGTCGAAAATGTCACAGTGAAGTTTTCTTAAAGAAAAATCAACTGATCGCAGCAAATTTTTCTTATATGAAAGTTGATTGTATCACAACACACTTTTCTTATAGAAAAATTGACTGCATTTTCTCTAGAGAAAATTTGACAGTATGCTTTTCTTAGAGAAAGTCGAAAATGTCACAGTGAAGTTTTCTTAAAGAAAAATCAACTGATCATAACAAATTTTCTTTATAGGAAAGTTGATTGTATCACAACACACTTTTCTTCTAGAAAAGTTGACTTTATCGCACAAAAATTCTTATAGAAAAGTTTGAATTATTCCCATTTTTCTTAGAAAAAAGTTAACTGTACCACAAACTATTTTTCGTATAAAAATTTATGATCTAAGCACATTTTTCTTATGGAAAAGTTGACTGTATCACAACACATTTTCCCTAGAGAAAAACTGACAATTCTGCAGCATTAATTTTTTATAGAAAAATCCACCTTTACTGAAAGAAAAATCAACTGATTATAGCACATTTTTCTTTTAGAAAAGTTGACTTTATCCGAAAACACTTTTCTTATAGAAAAGTTAATTCTATATCTATTTTGTTAAGAGAAAAATTTGATGTACCACTGCTCATTTTTCTTAGAGAAAAGTTGTCTGTTCTTAAAGAAATGTTGACCTTATCACAGCAGACTTTTCTATAAAGAAAGCCAACTAAGAAAACTTGACCTTATCCCAACACACTTTTTCTATAGAAAAGTTGAACTTATCACACAAAAATTCTTAGAGAATTTGACTATATCACAACACATTTTCCTAGAGAAAACTTCTGTGATCACAGCATAAATTTTTTTCTTAAAAAGGTTGCGGTATCACAGCAAATTTTTCTTATAGAAAACTTGATTGAATCACAGTAGAATTTTCTTATGGAAAACTTGAAGACTTAAAGAAAAGTTTACTGTACTACAGAACATTTTTCTTAAAAGAAAAGTCGGCTTTTCATATAGTAAAGCCAACTGATAACAACACACTTTGCTTATAGAAAACTTAACTTTATCACAGAGATAATTTTTCTTATAGAATAATATTACAGCTAAGTTTTCGTAAAGTAAAGTTGGCTGATCACAGCACATTTTTCTTATAGAAAAGTTCCTAGTATCAAAGCAGACACAGCACACCTTTCTTATAGAATATTTTACTTTATAACAACACACTTTTCTTATATAAAACTCTACTGATCACAGCACATTTTGTTTTAGAGAAAAATCAACTGTGTGACAGTAAACTTTTCTTATAAAAGAATTGCCTGTGTGACAACAAACTGTTCGTATAGAAAAGTTTACTGTTGCACCGTATTTTTTTTTTCTTTTATATAATAGACGACATTGCCACGCCCACTTTTCCTATAGAAAAGTCCACTGCATTTTAGCAAAATTGTCTTATAGAAAAATTATCTCAATCAGCGGTTTAGAGGTACATAATACAGGGTGTTCGCCGGGAAGGCGAACCGCCGCTATTTGGTAAACATTAGTCTTGACAGTTCATGTTTGGCAGTCGAAAAATACGCACTTATATACTATACAACTTTAAAGGTTAAAAATTTACACCTCTTCTCTTATTAAACAAAGTTTCTTCTCTCCAATTACTTCATTGAAAACAGTTTTGGTTTTACTTTCTCTTCTTGAGCCTCAAAATAGGCTTTTGGGTAGTAAAACAATTTTGTTTCGTCTACAGTCATATTTAGTATATTTTTAAATTCACTACATGCACTTTGTTCCTGCTTAAGGAAATCTTTAGACTTCAATCTTAAACTTACAGAAAGACACTTCATATGTTATTCAGCAAAAGCTTAACTGCCTTGTTCATAAAAATAATTTATGAAGGGTTTATAAAACAAATTTTGTATGAAAAACTGTTTTATAAACCTCTTATAAATCAGAAATATTTATAAAAAATAAGACGTTAATTTCTTAATTTTTCATATTCACAGCCTTTTTAAAATTAGTTGCAACATTGAATGCAATAAACTGAGGAGATTCTTAAGCACAAAATAAATGCTTACATGCTTAATGCTTAACCAACAAAACAAGCAAAAAGTCTTAAAGCATTTAATAGTCAATGTCAAAATAATATACTTCAAGATTTCTTACACTCATTGAGAATTTTAGAAAATTTTAGCTTCTATGAAATATTTTAGCTTTAGCTGAAATTACCAAAAAAAGTTTTACTTTTAAGAGAGCTTTTATCATTTAGCTACTTTGCTGCTACCACACTTTCCGTTTGAGGCATTTTTGGCTCACAAAGAAAAGCAAAGAAAACCACTAAAGGAAGTTAATTTTCTATTTCTTTCAGCTGACAAAAAAACATTAAAAAGTTTCTTTTCCACAGACATTAGGCTGCTGCGTGCTAGCACGACTGTTTGTTCCATTTCCTTAAAATCTTATCTTAGTTTTCATTCTTAAATGCCAAAGATAAGTGCATGTTGTTTGTAGTTTCCTTGAGTTTGAATGAGAAGATGACAAAAGAAGGCACTTTTTTATTTTATGTTACATAGATGTAAAAAAAGAGACAAAAATAAATGCCAAAAAGTCAATAAGTCAAAGTTAATTTATTATATTTTTTTTCTTTTTGCTACTCAACTTATTTAATATATGCACTAAAAAAATACACAGTAGTTATGTACTTAAAGCAAACAATGAGGAATTTTTAAAATTAAAATAAATGAATGCTAGAGTTTATCGTAAAATTTCTTTACACAACTTTAAATATGATGTCGATGTGCTAGAATAATATTTAATTGCATATAAAAATAAAAAAAGACATTTATAATTTGAATTAAATTTTAATTGGAGAAAAAATTTAAGTAGATAAGTACAGCTTTTCAAGTGGAATTATGTAAAGAAGTCATGCAGAATCCAGTAAACCGAATGAATTTAATAAATTTGATAACAACTTCGTGGCGTATGATTAATATTAATTATTAATATCAAGTATACGTTAGAGGGCGAGTGAGAGATAGAGAGAGAGAGAGAGATCACAGTGGCATTTTGGTATCAAAACCTTTGTTTTCTACCACTCAATTTTAAATATATAATGATGCAGTTTTGTAGAAAAATTTTTATAAAAGAAATATGCATTTATAATTTTTTAGAAATATTTTATTTTAGTTTTGAAAATTGAAAGTAAGTTCAAGCGAGGATGCTTAGAGCAAGAAATGATTTATATTTTTATGCAATTTAGTGGACAATGCGGCCCTTCTCCATAAATTAGAAGAAAAAAGATATGAAGATGACTCTTGCAACTTCTCTTTGGCTTTTTATAGTTATAAAATAACTATTTTATTAAGCTTGGGCTATTCTTTATATTTTTATGCAATTTAGTTTGCCATATAATTATAATTTTCTGGATAGTATCATTTGATTTACAATATTTGACAAATGTGGTCTTTCTCCATAAATTAGAAGAAAAAAAATATGAAGATGATTTTTGCAACTTTTCTTTGGCCTTTTATAATTATAAAATAACTATTTTATTTAAGCTTGAGGTCTTCTTTATAAAATAATGCACACTACTTCGACACGCCTTTCTTTGTCTTCTTCAGTGGAAAATTGCCGTAAGAGACTCATAAAAATGTGTCAAAATATTGTTCACAAAAATGTTTAAATTTATAAAAATAACCTCCACCTTAATAAATAGTTTTTAGTACATTCATATGCTCTTATTAAGGCAATGTAAAAAAATATATTCATCAATTTTTATTAGAATAATCAACAGAAATAAGAGATTGTTAAGTAAAAATATTCTGATTGGCATTGATTATTTGGTTTTCTTCAAAAATTTATTATGCAAAAGCTGTTTTTTTAATATTATCTTGTGTAGTCAAAAATTACTCTTCCAATTGTGTCAGCTCAACTTAAATCTGGTAAAAAAAACTATGCCGAATTAATTCAAATACATCAAATTCCTTTTAATATTTTTGTTTCTTATATTCTCTCATGCATGTGTATATACACATGTTCGCACACATGTACATATGTATAAGTACAGTAAGAGAATTAAAAAAGAAATAATGCTAGTATGTCAATTTAAAAAAAAACATTAACTTCTGGTCTTCCAGCTTAGTCAAAATTTGATAGAAGAAGTTAAAAAAAAGATTTAAAAAAATTTAAATTTTGCAACTTAAACAAAAAATATGTTAAAAAGTTACGCATCTAATGGGTCATCCTAGAGCAAAGTATTCCATATTATTTATTAACAAATACATGCAAAACCGAAGAGTTTGCTATTAAGATATACAAATTACCACCACAAGCAAACAAATGTATATACATGTATGTATACAAACAAGAATTTTCCTACAAATTACCATAAACAAACCAAGGACAACAAAATTACAACAACTGGCATAAGAAAAAGATGAGCAAAAATACGTATATATGTATACTTACATTATTTACACATATACACACATACATAGATATAAAGAAAAAGGCCACATTTACAACTACAATAAAAAAGAAAGAATTGAAAACCCACAAAGTTCAACAGAGCTTAAGCAAAAAAATCCCTTAATGTGCATTTAATTAAGGCAAAATTGTATAAACAACAACAACAACAAGAACATAAACAACACAGCAAGCAAAAGAAACAGAAATGAATAATTAGTATGTACCAGATTTGTTGCCTGTTTTTCTTCATTTTCTCATTTATATTATGCATACATATATATGAACATACATACATACATACATATGTTTACATTTATACTCCAACTGTTTATGCATAGCATTATTTTTTTTTCAACAGCAACAACAACCACAACAGCAATTTATAATGCAAACTTAACATTTATGTAAAGGTGCGAGAGTATAAACTGTAACTCAAGGTAAATTAGTCAGTTACAACTCTTAACTCTTTTTAATTTAAAAGAGAGTGAGTGGAAGAAAAAAAACACCGTTACAGAAAATAAAAACACAATATTTAAATTAACGCACAACAAAAAGACAACCCATGAATATAAAATTAAAATACAGCATTAAAAAAACAAAGAAGAAGACAGTAAAAATATTGCGGGCTTAGAGTGTAAACAAGCTAACTTCGTTTAAGCAAATTTTTACATTTTCTGATTAGTTTGTGGTAGAGAGAGAGACGAGGGGAACATAAACATTTCTTTTTCCCTCGTCTCTCTTCACTAACAAACTAATCAGCTTAGCAATAAGACTTGTATAGTGTAAATTAGGACATACTAAGCTTAAGAAATTAGGAAATTAGCTTAAATACATTCCGGCTTATCATAAATAAAATTTCACATGGAAATTTCCGAAGGTGTGAGAAATTGGTATCAAAAAACTTCAGAAGATTGCGAAATATTTTAACAAATTTATGAAGAAAATTATTCACAAAGATCTGGCTACTGGAAAACGTGCAAGTATTTAAGTTTTTAACTTTATTAGAATTGATGATATGAAATTAAAATCCATGTGAACGAAAAATTTGATACGGAAATTTTCACATGTGGAATTCATATAGACATATAGAGTTTTAAATTAAAATAAATATTTTAGCTATTTTATGAGGCGTGTCTTTCTCAGTTACTATATTGGATTATATAGGCTACAGTTTGTGTAGTATTATATGCATATGTAGAGTTCTTACGGAACCCTCCGTGAGGTGGTTAAAGTCTCACAGTCCCTGACCTGCTAATTATATAGTTATATAAATACTTATGTGTATCTTGGAGTTCGTACAATTGCTACAAAAAAATAGTTTAAATCTAATATAAAAAATGTCAAGAACCTCTGAGAGCCACATGCTTAAAGAAAAACGACCACAAATTCTTCATTCTCAAATTTATATTTATAAAAAAGAATTCCATTTTATATATAAAAAAACCAAAAAGAAAAACAACATACTTCACTGAAAATTATTTTTTGCAGTTTATGGCAAATAGCACTTAAAGACACCCAAAAAATAAGTAAAGAAAGATAAAATTCTTTTTTCTAATTGCATGTGCGTTCTGTTAAGCATTTTTATCATAAACTAAACGAAATACAAGATAAAAAAATGAACAAAACAAAATTCACTTTAAAAAAAAATAAATAAGTTTAAATAAACTTGTTAAGCACGAGAAATTCTAAATCATGGTAATTTATTTTTATTATCATTTTGTTATCTTTTCAAAAATAAAATAAAGAGCGCTGAATGAAAAATGAAAAGAAAGGACCTTAACATTCCAGCAGCACTTAATTTGCCACCTTCCTTCTTGTCATACTAATGAAAGGCTGACTGCTTTCCTTCCATGCCTTTAAGATTAATTTGTATGTGTAAAAGAATAACGAAGAAAAATTAAACAAAAAAAAATATTTTATAATTTGCCCTTAACCACACTACAGCACACCTTCCTCACGCCTGCCTGCCTGCCTGCCTAACGTTTCTCTCACTTTACATTGCACACAAAAGAAAATTTCTTTTTAACGCAAAAATTTAAGAAAAAAAGAAGCTACAGCAGCGGCTTATAATTGGGTCAACAACTGCCATACAGCGCAGCTTCTAGTGACACCACTTGCCACACTCCCTGCTTCTTAAGTGTGTTTGGTAAACATGCACACGCACACGCACACATACACTCATACTTTACACTCATACAACAACAAAGTGTGCACTTACACTAATGCAGAGTATCACCATTAAGTTTGTGCGAGTTTCTAGCGTTTAATCAGCTTCCAGCAGCACCAAAATTCGCAATTATGTACGACTCGTACTCGTATCTTTAAAAATTGAAAATAAAAATAAATAAAAATGTGAAGTGTAGCAGGCAGAAATTGTTTATATTTTTAGGTTGCGGTTTTAGCTTGTATTCATTAATTCTGTTTTTTTTTTTTGCTTCTTTAACATTGAAAACATCTGGGGTGGAACTGTATGAATGTATGTATATCAAGGGCAGAAAATCCTTTTCTGCTTTCAAGTCCTTAATTTACAATGATAATAATGAAGTGGTTAAATGCATTTAAATGCGAAATTTGCCAGAATTAATGAAACAGTAGCAGAAATTTACAAAATTTACTAGATCATCTTGGAAACATTATAGCATAGAGTAAACGCTTTACCTCACTTATTTGGTAGGGAAATCCTTTGAAAATGTTTATTATTTGCAATTTAGATTGAAAATTTGCGATAACTAATAATAATCGTTGCTTCATATATTTGCTTATTAAGTGCGGAAGCTGGAAATATGCTTTAAAGGATCTGTTCATAAGCATTAAATGTGTTTCTATAAAATGTTAATATTGTACATGTATGTGTGTGTGCGTTTGTGTTAGTGTTCCTTAAGTACAAATTACACTAAAACAACAAAATCAAACGTTTTCCAAAGCGCTCTTATCTTCATGAGGTTCATAGAATATATTAGAGTAAGTCAGGATGGTAATTTAATCTTATTTTTCTACGATATATTAAGTGGGCGTGACAACTCCCATCCCAGATATAAATATATTTATAATAATTTAAGAAAGTTTAACCTGTATAATCGAATATCTTAACTGTAGTGTGATTCAGTTTTTTTTTTTTGACGATAATTAGTATGAAAATTTATTGAATTCGCTATTTAGTAACAATTTTAACAATATTCGCTGTAGTTTAATGTCAGCTGTTGTCATTATTTAAGCCACAATAATTTATGTGCTGTTAATTTTATCGACAAAAATCAATAGAAAAATATATAAAATATCAAAATATATGCGTCCTATCGTTAAAAATAAGTTTCAGATTCACACAATCGTTATTTAAAGCGACAAAATGTATAGACTAAAATTACCATTGTCAGATCTTTAAGGGTCACTTTTTGGGTTCGAGATTAAGATTAGTTTATTTCTCTAATTAGAAAATTAACTTATTCTCACATAATTAATTGAGTTTGATGTTTTTGAGTGGTAGTTTAAACTTTTTGTTATGTGTAGTATTACCATACTGAGGAACAAAATATTGGCAACATTTTCTGTGCAAAAGTCGTGCATGTTATTAACACACTTTGATTTTTTGTAGGAAGAAGCAGAAACTGTCATATTTTATTATTTACAAGTAAAATATTGCGCGTGTTAAAGGAAATATATATATAATATAAAATATATATATATATATATATATATATATTAATTAAGGTGTTTTTAAATTATTTTACCATATAATTTTACAAAAAGTTATATGTTTCACAAGTGCTTGTTGTCAATACTAAAGTAAAATTAAACCCCCACAATTGCCCGCTTAAACTAGCAAGTAAACCCATATAATCGACTATACAAAAATTGCAAATGAAGATTAAGGTTAATTTAAGCTCTAATCTTCAACTCAAAAAATCGCCCTCAAAGTTACTGAATCGCACTACTGATAAAGAATTTTTTTAAAAAATTTTAGTACGCGGCAAACTTTTTTTTCAGTTTATGACGATTTTTTTTTGTTTTGACGCTATTTTCGTTTTTGGGATTTTATTCGGTTCTTTTATATTTGGATTTTTTTATAATTTTATTCTTTTTTTTTGCCGGATTTTCTGGTCCTTTTTAATTTGTGGCAGTTTTTTTTTAGTTTTATGCTTTAGGTTTTTTTACGATTTGTTTAATTGCTTTTTACTTTATTTTGATTTTTTTTCTTATAAGCGATTTATTTTATTTTTGGTCATATTTTTCATTTAAAACTTTTGTTTTATTTCAGCGATTTTTCGCTTCGGCATTTTTTTAACTTTATGTTTTTTAGTCGTTTTTGAAACTTTTAAGAACTTGCTTGCCGCTTACGGTGTCATTTTGGCGATTTTTTGGCAACTTTTTTGCGGTTAATTTTTTGTTTTTTTTTTGCGATCTTTAACCTTTTAGTGTTTTTTTTTGCAATTGAGAGTTTTTTTTTTATTTTTGGTCATATTTTTCATTTAAGCGTACTTTTTTTGCGATTTTTCGTTTCGGCATATTTGTAATTATGAGATTTCAAGAGTTTGCCTCTTAAGGTTTCAATTTGACTTTTTTCTCGGTTTTGGTACTTTTTTCGTTTTGGCGATTTTTTTCGGTTTTTGCGGTTGATTTTTAGTTTAAGCAATTTGTTTCTTTTTTTTGGTTTTTCAATATTTTTACTTGTAGTATATTATTATATTTTTAGTGATATTATTCTTTCAAACGCTTTTTTTATTTTGACGATTTTTCGTTACGGAATTTTTTTAATTTTCAAGAGTTTGCTTGTTACGGTTTCATTTTGGCGACTTTTTTGGTTTTGGGCAATTTTTTCGTTTTGACGTTTTTTTTTTCGGTTTTTGCGGTTGATTTTTAGTTTTAGTGATTTTTAATTATTTTGCGATTATTTGAATTTTTTGGTGATCTTTTTACTTTTAGTGATTTTTTTGCAATTCAGCGATTTATTTTATTTTTGGTGATATTTTTCATTTAAGCGTTTTTTTATTTTGGCAATTTTTCTTTTGTGGCGATTTTTTTTAATGAGATTTTTTAGTTTTATCATTTTTAAAACGTTCAAGTCATTGCTTCTAACGGTTCCCAAGATAAAGCAAGTTGTCAAAATTACATTAATTGTTAAAATACCCTTTAATTTTGATTTTTTTAAAATCTCAGTTGGTGTAGTCTGCATAAAAACATTGCAAAATTTCTATATATATATATATATATATATATATATATATATAATTGTCTGTATATTAAATAAGGAAACATGTTAAAAAACTTCGTTTTTCATTGCTCGCTATAGAAGACCCTTTAATTTTTAGCTATCTTATACCTGTAGTTGTAGCGGCTAATGTTCTGTAAAAAGTATACGTTCGCAGCTCTTATGGTTCTCGAGAAAACAGCTTGTAACAGACAGATAGAACACCATGACAAAAACAATAGGTTTCCTTTTCCTCTTTTGTGTGAAGAACCCTAAAATTGGATTTTTTCCTTCATATTAAATAAAAATTTGGTACAACTCTTGAGAGAGGAGAAAATAAAATTGTCTTTTTCTATTAAGTATGTTGCGTGTAAATTGAAAGCTTTAACGTCGCTTACTGCCAAAAAAATGTTCTTGAGTTATGACGTTCTTTTAGCAAATGAGCGTTATGTTCTTCAAAACGCCACACACAGATTAATTTTCGTGGCCTTGCATAGCACACTGCATTGCAGTTAGTAAATGAATTCATATGGGCGTTTTCATGGTAAAAACAATTTTTTTGTCACGTGCGACAGCAAGCAATTAAGCTTGTATTTTAGAGCAATGTGAATTGATTTTACTTAAAATTTTACATCATATAAAGTCGCTGACGGTCTACACAAAAATATATAAAAAAGTAAAAGAAAAACGTTAGTATTCCTTAAAAAAAACAATTATATTTGTTTGGTGTCACATGGGACAAAAAAATGGCTTTGCTGTGGAAATTCGTAAGTAAGACTGTACACCTTCTTATGCAAATTTATGTCTCGACCTACAACTCATACTTGCAATTTTACTTCTAAGATTAATCTTCAGATATAAAATATAAATAAACTTAAAAGAATAGTGTGCTGCAATAATTAGCAATACCGAGCGAAGCTTTTTGCCTTAAACCATATTAATGAATCACAAAATAAAATACAAGCAAATATTTTATTAGATAATAAATCTTCATTAAAAATCTCATACAAAAGTGAAATCCCAACAGCTCATAACAAGATTTGCCAAAAAATAAAATAAAAGGACAACAAGATTAATGCATAAGAGTCTCATACAGTGCTGTTAATAATTATAGCATTAACCTACTTTTTCATTAACATTCTTTTTAAGAATGCAATGGAAGCATGTCAATAAAAAAAGGCATAAGCCAGAAAGCTTAGCAAAAATAAAACTATTGAGTTCATTATTTAATATAACCACAGAATTGTTAAATTACGTGTTATATACTTTTCTAAAAACTTACACAAGTTTAGCAATTTGGAACTTAAGATTTCAAAAATTAATCAACAAATTCCAAACTACAACTTCATGAGCCATTTAAAGCGAAAAATCTTCACTTTTATTTAATATATATTGTACTACTACTTAGCTACACAAATAATCTGCTTCAGCTATAATTATGCACATGAGTTTATTTTCTTGCATCTTCAAACAAGCCTTTGGCTTTACACATGCATACACACATACTTACATAAATATATGTCTTCACTTGCCAGCTTTTGTTCTCAAAAGAAAGTGTGTAAATTTTTTATTTTGTTTTTAAAATTTTCTTTCTTTAATTTTTATTTTTTAGGCCAAGTCATAAAGTGATGCTGATGCTTTTAATATGGAAAAAAATAAAAAGTGTTACAAGTAGAGGTGGTATGCTTTAGCTTTTACAGTGGAGCAGGAGTAACACACTTTCACATACATATGTATATTTAATTCCCAGTAGTTTTGAAAGTGAAAATTGGCCGCTTTGTGGCTGTTCAGATTTTTAGTAACTGTTATAAATTATCAGTTTTCAGTTTGTAATGCCCACGTGATTTGCATAACCATGAGTAATCATGCATGACCATGAGTAAGTTGTTGTTTCCATTACGAGAGTTTGTTTCTGCGAGAGTAAGTGTCTCCCCTGCTGGAATATTTGATGATTCAAATTTTTTGAAAGCAATATGAGCGTGATAAGTTTTAAATTTGCATTCACGTTAGCTTGAAGACCACGCAAAAGTAAACAATAATTGATATTGTGCAATAATAGATATTGTACAATAATTCATAGCGTTCAATAATAAATATTGTGCAATAATTCATAATGTGCAATACTTTATATTGCGCAGTAATTGATATTATGCATTAATTGATAAGCAATAATTATTATTGTGCAATAATTGATACTGTGCAATACTTGACATTGTGCAGTTATTGATATTATGCAATAATTGTTGTTGTGCATTAATTGATATCGTACAATAACTCATATTCTGTAATAATTATTATTGGCAAGAATTGATATTGTGCAATGGTTCATATTGTGCAATAATTTATATTATATTATTACAATAATAGATAATTGAGCAAGAGTTGATATTGTGCAATGGTCCATATTGTGCAATAATTTATATAATGAACTAATTTATGATGTGCAATAATAATTATTGTGCAATCGATATTGTACAATAATTGATATTGAGCAAGAACTGGAATTGTACAGCAATTAATACTGTGCAATAATTGATAAGGTGCAATAATTTATATTGTGTAATAATTAATATTCCGAAATAATAGATATTGTGCAATCATTGATATTGCGCAATAATACACAGTCTACAACAATTGATATTGTGCAATATTGGATACTGTTAATTAATTGATATGGTGCAATATTTTAAATTGTGTAATAATTGTTATGGTGATATGATGGTGATGTTGTGCAATAAATTATATTGCGCAGTAATAAATATTGTGCAATAATTCCTGTTATGCAATAATTGATATTTAGCAAGAATTTATGTTGTGCAATAACTTATAATGTTAAATTCATATTGTGCAATAATTGATATTAAGCAATAATTTATATTGTGCAATATTGATATTTTGCTATATTAATATTGTGCAATATTGATAATACGCAATATTGATATTGTGCAATAATTGTTATTTTGCTATTGATATTGTACAATAATTGATATTGAGCAAGAATTTTTATTGTGCAATAATTAATATTGTGATATAATTGACATTGTGCATTTCTTGATGTTGTATATTAATATTTATATTTTTTTTAAGAAAAATGTGACAATTTATTATTTTTTAATATAATACAACTTATTCCGTAGTGTGGAGCAAAGCAACAATTAAAATGGTAATAGAGTATTCAATAATATTGTGCAATAATTGATATCGTGTAATAAAAGTGCCTGTATCTATATATATTTTTTTAAGAAAAATTTTACAATATATTTTTTTAAATATTGTACAACTTATTGCATAATGTGGAACAAAGTAATAAGAGTAATAAAGTATTCAATAATATTGTCTAATCTACAGACTCACGTTTTCAATTTTTCACAATTTAAATTAAAGTCAACGGACTATCTTACATATCTCTTATATTGCCTGGAAATAAGGAAATCAGCCAATCCTAAAACACTTAAGTTACTGTCACACTTGGCAAACATTTTCCCGAATAAGTGTTACCACTAACTAATAATGAAAAATGTTTTGATTCAGCACGTGTTTATTAAATTAGACACTTTCTAATAATATTGTATTTGAAGACGTTGCGTATTAGTTGTGCAACATAAACTGTTGTTTAGAATTTAGTGGTTATATTTATTTAGTGTGACCGTACTTTAAGTCTTTTGAATTTTTTCTTTGTAACTAAACATTAGACGGCATAAGCAAGCACAGCCTGTGTGTTAAATAAAATATATAATTGCGCCTCAAACTTATAATTAGATTTTTTGATTACATATATTTTTTCCTCACACTACAACTAAATTAGAAAATATATACATATGATAAGCTATACATTTCTATGCATATCTTTGAACAAATTCGTTTGTTGCATATTTAATTTTTTACTATTTAATTCTCCTATGTTGTCTCATCAGATTAAATGAAATTGTACACATGTATTTTTAATTATATTTAATGCACAACATTTGTTACATATACAGTTGCTTTATTTTCATTTGAAAAAAAATCTCTTTAGTTTGTTGTGGAAATAAGCCTCGAAAAAAAATGATAATGACATCATTTGATTAAATTTTATTTCAATTTTAGTTTGTCAAGCAAACAGCAAACTGAAACAACCACAAACATGACATAATATTGTATGCTCTTTGTGACCGACCGTAATTAATATGTATTATGTATTAAGAGATACAACCATTGATAATGGAAGTTGTTTGTGTAAAAATTAACTAGATTCACAAATAATTTGAATAATTTTTGTTTGAGCTTTAAGGCACAAAGAGATGATATTTGTTAGTCGGGATTAGCTGTTAGTTAAAATATGCTTAATAGAAAAAAATATAATTAATGCCTTAAAAGGAAGGAAAATGCAATAATCAAATGTATATTTATTTTTTACTAGATAATTTCAATGAATGACTCGCACTTCCCTCCATTATTTAAAGTTACAAACAAAAATAACATAATTTTGTAAAGCAGCTTAGAGCAACTTGATAGTTAAATAAAATAATAATAAAAGTGACATTGTTGTTATTCTTCTACTTACATATTTTATTCTTTCTATGTATCAAATAAAAATTTCGAGCTTGAAAAAAAGCTCAGAATGAAATTCTCGGATGTGAACATTTGTTTGCACAAAAATCTTAAGTATAATATATTTTTTTTCTGTTCCACGCTCCATTAAACAAAGCATTATTTTGTTGTTGCTTTTGTTTGTTTCTTTGCTTTTTTTCTGTAACTTTGAAAAGTGACTTAAATCCACTTGTCGCCAGCATTTTTCCTCTCATTTGTTTTTGTGAAACAACAACAACAACAACAAGAGCATCAAAAATAAATGTTGCTTAAAAACTTAAAATCACTACAAACACTTGATTGCAATCCGTTTCCTTTTATTTTGTCTTTTGTAAACGAATGTAAACAGAAACTAGCAAACGTACTCACACTCCCACTCACACATGCATGCTCACACAAGCTCACACACACACACACACACAAACATACAAATAATATGCAAAGAGTTGTTTGTACTTAGATATAATAGTTTTTAATGTGAGCGAATATTTGTAAGTGTTTTTGTTTTTTCTCTCTATTTTGAAAACTTTAATCGTAAGTACTTTTCAATGATACACACACACACACACACAAACAAACAAACGGTGAATTTAAGTATGCACAAGCATTTAAGGGAAGCAAGCATTCATAGCTAAAGGGAGTAAATGCTGATGAAATCAACGGTAATGAACCGAAAAATTATTTATCAGTATAAAAAGCAACTACAAAGAACATCTTTGCATAATATTTTATTTAGAAAAAATAACCAAAATTAAGTTTGAGTGAATTAAAAATATATATATACATACATATATCCAAATTAACTGTTAGAAGTTTGAAAAACTTGTTTTTTTACGCATCACAGTGGGGATTTTGTAAAAAAAATGGAAAAAATTCTGCAGTTGATTGATATGGTGCAATAATTTATATTGTGCAATAATTTATATTGTGCAATAATTTATATTGTACAATAATTGATATTGTACAATAATTGATATTGTACAATAATTTATATTGTGCAATAATTTATATTGGGCAATAATTTATATTGGGCAATAATTTATATTGTGCAATAATTTATATTGTGCAATAAAAGTTCCAGTGTCATTATGTTTTTTTAAGAAAATTTATATCATATTTTTTTCAATATTGTTTAACTTATTGCAAGGTGTGGAGCAAAGCTACAATAATAATAGTAATAAAATATTCAATAAAATTGTCTTATCCAATGTATTACAAATAAAATTTAAATAGGAAAATTAGTTAACACATTCCTAAAACACTGCTTAACCAGCAGCAAATAGTTTTCACTTAAAATAGATTTATGACAATATGTCGAATAATAAATTTTTTGAATGTTTAATTAAGATTTTATTATTGATTTTGCCTTATAACTGCTTTTATTGCTTATCCTATGAATTTCCAATTGTATAAAGTTGTAGATAAATAGAATAGATTCATATAAAATTTTCTGGGTTTTGGTTGAGTTAAGCTTATTTTTCTTTTGTTATTTTCAAAAATATGTATTATTATTTCTGAATTTTCAAATAGTGTTTGAAAGTTTGTGGATAAGAAAATAGGTTTGTGACTGACTGTTAAAAATGTGTGGTTGAAGTCTGCTGACGATTTGTTAAATCGACAATGAAATGCATATAGACAATACTTAACCACCAGCAAATAAATTTCACTTATAATAGAGCTATGACAATATACCAAATAATCTATTTCTTGAATGGTTAAAAATATATAAATAAAAATATTTTGAGCTAATTCTTAAAAAACTTAAAAGAACTTAGGAATGTATAACTAATTTTATGTAAAAATATCCAGCAATTTTTTTTCAAACACGAAATTCTAAAACAACACTAATTTATTTAATAAACCAACATCAATTAATTTAAAATGAATTTAATTCTGGCAGTTTCTCTCGCACGTACATATTGCCTCTATATGATACTGACCAAGTTGCGTGTTCTTTACTTTTTTATTTCTTTTCTTTTTTAATTTACTTTCAGTTACAACTGTTGAACCAAATATGTACACAACCTGCATACCCATTGGCGGTGGCAACTACACAGCTGGTGGCGTTTATGCACCCACAACGATGGCCAATGCAACAACAGACACACTGGCATCGGGTTTCGAATCAGCTGGTTATGCTGCCTATTCAACGGCTCTAAGTGTAACCATTGCCATCGGCTGCAGTTTATTAATATTAAATGTGCTCATTTTTGCCGGTGTCTACTATCAAAGGGACAAGACACGTTTGGAGGTAAAGACACTGCAAAAACAATATCAGCAACGCAACATGCATCAGCAAATGCCTTCGTATGCGCCAGAACCCATTAAGCACGCTCACTACCACATGGGCCACTCGCAAAGTGCTAATGTTATTGTGGATGTGGAAAATCATGGGGATCAGGGCACAATACTGCTCACGGCCAGTGATGTTAAGCCACCGCCGCCACACATGTGCACCAATACGGGCATGCAACTAACGCAGCAGCAACAACAACAACAGCAGCAGCAGCACCAGCAACAACAACAACTGATTTCACATTCTAATGCAGCTGTGACAGGCAATCCGGGTAACAATACAAATTTATGCTCAGCTAAACAAACAACTGCCTTAAATACAATGGACTTGGACTCAGCTGGCGGCATGATGGGTACTAGTGTTATTAACAATGTTACTTATAGTACAACAAGCAAGCAACAACAACAGCAACAGCAGCAGCAGCAATTACAGCAACAACTGGCGGCACAACAGCAACGTGAACATTTGCAAATCAAAGGCATGTCTTCGGCCACAGTAAGTGTAGGCAGTGCTGGAGCTGGGGGTGGCACTGGTACTGGCCCTCCTGGCATTGGTGTAGGCATGGGTGTTGGTGTGGGTCTCAGTGTAGCCTCCATGCAACCCAATAACACACAAACATTCGGACGCAATACTACCACAATAAATAACAGCATGAATCCATCATCTACAACTTTAACCTACAATAACGGAATGATGACGTTGCCAAAAGCAGGTACACTGCATCATACAAACTCAATAAATTATGGCCGAAATCCCGCTGGCGGAGGTGTTGGTGTTGGACTGACTACAACTAGCATTAGTGCCGCTTTGCTAGATGGTCGTGGCAATATGCTGATGACCACCACTAATAGTGGTGTTGGTTTGGGCCAGGATTGCATGACATTGCCAAGAAATTTGTCTATGTCATCACGTCACAATCTATCTTCAGGTGAGTAAAGTTGAATACCATTTGCCACGTGCAATATACTTTACTGCAGAGAATTATTTGTAATGTTTTTATTTTTCTTCTTCTAAGAAAAATGACATGTTTATTGCTTTATTCCGTTTAACAATTTTGTTGTTTAAAAATAAAAACAAAAAAACAAAAAGTTGCATAAACTAATACTTCTGTGCTGGGTGGAAGTAAAACTTATACAATATAAATGAAAACTTAATTAATTATAAAAGTTTTGTAATGTGTAACTACGAGTAAGTGTAAGTGAGTGAAAGTGTGTAGCTAAGAGTGTGTGGAGTGTGTATGTTCATTTTTCTTATTTAACAATAGACATCCCTTAAAGGGAAATGAAAAGTTTTGCTTGTGGTACACAGAAATGTACTTAATGTACATCTTAAAACACCTGCGAGGCTCTTAAGCTGCTTTAGCATTAAAATAGCATGAAAATAGCATAAAAATAGCATTTGAAAAGCATCACATTTTGCATGCAGAAAACTTCGTTTTACAGGTTTATTCTGAATTTACATTTTAAGCAAAAGAAATACAAGGGCTTATTTTCGAGTTTTATATAACCAATCATTATTAAATATTTGCTCAGTTCACAAGCCTTGTTGTATCATCTAAAGTTGTATTTGAATAGACACTTTCAAATCAAATATTTCAAATTAAAAACATTTTATAAAATAACTTGTTATTGTTTGGAGAAAATTCAATTTAAAATTGTCTTTTCAAATACAAATTTAAACGATACAACAAGTCTTGTGAATTGAGCAATTGCTGTAATGGGTAAGAAAAGCTTTTCGGACTTTACTTTCTTGCAGGCTGGTATAAATGTATAAATTTAGAATATATCTGTGGCAATAAGAAAAATGTGCTTAATTCATATTTGACTGTTTTTCAAGACCGCACTTCAGAGCGTTCAAGTCGATTTTCAGAAATTTATTTCTTTTACAGTTAAATTGGGAAACTCTGTGTTAACCTTTATTATATATAAATTTTATTTTAGCTATAGGCCTTTTTTGTAATAAATTTACAATTTTATTTAGTTTTATTGATATTTCGCTTCAACTTTGTGTAGCTTCTTCAGGAAATAAAATTATTCTGACCTATAGCTAAAATAAAATTTATGAATAATTAAAAAAAGGTCGAATAAATTATTATAATATTTAAAATGTTAACCTTTATTTTTTAAAGCAAACATCGTTCTAAACGTTCAAGTTGAAATATACCAAAGTATAGCCTAACTTAAGCTAAAGCTTAAGATAAATCACAAGCCATAGTGCTATAACTTCCTGAAAAATCACAAAAGTTAATTGAGACTTTGACCAGGGGTACTTTCGAATATTTAAATTATGGAGGTACCATTAACTCAAAATCAGCTTATCTCGATTTAAAC
Source organism: Tachina fera (assembly GCA_905220375.1). Lineage (NCBI taxonomy): Eukaryota > Metazoa > Arthropoda > Insecta > Diptera > Tachinidae > Tachina > Tachina fera. Next base: position 187,481,955 of record LR999963.1, read on the forward strand.
ACCTTTTGTTTTTTGATTTTCGAAAATCAAATTAAAAGGCAAATTTTGTAAATAGAAACGTTTTTTTTCGTTTTGAAATTTGTATGGAAAAAATATTTTTTGAAATGAATTTTCGTTATTTTTCATACAAATTTGAACGTTTAGAAACGAAATTTTTTACAAAATCTGCCTATAATCTTTTATTTAAAAAAAGAAATCTAAAAAATCTAAATGCTGTAACTTTCTTAATAAATTCAGTAAAATGCGAATATGACACGTACACAAAGGGTTCCGTACGGAAACTAGATACATAAGTAATACTATACGAACTTTAGCGATTTTTCTAGTTTTAGCGGTTTTTCTTATTTCTAATGTTTTTTTTTTTTTGCTTTAGAGATTTTTCGGTTTTTAGCGTTTTTTTAGTCTTGGGGTTTTTTTATTTTATCGATTTTTTTCAGTTTTTGTTGGCTTATTTAAGTTTTAGGAGTTTTTTTGTGTTTGGCACTTTTTTCGTTTTGGCGATTTTTCCGAATTTTGGGTTTTTTTTTAATTTTTTCAATTTTTTTTTTTCATTTTGGCGATTTTTCGGTTTTTAGCGATTTATTTTAATTTTAAAGATTTTTTGGAGTTTGGCACTTTTTTTCTTTTCCGAGATTTTTTCCAGTTTTTTTGTGATTCTTTTTTTTTTTTTTGCTTTAAAGATTTTTCGGTATTTGGTATTTTTTTAGTTTTAGGGTTTTTTCATTTTGACATTTTTAGGGTTCCGTACACCAAAGGTGAAAAAGGAACCCTATTGTTTTCGCTATGCTGTCCGTCTGTCCGTCACACGGTATTTTATCAGGAACCGTAAGAGCTACGGACCTGAAATTTGGACAGAGTATGTAGAACCTTGGCCACTACAACAACAAATACATGAGAATTAGAAATTAAAGGGTACTCCAAAACGAGCGACGAAAAATGTAAAAATCTGATGTAATATGTATGTATATGTATATGTATTGTATGTACATATGTATATTGACACTTGAAATTTGTAAAATTAGTGTATTTTTATAAAGACTACAACAATAAACAATAAAATATTAAAAAATTTAAATTAAAGGGTGGTCGATCAGTTAATGCAATTTTGACTATGTAATTTTGACAACTTGCTATATCTTGGAGACCGTAGAAGGTAAACTCTTGAAATTTTCAAAAACGGTAAAACTAAAAAATCCAAAAATTATAAAATCGTCAAACCGAAAAAAATCGCCAAATCCTGAAAAAATCGCCAAAAATTTAAAAAAATCGACAAAATTAAAAAAAAATTCTAGCACAAAAATAAATCGCCAAATTCGAAAAAATCGTTTAAATGAAAAAAATCGCCAATATGAAAAAAACGCCAAAATCCGAAAAAAAATCGCCAAAACGCGAAAAATGCGCCAAAACCAAAATAAGCGTTTATGTGAAAAAAAATCGCCAAATTTAAAAAAATCGCCAAAAAGGAAAAAAATCGCCAAAATTTAAAATAAACGCCAAAAACCGAAAAAAATCCTCAAAACGAAAAAAAAGTGCCAAAACTAAAAAAATCGCCAATAAAAAAAAATCACCTGTATGAAAAAAACGCCAAAATTAAAAAAATCACCAAAATAAAAAAATCGCCAAAAAACAACGTTAAAATAATAAAAATCGCCAAAATTAAAAAAACTTCAAAAACCAAAAAAAAAATCGTCAAAACGTGAAAAAAGTGCCAAAACTCAGAAAGCGCCAATAAATTCAAAAAACCCCCAAACTAAAAAAAACGCTTAAAACCGAAAAAATTCAAAACTATAGTTAAGGCTAAAGTTCGTATTGAATTACATATCTCGTGCCCGTACGGTCCCTTCGTGCGCGGGTCAAAGTCGCACTTCACTGAATTTATTTTAGTTTTTGGTGGTTTATTTTAGTTTTAGAATTTTTTTTGTGTTTGACACTTTTTTTGTTTTGGCGATTTTTTCGGGTTTTGGGTTTTTTTCGTTTTGGCGATTTTTTACTCAGACGATTTTTCAGTTTTTGTCGATTTATTTTAATATTAGAGATTTTTTCTATTTTGACGTTTTTTTTTATTTTGGCAATATTTTGGAATTTTGGGGTTTTTTAATTTTGGTGTTTGTTTACTTGGCCGATTGTTCGGTTTTTGGCGATTTATTTTAATATTAGAGATTTTATTTTGTTTGACTTTTTTTAATTTTGGCGATTTTTTCCAGTTTTTGGAATTTAGTTTTTTTTTTGATTTGGCGATTTTATAATTTTGAGATTTCTTACTTTTAGTGTTCTTGAACATTTCTGACGGTTTTCAAGATACAGCAGATAGTCAAAATTACATTAACTGATAAAATACCCTTTAATTTTCATTGTTAATCCGTGTAGTCTGCATAAAAATACACTAACTTTGCAAATTTCAAGTTTCTATATATAATTGTCTGTATATTACATAAGGATTTCAACAGAATTTCTTGATTGTTTTGGAACACCCTTTAATTTTTTACTGTCATTTATTTGTTGTTTCACCTTTTGTGTATGGAACCCTAAAAATTACATAAAAAAATTAATTTTGCACAGTTGTTGTTTTAAATTTTGGAAATTATGATGTCATTATCTCAATTTCAGCTTAAGTCGACTTAAGCACATTTTCCCTTTTCCCATAGAATTGATTTTTAGTGTTACGCTTATACTATTTTTTAACTCGAAAATCAAATTTTCTATACGATTGTTAATATCCTGTAACAGATTAAAAGCATAAACGCTTTATAACGAGCTTGCATGAATATATAAAATCAAATTTTTTTTTTAAATTCCAAGGCAACAACATACAATTTCTACCAAGCATTTCTAAATGTTAATAAAAAACCAACTATATTCTACGAAACTATAAAGTAACGAGTAGAGGGAGAATGGGGGAGCGAGGGCATAATAATAATAAAATGATTAAAACCAAAAATTGTCAAAAGCAACTAAAGATGAGCAGGAAAAAAAAACAAACGGAAGTTAAGCAAATGGCTTCTTCTATTCACCAATTTAATTCACAAAAAAGTTTATTCCCACAAAAGCAAAGAAGACACTAAAAGCCGAAAAGACTGGCTCTCTTTTTTTTCAGAAAAACTATAAAAAACAAAAGAAAAATATTAGTAAACTGAAAAATAATGCTCTAATAATAAAAAAAACAAATTCTTTTTTTAAACTTGATGAAACATTCTTATTGTCTTGTTTGTATTTTTTTTCTAAAGCAAATGTGAAAAGGATAAAAAACACACACACACAAATTTTTATATACTACAACGCAAAAGAGAAGAGAAACAAACTGCAGCAAAATAAATAAACGATGTTAGATATGACAAGCAAAAAAAAAACGAAATGATTCACAATGAACGCTGAACAAAAGAAGTCGCTGTTTTATTGCACACTTTTGCCGGATATAATGAAATTACAACAAAACACTTTGAACCTGAAAAAATTTAGCATACACTTGGAAAAAAATAGCGATGTTAAGAGCTTAAGGAAAACCAGAAAGAGTATCATGTTGGAATTTTATTTACCCTAACTGGAAATAGAAATATATAAATATAATGGAAGGAGATTACTTTGATAGAAGTAGGTAATCTCGCCTCATGGTTATATTTAATAAGATTTTGTGTTATTGGTAGTTGAACAAGTTTTTGCCTTCACTGTAGCCTTTTGTAGATTTTAACAAGTACCAAATGAGAGTTGCGCCATATATCAATAAGCATAATGATACGTTTCAGCAAGCAACAAACACACAATTATATCAAATTGCTTAGCAGCAACGAAATGCATTTAGAAGTGCTAAGCCAGCAACAAATACAGTTTTTAAATATATATCGTACCATTGTTGCCAAAAGAAGCTTAAGCGACATAATCTTAGAACTTAATTTTTAGAAAAAAAATCGATATTTCCGATCGTAAATAATCGATTTTCTTCAAAAAACGAGGCCCATGTATTTTGTCGGTTAAGCTTTTTTGGCGGTTATGGCTCACTATAAAGACTTTATTCATAAGCACGATAAGCCATATCACCAAAAAAAGCTTTTACCTCGACCCCGAATAATAGATTTTGGTAAAAAAAAATTAAAAAAATTAAGTTTAATTTCAAAGTGTATCTTACTTCAACGACTGATACTCAAAATGGTGAAGAGAACAACCAACCAACGATTTTCAAACCAACAACAGCAGCATTTGACAACAAGAAACTGCAACAAAAAAGAAGCCGGCCTTTATCTCCTTAACAAGACAAATTGAAAAACCAAAAAAAAGTGCATCACAAAGGCATAAGATAAGATAAGCAGGAAAGAGAGTAAAACGAGAAAGAAGAAATTTGCGGCAGCGGAAAAAATCAAAACGTGCGATAATGTATGATTTTTCTTTCGCTTCAGTTGGTAAAGAAAATAATTAAATTTGCTTGCAGACATAAATGAATGATAAAGATGAGAGAAAAATACCAAATATAAAATATTTTCCTTACACAGATTTAAAATTCCATTTTAAGCAAAAACAAAAAGCAATATAATTCTACTCTGTCAACTTTGGCGCTCACTTGCACGCGTAGCAAAAAATTAAAAAAAAGATTATGTTGATATTCTTTTTCTAATAAACAAAATTTGCGTGTTTAGCTCCTCGATTTGGCATTTAATATTGAATTCTCTTTCTTCATTTTTTTTTTTTTGTTATTACAAAGAATTACAAAAAAACAAATAAGTTAAAATTTATGCGCAGAAAAATCATCTTAAAATATTCCTTAACCACTTATAGAAACATTCTTTGCCACATTGCAGAGTCTTCAGAGAATTATTTCATTGAAAATGAAAATTTAATTGAAGCAAAATTTTCCAGTAAGAACTTTAATTTTAGTGCAAAGAAACACAATTCCGTGCAATTAAAAAATTTTTTTAAAAAGTGTAGTAAAGAAAGAGAATAAATAATAAATAATATAACGGCCCTTTTCACAGGGACTTTAACGGTAAGTTTTGTACGAAGAACTGTTAGTTAAAGTTCTCGTTAACTCTTAACCATACATTAAGAAAAGGGACGTAAATAAGATAAATAATAATAAATATAAATAAAAATGAACATATTCCGATCAACTTTTGCATCAGAGCCGATGAGAACAAATCCTTAACGTTATTTGAAATGTTTTGCAATATTGGTTCTAGTTTTTTAATTCCCGCATGCTGGCAACACTTTAGTGTCATAACGACAATCAACTGTTCTACTCGTCTATTAGTGGTTTGATCACTTTAAATTACTTACATGTGATAATTTTTAAGGAACAAATAACACCAAAATTAATTGCAAATATTCAGACAAATACTAGCAGAACGGAACAACTAGAGGTTTTCGAAGGTCGCCATGCCTTCATCATCAGCATTCTTGTGTTTGGTTCACTGTGTGTGGTGTCGTCAGTAGATGCAAATTTCAGCTTTATATACATATTTTTCCGTGAAAATGTCTCACTACAACAATTAACACTAAATAAAAAATAATAAAAATTAAAGGGTGCTCTGTCAGTTAATGTAATTTTTATTATCTCATTTTGACTCTTGCTGTACCTTGGAAACCGTAAAAGACAAACTCTTGAAATTTTTAAAAACAATTTTAAAAAATCCCAAAAAAAAAATCACCAAAAACGAAAAAAGTACTAAAACTAAAAAAATCGAACAAACCCTAAAATCGCCAAGAACTAAAAATAAATTCAGTGAAGTGCGACTTTGACCAGCGTTCCGTATGGACACGAGATATGTAATTCAATACGAACTTTAGTATCCTATATAAAACATAGTTTTTGAATTTTTTTTTTTTTTGATATTGAAGTTTTTTTAATTCTTGCGTTTTTTTATTTATTTTGGCGATTTTTTAATTTTGGCGATTTTTTTTTTTTGGTTTTGGCAATTTTTTCGGTTTTTGGGAGTTTTCTTCTTTTTGGCAATTTTTTAGTTCTGACACTTCTTTCTCCCTTTTGCCGATTTTGGGTTTTGATATTTTTTTATTTTTTAACGACTTTTTTCGTTTTGGCGATTTTATTTATTTTGGCGATTTTCGGTTTTTGGCGTTTCTTCATTTTGGCGACTTTTTTTCATTTAGGCACTTTTTTAGTTTGGACACTTTTTTTTCTCATTTTGCTGATTTTTTCGGTTTTTGGCGTTTTTTCAAATTTGGCGATTTTTTTAATTTTGGAGATTATTATTTTTTAATTTTGGCGATTTTTTTTCATATTAACAATTATTTTAGTTTCGGCGCCTTTTTGGCGTTTTGGCGATTTTTTTTTTTTTTTTGTTTTTGGCGTTTTTTTCATTTCAGCGATTTTTTTAATTTTGGCGATTTTTTTCGTTTTAAAGATTTTTTTTTAAATTTTTGGCGATTTATTTTGCGTTTTGCCAATTTTTTTCGGTTTCGCGATTTAATTCTCATGTATTTGTTGTTGTAGCGGCCAAGGTTCTACATACTCTGTTCAAGGTCCGTAGCTCTTACGGTTCCTGAGAAAATAGCGTGTGACGGACAGACGGACAGCATAGCGAAAACAATAGGGTTCCTTTTTTCACCTTCGATGTACGGAACCCTAAAAACACAAAAACGAATAAAATTTGTAAAACCGTAAAAACTAAAATAAATCGCTAAAAACCGAAAATAATCGTCAAACTCGAAAAAAACCCAAAACGAAGAAAATCGCCAAAAAAAACCCGACAAAAATCGATAAAATGAAAATAAGAACTCCAACCAAAAAAAAATTGCTGGAACTAAAATAGATCGCCAAAAACAGGGAATTCACCAAAAACTACACAAACAGTGAAACGAAAAAAACGCCAAAACCGAACAAATCGCCAAAAATCAAAAAAATCGCCAAAACTATAAAAACCCGAAAAAATTCCAAAAAAGTGCAAAAAAATAAAAAAGCAGCAACAAACAACATTTCTTATTGGGAACTTACTCTTTGCCAGTGCTGACCACTCCTTTGCAGCACTTGAGCATGAGCAGCATTATTGTTGAAAAGAATGAAATGGAAATAACGCGAGAAAATTGAAATTGAACTAATATTGAATGGATTAAGGAAAATGGCTTTGAAAGCTTGGTATGCCGTTTTTTTGCCTTGTCAAACTATTTCCTTAACAACAGCCATACAAAAGCTATACACTTTTATGCAGGCATATAATGCTATGTATTCGTGCATATATAAATACATAAATACATAAGTACTTAAATAACAAGGTTTATATAAATACTACAACTACAAGAATGTGCGATATATACCAACTTGTATTTACATATTGAAGTTTTATATGTACAGGGTGGCCCAGAAAGACCGAAGTGGTGTGAATTCCTTATAACTTTTTATTTAAGACATATTTTTTTAATTTTTTGTTTTTTAAATACAGTAAATTTATAGGGAATATTTTTAGATTAGTTATTAAAAATTGTATCCCGCAAGTGGTGGCCATTTTCTGCTTCGCACAAATGTGCTCTTTCCATTTCCATTATTCATAACTTATTTATGAGTGACGAAGCCCATTTCCAATTAAATGGGTTTGTTAACAAGCAAAACTTTAGGATATGGGCTAAGGAAAACCCGAGAGTACTTCATCAACGACAATTACACCCAGTTAAGTGTACTGTTTGGTGCGGTGTTTCTTCAGAAAGGATCATTGGTCCATATTTTTTGGAAAATGAAAGAGATGTCGCCATTTCCATCAATAATGATCGATTGGAAAATTTTGTAAGGCCAGCCGTGGAATACCATCCGCAAATATGGTTCCAACAGGATGGAGCCACAGCGCACACTCCGAGGGCCACAATGGCTATTTTACGCGACATCTTTGGGGAAAGAATAAATTCGCGTAGAAGCAATTTTAATTGGCCTCCGCGTTCCCCGGATTTAACCGCTCCAGACTGTTTCCTTTGGAGTTATTTAAAAAGGAAAGTTTATGTTAATAAGCCTAGGACTATTGAGGAATTAAAAACCAATATTCCAGACGAAATTAACAACATAACACCGGAAGTTTTGCGAAAGGTCATGGAAAATGTGTTGAAAAGAGATCATTTGTGCGAAGCAGAAAATGGCCTCCACTTGCGGGATATCATTTTTAACAACTAATCTAAAAATATTCCCTATAAATTTACTGTATTTAAAAAACAAAAAATTAAAAAAATATGTCTTAAATAAAAAGTTATAAGGAATTTACACCACTTCGGTCTTTCTGGGCCACCCTATACATAAGTATGAAAACAATTCTGGCAGGACTTTTTTACTTTTCACTTTAAGCTTCGATAAAAAAATTTAAACCAAGGCAGAGAGACGACGTTGAGGTTGGTTGTTGCTGGTTGGTGGTGACTGTAATTTTTAGTCCTTTTTCTACATGATTTTTATGCGACATACTCTTATATATTTAAAAAAAAATAATGTTTCTGCTTCGTTAAGTTCAATGGACTTGATTTTAAGAAAATATTAATCTGTCTCTGTGTGTGTGTGAGAGTGCAAGTATATGTGCATGTGGTTGCCTGATACACGGGCATACTGACACAATGACTGCTTCCCTCAACGTTGGTTATTACATGCTCGAATTATAAATATATATATATTACATATTAATTTATGCCAGACTCGACAACATGTGTTTGGTGTGTGCTGTAAAATATTTTTGGTATACAACATGTATGGAATTCATGCGAAGCCATTTTATTAAAATAAAAATATGGAAAAGAAGCCCTACAACGACAGCAGTCATAACACCCAAAAACAATTGCTGTGTTACGAGTATTAAGCAAGAAGAACTGTTTTTTTTTTGTTAAAAAAATATTATGCAATAAACTTTTAAGGACGAAAAAATTTGTTATGCCAGCTTTGACAATTTAAAGTTGAGTAAATGCTTAAAGCCAAAGTCTTTAAACATTCTAGTCCTTCGTACCTTAAGCGGCAGACTTACAGCAAATTTCTTTTTTATATTTTAGCAAACTTATTCAATTAATTTAATTCCATATGTTCAATTATGCTTGAGAGTATTATTAACAGAAATATGGCTTTTACGTTTACTTTATTTTCGACAGCAATCAGGGGATGAGCCATCATAATGTATGGTGTGGTGCTATTTGGAAATGATACGTATTATGAAAAAAGAGGCTGGGTATTTACTTTAATGAAAGATAACTGCGTAGAGTCTGCGTAGAGCCAGGCATTTGTGCCAGAGGATTGTGTTCCAATCAAAACAGTATTGCATTCAAAACTTATTTGATATAATTACCACCAGTACCAAAAATAAGCAAAGATTTCAGTAAACTTTTAAATGATGAAAGTTTTCTTATAACAATAGGTCTGTTCATTTATTTTCCCGGCAGAAATTACCAACGAGAAATTAAAGCAGAAACTTACAAAATTACTCTCCCACATACGAAAAAGTAAATGAACGCTTTACTTGTAAAAGCTGGCAAAAAAAATTGTATTCATATCAGAACCATGAATGGAAAACATGATACAATTTTAATGTTTTACTCACTTGAATTGAATTTTTTTTAATTGACATTAAATATGAATTACATTATACAGTTCCATGTATAATTTAATATTTTTATGCGTGTTTCATAATATTATTTTTATTCTATTAACAAATAGAAAAAATACGACTTTAAATCTCTGATCACACAAACAAAATTCTTTGACAATGAAATTGAATTTACGTGGCTCAACTCTACGTCTACACCTGATATATTTTTACCATGACAAATGTCAAATTCCATAAACGAGCTATTATAAAAAAAATATTTTTCAATACAAAGTTTGACTCTTGTTATGATAAAAATATGTCAGGTGTAGACGTAGAGCAATTAAAAAAAATATGTTAAAGACATATACTTTGTTTTCTGATGGAAAAAAATTTTATACTTATTACCCTTTTCAATGAAAATTCGCAATAAAATAATTTTCTGAATTAAACATTTTATTAGAAATTATTGTATCATCCCTTGCGAGCTTAAATTTTTTCTTTAACGAACGCCAAATTGTATTTTTTTTTAATAAAAAGTCTTTTCCTAGAAAAGAAAACGCCGTTACACGCATACACATTATTTAAATAAAGAAATTCAGATTTTTTGTTTTCCTTTTCCATATATTTTTCAAATAATTAATTTGAAAGCAAAACACAGAACAGCTGATTGGATAATTCTTGCAAGGAAAAATTTTACTAGTAATAATTTGTAAAAATTTTTTTTGTTTCTCAATTTTTTTTTTGTCTCTTTTGACGCTCTCTCTCAGTGCAAACTTTTTGAGTTAATGAACACTTCCCAGTAACAATTGTTAAAAATTCAAAACAATATTTAGTAAATGAACAGACCTTATATTGTATTTTTATTTAACGCTTTGTATTATAAAAATTGTATCTGATTGGTTTAACACCTTTAAATGTGTTTCATTGCTGCTAAGCAACAGGGTGCCCCTGAGGCTGAGTGGTAGCGATGCTAGCCTCTCAGTCCAGAGGTCGTGGGTTCGATTCCCACCATAGACTCTGGGTGTTTTCTGCAGACAAGCTAATCGCTTTGCGTGTTGTGTTTGTTAAAAAAAAAAAATATGAATGAATGATCAAAATGTCATAAAGTCCTAAATTAATAAAATTAAAAATGTAAAATGTAATCAATCAGAAAAGCTTACAAAACCTCAATGTAAGCTTTTTTTTTTGAATTGTGGTTGAAGTCTATTGATGTGTTGCAGAGCAGCAACCAAATGCATCTACACGTTCTAAGCCAACAACATCAAATAATTTTTTTAATTCGTATTAATCTTTCCTTTGTGTTCATAACAATATGAAATGTAGTTTGCCTACCTGAACTTTTTAACCCATATTAAATTTTTGGAAATTGATTGTTTTTAGAAGATTTTTTTTTAACCAAATATTATTAAAAATTAAAAAAAATTAAAAACTAAAAACAATTTGCCAGAAAAATGCACCTATTCATTTTTATATGAAATATCATTATTTTGTATGAAATAGTTTGTGGACAAAAAAGCAGGTAACAAAAGTATTTATTTGCAAGGACTTGTAGTGACAGGATATCTTTTTTTTTCCAGCACTCACATGCATATACCAAAGTTGACTTCAAATGGGAGTTGAATAAGTTTATTTTAACACAACTTGAAATTGATAATGTCTTACACACCCTGGTAAACTCTTGTCGTTTGTAATTCGACAAAAAATATCTGCGCCTGATCCTTTAGTATTGGTGATAATAGCCCCTAGATTTACCTTCTCTAGAGTTTAATGATTAACCACAAAAGGACTTGTCTTTTCTGACCGAACGAAATGCAAAGGGAAATGTATTACATTCCCTTGCTATTCCAATTTCCCCTCTCTCTCTCTCTCTCTTTCTCACACACACAAAATGAGACTTCCTGCAAGAAAAATTCTCTCATTTAAACTCGCAAATATTTATGTTTTTTTAACAATATTGATGGCAAAAATGTTTAATTTTGTATTTATTATTTTTTATAAATTTTTTATTTTTTAATATCACTTATACCAGCTCAATTGGGCTGGAAGCAATGAAACATTAAATGAGTTATTGCAATTTTTTTTATTTTGCTTTGTAAATGCTGCTGTTTATTTTTCTTAACTTTTCTCATATTCCTTTTGGCTACAACAGAACAGCAATATTAAAGCAATAATAAGTTTGGATTAAATACAGTATAAACAGTAATTTAACAAAATTAAGTAAGTTTTCTTTTTAGATAAATAAATATTGAACAACTACAACAACGACTACAACTACAATCATATTTTATGATGTGAAAGTATCAAGATTTTTCTTCCGTTAAATAACGAAGATGCTGATAAAAGAAAACAGCAAACTAAAAATAGATAAAAGATTTTTTTTCCTGTTAAAAATTTAACCATATCGAATAAATAAATATGTATGCATTTATGTTTTGCAATAAATTTTTAATTTTGTTCTTCGTAGATAACAAATAATTACTATTAGATGATTTAAAGTAAGAAAAAAGAAATTAATAACAATGTACAATACAGAAAGATAAGAACTGACTGTGGTGCAGGAGAGCAAAATAAGAGAATTATAAAAAAAGGAGGGGGCAACGTCTACACTCTCCACACTTTGCCTTTGCGAAACATATGTTAGAAAAGAAATCTTGTTGACCATTTGAATCATCTGGCGTTTGTGTGTATGTGCTTTTTGGCAATTTCTTAAAAAGGGGGTGCATCACTGACTACGTGGAAAATTTTTGTGAAAGATTTCAATCCTGTTCCTCTGTTGGGTGTGGCATTTTCTATTTATTTTTCTCTCTTTCATATGAATGACGAAAATGGGGCTAAAAAAACGCCTAAACGAGGGTACAGCTGCTTAGCACGCTCTACAAAAATGTTGCCCTTCAAATTCTCCTATTAGTTTTTGAATAGAGGAAAATTTTTGTGGTAAATTTTAATACTCAAACTCTGCTTCGTATGAAACTTTTTTATGTCTGTATCCTCTTAGTACCATTATTATCATTTCAGTTAAGAGATCTCGATCACTGCACCGCCTTTATTCTCGTTCAGGAGACCCTTTTTTATAATGGCTGAAATTTTTCACAAAACTGTTCCTCATATAATTGATATATTTTGAAAGCATTCATACAGACAAATTTCAAATTCCTATTCAAAGAAAATGTTTCCTTGTGAAATAATTTTATTGCATGTTGATTAAACATTCGATTATTGTTAAATCAAAATGAAAAATCATGTTGAATCAAAGTTATTTCAAGTTGAAACAACGTGTATGTGACTCTGAAATAAAACAAAGAACCATGTTGCTTAAGTGATTGTTGGTTCCGTTTGTTTTGGAAAATAAAAGCAATTTTATGATGGTGATGATGCCTCTGGATTTATGTTGAGTCTTTTGAGGTTATAAAATTCGTTATACTCGTATATTTAAAGTTCAGTAAGAAAGTGCAAGGTACACACAGAAAAATTTCATATTAAAATCTACCTAAGCAAAGTTAATTTAAGATTTTTCAACAATAATTTTGCTTCATATGTGTTTAATGTTAATTCAACATGATTTGCAGTAATCTTCAAAGAAAAAGTTTCCTTTTGAAATAACTTTATTTCATGTAGATTTAACATGCCAGTACTGGTAAATTGAAATGAAACATTATGTTGAATCAAATATATATCAAGTTGAAACAACATGAATTTATTACTGATATAATACGAAGAACTATATTGAATTAAAGTCATTTCAAGTTGAAACAATATGAATTTAATTAAAAAAAGTTATTTGATTTTATGGATTATTTAACTTACGTGATTCTTTGTGTGTATTGATGCAGGCATCAGGAAAGATTTGAACTCTAGCTGATCGCTTGGTAGTCAACACGTTTAGCGCTGCAGCTACAGCAGCCTTATATATTATCGTGGATTAAACTGTTATTCAACACGATTTAATTAATTAATCATTTAACATAAAATTTATTTGAAATAAAATTTATAGTTTTAAAAATACTCAAACTACGAAACAATTTGGCGTGTCCACAGTATTTGAAGCTGCAATCTTCCAACCACAAGACTAGTAGACTGCCTACTGGCCAACAGTATGCATTTTTAATTAGTAAAACGGCTATTCATACAACACGAATATCGAAACAAAAAAAAGGCAGACAATTGAGCAAATCAGTGCATTTATAGCTATGAGTAAGGCAAATCAACATTTCTACATGTTGATTTTACATTGTTACTGTTTTTCTGTGTTTTTGTTGGAGTACAATTTTGTAATGGCGATAGCGTTTCTAGATTTAAGTTGCATTTTCTTATGAATAGAAAGAAGAGTGTTCGATGCTCAGCATACAATTGCAAGTGAAGTCAGCGTTACCGGCTTTTTAATCAATATATTTATCACCTCACCCTTTATAATACCGAAAATGGGAAAAGCTCTTCGGTATGGAATTTTTAAAGCATATTTTGGGGCAGTTACAAAAGGCCATCTTTCAATACACTTTGAAGCGACGCGGCTCAAATGGGGTGCATCATTATATTATCTGAGTATTGCATAGTGTTGTAAGGACTCCCGCAATTTTTATTAGTAAGGTCGCATATATAATTGTATGAACGGCCACTGAACCCCACCTCAGCATTACAGTAAAAATCTATCTATTTCTTTACCGTACTATGGGCAGAGATCTTTCGTGTTACTTTTATTCTAAAAAACTTTAATCGAATGTCCTCAATCACTTTTTCTCTATGACATATTATTAATAAGAATGCAATACATAAGTGGGAACCACATTTTTATTTAAGGCTGCTTACAGTGTCAACAGAACTGTGATACCAAATTTATTTTTTTTTAATTTTACCTAAAATTAAAGACTGCAAGCAACATTCAACAACATTTTGATTTTTATTAAATGTTTAATGAAATTCTCCTTTGCTCCTTATTTGCAATAATGATTTCTTATCAACAAGAAGTTTTGCAACATGCTGCAGCAAATGCATCCCAGCAAAGAGAAATTAAGGTTGTTCAGTTCATCAATAATATTCAACAGAAAATCGTTTTAAAAAACTTCTATAGTAGAAATCTAACTGAGAAGAAAGTTGGCGGTAGATATCTTTTTTGATAAATATTAAAAGTAATATATATCCTTACCTTTATATAGAAAGGCCCTAACTTGCGAGCATTACTTTTTTTAATCCAGTTTTTTGTTTATATCGATAGAAGACCATCCATCTATCTAATATTTCGAAAAATGCAAAAATTTTAATTTCAAAATAATAATAATTTAGGTCCTTCCTATGTTAAGGTAAAGATATGCAAGTATTTTAGATTTTCTGACATTAGATTGACAAAACCCAAAGCAAGCATATGCATATCATATGATCTCAACAGACCACGTGACTATTTTCCCCGCGTACGTACGAATAATTTGAATATCTCTCAGATGTCAAGACACATTTTTGTTTTGTAACTCTCAGTAATCTATTGAGTCTGGTGGGCTTTTGTAAGCTTTTTTGCGTTGTAGTTGATGTCTACTGATGTTAATGATGAAATACTTTAAACAACAGATAATTATTTTAAAACTTTTAGTACATTTTTTAAAAATCTCAAGTATAAATTTTTCAAAGCGAATTTAGGTGAGCATATCTTAGAATTTAAAAAATTCAGTGATTTTATGCCAAAAAACTGTGACTTCTGTTCTATTAAACACATTCAATGAAAATATATTTTCTTAGCAGCAGTAAAAAAAAGTAGTAACAGAGAATTTTAAAAATTTCAGAAAACTTCCTAACCAACGAAAAATGGAATACAATCTTAGAAATAGTGAGCAACTTTACCGTTTTCGTATGCCAGTCACTGATTGTTATTGAATTCTTTTAATGTTCTATGTTTGCTGGGATACTTAAGAGAAAGTCTTGCATTGCTTCTTGTACCTGCACTTCAATACTCGCAATTTATTTACAAATACATATTTTTTAGCAACTATTGGTGCTGTGATAGTCCTTGAAAAAAACAATCTTGTTGAAAACTAACGAAAAACTAACGATGTTATAAGAGGAGAGTTCTTCCTCGCCAAAAAAAATCAGAAAGGAAAAGCAAGAAAAAAATTACGTGCAATATAATAAATAAATATGAGACTGCTGCTGCTTTTCTTTAGAGCTGAAGGTAATTTTGTTTTTCTTTTCTTCTAAGAAAATATAAAAGTTGAAGTAAAGCACTGAAATTTTACAATAATAACTGGAATCTTTGCTCTCTCAAAATTATAATAATGATATTATTTCAATTCATCTTAAGAAAACTCTACCAAATATGTTAATGATACGAGTCTTAAATTGAAAAAGTTTTACCTTCACAACTGACCATCTTGTGCTATGGAAATCAGTAACTTACAGAGCTTTTTCCACTCTGGCTATAGGTAGGACGCTTTCAACTCTTTAAAGCGACGCTGCACACCTCTTATGCATCATAATTTTCTCTGGCTATAGCATTATGTTGTAAAACCCCATGCACGTTCTTATTTTAAATATCGCACTGAACTCCATTAAAGTATTACAAAAAAAAAGTCATACAAATGTAGAGTTTGCAGTCTGGAAGTAGTGAAAATTTCGATTGGATCTAACGATTTTTACATAGGGTTGTCAGTGCAAGAAGTTCTCTTTTTCGATGCCTGGTCACTGAATTGGAAGCGATATTAAGAAAAATTCCTTTTTGTGTTCTATGATAATATTTGCATGTAGGAAAAATGGTAAATAGTTACCTATTTTAACAATTCGTTTCTTTTTATACGAATTTAAGCCCGAGACAAAGTTTTAATGTAAATTTAATATAATAATTTAATAACTTTTATATTTTAGACTAAAATAGTTCAACGAAACTATTTTTTAAGCTTTAGGTCAATTTAATATATATTGTTTTTTATTTATCGATATTTCGGTAGCCTTTGGCTAACTTCTTCAGGATATTTCTTTCTTTTATATGTAGTTTTTAATATTTTGTTTTAATTTGTTTTCGAAAAAACAAAATATCAAAAACTACATATAAAAGAAAGAAATATACTGAAGAAGTTAGCGAAAGGTTAACGAAATATCGATAAATAAAAAACAATGTATATTAAATTGACCTAAAGCTTAAAAAAATAGTTTAATTAAATATATACACAAGGTCGAAAAATTAGATAAACAATTTAAAATTAGTTCATAAATTTCTTTAAAAAAAATTTTGTAATTCTGGTGAGTATTTTCTAACACTATGGAGGAGTTACAAGGTTTTGTATGACTAAAATAAGCTTCTGCATGGTTTTTGCTCCCTCTCATGCAGTTGTACTAGAATGACTTCCATTTTTTTACTGGGAAGTTAAACGAAAATGTTCCCCTAATAAATAACTTTATTTCATGTTTATATAATATACTAGTACTGCTGAATTAACATGAAATCAAGTTATTTCAAAAGGAAAAATTTTTCTTAAAGATTACTGTAGCTTAACATGAAAAACCTTGTAAAGCAAAATCATTGCCGAAAAGGGTTAAATTAAACTTGTTTATGTAGGTTACAGCTCTGGCGGTATGAATAGCAGCATAATCGTGTTGTTAGTTCCACGGTATGAGTTAAAATCAGTTTTTGAATTGTCCATAAGCGAATTTCAATATCCTTTTTTATTAGAGCTTTGCAAAAGACCATTTAAAAGAACTTTCAAGAAACAAGGCATTTTTCAAATGCTATACTTTAGCAAAATCTTTAAAAACAAACGCTGAACAACACTATTTGCAAGACATTTGTGTTTCAGTTATTACAGGTATAGAAGTAAAGAATAAAATACTTCGTGACGAAAGAATTTGTGATGCTTGCTTTCATCTACGCATGGGCGCGTATGCAAGCATCATGCATGTACACACACAAGCACGTTGTGTGTATGCACTTCTATTTTTTTTAAATCTTACAAACACACTCAAACGTACAATATGCAAAATAATAAGAATACACGCATCAAAGGTGAAGACACTATTTCTTTTGAGTATTTGTCACAAACAAGATGACAGAATTTATTATTGGTTTAGTGTAGTATATACGATGACAATACATTTAAAAAACAAAACGTATTTGAGTTTCAAGACTGTTTACGCAGCCCTCTTTTTATAAGTCTACTATACGTCAATAATGCCATAGTAGAATATGGCACCCCATACCACAACTACGACTTCCCTGTTGTGTCTTCGTGGCAAAAATATTTCCTCCTTTCTTCATTAGGGGAAAAAAGTTCTTTTGTTTTAATAAAAATATTTCTTCGAAATTTATGAAAATTAAATTCCTTAGTCACTGTGATTCGCTGTGTGTGTATGTAATGCAAGCAAAAACTTAGCTAAATAATATAAAAATTAACTAATTTTAAATTCAAAATTTAGGAGACTTTCGTAATCTAGAAATTTCTGCCCTAAAAATATTTCAATATTTTCATAGCACTGCAGAAATAATGAAAAATATCGTCAAACTACATTAACTCACGCATCAATCACTTTGGAAACCAAAAACTCACCAGAAGGCAAGCACTTTATTCTTATTTAATATTTCCAGCAGTTCACAATATCAAAAAAAAAATATATAAATAAAAGAAAGCAAAATTGAGAAAACATAAATATCTTATTAAATTAAGTCCTGCTGCTTTTTACTTGCAAAAACATTTCATATTTAATTTTTTCAATATAATTTGGACTGAAGTGGAGTACATAAATTTTGCAAAATGATAGTTTTATTTTATGATTTCGCTTCATTTGCTTAGTGCACTCAAAAATTCCGCTACACAAGCACAAGAAAAATATTATGATTATTATTATTTAATATTGTTAACATTTTTATGATTTTGACATTCATTATTTATTTGGATTTATGTGGAATAACTACAAGTAGTCATGCCACTACCACCATCATCATCATCATCATCATCATCATCTGCATTGAATTGAATAGCACGTCTGCATAAACAATACGATACAGTTATTGAAGCATGAAACTAACCTGGCTGATTCTGCTGATTTTATTAAAACTACATAGTCCTATAAAATAAATGCTTTATTTGGGAAAAAAAATACAAATTTCCAAAAATCTAAATCTAATTGAATAAATAAAAAAATTTGTGCAAAAATAAGCTATAAATAACATGCAATATGTACTTAGTATTTATGCGTTTTTATGTTTCTATATACATAAGCTTATATAAAATATTACTTACCACTATTTATTTATATATTTTATTTAATAACTCTTCTCTTTATTTTTGATATTTGCCGAAAATCATAAAATAATCCTTAAAAATGCCATCTATTATCACGAAAATATAGTATAAAAGAGTATTAACTTGTATGCGTGTGTGAGCTCACATACATGTATACAAATTTATTAAGAGCTTTAGAGCTTTTTACTAAATATGCTGAATAGAAAGTTTTGTTTATTTTGCGAATTTTAAATATTATATTTTTTTATAATAAAAACATTCAATCCACTATAAGAAATACTATTAAATATAATCCTCAAAGCGGATAAGACTAAATTAATAAGAAAACTTAATTCTTTGGGTTCTCCCAAAAGAAAAAGTGTAATGGGCTTGCTCCTCTTGAGGTGTTACATGAGTTGTGCTGTGAGAAATACTTTTTCATACGGTCACGTATGAGTAATATTGATGCAAGAGAAAAATATTACTCATACGTACTCATAAGCAAAATAATAAATGGTGAATAAATTTGACATTTAGTACCTGGATTCAATAACTTGTTTACGATAATCGTATCGCTATAATAAATATAACGAAAATTTATCGACTTTCAGTAACATCCCAGCAAAAAAAGAGACTCCAAAAAAAGTCATGAAAATGTAGAGTTTGCGATCAGGAAGTAGTGAAAATTTCTATCCGATCTAATGATTTTTACATAGGGTTGTCATTTTCATTTCTTTTTCGATGCCTGGTCACTGAATTGGAAGCGATAGTATGAAAAATTCCCTTTTTTGTGTTCTATGATAATATTTTCATCTAGGAAAAATGGTAAATAGTTACCTATTTTAACAATTCGTTTCTTTTTATACGAATTTAAGCCCGAAACAAATTTAAGCAAATAACTCTTAAATTTTAGACTAAAATTAGTTCATAAATTTCTTTAAAAAAATAATTTTTTTTTATTCTGGTGAGTATTTTTTAACATTATGGAGGAGTTACAAGATTTTATATGACTAAAATAAGCTTCTACATGGTTTTTTGATCACTCTCGGCAAATTAAAATAGCGATTTATTTTTTGGAAGTAATAAAAATGTAGTTCCACTAGAATGACTTCCATTTTTTTTCACTTGGATATTTCAACGATATTCGCTGTCGGTTGGAGAGAAAAAATTAGATCACAAATATGAAAGTCCTCATTTAACTCACACCTCTTACGATTGTTTTAGAGGCTGCTCTGCCACACAAAAAGTAATAAGCATAGCGGGGAAAAGCACAGACAGGGACTGTCTAATTATTCAATGGGGCAAGATGATTTCCCCTGCTTGCGCAAACCTCTGACGTGATAAATAAAGTAGGGATGTAACGAATACGATTACCGATTCCGATATATCAGCAATATTTCTAATTTGCCGATATATATAATAAGGTTTTGTTAATTTTAACTTAAGTTCAATATGCGTATCGGTATCGGAATCGGTATCGTCGATATTTCTTTTTGAGTATCGGTATCGGATCGGAAAAACGGCGTATCGTTACATCCCTAGAATAAAGTGTATGACTTCGATAAGAGGTTTGAAACAGTTCTGGTCAATAAAAGGGAATGGGGGGAAATAGAACCCCAATATTCCTTTGAAACTGGCACCATCAGGTGGTACACTGGTGGTTCCAGAACACCGGCAGGCTCTGGACTAACTACCATGATTCGTTGGGAAAATCTCATACAATTTTTCAATTGGAAGTGTATGCTATTGAGAGATGCACACAATTCATTATTTATAGGGGCTACCGAAGAAAATAAATAGCCATTTGCTCGAATAGTTAAGGTAGAGGCCCATAGCTCGCTTTTTGCGCGTTATGCTCTACACGCGGTTCATCCTCTTATTTCACTCTATACTAAGTTCGCGTTGAGTTACATGCACTGCTTTTCATGCGCCATTTTATTCTTGTTTTGTTTTTGCTTTTTTTTACTAAGAAATTTATTTATTGAAAAAAAAGATAAAAATTATCCACGGCAAAATAATATTTATCGATAAAGTAAGAAATAAAGTATTATTTAACATCTTTAGCTTTCACGAACAGCTGAATTTCTTTCATGGTGCTTCTAAAGCGTACAAAAGTAGAAAGTAGAACTCCTTTTTACTTTGAATGCGTCTACGCGTTCTGCGCTTTTTGCAATGTAACTTGTCACATACTATTACATTGATTCTATTTTTTTGATACGCGTTCTGCGCTTTTTGCAATGTAACTTGTCACATACTATTACATTGATTCTACTTTTTTGAGAGATGCATAGAAAGCGTAACGCTCAAAAAGCGAGCTATGGAGCTCTACCTTTAGGCTGCCATCAAAGCGCTCAGCTCATATGAGTTTACCTGTAAGTTGTTGTGGGAATGCCGTATTAAGCTAAGTCAGCTAAGCAGCATAAATAAGGTCACACTCTCCTGGGTTTCTGTACACTCCGGCAAGTTAGGAAATGAAAATGGTCGGACCTGCTGACCTGTTTTGAGGACTCGGATTGGATAAAATCTGGAAAGATATATCGACGGAGATCAAGAGTAATAGGGAACACCAATTGGTCAATCTCCCAGGATTGAGGCATGCAAAGATAATAATTGGAACGTATAACCAATATTGTGTCATAGTTTCCATGTCTCACAGGCCATTGTGGACTGAGAAACCACCTCAACAGACTTGGCATTGAGAGTAACAGCTTGTTCAGATTCTGTGATTATGAAGATGAAACTCCAGAGCATATTCTGAAGTACTGTGAAACATTATGCCACAGAATATATAGCCAATTAGGCAAGCACCTATTGAGGGATGGGGAACTGCCAACTCTGAGATTCATCAGGATAGTAGGCCTCGATGAGGTGCTTTAGCACCTATCAGAGGATGCAGTAGATCTACTTTAGTCGCGGTATTCTGTGCTTCCCACTCGACTTAATTCATTCATTCAATTCATTCAAATATCTTTAAGACCACACAGGCTAAGCAAATGTATTACTTAAAAAATATTTCACATCGGCTCAGAGTTATAAGAGTGCTAAGCTTCGAAAAGCTTCTAGAACCCTACAGATTATATTATAGCAGAGTGTACCAAAAAATACAGTTTTAAAACACTTAGCTCCTCTTCAACCTTTTTGTTATACATCAATTTTTATATGTATATATTTATTGATTATTTGTGACTCATCATCATACTGAGTACTTGGCAAAGCACCAATGAAATGCCTACATACAATGCTTAAACACCAGCAAATAAATTTCAATTAACATATTTATTAAATTTGTTTTGTTTTGGGGGCAACTGTACAATGTTAGTGGACTTACATACAATTCTAAGCTGATAGTGGTGACAAAGTCTATTCACTATAGTTTTAGTTTTTATTCGCACTTCCTACAGGGTATCTGTAAGTACATGTCGTTATCTTAATATGGAAAGGCTTTACCTTTTTTTTATAGATCTTTTTTTTAAGTTAATTAGAAAGAAGAAAACCTAATGTATTTAAAAATGCAAAAATCTCGATTTCAAAAAAATTATCAGGTAAGACTATTTTATGTTAAAGTAACGATATATAACGATATATATATATATATTTGCATACATTCATGCATATAATTTGTTTTTATCTAAAACATAATATTGCTGCATCAAACAGATTTTCAATATTTGCTGAAATTTATACATTTGTGTTACTTGTATTGGCATTTGTCAGCAAAAAAATTTGTATTTGATTTGTTAACGCTTCATTGTTTTTATGATGTTTGCTATTTTTCTGAGCTTTTAAGGCAAAATATTATATTCAAATATGAGTTTAAAAATCTATAAAAAAAATATTTATGTATTTATATATGCAAGTAAGTAACGATTGAGCTATTGCAAATAAAGTGTTTGACAGCAGATTTTAAAATAAAACGAAGATAGAAAAAAAAATAAACTAGAGAATACTTTATGTGATTTTAATATTACAATCACTACTGGGAGTTGCCATATTAATTGTCTAGAAGACAATTCTTGTGGGGCAACTTTTTAGTTCAGGGCTGAGAGAGGAAAATATGATGGATTCCCTTTTTAGGGTTCCGTACACCAAAGATGAAAAAAGGAACCCTATTGTTTTCGCTAAGCTGTCCGTCTGTCCGTCACATGCTATTTCCTCAGAAACTTGGTGTATTTTTATATAGACCACAACAATTAACACTAAAATTTAAAAAAATTTAAATTAATGGGTGGTCCATGAGTTAATGCAATTTTGGCTATTTAATTTTGACAACTTGCTATATCTTGGAAACCGTAAGAGGTAAACTCTTGAAATTTTCAAAAACGGTAAAACTTAAAAATCCGAGAATTATAAAATCGCCAAACAAAAAAAAATCGCCAAAAATTAAAAAAAAATAGCCAAAACGAACAAAAAATCGCCAAAATAAAAATAAATTTCTAACACTAAAATAAATCGCCAAATTCAAAAAAATCGCCCAAATGAAAAAATATCCAAGCGCGAAAAAGGCTCCAGTAACAAAATAGATGTTTTTATGAAAAAAAAATCGCTAAAATTAAAAAAATCGGCAAAATTAAAAAAAATCGCCAAATTAAAAAATCGCCAAAAACCAAAAAAAAAATCGCCAAAATGAGAAAAAAGTGTCAAAACTAAAAAAAGCCCCTAAATGAAAAAAGTCGCCAAATTGAAAAATCGCAAAAAACCAAAAAAAAATCGCCAAAATTAAAAAAATTGCCAAAACGAAAAAAATCTCCAAGAAATAAAAAAACGCCAAAAACCGAAAAAAAGTCGCCAAAACGAGAAAAAATGTCAAAACAAAAAAAAATCCAAAATGGAAAAAATCGCCAAAATTAAAAAAAATCGCCAAAATAAAAAAAATCGCCAAATTTAAAAAAAAAACCTCAAACACGAAAAAATGACAAAACTATATTTTATATAGCCTACTAAAGTTCGTATTGAATTACATATTTCGTGTCCGTGCTGAACCCTTCGTGCGCGGTTCAAAGTCGCACTTTACTGAATTTATCATTATTTTCTCCTCTCCCTCCCCCAATAAACTAAAAAATTGTTAAGAAAAAAATTTGTTTTCCGTCTTATTAAAATGAATTATTTTAATAAAACACGAAATGACTACATTAAATTAAATTTATGTTGTTTCAACTTGAAATAACTTTGATTCAACATGGTTTTCCGTGTTATTTCAATATCGAATTTATCTTGTTTAACTTTGATTTCAGCATTCAGATTAACTTTGATTTAACAGTACGGGAATCAACATGAAATAAAGTTATTTCAAAAAAAAATTTTCTTTAAAGATTACCGTAAATCGTGTTAAATTAACGTGAAATAAGTAAGAAGCAAAATCGTTGTCAAAAAAATGATAAATTAACCTTCTTTATGCAAAATTTAAATTGAAGTTTTTCTATGTGTATGAAAAGTGCTTTCAATAAGTTCCAGAGAAATTCAATTTCACTTATTCAGATGGCAAGAAAATATTTCTAGTGCCGTAATGGGCATTTCTGGACAAAACTAAAAATTATTTAAGCTCTTTTTATTTAGAATAAAATGCATGATATATTTTATTCAGTTACGTGCAGGTTCGCAAGCGTGTACTGTATTAAATTTTAAAGTGATTGTTTTTTATTTGTTTGCACTCCTACAATATTTATCATTTAAATTTTTGTTAATTCCTTCTCCTGCTTTAAAGGTAAACATTACGAACGCGAATTTTTTTTTCTCCATCTATAAATCATTCTCTGTCCACGCGGGGCGAAATAAAATGTTAAAACATTTTTCTGCTTAAACAAATAACACCCACGTCATCTTCTCATTCATGCCTTGTTTTCTGTTTTCTTTTATTTTTAATAAATTAAAAAAATACGCATACGCAGTGTTAAAAAATTTTTAACATTTATTTAAGAAGAAATAAATAAAGGAATACATACATATATAAAAGTAAAGTCTGTTGAAAGTTTCTGTTGTGTAATTTTCTTAACTTAATAAAGTTTTGTTTTTGCAACTCATGCAATTTAAATTGGATTTATGTGCTACAACGCGTTAGTATTCTTTCATTCCAACAAAGGAGAACACATAAAGTGTATAAAAGTAATTTTATTACAAAATACCCTGAACACTCGTTGTACGGCTGGGAAATAATATATCATTATATCTGTATGATAGGGGAATATATTAAGCCCAGAGTTAATGTTATTTACTCCCATGTGCTGTTATTCTATAAGGACGACTTAGTTTTGGGTTCATGTGTCTTAAGTAACTTAAGATAGTAATAGACATTCCCTCTTATTCCAGTTGTCGACATCGATGTCACTTTAACACAATACCAAAAACTTGGGATTTCTTTACTGGAACTCGAGAACGATTTTGTGCATTTGATAATCTGTTTCCATTCCCCAACGTCTTGAAAATAGCATAAAACTGCCAACAGGAGTCAGTTGCTTTCCAAAACGAGTACATAAGCCCCAATTTTTTGGTATTGCGTTAAAGTGACGTCTCTGTGGACAACTGGAATAATTACGATCTTTTTTAAGACAAGCAAGTTTGGGCTTTATTTGGGTTAGCGTTGGTCCTGGGTTTGAGCCCGGTCTCCGACAGTCATTAAATATCAATATTCAGCTCATTTTTTCTGATGTACATTAGTGACCATTTTGTATCAGTTGTTGTAGGAAAAGTTCTAGACATGAACGCATAAAGCAGTGGTGACTAAACTACACCGGCTTCAGCGGATACTAATCTTAATGTATCATCATATCGCCCTCCTTCGTCGGTATTGTGTAGCAGAATCATCGGCGAAGTAAAATAACCAATAAAAAATGGCTGCTAAGCACAGCTTAAAGAATTTAATACGCCTCATTGACACCAGAGGCGCTGCAACACTGAATTATTAAAAACGTCTCAAAAGCAGAGTTGTAAAAGAATGAAGCTTTCCTCTATCTCTGCCTTTACCACCTATATTCTTTTCCATCAACACCTGTATTCTCTATCACCATTCCTTTTCTAAAAGAAGGTAATACCTAGTAATAGTAGTAGACATTTTCATCTGAGTGTTACTTCTCTAAGAAAAAAAAACTTAATATAGTGGTCGATCCGTAACTACATATGAATCGAACAAATCGAACATCTTCAAACTCGGTGCATAATTTCAAGAGCTAAGAGCTTGATAGTGTTTTCAGAACTTGAGATGGTGATCTTTTACACCCTGTACATCAGCTGATATTTTAACAGGGTGTTCAAAAAGTTTTTTTCAGAAATATTAAGTCCAGTTTTAACTCTTTTGCATATATAGTTTCATAATCACAGTACTATATATTTCAGAAAATATAAAATTATTAAAATTTAGTAACTACGTTGAATTAGAGTTGGTTCCCAGCGTGACCGTTTGACAGACTAAAGTGGTAAACTGACACTTTTTCGACTGCCTTGGCACTTTTTGTCTCTCTTTTTTTACAGTGAATTTTATAAAAATACATTAAAAATAAAAAGTTTAGTGTAGTTTTCTCGTTTGTTTTTTTAGTTTTGCCCCTTTTTTCAATAAATCCCCTTTTGGTGCCACTTTTTGAAAAATGTCATCGGTCACCCTGTTGGGTTTTAATCGTTAGAACTCATTAAGTCGGTTGTGATAGGCATAAACTATAGAGTCGTGCCTAACAGCTGTTGGACACAAGTCCGGTGAAAAATATCAATATAAATTAGACTTGGGTCGAACTTGTTTACTAGTTAATTTTGGCCACAAGCCAATGATCCAACCCATTTAAATTACATGGGTTTGATAATTTTTTTTTGTGGCAAAAATTAACAAGTGAACGACTTCGACCTAAGTCTAATGTAAATTAAATGGGGTTGAAATATTCGAACGCTCTCAAACTAGTTCAAAAAGAGCTGTTGGACAGAACTCTAATAAACTATAATTGTATCAAACTCATTCATTAGCTCATTGTTGACACGAGCCAATGATCAAACGCTGAACTCTGAAAGAGTTCGATGCAAGTTTAGCACAAACCTATTCATGCAAACCCATTATTAAATTACGAGACAGGGGTTTGATCATTCCAATTCATTTAAATTACATGGCTTTGATCGTAGGTTTTAGTCTGAAACGACCGACTGAACGAGTTCGATCGAGTTGCGCCATTTTTTGGAGTTGTAGCGAACTCTTTCAGTAGTAGGCTTGTATCGAACTCTTTCAGTAGCTCGTTTTAGACACAAACGAATAATCAAACCCATGTAATTTAAATGAGTTTGATCATTGGTTTGTGTCAAAAACGAGCTACTGAAAGAGTTCTATACAAGTCTACGATTTTTGCAATTTTGCATACTTTACAAATTAACACAATATCACAATATTGTCTAATAAATATGCCTCATTTTAAATTTTTAAAACAACGCCCAAAGTACTCTTGCAGTTAAAAAAATTTTTTTTTTCTAACCAATAAGTGCATTTTAAAATGGTTGACAAATTTTCATAATTATCATATTATAAGGAAACTACTGTTGGAAATAAAAGCAAAATTAGTCAGTGACAGTGAAATATTCTTCTAATATTAGAACACACACACACTCAATATCCTGGCAATAAAAAAAAGAATAATAATAATAATAATCGATTCTCATTGTTGGCTCTTCCTGCAGCAGTGACAAACTGGACATGTGTCTCTAACATTTATTGTTCCAGTTCTACACAAATTATAGGTTCCGCGCTGGAAAAATTGCTTAAAATGGTTCCATACAAAGCACAATAATCAAATAAACATGCACATGCACAACAACTAAGCTAAAGCTATTATCAGCAATTGCAGCAGAGCAAAAAAAAAACCACAAGCACTCTCGCACTCGCACACTCACATCCGCACACATAATAAGAGATTTATGCAAATGCAAATGGCGACTGCAGGTTCACATATAAATACACACATACAAAACATACATACATGTATACATCATGAGGCTTGCATGCAAGTGCACGTTTTTGTGTGTGTTGCCATGAAAAGTGTTTATTTGAAATTGGCATTTGATTTTGTGTGTGGGTGTGTGCGTGAGTGTGTGTGTGTATCTATTTAGGATTTAGCGGAAGTTGATTAGAATGCATAACATTAACGGAAATAGCATCATAATTCAAAAGAGATTTATAACTACACTTCCCCCACACAAAATTATGAACACCCACCACCATCACCATCATCACTCTAACTCATTTGTTGCATCATTTCAACATCACTTAATGATAAAGAACTATTTGCTACATACAAATCCATTGGTTTATGATGACTGCATACACTCTTTAAAAATGTTTCAAATTTCAAACTCAACTATTCATTTACACTTCAACGATTTCAATTAACTCACTTGTATTGCCATGAATAATTGTTTATGACAATTATCTATTGTCAGAACGGGACTCAATCATATGATCAGCCGAATTCATAAATAGATTACAAACTATTTGTTGCAAACTATTCATTTGAAAATAGTTGAAAAGTAAGAACTACAACAAAAAGTAGGCAATTGAAAATAATTTCAGCTTAAACTCGAGGTTGAACGGACGTTTAGTTCATCATAAATCATGTTTTTCCTAAAAGTTTTCTAAGCCAGTTTAATTGGCAGTGGATGCTTGTGTGTAATTACATGAAGATTTCATTGTTCACTAAAACCTGCTTAAACACACAAAAAGGCGAGTATAAAAAGGTATTTAAGTGCACAAAATTGATAACAAACTGTAGCAGCCTGACTTAGAATAGCGCTATTGCAGAGTTCACAGCATATGGCGAATTTTGGCAACAAAAACTCGAGGTCAAAACTTCATTGCAAGCATACAGAAAGGCCCGACTATAGCAATTTCAATTACATTAATTTCAATTACAATTACATGAATTTTTTCAATTACAAGCACAAAAATGTAATTGAAATTGAAAACTTTTTTCATTACAGTTAATTTTAATTGCCATTGTAATTGTAATTGTAATTGTAATTGTAATTGTAATTGTAATTGTAATTGTAATTGTAATTGTAATTGTAATTGTAATTGTAATTGTAATTGTAATTGTAATTGTAATTGTAATTGTAATTGTAATTGTAATTGTAATTGTAATTGTAATTGTAATTGTAATTGTAATTGTAATTGTAATTGTAATTGTAATTGTAATTGTAATTGTAATTGTAATTGTAATTGTAATTGTAATTGTAATTGTAATTGTAATTGTAATTGTAATTGTAATTGTAATTGTAATTGTAATTGTAATTGTAATTGTAATTGTAATTGTAATTGTAATTGTAATTGTAATTGTAATTGTAATTGTAATTGTAATTGTAATTGTAATTGTAATTGTAATTGTAATTGTAATTGTAATTGTAATTGTAATTGTAATTGTAATTGTAATTGTAATTGTAATTGTAATTGTAATTGTAATTGTAATTGTAATTGTAATTGTAATTGTAATTGTAATTGTAATTGTAATTGTAATTGTAATTGTAATTGTAATTGTAATTGTAATTGTAATTGTAATTGTAATTGTAATTGTAATTGTAATTGTAATTGTAATTGTAATTGTAATTGTAATTGTAATTGTAATTGTAATTGTAATTGTAATTGTAATTGTAATTGTAATTGTAATTGTAGTTGTAATTGTAATTGTAATTGTAATTGTAATTGTAATTGTAATTGTAATTGTAATTGTTATTGACACAATGAAATTTCCAGCTGTCTTTCAGTCTCCGTTTTCAATAAAAAGTGTTTAATTGACGAAATAGTTAAGTGACAACAACAAAATTTCCCACTTAGATACGCTCGTAAAATAACAATTTATACAAGAATAAAACTATTCACTTTTTTGTTATTTAACTACGAAAATTTCTTGCAAAAAATGTAAAAGCAAAATAATATATTTTTACTCTATAAAATTGTTAATCCAATTTCTTACTTCATCAAATTTCTTACTTCATCAAATAATATTTGAGTAAAATTTGGTAATTAATTACCTGCATTCCATTATAACACGGGCATGATAAATTCCAAATATGTATACTCGTATTTTAGTAAGGAAAGATTAAATTGCATACATACATACTGACTACATTGATTATAATATAATAATAGAATTCAAACATAATCTACTGCTCTTAGATTCAAGTTAGCTCAACCATGTTGCCTTGACACATGAACAATAAATAAAAGTTTCATTTAAGTTTTATACCAAACTTAAATTCATGCTTTTACAAGACTATAATTTATATAGATATGTATGTATGTAATAATATGATATCACTATTATAAAACCTTTAAAAGAAACAAAATAGAAAGTTGCAAATAAATTTCTAATCATTTGTTCAACTGTCTTGTGCTTTTATTACATTTTCTTAGCAAAATACAATAGAACATCATCAGTAACATAAACTGCAAGGAAACTGGCACACTTTTATTTCCAACTACCTGTCTACCTTGCCTGCCTCTCGGTCTTAACATTTGTCTTCCATATTGTCTCCAAACGAACATAAAATAAACATGATGATACACAAAACACAAGTACGTACGCATATGAAATGAAAATAAATCCTGCTTAGATTTTTGCATAAATTTCTTATTTGGTAATAGGTTTACCATGTTTGCAAGTCTATCTAAGACGTATAATTCTTAACACACACTTAGTCACAGGTACCATAAATACATATACATATTTAAGTATGTACATATGCATGGAAGCCATTTGCATCATATTCTTGTTCAGTTCAAAATTTACGTGATATTTTCCTGTAAATGTTATTTTCAACCTCTAACGTAGCAGAAAATGCTGTAACAAATTTCTGTCTAAGTAGTAAATTGTCAATGTTTATGTGTCCGTTTAACTGTCAGTCTAATATTTAGGAAAATAATAATATAATAATAAAAACCTGAAGAAATTTACAGGCATAAATAATTAAAACTAACCCACATGTGTAATTACTGTTACATGTTTAGAAGAAAAGGAGTTTGCTCACACCTCTTACTAATATATAAACATACTCATACATAAACACAAGCTTTTACAATAAAATCATTTATAATGTGGCCTTAAAACAGAGATGGGTACGCAGCACGTAGTTGCCGGATCGTGAGCAATTTAATACCACAATTAAATCAGCGTGCACGAGTGTTTATTGCGAGTTAAGAAAAAAAAACTTATTTTTTCGATTCTCTAGATACAATAAACAATTTTCAATGCAGCAATATATTTTCCTTGGACATGAGATAAGATTAAGAACAAAAAAAACAAATTTTGTTAAACTACTTGAGTTTTAAATTTTTTTAAGAAATTTCTTAAACAAAACTAAAGACTTTATGACGTTTTGTTTTATTTTTTACTTTCATAGATTTTTAGAATAGTCTTAATATAATATAAGTTTAAAAAAAAATCGAAATGTCAAGATATTTGATTTCTGTCAAAATCAAGGTGTGTATCTACAAGGTGGCAGCATTACATCAGCTAACTATTATTGTCTTTATATCAAGTCAATTGTAGAGTTGTGTTTACTTTTATTGCAAAAATTTTTTTCTCTACACACATAATATTATAAGGCAACTAACTCAGTTAAGCTTCGCCTCAAGAAATTTTAAGTAGTGGCAACTTAGTTCAAAATAAAACCAAATCAAGCCAAGAGCTGCCCTAGTGGGAGTCAGAGTATATACATATATTTATTTTTAAGAAGAGGGAAGTCAATTTACATATAAGCAAAACTTGTGTACGAACTACATGGGTGAATCCAGCTTTAGTATCATTGCCATCCAAAGTTGTAACAAACTTTTCCTCGCCTGCTCTCACTATCAAATTTGCAGAGTTCAAGAAGTTTTCACTTTTGTCACAATTTTTCAAAATTTTTTTAATTCAATATTCTTAAGTTTTCTTATTGTAAATAATTTTTTACTAGCCGTCCACACGAACAACAATCTCGGCAATTATTGCCTTGGCAATTGTCAAGTTTGATTGCCGACACAAGATATTAGCGTGTAGACCGTATGAATATGTGTTCGAATACATATGAAGCATTAAACACATTCGCCACAGCAGGCATGGCTACACGATTAGAAGTGCCGCAGGCAACAAATTTTGCCTATTAGCCAGCTACTGAATAATTTTTACGTCGGCAGCAGCGCCATAAATATATGTTTCAGTGGTGCCGCTTTCAAATAGATATTTCACAATTATACACTCAAAAAAAAGAAAAATCCAATTAAAAAAATATCTAAGTTTAAATAATTTTTTCTAAGTTTAAGTAAATTTTTACAAAAATCTAGTAAAAATTACTTAATATGAGTAAAAAATAAAAAGTTCATATCCTCAAAATTAGTTCTTAAAAACACACAATAAATTTCTCACATTTCAGGAAATGTTTACTGACTTAAAGGAATTATTTACTAAGAGTAAGAAAATGGTTATAATCTGAAGGAAATTTTATATTAAGGACTAGACAATTTCGTCTTAAATCAAAAAATTAACCTTAGGAAATGAATTACTCCTGATTAGCTCATGAACTTTGACTTATTTAAAAGATGTAAAAAGGTATACTAAATTTTAGGAAAATATTTACCAGTTTTAAGTATTTTTTCTTTAAATTATGGAATTTATTATTGATTTGCATTAAGCAAGAAATCTAAGTAAATTTTTCATATTTTCGAGGAATATTTGAACTTGAAATTTATTTTTTTGTAAATAAAATAAAATGTTAAAACTCAATAATTTCAATGCCTATTCAGGCTGCCTTGTTAGGCAATTGGTTAGAGTGCTTGCTTATCAATCAGAAGGTTGCTGGTTTCAATACTTGTCAACTCTCAAGGAATTTATATGTATGTATGGTGAATTATAATTAAGAATATAATATGAAGATATATAATAAATAACATATCATTTTGGTATAGAATTTAATTAAAAATAAAAATAAGTACCAGATTTAAAGACAAAAAAATTAAAAAATTTACTAAATTTGAGATCAAAGACGAAAAGTTTTTTTGCAAAGCTCCGAATTTTGTGTGAAAATTTTACTTAATTTTAGCAAAATTTTACTTAAATATGAAAATATAATTACTATATACTAGTTCATTAATGAACCAAAAATTTAGTAAATATTTTACTGGTTTCAAGTAAAAAACAGCTTTGGCGCCATACGACAATTTTATTTATTCAAATTTAGAAAATTTTCCAAAGTTTTAGTTAATTTTTTTTTTTTTAGTGTAAAAATAAAATTTAAGAAGTTTATTATTCGACATATTGTCATAATTATATTTTAATTTGAAATTTATTTGCTTGTGGTTTAGCTTGGTCTATATACGTATTTCATTGGCGCTTAAACCAAATCATCAGTAGACTTCAACCACAAATTTTGAACAGTCACAAACCTCTTACTTTATGCTAAATTTTAGATTTTATTTTTCATTTTGCCTTGTAATTACTTTTATTGTTATCCAATGGATTTCTAATTGTATGAAGGTGTAGAAAAATAAAATAGATTCATGTCGAATATAAATTATTTGCTGGGTTTTGTATGAGTTTCAAAGCCTACCAAACTTATTTTGTCTTTGTGATTTTCAAAAATATTATTATTCTATGAATTCTCATATAGTTTTTGAAAGTCTGTGCATAAAGTAAGAGGTTTGTGACTGTTCAAAATTTGTGGTTGAAGTCTACTGATGATTTGGTTTAAGCGCCAATGAAATACGTATATAGACCAAGCTAAACCACAAGCAAATAAATTTCAAAGTAAAAATAAAATAATTTATTCAAAAATATAAAAACAAATCAGTTTATTTCTTTATATTTTTTTTTGCGAATTTTACTATTTATATGTTTAGTAATTTCTTCACTACATTTAGCAATTTTTCGCGAATTTGCGATTTTTTCGCGTTTTTCGCGTTTCTTTCCAAACTTTTTATATTTTTAATGGCTTTTGCGATTTTTAATCAATTTTAGTGCTTGCTTCCGATTTTGCAAATTTTTGCGATTTTCGGCCAAGTTCGCAATAAATGAAACTTTTTGCTTTAATTGCAGTTTTGGTGATTTTTCATCATAAGTATGGCTTGTTTACAAATTTGCAACTTCTTGCGATTTTTTTTAAGCTTCGCGATAAATTCGACTTTTTGCATGCTTTCAGCCTCCAAACAGTTTTGCCGATTTTTAAACAATATTAGGCTTTGTTATCATCCCGCTGTTAATAAATTTTTGCAAATTTTTTTATTTCCGCGATTTTTGCCGATTTTTTTGCATTCCTTAAAATTGTAGCGATTTTTAAAAAATTATTGCTTTTTTTAAATTTTCCAATTTTTCGCGATTTTTTGCAAAGTTTGCGCTAAAACCGGCTTTATGCGTGTCTTTTAACTTCCTAACAGTTTCGAAGATTTTAAAACATTATTAAACTTTGGCATCATCCCGCTGTTAGAAACTTTTTGCGAATTATTTAAATTTTCCCGAATTTTTTTGCATTCTTTACAGTTTTATCGATTCTTAGTCAATATTATGACTTTTTTTTAAATTTTGCAATTTTTCGCGAATTGTCGCTTTTTTGCTTTGCAAAAATTCCATTATTTTTGCAATTAACATTAAAATTTTGTATACATCTTTTTTATTTTTCAATAAAAAATATTTCTTGGCAATAATTTGTTTAACATATTTTGCTATACTGTCAACACTGTTTTTGGTTTGTAGCCATAAAAAATAGAAATTAGTTTAATTTGACTACAACGACAAATGTAGCACGGACAACAACCTGTCGCCTGTTGCCTTGCTGTCTTCAAAATAATTATTCTCATATAAACATGTGTATTCTATTTTTGACATTTCGTAGTCGGTAGCCTGCTGTGGTGAATGTGTTTAATGCTTTAAGCAACAAATGTTAAAATACATTGCTGAGCAATAATCTCACATGACACATGCTGTCAAATTAAAATAATATTATATTTTTTTTTAACAACACAGCAAGAAAAAATATTTTAAATTAATAAAATAAATAGAATTTTAATTTGCAATTAACAAAAGATCTAATAAAGGATAATTTAAGTAAGTATATGCATAAAAATTCAAATATATTTGAATGTACGTGCTCGCCACCTCTAGATATATTGTTGAACACAAGCAATTTGACGTCATCATTCTGCCGACGTTATTGCTTGTGTTAAGACACAACAAATTGTAAGTGCGGTCGTACTGTGTTAATAAAATAGTTTTACTGTTGAGATTTTTTTTTAATTTTTTTTCAACGCAAGGCGAATTCATATCAGGTGGTACCAACCGCCCAGGTGACAATTTTCGACAGAAATTTTTCAGTACATGTTAACTTTAACTCAAAAAGTGTAAATTTCAAATGGAATGTTCATACTTTATATGAACATTCCTTTATCTACATTAATAACAATTGCCCAAATATGTTATTGAAACCACTTGTAAGTCAATACACCTTGTTTATTTTCTCAAAAATACACTCATAAAATTGTATTAATTAAATATTAAATTAAATAGTAAAAGTAAAATAGTAAGGAAAAAAAATTCAATCATTTTTTGAAATTTTTTTTCCTGTGTTTCTTGTAAAAAATTACATTTTTCCATTTTTCGAACGAGGAAAAAAACTGAAATGAATACCTTTAGTAATAAAAATAAATATAAAACAAAATAATTTCAAATACTGTTTTTTTTGGGAACTGTTACAATTTAAGTTTAATATTTATTAACGCACTAATAATCCCAAATTATTATTTTACTTATTCAGTAAAATAATTTTTTATTAAAAATATATTGAAATTGATTATTGGGGGGTTTAAATGGATCCTATGCGCATTTCACTATTGCTAATGCAGATCATCAGGGGACATTTACCCAAAAATTTCTTAGAACAAACAAATTAAAACAAATTTCAATTTGAAAATATATTGCAAATATATATATAAAAAATATTGCAAATATAATTTAAAAAAAAAACAAGGAAAACAAAATAAAGTTTTAAAACCAAATTACACTAAAAGTAGCATAATCCGATATTGGTACTCGTATGTAACAACGCTTTTATGTGTAAATATGCTTCTACCTATATAAATATATATGCGAATATATTGACATATGTGTGTGCGTGGGTGTGTAAGTGAGTGTGCGTGTGTGTAACTGTTTTGCTTGTTTAACTCTTGACATAACGACAACTAATCAAATTTGAATTTACACAGAAAATTAGACTGGTAGCATCACAAAGTGCAACGGAAGCGGAAACAGTTGCACTATCGCAGTGATGGTTTTATACGCATACACGTACTCATTATACACACACTGTCACACATCCATACGCATACATAGACAATAATTTATCAAGTATTTGCCATCACAAAGTTTTTGTAAGCGTAAGTGAGGTGTGTGCAAACATATCGCTCATTTACTCAAAGAACTTCATAACTCAAAAAAACTAATTTGAAGTTTTAAATTTTCACACATTTTAAAGGAAAAAGAAAATTTGATTTTGCTTTCAGGAGTTGACTAAACAAGATATTTTTAGGCAATTTTTACACAATATCAAAAATTTATTCTACATCATTAACTCAAAAATGCCATTTTTTTAGTTATGACGTTCTTTGACTTAATGAGCGATGTGTATGCATGTATAATAAATAGATAACCCAGTAAACAAATTAATTAAAAATTATTTAATATTAAACTGTAGAGCCAGAGATAAACGTTGGACAATGACCAGCATGTAATATTTATTTATGTTTGGTACAAAATCTTTTTTTTTGCCAGCAAGAATTTCGAAACATTAGATCATACACTCAAAAAAAATTAACTAAAACTTTGGAAAATTTTCTAAATTTGAATAAAAAAAGTAGACGTATGGCGCCAAAGCTGTTTTTTACTTGAAACCAGTAAAATATTTACTAAATTTTTGGTTCATTAATGAACTAGTTTAAAGTAATTATATTTTCATATTTAAGTAAAATTTTCCTAAAATTAAGTAAAATTTTCCCATAAAATTCTGAGCTTTGCAAAAAAATCTCAAATTTAGTAAATTTTCCAATTTTTTTTTTGTCTTTAATTCTGGGGAACTTGTTTTTATTTTTAATTAAATTCTATACGAAATGATATGTTATTTATTATATATCTTCATATTATATTCTTAATTATAATTCACCATACATACATATAAATTCCTTGAGAGTTGACAAGTATTGAACCAGCAACCTTCTGATTGATAGGGAAGCACTCTAACCAATTGCCTAAAAAGGCAGCCTGAATAAGCATTGAAATTATTGAGTTTTAACATTTTATTTTATTTAAAAAAAAATAAACTTCAAGTTCAAATATTCCTCGAAAATATGAAAAATTTACTTAGATTTTTTGCTAAATGCAAATCAATAATAAATTCCATAATTTAAAGAAAAAATACTTAAAACTGGTAAATATTTTCCTAAAATTTAGTATACCTTTTTACATCTTTTAAGTTAGTCAAATTTCCCGAACTAATCAGGAGTAATTCATTTCCTAAGGTTTATTTTTTGATTTAAGACGAAATTGACTAGTCCTTAATATAAAATTTCCTTCCGTTTCCTACCCTTAGTAAGTATTTCCTTTAAGTCAGTAAACATTTTCTGAAATGTGAGAAATTTATTGTGTATTTTTATGAACTATTTTTGAGGATATGAACTTTTTATTTTTTATTCATATTAAGTAATTTTTACTAGATTTTTGTAAAAATGTACTTAAACTTAGAAAAAATTACTTAAACTTAGAAGTTTTTTTTTACTTGAATTTAGGAAAAAAAAATTTCTTAATAATAGTACATGTCTTTTTTTTTTTGGAGTGTAGCTGTCCAAAGTAGCACCAAAGTGCCGAACATCAATCGACTTCTTAAGCAATTTAATACACGTACGTGAATACATTTCTCTCGAGTTTCTCTCGGTGGACAGCATTGCATTAATACAGGCGAAATTTTATTCTGGGACCTAAGAATCGTGTTAAGTCATGAAAACATAAAAGGATTAACCTTTTTTTATTTAATTTTTTAAAAAACTATGCACTAAACACATTAACCACAGCAAGCTACCGACTACAAAATGTCAAGGATAGAATACACATGTTTATATGAGGCAACATGGCGGCAGGTAGTTGTCTATGCTGATTTTGTCGTTGTAGTCCAATTAAACTAATTTCTATTTCTTTGGCTGCAATGAGAAAATTCACTGTTGCCAGTACAATACAAAATATTGAGTGAGAAATATCATACAATTAATTCATATTATTTAACAGAAACAATATCCAAAAATTTATGTAAAGCATAAATTGGTTAATTTTTATAGTTCTACGCCACATAAGTACATTTCGAAAGAATGATTTAATTTTAATAAATGTGAAATATTTGAAGGTGGCAATACTGAACTATGTATTTATATTTAAATATGAAGAGCAGATGGTACTGCTTCCGTCTCCAATATAATTAAGTAGCTGGCTGCTGTGGTGAATGTGTTTAATGCATGAGAGGTTTTTACACATTGTCCAATTGACCAACAAGCTTTTGTATGTATGTTGTTGTTTATATATAAACATTTGTTAAGGCCGTGATACACTATCCTACACAGTCGCGCGATCTACGAAAAAGTACATCACTGGTATGATGGTGCTTATGAAAATTTTCAAAAGACAATAATAATTCATCACACCAGTGTTGTACTTTTTTGTAGATCGCACGACTTTGTATGATAGTGTATCACGGCCTTTAAGAAACATATTAATCCCAAAACAAATTCGCTTCCAGGTATTGGCAAGATTACAAAAATACAACAATGAAAAAATCAACAAAGTTTTTTTGTTAAACCAAATTGTAACCATTTTTGTAATTTCAATAATTGGGAATAGATTTCGTTTTGTCAAATCAAATAAAAAATTACCCTAAAACCAGTTCACAACAAACTTTAAATACTTGTGTTTGTTGGGTATAACACTAGCAAATTAAAGCTTGTGAATGCATTACTGTTATGATACCGAAGTTGGCGTTGCCACTGTTACTCTTTTACGTTTTTTGTAGTTGTAACATACACTTAAGTAAACACATACATACATCCATACTTATAGAAATTTTTAAGTGAATGTATGTATGTATGTATGTTGTTTCTGCTGATGATGGTGCGTAACATTGACATAAACGACAGGAAAATGACATGACAGCGTAATACGAGTACGAACGGAAACATTGAAAATTGTGAAGCAAATGTTAACTTTAGCAAGAGTGAGAGTGTGTATGTATGTATGTATGTACAAAATATGAGAGCAACTGTGCTGGAGTGTGTTTGATTGTGAGCAACGTTACCATATGTGAAGATTTATCTTATTTTTGAAGTTTTTCGAGATGTAAAAAGGGATAAAGGATTATTTCTTAGCTAAAAATAAGATTTTTGAAAATATGAAAAATAGTAATCTTATTTTATTAGTTGAAGTTCCTTGTGATTAAACTACTTTCACATTTTCTTTTTTGTTTCATAAAAATCATGAATAGAAGTAACAGGCTGCAACACTATTTATTTCCTTCCCAAAAGTTTATATATTTGCTTTTATAGTATTTACATTTCACTTAATCTATATAGATTTTGAAGAGTAAAAGATTTTTATCTTTTTCTATTTAATACAATTTAACAATGATTTAAAGATTTATATATGTACATATAAAAATACAAAAAATTTTATTGGAGGTAAAAACTAAGCAAAAACCTATTTGAGTATTTTTTTTTTTTAATTTTAAATAACTTAACCTAACCTACTTACAATCCTAATTATGATGAGCTAGCTCATTAACATGTTTATAGCCAGAGATCAAGCATCTGGTGTTAAAATTTTCAGTAAGTCTAATTATCTTTTCGGTAACTGATTCAATACCCGAGAGTCGCTCAGTCGAAAAAAAAACTATGGGAGATTATAAATTAATTTCAGCAATTTATTTTTCGATATTTGCAGTTTTTTTAAATTACAATTCGCACTTGTGGAATGCTTGCTGCTTGCACAGGCAAAATAGATAAGATTTGCCATAAAACTACATATATCTAGTGAATAAAAAATGTCCTGAGGGCTAAACACTTTTTCAAAGCATCGCTCTGCAGTTTTGGCCAAAAAAATAAATATTTTTATAGATATATGTAAATATATAGAAAGGAGAAGGCCACAGTTAGATTTACAAATATACAATATACAATATTCAATAGCCTACTATTACGAATATTTCACGTGTAATATGTATTACGAATATTTCGCGTGTAATATGTATTACGAATATTTTTTTTAAGTATATAAGGAAGTCTCTGCTGGGGTATTTGTTCAGTCTGAAGGTGTCCGCCGACGAAACAACATCAATAGACTAGACTGCCAAATCACTGTACAGCCAGTCCCGCAACTATACTTAAGCCTGCAGTACACAGCATCTAAAAACCACATGCGCACGTGGCTCTGACGTCTTCACGAAGCTACATGCCGTGCAATACTTACATGTGCACATGTAGATGATCACATGCTTAGAGATGTGTTGCCTCAGAAAATGTGTTTTATTCGGCTACATGTATCAAGACTCAGTTAGCTGATCGTAATGTAAGGTCACTGCAACAGTAGGAAACAGCTGATCGATATTGTTATCCTAGAAGAGAGTAATGAAAATGGTTGTAAAGATGTAATGTAACGTAACCTAATTTTCATATAAAAATATCGATCAGCTGTTTCCTACGTTACAGTTACTTTACATTGCCTGTCGGCTAACTGAGCCTTCACATTTGTATTTTGAAACAAAATTTTTATAAAAATTTTACAGCATGTAGCCACTACTAGTAACTTTTAAAAAATCCAACCGACATGCTGAAAATTCCCACAACGTCATCGCGACATGCGCATGTGGTGTTTTACATGCCGTGTAAAAAGGTATGTTTGTAGGCTTTATATATTATTATTTATTTATTTTATTTATTTGTGATATTAATCTTATATAAATATAAGACTAATCAGCGTTGCATTTTGGTGGTTTTTGGGTAATTCTTTTTTGGGTTCTTTTTAGAGCTTTTTCAATAATTAAAATTTTTGCAGCAAGGCAAAAAAAAAGCAAATGCTGCGACTTTTCTCAGTCAATTTTTTTAATTCCTATTAATAAATTTTTTTTATTAACAATTTGCTAAGCAACTATTTTACTATTTTAATTCGCATGCGTGAGCACAGTTAACTTGTGCAAATTTAAGAAATAACAAAAAAGTGTCTTAGTTGTTACGAAACTAAACATTTTTTTTAAATAAATTTTGCATTGTTTTTATTTTAAAACCTTGCAATTATTGTAAAAGAATATCTTTGTTTTGAAAAGAGTCGCAACTTGGAAAAAATTTTAGCAATTTTATTATAAAAACACTCACATTTCGAGTGAAGCTTTTTGAAAATAAAATATGGCAACACTGATTGTGAGATGCAATACATACAAACGAAAAAGGTAAAAATACATATAACGGGTTAATGCTAGGTTATATTATAGTGTTTTGCCTGCAGTAGTTGCAAAATATGTATACATGTATGTATGTGTGTATGCAACATAATATTGACAAACAGGTCATATTCACAAATAAAGCTAATTTCATAAGTTGTAGTATATTTTATATTGCACAGTGTCAGCTCAGTTACACGGCAATCACAGTGTGGGGCGAAATTCATTTTAATCAGAAAAAATGGAAAACTGTGTTTTTTTAGGGTTCCGTACACCAAAGGTGAAAAAAGGAACCCTATTGTTTTCGCTACGCTGTCCATCTGTCCGTCTGTCCATCTGTCCGTCTGTCCATCAGTCCGTCTGTCCATCTGTCCATCTGTCCGTCTGTCCATCTGTCCGTCTGTCCATCTGTCCGTCACACGGTATTTCCTCAGGAACCGTAAGAGCTACGTACCTGAAATTTAGAAATTTGGAGAGTATGTAGAACCTTGGCCGCTACAACAACAAATACATGAGAATTAAAAGTTAAAGGGTGTTTCAAAACGAGCAACGAAAAAGGTTAAAATCCCATGTAATATACATACATACAATTGTATGTACATATGTATATTGACACTTGAAATTTGTAAAATTAGTGTATTTTTATATAGACTACAACAATTAACATTAAAATATTAAAAAATTTAAATTAAAGGGTGGTCCAACAGTTAATGTAATTTTGACTATGTAATTTTGACAATTTGCTATATCTTGGAAACCGTAAGAGGTAAACTCTTGAAATTTTCAAAAACGGTAAAACTAAAAAATTCGAAAATTTTAAAATCGAAAAACCAAAAAAAATCCCAAAAATTCAAAAAAATTGCCAAAACGAAAAAAATTGCCAAAATTAAAAAAAATTTTAACACTAAAATAAGTCGCAAAATTCGAAAAAATCGTCCAAATGAAAAAAATTGCCAAAATGAAAAAAACGCCAAAAATCGAAAAAAATCACCAAACGCCAAAATTAAAAAAAATACCCAAAAAACCGAAAAAAAATTCCAAAATGAGAAAAAAAGTGTCAAAACTACAAAAAAAGTGCCTAAATGAATAAAGTCGCCAAAATGAAGAAACGCCAAAAACCGAAAATCGCCAAAAATTAAAAAAAATCGCCAAAACGAAAAAATCGCCAAAAAACGTCAAAAACCGAAAAAATCGCCAAAACGAGAAAAAAATGTCAAAACTAAAAAAATGGCCAAAATGGAAAAAAAATCCAAAAACTGAAAAAACTGCAAAAACAAAAAAAGTCGCCAAAATTAAAAAAATCGCCAAAATAAAAAAATCGCCAGAATTAAAAAAAACGTCAAAAATGAAAAAAAATATGCCAAAACTATATTTTATATAGGCTAATAAAGTTCGTATTGAATTACATATCTCATGTCCGTACGGAACCCTTCGTGCGCGGGTCAAAGTCGCACTTTACTCAATTTATTTAAATATTAATAATAAAAAATAACAGCCTTATTTATAAAACTTATTAAGGCTTTAAAAAAGTTTTTAAAACAAATTTTCATACAAAATTTTTTTAAGAAGTCTTTATGAAGCCTTAATAAGTTATATCAGTAAAGCCTGGTACTCTGTTAAACATTTCACGTGAAATGCTGTCAAAATACATATAAAAAAAAATTGACACGAATTGTTCATGAAAAAATTTTGCAAAAATAGTACTCTGTTTATATTGGGAAAAACATATGAAATGTATCTTCAACATTTTAAGTGTTCGTGCGAAATAATATAGGTGGCACTTATTTCGTGTGGAATTTACAACAAACACATGGGGCTTTCTTAAAAACATAAGAAATTGAGAAACTGAAACTATGCTATTTCAGGGCTAATTAATATTTTTTACATGTCAAATTTTTCGTATAAAATAATCAATGTTGCTCAACATTTTTCAGAAATTTTAACAGAGTACTATGCTAAGGATGTAAGATTTTAAATAGATTATAAAAAAAAATTTTAGTTTAAAATCTTGAAATAATTCCTTAAAGTTTTAAGTGACTTCATATCAGACAAACAGATTTGTTTGAAAAAAAAATTATAAACGAGAAATGTGTGACATAGATGAATTTGTTATAAGGCCTGTAAGGCCATGAAATGTATTGTTGCTTTAACTCTAAGAAGCTTTTATAAGAAATATATCTAATTCTTTTAAAAATCTTTAACTTCATTTTGCTCTCTACTGCAAAAATCGTGTTTATATGCATGTGTTCACATCTAATTTGGTTGCAAAAAACCAATTTATGAAACAACAACACCAATAACATATAAATATGTATGTGTGTATCCTCAGGGTATACATAATAAAATTGCATACGAACAGCAGAGCCAAAATTTTGCAATAAACTTTATTAGAACATAAATTTTGCTCTACTAACTAAATGCATTTATTTTACACTGCCTCTCTTATCAGTTTTGTTAAATGCAGCATTTTAATATTTACCACCATGTTTATATGACACACACAGTTTTAGATGACTTTGACAAGTTAACTTTTATTAAAACTAAACGCCATAGAATTGAAACTTTTTTTGTTTTAGTAAGAGAGCTATAAACTTTTGATGACGGAAGTAGATTATTTAAATCAAATGTTTATTTAAAAAAAAAGTAATCTATTAAAACTTTCTTTTATATCTATACTTGCAGAATCACCTCAACAACAGTATCAGCAACAATCAAATAAAAATCATCCTAATGGTAGTATAATGACTGGTATGGGCACTCTATCTCATCACATAAGAGCGCCACGTCCCCCAACTAGAACTGCATCCTCAACTACGACGCAATGTGGTGGCTCGGGTGGTGGAGGCGTTGGCGGAGGGGCTGGTAGTGGCAGTAGCGGTAGTGGCAATAGTGGTATTAATATAGTTGGTAGCTCAAGTTTAATAGATCAAACTCCTTCTAATGGCAGCAGTAGCAGCGGTGTCAGCAGTGCTCCCTCCTCCAAAGGCCACTCACATCATCACGGACATACGCACTCGCATAATGCAACAGCAGTCGATAATATAGGAATGACAGCAACATCATCGTCGACGGGTGGAGCGCCCCAT
The DNA here is from genome assembly GCA_905220375.1 of Tachina fera. Classification (NCBI taxonomy): domain Eukaryota; kingdom Metazoa; phylum Arthropoda; class Insecta; order Diptera; family Tachinidae; genus Tachina; species Tachina fera. Next base: position 187,526,154 of record LR999963.1, read on the forward strand.
CTGCAGCAACAAGTGCCCCAAGCGGCCATGGATGAGATGCGTGTCTGATAGGTGTCGGTGTTCGAACTAGATTTATAGTCTTCTTGGTAAGTTAACAAACATAAAAATAAAAGTGTGCATGTGTCAATGTACAATAAATAGAAGAAAAATCCTTAAGCCATAAACGAAACAATAAGATAAAGCAAAATTTATCTTTTATATTTTTTATTATATTTTTTTAATATTTTACACGTTTCTCAATAAATAAATTTCAGTTTTTATAAAAGTTGCAGTCAATAATGGAATAATTGATGTCAATAATTGCTATTTCAATTGAAATTGATTTTAAACAAAAGAACTTTGCTTTAAGCAGAAGAAATAATATTTAAAGAGAAATAATTTTGAATGAACGAATTTATTTAATGCATGTTTTATCAGGACTTTCTTACAAATTTTTTTTTACCCATTCATTTTTATAATTTGTTTGCAATTAACACCTTTAACTTTAAAAAAAAAGAAAAATAATCAATTAAAAATTTGATGGAGTCAATTAAACTTTTTTTAAAAATTTTATTGATTAAAAGTTTAATCAAAACTATAATAGAATCAATTAATTTCTAGTTTTTGTATGTTATCGATTAAAATTTTAATCAAAAATATAATAAAATCAATTAAACTCTAGGTTTTTGTTTAAAAATTTTATTGATCAAAAGTTTAATCAAAACTATAATAGAATCAATTAAACTCTAGTTTTTTTAATCTTATCGATTAAAATGTTAATCAAAAATATAATAGAATCAACTAAACTCTAGTTTTTTGTTTAAAAATTGAACTGAGTCAAATAAACTTATCCTTAAAAAATGATATGAGTCAATTAAAGTTGTGCTTAAGAAATGAATTAAGTCAACTAAACTTTTCTTTAAAAATTTAATTGATTAAAAGTTTATTCAAAATTTTAATTAAATCAATTAAACTCTAGTTCAAAAATTTTATTGCGTCAATTTTGTTTTTATTTTTATTGATTAAAAGTATAATAAAAATTTTAAGTGACGCCATAAAGCTTTTGTTTGATAATTGTATATTATTAAAAAGTTCAATTGATAAAATTAAATTTTTAATAGATTTTTAGTTTTTTCAATTAAAGAAAATGAATGAAAAAAATTCTTTTTTTTTATTTCAAGGAGTAATTTCAAGGAGTAATCTGTTTTCTTTTTGCTCTTGTTATCTTTTTAGCGTAAGGGTCATATTATGGAATACGATTGAAATTCTTAAACATTTCCATATAAATTCCATTCAAATAATTTAAAATTTTTTCGATATCAAGTACAGTAATTTGCCCCAGAACTTTTAATTTATTTTTTAATTAATTTTTTTATTATAAATTAAACAACTTTTTATTAACTGCCAGCTTATGGAAGACCGTCAAAAGTTCTCATCTGTCTATTGATATTTTGAAAATCAAAACCGAACCAGCCCTGATTATTTTATTTTTATTATCAATTTAAATTAAGTAGGCGAGAATTTTTGATTGTCTTTGATAAACTGGCAGTAAGTTTTTTTTTTGAATTGAGAAGAACTTTTAGTAAAAAGCTTTTCATTCCTTAAATACTAAAAACAGTTTATTACTGAATATCAAGTTTTCCAACACAGTCTTCTTTTTTTTCTGAAGGAAAAAATATTTAAGAAACATCAAATTATCTATATGCACTCTAAAGCCACAACCTTAAAGGTATTTTTCCCTTGTCTAATAGATTTCATAGATGTGTCTCTAAGCTTTTTTAGCACAGAAGTTCTGTCTTTCTTTCTTTCCTTTATTTTCCCTCTTCTAAAATGTTACTTTAAATAATTTGTTAACCAGGTTTTTGTGTTAAAATTTCCCTCATTATTTTAAATATCATATTATTGAAATTTTTATTTTTAACTTTTTCTTTTTTATCTTTATTATCTGTTGCGCTTTTATGCATACACTTGAATAGTTTTATATGCATACGTATTTCCGTTGTTTTTACTTTGTAATTTCTTATATATATTTGCAAATACATGCATACAAGCTCATGCATGCTACTTTCCCAGCAAACATTACACCTAGAAGTCACATGTTTGATAAAGAATAGCTTTATCTTTTGATGTCAAATGTTTTTATAGTATAAAATAATTTTTAATTACAAAATTCAAAAATATAATCAGTAAAAATATATTTAAGCAAATAAAGTAAATAGTTTCTTAAGCTTAAAAGAAGTAAATATTTCTATGAAGATATAAAGAAAAGAAAAAAAGTGCATAAATCATATTATGAAGAAAAAGTGCTTCCACCGACATACAATTGAATGAACATTTTCACCTTGTTTTATTTTATTTAATTTTATTTAATTTTATTTTATTTTATTTTATTTTATTTTCACCTTGTTTTATTTTATTTAATTTTATTTTATTTTGCCTCAACTTGAAATTTATTTGCTGGTGGTTCAGCTTGGTCTATATACGTATTTCATTGGCGCTTGAACCAAATCATCAGTAGACTTCAACCACAAATTTTGAACAGTCACAAACCTCTTACTTTATGCACAGACTTTAAAAAACTATATGAGAATTCATAAAATAATAATATTTTTGAAAATCACAAAGACAAAATAAGCTTAGTAGGCATTGAAACTCATACAAAACCCAGCAAATAATTTATATTCGATATGAATCTATTTTATTTTTCTACACCAATGAAATACGTATATAGACCAAGCTGAACCACCAGCAAATAAATTTCAAGTTGAGGTGTAATTATGACAATATGTCGAATAATAAATTTCTTAAATGTTATTTTATTTTATTTTATTTTATTTATTTTGATTTTTATTTTATTTTTTTTTTTTATTTTATTATATTTATTATTATTTTATTATATAATTTCATTTTATATAATTTTATTTTATTTAATTTCATGTCATTTCATTTTATTCTATTCTATTTTATTATTTTATTTTATTTTATTTTATTTTATTTTATTTTATTTTATTTTATTTTATTTTATTTTATTTTATTTTATTTTATTTTATTTTATTTTATTTTATTTTATTTTATTCTATTTTATTTTATTTTATATTATTTTATTTTGTTTTATTTTATGTTTATGACGCGCAAAATAGAAGGGGACCTAAGGGTAAAAACCGGTTTTGTTCAGGAGAGCTATTTTAAAGATTTAAATACGTGTATCCTTGGTTGACTTCAATTTCATAAAACGCCCATATCTCTGGGGGAACACTTTTGGGGCATGGGATCGGTCCATCTACATATATAATTTTTGTTGCACTCATTTTTTTAAATAACAAATCTCAGCATTTTATATCAAAAATAAATAAGACTGGACAATAAGATCATAATCAAAATGTTAAATATTTTTTTTGAAGACACTTCTCCTGTCATTACACAACGTTTTAGTGCAAACCAAAGGCTCCATGAAAATATTTTTAAAAATGTATATTCTTAAATTTTAAGATTTAATCAAGAACACTTAACACACTGTAAAGCAAAAAAAAAAAAAAAAATACTGCACTTAACTCTCAGCTTGGCAGTGGAATATTATTTGCTTCAAGTTAAACAATAAAAATGCATTAGCATCACGAGTACTTGCTATCCTCTAAGTATTAAAAATAAAAACTAAGAATATTTTATACTCCTAAATACGAGTATAGAATGAAAGTAACTGCAAAATTTAAATGCTAAAATATTCCAAGCATTTCTTCTTTTATTTAAGTTTCCTGCTAACAAGCGTAAATGTTAATCAAGTGAGCAAAGACGTTGTTAGCCAAGCAGCCAAGAGGAAAAAAATGTAAATTTAATTGTATTCACAGGTGTAATAATGACATGCAAAGCACGCATACTAAACGCTAAATTGTTAAACAAGCCAGTGTACATTTTTATTATTTTATTTTCTTTTTTTTTTTTGTAGTGTTTAAACTAAAATATTTGGCGGTTCAAAAAGAATTGAAAAACTCAACGATGAGACTATCGAAGCAATCCCTGAATGCATAAAATTTAACTTATCGTTTACTTGAAAGTGGAGTGTTTAATTTAAAAGTTAAGCTTACAATACAATAATTGTAGTCTCATAAAAAAAGCAGTTTTGTGTAAATTTTAATACTGCTGGCTTTCGCTCTTATTTTCTGGCTTTTCTTTTTACATACTTTTACTTGCATTTTGTAGCATTGCAAGGCATTAAGTGTGTGTATGTGTGTGTGTGTGTGTGGCTGGTACGAATATAAAGTACTTTGAATATTATTAAAATAAATCTTGCCTGCATTGTTGCATAAAAGATGCAGCCAACACTTACACACTCCCTAGTGTATGTGTGTGTGTGTGTGTGTGGGTGTGTAGCAGTAAAATAAATTCATTCCCACATAAATAAATTTTAATGTAAAATGTACAAGTTAATACAAGAGACCAGGTGTACACTTTGCCAGCATTTGAAGTGTGCTAAAGAACACCTTTATGCCACATACAAATGAACTTTAAGCACACACACACACACACACAAACATACATACGAAACACTTGCGAATATATATAACACAAGAGCCGTACATATTAGAAGGCACTAAGCCAGCCAGCCACACTTTATAAATTGTTTTACGAGTGAGTGTAACAACAGATACTTAAACTTGTTTCATGTCCTCCAAAAATATCCGCTTCCTGTTTGCCCTGCCAACTCTCAACTCAACCAAATGTCACAACAAACTCTCTTCTTTTGTTTTTCTTTGCTCCCATCTGTTGTGTTCCCTATTTTCGTTGGTTGGTTGGCTGCTGGGTAAGTGGGTTTTGTGCATTTACTTTTATTTTCATTTACTTGTTAAAGTCGTGTTTCGTGTCATATTGGCAAGAGTAAATATTGTATGTATGTATGTGTGTGGAGAGTATGTTTGTATGTTTTATTAATAAATTTAAAATTTTTATTTTTGTTATTTCTGAAGCAAATGTAGTTGTATTTGACAACAATGCATAAAAAGTTATAATTTGGTTTTTTTTTATTTCAAAAGAGTTTTAATTCCTCAGTTGAAAATGTGCAACAAAACTGCTTTAAATGGCAGCGTAACAATCGCAAACTAACTTTTTTGTTTCTAAATATTTTGTTTCACTTTAGTTTTTGGAAAAACTTTAAGTTTTGCATGAAAGAGAAATGCCCAAACAAAAACATTAAATAGAAATTGTTTCTCAATTTTTCTGTTACACAAAAAGAAATGTGAGTAATTAGATGCACAAAAAAAAGTTTTCTTTTTCTGTTAAATAAGAAAAAAAACAAGAGTACCTGCTTCATAAATTATTTATATAGCCCACTGTACGAGTGTATTGCTTGTTAAACTTTGTTGTTTTTTTATAGTTTTAATGGAAAAATTGAAATACATAATAATAAATTGTAATAACAGTTTGAACAAGCCGTGTAATATATTTATGCCTCATTTAGAAAATGTAGAGGAGAAAGTTTTTTTTTTATATTTAAAAAAATAAAACCTGTTTTTCAATATCAAAAAAAAAGCTTTCGACTGGAAATTTTTATTAAAAACAACCATAAAATATGGGCTTGTTTGTCTAAATGCGAACAAACGTTTTAGATCGAACATTTATATTAAAAACAAAAACAAAAAACTCAAATTTGTTTCTATTTCCAATACTAATGTTCGATCGAAGCGTTCGTTCACATGTAGACAAGCAGACTCTATAACATTTTTTTATATATAAATTGTAAATCGAAAGCTTTCTTTCGATATCCTGAAACAGGTTCTTCATTTCTGTTTGAACTTATATTTTTTTTTTGTTTAATAAGGCTCAAGGTTCATATTTTTTGGGAAGCCTAATTGCACGTAATAAGTTTTAATTAGCAAATTACACTCAAGACTATTTTAATTATTTTGACCAACTCTACCAGAACGTAACAGCATGTTGTTTTTCATCATCGTTCCATTTTTCTGTGGAACACTATGTGTGGTTTCAGTTAATGCAAATTTCAGAATTAAGTTACCCCTGGACTATGCAATATTATTATTACCGTTTCACTCTACACTGTTCAATAAATTGCACAATATTATTTTAAAAAATATATGGTGGAATTTTTTTTACAATATATCGTTAACTAAAGTGCAAAAAGTCGCCACTAACAGAAATACAATTTTATAGGAGAAACAAAAAAACTAAAAAAAGAAACAAACTTGTAGTTAAAGGTTCAATCAGACGTACCATAATCATAACCATACAAACCAGCTGTTCGAACCAAACTTATGGGAAACACTGTATTTGATTTTAAGTGACTCGCCATGACGCCATAGAAACCAATTTAATTTTGGTTTGTTATGGCTATGACATTATGGTTATGTCACGTCTAACATAAGCTTAACTCCCCTTCCTTTATTGTTAACAAACCCTCATTTTTTATCGCAAAAGTGTTTAATTTTTGTCAAGACATGTAGTAGTTTAATGGCATTCATAATAAACAATAAAATGCCCGATTTTTAATTTTTTGTTAGTTAAGCCTTTTTGCATTTTAACTAACGATATATAAAAGTAAGCAAAAGTTTAAAAAAAAATCATACTAAAAACATACAAAATCTTAAAACAAATTAAAGAAATTTTATTGAAGACACAATTTAAAAAAATAGAAATATAATGTTATGTGATGATGAATTGAAAATAATTGTTGTACAATTTATAATATAAATATTTGCGCAATATAAATCAAAAGAATTTTGATTTTATCCAATATAATGTAACACATAGGAATACAATAAGCACATAAAACATTGTATTGCACAATAACATTGCACAAATTATTGCACAATAATATTGCCAATGTGTGGGTAATTTTAAGCCTGGTACTCATATAAGAAAAATTGTCAGGAATTCTTCATGAAAAGATGTTGCTGAAGTAGTAATCTGTTCATCTTGGGGAAAGCATATGAAATGGGTCATAAACATTAGGTTTATAATGTCGCCAAAAAACGTTCGATCGACAAATTGTATTGAAAACAACAATTATATAAGAAAATATATTTTTGTTCTCAATATAAAGTGGTCCAAGCATTATACAATATTATTGCATATTATGTTGTACATATTATTTTTTTGTACCTATACTATGCAATAAATAGCACAATATTTTCAAAGAAAATATAGCCCAATTTTTCTGGCAGTGAAAAAGTTAACAACATTGAACAATGTTGCCACCACATTACACAATTGTGTTGATTGCACAATAAAAATCAAAAGTATTTTGATATTTGTCACTATATTGTGCAACTTTCGAATATGACATACACATTGGCGATATTATTGTACTATATGAAAAATTTTACAATTATATTGCAAGTTTGTGGGCCGCTTAAGTAATCGATCGACGTAAACGATCGAAAGCTACTGAATGTGTTATGACTTTCTGGATATTACTTACATTATTATTGCAGTTGTATGTCAAGTATAAAAAGGCCGGTAGATCAGCTAAGCAAGCAGTCTGTTGTAAAGAACAGCGATGCTAACATCATGGTCTTCCAGGAGAGAATAATTTAACATTTTGCACTTAAAAGCTCTTAATATCAGTGTTGAGTAAATAAAGTGTTTTTATGTGATAATAACTGTGCAATTGTGACATTTTATTTCACTGCAAATTTTTTAACCTATCAAGTAACTTTTAAATTCAATGTATTTTTATTAAAAAAAAATATTTTACTGAATAAGTAAAAAAATAATTTGAGATTATTAGTGCATTAACAAATGTCAAACTTAAATTATAACAATTCCCAAAAGAAAACACTAATTATTAACTAGACTGCACCCGCTTAAAAATACTAGTGTGGCAACACTGTATACTTGTATAACTGTTGTTGTTTTTTATTTATTTTTCTTTACATACTTTTTACAACTACTATTCGAGCTGAATAAAAATCAGCCAATGTTGTAAAGTAGGAAAATAAAAAACATGTTGATTATTGAGTTCTTGTTTCAACTTTGATATTAGCAAAAAAAATTTATGAAATCTTCCCACTGTTCAACGTTTATTAAGACACAGAGCTGCTAAGCAAAAGTTTTAAATTTAACGAATTGTGTAATCATAAAATGTATTTTTGTATTTTTTTTAATATTATATTCAAACACTTATTCAAGGAAAAATATAGAAAAAACAATACTTTCAAAACACTTAATTAATGCCAGAAATAATTACATTTTAAATAAATGTTCAACATAAGCTCTCTGCTTTTGTCTCTAGCATTTCCCTCGTTAGGTAAAAGTATACCCACTTGACCTGAGATTTGATTTAAAAAAAACTAATGCTCACAAAAGCAAAGAAATGCGAAACAAAATTGCTCGTTATTTGTTTTCAAATATGAAAAAATTCAAATGTTCGCTAAAGCTTCCATTCTCGAACCTCTCTCGATAGTTTTTCGAATGTGTGCTAGCCTGTTAGTTTAGAGGTATCAAGTTCAAGCCATGATAGTGCATTGTAAGTATAAAAATAAAACAAACACATACTTACAAATGTGCAATAATTGGCCAGAAAAAAATTTGCCAGGATAGCCTACACTGAAAGAAATTCTATGAATTTCGACATTAATCTAATGAAAAATTCATTAAAATTCAACCAACGTCACGCTTCGTTGGATTAATGAAACCATTTTCGTTAAAATTATTTTATTGAAAACTTCATAAAATTTATTTAACAGTGTAATTAATGCAGTGCTATAACTTCATCGAAACAATAAAATAATTTCATGAAAAGAATGAAATAAAATAATAATATAAAGGGGTTTCTTAATAATTACAAAATCTTGTTGTCATAAATCCAATAAAATATTCTAACGAAACCAGAATATCAAGGAAGCAATTCCAATGAAATTGTTTCACAACATTCATGAAATTTTCATAGGATTTGTGAAATTATCATTAGATTTGTGAAAAAGTTTTAATGAAATTGTTTCATTGGACTTATGAAGCTAAATTCTTTCGGTGTAGTAGAAGTGTGCTAGACTGCTAGTCTGCTAGTATAGAGGTACCATGTTCATATCCTGCAGCGTAAGTTAAGATATTAAAACAAATAAATAAAATGAGTAAGTTAAAATAAATACATTAAATAAAGAATAAAATTACTTTTTTACTTTTTCTGCTGCCTTTTTTGCGGTATCGAAAATAGTTCGATATTCCCTCACTTTTGATATTGCTAGCGAAACTTTGAGATGGAATGTTTTTTTTGGACAAAACTGAGCGACAGGCACGGCTGCCAGATTTGACGATTTATCGTCATTTTGACGATTTTTGGTCCCCAAAATAGAAAAATGACGATTTGACGATTTGTTCCTTAAAATTAACGATATTTTAAAAGTCCAAATATGACAGTTTTTTTTATGAAATAATCGACTATTACAATTTATTACTTACCACTACTTAAAGATGTTGGTGTAACTTTGCCCCCCCCCCCCCCCCCTTTTATTTTATATTGATATCTGCGTAAATTGATATTTTCAAATAAAACAAATGTAAAAAAATACAAGTTTCTGTAAAAATTTCGCCCATCGAAAGTAATGAGATCAAAACTTGGACACAACTTATCAATATTTTTCATAATAAATAGGAGAATGGTTTCAAATTCCCAAATAACGTAATCCACACGAAATTCTGAGGAAATTCTCACAAGAAACTACGTATCTTAAATCAATCCCTATTCCGCGCCTCTCGACATGAAAATGTATGTATTTCCTCTTCTTTAGAAAAACAATTTTTTTTTAAATTACGATTTTTCAAATGGAAAAATGTATGTACTGAAATTCTAAATTAGGAACGTTATTCTTCCTCCCACGTACGTAATCTTTGCTTTTAATTTTTTCGCGACCCACCTTAGATGCGAGTATATCCATAATATTTGGTTTCCCATTTTCATCTTTAAAGTCAATAACTTTAAATAGGGCAGGCAGGAGCCAAAAAAAGAAGCAGCTCAGGAAGATTAAATATATTTTCATGTCGAGAGGCACGGTATAGGGTTTGATTTTAGACGCATGGTTTCTTCGCAAAATTTTCTTAGAATTACATGTTGATTTTGTTTTTACTATAAGAGTTTTTTATTTTTTTTTTCATCCATACAAATCGACCCGGACTAGTATACACGTTAAAAAATTTATTTTGATTCAACCGATATTTATGACGATTTTTCGAGTATAAAATGACGATTATTTTATAGTTTATCGGGATTTTGACGATTTTTCGATAATTTTATCTGGCAGCCCTGGCGACAGGTGAACTTTTTTCGATTCATTTTTGAGTGTCACTCTCAATAGTTTCACACGATAAATGTTCAAGATATATTCGAAGTCGATATCAATAGCGAAAGTCTTGGTCAATTGGGTATATAGAAAATGTTCTTCAAATACATATAAAAGTTGGTTACCAACTACACACACACATATACATACATATATATATATATATGTTTACATGCTTATGCATGTGGTACATTCGTATATGCATAATTATGTACATAAATGTGCATGTGTTTTTGCTTAGATATATCACAGATAAATTGAATGAATATATATATATATATATATATATATATATATATATATATACGAGTATATTAAGTGCCATAAGAGAGAAATGAAATGGGGCTAATGGACTAATGGCAAAATATAAATATATTTATATATCCATATGCATACATACATACATATGTACACACTTTGCATAACTTCGAAAAAGAAGAAATATAAAATAAAGTGATATGCTCTTCTCAAGCACATTTTCAAATGTTTAATTGGATATAGTGCTTAATTCAAGCAAAAGTTCCCCTTCCCTCATATATGGATCGTCTTAACTTTTTGGAATTTTCTTTTTTTTTCAACTACAAGTAAATTAGCTTTTATGCCAATTATATTGGTATGCACCACTTGAAACATACTTGTTTTAAAACTATGTATAACTTTTTTTTTTTGGCAATTCCTTTTCAATTTTGTTATAATAATGTTATAATAAAGGCTTTTTTCTTGTGCTGGAATGCTCTTGTGCACAAAAATACTACAGCAGTAAATTATATGTATAAAAATACAAAATTATTTTGCGAAATTGCACTATAATTGACTTCTTTTATATGCAGTAATCGTATAGTACATCTTTTTTTTGTTATTAAAGATGAGTAACACTCAGGCAAATTTATTTAACTAGCAATGGACATACTTATGTTTATAATATTACCTTCTTTAGGAAAGGAATAGTGATAGACATACAAACTGTATATAGAAAAAATTACAGAAATTCAGTTTGTTAATTTTTTTTTTTTTTTTTTAATATATTAGCTATCTTTTGGATGTTATAAATATAACTGACGACTATAATCAGTCAACTGAAACAAAAATTAATGCTCATACAATTGAGACGCTTCGTACAATAACTCTTTAAGCCACAAAAATAAAATATTGAATAAATCATCTTTTAAGTTTAAAATGAATGTAAAAAATCGGGGTTTTAATATTTTCTACTTTAAACACCCTTAAAAAACATTTTAGGAGGATAACTATGATGTGTCCATCTATGAATGCCTTAAACCCTTTGGAAGTACTATTTTTAATCAAAAAAATGTGGCTTACATTGTTATTGCCTAAATTTATTTCAATATTTTTTTAATTTCAAAAACAATCACCCGTATTGCGTACGTCACGTCGAATGTTCGACTACGAGATTTTTGTCCTAGATTAAACAAACCTTTTACACTTTTTAATTTAATCTAGTAGGAAAATCTCGTAGGCAAATATTCGACGTGACATACGCAATACGGGTGAATATTTGTAATATTTTTCTGTGGCTTACAAACTTTTTGTAGTAAAAAATTCTTCATTATTTTATTTTAAAACATTTATCAAATTTATTAATGCAAAAAGTTTAAGAATTATACCAAAACGCAAATGCTAATAATGAAAGCAATATCTTAATAATTTATACAACATATATGTATGTATTTCACTTTCGGTATATGCAGCCTCCAAATTATTGTAGAAATTGGGATTAACTGGCGGAATGTATGTCCCTTTAATGTGTTATTTGCTGGTCTTCCTTTTTCGTAGTATCTATTTCATTGTATTCTTCATGGAGTGTTTAAAATGAATTGTCATTGCAGATTACAAAAAAATAAATACTTTCTTACGAAATATTTTCTAATAACATAATATAAGAATCTTCTAAAACCCAAAAAAAAACTTTATAAACAGCAACAACTCTGTAAGCCACATCAACAAAAATTATTATATTTTTTGTGCAATAACTGCGTATGCCACAAAAACTTCTAATAATCATGCCGCGGTGGTGTCTGATATAAATGTTATGTCTCTTCGAAAGAGTCCTTTAGTACCTGCTGATTTAACAGAAATATCAGATTAATTTTTTTAAAAAAAAAGCTTCTAGTTGCATCAAAATCCATCGATGAAAAAAAGGAACAAGTAAAGTTAATGTGGCTTACAAAGTTATTGAGGAAAACAAAATAAAAATATATCATTTTGGAAGAAGTAGATTTTGTAATAACACCGCCAATCGAATCGAATTTAATTAAAATCTTTTTAGCATATAAAGCTATGGTACCTAAAAATGTATTGATCACATAAAATAAATTTTTTATTCCATGTGGCTTACAGAGTTATTGCACTAAGTGTCTTAATTGTTTGTTCACGGAATTTTTGACATGTCTAATTTTCATCTAATTGTAATTACTTTTTAGTGTTTTTGTGTGTTGTTGTGTATGCAAACGTAATTCTACACAAAGGTCTACACGATTATTTTATCTTGTAGAAATAGATGTAAAGTCGATGCAATTATGAATGTGGCAATACGAGTCCAAGATAGCGAGGAAGGATACAGCCTTAAAGCTCAGTTTTTTAATTAAATCTTAAAAAATATTTCAATTAATATTTGAATTGAATCTTTAAAAAAAAATATAATTTTAATTTTTAGTTAATGTAATATTTTTTTAATGGAAAAAATCAACAAATTTTCAATTAAAATTGATGAGTTAATACTACGATTTTCGTGATTCATTGAAAACTAATTAATTTTTTAATTGAATCTTTGTTTTTTTATTTAATCTTGTTTTTACTTTTTTTTTTTTGTGATAATATCAAGTTCTTGTCCCCGGTGATGATTAAAAGCGAAGATTAGAACTTTAAATTTATTTTAAATTTATATATGTTAACCTCTTTATGTACACGTACCATACATAAAATTATTGAAGAAGAAATTAATTTAACATTTACAAAACTCTTTCAAGTGTTTATAAACATCAAAACTTGAAAATTCAATTAAATTCCACTTTGGCGTGTAAATCTATCTCTTCGGCTAATGGCAGTTGACATTATGTTAAGCATACTTTTAGGTGTGAGAAAAAGAAATTTAGCAACTTTAACGAATCTCTAAAACATTACCGTTAGTGGTAAAATGTGCACTCTTTCCAAGTGCAAATTTAGTAACATACGCTCGCTCCCGCACACACAAATGCACGCTCTAGAGCACTTAGACGACTGCATGTGTAAATGTGTGTGTGTGTGTGTGTGTGTGTGAGTGTAATGTCTGAAAATTCTGTTAATATCAACACTATACATTTCCATTAAAACTTAATAAAAGGCAAGACTTGCTATTTTATGCACTTTCAAAATTCAAAACTCATTTAAAAGTTTTTGCGACACATAAACAAAATTTAGAGCCATTTATAAAAACATTTTAATACGAGCACACACATACATAAATACATATGTATGTGTGTATGTATTAGTATGTATGCCTTTACACGCATATAGTCTATGAGAAAAACTTATATGTTTGGTGTTTTATCAGCCTTGACAAACTCTAATCTGGCAAAAAAGTTTACTTGCTCTGTAATCTACTCATACATAGGAAAATTAATTTTCGAAATTGAATTTAGTGTTTTACAAAAACGGACTGATTACTTTGTGAAAAAATATTAGAGCGCGTCCGTTTAATAGCGAATTAATAGCGAAGCCTAAACTTTTAGGCAATTATGTCTCTTAAGCTTCAAGTTAAATTTTTTTCGAAGGATAATACTACACTGAAAGAATTTTCGGCAGAATTTCTATGAATTTCGTCATTAATCTAATGAAAAATTCATTAAAATTCAACCAGCGTCACGCTTCGTTGGATTAATGCAACCAGTTTCGTTAAAATTATTTTATTGAAAACTTCATAAAATTTATTTAACAGTGTAATTAATGCAGTGCTATAGCTTCATCGAAACAATAAAATAATTTCATGAAAAGAATGAAATAACTTAAATATAAAACGTTTTTTAATAATTAGAAAATATTATTGTCATAAATCCAATAAAATATTCTAACGAAACCAGAATATCAAGGAAGCAATTCCAATGAAATTGTTTCACAATATTCATGAAATTTTCATTGGATTTGTGAAATTATCATTAGATTTGTGAAAAAAATTTTAATGAAATTGTTTCATTGGATTTATGAAGCAAAATTCTTTCGGTGTAATACATAGTACAAACTATTGTCATTTCAGATATTTGGTGGTTTAGTGTTCTGTAATTTAATTTTTGCGCGAAATTTAATCAAAAGATTCTAAATAGGCACCTCAAAGGTCGCCCAAACTGACCATAAAATAGAAGAAGTGCACGGATGCACTGTCTTAACTGACCATGAATTTGGATAATAAAATTTAATAATCTACAAGCGTTGTGCATTTGCAAGTCATTTTATGGTTAAATTATAGACCAAACTGAAAATGTTTTAAAAATGAAAAAAAGTATTAAGTTACACAAGAACAGCTGAGTTCTTAAACACAGTGTTGCCAACAAGAAATTTGCTACAAAAAACACCCTTTGTAATAATTTTTGCGAGAAAGCCTTAATAGAAATATTTTGCAAGGTTACAGCTTTTTCAGTCAAACTTCCAGCTGTTTCATATAAATTTCTAATCTTTCGAAAAAAAGTTTATTTTTAACATGAGTGAAAAGCGTTAATGACTGTGAAGCCATTGTACTAAGAAGAATATAAGATATTTTTAGCATGAGAAGTATTTTGAATAAAAATATTTTCCTGTGTTTTACTTTAATTTTATTTCGACATCTTTAAATTATTTAATAATTACAAGATACAACTATGTAATTTAAATAGGACTTCTAGTTTGTTCTCTTGATTTTTTTTCAACTAAAATTTATTTAAATAAAATCATTTTTAATTACAAATCTTTTTATTAAATAGACTTTAGCGCAAAATTTCGGTATCATGGAAATAACTTTGTTCATGCTGAAATATGTATAAACAAATGCCAGAGTGACTGGCAGTTGGTTTAAAATAGTTTTTCAGAATGCTGCAACACAGTTGTATGCCAGACAGCAAGATAAAAAGCATTTAAATATTTTTCAAAGTGACAATTTGTTGACAATCTGAGTGTCATGAACTTTTCCGTTTAGTTTTGTTTAATTTTTTTGTATTAGTACTGATATATCTACTCTATAACATTCTTCTTTTTTTGTTTTTTTTTTTTCAAAACGAACAAAGTAAATATTATTGCAAATCAATGATAAATAAGAGTATCTTCATTATACGTTAAAAGTTGTTAAATACGTTTTCGTTTTTCTTTTTCACAAAAACTTTTCCTCTGTGACGTTTCACTTCGAGTCACTCACTATTCAAACATAGTTGGTAAAATTTTAATGAGGAAAAAACTTTATTAAAAAACTTTATTGGAAATGCAAAATAAGTATTTAGCAGTTAAATAAATGAAATTGTAATGTGCTTACAGAGTTTTTTTTTTGCAATGAAACAAAATTATATTTGCACAAAGATATTAATTTGCTTTATTAAGTCAATGAAAAAGAGTTTTAAATTGATCGGCTTAGCTGCTTAACTTTAAAATAGTTTGTTTTTTAGTCATTAATATTAATAATATTCAATATTTGATTTTTCAGCAATCACTTAGTTATTTGTTAGTAAAATATATGTATGTATTATATACACAAATAAACTAATAATTATAAAATTTATTAATATTTAAAATTCCTGTTTGCCTTTTTCCTGTTTAATTTTCGGTCTTTCAAGGTCATTTGAAAATTAAATAGGAAAAAGGAAAATGGGAATTTTACATAAATAAAGAAGGTCGCTTTAGTCATAAAACTTTATAAATATTTTACAAATAAATTAGATTTGTACCTAAAATGACCGACTGAACGAGTTCGACCCAAATATAATAAACAAAACGTAGACTTGGATTTAACTCATTCGGTATTTCATTTTTGACACAAACCTCTGATCAAACCTATTTAAATTACATGAGTTTGATAGAATTGTGTCCAATAGTTCTCTTGGAACTAGTTCGTTCAGTTGTACACAAGTCCGGTCAAAAACATCAATGTAAATTAATTAAATTAAATTTGAAACAACTTTTGATTCAAAAGCTCTCAAACTAGCTCAAAATAAATTCAGTGAAGTGCGACTTTGACCCGCGCACGAAGGGTTCCGTACCGACACGAGATATGTAATTATATACGAACTTTAGCCTAACTATATAAAATATAGTTTTTGAATTTTTTTTTGTTTTTTACGTTTTTTTAATTTTTGGGATTTTTTTTATTTAGGCGATTTTTTTTGGTTGTGGCGATTTTTTCGGTTTTTTGATTTTTTTTTTCATTTTGGCAATTTTTTAGTTTTGACACTTTTTGTTCTCGTTTTGGCGATTTTTTGTGTTTTTTTATTTTTTGGCGTTTTTTTCGCTTTGGCGATTTTTTTAATTTTGGCGATTTTCGGTTTTGGCGTTTCTTCATTTTGGTGACTTTTTTCATTTAGGCGCTTTTTTTTAGTTTTGACACCTTTTTTTCTCATTTTGTCGATTTTTTTTCGGTTTTTGGTGCTTCTTCAATTTGGCGATTTTTTTAATTTTCGGAATTTTTTTCACTTTGGCGATTTTTTTTCATTTAAAAATTCTTTTGTTATTGGCGCCTTTTTCGCATTTTGGCGATTTTTTTCAGTTTTTGACGCTTTTTTTTAGCGATTTTTTTATTAAGACGATTTTTTCGAATTTTGCTACTGGAAGAGTTCGATACAAGTCTAGTCGAAGAAGTTCACTAGTTAATGGTTGACATTACACCTGGGTCCAGCCCAATGTTAATGTTTGACACTAGACTTGGGTCAACCTCATTCAACCGGTCGTTTTTGACACAAACCTTTGATCAAACCCATGTTATTTAAATGGATCTGATCATTGGATTGTATCAAATACAATCGACTGAATGAGTTCGACCCAAGTCTATTTGACACAAACCGATGATTAATCAAACCCATTTAAATTACAAGGGTTTGATCATCGGCTTCAATCAAAACTGAACTCGTTCAGTCGTTCATTTTAAATACAACCCTTCAAACAAACCGATTACAGTTCTATTGTACTGTTCCAGTAGCTCGTTTTAGATACAACCCTAAAATCAATCTCATGTAATTTGATTCGATTTGAGTCGAAATCATTCATGTAATTTAAATGAGTTTGATCACAGGTTTGTCTTTCTAAAATCCATGTATGTAATTGAAATGGGTTCGATCATATGCTTATGTCAAAAATGAGCTAGTGAACGAGTTTGACTGAAGCTTAAGTTAAATAACATGAGTTTGATAATACGTTTGTATCTAAAATATAGCTTTCTCCAACTCGTTCAGTCTAGACTTGTATCGAACTCTTTCAGTAGCTCGTTTTTGACACCCATTTAAATTACATGCGTTTGAACGTTGGTTTGTGTCAAAAATAAACTACTGAAATAGTTTGATACAATTCTAGTTCAGTCGTTCATTTTAGACACAAACCTATGATCCCAACCATGTAATTTAAATGGGTTTAATAATAGGTTTGTGGCTAAAATGTACGATTGTAATAGTTGCATACAGTTTTATCTAGTATAAAATTTAGACTGGACTGGAGTGCTCGTTTTTGACACAAACCAATGATGTTTGATCATGTTATTTAAATGAGTTCTATCATTGGTTTGTACCAAAAACTTAACGACTTCGATACAACTCTAGTAAAATTACTAACTGGACAAGTTCGACCCAATTAACTTTTCATTAGCATTCCTTTAGACTACGGTTGAACTAGTGAACGAATTCGACCCAAGTCTACATTCCTTGTAATTAGAGTTGTGCACAACAGCTCTTTCTGAACTAGTTTGAGAGCGTTCGAATCAAAAGTTGTTTTAAAGGCATTTAATTTACATTGATGTTTTTGACTGGGCATGTGTCCAATAGAACGAACTAGTTCAAAAAGAACTGTTGCACACAACTCTACTTGTGTCATCTTTATTCTTAACATTTCTAATTAAATTTCTATTTTATCTTAATTTCAGTTTCAAAGATGAATCATCAATTGAAGCATTTGAGGATGAACATTTTAAACTTTATAATATACAACAGCAACAACAAATACACAAAGAACTACAACAGCAACAGCAACAGCAACAACAACAACAACAACAACAACAACAACGCCATCATCAAGATCACAAGCAACTACCTCAAACAAGAAATAAACGTTTAGAAAAATTAAAAAAACTAAAGTTACGAGAAATACAATCACTTGCATTAGAAGGTGGCGATACTGGTCGTGGCTATTGTTCATGCGATGAACAGTGGACTGGATCAACAACATCATCTGGCTCCTCACCAGCATCCCTGTCGTCACCCACACTATTTTCAAATCCAGCACAGCAGCAACAACAGCCAACAACCGAACCGGAAGCAACCGAATGCCAATTAAATCTACAAAACTCTTTGGGTGAGACATTACTATCATCAACAAGTACTTCGCCAGCATCATCAAAAGGAACATTTTTAATGCAGAAGACAGCATCATTGGAGGCGATAGCATCAGCAACAATAGCGACAATGGCTAACAATAACATTGAGGCGCAAGAAAAGAGTTCCGAGCACGGAAGTGCAACAAATGAAGCGACCGGCGGAAGCGGATACAACAAGACAAACAAACAATGCAGTGGTTCAGTGGCAGTGATGACAACGAGCCTACTAAAACAACACCATCAACAACAACAGCAACTACAACAGCCGCATCAGGAACAACAACAGCAACAGCACAATGAATATGATGAAATAAGCTTGCTGGTGGTGGGGGAAAATATTAATGAGTGTAACAACTTGACCGATTTCAGCAGCAACATAAAAACCATCACACTACGCCGCAACCCCATACAACAGCGTCTGAAACAACAGCATCATGTACGTTTTTCAGATGAAAAAAATTTCTCCGATTAGTTGCAAATAGGAAACGCTGTGTTTCCCCTCTCCTCACTCCCCCTCTCTTTTTTTATCTAAGGCTTTATAACGGAAGCTTTTTAGTTTTTGCAGGTGCTGTAGTATTTTAATATTTCTGACAACAACTATGAATAAACTTTAATTAATATCTATTTTTTTATTATAAACATAAAACAAAACATAAACATAAACATTCTAATGATTCAGATACGAGTGTGTGTGTGTTTGTGTGTGTGGTTCTGTTGTATAATTATCTAGTTGCGAACACTAAAATAAAACATAAAGTTTTCTTTGGTCAAAAGTATTATATGAAAATAAGAAAAGCACACAAAAGAATCGTGTAAAAAAACCAGGACAGAGGAATCTAATTACAATAATTATGAAATAAACATATAATTGTGGCAGCAAAAAGCCATATTAGTTCAAACTTTTATTTGTACATTGCATGTACATTTTTAAAAAACAAAATTATACGAGTTACAAGAAATCATAACAAAAAAATGTAAATTATCAACTGTTTTAGGAAAAAGTTTAGTTTTTTTTACTATCATATTTACTTTTTATGTAAAGTACTTGCTAGAAAAAAGTTTGGAGGTCAAGTAGCAAAATTTGGAATTATGTATTATTATGTCATACAAAAGAAAAAGATCACACTTGTGAAGTCTTTTGTTATTGGACTTTTTAGACTCCTCTTAATGTTCCACATATTTTAGAGAAATTGACGCCTTCAATTCATGCTATTCGAAGCAGGGTGACCAATGACATTTTTCAAAAAGTGGCATCAAATAGGGGACTACACTTAAATTTTTATTTTAATGTATTATTATATACATAATTCACTTTAAAAAAAAGGGGGACAACAATTGGCAGTCGAAAAAATGGTGATTTCCCACTTTAGTCGCTCAAACGGTCACACTGATTTGGAGCTTAATACTAGTAACATAACAAACCATGAATTTCGCCCCATCCTGATAAATTCGTCGTTAATAATTCGCTGTGTAAGTTCTACGACCACGGCTGCCAGATTTGACGATTTATCATCATTTAGACGGTTTTTGGTGCCGGAAATAGCAAAATGACAATTTGACGATTTTTTCCTTAAAATTTACGATTTTTACAAGTCCAAATATGGCAGTTTTTTCATGAAAAATCGACTATTACAACTCATGTTTTACTTACCCCTACTAAAAGATGTTGGTGTAATTTTGCCCAATCTTCATTTTATATTGATATCTGAGTAAATTGATATTCTCAAAAAACACACTCGTAAATCTAAAAAAGCCAAGTTTCTTTTAAAAAAGTTCGCCCATCGAAAGTAACTTAACATAACATAACTTATCAATATTTTTCATAATTGTATCACTGAGAGGATCAAAGCTATAACACTGATGATTTTATATCACAACAACTTTAATTTTTTAATTAATATAAACACTTTTTACTTTACTGATCTTTTATTATGATGAATTAAACAAACATTTGAAAAATACTTGTCAAAACATATAATTCGCGTGTTGTTTAATATTTTGTCACAAATAATTGTTGTGTCAGCTTTTTAAACGAAAATTGTGTAATAAATAAACGTTAAATCTACAGTAACTCACAAAATGACATTTGATATCAAGATGAATTTATCAGGCTTTGAGCACTGATGGTTATGTCACAATGCTGCCAAAATATTAATAAATTGAGAATATACGTGATGATATCAATTTGACATTCATCATGATATAAATTCATCAGGTGTGGAGTTAAAAGAAGACAATGGTTTCAAATTCCCAATAACCGTAATCTACACGAAAATCTGAGAATATTCTCCGAAGACACTACATATCTTAAATCAATCCCTATTCCGCGCCTGTCGACATGAACATGTATTTCGTCTTCTTTAGAAAAACATTTTTTTTAATTACAATTTTTCTAATCATTATTCTTCGTTCAACGTACGTAATCTCTCCTTTTAATTTTTTTTCACGACCCACCTTAGATATATCCATAGTACATGGTTCCCCATTTTCATCTTTAAAGTCAATGTCTTTAAATAATGCAGGCAGTAGGCAAAAAAGAAGCAGCTCAGGAAGAGGAAATACATGTGCATGTCGAGAGGCGCGGTATAGGGTTTGATTTTCGAATTAATTTTATTCATTTATTTTGATTTGTAACACGTTAAAAAATTAATTTTAATTTAGCCGATTTTTCTGACGATTTTTCGAGTATAAAATGACGATTATTTTATAGTTTATCGGGATTTCGACGATTTTTCGATCATTTTATCTGGCAGCACTGTCTACTACAAACTGAGGTGAATTGAGGTGAGCATATGAGTACGAATCAGGGACAGCAATAAGAATTTTTAAACAACTTTCAAAATTTGTGTTTTTTTACTTTAATTGTACTAAAAGATTTTTTCAGTGCAAATTACCTATTTTTATTTCCTTTTTTTTAATAATTATCAATTTTGTTCTGGCTACCGAATCCTTTTCACAAATTTGCTTGTGAGTTGGAATGTTAAAGAATATGGTGGATACATGTGTTTAAGTTTAAATTTAAATATACAAATTAATAACATGTGCTCTAGCATCCGAATTTAGAAGAAAAATAATTTAGAAATGGAAGAGTTCAAATTTTTCGGTTTTCTCAAGACTGTTTTCAAATTACAAGAATATCAGTTTCATTATTCAAAATTTAAAATTCACATATGGGCGATTCCCAGGAGATAATTCAGCGAAATTTTATGAAGAATTTTTTTTTTGTAAATTTAGAAATGTGTAGATTTATGAAACATGAAAATTTTGTTTTAATTTTTTTTTAAATGGTTAAAGTACAAATACGGACGCGACAAGGCGGACGCGACATTTTTTTCCCATGAGAATTAAACGCAGTAACCTTTCTAATATTGATTGAACTTTAATTAAGAAATAATAAAACGATAACAAACGCTTATTTGCTGCTGAAAAAAGTTAATAAATATTGATTGTACGCGACGTATGCGACATTAAGGTATAGGTGGAAGCAACCATAAACAACTTCTCTTATTAAATCTCCCTTCTACTTTTTTGCTGCTAATGCGTAGGTTGTTGTTAGTAAGAAATTTGGAAATTACTAAAAAAGAAAAATAATACAAATTACTTTAAATAATCGCTAAAATAAGATTCAGCAAAGAAAATATATCTTTTAAAAGTCCCATATTTTGCTCAAAAAATTTCACAAATTAAAAACTCTTTTACATTTGTAAAGTATAGAATTTTATGCTTTATTATTTAAAACAAAACAAAAATGTTTGAGCAAAAAAAAAATTTTTTTGGTTGACCTTTTTCTGGAATTACCCGTATGGGCATTTTCTGGGGTCACGAACGTGCGTTTTTACGCTTTTGATGTACAAAAAAATATAGAAAACTAAACTTTTTTCAGCATTTTTCTATGCGATTTGATAGCATTTTGGAAGCTCTATGCTTAGTGCAAAAGATGGATTTCATCGAGTTTAAGTTTTCATATTAATAGTTACAAACATGTGGCTACGAACGTACGCAAAATAAAAGTCAACTTTGACTGACAGTAGTGAAATGTAAAAATCTGCGAAATGGAACAGAATAATGAAAAGTGATTAACTTATTTTAAAAGTGTATAAATGTAGGTCTCAATCCAGTATTTACACAATAAAATATCTCTATTGGTTTTTATTTAATTGGCTTAATTACCGGTTGCGAACGTACGACTCGCGAACGTACGATTTTTCCACATTTTTTTTTTATTATTAAAACCATGCCTCCTTCCCATTTTCGAACTTTTTCTTTTTTCCTCCTTACAACTTTCTCTTCTTACTTGATTGCAATGGAGATATTTTGAAGAAAGAGTGCAAACATAACATATTGTTTGCATGTAAAATAATTAAATATAAAAACGTCTTTAGAAGTGGCTAAAAAAGAAAATATAAAATTTTCCAGCTTCCAGCCCAATTTCCTAAACTAAAACAGCTGAGATATGCTATTAAACCATTCCATTATATAAACACATAAAAACAATAACACACGATGATAATCAACATTTAATTTTTCCCTCCTGGTAGACTATTCTTCGGAAATGCCCATATGCAAACGTTTGAAAAGAACTGCACAGTGAAACTGGGGAAGATTCCTTAAATGTACTAAATTAGTCATTGGTGTACTATTGTACTTGCTGTGTTTGAATAGTGCCAAAAAAAGTACAATTGTACCAACTTTGCCATCCCTGGTATATGAATATGACTTGTTATACTCTGCTCAATTCACTTTGCAAAATTTATAATTTTGTTGTCAAAAAAATGTGTTGAATAATATGAGTTGAAATCTAAGGGATATTCACCTGAGTGGATGAGACCAGCTAATATGAATTCGCCTTGTACACAAATATCAAGGCGAATACAATTCAGGTGGTCTAAACCAGGGTGACCGATGACAAAATGTGGCATCAAAAGGG
Organism: Tachina fera; assembly: GCA_905220375.1. NCBI lineage: Eukaryota > Metazoa > Arthropoda > Insecta > Diptera > Tachinidae > Tachina > Tachina fera. The sequence goes on from LR999963.1 coordinate 187,549,873, forward strand.
GATTTATCAAAAAAAAAGGGGCAAAATTAATATAAAACGAGAAAACTACACTAATTTTTTATTTTTAATATACTTTTATATAATTCACTCTAAAAAAGGGAGACAAAAGGTGGCAAGGCAGTCGAAAAAGTGGCAATTTGCCACTTTAGTCGGTCAAACGGTCACGCTGGTCTAAACTGTTTAGGTGACTGTTTCAGCCGCTTGTGATTAGAATATCCCTTGGAGCAAGTTCATGGGAGCCAAGTGCCGACACGTTAATTATATAAAAACTATACCTCTAAAATAAATTAGCAAGGCCGCGGTGGCCATCATACGCCCCAATATACACATACTCAAACACTAACAGCCTGTTCATATAAGACGTTGACGATGGAAATCTTGACGTTTTTGTAATAGATTAAAGGAAAGTTGTACAAATTTCCTTTAATCTATTACAAAAACGCCTTCATAAACAGGGAGTAACTAAAAAGAACTATTTCAATTTTTACTTGTTTTTCAATTTCCTGTTAACCCTACATTTTATTTCTTTTTAATTTTATTACAAAATAGCTAATACGGTTTAACCGTTTTCTTCTTTTTTTGTTAACAAATGCAAAATGCATTTCATCTAATGTTACCATTTCTTTCAAAACTTCATGGAGAAGTCATTAAAGATGCAGTGCATCATAAACAAAAATACATAAAAAAAATTAAATCATACAACTCTTAGACTGCACCTATTAAACTATATGAACTAATATTAATAATAATAATTATAAATATAATTATAACTTTTTTATAATACTGTAAATAGTACTAGAGTTGTAAGTTTAGAGTTAAGTTGTGAGTTTTTAGTAATTATCAATGTAAAAATTTGATATTAAATGTAGGAAATTCCAAATAATGAAACAAAACAACAAATAATATTTTAAATATGTATTTTTAAAAAAGACAGTGTACTAAAAAAGAATCAAACAAAAAATATCTCAATAAATGTTTCAAGAGAAATACCAACAAGCTAATTTGCTCACAAAGACTCAACATGGGCCATTTTTAAATTAAACAATTTTGTAAATAGTTTTTTTTTAGCTTATAACGAATGGTACTTCCTGATATTATAATTGTATATGCATGTGGTCTATAATTGGTCAATAGTGGTAACATTTTATACACCGAAAAAAATATTTCTCCAATCAACTCATTTAATTGAAAAAAGCACAAATCAATTAAAAATATAATTCTTTCAGTTAAACTGTTATTCCTGCTTTTAATCGATTGAATTTTTAATTAAAAGTTTAATTTATTCAATTACATTTTTAATTGATTATTTGTGTTTGGTTTCTTTTCAAATACTGGTGTTATTTACAGAAAAAGTTTTCTGTGTATTGTATGATTAAATGTAAATAGATAATTTGTAAATTATTATTAAGATTAAAAAAACAGATAAAAAAATATTTATCATGGCAAGAAGAGAGGCAACATCAATGAGATTAAAATTTATTCAACCAAGTCTTTACATACATAGTATATACATATACATATGTATGTATGTATACATAAGATAAAACTTTAATAAAATTTAGCTAATAGCAAAATTGTTTAAAAAAAACTAAACAATGTTCAACCAAAAAAAAAACAGCACACAGAAATTTCAAAGATTTTCTGTCGTATAATAAATAACTGAAATGCAAAGATACATAAAAGTATAGAGGAAATTAATAAATAAAAAAAATAACAATGTTTTTTACTTAAGCTAATTTCTTTTTCAAATGAATGTAAATTTATGTTAAATTTGTTTTTTTATTTTTTATTTTTACATGTTTATCAAGAAAACGTAAATAAATGCTCAATTGTTTTATATTGTCTAAATGATAATCTTTTGCATATACTAGGTAAATGTAGTTAAAGTGAAAAACACATAAGAAAACGTTAAATATATACATAAAATTCATACAGACATACATATATAAAATGTAGAGAAGTAAGTTATATTAATAAAAGTTATAGTTAATAATGAAATTAAAAAAATAATGAAACGAAAAAGATATATAAGAATTGAAATAGTAAAAAATAAAACGAATAACTAAACTAATACATAAAAATAGAGAGTATTTTATTTACATACATATGTATGTATGTAGGTATGGGAAATGCTGCAAGCGTGGCTGGAAGCAAGGCGAATTGATAACAGGTGACCTTAACAGTCCAGATGATTATCAGGTGTTCGAAGCCTAATTGAACTGTTTTGCACCCCGATTGTCAAAATCTCTTCTTTTATCTAATGTTTGTTTACATTTAAAGTGAAAAGTGTATGTGTTTTATAAATATGTATGTATGTATTGGTATATTAGTCAACTGTTTTTGACAGATGGGGTTTTTTAAAGCCAGACGAATTGCATGTTGTTTTTAGTATTGTTGTATTGTTGTAGCGATAAGGTCACCTTATATGAATTCGCCTTGGCTGGAAGTAGAAAAAAGGTGAATAATGATTATCACCACTCTTCTTGAGCTCACATGTTTCAAAAAATTATGGTGAAATACAGCACAATGTATACATGTCTTTGCTAAAAAAAACGCAAACGTGTCTTTGCTAAAAATGTGCGGGTCTTTACTAACTACATTCAAAGGTACTCGTATAACGACGCTTATTTTTGTTGTTTGGAAGAGTTTATCCGGTATAGATGCAATTTTGACAATTTTGATGACGCTTTTCACATGCAGTGTCAGTGTTGCCAGTTTAGCGGATTTGACGCCAAGTTGGAGATTTTTTTCGCAATTGGGGATGAATATTTCCTATTGGGGATATGGGGATTTGTGGGGGCGATAACCAAATTTTTGGGGGATTTTTTGCGGATTTTATTTTTATAACTGATGGTAACAAGAATGATTTTTGAACTTAGAAATATGCGTCTGGCAAGAAGAAGTATCAAGGTAGATTAATCAATAATGAACACTACCAAAAAAAAATAAGTAACAAAATGCAATGTAACTTGTTGGCAGCAGTTCTTAGAAAAAGCACACACTTTAAAAATAATTCAATTTGTTGTGGCAAATGTAATCCTTCTGCTGAAATGTTAAAGCTTTTTAATATACATAAGTACTATGTGCAACAAAGTTTCTGAGGCTGATGAATCAGAAGATTTCGATTCTGAAGTTTTTGAAATGGTAAACTTTGGTTAAAAAAATTTTTATGGTTGTATATATTCAACTATGAAGGCAATCATGAATTACATTCCGCGTGAAATTTGTTCGTGGAACAATTCCAATTAATAGCAAATGATAGGAAAAAAAATTCTGATTGGAAAAGGGAGATATTTCTCGCGGAATTTTATCCATAATTGCCCTGTATGTGTAATTTTTTCTTTAGAAGTTTTATAAGTACTAATTAAATTAATATCAATGTAAACTGTCGATATAAATTAATTTTATTGAATAAATATATTAAGGGTTTTCATGAGACTGTTCAAAAGTCTCGCAAACTGTGCAATTGTGCATTTTTACACTCTCGTAAATAAAATGTAAAAAATTGTATAGAAATTTGTTTACACAAACCTGTTAAGCATTCCCAATAATTTTGACTCGTAAACTTAAGCTGTGCAATTGTGCATTTTGTTAACATCAACTTCTTGCTTTTTTGGACTTCTTTAGGCACTTTTAGACACACACACACACACACTTTTTTATTTTTATATATATATTTTTTAATTAAAAATTGCTTTAAATTTTATTATTTTAGGTTTATTTAATTACTTTTTTGACGTTTGTTTCAAATTTACATAAGCTGTTTACACAAAAGGTTAAAGGGCTTATTATTTTCGTCATTATTTTTTAAATAAAATGAAAAAAATTTTATATTAGTCACAAAAGAAAAAATCAGAATCAAAAAAACTCAATTTGGGGATTATTGGGGATGACAAATCAAATATTGGGGATAAGCTCTAGAAAAAAACTGGCAACACTGTGCCGTGTGCTGTAGGCTTTAGTCTTAAATTTACATTTTAATATCGTATCAATGTTTTATGTTTTTTCTTCTACTTTCCAAAACATTTCAAATCTTAAAAGAATGTTACATTCTTCTTTTGAGAAAAGAGTCTAAGAAAATCTATGTTGAAAAAGTATTTCTTCTTTTTAAGGTACCGATAAAGGCTTCACAATATTATCAGTACGTTATTGCTGTTATTATTGCCGTTTTGTTCACACTATTTGCACATATTATTGCCACTTGATTACTTTATTTCAATTAAAATATGCCCATCTCCTACATCGGATAGTTGATAACATAGTCCCTGTCCAGACTTGAAATTTTTGTTGCAGCAATTCTTGAGTTAAAAGGTGAGAGAGGTGAAAAGATTTGGGAAGGGGTACACAGTTTCACGTGCTCAGCAATTCTTTTTTGTTTTGAAATTTGCACTTTTTAATTTAAATGTATTTGATCTTTAAAAATACAAGATATAACAAAAAGTAAAAGTAAATACTCTAAGCTTTCAACACCAAAAAATTATTATTTGCACAAAATGTGCAAAAATGCAATCAATCTGTTCTTCGTCTGCTCTGTTTTTCCAAATATCATTTCTCCTCTTTCCCTAAATTTTTTTTTACCCCGAAATTAACAACACCTACATAAATTATTATATTTTTTATTTGTTTTATTTCATATTTATGCTCCTTCCCCACCTTATTCGCTAAATTATTGCACTTGTCCTTTATCATCAAGTGTCAAATTACATTTTGTGCTTAATAAACAAACATACACACTCACCTTTAAAGAAATCCATACGAACAGAATGTAGCAGCAAACAAAGGCACAACCAACAACAATGCGAGAACTTTATAATTTTAACAAAAATTTAAACACTTTTTTCATTACCAAATGCTTATTGTACAAAGAAAACTTCATAAAATTTTATTAGTGTGACGGCTCAAATAATCTTTTAACACAATTTTATCTTTTTAGAAGCACTTATATTAATGATTTTTCATGAATTTAACTCTGCAATTAAAACACTAAATAAAGCTGGTATGCAATCGGTCAACAATATTTTTGGCGCAAAAGCTTACAGAGTTGCTTAAAGTAGTATTTTAAGGCTCGGTTGCATTCTTTAGTATTAAAACAGACAGAGTTGTTGTATAAATAATCCGTTAACTTCGGCGTGATTTTTGAAAGTACATGGAATATGATATGGAATTAATACATTAAATGGCTGCTTATTATAAATCAGTACAATATGTATTTTCAAATTATATCTTCTGCTGAATAAAGAAACATACACACTTACCTTTAAGGAAATACATACATATGCACATATGTATGTACGTCGCAGCAAACAAAGGCACAACCAATAATAATGAGAGAACTTTGTACTTTTAACATACATTTAAATACATTTTTCATTACTAAATCATTCTCGTACCAAGAAAACTTTATAACATTTTAATAGTTTGATGGCTTAAATAATCGTTTAACACACTTTTATTTTTGTAAAAGCACTTATATTAATAATTTTTCATGAATTTAACTCTGTAATTAAAACACTAACAAAAACTTGTATGCAACCTGTCAACAAGATATTTCAACAATGCTTTTTGGCGCAAAGGCTTACAGCGTTGCTTAAAGTAGTATTTTAAGGCTCGATTGTATTCTTTAGTATTAACTTAGGGTTTACAGGTGCAAATGTAATTTCGAATAAATTAAACTCTTTCACATACCGTTTACACGTGCCACTATATTGGCATGCTATTTCGAAAAACTCAATACACTCACATTTTTTTACTAATACACTCAAATTTTTCGCAATGGTAGTCCAGTGGCACCAAAATTTGCACAAAAAAACAATTTGCATACGACTGAAAATTTGACATTTGCATGACATTGAATGTCAAAACGAAGAACGTGTTAACCTGTGAAACATTTGATGAGAATTTACTGGCATATTAAAAGTATTTGACCCTGTAAACCGATCGATTTGAAACCGCACGATTTTAGAAAACTTGCTCCGGCAATAGAAATATTTTTTTAGATTTTTTTTAAATTTTTTTATTATATAGATTTCCAATGTCATATCTGAAAAAAATTATCGTGTATGATTTTAAACTCGTCTGCAGGACCATTATAAGTTTTTTGAAAACGAGAAATTTACTCGGATTCGGTTTATGGAACAGGACCGACTATTTTGATTTATTTATTGTATAAAAAAACTCCGAAAATAGCGTTGCGTAATATATGAATGGCCCCTTATTAGTTGCAATCAAAGGTGTAAATACTTGCCTCCAATGACATCGCCATTACTTTGGGATCAAAAGTTTTGCTGGGTCGTTTCGAAAACTTGTAAGTTTTCCCTTACTTACTTTCAAGAAATATCAACAAATATAGTTTTTTCCCGCTCATTTTGTGTTTCACAAGTTTTTTGACTCAGAAAGTTCTCACATTGGTTGCATAAACAAGGCACTGATTTGATAACTTCTCATACAAGTTTTTATTTATTTTTTAATGTACTACATAATAGTTTTTCGTTTTCTGTTTTTAATGTTTTTTATTATTTTTAACCGACTTTACAAAAAGGATGAGGTTAACATCTATTTTTTTGGTGTTACTTCATAACACATTTACATTTTAGACGGATTGTAAAATTTTTTTTGTGTCTGAGAGGGTATAGCTTCGGTCCCATTGTAAAAAAGTGGGCGGGACACGTCCAATTTTTTTTATTTAATTCTATGATATTCTTTTTACTTATTTGATTGCTGCGAAACCTATAAAACAACTTTGGTTCTTGTAATAATTACACAATTGGAAAGTTGAAAAAATGGGCGGGGTTACGCCCATTAAAATTTACTATAGTATTTCACGCACTTCTACTTAACCGATTTTTACGAAACTTACCACACACTTTGAGCTCTAAAATACACAATCTTGCTTTTTTTAAATGGGCGGAGTCACACCCATAAAAATTTTATATTTTATTTTAAGTGATTCTACTTTACCGATTCTTACAAGACTTAACACTCACCCTGAGCTCTGAAAAACACACAATTTGTTTGCATTTAAAAAATGGGCGGAAGGCATGCCCATTAAAATTTAATTTTTTATTTTCTTCTATCAGATCTTTGCATTGAAGTCGGTTTTTTTTTGGCAGAAGGAATTGCATATTTACCTTTACTCAAGAATATAGAAGAAAACATTTAATTAAATAGGATTTTTTTTTTGTTTATAAAAATACAATTTTATTTGAGTATTAAGTATAAACATACATTTTGTGTAATATTTTCAGTAAGAAATTATATTAGAAAAGAAATTAGAAGATAGAAAGTGTATGATGACAAACAATAACAAAACAATTTATATTTTTATTTGCTATTTACACTGAAATTAATATGAACAATTAAGAAAACAAATTCGAATATTACAATAAAATAAATTAACTTTTAGTATAACAATCAAATTTTTAAATAGTAAATTTTTAATGTTATTGTTATAAATTGACATTACAATATTTAAGCGTTAGCTACGGTATTTTATTTAAAATTACAAAAACTATTGTTTTATATATTTATATACATAAATATGTATACAATTGGCCTCAGGAAACGCACACATACATATTTCATATTTACAAAACATGTATGTATGTATGTATGTTATTATTGTTATTATAAGGTTATTCCGAAGAAACAGCAACAATTAAGAAGCCCTCCTCTGTTATTGTTGGGCAATGGGCGATGCTGTGTTAACATTAGCCGTTGTTACTACACCTTTATTCAACTGCTCTGCTGATATAAAAATGATGGCTGCCGAGTTAATACAATAACGTTTGCGTGTAGGTTTAGGTCCATCTTCGAATACATGGCCCATGTGAGCATTACATTTGGCGCAACGTACTTCTGTGCGTATGCGTTCTGGATGTTTAATTAGTAGTAAAATATTACCCCCTTTTAGTTAATAATTTAATTTTTTTTATGTTTTGCAGACAGAGTTTTGAAATTGTTTTTTTTTTACAAATTTGTTTTGCGCAAGTGAGAGAGAGTTTTTTTTGAAAAAGTTTTAATATTAAGACAACAACAGCAGTTTGTCATTTCAGGCATGATTTAAATAAAGTTATTTTTTGTTTAATATGATTATTAATAATTGAAGATTAATATTAGGTTTTGTTTAAATTTAAAAAAAAAATTAAGAACAAATTGCAAAATGATTTAAGGATTTTAATTTTAACATACATTAACAAAAAAGAGAACGAAAAAATTCAGAGTATAAAATGAAAGAAAGTTAAGCAATCAAGGTTAAAAGAGCATCAGACAAATGTGGTCAAGAATGTGAGGAGGGAGAATGGAGAATGGTGAATGGGACGTAAAACATTAAGATACAAAATGAAAACAATAGAATATTTATATGAAAAATATTTGAAGTGAATATTGAGCAAATCGTAGATTAATTTAAATGGCAAGATTTGAAGAAAAAGTGAATCATATTATGAAATAATAATAAATAAAAAAACAGCCAAAAATTATTGTTAAAGAAATTTGAAATGAATTAGAAGTGAATTGAAGTTACATGTTTAATTTTATGTATGTATATATTATGAGATTTAATAATAATGATGATTGAACAGCATTATTGCAGACAATTTTATATTTATGTAATATTAATCATAATTTGGAAGTTTTTTTTACAATTATGTAAGTTTATTATTTAAGCGGTTTAAAAATTAGTTTAAATTTTAAGCCAAAAATATGTGAATAATGCCATGATATATTCATTTTTGTCATATTTTTTTTTTTGCAGTCAAAGATGATTTTGTTTATGCAAGTTTATTTTATTTTGATGTTGTTTTTGTGTCAAAACCCCCAAAAAAACAGGCACATTTATATAAAAAGCAAGAAAAAAGAAATAGAAAATATACGAAAAAAGAATTCATTATTCATATTGTCGTTTATCATTTCTATGTTTTATATGTATGTATGTATGTATGTATGTATGAATGTATGTATGTATATATAAATTATATATGTATGTATGAATACAATTAACTAAAAATGTATGCATGTACATAATACATTAAACATTTAAAATAAATTAGGAATTAGTTAATAACATGGGTTTTAAGAAAAGCGTGAAAATAAGCCATAACTGAAATCAAAATAAGCCAATAAAAAATATTTCGAGTCAAACCGAAATTGTTTCTGCACATCTAACTGAAAGTTGTCAGTTGCAGCATTTTTGAAGCTCCTTTCTCCATCTCGATCTTAAAATAAAAGGGCGATTTTATTTTTACTATATTTATTTAGAGACTAGATCTTATCTGAACCTTTTTTTTTGTTAACATACATTTTAATAAATTCTATTATGTCAGAATTGTTTCCTCTAAGCTTAATCCCGGTTCACACACTTCAACTTTTGTTGATCAGCTCGTAATTCAGCTGTAAGAAAGACGGAGAAAGAAATAGAAATTTCTGTTTTTTTCTTACAGCCGAATTACGAGTGGAGCAAAACAAAAGTTGAAACTTGTGAACCGGGACTTATTTAGACTTTTCTCAAGAAAATATTACGTTAAAAAAGATTATTTGATGTTGTGTAAAGAGCTCCATACATGTGTATGTATGTATATGTATATGTACATATATATGTACATACATTACATACCCTTGTAGGTATGCTAATTTAAATTGCAAGAAAATAATATTAAAAAAAAGTTTTAAACACTTATGTATGTATACATACATATGTATATGAATGACCTTCAATGCTGAGCATGAATGACACCACCAAAATAAAGCGCATAAATAATTATGAATGTGAATAAAATTTTTAAACACCAAAAAAATGGAATGACCCATATTTTTTTTTTTTTTTTTTTTGAGATGAAGTGAAAAATCAAAAATTGTGTTTTATATTTTATGGAATATGAAGATGCGCATGAGAATAAGCATTTAAATGAAATTCTTTTTTATTGCCTAAGAGGTCTTTTTTTTAAACAAACTACAATTTATTAATAATAATAAATTAAACGATTTTTGGGCAAATTTGAAAATTGAATATGTAGACTTATTTTTTATTTTGTTGAATTGTACTAGTAGAGGAGGCATTTGATTTTGCTTGGGAGTTCGATCCACCCTGATTAGTGGTTGACTTTGCAGTAGGCATTTGTTGAGTTTGCGGTTGCGGTACAAAGTCAATTGAGGCAGAATTGATGCAATAACGAAGATATTTCGGTGGCGGACCATCATCAAATACATGACCCATATGAGCACTGCATTTGGAACAACGCACTTCGGTGCGTACCATGCCTAGCATTTTTGAAATGACTACTGTTTAGATAAACACTCATCGAAACATAAAAATTCATTTTTTAACAAAAAAAAAAATTATAACAAAAAAAAAATATGTTTATTTTGTTGAAAAAAAAACAAACAAAACAAATTATAACAATTAAAGATATTTTAAGAAATTGGAAAGTAAAAGAAGAAAAAATTTTCAATATTAGATTCGAAGTTAGTTTATATTTCAAATAGTATGTATATTTAAACAATTAAGGTTAGTAACACAACACGAACGATAACGCACTAGTTAGGATAGTTTTTACTATTAAGGATGGAAACAAACAAGAACGAACGAACACTATTACAAATACAAACTTTTTAAAAAATTATAATTACCATTTTACATTAATAATTTAAATAGTGAGTTTAGACATTTTATTTTATAAATCTTAATATAAGACTAAACAAAAAATTTCACATAAATAAAAAGAAAAGACTAACAACAGGATAGAAATTGCTACACTTTAAGGCTAGAAAAACATTTTGCAAATTATTCAGTCAATTCAAAGTAAGCCTATTATATATATTATATTATATTATGCCGTATTGTGTATTTCAATATTTGTGTACTCGTATAGATTACATGTACATACATATGTACACATGTATGTATATCAGAACCATTAGAATTTTCTAATTTTCATTCCACAAATTAGTAGATGTGTGAAATTTTATTACATTCTGATAACGTTTTTATTGAAATAATAAAACATGCACTAGAAGGTACACGGCTCATACGACACTGCTTTGAATTGGCTAAAATTATTATTTATTTTCTTTTAGTACTTTTAAAGTAGGAAAGTAGATACATATTTTAAATATGTATTGACTATAAACCAAAAATTTAAAGGCAAAACAAAATTGAAATGAAGTATAACTTAAAACTTGTCAAACTTTTAAAAGATATGTAAATATTAACAGTTACAAATAGTATATACAAACTTTTCAAATATGTAGAACATCTGAGTGTGTTACATACCTGGTATACTAGCGTCGCGATGCAAAGTTATTTTTCCCTTATCTAACACATCATTGAAAGCAGGCCAACCGCAACCAGAATCGTATTTTGTATCTGAACTGAACAAATCCTGATGACACACTATGCATTGATAAACACCCTTTTCATAATGTTTGTTGTAACATCCTAAAAAGAAAGAAATGAAAGATATTAGCAAAAATGTATAAATTAGTGTCTATGCCAATTTTCGGAAAACTAGCTAACCATAGGCTCTATGGTAATAGGCCTAGTACAGTTTTTATAGCAAGTTTTTCGAAAATTCACAATTATGATGCATTTAGCCAATTGTTTTAAATTAAATTTATAATAATAATAATACAAGAGACATACTGACCTGTAAAAGGTCTTTCAGTTGCAGCTTCTTGTGTAACTTGATATTGTAAAGGTGTTAAACGTTTTCTTAGTTCTTCCTTGTCCACAGACACTTTTTCTGTTTTATTTTCCATATTATTGTGAGAATCTGGAAAGTAAAAAAATAGCCAACACAATTAAAAAACAACTGCTATGAATGTGATTTGAAATATGTACTGAATAAAAATACTTTAACGTAAAGAGTTTCATGAAAAAAATAAACTAGATATTTATGATATTAAATTATATACTATGCTAAAATCGTAAAAATACATACATATGTAAGTACACGCACACAATCATCAAAAATTTTTATTGATATGATTACATACATACCTAGTGATCTGCAATGAATCGATTTATTATTTTTCTTTTCTATTCATACTGACTCATGAAATTTTAAATATAAATGCGTAGACATCGTTTAAACTCAACTACTCCACGCACACTCACAATAAGATTGTTTTACGAGTACAAGTATAAGTTGAAATAAATATGAATGCGACGTCGACATCATAGTCATACCACCCACTCACACTCATAAATCAACTCAGTTTGATTTCTAATTTCAGGAAAATACTTATATCACTCACGTAGATTCAGCTCACTTAACTCATGCATGTATCTTTATTTAAAAGTTTAGTCATTAAACATTTTGCAAGTAGTATACAATAGTAGGAAAAAAAACGAACAAAAAAGGAAAACAGAGAAGCACATAACTTCATATTGAAAACTTTAATGTTTGTATACGAAGTTCGCATTGTGAATCATACTTATTTATTTTGCATCGTCCATAAACATTGAGTTAAGGAGAGTCGTAATCAACAACGTCATATGTAAATGTTGCCTAAGTATGAGTTCGATGCGCACTTCAAACTTTTGAGTGAATCTGATTCATAGACAATATTTCTATAAGTATGAGTGGGCATTAATACAAGAAATTATAAGTCATTATTCAACTTTACTCATAGCTTATCTCTAGTATGTAAGTACATTCATATAATTGACTACTTTAAACTAGAGGTGCCAATGGGAGGAACCAGTTTTTAAAATTCATAGGAATCAGATTTTGAATGTTCTTAACAAGACCCCGGCATAAAAAGAGACTCCAAAAAAGTCATGAAAATGTAGAGATTGCGATCTGGAAGTAATGAAAATTCCGATCCGATCTAATGATTCTTACATAGGGTTGTCATTGCAAGAAGTTCTCTTTTTCGATGCCTCGTCACCGAATTGGAAGCGATATTAATAAAAATTCCCTTTTTTGTGTTCTATGACAATATTTTCATCTAGGAAAAATCAACTCTCTACTTTTTCAGGAGGTACAACTCTGAAAATATAATTCATATAATTCCGATTAAATGAATTTTTTTTTCGAGAACAAAATCTTCTATTCTAAGCAGATGGCGAGAGTAATAGAATGTGGGGGTAGTATTTCGAATTTTACGGCCGTATGCTCCTATGCTCCTTGTAGGAGTTTAAAAAAGGATTGAAAATTATTAATATTTCGAATTTTAGAAGTCAGCTATTTTGTTTCTAGTTGGTTTATTTTACCTGAAAGCTTGCATATATATATATAATTAATTAAAGATTTTCCCGGTTTTTTTTTCTTCCCATATGATTTTTTCAAAGCGAATTGAGGTGAGGCTGCCTTATGTGTATTGTTTTTTGTTCAAAAAACAACCTTTCTTAAAATTTAACTACGACAACAATACGAAGTACATATACAACATATACATATACAACAATACGAAGTACAAGCATATATGCTTGTGTGAATAATATTAAATAAGCAATGTGAGTACGATCACAGTGGAGATGTGTAAGCATCTAGTAATGAACTTTTTTTTAATATTGACTTATGGTAACTTAAATAAGATATATAAATTTTTTACTCTACTGTATTTAAAAATCTATGAATTATTAGTTGTGGGGGTTTGTAGAGAATTGCTCATATGCAAGTGGAATACATCAAATAAAAATTTTGATAAGTCTTGAGACTGTGGGTTTGCCAAATTGTTATTAAAATCTCCACACATAATAATTGTAATGAGATGGAGATTGTTGTAAGGCAACAGTACGTAATGCAGATATGTTATATTATATTATAAATTCTTTATAAAGAGTGCTATATATCTTTTAAACAAATATTTGACATTTAAAACGCTATTTTATTTAAAAGTTTTTATTTATTTTATATTTTTCAACTTTTTAACAAAATTATCCGCACTGGCAACACTCTTGCACCTCACAAGCAATTTCTATTAAAAATAACATCGCTCCTAAAGGTATGCTTTAAAACTGGGTTGAGTGTATTTCTATGCAGCTGTTGTGAAAAAGATTTTTACCCCCTAGCGTATAGATGTTTACACATCAAAAAGTCATACATACTTGCGGCCTTATTTAAAAAATTTATTAAGGCTTTAAAAAGGTTTTTTAAAACAAATTTCTCTTAAAAATCTTTATAAAGCCTTAATAATTTTTATAAATAAGGCTGTTTAAAAAAACAGTTCCGTTTTCCGACATTTGTGTTAAATCCCGAATATTTTAAAAATTTTTTGTGTACGGGATTTCACGTTTGGCATCACTTTTTATACCCAAAGTCATAAGATAATATTAATTTATGATTATATGAATGTACATACCTACATATGTATATAAATAAATGTATTTAATCTCAAATGTAGACGCAAAGATAAGTCTAAAAAGCGTAAAAACGTATACCACCAAAAAACGATTTTTTTTAAATATAAAAATATTTATGTATATGTATTACATACAAGTGTGCAAATGTTTACGCATGAACAGTTTTTTATTTTACACTGGAAGAAAAATTAGTTGATTTCACCTAAGGTGCATCTAACTATTCCATCTAGTAATTTGTTGTTCTATTTGTTTTTTACGTTTTTTGCTGCTGTTCTGTTCTGTTGTTAGACACAAGTCCATTCAAAAAAGACAATGCAAATAAAATGGGTTTGAAACAATTTTTGATTCGAACGTGATCGAACTAGTTCAAAAAGAGCAACTCTAATTGTTGTACAATAATTCCTCATGCAAGTCAACTGGTATACTTGCACCATGATTTCCCTATATAAAATTTTCCTAAAATAGATTTCAAATACATTTAGTTTTTTATGAATAAAAAATTGTATAGATAAAATTTTAATTTATTTTATAAAATTTATTTATTTACTTACTTCAATTCAAATTGAAAAAAAGCCTTAGAGTCTGAACACAATGTAACGATTTTTTATTGCGGTGCGGATTTCCATACGATTTTGAAGTAAAAAATCCGCAGTCCGGGACGGAATAAAATTAAAATCTATTTTATTTTCATTGCGGACTTTCTTACTCTCTCAATTTTCTCTTGCTGACGTTGCCGTAGTTTTTGAATAATTGGCTGTGTTCACAACATTATTGTAAAAAAACATGATTATGAAGTTCAAACATTTTTGTCATATACTATAAAAGTTTAAAAAACATATCAAATATATCTGCGAATGTATAAAATGTTAATCATTTTTTGTTTTTAGTTACAAAAATGTATGCACAAAAAAATTAATAAAAATTTAAACAAACAATGACAAGTATTGCCGGCGCCGTCTTCCGTTATATTATGTTTATTTTTCTCTCCCGCAACGAAAAATCCCACCGCACCGCAAACATTGTGTTTAGACTCTTAGTAATAAAATAATGCAAACTAATTTGTAAAATGGATTTAAGCAATACTCAATTGCCTTTTAAAATTTCACAAAAAAAAATAAGCAGTTGCGTTCAAACATTATGCGAAAATCATAGAAGCATGACCCCAAATTTATAGATAACTGCAAACACATAAACAATTTCAATTTTGTTTTAACTTACTAATTGCCATTTTACCAATTAATTGGTAATAGTCATTGTAGAGTGAAATTTATCATCACAATATAAAAAAAAAGAAATATTTGATAGCTTTTCACAAAAACTATCGTCGGCAACAAAAAAATGTAGTGAAAACGTGCCCATTTTTTAGAGTTAGCATATTTTGTCGGAAAATAAAAAAACACGATTTTTTTTAAATATATTTATTTAATCAATTTGTGAGATATTTTACTCAATACTATTACTGGATATAAGAATTGAAAATATCGTATACTAAGTATAACATGTGAGAAAGCTGTGTGATTTTTCTCGGGGCCTTACGGTTTTTTGTACGTGCGAGTTTTAAAGCTTTGTTTGCATCACTTAAATTAAAAATGGTTCGGTTCAAAGTTTTAAGAGACCAGAAAAATATTGGAAAAATCTAAATCGGCATAACAAAGATTCTATCTGTGACTATTCTAACCTTTCAACTTCCAGCACAAAGACCTAAAGTTACTAGGTACATGCTTAAAAAATGCAATTGAAGCAAGACTTCAATGGCAATCCTATATGAAGAAGACGTGACATAAATTGCACTAGGGATGTTTTATCGTGTGATTATCTTAAACCTAAAATTTACGCCAATACACCGTTTTTTTTTGGCAGAGTCTACCTGTCTAAGCTTTATTATAAATCTGCAGGAAAGAAAGCCTCTGTCATACCTTTTGAGTGAAACACTAAAAAGATTCAAATTAATTTATGTACCTTATCAATAAGGTATCATATAAGGCATTTACATAGTCTCGAAATCTAGTACTTACAAGATTTCGAGCTTAATCCAGTTGCTTTTTACTAGATTCCCTATACTAGACGAAATGTAGTTATTCAGCAGATTTGTACGAAATCTACTCAAAATCGAATATTTTTATTTATTTTGTGATTTTGTGATTGAACGAAATCGGAACTTTTTAGGTTACAGTTTAAAACAAAATTTTAGACAAAGGATTTTGTCTTGGATACGAAATCTTGAAATTTTTCAAAAAAGTTTAGTGTAAACGATGTAGATTTCGATAAAAATTTCAAATCAAATCTACTAGATTTCGAGACGATGGGTAGTAGTCTTATTATAAAAATTATATGCATTTTATCTCAAATTTTTTTTAAAAAACAAAAAACACATACAGAATATTTACTGATTTTTGCGCTTCTTATGATAAATTAAAAAACTATTTTTTTGAACTTTAGGTCAGTTTATACTAAATTTATTGGTTCAATATTTCGTTAACCTTCGGTAAATTTTTAATGATAAAAAAAAGTAATAAGTTTTATAAATAAGGCTGTTATATTATAATTTTATATACATGGGCATTATTAATGTTAAGTAATATACATATGTGTAAGTTTGGCCTTTTAGGCTTTATATTACTTTAAAGTTTAAAGTAACGAAATAAATAAAATTACTTATTTATTTATTTATAAAACATATTAATGCAAAGTAAATTTGCATAATATGGTGTTGCACAAATATGGGCAGAGTAACGTAGACAATATGCCCAAGATGTTATTAACAGTATTTTAAAAAGTTTTTGTGACTGACTGTACACGACCTATGCCTTCACATAGGAACAGTGATGCCAACCCAAAATATTTCTTAGATGTAGATTCCTAGTGAAAAAGAATTAGTTTCCAACAAATCTTGCTTTAAAAAGAGGTAGATCTACAACACATGTGTTTTAGGGTATTTTGAACAAATTAGAAGAATAATTTTTTACCGAATTCAATTATGTCATCGTTATTTAATTACAGTCTTATTTATAAAAATTATCAAGGCTTTTTAAAAAAAAATTTTATGAAAATTTGTTTTAAAAAACCTTTTTAAAGCCTTAATAAGTTTTTATAATACTTTAAATAAGGCATTTAATTTTTAAATTTTTATTATTCTCATATTTAAAGTATTAAATATTTTCATTAAATAATATCTAATGCTCTTCTCTAGTTGTAGATTGCCCAGAGCTAGCGCTGATATATCGTGTAGCTTTCCTTGCAGAGTATCACTAAAGATTGTTTCTACAAATACTTTTTAACAAATTAACTTTCAACATTCGAACTCCATAGGTATGTATGCAATTTTTTCACAAACTGGCTCATTAAAAGTAACATTTTGGCTTGCAGCAGGTTTTAAATTGTGAAGTCAACACATTGTTGCTTACATACATTGCTAAAATACATTTAAGTTGAACTTCTAGCTTGGTAACTATACTTTAGCATTATTATTGAGAAACTAAAAAAGTGGTAGATTTTTCTCGAAAAGTGGTAGAGTTGAGTGAGATACCCAAAAGAGGTAGATCTACCACAAAAGTGGTAGAGTTTGGCATCGCTGCATAGGAAGTAGGCAACGTGGTTGTTAAAGAAATTCCACAAAATACCGCAAGATTATACGGTAATCCGTGGCAGATCAGTCAACCAGTGCGAGTGAGACGAAAAACTCTCGGTCGAACAACAAACACAAGGCTGACCGCACTTAAAAAATAATTACGATGACGCGAGAGATGTTCTCCAAGTCAGAGCTGCTTAACGAATGATAAATAAAATTAATATTTGGGGTTTTAAAATAAATTTTTAAGTAAAAAGCAAATACTTTTATTCACACTACCCAATGTAAATGCAGTATTAGATTAAAATTTAACTAAATACAATTAGTTCAATAAATATTTTCAATGACACGCCCTATGAACATTTTTTATCAAATAAAAAAAACATTTAAATTGCACAAAGTGGGTGAAGAGCAATTGAAATATATTTTTTTTTAATTTAAGCTTAAGCAATTGTCTCTATTTAAAAGTCTTATAAGTTAATAAGATACAATGTTATGAGATTCCACTTAACAGCACTACAAAAATTAAATCCAATAATTGAATAAACTATTAGAACACAGCCATGAGGAAAAACTGTCACAAAAACCTCTTACAAAATAACAATTGAAATTTTATATTCTTCTTTTACAACCTTGAAATAATAGACACACAAACAAAAAATGGTTTTCAAGGCAATTATACTGAAACGAAATGCAAAGAAAAACTTACCGGATGAAAAATTGCGATACTGCTTAGTAACTATTGGACAAACTGAACTTGGAATTAATGACCTTCCCAAACGGTTTGATATGCTGGAAACACTGGGGTCTATAATAAATTTAATTGCATTGCAAAGAGAAATCGAAATAACACTACGCCGTAGTAAGTAGCCGAAAGGAAACATTTTTGCAGGCTTTAAATACTTTTTAATATTTATGTATACATATGTATATGTATGTAGCTAAGTAAAACCACATTAGCTATTATTTAATTACAATTTATTGTAATAATGATTATCGAACCACTTGAATAAAGGGCACCGATACAGAATATTGAAATTACCAATAACACCACAGTTTAATAGACACAAGGAAACTAAAACGTAATAAGAAAAACAAATATTTTACTTAAATACATACATACAATTTTACTTAAATACACATATGTATGTATGTATATAAATTACATATGCATACATATGTTCATACTCATGTAAAACTTTATAGCTACTACATACTAAAATCTAAAAAAGAACATATAACTCTAGTATTTTATGAATGGAATAATATTCTAGTTAGAATCTACAATATTGTTTTCTTAATTTCTTTGGTAAATTTGATATAATTGGAAAATAAAAGAACGCCGAAGAAAATAGAAAGGAAAATGTCAAAAGAACCTTTACCATGTACACATGTCATATGCACATAGATACATACATACATACACACACATGTACTTGTATGCATGTGTGTACTAAATACCTAAATTATTTTACTAGTTAAAAATCTATAAATATTAGATGTTAATTTTTCGTTAGTTTTCACAAAATGTATTTAATAAGTTTGGAAAAAAAATTATTATATGTAAGTATGTACATATGTATTCACTAGCCGCTCATCATACATTTAATTTTTTCACACAATACAATTGTTTTTCCATATAATTAACTCACTTTTTTATTAATTTTATTTTTCTTATAGTGTAACTTGTCGATTTATTTAAACTAAAGATTTTTTTTTTCGTTCTAATAAGGCAATAATATCTTAAGATTTCCGCACAGTTTCCTTTTTACCATTAAATGTTTCTCACGATTATGCCGATATACTAAAAAAAAAGAAAATTGAGAGAAAACTGTTTATAAGGTGTGTGAGTGAAATTTATGCACGTAGTGGAATGGAAAAATAAGGTAAAAATAGTAAAAAGCGTTGCCACTATTTCAAAGTACAGAATTTGCATAAATGCAATATTATTGTATTAATTTATTCACTTCTTGAAAAATTTATATACTTTGGCCGGCATGCATACTGTATGCTGAATTTTGGGTATATTTGTTGATATTTTATATCATATCAAAATTGTGTTTAAAAGTTTGCGTAGTAATGAATTGAGAATAGAAATGATATTAAAAAAGAATATAGTGGAAACATATCGGTGGCACAAATAGTACTATACTACATTTATCAACTAGCTGGCAGCATGATTGTCATTGTCTATATGGTCAATGAAAATGGAAAAAGAAGTAATAATAATAAAGCTTAAAAACGCTTTAATTTTATTGATTCTGGTGTACTTGCAAGATTGCAGACTATTGTGATAGCATATACGTAACAATTTTTTTAACATCATACAAATATATGTATGTCAATGTTAAGCGAGTTCATTGATAATTAATATAAAATATCCTTTCAATTGATGCGACAGTTTACATTTTTTGTAACGATATAACTGCTACAGCTGTAGCAAGGCCTATTTATTCATTAACTCGGAACAGGTGATTTTTAGTACAAAAATTATAAATATTCCCACTTTTATATATTAAAAATTTCAATAGACATCAACAAATGGATCCTAATTTAAGAAATGTAAGTACTCTTGCCTGATTTTTTAATGCAATCGTTTATTCTTTCTTTTCTTAAATTTCTTTCACAGTTAAAAGATTTTCTAACCTTATACAACAAAGTGACCGAATTATGTTTTCACCGATGTATTGATAATTTTAATGAACGTGATTTGGCTGATCATGAGGTATTATATACATATGTATAAAGATCGGGTTTGTTTTAAAATACACATATAATTGTTTCTTTTAGACAACGTGTGTTAATAGATGTGTGAACAAATTTGCCCAATTCAACCAAAAAATGATGAAAGTTTATGTTGAAATTCAAACAAATATTAATGCTAAACGTGTAGAAGAACTTGAGGCTTTACAAAAGGAGCAACAGCAAAGCAGTTCCAGTACCACCACTGCTTCATCTACCTTTTTGTCATCATCATCAACGTCAAATTTAGCAGCTTAGTGAGCTTTTTAAAGCAGTGTTATTAGCATGAACAGAGTATGCTTAGTTATATTAATAGGTTTGCCAGCCGCAGGTAAAACAACATTCTGCCATTATTTGATGCAAATGGAATCAGTACCTTTTAATATTTTACACATATGTTATGATAATTTAATAAACTTTAATTCGAAAAATCCAACACATTATAAAGAACAACGACAGCATCTTTTAAAATCGTTAAAAGAGTTGGTCTTACAATTTCAAAAGTTCAAAGGTTTGCCAAGAGAATTAAAAGCAATGAAACTTGAATATAAGAACCAGCAGCATAACGATATTATAATATTATGTGATGATAATTACTACTATTGCAGCATGCGGTATAAATTATTTCAGCTAGCCCGAGAAACTAATATAGGATACTGCCAAATATATTTGAATTGTGACCTGAAATTTTGTTTAGAGCGGAATAGTTTAAGAAGTGGACCCGCAAAAGTACCTAATGATGTAATAGTGCAAATGTACAGTCGTTTGGAGTATCCGAAAATTAATGAACATGAATGGGAAAAGGATACCCTAATGTTGCAAAATTTCAACGTGTACGAAAATAATTTTCATGAAATACTGCCTTACATTATACAACATCTGGATAAACCAGTGCATTCTTTACAAGTATTTCTTTCTAGCCCATCACCAACGCCCTCAAAAGTTCACGAACTGGATTTGCTAATGAGAAAACGTATAAAAACGTTAATGAATTCGACACAGGAACAAAACAAGACATTATTAGCTAAAAATTTAAATGGTAAGCGAAAGGAAGCACTTAAAAATTTTCAATTGAATAATGGTAACAAATTGCTTGGGGACTTAGATTTAAATAAATATGTGGATATGTTAACAATATAAGTGTATGTATGTATGTATGTACGTATAGGTAAATGCAGATGTATGTATATGCTCGTATATGTATGTATGTATCGCAAGAAAATACTGAATTAGTTTATTGAATATTTAATTTTTATTGATTACAAATAAACTACATATTATAAACGTTTATATCTAAAATTAATATGCGATTAACACATATACATACGTAGATACATATATAATCAGTAATAACTAATGTTTAAAATTGTATGTAGAGATATTGATAAATAATAAATGAATTTGACTCTTAAATCCGCTATTCTGAACAAATTATCTCATTTTCAGTTATAAACGTTAAAACATTTTGTAAATGTTATTTGGCTTTACAATTCAAACAGTAAATTTATGTGAAAATAAAAAATAGACATTGAGATTTTATTGAAGTAATCATACTAATTCAGATTAAAAATTTCAAAGCACATGTGCAGCCTGTTCCTAAAACTCAGTACGAAATGAAATTTAAGTTTCCAAGATTTCATTAGTGAAATTATTTCAACAATTGTTCCTTATAGTTCATTGTGTACTTCTTAAAATAAAAAAAATAATTTCGAGCGAAAACATGTAGCCATTTATGAATGAAATTAAATATTATTCATTATTAAACAGATTGATTATCAGATTTGACGAGATTTTTTTTAATACAATTTTCCAGAATAGCCACGATTATATAATATATTTAGTAATAAAGTATCTTTCAAATTTGATGTCACACTTATTGGGAATTGAAATTTTTCTTGAAACACTTAAAATTATTATTTTTAATTATATGAATGTAATACTTCATTATGCAGATATATTAATATATTTGAGTATTTATAAGATTATGAGAAAAAAAAGACAGCTTTAAGCTATTTATTTAAAAAATAAATTTTGACTAATACAGTTCAAATTGTTTGAAAATATATAGAAAATTTAATACTAGTGGTAATGAAAAACAATTAAAATATTTTCAATACTTTTTTGAGAAAATTTGTTTAAGTGATAAGTTTAAAATGGCAATGTTTTTATTGAGATTTGGTTATTCAACAGAATTTTTTGGCGAACAATTTTTATCATACCAATTAATTTTCGAAGCAAATACTTCCTCCCTCTCTTGATAATAATATAAAATAATTTCTGTGGTTCTTTTAAGATAACAAAATGCATTGTTTTTTTGGCAGTTTGTAAAAAAATTTCGCACGTTTCAGTTATTTTTTTCTCTAATACAAATAAATTTTCGATTTTCTCCAACTAACTATACCTATGTGATATTAAAATCGGGAAGATCTTGAGAATGTTCCTAAATCTGTTTAGCTGGTATAATTAATTGTTCATATAAAAAGAAAGAAAAATAAAATATTAAAAAAAGTCTTCTTGCATGGTGTCTGTCATGGTTCTTGCATGGTGTCTGTTAAAATTAATGTTGAGCAAGGCAGTATAAAATTCTTACTCTAAATAGTTGTAATGGCTTTTATAGAAAATTATTCTGAACAACACATACATACTTTACTCTCATATTACTCATACTAATTTCACGCAGACCAACGAGATTTTTGCAGTTCGATTTGTCCCTCTAAAGTTTTTGCAAGGTAAATAACAAACAATTGTATCAAAGCAATACCTAATGCTACCCCAGCAATAACATACAAGTTTCTTTCTGCCCATACACGAACAATTTCAATACAACCACTTGTCCATATGCGTTTACTTGCGGCGGCAACTGAGTCTCCTTGTACGCCATAGCCGCACATGATGTTAACTAGTCCTGAACTTATATCGGTGGCATTAATGCAACAGCTATAAGGAACTCCACATTTTTCTACTGATGGTGATGAACAGTTAAAATATTCATTTTTACCTAGAGGAAACATAAATATTAAATCCAAGCAACGATACAATTGCCACAGTAAAACAACAATAAATGGAAAAATATTACTAGTTTACTTACTCCAATCTTGATATCCGACATTGCTTAGTCCACAACACTTAAATTCCTGCTGAGCGAAATCAATAAAATTTTGCAAGTCCGGGTCATCGCGATATGAATGTATTATTTTGTCGGTGAACGTGTCTTCCAAAAATGAGTTCATATTTTGTGGAAAAACAAATCCCATAATGGCTATAGCCATCTCCATCAGGAAAAATAGCAACAAGCACATTGAATAAAACTTAAGCAAGCACGTATTTTCTCGCAGAGCACCTAAGCAGCCAGCAAAACTGACTACAAATATTACGACTCCAGCAATCATCATAACCAACGATATATTCAGTATTACATCGTAAAAACTTTCCAAACGTACCCATCCCGTCGACTCCCATTTATCCATGAAAGCGTACAAGCCGATTGCCAATAATAGCCCACCGAATAGCCAAAATATAAAATTCAACATAAAAATCATGTATTTTACGCATGAACTAACATAAGTGAAATTGTTAGAGATTCTTGGATGCATGTCGCGCATTTCAATACCGCAATAACCACCACCACCTCCGTGATGTCTATAGTTGCTCATGGGTATTTTTCGTAATGGTTTGGAACGTAATTCAATTCTAAATGCTGACTGTGCTTACGCTTTATTTCTATAATGTTACCTTTATTTTGCTGGTGACTAGATAGTTGATGCCTTGCTCGCCTTCTTTTTTCGCTAAATTAAATCCAAAGATATTTAATGTATATTAATAACCACATTTTACTTTTTTATGTGCATAGTACTGCAACACAAAATTAAATTATTCAATACAGTTTTATTCTTAAATGCTGAATTGTAATATATATTTTTTTTTTGGAAAAATACAAGATTTTCTCCTATTCCTATTAGTTGATATTGCTACTTTTCTTTCTTCTTGTTTTTCTTGCAACTGTCAAAAAATGAGTATTTTGAATTTTGTTGGTAAGACATTGGGTACCGATTACCTGTAGACTCGTGCTATGTTTAGAGTACAGATGCTTTGTTCAGAAGTTAATATAGATATCAGACATGATCTTGACATCTTTGAATTTTTTGTAACAATGGAAAAGAACAATTTTCAAAGCGAATTCAGGTGAGTCTGACCAGTATGACCAGTATGAATATGCCTTGGCTGCAGTATACTCAGCTCAATTTGCTTTGAGAAATTTATACTTTAAATGTCAAAAGAATGTACTGAAAAATGTGAGTTGACATCCAAAGTATATTCAAATAACAGGCGGCAAAAATATTCACCTGATCCCTTACCACCATAGACTACTATTCTGTGCTTACCACCACGTAATGTGGATTCGCCTTGCCTTGGCTGCCTTGAAATAATAATATGTTCGCTTTGCCATGATAGTAAATCTGCTGTTATGGTGCCCACACACGAAGGAACACTTCTTGCACGCTACAAATTTTACATATCGTCGGTTGGTTTCTGGTTTGCTGCAGACATAATGTATTTTGAATATTCTGTGCCGCACACCAGAAACCAACCGACGTTATATTTGGTATGAATTCGCCTTGCATACTAGGTGGTTGCAAGGCATCAGGTGACTATTGTAATTTGAATATATTTTCGATGTCAACACATACTTTTTAGTACATTTTTATGACATTTAAAGTATACATATCTCAAAGCGAATCGAGCTGAGTATACCTTATGTGAAATTGCCTTGGTAGTAAATCTGCTGTTATGGTGCCCACACACGAAGGAACACTGCATGCACGCTACTAACTTTATTATGTATTCTACTTATCGCACGATTTGTAGTAACGTCTATATCCTGTATTATCAGTTCAACAATCGTAGTGATAATATAATTTATAGATCTTATCAAAAATTTATACTCATATTACCTTTATATTTAATAGATTTGAAATATACATACGCGCTTATTAGTTACTAATGTTTATTTTTTGCATATAGTGTTAGAAAATACAATTGCACAAATGATCTAATGTTCAAGGTTCGTTTTTTTTTAAATTGATACCCATGCTGCTATCGAGTGTGTGCAAAGGAACACCGTGTTAACAACAAACAAGTGAAAATCTCGATAAGTTAACTAATGATAACAATTTCAAAACTCGCATCGTTTTGCAAATGCTAACAGGAACAGCAGAATTGTTTCTTATTCATTTGATTGCTGTTGGTGGTATTGAAGTTATATCGCAATATGAATATATTGTTTCGTTTTATAATATTCTGTATGGATCCACTGGGAGTTGGACGTCGGTTTTTCATACGACCAGCTTATAACTTGAGTGTAGGAGTATATGGTCGATTGAAAACGAAAACTGACGAAAAAGTTGATACCTTGCGTGAGTTAATTTTACGTTTGGGACTAGTGGCTTTCGCCGTAGTAATAATAATATGGGCAGCTGTCTTTATGTATGCAGCGTTTTACTACTTTTACATGCCAGCTATTTCTCACACACGTCCTGTACATATGCAATTTAAGTGAGTATTGAATTTTAAGATTTGTCTTATGAAAGATCCTTAAATTTGTATACCTTATTCAATCAATGTGTTAAGGACATGTTTAGACACTAGTGCTCCTTGTACGTTCCCTCACGCTCATGTTTCGATTACCAAAAAGCAGCAACTTTTAATGGTTGGACAAGCTTATCGTGTAATTGTGAAAATTGAGATGCCGGAATCGCCACAAAATCTTGATCTTGGCATGTTTATGGTATGTGGGGAAATGCGTGACCATGATTCCGTATTAAGAGGTCATTCCTGCCGTTCTGCCATGATGCGTTATCGTTCTCCATTAATACGCACTATATCTACTTGGACTCTAAGTCCTTTGTTTGTTTTCGGTGTCAGAGAAGAGTTTCAAGAGGTTACAGTCGAAATATTTAATGGCTATCTGGAACAGAAATATCATCCCATAACTGATGTCTACGTTGAAATACAGTCTCAAAAAATTCAATACTATACTGTGTCTTTGCACATCGTTGCTGAATTTACTGGTCTACGTTATGTTATGTACAACTATCCATTTATATCGGCTATAATTGGTAAGTCTAGAACTTTATTAAAGTCATTCTTGATTCTTTATGAATACAATAAACTTATATTTCTTTGTTATGTAAATATATTTTTTTTAGCTATCAGCACAAATTTATTTTTCTTGATGGTTGTATTTTTGCTCAGCTGGTATCACTGGTCCGATGCCACATGGCTTCGTAATCTTAAGAAAAAATACAATCAATTTACCAGCACATTACAAGAATCGGCCAGTCGGGTACTTTTACCATCTAAAAGTTCCATTAATGTACAAGACGATGAAGAAGTTAGAAATCTTGACGGTGAGAAACCAAATGATTCTGATGATATTGAAAATGTAACTGCAACTGTTGCAGCAAGTAAAAAAGAACATACATCTTCGGTTCGAGAAAGAAAGTCTCAAAAGTCTAGTTCATAATTTAAATTTTATACACATATACCGAAAAGGCTGAAAAAGGCTACATTTCACATCACTTAGTATTGTAAGAAGGATTTTTCTAACTTAAATAATAAGTAGTCAAGCTATATGTTTGCATATATTCGTAAGAATATATACATGTACATATGTATATGCAATGACTGAGTAAATACATATACACATGTATATGGCACTTGGTCAGTTATTTTGCACTTTTCTTAGATTTTAAGTTTTGTTTTGTATAAAACTATTATTCTCAGGAAAATAAGATTTAGAAAAACGCTTACTTCTTATGCATTTATTAAACTTATTGTATATGTATTTTCTTTTTATACCTATTAATTAGTTAAGGAAAAATTCAATTTTTATATTTTTAAAAATAAAACTGCAAGTTACATAACAAAAAATATCTTCCAAATTAAATAATTATAGTTTATACATACACACATACATATTTATGTATTTGCATGGCTTTCAAATCGGTGCAACCACATACATACTCACATACGTAAGTATGTGCAGCAACAGTATAAGTATGTCCGTCTATGTATACACACTGACCAATCAATAAAGATTTTGATAAGATTTAATAATAATACATACAAACATATGTACACATGCATAATCTTTTATTTTTTGCATTACAAATTCACTACGCTGCGAATGCTTTTGCCTTCATGCATTAAATCAAAAGCTTCATTAATTTTATTCAAAGCCATAGTATGGGTTATAAATTCATCGACTAATAAATCCTTTTTCATATATTCTTCAACTAGTTTTGGTACATCTCTAGCACTCTTCCAACCGCCAAATGCGGTTCCCTTCCACACACGGCCTACAACAAGTTGAAATGGTCTAGTACTAATTTCCTGACCGGCGGCCGCAACACCAATGATAACTGAAGTGCCCCACCCTTTGTGTGTCGATTCCAAGGCAGCACGCATAGTGTTTACATTGCCAATACACTCGAATGTATAATCGAAACCGCCATCCATTAAATCAATTAAGTAGTTTTGAATAGGGCCTTTATCCTCAATATCTTTAGGATTGATAAAGTCGGTGAAACCGAATTTTTTACCCAATTCAAATTTATCAGGATTAATGTCAATTCCATAAATTTTAGAAGCCCCCGATTTTTTACATCCCATGGCAGTAGCTAGACCAACAGCTCCCAAACCCCAAATAGCACAAGTGCTGCCAGGTTCCACCTATTTGAAAAATGAAGTATATCAAGCACGGCCATTTAATAAATGAACCAACCATTACATTACCTTGGCAGTATTGATGGCTGCACCATAACCAGTAGGTATACCGCAACCCAATAAACATACCTTATCCAATGGAGCTTTTTCATCAATCTATAAATTAGATTTCATAGCGAGTTTTCACCTTTACGCTTGTAATCAAAATTTTTTCTTACCTTGCTCAGAGATATATCAGCGACTACAGTGTATTGTGAAAATGTAGAAGTGCCCATGAAATGATATAACTTTTGACCTTTACAAGTAAATCTTGAAGTTCCATCCGGCATTACACCTTTACCTTGTGTAGTGCGAATTTTTTGACACAAGTTTGTTTTAGAACTCAAACAAAATTTACACTCGTTGCATTGGGGAATGTAAGTAGGAATGACATGATCTCCTTTTTTAAATCTAGTAACACATTCACCTACGCTTTCGACAATACCGGCTCCCTCATGTCCCAAAATTACAGGAAATATACCTTCAGGATCGAAACCACCTAAAGTGTATGCATCTGTGTGGCACACGCCGGTAGCATGTATTTTAATTCGTACTTCATGTGCCTTTGGCGGGGCTACCTCAATCTCCTCGATGACTAAAGGCTTTTTTGCTTCCCAAGCAACGGCAGCTTTACATTTTATAACCTGAAAATTTCCAAATCTAATATTAACAGGTTACTGATAAAAATATTAAATAAATGCAAACTAACCTGACCCTCAGTAGCTGACATTTTTATTACCTACTTACAAAATTTATCCCGCACAGTACAATGAAAGCAAGATTTTTTAATGACAATAACCACCAAGGCATATTAAATGTGCCTTGATAACCACTGTGGAATGGTACAATAACATATACATACAAAGGTACTCACGAAGCGCCAGCTGATATATTTTTATTTGCAAATCTAGGTTATATAAATCGCAGTAATAATATACCGTGCGGCAAACCAGTAACCACCAGATGAAATTTGTATATAAGAACAAACTAACCAACACATGTTTAAAAAATAATTAACTTTAATTTTACTTATTTCACATAACAAAAGTCTAAAATATTAAAGTATTCACTTATTTTTGACATCTTCCCATATTTATTACACAAGCAAAATATCTGTTGGCCTTGTACTCGGCATTTTTTTCGTTGTAGGTGCTGCATATACCCCATTAACGTGGTTGTTGTAGTTTGACTTCGGTTTTTGTATTAGAAATGTTTTTCTTTAATCTAGGACACGATCAGGGCCCAATCAATATATCTTTATTTAAATTTACGACACATTGATTAGCACTTTTTGCAACTAATAAAGAATACTTGTTAGTTCTCAACAACTGTGATAAGTCCGACGTTTTTGCAATGGGTTAACGGCCACCGCAACATTTGTTCTTTAATCTAGGGCCCAATATATTTTTTCTTTTTATTTACATTTACGACAAATAATTTCGCACTTTTTTTAATACGACAACTTATTTGTAGACTTTTAATCTACTTACAACTACATAGTATATGATTAGGTTTATGTATAAGAAATTTTACCAATTATTCGAATATTCCTTTTTATACCTGTAAAGAAAAATGTTTGCTATTTCGTCGGGGTAGTTAGTTACTGGTTTGCCGCAATAATAATGTATCTTAATATTCTGTGCGAAAAACCAGTAACAAGCCGACGATTTGTCTTATTTGAATATTTTTATCTCTACTTTTGAGTAGATTGAGAATTTACTGAAAAATAAATATTAATGTGAAGAGCTAAGTATTGAATTTCATAAGAAAATAGAAGTACATATTGCTCCTATAATGCAACATAGTCATATACTATGTATTTTATCTTGAGTAATAATTTCATAAAAATGCTTGTACATCCATTTATTCAGAAAAAAATTTATCAACATCATTAATGTATGTACGCAAATTTACAACTTTTATACCCGCTTCAGCAATTTTTTTTAGTTATGACTACGTTTCATTATAAGATCGATATGTATCAATACAATTCACATACATTCGTAAGATTAAATGCATAAGACTAATTTTAAACAAAATATTTAAGATGTTGTAGGAGCAGTGGTGGGGCCTCCTGAAGAAGGTGGAATATTAGGTGTGGATAGGGCGGGGCCTGATACATTGGTAGTTATTGGAACAGAGGAATTTGAAGGTGCTGTAGACGGAGCCGAAGGTGTCATCGCATTAGACATGTCTGAAGAAGTTCCTGTAGAAGTACCAGCTCCTGAAGTTGTATCTAAAATCAATAAACAAAAATTTCGATTAAATAATAACTTTGTATTTCTTTTGACCATACCCATAGAAGTTGTATTTTGCCCCACAGTTGGTGTTCCGATTGTTGGAACACCTGCAGGATTTGGTGGATTAGCAGCAGTTGGTCCAACATGGGGTGAAGCATTAGTGGGAACACCTGGTGTCGAAGTACTGGAACCTAATTGTGAACCAACTGGAGGTGCTCCAGTTAAAACGTTGTTTTGAGACACTGCAGAGCCCGTGGTAGAGCCAGTAGCTGCTGTGGATGCAGTTGTACTTGCAGCAGCTCCTGGTACTGCCGTACCACCTTGCCACTGCTGTTCCTGTTGTAGGCGATGATGGGCCTGTTGCCTTGCCCTAAACTCAGCTGCCTTCAGCTGTTCGAGATGAAACTGTTGACGTTCTGTTATAAGTTGTTGTCTTTGATATTCTAAGCCTTCGCGCTCGCGTTCCATAGTGGTTTCTAATTCTTCAAAGTGTCTTAATTTTATTTCAAGTTTCTTCATTTGTGTCTCTACCAACAAAGCCACAAGCGATTTAATTTTGCGCTCTTCTAAAGCTGCTAAGTGTTTAGCTTTAACAGCAGCCGAGGCCAAAGCAGCTGCAGCTGCCGTCTGAACATTTGCCTCATTAAATACTTGTTTATTTAAATCAATTTCCTTTGTCACCCCATCACTTGTGCTTTCACCACACGACTCTTCGGTTTTAATATCTTTAAGATCAAGTCCACTGCCAACTTCAAAAATATATAAAATTTAAATATAAATAAATAAATGAGTATATATGTGTATATGAAACCAAAAATTTATTTATGCAGGAATATATTATTACTTTTGTTTTTATCAGATTCTTTTTCAGATTTTTCTCTGTCGTCTTTTTCTTTAGATTCGTCTTTGGATTTGGAGGGGGAATTGGTAATATCTTTATCTACATGCAGGTCATTTAAAAGAAATAGCAATAATTTAGAAACGAAAAATTTGAAATGACGAGAATTTGAAAATAAGCAAGGAAAGTAATTTTTTGAGGGCATTTTAAGAGAAAAATCTCTGCTTGTTGCCTTCTTTTAAGTACAGTGAAAATCTTACCGTCCTTCTTGGAAAGATCCTTCATTTCTTCATCTGTAGGTCCTGATGGTGGTGCTCCACCCACTGTTGCAGAATGAGGATCTTCGTCTTCCTTTTCAGCACCGGTACCAGCGATGCCACTGTTTGCCAATCCATATGATGGATTGAACTTTCCAGACGCCGAAGCTTTTTCAACATTTTTCATATGATTGTCCATGATTGTAGCGGGCACTTCATCTTTGATTGCTGAAAATTCTTCCATAGCTGCTTTAGCGGCTGCTGCAGCCACCCGAGGATCAACAACAGATGCCAAAAATGCAACTGTAGACATAATAGGATTGCCCGATTTGCTAAATGGTATAGGCTGACAACCTAAAGGACCCAAAAAGCCACCATCATCTTCCAAGTATGGATCTTCAATTGGAAGTGTTAGAAAATGTAATATACATTCATCTTGTGTGCGTGTACCGACATGTTCGCAAACTTTATTCCAATCATCCTTGTGTAGTTCCAAGCCTTCAAGTAAAAGTAACGTTTCTTGATCTGTCCACTCTCTAGACATACTAGCGGCAGTTCTATTTTTCATTGCTGCTGGTTTTTTCGCATACTGGTCCAATTTTAATCCAAACTGACCGGAAGCTGATGGAGCACTTCCGTTTTCTACTGGTTCCGTTTTTATACCTACTGGTGCCTTGTCCAACGAGTCTTCTTTTACATCTTTGCTAGAACCGCCTGTAGGTTTCTTGTCAAGGTCGAGGAGAGATTTAGCAGCAGATGGTTGCTGAGTTTTTTGAGGATTCAAAGACTGTATACCGGAAGGCGTATCAGATAAAATATGAAAATGCGAAGTTGGTGGGGGTCCCATGGGTGTAGGTCGTAACTCTGCATCAATTTGATAATTTATCAAGCCCCATTGTTCCAAAAATGCGTGAACGCGCATAATGGCACAAACATCACCAGCTAAATTTCTTCTACAGGCTGTGCTAGTTAAATATTCGGTAGGATTGAGACGGTAAGTATCAATCATAAAATTTCTGTAAGCCATATAAATCTCTGGCGTCTTCGATTTATTCTTTGAATTAAAAAACTCCGGCATTGCACGTTTTTCAATTACATGTATGGAGTTGTAGTCGAACCAGGCTGAGTAAGAGGGCACTATTATATGATGGGTTTGTTCTGTCACATTATCCTCCATATCTTCCTTAGCTGATGACGAGAATTCTTGAGTATTACTATTTTCACTGGTTTTCCCAGTTTGGGAATTTTCGCCTTCACATGTTGACAAAGCTTGAGTGCCACTACCTCCAGTCATCTCATCATCTAAATCAGTTATAGTGCCACCTAAAATAAAGTTTTATTACTGAAGAATTTAATATACTGAAAACGAAAGTTTTACCTTTGATAGGTAGCATATCATTATCAGCCCTGGATTTGTTAGCAGGAGCCGGACTGGCTGTGGATTGTAAAGAAGAGGTCTTGATAACCTCTTGTAGATTTGTTTCAGAAGGTGGATCATCCATATCACGTGTCAAATCTTCATCTTCTTCATCATTGCGTGATTTCTTATGAAGAACGGCAGGAGAACGTTTACGTTTGACAGATTTAGAAGAACTAGGAGATGGAGAGCGCCTGCGCTTTTGTTTGGCAACTCCCGGTGTTCCGCTACCCATTTTTTTCTTATCATCTACACCACCAGACATTATGTCATCAATTGATAAACGTTGCTTATGCATTTTCTTTTTTCCCAACTCATCTACTTCGTAATCTTCTTCGGACATCCATTCGTTGTATTGTTCAAGATCCAAAATCCACGAAGCGGAAACACGGAAACGTTCGGCTGGAGATTCAGGATTTTCCGGGGTATTATCGGGTAATTCTAAGGAATTGGGCGTCCATGTATCATAAGATTCAGGAAAATAGTACCAATGCATCATTACGCAATTTCCTCGTTTAAAAATTGGACGAGCATATTCATCAGGATGAGGATCAACCACAGGATATATTATATGAGTGGCGTCCTCTTCATCTGATACGATTTCAACTCGTCTTGTTGCTAGAATTTCACGTAGTCGTGTACCCAATTGCTTATCTACTTCAGGACGAATGAATATATACGGGATACGGTAAAGATCGGCTTCGACCAAAGCTTGTTCAATGTCAATCAGTAACGGTATATTTGGATCTTTGCGAGTGGGATTCTTTCCCACGGAAAAATCAAATTTCTTACCCCTTTGCTCAGCGCGAAACCGAAACATTGTGGAAAATATGATGCATAAGCCACCTCCTGGCTTAAAATCTAAGAAACAACGCATCTAAAAATTATAATTTTTGAGATTTTCTTCCAAATTACATTGAATTCACCAATTTTGTATTGGAATTTATAAAATAAATTGATATGTGGAAAATTAAATCACTCACCGGTATCCGAGTTGCAGGGGGTTCCGCCGAATTTTTTCCAAGCTTTGCTTCAACATATTGTAGAAACTGTATCAACAATTGGGACAATGATTCTTTTGTTATAGGCTCGTTACTATTGGCCAAATACTAAATGTATAAAATAATTATTGAAATGTATGTAGCTTGATTACAGAAATACAATTTTATTTTCAAACGCCATTTTTATTTATTTTTTATTTCTTCGCTGTCTGCATAAATTTTTGTTATACTTACTTTTTTACAATTTTTTTGTAGCCATAGACGAATAGTTTCAAAGCCTTGCAAGGACTCCTGCGAATTAAAAAATTCAACGTTTGGGCTTCCGTCTTTTTTAGGCGCTAAAGAACACATTTTTCAATTCAATTTATATAAAACTTTCCGCTTTTCCAATTAATTTTCACACAAAAGCTATATTCTGTGGTAAAAAAAGCACGAATAACAAAACCGACGCACGAATAAATGTCAATTGTCATGAATTGCCAACTTCATATGCCCTAAGAAACTTGGCACAACTTTATGCATGGTATAGACGTTGCTTAATATTATACTAAAGGTAGAGGTCCATAGCAAGGCCTATTTATCAGCTCAATGCAATCGTCCTGATGATATTCTGTGTTTTCGTGTTTAAACTGTCAAAAGTCACTTGCACCATACAGATTAGTTCATGTTTGTGTGTGTTTCTGCAGTGCATGTAACTCAACGTGAACAAAGTATAGAATGAAACAAAAGGATGAAACGCGTGTAAAGCATATCGCGCAAAAAGCCAGTGATGGACCTCTACCTTAATCGTAGTATGAGCTGCATATAGTACGATTTTAGTGCCCATTTTTTCAGTTGGTTATCAAATTATAATTATCTTTAAGCTCTAATTAAATACGAAATTGTGTTTTTGAGTGCATAATTAAATAATATTGGTTATGTTAAGCAGCTGTTCTTTGTTGTTTCAACGTAATTTAATAAGAACCTTAATTAACCACTGAAAAAAAGAAATCTTATTTAATTACATTTAAATTTTAAATACAAAATTAGCTAATTACGTACTTAATTATTAAGTGAAAAACTAGAGGTAAGATATACGTTGCCACTTTGACGTAATTTACACTGTATAGGTAATAGGAAGTTAGAAGTTTGCAGGGCAAAACAAAAGGCACGAAATGAAAATTCGAGAAGATTTATGACATTTCGTTTTGCCTCTTCCGTACTCACAGCATTAAACGTGTAAATGCAGAAAAGGCATAAATGTAAATGTGCGTGACTTTTCATAGGAGGCTTAAATTTTTTTTTCAATACAAGGCAGGCTATAGAGGCACTGTGAAATGGCTCTTTGTGACGATGCTACAAATAATACTGTCAGTTGTAAGAAAAATGTTAACGGTCATACACATGCGGCTATATCACAAAGTGAATTTTAAAAATGAGTCTCAAAAGAGGTTTACACTATGAAATTTTTCTTTCAGATGGTACGAGTTTGTTGATGGAGAGGAGTTCTAAGACAATTTCAGAAAGAAAAGTTACCTAGTGTGAACCGTGACATACACAATACCAAGGAGTTTATTCAGGTACCAACACAACTCTAGCTGGTTTATGTGTGCAAGACAGATACATATAAAAATTTGTATAGAGTGTGTGATATTAAAAATTTTTACACCATCTTGTTTGTTCCTAGATTCCAGCTTACATTTGAGACATTTCTGGCCAGACATTTTTATATATATTTTTCATATGAAGCAACAATAATAAATTGCGAAAAGTAGTAAAGAGAAACAAAAAATGTCCGATACAGGAGTAGTGCACTACACAAGTCTGTCTGTCTTTCAATTCCCCAAATGTAAAAGGGCACTAACGAAAAAATGTGTTTTTGCTGTTGTAACATTGTTGTAGGACTGGTGGTACCTGATCATTTGTACCACCATTTGTACTAAATATTAGAGCTGCCATTTCTAAAGTAGTATATTTATAAGTCTGGTATACCTTCAGAAGTGCTACCAAGTCTGGCTAAATATTTTCAGCTAATTTTCATTTATTAAACATTTTTAAGCTACTTGTGAGCATTTTATGTATTAAAATGTATTACAGTAACAAAATCTACTGATTTATTTATCCATAAGTTGCAGTGCAACCATTTTTATTCATACAGCTAAAAACGCAACCATTTTTTACAGTCTGGCATCACTAATATTTGCCTTAAATTGACGTACATTCAAGACCTGGCTGTCAGTATAAATTTGAGAAGAAACGCGATGGCTGCTTTCCCTGGGAAAATAAAAAATTCTAAGATATTTAAGAAAATTCCAAGCAAGTTAAATCGCCGTGTTAAACCTTATGTGAAATTGAAATAAGCCCAATAAAATTATGTACATCTATGAAGAGGCATAGCAGATACGACTATTCTATGTTTTTTTTGTGATCTAATTTGCATATAACGTAGAAAGTGAATGTGGAAAAATCAATTTGTTGGCAAAAATAACAACTATATATATATTGCAAAGCTGTCAAAAGTTTACAATCAATACAAGCAAGTAAATTAATTGTTAAAAAATCGATAATTCCTTATCATAAAAATTGAGTGCAAGTTTATTTTAATTTTGAGAAAAATGTATTCAAACAATTGCATTCTTTATAGTTTCAAGCACACCAACACATACACTGACGCATACATCATAAAAGCATTTAGAAGTGAGCAGTTGCTGAGCAGCTCCTATTGGCAGAGCTCTTTCCGCATATCAATTCATTTTCTCAAAGAGGTAAGGCAAATTTAAAAGAAAATTCTTAATAAAGATTTTATGTTGTAAAATACATCTTGGATGGAAGAGGAATTAAAATTTATTTTAAAGTTCTAATTAAGACTGTAGTTATGTATGTGTATTACGAGAGAGATACCAGTGGTCGTTTTCTCAAAATTTAAAAGTGTTGTAATATAAGTAAAACATTTGTGAACATTTATTATTTTCAAATAAAAAACATATTTTCACAAAAAATTTACCTGTATTGCAACATTTGTAAGTTTTGAGAAACAGGCCCAGATCATTATTGCAGAGCTGTCGTAGACAGCAATAAATGATAAGAAAATAACTTTTATAGTGACAGCATCTATCGTCAAATGCTCCGGAATTATTAGTACCTACATATGTATGTATGTATACAATTCAAATTGCATATGCATACATACATATACATTTGAATTGTATGTATGTAAATCTTCATTACCTATTTTATTTTAAATATTTTTCTTTAAAATGAATTTCCACTTAGGACCATAATTAAATGTCTATACTGGTACATTTCATTTCGATGTTTGGATTTAAACTGTACATACCTATTTGAATTCTGAATTAAAGGAAAAATTCTACTAAAATAATAAATAAAGAGCTTTGCTTCAATATTATTTTATAGTAGAATTTTTCCTTTAATTGAGAATTTAAATACATACATTTTAAATCCAAACATCGAAATGAAATATACCAGTTATGATGGTCCTAAGTTGAAATTTATTTTAAAGAAAAAGATTTAAAATGAAATATGGGCATTTCCTGGGGTTACGAACGTACGTTCATACGCTTTTGATGTACAAAAAATATAGAAAACAAAACAAACATGTGGCTACGAACGTACGCAAAATAGAAGTTAACTTTGGATGACAGTAGTGAAATGTAAAAATCTGCGAAATGGAACAATAATGAAAAGTTATTAATTCATTTTAAAAGTGTATTAATTTAGGTCTCTATCAAGTATTTAAAGAATAAAATATCTCTACTGGTTTTTGTTTAATTGGCTTAATTGCCGGTTGCGAACGTACGGGTCGCGAACGTACGATTTTTCCACATTTTTTTTTATTATTATCACCATGCCTCCTTCCCACTTTCGAACTTTTTTTGTTCTCCTTACACTTTTCTCTTCTTACTATTTGGTAATAGAGAGATTTTGAAGAAAGAGTGCAAGCATAACATATTTTATGCATGTAAAATAATTATACTTATGTGTATAAAAATGTCTTTACAAGTAGCTTAAAAAGAAAATATAAAATTTTCCAGCTTCCAGCCCAATTTCCCCAACTAAAACAGCTGAGATATGCTATTAAACCATTCCATTACATAAACATAGACTTTTTTATATATATAAACAATAAAGCACGAAGATAATCAACATTTAATTTTTCCATCCTGGTAGACCATTGGGGGGAAAATGACGATATGTAATGTAGATTTACATATCGTCGGCTTAGAGTGTAAACCTGCTAAATCCACTTTTTATAACATATAACATTTTAATGTCATTCGAAAGAGAAAGAGACGCCACATCGACTGGGTAAAATATTTATTCTGATTTGAAACTATAACAGAGATGGACGAAAAATTTCGATAATTCGAAATATCAATTTTTGAGAAAATAAATTTCGATATATGTATATATATCGCCGATATTTCAAAAACCGATATATCGATACATCGATTCTTATTTACGAGTGTCGGCTATTGATAATTATTGGAGCTCTATAAATTTTAACTGTACGAGAAATTTCGTATTAACCACCAAGCTGCATTTATAAAATGACCCCGCTAAGCCACGTGGACTTTATTTGTTAACTAAGCTAAATATATATAACATTGGTATGCGTGGGTATAAAGGCGACCAAAAATATATGTACATATATTTTTAACAAAATATACATATTTTTAGAATATGTACATACATATACATATGTACACATACATATGTATTTTGACGTTTATAAATAACATGTACATATGTATATACATCTAAATTATAAATTCATGTAACATATTTGTGCACATCGAGCCATAACCGCCAAAAAAGCTTAACCGACACATTTTTCATACTTCGTTTTATAACGAAAATCGATTATTTACTATCGCAAATGATCGTTTTTGGGTAAATAATTAAGTTCGAAAATTACGTCGAATAAACTTTTTTGGCGGTTATAGCACGATATGAATACATTAAGTTATTTCAACATATAGAGTAGAGATGGGCAAATGAAGAAAATGTATCGATATATAACATATCGATATTTTTTAAGAGTATCGATATACATATATATATTTTTTAAATATCGATTATTCGATATATTTTGAATTCAATTCGTCGGGTGGCTATTGGTTTGCCGCAGTAATAATGTATTCTTAATATACTGTGCTTGAAGTGAGTTAGGAGGTTTACACTCTAAAGCCTAAATCCAACTATGGGCACAATGTCCCGATTTTCGTCGGCTTAGATATAAGACATACCTTTCAGCTAAATTTAGAGTTTTATATGTATGTATGTATGTAAATATTCGGCCATGGTCTGTGAACCATTTCGTTCTGAAATCGCAAATGGAAAACAGTGTTCGTTTTATCGGATAATTTAGTGCATTCACAGGAGATTAATAGCTAAGGTTCAGAGATGTGGCTCGATGGGTATCACAGGTGCTCAGAGGAGCACACCTCAGGCTGCCTTGGACGTCATTCTTCATCTACTTCATATAGAGGACTTCGTGGTGGGAACGGCGACTTGAATTGTCCTTAGACTCGAAGAAACAGGCTTGGTGAGGACAGGAATAACAATTCACACATCAATCTTAAATGAGATAAGTTTTAGTGATAAGGGATCCGTTACGCCTGGTTATACGGACTGTAAGGTCGCTGAAATTGATTTTAGTAGAACACCCTCACTGGTAATATGGTAATATTGAGTCAAATCTGATAAGCTATGTATATGAGGGTAGTGAGCAGATGTTTGCATGAAAGCATTACTGATATCGGGAAGTGTAAACTAGAGGACATCAGGGGCTTCATCATGCTACAAATTTGGGTGGGGAGCGGGTAAATATTATTTTTTTTGGGCAACAGAAGATAATCACAATGGACCTAATGCATTTGAAATTCAGTTCGGATAAAATATCTCAAGCATATGAAATAACAAGCTGCAATAAGTGGTTTTTAGTTGAATTCAAATCGAAATGTTTTTCGGAACATGACCTATAATTTGGATTAGTTTGAAAAGCGGTTTATTTAATTTTTTATACTTACTAAGAACACTACGACATTCAGAGAAAAATTTAACTAAAATACATATGTACGTGTGTATGTATGTACATATATATCTTACTCCTATGTGTTGAAATTTACAAATACCTGCATACTCTTATCTATGGAACATTATATTGTGTTTACTTTGAACATTTTTTCAGATATTGTTTTGTTAGTTTTTTTATGGTTAATACTTTTAAACAACACACATAATTATTTCATAAATTTATGTCTCGTTGCTTGAGTAAAAAAATTAAAATAAATGAGTAAATAATATTTTTAAGTAAATAAAAATAAAAAATGGCCTTTCATCACGAATTGGAGCTAAACAAAAACTTACGGCTATTTGTCGTCATAGCAGTTAATAAACGAACGAATTTTCACTAAAAGCAGTCAAGATTTTGCGCAATTAAGCTAACATAATTAAAATAGAAACGTAACATAATAAAAATAGAAACGTAAACTTTGAATAGAAATGGAGGAGGTATATTTATTGTATGGCATACAAGTGAGGCAACGTTGTTCGTAAAATTCTTAATTTTTGTTTGAATTCAATTTTAATTGTCTGCAGTTTATATATTTTTCTGGCTTAAAACTTTGGGTTGAATTTTAGATGCAGTAAGCTGTATTTTTCTTATTCTTTTTTGCTGAGAATATTTTTTTAACACCGGAAAGCCTAATTTCAGATTTTTAGCCTCGTTGTCATTTTATTAGCAATTTTTTGGTTATGTAGCCTGGTAATATTCTAATTACGATAAATTAAGGAATTGATACTTCCCCCATACAAAATTAATAAAGTAAGTAAGTAAGTAGTAAATCTTCTTTATTATAAATCAATGAATTGTTATGGTATGAATTTAATTTAATGAACAATTATTATTTAGTACCTAAGGTATTTTTAACTGTTATGTAATATTATATAATTGGCCTTAAAGGCTTTGTATTACATATTTTCTTGTAAATAAATAAATAAATAAATAAATAAATTACAATCAGGGCTATCATGAATAAAATTCCACGTGAAAATTTTTCCA
The DNA here is from genome assembly GCA_905220375.1 of Tachina fera. NCBI lineage: Eukaryota > Metazoa > Arthropoda > Insecta > Diptera > Tachinidae > Tachina > Tachina fera. The sequence goes on from LR999963.1 coordinate 187,591,065, forward strand.
CTTTCCAATTATAATTTTTTGTTTTCCCTATTATTTATTTATTTCATTATTCAAAGTAATATAAAGCTTAAAAGGCCAAATTTACACATATATTACTTAGTATTAACAATGCCCATGTATCTAAAATTGAGATAGATTAATTATAAAAATATAAAAAAATATATAAATGTTCATTATAAAAATAAAAATTTTTAATTATAAAAAGGAATCTTATATTGGTCCCCCAACTATAGTGTTCAACAAAAATAATTACTATCAATAGAATCTAGAAAGGAAGTAAATATATTGATAGTCCAGATCAAAAGCAATACCCAGCAAAAAAAGTGATGAAAAAAAATAGAAAAAGCACCACAACTACTAATACGAAGCACTTCAAACTACGAGCAAAAAGTAGTGAATTTTACATTAGCGTGTCATTGGAGCGAAGTGGTCTTTTTTTGCCAACCCGTGAGCGCATAATATTTACTTTTTAATTGCTATAAAAACTTTAAAATAAGGTGTGATTTTTATTGGTGAAGTAAATCCAATATATTTGACATTTAGGATGTGGTTATTAACCACTTTTCCAAAGCACTTAAATCAATGTTTTAGGATGTGGTACTTATTCACTTGTTTTTTAGCCCACTTGGAAAGCCATTTAATTCCTAAAAGTATTCTGCTAATTAAAATAATTGTCTCACAAGAAATAAGAAGGGAAACCTATTCTATTTTCTGTTCGTTTTTGAAGTTGAACAATTTGTACTTTTAAGCATTTAAATCAATCAGCCAATTTTATTAGCTTAAGGGCTTGCTGCAGTTTGAAGTGCTTCGTATCAGTAGTTGTGGTGCTTTTTCTACTTTTTTCATCACTTTTTTATTGGGTTTTTATTTCATAGGATAATAATATTAAAATAGGTGATTTATTATTACTTTAGATATGTGATCAAAAATAACTTCTTTAAGCCAGAATAAAATGTATAACCTATTTTAGAAGTAATTAAGAAGTGCTTTCTAAAGAAGTACTCATTTTATTTTTTGCTGGGTACTAGTAAGATAAGTCAATTAAGTTAAAATTAACTCAATAAAGTAGGTTAAATTAAGATTAGCTCAATAAAGTAGGTAAACTATTACTTGCTTTTAGTTTGAAATAATTCCACGGAAAAATTTCTCGTGGAATTTTATTCACGATAGCCCTGAATATACCGATGGCTTAATATAAAAAGGGCGTATCTCATTCTTTTTTGAAATCGTGCTCTTAATGCTTTCTGGTAGCCAATGTATAATTAAATCCTCCTTCAAGAACGCAGTAAGTAACAATTAAAAATTTGCCATTTATTTAATAATAAAAAAATTATGCTTGCATGTAAATGCTTTAGTTTTTATTCAGCCTTTTACTTCTCCTCTAAAAAATCTATTATATTAAGCCATAGATATGTATTTACTCGTATATTAACAGTAATTATTATCATACTTTATAAAATAATTATTTTTTAATGAATTTCACATTATTCATTTAAACTTTTCTAAAATTTTTACACTTTTCATTTGCTTACCTTTTCATTTGTTTACAAATTTCTGCAGTAAAAATTTGCAAAATACTCAAGCAAGAACTGTCACTTTACTCTCTCGATTTGCGTGAACGAACGAAATTTAGTAAAATGCAGTAAAGTTCAATAAAAATTTGGGTACGCGAACGCAATTATTATAAACAATTAAATAATGGGCTTAATTACGAGTGTCGTATTTTGATTACAGCGATTTTTTACTAGATTAAAGAATGTTCTTTATGTAGTCTAGTAAAGAAAAAATGTTGCAATGTTCTTTATTTAGTCTAGTAACAAAATATTTGTACTCGAAGTCAAAATATGACTTCGGATTAAGTGTTAGGGGCTAGGTTGTGTTAGGATGGTAGGTTTCTGAGAAGAGAAAGTAAGTTTTCAGATCACTTGGGTCCAAGTATCAGGTCCATTTGTGTTACCTGACAGAAAGGTACATACATATATATATTGCAATTGTAGATGGTGACGTTATAGATATGTATATACGAGTAGATAGAAAAGAGAAAAGTTTAACTATGATTCTAATGGCCAGTCCCACGATGTCACCAGAAATCTATCGATCGACAAGTTGTATTGCAAACAACAATTATCTCAATACAATAAAGAATTGATCACACCTCACTCGTCAAAATCGTAGAATTTAAAAATTGAAATATCATATTATCGCTTGAACAATTTTATAAATTTTTTGCTCTCTATTGTAAAAGTTATAACATACACGTTAGTACATGCTCGTGTATTGTACATATTGCGTAAAATGTGAAATATTTACGTTATTGTTTTTATACTATTATTAAAAAGCAAGTAATAATATTTTGAATCTTGAAGATAACGCTTTATAATTTGTATATTTTAACTTTTTACAATTTAAGATAAGTTTTCGTTGCGGTAAACATTTAATTTAATTTTGGATCTACTTTGATTAGAAAGTTCCTCTTCAACTGTGGTCGGTCTACACCTTCGTGGAGGAAGCTTGCTGGAATCACAGATTATTTGCTCTAGTAAAATATTTTATATATTTTTTTATTGCGATAACAGCAAACAAAACACGGTACAGTTAACCGGCGCCAACCACTAAACCAATAAAAGAAAATGAGACTCAAAACTCTCAAAGACCTACATATAAATAATTGAGAACAACGCCAGATTTTTACTCGCTTTACTATTGAAACGTTTTATTTGCATTTCTTCCTTTGCAACATGAATAATAGATTCTGAAAAGTCATACATACATACATACATAGTATGTTTATATGCATGTTTGTATATAAAAAATGTATACATATGTGTGTACATACACCCACTTACTGCAATACTGTCATAACTCAAAGTATTCGTTTTCAATAATGCATAATAATATGGCATTTGGTACTCGCATTTTATCTTGTGTAAAAATTTAATTTAGTAAATACCTTGTACTGCTATCTCCTGATGTGTGTGAAGATAAATTTAAATTTAACTAGCAGAGACAAAAACCACAAAATTGTACAGCCCTCATTTTGCAGTTAACAGAGCACTGTTAAGCACTTAACAAGTCCTAGTACAATAAAGGAACATTGTTTCATATGTATCTGTAACCATTTTGGGACTTTGAAAAAATTAATTTTTAAAAAGTCATATTACTGGAGAAGATTATTTGTCATTGTGGGAAATAGGAGATGAGTACATATACCCTACTATATAGAAATGGTGCTCCTGATGGCTAGTTAAAGAGCAAATTAATTGGCATATCTGTAACTATTTTGGGACTTTGGAAAAATAAATTTTAAAAAAGTCACAATGACCAATTTTCGTTCCCCAATAGGACCTTTTTTAAAATTAAGTTTCTGTGTTATTGATATATCTGTTATATATTCCATTAGTATAATTTCATTATTCAGATCTCGTACCATATTTTCCATTAATTTTTGGGTATATAGCATCAGTTCCTGTTCCTGGATTTCGCCACCGAATCAATGTTCCTTTATTGTACTAGGACTGTTAACTGCTCTGTTAACTGCAAAATGAGCTCTGTCAAATTTTTTGGTTTTTGTCTCTGCTAGTTAAATTTAAATTTATCTTCACACAATTTATCTCCTGAGGGAAAAATATTTTTTCATGTCTTCGAGCTTTCTGCTAAACTATTTTTTTTCGACTTGTGACACTATTGAAATAAATAAGCGATATGTGGGTACGTATGTACATTAGGGTCATAACTTTTTAACATATTCTGAAAAAATAAAAATTCGCATACTATATAATCGAATAGGCCATTAAAAATTATGAAGGAGAGTACTCTTTTACTTTTATTTTATTTATTTATTTATTTATTTCAATCCGATACATAGGAAGCCAAAAGGCCAATTATACATGTATCTATAGAATTATATTAATAGTTTTTTTTGTATGCAATGAGATAGCTTTGGAAATTGGTTAAATAAAATGGAAAACAACAACAAAACTGCATAAAGGTAAATTTCTTTTTGTTTATCATACAATTTACCGTTTTTTAAATAGAGAAAAGAGCGTTAAGATTCTAAATTTTCAATTCTTCGACGCGTTTTTAGGAATAGCTAACATAACTTCTGATTTATAGTGCTTTTAAATATCTTTAAAATAAGTGTATTAGTGATCAAAAAAATCCAAAATCTGGGAGAAGCAATTAACCAGATTCCAAAATAGTTTATCAATGTCTCGAATGATTCCCAATATAGAGAACCAATGAGACCAATTGAACAAGCTTAAAATATACATGAAATTTTTATTCTACGTTAATAATTAAAGAATGCTATAATATTGTTTTCTGTTTTCTAATTAATATGGTTATAACCAATATATGTATATGAAGTTAAATAACTTATGATATGAAATAAAATAACTTGTTAATTTTTTATTGATTTAGGAAATGAGTATGATGCGTGAAATTTTTCCAGAGGAACAATTCCAACTAATAGCAAATAATAGGCAAAACAAAAAATTCTAATTGGAAAAGGGAGAAATTTAACGCGGAATTTTATTCATGATAGCCCTGAATAAATAAGATAATGCTTTTAACTAATAACCGAAGAAACCGGGTTTAATCCGTGTATCCAACATCCATTAAAAAATAACAACACCAATAAAATAATAAAAATAACAATACCGACTTCAGCAGGTACTTAATTCTAATGTAACATCAGAGCGGCCTCATTCGTCGGTATTGTTTAGCAGAATCATCGGGGAAGTAAAACAATAAATAAAATGGCTACTAAATAAAGCTTAAAAAAATTTAATACGCCTCACTTAACACCAGGGGCGCTGCAAAACTGCATTATTAAAACCGTGTAAAAAGCAGAGTTGTAAAAGAATGAAGCTTTTGTCTGTCTTCACCGTCTGTCTTCTCTATTACTATCGCTTTCCTAGAGAAGGTAACACCTATTAATAGTTGTAGGAATTCATTGCCTGAGTGTTACTTGTCTTTATAAAAAAAAATAAACAAAACATCATTGCCTAACCTCGTGGTACTATGCGAAAAATTTGGTTATGCCCTAATGTACATATCAACATAGGTATAATAACTAGAACACGTCTGCACTTGAAATAGTTTGGAAAAATTTGATTCCGTTGTAGTTATTAACAGTTATGAAAAGTTATTATTTTAAAACTTTTAATTATTTTATTATTTTATTTCATTTCTACAAACATCAAGCAAAAACGGTTTCATAAAAAAATATGCTCTTCTACTGCAACAGTGTCGCCGAAAATTTAAGAGCACTTTTGTTTGTTAAGTTATTTATATTTTTACAGTTATTTATTTTTTGTAGGTGCTAACGAACGAGTTCATCCCTACAATTTAACATTAAAAATATTATCCGCAGATTTTTAATGTCAAATTATATGGAGGAACTTGTAGTTTTAAACACAATATTAAATTATAAAAAACAGCTTTATTTTAGTTCCTTTGTAATGTCTTCGCAGCCATGAAAAAAATATAATATACCACGAATGGATAAACTGGATAAACAAATACATATGTACATACTTAGTATAATGTAAATGGATTGAATTATGAGGTTAATAGAAATTTTGTTTTATTTGATAGTAGGAGTGATATAAATCTTTAGAAAATATTTGGTGATTTTTCACAAAATTTTCTTTTAAACTTCTTTAATAATACTTCATCAAATATATACAGACATATGTACATAAATATGGTGCGTATAAGAAATTTTGAGATGAAATAGTCTTTGTTGTTGTAATACTAAAAAGTAAACGTAGTACTCAAAAACAAGAGCGGAATATATACCCTTAGTCACAAAACTCTACATACGATTTAAGGTATTTAATATCTTTTATTTATAATTTTTATTTAAGGTGAGTTCATTTACTAAAAATTATTACGAACTTAAATCAATTGTTACTCGTACTAAAAAGTGTTCATTTACTCAAAAAAAGTTTGCAAGGATTTAGCATAAAAAAGAGTAAAAAATTGAGAGACCAAAAAATGTTAATTTTTTAGTTTTAATTAATAATTAAAAAATAATAAAAAATGTATAAAAATAGTAAATAACAAAAGAAAATGTGTAAACTATTTCATATTAAATTGGATTTTTTGAAATATTGTAATTTAAAATATCAAACAAGAATGTTCAAAATACATCACACAAAAAGTACAGTTATATCATCCATCAATGACTCTGATTTGAATAAAATTATCTTGCAAGTTTTTACAAATAAAGCGTTCAATTACTTTTTCGTGTATGGGGGAGTAATTTTGTAATTTTCTATCGTTTCCGATAGAAAGGAAAGTCAATGAACACAAAAATTTTAGTTAATTTTATTATTAATTTATTGTTATTATTTAACAGCCTTATTCATAAAACTTATTAAGGCTTTAAAAAGGGTTTTTAAAACAAATTTTCATTAAAAATTTGTCTTAAAAAGTCTTTATAAAGCCTTAATAATTTGTATAAATAATTCTGTATTTTTTTTTGTTAATATTAAGTTATATGTAGAATTTTGCGACTAAGTGTACATACATACATACATACATAGTTTGCTACTTCCTACAGTTCCAACAATTTGTTTTTCTGTTTATCTATCAGTAAAGTAAAAGGAAAGGCAAGATGTATTATAATTGGATTAAATAAATAAAATGTTGAAAAGTTTAGAAAAATTATAAAGTGCTTTAATAACTATTATGCTTCTCTCAGTAGACAAGACTTATGAGAGATAACATTCCAAGTATTCATTTGCGAGAGAAAAAAGTATAAGAGGACGGAAGAAGGGGCAGTCTGAAGACACAATCGTTAGCAACACTATGACATCAAGGTAGGTAAACGCGGGTGTAACATAAACACTTGTTTAAATACATACTAGTTATTATTATTATTACTAAATTTTCTTATTTATTTATTATTTTATTTTTTTTTTGCAATGGAAATTTATTTTTTATCTTGACAGACTTGATCGTTTATTTATTTTACTTGAGTCGGGTTCTTCGGCTGTTACACGGCGAGCTGCAGCAAAGCAAATAGGCGAAATTCAAAAATTGTATCCTCATGAATTGCACGCATTACTCAATCGTCTCATTAGCTATTTGCACAGCACTTCTTGGGATACTCGAATTGCCGCAGCTCAAGCTGTCGAAGCAATACTAACAAATGTGCCAGATTGGAGGCCTGATGCAAATGGCATAAAACGCGAAGTGAAAAAGGAAGATAATTGTACTGGCGGCGATGAGGAAAACAGTTGCCAGTCGAATGCTTCATCAATTACAACATTAACATCGGCATCAGTGAATAGTGATGGTTATAAGAATCGCTATTTAACATTTAGTGAATTCAACCTGGAACAAATATTGAAAAAAGGAGCCCGCCTCATTGGTTCTGAAGGTAATGAGTTTGATTGTTCAGAAGAGGCTACATCCGCAGGAAATAACGACACTGCAGCCGAACGCCTTAGCCGCCAAAGAGCGTTGTTGAATGAAAAGCTTGGTTTGACGCAGGCTTCCAAGTTGGGCGTCAATTTGACCGACATGATTACGGACGAAGATATGGTGCGAAACTTTCGCTTCTATAACGTCAATGAAGAAAAAGTCCCAGTTGAACACATACTCAATATCAAACAAAATGTTAATTTGATTCCATCTAAAGGACAGCAATTGAGCTGCAGGGAAATAAATCGCGCCAAGCGTAAAGCACGACAAAATGCCTCAACAACCACAACATCACCTTTAACCAGTAGTGGAATTACTAGTAGTAGTTCTGCGAACGGACTGCCCGATGAGCCAGAAAAGAAAAGACAAAAAGCAGTAGAAACCCAAAGACAAGAAGTTTTTTATAGTTTGAATGGTAGGTAACTGCAAATTCTTGATACTTCTTGATATATAATATTAAATTTTAAAATTTTGAATAAAATTCTTAGATCCAGTACCGGATGCTACTGGAATGTGGATTGATGCCATACACTGGCCATTGGAAAATTTTTGTGCACGTCTTTACGTAGATCTATTTAATGCAAAGTGGGAAGTTCGTCATGGTGCTGCTACTGCTCTGCGGGAACTTATAAATTTGCATGCAGCTGGTGCAGGAAAAAGTTCAACTATGTCTAAAGAAGAGGTAAGTAAATTGTAATATAAAAATTGTTGGGAAAAGTTAAAGCAAGTGTCATTTTTAATTGATGGGAAAGATGAAACATAGCCATAACTTGTGGCTGGAAGATGCAGCTTTGCGCCTGCTTTGTGTTTTGTGCTTAGATCGTTTCGGGGACTTTGTTTCGGATCAAGTTGTGGCTCCTGTTCGAGAGACATGTGCACAAGTGTTGGGTACAATTGTAAAGGAAATGGATTCCATTAAAGTTAACGAAGTTGTCTTAATCTTACGTACTTTACTCAAACAAAGTGAGTGGGAGGTGCGCCATGGTGGACTGTTGGGTTTGAAATACGTTTTCGTAGTTCGTGAAGACTTGCTTCAAATTTATTTGCCACAAACTATATCCGATATTTTAATGGGACTTTTTGACACGGTTGATGACGTTGGAGCAGTAGCAGCATCGACTCTAACACCTGTGGCATCTTGGCTGCCTAAACTTTTAAGTCCAACGCAAGTTTCTTCAATTGTTAAAATGCTCTGGGATTTGTTGCTAGACCAGGACGAATTGACTTCAGCTAGCAATAATTTTATGGGCCTATTAGCTGCCATATTGTGTCTTCCAAAAGCGTCTTCGTGGATTCAGTAAGTCTAACTGATAGGGAAATATAAATACATATGTATATAATTTATTTAATGTGTTTTTTTTTATTAACATAGAATGGAGCCAATGTCAACTTTAATACCTCGCTTGTGGCCATTCCTTTCACATACCACTAGTTCGGTGCGTAAATCAACATTAGTTACTTTGAAAACGCTCACTAAGAATGCAAAGATTGTGGAGAAAAACGCATCGGAATATTTTGACGTAGTCGAAGGAAAGTCTAGTGCCATGTCTTCGAAATATGCTGAACATTTTAGTTTTGATTCGAAGAATCTTAGAATTAATTTTGGAGTTATAGACTGGCAATGGAAATTATTGCAAGAGGCCTTAAGACATGTTTTCCAGCGTATTCTAGTCGAACCATGTGAGGAAATTCAACAAATGGCCAAAGATGTCTGGATAAGCTTAATTGAGAATGCGGACTTGGGAGCTCTGCTGCATGCTGCATGTCCTTTCGTCTCATCTTGGATTTGCTTAGCAATGCAGCCGCCACGTTTGCCTTTTGATTCATCTACTTTAATTCAAACCTCAAACACAATGGGAGAATCGAATAACACATCATCAACTCATCGAAAACGGCATCACAACAAAATGGCTGACGATTTGGGTGGAGCAAATGCTTCGGCATCCTTAAAGTTATATTTAGGCGGCAGCGAATCCACTCCCTTAGAAATTAGAGAGCGAAATTACGTACGAGCTAGAGTAACAGCATCCAGGGTTTTGGGCTCGTTGTCGCACTACTTGGTTAAACCTGCTCCTGGTGTTGTTTATACTCCAGACACTGAAAGTCCAATGGACTGCTATACTAAAGTATTACTGGGGCATTTAAATTCGAGATCGGCCGTACAGCGTTTAGTTTGTGGTCTTATCATATCATTTTGGGCAAAGTGTGATCCTTCTGTGTGTCCCGGTCCACTACAGCTTCAGGAAAAGTTGCGTTATTGTATTATGGAATATGTGTACTATGATGAGGTAGCTGTTTCCCTAACAAGGTATGAATGATGCTTGGTCAAAGTACTGTTTGTTCATTTAAATTCATTTAACAACGTAACTTCTCTCTTCCTTCAATTAATTTAAATTTATTTTAATTTATTATTAAGGCTGCATCAAGAGACTCAAGATTTTATTGCTACTTTGAAACAATATAAAATACCCATATGTGATTTTGGTCAAGCTAAAGTTTTGACGCTTGATCAAATTGAATCCGTTGCAACTACCCTTTCAGCCGATATACGAAAATATCCATTAAAACCAAAAGTACTTCCAATGTTGGAAGAGCGTCGGAAAGGTTTACAAAAAGCATTTCAGCACACATCCGCTGAACAGGCCGCAATTAACGTAAGCACACAAGCCGCACTTGCTGGAGCCATTGTGTACTTAAAATGCCTTCCCGAGAAATTGAATCCTGTAGTCAAGCCCCTAATGGAATCAATAAAACGAGAAGAAAGTTTAATACTGCAAGAGCTCTCTTGTGAGTTTTTGGTACATTTTATGGCAGAGGTTTGCGATAGGAATCCCAGCCCCAACGGAAAACTATTAACAAATCTAAGTACTCTACTCAAAAGCGATACCGAGTTTACTCCAAAAATAGTAAGTTAATCTTCTTGTTGTCTTTTTTTACATTGAGCGAAATAATTGAAAGTGTGTACATAAGTATGTATAAAAACGAGAATTGATCTTGAGTAACTTCCTGGTTTCGTAAATAATATAAAAAATTATTTTGTAAAATTTATATTGAAAAAAAAAATTTAAATCTATATTTCTACATATGTATATTGGCTTTGTTTTCCATTTGTATTCAGGGGCTTACAATTAAATTTTAGGCCGAGTTGTTCTGCAGAAAATTTTCATCCAATACGCCCACATTTAAAAGTACTTATTTGACTCATACGAATAGTATGAATACGTGAAATATTTACTGACACAACAACAATGCAAACTTTGGCGATCACAATTTTGGGGAAAGGTTACACTTTTCACGGGAACTTTTATTCCCTCTTTCGATCAAAAGTTTTACCACTATTTAATTTACGCTAAGCACATTTTCAGGAATAGAGTTGCATGCAATTTTTTTTCTTTGTCAATAGGATGCCTGGAGAAGCAAATCAGATCAAAAAAGTTGCCAAAATGCTTCAGAGATTAATGCTTCGTCATTTTTAATATATCAATCTCTTCCATAACGCTACAATAACAAATAGAAAAAATTTCGTGCAACAAATTTCATGAAATTTCATGTTCTAGGTAACACAATCAGCCCAATTATGAATTTTCCTTGGGAGTTTTTTCTATTCCCGAGAATAAGCAATTACGGGAGAGAGTAAAATCTGTATCAGCTGTTTAATGTTTATATTTTATTCTGCACTAACACAAGAGTTCAATAATAGATTTTTTTTTAAATTTTATGTTTTCCTGGCCAATAAGAATGTGTGTTATAATCTAGTTTTGCTTAAATAAAAAATTAAATAAACAGCGTAACCATTCACAAGCATAAGAAATAACTTTATGATGAGAGAGTAGAGTTAAAAATGGCCAGGTGCAGCTAGGAGTGGATTAAATTCCCAATGACTGTATGTTCAAAGGAAGTTGTAAAAATAAAGTGTAAAGTATAAACTTCCATTTACCTATAATGTGAACATAAAGGAGTCCAAAACAAGAGAGAAATATAACAGTCGGGTGCTTATTTAAACTTTTTAATTGTTAACTTTATTTTTAATTTTTTGCATTAGTTCCCTTCACAATGTTTTTGGAGAAAACTCGCAAAAAATGTTCCCACTCTCTTATATTTATAATACCTGCTTTTTCCCGGGGAAATTATATTTCATAATGAGGGCAATCATGAATAAAATTCCGAGAGATTTTTTTCCAGAGGAACTGTTTCAAAGAATAGCAAGTAATAGGGAAAACAAAAAATTCTAATTGGAAAAGGGAGAAATTTGTTGCGGAATTTTGTGGGAAAGGAAAAAAGCTTCCGGGGAATTGTTATTCATAATCAATTCATGTCAATCTTTCGTTATTCATAAGGCAAAAAAAAAGTTACAATAAATTATTCCCGTTTTTCATGAGCGCAATTATGAATAAAACTCTGCAAGTAATAGGGAGAACGAAAAAAATTCTAATTGGAAAAGGGATACATTTCTCACGAAATTTTATTCATAATTGTCCTGTATATGTACATATTTTATGCAAGAAATTTAATTATTACTATAATAACAATTTATTAATTTTTATTATAGTTGACCCCTAGCATCTCTTTAAAGCAATCGCCAGTCTTAACTAGTGCAAGTGATTCCAACTCATGTATCTATTATGGGATCCTAACATTAAGTTTACAACAAAACACACCAACATCCATGAATCGATCTACATCTACATCTACATCTCCTATTGCTAGTGTTACAACTGCAGCCAGTACTTCCCGTGGACCTGGAAGGCCACCTCTGAGTGAAGCGTTACCTGTAGCTGCTGTAAGTGAGATACCGTCAAAAGTGCCGCTCACCGAACTAGAGTTAAAAAAGTGTCGCATTCAACGTGTAGGCGCTGCTACAGCTATTGAAAAATTATGCCTACATTTTGGAAAAGATCTGCTGAAAAAAATGCCAGTGTTGGAAGAAATAATGTTTCACAAAATTAAACAATTTACTGGAGCTTTTCCTAATATGGAAATTTTGTCTGAAATTATAATAGATGTTGGCCAAACTAACGATTTGATGACTTCTTTGCAATTTATTGAAGTTGCAGCGCCTCATATTCACAGTGACTTGCACGAAAAACTCTTTCAACTCGTACAGCCTCTAGGTAAATTTATTGGATATCCATTAAAAGCTATACGTCATATGACAGCTAGATGTTTGGCCACATTGGCCCACATAGACCCGTGTCGCATAATGGATTTTGTAGTCAATCACTTAGTAATATTGCTGCAAAAGATTGAAAATGTCATAGAACGACAGGGCGCTATCGAGACAATAGAAAGGGTTGTAGAGAAACTACAAATGCGAATTATTCCCTATATTGTTCTTTTGGTTGTGCCACTTTTGGGTTCCATGAGTGATAACGATGAGTGTGTCCGTTTGCTATCAACTCATTGCTTTGCTAATCTCATACAATTGATGCCACTGGACACGACTGCTGGAAAAGCAGCAAATGGCGTAAAACAAGAAATAAAGTCTGCCGAACTACAGGCCAGAAAAAGTAGAGATCGAGAGTTTTTGGATTACTTATTTGCACCCAAAACCATCCCCAATTACAAAGTACCCGTACCGATATCGGTGGAACTCCGTTCATATCAACAAGCCGGCGTAAATTGGCTATGGTTTTTAAATAAATACAATTTGCATGGTATACTATGCGATGACATGGGTCTAGGTAAAACATTACAAGCTATATGTATACTAGCAGGCGATCACTTCCAACGTCACGCAGATAACTGCACCAATTTGCCAAGTTTGGTTATTTGTCCGCCAACCTTAACTGGCCATTGGGTGTATGAAGTGGAGAAATTCTTAATCGAACCTAAGACGCTTATACCATTACACTACGTTGGCTTGCCCAGTTGCAGGGAGAGATTGCGTGGGTATATTGGCAGCAAGTGCAATTTGGTTGTGGCTTCATACGACACTGTTCGCAAAGATATTGATTTCTTCAGTACTGTTAACTGGAATTATTGCGTTTTAGATGAAGGGCATATTATTAAGAATGGCAAAACAAAAAGCTCTAAGGCTATTAAAATGCTGAAAGCTAGTCATCGTTTAATACTTTCAGGCACACCCATTCAAAATAATGTCTTAGAACTGTGGTCTCTGTTTGATTTCCTTATGCCAGGTTTCTTAGGAACTGAGAAACAATTTATAGCTCGCTACTCCCGACCCATATTTGCGTCTCGTGACGCAAAGAGTTCGGCTAAAGAACAAGAAGCTGGTGTTTTTGCAATGGAAGCATTACATCGTCAAGTCTTACCTTTCCTTTTGCGTCGTGTCAAAGAAGATGTTCTCACCGATCTACCGCCAAAGATAACACAGGACTTGTTATGTGAACTAAGTCCGTTGCAAGAGCGTTTATACGAAGATTTCAGTCGTACACGTCTCAATTCAGAAATCAAGGATTGTATCGAGAAAGGCGGCGATTTGTCTTCAAAAGCGCACATATTTCATGCTTTACGATATTTGCAGAATGTGTGCAATCACCCCAAGTTAGTGCTGACTCTACAGCATCCGGAATTTGCTCGCATAACACACGACTTACACCAACAACAGAGTTCCTTAAGTGACATTGAACATTCGGCTAAGCTGCCAGCATTGAAGTAAGTATTCACAATTGTAGCATGTGCAAACATACATATTTATTACATTATATACATACAGGCATTCTCCACGCATAAGAAAAATATTAATATGTATGAATTTTAAATTTATGGTGTTTAAAAAAAAAAAAAAAAGAACGCACGGTGTCATGGGACACCGGATGGGAACGTAGTTCCTTGCATTTTACTTACCTTGGAAATTTCTGCTTACCCTCATTGGGTTTATTTTTGATAAAATATATAGTTTTTGTGTCCTTTCAGGACTCAGATCTATCCATACTTCGAATTTCATCAAAATTGGTTGGACAGTTTCAAAGAGGCAGAAGTTGCCCATTACCCCATCTCGTGCTCCTATTTTGAAAAAGATTTATAGCCTATGTTGTTTCCGAACTCAGATCTGTCGTGTGTTTCGAATTTCATCAAAATCGTATAGATGGTTTAGGAATACTAAATTCAGTAAAGTGCGACTTTGACCCGCGCACGAAGGGTTCCATACGGACACTAGATATGTAATTTAATAGCCCATATAATAAATAGTTTTGGCTTTTTTCGGCTCTGGTCGTTTTTCAGTTTTGGCGTTTTTTCGGTTTTGGCGACTTTTTTAAGCCTTGGCACTTTTTTTCTCGTTTTGGCGATTATTTTTCGGTTTTTGGCGTTATTTCATTTTGCCGATTTTCATTTAGGCGATTTTTTTTAGTTTTTGCGCCTTTTTCGCGTTTTGGCGATTTTTTCGGTTTTTGCAGTTTTTTTTAATTTTGGCAATTTTTTCATTTTGTCGATTTTTTGGGGTTTTCCGATTTATTTAGTGTTAGCTTTTTTTTAATTTTGTGCTTTTTTCGTTTTGGCTTTTTACGATTTTTTTTTTGGTTTGTTGATTTTATAATTTTTGGATTTTTTAGTTTAACCGTTTTTGAAAATTTTAAGAGTTCGAATCGTATGGTTTCCAAGATACAGCAGCAAGTTGTCAAAATTACAAAGTCAAAATTGCATTAACTGATGGAAAACCCTTTAATTTAATTTTTTTTCCTTAAAATTTTAGTGTTTATTGTTGTAGTCTGTATAAAGACAAGTGTCAATATACATATATACATACATACATATCGTTAACTTAATACGAAAAGGCCCCAACTCATAATTTTTCGAAAACGATATTTTTACATATGTCGATAGACCATTACTAGATACACCTCCTTTATATTAATAAAGCTAATATAACACTAAATTTGTTAAGTGTTTTTAATAAAAGTTGCATTTAAAAAATTTTTTTATCAATATTGCATCTTTTTTTAATTAGTTTTTTCCTCCTCCTGTAAACTATGAAAAACATGAGTTAGGGCGTTTTCGTATTAAGTCAACGATATGTACATACATTCATATGTACATACATTCATATGTACATACATACATACATACATATGTACATACAATTGTATGTATGTATGTATATTACATGGGATTTTAAAATTTTTCGTTGCTCGTCATGGAACACCCTTTGATTTTTAACTCGCATGTATTTGTTGTTGTAGCGACCAAGGTTCTACATAGTCCATCTAAATTTCAGGTCTGTAGCTCTTTCGGCTCCTGAGAAAATAGCCTGTGACGGACAGCGTAGCGAAAACAATAAGGTTCCTTTTCACCTTTGGTGTACGGAACCCTAAAAAAGCGCAACAAACAAGCAATAAATTTACTCTCGCATTTATAATATTAGTTAGCAAAGACTCCTGCAGCTATCACTGTCACGAACCATTTATGCAACTCCCGAGCATAGTAGCAAAGACACAAACCATATTGGAGATTCCAAAAACTAGGCTAAAACCTCCAAAAAACCACGAACTCCCAGCACTTCCCCGGAAAAATCTAGTATTCGGCAGTATTTTTTTTATGTAGTTGTTGCCAGTATTCGCCAGTATTTTTTAATTTTCAAAAATGTATGTCCATAAGGAGCTTACGTTCCAAAAAAAAAGCAAAAACCATCTAACATACGCTCGACTCAAATGAAAGAGTGAACAATTTTATATATATTTAATGAATCATATCATTTATGATGATGTTTTTATTTTACCAACAGGCAACTTTTATTGGATTGCGGTATTGGCGTGCAAACCGAGTCAGTATCTCAGCATCGGGCTTTAATATTTTGCCAATTGAAACTGATGTTGGATATAGTAGAAACTGATTTGCTAAAGAAGCATTTACCCACAGTAACCTATTTGCGTCTAGATGGTAGCGTACCTGCTTCAATGCGTCAAGATATTGTTAATAATTTCAATACCGACCCAAGCATCGATGTTCTCTTGCTAACAACACAGGTATGATGAGTACGCAATTAAAATATTAATGCATATACATATTTATTATATATATTTTTTTAATACTTGTTAGGTTGGTGGCCTAGGCTTGAACCTTACTGGAGCAGATACCGTAATTTTTGTGGAGCATGATTGGAACCCAATGAAAGATTTACAGGCCATGGATCGTGCTCATCGAATTGGCCAAAAGAAAGTAGTCAACGTATATCGCTTAATAACGCGCAAATCTTTAGAAGAAAAAATTATGTGCTTGCAAAAATTCAAACTGCTTACCGCCAATACCGTAGTAAGCTCTGAAAATGCTAGCCTGGAGACTATGGCTACATGTCAAATATTCGATTTATTTAATTTAAACGAACACAACAATAAAAATCGTAGCGATAAATCAAATTTCAATTCGTCAACCTCATCAGGTCAAATGTCTATGAATTCGGTAATAGAAAATCTTCCGGATCTGTGGTCTGAACAGCAATACGATGAAGAATATGATGTATCTAATTTTGTACAATCTTTAAAAAAGTAGTAAAATGCAAAATCTTTTGAAATGTTTTGGAAATAAGTTTATCTATATATAATTTCTAAGAAAAGTTTTTTAAATAAAAGTTATTTCCATGTAATTGTTTAGTGTTTGTTTGCTTTACCTAATATACCTAAAAATGCTGTAAAATTTTAAAGTTTCGGTGTGAGCGGATCTGAGTTTGTTATCACTAATAAAACATTTTCGGGACAAAACACTGACGGAGGATCTGTTCAACGTCTTTTGTCAACTGACAAATTTAAGATGCATATAAGTACTTATATTAGAAAATGAAGTGACTTCCGTGAATGGTCTTTCTCAAGAAACTAGTAGACCCTCTACTGTTTAATTCGAAACGATAGAAAATGCTTGCGAATTTGTATGTTTATAGCATGTAAACCCGAATTTATTTCCTTTCGTTTCAAATTACAGACTAGACCCCTAGAATGGCGCATAAACTTGGATTATATCAAATAAATTCAGTGAAGTGCGACTATGACACGCGCACGAAGGGTTCCGTACGAACACGAGATATGTAATCCAATACGAATTTTAGCCAATATAAAATATAGTTTTGGCATTTGTTTTCGTTTGCCACTTTTTTCTCGTTCTGACGATTTTTTTGGTTTTTGAAGTTTTTTTAATTTTGGCGATTTTTTTTGGCGTTTTTGTCATATAGGTAATTTTTCTTTTTTTGCTTTTGGCGATTTTTTCAGTTTTTGTCGTTTTTCTTTTATTTTGGCGATTTTTGGATTTGGGGATTTTTTTCGTCTTTTGGCGTTTTTTTTTTTAATTTTGTCTATTTTTTTTTTGTTTTGGAGATTTTTTTTTATTTTTTATCGATTTTTTTTCCATGTAAACAATTATTTTGGTTTTGACGCATTTTTCGCATTTTGTCAATTTTTTTCGGTTTTTGGCTTTTTTTCATTTTGGCGAATTTTTCGAATTTGGCGATTTATTTCATTTGGGCGATTTTTTCGAATTTGGCGATTTATTTTAGTGCTAGTTTTTTTTTTAATTTTGGCGATTTTTTTCGTTTTGGCGATATTTTTTCGCATAATGCCGAAGTTTTTTTTGTTTTTTTTTATATTATTAATTTCAAACTATTTTCGTTATTTTTATTTTTTCTCTTCTTCTTTTTAAATGTTCGACATTTTTAAAAGTGTAAGAACACTTACAACAGGCTGTTCACTACTACAGTTGTTGTAGCTAATACAATCTACAATCTACGGTAGGTTGTGAATTGGGTAAATTTTTTTTAATTTTACCATTACTAGTTGTTTCAACTGTTGAAGAATTGCGATTTCTTTTCAAAAATTTTCTAGTCTTGGTGTTGTGGTTGTCTCAAATTAATATTGAAAATGTTTCGATATTCTTCGTAGCTTTCCACAGCGAATCGTTTTAAAATTATTCCATTTCCATCACCGTTCACATATGTATGTATGTATGTATGTAAGTTCGGTGAAAATAGTTGTTCTTTTTATAGAGTGGTTGCTAATAATATTTCCAACATAAATGTTTTCGGTATAATTATGCGATGAGTCAGTGGAATGTTTTTGAATAAAAAAATTAATCATGTGCAATTCGGAGGTTAATAACAACACTTTTTTTTCAAAAATTAGAAAGAAAAATAGATTAATAAAATAAAGAAGTCAATTGTTACAATCAAAACAACAAAATTTATTTGGCCAATATTTTGTCTGATAAGTGTTTCAGTGGCATTTATTGTTTTTAAATGAGATAAGACTTGGCCGACTTCTTATAAAAATGGCTTGCAATAGGGCAATAAGTAGTATTTGTTTCAAATACAACAAATTAACTTAACTTAAAATAAAGAATTTGCAAAATGAAACAACTTGTTGCTGTTATTTTAGCAGTTTTGCGGTACATTACATTGTTCGACACAACCACAGGACATGGTATGATGTTGGATCCTCCTGGCAGATCGTCGCGTTGGCGTTACGATTCATCTGCGCCTGTCAATTATAATGATAATGAAAATTTTTGCGGTGGTCTTGGGGCAAGTTACATTTGTTAATTTACATATACATATGTATCTTTACGTAAAATACAAAAAGGCGCAACTAACAAAAAAAATTCAAAAATTAGGTTTTGAGTGATTATTATGAATGCCATAAAACTACATGTCTTCACAACATTTTACATTTCTACGATCAAATATTACACTTTTATTAATAAAAAAACAAGGGGATGTAACTACAAGTTTATTTTTGTTCGTTACGCCTTTTTGAATTTTAGCCAACGATATGTAGTATATACATATATATAAGGAGCACAGGGCCCTATAATTTCCATAACAATAAGCAAATATTAAAACTTTAATATTTCTTATGCAAATACATATCTTAGGTACAATGGAATAAAAACGGCGGTAAATGTGGTCTATGTGGAGACAGTTATAGCGATCCTACACCTCGAGCAAACGAGTTGGGTGGTAAATATGGTGGCAATGGTTCAATAGTAAAAACTTATGAAACTGCATACACGGCCAAATTGGGCATTCAAATTACAACCAATCATTTGGGCTATATTTATTTCGACCTTTGCAATTTGGATGAATTTGGCAAGGAGTCTGAAACCTGTTTTACCAAGTATCCCCTTAAGTTTGCTGATGGCAGTGATAAATATTATATTGGCAGAACTATTGGCTGGATCGAAGTCGTAGTAATTTTACCATATTTAAATTGTGACCATTGCGTGTTGCGCTGGACATATTTTGCTGGTAATAACTGGAATCCGTGTGGAGATGGGACTGGAGCATTAGGCTGTGGTCCACAAGAAACTTACAAATCTTGTGCTGATATTAGTATTAAGGCTATTCAGGACGGATAAACTTTTCAAGACGAAAGCAAATTACTCTGGTGAAAAAATAAAAATTTTCAATTTAAACTTTTAAACTGAGATGATATAAAATAACGTAACATCATACATATACGTACATATTTATATATGTATGTATGTGTGTATGTATATACATACAACATTTGTATATGATTTATTTATGTAAAAGAGCAATATAAATATTTTTCATTATTAAATTTAGTAAGAATACATGTGACTTCAATATTATGTGTGTATGCATGTTAATCTCAACAATATTTTTGATCCCATAGGCGTAGAAATTATATTTTGGGGAGGGCATTACCCCTTTTAGACACGCAAAGTTTACTTTGCAACAAAGTCTTAATTCAGCTGGGAGAAAGACAGAAAGAGTTATTATCCCTCCCTCTGTCTCTTACACAGCTGAATTAAGACTTTGCAAAGTAAACTTTGCGTGTCTAAAAGGGGTATTGCCACACCTAGAATTATTATAATTGAGGCTGATTTCCATTTCATTCTCCATTGTTAACACACAAACTCGGAAAATATGCAAATTCGATCGAATCAAAATTTAATGGTGATTTTCGCATTGAGCCGGTGAAATTCGCACGTATAGGGTCAAACGGCCATTTTCGACCACGCGTTTCCGAGATAAATTCAAAAAACTTAAAAATTACAAAAATTCGCTGTGTGTTGCTGTCTTAAGTCTTTCGAATTTCGTTGTACATTTTGTGTGGTAGCTAGTTGCAAAGACTTAAGAGACATGAAGAATTTTAGTAAATGTTTTTGCCAACTTGAAAACCTGAAAATCTAAAAGCCTTAAAGTATGCACTAATATTTTCTATGTATTAATAATATCGTGGCGTAACCGCCAAAAAATTTTCGAACTTCATTTTTTGACGAAATTCGATTATTTGCGATCGCGAAAGCGAAGTCCAAAATATTTGGCGGTTAAGCTTTTTTTTTGGCGGTTACGGCTCGATATGTTATTTGTAGTTTTCTTTAACACTTTACGCCTTATTTATAAAAATTATTAACGTTATATAAAGGCTTAATAAGAAAAATGTTGTTTGAAAATCTGTTTTATAAACCCTTAATAATACAAACAGCGACTGAAACCGAACCCGTTTGTTTATAAAGACTTTGAACCCGACACCCGTTGAACCGAAAAATTCAGCAAGGTTCGTGTTCAAAAATATAAAAAAATAGAGAAATCTTTAATGAAGAATAATAAGATCCATTACATTTCTTGTATGCAAAAAAATAATTAAAAACAAAATCAAAATAAAATAACGACCAAGGCGAATTGACCCCCCTTACATGTACAGATATACATATATGTATATCGTTAACTTAATACGAAAAGTCCCTAACTCATGTTTTTCATAGTTTATAGGAGGAGGAAAAAACTAAATAAAAAAGATGCAATATTGATACAAAAATTTTTTAAATGCAATTTTTATCAAAAACTTTTTACAAATTTAGTGTTGTATTAGTTTTATTAATATAAAGGAGGTGTATCTAGTAATGGCCTATCAAAATATGTAAAAATATGGATTTCGAAAAATTATGAGTTGGGGCCTTTTCGTATTAAGTTAACGATATGTATCTGTGTAGTCTAACTTTGATAGAAAAACAGCATATAAGCTAATACAGCTTTTACTAATAACACACATGTAGTTTTTTTAACTTTGAACCCGAACCCTGAACCGAACCCGAACCTGAAGTTTTTATTTTAATTAACCCGAACCCGAACCTGAACCCATTTTTTGTCATGGCTTCAGTCCCTGTTTATAAACAAGGCTGTTTGTAATTTATATGATTTTAAGAGCTAGTTTCTTACAGCCTTATGCATAATGAAAAAAACGGCATGAAGTTAGCATAAGTATCGAAAATGAACTAAGACATAAAATTTGACATTAAAAATACTAGCGTTAATTTTAATGTAAAATTGTATGGGAAACTGATTAAGACCATCATCAATCGGCCACACGCCGACGCAATATGTATGTATGTTTATATTATCACGATCACGTGCGTCTCACGCAAATATTGTTTGCGATATCAATTTCTGTTAAAAATTAAATTATGCATACATATTTAAATAAAGAAAAACTGTGGCACATTTTTTAATATTTTCATATTTTATTGTTAAAATAAGTGATACACAATTATGGCTTTTATTTTCATTATAAATAATTTACTTGAATTGAGTGTGTGTGTTTTTGTTTGTGTTAAGACAGGGTTAAATATTTTATTGTTGTTTGTATTGCAAATGATAATGATTGTTTGTGTTTAATATTCATTTAAAATAATCTTATTCATTAATTGTGTAAATATTTCGTTAAGGTTTTTTCAAACAATATTTCATTATTTTTTTTAGAATGAGTTTTTTTTATTATAATTTTTTTGTTCTAAATTCGCTATTTTTAAGTATGTATGTATATCGAGCGCTATTTTCGATTTAATCGTAAGCGACATAGTACATGTAGCCAAAAATAGTTTTTTTATTGAAATTTAAATTTTATTGACCTACCCATGATATAAATATAGAAGGTACTTCCCAAGGAACATTTATTTCCAGGTAATAACAGGATTACAAGAACAATGCAAAAATACAACAATGAAAAAAAAACAACATGGCTCTCAGTTGTTCCAAAATATCAAAAATAGAATTTGTTGTAAAATAATAATAATGAAAATTATTAACATAAATTTTGCAACTTCCACTAACTAAATTTGCAACGTTTAGCACTTTTCACAATTTTTTTATAGTTTTTTTTATATTTTTAAATTTCTTTTCACAGAATTTTTTTAATAAAATAATTTTCATAATGAAATTTCTTTAACATTTTTTTAATTTCTCTTTCGGATGAACTTTCATTTTAAAAAATAACTCAGCTGCATTTCCGCTACTACCTGGTGAATGTGCCTTGGTACTTCCATTCTCTCATTTTTTCTTGACACTCACACACTCACAATCTGACAAGTATAAGTAGAGTGAAGTTTCCGGTAAAATCGGGCTACCGTATTAATTTAATATTTCCACCTCTGTTTCCTGTTTGTTTGCAAATTTTATTCAAAAATTATTCCAAAATTGTTTTTAATAAAATAATGAATGTATAAATTTATCAATTAATGCCCAAAATCTGTTCGACGATTGTATCGTCTTGTCTATGGACAAAAAAAGCCGCAGTTGTGATTATTTACATATTATTTATTGTCTATGCTAGAAGGTTCTTGTATTTGCTTTATGATTTTGTTCCAAAACATTTTTTTTTCATATATTTTTTAAACTATTGTATAATACTTTAATTTAATTTTTATGTTTTAAAAACAACAACCATTTTTGATGAAAATAATTTAGAGAATTCAAAAACAAGAACTCAAAAGTATTTTCAAAGAAAAACGTCCTAAATCTTTTTACTGAATTAGAGCAAAAGTAAAAATATGAGTTCAGCATTTTTTAAGTTCCCTTTATTTCCTGGTGTTCGTCAAAAGTGGTTAAGAGCTTATACATAATATTTGTGAAGTAGACTTGCCAAAAGATCTTCTTTAATATTTTAGAAAACGATGTTACAATCAACAAGAAACAAATTACTCGTATGTAGATTAAACAAAATTCAATATTAATAAATATTTGTTAAACTTAATGAAAATTCATTGTCAACTAATCAAAAACATCAATAAATTTGGCTTTTCAACGCCAAATTTATATGAAAATATGTTTAAAAGATTTCTATGAAGCAGAAAAAATAAAAATATGAAATAAGTTATTACATAACCACTTTTCAAACTTCATAGATGTGTAGTTATGTACATATATCCTTTTATTTATTCCCAACTTTTTGTTAAGAGAATTACACATTTTTGTAAAAAAATTCTAGGGGAAGACTAAAATTTTTTCCTATTTCTTTTAATAAAACAAACTTCAAAAATCCTTATTTTTCAAAACAAAGAGAGAATGGAAGTATCAAGGTGTATTTAAACAGGTGGCAGCGCTACTTCAGCTGATAATTTTTTGCTCTGTGCTTTGTAGCTAACGAATGCCAAAAACTTCGTTTTGTTTTGGTTTTGGTACAACAATTTTTGTGCTTTTTACATTCTTCGGTTCTTTATACAGCTATGGTTGCCGTATTATTGTATAACAAATCCTTACGCAGTCACCTGTATAATTACACCATGGGAAGTACCTTATATGTATATTTATATCATGGGCCTAGCTATCCATAGTTTAGAATTATCAAAATGCCAAAATGGTTGATAACTTTTAAATTATGTATATATATATATATATATGTATATATATATATATGTATATATATATATATATATATATATATATATATATATATATATTATATTATTATATATTATATTTGAATACAATAGAAAAAACTTCTGCTGAAAACGTTAGCTTTTGTCGCTTAGACCCCTTCTAGACACGCGAATTTTGCTCTGCAAAGTCTCAATTCAGCTGGCAATAAGAGAGAGGGACGAATAATTTCTTTTCTGTCTTTCTCCCAGTAAACTTTTTGTATCTAAAAGGGGTGTTACAATTAAATCGAAGGCTCTATATACACACATACATGTGCATATGTAAATTTTTGTTTGTTTTTCTTATCAGTAATAATTAATTTTATTTACAACGTTATTCCCTAAAAGTATACTCTATATTTTATATCATTACTTGATTTATCAAGCATATGTATGTATGGGTAGAGTATTTCCAGTTATACGTATGTATATCGTTTTGTGGTTTAAATTAATTAATTAATTAAAAAAGAAAATGTACATCATATTTGTGTGAATGTAATATGTAAACATCTGTATGTTTATGATTAGTAATGTGTGAATATACATTCATATGTATGAATGTATATTCCTGAAATCTTTGAGAGTTGCATTTCTTGTGCATTAATAAAAATGCAGTCTTTATTTTATATAAAATCCAATGGACATTTAAATCTTAGAAGCATATTCTGGAAAACACATTCTTAACACTTATTACGAGTAATAGGCATTTAAGTCATACGAATTTTTTTCAATTATTTATTTTTTTTTATTTTTGACTCGTAGAAATTTTTTTTAATTATAATTGTTAGTAAACAGTGGTGAAAAAGTTGGTTTACTTGCAAAAAATAAAGAGTAATTGACATATTTATTTCAATATACGGATTTATTGAAGTACAAACATTATACCGAGCCATAAACGCTAAAAAGCTGAAGCGACACATTTTTTAGAGTTCTAATTTTTTGACGAAAATGTATTATTTAAGATCGCAAATAATTGATTTTGCTCAAAAAATCAAGTTCGCTGAGCAACGAATTTTCTATCGAACAGAATTAAGCTTTCGATGAAGTATTTTAATATAAAAAATGATTAAGAATCGAATGCGTTTTCTTTTCTAGAAAAAGTGCAAAATTTTTTAACTTTTTGTTGTTGTCTATGACTTGCCTAAGCGGCAACGTGCTTAATCACGAACAAACTTGTTTAAATTCGTTAATTTTTTTGTATTATGCAATTCGCTGCTGCAGCTTTCAAGTTTCCAAATTTAATGTTTTACTTTTAAAAATAAATTATTGGGCATGTTCGGCATTCCTTCTAACAACAATGCTATGACAATTCCTAATGTGATTTCACGCAGACTACAGAACATACCCGTATATACATATTTATCAATCTATAACTAATTTTCTATTGTGCAATTATTTGCATACATTTATTTAATAATTTATATTATTGTTAATATGCATATATGTACATCTTAGCTGCTCAAAGTAGCACCAGAGTGCCGGACATCAATCAGCTTCTTATACAAATGAATACACATACGCGAATACATTTCTCTCGTGTTTCACTCGGTGGCCAGCTCTGCTATATGTGCCCTTAATTATGAAAGTGGTCTAAGTCATGTGAACTTTTGCAGCGAAATATCAAATAAATCTTAAGAAAACTTCCATAAATATTTAAAAAATGTTTAATAAATAAATTTATATAAATGGAGGCTAGCACAACTCTAAATTAAAATGTTGCGAAATATAAAAATATTTTTTAAACTCTTCAA
The DNA here is from genome assembly GCA_905220375.1 of Tachina fera. Lineage (NCBI taxonomy): Eukaryota > Metazoa > Arthropoda > Insecta > Diptera > Tachinidae > Tachina > Tachina fera. Next base: position 187,616,849 of record LR999963.1, read on the forward strand.
ATGTAGTCTACTAAATATCTCCACCAACGAATTATATGACTTAGACCACTTTCATAATTAAGGGCACATATGTACATATGTATATATGTACATCCAGCCTGTCCAAAGTAGCGCCAGAGTGCCGAACATCAATTGGCTTTTTATACAAATTAATACACATACGCTTATACATTTCTCTCGGTTTTCTCTCTGTGGGCAGTTCTGATGTACATACATACATATGTATGTATGTATGTGTGTTATTTAATTATAACTATCAAAATCATTTCGCCTTCACTTTATTCCTGGCGTATTCAAAAACACAAACTTTATTTACAAAATCTATACGAAACAAATTTTGCATGAAAATTTGTTTAATCTTTTCAAAAACATTTTTTTTGAATACTGGCTTTAATATTTCATTTATTTTAATTTGTTCTACAGTATAATTTTTCCAAGGGTATTGAAAAAATATTCTTCATTTAGATAATTGTTTTATTGTAATGTTTTATTTTTATTTTTATAAAAGCACTTAAAATTATATTTAAAATATATTTTGTAGGGTTATGTTTTTTAAACATTTTACTTTCTTTTTGTGATGGATTTCATGTATAATATGTATGTATGTGTGTATATTTGTAGCTAATTTACAATATGGATTGTATGTGTGTTTTCTATAAGTTTAAACATATGTATGTAATTTGTTACTTATATGTATGAATGTATGTATGTATACATACGTATCATTTTGTTTTGCTTTGAATAATTGTTTTTAGCTGTAATTTAGTACCTGAATTTTAGAATTTAGTTTTTGAGTCCGAAATGTTTTGTCATAAAGTTATTTGTTTCTTTTTTTAATGCCAAAAACAGTGCAAATATGTTTATTTGGTTATATTTTGTGTTAATGTATACATATTATATTATTTTTAGTATATATTAAATGTAGATTTTTGTGATGGATATATGTATGTATGTATGTATTGAAATAATTGTTGTTTTGTAGAAGTAATAATTATTTTACTATTCGTAATGCTTGGCACGTAATACTTGTAATTAAATATCAATTCTTGTAATTAATAATTGTTTTAATATGATTTTTTGTTTTTCAATTGAATCAAAGAAGAATTGAAACACATCATTAAATGTTTATAAATAAATTTTTTCATAAAAAATCGTATTTTAATCTTTCGACTACTTTAATAAGTTGTATTGAACTTTGTTATTTTACTTTTATTGACATTTTGTTGCAATGTTCTCATAACTTTGCTGCTTAACGTTGATTATTTTGTGCATGAATGAATTAAAACTATGCCATACAATGAAACAAAAAAATAGTGCATATATGAATGTATGTATGTACATAATAAAAAGTAAAATCAAAGTAAAATACAGTAAAAAAAGTAAAATCAAAGTATAAGTACAGTTACAAAATTTTTAAGAGGCGCGGCTGCCAGACAGTGCAAATATTTTCTATTTAGTGAAATACTCACTCACTAATGCCCATTTCTTGACTTGTTAATTAAACTGTAATTATTTTTAAGTTCGAATTAAATACGAAATTATTTCTAAGTGCATAATTAAATAATAATTATATACCCAACCTTGTGTAATTAATTATTATTTAAGTTTTACGAGCGCACCATATGTTTTTATGCTTGTGTGTGTTTATTGAAAACACAGACATGACATCATGTGGTCGTATTAGGAAGAATTTCGTTTAATTTTCATAAATATGTATATAAGAAATACAATTCATAGTTTCATATCATGGTATAAATAAATAGAACAATGCATTCTGATTCTCCTTTGATTTCATAAAATGTGTTTTTATGCAATTTTATTTTCTTCATTTTTATAACTTAACTTTTTTGTTTATGGTAAACAGATGTTCTTTGGAAAGCTTTCCATAATATTTGGAAGTATTCTAGTGCTTCCGTACTTTCAACGTAATTTAATAAGAACTTTAATTAACCACTGAAAAACCACTGCTGTATTTAATTACAGCATAATTTTAAATAAAAATTAGGTAATTATATATTTAATTATTAAGTGAAAAAATGGTGGGGGTAAGTGAAGCAAGTCCAGACATAATTGAAATAAAATATTTCTCCGGTCACACTTTCATTAAAATAGTTTTTTTTCAGTTGAGCCCAGAACAATAAAAGTCGGTATGATGTTTTTTAACCGTAACCCTAAGTGTAACCTTTGAAATTGTGGCAATCAGCCCAATCATGAACAAAAATTCCGATCGAGTTTTTTCACTTTTCCCTTTTCTCCTATTATGAATTTTTTGCCTCATGTGCTTTGTAGCTACCGAATGTCAGAAACTTCGTTTTGTTTTGCCTTTGTTACAAAAATTTTTGTGCTTTTGACATTCTTCGGTTCTTTACACAGCTATGGTTGCCGTATTATTGTATAACAAATCCTTGTGCAGTCACCTGTATAATTACACCATGACAACGAACTTCGTAGTGAGGTGATGCCACGTATTACTATTTTTTGTTCCCAAAGACTTTATGATTGGAGGAATGTTTTCTCGAGAAAATTATTTTCCGTGAGAAATAAATTCCGAGGGAATATTTATGATTGGGCTGATAATAACATTCACACCCTTGCCGAAAATCCACAATTATTAAATAAAACCCCAGCGCCTACGGTTTCACCCAGTATTCATTTGTTAAGTGCCGGCAGTGATGCGAAATTCATCATTAGTTCCATAAGACGGAACGTAATGCAAAAAGCAAAAATTGCTAAATCATTAATATTGTATTAAATTTTTTTTAAACAAACCGAATTTCAGAATTCATTTAATTTGATGAAAAACTGCGGAAAGTGCCGCAAATTTACACAAGACGCTTGAATGGTTCGAAAGATATCGTTAAAGAAATTTAAAAAATAATTAGCAAGAAGATCCAGATATTAATGGCCAGGTCGACCGATTTCCACATTTTTTTTCGTTGGAAAGTTCAGTAAAGATGAATAGCGTAATATTTCTTTATTGTGCACATATTTGTGTACTTAATACAACACTTATTGCAACCGAACTTTGGTTGCGTTGCCAGTTTGGTATTGTGAATGCTTGTTAATTTCAGTTGCCACATTGTTTAGTTGCTGCAGAGTCTTTTTTATTTTTTTTTAGGAAGGCGAAAATATAATTTGAAGCAAAAAATAAATTGTTAGTTAAACATTGTTTCAAGCAATAGCGTTTACTCATAGCAGGGGCGTTAATTCTAAAGGATTTAAATTTCCCCTCAAGTGATACATTTACTTCCTCATCATCATCTAAAAATATCTGTATATTTCTTATACTATTTTGCAGATTTGTTTATATTATTTTGAGTTGCCAATTTGTGCATACATATTTCGGTTGCGTTGCCAGTTGGCATGACATCTGCAGTTCGGTTGCCATACGTAATCAAGCCATAATATTTTTATACATACGCAGCGTTTGGCACGTACATATTTATGTATATAGAATTAAAATAAAAATAAAATGCATTTTATTATTAAAAAGATGTAATTATATATATTTAAGTCTTCAAAAACGTGTGCAAAGCTTAATGAAATACATGGATTTTTTGTTTTAAATCTTATAACAACTTGTTTAAACCACAATGGGGTTTTCTTCTTGTTATTTGCTAAAAATAAAAAGGTAGAAATGATGATCTATGGTTTACTAAATTAGTACATCAATGAAAACTACAAAATAAAATTTATCAAGTCTAAAAAATCTTAATAATTTTTTGTGAGTAAAAAAATAAACTTAACTTAATGAATCAAACAGTTAAAAATTATATTTTTAATATTGCAGCACAAGTGGAAGACATTAAGAGAGAGATAAAAAACATTTGTTGTTTGTTTTTAAAGCATTTAATACATTTAATATTTAAAAATATAATTTTATTCCACTAAAACTGCAACAGTTTGTTTAGGGTACTTATTTACTGTAGTTTTTACATTTCAATCATTTTTAACAAGTAAAAATGCGTTTTTAATTAGAAATTTTCAGAAAAAAAGGAGAATTAAAAACACTATTTAAAATCAATTTTATTTATTTTCAAATTAAATAAAAACAGTTTGGATAACTGGAAACATTTTAAAATATTTGTTGCAAATTTAAAAACGTATGGCCTGCTTCACAATAATGATACGTAACTTTCGACTTACAATTTGTATTGAAGAAATAAAATAAAATATGAAAATTTGTTTTTGTTTTCAATATAAATTGTAAGTCGAAAGTTTGGTGTCGTTATTGAGAGACAGGCCAGTATTGAAAAATATATGTATGTTGCTTTATATATTTAAAATAAAAAACGAAGTTAAAAACGTTTTTTAAACGTGACAATATTTTATAATCAAATTGTTAAAAACTCTTGATAATATAAAAACAAATTAAAATCGTCTTAAATCTAATAAAATATAAAATCTAATTGCTATTTAATAATAATAATAATAATAATAATAAGAAATTCAAAAAAGAAGAAAATTCATAAAACAATCAATCAAAAGTATTGTTCAACTTCATTATGTGTGAAATATAAATTAGATATTTGCAGAAATTTTAAACAAGAAAATTGGGCGGGAAAGGAATGAGGAGTAGAATTTTTCAAATAAAATATAACGAAAATTTTACCTTGCATTTTTTGCGTTCGATGCAAGACAACCGTTATTATTTTCTTAGAAAAGAAAAGCGAACAAAAAATTCTTTAATATTTTCTAAGCATTTTTTCTTTGTTCGCTTTAAGTGTTTCGTGTTTTACAATAGCCCACAATTTTTTTGTTTTGCAAATTATACAAAAATCATATACATATGTACAAATGTATGTATGTATATACGAGTAAATACATTCTTTTTAACAGTTTTTTCTTAATAAATCCGTTAAGTAACTCTAAATACAATTTTGTTTTTTTTATGATCTTCCGTCTCAATTTAACGGAATAAAATATTTAGGGCGGCTGAGTGTAACCCGTAAGTAACCGGTTATCTTAATGTTGCATGCATAATGGTAATACACACATACATATGTACATATGTATGTATATGCATGCATACATTGCCATGATGCGTATTTGATTGCGTGTACGTAATTTTTCATTAGTTGTTGCATATTAAAAAATAATCTTATATTAATTTCGCAAACATTCAATTTAAGAATGAATGTTCTGTTTTTTTTTTTTTTTTGCAAACATTAAAAACGAACATAATATCAGCTGTAACACTCATGTTCTCATAATTAAAAGCTAAAATTAATTAATTTAATATTTTTTGTTTTTTTTTCTCTCATATTGTAATATTTGTTTGGTTTAGACTATGTTAAATAAACATCATGCTTGACATGACATATTTATTTTTATGATATTTTGTTTTTTAGATGAATAAATATATTTGAATTTTGTATGCATTTAATGCATTTCTGTATTGTGTCTAGAGTTGTGTATCTGTGCGATAGTATGTAGAAAATTGAGATTTTTAACGATTTACTTATACTTATACTTTCAGCAGATACTATTTTAATGTACATTTATCCAGTTAAGCTTTTTTTAAATTAACTTTGTTGTGACTGATGCTGCTGCTGCTGTTGTTGTTGTTGTTGTTGCTCTATAACATGTTGATGAGTTGTTAAACCTTGATGGAAACGAGACTCATTTTATATGGTACATGTACACATACATTCATAACATATGTATTAAAATTTTAATAAAATTGGAACATGGATATGTTACCTGCCGGAGTTTGATTTCCATGACTGTTATTGCTGGAGTTTATATTTAGAGGTTGGCCGCTATTTTCCGATGGTGTCATGGGGCCAGCTGATTGAGGAGTGTAGCCCGACTGATTCATTTGCTTTTGTCGTACTTCACGTATTTTTAATTGTAAGTCCTGACGTCTAGGAAAAACATCAATGTGTTTTGTCTGCAAATAATGCATAAAACAGTTTTAAATTATTTATATTAAAGGTATTCACGTCAAAAGTTGCACTGTTGCGGAAAAGCAAAATTGCAAAATTTTCAAAAAATATAACAACAACCACATAGAAAATTATTTTGCACAAATGATGCAAAATTGTCAGGGTCTCAGTGCAAGATTATCAGGGTAAATTTTTCAAAGTTGTTAACTTTTTATGGCATTGCCAATCCATGAGAATGGACAAATAGTACTTATAAAATCAACCAACCAACAAATTACAACGCAGAAATACCTAAATGTTTTTCTTTTAAATGAAAAACCAAGTGGTTCAAAATATTTTCGATACAAATAAATTAATTATAAAATAAAAAAAAAATTTTAAAAATTCTTAGCTAGACATTATAAAGAAATCTTCAAATTCGATTTTAATATAACAAGTACATAATTTTGTTATTTTCAAAAGACCTATGGCTGAAATCATTATTAAATGAAAAAAATCGCCAATAAAAAAAAAACGCCAAAAACCAAACAAAATAATCGCCAAAACGCGAAAAATGCGCCAAAACCAAAATAATTGTTTATGTGAAAAAAAATCGCCAAAATGAAAAAAAAATTGCCAAATTTAAAAAAAATCGCCAAAACGAAATAAATCGCCAAAATTTAAAATAAACGCCAAAAACCGAAAAAAATCCTTAAAACGAAAAAAAAGTGCCAAAACTAAAAAAAATCGCCAAAACCAAAAAAAATCACCAATATTAAAAAAATCGCCAAAATAATAAAAATTGCCAAAATTAAAAAAAACTTCAAAAACCAAAAAAAAAATCTCCACAACGTGAAAAAAGTGCCAAAACTCAGAAAGCGCCAATAAATTCAAAAAACCCCCAAACTAAAAAAAAAGCGCTTAAAACCGAAAAAACCCAAAAACGATAAAAATGCCAAAACTATAATTTATATTGGCTAAAGTTCGTATTGAATTACATATGTATATCGTGCCCGGTACGGAACCCTTCGTGCGCGGGTCAAAGTCGCACTTCACTGAATTTATTTTTAATTCATGGACATGAAGGTATTTTTTGAACTTTATAACTGAACATGAGCATTTAAAGTTTGTTTTACCTGAAAAGCAATTGTTGCGGGTGCCGAAGGGAACAGACCATGTTCGGCAAAAAGTTGTAAAACTAAATTTCTACGTTGCTCCAATAGTTTTCGATGGCCCTTTTCACTGGCATCGGAACGTGGTGTTTGTAGTGGCGTTTGTGGTGTACGCGGGGAACGTCCGGTTTGATCAGATCCTTCCAATTCTTAAAATAATAATACGCACGAGTATAAAAATTTACATATAAACAAAAATATGAATATAGTAATATACCTCTTAACGTTTCTATATTAAAATCAGGACCGAAAAAGCGTTGGGTTGGTGTAGGTGGTATAGATGCTGTGTCATCAGTTGCTTCATCTTCACTTTCTGTAGTTAAAAGTGAAATAATCTTTATTGAATTGATATTAACACAAGTGGAAAAATAAAATGTCTTACGTATTCTTTGAACAGGTGGTTGAACTGTGGCATTCTTCTTTCTATAATTTGTACCATAAACACGTGGCGAAGATGGCATAACAATAGCACTAGGAGATTGGCAATCTTTGGGTTTAAACTGGGGTAGAGCTTCATATTTCTTTTCAAAATCTGCCAAGACACTGGAAGCAAGAGCACTTTTTTTTAAACATGTATATGTATGTGATCATGTCTGTTGAGAATCTTAAGGTCAACAAGAATTGCAAAAAAATTAAAAATTACCTAGATTTTTCATCCTGCTGTTGTTTTTTCTTCGCCTTGGGTGATTTCGGATTTGTAGAAGTATTATTAGCACTGGCACTGCCGCTACTGCCACCGCAGCCACTACTGGAAGCTGGCGTTAGGGGCAATTGCTCATCACTGTTGGGAGTGGTTGAGGATGAGGTAGGTGTTGGTAATGCCGATGTTAATGTTACTGCAGAAACGTGCCCAATTATAGGTGATGAGCCCTCCACTATTGGAGAGTTTAAATTTTTCATTTGGCCGCCCGAATTTGGCGTCGACAAAATGGTGCCCGATGATGCATAACAGCTTGGATTGTTGTTTTCCTGTTTAATCGCACTTAAGCTACCAACCGCTATAATGAAAATTAAAATGCATATATACATACATACATGCATATCTTTTCTGTATATTTTTGCTTACATAAATTTTTGCGACGCTGTGAAGGAGCCCGACCAAGTTGGGCTGGTGTTGGAGCCAATACAAACTGCTGCTGCGTGTCACTGTTGTCTTGCATTTGCTTTTCAGATTCATCGCCGCTCTTTAAACTATGTTCTGAAGCTGATTTTGGTGTCGTGGGCAATGAGGATCTCTTCGTTGGGGATATTGGCACTTGTTCTATATTTAATGTTGTGCATTATAATTAAAGGTTTGTAAATACTTATGTATATATATTAGATCTGTCTGGGTACTTTTCCAGTAGCAAAATACTCAGTAATTTTTTTTGGAAGAGTAAGACCAATTTTACTCTGTCGGCTGAAAATATCTCAAAAAGTACGCAGACGGTATGCAGTGAAATCTTGCAAAAAACGGCTGATCGGTGTGTGAACAATTACAAAGCGAAATAATTTTAGCATATCGTCGGATGGTTTCTGTTTTGCGGCACATTATATACAAAATACATTACGTCTGCAGCAAACCAGAAACCAACCGACGATATGTGTACGCAAAAGTGAATTCTCGCGGTAAATTAAAAAATTATTAATTAAAGTGAAGCCTAAAAAGTGTTGTAAATTAAAAAACTTGTTTATTACACTGTTATTAATTTGGTAAATTCAATTTCTTCTTAGTTTGTAGTTTTATTTGTCGGGTTTTTTACAAAACTTCTTTTGCTTACTTTGCCCACAAAAATTATTTTATTCAAACATTAAATAAAAACAGCTGTTCAAACTAGTTGCAAAATCTTGCAAGCGGGAATTTCTCCAGCAACATTTTGCAAGTTCTCTAACTTCCAACTGTCAAAAAATTCTCTCTTTGGCTCTCTCGCGGCAAGAGATTTGGAGTACGCAGACAACATTTTGCAAGATTTTGCACAAAATCATGCAAAATATGTGTACGCAGACAGACCTATAATAAAATCGAGTTTTGTTTTGCAAATTGTGTCGTGTTTTCACCCACCTTGTGTATTGTAATTATGCGAAACTATTGTATTCTGTTTTGATGATGAAAGTATCTCCGATTGTCCGTTTTGCTTTTTAAATATATATTGCATTTGTAAAGCATTTGATTGTGTCTGCTGCTGATGTTGCATCGGTAGAATGGCATACTGTATTTGGAATATATTAAATAAAGTATAAAATTCTATGTTGTTGAAATAAATTTAATTTAGCATTATCATATAGAAATTAATTAGCAAGGTGTAAGTTACAAATTTGTAACTGTTCGAATTCATGCGAATTCCCTTAGAGAATAGAATAGAGGAAATATCTGGTTCAAAGTCCAGTACTGCGGCACCTGATGGATCTTTTGTCCCACAGATTTGTAAATTAAATTAAGCTCTGTATGATTCTCCTTATGAAATTCAGCACAGAGATTGGAGAAGCCCCCCTAATATCATCTGAAAACAGAAACTTACAATGAAAAAGACGCCTTCTACTATTATATAAGAATGTGTCCCGTTGTCTTCTCATCTACTAAGCATAAACGATACAAAGGTGAGAGAACTTGGTTACTTTTCCACAGAGGATAAAAGTGACCAGAAATATAACCAGTAAATTATTCCTCTTAAGGTTCAGGCGAACTTTCTTTTAGTCGAAGTATCATCTCGTTTGATAAGAGAGATTTCACTCGACCAACTAATGCCAAAAAACGGCTATGGGCCAATATTCGGAGCAGCAGAGGCCCTCCTGGCCAGTTCATTTGTTTCTGCTGTGGCCAGGTATCCAGTAAATGGAAACCTTCTGCCGTATGAATCTTTTTTGTAGTGAGTCAAAATCCCATGAAAGGAGCGAAAGATCGCTTTATGCGCACCTTTGATGTCCCTGCCGTAGGCCATTGGGCACAACGATTTTTACTTTAGCTTTACTTTACTTTTCCGTATACCAACGTAAACTTCTGGATTGCACAATGTGACCGTTTTCCTCCCAGATTGCACTTGGAGGAATTCTGACATTGAATCTCCTGTCGAACCTCAGTTCATAGTTTATCCTGTCACTAGGCGTTCCTAACAGCACTATGCTCGGCATTGTACTCAGGATGGGTGGTATGGGTGGTAGTCCAATCGAGGCCTCAATAGCTAAGGTTGGACATAACCTCATTGCGCCTCATTGCGAAGACACACCAATCTTCTCAACCTTGTAGAGTATAGTTGTCGCCGCAACCTGTTGAATCTTTTGCCATCATACAATCGCGCCGTACGTTATGATTAGCCTGACGATCATTGTATATATTCACATGACCCTTTTTGGGCTCATTTGCTCTAGTGGCTTTCTGTGTTAAGTCTTCAACATATGTCGGTTCCAAGTCAGCTTTCTATCAAGGGTAACCCCCAAGTAGTTGACATATGTCGAATACTAAGTATTGCATCCATTCAAAACGATACTGTCCCTAGACCAAATTTTTTTTTCTAAGACAAAAATGTACCAGAATAAACTTGTTACAGTTGACCGCCAGGCCATGTCTCTGACCCTTTGACTGCCTTAATAGTAACCATAGCTAGGAACACAACTTGGAATACACCACATTAGATACCCCCCCCACCCTTTGACAGCCTTAATAGTAATTATAGCTAGGAACACAACTGGGACGAACGACGAATTTTTCGGTGCGAACTTCCGTCATAAAAAATAAAACACATTTGTGCATATGAAAATTAACACAACACCGCCGTCGAACGAAATTCGTCGCGCGTGGCGAACTCTGAGATAGATTTATTTCTACAATTTTCTCTCTTAGTCTCTCTGTCTTTGTACACACAACAAAAACTTTATCAAATATGAGAGAGGCAAAATTTCCAATGTTTCATTTCCTACACAACAGGGAAATGTGTTCGAAGATAAAACTGCCTCTAGTGCTGCGAGGGCACAACAAAGCAGTGTATCCAGTGCACTTTTGCAAGAGCGTTGGAAAATGCCGTCAAGCCAGGAGCCTTAAAGGCTGAAAAAAGGCAATATCCCATTTTATCATATCCGAATTAAATATGACTTTTGATATCTTGAGAGCGCTGTTCTGTATAAAAGAAGAGATATGAAAATCGAGTCAGAAAAATTAACAGTAAGTAAAAGTTCCCGTATTTCTCTTTGTTTTTTGTTGTATGTGTACCATGAGATTTCTGTAGAAGGCCGATTCGTTTAACCTAAGAGAGGGAGAGAGCCTTATGCAATATCGCTGCTGTTGTGGTGTTCTCGATATCTTTGCAGAATTTTCTCCAGGATTCCCTTTTGGATTTCCAAATTTCTTTATTGTAATCGGTTAGGTATCTTCTATACTCTTCCCAATTATCTGAACGTTGTGCGTAATTAAATAGTCCTTTAACTTTTTGCGTATAATCAAGAAGGTAGCTCCAACACGGCAGCTTTCGTGCTGTTTTACGGTTTCTTAGACTACAGCTATCATGATATGAGGAAATAAGGACCTGCTTAAGCTGATCTGCTGCTACCTCTCGTTCGTTCATCCACAGGGAAAATATTTGAGGTTATCAGATTGGCTCTCGAGGTTATTTCCTTAAACACAGATCTCAATAATCTTTTTTTTTTTAATAAATTAAACTAAATAATAATTTTTATAGTTATGTAGTGGGCGGGAGTTCCCATGAAATTTAAAACTTATTCCTGCTTTCCCGGAAAATAAAAAAGTTCGGAAAAAGAGAAACTATAATTACAACATAAAACCGAAATGTTAAAATATTTGTCTTAACATAATTAGGTTAACTTACCTGATGATGTGGCATCATGTTGTTAACAGTAAATAATATTTGTTTCGGCTGACCAGACAGCTGTTGCTGTTGAATAGATGATGATGATGTGGATGGCACGCTCACGGCCGGTGAAGATGGCACCGAGGACGTTGTTGACGCTGACGAAATCATAGCTACTGTCGACGAACCTAAATTTTTTGTATTAAGGGTAGAAGAATTTGTAGTCACTATAGCACTACCAAAAATTGAAGTATTTTTCGTCATAAAACTATTTAAGCTAAGGCCAACACCGCCGGCATTAAAACAGTCATTTGTCTTTAGAGACGACATAGAAGACGTTTGCTTACAAACTTTAGCAAGGCTACCGCCGGCGGTGGTGATAGTGTTGGTGCCGCTGACGACACCGCCTACACCACTTCCGTTAGTAACAACAATAGTAGTGTTAGTAGTTAATTTGTTATTGTTATTGCTACAGTTATTTGTTGGATTATTATTAGTATGATTGTTAATGGTAGTACTGCCACCAGCTGGTATAATGGTAATGGTGCTGCTCCCACCCGTGGTCAAATTAGTTATTGTGGAAGCTTTTTGCAGTTTAGTAATGCTGTTATTATTATTGATATTATTATTGTTAGCTGCTGATGACGCGGCAGTAGCGGTTGTTAAGATACGAGCGTTTGCAGGTAAAGTTATTTTGCTAATAAATGATATCGAAGGTCGTACGGTAGATGATGAGTTTGTGGAGGAAGCTGCTGCAGTAGCGGTCATTGAAAAATTATTACTGCGTATTTTATGCTGCAATAATTGTTGTGCTATACTTTGTTGTTGTTGTCTGTTCAAACTGTTTGCATCGGTTATGAGCAGCATTGTCTGCGGTTGATGTTGTTTCTGTTGTTGGTGACGTTGTAATTGTAGTTGCTTTTGTTGTTGTTGTTGCTGCTGAGGTTTTTGATGCTGCTGCTGTTGCTCTAAAACAGCCTCAATATCAGCCATTTCATCTTTGACTTTCTGCTGATGGTTGCGTTTATCAAGCGCATGATGATGATGTTGCTCTTCTGCTCCACTATTTATGTCATCGTTTAAAGTGTCCAAAACTAGAGCATCATATAGTATGGCTGCTCTTCCTGTTGCTTTTGTACAATTTTCTATTTTAATTCCAGTCGCGTTAGAGCCAATATTGTTGTTAGTAAAATTATTTCGAATAAGCAATGTTTTGGGTGCATTTATTGATGGATTCGATGAATAAGCGATTGTTGTTGCAGTAGTAGTGGTGGTGGTGGCGGTAGTGGTGGTGGTTTTATTGTCGTGATTGATGTTATTATTATTGTTATTATTATTATTTGTGGAGGAAGAGGAGCATATTTTGGAATATTGATTTTTAGTATCATTATTCGTTTCATTACAACATGATGACGATGATGAGACAGATAATAATGATCTAGAGGGTGATATGGCCAAAGGTATGGATGATGATTTTGTTATGGTCGATGTATCGGTTATCGTATTTAATTTTGCTCTAATAGCTGGTACAGTAGTAGTTGTTACTCCTGGTCCCGTCGCAGTCATGGTCTTTTGTATTGTACGAAAAAATAAGGGTGGAGGAGTTGTCAATGTTCTTATAATAGTAAATTGTTTAGCTTGATTACTTGTACTTCCATTAACACCATTGCTGTGTGTAGTGGTTGTTATTTTAAGTGGAGATGTGTTTGGGGTTACTACAAATGCTTGCTTGCTGGTCTGCTGTTCATGGGAGTATGGTGTAGGTACTCGGGTTATAACAGTGGGGGGAGTTTCTACTCTTCGAAAATGTAAATTTTTTAGATGTCTATGAGGTGACGCTGTGTGTTCTTGTGGCGTTATCGATCGTCTTAAGCGAGCGTATTGTTGCGTTCGTGGTGGTATTGGTGGTGTTAGTGTGGTCAAACGTATGTGATTAACCGGCACCAAGGTGGTAGGTGTCGGTGTCCTTGATAGTAATAAAGTTTTCGTTTTGGGTATCGTATAGAATTCTATGTCATCAAAATCTGTTTCGGTATCGTAGTCATCGTAGTCGTCATCGTCATATAAAGTGCTGTAGTCTTCGTCAATGTCCATAACATTACTCATATTATCAGTTTTCGTTTCATTCATATCATCATCGGCATATTGATCTCCATCTGAGTTGGTGATAGCATTCCCGTTTCGTTAGAAAGATATTAGTTTTAACGTATAAAAGTATGTAGTAATTTGACGAGTGTATGAATGGATGATCAATGATTGATTGTTGTAGTACATAGCGTTAGTAAAAGCATGATGAAAACAATTGCACATGTATGTATATTGTTAGAAGAGATATTAATAAAAACATTGCATACATTTTTATACACATATAAAACCGAAACCCAAAAAAATTACAATTTGTGGAATGCATGATCAATAAGAGAAAAAACAAATACAATTCATGAATAGTTAAATGATTGAGTATGCAGTATTTTCTTTGATTTATCTACAATTTTTTTAAAGTAAATACATATATATATATTATATAACTAATGAACGAAATGAAATTATATTAGACAATTAAATAAATGTCTGCATACTATCATCATTCATTCTTAAAGAATTTCTCTTTATAAAATTCAATATATCATACTGACCTCTTGTTTCTGTGCATGTAGGACTTCTAACTTGCGAGTGTAGGAGTGTCTGTGATTTTTGTTGTGATAATGCGGTTGCCGCTGGCACATTGAATGTGAATATGTTACTAGCCTGACTAACGGTAGATGTGCATGATGTGGTTGATGAGGAGGATGCTGATGATGATGCAATAATACTTGAACCACCGTTGTTTAGTTTATATGGTGAAGGTGGTTCCTGCTTAATATACTTGACATCCATGAGATCTTCTTGTTTAATAATAATTTGTTGTGTCTGCTGTTGTTCTTCGAGTTTTGTACTCTTTGGACTTATTGGCATAGTCTTAAAAGCACCACCTAAAAAGGTCCAAACGCAAACATAATTATTATTGTTTATCAAAAATAACCTTTTGGTTAAATTTCTAATATGATAAGAAGAAAAAAGAACGCATTGAATGAACAGTTTTTATTTGTTTCATTTACTTTTTAATGGTTTAAAAATCTATTGATATTTTTCTTCTTATATAAAGAGATTTAAATAAATGCTCGCCTGTTGGTTGGAATGGTGTTACACCGATTGGATTCTTTGGACTGGGATAAGAGAGCATTGACATTTGTTTGTAGTTAATAATGCTGTTTTCCATAGTGGGAGGCAAAGCCTTAAGTGGTGTTGGTTTGCAAGTAGCTGGTGTTGTTGCTCCCAGCGCCTGTTGTTGTTCGTCCTTAAAAAAGAGAGATAATTTAAAAACTTAATTCTACAAACGAAGTGTTAATAATAAGAAACCTTATCGCTGCAGGTGGCTCCTGTAACTATAGTTTTGCGTAAGTCATTGCCAGTGTCTTCTACATCAGAGTCAGCAACACGTTCGCGACATTTCAAATCAACAGAGACTGCTGAATTTTGTTGTATTTGAGGATTTTGATGGTTGGCGTATACCACCCCACCACCATTACTGTTACTTTGCTCATCAGGATCTTCGTCAATTACCATCTAACAAAATATTATTGCTATAATAATAATGCAATTGAGAATCACGATGTTTGCTTACCTGTTCATCTTCGGATGCAATGTCAAGTTTTATTGGCTCCTCCTTAATACATTTTTGGCCACTCAAATTATCATGTATGGAAGTTGGTTCTGCATCAGAACTTGCTGTGTTATATGTTGCAATAGTCAAAGGCACACTCTCCGGTTGCATATCCTGTATTATTTGTCCATTTTGTATGCAATTGGTTCCAATGGTGCCGTTGTTGTTAATGGACGATGGAGCCATAGGACTGTGTTCTTGATCGATGGAATCAGAACCATCAACTGAATCATTACGCTGTTTAGCATCATTACATGCTGGAATCGAAGACATACTCTGATTCCCAACTTTTCCAGAACTGGACGATTTTCGTCGGTCTTTAGAGCACCATTTCCATTCGGGATGCAATTTAAAGTGGGCATCTTTGTATGAAGACGCTAATTCATTGTATGGTGCCTTTTCCTCAGGTTTTAAAGCATACCACCATTCACCCAATATTTTGCTAACAGTTCGATTATCTTGGTTGGGATGTTTTTTGTGAACCAATTTGCGATGCTTTTTTGAAAATATCATAAATGCATTCATGGGGCGGCGAATTTTATTCTGAAATTTTTTTTAATTTTTAATTTTAGTTTTATTTTATATTTCTACTATATTCAATGGTCTTATATGTATATAATTAAATAAAAGGTTAAGTTTAACATTTATTTCAAAATAGTTAAATTAAAAAAAATTTAAGGTTATTAAACTATTTAATTAAGTTACATTAAAACTAGCTTTTACCCGCGGCTCCGCACCCGTTGATTTACTTAAAAAATAAATAAAAACCGGTTTTAAAATTGGATAAACGATCAAACCGGATACGAAAAATCCCTAACTGGCCTTAAAATTTCTTTTTCGGAAAAAACTCGTACCAAAAATAAAAATAAACCGGTTCCGAACAGGATAAAAATATCCTATATTTGACTCTGGTAATGTAGCTTTCCATTGGTGAAAGAATTTTCAAAATAGGATTAGCGGTTTGGGCGTGACAGCGTAGCAGACAAACAAACTCACTTTGTCCCGGTCCATACTTGCAATTTTTATTGCAGCAAATATTTATTTTTTAGAGAAAAAGAGAGAGAGAGAGAGAGGGGAAGCAAAACAAAATGTATATACTTCTATTTAAACCAGTGATGTCAAAAATAAATCTGTAGTTGTATGTGTGAGAAAAGTTGTCTCATTCGTCTCTGAAGTACATAGAAAAAAATAAATATTTGCACCAAACGCAGTTTAGTGAAGCAGCTCAAAATACATAAAAAGGAGTTTATATGATAGAAAGTTCAAAAATGAGGAATACAAATTAAATAAAAAAGTTCGGAGCGATCCATATTTTCCGAGTTACGGGCTGTTAACTTTTCATATAAACTGTGAAGAATTTCCAAAAATAAATTTTTAAATAGCTTTTCTGATAGAAACTAAAAAAATAAGAAGAAAAAAATTAAACAAAAATTGGTTGCGACCCATATTTCCCGAGTTATTGCTCTTTTAAGTATTTATATTAAATGCAGTTTAGTGAAACTGCACCAAAAAAAATTTGAATGTATTTTTAATACATATTAATTTCTTTCCTTAAAAGTTTTGTAACATAAAACACATTGAATGCCACGAAAACCATTAGAGACCATACAATATTTTTGGCATGCCACTTTTTTTCTTTGACTGTATTTAAAAAGAATTGAATACACCCGGTACGCTTGTGTTATCGTCGCTGTCTTATTGACGACTAAATGAAAGAGAATAAGAATCTGTGTGATTTTAGTTTCCACAATTGTGCCATGAAACTGACATCAATGATTTAAACACTCTCCCACATATTAGAGAGTTGCTGCAACAAAAATTGCAAGTCTGGACCGGGACTTTCACATTTCTAATATTATTAATGATTTAAAAATTTATTTCTAACGAATATATTATTAATTGATTTAAGTATTATGCACTTGCATATATGTACATATATATGTACGTGTACGTTTTTCACTCACTTTTGTCATGGGACTCATGGGTTCTTTGCAATTGGCACTATTTTCTCCGTTACAGTTGGGTGTCGCATGCTGTTGTTGTTGCTGTAAAGCACTTAATGATTGGGAACGCCTTTTTGAAGTAGATGCTGCCGTTGATGAGCCATCCTCTAAATCATTTGATGCATCATTCGATCTGCGTCCAATTACACCGCCTCCGACACAACCAATTGAATTCTGTTCTCCAGCTGCAGATGTGCTATAAATGGTTGGTCGAAAATTGTTTCGGATAACATGTTCGTTGTTATTAGTATTATTATTTACAAAACGTTGTTGTTGTTGCTTATTTTTCAGACTCAAGTTACTGGCCTGAGTTTCATTGCTCGAGGAGGGTGGATCGAAGACATCGTCGTCAAATTGCTCGTCAATATCTTCAAGATTGTTATTACTATTATTGATATTGTTGAGGTGATTATTGGGTGCAGTTGCAGCAGATGATGATGATGTTGTCACATCGTTTAGGGAGCAATCTAAAGGATTACTCGGAGAAGACATCGATTGAGATATTAACAAATGATTGTTGTTATTACTATTCACTGGCGGCGGTGGTGGTGGAGGTGGTGGTGTAGAGGCTGCTGCTACTTCGGATGGCGATTGCGTCACAATGCCGGCGATTGTGTAACTGTTAGTTGTATGTTGTTGTTGTTGTTGAGACTTCACGGGGGATTGATGGATATGCGGCAGCAGCGTGTGCCAGTGAAAAATCGACCCCGAGTTAACGCCGTTTTTTGGAATAGTCTTATCCATTAACATTTGTGATTGTTGTTGCTGTTGTTGTTGTTGTTGTTGAGTCAAATGTTGTTGAGCACCTTGATGCGGTTGATGTTTTGGCTGATTTCCCAATGCCATCAGAGTATTAGCAGCATTATGTTGATGATTATGGCGCAGTTGACTTAAACAAGTGTTTTGCTGCATACTCTGCTGATGGACAGGCTGTTGAGGTGCAGCCAACGAAGGCGATGACTGTTGCGACTGCTGATGTTGTTGTTGTTGTTGCTGTTGTTGCTGCTGATGTGGTAGTAGTGGCATTAATTGTGTTGCATCCACAATAACTGGATGAAATGATTGCGATGCCAAAGTTGCGGTATTAGTCACATGTGTACCAGTTGAGGCTGTGGATGATGCTGGAGAAATTCTTATAACACTAGTAGCATGAGCCATCGACGTTATAGCAGATGCAGTTGATACTGATGATGCAATATTCACTGGAGGTGGTGGGGGTCCTGGTGATTGAGATTGTTGTTGTTGCTGTTGCTGCTGAACGTTCTGCACTGGTAAATGTGGTGACATTAACGGCTGTTGGTGTGGCGCAGAAATGCCAGACAAATTTTTCGAATGCATTACCATTGATACAGGCGACTGTTGCGTGGGACGAACTGGTGGTATTTGTGATGTCGATGAAATCAATACACCTGAACCATGTGCCCGTACAGATTCTGGACACACAACTTGAGGACCATAATTTGAAACGTTATACATTACCGGCGAAGGAGATGCTTTCCATGGTTTATTTGCATGAGCATCCGTTGGCGTTACTGGCCCTCTACCGATTGGCGTAAAGAAATTTTGATGATTTGTTACAACTACCTGCGGAACCGGTGAATTATTTGAATTCATTGGAGAAGTTCCAGGATTAACGGGAGAAGAATATGATGGTGTTCCAGATCTTGAGCTGCTTAGGGACACTAAAAATACATAATTTTTTAATTAAAATATTGTCAATGCTTTTTTTTAATGAACTGTGTAAGGAACTTCCTACATATGTAAACTAAATTAAACTTACAAATTTAGTTTCCAAATCATAATCGTGACTTGTGTGCATTTTGAAACGCTTTAAATTTCACTTCTCTATTTTCTTATCTCTCATTCTATGTCTATATTTTATACACTTTGAAAACATGATATTTTAATTACCATTTATTTATAACTATTATATTTTGGTTTTATTTTTCACTGATTAAACTTTATTTACATACTATGACATTGTATTAAACTTGTATTCCTTTTCTCATTCCGTAAAAAAAACAATTGATTTTTTAAACACTATAGAATCGTTAAAAAAATAAGTCATGCGTTGAAAAGCGAAAATGTGTATAATAATCTTTAAATACAGTGTAAGACAACAGTTCATAAATGCTCGATTGCATACTGCATATGATTATTTGTGTACATAAATACGTACATACATACCGTAAACGAAATTATGTACCAATGGAAAACAAAAACAAAATTGTGTAAATGTAAAAAATTTGTTTTTGTTTCTCATACAAAATTAACCGTTTTTAAAAGAAAGAGTAACGCATTGAAATTCTCACGTTTATTTTATTTAAGAAATACATGGCAAACAAAAACAATTTTTGAAAATTTGTTTTTGTTTGAATGTAAAGTTTCACTTCTTCGACGCGTTTTCCTGAATAGCCCCCATTATTTTCCTTTTCATCTCGAAAACGTTCGATAGTGATACACTAATCACTGAAATCGCTTGAGCGGTTAAGGACACGATTATGCATGATAATAAAGTTTACACGTAGTCTGCAAATATTCTAAAAAAACATAAGTTTTTACTTACCCAACATATTGGCAACATCCGTTTCTTCTTGATCAAAACGACCAGTTGTACGATAATTCGGAGATGTTTCCGAGTCTCGAGAAGTGTCCTCATCAACTTGTGTCTTACTGCTAGAACGACTGCTAATATCACTGTTAACAAAAGTAATATGAATTAGCAATTTAATCAATTCCTTTTTTTTATTTTAATAAATATTAATATGGTGGAGAGTGTTTTTGTTTGCCAAAATGTAAATTTTTTTTACCAGGGTAATTCTAAATTCTTATAGTTTGTTGTCCCAAAAAAAAGCTACGAGTATTTTATAAAATGATTTTTTTATGATTATTAGATATTCAGGAAAACAAAACTTAAGGAAATGATATAAAGATTCTGAACCTTTTGATTTCACGTGGAGTATTTCTTGACTACATTTTCACGTGCATTATTTTCGAAACTAACTGTACCTGTGGTGTTGCCCGCTCAGAATTAATTTTTGACTAAGTGCGACTTTGACTCGCATACGAAGGGTTCCGTACGGAGACAACATACATCAACTTTAGCCTATATACTCGAATGTATATATATAATAATAATAATGTAGATATTTTTTAAAAATATTTAAGTAGCCGGTAAACTTTTTTCGGTTTTTGGAGATTTTTTTTAAACTTGGTGCCCTTTTTGAGATTTTTTCGGTTTTAGTAATTTTTTCGTTTTAGCATTTTTTTTTTGTTTTTGACGATTTATTTTAGTTCTAGCGATTTTTTCGGTGGTTACCGATTTCTTCATTTTAGCGATTTTTTTCTTTGGAATTTTTTAGTTTCAGCTTCTTTGAAAATTTCTCTTACGGTTTTCGAGATGAAAGCATGTTGTCAAAATGACGTAGTCAAAATTACATTAACTCATAGAATACCCTTTATTTTTTTAAAACTTCAGTGTTAATTGATGTAGTCTGCATAAAAATGCACTAACTTTGAAACTTTTGAAATATTAGGATTTAAAAATTTTTCGTTGCTCGCTTTAGGCTTCCCTTTAATTTTCAATGTATATTAATTATTATTTCATATAAGTATATTTTAAATTTCATAAAAATCTGATAAATATTTTCGGAGCCAGAAATTGCCCTGCCCTTTTTTGGTCACAGTTTATATGACCAAGATCGCTCGATCCCCCTGGCCCTCTTTTGGTCCTACTTAATTATTTTTCATTTTAAATCTACCCTGTATTAAAAGTGAACGAATGGCGATTAATTTTTATATACAAACATAAATATATAAATAAAGAGGCGCTACTAGATTACCTTGGAAATCGACTTGGACCTGTAGAACGTAGTGAACTGCCTTTTTGGTTCAAATGACGAGAGCAATAACCACGTCGCTGAGATTCTTTCGAACATAGTGAACATAATCGACGCCACTGTTTTCCATTGAATTTTTTTCGTACGCCTGACTCGGACTCGACTATGTCGCCCTTTTTAAAACGATGTGGTGTATTTGCTTGAGATCGTGGTGTAGCTGGATGAGATCGTGGTGTTAGCCTCTGATCGACTAATGATGATGTACTGCCGCGTGATTGCATGCTACTGCGCTTGCTGCAGCCCGATAATTTTTCAGGATCAGCATCAGCCAACGAACCATAACCGTCGATATCAACACGTTTAAGTTCATCATCCGAATCATATGAGTCATCGTACGACGGACCTGTTGAACCAGATGGCCGATGCTGTTGCGTTGCCAATTGTTGCTGACGTTGTCTTTGCTGATGTTGATGCTGCTGCTGTTGTTGTTGTTGTTGTTGTTGCTGCTGCTGCATTAATATTTCTGAATCAGCCTGTGTTTGAGGCATTTTAGTATCGTTTGAGAGTTCGTTACTGCAAACGGTTTGTTGATGCTGTTGCATTTGATGATGTTGCTGTTGTTGTTGTTGTTGTTGTTGCTGCTGCTGCTGTTGCTGTTGCAATAAATTCCCTTCGATAATGTTATGTTGGTTGTTAAAACCAACAACTACGCTAGTTGTTGTCGAATCAACACAACCATTTTCATTTGGTACCACATAATTTGTCGACCCATTATTGTTTCCATTGCTGCAATTTACGATGCTGCCTGCTGCGGCAGAGCTTTGAAATGGTGATGTAGCTATAGTGCGATAATATTCTTCCTGTTTTTGCTGCGTAATCGCATGGGAACGATGCAAAACTGCACCGGTGCTTAAAATTTTATTACTGACGTAACTGAGCTGTTGAGGCTGTTGCAATTGCTGTTGTTGATCATTGTAGAAATTATGCTGATGCAACTGACTATTCCCAGCGACAGAAGGTATTGTTTTATTTGCTGCAGACAGCGCAGAATTTCCAAAATTTCTTCTGCCTTGTGACGGCATATCTCTTTTTGAAAACGCTGCTGTTTGTTGAGATGTTGGAGTAACAGCATTTCTAGGTGAAACTTCATTGAGTTCATCCCACCATGGTGGTAACAACAAGCGTAAATCAGCTCTTTTAACTGTTTTGAGCTAGAAAAAATTCAATGAATTAGAAAAAAAAATTAAAGTCGCGTAAACAACTTTGCTTTAAAAAATAAAAAGTAGAAGATCCTAGAAATAGAACATAATGCTATCTATGGGAACTTACAATTGTTGTACCAGATTCCCCAGAAGCAATTTGAACAGTAAATTGTTTTGTTGCTGTATGAATTTCAACCACAGTACCTTCGATAAAAACGCAACCATTCCGTCCTTCAATTGTCGTTCTTACACAAACCCGTGTATCTTCGAAAATCTAAAATAAATACATTTGTACATTTAGGATTTAATTCAATGGAATATCAAATGTTTTGTGATAAAAATACATACATCAGCGGCGGGTGGACTCGCGTCCAATATCACATTAAAACGCCCACTATTAAGTACATCCATATAAAGCTGACTGCTATTATCGGGCGGATCAAACTCAACTATAATTGAGTTTGGTGGCACATCATTCACAGATGACGGTTGACGTGTAATACCAGGAGCATAATAGTTGCCCAATTTGGCAAGTACTCTTGTATTACTCCAATCTCGCAAATTAAGTACAACCTCTTCATGGGAAGCCACACTTGTTGATGATGATGACAACTGCTGTTGGAGTACAAGGTGTTGCTGCTGCTGCTGGTATTGAGTTTGTTGAGGCGAATCGACGTTATGCTTTTGTTGTTGTTCCTGTTGTTGTTCATGTTGTTGGTGTTGGGATGGCGCTTGTTGCTTATTTTGTATAAAGTTGAATCGTTGACCAGCAACATTACTTTGATTATTGTTATTACCGTTGCTGCTGCTCATATTATATGCAATACTTCCTACTCCATGCGCATGTGAACTAAAAGACAATTTTTTTTTTGATTTTTTATAAATTTAGATAAATTTAGTTTTAAAAATATTTATATATGTATACGAGGGTGGGTCATTAACTCAATGTCTTTGAATTTCCCGCCTCTTAATTTAAATTGCAACTCTGCTCCTGATAACAGGCAACTGTCAGTTGACTCCTCTCTAACTTTGAACAAGCTGCGTCATTTACTTTGTGTTTGGCAACCGTTGATAGCAGACTATTGCCGAGTACACAGTGTTGTGTTGCATTACCACATAACCTGCTTAGTCCCGGTTCACACACTTCAACTTTTGTTGCTCCACTCGTAATTCAGCTGTAAGAAAAAAAGAGATGTTTGTATTTCCTTCTTTGTCTTTCTTACAGCTGAATTAAGAGTTGAGCAACAAAAGTTGAAACGTGTGAACCTGAACGCACGCATCTGATGTAAACAGTTGTGGGAGAATTAAGTCCCGGTTCACACGTTTCCACTTTTGTTGCTAAACTCGTAATTCAGCTGTAAGAAAGACAGAGAAGGAAATACAAATATCTCTATTTTTCTTACAGCTGAATTAGGAGTGGAGCAACAAAAGTTGAAGTGTGTGAACCGGAACTTAGTTGGCAGCATTGCAGACACAAAATGACAGCGTGTTGACATTTTTATATTGAGTCCATAAATACTATGAGAACTCTTGCCCATCAATTTCAATGGTAAAAAATCTGGTTTAATGAATTACGTTATGGACGCCCAGTTGAGGTCTCTAGATCCAAAACAATTGAAAAAAATCCACGGTATGGCTTAGGCGATTGAAAGTGAGAGAGATTGTGGAAGCCATAGGCATCTCACATGGATCAGTATGAGAAAGCAAAAATCTATGAATTGGGCTACGAAGTACTCTCTCATCAGCCCTATTCTCCAGATTTAACGATGACTTTTGAAGTTATTTAAAAAAAAACGATTTTTTTCGAAAATTTTCGTCAATGATATCGCTCCAACGATTAATTTGAGTCGGGTTCTTTTGCTTTTACACTCTACGGAAAATCAAGTTAATAAAATACCAGGTATGAAAGAACGCACGGTGTCATTGGACACCGGGTATGAACGTAGTCCTTTACGTTTTACTTACCTTAGAAATTGCCCCGTACCACTTATTTTTTATAAAATATATAGCGTTTGTGTCCTTCCAGTCTCAGATCTTCTATCCATGTTTTGAATTTCATCAAAATGGGTTAGATAGTTTTAAAGAGGGAGAAATTTCCCCTTACCACCCCTTATGTTTTGAATTTCATTAAATTCGGTTCCGTGGTTTAGACGTTAAAGCAACAAACAGTAAATTTACTTTCGCATTTATAATATTACTTAGCAGAGACACATTCAGCTATCACTGCCACGAACCACTTATCCCAGTCACGAGAATTTCCCAACCTACGTTCCACAAAAGACATTCCAAGATGCAGCGTTGCCGTTGTTACACTAAAGTATCACTTTAGACCAGCTACGTCCAAACTAGACTTGTTTCGAACTCTTTGAGTAGCTCGTTTTTGACACAAACGTATGATCAAACCCGAATTTTACTTTTGTATTTTCTTTTTTTCTAACACCGTAAACATCGGCATTTATTTTTTCTAAAATTTCCTCCATCACACTGCATTTTTTTTATTTATAACCATTAAAATCACTTAAAACAAACTTGTTATTTACACGCGATATACAAAAGATCAGCGAATACTGAGTGAATGGTATGAATGAAATCCATTCTTTCATGCTGCATCATTTCATTTCGCTGCTTGTGTTATATCGGCATTGTAATAATAGAGTGCGTATGAGCAATCAACATATCGCAATGAATTGTATCATAGCAATTACATTTGTTATTGTTGTCGAATAAAGGCATGGCAAAATTAACGAATTTATGAATTGTTAGCAAATGCGAATGGTTTCATTCTGTTCTCTGGTATGTAGTGCATTGAAAACAATAAATTGTCGGACGGAAGACATTTTACTTTTCAAAGAATCAGACAAGGGAAATGACTTTTCAACAGTTTAGATATTTTAGTTTTTCCTGTTATTTATTTTTAGTATATAAATATATCGCCACCTAAAATCCAAGAGGCGTAACAACCAAAAAATTCGAAATAGACATTATAATTGATTATGATGTGATTAATCAAAATACTTCTTTCCTTAAAATTTTACTCACATAAGTATCTTCAAAAATACCGATTTTATTCATTATTCAATTTGGCACCTAACAAATAAATAATATTAAATTTATAAGGTTTTTTGATTCTTCTGTAGAAAAATAAAAATTGTACTTGCGGCCTTTTGGAGTTTAGGTGACGATATGTTTTGTTATTAAAGCTTTAATTTGGGTTCATACATATGTACATATGTATGTATGTACCTACCTGGTTATAATTGTACGTTTTTCAGGAATTTCAATGCATGTGGCCCCTTTAGCAGCAACTGAAATCAGAGGCCCGCTGTTGACTTCACTATTATTGCTGTTGCAAATTTTATTATTGCTGCTTATCGACATTAACGTGGCAGCATCTGCGGCAGAATCGAAATTTGTGCGTATGGTATAAATGGTTGTGTTGTTGCCATTTCTGGTTGTGGCTATTGAAGTGGTACCGTTAATGTTCAAAGCTGTCGTTGTGTTCGTCGCCGTCGTCGTTGATAGAGATGATAACGATGATGTGGGTGATGATATCGATGTTGAGATCTGTACTGGTGGTTGCAAATATTTAATCTCTGTTGCTGATGATGTTGTTTGATCCGGCTTTTTAGCGATATCATTGTTGCTATCGTCCAACTCTGACGGATCAAACTTTCGTTTCTTCGGGTGTTGTCTTGGTATTGCTGCACTCGCTGCAAAAGAGGGCGCTGCTGATACAGGTGTTGCCGTCTGCTGTTGAAGTCCATCTTTCTGCTGTTGTTGCTGCTGTGTACTAGTATTTGAATTTGAATTCAAATTTATGAATGTACTTTGTTGTATTGTTCCTGAATTGTTGTTATTATTGTCATTTGCTGATGTTGTCGCTAGTGTTGCCGTTGACATAGATCTTGAGGACGATGCTGCTGGTGTTGTTGCCGCTGCCACGGATGGTGTTACCATTTTGTTGGGGGGTAAGGGCAATCTTCAGCAACAAGGTTTTTGTGCTGTACCCTTTTGATTTTCTATTGTTGCACTTCTTTGCTTTTAATATTTTTCCAAATAGTTTTTTATGTCGTTTTATTTAATTTTAATACTGATAACTCTAAAATTCTTCGATATATTTTGGGTTATGAGAAATTATGCATTTTAAGTGGCATTTGTTGCTTGTCATATTGCAACATATCATACGTTGCAACAAACATTTTGAAACACATTTAATGTACATAGGTAGCCAAAACAATCTACAGCAACATCAATGACATACATATGTAATAAATTTTGCTGTTTTTAGCAACCTGTAATTAAATAATAATATTTTAGGCATTATTAAATGATATCTACAAATGTGTATGTACATTCATAATAATTCTGAGCAAACAAACTCGTGTGTTTCCCATTTGAAAACAGTCTTATGAACAGAAATTTCTCAATTTAGAATAAAGAATTATTCGCAAAATTTTTGACGAATATTCGAATAATTTTCTTCGCTACTTTGTAAAAAATATTTATTTAATTTAATTAAAATGTCCTACTTTACATACTTTACATATCATATGGTCTGGTGGCCGATAAAGTAAGACCAATATTATCGAGCCATAACCGCCTAAAAAAGCTTAACCGGCGCTTCTTTCTTTTTGACGAAAATCGATTATCTTACGATCGCAAATAGTAGATCTTGGTGAAAAAATTAGTTACATACATACATATGTATATATGTATGTATGTAAGTATGTCGCCAAATTTTTTTTTCAATTATGGCACGATAATTGTGCTAAATTATTTTTGTTCCTTAAGATTTTTTTGCTTTACAACTGTACACGATATTCACTACAAACATATGTACATATGGATGTATGTATGTATGTACATACATATGTATGTGTCTGTATATACATATTTCTATGTATGTAGTATATAAGTACGTAGTACCTATGTACCCAGCCAGCCAAGAGCTGTTTAATAGGCGATGGTGTTTAATATACAACTCAAGAATGATAAACTACAAGCATGATACAATTATACTAGGTACATGCACAAGCCCAGCCTGTCACTGTATACATTTCACCTAGTTGTCAAACTTTGTTTACAAGCTGCAAAAATGTTAATGTATGTGTGTAAACAAAATGATTACAGTGTTGCCAATGAATTTACACATGGCTGTGTCTCCAATTACACATTGAAGAAAATTACACTACACATCTTTTGTGTAGGTTAAAATTAAAACAATAATAAATAAAAATAGAACCCAAAGTAGAATTACACACATATTATACAAGAATTTAATTACATGGCCTACGGATGTGAGTAGAAATTACACACTGTCTAACTACACCCATATTGGCAACACTGAATAACTATAATCATGCAGGAATGCCGCGTCTGCAATAGTACTTTAGTTACCCTGTAATTGTTATTTTTATAAACAAAAGACAGTTGTTTCCGACAATTTGGGGTTTGTTTATACCAACAAAATACATGTGTTTTTTGGTGTTGCAATTTTGTTGTAGTTCTGCATGTACCTAGTGTAATTGTATCATGACTACAAGATTACACCAATGCAAAAAAATAGTAGACGTGTGACGTCACGCACAATGCGTTTATACGCACTGCTTACTCAGTGTCCACACTTGCAATTTTGTTGCAGCAATTCTTGGTTGTTTTAGGAGAGAGAGGTAAGAAGCTTGGGGAGGGGTACAGTGTTTCATGTTCTCGGCAATTCTCTTTTGCTTTGCAATTTTCTCTATTCAACTTGAAGTTTGGTAGGGTTGAAGAAGGCATAACAAATACAAGAATTGCAGTACTCGATTTTTCTAATGTGGACACTTACGCAATTCCGCAGCAGAATTGCATGCAACAAAATTGCAAATGTAGACAGGGAATTATTTGCAAATAAAATTCGAAAGCGTTGCCGTATAACATTTTTATGGTAATTTCATAACTCACGAAAGATATTTGCAAATAACGCCACTATTTGCAAATAAGGTGTAAAATGTTGCCAATTATTTTTGTTTTGTAGGAAATGTAATACAAATTTAACAATGTGTGGCAATATGTTTCACAAATAGTAATGTATTCTATCTACGTATAAACGGTGAGTTCAGTATTTGCAAATAGTTTTATTTGCAAATAAGATTTGCGTATAAACGAGGTAATAGTGTGGTTTATTATTTTTTTATACAACTCTGGCTGCAGGATTGCCAACCGCTATGCAAGTACTGGTTTTGCCAAGTTCGTTAAAAAAAAGTGGTAACATAATAATCCCACTTTTTTTACTTTTGCAGGTACTTACGAACAAGACAAAACAATATTGTTTTTGTTGTAGATATTTAAAAATTTTTAATATTGGACCTGTGAACTTTTAAGCAGTTCAGTTTTTAATGAGTTTTTCCTTTATAATAATGCCGCTAATTTGACCGCTATGCCTATGTGAAGATGTTATGTTTGTATGAATATACATACATACATACACACATACTTTTTATGAATGTACGAATACGTAAATTTCCAATTCCTTTTGTAATTTGTATAATGTACCTGATGGAAGGGGTGTTATGCGAACAAAATATTAGTGCCGTTCACACTGAATTTGTTATTCGTTTACTTGGTAAAATGATGTATCTACCATTTTTGATGTTTTAAGATTTAACAATTTTACTTTCCAAAATTTTTAAGAAAAAAACTTATTAAAAATACTACCATTTTACTAAATAAACAAATTCAGTGTGAACTGCACTATATTAGATAATATCTATTTAAAAATATACAAAAGTTAGAGACTTT
The DNA here is from genome assembly GCA_905220375.1 of Tachina fera. Taxonomy (NCBI): domain Eukaryota; kingdom Metazoa; phylum Arthropoda; class Insecta; order Diptera; family Tachinidae; genus Tachina; species Tachina fera. The sequence continues at coordinate 187,646,190 of LR999963.1, forward strand.
AGTTTTGGTATTTTTCGATATGGTGTTATGAATTAACACAGAAAATATTAAATAAATTATAAAATTCAAAATTAATAAAACAAGTTAAATTTCAAAAATCAAAAGAAACTCAATAGAAAATAAGGGTAAATAAAATAAAGTCGAATAGAATTTCATTGTTGCGATTTCTTTGCTTAAATTTCTTAGATTCCTATACTTATGCTTTAAGTCTTTCATTAGATTTTTCCCAGTCCTTATGGCAACTCTTACAATAGACATGAGACATCACGTCTAACGGTAAACTCTCCGATTGGCGTAATCTTGTAGTTTATCATTCTTGATACAACTCCTAAACGAATCTTCCGCTGATTATTTAGAGAGTGATATTGTAGGATTTCTGTTTACCCCTCTCTTATAAATCTTGCAATGTTTAATTGACGATACATTTATCTAACATGTGTTTGTTCTTTTTTATTTTCATATTTACTGTTATTACTGTCATTATCGAATGATTCTTCTACAAATCTCCCAATGGCTCATGTAAGATTAACGTTGAAGAGCCTCATACGATTCTCAATGTTCTTCAAAAAAAAGAGTTGTAAGATAATCTCCAGATAAATCTCAAATGATTGCATCTGCGACTAATAAAAGCGGCTTCTGCCGCTCTTGCACACGAATCGTGTACGGTGACAGTTTCTCCCGTGCGAAGCATCTGGCCGTTTGCGATTGAAAATTATACCTATGCATACGATTCATAACAACTCTTCTGCGATTGAAAAGGCTAGTTGGGTACATATTTACATCTGCATGTATGTATGTATGTATGTTTGTACACAATAGCAAAAGGTTCCTGACCTTTACATTGAACACATTACTTGAATGATGTTTTTAGAGAAAATTTCAACGACAAAAAAAAATTATGATAGTGAGTGTGACATTTTTAGCAAATGTGTATGTATGTATGTATGTATGTAAGTATGCTGTAATGCAATGCAATATAATGCAATGCAAATGTGTATGTATGTATGTATGTAAAAATGCAATAAATGAGAAATTACTGCAAAAAATTTTAAAATATACACTCAAAAAGAGCTGTTACCGAAAAAAAGTACGCGAACGGAAAAATAGTACAAATTAGTAAGATTAAAGAAACAGCTGACTCCAACTCTACATGGTATTGAAAAATATACTTGTAAACCTTTGTCTATTCAACTCTTTGTCTTATTGGTATTCCATACATTATTTTTTATAACACTAACATTCTAAGAATAAATTTTTTCATTTATTTCATGTTATATTTGTAACCAATTTCTTCTTGATTCCGTTGATTTCTTGTTGGTTGAATTAATAAAAAGTACATAACTATTTGGTTTGGTTTGGCAAGTGCAGTATTAAGTAACCAGATACTTTACAGTTTTACAACTCTAACTTTGCAAAACAAAAAAGGATTAATACAGTAAATTACAAAATATGTACATTAGGGTGACCGTTATTTATATATTTTTTTTAATTTCTTCTACTCTCACTCCCCAAATCGGTTCAGTTTTATGTAAGAAATACAAAAAAATTTCATACTGATAAGTTGTGTTTTAGGGGGTGCGTCTGGCCCACAAAGTTGGCCCTCAAGCCCATATACATTTTTAATGTATTTTTTTTTTTGTTTAGCTTTATTTTGACTATGTATGTATGTATATGTATGAAATAATTTAATATATACATATGTACATACATATAAGATCTTATTGTACATGCTTAAAATAAAAAACTTCGATATATGTAAATATAATTTAGTTCCATAAAATTTTTGGTATTTTGTTGGTTATTTTCCTCATTATTTTCTAAAATATTAATTTTAGAAAAAACTTTCTTTGAGACTAATGTTGTTGACTTGAAGAGCTAAAATATTGCCATATGTCATATTCTTGTAAAATGATTTGTTAAAAAGATAGTCATATGCAAAAAATTTCATTGAAAAATGGGCTTGAAGACCAACTTTGAGGGCCGGACGCACCCCTAAAACGCAGAATTTCGGTATGAATTTTTTTTGTATTTTTTTTACATACATACAACTGAACTGAATTGGGGGGGGGGCGAGAGTAGAAAAATGTACTTACTTATGTACTCCTATATTAACAGTTATTATTACCATACTTTATAAATTAATTATTTTTTAATGACTCACAATTTTTATTTATCTTTTTCTAAAATTTTTACACATTTCGTTTACTTACTTTTGTTTGTTTACATTTTGAATCATATGTTTTTATCTTACTAAACTTTACTACGACAAATTTCTGCAGATAAACTTTGCAAAATACTCACTTAAGAAAAGTCACTTTACTTTCTCAGTTTGTGTTCTCATTTATTGTATTTTTGGTAAACGATCGCAATTTTTAAAAGCTTTTGCGTACGCGAACACAAATAATATAGTGAAGCAATTATCACTAACTTTCTTCACTACTACTACTACCAAAAAATTAGTGATAGTGACATTTGTTTATTTGTAACTATTTAAATTTAGTGATGGTGAACAAATCTGTACTATGTACACTGCAAGATTTAAACTCTCACAGTTAGATTTATTGCCATCCCACTAAAGTTTTAGAAACAAATGGTAATAATTTTATTATCGAAATAAACTCGAACAATTCCCAAAAATATATACAAGCACAGTTATGCCGAAAACAACACTATGGCATTATGTGACATCACAATAGTGTGTAACGTTAGTGATTTCTTATATTATCCGTTGTATGGCATTGCTTTCCTTATAAAAAAACCTAATGTGAGCAGCGTTGCACACATTTTGAAAATAACAACACAAAATGGCAACACAAGAAATGCCCGATGTGTACCCAGCATTACGTACTTATGTAATACTATTTTATACTTTTTTAGAAAAGGCTGAGAAATTAAGAATTTTACAATCTATTTTTTCGAAATAGGTACTAGAAAAAGTAAATCCCAACACAAATTTTTACTTAAAATAAAAACATAGGTATGCAAAATAAACATATATACATATGTAAATGATGCAAATAGGTATACACATATAATTAAAGATACAAAAATTTAAGTTCCCTTGATAAACGAATGAAATTAAATTTTTTATCAAGTTAGAAAAAGCTTCATTCATAGAAAATATATTTAAAAAAAATTGTCGGCAGCGAGTTTGGATTAGGGGAAGTGGTAGGGGGAGGGGGCGGTGGTGTATTTTCTGCACACAAGTTATTTGTAAACAAAAGTCTGCGTTCGTAGTACGACTACATTGTTGTTGTTCTTTTTTGAACCGTGAAAGTATTTATACAAATGCAAACATACACAAATACATACATACTTACATATATACATATTTGCGTGCATTTTATATAGACACTGTACTGCGAAAAATAGCAACAATAAAATAACATGATGGGGCGGAGGAGGTTAGGAAGCAAAACAAAACACTACGCCACCAAATGTTGCTTAGTCACTCTTCCACAAATGTACACATATTCAAATTCCTGTGTGCTCTTACGAACTCATGCATTCGCATATCAAACTGATAGAATATAACAATATATCGCTCCTTTATTGCAAAAGAGTTATAACTTAAAAAAAAGTAGGTTTGTAGAAAATATGTTTTAGGATGAAGGAGTCATGAAACTAACGTGAAAGTTTAGAGCATTAATCGACTGGGGACTTGGAAAATATTTTTTTTTTAATATTTAGGATACGTAAAGCCTGGTACTCTGTTCACAATTTCGTGCGAAATGCTGTCAAACTACCTATAAAAGTATTTGGTATGAAATATTTGCGAAATAAATTCGCAAAAGTAGTATTCTGTAGCTCGTTTCTGTATTTCTAGCATCGTAAAATTACTCGCATGAAACGAGGGAATCATAACAAAAACAGTGTAAATTGAAACACAAAATGGCTTTTCTCGCATAAGTGTTTCTATATGTTTACTTTGCGAGAACTATCTGTGTCATTAAAATAAATTTTCAGCAATTATTGGAAAGATGTGAGAAAAAGTGTTTGTGTAACAATATTTTGTGAAAAGTTTCTCGCAAGAACTGTCAAAACAACTCACATTTTAAACTGCTGCGAGAACAACCAAATTTGTACAAAAACATATGAATTTTTGAATTTGTGTGTGAAAATATGAAAAATAAACTAGTTGGAAATATATGCAACGAATTTTTGTACTAAAATTATTATTAACGAGTCGATATGATTATGTTTATTTAGAATATTTTTTCTGTAATTTTCTTATGCAGAGACATTTGATAGAAAAAACTTATTTCAAGCATTTGACATTCACTTTATATTCATGTTCATTATTTCAATTTATTTTTCCTGTAAATTATTTATTTTTTTGTTATATAAATAATATTTTTGTGACATTTTGTTTTCATTTGACACTCTATTACTGGAAATATTCCAGTAAAAACGGAATCAGTGTTGTCTGTTCTCGCATTCAAATACGGAAACACTTTTTTCTCGAGAATCGGTGGAATATTGTGTTTCACATTTCATGTGAGAAATTTTACGATGCGAGTAATACAGAAACGAGCTACTGTTCTTGTTGTGAAAAACACGTAAAATCATGTCTTTCCATGAAAAATTAGTCTGGCATCATTTTAGTTTAGCTGTGAAACAACATGAGCAGTGCTTTTTTCGCACGGAATTTTAACAATGTTGCATACTTTCAAGCATTAGAAGCGAGAATTTTATAAAAAAAACCACGAGTTGTGCTACATTTAGTACATGTCAATTTTTTCACGCGAAATAATCAAGGTTTTTCACAACTTCGAACAGAGTACCAGGCTTAACTATGGCGGTGATATTTAAAAAAAAACTATCGTACAGAAAAATATTTCTTTAAAGAAGGTGCCATTTTTGCGCAATTTTTGATTTTTTCAATATATCATGTTATAAAGGCTCGTTTACATTGTGATAGTAACTGCCATATCACTTATTTGCTATGAGAAATTGTTAAAGTTATTGTTTCTATCAACTTTTAGTTGACCAATGACAGTCGAAGTCGCGGCAGCAACTGTCGTGATTTCTGTTGGGCTTTTAGCGTTGCTTAGAGCACTTTCGCACGCGCAATGTTTACTTTTCAACATCTTAAGTTCTTGGGAGAGAAGGTAAAAGCTGGGCTAACTATCACTGCACAAACGTACGACTTTTGAAAAAATACAGCCCTGATCTAATAAATTCTTTTTGTCTTTTCAAAATGTTCAAAAATATTATCATAGCAGGATTCTATTTCCTCAAAAGTCGTACGATTGTATAGGATAGTGACAGGGAGTGAGTGCAGACTTTAACGCACAAATAAATAAATGTCAAATATGGGGTGCAAACATGGCTACTACTAAGAAATATTATGGATGAAGATTGTATTGGATTTGCTTAGTACACAAAACCTCTTGTATGGATTGAATTATCGTATAAAATACAGTTGTGTAAAATTTGTTGTTGGTAAAAAAACAAAGTAAAAATTTCATTTTTGTCAATAAAAAAATAATTTAACTTAAATAAACGTAACATCAGGGGGTCTACTCTGTAATTCGAAACTAAAGAAAATACTTTCGAATTTGTATGCTATTAACATGTAAATTCGAAAGCATTTTCTTTCGTTTCGAATTACAGAGTAGACTCCCAGTATGGTGTCCCTAATTATTTGCACACAGCTGTATATGAAAATAGAATTATTTATTTTAGGTACAATAATTCCTGCGAACATTGAATACCTTTTACTTAAAAGCAAATTAATTTAGAATAAAAATTAAATATAGATATGGAATGCCCTAACTGAAATGGCTTAAATAGTCCCAAACGCTCTCATTTTGACGCTGCCAATTTTTTTTCCTTATTTTTCAAAGGGTTGCAAAACTAAATCCACATCAGCATTAGTACTATTGTTTGCAAAAAAAAATAAATAAAAAATACCAATAACTGCACTTTCGTTGTAAAAAATAAGAGGAAAACCGAGGTACCTATACTATGACCACATACTTACAAATTTACATACGTACATACATTCATAGTTACATATGTATGTATGTACATATGTATATGACAGAGGTGTTTTGTTTGTTTGTTTTTTCTCCCACTCATTCTTTTTAATAATGTTTTGCTGCCTGCTACAGTTAAAAATCTGTGAGTAATTATATGGTTAAAATTTATTTTATATGTTTGTATGTATATTTATTTTACACATGAAAATCACCGTTGTCGTATTTTGAAGAAGTTTAAAGAGTTGCCGTTTAAAATTTTGTGATATTGTCAGAGTTGGGAGTTTGCTGTTATTACGAGGTACCGTAATTGTTAGGACTTTATAATAAAATAGTAAAATATAATACTCTTGACTTTTATTATAAAGTCCTAACTAACATAATTATTTTTGAGCAGAAATAATTTTTATTTTCTTATTTTTATAAAAATCAGTTTCTGATGTAAAAAACATGTCTTAAAACTATTTGAACACCCATGATAATGCAGAAATCGCAAGAACTATTCAATAAGTTAGTTTATTATATTGATATTAATTTTTTCCATTTTGCTAGAAAGACAAAGTGTGTAATAATTCATTATTAAAATTAAATTTTTTCTCCATATTAATTTTTGAAAACAGCAATTTCCTACATGTTGCTGTTGTCCAACGTTTGCTATGTAGTTTTAAAGGAATTCTTATAATAATTTAATGAAAGGCATATTTTTAATATTTTTTTTACTTTAAGGTAAATTAATTAAAAATAATTTGTTGTGGCATATGATGTTTTTACAATTGTTATTTTCTGATTTTTTTCGAGCAGAAATAATTGTTATTTTTGAGCAAATATTAAAATCAATATGACCATACCATATGTGCCCTTAATTATGAAAGTTCTGTAAAAATATTATTTTTCAACTGTATAACTAGAAATCGAAATAAAAAGTGAAAGTAAAATAGAAATACAATATAGGTACACTAGGGTTATGCAGAAAATAAAAAATTTGCAAAACGCGAAGGGGTCACTGGGTTTTCATATGGGGGCTAAAATTCTAAGACAAACTGCGTTTTTATTTATAAATTTCAGTCGTTAAGCAGCTCTGGGTCGGGGAACATCTCTCGCGTCATCGCAATTATTTCTTAAGTGCGGTCAGGCTTGCGTGTGTTGTTTGGCCTTCGAGAGTTTTTCGTCTCGCTCGCACTGGTTGACTGATCTGCCACGGATAACCGTATAATCTTGCGGTTTTTTGTGGAATTTCTTTAACAACCACGTTGCCTACTTCCTATGTGAAGGCATAGGTCGTGTACAGTCAGTCACAAAACCTTATAAAATACTGTTAATACCATATTGGGCATATGGTCTACGCTACTCCGCCCATATTTGTGCAACACCATATTATGCAAATTTACTTTGCATTAATATGTTTAATAAATAAATAAAATAAAATATTTATAAATTTATATTCGGTGTGATATTTAACGTAGTTAGAGGTTAGTAAGTGCCTACGGGTACGAAAATCCGGTTTTTACCCGTAACTCAAGATTTTGGAGGTGTAATTTCAAGAAATAGGAAACAAGTAATTCTGTGAGCAAAAGAAACTGAGTAATAATTTCACAAATTTTCAAATGGTCATATCTCAAAACCACTTAATGGATTTTAAAATAAACAGCAGATTCGTAATCAGCGGATCAAAATCTGTAAAATTCGGGTACTAGTAGATGGTTTATTAACAACAGTTTTTTTGTCATTACGAAAATATGAGATTTTTTTGGATTTGAAAAATCCACATTTTTGCTGCATAAAATGCATTTGGTGCGGAACTTTTTTTAAGAGAAAAAATAAAAACGCAGTTTGTCTTAGAATTTTAGCCCGCATATGAAAACCCAGTGAGCCTTTGTGTTTAAACAATACGCATAAACCTAATATACACACATTTAGGTCTTAAATTTAAAAGTCTGCTTGTACTAAAAACGGCATTGAATTTCCAAAATTGAGACAAATTTGCCATATAAAGACCGGAATATCACTTTTCCCATCATCTGCCAGAATACATTTCCCCATTTATTGAAAATAATAAATAGTCTTGGGGAAATGTTTTACTAAAAAAGATGTATGTATGTATTGGGAAGGCAATGAATATTTAGTTTTCAGAATGATTACATATCGAGATAAAAAAACGATCATTGTTATCATTTGCAAAAAATTTCAATAAAGGTAATCGGGTTTGGAATTAAGCATTTTTTTATTTGGCAACTTGTTCACGTAATATATTTAATCTAAAAAAAATCATTCTCCTCATTTAGCAAATGAGGATTTGTAAATCAATCAGGAAATTGTAAATCAATTTTTTAAATTTTAGGTAATGTGATTTGTAAGCTAGTAATGAAATTTGATAATCAGAAAACTACGTAATTATATGGCAAGTAGTTCTGATGGTAATGGTGTCTATTCTGAAATACGCGTCGACTTGGTGAAACTTACATGGAAAACAAAAACAAAACTGTGTAAATGTAAAAAATTTGTTTTTCTTTCTCATACAAAATTAACCGTTTTTGAAAGAAAGAGAAACGTGTTGAAATTCTCACGTTTATTTTATTTATGAAATGCATGGCAAACAAAAACAATTTTTGAAAATTTGTTTTTGTTTGAATGTGAAGTTTCACTTCTTCGACGCGTTTTCCAGAATAGCCCCCAATGTGTAATTTTTTGCTGGGATTGAACATCTTATGTATATCTTAACAACGTTTGATCTTCCTTATAAAACGATTTGTCAACGTTGGGGCGATTGTATGTATTTTTCTGCATGGTTGCTTGTGGGGAGACATTACTTTAAAGTCATGCTATTTGTTCCAGAACATAGCAAATATCCTTCTCTGCAAATTCAATCATACTACATATTTATGTATGTATGTACATATGTACACTCGGCAGCATAAATCTGCGTACAAACTATTTTATAAATTTTAAAATGATATTTTAGTGGTAAGTAACAAAGGTAATCATTTGAAATTGGTTTTTATTTATAGATAAACATTTGTAAACTATGTTAGGTATTTGCTTTTTGCATTTGTAAAGCTTGGTAGTAATTGGTAGTTTAAAAACAATGGTATGGCAACTTTGCGTGTATGCAAAAGTCTGCGTACATAAAAATAAACGGTACTTTCTAACTGTTTTTTGTTATTGTGTGATGCTACAATACTGCAGTTTTTGTTTTCAAATCATCAATAAAGTGTTTTATGGAAATATATTTGTTTCGAATTGCAATAAATTTCAAGTAATGGCAAACAGAAAGGAAATTAATGTTGCTGAACGTAAAATTATTATACATTTATGGAAACAAGGAAAAACATTGCGCAAAATCGGCCAACTAGTTGAAAGGACTCACTCTTCCATACAGAGAGTGATAAATAATTTTAAAAAATCTGGAGTTTTAGTTTCAAAGCCTCGTTCTGGTCGTCCACCAAAATTAACTGAACGCGAAAAAAGAGCTGTAGTGCAATCTGTGAAAGAAAACCCTAGAATACCAGCATCAAAAATTGCTGAAAAAATAAATTCCCAATTTAATAAACATGTGTCCAAAGACACTGTGCGCAGAATTTTGAAAAAGGCCAACTACAGAAGCCATGTAGCGCTAAAAAAGCCGCTAGTGTCGTTAGCCAATAGACAAAAACAAATTGCTTTTGCTAAAGAACACATAAATAAGCCTCCAGAGTTCTGGAAGAAAGTTCTGTTTACGGATGAAAGCAAGTACTGCATTTTTGGCATAAAAGGCCGTCAGCTTGTTTGGAGAAAACCTTGTACAGCGCTGAGTCCAAAAAACTTAAAACCTACAGTTAAGCATGGTGGTGGTGGCGTGATGGTATGGGGGTGCATGGCAAGTAATGGCGTGGGTAATTTAGAATTTATTCCATCGACAATGGATCATAAGGTGTATTTAGAGATTCTAAAGAAAAATCTTACAGAAAGTGTTAGAAAATTGGGGATTGAAGATAATTATATATTCCAGCAAGACAACGACCCAAAGCACACTGCACATAACACAAGGCTTTGGTTGTTGTATAATGTAAAAAAACAATTGAAAACTCCTCCGCAGTCACCAGACCTAAATCCCATTGAGCATTTATGGGATTTGCTGGAAAGAAAAATACGAAATCATGTAATAACATCAAAGGAAATGCTTCAAACAGTATTAACTGAGGAATGGAGAAATATTAGTTCCGAATACACCGATAAACTGGTTTCATCAATGCCAAAACGCCTTCATGAAGTTCTCGCTCGTCGGGGTTATCCAACTTCATATTAAAATAAAGTTTAATTTATAAAAATTTGTTATATTTTCCTTTGTGTACGCAGACTTTTGCCTAGTTATGAAATCGAATGTTTTTATGAATTGAATTCTTATAAGTTTTGTTAATTCTGAAATATACTTCTTGCAACGCAGTTGTGTTCTTAAATATATAAGAGTTTTGTATACAAAATTTCAAATAAATACCGTTAATTTTAACATCCAAAACTAGCCTATTACTTTTAATTTTCGTTATTGTACGCAGATTTTTGCATCTAAGTGTACGTACTTTAAAAAATATGTATGCAGTGCACTACATCTGCATTTATGTACATTCATCAAGATACGAAATACCCATACTCTCAGGATAGTCAAATAAATGGATGGATAAACAGACGGATGGATGAATGGTTAGATAGATGGATGAATATACTGGCTCACTTGTTTACACGGATATGTATGTGTGTACTACTGCGTACTAACGTCCTTAAGTTCGTCCTTTTCTGCTGTCGCTGTGGTTGTTTAACGGCAAACGTTGATGATGTTTCATACAACAAATTTACGTACATATATACATACATACATATGTATGGATGTGCAAAAAATTTAAACAAAAAAAATGCTTTACAATTTCAAAAAGACTTTCGGTCTATACTATTTTTTAATATGTTTGTTGTCTGTTTCATTTATAAACCCTCACTGCAAGCAATGGCGATGAAGTCACAATGTAGAACTTTCATACAAAAATGGAATAAAAATAATAATACCAAAAATAAAAATTTTAAAAACACCCGTTATAGCATGTTCAAATGATTGCGTGAGAGGGATAGAAAATGCGATTTAATAATTCTCGGCTCTGTCAAAAATCGTTTATAGTTATCAGTTTATTAACAATTTTTATTTGAAAGCTTTACGAAAATAAAATTAAGGAATAATTTCAGTAGTTTCAGGTTATATTTATTTATTCGAAATTTTTCCTCCTATTCTGAATAATGTTTTCAAAAGTCAAAGGACAAGTTCCATTACAGTTCATACATAGAATTGCATACGGGTGCGTATGATGAATAAATACCTTCAGTATCAACAATGTAACAATGTCATAATATGGTTCGATATCGGGTGCCATAATCTCAAACTGAAAAAACGTGATCGATTCAGCACGTTATCGAAAGCGACGATTAGATCCCAGGATTTTTAGTCAGTGTTGAAGTAAAATATTTTTGAAGTAAAACAGTCCTCTCTTTATGTTAAGAAAAAGTATTTCAACTTTTTTAATGTTAATTATACAAGAAGTTTGTTTGAATTGAAGTAAATTTCTTTTTTTAGTTATTACAATATACAAATATTTGTATGTTATTTTTAGTATTCCGTACACCAAAGATAAAAGGAACCCTATTGTTTTCTGTCTGTCGCCTGTCCGTCACACGCTATTTTCTCAGAAACCGCAAAACTACGCACCTGAAATTTGGACAAAGTTTGTAGAACCTTGGCTGCTACAACAACAAATACATGAGAATTGAAAATTAAAGGGTGTTTCAAAACGAGCAACGAAAAATGTTAAATGTATGTACATATGTATGTATGTATTTATATTGACACTTGAAATTTGTAAAATTAGTGTATTTTTATATAGACTACAATTAACACTCAAATTTAAAAAAATTTTAATTAAAGGGTGGTCCATCAGCTGATGCAACTTTGACTATGTAATTTTGACATCTTGCTATATCTTGGAAACCGTAAGAGGCAAACTCTTGAAATTTTAAAAAACGGTAAAACTAAAAAATCCGAAAACTATAAAATCGCCAAACCCAAAAAAATCGCCATAAATTGAAAAAAATCGCCAAAACGAAAAAAATCGCCAAAAATAAAAAAAACTAATCTAATCTAATCTAAAAAATCTAATATATTTCGAAAAAAACGCCAAAAACCGAAAAAATCGCCAAAACGAAAAAATAAGAGTCAAATCTAAAAAAACTCGCCAAAAACGGAAAAAACGCCAAAATGAGAAAAAAACTGTCAAAACAAAAAAAGCGCCAAAATTTTAAAAAATCGCCAAAATAAAAAACCGCTCAAAACTGAAAAACCCCTAAACCGAAAAAAATGCCAATAAAATATTTTATATATGTATGTTCGTATTGAATTTCATATCTAGTGTCCGTACGGAACCCTTCCGTGCGTGGGTCAAAGTCGCACTTCACTGAATTTTTTTTAAATTTGGTTTAGGATTTATGCACTAGTTTATTTTATTTTTGGGAACAAAATATTCGAATATCAAAAAGTGGACGAAAATTCGGGAATTCACTAGTACATATGCGTCGTTGTTTATTCGAATAATTTTTTTAGAGCAAAAGTTCAAATTTCTTCGTCGAACAAAAAATTCTTAAAACTTTATTCGAAAAAATAAAAAATGCGGGTATTTGACAATAGGAGTAGTATGTACATATGTGTGTTTGTATGTATGTAGTCTTGTTTATGGTTCCATTTCGAGTTGCATTATTTGTATAAAAATAAATTCAGCATTTTGCTTAGAAACTAAAAATACTAAGCTGTGGAAAACTGACAAATTTACATAACAAATTTATAATTTTCCTTTTGTTATTTGTCTTTTGATTAAGCAATCAGTCCTACTGTGTTTTATATACATACATATGTACGTATGCACATATGCATGGTATGTATATACATATGTACATATGTTTGTATGTATATAAAAAAAATGCAAGTTTATAATTTTTATTATTTCTTCTTAGACAAATTTCGTTCTCTTCGGGCTATAGTGCGCTTTTTTAAAACCAACATGAAAATCAGAATGAACTTATTAAAAATATACACATACATACATACATTCATTCATACATACATATGCATGTAAATATACATATACAAACATTCAACAAGAAAAAAAAGAAAGAAAAAACATACACAGTATACAGAAGTTAAGTATATTCAACATATTCAGCAAATACCTCAAAGCAGTATGATGGAAAACTGTGTATCCTACTAAGGAGCGAGCGCTGCATGGCAACAGACTTGAAGTTATACATAAATTCAATAAAGTAGGCCTACCCAACCAACTACGAGTGACTACTACCCAAACAACTGAATAATGCAAGCAAAGGCTGATAAAAAAAAATCAAATAAAAAATGGGAGAATAGAAAAAGAATGGAAATACTGACGATGGAGGAAAGTCCCTTGTACAGATGAAAGGATGCAATGGTTCATATTATTGTTTATGAAATACATATTTACTACCTTATCTTTTCTTCCACAATATTGATAATACAAGCAAACTGATGATAGCTGACGGTAATTTTAGCGATTTTTAAGCTGATGAGAGAGAGAGAGATTTTGTTGAAAAACAATATTTTTATAATATAAATTAAATCAGGATGGTATATAAGAAGTTCGAAAGAAATATTATCATTTTTATATTTTCATATGGTTTGGTTGGTTTACGTGACTGCGAGCTTCACGCAGGAATTCAAATAGATTCTCAAAGACCACTCCACTCGTCGCTGTCAACCTACGTATCGTCGCTACCACGTCAAACTATCCAATATGCAAAGTTTGTTTTTTTAGATTCGTTATCTTGGTACTCAAATTCTTACGATATGCCTCATTTTAAAATGCTGAAACTCTCACGGACGATAGATAACTCAATAAGAAATATTTTAAGAACAACACTTTTAGAAAAACGCGTATTTTAAATTCACAATTGACGGGTCTTCGCGCTCTTCTGAAAAGTTCAAATTTGCATATTGGATAGTTTGACGTGGTAGCGGACGATATGTATCACCATTTGGCAAGTACTCGGATACGATGATTGGTACCATATCCAACCCGTCTCATTGATATATCTGATAAGGTCACCCGAACCAATCTCTGATAACTCTGAAACGTCATCTAGTACATGAATGCATAAGAACTTGTGTCTCGAGATGTAGAGCTGAACATTCGTAAAGAAAGTGGAAGACTGTCCCTTCTTTGATTTATTCACGACAATTTCGGCAGAACTAGCATGCCTGAGTAACCCATTATGACTGCGACGATCCTCGAGATGTCCCTATGGCTTCTACTTGTTAATTGTGTTTAGCGGCTATCATTGTAGCAAGGCCGTATTTTCTGAGGAAGCTTGCACGTCTCTATATTGCGCCATCTGTATTCAGCCTTATAGAGATAATGCTTGAAGGTGCAGTTTCTAAAAGAACCAAAGCTAAACAAGCTTTAAGAAGCTCGTCCACCCGTTTGATATCTGGGAAGTTGCTATGTGCTCGAATCCATATGAGGGTGAGGTCAACCTGATCATCCAGTCTATATACTAAGTTGTTACACTGTCCAACTAGAATAGAGGAAGTGGTAGGTATATGATCTTAAGGATAGAATTGCTGCCAAATAGTGTGAAATACAGTGGCTTCGTAAGGTCTAATTTACACTATGCAAGTCTTATTGCTAAGCTGATAAGTTTGTGGGAACAGAACCATTTCTTTTCCCCTCAACTTTCTAACAAACTAATCAGCTTAGCAATACGACTTGCATAGTATAAATTATGACTAAACTAGATTGAAGGAGCATTTTAACTTAAGATCATCTAGGAAGACTCCAGAGCGGACGCTGCAGGCCAATCTTGATCCATCAGTTGCTATAAACTGTATGTAAACCAAATTTATTAAAAACGGATACAGTACACATACCAATTTTCACATCATTGTATTTTATTTTTATGTGGCTTAGGCCTTAAGCGGCCCACCCACTTACAATATAATTGTGCAATTTTGCCGTATTGTACAACAATCAAAAGACTTATGATTTTTATTGTACAATCAAGACAATTGTGTAATGTGGTGGCAACATTGTTCAATGTTTTTTACTTTTTAAGTGTCACGAAAATTGGGCAACATTTTCTTTGGAAATATTGCATAGTATAGGTCAAAACTACAATAATATGTACAACAACATATGCAATAATATTGTATAATGGATGGGCCGCTTAAGAAGAGGCTTGCACATTTAAACTGGGTATGTTTTGTGTCAGCTTGCTACTTCTTAATCGTTCGGTATTGCTTTCGTAAATAAAGCGTTCTGTAATTTGCAAACCTAATAGAAAAACTAGGCAAACTGTTGATTCTCTACACCTTTTGCAGGCGACAAGATATTAGGTCTGTTCATTTACTTTCCCAGCAGAAACTAGCAACGAGAGAGCAAGAAAGAAATTTGCAAAATTAATTAAAAAAAATTTTATTCATATCAGAACCATGGATGGAAATCATGATACAATAAAGGTATTGACGTCAAAAGTTGCACTGGTGCAAAAAAGCAAAATTGCAAAATTTTCAAAAAATATAACAACAACCACATAGAAAATTATTTTGCGCAAATGATGCAAAATTGTCATTTTGCAAAGTTGTGCAACTTTTTATGGCATTGCCAATCCAAAAAAAATGTGCAAAAAGTACTTAAAAATCAACCATACATCAAATTACAACGCAGAAATACCTAAATGTATTTCTTTTAAATGAAAAAACAAGTGGTTGAAAATGTTTTCGGTACAAATAAAGTAATTGAAAAATTATATTTTTTTAAAAAATTCTTAGCTAGAAATTGTAAAGAAATCTTTAAATTTGATTTTAGATCACAAGTACATAATTTTGCTATATTCAAAAGACCTGTGGCTTAAATTGTTATTAGAATTTTGTTAAATAATACCAATATTATTAATATTGATATTTTTATTAGTGAATTAATTACAAAATTAATCAGCAAAGTTCCAACACTTTGTTTCAGCATTTAAACAAACTCTTTTAACAATTAAGAAACATACGAGTACAATATATCTTTGCACATATTGTGTTGCTTTATAGACAACTAAACAAAATGGGTTGCTCACGTCAGAGAGTGCAATTATGCTTTTTTGCGCAGTTGCAAGAGTTGACGTGAATACCTTTAATACTTTTTCTGATGTATTTTCTTTGATATTTTAAATTACAATTTTTTAAGAAATTGATATGTAATATGAAATTCTTTACAAAGTTTCATGTACATATATTTACCATTTTTATGCATTTTTCATAATTTTTTAATTATATTCCATTAACAAATACAAGAATTCGACTTTCTATCTCTGATCATATATGAGAAACAAACAAAATTATTTGCCATTAAAATTGAATTTACGTGGCTTAATGGAAGAAAAAAATAAATTAATTAAGTAAACATGTTTTCCTTTTTTCATATTTATACATGTTTTTTAACAAATAAATGCAAATTTTTTCAGTTATCCTTTTTCAAATATTTTTTAAATAATTTATTTGACAACAAAAGAGACAACAGATGGTTGGATAATTCTTGCAAGTAAAAATGTTACTAGTAATAATTTGTAGGAATTTGTTTGTCTCTCAATTCTTTTCTCTCTTTTGACGCTCTCTCACTTTCAGAAATAATTGTTACAAATTCGTAATAATTTTCAATAAATGAACAAACCTATTGTAGCAGTAGGGCCCTATTGGGATTATAATTTTTTGTTAATGAAAATCCATATTAACAAAAGTTTTTTTCCATGGATACCGATATAGAAACCCCCCTTCCCATCTCTGACTCAAACTCATCAGAAGTTGATTTGTGAACACTAAAAAATGACCCGAACAAAAACAGCAGGTTGGCATCACTGCAAGCAAAGTAATAAAAAGAGTTGGAATTGAAAAATTGTAAGTTTTTTGAATACTTAATTTTTCCATTCCGTTATGCATATTTTTTATATTTCCACTTCTCATCACTTTTCATCTTATCAACATTTTTTTTTTTTTGTAAAAAAAAAATTACAAAAAAAAAATGTTTTAGTTGTCAAGAAGAAACAACAATCTTTGAAATATTCAAAACAATTAATGACATTGCACTGCATTTGAAAGATTTGAAAGGGGAAATTAAATGAGGAGGGTTGGGGGACGAATCGGAAAGTTGTTAGTCAGCTGTGTGGGTGCATACATAAATACATACATATGTACATATGCATGTAAGTATGTACATACATTCATACACATGTAAGTGATTTGTAAGTTGATTTGTGATTGAAATTACACCGGCAACTTAATTTTTTTATTATTTTTTTCTTTTCGTTTTCACATTATAAAAGAAAGAAATATCCTGAAGAAGTTAGCCAATGGTTAACGAAATATCGGTAAATAAAAAACAATATATATTAAATTGACCTAAAGCTTAAAAAAATAGTTTCATTAAATATAAGTATACTAAAGGTCGAAAAATTAAATAAACAATCTAATTAGGTAATGCGAAAATGAATTTAATCTAACAAGAACTGAGATTGGAATATGCGCCATAACCGCCAAACGCTTAAGCGACATAATTTTCGTAAAAAAACGAGATCCAAAAAATGTGTCGGTAAAGCTTTTTTATCAGTTATGGTTAGGGTTTTTAATTAACTGGGCTATTCCAATTCCCGGAAATTGAGAAGTAAAATTATTTATTCCCGGGAATTTCAAAAACATATGAATTTAATTAAATGACCTCAATAAAAATTTAATTTTATGAAAAAACATACATTTAAATTAATAACAAAAATTTTAAATTTTAAGATCCCCTGACGTACAGACCAAACGGCTGGGCAAAATTTCTTCAAGTATAGGAGTGAAGATATTAGATCAAGTCACCTTTCAAACGAAAAAAACAAGTTAAGATCGGTCTAGCCGTTTCGGAGCTAAAGCGTTAAAGACACACAGATTCAACAGAATACATCTAGAAAAGAAGTGATATCTTTTAAACGGCTGGATCGATTTTGTAGCTAAGAACACTCTTGAAAAAGTCGTCTTTCAAACAGAAAAACTAACTTAAAAAAAAACAACTTTATTAAATAAGTTCATATGCTTTGAGTTATGGCATAATAATTCCCGGGAAATTCCATCTACATCTGCCAATCTAGATGCTACTCGCATTTCCTATAAAGACTTTTAAGGTTAAAATATTTCGTAACGCTGCTTCCATGTTTATATTATGCATCGTTACAGAGTTGTATTTTTAAGTAATAAGACAACGAACAACAACGTAAAATAAGCAAATTTCCAAAACGTAAATATTAAATTGTCGAAAATTCCCGTTGAAAGTTTTCCGATATTTGTACATAAATAATTCCAGGGATTTTTTTCCCGCGTAGAAACTCTAGTTATGGTGCGATATGTATAAAATTGTTTGTGATTTGTGCGTATAATAAAACTTTTACTCAATACAGAGCTATTGGGGTCGTCATACAGGTTTGAATATTTGTAGAGTGATACGAGTACACACAAAAATACAAAACACAGCAAAAATTCATTTGGTACAAGTAAGCACTAAGAAACACAAAAAGAAGCGCTTCGAAGATGCGGAGAAACACTCAGTGCATCTCCTTTTGCCTTATGAGGGTGCAATAACGTAAGCGAGTGAGGATATTTAACACAAACACTACAAACAGCGATGCCAATTCAAATTTAAAAAAAGTAATGAGTTAGGGCCTTTCTATATTAAGGTAACGATATGTACTTATGTATGTATGTATGCATGTAATTATTTTATTTACAATATTAAAAAAAACAATCAATGATTTGAATTAATTTTAATTTATTTGGCTGAAAATAATTTTTTTTGAAGCGCTTGTTCAAGTTCTTCATGACTCATTCCTTGAATGGTACTCAGTCATTAATTAAAAATATTAATTAATGCATTTATTTGCAAATGAAAGGAAAACTAGCTTGCTTAGGTTTGTTTATTAAACTTTAAAGAATTGAAAATGTAAATTTGTTATTGTTCTCTTGTGTATGTGTGTGCGTTTGTGCATAACAAAAATAGTTTTTAATATAATTTTCATTTCCTAGTTTTTAACAAACGAAATTAATTCTAACGCTTTACATACTTACTTACATACATACATACTACATACATACTACATACATACTACATACATACTACATACATACTACATACATACCATTCAGTTCATTTTATATTTCATTGTTGAATTCAAATTAATTACATATTTGGTGAAAATGTTAAAACATTAATAAAAAAAAACATATTTTAAATCTGGGTAATTTTAAAATCTTAACCCTGCCTTAGTCTCCTCGCTGCCATCTTTTAACTCAATTGAATTTTATTTAATTTTAATTTGAAGTGTGTAAATATTTTAATAACTGAAAAATTAAAAATGCAACAAACGCTGAATATAAATAACATGCATGCATATGTATGAATCTAGAAACGTATTAGAGATGCCAGTATATTAAAAAGAAAAAAATTTAACAAATTTTGAATAGAATGACTCGCTAAATTTATTTGATTTCAAATTGAGAATGATTTGAAATCAAACCTTTTCTCAAGCGACAAACGTTTCAAAGTGATTTGAAAACAATTTGAAAAAATAGCATTCTGAACAAAAAGTGGAAACTATTTTCCCAGTTTAGGGAATTTGTCCCCAAATTGGGGATTTTTTTCGCGATTGGGAATGAAAATTTCGTATTGGGGGTCTGGGGATTTGTTTGGGATGTAACCACATTTGAGGGGATTTTTGGGGGATTTTTTGTATAACTGATGATCAAACAAGAATGATTTTTGAACTAAGAAATATGCGTCTGGCAAGTCTAAAAATGTGTGTTACTATTCATAGTGTATGGTTTCTAATAAAGAAGAAGTATCAAGGCAGTTTAAAGAATAATGAACGCTACCAAAACAAAAATACGCTACAAAATGCAATACAACCTTTTGAAAGCACTTTTTACAATAAACACACACTTTAAAAATAATTAAATTTCTTGTGACAAATTTATTCCTTCTGCTGATATGCTAAAAATTTTTAATACAAGAACTATGTAGAACAAAGTTTCTTAGGCTGGTGTATCAGAAGATCTCGATTCTGAAGTTTTTGAAATGGTAAACTTTGGTTAAAAAATTTTTTATAGTGGTGTAATTTTTTCTTAACAAGTTTTTTATAAGTACAAGTTAAATTTATATGAACGAAAATATACTCGTATCTATCGGTATAAATGAATTTTATTGAATAAATATGATATTTTTGTCATTATTTTTCAAATAAAATTAAAAAAAAATTAAAAAATTTTATTTTTTTCACAAAAGAAAAGATGTGTATAAAAAATATCAATTTGGGGATGAGAAATCAAAAATTGGGGATAAGCTCTAGAAAAATACTGGCAACACTGTTTTAAATTGAAAAATTCATCTATTCTCACTTCACTTTCAAACGTTATTCTCAAATGTTTTTGCTCCTGATTCAAAGGCTTAATTTCGTGTTTGTCATATTGTTGTCGCCGACACCTGACTGGCTGTTATACAAACACACTTGACCTGAGATTCGATAAAAACGAATGCTAACTAAAGCGAAGAAATTTCGAAACAAAATTCTTCGATATTTGTTCGCTAATCAAAGAAAATTTGAATGTTCGCTAAAACTTCGAGCTTGGAACTTCTCTCGGAAGTCTTTCGAATGTTTGACGGTAGCCGAGTGGATGTGTGCCAGACTGGTAGTCGAAACATACCATGTTCGATGCATGACAGCACTGCTCGAATGGAAATCATGGTACAATTGTACTTTTTATGGTACATTTTTGACCTTTTTGGTACCGTGGTAATACCGCGAGTTACTTAGTACAATTTAAAAAGTAAATTTTTCACTATATGGTGACATTAATTTTGCATATGCTCTCTTTATTTTTTTCGTGTTATTTTATTTTAATCTCTAATATAATAGTCGAATCTACAAATATACCTTAATGAATGTAATATTTATTCAGACTTCACATGGATTTTAATTTCGCCAACAACTCAAATAAAATTAAAAGATTATATATTTAAACTTTTTCCAACAGAAAAATCTTCGTGAATGATTTTTTTCATAACTCGTCAAAATATTTCGAAATATGAAATTTTTTCACACCAATTGTACCAATTTTTTTTACGATTCAATTTTTATTAATAGATATTAAAAAAATGGTACCGTCATGGTCTAAAAAGTAAATTTTTTTCATAGTTGGTACAAAATCCAAGAAGTCATTTTCCTTCCGTGCAGCACTGTAAGTTAAAAAATAAAAAATAAATAAATAAGAAAAACATCATAAACAAATAAATGAAAAAAAAAAAATTAAAAAAATAAAATAAATAAATAAAAAAAGACATCAGAAATAAATAAATGAAAAAATAAAATTACATTTTTACTTTTTCTTTTGCCTTTTTGGGATATCGAAATTAGTCCCATATTCCTCTCACTTTAGATATTGCTAGCGAAAATTAGAGATCGAAAGTTTTTTGGGACAAAACTGAGCGACAGGTGAACTTTTTTTGATTAATTTTTGAGTGTCACTCTCGATAGTTTTACACGATAAATGTTCGACATATATTCGTAATCGATATCTATAACGAAAGTCTTGTTCAAGTGGGAAGCTCTTTTATAAAAGCTCGCACATTAAACTCATTCACTTCAAAATTAGATTAACAGATAAACATTTACGGCCCTATATATAAGCAAAAATTGGCATGAAGTTAGCAAAAGTGACGAAATTAAATTAGGTGTTAACGAGTACCTCCATACAATTTGGGATTAAAAATGGTCACATTACCTAATCTTAATCCACCTCAAAGTCCTAGCATGATTTTTAATGTGAAGTTTCATTGCAAAACTATGTAAGATCATGTTCAATTTTGCCACTTATGCTAACTTTATGCCAATTTTTGCTTATACATAGGGCCGTTAAAATGTGTGGTTGAAGCCTACTGACGATTTGTTAAAGCGACAATGAAATACATATGGACAATGCTGAACCACCAGCAAATAAATTTAACTTATTAACAGATAAATTTAAGAAACTAGTTTACAAAAAAAAAACTCTTGCATTACAATCCCGAAATCGCGGAGTTTAAAAAAAGCAGTCCAGTTTGGCATCCCTAGTATGTACATAACGTTCATTTACTGCAACAATGCCATAACTAAAATAAATTCGATTTCCAAATTAATAATGCAGTACTAATCCTCATGTCGTTACATATTCATATTGTGTAAAAATTTCACACAAATATCTTGTATACTAAATTCTGGAGAAAATATAAATATTTTCTTTTTTCATTAAAAGCCTCAATTTCCTAAATTTATGTAAATATAAATTCATATTTAAAAGCATGTAATTTTTGAATACAAAATCTAATGAAAATCAACATTTAAATATGAATTTATATTTAAATAGAGTTGGTGAAATTGGCCATAAGTTGTGTGTAAAATGTAAAACTTTAATAAACTAGTTTTTTGTAAAACTAGTTGTTTTGAGTTATGACGTTGTTGAAGCAAATGAGCGATATGTACTATGTATCTATGAAACAAAGTTGTGTGTAGGTTGGTTGTTGTTTCCGTGCGTGGGTTTATATCGTCGTAGTAAACGTTTTTTTTACTACAGCTTGTGGCCTTTAACTAGAGACGCTATAATTGAGGTTAAACGAAAAGATTATAATTTACGAGTTCAATTGTTGTCTTTGTGTATTTTCAAAACAGCATAATGTAAGACAAATATTTTATGTGAGTTGATTCTTCTTCAGCATCGAAGTTCGAACAATTCAATACAAAATATGTATAAATGATCACATACCTCAACAAGCATTTTATTAGCAAATAGTGCGTTAATCGCGAATAGTTTTCTGAATTAGGCCGGGTTTACATTTGCGTGCCAAATGCCACACAAGCCTAAAAAAAGCGTAACCAACTAATTACTAATGAGAAACTGTTTGAAGCAGACATGTATTTATTAAGTTAAACAGTTTCATACATAATTAATAGACAATTTTATAGAATCCAAAATGATCGCAAACTATTTAAATCAATAAAACATGTCTGAATCAAACAATTGGTTGGTTGTTGTAGAGATGCCAGATGTAAGCTCAGCCTTAGTAAGTTGCAATAAAACAATAAATATGGCAACAATTTACATTTTTATTTGCAAATAAGACGTGCGTATAAACGCAGTATGTACATTAAGGCCGGGGCACAATGAATCCGTCATACATTAAACTTCGATTTTTTCAACTGACAGCTAAGTTGAGATACATGGTTTCTTATGAGATCTGTTACATTCAGTACGTGTCCGTCAACGCAAAGTACAAAAATTTTTCAACTTTTAACTTTTTGCGTAGAGGGTGGCGTTGGCTGAAGTAGTTAGCACGTTGACTACAAAACCGAAGGTCCTGGCTTCGATCCCGGTCTCTGACAGTCATTAAAGTAACAACACCACGCGGTTTTCTGATGTGCATTATTATCATTTGTATCATTTGTTGTAGGAAAAGTTCTAGTGATGCAGGCATAAGGCACTGGTCACTAAAAACTATACCGACTTCATCAGATACTAATCCTAATGTAATCAGGCGCCCTCCTTCGTTGTGTAGCAGAATCATCGGCGAAGTAAAATAACTAATAAAAGGCTACTAAACAAAGCTTCAAAAATTTAATTCGCCTCATTTGACACCAGAAGGCGCTGCTGCACTGCATTATCAAAAATGCGTGCAAAAGAGCAGAGTTGTAAAAGAATGAAGCTTTCCTATATCTCTTCCTTCAAAAACCTGTCTTCTCTATCACTATCCCTTCAACTAACAGGTAGCACAAAGGGACCATTGTATTGGACTCAAGTGAGCTGGACTCTAAATTTCACCCTTCCTTACCAAAAAAAAACAAAAAAAATTGCATACCAATAAGTTGCGTTTTAGGGGGTGCGTCCGGACCTCAAAGTTGGCCTTCAAGCTCATTTTTCAATGTAATTTTTTGCATATGACTTTCTTTTTAAAAAATCATTTTACAAGAATAGACATATGGCAATATTTTATCTCTTCAAGTCAACAACATTAGTCTCAAAGAAAGTTTTTTGCTAAAATAAAACTGTGAAATAAAATAACCAACAAAATATCAAAAATTTTATGTAACAAAATTATATTTATATGGAAAAAAGTCTCCATACAATTAACGGCCATACAATTAACGGCCACTCTAATACATATGTATCTTAAAAACCACAGAATTCAGCACGAAAATCATCAAATTAAACACGTAATTTTTGGCTATACAAAAATCATTGAATCTTTCCACTTTTCCAGACTGTACAAGTTTTAAAACTATGGCAAATTCATTATTTAATAGCTTTTCAGATTACGTTTTGGTTGACATGAAAACGTTTTTAATATTTAATTGTTTTCTTTTTTATTCTCCTCCCTCTGTGCGTATTTTAAATGCAATAAATATGGTATGTACTCGTATGTATGTATGTCAGTAAGTATTTACATACATAAATATAAATAATCGTTATGCACGCAATAAAAATTAAAAATATTGGCCAAATATGCGAAAGTTATAATGTCACGTACTTAGTACGGTATTGTTATTTTTTCTTTCTATTGTTTCAATGTTGCCTTTTTTATTTTATATATATTTTTATTTTTTATTAATTTACTATTTATATACACATATGTATGTATGTATGTAAGTTTTTATTTCTTTTTTATTCCTCAAGAAAACATATCTACAGTAGAAGAGCGGAAAAGCGTCAAGTCTAAAAGTAGTAATGATAAGTACAATAACTTGCTTATAAAGGCAATCAATTGATTATTCAATATTTACCAAAAACTGCCCAAAACAGTTGTAACTTTGAACTTTAAAAAAAATTTAGTTGCAACCACTGAAAATTCCCGCTAAACTAAACGGGCATGTTCTGACACTAGCAAATCGCATAATATTTGCGATTGTGACTTGAACTCGCAAGAGAGATGTTCTGCAACTCGCAATCGCAAGATTTTTGGCGAGTTCAAATCACAAGAATATACTAAAGTGAACTGATGAATTTAGCCCAAAAATAACTTTAAAGAAACACTAAAATGGTTAATTAATGAAATTTAATATGTTTTCTTTTCATTTTAGTCAAATATATTAATAGTTTCACAAAATTTTTATTATAAAATTGAAATTTATAAAATGTTCTTCTATTTTATTAATTTTGTTTTGGCATTACCTGAAAGTCTATAAAAATTACTGAATATCTTAAATCGACTATCTTACGACATCTAAGGGCTAATAAATTAGTACAAGTTAATCTATATTTTTGGTTTAAAATGTTTTTAAACCATTAAACCCATAAATCAGTAAAGTATTTAAACCATCTGTAAACGCATAAAATTGGGCGTTTAAACTACCAATACAGGTCATATGGTTTTGTTACTTTAGGACCCCATATGTTTTGCATTTAAAGAACACTCAACTTTCTTCCAAGCCTATACTTTTTCTTCAGATCTTGTTCGATCTGTTTTCTTACTTTCTATTATTCTTTTATAGTATTCTACTTCGCCAAGACATAATATAATTTCTTTCTCGGTAAAATTTGGCGACCTTTAATTAAAATTTTTGCCTTTTTGATTGTGCAAAGAACAGATAGCCTACAGCAAAACAGCTTGTTTTTGACATTTATTCTAGTGCTGCCACAATATTATTTTTAAAACTAAACATAAGGTATGGTTTACTGATTTACTCCTGTTGAGTTTAAATTACTTATAAATTTGAGTTTAGTTCAACTAAACCATCTTTTAAACTTTCATTGAATTATTAGTCCTACGTAGTGACCTGCACAAGACCATTTATAAGACATTTCAAGACATGAGAGATTTTTCAAATGCTTTATTTACTAAAGCGAAATATTCTAAAACAAATGCTAAACAACACTGTTGGCAAGACATATTTTTCAGTTGTTTGTCCTGCTAACACAGTTGTTTAGCGTTCGTTTTAGAATATTTCGCTGTAGTAAAGCTTTTTAAAAATCTGTCATGTCTTGAAAGGTCTTATGAATGGTCTTGTGCAGGTCGCCAGCCCTAAGTGAGCTAGCTCAACATCTTTCGAATGCGGTAAATTTTCTTCCGGTCCGTTGTCCGTTTTTAGGGTGAAAAGGAACCCTATTGTTTTCGCTAAGCTGTTCGTCACAGGCTATTTTCTCGAGAACCGTAAGAGTTACGGACAAATTTGGACACAGTATGTAGAAGTTTGGCCGCTACAACAACAAAGCCGTAAGAGGCAAACTCTTGAAATTTTTCGAAACGGTAAAACTAAGAAACTCCAAAATAAAAAAATCGCCAAAAAAAACCCAAAAATTACCAAAAACCAAAAAAAACACCAAAACGAAAAAAAGTGCCAAGCTAAAAAAAATATCTGAAACTAAAAAAAACCGCTAAAAAAAACTAAAAATTTCAAAAAATGCCGAAACAAAATATGACTAAAATGAAAAAATCGCTTAAATGGGGGTTCCTGGTGGGTAAACCTAATTCGAGTACGCTGAATCTAAATTTTGTTTACAAAATAATTCAGATTGAAAACTCGGTTAAAAATACCTAAAAATTGCAATTTTTCCAGTTTTCTACCAGTTTTCTTCAATACGTTTTTTGTGTTAAGTTAAGATTAACCAAAATAAAGTTAAAAAAATTCTCAAAAAATAACATCCCACTAACCCTCATACCTAAATATGAGCGGAAAGCGTTGCCTTAGCAGCAGGGTACGTATTTTCAGTACAATCAAATAATATTTTCACATTTAAATGTACTGAATATGCGTACCCTGCTGCTAACGCAACACTTGCCGCTCTTATTTAGGTATGATCTTAAGTTATTACTAATCTTGAATTAAAAGATCGTCACGTAATATGTGAATGGCCCCTCTTAAGCAAAATTTTGAAATTTTTACACAATCCGAAGAACGATTTTAAGACCACTAATTCAAAAATTCCATTTTTTGAGTTATGAGCGATATGTGTGTATGTTTCGGTCGCTAAAAAAGTACTTTGATCAAAATGAGACTAAATTATCGCTTTGTCCAATACCTATTACTACAATTTTCTATGAATTTTTAATTAGTCACTAATAGGGTTTCATCTCCTTTTTAGGCAATCTGAAGTATTATATAATACATATGTTTGTATGTATATGTACTTATGTATGTAGGAAGGAATTATGGAGAAAAAAGTTTTTGAACTTGGAGAAAAACTTGACCTTATTTTCTCTACTATGTTTTTGTGGGAAGACATGTATGTATGTATATATTTAATTTCTACTGTTAGACAAAAAGCGACCCACAGCAATACCGAGCTTTTTTTTACTAGGAAAACAACAAACTTGTATTCCATTCAAAAAGATTTGTACTTTATTCATCCCATTGTTATTGGATTTGTTGTAATATATTTAGTTTGAGTTTTTGTTATTGATAACGAGATAGGTTGCATGCTATAAAATTTTTATTTTTCACAGTACATATGCATCAGAGAACAGATTGAATGCCTTATTTTGTTGTTTTGAATGCAATAACCATCCATATTTAAACAATGCATGGCTCAATCGAAAGAGATGATTGCAGCGAATTTTATTGTGTGCATTGCAACGAATACCCAGTGAATGGTGCGAATACTTTTTACCGTGATTGACCATAACGTAGTATTTGTACTTTGTGCTTGTATAAAACTCTTAAATTAGTATTCATAAAACACGATATATATTTGAAATGTATTTTATGTCAAATTTGAAGCACATTTCACATCTATTTTACTTTTTCTAAATTTTACTTTTGTATTATCTTTTTTTCTAACACCGTAAATATCGGCATTTATTTTTTTCTAAAATTTCCTCCATCATACTGCATTTTTTATTTATAACCATTAACATTACTTAAAACAAACTTGTTATTTAAACGCGATATACAAAAGATCAGCGAATACTGAGTGAATGGTATGAAAGAAATCCATTCTTCCATTTTGCTGCTTATGTTATCGGCATTGTAATAACAGAGTGCGTATGAGCAATCAACAAATCGCAATGAATTGTATCATAACAATTACATCTGTTATTGTTGTCGAATAAATGCATAGCAAAAACAACGAATTTATGAATTGTTAGCAAATGCGAATGGTTTCATTCTGTTCTCTGTATATGTACATATGTATGTATGTACCCTCAAAACCAAATGTTTCGACTTTTTCTGAAGTCAGACTTGTCGTAACGAATTCGTTAAGACATTTCGGTAGTTTGTCTGAACTCAGACTCTTCGTAGAGAATTCGTTAAGAAATTTCTCTGAACAATTTTTTTAAAACATTAAAACTTCGGCTTTAAAGTACATACATAAGTAAAAGTTTGTGAAAATTTTTGTTTTAAATAAATATGTATATGTATGTTGATAAAAAAAAAGAAAGAATTGTAACAAATATTTAAACATATGAGTATGTGAAAATTATTTCGACAAAAGCAGTAACATAACGGTGAAGCGGTACTCTGCTATAAAAACAAAAAGAAATCGTACCTAAATGTCGTTACGAATTCCTACCGACATATCTTATCGATTTCGTACTTACATATCGTTACGAAATCGTTTCAACCATTTCATACAAGAATTGCAACCATTTCGGTAATATTTCGGTTCCCAGGATTTTGCCGACTAGTCGTTACGAATTCGGAGCATTTAGTTTGGTGGGTATGTACATATTTATTTACAATGTATTTTTACAATAATAAGTAAATATTAATATAAAAAAAATATAAGAAAATAAAAATATATATTAACAATTATTATTAAGCTTCATTCAGCAAGCTTAAT
This sequence comes from Tachina fera, assembly GCA_905220375.1. NCBI lineage: Eukaryota > Metazoa > Arthropoda > Insecta > Diptera > Tachinidae > Tachina > Tachina fera. The sequence continues at coordinate 187,675,074 of LR999963.1, forward strand.
AAACTAAATATAATGTTATCGTGCCATAACCGCCAAAAAAAACCTTAAGCGACATAATTTTTTAAGTTACAGAAATGAAGTACTGCTTAGTATAAAAAAAACTCAATTCACCTTACCATAAATATGAGACTGAATTTATAGTTGTGAAATTTTATATATTTTATTTTAATGACTAATCGTCGTTCATAAATTATTGTGTTCTATAACGCAAAATAGAAAAAAAAGAGATAAGGCCGGTTTTAGGCAAACTTTTCGAGATCTATCGATTTGTGTAATCAGTTTGCTGTTATCATTTATAGTTATTGAGATACGAGACATCAACTTTAATTAAATTACCTAGGAACCTGTTCTGTTCCATATGCAAAAACAAAATCGTGCATATAAATACATAGAACGAAAGCGGAGCAAATATATCAAATTAAAAAATATTCATTCGTTTTTTTTTCAATATGTGCGATTTTTTTGCACATGGAACAAATAGCGTTACATAATTTGTGAATGGCTTCTAAGCTCGGTTCGGTTAAATATTTTATAATTAACAACTAAAACTTAACAGCGATTTACCAAAGACATTTTTTTCATATCGCTTATTTATTCAGACAGAGAATGATGCAGAAATTAATCCTCATATCCAGGGTGACCGATGACATTTTTCAAAAAATGGTACCAAATAGGGGACTTATCAAAAAAAGGGGCAACATTAAAAATAAATTCAGTGAAGTGCGACTTTGACCCGCGCCCAAAGGGTTCCGTACGGACACGAGATATGTAATTCAATACGAACTTTAGCCTACATATAATATAGTTTTTGCATTTTTTTGTTCGTATTTGACGTTTTTTTAATTTTTGCGTTTTTCTTTTATATTGGCGATTTTTTTAATGTTGGCGATTTTTTTCATATAGGCGATTTTTTTTTGGCTTTGACGATTTTTTCGGTTTTTGGATTTATATTTAAAGTTTAATTTTTTTTTGTTTTGACACTTTTTTTGTCGTTTTGGCGATTTTTTTCAGTTTTTGCCTTTTTTCAATTTGGCGATTTTTTTTAATTTTGGCGTTTTTTTTCATTTCGGCGATTTTTTTTCATACTAAAAATTATTTTGATATTGGCGCCTTTTTCGCGTTTTGACGATTTTTTTCGGTTTTTTGCGCTTTTTTCATTTTGGCGATTTTTTTCATTTGGACGATTTTTTCGAATCTTGCGACTTATTTTAGTGTTAGAAATTTTTTTTTATTTTTGGCGATTTTTTTCGTTTTAGCGATTTTTTTAATTTTTTGCAATTTTTTTTTGGTTAGGCGATTTTATAGTTTTCGGATTTTTTAGTTTTACCGTTTTTGAAAATTTCAATAGAAATATGTCAAATAAGCGCTTAATAAACATGAAATATTTTTTATGAATTATCATTATCATTGCATTTCATAATTTTCCCGTTTATTTATTTATAATCAATAATTTACAATTATAATAGAGTTCTTCATATATGTATACATATAAACACATAGATACATATGCTCATTTACTTCAATAGTGGCACAACTCAAAAAAACCAGTTTTGCAGAAAACGCGTTTTAAGTTTTCAATTTGCATACAACTAAATGGAGAAATAAAAAAATCATCTCACAGGAGGTGATGTTACATTTCTGCATTATTAACTCAAAATACCCATTTTTTGAGTTATGCCACTATTGAAGTAACTGAGCGATATGTACATACAGATGTGTTTACTATTGATAAAGCTTTCCATACTTTCAACACAATAAATGTCTATCAAATATTTTTGGCGATAAAATTATTTAAAAAAAAATTCTGTCTAGGAGAAAGAATTATAAACAAAACATGAACGGAATAATACGGCCTTCGCAATTTTCTCATTAAAAGAGATAGACAAATATAAATAAATACACTAGGTATGTAATACTCGTAATAATTAATAAAACAGAGAAATTTCTTAAACGAAGAAAAATTATCTACAGAATACAGGCATGTTCTGAGAATCACTTTTGGTGAAAGTGATTTGAAATCACAAAAAAGGTGTTTTGCATACAAAACTTTTTCAAAATTTTGTGATTTTAAACTGGTCAGCTAAATGCCTGCCGATTTGAAATCACTTGGTTATTTTTTCAAATCACTTTATTTTGAAATTCGCAATAAATTAATTAATTGAATAACTTAATATCTTTTTAAATGATTTTTAAAGTAAAATGAGCAACTTTCTGTGAAAGAATTTATAAAATTATGAAAAAATTAATTATGCAAAAACTATTGTTAAAGTTAAAGCATGCGTTAAAACCAGTTTTGCCATACAAAATTCGTTTGTTAAACCAACTTTAAATTTACCAATCGTTTTAGAATAAGGGGGACTTTCTTTTGCAAGAAATGTCGTTAATTGCTTTGTGATTTGCATTCTCCTTCTATCTCATATACCCCTTTTAGACACGGAAAGTTTACTTTGCAAAGTCTGAATTCAGCTGCGTGAACGACAGTGAGGGATACTATCTCTTTCTGTCTTTCTACTACTACTATTTTCCCCGGGAATTTTTTCCCACGGAAATTTTAATTCATAATAGTAGGAATGGGAAAATGGAAAAAATTCCTGGGGAATTATTCATAAATAGGCTGCAAGTACGTATATCTTAAAAAAAAATTGGAGACCCCTGTGCGTATGTAAATATCCAGTACATATTATTATCTACCTTCTTCTAATATATACCTTCCCCATTTTACACAATTCGAATTTATTTGAACTTCTCTAATTTAAAAATTTTTATAGAGAAAAAAATATGTAACGTACGTCTAATTATTAGACTCTAAAGGCTCAGTTAGCCGACTGTAATGTAATGTAAATGCAACATAGGAAACAGCTGATCGATATTTTCATTTGAAAATTAGGTTAAGTTACCTTAAAGGCTCAGTTACTTTCAAGCACGTGCTAGATAGAGTGAGTACATTATCATTACTTTATACATACATACATAGATATATACATATTATATATGTATGTTTGTTTATATAAAAAGTAGTTTACTTCTCTTTAATCGTATTAGGAAAAAAAACAAAGACAACATAAAAAGCTACATACCTAGATAAGTATTATATAATACAAATAAATATAAGCAAATATACATACATAAATACCTACTCACGTATGCATAAGTTTCGTAAATGTGTGTGAAGTGAGATCTTATTTGAGATACATATCTTAAGAATACATACATACATACATATGTACATGCATAGATACATGCAATACAGTAGACTCTTGATAGTTTCAAACTCGTTAATTTGAATCTCTCGGATTGAATAAAAATTAATGAAATTTGGTGTCCTCGGTATTTTTAAATTATTTTAATTGCCTTTTCGGTATCGGGTGAATTTTTCTTCCCTACGATATATAATTTGAATTATTTTTTATTTTATTAAGTACGAGGGCGGTTCGGAAACTTCTTAGCCTAGCTCAAAAAGCGCGGTATAAACAGAAAAAAGTTAAGTGTTTTGGAAACTTCCATCTCTGCTATGCACACATGTTAAATTTTGTTTCGATCTGGCAACTCCTTCATATAGAAACAGGTGTTCATAAAAGACGCATCCGCGATTTTTTAACAATGGAAAAATTAGAAATGCGTGGTGTCATTAAATATTTACATAAAAAAGGTTTATCGGGACAAGAAATTCATAATGATATGGTGAATGTGTTAGGTGAAAGTGCTCCTTCATATGCAACAGTAAAAAATTGGGTTGCTGAATTTAAACGTGGTCGTACAAGCATTGAAGATGAACCACGTAGTGCACGTCCAAAAACAGCAACAACAACAGAAATTGTAGCCAAAGTGCATGATATGGTATTAAATGATCGACGAATAAAAGTGCGTGAAATAGCTAATATCATGGGCATCTCAAATGATCGAGTCCATTTAATTTTGCATGAAGAACTACAGATGAAAAAGCTTTCTGCAAGATGGGTGCCGCATTTGTTAACAGTCAACCAAAAACGCATAAGAATGAACATTTCTCAAGCTTGTTTGGATCGTTTTAAGCGAAATAAAATGGATTTTAAGCGTCGTTTCATAACTGTTGATGAGACATGGATCCACCACTATACGCCAGAGACAAAAGAACAACCCAAGCAATGGAATGAAGCTGGAGGAAGTGTCCCAAAGAAGGCAAAAACAATTCAATCGGCTGGTAAGGTTATGACAACGTTTTTTTTTTTATCTGCAAAAGGGTAAAACAATAAATTCAGAGTACTATTGCAACCTTTTGGATCAATTAAATGTACAAATTAGAGAAAAACGTCCTGGCTTACAACACAAAAAAATAATTTTTCATCAAGACAACGCACCAGCGTTTAACAATGGCTCAAATCAACGAATTAAAGTACGAGTTGCTTGACCACCCACCTTATTCTCCTGATTTGGCTCCCAGTGACTTTTACCTGTTCCCAAATCTAAAAAAATTCCTTGCTGGCAAGCGTTTTACCTCAAATGAAGATGCAATTACAGTTGTAAACCACTATTTTGAAGACCTTGAGGAAAACTATTTTAATCAAGGGATATAATTGCTAGAAAAGCGTTGGACTAAGTTTCAGGAGATTATATTGAAAAATAAAAATATTTTTGAAAAACTAACTATTCTCTTTCATTGATAGGCTAAGAAGTTTCCTAACCGCCCTCGTAACTAACACTCGACTAAACAAGTACTAATAAAAAAAATCCGAAGGCGATCAATTTTGAAACTTCATACACATGCACACATACCCAGATTGATAAACACAATACCCTTCTTTGCAGTCGAGTAAGTAGTGTGTAGTGTGTGTCTGTCCATCTGTGTGCCTGTACAAGTCCACGTCCAACAAACGGCTGGACCGATTTTGATTTAGTTTTTTCTGTTTAAAAGGTGATTTCATAGGAATATATCGCATCTTTCCTAGATGTGTTCGGGGTTTCTTAAAAGTGTTGTAAGTTTTTGTTATGCTCTTCTAATCAAAGTATTCCAAAGTATTCGGAATTTTATTTTCCTATTTTCCCTGTAGAAAGAACTCTTTTGATTTCCGTTTTGCCCTTTATCTACCGCCTGCGCAAGTTCTCCCATATACATAGATATGCCCACAGAATGTCTTTAATATTAATTCCAAGGCATAGAGAAGATGTTAGTGAAACAATCAATAATATAAATCATTTTAGTTTTAAAGCCATGCTTTTTTTAAGCCTACGTTAAATTTAAAAATTAAACTTTAAGGCGTTGTTTTTTGCTATTCCTCATTTGCGGAATTTTATGTCTGGCGCAAAACGTATTGCAAAAGTGCAGATGCAAAATATTGTATGTAACTTTTTATGAAATAAGCATAACAAAACATTTTTGGGTTTTGTAGTTGAATTTTGCGATTGTTACGATGTTAAGAATAGAAAACAATTTTTAACCAGTATTTCGTACAGTTGATAACAGGAAGTCGGTAGGAAGGTAGTCTTGAATTTTTTTTTCTTCAAAGAATTGTTTTCAATTTTCAATGAGTTCAAAAAATTTTTTGTTAATATGTATGAACTTTTGATTATTTGAATTTTTTTCTGGCCTTCTGAGTTTCAACTAATCGAGAGTCGACTGTATACATGTGTAGTTGTGTATATCTAGTATGAGTATAGCAAAATTTCATTCATGTATTTTTATCTCAACATTTTTACCTTATCACGCAGTTTGTTTTTTTTATAAAGAATAACACTCATATTTTTTCAAACAATTGATCTGTTGCCAAAATCAACTCAATAATAAAAAAATAATGAATTATTTTGTTTTTACCGGTTTCCCATTCAACGTGATAAAAACTTATCGTTAAATATTTTACGCATGCATACATAGTGCATATGTTTGTATGTATGAATGAATATATGTACACATTATAGGTCTGCACAGTTATACCTGTTTGCACCAGTTTTGCGTGTGTTGATTCTGGTATGTTCAAGATAAATATGTTATGCAGAGTTTCTGTTACTAGTCATGCTTTAGACTCGATTGTTTTTCTTGAATAAATTCACAGTTTATGAGAGAGAGAAAAAAGAAGAGTGGTACTGATTTGCTTGTACCGATAAGTTATGACTAGTACAGAACATGGATGGCAAAGTTGGTATAATTGTACCTTTTTTTGGTACTATATAAACTCCGAAAGTACAATAGTACATTTTTTTTTAAAGTTAAGTAACACTCAGGCAATGAATGCCTACTACTACTTATAGGTTTTACCTTCTTTAGGAAAGGGATAGTGATAGAGAAGACAGGTGGTGAAGGAAGAGATATAGGAAAGCTTTTTTTTTCTTTAACAACTCTACGTTTTCCACGTTATAATGCAGAGTGGCAGCGACTCTGGTTTCAATGAGGCGCATACAATTTTTGATGCTGTGTTTTTAGTTAGTAGCCATTTGTATTCGTTATTTTACTTCGCCGATGATTCTGCTACACAATACCGACGAAGGAGGGCTCTCTCATGTTACATTAGGATTAGTATCTGCCGAAGTCGGTATAGGTCAGTGACCAGTGACATTGCCTTCATCACTTGAACTTTCCTACAACAACTGATACAAAGGACACTAATGCACATCAGAAAAATGCGTGGGTGTTGTTATTTAATGACTGTCGGATACAGGGATTGAACGCAGTACCTTCGGTTTTGTAGTCAGCTAACTACTTCAGCCAACGCCACCAAATACTTCTCGAAAAAGGCTGAAAACAAGGTCAAGAAGGCTAGTGGTGCATGTCTGCTGGTAGCTTAATTTAAGATATATATTAATTGCCCAACTTATGTAACGTTCATCGTGAGTACAATAGTACATTTAAGGAATCTCTGCAATTTCACTCCGTATTTCTGTTCAAAAGATTGCATATGTCAATTTTCACTTTTGAACAATGAAACTTATATTTTTCTCCTTGAAAGCAGTCTTGTGGAAGCAAAACTCGGCAAAAAAAAATCAAAAAAACGTGAACTAGTTCATTTCGAAATCATCGGATGGTGCACATGCTTAGTATTTGTATACTTTAAATTTCAACTTAAACAGGTGTAACTTACAAGCGAATTCGTGAAAACGATTCTGTAGACAGAATTAAGTCTATTATTTTAACAAACAAATAAAAATATGTAATTTGAACTAAAAAATATTTTAGTACAATTAAGGTAAGAAAAGTACAATTTTTTTAACTTGTTGGTACAATTTTAAAATTCTCAATGCCTTCCCTGGTACAGAAACGCTGAATAACATATGTAGGTAACTCTATGTACCAAAACCAACAAACGCAAAACTGGTGCAAACAGATAAATATGTATATCTGTGCAGACCTATAGTACACATGTACATACATGCACAAAAACATAAATACGTATACAAGTACTATAAAAGTACTACACAATGAATCAGAAATTAAATCAGTAGAACTTAATTATATGTATACTCACTCGTAGTCTAAAACATCGGAATTTTTAAAACAAGTTATGAAAAAAAAATTTATACATAAATAAATTAGAAATAATACCCGGGCGTAGTAAATGAAATCATGTTATATGTAGTCCCAAGGCCAAGTTCCGGCAAATGCACGCAGTGTGTTTATTTACAGGAACCCCATTCGTAGTGATAACTTTGTTACCCGCCATCGTAAAATTCTAAAATTTAATGCATAATTGGAATTAATTCATCTCACCTCATAGGCGAAAGTTTTATTACAAAAGCTTCCTGGGTTATGGAGGTGCAAGAAGTGCATATTTTAAGACATACTAAATTTTGGTTCACAAATAGACCTACATAGGTGAGTAACCACCTACCAAAATTCTGAAAATTCGAAAAATTTAACCAAGGGGCGGGGCCACGTTCACAAAGCTCAGAGTTAAACAAACAAACAAATCTGAGGCGTTTACTCAAGCGATTTTATTGAATTTTGTGATACAGTTGCAATAATTCAAGGTTATAAATTTTCGTTAAAAAAATTGGGCGGGAATACGCCCATAAAAGTAAAAAAAAATTTGCGCTAGAGCTGAAATTTCATACGCAAGTATGTAGGTCAAGGTGAGAAATCAACTAGAAAAATTTTAAAACCAAAAAATTTTAACCAGAAGTAGTGGGCGGGGCCACGCTAATATTGCACTCAATTGAGAAGTAAATATACAGATTTTAACTGAAGCCACTTTATTTAAACTTGTTTGAGGAGAGAAAACCGATGTGGTGTACATCTGTTGTCTCTATTTCTTTTATACTGACGGATAGAAGAAAACTTATAGACAATTTAACTACTACAATTAGGTCTGTCATTTCTCGCCAAACGTGGCGATTTTTTAACTTGTTTGACGTCAAAATGTTTGGTTGGACAAATGGCGATTTTTTTAGCGATAAAAAATTTTTTTTGCGATTTTCATGGCTATTTTTTTAACAAAATTTTTGTTATTCAGAAAATTTGTTTTATGAAGGAGTAGTTTAAAATAAATAAATCCTGCCAAAACTCGTCTGCCAGAAATTACAACAATTTGAATGAAAAAAAGTGTTGTATAAAAACAAATTTATTATCAAATATAGGTATATAGAGAAACTACATAAAACTGATGTTGGCGATTTTTAAAATCAATTTGGCGCAATAGGTCGGAAGAAATCTGACAACCCTGACTACACTTATCACTAGAATTTTAGTGCTGACATAAACACACTTGACCCAAGTCTGACTGCAGGGTAAATACCTACTGGTTTGAAAATCAAAATATTACTATTCATGTAAAATTTACATTGTAAATACATATTTCAATAAAATATATGTAAATATGTATGTATGTATGTCAATGTATTTCGCGAACCCATGCAAAAATATAACCAAATCATCGAACATGCAATGATTCGAAGCACTCATTCCAATGATTAGCACTGTTCTCGTCTCATGTGTAGAGCCAAAATGTCTCATTCTTCTATTATTCTCTTTTGTAAATTAAAATTAAGATAGTAGGTATATACTTATGCGAATGTAAATTCTTGTTGCGGTGTTGTTGTTTTTCACATTTTTTTTTTTTAATTTTAACAAAAACAATGAAAACAACAGCTGTTCTTATACAAACAACAACAATAACAAACTGAACGACAAGTTGAATGAAAAAAAGCTGGGAGGAGGTTGCCTAGAGGTCTAAAATACGACGAATATTGACCGGTTGTATTTTAAAGGTATTTACATACATACATATGTATATATTATATACACAAATATACATACATATGTATATATATGAATGTAGCTGTTGAATTATAAATAATATTGAATGATTGTTTTTGTTTTTTACACATACAGACATACATGCATACAAACATATTCATATACACATACACATGTATTCCCTGCTAGCATTTGGAAGATTGTTTTATCAAAAATCACCTAACTAAGTCTTCCTCGAGTACTTTTGACGATTAAAAACTGATTAAACACTTGCGCGCTTGAAAAAATACTCGAAAATGAGTCGTGCTTATGCTTTAAAAGTAATTTATTTATTTATTTATTTTAAAATATATGAGTCATAAATGAGTCGAAACTGATCAGAAAAGCGGGTAATAAAAGACTCCTCAAGAAGAGTCGCATGTAGGGTACCATTTTCTCCCGACAAAACTATCTTTTATGCTCAGAAAACGAGCATACCTTTAAGTGATCAAAAAACAAGAATATGCACTCGTTTTCTGAGCATAAAAGATAGTTTTGTCGGGAGAAAATGTTACCCTACATGCGACTCTTTTTGAACAGTCTTTTATTACCCGCTTTTCTGATCAGTTTCGACTCATTTATGACTCATATATTTTAAAATAAATAAATAAATTACTTTTAAAGCATAAGCACGACTTATTTTCGAGTCTTTTTTCAAGCGCGCTAGTGTTTAATCAGTTTTTAATCGTCAAAAGTATTCGAGGAAGACTTAGTTAGGTGATTTTTGATAAAACAATCTTCCAAATGCTAGTAGGGATTTTATGTACATACACCCTGCAAGCATTTTATGAAAAAACTGATCATATTCGAGTCATTTACGACTCCTCTGCGCGATTAAAATAAGAATATATGAGCTCATTTTCTGATCATAAATTATTGTTTTCTCGGTAGAAAATGGTACCCTACATGCGACTCTTCTTGAGGAGTTTCGACTCATTTATGACTCATATATTTTAAAATAAATAAATAAATTACTTTTAAAGCATAAGCACGACTCATTTTCGAGTCTTTTTTCAAGCGCGCAAGTGTTTAATCAGTTTTTAATCGTCAAAAGTACTCGAGGAAGACTTATGTGCAGTTTTCATAATGCAAGCAAGCCACTTGACTAGAAAATTTGTATAGGAATCACTAAAAAATTTGAGTGCTTTTCATATATTTTTTCCAGACAAGTCGATTGCTTGCATTGTGGAAAATACACATTAGTTAAGTGATTTTTGATAAAAACAATCTTCCAAATGCTAGTAGGGTACATGTCAATTTACATATTCATACATATGTACATACATGCATACATAGATCAATGAAGAATAGTTCGTTGCCGGTTTTAATACATATGTATGTATGTATATGTACTGCATACAGTAGCCAGCAAAACTAACGAGATATCGCGTGACTATAAAATAACTAGTTCGCCAGAAACGAGTTTAAAGTTTTAAGTTTACAAGCAACTTAATTTAATTTGTCTCTCAAGAGTTGATTGATTAAACAAGACATGTTCGTATGACATTATTACACAATGCGTGTGTCCTTACCCTGTTGCTAATTTTTGGAGTAGTTACGTTTTGGAACAGTCCTATACTAGTTATAAAGAGACAGAACTAAGAAGCTTGATGAAATATCGCCTGCACTTCTCTACAAGCCACACTCTGTCTCTTTCTCTTTCTCTTTTGTTTGTCATGTAAACAACATGGAAAAAAAGAATTTTTATAAACTAATATAACAGCAACTAGTCCTTCAAGTATTATACAACTCTACACAAAACAACTAGTTGTGCTCCTATGACAACCCAATGTAAAATAGTGGGATAGTTCGTTGTATGAAAAATCAGATGTGCAACAAGTCTGAATTCAAAAGCAACTAGTATGTTTCTGACCACATACTACTCCTTTTATCTGCAGGGTAGTTTTGATGAATTTCTCGGGAATTCCCGCGAAGTACATAACGCTACAAAAAAATGTATTTAGTTGAATTTATAAAAAAAAAAAAATAAAAAGTAATAATCAATTACATAGATCTATTAAATACCTATTAACGTTTTATAAACACATAAATACATATATGAAGTTCTTTTTCATAATACATTTTGCAGGCGTAAATAGAACCCCATTCGCGAATATCGTTTCAAATATTCGTATTCGCGAATATCAAAATTTGACATACGTTAAATCACTAGTATGTATGTATGTATGTATGTATACATTTATGAGTAGATTTCAAATTGTTGTTACTCAATGTCTGTTATTTCGAGGTGTAGGCGAGAAAAAGAGATAACAAGTGTTACTATTTCAATCAAAAAAATATCCATACGTACATATACATATGTATATGTATATGGATATGTAAATAGGTATGTATGTATAATAGACTCAAACCAAAAGCGAAATAAAAAAAATAAAAGGTAGGCACTGCAAATGAATGAAATACACAGGTAATGTTTTATCACTTGTCTGGTTTGTGTTCAGTGTTACCAACAGTGATTTAAATAATAAAGTCTAACCCTAGATTGGTAGACTTCAATTCGCCGTTTATTGGCAGAATTCGTCGAATAAACGAAAATAGAAATTATTTTGATATTATTGAGCAACCATGTATATGTAATTTGTTAATAAAAGCAAATATGCAATTGCATTTAAAAAAAAATACCATGAGTGTAATCTATTAACACAAAGAATTTTTGTTTTTTTATGCGTTAAGAAATGTCTATGGACATTTTTTTCTGCTTAAGCAAGTTATCAGCAGAAAAATTCTTGAGAAAAGCAAAAATAACTTCATAATATAACAAAAAAATCACCTTTATTGCAGTTGTCAACATCGACGTCACGTCAATACAATATCAAAAAATTTGGGCATCTCTGCCCATTGTCGAAATAAATTGATTGTTATTGACAAGCTCATGCTATTTTCTAGATCTTAAGAGAGCAGAAATAGTCAACCATTTTTTTGTATTGTATTGACGTGACGTCGATGCTGACAACTGGAACAAGGGTGATTAGGTGTCTATATTACCACGTACTGTACTGTACTGCTGTACTTCTTAGGATAAGTATCTTACGGACGGCCCTATAGGCACATATTTTTTTATTTTCAAAATGGCGACAAATTGAGATTTTCGTTGACGAACGGTAACTCTGATGCTATGCACATACTTATTTACATATACATATATAGCTGGGTACCTAAATATGGATATAGTATGTATGTATATATATATACATATATACACATGTATCTACCCTGAAGGAAATGTCGATGGTGAAAATGTACTGAGTCGCTTTTGACTTTTTCACCAGTGCTACTCTACAATTATCCCCCATACAATACTTTGTGCTATAGACATTTAGCATGTGCTTGTCATTGAAAATCTACTAGTAACTCTAAAACAGTTGACTATGTAGAGAATTCAGTTTTTATGGGAACATGGAGACATACCAACCAGACAGTTATTGGTACATTTCTATACCTAACGTGCATACAAATTTATGTATGTTGACAAGTTGTTGCAAAATCCACCAGAAATACACCACATCTGTTTTCCCTATTTCTTTTATACTGACGAATAGAAGAGAAATTATAGACAATGTAACCACTAGTAGAGTTTTAGTGTTGACATAGAGACACTTGGCCCCTGTCTGACTGCAGGGTATGCATATACGCATATTAGCATACTTCTGCATATATACATACATACATACATATGTACTTATTTTGTGGGGATAAATATGCTTGAAAATACTTTACAGTGTAATTTTAGAGATCTAAAGTATGTACTATGTTCATTAGAGTGGCCGTTAATTGTATGGAGACTTTTTGTTTTTTGATTTCTTTTACTCTCACCCCCAAAAATTTCATACCGATAAGTTGCGTTTGAGGGCCAACTTTGAGAGCCGGACGCACCCCCATAAAACACAAGTTATTAAAGTAAAATAACGGCCACCCTAATGTACATATGTATGTATGTATGTAGTCATGCAGAAATAGACCTTGCACTTAAGTAGCTTTTTTATATTTAATGCATTAAATAGTTTGATTTTATTATTTTAATAGGTATCCAGATGACTTTTCATAGAAGTTCCAAAAAGCATGCTGCGTTACATATGGATGTAGATATTTATGTATGTATGTATGTATGTATGTACATATGTACATATGCGTATGTACGTACATACCACCATAATATTTATTTTTTGACCTTTTTTAACATAGTACACCAAATTGTTTAGCAACTTTTTCTTTGCCTTAGATATGTATGTAGGTATGAAACAAGATATTCGTATGCATTTGTATCTATGTACATAGGTATATTATAGATTCTATAAGTACCTACGTATAGGTATATATATGTACATACGAATGTAGAAATAGGTACATACATACATACTTATGTTAATACCCTGCAGGAGATCCAACTAGTGTCCAACTGGTACTTTACTAGTACAGAAACCACCAGCACTAGTTCCCCACTGTAAACTTTTCTATAACATCTTAATGGTCAAATTAACATTGAGTGTGTTTAGAAAATTAGGTTAACCTAAAACTTTAATAATTGTATAATACTAATTTTCGTAAAGTGCAAGGGCTCTGTTAGACAGCCAAAATTTATTTTGCACTGTGGTGCCTTGGAGCTACTTCATATACTAGTACTCATCAGAACTAGTAATTAGTAACTTTAACCCTTTTCGCACTAGTTCTGGCTGTTTTAGTAATTATACTATTAGCTTTTAGACAATTGACGCCTATTCTCCTGCAGGGTAGGTATACCTACCTACATATTTATCTATGTATGTACATACATACAGATGTACTTACGTATTTATACGTTATTTTTTTACAAATCTTTAGCTGGATGTTTTATTTTAATTTAAAAATGCATTGTATCTACAACAAATTTACATGAATGTGTATAAATTCAAATCAGGCAACGAAGCCGACCTGGTTTGTCGACCGGCAGCGGCTGAATAAAATAATCTACGGCGGCGGCTGAAAGTCGACTTAACCGGCTAAGAAGGCACGTTGTATTTATCATTAATTTCTTTTGAGCTAATAAAATCGATCATTTTTCTTTCTGTTATTTTGTTTATATTATATTATAGGTACTTTTTAATATAAAAATACCGGCTCACCGGTGTCGTCGACTGAAAATTTTAGTCGATCCAAGCCGTATGCAACGGCGGCTCATGGTGCTCAATATTTATCGGCGGCGGCTATAAGACGTCCCTGAGCCCATCGACTTCGTTCCCTTATTCAAATTTGTTTTATTAAATGCATAATATGCACTTTTATACTTTCTCTCATACATGCAAAAAACTATATTTATGTATGTGTGTACTTACATACGTATGTATATGTGCATGCATTTGAGTATAAATGAGTTTTACGAGAAACAAAACAAAGAATAAATAACGATATTGTTTTTGAAGTGGGACGCGGGCGGCAAAAAAGGGACGACGACTACAGCAACGGCATAACATGACTATTGTCGACATGCATATGATTCGACGAAAGAAAGCGACAAAAAAAGAGTGCAGAATAGAAGAGTTTTGTATGTACATACTTACATATGTGTGTAGGTAGGTATGTCTATTTAAAAGAAGCAGAAGTTGTCATGTTTAACCTAAGCAATAAAATAATAACCTGCAACTAGGTATAAATATAAACAAATAGTCACCAACTACCAAATAATTGATTTTTTTAGAAATAAAATACCTACCTATACATATGTATGTACATAAATATGTAATGAGATTTTATATAATCTTGGAAACCTCAAATTTGTTTTAACATTCTCTTAAATGTGTAACAAGCTAGAAAACACACAATCAAATAGGTACATACTTAGAGGTAGGTATCCACTATTTTAGTTTTTTAATGAAAATTATTATAAATACAACATACATACACATGTACAACATGCATGAGAATGAACCAAAACTTTACATACACATATGTATGTACATACATAGTATATATGAATATATACATACATGCATTAGCAAATGCAAATAAGTACACACAAATCTATATAACAGATATGTATACAATATACATACATATGTATGTATATTTATATATGTATATACATACATCTGAACAAATATCTAATATAAGTATGCATAAATGCGTACTAGTATATAACGCGGAGCTTTTTATTTAGTATAACTTTATTTGCTTTTTTATCCATTCATTCAAGAAAATTTATTTTTGCTATAGGTATAAAAAAACAGCACAGCCCAAACAGTACACCGTGAAAAAACACTGACCCCACCTACCCGCCCGAAAAACTAGTCAGTCAATACCATTTTAATCTACTAGATTTCACCGTTCTTGTTCCCCTCTTTCTAGGGACACAAATGAAAACATTTCGTTTGTCTGCATGCACCCGTCGTTATCACATTCGTCGTCGTCCGCAGTTTGACGACTTTTTTTACATCATTCTAACCTTTTCTTGTTCTTTTACAAACAACAATACAACCGTATTGGGGCACACGCTTTTTTACTTTGTTTTTCCCTTTTTCACTCGTTCATAATGCATACATATTCGTAGCTGTAGTTGTTTACAGTCCCCAACCCTCCACTTATTCGATCCACTTTTACATTTTTATATAAATATATATATACAAACATACATACTTTTGTATTCTTAATCCATGCATATGTGTGTATGGGTCTGTTTATTTGCTTCAACTTCATTTGAATTTGTATACATTTTGTTTTTATTTTTATATTTATTATGCTACACACCCGACAGACATCGAAGTATCGGAGTAAAATCCGTAAAGTTAGCTTCGTACTCACGCATTACTAAACACTCATACACACACACTCATTTTCACATATCAAATACAAGTTTTACTCATGCTAAATTTCTTTGCAAAAGGATTTTAATTGGATATTTTCGGGTAAGCTTTTTTGCCCTTAAAAATTTTTTTTATGAACACTCATGTATACACATTTTATTATTAGGTTTTTTTTCAATAATAACAATCAGGAAGTCGGTATATTGTTAAAAAGTTAAGATTGCTGTGATTTGGTTAATTGTTCAATAATTTTTCACTTCACTATCTACAGTTCACAAAACTATTTCACAAATCCCTTAACGTCGTATTCCGAAAACGGTCCTCTCAGCGAACCAGCTCAACGCAAAGTGAAGAAAATCAGAAATGTAGTAGAAAAAGTAATACCTTGAACATCAACGCTGAGTTCGGTACTGCCAGCAGTAAGTTAAAAGTTCGAGAGAAGTAACAATATTTTGAGCTGGAACTGCTGTCAAGAAGTCAAAAAGCTTTTTTCAGTCATGCCATACCTGAAATTGTCTTAGATTAGGGGGTTGTTGAGATTTACTTCATGTCTTGAGGACTTTTCGGAAACTTTTGTTCCGTTTTTATTTTATCAGAGGTGTACTGGGAATAACGCGTTTTAAATACTGTCGTTTTGACCTATACTATGCAATAAATTCCAAGAAAATATTACCCAATTTTCCTGACAGGGAAAAGGTAAACAACATTGAACAATGCTGCCACCAATTACACAATTGTCTTGATTGTACAATAAAAATCAAAAGTTTTTTGATATTTGCCAGTATATTGTGCCAACTTCGAATGTAACACATACATTGGCGATATTAATGTGCAATACGAAAAATTTCACAAATTATATTGCAAGTGGGTGGGGCGCTTTAAGCAATAATGCAGAGTTGCATCTAATGCAATGCATGTAAAACCACCTTCTGTGAAAGGATTTCCGAACATTTTGCTTGTTTTTACACCAGAGATTAAACGAGATCACCTGCTGTGAAGTCACCTTGAAATATACTTTCAAAAATAAGATGCATTATTTAGTTTGCACTTTTGATTTTCACACGCGGATATAACAAGACAACCTCTCTCCCAGCTTGTGTTTTATAAATTAATTGCGTATTGAACGTAAACAATTCTCTGCCTTTAGTTTAATTTAATAAATACCAATTCTAAACGCATTCCAAAATTTAAAATTTTTTGACATTTCAAATCCAAAACAAATTTAGTCCTCTTTTTGCAACTCTGTCAAAATGTTATAATTTAGTTTGTTTTCTTCTCATTCGAATGTAAACAAACTTTTAGCGTATGGATTTTGATATGTAAAAATGTGTGTTATTATTCCAGCACAAAGAGTATATACTTAAGAAATTACGTATTTATGTATATGCACGGACTAATTGTCTATTCTATAAACACATTAATAGGCCTTGGTCCATACTGGATCTTGCAATATGTATTAGTGCAATAAACGGAGTTTTCTTACGAAGCCACGGCCAAGGTTATCCACCAAGTAAATATATACTATGTATGGAAGAATTGCCCTCCAATTTCTCCAGCAACACACAATTGTCAACGTACCAACACGTGCATGTACATAAGTAAAATGTAAATATATATATGTATGGATGTATGTATATACACAAATAAGCACATATGCTTTCATACAGTGACGAAAAAAATGTGGCAATTTATTACCTAACCACAGGCTAAGAAAACGATTCCTAATATTTCTTTCAATTGCCGTAACTGAGAATGTTGGCATGAATTGTAATTACCTATAGAATATTAATAAAATCTGTTTACTAAAGCTTAATAAACAACTACATTAAACAAGTGATAAGAGGTTAGATAAAGTTAATGAAAATAAAATGTGAAATCTTTAAAAATGAATCGGTGTTTGAAACTTGTCGGTGTGATAGATAAAAGAAATAAAAATATAATCAAAATGTTACCGGCTTTGAAACAATACACTTATAGACATAGACTGTGGTTATAGAGAAAAAGTTACCTGGAATTGCACTTCATTAGAAAAGTCGATTGCTTGTGAACTTGTGAACCTTTATATCTCCATTATTTTTTTTTTTTAATTTTCCAACGTTCCTATGAGAAATTGTTAATTTAACACAATTTAAGTTAACAAGTACTTAACTGAATCAATCACTTCACTCACGACGTATACAAGTTCACACCAATAAGCCATCCGCTGCACAAAGCAACAAACATAACTTACGTTTTTATGGTTGCGAAACAAATAATTTTTTAGTAATTCGGAGCGAAAATATTTGCTTCAAAGGATAATACTTTGGAACATACAATAAATACATAACTGTATATAAATGGATTGGCTCAAAATTTCATTCTTGTTATGCGTCTTCGGTTTTTTGCGTGAAATCCGTCCTTCTGAACCTTACATAACGGAATTTTTGGCTGGACCATGGCGCAATGTAACAGAGGAGCAGGTACGTACGTTTTCGTTATAATCAATCAATTTGTAAAATTTAAAGTTTGCAAAAAGAAAAACATACATTGTTAATTGGTAAAAGTAGAATATGCACATTTATTATGTATATATATATACATACATACGTATGTATGTACATATATGCAGAAATATGTATAGATATTGATACCCTGTTGGAAACTTGGTTAACTTGCAATGAATTTTAAGATAACTTTTTTTTATAGCTGGTGTTTAACACTTGCATAGATTATTTTTAATTGAGATAACTTGCTATTTAGCATTGCAATGTTCTATTAATTACTGAATTGTCCGACTCTGGATTACTTTTCAGCTAACTTAAAGTTAGTTAGCTTATAATTAACGTATTAAAATAACTAGCCATAAGTAAATATTAATCTCCTGAAATACAATAAGCAAAGTAATGAATTTTTTAATATATGGGCATTTTCACATTTTGTCACGTGGCGTTTCTTGCGTTATCAGCTCTACATAGGGTAAGACAGAAAAAAATCGAACAACATTGCTTGGTGACGTAACGTGACAAAAAGTGGACTTTTCTGTGGAAATTCCCATATCTGAAATATTTAACCAAAAAAGTTAAATAAGTACCTATATGCACTACCAGCTTTCATTCGATATACATATGTATGAATAATATGTTGCAGTAGGTAAAAGCTAAAAGAAAAAAAACGTTCTTTTAAATGTTGTAATACTAATGACTTATTTGTAATTTCTATATGATTCTGATTCTGATTGTTTTAGCATTTTTTAAAATCTTCATTAATCCCATTTCATAGTCTTTCGTAAATGTCTTTAAATAAACGATGCCTTAAAAGGAAGAAAAATATTAATGTCAATATATAAAGTAAATCAATTTATGAATGGAGAAACAAAAGTAAAACTACGCTTAAAAGTAAAATTCAACATTACATTGTTTTATTGTTTATTTATATTCGGTTTCCAATTGGCCGGTAGGGTATGTTTGCATTTATATACATATATGTGCACATATGGGTATTTCCACTGAAAAGCATTTAAATTTAACTTTCTACTCGTTTTCTATAAAACTTATTTTTTTAGTTTTGACTTTGTTCAAATAAATGAGCGATATTTGTTTTATTAATTATTACTATTATTATTAATTATTAAATTTGCACATTTATAACATTTACATATCTATTTTTCAATCGTAGCTAAATCGCCAAGTATACCCTATGGGCACTTATTCATATTTAGCACAATTGGTTGTAGTATTCCTGGTAACAGACTTTTTACTGTAAGTTTCCACCAATCTAATCGAAAGTATAACTTTACATATCAAATTTGAAAATTGCAGTTATAAACCATTAATAATTACAATTGGCGTTACGGGTATTATCGTATGGAGCATGTTACTGTGGACTACATCAGTGGAGGCCTTAATGACTCTAGAATTTTTCTATGGCACTTATATGGCAGCTGAAGTCGCTTATTATACGTATATTTATGCAAAAGTTGATAAAAAATATTATCCAAAAGTAACTTCACACACAAGAGCCGCCATGTTTGCGGGCAAACTGGTGGCTAGCATATCGTCACAATTACTATTGAATTTTAAAGTTATGGATTATCGCGATCTTAATTACATAACACTCTCTGGTACAGTTGTACATATAAAAATATGTGTTTTTATATTATTAATGAAATAACTATACTTCCAGCTCAAATATTAGCGACATTGTGGGCATTTTTCTTGCCCAAGGTGAGTAGAAGCTTATACTTCCATCGCATGGCTTATGTAAATGATAAGACTGCCGAAACTATAACTCCTACACAATCTATAGAAAACTGCAATCCTGAGGATGAGAAGTTAGACAAATTGCTGCTGGCTAGTCCAACAAAATTGCTATGGACACATTTTAGCAATGCATACACAAATATCAAAGTTTTACAGTGGTCGATTTGGTATGCAGTTGGCTTGTGTGGATATTTGCAAGTAACATCATACGTTCAGTTACTATGGAAAGATATACAACCCAGATCTGATGTAAAAATAATAATACCAGATACAACTTTCAAGAATAGATTAATACTTTTTTTTTAAATATTTGTAACAGATTGCTTGGAATGGTGCCGTAGATGCCATTTTCACAGCTTTGGCAGCTCTTTTTGCCCTAGGAGCGGGATACATACATGCTGGACGTTTGAAGTCACGTGCCAGTCTTATAGTATTAGCCATTTTATCTGCTCTCGAAGGTGGAGCAATATTATTAAGCTGTTGGACGGAGAACATATTTGTTTCCTATACAGGTTACATTATTTTCGGAGCTTTATATGCTTTTACTATCACAGTAGCGGGGTATTAATAAATTAAATAGAAAATATTAATTATTCGTTAAACGCAATCCCTTCTCTCCTTGTAGTGCTGAAGTAGCCCGTTATTTAGAGGAAGATAGTTATGGTTTAGTATTTGGCATTAATACTACAATGGCCCTTATTTTCCAAACAATTTTAACTTTGGTGGTGATATCAGAATCCGGATATGCTCTATCGCCAAAAGGGCAGTTTACAGTTTATGCTTTTTATTTTATAGCCGTTGGTATTTTATATTTTATTTTTGTTATATATGAGTATCTATTCCTTAGGAGAAGATAATAACAAGAAGAAACAATTCACATTTAAATATATTGTAAAATAATTGATTCTTTGTAAATATGTATGTATATGTATGTAAAAAAATAGTAAAATGTACACCATATCAATCAAAAAGATATTTTAAATTTTTGCGCTTTTTTTATTTTATATGACAATATTACGTCATGTAATATGTATGTATAGTTTTCTTTAAATTTGTTTAAAATCGGGCTTTCAACAGTCATAATCCATTATTATAAATTTTTTATAGTTTTCTTGGTTTAGCTTTTGTTTATTGCTTGGGACTGTTATAAATTACATCGTTGCAGCATCATACATTAATTTATTAAGTTTCTTGTTCACTTTATGTACATACATTTGAGAAATGTGATAATTTCCTGCGAATTGCTCAGATTCGGCTTTAAAATCATTTACTTTAATCTTCGCATCCAATCTTTATGTCAATGCGTCAGATAAATGTTGATACCGTGGTCGAATAATTTGAAAAACCTTGGGGCTTACTCTGTAATTCGAAACGAAAGAAATTACTTTCGAATTTATATGTTAATTATATGCAAATTTGAAAGCATTTCCTTTCGTTTCAAACTAGAGAGTAGATCCCCTTATATTTTTAGGGTCATATGCGTAGTTTATTTATGTACATTAGCATATTCTTTATACAAGAAACTTAACTTTAAGTACAGTAAAAATAAAACTGAGGAAAAAACATCTTTATACATGTACAATGTACTTATAATGCAGCATTCAAGTTTTATAAAATAAAAAGTATTCATTATCTTCAAATATTTGTCTTTCTTATTATGATTCATTAAATTATGAATCCCATATATGTGTGTATAAAAAAACAATGATTTTAAAAATGTTAATAAAAGTATAATTAAAATTTTCTTGGAATAATTATGTTGCAGTTCATAAGTAAAAATAATGGTTAAAAATGGAAATAAAAACATAATTTTTCTGCTTATTTCTTTTTAGTTACAGTGTAACTGTTGCTATCTAGAGGGTTTATAGTTAATTTCAGGTCCAAAACTTTTGTCAACTCATCAACAGTTTCAATTTCTTTATTCGTAAGACCAGCAGGCAGTTTTAAATTATTTTGTTCCTCATCTTCTTTGAACTCACGCAATAGTTTCATCATTTCTTCTCTCAAACAAAGAAGGTCGTCGTCATTCTTCTTTGTATTGTTATCGGATTTCTGAACATCATTTATAATGCCTATGGCCCTCGTCCAGATTTTACGCTCATTTTCCTTATATCGTGTAAAACGTTCATCCAATACTTTCAATTCCTTGCCGATATCCTCATTTTGTGGCTCCATATACTGTGCTTTCAATAAAAGATGACGAGCTTTTTCATATTCTCCTAACATCAAATAAGCTCTGCCCTCTTGAAATAGAGCTTTACACGAAGGTTTGTTTTTGGTTAAATCTCGTATTACCTTGCAGGTTATACACGTTTTTCCAGGAGCATTAACTTTGTTATAGCATACAGCTAAATTTGTGTGAAGTTTTATCAGAAAAGAATTATGCTCTTTTTCCTCATGCTCATTCGCCAGTCGACAATATTTTAACATATGAGCTGCTTTTTCAAAAGCTCTGCACGCATTTCGATATGTTCCTTGGCCAAAGAAATCCAAGCCTTTCAAATGAATCTCTTTTACTTTATCAATGACTACGGAAAACTTGTCACGATCGTGTTCAGATATTTGCTGATCTGCATCAATATCGCCCACTAAATTATATGATACCAATTCAATTATAAATAAGCCATCACCCTTCGGTTTAATCCGCGGAGGGCAGCCCATACTACCAAATAGCAAATGATATGAAATTATAAATTGTGCATGCTCTCCTTTATGCATAGTGCGAACTGCCACTTCCAGGCCCTCCAACACCTCTTTTCGGCCAGTATAGAAACTATGAGATGAGCCTCGAAGAAAACTTGAATCGAAAGGTGCACCTTCGCCTTCCCAGTAAGCATTATAACGAATGCAAGCTCTTGCATTATCAGGTACTACCGGTTCGTCTTCCAAACCAATTTTAGTTATTTTTTTCCACAAATGCTCGTTTATTTGTTTCATACGCGGTTTTAATTCTTCAAATGGTTCGGTCCAAGGTGAGACAACCTGGGTTCGATCAAAACTACTCTTACCTTCATCCTCTTCGTCAGAACCTATATTTAGTTCATCGTAGATATCATTAGTAAATCCTTCATCAAAGTTTGTATTTATTTCAAAACTTGCGCCGCTACTTATAAGATCACTGGAATATTTTGTTTTATAAATCAGACCACGTTGATATTAAAATATTGGAAATTGTTAAATACTACTACTCACGCTAATGACAAAGGATCTTTCAAAAAGTTATTAGTTACAGGTACTCCATCGTCTTCCATTTTATCTTATTAAAAATTTTATTCCACTTTTCAATAATTATTTTTTAGCAGAACGCTTCTGTGTAATATGATTTCGCTGTAGTAAAAGCTTTTTGGATTTGCTCATAGCACTTTTGTTTAAATAGGATTGCCATACTGTTCAATATTCTAATGCATTTCATATTTTGAAAGTATGGCAAGAACTTCTTTTTGTTGATATTTGAATGAAGTGGAGTACAAAACATAACGTAAAAGAGAGAATCCATTGTATTTTTGCAAGTGGATTTTTAACCGCCCCCAAATTAGCATATCTGCACATTAAGTATATACAATATATATTTATATGTGTAAATAAAATTACACGTAAAATCTATATTCGATATATAAATATTAGTGTTTAAATCTGTGACTTAAAATTGCCATCCTGCGTATCCTTAGAATAAGTAAAAGAAAGGAACCTGGCCACTCTATAATGTAAGGGGGACAATCGAAAGAAATAAAAGAAAATTTACAAAACAGTTTATTGTGACAAAAAATTGTGTGAATATTTTTAAAGTGTTTATTTTTTGCTAATAATAATTAACAGACGCATATACAATATTATGAGGAGAGTTCGACGGCATTATGTCAAATTAATAATCCTTTTAATATTTTGTATGACCGGTATATGGTATTTTACAAGAACTGTGGAAGATGTGGACAGACAAAGTCAAATGTAAGTACATTCACAAATGCATACATATGTAGTACATACAATCATACATAGTAAATAACATGCAAAAATGATGGTTGTGCATTAATAATTGGAATATTACTAATAGGTTTAACACTGAAAATTCTTCTACATAAATAAATTAAAGCAGATTTTTCTGTGGAATGTTTTTTGCAAAGCTAGTGAAATAAATATTTTATGTATAATTAAAAAAGAAACAAATGTTTGCAAAGTCTTGACTTTGTTTTTGTTAGCTTGTTTTGTGAAAAAAGTTCCAATAAGAAACATGCAACATGCAGCTTAACAAAAAATAGCTAATGGCGAACTAAAGATACATACATAAATACTAGTATGGAGCTGTAATGGAACATGAATAAAATTCCGCGTGAAATTTCTCCCTTTTCAAATTAGAATTTTTTGTTTTCCTTGTTCTAACGAAATTAAATGATGATTCAAGAGTGGAGTAACGAAGCAGTGAAATTTTCCCACTTTCCAGTTAGAATTTTTATTTTCCCTATTATCCGCTTGGAAATAATTCAACGGAAAAATTTCACTATAGCCCTGAAGATATTTGTGTGAAATTTTTACACAATACGAAGAACGATATGAAGAATAATTATGCTTCATTTACTCAAAAAAATCCATTATTGAATTATAACGTTCTTTGATCAAATTTGCGATTTGGAGTTTTCTAAAAAATTCCGTTTTACATCATTCTTGAAAACAAGTCCCACAAATAACTGTGTATGTTAAACCTTTTATAGGAAAAAAATGATAACTTTTGAAGTTCTAACCCATTTTTAGCAGATGAAATTCTTTTACAAAATAAAAATTATTTATACATGGTATAATCGCCTGAAAAACCTGATGTTATTTTATTTATTTTTTCAGTGTGTCTACTACAGAAGTTTCTAAATTAAAAAAATACATGTACAAACATATTATTATGTTAATAAAAGTACAATATTTAAACAAAAATTACTACATAGGTATTTAAATTATAAATTAAACGTTTTAGATTGTATATGTATAATAATATTAAAGTAGAAATACAAATAGAAGCAATTTACATTAAATGTATAAAATCCTCAGCAGTTGTCGAGCAACAGTTGCTTTGGAAATTTGTTTGAGGCTAGCAATTGTTACGAAACGTGCTGCCCATATTTCTATCCGTGGAGACTATCGAAGCGGCAGCGGATGACTGATTTGAAACTGCTGAATTTGCGTTTATATAAACGTTGTTCGTAGTGGTGGCCGTTTGGGGTTGTTGTTGTTGCTGTTGATGATGAACTATATGGGCTGTTGTACCACTATTAACCTGACTTTGGGTTTGCGCCTGAAGTTGTAATAATTGTTGAGCTGTTAATAAATGTGTGGGATATATAACTTGTTGTTGTTGGGGTTGCTGGTGCTGATGTTGCTGCTGCATTTGTAAACGCAACAAATTTAGCTGATTCGCAGTTATGGCAATCTGTGAAGTATAAAAAAATTAAGAAAAATGTACATATTTGATAAAATAGAATTTGAGATTGCTTACTGGCATATTTGTTATTTCTCCATTTGGTGTTAACATTACTTGTAAAAGTTGAACTGGTTGAGGTTGCTGGGAATTTTGTTGGTGTTGAGCTATATTTTGGAGTAAAGCTGTTTGATGCTGATGCTGTACCAAACTTGCAGCTTGGGGGCTCGTTGCGTTTGCAGGTGTTAAAATAATTTGTTGGGGTTGCTGTGCTACTAAGTTCAAACTTGCTGCAGTAAGTGGCGTCGTAGTGGCTAACCCATTGTTAATGTGCTGTTGCTGCTGCTGTTGTAATTGCAACTGGTGCACTAATTGCGCCTGACCGGGTTGCTGTCCTGGAATTGTTATAAAATATTGTAAATGCTGTTGAGGATGAGATGATTGTTGTATTATTTGCAATTGTTGCGTGGGATTTGATGATGCTGCTGTCAACATCTGTGCTGGCGGAGTCTGATTAATACTTCCAGCTGTTGTGGGTTGAGCGGTCGCAACCGCTGGCATATTTTCTACGGGTAGACCTGTAACGTTTAAAATTTCACCAGTCACCACATTTGAAACGGTGGTCGTCATTGTAGAATTGTGGCCTGCTGGTGTATTGTTTAACATTGATGCATTATGATTCGATGTGCTATCATTGTGATGTCTCCTATGGTTTGGTGGTTTAATATCTTCTCTTGGAACAATATCTATCAAAAAATCAAACTGATCATAGTTAGCTATGGCTTGAGCAATGTCTGATCTTTGTAAGGTGCGTCTTTTGCTTTCATCCGTATGAATCCATGCCCTCATTGTAAGTTCCTGAATAAAGAATTCACAGGCTTTTGCAAAAAGCGTTGGTGCTTCTGCCGCTATCATTTTAGCGTTTTCGTCCAGCTTCATAATTTTTTTAATTCGAGCTAGTGGCAAAGACTGGTGCTTTGAGTCAATTACAGCACTTTGGACCTCTTGCAGTATATTTGGCCAGAAAGTTTCTATATTGGGTGGTGGCTTCCTTGGCAGTTGTTGTTTTAATTGTTTTCCAGATTTTTCTTTAATTACCACTCCAGGATTTGTGTTTAGATTCGATATGGAGGTAGCTTGATCTAAAGAATTACTGCCAACAATAGAAAATGTATTTCCGCCAGTTTCAGCAATGACCGTAGATGTGTTGTTTTCATTAGTACTGTTGCTATTGTTGTAAGTCAACATGTCTACGTTTTGTATCCTTGTCTGCGGCTCTGTTATATGTTGCTCTTGTTTCGCACTACAGCTTAAAGCACTATTACATGTTCCATATGAAGAATGTTGTTCCATACCTCCACTTGATTTCAGGTAATTTTTACAGTGATGAATTTTTAATGAGATATCTTCAGTTTTACTACTAATACAACAATTATTGCTTTCATATTCTTATATTCATATAGAATTTTATCTTTTTCACAATTGCAATAAAAACTTGAAATGGCAAGTAGAAAATTAGCACCACTTGAAATTTTTTATTTTATGATGTCCGACATAAATGTATCACTTTTCACACTAATTAAAAATTAGTTTTCTTTATTACAAATGAAATTATTTTTAATAAATCTCCATAATTAACAACAAACACGTACAGCTTCTTCTTGTAATTGTCAAACAAAAAATGCATAGTTGCTAAATGTGTATACACAGCGCTAAAACTTTATAACCAACTATGCATTTTAGGTATTTGATGCTGCCATACTATAAAAAATCGTGGATTTAATTCAACTTTTATTGGTAAAGCCTGGTACTCTGTTAAACATTTCACGTAAAATGTTATCAAAATGCATATCGCTCATTTACTTAAATAGTGTCATAACTCAAAAAATTCGGCTTTTGAATTAATAATGCAGAATAATTCTGCATTCCGTATTTAATACGTGTAAAAATTTTACATAAACATCTTGTACTATCACTTACGGAGAGAAGAACTTTTTACATACTTGCAAAACATTTGCCCATAAAAAGCGTAACCACTGAATAATAATAAAGATACGTATTTACTAAGTTAAACCGTTTCCAGTCATGTTGAATTATATAACATTGCCTATTAGTTATGTATGAAACTGTATAACTTAATAAATATGTCTGTCTGCACCGCCTTGCACAAATAGAATTATTCCCCCTTATTGCGAATGGCGTCATCGACGACACATCAAGGCGACGGTAAAAATTGACACTTATATACTCTTTATCGGCAACAATTGGATCTTATTGACAATCTCTCACTAATCTCTAAGGGTCTTATGCAAAAAAACTTAATAAAGCTTTGCAAAGCAATGTTAAGTAAAGTTGTATTCTA
This sequence comes from Tachina fera, assembly GCA_905220375.1. Lineage (NCBI taxonomy): Eukaryota > Metazoa > Arthropoda > Insecta > Diptera > Tachinidae > Tachina > Tachina fera. The sequence goes on from LR999963.1 coordinate 187,703,068, forward strand.
AAAAATTATTATATCAAATTTCTAAAGTAGGTCCCCACGTTTGTTAAGACTACTTTAAGTTGATATTTTCAAAATGTGTATTTTGTACCTCAAATATTTTTGTTAATATAACACATATTGATTCATGTTACATCTGAAAATAAAGCTAAAAGTGCTACTAGCTCTTATCTTAAATATATTATTACTGTAATGTGATGGAAAACATCACCAAAGTATCCAACTGATTCAAAATACATCGCAAAATCCATAAAAAATATTAAAATAAATACAATTGTACAAAAATGTTTTAGTGATGTACATACAATCAAAACAAATCGAAAAAAGCTGGATATTCAAATACTCATTTCATTCGAATAAAAGAAATTGTGATAATTCTTCTTTGTTCATCATATTTTTTTACGTATACTTCATAGAAATGTTTATCTGTTTTCCTACCATGTCAGAAGCCAATATTGTTTAAATTAGGTTTGCTTTACTTCAAGAAAATAAAAATTTATTTAATAAAATAAAAAAATATTTGAATACCCGAATGAAATTTTATTCAATTTTGTACATCATAAGCTGAGAAGTGGTTGTTGAACACGGTGGTGTTACCAGTATTTATTATTAAATAACAAAATATTTAAAGTTGTGTTTTGAATACAATTTCTTAACAAAGCAATGGCTTAAGACTAAGGTGTTTGTCAACTAATATGAACTTTAAAGCTATAGTTAAATATTTTTTTGCATAAGGGGGTAATGCTTTATAAGCTAATGGAACATATTAATATTAGTCAATTGCTGTCGATAAAGAGCAGACAAGTACCAATTTTTACTGTCGTCTTGTCTTGTCGCAATAAGGGGAATTATATAACTTTCTTTGATTACTCACAGCTGGCGTTAGCAAATGTTCAACAAACTTAGCAAAGCCAAATGAAAAACTACATTGTTGAGTACAGATGGCGCTGCTATTTTCACGTTACAAACTGTTATGGGGTTTTCACACTGAATAAAAGTTGGTTTCAACGTTAAAACCAACTGCCAAAACCTGGTTTTACCATACAAATTGTTTTTGTTAAAACCATTTTTGAATTGGTTGTAAGTTGATTTTATGAAATGTAACCTTGTTTTTGCTGTGCAAAATTCAGTGCTGCCAAGTTAAAAAGACCGGAAGCAATTGATAATGTTTATGCCAGTGACAGCGTTGTGAACTATGAAATTTAAAAACGCAACAAAATGGAGAATAAAACGCGCCATTTACACACAAAAAAGACGCACCAAACTTAGAATTAATTTTTTTATCTTAAAATTTTTATTGAACTAATTTTGCATAAAAAGTATATTTATTTTTGTGTCAAAAATGTAACAATGAAACAGGTTTTTACAGTTCAGGGTTAAAAAAAATAAAACCGAAAAATTAAGGGCCTAATTTTGTAAAACGCAACGCTTAGCGTTCACAAATTTTGTATGGATGTATTTTGTTTTTGTAATTGAAATTTTTTCCATATAAAATTTGCATTGTGTTTTACAAAATTAGGCCCTAAACAAATTTGTTTATATTCATTTGTACTACATATCGAGCCTTATCATCGATTTTATCGTAAGCGACAAAAATTAAATATTGCAGGAGATTTTTTTTAATATTGAAATGTGTTTTTGTATGTATATTCTTCCTTACAGTCCGTATCTTAAAAGTTATCAGCAATTTTTGCGTTTTCATAATTCTAAACTATGGGTAGGCCCATAAAATGTTAATTTCAATAAAAAAGTATATTTCGCTTACGATAAAATCGAAAAAATGCCTCGAAGTATACATGAACTAATTTAAATAAAATTTATATTTATTTTATAGAAAAATAATGGAACGCTCCATAAGATCTGCTATGAATCAAGTTGCATGCCGTTTACCAGAGTTAACAGTCGATAGTCCTGAAATGATGAAATTTTTTCATCATGTAGACAAAATTAACTGCGGCAATCCAAACGATGACTGGGTAATGTGCGAAGTAAGCAGTTTTCATAGAAACTTATACATATACCTAAATATTTATGTATATTTCCCTTTAAAATTATTTCATTACCTATAGAAATCAATATGTTTTGTTAAACCCGAAGCAATTGCAACTAATGGTGATATAACTTGCATTTATACTGATATAATACGTAAAAGTGACTTTAAGGCGCGCTATGGAAAATCGGTAAAAACAAAAGAACCATATATATTACAGGCATCGGACTTTGTCAAAGTACTCTGTACTGCAGAAAATGGTCTGAGGTAAAGAAAATTTGTTATTCACTTCATCGGAATTGAAAAAAAGCAAACAAGTTTGTCATTAGTACCATCATTCAACATCTTTTGAAAAATTTTCGTTTTAAAATTTGTATGGAAAAAATATTTTTTTAAACCAATTTTTGTTATTTTTTTATATAAATTTGAAACGTTTAGAATCGAATTTTTTTTTGCAAAATCTACAAAAAAAACTTTCTAAAAAAACTCACATTATTGTTACTACACTCTTATATTTGATAAGATTTGCATTAATGTTATTTAATTTTTAAATTTTAGCTGGTTTGGAATGGCCTATGGCATACGTGATGGCATAGATGATACTTTGGTTCACAAGCCTGTTCCACCTCCTTTAAATAATATAAATCTTATAAATGTTTTGGATTCACCATCTGACTTGCCCACCCATTTTAATATACTTATGTTTGGTTTCGATTCACTGAGCCGAAACGCGTTTATAAGAAAATTAAATAAGACTTATAATTATCTCACCAAAGAACTGAATGCTGTTGTCCTCAGAGGCTACAATATTGTTGGTGACGGCACGCCGCAAGCACTAACACCAATTTTAACAGGCTACACAGAATTGGAAATGCCCGAAACGCGAAAACGCATAGATAATGCTTTGCCCGTGGATCAAGCGTATCCTATGATATGGACGGATTATGAAAAGCACGGCTATGTAACGTCATTCAACGAAGATATTCCCTCGGTGGGAACTTTTACTTACCGTTTGACAGGCTTCGAAAAACAACCAGTTCATCACTACTTGCGTACCTATTATCTAGAAGCTGAAAATATCTTAAGTTCCAGTAAGGAGCACTGTATAAATCACGAAGCAACACACATTACTATGATGGAATATACAAAAAACGTAATGTACACATAATCGAAAAAGAATTGCACAACAACAAAGGATTCCGTACCACCAACATGCAACTACTTGTTGATTTAAAATAACAAAAATTTTAAATTTAAAAAAAGTAAAGCTGTGATATCTTCTAAACGGCTGCACCGATTTTCTTCAAAAAAAAAAGAAAAATTAAGAACACTAGATCAAGTCACCTTGCAAACAAACAAAAAACTAAATTAAAATAGGCCCAGCGGTTTGATCTTTACGTTGATGCAGACAGACACTATAAACTTATAATACCCATTCTTTTGTCGGGGGTTAATAAGTAAATACAGGTATGCATTGGAAATCGAATGATTTTGAAATGATTCGTTTTGGAAAGGCGAGATGAGTTTCTAAAGATTTTGAGCGAATTTCAATTTATTGACTTAAAATTTTAACTCCCATATAATACAAACGATATTGAAAAGTTTCCGTGTTGACTTGAATTAGCAACAGTGAAATGCGCATAGGATCCAGCCAATAATACGAGTAATAAAAAATTTTAATAAAAAATAATTTGCTGAATAAGTAAAACAATAATTTAGATATTGAAACACATTTTATGTTTGTGTTTATGTTTGTGACCAATTTCGTTTGTTTATCTTTTTTATTGTGTTTCACGTTGGCTATTTATGGTCAGATTTCTTGATTCTTAGGATGCAAATAAAACCAATTTATGTTTGTTGGTCTTTAGGAAACTCATCAGCAGTTTTCACCAAAAAATGTTTTTGAAAAAGCAGTAGTGAATTGATTCGGTTCAGTATATATCAAAATTTTTCGAAAATAAAACTCACAAACTCACGATAAAGTTGAAAATCAATTAAAGGCAAATTACGGCATTCGATACGACTTGTAATTTAAAAACATTTCAATAGAGTTTATATGGAAATATATTTAAATTACGACTCGTATCGGATTCCGTGATTTGTCCCCCCCAGTTCTTAACCTGAAAAATACACGTCGACTGCTGCCAATTGCTGATTTGTTCGAGAAAATTTCGACAAAATTGTTTTTTTCTGATAACTTCAAAAGGGTCCGTCAATCGATTTTAGATATTCGCTGATATTTAGACTTAAAAAGTGTATCGAATGCCGCAAATTTTACCAAAATCTTTTGATTTTTTAACAACCATTGTACTTTCTACTTTCTGAGCGTAATTGACTGATTTGGTTCGTTTGCTTCGGACGCCTGAACGGCAGCGATATTTTCTTTACTTCGACCAACCCTTTGTCTCACTGGCACGACACAATAAATATGTAGACTAAAATTTTTGCACTAAACTTGTTATTGTTTGTCTACTAGGGCTACTAGAATAACGGCTAAAAATTGGAGTTAAAGCTCTTAAAGTTGCGATCATCGACATTTTTATAATTAGCATACGATGTTCGTTCGTCTACTTTAGCAAGATGAAAATGTTGAGTTTACTGAAAAAAGGAAAGTTAGATGATCAGTGATATAGTGCGTTCCCAAATTAAATTCAAAGTTGTCAAGTAACTATTGAAAAATCCGATATATGTACACAATCATTGATTGCAATCTATTTAATTGCAATCAATTTGATTGCAATAAAATTTTTGTTGTAATCATAGGATTTCAATCAATTTGCCTGAAATCAAATCTAAAAGGGCAGCATTCAATAAAATATTGAATTAGAGAGGTTGATTTTAAGCTTGCGGTTTTGACCTTTGTGTCCTGAAACTTCACGGGCTATAGGATCCTCCATAGTATTAGTGGAAAGCCCCAGATTTTAGTGGAAACCACTAAATTTGTGGTGGAAACCAACAAATTCTAATTCGTTTAATTTGTTCACTTTTAACAATGAATATTATTAGTAATTTGACACTTGAGTCAACTACGACGGTAAAAAAATTCCCGCAAAGTAGATTATATTATAATATATTTAAAACTTATCGGATTGCAGTTAAAAATTATGTTCAGTAATTTTAAAACATTTTTCAAACAAAAATTACCATTATTGGCAATTCAAAATTATCATAATCAGATTTATTTCTAGAAGAAAGAGTTTTGTTTGAAGATAACGATTATTTTGATTCTGATTTCATTTTGATTGCATTTAAGATTTCATTGCAATTAAATTAATTGCAATCAAATCGATTGCAATCAATTGATGTATAAATTAATTTCAAAAAAAAAATATTGCAATCAAAATCGTAAATTTATTTCATGATTTCAATTTGATTGCAATAAAAAAATTAGAAATCAGTGACGTGAAATCAAGTGATTGCAATTAAATTGATTGCAATCTTTTACAGCTCTGATGTATATATAAAATATTGTAATCTAAAAAAAGTATAAACGATTTTTGGAAAAAAAATTTAAGAAAAAATATTTTAAAAACGGTTCAATCGTAAAACGGAAATAATGAGCTCTTCACAATCTTTTATTTTATTTACTCGAAAGATTTCTTGTATGAAATTGACATCCAAAAATTAAAATAACCCAAAAATGTAAAATACAACAGAAACATAGATAAAAATGCTGGAAAACAATTTTAAAATTAAAATCTTAAAAGCTTTAGCGGGCATGTCACAGCTTTTTTCTATTTTAAATCTATTCGTTTCTTAAAACCGATTTCCATAACATACCTGCATAATATTTATGGAAAAAAGAAAAAAGTGCTTAAGTCGAGATAAGCAAATTTTAAGTTAATGGCAATCCCGTAATCTTCATATTCAAAAGTAGTTCGCAATTTTTCAGGAAATTATAGTGCAATGAATTGGTGCTTTTCGACTTATTATCTATCTCTCTCTCTCTCTCTCTCTCTCTCTGAAATAATAGCTTAATTTCGCTTATAAATACTATGAAATCTATGAAAATTTAATGTAATAACTACAATGTATAGACCGATGTTTTACTAAATAAAGTAAAAGCGAAAACCGAATTTATAAACTTAACTGCAAAAGAAGTAAGTTTCTGAAAATCGACTTGAAAGTTTAAGAAAAGTGCTCTCCTGCAAAACAGTAAAATATGACTTAAGCACTTTTTCCTTATTGCCACAGATATAGTTTTACACTTTATGAAAATTTTGAATTATCCATGTAACTGTGCTGGAAAAATTTTGGGTACGGAATCCTGAAAATACACATTTTATAGGTATAAAATTTAACACTTGTTACGATTTTCTTTTTTTATTTTTATTAAATACATACAATGTATGCAGTTTATGGCGAAATATAGCGATACTCCGAGATTTGTTTTTAGCTTTCATGGAGGACTTTCACATGATTCTATAAATCAAATTGAGTCGGCGGATGAAGATGTTGTGGCATGGCTGGATTCTTTAAAAACAAAGCAACTATTGGATAATACTATATTGATATTCATGTCGGATCATGGAATAAGGTATTTAAAATATTTTATTAAAATATATTCAAATTATTAACAAATAATAGATATTAATGTTTACATTGTACACATGTATGTACATATCGTCACCTTAAATGCAAACGGACGAAACTACACAAACATTCGAAGTCGATTTTTTGATTGATTGTGGTTCACTTTATCAAACACATATTCACGCAAATATCTAGACCTCTGCGATCTGGAGGCTTATGGCGTTTCCTTTTCTGGAAAAAGTGTAACACTTTTTAACTTTTTATTAAAAAAAAATACAATTTAGCGTTCGTTTAAAGAAAAAATTTAAGCTCGCAAGGGATAATACAATAATTTCTAATAAAATTTATATATCAGAAAATCATTTTTTTTGCCAGTTTTCATTGAAAAGTGTAATAATTGTAACATTTTTTTTCAGAAAAGAAAATGCCATTATTCCGTGTTGCGATGCGAAAGTCAATGCGATGCGCAAAAGGAAATACGCTGCGAAAGAAACTTGGTATTCTATATGAATTTCGTAATCGCATTCGAATTTTATTTCAAACGGGGTGCAGCACTGGTCAAAAATAACAAATAAACATCAAATTTAAAGTTAATTTTGTTTTGTAGTTTTGATTGTAGAATATATCAACTTTAATTTATATAGTACCCTACACTATTTTATTTTACAAATATTTTCGCATTACTGAATATCGACTTATCCGAATTTAAATAAGAATAAAAAAGAACTTTGCGAACATCGTAACATAGAATAGCAATTGTTCGCATTTGTGTATTTCCGAGTCGCATTGACTTTCGCATCGCAATACAGAATAACGGCCTGGCCCACGATGTCGACAAGAAATTATCTGTCGCTTAGTTATATTGTTAATGTCTATAAATTTCTCTTAATCTATTCAAATACTGTCTACAGTTGCCATTTAATGAATAAAACTTTTAATATTTGATCCTACTTGCTCACATCAGATACAACAATAATGTAGAATCCTGATTGTAAGGATAATAATTACCATGTAATGCTTTTGGAAATGCTTTAAAATTATTTGCTCTCATTTATCAGAATGTTTTCCATTACACTATTTTTTCATGATGAGAGACTGCATACCAATTTTAATGATAAGTGGATGTTATAGTGTAGCAGAAACTGAACTAGGATATATCGTTAACTTCATGCGAAAAGGCCCTAACTCATGTTTTTCATAGTTTACAGGAGGAAAAAACTAAATAAAAAAATGCAATATTGATACAAAATTTTTTTAAACGCAATTTTTATTAGGCTATAACTTTGGTATTTTTTTCCCGAATTCATCTGATTTTTTTCGGAGGAGGTGTATCTAGTAATGGTCTATCGAAATATGTAAAAATATCGATTTCGAAAAATTATGAGTTGGGGCCTTTTCGTATTAAGTTAACGATATGTAAGACTAGAGAATCTGAGGCTTACAATGTGATTCATTGTTGGATGTAAACTTGGAAATTGGATATTTTATTAACAAAATATATATTTTAGAAAGTATTTAAATAAATTTAGGAAGAGTTAGAAAGGTTATCCTACCAAACGAGATATTTTTTTTAAACACATTTCAGTATTACGAAGGATATGACCCTTGTAATCTAATCAAAGTTTGAGTTACAAATTCATCCCGTATAGTCTGTGACACATTCTCGACTTTAGTTACAACTGGGAGGGAAACTAAAGTGATATTCGGAAAAAATATCGAATATTTTTCTTTCTTCAAAGTATGTAAAATTTTTTTAAGTAAAGTCCTCTGATGAGATAAATATCCTTAAAAGTAGTAATTATAATAAAAAAAGTTAATACTCCCTTCATTTTTTTCTTTACTAAAGAAAAAACCGTATATTAATGACGCTACATTTTTTGAGGTTTTTCAAATAATCTGTCAGTTTTTGTCTACTGATAAAATTTTTTCGATTAATTTTTATAAATTCATATTCATACTCAATTGCTAAATAAAATAATGAAAGAAATTTTTTAGTTGAAATGGTTGCCATTATTTGGTAGACTTTTCATTGATTGTGATCCTGAAAACCGAATATTAATGACACTAAGTGTATGTATTTTATTTACAACAAATATTCTATGTTTACGTCACAATAACGGACCTGCGCAATATTGTTTTTTTTTTTATTCATGTGGTAATTGTAGCTTTAACATTTTTATTGCAGATTTACAGAGGTACGCGAAACGTTACAAGGCAAACAGGAGGAACGTTTGCCATTTTTCAGCTTCGCTTTTCCTGAGACATTCAAGAAACGTTTTCCTAAAGAATATGATAATTTTGTGAGAAATAGTGAACGGCTGACCACTCCTTTCGATATTCATGCAACACTCAAACATATTTTAGGTAAAGTATTTCTAAAAAGAAAAAAGTCCTATGGAATTTTTTTTTTTCCAAAAGTGTTGACTTGCAGTCATGTTTTTTTGGTATAATGAGCAAATTTTCTTGTTTTAATTTGAAAACTTTTATATTTATTCTAACAGATCTACAAAATATAAAATCTAAATTAACTACTGATGAGTTAACTTCCTACGATATTGTTGCTGAAGAATATTCCACCTTGCGTTCACTTCCTAGTATTGAAATTTCAGATTTAGCGAAATATCGTGCCATATCACTGCTTGATCCAGTGCCACAAAACCGTTCTTGTGCTGATGCATACATAGAACCGCACTGGTGTGCCTGTCTGAATTGGCAACAATTAAATGTGAGCTCCAACATTGGTATCTTGCTTAAGGCGGCCGGCAGTATATTAGATACAATAAATAACGCCACTCAACCATTTCGACAATACTGCGAACACTTGCACTTGAAGCGTATTAACTGGGCACTACTTTTGAAACCCCATCAGGAGTTGCTGTCATTTAAGCACAACTTGGATATGGATGGCTACTTGTCCGATTTAACTGGAAATTTTCGCTCGTTTGAAGTTTATTATCAGTTGCAAATTTTGGTGTCACCTGGCGAATCACTTTTCGAAGCCAGTGTCGCTTATAATATAGACAGTATGACAATGCAAACGAAACTTTCTCAAATATCACGAATTAATATTTATGGATCTCAGGCCAATTGTATATATGAACGCAATCCGGAATTGCGTAAATATTGCTATTGCAAACAATAGTTGGCCTTTCGAAATAGCTTTAGGTGCATCTACTCATCTTTCATATTTATTTTTTAAGTTAAAAAACCAGAAACTAATTTTATTCAGAAAGTTTCTGGAATTTTACTAGTCTGCACTTAGAATAAGATTTAAATATTAGCTTTGAGCACTTTATTGACATAAATTCAAAATTTTTTTGTTGCACGTTTCAAGATTAACTGTGCAATATAGCCTTTTAGGTCCACAAATTTATAAATCGAGGGGCTTCTTGGAATAATACGATTTCAAAAATTTGTTGTACTGTCAGGTATCATGACCCCTTTTAGTAGAGATTTATTACTTAATTCGAATTTTTTGATGAGCTGCTGTTTCAGAAGTAAATGGGCCTGTTCGTAAATGCTTCAGCGCTCTGCATTATGAGAACAAACTTTTAATTTTTTTTCTGTAGTAGACATGTTTGTTATCCATATTTAACATTTGTTTGCGCATTATATACATACATTAGTGAAGTAATTTAGGACATTTCAATTTCCATTTGCAGCGCAGTGATGCATTTACGAACAGGCTCAATACCACCGATTTTATGCATAATATAATTTCTCTAGGCACAAGTTCTGTAAACCGAATCCGAGTAAATTTCTTGTTTAAAAAAAAATAATAATGGTCCTGTAGATGTGTTTAAAATCATACACGATAATTTTCTTTCAGATATATTTAAGAATCTATATAATAAAAAAATTTGAAAAAAAAATTCTATTGTCGGAGTTAGTTTTCTAAAATCGTGCGATTTCAAATCGATCGGTTTACAGAACAAGTTCGTTTATTCAGAGCTCATTTGAAAGAACATTCATCCCTTTAAGGACGCAAATTTCACTTTGAAAATACCCCTTTAAGACACAGAAAGTTTACTTTTCAAGACAGAAAGACACCTGAATTAAAACTTTGCAAAGTAAACTTTGCGTGTCTAAAAGGGGTAAGAGTCTTAATTCGGCTGGGAGAAAGACAGAGGGAGGAATAGGCCGACTTCCTAAACGCAAGTTGAATGCAAACATATGTATGAGTTGCATAGCGACGTTCCTTAATGCCGATAAAATGCAAAAACTGTCTCTGCAACGCAAGGTTGCACTTAAGACACTAATTTTTTTTTAATTATGCATTGCAACTTGAGTTTATAAAGTCGGCTATCGTTGTGACAGTTTTGATACCAGGCTCAATTAAAAGTTCCTTTAAATTTGTTCGCAACGAAACAATTCCTTTTTAGCACTATCGCAAAAATTTGTTCCTGGAAATATTTTTCCTTTTCCCCAAATTGATCGTGAATATTTTTTTTCTTAGATTCTCATGAATAATAATTTTCGCAATGATTTTTTTTTCACTTTTCCTTTGACTCTGTCACTTTATGCAAAAAAAAATTAAAAATAAAAAATAACCTGTGCTTGAAGTGTACGCTAAAAATAATTTCAATACAAACCCCGGTTCAAGTATGCGTTACTTTTTTGCATAAGGGGGTAAAGTTACAAATATTTTTAGAACAAGATCAAGGGGTCTGTCTACTGTGTAATTCGAAATGAAAGAAAGGCCGACTTCCTAAACGCAAGTTGTAATTCATAATTTAAAAAAATGCGTGTGCAATGCTAAACATGTCTTAAGTGCAACCTTGCGTTGCAGAGAAATTTTTTGCATTTTGTCGGCCTTTAGGAAAGTCGCTATGCAAGTCATACATATGTTTGCCTACAAAATAAAAATGATGCGCGATTTTGACAACTGATACTCATCAAAATGAGTTGCCAAACGATTAGGAACATTGGACGTTGCCATAAAGTTTACAAATGCGTTTACGAAGTGTATGCATTGTAAATATGCAGTGCAGCTTGCGTTTAGGAAGTCGGCCAAAGCTTTCGAATTTTTATTTTTATAACATGTAAATTCGAAAGCAGTTTCTTTCGAATTGAGTGGACCCCCATTAAATAACGTTCACGATTGTCAACAGTAATTCCCCCTTCAACACATTTTTGCATGGAGTAGAATAAATTTCATGTCGGTGGTTTACGAAAGATTTGTTTCTACTGTATCCAAAGTATTTATAAACACAAAACTTTACACTTAAAAACATTTAATTGTAACCCCAAAATGTATTTATGTATTTCTTATTACATATTAAATTTGATTTTCAATTTATTTTTAAGCTTTACAAATCTTTTTGCCGTTTTTTACATTCACTACGTATTGATAGCGGCAACAATTGTTCTTATGAAAAAAGCGGTAACAAATTTCCCTGATTGGAGATGAAAACTTCATGGGAAAAATTTCATTGAAAAACAAAACAATTAAATGTTGTGTTCGGCTAACTTGGGTCCATTTAAATATACATATATATAAAAAAAATTGTCAAGCGTAACAAGAAAAATTGAAAATTTTTGCATCAGTTTTGAATCTCTTCTTTTCGAATATTATAATAATAGTAGTACGAGTATTGTATCCTAATATGTATTTATATTTTTGTAATCTTTAGATGAAAATAAAAGAATATCGATTTGTTTATCGATTTAAAAATATAATTTTTTTTTTCAATTATACATCGTTATTTTTTATGGTGGTGTAAAAATGCATTTATTTATTTTGTTTCTCTTGTCTTAACAATGAAATTATTTTAAATAAAAATAAAGTTATAGAAAGAAATTACTCTCTTTTTTTCCTCTTTAAAGAAAACCACAATATTATAAATAATGAATATGTTAAAGGGCTGCTTTTACATTAGCTTGTAAAATTTTTTAATGTGTATTTTTGAAAATCTCGTAAGCTGTTTTATGACTTACTGGTTTTATATATTCTATAACAATTGGAGTTTTCCTTAAGAACCTTGTCTAAGAAGTTGAATAATTCAAATATGTAGAAAAATTGTTTATGTCAAATAATTATTTTTTAGAAACGGGAGCCTGCCTGTCAACGACCGGTTGTATTGTCTTTCCACCAAAGATTTGACCCCAACCAATTAAACTGCAAAACAAAAAAAAAAACAAAAAGATAAATTATAATTGTAATCGTAAATTTTAAAATTGTAGACGTACCGCCAATGTTTTTCCACACGACGACTGAGTGCAATTTTTTCCCCCTTTTCGGTACACACAGGAGTAGTTAGAACAATCTTGGCTAAGTCACCTCTTGTGGCTATAATGCGACCACCGGTACTGAGGGAACCAATATTAACTAATAAAATTTCGCCCCTCATCAATTTCTCAACGCGTGCACCCTTTTTATCACCATCAGTACGAACACCTAACAAACGACGCAACAAGTAGTAGGAAATTTCCAATTCAATGTAAATGTCAGGTAATTGGCCGACTGCTCCTAATACTTGACCAACCAAACGATCTGCACGACACAAAGTAGGATCTATTTTTGTTCCAACACCAATTAAACCACCGGGCACGGCATATTGCAATTCATTTGTTTCTGCATACAAGGAGACAATACGCGAAAATATTGGACGACATGTGATATTGCCCTCGCTGTCTTTGGTGACAACTCCGGGACGAACTTCAATTTCTTGTCCAACTTTCAATACGCCGCACAAAATTGAACCACCAGCAACGCCACCCTTTAAATCATTGACCTCACAGCCTGGCTTGTTAACATCAAACGATCTGATAACAATTAGCCTTGGAGCAGCCTTGAAGTCACGTTGTGGAACGGGAATTTTCTTAACAATATATTCGCATAATACCTACAATAAACAAATAAATATTTACATAAGTAATTGAAATTTATTTCATAGTTCGTTTTATACATTTGAGTAAAATCTAGTACTTACGAGTTCATCTAAAAATTGTACTAAAAATAAACCTCTGCACTTAAAACGGTTTGTGAATTAGCTACATTGCAGCTGTTTGGTTTTAAGTTTAGGAAAAATTTCAGTTAAGGGTTTTTGTTTCGGATAGGAAATCTTAATAAGAAATGTCTTAAAAACTTGTGTCAACGATATAGCCCCTTATGCAAAAACGATTTTTATTAACGTCCCTTTTCACAATGTATGGTTAAGAGTTAACGTGAACTTGAACTTGAACTGACAGTTCTCCATACAAAACTTGCCGTTAAAGTCCCTGTTAGTTTTTAACCATACATTGTGAAAAGGTACATAAATTTAGTTGGTTTAACAAACGAATTTTGTATGGCAAAACCGATTTTAACGGATGCTTTAACTTTAACAATCGGTTTTGCATAAGAGCAAGAGACTTGCATATAGATTTCAATTGCAAATTACTAGATTTCGTGCTTAACCTATTAATAAACACAAATCTATCTTCCATACAAATATAAAGGAATTAATCGGCCCTGTTCTGTAAACCGAATCGTTTTTAAAAACCGATAAATTTTCATAAACTTATTTGGTGTTCTACAAGTTACTCGATTTGTTGACATTCGAAATTAAGTTCGAATAAAAGGTTTGTAGAAAACTCCAAATAAGAAAATTTGCTAATCTCAACTGAACACATTCATCGCAATTTTAAGACAAGCTCTCTAAAAAGTGATAAATATTCACCCTTATTCTATTTGGCGTTGACAACATCGTCGTCAATTTTCAAACAACATCAATTTAACACAACAGATCAATGCTAACTTTGGGCGCATTCATAAGACTTACATAGCTGTTGAACTCAACAGTTGTGAAACTGCTGGCAACTGTTGGCCCCAAAAGCTACTTCTTAGAAACGGTTTGATGTATATAATGTAATTGTATATCTTTATTTCGTTACTTCATCGCATTTGTAATGTAAAACTCAACAAATATTTGTTGCTGCCACCCAACAAAGCATATAAAAAATAGCTCTATTTGACCAGCTGTTCAGGCTGAGCACGTGTTGACTATAGGTAGCGAAACAATTTTATGATGGAAAATTACTCAACTGTTGGGTGGAGCGGAGATACTCAACTATGCGTTTCTAAGACAAACACTCAACGGTTGCCCAACTGTTGTCTTATGAATGCGACCTTTGTATTCTCTAACAATGAAACGAAAATTTTACATTGAAAATATACCGCTTTACCCTAGCACCGTATTACCATTTCAATGTAAAATTGTCGTTTTAAAGATAGAATAGGCCCGAGTGAGCGATGTTCATCGTTTAAATATTTTCAAGTTATTTTCGGCTGAATAAAACATCATTTAAGCAGGTATTGCATACAATAGAACCTGATTTTGGAAACAATTGCTTCGCACTCAGCATTGTTTGCAACCTTTTTTTAATTTAAAACTCAAGTCCCGCCAGATCTGTAAAAATAAATCTTTCATGCAGTATACTTTCCCAACACACTATTTACTTTACATTTTGCCATACACCACTAGTTCTAATGGTGGACTGAGGGAATTTAGTGCAGTCGCAACAATTTCCCACTGTAACTTAAAACTATTAAGAACACTTCCCCTGCGGAATCCTCTAGCTTAAAGGACTTTTTTCAACTCTTCCACAAGCTTTTCAAATTAAATAAGTTTGGTAATTTTAATTTTGTCCATATTATATTTTTCCCTTTTTTAATAATTTTTTTCAAATAAATATGTACATACATACATATTGTTAGTTAGGGCCTTTTCGTATTAAGTTAACGATATGTATGTATGTACTATATATACTTTTTTATTTCTTATATTTCACTTTTTACTATTTAAAATATTTTTCAACTTCGTTGAGATATGCACACAACAAAAAAAAACCCGACATCAAAAACACTGACGACAAAATGAACGGCAACATTAATATCAATTTTTCTTACAGAATACCAAACGTGCCGACAGTCATCGATAAATGGCAATACTATCTACGGGAATACCGATTTGCCAAAAAAAACATTTTAAACGTCGTCGTGTTATGTTGCCGACGCCAAATAGAATAAATGTGATTAGCAGACATGTCACAGATTTTGCACGAAATTGATTTGAATTCGTATTTCCAAATCGTAACGTTTTACTTTTGCTTCTTTAGCTCTCGTACGTTTTTTATGGAAAAAAATTTAAATCGTATTATTTATGTTAAAAATATGGTCACATTGAAATCAAAACAGTTGGTTCAGCAACCGGCGCCAACAATATCGGTCCGGCTCCAGACAAATTAAAAGAAAGTAAACAAACAAACTAAAATCAATTACGTTTTCAATTTGTGACCAATGTTTTATACGATTTACAAAAATATTCAAATTTTCATACTAGAAGTATTTAAATAAATTTTTTTTAAGTGAAATTAATATAGACAATATTTATAATTAATTTTGAGTACAGTTTTTCACATTTTTCGAGTTTAAAAGGCAAATTTTGTAAATAGAAACGTTTTTTTCGTTTTAAAATTTGTATGAAAAAAATATTTTTTGAAAAGAATTTTCGTTATTTTTCATACAATTTTGAAACGTTTAGAAACGAAAAAATTACAAAATCTGCCTATAAGTTATTAAAACTATAAATTTCACTTAAGATTTTAAGACCGTTTTCAAAATGAGTTTTTTTGATCGTTTTACATTTTCTAGAAAAGCAAAATACGTTTTCGTTTTCAAGATCGTACAAAATTTCACTCTGTGACATGGCTTTATATTTACATATTTTTCCAAAAGCTAAAACTTGTTTGACTCTACTCTATTCCTGAAAAATGTTTTAAAGTGTTTAAAGTCAGTAAAACCCAACCATTTGTTGGTTGGGTTTCGCACGAACGAAGGATCGGTAATAGTTTGCAACAAAAATAATAACAAAAAAGAAGGAAAACAAATATTCGCTCTTTTGCTTTTTACTTAAAAATTATTGTTCCACTTACATCAATGTTGTATTTCAGCTGTGCCGATATGGGGATGATAGGTGCTCCCTCTGCAACCGTACCTTGAACGAATTTAGTGATATCTTCATATTGTTCCTTAGCCTGGGATTCTTTCACGAGGTCAATTTTATTTTGTAAAATTAAAATCTGTTTTAATTTCATAATTTCAATGGCAGCCAAATGTTCTGAAGTTTGAGGCTGAGGGCATGATTCATTGCCTGCTATTAAGAGCAAAGCGGCATCCATTACGGCGGCACCGTTCAACATAGTGGCCATAAGAATGTCGTGACCAGGGCAATCAACAAAACTCACATGACGTATCAATCTAAAGCGTCCAGTACATGAAGGCCGTGTACATGGTAAACTGTCATCTTTGCTAGAGGTGTCGGAAACAAAACATGCAGGTCGCGGGCATTTAGGATTATCGCATTTATAAATTTTGGCATTGGCGTAACCTGTATAAACCATATAATAATTCAGAAAAATTACATGACAAATAATTCAAAATAAATCGAATGCATAACAAACATATTCCTGGTCAACTTTATTCAAATCTAAAATTTAGTCGAAAGAGTGTTTAAAATAATTAGTAAATTAAGAATACATACATATGAACATAATAATTAACATATATATATATATAATTTAACTGGTAAAAATAAAAGGATAATTTCACTTTCATAATTAATCATGCGTGAACATTAAAAAGTTAAAACAAAACTTTGCGGCAATTAGGAGCTCCACAACGACAAGTGACTTTTTCGGCCTCCGAAAGATTTTCGTATTCGTCCACCGCTATATCCCCACGTATATAGTCGAATGTCAGTTCTTCTCCAGCCTTAATTGGTCTTAAAGTAAAAAATGCCAGCCGGGGCATATTGATGTCTAGATTGTCTATCCAAAATGGAAAGACTGAAAGATTTGGGTCACAGGAATGGTTATAGAAGTGGGAAATATTACCATATAAAGCAGCATCTATCGTATAAATACTATCAGTTTTATTATAATCTAAGTCAAAGAGATATGTGCGACCAATAGCATCGTATTTCTTTCCACGTTCATTAGCCTCTTCCGACGTTATTATCTCCCCCATATATTCGCTAACATATTCGCCTTTGCGGATAGGCTTTTCGGTTCTTACACCCCAGCCACTACCATTGGAAGTTTTGAACAAGCAAAGTGAATTTTTGCGGCCTCTTTGTATTACTCGATTTGGACAATCGGACGCGCATTGACATTTTGAGTTGCATTCATATATTGCTTCTCCTGGATAAATGCGCAAGCGACCATTCTTTTCATAAGCAAAATAAGTATTTGCCATCCGTGCACAGCACTTTTTAGATGGAGCACAAATGTCTTCGCACCTACAACCAATTGGTGGAATATTTGTTATTTTCACACCATCGGAGGGAACATTGCATGATATATAATGAAAATCGGGATCCAAAATATCAAAATCTACATTATTCTCTACTGTTATGGGTGAGTCGCGTTCCACCATATTCATACGATCTTTCCACAACCGTATGGAGTTCAGTTGTTGTTTCCTTTTGTAGTACCATGGCTCGGAGAGAAGCGCACTTAATATCCTACGTCGGATTTTATCTGGTTCTCTTTGGTTTCGTGATTTAGCTCGAATAAATTGCGACAATAATATTAAATCGACTTTCAATTTTAGCGGATCATAGTTATCCAAATCTTTTACAACAATATCAGATTCCTTAAGTTCCAAAGATTCATTTTTTATATGAGTGGCAAAGTCTTGATTAATTTTGGATATAGTGGACTCGAATATGACCATCATGCTTTCGACAAATTCTTCCAGAATTACACATTCGAATAAATTATTCAAGCTCTCCCATGTATTTTGATCTCTAGGGTAATTTAGCCATTTAACGTAAAATAAGGGCTCGCCATTGACACATTCTAAACTTTCAATACTTTCAATAACGTACTCTTCTTTCATTCTTTTCGCTGATGGAGCTGAGCTGCCACCCATAGAGCTTCTACGACGTTTTTTACTTTTGTCACCTTGAATGCCATTCTCAACATTTGATTTAACTAAACTAACGGCTAATGACTTCATGGGGGATCGATTACAACGAATATATGAATCTCCACTGCAAACCGAGAAGTTGTCGTTTAGACTCTCGTAACCACTGCTGGGACTAATAGACAACACACGTATTCGAGTTAAGTCTGCTGTAAACGTATTAGACGAATGACTGTGTTCGTGTTGTCTTAACACCCTCATCATTTGTTGTTGTTTTTGTCTCTGCCACTTTTTGGCATCTTGGATTGCTTCATATTCTCGCAGTAATTTAGGTGACGCTAGCAAAGCTTGCACGCGTTGTTGGCTTATGCGTTCTGCAAAATTTCCCGACACGAAAGTGCACACAAAACGGTTGCGCAAAAGGAACCAAAAAATAGCAAAATAAAAACGAATATGAGTAAGTTAAATTGCTGGGTTATAACTAAAAACTAAAAAAAACATACAAATCACTAGCAATAGCAATTTATTTTATTTTTTTGTTTTAAAATCAATTTTATACCCTATCAATTACTTAAAGATTAAATTTTAAATATAATATATTCCAGCAATTCATTATTTTCACAAGTAAATAATAAGAGAAATTTTACAGAACGCATTGCTCACCCCTAAAAGATAATCGAGATCAGAAAAACAAACATAGGTACTTGCTAGTGGCGTGTGAAGATAATTAAGAGAATTTTCTGCTTTCATTCAAATTTCAATATCATAATTGTTCACAAAATGTTGCAAGTTAATATATATGAGTTAAATATTGTTTCTCAACAAAATAAATAAATCATAAATTAATAAAAGAAATGATAGGGAATAATGTTGACTTTTTATAAATACGTATGTATGTGTGTTGTATGTAATTTATTTGCATTAGACTCTTCGAAGTTGGAAAGCAACTGTTAAAACTTCAATACTGCAGCTACATGTGTCAATAATTTAGTTGCAACTTAATGAATATATCACAAGAACTAGTGAAATGAAAACTTACCGAGTTTAATAGTGATATTTCTCTCCAGTTCGTTTTTAAAACGTACAGTTTGTACACCCGAAATAGCTTTCACTACAGTGGATTTGCCATGGGCTACATGACCAATTGTACCAATATTAATAGTAGCTTGGCGTGAGATTACCTCCGGAGATAGAGGAGTTAAGTTGCTGACATCCTAAAAAGAAACAAAGTTTATATTAAGTACACATTCTTATTCATCAAATACTTTTCGCAAAATGCTATAGGAAGCTGAAAAACTGAAATTGTCTCGACAATTTTGAGGTTAGAGTCATCAAATTCAAAATTGCATCAGAAATCAATCTTGATCCAAATAAATATTTTACAACTCCATAATAATTCTAATAAGCATAATTGAATAACTTTTTTAACGCGAATAACTTTTCCATAAGGAAATTCCGACAAAAACGCCACGTGCAGAAATTCCAGTCACGCATCTTTTGAAAATTTTTTTTAGAGTTTAACGCCATTCCACAATTTTGTGGTATTGTTTTCTTACAAGAACTAACAAAATTAACAAGAGCACTTTATTAGATTATTTGTGAAATATTCATATCCTTTCTACAGTGCGATTGAGTATTATTACATATTCCAAATTACGAGACAATGATAGATTTTCCTTTTGATTTTTCCTGCACTTACCAAGTTGCTAAGATCCTGCTGTTGCAGATTTGTATTGACGCCAATTTGATTTTCCGCCGTGGACATTTCAATTCCTTTATTTTTTATTACTTAACTAAATAATTAACAAAACTTTTCCACAACGCGTTTACGCCTATGCATCAAAATTTACCGACAATAAAAAGAATTTATAAAATTTTTAAGCGGAACAATTTCGACTTTCTCATGAGAGAAACAGAGATGACTATATTTGAAGTTTATTGTAAGTGCCAGATGCTTTTAAATGTCAAAGCCATGTCCAAGGAATGCTGCCAGACTTGAATTTTTGCTTCTATCCAAAATACCAGCAGCGCTCCTCACGTCTACACAAGAGAAAATGTTAGTTTATACCATGTTCACACTTGAGTGTATAACTCTACGTCTCCACCTGACATGCAATTTTGCTGTATCTTGAAGTTGTAACTGAGTTGTTAAAGCAAATGCACTTACAATAATGTTATATCTTGAAAAAATCTTTAATTTGATTAGTCTACAATTAACATTAACTTGAAGTTAATGTTAATGTAAGCCATTTTGTGTCAGGTGAAGATTTGAAAGTTAACCCACATTTTGAGGTCTTTTACTATACATTGATTTATTTTATTAAGCATCTCAAATTAAGTGATTAGTATATAAACACTCCCTTACACCTGATGATTTTATATCAAGATGAATGTTAAATTCATATCAAGATGAAAATTCATCACGTATAAACTCAATTTATTAATAATGGTAGAGTTATGATATATTCATCAGATCCCACGGCCTAATAAAGTCATCTTGATATCAAATGTCGTTTTATGTGTTACTGTATATTTAACGTTTGTTTATTAACCAATTTTCGTTTAAAAAAGGTGACACAAACATTTTTTGTTACCAATAAATTAGACAACAGAAGAAATTAGATATTTTTGGTAAGTATTTTTAAAATATTGGTTTGATTCATCATGATGTAAAATCATCAACACCTATCCCTTTGTGTTGATATTAATGAAAATATTACTGTTGCTCTGCTGGCGACATATTACGAGGTATGACATAAAATCATCAGGTGTACACACTATGTTATAAGCGTAAATGGAGTACGTTCAGTCCGTTTGTTGATAACTCTAAAGAATGTAAGTAATGTCATTTGGTAAGTGTGAACATGGTATTACTTGATGGCTACCCTACGTCTACAAAAGTCAATCTTTCGAGTGAAAAATTAATTATTTTATTTTAGGTCTTTTTTCTATATGGAATTTGATTTTTGTCATGCTAAAAATATATCAGGTGTAGACGTAGGGTACATGTTTAAAATATATATTTCAAGTTTTAATAGAAATACCATCGATATGATGATGTCAGGTCATGATGATGTAATATTGGTCTGGGTGTTTGTAATGCTTTGATATAAACATGCTGGATTACCCTTCAAGTATTAATTTTAAGTTCGTTTTTGTGCTTTCAACAATAGCAGATTGTTCGAAAGAGAAAAGAAAATGTATACAATGAAAGGAAGAAACGTTTGTGGATGAAAGAATTGTTTAATATTACGGAATATATGAAATCGAATATATCTTTTCGTTCATCCGTCATTTTTAACAGCCGTGCAATTTTAAATCTTACTTCAAAAGTGTACATGATTGATTATATATACAAGAAACATATCCAAATGTAACATAGGGCATGCACAAAATCAAAATATTTAATTTTTTTATCGATGAGTATTTTGATAAGGTCTACTCTGTACTATAATTTATTCTCTCGGTTTCGGATGCATTTCGGCCTATGGTGTGTAATAATTATCTAGCGTAAACTGTGTACACAAAATCATCATAACAAGACTTGTGTTGTGTCGGCAGTTATTTTCAACAGATATTTGAAGCATTTGTTTTGCGTAATGTAATTTCTACAAATGCGAAAGGGAAAGTAAAAAACAGTTAAACGGCAATTGATATATAGTTTGTTGTCTTGAAATATATATCCAAGCATCCAAACGGCATGATGAGGTTGGGGTATGTTAAGTTCGGTTTACAGTCTGGCACCTCCTTAAATTTTTATGTACAAACTATGGGTTTTCATAATATCTACCTTTTGTATTTATCAAGACAACCAAACCGGCATTTTTTCTTAAAAATTCGCCATTCTTTGTAATACACACACAAAATCATCACCATAATCATCGCCTTTACTACTACTACTCGCGAAAAATATCGACGCCGCAATTATATTGTGTAAAAAGGCCTTTGTTTAAAAGATACGGAAAATCCAGATAATTCATTAAAAATGTCCAGTGTTCCGAGTAAGCGCGCAAAATTGGATGAAGGTAATTCAAATACTCCCAGCGAGGCAGTGACCGAGGCTTTGGAATTAATCGATGCATGCCAAAATGATATTGATGCCCTAAACGAAAAGGCTAGCGAGGAAATTCTTAAGGTTGAGCAAAAGTACAATAAACTAAGAAAACCATGCTATGAAAAACGTAGCGAGCTGGTGAAACGTATTCCAAACTTCTGGGTGACAGCGGTAAGTCCTAGATTAGTGCATGTGCGGTGTCAAACATACATACGTCAAAAAAAAATGTTCTAGAAATTATTTTTTAAAGTTTATTTTTATAACATATCTGTACCATTTTAATGGAAAATAAAGGGATTGTGTGCCATCTCTTGCTCTTTGGCATTGTTGCAATATTTATTGGCGCATGTTGCGTATAAATCGACCAGTCATATTCTGCTGGCGGGTTAACATTATTGTATTCTAAAAATAGGGTTGCCAAAAGCTATTTTCATTTATGAATATGATTGTACATACATAACTGGTATAACGTTTGCCACTTCTGAAAATTTTGGCCGGATGTCTACAAATTACGGAAATAAAAAAAATTGGTTCGAACGAATTGAGTTTGATTCCGGAATTTTCATCCCTAACTGAAGTATTTTAAAATAACATAACATTCGAAAACTTACTGTGGTTTGAATGACAAGTTTATTCTCATTAAATAAACTACATATGGTTACCTTAATATAGAATGCCCAAACTCATTATTTTTTTTTTTAAATCGAGATTTTCAAATATTTTGATACATTAGATGTTTGTTCTTTTATCGAAATATACAAAAAATAATGAGTTACGGACTTTCTACGTTAAGGTGACGATATACGGCTTGGTAAATTCGAAAAAGTTTCACGTTGTACAAATTTGTGCAATTTAGGATAGTTTTTTGCGTTTGTAACGAAAAGTTAAAATTTAAAAAAGTAATCGCACCAACCTAAATGAAACTTTTGGAGGCGTTATATTCAGGTTAATTTTCGATAATTTTTAAAGTGAAAACTAATTTTAAAGGAATTTATGTGTTAACAGAAAAAATTTTATCAATAATCATGTATAATCTTAATAATATGAATACATATACATATGTATGTATGTATGTATATAGATGATAAAATATAAGGGCTTATTACAAAATTAGTAATTTTGGCCTTTTTAAATTGAAAGTCATAAAGCAAATTTTTTAAACACTTTTTTACTCTTGCGATAGTGCATGGCAGGCCCATCCATTTTCCACTTGAGAAACTTGGGAAGGAGAAAAAGAAGAAAAAACACATTGTTGAAAATATCAAGGAGAATCATTGTTTTCTTCTATTTTACACTTTCTTTCTGTATACATAATCATATACAAATATGTATGTGTGTATGCATTGCATTATTTTTGTTACCTGTTTAGTACGCCTAACGCAAACCTTAGTTTTTGTTTACTAACGCATGAATACATAAATAGGAATGTTAAAATCATATGAACAAGTACAAGAAGCAGTCTAATATTAAATCAAATCTAACAAATTTTATCACTTGAAATTGGGTTTTTTTGCCATGCGAAATATCCCATACAAAATATCAAAGTTGGAAATGGTGGCTAAGTGTGTTTCGAACGAATGGGGCAACAAAAATATTTTGGGGCTAATTAGGGCGATAGGGCTAATTGTATAAAAAAATAATATTTTCTATGGGATCACCTTAAGAAGCACAGATAGGGGACGGATGTAAGTTTTACCCCTCTAAGAGCAACTCAGGGGTACTTGTGAAGCTTTTTGTGGGTTTTGTGTATCGCTTTTCTCTAGTTTTGACCCCGATGACCACCCATTTACTTACACCATCTTCCCCCCATAATTGTTTGGCTCATGCAAAAATCATTACTAAATTAGGGGTCCTAGCGTACCTAAATCCTGTTGCTAAGGATTTCCATGTAGCACTATTCCCCCCCCCCCCCCTAATAAACATATCGTCATATAAAATCAAAAAAAGGCCCCTGTTACATTTAAAATATTTTACAGTAGTCTTGAATTTCGTTAATAAATTTGATATTTTTGAGCTTAAATAAAAATAAGTAGATGGATTTTATATAATTATATCATAATCAATCAATCAAAAAGACGATTTTGAACTTTTTGTAAGTTACGCAGTTTTTGAATTTATATTACGATATGTGTTGTTAATTTTTTCTTATGTATGTGTGAATTCCGTTTGGCCATTTTTGATATTGACATTTCCTAAAAAAAATACCAAGAGTACAGTCTTTAGCTCATTTTATTAGCTCCTAGAAATTATACTATATTAGTGCATACCAAATTTATCAGAGAGATAAAAAGTAGGCCTACACTTCGTAAAACGCATATGTAAACTTTCTGGCAATGTCCAATGTTCCTAATCGTTTGGCAACTCATTTTAATGAGTATCAGTTGTCAAAATCGTGTATCATTTTTATTTTGTAGGCGAACATATGTATGAGTTGGATATCGACGTTCCTAAATGCCGATAATATCAAAAAATGTTTCCGCAAAATTTGTGTATTTCAACTTGCGTTTAGGAAGTCGGCCGTACAATTTTTTCATGTTCTTACGACTTAAAAAATACCCTATAAATATATTAATCTGGGCCAAGTTCATTAAGAGGTTTTCACGTTATAGTATTAGTAGTATCCCAACATTCTCTTATGTACATATACTATACATACATATATATTTACATATTTTAAATTACAGTTTATTAATCATCCACAAGTTTCGGGCATCTTAGCCGAAGTTGAAGAGGAATGTTTGCATTCCTTAACCAAGTTGGAAGTTGAAGAATTCGAGGACATTAAATCTGGCTACCGTATACATTTTTACTTTGAGGAAAATCCTTATTTCGAAAATAAAGTTCTGACAAAAGAAT
Organism: Tachina fera; assembly: GCA_905220375.1. Classification (NCBI taxonomy): domain Eukaryota; kingdom Metazoa; phylum Arthropoda; class Insecta; order Diptera; family Tachinidae; genus Tachina; species Tachina fera. The sequence goes on from LR999963.1 coordinate 187,728,406, forward strand.
TCAATTTGGGATCAGGTTGTAAGTTAAGTATTAAATAATGAATATTCACATATAAACAACAATTTTTCCTCCAGCTTCCGAGAATAGTGACTGTCCCTCTTCGACAAGTACGCCTATACAATGGAAGGATGGTAAAAATCTGTTGAAACAATTGCTTTCAAAACCATTCTCCAACAAAAAACAAAGGAATTCTGAGTACAGAACATTTTTTGATTGGTTCACTGACAATAGCGATCCCGTTAACGATGAAATTGCTGAACTCATTAAGGATGATTTATGGCTTAATCCTCTGCAGTATTATCTGGTACCTGATATTGAGGTCGAACCGGAAGATGACGATGAAGACAATGAGGACAATGAAGAGGAAGTCTTCGACGATGAGGATGGTGAGGGAGAAGAGGATGAGGATGATGGTAAGAATTACTGCAGTGACATTCTTCCTACACAATTATGCTAATCCATTTTAAATTTTCACTTTCAGATGACAAGTAAGGAGTTTATATGTTCAAGATAAAACGTATATTACTATATATATATCTGTATTTAATATCCGTAATAAATCTGATTCCATTAAGAAACTTTTACGGAGGAAACAAAATTTCATATTAGAATTTAAAACAAAAAGTTTCATTTTCAATAAATACTTTAAAAACCAAATTATTAAGTAAGGATTGAGATATGAAATTTATTTTATTTTTTTTTAAGAAAGCACAGTACGGGTTCGTTCTATATAAATTTCTGAAAACAAATTGTTCCATAAATATTAAAAATGTGTGATAACGTATTATAGGTTTGCACATATATAAAATATAAAAACAATAAGGTATGTGATGAAAAACGATTTAGACACAAAACCAATTTGAAAATGATAAAAGATGTGATGTCGTTTTGTCAATAATTTTAAAATTGGTTTTTAATGGTTTTTCCAAAAAATGTTGATAAATTTCTTTTCATAGCCAAATTATATGATTAAAATTGATCTAGTGTGCTTTTTAAAAGTCATTAGTTTGAGATTGGCTCAAAAATGATACTCAAGATCGATCGGAATTCATCACACCTTTTCAAAACGACTGCTTGAAATCGTTTTTAAAACTATAATTTTCCATCACATACCTGAATAACAACTCAACATGTCTGAGCTGCATTTTCCACAAAAGTAAATACTTGTGTTACAGTCTGAAACGACCTTTACTAGTCATATCAAATCAGTACCACTTTTTTCTTTGCTCTCTTTCATAAACTCAGACTTGATTCAAGCATAATAATCGAGTCAAAAACGACTAGTAACAGAAAACCCTGAATAACATAGACTATCTGTACATACCAGAACCAACACGTAAAACAGGTGCAAACAGTTATATCTGTGCAGACCTGTAATACGTATCGCTCATGTCTAGTACCCACACAAACAAAATTTGGTGTAGAGACTAGACTAGTGGGTTGGGTTCACTTGCTCTGTAGCAATTGATTAACACTTTTAAAGTGGCGTCACTTTTAGGTTATCAAACTTTATACAAAAAAATGTTGGGAAAATAAATATTTTTAAAGGGAGTTTGGCAATCTGCCATCGTCCAGGGCGAGTTTCTAATCACCGTCCATTTATTTTGGACTGATTTTGTTATTGGATTGTCAGATTTAAATGACAAGAATTTTTTTAATGTTAATTTGTTCTAACGGTTTTTAACAAATCGCTAATTTTCTTAACGTCATAACTCGAAAAATGGAATTAATCTTATCGTTCTTCATATGTTGTAAAAATTTCATACAAATATCTTTGTTTTAACTTGTGTGGAAATTGCAAACTTTCAGACTCGTTTTCTGGCAAACTGACTTTTTTGAGTTATGACGTTTTTATGAGTAAATGAGCAAAATGCTTTTTACGTAGAATATGCTAAATCTGCAGTGAAAATGCTCAAATGGCAACACGTTATCACGTAATGATAAAATGTCATTAAAAGTATTTTTATTGAAATTGGGTAACTTGGGTTCCCTTAAATCGTAATTGTGTTAATGTATGGAATGTGGCAACACTAGTGACAGGCCGTACTTGCAGTATTCGTATTTTTCTGCAAAGAATTGGAATCAACGATGGCAGCAGTAAATAAATTATCGGTTTTGGTAAGTTTTATGTAATAACTTAAAAATATAATTGAATAAAACTAATATAAAACAAAAAGGAAAATGTGCATAGAGTGTTACAAAGCATATTTCGTTGGAAAAACGGCCAAATTTTTTTTGGTTATGTAATGGTATTGATTATACATAAGTATGTACTTTGGGGAATGTGATTTTTGTATAAATATAATTATGGTAACAAATGTGACTTTTTTTGCAGAGCCGAGCAATGAACACGTCCTCTAAGATGGTAAAGCCACCCGTACAGGTTTTTGGTCTGGAGGGTCGTTATGCCACTGCCTTATACTCGGCAGCCTCTAAAACCAAGCAATTGGAACAGGTTGAAAAGGACTTGACTGCTTTCCAAGCTACGCTTAAAGAAGATAAGAAACTGCGTGAACATGTCACCAGTCCCATTATCAACAAAAAAATAATGGCGACGGCATTGAAAGAAGGTGCTGATAAATTGCGCTGGGCTCCATCAACTGGAAATTTGTTGGGTCTTTTAGCTGACAATGGCCGCTTGAATGTTTTGGACGGAGTTATTAGTGCTTTCCAAATAATTATGGCTGCCCATCGTGGTGAAGTTATCTGTGAAATAGTAACTGCCAAACCCTTAGATTCTTCCCAAAACAAGCAATTAGAAAGTGCTCTGCGGGTAATTATTTATCTTCTCAAAATTGTTTTCGGCAGAGATTTTATTAAATAATTTTTTTAGGCATTTTTGAAAAGCAATCAATCTTTGAAAATTACATCTCGTGTTGATCCCAGCATCATTGGGGGCCTGGTTGTGTCCATTGGTGATAAATATGTTGATATGAGCATTGCCAGCAAAGTTAAAATGTATACCGATGTTATATCATCTGCCGCTTAAGTTAAATAAAGTTAAAAGTTTTCAATGAATTGGTTTTTGAGAGAAAGCTCGTAATTTAATTTCTCTTTCAAAACCATTAAATAAACTAATTAAAAGGACTCTCGATTGATCGATGTTATATTGTTGCAAAACATTTAATAAAATAATATATGCTAAGTTTAAAAGCCTATTGCGAGAATCCGTAAATGTCTTTTTATCTTAATTAATTTTATGGACTAGAAAACCTTTTAGAGAGAATACAAGATGTTACAAATATTTCCGCAAGAGGTGATTGTACAAGAAATTTGGATGAGTATTATTTTTTTACAAAAGATAAAGTACAATATTCAAGAATTAATATGTATTAACTCTAAATTTAATTTTTGGAGTTATGACGTTGAAGTACTGGCGATCTACTCTGTAATTCGAAGCGAAAGAGAATTCTTTCGAATTTACAGGTTATTAACATGCAACGAAATGCAATAAATGCAAAGATAATGCTTTTGAATTTACAGGTTATTGACATGCAAATTTGAAAGCATTTTCTTTCGTTTCGAATTACAGAGTAGACCCCCTGATTTTGAATGGAACAGCAGGCAGATTATCTGTTGAAATTAGCATTTTACACAACTTGAATAACGGTATGAGAATAAATTCTGCACTATTTACCCAAAAATCGAATTTTTTGAGTTACAATGTTCAACTGAATAAGCGATATGTATTTGAAATGTCCCAACGTGCTGGTAAACACTATAAAAAACCGAAAAATAAATAACAAAAGCTTATTAGATACACGCCAATGCTTATTAAAAAGTATTCAAACCCTTGATTAAACTATTTTTTGTAATTTTTCTAATTTTCTACTAAATTTCAATGAACTCTTTTGTATCTACACCGCGCAGGCGTGTGGGTGTGAGTATAAATTAATAAACAAAAAAAAACTAATTCAATGCTGTTGGTGATGATGATGGTATTAAATTAATGCAGATTGTGCAATATGCTGTTATAACCATTTGTGTGAAAAACCATTGAAACAATGTATACTTCTTTTTGCAAACTATAAAACTATGCGTACATATTTGCCTTTTCGTTTCTTTCATGGCAAGTTGTAAAGTTTTGTGTTTTCAACTCAATTTGTTTTATCGTCTAAAAAGTTAATAAGTCTAGGTGTTAATTTGGAACATGGATTAGTACAATGTTAAAAATTAGAGCGATAGCATAAACACGAAATCGAATTTAAGAACGGTTATTGCAATTTTAAATAAAGTGAAGTATCCTTACGATACAGTAATATAATACATACCTACTTAGTAAAAAATTAAATATTGGCCAAAGGAAATGCGTTTGCTTAGTATAACCATCGTTACTTTAAGTTGCTTACTTAACTTGTGTCAAACAGAAACGTATAGACATCCAAGACAAAGAACAGGCGACAGCTACGGTGTACCAGCGGCAGCAACAAACCCATACTATTACAATAGAGCTTTAAATCCATCATATTCAAATTCCTACTATAAACGTCCTTATAGTAGCTCAACAGAAATTAATAGCTATTATAAAAGTACACCATCTTCCAATAAGCAATATTTAAGCAATTCCTTTAAAACAGAAAATTTTAAAGAACACAGTTCCAGCAGCAAACTGAGTTTGGATTATAACGATCGTGTAAGTAAAGCTGATGCAGATAATGCTAAATTTATAGGCACTAAGAACCAAGAGAGCGACAATGTGGCCCGATCAGCTCGTTTGAAACGCAAAAAAATTCATCGTTGGTTCGGTGGAATACTTAAAAAAAATCCCTGCTCTCCATACGGCAGAGGCGCAGCTGATGGAATGCCACCGGCATATAAGGAACAGGGACGATTCCTGTGGGACATTAATGTGTACAATGTGTATCCACAATCCCCGATTGGTTCAGGATGTGGTTATCCTGGGGGCTTTGGTACAGGTCTTTTGGGAGATTCGAGTCCTGTTTTATCCGATCCCATTGATAGTGCCTATTATACTCCTGGTGCGGGAATAGCCAACTTTTTAGGTTTATTTGCTCCTGGTGTATTACAAAATTCCTTGCCTGCTCCTGTGCGTCCTCAGCAGTTTTCTGATTACAGTCAGTTGCCCGATAACAATTATTCAGAAAACGATCCAGAAGTGGATCCGAACTATAGACCTGTCGTGGATGCGGATCCTATAAGAAGACCAACTAATGTTTTATACGATTCAGTTGGAGCGGTAAGTGTTTGACTATTTGGGTTTCCTAATATAAGCATATTAGTTTCCTAATATAAGCATTATCTGCAAAAGTATTTTATTAATTTTTTCTGATTTCAGCCCCCGTTAACTCCTGCCCAGATAGTTGGTGGAATTTCAACTACAGTCAACAGTTTTATACAACAATTAGCGGGTAATTCTCGGCCTGTATACGGCTAAGAACATAACATTTTTATAATTTTTATTACTAACTTGTCTGTTACTTTAAGTACTTTAAGTGTTTATCCATAAAGTCTATTTAAAATTTAATTATTTGTTACAAAGGACTTTTAATTTAAAGGGGTGGGGTTTGGGGGGGAGGAACGAAATTTCCCCCTCCCAAAATTATTAAAAAAATTTTCATTTCGCCAATAAGCAATTTATCCATAATAATTTTTTTTTATAAATCCCAGTATGTGCCACATACATGCATGCATATATACATACATACATACATACATATGTATGTTAGGTTAGGTTAGGAAGGGTAGTGCTATACCGCACCACCACTCGGAGACCTAATTGGATCCATTGTGATACCCATACATATATGTACGTGCAAAGAATAAAGACTTGACCTAAAAATGCGCGCGGTTAAAATTATTTTTGAAAAACATATGTATGTATGTATGTACATATGTACTAAAATTATTTGAATTTAAACGTCTTTCATACTAAAATTTACATCATAGTAGGCTTTGCATTTGAATTTTGTATGCATTGGTATTGGTATTGCAATTCTTCAACATACGGCTTTAAAACATTTTAAGAAATAGTTTCTTACATACTAAAAAAAAATCGAATTACTTTTTATAATAATTAAAGTTAGTGCTTGTTTATTTAAATGTACCTAGTTTGTATCAGTTTTATCAAAATTATATAATAATCAGTCACAACAACATTTTTAAGAATACTGTTAATAACATCATGGACATTTGGTTTTAATCACCCCGTCCACTTTTGTGCAACCATATTCTGCAAATTTACTTTGTAGAATATGTAACAATAAATAAATAAATAAATATAGTATAATAATCAAATTTCAAGTGCATTAATAAGAAAAATAAATAAAACCTAATAAAACAAAGGTGAGTGTTATACCTATTTAAATATTTAAATTGTTGGCTTCTGTTATTAGCTATTGAAATAAATGAAGAACAAAGCAAAGTACCTAGATTAAAAAAAAAATAAAAACAGTAAAACCAACAAAAACCAATTCAAGCTGAAAGTGTTACCAACAAAATTACATAATACTTTTCGTTTCCTTCTTCCCAAGAACAGAGATGTCAAACTACATATGTACCTATAACAACATTTTGTTCGGGCAAACATTTTATTCGAAACAAATGCACGGATCAAGCTTAATTATTGTACTTATTTTTTTATTCACAATAGGGAACAACTAATAATTCCAAAAGCGCTATATATGTATGTATGTAATATGTAAAATTTAGTAAAATTTAGTAAAATTGCGAAAATTTAAGCTAATCAATAATAAGAAAACTATTTTAACTTTAAACAAAGTTTGGATACAAAACAACCTTAAAAATATCAAAAAATAATGGGCCTTATTACGAGTGTCGTATTTTGATTACGACTACGACGATTTTGTATGTAGTAGATCAAAGAAAAAATTTTGATATGTTATTTAGTCTAGTACAAAATGCTTGTAGTCGAAGTCGTAATACGACACTCGTAATAAATTTTAAATTGAAGTGTACGTTAAAATAAAATTTACACACAAATTTTGACTAAAGCACACTTGACGTGCAACTTATTTTTTTTTGGATACAGCCGAAGAAGGTCTACAAAATTTCTAATTGTAAACATTTTTTATTTTTATTTATTTTACGTTTTTAATGATTTATGCGTTGAAGTTGAGTTGTGTTGCTTATTTGTCTTTAAGGACCTATAGTAGATACATATTTATGGAGAATATTTCTGTATAGCCAGCTACATCGCTGCTAAAAGTATGTGTTTTGCCTTTTTAAGAAAGGTACAAAAGGACATATACCACGAAAAATTGGTTAATATGCTCTGCAAAAGTGTTTCTAGTGTTGTTTTACATAAAAATCTCAGTCATATTTTACTTGAAACGTATGGCTTACAAGATTTCCTATGCACAGTCACTATAATTATGGACTTGGACTTTGTTTTTTTTTCATGTTACATTAAAATCTGAGAAAGTGTAGTTACCAAGTTTGCTGACTAAACTAACGATATGTATTTTTTTAGTCGAAAAACTGGTGAAACATTTTAATATGATGTGTTAAATTTTGTCAAAAACAGAAACCGGGAACAAAAAATTACTAATCAAGAGCTTTAATCCACACATAATGAATAGCAAAATGTTTATTTGTTATTATTTTATTTATTTTTTATTATATCAACGCAAATAAAAAGTTTTATTTCTCCAGACTTTCGAGTTTTCACACTAGCTCACACCAGTCATATGAAGAGGTCACACCCAGCACACTTTCGGGAATGCCTTTTTCTTAGAGTATTTAACAAAATCAAAAAGACTGAATAATTTAATGCACCAAAATTATAGTGTGCGTTCTAAAAGCAATAATTCTGTAAGAACTGAGATTTGTAAGATCACACCCGTCACAGCCTTCTGAAGGCCATTCTGAGCAGAAATCATGTAATTTTAGTGTCTATGTGTTATTAAATGTTTTTAAGATTAACATCTTTGGAAACCACACCCTTTTTAAATAATAAATTTAATATTCTCGAATTATAGTAAAAAAGATCATGGTCACACCCGTCACAACGGAAATACCCAAATGGGTTTTTATTATTATTGATCGAGATATGCTACTGCTTAAAAAAACATTAATTTGTTTTATTTATTTATTTATTATTCTACTTCCTATACAAAAAGACATGGTCTTATATTTATAGTATAGGAGCGTATTGTGTTGTAAAAAAAATAAAAATTAAAAATAAATTAAATAAAATAATATTGTAAAAAATTCTTAAAGTCAAGGTTGATATAACGTACATTTTGCATAAGGGAATTGATTTAAATTACGTTTTAATTTTAACAATCGATAGTTTTAAAAACTGTCACTGCTGGTTCCAAAATATTTATTGGAAAAAAATAACTCAAGCCGCAGTAGGTAACTGTGAGGTGGACTTATCAACAAATCCCTTATTTCATCCACTAGACTCCATTAAAAAGCATTGGCACATATTCATAGACAAAACAAAGTATACTTTAACCCCCGTATTAATAAAAAATATATAAGGTCTATTAAGCGGTTATTTGACGGATTTCTATGGGAAATTTGTCAAATAAAACTGTAATAAACCAAAAATATTTTTTTATGAATACGGCGGTAAGAGTTTAAAACCAGTATTTTGTTAGCTAACACTGGTTTTAAATTCTTACAGCCTTATTTATAAAACTTATTAAGGATTTAAAAAGGTTTTTTAGAACAAATTTCTATAAAAATTTTTCTTAAAAAGTCTTTATAAAGTTGTAATAGTTTTTATAAATAAAGCTGTTAAAGTATATCGTTACCTTAATATAGTAAGGCCCTAACTCATTATTTTTTTGAAATCGAATTTTTTGTATATTTCGATAAAATAACATTTAATATATCGAAAAATGCAAAAAATCTCTATTTCAAAAAATAATAAATTAGGGCCTTTTTATATTAAGGTTACGATATGTACTTTGTTTTGACTATGAATACGCGCCATTGTATTTAAGGAAAGTTAAATTCCTGATCTTCTAACAACTGTGTTATATTTTCTAAATTTTATTATAAATTCTACCCGTGAAAACCTCCATGATGACCACCATAATAACCGCCTTCATGATGTGATTGAGTGTAATGGCCACCGTAATGACCACCACCATAGCCACCATATCCGCCTGGGAAGCCACCATAGCCTCCAGAAAAGCCTCCATATCCACCAGGGTAGCCTCCATGGTGGCCACCAAAACCTCCACCATATCCACCACCGTATCCACCTCCGTAACCGCCAGGATAGCCGTGATAACCATAATAACCATTAGGCCTATGATAGCCATGGTTGTAGCCGCCGTTATAACCACCACCTCCGTAACCTCCATAGCCTCCATAACCACCGTAACCTCCATATATCGCACTATTCAGACCAGCCGATAATCCTACACCGAGACCACCGCCCAACAAGCCAAATGTGCGACCTTCTGCTTTGTCATGCTTGGCGCCTGGAGCTGGTGCTGGTGCTGCTAAGACGCAAACAGTCATTGCCATCAAAAATAAAGCTTTAATTACCTATAGTATTAAAAAAAATTATAAGTTTCATTTTATCTTTTAAATAAAAAAAGTACATGCTTACAATATTGTGCATTTTGGAAATAAGTCGTTAAGTAATTGTATCTTATTTTTGAGAATTCTTTCTGCCCACGTTTGAGTTAATACTGATTTGTATTCTTAAATGTTATTTACCTTTATATAAGGCAGATTTTATCATATACATATGTACATACATACATATGTACATATTTAAGTTTGTATGATAAACTATGGATCTGTATACATAATACTCTATTTCTTTGAATTTTATTTCATATTAAAGAAAACTCGCAGCAGTATTTACGCTTCGTACTTGAGTATTAAATGCACAGTGGGCTGTTAAACACAAAATACGGTATTTTTTTTTGATGTATAAAAATCTACATATACGCACAATCACAAATTTTGAGTAAGATCACAACGGGTTATAAAATCGGTGTGAGCTATATATGAGTGTATTAGTGTAATCATACGAACAAGAAGTACAGAGTAACAGCTGCATAGAAATACACTCAACCGAATTTTAAAGCATACCTTCAGGAGCAATGTTAAGGTTAATATTAACAGTAGAGTTGAGCGATATTTTGAAACCTGTTCTTTTGAACACTAATCACAACTGTGACTGAATTTATCAAGTAACAGGTTTTGGAAATATAGTTCTTTTATACAAACTGTGATTGTTCTTATATGTGTAATTAACATTAGATGAGGCTACCACATGAATTTTTTGTATACCTTCGGCTTTTGTCGATAAAAAAATCGTCAAATCGTGTCAAATATGTACATCTCACATCTTCATATTTGCAGTTTTTGTCTCTCTGCCTCTTATACGAAAATCTCAATATTTGGACGGGGTTGATTGCTAATTGTTTTTTCTTGTCACTCTTCTTATTAGTATTTATCAAAATACCAATACTTATAAAGACTTTTAAAGCAGAAGAGCTGAAATGAGTTAAACTGTGATCACAGTCACAGTTTAATTTCACTGCTGTTCTTCTTATTAGATTTTCTCAAAATAAAAGAATTGCTACAAACAAAATACTACTAACTGTGATCACAGTCACAGTTTAAAAGAACAGCGATTTAGAAATCACATTCACAAGGAACAACATTATTAAAAAATCACGTTATCGCTCATCACTAATTAATAGAAATTGTGAAGTGCAATAGTGTTGCCAGTGTGGATAATTTTGTTAAATAGTTGAAAAATATAAAATAAAATAGAAACCTTTAAATAAAAGAGCGTTTTAAATGTCAAAAGATATACATATAGCAGTATTTATAAAGAATTTATAATATTACATTATAACAAATCTTCATTACGTACGGTTTATTCCCCACCGTCGTACTTTAAATAAATGTATCTCAATAAGGACAAATTGCTGAAGTCAGTCAAGTCAATTTACTATTAGAAATAAAACAAATAGCCCAATCAGTTACAAGCATAAAAAACACAAACACACTGCTTTCGAAGTTCGTTTTTTAAACAGACTTCGGAAGTACATATTTTAAAATACATGAAATACATATTTTGGTCTTGTATTTGCCTTCACTAACCCATTGTGTTAAATTACCTTATTAGTTACTTCCATAACAATTCTTAACTACATACATATAATAAAACAATTTAATGGTGATTGTATACATATGACTGTATGTATTTGTTTATTTTTTCCGTTTGGGGATCTCCCAGATTTTAAAAGTGACCATCAAAATAAAAATAGCATAACATTTAAAATCAACATTATTAAATTTTAACAAACGAAAAGAAAAATAAAAAAATAATACGTAAACTCAGAAGACAATTTTGAATACTGAACAATTAAATAATAAAACATGTTTGTATGTATTTTATAAATATTGCTGATTTTATTTTACTTCAAAGAAACAATACAGAAGTATGTACGTACGTGCGTTGAGTAGAGTCATTGACACACCTGATTCAGATTTAAAAGCTTAAGATTTCATTTACATACGTACATATACACATGTACATATGTAAATATGTATGTATGTATGTACAGTGCTGACAACATAATTGAAACATTATGGTCCATCATGCTGCAAAATTTTTTAAACGACGTTTAGGAAGTTGCATTTTCATAAAGCACATCAGCATCAGTACCCTAAAAAGAGTGAAAAATGTGAATCAAACTTTTATAAAACAAAAATTATGAATTTTAACGACTTGCATGGGAAACGCTTAGTTGAATTCACAATTTCAATTCAAAATTAAATTTTTTGAGTTATGACGTTGTTTGAGTAAATGAGCGATAATAAGCACATATGTATAGTATTGTATATAAAAGCGGGAGGGAGTACACCCATTAAAATATAATATAATATTTTATAAAAAAAAATTTGAAAAATGAATTGAGATCTGCACAAAAACATAAATGCTAAAATATCCTCAAGGTAGCTATTAAAGTCCTGCACAAGAGTACTAACAAGAACTTTTAAGACATGAGGAATTTTTGAAATGCTTTACTACAGTTAAATCTTCTAAAACAAACGCTAAACAACACTGTTGGCAAGACATTTATTTCAGTTATTGCAAAAGTATCACTTTTGACCCTTTTTTGTGCCAATGACACTTGACCCTTTTTTTAATTTTAACAAAATGTATGCAGTAGGGCAATCATATGTATGCTCAAAAATTGGAGGAAGCACAGTCTAGCATATCAGGAAAAATAACTGTTCGTGCAGTTGGCGATATTTGGTTCGGTGGTCCGAACCCTGATAGCAAATGCAAATTAATTCTGGGAGTAACTTTTGAATTTTTAATCTACTTTCATCTTTAATCTTAATAAAACTTTTTATAAATAAAATTTAAATGTAATTTTTCATTACTTGCAAGCCGGCAATGCTGTCTACAGACGGTCTTCACTATTATTTATTTATCTGACGTTCGTTCCCAATGTTTTTTGCACTTTTGAAAAAAAAACTATTAAGCTATGTCAGATCTTACAATATTGTCAGATCTGACAATGTGCTGACAATATACTGGCAATCGAAAATTGTCAGTACGATATTCCTTGTCAGTTCACACGGTTGTAAGAAAATCTTACAATTTATTTCCAGACAGTTGAATGGCAATAAATTCGTCTGACAAAATCGTCAGTCGAAAAATTGTCAGTTCACACGGTTGTCATATGCACAAACTTTCAGATCTATTGTTATGCGTTGCCAGACTCAAAGTATTTGTTAGAAATTATTAAATATCAATCGTTTGTATTTGTTTTAAAGTTAAAAAGTGGAAGTATAAATTATTATAAAGAAGCAATTGCAATGATTTTGTGTGCATATATTTTATTATAAATTTTTTCTGTAAAACCAAGCGTGTGCAGTGTTGCCCATAGAAAGAATTATCTTACAATGACGCCATTGTCAGCTGTCGCACATCTGACAATATTAAAGTGTTTGACAAATATCTGGCAATAATTTTACAATGTGTTCACACGATTGTAAGATGTCTCACAATTTGTTGTCAGCTGCTAGTCCCGCAATGGACTGACAATGCTTTTACTGGCAACGACGTCTGACAAAACTTGTCAGTTCACACGGTTGTAAGAAATTTTGAGCACATTTGACTGACAATATTGTAAGATCTGACAACCGTCTGTACATAGCTTTAGCTTCATCCGATCGTTTTTACGATCTGGCCAGTTAAAGGGTTAACATCGATATATAATTAAAGTATGTTAATTAATTTTATTTTGGTCTAATGTATTTAATTAATTGTTAAAATCCGTGTTTGTTTTTTTCAATCGAAATAAATGTTATTTTTTTGTTCACAAAAAACTTGACCGTTTTTGATCAGTTTTTTTAAATACCCTTTTTTTTAGACATTTTTTTATGTTTTAGATTTATTTGAACTATAGTGTATTTTAATCAGAACTAATTTCTTATTCGGGCTTATAACCCATTTACATTGTCTCGAAATCTAGTACTTATGAGATTTCGAGCTAAATTTTGCTGCTTTTTACTAGATTTCCCATAAACAAAATCAATTTTTCAGTCCATTTGGAGAAAATCAAATCAAAATCTAACATTTTTATTTATTTGTTACCAACCTGTACCAACCTGTACCGGTCGGCTTAAAAAGGTGTGTGGATTTACTACATTGCAGTTGTTTGGTTGTAGTTTTAGAAATTTTTCAGCTAATGCGTTTTGTTTTGGATAAAAAAATCTTGATAAATGTCAAAAAATGTTGGTGTAAACGGTATAGATTTTCATACAGATTTTAATTAAAAGTTGCTAGATTTTGAGCAAGTATAAATGCCCTATTAAGTTAAGTAATTTAAATTCTTATTGAATGAAATATTTTTATTAATTAATGGGAGTTTCTAAAGAAATTTTCGAAATTTTTAACGGCAACCCTGTATAGGACCAAAGAAGAAAATACTTTGTGACGGAAGAATTTGTCACAAAATTGTAAACACTCATATACATACATGAACATCAATACATCCATCACGCTTCGCTTATTAAACGACAGCATTTATTATTGGTTTAGTATAATACATGCCAGGGGAATACATTTAAATAACAAGATGTATTTACATTTCAAGACTGTTTATGCAGGCCTCTACACTACACTACCTGTCATCATAATACCATATAAATTTTCTTTTGTGACCATTAGGGTTTCATTTGATTTTTAGGCTGGCCAAAATAAAATTGTATGTATATACTTAAATACTGAAAGTTCCAAATAACGAATTCTCTTCACACAATAGATTGTTCAAAAAGTAAAAAATTACTCGTGTATGACGGATTTCATGATGACTATCAAATATCTAATGATTTTTCTTCACTTTTATTTTCATTCTAATGCCAAACAAAAAAGACAATGAAATGAATCTTTTCAATGTTAAGTTCAAGCTTAAGTCTTGAATACTTTTAAAAAAATTTTTTATGTTTTCTTTGATCGGTCATTTTATTATTTTGTTGTTGCTTTTATCCAACTTTTTTGATAATTTGTTGAAAACATGCAATTTCATTTTCAAACTATTATGTTAGGTAGTATGTATGTATGTATAATAAAATAATAATATTTATAGTTTTAATAAATGATAAAAGAAGTGTATCATTATGATCTTGAAATAACCCAGCAAACAAACATTTGCTATTAATTAAAAAACAACATACCCGTAATATGAAAGTTAAGTCCATTGTAGCACTTTTAAATAATAAATGTTGGATTAACATCTACAGTGTACTCTCGATAATGCTAACTTAAAAAAATTGTATAGATTTAAATCATAGATAAAATAGATTAGTCTCACGCCTCGTTAAAATCATTAAGTTGGTAATACAGTAGGGAAGTGCTTCCACTAAAAATGCTTAATTCCAAACCCGATTACTTTTTTTAACATTTTTTCCTGGGTACATACTATACATGACGTTTGTATACGCGCCCATGCGTAGTAGGAGGCAAGCATCACAAATTCTTCCTTCACGAAGTATTTTCTTCTTTACTTCTGCGCATACAATAACTGAAACAAATGCATTGTCAACAGTGTTGTTTAGAGTTTGATTCAGAAGACTTCGCTGCAATAAAGCATTTGAAAATCCCTTATGTCTTAAAAGTTCTTTTAAGTAGTCTTTTGCAGGGGTCTAGTATGTATGTAATACATTTTAAATACAAGAAAGAGTCAAAAAAATAGTTCGTTCTGTAAAAAAATGGAATTCAATGTAGAGAAGATCTGATAGAACATTTTCGAAAAAAAAATTTATGGGACCAAACTGGAAGTAAACCTTTCAAAAAAATTTTGTTTTTAGGTCTCTTGGTTAAGAAGAAGAATATTTAGTATAAAACTAAATTTAAATGGGCGTGTCACTGCCCATTTCTTACATGAACGATTGTGTGTTTCTTGGAGCTCAGGGTATGTGTTAATTTTTGTAAAAATCGTTAAAGTAAAACCACTTAAAATAAAATATTAAATTTTAATGAGCGTGTCTATTTTAGAGCTCAAGGTGTGTGATAAGTTGCATAAAAATTGGTTACGTAGGACTACGTGCCCATTTTTCAACTTTAAGATTGTGTAACTACAAGAACCAGAGGTGTTTGCTAGGTTTCGCAGAAATCAAAAATAAAAAAATTGTGGGCTTGGCCTCACCCACTTTTTTACAATTGGATCAATTGTAAGCTATAACCTATCAGTCGAAAAAATAATTTTTACAATCAGTATAAAATGTACGGAGTTGTGAAGTAACCATGTAAAAAAAATACAGACGAATTGATAACCTACTCCTTGTTTTTAAGACGGTTTAAAATGACTGCCAATCCTCTAAGTCCCAGTGCTTTTCAATAAAAATGATCAACATTAGATTAAATTTTCAACATTAGATTAAATGCCAATTCAGTATAAATTTATAGAAATTTATATAGTATACTATATTTCAAACGTTATACCTTGTGTTTGTTGGGTATATACAGAAGAGGAAAAATTTTGTTTTGCTTACTTTAGTTTCTTTGGGAAAATCTATATATTTTTCTGATATTTTCCATTATAAATAGCACGAAATTAATGCAACAATTCAACAGTTTCTTAATAAAAATACCAGCTTAAGCATGGAACTAAAGGTAACTGACTTCTATTTAACAAAAAAAAAATTATCTTAATACTTTTTTTCTTCTTAGATTTTAAGCTTAATTTTCTTCCTGACCAACCATTGCTTTGGCCAAGTCCATCAGGCTCAGCAAGAAGATACAGCCCAAAGCAGAAGTTTTGGGTTGGGCTATGGAGGAGTTCCATTAGTTGGAGCATTTGGTTCTTCATATGGCCAAAGCAATTCATATGCCAGCTCAGGGTCTTCATCTTATAGCCAAGCTTTTAATAACTATGGTGGTTACACTGGCTACAGTGGTTATCCGAACTATGGCTATTATTCTGGCCACAGTGGTTATGGCCACAACTCGGCTTATAATGGCTATAACAGTGGTTATGCTGGTTATAATTCGGCCTACAATGGTTTTAATAGTGGTTATGGTGACTATACTAGTTATCCTGGTTATGCCGGCCTTTATGGTTAATTCTTGTTCTTGCCTTAAGTGTGTTATAGAAGAAAAATAAATTTTGTTTTGTAAATACGATTTATGTATTTTAGTAATGGATAATTGCTTACTTATCTTATTACTTATCATTTATTAAAACGACATCATAACTAAATAAATTCAATGAAGTGCGACTTTGACCCGCGCACGAAGGTTTCCGTACGGACACGAGATATGTAATTAAATACGAACTTTAGCCTTTTAATTTTTTTTCGTTTTTGATGTTTTTGTAATTTTTGCTATTTTTTTATTTTGGCGATTTTTTTATATAGGCGATTTTTTTTGGTTTTGGTGATTTTTTCGGTTTTTGGAGTTTTTTTTCATTTTGGCAATTTTATTAGTTTTCACACTTTTTTTCGTTTTGGCGATTTTTTTCGGTTTTTGGCGGTTTTTTTATTTTTTGGCGATTTTTTTTAATTTTGGTGATTTTCGGTTTGTGGCGTTTCTTCATTTTGGCGACTTTTTTCATATAGGCGCTTTTTTAGTTTTGACACTTTTTTTCTCATTTTGGCGATTTTTTTCAGTTTTTGGCGTTTTTTCAATTTGGCGATTTTTTTCATTTTGGCAATTTTTTTCATATTAACAATTAATTTGTTATTGGCGCTTTTTTCGCGTTTTGGCGATATCTTTCGGTTTTTGGCGCTTTTTTTCTTTTTGGCGATTTTTTTCATTTGGACGATTTTTTCGAATTTTGCGACTTATTTTAGTGTTAGATATTTTTTTTAATTTTGGCAATTTTTTTCATTTTGGCGATTTTTTTAAATTTTTGGCAATTTTTTTCATTTTGGCGATATTTTTCAATAATTTTTGGATTTTTTAGTTTTACCGTTTTTGAAAATTTCAAGAGTTTACCTCTTACGGTTTCCAAGACATAGCAAGTTGTCAAAATTAGATAGTCGAAATTGCATTAACTGATGAACCACCCTTTGATTAAAATTTTTAAAATTTTAGTACACTAATTTTACTAATTTCAATTGTCAATATACATACATATGTTTTTAGTTTTACCGTTTTTGAAAATTTCAAGAGTTTACCTCTTACGGTTTCCAAGACATAGCAAGTTGTCAAAATTAGATAGTCGAAATTGCATTAACTGATGAACCACCCTTTGATTTAAATTTTTAAAATTTTAGTACACTAATTTTACTAATTTCAATGGTCAATATACATACATATGTACAATTGCATGTATATTACATTGGATTTTAAAATTTTTCGTCGCTCGTTTTGGAACACCCTTTAATTTTTAATTCTCATGTATTTGTTGTTGTAGCAGCCAAGGTTCTTCATACTCTGTCCAAATTTCAGGTCCGCAGCTCTTACGGTTCCTGAGAAAATAGCATGTGGCGGACAGACGGTGTACGGAACCCTAAAAAATTTTATGTTTGAGTTAATGATTGTAGAATTAAATATCATACAAATACCTCATTTACTCAGCTTTTGAGAGAAAAAGGTTTTTTTTCGATTAAAGCTTAAATTACACGGGACATAACCATAATCAAACAAGACAGCTGTTCGCACTAAACTTATGGGCAACACTGTATTTGATTATAGGTGACTCGCCATAACCCTACGTCTATACCTGGGGGCAAACTACGGCACTCTCTATCGAACGAAATTACAAAATATTTCCACATAAACTCTATTGAAATATTTCGCAATTTCGTTCGATATCGAGTGTTGTAATTTTCCCCCTGATATATTTTTATCATGACAAAAGTCAAACTTTATGTAGAAAAATAGTTTTTTTTATGTTAGCTCTTTTTGCTTTTTGACATATGTCATGATAAAAATATATCAGCTGTAGACGTAAGGTAACGCCACATCCATTACCATAGAAACCATGGCTGTGGTATTATGGCTATGTCACGTCTAATTTTTATACATACATATGTATATATATATATTTAAGTTCACCACACAATACTACATATATAATACTTATGCCCATTTACTACAACAACATCATAACGCAAAAAATACGATTTTTGATTTAATAAAGCAGCATTAATCCTCATATCCTCATAATGCGAGAACTTCTCAGAAATTACAGAAATGGGGTGCTGTTATTCCTGTCCTCACCGTACGTGTTTTTCCAAATTTACAATCATTAGTTAATTGATAGCAATAGTTTAACCAATAATAATTGATTCACAGCTCTTTGTTTACCATTAGTTAAACCGCCAAATCTCATTGGTTAACAAATAGTTAGACAACAGCTGATTCGTTGTAAACTTTGTTACTTACCTTTTCACAATGTAAGGTTAAGAGTTAACGTGAACTTTAACTGACAGTTCTTCATACAAAACTTGCCGTTAAAGTCCCTGTTATCTTTTAACCATACATTGTGAAAAGGTACGTTAGTGTTGTTGCATTGTGAAAATTTTTATACACATTTCACACATACATTTTTAAGCATCTTCTTTGTAATTAGCTGTAACACAATCTTTTTATTTTATTTTATATTATATTTTAGTTTTTCCGAATCAATTTCAGCAATAATTCAATATTTTGAATTAGTAAAGTAAAGTTAGATGAGCACGCACTGTTTTATCCATTTTTAAGAAACAATACATCAAATATAAACAAAAACCATATGCTATAGCAGAGCTGTCAACTTGTTTCGTTGCGCACCCTTTTGGGTGCTTTTTGAAATTTTTTGTGCGAAAAATTCCTTACTTGGTGCGTGGTGCGCTCTTTTTTAAATTTTTGGTGGCACCAACGCAAATTGAACACGACAGTGGGTTAAAACTGGAAAAATTTTTGTTGTGAAACTTTTACCAGTTTCCTGATAGTGTTAATTAATTAATGATGCTTACAAATCATCACAATTTGAAATGACCCTATGATAACAATAATTATGAAAATATTAGCTTTATTAATTTGGAATAATTAATTTTTGAACTCTTTTTTAAAATTTTTAAGCAGAATTTATAGAATCAATGTACAAAAATGTGTAATTTTTTCGATAGTGAAACTTATTTGTTTGATAGGGTTACCATTCTTTGCTCATATTAAGAACTTTAGTTAAACAATCCACTGTGAATAGTTAAACTAGTTTACTATTAATTAAATAATGACTGTAAATTTAGTCCTAAGTTGTGTTTAAATTTAAAAATTTTAAACCATGTAGTTGGCTGTAAAACTACTCGTAGTTTCTCGGAGTTATGACGTTATTCAATTAAATGAACGCTATGCACATATTTATGGGTATTTTTATGATTTAAACGATTGCGTCATATATGATTGATGAATCGTCGTCGTGGTTACTTGATCTCACAAAACCTGAATTATTTCAGGGGCATGCATGTTTATACAGTAAACAAAACAAAAAATATCCAACGATAATACGAATATGTACTTGTACTTGAAGCAACATGTAAATGGTGAGAAAAGAAAATAAACAAAAAAAGCAGCCGAAATGAATTATTATTTTATGTTTGTAGGCTGCAGATGGATTGAACGTTTTTTAAGGGCAAAATATGAATAAAATGTAGAAATCACAAAAAATCCGTTTCAGTTTTCAAAAAGCAGCCAGCGCCGAAATAAAATACATACGAGTAATCACGTTCATACATACAAATGTATGTATGTCCTTATTATATTTATACATAAATACAATCTTAATTAATTAATTGCCACAATTACAATAACCATAAAAACGAAAATTAAGTCAAAACTGTTTTAAATATCAAAGTTAAACATCGTCTCAAATATCGTTAAATAAAAAAGTAATAAAAAATATACCGAAAAATTGATAACCTCCTCCTTTTTTTGAAGTTGGTTAAAAATGAAAGTAATTGTGAGTTAAAGTGAATTTTAATCATAGCTGTTAAGTAATGTTTAGTAATCGTACTGATTACTTTTTTTTGAAAGGTGAAGTAATGATTATATTCAATTTCGCTCGATTACTAATTTATTACGATTACTAACAATGGAAAAGTAATCTGAATTACTTGAAATTTCAACAAAATAATCAAAAGTAATTAAAAAATAATCCAATTGTATTTAAAGATTACTTTTAATTCCTTTTGATTATTTATTAGTAATCAAAAGAAATCTTTGAAAGTAGTCGGATTATTTTTTGATACTTTTAATTCTTTTTGATTATTTTTTGCAACTTCTAGTAATTCAGTTTACTTTCCGATTATTAGTAATCGTAGTTAATTATTTATCAGAAATTCTTTGAAAGGAAATTATATAATCAGTACAATTCTTTTTAAAATATAATTTTATTGATTTCTAAGCGTAATCAAAATTTAACAGCTCTGATTTTAATATAATTAATTTTGTTTATAAAAATTTATAAATGTGTTTTTATTTTGTAGAAAATTTTGTTATGTGTTGCCCTTGTGTTTTTTGGCATTGCCTCATGCGGAAAATTAAAATTTGTTGCTTTTAAGAAACCTCATTTTGGCTTTGCTGGTCTTAAAGTGCGAACACCGAAATTGTTGGGTCTCAAACATCAGCACGGCCATGGCCATGGAGGTATCGGTGGCTTTCACAGCAGTGGGTATGAACATCATGAGTATTATGAGTCCCATAATGGTGGCTCGCATTTCGGCGGTGGCGGTTGGTTGGGCAAATGATCAAATAATTTCTTATCTTAAATTAATTTAAGTTAATTTAGTTCTCTAGCTAATAATTTTCTTACTTGCTTGTGAATAAGTATATAGTTATCTAAACTCCTAAAGGTCTTACCTACAAAATAAATTCAAAATACTCTAACCAGTGCCTCGTTTCTGTAACGAATGTGAGAATATCTTGCGACAAAAAATAGTTTTCAACTGGTGAAAACACACACATCCACACGTACATCATCGCAAAAAAAATTGTAATCGGTTTCCGGGACCTCCAAACGTCAAAATATATTTCGTAAAATCAGTAACTGGAACTCCTGGAAGGCTGCCAAACTACATTTACCCACATTATTATAAATTTCCAATAGTTAAAATTAGGATGCTGTCAAACAGATAAATACATTTTTGTTAATTTAGTTATTATTGTTTGAACTTTATTTATTTATCTTCAGCATTCTTTGTCTGACACCACACACAGTGGACCAATGAACGATGATGATGAACATGTTGCGATCTTCGAAAATAGCTACTTGTTCCGTTCTGCTAGTGCTTGTCAGAATATTTATAATTAATTTTGGTGTTATTTGGTCACTAATAATTATCACATGTAATTTGACTTACAGAGCGATATTATTATATTATTATTGTTAATTTTAACTTTTATTTAAAAGCGACTGATAAGCTAACGCCGGATTCCTATTTTAAAATGAATCTGCCTTATTTTTTCCCGATAATATGGTAACTTTATCATTACTTACTTACTACTATACCGGATATACATTAAGCTTAAATTATTTTAACTTTAAAGCAAACAAAAAATAATACAAAACTCAAAACAATTAAAAAAACAACAAAAGAATAAACAATAGATATTTCATTCAGATTTTAATTAAAAAATAAGGCGTTTGTAAGTCTTTGCTATTCATATTTTTCACAACCAAAAGTAGACGGTGGGTGTCAATCAGCACGGCACAATATAAAAATTATAAACAAATTTTATTAAAAAAAATTTAATTTATTTGTTGGTAGCTAAGCATATTTATGTATATGCATTTCATTGGTGCCTTTAACAAATCGTAGTAGACTTCAGTCATACCTTTAAACAGTTACAAAAATTGTATTCAAAAAGTTTGCTTGTTGTTGGTAAATCACGTCTAGATGCATTTCGTTACTGCTTAGGCAACTCCTTAGTTGACTTCAATCACGCCTTAAATAAAGTTTTGTTTTTCATAAATAAGCAAACATAAATATTTTAAATTGAGCATTTTATTTCAAACATCATAAAAAATAAATAAATAGAATTTTTCTTCAAATCTTCAGCTGAAATATTTCATATTTTGGTATGTTTTTGTAAATTAAACAATATTTTTTGGTGTTAATAAATAAATTTTATAAAAATACTTAAGAAAAGTCTTTGAAATATTAAATCATAATTGTATTCAGCTATTTACTACATATAATCTTGTACCCGGCATTTTGAGCATTCGGTTAAATGCATGCAAAACATGTGAATTCGTTTTAAAAACCTCAAACTTACTTGAACTTGTAAAGTGCAATTGCCTAATTTTTGCGGAGGGATACTTCAAAAAAAAAAAAATGAGTGACTTTTAGCTTTGTATTAAATTCATATTAAATTTTTAGATTTTGTTGTTAATAAGAAGCAAGAAAAAAAATTTAAGGGCTCAACCGGGACTTGAACCCGGGACCTCTTGCACCCAAAGCGAGAATCATATCCCTACACCATTGAGCCACGACGTGCAATTAAAAATAAAACATTCACAATTACAGCACGTGGTGACGTTGAAATAATTCACAATTATTTCTACTACACTTAACATGTAAATAAGCAAGTTCCTATAGGGCTGCCAGATTTTTCAATAATTTTTATTACCTCACATTGATAGTCTATGTACATAGATCGTTCAGTTAAAAATTTTTTAATATGAGGATTAAATATATCTAATGTATTGTAATATTTTCTTGAACTTTATTTCATTTGGCATTAAGTAGAATATGAAGAAAGCAGAGTGAGCGTCAGTATGTACTATGTGAATTTAAGATAAATATCGCTCATTTGACAGATAATATATGAAATACATATTAGTGACCTGCGTAAGCAGTCTTGAAATGTAAATACGTCATGTTTTTTAAATGTACTCTCGTGGAATGCATTATAGTGTAATGATTATACTAAGCCAATAATAAATGCTGTCGTACTATAAACCAAACACGATGGATGTATTGGTGTACGTGTATATGACTGTTAACAAGCGATGTCGCCAAGACATCTTGTTTATAACAAACAATGAAAAGAAGTACTGTTGATACATGTATGCTTGTTATTTTGCATATTGTACGTTTGGGTGGGGTGTAAGATTTAGATGGTAAGCTATTATGTTTGTGTTTAAGGGAGGTTTTCTTAAAGCAAGCGCTCACAACCCATGCAAATGCATGTGTGCGTTTGTATGTGCGCAGAAAAATAAAAGAGCATAAACAAATTATGAAGGTATGTATGTATGTACATGCATGATGTTTGTATACGCATCAATGAGAGAAAAAAGCACAAACACCACAAATTTTTAGTCACGAACTATTTTCTTCTTTACTCTTATACCTACAATAAGTTAAACAAATGTATTGCCGAACACGTTGGTTAGCGTTTGTTTCAGAAGATTTCACTGTAGTAAAGCATTTGAAATTGCCCTCATGTCTTAAAAGTTCTTATAAGACGTCTTTTGCAGGTCTTTATTAGCTATCGATATACATAAATGAATTTTATTGAATAAATATGTTATTTGTGTCAATATTTTTTAATTAAAATTTAAGAATTTTATTTTTTCACAAAAGAAACATTTTAATGACAAATCAAAAATTGTGCATTAGATCTAGAATAAATGGCAACACTGGCTGTATTTAGAAATTTACTTCTTTTTTGCATTGCAGATGTTAATAGTTAGTAAATGATTACTAAATATACTTAAGTATGACTTTTTGCTTCTCATTAGCAAGAGGCTCAATGGTCTAGGGGTATGATTCTCGCTTTGGGTGCGAGAGGTCCCGGGTTCAAATCCCGGTTGAGCCCACTTCTTTTATTTTTCCTTCTGCAATTATAACGTTTAATAAATATTTATAACAACAACGATGTATTTATTTATCTGAAAGAACTACTTTTTGTATGAAAAAGAATTTTTGCAGTTTGTTTTAAATGAATTTGTATGTATATTACACTAAACAGGCCCATATACACACATGTATGTATGTATGCACTTTGCGGTTATTTATACAACTTATATGGAACTGCAAAGTGTTTTGGCGTTCTTTTTATTTAGTTCATACTTTCTTAAACAAACTTTACTTTATGAAGTAAAATGCAGTTTTGTAAAAGTATTCATTGAACAACTTTCAAATGTTGCTGCTTTCGTAAACTTCTCATGTTTTGTATTTAATAAAGATTTAAAAACAAATTCATATTTTTACATAACTGATTACATATTCTATTTATGGGTGTACGAGTGTTATAGTCGGAAGTAGTATAAACAATAAACATGTCTGTATTTGTGTATGTGTGTGTGTTGTAATGTTTGTTTTGTGAGTTTTGTCCATCCATTATCCTTTAGGATATGTTTATATTGTTTGTCAGCAGGAACAAGTGATAGTGAGTGAGTGTGGTGAACAGAGCAGGATTTTTCCCTGCTTATGTTTTCTTTAATATTTTTTCTTATGCAAGTACTTGAAATTAGAGCTGTGCACGTGAGATAATTAAATTTAAAGTTAAAAATGGGTAATCTCTCACCCAAAACATGTATAAAAATTCTGACTCTCACATACGCTATGGGTACAGATATAATGATATTATTATATTATTTAATAAGTATTATTATTATACTACAATAATACACAACCACTTCAATATTTTTCATAAAAACAGTTTGTTAATTATTTACAGCCTGTTTTTTGAAGACATAAGCCCTTTCGTTTTAATGTTTCGTTTATAAACAATAACGTTTAAAATTTGCTTTTTATAAAACATTTTCAAAAGCTTTCGTTTTGTCATAAAAAGAGCTTTTTAGGTATAACCAAAAAATCACACTCACAAAATTATAGTAGTGACGGAATAAAAAATTTAAAATCTATTAAAAAAATTTCAATTAAAAAGTTGAAATAAAATTCATTTCAAATTCATTTTAAATTTTATGAACAAAGGTTAAGCAATTTTATTGTTAATTGATTCAAGCATTCATTCAGAAAATTATACACAGATTAATACAGACTTTTATTGTATTTCGTATTTTCCGTTGTTATTAGAACTATGTTTAATTTTTCCTATAACTTATACTTTATTTTGACTCCATGATAAAATTTTTTCTGATTTGTTTGACAGTTAAGTTATGCAAAATAATGCAAATATTATTTTGTTATACTGAATTTGGTAACAGCAATTACTGAAAGTTAAGTTAATCCGATTATAGAAAAAAAATGTGAAAAAAAAACTAACGTATGCTTCAAGTGTACGTTAAACCCGTTTTTTGTATTGAAATTTTGATTTAACTTACACTTCAAGCACACATTTAACATTTTCTCGTTTATTTAATTATTTTGTAAGTTAAAGTAAAAAATAAAAGAACTGATAATTGTTTCTTAAAGTTTTAAGTCAGTTAACATTTCAACATTAAAAATTAAATAGAATTTTCGATAAAGTCAAATGAAAAATATGTAGTCCAAATTTTAATTAATTTTACATAAAAAATTTCATGAGTGTAGAAAACTGAAGGCTCTTTTGTTGTCACTCACATGAAAATAAATAAATGTTTTAAAAACGAAAACATATTTTTGTTCGTTATTTTAAAGAACATATACACTTATTCATTTTCGAAAAACAGGCTGTTAATTTAAAAGCTAAAAAGTTTCAGAAGTTCTATATCGAATGATAAATTGTAGCAAGATGCGAGTATAAATTTATTTCTGTTGTGTTTTTATTATTAAAAAGATAAATCCTATAAAGGAAATCTTACTTCTGTTAACCTTTGATTGATTCGCTTGTACACTAAGTGAGCTGTTAAATACATATGTCACTTGTTAGACAACCATCTCTACTCGAGAGTACACATATGAAACCGATGTGTGTGTGTGTGTGTGTATGTGAGTTGTTGGTGCAATTGCTTTTGTTATTATTTCTATTTCAGTTATGATGAAATCAAAACATTTACATATTGCCAACCACCTTGGAAGATAATTCATCATTCCAACTGCAAGAATGCCCAACCATCAGACACTATCAGGTTATACAAAGAAGTACCATAAACTTATCGTTTTCCTTTCCATCATTCACACTGCGGCCAAATGTGGTGGGGGTGATTTTGTGTAAATCTTCTAACGAATATTGGAATATATGTATGTATGTATACATATGGATGTGCCTGTGTATGTGTGTGTGAACGTGTGTACATATTTGAGAGATACGATGGTCAATTTGTTGAATATTTTTTCTTTTTGTATTTTTATTATTTTAACATTGATGTTTTCCTTTTTTATTTTTCGGCTACATTTTCAATTAAAAATGAATTGTTTTCTTATTGTCTTCATTGTGTGTGTGTTGGTGATAAAATGTTTATTTAGGTACAGTAGGAAAATGGATGCCAAGCATGACGAACTTTACAAAAACTTTTTTATTTTTTTGGTGTTTGATAAGACACTCCATACCTATTAACAAAAGGAAGTCCATCATATTCTTCTATTTAAAATTCCCATATGTATGGGTGATCAAGATGATTGCTTTTAAAAAGTGAATTTAAAGCACTTTGTAAGTAAGCATGCCAACATTCAAACGTAAATAGTATGCATACACACTACTACATATCGTCACCTAAACTGCAAAATAACGTAACATCACTTTTCATAAATTTACAGGAGAAGCAAACAACTTCATAAAATGGAAACTTTTAGAGAAATTAAGTCATTATTTTTTAATCATGGTTTAAATAAAACAAGAAATTCATTTTGGATAAAAATTAACCGTTTATCAAAGTAAGCTTAGTTTTATGTGTCTTGTTGATTCCACAACACATTTATGCTTTTATTTCCACTTTTGAACTAAGATGAAGTTAAAATAAATATACAAAACTAATAAGTCAAAATGTTCTGTGGTCTTTTAAATTCGTATTTATGAGTGATGGATGGATGGTACGTCATATTATTTAAGAAAATCATGCACTTCATGATACTTTATTTTTAATTTTGCTTATAACTTTGGTATTTTTTATATAAGACTTGCAAAATTTTGTACACATATGTAATATGATGAAATGAATTGTAATCAATAAAAAAATTAATTTTAAATTTTTTTCATGATACGTTATGCATTTTAGGTGACGATAGGTATTCCCATATGTATTTACATATGCACATATGTATATTAGATATAAATCTATCTCCATCAACAGACTCATTTACTTCCATTGTATTCAGTTTCACACTTGGTTGTAAACTTTAGTCAAAGAAATTTTCATAGAGATAAGGTCCATTGCAATTCATGATGTTAAAACAAATTTCCAGATACATACTAAAGTCCTGCACGAGACCACTTACGAAGAACTTTTGAGACATGAGGTATTTTTCAAATGCTTTACTACAGTGAAACGTTGTAAAAAACAGACGCTAAACAATCCTGTTGGTAAGAAATTTGTTTGAGTTATTGCAGGTATAGGAGTAAAAAAGAAAATACTTGGTGAGGGACAAATTTTGTGATGCTTGCTTCTTCATACGTATGGGCGCGTATACAAATGTCATACATGTACATACGCACACGTTGTGTGTATAATTTTTTTTCTAATCACATGCAAATGCGCACATGCATTGACATTAGTTGTATGCGCTTGCTTTAAAAAACCATCCTTAAACACATCTTACACACAACCTCAAACTTAGAATATGCAAAATAACAAGCATTCACGCATCAACACTACTTCTTTTGATTGTTTGTTATGAATAAGAAGTCTTCGTGACATCGCTTGCTAACAATCATATACACGAACACCAATGCATCCATCGTGCTTCGCTTATAATACGACAGCATTTATTATTGGTTTAGTACAATACATGCCACGAGAATGTATTTAAAAAACAAGACGTATTTACATTTCAAGACTGTTTATGCAGGCCTCTAATACATACAGGCATACATATGTATGTTTGGGGATTTATGTCTCCCCATTGCTGGAGCAGGAAACCTGATATACCACAGTGGATCGTCATGTATATCTAAATTTACTGAAAGCTGATCTTCCACTACCAAAATGGGTGTTTCAGGCAAATGGATCTTCCAGCACGATAACGATCCAAAAAACACATCTGACATTGTAAAGTAAAAAAGAGGTTCCTTTACAATGTCCCAAAACAATTGCAATCTCCTTCCCAATCAATGGATCTGAATTCAACAGAAAATTTATGGCATGAATTGGACAGACCTGTACGACAGAATAAAATACCCAACAAGGAAAATCTAAGAAATGCTTTAACTGACGAATGAAGTAAAATTGGTGAAAATATAACCGAAAAATTGGTTTCTTCAATGCCGAGATTCATACAAGCAATATCAAATGCCAAAAGTGGCCCAACATTATTTTTGTAAATAGTTCACAAACCGACAAATGATACGCTTAGTTGCATGTCATTTTAATTTTTTTTTGGGCGGGAGGACATTACACTAGTTTATTTTCATAATTAATATTAAAATACATAATTACAGGAGCATTTTAATAATTCTTGGGAGGAGTGAAGGGGGCAAAAGCAATTCTTGATGGGTCAAGCAATAATAAAACTCAAGAAATAATTATTATTTTAAAATTAAAAACAACTAAAACTTTTAGAACAATCACTTAAAAGTAATTCTTCGAAAAAATTAAATTAAAATTATTTAGCAGTAAATTTATTTAATTTTCCTATTAATCAATTTTCATAAAAATAAATTTTTTATGTTAAATTAGTGAAACTCGGTTTCTTGTAAAAAGTTGTTTTATTTAATTATTAAAAAATAAAAAAAATTGGGCTCAACCGGGATTTGAACCCGGGACCTCTCGCACCCAAAGCGAGAATCATACCCCTAGACCATTGAGCCAACTGAAAAGTAACGGTTTAATTGGAGTGTCTTGCTAGAATTTACCGTTGCAAATTCAATATATAAAATAAACACAATACCGTTAACTGGGGATGTAGCTCAGATGGTAGAGCGCTCGCTTAGCATGTGAGAGGTACGGGGATCGATGCCCCGCATCTCCATCAGTACTTTTTTTTTATTTTAATAAATAAGTCTTTTACTTTCATTCCATACATATATGTGTGTGTGTAAGTCAACTATAGAAGTATGAACACATTTTAAAACGTTCCCAAGATAAGCTTGATGAGAGATGGGTTTTTGGGTGGGTGGTTGGGAGGGTTGGTGGTATTTATTTTAATTTTTCTTGTGTGAATTTATGTATTTTTGCGGGTCTGCTGCCATAGGTGACAAATATCAGACAGAAAGACAACGCACAGGATGCTAATATGGTTTTTTTCTTTTTAATATTTTAGTGCTAAAAAACGTGCCAGCAAGTTTTTGCACGTTTATCATATATCTTTTATTTTTATACGTACGCAATTATTAAAAAAAGGAAAGAAAACGTACGAAAAATGTCAAGATGATAATAATATTTAATGATAATGTTTTATAGCAAGCCATATACAATTTCTGCAGTTTTTGAGAAATACTGATTATGCAAATATGGAGGTACATACATATAAATAAAAATATACACACACATACATTTATATGAATGTATGTATGTAAGAATACAGATGTATAGGTGCATGTATAAATAAAATAAATATACATAGTTCATAAATTCGACGTTGTTTATTCATTAAAATGAGGAACGTGTTTCGGATTACAAAGGGTAATTTTTTTAGCAACTTTCTTTTTGGCCACACTGTATTTGGCAACTCAGCTGTTTTCATGTGTCATGTTACTGTTAAACATGTTCGACTTACAAATGAGCAACGCTTGCAGATTATTAAATTTTATTTTCAAAATTCATGCTCGGTTAAGAAAGTGACATTCTGATTAAATTTCGCACAAAAATTACATTATTAAACATTAAACCACCAACACGAATATGTAGAGTGCAGACAGGAGAAAATATCGCAGCTGTATCTGCCAGTGTTGTTGATGCACATGTCACACTTCATGCGAAACAATTTCCCAATTGAGAGGCAAGCTCGGTGAAAGGTTTATTTCACGTTTGGGGCTGGTCAATTATTGACTGCCTAGATCATGCGATTTAACGCCTTTAGACAATTTTTTGTTGGGCTATGTTAAGACTCATGTCTGTAGGGACAATCACGCAATGGTTGACGCACTGGAAGACAATATTAAAGAGTTTATTTGTGAGATACCGGCCGATATGTTGCGAGAGAATATGAACCATTTCAGACATATCTGCGGTCAAAATTTACAAATAAAACATCTTTAAACATTGAATTATATGATAATATAATAATAAAGATAATAAAGATTTTTTTAATTTCTCTAAATTGTATGTTTTTTTTAAAATAAATTCCGAAAGTTCTTAAAAAATCACCCTATATACATATGTACGCATGTTTGTAAGGGATGCCTTTTTAGACATTCACATCTTTAAGCACTGCTTTCTTTGACAAACGATTTGATGACTGAAAGTCGCCGGATCATAACAGAAGAAGAATTACTTAATCAGGGCTATCATGAATAAAATTCCATTTCCAATTAGAATTTTTTGTTTTCCCTATCACTTACTATTAGTTGAAATTATTCCCCGGAAAAAATTTGAATGAAATTTGAATGTTTGTAATATTTTTACTCCCATGAACAATAAACTGGCATTGCCAACTATTAGGCAATAAAATAAACATCTGTTTGCAAGGCGAATTGAATTGCTATTGTGAATTGATGTAATCTAATTTTTTAATTGTATTTGTATAATTTTAATAAATTCTTATTATTCAGAAAATTAATAGCATTTCGTTTCAACTTATTTTATTAGAAGAAGAAAAACAATTATTGAAAAAAAAACTGAACAATTGTTGGCAGTATGTAAAGGGTGTTTTTTATAGAGTGACACAAGTTTAAATCCAAATAAAACAACGAAATATATATTTTAATATCAATAAAACCGAGCTGTACTGGAATGAAAATTTTATGAAATAATTGTTTAAATATGATTTCTGCCATGTGGCCGCCACGGCTGCCACGTAGAAGGCGCAGTCTGGAACACAAATTTTCAACAACTTTTCGCAGCATTTGCATACGTTTTTCGCCGATAACTCTGCGAATGTTGATTGCCAGGTGTTTAATTGTTTTTGGGTTATCGATGTAGATAAGTGATTTAACATAACCTTAAAGAAAATAATCCAATGGGGTTAAATCACACGATTTTGGAGACCAATTAAATGGGCCATTACGTAAAATTATTTTTTCATCAAAAGCTGCTTTGAGTAAATCAATTGTAACGCCCGCTGTGTGGCATGTGGCTATGTCCTGTTGGAACCAAAGATCAGCAAAATTAATGCCACTTAATTGAGATACGAAAAAATTTCGAATAATGTTCCTATACCGTTCAGCATTGACAGTAAAACTCTGATCATCACCGTTTTTGAAGACATATGGGCCAATGACTCCGCCAGCCCATAAAGTGCACCAAACAGTAATTTTCTGTGGTTGGAATGGTGTTTCGACAAAAGCTTTTGAGTGCTCCTCACTCTAAAGGCTCAGTTAGCCGACTGTAATGTAAAGCAACTGCAATGTAGGAAACAGCTGATCGATATTCTTATATGAAAAATAGGTTACGTTATATAACATCTCTATAACCATTTTCATTCGTGTTCACAAAACAATATCGATCACCTGTTTCCGACTGTTGCAGTTACTTTAAATTACTGTCGGCTAACTGAGCTTTAAATGCAAGAATTCTGCTTATTTACGTACCCATTCAACCAGAAATGGCCTTCATGGGAAATGAAAGAAGTGCACCATGAGTTTGACGAATCGAACAATTATTTTGATTACAAATTTCAGCCCTTTTGCAATTTGAAATAACAAAGCAAACTAAACAAAGACCAACTATCAGCTGTTAAATGGGTGCTGAAATAAAGCAGTAATGTCAACTCACATTTGTGATACTCTAAAAAAAAAGGTTTTAAACGTCGAGCGTTGTTTTCGATTTTATCGTAAGTGACATGTTGTCGAAAATAGGTTTTTTGTATTGAAATTTAAATTTTATGGGCCTACCTATAGTTTAGAATTATCAAAATTCCAACATTACTGATAACTTTTAAAATACAGGCTTTACAATTTTATAGTAAGCGACAATTTACGTATAAAAACTAATTCAAAATTAAAAAAAATTCTCCTTAAAAATTTAATTTTTGTTGCTTACGATAAAATCGAAAATGAGGCTTGATATATATGTAAATAAATTTATGCATTTCCACTCTATTAATATAATTTTTTTTAAAAAACAAAAAGAAAACTACAAACGTGCTACTTTTTTATTTAAAAAAAAGAAAGTTTGTGAAAAAACACAAAATGTTTGACGAAAAACGTACGGTATTAAAATTCAGTGATGCCACATTTATTTTTCAAACATGCGAGTTTTTTTTACGGGGAAATAATTCACGATTGTAACTGTAAGGAAAAGGGAAATATTGGGAGGGATAATATTCAGAATAGTGGTAAATAAAATGCTCGCGAAGACGATAGCCGATAGTTGATAGTGCTTTGTCTTAGTTTAGTTTATTGTAATTTTAAATATAATAATAAATTTAAATAGTTGATAGTGCTTAGTCTTAGTTGATTTAGTTTATTCTAATTTAAAATATAATAAATTTAAAATAATAGTAATAAAACGCTCGCGGATTTGAATTTCAAATTCTAATTTTAGGGCGCACAATATATTAGCAATAGGGATTTTAGTTTCTGAAATTTCGAATTATGGAAACTTCAAACTTATAACTGTCTAATATAAAAGTATTAAAGCAATAATTTTAATTTAAAAGCTAATTTCGAAATCTAAGATTGCTTGTAAGAGCTTAAAAATTTTATTATTTTTACCCTCCTTGCTTAGAACACTCCTTCTAAATTAAATAAATAACATAAATTATTTGCATGTGGCAAAACTCCCACATGCTGTGTGACTCTTTTTTCCTCTATAAATATTTATGCCAAAGTTTTCTTTAAAATTTAAGTTTGTTTTATCGCAAGTATGTATTAAAAGTGGAAAGCGAATACTGCTGACAATTGCTTAAACATATTCTCTATATTTGTACTCGTAATATATGTATTTCAACACTGAAAAATAACTCAACTAACAATGGAAACCATTTATAAATATGTATAAAAAAAGTTGTCGTCTATGGTACATTTAATAGAATTTAACGTTGTTCGAATACGAGTAGTTACTTGTGCCATGGACATTAGTTTTATTCTAAGTTTATTTCAACACACACATACACACACATGTCATTACACTCCAAAAAAAAAGACTAAAGGCCTTGGCTGAAGTAGTTAGCACTTTGACTATAAAACCGAAGGTGCTGGGTTCGAGCCCGGTATCCAACAGTCTATAAATTAAGAACACCACGCATTTTTCTAAGGCACATTAGTGTTCCTCTGTATCAATTGTTGTAGGAAAGTTCAAGTGGTGAAGGCACTTATATAGTCACTGGTAACTGAACTATACAGACTTCGGCATATACTAATCCTAATATAACATCAGAGCGCCCTCCTTCGTTGTGTAGTAGAGCCATGGGCGAAGTAAAAAATAACCAATAAAATGGCTGCTAATACGCCTCATTTAACACCAGAGGCGCTGCAACACTGAATTATTAAAAACGTGCAAAAATCAGAGTTTTGTAAAAGAATGAAGCTTTTCTCTATCTCTTCAATTCTCTCACCACCTGTCTCCTCTATCACTATGCCTTTTGTAGAAGAAGGTAACACCAAGTAGTAGTAGTAGTAGGTATCAGAGAAACAAGCCGCCTTAAAAAGTCGGAGGCGGCGGCTTAGGAAAAAATAGTCGGTGATGGCTCATAAGGCGGCTTGAGCCGGCTGACATTGACAGCCGCTTTTTACAAGTTTTCTCAACACATTTCTATAAAAAAATATTTAAAACAACGAGGGGCAAATTACGGCACTCGTCATCGAACGAAATTTCGAAATATTTCAATAGAGTTTATATGGAATTATTTCGTAATTTCGTTGTGCTGAAATTTTGTCCCTGATGTCTTCCATATAGTTTGTAAAATGTAGTACAAATTTGCAACTACAAAAAGCAATTAATGAAATTAGACGCATGCATCGGCGGTGGCTTGAAGTTACGTTGAGAGTCGGCGGCAGCTCTTGAGCCGATCGGCTTGTTTCTTTGGTAGGTATTCATTGCGTTTACATTCAAATAAAATAGTCGGTTGACAAAAACACACTAGCTATAAATTTATTATTTTGCAAGTGACTACAAATTGGTTGAAATCTCATGCAGATATCAACCAAACATATTGCATATTAACACACGTAAAAAATAAATGACAGCAAAATAAGTAAATGAAAAGAAAATAAAAAAAAAAAACAAAAGAAGCATGCCATGAAGTCAGCTGTCAAATGTTTGTGTTGAAATAAACAAAATTCATAATTTCAATATGAATATGTATAATATGTTCTTTGAGCAGGACAAGCTTTCGTATGAATGTATGTATGTATTTTTGTTTTAAATATAAAAATACTAGTAATATCTATATATCAATACATATACATTATATATAATATATATACATACATACATATGTATATGATATACAAATGTATATGTAGATATATCCACATATATGTACATATATATTTATTGAACTATAATATTAATTGACTTCAGAGTGGTTGAAAATAAGTAGTTAGTAGTCAATTTAAAAGTCATGCAGAGATGGACAATTGACTACCGCCTATGACATGCTTATGTTAAAATAATGAGTCGTCGACAAGGAAAGAAGTCACTTAATCAACTAGATTTGGTTATTAAAAAAACAGTTTAAAGTTACTTATACATGGGTTTGAGTTCCTATAGGGTATTTATTTTCGGACAAAAGTTTTGGAAATAAAATAAACATTTTAATTGGAAATTTATTTGCTGGTTGTTCAGCTTGGTCTATATGCATTTCATTGTTGTTGTAACAAATCATCAGTAGACTTCAACCACACATTTTGAATAGTCACAAACCTCTTATCTTATGCAAAGACTTTCAAGAACTATTTGAGAATTCACATATAATAATATAGACCAAGCTGAACCACCAGCAAATAAATTTCAAATTAAAATATATTTATGACAATATGTCGAATAATAAATTTCTTAAAAATAAACATTTTCTAAACTTTAGTAAACATTTTCTTAATTTTTCTCGCTTACTAAATTTAAGTAAAATTTTCAAACAATTTTCAACTATTTTGTAGCAAATTTTAGTTAAATTTTTTCTTTAAGTGTCGTGTGTGTTTAACTAACAACTAAAATTACCACAAAATATAAGCTGACTCAAAAAACTATTCATGCTTTTGGTCAAGACAACTAACTACTCGTACACACACACACACAAACACACGCATTTCTGCAGCCTTGTTAGTCCTTTAATGGTTTACGCCTTATTGTTTGTTTGTTGTACTCGTATTATTTTTAATGTTTTGTATTTTGGTTTTTATTGCAAGCAACGTCAGCCAATTTTATCTTTAATATCGAGAAACGTAAAATATGTTGATGTCTTTTTATTTTTATTTATTTATTTATTTTTTTATCCTATTTCATAGTTAATGTTTATCATCCCCCCACACACAAACCGAAGGCAAACCAAGCAACTTCCTGACGGTCAGTTGAAATTAAATGTTGTATGTAATAGTGTTCTTTCTCTGGTCTCCTTTTATGCAGATTGTGAATATTTTTGCAATGCGTATTGAATGTACATATACACGCATATACATATACATATGTTTGTATATATTTTAATAAATTTTAACAATTGAATTGCTTCGAATGAACATTAAACGGTTACAACTGATTTTATTTGATAAATTCAGTGACTACAAAGGCGTTTAAGTAGAAAATATTAAGATAAATAATATTGCGTATGTATGAGTATATATGTATGTATGTTTGTACATACATATGTATATGTATGTATACGAATGTTGAGAAAACAGTCCTTCTTAAATGGACACAAGGATATTGCAAACAAGGAAATTCTTCACGAATTTTTAATAAGTTTCATTTGCGATTTTAAACTTAAGGAGGTTTTTTTGATAAGTAAACAAATTGAGTAAAGTGCGACTTAAGTTCACACACGAAGGTTTCCGTATGGACACTATATATCGTTGGTCATAAGTAGAAAAATCCTAACTCAAATAACTGCAACTTTAGAGGACAAGGTAAAAACATAAACCCATTCATTGTGAATGGCGTCATCAAGGTAAACCAAGACGACAGTAAATATTGTCATTTGTCTACTCTTTATCGGCAACAACTAACAATATCTTACTAATCTCTAAGGCTTTGTGAATGAATGGAGCATGTTAGTAGTAGTCAATTGATGTTGACAAGCAGTAGACAAACGATAGTTTTTACTTAGTATTTTTCGAACTTAATTTGTTTCTATATTTATGATTTATTTGAACGGGCTAAGGTTCGTATCGCTTTTTTAAGCCAAATTTTATAAAAACGAAAACAGTTATTGTACAGATTGTCAAAAATAAGTGTTATAAAAAGCAGAAAAAAATACAGCAACAAATACACGCATTTCTACAGGAGATTTAATTTATTTTGAGCAAAGTTATTATACCGTCTGTGAGCTAAAATCTGAATTTAACAAAGTTGCAGTGTGAATGCAAAATCAGCTGTTTATGGTCTAAACCAGGTTTTAACTATCAGTGTGAAAACACTATTACAACCCATTTCACAATGTATGATTAAGAGTTCACGTGAACTTTAACTGACACTTTTTCATACAAAACATGCCGTTAAAGTCCCTGTTAACTTTTAATTGCATATTGTGAAAAGGACCGTTAAACTTATTCCTGAAATAATTGAGTAATAATTGCTTAATTCACAACAATCTTTATCGTGTATTTGTGTATCAAATACAGTTTTTGTTTTTTAATTGTGAACACCCTCTGTGTAGTGTGATTAATGTATTTTGTATTTTTAATGAAAAAAAAAGAACAAGCTACATACAAATTCTCTCAGAGAGCCTCTCTCTGAATACAACATTTTAAAAACATATGAAATAAATTCAGTGAAGTGCAACTTTGACCCGCGCACGAAGGGTTCCGTACGGACACGATATATGTAATTCAATACGAACTTTAGCCAATATAAACTATAGTTTTGGCATTTTTTTCGTTTTTGGGTTTTTTCGGTTTTAAGCGTTTTTTTAGTTTGGTTGTTTTTTGAATTTATTGGCGCTTTCTGAATTTTGGCACTTTTTTAACGTTTTGGTGACTTTTTTTGGTTGTTGAAGTTTTTTTAATTTGTGCGATTATTATTTTGGCGTTTTTTTATTTTGGCGATTTTTTTATTTTTGGAGATTTTTTTATTTTGGCGATTTTTTTAATTTTGGCTTTTTTTCATATAGGTGATTTTTTTTGGTGATTTTTTTAGTTTTGGCACTTTTTTTCTCGTTTTGAGGATTTTTTTCGGTTTTTGGCGTTTATTTTCAATTTTGGCGATTTTTTTTCGTTTTGGCGACTTTTTTTAAATTTGGCGATTCTTTTGTAATTTTGGCGATTTTTTTCACATAAACAATTATTTTGGTTTTGGTGCATTTTTCGCGTTTTGGCGATTTTTTCGGTTTTTGGCGTTTTTTTAATTTTGGCGATTTTTTTTCATTTAGACGATTTTTTCGAATTTGGCGATTTATTTTAGTGCTAGATTTTTTTTAGTTTTGTCGATTTGGCGATTTTTTTCGATTTGGCAATTTTTTTTTAATTTTAGACGATTTTTTTCAGGTTTTAGCGTTTTTTTCATTTTGGCGATTTTATAATTTTTGGATTTTTTAGTTTTACCGTTTTTGAAAATTTCAATAGTTTAACTCTTACGGTTTCCAAGATATAGCAAGTTGCTAAAATTACATAGTCAAAATTGCATTAATTGATGGACAACCCTTTAATTTAAATTTTTTAATATTTCAATGTTAATTGTTGTAGTCTATATAAAAATACACTAATTTTACAAATTTCAAGTGTCAATATACATTTGTACATACATACATATAATTGTATGTATATTACATGGGATTTTAACATTTTTCGTCGATCTTTTTGGAGCACCCTTTAATTTTTAATTCTCATGTATTTGTTGTTGTAGTGGCTAAGGTTCGATATACTCTGTCCAAATTTCAGGTCCGTAGCTCTTACGGTTCCTGAGAAAATACCGTGTGACGGACAGACGGACAGCGTAGCCAAACAATAGGGTTCCTTTTTTCACCTTTGGTGTACGGAACCCTAATAAAAGTGGAATAGTGTATTTAATTTTTATATGAAAATTTTATACAACAAGTGTTAGACTCTTGTATTTAATATGATAATACAATCGATACAGAGATACAAGAGGTTTTGTGAATTAAGCCAATGTAATTTTGGTGCATCTTGCCAAAAGTGTAATCCAGGCTTAAGAAGAGACATTTTGGTAAATTAGTTTCAACGTAAAGGATTTTTTTTTAAATTATGTTTTAAAGCCATTCCTCCGTCTCTTTTCCTCTTTCATTATGCAATTAATAACAATAAATATGTATCATGTCTGCTAGAATGAACTCATAACAATTTTTTTCCAATCAATTCTCTCTGTTATTTACATAAAAATATTAAAGCTGATTTTTCTTCCGCACCCATAATCCAATTTTTTTTTCTACTTGTTTTTTTCTGGTTGTTTGTCCTACGATATTTGTAGGCATAGTAAATTCATTTGTTAATTTGCTGTATAAATGTCTCCATGAGTTTACATAACCACATGTCGTCAATAATATTTCCAATATGACCAAATAAACTCAAATGTTTGTGCAAAATCCATCGATACCTTCCCCCTCTCTCTTTCTCACTCTTTCCTTACTTAGAGTATCATATTGTCATTTGCATCATCGTCGTGTCATCTCCCCCCTTGGAGCTGTGCTAAACAACAGGTGGATATGCATGCTTGTAGTTAACGGTCGTTGGACTCTTTATCGTATGACATGTCTATCCAAATTGGACTCCTTACATGACATTCATTCATAAAAAAGGAGAGCAGAGCAAAAGCAAATGTTTTACTAAAATTATGATGACATTCAAACAAACAAGTGTTTTTTCCCTTCATATTTTTTTTAATAATTTTTTTTCCGCAAATTGACTTAGTTGCTTTTTATGCACTTGGGATATCTACATACATACTTATGTATGTATGTATGTATGAATGTATGTGAGTTCCAGTTGCTCGCTTTTTTGCTACAAAAAATTTTGACAGTTTTAGGAAGGATATTTGAAAAAAGTAAAATAAAAATTTGAGTTTTAACGATGATATCGTATTTCTAAACGTTGTTTCATTCATTTCATAAAACATAAAATAATTCTCGCACATCATCGCTATTGTTACTAAATACTTTAAATTATTGTTACGTATCTAGTAATTAAAAAAATATGTCAAAACTATTTTTCTAAATACATAATACGAGAAAATTTGTTTTAAATTTTCCTCCACAAAAACTACTTTATACAAACAATTGGGGTATTCAAACAATAGTTAAGATAAAATAAAGGTCATATTATAATTATGTTTTAAATTATTTATATAAATTTTTCTTCATTGTGTTTCTGCTTTCAAAAAAAAAAATTTAAATACATACTATGATGATATGACCTTTAGGACTACCATTTGAATCCCCCAAATATTTATTGGAAAAGTAATGAAGTAAATTAATCTTTCTTTTTTACATAAATTTAAAAACCAATAGATTTATACTAAATGTACATTTTGCAAAAAAAACTTTTACGTAATATATCGACCCATAACCGGCAAGGAAGCTTAAGCGACATATCTTTTTAACTTCGTTTTTTAACGAATATCGACTATTTATGATCGTACACTAACGATTTTAATCAAAACGTTAACCTTTTTTTTGGCGGTTATGGATCGATATCTCTCGCAAAAAGTATCTTTTGCAAAAATCACTTCTTATCAAAATTACCTTTAACAAAAGGTATGCTTCACAAAAGTGAATTTTGCTATAAGACTTTTTAACAAAAAATGTGGTTACAATACAACTTTTGCTAAAAGAATATTTTACAAAAAGTACCTTTTCTAAAAAGTACCTTTTAGGAAGAGTATCTTTTCTAAAGTTATTTACGAAAAGTACTTCTCAAATATATTATCTTCTCCCAGGATTCTCCTTTGCAAAAGTACCTTCTACAAAAAGTACATTTTACTGAAAGTATTTTTTACAAAACATACCTCTTACAAAAAAGACATTTTACAAAAAGTACCTTTTGCAAAAAGTACATTTTACAAAAAGTACTTTTTGCAAAAATTACGTTTTACAAAAAGTATCCTTTATAAAAAGAACCTTTTACAAAAAGTATTTTTTACAAAAAGTGCATCTTACAAATAAGACATTTTACAAAAAGTACCTTTTTACAAAAATTACATTTTACAAAAAAAACTTTTTACAAAAATTATATTTTACAAGTACCCTATATAAAAATTACCTTTTATAAAAAGTATATTTTACAAAAAGGACCTCTTACAAAAAGTACATTTGACAAAAAGTACATTTTATAATAAGTGCAATTTATAAAAATTATATTTTACAAAATGTAGCTTTTACATATAGTACCTTTTACATATAGTACCTTTTACATATAGTACCTTTTACATATAGTACCTTTTACAAAAAGTACCTCTCACAAAAAGATACATTAAACAAAAAGCACCTTTTATAAAAGTATGTTTTACAAAAAGAACTTTTAAATTACCTTTAATTTTTAAAAAAGTACGTTTTAAAAAAAGTTCCTCTTCCAAAATTACCTTCAACAAAAAGTACCCTTTAGAAAAAATACATTTTACAAAAAGTACCTCTTACAAAAAGTACCTTTTACAAAAAGGACCTTTAACAAAAACTACCTTTTACAAAAAGTACCTTTTACTTAAAGTACTTTTTGTAAAAAGTACCTTTCACAAAAAATGTTTTTTCCAAAAAAATAATTGTAAAAAAGTATAATTTGAAAAGTGATGAATTTTTCAAACTTAGCAACCAAATTTGACGATTGCTGACGGAAATTCTTTCCAAATCCTTTGAAAAAGTACCTCTAACAAAAAATTAACACATTCAAAAATTATATTTCTATTATAAAAAGTACCTTTTTTTGTTCAAAATGTACGATATTTTTCATTTACACATATACGCTAGACCAATTATTTGCATCAAACATCGAATAGCTGCATCGAAAATGTTGAATTTTGCAATGAAGTACAGAAAACAAAATTTTTTTTACAAAAACTATATTTTCGACCCGACAACAACTGCTGAAGGAAACGAAAGGCCCCGGCGAGATTCGAACTCACGATCTCCTGTTTACTAGACAGGCGCTTTAACCAACTAAGCCACGGCGCCCCACGTTTCCCATGTTAAAATTTATGTAAAATAAAACATAATGCGGTATGATGTCTTTATGAAGATACACACATGGACGTATATATGTATGTATGTATGTTCGAGTATGTACTGTATATACCCTGTGTGAAATTCCGTAACTTAAAAATTTATTTTAAGCTAACTATTTCGCAATTACTATTGGCTGACACTTGGATTATTTTTCATTGCAATCAACTGACTATGTATTTTAACATTGCCATGTCCTAGGCGGTAGTCAATTGTCGTACTCTGCATGACTTTTCGACTAATTTAAAGTTGATTTTTTTAATTCACCTGTTAGTCAGTAAATTAAAAAAAAAGGTTGCTGATGTTCGAACTACGTATCATCACACTTTATATAAGTCAACGCGCTACTACGCGTTGTGAAGTGAAGTGCGACTTTGACCCGCGCACGAAGGGTTCGTACGAACACTAGATATGTAATTCAATACGAACTTTAGCCTACACATATGT
Organism: Tachina fera; assembly: GCA_905220375.1. Taxonomy (NCBI): domain Eukaryota; kingdom Metazoa; phylum Arthropoda; class Insecta; order Diptera; family Tachinidae; genus Tachina; species Tachina fera. The sequence goes on from LR999963.1 coordinate 187,770,721, forward strand.
ATAAAATATAGTTTTGGCATTTTTTTAGTTCTGGCGTTTTTTGCGTTTTTTTTTGGTTTTTGGCGTTTTTCTTGGCACTTCTTTTCTCGTTTTTTTATTTTGGCAATTTTTTATTTCGGTTATTTTTTTTAATTTTTGAATTTTTTTTGTTCATATAAGCGATTTTGTTAGGTTTGGCGATTTTTTTAATTTTCGGCGTTTTTATATTTTGGCGATTTTTTATAGCTTTGACACTTTTTCCTCGTTTTGGCAATTTTTTTATTTTGGCGCTGTTTTTTTAATTTTGGCGATTTTTTTTAATATGCGTTTTTTTTGTTTTTTCGGTTTTTCGGTTTTTCGGTTTTTGGCGTTTTTTAATTTGGCGATTTTTTTTAATTTTGGCGATTTTTTGCATATAACTTTTTTTAGATTTGGCGGTTTCTTGCGTTTTTTTCATTTTGGCGATTTTTTCACTTGGGCGATTTTTTCGAATTAGGCGATTTATTTTATTGTTAGAATTTTTTTTAATTTTGGCTATTTTTATCGGAATATTTCAAGAGTTTTCCTCTTACGGTTTCCAAGATACGGCAAGTTGTAAAAATTACATAGTCAATAACTGATGGAACACCCTTTAATTTAAATTTTGTAGATTTTAATGTTAATTGTTGTAGTCTATATAAAAATACACTAACCTTACAAATTTAAGTGTCTATATAGTGCTGGTGGTGGTATCGTGTTTATTGCCAAATGATTATGACCAAAAAATTACTTGACACAAAGCAGTGATTATCTTGAAACGAAATTTACATAAAAGATTACACACAACAAACACGCAATAAAGGAAAAAATAAAATAAAGAAGCTCTTCAATTGAATTTTATTGTGTTTAAACTGTAGTGTAGTATATCCTGGCATTAAATGCTTGAGCATTGTATGTAGTCTATTTTAAATTCCAAAGAGAATATTTTAATTTTTGTATCATTATTGTTTCAAAACGATACTTAATATATGTACATAAATATTTTTATCTTAATATAGAAAGGCCCTAACTCATTATTTTTTTTTAAATCGAGCTTTAGGCATTTTTCGTAACATTAGAGGTTCTTCTAGCGAAATATACAAAAATCTCGAATTCGAAAAAAATAATGAGTTAGGACTTTTCTATATTATGGTAACGATATGTATGCTGTTTGTATGCTTAGGCACCTTTGATTGTAAATCATTTAAAGACGTTTTTTTTAAGCCGTTATTCAGAAAAAAATAATTTAGTTTTACAAAAAAAAAATTTGTTTTGTAAACCTTTCGTAAATCAAAATAATTTTTTTTTGAGTACAGCAGTTTAGAATTAAACACACTCACCACAGCAGGCTACAAGAACACACGACTTTAAGTGCTGTTAGCAGCATTTAGCATTAAACACATTCACCACAGCAAGCTACCGACTGCGAAATGTCAAAAATTTGAATACATATGTTTATATGAGAATGATTATTTTGAAGAGAGCAAGGCAGTCGTTGTAGTCCAATTAAACTAATTTCTATTTTTTTTTGCATTAAACACATTCACCACAGCACGCTACACGAACACACGACTTCAAATGCTGTTAGCAGCATTTTTTGGCTCGTAGCGAGCTACTTAATTATTTTGGAGACGGCAGCAGCACCATCTGCTCTTCACTCTTAAGTATAAATCAGTGTACGAAAATAAACTGTACATTATTTAATGTAATATACAAGGGGTTAGATATGACATCTTTCTACTTTGTGTATGTTTACATATACACTACGCGATTAGAATCACAATGAGTTTTCAACTCAAGTAATATGCTTTCTAAAGCACTCTGCTTGACGGTCTTTAGCATTGAAATTCAAATTGTTTTGTAGAACTATGTGTAAATACACTAAATTTTAGTGTTTTTTGTCAGAGTGTTAGTGCTTCATAAGCAAACACTGTAAAGATATGTATATCTATTCATATAACTAGGAGAGAAAACTATTGAGAGTATAAATTAAAACATCAGTGTTGCAGAATTCTGCGATGTTATCTATAATGGAACAAACCAATTTTTCTCTCATCTGTATTTGAATTATAAGATATGTATGTAATTTTAATATAATTTTGCTTCAACATTATTGTATGCTCGAATTATTCACTTTTGATAATCACGTTGGCTTTAGGATCTATATTAGTTACTCTTAACCAATAGTGCTCCATCCAACAATTATTTTTTATCATTTTTTAAATTATTGGCAACGGAAAGTACGACAACTAAACAAATCAAAAACAAAAGTTACACATTAGGCTGCTTATGGTGCAAGATACGAGTTCTGTTCTGTTCCATGCAAACAAGAAGTTTTTTTCTAGACAATGCAAAGAAAGTTTTGGAACTCCCTCCAATTTTTAATATAATTTTTAGTTATATTTTTTTTACTTCAGATACAAATGCTGCACAGTGTTATTTGTCAGAAGTCACTGCTATCGTGATTTATTTATATACATACAAGTAATGTGCATATTTATATACATATGTATATAGGAATAGAGCGCCGTAACTAAAATTACAAAAAATTTTTGATTTATTTGAACGGGCTAAAGTTTGTATCGCTTTTTTAAGCCAAATTACATGTGATAATTATTAATGAACAAATAACATCAAAGTTAGTTGCAAATATTCTGACAACACATAGTTGAACGGAACAGCCAGCCGTTTTTTTGCGTAATATTTTAAATTTGGATTAGTTTGAAGTTTTATCACTTTAAAATGATTTAGGATTCCGGCAACACTGAATAGAATACATGATTAAACCAACCCAAGAACATTGCAGACGGACGGCGCCATGCACTCTTTATACTTATCTGTTAATAATTTTAAGCCAGGATTGCCAACTTTTACACATGTAATGTAAAACCGTTCTTCTTGTATTAAGTTTGGCAATAGAGTGTGGATAGAAATTTATACCATCTTCTAACTTTTGCAAGTGCATATGTACGTAGGAAACAAAAACATATTGTTTTTGTTGTATATACCCTTCTTGGATCATAGCCGTAATTACTTAATTCAATTTTATGGATTTGCAAATTATAACCAGTGGATTCTTAACGAGTTTCACTTTATACTACATTTTATGGTTTTTAAGTAAAGAACCACTTTTTGACACGGAAAATGTCAAATTCAAATCAAAAAATATTATGGGTTTTTAATTATTTTTTTCGAAATTAAAATTCATCTTTATTTGCAAGTCTTATAAATTACGAGTAATAAGGAACAATGTCATGATATTTTACTTAAAAGTATTGCAATATTAAACCTAATAATATAAAAAATAGCACAGACTGGAGTGGAATTCATACGAAAAGCTGTCACAAATAAATATTAAAATTCAGTGGAATGTGTTATGTAATTTGGTGAAAGTTTAATAAAAAGTGAAAAGGAAATTTTTGTTGGTTTTGTTGGCTAAAGTCTCAGTTAGCCGACTGTAATGTAAAGTAACTACAACAGTAATAAACAGCTGATAGAAATTGTTATGTGAAAAGTAAAGAAAATGATTATACAGATGTAATGTGACAGATGTAACTGACACTAGTTAAGAATGCACTGCTTATAATTTTTAAATCCATAAAGTTTAATTAACTGATTACCGATAAAATCATAGAAAGTATGAATGCAAAAGAATATGAAAATTAGGATTAATTTTTGTCTTCCTTTTTACCGAACTTATCAAGAAAAATATGGGATAAAATTACTATCGTTAAGGTTGGCAGTCCTATAGTTAAAAAAAGTAGGTAAAAAGATGTGTGCAGTGGGCAGTTGCAAGCAAAATAACAGCAAAAAAATTTTTCTTCTTTTATTGTTTTTCGAAAAAAGAGATAATTTGTTTTCAAAAATTTCAACATGCAGAAAGAAATTTAAAATGATAAAGTGAAAACTAATATTATTTTTTTGACATTTTAAGTTCTAGTTCAAAAGTCGAAATTGATAATACTGAGATGTTTATAATATGTATGGCTGGCACATATATATATAAGCAAACGATTTGAAGTAATAAAGTGTTTAATATCGTTTCTGGTTATCCAGAGACGATATGCTACACGCAAAATATTTCACACTTAAAAATACGAAAAAAAAATTCGTAATACAATTTATCTGCAATAAACGAAAATTTTGTACATTTTTCGAAAATGTTAGCGCGTGCAAGGAAACAGATTTTGTAATTTTACGAGTTTCGTTATGTTACAAATATTAATTTTTACAATTATTTTCATATATGAGTATATTACCATATTTTTCATTTATTTTATTGAAATTTCCTAAAATAAACAAATTTGTTTGCTGTAATTTAGTTTTTGGTACAAAGTGATTCCTTAATCTTAATCTAATCTTGAATTATTCGGAATCAATTTTCATATGTATAAATAAAAACTGCTGTTTTGTTTTATTTTTTAGTTTTTCCCTCATTTCATTTTTTTTCTTCATTATGAAGTTTTATATTAAAAATTTTTGTAATAAAAATTAGTTTTTGATTTAATAGACAGTTTGATTTGCGAGTTTCAGTGCATAGTTTAATGTACATATGTACAGTATATATGCATGTAGTGTATGGAAAATACAGACGCTGTAATAATTCCACTAAAATTATATTTTCTCATAATTATTACAACCTTCCATTCCAAGATTTATAGATTTTTCTACAAACTTATTATTTAAATGTAAGAAAAAAATATTATGTTTGCAGATTTTTATATATTAACTATTTTATCTAAAGTTTTGTATATGACACGAAATTGTTTTTCATGATTCACGAATTTCTTTTATAATTTAAACATAATTTTTGTAAATTTACGAAAAAAAATACTTGTAAATGTACAAAATTTTGTTATTCACAGATAAACAAATACCGTTTGTGTTATCAAAGAAGGTTTTCGTAACGTAAAAATAACGAATGTTTTCGTAAGATGAACCACATTTTTCGTTTACATTAACATATATAAATTAAGACAAAAACTAAAAATTTTTTGCTTCCAAAATTTAGAGAGAAAAATTATAATATGTTCCACTGTGATGTTTACCCAATTTTTTGCGGTTGTGCATACATACATATATACATATGTGCATCATTCTTGATCAATGCTAGCCAGTAATACCAGATTTATGTTTAGCCTCCTCGCTAAATTAGTTGTCGAGTATCGCCAATATAATAAAGTATTATATAGTATATGAAAATATACATATCTTTATTTAACAAATATTGTTAAATTGTATTAAACAAAAAATGTTACATTAAAAGAAGTTAATGATAATATACAAACTATATTTACTTAAGAATATTTTTAAGTACACGTGCCAATTATTGAATCAAATTATTGTATTAGTCATTATTTTCAGTAATTTAAGTCCTTAATGGTATACGTCTTTTTATACTTCATTATCCAAAATGCTAGTTCCAATTAATAAAACGAAGTTTTTCCCTCTATGTTTCATAAAAAACAAACTTTAAATTTAGAAAACAACTCTCTTTTGCATGAATTATTTTATGTTTATTTGCCATATTTGTAACATTAATCCATATTATTACATACATACATATGTATATGCTAAAAATATCTCCAAGGAATTGAAATATTGCCAAGTAAATAGACAAAAGCCACTTCAAAATTTTCATCGTTAAAAACGAAGTCTGAACGTCGCCTTTGGTGACAAATCTCTACATCTGACAGCACTGGCGGTGAGCGCATTCTCAATTTTCTATAACAGGGAACAATGCTGTCAACTTTTAGATTTAAAAAAGCACTGCAACCAGGAAAACACTACATATAAATGTGGATGTGAGAGAACTTGTATGCCAATTTTTGCTAGTTTCTAAAACTAGCAAAAGTGCAAGGTTTTATTTCTTCCTAAAACTCAAAAATGAACTCAGTGTTTCTCAACTGCATTAAGTGTATCATTTTCCATATATTTTTGATATGAAAATTTCGCTATTCGACTCCATTTGGAATGCTGATGCCATTATAATTCTCTCTTGTCAGACAAATCACTTTTTACATTAATTAAATTAAATATTAAAGTTAGAGTTTGATATAGCGCGTATTCATTGAATCAGTCTTCTAACAATACTAATAAAAACATCTTGAAATGCACAATTTTAATTTTTAAATGACAGGCATGCTCAAAACAAAATTAATTTGAAATTTTAAGTTTAGAGCACTTAGAGCAAAAAAAAAATGAAAAACAAATTTAAAAAGCACTGAGCGCTACAAGTATCTTCATATTTCTTCGCGTTCAAAATTTCAAAAGTTGGCAACATTGCAAAGCAGGTATAATGAGTGAGGCTCACAGCCTAGCACATATACTAACAAAGGATAAGATAGTGTATGTGTGGACACAACAGTTCTTGATACATTTTACACTCAAAATTTGCTGTTAGTAAAGGGTGTGTTCGTAAATGCATCACTGCGCTGCAAATAAAAATTTAACTGATTATCAGCGAATTTGCAATACATTTTAAATAAAAGTTTGCACGTATGATTCAGAGCAGAGATGCATATTATTTTGATTTAAAAACCACTCTAAGCCTATAGTACAAGACATGTACAAAGACACATTATAACGTTAGGGGAATTTCCGGCACATAGGTTGCATTTCATTCAGCAAGCAGTAGCGCGTAAAAGCGTAAAATTTTTATAGTATTTTGGTGTCAAAATTCAAATGTAACACACATTTTTATAGGCAGCACTTGTGTGTACATACATGTGAACATCTGCTCAAACAAAAAAGTCGTTAAATAATAATACTTTCTCAACTATGTTTATTATTTTGACATAACTACGTTGTATGTAGCATATGCAGCTTCATATTGATGTCAATATTACGCCCAAGCCGCATGCGCAAGAGGTTTTTTATTTACCGATTACAACACGCTTTATTTTTCATGCGAACCTAATGATTTTTAAGTTATTTTAATATCAAACTTCAGTAAAAAATATTTTTTTTCTTAATTTGCAATAGTTTTCTACGAAACTCACGTACATACGCACGCGCATATGTATACATGCGCATATGTACATACTTAAATACATACATATTCCAAAACATGATATATACCAATTTCATGTATGTACAATTGTACATACAACATACAATGTACAAACAACATACAACATACAATGTACAAAGCATTTCCAGACGGAGGAGTAACATGTCCTAAGTATTCGGAATTTGGTTCCCGAAGAATGACAATATGTTCTTCAATAGTTCTTACCGGATGATATACTCCATCTTTCATAATAGTTTTTCTGGATGGATTTTTCCTTCCATCGAAATAAATAGATCTTAGCACCTCATTTTCCCCGGAATCACACTGGAATTTCCTCCGACATTTCTGTCTCTCACGTCTAATTTTACTGCGATCGATAATAGACGCTGTATCGTTTTCATAAACAATGCCTAAATCTTGTAATAACGCAGAAGAAACAGCAGCAGCACCACGGTCAGAAAGACCCCATCGATCACATTCACGAGCTAATGTTGGCAGAGTTTTACGCATTTGGCCATACGTGGAAATACCAGATGAAGTAGAGGGGGTGGTAATATCTTCAAATAAAGGCAAGGCTGAATTCATAGTTAGATCATCTAACAGCCTATCACCTAACTCCACGGATGTGTCTTTATCGGGTTTGTCAAATTTCTGCATTTTAGAACTGTTGGCTTCTTGTAGGGATTGTTCTTGTTTCAGTTTTCTTTTTTCCCGTTCTTGGAGCTGTTTTGTCGTTTTGTTATCAATATTTCCTATCATCATTTTTCTTGCTGTTCTTTGGTCTAGTAGAAACAATCTTTCCGTCACAGGAACTTTTTTGTTCTTTTCGCAAATGCACTTTTCGCCATTTTTACATTTGCATGAAGCAATGTCGAACAAAACTTTCGATTTATCTTTAAATTCTTCGGTTTTCTTTAAAAAACTGGGAATATTGGATCGTTGTTTGAAAGGTTTCATAAGATTTCTGTATTTACAGTGGTAGTCACGGATTCTTTCAATAATGCGTTCAGTAGATATTATAGGTATGGACGCTTTATTCCAAAGAGTTTCAAGAGAAGGGACGATAATTTTGACTACTTCTGAAAACGTAGGCTCCTTTAACTGAACTTCCAATTTCAAGTAGTTACGTGTAAATATATACTGCCGCAATATGTCACCATATGTGGGTAAAACATTTTCTTTGAATGGTACTCCAACTCCAAATAAAGGACATTTACTGTCTTTTGCACGTGTTAAAGTTGTCATTTTATTTGGTATATTACTTGCCTTAATCTGAAACAAAAAAATATAATTATAAAAGAAATATAATTATATAATTAAGAAAACGAAAAACTGAAAAATATGTGTGATTTTGGTGGTAAATCTTCGAAATTCAGTAATATTGTGGCACCTCAAGAAATCTGTTTGAAATTGTGACATTTTTTCAGGGCGTTACTGATAGCATAAATATTTAATTTTTGGCTCAAGTTCAATCATATTTTGAACGAAACACAAATTGCATAAGCATTGATTTTTGCGTAATTTTAATTTTTTTTACAATTTTTAAGGTCACCGTGGCACCTGAAGATATAATTCGATTTATTTCAAATTGTAAGGGAACAATCATTATACGGAGTAACAACTTTTGACCACCCAAGTCTTATCAAATTTCGAAAAAAACTCAAAACGCTACATTTTCGCTCCACCCTAATGTACATACATAGCTTAACACTTTAATATTTTTATATCCGCCAATAATGAATTTGTACATATGTACATATCTATGTTAAAGTTTACGCGAAACCATTTTAATTTTTTAAACTATACACTTAAGTTGGAATCTAATTTTTATAATGAAAGAAAATAATTTAAAGCAAATAACATATCGAATGTGAGTTTCACATTCGCATGTGGTTCTAAGGCAGTTTTGACGTCACCATGTAGCTATTGACTACATTCCGTCAACTAGTACCACATTTTAATGTAGAAACTCACATCTTTACACACGTGCTGCTTCTGGAAATGTGCACGACTCGGCTAAATGTTTCACATTTAGATTTTGGAACAAAAATACTATGAAAATTTAACGTCATGTAGCCACTACTACTAATTAAAAAAATTAACCAACATGCTGAAAATTCTCGTGATGGCACAGCTACATTCGTATGTAGCATTTACTAAATAAACGCTTAAGTAAAAATTGTACGAGAAAAATTTGCTGATGAAATTTTTTTACTAAATACATATTCTAAATAATTTATTATATTGAGTGCACATAAAATCATTAATATATTGTGGTTTGCTTAATAAACAAGAAACACAAGGACTTCACATAAAAATACCGTGGTAAAAATTTACCTACCTGTAAAATTTACTTTAATTTTAGTTAACAGAAACTTCTTGTACATTCAGTTATTGTAAAACTTTTTTGAGTGTACCCACATGCATTAAATATACTTTAATAATAATGTCTGTAGCATTACAAAACGAAGTGTTGATCATCATCATTTTGAGTAGGTTAACATAACTATTCTCGTTGGGCAGAAGTTAACTACAATTATAAGTACTTATAATTTTAATGTAATCGGTATACCTACATTATTAGCGCTTGTGTATGTGAGGTTGTACTTTACAGAACATTAAAGTACATTAAATAATGTTTATTTTGGAACACTGGTATAAATACATAGTTCACATTTATAAAAATTAAATGACTCTTTCGAAATGTACTTACTTATATGAGGTAAAAGTATAAAAATGAACCAATTTATGCTTCACATAAATTTTTGGATATTGTTTCTGTTAAATAATATGAAATAATTGCTCGATGTCATTCATTCAATATTTTGTATTGCACTGGCAACACTGAATTTTCTCATTGCAGCCAAAGAAATAGAAATTAGTTTAATTTGACAACAACGACAAAATCAGCACAGACAACAACCGGCCTTGCCTTGATGCCTTGCTGTCCTCAAAAGAATCACTCTCATATATAATGATGTGTATTCTATTTTTGACATTTTTTAGTCGGTATCCTGCTGTGGTGAATGTGTTTAATGCGTTAACTTAGTGAGTAAAGTTTTTCCTGATGCTGAAACACATAGCTTTAAGAATTGTTTTAATTGCATTGATATTTATGTGATAAAATCGTTGATTTGTCTCCCAACATTATGCCTATTTTTAGCTTCCTTTCGTGAAGTTTTGTTGAACAAAATTTCTTTATTTTCTTTATTTTTACTTAAAATTCACTGGTTGTATGTAGTGCTTATTTGTTTTTCTCTTTTTCTTTTGGTTTATTGACGCATTTTAAAGTTGCTGTAACCATCCACAAGCTGCTTAAATTGTTGTCTCTACATTTTCATTCATAATAAATATTGACTTTTCACACACAAAACACGAAAACCACAAATTTGTTTTCCTTACCTTTGGAAAAAAATTAAAAAAATAAAATAAAAAAAAAATAAAAAAAAAGAAAAATAAACTGAATAAGTTAAGATTTTTTCTTAGAGAAGAAAATGAAATGAACAATATCTATTCAGACAGATTATATGTATAAGAAAAAAAAACACGTAAGTTGAGGTGAGTGAGTGCGTGTATTCATAAGATTGTGGATTGAAATTGGCAAATTTATCTTGGATTAAGTAGGGATTATGGCAGCTGACATGACTTTGTTGAAATGCCATGATTAAGTTGTTTCTTCTTGCTGCTTTAAATAGCAACAACACCCTAAACACACTAAAAAATAAACAAACAAACAAATACTTTCCCCGTTGGAAAGGTTGTTAAAACGCTTATGTATGCATAATATCTATTTTATGAACAGTGGGTGCTAAATGTCCCTTACCAATAGGGAGGGGTGTTGATTACGTTTCCGTAGCTCATTCAAATTTATCATTTAATATAAAAAAATAACGCATTTAACACCTTCACAAAATCCAGCAGATTTTAATTTAAATCTTTATGAAAATCTATACTGTTTACATCAACTTTTTTTCACATTTATTAAGATTTTTTATCCAAAACAAACCCCATTAACTGAAAAATTTCTAAAACTGCAATGTAGCCAATTCAATCACCTTTTTAAGCAGGCCGTCGCTAATTCACTGATCTTTTTTTTTAGAAATATGTTGTACTACAGGGTAGTAAAAAATAAATAAAAATATTAGATTTTGATAAGATTTCCTACAAATCTACTGACAAAATAGAGTTCGTTTTGTAAGGAAAATCTATTAAATAACAGCAAGTTTTAACTCTAAATCTCGTAAGTACTAGATTTCGAGACAATCTAAATGCCCTATAAACAAAATCTATAATCTATACACGGGCAAGAAAAAAAAGTTTTCGCTCCCGAATAACGATATAGCGATTTATAGAGTAACATAGCAAAAAAAAAAAAAAAAAATACAGACGCATTGAAGTCGGTTGAAAAGGAAAAATTATGCCGTTTGATTCGTACTCATGCAGATCTCTGTTATAAAAATAGATACATATAAAAATAGATAGATACATATTAAACTATCGTTCACTTTCTCAAACAACGTCATAACTCGAAAAAAAAAATATTTGACCAGAAAACGGGTTTAAAGTTTTTAATTTACACCCAACTTAATGGAAAAAGAACATTTTATTTTTCTCCCAAGACCTGAGTAAACAAAATATTTGTATGAAATTTTTTACACAATATGAATCACGTTATGAGGATTAATTCTGCATCATTAATTAAAAGAATAAAATTTATGAGTTAGACACCTGCAAAATACCATATGAAAGAACTTTCAAGACATGAGGAATTTTTCAAATTTTTTACTGCAGCGAAACGCTAAACAGCACTGTTGGCAAGTAATTTGTTTCAGTTATTGCTTGTAAACACTCACACTTATTACACGACAGCATTTATTTTTGGTTTAGTATAATACGAGTACATGCCACTAGAATCTTATATATAAATACGTTACACATTTTTTTGTCCTACACTTTTAGGTATCTTATCGTCCACCAATATTGGTGAAACATATAAATGTTTTTGCACAATATAAATGTTTTTTCAAATTTCTTGGCTCAAAAGTAGCAAAAAGCGACTTAAATTTGCTTGAAAAAGAGACGACTTTCCTCTTTGGTTTTGTTTTGTACACCACTGCCTATAATAAATAAAGACACACTAGGTGTCAAGTGGTCTAATTTAGACCACTGGGCGATCCTAGTACATTTAAAAGCAAGACGTATGTATATTTCAAGACTGTTTACGCAGGCTTCTAATGCACATTATACCATTTCCTAATCCCCCAACCCTGTTATTAAAAAATTACGTATGAGCATTTAATACGTAATATTAAGTATACGCCATAAAAAATATTCCCTTGCGTAAATTAAATTTGTTTTTGACGCTATAAAATCGTTCGTTAGTTCCCCTCGTCACTCTTTCCCACAAACTAATCAGCTTAGCAATAAGATTTGTATAGTGTAAATTAGGACTTATTGATATTTTCGAATGAAATTTTGCAGTTGTATAGTAAATGTTTGTAATAAAAACCAAACCGAAGTCAAGTAATCGGTCGCGGAAACTAGGAAAACTAACTATTATTTTATATATTTTCAAGGCTAATGATTTCTTCAGAATAGATTCACCCGATAAAATCCTTAGATTCCACTGTTGCCTAATTTTCATTAGCTCTGTTTTAACAAAGAAGAACGAACGGAATGGCTCTAAAGGCTCAGTTAGACGACTGTAATGTAAAGTAACTGCAACAGTAGTAAGCAGCTGATCGATATTGTTATGTGAAAAAAAGTAATGACAATGGTTATAGAGATGTAATGTAACGTAACCTACTTTTCATATAAAAATATCGATCAGCTGTTTCCTACGTTGCAGTTACATTACATTAGAGTGGCCTAACTGAGCCTTAAGGCTTAAGCAGTTCGTCATGTGCTTATATACCGGTGAAATCATCAATAAAAAGCTGAAATCTACACTAAATGGCCTGAACTGTTTCGTGAGTGGAATGCATTAAAGTTATGCCACACTAACCTCATGTTATTATTACTTAAAGAAGCAAAGAAAGTTTCATTTTTTGTATGTAAATTTATCTCGCACTGTATAAACTTGTATATAAAAAAATATTACATAAAAACTACCCAAATACAAATTTGTTACTTGTAAGGAGGCAGGACTTTCTGTTTTTTTTTTAAGTTTAAGAAAATTATTTGAAAATAAAATTAATAACCATGCTGAATTTTCATGACAAGCATTATTATGGCCAAATTATACACCTTATAAACAGTATATTTTCCATTCTTGATTGCCTTTTTTTTATTCCATACAACATCATTTTCCCAAAGTCTTTTTAAGAGGGAAACATTTTTGTATCTATGTGTAAATACACACATTTATATATATGTATGTTTGTATTTATGTGTGTTTGAGTTGAAATGTTTTGCTTTATATTTTTATGCAAAGCAATTTATTATGAATTATTTTTATGACACTTAACGTAACATTGAACAAGGATACGATACAATTTAATGGCATCTGCAGTAAAGAAAATTGAACAAAATTTGACTATTCACATTTCATATTAAGCTATTATATGCAAACATATTTTTATTACAACATAAAAAATAGTGTTTTTAAGAAAATGAATTGAAAAAAAATTTAAGAAATAATGCAAAAAAATTTCAAACTATTTTTTACATGATTTTTTTTTTGTCTTTATTTGAATTTCAATATCTTTGCAGGCATTTGTTTTAAAATATCTTGGAACTGCTTACACACATCTAATAAAAGGCCACTGTTACTTAAATTCAATGACTGTAAGTTAGGGTTGAAGCCAATAGCTTTAAGCAAATGATTTCCGAAATTCTAAAATGCACAAATTTTTAATTTTTTAATAGAAAATAAGTTTTTTTTTGAAGAAGACAGGTACCTGTCCTATATTTTTAGATAGATTTATTGACCATAAATCTTTTATTTTGTACTATTAACCTCATAAACACTTTGGCAATTGCCTCATCTATGGAACAACCAGCTACGTCCAAGCTGGTAAATGGGTAGAAATTCCAGTATGGAAATTATTGAGGTAGCCCCATCACTCCCAATTGGATTTAAGCGTAAAATTAGTTTTTCGACAAACTCTTAATACCTTTGGAGGCTAACGTCATAAATAAAAAATTATGCATATAATTATGCAGACTTAATTCTCATATTGTGTAAAAGTTTCATTTAAAAATATCTTGTTTACAAAACTCTTGAGAGAAAAACTAAATTTACTTTTTCCATTAAGTTGTGTGTAAATTGAAAACTTTTAGCTCGATTTCTGGCAAACTAGTGATTTTTTGAGCTATGACGTTGTTTTAGTAAATGAATGATTTGTGTATTTTGGAGGTAAAATGTTTTCGTGCTACAGTTTTCAAAAAGGTACTTATTTGAAAAGTGTTTTGAAAAAGTACTTTTTCAGACTTTTGCTTATTTCATAGATGTTTCTTTCCAAAATGGGGCTTCCAGAGATTTTCTCAAAACCTATCTCTCTTCTAATATACATACGTATGTATGCACATTAGGGGTGGAATAGCGCACAACTTTTTTTGATTTCGATACACTAGAACCCATAATTTTGTAAAGTTTAGAAATGAATTGCATGACAATAAAAATTATAGTGGTGGGATGCGGGTAAATGTGTCCTCATCGGGGTCAAAACTAGAGAAAAACGAGGAAAAATCCTCATAAAACTTCACAACTGTCCCTGAGTTGTTCCCAGAGGGGTAAAACTTAAAACCGACCATCACTAATATTTAACTGCCAACATTTTTTATGGACTCTAACCATATATTTGCGCTCTAAAGAGGCTATCATACCAAATACTATTTTTTATATACATTTATCCCTCGATTTACACGATAATTTTTTTAAATTTTTACACGATTATTTTGGTTTTCGTGTAAACTGAGAGATTTATGTAATACCTCGATTTACACGATTTCTTATAAGTTTTACTGAATGTTTTTGTCTCTAATAGGTTTATTTTTATGTGTCTTTGAGTAAACGCTTCTGATATTTTAAAAACTAAGTTGAAATACATATATAATTTTTTAATCGTTTAACACGATTTTTCATACAAAAATTTAAAATTTCAATTTACACGACTTTCTCAGGAACGTATCTATAGTGTAAATCGAGGAATAGGTATAATTACCCCCATCGCCCTAACTAGTCTCAGGTGTCAAGTATATGACCGATCCCCAATATTTTTGTTACCCCGACATTTCTTCAGAACACACCTAGTCTTCATCTTCAATCATTAGGTTGGTTCCCATACAAAAATTTTAATTTCTAAAAAATGTTTTATTGGGAATATAAAAGCATATGATTTAAGTGAGACATATTACTCGTAAATTTTAAGTAAACTAGAATAAATTTTGGGACATTCTTAGATTTTAATTGAACTGTAGTGAATTTTAATCAGAAATAATTTTTAGTCAGTCTTAAGTTCAGTAATTTCAATTCTTATTGAATGAAATATTTTTTTAATAATTAACGTGAGTTTCTAAAGAAGAGAAAAAAAATTAAACTTAGACTTTATTAGCTGGGGGAAATACCGATATTTTTCTGTACAGCTACGCGCTTCATCAGCACCCATGTCTATTATGTCTAGCAGAGACTGTTATTAACATCAGCTATTTAAGGCGAATTTTAAATGAAATGGAATATGAGAAATGATTATTGTATATGTGTACAATTATTGATTTACCATTGATAAATACATTTATAAGTATATTTTAGAATATTTTGAGTTTTAGTTAACTTTTTTCTCTAATGCCATAATAAGTTAACTAAAAATAAAATTTTTTTTTACCCAGCTAAAAAAATATGTATGGAGCATATATGATATCCCATATATGGTTCGGATCCGAAAAATGAGGGTATATGGGCATATATGATTATATATATTCATACATTTTCATACATGGACGTGTAAATTCCCTGCAATAAAAAAAAGTAAAGTTATTTTTATGCCTATTGAGCATCAAATTAAGCTTTATTTTGAAAAAGGAAATGTCCTTAAAACGACTCTTAATTATACAAATTCATTAAGAAGTACTAACCAACAAAATATTAAACATTTTGTTCAGGGTTCTATATGGAATGAGAAATTAAAATATTTTGATGAAGCGGACCATGTTATCCCAATGGTCTTATATTACGACGATATAGAAATGGGTAATGCATTAGGAAGTCATCCTGGTAAACAATCAATTGCTGCATTTTATTATCATTTTCCGTCATTGCCCGAAAATTGCAATTCGGTAGACAATATCCATATAGCAATGTTAATGAAAACGGCCTATTTCAAAAAATTTCCACTCTCAAAAACACTTACTGAATTTGTCAAACTTTTAAGAAGTTTAGAAAAGGGAATAGAGATTAAAACACTAGATGAAACTTTTCTTGTTCACTTTGTAGTGGGACTTGTTATTGGCGATAACCTGGCTTTAAATAATCTTTTAGGATTTTCTGGATCCTTTAGCCATAATTTCTGTTGCAGAATATGTAAAATGCCTAAATCTGAAATGAATAAAGCTGTACTAGAAAACAGCAACTTGTTAAGGAATTCGACAAATTTTAATGAAGATCTACTTCAAAATAATTACAGCGCAACTGGAGTAAAAACAAATTCACCACTCAATTCTTTGAAAATGTTCCATGTCACAAAAAACTTATATTCAGATTTTATGCATGATTGCTTAGAAGGTAGTGTAAAATTCGGCTTAATTGAATCCTTAAAATATTTCATACAAAAACAAAAATTTTTTTCTATCGATGTGTTAAATTACAAAATTAATACATTTGAATACGGTTCCATAGAGGTCCGGAACAAGCCGCCAGGCAATATAACATTAGAACATTTGAAACAAAACAAACTCAACCTTTCAGCCAGAGAAACCTATTCATTATTGCGTTATTTTACACTTTTAGTAGGCGAATTCGTACCTGAAGGAGATGAAGTATGGCGGTATGTGTTAAAATTGAAAGAGTTGACAGATTTTTTATTGAAAGATTGTTTTAGCAACGCAGAACTTATAAGTTTGACTCTCATAATATCAAAACATCATCAAATGTATATGCGTTGCTTCAATACTAATTTAAAGCCAAAGCACCATAACATCACACATTACGTTACAATGATTAGAGCAATTGGCCCCTTAAAAAACCTGTGGTGTATGAGACATGAAAGCAAAAATAAAATCATTAAAGAATATAGTAAAGTCTCCTATTCTAGAGTCAATTTAGAACTATCAATAGCAAAAAAATTCTGCGTAAAATTTTCTAATCAAATGCTTTTGAAAAATGACCCGTTCAGTATCATTGAAATTCACAATATAAAAAGTGTAACCATCCAAGAATATTCCTTTAAAAAATTTTTACTTCCATTTGGTACAAAAGAAGTAGTAAATGTTACAAATTCTATAAGTTACAAAGGAACAACTTTCAAAATTGGTTTTTATGTTTTCATGATGGAGTGTGTTTATAATATTGTTGATATAATTTTATTAGATGAATCTATATTTTTGTTACTCAACGAATACCAAATAGAAAAGTTTGATTTGCATTATTATGCGCACATTATTGGGAAAAAAACAGAAAACTATATATTAAAACCAATTGAAGCGCTAGCATTTCGAAAGCCGTTTCAGCTTCACCCAATACTAAAAACACAAGAATGTTTTTTAATAAATGTTTTATAAGAAATTATTATTTGTTCATTATATTTATTTTAATAATTTTTATATTAATTTCATTTTTTTATATTGATTAAATATTAAATAAAGACATTTGAATATAAACTGAAATTTTGTTTCTTTAATATGAATAGTAGGTTAAAAAAATAGTCTTAGTTGTGCATAATGTATGAGCAACTTGTGCATAATATATGAGCAACTTGTGCATAATATATGACCAACTTGTTCATAACATATTCCTAGTTGTTCATAACATATTCTTAGTTGTTCATAACCTATTTCTAGTTGTTCATAACCTATTCCCAGTTGTGCATAATGTGTGATCAAGTTGTTCATAGCTTATTAATAGTTAGTCACAAAACATGCACAAGAAAATGTTTCATCTAAATTTAAGTTATGCACAACTAGGAATATGTTGTGAACAACTGTTCTTAGTCATTTTCCGTGAACGATTTGTGCATAAGTTATGCCCATAGCGCATAATTTCTGCACACTTTTTTCTCCGTGTGCACAGTAAGCAAAGTTCATGTTCATACACTCTTGATTCACAAAAGCGCACTGCTGTGCAATAAATTAAATTACTAATATTAAATTTTTTTAGACTTGAGAGAGAGGTTTTATTTAATGAAACATTTGTTTAGACAAATAATTCAAAACGAAGTAAAAGTCATTTCATTCATCAGAATCAATTATTTAAAAAACACATAAACCATATTCGTACATAACATTTAGCTTAAGAAATCAGACTACAAACTAATGCAATTAATTATAAAAGAAAAAATAATCCCTCTAACAATAGTTTTCAATACAGTAATATGAACTTTGTTTCTTATCTAGATTATCCTTTTGATTATTTGATTATTTGATATATTAAATGGGGCCACAATGTATAAAATCATACAAGAATGTTTTTTTTTGTAATAAAAAGTTTTTATTTTTTAAACGTTGAGGGTACGCATATAAGCTTTGCGTACCGTATGTATTTTCTAATGGATTTCCAATTCAGCAGTGATAAAATTCCAAGCTTTTTTGATTGCAAAAACGATGTTATCTGAGATATCATGTATGTATACATGCTTATATGGCTAAATATATATAATATTATATTTATATATGGATCCACATATGAAGAGCTTCATAATTAAATTTTCATATATGAGCTCATATGTTATAATACATTTCATATATTAGTCCATATATTAGTTCATATATAATAGTTTTGCCATGCATAATCCCATATATTTCCATACATGAATTCATGCATATTCATATATAGTTATATACATTCATATATTAAAAATATATCGACCATATATAATTTTTCTAGCTGGCTACTTATATGGCTTCATATATAACATCTATTTCTACATATGGATTCACATATGAAGTGCTTCATAATTAAATTTCCATATATGAGATCATATACATATTATAATACATTTCATATATTAGTCCATATATTAGTTCATATATAATAGTTTTGCCATGCATAATCCCATATATTTCCATACATGAATTCATACATATTCATATATAGTTATATACATTCATATATTAAAAATATATGGACCATATATAATTTTTTTAGCTGGGTAGTTAAATTTTTACAAAATTGTTATCAGAATCTAAGAAATTTCTTTGTAGGTCCGCATTCACACAAAATATTTACTGATTCAATGAATTTGGTTACTGAAAAAGAAATTTAGTTTTTTCTGTACGGTGGCGAATGTTAAATAAATATCCCAAGTATCGTGTGTATATTTTTTTTGGCCGATTAAATATCCATAGTCTGAGTATAAGCATACTCCGATTATAGGTATGACTGATCATGCGCTTGATGAGCATATTTAATTGGAGCGAAGTAAAGATGATAGGAACTGTTTGCGATACACAATTTGTTGTTAGCTTTTTTCTTTTGGGCTATATCTGGTTTTTTCTTAAAATTTAGGCTGTTTGCTTCAGATTCCGACATCACTGCAATATGCATTATGAAAACCATTAAGTTTACTTTTGGTAAGAAATTGTGAATCATGTTAATTAAAAATTTTATTTTAAGCTTTAGCAGCTTCAATTTTTCATTAGCATTTCTTTAGCATTTTTTCAAAACAAATTCAGCTGCAGTCTTTTTTAAATCTGGTCACACTGTTACAATGTACTAATAATTTGAATACAAAAATACAATTGCATACTCACTTCTTTTATTGTTTGTTAAATCTAAACATTTCAATGTCACAAACGAATCCTTGTTGCAAGAGCTTAGAAACTGGCATATGCCTTCATCGCCAAAACTATCACATACAGTGTTTCAAAGACAAGGCGGACAGATAGATTATGGCGACCCTTATCTAAACTATGAGCAAATAATTCCAACTGATAGGGTTCCAATTTAGTTTTGAACATACAGAAAAGGTAAATAAATCAAGCTTTAAACAAGACACGCGTAAACGCACACACACACACACACGCACACATACATATGAGTATTGTATGTAAAGACGTTAACAGTTCTTACCAAAAATTAACAAGTTCATGCCACAATTGTAGTGCTCGAGCAAGCAGTGAAGCATCTTAGAGCGATAACATGTTACATCCCAGATAGAATTGCGTGCCCATAGTCTTTGTACAATATGTCAAACGTAATGTATGCAATTCCGGTAGATTCTCCAAAATGAAATCAAGTGGAATGTGTGATCTGAAACAAAAATGAAAAAATAAAATAAAAACATACGTTTCGTATTTGGTGACATCTTTTGAAATACAAACAACCAAACCTTTATTGCCCATGGATGGCCAAAATGGTAGAAAGTGTAACTAACTCAAGTTGATTTATATACGCTGCACAAACGTCCAATATCGCCCCAACATTTTCCTGCTCGTACTCAGTTGTTGTTACATTTTCAATAAACTCTTGCAGATGTCGTTCCATGTAAATGTTAATCCAAGGCTTTCTTTTTTCTTTCTTTTTTCTTCCATTGGGGTGCTTCATTGCTGTAACAACGTTGAGGTATTCGTAGTTGGATGTTGCGTGTATGTTTTTGAAAGTGAGGATGGGGTTTGATGTGTGTATGACGTGTAAAAAAGTGTCTTCCAACGGTGTTGATAGCTTTTACGCCAAAAGAAGTCATCTTGTATAAGTGAGCTTAAAATCTTTAGAGGCAGATTTACACACAAGTTGCTGGTCCTCTTGACGTTCTATCTCTTTAAAAAGCGGATTGTCTGTCAAGAAGGTACGTACATACAATACAAATGTACATATATGTACATAAATAAGTATATATTGTGATGGTTCATTTGTTTTATTTGTCCTTACTCACCACTCCAGTCTTCTAGTAGCGAATCCAATACTAAATGTCTTAGACTTCTAATGCGTTTTGTATTGAATTGAATTTCTGTGGCATCGGGGGTTTTTTCAATGTTTTGCCTTGAATTTTGGGTAGTTTACATTTCTCTAGATTGAAGTAGGCCTTAAAAGTATTAAAATTTACTGTCAAAGGAAACTCAACATAAGTAAAAAAAGTCGATGTCCATGTTGGCAAAGTCTAATAAACACAAAAAATTTTTTTATTTATTGCAATATTTCATTTATTAATTTTGTTTATTGGAGGGAGGGTACAGTTATCGAGGTAACTCTGTTGCAAACAGATGATTATATGGAAGTTTGTTTCAATTGCCAAATCTCATAAACGGACACTCACCATCGCCGTACTTTTGGTCGGTCATTAGTGGTGTCCGCTTGTGAGAGTGGTAAACAATCTTTTATTTTAATTTTGGTTCTAAACTAAAATCTTGTTCGGTTATTAGAGGTGTCCGGCTATGGGAGGTGTCCATTAGGAGAGGAATCACTGTAATTTATAAGTAAATTTTGTAAATTGCGGTTGTGATTCGCACGGGAAGTGTTCTGTACGGGCACTACATATCGCTTATTTAATCAAAGAACGTCATAACTCAAAAAGAACCAGTTTGCCAGAAAAAGTGTTTTAAGTTGTAAATTTACACACAACTTAAAGGAAAAAGAAAATTTAAAGTAAACAAGATATTGGTATGCAAATTTTATACAACATGAAGAACGCTTAAGGATTAATTCTGCATCATTAACTAGAAAAATAAAATTTTTGTGCTATGACGTTGCTTGAGTAAATGAGCGATATGTAAAATAGGCCCCTGCAAAAGACCATTTAAAAAAACTTTCAAGACATGAGGGATTTTTCAAATGATTTGTTAAAAAAAGGAGTTATGATGTTCTTTGAGTAAATGAGCGATAGTTAATATTATACGAACTTTAGCCTATATAATCGAATATCTTATCTAAATACATTAGGTAAGATTTCAGCAGATTTTTTAATTTTTGGCGTTTTTTTAGTGTTATCACGCTTTTTTAGTTTTGGTGCTTTTTTTGTGATTTTGTCGGGTTTTTGCGTTTTTTAGTTTTGGCGTTTGTTTGTTTTAGCGTTTTTTAGTTTTGACGTTTTGTTTTCTTTTTTGCGATTTTTTCGGTTTTGGCGATTTAGTTAAGTTTGGCGCTTTTTCCATTTTGACGATTTTATAATTTAAGGATTTTTTAGTTTTAACGTTTTTGAAAATTTAAAAATTTTGCTCTTACGGTTCCCAAGATACAACAAGTTGTCAAAATTACATTTACCGTAACTCTTACGGTTCTCGAGTAAACAGCCTGTGACAGACGGACAGCGTAGCCAAAGCAATAGGATTCCTTTTCACCTTGTCCTTAAAAAAACGACTGACATAAGATAAATGAACCGGTTTTTTGCTTTAAAATAAATTAATTAAAATAAGGCGAACGGCAATATTTATAATTTATCTACTCAATCCGTAAAGAATTTTAGTTGAGAGAATAAAAAAAGTTCTATTTAAATATTAATTCATATATAAAAGTTGTTTTCATTGATAAAAATTTTTATGAAAACATTTTTTAAATATGAATTCTCATTTAAATAGAATTAATTGGTTTTACATTTTTGTTACTTATTCAGTGAAATATTGTTTCTCAAAAATGTATTGGTAAGATAAGACAAGATATAATTTAAATATATTTTTTAACATTAAAATTAACTTGATTTAAATTAATAATAAACAAATATTTATTTAAATAACAAAAAATTTGTTTCCGCCCGGGATCGAACCGGGGGCCTTCCGCGTGTTAGGCGGATGTGATAACCACTACACCACGGAAACTTCTGCAAAGTAAATGACAAGAGTAACTGGGGTCATGCACCTAAATGTGGTCCAAATATTAACGTTTAAATGTTGTTTTCTATTCTGCGAAAAAGTGATGACATATTATTGAAAAAATTCTATTTAGTGTTCGTTTTTAAAAAATAGTAAGGTATGTAGTATATACATATGTATGTTTTGAATACCCTGTTTCATTTTGCCCCATCTCAACTATTTTAATAAATATTGTTTTACTGTATACGCCACTGTTTGGCGATTGCGTCAAATTCATCATACAAAAACGTACAAAACGTGTTTCACTTCTGTAAAAAAATAAATAAATTCAGTGAAGTGCGACTTTGACCCGCGCACGAAGGATTCCGTAAGGACACTAGATATGTAATTCAATACGAACTTTAGCCAATGTAAAATATAGTTTTGGCATTTTTTCGTTTTATCGGTTTTAAGTGATTTTTTAGATTTGATGATTTTTTTGTTTTTTGAAGTTTTTTTTTAATTTTGGTGATTTTTTTTATTTCGGTGATTTTTTTTAATTTTGGCAATTTTTTTCATATAGGTGATTTTGTTTTGGTTTTGGCGATTTTTTCGGGTTTTGAGGCTATATTTTAATTTAGGCGATATTTTCATTTTTGGCATTTTTTCATTTTGGCGATTTTTTATTTTGGCGATTTTTTTAATTTTGGCGATTATTTCATATAGGTGATTTTTTTTTGGTTTTGGCGATTTTTTGGTTTTTGGGTCTTTTTTCATCTTGGCAATTTTTTTAGTTTTGACACTTTTTTCTCGTTTTAGCGATTTTTTCAGTTTTTGGGGTTTTTTAATTTTGGCGATTTTTTTCGTTTTGGCGATTTTTTTTTAATTTAGGCGATTATTTTGTTATGTCGATTTGTTCGGTTTTTTGTTTTGACGACTTTTTTCATTTAGGCGCTTTTTTTTAGTTCTGGCACTTCTTTCCTCATTTTGGCGATTTTTTTCGGTCTATGGCGTTTTTTTATTTTGGCTATTTTTTTTGTTAATTTTGGCGATTTTTTTTCATATCAACAATTACTTTAGTTTTGGCGCATTTTTCACGTTTTGGCGATTTTTTTCGGTTCTTGGAGTTTTTTTTAATTTTGGCGATTTTTTCATTTGGGCGATTTATTCGTATTTGGCGATTTATTTTAGTGTTAGACAGACGTTTCACTTTTGGTGTACGGTACCCTAAAAAAGGAAATGCCGTAAGAAAAATTCAACGGTTACGGTTAAGCAAAAACATCATCACCCAGACACTAAAATAAAATAATCAAAAACGTAGTCACCAAAAGAATTATTTCTTAATAAAAATGCAAGGAAAAGATGTGAAAAAATATCTCGTGACAGAAAAACAAAACACTTTGAATACTTAGGGGTTTTGGTACACGATTAAATCAACCCCATTCCTTAAATAAAATTTAAAACGCAACAATTTTTAAAACTTTTTGAAATAAGTAGTTAAAAATATGTATATTTCAGTATTCGTATCCGCAGTAATGAAAATAGTTCATTAGCTGAACTCTTCATCGGCATAATTCATAAATTCGAGTCACAGCTGGTAAAAACAAATCGATCCAGTTTTTCATCAATTTTTTTCTGTTCACAGGGTACAGATATTTTTTTTTACGAGTAATGCCTACGTTTTAACGTTATTTTTCTTCTTTTCTTTTTTTTTTTTTGAAGAAAAGAAATCAATATTTTAGCACTTTTCATACTAAGTTGGCTGAAAATATTTCTAAACAAAAATAATAATAAACTTAATATAGTTGGTTTCTTTCTTTAGTACAAAAATTCTTAATTTGCATGTGAAGTTAATATTATGAACTGGAGATTAAGGCCTTCGTCAAGGAATTTGTATGAAACACAAAAGCATATTTTTTTCTCTTTATTTTATATAATTTTACTTGGTGCACTTAATAAAATAAATAAATAAAAAAAATTATGTTTCCGGCCGGGATCGAACCGGGGGCCTTCCGCGTGTTAGGCGGATGTGATAACCACTACACCACGGAAACTACAAGTACCGTTAGGCTTATTGTGTCATATGAGCATTAACGCCCATTAAATAAATTAAAATAAGAAGATATGTTATTTATATACACATATAATATGTTTAAAAAAAAATTTAAAACGAGTAATATTAGATAATAAAGGACATCTATTTATAAGTTACATGCCAAAATAAAAACATTTATATGTATAAATACTTCTATAAGGTTCGTTTTGTTCAAGGCTGTCAATAAGGGGATGTAGCTCAGATGGTAGAGCGCTCGCTTAGCATGTGAGAGGTACGGGGATCGATGCCCCGCATCTCCAATTTCTGGATTTGTTATTTTATGTATATTTTTAATTTCTAGCCGAAGGTATTTTTTAACCCCCTACTAAAAAAGGGGTGTTATAAGTTTGTAGTGTGTGTCTGTCCGTGTCCACGTACAGGCCAAACGGCTGGATCGATTTTGATTTAGTTTTTTCTGTTTGAAAGGTGACTTGATCGAGAACGTTTTTAGCTATGTTCGCTCCAGCCATTTAGAAGATATCCCATCTTTTCTGTATATATTCGGGGATTTTTAAAATTTTTAATTTTTGTTATTATTAAATTAAATTTTTCAACTGAAGCATCTTTGCCTATATTAATTGCATACAATTACAGGAAGAGTAGGGTAAATTTTGTAAGACTAAAACATTAAGTCCCTGTTCAGACTTGCAATTTTTGTTGCAGCAATTCTTGAATTTATTGTTGTGATTAGTGAGTGGATTGCGGAGGGGTACGTCGACTCCGCTCTACTGGAAATAAACAAAACCCAATTTTTTTCAGTTATCCGATTTTTTCTCTAAAACGTAGTTCAGATTACTGGAATTTATTACAGTTAAGCGTACTGCTTAAAATTAGTAAAACAATAGTTTTTATGTCAAGTCTAAATTTAAAGTAAAAATTTTATTTAAAAAAGAATTATTCTTAACCAGAATATCAAGGAAATTGTATCATAATATTTATGAAATTTTCATTGGATTTGTGAAATTGTCATTAGATTTGTGAAATTTTTTTAATGAAATTGTTTCATTGGACTTATGAAACAAAATTCTTTCGGTGTACACATGCATATGTGCACATTTTGTTGTTGAAATTTTTCAAGAACTCCTCGAAAATGTCTAGCGACTTGCATTGACAATATATCTAATAGAAAACTACAATAAAGTACGTAAGAGCGAAAAGGACGAATACATTTTGCCATTTAATTTATTTTAACGCACAAAACGTGCACAATGTTTTCAGCCTTAAGTTATTTAAACGACTTCTAATAAATAAATTTGTCATTGTTTATTTTTTCACTAAAGCGAAGTAAGTTTCATGCAAAACGTAGTTGTGGG
Source organism: Tachina fera (assembly GCA_905220375.1). NCBI lineage: Eukaryota > Metazoa > Arthropoda > Insecta > Diptera > Tachinidae > Tachina > Tachina fera. The sequence goes on from LR999963.1 coordinate 187,797,011, forward strand.
CTTGCTTTTGGTTTTCGGTAATATGATATTTTCAGTAAAGCGATGATGTTTCACTAAAGCGAAGTGAATAACACTAGCTGCGTTTAAAATCAGTGCGGGGATTTGTATCGTTTTCAGTAATCCGATTTTTTTTCAGTAAAGCGTGTTTCTTGTGCTCTGCAACTCTCTGTTGATTTGAAATTTGTACTTGCTAATTTAAAGTTAATAAAAGTTAGTTGTATTTGACGTTTTTAATAATTTTATTTCTACGGTTGTATGAAAAACACAAAATATAACAAAAAGTTAATAGAATTGCTAATTTCTCAGGGAAATTTATGGTCTAATAGATTTTTTTTAATACATAATTGCAAAATTAGAGTTTCATAAAAATTGCATCAAAAAAAATTTAAAGCTTGGAGAAGGACTAAGAGCTGATAAATTTTGTAAGTATCTTCTTTATTCTAATTTATATTTTTCCATCTAAAATTTGTCAACGTCTAACGTTTTCGTTTTACAAAATTTGGCCTTTAATTTCTTTTATAAAAATTCTTAATTTTTCCTTAGACATATGTAGAGCAATTTTAGTAAAAAGACTTTTTATATGTTCAGTTAATTTTTATGCTTACCTAAGGCTCCTGATGCTGGTTCAACAATTTTGGGGTGGAATTTTATTAACTTTTTAACTCAATAATGATTTATTGAACTATTTTTTATTGTAAAGGGTGTTTTTTTTGTAGCCTAATACAAGTTTAAATCATAATAAAACAAGAAAATATATTTTTAATATCAATGAAACGGAAAAGAAAGAAAATTTCTGCGATGTGGCCGCCATGCGTAGAAGGCGCAATCTGGAACACAAATTTTCAAAAATTTTTCGCAGCATTTGCGGCCGTATTTCGTCGATAACTCTGGCGAATGTTGATTTCCAGGTGTTGAATTGTTTGTGGGTTATCGATGTGGATAAGTGATTGAACATAACCTCAAAGAAAATAATCCAATGGGGTTAAATCACACGATCTTGGTGTCCAATTAATTTGGCTGTTACTTGAAAATATTTTTTCATGTGACTTCGTCCTGTTGGAACCATATATCAGCAAGATTAATGCCACGTAATTGAGGTACGAAACAATTTCGAATCATTGCCTCGTTTCTGTACAGAATGTGAGAACTTTTCGAGTCGAAAAAATTGTTAGTATCCTGTGAAACACAGGCTGAATAAGAAAAAAAAAATCTGTTTTGATCGTTTTTGTAAGTTTATATAAATTTTTATGTGAGTAATCCTGTATCAAATAGGAAAACCAATATAATTACTTAATTTTTCTCGACGCGAGAACTTCTCACAAGTAACAGAAATGGGGCACATGTTCCTATACGGTTCACTATTTAACGTACCCATTTAACCAGAAATAGGCTTTATCGGAAATAGAATAAAACAATTATTTTGATTAAAAATTTCAATAATTTGCACGCGTTGCTCCTGGTGTAAGTCCATTCATAACATAGTGTTAACGCCTGATGATTTTATATATATATCGTAATATAACGCCACCAGAGCAGCTGTTATTTTTTCATTGATATCAACATAAAGGGGTAGATGTTGATGATTTTATATCATGATGAATCAAACAAATATTTGCAAAATGCTTGCCAAAAATATCTAACTTGCGTGTTGTTTGGTCACAAATAATTGTTGTGCCGCTTTTTTCAAACGAAAACGTTAAATACACAGTGACACATAGAATGACAATTGATATCAAGATTAATTCATCAGGACGTGAGCTCTGATGATTATATCATAACACTGCCATAATATTAATATATTGAGCCTATATGTTATAAATTTTCAACATGATATCAATTTGACATTCATTATGCTATAAATTCATCATCATTACACTATGTAATGAAATTTCCAAGAAAACTAAACAAAAAGCAACTATCAGCTGTTAAATGGGTGCTCAAATAAAGCAGGGATGCCAACTTGTTGACACACTCTAAAAAACACGCTTTACATTATACATTTTTGTTGTTCCGCTTTAACTTTCATTTGGCGTCAAAAGTATTTTGCCAAAAAGAAAAAGGAAAATAAATTAATATTGTTAGATTAAGATTTACTAAAAGTTAGGAAAAAAAAATTATTTTTCATAATTATCCTTTCATATATTATTGACCCATTTCAAAATTTGAGCAGGGCATAAATAATAAAAATAATTAAATAAAACGGCAAAAGACATTCAGGCATTCTTTTTATGAAATTAAACTGAGTTGAGCGTACAATTAATTTTGTTTAAAAAATGTTGACTCAACAAAAAGATTTTCCAATTACAGCGAATAAATAATTATAATAAAATTAATGGCAGTTTTGTTTATATCTTCTTCTTTTAGCCTTTTAAATTAAAAGAGTTTCTTTTACTCTCGATTATTTAAATAAATTGAGACGTTTTTGAAAAAAATTACATATACATCTATACATACATATATATGTATCTATGTAAGTACAGGGTGGCCCAGAAAGACCGAAGTGGTGTGAATTCCTTATAACTTTTTATTTAAGACATATTTTTTTAATTTTTTGTTTTTTAAATACAGTAAATTTATAGGGAATATTTTTAGATTAGTTATTAAAAATTGTATCCCGCAAGTGGTGGCCATTTTCTGCTTCGCACAAATGTGCTCTTTCCATTTCCATTATTCATAACTTATTTATGAGTGACGAAGCCCATTTCCAATTAAATGGGTTTGTTAACAAGCAAAACTTTAGGATATGGGCTAAGGAAAACCCGAGAGTACTTCATCAACGACAATTACACCCAGTTAAGTGTACTGTTTGGTGCGGTGTTTCTTCAGAAAGGATCATTGGTCCATATTTTTTGGAAAATGAAAGAGATGTCGCCATTTCCATCAATGGTGATCGATATCGGGCCATGTTGGAAAATTTTGTAAGGCCAGCCGTGGAATACCATCCGCAAATATGGTTCCAACAGGATGGAGCCACAGCGCACACTCCGATGGCCACAATGGCTATTTTACGCGACATCTTTGGGGAAAGAATAAATTCGCGTAGAAGCAATTTTAATTGGCCTCCGCGTTCCCCGGATTTAACCGCTCCAGACTGTTTCCTTTGGATTTATTTAAAAGGGAAAGTTTATGTTAATAAGCCTAGGACTATTGAGGAATTAAAAACCAATATTCCAGACGAAATTAACAACATAACACCGGAAGTTTTGCGAAAGGTCATGGAAAATGTGTTGAAAAGAGATCATTTGTGCGAAGCAGAAAATGGCCTCCACTTGCGGGATATCATTTTTAACAACTAATCTAAAAATATTCCCTATAAATTTACTGTATTTAAAAAACAAAAAATTAAAAAAATATATCTTAAATAAAAAGTTATAAGGAATTTACACCACTTCGGTCTTTCTGGGCCACCCTGTATATATAAACATAAACAATAGTGTAAAAAAAATCAACCAGACCTAAGTGATAAAATTAAAGTTGTGGCGCAAGCAGGCATCTTTCTTAACGTTGTTATAAATCAAAAATGTATTCGTTAAACCATAAAAGATTTATGTGGTGCTAAATATAAAACTTTTATCATCATATCACTTGGCATTTTTTATTTATTTTTTTTTGGGAAATTTTTCTCCTGACTTTTTTATATTTTGTATTTTTTCAAGAGTTTATCGTTGTAGTTGTTTTGATTTTTTTAAGTGGAAAAGAGCAGACCTTTAATATTTACATTACGAAACAAAGAAGTTAGTCATTATAAATGGATACAATTTAAAGGAATTTAATTAAAATGTAATATTCAAATAATAATATTCCCTCCCTCCTCGACCAGCAATAAATACATATCTCAGCAATAATGTGGGCAGAAATAAGCAGCAATATTGCTTATTGCTGAGTTTATGTCAACTAATAATTTAAAAAAATAACCAATCGATTGAAGGTGTATAGTCAGTCCCTCAGGCAGGGAAACTGTTCATAAAGGTTTAACAAATTTAAAAAATCCTCAACATTATCATATCCACTTAAGCCGCGTTATAATTACTTTGTATTTATACTTGTCAAAAATTCAAATAATACGTATAAGTGTGATAGTCTGAATGCAAAATGTCATCAAAGTGGCAAATAATACGATACAAATTTTGACATCCCATAAGACTTTTTCGATTTGGGAAAATGTTTTAAACGATAATACTTTTCAATAAAGCAGGGTTGCATTTTCACACAAACCAAATTTCCAAGTCAGCTGTTGCGCCGCCGATGGCGTGTCGTCATTGATGTAATATTTTGTCAAATGTATAACGGCTCAAAATTTTGAATAAGTAATTCGTATGGAAGTTTATTTCGTTGACGTAATTTTTTAACGTTTTTCTAATATCTTTTCTTAAAATTTTTCTCTTATTTACATAGAATATTTTTAACTGCTGAATTTTTTTGAAATGCCGGCACGTCCCCGTCTACATAAAACCGCTTTGCCGCCGCAAATCAATGAATAGCACAGACATTTTCACTGAACAGCTGTTATGTTTTCTGCTTGTGTTACACATTTTATTTGAAGCGTGATGGTCTGAACATAATATGTGATTTTACGTTGGATTTTTTGACAGTCGCAACGAATGTATTTAGATTTTTGTATCGTAAAATGTGATGAAAGTATTAATACTTGTATAATAGTCTGGACGGGGCTTACTAAACAGATACAGTCGAATCCGCTTTAGCGCAACACGCTTTACTGAAATAAAATCGGATTACTGAAAGCGATACAAATCCCTGCACTTATTTTAAGCGCAGCTAGTCTTATTCACTTCACTATAGCGAAACATCATCGCTTTACTGAAAATATTCTATTACTGAAAACCAAAAGCAAGCCCACAACTACATTTTGTATAAAACTAAAGGTGGAGGTACATACCACGCGTAACGCGGCAACGCTTCTCTGGCTTGTTAAACGTTTAATGGTAGAATTAGTCGATTCTTCGCTTTAGTGAAAAAATAAGCAATGACAAATTTGTTTATTAGAAATCGTTTAAATAACTTAAGGCTGAAAAATTGTGCATGTTTTGTTCGTTAAAATAAATTAAATGGCAAAATGTTTTTGTTCTTTTCGCTCTTACGTACTTTATTGTATTTTTCTATTATATTGTACTGATTTTAAGCAGTATGCTTATGCTTGCGCGTTATGCTTTCTATGCATCTGTCAAAAAAGTAGAATTAATGTAATAGTATGTGACAAGTTACATTGCAAAAAGCGCAGAATGCGTGGGCGCGTTCAAAGCAAAAAGTAAGTCTACTTTCTACTTTTGTATGCGTTACAAGCACGATGAAAGAAACTCAGCTGTTCTTAAAAATTAAAGATGTGAAATAATACTTTATTTCTTACGTTATCGTTAAATATTATTTTGCTGTGGATAATTTTTTTCTTTTTTTCAATAAAAAAAAATTTCTTAGTAAAAAAACAAAAATAAAACGGCGCATGAAAAGCAGTGCATGTATCGCAATGCGAACAAAGTATAGAATGAAACTAGAGGATGAAACGTGTGTAAAGCATAACGCGCAAAAAGTAAGCTATGGACCTCTACCTTAACTGTAACCAATTTCAATAATCCGAACTACGTTTTAGAGAAATAATCGGATAACTGAATAAAAGTTGGGTTTTGGATATTTCCAGTAAAGCGGAGTCGACTGTAGATATTTATATACTCGTATATGTTATTTATGGCTGGTGTTATTTAATTTCTCTCCTTCATAATCATACAACTTTTGGGGAAATGCAGCTTTAATATAATGAGTGAGCAGTTATTATTTATTTGCATTATCTCAAAAGTTATTTGACTTTGTAGTCCTAGGAATGCAGTTAAAAAAATTTGTTACTTGATATTGTAAATAAATTTCGTTTAGGCTTGTGTCATTCATGAATGAATTACTTCAACTGAATGATTCCTTAAAGCGTTGGTCGGCGAAATAAGGGCGCTGCGCCTTTTAATATTCTCTTCTATTACGTATGTGAACACGCGCATTGATGAGAAAGAAACAACATTAATCAGTCTATCTTAAACATTCAAGCAGACAAGTCGTGTGTATCGCATACTGTTAAGAATCAGCGTTGCCATAATAAAAAAATATGTGTGATGATAATTTACTAAAAAAAATTTATTTTCAGAAAATTATTTTGACAAACCAGAATGTTTTATTTGACAACGTGTGTTGTCACGCATGAAAAAGCATGACTTGCAAAGGAATTTTCAAGCATATATTTAAATTATTTTAAGAAAATTTCCCACAAAAACATCTTTTTACTAACCATTGCATTGAGGCAGCTTTAAGAAAAGATGCCTTTCTTTATAAACATACTTGAGATGTTTCTTCTGACCATAATAAAATAAATTTTGTCCTTGTAGATTTAAAATTTCAAATTAGGAAAATGAGACGCAATCTGACTGGCAAAACCGGATCTTGGTGAGAGTATAACACACACTTAATTGTAAAATACCATTGTATAGGTTGCCGACCACGGCCTTAAAGTGAAAGAATGAAATGTTTCTATATTTTCTCTATATTTCTTGCATCTTTCGGTTTCATTTTTTTGTTTACTTTTATATTCCTATATAAATTTTATATTTCTGTTGATATACTATGGATTTGCGTCGAGAAAATGTAATTTAAAATTAATATTAAAAATGTTTTTTGTTTTTCAAATAACAATTCACGTAAATTGAAATACTTTCAAAAGAGATACATTGACAATTCATTCAGAAAAGTGTGTGACATTCAGAAAGGTGAAAGAAAAGAAAGAATTACTTCACCTAACCTTGCTGAAATAGAATGAAAGATTCACACAAATGAAAGGTTTTGCCCAATACTAATTTCGTTGTATCAGAAACAAAATAGAGATCTTAAGAAATCAGGGATTTGCGAGTCTTATAAAGAAATTTTTGTACCTGGCTTAAAAACAAAGTCGCAATATTCACGTATTTTACTACATTTAATAAATATTATTTTTTTTAATTTCTTATAAGTAATATTTGTATCATGAAACAATCATTTCAAAGTTCTGCAAGTGATTATTACTTAAAAAAAAAACAAACTACAATAATATTGAAAAACCTTTTAACATATGAAGAAATTTTCCCAACTCTGCTCCCGACCCAAAAATTAAATCCAATCCCACTTAACACAAATACAATGCAAACGGCTTCATGTATTAAAACTCCCCCCGCACCAACCACCCATTACGTTTATTTTAAAAATATTTTTTGTTTTCAAATAATGTTTTCCAAAATCAACACTCAAGCATACGAGATGTACATATGTACATGCATACATAGTCGTACATAAAAAAACAATACTCCAAGTCCTAAATAAACAAAAAAACATTAAAATTTGTACTAAAAAAAAAAGATGTGTGCAGACAGAAAAACAAATTGATTTTAATTGAAAAATAGCATAAATATGCGAAATATGCTCGAGTGTAGTAAAAATGAAGACAAAAGTAAAAGAAAACAATTTCGAATTGTGTTTACTTGTCTCTGATATTTAAAATAATTATTTTCTATATAAATTTTAAGAATTTTTTTCTCAAAAAAATATAATATATTCTTATTAATTGTTTAAAAATTCTTCGGCAATATGTCAACAAAATGTTTGCCATTAAAAATGAAGAAAAGTTTGTTTTTTAAATATATAAATTGTTCCCTTAAAAAAAATAAATATATAAATGAATAAAATGTAACCTTAAAATCCCTACAGTTATTTCATTATCTTTTGTCGTTACCTTCTTAAAGAAAGAATACTAAAGTTAACACTCAAAAATACTACTTGGTGATTTGCTTCAATAAAAATCAAGCCATATTCAATTCGCTTTAAAAAATTTATACTTGTAATGTCCAAAAAAAAAATTGTACTGAAAAATGTGTCTCATGACAGGTATAAACTTAGCAATTTGCTTATGCAACCTCGTGGATTGTATTGTTAGTCGCATTCAAAGTTTCAAAAATATCAAAATATTTTGATTTTTATTGGTTTTCATTGATGGTTTCATTCTAAACTGATTGCAGTGTGTGAGTCAAAATATGCAATATGTAAGATGAACGTGTTGCGTAAGCACATTGCAAAGTGTGTACCTACCATCAAGGATATTTCAATTAGAAAGGGACGAAAATAACCACTTGGGCAGTTGAGAGCCATCTGATATAAATTCTCTCTTTTAATAAAAATCACAATAGCCCAATTCACAAATTTTGTGCAAATGGGGTTAAATCTGCCGCCGATAGATTTAACCCCTTCAGCCGCCGCCGAAAAAAATTGCTCGGCTTGCTTCTCTGATACTATACCGTTTTGCACATGCTACGATGCAAGACTATTTGAACAAGACTGTGACTTGGGCTAATATTTATTTTATAACAAAATTCCATCGTATTCTATTACTATATACATACATATGTATATAGTACATACATACATATGTCACGTTTTCTTATGAGTTCGGATATTAAAACACATGCTACACCTGTTTAAATTGCACTCTGGCTCTCAAGAGAAATAGTTTGGCGACCACTGCTGCACAGATTTCGTACTATGTGTTGATGTATGTTCGCCAAATTGTACTTTCATCATCCTAGAAACTTAAATACCCAGAAAGCGCACAAATAGAATACGAAACACATTATGCAGGTAGTTTTCTTTTAACAAAAAGTCTTGTAATAAAATATATATTAACTCACTTCCTGTAAAAATAAATACTGCGTAAGAACGTATCCAAAGAAGAAAAATTACGTAAAATACCGAAAAAAAGTAAATTTGGTAAAAAATACTCACGATGCTGGCGATGTAGATTCCAGACAATCTCTCTTATCTTCTTCGAAAGTTATCGAAATAATGGATGTTCAAAAACCGTGCTTTAATAATCCAAAAATATTGCTAGCATTGTATCTCTATACCAACTAAGCTGAATTATTTCATATTTTGCGTTTTACGTAATATTACAAAGTTGTCAAGTGTTTATATTCAAACATCCTATTGCAAATATTGCATGTTATGCTACCTATTTATTACTAAAGAATTTTTCTGTCTTGTGGCACGAAAAGGAACAGTTTTAGGGAAATGGAAAATGTTTTTTAATTAATTTTGTAGCTATGACTATTCTTTAGCGATATATTTTATAATATCTCCATTCAATAATTCACTAATAAGAACTCGTTACACGCTGTGCTGAGAGCAAAATAAGCAACAAATCATAAAGCTTCGTAAGACTAATGAGTGCCCATGTTATAATTATATTTTTATATCCAAATTAAAAAAAAATATATAAAAAAACTCTTGAATAAATTTATTCTTAAAATATAAAATATGTGTAATTAAAGAGTAAAAAATAATATTTTTATTTAGTTAATTTCAATTATTATTTTTCGAACTTCATTTGTTTCTATATTTATGATTTAAACGGGCTGAATTTCGTACCGCTTTTTAAGCCAAATTACATGTGATAATTATTAATGAACAAATAACATAAAAGTTAGTTGTAAATATTCTTATTTAGTTTTTAGTTTTATGTAGTTACATATATATGTATACAAAAAGGTTAAACTTTTCCAGCTCTGGAGTTATTTTATAAATTTTAAATTTTTTATATCAAACTTTTTTCCTCTAAAACATAAAATATATTAAATTTATAAGCAAAATTAAAAAATTAATTTGACCTAGTTACTTTTATATACCAAAAAAAATTTAAATTTTCCTACCCTGGACTCATCCTTTTCTAGATTTTTGTGTTGTTTTGTTATACCAAATCTAGTGCTTTTAAAAATATTAAATGTGTTTAAAAGGACATTTATTTTAGCAGATTACTTTTATATATCAAAAAAATAAATAAATCTTCCAACCCTGGAATTGTTTTCTATTTATTTTTTTATACCCATTTAATTCTAAAATATAAAATGAGCTTATTTTACAAAAAAAAGCATGAATTAGTTATAGCTCGTTACTTTTATATGACAAAATAAAGTTTAAACTTTCCAGCTCTGAAATAGTCTTTGCGATTTTGCTGATTTTTAATACAATCTATTTCGGACAATTTGTGGCACACCAGTCCAAGATCCGAGTTGCTTCTTCGTCTTCCCTATTCAATCCTATATACATAATTATATACACATATATGTACAGTGAAATCTCTAATAACCGGAAACTCACCATCGCCGTACTTTCGTCTGGTTATTAGAGGTGTGCGCTTATGATAGTTGTACACATTCATCTATTTAAATTTTGGTTCTACAAAACTTGTCCGGTTATTACAGGTGTCCTGTTATGGGAGGTGTCCGTTAGAAGAGGTTTCACTGTATATTATAAAATAGCTTTGAAGTTTCCAACATAATGGAAATGCACTATTTGTGATACGTTGCAAGCAAATCCGTAAAACATTTATTTTTGTATATTTTATCTCGCTAATATGAACTAATAAAAATATTGTCTTCTTAAGAAAATTAACATTAATTAATAAAAACATTTTCATTTCAAGTGAAAAAGCAATTGCAAATACTAAGGTATAAAGCCAGCATTTTAAACATTAAAGCTGTTTGTTATATTGAATTTATTTCAGTTATCGATTGCGATATTTTCTTTAACCACTTGTTTAACGGAGAAATGGTCAGGCGTCTATAAATAATTTAAACAAATTCGTTTGACATATTCAATACTTAAGGCTTCATTAGTCTTTACTTTCTGTTGCTGTTCTGTGCCGTTCTTTTCCGTATAAAATATTTTGCAATTACTTTTTCTGTGAAAAAAAATCACCTGGCAACCTATGGAATTGATTACACTTGTACAAAAAGTATCACAACACACTAATGCATACACACTTTTGGCTGTCACTTAACGTTGAATTCTATTTTCTACAGATCTGTCCGCAACAGATCAGATCGAAAAAGGAAAAACTAACCACACATACAGATTATCAACTAAACAGAAACAAAACAGCTGATTCAGAACAGAACAGCACGTACAAACTAATTCTGCCTTTAGAGCCATTCAACTTTGGTTGCTATTACCAGAGTTTATACAACACATTTGCTATTCATACTGAGGAATTTATTTAAAAAAATAATTTATGGTTGTTGCTGGCTTAAGTTGTTGATTTAAGTACATGCCAGTTCAAACAAATTATTGAAGACTATAAACCTAGAAACATAGAGAGATTCAAGTGTGCTGAAATTATAGGCCTATTACAATGACCTTTGACGTACATATATCGTAATCGTTCTTCTGAGGTTTCAGCAGTAAGTTTCAGATTTTAGTTTATTTCCTTAAATCTTCTTTTTAACCGACTTAAAAAAAAGCAGGAGGTTTACAATTCGTCCCTATTTTTTTAGGTGTGTATCTTTAGACCGATTGTAAATTTTTTTTGTTGTCTGAGAGGGTATAACTTCCCATTGGTCTCATTATAAAAAAAAGCGAGCGGGCACCCACAATTTTTTATATATAATTTTATGATATTATATTTATTTGATTGCTGCGAAGCCTATAAAATACCATTGGTTCTTTTAATTACAAAATTTGAAAGTTAATAAAATGGGCGGAGTTACGCCCATTAAAAGTTATTATAATGTTTCAGGCGTTTTTACTTAACCGATTTTTACGAAACTTACCACACACCTTGAGCTCTAAATTAGACACAATCCTTCTTTTAAAAAATGGGCGGAGTCACGCTCAATAAAACTTAATTTTTTATTTCACGTACTTTTTATCTTCTTCTATCAGATCTTTGCATTGAATTCGGTTTTTTATGGCAAAAAGAATTATGTATAAATATTTACTATTATTATTATTTTTTACTTTTTACTAACATTTCACCTGTGAGTGTATTAAAGATTTTTGAAAAATCAAGAATAACATTAGCTCAAGTATCCTTTTTTCCATCCTCCTTATCCTCTTCAGTTGCTCCTTTTAATATTCTTCTGTTTTTTTTTGTTTTAATGGCAATACATTTGATTGTTGAGTACGAAAGAAGAAAAAAATTAACAGAAAAAGTAAAAGCTGCTTCGGTAAGCACTTGCTAAACAAAAGTTTTTTAGTGCTTATTTTTCCCCTGCTTCTTATTTTTTCTTTGCACTTTCAGTTTTGTTTTTGTTAGTAGCACACTTTGCTGTTATTGTTGTTGTTGTTGTAGTTTTTCTAATGTTATGCCACGGTGTAGTGTGTTTGTTTTTCCTAAAACTTTTCCTTCACTGCTGGCAGCTGCTGAAGCATCACTTTGAGTTGCGGGTGGCAGGGCAATGAAAAAATAGAATACAAAAACAATAATAGAAAAGACAAACTCTATTTGAGAGAAGCTACATACCAACACATATACTCGTATACATTTGTGTTGATGTTGTTATTTTTATATTTCATTTTGTTGTTTTTCTTTGCTAATGGTTTTAAGAGGGTTAAACGCAATCGCCAAAATCTAATTACATTAATATAAATTTGTTTTGATGACCAAAACAAAAATTATAATAAAAAGAAAAAAAGAAAATTTGCTGGCTGGCTTTTGGCTCATCCTGCAATTAAAAAGGTCAAAGATTAATTGGAAATTGTTTAGAAATAAATAGAGTTTTATATATTATAGACCTTTTACTTTGTACTAAATATTTATGAAAAGTAAAAGAAATCAAATTTTAAAATCAATTTTAATTATAGAAGCCATTTTGTGTTTAAAACAAGTCCGATTAATTTTTGGGCCATTTTAGGCATAACGTTTCCGTGGTGTAGTGGTTATCACATCCGCCTAACACGCGGAAGGCCCCCGGTTCGATCCCGGGCGGAAACAATAATTTTTTTTTGCACAATTAGAACAAGCATAAAACGTTTCTATCAAAGTGGACATTGCAAACAAAAGTCATGCTTCTTGGATATTGGAAGAAAACCAAATTTTCGCTTGTAGATCTGGTGCTTTGGAGACTGCGCGACGCAAAGAAGGGTGTTGTATGTATCAGCCTATGTACATAAGTGTGTGTTCCTTTGCGGCACTATATAAACCGAACGCTTGGATAGACTTTGATCATTCTTACATCAATCGATTTGTCTTAATCCTGGGAGTGTCACTCACTCTTGTCAGTTTAGGGGATTTGTCCCCAAATTAGGGATTTTTTTCGCGATTGGGAATGAAAATTTCATGTTGGGAATCTAAGGATTTATTGGGCTTTATAACCAAATTTTGGGGGATTTTTCGGGAATTTTTTTATAACTGGATCTTAACAAGAATGATTTTTGAGCTAAGAAATGTGTGTCTGGCAAGTCTAAAAATATGTGCTACTATTAGAGATGATCGCAACTTTGATTTGTTAATAATCTGGCTCCTTGTGAATGTGAGTGATTTCTAAATCGCTGTTCTTTTAAACTGTGACTGTGATGACAGTTTTGAGAAAATTTAACAAGAAGAGCAGCAGTGAAATTAAACAGTGACTGTGATCAGTGCTGCCTGAAAAATTGTACCTCTTGTCCCCAATTTAGAAAGTCATGTCTCCAAAAAATCCCCATTTCAAGAGAAAAATCCTAATTTTTGTCCCCAAATATATTTTGACAATATTGTTGTTTGATATCATTTTAAAATTATGCTGTTACTCATTCCAGTGCTCCAAAACTCTTTGCACAGCTCTTTCAAGAGATAGCCATATACGGCCCTATCCATAAGAAAAACTCGCATACAGTTAGTATGAACATGGTCTTAACGAATTTTGCAATACAACTGTACATTAAAAATAAAGGCAGAATGTAGTTTCAACTCACTTTTAATCGTGGTTTTTAATATAAAATTTTTGGCAAAACTCATTCAGACCATGTTTAATTTTGCCACTTATGCTAACTTCATGCTACTTTTTCAATGTTTGACATTTGTACAAGTTTTAAAAATTTATTTGAGTCCACACTTAAATTAATTAAATCGAATATTTGTTTGTACTTAAGCGTTCGCAACGGAGAGTGAAAATAACAAGAAATTATACAGAATTGGGAATTGATTTTGCTATTTTTGAGAGACATAAGTTCAGTGAATGGCAAACGCAACCAATTTGATGAAACTATTTAATTTTTTTTAAAGTATAAAGAAATTTTTTTGAACCGCACATATTGCTTGCACTATCTCTTCCAATGGCAGTTATGTTACTTAAACTTATTAAACACATAGACCACAATAGGCTACATGGCTACATGACTACAAGTCCCGCCGCCAAAAAATGTTGCCTGGTAGCCAGGCCGTTAATTATTTTTAAAACGGCAGAAACAACATAAGAACATGATATTCAGGTATAAATATATACTTCAGTGCTACCGCTTTCAAATATTTCACCTTTTTCTTAATAAAAAACATAAAAACAAATCAAGTTTTTTTTTTATATTTTTATTGTTAATTTTACTGTTTACAGGCTTAGGAATTTCTTTAATACAATTAGTAGTGTTTATCTAAGTTGCGATTTTTTTTCGTTTTTACCAAACTTCTTTTATTTTTAATGCCTTTGGCGATATATGATCCATTTAAAGGCTTGTTTCCGATTTTGCAACTTCTCGCGAATTTTTGCAATCTGTTTTGCAGTATTTTTTAACAACAGTAAAATTTATTATCATCTTGCTGTTAGTAAGTTTTTGCGAATTTTTGCCAATTTTGCAATTTTCATCTAATATTTTGTATTTCTAACATTTTTGGAGATTTTTGATCAAAATTGCTTACAATTTTTTAAGTACGCGTAAAAGTGGCTTTTTGCATGTTTTTAGCTTCCTAAAAGTTTTGCCGGTTTTTAAACAACATGAGACTTTCTAACAATCCCGCTGTTAATAAGTTTTTTTTGCAAATGTTCGTAATTTTCGCGATTTTTGCCGAATTGTTTGCATTCCTTACAGTTTTATTGATTTTGAATCAATATTATGGATTGAGTAAAATTTTGCAAATTATCGTTGTTTTGGCTTTATAAAAATATAATTACTTATTTTAATTAACATTAAAACTTTTTAAGTTTCTTTTTTATGTTGCAATTAAGAATTTGTTGTTGCCAACACTGTTTTTGATTTGTAGCCTTGTAACCTTGAGCCTATTGCCTTGTTGCCGTCGAAATAATCCTCCTCATATAAACATATACATATATGCTATCCTTAACATTTTGTAGTCGGTAGCTTGCTGTGTTGAATGTGTTTAATGTTTTAAACTTAAAACTCGGTACAGCTGCGAAGACGGTTTTGCATATGTAAATATTAATTTTTGTGCTATTAACCATGATGAAATATGATATTACCATCTTCATTAAATAGAATGATTGTCAACATCCACGATTAATTTTTATCCTGATACATGCTAATCAAAGTCATTGAGTGCTAATACTATTTTAAAATAATCTGTAAAATTATAAGAAAACCCATAAAACGTAAATGTTGTATTAAGATAAAATATAAGAAAAAGTGATGTTATGGCTTAAAATTAAAAGTCCTCAAATCCCTCCCCACGAAATGCTGTCCCCAAATGTGAGGCGATATCCCCATTTTGGGGACAAATCCCCTAATCTGGTGGCACTGACTATGATCACGATTTAACATATTTCAGCTCTTCTGCTTTAAAAGTATTTATTAGTATTGGTGTCTTGATAAATACTAATAATAAGAGCGACAACAACAAACAATAAGCAATTAACCCCGTCCAAATATTGAGAATTGTCGTATAAGACGCAGAGAGACAATAAAATTGTACAATGTAAATATGAAAATGTAAGCTGCTCATAGTTGCCAGAAAAGACGATTTGATACGATTTGACGATTTTTTCTTGACAAAAGCTGATGGTATAAAAAAAATTAATGTGGTAGTTTTATTTACTGTAAAATAAGCGTACAAGAACAATCACAGTTTGTAGGAAAGAACTATATTTTCAAAACCTGTTCCTTGATAAATTCAGACACAGTTGTGATTTGTGATTTTTCAATCGCTGTGAAAAAGTAACAGGTTTCGAAATATCGCTCAACTCTAGATTGCATAAAAAGAGAAAAGGCCACATTGTAAAATTTATGTTAGAGATGAATATGTTTAAATTGGAATATAATTGAAAGATTGTAAAGATATTTCTAATCCTTAACTTAAATTGATACTTCTTCAAATTCAATTTAATTCATCGCTCTTTTAAAAGAAAAAAAAATAACTAAGTAAAGAATAAAAAATGTTCGCATATCTACAATAAATAACTGCCGCCAGGAAATGACCGGGATACGGCAAAACATACACATTTGCTTTGGTCATTTACCACTAAGCAAAACAGTTAAATGTTTGTAATTTATTTAACCGCAAAACATTTCATTCATTTCATTATTGTTGTTGGAAAATTTGTTAAAGCATTAACAAAATGTTAACTTTCGCATTTTTATTCAAGCGTATAAAATAGCGATTAGCCTCGAACAAGTTAAAGATAAAGGCCATAACCATCTTTTATGTTTATAATCAACTAAATATTTTATAAACAATCAGAGAGTGAAATAAAATAACAGCAACCGCAAAACCAAAAATCTAATAATTTCAAGGCAAATAATAAACTCGCTTTACAAATAATCCCACAATTTGTAAGACAAACTGCATAATAACCAAGTTTAGAGCAATAAAACCCGATAATAATAAAGATAGACCCTTTTGGGTTGCACACGCTAGAACTACACCAAAAGAGACCAGCCAGCAAGCTGACTGTTAACTCAAAAGAAAAGAAAAAAATGTAAATAAAAAATGAAAAACAAATAAAACAATGATTACGCTGATAATGATACAAAACATGTTCCAGCATATAAAATGCCAGTTAAAAAATGAAAGCCCTTTTTATTTTTATTAGCCTTTAACCGTCATCAGTAAATGTATTAGATTCATTTAAGGAAGTCCAAAAAAAAAGGATGCTGGTCAGTCAGCAAGCAACACTGAGCCGCAGATATCAACTCATTCGCCCTCACCCCCACCGACAACACATCAGCAAACGCAGTTGTTGGCGTGTGAGCAGTTTTATCAAGAGGGAAAAAATTGTAAAACATTTTATTTCATTTCTTTGTGTGCGTGTGTTGTTGTACACTACTTCTCGGACGACTGTCACTGACAACATTACGACTCCCTCGGGTGCTATTACAGCCAATTAGGAGTGTTGTATAGTACGAGTATATTTAGAATAGTTCTTGGTTATGCAAATGTTATGGATCTCTTATTATTGTTTTCCACTTGTTTGTAAGTGGCATTATTATCATTGTTAAGACATCATTTGAAGTTATTTAAAATCATTTGCATTAACATTTCATTACACACACACACACACACACACACATACACATACGCATATATACATATGTATGTACATACAAACGTATCTGTCGGATGAAACTCATTTCAAATGAATTAAGTGTAGTAAAATAAAAACATTTTTATTTCTTAGGGCACAATTTGAAAATAAATTTATTTACTTCAATACAAACTTTGGTCCTTGAAAAACAAATATACCAGTATATTTTGCAAAACAATTTCGTCATTTCAACCGAAATCAAGTTGCAATTAAGTTATGGACCATACATTTTGACGTTTCCCAAATTAACTAATTTTACTTTTACTTTACTTTTCGATGAAATCAAGTTGAAATTACAATCAACAACACTTTGTTGAAGCAGTTAGCATTTTGACTACAAAACCGAAGGTCCTGAGTTCGAGCCCGGTCTTCGACAGCCATTAAATAACAATACCACGCATTTGTCTGATGTACACCGACTTCAGCAAATGCTAATCCTAATGTAACATCAGAGCGCACAAACCTTCATCGGTATTGTGTAGCAGAATCATCGCCAAAGCAAAAGAACAAATATAAAACTTAAAAAAAAATTAAACCGACTTCAAAAATAAGCAATAAGAACCTAAAAATAATATTGATCTAGTTAAAAAGAATATTTTTACATATATTACCTATAGTGTTGTTTGAAGTTGGTGCTAGTAATAGTACCTGACTAAACACATAGGAACATGACCGGTAAAAAGATTGTAAGAACTTTTTATGTACACACATATATGTATGTATGTATGTGATTAGTTACCAATATTGCTGGCACCAAATTCAAACAACACTATAGGTAACATATGTAAACATATTTTATTTAACTAGATCAATATTATTTTTAGCTTTTTAGTGCTTATTTTTGAAGTCGGTTTAATTTTTTTGTAAGTTTTATTTTTAGCTTTTTAGTGAAATATAGTATTAACATTCATAGGGCGTGGTTACGCCTACTTTTTTTAAAACAAGATTGTGTATTTTTAAGAGTTCAAGGTGTGTGCCAAGTTTCGTAAATATTGGTTAAGTACAAGCACGTGAAATATTATACTAAAATTTAATAGGCGTGCCCGCCCTCTTTTTTGAATGCAAGATAATGCATTTATTTAAGCTTAGGCTGTGTGCCAAGTTTCATAAAAATCGGTGAAATAGAAGTTTGTAAAATATTATATTAAAATTTAATGGGCGTGACCCCTCCCATTTTTTTAATAGAATGTGTCTATTTTAGAGTTCAAGGTGTGTGGTAAGTTTCGTAGAAATCGGTTAAGTAGAATTACGTGAAATGTTATAATACATTTTAATGGGTGTAGCCCCACCCACTTTTTCAACTTTAAAATTGTTTAATTACAAGAACCAAAGGTGTTTACTAGGATGATTAGCAGTCAAATAAGTCGAAGATAGTAAAATCAAGTTAAAAATTTTGGGCGTGTCCCCGCCCACTTTATTTAGAATGGGACCAATTGGAAGCTAAACCCTCTCAGACAACGAAAAAATTTTTATAATCGGTCACAAATGTACCGAGTTATAAAGCTACACACCTAAAAAAAATATTGACGAATTGTTAACCTTCTCCTTTTTTTTTTGAAGTCGGTTAAAAATGGCTACTTAACACAGCTTCATAAATTTAATGCACCTCATTAGCACCAGAGGCACTGTAACACTGTATTATTAGAAACGTTAAAAAAATGCAGAATTGTAGAGGAATGTACTTAGCTTTCCTCTATCTCCTCCTTCACCATCTGTCTTCTCTCTCACCATCCCTTTCATAAAGAAAGAAATCAGTTCAGGATATAAAATCATGTGGACAACAATACACTACAGTTGTTGTCCACAGAATATGGTATTGAAGCAATCAATGTCTTCGTGCAGCCAGTGAAATAAAAAAGTTATGAATATAGTAGTTTCGTTGGAGGTGCAGAGTTAGATATGCTCTGTCAGTTACATACGATAAATCACTAATCCTGAAAATAATTATGCGAATTTTCTTTTCTGTGGTTAGCTCTGCAATCGGAAATATTTGACTTTTATACAGGCGTCAGTGTCAGCGATAAAGAAATGCTCTAAGAACTCTGATATAATTTCAAACTAAAATTTCAGTAGTCTTTATATACATACATATATGAACGCTTTCGGTCTTATTAATCGTGGCCGGTCATAATAGTCTCCACATATTTTTATATCAACCTCCTCAACTCAAGTTGAAGATGTCAGGTACGATGGTATCGACCATATGCCGGGTTGCAAGCCAAATCAGTCAGAGATTGCAAAAAATATAATTTTGTATCTTTTATCTTCCCTGACACCAAAATGTGGTAAGAAACAAACTCAAAAAAAAATATATAGCTGCCCTAACAAATTTTGTTGTATGAGAGGTTTAACTCTTAACAAATTTTGTCACATCCATATTCACTTATTTTGTGGCATGATTTTTATGATAAAATTTAATTAAATATTTATGAACATGCATGTGATAAAGCGGAGATGAAGGCCATGATAATACCTGCTAATACTGATGTGTGTAAATTTAACGAATGAATGTCTGTTATATTAAATAAGTGTAAATTTCTATTTAATCTTAAGATGCGAGTATTCATTATTTCATATCCTAAAGGTGATTTCATTTGCCAACATATTTATAAGAAATCATGTGTGTGCAAGGCAGGAGTTTAAAACATGTTTCTTATGCCAACAGGATATTTAACGGATTTCCGTTAAAATTTTCTAACAACAACTCATTCAAATTTTTCACTTGTTTTCATTAAATGTATTTATTACTACTCCCTCATATCAAGGAGGTGAGTGTGATACGAGTATCTCTGGGGATTTGCTAAAAGAGCCATTTATCTTGGCAGAACCTTTTGCGACAGTTTGACAAGACTAGCAACACTTACGCCTCCTGCCCCCCACCCACCAAAAAAAAACTAGCTATTAAAAGAAATGAACAAATACATAAATAAATGACTGAAAGACAACAAAAAAAAAACCAAAAGTAATCGTAACTAGAAAAACGAACGAAGCAATCAAACATCCACCACAATTACTTACAATGCTTTTGATATCGACAAGAAAAACGATTTATATTGTATTACTTATAAATAGGAAGAAATTCGCTATTTTGGTAGCATTTTTTATTTGTATGTTTTGTATTACACAAGACCAATAGAAAAACCACATTTCGTTTAAAATCCTCGACAATATTCCAAAAAATCAACAACAGGAGGGAGCCAGAAAATATTTAAGACATGAAATAAAACAAAACATTAAATAAACGTGTGTTTGTGTGTGTGTAAGGGTGTGTGTGTTTCTGAATATTTTTCTAAATTCGCAACTGTATTTATAAGGAAATTCCAATAAAAAAACCAAATTGAAGATTTTTATCTTTGAAACAAAAATCTTAACCAAAAACACTCCACTCCACTCCACTTTACTCCACTCCATGGAAGTGTACATTCCATTGCGAAGTACATGAAATAAAGAGGAGGTGTGGCTGCTATTATGTATTGGCGTTAAAACAATTTAGTTTAACAATACAAGAAAAAAAATATACTACAAAAACAATAAAAAAATAAAATATAAAAAACAACAAATAAAAGGAAGTCGTTTAAAAGTACAAACGGACATTATTTTAAACTCAAACCACCATATCGAATTGAACTGAATCTGTACTTTACCAATTCGATGAAGAAAACCCCCCAGCAGGAAAATTTTAATAAATTCCTCAAATAACTAATCAACTGTCTATCCCACGATGTCACCAGCAAATGTTCGATCGACAACTTGTATTGCAAACAACAATATCATTAGAAATTTTTTTGTTGTTTAACTCAGTTAAAATAAAGTAATTCATTACTATTCTAGGATATCTCTGTATTAAGAACAATTAAATAAGGAATCTTACTTTCCTACTGGGTAGCTTTCTTTGCACTCTTACCCACTTGTAGATTTAAAGCAAACTACGAAAATTAAAAAAACAAAACAAGCGAAATTAATGTTTGTTTTGCAAATCTGCACAGTGGGTCTATATATGAAAACCACTACTCAGCCACTTATGTATGTGACGTTGTAATTTCGGGTAATGTGTGCTTCATCTTCACATATACAGCAAAAATCCCGGATGACAGTTCCAAACTGCTGAAGTCTCTTTTTGAAACTCAACAAAAGTTTATATTTTAACAGGTTGAGAAGGCTCACGAGACATTGAAATACTCTTTAGTGATCCAGGAACAATTTGTTCCTTCTAAAAAAACTTTGGAAATTAGCAAATATAATAATAAGACATACATATTTAAAGAATCACCTGGAACGCATGAATGTTCTTGATGATATGGCATGTAGATTTTGTAAGAAAGATGATGGAACACTTGTAACATTGTTTGTTCCACTGTCCAGCCAATTAAGATGACAAATCTTTTGTATGGAATATCTTAAAGATTCAATACATTGAGGAAACTAGCAGCGTGCTTGTGTAGGACGCTTTTGTAATAATATTTTGATCGTGAACGTCCTGCACAAACAAGCTGTAGGTTCTTAAACCTAATCAAGTTTGCATTAAAGTCAGCATTGATTGTTCCACTTTTTCAATCTGACCCAAACTAACTAAATAAATTGTCCTTTGAACCAACCATTCATCACAGTTCGTGCAAATGAAAATAATAAATAAAATGTTTGGATGTGGGAAATAAAAGTGGAAATGTCGTAGTATAAGATTTTTTATACTAACTAATTTCTTTTAATTCCTTTCGAAACATGTGTAGTTCTTATAGTCCCACTGTGCTTTCGTTAATAGGGCTTTGCACATACCTACACGTAAGTAAGTCTGTACAGTAGAGCGGCTCACTTTGAATGAGTATGAAAAATCAATTTTTTTTCCAGACAAATCAAAATTGGCCTTATTATATGATGATTTCAAACAAAAACGTTTTGGAGAGCACTGTGTAGGCTCTAGTAATAAAAGTTCGTGATCTAGAC
Organism: Tachina fera; assembly: GCA_905220375.1. Lineage (NCBI taxonomy): Eukaryota > Metazoa > Arthropoda > Insecta > Diptera > Tachinidae > Tachina > Tachina fera. The sequence continues at coordinate 187,819,249 of LR999963.1, forward strand.
TTTGTTTAATAAAGGCCTGTTTCAGTAGGTTTTTGCCTTTTGTGAAATTTTTTTCTAAGACAACATATAAAAAATTTTACATTATTTGAGAGTTTTTTCAAACCTTCCATAAAGTATTATTTAAAACAATTAATTATACAATAAATTCATTGAAGTGCGACTTTGACCCGCGCACGAAGGGTTCCGTACGGACACCAGATATGTAAATCAATACAAACTTTAACCTATAAAAAATATTGTTTTTGCATTTTATTTCGTTTTTGACTTTTTTTTAATTTTTGCGATTTTTTTATTTTGGCGATTTTTTCCTATAGGCGATTTTTTTTTTTGATTTTTGGTGTTTATTTTTAATTTTGGCAATTTTTTTTAGCTTTGACACTTCTTTTCGTTTTGGCAATTTTTTGAGTTTTTGAAGATTTTCGATTTTTGGCGTATCTTCATTTTGGCGACTTTTTTCATTTAATTTTGGCAATTTTTTTAGTTTTGAAATTTCTTTTTTAATTTTGGCGATTTTTTTTCGGTTTTTGGCGCTTTTTTTAATTTTGGCGATTTTTTTAATTTTTGCGATTTTTTTTTAATTTTTGCGATTTTTTTAATTTTGGCGATTTTTTTCATATAGGCGATTTTTTTGGTTTTGGTGATTTTTTCGGTTTTTGGAGTTTTTTTTATTTTGGCAATTTTTTAGCTTTGACACTTTTTTCTCGTTTTGGCGTTTTTTCGGTTTTTGGGGTTTTTTTATATTTTGGCGATTTTTTTTTAATTTTGGCAATTTTCGTTTTTTGGCGTTTCTTTATTCTGGCGACTTTTTTCATTTAGGCGCATTTTTCATTATTGACCAGCGTGACCGTTTGACCGACTAAAGTGGCAAATTGCCACTTTTTTGACTGCTTTGCCACTTTTTCGAGTGCTTTTGCCACTTTTTGTCTGCCTTTTTCTAGAGTGAATTATATAAAAATACATTAAAAATAAAAAGTTTAGTGAAGTTTTCTCGTTTTTTTTTTTTAATTTTGTCCCTTTTTTTGATAAATCCCCTTTTTGGTGCCACTTTTTGAAAAATGTCATCGGTCACCTTGGTTTTGAGACTTTTTTCTCATTTTGGCGATTTTTTCGGTTTTTGGCATTTTTTAAATTTGGCGATTTTATTTTTAATTTTGGCAATTTTTTTTCATATCAAAAATTATTTTGTTATTGGCGCTTTTTTTCATTTTGGCGATTTTTTTCATTTGAACAATTTTTTTGAACTTTGAGACTTATTTTAGTGACTTTTTTCGGTTTTTGGGCGTTTTTTCAATTTGGCGATTTTTTTTTAATTTTAACGATTTTTTTCACTTTGGCGATTTTTTTTCATATTAAAAATTATTTTGTTATTGGCGCCTTTTTCGCGTTTTGGCGTTTTTTTCGGTTTTTGGCGCTTTTTTTAATTTTGGCGATTTTTTTCATTTGCACGATTTTTTCGAATTTTCATTATATCGGATCGCAATTTTCACTACTTCCAGATTGCAAACTCTACATTTTCGTGAGGTTTTTGGAGTCTCTTTTTTTGCTGCGTTCCTAAAGAAGGTGACACCTAATAATAGTAGTAGTTATTCAATGCCTGAGTGTTACTTCTCTTCTTAAAAAAATATGGGATTGATAGAAATGGTCAAGTACAGCAAATTACAAAAAGTTACCAAAACAGATTTTCTTAAAGGCCCTTCAGCCTGGTAACCCCAAAAATATTTAGAATAACGTCATAAAACTAATCCATGATATGAGTAAAAAAATCTTATTTTCTGAACTCCCCTAATGTGCAAGCACATTCAATGCTTGTACATTATTGGTAGATATTTTTATTTATGCTGGCTCGACGGCTGGCTGCTTGCTGATATTTAGTTTTCCTCAGTATTAAGTTGCGTTGTCAGTAAATCCATGCAATACTTCAATTGAGATAAACATCGCAATTCTAATGATATCGATTGATTTTTGCTGCCTTTTGCTTTCTTTTGCCAAAAAAAAAGTTTTGGTCCCTCGTTCAAAAAAAAAGAATTTGCGTATCGTACAAGAAAGAAGTATTTTAAATAGGTTTTTGCTGTTGTTGTAATATTGTAATTTATGTGGTGGCATTACGGATAAAAAAAGTGAATAAGAAATAAAACAAATGTTAAATTTCTTTTGTCTTTATTTGTATTGCAATTAATAAGGGTGGTGGGTCTCACCTATTTCCAAGGTCCAAAGATTGTATATGTACGAAATTGGAGAGCTGAGTGTTCTTTTTTTTTGTTTTTCTCTCAGTTGTATGTAGTACTGAAGAAAGAATCATGTCATTATGGCCATTTTATATCGCCCAAAACCACTTAACTGTCAGCAGGACAGTGACAGCGGTCGTTGGCAAAGTTTGGCAGACATGGTGTGTTCGGCTGGCTCGGCGAGATGTTTATGTCGTCAGTTTAGAAGGACTTTAAATCCTTATTTGTATCTCTTGTATCTTGTCCATACAAGTGTAGATTATGGCACTTCTTTTTCAATTCCCTTGCCTCCTGTTATACTTATGTAGGTATGTACATTCATACTTATTTTGCTGGGTGTGCAAAAATGTTAATCTGAACGCATATTGAGGGTATTTTATGTTTCATAGAAAATTTACTCTGTGCTATGTGATACGATACGATGTTGTTTCAGTAATATTTGTCCACTTTGTACATTTAGTTGTTGTGCGGTTAGTTTCTATTATAATGTGGCAAATTTCTCCCTGTTGTTGTTTTTTTCTTTTCTTATAGCTGCCATACATATATCCCAGAGCAAGATGGTATACGAGTATTTTTTTTTTGTATATACTCACGGTGGATTTTCACACACTCACACGAGTACAATCTGATTTAACGAGTGACCATATCATATCATTATTTACTTCAGTGCGACTTTGACCAGCGCACAAAGGGTTCCGTACCGACACGAGATATGCAATTCAATACGAACTTTAGCCTATATAAAATATAGTTTTGGCATTTTCCCCCCGTTTTTTTTTGAGTTTTTTCGGTTTTAATCGTTCCTTTTAGTTTTGCGGTTTTTGCGTTTATTTGCGCTTTTTAAATTTTGGCACTTGTTTTTCTAGTTTTGGCGATTTTTTTCATATATGCGATTTTTTTGTTGGTTTTTGTGATTATTTCGTTTTTTTGGCGTTTTTTAGTTTTGGCACTTTTTTTCTCGTTTTGGCGATTTTTTTCGGTTTTCGGAGTTTATTTTTATTATGCTGATTTTTTCGTTTTGGCGATTTGTTTTTTAATTTTGGCGATTATTTTTCATTTAGGCGATTTTTTTATTATGTTGATTTTTCTGTTTTTCAGGTTTTTTTAATTTTTGGCGACTTTTTTCATTCAGTCGCTTTTTTAGTTTGACACTTTTTTTCTCATTGTGGCAATTTTTTCAATTTGGCAATTTTTTTTTTAATTTTGGCGATTTTTTTACATTTAAGCAATTATTTCAGTATTGGCGAATTTTGCCCGTTTTGGCAATTTTTTTTCGGGTTTTGGCGTTTTTTTAATTTTGGCGATTTTTTTAATTTGAGAGATTTTTTCGAATTTGGGGATTTATTTTAGCGATGGAATTTTTTTTTAATTTTGGCGATTTTTATTCTTTTTGGCGATCTTTTTTTTAAATTTTTGGCGATTTTTTTTTTGGTTTGGCGATTTTATAATTTTCGGATTATTTAGTTTTATCGTTTTAGAAAATTTCAAAAGTTTATTTTTTACGGTTTCCAAGATGCAACAATTTGTGAAAATTACATAGTCAAAATTGCATTAACTGATAGAACACCCTTTAATATAAATTTTTTTAAATGTTAGTGTTAATTTTTGTAGTCTATATAAAAATAAAAAATGTGACATGTCATGTCTTCATTGAGTTGTAGGTAAATTGAAAAGATTTAATGAGTTTTTTTTCCGCAAAATTAGATTTTTGAGTTGTGACACTATTGAAGTAAATGAGCATATTTATATATGTATGTGTGGGTGTATGCATTATCCTTATGTTTAAGTGCACGTGTGTGTGTGTTTGTGTGTGGCTGTTTGGCAAATGATAATGTTAAAATTTGGCCATGAGTTATGATGATATGGCCATTATACTACAAATACGAAATGAAAACAATTGCTAATTTTTTACACACCACTTTGCTGCTTTTTCTCACTTTATTTTCTAAAAAAATATTGTATTGAAATGATACATTACCGTCACTTGTGCAGCACTCTTCGAATAGGGTAAGAAGCTTAGTGCCGTTTTTTATAAAATAAATGTTTATAAAACAATTGCATAAAAATGTAGCAAAAAATCGCTAAAAGTACTCGTAGAAATAAAAATCGCCAAAAAAATTTTTCTTCTAAATTTTTCCCATCAAAATTAAAAACGTATTAATTACTATAAATTAATATAAGTAATTTGTTGCAGACGACTGGTGATACTGATTTTGGAAACTAATCCTCCAATAATTTCATTTTCCTGAATTACAAAAATTTTGAAGTTCAATTTTGTTAAGTTAAGAAATATGGCCAACAAATTTATTTATCGCCAGCATCGCCATGTCATTAATGGCCTGTTTCCCACCTGCAAAAGACAACGTTCGACTTACAATTCATATTGAAAATAAAAACAAATTTTCATATTTTATTGTTGCTTTCAACATAAATTGTAAGTCTAACGTTTTCTTTCGCAGGTGGGAAACAGGCCATAAATCAAAAATTTGCACGCCAAACAAATTGAAAAATCGCCACATCTAACAACCCTGAGTAGTACCTGAATTCTGTAACTTTTTGCGAACCAAAAATCGTAATATATATCAATACACTTATTCGTTGGCGCGTAACGATAATGTCGATATATCTATATCTGTGTCCTACTCGCCATTTAATTGTATATCATGTGGCATCTCTGCAAACAAAATTTCAAATACTATGTTTATACACGCACTGTGTATTTGAAAATAAATATACTTGCAAATAAATTAAACCACTGCTTATACGGCGTTTTAAATGTACAAAAAACTTGGTAGCACTTCTATAGAAAAGTTATTTATGTTTACAAAAAAAAAAAAAAATTGTGTAAATGTATAAAGTAACAAATAATCATTTGTTTTTATTGTCATTATTTGCTTCTATCGATGTTTTTGTGTACAATATTTATCAATTTATTGTTTTTTATTAGCAAACATTTGTAAGTGTGGCAAGCTCAAGCATTTTATTTGCAAATAGTGCGTTATGCAACAGGAACACAACTGGGACGAACGACGAATTTTTCAGTGCGAACTTTCGTCATTAAAAATAAAACACATTTGTGCATATGAAAATGAACACAACGCCGCCGTCGAACGATATTCGCCTTGCATGACGAAATCTGAGATAGAATTAATTCTATTTTGTACGCCGACGAAAGACGAAAAAACAAGTTTCTCTCTCAGTCTCTCTGTCTTTGTACACACACCAACCAACTTTATCAAATATGAGAGAGAAATTTTGTGAGTAAATTCGTCGTTATTGCGCATCCCACGACGAATTTACGCAGCGAATGCTTATCGACGAATTCTTCGACGTGGACGAAATTCGTCGTTCGTCCCAGTTGTGTTCCTAGCATTAATCGTGAATAGTTTTCTGAATTAGTAAGTCACAATAAAATCTATAATATGGCAACAATTTACAGTTTTTTTTAATTATTATTTTTCGAACTTCATTTGTTTCTATATTTATGATTTATTTAAACGGGATAAAGTTCGTATCGCTTTTTTAAGCCAAACTTGAAATTTGTTTTATTTGCAAATAAGCCGTGCGTATAAACGTAGTAAAACTAAAGGCTCAAGGCTCAGTTAGCCGACTCTAATGTGAAGCAACTGCAACAGTAGGAAACAGCTGATCGATATTGTTATGTGAAAAGTAATGAAAATGGTTATAGAGATGTAATGTAACGTAACCTATTTTTCACATAAAAATTATCGATCAGCTGTTTCCTACTACATTACATTGCAGTAGGCTAACTGAGCCTTTAAGAATCTTATTATGAGTTGCATTCCATGTTAGATTTTCGCTGGCTGTCGAACATCCAAAATCAATTCATATTATGAGCAATCAAAATTTCGTTGAACAATGAATTTTCTATCGAACAGAATTTAGCTTTCGATAAAGTATTTTAGTATAAAAATTATTATAAACGATTGTTTTTGTTTTTAGTAAAATTTTTTGCAAATTGTAAAAATCACTTTGAGTGATATTTAAAATCAGGACATTCTTTCTTAAATGCTCGTCATAATACCAAATGAAAATTTGTTCGATTAGTACTTTCGACTACGTCCAAGATCAAAAGTTGCTCATAATAAGGTCATAAGCTAAAAATAACAAAGTCGACAAATTTTCGTTATATTTATTATAGCGATACTATTATCGTAATAAAAGTTACTGAATCCACTAATTATATAATTGATATTAAGAAAATTAGTTGTATATACAAATATTTTTTTTCTGTGTGTATAGCCTAGAATCCAAAAGGGACTTGGTGCATCTGTGCAACTTTCTAACGAATGTGAATGAAATCGGAAATCCATTACACACTCAGAAAAATAATTGGTTGAAAAATAGTCAGGCCGATAAAATATTAGTTGAATAAACTATATTTCGAAAAAATATAATAATAATAATAATAATAATCGAAAAATCCATGTTCATTAACATAAGATCATAATTGTAATAAAGAAATGATACAGACAACTATTAAATTGATTTTATCAAATGATCGTATGCAAGGTGTATATAATCAGGTGGCAGCAATACTTCAGCTGATATTTTTTTGCTCTGTGTGCTTCGCAGCTAACGAATGTCAAAAACTTCGTTTTGTTTGTATTTTTAGTCTCAAAAAATTGGAGTGATAGAAAATTTATATATTTTGGGGTTGAGCTTAGCGGGAAGTTCCAGTGCAACCCTGCAAACTTAAAGGTGTACTATATTAAGTGTCATTTTCTATTTTTCTTTCCCAAAATAAACTTTTCTTAGAACCTCGTAGTGTACACGTATTATCCAAACTCTGATACATTTGCATGTGGTGCTTAAGGGCCAGTATGGATTATGGCAGGAGTTCTTTTTTTTATTTTTATTTTTTTTAAAGCCAGCAAAATGATAAATGCACAGGCATGTGTGACAATGGTTAATGGGCAGACAGAAGACCGGGCGACAAATCAACAGACATACTTATACTTTCATGTACATATTCTGATTTATACTAATGAGCTGACTATTATTTACATTCATGTCTCAACGAAATCAAAAAGAACAAAACCAACTTTCAAATAATATTGTCCTTTTATTAAAATTAGTAGCAAAAAATAAAACGAATAAATAAAATGATCAATTAGCATTTTTTGAGTTTAAAATAAAAATGCTAAATAAAACAAAAACTTTTTTAATAGAAAATAGCAGAATTCCTCTAAATTTTTTAATAAAAACAATCATCGTTTTTACCCACACAAACTAACTTCTTCATTCCATCCATGACAACAAGAAGAGTCTAGTCTCATTTTATTAACTAACTAAATGAATGAATGAATGAAGGCATAGCTGTGGCTTAAATTAAAACAAATACGACTACCAATACAACAAAATAATAAAGAATCTGTGACAGTTTATTTGTTAGTTATTGAAGTCATTTTAGAGAAAGAAAGAATACCTTTCACTTTTTCTTCTCTCATTGCTTTCATTTTATATTAATAATACATACAATAAATACAAATATTTCATTCCAATTCAGTAGAATTCATTTCCATACCCCACTTCATTTGCATTATTACTTTTTTCTTTCCTTTATTTTTTATTTTTTTTTGCTCATCTCAAGTACGGTCCGGTCCTTTCGAACAATCAAAGCAATTTACACACTGCTCCAAATAATATATAAACTGTCTTACAGAAATCACAATTGTACAATTGAAATTCCTTGCAACCCCCTCTCCCCTCACCAAACTCCACCGCCCCCTGGCTAAATTAATGTGGCATTTGTGGTCTGTTCAAAATGAGAAAATAAAAAATAAAATAATAAAATTTTAAACTAAAAATGAAAATGAATCTTAACGCTTCGCAAAAAAGTCTCTTCATTTGCTGGGCTCGCACAATTTGTGCAGCATGGGCGGGGGGTGGGTGACTGGGTAAATTACATGACCGTTGCTGGTGTGAAAAAGTTTGGATTTGTCTGCTTTAGCGGAGACATTTATTGTAACAGATTTCAATAGGAATTTTAAAATATTTTATAGACACACACACACACTCACATACATAATACTTTGGTTATACATTTTTATATTATTTTATTTTTTATTACATTTCACAATTTTGTTCCGGACAGGAAAATGGACAATTTGTGTTTGTGGCAATTGATTGGCAAATATTGTCTGTATTTATCCAGAGTTACTCGTATACCAGCGTACGGAGGAGTATCTATCTGAACTTCGATGACTTTGTTTGTTGCTCGCTCGCAGCAAGAAAATGTTGCAGAACAAAGTGGTGATAAAGTATTTTGATTAATATTTATTTCAGTTTATTATGCCCCTTTTTTATACTCGTACCTTATTTTTTTAATTTTGCAAATAAATAATTTAAATATTTATTGAAAGTCATACAAATTTATCGAAGGGCTTATGAAGTCTATTTGTTAAATAAAAAGGTGGGATGGAGAACCCACAATCGGTGGCCATACCTCTCAATAATAATTTTCAATGTACTTTTAAGAAACAATTAATATTTCACTTAACAAGTAAAGTATTAATTTTGGCAATGAGTGCGACAGAACTGTTAAAAGGATGTCAATCAGTAATAAAACGCAGCTTGCTTAGTTGTAATTTACACTATGCAAAACTTATTGCTAAGCTGATTAGTTTGTGGAAGAGAGAGACGAGGGGAACATAAATGTTTCTTGGGCTTTCATGCAACAAAAATTTTATTTTAAGCGCATAAAAAATGCAACTAAAAATTAAAAATATGCGAAAAATATATGCAATCACATATCGTGGCATTATAAAGGAGGCTAATTTTTTGCGCCAACCCTAAAGAAGTCGCAGAGTCTGGTATCGCTGCTAGAGCAGAAGTACAAAACCATTTTCATAAATTAAACACACAGCCATTTTAGTCTTAAGCCTGGTACTCAGTTCACAATTTCATGCAAAATGCTGTCAAACTACATGTAAAAGTGTTTGGTATGAAATATTTGCGAGATAAATTCGCAAAAATAGTACTCTGGGGCCTAATTCCCGCATTCGGTTGCGAGCGAGTTATTACTAGAATGTGCGAGTTTTTTAACTTTTGGGATTTTCTCATTCTATTTCGAATAACACATATCAAAATTTCTAATGACGTGCATAATAATGTTTTAGACTCGGCAGTTTTCCTTTAAGCAAGTCTGAATTTATGGTAGAGAGAGGAAATTGAACAAGAAACCATCCGTTTGTAAACAATCGAGCAGTTTTAAAAGAGAAATAAAGAGAACTGCTTCAAGGAAAACTGCCAAGTGTAAAACATGACTAACATTCGATTGCAACCGTTTGTGTTTTTACTCGCAAGCAAGGCACATTCACCAGGTAGTAGCGGAAATGCAGCTGAGCAATTTTTTTTGAAATTAAAGTTCATCCGAAACTTCTAAAATTGTTGAGGAAAGAGAAATTAAAAATAATTTAAAAAAATTTTCAATATGAAAAATATTTTATTAAAAAAATTCTTTGAAAACAAATTTAAAAATACAAAAAAAAATATTAAAAAATTGTGAAAAGTGCTAAACATTACAAATTTTTATAGTGGTAGCTGCCGTAGAGAAATTTTTTCAACTGTTTGTGAATAATCTTTATTATTATTGTGTTACAACAAATTCTATTTTTGATTTATTTAATAAACATATACAAAGTAAATTTGCCTAATATGGTGTTGCACAAGGCGGTAGGAACTAAGTCCCCAATGAACTATGTCCCCAAAACATAAATGAACTAAGTCCCTAAAGTTTTATATGGATGGCAACAAAAACAATTTTTGGGAAATTAGTTCTCTTTTTGTTAAATTTTTGGGGGCCAAGTTCATTTTTATTTTTGGGGACTTAATGCATAGCGAACTAACTCCCCAAACTTTGGGGACTTAGTTCAAATTTGATTTCGGCCAAAGTTCATTAGGGACTTAGTTCCTACCGTCTGAAGGCCATAGGAAGTAAGTCCTCTATGAATTAAGTCCCAAAAAAACGAACTAATTCCGAACCACCGGAAAGAGTTATAGATATCATCGAGGCATTTAATATTGAAAGCGTGTGGAACGGATTTGTCTTGTCGAAGGACAGCGCAAAACCCAAGCATTTCTTCACCAATTAAGGAGGAAAATTTCACTGAAAACAATAGAATTAATAAAAGCAAATATATCTCCAAATAAGAGAACATATCTCATTGATGCTACGTTTAAAATAGTACCATATGGCTGCTTAAGCAGTTTCTTTTTATTTACATACAATATTGTGAAGAGGTAAGTAAGTAAAATTTATTCTAGCGACAGAAATAACAATTTCTTTTCTAGATTTTCCCATATTCTTTGTTCTGATGGACAAAAAAACAAATGAAATTTACAAAGCACTCTTTGAATATATTACGGAAAATATATTTAATTTGGATCCAAATATATTTATAACCGACTACGAACAAGCGCTAAGAAATTCGTTAAGTGCAGTTTTTACACGAGCAAGACTTGTAGGATGCTGATAAGTAATTTTTTGACAATTTAAAATTTATGAAGATATGTAGTGAAATTATAATTATTTTTGGTCAAAACTTTTTAGTGATTAATTTTTAATCCACTTACATTAAAAAGTTCTTAACACTAAAACCGAAAAGTTTTAAAACGCATTTTATCACATACTATATAAAAAGATAATTTATATAATTACAATAATGTTATCTATGCTGATAAAACTTCAATCATTACAGTGTTTGTGAAAAAAAACTGGTTGAGTGCAAATGGGGTGTAAATTAAAATTTCGCGCAAAATTTTAATTTACAGAAGCTCGTTCGCTTATTTATATTGAAAACAAAAACAAAATAAGAAAATTTATTTTTGTTTACAATATAAATAAGCGAATGAAAATTTTTGTCGACATCGTGAGCCAGGCGGTAATTATCTGTCAAATCAGACATGAGCTAAGTGTTACCATTCACGCAATAAGCACTAGTTGAAAAAAAAACGTTAGATGGTGGACCCCTTAGAAGAAATGGGAAAAGTTAAAAAGCTCCCTCAAATTTTTTGTTCATGATTGTACTGATAGTATTCAGGCAAGTAAAATTTTACGTAAAACGTTTCCCAAAAGCTAAATTGATATAAATGAATTAAAAAGATTTTAGTTTAGCACTAATTAATTTTATTCAAGGACTTGTGTTATTTAAGTTATATTTAAGTTATTTTAATTTGAGGCTCAAGTTTTATTAATATAAAAATAATTGTAATTATTTTTAAGCATTTTGATGGAAACAGAAAACTTTGCAATATAAAACTAAAATCATCTACATATTTAATATTATTTTAAACACTTTTTTTTGTCGTAAAAACTCCAATAAGTTAACATTTTTATTATTATTATTGTTGCAGCTATAAAGCAAAAATGGAATGAGCAAAATAATCAATGAACAGATTATTTTTTATTATCAAGACAATTCTATGTAAATTTCTCCTTAACAAAAATATGCAAAACAACTTTTATTACAAACACAAATTCACACACTCATTCAATTTCCACATCATTCGATTGGATATTGTAACGTTTTTATTTTATTTGTTTACTGCTGTCATGTATCATCATTTCGATTCCACACAATTCCCTAGATTCATATTAAAAGTCTGACATACAATTGGGTCGACAAGCCAACAACAATAAACAAATTTCTAAGTGCGGGAGTAACATAAAGAGGAAGCAATTAAATGTAAACGACAGGCGACAAGATACTTCTTAAAGTCTTGAAGAAGTCATGTACTAACGTCGGCAGTTGCGGTTGTATTCAAAACTACCGTTAACATTGTCTTTATTTTTATAACTTCCCATTCCTGTGCTCTTCTATTCGAATAACTGAGATTATCACATGATGACTTTGTTGTAAGAATGTCACACGTTTTTTTTTTCTTTCATAAAAAGAATGTTTGTGTATGTAAATTTGTCATAAAAATGGCAATATTTAGTTTGCGTTTTCACTGTTAATGCAAAATACAAGTATGAGTGTATGTGCGCGGAGAGGTACATATGTATTTATACGAATTAATATATGTATTTGTATGGAAGTATATTTTTGCCTCTTCTTCGTTTGCGAACGGAGTAAAATAATAATAAAAATTCTATAAACACCCATAGAAGCCTGAATTGAAATTTTATTTATTTTATCGCATTCGTGTTATGATTATTATATGTGCTTTCATTGTTAAAGGGGAAATAAGTGAAGGTTTTAACTTAAAACAATAATCAAGCTACATGCTAATATTTTTGAATATACAGTAAACTCGCGAAAACGTGAATACTCGAATACATGAACGACTCGAGAACGTGAACATTTTAATTTTTGCATTGACTACTCTAAAACGTGAACAAAATTTTTTGCTTGGTTTTGATTAGTGGTTAGATGGTGATTAGTTCTTGATGTAAAAAATTATACCGTATTGTCATTATTTAGGAATGGCACTCTTTTCTGTCACAATGACACAACAGAATTGTGTGTCATCTAAAAATTTGATGGGAACGGCACTGCAAACATATGAAAATGAAAACACATGAAATGCCCGATAGAAACTCGGCAATAGTGGAGAAAATCCTTTAGCCCGGCCAGTGGCCAGATATGCAGAAAATCTTCAGTTGATAACGCTGATGCAAAAGAACTTTAGATCGAGATGCAGATTGTTGAAAAAATTCCAAGGCAATGTCTATTTATCTGGCTAATAATGTGTGGTTTTAGTTTTACTTATTTATTTAATTTTTTGCGACTCATTTCATTGGGCCTTATTTAATTTTTTGGGAAATACTTCATTGTACCCATAATCCGTACTCTAAAGGGACATGAGTTGGTTCTTATTTATTTTATTTTACTTTAATTATGTGAAAAAGTGTAAACATTTTATTTTATTTAAAAAATTTATTCTTTGGTTTTTTATTTTTGGTTTGACAAATCTAGATTCATTTCGGTGATGTTAAGAAATTTTTAAATTCGTATTAATTTTGACACGCGTTAAATAAAAAATAAAATATTGAGACACACATTTTATATTATTGTCGTAAAGTGAATAAACGTTAAAATTTTAAATTTTTAACCAATTTTAATTAATTATTATTTGGATGTTAATTATGCTATTTGGTTCTAAATTTTTTCAATCGAAAACAGAACAAATTTGAAAACGTGAACATTCCTGGTAAACATTACTTCACGTTATCACGAGTTCGCGTATGCATGTACAAAAAAAATATTACTTTTCACATATAAAAAAATAGACAAGACCTACACGAGGCATAGATAAGACATAGAAAGGACATAGAGAAAACATAGACATGACACAGACAAGACATAGACAAGACATAGACAAGACATAGACAAGACATAGACAAGACATAGACAAGACATAGACAAGACATAGACAAGACATAGACAAGACATAGACAAGACATAGACAAGACATAGACAAGACATAGACAAGACATAGACAAGACATAGACAAGACATAGACAAAACATAGACAAGATATAGACAACGCATGGACAAGACATAGACAAGACATATACACGACATAGACAAGACATAGACAAGACATAGACTAGACAAAGACAAGACATAGGCAAGACATAGACAAGACATAGACAAGACATAGACAAGACATAGACAAGACATAGACAAGACATAGACAAGACATAGACAAGACATAGACAAGACATAGACAAGACATGGACAAGACATATGCAAGACATACACAAGACATAGACAAGACATAGACAAGACATAAGCAAGCGAGTCTAGAAAATTTTTCCATTATCTTTTTATTTATACATTCTATTTAAATGAATACACATACGACTATATTTGAAGTAAATTTCATTGTATTAAATTAATAAATCATTTTTTATTGTTATCTCTTGTCCGCACACTTCTTAAACCTTTTATTGTTTTAATACTTTGAGTTTAAAAACTATAAAATATTTTTAACTAAGATATGAAGTTACTATGCCTTTTAAGCGGATTTTAGTTACAATTTATTTTATTTACTTTCGTTTTTTTATTATAAAGCTTATGCTGGCATGTATGTGTGCATGTGACATGTTGGTCTGATATTGATAGCCACATAAGCTTAAGTAACAACAATAACTTTTTTCTAACGACTTAAGGACGGACTTTATGAAAATTTATTTAAATAGAATTAAATGTTTGTATGGATTTTAACACAAAACATGGTCAAAATTGAAAATACTAAATCATATTTGCTGTTTTTATTTTTGTTTGGTAACTGCACAGGAGTCTTTCTTGTTGCTTGTGTGGTTGGGTGAGTTTGTAGTACAACTTTTTTGTTCTTGCTTTGTTTGTACTCGTATGTATAAAGTTGTCACTGCCACTACAATTGAGCTGCTTTAAGTAAATGAATTTTTATCTCTTTTATTTTTGAATACTTTTAGTTGGTTTTAAACATTTTACTTTTTTTTAATAATTAAAGTAATTTTAAATACTTTAAATTTGTTTTTTATTTGCATACTTTTTTCCACTGTATTGTATTTGGAAGAGGCATAATTTCTTGATCCCACTTGATGCTCAACTTTTACTTTAGTTCTCTCACACTTTACGTTATATGAGTATGTAAAATTCTTATTGTTGTTGTTGGCTTAGTTGTGAATTTGCCTGTGTATACACAGACACATAAATCAAATAATAAGTACTCTTTATTATTATTGCTACGAGTACTATGATTATGATTATTATTTGCACTTTCTTTGGTTATTTCGTTTTTTTTTCTTCTTTCTTTCGGTAAAAAGTTTTTAGGCAAAAATGCTTTATTGAATTATAAGAATACACTGCCTGCCAAAAGGTCTCTCTCATTCGTATGTTTTTCATATAAAACCTTCTTCCAGTGTGAGTGGGTGCGTATACGTTACGTTCGTTACCAAATGAAGGAAGTTTAAAAAAAAGTACGCATACGTTCAGCACAACTCAAACCAGGGCATATGAAAAGTTTTTTCCAGTGTTGCCGGAGTGGAAATTAAAATTTACACAGACAAACCTTTAAAATTATCCAAAATTTTACAAATTACACAAAAAAAATATTTTTGGTAACAAATAAAACTTTCTATTAACGAGAACAAATGGTAAAAAAAAAAGTTCAAGAAAAAATTGTTTTGTCCCTTTTTAGGGTTGCGTACACCAAAGTTGAAAAAAGGAACCCTATTGTTTTCGCTACGCTGTCCGTCTGTCCGTCACACGCTATTTCCTCAGGATCCGTAAGAGCTACGGACCTGAAATTTGGACAGAGTATGTAGAACCTTGGCCGCTACAACGACAAATACATGAGAGTTAAAAATTAAGGGGTGTTCCAAAACAAGAGACGAAAATTAAATTTTGTAAAATTTTTGTATTTTTATATAAATTATAACAATTAACACTAAAATTTAAAAAAATTAAATTAAAGGGTGGTCCATTAGTTAATGCAATTTTGACTATATAATTTTGACAAATTGTTGAATCTTGGAAACCGTAAGAAGTAAACTCTTGAAATTTTCCAAAATGGTAAAATCGCTAAACCAAAAAAAAAATCGCCAAAAATTCTAAAAAATCGCCAAAACGAAAAAAGTCGCCAAAATTAAAAAAAATTTCTAACACCAAAATAAGTCGCAAAATTCGAAAAAATCGTCCAAATGAAAGAAAAAATCGCCAAAATGAAAAAAGGGCCAAAAACCAAAAATATCGCCAAAACGCTAAAAAGGATCCAATAACAATACAATTGTTAATATGAAAAAAATCACCAAATTGAAAAAAAATCGCCAAATTGAAAGAACGCCAAAATCCGAAAAAAAAGTCGCCAAAATTAAAAAAATCGCCAAATTGAAAAAAAACGCCAAGAACCGAAAAAAAACGCCAAAATGAGAAAAAAAAGTGTCAAAACTAAAAAAAACGCCTAAATGAAAGAAGTTGCCAAAATGAAGAAACGCCAAAAACCAAAAATTACCAAAATTAAAAAATCTCTAAAACGAAAAAAATCACCAAAATTAAAAAAAATCGCCAAATTGAAAAAACGCCAAAAACCGAAAATATCAGCAAAACGAGAAATAAATTTCAAAACCAAAAAAATAGCCAAAATGGAAAAAAAACCCAAAAAACCGAAAAAATTGTCAAAAACAAAAAAAAATCGCCAAAATAAACAAAAATCTTTAAATTTTTTTGCTGGTGGTTCAGCTTGGTCTACATGTATTTAATTGTTGCTGTAACAAATCATCAGTAGACTTCAACCACACATTTTGATTAGTCACAAACCTTTTATCTTATGCAAAGACTGTCAAGGACTATTTGAGAATTCACAAATAATAATTATTTGCTGGGTTTTGTATAAGTTTCTAAGCCTACTATGCTTATTTTTCTTTTGTGATTTGCATGCATTTGCATTTGAATGCATATAGACCAAGCTGAACCACCAGCAAATAAATATCAAATTAAATTATAATTATGACAATATGTCGAATAATAAATTTCTTAAAAAATCGTTAAAATTAAAAAAAACCTCAATAAATAAAAAATTCCAAAAGTATATTTTATATAGGCCAAAGTTCGTATTGAATTACACATCTCGTGTCCGTACGGAACGCTTCGTGCGTGGGTCAAAGTCGTACTTTACTGAATTTATTGGATAAGTACACAGAAATCGGCAACGCTGATTTTTTCTCTCACTTTTTGGCAGGGGTGAGAGAGAGAGTATTGAATGAACATGAACTAAACAATATAATTTGCATAAAATTGACGTTAAAGGTTACATTATGAAATACTAACATTTACTTAATCCCCAACTCTAAAATAGTTATAACAAAAAAAAAAGAAAGAAAATACATAAAAATATTTTTTGTAATAAATTGTATGCTGTTTCGCATGCAGCTTTTTATGTATATGGATGTGTGAATGTTTGTCTGTCTGTACGACCCGTTTGTATTCCATTATTGTAACTGTGTGCTTTTAACATAAATAAATATTTATTTATTTTAGAAGAAAAACCAAATTGAAATTTTCATTTTTTGCTCTTCTGCCACTTCATGATGTTCGTGCATGTTGAAACAAGAAATCACATTATATAATTGCAGAAATAATAAATAAAAAATTAAAATAAAAATACACATGAAACAGATTCTGCAAAAATAATCATACATGTTTTTCTTTTACAATTATTCCTCACAAAATAAGTAAATTATAATTTCGTTAATTGACTTTGCCATACTTTGCCACAATTATTTTTGTGGCAATATAGAATAATAACTTAAGTCGACTTAAGCAAGGCAGTGCATTTTGAAAGTTTTTACGCTCTCACTAAGAGATTAGAAGGCTCTAATTCATGATTCTACTATCTTGTGATTCTTTCTTTCCATATGTAACATTTTAACTCCTCGAAATTCCAACTGGAACATAATACAGCAGAAATAAGCTTAACTTTCTTAAGTATACTTAAGCTACTATTCCATATTGCCACAATTATATGTATGTACATTGGCTTAAGCTTTTTATGTAAATTATTCTTTTTTTTATATATATATTTTTAGTAATTGAACATTCTATGTACATATGTATGTATGTAGACTAAAATGTCTGCACTTTATTATTTTTAAATTGTCTTGGCTAAACAAATAATTTGGCAAAAGTTTCAACTTCAAAAAACCATTAAAACAATTTAAAATGTATTGTTTTCGTAATGCTCGCTTACACGTAAAATACTACAAAACTTTTGCCATTCAAGAAAATGATTGTAAATCGTTGATTTTACTTGAGATTTCTTTTTTAGAAATGATTCCCTAAGGGTTCCGACACACGAAGAAGTAACCAACAACCAATGCCACCACCACCATCACCAATAAAACAAGGCAATTTTAAGACAATTTGATTGTTGGCTAAACATTAATGAAAGAAAATAGAAAATAAAAAAAAACCAAATTATCAGTTAAAAACGAAAACGTTTATTGCCGTGGTTAAAGTCAGTTATGCATTCCTGTGTACCACCAAAATTGTTAGTGCTTTTTGAAAGTGATTATTTAAATGGCAAAGAAAAAAAAAGAAACGTCTAAGAACAACATGGCATGGCATGACGTGTTAGAAATGGGAGTACTTATGAATACAAACAGGCGATAGCAAGTTAATTTTCGCCCGTTTTTTCCTACACAGTCTCTTTAACATTTAATACCACTGACAAAATAGCTTAACATCCTTGTAAGTAACTCAGAATAACGCAGAGGGGAGTTTCCTCAAGCTTACATTTGGGTTGTTTCATATAGCTTCAACAAAAATTATACGAGGCTACAGTGGAAAATTGTGAGGTTAAGTTGTGGATTTAAAATATATTTTGAAGCAAGTTTTATTTTTTTTTAAAGGTTAGTTAAAGTTTGTTTAAATTAATTTGCTCTTTATCCCAGTCAGCATTTCATATTCGAGTCTTTTTCGACTCCTACGCGCGATCAAAATAAGCATTTATGCGCTCGTTTTCGAGCGAGTAGAAAATTAGTGTGCATTCGGGAAAAAAACGGTATTCTAGCCTCGAGTCTTCTAAAAGATCCTCTTATGACTCGCCTTTCTGCTTAGTTTCGATACACTTTCAACACAGTACTTACATATAATTAGTTTTTTGGGTCTAAATTTTTATATAAATAAATGCTCATTTCACTGCAGAAGCTTGCTGTTTGTTTTTATATAAATCACTCTCTAAGTATTTCAGATAATAATTTTCGAGTCTTATTTTAAGCGCAGAGAACTGATCAATCAGTTTTTGATCATCGAAGGTAGGCGAAAAATACTCAGTTTGGTGAAACAATCTTCCACATGCTGACTGGGATGTTAAGAATAATTTTAATTTATTTATTACTTTCTAAGCACTAAGGTACAGTGATGCCAACTTTTTTGGCCCTAAAAGCACATAAAATTTTAAAACAAGCAATTCAGAAATCAGTGTGACCAGATGCTAAAAATTTTTATGGCTAAATTGACTTCAAAATACAGCTAAAAAATGCTAAAACAAATAATTAAAGTGCTAAAACACAATGCTAAGATTTAATATATACTTTTTTCAATCAAACTGTTTTTAAAAAATTTTTTTTATTACAAATTTTTTCTTGAATATTATCAAAATGAAGCTACGCTTAACGATTTTTAGCCTATAATTTTATTACACTAAAAATCACGCTAGGACTTAATAATGAGTGAAAACTACATCATGCGCTGAATTTTAATAAAAAATTGTATGGAAGAACTCGTTTTCGTTACTTCCCAGCAAAAAAAATTTTGATTTGGAAGCACTAACAACTGGGGGAAGCAATGTATTGCTTACTTGATAGCAAAAGCTTCGAAAAGCACTCTCACAAAAATTATATATTATTACTTCTGTGAAGCACTTTAGTGAGGGAAAAAATTCATGGTTTTTTAAAACCAAAATGTATTGCTTCTAGCTGGCTCAGCTCCAACAACAAAAAAAGGCCTTATTCACGTGTAACAGCAAGTGATTCTGTAACATTGTCTCCCTCACAAATGCATACATACAATACATAATGCAAAAAAAAAGTATTTAAGTCAAAACAAGAATATTAATTCACGGACGGTTCTTCTAGAGGAAGCCTTTTCCGACTTACGTGTCTTTTATAGACAACGTTTCAATATTGGTTTTTGAAAATACTCCAAGGCTTTTGTCTATTCCATTTTTACGTAAAAAGCACAAAGTTTGTACAGTCTTCGGATATAATATTTATTACGAGCGCACAGATCCAAAATTGTGAAACATTAAAGGTATTCACTTCAGTTTTTTGTTTAAAAAATTACATTTTTCCATTTTTCCAACGAGAAAAACCTGAAATGAATACCTTTATTGTAACAATGAGAACCAACTTTGCAACCCAAGCACTGAGTGATTGTTTGCGATGTTCTTAATACTTCTCAAGGACGTTTTGAAAGGGTACGCATTGTCAATGTTTTTTCTGCGGTCTTATGCAACACTACACTTTGTTGGAAGGCAAGGCAGTTGAAGTTTTGGGAGTCAGACTTTTATACGTATAACCAAAATTGTTAAAAATTTTATAGATTATGTAATAAAAAAAATTAAAGAAAATGGTAAATAAATAATTGAAAAATTCTAAAGAAAATGCTAAGTGATAAATCAAAAATTTTGCAGCTAAATCAACAACAAAAATGCTAAATTTAGCTGCAAAATTGCTAAAACGGTCAAGTTGCTAGAAATAATTTGCAAGAATGTTTTAGTCTTTCAATTTTTTTTTCGCTTTTGCCGCTCTCTCCTAACAAACTTCTTGAGTTAATGAACACTTTCCAGTGACAATTTTTACAAAATTCGTAAATGAACAAACCTAATGATGTAAAAAGATTTTGTTTAAAGCGTAAAAGCTATTTCTGAATTTTTCCTTAAATTTTTTTTAATAGAGTTACTCATATCCTGTTCTATTTAAGATAAAAGAGTAACAAAAAATCTCTAAGTTGATTTCCATTAGAGTTGATCAGCATTAAATTAAAATCCACCTTCGTAGCTTTCCTAGCTGCGGGGTGTTTTTGTTTTAACAAAAAATATTTTCCTTCTTGAGCTAATTAAAGAAAATGTTTTTGTTGTTACTTTAGTTGTAAATATTATAAAAAGAAACTTTAAATTGTTTTAGTTGTTGTTGTTATTCTGATAAATACCTTAAAACAAAGAAAGAAAGCAAAAGAAACTTTTCTTCAAACAACACTTTGCCTAAGATTTTATTTATTTTTTATTTTTAGTTGTTTTTTGTTTATTATGGCCCGCGGTTATTTGCCAAAGACCACATTTAAAGGCCATCAGCATAATAATTTTATGATTTTAACCATGATTTTTAAGTGTGAAATTTTTGCTACAATACATACAGCTTTATTGTGATTTATATTAAATTCTTGTGGGATGCTTTCCCTCTCTCACACACACACACACACACACACTCTGCTACCACGGCAAAAGTAAAATAATAATAATAATAATAATAAGTTCAGCTCTTTTTTTTATAGCATACTTTAAAGGGCTGAGATTTTTTTATGCGAATAAAGGATTTAAACTGTTAAAATTATTACGAAAGTAGTTTTTCTGGCGCCTTAATTTCTTAATACAATAACAACAACTTTTATTAAAAAACATTTAACTTTTTTATGAGTTTTTCAAAATTTCTGTTTAAGGCAGTGGAAGGCTACACAACAGCGAATGTTAAGCTTGTTGCCTGCCCGCATTTGTACGATTCGTTAAACAAAGGACATGTTAACATTGTTTTCCCAAAAAAAAAACCAAAAAAATGTTGTTCGTTTTTTTTTCTTCCAATTCATACCCTTAAACAAATCTCGAACACACACTCGCATTTATTCGCCAAATTTACTTAAATTTTGTACATTTGAATGATTTTTATATGAAGTTGCATCCACATAAACAGAACCGACCGAGAGTACATCCGAGTTGTTTGCATTATTTTTTTTTATGTTTATTTTATAAGATTTTTTTTTGTGCACTACAGGTTTTATCTACATATATGGAATGGACAAATGCTGCACAGTGGGGTATAAAAAAAAATTATAAATTGAAATTAAATGGTATTAATAAAGTAATAATTACTCGAGCCTAAATGGGAAAGGAAGCTGCAAGGAGCTGTTCAATGAATATTTGATTTACACATATCATTACGAATATTTCACAGCATGTAATAGCAAAAACGTTGCTTAAACTAAACATATTGATAGTTGAAGACTTTTTCATATTATCTACTACACCGAAAGAATTTTGCTTCATAAATCCAATGAAACAATTTCATTAAACATTTTTCACAAATCTAATGATAATATCGCAAATCCAATGAAAATTTCATGAATATTGTGAAACAATTTCATTGGAATTGCTTCCTTGATATTCTGGTTTCTTTACAATATTTTATTGGATTTATGGCAACAATATTTTCTAATTATTAAGAATTTCATTCTTTTCATGAAATTATTTTATTGTTAGCACTGCATTAATTACAATGTTAAATAAATTTGATTAAGTTTTCAATAAAATAATTTTAACGAATCTGGTTTCATTAATCCAACGAAGCGTGACGGTGGTTGAATTTTAATGAATTTTTCATTAGATTAGTGTCGAAATTCATAGAATTTCTGCGTAAATTCTTTCAGTGTAAGGACGACTTTTTGGGTTTGCGATTAAGATAAGTTTACTACTCTAATTAGCTAATACGAAAATTAACTTAATCTCACATAATTGAGTTTGATGTTTTTGAGTGGTAGTTTAAACTTCTTGTTACGTGTAGTATTACCATATTGAGGAATAAAATAGTGGCAACATTTTCTGTGCAAAAGTCATACATGTTATCAACACACTTTGATTTTTTGTGGGAAAAAGAAGAAGAAACTGTATTTTTTTTTATTATTTACAAGTAAAATATTCCGCATGTTAAAGGAACTATATAAACAATATAAAATATATATTTACTTATGTGTTTTCAAAGTACTTTATAATATAATTTTTACAAAAAGTTATATATTTCACAAGTGTTTATTGTCAATACTAAAGTAAGATTAAACCAGCACGATCGACTACCCAAAAATCGCAAATAAAGAAATGCCGAATTATCTCATCCTTTAGCTCTTGAATTGTTGCTGGCTTATCAACTTACAGCTTTTCTTTCAAATAACCACAAAGAAAAAAAGTCCAATGGTGTCAAATCATATGATCTTGGCGACCAATTTACATCGCCAGCATGTGAGATAATACGGTCATTGAATTTGTCGTGCTAAAAGAGCCATTATTTCGTTAGGCAAGTTTCATATTGTCCACATCCATATCTTCCAATTCGGGCCATCAAAAAGTTCATTATCATCTCACGATAGCGAACACCATTCACACTAACTGCCTGACCGGCCTCATTTTGGGAAAAATACGGCTCGATGATGCTACCAGCCCATTAACCGCACTAAACAGTCACTCTTTGTGGGTGCATTTGTTTTTCGACAATCACTTTTCGATTATCATTCGTCCAAATGTGGCAATTCTGCTTATTGACGAATCCACTGAGGTGAAAATGTGTTTCCTCACATTTATAATCCACTTTTGCTTTTTCTTGCCACCATTCTGGCCATTGACCACGTTTGGAATTGTCAAGGGGCTTTAGTTCTTGAGTCAATTGCACCCTGTACTCGTAAGTGTGTAAATGCAAGTCGTTATGCATAATGTTCACCAACGACGAGCGTGAGAGGTGCAATTGTTTGACACGACGACGAGTTGAGGTGGACGGCTTTTCAGCCACACTATCCCGAACGGCAGCAATATTTCCTGCAGTTCGAGCTGCTCGAGCACGCACTGGTGTTTTCACATCTCCTACAGTACTGGTTTGCTCAAGTTTTTGTACGATCTTTCTGATTGTACGCACATTTGATCGATTGTGCTGACCAAAAACATCACGAAGTGCACGATATGCCCATTTTCATAATAAGCCTGAATAACTTTAACGCATTGCTCGATTGTGTATCTTTCCATGGTTCAAATTGAGTTAAACCGGGTTTACATCTATGTGCCATATGCCACACAAGCATACAAAAAGCGCAACCAACTAATTATTAATGAAAAACTGTTTGATTCAGACATGTATTTATTAAGTTAACTAGTTCCATACTTAACTAATAGACAATTTTATAGAATCCAAAATGATTGCAAACTGTTTAAATTTCATTAATAATTAGTTGGTTACGCTTTTTTGGGAAAATGACACACAAGAAATGCCAGATGTAAACTCAGCCTTTGTCTGAAATTGAGAAATGTCAAATGAAATGCCAAAAAAAACTTGTCGACTCTTAAAATTTAACCACTCTTTATATAGTTTTGCCATTTTTTCGTTTTTGGGATTTTTTCGGTTTTGAGCGTTTTTTTTAATTAGGCGTTTTTTCCCCGTTTCAGAATTTTTTTTTTGTTTTTGTCGTTTTTTTTTTTTATTTTGGTGATATTTTTAATATTGACGATTTTTTGCATTTTGGAAATTTTTTCCTTTTTTCGGTTTTTGGCGTTTTTTAATTTTGGTGATTTTTTTAATTTTGGCGAATATATTTTTTAATTTTGACGATTTTTTTTTATTTTTGGAGATTTTATTCGTATCTTGGCGATTTATTTAAGTTTTAGGTTTTTTAATCTGGCGTTTTTTGTCGATTTTTTTAATTTTGGGGATTTTTTAATTTTGGTGACTTTTTAATTCTGGCGATTTATTTTTTATCTTGGCTATTTTTTGATTTTTGGCGATTTTTTCCTTTTGGCGGTTTTTTGGATCTTGGCGATTTATTTAAGTTATAGATTTCTTATTGTGGCGTTTTTTTCGTTTTGGCGATTTTTTTTAGGTTTTTGGCGATTTTTTTCGGTTAGGCGATTTTATAATTTTGGAATTTTTTAGTTTTAGCGTTTTGTCAATATGTATTTTGCGTTTCACGGTTTCCAAGATACACCAAGTTGTCAGAATCACATAATCAAAATTACATTAAGTGACAGAACCAGCGTGAACGTTTGACTGACTAAAGTGGAAAATTACCACTTTTTCGACTGCCTTGCCACTTTTTGTCTCCCTTTTTTTAGTGCAGTTTTCTCATTTTTTTTTTAATTTTGCCCCTTTTTTTGATAAATCCCCTTTTGTGTGCCACTTTTTGAAAAATATTATTGGTTACCCTGGACAGAAACCTCTTAATTTAATAAGTGGAATTTTTTTTGTCTCTCAATTTCCTACACTCTTTTTTTAGTAAATGAACAATGAACATACCTAATATTCAATAACAGATTCACTTCCCACTTGCCCTCAACTTTCCAAATATTGGCGGTTTCCAATCAAGTGGGTAATCTCTCCCCCAAAGGAGTTATTATGTGAAAGGACTGCGGAAAAGCTTAATTTCGTATATATTGAATTGATGCTGTAGTAATCCACTGTTCTCTTATTAAAATTTTTCTTTCATTTAATTTTTACTATTTTTATTTTTATTTTTTTTTCTTCTTTGAGAACCCAAAACAAAAGTGATGGAAAATGTAAAATTGTGGGTAAATATTGAATTTGCAACATACTCGTCATATGTACTTGTCAAACAAAAAAGGACATGTTTACTTAGATTTTTTCCATACTTCTTCTTGTTGTTAATATTTTTTTCAACAAAATATTTTTGCTACTACATATTTCGTTAACACAAAAAAAGAAAAAAAGATATAAATATTTTCAACATTGGCTATTTATGCACCATATGTCGTTGAAATATGTAAACGTTAAACAAAATAACCAAATAAAACTAAGAGAAGAAACAAAAAATCATAATAATACAATATTATTCGTTCGTACTCGTACCTTTTAAAGGATTTAAGAGACTTTTGTATTGCAATGATTTATATGAAGTAGAAAAAAAATTAATTTTTAAGAAATATTGCAGGCACACGGGCACACACACACACACACCCACACACACATACTTGCACTACTTAATGGAATATATTTATATGAGAGAATTGTGAGAGTGAGATTGTGTTGGTGTGTGTGCTCATATAACTGCTAAGATCCCTTTTATTAACCTCATATTTTATAAACAATTTAACTACTCGTATGTGTATGTGTGTGTGTGTGTCTGTGTATGCATGTGTGTTCCTTATGATGGTCTATATCCTTTGAAACAATTTGTTGGCCATAAACATTAAAGTTTCTGCTGCTGCTTCTGTTTCTTTTACAACCAATCATTGAAAGCTTGTTCCCCCCTTCCCCACCCCTTTCCTTTTATATTTAGTGGGACATACATACACACATAAGTTGTCTTTGTTTTTTAGCAAATAACCATATTTAAAGCGATAAAAGGTCTTAACTTTTTGTATTTTTCTTAACAATAAGAAAAACACACACACACATAAAACAACTTATTGAATGTCTTAAGGATTCGATTTATTTTTATGACAATAAGAGTTCCAAGTTTCGATTGTAAATATATTTAAAGGCACAAACAGACAGACAATAATTTCTTGGTTCAGAGCCTTGAAGTTTGAATTGTTATTGCGTTTAATTCAATTTCTACTACCAAACTTATGAATAACCCTCCTTTGGTCTTCTTTCATCTAAGACCAAAATGTCATTGACACAGTCGGAATACGACAAAATAAAATTAATTCTTCTAGTTTTTTTACCTCTTTTTATTATAATTTTCTCTAATTTTATTAAGCTTAAGGTCTCTTGATTTTGTAATTAAATTTTTATATATATTTCGATATTTCGTCACATAGTTTGAAAAATATATAAAAAAAGCAATGTGAGTCCAATCACAGGGGAGATATATAAGCATCTAGTAATGCATTTTTTTTAAATATTGGCTTATGGTAACTAAAATAAGATATATAAATTTTTGACTCTATTGTATTTAAAAATCTATGGAAAACTGCATGGTTGGTGTAGAATTGCTCGTATGCAAGTGTAAGACGTCAAATGAAAATATTGATAAAGCTTGCGACTGTGGGTTTGCAAAATTTGTATTAAAATCTCCACCCATAATAATTGGCATGAGATGGAGATTGTTACCCAATTGTCGAGCACCAGCTTCAGTGTAAGGCAATAGTACGTAATGAAGATGTGTATTAATATAATATTGGTGGCTATTCTGGAAAACGCGTCGAAGAAGTAAAACTTTACATTAAAACAAAAACAAATTCTCAAAATTTCAAATACATTTCTAAAATAAAATAAACGTGAGAACAGTGTTGCCAGTTTTTTTCTAGAGCTTATCCCCAAATATAGTTTTTATGATTCAAATTTTTTCTTTTGTGAAAAAAATAAAATTTTTTTAATTTTATTTAAAAAATAATGACAAAAATAACATATTTAGGGCCGTTTTCACAACTTACTTTTAGCTAAAGGTAGGATTTTGTTTGCCCGATAAATGGCTTTGAATTATTAAATCTTCATTTATTATTTTTTTATCCATTAAATATTATTATTATTGATAATAATGCCAATAAAAAATTTAAGTTTTAATAACGCAAAAATATTTATCGGGCAAACAAAGTCCTACCTTTAGCTAAAGGTAAGTTGTGAAAATTGCCCTTATTCCATAAAATTCATTTTTATCGAAAGCTAAAAATATTTACATTCATATTAATTTAACTTTTACTTATAAAACATGTTAGGAAAAAATTACACATAGTTTAATATACATACATAAGTATAAAATTTTTTTTAACCAAAGCCTATGATTTTAAAAAACTTCAGAATCGAAATCTTCTGAATCATCAGCCTCAGAAATTGTGTTGTGCTAGTACTTGTATTAAAAAGCTTTACCATTTCAGCAGAAGGATTAAATTTTTCACAACAAATTTGATTATTTTTTAAGTGTGTGTTTGTTCTAAGAAGTTCTTTATTAGAAACCATTCACAACGAATAGTAACACACAGTTTTAGACTTTGCCAGACGCACTTTTCTTAGCTCAAAAATCATTCTTATCACAATCAGTTATAAAAAAACAATTCCCAAAAAAAAATCGCTTAAATTTGGTTATCATCCCTAACAAATCCCCAGATCCCCAACACCAATTTTTCATCCCCAATCGCGAAAAAAAAATCCCCAATTTGGGGACAAATCGCCTAAACTGACAACACTGCGCGAGAATTTCAACGCGTTTCTGTCTCTTTAAAAAAACTGTTAATTTTGTATGAGAAACAAAAACAAATTTGTTACATTTACACATTTTTGTTTTTGTTTTCCATGTAACTTTCACTAAGTCGACTCGTATTTCAGAATAGACACCATTATGAATTCTTTATAAAAACTGCATATATCTTTTAAACAAATATTTGACATTTCAAATGCTCTTTTATTTAAAGGTTTATATTTATTTAATTTATTTTATATTTTTCAACTTTTTAACAAAATTATCCCCACTGGCAACACTATTGCACTTCACAAGCAATTTCTATTAAAATTATCACTGCTCCTGAAAGTATGCTTTAAAATTCTGATGAATTATTTCTATGCAGATGTTAAGTTTCTTTGTACTTCTTGTTCGTATGATTACACTAATACAATCATACATAGCTCACACCGATTTTATAACTCGATGTGATCTTACTCAAAATTTGTGATTGTATTGTGAAAAAGAATTTTACCCCCTAGCGTATATGTAGATGTTTACACATCAAAAATACAGACGAATTGATAACTTAATCCTTTGCTTAAAAGGTTTTATTTAGCTCACCTTTGTTTGCTTTATTGTTGTGTCAAATTTAAATAATTTAAATTCCATGCTCTTCCTGTCAACTGATTGATCTGAAATTTGGTTCATTTAAAAATTAATTACAATTTTTATTTTATTTCATACTTCAAGGATTTACTTCCCTAAAATTTTTGTTTAAAACTAACTCCTTTACATTTTTATAAGCCAGTGAATTGTGTATTTTTCCCAAGTATTGACATTTCATCTTTATGTTCTTATGAGTGTGTCTTTGAGCTTGAAGTTTTGATTCTTATTACATAAATACATACATACATATGTACTTCTTTTTCCACTACCATTCTTTCTTCTTTTTGTACTCTACCGCATTGTTTGTCTTACGGCATCTTTTTATGACTCAAGAGTGTTTGTCTTTTGGCTTTTTATGTTTTAACAATAAAAATACACACAAGACATAAATGTGTCTTCTCCACTTACTCACACACACACACAGAGACAAACACATGCAAACACAACAATCAATGTACAAATATTTTTTAACACAAAAAAAAATCAAGTTAATACAAAACAACCAATTCAAATTATTATTGAGCGAAAAAATGAAATCAATTCTTTTTTTTTCGAGCTGTGTTTGTTTTTTTTTGGCTGCCGATTTGTGTTTTAGTGTAACATTAAATATATGAGGTCATCTATTATATGAACTTTACTGAAGAGTAAACACAGAAATTTATTGTAATCTTATGTACATACATACATATGTACATATGTAAGTATATAAGTATGTATGTATATTGTATTTATGCAAACAAATCTTGAATATAACTGCAGCTGCTATGATTAATATTTTTGTTTACTGAATATGTTCCTTTTAAAAATAATTTCAAGGCTCAGAAAGCTTGGTGGGATCTACCCTACAGCAAGTGCGATTGGTGAAATTGTAGTGATTTCCTAGTGACATTATCAGTGCATAGTATACTACTGACCAGGTGTACCCCAGCCAATGTAATCATGTCTTGACACTTAACATTAGCTTGTCAATGAAAATCTACCAGTAGACTATAAAACTACTGACTAAGTAGTTCTTTTAGGACCACTTGGAGATATTGGAAACAAAGATTCGCTAGT
Source organism: Tachina fera (assembly GCA_905220375.1). NCBI lineage: Eukaryota > Metazoa > Arthropoda > Insecta > Diptera > Tachinidae > Tachina > Tachina fera. The sequence goes on from LR999963.1 coordinate 187,848,797, forward strand.
AACTTTTAGAGGCTCTAGTCTACAACATCGATATTTCCTCGCACGATGTCAATAGTAAAATAGTAGTGATTTAATACAGACATTGTACTACTGACTAGATGTACCCCAGGCAATTGACATATAACATAATTGAAAATCATTGAAAATCTACCAGTAGACTATAGCACTATTGCCAAGATAGTACTTTTACGACCATATGGAGACATTCGAACCACTAGTACATTTTAATGACTCGTCTACACTTTTATAAAGGTTGGGACAACAAACTTTTTAAAAATTATATAAATTATTTTTAAATCATTTATACCAAAATATTGGCTGCACAGCATAATAAAAAAAGTATTGACGAGTTCGTTGACAGTGTCACCAGAAATGCAGTAGAACTCGAATATTTCTCTTTGCAAGTAGTTGATTCCGTGTTCGAAAAAAAAAACAATTTTCTACACGCCCAGTGCGGTTTAATGCCAATCAATCACATATGGACACGATCTTGAGTCCTAATTTACACTATGCAAGGAGAAAAGAAAGGTTTATGTTTCCCTCGTCTCTCTCTTCCACAAACTAATCACCTTAGCAATAAGACTTGCGTAGTGTAAATTACGAATAAGGAAAAACATTATTTTGTGTAGTATAATGTGCATATTTCGGGACAAAGTTTCCTAATTTTATTAAAGGACAGTCCATTGCATTAGCGATGTGTCGGTGCTTCACCGAGCCGCTATTGTCACTAATAAGCTTCTTCGCCTTCTCCTACAGATGGTCGAGCACAGTGCTGCAGCGTAAAGAACGGGTCTGGGCGGCATAATTTAAATAGCGCCAAGATTAAAAGAGAAAAGATTGCAAGTGCTAAAATTTGCTTTAAAAGAATACGAAATTCCTATTAAACTAATGCACTGGCGTAGCTATAAATTCCTTTAAAGGGGGCATTATGACAGATAATTTTCATGAGTAATATTTCTTGCAATTTTTAATAATTATAAGAGGCAAATACAATTCTTGCGGGGGGTAATGCATGCCTATAAAGAGCATAGGGCCTCAACAAAAGTTTTCCAAACGTTTCTGCCTCTAGTTATCTTCGCCTCAAAATATTGTAAAAAATATATGTAACGCATCATGTGTATATGTGTGGGTATCATCACCTAAAATCCAGAACTCCGTAGCTGCACTTTTTATTAGAGCTATGCTCTTTATGCCATGCCACAGGAGTTAGAACTTAATTTTTGTTACAGACATAATCGGCACTATTTCAGTTATAAATTTATTTTTGTTTTGATTTCTTTGTACTTAAGACCAGAGTAAGAAAATAAACGAATATAAATGTTTGTTTCTTTGAAGTGAGTGAAACGGAACAACAATAATGACAACGATTACTTAATGAGCACAGGCACACAACTGGGACGAACGACGAACTTCTCGGGGCGAACTTTCGTCATAAAAAATAAAACACATTTGTGCATATGAGAATGAACACAACATCGCCGTACAACAAAATTCGTCGTGCGTGACGAACTCTGAGATAGATTTATCACTATTTTTTACGCCGACGGACGACGAAAAACCAAAATTGATAGAAAATTCGCTCTGTATCTCTCAGTTTTTGTAGACACAACACCAACTTTGTTAAATATGAGAGAGGAATTCGGTGAGTAAATTCGTTGTTATTGTGCTTCACACGACGAATTTACGCAGTGAATGCTTATCGACAAATTCGTCGACGTGGACGAAATTCGTCGTTTGTCCCAGTTGTGTTCCTAGCATGAAACGTTTTGAAATATTTGCAGAGAATTTGACATCATCATACTCGCATAGTATAATATTATTGCTTTGCTATTGAATACATGAACAGCATAGCTCTAACCGGGTGTCTTAAGATACTTCTCTTCTTTTTTTTAGAAGAGAAGTGCAAAACTTTAGTAGAAATTAAGGTGAGAAAATTCAATGCGGATGTGATCCCATAAAAGATGTTATGAGTTAATAGTTATTTTTTTCGCAAGGATACTCACGGTGTTTTGGAATCGCTTTTTATGAAAACAAAAAGCCGTAAGTCAAACTATATTTTTTACTATGTCTGTATTTCTTTTATTTTGTACATAAAATATACAAAATTCATTACAACTATTTAGAAAAATATTAGAGAAATATTTATTTTATTAAAGAGAAAACAAAACCAAACATTATCAGCCCAATCGTGATTATTCCCTCGGAATTTATTTCTCACGAAAAATAATTTTCTCAAGAAAACATTCCTCCAATCATAATTTCTTTGGGAACAAAAAAGAGTAATACGTGGTGTTTAAACGCTTTTAAACAATTTACTTTATATATATATATATATATATATATATATATATATATATATATATATATATATATATATATATTGAATTTACTTTTAAACAAGTACTTATTATTTTTATTGATTGAAATTGTTACATATGTCTAAACAAGTACCTTTACATTTTTGATATTTATAATGAATTTGTACTAAAAATAGGCGCTTTCCATCCCTGCTCTTATATTATAATCATTGTGAATTAGAAAACTACATTTTTCCAGGGCGAAAGCACCAAATATCGTGTAATGACTTGTAAAGCCAGCATTCGTTTTGTAATATTCATCGAGACAAGTTCTCTCCGCCAATTAGCAACAAAAACCACAACTAATAAAATACAAGTTGAATTGCTTAGAAGAAATCTGTATTTCATTTCAAGCTAAAATTATCTCTTTTGGAATCCCTTCCAAAATAACAAAGGGTAAGTACATATTTTTAACAAGAAGGTTTCTTCCTAACCTATAACCTCCACTCTTGGCAAATTGCTAACCCCAGTAATTTCCTAAAACTCCATTTGAACCTCCACGATTTATAATGGTAAGCTCAAGTTTATATTAATTTAACTCCCCAAATTAATGCAGACTTGTTCACGTGGAATCACCGCATTACGAAGCTCTTTGTTTTGCTTGTTTGTTGACATTTTGCTTCTCCCTTTTTTTTGAGTGAGAGAATAAAAAAAATTACTAAAATTCAATAACTTCATAAAATATGTAAAAAAGAAAGTTTATAAATGATTTATTTGTGAATTATTTGTGTTTTTTACATACAAGATCTATAAAATACAAGTCTATGTATATAAATTCTGTTTTAATTGTGTATTAACTATGTTTTTATGTAAACTCCCTTCTGTTTTGCAAGGGAAAGATTTTTGGTGAAAAAAGCAAGTTCAACGGCGTTCATAATACCTACTTTTTCCCAGAGAAGTTTTTTTTATTCCCGCATTTGGTAAAAAAAGGAAAAAAATTCATGGTTGGAGAAAAGGGAAAAGTGAAAAAACTCGCACGGAATTTTTATTCATGATTGGGCTGTATATAAAAATGCGTGTTCGCCCAGGACACTTTTTTGTGCATAGGGTGCTACTGTGGCTGATTAGTAGCGATGCTAGCATCTCAGTCCAGAGATCGCAGGTTCGATTCCTGCCATAGACTCTGGGGTTTTTCTGCAGACAAGGTAATCGGTTCGCTGATTGTGTTTGTTAAAAGAGAAAGAACGAAAAGCAAAAAGTATCACTGCCCAGAAAATGTACATTTAAATGTCCCAAAGTGCTTCGTTGAAGTAGATAACGCACAAATAAATGTCATAGATGAGATAAGAATATGCCTACTACTAAAATCTTTTGTCTTGCCTATGTCTTATCTATGTCTCACCTATTTCTAGTCTATGTTTTGTCTATGTCGTGCCTTTATGATGTCTTTCTCATTTCTATATCTTCTCTAAACCTTGTCTATGCCTTGTTTATGTCTTGCTATGTCTTGTTTATATTTTCTCTATGCCTGATCTATATATTGTCTATGTCTTGTCTATGTCTTTTCTACGTCTTGCTTATGTCTTGTCTATGTCGTGCCTAAGTCCTGTTTATGTCTCGTCTATGTCTTGGCTGTATCTTGTCTATGTCTTCTCCATGCTTTGCCTTTATATTGTCTATGTCATATCTATATCTTGTCTATGTCCTTTCTCTTTCTATATATTTTTTTATTGCACACACCATTTGGCTTGTGGTTAATTTCCTCCGAGAAATAAAGAGCAATAAAAATTACATGTTATTATTGCTTCCTCTAAATATCTTTTTGCCAACAAAATGTGTCCCAAGTTTAAATTGGAGTTTTACTCCTAATTAAAGTTAAGCCTTTAATGTGGTCCATTACAAGAAAGAAAAGTCGACCAGCTACTTCGTATTAGATTTGACAAGAAGTTATTATAATGTCTGCAGTACTCGTATTTTGTTTTGTGCTCATTTCTTACAAATTTTTGTGTGGAATTTTTAAGGTATTTTGTTCCCTTAGAATTGAGTTTCTTTTTTCTTCTATTCAAAGGTAATTATAATTTTATTTGTTAAATATAATTATGCAAATGACAGTGTCTGCTTGTACATAATTCTGTTTGTTTGAGATTCCTTAAACATTTTTCACATTTCTAAATAATTAATGCCCGTAATTAAGAACTAATTTTGTTACAGCCATAAAAGGATAAATTATATTTTCTAACATTTATTTTCAAATTAAGTCAAGAACATTTTGTGTCATTATTACAAACTGCAAACGAAATAATGAAATAATTTCATTTCATTTTGTTTTGTTTGGTGTGATTTTATATGTGTATTTCGGCAGGCAGAGTGAAACGCTTAAAGAAATTTCTGGTTGTTGTGGTATGAAATCTTGTAATAAAATTATTACAACGAAGTCTAAAGAAGAGATAATGGTTCAAAGATGTTTGTGGTTTACACAAGAATTACAAATTTTGGTCAGCAAGAGGAAATATTTTAACACTTCTATGTAGATGAAAGTTCTTTATACATACGATACATATGTATAGGTAAATGAGTGTGTGTGTGTGTGTATTTATGTATGTGTGTGTGCTATGTTTGGGTTTATATATAATTGATGTGAGATGTGACATGTTTGTTAAAATATTCATAATAATTTCCCTTACAAGTTTTTTACTTCACATAGTGCGGGTCCCCTCGTATCTACGTATCTAGTCGTTGATATTTGTTATAAATAAACATTTGTTTAAAATCACTCGCATACATATGTATGTACACACACACAAGCACGTACATATGTATATATGGATGTGTATGTAAACTAATTAACCCCTCCTGTTTGTGGAATGTTTGTCACTTGTTATCATTCTCAAACCATTTTTTGTTCATTTGTCTTCTTTTTTCTAAAAACAGGATATTAATCCTTGAAATCCCTGAGGTTATTTTTAGAGACATACAATATTTCAAGAAGCTCCTTTTTTTCAAATATAGTCACATCTCAAAATTTAATGAACAAAAGCTGTTCCTTATTGCCGTCTTTATCTGAACCAAAATTTTTATTATTACATCTTAAACTAAATCGAAGTTATACCAACTACAGTAACTATGACTGAATCCGATTACAACATACAAGAGCATCTTCTACTTCAATTATGCTAAAAACTAAAATACGCTACAATTAAAAATAAAAATCCACATGCACATCAAACGCATTTACTCTGACTCATTTTGCACACTCTGAGTATGTTTATACTCAGGCTATGGATATTTAATCGGACAAAAAATTAATTTGCCACCATATACATACATACATTTGTATAAATAAGATGGAATGATAAATGTGTGGGTTTATGTGTGGCTGTTTGAAAATATACACATGAGCGAATGTGTATTCGGTTTAAAATTAATGCGCGTGTTTGCAGATTGTAAATATGGCTTGGACGTAGCTGCTTTAAAGTTTAAACGATACTTTTGTCATTCTCTGTACTTACTCACATTTTGAATTTATTTTTTTTTGAAGATAAACAAGACTACGTACGTGGCAATAAAAAACGATATGTAAACACTTGGCAACTTTATTTTATATTTAACTACATATTGGAATCATTCAAAATCATTCGATTTTTACTTAAAGGGTTAAAAAAATCTTAATCAGAACTAGCAGATGTCTTTATAAACATATGTACAATATATGTAAACATGCCAGGTGCTGCTTAAAGAGAGGGATACAAAAGGAATTCCCCTTCCATCCTTCCCTCTCTCTCTCACTCTCTCTCTCTCTCTATCTGCACACAGTGTGTATATTTACAAGAAGCCATTCGTCCCATTTTTACTTCATCATAACTTTGTTCTCTTCCATTGTAAAATGAAGGAACTTAAAACATAAAGAGAACTTGTCAAGTTTGCTGCATATGCGAACTTTGAAAGTTTTGACAGCTACCTTAGATATGGAGCTGCAAAAAATGCTTATTTTAAGTTACATATATGCACTGATTCCACCATCAACATTATGAAGCATTTTCACTAAAGCTAGAGAACTGACTCCTGATACACAAGTATGTAGGTCTGGGTGAGTAAACAACTAGAGAAACTTGCAAGCCCGGCAATTTTACCTTATGGGAGGAGACACGCCCATAAGCTCACAATTCAAAACTATATTTAAGGCCTTTTGGCCAAGCGGATTTACTTCATTTTTTCATACACATTGTACTTATGCAAGGCTATTGTTTCTCCCGTATTTTAAAGTGTGTCTGACTACGCCTATAAAATCTGAATCTCTGCTTCATGTCGTTCAACTTAGCAGATTTTAATTTATTATTGATGTACATATGTATATCTCATTAGCCGTTCTCTATAAAATTTATAAAAATTGTAGTTATTCATACTACACATTTTTGTTATTGAGTTAAAATAAATATACAATATTTGAAGTTTATTTGCTGGTGGTTCAGCATGTCTACATACACATTTCAAGCACCAATGAAATGCGTATACATATATGTAGACATGCTAAACCACCAGCAAACAAATTTCAAATATTGTATGTACACTTTTGACAATATGTCAAGTAATAAATTTCCTTAAATTTAAAATAAGTATGTACGTTGAATACTTCTGTTAAATTGAAAACTTTTTAATAACTTTTATTTATAATTTCGTTGAAAAAGCAATGGAAACAATATACATAAATATTAGGATGGAAAAAATGTCGCGTTTGAAATGTCACGTGTGACTGTGGATATTTCGTTAAAAAGGCTACAAAAACAATACAAATATCAAGGGAAAATATGTCACGTGCGACATATTAGGTGTGACTGTGATAAAAATTTAATTTAAGAAATATGCATCAGATTTCATTAAAAATGCAACAAAAAATAATATAAATATCAGAATGAAAACATAGGTCACGTGCGACATGTCACCTGCGACTACAATTAAAATTTTATTAAAAGTATAGGCATCATATTTCTTTAAAAAAGGCAACAAAAATAATATATATAAATATCACAATGGAAAATATGTCACGTGCGACATGTTAGGTGTGACTGTAATTAAAATTTAATTTACAAAAATATGTGTCAATCGTTTTTGGGTAAAATAAAAAAAAATCATTTTAAAAAGACAGCAATTGGCGAAATTCTAAGGTTAGTCAGTCGCTTTGAAATGTTGCTTCAGGTTTCGCCGAAATCAGCGTTTTAATTATTGCCCACAAAAAAAAACTTCTGTATTTGTCACGTACAAATGAATTGGTTTTATTTTTGTAATTATCTTTAGAACGAAAAATTGCTCAAGATCAAAATTAGTTCCAATTATAAAGATAATATCTGTGGCAAGAAGGAAAAAGTGCTTAAGTCGAGATAAGCAGCCTTGAGTTAATAGTACCTCCATAATCTTCATATTTCAAAGTACACCTGGTCAAAATCTAAATTAGTTTGTGCGATTTTTCCAGAAGTTATAGCAAAATTACTTGCAGCTTATCTTTTTTAGACTTCTAATCTCATTTGGATAATAAAATATGACTTAAACACTTTTGCCTTATTGCCACAGATATCATGTAGTTACTATTTTACCCTAAGGCTGAAGCTGTCAACAAGTCCTCGTGTTTGGGAGTGATTCCTGAAATACATAAATGTTCTGGGGAGATCTTAACGACCAACAATTCATCACCAGAGAAAAAAATAATTTCGGAAAAATAATCAAAAACTAATTAAAATTAATCTGCCTTATTTATACAAAATATTACAGATTTATAAAATCTTTTAATGAGCAAAATTTTGTATGGAAATCTTGTGCTTAAATTATAAAAATTACTTCTGTTAAATCACTGTTTTAATCATTGTCCCCAAAAACAACTTCTGTTTTTGTCACATGCGAATGAATTGGTTTCTTGCAATTACCTTTATAATATAGAGCTATAATTCACAGCTATAATTTACTCTTACGCCCGTATTCTAAACTCTGTGATCACATAAATATTATAACAAATGATAATTTTTACATTGCTATAATTTTCATTTCTTATATTTTTATTATTTGTCACAAAGTTCAGAATAAGGGGATTATATAAAACAGAGTTTTATTTAGAATTTTTTGCAATTTAACAAATGTCACGTTCGACATGCTGAAAATAGCCATATTATTTTATTTAATATTTATTTTTAATATATTTAAATTAAAAATGTCCTTCCCAAAAGCTTGAGCTGCACACGCTTCTGCTATCCATAAAGATCCTTGAAAATTTATTTATGGTTGTCCTTATCGCCATGTAAGTTAATATCAACATGTGAATGTGTATTTGAGTCCTTTGCTATAAGCATACACACATGCACACATACATACACACATACATACATACATAGATACGTATGTATGTATGTCTGTATATATATACGTGTATTATTTAGTTCTTAATAGTTTTATAAGCTCCATTTAAGATTCGCTGACACATGTTTTATGAAGTCAAGTGGCAATTGCCAATTTAGTCAACACTGATTCCTTTTCTTCCAGCAATTTCAACAAAATACAAACATACATGTTAAATACTCATTGTTGTCCTTTTTTTGTGATGATAATTTCAATATCATGTTGAAATGAAGACAGACAACAAACGGGTGGAATATATTAAATCAAAACTATCAAAAACATTTAAACTACACAAACAAATAAATGTAAAAGTATCCACATGCATACATACGGGTGTATGTGTCTGACTATTATTAAATTAAATTATTAAATACAAGTTGTTAGGAACTTAAAAAAGATGTTAACTATTAAGAATGCAGGATATAGAGATGTTTAGCAAGAGACACACCGTTGTATGTTGCCAATGATATTGTTGTTTGAAATAATGTGGGCAGATCCTTTTTTATATTTAATACACACACACATTTTATGTACTATGTACGTAGATATGAGTATATGTGTATGAAAAGGGAGCTTTGCATTCAAATAAAACACAGTCTTATTTATAAGATTTTTTAAGGCTTTATTAAAGGCTTAATAAAAAAAATTTTGTACCAAAATATATTCCCCATAAGCACTTAAAACATTAAAGTTCAAACACTTGAAATTTAACTGGAAATAAACTTGAATTCAAAAAATTTTTTTTGAAGCAATTTTCAAGTTTGAAAATATTTTGTTGTTTCGTCAAATACGTAATTTATTTATAAATAAAATTTAAATTTTGGATAGAAATATATACAAAAATAAATTGAGTGAAGTGCGACTTTGACCCGCGCACGAAGGGTTCCGCACGGACACGAGATATGTAATTCAATATAAACTTTAGCCAATATAAACTATAGTTTTGGCATTTTTTTCGTTTTTGGGTTTTTTCGGTTTTAAGCGTTTTTTTTTTAGTTTGGGGTTTTTTTGAATTTATTGGCGCTTTCTGAGTTTTTGCACTTTTTTTCTCGTTTTGGCAATTTTTTTTGGTTTTTGAAGTTTTTTTTTTAATTTTGGTGATTTTTTTTATTTTGGCGTTTTTTTCATATAGGTGATTTTTTTGGTTTTGGCATTTTTTTTTTAATTTTGGCGATTTTTTTTTCATTTTTGGGAATTTTTTCGGTTTTTGGATTTTTTTTAATTTTGGCAATTTTTTTTTTGGTTTTGGTGATTTTTTTTAATTTTGGCGAATTTATTCCATTTTTTCGGTTTTTGGATTTTTCTTTAAATTTGGCATTTTTTTTTTTTGCGATTTTTTTAATTCTGGCAATTTTTTTTAATTTTGGCGATTTTTTCCATTTTTTCGGTTTTTGGATTTTTCTTTAAATTTGGCATTTTTTCTTTTTGGCGATTTTTTTTAATTTTGGCAATTTTTTTTAATTTTTGGGGATTTTTTTAATTTTTGGGGATTTTTTTCTGTTTTTGGAGTTTTTTTAATTTTGGCAGACTTTTTCGTTTTGGCGATTTTTTTTTAATTTTGGCAATTTTTTTATAATTTTGGAGATTTGTTTCATTTTTGGGGAATTTTTTCGGTTTTTGGATTTTTTTTAATTTTGGTGACTTTTCGTTTTGGCAATTTCTTTTTTTAATGTTGGCGATTTTTTTTCATTTTGGCGATTTTTGTTTCATATAAACAAGTTTTTTAGTTTTGACGATTTTTTTCATTTGGACGATTTTTTCGAATTTTGCAACTCGTAAAAATACACTAATTTTACAAATTCAAGTGTCAATATACATACATATGTGCATACATACAATTGTATGTATATTACATGGGATTTTAAAATTATTCGTTGCTTGTTTTGGAACACCCTTTAATTTTTAATTCTCATGTAGTTGCTGTTGTAGCGGCCAAGGTTCTTCATACTCCGTAGCTGTTACGGTTCCTGAGAAAATAGCGTGTGACGGACAGACAAACAGACGGACAGCGTAGCGAAAACAATAGGGTTCCTTTTTTCACCTTTGATGTACGGAACCCTAATAACGCTGTAAGAAATTGGATGTATTTAAAAAACCCTTTTGCAGTCGTTTGGCTTCAATGTAGGTTATCTGAAAAAAATTCCCGACAGCTTTGTGTAACTATTAACCTTTTCTTTTGTTAATTTATTTGTTTACTTTTAATTTAAATAATTTCATTTGAATAAGGTCCTTCACTCAAACTGCTTTTGCCTTCTTATCTGCTTCTTAAAATCAAACAAAGTATTCTTTCTTTCTTTTGGCAAAACTTTCTGTAATTCATATTTAATTCACATATTACTCGCAAATCTATTTTGTAATAAATATTTTTGGCGTAAAAGTTTTATGCAAAGGCAAGCAGTAGCAGCAACAGCAGCAATATTTCAATTAATAACAAATCATGCATTAAAATTGCATTAGTCAGGGCAAAACAAACCGAACAAATACAATCCAAGATACAACACACCCACACACCCATCCCGGTAAAAACTTTTACCAATTACGAATACAAGAAAGAAAACAATGCAAGACGACACAATATGTTTTGTTTCCAACGCAAAAGAAAACAACAAATAAATTCTTCAAACAACTAAGAAAATGCCAAGATTTACACAATATTCAACGGATCTAAAGGAAGGAGGGGAGTACAAATTCCATTTCCTCTTCTTAGCAAAATAAGGCTAAAGCGCATAAAACAATAGACAGACGCATGTTGAATGTGCTAATTTAGGAATTCTAGCCAAAAGGGTTATTTTTTAACGCACAAATATTAAATCTGTAGCTTTCATGTAAAACCACGTATGTGCTTAAAGCATTTTTTTGTTTTGCTGATAGGCGGCCAGAAACAAACTTTTGGAAGGGTTTCGTGTTTGAAAAGAAAGTATACACTGTTCTGCTAATGGACAAGCAAAATATTGTCTGATTTGGAAAAAGAAACTCATAAAACTTTTATCGCATTATTTATAAAAATTATTAAGACTTTATAAAGGGTTTTTAAAACAAATTATCATAAAAAAATTTTTAAAAAGCCTTAATAATTTTTATAAATAAGGCTGTTAATATTTAAAAAAATTTTGTACGATTATTAAAAGCACAATTAAAAGTTAAATTAAAGTTTTGATTAGAAGTCGATTTTTGGCGTTTTTTGCCAAACCAATTTTTTGCAAGTATACCAATCCCATACTTATACTTATTTAAAAAGGTAATACTGTAAGAAATATTACCAAGAAATTTTTGGTTCAATATTTTTGTTATTGAAGTAATCAAATCGTCTTGATTAAATATGAAATTTAAGGCATTTTTTTCTCAAATTAAAAATTTGAAAGCAAAAAAATGTATCATGCCACCTTAGGACATAATATGTTTTTAAATATTTCCAAAAATAGTATTATCTGCGCTCCGCGAAAAATAAGAATAATACAGCAAAATTTCTGAAAAAATCCCATTTTTGGGGATTTTGTAAATTTTTTTGGGAATTGTCGGGAACTCAAAAACTAATTGTTTCATACGTTCTGAGTATGAAATGTATGATATCCCATTTAAGAGAGAACTTTCAGGCGAAAATATTGATAAATCTTTTATTACTGCTGTAACATGAGGCAATGAAAAGTTGTCAATAGGACTTGGTGATTTGGAGTGCTTCCTGAAAGAATAGAATTTCTGGGGAGAGCTACATTGCCTAAAACCTCTGAGGACTTCCTTTCTCAACCGATATATGTATGTGCAGGCCTTAACGACCCACTTTAATCGAATTATCACCAAAGAAACAAATAATCAAAAACTAATTAAAATTAATCTGCCTTATTTAAAAACGGTCTAATTCATAAAAAATATTTTAGGTTTATTTGACAAATTTCCCATAGAAATATGTCAAATAAGCGCTTAATAAACCTGAAATATTTTTAATGAATAAGGCAGAAAAAATATTACGGCCTTATAAAGGCTTAGTACGCAATTTTTTTATAGAAATCTGTTTTATAAACCCTTTATTAAGCCTTAATCATTTTTTATAAATAAGGCTTTTTAAGCTTTAGTCTTGTAGCAAAATCAAACAAATAGAACAATTTTAAAACAATAACTCAAAATCCCAAATAAAGGACATACCCAGTTACTCATGCAAAAGCACACAGAAATATCTTCGTGCTTTTACATCTTGGCATCAATGTAAATCTTTAAACAAGGCGGGGGAGGGCAGGGCACTGCAGCGTTATTATTTTGGAAAATAAACATTTTAGTTTCAAAAGAAAACATGAAAACTTATTGATGATATTTTTGTTAGTTTTCCCCTCAAAACATACAAAATATATTCATTAGTAAAAGTAACATGCTCAATGTCAAAGAGAATGGGCTGGTAGTGCTTGATTTTGTTTTAAACCAAAATTTACACGTTTAAATTTTAACACACACACACACACAAACATAAACAAACAGCAACAGTCGTGTTATAATTTGTGGCAGCGAAGTAAAAAAGTTTTGTCAGTTTTCATGCCACTTTTGGCGGCTGGCTTGTGCCATAAAATTTTTAAACAAAACTCTTAGTATTTTTTTTTTTTGGTAATAAATGAATCATAACGTGATTTTCGAGCCCACACACGCACACACAGTACAACAAACAACTCAGCGGAGACAAAGAAGAAATGTGCCTTGGAATGAATGGGTTTTAACTACCAGTATTTAGTTTATGCGCTGGGTAACAGGCTTTTAACCTGCGTCACCATAATTTAAAGTCATTTTGAACGGGTTACCACCAACATGCTTTAGCTAATCAACAACAACAAGAACAAGCAAGTTGTATGACATCCTCTAGATACCGTTGGCTTTACTTTGTATCTTTAGGATAAAAACACACACACACATCCATACACATGTATGAGTACAAACAACGAACGCGTCTATTTAATAATAGTAAAATAAAAACATTGTTTTGCTTGTCTTTCTCTCTATGTTATGAATAATTAAATATTTGTTTAAGTTTGATATTTGATTATGATATACAAGACTACAGATGCAATTTCAAAATTAAATCTCCTTAACCCTGCTGAGGCATGTACCGATGGCACATCGAATAAGTAAAAATAATTAATGTGATGATCGTAAAAGATAAGCAAGAATAATTAAACATACTTTTGTAGAGTAATATAATTTCGTGCTAACCTAAATAGAAAATTAATAGTGATATTTATAAATGTGTTTACCAAAGGTAAATCAATTGCATACACAACAATCATTTCTCATATTCCGTTTCATTAAAAAATTTAAGTTAAATAGCTGATGTTAATAAGAATCTCTACCCAAGTAGATAGACTAGGGTTCGGATGAAGTGCGTGACTGCACAGATAAGTATCGGTATTTCCCCCAGCTTTAGAAGTCTAAGTTTAATTTTTCTTCTCTTCTATAGAAACTCAGATTAATTAATACAAATATTTCATTCAATAAGAATTGTAATTACTGAACCTAAACCTGAGTAAAAATTAATTCTGATGAAAAATATTTTTATTTGTTATGTTAAAAGGTCCAAGACTTTGTTTAAATTAACAATGATAGTCAAACACTACAGTAGAGAAAATGTTATTTTAAAAATTTCTTTTGAAAATTGTTTTCCTACAGTTTTTCAAATATTAAATAAAATTCCCACCCACACATTAAGAATATCAGTGGCCCAGCCCACTTTTTTAAATGCCAGATCGTGTCACTTGCAGAGCTTAGGGTGTTTGCCAAGTTTCGTAAGAATCGCTTAAGTATAAGCACATGCACATTACATTTAATATTAAATTTTAATGGGTGTGGCTCCACCCAACACCTTCTGAAACACAAGAGAGCCTAGGGAGTGTGCCCAGTTTCATAGCAATCGCATAAGTAGAAGTAAAACAAATCAAAGAAAAAATGTATTTATTGGGCGTGGCATTACCCACTTTTTTTTGACAATGCTACAAACAAGCTGCTAAGCCCTCCAACAAAAAATAAAAATTTTAAAATCATTGTGCAAATGAAGGAGTTGTGAAGTAAAGGTATGATTACACTTGACAAACATTTGCCCAGAAACGTAACCACTAAATACTAATGAGAAACATTTTGATTCAGATACGAGTTTATTAAGGTAAACAGTTTTCAATAATGTTGGATTTTATGAAATTGTCAATTATTTACATACATATATACATATGTTTGAATTTTTTAACTTAATAAACACGTGTTTGAATCATAACCTTTTTTCTTAGTATTTAGTGGTTCCTATTTTTTGGGCATCACATCTACCTAAACCCTTTCCCTAGCGTACTAGAATAAGTGGTTTCTAACAAATTTAAGTGATTTTTTTTTTGTATAGATGTGATACTCAAAAGCGCTAAAATATCTTTCAAAGAAATCTAGTATCCTTCAGAAATAAGATATATCCCACTGGGGTTTTTATGCCTCATAAATTGGGATTTACCCATGTAATGGTAGTTTTCTATGAGAATAATAACAGACAATGGGATAATGCATATATTCCATGTAAGTGGGCCAAGCAAAAACAAAGGGATCATAATAAAACAAAACAACATGAAAAGGAAACACACTTATGTTCACTGAAAAATCATAAAACACCTGCGCATCCAACTGGCTGAGGCTGTTGCCAAGTAACTGCAATAATTTAGTAAAAAAAATAGTTAATTATATTCAAAAATCACTAAAAACTACCAATGAGACCTTTTCTCATTTAAGTCGAGCGACCAGCGTGATAATTTGACCAACTAAAGTGGCGAATTGCCACTTTTTCGACTGCCTTGCCAATTTTAGTCTCCATTTTATTACAGTGAATTATATAGAAATACATTAAAAATAAAAATTTTAGTATAGTTTTCTCGTTTTTTTTTTTTTTTTTTGATAAATCTCCTTTTGGTGCAACTTTTTGAAAAATGTCATCGGTCACCCTGCGAGCGACCATTCAACATTTTTGTCACGATTTTTTTTTAATTACTCCTGGGACGCATGATACCAATGGTAGTGAAAAGGTTAAGACACACAAAAATATACATATAAATCATAGCTGTTAAGTAATGATTAGTAATCTTACTGATTACTAATTTGATTACTTTTTTTTTTTTTAAAGGTGGAATAATGATTAAATTACAATTATATTCAGTTTCGCACGATTAGTAACTGATTACGATTACTAATAATGGAAAAGTAATATGAATTATTTGAAATTACAAAAAAATAATCAAAAAGAATCAAAAGTAATTAAAAAATAATCCGATTACTTTTAAAGATTACTTTTGATTTTTTCTGATTATTTTTTGTAATTTCTAGTAATTCAGATAACTTTTCGATTATTAGTAATCGCAATCAATTATTTTTCAGAAATTCTTTTAAAGGGAATTATATTATCTTTACAATTCTTTTTAAAATGTAATCTAATTGATTCCTAATCGTAATCGAAATTCATCAGCTCTGATATAAATAAAATAAATATAAATTTAAATTGAAAACCTTAATTCGAAGATTATGAACTTATATTAAAAAAAAAATAAGTAAATATTCCAATATTTCTCAAATAATTTTTAAATGATTAGATTAGGAGCGTACCGAATGTTAGTTTAATTAATTCGCCGAATAAATATGTATTTAAATTTAGGAGAGATATTTTGTTAAAAGTACCATAAGTTCTGTGTATTAAAAAGTTTCATTCTCATATGAATAAAAAAAATAAGTGGGTGCATTAAGGGTTAATTTAATATGTAATCATACCTTTTTATTAATTAAACAATTTATTTTCGTAGATTTTTTTTTGCTCATGTCGTCCTCTCACATACTGCCGTTATTTTTGTTTGTAAAAAAAACATTGCCAGATATACGGAATATATTATGTACACACATACAGGTTTATCTACATATTTGTATTAGCAGCCATAATTGAATTCTCACATAAATTTAATGAAAACGATTCAATTACATTAAATACTAAATAGAATTAAAAATAAAATGTTCATAGGATATCTAAAATAAAATGAAAAAAAAATTGTCTCTGGAGATGCGGGGCATCGATCCCCGTACCTCTCACATGCTAAGCGAGCGCTCTACCATCTGAGCTACATCCCCTGTTACGAGTTAAATGTCAAATTGTAATTTTATAATGTATTAGACATTTAACCACAGTGGGCTATCGATCACAATCTGTCAAAAATAGAATGCACACATTTATACTAAGGATGGGCAAATGAAAAATATGTATCGATATACATATGTATATCGCATCGTATCTAGTATGTACATACACATATACATATCGAGCCTTATTTTCGATTTAATCGTAAGCGACACAAATTGAATTTTTCAGGAGAAGGTTTTTTTAATATTCAAGTATGTTTTTGTACGTAAATTGATGTATCTTAAAAGTTATCAACAAGTTTGGCATTTTGATAATTATTAACTATCAATTTTCATTTCAATAAAAAGTCTATATTCGATAACATGCAATTCATGTTCGATAAAATTGAAGGAAAAGCTTGATATTTTTTTAAAACATCGATATTTCGATATAGCAAAAATATTCCAAGTTTAAAATAAAACATATCGTGAGACAACCGCTAAAGAAAATTAAGCGTTCTTTTTTTAATTTTGACAAAAACTGATTATTTGCGGTCGTAAATAATCGATTTTCGTCAAAACAAAAACGAGATTTATCAAATGTGTTGGTTAAGCATTTTTGGCGTTTATGGCTCGATATGTACAAATGTGTTACATGAAATTATAATTCAAAATTTAATATTTATTTATCAAAGAGTTCAATAAAAGCATTATAAGCAAAAGATTCAATAAAAATGAAAAATAAATAAAAAACAAAAGATTTAATAAAAACAAGGCAAAAGGAAACTCATATATGTACATAAATATCGCACACTAAATCATAAAGAGTCACAATTCAAAATGATAAAAGTCGTTTTGCTTTTTTATAAATGAGCTAATTTAACAAATCTCTAACGACGGCAACAATTTCTTTTGGAATACAGTCTTCTAGAAGAATATAAAATACCGTTATGCTTTTTTTCTTTACATACATACTTGCATCGTTTGTACAGTATCAATACTTGTTTGCCACTAGTCAGCATCTGAAATGTTTTGAGTTGTGACTGTTTATGACTTAGTGTGCGATATGTATGTATGTACACACATACATATATTTATACTCTGTTCGCATTTATTGTGTATAAATGTCAAAATATGTTATAAAAATATGTATGTTTTTGGTTTTTGTCCGGACAAAAATTTTTGTCTCACGCCTTATTTTTTCGAAAATTAAATAAGTCATTCTGTCAATAGATTTTTAGAAAAATACCTGCGTAAAAACTTTTCCCTATGAAAATACCTATGCAATAAATCATTTTAATTTAAATAAATAGTAACGAAATCCATTTTAGGAAAAAATTTTATGAAAATTTTGAAATAAAACATATTTTAAACTCATTTTAAATATGGAGGTAACAGTCTTATTCATAAAAATTATTGAGGCTTTATAAAGGGTTTTTAAAACAGATTTCCATGAAACATTTTTAATTTATAAGCCTTTAGAAAGAAATCCATTAAGGCAATTTCTATAAATACCACTCAATTGATTTAATTTTAAGATTTTGTACACAAAGATTTTATTTATTACATATATAAACAAAAAGTTATTTTATCGACATTTTTTTTTTAAATTGCTTTAAAACCCAAAGTTCGTATTCACACACAAAGTTTATTTTAAGAAATCAGTAACTCGTTTCTTGAACTTGTGAGAAATTCTCGCGTCGAGAAAAATTTAATAATAATTATATTGGTTGTCCCATTTTACATACATATTAAAACTTAGATAAAATTACAAAAATTTTCAAAAAGTGTAGCTCACCCTCCTTTTAGCAGGATGATAAAAATAGAAATGATCTCACATTCCTTAGAAACTAATGCAATTATAAAAGAAAAAATTATCCTTTTTTTTTGGATTTTCTTTTGATGAATATGAATGAACTTTGTATCTAAAAATTTTTTTGGGATATTATTATATTTTATTATAAAATTACATACTGTACATAATACAAAATGTGATGTTAAGAATAGCCCAATATGATATGTAATTATTTAATATTTATTCTATAGAAAATATAAAAAAATGATTCGTTGTTATATTTTGAAGTGATTTTAAGAACAATTTAAAGTTAACTGATCTTTGCTTATATATAAAATTATCAAACTTTCTGGCAAGAGGCTCAATGGTCTAGGGGTATGATTCTCGCTTTGGGTGCGAGAGGTCCCGGGTTCAAATCCCGGTTGAGCCCAACTTTTTTTCATTAAATTTTTTTTTATTGAGTATATAATAATTTTGTAATAAAAATATTTTACTTTATCTGCATACATACGGAAAAATATAAAATACGAATGACTCACTGAACATTTGTCCTGCACGCATCAAACAATTTTTCTTAGATAATAATTTATTTTGAACTTAAAAACTTTTCTGCAAACATTCTATTAATTATAATAAAAAATTAACCTGTCTGGAGATGCGGGGCATCGATCCCCGTACCTCTCACATGCTAAGCGAGCGCTCTACCATCTGAGCTACATCCCCATTTTTTAATTTAAGTCAAATATTAAACAATAGCTATTTAAAGATATTGTTATTAAGAAATTTTTGCTTATCTCTTCTCTCTTGCATTCCAAAAACAGTTTATGTCTTTCTTTTCAACCACCATTCTATATTATTTTTTTGTGTTTTTCTTCACAACCACTAAAAAAATGTCAGATTATAAGAAATGTCAAGAGAAAGAAGATTAAAAAGCATAAAACAATCAGCTGGTGAATTTTGCATAAATTTTTCTCAAAATTTAAAGTTCATTTTGTTTAATGATTTATTTATTTTATGAATATGTAATTGCAAAAAGTAAAATGTAAATGAAATGAAAGAATTTAAATTGTTTAACAGAAAAGTGTTAATAGTGCAGAAAAGCAACATCAAGTAAAAGTGAAAAAGATTAAAGCGAAAAGTTGTATTGATTGTTGTAACAAATTTTTGATAAAGAAAAGCAATAAAGTTGTATAAAATTATTAAATTTCACACATATGTATGTATGTATGTATGTACTTATGTACACATGTACAATATTATTGTTAAATAAAAAGTTATTATATGTACTTAAGTAAATCATGTTCACGGATACACCGAAACTGCAGCCAATTTCTACAAGTAGAAATAATGACAAAAAAGTGCCTTCAAATAATGCCAATCAAAGTAACACCACCAGCAGCTGTGCCGGTGGCGGTGGCAATATTGCGTCCACAACAGCAAACGCCTACAGAAATAAACCGGATCATTTCAAGTGGGTGTCCAAGGAATATAATCCAGCAGAGTAAGTCAGAATTTTGTATTATGTAGTAGTAAAAATGATTTTTTTTAAGTTCATCATGCAATACAATTATCCGTCCAAAAGCCATGAAGGCTTGAAAAAATTCCAAAGTGGATGTAGATAATCAGCCTTATGCCAGTTGTCTACATTGACGGCACTTTAACACAATAACAAAAAATTGGGACTTGTTTAATCGCTATCGAAAACAATTTTGTGCGACAAAATTGACAATCTATTACCGTTCCCTAAGCTCTAGTGGACAACTGGAATAAGAGTGAATGTAAATATACTAGCATCGACATAAGTATGTATAATGCATTCATCCATATTAAGTATGAAATAAATTTAGGAATTCACTAAGAACTGGAGCTCGCTCGACTAATACAGAATATGTATGCTTGGAGCAGTCATGATAGACTTCGGGCCACACAAAAAATAATGAGTTAGGGCCTTTCTGTATTAAGCTAACGATATGTATGCAACCAGTGTTTTCAGACATGGCGATATCTCGCCAAACGTGGCGACGAAAATTTGTTTTTGGCGATGAAAATTTTGAAATGGCGATTGGCGATATTTGAACTACTTGGCGATATTTTCAACAAAATAGAATAATGTTAAGAATATGAAAATTTTTTTAAAAGAATTTTTTCTGCAACATAAACTATTTTGTGCAAAAATTCTAAATGTTGTGACTCTTTATCTCAAACAAAATTTTCTGAAATTCAAGAAGTTAAAAAAACATGGACCACAAAATGTCTTTTGGTGTTTATAAAACACAGTGGGGAAAACTTTCTTGTATAATTTAGAGCCAAAAAGCCTGCACGAGGTCGAGCCTAGACTGTATGAATAAGACCATGCTTCTGG
Organism: Tachina fera; assembly: GCA_905220375.1. Taxonomy (NCBI): domain Eukaryota; kingdom Metazoa; phylum Arthropoda; class Insecta; order Diptera; family Tachinidae; genus Tachina; species Tachina fera. The sequence continues at coordinate 187,869,735 of LR999963.1, forward strand.
TACTAACCACTTCAAGGATATGATATGTGTACTTAAATATACATTTAAGTAAATGTTAATTCAGTTTTATCACAAGATTTAAATAATAATTTATCTTGGTGCTCAAGTTCAATTTATACTATTTAGTATTTTTTGTACGCCAGTATTTACATGTTAATGTAAACCCTTTTCTTAACTTTTCTTAAATAGCCACCCTTGACGGGCAAAAAGGTAACATTTCGTTCACGTAAAATATTTCCCGTGAACAAAAAAATGGTAAACAAAATTAGAAAATAGTACACTGACACAACAACAACACAATTATTGGCGATCACCATTTTAGGGAAAGGGAACACATTTCACGCGAACTTTTATTTCCGATAGGTGTAAATATAATTTTTATGTTTTACGATAGACGTATCCTACTGAATTTAAAATTTAACAATATTTGTAAGGTAATTACAAAATAAAAAATATTTTTGTAGCTATAATTTAATGCTTTATTAAATTGGCGATATTTGGCGATATTAGCTGAAACTAAATCTGACAACACTGGGCGGAACTCAAATTTTCGATATTTTATACTGAAGAAAATTTAGAGTAGGGATTGGTAAATGTCTTCAAAAATCGATTTTAGATTTTTCTATCAACTTTTTTAATTTCGATTAATCGTACATGAAAATCGATCTTAAAACCGTTTAAGACGAATTCGCTGAGAGAGTAAAGTGACAGTTCATGACTGACTGCCTTATTCATAAAAAATATTTCAGGTTTATTAAACGCTTATTTGACGTATTTCTATGGGAAATTTGTTAAATAAACCTGTAATAAACCTAAAATAGTTTTTATGAATTAGACCGTGAGTATTTGAAAAATTTTTACTGCAGAAATTTTTCGCAGCAAAAAAGCAAACTAAAAGTTTGAAAATTTTAGAGAAGGTTACACAAAAATTAATTCTAAGGATTATTGGTTTAAATAATGTTTTACTAACCACCTTTATTATATAACTACTTGTTGACATCAATGTCAAGACAATATCAAAGTCAAAGAACACTTACATACTATTTTTGTACAGAAATTTATTATTTTTAAAAGCGTCTTGCTGTTTTATAGTTTTCATAGAAATTAATAACGGCTCTATGTATAAGCAAAAATTGGCATGAAGTTAGCATAAGTGGGAAAATTTAACGTGATCCTAAAAGAGTTTTGCGATGAAACTTCACATTAAAAATCATGCTAGGACTTAGAGGTGGGTTAACATTAGGTAATGCTACCATTTTTAATGTCAAATTGTATGGAGGAACTCGTTAACATCTAATTCAATTTCGTCACTAACTTCATGCCAATTTTTGCTTATACATAGATAAGGCCGTAAGTGTCGTATTTTTGATATTGTCTTGACGTTGATGTCGACAAAAATTTACGGAATGAGCATGAATAACTTTAGTTACTAAATCTATCTTGTTCACAAAAATTTTATAAAAAAAGTTGTTGGTTTATGTGATGACTGCTTAGCCTGGGCTCTAATCGTCGCTTTCAATAACGAGTTGGTTCGATCACGTTTTTTCAGTTTGAGAATATGGCATTCGATATCTGACCTTATTATTACATTGTTCGATAGCGAATGCCATAATCTCAAACTGAAAAAACGTGATCAAATCACCTCGTTATCGAAAGCGACGATTAGACCCCTGTTTCTTTGCCAAGTTACTATTAAGCCAGCCTTAGAAAATAATCTTTCACAAGGCACTACTGATGTCGCAGGGATTTATAAATATTTTCTTTTAATTTCGTACATGTTGTGGGATTTATTACAACCGCGTTTTATTAAATATTAGAGTTGCCAAAATTTTGATAATAATAAAAAAATCGATTTAAATAACCCAATAATCGATTTCAGCATAAAATTGCCGAAATCGATTTACCAATCCCTAATCTAGAGCATTTACATGAAGAAATAATTTTTTAAGTCGCCATAAGTTCTTGATTTTGAACTGTAACGTACTAAGATCTTCAAGGAGGATGCAATTATAACCGTTGTCTCCCAGAAAACGTTAAAAACGAGATTTATAAAAAAATTGAGATACGCCCTTTTTATATTAAGACATCGATATGTATATTTAAGACGCATGTATATTTAACAAAAATTTGTTAAGAAAGAATTTAATTGTATAGGTATTTTGTAAATAAGAGCAATTAATAATAATTAGTATCAAAAAAAAAAAAAAAACTCTCTAAAATTTATGCCTTAAACCCAAGCCGGCATTGAAATCATTTTTTCCACTAAATGGTCCCGAAACGTGTCTTGAGGCATTTGCATTTAAATTCAATGAAGTTGCTTGACTCGGCGAAGTCCAAAGGTTTGCACTAGCTGCAGCATTTACTGTAGTCATATTGAATTTAGGCAAATGATTAACGCCCACGGATGCACTATGACCTGCAGCACTATTCCAAGTTGTATTGGCTCCCACATTTTCATATTTGAAACCATTTTGTAATTTAGTTGTGGCATGAAAGGCATTCACATCAACGGAATTATTATCATTTGTTAAAAGATTCAATCGCATGTTTTCAGTTAAAGACTTGCTGATGCCGTGAGTGTCAGAATGTTGTATGGAAAGTCCATGGCCATTGCTGGGATACAATATTTGAAGAAATATTTAGATGAAAAATTAGTTTTTTCACTTACGCATTAATTGCTGCAAACGCTCCAGTAGTAATTGGTCCTTTGCTATCATTCCCAGCTGCAAAAACCCCTGCAAGCGCGTTAGCCTTTTCATCACCAAAACTTTTTACAGCTTGCACATTAATGTCCTGACCTCCAGTGGCTGGATTGCCAGATATTGTACCACCAATATTTGCCATTTCTCTGTTGCGTTATGTTAAATTTTTGTGTGTGCTGTCTTGAAATTTTCTTAGCAAACTATGATACTGAACTGAAATTTAAATGCATTTTATAGTCTTTTTTTTCTTCTTTGAATTACATATGAGTGCTTTTTTATTTTGCTTGCATTTTTCTTTTGTTTTTCTTTTTGGTACTTTACCATTTTATTAATGTAATAATAACATACTCGCAGAATAGAAATCACTAATTTTAAATAGCTCATAAAGGTTTTTCCCCTTTAAGTTTATTGACTAATAAAATTTAACAAAAGATGCATCAAATAAGGCAATTGTGCTCGTATACATCTGCATATTTTTACATACAAGCTTTAAAGATAAATAGTATTAATTTATTTATTTAAAAAATCATAAATATATAGAGAAAAAATCCAAATACAGATAAAAAAGCAATGTGAGTCCGATCACAGGGAGATGTGTAAACATCTAGTAATAAAATTTTTTTTTAAAGTTGGAAGTAGTGTTCCGTACACCAAAGGTGAAAAAAGGAACCCTATTGTTTTCGCTACGCTGTCCGTCTGTCCGTCAGACGGTATTTCCTTAGGAACCGTAAGGGCTACGGACATGAAATTTGGACAGAGTATGTAGAACCTTGGCCGCTACAATAACAAATACATGAGAATTAAAAATTAAAGGGTACTCCAAAACGAGCAACGAAAAATGCTAAAATCCCATGTAATATACATTCAATTGCATATTGACACTTGAAATTTGTAAAATTAGTGTATTTTTATATAGACTACAACAATTAACACTAAAATTTAAAAAAAAAAATCAATTAAAGTGTTGTCCATCAGTTAATGCAATTTTGACAACTTGCTATATCTTGGAAACCGTAAGAGGTAAACTCTTGAAATTTTCAAAAAACGGTAAAACTAAAAAATCCGAAAATTATAAAATTATAAATTAACAAAAATCGCCAAAACAAGAAAAAATTTGCCAAAAATTTAAAATAAATCGCCAAATTCGAAAAAATCGCCTAAATGAAAAAAATCGCCAAATGAAAAAAACGCCAAAAACCGAAAAAAGTCGCCAAAACGCAAAAAATGCGCCAAAACCAAAATAATTGTTTATGTGAAAAAAAATGGTCAAAATGAAAAAAAAATCGCCAAAATTAAATAAAATCGCCAAAAAGAAATAAAATCGCCAAAATTAAAAAAAAACAATAACTGAATATAGTCCTCAAAACGAGAAAAAAGTGCCCAAACTAAAAAAATCGCCAAAACCAAAAAAAAATCACCTATATGAAAAAACGCCAAAATTAAAAAAACCGCCGAAATAAAAAAATCGCCAAAATATAAAAACGCCAAAATAATAAAAATCAACAAAAAAATTAAAAAAATTTCATAAACCAAAAAAATTGCCAGAACGAGAAAAAGTGCCAAAACTCAGAAAGCGCCAATAAATTCAAAAAACCCAAAAACTAAAAAAAACGCTTAAAACCGAAAAAAACACAAAAACTAAAAAAATGTCAAAACTATAGTTTATATTGGCTAAAGTTCGTATTGAATTACATATCTCGTGTTTGTACGGAACCCTTCGTGCGCGGGTCAAAGTCGCACTTCACTGAATTTATTTTAAATTAATCAAGTCAAAGTATCAAAACTTTCAATATTGTAAATACATAAAAATTTGCTGGTTTTTGTGTGTTTTATTTAACTTATTTAGTTATAACTATATATATATTATAAATATATAGTAAATGGGCACACTGCAGTATATGTATATGTACTGCATTAAAAATTGCAGTAAGCAGTAAATTTACTGATTACTGAAAAAATTCAGTAAATCTTTACTGATAATGAAATTTAATTTAAGACTTCAAATAAAAATTTTGGTAAAGCTTGCGACTGTGGGTTCGAAAAATTTGTATTAAAATCTCCACCCATAATAATTGGCATGAGATGGAGATTGTTACCCAATTGTCGGGCACCAGCTTCAGTGTAAGGCAACAGTACGTAATGAAGATATGTTATAATATAATATTATAAATTCTTTATAAAGACTGCTATATGTATATCTTTTAAACAAATATTTGACATTTAAAACGCTCTTTTTTTAAGTTTATATATACAGGCGAATCTCGGTATGAGGAATCTCGCTTTAACGAAAATCCGATATAACGAACGTCCAAATTTTTTACATTAACAACCTTATATAGCGAATACTAGCCTAATTTTATACAGGATATAAAAAATAATGAAGAAAAAATCGCAAAATAAAAAACAAAAACTTGCTACGAACATATTTCTAAGATTTTTTTCTACTTTGTATAGCAAATATTTTGATAAATGCAAAAAAATGTGATTACGTATTTGGTTTCTTATTTGAAAATAAATTACCCTCATTCTTTTTAATGTATTGTATCATGCCTACAACAATAATAATTAAAATAACACTTGAAAACAATATTTGCGATATAACGAATGGGCCTGACATTATATCCTTCGTTTTCCGGGGGTCTACTTTGTAATTCGAAACGAAAGAAAATGCTTTCGAATTTAAATGTTATTAGCATACAAATTCGAAAGCATTTTCTTTCGTTTCGAATTACAGAGTAGACCCCCTGTATTTTATTTATATTACATTTTCAACTTTTTAACAAAATTATCCCCACTGGCAACACTATTACACTTCACAAGCAATTTTTATTAAAATTAACTCCTGAAGGTATGCTTTAAAATTCGGATGAGTGTATTTCTATGCAGCTGTTAAGCTTCTTTGTACTTCTTGTTCGTATGATTATACTAATGCACTCATATATATACTCACACCGATTTTATAACCCTGTGTACATCTCATCTTACTCAAAATTTGTGATTGTATTGTAAAAAAGATTTTTACCCCCCAGCGTATAGATGTTTACACATCAAAAAGGAAGACATTATGATTTGACTATTAAGTACTGTAGTGTCTTCAGTTATTTTCACTAAGTGACTTCGTAACACCATCATTCAAATTTTACTCTAAAGGTTTGATCATTAATATGGCCTGCATAGAATAGAATAGAAGTATTTGTAAAACAAATATTTTTGTAAAAATTTACAAATACAAATGTGTATGTATTAGTGATGCACGAATGTTCGAATTGTCGAATATTCGGCCATTTTCAGGCGAATACTAATATTTTTCCAAAGAAATTAAATAAATAAATGCATAAATCCTAAACGAAATTTAAATAAATGAGTAAAAATTTTAGTTTGTACAAATACATTAATTTTTCTTATAGAAATTTGTGCCTTGTATCATTTTCAATTATTATTCAATGACGATCATTAAAATTTTGGGCACTTTTTATTAACTTTAAAGTACGCCAACAAGAGTGTGAGGTCCTTTTTCATAACAATTTTTTGATATTTCATATTGCATATAACATTCGTATTCGCGAATATCAAAAATTGACATTCGTTACATCACTAATATGTATATTAAAAACAAAATTTTTAATAAAGCACATGGGCATTTTGACGGCGAAGCTCACTTTTTTGTCGCGTGCAACAGCGAACAATTAAGCTTGTATTTCAGAGCAATGTGACTCATTTTTTCTTTAAATTGTATCTAATTTATTGCTGTTGACGGACTAAAAAATTAAATGAAGAGGTAAAAAAACTTTCGTTCTCTTTAAAAAAAACAACCAGATTTGTTTGGTGTCGCCCGTGACAAAAAGTTGCCATTAGCCGTCTCGCCTTGTCATGAATCACATATGTGAAAATTTCCCATTACACTTTTCGTTGACACGGATTTTAATTTAGAATCACCAATTTCATTATAATTGAAAACCTACATACACATTTCCTCTTTTTCCGACCGCCAAATCTTTATAAATAATTTTCTTAATAAATTGTCAAAATATTTTCCAATCGTAAACAACTGTTCACATGTTCCGAAGTTTCCATGTGGAATTTTATTTATGAGCCTGATTATGTAAGAGGCCGTTTAGATGAAGGGTGGCCGCGCTGCGACACGTCGCCTGCGAGTCGAGTTTGTAGGCGAGAAGTGAGGAGAAGCTTGCGGGGTAGCAAAAGTCGCACGTACTTGGAATTCAAGCGATAAATTTAGCTCTTCTCTCTCACATATTTCTTTCTCTCGTATTTTTTTGTAGGTTAAGTACAAGCAGTGTTGCCAGTTAGACCATTTTTTTATAACATGCTTGAAAGAAATTGTTATAATATATGAATTGTAAGCAAATAAAGTAAGGAGAGAAAAGGAATTATTGTATTTTTGTAGTAAATTAAAAAAAAAATAAAAATATATGGACATATTAATTTTACATTTCCCAAACTAATAATTAGTTCCTTTACGGCAACACTGCTACGAATGAAATAATAAACAGCATTGATCAAATTAATATCAAAAAGTCGCCTGACTATTGCGACAAAAAAGTCTTCATGAAAACAAAACGCGCGTGGATTTAAGAAGGGACTCCAAAAGAGAACGTGAGCGTTGTCGCAGCTAGGCCACCCTACATCTAAATGGGCTCTAAGGGGTAACAAATCTATATTTTTGGTTTAAAATTTGTTATAAACCAGCAATATCTAATAAATCATTAAACATTATTTAAACCATCTCTAAACGCATAAAATTGGCTCTTTAAAATACCAATACAGATCATGTGATTTTATTACATACAGACCATATGATTTGCTTTAAAAGAGCATTCAACTTTTTTTCTAAGCCTCCATGTTTCTTTAGATCTTTTTCGATCTGTTTTCTTACACTCTAGGTCAGTTTAGGTTAACATTTTGCCGAGGAAAGAGAAAATGTTCGGCTCTCTTGGGTCCATTCAATGAGGTTAATTTATGTTACCCGTGAGGAAGATAGCGTTAGAATGAGGAAGAGAGAATAGGAAATGCTATATAAGATAAGAATGAGAGTAAGGTTTTGAAGGTTTGGAAGGTTCGCTTGTGGGCTTGCTAAAAATTGTTGCGCTTGAACCACCCACTGCTCCTAATAAAAGAAAGCAGGTATTTAAGGTCAACCGCTAATAGTTTCCAAAGGCTACTGATAACTCTCCTTCCTAGAGCGCTTTAGAAGAGAGAGAGGGCAGATGTTAAGCAGGGGAGTTATTTACATCCTGAACAGTAGTCATTATTTGGGATTACCAACCTTTTAGGAGCACCCACTGCTGCTAATTCCTCGCAATCAGTGTAAGATTATATATCCGCCGTATTTTTGAGGGATTTGCGGCATTATTTTACGACGTAAGATGTGCTATATATAGGGCACCTTGCTACAAAATACCTTTTTTTTGCCACCTAGAAGACATTTTTGTATGTAAGAGTTTTTTCGGTCATTTTGAAGCATTATTCGTGCTTGGCAGCTTTGCTATAGGACATAAACCATTTATATCTAACAGATATTCGATGCAACCATAAGCAGTTATCTGCTTCACTTCATTTCTTGTACTCTACTGCTCCTTTATAACCTAATAAACATAAAATTAATTTCTCTCAAAATTTAAATTAAGCGGAAAAATAATTTTTTTTATTGGGAACTTCTGCCAAAAAATGGCGCAAAAATTAAAAAAAAAATTATTTCTTAAATTTTTTCCATTATACATACATACATTGTACATATGTACTCCTATATTTACAAAGATTTTTCGATTCATAGGCCTAACTGATTTTCAGTGCCTAGGTTCTGTAACTTGTGAAAAGTTGTCGATGTTATTATAAAAATTTTAACAAGTTGGCACAATATACATTTGGCAAATATTAAAAGACTTTTGATTTTTATTGTACAATCAAGACAATTGTGTAATGTGGTGGCAACATTGTTTACTTTTTCACTGTCAGGGAAATTGGGCAATATTTTCTTTGAAAATATTGTGCCTTTTATTGCATATTATAGGTCAAAACGACAATAATATATTCAATAATATTGTATAATGGATGTTCCACTCTACTCACCCTGTGATTCACAGGATGATAACAATTTTGTCGACTCTAAAAGTTCTCACATTCCTTGCATAAACCAGGCACAGGGTGTGTAATAACATTTCGAAAAATGGCAATATAATTTACTCAAGTAACCCTACAACCTGTACTGCCAATTCATTATCCATTTCGTGATTACAAAAAAAAAATATGTTATTACTTTTTATTTTTTATTGATTATGTAAACTATAACACATTTTATTAAACATTAGTGTTTAGTCTAGTACTTTAAATATAAACGATTTATGTAGTTGTTTTACCAACAACAACAATAGACTTAAAATTTATGATCAACACTGAAACCGTAACCATGACTTCTATGACCTGACATGGGGCCACTAACGTGTCGAGAGGCATTAACGTGGGCATTTAAGGATGTTGCTTTATTCTGCGAAGTCCAGAGATTTGCAGTGGCTTTAGCATCCACAGTGGTCATATTGAATTTGGGAGTATGATTAACACCCACAGAAGCGCCAAGACCATTTCTAAGGAATATTAAAATTAAAATCAATAATAAATTAAATCAATAATATGTAAGTAAATTACGAATTAACGTTGCTGAAAGCTCCTACGGTGCCCATTTTAGGTCCACGATGGTCATTTGCTGCCACAAATGCACCCACGGTAGCATTATGCTTATCATCACCAATAGTTCGGGTCACATTAAGCAAAACGTCTTTGCTTCCATTGCGGTTTTCGTTTACATTTCCCCCAATATTTGTTGTCATCTTGACAATCTTTTAAATAAAGAATTATAATTAAATTTGTGTGTTCTGTTTGAAAATCTTTCAAATACTGTTTTCAATTAAATCATACGGCTGCATTTTATAGTCTTTTGATTTCTTTCAATTTCCTTTATTTGTACATTGCAGTGCAGTCAGTACTTCCCCAGAAATTTGTTAATCACATAAACATTTTGCTTATAAGTATCTATACACAAATGTATACATACAGTACAGTGACTCACATCAAAGGACGCACAAGTTATTTTAAAAAAATTTAACAAGTGAATATGTTCCTTTATATTTTATTTAAATATATTTTATTGGGTCTGGCCTAGCTGTAAAAAATATATCACAACCAGGGACCGTAACTGTTATGCATTTTATAATAAATTCAGAATATAATAGTTATTTTTTATTTTATTTTAGGCAGAAATAATTAATATTTTCTGATTTTTATTTTTTTGAGCAGAAATAAAAATCAATTTCTGATTTTTATTTTTTTAAGCAGAAATAAAAATCAATTTCTAATTTTTATTTTTCTGAGCAGAAATAATTGTTATTTTCTGATTTTTATTTCTGCTCAGAAAATTTCTGCTTAAAAAAATAAAAATCAGAAAATGATTTTTATTTCTGCTCAAAAAAATAAAAATCAAAAATTTTTAAATCGTTTGAGTTTTGAAAAATCTAATTGAAAACTATCAAAATGGTATGATTGCCTAGGCTCTACGACATTTCCTTGTACTTGATTTTTTCTTTTAAAATTCAAGAATAACAATTATTTTCGGTCCCTGATTACAACAAAAGCATTTTACAAATAACTTGTTTTTGTTTTGAATTTTTTTTAAATTGTTTCCTCAAATACAACTTTAAACGATATAACAATTAGGCTTGTGAAATTTTTGTTAATGTCGTTGTAACAAAGTGTCATTTTGTATTAATAACTTATTCAAATTTCATGTAAGGAAAATCCAAATTCGCACTAATTTCGGATCGCAAATTCTACATTTTCATGACTTCTTGGGAATATCTTTTTTTTACTGGCATCTATTCCAAAATAATTGAAAAAAATATTTAACGCGTTATTTAAAATCGTTGATAAAACTTTGTCAATGCCTTGTCCGACTTTCAATGTGAGCCACTGTACACATGAATAATCATGAACGTATGTGTATGTACATATTTATGCACACAATGTATTGAGTTATGTTTAAAAATATATCTTGTTATTCCCCTTTATGTGCCCATTCATTTAGATAACAAAAAACACATTTTAAATACTTTGCAATATGTGTTTTTTTACGGAATTCTAGACGAGCCTTAACATTTCAATCCAACCAACTTAGGCTAATAATGGATAATAAATTGAATAAATTTAATCTTTCTATACATTTTTATTTGCGAAATTCATTTAAATTTTTTTTCGAGTCCACATAAATTTTTATTACAAGTTTAAGGATTTTTTTAATTAAAATTTATATTTATTTACAAGTCCTAGAAGTTACGAGTAATAAGGTTCAATGTTAAACCTCTACACTTTGAAAATTTTGTAACGAAATTCGATAAGACAGCCACCAATAAATGAATAAAGAATGTATTGATAACATAGACTTGAGGCAAAATGTTCACAAAAACCTCTACTTTCTCTATCTCTCTCTCTCTCTCAGTGATTGTTTATTAAAGGCTGGGGCACAATGAGTCCGTCATACGCGTTATCGCAACGACGGAGAAGGCATCATGGGTTCTTTATTGTTGGAAGTATTTGAGCAGCTTCAATAGGTTGATTCTCCATTTTATTTATTAACTTAATTTTTTTTATTTATTTCGTTTATTTCTTTTGTTTAATTTTATTTTTGCTACCACAAAACACAAAAATCTAAATCAGAAAATACCAAAAAAAGCAACCAATATCTGTCAAACTACTCAACATATCCAAAAAGTTAAAAGTTGACCAAATTTTGTACTTTCCGTTGACGGATACGTACTGAATGTAACAGACCTCATAGGAAACCATGTATTTCAACTTAGTTGTCAGTTGAAAAAGGCGAAGTTTAACGTATGACGAATTTATTGTGCCCCGGCCTTAAGTCCAGCGTGAACGATTGTCACTTTTAGTCTCCCTTTTTTAGAGTGAGTTATATAAAAATACAATAAAAATAAAAAGTTTAGTGTAGTTTTCTCGTTTTTTTTTTTAATTTTGTTCTTTTTTTTGATAAATCCCCTTTTTGTGCCACTTTTTGAAAAATGTCATCGGTCACCCTGTGTGTACTAAGTACCGGTTCACACACTTCAACTTTTCTTGATCAACTAGTAATTTAGTTACAAGAAAGACGGAGAAACAAATACAAATATCTCTTCTTTTTTACATAAATCTTTTTTTTTTAGTTGATCAACAAAAGTTAAAGTGTGTGAACCGGTACTAAATTTTTATAATATTTAAAAAAAATTATCTTCAATTTGATATGTTGTTCTTCCTTTTATTCAAGTGTGCACAGAACAGTAAATATTTCCGTTGCTGTTAGACGAAATTAGAGCTACCAGATCGAGTGATGCGGTTATGACGGGGCAGTCCGGTTGCCTCATTGTAATGTAACCTTAAACCTTTTCTTGTTTCTTCTTTTTTTAATAAATGAAAAAACTTAACAAATTACAATTTTTTATTGTTTTCCCCACACCAAAATATATATCCATTTACGAGTAAATTTTCAAAATGTCCACAGCTTTAATACCACAAGACAATATAATACTCGCTCACATTATACATGCATACAATCATAAATATGTACGTATATATGTACTACATACATATGTATTTGTATGTATAAGTATTTTGTGGTTAAAGCCATCATTTTCAAAAGTGACAACAATATTGCCCACGTCTTCTCACTCTGTTGCATAAATATGTAAATGGTCGCTTATTTATAACAAGCCATAATTTTATTAAAAAAGTTCACGTTAGCAAACATTTTTTAAATATTTCAAGAAGTCGCTTTTTTTTTGTTAAATGTTGCCATCAAAATCCCGACCTACGTTAAATTTATGTTATTTTGTTTTTTTTTTTCATCTATATTTTAATATGATAATAGGGCGCTATCAACAGCAAGAAAAATTCCAAATTGGTGGGGGGAATGTATATGATATGGAGCACCCGCATATACAATTTACACTCTCACTCCAGTTTAAGTAATTTTTATGATTTTCTGTCGCAACGTTAAAAAATTCGCATAATGTGGCACGCACTCGCCATGTCTAATATTTTCAGGCAGTGACTCTTAAACTTTTTATGTGTTTGTACAAATTTAATGTTTTTCTTTAATTGAAAACTGTATAACCCCAGCCATGTCGTACGAACGTAAATTCCGATCGCAATTGGTTTCAATTCAGAAAGTCGAGTCTTTGAAAAGAAAAATCTGACAATTTCTGCGTAATGAAACCTCTTAAAATTTTAAAAGTGATTTATATATTTTTAATGATTTATTAAGGAAAAACTATTAATAAAACTAATTCAAAATAAAAGATTAAATGGAATGTTTGATTCTTACATTGATTTCTTAAGGATTTCGTTAATATTTATACAAAAGGATTTTAATTTCTTAAAGTTCTTCAGACAAACAATAAAAACCGATCTATTTTTTAATCGCAGCGTTGCCACACAATTTTTTAATAAACATATAAATAAATAAACATGTTTTTTTGTTTGTTTTGCAATGTGCAACGCTGTCATGCTTTATTTATTTAATCCTAATTTACACTATGCAAGTCTTGTTGCTAAGCTGATTAGTTTGTGGGAAAGAGAGACGAGGGGAACAGATCCGTTTCTTTTCCCCTTGTCTCTCTCTCCTAACAAACTAATCAGCTTAGCAATAAGACTTGTGTAGTGTAAATTAGGACTTAATAACCCAATCATAAGCAAGTCATTGACGGTTAAATAATTATACAGAAACTTTTAAAAATAATGACGAATTTCAAAAAACAAAACTGAGAGCAGGTTTTCTATTCCTTCTAATGGGTCAGTGAAATAAGTTAATAACATTATGTAAAAGAATCATTTATAATCATTTGGGCCGATCACAAAAGATTTCTAAGAAGAAATTAATTGAAGTTCCGGCTTCTTTTTTGAAGAAATAAGGTCCAATGAAGACGTCAGCTTTTAAAACGCAAAAAGCGGTAGAGGTGGAAAACTATCGATAGTGTCACTATCGAATGTGTGACTTAACATACGAGTAAGTAGTTCTTTTGTATTAAATTTCTTAAAGTGACTACTTGTGGGTTGGAAATTAATGCATACTTTTCTACAACATACAGTTGTATGGATAACTTACTTTAACCCGCGCACGAAGGGTTCCGTACGAACACGAGATATGTAATTCAATACGAACTTTAGAATATATAAAATATAGTTTTGGCATTTTTTTCGTTTTTGACGTTTTTTTAATTTTGGCGATTTTTTTTATTTTGACGATTTTTTTAATTTTGGCGATTTTTTTTAATTTTGGCGATTTTTTTCGTTTTGGCGATTTTTTTTAATTTTGGCGAATTTTGTTTTTTGGCGTTTCTTCATTTTTGTGATTTTTTTCATTTAGGCGCTTTTTTAGTTTTGACACTTTTTTTGCTCATTTTGGCAATTTTTTTTCGGTTTTTGGCGTTTTTTCAATTTGGCGATTTTTTTTAATTTTGGCGATTTTTTTTAATTGGCAACTTTTTTTTCATATGAACAATTATTTTGTTATTGGCGCCTTATTCGCGTTTTGGTGATTTTTTCGGTTTTTGGCGATTTTTTTTTCATTTGGACGATTTTTGTTTTTTGGCGTTTCTTCATTTTGGTGATTTTTTTTATTTAGGCGCTTTTTTAGTTTTGACACTTTTTTTCTCATTTTGGTAATTTTTTTTCGGTTTTTGGCGTTTTTTCAATTTGGCGATTTTTTTTTAATTGGCAACTTTTTTTTATATGAACAATTATTTTGTTATTGGCGCCTTATTCGCGTTTTGGTGATTTTTTCGGTTTTTCTCGATTTTTTTCATTTTGGCGATTTTTTTTTCATTTGGACGATTTTTTCGAATTTGCGATTTATTTTATTGCTAGAAATTTATTTTAATTTTGTCGATTTTTTCGTTTTGGCGATTGTTTTTTTAATTTTTGGCGATTTTTTTCAGGTTTTGGCGATGTTTTTCCGTTTGGCGATTTTATAATTTTCGGATTTTTTAGTTTTACTGTTTTTGAAAATTTCAAGAGTTCACCTCTTACGGTTTCCAAGATATAGCAAGTTGCCAAAATTACATAGTAAAAATTGCATTAACTGATGGACCAGCCTTTAATTAAAATTTTTTTAAATTTCAGTTTTAATTGTTGTAGTCTATACAAAAATACACTAATTTTACAAATTTCAAGTGTCAATATTCATATGTACATACAATTGTATGTATATTACATGGTATCTTAACATTTTTCGTTGCTCGTTTTGGAACACCATTTAGTTTTTAACTCTCATGTATTTATTGTTGTATCAGCCAAAATTCTACATACTCTGTCCAAATTTCAGGTGCGTAGCTCTTTTGGTTCCTGAGAAAATAGCGTGTGAAGGACAGACGGACAGCGTAGGGAAAACAATAGGGTTCCTTTTTTCACCTTTGGTGTACGGAACCCTAAAAACACCCTACACATTACATATCTACATATATACATATATACATACATATATGTATACATAAGAATGTATTTATTTAACAGGGAAATAACAATTAATTCTTCGAAAAAAAATCATTTTGCGTGCTTTATACATATTTGCTTTAGTCTTGTGAAAAGTATAATTTTGAAGAAGAAAAAAAACAAAGTTTGGGTAACTCTGCTTTTAATGAGGAGGGTGCGAGTAAAAAATAAAACGTTTTGCATGCGAGTACTTGTGTGAAATTTCGTACATATTCTGTTTATAAAAATATTTTTTATCTTCTTAACAAGTAACGAACGAGTGTATGGACGTTTTTCTTTCATATGCATGTCCTGAGATTTTTTATCCATATTTTTTTTTTGTCTTGCTTTGCTTTTAATACCAGCTTACCTCAGCACTTTTTGTTATAAGGAAAAAGGAGGAAAAGAATTCATTTAGGTATTTTTTTCTGACTCTTTTATGAGTTTCTTTTTTTATTTTTGTTCAGCAAAAATATGATGAAGTATTACCAAAACATTAGCTTTATATGGTTTTTTTTTTTGCTCTGCCAAAGTCTATGAATTTTCTTGACTTTCGACGTTCTTGCCACATTTTGTTTAACACTTCTCAGTTCAGCTTTTTTTAAGAGCCCGAAATAGTTAATATTCGAATTATGATGGGCGGGGTTGAGTTAATGGCAACAGCTGCCGGTTATAAAATCAAAACAACACAAAATATTTATTGATGAAATGGCAAATACGTGTCGATATTTGAAATTTATAAGAAACTAATGATTTTTGTTTTACAAATAATCAAATGCTATTATTAACTGCAAAATGTAAGAAAAAAAAAGAATTCATAATGCTACAACAAACAGCAGCAACATCTGCTGCTCATATGTGATTTTAAACGATTTTGTTTTTGTTGTTGCCGATATTAAGTGCAAATTTATGTTTAATGCGAGTCCTTTTTTTTTAGACTTCGAAGGGTGTTTTTTTAAGGCATGATTGTTATTATTACATATTATTATTATTACTTTTTTATTCCTTGAAACCCAAATGTTGAAAAACAACACATTTGTTTTTTATTAATTTAAAGTTGGTGCTTTTTTTTATTAGAAAGTGTGTGAGTGAGTGTTAATGCTAGGGATGGGGTATGTTGATTTATTTTTTATTTATTTTATTTCTGTCTTCTATCAATTTTCTATGGTCTATGTGGAAAACAAGCCTTAAGCCATTTTAACTTCATCTTGCTATCATAACAAGCTAATATTTTCTATTTTTGCATTGTTTGCTATTAAGACACCATAACAATTAACCATACTTTTCGAGTTTTCAGCAAAAAGTGCTGAAAAATTCATCACTACCAAGACATTCTTCATTTATTATTGCAAAAACAGTGGGCACTATAAGTAAAATTCAATTTAAAAAAATATATATATATATTTATTGCTAAACCAAAAATTTTTATTTTACCTAAACTGTGAGAATTATTGTAAATAAAAATTAAACTTGAAAATAGTTTTAATATAAAAATTAAAAATAAGAAGGATTAAATGGTCTCGCAATTTTTTTGATGCATGTTGGGCCCAAAATAAAAATAAGATCCAAAATTACGAGTATAACTTACTGTAAAAACAAAGTAACGAGAGTTTTAATTAGAATATATTTTGGGTGTTTTCATCTCAAATAAAATATAGAAAAATTGCTCCATAAAAATGGAATCATTAAAGGTATTCACTTCAACTCTTGCAACTGTGCAAAAAGCATAATTGCACTCTGACGTGAACAACCCATTTTGTTTAGTTGTCTATAAAGCAACACAATATGTGCAAAGATATATTGTACTCGTATGTTTCTTAATTATTAAAAGAGCTTGTTTAAATTCTGAAACAAAGTGTTGGAACTTTGCTGATTAATTTTGTTATTAATTCACTAATAAAAATATCAATATTAATAATATTGGTATTATTTAACAAAATTCTAATAACAATTTAAGCCATACATAGGTCTTTTGAATATAGCAAAATTATGTATTTGTGATCTTAAAATCAAATTTAAAGATTTCTTTACAATTTCTAGTTAAGAATTTAAAAAAAAATTATAATTTTTGAATTACTTTGTTTTTTTTCATTTAAAAGAAATACATTTAGGTATTTTTGCGTTGTAATTTGATGTATGGTTGATTTTTTAAGTACTTTTTGCATATTTTTTTGGATTGGCAATGCCATAAAAAGTTGCACAACTTTGCAAAATTTACCCTGATAATCTTGCACTTACTCAGACCCTGACAATTTTGCATCATTTGTGCAAAATAATTTTCTATGTGGTTGTTGTTATATTTTTTGAAAATTTTGCAATTTTGCTTTTTTGCACCAGTGCAACTTTTGACGTGAATACCTTTACTGAGAAATTAAAAATTAGCACAAAATGTCTTAAAACTTTTTGCAGACAATTCTTTTTACTATTATTTGCAATAAAGTTTTTAAATTTGGGGCCATAATATGTGACCTTTTCCGAGAAAAGAGCCCTAGTGTGTGAAAATGAAGTTTTGAGAAAAACGCATTTAAAGTTTAACCCCCACATGAAAAAAAAGTTTGCTTGAAGTGTACGTTAATACAAAATTTCCATACAAAAACCGGTTTAACGTACACTTGAAGCATGCGTTTTAGTGTTTTTCTAATTTTTGATCGATTTTCCCAAAAACCCGTTTTTTGACACACTAGGTACCTATTCGGGGAGAAGGTCACATATCAGAAAAATTTCCTGAAATTAATAAATAAAAAAATTTGCTCAATATCTTTATTTTTGCGTTTGATAAAAACGAGTTTTCTTAATTTCCCTTGGCTTTATTGTTAAATATTCCTTTAAGGAAAGTTACATCTGTGAAAAGTACCATTTTGTAGAAAGTACTTTTTGCATAAAAAACATTTTGTAAAACTTACCTTTTGCCAACAGCAACTTCCGTAAAAAGTACTTTTTGTGCTCATATACATATATTTTTAAAAAGTAACTCTTGTAAAAAGTACACTTTTGCAGAAAGTACTTTTTGTATAAAAACATTTTGTAAAAAGTACATGTACATATACATAGTTTACAAAAGTAACATTTGTAAAAAGTACCCTTTTGTAGAAAGTACTTAAAAAAAACATTTTTTAATAAGTACCTTTTTGTAAATTCAGTAAAAAGTACTTTTTGTGCTCTTATACATATTTTAAAAAAGTAACTTTTGTAAAAAGTACCACCCTTCTGTAAAAAGTACTTTTTGTGTAAAAGACATTTTTTTAAAAGTACCCTTTTGTAGAAAGCAGCTTCTATATATAATGTATGTATCTTTTGTAACACAAAGAGACCTGTTATTTGGACCCAAGTGAGCTTACTTACTTTCACTTCTCAGCAACCTGTTATGCATCTTTTATATATGTACATAAACGATAAACCTAATGTGAAAAGTACCTTTCGTAAAACGTCCTTTTTGTATATAATATAAAAACTACCTTAGGTAAAAATTTCTCTTGTAAGCAGTAAATTATGTAGAAAGTATCTTTTGTAGAAGATACCTTTTGCATTTATAGCAAAAAGTACCTTATGTAAAAAGTACCTTATGTAAACAGTATTTTGCAAAAAGTACCTTTTGCAAAAAACTTTTTCGAAAAGTACCTTTTGCAAAAAGTACCTTTTGCTGCAGTTATCCCTTGCAAAAACTTTTTATGAAAAGTACCTTTTGTGAAAAGTACTTTTTGCACCTTTTGCGAAGGTTCTTTTTCAAAAAACTACATTCTATATCTATTCAAAAAGTACTTTTGCATGTATTGTAAAAAAGGTAAAGTTCCTTTTGTAAAAAGTACATTTTGTATGAAATATCTTCTGTGAGAAGTACTCTTTGTAATAAAGTACCATTTAAAAAAATAAATTTATGTTTAATTCTTTTTTGTTTAAAGTTAAAATTGATTGCTAAGATTGAAATGATTTGATTTCGAGCATAAAATCTTGACTTTAGCACGTTTTCTTTCCTTAGTGTAAAGAACATTGCAACATTTTGTATTAAATCTAGTATAAAATCGTTGTATTCGCAGTCGAAATAAGGCCTACTATTTCACCTAATGAAATAGTATACGAGAAATGGATGTTATTACATACATAAATATTGACTTTGAGCCCAAGTGAAGAAAGCATTATAAAATTTTGTAAAATTTAAATATTTTTGTAAGAAGACCCACCGACGGACACCTTTGGATGAAAAAGAAGAGCAAAAAATTAAAAATTAGTAATTGTTAAAAATATTTATAAAAATTATTTTATTTTGCTTAATAAAATTATCTTTGGCAAAAAAATATCACAAGTAAATTTGGAAAGTAATTAAAAAAAAATATGTTTTTGTCCCACTGTGACGTATCAATTCCATGTTACATTTCGGACCATTAGTACACCCGGATGAAAATGTCTGCATAAATTGTTTTTTGTTTTTTTTTTGTTCAACTAAATAAGTCTACTACATACTACAAGATGGTATAGATTCCTCTTCCTTGAAGCATCCAAAACATAAGGAAACAGTTTGGTTTTCCTCTACATGATTCATGTTTTACATACACGTACAACTAACAAGACAAACCAAAAATATTATGTATGTACAACAGTCCCGAAATTGTTTTCATGAAACGACAATTGATTGTGCTTTTTTATACTTTGCTATTTGTTTCAATTATTTTCTCCCATTCCCTCCCTCCCTCTTTGGCGAAACCTTAAATTCTTGACACAACCTTATGATTTTGGCATTTTTTTTTTGGTAATTTTTTTTCTCAACTTTACATGACCACCATTCATATGTATCATGGCCATTTCCACAAATTAGTTTTGTATTAAAACAAAGACCGATAGACAGCTCTTAGGATATGTATTGGAGTTTTATTTTGAAGTATTTTATCATGTTGTCAGTTCGTGTTTTCTTTAGTCAAAAGTACCTGCCCTGGACCAACAATAATTTTTACATGTTTTTCTACTCGTATGGACATTGCTTTCATCAAATTATAAGAGTTCAATACATATTTGTATTTTTTTCTTTTTGCCATATAAATTTAACACTTGGTTAGAAAAAAAAAGAAATAAAGTATTTGTCTGCCTTCAGAAAACTTTTAAACGATAACTTTTTTCGGATATTAAACTTTTTTTATGAGTTGTATATATTTTTTTTTAATTTTCTGTATACTTTTGCCAAATTTGTTTATAATGTTTTCTTTATTTTTTTCGTACTTTAGCATTATGCTGCTTTAGTTTGCAAGTAGCCGTCATCGTAAATTAATGAGTGAAATAAATTCAGTAAAGTGCGACTTTGACTCGCGCACGAAGGGTTCCGTACGGACACGAGATATGTAATTCATTACGAACTTTAGCCCATATAAAATATAGTTTTGGAATTTTTTTCGTTTTTGACGTTTTTTTAATTTTGGCGCTTTTTTTATTTCGGTGATTTTTTTTTAATTTTGACGATTTTTTTTTGTTTATTTTGGTTATTTCATTTGTTTTCCATTTTGGCCATTTTTTTAGTTTTAACATTTTTTTCCCGTTTTGGCGATTTTTTTCGGTTTTTGGCGTTTTTTTATTTTTTTGCGATTTTTTCGTTTTGGCGATTTTTTTTTAATTTTGACGATTATCGGTTCTTGGCGTTTCTTCATTTTTGGCGACTTTATTCATTTAGTCAAAATTATATTAACTGATGGACCACCCTTTACTTTACATTTTTTAAATTTTAGTGTTAATTGTTGTAGTCTATACAAAAATACACTAATTTTAAAAATTTGCCAAAGTTAAAAAATTACCCAAGTGAAAAAATCGCCAAAAATTTAAAAAAGGCCTAAAATCTAAAAAAAATCTCCAAAACGCGAAGAATGTGCCAAAACTAAAAAAAAATTATATGAAAAAAATGGGCAAAATTAAAAACCGAAAAAAAATTGCCAAAACGAAAAAAAGTGTCTCAAAACTAAAAAAGAGCCAAATCTTAAAAAAAATCGCCAAAACCGAAAAAACGCCATAACTAAAAAAAACTTTCAAAACCGAAAAAAATCCAAAAGCAAAAAAAAATGCCAAAACCATATTTTATATAGTCGTATTGAATTACATATCTACTGCCAGTACGGGACCCTTCGTGTGCGGATCAAAGTCGCACTTCACTGAATTTATTTACTTTTCAGTAAATTTTTTAACCGACTTCAAAAAAAGGAGGTGGTTATCAAATCGTCTGTATTTTTTTGTTTTTGACATTGTTACTTCATAACTCGGTACGTTTTAGACCGATTTTAATTCAATTGATACCAGGGAAAGCATTGAGAATTTTAAAATTGTACCAACAACTTTAAAAATTTGTACTTTTTTTACCTTAATTGTACTAAAATATTTTTTTAGTTCAAATTACATATTTTAATTTTATTACCGAATCGTTTACACAAATTTGCTTGTCAGTTACGCTTTTTTAAGTTAAAATTTAAAATATACAAATTAATAGCATGTGCTCCAGCATCCGATGATTTGGAAATGGACTAGTTCAAATTTTTTTTTTTGATTTTCTTGCTTCGTTTTGCTTTCACAAGGAGAAAAATATGAGTTTCATTGTTCAAAAGTGAAAATTGATATATGCAATCATATGAAAAGAAATACGGAGTAAAACTGCGGAGATTCCTAAAAAGCACTAAATTAGTAATTACTAATTAGAGTTCAAATAGTACCAAAAAAGGTACAATTGTACCAACTTTGCCATCCCTGATTGATACCATTGTAAAAAATGTGGGCGGGGGGAGGGACACACTCACAATTTTTTTATTTCATTGTATGATATTCTACTTATTTGATTGCTGCACAATTACACAATTTTAAAGTTGAAAAAATGGTTCCATAATTTTTTTTCGAAATTTTTCTACCACATATCTTAATTTTTTGGCAGAATTATTTTTTGGTGATATTTTTCTTATTTTTTTTTTATTTTCCATTTTGATTTTTTTTATTTTTTGGCCGATTTGGTTTTGGGCGAATTTCCATGGAGCCTTTATTTTCAAATACTGTGAATATAATGAACTTTGCAAAAAAAAAATCGGTTATGAAAGCAAATAACTTTTTTAAATTTCTCTTTTCAAAGAGAGAGGGAATTGAAAATGTGCAAAAAAACGTACCTTTTGTGTGGAATTAAAAAAGAATGTAAAATTTTTCTAAGAATAAAAGCTGTTTATTGTGCATTTTTGAATTGGATCCTTAAAAACACATTATGCTCTTTATTGGCTCGTTTGTTATTTTCCTTCTTGAAAGGAATAACAACAATAAAAAACAGTGTGAAACTTATTAACCTTTACCTTAGAATTGTTGTCCTTTATATACATATAATTCTAGAATTTCTTATTGTTATTGCCCGGCTGACGGATGAATGTTTAGTAAATAATTTTACAATAAAAAATGGCAAAAGACTGCGTAAAGTGGGCAACAAAATTAACACATAAATATCCCGTCATTGCCACTTGTCTCTATAAGTATACGAGCAGTTTCATTATTCTTTCTATATTTCTTTTTTTTTCTACTTTTTCTACCTTTAAAAAAATATTGCTTTCTAAAATAAAGCATCTAAACCTTCCTGCCATTTATTTACAACGAAGGTGTAGTTTTTTTTAAATTGTTCTTTTATTATTTTCTATTTTATTTGAACAAGCAGCTACAAAATTTTTTCCGCTTTAAACATTTTGTTAGCCGTTTCCGTGCGATTGAATACTGTCAAACTTTTTCAATAGCTTATTGTTAATGTTGTTTTATTTCTGTCGTATTTTATTCTATTTAAGTACAAATGACTGGTGGCTGTTGGGTTTAGGTTTGGGTTTGGGCTTAAACTTTTGCTCCAAATTGACGTTAAAACGACATACGGCCGGATACTAAACGCGCTGCATGTGTCAATGATAAAATGCTTTTAAATATACACATACTATTTATGTATGTATATATATTTTTTTTAATAAAATATAAATGAATTAAAGTTTTTTCAAGTCTCGTCCAAATAAATTTGCACATTTCTTGTTGTTTTTCATTTTACAAAAAAAAAATATGTGAATAAAATATTTATAAATTCTCAAACTCCTTGGAGGCTGCATGGCGTAAAATTCTACTATTTGCAACCGCATTTCTCGCAAATTAAAAATAAACAAACAATGTTTTCATACTCATCTTCTAAATTCAGGCTCATCTTCTGTTTGAGAGATTTTTTTTGTTTTTTGCTTTCTTTTGCAACAATTTGGATTCGTTCTCATAATTATATCTTTGTAGACAATTGTACATAAAATATGAACAAATATTAAGAGTTTTAAAAGAATAAATTGTTTGTTAAGGAAAATAATAAGGGTTTTCACAATGTACACTATGTACACGATGCAAATGAGTACAGTTGAAAATATAATATAACAACGTTTGACATATCGGTCGGCCACCCTATTTTTATTTGTAAAAAAAAGAAAATTTTAATTAATAAATGCAGTGACTTTAACCCGCGCACGAAAGGTTCCGTACTGACACTAGATATTTAATTCAATACGAACTTTAGCCCATATAAAATATAGTTTTGGCATTTATTTCGTTTTTGTGTTTTTTGGTTTTTAACGTTTTTTTAGTTTTGGCGTTTTTTCGGTTTTTGCGTTTTTTTAGTTTTCACACTTTTTTCTCGTTTTGGCGACTTTTTTTCGGTTGGTTGGTTGGTTGGTTTGGCGATTTTTTTTAGTTTTGTTGATTTTTTCGGCTTTTGGCGTTTTTTCATTTTAGCGATTTTTTATTTTGACACTTTTTTTCGTTTTGCCGATTTTTTCGGTTTTTGGCGTTTTTTAATTTTGGCGAATTTTTTTAATTTTGGCGATTTTTTTTATATAAAGGGCCTAATTCATAAAAAATATTTTATTATTATTATAAAAAATATTTCCATAAAAAATTTGTTCAATAAACCTCTTATTAAACTTTAAATATTTTTTATGAATAATGCAGAAACAATTTTTTTAGTTTTGGAGCTTTTTCGCGTTTTGAAGATTTTTTCGGTTTTTGGCGTTTTTTTCATTTTGGCGATTTATTTTCATTTAGGCGATTTTTTCGAATTTGGCAATTTATTTTAGTGCTAGAAATTTTTTTTAATTTTAGCAATTTTAATTTTGTAAATTTTTTTCATTTTGCCAATTTTTTTCATATAAAGTTTTTTTAGTTTTGGCGCATTTATCGCGTTTTGGCAATTTTTTTTAGATTTTTGGCATTTTTTCATTTTGGTGATTTTTTTCACTTGGGTGATTTTTTAAATTTGGCGATTTATCATAGTGTTAAACTTTTTTTTTGATTTTTGGCGATTTTATAATTTGGGATTTTTTAGTTTTATTGTTTTGGAAATTTCAAGAGTTTGCCTCTTACGTTTTCCAAGATACAGGAAGTTGTCAAAATTACATAGTCAAAATTGCATTAAGTGAAAGAACACCCTTTAATTAAATTTTTTTTTTTAATTTTAGTGTTTATTGTTGTAGTCTGTATAAAAATACACTAACTTTACAAATATCAAGTGTCAATACACATACATACATATGTACATACAACTATATGTATATTACATGGGATTTTAAAATTTTTCGTTGCTCGTTTTGGAAACCCTTTAATTCTTAACTCTCATGTATTTGTGTTGTAGCGGCCAATGTTCTACCTACTCTGTCAGCGTAGCGAAAACAATAGGGTTCCTTTTCGTTTTTGGTGTACGGAACCCTAAAAATGTTTGTAGTCCCTTTTGGGAATCTGTATTTAAAGTAAACAACTTTTGACAGGTGAGGATAGTGCTGCCTTCTTTTTTTTGGTGACATATGTGTTGATTTGATCGTCTCCAGAGCACTTAAGATTCAACGGCTAGCCAATCTTCTACATTTTTTGCAGTCCTAGAAAGAAAGTTGTTTCATAAAATTTTTTAACTGATAAAAATAAAATACAATCCTTTACATATCGACCAAAAATTCCAGTGGTGTCGCTGCTGTCCCAAGACTTTCTTCCTCCCTACCTTTTACCATTTTACTATATTCGATAAGATTTCAGTTTTTTTTTCTTCTTTGGCTGCATACATATGTACATACAGCTAAGAAAATGAAAAATCACGGATATCCTTTTTCTTTAATTATGCTGCTAAATTAAAAATATTCAAAACCAAATGAGTTTCATCTAAATGATGAAAAAAAAAGTTGGAAACAAAAAAAAAAGAATAATGTCAACATCTTGCATAAACTAGCAAATATTTATGCTGGAAAATAAAGCATTAAGAGGAAATGGCAGGTAGTTGGATGTTGGGAGCAGCACCAAAGAAAGGTTTCTTGAAATGGGAAGTTGGTATTTACAAAGGGCCAAAAAGCCGCTGCCAGTGTTAAAAATTTAAATAAATGCGTTATAAAATCAACTTCCGCTAGACGTGCACAACAATAAGATGAAATACGAGTATCTTCTATAAGAATAAGAAAAGAATAAGGAAATAAATAAATAAAGGTCCTTTTATTTTTTATTCTCACTATACAAATAGAGTTGTCAAAATGTATTATTATTTTTTCTATTTGTTTTTTTTTTCTATTCTACTTCATTTTCTTTTATCTCCATAACTGCAGTTAACTGTCAGTGCATTCAGCAAAAGCAAAAACAAAAACTTACAAGACAAGAAGACACCATTTTGAATAACAAAATTTACACAATCGAACTTGCACACACTCGCACTCACACTTGCACTCACAACCAGGCTTAACTTTTACCTTTCTTAGACTGTGAGTATGTGCGTGTGTGTGTGTGTGTGTGTGCAAATGAGTGCAGAGTAGGAGTGTAAATATTTTGAGAGATTTTTTTCTTACCGCGTTCTGGAGAGGAAAAGGAAACTTTTTGTTTTTCTTTATTTTTGTTTAAATACATTTGGGGCCGCATTATTAACACACGAATAAATAAGATATTATTTCCAGATTTATGTGTATTGTTTTGTGTCTTCTTGGTATACTCGTATATGGATGTATGTATGTGTGTATTATATTTTTTTTTTAATACAATTGGCAAAGGTTGCAATGAATTTTAAATATTAAAATTGACCACAAGAAATTTCTTTAGCTTTATTCTTCGCCAATTACGTCAATTAAAAAGAAAGAAAATTAGTATATCTACTTAGTTTAAAAGAAATATAATTGCCATACATACATACATATGTGGGTATACCACACAACTAAGATTAAGATTTGAAATTGTGTGGATAGAAGTAAAAGTTTACTACCAGCGAAAGCATATTTAAGCTCAAAAATATTTTGAAAATAAAGTGCGACGGCATTTTTCGAAAAATTAAAAAAAGAAACTTATTTTATTTTTGTTCATTTGATTGTACATAAAAACTTTACATATTAAAGAGCTTTTTTTTACAAATAGTACGCCGTGATTTGCACAATAAGCTTTTATACGCGGATGAGAATAAGTTCAAACATTTAGTCCGTCCAGATTGAAATTTTTCTTATCAGTAAAAACCACAACTTTGCAATCATTAAGTTTACTCCTTTCTTGTACAGTCCATGTCATATTCTCCGGTTAAGGAAAAATTGTGGGCGATATCAATAATATAGTAATACATACATATATATATATAGTATATACATTAGAGTTTCTACGCGGGAAAAACAATCCCAGGAATTCCCGGGAACATTTTACTTCTCGATTCCCGAGAATTGGAAAAGTCCGGAAAATTAGAAACCCAAATGATATCTTTTCTATATGTAAGTATTTTATGGACTGTGACCGCCATGAAATACCAACCATATTTTTCAATGAACTGTTTTGCTTTCTATTGTTAACTACAAAAGTGAGACATTTGTAGATTTTTAATTGAACTTTAGTGATTTCTCATCAGAAATAATTTTTACTCAGGCTTAAGTTCAGTAATTTCAATTCTTATTGAATTAAATATTTTTATTAATTAATGTGAGTTTCTAAAGAAGAGAAGAAAAATTAAACTTAGACTTTAAGCTGAGGGAAATACCGATACTTTTCTTTGCAGCCACGCAATTCATCAGCACCCTAATTTGATAAAATGATCATTTAATAATCCTAAAAATCAACCACATGGTTTTGTTTTTTATGTATCTGTATGCGCTTTTTCGCCCCCTATTGTTGGTAAATTGTTGTTATATTCAATATTCAGTAAATGACTGGCCTAAAAGTATGCAATAATTTTTTACAATACAAGTTTGTTGAGAGAAGCTTATAGAATTCTTCCTCTTCCGCAAATTTCCCAGAACAACTTTTTTTTGTAATCGACAGAAATAACAGATTGGGGTAAGTATGCAGGTATGGAAATAATTATATCGAGCCCTATTTTCAGTAGTTTTTTTTTGTAATATTCAAATATGTTGCATAAATTTTCGCTACCGATAATATTTTACAAAAATAAAATTTTTTTAGTTATCCGATTTTTTCTGTAAAACGCAGCTCGGATTACTGAAATTTGTTACAGTTAAGCGTACTGCTTAAAATCAGTAAAATATAATAGAAAAATACAATAAAGTACGTAAGAGCGAAAAGGACAAATACATTTTGCCATTAAATTTATTTTAACGGACAAAACATGCACAATTTTTTCAGCCTTAAATTATTTAAATGATTTCTAATAAATAAATTTGTCATTGTTTATTTTTTCACTAAAGCGAAGTAAGTTTCATACAAAACGTAGTGTGGACTTGCTTTTTATTCTCAATAATACGATATTTTCTGTAAAGCGAAGTTAACAAGACTAGCTGCGCTTAAAATCAGTGCGGGAATTTGTATTGCTTTCAGTAATCCGATTTTTTTTCTGTAAAACGTATTGCGCTAAAGCGGATTCGACTGTATTTTAAAAATTATCAGCAGTTTTTGCATTTTTATTAAAATTCTAAACTATGGGCCTAATTTTGTAAAACGCAACGCTTACCGTTGACGAATGTTCTATGAGTTTTATTTTTGTAATTTAAGGGCCTTATTTTATAAAACTAAATTTTGTATGGGAAAATTTTAAATTACAAAAACAAAATATGTACGTATAAAATTTTTTAACGCTAAGCGTTGCGTTTTATAAAATTAGGCCCTAAATTTCTTCCATATAAAATTTGTCTACACGCATAGCGTTGGGTTTTAAAAAATAAGGCACTTTATTCCATTAAAAAAGTATTTTTTTTTACTACATGTCCCTTACGATTAAATTCAAAATAGTGCTCGATATGCTTCAGTAGTATTTTGAGAAATTTTTAATGTATAAGGCAAATATTATAAACATTGTAGATTCTTTATTTCATTAGAAGAAAGAAAAGACAGATCATAACATTCTTATAATTATTTATTTTAATTAATTTTTGATGAAAAAATATATACATCGATATATTAAATGCAAATACATCCTTAATTTTGTAAATTAATAATCCACGATATCGTATCACTTCACTAATTTGATTAGGCATTGAGCAAATTAATTTATGAAATTCATTTTTGTAAATTTTTGACCACCCGTTTTAATGGCATTTCTAAGTTATTTGTTTTTTTTTGTAAAATTTTATTTCCAAAGCGTTTTCGCAGGATTTATGTTTGGACTTACTTAGTGGTGTGCAACATAAAACTTCAATGAATTTATCTTTAAAAAAATGTTTTGTTATACTCGCCATTTCTAAAATTTGTTTCAGAAAAGTCTATCGAAATGTTGCCTATCAATTCCACATACATAGTTCTCTGCATTCGTTTTATATGTTCTATTGTAAAACGGAGAACGTTCTGTATAGCCGAAAGAAATCTAGGTCGTCGGTCGAGCTGCTCTAATTTGCTGTACTTGACCCTAACCTCTCTAACAACCTTAAAACATTTGAGCGTCATCCAGCTAAATTTTTTTTCGTTACTAAAAATAAAAACGCCATTTTTACTGCCAAATTTTATATTTTTCACCAAATGTTAGTCTAGATTTTTTGTGTCTCAGTATAAGCTTGCTTTTTTCGTTTTTCATATTAAAATATTTGCTCGTATTTAAAGTTTGGCTAACCCGTCTAGCTGTTACATTTCACTTTTATTTTATTTCCGTACAGCTGCAAGTTGTCGTATTGATCCTCTATCACGTTCTGCTCATCTTCCGCATCTCTTAATGGAACAATATAATTTTGTATCTGCCAAATATTTCGGCATTTTATCAACAAGATTTTTTACAGTAAAAGCTTAGTACAGAGATCTTACGGAAATTCAGGTTGTCATAAGAACTGTATCAGGCATGTTCTGTAAATCACTTTATACCAAAGAGTTTTCAAATCACTGAAAATGTGTTCTGCGCACAAAAATTTTTGTGATCTCGTCAACCAACTGCCTGAAGATATCAAATCACTTGGTAGGGATTTTGAAGCATTTTACTTCGAATTCAGTAATAAAACAACTATAGGTATATACACTTAACATGATTTGTTCTTTATTAGTTTTTGTAAAATTAATTATTTTACACAAAAGAACACTAACATTTACAAATTTATGAAAATGTTATATTTTTTGTAGACTAATTAACATTTTTCGTGATTTACTTTTCGGCGGCAGGAACTAAGTCCCCAATAAACAAAGTCCCCAAAACATAAATGAACTAAGTCCCTAAAGTTTGGGGAGTTAT
Organism: Tachina fera; assembly: GCA_905220375.1. Taxonomy (NCBI): domain Eukaryota; kingdom Metazoa; phylum Arthropoda; class Insecta; order Diptera; family Tachinidae; genus Tachina; species Tachina fera. The sequence continues at coordinate 187,899,567 of LR999963.1, forward strand.
TTCGCTATGAACTAAGTCCCCAAACATAAAAATGAACTTGGCCCCCAAAAATTTAACTAAAAGAGAACTAATTCCCCAAAAGTCGTTGTTTTTTTTTCATATAAAACTTTGGGGGCTTTGTTCATATTTGTTTTGGGGACTTAGTTCCTGCCGCCTTACTTTTCCTTCTTAGTAGTCAGTCAGCTGATATTGTTTATCAAAAAGACATTTGTGGTTGCCAGAGCAACAAAGTTTTAAAGCCGTCTAGCATATGCCTAATTTATTCAACTAAATTAATCATTAAGAATATATCTTGATTAAATTTGTTTAATAATAATAATAATTATGAAATTTGATTGGTTAATATTTAATGTACAATTTTTAAAAATAAGTCCAAAAAAAACCTAAAAATCTTGTGATTTTCATTCAAAAACACCCAAAAATCAATTGCGTGAATTCAGAACATCACTGTATGCAAGAAATCTTACAGAAATTCAGGTTCGTACCAGTGAAGAGATTGAATGCCTTATTTTGTTGTTTCGAATGCAATAACAAAAAACCTGCATATTGTATTCAATCCACAACATTTGAAATAAATAATGCATGGCACAATCGAAAGAGATGAGTGCGGCGAATTTTATTGCGTTCATTGCTTGTTTTATATAAATGTTCACTGGTCTTGTCAAAAGCAGCGAATACTCAGTGAATGCTGCGAATCCTTTTTACTGTGATTGACCACAACGTAGTCTTTGCACTTTGTGATTGTATAAAACTCTTAAGCCTAGATCACACGATCGGAACAATGTACCGACTTTCGTCGGTTCACTGAAATAAAGCCATAATTAATAAGTTAAATTTGCCTTATTTCTTAACTAATTGAAATATAATTACACAACTGCACCACACTGCATTGGTAATAAAGCCATATAGACTTATTCAATAATGAATTAAGTAATAATGCCATTTTGGCTTATTACGTATGCCTTTATTGCAGTGAGCCTACGAAAATCGGTACATTGTACCGATCGTGTGATCTAGGATTTACATTAGTATTTAAAAAACACGATATACATAGATTTGAAATGCATTTTATGTAAAATTTTATATGAAACAGTTATTTGAAATACATTTAAAATCTATTTTACATTTTTTAAATTTTACTTTTTGTATTTTCTTTTTTTCTAACACCGTAAATATCGGCATTTATTTTATTTTAAATTTCCTACCTCACACTGCATTTTTTACTTATAACCACTAAAATCACTTAATATGAACTTGTTATTTAAGCGTGATATACAAAAGATCAGCGAATACTGAGTGAATGGTATGAAAGAAATCCATTCTTTTATGCTGCATCATTTCATTTCGCTGCTTGTGTTATATCGGCATTGTGATAATAGAGTGCAGTGCGTATGAGCAATCAAAAAATCACAATGAATGGTTTCATAACAATTACATTTGTTATTGTTGTCGAATAAATGCATGGCAATGGCAACGAATTTATGAATTGTTAGCAAATGTGAATGGTCTCATTCTGTTCTCTGGTGTGTATGCAAATATAATTCTACACAAACTTGCTGCACGCACGATTAGAGTCTGAACACAATGTAACGATTATTTATTGCGGTGCGGTTTGCCATACGATTTTGAAGTAAAAAACCGCAGTGCGGAACGGAATAAAATTAAAATCTATTTTACTTTCATTGCGAACTTTCTTATTCTCTCAATTTTTGACACTATTTCTCTTGCTGATGTTGCCGTAGTTTTTGAATAATTGGCGGTGTTCACAACATTATTGTAAACAAAAAATATGATTTTGAAGTTCAAACATTTTTGTCATAGATTATAAAAGTTTAAAAATTATTTCAAATATATTCGCGAATATATAAAATGTTAATCATTTTTTGTTTTTAGTTATAAAAATGTATGCACAAAAAAGTAATAAAAATTTAAACAAACAATGACAAGTATTGCCGTCGCTGTCTTCCGTTGTATTATGTTTATTTCTCTCTCCCGCAACGGGAAATCGAACCGCAGCGCAAACATTGTGTTTAGACTCTTACTTTTCCATGTAGAAATAAATGAAAATTTACAAATTTGAAGTTCCTTAAGAACTTCGCACCAGGCTTAAAAACATTTTATTTGAAACCTCAAATTTGTATTTCTTTGTTGTGAAACTTAAATTTGATTATTTTTAAATTATTTTTTATTTAACCCTTTTTGACTCAATATCGTCAAACTATTTTTATTTAAAAGATTTTAAGAGCTCGTAGGATTTGTTTTTGTAAATTAACAGACTTATTTATAAAACTTAAAAAGTATTTATAAAGGATTTTAAAACAAATTTTCATAAAAAATTTGTCTTAAAAAGCCTTAATAATTTTTATAAATAAGACTGTACATTTTTTTTTGGTCCAAATGGATAAAAAAAGGAAATGTGCAGAAAGTCAAATATGTTGGCGATAAGAGCTTCAAATTAACAATAATTTAACGCACAATATTGTAGAAATAAAAACAATCGGCCATATCACAGAGTTCAATTCCGTTCGGAAACGGAATTCAATCCACCCAATTTGTGTGGGAGATGGTGTCTAAAAGTTAAAACTAAAATACGGGAAGTTGTCAGGTGTGTCCAGATTGTTGAGAGCGTTGACATCCTGGGTTATACCCCAGCCAGAGCTCGACATAGTAAGGTGGATTCAGTTTCGTTTTCAAACGGAATTGAACTCGTGACATGGCCGAATAACTTGACTTGGACATTCATAAAATTTAATAAATTAAAACGAAGATAATATAACTTTTTAAAAAATTGCACTACATCAACATTGATGTAATAAATGCGTATAGTTACTTTAAATCTTTTCTGCGGTAGCAGATAGAATGTTTTATTAAGATTGAGTTTCACAGTTTGAAACAAGATATTTTACCAAAGTAATTGAGTTACAATAAAATTAATAATTACATTTAATTACTAGTTTTTATAGAGATTTTATGATTTGTAGCATATCTGTAACAAGAGGTGATAAAGGGTTAAACTTTCTTCTTTTCTTTTCTTTTTTACATTCACTGGGAATCAGTTCCCAGAGCGAAAATTTTCACGGGTAATGTACAATACAATCTTTGGTTTTGAGGGGAATAAAAATTTTATGCGAATAAAAATTCCACTTGCTATTCACAATAGTGGTGATGTTTTCTAATTTCAAAAAATTCCACGGAAAATCCATTGAAATATTTCGAAATTTCATGTGATATCGACGCCGTTATTTGTCCATATTTAATTTTACAATTTAGGCGCACTATAGGACAAAAGTGAGTCTAGCCGTCTAGGGTAAAAATTACCCATAAATATTTATTTATTGATGGCTTTTGGTAAAAATTATCTATTTGTATTTCGAGAAATTTCAATTTAAATATTTTCTACTCGCATTACTATCTCAGAACAAAAATATTTATTTAAAAAGAAATTAAAAAAATCTTTAAAAAACAAAAGCAATATTAAATGGGAGTAGAAAAACTTTGCAAAAGATTCTAACAACTTGAGATTTCTTCCGACGTAAAGGAAATTTTCAAAGCATATTTTTTATATTCAAGCGTATTTGGTTTTCTTTTTCTCAACTCTCCAATATTTAAATGAAAATTTATTTTATTTTATATTTTTTTTCTATTATTTATTATATTTTTATTAGTTATTTTTCTCAACATGAGTTTTAACACATTTAATAAAAATAATTAATTTCCATTTAAAAAAAAACAAGTTAAGTAGAAGTGCTGTCTCATTTAATCCGTTTAGACCAGACCGTCAGCGTTTATAATTACGTTTATGAATTTTCTTAAGTTGCTCTAGAATTCCGCCAGACATAGAACCAACCTTTTTAACGCTAAAACTCAAACTGAAATAAATTTTTCACAATTTCCACAAACATTTTCAAGCAAACATGCGCTTTAATAATTTACTTTAGCCCATTTTGGCGCCAAAAACAAACATTGGCAATATTCATCCTGTTGTGGCAATTATTCTCTCTCTCTATCGCTTGCTCTCTTTCCGTCCGTCTAGCAAGCAGTTGGTAGTTGGTGCAGCACGTGCATTAACAAAAGTTGTACTTTGGTTTAATTGGATCAACACCACGTGCTGTTTATGAAAATGCTCCTCGAAAACAAAAACAACAAGCACAACAACAATAATGGCAAAAAGTAGTCCTGGCATATAGTTTTCTATTTTTGTTTCTATTTTTATTTTTTATTTTTTTTTTGTTGGAAACAACATTTGTTGTGACTCTCGCAGTCAGACTCGTCTTTAACATCGGAGTCGACTTCGCAAAACGACAACGACAACGACATCGTTAATACAAGCACCCACCCACCGAGTTGATGTTTAGTTTTATTTTGCATTGTTTTGAATTTTGTTGTTGTTATTTTTCGTCTGTTTTTCTTTTTCGGTTGTTGTTTTCGTTTTTCATCTGTTTTTATTTACATTTAAGAAAGAGGGCTGGATGGATGAGATGATGTTTCTCTTTTTAGTCCATAGACCAACATCGCAACACACAAACACACACACATATACATTTACGAGTACATACGCCGCCTTGGAACAGGACTGTGCTCAGAGTTGACAACACTGTTGTTGTTGAAATAAACGAAAATCGTTAAAATGTATAAAAATGTTTTATTATAAATAATAAACAGGTATGAATGATTAAAAATTTTATCATATTTCTTAAAAGAATTACTATATATCTGGACCAAAACTAACTATTTACGAGTATTAACCCCAATTTTTTTACTTAATAATTAATTATACAATTAGATAATTTTTATTTAAATTTAAGCTGTAATTAAATACGATTTAATTTTTTCAGTGGTTAATTAAAGTTCTTATTAAATTATGTTGAAAGTACGACAGCACTAAAAAACTTCCAAATATTATGGAAAGCTTTCCAAAGAACTGCTGTTTAGCATAATCAAAAAAGTTAGGTTATAAAAATGCAGAAAATAAAACTGCATAAAAACACATTTTATGAAATCAAAGGAGCATCAGAATGCGTTTTTTTATTTATTTATACCATGATATGAAACTATAAATTGTATTTGTTATATATTTATGAAAATTAAACGAAATTCTTCCTAATACGACCACATGATGTTTTCAATACGACCACATGATGTCATGTCTGTGTTTTCAATTAACACACACAACCATAAAAACATATGATGCGCTCGTAAAACTTAAATAATAATTAATTACACAAGGTAGGTTGGGCATTTAATTATTATTTAATTATGCACTCAAAAACACAATTTCGTATTTAATTCAAACTTAAAAATAATTACAGTTTGATTACTAAGTCAAGAAATGGGCATAAGAGTAAAAGTAAAAATGAGTATTATATTATTATGCATATTATTTTTATGCATAATGATTAATTTAAGAATTTCATAAAACACGGTTTTATACTTTTAGAAGGGAATAGATGATTGCCCTGCCTTCTTTTTCGCCTAGTTTGAAAAAAATATAAAACCTGTGTGTTTTTAGGCGCAAATGCATTTATGTATTTTTTGAATTTCATAAAAATCAGTTGGACAGTTTCAGAGAAGCAGAAATTTCCTCTTTCCCCCAATTGGTCGTAGTTTTTTTTTCATATGAAGCCTGTGTGTCCTGTTACAAGCAGATGTTTTGAACTCAGTGTTGCCGCTTTCTGTACTATGGTATAAAAAATTTACTGTTTAAAATTGTTGTTGTATGTTGTACTATTTCTGTACCATTTTTGTAACATTTTACAAATTTTAAAAGGCTAAAAAAAAATTAAAAAGGCTGATCTTGATATTTAAAATGAATTTGAAATTGAATTAATTTGTAACATACTGAATTTGATTTGATTAACTCTGAATTTATTTAAAAGATAAGGCTTGAATTTGATTTGGAAAGGGTCGACTTCGATGTTAAAAATCTATATGTAATAGATACTAACGCTGGTATTCATAAACGAGTGTTAAAGTTAATGTTAGCTTATCGTAGGAATTTTGTATGAGAAATCCAATCTGAAGAATCCTTTAATTTTAACAATGGTTATATGAATATCGGTGAATGTATATAATGGAATAAATGTGTTTCATTAAATCAATATAATATACATACAAGAACGAACATAATTGAAAATATAATAATAATATAGAAACGCCTTAACAAATTTTTTTTTAAATAATTTAGGCCTATTAACAATATGCCTTAAAGTACAAATTAGAGATGAGCGATATTTGGAAACCTGTTACTTTTTCACAGCGATCAAAAAGTCACTAATCACAACTGTGACTGAATTTATCAAGTAACAGGTTTTGGAAATATAGTTCTTTTATACAAACTGTGCATGTTCGTTCTTGTATGCTTACTTTACAGTAAATAAAGCTACCACATTAATTATTTTTTATACTATGAATGTGAATGTGAGAAATATGTATAGTTATCACATTCTTGTCTTGTCTTTGCAATTTTATTATTTCTATTCCTCTTATACGACAATTCTCAATTTTCGGATGGAGTAGATTGCTAATTGTTTGTTCCTGCCGCTGTTCTTATTATAATTTATCAAAATATCAATACTAAAAAGTACTTTTAATTCAGAAGAGCTGAAATGTGTTAAACGGTGATCACAGTTACTGTTTAATTTCACTGCTGCTCTTTTGATTAGATTTTCTCACAAGTGTGACCGTACCTTTATTAATTCACTATGGTTTTTATTGATTTTCAGCTGTTTTTTCTCTGGGTGTACATACATATGTATGTATATTCACATATACATACATACGTGTATGGTTGGTATTATCCAATAATAATGGAATGTAGTCGGCAAGATTTTCGCCCGTGCGAAAGTGAAGAGAAAAACATAAGAAAATTCCAGATTCTGCCGTCTAAACTCTGACCTTTTTAGGTAAGTCCATAACTGGCTGGTGATCATGGAATCATTTCTTGTGGTCCACCTTCTTTCTACTAGCACCACTTTTAAGTCTGAGTTTGCACAAGATTAGGGATAAACCTACATATTCCAATTCCAGTGGAATCTGTGAGGTTGTACCAGTTCTTGCAAGCTCATCAGCCTGAAAGCCTCTATTCACCGGAATACAGGTGATGCTATTATTAAACTAATATAGTATACTCACAAGTAAGAATTTAGTGAGTAGTGAGTGAGTATCAATATAAATACATACTATACTATTTTGCACATGCTACGTTGCAAGACCATTTGCACAAGATTGTGATTGGTCTATTATGTTTCCAGTACGTGTGTTCTGTAACTTGCGAGAAGTTTTCGTGTCGAGAAAAATCAAATAATTATATTGGTTGTCCTGTTTTTCACAGGCTGATTCATATACAACCTGATATAAGCTTACACGAAACATGAGCAAGGAACTAAGTTTTTTCATCCTGTGTTTCACAGGGTGGCAACAAACTTTTCGTTTGGAAAAGTTCTCACCAAAGTTACAGAACATAGGCACAGGACTAATTTTAATACAATTTTGGCTAATAACATGAATGAACATAATCAGGGCAATTATGTAAAAAACTCCGCAGGAAATTTCTCCCAGGGAACAATTCCAACTAATAGCAAATGATAGGGAAAATAAAAAATTCTAATTGGAAAAGGAAGAAATTTTCTGCTAATTACGCGCAAGAAAAAGCTTCAGTCATGCAGTTATGAGATCCGATTGTTTTAAATTTAGTTCATACATGACTCATATAAAACATCTTCGTTCAAACGGAACCGCTTTAGAAAGCCGCAATGAAGCGTTAATAAATAAATGTTGCGAAACGAATTTTGTATTTGACTTTGCGAATAGTTTGCTCCGACGCCTTAGTATTGTTTTTTAAGCCGCGTTCAGACTATTATGCTTTGTATTTATACTTGTAAAAAATTCAAATAATGCGTGCAAGTGTGATAGTCTGAACGCAAAATGTCATCAAAGTGGCAAATAATATGATAAAAATTTTGACATCCCATAAGACTTTTTTGTTTTAGAAAATTTTCTAAACGATAATACTTTTCATTAGATCAGGGTTGCATTTTCACGCAAACCAAATTTCCAAGTCGCCTGTTTCGACGCCGTTGCCGTACGTCATTTATGGTATATGCCTTCCTCTTAAACCGGATATTTATATTGAATATGCTTAACATATTGAATAACTTTTCGTGTAAGGCGTATCTGAAAGTTAACGAAATTATCGTATTTTCGTTTTCTTTATCGCATTTAATAAATCAACAATTTTAACCGCCGTCTATTTTCAAAGCCGGCACGACCACAGTATGCATTAAACTGCTCTGCCGCCTGAAGTCAACGATTAAAGTTGGCATGTTAATACACACAGCTGTTTACTTTATACTTGAGTTTTTAACATAGGGTCAACACCTAACATAATATGTAAGATAATATCGTCAAATTCAATCGCAGAGCAAATTATGTTACGTGTAGACTTCAAATTAGTGTTATCTCAATCTTTTAAGATTTTTTATGAGAGCGTTCTTATAAGAAATCCTATAACAACAATCTTATGCGATGAATTGTCAAAAAACACAATTACATAAAAGTAAATTAGTATGCATGTGTTAGTGTTTATTAAAATAAATAAAAAACTGTTTTGGAAAAATTTTCTGGGATTTTATATGTTTAATTGATTTATAAATTAAAGTTTGTGTGAAAAAAGTGAAAATAAAATAACTAATTATGCAAAAATAAAATATGTTAACTCGATGAGAATTTCCATAAAATAAAATGTTATAAAAAAAGTTAAATTACGTTGTCCCCTTGTATAAGATGAAGAGAAATATCGGCATTTTATTTTTGGTATTCTGCCGACGTTTTCTCACATATTATGTTAGAGTTAATCGCAGTTGTAGACGCTATGTAATGTAATATGAGGTGTGATGGTCTGAACATAAAATGACACTTTACATTAGATTTTTTGACAGTCGAAACAAATGTATTTATATTTCTGTATCGTAAAATGTGATGAAAGTATTAATACTTGTATAATAGTCTGAAAGGGTCTTTAATTATCTTGACAGTTCTACATCTATTGTGAATTTAATGCATGTACTATTCAAAGTGATCAAGTGGAACTCAAAAACTATTGTGAATTGAATTTTAAGAAAATTACGGTCCGTTTGCAATCGTGTGCCACTACGTCCATACGATGGACGTAACACGTAATTATCTTTCGTACAATTGGTGATACGATCACAGAAGTGACGATTCGAGCGTGCTCACTCAGGTGACTAATTTTTTATATTTTTTCTTTGCTTTAATACTTCTTCATGGTGTAGAGTTAATTGCACAATATTTTTACACAAACAAAATGCATCACGCTCTTCTCATTGCTGTAGTTGTTGTAGAATTGCGATGTATGCATGTATGTAAATATTTCACATATTCAAACTCTTTTAATTCTGTGTGATTAAAAACGCTAAAATGTTAACACTGTTTATGTAGCAAACATTATACGAGTATTTTGATGGTTTGGTGGTGGTGTGAGTGCAATATTGTGTTTCGTTTCGTTGTGTAGTATATATTTGTATTTATGTATTCCTTGTTTATATTGTTGGCGTTGCTCCTGCTCTTGTTGCTTGTAGCTAGCTGGCTGCTGGCTGCTAGCTGCTGGTTGCTGGTTAATGTTGTTGCTATTGTTGCTGCTGTTGATGTTGTTACTATTGTTATTGTGTTGTATATATGATTATTTGCTACGTTTTTATGTACGATGGCAAATTTCTTCTATCTCATCTGGAAAAGTGGCTGTGGCTTTGGCTTTATACTTGTATATATAGAGTTTTTTTTATTTTAATTTTTTTGCTTGCTACCGTTCTTTCTGCTGAAGGAAGGTCTGACCAGCTTGTATCATTTTATAAATTGGCATTTCAACGCTAAACAGCTCCCAAATCGGTTGTTGGGCCTTTCGAATAGACTACAAAATAAAAATAACAACAGCACAACACAAAATTGTTGTTTAGGCCAGTTTGCTGTTTGTTGCTAAATGATAAACAAGTGTTTTCGGCAAAACTCTTGCTTGACTTTAACAAAATTTTAAAGCACTTAAGGCACTTGCCTGCCTGCCTGCGTGTGAGTGTGTGTGTGTGTTTGTGTGTGCGCGTCATGGTGTCCTTTGCCGTGCAGTTAATTTAATGATTGTGTGAATATAATTTTTATGCGAATTGACGGCAACGAAAAAACGCCAAAGCGCCCAGCATGATGTTGTTATTGGCGTTATAATCGTCTTTGGCATCAACAGCAAACACTACGTGCGACCGTCACACCAACAATGTCACACTGAAATTGAGTTGACTGGAAGAAGAAAAAAAAATAAATAGCACGCACGGTTTGACATGTGAAGTGTGAACATTTAAACGATGTGTGATTTTTTTTCGTCCCCAAATCAGTGAAAGCCCCTTGTGGTGTCAAAGGACCTTCTTTATTGACTGCCGTGCTATGGTGAATGCTACAATTTCATTTGGTTAACTGTCAGCATTTACTGGTTAATAGACTTTTAAGTGGGTGTTAATTTCAAAATAATACTTTTTTTTTATTTCCGGTGTGGCACAAACATGCGTTTGCTTGTTGTTGTGAGTGTGTTTAAGTGACCACCATAGTCGCATAATTTGTTAATCTCTCATACAAAAAAAAAAACAACAAAAAAAGCATGAAAGCGAACTGACACTTAGTTGCCCATGTGTGTAAAGACGTGTGTGTGTTATTAATAATGGACTAAAACTGATGTGACTTTATTAATGTGATACATTTATATTACAGGCAAAAAAAAACTTATAAATGTGTATGTGAATATAAATTAAACAAATATGACTGATTTTTTACAAAGGTGTCTTTTGATTAATGTAAAACAATTTTATTAAGTATAAAATGAACATATTTTGTGATAAGTTTCGAGCATAATTTACTTTTTTGTTTTCAAAACGGCAATTAAATTGGAGTTTTGTGTGTGCATATGATTTTTAAAATCTCCCTCACCCCCCTCCCCGGCCGCTCATCAGACTGATTTATAATGGTTTAACCAATAAGTAAGAGAGAACAGTTTGGAATCTGTGATAAGATTTAGAAAACGAACAAAAAAAATAATATTTAATATTAAAGAAAAAAAAAGACTTGTAAGAACTAAGAAAAACTTTTGTCAAAGAACTTTTAGCGAAAACGTATGTTCAGAAAAGGAAGAAGGTAAGTTAGAGCTTTTGTATTCATTATAAAATATATATACATATGTACACTAGAGTGGCATTTAGATGTATGTATTCAGGTAACTAAAATTGGGATTGTCATAAAAGGCCCAGGCGGATTTTTATGATACTCGTACTTAATCTAAAACTGACATGGTGAAAATTTCAGCTGAATTGTGCAACACTAAGCACTAGAGGTCATAGTTCAAAAATTCCAAAATTCGTCCATTCACCAACAATTAATTAGAAAATTCGCTAATTTTATACTGATTTTTCTGAAAATCGGTAAGGGTGCTGTTTGGAATGCACAACTTAATTCTATTAAATTTTTTTTTATTTTTATGATTTGAACGGGCTAAAGTTCGTAACGCTTTTTAGGCCAAATTACATGTGATAATTATTAATGAACAAATAACATCAAAGTTGATGATGAATCAAAACAATTCACGTATTCCATTTGCAAGAAAGTTTCGTATATAAGGCAGAAATCTACATCAACTGACACCACAAACAGTGGACCAACACAGAAGAACGCTGATGATGAAGGTTTAGTGGCCTTCGAAAACGGCGGGCAGTTCCGTTCAACTATGTGTTGTCAGAATGCTTACAACTAACTTTGATGTTATTTGTTCATTAATAATTATCACATGTAATTTGGCTTAAAAAGCGATACGAACTTTAGCCCGTTCAAATCATAAATATAGAAACAAATTAAGTTCGAAAGATAATAATTAAAATTAACTAAAAATATTTTTTTTTTTATTTTTGGATAAATTAACCCTTTGCTGTCATCTGGGTCAAACAAGCACATTCTCTTAAAAAATATATAAAAATATATTGTATTGTTTCTTTAAAAAATATTTGGCAAAACCATTGCAAAAATATTTAATGAACAAATACTTTTCATTGTGTTATTTTGTTCTCAAATTATAGAAGGGTTAATGTTTTCGGTCATAAAGTGCTTTTGAAGATCTTTCTGCTAAGGATTTTCCAAATTTCTAGAAAGAAAAAAAATTGCTTTGAAATATCTGTAAAAAAACAAGTGTCATTTTAACCTCAAAGGGCTAAATAATTAAAAAATAAAAATAAAAAATTAGGATATACATACATACATACAGCTGTGTTCAATATAATAGGAGGGCTGCAACCCAATATTTTTTCACGTAAAAGTCGTTAGTCTGGAAACTTCCAAACTGCTAGAAAACTATAACGGATTTTTTAATAGAATCTAAGAAGCAAAATTAATACAAGAATTGTACGAAAATTCTTTCATGTATAATTTAATTAATTAATTTTTACATTTTCCACTTAGGTGAGTTGTTCAAAAAAATAGGAGTGTTTGGGATTTCTTTCAAATAAAAATTCATATTAAATTTTAATATAAGAAAAAGTGAAAAATAAGTTTGGAAATGCTACGGAATATCGTATTTTGTAATTTAAAACTATAATTATAAATCTATTAGGGGCGAGAAAAACATTGTTCTCAAGCGCAAAGGGCGTTGATTAATGATCTTCAAAAAAAAAAAACATACAGTGTAATTAAAGATATCCTTGAGTGCTCCGATCAAATGATAGAAAATGTCTTATCTTATAAAAATAAAGCAGAAACTCGAGACCGCAAACGCAAAACGTCTATTGTGGACGACCGACTTATAGTAAGGTATAGGAAAAGTTATCCTTCGGCGTCGTCCAAAAAGATAATACGGGATCTTAACATTGATGTTAGTATCATAACTATCTGCAGACACTTACACTTACAGAACCAACTAATTGCAAGAAGTCCAAGGAAGGTTCCTCTATTAACAAAAAAGCAAGCAGCCGCACGCTTAAAGTTCCCTAAAGACCATGTCAAATGGCAATAAGAACAATGAAGAAATATATTATGGACAGATAAAACCAAAATTGTGCTATTTGGTGGGACTAGCTTTAGACAGTGTTTCCGACGTCTGCCTAACACAGAATACAAGGTATAGTATACAAAAAAAAATCATTTAAGCATGGTGACGCATATGGGGACGTTTTTCGTACAGTGGTGTTGGCCCAAGGAATAATTGATAAAAATGTTTATGTGAACATAATGAAAGAAGTGATGTTTCCATATTCAGAATGGAATATACCACAAAAATAGGTATTCCAGTAAGATAATGACTCAAACACACCAGTAAACTAGCAACGGAGTGGTTTTCAGAGAATAGAGTGGATGCTATATCGTGGCCTGCTCAGTCTCTAGACCTCAACCCTATTTAACATCTTTGGAAATACGTCAAAAAATATGTTTTAAGAAAAAACGGCAACGATTTATGAAGCATAGTCGAAGTTGCGTGGAAGAAACACACACGTCAGGCTTAGCTGATCACTTTTTGTTCAATTTTCTTTTGAACCGGCATTTGCGTTCAAACACACCGTCAAGTCATCAAGCCTCATCAATTTGCGTGGTAGAAAAGTATTACGAATGACAAAACAAAACGAACAAGCAAACTTGACTGGTACGTTCAAATCTGTACATCCCTTCATTATCTTTTCCTCTCTCTCTCTCCTAAAAACTCAAGACTTGACGAGTCAAACCTGACGTGTGTGAAAGAGGACTAACACTCCTATTAGTTGGTTTTCCTATTTCTTTACCATAAATTACCTTCTGAACTTTCTTAACATAAACTTATAAATAAGTAAGTAAATCTGCTGTAAAAAAATCTAAACAAAACTGCGAATTTTTTTACGAACTGACACTTTTTTTTTTGAGATTAGCACTTCTATTTGTTGAACACAACTGTACATATGTAGTTTAAAATATTTATAGCAAGAGAAACGGCTTAAAAGCGACGCAATCAACTACTGGTAAATCGGAGAATTTTGCAAAGTTTGAGCTTTAACCTCAAAGGAGATGGAAGGGGGGTGGGGGGACACGGCTTACAATGTTCCTCCTGGGCTTTATAAAAATCAAAAGTTGAATTTTCAATGCAGCTCTAGTATAAATAAATATAAATATGTATGTATATGTATATATGCATGTTCATATCGCTTATTTACTTCAACAACATCATAATTCAGAATGCAGAATAATCCTCACATTATGTAAAAATTTCGTACAAATATATTGTACTCAACTCTTGATAAATAAAATTTTCTTTTTCCATTAAGCTGTGTACAAATTGCAAACTTCATACTCGTTTGCTGTAAAACTAGTTTTTTGAGTTATAACCTTGTTGAAGTAAATGATCGATTTGTACATATTTTTTGTATATACTCGTATTTATTGCAAATAGAAAAAATTTCACAAGTAAGCATTTATTTTCAGGCAGGTGTACTTGAGGTTCATTGTCTATAAAATAGTTTTTTCCGTTGAATCTCAAGATAATAATTTTGATAAATTTTATTTAAAAAAAAAAATATGTCATCAGTTATTTAGAAGCATATTGTTTTAAATTAACCCACAAATCCATATTCGGGCGTATGCCAAACGGTAGAAAAGTACTGTGGTAAAAAAAAATATTTGCCTGTGGGGAAAAAATTTCATTTTTCTGCTGTGACAAATGATATCTTTTTCGACAATGTAAAATTTTTAAACAAATTCGCTTTAGCATAAAAAGAAGCTGATGAAAAAATTGCTGCGGCGGCGAAGCAAAAGGTTTTACTACAAGCCGCCAGCTAGCAACAATTTTTTTAAATGACATTTTTATATAAAACAAGGTATTTATTTGAGGTTTTTCTCGTTGGAAAAATGGAAAAATGTAATTTTTTTTGACAACAAACACAGGGAAAAAAATTCCAAAATTTTTTTTTAAAAAGTTTTTTTTCTGTGTTTGTTGTAAAAAAATTACATTTTTCCATTTTTCCAACAAAAAATATGAAATGAATACCTTTGATATTCTAGTAGCAAAAAATTATATAATGTTATATATATGATGTGAAATTTTTCGCAAATTAAAAGAAATAATGCATTTTTCACAGTCTAAACACATTTAAGAGACGTAAAAATCCGTGTATTGGGCGACAGATCGAAGCGACGGCGGTGGTTTTACCTATTACGATACCATTCTTCATGTTTGCTGCTTGTCAAAAATGTGTCTGTTGTGTCAAAAATTCTACTAGTACCCAGGGCTAGTGAAATTTTATTCACATCACAAGTGTCAAAAATTTACTTACACTAGTACTTTGCTACCGTTTGGCACAGGGCCTTCGTGTCAAAAAAGTATTTTTCATTGGCTCCATTTCAAAAATCGAATGCTGCAAATTTGTCGAAAAATTTTTAATATAAAATTGGACGAGTCAATCGTTAAACATTAAGACACTTAAGACACCATTTGAATCTACCAAATATGTACATATGTATTTATGGGTTTTTAGAAAAATTTTATTTTATATTTGAAATATTGTATTTTAAGTCCATGCAAGTTAGCAAGCGCCCTTAACTCTTGTTAAATAAAATTTTCTTTATTCTTATAAATTAATTTTATATATTCATGCATTCCAATGGCCCATATACATGTGTGTGTGTGTATGATTTGGCTTTAATATATTTGAAAAAATTTATCCATAAATAAAAAATATAGGGGGCTAAATGCTTCTATAAATTAACTAATTTTCAAGTTTTAATGAAACAAAATTATTTTCGCCCCACTTTCCCCAAGCTGCCCTTTCAATAAAATTAAAGATGGAAATGAAATTGTCTTCTGTCGATTACAAACACAAATAGTTCTCGGAAACTTGCGGAAAAGGAAAAAAACTAAAAATTTCTCGTAATAGTCAAAGCTTGCCATAAAATAATTGCAAAAACTACTGCATACTTTTAGGCAGTAGTTTTAGTTTACTAACAATTGAGGCGAAAAATCAAAAAACAAAAATCATATGATTAGCAAATTATTTTTTTTAACACATTTTATAGTTAACAAAAGTAAGAATAACATAATTTGTGTTATTAATTTTATTATAATTTCTGTAAAAAAAATTTCTAAACCATAAAATAATAACTCGTACATGAATTCGTGCATTAAATTTATTTTTTCTAATAAACATAAGGTCAAGTCATTCAGTTGATTATGAATGTAATCAATTCAATCTTTGAAAATATTTACACATATAAAATTTCACAAAATTTCTCATTTGCAAGTAAATAAATTTGCATTAGTAAAGAATATTAAAATTATAATTTGAAATTGTTTATAATATCAAAACTATTTAAATTATTTCAAATATAAACCATTGAAATCTCGCAACAAAAACTATCTGTAAACCGAATCCGCCTAAATTTCTCGTTTTCAAAAAATCTGCAGACGTGTTTAAAATTATACACGATCATTTTGTATCATTTTCAAAGCCTACTAAGGTTATTTTTTCAAAAATATTATTTTATGAATTCTCATATAGTTTTTGAAAGTCTGTGCATAAAGTAAAAAGTTTGAGACTGTTCAAGATTTGTGGTTGAAGTCTACTGATGATTTGGTTCAAGCGCCAATGAAATGCGTATATAGACATGCTAAACCACCAGCAAATAAATTTCAAAAAAATTTTTTTGGTAATAAAAAAATTTTAAATTTTTTAGTTTTCTAAAGTCGTGCGATTTCAAATCGATCGGTTTACAGAACAGGGCCATATATGACTTACAACACTTTTATAATTATGCTCATGTATGTATGTTTATTTCGTTTTACGAAAAGCGACAACAAAATAATCTTTAAGTTATGCAAACATTAATTACCCCCCGTCTAGACTGGAAATAAATATGTTGGCAATACAATATAGTAATAACGCCGGCAGAATAGCGGAACAATATTGCTTATTGCTTTACTTATGTTAAGGCTATGGGGAAACGTAGCCGTCGCAAACGTGACGTCGACGACGCCATTCACAATAAGGGGGAATATCTAAATGCCAAACACAATACAGAAAACTGGAACATAAATTAACACCGAGTTTGACGTTTTATGTTATAATATAATAATTGTCAACGAAAAATTGTTGTCAATTATTGCAAGCACTGGCAATGAGCTGTCTCCATTGGCAATATCAATATTTTGACATTTGCTGCAATATAACATATATTGAATTTATTGCCAGTCTAGGCGGGGGGTTAAGTTGTAAGAAACAATTTTTTCTTAATTTATAAAAAGTAGAAAACGTTAAAAATTTATTTTGTTTTTTTTTTCATTAGACATATACAAGTGATTCATTCCCATCGTGAATAATAAGGGGAATTTGTGTTCCCATGAAATTGTCATTTCCCTCAAAGGGAAAAATGCTATCGTGAATCTTTCTCTGAAATTTTTTCTGTTATCAGTCGTTAGTGAATTTAAAAAACGGGAAGAAGCCTTGTAAAGCTTAAAATTAATGATATCTACTGATGACTTCCATAAGCGGGAACGAAATACAGGGTGGCCCAGAAAGACCGAAGTGGTGTGAATTCCTTATAACTTTTTATTTAAGACATATTTTTTTAATTTTTTGTTTTTTAAATGCAGTAAATTTATAGGGAATATTTTTAAATTAGTTATTAAAAATGATATCCCGCAAGTGGTGGACATTTTCTGCTTCGCACAAATGTGTTCTTTCCATTTCCATTATTCATAACTTAGTTATGAGTGACGAAGCCTCGTTAACAAACAAAACTTTAGGATATGGGATATTGAAAACCCGAGAGTACTTCATCAACGACAATTACACCCAGTTAAGTATACTGTTTGATGCGGTGTTTCTTCAGAAAGGATCATTGGCCCATATTTTTTTGAAAATGAACGAGGTGTCGCCATTTCCATCAATGGTGATCGATATCAGGCCATGTTGGAAAATTTGGTAAAGCCAACCGTGGAAAACCATCCGCAAATATGGTTCCAACAGGATGGACCCACAGCGCACACTTCCAGGGCCACAATGGCTCTTTTACGCGACATCTTTGGTGAAAAAATAATTTCGCGTAAAAGCAATTTTAATTGGCCTCCGCGTTCCCCGGATTTAACTGCTCCAGACTGTTTCCTTTGGAGTTATTTAAAAGGGAAAGTTTATCTTAATAAACCTAGGACTATTGAGGAATTAAAAACCAATATTCGAGACGAAATTAACAACATAACACCGGAAGTTTTGCGAAAGGTCATTGAAAATGTGTTGGAAAGAGCACATTTGTGCGAAGCAGAAAATGGCCACCACTTGCG
This sequence comes from Tachina fera, assembly GCA_905220375.1. Lineage (NCBI taxonomy): Eukaryota > Metazoa > Arthropoda > Insecta > Diptera > Tachinidae > Tachina > Tachina fera. The sequence continues at coordinate 187,917,895 of LR999963.1, forward strand.
GGATATAATTTTTAATAACTAATCTTAAAATATTCCCTATAAATTTAATGTATTTAAAAAACAAAAAACTAAAAAAATATGTCTTAAATAAAAAGTTATAAGGATTTCACACCACTTCGGTCTTTCTGGGCCACCCTGTATGTACATATAGACAATCCTTAACCAAAAAAAACAAAAATGTCAAATAAATAAACATACTTCGATATTTCTTATATTTGTAGGGAAAAATTATTCACGATTGCAATTTTGGGAGAAGGGAAAATATTTCGACTGAAAAATTTTCATGAGAGCTGTGGATATTTTTCAAACAAAATTAAGCATTTTTCAATAAAATCGTTATCCAATTTTATTCACAGTAATAATAGTTTTCGATATCGAGTGCCATTATCTCAAACTGATGAAAAGTGATCAAATCAGCTCTTTATCGAAAGAGACGATTAGATTCCAGCATTCATCTAATTCATTTTAAATGAAGTTCTATAAATAACCTGCCAAGTAAACTGTTTGTCATATACTTTTTCATTATATATTTTTTATAACAATTGTGCAGGAGTAGGAAATTAACCCTTAAACGTAATTTTAGTTTTAACACGTGCCATATTGGCCCTTAAGCACATTTTAAGTCTTGATTTACGATTACTATATCTGGTGGTTAATTTCAGGCTTAATCACACCAATATTTAGGGAAGTCCATGACAAAGCACTTAACTTAACTTGTCTAGATGTTTTCTTGCTGAATCTATGAAAAATATTCATAAGCATAAGGTTTTGAAACTTTTAAAATTTTTATTAAAGTCATTGCAATAATAACAAAAAAATATTTTAATTATCTACAGCATTTGAAATCAGCAGTCAAAAAAATAAAAATAAAAAAGTATATTTATATTATTTTTTCTTAATCCTCTTACACTTTTGCAGCCGTCAATTACTGACATAAAATCTATATTTATTTTCTTCTAATTAAATTAAAAAACACTTGGCAAAATTTACTGTAACTGCAGATAAGAAATAAATAAAATAAATTGAACATTCACACTTCTCCCACGAACTCACTCACTCACACTCGCGTGAAAAAAAATACTAATAATTTGAGCAGCAGCAATCCGCTATTTAATATTTGTCAAATTATGACAAGAAATTTTAATTTTTTCCTATTGTGAAGCTTTTAAAAAAAAAAAAGGAAATAAAAGTAAAACAGACAACGCTGTTCGAAGGATACTTACTTGCTATTGAATTTTTCTTACTCTTCTCGCATCGATATTGTGCACAGTGTGACGGGGAAGCAAAAATGAGAAATATTAATTTTAGAAAAATAAAAGCAAAAATATAAGGAAGAAAATTAAAACAAAAACTTAAAAGGAGAAATACAATTTGTCGCCTCAGAATAGTTTTAGCCCATATGCCACAAAGTTGGAGTGGAGAAAATCTACTAAGAAGGTTTACATGAAGTTTTCTGAAAATATATCAGATGGACTTCCGATACAGGTTTTGAAGAAAATTTTAAATTTTTGTGAACTTACATCAATGAAGTTAGAAGTTAATATAACTTTATTGTAAAAGTAAAAATATGTTTTGTGCCCCATACACCACTTTTCTTAATTTATTTTCAAAAAGTAGCTTTTTGTGCTCCATACGTCTGCATACTTAACTGGTGTGTCACAGCTGTGAATTTAGAATTTGTTGTTTTGTTTATTTTTTTTTTTTTTTGCTGTCCAGAGAAATAAGTCGATCGTTTAACACCGACAATGAAGCCGCTACCATAATATTTTTAACTCTCGATCCGCTTATACACTTTCACAAGAAAAAAAAAACAAGTAATTGAAGTGTATTTAATATAAAGAATGAAATTAAATGATTTTTGATCAGAAATAATTTCTTATTCGGGCTTAAGTTCAGTAATTTCAATTCTTATTGAATGAAATATTTATATGATTTTTGTTATACTGAAACATAGATAATTAAGGTTTCTGTTAATTTATTTTAGTGTTTAATAAGTTTGTATACAATAATATATTAAAACATTTGATCGGCGGCTGCGTCTGGGTGATGATGTTTTTGCGTAACAGTCGCCGTTGAATTTTTCTTACGGCACCTTCTTTTTTTTATTATTCATTTCTTATAGAAATGAAGCAAAACAAGAGTTAACTTTACTTGGTAAATTTTTGTATGAAGAATTTGATGAAATCGCCAAACAGTGGCGTGTATAGCAAAACAATACTTATTATGCCTAAAAATAGTGGATATGGAGCAAAATTAATGCTTAATATCTTAGAAACCATAATAAATATCGTGAAACGCGCTTTTGATTCAGAAAGAGGGTATTCAAAATATGTATGTATATTCAATCCCTAACTTATTTTTTTTAAGAATGGCCGGTGGAGCAAAACTATGCTGGGTCGACGAATTGCCAATACAATGGTCAACTTCAACACGGTTCAACGTTTATTTCATGACGAATGTCCTGGTATAGTAGTGGCTTGTGTGCTTGTCTTTTAGTCTGGTCTGCTCTAATAAAACGGATGACATTGTGAAATTGTTTTACCAAAATGGTGAAAGTTTTGCGGCTAGAGTTCGCAAATTGCGAACAATTTGGGGTCACAATAATGATCCAAAAGAGTCAACTGTAAAGAGATTAATGGATAAATTTGCCGAAACTGGATCTGTTAGTGATTTACATAAAGACAACAACGCGCCTTCGACCAGGTCGATCGACCGAAAATGTCGCAGCTGTACGTGATGATGTCGCTCAAACTCTATCCACCTCAATTCGACACCGAGCTCAGCAAATTGGTGTCTCCAAATCCACTATACAGTTTTTTCGTGCCTAGAATTGAAGAAATGAATGTTGAAGGCATGTGGTTTCAACAAGACGGCGCCACATGTCGTACACCGAAAGAATTTTGCTTCATAAATCCAATGAAACAATTTCATTAAAAATCTTTCACAAATCCAATGATAATTTCACAAATCCAATGAAAATTTCATGAATATTGTGAAACAATTTCATTGGAATTGCTTCCTTGATATTCTGGTTTCGTTAGAATATTTTATTGGATTTATGACAACAAGATTTTCTAATTATTAAGAAACCCCTTTATATTATTATTTTATTTCATTATTTTCATGAAATTATTTTATTGTTTCGATGAAGTTATAGCACTGCATTAATTACACTGTTAAATAAATTTGATGAAGTTTTCAATAAAATAATTTTAACGAAACTGGTTTCATTAATTCAACGAAGCGTGACGTTGGTTAAATTTTAATGAATTTTTCATTAGATTAATGTCGAAATTCATAGAATTTCTGTCGAAAATTCTTTCAGTGTACAGCCAGAGAAACAATTCAATTGCTGCATCAGTCATTTCTCGGTCGTGTTTCGCGTTTTGGAGACCAGAATTGGCTGCCTAGATCGTGCGATTTAACACCATTAGACTTTTTTCTTTAGGGTGGTTTACGCAAATAAGCCGACGACGACTCAAGCCTTAAAAGAGGAAATTGGTCGCTGCATTAATGAAATACCGCAGCATTTATGCAAAACGGTCATTGAAAATTTCATTAAAAGATCGCGTGTGTGCCAGCAAAGCCGCGGCGGCCATCTGCCCGATATGTTGTTCCACACATAACCTTATTCTGTCTACTTTACGATACAATAAAGTTTCACGATTTATTTTTTAATATCTGTGTTTTATTTAAAATTTAAATCTTGCGTTCTTGTTTGGGACACCGTTTATATGCTTTTGTAAAACTTAGAAAACAAAGGAAAATAGAGATGCGTTTAAATATTTTCAATATCCCAAGCAAAGTCTTCTTAAAACTTTAACTACTAGAAGAACTCTTACATCAATTCTCATCATACAAATATCCCATTAATTTTCTAAATATCAAGCAACTATACCACTGTGCAATGATTTGAATAATATAAATAAACACAAATAAACTTATTTATACTAGGTAAAAAACTCATTGTAATATATTTTTTAATAAACAAACAATTTTGATAATTTAAAATTTTCATATATACATAAATACATTTTTATTACATATTACATATATCTATGTATATATGTATGTGTGTATATTTTATTTCTCATCATCCTTGTTACTTTTGTCTATTGTGTTCATTTGTTATCCACTGCTATTTTCCCAACACCACCCGCATGGTGTTGAACATTTGCCTCGTTTATTTAATAATAAAGAGACATTCTAAATACTGGCAATATTTTACAACTTCTTTTAATTTTTATTTTTTTTATTTTTGGGATGATGATTCTGTTGTTTTTCCAATTCAATAATGATGGTGTGGGAGACTCTTTTTTTTTATTTTATTTAAACTTTAAACTTGGGGAGCTGAAAGTAACGTTAAGAAGTACAAACTTTACCGAACAATCAACAATGAAAAAAAAACAAAGTCTCGAAAGTAATTTTACGTCTGACTAAACATTAATGTGCCAATATTTTATTGTTTATTTGGAAAAATAAAACGACAAACCGTAAAGATTTTCTTTGGGCTTATTCTTTTCTTAGACAAAATTATGTCTTGATTATGGTGGTTTTTTTTTGTATACATACAAAACTATTTAAACTGCCAACAAATTTATACAAACAAATGGTTTAGTAATTATGCGAAGGGGAAATTTAATTTCTTTTATGAATTCTATTATTTATAATATTTATTATTCTTTTTCAATTAATTGAGAAATACGTATATTTATTCTTCTATAGTATGTAGAGCAAACTACCAAAAGTTATTAACTAAATTATAATAATAAAAAATTAATTTAACATTGAAACCAAACCGCTCTTTTGGCTAAGTGGACTATCTGGAGGAAAATTAAATTTAAAGTGATATTAGTCCAAATTAATTAAATTTTATATTACACGTATGTACTTGTGTTAAAATCACGATTAATTTCAAATCATTTTGAAAACAATCGTTTTCCATCACATACATAAATCAATGTTCCCAAATCGTCGACCCAGCATAGTTTTGCTCCACCGACCATTCTTAGAAAAAATTTGTTAGGGATGGAATATACATACATATTTTGAATACCCTCTTTCTGAATAAAAAACGCGTTTAACGATATTTATTGTGGTTTCTGAGATATTAAGCATACATTTTGCTCCATATCCACTATTTTAAGGTTTAATAAGTATTGTTTTGCTATACATGTCACTGTTTGGCGATTTTGTCTAATTCTTCATACATAAATGTACAAAGTAAAGTTAACTCTTGTTTTGCTTCATTTCTATAAGAAATGAATAATAATAAAAAGAAGGTGCCGTAAGAAAAATTCAACGGCGACTGTTAAGCAAAAACATCATCACCCACACGCAGCCGCCGATTAAAGGTTTTAGTATAAAAGAAACCTTAATTATCCATGTTTCAGTATAACAAAAATCATATAAATATTTCATTCAATAAGAATTGAAATTACTGAACTTAAGCCCGAATAAGAAATTATTTCTAATCAAAAATCATTTAATTTCATTCATTATATTAAATCCACTTCAATTACTTGTTTTTTCTTGTGTGTAAGCGGATCGAGAGTTAAAAATATTACGGAGGCGGCTGCTTGGTTGGCGTTAAAGGATTGACTTATTTCTCTGGACAGCAAGAAAAATAAACAAAACAATAAATTTTCAATTCACAGCTGTGACACCAGTTAAGCAGACGTATGGAGCACAAAAAGTTACTTTTTGAAAATAAATTAAGAAAAGTGGTGTATGTGGCACAAAACTTATTTTTACTTGTACACTAAAGTTATGTTAACTTCTAACTTCATTGATGTAAGTTCACAAAAAATTTAAATTTTCTTCAAAACCTGTGTCAAAAGTGGTGTGGAAATACAAAAGAAATCCATCGTGTATATTTTGAGAAAACTTCATGTAAACCTTCTTAGTCGTGTTTCTCCATACACGCTTTGTGGCATATGGACTAAAACTATTCGGAAGCGACGAAATATCAACCCCAATCTCTACTGTGAATACCTGAGGAAAGCACTCATATTTTTGAGTGATTTTCATACAAATTTTCTAGACGAGTCGTCTGCCTCACTTGTAGAAACTACATATAAATAAATTTAAATATGTACTTATATAAAAAATATCGTTAAAAATAAACAAAATGCTTGATTTTCTGCAAAGAATGCGTAAAAAAGCAAAAGCAAATTGCAAGTCTTGTTAGCTTGATGGAAGCACATCGCACCCGCACATCGCAAAGGGACTGTGCTCAAAAGTTGTTGGTGAAAAAAATGGGTGATATACACCACGAAGATAAATAGTTTAAGTCCACCTAAATGAAATGTTCTACTAATTTTTAAACGAATTCGGCACATTCAAATTTCAGTCATAGTCGAGAAATTCTTGCACTTTTCAAAACGTTTCTTTTGCACTGAAAATAATGCTGATTACACATTTGGCATTTTTTGTGTTGTCATTTTGTAATGTAATTTTCAAAATGTACGCAACACCGTTTGCATTATGTTGTTTTTATATGGAAAGCAATCGCACTAAGGTTTTTTCACAGGAATTCCCGGGACTCTACTTCCACTTTTAAAACTTCCCGATTTCCCGGGATTTTTTCTGCGGGATCCCGGGAAATAGTAAAACAAATAGTTGGCAACTTTACATATAGAAAAAAACTGCTTTCATTTTGGCATTTGTGAAAATTTATTGCGAGCAGCGCTTTTTCTGACAAAGTTTATATTTAACGATACATCTTGTCACATAGATTGATGTTTTAAGCAGGAAAATAACAATTATAAGAGAAATGGCGAAAGTTTTTATAACTATTTATTGAATCCAAATAATGTTTATAAATGTAACCAATATAAGTGAGAAATATTTTTTTGTTATAAATTACTATTATATAACAAACAAAAAAGTTTTTTGGTTACCAATTACCATTGTCGAAAGTAATTTTATTTTTCGGTTATCGCTACAAGAAGACAGACACATCGTATTTTAGATTTAATGGATGCACTTCTAGGGCAAGATATTGAAATGTCTTTGGAAAAGTTAACAAAATGGTCATAATAATACATAGATGGATATCTCACGATAAAATAGATAATGGTTATTTTCTAGTAATTTTTTCTTCAGAAAGAAAATAATTGATTTTCGATCCATGGTTTTAAAGTAATTTATTGAAATCATTATTCTCTTTTTTGTTTTTAATAAAATTGTTTTACATTGAAAAGTCAATTGTATGGACATTTTTTAAGAACAAATCTACTTATCTGTTTTATTTTATTTTATGTTTGTTTTTATTAACTATTATTATTTTTATTACTTTTTTAATCTCATATAACATAGTTTTTCGTATTGGAAAAAACCTTTAAGGAATTTAAAAACTAAAAGTTAAAAACAAAATAAAGTTCTTATTCTAAAACCCAATTTGAATTAACATTCGAATATTTATGTGTGATAAGATGTGTTTTAGTGAGTGTTTTAAGCTTTTTAATCAAATTTGTGTTAATGCCTGGAAAATTTAATGTTTATTATTTCTATGGAGCGAGATGCCGGGATATATAAAACAATTTCCCGCTTTCCCGGGAAGTGAAAAAGTCCGGGAATAAAAAAAAACTCTAGTGCGTATGTATGTACCTGTATCTGCAATAACTGAAACAAATGGTCTTGCCAACAGTGTTGTTTATCATTTGTTTTAGAAGATTTCGCTGTAGTAAAGTATTTCAAAAATCCCTCATGTCTTAAAAGTTCTTGTAAGTGGTCTTGTGCAGGACTTTATTTGGTAAGAATATTTTTATTATACATATTACACATTAGCTTTTCGAAAATACTTGTAAGGTGTTTAGATCTCGGCTTTTTGGTGTTTCATGCCTCAACATAAATACATATAGAACAACAACAACAAAAATCCCCGGAAATCATTTCGTATGATGCAAATGAGATGTATGTACAGACGATTGTCAGATCTTACAATATTGTCAGATGTTTCAAAGTGCTGGCAATGTACTGGCAATCGATAATTGCCAGTACAATATTCCTTTTCAGTTCACACGGTTGTAAGAAAATCTTACAATTTATTGCCAGACGGTTGTATGGCAATAAATTCATCTGACAAAATCGAGAGTCGAAAAATTGTCAGTTCACACGGTTGTCATATGCACAAATTGTCAGATCTGTTGTTATGCGTTGCCAGACTCAAAGCATTTGTTAGAAATTGTTAAATATCAATCGTTTGTGTTTGAATTAAATGTAAAAAGTGAAAGTATAAATTATTATGGACCATAAAGAAGCAATTGCAATGATTTTGTGTGCATATATTTTATTATAAATGTTTTATTAAAATCAATCGTTGCAGTGTTGCCCATAGAAATAATTCTCTTACAATGACGCCATTGTCAGATGCATAAACTTTGCACATCTGACAATATTAAAATGTCTGACAAATATCTGGCAATAATTTTACAATGTGTTCACACGATTGTAAAATATCTGACAATTTGTTGTCAGCTGCTAGTCTTTCAATGGACTGACAAAGCTTTTTCTGGAAACGACGCCTGACAAAAATTTGCCAGTTCACACTGTTGTAAGACATTTTGAGCACATTTTACTGGCAATATTGTAAGATCTGACAACCGTCTGTACATAGCTTAAGACTTGAAGGTTTTAATAAAAGATTTTCCTTCTATAATGAAATTAAAAAAAGTTTAAAATCAAACATTAATCTAATGAATATTCATAAGAAATGTCTACTTGGGAATTGTTTCTCTATATTTCAGACATAATAGTCTACTTGTAAACCTGCAAGAACATTTATACATGCATACGACTACATATCAGTCAGATATTATTAACATAATTTAATTTTAGGCAATAAATATAAACTTTTTAAAAGCACTACATATGTACTTCAAGCGGTATTGAATTAAATTCATTTTTGCCAAAACAAGTTCAATTGGAAACTTCTTTATAGATTTATAAAAGAAACATGTGATTGCTGCTAAAGGCCGTGATACACTATTTTACAAAGTCGTGCGATCTACGAAAAACTACAACCCTGGTGTGATCAATTGTTATTGTGTTTTGAACATTTTCATAAACACCATCATACCAGGGATGTACTTTTTCGTAGATCGCACGACTTTGTAGGGTAGTGTATCACGGCCTTAATTTTTAATAATTTATTGGTTTTTGGAGATTATTTTTACTTACAGCATAAATGTAGATTTATAAGATACATGTATCGTGTAGGGTATTATTTAAATCGATAGCACATTTCTGAATTACAGCTCAAGTATCAGTTTGTTTGGAGTCTGCTCGTTAACGCCATTAATCAGCACAATGTGAAGAAGTTTTTTGTGTTCATGTGTGCAAACAAACAAACAAGTTCCTTGCCTCCTTGCAGTTGTTTTATTCGTTTACTGGTTTATTGTGTTTTTCATTATACCATTACATTATAATGTAAAATATTTCACTGGATTCCGACTACCATTGTGTCATTTAAATATCTATGCAACATTCCCAACCTGACTCTAAAACAATTAAACAGCAAAAAAAAAACATGCACACATAAATAAAAAATTAAAAAAAAAACAGAAGAAGGATATGGCTCAGTGTCTCAGTTTTGTTTTTTTCATTATAATTTTAAGTACACACGTACACATCCCTTTATTATCAACGACATCCCACCGACAAGAAAGAATCCCTTGATATTTTGGTTGATAATCGCAAGAGTTTTTTGTTTTGTTGTTCTCAACGGAAGAGTTGAATTTGAAATGATACATGATGTGTTATTTATGACAAAATTCTTTTGTGTTTTATTGGTTGCACATATTGTATGTTTCAGAATATGCTCTAACGTTGTATGTATGTGCAAATGTTAGTTTTGTTAACAATATTGGCTGAAAATGAGAAGCGTTTAGTCTTTTTTTTATTATTTTGTAAGTGAAGCGTCCGTCCTCTTCAACTTCATCAATTGAATTAATAAGTAGGCATTTTGTTTGTAAGTAAGTGCGTATCAATAAGTCCGTAACTTTTCGAACTTCCCTCGTAGTTATATGAAATGCAATACTGTTAATAAACTACTGTCAAATTTTGAGCAAGTGTCGTCATTTACTTTGCGTTTAACAGCTGTTCAAAACATACAACCTCGTGTATTTTTCTAAAAATGGAAAAAAGTGAATTTCTAGTCAATCAGACCAAGGAATAGCTCGATAAATAATATGGGGACTCTGTACTAGTGATGAGCGATAACGTGATTTTTTAATAATGTTGCTCCTTGTGAATGTGAGTGATTTCTAAATTGCTGTTCTTTTAAACTCTGACTGTGATCACAGTTTAGCAGTATTTTGTTTGTAGCAATTCTTTTATTTTGAGAAAATCTAATAAGAAGAGCAGCAGTGAAATTAAACAGTGACTGTGATCATGGTTTAACATGGTTTCAGCTCTTCTGCTTTAAAAGTATTTATTAGTATTGGTATTTTGATTAACACTTATAAGAACAGCTACAAGGACAAACGATTAGCAATCAACCCCATCCAAATATTGAGAATTGTCGTATAAGAGGCAGAGAGACAAAAATTGAAATATGAACATGTGAGATGTACATAGTTGCCAGAAAAGACGATTTGACACTATTTGACGATTTTTTTTATCGACAAAATCTGAAGGTATAAAAAAATGCATGTGGTAGCCTTATCTAATGTTAAGTAAGCATATAAGAACAATCACAGTTTGTATAAAAGAACTATATTTCCAAAACCTGTTACTTGATCAATTCAGTCACAGTTGTGATTAGTGATTTTTCAATCGCTGTGAAAAATAAACAGGTTTCAAAATATCGCTCAACTCTAATATGTATATTGACACTTGAAATTTGTAAAATTCGTGTATTTTTGTATAGACTACAACAATTATCACTAAAATTTTAAAAAATTTAAATGAAAGGGTGGTCCATCAGATAATGCAACTTTGACTATGTAATTTTGACAACTTTCTATATCTTGGAAACCGTCTTGAAATTTTCAAAAACGGTAAAACTAAAAAATCTGAAAATTAGAAAATCGCCAAACCAAAAAAAATTCCCAAAATTTAAAAAAAATCGCCAAAACGAAAAAAAATCGCCAAAACTTAAAAAAATCCTAAAACTCAAATAAGTCGCAAAATTCGAAAAAATCGTCCAAATGAAAAAAATCCCCAAAATGAAAAAAGCGTCAAAAACCGAAAAAAAATCGCCAAACGCGAAAAAGGCTCCAGTGACAAAATAATTGTTAATATGAAACAAAATCGCCAAAATTAAAAAAAATCGCCAAGATTAATAAAAAATTGCCAAATTGAAAAATCGCCGAAAACCGAAAAAAATCGCCAAAATGGGAAAAAAAGTGTCAAAACTACAAAAAAGCGCCTAAATTAATAAAGTCGCCAAAATGAAGAAACGCCAAAAATCGCCAAAAAGGAGAAAAAAAATGTCAAAACTAAAAAATAGCCAAAATGGAAAAAAACATCGAAACACCGAAAAAATCAATCAAAAACAAAAAATAACTGTATTTTATATAGGCTACTAAAGTTCGTATTGAATTACATATCTCGTGTACGTACGGAACCCTTCGTGCGTGGGTCAAAGTGGCACTTTACTGAATTTATTTTCTTTTTTTTTTGCATAGTTCCATTGTTTTAAGTGCAAATGCCAAAAAAAACTGCAAAAATAATTTCAAAAAATCTTGAAACTTGGTGTACATGCATTAACCATTTTTAAAATGTTGGCAACTTACGATTGTTTTTTTTTTGAATTTTGCGCAAATTACGTTTTTCCTACAAGTTTTCGAATGAAAAAAATGTAAACATTTAAAAATGTTAAACTTGTTTAACAATCGCATGTTTTGAAATTATAAGAAAACAAAACTCTTTTCATTAATTTCATAGAGACTTGCGGCCTGATTCATACAAAAAATATTTTTGTTCCATAAAATATTAATAAAAAGATGTTCCCTAAAAAATTAATTTTAGAAACCTTTTATAAACCTAAAATACTTTTTATGAATTAGGCCAGTAAAATGTAATGCAAACTTATTTTTGTTTTAGAGACGCAATTAATATAATTAACATTAATTATTTAAAAAATTTCAAATTAGAAGAAAGATATTAAATTGTGGCATATGTTGTTTTTATACTCTTTTTATTGTTGTTTATACAACTACCTCAAGCTGTTGCACAAATAATTTTTAATTACTCGTACAACCAACATGCGTTGGAGAGCCTGTAACCCAGCGAACATAAACTTTTACTACAATTTAAATCATAATTAAAAATATGAATAATAATTTTATTTTCTTAAATCAAGCAAATTGATTTTTAATTGAAGCATAAATGAACTTGTAACTTTAGTTTAGTCAATAATGGTTGTTAAGACAACTTGAGATAAAAATCATATTAGTAAAAAAAATTTTATATACTTTTTTATTTATCTACATTACAAAGAAGCCTTTAAGGTCAATATGTACAATTTTCTGAATGTATACTCGATATTGAGTTTAATTTCATTTGCAATAATAACTTGTTAATTTATGTTTGCTGGGTTGTAAAAAAAAATTATTCTATTGTTAAAAGTCTAAGGATGTTTGTTTTGATTACAAATTATACGCACATTTCATATTGTAAAAGCAACAATTAACTATTGTTTACAATTCCGCAAACATTTTATTGTTGAAACAAAAGCCACGAAGAACTGGAAAAAGCAAACATTATTGTCAGTGGAGGTACGAGTATGAGTATGAGAATTTTGAATTATTTATTGCATAAAGACAGTGTTTCTCAAACATTTAATGTCAACTATAAGCGTAGTAACACTGTTAGTGAAATTGCAATAAGTTTGCTTGCGATTATATAATTAAACGTAGACTTCATCTTCATTTCGCTTAAGACATCTAAAAAAAATATGTCTCTGAATACTAGAATGTAATTTATATTTTTTAAGATTTTCTTACAAATTCGATACAATAGCGTGAACTGACAATTTACCTTGTGCTGGCGATTTTTGATTGTTAGTACCAAAGAAAAGAATGAGACCATTCACATTTGCTAACAATTCATAAATTCGTTGCTATTGCCATGCATTTATTCGACAACAATAACAAATGTAATTGTTATGAAACCATTCATTGTGATTTGTTGATTGCCCATACGCACTGCACTCTATTATCACAATACCGATATAACACAAGCAGCGAAATGAAATGATGCAGCATAAAAGAATGGATTTCTTTCATACCATTCACTCAGTATTCGCTGATCTTTTGTATATCACGTTTAAATAAAAAGTTTATTTTAAGTGGTTTTCATGGTTATAAATATAAAAAAATGCAGTGTGAGGGAGGAAATTTTAGAAAAAACAAATGTTGATATTTACAGTTTTAGAAAAAAAAAAAAATCGATAAATTTTGGAAAATGTAAATTATATCTAAAATGTATTTCAAATAACTGTCTTATATAAAATATGACATAAAATACATTTACAATCTATATCGTGTTTTATGAATACCAATGTAAGAGTTTTATACAAGCACAAAGTACAAAGACTACGTTGTGGTCAATCACAGTAAAAAGGATTCGCAGCATTCACTGAGTATTCGCTGCTTTTGACAAGGCCAGTGAACATTTATATAAAACAAACAATGCAAGCAATAAAATTCGCCATTTGTTTATTTCAAATGTTGTAGATTGACAACAATATGCAGGTTTTTTTGCGATTGCATTCAAAACAACGCAATAAGCCATTCAATCTGTTCTCTGGTTAGTACATTGTTACGACATTGCCAGCTATGACAATATTGTAATGGTGAGTATAGACGATACTACGATAAATCGTACAAGTATGAAATTAGTAACGTCTATCATGCTGTCGTACTTATAAAGTATACTTTGTAGTATGAAAATCAAACATTTTTTTATTTTTGTGGGCGGAGCTTCGCTAAGTACGATAATAAGTATTGTGTATCATGTTGTTGTACAGCAAAATTTGTTTTATGAGGAGCTGATTTAGAAAACGCAGTGTTTAAGCCTTATGTAGCGGATATTTTAATAAAAAATAAATAAAACACTATTTTAACCATTCTCTACAACATGCCCCTTTAGTTTTTGCATTATTTTTTTATTCTTTTCAAATGCATAATTCATTTATCCGCGTGTATATTGCCTTAAAAATATTTTTTCAAATGAATTAGTATGATTTGTAGTAACGTGTATCTGAAAACCCGTACTACAACTCATACTACGCTAAGTACGAAATTAAGTATCGTGTATACCCTGCATAAGATCTGGCAATATGTGAACAAGGCGTAAAAGAACCGTAACCTATTTTTTCCTTTGAAAAAAAAATACATTTACAGAGATGGAAAAATGGGAAAGTTTAAATCAATCTAAAGCTTTTAGTAAGTAGTCTTTTCTTCTCATAAATAAAAATAGCAGATTTGGAATGCCTGCTTTTCTTCCCCCTTCAACACAAAACAAAACATTAAACAGTGCATGTACTTGTATTGTGTAAAGTGGTGGTTAAAGAGTTAAACGTTTCCATATTTACGAGTACAATAAAACTCAATGATACAACAAATTAATGTCAAAAACGGTGTAAGTGCTGTTACAACTTTTTAGATGCAGGTAAAAATTCCACCTTGTTTATCTTTAGCCTGTTTAACGGGGTTTTCCTTTCTTTTATTTTTTCCGTTAAAGCGTCGAGTGGGTGAGTGAGTGGGCGTTCGTATGTCGGTCGGTGGCAAGGCAGAGAGTGCTTTATTGTAAACTTTTAAAATTAAAAGAAATAAACAAAATGCTTGTTTCTAGTTAAGATTTTAATTATTGTCAGAAGACTTTTTTGTTTTTGTTGTTGGTTGGAGAAGATTGTTACAATAATATTTGTTAAGCTTTTCAACTTGAGGTTGTAAAAATAACTAAAGTTTAAATTTGACTTTTTTCTATTATTTTCGAGTTTAATAACATTTGTAGTCACGTATTTTTGTTGAGACTTTTTTAATTGACTTTTTTTGTGTAACAGTTTCAATATGAAAGTCAAAGAAGAAAAAGGTCTGCAAAAATATGACACTTCTTTTTTTTTTTTTTTTTTTGAATTTCTACAGGTTCATTAGCAGTGGCTTTTATCAGTCAATGTTATACGCATTTTTTTTTGTTGCTGTAGCAAAAGCAAGTCAAGTAAACTTTTTTTATTTCTCATGTGTTTAAACATTCACTCTATTACATTTATATTTGCCTTGACACTTTGGTGAATCTTACGTGCTTCCTTAAGCAAATTGTGTTGATTTTTTCATTGTTGTTTATATATGTATTATTTTTTTCTTATATTTATCAAATGTTCTCATGATTTAAAGAAATCCTTTTTTCACTCAACACTTCAGTAACTTTGCAAGTTTTTCCACAACGTTGCTTTGCATATTTAATTTTTTTGAAGTCAATAAATAAAACCTTTGTATACCTACAGAAATATTTATTATATCGTCGGCTTAGAGTGCAAACCTGCTAACTCACTTCAAACAAATTTTACAGGAGAGACAAAATACTGTTAACATTTTCTTTCAATAGCTTAAGAAATTAGCCTAACATATGAGAGTTTTTTCGACATGTAGAGTTTAAAATAATGTAAATATTTTAGACAGTCGATGTGATGTCTTTTCAAACGGCATTAAAATCTCATATTTTATAAAAAGTGGACTTAGCAGGTTGCAGTCTAAGCCGACGATATGTACTATGTATGTATGTACATATGTATCCTTCAACGTGTATTTATGTAGCATAGATTTTAAAGTGACTTCAAGGAACTGGGATATTTTGTTCATTATAGACAGAGTGAGAATTTTCTGCAATTCAACTAATTTAAATTAACACAAATCTTTTTAAAAAATACATTGAGATGTAAAAAATTTTTACGGAAAAATGAGGGATATTGAAATTACAAGTGACGAAAATAATCAGTCAGCTGTGCCTTGAACTTTTTTTTTTAATTTATAAATATATTTTTATGAAATTTTATTTTAGTGTACATGTGCACGAGTTTGTATGATAGTGTATCATGGCCTTAAATAGCATTATTTTTTTTTTTTTAAAGTTTCTTAGCCAACTGAAGGAAGCTTTGTAATTCTCAACAATGTATTGAAAGTTTTTCTATAAATCTTGGGGTTTTGTAAACTTTAGGAATTTGTAGTTGAGTATATACATACATTTTTAAAAATTGGCATTCATTTTGACACGCGTTAAATAATATATTAAAACGTTGTAATTTTTTTAGGGTTCCGTACACCAAAGGTGAAAAAAGGAACCCTATTGTTTTCGCTACGCTGTCCGTCACACGCTATTTTCTCAGGAACCGTAAGAGCTACAGACCTGAAATTTGGACAAAGGTGGTCCATCAGTTAATGCAATTTTAAATCAAAACGAGAAAAAAGTACCAAAACTAAAAAAATTGCCAAAATGAAAGAAAAATGACAAAAACCGAAAAAATCGTCAAAACCAAAAAAATCACCTATATGAAAAAACGCCAAAATTAAAAAAATCGCCAAAATAAAAAATCGCCATAATTAAAAAAACTTCAAAAATCAAAAAAAAAAAAATCGCCAAAACGAGAAAAAAAGTGCCAAAACTCAAAAAGCGCCAATAAACGCAAAAAATCCCAAAACTGAAAAAAATCGCTTAAAACCGAAAAAAACTCAAAAACGAAAAAAAAATTCCAAAACTTTATTTTATATTGGCTAAAGCTCGTATTGAATTACATATCTCGTGTCCGTACGGAACCTTGCGTGCGCGAGTCAAAGTCGCATTTCACTGAATTTATTTTTTTATACATTCTAATAAATGTAATAATTATGTATTATTATTTTATAAAATACTTGAAATTACATGTGGTTATTATTTTGTTCTAATTAATAGAAATTAATGAAAACCTCATGCCGATTTTCATATGCATGTGTAGTTTCCAAATGCCGATGAGTTTTCATTTCATCCCTGCTTGCAACAGATGTTTATTTTATTCCAAGGTGTATCTAACTTTGTGGCAGCGCTACTTCAGCTGATAATTTTTTGCTCTATGTGCTTTGTAGCTAACGAATGTCAAAAACTTCGTTTTGTTTTGGTTTTGGCACAAATATTTTTGGGCTTTTGACATTCTTCGGTTCTTTACACAGCTATGGTTGCCGTATTATTGTATAGCAAATCCTTACGCAGTCAACTGCATAATTACACCATGTTTTATTCCCTAACAATTGACGTTGCCAATTTATTGTTCATGCAATAAGTTATTTCCTAAAATTTATTCCCTTAAGATTCGTGATAAGGGTACATGTAAGCATGTACTTTTTTTTTAATTTAATGTGCTGTTTGTACAAGTCAGGAAATTTTTATGAAAATTACTAAATAATATGAGTGCTTTCCATATGAGTTTTATGCTCAAGTCGTTAATCTGTTTTGTAGAAACAGGTTGTAAATCTAACTTTAATTTTTTTATTTGTCTGAAAATTTTTCCTAAATTTCACAAACCGCAAATCTGTAAAAAAAATTGTTTCGAAAATTGTGTAACTACAGCCATTTAATAAACAACTTTCTTGACTCCCTGGTACTGTAGACATATGATAAATTGGCCCGTAATTGTTAACTGGAGTCCTCGAAGAGTTAAGTTAATTGCTGTATTTGCTATACAAAGAAATTAAATCTACGAGTATTTTGCAGTATTTTTAAATCCCGTTCGATATCCAACGCCCTAATTTGACTCCAGTTCTATAAAGAATATTTTACAAAATTAATGTGCTTTTCACCTGCAATTCAGGGGGTCTACTCTGTAATTCGAAACGAAAGAAAATGCTTTCGAATTTGTATGCCTATAACATGTAAATTCGAAAGAATTTTCTTTCGTTTCGAATTACAGAGTAGACCCTCAGATCCCCCTCCATGATGACTGTGAGAATATGAAAATAATTTATAAACACTAATTTTAAATCAGTTTCACTCATGCACTTATGTATATGCGTTTAAAAACATCCAGTTAAAAAAATCAAAAATCATGTAAATAAAAGGAACGGCAACCACTATTTTTCATTTGCGAGTATTTTCCCAACATTATTTATGGCTTTTACAACATTTTTAATTAGCTTTAAACAAGGGACACTACAACAAGAATAACGTGGGTAAATGTGCTTTTTTTTTAATTTAATGAAAAATTTATACAAAAGTTCTTTAGTAAGAAGTCCTAATATCCCTACAAATATTTTAATTTGCACCTTTAGGCGGCAACCAACGTATTTGCATATTGTTTTGGTTTGCTGTTGCTGTTGCCTAGTCCTCCTTCCTGTCTCATTCCTTCTGTCATGCATTATTACAGTTATAAATTTTAAATCTTTTCAAATATTTTTTTAATCCACACCAAAGTTATTTTCTAAGAAAGGGGATGAATGAATGTAGGGGAGAGTTTTCTTTGGCCGTCTTGTATGTATGTATGTTTAGTGCTGTTGTATGAAATATGCCTTTTATTAACGAAATTTAATACAGATGAGTGCGAGTATGTTTTATTTTATTTTTTTATTTTCTTATATTTTTTTTGGGCACGTTCTTCAAAATGCATTAATTATTCTCTTGAACAACAACAGATGAAGACGTTTGCTTTGTTGCCTGCAAGAAAAGAAAAAAAAGGGGGGGAACAGGCAGGCAGGGATCACAATCTTAATCATGATTGTTAATGAGTTCTGGCTGAGGTCAAGTGGTGTTGGAAAACAAAACTTATAAACTTTAAAAGAGAAAGTAAAATAACGGACAGGTGAGATTTTTGTGTTTTGTACACACAAAATCTATAAATCACGTTCTATACTGTCTTTCTCAAGTGGTTTCCGATAAGCGTGACACTTGTTTGCAAATAATTGCTTTAGAAATTCATATTAATTGAAGTAGTATTGAAGTATAAAAAGAAAATAAATTTTATTTTTAATATATTTTTTATTTATTTCTTTTTTATATTTTCAGCAATCGCAACAATTTCGGTTCATATCGAAACAACAACTATCAGAATCAAAAATTTCCCAGAAACTATGTAAGTACTAGTAAAATAAATTGCTTTAAATATATTGTTTTATTATATTAACATTTCGCTTCCATATATTATGAAATTAATTACGTTAATTTTTTTTTTAGTTTTGCTGATAAGAGTCATGACAAAAAGCAAATCGTATTTCAAAAAAAAAGTTTTATAAAATCCCGCCAAGATTTACCCCCATAGAGTGTTGCCAGAAATAGGTGAAAATCCCTACATGTAGGTTAGAGTGGCCGTTAGTTGTATGGATAATTTTTTTTGTTGGTTTCTGTTATCCTCACCCTCCAAATCGGTTCAGTTTTATGTAAAAAAAAATACAAAAAAATTTCATAGCGATAAGTTGTGTTTTAGGGGGTGCGTACGGCCCTCAAAGTTGGACTTCAAGCACATTTTTCAATGTAATTTTATATATATATATATATATATACATATATATATATATATATATATATATATATATATATATATATATATATATATATATATATATATTGGCTTTGGTCAACCAAAAAAAATTTTTTTGGTTGACCTTTTTCTGGAATTACCCATATGTATGTATTATTTATT
Organism: Tachina fera; assembly: GCA_905220375.1. Classification (NCBI taxonomy): domain Eukaryota; kingdom Metazoa; phylum Arthropoda; class Insecta; order Diptera; family Tachinidae; genus Tachina; species Tachina fera. Next base: position 187,937,507 of record LR999963.1, read on the forward strand.
TTAGTTTTTACTTATTTTTTACCAAAGCTTTAATTCACTATATATGTTTATTTTTTTTATAACTAATAGTTTTCTTCTATTTTAATTACCAAAATGCGTAGGGGTTTTTGTAGGGGAAATTTCTTCAACGTGTAAAGAAATATCGGATTTTTTTTAGCATGTGCAGGTATTTTTTCGAGAAATCTTGTGGCAACACTGCCCCCATATGCAAAAAAAAATAACGTGCGTTTGAAGTGTACATTCAAACAAAATTTCCCGTACAAAAACTCAGTTTTAACGTACACTTCAAGCACAAGTTATTATTTGCCGCTCTGCTTTAGCTTAAATTAGACATGCCATATAACAATAATCATACAAAACAACATGTTTCATCGTATAGAGTGCATGGTGCAAATTTTCTTATATTTTAATATGTATATATTCCTAACGAATAAACGTTGTTTTCATTAGAATAGGATTACATAAGTAAATATAAATAATTTGTAATTTTTTTTTCAGAAAACTCGAGAATTTAGTGAATACAATACAAATAATTTTGTGCAATTCAACAATTTCAATTCGTATAAGCGCTGGTCGGATTGGGATAAGACCGCCGAAAATACCAACTACAATCGACGTAATTCGAATTACAATAAAAATAATTATCGCAATAACTATCAATATTTCGAGAATACCTATAAGGAGTGTGAATCCACGTTTGCCGAAGACTCATTTCAATACAATAATATAAACAATAAAATCAGCAGTAAAACAAAAGAAGCTGCTGAACAAATTGATAATACAATACAACATACAACAAAAAATACAAAACCAAATCCCAAAACCAAATCGGTTATAGACGAGAAAATCCAACATAAAAATAAACAAGAAAAAGACAATAAAAGTAAAGGAAAACCTATTAAAAAAAATTTACAGAAAACGAAAGCTGCAAAGCCATATCGCGCTAAAAAAACCAATCACGTAAAAGCCAGCAGCACAATAAATTCAACAGAAAAATCGAAAAACAGTAAAAAGAAAATCTCGGAAGCCGCTAGTACTATCAACTCCACTGTTGTAAACGATCTTGAAGCAACTAATTTTGAAAATAACACAGATAAAAATCTTTTAAGTGCAACTAACATTAAATTGACTGAGAATCAGAACAGTATCGAACATTTAGAGGCAAATCCAATAACACTAAACGAAACAGTAACGACATTAAACTTAAATGAAATTGCTTTGCATGAAAATACTCAAAATACTGCAGACATAGTAAGTTCGTGCCCAGAAAATATTTGTATATTAAATGAAGCGAGTTTTATTGCCTCAACGGCAAATGAAGTTATTCAGCCCCAAGAAAAATTAAGTGACGAACCTCAAACAGTATTAGAAGACATAACACCTGCCCCAATACAAGACACAACAACATCAAGTACCCAAACCCTCAACAGCGAAAGTGAAAATTTTGATTTTCACATACCGAAAATATCTCTGATTCCAATATCACGCCTACTTGCCACAGAATTTTGGGAGTCGGCTGGAATCAGTGATAATCTAACAGTTGAAAATTCTCCAAAACACTCAACTACTCCACAGAAACCCATTTTCAAACCAAATTTGATTACACGCAAACGCAACGTATCTACGTGCAGTAACTCCTCAACGAACAGTCAAACAAACAGCACAACTGATCGCATAGTCGAGAAATTAGTTACGATGAATAAAATAAACATCAAAAATATTATAAACAGCAGTGAAACAAAGTACGATGAGGCGCTAAAATTGCAAGCAAGAAAAAGATTGCGCGAAGAAATTCGAAGGCAACTGAAGAGCATGAATATCGAACCACCGAGAGACTCCATCAACACAGACTTTATTCCCGATGAAATAGTCGAATCGATCGATATACCCGATGTGGTATTCGATGAAATACGCATAGCTCTGGGCTTAGAACTGTTTCCATTTCCCAAGGATGATAATGCAAATCCTCTTGAGGAAATTGCAATAACTGCCAGTGCAGAAGATAATATCTCTGAGGTATCAGCAACGTTTGGCCCAACAACAACTACAGCAACATCCGCCAAATCGCCCTCCCACAATGCTCCGACAACTACAACCACAACAGCCATGGAACTAAGAGATTTATCACAACATGACATAAACATTGAATTGGCGCTGCCACCACCCACGTCACCTAGAGTAAAGTGTGAAATAAAGACAGAGCATATCGCTAGAAATAATCAATCAGACCGAAAAACTAAAACACCAGAGAAACGCTCAAAGTCTAAGAAACTGACAAAACGCAAAGAATCTCGCAAATCCAAAAGACATCGATCTCCCAAAAAACTTGCAGAAGATGTAGTCGTACTAATATCGTCCTCATCCTCCTCAGACTCTTCCTCAAGCTCCTCCTCTTCGTCATCATCCTCATCATCATCTTCGTCATCCTCATCTTCCAGCGACTCAGAGTCGGATGCCTCTAAGAAAAGTTCTGCATCGATGGCCAAAAGAAAACGTCTTAAGCTAAAGGTAGATGCCGAAAACGTGGTCGACAGCTTTGAAAAGCTAATCTTGTCCAGTTTAAGTGAAAGTCTCAGAGAACGTTATCGCACCAAATATTCCACTTCCGTAAACACAAAACTACACTTTATATCATGCATTTGCACTAGCGACTATAATAGTGGAAAGTTTTCCAAATTGCAAATAGCCAAAGTGCAAAAGAATCTAAAAGCTTCGGACTGCTCTATGGCACTAGAGTTTCTCATGAAGGAAATTGTTAATGTTTTCAATAAACAAAAGCAAGTGGCCAAAATGGAAGACAGTAACAAGATTTCGCGCGGCACAGAAAACTCCCCGAAAAAAGCGTCCACAAAAGATGTCAACAATAAAAGTGTTGCAAAAGAAAACTCCATCAATGGCAAATCACTTTCAAAATCATCACCACTCTTCTCAGACACCGTTGCAAAAGCAAAAAGCGCCGCAGCTGCAGAAAAATCTAAAATTGATGCCAATAATGGTGAGAAACACATTCAAGAATGTGTGAGCAAAGTTCTGTCTCTATATCGACAGAAAATGAAAGCCGCAATGCAAGCGAATGAAACGAAAAATCAACCCTCCTCCTCATCCTCCTCGTCCACAGAGAAATCATCAACAGCAGTTGAAAGTGAGGCAAGTAATTTACAACAGCAGCAAACATCAATAAAATCATCATCTTCAAACAATTTAGATAAAACTGCTGACAGTGCAAAACCTAATGAAGATGAATCGCATTTACAAAATCCAACAAATTGTATTAATCATCAACAGCAACAAGAGAAACATCAAACGATTCAAGAAGAAAGTGTAGCAGCACCAGTACCAGCACCAGCAGCAACAGCAACAACAGTCTCTTCGGAACGAGTACAGCAGTGTGATAAGACGACAGAAGAAAAAATAACAACAACACAAATAATTCCAATTCACAGTTACTGTACCTCCGACTACGGCAGCAGTAATGCCTCCTCCACCCTAAACGGTAACTTAAACTCAACTCTGTTGGGCTTCACTTCGAGCTGTTTCAGTCAAAAGCCCTCATTTCCTACTGTCGATCTCGAAGAACTAAAAAAGCATAGTCCGGTAGGCGAAGTGGTTGTCAACAATCTACGTGAAATCGACGTCAAACTAATGGAGTTGCACAAAAGAAAAATGTATCTGGAGGAAATGATACTCAAATTACAGAAAGACAAAATGGAAGCCGATCTCCTAACTATTAAGTTGCAAAATGAAAAATTCATTCTTCTCAATACCGCAATGACAGCCAACGTTACTTCAACAGCCATAAAAAATCATAACAGCCAAATTGCAAGTAGTAACGAAGCCACTTCGAGGCCACGTGAAAATATCAAAATCGAAGCAATGAACAGTTGCACAAAAAAATCAAAAGTAGTTGTTGAAGACAAGAAACAAGAGCCGGAGAAAAAGGAACCAAAAGCAATAACTGCCAGCAAAGCAACTACCACCAAGAAAACCGCAACTACAGCCGCAAAGCGAAAGCAGCCGCCGCCCACTGCCGCTACGAATGAAGTTTCGAAAAAATGTAAATCAAGTAAGCCAACAACAATAACAACAACAACAGCAACAACAACTGCAAAACGTTGTTCCAGAAGATCAGACAGATCCGTGAAATCCAAACCAAAGAAATCTTCTGATTCAACTTCAACTTCTGCCAAATGTGCGCCATGCGATACTTTGATTTCATCTACGGAAAACGTAACTAAGGACTCGACTTCTTCTTCTTCTTCTTCTTCTTCAACTGCAGAGAAAACTGCCCAACCTGCTGCTGCTACAGAGCCACTACTCACTACTCAAACGAAATCACCACCTCCAACAACAACAAGAACAACAGAAAACAGTGATAAACCACAAACACAAGTCAGTGACAAAAATATCTCAATATATAAAAATATGCCCACTGGAAGTTTCGAGGGCATACGCAACCCTATAACGCAAATACGAATATTTGAAGAATACATAATCGCCTCTTCGGAAGACGGCAAATTATATAAGTTCGATGTATTCACGCTTAAGCCGCTGGAGGAATTTCCCAAACACACTGAAGCCATAACTCAAATGTGTTTATGTGGGCAAACGAAAACCATCTACACAACATCGTTGGATGGTTATCTTAAGAAATCATTGCTGGAGGTTAGTTCGAGAAATAGATTTAAGGCTTTAAATAAATAATTTTGGTTTAAACAAACAAAAATTTCCATACAAAATTTGTTTTGAAAACCTTGGCTGACTTCATAAATGCAGCTTCCAATGCAACACTGAAATGCGTAGTGTTCATAAATACAGCAGAGTTATTTTTGGCAATGCTGCGAGTTCATTATTGCAAGGTAATGCTTTTCAATGCGCAACATCTGTCAAATTTGTGCATTGTTTTCATTTATGATTAATTTTTCCTTGTTATATTTTTTATCATTATAAGCCAATTCGAAAGCGGTTTAGAAAAGATTACCGCATGTTTGCTGAACATTCATCAAAAAAAATTAATTTTACAAAATTTATACTTAATGAAACAACTAAACAACTTCTGCGCGTTCATAAATAAACTAAAATGTGTTTCGTTGATTTTCAAAATAGTGTTGCCATAAAGTATTGTTTGCCTTGTAAATTAATTTCTTTGCAATGTTGGATTGCAAACTGCATTTATGAAGTCAGCCCTTTGTCAACTAAAATTAATTTTTCTTAATACATACGACAAATAAAATTTGTGAAAAATGTATTCAAAGAGTGCATCGGTTCGCTAAGACGTGTGAGAACTTTTCGAATCGAAAAAATACTACATCATTCTGTGGAGCTCAGGATGAGTAAGAAAAAAATTGTTTTTGTTTTTGATTTTAATTTTTTTAATTTTATATGAAACACCCTGAGTAAACTGGGACCACCAACTTTCACACACCCAATTATTTTTTTAGTATTGTGTATTAATGTCCTGCACATGATTATTTATAAGAGCAAGGCACACAACTAAAACAAATGTCTTGCCAACAGTGTTTTTTAGCTTTTGTTTTAGAATATTTCGCTGTAGTAAAGCATTTGAAAAATCTTTCATGTGTTGAAAGCTCTTATAAATGGTCTTGTGCAGGACTTTATTGTGTATCATAACTAATTTATTTTTACTATTGTGAATCACAATTGATTTATTTTTTACAATTATGAATCATAACTAATTTTGCTTGAAAATTTTACTGCACAAAACAACTACAAACTCTCAACCGTTATTTAAGTTGTAAATGGCAATGCCGGCGTGTAATGTCGAGTACACATGTAGCACATATCGTCGGTTTGTTTCTGTTTTGATGTATTGGACAAAAATGTGTTTTCGAGAAAATCGATGAAGAATGTTTAGTTCATTAGTTTTATAAAAATACACGATAGAATTTTTTGTTTAATAATAAAAGCAATAGATACATTTGTTTTTTATTCAAGCTTAAAGTTTATAAACTTTTTACATCCAACATGAAAAGTTATTAGGACTCAAAGAAAAAATTACAAAAATCTTTGGCAAAGCATTCCACATTCATAACAACAGTATTGTTCACTACTTGCTCAAGTGGTTTAAGTCACTGTATATATTTAAGTAGATATAAAAGGTGAAAATATCAGTTTTATTCATATAACATGACTTATAGGTAAAACAAAGGAAGAAATAAGAGACAGTGATTATATTTAATAAAAGAAATTGTATTAATAAAAAATAAATATCAATTAATTTCATTCAAATTAGTTAAATTATTGTACTTTGCTTTGATTTACGTTCTTTGAGTAGAATATGCATTGATATACATTATAACAAACTTGAATAACAATGTTAATACTTTTAGTTGAGAAATGTGCCACATATGAAAAAAAAAACTGTCTATTGCCGTAAAACAGACTTTACAATGTTCAAAATTGTGGAAATGACCCAAATTTGAACCTCTACATCTCCAGATATATTCAAGATATCGGAAAACTGATAACGAATTTGGAAAGGGGACGCATTATTCATGTATAATCAATCAATAACTCAATTTTATTACAAATGTCCCATACATCAAAGCAGAAACAAACCGACGACATGTGTTTCAAAAAAGAATAACCACTAATTACTAATGAAAAACTGTTTGATTCAGACATGTATTTGTTGATTTAAACAGTTTTCAATCATGTTGGATTCTATAAAATTGTCCATTAGTTATGTATGAAACTGTTTAACTTTAACGCGTCTGAAGCAAACAGTTTTGCATTAGTAATTAGTGCTTATGCTCTTTTTGGGCACATGTGTGCCAGAGGTGTACTCGGCATAAGTTGGGTTAACTCTCAAACAAGGCACATTTAATACAGGTACATGCATTAGGCAAAACTCTCTGGCAACTACCTGCTAACTCTCTGGCAACTCTCTGCTTCTCACATAGCTTTACATGGTAATTGTCAAAAATTTGTATGCATCAAACAAGACACAATTGTATTTGTCAAATGAATTCTTCGTTATAAACTTGTAAACAAAGAATCAGCGGATGAGCAATATGCCTGATACGTGTACCTGTTTGATATGCCTTGCTCTCAAACAAGCAAATTGACTTGAGTTAAGAACGAAAATATGCATATACATAATACTTACAATCCTTGAATATTTTTTAATGTGAAAACTTCTCACGAGTTACAGAAATAGCTGCGGAAATTTATAATAATGCAAGTCGCTCATTTACTCAAACAACGTCATAACTCAAAAAAATAGTTTGCCAGAAAACGAATTTTTAATTTACACAGAACTTAATGGAAAAAGAAAATTGAATTTTTCTCTCAAGAGCTGAAATTTTTACACAATATGAAGAACGATATGAGGATTAATTCTGCATTATTAACTTAAAAATTACATTTTTTGAGTTACGACTTTCTTTAAGTAAATAAGCGATATGTATGCGTACACTAGTATAGTTATAATTTTTAAACTAACCGATTTTAACACATATTATTTCTCATTTAACTTTTATGTTTTAATAATTTTTATTTTTTTTATATTAGAATTTCGCTTCGGACATCCAGTCGGTTTATCTTCAAGAACCTCTGCAGTCTATCGATATAAAGTGGGATTTTGCATATATTGGCAGTAGATGGGGAAATATTTACACCTACAATGTTGCTGTAAGTATATAACAATAATTTGTATTTCATATGTTTTAATTATTTTCTAGCTTAATCAAAATACTAGAGTTTTTGGCATTAGTTATAGCAATCAACGCAGTTAACGCATTTTTAGTAAAAAAAAATCGTTATTTCTGGCAACGCTGTACAGCCTTTAAGTAAGACAATGCAAAACTGTACAATCTGTCAGTTTCCAGAATGATTTTGGCGCTTTAAAGTTCCCTCTAAAAATTCATTAAATATAAATCTGTTTTCACTTGTAGAAATAAACGAAAATGAAAACCAAATACTTCTTACTTTCCTAACTTTCAAAGTTTATTATGTTCCCTCATATTCGTTGGATATGTACAAGCCATCATTATATTTCGCACAAAAGGACAATGCACATTCTAGCGAACAAGTCACAAGAACACACAAATAATGTGGCAGATATTTTGTTTTTGGTATGCTAAACTCATAAAGTTCGATTTTAAATTTATTGGCAGGACGTGATTATAATTTTCATTGCTTTAAGAGTAATTTATTTTTTTTAATAAAACGGCGGCTGCGGCACAACCCTTCGAATTTGCAATAAAATTTACTTAACGATTCTTAATTATGATGTTAAATATTCTCTTTTAGTTTAAAGAAATAAACTTTGTATGTATGTATTTGTATTTTAAAATTGGAAGAGCGCAATTACGTTCAATAATAGTAAGTTTTTCACACGGCATCTTCTATATAATCTTCTTTTTTTATGTAGTACGAGTATTACCGTACTGAGCAACAAAATACTAGTGGCAACCATTTTCTGTGCAAAAGTCATAATGTTATTAACAGACTATTATTTTCTGTGAGAAGAAGAAGAAACTGCTTAATTTTAGTATGTACAAGTAAAATATTGTGCGTGTTAAAAAATAATTAAATAAATAATATAAAATATATCGTTAGGTAAAATTCAAAAAGGCTTAATAACTAATAAAAAATCAAAATCAAGTTTTTTTATTGATTTTAAGGATGGCATTCCTATGTACATACATATCTATCAATCAAAAGCTTGATTTTAAATTTTTTTGTTAGTCATATGTACATATATACAGAGAAAAACAGCATAAAATCAATAAAAACCAAATAAGAAACATTTCTTATTTCAATATGGAAAAATATTAATTTACAGTAAAGGTATTCATTTCAGTTTTTTTTTTTGTTAGAAAAATTTAATTTTTTTACAACAAACACAGGGGAAAAAATTGTTGAATTTTTTTTTCCTTTGTTTGTTGTCAAAAAAATTAATTTTTCCATTTCTCCAATGAGAAAAATCTGAAATGAATACCTTTAGTATTAATTTTATTTATTTTTAAGTATCTCAATATACGTTTTCTATTATATTGAAAATTATTTAATTAATGTGACATGTAACATAGCACTTACACTATTTCGAAATCTAGTACTTACGAGATTTCAAGCTAAATCTAGCTGCTTTTTATTAGATTTCCCATACAAAAGAAAATCTAGTTTGATTAGTAGATTTCTAGGCAATCTACTCAAAATCTAACATTTTTATTTTATTTTTACTACCCTGTACAAAATATTTATATAAAAGATAATTGAATTAGCTATGGTCTGCTTCAAAAGGTGTGAATTGGCTACATTGCAGTTGTTTGGTTGTATTTTTGGATATTTTTCGGTTAATGCGGATTGTTTCGGATAAAAAATCTTGATAAATGTCAAAAAAAAACAGTGTAAACGATATAGATTTTCGTAAAGATTTATATTAAAATCTGCTAGATTTTGTGCAGGTGTAAATGCCCTATTATTTTTAAGTTGCAGGTTTTCCCTGAGTATACAGAAATACTATGTACATATAAAAAAAAAATTTATGACTTGTTCATGAAAAAATTAAGTTCATCTTGAGAAAAACATGAAATTTATATCATGAGAAATAATAAGCCTTATCGCAAATCTCTAGGGAATATTTTTTTATTCCCATGAACAATAAATTGGCATCGCCAATTGTTAGGGAAGAAAGTTGTAAGTTGTACATGATATTGTGAATTGATTTGTTTATCTAATTTTTCGACCTTTTTTATATGTTCAATGAAACTATTTTTTTAAGCTTTAGGTCAGTAATATTGATGTAATATTTCCCCTTATCATATCAAGACCACAGTAAAAATTGGTACTTGTCTGCTCTTTATCGACAACAATTGACTAATATTAATATGTTCCATTAGCTTATAAAGCCTTAGAGATTAGTGAGAGATTGTCAATAAGATCCAATTGTTGCCGATAAAGAGTATATAAGAGCCAATTTTTACCGTCGCCTTGATGTGACGTCGATGACGCCATTCGCAATAAGGGGATTTTTTTTATAATTTTCTTTAAAAAAAGTTATTATTCAGCAAATTCAATAGAATTTCGTTCCGATTTATGCTCGGGCCTGTTGCGTGATTCGATCGATTTGAAATTGCAAGATTTTAGAAAAACTAACTCGGACAATAGAAATATTTTTTTACATATTTTTAAATTTTTTTATTATGTAGATTCTCAAATATCATATCTGACAGAAAATTATAGTATATGATTTTAGACGCTTTGGCGGGACCATTATTTATATTTTTTGAAAACGAGAAATTTACTCGAATTCGATTTACAGAACAGGGGAAAAAATAAAAAGAGAAGAAATTTGAAAAATGCATCAAATCCATTGTGTTTATCGGAAGTAATGAAAGTGAAAACATGAAGAATTGTCGGCAGCATGTACATATCGATGATGTCAAGTAGAAAGGTCTTAACTCGTATTTATTACGAATTTAAGTTTTTCAGTGATTCCAATACATTTCACACTAATACATCTCGCCAAAAGAAATTTATTACAATAATGTAAAAAATAAAGCTTTTACAAGCAGTTGTACAAACCAGTTTGTACAAGCATTTGAACTGCTTCTATTATGCAAATTTACAATTATTTGAGTTGGGGCCTTTCTACTTGTGACCAACAACATATTCCTGCATTTCCACTTCTTTTAAAAATAAAATTCTAAGCCGATTGCCTTTGCCGCTAGTGCTTTATAGCTAAGGATTTATTATAATTTTAATTGTACTCCTAATAATATCTAATTTAAATAAAGAAAAAAAAATTAACAACAAACATTGTGGTCCTTTTTTATTCCCAAACAAAACGTTACATACATAATTTTTGAGGAAAAACCCACGTGAATAAAAATCGGCGATGCCATATTTTTTTCGAACATCCTAGTTTTTCAGGTGGAAATAATTCACGATTGCAACTTTAGGGAAAAGGGAAATATTTCGAGGAAAAAAATATTCACAATAGAGGTGAGTATGAGTGGCAGTTAATTCGCACGAAAGTTACAACAAACACATGGGATGTTTTTACAAACGTAAGAAATTGTAGCATAGTTTCAAGCGCCACTTAATATTGTTTCCATGTGAAATTTTTGCTAAGATATAATTAGTTGCTAAACATTTTTCACAAACTCGAACTGAGTACTAGACTTTGTATTAAAATTTTCAGGGAATAGGTCATTGTTTTGGGTCAAAAACTGCCGATTTAACGGACTTCGACATAATCTTCAGAATATGTATTTTGTTTATGCTTAAGCGCTGAATTTCTTTAATTCGATCTCCATTTACAAATTTCTTAAAAATTTTAAAATACTTTCTTTGAAAAATTTACGTAAATATGGAAGTGTAGTAAGGTAATTTTTTCCCGAAAACAACATCCGCCAAAAAAACTAAATATAAAGGACGAGAAGAAAGCTTTGAAACAAGTACGACTAGTCAAAAATTATTCAAGTCAAGTGTAAAATTTAACACCACCTCCTTAGTTAAAGGCTAGTAATAAATATATACATACATATGTATATATATATGTATGTATGTCTGTATGTACTCGTATGTTTGTTCATGTACATATGAATGTGTTGTATCTATTTTCATGTATCTGTGTATGTATTTATTAGTGCCTAGTAGGTATATCCATATTATTATTGGGTTTCTTTTCAACTGCATTTAATGGTTGGAGCAAGCAATACAAATCTAAACAACAATATGATGACAACAATAACAAATTGTATAGAAACATCCCCCATATTACTCTTATGTGTACATCTGTATATGCATTTATCAAAAAGTTTACGTTCTTTCCATTCCATCTCTCTCCGACACAAGAAAATGCACCAGCAAGTTGGCAAATTTTATGAGTTTTGGAATTTTATGGTTTTTTTTTTCTTCATCCTTTAGACTGCATAACGTAAGATATAGAAGGGTTGGTTTGTTGCAAATAAATAAATATTTATGTATGTATATATTTATATAAATAAATAAAGACAAAATGTTACATACTTTTAAGTACCAACAGGGCAGAATAGAAATTCAGTATTTGATAAAACTGCATTTTGTTACACCTCTTTTTAAGGTGGAGTTGTTGCTTGTATGTAGTATATCGAAAATACTATTTTATTTTGTATATGTTTTAGTTCAAAACAATTACAAATGGCGCATATGTATGTATATAAAATTACAACTATGTAGTTGTAATAACAAAATGTATTTGTATTTGCAAACTATTTACATACATTCATCGGTGTATACAAATATATGTATGTCTGTATGTGTATATGTACACACACATAGCTTGTTGGTGCATTTATTTATAAGTTTTTACCCCACTGATTATATGATAAAATTAAAACTAATGTTCAATATAAAGAAAAAATAAAACAATACAGATAATATCTAAGAGCTTTCCTTCTTCTGTCAAGCCTCTGATACAATTTCATGTACACGACATTCCCTCCTAAAGTTGATATTGTTCATACATAATTCATATTGTAACTGCCCAACTTAGAGATACAAGCAGAAGTTACTTTTAGGGCCTAGAAAGTATCAATAAGAATAAATTTTCGGATTCTAAGTCTCGCCTCGTCCACACTTCTGAATGTGCCAAAATATATTGAGGCCGCAAAAAATTATGTCTTTCGAAATAAAATCATTTTAATAAAACTCAGTATTTTCAATTATTATTGAATGAAATATTTTTACAGCCTTATTTATAAAAATTATTAAGGCTTTATAAAGACTTTTTAAGAAAAATTTTGTATGAAAATTTATTTTAAAAAACCTTTTCCAAGCCTTAATAAGTTTTATAAATAAGGCTGTTATTAATTGATGTGATTTTCTAAAAAAAAGAGAAGAAAAATTAAACTATTCTTTTTTCTGTGTAGCCACGCACTTCATTAGCCCATGCCAATCTATTTGGGCAGAGATTATTATTAACATCAGTGCAGATACATATATGTACATATGATATGAAGTGTATCTTCGACATTTTAAGCTTTCAGGCGAAATAATATGAGTGACATTTGTTGCACATGGAATCTTGTTGTCAGACCGCCAAAATCAATTTTATGTAGTTTTTCTTAATATATGTATGTATACATACATATTTATGTATGTATGTATTTGATAATAAATTTGTTTTTATATAACACATTTTTTTAAATAAATTTTTATAAAATAATTGTAAAAAATTAGAAGAAAAACGCCAAAAGTAGAAAAAAAATACCGCCAAAAATTATTTCTTGTGAATCTTTCTCATCGAAATTAAAATCGCATTTATTACTATAATTTATATAAGAAAAATCATCATAATCAAATTGTTTTAACTTCTTGAAAAATATCCACTTTTGGCGAGAAATCGCCTTATGGGATGTTTTTACAAAATTAAGAAAATGTAGCATAGTTTTCAAGGTTAGTTAATATTGAATACATGTCAAATGTTTTGTAAGAAATTATGAATTTAATTCAAAATTTTTTGCAAATTTTAACAGAATACTCGGCCTTAACATTATTAACTCCAAAATGGTATTTTTTGGAAAGCAAAGTTTAAAATCTGCAAATTATAACAATTCCTAGTTTGGGTTAAAACAGTAAAACTTTTTTATATACTTCAGCACATTATTTCGTGTTATTTCAATGGCATAAAATCCCAAGATGACCCGCAGTATTATAAAGGTGGAGTCATCTTGGATACATACAAAGTTGTATGTATTGTATACATAAATAAATGCCCAAGTTTTATTTATCTACACGAACATGCATGTATCAATGAATGTTTAAACAAACACACTACAATAGTTTCCGCTTCCTTGATGTACCCGCTTAGTTAAAATCAAGAGCATTGCAATTGCAATATTATATGTAGTTACTACATTCATATAAATGAGTGTGTACATTTCAGTAAACACACACAACATGCACACATACATACATGCATATAAACCATTCTTTGTTTTGTTTTTATTTATAAATATACAATTTTATCGACTGCATTTTCTTTACATAATACTCACACTTGCATTTGTGCTGCAAACTCATACTTGCTTATGCATGAATGTATGTATATACATATGTATGTATGTACATTAATAAGAAGACTTTTTTTTAATGACAGAATCTACTTGTATGTATGTGCTGTAAACAAAGGCAAGGCAACAACATGCAATAAATACAATACAACACCACCCCTCTTTTTGTTTTATGAGCAATTTTATTTGTCAAGTCTCTCACGTCTCCATCTCTCACAAACTGCATTTTGCTTCTTTGGATATCATTCTAAGTGCGCATGTCTTCTTCACTGCTCTTGCACTTGTGGTTGCAATATACACTTTAAATAAAAGTATACCTAGTTTTTAGTTTTTCTTGAGTTTATTTAATTATTTTATAGACATTTTTATAGCACATGAATACATACATACATATGTATTTATATAAACATATGTAAATAAATATGTGTGCATGTATGTATGTATATACATACGTAAGGGCATGTCCCTTTGTGTGTGTGTATATTTGTATGCAAAAAACAATGCTTTCTATATTAATATACACATTACATACATACATCCATATGCATGTATGTACATAAATATGTAAATATCAATTAGATTGTTTTTTTTATAACGGGTATACATACTTACGTTTGCACAAGTTTTTACATATTTTCTATAAAACTGTTTTTGTTGTTATGTTTAGCAATAGTAAACATGCATGTATGTACATACATACATACACACATCCATACATAATGTACACACAAATATAAAACTGCACTGGGATTTTCTCTCCGGTCGGTTTTATTTCGTAAAAGCTTTCTGTCTTCAAACTATGTGCAGTTGTTGATTTTTTTGTAGGCGTTATTTTACGAAAATCTTGTTTCTTATTGGTTGCTTCAAACACTTTGTTGCAATATTCTTTAGTATCGTGTTGTGTTGTTATTTTAGGCATGATGATTGCATGCACTGCATAATGTTGTCTTTGTTGTATCGCTGTGTAATGAGGTCTGTTGGTATTTACTAAACACATTTGAATAAACAAAAACGAACAAAATTAAAATGGGTGCGACAAGTATTTTTCTAATAATAGGTACCTACATATTTTATTGGTGTAATTTAGTGTTGCATCAACTCAAAATGGCATCTTACTTAAACAAATAAAATATTTATGTACACATATCTACATACATATCGTCATATGTATGAATTAAAAAGGTCCTAACTTACAAAGAGTTCAAAATCATATTTTTCATTGATTATGGTGTAATTGTATTAAATCCATTTATTCACAATATTTCTATCCGAGTATGCTCAAAAATATTAAAATTAACGAAATTCAAAAAACTACTGAGAACTAAATACCAGCGTATTCATTTAATCGGGGGTTTGCTTTAATGGGTTAATCACTCGTTTAATTAATCGAGGTTTTTACTTAATCGGTTATTTTCGATATTAACCGGTTAACCGACTAAAAAAGTTTTTCCATAAATCCAATAATTTCAACAAATAAAACTGCAGAAATTATATTTTAATTTGACTTTATTAGTAAATCAAAAAGGAATTCACACACATACGAATTTTTAAACTAAATTTAAAAGAAATTAACAAGTTTGTGAGGTCATTATATATTTAGTTTAAAGAGATCATCTAACACAATCTTTCAGCAAAATAATTTAGTTTAAATGTTTAGGACTTAAGCGGTTCTTCTCTTTCGTTTTGGTAAAACCTGACTTGGGAAAATCTTCTCAAAACTTAAAAAATCATTCATTGTGCCACTAGAGACCTGTTTTATTTATTTTTTAAAATTCAAAAAAAAAAATGCTGCAAAAAAAAATGCAACAAAAAAGTGCACAAAGAAATTATTTTTTTGGCGTAGGATTTTAAACAAGATTTGTTCGGTGGACTCTTAGCTACATTATTGCCATATATAGTTTAGAGCTAATACCAAGTCTGAATAAGCTGTTAGACAAAAACTGAAGACTTCATTTCGTTTAATTTTCGAAACATTTGGAGGCCAATAAAAAAATTGGTTACCACAATTGCCAAACTGAGTATAGCGTCTTATTACCCTTTGGTAGTACTATCGAACCTATACTGTACAGTACGTGTGTTTTTTCCAAAAGTCTTCATTTGTGGCATAGTGTAATACACACCCACTTTTTGCAGTCACTTAACGTTGAATTCCATTTAAAGGCTCAGTTAACCGACTTTAATGGAATGTAACTGCAATGTGATACTAGACTTGGGTCGAATTCATTCAGTCGGCCCTTTTTGATTTGTAATTTAAATGGGTTTGATAATTGGTTTGTGTCAAAAACGACCGACTGAATGAGTTCGACCCAAGTCTAACACATACTAACAAATTTTCACTCAGCATTTTATGGAATTAATGATCATATTCGAGTCTCTTTTGACTCCCCTCACGATTAAAATAAGCATTTATGCGCTCGTTTTCGAGTCGAAAATTACTGTTCATTCGTGGCATGGCACCCTAGCCGCGACTCTTCCAAAAGAGTCTTTTATGACTGATCAATTTCGACTCATTTTCGAGACATTTGAATTTTTTTTGTTCACAAATTTAATACACTTTGTATTTTATTCATTTTACTGCATGAGCTTGCTGTTTGTTTTTTAAACAAATCACCTTCTGAGCCGTTCTGGGAATTATTTTCGAGTCTTATTTTAAGCGCATAACTGATTAATCAGTTTTTGATCATCCAAAGTAGTCGAAAAAGACTCAGTTTGGTGAAACAATCTTCCACATGCTGACTGGGGTATCTCGTTTTTGGCACAAACCAATGATCAAACCCATGTAATTTAAATGGGTTCGATCATTGGTTTGTGTCAAAAACGAGCTACTGAAAGAGTTCGATACAAGTCTAACTCATACTCATATAATCAAATTTAGCAAGAATTTTTACCGTGTCTAAACCCCTTAAGAACTGTGGAACTAATATTTTCAACACATATTTGGATCAATACCGGTAGGCTTTCGTTTTTTTTTTACCCAACAAGTGACCACTGTGGGGAGTAATTTGTAGTTAAAAAAATAATTGAGGGTAAGACAACGGTCTCAACTAGTAGACTTGGGTCGAACTCGTTCACTAGTTAATTTTTGCCACAAACCGATTATCAAGCTCATTTAAATTACATGGGTTTGATCTTAGGTTTGTGGCAAAAATTAACTAGTGAACGAGTTAAACCCAAGTTTATCAACTAGTGTATATATATTTTTTGAAACTTTAAAGTCGGTTTTCTCCAAAAAAAAATTTTGTGGACTGCTGCTTTCATTTGTTGTGTTAACTTTGACTGCGACTGTTTGTATTTTAAGAAGCAGAAGTATGAGCAAAAGTTTGTGGTTGGACAGTAGAGCTGGGTCCAACTCGTTTAGTAGTTCATTTTAGACACAAACCTATAATCAAACCCATTTAAATATATGGGTTTGATCATTGAATTAGCTGGACCCAGCTCTAGTTATTATAATACATCAAACATTCTGCGTTATCGTGGTTGGCGTATTTTAAATACGACTACGACTGTTTGGTAATAGATTAAAGAAACACTGTTGAAGTCTTCTTTAATCTATTACCAAACAGTCGTAGTCGTATTTGGAATACGCCAACCACGATAAGGCAGATTGTAATTAGAGCTGGGTCCAACTCGTTCAGTCGTTCATTTTACCACTTTAATTAATTAACACGGGTTTGATCATTGCTTTGTGTCTAAAATGAACGGCAGAACGAGCTGGATCCAGCTCTAATAAAAATTACCATTTTATTTAAATGGGTTTAAAAAGTCGAAGCAATCTTACGACTTTCGACTTCGACTGCAGTTCTAATACATATTTTATTTTGACTAACATAAATTCCTTAATATTAAATTGTAAATATGATATTTCATTTGCTTATAAATTTTTCTTTATATTTTTAGACAAACTACTTGACGGAAAAGCCTCTGTGTTCAACAGACTCATCAATCATATCAATTAATGCTATTGAAGAAGACGTTCGTAAAATTCTAATTGTTTCATCCAAAGGCAATCTAATTCACTTAAGAGATGCTATTTCCGGAATTCTACTGCGTACATTGGATGTACCAGAAGCGATCAATATATACAGTATATTATTAAATGAAGGCGTAGTATACTGTGGAACTCAAAAAAAAGAAATTCGAAAATATGATTTTGCGGTAAGTAATCAATAAAATTGCTTTCGAGAAACAAACAGAATGTATGTACTTATACATGATTATTTATTTTCTTAAGACTGGCCAATATTTGGGTTTAATGTCTTGTGGCAATGGAGCAGTCAGTATGCAAATGTACAACAATAAATACATATTTGTGGGATGCTATGATGGTTTTATCTACATTTTGGATAAATCAACGTCTAAGCAAATAGGGCGTTTGGCTGGTTCTGGCAAAATGATATTAACTTTGGAAATCATAGAAGATAAGGTATAACAACGTTTATAAATAAATTATAGTAGTTCCAGAATTTTTAATAAAATTATTTATTTGGCATTTTCAGATCATTACTTCAGCGAAGGATAATACGATGAAAGTAACCGATATACCAAGTTACTGTTTAAAAAACGATACACATACAAACCAATAAACAAAATAATTTAGTTTTTCTCTATTAAAAATAGAATAATTCTGTGAAAAATATACATACATACCTATACATACATGGTAGATTTAAATTTGTTCTCGTTTCTTTTTCAATTTATTAAAATATTTTTGATTACAGGTAACATGCATAGATACAGATACAGATACATAATGATCCTTTGCCTGAATATGTGTGATAGAAACACATACATACGTAGTATGTACATATGTATGTATGTCAATGCTGGCCACTAAGAGAAACACTGACGCCAGAGTGCCGAACAGCAATCAGATTTTTATTGATGTTCTCTTTGTGGGCAGCTATGACATGTGTACATATTTACTAGAGGTGAGCACAAGATATTTGCTTGCTTAATATTCATGGTGTACAGGGCTGCCAGATAAAATTATCGAAAAATCGTCGAAATCCCGATAAACTATAAAATAATCGTCATTTTATACTCGAAAAATCGTCAGAAAAATCGGCTGAATCAAAATTAATTTTTTAACGTGTGTACTAAGCCGGTTCGATTTCCAAGGGTTAAAAATATATAAAAAATTGTATAGTAAAAACCAAATCTACATGTAATTCTAAGAAAATTTTGCCAAGAAATCATGCGTCTAAAATCAAACCCTATTACGTGCCTATCGACATGAAAATGTATTTACTCTTCCTGAGCTGCTTCTTTTCTTGGCTCCTGCCTGCCCTAGTTAATGTCAAAATATTATGGATATACTCGTATCTAAGGTGGGCCACGAAAAAATTAAAAACAGAGATTACGTACGTGGGAGGAATAATAATGATTCGAATTTAGTAGCTTATATTTCAGTACATACATTTCTCTATTTGAAAAATCATAATTTAAAAAAAAATATTTTTTCTAAGGAAGAGAAAATTTTCATGTCGAGATGCGCGGAATAGGGATTGATTTAAGATACGTAGTTTATTCTTAGAATTTTCTTAGAATTTCGTGTAGATTACGTTAATTGGGAATTTGAAACCATTCTCTTCTTTTAACGCCTTATAACTTTGGTCCCTTCGTGGTACAATTATGAAAAATATTGATAAGTTTTGTCCAAGTTTTGATCTCAGTACTTTCGATGGACGAAATTTTTAAAGAAACTTGGCTTTTTTACATTTGTGTTATTTGGGAATATCAATTTACACAGATATCAATATAAAATAAAGAGGGGGCAAAATTACACCAACATCTTTAAAAAGGAGTAAGTAATACATGAATCGTACTAGTCGATTTTTTCATAAGAAAACTGCCATATTTGGACTTTTAAAGTCAATTTTAAGTAAAAATCGTCAAATCGTCATTTTGCTATTTTGGGCACCAAAAATCGTCAAAATTACGATAAATCGTCAAATCTGGCAGCCGTGATGGTGTACATTAGTGAATTGCTCTCTCTTTTTAGTGCTCTTGATTTTATGAGGACACTAAAACTGGTAATATCTTTTAGCAAAAGTATGCAACAGCATTTGTTTATCTGCCAAGCAAGCATATTTCACTAGTTCACACCGAATGACAATTGTATTGAATAAAAGTTCACGTCGAATGTGTTCCCTTTCCATAAAAATTGTGACCGCCAATGTTTGCGTTGTTGTTGTGTCAGTATACTATTCTCTAATTTTTTTCACAATTTAGTGTTCACGGGAAATATTTCACATGAACAAAATGTTCGCCTTCTATTCCCGATAAGAGTTAATGATAATTGTAGCGCAAACAATTCGTAAGCCCGGATATTTTCTTTCAAGCAACTATGACTATAGTCGATTCGAACATACAAGATAGTCTCTACCTCATTTATGTGAAAAACTAAAATACACTGAAACTAAAAATAAAAAGGCACATACAAACGCCAGGAATCGAATCCACGACCTCTGGATTGACGGGCTAGCATAGTTACCACTTAGTCACAGGGGCGTCTATGGATATGGATATTTAATCGCACAAAAAATATACGCATTATACTCGGGATATTTATTCATCATTCGCCACCGTATACATACATTTCGTCGGGTAGTTATTGGTTTGCCCCAGTAATATAATGTGTACACGCATGTGCAACCGATTAATAGTCAGAGTATTTTTATATTCATGATTGTATGATATGATATGCATGATTGTAGCTCATACAGTCTATAAATTTTAGTTATAGTTGTTTGTACTGCGTAATTCAAAAAATATGGATAAACATAGTTGTTGGATGTTTATATTTATACGTATTCGGTTTAAAATTAATGCGTGTGTTTGCAAAAAGCATTTAAATTATAAGAATTTTACATCAAAAATTCGAAATGAGAAATATACATATAATATACATAAATATACATACATATATATATATATATATATTATTTATGAAAACTACAGAATTTACCCTGTGCCCTTTTTTAGTTTGTGGCCGAGAAAGCATTGAATAATCAGCATATAACGCAGCACTGTGAAAAATTACCCAACATTGCCAAGATCAGACGATTTGAAATCACTCCATTTAGAGTAGATAACTTTATTGTTTGTTTTTCTATCGAAATTATATATTTAAAACATAATAATAATAATAAAGAAATGAAACAAATTAAAAAATATGTTGTTACTGTGGATTAGAAAATTAAAACTAATTTACATATCGTCATATAAAATGCAAAAGGGTCTGTCTATCTGACATAGTTTTTAACATATGTTCAGGAGAGATAACAAAATCTTAATAAAAGGTAAAAACATCTATATCTTTGCAAAAAAGGGTTTATTCAGTATAGTACCACCATTAATTCAAAATTTATTATGCATCACCTGAAAATTTTTTTAAAATCATGTTTGGTCCTTTACTATTTTATATGACAATATATATACATACACATGAGTCATTTTGTTTCGAAAGTAGAGTCAAGTACATTTGTCAAAAATATTAGTCGGAACGATCGATCATTTGGATAAATAATGATATTTAGTGAAACCTAGATAGATCACTTGTCGAAATGAACTCATGTATAAAAATTGATTTCAGATTAATGTGTTAGACGTGCATGTAATTGCATTTGGTGCAATTTTTGATTTAACTTCTGGTTATGGTCCTTAAGATACGCAATAAGATCGGCCTGTAATTGAAGTATTTTTATGTTTCATTGTTTCCTTTAAGATAACTAAACTATACCTGTTTCTCTAGTAGCTCAGCGGCATTTCCACCTGGTTGCATTAGACCCAAGGAACCGGCAACAGTATTTGTACCTGCCAAAGCATCTGGACTTCCCGAGTTATTGTTAAATTTATGAACTTTTACTATATATATAAAAATATAATTATAACTTAATGTACATATGTGTACATAAATATGTAGATATGTATACATAAATACATACATATATCGTTGCCTTAAATGAAAAACCATGTACCAATTGATAAAGACAAAATGCAAATCGAGATTTTATTTAATTATTGTGCATAATAATCTTTTGTTTCTGAGAAGTGTTAAGCTTAAGTCCTTAAAAACAGTAATCTTTTCAAACCAAATAACGCTAAATTTCAATATTAAAAACAAAATATAAAAAATATACATCCATAACATAAACAAAAAAATCAATAGCTTAAAAACTAAAGAAAACAAAAAAATTAAATTTTCATGGAATAAAAACAATTCATTCGATTGAAACAAGATTTGTAAAATTTTCTGAAATAAATGCATACATACCAGGGACCGTAACGGCTATAATTTTTATTTTAAAAATTACTTTTTAACCGTTATTTCTTGATTTTTTTTTTATTCTTCACAAAATAACAGTTATGTCATGATTTTTATCTATTCTTTACAAAATAAGAGTTATTTTGTGAGTTTTATTTATTCCTTTTACTTTTAACTTAACTTTTGACTTAACTTTTGAATTTTATTTTACCCGCTTAATTTTTAAAATTTAGAAAGTGTAATTTTTGCGTTAAAATTAATATTACCCGTTTTAAAATTGAATTATTATATTATATATTATTATATTATATAAAATTGAAGATTATTATATGTTAAATAAAATTTACTTTTTTATTCATTTTAAAAATTAAAATTTTTTTGAGCAAAAAAATAAAAATCAGAAAGTAACTGTTATTTTGTGAGGAATAAATAGAAATCAAGAAATAACTGTTATTTTGTGAGGAATAAATAAAAGTCACAAAATAACTCTTATTTTGTGAGGAATAAATAAAAATCAAAAAATAAAAATCATTGCATCTATATGTAGTGCATGTAACATTGAGTACCTTGGTATATTCCTTTTGCACGTAGGACTTCTCTATTAGTGTGATTTTTTTAGTTTAAATTTGGAAAATAATCGTTATTTGCGATCCCTGATACATATATATATATATCATTTGCTGATTTGTTGCGTGTTGACTTGTGTAATTTTGTGGTGGTACCTGATTGAGCTGCCTTGCATACTAACTATCATGTTTGCATGCCATGTCTCAAAATGGCCGTTGGTTAGAACACAACGGTGCGATAACTTGTATTCGAATTGAATTCAGGGCCGTCGGATATGGCATTTCACGCCAAACGTGGCGATTTTTCAACTTGTTTGGCGTTCAAATTTTGGCTAAATTTGTTGGATATTTTTTTTAACAAAATTGAACTTCAAAATTTTTGTAATTCAGGAAATTAGTTTGTTGAAGTAGTTTAAAAAAATAATTTATACCAAAACAAGTCTGCAAGAAACTGAAACAATTTGATTTTGATGATTTTATATTAGTTATAGTAATTAATGCGTTTTGAATTTGGATGAGAAAAATTTACAATAGTTTTTGGCGATTTTATTTCTGCTTTTGGCGATTTTCTGCAAAATTTTTATACGATTATTATTAAAACAAATTATATATTTAAGAAAAACTACATAAAACTGATTTTGGCGACTTTTGGCGTTTTTCTAAATCCATTTGGCGAAATAGGTCGGAAAAAATCTGACAACCCTGACTGAATTGAAGAAATGTCTGCTATGGAAAATAAAAAGAAGAGTACTTTAATTAAATAGAGCGCTTTTGTGTGTGCTCTTTTGGGACATCTTGTTTTAAGAGTACATTTTTTATAAAAAATTAAACGAACTATCTATCTATCAATTTTTAGTATCACGATTTTATAATTAGTTTTTTTTCGATAAATTTAATTAAAACGTTAACATGATTTTTCCTTTAAGGTGGCGATTAATGTACATATGTAAATATGTATAAGCAAATACATTCTTTTGTTCTACGGCACTATGGCCGAGTTTACATCTGTTTATTAATTGATTTAAACAATTTCCAATAATGTTGGATTCTACAAAATTGTCTATCAGTTTTATATAACACCATTTAACTTAATAAATAAGTGTCTGAATCAAACAGTTTTTCAGTTTTTTTAGTAAGTAGTGGTTACGCTTTTTTAGGCACATGGCACACAAATGTAAGCTCGGCTTATGGTATTAACTCGAAATTTATTCATTTCCACGTTTTACAAAAAATGGAACGTTTCGTTGTATAAATACTAATTTTACCTATATATGTGCTATGTGTTATTAACAGGACCAGTGTTTCAGATATTTGAAACATTACTATACATGTTATAGGAGTAAACCAACTGTCCCAAAGTTGAGTTGCATAATAATGGTGTAACAACGCTTGTATCATTAATAGTACTGTATTCCAAGCGGATACAATATTTAAAGCGATTCCATTCTGCATGACCAAACAGCGATGAAAGTCGTGATAACCGTTCATTCGTAGCTCATTGTGTCTTTTGCGTATCAGATGATCAAATAACTGCACAAAGAGTTAAATTTTTCATTAGTTTTGACAAATATTGTGCGAAATTATTGTTATAAAAATATTTTTTAATTTAGACTTGCAATTTGCATTTTTTTAAGACATAAATATTTAACACTAGTAAGGATTAATATGCGCATTAATGCGCGTATGTAATTACGATATTACCTTAATATAGAAACGCCCTAACTCATTAGTTCTTTTAAATCGAGTTTTTCATGTACATATTTCGATAGAAGGAAATCCTAATGTATCGAAAAATTTAAAAATCTAAATTTCTAAAAAAACACTGAGTTATTGCCTTTCTATATTAAGGTAACGATACATACATACATTATTTATTCGTTTTGTATTATTCTGACTACCCCTGATTATATTCATTCTGTGAAAAATTATAAGATATTTAGGTGAGTTTCCGAAGGGTAATTCCTCAAGCGATACCTAAGATTTATTGTAAGTATGTCTCATCAAAAAATTAAAACAAGTCCCCTCCCTTATAAAAATAAAGCAGTGTATTCATTCGCATGTTTCAAAGACCTGAGAACATTATTTCCCCTACGTTTCCTCCGACTAACCGCTTGAAACCAAAAATTCATATCTGGTAATCTTAACGACCTTGAAGTCCGTAGACCCAAAAACAAACTTGTAAAACTAATTAATTAATACTTTTTTCTTTAACTTGTAAGGAAAGAACCGCTGAAGGAATTTTAATAAAGTTTGGTACACAAACTGGTTATACCTACATACATATGTATGCTGGATTGAAACACAGCGATACTTCTAAGGATTGGAAGATACACAAGGTACAATTGTTCAAAATTAATTTTCTAACCACGCTCGACCGGAATTTTTTTGTGGAATTTCGGTGACAATCAAGTTGCTACTTCCCTATGGTAAGCCATAGGTCGTGTGCAGTCAGGCACAAAGCCTTTTTTTTAAATACTCTTAATAACATATTGGGCATATGGTCTAGCTACCCCTCCCATATTCTGTAAATTCACTTTGTAGAATATGTATTAATAAATAAATACATAAATATTTCTGACAAATTTATTTAGAAGCTCATTCCAAAATAAATATTCAAACGCACTTACAAATGTTAAGATCCAAAATATCACACGTAAACATGTCATAATGAAGTATGCTTCTTTTCGTTTACCCTCTGGCCACACAGATGCCATCAAAACTCCAACAAATGAGATGACGGCGGATATAAACAAGTGTACACTACATTAGAGAAATGTACATACATACTCATTTTCTATAAAAAAATATTTCTACCTGTATGCGGCTACTGTATTTAACTTTTTATAACCATTATTTCCAACGGAAGATAATATTGGCTCAATATCGCTTTCCATACTATTCGCTACTGTTGAAGATTCTGCCAATACGTCATCCATGTACTGAGCACCCTATGAAGAAAATTGCAATTTGCAATTGTCACAATATCGTAGAGAAATTATACTTACAGTATTTATATTAATTCTGCTTGGGTTCAAACTAACCATTATATTTCTTCTTATTTATTAAAATCAGCGTTTGCCCTTTTAAGTAACTTGGGCCACAAATTTGGGTTCAATCGTCAATTGATGCACTTTCAAACATTCATGCACACATATGTATTATGCAGTGTTTCTAAAAACAATGACTCAAATACAAGCATATGTAAATATTTATGGAAATGAATTTGTTTATTATTATTTTTATATACGCACTTACTAAACTAGAATACAGATATGTATACATACTTATGTATGTTTTAATGTAAGCAAGTATGTGTATATTATTTATTTGACAATTAACACACCTAGAGCAAACTAGTATTGCATACATATGTTCTCAAGAGCAAAATGTAATTTGTTACAAGAGTGTAAACAGGTTTTTAAAGCTCAGTAAAGTCTCAGTTAGCCGACTATATATAAAGTAACTGCAACAGTAGGAAACAGCTGATCGATATTGCTATGTGAAAAGTAATGAAAATAGCTATAGAGATGGAATGTAACGTAACCTATTTTTCATATAAAAATATCGATCAGCTGTTTTCTCCGTTGCAGTTGCATTACATTACAGTCGGCTAACTGAGCCTTTAGTGTAATGCAAGTGCAACGTAGGAAACAGCTGATCGATACCCAAGAAACTGAATTTTAACGTCAAACCCCATTTACAAAACTCGAGAAAGTTTTCGTATATGGTGCTTGACATTTATTCCCTTCAATGTTTCACCCAGCATTATACATATACAAGATTTGTATACTTGTACTTTTTACATATAAAATTAACTTTTAAGATATAATGTGCATGATTATTTACAAGGCTATATATTTACAAGACATATCAAAATGTGCCTTGGCTACATACATAAAACTTAATTTCTGCAAGATTAGCTTTTTTGAGTTATGACTCTGTTGCAATAAACGAGCGATATATGAAGTGACTTTTTTCATAAAAGTCGTGTTTGCTGACCTTGATTGTAAATATTGGCAACACTAGGTTCATATGGCTCATTTACTTCAATAGTATAACTCAAAAAATGCGTTTTTGGGCTAATGATGCAAAATAATTCGGCATTTCGTATTTTATCTTGTGGAAAAATTTCATATAAATAGCTTGTACTATGTACAACCTTGTGAGAGAAGAATATTTTTTCTGCCTTCTTTGGGTTGTACGCAAATTGAAAACTTAAAACGCGTTTTCTGCAAAACTTTTTTTTAGTTGTGACACTGTTAAAGTAAATGAGCGATATGTGCATGTGTCGTGTGTAAATACCAAACTGTTTTGTACCATCTTTGGGTGGTAGATTATGACTTCATTATGACTAGTAACTCTAAAGACTGCTTGGAGTGCCGTTTAGTTAGTGGGTTTGGTTTAATAGGAATAAGTGCTTATATATATTTTCAAGCAAGACACCGAAAAACTTGGGAAAACTATACGCTGAAAATTATATCAGCCGGTACGTTCCTAACAGTACAGATAAGATACGGTATTCACATTGAAATTAATTTTTTCATTTCATATAATTGCAGGGATTGGCATATTGGGAGGAGCACGCTTGTTAAATCTTACTTTTCTTAAGTCCACAAAGGATCGCGTCAAATAGGATGAACAAAAATGTACTTTATTAAACAGGACTAATAATAAAACTTAAATTACATTTATTATAACTTTTTTTAGTTCGAAGAGTCATCATCATTGATTATTTCTTCATCACTGGCATCTTCCTCATCCCAGTGTTTTATTTTCTTATTTGTCATAAAATCGTCCCTCAAAACGCTCCATTCTGATTTCTTCTTATCCTTACTATCAATTTCGTCTTCACTACTATCCTCTTTTAAGAACTCATTTTTTACCGAGTTATCCACTTGTTCGGACTTTGATCTTTTTCCGCTCATTAAAACGTCTAAAAACTTTCTCTTATTTATATTATTCAAGACAGCTTCTTTGCGGCTATCTAATGGACCAGCCTCTTCCAACTGATGTTGCAAATCCTTCTGCTGTATTCGTACTGCATTAAAAAGCTGCACCACCCCTCGTGTAGCAATTTTACGCAGTGTTCTTTCGCGTTCAATATCCTTCCAAGATGGTTTAACCCTCAAGGCAAGTTTCTGATTTTTTGCTTGTTTTATACTTGTTTCAAGCTCTTCTTCCGAGGGTTTTTCGTCTTTAATTTCACCGTCTATTTCAAAACCACAATCAGTTTCTTGGCTTTTACTTCCGGCAGTAACTTTTTTAGCACGAGATAAGACCAAGATCTTTTTGCTTTTAGGTTTTGTGGTACTTAACACTTTTGCTATTGAATTAGCCCATCCAGCATTACCTGTTGGATGCTCACCAACGCTTTCTTCATCGGAAGCACTTTCTTCCGATTCGGACGATTTCTGTTGCGCTAAATAAAAAAATCTGTTATATATAAAATTTCTTAAATATAATCAACGGATTACTTCTTGATTTGTTCTTCCTTTCTAAAGAAATTAACGCCATCCCACTAATTTATCAATACACAGTATCTTTTGTTTTTATATTTTCAGCAAAATTCACGTGTATTTTTTAGTGTTGCCAATCATTTGCACAATCTTCTGCTTTTCTTTTGTTTTTATTAGGCTGTCAAACATTGAAAAAATAAATATGTACACTAGTGATGCACAAATATTAATCTTCGAACTGCCGAATTTTCGGCCATTTTTCCAAAATAATTATATAAATAACTGCATAAATTCTCAACGAAATTTGAAGAAATGGGTAAAAATAAATTTGCATAAATTTTTTTATAGAAATTTATACTTTGTATCATTTTCAAGTGCTATATAATGAAGATCATTAAAATTTTAAGTAGTTTTTATTTATTTTAAAGTATGCCAACAGGAGTATGAAGTTCTTTTTCATAATAATTTTTTATCTTTCATTTTGTAGGCGCAAAAATAACTCCAATTTTATGGCTATATATTTCACATATATTCGTACTCGCGAATATTATTTCTAATATTCGTATTCGCGTTTATCAAAATTGGACATTCGTTACATCACTAATGTACACATACAAAAATACAAATTTCTAAATTGCTTTAGCAGCCGGTGTTTGTGAAATTTATCTATAAATTGCAATAAGATGTTGAAGATGAAATTGGAAGCATTGGAGCACCCAACTCCAGAAAAACTCGACTATAATGGTAAACTGCAAGATAAATATATCATAGACAATGTATACAATACAATACGTACATATATGTAATATAATACTTATTTTTATATTTGAAGACCGAAAAGTTTTTGCAAGTACAATATTGTGGCTAGAAGACCAAAAAATTCGTACCTACAAAATTGAAGATCGAGAAAATCTTCGCAGATTGGACAACATTCAAGCTTGGGAAGAGGCTTATTTGCAGTACAAAACTGACTTGGGAATGCCCAATTTTGAGACCCCGCTGGAGGACATTTCGTGGTTACTGAGTTATGCCATTCGCTTAGAATATTTGGATGCTCCCGACGTTTATAAAGACTTGTGTTCTACACAAGTGGCTCAAACTATCAATAAATCCATTACTCCAAGCATAAAGAATGAAAATTTTTTTGATAATATGGACTGTAAGTAATGCAATAGAATATTACATATCGTTAGCTAAAATGCACAAATCGTAATTAACAAAAAAAATCAAAATCGAGTTTTTATTGATTATTATGAATGTCATTTACAAAATTATACACTTCTGCGACTACGCTTTTATTAACAACAAACAAGGGGACTTAACCACAAGTTTGTTTATTTTGTTGATTCTGTAAAATTATATATTTGTTAGTTACGTCTTTTTGTATTTTAGTTAACTATATATACGCAAGTACTACATAAACATATATGTATATTTAATTTTATTAATTGACAGTTAACCATAAAGACTTTGTTGCTGGTATTAGAGGTTTAGCAACTAAATTAAAGATACCTCACCATCCTAATCATTTAGTACAACTAGAAGCAATTGCTCGAGTTGTTAAAACGCGTTTATCGCCTGCTGCTAAAGATCGGGAGCCAATTCTGGGAACTCCATTTCCTTTTGAAAAGGGCAATGACATTGTTTGTAGAGATGACCCATCCCTCGACTGTCCAGTGCGTATCTTGCGTTTATTACAAATACAAAGTCTCCGGGAATTGCAAACTCGTATAAATGAGACCATAGTATCCGTTCAAAATTTAACAGCAAATCCCAAAACTGATACTAAACTTGGCAAAGTAGGTTTTTAAAACAAAGAAACGGTCCTTAAATATTTATTTAACAATAAATAAATACATACATATATAATAATAAAGTTTGAATAAGAAAATCGCATATCTTTTCTATAGATATTTTGGAAAAGGCTCTTGTATTGATGGTTTTCCATAAATTAGTTCAAAA
Organism: Tachina fera; assembly: GCA_905220375.1. NCBI lineage: Eukaryota > Metazoa > Arthropoda > Insecta > Diptera > Tachinidae > Tachina > Tachina fera. The sequence goes on from LR999963.1 coordinate 187,967,778, forward strand.
TGAAATGCCAAAAATATTTTTCAAGTCACCATAATTCTCTGGGCAATATGAGGACTTTTTTTTGATTTGAATACATGATTTTAAAAGTAGTGTCTATAAAACCAAAATCAAAAAAATTTTGATTGTTTACGATTAGTGTGAAATCCGATCTAACGACTCTACTCTGAAATGTCGCTTAATGGGCTGGGAAAACCAAAGAAGAATGCAAGTAGCTATACAAGTTGTGGCAATAATATCAAACACACCCGTTATAAATAAGTTTGATTGAAATGCAAATCAGGGGGCAAATTTCGGCATTCGATACGTTTCTAAATTTTAAATATTTCAATATAAATTCTATTGAAATATTTCGTAATTTCGCTCGATAACGAGTGTCGTAATTTGCCCCCAGAATTGAAAAAATTATTGCATGTAGGTATGTATGTATGTATAGTATACATACATTGGGTCGTATGAATAAAAAACGTATTTGCTTTTTAAAAATTTGTTTAAAAAAACAAAAAACACATACATATTTTGGGTTTTAAAACATATTTTTAAGTAAAAAGCAAATACTTTTTTTTATTCATACTACCCATTGTGTACGCATATCTAAATTATTTTAACTTTTCTGATAGTCAATAAATTTTTTTTACATACATACCCAGCAAAAAATTTCCAAAAAGGTAATCGGTTTTGGAATTGAGCATTTTTATTACCAACTTAATGATTTTAACAATGCGTGAGACTAAAATAATCGATTCTTTAGAACTATTTATTTTTTTATTTTGCAACTTGTTCACTTAATCTATTTAATCTAAAAAAATCATTGTCCTCATTTAGCAACTTGTACAGCATTTTTTTAAATTTTAGGTAATGTGTTTTGTAAGCGAGTAATGAAATTTGTTAATCAGAAAAGTAAGTCATTATATGGCAAGTAGTTCTGATGGTAATGTGCAATTTTTTGCTGGGTATGTATCACAAGAGTGATGCCGATCTTATTTTAATATTTACTAATTTTTTTATTATTTAATTAAAAGAGTATGTTCTTGCGATGGTGTATAAATCTGCAATGGGTTGGCCGAATATATCGTTATCGGCAAATTCCATACCATGGTTTCAATAGGTAATTCGTTAGGGGCTTGAAGTTCTCCGACATGTGAAATTTCATCACCAAAGTTCATCATAGTGCTCGTCACAAATTCAAAATGTAAACGCCATCTTACGTCCACAGATTCTGTACGAAAGGATGGTGTAATATGCAGTGGAACAGGTACTACAACCTGTGTTTGCAATATAGCATAACAGACCTCATGATTGACAGCATGTGTTGCTACCTTGCCTATTAAGGCATTGCTATTTACGTCCTTATCTTTCACTGATGTTATATTCGATTTATGGGAAAATTCCGCTGTAACTCCACTTGCTACGCTGGCTATATCCAGGGAATTTATTGAAGTCACCGAGTCACTGAAGTCGTTGCTTATATTTTTACTGGCAGCGGAATTTATAAAAATTTCTTGGGATTGTAATTTAACCGAAAATTGAATGCAGCGCACCTCACAGTTTGCAAAATCCAAGCTCCCAACTATATCTTCTCCCAACTTGTAGGATGGCTTAAACAAGCAAAAACGTCCTACAAATCCCCTTTTATTTGAAATTCGATAAAATTTTGGGGCACGTCGTGCTGTAACATTCTGGGTAGAAAAAAAATGTTTTAATTTTGCTTCTGTAGTAAACTTGTTAGTGTACCTTTAAATTATGCCATGATATTTCCAACTCAGTAATATGTTTTTTTTCTAAAAATGGGTTTGTGGGTGCCAATTCATCATTTGTCTCTTCAGTAATTGGCACTTCATCTGGTCTTGCAATCAATGGAATTGGTAAAACTCTTATTGGCACAGTAAGGGTCTGAACTTTTGATTTGACCCGTTGAGTTGCTATAGTTAACTTGTAAAAGTATTTAATGTCATGTCCTCTGTAAGTAGGAGGGCCATCCCGAGGAACAATTTCATTAAAAAAATCTATGTATTTATTATTAACAAAGAAATTATTAATACTACATATTCATAAAAATACCCATGCACACTCACAAATCTTTGATTCACCAGGTTGCAATTTCAAATCACAGAACAAAATTTTCGGCTTAGTGGCCATTATTACGTCCCCTGGGGCCTGAGTAACAGCGTCTAGTGCTGTTTTTCCAATCATTTCGGTCAAATCACTGATTTTATCGGTGATACCTATATTGGAATTAATTTTACGATAACAATGCAGCTGTACTGATGCCCATGCCAAACACTCAGTTAAATTGGTTACGCCATCTGACCCCTCATTATTAAACACTTTATTAAAAAATTCGATCAAACATTCCACTCGTTCCCCGGTGGCATAAATAGCAGCATCTGCTCTAACTAATTTTGCTTTAATTTCTATCATTTAACTAAGCAAAGGCTAGCAACTTCATCACAAAATATAACTTACTGATCAATATTTGTTTACAAGACAATTATTTACATATGAATGTAGATACGTATGTAATTACTGGAGATGAAAAACTATCGATAGTTTTATTTGTAGTGAACTATCGATAGCTTTTCTCCAATCGATACTATCAGCAAAGCAAACATAATTTAAAAATCAATGCCGGTAAAAAGAACTCGACGGCAGCTTTGAGGCAAATCAGTCAGTAGATGCTTTAAGGCCCATGCACATACAATCCGTCGTACGTTAAGCTTTGCCTTTTTCAGCTTACAGCTAAGACACAACTTGCCTTTTGTGCTTGCCTGTGCAGGCACACCTTTTTAGTTTGAAAGTGAGAAGTGGTGAGATGCTTGCGGGATCATGAAATGAAAAGTCGAGAGGATTTTTGACATATCTTTTTGCCTTTTTCGTACTCTCAGCATTATACAAATGCCGAAAAGGCTGCCTAAGGAGGCATAGTGTGAAATGGCACTAAGTTGAAATACATGGTATCTTATGAAGTCTGTTACATTCAATACGTGTTCGTCAACGCAAAGTACAAAAATTGGACAACTTTTATATTTTTGCGTACGTTGAGCTCAAGGCCCATTAATTAGGTCTATGCAACTCTACAAAAACATAGCAATACAAAAAACAACTTTGTGTTTAAGTTGTCAGAAACACACACAAACATGAACTAAAGTGTATGATGCAAGCAGCTTTTGACAGTTTAAACACGAAAACACAGAATATCATCAGGACGATTGCATTGACCTGATAAATAGGCCTTGGTTGAGCTATTTACCATCAATTATAATTTTTTCCAATATTAGAAGCATTATTCGACAAATAATAGCTAAGAGTATCTTCACAAGTCACACAGCTACATGACATATAAATCACAACAAATGCGAATTCAATAGCAGGTGACCTCTTCCATACAATAATACAAATTGTTCATTGGTTCAAATTGTTAAATTTGGCATCAACAGCTGATAGTCAGATGGGTGGAAAAAGTCACCTGATACTGAATTCGCTTTGATCACAACCTCCAGCCATCGCGAGGCGAATTGATAACAGGTGACCCTACAGTCCAGATCATTATTAGGTGTTCGAATCCTAATTGAACTGCTTTGCACCCCGACTGTCAAATCTCTTCTTTTATCTAATGCTCGCTTACATATAAAGTGAAAAGTATGAGTTTTATAAATATGTATGAGTGTATTGGTATATTAGTCAACTGTTTTTGACAGATGGGGTTTTTTAAAGCCAGACGAATTGCATGTTGTTTTTAGTATTGTTGTATTGTTGTAGCGATAAGGTCACCTAACAATAATTTGCCTTGCGGCCATCGCTTCGCACACGTAAAGTGTTATTGATCAGCTTTTAAAAGCTACAATATTCGCAGTTGCACTGAAAAGTCGTTTGTTCTTTCATTCGCTGATTAAAACAATAACGAATATTTAACAAACAGACTGTCACACAGAGTTTGTAAGTAAATGAACAGTTTTAAAAGAGAACTGAAGAGGCTTGCTTCAAGAAAACCTGATGTGTCTAAAACATGACTAACACGCATAACTAACACTGCCTTTCCTGCTTGCCTGTGCAGGCAGGGTTATTTTAGTTTATGGTTAAGAGGTGGTAACAAGCTTGCGGTGTAGAACAAAAGGCACGAAAGAAAATTCGAGGGGATTTATAACATTAAAGCATTAAATGTGTATATAAATGCAAAAAAGGCATGAATAAAAAATGCTTAATGTAAATATGTGTGACTTCGTAGGGGCTAAAAAGAAAATTGTCAATACAAGATAGTCAAAAAAGGCACAGTGTGAATAGCGACTTAGCACTTAGCCAACTATAATTGTAATTTTATATATATTTCGTAATTCTTACTAATGTATTGAGATATTTTCTATTGACATTGGGGGCTTGTAAGCTTTTAGAAATTGTAGTTAAAGTCTAAATTTTTATTAATTTTGAGACACATTAAATAATAAATGAAAACATATAATAATAAGTGTAATAATTATATGTTATTATTTTATAAAATACGTGAAGTTTTATGTTTGTTTAATTAAAAAAAATAGTTTAAAAAAACTCATGCCTATTTTCTTGACGATTTTCAAAATTAAAATGCCGATTTTTCAAAAAGTGCTGATATTTCAGCAAAATCTTCTGGCAGCCCTGGCAGTAAGTGAAAATTTCCTGTCCGTGTTTAATTTCTGAAAAAATTTTAGTTGCTAAGAATTTTAGTTGATTTTTGTTAAGAATAAGAAAAACTTTTTAAAAGTTCTGATTGTAAGTAGTGAATAACTTTTTAATATCAATTTCAAAGTATTAAGGAGATCGAATCGTTTGATAGTGTAATGCAATAAAATTTTGCAAATTGTTACAATATTTTACAAGTTACCGACGTTTTTTAGTTGCAACGAACAATGGCGGTGAAGGCTGCGCTGCCAATTCAGTTTTTCTCTGTCTCGACTTAGCCGCTAACAAATATGATATGTATATTGCTTAAGAAAAAACTGTTAAATTATAAAGAAAAGTGTACAACTCTGAAAAAAATTAATTGGTAGGGAGAAACAATTAAATATGCCGTTTGGCATCTTATTGCTTTTGCCCGAAAGTATGGTACAATCTGTATATTTATATATAATTTGCGTACGTCGCCCTTTTTTGACGTGTAGCTACTTACGTATCTACATATGTATGTATTGCATATGTACATAGATTTTGTGTTGCTTTTAACCCTTTAAATGAAAAGAAGCTCTAAGCGAGGACCAATCAGTTACATATTTACATATATGTTAAAATATGCTTACATATGTACATACTTACACATATGTGTATGTATGTACAAATAGATTTGTAAACGACAAGCTGCATTTGTTCGAAGCAGTTGTGTGTTCTAAGATAATTACAAAAGATTGGAGTACCTATATTTTTACATACATATATTAAATATAAATTATAATTCTAAGAAATATTTATTTGTTATTGATGTCAAAATAATTACTCGAAAAATCTTTTATGTTATAGCATGTCTTGTTTACTTGTACTTGTGTGTTTGATTTGAAGATTTATCAACGTGGCAGAATTGCATGAGTATTTTCGTGTATACATAAGTACATAGTACACCACCAAATTCGATAAGTGAGTTTGTTGATGTCGCATTTTTTCTCACAAAAAAAATTATCCAGGGTGCAACAAAAAGAAGTGTTTCTAGTGATAAAGTAATTCAAATTAAATATAAAGAGTATTTAATACCATTTTAATTTAATACCATTTTTTATTTATTATTCCACGTACATACATATGTATGTATGTATATAAATATGTACGCATACGTATCTACTAGTGATGTAACAAATGTTAATTTTTGATATTCGCGAATACGAATATTTGAAACGATATTCGCGTATACGAATACGAATATTATATGCAATATGAAATATTAAAAAATTGTTATTAAAAAGGACCACACTATTGTTGGCGTACTTTAAAGTTAACAAAAAGTACCCAAAATTTTAATGATCGTTATTAAATAATATATGAAAAAGATACAAAGCACAAATTTCTATAAAAAAAAATAATGTATTTGCACAAACTAAAAGTTTAATTCATTTATTTAAATTTCGTTTTTATTTAATTTCTTTGGAAAAATATTTGTATTCGTATTCGCCTGAAAATCGCCAAATATTCGACAGATCGAATACGAATATTCGTGCATCACTAGTATCTACATAAGTATGTTCTTGTCATAGGCATCACAATTTGATTTTTTTTAAATGTCAGCCTTAGTCATCAATTATTAAATAAATGCAGATACTATGTACATACATACATATGGTATAACATCAACTTTGGATAAAACTGTTCTGATGAATTCATCCAAACCAGTTTTTGATATTTTCACTGGAGCAGTAATAACACCTTCCTTTCTTGTTTATTCTATACTAGATATTTTAACCATAAAAGTAGATCCAGGCTGTTCAAGCTGGCACCAGAGTGCCGAACATCAATCGTCTTTTTATACAAATAGTATTTCAGAAGTGTATAAGCCTAATAAGGTTTTCTCTCTGTAGGCAGCTCTGAAATAGATACATACATACATATGTATGTAGGTATGAACTTGAAAAAAGAATTTGTATTTAATGGCACGCAGAAATGTACATACTAGTTTCAATTGCAAACATTTTAATTATGTATACATATCAATCATTTCCTCAAATAGCATCATGACTCAAAATATTAATTTTTGGAGTTAATGAAGCAGATTACTTCATAATGTCGTATATTATTTTGTGTGAAAAATCCACGAAAAAGCTTGTAAACTCATAAATGAGCGAGTATAATAATGCCGGCCGGTATTTATAATTTTAAGTGTATACCTAATTGCCAGTTTCAACACTCTCCTAAAATAAACAAAACACAATTGTTACTCTCATTAAGAATGAAAATACTGAAAACTAGTGAGAACAAAAGCTAGTTATAAGTTGGGAACTTCTAAAGCCCATTCATTCATTGTCTGAAAATTGAAATAATTTTGGAGGAGGAGGCAAGTTTTCAGTGCCATATATTTTGAAGAAATTATCTGAACCAGTGCCGGAGCCACGTTAGCTACATTGGTTGTAACTTTCACAAATACATACTAACAGATTTAGAAAGTTTGAAGGGTTTGCTATTTAAGAATAAAAAATGTTAACAGAATTGCTTTTGTATCTTTTATGGTTTAAGATATATGTAAATATGTAGTATGTATATATTTTACTTCAAATGAGTTTTTCATTTTTACCCTCGACTTTAATTTTTTAGCATACATATGTACATACATAATTATGCTGCAACTTGAATATACGGAGATCGGTAAAATGTACATATATCTACATATTAATAATTTGATAACTAGTATATAAATGAAAAATTTAAATTCAGAACACAAATTTCAGAAAAAACCCATTTTCATTAATTTTTAACCCCCGACTAAAAAAGGGGTGTTATAAGTTTGTAGTGTTTGTCTGTGTATTTGTCCGTGTCCAAGTACAGACCAGACGGCCGGACCCATTTGAATTTAGTTTTTCCTGTCTGAAAGGTGACTTGATCCGGAGGGTTCTTAGTTATGTTTTCAGAAAAACGGTCAAGCCGTTTAGAAGATATCACATATTTTAAATTAAAATTTTATTTTTTGTTATTTTAATGGTGTGTACATATGTATGTATATAAATGTTCATTCCGAAATTTGATCTGTATTTTTCATTTCATTTTCATTTCATTTCATTTCATTTTTTACTTATTTACCCCGCACAAAGTTTTTTAAAGGCCCATAAATTCAAAAATTATTTTGAAATTTATCATTTTCGACTTACACAATATATGACTAACAGTTAACGTGAACTTTAACTGACAGTTCTTCATACAAAAATTACCGTCAAAGTCCCTGTTAGCTTTTAATTGTATATTGTGAAAGGGCCGTTAGTAATATAAATAATGTACGTATGTACATACATATGTATCTAACAACAGAACAGCAACCAACAAAAAATGTGGATTACAACACTTTTGTGCTGATGTCCTCAAATACGATATAACGACTTTTTATGCATTATTATGAAAAACCAAAGCCTTTTTAATAATTTTGTGTTGTCACTGCTTATGATCTAGTGCGCGATATGTAAGTATTGCTTTATGTCGGTTCTTTAAAACGAGGATATTTTTTGGTTTTAAATCACCATAATGCAAAATAGCGTTTTTGGAGTTGAATTAGTTTAGTTAGTAAACCTGGCAAGTTCTTTCCTTAATGGCAAAAGCTTATAAATTTTAATGTTTAACTTTTTTGAATTCCAAAATATATGTATTATTCTTTTGGGATTTCACACATGTCTTATCTTTATGATTTAATACTTTTAATCTGGACTTAGCAGATTTTGTTTCAACATTTTTTCTTTTATTTTTGTTGTTTAGGTTTTGATGTTTTTATAATATACATATGTACATATGTATATATTATGTAGATAGCGCAACATTTAAAAAATTTTAAATCGTTACCTTTTCAGATCACGCCATTAATTAAATTATTTAAAAATAGGATTATGCAATAATGGACTTACACATTTTAATAGTAATTGCTTGCGTTTTTTTGGCTTCGCTATGCTCACTTTTGTTTATTAACAAGTTCTTACGTCGCAAAACCTTTGAGGAGATTGTGGCCGAAAAGAAAGCTTTAACCGAAAAAATTTATGGAAAAGATAAGGCTTCGCTTAAAAAACCCAAAAAACAGGCTCTGAAAAAAGAATTGAAACGTGAGAAGAAGCAGCGACAGCGTGAACACGTAACAACAACCGAACAAGAAGATTCGGATGCACATTCCGAACAAGCATCGGTTGATGGAGAGCCCCAGGTTCCTTCAAAAACTCATGTTGAATTTGAGCCCGATCCAGAAATTTTGTCGTACAATAATCAGACTATTTCTAGACGTTCTAGTAATGCAGAAAAGGAAAACATTAACAAGCAGAATAAATTGAAAAAGGATAAGAAAGTTTTGGCCAAATCAGGTATTTTAATTCATAAAAATGATCAAAATATTGTCAAGGAGGTGGCAGAAGCAGAAATTAGTGCTGTACCACCTTCTAATAATTTCGATGTAAAGATTCCTAAGGACGCTGTTGAATTGAAAAAGATTGAGAAGAAAGAAGAAAAGCTCCAACAAAATAAGAAAGATAAAGGTGCTAAAAAATCTGATAATCGCCAAACTATTGAAAAAAGTTTAAACATTGAAAACATCGCACAACCCGCCGCAGAAGTGGTTGCTGCTGCTCCTGTTGTCATTAAGGAGGTTAAACAATTGGATGAAAAGGTGCGTCAAAGTTCGCCAAAAACTAATCATCAGAAGAACAAGCAGCAAAATAAAAAACAAAAAGATTTAAAAGATGCTGTAGTTGGACTTGAAAAGCTCTCCGAATCGGATACTGTAGGTGTTTCATTTTTGATGAATTTGTTCCGTCGAGCCGAACTAAACCGCTCTGAAATACAAATTCTTATCGACTATTTGTTGAATCGCCAGCAAGATATGCCCTCTTCACACTCCGAATGGTCGGATGATATATGTCAAAAATTGAAGCGTCAGTTGGAGGAGAAAGAAAAGGCATTGTTGGAGGAACAAGAATCATCCATTGGTATTCAGGCAAAACTTCGGGAGCTGCGTAGTGAAATTAATACAGAAAGGGCCGCAATGAATAACACTATTAAGTCATATACTGAAAAAATTCAAACAAAAGATCAAGACATTGCATTATTAGAGCAGAAAATTAAAACCCTTAATGATAATTTGTCTCTTGAACGTCAACAGTTCCAAGCGAAGTTAATGCATGAAAAACAGTCCAGCTCTCAGGATCTTCTAGCTCAGTTACAAATGATGCAGAACGAAATAGCCCATAAGGATAAATGTATTGCTGAGCTCACATGTATTGTCAATGCTTCCCGACAGGCTGTTGAGGAATCTCAGCAGAAAAATGAAATCATTCAAAACCAAGTTCAACAGCTCCGCACTTTGGAACAACAGCGTGACGAATTGGAGCAAGTTTCAAACAATCGGATTTTCGAGATGGAAAAGGCCAAACAATTTGAAAGCGAACTTAATGAGACCCAAGTTGAAGTACGCAATTTGCAAAATGCTCTTGAATCAGCTAGATCAGATATCAATCAGAAGAAACTAGAACTAGATAGTTTGAAAAATGAACTGGCCTTGGTATGCAACAAAGGTATTAAGGAAAAACAACAGGAAATCGCCACTTTGCAAGCTAAGAACTCTGAATTAACGCAACAACTTCTAAATATTGCAAACCAAACGCAGGAACAATCTAAGGAGCATTCGGGCTTACAGACCACTATTGATGCTCTAAGAAAACAAATAGCTGAAAAAGAAAACCAACTGCTCGAAGCACAAACTATCAATTCTCAAATCCAACAGCAGTTTTCTTTAGTCGAAAACGCTTCTAAACAACAGGCCGCCGAACATTCTGAACTGCAAAATTTGATTGAAGCTCTCAGAAACGACATCTCAATAAAAACTCAGCAACTACAGGGTAGTGAAAAACAAGTAGAAAATCAGCAAGAACTCCAGAAAGTGATCGAGTCGCTAAAGGATAATGTACAGAAAAAAGAACAACAATTGCAGGAAAGTGCACAACACATGAAAGAGCAAGAAGAGTTACAAAAACTCATAGATTCCCTTAAGGTAGATGTTCTCAACAAGAGTCAACAACTTAAAGATGTAGAAAAAGAGACAGAAAAACTCAATCAACGTGAAAAAGACCTATTGCAAGAATTACACGAACAAAAAGAGAAAAATAATGTAAGTCATGCTTTAGACTCGGCAGTTTATCTTGCTTAACTTTTGATTTTATAATGAGAAATAATAAAGATAGGTATACAAAAGGTATATATTACTTTCTCAACTCTCTCATATAAAATCCAAAGTTGAGCAACCAAAAAAAGTCTTATATATATATTTCATTATATGAGTGTACGTCTAATATAAAAATTTTTGTATGTATAATATTTAGTTGGATAAAAAGCTTGTAATTCGACCAACTGAACAGAAATACATTGTTCAATTTATTCGCTAATAAGTATTAAACCGAAATCTTCCAGTTTTCATTGCTATTCGTTTTCTTTTTATTTCACAGTAATCTTATTTTAATTTCAATTAAAACTATCAATTCTATCCCATTTATTAGCTTTAAACTAATATCTTGTGTGTTCTAATTTAGGATTTGCGCACTAAAAACTGGAAGTTGGTTGAGGCTTTGCGAAATGCAGAATCTAAAGTTAGCAAACAAAGTCCTAATACAATTTTAGTTGTAAGTACACATGCACTTACAATTTATTTTTATGCGATTTTACAAGTAAATTCAGTTTAGATTGGAATTTTGAACAAAAAAAAAAGAACATCGATATAACTAAAAGTATAGATAGTTTTATTCTTTAAAAGACTACAGCAATTATCGCTTATAAGCAATTCTTAATTTGCACAACTTTTGGTGCAAAAAGGCGTGACATGCATCGCACATCAACTGAAAATTGCATAAATTTAAGTGCACAAAAGGGATAAATGCTCATAACCGGTGTGCATATAAGCGATAAATACTGTATATAAAAATATGTACTTCATTATAATATCAATATAGCATATTTGTATGTAATTATCTTTTCTAGCAACAAGAAAAATTGTTAGCAAACCCTTCATTAGGTGGAATAACGGAAAATGATCAAAAATTCATTAGGGATTTATTGCAACGTTTGTTCCCAGACGCATTTAAAATTTGTGCGGGGTCAGCTCTGTCAGCATCGTTTAACGAGTGGTTAGAGCAAGTTTTAACCACACAATTTAAGCAGCAGCAACAGCAGCAGCAAGCCAGTAGTAGCCATAAATCTACACAGTCCAATAACTTACAACAGCAGCCTTCCGCTCCAGAACAAAACTCCTATAATAATGCACATTCGGCTAATGGAAGTCGGAGTAGCAATTCCAGTGTGAGTAATAGTCCTGCTGGTGAGAGCACAGACCTTAAAAACAGTGAGCAACATGAATTACTCGAAGAAAATTCAACCCTGCGTATCCGAATCGACGAGCTGACCAAACTCGCACAAAAAACCGTGAGTTTAGCTTTGTTTTTTATTTCGCACTATCGATATTTCTATTTTGTACATATGTATATGAGTAAATTGAAATTTTTTATTCAAGGAAAACACACTGTCTGACCTGAGGAAACAAGCTGAAGAACAAGATGAGCATTGGCGTAATATTATGCACTCAAAGGATGAGCAAATTAGAGCGTTGCAACATTCTAATGGCCAGGACGTAAGTATTAGTTTTTCTTATTCCAAACGGTAACTATTTTTTTTACAACTTTAATAAATTCCTTCAATTCCTATTTTTAGGATATTTAATGTCTGTTCAAACCAATAAAGAGGAATACATCGTATAAAAATTTAAGCGCTAAAGTAGTATGCAATAAAAAACATTAATAATTAATAATGCAATTATGATTATATTATAATAAAATTAAACATAACCATAAAATTAAAAATCTGTTTTTTTTTTAATTCTGTCTTAATACATTTATTTCCAATAAAAATAAAATATTTTATGCTCAATTTTATGATTGACTGAATGAAGCAACTTTTTATTTTATGCTTAAGCTCATATAATCAGCAAAACGATCCTTTAAGAAAGCATAATTTTGAGCATTATGGAAACAAAACTCGTTGTTTCTGCTAATTTCCCATTGCGAAATTTCATGTTTTTACAAATAATTCAAATTTCGAATAACATCGTTAAAAAATATTGATTTGCTGTCTTATATTAATTAGTACAGATGCATATTAAATTTATTTTTTGTTCTATAGCATTATTAAGAGTTTCTAAACTATTTTAATCTTAATGTAAATAATGTAAAAAATATATATAGTTATTTCGATGGTAAAGATAAATTTTGTGTCGGTATTATCATATTAAAGGGATATTTTAATAGCTCGGCACATGATGGACGCTGTTTTGGGTTGTGTTGCAAACAATTTTTCGCCATCTGCAATTATATAAATATGTAAGTTATATTTGTATGTATGTATAAACAAAAAAGTATTTGATAATGACATGAACCAGCATTGCGGGATAATATGGTGGTAGCGGGCCATATTCAATTTTCTGCGTTGGGTTACAAATAGCTGTTATTTTGTTATAAATGTTCTTTATGTGTCCAAATGGAGTCTTTTGGTATAGCAGCAAATACAATATGCATCCAAGTGACCAGACGTCTGATTTTGTAGATATCTAATGAATAATTTTATTTTAGCATCGTTTTTGTTTTATATATAAAAATTATATACATATAATATGATTATGTACTTTAATTTTGGGTTGATTACTGCGCATTGGACTGCTGCCAGTGGAAGTGTCGGTCAGCGCTTCTGGACTTATGTAATTAAAGGTTCCTGCTTGAGAAAATTTTATTATACTCGTAGAATCAATGGCTATATTGCTTGCGATTCCAAAGTCAATTAATTTTAATCGCCCGTTAACCATTAAAAAATTAGCTGGTTTAAGATCGGAATGTATAACTCCATTTTGATGAATATAATTAACAGCTTGTAGCATTTGATAAAGAAAATTTGTGAGCACATATAAGGGCAAATTTGTAGTATAACTTTGAAGAATTTTATGTAGGTCTGAATCCCCCTTTTCCATAACTAGAAAAAGTTTAGATTCTTTCTGCAATAATTGGCTGCAACAAAATATAATCGAATAAATCTTTGCTTTTTTCTCCAAGTTTTTGAAATACATACTATTCATAGAGAGAAACTACACATACATTTCCTTGAAGTTTCTCCAACAATTTTGTTTCATTTAAGTATCCTTCCACAACAGCAGGGTCAGCTTGTAGATCGACAACCTTTTTAGACAGTCTTTTTTAATTTAATTTATTTTATAAATGTTTTTATTTATGGATCAAATGCTAGTCTATATGCTTACATTTCGCTGGCACTTGAGCCAGCTCAATAGTAGATCTTCAACCATATTTGAAAAAATTCGTTCGCTTAAATAAAAATTTAATATTTTTTAACTTTTACTTAACCACGAGCCTATATAAATATGACTTTAAAAAAGTTGTTTGTTGTGTATTAAGCACTTCTAGATAAATTTCGCCGCTCTTAGTCTTTTTTGAATATTGGTTGAAGTATACTTATGAGTTTTGCCTAAGCAGCAACGAAATGCATTCTTTTTTTAAATAAATAAAAATTCGTAAAATATAATTGGAAATATTTATAGTAAGAAACATTAAAACAACAAAAAATCCGTTATTTTATTTAATTTTAATTATATTTGAGCTTACTTTTTTCACACTTCGCGAACTTAATTATTTTATTTGTTTAGTAAGGCATTAAACTGACTCATTCAAAATTTTAGCTTACAATAGCACTATATATGTATATTTAACTCAATATAAAATATTTTAAACTTTTTAGTGCTTATTTTTAAGTTAGGTTTTGAGTTGTGACGTTGTATGAGTAAACGAGCGATAAGTACTTTCCAAAAATTTATTATTCGACATATTGGGCCTGATTGTGTTAAGTCTTATTTCAAATACGACTACGACTGTTTGGTAATAGATTAAAGAAGACTTCAAGAGTTTTTCTTTAATCTATTACAAAACAGTCCTAGTCGTATTTCAAATACGCCTTAAACAATCAGGCCCATTGTGTAGTATGAATAAAAAAAGTATTTGCTTTTTACTTAAAAATTTTTTTAAAAAACCCTTACATACATTTTAGACTTTCAAAAGCACTAATTTTTCGATATTTTATTAAAGTTCGGTTTACTAAAATGATGAGCCTGAGCTCATATATTTTTATAAAAACTATCGGCTAGGTTCTGAAAACCATTTCGTTTTGAAACCGACAAATTTAAGAAAAAAATCAACAAGAAAGCTCACTTATTGCAGCTTTTTATTTGGTTTTAAGATGCACCAAATTATCTGATAAAGAGAACACTCTGTTTTCCATTTTTGATTGCGATTTCAAAACGAAATGATTTTCAGAACCAGGCCGTATGTATTTTCATGATCATTTTTTGTAATTTTATATAAAAAAAGTGATCTTAGGCTCGTCAGTTTAACAAATTTACAAAAATTCGAGAACAAATGAACATGACGAATTTATAAAAAATAGAAAAATTACATTAGTACGCGACAAAATTTTATTTTTTAGTCGTTTCATTTTTAAAATAGATTTCCATTACGTATCTAAATATTTACATAAAAAAATATGGGGATTACCTTTAATGCACATTCTTTACCATTGTCTTTTTTTTTAGCTAAATATACAGAACTGGAACCGCCACAGCCCAGTTTTTTAATAAGTATATACCTCGCATGGTTTATATTAATAACAGTTGGTTTGTCCTTTGTTGTAATTACATTTTTTTTTCTGTCCTCTGGTAATTCCTGCACTCCTTTGCTAGCTTCAATAAAAGCACCTTCCAATGACTTCTTAGATGCTGCAGAATCACTAGCTTGTTTTTCGTTTCCATAATGTGAAGATTTATCCGCTGTTGGTGTTGCGCATTCATTCATTGTATCGCATAACGAAAGGGAAATACTATCATTTTGCATTATATGAGGTCGTGAAATTGCCATTGGCGTTTGAAACAATACTTTTTGAGTGCGAAACTCATTAACAATGGCAGATTTGGTCTTTTGTGATTGAGTCGAACATAGTTCACGGGGTCTTCTTTGTACTGAAAACGATCGTATTTGTGGTGTTGCAAATTGAATATCTGTAGTGTTATTCTTTGTATGAGATGATAATACATTTCTGTCATTGTTTTGTGAATTCTTTTGATTAATATTATCCGTACATTCTTGTTTTATATTCTGTATCTTCTCTCTGGGGGAAGTCTTAAGGTCTAGGTTGTTAAAATTTACCAATAACGAAGTATCATTAAGCGTATTATTGAAATTAGGTTTGACGGCAGACGATTCCTTGGAACTTACATCTTCTTTATCACTTTTTCCCGGACTTACTAAGAAAGAATCGTTTAGAATCGCACAATTAAGATTATCCCTATTAATTGGATCTTCGTCCTCCTCGGAGTCTGATTCTAAAGTTGGCAATTCGGCTCTTCTCTTAGGCCTAAAAAAACAAACGAAATTATATTCCACTTAAACAAAGTTACAAACTTTAATGACATGCTGCTAATTAATTCACAATTGGATGCAGTTGTTTTAGATATCTTTGGAAGGTAAATATTGGTAGGCACAAGGATATCCTGTCAACACCGATTGTGAATTGAGCAGATACAACATACAGCATTCGCAAACTATTGAAAGAATTTGATGATCCGTGATTGGTTTGTAGCAGTTCACTATTTTCTTTATTATATTCACACAATCTGAAAATAAATGTCATTAATATTAACTTGTTTGCTTTGAAAATTTAGCGCTTTACTGTTGATGCAAATCATCCCCATTGTTACTTTTGCATGGTGTGTTAAGCTCATCTTCGGAATCTAATTCCAGTTTGGGTAAGTCCCTAACGCGACGCGGATATTTTGAAGACATTTATTTATGTATATTTATCTAGATATATAATTTCTTTTGGTTTTCTATTGACCAAATATTTGTACATAAAATTGAAATTTAATTGTCAAACTCCAACGGATTGTGCTGTGAAGTTGGCTGCAGTTGCACTATTTCTAACAGGGTTATCATAAAAATTTTGTAAAATTAAGGGCATGTCCCACGATGTCGGCAGCGTCCGACTTGCCGCACACTTAATTAAGTGGCGTACACACTATAAACAAGAGACAGTCAAAAATTCATCAGTTTTGAATGATATCTTGAATATATTTGGAGATATAAAGGTGCAAGTTTGCGTCATTTCTACAATTGAAATTTTTAAATTCATTTTTACGGCAATCGACAATTTTTGGGATATGTAGAGCTCATTTCCCACGTAAACGTATTAATATTATTATTTGCATCTGTTATTATGTGTATCAATGCATATTCTCCTCGAAGAATGGGAATCAAAGCAAATTACAAAAAATTAATTATTGTCAATGAAATGACTTGCTATTTATTTTGTATTAATAAAATTTCTTTTATTAAATATATTCACTTTTATTTCTTCCTTTGTTTTTCCTCTAAAAGTCATGTTATATGAATAAAACTGATATTTTCACCTTTTATATCTACTTAAATATATACAGTAATTTAAACCACTTGTACAACTAGTGAACAATATTGTTGTGATGATTGTGGCATTTTTTAACTTTGGCATTAATAACTTTTCATGTTGAAAAAGTTTATCAGCATTAAGTTTGAATAAAAAACATATGTAATATATATATATATAATAATACATATTTTTATAAAACTTATGAATTAAACACTCTTCATCGATTTTCCCGAAAACACATTTTTGTTCCATACATCGAAGCAGAAACAAACCGACGATTTGTATAATGGTAATGATACAATTATACTTAAAGGGCTATTACACAGGCATACCAAAACTCACTCTCTAATAGCATGTATACGAGTACGTTAGACATGTATGTTGGTTTTCAAAAAATTTTGATTTTCTGATGTTTGTAGCATACCTAGTATGAAGTATGTCGTCAGCGTTCGACAGTGTAATAGCAAAACCCAAAGTATACCATCGTACATGTCTTCAGACAAGTATGCCTGTCTAATAGCCCTTTTACATATATTTGTATAATATAATTGTATCATGGATGCCGGGTTGAAAAATTGTGCCAACCACAAAAGCACTCTCTTTGGCTCTCTCACCTACAAACTTGCATGTTATGCCAGCACAATTGGTCTCGTGTGTGAAAGGGCAATGAAAGTGTGCGAAAAGTCAAACGCTGTCGACATCGCGGGACAGGTCCTAATAACTCCAAGACAAATCTAATGGTAGGTACACACTTTGCGATATGTTTATGATACCCAGGCGGAGGTCAGCCGGGCTATATTCGTGAGTCGCCCTTGTCGTGTTCTACAAACAGGCTATAAATAAAAATATTCATCTGATTTGATTTTGAATATTTTGTTGGGTACGCGTTATATCGTTAGTTGAAGTGCAGCAGCTAACGATATATCATATAAACACACATAATAGCAAAACGTCCAAAATCAGTAACATATCCCTATTTACTCAAGAAAACTAGTTTGCCAGAAAACGAGTTTAGTTTTCAATTTACACACAATTTAATGGAAAAATGAAATTTTATTTTTCTTTCAGGAGTTGAGTAAACAAGATATTTGTATGAAATTTTTACACAATATGAAATACATACATATAAGTTGTTTTTGCTTCTGTTTCTTTCTTTATACAAATGTATATTATAGAAACGTAATTAATCACCCTTATTCCAGTTGTCGCCATCGACGTCACTTTAACACAACACCAGTTGCGCAAAATTGTTCTCGAGAGCGAGTAAGCAAGCCCCAATTCTGTGGTATTGTGTTAAAGTGACGTCGATGAAGACAACTGGGGTGAATATCTGCGTAGATAAACATGCCTTTTTCCTTTGAAGAAATGTTTTTATTTAATTATATATCGAATACTTTTTACACATTTTCGTACATTCAGTTTATGGTAGGTATTTCCTACATGATTTCTTTTAATAATATTTTTAACAAAAAACAATTACATATGTACATATGTTCTATATGCATAAATACCGGAATCTTCTAGAAAACTTGGACTGCATAAGGTATTGATGCTGAGTTAATTACAATCCAAGTTTTACGAAAGATTGTACAGTAAAAAAAAAAGACTTAGCAAATAGTTTATCAATATTTTTAACATATTGTGTAAAAGATTAATTTACTTATGAACATTACTTGGGAGCGCACACACACACGCACACTCATTAATACATGATACAACTCCTATAAGCATTTAGTTGAAGTATAAATTATTTCACGATTTTCCAACAATAGATGGAATGGCATTTTTATATATTTCTGGAAAATCTGAGAATATCGTACATAACAGTGTTTCAATTTAATTTAAAAAATTAATAATTTAACTTACAATTTTTATCTGCAAATAATTTAAGAATTAATTAGAATTAATCTTTGTCACCCATTTTCACTTTTGAAGTCATGTAGATGCCTACAATCAAACCAAAGAGACCAATTGCTGAACCGAAAATCTCCACAATTAGAATTTTTACAAACAAGGCAGAATTAGCAGCATCTGCCAAAGCAGCGCCAGAACCAACAACACCCACAGCAATACCGCAGAATAAATTGACTAAGCCAACAGCTAAACCAGCACCGAACATGACATAACCAGCAGTCCAATTGTTATTCATTACTGTTTGATTGGCAAGCGCTGTCTTCATTTCAAATGACTCCAACAGACCGGACAATACAATAGCTGTAATCAAACCATAAATGGCGACAGCTTCGCAGAAAATAACAGAAATCAAATTCTTGGTCTTAATACGAGGGGCTTTAACACCTCCACCCACAATACTGGTACCAGTTGTGTGAATACCCAGCGCGGCTCCTACAACAGACAAGGCCACGGCTAAACCAATACCCAGACAAGCCCACATGTAAGGCGAAGTGGCCGCAAGGAACCAACCAACACTTACACGTTCTCCCTTTCCTGTGAAAACATGATAAAGGATGAGTACGGTGCAGACGGCAACAAAAAGCCAACCGAACGTTTTTCCAACAACAGCACGCAATTGGGTGGCCATTGAACCAGCTAAGTTCGTATAGTTTTCCGAATTGAACCTGCAAAATTTTAAGTAGTCACGATTCAAAAAGGGGTGCGGAAATATATTTTCAATTATATATATATACTTAAAATTACGTGTTTAGAAAACTTGCAGAGAAGTATTTTAGATTTTTTTCAGTGACAGGTGACTATTTAACACAAACACCACTTTTCTCTAATCACATGATCAAGTGCCAGGTATGACAAAGTTGGTAGAATTGTACCTTTTTTGGTATTATTTAAAATCGGAAAGTACAATAGTACACCAAAGACTAATTTAGTACACTTAAGGAATCTCCGCAGTTTCACTCCATATTTCTTTTCAAACGATCGCAATAGGTGTAAATTACAAGCAAATTTGTGCAAACGATTCGGTAGCCAGAACAAAGGTGATTATTTCAATAAAAATATAAAAATTTGTAATTTGAACTACAAAAATATTTAAGTACAATTAAGGTAAAAGAAGTACAATATTTACAGTTGTCGGTACAATTTTAAAATTCGCAGTGCCTTCCCTGTCAAGTGCTGCTCTCTAGCGTATGAAAAAGAAACAGTCATTTCTCTACACAAAGAAATCCAGAGTTGTACACAATGGCAGTAAATTACAAAAGGAGTTGCCAGAAGAGCAATATTGGCTGCTCACACCAAGTCCGCTTTTGGTGATTTTCTATTACATACCGTCACCTTAAATGTAAACGAACGTAACTAAACACATTTTTTACAGAAGCAAAAAACGCTTCAGAATCAATAATAAGTGTTCGTAAAAATTTTCTTCGAAATTTACTTAAAGTATGGCTACTTATATCTATTTAACCGTTTATTTCCTTTTTATATATATTTAAGCTTTTATGTTAGTTACGTTATTTGCAAAAAAATAGATGCATTCGTAATTACGTCCGTTCGAAATTCTTTAATAAAGCAGTTTAATAAAATGAACCATAATCAATCAAAAACTCGATTTCGAATTTATGTGTAGTTACGTCCGTTTGCATTTAAGGTGATGATATTCTTTGTATTAGATATACATATGGTCGGGTAGTTACTGGTTTGCTGCACAGAATACCAAGGCATATTAATTAAATGTGCCTTGACAGAATACTTTATTATTGCTCAAACCAGTAACCACCAGACGATATATACTTATATCAGTCTTATGAAATAATCGGCCCTGTTGCAAACATGAAGAAAATTCATTTAAATGAAGAAACTTTTTTGTCAAATATTTAGAGCCTGGCATTTTAAATGCTTATTTTCGATTTAAAATGTGATTTCTTTTATAAAAAACTGACTGACTGACTTTCAAACATTTCATTTAACTTAATTTCGAATGTCACCAAATCGAGTAATTTGTAGAACACAAAAGAACATTTAACAAGAATAACAAGACACAATCAGAGTAGCAAGCCGTACCGGCGCGGCTGGCGGCTAGCCAGTCAGCCGTTTTTTTTACACAAGCCGAGCCGCCGCCGAACCACTCGGCTTATACTCAGCCGTTATTTTGTCTTTTATTTTTTATAATTTTTTAAATTTCGTATTTAATATGATAGCGAGCGTCCCGGAGATAGTTGTTTTTGCTTCCACATAAAAAGAAAATGTTTATGTGAATGGTAACGTAGCTGCGACAACACTTACGTTCTCTTTTGGAGTCAGTTCTTAAATACATGGACGTTTACATTGACTTTTTTGTTTAAGTAGTCAGGCGACTTTTCGATAATTAATTGTTCAAAGCTTTTTGTTTGTTGATCCGTAGCAGTGTTTCAATAAAGTAATTAATTTTTAATTCAATCCGAAAACTTAAATAAAATTTATGTAGAAGGCAATCATGAATAAAATTCCGCGAGAAATTTTTCCCGGGGAAAAAATACAACTAATAGCAAGTAATAGGGAAATAAACTCTAATTTTAAAAATGAGAAATTTCTCGCGAAATTTTATTCATAATTGCCCTGATAATCTAGAATATGTTTCTATGATTTAACAAATAATTTACGAAGCTATTTTTTAGGATATCAATTACTGCAATATTCAAACTATTGCAAAATAAATAATGTTACAATGTGGTGATTCAACAATTCACGTATTTTTCTAAAAACAGACGGTTAAAAATTTTTTTCAAATGCTTAAACAAATCGGCGTTAAGCCGTTCAGCCGCCGCCGCCGAAAATATTTGTCTTTCAGCCGCCGCCGAAATTTTTTGCTCGGCTTGCTACTCTGGACACAATCAAGGCGAATACAGTATCAGGTGACCTTATCAGCCCAGCTGATTGTCAGCTGTTGATGCGAAATTGAGCAATTTGAACCAAAACGTCAAAATTTTCTCAGAAATCTTTTGACAGATTGGTTTTCTAGCATAGCAACCTACATGTTGTTTTTGGTGTTGTATAATTGCTGTACTGATAAGGTCACCTGATACAAGGCGAATTGATAACAGGTGACCTTAACAGTCCAGATGATTATCAGGTGTTCGAAGCCTAATTGAACTGCTTTGCACCCCGATTTTCAAAATCTCTTCTTTTATCTAATGTTTGTTTACATTTAAAGTGAAAAGTGTATGGCCGACTTCCTAAACGAAAGTTGCAATGCACAATTTAATAAAATGCGAATGCAATGCTAAGCATGTATTAAGAGCAAACTTGCGCTGCGTAGACATTTTTTTCATTTTATCAGCATTTAGGAACGTCGCTATGCAACTCATACATAAGTTTGCCTACAAAATAAAAATGATGCACGATTTTGACAACTGATACTCATTAAAATGAGTTGCCAAACGATTAGGAACATTGGACATTGCCATAAAATTTACATATACGTTTACGAAGTGTATGCATTGTAAATATGAATTGCAACTTGCGTTTAGGAAGTCAGCCTATGTGTTTTATAAATATGTATCTATGTATTGGTATATTAGTCAACTGTTTTTGACAGATGGGGTTTTTTAAAGCCAGACGAATTGCATGTTGTTTTTATTATTGTTGTAGCGATAAGGTCACCTTATATGAAATCGCCTTGACCTGATACTGATATCGCCTTGGACACAATCAGGTCTGTAAACCGATTCGTTTTTCAAAACGAGAAATAGATTAAATAAAACTTGTTGAAGCCAAGGCGGTTGAAGCGTTCTTAAATCTATTACAAAAACTTCGTAGCCGAAATACGCCATCCACGATAAGGGAGATATGAAGATCATTTTCAAATTTGTTTATAGTATTTCTCAAGTCTTCTTTCTCACTTCTTGTGCTTTTTAAGTCGATAGCTTAGAAATGATTCTCAAAATCCATCCTTTTCAAAAAAAAATCATTTTCCACCACATACCTTAGTTTTATTATTTAACGAGTGTCAAACGTTAAGGTTTTTTTTTTGATAAAGCTCGTCAATTTTCATTTCATTGCTGCTAAAACACTCACCAGTCAACGTTTTTGGTTAAGTCTACTGATAGGTTGCGCGTGATTAAAAATGTGCGATTTACATATCGCAGTAGTACCATAAGGTATTTTAATTGGCCTTTGGTATTTCAATTTAAAAAAGGGCAGACTTCCTAAACGCAAGTTGCAATGCATAATTAAAAAATTAAGTGTCCAAGTGCAACCTTGCGTCGCAGTTTTTGAATTTTATCAGGATTTAATAACGTCGCTATGCAACTAATAAATGGTTGCATTCAAAATAAAAATGATGTGGGATTTTGAAGTGTATGAATTTTAATTATGCATTGCAACTTGCGTTTAGGAAGTCGGCCAAGTTTATATTGGAGACAATACAATTGCTTGATTTGAAGCCCGTTATAGATTTGGTAAGATCATAAATTTTGGTTTTGGCAAATGGCAAGTCAAGCTTTTTGCAAAAGAACCTGTGGGTGCTAACTTATTCTTATAAAAAAACAATGCATTTGTTTACCCTCAAATTACTTTAATACAAAAAATGTAATTAACATGTCCTCTCAAAGGTAAAATATAATATTTACGCATCATCACCTTTGGTGGCACGTGTATATATAACTTGCGAGGCATGTTGCACGACCTGCTTAATCAATCCTGAAAAAGAAAACAAGCTTAGATTTGAGTATTCTTAATTGTAAAACTTTTTTATATACCTTTTTCGCGCAATTCAATTAAAGCACGCTTGGCCAACGACCCACGAATCTTTAAACGCTCAGACACCACAGATGGTGTTATTAGTTTGTACTGTGGAACTTCTTTGTACAATTTATCGTATGTAGCTTTGTCGAAGAGCACTTGATTGTTTAGTTTATCCCTAACTTTTCCTTTGGACCACTTCTTCTTTTTGGCTTTGCCGCCACCGCTTCCCTCCTTCTTTTTTTGCGTTTTTTGAGGCTGTTTGGCCGAGGATTTAGAGTCCTTCTTAGGTGGCTGAAAAAAAAATATTTATGCACAATTTTTTAAGGTTATGTTTTGTACAAGTATTTGTTTTATAAAATAATTTATTTTCGCATTACTTTAATAACTTTCTCATTATTTTCTTATCACGATAACTTCTTTATTCAAACACATTTACTCGAATTTACAACCGAATCAACAAAAAAAAAACATTTGTTCGCACAACTTACCATCTTGAATACCTCGATAGAAAAAGATGGAAGGCGGAAACTGTCAGTGCTACCAAGCAAAACATGCTATTTTTAATTAGGAAGTGTCTGTAAAACAAGGAACACTACTACACTTTTCATAAGACCGCACACCATAGCTCAATTCGATAACTTTCAAAAATTATAACGACTTTTTCATTACACTGCAACCACACGTTCAATATATCGCTTTTAATTTCATTACAAAAACTGTGTTCGAAATTCTTTGAAATGGATAGCTGTGACACAAATTGATAGTCAATTTGTTTTTATGAATGCCACCGACGAAGAAACTACTCAAATTTGTATCTTCAATATATGTGTGCTATGACCAGCTGTTCAACTTAAATATTAAATTACCATATAAATGAATAGGTGAATTTGACAGCAATCTAGCTTTCAATTTAATTGTGCTACTAAAAAATGTTGGCTGTATTGAAAATTTAATGAAATTCAAAGGCAAAAATTGCCCCCCAAAGTTACATTATTGAGTATATAATTCGTTTAACCAATGTTAGGGTTTATTGCAGCCCAGACTCGAACACCGTGGTTTTTATTGTGAACCAGTGAAAAATTCTGTGATGTCTTACACTGCAGCCACACGTCCAATAAAACATTTTCAAGCTCATCATAAATTTTGCGTGTCAAAAATCTTTGAAATTGATGGCTGAAAATGTGTACCAATCAGCTGTTAAAATTGAACATAAAATAGCCAGATAAATTCATAGCTGAAATTAAAAGCAATCTATAAACTTGTTGGCACAGTGTTGCCAGTGAAATTATACACGGCTGTGTTTCCAATTACACTACACATCTTTTTCGCAGGTTAAAATTAAAATAGGACATAAAGTAGAATTACGCACATATTATACAAGAATTTAATTATATGGCTTACACATGAGAGTAGTAATTACACACTGTCTAACTAAACACAGATTGGCAACACTGAATAACTATAATCATGAAGGAACGCTGCAAGGCATATCAAACAGGTACATGCATCAGGAAAATTGCTCATCCGCTGATTTTTTGTTTACAGGTTTATAACGAAGAATTCATTTGACAATTACTTTTGTGCCTTGTTTGATGCATAAAATTTTTTGACAATTACTTTGTAAAACTATGTGAGAAGCACAGAGTTGTCACAGTGTTTTCTCTGATGCGTGTACCTGTAGTAAATGTGCCTTGGAATGCTGCATCTGCAATTGTACTTTAGTTACCCTGTAATTGTTATTTTTATAAACAAAAGACATTTGTTTCTGACAATTATTCGTTTGTTTATACCAACAAAATACGTGTTTTTTGGTGTTGTAATTTTGTTGTAGTCGTGCATGTACCTAGTATAATTGTATCATGTACAGGCGACTGTGTAGGGATTTGTTCAAGGCGAATTGACATAAGGTGGTCTTAATTTGCAACTCTGCGTATTCGCCTTGTATATTTGTTAGTGTAAAATTTCCTGCTGTCAGAATATTTCTTAACGTTTTGATTCATTTGACAGCAGGGAAATTAAGTCAGCTGGCGAATTAAGATCACCTTATGTGAATTCGCCTTGGATTTGTTATACAATAATACGGTAGCCATAGCTGTGTAAGGAACAGAAGAACGTCAAAATAATTGTACCAAGACAAAATTAAGTTTTTTACATTCGCCGCCTACATAGCACATAGAGCAAAAACTTATATGCTGAGGTAGTGCTACCACCTTGTGTATAGTGACAACATGGAACAGCTGCTTATGTTTATTTTTTGTTAAAAAAATGATATAAGAGGTTGTTATGTTTATTTACATATTAGCTGAAAATAGTAAAATTGATAAGTATAATGTTTACAACGCAATATAATAATCTAATAATACGAAAAATTATGGCAACTATAGCAGTTGGAAAAAGCAAAATATCTACTGGACATGTAATCTTTAGCTCAAATTATTATGAAGCTTTGGGCATATCAAGGAATTCGACTCAGGGAGAAATAAAAGCAGCATATTATAGACTATCTATGTTGTATCATCCAGACAAGAACCATGGAAGCGAGACAGCAGCTATTAAATTTCGTGAAATAACGCAAGCGTATGAGGTTCTGGGTAACTTCAGATTGCGGAGGTTGTATGATAAAGGTTCGTTATTTTATACAGTTTGTTTTCAACAGTTAAAAGGAAATCTTTTTTGTATGAATTATTTGCACAAAATTTTTAGGAATCATTCATACCGCAGGCGCTCAATATGCACATAAATCTGAAGAAATTGTTAGGGATAAAGAACAAGAAGTTGAAGATGACCCATCTACCAAATTTTATAAGTCTCGCTTTACGAAGTCAAAAGTTTCTGATAGTGAAGGGCGCACGCCGATTTACGATTTCGACGAGTGGTCGAAAGCACACTACGGGAAATCCTTTGAACGACGTCAAACGGCTAAAGCAAAATATGAACGTACCCAGGCGCGGGAAAAAGATCATGCTCTTATAGCTCAGAATGAAATTTTACTATTTAGTATTGCTTTTGTTTGCATTGTTGTGTACTTGAAGTTCATGGCGGAGTCATCGTACGATAGTCCTAAAGAAAAATCAATAAAAGCAGCCGTAGAAAAAGAAACTGAAAAAGATATATAAACGCACTGAAAGAATATGTAAATAATTCATTGATGTTAATTGAAAAGAAAACAAAAGAAAGTTTTATTGTGTATTTTACTATTGCATATCAACACAAACTTTATTACAAACTAACTACCTATCGGTAATTTTTTTAAAAGCGTCCACTACGTTTGCGGCCCGTATACTTGGTATCTGGTCTGGTGTCTAAGCCTTGACGTCTTCTTCGTTCCTTTTTGGCTAAAATCCAATCACGAGATTTCTTTACTGATTTACCACGAGCATCTTTACACATTTCTCTCTTTTTAATGTAACTTATACGCCTTTCATCTTCCTCATTACCTTAAAGTTGAACATATTCATAGGAAATGTATAGAAGCAGATTGAAAATTATTTCGATATTTAAGTTTAAAGATATTTAGCTTTAATTGCGCAAAATCCCAGGAACTATTTCTCAAGATTACCAATTTTACTTAACAGTTCCCAATATTTATACATGTTTTATTTATAGCAACAATTCTATGACTAATCCGACTTTTTAATTTTACGTGGAATATAGAACATTTTTCAGTAAACTAGTAATATTCTTGAAAAAATAGTTCCCGTGCTAAGTGATAAAATAATTATAGTTTATTAAACCAGTAAGTTATGTTCGTTTTCTTTTAACTTTGAGACTCACCTAAAGCCTTTGGCATAGGTGCTGCACCACCTGTCATCAGTACCAAAAAATACTTTTTTGCTTTTGTTGAGTTAGGAAAATCTATGACAATGCCACCATAAAAACCTGCTTTCATTGCCTGCGAAGTTACCATTTCGATTTGATTAGCATTTTCAGGATAAAACTGAAAAACGGCGCGTGCGGTTCTCGTAAGGCTAGCAAATAGCGTAGAGAAAAATTTATATAAGCGCTTGTGAGGATTATGTGATGTTTTGTCTGCATTGCAAAGCCATTGTAAGGCAGAAATGGAAATAGCACCATCGAACGTACCCGGTTTAAAGGGCATGCCTTGCCCCATATCTCCAAGTAATAAGTCGCCCTGTATCTCCCTTTCTATCGCAATATCTAACATAGATTTTGATATATCTATACCTATCCATAAATGATCGTTATCTTCTAAGACGCTTCCAGAAAGGCCAGAGCCACAACCAACATCAAGTAGTAGGCATGGCTCATCTTCGATTAGATTCAGCAATTCTACCGCTCGCTCTGCCATTTCCACTTGGATTTCGATAATTCGTGTGCTAAGTACAATTACAAATCATGTTCTTTCAATATTATATACATTCATATATGGATGTGTATTTTTATTTTTACATACTTATTCGAGTACTTTTTGGCTTCATCATCGTTATAAAACTGTAATGATAACTCTTAAAAATTAATACACTTCTTAAATATTTTTCAAACACATACAATTTCTGGTGGGGCTGAATGCTCCGGTCTTCTAGCCATAATTTGTTATTTGTTAAATTTAATAAATATAGGCTACAAATATTCACGCCGCACGTGTTTTTTTTTGTACAAATAATTCTGTCAACAACAAACAACATCTGCTTATACGCGTTTACACTTGCTCAGACAAATTTCTAAAAGCCCTTTGGGAAAAGTCACGCATGTTTGCATTGACTTTTTCGTCATGCGTTTTTTGAAGCTTCTGGCACATATGTTGCTTGTACCATGTTTTTACTTATGTTTATACCAAGGAAAATTCATAACAGTGAAACACAGGATGACTAACAAAAAACTTAGATCCTTGCTCATGTTTCGTGTAAGCTTATATCAGGTTGTATATGAATCAGCCTGTGAAAAACAAGACAACCAATATAATTATTTGATTTTTCTCGACACGAAAACTTCTTGCAAGTTACAGAACACAGGTTCAGCTGACCTTAACAGTCCAGATGATTATTAGGTATTCGAAGACTATTTGAATTGCCTTAAGGCTCATTTAGCCGACTGTAATGTAAATTAACTGCAACAGTAGGAATCAGCTGATCGATATTGTTATGTGAAAAGTAATGAAAATGGTTATAGAGATGTAATGTAACGTAACCTACTTTTCATATAAAAATATCAATCAGCTGTTTCCTACGTTGCAGTTAAATTACATAACTGTCGGCTATAGACCTCAACTGTCAAAATCTCTTCTTTTACCTAATGCTTGTTTACATGAATTCGCGTTGGTTTATGCCTTGTATCTTCCATTTTTATTTTCTTTTGTATGGGTATGACAGAAGAGAGATTATAACAACAGAATATGGTTATATATTTAGTAGTCTATGATTATAACTACAAGTGCGAAAAAAGCAGATAAATGTCAGAAATCCTCACCACAAACTAAAAGTCTGCCTGTTAAAACACAATGTAAATTGCCTCTTAATATTTGATAGATAGACGTCATCATTTTATGCCAGATTTTGGCAGCCTGCGTGATTGTAATGACAACCATATGCTTTCTTACACTTTATTTTGATTGCACTTTCTAATAAAACATAATTGCAGCGAAGTACATAATTGCGTAAAATGATGTAAATTCCTTTAATTGGTGGAAAAATAAACCATGTCTTTCCTACGAAATATAGCTAAATCTAGTCGCCAATGGTAGGTTAAAGATGAATAAATAAATACTTTTACTAAATATATTATTAAAAGTTTTTTGATGGTTGGCCAACAACGAGCTCTGAAGACTACTGCTGCATTGGTGACCGAACATAGTGAAACTTCTAATGAAAATAAGGAAAAAAAGCTGTTAGTTAGTGATTCTTGTATTAAACGGTTGAGAGAAATATGTCAAGATGGGAGTTTTTTGCGAATAACTGTGGAAGGTGGGGGATGTTCGGGCTTCCAGTACAAATTCGATTTAGATAACAAATTAAACACTGATGATTTAGAGTTTGGCGAAGACAAAGCAAAAGTTGTTATAGACAACGTTTCCTTAGATTACTGTGTGGGTGCGACCGTTGACTATCATTCGGAATTAATTCGCTCAGGATTTCGAATGTTAGCAAACCCTATGGCTGAACAAGGATGTTCATGTGGCTCTTCTTTTACTATTAAATTAGATTGATTAAATTGAATTAATTAACAAATATGTATGCATATGTAAATATATTAAATATTATTTAAATTTAACAATATGAAAAAATTATGTAATTTTCTTTATATGTATGTGTAATATATTTATTTATATTATATACAATAAAGGGACCTTTCATTACATATCGGTATCGCTTCGGCTAAGCATACAATTAAGAAAGCCTTTACAATACTAACAGACATTTGAAGAGCCTTTCTTGACTATCTTACTTACTGGCAGCTAACTGTTCACTTAGACTTATAACCTGTTCAGTCAGAACACTAATTTGCTCATCATAATTAAGACGTGTTGTATTCTAGGAAATATATATATACATATATTTGTAATAAATAAGTTTCTTACGTGGGAATAATTGCTTACCAAATCCTCCTCTAATAAATGCAAGGCCTGGTTAATGCTTTCCAATTGCTCATCTTTACATTTTAGTTCATGAGTGGCATTTTCGAGACAATTTTGTAGATGATCAATTTCTGTTACAAAACTTTCAAGGCGAGATTCTGCAATTAGTTTTTCTTTTAATATATCTTCATATTTTTTCCCCAAACTATTAAACAGAAGCAATTCTTTGGTGATCGGTATTATTTGCTCTGTTTTTGAATCTCGTGAGCTGCGAATTAAAAAAAAATGTGATGCCTTGTTTGAATGAAAACAATATAAAACGATTTACCTTTTACCATCCGATGGTATGGAGGTAATACCTGCTGCTGTAGTTGTACAAGTGCAGTCAAACAACTTTGAATTTGATTCATCTTTAGATTTTGTGTGCAGGTTATCTATATAAACTTTAGTCAATTCATACTGTGAGCGCCAATGTGCTACCTCTTTCTCTAAATTGGTTATGCGACATTCTGCAGTCAACGCTTGTTGCGCACTTTGCTGTGTTTGGTTGTTATTGTGGTAAGGCGTATAGTCACTACCTGATGCGCTCAATGCGTCTTCACTACCCAACTGAAAATTATCAAAATTAATATGTAAACATAATCAATCCAAAAGCTACAAGGTTTTCAAGACGCACTATACTAGCAGCCTCAACAAGTTTAGTTTCTAGTTCTTGGTTGCGAATTTGTAATACTTCCATATCCTTTCTCAGTCGTTTTTCTAATTCAGATTGTTCTAGATTCCGCTTTTCAAGCATTTGTTCCATATTCTTAACATGCTCCGTATGCATTTGCAAGCTTCTCTCTTTGTCATCAATCTATTTTTTACGCAAAGTATTAAATATGTACTTTATATTTTCAATTGTTGCGTATTTACTTACCAAGGATGTCAATTCAGCATTTTCCATAATTTTTTTTTGCAATTCTTCAAATATTATCGAGTCTTGGAAAGTTCCGTCGCTCTCGTTTCCCATTAAATTCACTTGTTGCACAACTAATTTATCATTGTTTACCTTCTTTTTACTACTTTTTTCTTTCCTTCGTTTCTCACTTGTAGCCAGATCATCTTGTAAAGAAGCTACCCGATGCTCCAATTGTTTGTTTCGAAAGCCTAAAGAATCGATCTCCTGTTCGGCACGTCTTAGGGTGGTCTCCTTTTGTTTCAGTTGATCTCTTAGTGCTGAACTCTTGGTCTGATCTTCTAATAATGCTTTCCGTAGAACAGAAGCTTGTGCTCTTAGCTTATTTTTTAGATTGAAAACAATTTTAGAAGATAATAATGGGCGTTTATAATACGGTTTGTTATTGTTTCCAATAATCCTACCTTAGCATATTCAGTTGCTAACTTCTGATATTTGTCTTCAGGCACAAAACTCTCCATGTTACAAAAAATAAATAATAAGGAAATCAAAACATTTTATCACAGTACAACTTAAAATAGATATATGTAGGGGAAAAAATAAATTTATTCTTATTTTATTTGTGGAAAGAAAATACAACAAACTACAGTTTAATTTCTTCTTTTCTTTCCTTCTGCTTTCTTTTAGTTTTGACAAGTGGTGTTCGCAATGGTGAAACTAAAAATGATTGGCAACTCATATGTAATAAGAGGCATGGTAAACATTAAGAAATTTTTTGACAGTAACTAAAAAAGCGGTGCTATTGGAGTAAACAAAAATTAATACGATTATTTTAGTTTTATAACTTTTAATTCTATAATGTCTTGTAGCTCAGTGGATTTAAGTTCATACCGCGATCAGCATTTTAAGGTTATTTTTTATTGTAATACTAGTAGGTAAATAATTTAAGATTATATTTCAGGGATCCCGGTCTGAGCAAGAGCGCTCTCTTCGAGAATCTTGTACGTTATATGTGGGAAATTTATCATTTTACACCACCGAGGAACAAATTCATGAACTGTTTTCAAGATGTGGAGAGGTTAGACGTATAGTAATGGGACTAGATAAATATAAGAAGACTCCTTGTGGTTTTTGTTTTGTAGAATATTATCAGAGAAATGAGGCTGAAATGGCTATGAGGTTTAATATATATACATATATCTATAGATATATATTAAATCAGTAGTTAATTAATTCTTCTATTTAGGTATGTTAATGGAACACGTTTGGATGATCGACTAATTCGTGTAGACTGGGATGCTGGATTTATTGAGGGTCGACAATATGGTCGTGGCAAGACAGGCGGACAAGTACGTGATGAATATCGTACAGACTATGATGCCGGACGAGGTGGTTATGGGAAATTACTATCTCAAAAACTTGTTCCAAACACCGATAATCGGTGACCTATATACAAATAAATTTGTTTTACTAAATAAATGGTTAAATGTAGATGATAAATATATATGTATGTGCATGTCAGTTGACTTCTTCGATACCTCTTTACTCTAAAAATGTTTTTATTCTGAAGCTAGTAATTTTTTTGAATTGATGGATTTTGCTTTGTATATGGTTTAGTTTTTTCTGCTGGATTTCTTTTATCAACTTTCTGTGTTTACATACATTTAAAATTAATAACGTATTAGTTGTATAACGTTAATCGAGACTGGAAGAACACAAAGAAATTTAAGTGTTTCAAAATATCTAAAATTCTTAGCTTATAAGATCGATGAAAGTCAAACAACAAATTATTTGATGCAGCCTTTAAAATAGCTGTGCTTAACGAAAAAGAAAGTTAATATACATACGTACACATGTACATAATAGGTTGAATAGTAAAATTGATTAGTTCAACACAACCTAAAATTCGGTATTATTTTACTACGTACTAAAAATAGGATCTTTTTATCAAGTTTCTTTTATATTTTATTGTATTAATTTCAAAATTTTATGTTGAAAATTAAACGAATGATTTTGGTATTTCATTTTAAATTATTTTTTTCCAATATGGTTGGCTAAAGAACAACTTAAGCCAGTGCCGTCTGGTTCAACATTTAATTCTTTAACTTCTCCATTTTCTACTACCATCGAAAAGCGCTTAGCACGTAGTCCGCCTAAAGGAGGCAAGTCAATTGTTAAGTCTAAGGCTTTGGCAAACGAAGCCGCAGGATCAGCTAACATACGCACTTTACCACCTGCATTATGTTCCTTTCCCCAGGCAGACATAACAAAGGGGTCGTTAACAGAAACACAAACAATGTCATCCACTTTTTGATCAGATTTTAAAGTTTCAGCAGACGAAATATATCCAGGCAGATGAGTCTAAATAAAGTGGTACGTTAGATAAAGTATACAGCGTTATATAAAAAGTTAATTTCTTACCTTAGAGCATCCAGGAGTAAATGCTCCAGGAACGCCAAAAATAATAAGTTTTTTATTTGATGCCAAATCAGACGTATTTATTTTGTTTGCTGGAGAATCTTCAAACAGATCAACAGATGGAATCTTGTCTCCAACCTTAAATAATAAGTACATACAATTACTTATGCATGCATACTAAATATATGTATATACAGATGAATGTATCTATGTACGTGATTATATATGAATTTATGCATCTACATACGTATTTTAATTTAATAAGTAATAAATAATAATAAATTGTAAATGAAGACATTTGCGAATGAATTAAACCATTGACCATATTGATTAAAGTAAAATTTAAGCTTGTATCAAACTATTGGCACTATGTACCGATTTTGGTCGGCTCACTGCAATAAAGTCAAAGTAATAAGCCAAAATGGCATTATTACTCAATTAATTCTCGAATAAGTCTATATGTCTTTATTACCAACGCAGTGTGATGCATTTACGTCCTCATATTTCAATTAGTTGAGAAATAAGATACATTTACCTTATAACTTTATTTCTGTGGGCCGAAGAAAATCTGTACATTGTGCCGATAAATTGATTCATGTTGCAAGGCTGGGTTCCTAAGGCATATTTTTTGTTCGTATGAATGTAATGTATGCCATGTGCTTGGGCTGCACCAACTTTGTATTCCATCGGACTAACTCTGAATCAGATTATAATCGTTAGAACACGAACACTTGTCGTGTAGTATTAAAAGTTTGTGCGAAAACAACATGGTCAATGACTGCATTGCATGGGAACATGTAGCTAGTTCGTTTCATCTACATTGGACCACGTAGCCCATATACATATGTACATGTATGTTGATACCACCTTTTACACGCTTTCACAAACTTATACTTAGCTTTCTGCTTTGTTTATTAATATTCTATGTATGTATGTATGTTGAAAAAACGAAGTAAAATTACATAATTTTTTAAAATTATTGTTAATAAAATGTACATCAGTATCTGCCACATAGTATACACTTGTTTGTCTATCAACTATTCAACCTACCTTTATGGGAGCCATAGCACTTATTGATGATGACAATTTCCGAATTGTATAGCTCTTTAACAAGTAATTCCTTGTAATGTTGCAGGCGATTTGCATTTTCGCACCTTCTGATTACACCTCGTTCTCCGACTCAGCTTAAAAAAGCAAAAAAAATTGCGAATACAAATAAAAACAAATTAAGAA
This sequence comes from Tachina fera, assembly GCA_905220375.1. Classification (NCBI taxonomy): domain Eukaryota; kingdom Metazoa; phylum Arthropoda; class Insecta; order Diptera; family Tachinidae; genus Tachina; species Tachina fera. The sequence goes on from LR999963.1 coordinate 188,002,670, forward strand.
ATTCTAAAAGTGTTGCCAACAAAAGTGTACACATGTTTTTTTTCAATTTTATTAATTTAAAAGAAAATAAAGTCAAAGACATACTACTGTAACATCTTTTAAATGCCTCAAATTCAAAGTACGTTTTCTGCTAGGCGTTCGATATCATCTAGACTAAGATTTTTTAGTTTTTCTTCAAAATCCTCCATAAACCTTCGGGTGTACATTTCCGATTGAGTTTCATTGTAGTACTTGCGAAATGAGCGAAAAATAACATCTCGCAATCCTTGCTTCATTACGATCAAATTAAGTCTTGTGCCATCCTTAATGTTGGGATAAAATGATATATTTTCTCTATCGTTTAAAGTGCGTCCCAAAAGCAAAAGCTTCTGGGAAGAGTGTGGGATTTTTAAAATCTGCTCAATTTGCTGTTTCACTTGTAGAATGGTTGTTCCGGACGTTACCTATGATATTTTAGGGATATTTTCTTGGTAAATATAAATAGTGTAAATCTCAATATAATATACTAACTTCAAGCGTACAATCTTGTCCTTTAAGAACTTTAATTACGATTTGCATTTTAAGTTACTTCTCGAATGTTAAAAATAAAATATCATAAACATATGGTTTTAGGGTTGCCAAAGTTTTACGTTACGTTGGCAATGCAGATATGCACTATAACTATAGTATCATTCTCATAACTTGTCCATAATAACTTAACTTTTTAATAAGGAAAAATTGGGATATTTTAATATAAATTTAACTTTCTAGAGATTTTTAGTATACTCCTTGCAGAATAAAATCCAAGGCTGTCTAACAAGGAGCATATGTGTGCGTCCGCAGCTACTTTCCTAACTGTCAAACACCATATGAAAACTTTGAAAAACTTAATAGCAATATCTGTTTCCCTCTTAAAGCAAATGGTTTAACAATTTTAATGTGAAATATACTAGTTGTTATAAGTATGGTAATGCATTAATAATTTCAATAAATGTCAAAGTTGGCATTTCTTTTTTAATGTGTTGATCTAAAAGTACTTTTTACAATTATTCTTAACTCCCGTTTATGTTGTTTAAAGCTGGCAGCACCTTAACTTCAGTCATTTGGCTCATTGCAACGTTGCGGTAGTTTCACAAAGAAAAACGAGAAAAAGAGTATTTTCGCTAATTATTTTTATAAAATTACCTAATTGTTAAAATTTATACAAAAACAGTGTTCTAACATGTATATTTAAAAGGTGACACATATTTATAACACGAATTAAAACTAAGATTTTAAATATTTTGTATAATTTTCGTCTTCCATTACACTTTCTAGAGTGATTGAAAGTGTAAAAGGAAATAAAAATATTCGCAACAACCCGTATCTTTAAAGAAATTGTTAAAAATAAATAGAATAAAAAAAGCGAATTGAAGTGTGAAAATAAGATATAAGAGAAAACTTCAAAGGTTGATAAACGCGTTTATAAGTGCGTGTGTTTATTAAAACGCTGCGCGATCCCCCACCCTTGTTAAAATTTTGTTTTACACCTCATCTTACAACTAGAACATATCCCTAGTTTGGGCTTCATTACAAAAGAAAACTATATTTTAATGTTCTCAAATTTAAATCGAGGCAAAGAAAAAATTAATAAAATATTTCATCGTTTAGGGGTACGTACATATATATACTATACAATTTTATCTATTTTTGTGTACCTTTATAATTTAGTTTTGTTTTATTAATTTCTTATTAGAAAAAATAATTTTTAATTATTTTTGAAAGACTATAATCGCATATATAGATAGATATGATCTATATACATTTGCCTGTAACTATGTATGTATATGTATATGCTATAAAAACAATGCATATATGTAGAAGTATATTTACATAAATATATCTGTGTATACAATGTATACTATACATACATATGTACATACATATATGAACGTTGTAATTATAAAAGTGTATGTACAGAAAACATCATTTGTGATGATTTATTCAACTACATACATACGTACATACTAATGCAATAATATACTTGTTGCCTACTTTCGTCCGCCATTTGTTTTGATGAAAATAACTTGACTCTCTCCTAATATTTTTTACAGTGTCTTCCAATGTACTAAAAATTAAAGGAAAATACATATGTATCTAGTACTTATATTTTTATTTTTAAGGTTAAAAGTACATATGTACATACATATATTTTTGAGTTTACATCCTATTACACATATGCATGCTTACATACATATGTATGCAATGTAGATACATATTTACCTAAATAGTACCTAATTACTTAGGTTTTTAAATGAAAGTACATAAACAGTAGGTACTAAGTATATACAATGTCCAGCATAATTCAAGGTACCCCAGCTGAAATAAGCAAGTTCATAAATTTTACAAAAAAATATCTCTTTATTTGTCATCTTATTAATATTTTAATTCGTATACACAATACAAAGCAAACAAAAAAATGTATACAACAAAACAAATAAACTATGCGTTGAAATCTTAGGTAATTTCATAATTTTGCACAGCAAAACGTCGGTTGATTATTGGTTATTATACATTATTCAATAACCAACCGACGGAAAGTCTTGGTACCCTTAATATGCTATGTGAAAAAACATTTGCAAAGCTCTTTTTGGATTTTTTGTTGTTATGTATTTGTAACTGAGCTTTTAAAATACTTTTAGTAAAATGTCATTTTACTAACAAGTAGAAAAAAATACCGAGTTTTATTGATATAAAAATGTTTCGAAAGGAATTAGCTATAGAAGAAAGTAATATTGTAAATAACAAACACCAAACAGCAAAATCATATTCCGAAATGGACAACATAAATCAAAATTAATCAGTTATCCAAAAAACAATAAACCGTTTTAGAGAAAAAATAAAATAAAAATAAATAAAGAAAGAACTATGGAAGCTATAACTAAGACCGATCCATTAGAAAGTGCACCAAAGTTGGACACAGTGTTACAAGATTGACACAGTTGCCAATACATATGTATATGTACATATGTACATACGTGCAACACCTAAGAAACTCTATACTAACGAAACTCTAAATAGGTATATAAAAACAAAACAATTGAGTTTTGAGACAGTAATTTTTTCAGATTTGTCAAAAAAAATTTTTGGCTTGGATGCAAGTCCTTCAGTGCGGAAAAAAAATAAATGGAAAGCTTAGTCCCAAGAACACGCGTGAAATAGTTAGGCACGGAGGTGGTGGTGAAATTATGAATAATATAGTACATTTAAAAATAGTTAAGAGTAATCCAAAACTGAAAATTCGAAATGATTATTACTTCCAAATGGACAAATATCCTAAGTACACTGCAACTGAGGTTGAGATATGGAATGCTTAATATTCCTCATCAAAGCTTAGACTTGAACACTGAGCACGTCTGGGATCATTTAGAAGAAAAAAATACGTAGTTAACTGCTCATGGCTACATAGCTGCATGGCTACAAAAATCTCCCGATTACACAATAAAACTTGTTCATTAAATGACAGATTGGTAACATAAACTTCTTTGTTTTAAGGATTTTCGTCCTAAATACTAGGTATGAAAAAAATCTTAATAATTTACTACATCTTCGTTATTACTTTCTCGGTTTCTAATGCCATTTTCTTTTCTGAAAAAAAATGTTACACTTATTACACTTTTCAATGAAAATTCACAATAAAATGATTTTCTGATATACACGTTTTATTATTATTATTATATCATCCCTTTCCAGCTTAAATTTTTTCTTTAAACGAACGCTAAATTGTATTTTTTTTTAATAAAAAGTTAAAAAATATTACACTTTTTCCAGAAAAGAAAACGCCATAAGAGGTACCAAGACTTTTGCTGTGCAAAAATATATGGTTTCCAACGATTTCAACGCATATTTTTTTGCTTTGTTTTATTCCACATTTTTTTGTCAAATTAAATATTTATAAAACATAAATAAAGGAAATTTCATTAGAATTTTTTTTTGTGAAATTAACGATCTTGCTTATTTCAGCTGGGGTACCTTTAGTTATGTTGGACACTGTATGTACATATGTAAATATGTATGAATGCATGCATGTGTGTAATTCTTTGTAATTCTTAAGATTTAAGAGGATGAAAATTTTGAGTTTAATATTTTTCACATATTTATTGGCTCTTAATCTTGTGTAAATTTCATACATACATACATATGTACATATAAAAAGTTTGTGCACGCACCTTTAAGGAAAAGAACATTTTTATATCTTCATTAAGCTTTTGAGTTATGCCTCTGTTTGCAAAATTTTTACCCCTTATGCAAAAACGATTGGTAAATTTAAAGTTGGTATAACAAATGAATTTTCTTATGGCAAAACCGGTTTTAACGCATGCTTTAACTTTAACAATCGTTTTTGCATAAGGGGTAAAAATTTTGCAAACAGAGGCATAACTCAAAAGCTTAATGAAGATATAAAAAATAATTAATTGTATCAATTTTTAATATGATTTAAATAAAACTTTTGTGCACAAATATGAATTTTGTTTTTTAAAATTAGTAAATTCTTAAAATTTTTTTTAAAAAATGCTTATAGGTACATTAAAATGAATACTCTAAAATCGCGTCAAATGATAAGCATCAGGGCACTAGACTTTCGCATTTGATAATGGCTCCAGTGATATTTGGGACTAAGTACCAAATTTTATTTTTTTTTGCATCAGGAATTTGTACAAAAAAACTTTAAAAAAAATTAAGCCGACTTCAAAAATAAGCACTAAAAATAACAATTTAACTATTCTTAGTGGTGAGTATCAATATACTATACCATTTTGCACATGCAACGATGGAAGGCCATTTGCACAAGATTGTGAATTGGGCTATAGTAAAACAAAAACAAATACATAGACCCTTATGTATAAGGTAAAACTTCTTTCCAGTTAGCTTAACTTGCAAAATTGAAGATGATATATATAATTTGTGGTCAGAAATTTTACGTGATTTTTCTTTATAATATTTATTATTTTCTGAACTACAATTGATGGTTTCTGAATTACAATTAACTAATCTGAATTACAATTGACGCTTTCTGAATTTAAATTGACTAATCTCAAATACAATTGACCATTTCTGAATTTAAATTGACTAATCTGAATTACAATTGAGACTTTCTGAATTTAAATTGACTAATCTCAACTACAATTGACGATTTCTAAATTTAAATTGACTTATCTGAATTATGATTGACGCTCTCTGAATTACAACTGTGAAAGCTATAGTTCACAAGCTCCGAATGATGTTCTAGTTTAAAATTCGAAAAAACTTTTTTTCGACTAAAAATTACACAACATATAAGAAATTTATTATTTAACATATTGGGTGATATGAATAAAAAAAGTATTTGCTTTTTACTTAAAAATTTGTTTTAAAATCAAAAATTTTTATGTGTTTTTTGTTTTTTTTAAACAAATTTTTAAGTAAAAAGCAACTACTTTTTTATTCATACTACCCATATTGTCATAAGTTTATTTTAATTGAAATTTATTTGCTGGTGGTCGACTGAAGTCCACTATATACATGCTTAACCACCAGTAAATAAATTTTAATTAAATTGTACTTAACTGTAGCTTAGCCATTCATTAACGTTAAGGACGTTATCAAATTTTTTACCAAACTAAATTATTTTGACGATTTTCTAATAAAAATCCAAATGCCAAAAAGTTATACTTAAAATTTGGAGTTTTAGTGAATGCATTGTTAGTATTATCTTTTTAAGTCAACTTCATACAAACTACTAAGCGAATGCAATTGCAATAGATTTTCGAAATATTTTTTATTCAGATAAAATAAATATAATACATACACACACGAACTTACTTCTACAATATTAAAACTAAAACGAAATCAACATTTTCACTTCTCATTGGTCTTTTAGTTGCCTAGTTTGATTTATTGTTAATATCATCGAAATCAATTCGTTGACATTTGTTCTCTGTGTTCCATTCGAAAACAGCAGCAAAAGAGGTGCGAGGTGCAATAAACTACAAAAAAGTTAAATTTTTAGGGGCGACACCCACGAGGTATAAGCTATAGCAGAGGCTCCTTAAACCGTTATGGATAATAAGGCAGCATCAATGTTACCAACTGCACCAGCTTCTAAGTCATCAGAAGCAGTGTCCATTTCAAATAATAATAATATTAATATTAATACAAAATTAGCCGCAAGTAACGGCATAAAGGAGAATAATAGCAATAATATATCGACGGCCTTAGCAACTTCCACTTCAGTTGTGGTTACAAATACATCAGCTGGTTATGATAGCAGTGGAGTCTATTCAGGATCCACATCAACTGCATCGTCGCAAAATGCAAATAAAAGCTCTGAGGTAAGTTCATTTCCCGTTTTATGTTTCATTTCATTCCATCTTTAAACCAATTTCACTAAATCTACATATTTGTATTATAACGTTAGCTTAAATAAAATACCATGTAGCTATGTATGTACATGTATAGATATGTATATTTTTTTTAAATTTTAGAGGAAAAAAATGTTCAGAAATTTATCAAGTGATATCGTTTCAGTGTTTTGATTTTTGTTTGTTATTTTGATTATTTTTAAGGCTTGATTGAATGATGTGTTTCGAGTTGTAAAAGAATGAAGCTTTCCTCCTTTTATGAAAAATGCGAAAAAGTAATATGCACCATGATTTTTTAAATAATGTTCAATGGCATAGTCGAATATGCTAGGGCCATTTTGATATTTGCAAAAAAAATTAAAAAAAGTTTATGTACATATGTACATACATAAATAGTCATTCAAATCGTATATAATTACATACATATGTATATGTTCGTTCTAGTTGTTAACATTTGTGTGGCAGACGAAAGTAAAAAAAAAAAATCTACAATATTTTATGAATTGAACAGGCTAAAGTTCGTATCGCATTTTAAGGCAAATTACATGTGAAATTATTAATGAAAAAATAACATCAAAGTTAGTTGTAAATATTCTGACAACACAAAGTTGAACGGAACAGCCAAACACTTTTGGCTCGCTAAGTCTAATGTTGCAAATGTGGGCAGCATATTTTATATTTAATCCGTCTCTTAGTATTAAGTTTAGATGAGTAAATATTTTATTAAAACTTTCATTAATCTATATCCATAGGCCAACAAGGAAAATAAAAGAACACCTCCTCCCGTGTCACCAATAACCAAAGGATTAGACATTACTTCAACACCACTTGTGAAGAAAGAAAAACGTCAAAGCAGCTCACGTTATAATGTCTCTAAAAATTGTGAACTCACACCATTGCCTCCACTAAATGAGAGTAAGTAAATCAAAATATATTTTTAATTTTAATAATACGCAATCAAACTATATGGCTAAATTATATTCATTTATTGAATCCTTAAGTGTACATACATATATGTATAATGTATGGCTGTAATAATGTACATATGTATAACATTATCCAATGCAGTCGCCCATAGCGGCTCAAGAAAAAAGTTTTATTACATCACTCAGATTACAGATTTGCTTTATGTTGATTTCAAAATCTTTTTGTGAGCTTAGCTATAACTGTTCGGGTCTGGACCACGTTTAAAAAGACGTCTCTAATACTTTGTTGCATATTTTTTCGTATTTTCTTACAAGCCAAAAAAATAAAAAAATTAAATAAGTTACATTATTTGAAATGTCTTTCCAACCAGCGTCCAATGCTTTATTGTACTTAAGCATTCGTACAGTTATTGGGAAACATCATAAAATAAAATAATCTATAATCTGACCGGTAGTAACGAAATCTAATTTCTCATCGTAATACAAGGTAAGCCGCTCTTATGTATAATGTATACATACATGTATAATATATACATGTATAATGTATATATATTCATTAAAAACAAGATTAGGCATATTTTTGGATTGAGAAATATTTTATACAATTTACTAATTTTTTTCTTTGGACATATCAACATTGTTGTTGCGGACTGTGCCCTTAGCCACATCTGAAAACAATTTTATCCCTGGAAGGATAGACTTTGAGCATATCCTTGATGCTCTTGCTATGATAGTTGCGGGAAATAACTTTCGTCCATTATAAAGTTAGAACTACTTCTCATGTTAGATATGTATGTACATGTTTATTCGTTGGCCAATTTCTAGATATTGAATGCCTACTATTCTTAATAGGTGTTACTTTCTTTAGGAATGCGATGCTGATAGAGAAGATAGAAGGACAAGATAGGGGAAAGCTTCATTACTTTACAACTCTGCTTTTTCCACGTTTTTAAGGCAGTATTACAACGCTTCTGATTATGTGTTTAGTAGCCTTTTATTGGTAATTTTCTGCTACCGACGAAGCAGGGCTCTCTGATGTTACATTAGGATTAGTATCAGGTGAAACCGGTATAATTCAGAGACCAATGACTATGACTTAACTTTCATAGTACAGTTATGCAATTTTTACGCTATACTATTAGCGAAACGTTTGTTAAATAGAAAAAAGTCGTTATTATCAGCATAGGTTGCACATACAATTACAGTTTTTGACAGCATGACCAGTAGTTATTTACAGCAATGTTACAAAATTATTTAATTATTAAAAAAAAACTTCACGATATATGTACAGGGTGGCCCAGAAAGACCGAAGTGGTGTGAAATCCTTATAACTTTTTATTTAAGACATATTTTTTTAGTTTTTTGTTTTTTAAATACATTAAATTTATAGGGAATATTTTAAGATTAGTTATTAAAAATTATATCCCGCAAATGGTGGCCATTTTCTGCTTCGCACAAATGTGCTCTTTCCAACACATTTTCAATGACCTTTCGCAAAACTTCCGGTGTTATGTTGTTAATTTCGTCTCAAATATTGGTTTTTAATTCCTCAATAGTCCTAGGCTTATTAAGATAAACTTTCCCTTTTAAATAACTCCAAAGGAAACAGTCTGGAGCAGTTAAATCCGGGGAACGCGGAGGCCAATTAAAATTGCTTCTACGCGAAATTATTTTTTCACCAAAGATGTCGCGTAAAAGAGCCATTGTGGCCCTGGAAGTGTGCGCTGTGGGTCCATCCTGTTGGAACCATATTTGCGGATGGTTTTCCACGGTTGGCTTTACCAAATTTTCCAACATGGCCTGATATCGATCACCATTGATGGAAATGGCGACACCTCGTTCATTTTCAAAAAAATATGGGCCAATGATCCTTTCTGAAGAAACACCGCATCAAACAGTATACTTAACTGGGTGTAATTGTCGTTGATGAAGTACTCTCGGGTTTTCAATATCCCATATCCTAAAGTTTTGTTTGTTAAGGAGGCTTCGTCACTCATAACTAAGTTATGAATAATGGAAATGGAAAGAACACATTTGTGCGAAGCAGAAAATGTCCACCACTTCCGGGATATCATTTTTAATAACTAATTTAAAAATATTCCCTATAAATTTACTGCATTTAAAAAACAAAAAATTAAAAAAATATGTCTTAAATAAAAAGTTATAAGGAATTCACACCACTTCGGTCTTTCTGGGCCACCCTGTATATAGTGCCATCATATTGGACACTATTTTTGGGTCAATTGACATCCTTTTATACAAATAGTTTTCACCGAACATACCCATTACTTTTCTGAGGCTAAAGTTAGAATCCACATTTTTTGTGGAATTCTTCATCTTCTACCAGTAGATGAAATCTATTACAAATTTATTTGCTTTTATTTAAATAAACGTTTTTATTGACCATTTGCCTATTAAAAAAACATCAATGACAAAATTTAAGCTGTATTCAAATCATAAGCAGCGGTACTTAAATCTTTCCTATCGGAAATAGAGACGCAATATACATAAAACTAAATGAGCACCACTTTTTTTTCAAAAGTTAACTGTTATTTTGTGAGGAATAAATATAAGTCAAAATAACTCTTATTTTGTGAGGAATAAATAAAAAAAACTTTATTTTGTGAAGAATAAATAAAAGTCACAAAATAACTATTATTTTGTGAGGAATAAATAAAAATCAAGAAATAACGATTAAAATGTAATTTTTAAAATAAACATTATGTATAACCGTTACGGTCCCTGAAATCAATATTTATTAATTATTTTTCAGCAGTAAATAAGCATTTGTTATTGTTTAATTACTTTTCAATTAAAGTTCAATCAATATTAGCAAAGTTACTGTGTTTAGCTCTCTTTGGAAAAAATGTTGCGTCCGTAGTACAACCATTTAGAAAAAAATTAAAACTAAATTTTCATATTTCATAAATCTACAGATAAACGATTTTCTTTCGCCTTCATTTCCACATTCACAAAAAAAAATTCTGCATACATTTTCGCTGAATTATGTATATTTCTATAAGTGCGCAAAAATAACTTTTATTTTTGTCGCGCCTGTTTCTCGGTGACATTTGCTTGTATCTTTTTACTATATTATTGATATCGCCAAAATTTTTTTCTTAAATATACTACTCCTTCATTGCTTTAAAACACTTAAGATATACATATATCGGAACTTTCTATTCCTTTCTTGTTTTTTGCTTAAATAGAAGTGCACGAATGTCGCGTCCGTCGCCTGGGAATTGCCCATATGTATGTATGTATGTGTGATTAAAGTAAAGTTAAAGTTTCTTATTTTATTGTTTTCAATATAAACTTTAAAATCAACGTATTCTTTTAATGTCGTTAAAAATTATCGCTCATTTAATCAAAGAATGTAATAACTCAAAAAAATTAATTTTTCAATATGTTTTTTTGTAAATTGAAAACTTCAAACTCGTTTTCTAGCAAACTGGTTTTTTTGAGCTATGACGTTGTTTGAGTAATTATGAGCAATATTTATGTATATGTACCTACATATGTACTTACATACATATACATATGTAAATGTTTAAAAACATAGTGAATTTGTTTTTAAACAAGATTTTGAACAGTAATTTTGACTTAACTGATATTTCAAAAATATTTTTGATTCATCCTTTTTGAATTAATTAAGTGGTTAAATCAATTAACCGGAGATAAGACCTCAAACCATCGTAACATCAATGTGCTGCTATCTTAGAAGAACTATTTATGTACATATGTATGTATGTTATCATGGACGGAACGCAACAGGTTTGCGTTGAATTTCTACATTTGAAAACATTTCTCCAGTAACTACTTTTTAGTACAAAACTGTTTACAAATAATTCATTATTATTTAAGTGATCAATATTATTAATATTATCGTTTTAATTTACATATACATATGTAATTCTAGTAATACTCTAAATTTAAATTTTATACGTGAATATAGAATTGTAAACATTTTCACAATAAATGATAACTGCGCAGTTGCCAAAAATGTAAATCTCCGTGAAATTGTCAAAATGATATTGATTTTTCCATTATGACATATCTGATAGTGATGGTTGCATTCATCCGTATTCTTTTAAAGGAAAGAAAAAGTACTTTTAATAATTATAAAACAACGTTCAGTAAATTAAATATGTTGTGTATTAAATATATTTTAATATCTATTAAAATGTAAACAAATTATGCAAATAGAAAATAAATAGATTCATATAAGAGATATGAATTTTCGTTTTTAAGTTTGAAAGGTAAGAAAAAACAAGAACGACGTATCCATATTAAATACCGGTAGTGAAAAAAATCAATATTTGTGTTATTGTTGGATTGTCTATGTTGAGTAAAAAAATTATTTTTAGTGCTTATTTTTATGTTTTTCTTTCAATTTAACAAATATAAATATAACTTATATTTATTTGCTCATATTATTTATTATGTTTCAAAATAAATAAACAACTTAAGTTATGTATATTGATATGCACAAACATGTAATTTACTTATACATAAATTTTGTATAGGTATGTAAATATATTTATATACATATGTATTCAAAAATAAGTACAAACATATGTAAATATTTGATATATCTGAATTTTACGTATTTAATGTAATTTTTTGTTTTTTTTTGTAATTAATTTTATAAATTACAGTTTACACGTTTTCTGCCATAGCAAAAGTAAGATCGACAACTTAGTAGTATGTATTTAATCTATAAAAAATAACAAATTGTTACCAAAAATAAAATTAAATCATTTGTCAAAGCAAAGTCACAATATTTAATGCTGGAACCTGTTATTTTTAAGAACAAATATTTTTTTAAAAAGCCTTAAATCCCAGCAAAAAAAGTGAGGAAAAAGAAGTAGAAAAAGCACCACTTAAAATTTAGTTAAAAAACCAATGAATTTTACATTGACGTGTCATCGGAAAGAAGTGGTTTCCTTTCCTTTTGACATTTTTTAAATCAATAAAAATCACGTTTTTTGTGATATAATAATCTGAAACTTGGGTGTGAATATAATTCACTTCACAAAAGTAGTTAAAGAAGTGGTATATGGTTTGAAAAAAAGGCTAAATAATTAAATTTTTTGTTATTTTATTACCTTGTTATTTTTAAAAATAAATTTCTTTTTGATTTGAAAAACCTTAATAAAAAAACACTTTTATTTGGCTTGAGCCAAAAAAGTAATGAATTTTTTGAAAACAAAGTGATTCAAAATTCCATTTGATATGTGCTTAAAAATAACTTCTTTAACATCTAAAAATATGCATTAGCTACTTTCGAAGTAGTTTAAAAATTGTTCGTAATTAACTACAGTGAAACCTCATAACCGGACACTCACCGTCGCCGTATATAAAAAAAATTCTGATGTGATGATTTTTTTTATTAATTTTTCTGAAGTTTAGTACATACATACATATGTACATATATATGTATGTAAGTATATACAACATAAAACTGAAATCAGTTTCAAGATAGCTGAGAATAAATTTGTTGGCTCTCACCACAAATTCGTTTACATACTCAACTTAAGAATTAATCTTCGATTTGTTCTGGATGTCATTGCAGTTAGCTTTTAGTCAGTCTAAGAAAATTTAACTAAAGTTAATTATTTTTGTAGTCAACCACACATTATCCGACAGGGTACTTACATACAAATATACATACATACATTCATAAAACACAAGTACAAATATAATTGTTATACCCTTTACCAAAAAATGGTAAAAGGGTATATATACGTTTGTCATTCCGTTTGTAATTTCTACAATATTAATAAGACACACATAAAGTATATATATTCTGGATCCTTATGCATAGGGAAGACGAACAAGCGATGTCCGTCTGTCCGTCTGTCTGTACGTGAAATCGGTTTTCCCAAGCTCCCAGAAGAGCTAGAGACTTCGTTCTTGAACTGGTGTGTCAGAAATTTTCCGAAAAATTTTGCTATTGAAATTCAGCAAAATCGAGCAGACGGTTTCAGAGCTGGAAACCTCATACTCAATATTCCCATAGAAAATAACTACCGAAAACAAGTTTTCATTACTTTTTTATTAAATTAACTTATTTTATACTTCGGTATGAATAAAATTGGTATTTATAATTAAAAAAAATTTAAAAATTTAACAAAATAAAAAAACGTTTCCAGGGTTGGAAAACTTTAACTTTTTTCCTAATAATTAAACATATTTCATGTTTTAGGAAGAAGGCTATTTTCTCAGGAACGGTAAAAGCTACGGGTCTGAAATTTGGACAGTGTATGTAGAACTTTGGTCGCTACAACAACAAATATATAAAAGCTAAAAATTAAAGGGTGTTCCAAAATGAGTGACGAAAACTTTTAAAATCCCATGTAATATACATACAATTGTATTATGTATGTACATATGCATATTGACACTTGAAATTTGTAAAATTAGTGTATTTTTATATATGCTACAACAATTAACACTAAAATTAAAAAAAAAATTTAAATTAAAGGGTGGTCCATCAGTTAATGCAATTTGGACTATGTAATTTTAACAAATTGCTATATCTTGGAAACCGTAAGAGCTAAACTGTTGAAATTTTCATACCGGTAAAACTAAAAAATTATAAAATCGCCAAAAATTAAAAAAAAATCGCCAAAACGAAAAAAATCGCAAAAATAAAAAAAAAACGCTAAAATTAAAAAGAAACGTCAAAAACCGCAAATTTTGCCAAAACAAACAAAAAATGGTTATATGAACAAAAATCGCCAAAAATTAAAAAAAATCGCCTAAATGAAAAAAAAATCGCCAAAATAAAAAAATCGCCAAACGAAAATAAATCGCCAAAATTAAAAAAAACGCCAAACACTAAAAAAATTGCCTATATGAAAAAAAAAATCGCCAAAAATTAAAAAAATTGCTTATATGAAAAAAAAATCGTCCAAATCAAAAAAATCGCCATAACGAAAAAAAATCGCCAAAATTAAAAAACGCCAAAAACCGAAAAAATCGCCAAAACGAGAAAAAGTGTCAAAATGAAAAAAATTCAAACCATGACAAAAATCCGCAAAAATCGCCAAAACAAAAAAAAAATGCTTATATAAACAAAAATCGCCAAAAATGAAAAAAAATCGCCTAAATGAAAAAAAATCGCCTAAATGAAAAAAATCGCCAAAATCAAAAAAATCGCCAAAACGAAAATAAATCGCCAAAATTAAAAAAAAAACCCCAAAAATCCGAAAAAAATCACCAAAACAAAAAAATGTCTATATCAAAAAAAATCGCCAAAAATTAGAAAAATGGCTTGCATGAAAAAAAATCGGCAAAATCAAAAAAATCGCCAAAACGAAAATAAATCGCCAAAATTAAAAAAAAAACGTCAAAAACCGAAAAAAATCGCCAAAACGAGAATAAATTGCCTATATGAAAAAAAATCGCCTACATGAAAAAAAATCGCCAAAATCAAAAAAATCGCCAAAAAAAAAATAAATCGCCAAAATTAAAAAAACGCCATGAACCGAAAAAAATCGCCAAAACAAAAAAAAATTGCCTATATGAAAAAAATCACCAAAATTAAAAAAAACGCTAAACACTGAAAAAAATAGCCAAAACAAAAAAAATTGCCTATATCGCCAAAATTAAAAAAAGCCAAAAACCGAAAAAATCGCAAAACGAGAAAAAAAGTGTCAAAACTAAAAAAATTACCACAAAAAAATAAAAAAAAAATAATAAATATAAAAAATAAGAAAATCGCCTAAATGAAAAAAAAATCGTCAAAATCAAAAAAATCGGCAGAACGAAAAAATCGCCAAGATTAAAAAAAACCCAAAATTAAAAAAAACGACAAAAACCAAAAAAATTGCCAAAATAAAAAAAATTGCCTAATGAAAAAAACCGCAAAAAAAGCACCAAATTAAACAATGCCTAAAACCTAAAAATTGCACAAAAAGTATGAATTTTTTCACAAAATTAATATGTACCAACATATCTCTGTGCTTATGTATCTCTATACTACATAAACGCACTTTGGTAAAGGGTATATAAGATTCGGCACAGCCGAATATAGCACTCTTACTTGTTTTTATTTTTCGTTTCTTCCTTGCTTAATAATATCTTAGTCAAAATTTAAATATCATATTTTAATTTTCAGATTTTTCTCCCTTAACTTTAAAATTTACCCATAATAAATTAAGTATAAATAAAAGCAATTAAGTTAGATGAACAATTAAAAAAAACACAGTAATATCAATAACATTTAAAAACGTCTTGAATAAATGTGAACTGTAATGAAATGGTTCTTAATGATATGATATATGATAAAAGTACCAATGTTAACACCGAACAAGTTGAAAAAAATACAAATACAAAATCGAAAGAAAATAAAAGTGAACATAGCAAATTAAGTTCTTCGTCCATTAACAATTCTTTTAGTACTGAAGCGAAGCTTCTCAAAACCGAACCAACACGAAATTTACCTAGCCAGCCTACTAACGTGGCTAGTGGTTATTTTGGTTTAGGTATACCAAAATCGCCATCATTTCATAGTGGTCTTGATCAATTAGCCGATGATTATGCTGATATAAATGGTGTTTTATTAAAAAAACCAACGAATGAAAATACTCTGTCTGAAAAATATAATTATGAGAGCAATGATGGTGGTGGTGGTGGCATTATTGCCAGTAAATTTAAATTTACAAATATTGCAGAAATAAAAGCTAAATTATCCAATAGTTCCTTCTCAACTATAAATGTATATAATAATAAAATGCCAACATTGCAACCTCAATCACAAGAACCTAGTAGCTCAACCAATCAATCACAATCATCAAATTCATCAGGAATATCAGTGAAATCATTTTCTTCATCCATATCACAGCAACAACAGGTGAAATCATCGTCTGTTGTTGAAAATGCAAATAAATTATCATTAAATGCGATCAAATCTATCACAATGGCCACCTCTTCTTCAAATAACGGAGGTGTGGGTCCCATTGCAACAACAAACTCCATTTCCGCAACTACATCATCCATTGTCTCAACCCTGACTCAACATTTTAATGCTGCTACTTCAGCTACACAGCTCTTAACATCCGCATCATCAACGCTTGGTTCAAATAACAAGGTTTGATTTAATATTTCTACTCATCAGTTGTAGTTTAAAAACCCTTTCACATTGTATGGTTAAAAGATAATAAGACTTTAACGGCAAGTTTTGTATGAAGAACTGTCAGTTAAAGTTCACGTTAGCTCTTAACCATACATTGTGAAAAGGGACGTAAATAATTAAAATCGGAAAATTATATTTTATGTACATATGTAAATGTACATATGTATGTGTATGTATGTAAATTATAGGCCTGTCCCACGATGTCACCAGTAAACGTTCGATCGACAACTTGTATTGCAAACAACAATAACATTAGACAATTTGTTGTAGTTTTCAATATAAGTATTCGATCAAACGATTTCGGAAATGCTTGTAAAATTAATGATATATTTTATGTTTGAGTACATGCGTAAAAGTTATTTGCATATGCAAATTAATTGAAAATTTTATGAAATAAAAGAATTTTTTCTAGACTTAAAAATTCTAGTCTAACTCTGGTTTCGATGACACTGTCTGTCCTTCATTGTATAAACATTCAACAAAAAGTATTCGAGACTACTGATCGAACGAATTTTCATTTGGTATTATGACGAGCATTAGAAAAAGAATGTCTTTATTGTGAATTTCACTCAAAGTGTTTTTAAAATGTGTAACAACATTACTTAAAAATTTTTATACTAAAATACTTCATCGAAAGCTAAACTCCGTTCCATAGAAAACTCGTTGCTCAAAGAAATTTTCGATGCTCATAATATGAATTGCAACTCATAATAAAGGGCCCTAGTTGTGACGCAAAAATTGGCTCGTAGAACCCTACGAATGGTCGTGTCACTTACGTTTGTTCGTAGTATCTACTTACTTCTGTATGCTTTGGTAAATACACATTTTAGTTTTCCTTAGTTATTTTTTCAAGAATTTGTCTTGCGTTTCTCAGCGTTAACAACTTTGCTCGACATTTTCGTGGAATGTTTTCAATATAACCGCGCTCTTTTACGCGTTTAATAATGCCCTTTATCGAAACATTGATTTGCCCAAGTCCTACAGGTATAAAATGATCTTATTTTCAGATAAATTTAATTCCTCTCCTTTTGGAATGTTTTTTTAACAACAACTTGGAACCGATTATGATAAAAAAACAACTGCTATTGCAACCGAATAGAAAAAAACCACATATCCAGCCATAACCATAACCGCCTAAAAAGCTTAACCGGCACATTTTTCGAACCTCGTTTTTTTACGAAAATCGATCATTTACGATCGCAAAAAATCAATTTGGTGTCAAAAAATTAAAAATTATGTCGCTTATGCTTTTTTGGTGGTTATGGCACGATATGGCAACACAAATATTTAAAAAATAACGGAAACGTTAACAGAATCAAAATACTTTTGTGACAAAAAGAAGAAGAAATATCAACAAAAGTATAACAACTAAATTCAAAGTTGTTGTTTTTTATGTATTTTCCATTCTTTAAGCTTTGCTGCATTAGTTGCCAAATAAATAAATTTAACATGTTGCCTAAATTTCTTATTTTTAATAAATTTATTTTAGTTTTTACTTATAATTTTTGTTATTTTTAAACTACACATACTTACTAATTTATAATTATAGGTATTATAACATTATTAAGACACATGTTTTTTACAGTAAAAATTCAAAGAAAATAAAAAAAATATTTTATCCGATATATACATATGTATATGTGCATATATGTAAGACCGCAAAGGAACTCGCAAAGACAATACCCTTCTTTAGTTCGTGCAGTCGGGTAAAAAGTGTTTTGTGCAAAATTGCTAAATATAGCACAAAATATTCCAATTTGTTAACAGTGCATGGAACTAACTTAAAATCTTTAATAACGAATTATGGAACACACACAAAGCTATGTTTTCGATGAAACTTTTATTTGATTATAATGCTGGCATTTTAAGATTTTACGATTACGTACGAAATGTATTTAAATGACTACGTCTAGAGGTTAGAGCAATCGATTCTTTTGAGGTACGATTTCGGGCACTTTTTCGCTCATTCCGGGCGAATGTTGGTTTTCAAATGCTCCGTTAGGGGATTACATCACATCAATCAGTCGCCAAAACGTAAAATTATGCGTTCTGGAAGCAGCCAAAATCGGTCGCGTTGTGTGGCTCGCGGCACCGTATTGTTGAGACCACATATGGTCCAGTTAATAATCTTAAATTGCAGGGAACAAATAGTCGGTTGTTATACTGTAATAGCGCTCTGAATTGAAATTAACGGCTCTTCCAGCGTTATTTTTTAAAAAAATATGGCAAAATGACACCTCTAGAATATAATGAGCACCAAACATTCACTTTTTCCGAATGCAATGGATTTTCCACACTCACGTCTCGGTTCACCGAGCCCAACAATTTTGTTTGTTGATGTAACCACCGAGTGAGAAATGAGCTTCATCGCTGGAGAAAATTTCGTTCGAAAAATCAGCATTGAAAACCTGTTGCTCTAGCACCCAACCGGGCGTTTAATCGTAGCTTTCGATAACAAGCTGATTCGATCACGTTTTTCAGTTTGAGATTATGGCATACGATATCGAACCATATTATTACATTGTTCGATATAGAATGCCATAATATCAAACTGAACAAAGTGGTCGACTGAGCTCGTTATCGAAAGCAACGATTATATACCAGCATATGTATGTATGGTGTTGGCATGCGTATGTGTTAAGTTTTTTTTCTTCTTAATTTTGCCAGATGACATTTATAAATTTCGAATATAGTCCTCTGAACATACATATCCATATGTACATACATGCATCATGTTCATTCCGATTTTAATTGAAGAAAATAATAAAATTTATTAGTTTTGTAATTTAAGCTTGAATTATAATACTTTTAAATGTCATTTTCATTATTGTGTTCAATTTCTTTTATTTCATCTTTGTATACAATATCTTTGGGAATAATACTAACGTAGTCGTCTCCAGTTAGCGCAGCCACAGCAATTAAAAACATTCTTAATGCTACAAAAAATGTAGGCAGTAGCGTATCTAATAGTACTGCTAACGCAAGTTATACGAATAATATCAGTGGTAATAACCAAGGACAACATAATGTAGTGTCAACTACTATAACGACAGCGACAACGACAGCATCGTCCTTATCGCCGGCGGCGACAGCAAGGAATTCTTGTTCCGTCACACAGACAATTGTCAGCGGCATAAGTATTTCTCTTGGAATTGGAAATGCTTCAAACAATAGCAATATATTAAGCCGGACCATTGATTCTAACTTTACCAAAAAAAAATTACAAATTAACTCTGCTGGAGAAAAAATTTCTACTAACGTGGAATATCATAATGGAAAAGAAGATAAAAGTCCTAATAATTCAGATGATACTGGTTTAAATGGAGCGGGACCTTTTGTGACTCAAAGTTTGCAGCATATATATGGCAGTCCGGGAAGAGCAAGGGATAGAAATGTTTTCCAAACACCTACATCATCATCAGCTGCAGTACAATTGCCACTACTACGAGGTTTTTTGAAATTTAATTCATTCGTTCATTCTTTTATTGCAATTTTATTTTGTAATTTGTTAAAATTATCATTTGATAAGTTTTTTATGCATTGATCTAAACGGAATATTGTTATTATTTTAAAATATTTCCACATAAACTCTATTGATATATGTATTTCGTAATTTCGTTTGATATCGAGTGCCGTAATTTGCCTCTAGGTTAACCCCATAAGTAATTTTGTCTTGTGTGCGCTATAAATTGTATGATAAAACTCGTTAAGAATATGTGACATTTTTGTTGCTTATGCTAACTGGCATGTAGTTTTTCCTTAAAGATACTTACTTACATAAGGCTGTAGATTTTTAAATGAGTTTTTTTTTGTGTTAATCTGAAAAACATTTGACACATAGACCAAGAACATCACATTTATTGCACCAGCACAGCGTCTTCTTTAATAAATTTCACGCACGACAAGCTGATATTTTCCATAAAATCTTAATGTGCTACATAAAGAACTTTCAAGCTCTCGTTTGGTGAATGGTGGCAACTACTGCTTTTTGGCAATGTTGACAATAATAAATAGCTATTTCACGTCCAAACTTCAATTGACTTGAATTATTATTCTTACTATGAACTTATTAATGTTATTTTACCAAGTATATGCATATGTATCTTATCAATTTGAAAATTTTGCTTGTTTTTATGGAGTTATTTTTCTTAAAGATACCGAGTCGGATCAAAGTTCCGATTGTTTACTGTAGACTTGGATCGAACTCATTCAGTAGTTCGTTTTTGACACAAACACCAATAATCAAACCCATTTAAATTACAAAACGAGCTACTGAATGAGTTCGATCCAAGTCTAGGTTACTGCTATGAATCAAATCAATAGTTTACTGCTATGAATCAAATCAATAGATAAGTTTACATGATGTGAGTTATAAATAACTTCTGCTACTGCTTCTTATAAATCAGATCAAAGTTAGTAAAGTCAAAACTCAAACGTCTTATATTTTTAAAAACGACTTCACACTCATTTAAACCGTACGTGGGATACACGTTGTCCATTCTCATCATCTCTATCATCATATTCACCCTTAGCATTACCATCATTACGATCTTTCCGTCATTGTCACTACAAATTTTATCCATAAAGTCCAATGGTTCACTAAGTGTGGCATTGGCTGAAGTAATTAGCGCGTTGAACGCAAACCCGGAAGACGTGGCTTCGTGCCCGATCACCGACAAAGTCCTTAAATAACAACACCATGCATTTTTCCGATGTGTGCAGTAACGTCAATTTGTGTCATCAGTTGTTGTACAAATGCTCAAGTGATGAAGGCATAGTCACTGGTCACTGAACTATACCGCTCTGATGTTACATTAGGATTAGTACTAATGTAATATCAGAGCACACTCCTTTGTCAATATTGAGTAGCAAAATCATCGGCGCAGTAAAATGGCTCCGAGCATAAAAATAACTAAAACGTGTAAAAAGCAGAGTTGCAAAATAATGAAGCCTTCGTCTATCTCTTCTTTCACCACTTGTCCTCTTTATCACTATAACTTTCCTGAAGAAGGTAGTAGGCATTCAGCAGAGCTAAAAAAAATAGTTACTTCGCTGCAAGGCGAATTGAGAATCTATCAATATATAACAATGCTGGAGAAATGTATTCGCGTATGTGTATACGTTCGTATAAGAAACAGATTGATGATCGGCACTCTGATGCTACTTTGGTCAGCGTAGATCTCTAGTCTATCAATTATAATAATCACCCTTATTCCAGTTGTCGTCAGCGACGTCACTTTAATATAACACTAAAAAATTGCTGCTCGCGTATCCGTTTTCGAAAATAACCGACTCCTGTTGGCAGGTTTATGATATTTTCTAGACCTTAGGGATCGGAAATAGATTGTCAGTTGCGCAAAATTGTTCTCGAGAGCGAGTAAACAAGCCCCAATTTTTGGGTGTTGTGCTAAAGTGACGTCGATGACGACAACTGGAATAAGGGTGAATTTTTTTAATTAACCATTTCGTCACGTCAGATCTTTTATTCAATATTATATAAAAAAATTTTAAAAACTACGAGACAAAACATAAAAATATATCATAAAAAATAACTTAACAAAATAACATAAAGAATTATACATATTCTTCAAAAAATAACTCGACGTTCACTCCAAGTTCGCTATATTGAAAGCTTATATCACTGACTATAATCGCCCCATACATTATGTTTTAATCGAATAAATATTTTAAAAATTACATGTACATATGTATATTACCAATTTTTGTTTGTTTCGAAACAAACATAACATACCATAACTCGAAAACTAGCCATTGGATACCAAAATCTTTACCAGATTGGTGTTCAGATATGGTAGCTTTATGTTTATTAGAGAAATTTCCCGATTTTACGAGATTTTTTATGCGGGATCCCGGGAGATAATAAAAAAGAAACAATTGACTACTTTACATTTAGAAAACAGCTTTGGAATTTGTGAAAATTTATAGCGAAAAGCGGTTATTCTAACAAATTTTACATTTAAAGATATTTTGTCAAATAGATTGATGTTTTAAGGTAATTTATTGATTTTTCTAATTAATATATCATTATTCTTTTTTTCTTATAAAAACTGATGAAATTGTTTTACATGAAAAACTCAATCGTATGTACGTTTTTTTAAGAAAAAACCTACTGATCTGTTTAGAGTTAGTTAGTTTTTTAAGCTTTCTAATCAAAATTTCCCGCTTTCATGGGAAATGAAAAAAATCTAGCAGCTTTATAATAAATATCTTTTTTTTTAATTTTGGAAATTTACTGTGGGAAAACTAAAAAATTATCTTTGAAATAGCAGAATAACAAAAACGAGAACAAAGTTCGGTCTTATATTTCTGAAATTCACATCCTCCTTTTCCCCGAATAGATATGGTAACCCTGAAGTTAAGTGTTCTGTTAAAATATTTAACATTAACATAATTGAGCTTTAAATGTAACGTACTTTTTTTAATAATCTGAAAGTAGTGTGTTGTTAA
Organism: Tachina fera; assembly: GCA_905220375.1. Taxonomy (NCBI): domain Eukaryota; kingdom Metazoa; phylum Arthropoda; class Insecta; order Diptera; family Tachinidae; genus Tachina; species Tachina fera. Next base: position 188,025,565 of record LR999963.1, read on the forward strand.
AATTAGTGTCCTGCACAAGACCATTTATAAGACCTTTAAAACATGAGAGATTTTTCAAATGCTTTACTACAGCGAAATATTCTAAAACAAACACTAAAGAACACTGTTGGCAAGACAAAGAACTGAAACAAATCAAAAATCTCTCATGTCTTCTGCAGGACTTTAGTTAAAATGAGATTGGTTTTCGAATGAGGTAAACTCGAAAATATGTTATTAAAATGCAGCTTTTTGCTTGCGTTTGACCATTATAGGGGGAATAAATATGTACTATGTACATGTACCTGTTCTCTCCTTAATATCATTTTATATTTTGTTAAGTATAAACATTCATACGTAAAGATAACCCCTCTTTATGTTTTGTGTGAAACCGAGTTACATGATGAAAAGGAGATGAGTGGAGTTTTAAAATTGCAAATACACACATATGCTCTTATGCAAAAACGATTGTTAAAGTTCAAGCATGCATTAAAACCGGTTTTGCCATACAAAATTCGTTTGTTAAACCAATGTTAAGTTTACCAATTGTTTTAGCATAAGGGGGATATGTACTAGCTTTTACCCGCGGCTCCGCTTGCATTGATCTGATATTTTGTAATCTAAACTTAAAATTTATGAATGTTTTGTTATTAGTTACTCACTGATAATGTTAAAAAAACAGTAAAAATCGAAAAAAAAGCGATAAAAAATTAAGGGAAAAAACAGAATAAAAACCGATTTTTAACTTGGTTAAACAATCAAACCCGAAACTAAAATTGCCCTAACCAGCCCAAAAATGTGTTTTTCGGGAAAAATCCGAACCAAATGTAAAATAAAAACGGTTCCAAACCGCATAAAAAATAAGGTATGTTTGACGCTGGTAATGTGGCTTTCCATTGGTGAAAGACTTTTCCAAATCGATTTAGCGGTTTGGGCGTGAAAACAAATAAACTAACTTTCACAATTATAATATTAGTAAGGATAAGGATGTTAGAAAACTAAAATACATTAGAGCGGTTTCCCTTGGAATAAAATGTCATATGTACATAAACATATTTAGTTGAGATCGGTTATTATTTATCGGTTATTTATTATTATAATTTTGTATATTTTATCCATACTTTTACTTACTTAACAAACTTAACTGAATACATGTAACGTTTTTTTCTCATAACTTTATAATAAATAATTATTTAATTTATACATATCGCTACTGCAAAATAAATCGTTTTTCATATTATTATATGTAAATACATATGTACATATCTATGTATGTATATTCAAACTGCATACAAACAAGCATACAAACTTCCAAATCACAAAAATTTTATCGTCCTTTTATCCTTTACTCAAACAACATCATAACTCAAAAAATTTAATTTTTGAGTTAATCATGCATAATTATTCTTCATATTGTGTAAAAATTTCATACAAATATCTTGTTTACTCAACTGATAGCAAAAGAAAATTTGCTTTTTCTATTAAATTGTGCGTAAATTGAAAACTTTAAACTTGTTTTCTTGCAAACTAGTTTTTTATTTGTTTGAGTAATTGAGCGAAATGTATTTGTTAGTATGTACAAATAATGAGGCCTGTCACAGAAACCAAGTTCTATCGAAATGATTTCAATTTCGTAATTAGGTTCTTCAGAAAACGAAAAACGAAGAATTTGCTCGCAATCACTTTGAATATAATTAATCGGAATTTTAATTTTCTGTATGTGAAAGTACAAAAATCTGTTGAAAACAACTTCATTTCAACAAAGAAAAATTAAAAAAAATTTGTTTGGATTACTTAACTTTTTCCGTATATACGAGTACAAAAAATCTCTTCTCTCAAGAGGTGAGCCCAATGTACGATAACTATGACGAATTATTCTATATTATTAACTAAAAAGCCAGTTTTGAGATACATATGTTTATGTTGCAAGAAAGAAAGGATATGTATACATAAGTATGTTTAAACATATAAGTATTAATAAATTAAATAATCGTGATACAAAGTGGTCACAATAGAAAAAAAAACGTTATTTACAATCAATGTCGTTTGTTAATTTAATTTTGTAAATGATAGTAAAACCAATTATAACGTTATAATTTTATTAATACAGAAACTCCATCTAATGAACGCGAGGAACTCTTTGTGGAGAAAATAAGACAATGTTGCACACTCTTTGATTTTTCCGAGCCATTAAGCGACCTAAAATGGAAGGAAGTGAAAAGAGCTGCTCTACATGAAATGGTTGAATATTTGTCCAATCAAAATAATGTTATTACAGAAGCCATTTATCCGGAAGCAATAAATATGGTATGTAAATATACATATGTACATACTCGTACATATGTACATATCTTTACCATAATATAGAAATTCTCTAACTCATTATTTTCTTGTAATCGAGTTTTTTTTATATATTTCGATAGAAGAATATCTAATGTGTCGAAAAATGCAAAAATCTCAAAAAAATAATTAGGGTATTTCTATATTAAGGTGGCGATATGCAGCTTTCTTGTTTTCCTAATGATTATTATTATTTTCGTTTAAGTTTGCTGTAAATTTGTTTCGAACTTTGCCTCCTTCCTCAAATCCTAATGGTGCTGAATTTGATCCTGAAGAAGATGAACCTACTTTGGAGTCTTCATGGCCGCACTTGCAATTTGTTTATGAATTGTTTTTGCGCTTTCTAGAATCGCCAGATTTTCAAGCAAACATTGCCAAACGTTATATAGATCATCAGTTTGTTTTGCAATTGTTGGATTTATTTGATTCAGAGGATCCACGCGAACGTGATTTCTTAAAGACTGTTTTACATCGTATATATGGAAAATTTTTAGGGTTGAGAGCTTTTATACGTAAACAAATTAACAATGTGTTTTACAGGTAAGTTCTACATAGTTTATTCTTTTTTGTATTTTAGTTTTGTAAGCTTTTACGATAGACATACATACATATCGCACTTAATCAACAAGAGGGTATTAACTCAAAATTTCTAAAATTTCACTTTGTGCAAGAAATCAACTAAGAACATCAATATCTATCTACTGTAAAAATTTCAACCTATTCCGATTACTTTATCATCTCGAAAACCACATTTGAGACCATACTTATTTGTGACAGTCTAGTGACTACCTTTATATTATTGTTTTGAGTTCAAAATTTTGTGGTTGAAGTCTACTGATGGTTTGGTTCAAGCGCCAATGGAGTGCGTATATAGACATGCGAAACCACCAGCAAATAAATTTCAGTTATTGTATGTTAATACAAAAGTTTACATAGAAATGAAATGATTTGAACCTTTATTCAAGTTAAAAACAATCAAATTGTTTTAATTTAAATTTTGTTGTATTTTGAGTTTATACTTGCTTAATTCACAAAACCTCTTGTATCTCTGTATCGATTGTATTATAACATTAAATACAAGAGTGTAACATTTTTTGTATGAAATTTTCATATAAAAATGAAATACACTATTACACTTTTATTTCATATGTTTTTAAAATGTTGCATTCAGAGAGAGGATCTCTGAGAGAATTTGTATCTAGCTTTTTCTTCTTTTTTCATTAAAAATACAAAATATATTATTAATACACTACACAGAGGGTGTTCACAGTTAAAAAACGAAAAGTGTATTTGATACACAAATACACGATTCAAATTGTTGTGAATTAAGCAACCGTGTTGTGTTGTTGATAAAATTTGTTTTATTTGGTGATTTTAATCCGAAATGTGATAAAAATGCTCACATTTTTTTTTGAATTGTGACTCTTTTCAAAACATAGATATTTTCCCCCAATAATTGCAAGATTTTAAAACAAAAACAATGTAAATATATTTTGAAATGGAATTTGCTTACTGTTATGGATTCGGATTTTCAAATTCTCTTAAAATGTAACTACAAACAGTTTTTCGTCTCTAGTGAACATTTTAAAATTTTGAGTTAATGCCCTCTTGTTGATCGAGTGCGATATGCTTGCAATTAATGTAAATTTAATATGCAATAATGTTCAAAGATGTTGTTTAATTTTTTTAAAAAGAAATTGGTAAATACTTATTTTCCGGGTATGTAGAACAATTCCTTCTACCGGGATCAACGATTTTCTTCTCGGACTTCTCGTCATTAAAGATTATATTCGCGCTAGGCAGCAAATCTTACTTAAATTTTATATCAATTATGAAAGAAAACTTTCGCTCACTAGGCTTTTTTGTACAACTTTTTGAATTAAACAAAAATCCGAAAAGCTAGATTTTTCACATGAACTCTATACCCATTTTGTGGTATTATTATTTTAACAACACTTGGGGGTTATTATGTAATTCGATTCGAAACGGAAACTGTTCGAATTTGTATCTTATCAACATTACAATTCGAACAGTTTCCGTTTCGAATCGAATTACATAATAAACGCCCTGTATATTTAAAAAATTTCCTAAAAATGTCTTGTACACATATCGATACATTCACACCTTGAGAGCAGAAATTGTTTATTAGGCCAATAATGAATAAAATTCCGCGAAAAATTTTTCCCGGAACAAATCCAATTAATAGGAGGCAATAGGGAAAACAATAATCCTAATTGGAAAAGGGAAAATTTTCACGCAAAGCTTTATTCATGATAACCCTGTATATCTTTATTGAGTTGCAAATACATATGTATGTAATATGTATATTTGAAAACTTTAAACTTATTTTCTGCAAAACTAGTTTTCTTAATGCGTAATTTCATTTGGAATAAGAACTTAAATGTTGTATTTAATTGATATCGCCACTTATGTACTCGTACATATCTACTAGTGATGTAACGAATGTCAATTTTTGATATTCGCGAATACGAATACTAATATTTCAAACGATATTCGCGAATACGAATATGAATACGAATATTTGAAAAGATATTCGCGAATACGAATACGAATATTATATGCAATATGAAATTTTAAAAAAATTTTATGAAAAAGGACTTCACACTCTTGTTGGCGTACTTTAAAGTTAATAAAAAGTACCCAAAATTTTAATGATCGTCATTGAATAATATTGGAAAATGATACAAAGCACAAAATTTCTTTAAAAAATTAATGTCTTCCCAGCTAAAAAAATATGTATGGAGCATATATGATATCACATATATGGTTCGGATCCGAAAAATGAGGGTATATGGGCATATATGATTATATATATTCATACATTTTCATACATGTATGAGTAAATTCCCTCCACAGTATGCAAAGTTCATACTCATACACTCTTGATTCACAAAAGCGCACTGCTGTGCAATAAATTAAATTACTAAAATTAAATTTTTTAGACTTGAGAGAGAGGTTGTATTTAAAGAAACATTTGTTTGGACAAATAATTCAAAACGAACTAAAAGTCATTTCATTCATCAAAAGGTGAATCAATTATTTAAAAAACACATAAATCATATTCGTACATAACATTTATCTTAAGAAATCAGATTAAAAACTAAGGCAATTAATTATAAAAGACAAAATAATCCGTCTAACAATAGTTTTCGATACAGTAATATGAACTTTGTTTCTTATCTAGAGAATTTTGTTATTTTCTATAAAATTAATGACTGGATTATCCTTTTGATTATTTGATATATTAAATAGGGCCACAATGTATAAAATCATACAAGAAAAAGTTTTTCTTTTTTAAACGTTGAGGGTATGCATATGTATAAACTTTGATGTATTTTCTAATGGATTTCCAATCCAGCAGTGATATAGTTCCAAGCTTTTTTGATTGCAAACCCGATCTTATGTGAGATATCATGTATGTATACATTCTTATATGGCTTCATATATAAAATCTTATATTTATATATGGATCCACATATGAAGAGCTTCATAATTAAATTTTCATATATGAGCTCATATATTATAATACATTTCATATATTAGTCCATATATTAGTTCATATATAATAGTTTTGCCATATATAATCCCATATATTTCCATACATGAATTCATACATATTCATATATAGTTATATACATTCATATATTAAAAATATATGGACCATATATAATTTTTTTAGCTGGGTTTGTACAAATTTTTAGTCATTTATTTAAATTTCGTTTATCATTTATGGATTTATTTATTTAATTTCTTTTGAAAAATATTCGTATTCGCATCCGCTTGAATTTGGCGTTTGTTATTGTGGATGTTGTACTCTCGTCGGTGTGAAAGCACAAAAAGCTCTTGGTAAAAGTTTGCAAATTGTGCATATGGCTTGGACGTAGCTTGGTTTAAATAGTTAATTGCTATGTATTTTGAGAAAATTTCGAAATAGTATTTAAAACATTTTTTAATAAATATGCAAACTTAATTGATGTAATTCATAACTTTTAATTTAATTGGTATTTTATAAAATAGATTTATCTATGAAACGGAGCATCATAATGGTATCGCCGAATTGTTGGAAATTTTGGGTAGCATAATAAATGGATTTGCTTTGCCTCTTAAAGAAGAGCATAAACAGTTTTTGCTTAAAGTCTTGTTGCCGCTGCATAAGGCAAAAAGTCTTTCTGTTTATCATCCACAATTGACATATTGTGTTGTGCAATTCCTAGAAAAGGATCCTAGCTTGGCTGAACCCGTGATAAAGTATGTAAACATCATATATTATTAATAGATTTTGCTAATACATATGTATATACTAATTATTGCACAATTTAAGGAGTCTATTAAAATTTTGGCCAAAAACCCATAGTCCGAAAGAGGTAATGTTCTTGAACGAGCTTGAGGAATTATTGGATGTTATAGAACCAGCAGAATTTCAGAAAGTAATGGTACCGTTGTTTCGTCAAATTGCGAAGTGTGTATCGTCACCACACTTTCAAGTGGCCGAACGCGCTCTATATTATTGGAATAACGAGTATATAATGTCATTGATATCAGACAATTCCCAAGTCATTCTACCGATTATGTTTCCTGCCCTAAATCGTAACTCGAAAACTCATTGGAATAAAACTATACACGGTCTCATATATAATGCATTGAAATTATTTATGGAAATGAATCAACGGCTTTTTGACGAATGCAGCAAAAATTATCGACAGGAAAAACAATTGTAATTTTCCTTTTTGTTATGTTTACAACTGTATGTTTGTACGTCATTACTTATTTTATATTTAAGGGAACGCGAGAAGTTTGTCCAGCGTGAAGGCCTCTGGCAGCAGGTTGAAAACATGGCTAAAACAAATCCAGAATGGTCGAAAATTGTTGGCCAAATGGATAGCTTAAGTATTTGTAGTAGTCAGAATGAGTTTGATCAAGACAGTGACAATTGCGATTTAACTTATGATAAAATGGTTTATGACGACAGAAAACAACAGCAGCAACAACAATCATCACAGCTTCACAATTCTGTCCAGGATAACCGAGAGGTATGTTAAATTGTATAAAATAATACATATGCTAATGTTATATGAAATATTTTATTGTTATGTGTACATATGTACTCCTACATATAGTATATGTCGTCTCATACATAAATAATACAAGTATACAGTATGTACATATTTGCATTAACACAAAAAAGCTGTAATTAATAGATGAATTTTATTTAACTTTTATGTTCCTTAACATAAGTATGCATATTTTCAAACATTTCCACGTCACTATCCTAACACTTGCATAATTTGTATCGTTTTACTTATGCATATAGACTTTTAAATTCTAACGTATGAAATGTAGCAAGAGAAAACTACTAACCAAACATATATGCATACATACCAGAGCTGCCCACAGAGAGAGAACCGAGATAAGTGTATAAACGAATGTGTATTCATTTGTATAAAAAGCCGATTGATGTTCGGCACTCTGGCGCTTCTCTGGGCAGCTACGATACATACATAAATATATCTATGTACTCAAGCAGTAAGAAAGTGCTAATGCATAATCACAATGATGTGTGTAGAATTAATTTTAAATTAAATATTCTATATGTTCTGGTTGGTTATAAATGGCTGTTTAAAAAACAGAATTCTCTGCAATATTTGCAATATTGTTTTTTTTTACTAATTATTATTAGGCATTTATGAACTCACGATTGGTAATAATTTTGTCATGCGGTTCTTATCGGTTGTCCTATGGTAATTACATATTTATAAAGTAATAGTTATTATTATTATTATAGAGGAAATCATCTTAGTTCAGTTAGATCTACATGCATCTAGTTTAAATTATTTTAATAAACCTCTTTTTACATTTGTAACAACACAGATACGGCTACGATCAATTCAAATGATATTTACAAACAAAAAGGTAATTTCTTCATCCATCTGGGCGATGGTCTTTTCCAAATGTTTTTCTTGTAAGGAGAGGCAAATGACCTTAACCATGTACATACATATATGTATATGTATGTATGTATATACGTATTTATGTACATGTGTATATACATATGTAGGTATGTACACACAAAAAAGTAATATGAATGATTTTGTAATATTAATTAAAATAATTGTAGTATAAATTAAAAAATTAATTAAATTTTCACCTATAAACAATTTGATAATATCAATTAAGTTTTTCCAGTCATATTAATTAATACAATTAAAAATTGAATTAATATAATTAAATTCTCAATTGAAAATATTAATTTGGTGAACACTTTTTTCTGTGCATGTACATACTTACTTTAATATGTTGGTCAATGAAAACTATATTAAAGACCTTTGCTCTTAGCAAGTTAAAGCATGCGTTAAAACCAGGTTTGCCATACAAAATTCGTTTGTTAAACCAACTTTAAATTTACCAATTCTTTTTGCATAAGGGGTCTTATCGATAATTGCCGAAGTGACTAAGGCCGGGTTTACATCTGTGTGCCAAATGCGTAACCAACTAATTACTAATGAAAAACTGTTTGACTCAGACATTTATTTATTAAGTTAAACAGTTTAATAAATATTTTATAGAATCCAAAATGATTGCAAACTATTTAAATCAATAAATACATGTCTGAATTAAACAGTTTTTCATTAGTAATTAGTTGGTTACGTTTTTCTGGGCAAATGACACACAAGAAATGCCAGATGTACACTCAGCCTAATTCTTTTAGTGGTCATTCGCAACTTAAAATTTTTCAGAACCACTTTATTTTAAGTGCACTACTACGAATTACAGAAAACCTTCAGTTTTATGTCATCTCCGAAAATTTTTAATTTTGTAGTTGTTCAGTATTTTAGCAATCGAAGTTAGCTTTAGCTAAATTTTTTAGATTTCGAATGGGTTATCTCCCTATATCTCTTTTTTCATGACAGAAGGTCATACATTAGTGCATAGTTTGTCGTGAACATTCGTGAATAATTTTTCCCTTGAAATGTTTTCTCTTATTTGATTCCCCTTATCGACGAATAATCATCCCTATCGTGAACAGTTTTTCGCTTGAAATATTTTCCCTTTTCTACAAACTGCAATCGTGATTTTGCATTTTTCTAAAAATGTGTTCCCTGTTTTTATTCCTTTATGGAGAATAATAATTTTTATGGAGATTTTTTCAATTTTCTTTTGATTTTGTTCACTTTATTTTTGCAGGCGAACTGACTTAATATATCGCGTAATTTAAATATTATACTTCCAATTATATATTAAAAGTTATAAATAATTTATGTTAGGATGATAACAGTAAATAATGTCCACGATTAATAACAATAATTCCCTGCAACACCTTTTTTCATAACAGAACAAAAATTCCACTCGTTATTCGCGATATTTGTGATTATGATTTTTGTTCGCAACGTAACAACACACAATGAAAAATATCGGAAATGACAAGCATCGCTAAATGGTGAACACTATTGCGATATCACATAATGCCATATAATGTGTAAGCCTTAAAATATACGAGTATTATCAAAATTACCTTTTTAAAGAACCATCGATCGAAGTGCGTATCTGCGTAATCAATTACTAAATATTTTGTGTGTGTACATATGTCAATATATAATTGTATACATATATATGTATTAGATATATGTTTTAATTTTCTAACAAAAATATTTGATACTTGGTGTAAATTTCAATTCTCAGAAATCGCCCCGCAATAAGGACAAACCATTGCTAAGACGAAAATCTGATTTGCCAGTTGACAGCGGCACAGTGCATGCCCTTATTGACCACAAAAGACATGATGAATATTTAAAAACACCGCCAGATGCGAACTTGTGTTAAAAAAGCACTGCTTGTGTCACAAAAAACATTTAAGTAAATCAGTTATAAACTAATACATACATATGCATATGAAATACACATGTATGTATATGCATCATTTAATACACTTGCGTAATTACACAAACAACACGCAATCCTATAGCAGCACAACGCGGGCGTTATATTCATGATTTGGATTTTAATCCACGAAAGATGAAGATAAATAACATAATAAGGCACCGAGATGTTTGTTAAAATAGATTTTCAGACATATTTTCAATAACCCAAAATGTTAATATGTAATTTAAAATGTTTAAATGAATACAATTTTTTATATACACGTACACATGCATACATACATACATATGTGATGGAAATCTAATGATTTCAAAACGACTCAGTTTGAAAAGGTGTGATGAATTTGAAATAATTTCATGAATTATTTTTGAGCCAAGCAAGTTATTGAATTTCGAAAAGCCTACCTACCAATTGTTAAAATACAAAATACATATACAATAAATTTTAATAGAAATTTTAATAAAATTTTTTAAAATATTTTTAAATATACATATTTATAAAATATACTTGTATGTATATACATACATACATACATAAATAGAACATCACGCCTTTTTTTCATTTTTAAAATTGATTCGATTCGTTTTAAAACCCGATTTCCATGACATGTCTGATAATTATTAATTTTATATTATAAATACATATATTTACTATATACATATGTATGTAGATTATTTTTTATGAAAACAATTTTTATTTGTGCAAGTGTATTAATACCAAGCCTGCCTTATCATTACAACCAACATACATACATACATACAAATTTGCTGTAGGATTATTTTTATTTATATAAGATTTTATTAGACTTGTATCGAACTCTTTCAGTAGCTCGTTTTTGACACAAACCAATGATCAAACCCGTGTTTGTGTCAAAAACGAGCTACTGAAAGAGTTCGATACAAGTCTAGATTTTATGTTATTTTATATGGAGTTTGACGGATGGGATACAGTCAGCTGACGATTATCATCGCTGATAATGTCACTTGGTATTAATATACTTTGATACAGTTTTTAGTTTTTAGTTTTTCGTTTTAAATGGCTCATAAGTATAAATATATGGCCAGACTGAGTAAGTGTTTGACAAAATAATCGCAATAACTAGCGGGTTTCACTCTTTGGGTTAAGCTTACTACAATATACGAGTACTATATTATATTTACTACGACTTTTTCGTCACAAAGGACGAATATCTTTATATGTACGAGTATAACAAACCAATAAATCCGCTTTTTGTTTTTTTTCTTGGTCAATTCCATGCTATTAAATCCCATTAAATCGTAACTACAAGGTTCCATCCATTACTTATGAATTGTGTATAGGGGTTTAATTGATACTATGAATATGTGAATTATTTTTCGTTGCATTAAAAACGATTTCGATTTTTGAGAGGTTAACCAGACTTTGTATTAAAAAAAATTATAGAATTATTGCGATTTAATGCGATACTTTCAAGGGTACAACAGTTTGTTACGAATTATTGTTATTTTCGATTTAACGGGGTACAAATTATCAGGATTCAACTGCACTTACAACAAATCTCACTTTTTGTTAGAAATTTTTCTGATTTTATTTTTAATTGTACTTTAAATATTTTTATTTTTTATTAAAACAGTATAACATTGTGAAATCAAACCAAATAGTTTTGGGTGCAAAACGATCAGCTGGTTTTGTCTGTTAAATTCAACAAAGGCGTACTTGCAGGTTTGTTGTGTTTTTTCTTCTGTGGACTTCGAATGCAATATAAAACACATACAAACTCGAACAAATTTTCTTTCGAATAGAATTAGTCTTCGTCCAGACTTTGAATTTCTGTTGCGGCAATTCTTGAGCTTATAGGTGAGAGGGGTGAAAATATTGGGGATGGGTACACAGTTTCATGTGCTCGGCAATTCTCTTTTGTTTTGAAATTCGCAGTTGTTAAAAACAAACTTTATAAATTAATACAAGAAATTACTGAAATTGCAATAACTGCAGTGCTAGATGCCCAGAGACGCCAAAAGTCTACCGAAAAATTACGGCAATGAAGATTGAGGGATGCTTCAGATAGTTTTTCATATCCAAAATGTGGCAGCTCAATGACAGAATAGAATATTTGAGTTTTTATGATGCTGTATTTTTACCTTTAGACTTAAGAAAATTTCTTATACATATCGAGCTGATTTATTAATATTATGGTAGCGTTATGATATAATTATCAGAGCTCACGGCCTGATGAATTCATCTTGATATCAAATGTCATTTTATATGTTACTGTTTATTATTTAAAGTTTATTTCTTAAAAAACTGTCGTTTAAAAAAGCCGGTACAATAAACATTTATGTGCAAAAAATTAAACAACACGCAAATTAATTATTTTTGGCAAGTATTTTTTATATATTTGTTTGATTCATCATAATATAAAATCATCAACGTCTGCCCCTTTGTGTTGATATTAATGAAAAATGACAGTTGCTCTGCCGGCGTCGTATTACGATGTATCATATAAAATCATCAGGTGTGGACACTATGTTAGGTGTTGTCTTATTGTCGTTGGAGAAAAATTTGATCAACGAGAGAGTATTAACTCAGAAAAGACGACGAGACGAAAAACTGTTTGTGGTTACATTTTAAGGGAATTTGAAAATCCGAATCCATCATAGTAAGCAAATTCCATTTAAAAATATATTTATGTATATTGTTTTTATTTCAAAATCTTGCAATTATTGGGGGAAAATATCTATGAATAAAGGTTCAAATCAAAATAATACTTTCTTTTATGAAAATATACCATACATACATTTCTATGTCCACTTTTGTATTAAGTCAAAATAATAGCTTTTTGGTGATATAAAGATAGTCACTATACTATCACAAAAATGGTCTCAAATATGGTTTTCGAAATGAAAGAGTAAAATTTTTTACATTACATAGATATTCATGTTGTTAGTTGATTTATTGCAAAAAGTGAAATTTTAAAAATTTTGAGTTAATACCCTCTTGTTGATTATGTGCGATATATTTAATTTTTATATAAAAAAATTAAAAAAAACTGAAAGCTCAAATAAAAACCTCAGCGAGAAATGAAGAAAAATAACAATATATTACAGTAAACACGAAAATAAAAAAGAGCAAACATATTTTAGATAAAGTCATCGTCGATTAAAAATTAGAAGATTTATAAGAGACAGTTAAGCATGAAATAATCATCAGGAGATTCGTTTAGGAATTCTTTATTAAACATCATATTGTATTAAACAGCTCCTAGCTAGCTGTGTAGTGCTGAGTGCTGTATGAAAACACACAGCCTGTAGCTAAACGCTTTTTTCAAAAGCAAAGGAGCACCAAGCGCATAGGGTTTGGGTAACGCTGATCTATACTATACAAACACATACATATCTACATATCTCGTTTACTTAACTCTTGAGTGAAAAATTAAATTTTATTTCTCCATTAAGTTCAAAGCAAAAAATTTCAAAAAATGCGATCGGGTTTGGAATTAAGAATTTTTGTTGGAAGCTCTTCCCTACAGGACTACCACCTTAATGATTTTAATAAGGCGTGAGACTAAAATATCGATTCTTGAGAAGTATTTATAACTGCTTTTTTATTTGGCAACTTTTTCACGTAATCTATTTAATATAAAAAAATCATTCTCCCCATTTAGCAACTTGTACATAATGTTTTTACATTTTAGGTAATATGATTTGTAAGCGAGTAATGAAATTTGGTAATCAGAAAAGTAAGTCATTATATGATAAGTATGTAGTTCTGATGGTAATGTGTAATATTTTGCTGGGTTGTGTGTAAATTAAAAACTTTTAAGTAGTTTTCTATGGACTTACCGAGTTTGCTGACTAATGGTATGGTAATACTTGTCAAGCATTTGCCCAAAAATCGTAACCACTAAATGCTAATGAAAAGTCTTTCAATTCAGAGAAAAGTTTGTTAAGTTAAAGAGTAGCCAATTAATTATTTTGGATTCTATGACATTATTTATTAATTGTGTTCGAAACCGATTGATAAACAAGTGTCTGGATCAAAACTTTTTTCATTAGTGTTTGTTGAACACGCTTTTTTAGGCAAATGTTTGACAAGTGTCTCACACTTACCTTAAGCCAGACGAATATTACACACATTTTTGTACCCGATGGCGGGAAACAATATTTATGTATACATGGAACGATAAGGAACAAACATTTTAATGCCTTAAGGCCTTATTCATAAAAAAAATTTAATTTATAAGAGGCTTATAAAACTGTTTTTCATAAAAAATTTTGTTGCATAAACTCTTCATAAAACAAAATTATTTTTTATGTCTAAGGAGCAGTTATTATTATTTGCACAATTATGCATGTACACATTCATACATCGTTTAAATAATAAATTATCTTTCTTTCTTCTTTTACAGTGAAACAAATGTAGGAGAACACATAGTATATTTTAAACTTAGTTATAAGTAATTATAGCTATGGAAATAGTTTATTTATTTGTTAAAGAGTATAATTAATGTTTGCTATTACTCGTATACATAAATACATACAAACATATACATATATACATACTTATATAGAACAAATAAAAAATATACAAAGATATTATATACTGTACTTTACATATAAAAATATCTACTTACACTAAGAAATATTTGTATGTATGTATGTAAGCAAGTATATCTACATGTAAACGACTAACAGAAAAATAAGAAAAAGAAACAAATAATTAATAATAATTAAGCTAAAAGCAAATGATTTGAACTAATGCTATAAAATATACATACATATATTTTATTAATTTCAATAAATAAAAGCAGTCTTAAGAAAAGTTATATTTGAGGTGAAAATTAGAGGAAAATAAACACAAATTATATTATGTCAACATTGTTGTAAATGCTTTTTTATAAAATTGTATTGATTAAAAGGATAATAAATTTATAATAAAAAATATATATATTATATTAAAACAACATAAATATGTATGTATTTAATAAAAAAAATTCTCAGCCGCTATGAATTTTAATTTGTGGTTCACAGTGGCGTTAAATTAAAAAAGTTGTAAAGATTCAACTTTTAAACTAACTTATTTTGAATAAAACTGTTACATTTTTGAGACATTGTACTTGGAGGTACACTTTTGCAAGACAAGGTAGCTCCAAAGAGCGTGAAAGCTGGAATCTGCGGGAGCCGAAATTCTTTCGGAGGTTATAACTTTTAGTTGAAAGGCAAAGATAAGACATGCGTACTTTACCATTTTACCTCGTATAGTTTTACACTTATTTTATTTGCAATTTTTTTGTTTTGCTGTTTAGAGATAGAACATTACTTTTATGGAAAACAAAAAATTCTAATTGGAAAAGGGAAAAATTTCACGCGGAATTTTATTCATGATAGCCCTGAATTGTTCCCTAAAAATGTGTTCCCTTTTTATATTCCCCTTATATAAAAAACTATTCACGGTAGAGGTGATAATAATCAATCAAAAACACGATTATTTTGAATTTTTTGATGATACGTACTTTTGGATTTTCGAAGACGATATCGCACTTGGTCAACAAGATCGTATTAACTCAAAATTTTAAAATTTAAATTTGGTTACATTTTAGGAGAATTTAATTTTATGGCGGTGCATCGCGGTGATATACTAAATAATTTTTTTTTACTGCACCTAGAATATGTAAAAACACAACTTTAAAGTTAAAAAAATCATTTCGAACGTAAAATTTTAGTATTTCATATTATTAAACTTAGATTTGTTTGATTTTTACTTAATTTTTGAGTTTTACAAATCTTCTTCCCTTTTTACATTCACTGGAACTGATAGCGGAGAAAAAATTTGATGGGATATTCACGATAGCATTTTCCCCTTCAAGGGGAATTTCAAGGAAACAAAAATTCCACTTGTTATTCACGATAGGGGGTGATTATTTAGTAGGAAAACTGGTTTTTGGAAAAAATATTGAATATAATTTTCTTATATAAAAAACGAGAGAACCAGTTTAGTTAATTTTTGACAGAAAGCTATGACCGAACCCAAGTAATTTAAATGGGTTTATGCCATTTCATGATATCTGCTGTTATAAATACATACATATGTATATTTTCTAAAGAAGCTACACAAATTTCCAGCGAAACATTAAAGAAACATTGTTGTTTTTTATATATAAAAAATCGACCTTAAGCTTATTTAGTAAAGTGAAACAAACAATAAACAATTTTTTTATTTACGCATTTATTTTTTTTTTTTTCAAAAGAAGAAAACATTTAGTTTACTAGGTTAAATCTTAATATTTGACACATTCATTATGATGGTAATAAGGGAGAGGGGTTATAATTTTAAATTTATGAATACTTTAAAATAATTTGTTTGACACTTATGTTAATTTATTAAATTAAAACATACGCATAAAAATAATATATCACATTTTTAGAAGCTACACATATTCAAATAAAAATCGCAGATAACTTTTATACGTGTTATTAGTCGTTTTCCTTAACATGAAATAAATTACATTTTTAAAGTAATTTATGTTGAATGTATGTTATTACATTTTATGTAAGTCTGTGTACATCGAGTGTATTACATTTTCTTTTGCGTTACTTACTTATAACCTCATGATAAAGTGATAAATATGATGCTTTTAAATAAGTAAATTTGCTTACTTAGAAAGAGAATAAGAATAAATGAAAGAGAAGAGTCCTACTTAATTTGAAATTTATTAATTGTAGACACATTCCTTAATATTTTGTTTCTTTCATTAATTTACTGGAATTTGTCAGTAAGACCGCGAGCTTTTGTTGCAAATTCTGTTAGGTGCTGTTGTAACAACCGTTTGTTTACCTTCTCCCTTAAAAACAAAAAATAGTTTTTAGCATTAAATAATATATGTACATACACACATAT
This sequence comes from Tachina fera, assembly GCA_905220375.1. Classification (NCBI taxonomy): domain Eukaryota; kingdom Metazoa; phylum Arthropoda; class Insecta; order Diptera; family Tachinidae; genus Tachina; species Tachina fera. The sequence continues at coordinate 188,042,653 of LR999963.1, forward strand.
GTATGTATTTATTATGGTCATTCATTCACCTTAGGATTTGTGTAACAAACTTCGATTTTTCAGAATCGTCAACCAAGGGAGTAGGAAAATTTGATACGTGTGTTACGTTCTTTAGCCACACTGCCATTTCCGCTGGATATTTTTTGTTAATGGCTAAGAAGATATCGGCAAATTTTTCAACTTGCTGACGAGGCGTAACACATGCTACGCAAATTATAGCCGTGCGTAGAATTTCTTCTCCAGATCCCAATACAGCCTGCGTCATTTGTGTATAATTACGTGATTGCATTATGAAATGTGATAAAAACTGCACGCTTGTGCGTATTGGGCCACTTTCTGGTAATGTCATTGCTTTTAAAGCATAAAATATCAAGCGATCGTACGCTATTGATTTGTCGTCTAATGACTGAGGTATTTTCTTAATAATTTGCATAAGACAAGCGTAGAACATCTCAATAGTTTCGGCAATATTTGAAAATCCATTTTCTGGGGTAGACTGAAAATTTAAATTTGCAAACAGTTTTAAATTCCCATTTATATCTATTATATTCATAATAGGTACATACATATGTATGTATGTATGTATGTCGCACTTAGTCACCAAAAGGGTATTAACTCAAAATGTTTAAAATTTCACTTTTTGCAAGAAATCAACAAACAACATCAATATCTATCTACTGTAAAAATTTCAACGTATTCCGATTACCCTTTCATCTCGAAAACCACATTTGAAACCATTTTTGCGATAGTGTAGTGACTACCTTCTTTATATTTAACAAAAAAGTTGTTATTTTAAGTTAATACAAAACTGGGCATAGAAATGTATCATATATTTTAATATTCAAGTTAAAAATAATCAAATTGTTAATGAAACAAAACAGTTGTTCATCCCTACAGAAAATTTTGAGTTAATACCCTCTTGTTGATTAAGTGCGATATGAACGTCAGTACTTATGTATGTATTTCTTATAAATTTACCTCAAATAATGTAAAACTATGAATGACAAATTCCACCAGCAGTTGTTGCATCAATGATTTACAATCGGAATCTTTATAAAAAATAACTATGGCCTGTAAAAATTAAATATGAAAATAATTATTTTAAGATTGATTTTTATTTAACGCACGGTTTTGGAAATTTCTAAAGTTGGGGCGCAACATCGAGTTTGAAAAATGGCAACTATGAAATAACATAAATCCTGCAACATAGGTTTGAAACTGGATTTGAGATTTACTATAGCATGTTTAAGAGCCGTACAAGCAGTCTGAAAATAGTAGAAAGTACATATAAATTCTCATAAGATAAATAAAAATTAAGAAAAAAATATTTCTCATATTTTAGTTTATATTAATTATTAATAAAGCTTACCTCTAATACGTCTAATTCTTCAACCCATAGTTCGGCTATTTGTCTAAATATTGGCATAGTCTTTTGCATTACTATCAAAACTGGCTGGACATTCTGCAGATCTTCTATAGTGTCGTCATCATCGAGATCTGTGTTAAGTGAGGAAAACAGAGTCGATACCATATTCAATCTAAATATTGTGCGTATACGCGCTTGGGGAGTTTTCTATAGAATGAGCACAAAAATTATAATAAAAATAATATTCATAGCACATAAATATATAGAATGCAATTTTCTTACGGCTTCATTTTGACATATATTCGATAATTCCTCAAAACATGGACTAACAATTATATCCAAATAATTGGGAATTTTATTTGGTGACAACAGGCTCATCAGCTTACCAATACTAAACATTAAACGAACACAATCAGAATTTTTCATTTGACCTGAAGTTAAACTGTCTTGACAGGCGTTTAAAAGTGGTTCAGCGAAAGGCTTCATCTGCAACTGACAGTCACGACATAATTCCTTTAGACCTAATGTTGCTTGAGCCGACATACTTGAATTGAGTCCGCGCACTAGCAGCTCTATGGCTGATGGTATATAAGCAGGATTATCTTTTAACCATTGACAATAAGAACCAACAGTTTCCAATGCAGTTCCTAGTAACTTTTCATTCATTTTCTCATAGGGTATTTCATTTAGAACTCGCATTAATTTTGGTATTTGTTTTGTTTCTTCGCCATCAAAATGTTCGGCAACGGATTGAAATGAATAAATGCAAGCCTCAAGTTTTGTCCATTGCGTCGGATTGGTTTGCAGTTGAACTATGGTTTCATCCAATACGGCTGATAATATATCAAGAATATGTTCATGTAAAACATCGTAGCAATACATCTGTAAGACGGTAAATAACATTAATTGCTTTTATTTTCACTTTTAATAACACATCCATACATATGTAAGTATGTAACTAATTTTTATCAAATATGTATGTATGTATGTAGGAAGGTACATAGGTTTAACTAAAAATTTTGTATTTAATGTTAGCATATAAATATGTATGAACTCACAAAGGTATCTGATATATCTTGACGATAGCAGCGAAAACATTCGAGGTCGTCTGAACTCCACTTGTCTACAGAATTTTCATCGGGCTGTTCAGATTTACGCACCAAAATACGAGTCAAATGGGCGTACAATGGTTTAATATACTCCCAACATTTGAGACGCTCTTGTTCATTATTCATGGCAAAAACTTCATCTTGCAGGAGATACCAAAAACCCAAGGCCATGCTGCTGCAGGATTCTTCAACAGGATAAATACCTGGCTTATCGGTACATTGAAGAATTTCATGTACCAGTCGACTGTATAGATCTGAAAGTTCTGGATCGGTTGTCGTTATACCACTCAACAAAAGTTGAGAGTGCCTTTCCACCGACGATACAAACAGCGTGTATATATAAGATACTATGTCCTCATTGTTGTTATCTGGTTTCCATTCCATTTTTGTAATATTACATAGTGAATCTAGAAACATTTTAATAAGAACAAAAGCCGTCTTCGGATATAGATGACAATCTGGTTGTATAATTATGTTCACCAAAGTCTTGAGACACGTTTCGGCTAAATCATTTTCATCAGCTGACATGCAACCATCTCCATCTGGATCTTGACTACATGACCAATAACATTTATTAACCATTTTTAATAGGATACTTGTTATATTAACACAGCTTTCAATGGAGAATCCAATATTCCTATATTCAAATACATATGTTTTTCATAAGTTTTAAAAGTTTATGTAGGTGTAAAATAACTTAGCAAAGGGCTAATAAGAAATAAATTTCGTTAGCTTAAATTAAAAACCATGTAATGAATTCATATTTTCCTAATATTTTCAGAAGAAAAAACTTTAAATTTTTTTTTTCTGGCGATAAGTAGCTGTGTTTTTTTTACAATATCGCAGTTTTGGAATTGTGAAGTTTAACAGTTTTTTATTTTGGAGTAAGGCGATAAGGGGACTAACAAAAAAATTTGGAGTTTGAGTATTTTGTGATATACAATATAAGAAAGCAAATGCTTACTTTTTATTGGTAAAAAATTAACAAAACCAAATTAATAAAACCAAAGCTTTTATTCCCGATAAGAGAACTTATGTATATTTTGATAACTCTTATGAATTTCTATGCCTTATATTTAAATATAATTTCAAAGCGTTATTTGTATTTTTCCTCTCACTAGCACTTCTTAGTTCTTGATATATTCTCCTTATCGTGGTTGGCGTATTTCGACTTCGACGTTTTTGTAATAGATTAATAGTACTGCACTTTTTTTCCTCACTATGCTGCATATATTATATTACTACTTATCGATGGTCATAACTCGTATTTTCACGAAATTTAGTTTTTCAGTGATTCCAAATACATTTCTCACAAAAAAAGTTTAAAAAATAACGCTATTACAAGCAGTTGTACAAAACTGTTGTGCAAGCAGTTGTACTGTTTATTATTGGGTCTAATTACGAGTGTCGTATTTCGACTACGACCATTTGGTATTCCTTCGACTTCTACAAAATCGTCGCAGTCTAAGACTTCGACTCGACACTCGAAATAAGGCCAATATGTTTTTTACTTCTCCTGTAAAGTTACAATTATTTGAGTTAGGCCTTTCTACTTGTGATCAACGATATTTATGTATATGTACATATATTGTTACATTTTTTTAAATACCAGTAGCATTAATTTTCAGCCTTAGGAATGTGCTCTAACAATTCGATTTTGGCCTTGCAGGCTTTCTGTATTATAAAAATAAAATAAAATAAAGAATACTTCAACAGTTTTCCTTTAATTTAGGACTAAAGTGTAGTGGAAGTCGAAATACGCCAACCACGATAAGGTTGATTGACATTTAAATACCATTACAATGCATTTCTTCTACTTATCAAAGAATATGTATTTGCGCTCATTATATAAATACGGACTTACTTAACCCATGTCCCAACACATTTTACAGCTCTAGTCATATTGTTAAAAGCCTCAACATCCCATTGTCTATCTAACTGCATTTGTAGATATGTTTCAGTAGTTTCAATAACGATGGGTGCCCTCTTTGCAACTTCTGCTCTGAGTGTTGTTCGTTTTACTGATGAATAAATGGCCTGCATCTGAAATATTTATTCATACATATGTATGTAGTATGTAAGTAAATTTAATTTTGTTTCAATAAACTTACTTCTTCTGGAATAGCTTGAAGTATTTCAAGCATTATCCATAATTGTGTTTCATTTGTTACGTTAGGTATTTGCTGGTTTTGAAATGTATTGATCACATCCTCAATAGCAGTGGGCCACTCTCCTAGCATGTGAACAATGTAAGCACTCAACTAACCGAAAAAATTCAAAATATGTTTAAATTTTATATTAAGTTTTTTGCGATATGAGCTGTAAAATTTTGCAACAAACCGCAATGCAAAGACGATTTAGAACCAACTTTGGACCATTTCCAAATTGTATAATTTTTTCTAAAATCTTTTGCTTTAATTCATCTCGATTTTCTGGTGGTACTTCATGCCAAAATTTCATAAGTTTAGAGTGTAATGTAATCGCACCGAAAAATTGTACTTCTTGACTCTGTGTAAATTGCAAATAGCAGACATTTAATACAAACACAATAGGTAAAATAAATCGATTCGAATTGGGAACTTAATAAACATATGCATGCATGTATTTACCTTTCCTAGCTGCATGAGTTGCCAGGAAAACTGCCACGCCTGTGTGCTCGCCTGAGCCTTTGTAAGCCATTCATGCAGTTGTGCCTGTTCCTGAGATGTTGAGCGATAAAATACAACAACTGCCTCCTCCAAACGGGCAATATCAATGGGTTCCATTTTAATCAAACCTTCTGCACTTTATCTTTCAACAACACTTTAATTAAATTTATCTTAAATTATATTACAACTTAATATTTCTCTTAAAAATACACATACGTATACATAAAAGAATTTTCTTAAATTTTTGTCAAGAATTTCTTTTGCAAAAACACCTTAACAAATTCTTTCATTTGCAAACTACCATCACATCACAAATAGTAGTAGATATTTGTTCCACACTGCATATCTAGAAAGGAGTCTATCTCAAATGCTAGGTTACACATCTCTGCATATACAACGCTGTGGGAAAATGTACAGAACAAGGGAAGAAACTAGCAATATATATCTATCTCTTTTTATTTATTTGGGAGCTGAAGCCGGTAACAGTGATGAGCTAATTTTTAAGGGGTAAATAAGTCGCACAATTAATCCGGGGTGAAAGAGATATTTATGCTTGTACAAACCATTTGTATATAGTATTGTTATATACGCTTGGGCAATACTAGAAATATTTGTTTCTTCTTATTTTGCAAACATTCTTTTTCACATTTTCTCAGAATTAATTTCAGTTGTAGACGATATGTTGAATTGACAAAAAAAATATGCATGAGGCCTAAACGTTTTAATGTGCCTTACAATGTACCATAAGACTAAATAAAAAGTACTTTTGTATAATATACTTATTTCAACATTCCTGATACAACGCGTTTAATTATAAAAAAGCTCAATTGAAATGTGAAATACTTTTTCCTCGTACATGCATTAATTCTTGAAATAAAATAATTAAAAGGAAGTTAAAACGATTGATAAGTGGAAAGTTGAAAAAAATCAACAAAACAATGTAAGTTGACGTATTTTATTGTGTGGATAATATTAAATTGTTTTTCATTAGGGCCCGGGATCTTTCTCCATCTGCTGATGCAGCGGATAAAAAAGAAGTTAAAGACAGTAAAGATGGTATTAAAGGAAGTAATAAGGTGAGCTCCTCATCTAATCCTAATCGTGGAAGAGAAAGGGACCGTAGAAGGCGCGGAACTGCTTCTTCAAGTAGTGAATCAAGTGACAGGTATTGTTCTAGATCGAAAGTATTCATATTCATGTACATACACACAAAAAATGCGAAATAATCAGCGTTCTTTCCATTTTATATAAATTTCATACATATATTTTGTATCCTCAATCTTTTGTATGTTCTCACCTTTTGGGATGAAAATTATATGTCACTTTACCATTAACTATGGGGCACATTTCCAGAGGTAGCGCATGTGTAAACATGTGAATGTCGATATGTACACGTCATGTGGCCAATGGGTACTACATTTAGACATGCAGTCTTAATTCAGCTGTGTGAAAGACACAGGATAGAATACTATCTCGTTCTCCCAGCTGAATTAACACTGAAAATTAAAATTTCCATATCTAAAAGCGGACCTAAAATTATGGCAGATACACATGCGCATGTGAATACATGACTTCATAATTTTCTGCATGGTATGCATTTATAATAAAATTTTGATGTGGTAATGTGACACATATCGCCGAATCGAACACTTTTTTTTTTTTTTTTTTTTTTTTTTTTTAATTTATTCCACTAATGTAATACATGTGGCCTATTGGCCATTTAAATTTATTATTTCTAGAGGTAGCACATGTGAATGTCATATTTGTATAGGAAATTTGTCAAATAAATCCGTATGTACATTCATATGTACATGCAAAAGACTATAACTGAATATAATCACCCTTATTCCAGTTGTCGCCATCGACGTCACTTTAAAACAACACCAAAAAATTGGTGCTCGTAAATCCGTTGTCGAAAACAACTGACTCCTGTTGGCAGGTTTATGCTATTTTCTAAATCTTAGGGAATGGAAATAGATTGTCAGTTGTGCATAAATGTTCTCGAGAGCGAGTTAACAAGCCCTAATTTTTTGGTGTTGTGTTAAAGTGACGTCGATGACGGCAACTGGAATAAGGGTGAATAATCCGATTTACTTTTTATATTTTTTAACTACAAAAATAGCTCCTCAGATAGCACATCATCTCGCAGCAGTTCTGGATCAGGATCACGATCCAGTTCTTCAAGTTCAAGTAGTTCTTCATCGTCATCATCGTCTTCTTCAACTCGTAAAAGTGGCTCGCGTTCTCGTTCTCGTAGTCCTCCACCAAAGCGTCGCGAAAGATCTCGCAGTCCTAATCCAAAACGTCGAGAGCGTTCCCGGAGCCCGGCAGTAAAACCAAGAGACCGAAGCCGCTCAAGGTCCCGCAGTTTACCAACTAAAACAAGAGATCGCACACGTTCTCGTTCCCGTTCACCACCACCAAAACGTCGGGAGAGAACCCGTAGTCCATTAACAAAAACCCGTGAACGAACTCGTTCCCGCAGTCCAGCTGGCAAGCCAAGGGAACGTTCACAAACACCTAAACCTACACGTATACATATTGGACGTTTAACACGGAATGTCACAAAGGATCATGTTATTGAAATATTTAGTTGTTTCGGTGAGGTAAAAAATGTTGAATTTCCAACAGATCGTTATCATCAAAACTTTGGACGAGGCATTGCATATGTGGAATATGCAACGCATGAAGAATGCGAAAATGCTGTAAAACAGATGGATGGTGGTCAAATAGATGGACAGGAAGTGAATGTTTCGCCCGTTTTAAATCCCAAGATACGACTACCTCAGCGGCGCCCTTCGCCGATTAATCGTAGGCCAAATGAGCGTTGGCGCTCACCGCCACGGTTCAACCGTTTCAATCGTAATAACCGTAATCGTTCACCACCATTAAGAGGCGGACGTCGTTCACCACGTAGACGTTCGCGTTCGCCTATTCGTAGGCGTAGACGCAGCAATAGTTCGGATAGTTCTCGTTAAAATTATATTCCTACCTGAGAATGTAAAACGATCACCATACTGCAGAGAAAATAATTTTTAATGAATAAAACAGGTATGGTTTCGATTTTTCAACAAAAATTTTATTAACTATGCTTAGAACTTACAAGTACACACACAATCTTAAAAATGTAACGATATAAAAATTTGATTAAAATTTGTATTGGTAATAAAGAACGAAAACTTTTTTCATTTGGTGTTAAAAGACTACTTTAAAACACAGAGTTCTTAATGCAAAAATGTGCATTCAGCATCTGTGAGAGGGCAGCCTTGAGGGTGATGTAAGCTAAAGAAGCAAACTCTCTTCTTAACCGTTTTAGATTTATTTACATCGTTAGGTTGGCACTGCGGTTTTCGAATTAAAACGAAGTCTGGTGGTTCGAATTGAAATATTTCATGCTTATTGCGTAGTAAAGTCTTAAGTCCACCACATTCAGATTTAATTTTTCTCAATTTCATTCTATCTAAATTTTTAGCTATTTGAGACATTGTTAGTCTACATCCAGTTTGCCATTTACTCGTTTTATCATGACAGTTTTGGCCTTTCCCCAACAGCAAAAAGAAAATTTCCTTAACTAATGATTCAATAATTGACTTTTCGATTTGTGTGCAATTCCTTACAGTTTCCGTTTTCTCTCTTAATTTTATTATCTCTGATGAGGAATTCGGATGTTGCAGCTGTTCATTTTTAACAAAATCTTTGATATATTTAACTCCAGCTAAAAACTCGTTGTCACTATGAAGATCAGTAAGGCCAATTAAAGCATTGCGTTTAGTGCTAGGTATTTTTAAACGGTCTTTTACCGTTTTAAATCCACAGATATTAGAAATTTGTTCAACATAATCGCAAAAATCCTTGTAGCCAGAAATTGATGAATTTCTTCGTTGAAATTTATTGCCGGAAAATTCAAATGCACAGCAAGGCAAAAGAAAGAAGTTAACCTTTCTTCCGCATGTGGCTGCTAAAACTGGTAACCATGGTGACAATTCATCTGAATGATTTCCTATAAGCCAATCCACATCAGTAGGCAAGGTAAATTTGAACGGTTCTACAACTTGTTCGTATAGATGTGATGTAACATGAGCGGGGTAAAGGGACCAAAGTTTTCGACTGCGAACATCATAACCATAACCTTGATAACCTTCTTGAACAAGAATGTATACCAATAGACCATTACCACAACCTAAATCAGCAAAAGCTGTAGGTGGTTGCTTTACTAAATCGCTCTGCCAAAGCGTTATTAAATATGCTGATATTGCTAAGTCTTCATATATGAATTTCAAAGGGTCGGTAGATTCCTTTGCATCACTCCACAACTGAAAGTAATAATCATTATATTACAAACACATTTATTCTTCATACATATATTATACATTCAAATACATAAACTCAAAACCTTGACAAATTTACTTGGAAGATTCGCAAAGATAAGGTGCGTGCGGACTACCACAAAATAGTTTATAATCTTAGTTTTAAAATAAAATCAAGTCCTAAAAAATACATTCAAACATACATACATACACATGTACATATGTACATACCCAGCAAAAAATAAAAGGACTACTTCCTTACGAACCATTTTTAATTATTAATCCGAAAATATATAATTCATATTTTTAGATGGCGAAGAAGTTATTTTTAACCACATATCAAAAGGAATTTTAAATTACTACTTTTTTTCAACAAATGCATTACTTTTTTCGGCTCAACCCAAATACAAGTGTTTTTATTACATTTAAGGCTTTTCAAACCAAAAAATTTGTATTATTAAAAATAACAACGGAATAAAATAACAAAAAATTAACTAATTTAACTTTTTTTCTTTTCAAATCATATACAAGTGGTTTTAATTACTAAATAAAAAGCACTTTTTAACTACTTTTGTGAAGAAATTATTTTCACATCCAAATTTCGGATTTCGGTTGATTTTCATTGAGTTAAAAAATGTAAAATTTATTGGTTTTTTACCTAAGTTTGATTCAGTAGTTGGGGTACCTTTTCTACTTCTTTTTCTTCACTTTTTTTGCTTTCCATTTTAGATAGCGAACTAACCGACATAACCAACGCATTCTGCTTTGCAGTAACATATGGGATTTTATTCGTAAATTAAACCCCGATAGTGACATTATTTATTAAATACAATGTAATACAAGCCTAAAAGACCAAACTAATTGTATTACATATGGTACTTAAATACCTGAGATCATAACAATGTTAAAATAGGTATAATATCAAAAAATGCAATTTTATACAAATAAAACCATAAAAAACCCGGAACGTGTAACATATTCCGCATCTAATTTTTTTTCGCAAAGCGTACATAAAGTAATTACACAATATGTATTTAATGCATTAATTTAATACTCTATGGAAAACGACAATTTTATGTCACTTTATTGAGTTTTGGAACACTTTTTTAAGCAAATTTAAATCGCTTTTTTCCATTTTATGCCAAGAATTTTTGAAAAAAAAATATTGTCCATATCTACAGAAAAATACATTTTAAACCATATATGTTTCAACAATATTGGTGGACGATAAGATACTTAAAAGTGTACTTTTCAACAACATGCAATTACCATTACCTGCAAAGCACTTTCGCTATATTTTTGTTTAAACAAGTTATAAAGCCGATTATATTTTCCAATGTCTATCAAACGTAGAGATGTATTAGTGTTGGCGATATTAAATTTTGATTCTGAATTGCAATAATCACTAAGACACCATTTATAAAACTTTGGTTTCAGTATATAGTCGCGCCATCTCATACTCGAATCAATATCAAATCCCGGCTGTTCATTGAACACATCGAAAACCAATTCGCCATCAAGTTTTATCTCGAAATCTGCCATTGTATCATTTCCAAATGTCATCCTAAAAGAACAATTTAAGAGATCTTAAAACAATAATTAGATTTTAAACAAAGTAAATATAAACAAGTATATGTACATATGTATGTACGACTATATGTAAATATGTAATTTTTTTATTTATTTAGTACGCTTGTTGGTATAATTTCCTCGATGTAAGACACCCTGAGAAAGTCTCATTTATTAGCACATGTGATATGTGCCCTTAATTATGAAAGTGGTCTAAGTCATATATTTATTTGGTCGAGATATTTAGTAGATAACATTGAAAAAATCAAAAAATATTTTTATATTATGCAACATTTTAATTTAGAGTTGTCGTAGTCTCGGTTAATATAAATTTTATTTAATATTCTTTAATAATTAAGGGAACATATCGTCACTGTTTTAACTAACCGACCTTACTGCACTTTTTTTGAAAAATTAGTTAAGTCCACTACTAGACTTTATGATTCATAATACATCTTGTCTACTGCAAACATTACTGTTGAGCCTATAACAGTAAAAATATTCCAGACTTTTCCATAAGCATACATGTATAAAACAATCATAAAAGCTGCTCTCCTGTAAAATTTTTAAAATGTTAGATAGGCCAGTTAGATAAAACAGCAACGATATGTATTACAATATACCTATGTATATTGACCGCATTCGTTGGAAAAGATATTAAAAATTTTGTGCTGGAACTTCCGAGAACCATAACTCTGAAAATAAGGTTCGCCGCCAATTTTTTCTTCGTTTTTAAATTGTGTATCTGATAGTGCTTTTTTGGAGGCAGAGCTTAACAATGTTTAGGTCAACAAAAATTACAGGGCTTGGAGCTTCTTACCTATAAATCCCACTGCTTCCACGCTGTCACTGGTTTTCTTTGGAATGCATTTAAAATACACTACAAAGCCTTCCATATTTTCAGCAACATTCAGTTCTTCAAACATTTTCAATAATTGCGGCACAAGTAGTGTTTTGTCAAAATCTTCCGTAAAACGTTTGTCGCGCGGTACACCCAAGTTGGATTTTACGTGTTGTAAGTTCTTAATGACTTTTTCCACTTTAGTTATTGAACAAGCAGTCAATTTTCGATTAATTCCATGATAATTGTGCAATAATATTGCTATGCCCGTCCAGAATTGTTTTTTATTGGGATTCATATTTATTTATTTTTTAATCAATAGACACGCACATGGTACAATAATGTACAAGATAGTCCCAATGGACCAGCCAAAGCACATCAATAAGGTATCCCCAGTTCTACAGCAAATATTACTTACTACACAGAAAATCACATGAAAATCTGTCATTTATTCTCACTTACAAGTCATTGGCCTGTCACACACGAGTCTAATTTTTATGCAGGCAAAATTTTTGTTCTTTGTAGAACACACGAGACTAATTCAACTGGCATAAAAATGTATATGTACACACAGCTTTGTGTGCATTAGTGTTTTTTGTATTCTTTTAACATTACATCTATTTACTTTATTATTAAGAATTACAAAATAAATGTTTTTATGTTGTGTGTATTGGTTTTGCGCTGCTGATGCGGGGTTGTGCCTGGTTGAAAAATTGTGCCAACCTCAAAACCACTCTCCTTGCCTCTCTCACCAACAAACTGGCACGTTATGCCAGAACCAAGGCACATTTAATACTTGATATGCCTTGGCCAGAACAATTGTTCTCATGTGTGATAGGGCACTAAACATAACAAAAATTAAAAATTTTAAAAACCCCCGAATATATCTAGAGAAGATGTGATGTCTTCTTAACGGCTGGACCGATTTTCTTCAAACATAGTTAAGAATCTTCTCGATCAAGTCACCTTTCAAACAGAAAAAACTAAATCAAAATCGGTTCAGCCGTTTGGCCTGTATGTGGACACGGACAGACACACAGAAATACAGACACGCACTACAAACTTATAACACCCCTTTTTTTGTCGGGTGTTAAAAATAGTGTAAAAAAGGTCTTTTTTGGCTTCGAAAATGTAGAATTTTCGCCCAACAAGGCACCATTTGTGGGAACCATGGAAAATTTTACATCAAAAAGAAGTTCAACAAAACTTCTTGACAAGAATTTCGCTAAATTAACATCACTGATTCCGGCTTATGTAATATCAAGGCAGATCGATAAGGTACATATAAGAGCCGGTGACTTCAACTTGGCTCGATGAGATAGTAACTGCCAAACATTGTATGAAAACATTTTTGGTAATTTTTTTATATGTTGTTTGAAGCTTGTGTGCCCGATCTCATCTTGACACAACTGTAGCTCAATCATTTAACAACAGGTGGAAAAAACGTAGCAGTACGATCAGTCTTATAAGAACTTCATCACGAAGTATTTTGTGATTTTATATTTCCACATACGATATTTTCCAAGATTTGTTAAATCGATACCAGTATGTCTTTTCTACGCATAAGTCCAAATTTATTGAAACCTTTTGTTCGTCGTTTATTTGTTGAAGGCCCTGTTAAGGTAGGAACAAAAGATATTAAAATACCTATCTATATGTATGTACATATATGTATACTTTTTCATCTGTACGTTACAATGAACATTTAAAACGTTTACATTTTGTTCTAAAGAATGTCGCTGTATCCCAATTGCGGTATTATGGCAACGAAATTGCTGAACATCCGTCTATGTTTCCAGGTGCTACAGCTCCTTTTGTTGAACAACCAAATTTTACTATGCCCACAGATTACTCTCCTATACCAATTTATCGTGTGATGGATCGTGAAGGAAAGATAAGAAACGAAACACAAGACCCTAAACTGAGCAAAGATGTTGTTCAAAAAATGTTTCGCGACATGGTTCTGCTTAATACGATGGACAAGATTTTGTATGAATCGCAACGTCAGGGCCGTATATCCTTCTATATGACCAACTTTGGAGAGGAAGCTAGTCATATTGGCAGTGCGGCGGCTCTTAATATAAGTGATTTAATATATGGACAATATCGCGAAGTCGGTGTTTTGGTATGGAGAGGATTTAAAATAGAACAGTTTATAAATCAATGTTATGGTAATGATTTGGATATGGGTAGAGGCAAACAGATGCCTGTACATTATGGTTCCAAAGATTTAAATTTCGTCACCATTTCTAGTCCGTTATGTGAGTATTTTTTATGCCATTTTTGGGTTAAATCTAAATTACTGCGGTAATTAAAAACGTAATATAAATTCTTGAAACCCCATATTTTGCGAGTTCAGGCTCATTGAAAATTTTAGCAACATCTGTTGTAAAGTTGTTTCATTGAATTAAGAATACCATCCTTGAATTCGAGTTAAATTACAAAACAAGAGCGCTTTTTCATTTAATAGCATATATGGAATTAAACTTCGTAATATAAAAAAATTATGAAAATTTGCAATTTTATTTTTATGCTATTCTAAGCCACACAAATGCCCCAAGCTGTCGGTGCTGCATACGCAATGAAACGTCGTCATAATAATGATAGTTGTGTTGTTTGTTATTTTGGCGAAGGAGCAGCATCAGAAGGAGATGCTCATGCAGCTTTTAATTTTGCAGCCACTTTAGATTGTCCCGTTATTATGTTCTGGTGAGAATTGGTCATAATTTAACATACATTATTATTTGGGTATATCTTTGTAAAGTGAATATACATGATTTTATTTTATTAAGTCGCAACAATGGTTTTGCAATTTCAACACCTTCTCATGAACAATACAAAGGAGACGGTATAGCTGCAAGAGGCCCTGCTTATGGCATTGCAACAATCCGTGTAGATGGCACTGATATATTTGCTGTATATAATGGTATGAAATTAGCGCGAGAATACACTTTACGTGAAAATAAACCAGTTATTTTTGAAGCAATGGCATATCGGTAAGTCAGTATCATAGTCAGGTCCAAAAAATTTGCTAACTGCATTCTCATTTTAAGTGTTGGCCACCACTCTACCTCAGATGACTCAACTGCTTATCGATCAGCCCAGGAAGTAGAGATTTGGAATTCAGCGGAACACCCGATATATAAATTAAAAAAATATATGATTAATCAAGGGTGGTTTAACGAAGCGGAGGAAGACGCTTTCGCGAAGGCTGTTCGTAAACAGGTATTGAATCAGATTTCAGTATCTGAAAAGAAATTAAAGCCTAACTGGAAAGAAATGTTCGAGGGCGTGTATGATGAAATGCCAGATCATTTAAAAGAGCAATTAACAGAACTAGAACACCATATAGCTGAACATAAGGACTTCTATCCTATTAAACATTTTAAAGATTAGTTAACTCAAGAAAAATACATTAACAAATAATAGGTCACTTTATATTAAAAATTAATGGATCGAAATACAGACTTGTTTAAAGTGCATTTATTAGATAATTTAGATAGTACATGTTATAGAAATTCCTATATGTTGTTGTTGTGATTGATTTATATTTTTGAAAGCCTTATTTTTTATGTTTATGTATGGATTTCTTTAAGAAAACATTAGTTTATATGATTAACGTTAAAAATGAAATTTTTACTGACACGAAAATTCTTAAGATTACTTGTTCTAATCAGTAAAAAAAATACGGAGTAACAGTAAAGTATGAGTAAATTAAACAATTTTTTTATAAATATACACAATAAAAAGGATACGAAAATGTTCAATATATGTATGTATGTAATTTAGAATTTAAAACGGAATGAATTTTGCTTGCCTTTTTCACTATAATACATATATTTTAAATAAAATCAACTCTTAATAAAAACAGATGTAAACTTTCACAAACTTTAAAAAATATATATTTAGTTTAATCAAACAGTTTGAAATACGGCGTTATTAATTGGTGCGAAGCTGATAGTCTCCGTTTTGTGTGATATAACGCACCCAAGGTAGAGCTTGATATCCACTCTTTTCAATTATTTTTAAGTAGCGTACTTGAATGCCAGAAGTGGTAAAATAGGGAATTTCAAAACGAACTTGTATAGGTGGTTTACCTTCTAAACTGTCCTCGCTCTTAACACTGGGAAGCCCAAAGTGAGCACGCATTAAATACTCCTTGCCACCCGGAAAGGATTTAATAGTCCAAATAACTGCATTTTGTTCTGGTGCGTATTTGCAGCTACCAATGGTTGTCTTGAATTTCGGTGAATCCGCATCAGCTGGTACCGGGATAATAATTTCCACATTGTTTGCAGTAGAGCGACGTTTAAACTGGGATTTAGCTTTGATCATATACTCAACACGAGAGTGTTCATGTCTTTCAATTACAGATTCAATCCATATCAGCGGCTTTACCTAAAAAAATAATAAAAGAAATGTGCTTGGAATTTGATCATAGATAGATATCAATCTCACGATGAGCAAGATAAAATTTTTATTTTATTTTTTCTCCAAACTTTTAAAATAAAATGAGAAGCAAGCATAACTTTTTTTTATATATTACAAACTGTCCAAGTTTAATCGAAAAATTCGACAGTAATAACCGAAAGGATAGAGTTCGACGAAATTCTTTTTTTTTCGTTTCTGTCGGAGTTAAATTTGGTTATCCTTCATGTACCTAAGATTTCGTCAAATGGCACGACAGGAATAATTAACGAAAAACTCGCAAATTTAATACCGTCGCATTTTACTTTCAAAATATTTTTGATATGTTTTTGAGCTCAAATAAATTAGTTATCCGATGGTAGTAAAATTTTTCTTGCACACAAGCGATTTCAAAGTTATGTGTTGGTTTAATCAACTTTGTATTGTATATTTCATTCCATATTATAAATGATAATATAAACATTATGCTGCTTATGAGGAACTTTCAATAAAAATATTAATATTAACACATTGATTTTCGATGTATTTTACTTTGCTAAACTCAATTCAACTTTAAAATTATATATAGCTTATGACCTCCACTGCCATAGCTTATTTCCCTCAATTGTTATACTAATAATTTATTA
Source organism: Tachina fera (assembly GCA_905220375.1). NCBI lineage: Eukaryota > Metazoa > Arthropoda > Insecta > Diptera > Tachinidae > Tachina > Tachina fera. The sequence goes on from LR999963.1 coordinate 188,059,547, forward strand.
TAAGTATAATCTGTCAAATAAATAAAAAAAATTTACTTTGCATGGGTGTACTTACATGTGTATTTAATCTGTATGACATTAATTCAAATTCTCCATCAGGTGGTATAAAAGAAATTGTACGATCGTTTTCAAATCTAGATAAACGAACGCACTGATGAAACTTCACATCTTCCAATTCAACAGATTTGGATTTGCCACGTCCAGTGCTTTCAAATAAAACTTTATCATTTAAACCCAATCTCAACTCCGGCATGCCAGATAAATATACGCGCATTTTAATAGCTCCGACAATTTCACTACGCAAAACATTACCGTTGGCATTAGCCAAAAGATTAACAGACTCAATAACGTCAAGAAATACTTCATTCTTTCGATATTTAATACCCTCTGAACGCCATGAAACAGCATTTGTAACGGCCATTGGAATGCGCGGTTGTATTTCCAATTTATGACCCTCTTGCGTAATGTATTCTTGAAGTATTTTGGAATCTGTTGTTTGAGGGTAACCAAAATCTAAAAGCTCATCAAGAAGTTCGTATATTATAACAAAATTGTCACGTATTGATTCTTCTTCGAGCTCTTTAAAATATTCGGTAAATACTTGAGCTATTTTATGTAGAAACACGAATACCAGCGCAATGTTTACATTCTTGTTGCGTGGTGTTGTGGAAACAATATACAAATTATTGGTTTTTATGTAGGCAAAAGTGCAATCGGCCGTTTGCAAAATGGGTGTGATCATACCTTCTTCTTCTTTCTCCATTAATAGCGGCATGAACTTGTCTATTACGGCCAAATCCATATTATCACCACGATAGTTCCGAGATATAAGCACTTTACCTTTTACATCCAAAACGTATATCGCCGAAGAAGACATCTTTACAGATGTTTGTCAGGAAAAATTTCAATAGCAAAAGTTCCCTTTTTAATAAATACAGCAAAAATGAGTCAGTATAAAAAACCCGTACGACTGGCCTTTATACAACTTTTATACTCGAAAAAGTTCGTACATATGTCTGCAAACACAGATAATAAAAAAAATAAATTATTTATCCAATTAACGCTTGTTATTAATTAAATACACATTTTCCAGAAATTATTACAAGAATATTAAAATCATCAAAAAATCTTACGTCGACTTGCCAATATCAAAATGACAGCTGCGTAATAAAATGTGATGCCAGATTTCACTTTCAATATAATTAATTGATTAGTGGGGCAAACTCACTTAAAGTGGACCTACCCAAGGGCAAGGCGATGGATAACAGGTGACTTTAATTAAGGTTATAACAGTCCAGATGATTTTATCAGGTGTTCGAAGTATAATTGAACTGTTTTAGACACCAACTGTGAAAATCTCTTCTTTTATCTAATTCTTGTTTACATTTAAAGTAGAAAACAATTTAAGCGTATTCCAAATATTAGATTTTTTAACTTTGTGAGTCCAAAAACAAATTCAAGTCGGCACACATTCCTTGCAAATGAATCTCTGGATGAATTGTTAGGATTACATGTATCTATATGCATGTATGTATGTATTTTATAAATATGGATTGGTATTTTAGTCAACTGTTTTTGACAGAGGCGATCTACAAGTGCACCCAAAGCGAATTGATATCAGCTGGTCTCGATTTGCAGTTTGAGTTTGTTGGTGTGAGGTGTTGAGAAACTTGCGGAGTATAACAAAGGATCGAAATGACCGTGTTATATAACCGTCAAAAAGGTATGGAGAAAGTCTTAATGTAAATGTGTGTGCTTTTCGCAGGGTGTTTGAAGGAAAACTGTCAAAATAAGACAGGCTTAAGTCATATCAATACCAGGTAACCTTATCTTCAGCTGATTTTATTCCATCCGTCAAACTCCATATAAATAGCATAAAATATTAACCCGAACTGTCAATACTCAAATACAACTTACCCTACAACAATTTAGAATGTATTTGGGTTAATGATAAGGCCACTTGGTATTAATACACTTTGAGCAGCCTAAAAAGGCATAGTGTTAAATGGCACTAATGAGTCTGCTATTACATGCTTTAATGTTTTGTCTTTTGACAACACTGATTGCTTTTAACGAAACCTAACGGTTCTTCAAAAGAGGGTCAAACTACGAAGGACTTTGTAGCAAAACAAAAGAGGTTCTAAAAATCCAAGAAATTTTTTTTTAAATCATGTTTATTAAAATTAAACTGGAACCGCAGAATTTGAAAGCGTTGTCGTCACTAAAGGTAAATTTACCAGCATATAAATATATGCATACATATATACAATAAAGTTTTTTATCTTTATTAACGCACCCGTTTCATAATTTAGAAAATTTCTTATTTTTCTATTGATGATGATGAAACAATTATAAATTTAAAAATGAAAATAGAGGAATATGTAGATGTACCTGCCGAGCGCCAGGAAATTCGTACATTGGTAGAGGTTTTCCAAAACGATTGGTGTGTTAAAGAAGTTTGCAATGTTCGAGAATCTACAATCATGCTTTATGCATACGATGAGCACAATGCGCTTGCCGAACCTCAATTTGTCTGTTTTTTACAAGTTTATAACAACGAATTGGCTGCACAACAGCAAGACCTTGAACAGCGTTCAAAATTATCTATGGACAATGCAAAAATAACACCTACTATTTCCACCTCAACAGTTACATTGGTCGCCAGTTCCGATACTGATGGTGATTCAATAGAATCGGATAATGGAACATTTTCAAGTAAAAGTACAGCAAGTGCTTTAGAGAGTGGCAGTAGCACTGATAGTTCCGATTCTTTATGTCGCAAAAAACGCAGCAAATATGAGAAAGAACGTACATTGAAAATCAAAAAGTAGGTATTAGAACCCTAATTCGTTATATAGATAAATAATCTCAAAATTATTGCTAACCTTTCAATTAGATATATACACATATGTATGTATATACGAACTTATGTGTATATCGTTATCTAAATATAGAAAACCCCTAACTCATTATTTTTTTTAAATCGTTTTTTGTTTTTGATATTTCGATAGAAGAACATCTAATGTAACGAAAAATGCAAAAATCTGAATTTCCAAAAAAATAATGAGTTAGGGACTTTCTATATTAAGTTAACGATATGTATAATCGTTCTTTTACAATAGATTAAAAGTAACTGCCACATCTGAAAGCCAATATTCCGAAACGTTATGTCAGTATTTAGATGAATTTCCAAAATGCCCCAAACAAGTAAAATCAAGTGATAGTAATTTGCCGGTTTACAAAACACAAGATTTAAACGAGAGCCCAAGCAAAGAAACCATTACTAGCGATTGCAGCACTCATTACAAAACCTCTAGTATCGTCAAATCAGATGAAAATGGAAATAACCATTCTGACAATAGAAAGTTGCAAACGCTTCCTGAAAAGAAAATTCCAGATGCAAACTTAATAAAACTGCAATCAAATACAGTTACAACTACAATTAACAAACATAAAGCTATTCATCCGTGTTATTCTATTAGTCCTGAAATAAGAGACTTTTTGGCAATCATTAGTCCATGTGATGTAAGAAGCATTAGTAGTGTCGAATGTCAAGAACTATTAGTTTGGTTTTTTGATCAGTTTCGTGCATATGATTCAGCAAATGAACTTCAGTTTGATAGCAAAACTGCGATATCATTTTTCGAAGGTAAACTTTGGATTGCTTGTACGAATAGGAATACTTTTGAGTGGATATCTACAAATATAACTAAATGTTCCCTCAAGCCGTATAAGATTTTATCCCTAAAAGATTCAAAACATTTGTGCGAAGTCGTAGTACCAGTGGTTTCGAATAGTAAACATGTTTTAGAAATTTTTGATCTGTTAGAAAAACAGAACAATAACATCATAACTCTGAAGTGGTCCCTACAAAGCCGAAAGCTGTTATTGGAAAAAGATAAAGATTTTAATGAAAAGGCGATATCGACATTTTGTACAAATGAATTATTTAACATAGCTATGGATATGGAAAGTAAAATCTATTTGGAGAAATTAAATTTCAAATTGAAATACTGTTTCTGGCAAATAGTATTTGAATTTATTTAAATTTAATTGAATTTATTTAAATCAGCAATTATTAATTTTGAAATTATACTGAGTTAAAAAAAGTAAAAATTTTATATATAAATGTACATACGAAATAATACTAATACGAAATAATAATACGAAAAGGCCCCAACTCATAATTTTAGGAAAATCGATATTTTTACATATTTCGATATACCATTACTAGATACACCTCCTCCAAAAAAATCAGATGAATTCGGGAAAAAATACCGAAGTTATAGCCTAAAAAAAATTGCGTTTAAACCAATTTTGTATCAATATTGCATTTTTTCTATTTAGTTTTTTTCTCCTGTCAACTATAAAAAACATGAGTTAGGGCCTTTTCATTAAGTTAACGATATGTATTTATAATAGGGAAATTTCATATTTTGAAAAGATTGATAAATAATATATTGAATTCAATTATATATGTATGTATGCATTTATGCAAAGCACCCCATACACGATTCAATTCAATTTTCAATTGAGTCTGTTGTCCAAATCAAAGCGTTTATGACTTTGTCAATTGATTAGATTGGCAATTGTCGACTTGGTTAAAGAAAAATAAAAAAAAATTGATTTTTCATGTTGATTAGTAAATCTTTCAATTTGATTGTGCTGTGTGTGCTCCAGTCTCTTGATTAGCTGTCAAAATTTGTGTTTGTATCTTTATTTTGTATAGAAAAAGTTATATATTTTAAAATTGTATACCTATAATTTCATAAATAAAAAAAAATATAAAATTTAATGAATGGATGCAGTAGAAGTTTTTAATTTATAAATTTTTAATTGTGAAAAAAAATATAATTTTGACAGTTGAATGAAAATCTTTCAATTAATTCAGTTTATGAAGTGTATGTCCAAGAATTAATTCAATTGAAAATTAAATTGAAACGTGTATGGGGTGCTTAATATAAAATTTTAAAACAATTTAAACGACTTCAAAAATAAGCACTATAAAGTTAAAAATAATTTCATAAATAAAACATTATTATAAATTCAAAAACATTTAGAAATTCTACATTTAAATACATACTTATTTATGCGCTTAATTTCCAATTTTATCGTCAACTTCGAATAGTACGATAGACAACACATATAATTAAACATGTTTTATTTAACTGAATTTAAATTATTTTGAACTTTTTAGTGCTTTTGTTTTAAGTCTGTTCAACTTAAAAAAACATTTTTATGTTTTCAGCAATATTAACGGCCTGCTCCACGATGACGACACAAAACGTTCGATCGACAACTTGTGTTGAAACCAACAGAAACTTTTTTGTTGTTGTTCCAATTGGTATTCAATGTATGTATGTATGTACATACATTATTTGCCACCAGATGTAAGAAGTTGGCAGTGTGACAACATCTTAAATTGAGCATTATGAAAGATTTGACAATAACCACTAGAAAAAAATCAATCACCTGAGCATTTGCATACTCTGTGCTCGAGTTCTCTCATGAATAATTCACAATAACGAGTTCACTGATGTACATATCATAGGATAGTTATTGGTTTGCGGCACTTAATATTTAAAATACAATGTTTGCAGCAAACCAATAACGAACCAACGATATACTGCCCGAGCACATATCAGGGTCGGAAAACTATGTGAATCGTAGACAACAAGCGCATATTTCATCAGGTGATTACTGGTTTGCCGCACAGATATTAAGAATACATTATTGATGCGGCAAACCAAGGTGAATTCAGTATCAGGTGACCTTATCAGTACAACAATTTTACAACACTAAAAACACTATGTAGTTTGCTATGCTACAAAACCAATCTGTCAAAAGATTTCTGAGCGAATTTTGTCATTTTGGTTCAAATTGCTCAATTTTGCATCAACAGCTGATAATCAGCCGGGCTGATAAGGTCACCTGATACTGAGTTCGCCTTGCAGCAAACTAGTAACCACCCGACGATTTTTAGTATCTGAACAAATGCATATTTACTGATTGATTTGCTTTATTAGTCGCAGTCCAGACTTGCGATTTTTGTTGCAGCAATTCTTGAATATGTGAGAGATTGTTGAAATAGAAGTATATAAGTTTTTTAATCCTTTCGCTCTTTCTCCTAAAAACATAAGAAAGTTGTTACAACAAAAATTTCAAGTCTGGAACGTAACTTATACATTGTTTACTTTTCCTATATATAGAAATATATACACTAATGGGCTTAACACATAATTTTGCATTGAAGGATATGTATATTGAAATATAATAATTGCGTATGTATTTTGTTATAAGACGGCTTTTCTACACGCAAAGTTTATTTTGTAGTCCTGAGTTTATTGGAGAAAATAATGGGAGCTTCTCTCCTATAAAAGCAAGACTTTGTAAATACCTGTTTTAGACACTTCACTTTTTCTGGAAGCAAAGTCTGAGTTTATGGGATATGTAGGAAAGAAAAGTTACCGAAAACTTATTGCAATTCTTTTTTGATACTTGGGGGGCACACGTTAAATTTTTGACTATCAATTCCATTCAATTTGTAATACACTCACACTTTTTTCACTAACACAATCAAACTTATTGAATTGAAAACTAGATTGCTTTCAAATTCACCTATCCATTTAAATGGCAATATAGTTTTCAATTTGAGCAGCTGGTCACAGCACACATTGATTGAAGCTACAAATTTGGATTATTTCTTCGTCGGTGGTATTTAAAAAATGAAATTGATTATCAATTTGTGTCACAGCTATTAATTTCAAGGAATTTTGACACACAATATGTGTAATGGAATTGAAAGCCATTTATTGAACGTGTGGCTGCAGCGTTATTTCGTTCGTTGCATTAAAACCATAAGAAATTTGAACAAACAAATATATAATTGAAGAGACTTGCGCCAAGAAATAATGATGTGTTCGAAATGTGACAATATAAAATTTGCGTGGGAAAAGCCATCTTAGAGTACCAAATTATTTCCATCCGTAAAAATTTCATATCCTTATGTGCATTCAAAAATGTGCATTTCAGCCTGCTTTTTAACAATTTTATTTTAAGCCCCCTACACGATTAGTGTTGAGAGTACGAAAGAGGCAACGAAAAATGCAAGAATTCCCTCAACACCTCTCACCCACGATTTAAAAAAGATCCTGCTGTAAGGGCAAGAAGAAATGACAATGTAAATTATGATTCTTTTTGTAATGAGGTACATATCTAATGAATACATATCGTCGGTTGGTTTTTGGTTTGCTGCAGATTTAATGTATTTTTAATACACTGTGCCGCAAGCCAGAAACCAATCGATGATATTATGTATGCAAAATGAGCTGAACTTTCCAGGCCTGCATTATATCAAATTTGTTTCGTATCTGTCAGACGTGTGTAAGACTCAGGTGTGTTAAGAAGGTAACCACATCGTATTCTTTGTTATTGTATATTCTATCCGCAAAATAATTTTATTCAATGTATGTATCTACTAAAAAATTATGTATTTATATGCATACATATGTAACTTCATAGAAGTGTGTGTATATGTATGCATCATTAAATAGTGCAAGAAAAATAAACAAAACAAGTGAAAATTAATAATTTTATAACTCGTTTGTGTAAATTAATGAAACAAATAAATTGTAAAGCTGTTGCAAAATGAAATCATCGAAATTCACATTCTAAAGGTTTTTTCTTTGTTCATTTGCAAAAACAAAAAGTTTACTAGTGTATGTACTATTTCAATTATATAAAAGAATATACATATACTTATGTATATCTACATACGTATATTATGTGTAGATTCGTATACGAGCTGTATAATAAAAAATATTTACGTGGTAGATGCCTGCAGGTATATACATAAATAAATATATTATTTTTTTTAAATAAACTGAAATATGTTCACTAATTTGGAGGAATAAATATAAAAAGACTTGTCGTAAATAAACACATACCTCCGCACATGCATACATGTATTTTAAAGTATATACGTGAATTCATGCATATGTATGAATGTACGATTAAATTTGGTGTTTGTATGTGTATGTAAGCAAGACAAAGGAAGTGAAGTGCTGTGTTTATTGGATGAATACTCCAACTATTCTATACTGGATATATCCACACATATATTAAATCGTAGCTATATTTTATGTTTCATATAAATCATAAATATATATGAATATATGTATATATATAGATATATGCATAAGTATCTAATTTATACATACATATTTACATACGTATAAATTCGAGATAGATACTCACTGAACCTTAAAAGAATGAACTCATGCTCTTATTTACATTAAACGAAAACACTATTTGATCTAAGAATGAATTTCTTTAGGAAACATTCAGGGCAATTATGCAAAAAATTCCGCGAGAAAATTTTCCCAGGGAACATTTCCAACTAATAGCAAATGGTACGGGAAACAAAAATTCTAATTGGAAAAGGGAGAAACCTCGCTGAATTTTTTATTATTTAAATAGACGATACCTTGAAAAAGTAGACAAATCTACGAAACCTCGCGAAAACTTCAAATAAATGGGGTTTTATTTGCATTGAAAAATTAGGAAATTTGAAATTTTGTTAATTTTTTTATTAATTTTTTATTAAAGAACTCTTTTAAAATGAGATTATAAGAAAAAAAATGTATTTATTCCGATAATAAAAAATGTTTGTAATATATTTTAAAATCCATGTATTACTGCTGTTGAAATAAATAAATAAAAGTAAAATTAGAATGAAGAACATTTTCTGTGCGGTTAAGCATGGCAATGCTTATAATAATCACAAATTGTGTAAAGTGAATAAAAAATAAGCATTTGCTTTTTACTTGAAAATTTGTTAAAAAAAACAAAAAAACACATTTTAGGTTTTAAAACAAATTTTTAAGTAAAAAGCAAATGCTTATTTTTTATTCACTTTACCAATTAGTCCGTTGTCGCTATTCACACTATGCCTTAAAGCTTTTTTATTCATTAGCGTTTATATACACGTTTAATGCTGAGAGTACGAAAAAGGAAATCAGAAATGTCATAAATCCCATCGAATTCTCATCTCGTTCCTTTTGTTCTACACCGCAAGTTTCTCACCCCCTCTCACCAATAAAGTAAGAAAGATTGCACAGTAAATTGCGTCTTTGTATCTTTACCTATGCATGTGCATACATATGTATGTATGTATATGTTCATTTTAATGGTAAAAAAGGTAGGTAACATGCATTCATTTCGTTGACATTTATGACATCTCTTCAGCAGACAAATCATATGTTTTGGACGCAATAGTCCTTAAAAACAAAATTTTGTTACTCTGAAAAGCAGCAGCCTTTTCACTTTATTATTCAAATTAATTGCCAGATTAAAAAAGATTTCTAATACCTACTACATTCATACATACACATGTACATATATGTATATGATATGTACTTTTTGTCTGAACTTACATTAAGAAATAACTCCTTTAAGAGACTGCAATGTAGTATATAACATGCTTGGGGTTTAATTTTTTACTTATTTAACTTTTTTTCCTAGTGTGAGGGCGACTTACACAGTTTGTAATCGGGCGCGGCGGTGGTAACATATTTATATTTCTTAATGTTGAATTGTAATATGAAAAACGGTTAAAATTTGTGAAACAAATAGGTTTTGATGTCTTCCTCATTACATTACATGGGGTATCCACATAGCAATGGTTTTAGCCGCAATTATCAAATTTGATTGGGTCTTATAAAAATTTGGGGCATGTGGTCCACCGGTTGCTTTGTGTAGCAATAAAATGCGCAAGAAATTCTCGACGAGAAATTTTTTTCTTGTAATAGAAGTGAAAATTAATAAGATGTTGAAAAATTTGTATTATTATATTTTTGCGTATGAAGTTAGACAAAATGTCAAATTTTAAATAAATATTAATTTTTATGCTGGCGTTATTGTCGTACCTATGTACATACATATGTGTGTATGTACATACATAGGTAGTACGTGGAGACGTAGAGTTAAGATTGTATGTAGTATATCAACTGCACAGTATAATGAAAAATGAAGCCAAAGTATTTGAAAATGTTCAAATGTTATTAAATTATTTCAATTTCAATTTATTTTCAACTATGTGTTGTCAGAATATTTACAACTAACTTTGATGTTATTTGTTCATTAATAATTATCACATGTAATTTGGCTTAAAAAGCGATACGAACTTTAGACGGTTAAAATTATAAAAATAGAAACAAATTAAGTTCGAAAAAAATAATTAATATTAACTAAAATAAAAAAATTATACTTATAACTTAAAAACATAGGTACAACTTCATAAAAGACATTAGGTCTCTATGATTATTTACCTCCTAAGTAGGTATTTAATTTAAAAATGATTTAAATCCTTAACACAATCATGGGCGTTAGAAAAAGTCTGTCTCATTGTTTTATTACTTCAAATATTTATTCACAATAGTAGTTTTTTCTGCGCGGTAGTTGGTACGTCCATAGGAATTATTGACATTTTATAAATCGCAGACATTTGACAATTCACCACATTGCGTTTTTATTTTTCTTCGGGTGAGCTTCGTCTTTTTATAAACAACGTAGTGTTCGTTTTGTTATAATTATTTCTTCACAATTTGTCTTAATCTTTTTTGTTTATTTTCTTAACTTCATAGATACAATAAATGTACATACATATATGCATGTATAAACACAAATAAAGTTCATAAAGTAAACAAAAGATAACAGTCTTATTGGCACATAGCATGCATACATATTTACAATAAAACAAATAATTGTATATGCACATATCCATCCGTGCATATGGATGTATTTACATACATACATATATTACGTGTGCACAAAGTCTAAAAAGTGAACGATTTCTGTGTACATAGAAAGAGATAGATATATTACACAAACTGATAGTAACGTACGAAAATAGAAGCAAAATAAAATTAAACGGAAGTGCTCTATACTTATTGTGTATAAAAATATTAATCTATACAAATTTATAATAAATACTTTTTTAAGATTTAATTAAATTACTAAAAATAACTGAAAGCAAATAGTTTAAAGTTTAAAATCAGTAAAGTGTAAGTGAAAAGAATTTGTGAAATTTCTCATTATAGGTACCTACATACTTACATACATTTTTATAACTTCGTTAAGAAACCTTAAAAAATTTAAAGAAAAGGGAAATTACAAATTCATGCATACATACATATGTACATATGTATGTATGTACCTAAGTGCAAAAAAGATAAGTAAGCCCTTGCTATTATGTAGGTATGTACCTATGTATTTGTAACAGGAAGTGGAACAATTGAAATAAAAGAAATAAATCTACCAATAATTACGAACTGTATTGGAACCTAAAAAAACTAAATACAGGTACATAAATAATTTATAAACCTGAAGATTTATTTCTGCTTTAATTCATGCTCTTTTTTTTGTAAACTTTATTCCTTTAAAAATATGTATGTTTCGTTTCAGCTGACTCTGATGCTGTGTTTAGCGGCACAGAAAGTGCTATCATTGTTGTTTACGGTTTATACCTACATACATACATATGTACCTTGCGCACTCATGCAATTTATTTTTTAAATTAATTTTTTGTGTAAATATGTATGTGTCTTAGTTGCTCGAGTATTTTTTATTATACCTTATTTCTACAAGTCAGGCAGGCGACTCGTTTATAAAATTTCTATGAAAATCACTCAAAGAAATGGTTGCTTTTCATATAAATTTACTACTCAAGTCAACGGTCCGTGTTGCGGAAACAGGGGGTTAATCTTTTGTTGTTTCAAAATTTGAAAAAGTCTATCAAAAGATTTAGAATAATTTTAAAGCCTTTGTGGTCAGTGATGCCAACTTTTTTTTTGGTTCTGAGATCACATCAAAATTTAAAAGAAGCACTAAAAGCGCAATTTTAAGATCCGGAAAGCGTAAAATGCACTAACGTGAAAATACTAATGTGAAGTTTAATTATGTTTAATATTTACTAAACTATTCTCTATTTCGGCAAGAGCATCAACATCTTTAGAGAAATATATCAGACAAAAAGGTATGCTTAACACTGAAAAAATATTTCAGCAAGTTTTTATTAAAGTAATTTTAAGAAATTGACACATTTCTTTAAAGCACTACTTAGTGCTTTTTATTTTGATAAGATATTTTTTTTGAAAAACAATGAGAAAATACGAGTACATACATATGTAAATGATTAGTGACTTACATGAAAATTAGAAATACAAACAAAACCAATAAAATTGTAGTTTTTTAAAATGCTTGATGATCATTTTATCATCTTTAAAAAATGCTTGTTAATTTTTTGTAATTACCGATTTAAAGCATGTAATTAAGAAAACATTTAAATGTTGCAACAACGTTTGGGAATACAAACAAAAGTAGTTGGAGCCAGGGGTGCCAAACAGAAAAAGTTATCATTAAAATAATAAGTGTAGCCAGTTATTTCTAGGTATGTACATTAGAGTGGCCGTTGTTTTTTTTTTATTCTACTACTCCCACCCTCCAAATCGGCTCAGTTTTATGTTAAAAAATTCAAAAAAATTTCATACCGATAAGTTGTGTTTCAGGCGGTGCGTCTGGCCCTCAAGCCCATATATTCAAATAAATTACTAAAAGTTTTAGTTTGCACAAATATATTAATTTTTTTATAGAAATTTGTGCTTTGTATCATTTTCAAATACTATTTAATGACGATCATTCAAATTTTGGGTACTTTTTATTAACTTTAAAGTACGCCATTGCATTCGTATTCGCGAATATCGTTTCAAATATTCGTATTCGTATTCGCGAATATCAAAAACTTACATTTGTTACATCACTAATATGTATGTAATTATGTACATATGTATGTATATAGTTTTTTAAATGATATGCACATATTAATCAAATTAATTATTAAAAAAAAATTAAAATTTGCTTTGCTCAAAATTATTTTTTTTAGTTTTTTTAGGTTGTACGTACATATACATATGTATGTATGTACATAAATCATGCCGGTTGATAATTTTTTCCATGTTGTAGATATGAAAACACTTAAAATATTCCATTAGTTTTGCAGAATTTTACGAATTTCATTCAATGAAAGCTGAATTTAAAATATTTACCTCAAAAATATCGAAGTTATTTCGTATAGTGAATATAATTAATGAGAGAGAGAGAAAGTTTAGAAAATTTCGCCGAACTCCGGCGTCGGTCTGGAAAAATTACCTTATTCGGACACTACTATTTACCAATTTTGGGTGTAATTGGAACTAAACGGCAGCCTAGAAAAAACTTGATTTTTATTTAATTCTAATCTACAATTTATATTTATAAGTAGATATTTTGTGTATGCAAATGCTTTTAAAATTTTAGATTCTTAATAACAGCTTTGTCTCTATTTTTTATGGTCATTCTGATCATTATAATAATCCTGACTTAAATGTTAACTAGGTTTTAAGCGTGTTTCAGAAATAAAGTTTAAAACTTTCAAAAATCTGTTATTAATTAAGCTTGGTAATCATTTGTTCATTATTGTTGATGCTGTATGCAAATACATACTTATTGGCAAGCCAAATTGAATACGTCTTCGCAGCATTTGAAAAATATAAATATGCATGTATGCACATGCGACATAGCTAGTTACATAATGATTAATTTTAATTAATTCAAGATTGAGTTCAAAATATATAAAATTATTTCTGTTATATAATAGAAGCGGTAATTTTAAGTGTTACTTTTACTTGGAGTTTTATTAAGCGGTTTTTGTTGTTGTGTTGTAGTGTAGAAAGTGTTGTGTTGGTTTCAATCATCAAAAATTTCACTTTCATTTTAATATACACACATACAATAGTTTAATTTTTAACCAACTAAAACATTTTTTAAACTACTTTAAATGCTATTAGCAGCAAAAAAAAAAACCCCCAAATCAAGTTCATTTCGCAGAAAATCCCAAAATAAAACAAAACGAGAAAAAGTACAAAATTCAAGTTATTCTTGAAGTGTTTACAACCGTAAAAAGGAGAAAATGCAAAAAAAAATTATTGAACAGAAAACTTTCGCCTGTTAATGGACTTATTATGCATGTAGGTACTTACATACGTATGTACATATGTACATATGCATATACATATGTAGTAGTGATGTAACGCATGTCAATTCTTGATATTCGTGAATACGAATATTTCAAACGATATTCGCGAATACGAATATTATATGCAATATGAAATATTAACAAATTCTTATGAAAAAGGACTTCACACTCTTGTTGGCGTACTTTGAAGTTAATAAAAAGTACCCAAAATTTTAATGATCGTCATAGAATAATATTTGAAAATGATACAAAGCACAAATTTCTATAAAAAAATCAATGCATTTGTACAAACTAAAATTTTTAGTAATTTATTTAAATTTTGTTTAGGATTTATGCATTTATTTATTTAATTTCTTTGGAAAAATATTCGTATTCGTATTCGCCTGAATTTGACGAATATGAATATATTCGTATTCGCATACGACTGAATTTAGCGAATACGAATACATTCTGTATCCTACCATTTCATTATCTCGGATTGATTCTTTCATTGGGATTTTGTTAAATCTAAAGCGGCTGCTAGACACATGAGGGGCCAAATTACGGCATCCGATACGGCTCTCAATTTAAAAATATTTCAATAGAGCTTATATGGAAATATTTTTAAATTAATTTGCCCCCTATATTCTTCTCGCATGATTTGTCTTTGGCTGTGCTTACAAAAAATAGTCGCAATTATGCTATTTGTGTGATTATTTTTTTTTTAATAACGCTCAGAGGCACAATTATTGAATTTAAATGTTGATGGGTTTAGTAGACCTTCCTTCTATATACATATGGTAAAATTATGTACATATGTATAGTAAAAACTAAAATAATAAAGTATGAGTTCGATGAGTAGGTATTTTTTTTTGCAAGTTATATAAGTTTAGGTTTGACAGGTTGCTGGGAAGCTACATAAATTCAGTTTTCAGCTTACTAGGGGTCCAAACAACAGGTCCCTTTGTGTTACCTAATTGTAGGAAATGGATAGTGCCGGTACAGACATATAAATAAAAAGCAGAACAGTTTAATTAATTGTTTCGTTTTTGCAACTCTGCTATTGTGCGTTTTATTCATTTTTATAGCATCGTTGCAGCACCTCTGGTGTTAAGTATACTAATTATTTTGTGAGCCATTTTATTAGTTAGTTTACGTTGCCGACGATTCATTGCTACAAATACAAAGACAAAAATATATTATGGTCAGGAACTGAACTCGGGATCTCGAAGACTTAGGCCGGGTTTACATCTGTGTGCCAAATGCCACACAAGCGGAAAAAAAGCATAACCAACTAATTACTAATGAAAAACTATTTGATTCAGACATGTTTTTATTAAGTTAAACAGTTTCAAACATAATAATAGACAATTTTAATAATAGACAATTTTATAGAATCCAAAATGATTGCAAACTGTTTAAATCAATATATATATGTCTGAATCAAACAGTTTTTCATTAGTAACTAGTTGGTTACGTTTCTTTAGGCAAATGGCACACAAGAAATGCCAGATGTAAACTCAGCCTTACATACCTTAGACAATGACATCAATGTTTAAATTGAAACGTAACATACAAAACCAAACCAACCTAAAATGCCGTTTAAAACTAGTAAATTCCCAGTTGCCCAAGACTTTCGCTATTGATATCGATTTCGAATATATCTCGAACATTTATCGTGTAAAACTATCGACTAAAAAATATATAAACTAAAAAATTAATCGAAAAAAGTTCACCTGTCACTCAGTTTTGTTCCAAAAAAACATTCGAACTCGAAGTTTCGCTAGCAATATTAAAAGTGAGGAAATATCGAACTAATTTCGATATCCCTAAAAGGCAGCAGAAAAAGTATAAAAGTAATTTTTTTTATTTACAGTGAAATCTCTCTTGAGCGGATACCGAAGGGACCATTGAAATGTGTCCGCACAAGGGGACTGTCCGCTCAAGGGAAAGCAATGCTTTTCTTATGGAGCTTTCGGTACCTGTCAAAAGTGTCCGTCTAAAGGGGATGTCCGCCTATAGGCAGTGTCCGTTAAGGGAGATTCCACTGTATTTTATTTATTTTTTTAATACCTTGACTTACGCTGCAGGATTTGAACATGGCACCTCCATTCTATATATGTTAGTCACACATCCACTAGGCTGTTGTGACAAATTTTTTTCTGTTCAATTATTGCACATACATATGTAGGTATGTATGTGTTCTTATTTTATTTTTTAACTTACACTGCTGTCATGCATCGAACTTGGTACGTCTAGACTAATAAAAGCTAGAAGTTTCAGCGAACATTCGAATTTTCTTAGATAAGTGAACAAAAATCGAAGAATTTTGTTTCGGGATTTCTTGGCTTTAGTGAGCATTCGTTTTTATCGAATCTCAGATCAAGTAGGTTAGTTTCTACTCACGAGTATTTAAAGTTATCCCTTCACAATTTTGTTTGCGCCAAGCACGCTTATATGAATTTAATTTAAAAAGTATTCACAAAAAAAAAATAATGCAACAGAATGATTTTTTCTTATTTTTATCATCAAAACTTCTTGAAATACTTCAGATCGATCTCTTTTTCAAAATCTCTCATCATCATCCGCGATACACGTAGTTCAGTTTACTTCCCGTAAGACTTTCGGTGTAGACAGTATTTGCCCAGGGGCCGCATTCTGCAACGATGCGTTTTGTAGTGTTTACTAATTTTTGTGATTTGTGCGTCCGCAACCGTGAGAATGAATTATTTTCACATTTATATAGTGAACACTTGTGTCAAAATTGTTCACTGGCAGAAGTTCGGTGAATTGTGAACACTGAAGTTGGTGATCACTTCAAAACTAATTGTTGCGGAATCTGGTCCCAGAAGCATAATGTTTTTCTTCTGTTTCTTCTATCGTATTTCCAACCCAGCTTTCAAACGCTGACCTGTCATCTGTATGTTGCTACAGAGCATGACTCTTAACTCCTAAAGATTATATGTACATATATTACTTATTCAACATCGAGTAATATCAATTTATGTAACTTTAAGTTATATTTTTTTTGTAATACTTTGAACAGACTTAAATTGAAATAGTAATAAAAATATGCGTTATATTATTTAATATTTTAATGCTGAGGTAATAATGACATTATCATATAAAAATGTTTTAAAAACTGGTTCTTTGTTGTTGTTATTATAAATCATAAACATAAGTTTTTTATTTTTTAAACTTCTATTGAATGAAGCATGGAATTTGTCAGCATGTGTAATTTTTTTTAATAATAAAAATAATTTTAAAACAATGAAAAGACCCTGAAAAAAGTATTGATAAACTAGAGATGGAATGGTGAGCAAGTCTTCAATCACGGCCATGTGCGCCCGTGATAAAAATAATGTATTTATTTATTATTTATTATTGATTGTAAAATTTCACGAATTTCCTAATTCTTAATTTTACCGTAAACATTTGTTGGAAACGTTTTGTAAAAACTCAACCTTACTACATTTGCATTGTGGAAATTTCGATTTATTTTTTTCGCGCCATCTTTCGTCGATATTTATGGCAATTAATCGCCGGCGAGGTAAACAAAGTAATAAAATGGCTACATAGCTTAAAGTAATACGCCTTGTTAACACCAGAGGCGCTGCAACGCTTCTCTAAAAATTAACAAAACGCACATTAGAATAGTTGGGAAAATGAAAAAAAATCAATATTCTCATCTCTCCATCTATCTTTCACTTGGACCCAAGTGAGTTGAAAATTTACTTTCTCTTCTCAGCAGCTATGCCTAACATACATACACCTATGTATGTACATAAATATATGTGACCTTCTCCGAGAAAAGGGACCTAGTGTGTCAAAAAACGGGAACTTGGAAAAATCGATAAAAATGATAAAAACATTAAAATTTTATTTTTTAAATGCGTTTTTCTCAAAACTTAATTTTCACATATGTATGTATGTATAATTTCTTATTAATTTTTCATACTTTTTCATTGCGCAGAGCAGAAACATGAAATTTTTTCCCCATAGGGAAATATTTTTTTGTATTATACAAACGACGAAAACTTGCTTGTTATTGATTGTTGCACACAGATTTAGAAATAGTTCATTAAACTTGAAAAATAACTGGGAAGCTTAACTTATTTTTTAAAAAAAATGTTTAACACTTTCAGGAATGTTGTATTAAAAAACGATATTTTCAAGTATCTATTTAAAAGTCATTTTTTATGAAAGCAGATTTCCTTCTATAAAAGTTCTACACATTTTTGAAGAAGTAATTAAAAAAAATATTTTATAAAAGATGCATTGAAATATCAATATATGCTGACATCCTAGCTTTTCTCTCACATGGGACAATAAACGAAAATAATAAAAGTAAATAAATTTTCTTTTATTTATTATAAGAATAATATTTGCATATCTCTTATGTTCCATTTCTGTTAATTGATTTGAAAAATAGGTGATGGACTTGGTTTTTTTAGCTGGTTTTAAAATCCGGTTTTTTCAAGATGCGGTTGTCGGTTTTTCAAAATGTTGATTTTTCGAATAGTCAAGTTTTTTTTACAATTAAAAATCGGCTCAGTCGAATACTTCTCGATGTGTAGATTTTGTTTTTATATTAAAACTTAGACGAACGTTTTCTGTTGATTTTCCCGAGTATTTTTTTTCCAGTGTTAAAGTTCTAGGCGTAGCAGAGGCGAATTAAGCACAATGTTTGTTAGTAAAAAGTGGTCAGATGCTCATCAGTGGCAAAAACGATTACTTGTGATTATTAATAAATAATCAAAAAGAATTTAAAGTAATCTTTAAAAGTAATCGGATTATTTATTAATTACTTGATTATTTTGTTGCAATTTCAAGTAATTCAGATTACTTTTCCATCATTAGTAATCGTAATCAATTAGTAATTGTGCCAAACTGAATATAATTGTAATTTAATCATTACTTCACCTTTCAAAAAAAAGTAATCAAATTAGTAATCAGTACGATCATTACTAATCATTACTTAACAAATATGCATGGATGTGTGTATGTACGTATGTATGTTTGAAAAATCAAAAGGATTTTATTAGAAAAAGTGTTTAAAATAAAACTTATTGTGGAAAAGTGAAACAAATTACACATGAATATAAAATTTTATTAAATATTACGCAAACGAGTTATAGAACGAGTACACCAAGTAAATATGTATGTATGTATATACATATTTATAAAAAATATTTTATTATAAGCACACGCTTCATTCCAATTTATTTTAATTTATTTGATTAAAGAATGTCTTGTGATTACATATTTTTCTTGTACAAAATAAAATTGCTTTGTATTTATTTATTTTTTTTTTTAAAATTATTAATCAGTGTTTGAATTAGCTTCATGACTTCTTGTTTTGTCTTCCTTTCCTTCTTTTTTATTTACTTTTATCTAATTTTAGACTTTTTTTGTTATACATTTTAGTTGGTGGTTTTGGTAAATGTTTTCATTTGCAACGTGCTGCATAATCTCTTAATTTTTAAGTATTTTTTTTTTATTAAAATAGTAGAAAATAAAAAATATAAAAAAGTAATTAGCAAACACTTTGCAACAAAATTAATCTAATGTTGTATTTTATAAATGCCTGCCCCTGTAAAAATATTAATATGGTCACTATTTGTGTTTTGCCGCAAAAAAGAAAAACAAATTGCACTTGGCGAATTTTATTTGATGAGCGTTTTCATAAACTGTCAATAAGGCATATAATAAACGGTTAAAAGCAGTTTTCTTTAAAGAGAATAATGAACTGACATTTATCTACCCACATTTCATTAGCGCTATGGATCATCAGATATTTAAAATTATTAATACAACATTTCCAAAATCAGAATGAACTTCCATAAATTTTTTATAACACGGATAATATGGAAAATTCAGCGATTAGATGAATCGTTAATGAGATCAGCTGATTAGCTAATTTATCGAACAGTCGTAACAGCCTGCCCAGAAGAGCAATTATTTATTTCTTAACACAAGCAACAACACTGGCAGAATGACCTCACAAATAATTTCGCGTTAAAACTCAGAATTTAAGTTTTCGTATACAAAATATAATTCGCGCAGAGCATATATGTAGGTTAAGCTTCTTTTTTATTTAAAAAAGTTTATTACTTCTATTTTGCTTATGTATTATTTTCTACGAAAAAAGTTAAATTCGACAGCTTCTGTATTATCACTGTTGCTCAGATTTGTGTTAAATCATTGATTTCCTAACATTTGTTCGAATACTAATACAACGCCTGAAAATTTAAGAATGTTAAAAGTACGCGCGTCGCGAACTTCTCTATTACTACGTTTATACGCGCGGCTTCTTTGCAAATAAAACTGTAAATTGTTGCCATATTTATTGTTTAATTGCGACTTGCTAACTCAAAAAACTATTCAGAATTACGCACTATTTGCAAATAAAATGCTTGAGGTTGCCACACTTACAAATTTTTGCTAATAAAAAACAATAAATTGATAAAATAATGCACAAAAAACATCGATAGCAGAAAACATTACCATAAAAACAAATTATTATTTTTTATTTTATACATTTACACAATTTTTTGCAAGCATAAGTAACATTTCCATGGAAGTGCTACCAAGTTTTTATACATTTACAGTGCCGAATAAAAAGCGAGTTATTTGCAAATAGTGCTCGCATAAAGGTAGTATATGTAGCTTGCCTTATGAAAGCACACTATTTAAACTTTTTTGACAGAAGTTTGTATCTCATTAGCGCATTGAACGCCTGTTATCATTTCCGATAGAAATATAATAATGACAGTGTTATTGTAGCTTTTCTTTGAATTGTGGTTGAATTTTGTTGTGCGATTTTAAAGAAAAGCTACCATATGTTGCATTTGTACTTATGCAAGAATATTTGTATCAAACACCGAATACTGCCATTATGAGCGGCATCGCACACATTTTGAAAATAGCACAAAAAAAATTACAATAAAAGAAATGTCTAATATGTAAAAAGCACAACATATGCAGTCCACACGTTAACATGTGTTATTAGAAGATTCATTTGACAATTGTTGACAACAAAATTTCCAAACATGTCAAAAACGGCGATTGAAGCATTTGCGAATATACATATGTACATATAACCCAAAAAGGTATATACAAACATATGTATGTATGTATGTCTATATACTAGAAGTGAGCACAAAAAAAAATTGCACAGTCTTGTATTTTTTCAAGAGCGAATATTGTTTGAAGCGGTGATCGTAATTGAGTGTAAGCAAAAATAGAGAACAAGGTAACAAAAAACACACCAAAGCATTATACAGCAGTTGAATAGACAATTCTGTCAAGATTACAATATTTTTATTGTACACTTCATAGTGCACCATACTTCCTTTCACAAACTCAAAATTTCATAAAATATTAAGTGATAATAAAACTTTTTACAATTATATCCATTGCAAATGATGTTATTTTCATTTTATTATTTTTTTTATTTACATTAATAAATTATACAACTTAGAACAGTACCGCATGCGAACTAAAACGCTCAAATACGTTGTTGGTTTTTTCTTTTACACATATTTTTACTCTTGTGTGCTAATTTTACAATTGTCAATCGGTGTGCAATAGTGAAATATGCTTCGAATAATGCCCTCGTTTGGCAGATAAACAAATGCTGTTGCATGCTTCAGAAAAAATTTAATACCAGTTTTAGTGTCTTCATAAAATCAAGAGCACTAAAAATAAAGAACAATTCAATAATGTACATAATGAAGATTAGCAAGCACACAGTTTGTGCTCAGCTCTACTATATACATATCGCAAACTAATTCATAATAAACAGTCACAACTAAAACAATTGCAGATGTTCAGGAGCGGTACAAATTGTTCATACTGTACAAATGACGCAAGTATTTTATATTTTTCAATTTTGTGTTGCAAACAAAAAATTCGTTCGTCAGAGATTTGTTCAGTGAATTGGTTTATGTAAAAACAAAATCAGCCCAATCATGAACATCAGTTCCGCGCGAGCTTTTTCACTTTTCCCTTTTCTCCAATCATGAATTTGTTTTTCCCTTTTTTACCAAATGCGGGAATAAAAAAACTCCCCGGAAAAAAGTAGATATTGTGAACGCCGTTGAACTTGTTTTTTTCACTAAAAATGTTTCCCTTGCAAAACAGAAAGGAGTTTACATAAACACATAGTTAATACACAATTAAAACACAATTTATATATGTACTCGTACATAAACTTGTATTTTATAGATATTGTATAAAAAAACACAAATAAAACCCAAATAAATCATTTATAAACTTATTTTTACATATTTTTTTAAGTTGGCGAATTTTAATAATTTTGTTTACTCTCTCAATCAAAAAAAAAGAGAGAGAAACAAAATGTCAACAAACAAGCAAAACAACGAGCTTAGTAATGCGGTGATGCCACGTGTTACTCTTTTTTGTTCCCAAAGAATTTATGATTGGAGAAATGTTTTCTCGAGAAAATTATTTTCCTTGAGAAATAAATTCCGAGGAAATATTCATGATTGGGCTGAATAATTTTGAGGACCTAATTTTGTAAAACGAAAACGCTAAGAGTTAAAAAATTTTGCAAGCATTTTGTTTTTGTAATTTATAATTTTCCATATAAAATTTGTCAACGCTTAGCGTATTCGTTTTACGAAATTAGGCCCTGGTAATTTTAAGTTGGGACTGTTTATGATTTAATAGGCGATATGTATGTGTAATTTTACTGATTTAAGCGATTGCTTTTAATTTTAGTAGCATCTTTTTTTGTTGACGTTGTGAAAATTTTAGCTTTTCTAAAACAGGAAGTCCAAACTTTAAAAGAATTTTTGTTATAGGAAGTTTCATTAGAAGAATCTAGTTTTTCCTCAAATCGCTTTTAAGTATGTTAAATATGTTTGGAAATGTTAATTACAAAATTTTCGAGAAGACGTATACCTAATTAAATGTTGCTAAGTGCTTATTTGTTTTTCTTTTAATTACACTAGTTTACAGAGAAAATAATTGCATTTGTTTTAAGATAATTAGCGAAAGGATTTGTTAAGAAAAACAAACAAACAAACAAGTTTATTAATGACGGAATTTGTAGTTTTTATACGATTTTGGTGACTTACAACTTTTGAATAAATTTGCTCCTTAATTTACAACAGCCGGTGAAAATAGTAAACAGTTTCTAAAAGTTCGACTGAGGTCCGCTGCAACTCGTTAATTTTTTTTATCCGATCGTAACAAATTCACCATTATTTGCAGCTCTTTCAAAGAAGTATAAATCAGAAAACAGAAATATCTATATCGTTAAATGGAATCTTAACTTTTTTTTTCGAATTCCGCACATGCTAATTATCTTAAAAAACTTGCAATAGAAAATGTTTATATTTCCAAAATTAAAATTAGTAAACCAGTGTTGTTACACGGCTTAATTAATAAATATATATAAAAAACCATTATTTATACTATATGTAATATTGTATACTGTTTTGAAAACGTATTTCGACAAATATTAGAACACATATTAATAAAGAAATATCTATGTATGCAGGTATGCTTACAAATATTTATAATCACCCATGTTATTGCATCTCATTATAAAGTATTATAAATAAAAATTAGAAGAAATAAAAAAACGAAATTCAAATGTGTATTGTAAAATGTTTTACATATTTATTATTAGAAATTTCAAAATCTGCTCGTAATATCCAACTACAGCTATAAATACTACTTACTACTACTACTTGTACCATTTCTTCTATTATATACACCACTACTACTACTACTGCTACCACTACTACTACTACTACTAGTACTACTTACCCACCTACCTACACTACCACCTGTAGTAAAAACTACATAAATACATCAACTTAATAATAGTATTAATATTTATTTAATAATCTATTGAGAAGCTGCTATTATTTACCTTGTTTGTAAAAATATACATTTTCAATTTTAAAATTATTAACCACTTGTTACTATTGATAAAGTAGTTATTAAGCATTTTTATGTAAAAAAAACAATTACATAATATCTACATACATATAAAAATTTTTAATTCCTAATTGTTTTTTAATTTCTTACTTAAAACAATAATCCTCAAAAAGTACATACATATGTACATATTATCTAATATCTAATGGCTGATTATATCTTGCACATATTTTTTTTTAGTTTAGCGGTGTAATATTTTAAATAGATTTTGCTTACACGAAAAAAATCTCTGATACATTTTTTCAATTCGCAGTCGGTGAAAAATATGGGCAATTCCACAAAAAATTTACCAAACCCATAAAGTAAAATGTAAAAAAAAACAATGATTTATTTATTTTTCTAACACTACGAGTATATCGAGCTATAAGTCCTAATTTACACTATGCAAGTCTTATTGCTAAGCTGATTAGTTTGTTAGGAGAGAGACGAGGCGAAATGAAACGTTTCTGTTTCCCTTGTCTCTCTTCCACAAACTAATCAGCATAACAATAAGACTTGCATATTGTAAATTAGAACTAATCGTCAAAAAAGCTTAAGCGAAATATGTTTTGATCTTTTTTGCGAAAATCGATTAGTTACAATCGTAACTAGGTCGCTTAAACTTTTTTGGCGGTTATAGCATACATATACATATATAATCACATTTATTCCTGCTGTTGTTTCAAAGTCTGTCATTTTAGTGTCAACATAATTTTTTTTCACCATCAATGCAATAACAATTTTGCTTTGTATAACAAAATGCCGACAAAGTTAACTTTTTATCGTTTATGTCACTATTGATACCAAATATACATTTCTCAATATTTGAATCAGCTGTATAGTTTGCTTTGTATATTCACTAGGGTATTCATTTAATCGGGGTTTTGCTTTAATCGGTTAATTGCTCGATTAATTAATCGAGGTTTTTGCTTAATCGGTTAATAAACGGTTAATTTCGGAATTGACCGGTTAAACGATTAATAAATTGTTTCCATAAATCCAGTAATTTCAACAAATAAAAGTGCAGAAATTATATATTGTGAGTTTATTACTAAAACAAAAAGAAAGACACACTCAAATAAGAATTTTTAAACTAAAACAAGAAAAAAAAATCATAAATACGTTGCGTCATTAAAAATTAACAAGTTTGTGAAGTTTAAAGAGACCTTCTAACACAATCTTTCAGAAAAATAATTTGGCTTAAAAGTTTAGTAATTAAGCGATTCTCCTCTTTAGTTTTGGTAAAACCTTTGGTAAATTATTTTACTTGTCGTAGATGTTAAGGAAATCGAAAGCAATCCATAATACAGAATATCTAGTTTCTCAGTCCTCTTGCTGGATATCTTAAAACATATAAAATTATTCATTATGCCACTAGAGTCCTGTTTTATTATTTTTTTCAAATTCTTAGCACTTCTTATTCTTTCAGTTAATTTTTTTAGAACATTTCTTGTACTTACTGTCGATAGTTAACCTTTTGTAAATGAGACGAAACAAATAATTATTCACACAAAAAACAAGTTTTAATACTACAAAATATTAAAACATTTGTTACGTCGGTTAATCAGCTTAAATTAACCGGTTTCACCGTTAATAGAAAAAAGCCAATTTTAAATTAACCGATCAGTTAATCGGGCAGTAATTAACCGGTACCGATTAACAGTTAATCGATTCAATACCCTAATACTTATACAAAACTTTATTAAATTTTTTTACTTATATTCATACTCAAGTGATGATGAAAAACAATAAAACAAAACTTCATAATAGAACGAAAGCTTCGGAGACAGAAATTCAACATATTCTACCTAAAGCCTGGTACTCTGTTCACATTGTCGTGCGAAATTCTGTCAAAACTACTGTCAAACTAATATTTGCGAAATAAACTTTGCCAAAGTAGTAGTCTGTGCTCTGTTTCTGTAAGTTGTGAGAAGTTCTCCCATCGAGAAAAATTAAATAATTATATTGGTTATCCTATTTTACACGGGGTGGTTATTCATATAAAAACTTAAATAAACGTACAAAAAATTTCAACAAATATAGTTTTTGTCTTACGCACCCTTTGTTTCACAGGATGATAAGAATTTTTTCGACTCGAAAAGTTCTCACATTCGTTACTGATACGATGCACTGTTCTTATTTTATTTTTATATATATAAGATATATATAACAGAAGTAACACTCAGGCAATGAATGCCTGCTACTATTACTAGGTGTTAACTGCTTTAGGAAAGGAATAGTGAAAAACACGTAAAATTTATCTGTCTGGCAGCATGTTTTTTCATGCAAAATGTTTCTGGCATCATTTTTGTTTCAGCTACGAAACAACATGAAAAAGTACTGTTCGGATGGAAGTTTAAACAATGTTGCATACTTTCAAGCAATAATAGCGGGAAATTTTAACAAAATCGCAACATTTGGTACATGTGAAAATTTTCGCAAGGAAAAATCAATGTTGCTCAATAGAGCACCAGCCTTAGAAGCGCACAGCAATTTCAGTGTTTTGCTTTAATGATTGTGTATTTTTTATTTTTTATTTTTTGAAAGGGTTGAATGTTACTTCAGACTAAACAATCCTGGTATTAAATATTTGTCACAAACACTGAATGGTTTGGAAATGACAGATAGTTCAAAATATGTATATTAAATTCGGATAAGGAATAAGATGAGGCAAAATTAAATGAAAAAAGAAACTGGTTTTCCTCTCTTTTTGAAAATTGATTTCAGCTCTCAGAATTATGTTTATGTAGCAGTTCCCTTTGGCCAAAGCGATTATGCTTTAATGTAGAATTCATGTTTTTTTCCTTTTAATATGCCTACATGGCGAACATATAACATCCTCCCTCCTTTTTTAGAGTCGGTTACAAAGTTGGAATCACGGTTGCACATATTTTGATTTTTTTAGAGGTAATTTGGTTACAATATAATATAAAATGAAGATAATTTATCTTGATTTTTTTTGCATGGAAAAAGCTTTTACATTATGAATAACAATTATAATAATTTATATATATTTTTTTCATTATTTTGACATAAAATTTTTTCAGTGTAAGCACTTCTATTCAGCACTTTGTCTTTATGTGTACAAATAATGATAAGTTGTATTTAATCATTAAAATAATTTAAAAGAAGTAATAACTAATTTTTATACATACACATATTTTTTGTACATCCCATTTGAATTAAAAAAGCCATATATAAAAATAAATGTTTGTTTTTGATCAATGTTCATTATAATTTTACAAACTAAACACAAAAAAACATACATATATAAATCTATTTATATAAATAATAACTACTTATGTAATATTTACTAGTGTTTATATACATACATTCATATACATATATACTTTTAATCATAACTGCTGTTTTTGTAGTGCATTATTAATAAATTTATTTCAAAACCAAATTGTAGCTGTACCAAAGACTAATTTATTTTAAGAATAAATCCAAGTGGGCTCTTTTGTTATAAACATGTCATATTATTTTAATTAGCTTTTATCGAATAACCAAATTTATTAATTAAAAACGTGTGATGTACAACAAATTTTATAAAAATACGCTTACATTATAAAATCATGGTAGCAGTCGAAAAATAATAAAAACAATTTCTTACACATTCATGTTAATATTACTTTATACATATGCATATTCGTACACCATACAACACAAAACCTACTCATATTATGATATTAAAAAACTAGTACTAAATAAAACTGCAACGAGTAAAAATGA
Source organism: Tachina fera (assembly GCA_905220375.1). Lineage (NCBI taxonomy): Eukaryota > Metazoa > Arthropoda > Insecta > Diptera > Tachinidae > Tachina > Tachina fera. Next base: position 188,087,286 of record LR999963.1, read on the forward strand.
GTACTATTGTGCTTTTCATAACTTTAGTTAAAAAAATTTTTATTCAATTAACCGTGGTGTGTAGTATTGCTTAAAGTTGTATTTCAAAAGATAATTTGAAAAAAAAACAAGTTATTTACGAAATGTTTTTGTTTTGAGAAGTTTTTTTTAAGTTGTCTTTTCAAATAGTACAACAAATCTTATGAATTGAGCAATTGAAAATGCAAAACCAACTTTGGTCATAAAGTTAAAAGTTCTCATTTTTTCTCTACTATTTGTTACATTTAACAACTTATTGCAAATTGTATTTCTTTGTATTTTACCATTTATAACATATTTATATAAAGATTATTAATGTTAAATAAAAAACAAATACTTTTACTATACATACATATATTTAATAAATTGAAAAAAAATAAAAATAAAAACCATACATCTTTGGTTGTTTTATTTTTCTTTTACGAATGTTGTTTCTACTTTCTTTCTATATACATACATGTGTTGTACTGCGTCAAATTGCTTCTCTCTCTTCCTTTATTTTCTACTTACTCGTATAAACATATACATACATACATACATAAGTATGCACACATCCATCCATATTCACATTTAAACAGTTTGTTATCCTTAAAGTATACCACACACTTTACTTAAATATATTTTCCAATTTTTTATACATACATACTTATGTAGTATCGTTTTTATTTCGTTAAAAAACTGAAACTTTAATTTCATCTGTTTTCTATTGCATTATTTCTGTCCTGGTGGATTAATTGAAACATGTAATTTTTTTTTAATTTTGATTTTTACATTAGAGTTGCACGTAATTCATTTACAATTTCATTGGTTGTGTTTCTATTTTTTTTTTGGGAATTGTTTTTATGATTAAGTAAAAGCAACTGTAAAAACTAAATGTAAGTATAAATTGTAATGATTGTAATGATTATTTGCTTAAAGTTTGCATGTTCATTTGAAATAATGGAAACGATCACAACACATTTACTGCTTAGTTGGATTTTGACTCGTTCGAAGACTCAAATAAACAACAGATCCGAACACATAACATCTTTAGTAAGTCCTAATTTACACTATGCAAGTCTTATTGCTAAGCTGATTAGTTTGTGGGAAAGAGTGACGAGGGGAAAAGAAACGGTTCCTAACGAACTAATCAGCTTAGCAATAAGACTTGCAGAGTGTAAATTAGGACAATCGATCTTCGATGTACTCTTAATTTTTTTTTTAATATTTTATTCTTTTAATCTAATATGCCTTGCACAAGAATGTTTGACTTTAGAAGAAAACGTCATAGGAAAATCTTTTTGGATATATATACATACATACATACATATCGCTCACTTACTATAATAGTGTCATAACTCAAAAAACTAGTTCTTTTTCTTATTTTATCTTGTGTAAATATTTCATATAAATAGTTTGTACCATCACTTTCTGAGAGGAGAATATTTTTTTCAGGTTTTCATTGAGTTGTATGGAAATTGAAAACTTAAAACGCGGTTTTTGCAAAACGTTGTTTTTTGAATTGTGAAACTATTGAAGTAAGTGAGCGATATGAAGATATAAAGAACGATGGGAGGATTAATTCTGAAAAATTCCATTTTTTGGCTTATGACGTTCTTTAAGTAAATGTGAGCGATATAGTTTTATTATTGATATTTCGTTAACCTTCGGTTAACTTCTTCAGGACACAGAAAAAAAATTGATTTCCTGAAGAAATTAACACAAGGTTAACGAAATATCGATGATAAAACTTTATACATACATACATATAAAAATAAAGACCTAAAGCTCAAAAAAATAATTTAATTTAACATATAAAAAAAGGTGGAAAATTACACAAAAACTTATCTATTATTTTAGATAACAATGTTTTTACCACCAAATAAAGTTCTTCAAAGAATCTAAAGCATTAAAGGTTCAACTATGCATACATACTAGTGATGCACGAATATTCGTATTCGTATTCGAATATTCGGCCATTTTCAGGCGAATACGAACGTATTCGTATTCGTCAAATTCAGGCGGATTCGAATGTATTCGTATTCGCCAAATTCAGTGGAATATGAATACGAATATTTTTCCAAAGAAAATAAATAAATAAATGCATAAACCCTAAACGAAATTTAAATAAATGACTAAAAATTTTAGTTTGTACAAATACATTAATTTTTTTATAGAAATTTGTGCTTTGTATCATTTTCAAATATTATTCAATGTCGATCATTAAAACTTTGGGTACTTTTTATTAACTTTAAAGTACGCCAACAAGAGTGTGAAGTCCTTTTTCATAAGAATTTTTTAATATATCATATTGCATAAAATATTCGTATTCGTATTCGTATTCGCGAATATCGTTTCAAATATTCGTATTCGCAAATATCGCTTGAAATATTCGTATTCGTATTCGCGAATATCAAAAATTGACATTCGTTACATCACTAATACATACATACATATGTATGTACGTACGTGCAATCCCAGCAAACCAAATCATTCCTAAATAAATCGCATTCGAATGTTGCGTAATCATTTCTCGGACAAAACACTCGAGAACGATTATCGTAAACGGAAAGAGAAAGTGCTGCTAGAGCTCACTCGTCGCTCAGTTTGTGGCAGCAAATCTTTCGATATCGATGTTTCGCTTACGAATCAATAGCGAATCTTTAGCAATATTATTAGCAATTGATTTCATTGCTTCTTAATAGCAAAAAACGCTATTCCTCTTTTGTTGTACATGCAAAAAAAAAAATAAAAAATTGAGAGAAACAAATTGTTTCATATTCATAAAATTTAAAATGAATTTGAAATGTTTTTATTTCGAATTTCACATAAAAAATTTTCTTAAAATGGATTTCAAATTAGTTTTATTTTTTATGAATATTGGGGTTTATATTTAGATGTTGAAAAGAAGTTTAAAAATCCGGTAAGTGTAACTCGCTAGTGTTCCGTAGCATAAAGCAGTATTAAACATTACATGCTGATTTCATTAGATACATATCGTTACCTTAATATAGAAAGGCCTTAACTCATTATAGATAGAAGAACATCTCGTTAGCTAAAATGAAATGAAATGAGAAACAAAAAACTAAAATAAAATTAAACCAAATTGTAGTTAAGTCCCCTTGTTGTTTGTTAAAAAAACCGTCATTTTTGATCGCAGAAGTGTAAAATTGTGTCAAGACATGTAGTTCAAAGGCATTCGTAGTAATCTATCAAAAACTCGATTTTGATTTTTTTGTTAGTTACGCCTTTTTGCATTTTAGTTGGCGATCTAATGTATCGAAAAATGCAAAAATCTCGATTTCAAAAAAATAATGAGTTAGGGCCTTTATATATTTAGTTAAAGATATATACTAGGGATGTAACGAATACCAGTTTAGCGAATGCAGATGCGACAGCGAATAACACAGTTTAATTTTTGCGAAAGCGAATGCAAATATTGTAATACGTTCAAAAATCACATGAAAATAAATTTGTATAAGAAAGTGAAGTTTTGTTGTATACATAGATATACTACATATAGCATTTTACTTAAATTTAGTCTTGAATAGAGCTAATATACATATATTAATTTATTAAAAATACAAATTTTTAAAACTGAAAGATATATGAAATGATAAAATTAGTATAGATAGTTAAAAATTAATTTACAAAATTTTAGGCAATCGTACTTTGGCCTTAAAGTCTGTTACTTTGTTCAACATTTCATGTGAAATGCTGTCAAGATACACATTAAGAAAAATTGGAATGAATTGTTCATGAAAAAAGCTTGCAGAAGTAGTAGTCTGTTCATCTTGGGAAAAACATATGAAACATATGTATGTATCTTCAACATTTTAATTGTTTCGCATGCAATTTACAACAATCAAGGACTAGTTAATAGTGTTTGCATTTTAAATTTTTTGTACGAAGTAATGAATGGTGCTCAACGTTTTTCAAAAGTCTTAAGCACAACATATTTTCGCGCAAATCAAACAGTGCATTTTCTTTTTCAAAAACTGAAAAATAGTTGCGAACACCGCAGTGTTTGGGGTTCAAAACCAAGTTACTTTTAAATATTTGTATCTTTTTCATGATGGCTAAAAAAAATTCGTCGTAAAACTATTTTCGTAAAAGTACAAATTTTTTTTTGTGTTAAGTATTCGCATGAAATATTCGCATTTATTTTAGCGAATGTAAAAGTGAATGCAAATACCAAAATTAAGCGAATAATTTGCGAATGCGAAAGCGAATGCGAAAATTCGTTACATCCCTAATATATACATATGTATTATTTTTTATAGTAAGGATTGGTAGTCACAATCTCATATAAACGCACGACTTTTGATAAAATCCAACCCTGATATACTCGTAATAGTGTTGTACGTTTTGTCAAAAGACAATCATAAGATAAGGCTTGCGTTTTCTCAGAAATCGTACGATTATTTTGGATAGTGAGTTAAAAGACATAAAATTATTGTAACAGACGAAATAACAAACGGATTTCCTCTGTGTACATCCGTCATCCTGTGATGAAAGCACTCATAGACAAGTGACCGAAAAAATGTGTGCTCTGGGTATGGAACTTTTAAAACTAATAAAGCCATTGGCAAATTAATAAAATAGTTTGGTGTTTCTGTACTTTTTTTTGCGCTGCTTAATGCATTTAATATAATGGTTTTCTATTTAGCGGATTATGGGTTCGCAATTGTTAATGTAATTGTACGTCATCACTTGTATCCGCTAAATACTCGTAATAGCTACATATGTACATATCAAAGATTATTAATGAATTGAATTTTATTACGATAAAATTTGTTTTTTCTTATTAATTTTACAGTTTTGTACACTCTCAAGAATTTACCTCAACTCAGAATAAAAAAGAAACAACAAGACATACTCGTATTTACTTAAAAAATTAACGGAATTATTATTTTTTAAATAATAATAATAATAAAAGCAACAAAACTAACAACGATTTTCAAACTAAAGTCCGCTTGGCAGTAAGCACAATAGCAACAAAGTCATGATAAATTCAAATCATACGGGAACTACCCGCAGGCCGTTCTCACGCAATGGACCGTCCTCTTCCAGAAATCATCGAGGACGTATGCTCTTCTCACCCCATCAGCCACATTCATATCAGCAGCAACAACAACAACAACAACAACAGCAGCAGCTACATAATAATAACATACGTTCAAATCATGGGAACAATAGTAATTTGAATATGGTTAACGGGAATAATTCCGGCGTTCCTTGGTACAACAACAAGGACAATACAAATAATAGTAATATGGACTCTTGGAATTCGCTTGGGTAAGATATTTCCACACCCACAACTACACAAAATAACCATGATGTTTTATAGTAAACTATTATTTATTTACTAAGTATAAATATTCTTATTAAAATTTTAATTAAAACCATGAAAAATATCGTACAAAATAAGTTCCTTTTTCCTCCTTAATACTCGTATCCCAGAATCCTACTCCAAAAGAAACCATTTTCTAATTAACTAATCCACGCTTAGGTTAAAGGGCGAATTTTGTAATAAAAAAAATACTCGTACATTAATTATAACAAAGATCCATTAACAATAATAATTTCTAAATGTTATTGTGAAGCTGCTGCTAATAAAACTATGCCATTTCGCTTTTGTTAAAAATCAATGTGCTTGAAGAAGGTTATTTTCCGCCATTCAAAGAAGAATAAAAACCAAGCGGAAGCAAAAATAAATATATGTACATATGTATGTTCGGCGTAAAGGATAAATTCAGTGTAAAGGCTCAGTTAGCGGCCTGTAATGTAAAATAACTGCAACGTAGGAAACAGTTGATCGATATTTTTATATGAAAAGTGGGTTGCGTTACATTTACATCTCTATAACCATTTTCATTAACATTTTCACATAACAATATCGATCAGCTGTTTCCCACTGTTGCAGTTACTTTACATTACAGTTGGCTAACTGAGCCTTAAAGTTTTATAAAAAGAAAGTAAATGCGCGGACTCGTGAATATGCGAAGAAAAATTAACAAACTTTAAAAAAAACCTAGTAAATAATTTTTTTTTCATTTATTGTTCGAAAACCAAAAAACTTGTACCGGTTCCAGATGTTTTCAGCAAAAATTAAAACATTTAATTTAATTATGTTAAGTATGTATGCTTTTTGCTTCTGCTGTAACATTTTTAAAATTTTAAATGGGATTTTGGTTTTTTATTGATTCTTACAACGAATTAAATGGCAATTGGAATAAAAATCGGAAATGGCGCAGTCGTATTAGTAGAGCAGTGTCAAATATGGAAATGAAAATTAAATATAAAATCATTTAATATCCACTTATTTTGATGTGTACAATATAATTGAACTTCATTTCCACAAAATATTTATCGAATTCAATTTCATCACAAATATTCAGTACTTACAAACATATTGTTCTTATTTTTCTTTTTATTAACACATTATTGAATTTAATTTTGTTTATAAATACTATAAATGCTTAACTTTTAACTTTATGTTTTTGTTAATGTTTTTCTCTTGTATTATATTACGTTTGGAGAAAACAAAATTCTCAATAAAATAATTAACCACCAATTACTAAAAATGAGGCTTTTTTAATCGTTGTACACCTTGAAAATTAAATTACTTGACGCTTAAATCCAGTAAAAGAAACAAATTAACAAATACATACATATATAAAGTAAATTTTTAATTTATAATTTTGTAGCATTTCTAAACAATACTCGTTTATTCAAAGTTGAAATAAATTTAAATTACAAAAATTAAAAATAATTTGCATGAAAAGCACAAATATTTTTTCTTATTCGTTTTTTTTTGTAGCAATATTTTTTTTTGTCAAAAATATACTATACGTACATATGTATGTATGTATATAGTACATACATGTGATGTATATGTATGTATATTATAAATATGAGATTATACATATTAACCTTTTAAAATAAAAATTATTTTTATGGTACAAGTCAATGTTTTAATTAATTATTCTTTTTAACAATTGTAATTTGTTACAGTGCAATATCTAAATTCAATAATATTATTAGACGTGTATAGATTTTATATTTATTCGAACGCTTTCAATATGGAGCATGTTATCAAGGCCTTTCTATTTTCATTATTAATACAATTTCGAATAACTATCGCCTATTTATGCATTTAAGTCTCGTAAATTATTATGCGTTTTTTGTGTGTTTTATTTCCTAAAATTACCTGCAATAAATTTATTCTTGCATTTAGACAAGATACATCTAATTAAGAAAAAAAGTTAAACCTGAAGTGAGCTGCATATCATAAATTTGAACCCTTGCATTCAGCTCCCTAGAGAGAAAAGAGCCTACACAAAGCTAATTACGTGACTGCTGCTAGTCCCAAGGCTTTTTTATATATAAAAGGGTCCAATTAATTGTATATGTTGCTGTCATTAGAAGGGTTTAATTCACATGATTAGGCATAGCAGTATAAGTCAAGTGACATCTTTTGTTTGTAATTAGTTGAAAAAATTTGCTAATTCATTACTAACGATATATGTATGTATGTATATACAAAATGTAACATTTTGTTATTATTTTCTTTTAATAGAGTAATACTTATATGTTTTTGAAAATTACTATTAGCCAATTCACAAAGTATTCCACAGTGATAAGTAGTAATAAAGTACTATTTAAGGCCAAATAGCACTGCTGCGGATAGCTTGTATTGTCATATAAAAAATGTTCGTAACCCACATTATTTCCTTACGCTTCAATTACATTTATTTCTTTTTGTATTTGGATTTTTTCAATTTGTAATACATTCTTATTTTCAACAAAATTAATTAATAAAATAGTATGGGCCTAATTCATAAGAAAAAAATATTTTGATTTTATAAAAGATTAATTAATAATAAATCAATTTTCCATAGAAAATTTGTTTTATAAAACTCTTATTAAACAGAAATATTTTTTATGAATAAGGCAGTATGCATTTAAAATAAAATCTTGCCTTAGATTTTGTAAAGAAGAAACAGCTGACACTGAAAAACCATAATCGGTCATGTCACCGAGTTCAATTCCGTTCGGAAACGAAATTCAATCCACCCAAATTTTTTAGAAAATGGTGTCTAAAAAAGAAAACTAAAATACGGAAATTGGTGTGTCCAGGCTGTTGGGGGCGCTGGTAGTCTTAAGCTTAAATTAGAAGTGTCTTAACCATACAAAACAGCTGTTCGAACCAAACTAATGAGCAACACTGTACATATTTGATAATAGGAGACTCGCCATAAGGATATAACCATATAAACCAATTGAATTTCAGCTTTGGTTATGGCTACGGCACTTCTAATTTAAGCTTTACTAGATAATTGGATAAATGAGAGGGGTTTGAGATAGTAAAGTTCTTCTTCTTGCACGACACAGCTCGTAACTTTCCTTCGCGATATTTTGGGCAAAGAGAAAATTAATCAGCTGTTTGAAAAATAAACAATTAAAAAAAATTTTTTTTTCTAAAATAAAAAAAAATGGAAAGTATGTACATATGTATGTATGTATGTATATGCGTACATACTTTAACGTTTCCTTTTATATTAAAATATTAATATATGTACATTTTTGTCTATTATTCAAAGAAATTGTGATTTGCTCTATAATTTTACCGAACCTTACAGCCAAAAAGTAGAGAAGCGATCTAATTTTTATATTGAAAATATATTGTAAAATTTTTTACAATAAAACAAGCATCAGAGCACTTTGTGAATTGGCCAAATATGTATGTACATACATACATATGTATATATGTATATTTTTAAGAGGGCATTAAATAGGTCATGGAATAAATAAAAAATTACATAAGTAGTGTGTGTTAAATTGATTTCCGATTAATTGATTTGCCCGCTTAGTTGATTAAACAACATGTACATGTAATTGAGATAGTGAATCAATGAACAAGTTATCTCATAAATTGCATAAAAAAATTTATTTTTTCAACTATCAATTAAGCGGAAACTACTGTAATAGTATTTTATGTACATATCGCCCATTTACTCATAGAACGTCATATCTCCAAAAAAAATAGAAAACAAGTTTAATATGTAGTTTCTACAAGTGAGGCAAACGATTCGTCTAGAAAGTTTGTATGAAAATCACTCAAAAATATGAGTGCTTTCCATATAAATTTTATACTCAAGACGTCCGTCTAGGTTGTAGAAACAGGGTGTAAGTTTTCAATTTACACATAACTTAATGGAAAAAGAAAATTTAAATTTTCTCTCAAGAGTTGACTAAATAAATTTTTACACAATATGAAGAACGATATGAGGGTTAATTCTGCATCATTAACTCAAAAAATTTATTGTTTTGAAAAAATTTATTTTTTGAGTTATGACGTTCTTTAAGTAAATGAGCGATATGTATACGCAATTTGTATTATAAATGATGAAGCAGAACAAGATCTGAACTTAAACAAATTACCGCGAATTATACTTTCAAGAAACAATGACGAATTTAATTCGGCTGTTACATGAAGTTCTCAAACATTTCCCCGTGCTTTTAAGACCTTTACTCTTTATACAGTCATCTGATGTTTCTTTGGAGACTGTGCAGATGTTATTTATTTTTCAAAGACTTTTATTTAGTCCTAATTTAAACTATGCAAGTCTTATTGCTAAGCTGATTAGTTTGTGGGAAAGAGAGACGAAGGGAACTGAACCGTTTCTTTTCCTCTCGTTTCTCTCTCTCTCTCAAGCAATAAGACATGCATAGTGTAAATTAGGACTTAGCTGCATAAAATGTCAAACATTAAATGAATGTCAGCGATACAGTACACAAGTTCAGTGCTCAAGTCTGGCATTTTATAAAAGAAACTTGTGACACACACTGTGCAAGTAAACTGTGTAGTTTTATTTTAAAGCTATAAGCGAAGAAGGCATGTGCAAATACTGCGCTAATCTTTTTAATAGCTATTTCTCTGCTTGCATCGGGATATTTTTCCTTTAGTTTATTAATTAATTTTTCGTAGGCTTCGATTTTCAAGACTACTGCTGTAACCGCTACTTTTAATGCAGGTGCGATTCTTGGTATAGTTCTGGAAACTTTTTCTTTTTCTTGTATTTTTTACGCTTATAAAATCGCGACACACACAACTTCACTGTACAGTTTTAGAAACTTTGGTAAAATATCAAAATTGTTTTGATTTTTACTCAAATAGCACAAACACCGACACACACTACACAAACTCACTGTACAGTTCCAGTGTATGGCCGGCATTAAAACGCTGAGAGCACACTATTGTTCTTAGAATGATTATCACAATACAATTTAAAGTAAAATGAAATAAATGCTAGGACGAAACTGTTTTACGATGTATACGAGTTCTGTTTCATCATCACTAAATCGTATAACTTAGGACATGAGTGTTGTGAGCTGTGCTTTTCTTGCATATTAGTCTTAAAATCCAAATTGAATATTTTTTTTCATTGAAATTAGTAAATAAATTAAAAATAACACAAATTTGTTGTATTGTTTTGAAATCTACACTTAATTAAATTAAAGCATTCCGAGATGTGATAAAATAAAATCTTTATTTTTACATTTTATCACATTCGTTAATCTTATTTTACATATGTACATTAAAAACAAAAATTCTCTAACACTTTTTAATATAATTTTTGTCAATTACTTTCTACTCGTATATAATGTTTTCAATCATATTTGTGTTGTCTTTTCCATTCGTTATAATTTTTGTAATTTATTGAAAGGAGCCTAATTTGTATGTGCTTATAAAATAGAAATGAAATAAAATTTTCTTAATAATCGTATGTACATATGTACTAATACAATATTGGTTACAATGATTTTAATAATTTGTTTGTGTATATAATAGAGGATGTTTATATTGTCCGCTTTTTATTTTCAATTACAAATAATTAGTAATATTTAACTTTAAATTAGTTAGTTAATACTTTTCTGATCAATATGTAGTTTTTTTTTATTATTTAGCATATACGGGATACTTGGATTTGTTCTTGAACTTTTGCATACTTTCGATCATTTTTAAAACGATAGCTGTATAGCTTTGATTATAAAAGAAGCCCTGTTTTTTTGACAACTTTAGTGATCTTAAATAATTTTCGGTTTAGATTTTTTTAACTCTCTATATATTTTCAAAGAAATTTCTCCCCAATTTTAGCAATTTTTCTGAATTTTTTAATTTTAATCAATTTTGTTTTAAAAACTTTTTGAAAACCCTCAGCATAAAGGAAATTAAAAAAGTAAGATCGCTTTAAATTTTTGCGACTTTGCCTCAATCTTAAATTTATGTCATATCTGTGGAAAAAGCGCTTAAGTCATATTTTATAGGAGAACACTTTTAAACTTTCAAGTCGATTTTCAGAAATTGATTTCTTTTGTGGAAAAATTGAGAAATTCGGTGTACAGTTTTATTTTATTTTATTACCGGTATTACATTAAGCATTTTTTTCATGAAATTAATTGCATGAAATTTTTTTATCAATTTGCTATTAATTAATTCAAAAGTAATTTATCTCGACTTAAGCACTTTTTGCTACATATTTAGTAATGCTAATTTGTAATTAAACCTGTGGGTGTCCCTTCGTTTTACAATTACATATGTACGTGTAAATCGATTTTTGGAGTTAGTGTTACCAATCATTTTATGGTGTGTGCTCTACACATTAAATGCTGCCTGACTGTTTTATTAAAAACCGTAGTTTATTATGATGCAATAAAAATTACGAGTACATTAACACTAAAATCAATTGACCATGAAATTTATACCATTTTGTTTGTCATTTTACTAATGTACTTAGTATACATTCATACATGCATATGTACATCCCCTTTTGCTTGATGTTAAATTACACTGCATATCATAAGTATAGCCGCACTCTTATTACAGCTGATGTAAAAGTTTGAATAACTTTATTGGGGAAAATAGTAAAACAACACATATAGTTCAAATTAAATTATTGTCTATGAATTAAATCTTTTTTTAGATTTGGAAAGAATTAAAGGTTATCAAATGTTAATTCAAAGAAAGAAAAAAATATTTATAAATAAACCCCTATTTTACCTAAGGCATGCATCAAATTTACAGAAATACATACATATATGCATATGTAGTTCAAAGTGAGTGCTTTGGCTGTCTGAAAACAAAAAAAATTACAATACTCAGTGTTCGGTGAAAATTTCGATGGTGTTACCATCTCATAATACGAATAAGCATTTGATAGACAATGTCTGAATTCAGCAAAAATGCTATACAAATGAGGTAAATTTGAATATTCAGTTCCCGAAAATACTTATGTATATTTTTTCGATACTTAAATTTGCATAATATATGTACATACATAGATACATATGTATGTATGCTTGTAGGTTAATGTATATTTAATAAGGTCATACATATTAGGGCTCCATTTTGAATTTTAATTGCCTTTTGATATATTTACTTTTATTTTTCTGATTTGTCTGCTAATTATAGCGTCCCTTTTTTTATCTTATTAAAAATTTTAACAAAAATAGTTGTACTTTGTATTAAGGTTAAAAAGAAACCATAAACATATTTACAAAATTTTCTCTTTATCCAGATTGTTGTAGATTTTATATTTGAAAAAAAATTTATAATATTAATATTTTGTACTTTTTAGTTGTAATTTTAAAATAAATGTACTCTATACAAACATACAATTAAAAAAATACAAAAATATTTAAAAGTGAAATATCCAATAATTCTGTATGTTATTTTAATGTTTAATATATTTGATCGCTTTAAATTTTACTTTAAAAAATACATATCGTCATATAACTTGAAAAAGGGCGTAACTTACAAAAAGTTCAAAATCGTGTTTTAAATGGATTATGATGTAATTAAGTACATATGTATATACAATCCATTTACCCGCAATATTTTTATTCGAGTTTGCTCAAAAATATTAAATGTAATAACGAAATTCAAATGACTACTGAGAACTATGTAAATGCAGTAAAACTTATAATAAAGTGTTTTTCTTCTTCTGTAAAATATTTTAAATGTAACTTATGCCTTTTTTTAATTTATATGACGATAGGCATACATACATACATACATTATTGCTTACTATTTATAGTTAATTGAAGTTAAAAAGCATTTATGTAATTTTTCTAACCACCATTATATACTACATATTTCACTTTTAAATGTCCGCCTTCATTTATTAGAAATACTGCTTTAATTTTTCTACAAAAAAAATTAATTTGCATTATTTGTGTTTATACAACATCACGCTAGCAATTATACTTTCTATATACACATATATTTTAAATAATTAATTTTTACTTCAATATAAAGTGACAGAAATGTGATCGAGCATTTTTGCTCAGCTTCTTGTTTTGTTTAAAGATCAGGGGTCTAATCGTCGCTTTCTAATTGTTTAATAGGGAATGCTATAATCTCACACTAAAAAAAAAGTGATCGAAGCAGCTCGTTATCGAAAACGACGATTAGACCGCAGGTTTTGCACACTACGCGTTATTTTAAATTTATGCAATGTCAAATAATTAACTTGCAGAGAATTAATATTATGAAATAATGGAATGCTATATGTTTTCGCAAATTTTTTTTTACATCATTATAATATGAATAATATTTTAACTTAACTTTACTATCCGACCTTATAAATAAAACGCAAACAATTTGGGAGACACTTTCTTTATTTGTCAACATAATCTCCTTTTAGCCCGATACACTTTTCACAGTTATATTTAGTAGCTTCTAATTGTGTAGCTCCTTTAAATAGCCATCAGCCTCATTTCATTCTTCATTGTGGGCAACCATTTTACCAACGAGCAATTATTTAATTTTTGTAATAGAAAATAATCCTAAGGAGCTACAGTTGGCGAATAAAGTGAGCGATTTAGCAATTGAAAATTTAACTGGTGCATTGTCTTAATGAAACAATACTTTATTTATCTCTTTTTTAAAAATTAAATTTCATCAGTTAAATGCTAAAAAAAATTAGCATAATTCTTGCCCGTTGATTGTTTTTTCAATAAAAATTCTCCCACGTCCCTCCCATGAAACAGTTGCCATGACCTTGCCTTCAGATGGAACAGTCATCGGCTTTTTTGGACACGATTCTTGCATTCCAAGCCACTACTTTTTGCCTGTTGCTTTATCCCAGGTGTGAAGTGGTAGATGTATTTCTCATCCATAGTTAGGAATTAACTCAAAAACTGTTGTTTATTGCGGTGAAACATCGCCAAACACTTTATATTTTATCTTTTAGTGTGCTTTTTACAAAAGACAATAATTTGAAGTTAAGTTAAAAATAATTCCCAAAATCGATCGGAATTCATTACACCAACGATCATTTATCAAATATTTGTATAAACTCAATGATTTCCTGAACATTTTAATATTCAGCGATTTTACCAAACTATTGCCTTTCGATATTTTTGTATCCGTTTTTATCAAGTTATAACAAAAATTAAAAATTTTAAAAACCCCCGATATATCCAAAGAAAAGTTGTGATATTTTCTAAGCGGCTAAACCGATTTTTTCACACATAGAACACTCTCGATTAAGTCACCTTTCAAACAGAAAAAACTAAATCAAAATCGGTCCAGCCGTTTGGTCTGTAAGAGTACTTGTACAGACACACAGATACGCAGACACACACTACAAGCTTATAACACCCCTCTTTTTGGTCGGGGGTTCAAAATAGGTTAGATTAGATTGAACTTGAACTTTTATAGCATGTTGTCGTGCGCTATTAAGAATATATATTGGGAAAAATACCCAATAAAGAACCATAAAAACCCATCCATCTTAGTAAGATAGGAACCTGGTTTCCTTTACATACTTTCTTAGGTTTTACCAGTCCGAATCCCTAAGATATTCCATATCTGGTATATATTTGTCTTCGAATTTTACTGAATGCTGGACAGTGATACAAGTAGTGTACGACAGTTTCATCATATTCCTGGCAAGCTCTACATGTTGTATCGTCAACAACGCCCTTGTGAGCCAGCTGATTTTAAAGTATGCCTTGTTATTATCCTAACCAAATTCCGACGTATAGGCCTTTTTCAAAAAAGTATTGAGGAATATCCATTACATCAATTGATTATTAAAGTTCTAAATGTGAGAACATATGCAAGTTATTTATGTAGTTTTCTCCCCCTCTTAATATATTTTTTCGACTATTAAACAAAACTCAAGGCGAATTAATATTAGATAGTCTCAACTGCTCAGGTTATTATTTTCGCCGCTTGTAATTTGAATATCCGTTAGATGTCAACACACATTCTTCAGAACATCTTTTGACATCAAAAGCAGTGATGCCAACTTTTTTTTGGCTCTAAAAGCACATCTAAATTTAAAAAAAGCACTAAATAGCGTAATTTTGAGCAGTAAAAATAGTGCCAAAAGCACCAAGTTGGCATCGCTGATCAAAAGTATAAATTTTTCTAACCTTGCGGCTACACGTTCAATAAATTGCTTAAAATTTTTTCACACCATGGTTTGTCAAAATTTGCTAAAATTGAAGTTGTGACGTAGGCTGCAAGCAATTTGATTTGCAATTTTATGTTAAAAATGCCGCATCGGAGAAACAATTAAAAATTTTCGCCTACATATTTTATTTCAGCAAAGAAAATTACTTCTGTTTAAAATTTTTTACAAACACAAAAATTTAAAGAAAAATTTAATGAAGCGTTGAAAGAAAAATTGAAGTCCACCTGGTCTTCAACTCCCAAATGTATAAGAGTGGTAGTAAACAATTGTGAATGTATTGAACTTTGAAACAAAAATGGAAGCAAAAATTTAACGTTTAGCCTCCAAGTAAGCGAATTGAGCCGAGAAATATCTTATACATATGAATATTGACAAAACCTTTTAATTTTTCAATTCTTAAATTTTCGGTTCGTAGTGTGCATTTACACCCAACATGAAATTGATTTTTATATCCGTATTGTATTAAATAAAGTTAATGACATTTTAGAAAAAAGTCACAAAGTGTATTGTAATCGTAATTGTATCCATTTAATTGTATGTGTGTATATAAATAAAATAAATAAATTCTATATAATCGTATTAATTAATTACATAAATATTTTAAAATAATTTTAATATTGCATTTTGGCATTTATACATATTATTTTCTTTTTTTCGTTTTTTCTTTCTTCTTCATATATTTATTGAACAAAAAAAAATTAACAAATATTTATTCTATATGTATGTGTGGCAAAAATCAAATAACTTTATGCATACATAATTCTTATCCGCGTATATGTATATATTACATATGTATATGTATAACTGTAAATGTTAATGCATAAAAATAATAACTATTATTGGGTTGTGTTTGTTTATATACTTTTTTGAATTTAAATACAAAACTTTTACTACCACCCACTTTACCACTCTGCATTTAATAAATTAAAAATTACAATAACGATAATAATAATTAAATTTAAATTAAAACACAAAATATAAAAAAATATATAAAATGAATTTGGAATATATAAAAAAAACAAATAAATAAATAAAAAATAATAATATTTAAAAATCCCAATGTATTTAATTCAAACTACCAGCGATGTACAGACAAGTAATAATGGAAGTTGTTGTAGTATTAGCAAAAAATATCACTACAATTACCTTAACAGCAATAATAATTCCCATTTAAATCATGCTCAAAATCATCACCACCATCACAATCACCACTGTCGTTATAAAAACTACCACCATTAACAGTATATACCATCAAAATATTTTCAGCCTTGATAGTAATATTTGTTAAAAAAAATAGTAGTGGCGCCCAACGCCAATGTCAATCTTAAACGTGCCAACATAATCACTGTTATTCTTCATCTGCTTCTTTGGCATCATCAACGCCATTTCATAATTTCCCATACTCAACCACCTATAGCAAACTTGTCGAATAAA
This sequence comes from Tachina fera, assembly GCA_905220375.1. Classification (NCBI taxonomy): domain Eukaryota; kingdom Metazoa; phylum Arthropoda; class Insecta; order Diptera; family Tachinidae; genus Tachina; species Tachina fera. The sequence goes on from LR999963.1 coordinate 188,104,208, forward strand.
TCCCTCTAACAAGCCACACCACTTTTAGTACAATTGCCAATGCAGATATGTAATTCTACTAATATCAAATAGTCTAACTTATTTTCTCTCACACTTGATGTACGCTTAACTGTAAAAACACATTCGCTGAATACTGATAAAACTATAACCAATTATACTCGTATCATAATGTCCCTGCGCCTTATGCGAACCAGTACTAAAAATGTATCAGCCATTTCCCAGCCTCAAGGACATGCTCGTCCACAACAACAGCAACATCTCACAAAAGTTGTAGTTCTAATTTACATTCTTTTTTTAATATTATACTCGTAGTAGTAGTAATAGCCTTTGCAAACTGCAACAGGCAAGTACTTCCTTCTACTCCTCTTTACAAAATGTTTGTCATCTTCATAAGGCCTGTAAACACATTTGCAATCAATCAGCAAAAACTTATTTTCATAATCTTTACCAACACAATCCTCATTATCGCTATCGCTATCACAAACGCCAAACGCCACAACACCTTTCACCACCAACTAATCACCAATTCCCCCTTCCGCTAACAAATTTAACAACTTCAAACTTACATACAACAACATATAGTAACTGTACTGATGATGTGAATGTAAATTCTTGTAATGACATGATTCCCCAACATGCACAACAACCATCTCTTCGACGATCTCAACAACGGTATCGCCAACAATTACAACATTACAATGTAACGATGCCTTCTTCCATGTCTTCTGCAACAACATATAACGAAATTAACAATGTTGATGATGCTAACATCAAATCCAACAAAAAACGTACAACGAAAACGAATCTTAATTCATCCAACATAACAAACTCACCACCCTCTCCACAACAACAACACCAATATCAATTGACTGACAACGAAAATTTATTCATAAGCAGCAATGGCAATCACCATCAGCAACAATTGCCCAGCAGCTCTATTTCTCAGACGCTGCAGCAGCATCCGCAGCAGCATTTTCATGGCTCAAATTATTATAATGGTCGCAGGGGTATAAATTTGCATGCCAGTAGTGAATTTAATAATTTTCGACGGGGCAATCCAAACAACATCAACAATAACCTGCCGATGCCACATCGCCCTGGCGAACTCCATCAATTTAGTGATCGTTATAATAACAATCGAAATTATAATGGTAATAGCAATAACATCAATAATAACAACAACAACAACAATAACGCCTCAAACTCAGGACTTTGTGATCGCAATGGTAATAGCAACAGTGTTAGCAATTTGGTGAGTTGACAAAAAAAAATTAATTTGAAAAAAATATATATTATAGATTACGACTTGGTAGCAGCTACTTAGCTTTTAATCAAAAATTCTCAACACTCTTAGTCCCGGTCCAGACTTGCAATTTTTGTTGAGGCAAATCTTGCATAAATTGGGAGAGCGTTGAAGTACTAAAAAATAAAAAGTTGCTGCAATAAAAATTGCAAGTCTGCTCAAACTAAAAATATTATTTGATCAAAATAGCGTGCAATAAATTAATAAATAATTAATAAAAAATGTTAAATCATATAATATAACAATATAATTATAATTCTTACACCAAATTCACTCGATGGGTAATAATTATGAATAAACATCATGACAATTGCCAATACCAGAAATTTCATTATTGTAGGGTGAGAAAAATTAATTTTTTCCAAGAAAATGGGTCAAATTATAAAAGTTATATAAATTTTATAAAAAAATAGAACAAAGTAGAATATTTCGATGGCTAAAACAGGATGAATTATTTGGCTTAATTTTATAAGATAACAAATTAAAAAACATTCTCATCCAGCAAGTGCTTGCTGCTCGTTTAAAATTAATTGTAATTTTAATGGTAGTTCATAAATAAATTAATAATGTAAATATTTCAGCACATGGATCATTATATGACTGGTAGCAACGGTTCTCGTATTTCGGATAGCAATGAGGGGATGTCCAATTTTTCTGTGGGAAGTAATAATCGTAATGGTGGAGGCAGCAGTAATAATTCATTCAATCGTCCGCAATATTATCACAGTCATGGAAATCATTTCAATAATGGGCCATCAACGTCTGCCTCTGCTTTAGCCAGTGCATCGTCCCTCATGGATGGGCCTTCCGGGTCCGGAGGAGGTATATCGGGTTCAAGTAACTTTTTAAACGGTACGAATGTGTTGAAATCTGACAGTCCATCCCGGAAACGTAGACGCATATCTGGGCGTATGCCCAGTCAATCTCCACCAGCTATATGGGAGCATAGACGTTCCCCACGAATATTAGTAAGTAAAATTTGTTAAATATGTGATCAAAATCAAATAAATCTTTCTTGCTAGTTACAACAGGGAAGCCCACCTATACGACGACCACGGCTCAGGGACCCCAGCTCGGCTGCGACAAATTCAAATTATTTCAACAGCGGTTATCATCATCATCCCCACCAGCAGCATAACCATCACCACCAAGTACAGCAGCAACAACAGCAGACTAATCATATTAGTCAACATTTTATGCAACAGCAGCAGACAGGACACCATCGCCCTGCTTGGGAATTGGCTACAGCCACAGCCAACGGTAACGGTGGACCTTCGGTAGCGCTCATACACACTCCGCCCCCCACCCATCATCAACAAACACAAAGTCCGACTGGCTTGCAACCACCACCGCCGCCTCTTATGGTTGACATAAATCAAGTTCCCGTTAGTTTGTCACTTCGACATGCTGAACCCATATGGGCTTCAATATGTACGTATCCCGCTCAGCCACCGCAACCTCGTATCGCTCCTTGCCACCTACACAGTTTATATACTCAACCCTTTACTGCTCAAGCTGCCTGCAATTCTCATCCACACGCCCAGTTTGCCTCAAATGCCTCTGCCTTCACAGCAGCCTCCAGTGCTCCCCTACAGGTTGCTCAATCTCCCCAACATTTGGCTGCAGCAACGGCAGTAGCCCAACAGCATCAACAACATCAACAACAAGCAGCAGCCTTAGTAGCTGCTGCCACAGTAGCCGCTGCCAATTATCAAAACGGCGCCCATTTAACACAACAACAGCGTTCGGATGCAGCCGCGGCAGCTGCGGCTGCCGTTGCCAGTTTATCATTAGATCCAGCTGGCGGCCATCATCATCATCACCATGCGCAGGGTGTGCCCGCCGTGCCACACCTACAAGCCACACCCATACATTTGACCTCTATGTCTGCAGCTGCAGCAGCCCACCATTCACATTCCATAGCAGCAGCTGCCGCTGCAGCTGCTCAAGTCTCGCAGCTTTCGGCTGCACCACAACAAATTATTATATCTACTGAAGTAAGTTAAATTGAAGTTTGAATAATACAGGCCTGTTCTGCAAATCACGACATGCCAAATCACTGTGATTTCAAAATATTAATAAAAGCTAAATCTTGCTTTCATAAATTTCACGATTTATCGCTTTGGAATTTGGAAAAAAAAATTCTATTATAAATTAAAAAAAAAACTTAAAATGCAATAAAAACCCACTATCAAGTGAGCTATTAATAGTTCACTTTTGAAATCACGTGATTTGAAATCACGTTATATACGTTCTGTATATAAAATACATACACACACATACGAGTATATACATATCTATGTCTCGGGAAACTCGATTTAAGCTGTCGTCTTTCGACTGTCAGGAAGTGTGTGTGTCTACAAGAAAAAAATGCAGAAGTCGACTTAAGATAAAATTAAGATAATAAATGATTCCATTCCGACTTTCCTGGAAGTTATAGCAAAATAAGTTTATGCTTATTTTAAGTATAATTTGGAATAATAACGTACAAAGATTTTGTAGCTAAATCAATTCAATTAATAAGGTTCCGCAAGTGACAATTTTGGCATCAATACGAACAAATTTAAATTTTCAAACTTAAATGTGATCTCCTGAGTAGCTCTACTTTTCCTCTTCCTTTCTGTATCGGGAGGGTTAAATTAATTGTCTGTTTTCATAAAAAAAATATGAGAATCAGTTGCCCTTGCAGATTATCCCTGAAACTTCCCGCCACTTTTAAAGCAAAAAAAATTAATAGAGGAATTTACTGATCGTATTAAATTTAAACCCCTTTTAAGTATACTACGATTTTAAACGTCCAAGCGTGAGCGACATTGTTTATTGTTCAATTCAAAGAAACCCCTGAGAGTATTTGTATGTTCAGGGATGATAAATGAAAAAACTTAACGAGTCAGGACCTTTCAATAAGTCTTTTCTTGTATTTTACTTTCGAGTCTTCATTTTGATTATGAAAATGTTCTTTCCACATTCGCTGATGAGTGTGGAATTGAAAATATTCTCCTGATAGCTTTTGAAAGCTACGGAAACATTAGCTCGAAACTCGTTATTTCCAATTTCTTTTGGGGATATTTTTTAATAAGTAAAAGTAAAAGTAAAAGTACGATATTACTAACATTTTCGGGAGTGAATTTTGTTAGACAGCTTAAAATTTCGTCAGTAAAAGTAACTTTAATTAGTTTCGCAAAAGGTTATATAGAACTGTTTAAAACTTCTTTTAAAATCAGATATCGCAAATAACGATTGTTTTCCAAATTTAAACTGAATAATGCTAGGAACACAACTGGGACGAACGACGAATTTTTCGGTGCGAATTTCGTCATAAAAAATAAAACACATTTGTGCATATGAAAATGAACACAACACCGCCGTACAACGAAATTCGTCGTGCGTGACGAACTCTGAGACAGAGATTTATTTCTATTTTGTACGCCGACGAACGACGTAAAAACAAAATAGAGAGAAAATTCTCTCTTTCTCCCTCAGTTCTTGTACACACAACAACCAACTTTATCAAATATGAGAGAGGAATTCGGTTAGTAAATTCGTCGTTATTGTGCTTCTCATGACGAATTTATGCAGCGAATGCTTATCGACGAATTCGTCCACATGGACGAAATTCGTCGTTCGTCCCAATTGTGTTCCTAGCAAAAATCACACTAATAGAGAAGTCCTACGTGCATAAGGAATATACCAAGCTAATCCATGTTACATGGACTATCTATATGTGCAATGATTTTATATTTTTTTTATTTATACCCCACAAAATAACTTTTATTCCTCAGAAAATAATAACTATTTCTTGATTTTTATTTATTCCTCACAAAGTAGTTATTTTGTAACTTAAATTCAGCAAATTTATGCATAAATGCGACAGTTCTGCCAGGTTTTATTGCGTATGCGTTATCATCTGTTGCAAATGCTTTTCTCAACATCTATGCTCAGTTGACACATTTGAACGAAGTGCAAAAAATTTTTTAGTTCGCAAGTAATTTTATTTAAGAAAATCGTGATAACAAAAGTGACAATTGAAATTATAGTAAGAAAAAATTGCAAGGAATATTAAAGTGACTATTCCTTATAAGAACAGAACTGGCACTAAAAATAGTACAACTAACATTAAAAACTCCTTAGAAGTAATAAAAAACTACTAAGATATGTGCTTTAAAGTTATTTTCGAATGTATCAATCTTCTTTTTTCGAAACATGTAATTTAAATATCAAAATGCATATGTACATATATTCAACTAATTGTTCCACTGCAACTACTTTCATCTTAAAATAATTTACTGCGTCATTTGCAGAGATTTGCGGCAGATATGTTGATTAAATGCATTAAAAAACGTTTGACTCTAAACAGTGCTGCCAAGTTATGCATTTTTGAACGTTCGATGTTCGTGATGCTGCAGACGTGCACTATAAATGCTTGTACGAACGTGCACTTTTATTTATTCCACATAAAATAAGAGTTATTTTGTGACTTATTTATTCCATGACGTTTGTATAAGCGCCCATGCGTATGAAGAAGCAACCATCACAATTTTTTCAGTCACGAAGCATTTTCTTCTTTACTGCTAGGTATGCAAAAACTGAAACAAATGTCTTGCCAACAATGTTGTTTAGCGTTTTTTTTAGCTGTATTAAAGCATTTGAAAAATCCCTCATGTCTTAAAAGTTCTTGTAAGTGGTCTTGTGCAGGACTTTAATATCTATTTAGTATCTATTTATTTATGAGATGTTTACATATGTACATATATACATGTATATACATTCACCCACACACACATACATAAATCTATACGGACAAGATCCCGAAAATAGCCAAAATCGACTTGAAGGACTTCAAAACGTCGAAATGTTATGATAGCTTCACTTTCGAAAATTAAAATCAAATCAGTAACTTCCTACAGCGGGAAGTTAAAAATTGTCGAACGAAGGCAGTACATTTTATATCTTATGAGATCGAATTAAATTAAAAATGTAGTATTATTATCATTTGTTATTAATTTTATTCGTTACAGAGACGTACATTCCCTCTACACCGTCGCATTACTCGCTTCTGGCCAGCCAATCATCCACATGGCCCACATCGGCATGTCTTGCCACCACAAGCCTTGGGGCCGCATCAACCCACTCCTGTCCAAATACAAACAACTGGCATTATAAATCCAGGACTTATACTTAATTTCTTGTAAGTTTTCTTAACTCCAAATAATTACAATTTATTTTCTTCGAAGTTTGATAATTCCATGTATAATACATTTCAGGGCCATGTTTCCATTGTCACCATACAATCAGCATGAGCTTAACTCATCCGATTCTAATGAAACTGAAAACTACGAAGCTTTGTTAAGTTTGGCCGAACGTTTAGGTGAAGCCAAACCAAGAGGATTGGCTCGCAATGAAATTGAACAATTGCCAAGTTACAAATTTAGTCCGGATACTCATAATGGTAAGTTTTTATATAATGGTAAGTTTTGTTTGTAACAAAATTAAGAGTGATTGATTGTGCTCTCGCATAATATTTAATGTTATGCAAATTCACATATAACATTCATTAGTTGGAAAAATTTACATTTACATATTAATGTACAACGTATTTTTTTAATGAACTTCATTTTAAATTTCCCGTTTACTTGGCGCGTATTTCTGTTCCCCAAACCCTACCCTCAATGTTATTTTTTTTTTATTGAACTCAATTGTTTCCCTTTTTCATGCAGGTGATCAAACATCTTGTGTAATTTGCATGTGCGATTTTGAAATACGCCAAATATTACGGGTTCTACCATGTTCTCATGAGTTCCATGCCAAATGTGTTGATAAATGGTTGAGGGTATGTCCACACGAAAATGGTGTAATTTTTTTCAAGCAAATAATAATTTTCATTCTATTCTAGTCAAATCGAACTTGTCCAATATGTCGTGGTAATGCCTCGGACTATTTTGATAATGCAGAACGTCAACAGCAAACAAATCAAACAGCAGTCACCAACAACAACAACAACAACAACAACAACAATAATAATAATAATAATAACAACAATAATAATAATAATGCAACAACAAATAATAACAACAACATAACTATTAATAACAACAACAATAATAACAATAACAACAACGCTACAATAGCTGCAACTACTACTCCAGTTCAACATAATAGCCAAACAACACAAGCCCATTGAATCAATCATTATGTACTTTATCCAATTAAAAAAAAAAGAGACAAGACGATCGATCGATCTAACAACCAACACAACGAAATTTGGTGTTTCCTTATATTCTCTCTGTATTTTATTTTTGCTTCTTTGCGGCTAATAGCCAATAGCACTTACTTACCCCTATGCTTCATCTGAAGAATATACATAGACGGTTATAAAAAAAATATGCCACCAAGTTTTCTAATCATATTAGGAAAACCAAGTTAATTATCGTGCCCTTTCTTCACTATACAATTAGAATTAAAACATAAATTAGATAAGATTAAAACAGAACTTCTTAACACTTACTACATAATTACAAAATATCTTTAAAACATACATACATATTTCTCTTCAAATGCTTTATTTAATTTTTTTTTTAAATTTTATTTTAAAATATTTTTTTCTCTTTTAAAACAATAACGTAAAAGAATGAACCTCATTAACGTCAAAATAGCTCTATATAGAACATATAATATATTTTTCCTATAGAGTGTTCAAATTTATTCAAATGTTCACTTTCTATTTACTTATATAATATATGTATGTAGTCCTCTTACAATACCACCAACAATGTAACTATTTAATATAGTCTTATTTTAATTTTTGCTTTTACATATATTTAATGACGCAAAGTAATTATAATAAACATGTATATTATTCAATAAGTTCTTAAACGAAAGATTCTGCCTAAAGAAAGCTGCTTGAAAAATTGTTAAATCCGGAATGATGCATGTGTTTTGATGGAAGCAAATCCCGTAAACTGGCACGCTCCAACTAGGATCATTTAAAATCTAAAGTTTCATTGAAAGTTCATGTCATTGAGTCCCAAAAAAGTTTTCAAAACATTTCTCAACATCTGGTAGGAAATCCAGTAATAAACGGGTAAATCAGGTGCTTTGTAGAAAAAGCTCAAGTATGTATAGACACTCGCCTAAAGGTACACTCACACTTGCCAAACATTTGCCCAAAAAGCTTTAACCACTAAATACTAATGAAAATCCTAAAAATTCCGACTATTGCATAATAAGTTAAACAATTTCTAATAATATTGGATTCTATGACACTGTTGCTTAATTCACAAAACCTCTTATATATCTGTATCGATTGTATTATCTTATTAAATACAAGAGTGTAACATTTGTTGTATGAAATTTTCATATAAAAATTAAATACACTATTACACTTTTATTTCATATGTTTTTAAAATTTTGTATTCAGAGAGAGGCTCTCTGAGAGAATTTGTAGCTTGTTCTTCTATTTTCATTAAAAATACAAAATACATTAATACACTACACAGAGGGTGTTCATAATTAAAAACCAAAAGTGTATTTGATACACAAATACACGATAAAGATTATTGAATTAAGCATGTGTATTAGTTATGGATGAAACAGTGTAACTTAATAAACACGTATCTGAACTAAACAAAGCTAATTGAATTCAAGAATTGAGTAAACATATTCAACAATAAGAGTGTCAATAGTTTTTGACTAAACCCTTGTTTTTGCCTTAATTTATGAAAACTGCGTGCCGGTCCAGACTTGAAAAGTTTTGTTGCAGCAATTCTTGAATATGTGTGAGAGTGTTTAAATAGAAATACTTATATACTTTCTTTATTCCTCTCTCGCTCTTTAACACTAAAAAATTAAAAGTTGCTGCAACAAAAATTGTAAGTGCTGGTGGACTGGAACTATTTCATAAAATTCTTTGCGACTGCCACAAAAAGAGAAAAGTGTGTGTGAGTGTGTATGATGTTGATAAACTTAAAGCAGAAAAGCGAAAATTTATAATTTTGCAGCGCTCTACATATCATAAAACTTTAGTATACATACATACATACGAGTACATAAATATGTATATATATACTGGATCTTAAATTTTAAATGCTTGTGAACACAATTGCTTTATAAAATTGATGTAAAATCTTGAAAGTTTTGCTGGAGTTGAGCTTTTGCATGTTACATACTTTAAGAAAAAAGAAGAAATAATCTGTGGCCAGAAACTTGAGATAATTAAAAAAAAAAATTATAAAATGATTTATAAAATGAAAATTTTAAACAACAAGTTAAGTGCAGAATTAATTGTAATTTTTAATTAAAAACTCAAACTTTGCTCAGAAATAATTTTAAATTTGAGTTATCTCTCAACAGCGCATTTTTTGAGATAATGATTACATTGCAATAAAGGAGCTGGAATTCTGGAATATCTAAAAATTTGCATTCGTTACACATATATATATATATATATATATATGTATGCATAATTTGTATGCTTATTTTCGAATAGTATATAAAAATTTTCAAATTAGAGTGTTCTGAAATATAGTTCCAAATTTTAAATAATCAGTTCTGTTCGGGAAATATACGCATCTTTCACTTTTTGCTATTCTAAAATACTACGTTGAAAACATATGTTTTCTTTCAAATTGTAGGTATTCTAAAATACTTGGTCACCATGATTCAATGTCATATTCGTTCGACGCCAATTTAGCGCGTTATGTTTAAATAAATAAAGAAATACGAATTGTTTATATGGTATCTAATGGCATTATGCCAGGCTCTACAACAAATTAAGTTCTTTTAGGCTCTTCAAAGATTTAAACACGTTTTTAAAACAAAAAAAAAACTAAATAATTTCACTTTCACTGTTTATTGTTTCTTTTTAAGTTAATTAGCACTTACTTATACTGTTAAGTTTTTTATAAATTATTTGCTTAAATCCCTTATTGCTTTCGACTTTTTCTGCATACAAGTTAGCTGTTTTCAATGTTGTTGATGTTTTTATAAGAGATTACAAAAAATCGATTACTGAAAACGATATTTCTTCGCACGTACATATTTTAGAATCTGTCGACTTCGAAGAAGTGAAGCGCGTATTCTCGAATAGCCCTGAATATTTCCTTAATTCCGAAAAATAAATAAAGTTGATTAAATCCACTAAAATAAATTTTCTTTAAAGATTTTCTTGCAATCAGCACTAGCAAATATTTTTCCATAAAAGTATTTTGAACTATCGCCCTTAGATCAGAACTACGAGTATATTATGGTTTTTAATATTTTAAATAGTGGGAATAAATATTTAAAATTGTTTTCTTATGGACTTATGTATAATCAAACACTGGCATAAAGTTAGCGTAAGTGGCAAAATTAAACACGGTTTTAACGTGTTGTGCATACAATTTTACGATAAAATTATGATAGGATATAATCGTGTATTAAAACTACATTATTAATGTCAAATTGTATAGAGGAACTCGTCAAGACGTACATAGTTCAATTTTGTAACTTATGCTAACTTCATGCCAGTTTTTGATTATACATGGATAAAGCTATTAACTTTTAATAAGAAACTACTATCCAGAGTAAAATAAAAATGGTTCCATAATTTTTCCGAAAAATTTTCTAGCATGGGCTGATATCTGCCGAGTTTTAGAACTATTTAATCAAGTTTATGCAGGAAATATAAAAATATTTTACGTGCACATATTTTTTACATGTATACACATACATACATACAAGTACATACATCTATATGCACATATCGCACACTAAATCACAAACAACCACAACTCAAAAAATCCCCGATGTTCAGGGGTGGCAAAAAACAAATGATGCAAGTATGTAACATAAAAACCAGCGTAACCGCGTTTTATATTATTGTTCAAAACACATTTTTGCGGGCCTTAGAGATTTATTCATTGAACTACTCGTATTTTATATAAAAAAAGAATTTTAATAATTTTGTCTTGTGACCGTTTATGATTTAGTGGGCGATACATAGTACATACTTATTTTATGTTACATATTGTTCAACAACTTATAAAGGAATGTTTTGCTTTTTTTATTATTAATTTTTTTCTCATATTAATTAATTAATACTTGCTTTATTCAATAATATTTATATATTTAAGTATAAAAACTTTTTATAAAATTTAAAACTAGTTTTAAAGTTGAAAAATTAAAAATTTTGGTGTGACCTTTGTATAACAAATATTTTAAATAAAAGAAAAAAGAATTATTACACATACATACATACATATATACATATGCGAACATATATGGTGATTAATAGAGTTTCATTTTTAAATTTATAAAATAATGTGTAACAATAACAATTAGTAAACATAAAAGCAATCTGCCCTACCCCCTTCCACCAAACAAAAAAAAAAATAAAAATAAAAAATACAATAAAATAAAGGTACTTAGCTTAGATGTAAAACTAAATCATAAAATTACTTGTTAAAAAAAGAACAAGCTTGATAAATAATAAAAAAAGAGAACGTACGAAACAAAAAATTTAGGCCAACTTCACCCCATTTTTAAATAAAAAAATACCCATAACTTTGTCCAATATAACTTTTCTATTAATACATTAATTAAACAATAAATAATAGCACATCTTAACCTTTTAAAGCTAAAAAATAAAATCTAAAAGCAAAAAAAAAGTTTTATGAAAAATACAAAACAAAAGATGTACACACATACATATGTATTTATGTATGTCCATATCGCTCATTTACTTCAACAACGTCATAACTACAATCAAAACTAGTCCCGCCCGGTCCACACACTTCAACTTTTGTTGATCAACTCGCAATTCAGCTGTAAGAAAGACGGAGAAAGAAATACAAATATCTCTTTTTTCTCACAGCTGAATTACGAGTTGTTCTACAAAAGTTGAAGTGTGTGAACCGGGACGTAGTTTTACAGAAAACAAGTTTAAAAATTTCAACTTAATGTTAAAGTAAAATTTAATTTTCTCTCAAAAGTTGAGTATACAAGATATTTTTATGAAATGTTTACACAATATGAACAGCGAGGATATTAACACAAACATTCTATTTTTTGAGTTATGACGTTGTTGAAGTAAACGAGCAATATGTTCATAAATATGTAAATACATATGTATGTAAATATGTATGTATGCATATTAGCACATACACATCGAGCCTTGGTTGCAAGAGAGTCATAACGAATTTGAAGTTTTGAACTTACAACAACAACTGAGTTCCGGTTCACACGTTTCAACTTTTGTTGATCAACTCGTAATTCAGCTGTAAGAAAGACGAAGGCGGAAATACAAATATCTCTTTTTTTTCTTACAGCTGAATTACGACTTGATCAACAAAAGTTGAAGTGTGTGAACCGGGACTTAATATCAAAATAAAATATAATTTTCCTCTCCAGAGGTCAGTATAAAATTTTTACACAATTCAAAGAACGATATGCCGATTTAATTAATGGGCACCGCTGTGTATGATTATAGGTGACTCATTATGGCCATGTCACGTCTAATTGCACCTTAAGTCTTGGTTCACACTCGCAATTCAGCTTTAAGAAAGAAAAAGGAAAGACAAATATCTCTTTTTTACATACAGCTGAATTACGAGTTGATCACAAGAGTTGAAGTGTGTTAAGTTATGGCTCTCTTGGACTTGCTTTTTTCGATTCACTCAGGCAAATATATGTATGTCCTTGTTCACACGTTTGTGTTTGTTGACTTGTGTGAACCGGGATTATCACGGGAAAAGGCCTTGAAGAGGTCTGTCTGTATAACAAACTATGTACTGAAGTATTTTGTTACAAATCGCCCTAATATTTCATTTGATGTAATGGTGGACATGAAAAGGGGTTTTCACTCCTTGTAAAAAAAGAGAATCCTTCAAAGCGAACAAAAACCATATAGATAATTTTCATGGATATGGAACGAAGAATGGCTATTGCTATAATATGAAAGCATACTCGTACAGATAAAAATTGGAAATTGAAAACAAAAACGTCAAACATTTAATTGCAAGATGCAAGATGAAAAAAAAACATAATGTTTGGGGTTTTGAGAGTTTACACCTGAATTCATTTATAAAACAGTTATTGAAGTTATCATTCATTTTAGGTGGAGGATGTTTTATGTAGTATAATATTGCGAGGCACATTTTAATCCTCCCCGTACGGACATTTTTATCCATTTTGTAGACAAAATTAACCCTTAAACGTAGGTAAAATGGTTCAAAATGTTTGTCGTAAAATTCTTTTATAAGTAAATGAATACAGACAAGCTACAACTTAAGCACTAGAAATTAGTCGAAACTTGAAGTACGTTTAATGTTTAATTTCGTACTTCTTCCAAGTCGGATTTTAGTTATGGGATAGTATTTTTTTAGAACATTTTACACTCGTAATGCTCGTTATTTCTAGCCATAGATATCTCTCGTGTAAGTTAAATTTTAGAAGGCAAACTCGTAGGTAAAACCTTGTAGAAATAAGGGGCATTAGTCTGTAACAAGTACCCTTAAACGGGAACATAATGGGTTAAAACGTTTTACAAAACTATTTACCATAAGATCTGGCAAAATCTTTAATTTATATTGATTTAATATTGTTCAGCTTTTATTTTATTTTAAATATGTCTGTATGTATCTTTTTTGACGATTGGAACCGGAGAAGACTTGTGGAGCCCATGATTTTGACGTTTTTATCTATTGGGTCAGCCTAGTACAATATACATACATACATATGTGCAGTATTATAATTGTATATCGTTAACTGAAACGCAAAACGCCCCAACTCGTATGTACATAAGAAATATTTTTCTTTCAGGGGCTCTATGTTCCTCCATGGAACCCTAGGAGAATATATATATATATATATATGTACTTGTGGGCATGGTTTGTGCATTAAGAAATAGGTTTATGATCAGACTTAAAAAAGAACAATAAAAAATAAAATATTAATATACATATCGTTAACTTAATACGAAAAGGCCCCAACTCATAATTTTTCAAAATCGATATTTTTACTTATTTCGATAGACCATTACTAAACTAAATTAAAAAAAAATATTAAAACTAATATAACACTAAATATGTAAAGTGTTTTTAATAAAAATTGCGTTTAAAAAAATGTTGTATCAATATTTCATAAGTTTTTTCTTCCTACTGTAAACTATGAAAAACATGAGTTGGGGCCTTTTCGTATTAAGTGAACGATATGGATGTATATTAATTATGAAATTATTATTTCGAAAATTTAAATACATACATACATATATACTATGTACATGCATAAACTAATTTTAATAAATATAAAAGAATAAATAATTATGAAAACGATTCCTGCCCTCCATTTGCAACTAGTATTTATATATGTAAAAGTCTTATTATATACTAAACACATTTATATTGTACATAAATACTTATGTACATAGTACATATTAATATATTTTAAACTATAGAAAAAAAATTGTTTAATTCACAAAACCTCTTGTATCTCTGTATCGATTGTATTATCATATTAAATACAAGAGTGTAACATTTGTTGTATGAAATTTTCATATAAAAATGAAATACACTATTACACTTTTATTTCATATGTTTTTAAAATTTTGTATTCAGAGAGAGGCTCTCTGAGAGAATTTGTATGTAGCTTAAAGGCAAAGTTAAGGCTCAAGGCTCAGTTAGCCGACTGTAATGTAAAGTAACTGTAACGTAGGACAACAACTGATCGATATTTTTATATGAAAAATAGGTTACGTTACATTACATCTTCTATAACGATTTTCATTACTTTGAAAGAAACTTTAAACCGAATCTTTTTCAAAATTAGGCGATTTTCAAAAGCGAACCTAACTTAGTTTGTGTTTTGCAAATCACTCTATTTGATAGGCTGACAGGTTGCTGAGAAGAGGAAGAGTGTTCACTTCAATTTGTCTCTACGACGGTGATCCATTTGTGTTACCTTAAAGTGGATAGGTGCCGAAATTACATAAATTGGACAAGAGGTAAGTGAATAAAAGTGAGTGAGTAAAAGACGAAAGGTACTGTTGAAAATTTTCTTGAATTTACGGAATAAGCAACCCCTCTATTTTATATATACATAAAGGTATATTTTGCCGATGCACACCGATTATAATTGGATTTTAGACCAATGTGTGGATTCTTGGAAAAAAAAGAAAATCTTGACTTAACTTGTTGTGGCTTGTGATTTTATTACGAAACAAATTCAGCAAAAACATTGAAATGTAAAAACTGTAATATCGTCTAAATCAGTAACTAATTAATTGGAAAAAAACTAATCTTAAATCTTTTGAGGGGAATTTCAGATTATTATAATCAATAGTAAAAACGCATGAACCCAGTTTTTTTCAATTCGGCTGGATTATAATATTATTACAACAAACCTTTCATATTTAATTACATCTGGCATATGACCTCTTTCTTACTCTTTACCTACTCGTATTTTGTCTTCTAACATTGGACGGCACTAATGGAAATTCAAATGTCCTAAAGTGCTTCACTTATGTACATTAAACTTGGGTCAAACTCGTTCCCTAGTTAATTTTTGCCACAAACCAATGATCAAACCCATGTAATTTAAATGGATTTGATCAGTGGTTTGTGGCAAAAATGAACCAGTGAACGAGTTCGACCCAAGTCTAATGTACATAACTTACAAATAAATGCCAAACATGGCTACTACTAAGAAAGGTTATCAGTAGGGTTTTTTCCCCGGATTTGCCGACCCTGGAATTCCAGTTTTAAAACTTCCCGATTTCCCAGGATTTTTTTCTGCGGGATCCCGGGAAATAATGAAAAAAAATTATTGACACGATTCCCAAAGGTTTACACTCTCAAAAGAGAAGAAAACATTTATATGAATGCATCACTTCCGATGGTTGATTTTTGCTTTTTCATATTATTGAATTAAAAATTATAGTTTTTCAATATCGAGACAATACTGCCCATAAGATGAAATGGTATTTTGAGTTTAAAAATTTTACTTTTTGTTGTTTAAAATACTAATCAATTTTACATTTTTCGCTTAGCAAAATAAATATGAAAAATATGTAATAAAAATAAAAATAAATAACATACATATTAATATAATATTAACTAGATTGAATGGTGCTTTTAAAAGACCATTTGTAAACGTGTTGTGCTTTTTTAGACTTAATAATAATATTAAACTTATAAATTAATCAAAATATCCAACTTTCAAATAAATGGTATTGTTTTATGGAAGTGATAATTTAAAAAAAGAAAAATTAATACATAATTACATAATTAAACAAAACAAAAAACAAAAACAAGGTAATTTTTATACGTGCACTAATAACTATTTATATGTATTTAGATTTATATTATATATGTATGTATAAAAAAAAGTAAAATGTACACAGAAATCTAATGGAAAAAACTATTTTAACAAATTTCAAAAAAAAAAAAATAAATATAAACAATAGAAGTTATTTGTGTTTTTTACTAAACTCTGTAATTGAGTAATATTTTGAATATTTTCTTCAGCAATTTAAATTATTAATAATTTAATTTGTATAATTTGACTTGACGCCCTTTTAAGATAATAAATTTAACTATTAAAACAATATAAAAGCATAAAAATAATACATAATTTTTGCTGTGATGTATGTTAAATTGACAAAAAAAAAATATAACAAATAACAAATTTA
Organism: Tachina fera; assembly: GCA_905220375.1. Classification (NCBI taxonomy): domain Eukaryota; kingdom Metazoa; phylum Arthropoda; class Insecta; order Diptera; family Tachinidae; genus Tachina; species Tachina fera. The sequence goes on from LR999963.1 coordinate 188,121,172, forward strand.
TATTTAAACAAATACACAAACTTTTTTCCCAAAAATTTTAAAAATTCCGTATTTTAAATAGTACACACTCACAATACTTTCTTCCTTTTAAATAAATGCATGTTTAAAAAGAAAATAATAAAATAAAAAATATAATATGCAAATGTAAAGTTTAAAGTTCATTGTATTTATTTTTAAATATTTTCAATAAAGTCAATTGATTTTGAAGTTATTCCCGTCATTTAAAATTAATAGATAGGCGTCTCTTGCTTTTCCGCTAAAAAGTTATGGACTTTTAATTCGAAAAATAATGGTGGGTACCTTTGTTTCAGCATCTTATCTTGCGCTTAAGAGCAAACGAAGTAAAACAAAGCTTTTTTCATAAAAAAAAAGAGTTCAGATTAGTGCAAACTATGAATATATCGATCATTCATACCTTCTTATACGTAAATATTTAATCAGGCATTTTCTAAAAGTCGCATTTTTAAAGTCACTTGTGGTTTCAAAAGTACGAGTAATAATGGTCATGCAGATATTTCTTCAATCTTTCTTTAATTTTTCTAATGTATAGAGCATCAAAACATCATTTCTGAAAGAACTTAATTGTATATGATTTTAAATAAACGTCTGCAGTACCATTGATTTTCATAACATGCCTGCTATTCAGCAATAATAACATAATTATATTTTAACATCAAGTTATAAGCATATAAATTTTAATATACATACATATCGTTAGTTGGTTATTGGTTTGCGGCACAGCATATTTAAAATAATCTATTTCTGCAGCAAACCAATAACCAACCGACTATATGTGCACTAAATCGTGCTCTATGCAATCGTGTTGATTAAATTCTCTTATTTGTGTTAGCCGGTAAGAAACATAATTTAAAAATTTTCATGAGCAGTTTTGATAACAATAAACAATTCACTATTGTCCTTTCATTGCATAAAATAATGAAATTTAGTTCTTCGTATTCCCAATGATGTTTTTATCTGTATCTTTTGAAAAATACATGAGTTTAACAATACAACTATACAAACTCGTGAGTTTTATTAGGATGCGTTGCTGTGCTACGTCATTTGTACCTATGGACGTATTTTTATTCCTAAATAATTCCCAAAAAAATGGGTAAAAAATATTGTCGTCACTGTTAATCAATAATATAGTACCAGTGCATTCTAAACTAATTCAACAACTCAAAGCATGCCAAGCTGTTAACAATAGAGAAGTTCAACATGAACGGAAGTTCAGATGCTTTCTCTTTTCCGCACATGGCGACAGACAGTCTTATATTTTAGATAAAAACTAGCAGCTTCGTCATTTCATTTTTAAGTTTATTCGAAAAGTCATGGTATAAGGTTCGGAGAAGGCGTTCCGTACGCGATACACATAATATTGAATAAAAATAAAAAAGTTAAAAAAAAAGAATTAGAGAAGTGAAATTATTTCAAGTTTGAAAAAATAAAATAATTGTAATCTGTTATAATTATTATTAATTAAATATAATTTGTTATAAGTGATAACAAGTCAAATTCAAAAATCAATAAGAAAATTCTATATAATATTTGTAGATATATATTTATATGTATATGTGTATATACATATGTTTGTATGTGGTGAAAAGTTGAATACAAATATAGTACAACGAGTGAAGCTATCAAAAATAATAAAATAATTTAGACAAAACTACTTACTCAACAATTTTTAATTATTGCGTACATGTGTACATCTCAAAAACGTTGAACAAATTTTCAATAAAACAATTTCAACGTTTAATATTTTGTGATTTTTACTCGTTTGATCGCGAAAACGTCGGTGAGGTGAACAAATTAACGAAAATAGTTGGACTATATCTCAAAACCGTCGTCAGCTAGCAAATTGTACAAATATTAAAATCTATAAACATATGTATAATGAAGACAAAATAAAATACATTTATACATTAATAATAAAAAAATTCCTATTAATTTTTATAAAAGCCAAACAGTGTGATTTCTTCTTTCTTCGGTAACTTCTTTAAAACAGTGGAGGTTGAAAACAAAGCAAAGTGATCAATTTTTTTCTGTTGAAAAAATAAAACAAAAAACAGTGTTCTAGCACGTTCATATTGCTGAAACAACTATTTTATTAAAACAGAAAGCGCTTTGAAAAATAAAAGAAAAAATTCCCTCAAGTTTCGTAAAATTTTTTTTGTGATATTCGAAAAATTTCCCACTACGTAACAAAGGTGATTTCTTCTTTCATTAATTAATTTTATTGTGTATTTTAATATATACGTGTACAACAACAAAAGCTAGCCATTTTAATTTTCTCAGCACTACTCTGGGAATTTTGTTACAAATTTACAAGATACGTGTGTGAGAAAGAGACATCTATTCTACGGTTTTAAACAAAACAAAAAAATTAAGCAAATTAACACCAACAACAACAACAACAACGACGAAAATAAACTAAATGGTTTACAAAGTCAAAAGTAAGCACAAACATACATACATACATACATACATACATATGTACTATCTACCCATTAGTGTAAAATCAATATCTTCTTAATACCGACATATTTTTGATGTTTAGCGGCCTGTTCAACAACATCGAAGGTATACCTGACGTTGCTTTTATAATTTAAATTGAAAACAATAAAAATAGGTCTTTAATAATCAATTAAAAGTAAATTTAGGACTTTTTTTGTAAAATGTAACATGCACTAAACGTCGACAAAAATTTTTGTTTGAAATTAAAAATTTTTCAATTAAAAAGTTGTTAAGGATTGGCGTTGGGTTTTACCAAATACGGCCGTCCCATATTTTCATACAATTTCCTTTTAATTTACTCAATGCAATAAATCTACAGTTACAGGTAAATTATTTTGGTAATGGCCTGTTCCACGATGTCACCAGGAATCGTTCGATCGAATACTTATATTTAAAACAGCAATACAAGTTGTCGATCAAACGATTTCTGGTGACATCCTGGGACAGGCCGTAAATTGTATACCTATAATATACTTTCATACTCTACAGTGCAGTGGATTTAAAAAAAGGTAAAATTTCCTTTTGAATAAATTTATTTTTGCAGTGTGTGTCTTTCCGTGTTCAAGTACAGACCAAACGGCTGGAACGATTTCGATTAATTTTTTCCTGGTTGAAAGGTGACATGATCGGGATGGACATGGAAATGTATCGTATATTTTCATAAAAATTATATTATTTTGATTTGAGCCTTTATTAGGGTTAGAAACAATCAAATTGTTTTATAGGCAGATTTTATGTATAAAAAATTTGGTTTCTAAACGTTTCAAATTTGTATGAAAAATACCGAAAATTCGTTTCAAAAAATATTTTTTTTCATGCAAATTTCAAAACGAAAAAAAAACTATTCTATTTACAAAATTTGGCCTTTAATTTAAATTTTTTTGTATTTTGAGTAGATTCTGTGTTGTTGATACAATTTGCTTTATTTAGTGATTTTAATTCGATATGATAAAAATGCTCACATTTTTTTTCTTGAGTTGTGACTTTTTTCAAAACAAATTTTCCCCAATAATTGCAAGATTTTCAAATAAAAGCAATGTAAATATATTTTCAAATGGAATTTGCTTACTATGATGAATTCGAATTTTCAAATTCACCTAAAATGTAACTGAGGTAACATTCGTCCCTACTAAAAATTTTGAAAATTTATGTATACAAAATCTGGATAAACATTAATTATTGACCTAAAAGTTTTTTTTTTAAACTGCACATTTTGAACCAGACTTAAGCCGGCATCCCACTATCGGCACAATGTACCGATTTTTGTCGGCTCACTGCAATAAAGTCCTAAATAATAAACCTAAATAACCCTATTTCTCAAATAATTCCGGTATAAGTATATATGGCTCTATTACCAATGCAATGTGGTTCAATTATGTCTTATATTATTATTATTAGTTGGAAAATGAGCCCAATTTAGCTTATTAATTATGACTTTATTTCAGTGAGCCGACGAAAATCGGTACATTGTGCCGGTAGTGGGATATAAGCTTTGCAGGTTTAAATATTTTGAAAATTTTTTATTACTTGTTATTCGTTCTACCTTTTAATAATCTGGAAAAAATTTAATCCGAAATAAATTTATTCTATGCAAATTATTCTTCGTTAAAAAGTAAGACATATTTTGCTTCTAATATCTGTAATGTCATTTCTTGACATCTTTTTACTAGTATGATATAAGTACATAGATATGTATGTTTATTAAATAAATTAATATGTTCAATAGCGTTTAGATACTCAATTTATTTATTTTTTTAATATTTTATAATTTTTAAATAAAGTAGCAAGATAGTAAAGGAAGTGCACAACGCACAACGGTAACGCTGCTTTGGAGTAGAAGCGGCAATAAAGAAAGATGTTGCCAGATTTGCCGATTTAAGGCTGTCATACACAGTCGTTCGATCCGCCAAAAAATCGTGTGTGCTCAAAAACTATGATAGTGTGGATTAAAAACCCACCGACTGAATGAGTTCGACCCAAGTCTAAATTTTTTCTTTAATGTTCTCTAGTTGAAATGGACTTTTAACATTCATTGAATATCGAGAGATATACATAAATAGTTTGTCTCCTGAGTTGTACTAATTTTTTTTAATTACCATCTCAGTCGATTTCGTATGGTTATTTTTCTATAATAAATTTAAATATATTTTTTTTTTATGTTATAACAAATTTTTTTTTGTTTCTCTTTTCTCCCATCCATATTTGAATTGATCTTTCCGAAGGACCAAATTTTAATGCGCAATAAAATACATCAATATCAAAAAAGCAAAGAAGAAGAAGAAAAATTGGATAACAAGGTAAATGTACCGCATACGTTGACGCAGGCGAAGATAAAGCAAGTAAAGAGAAGAAGAAGAATACGACAATTGAGCGTTAGCTAAGGATAAATATAACAACAAAGGTTAAACAAATCAACAGACTGATTAAATTAATAATAGTAAAAGATAATATAATAATTTATATACATATAAATCCCAAATATATGTAGAAAACTATAAATATATATATATGTATATATATATATAATATTGTAAATAAGGACTTAAAGGTAAATAGAGAACGTCGTAGGACATCGAGAAGGATTCAGGGAAGCGTTCGAGCAAGATAAATGTTACAGACGTAGCAGCAGTTGAAGAAGAAGAATAAGAAAGTAGTGCTCGCGAACAACAAAAAAAAACACATTTATATAAATAAGCGTTGATTTTATTGTGTGTGATATTTAATAATAAGCATTAATTTAAAAACAAACAAAAAACCAAAACAAAAGTTCTGAATTCAACAAAAAAAAAACAAAAATATATACCTATATAACAAACAAAATACAAAAATTACTCAAGAACCAAAACTGAAAACAATAAAAATTGTACTATGACATACTCGCACAATAGCGTTAGTAAAAATCTAAAAATGACAACAGCAGCAACCGCAGCTGCAGCGGCATCAATACGATCGAAAAATGGAGCAGGAGGAGCCGGTAAATTCAGCGGAAGCGGAGGTGGTCTCAATTCACCACCATCAACACCACCCCTTTGTGCACATTCCAACAGTATTGCTAGCAACAGTACAAATTATCATTATCATCACCACCAGCCAATGCTGAGTAGTTCTCCTCCTGGCAGCAACATGTCTTCAGCCATGTCAACTAGCTCAAATAGCAGCAGTGATTCATCTCCGGCTTCGAATAGCAAAGAAAGCAGTAGTGGTTATTTTGCTTCAATTCGTAAACAGCAACGCCAAAATCAGCAGCAAAGACGCTCGCCCCAGCAGCAGCACCAGCAACAACACAACGATATTGGCAGCTATTACAATAACAATGTGAACCATCAGCAACCGGCCAGTGGCGGCAAACGACATGGGGGCAGCGGCGTAAGTTCACAAAAAAATCGTGATGGCGGACAACGAACACCCCAAAGCCACCACCACCAGTCCACTCGCCAATCGCCCGCCTCAATTTTGGGCGGAGGCCTTAGTATATCTCCCATTATTATTGGCAGTGGAGGAAATAACTCCGCACGCAAGTCACGTTCAAAACACTCAAGCCCTCTGCTTTGCGCTGGCGGTGGCAAGATCTCACCAACCCACCCTCTCATTCCCACCGCCCTCACTCACTTTGCCGGCAGCAAGTGTTTCGATGCTCCAGCTCCTACGGCTTTACCCAAGCCACCGGATCATTGGACAGGGAATAAAAGTGCCGAAAAGGCCACCAGCAGTGCTGGTCCTGGCCTCCAAAGTGTTTTAAATGCCGTTGCTGCCAGAACTCATCACTTTCATCATCAACATGGTTATGCACATGATTATCACAGTTATGGCGGCCATGTGGTAAAGTCCTCGAAGCGTAACTTGCTCGACGATTTTGATACGCACAATTTGAAATTGTTGCTTAATGTGCAATCGTAACCACACCCTGTTAGTTAACTGCATAACAAATACAACAACAAAACCAATATACATAATCTAAATTAATAACAATAAAAAGCAACAGAAAACACAGTGTTTTAAAGTTTTTAACAGCAACAACCACAAAATCCGTCAACAATTTAAATAAATTACAAACATATGTACATTTTTCAAAAATTGTAAACAATAATCACTATATGCTCGGCAGCAGAGTGGATTAAAAAACAAAGTTTTCCTTCATTAAAAATCCTTAAAACAAACGCAAACAATTTGTTTCTTCAACAATTAAGGATGTGCTGGCTGGCGATTCCCTCTGTCTGACTATGGCAAGTGCTTGTGATCTCAACTTAATTACAAATTCATAACTACTATAAAAAAAGGAAAAAAAACTTAAAATCCATAATCCAACAACAAAAACAAAATGCCAAAAAATGCAAAATTCATAATAATCCAACTTTTTAATTGTAAACTTATAAAAATGACTAATAATTTTATTTAATTTCATTTGAAACCAAAAAAAAATTAAAAATAAGAAAACCTAAAGAGAAAATCTTTAAAATCTACACAATGACAAAACAATTAAGACAATGTATTAGTTTCAAGTTCTAGCAAAAGTTTTCATTATGAAAATCTCTTATTAAACCAAATTTGATTTCAAAAGTGACATTCAGTATAGACTTGATAAAAAACATTTTAAAATTACAATTTATAAAAAACATTTAAACTAATTTAAAACCAAAACTATAATGCAGTTAAAAGTAAAATTAAAAAAAAAAACAAATAAAAAACCCACCAATACACATTTTCAAAACTAATATAAAAAGCTTAAGAAATCAATAAATAAGAAAATGAAACAGTTTTCTAAAACTCAAAAGACTTGAAAATAAAAACAAAATAAAAAGAGGCTTTTTTCCAACAAACGAAGCACAAACAAGAAACCCTCTGTCTATTTTCATTCTTCCTGCCCAGCCATCTTTCAAATGAGATGATACTGTAAGAAATGCCAACAACGACGAAAGCAGAGAGAAAAATAGAAACGGTTCAACCCCAAAGAAAACCTTGAAATCTAAAAACTACAACGGCTTCAAAAACAAACAAACAAACAAAAAAAGCTAAAAAGTAACACTACCAACTACAAAAACAACAACAACAGCAAAATAACATTAGCAGGATCGAACATCATCAGCAGTATAAAACTCAACTTTAAAATAGTCTATATGCACATACTTAAATTTTAGAAAAGGACTCTTGTTTTTTTCTTTTCGTTTAAGATAAGTATTTTTTAATATTTACCCCAATGACCGCCACCCCAGCCCGCCCCCTTTACCCCACTTATTTATATGTATGTGAAAAATGCAAACAAACAACAAATATCTAAAAAAAACCCATTAATGTGTACTCGTATAAAAGATTTGAGATTTGTTGTATACAGACAGAAGAAGAAAAGCAGACGAAAGAAATTAAAAGAAAGCCAAAATATTTCATTTACATTTGTAAATATATTTTTTATTTTTATTGTTCATTACGCTTTAAACGAAATATTTTATTTTTCATTTTTTTTTTTTTTGGCAACTATTGCAAATTATTAATAATTTTGTCTAGCAATTAAACAGATTTCAAACGTAATTTTGTTTATTTATGTACATAAAAATGTACATACATACATACTTATGTACATGTATTTATTTCTCGCTTTTCCTATTTCTGCTCTGTTTACATGCATACTTATATATTTTTTTAATTTCACTGGAATTTTTCCCCTCCCCCCAAAGGCTCTTGTGTACGAAAGATTTTATTTATAAAAAAAGAAAATGTTATTTTTTCTTCTTCTTGTTTTTGTTAGGTAAAAGTAACTTAAATATCAAACTAAATTAAATATACATATGCATACATACATGCATGCATACATTAAAATAAATGTATGGCCTTTTCAACGATATTAAAAGCATATACGATCGTTCGTTTCATTTTATAATTTAAATTAAAAATAAAAATAAATTTTATTATTTTATTATTTTTTTTTTCAATATATTTTAAAATATAAAACGAACGTTGAACTTTCTTTAACCCTGCGACAAATGAATTAGGTCGATTATGTATTGATGGAAATCAAATCTCAATTAAGGTTTTCAAAGGCTGTGCTTTTTCCCCCAACCCAAACGATATTTGGTTTCCAGCTTTAATCGTTTTGAAAACATTGTGGGGACATTAAAATAACTAAATTTTGGTGTAGTTTCTACATTAAGGGCAGACAATTTTCTGGAGAAAATTTTATGGAAAGCACTAAATTTTTGAAGTGATTTCTATAAAAAAAAATCGAGACAAGTTGACTGTTTGTAATGTGGAAACTACCCCTTAAGAAAGCAAACGAAAGATAAAAAGCCAGGCGAAAATCACGTCATTCGATAACGAAGAAAATGTCATACAATTTTAATTGTGTTTGTATGTAGTGTAGTGCCCCATTTCTGTAACTTGTGAGAAGTTCTCGCATCGAGAAAAATTAAATAATATTGGTTGTCCTATTTGATACAGGGTTACTCACATATAAATTTATATTAACTTACAAAAATTATCAAAAAATTTAGTTTTTTCCTATTCATCCTTTGTTTCACAGGATAATAAAAATTTTTTCGACTCGAAAAGTTCTCACATTCCTTACAGAAACGAGGCACATATATCGGCCGATATCTAATGCCGTAATTTGCCCCAGTACTAATTTTGTATGCCAATTTTTTTAACTTGTTCGATTGTTGCAGCAAATTTTTGAATGAAAGTTTAACTCAAAACAAATTGACTGAAGAAAAATTACTTGTCTTGTTGTAACTAATGCATACACAATACATAATTGTTTTATTAAATATACATATTGTATTAAAAGCAAGCTCACAAATATATTTGTTTTTAAGATGGAATGGGGAATACATTATTCACTATAGCTAAAGTAACAGAGAAGCGATTTATTTGTATTCTTTTTTTTAATTAAAAAAAATTCTCTCGTATATTAGAGCCTTTAGTTATTTATCTCTTAAACTTTTTCATATAATTAATTTATACTACATGCATACATATATGTATATATTAAACAATTTATATTTTTGTAAATGTAAAACTATGAAATGGAAACTTAGGCTTGATTTGCTTTGCTATACTTTGTGGAAAAAGAAATAATTTTTTTATTTTCAAAATGCCTGAGTTAAGTGATTTTTTAATAATAAAAATAAGCTTTTCAAAATGTTTTTAAAACAAATGTGATGATTAAATTTTGTAATTGCATAATTTTAAAAGGAATATTATTATAATACCTATAATAATTTTTTTTTAATAAAAAGTACAACTAATATTCAAATCACTGCTGTTGAACCAGTTAAAAAGAAAGAAAAAAATTATTTTTGCTTGGATTGCAATTAAAATTTTATATAAAATGCTTGGAATTAACACAAAAAACTTATTAACGTAATATGAAAAAAGCATATAGTGATTGTATTGAATATAGGAAAAAATAGACTTATTATGAGCGAGCTATGGATAAATTACAAAGAAGATTCTTGTTGATTCCAGAATTCTTTTAACTAAAACCTGTAGTCACTTTTATTTAAGCCTTTTTTTATAAGTGATATGTACATCAAATTTTTATTTTTTTTTTAGTTTCTTTAAAATTCTTTAACAATTCTTACTTAAATTTTATTTTAATTTTTCTGTTTAAGGGATATAAATTAATATTAAAATGTGCTATTATTATTATTATTATTTTCTTCCTAAACACCGCCCAAGTCTATTTTATATATATGTATATTATACCATGTGCAAAGAATTGATATGTATATTAGACATGTATTACTTTTTATTTGATTCTCGTAGTGTATTTGTAACCAAATCTAAAGAAAACATTTACAAAACTTAAACCCAGTACCTTGTTTTTTGTTAGCATTTAATATTATAAATTATTTAATAAACAAAACAGAAAATTTAATAATGTAATCTAGTTATTTTTAAATAAAAATTTAAATTTAAATAAAAGTTGAAAGGCAACTGCAAAAAATACAACGTGAAACTCAAATTACTAGTTTTTAAATTCTCAATAAAGCTATAACGAGTTGAGTTGAAAACAACGACGATTTTAATATGTTTACACATAAAAGAAAACTGAAAAACAATAAATGATAAAAACTGCTAATGTGGTACTAAAAATAGATACATAAATAAATGATTTTAAGGTTAACTTTATATTTTTAAACACACAAAATGTTAAAAATTTTAAAATGAGACGTCCCTTTACAAAATTTTGATTTATAATTCTAACCCAGTTGCAAAAAAAAAAACTCAACAAATAATTAGAAAAAAAAACCAAAAATAGCAAAATGCACTTCATTTTTTTTTACAAGTTGTAGATTGTCATAAACTTCGTTGAGAACAAAAATTAGTTAACTTAAGTTTTAGTTGTTTTGTTTTCCTTTTGTTGTAAATTTTAAAGTTTTTCTTTTCTTAAAAAAAAAAATAAAATAAATAATTAAAAATTTAAATAAATTAAATGAAATTATTAAAACGTGATATTTGTATGCAATTATAAGTTTAAAAAAAGGAGCAGTGCTCTACGTTTATAACAAAAAACTATAAAGAATTTTGCATTTTATTTTTTAATTAAAAACAAACATTTTATATTTTTATTTCTTTTTTTTTTTATTTACCAATAGTCTAGGCCAGGATCTTTTAAAACGAGTTCATGTTTTGTTAAAAAAAATAAAAATTGAAGTCAAATAAATACAAACTTTTTTTACTCTTAAACACCAGAAAGTACAAAATTATGTTAAACAGTAATGTTTTTTTTTAATTATTAAAATACAAACATAAAATCAGTTTAAAAGATCTCTGGATGAAAAAAAATCAAATTCAGAACTTCAATTTTGTAATGCAATAAATTATTATTATTTTTTACTCTTAAACTATGTACTACAAAGTCTTTAAAAACATTTTATTTTATTTTTTTTAATTTTTAGTATTTTTATTTTTATTTTTTTTATTAAATTGAAGATATAAATAATAATGTGAATCAAGCTTTAACAAAGACTTAAATACACACATACATAAATTTATAAAACTTTTATTTTATTATAATAATTATTTTTTTTAGCCCTAAAAGTTTAAAATCCCTAAAACTATACTACTTAAAAAACTATAAAAATTCGAAACATCTCATAGTCCTGTCACACATACACAGACATCCTTTCCGCTTTCATTAAAATGGCATTAATACCAAGAATTTGTAAAAATAAAAAAATTTAGACAAAATTTGTATTTTATAAAATTTTAAATTTTTGTAATCTTTCCTTTCAGAGATTCTTTTTCTTTTTTTTAATGAATTAATGTTTGTATGTTAAATAATGTGTAATAATTTCTAAATTAGCAAAATCAATGAAACCAAAGCATCTTAAACACTATCAAGCGCAATTGTTGCCATGGAATGACTCGATACTAGTTCGGCGGGAGTGTATGACAGACAGGCCTAAATGTTTTTAAAAGAAAGAACAAAAAAATGTTGAATAAACTAAATTTTTAAACATGTGCTTTTTTTAATATCAAACTCTAAGAGTTTTATTGTATAATTTTTACGATTGTTTAAAAAAGTATGTGTATGTGTATTTAAAGAAAACAAAAAAAAAATTGATAAAAAATTAAAAAAAATAGAGTGTATTGAAAATGAAACATCTACACATAATATACTCGAATATTATTTTAAAATAAACAAGAAAGTTTTTTTTTTAATATGTATACAATGTACTTCCAATCAAGAACTCTACACCTCTAAAAGAAAAAGAAAAAAACTAATAAATCAATAATCCAAAATTAAAAAGAAAGTTTTATGATAAACAACTTACTACAAACAAATCCAATTAAAGAGACGAGCATTTTTTGAAAGCACAAATTCAAATTATATTTGAAATGTGCTTTTTTTTAATTTAACTTTCCCTTTAAACAAATAATAATAATAACAAATACTTTAAGTAAAATTTTGTATTTTGCTCCTTTTTTGCATTTAACTTCTAGAATCATAAAGTTGTTTTCTTTTTAATATTTGGAACATTGGCTAATTTCTTGTTTTTAATGTTAAAAGATCAATCAAATCAAATTAAACAAATGCAAATTATGTGTGATAAATACATGAAATTTTAATAAAAAAAAAATTTTGTTCTTGATATAAAGAAATTTTAAAATATTTTCTTTTCTCGAATTTCTTTTGTTGAAGCAAAAAAAAAAAAATCCTATCGAAAAAAAAACGAAGTAAAATATAACAATCAAATTACTAAAGAATTTCAAGGAAAGATGGATGAATATCAAGATACATACAAAAACAAAAACAAAAATATCAATATTATTTAACAAAAATATAAAAATCTTGTATTTTTTGTAACGAAACCATTTGGAAACGATTATTTACAAAACGGAATAAAAAAAATATTTGAAAAAAACCATTTCATTGCAAACGCAAATTTTGCGTGGGCAAAGAAATAAACAAAAAAAATTGTAAAATAAAACATTTTTAAAAAAATTGTTTTTACCGCAAAAATACCTTAAGAACATTTCTAAAATACATACAAAAATTTCAAAATTGTAATAGTTAAAAAAATCTATAAAGGTATTCATTTCAGTTTTTTTTCTCATTGGAAAAATGGAAAAATGTAATTTTTTTAACAACAAACACAGGAAAAAAAATTTTAAAAATATTATTGAATTTTTTTTCCTGTGTTTGTTGTTAAAAAAATTACATTTTTCCATTTTTCCAATGAGAAAAAAACTGAAATGAATACCTTTCATACTTAAAACTTTAAAACTTTTTACTGTAAAGAAACCCAAAACCCAACAACAAACATGTTGATTACTTTGATTCGAATACACCAACTAAAACAACCATTAATTAATTAAATAAAAAAAAAAAATAGCCTGGCAAAAACAAACATCATTCTGAAATATTCAAATAAACTACTGTAGTACAGATCTTTTGTAAAGGTCTGTACTCGATTTAAACAAAAACAAACAAAATACCTTGTCTTTTTATTTTATTATTATGTTCGTAGCATCATAATTCATTGGTAGAATTTGAGTTTATTTATTTTTAGTTAGTTCTACTTGGTTTAGTTTTCTGCTCTTTTAATTCTTTTGTTATTTTTTTTTTCAAAATTCAAAAGCTTTTCTCTTAAATTACAAAATGGAAATAAATACGAGTAATCCGTGACAAAAATAAAATAAAATGCTCCTGAGTCGACTTAAGTTAAAATCATTTCAGTTACGAGTATTTTGTGTGATTTTTAGAAGTCTCCATAAATTAATTTTTGTTTATTTTATTTCAATCAATATGGTCAGGAAAGAAAGTAACCATATTTTACAGAAATAAGATTACATAAAAATATTAAAAGTACTTTCAAGAAAAACTTCTAAATTAGAATTGGGCAGTTTTTCCTTGATGCCACAGAAATTATGAAAATAATCATAATCGCATCATTTTTAAATCGCAGGTGAGCTGCAAATCGCCAAACTTGTTTCTACTTAACTGTTCTCTCCGCTCTGAGTTTTGTTTGCGGGTTGCCATATTGATTTGGGTCAGCTGTGTGTTGAAATCGTCAATGTACAAATAATAAACATTGGAAAAACAAAATTAACAAAACCATAAAACGTTTGCGATTTAGTGACCTGCACAAGACAAACAACTGAAAAAAATGTCTTGCCAAAAGTGTTGTTTAGCGTTTGTTTTAGAATATTTCGCTTTAGTAAAGCATTTGAAAAATCTCTCATGTCTTGAAATGTCTTATAAATGGTCTTGTGCAGGTCACTATTGCGATTTGTACTCGCCAACAACTTCTTCTTCTTAGAACATGCTCGATGATGAAAAGAAATAAGATGAAAAAAATTTTAAGCCGAAAAGATTCAATCGAAATTCTTGAATAAAAATTGTAATTAAAAAAAATGCATCAAAAAATTAAGCGCTTAAAAATTTACCGCCTTATTTATAAAATTTAAAAAGTTTGTATAAAGAGTTTTTAAAACAAATTTTCACACAAGATTTTTCTTAAAAAGCCTATAAAGCCTCAATAAATTTTATAAATAAGGCTGTTAAAATTTAGAAAAAATTTAAAAAATAACGAAAAATTAAGTAATTATTGACCCTTATTCCAGTTGTCGACATCGACGTCACTTTAACACAACCCCAAAAAATTGGTGCTCGTGTATCCGTTGTCGAAAACAACTGAGTCCGGTTGGCAGGTTAATGCTATTTTCTAGACCTTAGAGAACGGAAATAGATTGTCAGCTGAGCAAAATTGTTCTCGAGAGCGAGTAAACAAGCCCCAATTTTTTGGTATTGTGTCAAAGTGACGTCGATGACGACAACTGAAATAAGGGTAATTTAAAGTGATAATATAGTCGGTATCAGAATAGAAGAATTAAAACAGTCCGAAACTTCAACAAACAGCCAATTACAGTTTTCGAAATTGAGTGAAATTGGAAGAAATGATGTGTAAAATATGTTCCTACAAATGTTAAAACACTTAAAATATTTTCGTCAAACATTATTAACAGCAAAGCTGTTAAGGTACGGTCACACTTGTCAAACATTTGCCCAAAAAAGCGCAACCAACAAACACTAATGAAAAAAGTTTTGATCCAGACACTTGTTTATCAAATTAAACAGTTTCGAAAACAACTAATAGACAATGTTATAGAATCCAACATTATTGGCTACTCTTTAACTTGACAAACTTTTGTCTCAATTGAAAGATTTATCATTAGCATTTAGTGGTTACGCTTTATTTATTTATTATGTTTGACAAGTGTGACCGTAGCTTAAGAGAGCCAAAAGTATGAGGAAACATTTCATCTATCGGTAAAATTCACGAACAATTGAACTGGGAATCAATCAAGTCATAAAATAAACAAAAACTGTAGAGCAACAACAACATCTCAGGAAAATAATAAAATTCCCAAAAACTCGTGGTTAACACCTGGAAAATAGGCGAAAACGTCGTCTAAACAATCTTTTGATTATTATGCTTTTGTAACGATATTTTAACTACAGTTTAATGTGGAATTGAAATAAATATACGAAACAAGAGAAGGTTGAGAAGGTGAATTGAAAAGTTATACTTTTAACAAATGGTACAATAAAATGTACACATATGTACCTTGTCATAGCCTTGAAGCCACAGCTGATTATTTTATTATTGTTACCTTGTTTCGTAGCTGCACGGGCGTAGAAAGGCCATCATAGGGGGGGGGGGTGCATTGTCCGCCCGAGAATTGCCTTTGCCCCTCCTAGAATTATTAATCATGAGTTATTTATTTCTCCTGAAAATAACCAGTCATAATGCCACCACCTAGAAAAAATGTATTATTTAAAAAAACTTATTATTTATGTTTTACCAGCACACAACTACAGTTCCTAATAAAGGTCTATGAAGGAATATGCGGTGTGAGCAAATGATAAAATGTAGGAGTATGTACATAACGTCAACTTGAACGCAAACGGACGTAACTACACAAAAATTGGAAATCGAGTTTTTGATTGATTATGGTTCATTTGATCAAACTACATGTGCACACAAATATTTAAACCTCTGCGATCAAAAATGACGACTTTAGTAAAGAAATTCAAACGGACGTAATTACGAATGCACTTTTTTTATTGCAAGGAACGCAAATAACATAAAACCTTAAATATGTACATACATATAAAAAGGAAAAAAATAGTTAAAAACATATGTGGGGAATTCCCAGCGGGCGGACGCGAAATTCGTACACTTTTATTTGAGCAAAAAACTAGAAAGGAATGGAAGGATCCAATATATATCTTAGTGTTTTAAAGCAATGAAGGAGTAGTATATTTAAGAAAAAATTCTGGGCGATATCAATAACAGAGTAAAAAGATATAAACAAATGTCAGCAAGAAACGGACGCGACAAAAATAGAAGTTATTTTTGTGCACTTATAAAAATATACATAATTCAGCGAAATTTTTTTAATGAAGTTGAAAGATGATCTTTTACGTGCAGATTTATGAAACATGAAAATTTTGTTTAATTTTTTTTAAATGGTTGAAGTACAAATACAGTCGCGAAATTTTTTTCCCGTGAGAATTAAACGCAGTAACTTTTCAAATATTGATTGAACTTTAATAAAACGATAACAAGTGCATATATTTACTGCTGAAAAAAGTTAATAAATATTGATTTTATGCGACGTATGCGACATTAAGGTATAGGTGGGAGCAACCTCAAACAACTTCCCTTATTAGAGCTCCATTCTTTTCTTTTTCTGCTAATGCGTAGGTTGTTGTTAGTAGGAATTTTGGAAATTACAAAAAAAAAAAGAAATATAATACAAATTACTTTAAATAATCGCTAAAAAAAATTTAGCAAAGAAAATATTTCTTTTAAAAGTCCCATATTTGGCTCAAAAAATTTCACAAATTAAAAACGCTTTTACATTTGTAAAGTATAGAACTTTATGCTTTATTATTTAAAGCAAAACAAAAAGTTTTGAGCAAAAGTTTGAGTTTTTTTGGTTGACCTTTTTCTGGAATTACCCATATGTAAGTATCCATACTACAAGTAAATTTCGAACAAAATTTTCAAGAAAACTTTATTATTATTGATTTTGAAAAGTTTTTTGTTTCTCCTGTAAAAAATATAAAATTGTAGTTACATCCGTTTGGATTTAAGGTGACGATATGGATAACGAAACAGCATTAAAAGGTCATGGTGTTTCTGTTAGGATTCCTAGTACCCAATATACTCGACTCTGTGCTGTAAACCGAGTAAATTTCACGTTTTTAAAACTAATTAAAATTATAAGTATTCTCTAAACCGAATTCACATAAAGCCCAATTATGAATTACGATTTGTCAGTCATTCCCCCAACCCCTTTTCAGCTATTGTGAATAACAATTCCCATTTAGAATTTTCCCATTTCGCCTATTGTGAATTACATACAGTTTGCCGAGGAAAAAAGTAAGTATGATGGAAAAGAAGAATTTTTTGCAAGTTTTCTCCTCCAAAAACAGCAAAAAAAAAATTAAAAACAAATTGAAAAATGTTGTAAACCAATGTTATATGTATATAAACATTTATTTAGAACAAAATTTTTAAACAAGCAGAGGAATGTTGCAATTATTATTTCGTACTACTTAACGTATTATGAGTTGTACTACGGTTTTGAGATATACATATACATATATTTTACTACAAATCGTACTAAATTCATTTGGAAAAACAAAAAATATAAAATCAATACACGCATAAATAAATAATAAGGAACTGCAGTTGAGAAAAATAAAAAATAAAGCAAAACGACGAATGGTTAAAATAATGTTCCTTTTCTTTTTTTTTAATAAAATATCCGCTCCGTAAAGCGAATTTAAAAAAATGAGACCCAGACTCACGTTTGGCAAATCAGCTGTTGGGAAAATAAATCGAGCCTTATTTTCAATTTAATCGCAAGCGACATGTAGTACAAAATTAACATTCTATTGTTTAGCCGTAAAGGCCGTAAGCGAAAATTTTTCGTACGTAACATACATTTGAATATTATAAAAAATCTTCTCCTGAAAACTTTAATTTTTTATCGCTTACGATTAAATCGAAAATAAGGCTTGAAATTGTGCTGTACAACAGTAGGATACACAATACTTATTATGGTACTTATCGAAGCTTCGCCCACGAAAATCAGAAATTTTTGATTTTCGTACTACAAAGTATACTTCATTAGTACGATAGCATGATACTTGTACGATTTGTAGTAAGGTCTATACCCGGCATTAAGAATTTTTATCCAAGCCGTGCAGACCCCAAAAAACATGAACTACTTCTGCCTTCAGAAAATATGCTAAAAACACTAAATCTTGCACGCCTCCTTTAAGCTCACATAAAAGGTGAATGGAAAATTTGTTTCTCTGCAATATATTCAAGACCTTAATTAAACTATTTTTTTTGAGCCTTAGGTCTGTTTGTTAACTTCTTCAGGATATACATTTTGATGGCTTAATATAAGAAAGGCGGAACTTAAATTTTCGATATTTTATACGAGAAGCAAAACACTGAAGAAAATCTAGAGCATAAAATAATTTTTTAAGTCGCCATAAGTTCTTGATTTTGAACTGTAACGTACTGAGATCTTCAAGGAGGATGCAATTATGCACAGTCTCTCAGAAAACTTTAAAAACGCGATTTCTAAAAAAATTGAGATACGCCCTTTTTATATAAAGCCATCGATATAATGTTTGTTTTTTATGACATTTTCTTTTTTCCTTTCAATTATAAATAATTTTTTACAATATACAAAAATTAAATATTATAAAACCAAAAACAATCGGGCATGCTCTGGCACTCGCAAATCGCATAACATTTGCGATTGTGACTTGAACTCGCAAGAGAGTTGTTCTGCAAATCACATTCGCAAGACTCTTGACGAGTTCAAATCTTTTCATTTTAATCAGAACTACTAATAGTTTCGCAAAATATTTATTATACAATTGAAATTTATAAAATGTTCTTTTGTTTTGTTAATTTCGTCTTTGCATCGTTTGCTTATACACTGACGATTTTAACAAACAGCTGACTTAAATCAATATGGCAAGTCACAAGCAAAACGAGTGAGTTACAGAACATGTAGAAACGAGTTTAGCGATTTGCAACTCACATGCGATTTTAAAACGATGCAAGTGTCAGAACATATCTGAATATATATCCTGAAAAAGTTACCCCAAGGTTAACGAAATATGGAATAAATAAAGTACAAATACAAACAGACCTAAAGCTCCAAAAAATAGTTAAATCAAATATATAAAAAATTTCGAAAAATTACATAAAACACCGATTCAGGACCGATAAAAAGAAAAAACTTCATAAAATTTACAATTTCCTTTGTACATACAATAATTGCGAATTTATTTCATTCACATTTGCACCTGGTGTTCAATCTTCGCGTCACTTCCTTTTTCTATTTCAACTCAATGACCACTATTGTGAATAAGTTAGGTTAGGTTAGGTAGGGGTGGCAGTCAGAAAACCCGGACTCACTTAGACCGTTTTGGTTTATTGTGATACCACAGGGTTTATTGTAATACAAAGCTGCTAATACGTTGAAGTTCAACACTAGCAACGTCAGAAAGTTCCCTGAATTCAAGAGCGCCCATTGTGGCCATTCTCTTTCCTGCAAGTCCAGGACAGTGACAAAGAAAATGTTCTATGCTTTCCTCTTCATCAATATCTTTGCAGCTACGGCAAAAGGCGTTGTGTTCAACCCTTAGCTTTTGTGCATGCCTACCTATGAGACAGTGTCCGGTTAACACGGACACTAGAATCGAGATTTGTTTCCTATTCTTCGAAATTAGGTAATCCGTACCTTCTCTATTTAGGTGAGTCCATAACTGCCTTGTCATCACGCAATCATTTCTTGTGACCCACCTTCTATTTGTTTCGTCCTCTATCTTACGTCTAAGTGTGAGTTTGCAAGAGAGTAGGGGTAGACCTACACATTCCAAATCTGGTGGAACCTGTAAGGTTGTCCCAATTCTAGCAAGCTCGTCAGCCCTAGAGTTCCCGTGGAAGCCTCAATGTCCCGGGATCCAGATGATCCTAATATCAAAATGCTCTGCCATCTCATTTAGAGATGATCGGCAGTCGAGGGCTGTTGTTGTTCTTAGAAGCGGGGATTCGAGGGCCTTAATAGCTGCTCGACTATCGGTGTAAATTTTAATCAAAGTCGTTGAAGTGACATTCACTTTTAACCAGTTCACAACTTCTCGCAAGTAGATTTTTTCGTTTGTCCTATTACTTGCTATTAGTTGGAATTGTTCACATAATTGTACTCTATGTATTAATTCCGTTCGTCTGCAAAAATAAAGTGAAAAAAATTGAGGGAAAAGTGAAAACGTCCCCGTGAAAAATATTATCCATAAGGGGAATCAAAAGGGAAAACATTTCTAGAGAAACATTATTCACGATTAAAAAGGGGGAAAATTTCGAGGGGAAAAATGTTTGCGATGCGGGGGTGAATATATAAATGATACTGGCACTGGCATTTTAAATGTAGCAGCTACTTTGTGATTCGAATCGAAAGAAATTAGTTGCAACATGCACAGTAACTCCTGCCGAGGATATTTTTGCTTTTATTTTTAAATTCCTACAAAGGCCACTATTTATTTCCTCTAAAAAAATGCCTTAAAAATTTACCTACAGAATTACCTCTTGAAAAAGTTCTTAAATTTGTGGGGGCAAGTGTGCATTGGTTGGGAATGAGTCAGTCTATTAAAAATACAAAATATTTTTATCACTAATTATGTACTCACTTATGTGCATATGAATGTATTTTTGCGTGTACAATGTATATGTACGTATACATACATACATATATGTAAATATCTGTGCTCACAAGCCATAACAGCGTAAGTCCAAAAACACAATTTCGAAAAAACCCAATGTGAGAGTTTTTAGAAAAAATCAAAAAGGGACAAATTAAAATATAAAGGAATGTTCACAAGATTTTATGAAAATGTCTGAGCATCACTGCATCATACGAGCCAGAGAACAGATTGAATGCCTTATTTAGTTGTTTTTTTAATGAAATCACAAAAAACCTGCATATTGTTGTAAATCCACAACATTTGAAAGAAACAACGCATGGCACAATCGAAAAAGATGAGTGCGGCGGCATTGCTTGTTTTATATAAATGTTCACTGGTCTTGTCAAAAGCAACGAATATTCAGTGAATGTGCGAATATTTTTAATGTGATTGACCACAACGTAGTTTTTGTACTTTGTGCTTGTATAAATAAAACTCTTACATTAGTATTCATAAAACACGATATATATTTGAAATGCATTTCATGTAAAATTTTATATAAAACAGTTATTTGAAATACATTTCAGATCAATGTTACATTTTCCAAATTTTACTTATTGTATTTTCTTTTTTTCTAACACCGTAAATGTCGGCATTTATTTTTTCTAAAATTTCCTCCCTCACACTGCATTTTTTTTTTTTACTTATAACCATTAAAATCACTTAAAATAAAGTTGTTATTGAAATGTGATATACAAAAGATCAGCGAATACTAAGTGAATGGTATGAAAGAAATCCATCCTTTCATGCTGCATCATTTCATTTCGCTGCTGGTGTTATATCGGCATTGTAGTAACACAGTGCTTATGACCAATCAACAAATCGCAATTAATTGTATCATAGCAATTACATTTGTTATTGTTGTCGGATAAATGCATGGCAATAACAACGAATTTATGAATTGTTAGCAAATGCGAATGATCTCATTCTGTTCTCTGATACGAGCAAACTTTAATTTAAAGTTCGCTAATTTTTTTTGTAGCCCTGCTTGTACCTCATATTTGACATTATTTTTCCGAACAGGCCCTAGCTTTTAGTATAATTTAGCGCGAATTAGAAAGTATATTGGACTTTTTTTTTGCAATATTATTGTGCAATAATTGACATAGTACAATAAAATTACCTGTATGTATGTACATATATTTTGTTGGTATATGGCACAATATATTGGATAAATTGGTCAACAAGAAATATTTTGTAATGTGTTGACAACATTGTACAATATTTATATTCAGGTACACAAATAAAAATTATTTCTGTACTTTTTAAATTACTTAATAATAAATTATTTAATTTGCTTAGGAGTATGTATCACGAAAAATTAATTTTAAAATGTCTGTAGTGCACATTTGGGTGTAGCTATTGTTTACTTTTACACATATACATATGTACATACATGTACATATGTATATTTTTTTAATATTGTGCAATTTGTTGAATAATGTAGAGCAAAATGACAATAATACGTGTAATAGCAATAAAATACTCAATAATATTGCATAGTCTAGGTGTACCTTAAGACATACATATGAACATGGGTCAATATTATTTTGTTTATTGTATCTTTATAATAAACTTCGTTAGATATGGAGCTTCGTTTTTAAAATTTTGTTAAATATAAGTATAACTCGTTTTTGTCTCAAGTCGACTTATGTTGTTATCGCTTTTAAGCACATAGATATGTATGTATGTATGTACATGTATGTATGTAGGTATATAAATTTCTTAAGAAGTTGGCGAAACACAAGCGTAATCGCGTAAATAATAAAATACTTTTATTTGAATTCAAATTAAATTTATTTTGCAATTTTTTCCATTATCAGCTTTACCTCAGTCGTTGACTTGCGTTGTTGTTATTTCTGTTGCCTAGCAAAGAAACAAAAAAAGACATTCATACATACATATGTATATAGATATGTACGTACATATGTATGTACATACGTTTATTTTGTTCGTCTTATTTGGCAACATTCTGAAGTTGGCACTCTTCCAAATTTTAGTACGTAAACCTCTGTGAAGAAATATTTTGTTTTGTTTAGACACAATTTTCAAACAAATACATCATACATACATACATATGTATGTATGTACATGTAGGTATGTATGTATTTACATATGTATATACATAAATAAATTTCGAATTTAAAGCACAACTTAAGTTTAAAAATTGTTTTTAAAGTCTGCAAAAGCCATATATGAATTATAACGTCAACCAAATGAGAAGCGCAACATGAAATAGGTATTCAAGGTTAAAAAATGCAATCCATATTTTATGGCTTATTTGCACATACATACATACATACGTATGTATGCAATTTTGAACTTTTCCGATTTCTTCCAAAACAAATGCTGATTCCTTCATTATTTGAACTCCTATTATGAATTTCCATTTCAAGACAAATTTGTGTTATTCAGACTTTCTATGTAGTTTAATATTTACATATATACATATGTATGTAAGTATACAGTGAAACCTCTCATAACCGGACACTCACCGTAGCCGTATTTTTGTCCGCTTATTAAAGGTGTTCGTTTATGAGAGTGGTACACATTCTTTTATTTTAATTTTTGGTTATACAAAACTTGTCCGGTTATTAGAGGTATCCGGTTATGGGAAGTGTCCATTAGGAGATGTTTCACTGTATTTGTTATTGATTAACTATTCCCACGGCGTTGCCCGTCCGGAATTAAATTTTGACAGTGTATATCAATTTCATAAAAATCGTTTGTATAGTTTCGGAGGGGCGGCCATTTCCCGCTTCCCCTCTACGTCCTTGTTAAAAAAATATGAAGCCTGTGTGTGCTTTTAGATGCAGATGTATTGATGTTTTGAATTTAATAAAAATCTATTGGATTGTTTCGGAGGGCAGATATTGTACCTTGATTTTTCAATATCGTCAGCTGAAATAATAAAAATCACGTAACTAACAAAAAATTAAGAACCACATTTTAAATTAATTATTCACCCCTATCGTGAACAGTTTTTCCATCTGTTCTCGTTTTTAATTCCCCTTATCACGAATAATATTTTTCAAATGCACCTCTATCGCGAATAAAATGTTAAAGTTTTGTTCTCGGAAATTTTCATTCACTATGAAGGGAAATTTGCAATAGCGAATTTCATGGGAACGTTTGTACTCGCTATCAATGCGTAGTGATTGTAAATAACGGGAAGGAGACTTGTAAAGCTTAAAAATTCATTGAAAATCAAAGTAATTTAATTTAAAATTAAAATAGAAACAGTTTTTTCTTCCTCCTATAAAATTTAAAAAAGTGTAGTTACGTGAATTTAACTTTTTACCTTTCTTTTATTATAATTTCTTACATATTCCTTTTTAATAAATGTTTGTTTTATTTTTTTTTATTTTTCTTTAATTTCTATAAATATTGTTAAAAATTATTTTTATACATTTCTTTATATTTTTTATATATCTCAAGGCAATTTCATACAAGGTATACTCAGCTCAATTCGCTTTAAGAAATTTATACTTGGGAATGTTAAGAAAATGTACTTAAAATGTGTGTTGACATCCAAAGTACATACATTCAATTTACAAGGGGCGAAAATAGTCACCTGATCCCTTGCGACCACTCAGTGTGAATTCGCCTTGGCTATTTCTATACAAATTTAAATTTATTTTTCTGAATTAAAACGTATAAGCGAATGGGAAAAAAGAAAATTTGTTTATTTTTATTCAAACAAAGTTCTAGCGGCCATATACTATGCAACTGGGTTGCACAAACTTTACATTTTCACTGGCTTTAGCTAGTTTAGTTATTGATATTTTTGTTAAATATAATACATGATGGTATTCACGTCTTCCATTTATTGCTGCATACAGAAGCTTTTATTTATTAATTATTTGCAAAAAATATTATAAAAAATTTTTCTTTCTTAATATTTATGCATTACAAAATCGAAACTCTACAAAACTCTCTTTGTGTTCTGAAAATATTTCATTATATTTTCATTATAAAATAAGTTGCATGAAATAATTTTTATTTATATCAATAGGAAGCACTGAGCAAGAAATCAGATTAAAAAATATGTCAAAAATACTTCAGAGATCTAGGCTCTATTATTTTTTCTATGCCTCTCCATTCTCAAGAGCAGCAAATAGAAAAAAGTTTATTTATTGCATGAACAGTTTTATAATCACAACTATTGTGAATAATAAGTATAATTTTTGTTTCCGTGAAAGGAAAAATGCTATCGTGAATCTGCCGTAACATTTTTCCCCGCTATTAGTCCCAGTGCATGTAAAAAAGGGGAGATTTGTAAATTGGAGAAAAGGGGAAATATTTCGAGGAAAAAAATGTTCATTAAAAGGTGTGAATATAAATTCGGTATAAATCAAATAAATATTGGCATAAATGATACATACAAACAAAATAAACAACAATTTGTGTGTTGATAACTTTTTTTCATTATTTCTATATTTTTCTTTATTTTTTTCCCCTACACAAAGATGAAGTGCATTTAAAATTTTCAATTTTCTTTATTTGAGTAAGATACTGAATTTGTTGGTTAGAAAAATTTAACACCAGCTGTTATTTGTGCATCTGATGTAGTTTATGATCAGGTAATATACTACATGAGACAAGAAAATAACCCATAAAACATAAAATCTGTCTACCAAATTATAAAATACATGAATATTTACATAAATGTTTATATCTTTTTATAAATATCTACCTACTATTAACAACTAACAAACTTATGAACTATAATACTAAAATTGTTATTGAATATAAAACATAATTCTATGTGTTACGAGAATCATATTATGTAAAAAAAAATAATGAAACTCTTCTCAAGATGAAATCGAAAAATATCTTTAATATTGTGAAACCTTGGGGAAAATTACTGCATTCAATACCCCAAAAAAATTTAAATATCCAATTGAATTCGATTGCAATACTTAGAAATTTCGTCCGATATCAAATGCCGTAATTAATCCCCGTCCCAGTTTCTGCTGTATAGTCGAATTCATACCAGGTGGCATCGTATTGCAATTCTGTAGCTCATTTTTTTTTTAACCAAACCTGTTTAAATTATATGGTTTTGATCAAGTCTAATAAAATGCGTGTATATTTTATAGTGCAAAATTTCCTGCTTTCGGAAAATTTTCGAAAGTTTTGCTTGATTTGACACAAAAGAAATTAACAGCTGTTCACTATTTTATGAATCGAGATCACCTGGTGTCAATTCGTCGTATAAAGTTAATGAAACTCACCACCAATCAACAAGCGATTCTTAAACAAAACAATTAAACATTGGTATAGATTTATATGTAGTTTAAATCAACTCAACAAAGCCAATTTTTAGGGAACCAAACAAAATAGGCAAAAACTAATGTACGACACCAAACTGATAAATGAACGAACTAATAATTATTAAAAATTATAATAATAATAATAATAATTTGTAACAAATGAACCATGGAAATGATTTTTATATATAGAAAAACAACAATTCTTTGATTAATAGGCAGATTTTGTAAAAAATTTCGTTTGTAAACGTTTCAAATTTGTAAGAAAAATAACGAAAATTCGTTTAAAAAAATATTTTTTTCCATACAAAATTCAAAAAGAAAAAAAAAACGTTTCTATTTACAAAATTTGCCTTTAAAAAACCAACATAAAGATAATAATGAACTTAATTAGAAAAACTTGTACACAAAAACACATATATGAATATTGTTTTAAAAACTTCCACATTTATTTTAAATAAACTTATAAAAAAATTAAAAAAAAGATAAGCAAATTTATAATACTCAGACATTTCACAGTTTATGCAATTAAAATAACAAAAAAAAAAACAAAGCAAAAAATACTCTTATGTTTATGGCATTCCCAGTGATGACAATAATTAAACGCGGTTTTATAATCTAAATATTTTCAGATAAAATGTAGCAGGAAAAAATACAATGGGACTGACTTTGAACATTGCAGTTAATGTACGAGTAACTAGTGATGGTAGAATTCGAGGTTTGTTTCCAAAGACCTTGCACTAAATTGTGATAAGCTCAATACACTTCTCGTATGCTATTTTATTAAAAAAAAATATATAATTGTAATAATGAAATGTATGTATAAATTTGGATTTCTTAAAAATATGAACCTTTTCCTACCGAAATATCGTTACCTTAATATAGAAAGGCACTAACTCATTATTTGTTTGAAATCAACTTTTTCGAGAAAATGGCAAAAATGTCAATTTAAAAAAAAAATAAAAAATTACGAGTTATAATATGTTTCCACCGGCATGATTTAGACAAATCATGGTGATTTCAGCAAATCATGTTAATTTATGCATGATTTACCATACATTTTGCAAATTGATAAATCAGCTCAAAGTAGTTGATTTATTTTAAATCATTTCGAAAATACTATTTTTCGAACTGAATTCATCTATGCAACCCTGCGTTGCTTATAAAATTACAAGCTCCATTCCTGGGTCATCCATCAATAGTGATTGACAATTTCGAAAAAAAAAATACATTAAGAAATATTTAAACAATTTTAAATGTCAACTTCATGTGAATAAAATTCACAACAAATCATTCACAAGCTTCGTATAAACACTTTGAAGTGATTTAATTAAACCTACTTGATTTAATGACGGTGGAAACAGACTATTAGGGCCTTTCTATGTTAACGATATCTTTTTCCCTTTTCCCCAAATTACGATCGTGAATAATTTTTCTCTAGAAGTGTTGCTCTTTTTTTATTCCCCTTATCATGAATAATCAGCAATACTATGAAAAAAATTTCACCCGAAATGTATTCATTTTTCCACAAATTGTAATCGTGAATAGTTTTTCCATATAAATGTTTTCTATTCACCCTTGTTTATTTCTGCTGTACGATCGAAATTAATATATCGCGCAATTAAAATATTTTCCTTCTAGTTTAGCGCTGCCATACGTCCTGGTTTTCCAGGATTTGTCTTGGATTTAAACAAATTGACCTGCTGTCCTGGTCCAATCTTATATTGTCCTGTTTTTTTTTTTGTAAAGGAAAATTTACCAGCAACTACAATAAATTTAAACGAGAGCTACTCTGATTTAATATTTGTTTCAACTAAGGCAACTTTTGATCTTCGACTGCAGCCGAAAGTACTGATCGAACGAATTTTCATTTGGTTTTATGACGAGCATTTCACAAAGAATGTCGTTATTGAATGATTTTTAAAATTTTCAACAACTATACCTAAAAATAAAAAAAACAGTCGTTTATAAAATTTTTTTTTTATCGAAAGTTAAATTCTGTTCGATTGGTCACGAAATTTTCGATGCTTATAATATGAATTAAACATTTGATTTTCGTGTATAAGGTTCGGTTGTACGATCGTTTGTGGTTTATATGTGTTTCTTGGTTGACGAGCTCATACTTCTGGCAGCCCTATTCTATAAAATAATAATTTTGTGATTATTAATGCGTTAACAAATTTTAAACTTAAACTTAAAAATTCCCATAATTTGACTGCACCCGGTCAAAAAAAAATACTTGTGTGGCAACACTCTATTCTTGAATAGCTGTTGTTGTTATTTACATTTATTTTCTTTTTACATGAAGCTGAAAAAAGGTCAGCCAATGTAGTAATGGTAAAGTAAGAAAATAAAAAACATGTTGATTATTAAGTTCTTGTTTCAACTTTGTTATTTGTTGTTGAGCTTCTCACTTGTTTAAATGAAAGTTTTATAACATAATAACTCTAGTTGTTCTAAGAAACTTTGGGTAAAGGTTCCCTGATGATCTGCATTAGCAACAGTGAAATGCGCCTAGGATCCAGCTAAGCCCCTCAATAATCAATTGCAATGTATTTTTAATAAAAAATTATTTTACTGAATAAGTAAAATAATAATTTGTGCGTTAATAAATGTTAAACTAAAATATTTTCCTTCTAGTTCAATATTAAAAGTTATAAATATTTATTTTTAAGAGAAAATCAGTGAATAATGTGACTTGTTAAGCATAATTTTGCATAGAGTATGGTTCACATGCATTAAACTTTATGACTAAGGAATATTTATACCTAGAATATTTAAAAACACAGCTTCATACTTAAAATCATTTAATTTGAAACCCAAAATGAAAATTTGTATTATTTTCAATTAATTTTTAAGCTTTGTAAATCTTCTTCCCGTTTTTGTTTCTTTCACTGAGAACTGACAGCGAGAAAAAAATTCACGGCAGATTAATGATAGCATTTTTCCCTTTGAGGGAAATAAAAATTTCATGGCAACACAAAAAGTCCACTTGTTATTCACAATAGAGATGGATTTCTTGAAAGTAAATGTTGCTTAGTGTGGAAGTAAAGAAAAAACAAACGGCACAAACACGGTGACCGATGATATTTTTCAAAAAGTGGCAACAAATAGGGGATTTATCAAAAAAAAAAAGAGGCAATATTAAAGAAAAAACGAGACAACTACACTAAAATTTTTATTTTTAATGTATTATTATATAATTCACTTTAAATAAAAGGGGGACGAAAAGTGGCAAGGCAGTCGAAAAAGTGGCAATTTGCCTCTAATAACCGGACAAGTTTTGTAGAACCAAAATTAAAATAAAAGAATGTGTACCACTCTCATAAGCGGACACCTCTACTAACTGGACAAAAATATCGCGACGGTGAGTGCCCGGTTATGAGAGGTTTCACTGTAACTGATTGTTACTCAGAAAGAATTGTAGTTTTGAGCAAGTAGAGATATACATATATGTATTATTAAAATGCTAATTATGGAATGAGTCCTACATATTCGACAATAAGTTCACTTTCAGTTGATAGATTTTATTTTTTTTCAAAGTTTTATAAAATTTATTTTATATTTTTTTTATTTATTCATGTTATTTTTCTAAATGAAACATGAAATTACTCTAGATTAGACTTATGACCTGGTCCACACTTGCATTTTTTTTTGTTGTAGCAATAGCAAAAGAGGAATACAAAAAGTTTATATTTCTATTTACAGACTCTCTCACATATTCAAGAATTGCTGCAAAAAAAATTGCAAGTCAGGACATGCATACATATGTATATACATATGTATATACATATGTTTGTACATATTTACTTATGAATTTCTTTTACTATGAAATCAATATGTCGCAAAACTAAAATCAAAATCATGAAGGCAATAATCTCATTCCTAGAATTGTTCAAAATTACTTTTAATTTTTTCTTAAGCTGAAAATTATTCGTTATAACTAACAATATTCGTTATAACTAACAATAGCGGAAATCACTCTTCGTTGCATACTGCCGTTGCAAGTCCTGCAGGTATTGCAAGTGTAGCATACGTGCTATATTCTGCAAGACCACAACAACAAAGCACATGCAACTGAGATTTGCATCACTTGAATAAATATGCATAACTAAAAACCATTGCATATTGAAAATTGCAAATGTTCTCAATGCTAAAACAGCTGTGTTTTTCGTTTTTTTTTTTTTGCAATAAAAACAAATAAAGCCCTGCGTTTAAAAAATTTTACGACGGCAGAGCCGCCACAAATTAATTAATTTTCTGAAAACTGCGAAAAGACACTCACCCTTTGTAGCAAAAAATCATGCTAAGTTTGCTAAAATTGCAGATGTGCAAGGGTGATTTCCGCTTATATAAAGGCAAATAAAACTTGCAATTGAAAACAGTGAAATGTCTGTTTTGATATTGAATAACTTGCATAAACTGATTTTGTTGTTAAAAGTATTTTAATATGGAAAGAAATTAAAAAGCTGAAATTATGAAGCCTTTGAAGAAAAAGTTTATTAAAAATAAAACAAATAAAAATAATTACAAAAAAAAAGCTCACTGAATATAAACAAAACTAAATTGCATCAAAACTAGTTGCAAAATTAAAACTATAATCATATAATTCTCTGTGATTTTTGTATTTATATAAATTATAATTAGAAAATAAATGGATAACTTAAAATTAAATTAAATTAAATGCAAATTTAACCCTCGATCACTTAAAAGAACTTTAACCCTAAAAGGCAAAATAATGGCAAGTGATCACAAGTAATTTTCAATTAATTATTGAAAAAGCACTCACACCCAAACATTCATAAGAAAAAAAAAGAAAGAAATGCCATAATCATTACTTGATTGTACAAACTACTCGTATGTTAAAAAAATATATATATTGTAATTCAATAAAAAATCATAAAGAATTCTCACAAAAATAAAATTTTAAATGTAAATGTATTAATTATCACAAAAATATTTATATAAAAAAAATTAATGTACTAAATGTAATTTCTATGAAAAAAAACAAATTAAAACCAAAAATTATACTTATATGCATGTAGAGTTGTAATTTTAAATTTGTAAAATCTTAAATTCTAAAGCATCAATAATAGTTTTTAGAACTAAACCAAATTTAAAGCAAAAATAATGCAAAATTGTTTATATGTAATGATTTACAAAATTTTCCCCACAAAAATAAAGGAAACAACTAAATTGAGAGGAACGATGTTTAACAACAGCCGTAGACTGAAGTTATTTGAACAATTGTACACACATATATGAAGATATATAAAAAATCTAAAGATTGTTAAATGAATAAAAAAAATCTCCAGATCTCCGAAACTGCTCCCATAATTCCATTGATATTTTATGAGAGTGCATGACATGGTTGGTTGCGGTGATCCTTGTTGAGCTCTAAAAATCTGTTAATATTTTTCTCACCAACTAAAATTATATAGCCCGATTCTGAGTAACAAATTAAAGGTAAATTTTTCCTCTTGCCTTTTATTTCGCTATTTTAAAAAATGATTTGCAAGTTTGAAGATAAATCAAAACAGCTGGCTTCAAAAGTTCGAAATCATATCTCACCGGAATTTATATCCGGAACAATTAAAATTTTTTAAACGTTCGAACTTCATTTATTTCTATATTTATGATTTGATCAGGCTAAAGTTCGTATCGCTTTGCTAGCCAAATTACATGTGATAATTATTAATGAACAAATAACACACTAAAGTTAATTGGAAATATTCTGACAAACACGTAGTTGAACGGAACAACTAGTTGTTTTCGAAGGCCACTAACCCTCATAGCTAAATAAGAGCGGCAAGCGCTGCGTTAGCAACAGGGTACGTATCTTCAGTACAATCAAATAATATTTTAACAATTAATTGTACTGAAAATGCGTACTCTGCTGCTAACGCAACGCTTTCCGCTCTTATTTAGGTATGAGGGTAAACCTTCATCATCAGCGTTCTTTTGTGTTTGGTCCACTGTGTGTATGGTGTCAGTTGCTATAGATTATTGCTTTATTTATGCAACTTTTATGCAAAATAGAATATGTGAATTGTTTTGATTCATCACATTTCAATTTGCTAAAAGCTTTTTTGTAATAAAAGCTCAATTTTAGTATCTTTAAATTTACAACAGTCTTGCCATTGTAATTTACTAATAACATGTGCAATGTTAGTTAATTTGCTTATTTTTGTTTTACTTAAGACAAACTTTTCTGATTCGTTACTATTAAGTATATTTATTTGGCTTTTAATTTTAGTTAATTTTATTTGTTATTGTTCGAACTTAATTTATTTCTTTATTTATAATTTGATCAGGCTTAAGTTCGTATCGCTTTGCAAGCCAAATTATGTTGTTTATAAAAATTAAAAAAAAAATTATGAGTAATTATAATATTGGGCCTAATTACGAGTGTCGTATTTCGACTCCGGCAAATTTGTACTAGATTAAAGAAAACAATATTGCATTGTTCTTTAGTCTAAAAACAAAATCCTGGTAGTCGCTGTCATAATACGACACTCGTAATTAAGCTGTCTTTACGCGGTAATACAAAGTATTACGACTTTGTAGAATGAAAATATTATGAAATTCTTTCCGTATTTAAAAAAAAAAAGGGAACAAGGGTCTGCTGTAGGTATTTTTCATGTTTACACTGATACTATAAGTAAAATGCCAGCAAATATATTGAACTGTTAAGTTAATAAAAAAAAAGAAAAATTTCTCAAAAAATGTGTACTAATAAAACTGAATGTTGGAGAAAACATTTTATTATTTCAATGTAATTTTACTATAAAATGTATTTTTTTTTTTTCATATAGGTTTGTTTATTGTTTCTTTGGTTTTGCTTGTACCATCAGCTACTTGATGGTTGCAGTTGAACAATGTGTACAAAAACAACATGAAAATTTCCTAAGTTGATTTTGGTTGCTTCTGCAAAAGTGTTAACACCTTAAATAGATACCATTAGTGCTGCTAATGTTTACTTTTAAATACACCTGTGGTGTGATGAAAATACTTAAGTTTCTGAAATGGTTTAGAAAACAAAACATTTACCGACCGCTTGTCAAATTTTCTATCCGTATTCTCTCCTACTCGATACATTTTGCGTTTACATGATAAGATTTTGTATAATCTACAGCATTTTTTTACTTGTCGTAATACATTGTATTACCATGTAAAGACTTTAGGTCCATTATATCAAGTACACACTCAAGTTTGTATTTTTTTATCGTGAATAAAATGTAAAAATTTTTTGTTCCCATGAAATTTTCATTCCCCATGAAGGGAAATTTGCTATCGTGAGTTTCATGGGAACGCTTGTTCCAGCTGTCAATGCGTAGTGAATGTAAGAAACGGTAAGTTTACGCATAGCATTGTTTTACATTTTTTGTTTTCTTTATTGCAAGAATTCAAGAAATTTTTTATAATTATTAATTTTTATTTATTATTATGCATTTTAATGTTTTATTATTATTTAATGAGTTTGACACTCGCGAATATGAATTTGGAAAATAAAAATATTTATTGCATTACGTTGCTGCTGAAGCAGTTCAAAAACTCTTGCTAATATGAACTTTTGATTATTTGAAGTTTTTCTATGGTCTCATGAATTTCAATTTATCGGGAGCCGACTGTAAATTCCTTTCAATGTTGTTTTTCGTTTACATACAATTTCTTTTGGCTACAAAAACACAACACCTACTTTTTAACCTACTTCAAAGAAAAAGAAAAGAGGAGGAGATTATTTTTAAAGATTCATCATCTCAAAAAAAAAACACTTCAATAAACCAAAATCGTTTTTTTTCATCTTGTTCAGTTTGCCGCCTGAATATCTATCTAATATGAGCAGAAACAGAAACAAGCAACCATACATACATGTCAGCCATGTCCTGCAGCTCTCGTAGTTTAAGTAAAATATACTTCCTACAGCACAAAATAAAAACACTGTATGGATTTTTCTAGGAAGCCTTTCTCCGAGCCTTATCGAAATATGTTTTAAAGGAAGACATTGTAATATGTTTTTAGTCAGAAAATTAAATAAAAGATCAAATTCAAATTCCAACGTACAATTGAATTTGTTAAAATGTTTGCCCGAGACCCGAATCCATTATTCGAAAAGTATAATCAATCTTGTTTATTAAAATGTGCATTGTTGAAAAGCAATATTTTCTTCTGTAAATAATTAAATTATGTACATATGTATGTGGTTGTGAAACATCTTTAACATAAAAATAAAAATTATTAAATAACATTAAATTAAATAAAAGCAAATCCTTCCAAATTTTAAGCAAAATAAATAAAATCTTAAGAAATAAATTTATATATATTGTATATAATTTTTTAAATCATCAATCATGTAGGATTTACTTAACGGTTTGCCTTATAGCGTAGAAATGTTTTATTAACAATATAAAATTAAAACCAATAACGAAATGAAGAATCTTAAGTGAATTTACATAAAAACTATTTTAAAATAAAAAAGATACATAGATCTTCTGGCTTTGTAAAACAAAAGGGAAAGCGAGAAGTGTATATTTTTCATCTTTAACAAACTTTTTTCTACATAAATATAAAGCTTAAAGCTTTTACAAAATTAACGAAAGCTTTTCGAAAATATCAATCATACCTGAAAGTAGGTATAGATAGGGCTTTTTCAAATTAAAGCCAAAAGCACAACAAGTTGATGATGGAAACCGAGGCATATTCGTACAACGCAAGGCGAATTCAGTATTAGGTAACCTTATCAGTACAACAATTTTACAACACAAAAAACAACATGTAGTTTGTTGCTAGGCTATAAAAACTAATCTGTAAAAACATATCTGAGCAAATTTTGACATTTTGGTTCAAATTGCTCAATTTTGTATCAACAGCTGATAAGGTCACCTGATACTGAATTCGCCTTGGTGCAACGTAGATTCGCTTGAAATTGCTTTGAAAAAATATGCTTTTCCGGTGTCAACAACTAATGTTACTCGTACAATATCAGCTACTCAGCTACGTCCAAGCACACGTACTCTGACATTTGCATTTGAGTTAAACAGCTTTGAATGCTTTTACAGTTTGTTTTTGTTTTGCTTAGCAAAGTAAGCAGCAAGTCAAGGCGAATTCAGATAAGGTGATCTTAATTCACCAGTTGACATACATATGTAAATTCCCTGCTGTCAAATGAATCAAAAAGATAAGAAAAATTCTGACAGCAGGGAATTTTACACTAACAAGTATACAAGGCGAATATGCAGAGTTGCAAATCAAGACCAACTTGTATCAATTCGCCTTGCAACAAGTCTTGTTGTCGCCGAGTTTTAATTGGCTTTTCTCCCCTTGTCGGTGTAAAAAAAAGCACAAAGTTTCTTTGCAAAAGCTCGCTCATTAGGCATATGGCTTGGAAGTAGCTGGTTTATATACTGGGTGCCCCTGTGGCTGAGTGGTAGCGATGCTAGCCTCTAAGTCCAGAGGTCGTGGGTTCGATTCCCACCATATACTCTGGGTGTTTTCTGCAGACAAGCTAAACGCTTTGCGGGTTGTGTTTGTTCTTAAAAAAAGAAAAAATATTTTCGTTTTGACATCGGAAAAGCTGTACTCAGCTGATCTGAAGCGATCATCTGTTATGAATTCGCCTTTTAATGGAAACGATCTCCAAGAAACTTTTGCAAAAAAAAAAAAATAATATGTACGAGTATGTACATTATTTCCTCTGACATAAAACAATTTTGCACTATTATTATCAAATAAGTATGTAATTATTTTTAATATTTAATTTTAACATTAATAATCTTAATATAAAAAAAATCTTAATAAAAGAAAAACACAATTTATCAAATTAAAATTAATACCTACAAAAAGTTAAACTAATGGTGTTAAAAATCTAACTTTATATACAACGAATTAAAACGAATTGCGTTTTTTTTGGTGTGCCATTATAAATTTAAATTAACAATAATTTAATTAAAAAAATAAATAAACCTTCCTATAAGTAAGTTTACCTATAATGTCTTATAAATAAATACTTCTAAAAATACTTGGAATTTCAAAACTAATTAAAGCATATTTAAGTTAAAATGAGATTTTATATATTTTTTATTTTTTCAAATGGAAAAATAAGATTTTATAAAACAAATACAATTATACAATATATGTATACATTAAACTAACATAAATTCTAATGGAAAAATATCATAACAAAAAACACTTCTAATTAATGTGATGAAATCAAATATGAAAAACAAAATGAAATCTTAATACCAACTTATAGAAATTAATTTAAAACAAAAATATATAAAAACAAAAGTTATCAATTAACTAATTATTGTATGCAAAAGAAACACATACAACAAAGATTTTATACCATTTGGATCAAATTATATAAATAAATACAAATCTCCCAAAATAAAACTTTAATGGCTCAAAAGTCCAAGAATCTGAGGAGCTACAACTAAGCAAATAAAAAAATAACCAAATGTCTATCATTTCGCTCTCTAACTTTAAACAACAAACAAACAAACACCCACAAATCTAATACAAAATGCATTTATGTAAAGGAAAATTTAAACAACTACAAAAAAAAATCAACAACCAAACAGCAATATAAATAATACATAATAATAACTAATAATAATAATGATAATGATATTTATAAGTAATTATGATACCAAACTACTTAAATGATTAAGAGTTACAACATTTTAACACGCTTTTACATTAAAACAAACAAACAAACAAATAATACAAAATATATCCAGAATCACATTAACAAAGTACTATACTCAAATATTAAGAATTACAATGCGGACAAGCAGCTACTAGGGTTTCTAATTTCCCGGACTTTTTCAATTGCCGGGAATGGAGAAGTAAAATGTTTTATTCCCGGATTGCCAGGAATTTCAAAAACATAAAAAAAATCAATTAAAAATATGATTTTATAAAAAAATACAACATTTAAATTAAAACTTTGAGTTATAGCATGAATGGAAATTCCATCTACATCTACAAAAATATGTGTGTAGATAAAGACTTTTTATGTTGAAAATATTTCGTAACGCTTGAAGTTGTTGGAGTCACCTCGAAACCTTCTTTACCTTTGTTCCTTGCTTATATTATGCATCGTTATAGAGTTGTGTTTTTAAGTAATAAAACAACGAACAACGGCAATGTAAAAACGGCAAATTCCAAAAGCGTAAATATTAAATTCCCAAAAATTCCCGCTGAAAATTTTTCAGAGTTTGTAAAAAAAATGATTACCGGGAATTCCTGGGAAACTCTAGCAGCTACAACAAAATAAAATTTAAAAGTGTTTCCAAAAAGTTTAAAATTTTTATGAAATTAATTCAAAAACAAGCTATAAAAGAATTCAAGTATTGTAGACTCATTTAAGTGAGCATTTTATTTGAGAAGAACAGCTAGCTTTGGAAGCTCTTACAGTATGTTCTTGTTTCTTTACAAAGTAAGAGCAGCAAGCGTTATTGTCGTCGAGATCTAATTGGCTGTTGTGCTGTCGTCTGTGTGAAAGTTCAAAGCTCTTTTGTAAAAGCTCGCACATTTTGCATATTACTTGGACGTAGCTGCTTTAAAATTACGAAAAGAAACGGTTAAAGCTTTTTATTAATATATAAAATTGCATTCCCTGAGTCCCAGGGATAGGATGAGAGAGAGAGAGCGAGAGAGAGAGAAGAATAAACTGAAGAATTCGATAATTGCTGCAACGAAATCATTGGTTGCTTTGGGCTAGGAAGGGTGGTGCTATACGGCACCTCCACTCAGAGACCCACTTGGGTCCATTGCGATTATTGGTTGGTTTAAGTTGATACTTGCGAGAATGCAAGTAGAATCTTGAGATTATATTTTGATAGATACCATTCTACTCGTCCAAATCCTAACCTATAAAAAACGGTCTTGACGCAATGCTACATCCCGAGATCAGTCTCGTACTAGATTCACCTCGTTGTACTGAGTATCGTATGATGTCCCCTATACCAAACTGTAATATCTCTGATGGTCGTCTAGTATGGTATCTTCTTTGTCCAGTTATTGACAGCTGTGACAGAATGTATTACAGGGAAGTCCTATGTGCGGTTTCCACAACGACTCTAGAAAAATTTTATAAGAACCAGTCTATAAACCATTCCATATAAATTTTATACTCAAGTCGACCGTCTGGGTTGTAGAAACAGGGGGCTAGGCTACTATCATGTCTGTTGATTGCCGAGTGGCCCGTCAACATCGCGACCAACCGCAATATGCTTTTACTATTTGTTGTGGAAGCATGGACGCATGGCCTTTGCGACGGTACGCGTACTTAGACTATTCCATATATCTCCTGATTTCCGAAAATATTATTTGAGCATATTATTTTTAACGGCGCGAAATGGCACTGCAACTGACAATGCCTTAGAGGCATTCAAAGCGGATCCAGCTCTGGCTTGTTCTTCCGCCCGTTCATTGCCGATGAAGTTACTGTGTGCAGGAACCCAGATAAGATTACTGTAGGTCTGACGACAAAGTCTATATGACACATCATTGCATTGACTAATAAAAATTTATAAGGTTCCAAGTTCTTAACGCAAGAAGTGCTGTTTGTCGGTTCAGAAAAATGGAAATTTTCTTCGATCATTTATTTCGCACAGTATACTGCCTGCCTTTCTTATTACTAGTATTTCAGCCTGAAATTCAATTGTACCATCTTCGTGATGCATCGGAAAAATAAAATACGATAGCTGTAGGCTCAGATCACCTGAGATAACTGCAGATCATTCCCGATTTGTCGGTGTACCTTCTGGTGTCATAATCATTTATAATTTCGATCTTTTTCCATTGGATTCTGGATCCGAGAACGATCTTTAAAATTCTATCAAAGTCAGATTTGGGTTCTTGAACTCCCCCAGCCAGATGCCGCCAATCTTGCAGCACTGGTTGTAGCTGTGGCCCAATATAGGATTCAGAGCATCCGATGGCCTCGTACGTAAACAGCCCGTGATTCCGATACAGTTGTATTTTTGAATTCTGTATGGTTGGTTTACTTGTAGTGGACCACCATACTATTGAACCTTGTGTCAGTGTTTTTCTTATAACTTCTGTAGACACTTTTACCATTTTGGGATTAAGCCCTAAAGGTCCTAAGACAAGTGTATCCTTTTATCCATCAACATAACAGGGTGAGTGTGGCGTTGGCTGAAGTAGTTAGCACGTTGACTATAAAAGCGAAAGTATGGGGTTCAATCCCTGCATCCAAAAGTCATTAAGTAACAACACCACGCATTTTTCTGATGTGCATTAGTGTCGCTTTGTGTTTGTGTTGTTGTACAAAAGTTCAAGTGATGGAGGCATAGACACTGGTCACTGAACTATACCGACTTCAGTAGATACTAATGCTAATGTAACATCAGAGTGCCCTCCTTCCTTGTGTAGCAGAATCATTGGCAAAGTAAAATAACCGATAAAATGGCTACTAACCACACGTTTAAAAAAATTTAATGCGACTCATTTAACAGCAGAGGCGCTGCAACACTACATTATTAAAAAATGTGCAAAAAGCAGAGTTGTAAAAGAATGAAGCTTTTCTCTGTCTCTTTCTTCCCTTTTCTAAAGGAGGTAACACCTAGTAATAGTTGTAGGCATTCATTGTCTGAGTGTTACTTTCCTTTGAAAAGAAAAAAAGATTATACGAATTTTGTTAAGCCTAAAATTTGGAAGAAGTAACCCTCTTAAATTCACTTTTAAATTCCATAAAGTCAACAAATTGCTCTCAGCTTGTGATATTCAAAGCGAACCTACGGAAGGAGTTAATTTTCAGACCATCCTCGCTATTGGCCTTAAAACAAAGTACAAAAGCAGCTAAAACCTGTTTTTAACTCCCCCGAGGAGCTGAACTACAATTTCATGGATTCATTTGAATCGATTTTATTTAAATTTTAATTTAATTAAATTGGAATTAAACAAAAAAAATATCCGCATTGTAATTTCAAACTTCTTCCCTGCATAAAGAGAATAAAACAAAAAAAATTTTCAAATAACAAAGATAAAAAATTGTCTAATTAAGAAACGGCCTTGCTGTTATTTTTTTTTTAATTTAATTTTTAAGAATCAAAAAGAAAAAAAACGAGAATTTCAAAAGTATGAATATCCAATACATTACATACATACATATTTAGATATTAAAAACTTAACAACTCAAAAATTCCTTCTTAAGTACATACATACATATTTCCTAAAACATTAACTACATAAGCGAATGAAATGAATAACGAAAATCAAGTTACATATAAAATGCCTTAAGTATTTTTAAACAAATAATAATTAACAACAATACAACAACAAAGTACCAAAATTAAAAATATAAAAAAAAATAAATATACATACATACATAAATACTTACATACATATTATTGTAAAAAAACATAAAATCGAATTCCAAAGAAGAAGAAAATAAAATAAACAAAGAGTCCCACCTTTGATTAAAAACAAAAACCAAAAAAAAAACTCCCTTCCCCTCTTATACTCTTCTTATGGTTTGACCAATAGACACTCTTGAATGAAAAGAGCAAAATAAAATAAAATAAATACCAGAGAATTTTAAAACTGTTGTAACAGGTTTTTATTTAATATTGATGTACTCGTATCTGTCATGCATGAATCCATCCGCCCAAATTAAATTACAAACAGGTACTCTAAGAAGAAAAGAAGGAAATTTTGAAAAGAGAACACAATTCCTTATAAAATTATTTAATCCCTGAAAATGTTGAGTTTTTCTCCAAATTAAAGATTTTTTTATATTTATTTTAATACCTTCCCCCTCCCCCTTACCCCCTAATTCCCCAAAAAAGATTTAAAAAAGAGATTGAATTTATGTTTCAAAACATCAACACACATGAAAACCAAGCTCGTTTGGCCGAGCTGGTAGAATTTGGATCAATAAAAAAAGTGAAGCTCATATGGATCCGAAATTGGATAATGTGACGGCTGAGTTCCAACAAGAGATGTGTGCCTCTCACGTAAGTAAAATAAATATAGAAATCTATGACAGAAACTTTTTTTGAATATTCAGGAACAACTTATGACGCTTTCTTTTCTAGAAAGTTTTTAAATGAAAATTGGCAATAAAATAGTTTTTTGAAATAGAGAGTTTATTAGAAATTATTGTATCTTAGATAGTGTTTACACATAACGATTTTATATCATAACTCGTAATATAACGCCGGCAGAGCAACTGTAATCTTTTCATTAATATCAACACAAAGTAGTAGACGTTGATGATTTTATATCATGATGAATCAAGCAAATGTTTGAAAAATAATTGCCAAAAATATATAATTTGTGCTCTTGTTTAATTTTTTGGTCACAAATAATTGTTGTTCCGCCTTTTTTAAAAGAAAATTGTTTGATAAATAAACGTTAAATGCACAGTAAGACATAACATGACATTTGATATCAAGAGAAATATCATAACGGTGCCATAATATTAATAAACTGAGTCTATACGTTATGAATTTTCATCATGACATCAACTTGACATTCATCATGATATAAAATCATCAGTTGTGGACACTATGGTTCTGTTCGTAAATGCATCACTTATTGCTTTTATTTAATGCAATGATGCCAACTAACATGAAAAACAAATGAAGATTCAAACTAACGAAGTTCAATAATGTCTAATATCTTCTGAGCTATTCTTTATTTCTGCAAAAGTATCATCTTTAATGAAATATATCAGACGAGAAGTGTATGCTTTACACTGAAAAAACAAATACAATAAATTTTCATAAAAGTAATTTTAAGAAATACAAAAATTTTTTACAAACGCTACTTAGTCTTTTCCTTATTTTGGCACTAACGCTTAAATTTTGGCGTTTTGAGTCTTCAAAAGCACTAAAAATATTGCAAAAGCACTAAGTTGGCATCGCTGGTATTTAAGTTAAACTTCGAACTTTGGTGTACACAGAGAAGAGAACACTAAAGCTGTGAACAGAATGTTGCCAGATTTTATAAACATATTGTCAAATTTAGTACTGTAGGGAAAATAAAAAATTGCCAGCACATGGTAGATTGCCAGCCAGTTCGCACGGTTGCATCAAACTTGTCAGAAAAGCTTAGAATTTATTTCTAGACGATTGTCTGCCAATAATTTTAACTGACAACAAATTATTATTAAAAGAAGCAATTACAACAATTTAAGCTGCATATACTTTATTATCTGTTTTCTTTTTCATTTTTCTTTAAAAACAGGTGATTGCTATATTCCCAATAGAAAGGATTCTCTGACAATGATGCCACTGTCAGATGCCAGACAAAAAGCAGCTC
Source organism: Tachina fera (assembly GCA_905220375.1). Taxonomy (NCBI): domain Eukaryota; kingdom Metazoa; phylum Arthropoda; class Insecta; order Diptera; family Tachinidae; genus Tachina; species Tachina fera. The sequence continues at coordinate 188,163,538 of LR999963.1, forward strand.
GGGGCTGACGAGCACCTAAAATTGCATACATTCTTGTTCTCTTTCATTTAATGGTTACTCATGTCTTAGACTCGGCAGTTTTTCTTGAAGCAAGTCTGAGTTTGTGAGAGGTGAAAGAAGAAAGAAGAGGGGTACTGACTTGCTTGTACAGAAAAGCTACTTCAATTCTATTTTGTTATTTCATTAAATAAAAAAATGAGGGCAATTATGAATCAAATTCCGCGAGAAATTTTTCCCGGGGAACAATTCCAACTTAAAGCAAGTGATAGGGAAAACAAAAAATTCTAATTGGAAAAGGGAGAAATTTCTCGCGGAATTTTATTCATAATTGCCCTGAATAGGAAAATTGAACAAGAAACCGTCCGTGTATAAACAATCATGCAGTTTTAAAAGAGAATTGAAGAGAACTGCTTCAAGAAAAAATGGCAAGTATAAAACATGACTAAATGAGACAACGACGATAACACATGCATAATAGGGGGTGTATTAAATTTTTCATAGGTTACACTGAATGAAAATATTTTGTATGCGAAAAATATTCTATGACCACCAATGGCTTTCGCGATATTCAATGGAAAGAAATGAATATGCTTGAAAAAGACATTTAGATTTTTTTGGGAGCTGCTTCACTAAACTTGATTTTCTATCAAAACTTTAAAGACCAATAACTCGGGAAATATGGGTCGCAACCAAGTTTTTTTTTATTAAATTCTTCTTTATTATATTTAAATTTTCTATCAGATAAGCTTTTTAGTTTTTTTCAGATTCTTCACAATTTCCTATGAAAAGTTCAAAACCCCATACCTCGGATAATATGGGTCGCATAAATTTTTTTTTAATTTTCTATCATATAGGCTCTTTTTATATTTTTGAGGTTCTTTTCTAAACTGCATTTGTTCCAAATATTTATTTTTCAGAGACGAATGAGATAAATTTTCTCAACTATAAAACTATAGTTTAATTTTTGTCATCATTGTGACAAAGAAAGTGCTCCACTGTCTCAATATCCTCCCTGCATGCCCTGCATTCATTGTTATCTGCGGGCTCCAAACCGCTTCAAGTATCCTCTTCAATTAGATTGTCCCGTTAATACGCTGATCAACTTTCCTACACAGAAAAAAATATTCCCAAAAAATTTTCAAACAAAAGTTTGTTTGAAATAAAATTTTGATTCAGTAAATATTTTTTACTATTCCAGTAAATAGTTTGATCGAATTTTGTTTTAAGCAAAACAAAAAACAATATGAAGTGAAAAATTCTAGTTGATACAATTAATATAAAGTAATACTTGTAACAAAATTGTTAAGAGAACATTTCTGTTCCAATATAGAAATTGCATACTGTACACAACAGTTATTTATTTTATTTAGTTTTTATTTTCATTAAAATTTTTTGTTGAATCAGACAATCTGTTGATTGAAAAAATTAGGGTTTTTTCCAAATAAATTATTACAAACTTTTGCATTTGAATTTACAAATTACTTTATAGGACCTAAATTGAAAACAATAGTATTTGATTCCGAGAATTTTGAGTTTGAAATGGAAAATTAGTTTTTTTCTGTGTAGTTTGGGCGTGTTTAGTTTCAACAGCACCCTTGTTTTATCTCCTTCCCGGTCGCTCCATACAACTTTTTGGTTATATTGACCAGAGTATTACTATTCCATCGTGTCCTGTGGGCCATATTAACTCAATCTAGTAACTCAATATTCGCTGCCTTAAATGGGTTACTGTCTGCAATGTTCTGGCCTTTTCCACCAGGCCATTTTCACTCTCATTTCCGATTACGCCGTCGTGGAATGGCACCCATACAATTGTTAATCATATTCTGGCAATCCAAGATCCGTTTAGCAGCAAACTTCCACAGGTGTTTGTCGTAAGGTCGAATTGAACCAGTAGTGCGATTCAGTGACTTTTAACGATTCGACAAATAGTAATTTTTGTCTATACATTTTGTCGCTGGCAATAGCGATTGTGTGATTCTGTAACTTCTTTTTAACGATATTACGCAGCTGATATTTTCTGTTGATTTTTGTCTTTAAAATTAAAAGCACATAAATTATTGTCGATTAAATAACGACATACATAGCTGACATTATCCCTGCAGCGAATATCGTTAAAAATGTTACTGAATAGAAAATTCGATTAACTTTCGTTATAATTATTTTAACGATGCGATTATTGTTAAAAAGAGTTAGTGATAAGCGCTACAGGAGTGTCTTTCCGATATCAATGTTTCACATTCAGTTATAGCCCTAGTCTCAAATACCCGGTCGGGCATGCCTAATGTCTGGTCATATCCATCCAGTTACGACCATATGTTGTGATGTTGTCTTGTTCGATCCATTCACCCATCACATGTAGAGCTTTTGTAGACAATTTTCACCTGCTTAAGGGCACTCTACTACCTACTCCCTTTTCATCGAAAGAAGTCAATGCAGAGGGTGCAATATGTTCTACAAAAATGATACTCGTAAGATTTTACACAAAACTACTGAACACATCTTTATGCCTAAAATGCAACGTGGTTTTATGGTTTTATTCAAAAAGAGCTTTTAAAATGCCCTCGTATGTATGTAAGTATAGCATTGAATAAATTTAAAGACTTTGACATTTTAATAATCTCTTATAAAGCAAAATGTCGTTATTTTATTATTTTTTTTACTTGAAATTTGTATTAAGAAATCTGTATTAATCATCAAATACGTTTGTCTCTCTGTTGATTACTTAAGTAGACCTTCATAGAAACTTTAATTTGTATAAGCTTAACTATTGTTAAATTTTATTTTATACATACTTACATACATATATTCACATAGTAAATACATATGTACATATGCATAAGTAAACCGCTACAGTTTGGGTCATGTGATTGATTCGATTAACTTTCAAACTACTGCTGGTGCATTTAATGTACGAGTACTACTCAAACACTTCCCATACGGTTAATCGATATTTTAACGAAGTTAAGTTTGAAAAATGATTACTGTGCCACGCAATGCTCATACTCGACGAAATTAAAAACCAATGAAATATACAAAGAACAAAACGAATTATAACTCGTTTCACACACTTCAATTTTTGTCGGGCAACTTTTGAGTTTGTTGGAGAGAGAGCGAGAGAGGGGGGGAGAAAAGACAATGAAGAGGGATCCATCAGAGTCAGCGTTGTCAACTTTGAAATTTCAAAACGCACCAAAATGGAGAAAAAAGCGCGCCATTTACAAAAAAACGCACCAAGCTTAGAATTTATTTTTTGGATTTTAATTGAACTGTAGTGAATTTTAATCAGAAATAACTTTTTAGTCAGGCTTAAGTTCAGTAATTTCAATTCTTATTGAATGAAATATTTTTATTAATTAATGTTAGTTTCTAAAGAAGAGAAGAAAAATTAAATTAGACTTTATTACCTGGGGGAAATACCGATATTTTTATGTGCAGCCACGCACTTCATCACACTTACGTCTATCTACTGAGTTAGAGTTTTGTTATTAACGGTATATGAGAAATGATTGTTGTGAATACACTTATTGATCAGAGATCAAAAATTAATTATTCCAAATTAGTAAAGCTACTATTTTTATCATTATTTTTATCATAGGGTCATAAAAAAGATTTCATTTTAAAGTGTGGTGTTTTGTAAACATCATTGCTATTAATATAGTAATTAACACTAGCAGGAAGTTGGTAAAATTTTCACAATAAGAAGTTTTAACCCACTGTCGTGTTGAATTTGTGTTGGTGGCACCAAAAATTGAAAAACGCACCAAAATTTACAAAAAAAGCGCACCACACACCAACTAAGTAATTTTTCGCACAAAAAATTTCAAAAAGCACCCAAAATGGTGCGAAACGCACCAAGTTGACAACGCTGATCAGAGTTTCCACCCTCTCCCTTAAATTAAAAAGTTCCTTAACAAAAGTTGCTTTGTGTGCACGCGGTTTACATAACAAGTACAAACGAGAAAGGAGTTAGATATGTTACATACATGCGTATGTACATTCAAACATTTGGACTAGTTTTGGACTCCTTTATGGAGTAGTCCCTACATTAGGGCTGCCAGAAGTATGAGCCCGTCAGCCAGCACACTCATACAAACCCCAAACGAACGTCCCTGTAGTAAATAAAATAATTAATTGACAAAAAACACTAACTTATAAATTAATTATTTTGCAAGTGACTACAAATTGGTTTAAATCTCATGCAGACATCAACCAAACTTATTGAATAGAAGCACACGTAAGAAATAAATAAAAGCAAAATAAGTAAATGAAAAGAAAATAAAAAAATCAAAAGAAGCATGCCATGAAATCAAATGCCAAATGTTTGTTTTGAAAAAAAAAACTAAATAATTTCAATACTTAATATTTATAATATTTTCTATGAGCGGCTCGTATTTTTATTTTTACTGAATATAATAATAATAAATATTTTTATATATGTATGTGCATATGTATATGTATTTATGAATTTACATAGATATATATGTATAAATATACCCATATATGTATGTATACATATATATAATATATGTATCTAATATAAATATACATATATCTTTTTTTTACTATAATATTAATTAACTACAAATTAGTTGAAAAATAGTTAGTTAGTAGTCAATTTAAAAGTCATGAAGAGATGGCCAATTGACTACCGCCTATGACATGCCTATATTAAAATAGTGAGTCGGCGACAAGGAAAAAAGTCACTTAATCAACCAGTTGTGGTTATTAAAAAACCAGTTTGAAGGTACTTACAAATGTGTTTGAGTTCCTATAGGGGTACAACAGAACCTTATACATACATACGTATGTACATACATATAAATACTCCAAGAACTAATTGTTTAAAAATTAACTCAAACAAATTTTTATTTTGATACATCTATCAACCATATATTGCTGAATTAAGTCCAACAACTCCTATAGATACAAAAAAAATTTAAAATTCATTTAAATTCAAAATTGAATCAGAGTGGCTCTCGTTTAAATTTATTGTAGTTGCTGGTAAATTTTCCTGTACAAAGAAAAACCAGGACAATTTAAGAGTGGACCAAGAGACCAGGACAATTTGTCTAAATCCAGGACAAATCCTGGAAAACCGGGACGTATGGCAGCCCTACCCTACATGCATGTCTGGACTAGTCGCATTATTTGCAGGATTATACAAAGCAGTTTTTGTGATGAACCTACCTACAGTGTTGTAGTGTAGCATACACGTGTAGATTTTAATTTTCTAACTATGTACATACATATGTATCTCTCCATCTCATCTCTTTTAACCCTGTACTATAATTTGGAATTTTTTTTAATAAATTTTTATTATTAAAAAATGCGTAGTTCATAGTCAAATATACATACATGCATACATACATACATACTTATGTACATACTAGTGTTCTGGGCAAGACCATTTATAAAACCTTTCAAGACATGAGAGATTTTTTAAAATATTCTAAAACAAACGCTAAACAACACTGTTGGCAAGACAAACAACTGAAACAAATGTGTTGCCAAAAGTGTTGTTTAAGATTTGTTTTAGAATATTTCGCTGTAGTAAAGCATTTGAAACATCTCTCATGTTTTGAAATGTTTTATAAATGGTCTTGTGCAGGACTTTAGTACATACATACGTATATACACTAGAAATCTCCCTTCTAGAACGACAGCACAATTAAAAAGTGTATTTGAAATACAGCAACGAGTTACAACACACGTACATACATATGTACATAAAAGTATACAAACATACATACATACATATATTGTAAATAGATACATATTTACGCACATAGTACATATTTATATATACAGACATTAATAAACGTAAACATGAAAATATATACAAATTTATTTACATACATACATAGTATGTATATACATACATTCCTGCATTAGGGGTTTAAAGTTTTCAAACATAATATCGCCGGGTGGTTACTGGTTTGCAGCAGTAATAATTTATTCTTAATATACTGCGCGGCAAACCAGTAACCACCCAACGATATATAGAAATTAAATTTTTTTTTCGGCGTCGTCAATGAGTCAGTGAATTTTCAGTTTATTTTGAAATTCATAAATACGTATCAAATACGAATACATATGGTAATAAAATTGGAAGTTAAAATAAACCTATTCAGTTTTTCGTCAATATAAAACCCAGCAAAAAACTTTGCCTACTAGAAAGCAAAAAAGTGTATGTACTCCCCAGTCGTAAGTACTTACAATTTGACTGAAAACCCCATTATTTTTGTTTGAGAAGTTCATTCAAAAAGTATGCGGTATCCTATACTTTGTGCCTGCAAATATCCAAATGTTAATAGATTACTGATTGCCTAAAAGTATTCAAAATTGAATGGGTTATTTTTTGCTTGCAAATATGCAACAAAAATGTAGATTACTTTTTGCCTAAAATTATTCAAAAGTTAATTGGCACTTTTTTCTAATAAAAATAAAAAAAAATTTGTAACAAATTTATAAAACTTGTACCTTTTTTGGGATGGTTAAAAATTATAATTTTACAAAGAAAATATGTGAATATGTATATTGAAGAATGTGCGAAAAAAGTTAAATTTTGTAATAAGAATTATAGTAAACTAAAGTTATTTTATTGTTTTCGAAGCTCATTTTCACGATCAATAAATATTTCTCTAGATACCTACATATACCTATTCCATTATAAACTAGAAAGTACTACAATAAGCACTGAGTTATTATTTTATTCATTACAAGACAGCCATTATTATACACATAGAATAATTATATAAATAAGTACCACTCATTGCTTTGTAAGCCATTAAAAGAGTGCTGCTACCTAATACAAAATTTTGAAATTTTGTTTGCTGGGAAACTGCTCAACATTTATTAATCTGCTGAAAAAATGGTAAAATCCCTATTCTTTATATATGTATGTATGTATGTATAAGTAGTCATGCCTACGAAGAAAGCAAATAGTATTTAATTAGCATACCTACAATATTTACATTATAAACAACAGGTAATAATAAATAACACTTTCTAAACACAGAACTGATTTGTTCAGTCAGAAAATTAAAAAAAAACTACTTCCACACCCACATATGTACATACTTATGTACATTCCATGTTGCTAATTTTTTGAGTAGTTACGTTTTGGAACAGGTTTATACTAGTTATAAAGAGACAGAACTAAGAAGCTTGATGAAATATCGGCTGCACTTCTCTACAAGCGACGCGCTGTCTCTCTCTCTCCCTCTTTTGTTTGTCATGTAAACAACATGAAAAAAAAGAATTTTTAAAAACTACTGTAACAGCAACTAGTCCTTCAACTAGTATGCAACTACACTACTAAAACAACTAGTTGTGCTCCTATGACAACCCAATGTAAAAGTCGATAGTTCGTTGTATGAAAAAAAAAACAGATGTGCAACCAGTCTGAATTCAAAAGCAATTAGTATGTTTCTGACCACATACTACTGCTTTTATCTGCAGGGTAAGTACATGCGTATGTATGTACAATCCGCACTATTTAACGAAATTTTAAAATTGCGGGTTTTATTTGTCCCGGTTTGGTGATTCCCAATAAATATATACATACATGTGAACTGGGACTTAGAATAGTCCCGCTAGTGTGTCCACATTGCAATGCCACATGAACTGCAGAAAGAGCTAAATATGTATGTATGTATATTTTTAGGAGTGTCCATAAACGCCCCAGCATACCATATGCGCTCTAAATGAGCTCATAAAGACTCTTTTGTCGGAGCGCTGACGCTCATAATAAGTTCATAAAATAATCATAAACAGTCATAAAACGCTCATATTTGAGTGGCTTTTTCCAATAAACTGGTCACTCATGAAAGAGCTCTAAATTTTATCCATAAAAGAGTATTTTATGACTCTTTTTATTTTTAATATTACATGCTGGATTTTCTTTTCTTAATTTATTTGAACGAAGTTCACTTATTATTAATTTGCTTTCTTTTAAGCTTGCTATTTTCATTATTTTAATTATGTATTATTTTTATATTTATTATAAAATAACTCACAATTTTGTCTTTACGCTTCCAAAAATATTCACTACTGAATCAATTTGTGTAACTTCTTTCTTCTGCTTAGCTGGAATTTACCGTTATCTGGCAGCATGCAGAAATTACTCATAAAAATCACATAAAATCTATCGTTTATGAGCTCAGAAATATGCGCGCAGAAACCAAGCATAAAACACTCATAAAATTTACCGTTTATGAGCTCAGAAATTTACACGCAAGAAACACTCATAGAAAGTCATAAAATCGATCGTTTATGAGCTCAGAAATATGCACGCAGGAAACACTCACAGAAGCTCATAAAATCGCTCATATATGAGCTCATATATAAGAGCGCTCCGATAATGGTATGCTGGGGCTGCTCCTTTAGCAGTATGCGCTGTTTCAGCGGTTTTCGTTCGAAAAAATTATTATTAAACCTGTTTCAATTTTAATTAAAACTAGATATACCAATGAACGACAGAATCGTCCGTATTCTAGAATTTAAATGTAAATAATTTTATTAATTATTAATTAACGTCATAAAAAATGCATTAAAACACAGCCACCCACATACTTACATACAAATGCATAATTAAATAATACATGAAATAAAAAACACAAACGAAATCCCTTTAACTAAGATATTTCAATAATATTGAACTCTCTTCTTTTAAGTATGATGGCTTTCATACCAGCGATGCCAATTTAGCGCGTTTCGCTTTTTTTCGTCTTAGCTCTTTTTATAAAAAAAGCGTTTTGAATAAAGTTTATAGCATTATTTCAGTTCAAAATTTTTTTTTAATTTTTTTGTATAAGTTTAACAATTTTCTAGTATCCAAAACTCTGATAAAAATTTTCAAGTTTGTTATTGATTCAGCTGCCACAACTAAGATTGTCTTGACTGTGGTTAGAATTAAAAACGCATTTTAATACTGTAAACGGCAAATGTTTTTGAAATTTCACAACTAAAAATATGTATGTATTAATGAATCAAGAAGTTTAAATAACTTATTAAGCATCTATTCTAGCTAAAGTACAAAAAGCATTTGAATCGCAACTATTCGACGACTTATGTATGTATATGTTGTTACAAAGTTTGGCAAATAAAATTAAAATAAAAACTTTATACCTATATATGTATACGATTATTTAGAAGGCGATTCTTATTCTGTATTAAATTATTTTAGTTATTTACGGCCCTATGTATAAGCAAAAATTGGCATGAAGTTAGCATAAGTGGCAAAATTGAACATGATCTTAAAGAGTTTTGCCATGACCATTCACATTTAAAATGATTAAGGATTAATATTAGGTACTGCGCCCATTTTTAATGACAAATTGTATGGAGGATTTCGTTAAAACCTAATTCAATTTAGTCACTTATGCTAACTTAATGCCAATTTTTGCTTATACATAGGGCCGTTAGTATTTAATTTCGAAGAAGCAATATTGAAAAATCTGAAATAGGGTTACTAAAAAACTTTTATTTACTGATACATACTTGGAATTTTATTTAAATTTAATTTAGCGCGCTAGAAAATCGCGCGTTTTGGCTATAAATAGTTGACAATGTTGTAACTTAGCGCTTTGTAGCGCATTTTGAGAAGGCCAATAGCGCGTTTGGGTTGTAAATAGTTGACACTGCTGTTTCATACAATAAAAAATAAGAGAAAAAAATTTTAAGATCAAGAGGAATACTACAAACACACACACAATATCATGTTTTGTTGCTTGTTCACTTGTAAGCTAATAAATGCGCGTGTAATATGTGTGCATGTAGTAGTAGCATTTTTAAACGCTTATAGCTCCCAAAATGCTAAACCGATTTCAAGAAAATATAGATTTTGCACATCTGTACTGAAAAACCTTTAAAACCATATAAATCTTTTTAAAATCGGTGCAGTAGTACCAGCGTAAAAGGGATTACAAAAAAGAAGTTTGCCTATTAATTATATACATAGATACATACACGTGGTTAGAATCTTGTTAGTTGCTACGTTACTTTGTGAGAACAAATTTTTTTGCTGTAGTTAGATAGGTATGTATAATTTTTTTAGTTATTTGTCTTTTTTGAAATAAAAACACATGTTATGTAGATATACATACATACATACATAAGTATATATTAATGTATATAAATATGTATATATGTATGTATGTGTGTAGATAAGGGTTAATAGACTTTTTTGACAAAAATTCTATGACGAATTCTAAGTTTCTTTCCACCAGAAAGTATAGGCTTAAAAAAAATCTCGCCCTAGCTGAAATTTTAAAATTTTCCATTGCTGCAAGTTTTAAGCATCGCATTATAGGTATTGATTATTTATTTGAATAATAAACAGTAAAAATTTTAATATTATTTGCTGCTGTAATAAATAATAAAATGAATTCTAGTTTGGCAAAAAAAAAAACCAATTAAAACTTGAAAAATTAGGTAAAAAAAGTTAATGCAGTTTATTTTAAAAACAAACGACAAATTCACAACTGACTGGCGCTTTTATTATTTATAGTTTTAAGGTTTTTTTTATTAAATTCTTTCACAAAAAATTTAAGGTAGCAATTCCCGTTTGCAGTAAAAAAAATAAAACAAACAATAAGTACTCGTTTTACGGAGAAATTTTTTGAAAAGTAAAAAATAATTCGAGAATTCTTTTCTTTGAATGCTTATGCTGTTAAACAAGAAATTGCGCATTAAAAAAAATACTTTTTTCATGTACACAATTGTTTTTAAATAAAAAGAATATTAGAAAAAGTAAACAAAATAATACATACATACATACATACTTATGTATGTATGTATGTATGTATGTATGTTAAACAAACAATAATGAAACATTGGGAGAGTTGATGGTAGAGATGGAATCGTGATTAAACACCAGTTAAGTTATTGAAGAAAAAACTTTATTACTCTTTATAATTTTTATGTACATATGTATGTATGTATGTATGTACACTTTAATTAATGGAAATTTTTCACTGCGTAGTTGATATCTATCTTAAAGTTAGCCCATACAGTTAACTATAAGTTGGCTATTTTTATAGTCAGCTACACATTTTCCGATAGAGTATGTATGTACATATGTATATATGTGTATATTGTATATGACTCATTTTTAAATAGATAAATACATACTCACTTATTATATTAATATGTGTACGTACATACCCACTTGACCTGAGATTCCTTATAAAAAAATTCTCACTAAAGCGAAGAAATTTAAAAAAAATCGATATCTGTAGCTCGTTTCTTTATTTCTCGCATCGTAAAATTTACGAGAGAATCGTAACAAAAACAGAGTAAATTGAAACACAAAATGGCTTTTCTGACATACTTAAGTGTTTCTGTATACATATTTACTTTGCGAGAACTACATATCTGTCATTTAAATAAATTTCCAGCAATTATTGGAAGGATGTGAGAAAACGTGTTTCTGTAAAAATATTTTGTGAAAAGTTTCTCGCAAGAACTGTCAAAACAACTCACATTTTAAATTTGTGCGAGAACAACCAAATTTGTACAAAAACATCAGAATTTTTGAATTTGTGTGTGAAGATATGAAAAATAAACCAGTTGAAAAAATATGCAACTAGTTGTTAAACTGAAATTATTATTAACGAGTCGATATGATTATAATTATTTAGAATATTTTTTCTGTAATTTTCTTATGCAGGGACATTTGATAGAAAAACCTTATTTCAATCATTTTACATTCACTTTAAGTTCATGTTTATTATTTTATTTTATTTTCCTTGTAAATTATTTATTTTTTTTGTTATTGAAATAATAAAGGTGTTCATTTCAGTTTTTTTCTCGTTGAAAAAATGTAATTTTTTACAACAAACACAGGAAAAAAATTCAAAATTTTTTTCCAAATTTGTTTTCCTGTGTTGTCAAAAAAATTAAATTTTTCGATTTTTTCAACGAGAAAAACCTGAAATGAATACCTTTACTATTTTTGTGACATTTTGTTTCCATTTGACACTCGATTACTGGAAATATTCCAATAAAAATAGAATCAGTGTTGTCTGTTCTCGCATTCAAATACAGAAACACTTTTTTCTCACATATCGAAAAAAAATGGAATTTTGTGTTTCACATTTCATGTGAGAAATTTTACTATGCGAGAAATACAGAACTGAACTACTGTTCGTAAATCTAAAAATAAAAAAATTTAAAGTTCGCTAAAGCTTCGAACTTCGAACTTTTCTCGATAATTTCTCAAATGTGTGACGGTAGATGAGTAGATATGTGCTTATTTGTTAGTCTTAAGTTACCATGTTCAAATCCTGCAGTGTAATAAGTTAAGGAATTAAAAACAACATAAATAAAATAAGTAGGTAAGTTAAACTAAATAAATTTAAAAATAAAATTACTTTTTTATTTTTTCTGCTGCCTTTTTTGGTTATCGAAATATTCTCCCACTTTTGATATTGGTAGTGAGCTTCCGAAATCTAATGTTTTTTGAAACAAAACTGAGCGACAAGTGAACTTTTTTCGATTCATTTTTGAGTATCATTCTCGATAGTTATTCACGATAAATGTTCGCGATACTTATGTATATTCGAAATCGATATCATTAACGAAAGTCTTGGTCAACTGGGTGTATGTAATTATGTAAATATGCATGTTTGTATGTATGTATATAAATTTGATAATTAATAAACACAAAATTGATTAAATTAAATACTAAACGTCACAGCCATGACGAATATTGAATGAATGATTTCGCAAACCTGCGTATTTGCAAAACAGTTACACATAACTACTATGTAAAAAATATTAGAGATGTGATCGTGCGAAAGTTTATGGTCACGATCAAGTATCGTCACCAGTAAAACTCTTATGACACTTCATATTTTCTTCATTGAATTGATAGAAAGAAACAATAAATTTTAGAAAGAACAAATTATATAAAACAGAAACAATATGTTTAAATGTTGTCAAATTTTCGTAATTAGAAACCGCTAGTATTAAGACAAAAGAAACTAAAAATCGCTATGTTTGCCCATAAACCGCTAATAAACGAACACTTTTATGTTTCAAGCTTGAAATGTCAATTTTAATTTGAACAATTTTACATTTTTTTGACAGACCTTCATTTGTTATCGATAACTTTAGTCAAGTTGTTGGCACTATTTCATTTTTCTTAATATAGCTGAACCCTTTGCACCTGTTGAATTTTCTATTACAATATGTTTGCACTTTTCTCTAAAACTTGATAAATGAAAGAAAAATGAAGTGTCATATGGGCTTAAACAATATATGAATGAGGCTCATGAAAGTTCACTTGAATGTAAAGAATTTACTTACAGCTATGTAAAAGTACAACGTTTATATTTGTATTCGCGAAAAATCAATTATTCTTATCATTTATGTTGCAAAAATAAATAAGTAAATAAACAAATTGATACATATAGGCTACCAAAAAATAAAAAATTATTGTTACTGCATGTACGTATGTAGATTGCTTTGTTTTATAACAATGCAACGACATTCCAGAGGTCTAACATAAGTATGTTTGTATGTATTAAAAAATGTGCACTCCCAGTAAGAAAAGAGCTTCCAAGAAAGTCAATAAGATCCTGAACTTTTAATCCCGAAGTAGTGCAAATTTGAATATTTTCTAATGAGTTTTACATCAGGTTGTCATTGGAAAAAGTTCTCTTTGCTGATACTTACATACATATTCGTATCTAGTGAATCTGGAGCCATTTTTATGTTAAGTAAATCTGTTCTTTTGTTTTCTTCTTTTTCTATAACTAAATTTCTTTTAGGTTAGGTAAGGGCGACAGTCAGAATCCTGGACTCATTTAGACGCTTCTGGTTCATTGTGATACCACGGAGATTCTGCTTAAGAAGAGTCCCCACCGCCGAACCAACCAGAGCTTAATATAAAGCTACTAATATGCTGCTGTTCTACACTGGCAACGCACAGTGGGGTGAATGGTGGAGAAAGTGGCGATTAATTCATAGAAGTCGTAATTTTAAAGTGTTGTTATATTTTATTGATGAATATTAATAAATACATAAAAAAAATTTTAAAATAAAAATTGTTAACCTTTTATGGGCTTTTTTGTATTTTGGAGAAAATGGTCTTATTTGACTATTTTTGCTCTAACTTTGGAATGAAAAAATTTATCTTTTTTAAATTAAATTGAATAGAAAAATGAAAAATGGAAAAACAGAAAATGTATAGTGATACTTATAAATGTGTTTACCAAAGGTAAATCAATTGTATACACAACAATCATTTCTCATATTCCTTTTCATATAAAATTTACGTTAAATAGCTGATGTTAATAAGAATCTCTACCCAAGTAGATAGACTAGAGTGCTGATGTAGTCGCTATTTCCCCCAGCTATAAAGTCTACTTTAATTTTTCTTCTCTTATTTAGAAACTCAAATTAATTAATAAAAATATTTCATTCAATAAGAACTGAAATTACTGAACTTAAGCCTGAATAAGAAATTATTTCTGATTAAATATTTAATATGTATTTTTTACATTGATTTCTAGCAACTGGAATTCTCTCACAAAAACCTTCATAACTCAAAAATCGCATAATTGTGCAAATAGGTATCTTATATTTTAAGAGCATAAAAGCATTTTTTCCTGCACTCAACCGCAAAGTTGTTGAAACTCAATGTATATGTATGTATATCAAAAATACCACATTTTTAGAGCAATTTAATTTTTTTTAAATATTTCTAAAACATTTATCTAAACAAAAAATAATTTTTCAAATGCTCATATACCTGAAGTTGGCGGTTCCATTATAAAACTTTTACTTATAGAAGTCTTAACAAAAACTATACTCACTTGAAATATTAAAGTTTTCTCTTTGAATCAATGCGCGCAAAAATAACTAAAATTATTGAACTTTGAACACACACTGCAAATAAAGTAGACTACCAAGAACTTTTATTTTTGCAGTTAGTGATGTAGAATTTTAGCTAGTTTGATATGGTACCAAATACGGTTTTTAAAGTTGAAGTTCATCTTTTGAATTTATCGCCACTTGTGAAGGCTTTCACCCCACAGTGCAACGTCAAAAAGTTCTCGGAACTGTGAGCGCCCATAGCGGTTATTCTCTTTCTTTCTAGTCCAGCTAACAGAGGCACAGACAATGTTCTATACTTTCTTCTTCATCTATGTATATCTTGGCAGCTACGGCAAAATTAAGTGTGTTAAGGTAACCTTTGCGCAGGCCTACCTTTAAGACAGCGCCCGGTTACCACGGACACTAGAATTGGAATTTGTTTCCCATTTTTTTTCTTATTTAGATGATGCGAAAACTATAAATGATCTGCAATTTTGCATAAGTGAAATAACTTCTTCTGGATGTTGTTAATAATTGATTCCTGAAAGCTGAAAAATACACACTTATTGATACTTTGGAAGTAGAGAAAAAGTTCATAATTAATAATTGCTTCCATTTTTTTTTTGTTCACATGGATTATTAGATGAATTCCAGTGGTATATTTTATATAATTATATATACCGTTATCATTGCGATATTCTATAAAAATTTCTTTCTTATCTAGTCCATATTTTCATTTTATTTCACTAGCCGTCCACACGAGCAATAATCTCGGCAATTATTGCCTTGGCAATTGTCAAATTCTATTGCCGACACAAGATATTAGCGTGTAAACCGTATGAATATGTGTTCGAATATATATTAAGCGACAAATGTTAAAATACATTGCTGAGCAATAATATCTTGACACATGCTGTCAAATTAAAATAATATTAATTTTTTTTAACAAAACAGCAAGAAGAAATATTTTAAATAAATAGAATTTCAAATTGCAATCAACAAAAGATCTAATAAAGGATAATTTAAGTAAGTATATGCATAAAAATACAAATATATTTCGCCACCTCTAGATACATTGTTGAACACAAGCAATTTGACGTCATCATTCTGCCGACGTTATTGCTTGTGTTAAGACACAACAAATTGCTCGTGTGGTCGTACTGTCATGAAAAAATGTTTTTAGTTAATTTATGTCAAGGGCCGATTTCGCTAGTGTGAAGTACGCTACAGTTAAAAAATTATTTTTGCAAGTAAATGCTTTATGCCTCGATTATGGATGGCAACCGAACTGTAGTTTGCGTTGCTAGTTGCCGAAATGGTATTACGGATGGCAACAGCTGGTAATTTCAGTTGCCATATTGGCAACCACAAATTTGTAGTTGCTGCATAGTAAAAAGTGAAAAAATTTAAATTGATGTGCTATACTATTTTTATTTTCGAGTTTCTTCTTTGCATATTATATCATTTAAAGTTAAAAGAGGTTGTTAAAACCTATTTTAGCCCGTCTAATAGATTCAACATTATGAATTTGCTTCTCTTCATCAGCAATTAATTCCACTTAACTAATAATTTTTAAGATAAGTATTATTTTAAGCACTTGTATTTCTTATATTTTGCATTTTTGTTCGCATTATTTTCAGTTGCCAATCTGTCATAATCGTATTTTCGATAACTTTTTGGCAACTGGAGGAAGTTGCCATACATAATACCAATTTTAGTTTCAGTTGCGTTGCTAGTTAACTCGGCAACTGAAGTTCGGTTGCCATCCATCATCGAGCCATTAGTTTTTATTTACCCCCTGTTTGTATAAAACGTTTGAGTTATAAATCCTGGCGTTTTTGTAATAGATTTCTTTTTTCCTTTTCCTGTTAAAAATCGAAAATTCGAATTAAGCTTTTGTTATATTAAGCCATCGATATATCGATATGTATGTATATACATCAAAATGTTTTTTTAATAAGGCCTTGCTGTCTTTGAGAACTGCTGGGTATTGACAAATAACTGAACGTACTCGCATGAACGTCTTTTTTTATTTTTATATAATTATATCAATTCAACCTACACTTTTATTACTTTTACTATTTTTCCTCGTCGATTTATAGACACATATACATACATACATATATACACATGTACACATGTATTTAAATTTTAATCATGTTATATTATGCTGCAACTATTTACCCAAATTATTTAGTTTAAAGTTTAAACAAGACCTTCACTATTTGTTAAATAAATACAAGATACAAACTCAATTTGAAAAAATAAAATAAACAATTTGTTTTATTGGTTTGTTCGTTTCTTTGCCTGTTTTTTTAATATTATTGTTATTTTTGGGTGTAAATGCGATTTTTATTAAAGCAAATAATATCGTTAAGGTCAAGTAGCACCTTGACGCTAAAATTATATTCGAGCTAAATTCAAAAAAGGCTTGTCAAAGAAACACTTTAATGATTGACAAAAATAAATAAATTAAGTTCGAAAAATTATAATTAAAAATTAACTAAAATTAATAGCCAGGGGCCTGTGACAAAAATTAAATAAATATACCCAATAGTAAGAAACCAAAAAAGTTTGTCTTAAATAGAACAATAAAATAAGCAAATTAACTAACATGTGCATAATTAGTAAAGAATAAACGACAATGGTAAGACTGTTGTAAATTAGAGATGGTAAATTTGAGCTTTCATTACAAAACACTTTTCAGCAAATTGATATACGATGAATCAAAACAATTCACGTATTCCATTTGCAAAAAATTTTCGTATATAAGGCAGAAATCTACATCAACTGATACCACACACAGTGGACCAAACACAGAAGAACGCTGATGATGAAGGTTTAGTGGCCTTCGAAAACGGCTGGCTGTTCCGTTCAACTATGTGCTGTCAGAATATTTACAACTGACTTTAATGTTATTTGTTCATTAATAATTATCACATGCAATTTGGCTTAAAAATGCGATACGAACATGTCATATCTCACAAACAAACGCCCGTTCAAATAAAATCATAAAAATAGAAACAAATGAAGTTCGAAAAATAATAATTAAAAATATATAAATATTAAAATTAAACTATTTTTTTGAGCTTTAGGTCTGGTATTATTTGTATTTTATTTGATCAATATTTCGTTAACCTTCGGTTAACTTCTTCAGGATATATGTTTATTGTTTTTTAAAATTTAGTATTTTTCTTTTCTCCTTTCAATTACAAATTATTTTTTACAATTTTAAAATAAAAAAATAAAAAAAAAGAAATTTATTTTTTTACTGTAAAACTGAGTTTTCGTGACAGTACAAGATTATGATTAGAAAAGTGGGAGATACCACGCCTATTTAACATATGTATGTAATTAAATAATATTTTTGAGCCAATTATACTTCATCCTGCGATTATACGATTCCTGTGAAATTTTGTTCATTGACTTCCCGTAATAATACAACATTACGGTTAGAAAAGTGGGCAATACCACGCCCCAAACAAAGTAAATAATCTTCTTTATGTGATATGTAAATATATCTTAATCCAAACCAAACTAATAACAACTAAAATGTTATTATATGCTTGCAGTGGCCTTGAGAGGATCAAACAAACTCAACACTAACATGGTACCTAAGAGGGTAGGTCATTCAATCAGTGTCTTTTTATTCTTAATTGAAATGGCAACAACGCTCCTGTCAACAGGCAACTGTCAGTTGGCTCCTCTCTAAATTTTAACAATCTGCGTCATTTAATTTGTGCTTGGCAGCCGTTGAAAACAGACTACCGCGCGTTTTGAGAAGAAAATGGAAAAAAAGTGAAATTCGTGTGCTCATTAAACATTATTTTTTTTGCAAAAAAGCCATCACTCAAACCAAGGCTAAGCTTGATCAATACTATGGGGAGTCTTCGCCATCAATTTCAGTGGTAAAAATGTGATTTACTGAATTTCGTTGTGACTGTACAAGCCGAACGTTCTGGACACCCAGAAACAATTGAAAAAAATTCACGATTTGGTTTTAGACGATCGGATAATGAAAGTGAGAGAGTTTGTGGAAGCCATATGAATCTCACATGGGTCAGTGGTTTCAAATTTGAATGATCACTTCAGTATGAGAAAGCTTTCCGTAAGATTTGTGACGCGTTTGTTCACAATCGACCACAAACGCATTTGCAGTTTCCATGGGAAAAATCCATGACTTGCGCATCCAATTGCTCTCTCATCCGGCCTATTCTCTAGACTTAGGCCAGAGTGACTATTTCTTGTTCCCAAACTTGAAGAAATTGCTCGTTGGAAAGAGATTTTACTCCAACGACGAGTCATCTCACAAACAAACGCCTATTTTTATCACCTCGAGAAGTCCAATTTTTCTGAAGGGATAGAAAAAATTGGAGAAACGTTGGACTAATTATATAGAATTCAAAGGAGACTTTGTTGAAAAATAAAATAACTTTTTATATAAAAACTTGTGTTTCTTGAAAAGGTCACTGATTTAATGACCCACCCTCGTAGTTGTGTATGTGCGTTTGTACGCGTAGCCGTTGTTGGCAATGATTGATGAAAAAATAAATTTATTTTTATTTGACGGCTGATTATTTGATCGTCTCCAAATCTGATTGACAACAGTCAGTTTCTTTGCGCTGCTTGTGAATGATGCAGACAAGTGCACATTGAAGTCAAAATACAAATGGTTATCGCCGTGTTTAGTGTGCATACGACACTCACATATACCATGTCCTGATTGTCGGGTTTATTTGATCGTCTCGCATTTTAATTGTTTCTACACGATTTGATTTTTCGTTAAAATAATTTAGTGAATCGTACTATAAATCTGAAATATACATAGTTTAAGGCAATTTCGTGTAATGCGAAAGCCATTATAAAAAAACAACACGACAAAATTTTAATGCCGTATAAATTGAGGAGTAATGTAATAATAATTGATGGCTTTGATTTAATTCAATGTTTATTTTTTTAGAGCATTTAAATCAAAACTTGTTTTAAATTTTTTTTACTATTTACTTATGCATACAGAGCCGGTGAAAATAATAGCAGCAATTAAAATTTTTCCTTAAAAGAAGCAAAACTTACTAAACGTAAGTTTAGTATATTATTGCATTTTTCCATAAGACATCAGTCTTACTGTATTTAAAGTCAATAAAAATGCAGAAATCCTGTGGTCAGACTTCAAGAAGATGCTGTTTGCACTAAGACCAAGAAGTAGTGAAGCTGCAAAACACGTGAATACTTTGATTGATGCAGAAAGGTATCAAAGTTTAGTAAATTCGATGGAAAATATTGTGGCCGTAGTTGCAAGCAAAAGGCATGCAACAAACTATTGAAAAGTTTTAAATAATGCACTCATAACAGAGTGATATATGTAATTAATATTTATGTATGTATATGAAAAAGAGCAAAAGTGCTATTTATTGTAGAATTTTTTTTATCAAATATTTTAGGGCTTTACAAAAACATATTTTTTGCAATTATAATAAACGAAATAGTAAGAAATATTTTAATTTTCTTTTGTAATTGGATTTACCAAAAACAATTTTAATTGTGCTATTTTTTCGCCTGCAGCTGTATTTATACATATTTATTTGTTTTTTTCTTCTTATCATTTAATTATTATGCATATTTCGTGTACAACAAACTTGTATTGTTTTTCATTTAAATTGTAAAAATAAAAATAAACTTACGTATTATGAATTTTTTATACTTATTAACAGTATACATAGGCATAAATACAAAATTATATATATGTACATACACACATATACATATGTATGTATGTACATTAGGGCCAATCTATTTACATGAATGCAAAAAATATGTAAAGTATGTGTAAAAAAATGTAGACGCTTCCAGGACAAAGTTGCTTGTAAATAACCTTTGCATTAAACTGCAACTTAAAATTAATTTTAATGTTTTTTTATTCCATTAAAAAATGCATTTTAATTAAAATAATTCCAAAAATTTATTTAAAAAAAGTTTATTTTTATAATTGCATCATTGTGTGTATTAAGTCTGCTTTTCTTGAAAGAAAATTTTCATAAAATAATTTTTATACCTATAAATGTTTTATAAAACACAACCCATATATGTATGTACATAAGTAATTTAAATAATTTAATGTATTACAGTGGGTTTTTTCTTGAGGGTGTACGAATACGAACTTTGCATACTGTATGTAAATATGTACATATATGCAACTCGATTTTGTCTTAAGTGCACTCATATTAGCGGAAATCACCCTTTGTTGCACATCTGCAATTTTAGCAAACATAGCATGATTTTTTGCTACAAAGGGTGAGTGTCTTTTTGCAGTTTTCAGAAAATTAATTAATTAATTTGTGGCGGCTCTGCAGTCTTAAAATTTTTTAAACGCAGGGGTTTACTTGTTTTTATTGGAAAAAAAACGAAAAACACAGCTGTTTTAGCATTGAGAACATTTGCAATTTTCAATATGCAATGGTTTTTGGTTATGCATATTTATTCAAGTGATGCAAATCTCAGTTGCATGTACTTTGTTGTTGTGGTCTTGCAGAATATAGCACGTATGCTACATTTGCAATATCTGCAGGACTTGCAACGGCAGTATGCAACGAAGAGTGATTTCCGCTATTGTTATCGCTTTTAAGCACAGATTTATAAATATTAAAATTGTGATAACTAATTGGCTACTAACTGTTATATTTTAACAGGAAATAACAACAAAAATTACTAAGCCAACTATAATAATAATACGAAATAATAATGGATAGGTATGCGATTAATTAATGTGCAAAACTTTGTGTGGATGATTTAAGCTCTTTCATTGCATACACAAGTTCATAAAGTAGGTATGTACATATGTATGTATTATTCTCCAGAAAATCCGAATGCACATACATACATACATATCGCTACGTTAATATAGAAAGGCTCCAACTCATTATGGCCCCTGTGGCTGAGTGGTAGCGATGCTAGCTTCTCAGTTGAGAGGTCGTGGGTGCGATTCCCACCATAGACCCTGGGTGTTTTCTTCAGATAACCTAAGCGCTTCGCGGGTTGTTTGTTTAAACAAAAAATCTTGATTTTTACATTTTTCGATACATTAGAGGCCTTCTTATGAAAAAAATAATTTTCGTTTACATAACGTTTAATAACAAAATTTGTTTTGTAAACTTTTTGTAAACCAAAGTAATTTTTTTCTGCATAGGACAGTAGATGTTTTTCTATCGAAATATACAAACAACTCGATTTCAAAAAAATAATGAGTCAGGGTCTTTCTATATTAAGGTAACGATATGTACATAAATATGTACATATGTACATACATACTCATTCTTATTATTGTTTAAATTTTAAACGAAAGAAATTAAAAAAACTCACTTTTTGTTTTAAAAATAAATTACTAACAAAATATACCCAGCGGGAAAACTCAGAAGACATTCTTGCTTCAAACCTTATTAAAGGCCTGCTTAAGAATTTTTTCGATTCAATTACTATTCTTATCTAACTGCTAAAAAATTGCTAATGTACATATATAAGGCCTCGACTCTTTCTCAGAAAAGATATACATACATATGTACATTCCACATTCCCGCTGGGTATGTGTGCATGCACACATACAAACATGCAGACGCACGCATATGTACATATGTATGTATTTTGTATCTTTAATATTTTAGTTGTTTTTAGTGTTAAATTATATCCAGATAAGGCCAGTATTCGGCAATATGATTAAATATTAAACATTAGAGTGGCCGTTATTTATTTTTTTTTATTTCCTTTATTCTCACCACTTTATTTTCAATCAATTTCATTTTATATAAAAAAAATTAAAAAAAAATTCACAGCGATAAGTTATGTTTTAAGGGGTGCGTCCGCCCCTCAAAGTTGGCTTTCAAGCCCATTTAAAATAAAAATATTACATTGAGGCTTGAGGGCTAACTTTGACGGCCGGACACACCACCTAAAACACAACTTATCGCTATGAAACTTTTGTATTTTTTTTTTTTTTGCATAAAACTGAGCAGATTTGGGGAGTGCAACATGCTATACACGCCGTCAAACAATTCAATTACTGCATGATACATTTCCATACCATGTACTCTCTACTTTCGGTCATCAGAATTGTATATTTTTCTAATTGGAATCTTGCGTTACTTTTGGGATATCCTTTACACAAGTATACTCAACGTTTCGTGGGTGGAAGAGTTTCATAAAATCACATTGCAATCAAACTTTAGTTGGGTTGCCAGTTACAAAATGTTATTTCGTATGATTCAATTAATCATTAGATTCATTAGATTTGTACTTCCTTCTCTTCATAATCACTTCTATCGTGAATAACAAGTGGAATTATTGTTCACGTGAAATTTGTATTCTACCCTAACAGAAAATAGGTATCGGGAATTCCACGTGAAATTTTTTTCACGCTATCAGTCCCAGTGAATGTAAAGAAGGGAAGAAGATTTGTAAAGTTTAAAAATTAATTGAAAACCAGACAAATTTAAGTTTAATAATCAGAAATACAAAAATTTTAGGTCCCAAATTAAATTTTTTTTAACTTAAAAGTTGTGTTTCTAACGGCCCTTTTCACAAAGTATGATTAAGAGTTAACGTGAACTTTAACTGACAGTTGTTCATACAAAACTTGAAATTTACTGTGTGTGACACAAGGCGGTTCCTAGTCCATGAAAAAAGGTTTTGCAGGGAATTATTGTTAAGAATCATGAACTTTACTTACTAATCTTGTGCTAAAAATAAATATTTATAACGTTTAATATATGTACATATAATTCGAAGGAAAATATCAGTTCGCTTGCAAAAACAAAGTGAACAAAACCCAGGGAAAAGTGAAAAAAATCCACGTGAAAAATATTATTCGTGATAGAGGGAAATCAAAAAAGTGAAAAATTTCCGGGTGAAAATTATTCACTATTGCAATTTTGTGAAAAGTGAAAAAATTTCGAGGGGAAAAATGTTCACGACAGGGGTGAATATATAATTACACAATAATTTCTTTATTGCAGATTTTATTAAAATTTCTATTTGTAAATATTAAATTTGTTGTATTGAAGTATAAGTATGTATAAGTTACAGCCAGCGTTGCTTGCGGTGGTTAACCTTATTTTAGCAAATATGTACATATGTACATATTTGGCAACTATGAATGCACCCCTGTCTTTCCTATTAATATAGTTTTTAACCCAATACCCTACGAACAAAGTTAAAGTACTCAGTTATCACTAACATATACATATGTACATACATAAGTATACGATGTTTGTATAATAAGGGTAATTTTTTTTTTATTTTTCTCGAAAAGTAGCTACTTATTCATCTATGTATGTATGTAAGTATGTATGTAATCCCACTAGTAACAACAATTTTAGCAACCCTCCAGCACTGCTACTAATAAGCACTTCGTAACATTTATTTTTTTAAGAGAAGTAACACTCAGGCAATTAATGCCTACTACTATTACTAGGCGAAGGAAGTGATAGAAGAAAGCTTCATTCTTTTACAAATCTGCTTTTTGCACGCTTTTTTTAAATCATGCAGTGTTGTAGCACCTTCTGGTGTCAGATGAGGCGTATTTTTTGAAGCTGTGTTTGGGTTCCCATTTTATTGGTTATTTTACTTTATTTTACTTCGCCGATGATTCTGCTACACAATACCGAACTTTTTTGTTTAAATTCCAAGTGCTGAAGGGTGTTTAATAAATTGTGCCTGCCATGTACATACATATACACATATCGTTAACTTAATACGAAAAGGCCCCAACTTATAATTTTTCGAAAGCGATATTTTTACATATTTCTATAGACCATTACTTGATACGCCTCCTTTATATTAATAAAAGTAATACAACACTAAATTTGTAAAGTGTTTTTAATAAAAATTGCGTTTAAAAAATTTTGTATCAATGTTTCATTTTTTTTATTTAGTTTTTTCCTCCTCCTGTAAACTAAGAATGATATGTACATACATATATATGTACATACATAAAATAAAAAGTTTTATTTAATTTAAAAAAAAATATTCTTATTTATTATGTACATAGGTATGTATATATTATATTATATATATGTATTATATTCTGTTAAATGCTTTCGTTTTTATTCAGTTTTTTGCTCCCCCTATAAAATATCGAAAAGTCGAGTTACGCCTTTCTTAAATTAAGCCATCGATATAAGAATACATATGTACATACATATGTATGCATGTACATAAGTATAATAAAAAACCTTTTACCGGTTTTAATGTTCAATATTTTAAAGTAGTTTTTCAACTTTTTTTGTGCAATCACTCTCAAATGTGAATATGCCTGTATGTACTTACGTCTAGCTTAAACCAGAGATGGAGAACTCAGTAGCATTACAATTTTTGTTTAAAAAAACTCCCGGAACGACCTCAATTCAATTCTCTCAATTCTCAATTTAAAGAATTAAACAAGCTTAAAATTAAAACAAAATTATACATACATATATTCGTTAAAATTTCTTCGATCTTTTGATTAAAATATTAATGAAATTTATATTTTTTATACATTTCTTTTTTCATTTCTCTTCTCCATTTTTATCCAGCGGCTTGACACGTAGGTATCTACATATATCAATGATGCGCACACAATGCCCCCGGAGCCGAAAAATTTTTGCGATTTACACATACACAACAGGAATGTTGACGAAGCGCACTGCAAAGAGTACAAAAGTTATAATTTTATTCAGTTGTATGCCAACTTTTAAGCAAGAAGGTTGATGTCGCTTGATTTGTTATGATACAACAACAAAATACACAGTTGAGATTACAAGTTAGAGAAAAAGAGAACAACAACTGAGTATTTTTATGATTTTTTTTCCAACATTTGAATACACTTGGAATAATTTTATGTTTACATATTAACCATTTTTTATTATTTTGAAATGTGGAAGGTATATTATGAGAAAAATTTTTTATTTTCACTAAACATATTTAATGAAGCTGAGTGCCTTGTATGCAATCAAAAATTAAAAAGAATAAGTGCATAAAGTTTTAAGCGTCATTATGAAAGTCGTCATTTAGAAATGTGTAGTTTGTCAGGGGGGGACAGAGATAAGCTTATTAATTAAACATAGTTCATGTTATTAATTAAACATAAAAAATATTGTATACAAAAACATTATTCAATACATTTACCAGCAAATTTCTCCCAGTGCACTCACCACTACACACACATTTTGAATCTGTTTCTCTTTGTGGACAACGCTGATCTATATACATATGTATGTATATAATTTACATTGTACATACATATATAAATAAATGCATACATACATACATATGTATGTACATTAGAGTGGTCCCCAAATCAGTTCAGTTTTGTGTAAAAAATACGCAAAAAATCATAGCGATAAGTTGTGTTTTAGGGGGTGCGTCCATCCCTCAAGAAATTTTGAGTTCTTTGTTTTTGTTTTTTATATAAATAGGCAGGCGAGTTTTTAGATAGCTTCTATCAAAAAAAAAATATTAACGGCCACTCTAATTTACATATGTACATATGTATGTACATATGTATCTTTCTGCCTATAATTTAAATAAATTTAGTGAACTGCGACTTTGACCCACGCACGCAGGGTTCCGTACGGACACGAGATATGTAATTCAATACGAACTTTAGCCGATATAAAAAATAGTTTTTTTCGTTTTTGGGGCTTTTTTCGGTTTTAAGAGTTTATTTTAGTTTTTGGGGTTTTTTGCGTTTATTGGCGCTTTTTGAGTTTTGGAACTTTTTTTCTCGTTTTTGCGATTTTTTTTGAGTTTTGAAGTTTTTTTAATTTTGGCGATTTTTTTTAACTTTGGCGTTTTTTTCATATAGCTGATTTTTTTTTGGTTTTGGCGATTTTTTTTTGGTTTTGGCGATTTTTTTTTTGGTTTTGGTGATTTTTTTGGTTTTAGGCGTTTTTCTTTCATATTGAAACTTTTTTTAGTTTTGGCACTTTTTTTCTCGTTTTGGGGATTTTTATCTGTTTTGGTGTTTATTTTAATTGTGGCTATTTTTTCGTT
This sequence comes from Tachina fera, assembly GCA_905220375.1. NCBI lineage: Eukaryota > Metazoa > Arthropoda > Insecta > Diptera > Tachinidae > Tachina > Tachina fera. The sequence goes on from LR999963.1 coordinate 188,190,382, forward strand.
TTGGCGATTTTTTTAATTTTGGCGCTTTTTTCTTCTCATAAACAATTATTTTGGTTTTGCCGAATTTTTCGCGTTTTGGCGATTTTTTTCGGTTTTTGGCGTTATTTTAATTTTGGCGATTTTTTCGAATTGGCGATTTATTCTAGTGCCAGAATTTTTTTTTAATTTTCGTATATTTTTCTTGGTTTTGGCGATTTTTTTATATTTTTGGCGATTTTTTCGGGTTTTGGCGATTTTTTTCGGTTTGACGATTTTATAATTTTCGGATTTTTTAGTTTTTCTGTTTTTGAAAATTTCAAGAGTTTACCTCTTACGGTTTCCAAGATATAGCAAGTTGTCACAATTACATAGTCAAAATTGCATTAACTGATGGACCACCCTTTAATTTAAATTTTTTAATATTTTAATGTTAATTGTTGTAGTCTATATAAAAATACACTAATTTTACAAATTTCAAGTTTCAATATACATACATATGTACATACAATTGTATGTATAGTACATGGGATTTTAACATTTTTCGTTGTTCGTTTTGGAACACCCTTTAGTTTTTATTTCTCATGAATTTGTTGTTGTAGCGGCTAAGGTTCTATATACTCTGTCCAAATTTCAGGTCCGTAACTCTTACGTTTCCTGAGAAAATACGTGTGACGGACTGACGGACAGCGTAGCGAAAACAATATGGACCTTTTTTCACCTTTGATGTACGGAACCCTAAAAAAGTACTCTTTAAAACAAAATTCAAGCCACATTTCAAAAACTTAAATTTCCATGCTTGCCACAGCAAACTGGAACTACAGCTTTTTAGTTTCTTTTTTTATTATTCATTGTTTTTTATTTATACTGCAAACTTGTGCATTCTGGTTTTATTTGTTGATTTGTATCTGACTTTTATTTATTCATCTTTTTGGTTTACTTTTTTAAGTCATCTTAAAAGAAAAAATAAATAAATAAATAAGTAAATAAAAATAATCAATTTGCTCGTTTTCTTTGTGTGAAATAAAAAAAAACGGACAATACCAACAACAACACGGTCCAGGGTTATCACAATTTTATATGAATGTTTTAATAATAAATAATAAAAATTATTGAGACCATTAAAATTAAAAAAAAATGTGAAATACACCAGGGAATATTTTAGATATCCCAACGAGCATTTGCACTCTGCAAAGTATGTACATATGTATGTACATATGGGCATTTCTCCGAGAAATTCCACTATTTTTCGCGTGCGACAGCAAGGAATGAACCTTGTATTTCTGAACGTGACTCGATTTTTCTTAAAAATTTACCTAGCGTAGAGCTGCTGACGGCCTACACAAATAAATGCAAAAAGTAAAAAAAATCGTTTTCTTTAAAAAAAACAAGTATATTAGCTTGCTGCCGCACGCTACAAAAAGTTGACATTCCCGTGGAAATACCCGTACGCCCCTTAAAGTTGGCCTTCAAGCCTATTTTTCTTTGTAGTCATGAAAATCTGAAGCGAAAATTTTTAAAATGTTACTATTCGTTACATATTTCGCTAGAAATGTTTTTACCCAACGAATAGCTTCAATTTTAATGCCTCTAGGCGGGAGCTAGGTTTTGATTTTAGACCCCTAGTTTCTTAGGGTAATATTCCTAGAATTTTGGGTAGATTTCATTTCTGCTAGACGCCTGTTGACAAAAAAATTTACCCACTCTACATACGAGTATGTACTTACCCAGCAAAAAATAAAATGAGTACTTCTTTACAAATCACTTCTTAATTACTTCCAAAATATGTTATGCATTTTATTCTGGTTTAAAGAAGTTATTTTTGATCACATATCTAAAGTAATTATAAATGACCTATTTTATTATTATTGTCCTCTAAAATAACAACCCAGTAAAAAAGTGATGAAAAAAGTAGAAAAAGCACCACAACTGACTGATACAAACCACTTCAAACTCTGAGCAAGTCCGTAAGCTAATAAAATTGAGTGGTTGATTTAAATGCTGAAAAATACAAAGAGTCCAACCTAAATTAGAGCGTCAAGCGCAGCGGTAGCATTAATAATAATCAATACATTATTTTAATGTATTGAAAATACGTACCCTGCTGCTAACGCAACGCTTGACGCTCTAATTTGGTTGGACTGAAATTCTTCAACTTCAAAAACGGACAGAAAATTGAACAGGGGGCAAATTATTTCTTGTGAGACCATTTCTTTAATGAGCAGAATACTTTTAGAAATTAAATGGCTTTCCAAGTGGGTTAATAAGCAAGTGAATAAGCACAACTTAATAAATCATAGATTTAAGTGCTTTAGAAAAGTGGTTAATACCTAAATGTAAAATATATTGGACTTACTTCACCAATAAAAAATCACTCCTTATTTTAGAGTTTTTATAGCAAATAAAAAGTTAATCTTATTCGCTCACGGGTTGTAAAATTAATGCTAATGTAAAATTTACTACTTGTTACTCGGAAATTTTACTTCCAAAAGTGGTATCAGAGAAGGAATAAACGCAGAAAGGAAAGAATTGTGCAGTTTTCGAAAAATTCTGCAATTTGAAAACGTCATCATAAAATTTATATATATTTTTTAATATTAAGATTATTATTAGTTCAGAGTTCTGTGACCGTTGCTAGTGTTATCTATTAAAGTCGGGTACATACTTTACTTTAAATTACATTTCTTGTTTAGGCATTTGTTTTCTTTTTTCTCCATTAACGATTAGATAAGAACTTTATCAAATCAACAAATAATGGAAAGTGCTTTCTTTATTTTTAATTTAGAAGTGTTTTTTTTTTTTGTAAATCAAAATAGATTAAAGCAATTAAATTAAACAAAACAGCGTGTTATCATACAATACGATTTATGTACTTACATACTTACATATTGTATGTACATACATACGTTACTTTGTTGCAACCGGTTTTCTACACTATAATTACAATTTACAATTCAGCTTGTTCAGCCAGGTGAGAAGCTTTTCTCCTCCAATAGCGAATCTTGTCGTATTTGATTTTAAAAATATAACACGCCGCTGTCTAGTTGAAACATCAGTGAAATGTAACAAACGCGTTGCACGCATAAGTCCGTACAAATTTACATACATATGTACATATGTATGTATGTATTTATGTACTTATATACATACATACATATGTATCATACATATGTATTTAATTACAGTGTTTTCAACAAAATTTTCCATAAAACCGTTCATCTATTAAGCAACCTTTTTGGAATATGTACAAAAAATAGATACAAAAAAAAACAACAAAACAAAAAACTGATGGTTGAATCTGAATCTTACATGAAAGAGGGCGGGAGGTCGTCCATGTATTACTGCAACGTAATAAACAAGCACAATATGTACTATGTATGTATGTATGTGTGAACTCTTACCGTACATACATACATATACACATACATATCGCTCTTTTACACAAACAACGTTATAACTCAAAAAACGGGATTTTTCAGTTAATAAAGCAGAATTAATCTTCATATCCTTTAATCATATTGTGTAAAAATTTCATACAAATATCTTGTTTGCTCAACTCTTGAGAGAAAAATAAAATTTTCTTCTCCCATTAAAGGCCACGATCTACGAAAAAATAAAACCCTGATTTGATGAATTTTTATTGTCTTTTAAAAATTTTCATAAATTCCCTCATACCAGGGTTGTATTTTCTCAAAAATCGCACGACTGTACGATAGTGTATCACGACCTTAAATTGAAAATTTCAAACTTGTTTTCTGGCAAACAAATTTTTTTTTGAGTTATGACGTTCTTTGAGTAAATGAGTAGTGATATGTGTTCACAAAATGTGTTCAAACAATTCATATTCCCAGTGTTGCCACATTGATGATTTGATAATTTAAATTATGAAACGTATCCTATTTTCAAAGAACTTTAAGCAAATCCACGAATAACGTTTTAAAAAACAAATTTTGTAAACCAGATTTTCTCAAGGATTACCTTTAATTGTTGCAATGCAATATTGCATTGTTCAAACGTCAAACAATTTTAAAATGATGCATTTTATCGCCGCGCGTCATCAAAATACACTGACAAAGAGTCAGAGTCTGTGGAACCAGTTTGTATCCTATCCTACACAATCGTACGACATTTGAGCAAATACAACCCTGGTATGAAGCAGTCTATGAAAAATTTCAAAAGACAACAGCAATTCATTAGATCATGGTTGTATTTATTCAAAAGGCAAACTATTGTGTAAGATAGGGAGTCTTAGCCTTAACTATAGTGATTCTAAACCACTGTGCCGCTAAATTTTTTAAAACTTAAAAATTCTTTATAACAAATTTTCATACAACATTTTTCTTAAGCAGTCTTCATAAAGCCTTGCTAATTTTTATAAATAAGGCTTTATATACATATGTATGAGTATATAATTATTTACATACTTTATTCATATCCTTACGAAAATGTGCATGAACAATTAATCAATTAACTAATTTTATATTAATATTAGATGCAATTATCCAATGATATCAAGAAAAGCTTTAGCCCCTTATTGTGAATGGCGTTGTTGACGTTACATCAAGACGGCTGTAAATATTGTCCCTTGTCTACTCTTTGTCGGCAACAATTGGCTCTTATTGACAATCTCTTACTAATCTTTAAGGCTTTGCAAATTAATGCAACATATTAATATGTAGTAGTCAATTGTTGTCGACAAAGAGTAGACAAGTGCTAATTCATGAATGAAATGCGAAATTTTTGTTCCCATGAAATTTTCATTTTCATTCCCATCAAAGGAAATTTGGTACTGCGAGTTTCATGGTAACATTTGTTTCCGCTATCAATGCATAGTGAATGTAAAAACAGGGAAGACGATTTGTAAGGCTTAGAAATTAATTGAAAGATACAGATGTTGGGGTTTCAAATTAAATGTTTTTAAATGTAAAGTTGTGTTTTTAAAATTTACTACATGTAAAGCAAAGAGGTTCATATTTAACAGCGTTGTCAACTTTTAAATTTCAAAAAGCACTGAAACCAGGAAAAAAGCGTGCAATTTAAATAAAAAAGCACTAAATAAAAAAAAATTATATTAATAAAGTTGCTATTCATAAATATGTATGTATGTATGTATGTATATAAAAAATATACGAAACTGTTGATCTTGCATTCCATTGCTAAAATTTAAAATTTGAGGCATGCGATACACATTTTAATTATGTATACATATAAGAATCAGTTTTGGTTACAAATAACCAAAAACGGCAGCTATATTCACAACACAATTTTCTGGAAAATTTTTATGTAACACAAAACGCGATCAACTTCTGCGTTTAAATGTTAAATTTTAAAGGTTTTATGTCACGTATTTTTTCAACCAAGCCTTGTACAATCTTAGTAGAAGTTTTTGAAATGTTCTAGTTAACCTAAGCGCTTATGCTTTTTAAATTATAGGTTATGAAATTTCTCTTTGAATTTTTGGTTTAGTGCCACCGCCTCGAAACAAAAAGCACCGAAAATGAATTTAAAAAAGCACTGAGCGCTAACTACAAAATTTTCCGCGTCGAAAATTTCAAAAAGCACCGAGTTGACAACGCTGATATTTAATCTTGACATTATTTACTCATCTTGTCCTAAAAATAATTATTTATAACTTTTTATATTTAATGGGATGTATAATGTTGAAATTACACGATGTCTTTCTTCATTCCGGCTGCAAATGTAAAGTGAACAAAGGGAAAAACTAAAAATAGATCTATATTATTAAATGCAGAAGTCGATATGAGAGTAAAATTTTCATTTTTACTACCAAATACTCGATTTAAAGGAAATTATCGAAAAACATCAAGCTCAAATTTCGCATTAAAAAAGTATTCTTATTAACAGCTTGTAATTAATCCCTTAAGGTTGTGATGCACTATCATACAAAGTATTGCGATCTACGAAAATTTCATGAAAAGAATATCCTGCAAGCGAAGACATGACGACCATTGGGTTGATGTTGTTTTCCATTATTAATGTCATATCCTCCTATTTACTCATTAAAAAACATTCGATAAGTGATTCATAAGCGTGATATCAATTTTATTTAGCCATTTTTTTCTAGAGTGATAATTTGCCATTTAAGAAATTCTGGCAACGTTGCTGGTTTCCATATGAATTGCTGTGAGAACTTTTTAACGGTTAAATTGCAAAATGGGGAAACAACCCCCGGCAAGTTAAGGAATTAAAGTATGAAGGTACATACATACATACAAAGGTACGACGAGTATGGATGTTTGTGCGTACATACTCGGAAGCAAGGGTATGTACAATTGTATACATACATTAATGCTATGTACATACATACTTATTTGCGGGCTACATATGGAAAATATTGATTTTTATTTCTATTTTCATAAAATCAAATAAAACATACATATGTACATACATAGATAATAAATAATAAACGAGCACATACATACATACATACATATTTCCAATGTGGTGGTAATAAAGCAGAATGTAAGAAATGTCAATTTAATAGGGAATTCATACATAAGAGGAAATTGTTTAAATTGATCTTAATTTATTATCTAAAGAGCAGCACTGCAACAGAAATTGAGTGAATTTGGTAAACATTTCAATTTATTTTGCGGAGAAAACAGATGTTAATTTTTAAAAATGTTGAACTGCTATTGAGGGTTAATTAAAACCGTTATAAAATTAGCATAAAAACACAAGTAAGGGTGATGGTGCACTTTGTAGGTCCTGTTTTTCTTTAAACCCCTAAATGCTTAAATTTTTAATGCATATTTCTTGTATATTATATTATAATGATTTCTATTATCTGTCAGTGGCTCTACATTATTATAGAGTCGATAATGTGTGTTGGCTGTTAGGTTGACATTTACTGGTTAAGTTATGTACATACACATGTATAGCAAGAGAAATAGTAGGAGCTACAAGTTACTGAAATAGTAACTCCATGAAAGGTTTTTCCAATAAGATTTTTCATTTGATATGTAAGAACGAGTATTTTTAAACGAAGTTATTGGATGATTATTTCATAGTAAAGAGCAGGATATACCCTTAATGGACAAATGGACGCTACGGCATCGTTTGCAGGGCTATATTTTTTCATTTCATGTTATATGAACAGTGGAATCTCCCTTAACGGACACTTCCTATAGGCGGACACCCCCTTTGGGCGGACAGTTTTGATAGGTCCCGGCAGCGCTCCATAAGAAAAGCATTTCAATCGCTCCCCCTTAAACGGACTCACTCATGAGCGGACACGGACAACCGCTTGACGAAACAAAATTCTCTTGAACGTACCTACATTTCGTTTGTTTTTTTCCTATTTTATTCATGTCATAATTTACAAATAAGCTCTTAATTTGCTCGCCTACAGCATACATATGTCATACATATCTAAATGTTAGTATGGTAAACATTTTCTCTATTAAATAATGTTTCAAACTAACTTAGCGTCTACATGTGCGATTAACTTTGTCATACCATGAGAGAGAACTTCGGCAGGATAAGAAAAATAAAATGTCGATCTCTTTCTTCATCTTATACAAGGGGAGCAAGTGATCTTATAAGATTTCATTTTGTGCAAATACTCATTTAGTTAACATCTACTGCTTTTGCATAATTGCTTATTTTATTTTTAATTTTTCGTACAAATTTTAATTTATAAATAAATTAAACACGCTCAAATAAATAAAATCACAAAAATGTATTTTAAAAAACATACATATGTAGCTTTTAGTTTATTTTAATAAACACTCACGCATCCACAATAATATATTTTCAATTACGTTTGTTTTTTGATAGTTCATCTCATAAGATTTTTATTATAAGATTTCTGGCAACATCGATCTCATAAAAGTTCTTATAACACTGAGATAACTCTAATTTGAAGTCTACAAGTAACATAATTTTATCGGCGATTGAATTTGACAATCTCATGTTATACATATATTCATCGCTTTTTCATTGCCAAACCCAAAACAGGACAAACTAGAATGTAGGAATACTATCTATTGAAATAATAATCTACTTATAAAATATTTGAAACTTTTATTTCATATGGAAATAGTGCATATTTACATATTATTGATTTTTTGTTATTAAAACCAATTGAATTGTTTATTTTTTTAACAAAAGTATTTTTTTTTAATTAGTCATCTTAAAAAAAAATTTTCACATTTAAATGTGTAGTTTTCTCTTGACCGGACAGCCTCCTTCTACGGACACATTTCAATGGTCTCTTCGGTGTCCGCTCAAGAGAGATTCCACTGTATATTTGAGTGGCCTCTTTGCAGGAGGCTTATTCTGAATTGCGATGCGAAAATCAATGCGATGCGCAAATGAAATGCGATTCGAAATAAAATTCGTATTCTGTTAAACTTTCGCAATCGCATTCGCAATTTATTTCAAATCGTGGCAACGCTGCTCAAATAAACGTCAGTGTCAACAAACGTCAAATTAAAAATAAATAAATTGTGTTTGACTGTGATAATTGTTTGTAAAATTTATTTAGGAAATTCTGTAAGGAAAAAATAATAAAATTGGATTCTTTGGAACTGTGGTTTAACGACGAAGAAGGGCATGAGCAAAATGAAAGGATACAGAGAAGATTAAAGTTGAATTCAAATATTTTTGTACTGGTTTATATATTACATACTTTTTTCCATCCTACAGCTTCTCTAATAGGTAGTCCATTGATATTTAGTTCTTCAGTTAACGTTTGCCACAATATATTTGCCGACTGACGTGCATTTGGTGTTTTAAAATGGCCTTCTTGCCAATTGGCTGTGCTTATTCATAAATTCTATCATTATTTAAAATTGACGCGATTTGGTGGTATTATTGCTTGCTTCCCTAAATTAAATAATAAATATATGATGAATAAATAAATAAAACATTATCTTTCACTTACATGTTTGTACTTTGCGAATGCTATTTTGTTGTCGAATAAATTTTGCGAATTTGACATTTGTTTTCGCACTGTAGAATACCGACTTCCCACCTTTTCGCATTTGAAATGCGAATATCGCATAACAGAATAAGCCCCCAGCACACTAGTCTAATAGTGGGACGGTCTCAGGTTCGATTCTTGCCTGAGACTTTGGGCGTTTCTGTAAACAAGCCAAAGTAAAAAAAATCAACTTTTCCATCACCACTTCACATATTTTCGGCTGTATATTCACTTGGGCCGTTTATCTGTGTATGCGATAAACCACACACTAGACATAATCAAACTACTCAAATATTTCACCACAACGTGTTTATTTCACCAAATACATGTCTAGTCTATAAAAAAAAAATAATAATAACAATACATAACACATAATTTTAAAAATATCGAAAAAAAAAATTCCCAAGCAACACAAACCCAACATTTGTTATTTATTGTAAGGCCTTGTAGCTGCATCGCATTTGTTGTTTGCGTGTTCCTAAAGTCGCGTAAATTTAGTTTTCGCTTTTGCAACAACTGCCTACAGTTTGAATTTCATAAACAATATTTATTCAAACTTATCTTTATTGTCTTAATTTTTAATAATTTAATTTTTTGTTTGTTTATTTCCTCATTTCATTTTGCGCGTATAAAACTGATGATACAGTGCACAAGCACACACACACACACACACAGTTTAAAGTAATAAGCCAACCAAAAACAGTGGCAGTACAGTTCAGTACTCGTACTACCAAAACACTGCATAAATACATACAGCTGTTATGAATATGGATTGCAACGTACTCGTACTTTTTTGAATCCGGTTTAAAATGAGTGTATTGGCAATTGGCAAAAGCCTTTACCAATAACTTGCTAAGATTTGAGAAATTTGGAACGGTAAAAAAGGAAAAACCATAAAGAAATAAAACTTACAAATTTTTGCACATACAGATTTACATAAATGTTAACACAATCGAAAACTACAGTGGAATTTGTGTTATTTATATTTTTTTTTAATAAAGAAATGAAAAATATTCCATAAAAGCTTTTATCTGTTTATAGAAGCACAGAACATTTATTTTTACACAACAGAAAACATTTATTAAAAAATGCGATTGGGTATAAAATTTGGTCTCGTACGAAATTTAACAAAATTATGCAACAAAAATAGATTATACAAGAAAACGTCATTTTTATTATGTGAAATACGAGGGCTACTATTTATATTTCGGGAACTGGCAACACTAATGCCAATAGCTAAAATCTGGCAGCGCCACAATAAAGATTGACATTTTTTAGCATAAACGTACTCACAACGTTTTGATGTACAGGTTAGGTTAGGTTAGGAAGGGTTGGTGCTTTACCGCACCTCCACTCGCATACCCCATTGGGTCCATTGTGATTCCCTTTTGTTGCCCAAAAAGTAAAATTTACTCTCCCATTTGCATCCAGAAGTGTCCTTATTATCCCTCACTAAGCCGCCGAATTCCCATGATGAAGCGCCTGATGTCCTCTAGCTTATACTTCCCGACATCAGTAATGCTTTCATGGAAACGTCTGCTCAGCCATCTAAGCCTCTGACGTTGCAGTTTCGAACAGTTACAGATAACATGTGCAATGATTTCTGTTTCCTCGTCATCCCCGCAGATCCTACAAAAATCTGGAGTGCCAGTCTCCCAAATGCTGGTTCTTGCTCTGACCGAGCAGTGACCTGTCAACACGCCTATCATGATTCGCTTCGCCTTCATATTCATTTCCAGTAGTAGTTTAGATCTCCCTGAGTCAAGTTTTGGCCAAAAACCCCTCGAGACTCTATGTTGATGTACAAGTGCTATTTGTTTTGTTTACAGTGGGCTCAAAAAAATCAATTTGACAACAAAAATAGAAGTTTCATGAGAAGGTTTTCGTTGGATTATTTTTCACAACTTTCGACGTGGATTATCTCAAGAAGAATGTCTCAGTTCTTTAAATGTCGATAAAGCTCCCTCAAAAACCACAGTATATCGCTGTGAATTCAAGGATGGTCGTAGTTCGTCACAAAACATCGATGGAGTGCGAGAACTGATAATGCAAGATCGGCATACGACATATTGCGGCATACGACATATGGCACATTAGTTCCACTTCAGTACATCCGATTTTGCATGAACATTTAGTTGTAAAAAAAATTTGTTCTCATTGGATACCCCATAATTTTATCAATCGCTTAAAAAAAGGCTCGTGTCAAGTGGTGTAAGGAAATTATTAAAAAGTTCAATCGTGGTGCTTCAAAAGACGTGAACTCGTGACAGGGGACAGATCATGGATATATGTTTATGGGCAGGAAACAAAACGGCGATCGAACGTGTGGGCGTTCCAAGACAAGCTAAGTCCAACAAAAGTTGTTCGTGGAAGAAGCACAGCGAAGAAAATGATCGCCCGTTTCTTCGGCCGAATAGGTCATAGAGCGTCTGTTCCGAATGAGCAACGTAGAAGTGTCAATTCTGAATGTTACACGACCATTTGTTTCCCGAAAGTCTTCCGATAAATTCGTAAAACTAAACCCCGAAGATGAATCATTCTTCATCATGCCAATGCAAACTCTCACACACGTCTTCAAACAAGTAAATTTTTGAGCAGTCAAAACATCCAATTTCATCATACTCCGTACAGTCCTGACTTAGAACCCAATGACTTCTTCTTGTTCCCGAATATCAAAGATAAACTGTGTGGTCAACGATTTACGAGCGCCGAAGAAGCAGTTAAAGGGTTCTAAAACCATGTTTTGAAGGTGTCTCAAGAGGAATGGAGAAACTGCTACGTATTATGACTGATCTTAAATATTTTCCGTGGGCTGATTTTAGATCAGAAGGCACAGTTTTTGTATCAACTTTATGTCATTTTCTTTTCTAGAAAAAGTGCAGATTTTTGTTTTTTACATTTTATTACGAAAGAAGAAAAAAGGTGGACTTTTTTGTGGAAATGCCCATATACACTTTTGTATAGTGCTATGAGAAATCCTATTTTTGCGTTTTTATCGGAGCATGTCATTCCTTTGAAAACATCAATTACATCTGAAATTGGATACTTTCTAATCACAAACAACAATGTTGCACTTACATTTCATGCGTTAAACATGTTGCAAGTACGCAGGCCAGGCCGCACAGACTACTGCTTCACACATACATAAATGAAAAATTAATGATCTGCAGGAGTCCCTTTTTTCTTCTTGTTCGCAAGACAATAAAAACGATTATGAGGGAAATTGAAATAAAAAGGGAACCAACAACAAGCAATTCCATAAAAAGAATTTGTATTTAACAGAAATTATGATCATTTTTTATGCATATTGTGTGTGGTTCTTTTCTTGTTTTTTTTTTCTACATCCTCTGTTGACTACCATCACACTGCAACGAGCAAACACAAAAACCTACACAAGATCGTTTGTCGGTTAAAAAAAAGAGATCTCATTTTGTTGTCGGACAGACAGACAAATACAAGCAGCTAGTCAGTCAGTCACTTGCATCTTTAGCCCACCACACGACCAACAACAAAAAATCTTAATAAATCCCAACAATTTACACAGAACAGCAAAAATTATTCAAATTATTTTCGTTCAGAATCTCCAGGGTGTCTTTTAAATTTCTTGTTCATTCTTTTTATTTTACAGCTGATGTCAAAAAATTTCATAACATCTGAATCTTAACTAGGGGTCTCCACTACCCATGAACTTAGTCATGTCGGACATCGCAAATGGCTAATGGAGCCCGCTCATGTCCAACTTTCGTCTATGCTCTGACGTCAATGCCCGAGCATATGTCTAAGCAACAATTTTCGCCATGAGATTCACCGTCCGCAACTATTTGCAATAGAAAGAAAAGAGACAGAACAAAATAGGTAAATATTTCATCAATACTTTGATGTGCTCGAACATGGTCATCGCACGTGTTCACCACAACCAAGAAGTTGATGAATTTTTCACGTTTGCTCTGACGGCGTCATGTTCATGTCATGCTCAAGAGTACGGCTAATGAAGACGTAGGGTAAGGTATACTAATCAAATGCAATATATATATATATATATAATATATATATCAATATACTAATCAATTGGATAAAAACATTGATGATCACAAAAAAATTTTGACTATCGATACTTTCGATAGTGAAATCGATAGTTTTCCACCCCTAATGGACGGTTATAGCGTTCAACAAAATGTGCAAATGTTAACGTTGCAGCAATTAGGCCTTATTCAAGATGAATGGGTACATCAGAAAACAAACTTTTCAAATCCGTATGATAATCAAAGAGCGTCCAATGAATACCGAAAAAGTCACTGTTTTATGCGGGGATTTTGTGTTAGTGGTGTATCGGCCAGGCCAGCGTCAACGGCAAGCACTATTGCTCAATGGTTACCAACTTCTCTGGGCCAGCATTGGATGATAGGAAGACCACCAACGACATGTTGTTTCAACTGCATGGCGCTATGTGTCGGTTATGGCGACGAATTCGACGCTAAGAATTCGCTGAGCGAAATAATACCTGTTATAATTGATGAAGTTGGTTGCGGTTTGTGCAGAGAAGAAGAGAAAAAAATTTTTGTTCGTTGTTCGTCGGCGTAAGAAATAAGGGCCTTTACCACAATGTCGATAGCGTTCGACTTGTCGCACACTTACATTCAAAACAAAAACAAATTTTAAAATTTTGATGTTGTTTCCAATGTAACTGTGCGACAAGTCGAGCATTGTCGACATCGTGGGACAGGCCTCAAATTTATCGCAGAGTTCGTTACGCAGAACGAATTTCGTTCGACGATGCTGTTGTGTTAATGTGTTTTATTTCTGGTGACAAAAGCTCATAACATAAAAAAGTCGTTAGTCCCAGTTGTACTCTCAGCATTATTCCCAGATACATGCGATCAAGTCATAAACTTCAGCGGCCTCCTCAAAGCCAGCATAACCCATGCATTCGGTCAAATTAAGTCTGATTACTGTGCTGGAATTATGGAAAATTGGAGGATTCGGATGGGCGCTACCCACAGTAAACTCGCTCCGTACATGTGTATGTATATTTTCTATATAATGGCATCGATCGCCTTTCAATAGAATGAAAATTTGAAAATTTTTATTGATATCTCACACACACTTTCGTTTTTTTTAAATTTAAAGGCAGGAAACGCTTAATGAAAGACCCTTGACATACATACACACATGTAAATACATAAATATGTATGTATGTGTGTATTTACTTTATCTGTCTGTCCTTACACTTTAAGGCCTACAGTTTAATAATGAATAGAGAAATATAACTCTACAAAAAACTACCAGAACAAAGAGCTGAACGAGCATTACAAAAAAGAAGCAGACTGACAAAAAAAACATACGAGTAAACAGTGCATTTAAAAAATCTTAAAAAAGAAGACCAACAGGAAGACAGAGTGCAAGCAAGACTGGTTTTTTTTGTTTGCCAACAAGTACAACAGCTGATGCATATTAATGCATACATATATGCATACATATGTATGCACATACATAGATACATACATATGTGTCGACATAAATACATACATACATTTATACATGCATAAATGCTATGTATAGTGTGCAAGTTGGTAAAAGTATATTTAGCAGAAAAAACTAAAAAGCCAAAAGATGAAAACTGAAAATGTTTCACTTAGTTTGTATGTATGTATGTGTGCACTGCATACATGTGTATGTATGTATGTATGTACGTACATATATACATACATGCATATGCATACATTTATATACATACACACATATGGATTTAAATTTGTATGTGGCATTTTCTAAACGTGGAAAATTTATTTTCTCAAATGCTTTATTTACTCCAATGGAAATTTTTCTTTCCTACATGGAACAGCAAAACAATATTTTCTTGTACATACATACATACATATGTATGTATGTATGTATGTAAGTATGTATTTATTTGTAAAGTTGTAATTCGATCAATAAATTTTACAATAAATCAGTATAACCGATTCTACTGAAGTGAAGTGCATCCATCCTAAATTGGTGGTTAGGAAAAAAACAAGGAAACCGCAATATGTATACCACAATATTACGTTGTTTAGTTAGGCACAGATGTATGTACATATGTACATACATACCCTGCAGGTATTGACTTTGTCGCCAGTGTTTGCTTTTTGCTATAGACATTTAAAATGTGCGTGTCATTGAAAAGCAACTACTGACATTGTAACTACTGATTAGATAGTTCTTTAGGGACCATATGTAGACATTGGAAACAGATACATACGTCACTAGCACATTTTAGTTATTCTAGTATACTCCTTTGATAATGAAATTGCGTATTTTGTTCACATTTTGGTATTTTATTAAAAAAAATATATGTAAAAAATGGAACTTAAAATTAAAAAACATACAATAACCGGGATTAATTCATTTATTCGTTCAGCATATCACCAGCAACTAGGGATTTTGTTTACCATCTCTATTAAATAAATACACATACATATGTATGTTAATAAAAAATTTTATGTTTCGCTGAATTAGTAAACACTTACGAATGAATCTGCAAGTACCTATAACAAATCTTTAACTGATGGCATAAAATCTTCCACAAGGTAAAACAATTTCCATGATTGGCACTTTCGCTTAAAATTTTAATTTAATTTTAACATTTTCTATTTTTTTTTGCAATATTGATTGTTATTTTATATCTTTTTTGCAAATTCTTTTTATGTATTTTTTTAAATTATTGCTCAATACATTTAAATTCACCTATTAATTTGATTTCTTAAACTAATTTTTATAAACACTTAAATTTTGCTTTACGTCACTTTTGTTTTCAACAAACCAATAAAACAAGAAGAAGCATAGTTGTGTGTACATGAAAAAATGTTTTCTACACATGAAGAACAATACTGATAGACGCTCTGTTGACAATGTCACCAAAATAGTCGACAAAAGTGGTGACTTGGGGACACTTAACCCCACGTTTCCTTCAGGGTATATACTCGTATGTTTTTTCAGGTGGCAACAATCAACTAACATTATCAAGCAATTCATTTAGGAATTTGTTTTATTTTTTCTAGAAATTCAAATTTTTAACATTAAAACTCGGTATAGAAAAGACAAAAAAAGAAAAATGTTCCAACATATGTGTATACATAAGTACATATATACATATGTATGTATATATGTATGTATATGTACTGCATAATTACAGTACAACCCGGTTTTATTATCCAACTCTTAATTACCGTTAATCCTAATTTACCTTGATTTTTAAATCCACACTTTTTCCATTTCTTTTTTTCTTCTTTTTCCTGCCATTAATTAGCTTTTATTTAATTACTCCCTCGGTTAATTGTTTTACAGCTTTACACGGCCGTATCAAAAAAAAAAAAATTAATAAATAATTTTAACTGCAAGGGTGTGCCCCATTTATATCCAAACATCCTACAACAGGAGTAGTATGTTACCGTTGCCTTTTTAACCGTGTTGAATATAGAATATAGATATTTTACCTTTTCCGATAGCGACAATTCGTGATTATTCAAACGAGTAAGTTTAAAATTCTGTACCTTGGTCTATGTGGTAAATAGTACCAGTTCCGTTTTGTTTAGGTTCACTCCTAGCCCACAGTCTAAAGCTCAGTTACTAAGTGTGTCCAAAGCGTTGGACATGATATCGCTTATTACGTCCGTGAATATCACTCACACCATTATTATCACATCGTCGGCGCACGCCACAACTTTAACCCCCCCCCCCCCACAAACAAAGGCATCTAATACTGTGGTCTCTACATCCTAAAAAATTTACAAAAATTCACAAAACTCAGTGGTTTCAAATGTAAACGATCAGTTGATGGGCGCCTCGTTTGCTCACAATCGACCACAAACGCATGTGCAGTTTCCATGGCAAAAATTCATAAATTGGGCTACGAATTGCTGCCTCATCCGCCCTATTCTCCACATTTAGCCGCAAAAGACTATTTTTTGCTCCCAAGCTTGAAGAAATCATCGAATCATCTCATAAACAAAAGAAGACACTTTGGACTAAGTGTACAGAAGGAGACTATGACCCTTATTATGAGTTGAATTCGATTTTCCATCTTCGCTGGCTATTGAACATCAAAAATCTAATGCTCATTTCATATTCATATTCGTTGAGTAACGAATTTTCTATTTAACAGAATTTAGCTTTCGATGAAGTATTTTAGTATAAAAATTTATTATAAACGATTGTTTTTTTATTTTTAGGTGAAGTAGATGCAAATTTTAAAAATCACTTTGAGTGATATTTACAATAAGGACATTCTTTGTCGAAAGCTCGTTATAATACCAAATGAAAATTAGTTCGATCAGTACTCGTACTTTCGACTACAGTCGAAGATCGAAACTTGTTTATAATAAAGGCCTATGTTGAAAAATAAAATAACTGAGTTAATGACCCACTCTCGTATTATACACACGCACACACACAATTTTCCTGCAGATATAAATGAGTTCTTCAGGCCATTTTTTTTTATTATTTTGTAAATTCAATAAAATATTCACTATGGGAGTTTTGCGTTTCAGGTAACGATATTTAGAGTGATTAAAGGTATTCGTCTAAATGCTTTCCACGCCTAACTCGCCAGAAGTCTTGAAAATTTTGATGTGGTAACTTAACCGGGGATTACTGTATGAAATACGAGGTACATATATTACGCAAAAGTATTTTAACATTACTCTTTCTTAGCAAAAGAAACTGTGTACCTATAATTGAACCTAAAATAGTTCAGATACTACATACATACATACATACACATGTATATGTACTTATATAATCATTAGGCAGAACCCCTCTTGGAAAAAAGAAGCCCGCACAAGTACAAGGCATTTCCAACCGTGCTATTTTTTATGCATACTTACATATGTATGAATGTTTGTACATTTATTGTGAATACATACATACTTTAAAAGGTATGTAATCAAGTAAATATACTCAGTATATGAACAAAAAACTGATTGTTATATAAAAACACGACTTACATTTATACATGCCCTTCTACATACCGCACAAGTCTATATACTACGAAAATATCAGGTCTGGAAAACAAGTGCTTTGAAATTGTAGTCACCTGTTTTGGCAAAAAAAAAATTAAAATAATCACGTTTATTGTCGTCGTCAACGCCGCCGTCGTTTTTGTTGGGTACCAACAGCTCTTTGTATTAACATCAACATCAATTCAATGGAAATTTATCTTTTACATACATATGTATGTATGTATGTATGTAAATATATCAAATAAACATTTCTAAATTTTCGAATCAGCTGCTTATAAATCCCTAAACCCTTTCTATGACATTCAGCTTTGTTAATGATCATTTTCTTCTTAGCTTTAAACTTCAAGGGATCTACTCTGTAATTCAAAACGAAAGGGAGTCTACAGAGTAGATTCCCAAGTCTCGCCAAATCTGTTGACAAATTTTATTTTTATACTATACCCCAGTGAAAAAAATGGAAGTCATTCTAGTGGAACTACATTTTCATTGCTTCCAAAAAATCGATATTTTTAATTTGCCGAGAGTGAGCAAAAAACCATGTAGAAGCTTATTTTAGCCATACAAAACCTTGTAACTCCACCATAGTGTTAGAAAATACTCGCCAGAATTAAAATAAAATGTATTTCTTTAAAGAAATTTATGAACTAATTTTAGTCTAAAATTTAAGTTATTTGCTTAAATTTACATGAAAGCACTGTTTCGGACTTAAATTCGTATAAAAAAAACGAATTGTTAAAATAGGTAACAATTTACCATTTTTCCTAGATGAAAATATTATCATAGAACACAAAAAACAGAATTTTTCTTAATATCGCTTCCAATTCAGTGACCAGGCATCGAAAAAGAGAACTTCTTGCAATGACAACCCTATGTAAAAATCATTAGATTGGATCGAAATTTTCACTACTTCCAGATCGCAAACTCCTACATTTTCATGACTTTTTTGGAGTCTCTTTTTTTGCTGGGACTTAATAGCTTTAAAAAAAATATAAACCCTCTGTGTTTATTTATTATTTATGATCTATCATCTATGATTCAAATGTCATCAAAATTGGTTAGATATTTTCGAAGAGCTAGTAGTTCTCCTCATGTCCCCGTCTTGGTCACAGTTTCCAAAAATATAAAAAGCGAATCAGCCCGGTAAACCTTTCGATTTTAGAAAACCAACTCCTACAATAGAAATATTTTTTTTAGATTTTTTTATTATATAGATTCTTAAATATCATATCGCGTATGATTTTAAACACGTCTGCAGTATCGTTATTAATTCTTTGAAAAGTAGAAATTTACACGGATTCGGTTTAACAGGGCCGAATATTTTGAATTTCATCAAAATCGGTACAGCTATTTAGCCGTCAGGGGACGGTCTAGCGGACAGATATACTGAAAGCGAGAGGAGACAGGTAAAAGCGTACTCACGTTAAAATGGCTTGATTCTTGTTTCTTTCGAGTACGGAAACTAATAGATCTCTTCTAAATTAATATTTTCTGAGTATAGAAAGTTTAGTGTCCCTGGACCGTATCCTATGTCCGCTAGGAGGTTCCATTATTCATTTTGTTCAAATTTTTTTTAAAATTTGACCAGCTAACATATAAACATAGAAAGTTTTTAGCTTAATAATATTATTAGATTTCTTTTTTACGCTCATTATTTTTTAATTTTTGTTTGCCATCTACCTCCTAGTCTTATAAGCGTGTCAAGAAAATTTAATCATTTTCAAATTTGTTCCCATTATTCTTTAAAATTACTGGGAACAGTGCCTGTGAATTCCACTGCAATATAAAGACGCTTCCATAACTCTTCAACTAGTTTCCCACACTAGTTTTTTAGTTATTGCACAATGCAATCATATTCACTTGGTTTATTTTGCGTACACAGTTGAGGAGCGCTGAATAGAACACTTTTAATGAGTGATACAAGATAACCATCATGATTTTTGCAAAGGGAACCTGGTAAATGATTAGTGAGGAAAATTTCTGCTAAAGAAAAGGAAGATTCAGTTCAACACATTCTCCATGACAAAATCTCCTCAACATAAGACAAATGTCCTTAGTTCTACCTGAAGTTTGCTAGATTCATAACTGATCAATCACCTCTATAAAATCAAATAGGAATTAAGGGTCTTATGCAAAAAAAACTTAACAAAGCTGTGCAAAGCAATGTTAAGTAAAGTTGTATTCTAAAAAAATTTTTATTTAAAATTTCTAAAGTAGGTACCCACGTTTGTTAAGACTACTTTAAGTTGATATTTTCAAAATGTGTATTTTGTACCTCAAATATTTTTGTTAATATAACACATATTGATTCATGTTACATTTGAAAATGAAGTTAGAAGTGTTAGCTCTTAGCTTAGATTTACTAGTTCTGTCATGTAATGGAAAACCTCATCAAATTATCCAATTGATTCAAAATACATGGTAAAATCCATAAAAAAATATTAAAATAAATACAATTGTACAAAAATGTTTTAGTGATGTACATACAACCAAAACAAATCGAAAAAAGCTGGATATTCAAATACTCATCTCATTCGAATAAAAGAAATTGTGATAAATATTCTTTGTTCATCATATTTTTTTTACTTTTACTTCATAGAAATGTTTATCTGGTTTCCTTCCATGTCAGAAGTTCATATTGTTTAAATTAGGTTGCTTTACTTCAAGAAAATAAAAATTTATTTAATAAAATCAAAAAATATTTGAATACCCTAATGAAATTGTATTCGATTTTGTACATCATAAGCTGTGAAGTGGTTGTTGAACACGGTGGTGTTACGAGTAGTTATTATTAAATAAAAAAATAATTAAAATTTTGTTTTGCATACAATTTCTTAACAAAGCAATGTTAGCCTTAAAGTGCTTGGTAACTACTATAAACTTTAAAGCTAGAGTAAAATATTTTTTTGCATAAGGAGGTAAATGTTTATTTGGGTAAAGTTTTCTGAAAAATTATAATGGCAATAAACTTTCCATGCCTGCTTTATATATGTATATTAAGTAACGTATTTATTTGTATCTGTAAGATGTTTTTTACTGTGTCTGGCATAAGAGAAAAAGCAAAATAAAAGGTGGTAACTAAAGCGAGGCAAAACAGTAAACAAACAACCGAAAAGTATTCGTCGGTTACAAAAACTCATAGGCGAGAGTCAAAGTGTCATATATCATCAATCTTTTTTACCATTTTATAAAGGAACCCTACAAACATTTGGAAGATATCTTACCCAGAAGAAAAAAATACAATATCTTTTTTTTATGATTTAGAAGGAAATCATCAAAGCAATACTTTTTTAATATTAAAATATTTTCATCCTGGTGAAACTTTTTGAATGAACAGTTCAAAATGCATTGACTATTTATTTTTTCCTTTAACAAGGTATTATTTGTTATTAAAATATTGCATTTTTTTCAGCCTGGCGTTTTATCACATGCGCAATAAATTTATAATATCAATATGTTTTTAACTAGAAGATAAAAAAATTTAATTTAAAATAAAAACAATCAGAGAATTTTCAAAACATTATTTCAGGAAATTTCTTTTTACACTAAACATATGATGACTCCCGTGCTGATAAATTGAATTTAGTTGACCATAAATTTTGCTTTAATTTTAAATTAATGGTAGTTTTAGTTCAGGGGTGACTTTACGATCCTTTATTTTTCTTCCTTCATATAATTTTAGCAAAAATTGTACAATTGTACTTTAGGAGATAATCTAATGTTATAAATAATTATCTTCCTAAAGATAATCTGGCAATATCATAAATAATTCTATTAGATGATTATCTAGCAATATCACAGTTTTATCTTCTAGAAGTATTGCATTCGTATTTCTTCGAAGTATCGCCTTGGCCGCACAAACTCTCCCGAAGGGGGAAACTTCCGCAATACGAATATGATTGTTGCCGCAATAATATTTTTCTTCCAAGCAATACGATTTCGAATCATTTTCGTATCACTTTGCTTGTAGGGAATACTTTACATACATACATATGTACATATGTATGTATATACCGATTGTCTCAAGTAGAAAGGCCCTAACTCGTATTTTTTACTGGAGATTGCACATTAACGTACAATGTGTGGGTAAAAGATAACAGGGACTTTAACGGCAAGTTTTATAGGAAGAATTGTCAGTTAAAGTTCAAGTTAACTCTTAACTATACATTGTGAAAAGGGACGTAAGTTTCACAAAAATTTATTCTAATATTGTAAAAAGTAACGCTTTTGCAAGCAGTTGTACATTGTGAATGTTACAGTTTCTATTGTGGATTTACCTTCTCCTGTAAAGTTACAATTATTTGAGTTAGGGCCTTTCTACTTGAGACCAACGTTACATACGAATACATGCTACATACATACATACTTATTTATATATGTTTTTATATACTGCTTAATTTTTTTCCTCCCTGTTTTATAAGTATACGGCAGATGTTTCAGTTCTTTTGTTGTTTGCCTTAAACTGATGGCGGCTGCCAGCTACTCATCCAGCCAGCCATCCTGTTTTTTTCCGCTCCATTATCAACAATAAACAACGCAGTTACTACTTTTCTGAGTTTTACAACGTTTGTTGTGTCTGTCGTATCTTATTATAGGGGTACAAGATTTAATGGTTGCGAATTGGATTAAAAGCCAAAATGAGAATTTATGAAACTAAATACTACATGTGTAAGAATACATACATACTACATACATATTTTTATACATGAAAGAAAGTCATGAAAAGATTCAGAGGAACGAAATATCCTGCATATTTTTTTATTTTGCATATTGCAATAACATTGGACACAGCATCCCAAAATCTGGTCGTGTTTATGGGAAACTTACAAAGGTACAAATCTCACTCAATGTAGATATAAATACATATGTATGTATGTATGCACATGAGACGAGCAGACGAAGCGAAATACTTGGGTGTTTTCCTAGATTAGCAAGCTTTCTTCGAAAAGGAACACGCAAGAAAGGCTAAAGAAAGAGCTCAATGCCTACTACGGATGCAGTATTGTCATAGGAAGGAAATGGGGTCTGCAACCGAAGGTAGTAAACTGGATTTACAAATCGGTTATCAGGCAGGTTATTTTCTATGGTTGTGTGGAAAGGAAAGTAATAGGAGAGGTGAGACTCGCTGGGCATCACATCAGACTACCTTGCACGTCATTTTCCACCTACTTCCTATAGAGGAGCTTGTGGACGGACACTAAAAGTCTGCTTAGACTCCTTGAAGCAGGTTTGATGATTACAGGAGTATTAGGTCACACATCAATCTCAAATGAGATAATTTTTAGTGATCAGAGATTCGTAAACCCTGGGTTCAGGGATCGTTGGAATTGATTTTAATAGAATACTCTACCTGGTAGTTTCCGATAGGGATTATTGGGCCAAATCTGATAAACTTTTTTTTAAGGTACTACAGTCTTTACAGACGGGTAAATAATAGGGGAAGGCGCAAGACCTGGTGTCTATATCTTGGGAACGATCATTCGTAGTTCTTTCAGACTGTCGAATGAATGCAGCATTTTTCAAGCTGAGATGTTGGCGATTCTCAGAGCCACGGAACTAGTGGTCAGCAGGCACCACAAGGTAACCTTGTACGTCAACAGCCAGGTGGCGTTAAAAGCTTTGAGGCTACACAATGTGAAATCGAAACTTCCCAGCAAAAAATTACACATTACCAACAGATCTACTTGCCATATAATGACTTACTTTTGTGATGACCAAATTTCATTACTCGCTTACAAAATTTAAAAAAATTACGTACAAGTTGCTAAATGACGAGAATGATTTTTTTAGATTAAATAGATTACGTGAACAAGTTGCCAAATAAAAACAGTAAGTACTTATCAAGAATCGATTATTTTAGTCTCACGCCTTGTTAAAATCATTAAGTTGGTAATTCAGTAGGGAAGAGCTTCCACCAAAAATGCTTAATTCCAAACCCGATTGCTTTTTTTGAAATTTTTTGATGGGTTGTTAGTGGCTGTAGGAGAGCCTTCAACTTGCTTATGGACAAATATAGTATCAGAGTATGTTAGGTTCCTGGCCACAGCAGTGTTGAGGGAAATTAAATTGCCGATGTGCTGGCAAGAATAGGTTTATCGTTAGATGAGTGAATGTGTGACAGATCGGTGAAACTACCGATATGTCATTACTACAGGGAACTCAGTAATTGAGTAGAGAGCAGGACCAACTGTTCATGGTGAAGTAGGGAGGATTGTAGAGTATCGAGAGCTATTAAGCCAAAACTTGACTCAGAAAGATCCAAACTGCTGCTTGATATGAATAGGACGGCGATACGAGTCATGATAAGCGCATTGACTGGTCACTGCTCGGTCAGAGCATCGACCAGAATTTGGGAAACTGGCACTCCAGATTTCTGTGGGATGTGCAGGGATGAAGAGGAACCAGAAACCATTGAAGATATTTCCCCTTATTAAGATTGGCGATATTGCGGCGAAAGTCAGGCGTTTTGTACTAGATTAAAAAAAATTTAGTTTGTTTTCTTTAATAAACTACAAATAGAAAAGTTCAAGTGATGAAGGCACAGTCACTGGTCACGGAACTATACCGATTTCAGCAGATACTAATCCTAATGTAACATCAGAGCGCCCTCGTTCGTAACAATCATCGCCGAAGTAAAATAACGAATAAAATGGCTACTAAGCACAGTTTCAAAAATTTAATGCACCAGAGGCGCTGCAATTCTGCATTTTAGCGTGCAAAACGTAGAGTTGTAAAAGAAAAAGAAGCTTTCCTCTATATCTTCCTTCACCACCTGTCTTCTCTATCACTATCCCTTTCCCAATAGGGATGAAACGATACCACTAAGGTATCGATACTTTTACTTGATACGGCATCGGTTTAGAAGTATCGATACATACTCTGTATCGGTCAAGCTTTTCACATGATTTAAAGTAGTGAAAACAAAACTAAATACCCACCAAACCAAATGCTCCCAATTCGTAAAGAATTCTTAACGACTCGTCGACAAAATCTTCCGATTTCGGAAGCGATTAACATAAGAAAAAACTAATTGTTTAAATTTCTTGCAGACAAGTTTTGGTAGAATTTATTTATGAAATTACTCCTTCCACAAACTAATTTTCCTGAATTACAAAAATTTTGAAGTTCAATTTTATTAAAACCATAGCCATAAAAATCGCCAATAAATTCATTTGTCGCCACCAAACGACATGGCGCCAAATCAAAAACTTAGACGCCAAACAAAGTGGAAAAATTGTCGAGATGACATTTTAAATGTTTGTGTAAATTCATTTTGATCCCACAATATCGCACGCTTTTAAAACAATTTTTGCAGCTCGCAATTTTATCACCTTTTTTTAATAAAATATTTGATTTGTGTAGTCCCATTTTCACGAACTTATTTTAATATATATTCTAGATATAAATTTACATTTAACACGAACAAATAAAATTGTGTTAAACTGGCGTCATATTCAACTTTCTTGTAGCCAATAAGAAATGAGTATATTTGAACGATACGAGTACTTTTTACCGATACCTACTTGATACTCTCTGGTAGAGTATCGATACTAAAAGTACTTGGTTTCTAAGAAAGAGTATCGAGTATTTACTTGTATTTACTCGTATCGTTTCATCCCTATTTCCCAAAGAAGGTAACACCTATAAGAAGTAGTAGGCATTCATTGCCTGAGTGTTACTTCCCTTAAAAAAAAATAGTAGAATTTGAAGTCGACAAACGCCACCCAAGATAAGTGGATTATCTGCCAATAACCGAAGTTCTAACGCCATAGGCTAGATGGCTGAGCAGACGTTTCCGTGAGAGCATAAGTGATATCGGTAAGTGTAAGCTGGTGGATATCAGGGTGTTTCATCATGAGAATTCAGTGGCTGACAGATAATTGATACTCTTCTGGGTACAAATGGGGGGGGGATAAATATCATTACTAACGGATTAATCACAAAAGAACCAACTGGGTCTGCGAATGGAGATGTTTTAAACCACCATCCTTCCCAACATAACCTAACCTATATCGTTTACACAAACTTTTTTTTTTGATATTTATTAAGATTGTTATCCGAAACAAACAATTCACACCTTTTTATGTGCACAGGTTGACTTAAAAAAAAACATAGTTGAATCACCAAGATCTACCAGATTTTGAAAAAAAAATATAGTGACGAAAAATATCTTCAACAAATTTTCCAATCCCCAAACTTTTATTTCCCCATTTGCCAAAAAAAAATTCGATCGCCAATTCGGGGTTCAGTCCCTTTGAAGAGGAGTTACTACAACAAAATAACAAAGTTAAGTGGTTTTAATTTAACAAGTCCGCTGATAATCTGTTTTAGTAGTAACCATGTTTGTACACTATATTTGACATTTATTTGCGCCTTATCTACCTCAGTGAAGCAGTTTGGAACATTTAAACTTCCATTTGCAGCGCAGTGATGCACTTACGAACAGACCCAGATACATAACGTTACCTTAATATAAAGAGTCCCCAACTCATTACTTTTTTTTTAATCCAGATTTTTGCATTTTATGATACATTAGATGTTCCTGGATCGAAATATAGAAAAAACTCGATTTAAAAAAAATAATGAGTTAGGGCCTTCTTATATTAAAGTAACGGATATGTATGTGTATACTTTGTGATTATATTCCTCATTGAATATGCAAGAATTTCACTGAAAGTTAACAAATATGTTTCGCTACTTATTAAAAGTTTAGACAGTAGCAACATCGATTAATTGTTGCTTTACATACATTTGCCACGTTTCCATGGCCTGCAGTACATCCACCAAGATTTGTGTTTGCAATTCGATTAATTTATGCTTCTCCAAGCCCAGTTTCATAACAGTGTAATCCAAGGAATGCTCTCCAGCTTCCTCTCCAGTAGGCGGCGCACGTAAATCATCAACCAACTGCATGTAGTCTTGCAAAATTAAAAACTGATTTGCAGCAGCTGCATTAGCATGACCATCGTTAGCACCGTCACCAATAACAACAGCTTCAGCTACATTATCAGCGATTTTAGTGGTGTTAGTTGCTTGAAAAGCATTCACTTTGCTCAAGTAGCGCGCCATTAGTTTACTTTTCTCTGCAATAAATTTACTGCGGCCTGACACAACTGAAATTTCATTTTGCAACTGCGCTACAGCTACACGAGTTGCTTGCAGTTTATCGTTGGCATTAGCGTTAAGTTGTGCCTGTTTAGGCCAAATATCCGTCAAAGTGGGTGAGGCGGTAACTGTGGTAGGTGATGATGTTTCAGCTTTGATAACTTCTTCTATACCATTTTCATTGCTGTCTTCTGCTTTGCCAACTTTCAAAGATGTTTTGAATGAATTTTCTTTTACATTCAAATTGAAATCAAAACGGAAAACTGCATTTGCAGTGGCAATCTATGTATATGAACAATTGCTTAAATAAACAAAAAGTAAAAAACATTTTGTTGCTAAAAGTTTCTTTGTTACCTTCAAATATTGACAATTTAATTGTAGCAAAATACAAATTAGTAATAAATCTCGTTTCACAAACATAATACTAAAAATGCAAAATACACCAAGAAGAGATTTTAAAGTACTAAAAGCTTAATTTTATTTTTAAAAGAAACTCATAATTTTGAGGTGAATTTATATGTACATTGTATTCCAGTTTTGCATTATCAGCGCTCAAAGGTTGAGATCACAGATAAAGTTACTTGGACCATGTGCAAATGGGAATAATATTGTCAAGTTCTCTTGTTTCAGATCTAAATTTTATACAATGTATAAAGAGACATACATATGCATACGCTTGTGCTTAAAATATTTTATTTTGTAATTACCAGTAAAAAATAATTTTAAATAATCGCAAAAAAATTGTCTAATAAAATTTGACAGACTTAAAAAAAATTTGGCGTTACAAATGCATAAGAAAAAGCACAGTATATGACCTTAAAATTATCAGAAATTTTCCCGACAAGCTTCATAGGTGCAAGTGGCATTTGGGGTTCTATTAATCCATTATGACTCCCTACATGGTTTCAGCCCCTCAATGACTTAAATGGGAATCAATGTACACATTAGCTGTCATTGAGCCACTTGATGAACCCGCTGATATCGTCGAGTTTACACTCCGTGATATCTTTCAGTTCATCATGAAAACCGCTAATCAGCCATTTAAGCCTATAGCGTTGTAAACTCGGGCAATAACACATATAATGTTCCAGTGTTTTTGGATCTCCCTCATCTTCGCACAGTCTGTATTAATTTGGGGGTAGTAATTTCCCAACTGCTGATGCATGGTTTAACCAGACAATACTCCTATAAGACCCCGTAGGATCCCCTGGTTCATACTCAATAATAGTTTGGAATTTGTTAGGTCAAACCTTGGTTATAAAACCCATGAAACCTCCCTACTGAGCCAAAAATTATTCGTTCTTTTTAAAGCCCAATCAGTGGCTTTCATTCTTTTGCAACTCTGCTTTTTGCCCGTTTTTTAATAAGGCAGTAGGCAGCGCCTCTGGTGTCAAGGATGGGTACTAAATTTTCGAAGCTGTGT
This sequence comes from Tachina fera, assembly GCA_905220375.1. NCBI lineage: Eukaryota > Metazoa > Arthropoda > Insecta > Diptera > Tachinidae > Tachina > Tachina fera. The sequence goes on from LR999963.1 coordinate 188,218,829, forward strand.
TTAGTAGGCATTTTATTGGTTATTTTACTTCACTGATGGTACTGCTACACAATACTGACAAAGGAGGGTGCTCTGATGTTATATTTGGATTAGTATCCGCTGAAGCCGGTATAGTTCAGTGCCTTCATCACTTCAACTTTCCCACAAAAACTAACTCAATCTTTTTCAAGTTTTCTGCATACTTAATTAAAAACCAATGAGCTTCACATCCTTTGAAAATATTTTAAAATCACAGCTGCCAAAATATGCAGACAGCTGAACAGGATGTTCATGTGAAAAATATTGTATGATTTTGATTTCAAGCAACATATGATTGTTTCTTCTTTTTTCTTCTTTTTACTTAAAAAATTAATCCAAAACAGCTATGTACATCACATCATTAATTTTTTTTAATGTGAGAGTAAAAAACCAAATTAAAAAATTTACATGCATACTTACATACATACATAAACATAATAAAGTTCAATAAACGATCAATATTAAAAATAACTTACCAAAAACTGGATTTGAATTTTCGGGAGAAGGTTTCATAAACTGCAGTCAATGTTTTTGTTTGAAAGATGGCAGCTGAGTTGTTTAAAAATTGTTTTTTTATTTCAAACATTTTGTGAAGCAATGAAGCATAAAAATGTATCTGTATACATATAACGTATATATACGTTCATATATGAACGAATATGTATGTATGTATGTATGTGTATATCGCTCATTTTCGCTCACTTCAAAAGTGTCTTAAGTCAAAAAATTTGTTTTTTGAGTTTATAATGCAGCATTTCGTATTTTATCTTATGTAAAAATTTCATATACTTATTTTGTTTTCCTATTCGTTTTACATATACCTATGTATGTATGTTTCATATATAAAGCGTGTTTTTTTAGAGTGTCACAACTTTGAGTTGGCATCACTGCTTTATTTGAGAACCCATTAAACAGCTGATAGTTACTTTTTGTTAAGTTTGCTTTGAAATTTCATTACGAATAGACTTACACCAGAGCAATGCGTGCAAATTATTCAAATTTTTAATCAAAATAAATTGTTCTATTCGTTAAACTCATTGTGCACTTCTTCCATTTCCGATCAAGCCCATTTCTGGTTGAATGAATACGTAAATAAGCAGAATTGTCGCATTTGAAGCTTTTATCGAAACACCATTACATCCACAGAAAATTACTGTTTGTTCTGCATTATGGGCTGGCGGATTCATTGGCCCATATGTCTTCAAAAACGATGATGGTCAGAATGTTGCTGTCAATGGTGAACGTTATAAGAACATGATTCGAAATTTTTTCGTACCTCAATTACGTGGCATTAATTTTGCTGATATGTGGTTTGAACAGGACGGAGCCACATGCAACACAGCGGGCGCTACAATTGATTTATTCAAAAGAAACTTTTGATGAAAAAATATTTTCACGTAATGGTCCAATTAATAGGCAACCAAGATCGTGTGATTTAACTACATTGGATTATGTTCTTCTACGTCGATAAACCACAAAAAAATTAACACCTGAAAATCAACATTCGAAGAGTTATCGGCTAAATACGAAAGCAAATTTTGCGAAAAGTTGTTGAAAATTGGTGTTCCAGATTGCGCCTTCTACGCGCCAACCGTGGCGTTGGTGTCCACATGGCAGAAATCATATTTAAACATTAATTTTATAAAATTTTCTTTCCAATAAAGTCCGTTTCATTGATATTAAAAATATATTTCCTTGTTTTATTATGATGTAAACTTGTGTCACTCTAATAATTAATTTAAATATGAAAGAAGAAACAAGACACCGAATGCGATTTTCTTGTAAAACGAATTTGACTCATCATTTTTAGGGTTCCCTACATTAAGGTGAAAAAAGGAACCCTATTGTTTTCGCTACGTTGTCCGTCTGTTTGTCACACGCAATTTTCTCAGGAAATCAGTTAATGCCATTTTGAATATGTAATTTTGACAACTTGCTATATCTAAACTCTTGAAATTTGCAAAAAAGGTAAAACTAAAAAATCCGAAAATTTTAAAATCGCCAAACAAAAAAATACCCAAAAATTGAAAAAAATCGCCAAAACAAAAAAAATCGCAAAAAATTAAAAAAAAATTCTTAACACTAAAACAAATCGCTAAATTCGAAAAAATCGTCCAAAATGAAAAAAACGCCAAAAACCGAAAAAATCGTCAAAACCAAAACAGTTGTTTACATGAAAAAAATCATCAAAATGAAAAAAATATCGCCAAATTGAAACAACGCCAAAAACCGAAAAAAAATCGCCAAAATGAGAAAAAAGTGTCAAGACTAAAAAAAGTGCCAAAATGAAAAAAACGCTAAAAAAACGAAAAAATCGATATAACTAAAAGAAATCGCCTAAATGAAAAAAAAATCGCCAAAACGAAAAGAAAATTGCCAAAATTAAGAAACTACGCTAAAAACCGAAAGAAATCGCCAAAACGAGAAAAAAGTGTCAAACTACAAAAATTGACAAAATGAAAGAAAAACCCCCAAAACCGAAAAAATCGCCAGAACCAATAAAAAATCGCATATATAAAAAAATCTCCAAAATTAAAAAAAGTCAAAAACCAAAAAAAAAAAATTGCCAAAACGAGAAAAAGAGTGCCAAAACAAAAAAAAGGCGCAAATAAACGCAAAAAACCACAAAACTAGAAAATGCTTAAAACCGAAAAAAACCCAAAAACAAAAAAAATTCAAAATTTATATTTTATATACATACATAGTTCGTATTGAATTGCATATCTCGTGTACGTACGGAACCCTTCGTGTGCGGGTTAAAAAGTCGCACTTCACTGAATTTATTTAATTTGCAGTAAGAGTTTTAAATAGGATATCCATTACGAGTATTTCAAAAGTTATAGAAACTTACATATTTATGTACATACAAGCATATCGCAACGAGTATGAAGCGACATTCATGCATTTATTACGTCCGATCTTTGTTAATAAAATTTTGGCAATTGGCAACGCAACTAAAGCTCAACGGCCATGCATAATTGAGCCTTATAATTTATTGTGCTTAGCACATTTTTTAATTGATAAAAAATAATTTTTATAATATAATTCAAATTATGCCATTGGATATCGGATGGAGAAAAAGTTCAAAATATTTTCACTGAAATAATGAAAAATTTAATGAAGTAATTTGCCCTCCCGTAGACCCCAATACCCACATAAATATGTATGTACTTACATATGTATGTACATATGTATGTATCTATGTATGTACATATCCAATATTTAAGTGCATATGCACCTACATACATACATACATATGTACTTATGTAATTAAGATTATTTTATTGTTTAAACTACAAAAACCTCTTTAAAACTTCTAAAGATACCTATTAACATATGTATGTATGTATCTAAGTACATACTGTATCAAACATTAAAAATTTTATGGTGATGTTCAAGGTCATGTCCTTGAATTATAGGAATAAAATATAAAACAAAAATAAGTAAACAAAACATACAAAACTCACACACGCACACATGCATGTATGTGCATATTTACATACACATACATACAGGCACGAGTGTATATAAAATAAATAAGCAAACTGTACATAAAATTTATATGTAAATATTCATGTACATATGTAACATATGTATGTATGTATGTATGTATGTATGTTACATGAATATTTACATATAAATTTTATTTATAAAAATTTAGTTTGAACTACCAATTTATCTATCTAAACATTTTAATAAGCATTTTGCACCGGCTACAACAATATCCTTCATAGGTACAAATAATCTTACAACGTAGAATATGAGAAGGTGTGGCTGGAAATGAAAGAAAATGTCCACAGAGCTACATAAGCAATTGACTATTTTTAATTTTCCTAGCAAATCTTAAACAAACGCAGTAGATTCATGTCTTTACTGGGCTTGAATATACACACACACACATTCATACATACATACATATGTATGTGTGTACGTGGGTGTTCGAATTGAGAAAGCTTTCTTTCTTGTTGATATTTTCGGCATTTTCCCGGTTTAACATGTTTTGTATACATAAGTACATACTTACAAACATTCATTTCTATGTAACAATGTAAGTACAAAACCCGGATATTATGAAGCGAATACATACGAGTATATACTTACACATTTACATACATTAAACTATACAATATCCCAACAAACGCGCAGGCTTAATTTCAAATTGATAATGATTTGAAATCAAACTTTCTCTCAAACGACAAACGTTTGAAACATGTTTAAGACGAGTTTTGTAAAAACTAAACACAACCGTTCACATTATATTTCAGATGTTTAGGGTTGACGTTATGTCTTTAAATTATTGTGTTTGTAATGTTTCGTACAGTTATGTTTTATATTTGTTTTTTATTTTTATTTTTAAACAACAACTTTTTTTCGAGTTAATTTTAATTATTATTTTTCGAACTTAATTTGTTTCTATATTTATGATTTTAACGGGCTAAAGTTCGTATAGCTTTTTAAGCCAAATTACATGTGTTTCTAAACAAATAAATTTTTTTTGAATAATTGTTGTGTATTAAATCATTTTTTTCACGTGTCGTCATTTAATAGCAACATAAAGTTGCCAGAGTTATACTGAACATACTCCATGTACGTGTTTATCCAAGGGTTTAAGTTTAGAACACCGTTTTTGAGATGTTTAACAAAACAAGCCAGTGTATGGCAAAACATCTAAAAAACCTCGTGTTTAAGCTCTTAAAGATGAATGAGGCGTTAAAAAAATAAGTGTGAACTTAGTATTATTCTCAATTGTTTTTCAAATGTGGATTGTAATATAATGTGGAACATACATAAATGATATACAATTTTTGCTTTGTAAGTTCATGTTTTATGTTTGTGTTCATGTTTTAAATTCATGTAATTCATTACTGAATGACACATTTATGTATGTCTTGTATGTAAATATAAAGTTATAAGTAAATAGTATTGCTTGCCAAACATTTGCCCAAAAAAGTGTAACCCCTAAATGCTAATGAAAAATTTTTTAATTCGGACAAAAGTTTGTCATATTAAAGAGTAGACGACAATAGTGTTGGGTTCTATGACATTGTATATATTGTGTTCGAAACTATTTAATTTGATAAACAAGTGTCCGGATCAAAACCTTTTTCATTAGTGTTTGATGGTTACGCTTTTTTGGGCAAATGTTTGACAAGTGTGACCGTAGCTTTATTCTTTTTCTTATTCGCCTTCTTAAGCATAATTAATATTTTTACTCACAAACAATAAGTATACTTTTTTTCACCAGCAAGAAGTAATGTAATTTTTCTTTACTTGTAATACACTTTGATCGCCATATTTTTAAAACGTTTACAATTTATTTTGCGCTTTAAATAGTGTTGCAACTTGCAAACCAAGGCGAATTCATAAATATGCCGCGTGTACTTATAATTTTAGAATGACACTGACATCAAGTTGAAACAAAATGGATAGAACACTGGTTGTCAAATGTTTATATTCAAATCATTATCAACTTGAATTCAAGTGTTAAACGCAAACCTTTGAAAAAGATTTGAGAGTTGTGCGTGATATGAAATTATAAAGTCATATTATTTCAAAGGTTTGACTTTGTGTTTGCCGGGATGTTTGTACTTACATAAGTAGAAAGGCCCTAACTCGTATTTTTTACGAAATTGAGTTTTTCAGTAATTCCAATACATTTCACACAATTACACATCGTCACAAATATGTATTGCAATAGTGTAAAAAATAACGCTTTTACAAGTAGTTGTACAAAAAATGTTACCTATTGAATAGGATTACAGTTTTCAGGTATAATGTTTTTACCTTCTCCTGTAAAGTTATAATTTTTGAGTTAGGGCCTTTCTACTTAAGACCAACGATATGTTTATATATACATATGTAGGTACTTACATACTAGAGCTGTAACGTAATGCCAGTTTAGCGAATGCGAATGCAGAAGCGAATAATACAATGGCGGCATTCGATGTCTGATGTAAATATCGGTGCGTTAGTGCAAATGCAAAATATCGTAGCTTTTCTTTGCATTGTGTGTGTATTTTGTTGTTGGATTTTAAAGAAAAATTACGATTTTTGCATTTGCATCAAACATCGAATACCGCCAATTTGTTTTGTGCGAAAGTGAATGCGAATGCAAATACATACATACTTAAAATACATTTAAAAGCCACATGAAAATAAACTTGTAGTTCACCATTGTCTATATGCATTTCATTGTTCCTGTAACAAATCGTCAGTAGACTTCAACCATACATTCTGAACAGTCACAGACCTCTTATCTTATCTACAGACTTTCAAAAACTATTTGAGAATTCAGAAATAATACGAGTAATATTTTTGAAAATCACAAAAGAAAAATATCGATCAGCTGTTTCCTACTTTGCAGTTACTTTAAATTACAGTAGGCTAACTATGCATTTAGCCTTTAGTATTCTAGCGAATTCAAATAACAAAACTAAGCGAATAATTTGCGAATGTGAACGTTCGTTGCATCCCTATTATAAACATTAGTATGTAAGTAGGTATGTACTTATGTAGGCGTATATGGATTGTGCATATGTATGTATCTACGCTTTCTGTAGAGTATTTATATACTGCACATGCGCTTTTCAGGAAAGTTATTTTTATCATTTAAGTAACAACCGAAAAAAATATGTACACACGTTTACATACATACATACATTCATAGGTACATAAATATGTATTAATGTTCGTTATTACCAGGGAAACCAGAAATATGCTCTAAAAAAGGTGTTTCAATATGCACTAAGAACTTGAAAATATGCACTAAAAACTCAAACTATATGCTCTTAAAAATTAAATAAATTCGTTTATTTGTAAATGAAAATATGTTTTCAATTCAAAAACTCAACAACATTCGCACATAAAATAAGACAAAAGTAAAATAAACAAAAAAAGGAAACAATAAAAAATGATGTAAATAGCACAAAATAAATTTAAAAACTTTAACCTCAATTTACAAAAGAAATCACGATATCAGAATTAAGACCTTGGAACTGCATTGGATAAATAAGATAAGCTTCGTATCTATAGTTTTTACTGAAGTAAACATAAAAATGTTGACCTAGATTTACAAATACACATCGTTGCCTGTCACATCGAAATAAACTTTTATACATTTGCAATGTTCCTTCCCTCAATGTTTTGTCTACTCGGAACAAAGTCTGTAGGAAATAGTAAAACCAAATTTTTACTGAAACTAACTTCCGTAAGAACTGCGTAATATACATACATACATATCGTCGCTGTTTCATCTAACTCTCATATCTAACATTTGTAAAATTATACAGGAGTGCAGCTTTTATAATTGTTTTCTACATGCATTCTTATGGAAACTTCTGAAATAGTTTTACTTTTATAGGTTCAACAGTACTGTTTACAGTCATAAAAATTGTAGACAAGGTCTATTGTGACTCATAAAGTCTAATAGTGGACTTAAAAAATGTCAGGTCGGTTAGTTAAAACAGCGACGATATGTATGTATGCAGAAGAAAAATGTATACACTACATGGAAATGAGATTAAGGAGGCGAAAAAAAATATATATATTTTGAAAAAAAATATTAAAAAATATTCTATAAAGTATCAAACAAAATATTCTCTAAAAGCATAAACTATTCTCTAAAAAAAAATCAAAAATATGCTAAAAGTATGCATATAAGACTAAAATATACAAAAACATGCTTTAAAGGGTAAAATATGTAAAAATATGCTTCAACAAATCGATGCCAAAATTCATAAAAATATCTGAAATTAATAAATATCTTATCTCCGCATTAATACGTTACACAAGAAAAAACATGCAATTGCACATTTGCGGTTTCCCTGGTTATTACGCAAATATGTATGTATGTATGTACTGTATGTAAAACTACGCATATACACATACATATGTATATGTATGTACATCCCTTTACACTCCCTGTTACAGATCCATACGTAATTGTGTTACAAACAATTAAATCTCTGTAAAAACTATTAATTAAACGCAAATATTAATTTTCTCTTCAACAACTCAACAGTAAAATGAATTCTTAACAAAAAATCTATCCGCTACAGCAGAACAGGCGAAACCTAATTGTTCAATTCGCTAAAAATGAAGAAATATAAAAAATTATTAACAGCCTACCTGTTTCTACGGATTAAATCTGTAAGTTAAATATTTCGGCGGATTAAATTTTTAAGCCTGATTTAACGTTTGAAAATTGCATTCATAGTCGATAATTGATAAATCGACTTTATACCTTTATCGGGTTACAAAATAAGGGGGCAGATTATAACACTCTACTCGAATTTGAAACTTTTTCTTGTAACAAGATTAAAGATACGGTCACACTTGTCAAACATTTGTCCAAAAAAGCGTAACCACTAAATGCTAATGAAAAATCTTTCAATTCAGACAAAAGTTTGTCAAGTTAATGAGTAGCCAATAATGTTGGATTATATGATATTGTCTATTAGTTGTGTTCGAAACTGTTTAATTTGATAAACAAGATCAAAACTTTTTCATTAGTGTTTGTTGGTTACGCTTTTTTGGGCAAATGTTTGATGTTTGATAAGTGTGACCGTAGCTTAAGATTGAAAACTTAGTTAAAAGCTCCTAAGAATCGCTACTTGAAAAACTCTTTTCCCATGGGTAAATGGCCCACGGTATTTCAGGCAGAAATACAGGTAATCACCAAATGTGTTGACATTAATTTTAATAGGGGCTTTAGAGGCGCGCATACAGCTATCTTTTTCGATAGTCAGGCAGCTCTTAAGTTCCCCCTTTCATGGGAATTGTGTTCCAGGCTAGCTTAAGAGTGCTTTGACTCATTACAAAAGCTATCTATACAGAACAAGGTTTCCATTTACTGGATACCTGGCCACAGCGATTATCCGGGAAATGAGGAATGGGATGAACTGGTCAGGAGGTCCTCTGGGGCTCAGTTTATGTTCTCAGAGCCATTTTGTGGCCTAAGTCGGTCGACTGTAACATCCCTAAGGGAAATGACACTTCGAACGCTAAGGAAATGTGCAGACTTCTTCTGGTTTAAGGCAGGTCAAAGCATTGATGCAGCCACTTACATATAATGGCATCCTGAACATAAACAGATTTTCTTTCTGGTCACTTTGGAGTGAACTATCCTCTGTAGAAAAGTAACCAAGTTCGTTCACTTTTTTTATCGCTTTATGTAACAGTACAAGACGTGTTTTTCATTCTGAGGTTCTGTGTTCAGATGATATTAGGCGGGCTTCACCAATATCTGTGCTGACTTCTATAATCAGAGTCACACAGAAATTGATTTAATTTAGTTTACAGATCTATGGCACAAAACATCCATCAGATGTTGCAGTGCCGATCTTTGGACCAGATCTTCCCCCTATTCTATTCTATTTCTCAACAAATTAAAAATTTCAAATTTTCACTTTCTAACATTTAAAAATACAATAAAATAACCATACCTAGAACTGATGCGAGTGAGCTTCTGAGTTAAAAATTGTTTATATAAATATTGTTATTACCTAAATAATTTAAATTTATTCAATTCACAATCGTTTAAAATTATATTCGAAAAGACAATTTGAAATAAAATTTATTGACTTTGTTCTGGGAAATTTTGTTTGAAATTAATTGCCTTTTCAAATACAACTTTAAGCGATACAAAAAGGATTATGAATTGAGCAATTATGAATATTTTCATAAAATTTCTGAAAATTTTGTTGCTCAAAAAAAAAAACAACAAGCAAGAGGTTCAAATTCACAGTCGTTAGTTAAATAATGAAGGTGGTTTAACCAATGAAATTGATAAGAAAAATCGTTAGTTAAACCAAGTGCGTTAGTTTTTCAATTTAAAATAAATAAAAATTAAAAAAATCTGTAATACAGATGTACATACATCTGTATACATATGTATGTGTGTATATGCTACCTCTTAGTTGTGAATAAATTCAGATTTAACGGAATAATTTTTAATAAATTTGGCTCATTTTATTTATAACATATGAAGGTATCACAATTCATATTAAAATATAAAATTTTCTTCAGTTTTGAAAAACGACTTTCTTAATTTTTTTTAAATGTATTTTTTTTATAAAGTTTTCTGAATATCTCCCAAACTATAAGACTTTTAAAAAATAAATAAGGACGTAATTTAAAGGTCAATTTGTTTTCTAGCCTTCTATGTATTTTGTTATTTAATCGAACAACTGGTTCTCAAGTAAATGCAAATTATGTGATGCAGCATAATCTTTTTTCTTAATAACGGAAAATCTCGAGATGCAGAGTCAATTCAAAAAAAACTGATTTAAATTGATTGATACACAGTACTTAGTGTATATAAATAGACTACGATACCTTTGACCTTACACAATAAATATCATTTTGTTGGCCTGTGTAATCAATCCATAACTCAATTTTTTTAAAAATGTTCCATGCATCAAACCAGTAACCAACCGTAGAGTTTATTCTATTTTGGCGCTCACAGTATGTTTTATGCATAACTGCAACAATACTCGCTATTCAATTTGTTAAGATAGACTTAAGTAAACGGCCAGACATATTTTTTTTTTTTTCGAAATATGCAAATCAAAACTGAATGCGCTAGAAATGAGAAGAAACTATTTTTCTATACCCACTGCATACACACAATAAACAAAACATTTTTGTTCATTTGTACATGAGCTGTTACGAATGAATGTACAAAACGAAGTCATCGATTAAACAAAACAGAGACCCCAGATTATGGCAACTAGAAATTTAAATGCGACGGGCATGTAATTATGAAGCGACACAAAAAAATACTACAAATAGTGTAGCAGGGGCAATTACATACATACATAAGTATATACCCAGTACATATATATATATATATATATATATATATATATATATATATATATATATATATATATATATATATATATATGTATGTATATGTATATGTATATTTTTTGAGTTAATCATCCCTATCGTGAATATTTTGTCCCTCGAAATATTTCCCCTTTGCATCAAATTGCAATCGTGAATAATTTTCCCCTTATCGTGAAGAATTTTTTTCATGTAGATTTTTTCACTTTTTCTTTCATTTTGTTCACTTTATTTTTGCGGGAAGGATTTTGAATAATTTCGATATTTTCCTTTGAATTAAATATTAAAAGTTATAAATATTCACCCCTATCGTGAACAGTTTTCTCTCAAAATATTTTCCCTTTTCTCACAAATTGCAATCGTAAATAATTTTTCCCCTGAAATGTGTTCCTTTTCTTGATTCCCTTTATCGTGAATTACGAGTTGAGCAACAAAAGTTGAAACGTGTGAAACGGAACTTTCCGCTGGGAACAAACGTTCCCATGAAGTTCCCGATAGCAAATTTCCCTTCATGAGGAACAAATATTTCACATTTTATTCACGATGATTCTGAAAAAAAAACTAATATTGTTAGTATCAAAGCTCAAAACGGGGAGAAACAGAGTGATTATCGCGGATACTCCGTGATTCGGAGTTTTATTCGGAATAGCAGTGCAATATCCCACCAAACAGAATGTTTCGACATGTTCTGAATTGTCGTAACGAATTCATTAAGATAATTCACAAGTTTTTCTGAAATCAGGGGCTTTCGAATTCGCATCTACGAGTAATTAGCATTAACGAAATCGTTAAGACATTTCGGTAGTTTGTCTGAACAAATTTCTTTCGGATACAATTTTTTTAATATTTTCTACGATTAATAATCTAAATTTTTAGGGGCAAGTGTCAACAAGAATATTGAACATTTTACACTTTACTCGTACAACTATTAAAATGGCAAAATTATTGATTTTATATTTTCTTAAGCGACAATTTACGCATGTAAAATATATTTGAATATTATAAATAAATTCAGTGAAGTGCGACTTTGACCTGCGCACGAAGGGTTCCGTATGGACGCGAGATATGTAATTCAATACGAACTTTAGCCTATATGTATAAAATATAGTTTTCGCATTTTTTTTTTCGTTTTTGGGTTTTTTTTCGGTATTAAGCGTTTTTTTAATTTTGGGGTTTTTTGCGTTTATTGGCGCTTTTTTAGTTTTTGCTCTTTTTTCTCGTTTTGACAATTGTTTTTTGTTTTTGACTTTTTTTATATTGAGTTAAAATACATTAATCTGGCAGCGCTGAATGCATTCGGATTTTTTCATGAATGTCTATTTTATCAATTTCTTTTTGTTCACTCTTCGTTCATGAATAAAAATCTATTACACATGTGAATGAAGCAAAATGGAAGAGAAAATTTAATAGAGTAAAAAATATACGCGTGGATGAATTCAAGTTTTGTTTGTGTGAACTTAAACACATCCACTTGTACATGTGTACAAATATGTATGTTTTTATAATGTACATGCATAAAGCGTTGCCGTTGTGACAATAAAGTATCACTGTTGACCCCTTTTCGTGCTAATGACACTTTTTGTGACCTTTTTTTAATTTATCACTTTGTATCATTGTAACAAATTGTATGTCTTAGGGCAATCATATGCTTAAAAATTGGACGAAACACAGTCAAGCATATCAGGTATTTGGAAACAGAGCTGTTTGTCCAGTTGGCGATACTCGGTGTCGATCATTTTACTGTTTTGGTCGATTCAAAAACCAATAAATGGTGAAAATATTGCAAAAAGTCTGACACCCAAATCCCTGAATCCAAATACAAATTATTTCTGGGAGTGTCACAATTAAAAATATATGTATTTTAACTTAATTTCATCTGTTTATAAATAAGATTTAAATATGATTTTTCATTAGTTGCGAACCGTATACAGGCGGTCTTCACTATTCTTTACCTGGCGTTCGTTCCTAATGTTTTTTCACCTGTAAGAAATTAACGGTTGTTTTGACCATATTCACTTTAAAATAAATTATTAGCTTCATCCGATAATTTTTACAATCCGTTAATCAATTTGATTTTAGTCTAATGTATTTAATTAATTGTAAAAATTCGTGTTTGTTTTTTAATTGAAATAAACGTTACTTTTTTTGTTCACAAAAGACTTGAACCTATTTTACTTTAAAATACCCTTTTTATGATACTTTTTCGAAATTTTCAACGGCAACCCTTCATGCATACATACTTATGTACACATCTTGTTAAGCGCGCCCTCGTTATGTATACATACATGAACTCTTCACGAATGAAAATGAAGTAGGTATAAAATGTCTGCTCACTATTCGTGAGGTTTCTTTCTTTTTTGTTTCGTTTCTTCTCATTTAGTGTTTGACCTTCTGAGCGAATATAACGAAATTGCTTATCAAAATGAATTATTATGAAATAATAGAAATTGAAAATAAAGCACAGTGCAATCAGTGTGGAAGAAAATTAAGTACATCTAATAAAAATAACCTTATACGGCATTATAAACTAGTGCATAATCAAGAAATTATTCTCACCAAAAAAAGGCACAGAACACCAGCATACATTGAGTTTGAAAAAAAGTTAAACGAATCGAAAAAAAGAGTTCTTCATGGGAATTATAGTTACAATACAAGTTCTTACAACAGAGAATATGTGTATCCACAATCACCCGAAATTGAAGATCAATTTACAAAGCAATCGAGCACATCCGATACAAGCATCATAGATAAAAATGATTTCCTTAAATGCTGCTTGGGCTTAGTGGCGGTAACAAATGCTCCACTTGAAATATTCGATGATGATGAATTTTTTAAAAATTTAATTTCTCCATATGAAGAAAAATTCAATACAAATTTAAATTCACAATGTATTGTAAAACTATTGGAGTCATCGAGTAGCAATATAAAAGACATTATAAAGATTAATGTAAAAAATCGAATGATCTCATTGAAAATTGAAGTTGCAACGCGAATAAATCGCAGTATACTTCTTTTAAATATTCAATATATAAATAATTCAAGGATTTGCAACAGTACACTGGGTGAGTGAGTACTTTAAAGAATATTTTCCTATCTTTCTTTTCAGATTTTAGTGGCAGAATAATATACGTACTATGTAGTTGCAGCTTCGTAATAATAGTAAACTAACTCGTAAATTATTCACCTAAGCTTCCGTTAGTCAGCTGTTTAGGAAATTGAAAATAACAAAAATTAAACATTTTATAAACCCTCGAATTTTTCCAGAAAAGATGTGATATCTTCTAAGCGGCTGAACCGATTTTCTAAGAACATTCTCGATAAAGTCACCTTTCAAACAGAAAAACTAAAACAAAATCGGTCCAGCCGTTTGGTATGTACGTGGACTCGTACAGACACACAGACACACCCTACAAACTTATAAAACACATTTTTTTTGGTCGGGGTTAATAACTCTTAAAGCAGTTCTGAATGTCTCGCACCATTGTAATTAGTTCTTCAGTGCGAGCACTAACATTGTGTCTTCACGTAGCAATTTAATTGCTGAGAACAAGCAATAACGCCGGCAGGATAAGAGACTAAACACAATGTTTGCGGTGCGGTGCGGTGCGAGTTCTCGTTGCGGGAGAAAAAAAACATAATACAACGGAAAACGGCGACAGAGATACTTGTCATTGTTTTTTTTTAAATTTTTATTAATTTTTTTGTGCATAAATTTTTATAATTAAAAACAAAAAATTATTAACATTTTATACATTCGCAGATATATTTGATATATTTTTTAAACTTAATGTTGTGAGCCAATTATTCAAAAACTGTGGCAAGGTCAGCAAGAGAAAGAGTGTCAAAAATTGAGCGAATATGAAAGTCCGCAATGCAAATAAAATAGATTAATCAGAAATAATTCATAGTTAGGCTTAAGTTCAGTAATTTCAATTCTTATTGAATGAAATATTTTTATTAATTAATGTGAGTTTCTAAAGAAGAGAAGAAAAATTAAACTTAGACTTTAAGCTGGGGGAAATACCGATACTTTTCTGTGCAGCCACGCACTTCATCAGCACCCTAGTCTATCTACTTGGGTAGAGATTCTTATTAACATCAGCTATTTAACTTAAATGTACAATGAAACGGAATATGAGAAACGATTGTTGTGTATACAATTGATTTACCTTTGGTAAATACATTTATAAGTATCACTATTAATTTTCTGTTTTTTCCATTTTTTCATTTTTCTATTTAGGTTAGCACGAAATTATATTACTCTACCTCAGTATGTTTAACTATTCTTACTTATCTTTTTACGATCATCACATTAATTATTTTTACTTATTCGATGTACCATCGGTACATGCATGTGAGTATTATTGTAGTGGTCTATGTTACTTGTTGTTGCATTCTACAGTTTTATTTTAGTTATTCCAGCCTTATTTCTGATTAAAATTCACTACAGTTCAATCAAAAAAATCTAAAAATTTCTCAAATAAAATAGATTTTAATTTTATTCCGTCCCGCACTGCGGATTTTTACTTCAAAATCGTATGGAAAACCGCACCGCAATAAATAATCGTTACATTGTGTTCAGACTCTAATTTAATTTTTTAATTTTTTTGCTTCTAACTTAAAGCCAGATACTCTGTTCACAATTTCGTGCGAAATGCTGTCAAACTACATATAACAGTATTTAGTATGAAATATTTGCGAAATAAATTCGCAAAAGTAGTACTCTGTTCTTGTTGTGAAAAACATGTAAAATCATGTCTTTCCATGCAAAATTAGTCTAGCATCATTTTAGTTTAGCTGCGAAAAAACATGAGCAGTGCTTTTTTCGCTCGGAATTTTAACAATGTTGCATACTTTTAAGCAAAAAAAGCAAGAAATTTATAAAAATAAACCGCGAGTTGGGCTACATTTAGTGCATGTCAAATTTTTCACGCGAAATAATCAAGATTTATCACAACTTCGAACAGAGTACCAGGCTTAAGGCGGCAACACGTATGGCCATTTTTTGCCCCAGAAATTGTACAAGTAAAGCGTTTATTTACTTTTTCATATCTGGGAGAGTAATTTTGTAAATTGCTGCCTTACACCCCTTTTCCACACGCAAAGATTACTTTGCAAAGTCTTAATTTAGCTGGGAGAAAGACAGAAAGAGGCTGTACTACTACCTCTATTTTACACACAGCTGCAAAGTAAATGCAACACAACTGTTATGAAAACAACTACGAGTACATATTATTATATTTTGCTCGAGTTCACGGTTTTGCAACAATAA
This sequence comes from Tachina fera, assembly GCA_905220375.1. Lineage (NCBI taxonomy): Eukaryota > Metazoa > Arthropoda > Insecta > Diptera > Tachinidae > Tachina > Tachina fera. Next base: position 188,234,967 of record LR999963.1, read on the forward strand.
ATAAAAAATTTGACATATGTAAGTGACAACGGATTGCTCGAGCTATTAGCAACCCATTGCGCATTGTATTGTTCGTTTTTCGTGTTCCCGCACTTTTGTAAATTTTTTGTGTTATCGAGAGAAATTTTAGTTTGCTCTCATTTTACCGAATTTTGCCCAAAAAGTATGGGATCAAACCTAATATTAATGCAATAAAAAAAACTTTTCTTATAGACAGATTTTGTAAACAATTTTGGGCTTTATTTTGTAAAACTTAACGTTTAGCGTTGATAAATTTTGTGTGTATTTATAACCGACTTCAAAAAAAAAGGAAAAAGTTAACAATTACCTCTTTTAGACACGGAAAGTTTACTTTGCAAAGTCCTAATTCAGCTAGGAGAAAGACAGCTGAATTAAGACTTTCAAAAGTACACTTTGCGTGTCTAAAATGGGTAAATTCGTTTTTTTTTGGGTGTCACTTCATAACTTGGTACATTTTATATTTATATTTATTACTTTATTATTAAGAATTACAAAATAACCGAGCTCATAGAGCCATATATGGTTAATAATTCAACTCAAAAAAGAAAACATTAAAAGAAAAGTATCTCTATATGTATATATGTAAATATAAAGTAACAATAGATTTTGAAAACAAAATAATATATACATTAGGTAAATATGAAGAAAAATAACATTTAGTATATTATTTCAAAATACAAATATAAAAAAGACATGTAAATGTCAGAATGTATGCAATAAATATCTTATATCTCAGTCAGTTAGACAAAAATAAATTAAATTTCAGCCAATCAATGCCAAAAAGGTATTATTTGAAGGGCAATAAAATGTTAGAAAGTAAAATTAAATTATAGATAAAGCGAATCAATGCCATCCTAAAGTGAAATGCAAAAGCATTAATACATATAAAATCAAAACTAGTTTACCAGGAGAAATTCAATTATCTTGCTTCTATAAACAAAATAGGATAAATTAAAAGTCTTTAAAGGCTTCGGTAATACATTAAAAATATGAGCCACCCTAACGTGAAAAGATCTCTCCAAGATAGAAGTTAATCTTGGTATAAGAATCTGACAATTACGAGTTGATCGACCAAATACAAAAAAAGACAGCAAAAACAAGATATTTCCATTTTTAAATATTTTATAAAAGAACAGCAAGACTCTTGCTTTTACAAAGTTACGAAAAGTACACCCCAAAAACCTAGTAACATACTCAGATATATGACATCGCATATTAAGAGAGTATAGATAACGCATAGCCCTGTTAAAAAGCACAACAAGCCTCCTGATTCCAACTCCGTAAGTACCACTATACACTTCAAGTCCATAAAGAAAAATTGGCATAACCATAGTGTGGATAAGCATTGATTTTATGTGCAACGGAAGAGCGAGATTGATACTATTATAAAAATTCTTTTTTCTCTGAGACAGCTTCCCATTGGTCCCATTGTAAAAAAGTGGGCGGAGACACGCCCACAATTTTTTATTTAATTTTATAATAATCTACTTATTTGATTGCATAAAAAGCACCTTTGGTTCTTGTAATTGGAAAATTTGAAAGTTGAAAAAATGGACGGGGTTACGCCCATTAAAATTTACTATAATATTTCAAGCGGGTCTACTTTACCGATTTTTACGAAACTTACCACACACCTTAAGCTCTAAAATAGGCACAATCAATCTTTTAAAAAAATGGGAAGTCACGCCCATTTAAATTTAATATTTTATTTTAAGTGGTTCTACTTTACCGATTTTTACAAGACTTAACACGCACCCTGAGCTCTGAAAAACACACAATCTTGCATTTAAAAAGTGGATGGAGTCACGTCCATTAAAACTAAATTTTTTTTGTTTCTAAATGTCTAAAATTTGTATGAAAAATAACGAAAATTGGTTTTTTCTATACAAATTTCAACCGAAAAACACAAATTAAAAATATTTTTGATTTATTCACCCTTATATGGAATAAAAGACGAAGACGTGAAATATTTCCCGTGTACAAAAAAATGGTGAATAAAATTGGAAAATAGTATACTGACACAACAACAACGCAAACATTGGCGATCACAATTTTAGGGAAAGGGGACAGATTTTACGTGAACTTTTATTCCCGATAAGGGTGATTACAAAAAGGTTTATAATAAGAAATACATATCCCATCAAAAATAGTTTCGTTATATGTTTTAGGAATGATACAATTGGAGAGAAACCAGAAGAGCTCGTACTTAAGGGATCAAGTCTTAAAATGCCTTGAAACATACGAGATCGAATTGAGACAAATTTATTCAACTACGATAGATAATGGACCAAGTGTCAACAAATTTAAACAAATTCTAGAGCAATTACAAATCGAGGAACTTGAAGAAATGCATGCACATGAAGAAAATGATGAAACGATTGATGAAATTAATGATAACATACAAAAATCTTTGGCGTCAATGTTTCCAGTCGTAATATGTACTTCCCACTCTATCCATCTTGCGGCATATGATGTCATAAAATCTCTTCAAAATCCAATAGACAATTGCATAAAAGCTGTCAAAGAAATACGAGAATTGATATGCACTAATGGTGTAGATGAAGAACTGCCAGTGTCTGGTAACATAAAACAATGGAATTCGGTATTCGAAATGCTTGCATCTTTACTAAACATAGAAAGTTTTATAAAATCTCAACTTCTTGACAAAATAACCAGCCCCATAAATTGGCATTTTGTTAATGAATTTGTAACATCATTTACGCCCTTAGCCAAATGGACCAAACTGTTGCAAAAAGAACAGTATGTTTTGGGCGATTTCTACAGAGATTGGCTAAACTGTGAAATAGAATTGGAAGAGATCTCTAGCCCTACGGCAACAAAGCTGCATGCAGCTATGCAGAACAGAAAGCAAAAACTTTTAGAAAATGATGCCTTTGTTGCTGCACTTTATTTAGATCCGCGTTTTAATTTTAGAAATTCCCCCCTTATTTCTAAACAGCAGGAATCCAAAGCATTAGTGAGTTTAATATCTCTAAATACGAATATGTTTATTATGTTTATGTTTCGCAATATTTTTTATAGCAACACTTGGTTAAAACCTTTGATACCTTGAGAGAACTGGATAACTTCAGGGATATATCGCAGCAAGGCGATTTTATGTCAGAGTCTTCAAATGATGAACAAAAATTTAAAATTGAATTACCTACTACTTCCAATTCAGCTTATGCTAAACTCGAACAGCGCATTATGAGCTTTGCCGTCAATGCATCCAAAGGTTCTGACGCAAAACTAACGTTCAAAGAAAAGCTGATAAATATGACCAATACAAAAATGGTTTCATTTGATACTGATATTGTTGAATATTTCAATTCAGCCTCCCTAGACGCAGATGTATTGAGGGTGATAAATGTTGCACTTGCTGTGCCAGCATATCAAGTTTCTTCGGAAGGGGCTTTCAGTGCACTTGCAACAAGCATAACACAATCGGGAAATAACATAAATAATAATACCTTAAACGATTTATTAATAACGAAATTCAATTTTCCTGAAATAAAACCTCGTAGTATAAGTCTAGATTATTTTATTAAAGAAGATGACGTTAGCTTAGATTCACTGGTTACCTAGAAGATAAAAAATATGTTATCGAAAACATTTTTCTATTTTTTTTCCTTCAACTTTCTGAATATTTAATAAAACATTCCTGTATGATTATTTTAGTTTGATTTCAAGAAATTAATGTGAGTGAGTGTTTGAGTTCTTTATTTATAAGATATTCAGGCTTATCATGAATTCCACATGTGAAAATTTTCGAATCAAATTTTTCGTTCACAAATTGTCAAAATATTTCGCAATCTTATGAAGTTTTTTGACACCAATTGTTCACACTTTCGGAAATTTCCATGTGAAATTTTATGGATGATAAGCCTGATTAATTAAAGGTAAAAAATATTAACCATTAAAAAAATAATATTAAAATTTTAATCATTATAGTAACTCGACTACAATTAAATTTTTTTAAACTTTTTCTTTTATGTTTAATGAAATTGTCATCAAAAGGTATTTAAAAAAATGGCAGTTATGTGTTGAATACATTATTAACTACATTTTATCTGTATAAACTAACTTTTTATCGCTAATTATCTACGTACTAATAATATAATGCACTGAGTTTAAAAAATAATAATAATATATTTTGTTAAAAACATTAACGCATTTCATTCAATTAATTTACAGACTTACAAAGAACTAGTTTCACAAAAGCCAATTTTCGTTAGGCAACTTTTTAGTTCATGGGCGAGAGAGGAAAATATGATGGCTTCGCTCTTCATTATATTCTCCTTTCTCTCTCACTCTTCCATAAACTCAAAAGTTGCTCAACTTAAATTGCCGTGTGTGAACCCAGTGTTAAGAATAATCAGGGCGCTCATAGAATCTAAAAAGGTTTTGACTTTTCCCGTAATTGCAAAAAAATAATCACGGTCTAATCTGTAATTCGAGATTAAAGAAAATGTTTTCGAATGCAAATGTGATTTATATACAATTAAGAAATCAATTTAAATTCGTTTCGAATTGCCGCGTTGGATCTTTTCTTGATACCGTCTTATTTCAGGAATATTAACGAGGTATGACCTCTTTTAAGACACGCAACATTTATTTATACCCCTTTTAGACACGGAAAGTTTTCTTTGCAAAGTCTTAATTCTGCTGTGTACTTTCTCTTTCCGTCTGTCACCCAGCTGAATTAAGACTTTGCAAAGTAAACTTTGCGTGTCTAAAAGGGGTATTTTCAATGCCGCCTTGTAAATTTTTTTTTACCCATGAAAAGACGTCGTAGGTAAAATCAAAGATATGCATTGGGTTTATTTATTCCTGAACAATTTCTATAAAGTTCCCGAAAAGAAGATCATGCATGTTTCTCCTAAATCGATCCAGTCGATATCATTAGGCCTTGGTTCGGCAGGTCTACTCTGTAATTCTAAACGACTAAAAATGGTTTCTCATTGGAATATTATGAAGAGGCCAAAAACTTCCTAATTTTTACAAGTACAGGAAGTAGGTCAAGATCCATTCCTAGTTTTTTATGGTCTGCAGCACAAATTGATTACATACATATGTATGGTATAAGCGATAGTTAGCTGAGCTTAACGATTACCCACTGGGGGCGAAGACCAAAAACGTCATAGGGCAAACAACAAAATCAGGCCCAAAACATTTTTACGACTCAAGGGATGATTTTATGTCTAAATGTATACAGAGAGCTACCGGCTGCACATTAGGCAATTAATGTGCCGGAATAAAATAATGATTTAGATATTGCACTTACCTGTTGCATTTATTTCTTGCACAAAATACAGTTGCTTCAAGGTATGTATGGATGTGTGTAAAAGGAAATTTGCTTAGCATTTATGTTTATGTATGTATGGATCAGAGTAGCAAGCCGTACCGGCGTGGCTGGCGGCTAGCCAGTCAGCCAATTTTTTTCGACAAGCCGAGCCGCCGCCGAACCAGTCGGCTTATCGGCGGCTTAGTACTAGCCGTTATTTTGTCTTTTATTTTTTATACTTTTTCAAATTTCGTATTTAATATGATAGCGAGCGTTCCACAAAGATAGTTATTTTTGCTTCCACATAAAAAGAAAATGTTTATGTGAACGGTAACGAAGCTGCGACAACACTTACGTTCTCTTTTGGAGTCCCTTCTTAAATATATTCACGTTTACATAGACTTTTTTGTTTAAGCGACTTTTTGATAATTAATTGTTCAAAGCTTTTTGTTTGTTGATCCGTAGCAGTGTTCCAATAAAGTAATGAATTTTTAATTCAATCGGAAAGCTTAAATAAAATTTATTTAGAAGGCAATCATGAATAAAATTCCTCGAGAAATTTTTCCCGGGGAAAAATTCCAACTAATAGCAAGTAATAGGGAAAAAAATTCTAATATGAAAAATGAGAAATTTCTCGCGAAATTTTATTTATAATTGCCCTGATAGTCTAGAATATCTTTCTATGGTTTAACAAATAATTTACGAAGCTATTTTTTAGGACATCAGTTACTGCAATATTCAAACTATTGAAAAATAAATAATGTTGCAACATGGTGATTCAATAATTTACGTATTTTTCTAAAAACAGACTGGGTTAAAACTTTTTTTCAAATGCTTAAAGCAAACAGGCGTTAAGTCGTACAGCCGCCGCCGCCGAAAATATTTGTCTTTCAGCCGCCGCCGAAATTTTTTGCCCGGCTTGCTACTCTGGTATGGATGTGTCTACATATAAAAAACATTTTTTTCTTTTAACGAATTCAGGTAGTAAATCAACCCACTGTTATAATGCACAATTTCTTTTATGCTTTCACAATTCCTTTTAATTTTATTTAAAAAAAGTTAACAATAATTCACTTCACAAAAGAAATCATATTTTATTTCACATTTTATTTAAAGAAACACACAAAACAAGTACTGCACTTTATAACCAGCGTTGCCAACTTAGCGCGTTTTAACTATGCCAAATGCGCTTTTTTCATTTTACCGCGTTTAATATACATATATTTACATCAGTGATGAAAAATGTAGCACAATTGGACAATTTGTATCAGTTTTTGGATGTTTGATGGGAATGTGGTACCTTCTAAGCTATTTTGGCCCCTTCAGCTCAAAATTCAACTAACGCTACATCCACACAGTCAATAAATCGCTGTCAATTTCATCACACATACGTTTAAACGTCAAATTAATACAAAAACACTAATCCACACCAAGCTGTGTGCACGTATACATTCACACCGTTATGAAAATTACAAAAATTGTTCACTTAAAAATGTTTCCCATTGTGTATGTGGTGCCAAATTGTGCGAAAGAAAAACGCTTAATAGAAACTGTTCCATAGAGAAATTAATGTCGGTGATTTGTCGTTTCTTTTCAGATTTCCTGTTTAATATATCCTCGGGTGGTGACTGGTTTGCAGCACAGTATATTAAGAATACATTATTTCTGCAGCAAACCAGTAACCAACCACCCGACGACATGTAGCGGCTAACAGAAATTTAATTGAAATAAGACAATCATCCGTGACCTATATTTTACTTCATATAAAATTGCGCTCGTCCATTATATTTGTGAGTGTATCAGCACGGTACATAACAGAGATCAACAATGAATCGTGTTTTTAATTTATAAATAAGTCGAAATAAATATCAATGCAACGTTGACATTCATATTCATACCACACTCACACTTACAAAGCACCTCAGTTTGTTTTCTAATTTCAGGAAAGTACTTATACTACTCACATTTATTTTACTAATTTAGCTCATGCATGCATTAAATGTTTATTTAAAAGTTTAGTCATTAATCAGCTTGCAAGTAGTATACAATAGTAATAAATAGGGTTGTTTTTCAATTCCAGCAAAAAAAAACAAGGAACAGAGAAACAAACACGCAACCTCATAATGAGAACTGTAATGTTCGTATGTGAAGTTCGTATTGTGAGTCGTACTTTTTATTTTGCATCGTCCATAGGCATTGAGTTAAGGAGAGTCGAAATCAACAACGTCATAAAGGTTGCTTAGTATGAGTTCGATGCTCACTTAAAACTTTCGAGTGAATATGTTTCATAGACAACATTGCAATAAATATGAGTGCGCCATGCGTACAAAAAATTATAAATCATATTTAACTCTATTCACTTTTTCACTACTCATTTCTATTCTCTGATACATAATGGTTCCCTTGGGTCCTTATAAGGAGCATAGGGCCTCAGGACGGTATTGATACAATTTAAAAGCTTTTGAAAATATGCTTCAAGGTGTTGTTTTATTATTTTTCTTTAATTTGGTAACTCAATAGGAACTGATCAGAGATCCCATTCGAGTGGCTCATAGCCGCCGCCGATCTTATTTGCATTGATAAAGCCGCCGCCTATGCATGCGGCTGACGTCGGCTTGTTTTCGTCAGCAGTGCATCCACAACTAGATGCCTAAACCGAATTTTAGAAATTAACCGTTTTGTTTCTTTAACTTGCTATACATACTTACATATCGGTGGCCTCAAGTGGAAAGCCTCAACTCGTATTTTATACGAAATTGAGTTTTTCAGTGATTTAAATACATTTCACACAAATACACCTCATCACAAAAATTTACAAGGGGAAAAAAATAACGCTTTCACTCGCAGTTGTACAAAAAAAAAGTTACATTGTGAATAACTATTACAGTTTATATTATGTATGTTTTAACCTTCTTCTGCAAGTTACCAGTATTTGAGTTAGGGCCTTTCTACTTGAGACCAACGATATGTATGTATGTATGTATGCATGTTTACACAGCACAAAAAAATTGTAACAATTCCCAATAAAAAACACTAGTTTTTTTTGATGTTTAAATAAAAATGGCGGCCCATCCTAATGTATTTTTATCTCCTGATTAGGATGGCATCATTGGGTTTTTCCTATCAGCTCTAGTTTTAAGGATATAGTAACATTTGGCATTGGCATAATTTACACCAATTTTTGTATTATTCGTTTAATAATTCACGAATGGCCCTTCGTGAAGTTTTCGAGACAAGAAAAATCGAACAGTTAAATTGCTTGTCCTGTTTTACACAGGCTGATTCATATAAAACCTGAAATAAGCTTACAAGAAACACGAGCAAGGAACTAAATTTTTTTTGTTACTCATCCTGTTTTTCACAGAATAATAAAAAACTTTTCGTCTGATAAAGTTCCCACCAAAGTTACAGAGCATAGCACAGATATTTTATTTATCGTACAATGTTATATTACTTACATTTTTTGTATTGCTATTAAAAAAAGTGTTTAATAAACTTGTTTCCTTGTTTCCTTGTGATTTAGTAATTTTATTTATTTATACATACATATGTTATATGTACACATTTGTAAATGTATTAGAGAAGTAAGCAGGAATTTAATTTTTTTAGTTTGATAAATGAGTACATAAATGCATTTTTTATGATAAATTTAAATACCAATTTGAATTAGATTTCAACTGACATTTTTCAATACGTTCTTTATGTTAAATAGGAAATAACGAAAATTAATAAAGTGATCATTGATGGGAAATATGAATTTTGATTTTACATGGGTCTACCCATGCCACGGCCCATTGGTGCTCCAGCCATTGGAGCATCTTGAGCCCTGGGGCTTTTAATGGTTTCATCAACTGAGAGGATCATGCAGGCAGCTTCGGCGGCAGCAGTCAAGGCATTAATTTTTATAATTGAAGGTTCCCATACACATTCATGGAAGTTATCAGCAATGTCTTCTTTAGTGATGTCCACACCGTACCATTGGCCACCTGTAAGATAATTAATAAATGAAATTTTTAATACTCATGCAGTTGTTATTCATAGCTAAAACGTAGAAAAATGCCCTTGAAAGGAATGGCAGAAAACAATAGTATGTTTGTTGTGTCCCTGGACTGTCTGAAAATTGGCATGATACTGTGAATTTTTGCCAGGAATTTGTAAACAAAAATTTAACCCAATAAACTAGAGATGGGAAAACTCGCCAAGCGTAAGTGAGTATTCATGAATAGAAATTTTAAGTGATTGCTTCGTGACTGAAGAGTTGCGAAATGCCATTTGAACTTGAAATACAAATGGACGGAATGAAAAAATCTCATGGCCAAATAGATAAATTATTTCGTTAGTTTGAAATTAGTGGCTTTTACGGACATATTTTTTTGCAAGATTTAGTTTTCGTGATTGTAATAATTTTAATTTTAATTAGTCTAAAGAACTTAAGCAAGATTTTAATGAAAAGTTATTCGCTATTCCATCTCTTACATGCATAAATAAAATTAATATGAGATTTTTGTTTACTTTGTTTAAAAAAAAATACAACAACAATTTTTGTGTAGCTTTCAGTAAACAAATAAATTTTTTGATATGAAAATATTAAAATTAAAAAAAAAATATACCATACATTGGGTCTGTTCATTTACTTTGCCAGCAGAAACTAGCAACGAGAGAGTAAGGCAGAAACTTACAAAATTACTCTCCCAAATATGAAAAAGTAAATGAACACTTTACTTGTAAAAATTTGCAAGAACATTTTATTCATATCAGCAACCATGGATGGAAATCATGATACCATTGTACTTTTTCTGACGTATTTTTTTTTGATAATATTTTAAATTGCACTTTTTTTTAAGAAATTGATATTTAATATGAAATTATTTACACAGTTTTATGTATTTTTACTGTTTTTATTCCATTAACAAATACAAAAATGCCACTTTCCATCTCTGACCAGATATGAGAAACAAATAAAATTATTTGGCATTAAAATTTAATTTATGTGGCTTAATGAAAGAAAAACAATAAATTAAGCAAACATGCTTTCTTTTTTCATTCGTATACATGTTTTTTTAACAAAGAAATGCAAATTTTTTTCAGTTTTCCTTTTTCAAATATTTTTTAAATAATTTATTTGATAACAAAACACACAACAAGTGGTTGAATAATTCTTGCAAGTAAAAATTTTACTAGTAATAATTTGAAGGAATTTTTTTGTCTCCCAATTTTTATCTCTCTCTTGACGCTCTCTCCTTGCAACCTTTTTTGAGTTAATGAACACTTTCCAGTGAAATTTTTTTTACAAATTCGTAACAATTTTTAATAAATGAACAAACCTATTCATACATACAGAAATAAAATTAATGGCATTATTTCGAAAGTGATAAGATAGACCAAATTATCATATAATGACGCGTTCGCTTATTTATTTCAAAACAAGTCAAAATCAGCCACAAAATACACACACATAAGTATGTGTATGTATTTATGAGTGTATGCGTATGAAAATGTTTTCGATTTTATTTTTGATAGACATGAAGAAATAAACACAATAATAAGTAAACAAAAAAAAAACAATTCGTTCGTTCGTAAGAAGTAAATAATAATTAAAAATTTTATGAAATGAACTTTAGCAAGACTGTTTGTCTACGTGACAAAATATTTTTGCTTGGATCTTAAAAAAAATCAAGATCAATATTTTTTATATTATACATACACCCAGCTAGCATTTTGTATCATAATCCAATCTTTTCTGAATCAGCTTGACGGGAAAAATAACCGCATATGAGATAATTTTTCGATCATATATGATACTCCCGTTGTAAGAAAATGGTACCCTACAGATGAATCATACCAAAGAATCATTTATGATACGATTTGCTGATTAATTTTTGAAAAATTTTCTGGTAGTATTTAATCATTAAATCACATTTTTGCTGTTTCATTTTCATTGCATTTTGTTCCTCTGTTTTCAAGAAATCAATATTTAATCATATTGATGAATCATAAATGAATCCCTTTTCCACCAGCCAACTTATAAATCAGATTTAAATCATCAAAACTGATCCGAGGAGAATCATATAAGAGATTTCTCCAAAAATTATCAGCCAAATGCTAGCTGGGCATATGTATATATAAATATATATATTTTTTATAAATATATTAATTAGGGAAGTAACGATACGCCATTTTGACGATCAGCAGCTCTAAAAAAATTTAAGAAGTATCGCCGAAATCGATATATCGGTAAATCTGAAATATCGCCGATACATCGGAATCGGTATTCGTTACATTCCTAGTATTAATATAGCTTTGCTTAAAATCGATAAAAGCATTAAGTAGAAAATTTTGTCTCTCACGAGGTTCATTATAAAGATATCAACAAAAAAATTTTGACCTGAAACTCCAATAAAAATTTGTAGCAATCGCCAAATTATATATAAAAAAAAAGCATTTTTATAAAATATTGTTTGCATTCGTTAAGGTACCCACCCCTTACATTTGCAATATTATGGTGCAATAATAGATATTGTGCAATAAAATTGATTGTGTTGATATTATATTGGTGTATGCAGCATATATTGTATAAAATTAAGTCTTTTGATTTATATTGCGCTAGAAGAAATATTTTGTAATGTGTTGACAACATTGTGCAATAATTATTTCTAGGTACATATGTACATCTCTTAAAGGTTATTTTTCTATTTTTTAAATTACTTAATTAAAAATTATTTAATTTGTTTAGGATCCAATCAATTTTAAAATATCTTAAATAAACATGTGTGTGTGTGTGTAGCTTTTGTTTACTTTACATATCGTTACCTTAATATAGAAAGGTCCCAACTTATTATTTTTTTTTTGAAATCGAATTTTTTGTATATTTTGATAGAACATCTAATTTATTGAAAAATGCAAAAATCTCGAACAGGTAACGATATGTACACATGTATGTCTGTATATTGTAAGAATAATTGCGCCATATATTTTTTTTAAATATTGTGCAATTTATTGAACAGTGTGTAGCAAAACGACAATAATAATAGCAATAAAGCACTCAATAATCTTGCATAGTCTATGGGTACTAGGGTGATCGACTCGATTTTTTTAACCGGTTTTAAAAACCGATTTTTTCACAATGCGGTTGTCGGTTTTTTTAAATTTAATTTAATTTTTTAGAATTAAAAAACCTCAGTTGAACACTTCTCTTAGATTTTGCAATAAAATTAGTTTTCACTATATTAAAACTTAGACGAACGTTTTCTGTTGATTTTTCCAATTATTTTTTTTCAGTGTAAAAGTTCTAGGCGGTTTTTGGGTATGGCAACACTTACATGAATTTAAAACGATTTTATGAGGTGATAGCACAGGCGAATCAAATACAATGATTGGAATGTCACACACGAGACTAATTTTTATGCCGGCACAATTTTTGTTCTTTGTAGAACACACGAGACTAATTCCTCTATTTTTTATGTTTGACCTTTAATTTTTATATTATTCTATAGAATTTACATAAACTTTAAACTCAAAACTTTTGTATACTAATTTTTTTCAAATATTCGAAAACAGGTTTCTGAAAAATATCGAATAATCGATCACCCTAATGGGTACCTTTGGTACAGTTGTCTTTATTTTACAACAAATTTTTTTTAATTTTCAAATTAATTTTTTTTTTAAGAAAACGCTAATACGTTAAGTGTTTTTTTTTTTTTGAACAATGGGTCTTAACGAAGTTGGCGTTTTTCGACTTGCCCCACGACAGTTTGATCCTGTACATATGTACGTACAACATTCTTACTTTGTTTTTATACATTAATGAATAAATATTCTTTTGAACTTTTCTAACGAAGTCTTTACAAACATACGAGTAATTTTACCGTATTCTCTAAACATCGTCTTGCTGAACAACAAACAATACCCAGTAAATTAAGAAGAAACTTTTATGTCAATGATGACAATAAAGAAAATGTAGGAAACCAACCCAACCCACTTTTATGGAACATGGCTACGAACATTGATTGTCTTTACCGTAAATAACAGTTTCTTTTAGCATCAAAAGCAAAACAATCTAACAAAATGTATTTTTTTTAATACTCGTATCAACTTTGATCAGCACAACAACAATCATTATTTTATTGTAAGTTGCATGTTACATGGCCTCCACTTAAATACAAATGTATACAATATTCATAGATAAAGAATAAAAAAATAAAGAACAACAAAAACGTTACTATGGAAATCAACAATAAAGTAACGATAATTTATGAAGTTTTTGTTGCAAACAAGCAAGCATCGTGGGTGCCGTGACATGCTTTTCTCTTAAAAGACTAAAATGAAAATGAGATGTTTTTAACAACAAATCAAAAAAAAAAATTTCATATATGGAAAAGAAAAATACGAGTAATTTCAAACATAGCGGAAATTTCATTTTAAATACAAATTTAATTCTATCTAAACTTACCTTGAGCATGCTTCTGTCTCAGTTTATTTAAAATGTTTGTGGCATCAAAGCCGGCATTATCGCAAAGTTGACGAGGTATGACTTCCAAACCTTTCGCAATAGCAGCAATCAGCAATTGTTCCTTACCCGCAATGGTGCGAGAATAATCTCTTAGAATTTTGGATAATTCCATTTCGATGGCCCCGCCACCTGAAAAAAAATCAATTAAAATTTATCCTTTAACGATATACAAGACACTTATTGCATTTGATAATTTTTTTTGTTTTTGAATAATTTTACAAACTTAACCAAAAAAAAAAGAAGAAGAACAGTGTACATGGCGTACGATTATTTCGACTTCGACTATGACACCTTATAGTACTATATGAAAGAAAAACTCTTGAATTATTCTTTTATCTATTACAAAAACGCCGTAGTCGAAGTCGAAACAGAGTATTATTAAATAAAAAAAAAATATTTTTGCTAATAAATCGATTAAAAAAAAATATAAAACAAAACTAAAGCTCAATTTAAGTATTTATTTCAAACAAAAATATTTTTTATAGACAATTATTTTTAATTTTACACCAAAGGAACCCTATTGTTTTCGCTACGCTGTCCGTCTGTCCGTCACACGGTATTTCCTCAGGAACCGTAAGAGCTACGGACAGAGTATGTAGAACCTTGGCCGCTACAACAACAAATACATGATAATTAAAAATTAAAGGGTGTTCCAAAACGAGCAACGCAAAATGTTAAAATCCCACTTTAATATAAATACAATTGTATGTACATACATATCGTTAACTTAATACGAAAAGGCCCCAACTCATGTTTTTCATAGTTTACAGGAGGAAAAAACTTAATAAAAATAGATGAAATATTGATACAAAATTTTTTTAAACGCAATTTTTATTAAAAACACTTTAAAAATTTAGTCTTATATTAGTTTTATTATTTTTTTTTAATTTAGTTTAGTAATATGGTCTATCGAAATATGTAAAAATATCGATTTTGAAAAATTATGAGTTGGGGCCTTTTCGTATTAAGTTAACGATATAAATTGACACTTGAAATTTGTAAAATTAGTATTTTTTTAATACAAAAATTTAAAAAATTTAAATTAAAGGGTGTTATATCAGTTAATGTAATTTTGGCAACTTGCTGTATCTTGAAATTTTCAAAAATAGTAAAACTAAAAAATCCCAAAATTATAAAATCGCCAAACCGAAACAAAATCGCCAAAAATTAAAAAAAATCGCCAAAACGAAAAAAAATCGCCAAAATTAAAAAAAAATTCTAACACTTAAATAAATCGCCTAATTCGAAACAATTGGCAAAATGAAAAAAAAAATTCCAAAACTGAAAAAATCGCTAAATCACGAAAAAGGCACCAAATCTAAAAAAAAATTTCATATGAAAAAAAAAATTGCCAAAAGGAAAAAATCGTCATAACGAGAAAAAAAGTGTCAAAAATAAAAAACCGCTTAAATGAAAAAAATCGACAAAATGAAAAAAAACGCCAAAAACCGAAAAATCGACAAAACTTAAAAAAAATCGCCAAAATTAAAAAAAAAGAGTCAAAATAAAAAATCGCCCAAATTAAAAAAATCTCCAAAATCAAAATAAAACGAGAAAAAAGTGCCAAAAAACACCAAAATTTAAAAAAATCGCCAAAACCAAAAAAAAGCGCCAAAACTATATTTTATACATATAGGCTAAAGTTCGTATTGAATTACATATCTATTGTCCGTACGGAACCCTTCGTGCGGGGGTTAAAGTCTCACTTCACTGAATTTATTTCTGTTTGAAAGGTGACTTGATCGAGAGGGTTCTTAAGAAAATCGGTCCAGCCGTTTAGAAGATATTGCATCTTCTCTAGATATATTTGAGGGTTTTTAATTTAAATTTTTAATTTTTGTTATTATACATACATATGTATGTATGTGTGTATTAATTTGACTTAAAATTTGTATGTAAAAACAAACACAATAAAAAAATTTTATGTGAAATAATTGGGTGATGATTTTATTAGCTAAGTGAGAAAATATTTTAATATTTTGAATACTCTTTATATTAATATTTATTTATGTATGTATATTTATAATTAAAACAACTAATTGAATGCCGAGGTCTAATTACAATTTAACTAATAACTTTGAAGTAAATCTGCTTATTTATGAATACATATCGCTGCTCATTTGCTTGAATAATGTTATAACTGAAAAACTCTATTAGTGTTTATTAAACTTTTAAAGTTACTCAGGAATAATTTCTTAAGCGGGCTTGAGTTTATTCTTATGAAATCAAATATTTTTATTAATTAATGTGATTTTGTAAAAACGAAAAGAAAAATGAAACGAGAGGAAATGCTGAAATTTTTCTGTACAGCCAGGCACTTCATCTACTTGGGCAGATATTGTTTTGTTAACGTCAGCTATTTAACATAGATGAAATGGAATATGAGAATTCGTTGCGTATGCATACTATATGTTTGATTTACATTCAGACTTACTATAAATAAAATTTTTCAAGGAAATTTCCGAACGTGTCAAAAACCTTCATACGATTGCGAAATATTTTGACAATGTATGCAGAAAATTATTCACAAAGACTTTTAATCTTTTTATTTTTATTGGAATTAATATGTGAATTGAATTAAAAGGAGATAATGTTGACAAATAAATTTTTGTTTTGCAAAAAAAAAAACTGTGTTTCATTCAAAAAGTCACGGACTTATTGATCCAACCTCGTACATATGTATTCCCTTATTCCAGTTGTCGTCATCGACGACACTTTAACACAATACCAAAGGATTGGGGCTTTTTTTACTCGATCTCGAGAACAATTTTACGTAACTGGCAATCATTTCCGTTCCCTAAGGTCTAGAAAATAGCATAAACCTGCCAACAGGAGTCAGTTGTTTTCGACAACGGATACACGAGCACCCATTTTTTGGTGTTGTGTTAAAGTGACGTCGATGTCGACAATTGGAATAAGGGTGATTATTTTGTTATAATGATTAGAGCTCTAAGAAATTATTAAAAAACTAAAAATGAAATATTCAAAAACTTCCACAGCCTGTGCTACGATGTTACCAGCATACGTTCGATCGACAACTTGTATTGCAAACAGCAATAACATTACAACATTTGTTGTTGTTTTCAATATACTCGTAAGTATTCGGTCGAACGTTTGCTGGTGACATCGTCGGACAGGCCGTTAAATATGAATACATATTTAAGAAAAAAATCATGAAATAAAATGTATTTTTTTTTCTAGGTGAACTGTTCTATACGGCCCTGTTCTATGAACCGAATACCAGTAAATTTCTCGTTTTAAAAAAATTAATAATGGTCCTGCAGAAAAAAAATTTTCTTTCAGATTGATATTTGGGAATCTATATGATAGAAAAATTTCATAAAATCTAAAAAAATATTTCTATTGTCAGAGGTAGTTTTATAAAATCGTGCGCTTTCAAATCGATCGGTTTACAGAATAGGGCCGATTATGTGTTTAATTACGGTGGCTTAGCCAGTTCGTCTGTCGTGCATGAAACAAATTATTTTTCTATATTTAAATACAAATTGTTTTAAAATAAATAAAAAAATACCATTTATATTGTTTTGTATCTATTGTCTAGTGAAAAAAAAACAAGAAACGCTAGAAAACAAATCCATGTTCGTTAGTTATGCACATATTTATTGTATCTCTTGAGTCATTTGTGGGGCAATAAAATTTTATTTTCTTAATTTATTTTTGGGTCAGCATCAAAATGATTAGTCGCTGAGAGAAAAAAATACAACATTAATTTTTTTTTTGTAGTTGTTGTAGTTGATGAGATGTCTCAAGCAGCGATGTGAGAAATGCTGTCTTGTCATTTCAAGTCAAACTAAACTTAAACTATTTTCTATATTTGTATAATTTTCGTACAATGAAAAATTAATAAAAAAATAAAAAAAAATAAATATTAAATTTAAATGAAATTGCTTTTTTTATTTGCAGTGCACTTAAGATTAATTAAACCGTAAGGTAAACACTGTAGTGTGAACTTAAAAAAAAAAGAAAAAAGTTTTATTAATCATTTCTACCAGTAATTGATTTTCATACTCGTACGACAACACAATGAAAGGAAATCTAAACAAGTATTGTTGTTTGTTTGTTTTAAAAACACTACACCGTCTGCATTATAAAATATTGTTAAAAAGTCTTAGCGAATTGCATTTACAGAGATACTCAAACTACAGTTGCAGGGGGTTGAAATATTTAAACATTTTAGGGCCGGTTTATAAATATCGACAACGTTCGATGCGACAGTTAAACGATTTTAAATTAGCGCCGAAAAAAATTTGTATATGCGTATTAAAAAAAAAGAGCTGGAAGAGTTGTTTACGAGGGGTATTGATGAACAAAGGGAAGAACTTCTTTGATGACTGTACTTCATTTGCTGGGCCTGCGAACAGTGTAGTGTTTCATAAGGCCGTTGAACAAAATGCAGACAATGCCCATCTTTTCAAACGTACTCGACAATTATTAAGCACACCGCAAACAAGCAATACGCTCATCAGTTTAAGGGGGGGGGGGGGAGGTTGGTCTAGTATGTAATTCGAAAGCACAGAAAATTCATTTGAATATATAAGTTAATTACAAAGAAAATTCTTTCGAATTCGTATGTTAATTACATGAAAATTCGAAAGCATTTTCTTTCGTTTCGATTAAGCAAACATAATGCGAATTTGGGAACCTCTGAACTGCATTAAACGATCGCTTGTAAACAACAAAACTTAATGTACTCGTACCTACTCTGCTAGCCGTACATTGCAAGTAGACATACAGACAGACAGACAGACAGTGTGTGTTGTGTGCTCACTCACTACCAAACTAGTGTAGTATATGGCGAATGCAATGCTTTTTATGTTGAATAGGGAAGGGTTCAATAAACTTGTCATGGATACACTTAAGACGCAGTGCAAGTTTATTTTGTTTTTTATTATTTTCTGGCACAAATGTAAAAAGAATTAAATAAAATATAATATTGAGAAACTTATGTAGTTGATT
This sequence comes from Tachina fera, assembly GCA_905220375.1. Lineage (NCBI taxonomy): Eukaryota > Metazoa > Arthropoda > Insecta > Diptera > Tachinidae > Tachina > Tachina fera. The sequence continues at coordinate 188,253,758 of LR999963.1, forward strand.
TAGAAACTAAATTTTAGATTTTATTTTCTATACATACATACATACATACATACTATACATATCTACTCGTACAATACTTACGTACACATCATTCTTTTGCTCAAACAACGTTATAACTCAAAAAAAAAACCACTTCGCCAAAATATATCTTTAAAGTTTTCAATTTACACACCACTTAATGGTAAAAGAAAATTTTATTTTGCTTTAAAAAGCTGAGTAAACAAAATATTTTGTATGAAATTATTATACAATATGGAGAACGGTATGAGAATTAATTCTGTATCATTAACTTAAAAATTCCATCTTTTGAGTTATCATGTTATTTGAGTAAATGGGCGATATATACTCGTATACATAAGTGTACATACACTGAGGATCACTTAAATAAGGAAATTAATTTTAATTTAATAAATTTTAAACGAATATTTTTTTAAGGAAAAAATTTTAATATCAATGAACCAAAACCAGTTGGATACAACTTTTACCCCCCCCCCCCCCCCCCCACCCTCACGACTAGCAATAAATATCTCGGCAATAAAGCAATAACGTCGGCAGAACAGTGAGACAAAATTCCTGATTGCTTTACTTATGTTAAGGCTATGGGAAATCGTAGCCATAATATGTGCAGAACAAAAATATAATTCACTTGTAAATATCTGGTTAATCTAACGATTTCTTATGTTCATAAACTTATAACAATACAAAGTCACCCTTATTCCAATTGTCGACATCGACGTCACTTTGACACAACACCAAAAAAATTGGTGCTCGTGTATCTGTTGTCCAAAACATCTGACTCCTGTTGGCAGGTTTATGCTAGTTTCTAGACCTTAGGGAACGAAAATAGATTGCCAGCAGAGTAGCAAGCCGACCGAAATATTTCGGCGGCGGCTGAACGGCTTAACGCCGATTTGCTTAAGCATTTGAAAAAAATTTTTAACCCAGTCTGTTTTTAGAAAAATACATGAATTATTGAATCCATACGTTGTAACATTATTCATTTTCGAATAGTTTGAATATTGCAGTAATTGATGTCCTAAATGCCAAGCAAAATAACTTCTTAAATTATTTGTTAAGCCAAAGAAACATTTTAGACTATCAGGGCAATTATGAAAAAATTTTTGCGAGAAATTTCTCCCTTTTCAAATTGGAATTTTTTGTTTTCCCTATTATTAGTTGGAATCGTTCCCCGCGATAAATTTCTCGCGGAATTTTATTCATAATCGTAATCTATATAAATTTGATTTAAGCTTTTCGATTGAATTAAAATTAATAACTTTATTGGAACACTGCTACGGATCAACAAACAAAAATCTTTGATCAATTAATTATCAAAAAGTCGCCTGACTGCAAAAAAGTCTATGTAAACGTGCATGTATTTAAGAAGGGACTTCAAAAGAGCAAGTAAGTGTTGTCGCAGCTACGTTAGCGTTCACATAAACATTTTCTTTTTGTGGGGAAGGAAATAACTATCTTTCCGGGACGCTCGCTATCATATTAAATACGAAATTTGAAAAGTAAAAAAAATAAAAGACTAAATATCGGCTGAGTACTAAGCCGCTGATAAGCGAAGTGGTTCGGCGGCGTGTTACGTCTTGCTACTCTGATTGCCAGTTACGCAAAATTATTCTCGAGATCGAGTAAACAAGCCCAAATTCTTTAGTATTGTGTTTAAGTGACGTAGATGACGACAACTGGAATAAGGGTGATTATTTCACTACACACGTTTTTAAGAGATTATTTCCCTATTTTAATATATACATATACATGCATATGTATATTTTCCAAATTTCACTAATATTACCTAAATGTCAAATGCAATACAGAAAAGTCAAACATAAATTAGTACTGAGTTTTACGTTTCATGTTCGCAATAATTGTCAACGAAAATGCGTTGACAATTATTGCAACATATATTACAGGTACCTGCAATGAGCTGTCTCCAATAGCAATAAGATAATTTTGACCACTGCTCCAATATATGTCGACATATTTATTGCTAGTTGAGACGTAGGGTTAAGAAAGGAAAAAATATTCTTGCAACGAAGACAAAGCAGGACAGACAGAATTGTGGTTGTGAGGTGGCATGTGCTACTATCGATTTTGTATTTGAAAATTAAGTAAATTCCGTTTAGAAACTGTAATATTCACAATGTAACTTTTTTTTGCACAACTGCTTGTAAAAGCGTTATTTTTTAACACTATTGCAATAAATTTTTGTGACGCTGTGTATTTGTGTGAAATTTATTGGAATCATTGAAAAATTAAATTTCGTAATATTTCCGAGTTAGGGCGTTTCTACATGATATCATCAATATTTAATACCAGGGATCGCAAATAACGATTATTTTCCAAATTTAAACTGAAAAAATCACACTAATAGAGAAGTCCTACGTGCAAAAGGAATATACCAAGGTACTCCATGTTACATGGACTATTTATAGATGCAATGATTTTTATTTATTCCTCACAAAATAACAGTTACTTTCTGATTTTTATTATTATGCTCAAAAAATTTTAATTTTTAAAATTAATAAACTTTAAAAAAGTAAATTTAATTTAACATATAATAATTTTTTTACAGACTCTGGCGATAAATTCAATTTTAAAACGGGTAATATTAATTTTAACGCAAAAATTACACTTTCTAAATTTTAAAAATTAAGCAAAAAAATAAAAATCAAAAGGTAACTGTTATTTTGTGAGGAATAAATAAAAATCAAGAAATAGCGATTAAAAAGTAATTTTTAAAATAAAAATTATAACCGTTACATTCCCTGTTTAGTACTATAAGACATTTGGCCTATATAAATATGTATGTAATCGAATATTTTACTTATTTTTACAAAATATTTTTTCGGTTTTTGGGAATTTTTCTAGTTTTGGTGTTTTTTTATTTTCAGCCTTTTTTTCGTTTTGGCGATTTTTCCGTTTTTTTGCAATCAATTTTACTCAGTGATGCCAACTTTTTTGACTCTAAAAGCACACCAAATGCACCAAGTTGACATCGCTAATTTTTCTTATAACGATTTTTTATTTTGGCGTTTTTTTCGGTTTTGACGATTTTTCGTTTTCGCGATATTTTTTATTGGTTGGATTTTTTAGTTTTAGCGTTTTGAAAATTTCAAGAGTTTTTTTCTCTTATGGTCGCCAATATACAGTAAAGTTGTCAAAAGTACATAGAAAAATTTACATTATTCGATAGAATACCCTTTAACTTAGATTTTTTTTTGAATTTCAGTGTTAATTGGTGTACTCTGCCTAAAAATACACTACGAGGAACTTTACAAATTTCAAGTGGTTATATATAATTATCTTTATATTACATTAGGATTTCAATACCCTCTAATTTTTAACTGTTCATCATATTCAAATTCTGTAAATTCCGGAGCTCTTACCGTTCTCGAGAAAACACCCTGTGACGGACAGACGTAGCGAAACGCCTTTGATGCCCGGAACCCCAAAAAAATGGCACCAGAAGGCGCATTTCCACAACTTAAAAACTTATTCCCATGCAAATTTATATCAGGCGATCTCAATTCAGCAGCTGATGGATAATCAGCTGTTAATTTGGCTGGTGTCAAATTAAAACAAAACGTTTGGAAATTCAGCAAGCAGAATATGCAGAGTTGCAAACGAGACCACCTGGTATCAATTCGCCTTGCTTATTTATACCCATACCGTACATATAACAACACGACAATGCTACAATCCACACTGCCAGAGCTGTCAATCAGTGAATTCGTGAGCAAAACCGACAAAATGTAGCAGTGTCTTTCTTCACATGCTCAAACACTAAAAAAAAGATTTACTAAAGTTCATAAATATTGAAATGTATGCAGGGGTACCTACCTACATAAACATATGTATGTACATACATATATGCATACATATACATTCATGTACGTAAATACAAGCCGTACCACATCAGATATAAGAAATATAAATATACATACATACATATGTATGCAGGTATAAATGCACATAAACAAGAAAAAATAAATTAAAAAAAAACACTGAATATTTCAATTTTATATTAGACAGTAGAATGAATAATAAAAAAAAAGAAACATAGAAGACGAAATGATACTAATTGCATTGTTTCTAGATGGTTGGCTATGAGAAACAGTGTTCAGTAAAAAAAATGTATAATGGAACTCAATGTCATATTCATGGAAATAATATAAAAGTCAACAAACTTTATTCAAACGCATACTTAATTATCTGTATTTAAATACAGATACTATATAGTCATATGGATGTGGAACGTTCAGACGCGGCGAAAATTTGGCCAAATGAGGGTACACAGTTCTAACATTAGGGGCTGTTCACATACTTCTTAAGTCACGCTCGAAGGGGAGGCGGGCTAGGGATTTGTTACGGTTTAGAAAATGTATACCGAAAATTTTGTATAAAGCGTTACTTAGAAGGGTGAAGGGGGGGAGGGGTATAAAAACTCCGAAAGTAGCGTTACTTAATGTCTGAATGCCCCCTTAGTACTTTACATTAAATAGGATTTTATGTGGCTATATAAAATGCATTAAAATTAATTTAAAAAAGTTAAAAAAAATTTAATTGAAATTGATTTAAAAAATTCAAAAATAATTTGTGATATGTCCTTAAATAATGTCGCTATATATGTTTGTACGTTTCTTATCTTAAAAAAGAAAAATTGTTGACCTTTTTATACAAAATACAATAAAACGTGTGTCATTGATAATGTTTAATTTAATTAATTGGCTTTGAAAAACTGTCATAAAAAAATAATAAATAAAAAGTTAAAGGCCCTGTCCCACGATGCCGACGGAAAACGTTCGATCGACAACATTTATATATATATATATATTCCTTTGATTATAAAATTTACATTAATTTTGTAAATTACATAAAAAGTTCACGAAGAACATAGCTCGTCATCGACAACATGTGTACAGGCTTTATTATTATTTGTTTGTTTGTTAAAAGTAATTGTTTTAGTTCTGCTGTGAACAAAAACAAAACTTTAGTTTGTTTGCATTCGTCAAGCAAATTTATATTTTTCGTAGGCAGAGGGCACAATAATATCAATAATAAATTCAGTAAAGTGCGACTTTGAACCGCGCACGAAGGGTTCCGTACGGACACGAGATTTAATACGAACTTTAGTCTATACAAAATATAGTACGTATTAACATTTTTTCGTTTTCGGGGTTTCTTCGGTTTTAATGGTTTTTTTAGTTTTGGCGTTTTTTGCGTTTATTGGCACTTTTTTTGGTTTTTGACGTTTTTTAATTTTGGCGATTTTTTTTATTTTGGCGATTTTTCTAATTTTGAAATTTTTTTTCATATAGGCGTTTTTTTTTTGGTTTTTGACGATTTTTTCGGTTTTTGGCGTTTTTTTTTAATTTTTGAAATTTTTTTTAGTTTTGACATTTTTTTCTCGTTTTGGCGATTTTTTCGGCTTTTGCTTTTTTTTTAATTTTGGCAATTTTTTTTCGTTGTGGCAATTTTTTTTTATTCAGGCAATTTTTTATTTGTGTCGATTTTTTCAGTTTTTGGCAATTTTTTTTCATTTTGGCGACTTTTTTCATTTATGCGCTTTTTTGGATTTGACATTTTTTTCTCATTTTGGCGATTATTTTCGGTCTTACGCGTTTTTTTTCAATTTGGCGATTTTTTTTCATATGAACAATTATTTTGGTTTTGGCGCCTTTTTCGGGGTTTGGGGATTTTTTTCGGTTTTTGGCGCTTTATTTTTAATTTTGACGATTTTTTTCATTTGAGTGACTTTTTCCAATTTGGCGATTTATTTTAGTGTTAGATTTTTTTTTAATTTTTGGCGATTTTTTTTGGTTTGGCGATTTTATAATCTTCGGATTTTTTAGTTTTACCGTTTTTGAAAATTTCAAGAGTTTATCTCTTACGGTTTCCAAAATGTCAAAATTACATATTAAAAATTGCATTTAAATTTTTTAAAATTTTAGTGTTAATTGTTGCAGTCTATATAAAAATACACTACTTTTAGAAATTTCCAGTGTCAATATACATTTGTACATACAATTGTATGTATGTTACATGTGATTTTAAAATTTTTCGTTGCTCGTTTTGGAATACCCTTTAATTTTTAATTCTCATGTATTTGTTGTTGTAGGGGCCAGCAAATTTCAGGTCCGTAGCTCTTACGGTTCCTGAGAAAATACCGTGTGACGGACAGACGGACAGCGTAGCGAAAACAATAGGGTCCTTTTTTCACTTTTGGTGTACGGAACCCTAAAAATTACATGCCTGTCGGCGACCCGAATATTTTGGTTCACAGAAAACAGACACTATTAAAAATTACAGCTGCTATTTCCAGTTGCCGTCAGCAGCAAAGTTTTTGGCAACAGAAGTTCAGTTGATAATTTAATTAAAATTTTGTTACATTTATGTATTTCATTAAATATTTGTTACGTCTGATTTTATACCTCTGCAGCCTTTAATATTTACTGTTTGTTTGCATTTCAATAAAAATTTTATTTGAAAATTATAATATTGTCATTGGTGTTCTTGATAAAAGCAATGACTTGAAGTTGATTAAATAAATGAAATGGTGGCGTTGAAGGCAAAACAAATGAAATTTTATTAAAAAAAATACAAATGCATACAACCCTACATGTATGTATGTATGTATGTACATCCATACATACACACCCATATGCATGCATGCATGCACAACCGTTATGAACTCAAACAAGATTATTTTTTTCTACCTTTTAATAATAATAATAAAATAAAAAATAAAAAAAAAACATTTTTTATATCCCTTTGCTTTTTTTGTTTCTATCGCTTTCATTGTTTAATTGTGATTTATTAAAGTACTTTTCAAACACGTCACGTTTCTATGTGGCTTTTCTAGAATTTAAGAAAAGAACACACATACACACACACTGCAAATTGAATACATACAAACAATTACAACATAAAGTGTTCTAAGAAAAGGGTGGCAATTTTTCTATACCTGTATTTTAAAAAACCAGTTTATATAAATTCATTTACGAATGTTTGAATAGTTTTATATGACTGATTTTACTTTAGTTTACTTTAGTGTTACTTGTTTGTTTTTTTTTCTTTTATTCTAAAAAAGTCTCGTTAGCTTCATTTGGTTTTCACTATAAGTAGTTTTAGTTTGTGCACATTCTTCCTTCCTTGTCATGGGGAGCATAATACTCAATGAACGTTTAGTGAGAGTATTGATGCTGACACCATTGATATTTAAACCCCCTTACGTTGGACTTTGAAAAAGGTCTTTAATGTACGGAATTTTTGGAAAAAGCCCTTCTTACTTTACAGGGGGGCGCTAATAAATCAATATAATTGAAGGGTCTGTCTCCCAATGGGGGTTTCGAACTTGTGACCGCTATTCAGTTCATTTCCACTTAGGAAAACGTGCAAATCAGGCCTGTCAGAATAGGGATTTCTCGCAAATGCGGCGATTTTCCAATTATGGCGTCTACATTTGTATGACAGTTAAAAATTAAAGGGTGTTATAAAGAGAGCAACAAAAAATTTTGAAATCCTAATGTTATTCACAAACAACTATATGTAAAGGGTGTCCAAACAACAACGCAAAATATAAATTTGGCGCCATTCGAAGTGTCATTGTTTGACATTTAAACAATTGTTATTGTTTGCTATTAGAAGGTACGAGGTCAGTAAAAATGGAGCGCTACACGAATAAACAACGCATTCTCATTGTGAAATTGTTTTGCGGCTACAAAATTCGCAAATTCCGATCAATTTGGGGTCACAATAATGATCCAAAAGAGTCAACTGTAAAGAGATTAATTGATAAATTTGCCGAAACTGGGTCTGTTAGTGATGTAAAGACAACAACGCCCCTTCGACCAGGTCGATCGACCGAAAATGTCGCAGGTGTATGGCCGACTTCCTAAACGCACGTTGCAATTCATAATTTAATGAAATGCGTGTGCAATGCTAAGCATGTATTAAGAACAAACTTGCTTTGCGGAGGCTTTTTTTGCATTTTATCGGCATTTAGGAACGTCGCTATGCAACTCATACATATGTATGTTTGCCTACAAAATAAAAATGATGCGCGATTTTGACAACTGATACTCATTAAAATGAGTTGCCAAACGATTAGGAATATTGGACATTGCCAGAAAGTTAACATATGCGTTTACGAAGTGTATGCATTGTAAATATGAATTGAAACTTGCGTTGCAATGTGATGATGTCGCTCAAACTTCATCTACCTCAATTCGACACCGAGCTCAGCAAATTGAAATGATAACCAGTATTTTGTGCCTAGAATTGAAGAAATGCATGTGGAGGGCATGTGGTTTCAAAAAGACGGCGCCACATCTCATACAGCCAGAGAAACAATTCAATTGCTGCATCAGTCATTTAAATCTTGCGTTCTTGTTGGGACACCCAAAAAAATCAAAATTAAAGGGTATTCTATCAGTTAATGTAATTTTGACAAGTTACTGTATCTTGGAAACAATTAGAGGCTAACTTTTGAAATTTACAAAACAAGCAAAAAAAAATCCAAAATTAAAAAATTCTCAAATCGAAAAAAAGTCGCTAAAACTAAAATAGATCGTGAAAAACCAAAAAAGAAACGCCGCAAACTCAAAAAGCGACAAAAACCAAAATAATATATTTAAAGCGAAAAAAGCGCAAAAACGAAAAAAAAATCGCCAGAACTAAAAAAATCACTAAAACTAAACTAAATCGCTAAAATCTAAAAAAAAAATTGCCAGAAACGAAAAAAACACCAAAAAAACCTCCAAATTCAAAAAACGACTAAAACCGAATCGAAAAAAAGCCCCAGAACTATAAAAAAGCACTAAAATTAACTAAATCGCTAAAATCTGAAAAAAAATTGCCAGAAACGAAATATCGCCAAAACTAAAAAAATCGCTAAAGCCACAAAAAGGATTACCGGTTACTTAAATTAAAAATTTTACATCAGGTAAGCTATACGATTATATAGACTAAAGTTCGTATAGTATTACGCTTTAAGCTTGAAATTAACGGAAAGGAAGTGCCAGGAAGGTAAATATTTTTTTGTAATTTACTTATAGAAAAATATAAGGAATATTGCAAGTATTTGTATTTCTTGCACGAATTCAAGGAATATTATATAAATGTTCCCTTGGCCATCAACCTATTCAACACAATACTATTTACTTATTACAAGGACAACTGTTTTGCTGTCAGTTCCTTTCAAAGATTGCATATTGTGGGCAACGTGACTCATTACATGCACTTTTGCAATTTATTATGTACATATTTATTTACGTAAAATACGTCGGTAATACGTCAATACAAAACACAGATTATACAAAAAAAAAAAACACTGTATTACTTGTATAACACGTTCTCTACTTTGTTAATAATTTAATAGTAATAATCCCAGCCAGCAAAATCTTCTAACATTCATAAGATGTGTGAGAGAAACGTGGCACAGTGAGTGGTGTGAAATAAAAAAGTGGTAATAAGCATAGAACTTCTGAATGAACTGAATGGCTGAAAGTTGAAATTATTATAGAAGAGGAATCCAAGTTTTTAGTATCATATCTCGAAAAATAATTCCACTGAATTAATTGAAATTGTATGATGAGCAATTTTTTTTTTTAAATTTTTTACTTAACAATTTTCAGTTGACAATCTGTCATAACAGTGTTCTCGATAACTTTTATTTAAAATGGAGAAAGTTGCCACACATGATACTAATTTCAATTCCTTCTGCTTTGCCAGTTGAAAAGGCAACTGAAGTTCGGAAGGGATAATATTGAATATTATTTAAAAGTTCACTTTTAAACGATACTTTAAATAACACTCATACTTGTATTGGAAAAATATTTTTAATGAATTCATGAAGAACTGCTGAATGTTGAGGTTTAGTTTCCGGTGAAATATATTCGATTCGAAATCAATGTAAGTAAAAAATTTGCATTTCAAGTAAATATATATTAAATATCACGAGGTTTTTTCTTCTTCTCAAGATAAAAAATAAATAGACAAACAAGTTAATTTTACTTAATAACATAAAAATCATATAAATATGCACATAAATCCCATTTAGCTGTAAGTGTAATTTTGCTTGGAGCATTTGAGAATTTCCTTAACAAAAAGCAGCCACAGGCAACTCAATGAAGTAGAGAAAAGTTAACATAAAAATTAATAAAGCTTAATGGCATTTTTTTACGAAAATAAACTGCCATGAACCAAGCAAAAAATAAAATAAAATAAATAAATATTAAAGTAACAGTAGCAGCGCTACAATGTTGCATATTTGCTAAATTACACAATTTAACATTTGCAACGGCAGCCAATAATTTCAGCAAACAAAAAAAAATACATAATAATTTAATAAGATAAGACAAAATAAGTAATATGGGGACAGACAAAAATAAACAGAAATAAATCTCTGAAATAGAGTTCGAAATTACAGACTACAGGATGCTGTTTGCTGCATCAGAATTGAAATGAAAATGAAGTGGCTTTGCTGTTGAAAATAGTGGACGAACAACCAAGATCTTTCTGGGAGTATTTTTCCTTCAACCGTGCGTACTATTGTATATCAAACTAACAATTAATTTATGGTTTATGTACTTTAGTAACATTAAAAATATGTAAATAAAAATAAAATGCATATGCAAACATATTGTACATACATACATACATACATATGTACATACATTTATGTATGTCAGCTCATAGATAAAAAAAATATATACATATATGTATGCATCTATGTAGATACAGTCACTCCAAAAAACTAATATCCACTTAGAGCTGCCTTTTAACATAAAGATAAACTATACTTTTAAGTTAACTGTAGTTTAAACTTAAAATTTTGTTTTTCAAATATAGATTATCTAGTTAATAATCGGGGTTTAACCGAGCAACTAAGATTTTACGGCCTGTCCCACAATGTCACCAGAAATCGTTCGATCGACAACTTGTATTGCAAACAACAATAACATTAGAAATTTTGTTTTTGTTTTTAATATAAGTATTCGATCGAACGATTTCTAGGGACATCGTGGGACAGGCCGTTAGTAATTATGAAACCAGAATAACTTGGGTAGGACAATTGTGAGAAAAATAAGAGATAAAAACACGTTCGAATAATTTTTAGGGTTCCGTACAGCAAAGGCACCGTAAGAGCTACGAACCTGAAATTTGGACAGAGTATGTAAAACTTTTGCCACTACAACAACAAATACATGAGAGTTAAAAATTAAATGGTATTCTAGACAAGTAAGGAAAAATTTTCAAACCCCGTGTAATATACATACAACTGTATGTAAATATGTATATTGACATTTGAAATTTGTAAAATTAGTGTATTTTTATACAGACTACAACAATTAACAATAAAATTTAAATTAAAGGGTTTTCTATCAGTTAATGCAATTTCGACAATTTATTGTATCTTGGAAACCGTAAGAGGCAAACTCTTGAAATTTTCAAAAATGGTAAAACTAAAAAATCCCAAAATTATAAAATCGCTTATCAAAAAAAAAAAACGCCAAAAATCGAACAAAATATAGATTCTGCACATCTGTACTGAAAACCCTTTAAAACCATATAAATCTTTTTAAAATCTGTGCAGTAGTACCAGCGTAAAAGGGATTATAAAAGACATGTTTGCCTATTAATTATAAAGATATTATTTTTTTTTTTAATAAATTTAAATAATTGTCACATCGCTTTTTAAGTGTTAACCTATTTTTTACGTAAAATATTTTCAAGAATGCAAAATCTATATTGAAAACAAGGTATGGCAACTGTTAATCCATCACTGACAAAGAGCATGGGCGGTTAAATCCCGTTTAAATGTGTTTCTTGGTTAATTCAAACGTATGTTAAACTAAGTTTAACTAATTATTTAGAAACTAGCCCTTAATATTTCAAGATGAAAACATACATTACCTAAAAAGCCTAAGCTATAAATTAAAAATATTGATGAAATTCTCTCTTTTAACATTTAAGAAGTCTACTGATGATTTGTTACAGCAACAATGAAATGCATATAGACCAAGCTGAACCACCAGCAAATAAATTTCAAATTCTAACTTTTATTTAGACTACTAAAATCACAGATGCAGCAAACACATTTTTTTAAAATTTTAACAAAGCTCTGTCCAGACGGTTATCAGATGTCTGTAAAATAATTACCAGCACAATTTTTGTTTACAATAAATTTATTTGACAACATTGTCAGTAAAAAAAATATTATCAGCTCACACGGTTGTCACGTTCAAAAATTATCAGATCTATTCCAAGGCATTGCCAGAGTAAAAGCATTTGCAGGAAATTGTCAATTATTATTATCATTATTTTGTATTAAACTAAAAAAGTGAAAATATAAATTAATTTTCACATTTTTTCTATTTGACAATAATTTGACAAATGGCAACGAAATGTGCTCACACGACTGTCAAGCTATGTACAGATGATTGTCATATCTTACAATATTGTCAGATCTGTCAATGTGCTGGCAATCGAAAATTGCCAGTACAATATTCCTTGTCAGTTCACACGGTTGTAAAAAATCTTACAATTTATTGCCAGACGGTTGTATGGCAATAAATTCATCTGACAAAATCGTCAGTCGAAAAATTGCCAGTTCACACGGTTGTCATATGCACAAATTGTCAGATCTGATGTTATGCGTTGCCAGACTCAAAGCATTTGTTAGAAATTGTTAAATATCAATCGTTTGTGTTTGAATTAAATGTAAAAAGTGAAAGTATAAATTATTATGGACCATAAAGAAGCAATTGTAATGATTTTGTGTGCATATATTTTACTATACATGTTTTATTTAAAATCAAGCGTGTGCAGTGTTGCCCATAGAAATAATTCTCTTACAATGACGCCATTGTCAGATGCATAAACTTCGCACATCTGACAATATTAAAATGTCTGACAAATATCTGGCAATAATTTTACAGTGTGTTCACACGATTGTAAGTTATCTGACAATTTGTTGTCAGCTGCTACTCTTGCAATGGACTGTCAATGCCTTTTCTGGCAACGAGGTCTGACATAATTTGTCAGTTCACACGGTTGTAAGAAATTTTGAGCACATTTTACTGGCAATATTGTAAGATCTGACAACCGTCTGTACATAGCTTCAGATGTGATACTACCAACTACTAAGAAATTTTACTTTTTATACTTAAAATTAATACGAGTATTTAAAACTAAAGAAAATTTTTTTCGTGCCAAATTGTAATTTAACTATGCAGGGGTGTCTGCTTAATTTTGCAAGTCACTGTAAGTAAATACTGGAAAAAAGTGGCTCAATTATACAGCAAATGTAGCAAAGATGTTGACGGTGATATTGTATGTACTCGTAAGTTGCTGTTTTTTAGTATTTCATTTACTTATTTATGCATTTATTTTTTTTGCGATGGTGTGTGGGGAAAGTAGGTTGGTTCCTTAGAGTGTACAATAAATTAAAAAAAAAAAAACAAAACTATGTATGTGAAAATATAAAGCGAAAAAAAATAAATACATACAATTCATTTTGTTATTATCACTAAAGGAAAAATACTAAGCGCTGCAAAAAATAAATATTGTTCAATGTATTTATAACGAATGTGAAGAAAATCTTGTCAGAGTGAATGAAAACTTGCTTATGATTAAATTACTGACAGAAATATACAAAATTTTACAGTTAATTAGACTCTGCTCTTTTATTACAAAAGATTTCGTTCCTTTTTAGCTCTGCTTTAGATTGTAAATTAAACACTTTTGCCATTTGCATGGAGTGCAACGAGATTAGAAAAACAATTAAATATATATTCACATTTAAAATGCAAGTATGTAGTTTATTAAAAGCTTTGATAATAAATTTGAAACTACATATTTTATTATTAATAAATGTGTGCATAGAAACGCTGCAGCGTGGCGGGGGTCACTTGTTCAAAGTGCAATAAACGCTAAAATTTATAAATAATATCGAGTATTTGCACTGCACTGAATAATGTGTTGTATTCTTTATTTTGTTATCAATTGTAATAACAAGAGTCATAGAGCATAACAAGAGTCATACATACATATCGTTAACTTAATACGAAAAGGTCCTAACTCATGTTTTCCATAGTTTACAGCAGGAGGAAAAATCAAAATAAAAAAAGATGCAATATTGATACAAAATTTTTTTAAACGCCATTTTTATTAAAACAATTTATAAATTTAGTGTTGTATTAGTTTTATTAATTTTTTTTTTAATTTAGTTTAGTAATGGTCTATCGAAATATGTAAAAATATCGATTTTGAAAAATGATGAGTTGGGGCCTTTTCGTATTAAGTCAACGATATATACATTTATGCAGTTATGAAGAATTTATGTTTGTGTTTGGTTAAAGCTTATTTAGATGCATTTCGTTGCTGCTTAGGCAACTGTACCTGGATTCTGTAACTTTTTGCGAACCGAAAATCGTAATATTTATCGACATATTTATTAGCTTGCGGTAAGGATAGATAATGTGATTCCGTAACTTATTTTTTACGATAGTTAGTCTCCAGCTTTATATTTCTTACTCACCATTTAATTCAATATTATGTGGTATTTCTGTATATAGAGAATGTGAAAATAAGCGTAAAGCACAAAGAATAATAAAGAAAAACTCAATGAATTTGATATTGTGACTTAATTTGTTTTTTATGCAACCGACAGCGAATATCGTCAAAATATGTTACTGAATATATTTATTATAGCGATACTATTATCGTAATAGAAGTTACTGAATCCAGGTACTGATCAGTAGTGCGATTCACTAACTTTTTTTTAACGATAAACGTATTGTTAAAATAATTATAACGAAAATTAATCGAATTTGCTATTCATTACCCACAACTCAAAAAAAAAATATTATTTCTAAAATATTTACTAAAACTTTTTTATGCAGAATAAACTGATGATCAAGGAGTTAAATTTAAAAAAAAAATTTGCGTTCGATTAAATCCTCGTCTCTATTTTTTTTTTGTGGGCGTTACTTCATAACTCGGTATATTTTAGACCTATTGTAAAAATTCTTTTCTTGTCTGAGAGCGTATAGCTCTCCCATTGTAAAAAAGTGGGCGGATACACGCCCACAATTTTTAATATTTAATTTAATGATATTCTACTTCTTTGATTGCTGGGAACCTATAAAACACCTTTGGTTCTTGTAATTACAAAATTTTAAAAGTTAAAAAAATGGGCGGGGTTACGCCCATTAAAATTTATTATAATATTTCACGCGATTCTACTTAACCGATTTTTGTGAAACTTACCACACACCTTGAGCTCTAAAATGGACACAATCCTACATTTAAAAAAAATGGACGGAGTCACGCCCATTAAAATTTAACATTTTATTTTAAGTGGTTCTACTTCACCGATTTTTACAAAATTTAACACGCACCATGAGCTCTGAAAAACACACAATCTTGCATTTAAAAAAAGGGCGTAGGCCCGCCCATTACAATCTAATTTTATATTTCACGTAATTCTTCTTATCTTCTTCTATCAGATATTTGCATTGAAATCGGTTTCTTTCGGCAGAAAGAAGTATTATATTAATTAACTTTAAGCTGTAATAATGGCCGAAAATAAAAGGTTGCATTAATTTTTAAGAAAACATTATATAATTATCCATTATCCATTGTATACCTTTCTATCAAATAACTCAGTAGTGGAATAGTCAAATAAATAATATTAATAAAAACCCTCCCACTCCACAATTCAACTTGAAAAAAATTAATTGTTTAGATTTGAAATTTTACACGGAAATATCTTTTCGTTTAATTTTTGCATCTTTCGAAACTGTACTGCATGTAAAAATTGACTAAAAACATAAATATTGTGCCCATTTGGGATAATAATACAAGTACAAAATGCTCCACTACGCTATAAAAAGCAACCAATGTAAATTATTGAATTGAAATATAAAAGTTGTCTTAAACTGCTTTTTCCAGTTAAAAAAAAAGAAAAAAAAAAGAAAAGCAGATAAAAACAAACAAGACAAAATTATTGTCTTTGCTGTTGTTAAAAATTGGCACGTCGTTTCGTACTTTGAGATTTTATTTCAAATGATGATGATTGGAAAACTTGATTGTGGCACCAACCAACATTAACTCCATTTATGGTAGTCAGCCGTTAAGGACTTTGGAAATCTTTTATGTTATTTTACTGTTACAAATGAATATACGAGTGAGTGACTAAGAGAGAATGTGATAGTAAAAAGTACAATTTTGAAAGTGAATTATTTTTTTTTTTCAAATTTATAAAAACTTGATGAAAAAAGGCGAACAAGTTTTTAAATTTAACAAAAAAAATATTACACTGAGTAACAAAAAAATATTACGCCTGGGATATGTTAGTATTTTTCTACGTTAGGTATTGTCGAGTACAAAAACTATCTGCTAATGAAATTTTACAAACACCACCACAATCTTAAGTTACGCATAAAAGCCGGTTTTTCGGCCCTTATGAACCTGCAAATAAGTTGAATATTAACCGATTTTAAATTTATAAACGGATTTAGAAAGCAGAGACTTAGACCACTTGCACGATGTACATATATTTGATTTCAATTAATTTCAGATGTGCATATGTATGTGTGCATTTTTTAACAAAAAACTCCATTAGAAATTGACTGAGTTATTAAATATTTTATCTGAAAACTCTTTATTAAAAAAAAATATCTTACGCCTGTACATTTAAGCTTTCAAACAGATCAACGTATCGAGCTTTATTTACGATTTAGAGCTTTTTAGGATTCCGTAACACCAAAGGTGAAAAAAGGAACCCTATTGTTTTCGCTACGCTGTCCGCCTGTCCGTCACACGCTATTTTCTTAGGAACCGTAAGAGCTCCGGACCTGAAATTTGGACAGAGTATGTAGAACCTTGGCCACTACAACAACAAATACATGAGAATTAGAAATTAAAGGGTGTGCCCTTAATTATAAAAGTGGTCTAAGTCATATATTTCTCTGCTCGAGATAGTTAGTATATTGCATTTGAACAAATCAAAACGTGTTTTTATATTATGCAGCATTTTAATTTAGAGATGTACTAGTCCCGATTTATATACATTTATTTAATAATGTTTAAATATTTACTGAAGTTTTTCAAAGATTTATTTGATATTTTGAAGCAAAAATGCACATGACTTAGACCACTTTCATAATTAAGGGCACATATTTACTTATTTACACTAGAAAGTAGTAAAATTAATGTATTTTTATATAGACCTCAACAATCAACACTAAACTTTAAAAAAATTTTAATTAAAGGGTGGTCCATCAGTTAATGCAATTTTGAGTATGTAACTTTGACAACTTGTTATATATTGGAAACCGTAAGAGATAAACTCTTGAAATTTTCAGAAACGGCAAAACTAAAAAATCCGAAAATTATAAAATCGCCAAACCAAAAAAAAAAACTCCAAAAATTAAAAAAAATCGCCAAAATTAAAATAAAATCTCTAACACTAAAATAAGTCGCAAAATTCGAAAAAATCGTCCAAATGAAAAAAACCGCAAATATGAAAAAAAATCGCCAAAAACCGAAAAAAATCACCAAAACGCGAAAAAGGCGACAATAACAAAATAATTGTTGATATGAAAAAAATCGCCAAAATTAAAATAAATCGCCAAAATGAAAAAACGCCAAAACCGAAAAAAAAATCGCCAAAATGAGAAAAAAAGTGTATAAAACTAAAAAAAGCGCCTAAATGAAAACAAATTGCCAAAATAAAGAAACGCCAAAAACCGAAAATCGCCAAAATTAAAAAAAAATCGCCAAGCCGAAAAAAATCGCCAAAACGAGAAAAAAAGTGTCAAAACTAAAAAAAATAGAAATCGCCGAAACCAAAAAAAAACGCCCTTTTTATTTACTATAACTTTAATGGCGTTTTCTTTTCTGGAAAAAATACCATTTATCGTTCGTTTAAAGAAAAAATTTAAGCTCGCAAGGTATGATACAATAATTTCTAATAAAATGTATATTTTAGAAAATCATTTTATTGCGAATTTTCATTGAAAAGTGTAAAATTTTTTTCCAGAAAAGAAAATGACATAAGTTATACAATCGTTTTTACATAGGGGGGATGAAGTTTTGTTTTTAACTTTTTTAAAGAATTTTTTGGTTGAAACAAAATGCATTTGCAGGTGCTTAACCAACAATAAAAATGGTCCATCTCGATAAACTAGACTTAATGGCAAATAACTACATATACCACACCGTCTGCTCTATATGTATGATATAAAACATATCAATGGGGCCAATATTTATTTTTGGAAAACGAGAAATTTACTCGGATTCGGTTTACAGAATATGGCCGATAACAACGTCTAAATGCCTTCAATTTCTGCTTAAGAAACTCTTCAGTAGACACACAAAAACGTCATATCGCTTCTTTATTGCAAATGAAACATAACTAAAGAAAATAGATGATTTTTTTGACACATATCTCTGTATAAAAAGACTCTAAATATGTTACTGAGAATGACATACATAAATATATGTATAAAAAATGTCTTTTCGTTACAAAAGGTTTTGATAACGAAATTTTTTATTAATTTTTTTTCATAAACGTTTTGTAAGCCTAAATTATTTTGTATGAATATGTCAGAAGTGTACTGAAGATGTTTCTTAAGCGGCAACGAAATGCATACAGACGTTGCTTAACAACAAAAATTATTACTACATTAAATGCTGAATGTCAAATATTTCGGTCTCCTTATATAAAAATCTTTAGAAATGAAAATGTTTTTATTAATTAATGTGATTTTCTTTAAGACAAGATAAGTTAACTCGAGACTGGATTTCTGGAATTTCTTTTAGAAAGTCTATTAGAATTTTATAATAATTATATTTTTCTTTTTTGAAAAAATCAGTTAAATTTGAATACTTGAGTAATAACGGATATCTGGATCCGATATTATTATAAAAATTACATTCAAATATTATATGAGAATCAGTTTCAGTTGGGCTTCATTAAAATTAAATATATAGATTCATCTCTATATAATAAAAGTGTTTCCTTCTTTTAAAGCTACATATACACGTATTTTAAAACTTATAAATTGTAGAAACAATTGACTACTTCAAGTGGATTTAAACTTAAGAAATGTAGTACATATATTAATACCTAATTTTATATATAAAAATTAATAATATTTTATATTATTTACTTACCAGCAACAACGGAATCGTGTTTTATTGTTCGACGTACAATCATAATGGCATCGTGCAAGGAACGTTCGGTTTCTTCTAAAAATTGTTCAGCACCACCACGCAATATTAAAGTACACGTTTTAGCGTTGACGCATCCTGCAATAAATTTGTGTTTTAAAATATATAAAATATCATTCTCACATTATATATATTTTTTTAATTTCACAAACCTTGGAAAAGGTTGAAGCGTTCACTACCAATTTGACGTTCTTCGAAAAATTCGCATTTGCCCAAAACATTCGCATTAATATCATTAGCGGTTGTCATAACAGCACCGCCACAAGCCTTCATAGTGCGCTTAAGATCTTCCTCAGGCACGCGACCTGCACAGAACATATTGCGGTCAGCAAAATACTGGGTGGCTACATCACCAATAGGCAATTTGGAAAGCACAACATTCGCTCCAGATTCATGAATTTTAGCCAATTTACTGTAGAGAATTTGCCACTCTGCATCTACGACCTTTTGGTATTCTCTGACATTGTCTACACGAATTTCGGCATTATCACGTTCAGCCTTCAATTCCAATTCAATATTTAGCAAAGCGATCTTGCAGTCTTTGTAATTTTTGGGGGCCATTTCGAAACCAGCATATGAAAATGTCTTCTTAAAGGCCACGCCAGATACCAATTGTGATTCTTCTAAGGAACCACCTGCGACCTTCTTAATACCAATCATGTTTAGTGGCAGTAACTCATCCAAGATGAGCACAGCATCTACTACCATTTTTGCGAAGAAGTCTTTTTGTTGATGAATCAATTTGGAAGACATTGCTGTGGCAGCACACTTGGTCAATAAAGCTCTTTGCTGTTCCTTGGATTGCTTTTCAATACGCACAGCCATTTCGTTAATTTTGTCCATGCACAAAAGCAAAGATTTTCGAATGGCCTTAATGATGATGCGGGGATGTACGCCTTCTTCAACAAATGGTTTAACTTGTTTGAGAATCTCACCAGCCAGCAACACTACTGAGGTGGTGCCATCACCAACCTAGAAATATTTCAATTAATTTTTACTTTATATTAAAGCATGCAGAATAAAATTACCTCAGCATCTTGTGATTTGGCAATATCAACCAAAGTCTTGGCCGCAGGATGTACAATATCCAATAGTTTCATTATGGTAGCACCATCATTGGATATTGTTGCTTTACCATGCGAATCGACAATCAGTTTGTCCATGCCACGGGGACCCAGAGTGGTGCGTATAGTATCCACAATCGATTGACAGGCATTGATATTTGATATCAATTGGGGTTTGCCTTGCGATGTATCGGTACCCTCTTTCAGTAAAACAATTTGGGGTTGCTAACAATAAAAGATGATACATGTTAAGTTAGTTTTTTATGCAGTAGTGACTCATGGGCAGGCAACACAGAAACCAAACATGAGGCAGAGTAACAGACAGCTGCTGTCATCATTCATACACACAAACAGACAAATTTCTTTTTGAGGTTAAGTCGGAAACTAGCTAAAGCAAATTTTAATTGATTACAAGAGATTATATAGATTTTAACAAATACTGCTAAGTTAAAAATGTTTCCTTTCCAAAATTTTTTTTTCATAATAATGTAATTGTAGCAATAAATCGTGTTCCTTTTGATTGCACCTACACGTTTGGCAGCTGATAGATGTTGTACATGGTTGTTGTGTACCTTTACAATTTCCCAATAAATAACTTATTTTTTATTAATTTTATCACTTTTCTTACCATTTTAAACTATTATTTGATTTCTTTTCACACTTATTTATTGATAATTAAAGAAATTTTCAACAGCGGCTCTTTTCACGCGGCGTATTTGTTGAACAAAAAATGTGTGACTTCACTTTACGTTTTCTCAAAGAAAGAAGAAGAAAATAATGGGAGTAGTTGTCAAAGAATAACAGGGATGTAACTAGCTACAGTATAGCTCATAGTTATAGGGCTAAAATAATAGCATGGTCATGTTAGGGTATTCTGACTTAAAATTCACTTTTCATGCATGTCTCAAAGAAATTTATACAAAAAATATGCAATTATTTTCCAATTTATAAGCAGTGCATGCGCATGTAAATAATAGACAAACATAATTGATTCTGTTTTTGTTGCTATCATGGTGTTTTATTGCATAAGGTGGTGTCGCGATACCAGTCTGTATGACAGCAATAACAGAAACGACAACTAGTCGGTTTAGTTCATTACTTTTATAAAAATACACGATCTAATTTTTTGTTTAATAATAAAAGTAATAGAGACATGTGTTTTTTATTCAAACTTAAAGTTAATAAATTTTTACATCCAACATGAAAAGTTATAAGGACTTAAAGAAAAAATGACAAAAATCTTTGGCAACGCATTCCACATTCATAAAAACAATATTGTTCACTACTTGCTCAAGTGGTTTAAATTACTGTATATATTTAAGTAGATATAAAAGGTGAAAATATCAGTTTTATTTATATAACTTGACTTTTAGAGGTAAAACAAAGGAAGAAATAAAAGACAGTGATTATATTTAATAAAAGAAATTGTATTAATAAAAAATAAATATCAATTATTTTCATTTACAATAGTTACATTTTTGTACTTTGCTTTGATTTAGGTTCTTTGAGTAGAATATGCATTGAAATACATTATAAGAGACTTGAATAACAATGTTAATACTTTTACTTGAGAAATGTGGAACATATGAAAAAAATTGTCGATTGCCGTAAAACAGACTTTATTTACAATGTTCAAAAATTGTGGAAATGACGCAAATTTTCACCTCTATATCTCCAGATATATTCAAGATATCGGAAAACGGATAACCAATTTGGAAAGAGGACACATTATTTATATATAATCAATCAATAACTAAATTTTATTAAAAATATTCCATACATCAAAACAGAAACAAACCAACGAACTGTTAAACACTACAGGGAAACGTACATAAATACAAAGTAAACTGAACTGATAGCTTATAGAATATTTCGCGCCTAATTTGAGCACACTGCCAAATCAAGGTAAAATGTAAAATAAAATAAGTTAAGTGTTAAGAAAATGAGCTGAAATTTAAAGATTTATATAAATTTAAATTTAAAATTATAAATGAAAAATGTGTAGTGAAGTGGTAAAAGAAGTTTGACACAGAGGATATTCTCTGTGAACGGAAGATTGTGCTGCTTTAGCTGTCGGCCAAACTTTAGTTGAAACTTCAGCTATGGATTAGTGATAAAGATAAGTACGCAGTGCTTCTCCTGCTCCATAAGGTAAGTCCTTATCCAAAGAGCTCAAAAACACGAATTGCATACCCTTGCACATTCTACATACATACATGCATAGTTTATTTTACAGATGCTGTTGTTTTAGTTGTTCGTGTTGTTTTTTATTATTTTACCAAGTTTTAGTTAATATTTCCGCCGGTTTGTTTAAAAACTATAACTGAAAAATTCTTTTAAATCTTATAAAAATTCATGCACATTGTATGTACTAAAAGTTTAAAAATTCAAAGAGAAGAATTAATATCTACATGAATGAATGAATAAATGGATATTGAAAAGTGACTTATGCCACTTTTATAATGCTGGGGACGGAACTTACATATATAAATACATATGTATGTACATATGTATATAACTATACCGCCTTCATGAAATGTATGCATACATTTTGACCTTGAGAGGTCAGTAATAATTTCTGATACACATACATATCGCTTATTTACTTTATTAACGCCTTAACTAAAAATAATAAGTGTTTGAGTTAATAACGCAGATTTATTTCTCATATCGTTATAGATTTGCGTAAAAATTTATATTATTGTATCATAGATATACATACATATGTATGTATGTGTGTATGTATGTATGTAAGTATGTATCCATTTTTTTTGGTTAAGGACCCCCTTATGTATTCCGCTCCTGCTAAAATTTTTTTTAAAATAAGCTGAAAAATTTCGTAGGTTTGTAGATAGCAACGGCCTTACGCACAGAAAAAATACCAATGTAAAATCAACATGCCAAAAAGTTAATTCAAATTCAACAGTGTGCTAGTCTTTCATTCGAAGGATCGCAGGTTCGAATCCTGGATCAAGTCAAAGTTATTTTTTATTTTTTTAACTAAAAGTTTTCAAGCCAAAGCATTTTGTTCTTTTTTTAACTACAGCTAAAAATTTTCAAATAAATGATAAGAAATAATGTTAAATTATAATTCAATGCAAGATGGTACATATTTAGTGTGTATATTTAAAGTTGTTGTGGCTGCAGAGGTTGACACGTTGACTACCACGCGATGAGTTCCGGTCGGGGAAGCCAATTTAATTTATATACAAAAATTTTTCTGATGTCTATGTCAATCACAAGTAAGTTAAATAATTAATAAAATAAATTGTTACATTAAATTAAATTCATGTTGATCTAACTCGAAATAACTTTGATTCAACATGATTCTTCATTTTGATTTTAACACTACTTAAATGTTAATTCAACGTGAAATAAAGTTATTTCAAAAGCGAAATATTTTTTTGAACAATTACTACACATCATGTTAAATTAACGTGAAACACACATGAAGCAAAATCATTGCCAAAAAATTCAAAATTAACCCTATTTTTAACGATTCTATATTATTTTTTTCTGTGTGTATGTATAAGCGAAAATTGGCATGAAGTTAGCATAAGTGGCAAAATTTAACATGATCTTAAAGATTTTGCCATGAAAATTCACATTAAAAATAATACTATGACTTAGAGGTGGATTATGATTAGGTAATGCGACCATTTTTAGTGTCAAATTGTTTAGAGGAACTCGTTAACACCTAATTCAATTTCGTCACTACTGCTAACTTCATGCCAATTTTTGCTTATACATAGGGCTCTTACTCTTAATACGTTATTGAAAAAAAAACATAAGTACAAAAATATAATAAGCTTAAGAGCCTCAGTCAGAATTGTTGACAAAACAAGCATCTCTATTAGATTTGGGCATCAATTTTCCATTTTTTTATATTATTCTTGCCATTTCCAATATATGAAAATCAGAGTTTTCAAGTTATGTTATTTTTCATGAAAACCACAGACACATATCGTTAGCTAAATTGCAAATTTAAAATCGAGTGATTGATTATAATGAATGCAATTAAACTACATGTCTTGACAAAATTTTACACTTCTGCAATCAAAAATTACGCTTTTACTAACAAAAAATAAGAGGACTTAACCACAAGTTTGTTTAGTTTTTGTTTTAGCATTTTTGCTTCTCCTGCAGAATTATATTTTTTTGGTTAGTCACTGCTTTTTGTATTTTAGCTAAATATATATTTATTTGACAGCTCAGGGGCCTGTTTCTACTGTTTCCCGGTCTACATTTGCAATTTTTGTTGCAGCAATTTTCCATTTTTTTAGTGCAAAAGAGCGAGAGAGGAATACAAAAGGTATATATTTCAATTTCAACACTCTCACACATATTTAAGAATTTCGGCAACAAAAATTGCTCGTTTGAACCGGAACTTATATGAAAAAAATCTTATTTTATTATTCACGATCGAACATTTTCTGTCGATATCGGGGGTTAGAATCAAAGATCGTTTCATAACTGTAGGCTCATTAGCTTAAAATTTCTATTATCCCAACTTTTTTTATTGCCACTGTGCGTCATATCCAACATCTTATTTTCAATGTATTTTTGTGGAATGAATGACCATGCAAAGCGGTATGGTATGTGAAACTTTATTTATAGAGAGAGCAGATCTAATGTGTGCATTGTCATCCGACTCACTGACACGACGAGCGCAAGAAGGTACATGCAGCAGCAAGCAAACTTCCTCAGTGCGGCAGATGTTTTCAGTATCCTCTTGTAGTGCGTAACGTAAACATACCAACGCGCAAGAAAACCAAGAATACTTCGAAACATTTTTGAAATACCGAAAATAGGAATGTACTTAAGATCTTATAGAAAATAAATTTTTAAGTTCAAACAAAAAGTGCAAACTGCCAGCCATCAGCCAACTAACTAAGAGCTAACAAAATTTTCTATTTAATTTTAAAATAATTAGACGAAAAAACGACGAAATTCATGATTTTTTTTCGAAATCTTTTTGTACTTAAATGGAATTGGAAAAACTATATAGATGCGACTGAGGACAAGTTAAAAATATCGTACTTAGAAAAAAATATGTGCATAATACCTTAAGAGATTTTTCGTAGTGCAAAAATCACTTTAAAGGCAATCTAAGCGAGTTCACACCAAGTGAACTATCTGTACGAATAGAATTAAAAACTAAAAATCAGACACAAAAACAATTTTTGTATGATTGTGAAAATATTAGAAAATAAAAAATAAAATTAATTTAAACGACAAAGTCAGTTACAAGTGCTAACGATTTAGCACAGTTGCATTTTAACGTAACGCTAATACGAGTACGTATGAGTAACAAACAAACAAATAAAAAACCAACCAACCAACATTCATTATACGCATGTAAGTATTTTACATCATCATAAATAAGAAAAGAAAGGAAAATGAATGACATTATTGATCTAACTGCATACCAGTAAATACATATGTACATGCATACATATTTTGTTATAATGTATGTATGTATGAGTGTTTATGTGTATATGTGCTCTGTTGACATTTCGAATTAATTAGCATTATGAAGTATGTAATTAATGAGTGACCGACCGACCAAACTATTTTTGGGCTGAATGGCCGCAAAATGTCATTTCGTTATAAAAGAATTTTCTTAAACACAAGCCAAAATACAAACATATGTACTTACATACATATGTACATATGTATGTATGTAGGTATGTGTGCATGTATTTGTGTATGCATGCTTGCTGCATGTTCTGTAAGAAATTAATGATAATTTCTAGTTGTTAATTTATAATTTTGAGAAAACCTTAACAAGGAAGCAACTTAATAAGAAATATGAAAAAATAATAATAATATTTACGTTAGTCTCGACGGCTGTTACACAATTCGCAAAAGGAATTAGAAAAATAAAGTGCATGAGTTTTATATTTTGCATATGAAAAGTGTTGCCATATGATTCTTTTTAATTTTGCCCAATTGAAGAGGTTTTTCATTTCTAAATTGCTAATATGCTATTTTCATTATTTATTTAATTTCTAAAGTAATAATCGTTATTTTTATGGATATTTTACAGTAAAATAAAATTAAAACTCAACCAAATATATTTTATCTAAAATTAAAATTAAAATTTGACAGATAATTTTGGATCAGAAATACTTAGGTTAGGTTGAAAAGAGGAGTTTACGTAATCCCTTAGACTTTTCCAGTCAATATCTCTAAGATGTGTAATGTCCGGTAAAGTGTCATCATCAAAATAACGAGATCTCGGCTGGGCGAAAGCTGGACAATGACAAAGGAAGTGCTCCATTGTCCTCCATGCATTAAGAAATACTTACACACATAATATATTTATTCGGTGAGAAATACAAGTTAAGATCTGACCGATATTTTTTCGGTTATCTTTGACCGGAAAATATCACTCAAATGCTATCATTTACTTTGGGGGGAAAAAACAAATTAAATAATAACAACGATAACAGAAATACCGAAGTATATTTACTTGACTTTCAGAACTTTATTTCACTAATACTATTTAAATTTCAAATTCATATTTAAAAGTAATTCTTAGGGTTCCGTACACCAAAGATGACAAGGAATCCGATTGTTTTCGCTACGATATCCGTCTGTCCATCTGTGTGTCATAGGCTGTTTTCTCGAGAACCTGAAATTTTTGCAGAATATGCAAAACTTTGGCTGATACAACAAAAACTTAGAGTTAAATATTAAACCGAGCAACGAAATATATTGAAATCCTAATGTAATATACGGATAATTATATATGGACACTTGAAGTTTTCAAAGTTTGACGTATTTTTATGTAGACTACACCAACTAACACTGAAGTTTACAAAATTAAAATTAAGGGGTATTCTATCAGTTATCAATCAATTTTGACTATGTAATTTTGACAACTTGCTGTATCTGGCAAACCCTAAGAGGGCAAACTCTTGAAATTTTCAAAACTCTAAAACAAAAAATCCAAGTATTAAAAAAATTACCACACGAAAAATCGCCAATATTAAAAAATCGCTTAAATGAAAAATATCACTAAAAATAAAATAAGTCGTTAAAATTCCATTCAATTTCACCAACAGTAAAAAGGTTGCAAAAAAATAAAAAAAATAGCAAAGAACTGAAAAGAATCGCCGAAGCTAAAAAAACGCTAAAACTAAAAAAAATCGCTAAAACTAGAAAATGTCCAAAATCAGAAAAAATAATCGCAAAAAAAGCGCCTAAACTAAAAAACGTACGAAAACCTTCAATAGCGAGTGAAACAAAAAAATCCAAATTTAAAAAAAAAAAACGCGTAAACGAAAAATCGCCAATATTAAAGAAAGCGCTTAAATGAAAAATATCACTAAAAATAAAATAAGTAGGTAAAATGCAAAAAACACAAACAGTAAAAAGGTCGCCAAAAATAGTAAAAAAATCGCCAAGAACCAAAAAAATCACCAAAACAAAAAATAAAAACTCCAAAACTAAAAAAATCGCTAAAACTAATCGGAAAAAAGAAAAAAAAAACACCTAAACCAAAAAAAAAAACGTTCGGAAACCTTCATGTTACCTTCACTTTACTGAATTTAATCATTTTCATTCACATATCGATCCATAAAAGCCAAAAAAAAACTTAACCAAAAAATTCCTCTTTTTTGACTAAAATCGATTATATATTATTTTATCGATTATATATTATTTTGTCGCAAAAAATCGATTTTGGTTAAAAAAATTAAGTTCGAAAATTATGTCGCCTAAGCTTTTTTTTTGCAATTATGGCACAATATACATACATACATACATATGTATGTATGTACATTAGCTCTGGTGGATTTTTGCATGTCTAGAGGCGCGGTATAGGGTTTGATTTTAGACCCATGGTTTCTTCGCAAACAATTTTTAATTGTTTTTTTAGATTAAATGTTTATCTATTCTATCGAAATATACAAAAACTTCATAAAAAAGCAAAAAGCTTATGGCCTTTCTATATTAAGGTAACGATATTATATTTTACAACCTTTTATTTAGTTTCAGCTGACCCGTTTGTCTGTCTGTAATCAAATCATGCAAATTCAATTTGATCTACTTTAAAAGCTTATATTTACATATCTTATTAATTTTATATTTTTAAACTTTTTAAAAACATTATTCCCACTGGCAACACTATTACGCTTCACAAGCAATTTCAATTAAAATTAATATTGCTCTTGAAGGTATGCTTTAAAATTCTATTAAGTGTATTTCTATGCAGCTGTAATCGATATTGTAGCAAGCAAATAACTTGATTATTTAATGGCTAAACAATTTTCGGAATTATTTTCTTTCTTAGGGTTTTGCGGAGATTTTTATTACTTCAAATGGAAATTCAATATGGTTACTCAGAAAAAGTTTTTCTTTTGCTGCTGGTATTAAGCCATTTTCTTTCCTTTCCTTTCATTCATGTTAAAGCTTTTTTCGACAAACAACCCCCACTGACACTAGTTGCAACTTGCTAATCGTTCACCAGTGCTTATATGCATTTAAAAAGCTCTTTAATTTAGACACTTTTTCTCATTATTTCGATTACGCTCACGAATTTTTGCAACAACAACTTTAACGGCTAGTGCGTTAGTGCTAGTCAGCGTTACCGTTAGTGCTACTAAAGTAGCACTTCGCCACTTTTTCAACTGCTTGAATACTATTTGGCTACTTTTAGCAAATGCACCTAAATGTGATACTTTTTGTAATTCTTGCCATTTTATTGATACTTTTTACTAAATGAAGAGATACATATTTTTTATAGTTTGTGTTTTATTAAAACTCTAAACTTAAATATATGTATGTATGTATGTATGCATATGTAAGTTATATTTTTTTGAAATATTTCTTCTTGTCATACGTGGTTAACTTACATCTTGCGATTAATTAAAATGAATACACTTGCTTATATGCGTATACGAGTACTTATGTCTGTCTGTATGAATATTTAAATACCATATCTGTGACAATATGTAATAATCGATTAAGTTTACATACAAACATTTTGCTTTATTATACTGTATTGTGTCCCAGGTGAAAGCTGCAGCGCACTGCAGTGCACGAAAAAATATGCAATCATTAGAATGTTTTAGTATCTTAGTAGTAGCGCTTCCGAAAGTAGTGCTGTTCTTAAAGCGATAAAGGATTGAGCGTATTAAAGTATGTATATCCGGATTTTATTAAATCAATTGTGGCGACTAACAACTTGAAATTGTAACTGAAATTTTTGGGGTAAAAAGGTCCAAGTTATTAAAAAGATAAGCGAATGAAAAAAACCAAAAGCAAATTTTCAAAATATCTCAAGCTAAAATGTTGGCACGAAATTTGAAAAATGTCTCGGGTTAAAATTTATATCCAAGCAAGTTTGATGCATCGTAATCCTTTGGCTTGGCCCGCTTTTTTTCTAAATCGTTATCATTAAAAAGTAAATTATCTTACAGACTAAAAGTTGAAACTTGTCATTCTTCCATGCTATCTGCCTTAAATTTGTACCAAAGTGATTTGGAAACTAGATTCCAAGTGACGAACCTACCTACAAATATACAATTTAAAAAAAAATGTGTTTTAATGACTATTAAAAAAATGCTGAAGAAAGACCTTATTTATTTATTCACCCTTATTCCAGTTGTCGCCATCGATGTCACTTTAAAACAACACCAAAAAATTGGTGCTCGTATATGCGTTGTCGAAAACAACTGACTCCTGTTAACAGAGTTATGATATTTTCTAGACCTTAGGGAACGGAAATATATTGTCAGTTGGGCAAAATTGTTCTCGAGAGCGCGTAACCAATCCTCAATTTTTTTGGTATTGTCTTAAAGTGACGTCAATGACGACAACTGGAATAAGGGTGATTAATTAAAAAATTTATGTACAAAAAAATTAACAGAATTGTTTTGTACCTACCTACCTACCTCATCTCTTGAGAGTCCAATGTTCAGATAATTATCAAAACTTAAATTAATTTTCTCTAAAATAAATAAGCTGATGAGTTATGTTGTTTTTAGCAAATAACTGTAAATGCCAAAAAAGGCATTAACATTTTATCTGTATGTTGAAAAAATTCAAGACATTTTTTACTTTAAGCACATATTATATGAACTATTTTTATATTTTGGGGCTTTATTTTATCATAAAAATAGTCTAACTTATCGTGGTTGGCGTATTTCAAATACGACTACGACTGTTTGGCAATAGATTAAAGAAAAACTGTTGAAGTCTTAAGGCAGAGTATTTTTTAGTATTTAAATATGTGACGCGCAAAATAGAAACCGGGTAAAAACCGGTTTTGTTCAGGAGAGCCATTTCAAAGATTTAAATACATGTATCTTTGTGTTAGTAGTGGTCTCATTTGAAGGCGACACATCTCATGACGTCAGGAACGTGTTGGTCAACCTTAAAAACGCGCGTAGGTCTTTCCTACCTCTTGCTTTGTGTAGTTGCTTTTTACTGTTTTCTACCTAGCGCGCTGTTTCCATGAGTTTGATATCAATTTAGCTGGCGTTTTTTCGAATCCAGGTTTATTTTCTGAAATTATTAATTGTGAATTATAATAAATACTCATTTATAATTATAATAAATAAATAAATGAAAATAAATAAATTTGACCGTTAGGTCCCTTTCCATTTGCGCTTAGAATCGTCGACTTCAATTTCATAAAACGCGAATATCCCTGGGAGCGAACACTTTGGGGGCATGGGTTCGGTCTCATTAGATGCTCAGATGTTGTCCACATCAAAAAAAAGTGAAAATTGATTTTTTTACCCTTAGGTCCCTTTCTCTATGCGCTGTCACATATGTAAACCCTGATTTTTATTGACTGCCTCTTTTCTTTCTTCCCTTTTTGTGCACACTTTTTAAAATTTTCCAACGGTAACGCTGGCGCTGGCACTAGTGTTGTTTTGTTATTAAAAAAAACACAACGATTTGAATGTGTTGCTGTTTTTTTGTTGTTCTTTTGTATATTTATTTATTTCTGTCTATACAAAATATCTGCATGTATGTATGTACCTATGTATGTGTGTGTTTTTATTTAGTATAAAAAAATTTAATTTTTTGTACCGAAAGACAGCTAAAGCTTTGCTGGTCAAATTAGTCAATCGGTGTCCGGCCGAAACGAAAGATCTCGCTTTTTATTGAAAAAGAATAATAAGTAAAGTAAAATTGTATTTAATTGAATTTTGCATATAATAAATAAATATAACTACACTCTCCAATCGCAAATGACTAAAATTAGTATTTAAGAAAATGTTTATTGCCTGTTCCAGTGAATTTTTATAACGAATCAACACGAACCACTAAATAAATACAAAACGTAACAATAATTGCAAATCAACTAACGACGAACTTACATTTACGAGTATTTTGTGAAGTAACGGTAAATTGTAAAACGCACCAAAGGGATTTTTTTTCAAAATAAAAGTAAATAAATAAGGAAAAAGTGTGGAGAGAAAAAAAACTTCGGAAACCACGCGATTAGCGGCAAATCAAAGTAAGGATACAATCCCATACATATAAATAAATACATATGTACATAAACATACAGGTGTGCGTGTGTAAACAAGCAATTTTCAAAAAGCTGTTAAACACATACATACATACACATACATACGTACATTCACGCTTATGTATGCAGAATGCAAAAAACTATACCGTTCTTAAATAAATAAAATTAATAAACATTTGCGAAAAGAAAAAAATCCTTTTTTTTAGAAAACTTAAAAGTGACGTCATTTCCTGTTTAACAAACACCACGAATTATTTATTTATTATTAATGCATATGATTAAAAAAAAAGTAAATACGTTTTATAAGATAAAGAAAAATTTTATATGATAAAAACGAAAGAAGGTAAACGTTGAAAAGTCTTACTGAGTAAGAAAATTGTTGGAATAAACAGTGTGTAACGTACATAATAAAACCGACAAAAGTGACATTCTTGTTCCTGGTAATAAAAAGGGTTAAAAAGTGCAAGCTTATCTATCTAAGGATTCAAAAAGTTTAGGTACGTAGTAAGTTCTTTAAGTTAACTACATAGAGAAACTCAAAAAAATAAAATATATAAAATGTTTTACATTTGAAAATATCTTAACCCTTTAAGACCAGTGTTCGCTATTCTTCTTAATTGCACGAATTTAGAGAATTTGTAACTCTGAAGCGAAAGCTGTAATTCGAAGCGAAAGAAAAAGCTTTCGAATTTACATGTTATTAAGATACAAGTTAGAAAGCGTTTTGGTTCATTTCGAATTACAGAGTGGAGCCTAATGTTTTAAATTTGAAAGAACGTTAACCCTTTAAGGCAAGTGTCCACTGTTGTACTTAGGGCTAATAAAGTAGTGAGAGCTGCAACGCTGGTTTAGTTGAACTAAACTTAACTTTATATGTATATGGTTTAAACTCAACAGGAGTAAATCAGTGAACCATACCTTATGTATAGTTTAAAAAATAATATTGTGGCAGCTCTAGAATAAATGTCAAAAAACAGCTGTCTTGGAGCAGGCTATCAGCTCTTGGCAAAATCGAAAAGATAAAAATTTTTATAAAATTTAATTAAAAGTGACCAAATTTTACGGAGAAAGAAATTATATATATTCTTGGCAAACTAGAATAGTATAACAGAACAATAGAGTGTAAGAAAACAGATCGAACAAGATCTGAAGAGAAAGTAGAAGATTGTAAAAATGTTGAGTGTTCTTTAAATGCAAAACATATGCCCTCTTATGCAAAAATGATTGGTAAATTAAAAGTTGGTTTAACAAACGAATTTTGTATGGAAAAACCGGGTTTAACGCATGCTTTAACTTTA
The DNA here is from genome assembly GCA_905220375.1 of Tachina fera. Lineage (NCBI taxonomy): Eukaryota > Metazoa > Arthropoda > Insecta > Diptera > Tachinidae > Tachina > Tachina fera. The sequence goes on from LR999963.1 coordinate 188,286,868, forward strand.
ACAATCGTTTTGGCATAAGAGCAATGGTCTGTAAATAACAAAATCATATGGCCTGTATTGGTAGTTTAAACGCCTAATTTTATGCGTTTACAGATGGTTTGAATACTTCACTAATTTATAGGTTTGCTGGCTTAAACACATTTTAAAACAAAACTAGAGATTAACTTGCACTGATCGTACGACTTATGAGAACATGCAACTTTTGAGGTATACTGTGTATTACGAAACGAAAGATTGAATGAGTTTACACAAAAATTTCGAACATGTCAATAGTCTCAGGGGATGGATGGAGTTAGCCTCTTTATCTCGTATTTGTTGGGCTCGAGCCCAGGACATACAATTTGTAGTCAAAGTGCTAACTACTCGTCGTCGCAGAATTGGTTTAGCCCATACGCCACAAAGTTTGAGTGGAGTAAAACGACAAAGAAGATTTACATGAAGTTTTCTCAAAATATACTCGATGGATTTTTTTTTTGTATATGCCCTACTGCTTCCGAAACATGTTTTGAAAAAAAATTTAAATTATGAAATTTTATGCATGAAGTTATAAGTTATTCCCCCTTATTGTGATTGGTGATTTTGCGGCGAAAGTCAGGCGTTTTGTACTAGATTAAAGAAAAATGTAGTATGTTTTCTTTAATCAACTACAAATAGTCGCATTTGGAGTCGAAAAACGCCAACCACGATAAGTATTAATATTACTTTTTTGTAAAAGTAAAAACTGCGGTTTGTGCCGCATACGCAATTTGTTTTCAAAAAGTAGCTTTTCTGCTCCATACGTATACTTACTGCTGTGAATTGAGCATTTTGTTGTTTTGAAGCCACCGCCGTAATATTTTTAACTATTGATCCGCTTACATACAACAAAACAAGTATGTGAAGTGTATTTAATATAAAGAATGTAATTAACAGCCTGTTTGTGTAAGACGTCGACGTTAGAAATCTTAGCGTTTTTGCAATAGTTTAAAGAAATATTTTATACATTTCCTTTAATCTATTATAGAAACGTCAATATTTTCCTCGCCGACGTCTTAAATGTTATAATAAAAAACGCATAATTAAGTTTTTTTTATTTGAATTTAGTGTTTAATAATTTATTTGTAATCAAAGGCTGCGTCTGGGTGATGATGCTTTTGTTTAAGAGTCGCCCTTGAATTTTTCTTACGGCAACTTCTTATTTTTATTATTAATTTCTTATAGAAACGAAGCAAAACCATAGTTATCTTTACTTCGTAGGTTTTTGTATGAAGTGATTTGACGCAATTGCCAAACTGAGGCGTGTACAGCAAAACAATACTTATTAAACCTAAAAATAGTGGATATGGATCAAAATTATTGCTTAAAATCTCAGAAACCTCAACAAATTTAGTGAAGCGCGTTTTTGATTAAGAAAGAGGGTATTTAAAATACAGTGAAACCTCTCCTAACGGACACATCCCATAGCCGGACACCTCTAATAACCGCACAAGTTTTTTAGAAACAAAATTTAAATAAAATAATGTACGATAATATCGTATATTACTCTCATAAGCGGACGCTTCTAATAACCGGACAAAAATAACGCAACGGTGAGCGTCCGGTTATGAGAGGTTTCCCTGTATATATATATTCCATACCTAATTTTTTTTCTTAAGAATGTTAGGAGGAGCAAAACTATTTTTTTGGGCGACTTTCTGTAGCTGGACGTCGGACTTAGAATAAAATTAATATTACATTTACACCTAATCGAAATCTAGCAAATCGAAATTTAGTTTGTCACTAGATTTTTATAAAATCTCTCAAAGTCTTATGATACATCTAAGCGAAATCTAGCACATAAGAGATTTCGAGCAATACCTCAAAGTCTTATGATACAACTCAGTTTTTCTGCATAATATACTAAAAAATACTACGCTGTAGAAGTAAAACTTGTCAGCACAGCAGCTTGTGCAGAAGTTAAGGCCGAGTCATATCCCAGCAAAAAATTTCAAAAAAGGTAATCGGGTTTGCAAATAAGCATTTGTGCTGGAAGCTCTTCCCTACTGGATTACCAACTTAATGATTTTAACAAGGCGTGAGACTAAAATAATCGATTCTTGAGAAGTGCTAACTTATTTTATTTGGGAACTTGTTCACATAATCTATTTAATCTAAAAAAAATCAATCTCCTCATTCAGCAACTTGTAAATATTTTTTTTAAATTTTCGGTAATGTGATTTGTAAGCGAGTAATGAAATTTGGTAATCAGAAAAGTAGGTCGTTATATGGCAAGTAGTTCTGATGGTAATGTGTAATTTTTGCACAAATGCTTAATTCCCAAATCGATTACCTTTCTTGAAATTTTTTGCTGGGGTATGAAGGATTCTATGTGACTCGGCCTTTAGACACACTTTCAAAGCGTTAGGTTCTGTCAATTACGGTTTTAGCACATAATTATTTAAATTAAATTTATATTAAAATTAATGCTTAATTTTGAAATTAATGCCCCTTAAATAATCTCTCAATAATATCTTACAAATTAAGAACTCTTTTTTACCGGTTTTCTAGCTTCATCTGGGTTCCTTTTCAGCATTTCTTTTTGTATATTATTTTTGGACATTGTTTTAGTTTAAAATAATTTTTTTTTGCCAAACAAAAGTAAACGTGAAAATAAAAAAGCATATTGGCAGAATTCCAATTAAGTACACATATTCACATTGTTATGTATGTACATATACTGTGAAATAGAAAACGAAAAATATAAAATATTCTCTACTAAACAACTTTATTACCAAAAACAAAAGAAAAGAAAAAATATATTCATATTCTTTTAGTTGTTAACAACATAAAGTTTGAAACACGTTTTGTCTTTGCATTAGTAAATTGAGTAATTATTAATTTATGATTTGGTAAGAAAACACTCAAATTAATATTTTTCGTAAATGGCCTATTGATTGCTCAATGCGAAATTAATGTTTGGTATGTAAAAATACGTAATCAGCTTTTAACAGGTCGTAAAGTTTTGTTTGTATCAGACATGTAAAATCAAAATAAAATATCTATTCATTTAGTAAAAAGAAAAAAAAATGAAAGTAGATTTGTAAGTTTGAGTAAAGGTATAAAGAAATGGATTGATTTAATATGTTTTCTGATATGTAAATGCAAATAAAGAGTAGATAAATTTCATGTCATTATACCTACAAGTAAATCAAATGTATTATGGATAGTGAGAAGCGTTTAAGAGTTTTTATTTCATGGGAGAAGTTAGTTTTAGAGAAAATCAATCGAGAAATTAGTAGTTGTGTAATATATATTTCTATAAAACAGTACCTAGAGCTTACACTAATTTGTTCGTGAGTTGGTTAGAGGCAAGGCGAATTCACATCATTTGATCTTAATTCACCAGCTGATATATGTAACTTTTCTGCTGTCACATCAAAGCGAAACCTTAGGAAATATTCTGACAGCAGGAAACTTTACACTAACAAATATATTTAAAAGGTGAATATGCAGGGATGTAAATCCAGACCACCTGGTATCAATTGGCCTTCGTTAAAGCGTTTACTATCGTTTAAGAGATTTTGGGTTCTACTCCTTCATAGTTGCATACAAATTTTGTTAAGCCATTTAATGTTTTTCATAAGGGATATAACTGACCACCAAGCTAGAGCAATAAGGGCTATCGCTACTCTTCTTTTAAGGTTCTATTAAAGGTGCCATAGCCATAACCATACAAAACAACTGTTCGAATCAAAGTTATGGGCAACACTGTATTTGGTTATAAAGGCCCAGGCACATAGAAACCATCATACGTTAAACTTCGCCTTTTTCAACTGACATTAACGCAACAACGGAGAAGGTTGGCATGATGAGTACTTTATTGACGTATAGGTTGGTTCTTCATTTTATTTATTAAACTCAACTTTTTGTAATTTATTTCGTTTATTTCTTTTGTTTTTTTTTTCATTTTTGCTGCCACAAAACACAAAAACCTAAATAAAAAAATTAAAAAAAAAACAACCAATATCTGTCAAACCACTCAACATACACAAAAAGTTAAAAGTTGCCCAATTGCTGTACTTTACGTTGACGGATACGTATTGATTGTAACAGAACTCATAAGAAACCGTTTATTTCAACTTAGCCGTCAATTGAAAAAGGCGAGGGATTCTATGTGCCTGAGCCTTAAGGTTAAATTAATCGTGCCAAAACAGCTGTTCGAACAAAACTTATTGGCAACACTGTATTTGATTATAGGTTATTCGCCATAGTGTCGTAACCATGATACAATTATACTAGGTACATGCACAAGCCCAGCCTGTCACTGTATACATTGCACCTAGTTGTCAAACTTTGTTTAAAAGCTGCAAAAATGTTAATGTATGTGTGTAAACAAAATGATTACAGTGTTGCCAATGAATTTACGCATGGCTGTGTCTCCAATTACACATTGAAGAAAATTACACTACACATCATTTGTGTAGGTTAAAATTCAAACAATAATAAATAAAAATAGAACCCAAAGTAGAATTACACACATATTATACAAGAATTCAATTACATCGCCTACACATGTGAGTAGAAATTACACACTGTCTAACTACACCCATATTGGCAACACTGAATAACTATAATCATGCAGGAATGCCGCGTCTGCAATTGTACTTTAGTTACCCTGTAATTGATATTTTTATAAACAAAAGACAGTTGTTTCCGACAATTTGGGGTTTGTTTATACCAACAAAATACATGTGTTTTTTGGTGTTGCAATTTTGTTGTAGTTCTGCATGTACCTAGTATAATTGTATCATGGTCGTAACCACAACCATAACCATAGAGAGCAATTGAACTTTTCTCTTTTTTCGCCATAACCATAAAAACTTTTTGCTGGTTACACATGTTTGTTAGGGCGAGTCGATTTGTATGGAGGAAAAAAATCGCTGAAATTGCAAGGAAAATTGTATTCTAGGAATCAAAATAAGAAACTTTGCCGAAGAAACCATACCTCTAAAATGTATTTTGATGTCCCGGCTTTTGATCCGAAGGGTAAAATTTTCTTGATATTGATCCGAAGAGTCAAATTTTGAAAAATCTTACTTTGACCCATTTAGAGTTCCTCAATCGAGCCAAAATGTATGACTGACCCTCACTAATTTTGTAGGGCCGACCCACCTATGCCAGTGGTACACCCCTGGCAACACCCTTGAGTGTTCCTCATACAAACATTTCAAAAAATCCCAAATGTGATAGAGGTATGTTTCCTTCGGCAAAGTTTCTTATTTTGATTCCTAGGATACGATTTTCGTTATAATTTGTGCGAATTTTAAATTGATTGTGCGATTTAAATTTGTTTGTTGTTGCACTTTTGAAATGAATTGACAAATGAGAACATAAACAGCTGTTTATGGTTATGGCAGCACTAATAGATGAAGCAAATATATTTATAATTATGGACATGTTGAAATGATTATGGCCATGGTTAGCGTTATGGAATTAAGGCTATGGCACGTCTGCTTGAACCTTTATCTGGCAAATTAGTTTTTTTTTTAAGTTATGACGTTGTTTTAGTAAATGAGCGATAATTTTTGTACGTATTCGCACCCACTTGCCCAAGACTTTCGTTAATGATATCGACTTCGAATATATCTCGTGAATTTATCGTGCAGAACAATCGAAAATGACTCTCAAAAATTAATTGAAAAAGTTTACCTGTCGCTCAGTTTTGTTTCAAAACACATTAATTTTCAAAGTTTCACTAGCAGTATGAAAAGTGAGCCAATATCAAACTAATTTCGAGCAAAAAAAGTAATTTTATTTTCTAATTTATTAATTTTATTTATTTTTTAATTCTTTAACTTACGCTGCAGTATATGAAAACGGTATGTACCTGCATTCTCACAGACTAGCATACATCCACTGCGCTATCCTTACACATTCGAGAAACTATCGAGAGAAGTCAGATTTTTTTTAATTCTCGAACAAATATCGAACAATTTTGTTTCTAAATTTCTTCGCTTTAGTAAGCATTCGTTTCTATCGAATCTCAGGTCAAGTGGGTACATATGTGGATATGTGTGTATATTAATAAATATTTTAACATTTCTTTTAATTACTCACCAATAAAAATTATTTATACACAAACCAAATGCCATTATCAGGGGATGGATGCATGCATGGTTTGTCTTTTGTTTTACCCAAAAATTATTAAACAAGAACATGCACAATAATTTCTTGACGACCCAAGAACAAGAAATGCTCTCTCACTAAATTATGATTTAATGACATTTGAGTCATTTGCTACAAAGGCTGGGTGATGTCATTTGCTGAGGCTGCAGGCTGCAGCTGTTGGTAATAAAATTAATAATAATGCTGCCTTACAATGACATGAAAAATAAAATGTCATGAAAAAAAATGCTTAAACATATTATGATCATGCTAATCATCTAATGATGAGAACTTGTAGTGATGATTTACAATATTATTATAAAGTTGGTTCTTATAATTCATAGAAATGTGACCATAATTATGAAAATGGTGTAAGTCATATATGTATGTATTTGTTGTTTGAGATATTGAATGCATGGCATTTGAATAAAATAAAATAAAAAATATTCTTCTTATATTATGCAATATTAGTCTTGACTGATGAATATTTATTTAATATTTATGTGATAAACATAATTATATTTCACTATTGTTAATAAAATACTGTATGTATGGCTTACACATTTGACTGCAAGCAGCTTAAATTTCTACAATTTGTATATCGAAAACTTTTATGAAATAAAATGAAATGTGTTTTAAAAAAAATATTGACCCAAATATGTGGGAGGCTATAAAATGTTTAGATTTTATAATTATTTTCGTTTCACAAATCAAATCAAAGCAAGTTGCAAAATTTTTTAGAAATTTAGAAATTTTGTAAACTTTAATCATCTACAAATTAACACAACAATATTTTAACAACTTTAATAGACTTGTTATAACAAAAAAAAAAACAGAGCCACCGAAATAATAAACAAAATACATAGAAATATATTTGTATAAGTGAAAAAGGAATATTTAAAATAAAATTTTAGATACTCCCTCCGCTAACTAGCAAACTGAATAAAAATAAATTTATATTTATATTATAATCAAGAAATAAGGGGGAAATCATCTCAAATCTGTTAAGGGCTTTGTTGAATGAATATTTATTGCTGTTGTTATTGTACTTGCAGCTTTTGGGCGGGCCGCCCGCCGACCCTGTTCACTTTCATTTAAAAGTTGATAAATTTCTTCAATTATTTTTAACAGATGTTTTAAAAGATCTAAACAATTAACGCTCGATAAATCATTGATGTTAAAATGTTTTTAAGGTCAATATAGAGTGGCGTCTACACGCCAGGAACGAGACAAATTAATGCAAGCAAATTTGGAAACTTAATAAAATAACAGAAAATTTAAAGTGTTGAAATACACAAAAGTGAACTTGAATAATGTTGGAACAATTAAACACTTTTGGTTATTTTTTGTATCGTATACATATTTCAAAAGTTTTTCAACTCAAGCTATTTGTTATTTTCCAGTGTAATACTCGTATATAAAAGAAATAATAAAACTAATTTACATTTGATGAAGCAAAGAAAAAAATTTAAAGTGGCAAAGATATTTGTCTATCATCTAGAATATTTTTTTACTGCCACAATAACATGACGTGATATTTATTATATATATTGAAAGTCTTAAAATGTTTCAATGAAACTTAAAATCTCTTAAATGCACTTACAAATTTCAAAAAAAAATCTCTTCCATCTTTTTAGGGATCCGTACATCAAAGCTGAAAAATTCAGTAAAGTGCGACTTTGCCCGCGCACGAAGGGTTCCGTACGGACACGAGATATGTAATTCAATACGAACTTTAGCCTCTATAAAATATAGTTTTGGCATTTTTTTGGTTTTTTAATTTTGGCGATTTTTTTTTGGTTTTTTCTGTTTTTTGATTTATTTTCCATATTGGCCATTTTTTAGTTTTAAAATTTTTTTCTCGTTTTGGCGATTTTTTTCGGTTTTTTTTTATTGTTTGGCGATTTTTTTGTTTTGGCGATTTTTTTTAAATTTTGGTGATTTTCGGCTTTTGGCGTTTCTTAATTTTTGGCGACTTTATTCACTTAGGCACTTTTTTTTAGTTTTGACACTTTTTTTTCTCATTTTGGCGATTTTTTTCGGTTTTTGTCGATTTTTCAATTTGGCGATTTTTTTTTTATTTTGGCGATTTTTTTTAATTTTGGCGATTTTTTTTTGGTTTTTTCGGTTTTTGATTTATTTTCCATATTGGCCATTTTTTTAGTTTTAAAATTTTTTTCTCGTTTTTTCTTTATTTTTTTCGGTTTATGGCGCTTTTTCATGTTGGCGATTTTTTTCAATAAAAAATCGTCAAAACGAGAAAAAATTGTCAAAACTAAAAAAATTACCAAATAAAAAAAAACTCCAAAAACCGAAAAAATCGCCAAAATTGAAAAAAATTGCCAGAATTATAAAAATCGCCAAACTAAAAAAATCGCAAGAATTAAAGAAAAACCTTAAAAACAAAAAAAAAATATGCAAAAAATATATTTTATATAGGCTAAAGTTCGTATTTAATAACATATCTCGTGTCCGTACGGAACCCTTCGTGCGCGGGTCAAAGTCGCACTTCACTGAATTTATTTTATTTTTATAAATAAAAGTAACACTAAAATTACATTCACACTTAGCCAATATTTGATCAAAAAAGCGTAACACGGATGAATAAGTCCGTGACTTTTTGAATGAAACACAGTTTTTTTGCAAAACAAAATTTTATTTTTCAACATAGTCTCCTTTTAATTCAATACACTTAGTCCAACGTTTCTCCAGTTTTTTGTATCCCTTCCTAAAAATTAGATTTTCGAGGTTCTTAAAATAAATCCGGAGAATATGGCAGATGGGTTATCTATTCGTACCTCAATTCATAGAGTTTTGCCATTGATGAAAAAGAACTTTTGGCCATATGAGGTCGTTTTCTTTTTAAATCCTCATTAATCTGTCTAATAAGTTGGCATAATATTCGCCGTTTATTGTTTTTTCCCCTTTCAAGGTAATCGATGTGGATTATCCCCTTGCATGCCAAAAAACTGTTGTCATCATCTTATTGGCCGACAAACTCAATTAGGCCTTCTTTGGAGCAGGTTTAGACTGCTGCTTTGTCTCCGGAGTACAGTAATGAATCCATGTTTCCTCCACAGTTACAAAACGCTGCAAAAACTCATTCGGATTGTGGTTACACAACTCCAAACAATCCTTTGAAGTTTTCACACGTTTACGTTTATGGTCAATTTAGAGCAAACGGGATGCCGCATCTTGCACACAACTTTCTTAAACCCAGCTGATCATTTAAAATTGAAACTACACTACCATATGAAATGCCTATGACATCAACAATCTCTCATTACAGCTAGGAACACAACTGGGACGAACGACGAATTCGTCGCTAAGAGTTTGCTGCGTTAATTCGTCGTATAAAACACAACAACGACGAATTTACTCAGCGAATTCCTCTCTTATATTTGATAAAGTTGGTTGTTTAGTGTACAGATACAGAGAGAAAGTGAGAGAAAATATTTTTTTCGTCGTTCGTCGGCGTAGAAAATAGAAATAAATCCGTCTCAGAGTTCGTCACGCACGACGAATTTCGTTCAACGGTGGTGTTGTGTTCATTGTTATATGCACAAATATGTTTTATTTTTTATGACGAAAGTTCGCACCGAAAAATTTGTCGTTCGTCTTCCTAGTATAACTTGTATCGAGAGTGAAGGCTTAGTTACCCGACTGTAATGTAATGTAACTGCAATGTAGAAAACAGCTGATGGGTATTTTTATATGAAAATTAGCTTACGTTGCATTACATCTCTATAACCATTTTCATTACTTTACCCCTAACAATATCGATCAGCTGTTTCCTACTGTTGCAGTTACTTTACATTACAGTCGGCTAAGTAAGCCTTGAAACTGTGTAGACTGCTAAGATTTGTTAAATTTGTGTGGGAGTCATTCGTTAAAGGCACGATAGACTAGGCTGTCATACTTAAGGTTTCGCTTTATATATTTGTTGTGTAAAATTCGGTTTTCTTTTAAATAAATTATATATAAATCTTTATTGGCGAGTTTATTGTACACAATACAATCGTGCAGTATAATTATAAGACAATGTCTTGTTATGTAAGGGATTCAATAAATAAATAAATTTATTTAAAATTTACAAAACGTTTTGCTCCGATTGAACACAACAGAAATTAACAGCTGATTATTAGCTGCTGAATCGAGATCAGATGATATTAATTCGCCTTGGATGCACGTGTATATACTTTTGGCATCTTCTGGCGAAATCAGTTCGAAATGTTTTAATTTTTTTTGGACATTGTGAATAATAATAACAAGCAAAATCTAATTTTAAAACCAAAGTTTTGCTTGAATCCGAAATATTCCCTAAGATCTTTCAAATGCAAACATAAGTATTTCAAACAAACAATTGTAATATTTAAGGCCAAATGTTTTTTTTTTGTTTGTCTTGAAATCTACTTTTTCGATTGCGCTTATTATTAATAAATGTGTTGGCGTAAAACTTAAATTGTTTCATTATAATTGTGCACTCGAATAACCTTCATATTAAGTATGAACATAAATATAAATATAATTATTTTAAAAACCAAGCATTTGTATAGATTCTTCTGCAACAAAAAGCAATATTTGTTTCATTTTATAAATTGATTTACTGTAGTTTACAAATAACTTATAAAAGTGTTTGGCCAAAAAATTTTATTATTATTTAATATTTAATTTCCACAATACAAAAACTGAGGTTAAGATTCCACAATTACTTTTGAGTAATTATTACAACAATGTGCTCGTATTAATTGAAAAATAATTTTTTTTTGCCTTCAATGGGTTAAATACAAATACAAATTGGAGATACTCGTAAGTTTTGCCAAATAAATTTGAAAGATACAAAATAAAATAACAACACAGCAGTTCATCTACAAAATCTTCCAATGTTTGAGCATCCATTTAACAGTTTAGCAAAAAAAAAAATTAAGAAGCATTTCTATGCTGACTGACTATCAGACAATTTGGGTTGTTAATTGGCCTTAATTGAGATAATAAGTTTTGCTTAATACTCGTCGTAGTCTTATTTCTGTATTCATCTATTAATTTTTGCTACTTTAATTAATTTATTTTTTTTAACAGAAATACTTGTAATCTCTAAGCAAATTTAACATTCACTTTGTCATTCGATTTGGATTGTTTTTAAAACATTCACAAAATATATTTCTACATATGGCTAAAACCAGTGTGATGTTGATGACGATTATAATAATTATTTTTTTTTTAAATCAATAATAAACATTTAAAACAAGCAAAAATAAATATTTATAATGGAATACGTTTACTACGAAGAGACACATGACATCACAGTTCGTAAAAATTGCGTTCGTTATAAGCGAACTGCGCTGTAAATTTGTGTACATTCATTCCTATAACATGCTCTCCTACACATTCGAAAATTAAAATTTATACAAAAATAAAGAAAGAAAGAAAAAAAAACTGTTTGCACAGTGGTAGAGATGAAATTATATTTAAAGTTAATGGCCAAATGCAATAAATCACATTTTCCTTTTAAAAAATTATAATAATAGTAATAATAATAATAGGTCTGTTCATTTACTTTTTCAGCAGAAACTAGCAAAGAGAAAGTAAGGTAGAAATTTACAAAATTACTCTACTAAATATGAAAAAGTAAGTGAACGCTTTACTTGTAAGAACTTGCAAGAAAATTTTCTTCATATCAGAACCATGAATGGAAATCATGATACAATTGTACTTTTCTATTTTCTTGATAATAATATTTTCTTTCATAATAATTTATAATTGCAATTTCTTTTAAGAAATTCACATTTAATATTACACACTTTAATTTCATTTTTACTATATTTGTTCAGTTTTCATGACTTTTTAATTTCATTCATTAACAACAAATACAATCAATTCAGTGAAGTGCGACTTTGACCCGCGTACGAAGGTTTCCGTACGGACACGAGATATGTAATTCAATACGAACATTAGTAGCCTATATAAAATACAGTTTTGGCATATTTTTAATTTTTTTTTAATTTTGGCGATTTTTTTTATTTTGGCGATTTTTTCGGTTTTTGGATTTTATTTTTAATTTTAGCAATTTTTTTAGTTTTGACATTTTTTTCTCGTTTTGGCTATTTTTTTCGGTTTTTGAGGATTTTTTTTCGGTTTTTGGCAATATTTTAATTTGGCGATTTTTTTTAATTTTGGCGTTTTTTTCATTTTGGCGATTTTGTTCATATTAGCAATTATATTGTTACTGGAGCCTTTTTTTTCGCGTTTTGATGATTTTTTTCGGTTTTTGAGGTTTTTTTAATTTTGGCGATTTTTTTAATTTTGGCGATTTTTTTTTGCTTTGGCGATTTTTTCGGTTTTTGGATTTTTTTTTAATTTTAGCCGTTTTTTTAGTTTTGAAATTTTTTTCTCGTTTTGGCGATTTTTTTTCGGATTTTGATGTTTTTTTGGGTTTTTGGCGATTTTTTAATGTGGCGATTTATTTTAATTTTGGCAATTTTTTTTAATTTTGGCGATTTTTTTCATATTAACAATTATTTTGCTACTAGAGCCTTTTTTCGCGTTTGGCTATTTTTTTTTGGTTTTCGGCGCTTTTTTCATTTTTGGCGATTTTTTTCATTTGGACGATTTTTTCGAATCTTGCGACTTAATTTTTTAGTGTTAGAATTTATATTTTAATTTTGGCGATTTTTTTCGTTTTGGCGATTTTTGTGAATTTTTGGCCTTTTTTTTTTGGTTTGGCGATTTTATAATTTTCAGATTTTTTAGTTTTACCGTTTTTGAAAATTTCAAGAGTTTACCTCTTACGGTTTCAAAGATATAGCAAGTTGTCAAAATTACATAGTCAAAATTGCATTAACTGATGGACCACCCTTTAATTTAAATTTTAATGTGAATTGTTGTAGTCTATTCAAATATACACTAATTTTACAAATTTCAAGTGTCAATATATGTATATATGTACATACAATTATATGTATATTACATGGGATTTTAAAATTATTCGTTGCTCGTTTTGGAACACCCTCTAATTTTTAATTCTCATGTATTTGTTGTTGTAGCGGCCAAGGTTCTACATACTCTGTCCAAATTTCAGGTCCATGTGACGGACAGACGGAATACAATACGTAGCGAATACAATAGGGTTCCTTTTTCACCTTTGGTGTACGGAACCCTAAAAATTACACTTTCCATCTCTGTTAATACATATATGAGAAACAAACAAAATTATTTGCCATTAAAATTGAATTTATGTGGCTTAATGAAAGAAAAACAATAAATTAAGAAAACATTCTTTATTTTTAAAAAGAAATTCACATTTTTCCGATATTTTTGAAATAATTAATTAGAAAACAAAAGACACAACAGCTGGTTGGATAATTCTTGCAAGTAAAAATTTTACTAGTAATAATTTGTAGGATTTTTTTTGTATCTCAATTTTTTTTTTCTCTCTACTTTGACGCTCTTTCCTTAAAAAATTATTGTTTTAATGAACACTTTCTAGTAAAAATTGTTACAAAATTCGTAATATTTTTTTAGTATATGAACAAACCTAATATATTTTAGAATTTGATTTTTGCTTGAAATCATATTTTTTTTCTATTATGGTGTGTAAATTCACATTTTATTTTATTATTTTGTGTATATTTTATATATTTCATCTTTCAGCTTTCAGTTCTCTTAGATCAAGTGACTCACTTAAGAAATTCAAAGTAAAAAAATGGCTCATTTGCTTGCAATGGCATAAATTCTTTTTTAAAATTTGTCATTTAGATTTCCATAAATACATTTAGAATTAAAAAAATATGTATATAATTTTAAAGATACATCACAAACATGAAAATGGAACTAACTACAAATTTCAAATTTATATGATTTGGGTCAATTCTTTTGTGCGGCGCGAGCAGTGAGCAATGTTGTAATTTATGTATGTGTTTCAAAAGCTACAGTAGGGGGCAAAATAATTTATGTAAAATATAATTACATGTGTACAAATGTTTGTATATATGTATGTATATAAAAAACAAATGAATAAAGGCAAAGGATGAATGACTGACACGAGAGAGTGGCCAAAGAAGTATTTTTAAACCGGTATATCACGGATTAAAATGATCTAATGCAGCCCCTACACGTTTTAACTGGTCATACAATTAAATTGTATATACCAGTTGATCGTACGCTGCATAGGCTGCAATTTTTCATTAAGAAATTATTTTTACAAAGTCAACATGGGCTCCGATTTTTTTATCTCTACCGGCCCGAAATAAAAGAAGAAGAAGAAGTTCAAGAAAAGAAAAATAAACACATGTTTTTATAGTCCTCAATAAAATCGCGGATTCGAATTTCTTCTTTTTTTCACATATGATCACAACTATCGTGAATATATTTACCCTCGAAATATTTCCTTTTCTCATAAAGTTGCAATCGTGAATTATTTCCACGAAAGAAATATGGCATCGCCATTTTTTATTCCCTTGGGTTTCACAAACGTTTTGTTTACGAAGAAAAAAAGAAGCACAATCTTTTTTTTTTTTTTTGAATAGTTTTTAATTGTTTGAAAATGTATGAATTTGTTTATATACATACTTATGTTCTATAATTCTTCATGTTTTCACTTGGGTGTATAACCCATTACTTCCGATAAACACAGCGGATTTAATGCATCTCTCAAATTTCGTCTATTTATTTCATCCAATAATTTTTTTTCTTCTTCTAGCGATATAAATGATATTAATTTTGCTGAATAATAATAATTTATTAAGATAACCTGAATTCACAATAGAATATCTGACTTGCCACAGATGTTTATTTTATTCATTAACAATTGGCTTTGCCAAGTTATTGTTCATGAGAGAGAATAAATTCGGTGAAGTGCGACTTTCACCCGCACTTGTATTGTAATTCAATACGAACTTTAGCCCATACAAAAAATAGTTTTACCTTTTTTGGTTTTTGGGTTTTTTCGGTATTGAGCTTTTTTTTAGTTTTGGCGTTTTTTCGGTTTTCAGCGCTTTTTTATATAGGCGATTTTTTTCATTTTGACGATTTTTTTTATTTTTACGTTTTTTTACATTTTGGTGATTTTTTTTCATATGGACGATTTTTTAGTTTTAGCGCTTTTTACGCGTTTTCGCGATTTTTTTCGGTTTTTGGCGTTTTTTCAATTTGGCGATTTTTTTTTAATTTTAAGCAATTTTTTTCATTTTGGCGATTTTTTTACATTTGGACATTTTTTTTTTAATTTTGGCGCCTTTTTCGCTTTTTAGGGTTTTTTTCGGTTCTTGGAGATTTTTTCATTTTGTCGATTTTTTCGGTTTTGCCGATTTATTTTCATTTTGACGATTTTTTTACATTTGTATTTTTTTTTTAATTTTGGTGCCTTTTACGCGTTTTGGGTATTTTTTTCGGTTTTTGGCCTTTTATTTCATTTTGGCGATTTTTTCATTTTGTCGATTTTTTCGGTTTCGCCGATTTATTGTAGTGCTAGAACTTTTTTTAATTTGGTGCTTTTTTCATTTAAGCGATTTCTTTTGATTTTTGGCGATTTTTTAGTTTTGGCGCCTTTTTACCTTTGGTGTACGGAACCCTAAAAATGAAAAAAGAAAAGATTAAGTCAAAATCACACTTTTTTGATTTTTTTATTCAACCGTACAACTTAATTAAATTGTAAAATTGTACAACACGTCGCAACGTGTAGGGGTCGCATAAGAAAATACTCATTATAAAACTACTACAAACCTATTAGGCATAAATCAAAGCTGGAAATTCCCTGTTCACAGACTTCAACTTTATAAGAACTGTAAGAAAAAAAGGATATTTCTATTTCCGTCTCTGTATTTCTTATAGCTGAATTACGAGTTGAGCAAGCAATCGTTGAAGTGTGTGCACCGGGACTAACAAAACTTCTACAACAGCAGAAATTATTCAAAACTTGAAACACGTTAAAGGTTAATTTTCCATTCCATTCTAGATAAAAAATTTAGTTCACTATTGCTAATGCGGAAACATTTACTCAAAGATTTCTTAGTATAACTTGAGATGGTACATTAACTAATAAAAGTAGATAAAAACAATTTTTTCACACTGCAATTTAATTTTAAAGCATAAGCCCATCTAGCAATGTGCTTAAATTTTTCCCTCTACTGTAGTGGCTCGCCCATCTCTCTATGTTGCAAAATTTTTCTTGAAATTTTTAACTCAATTAAAAATAAAAAAAACACATTTTAATGTACATACGAGTAAATACTTTTTTTCATGATGCAAAACGTGCACAAGATTTTTTTTTATTCATGATAAAAATGTTTTAAGAATTTACATATTTCCTCAAAAAAACAAAAATTATTATATGTAAAAATAAACTTATTTAACATTATCTACACGTAGTAGCAGCATATTTCCAAAAAAGAAAGAAAGAGCGGAACCAAAATCAAAGTTCCATGTGTTTATTAGCACCCAATAAAGTTTGTAAATTTATTTACACAATTCATTTACATAAATTTCGAAAGAAAAAGATATAAAAAATTAATTTGTTTATTTTTTTTTGTGTGAAGAAAATCAACTTCCCTTTTTAATAATGACAAGAATTTATTCATGTTTTAATGCCGGTGCTTAGTTTTATCTCATGTGTGTGTACATGCGTGAATTCTTAATATTTTACCATTTTGGACTCCCAATGGATATGTGAACAATTTAAGAGTATTTTAAAATCAAATATGATTTCACTTTTATTTTTGTATTTTATTTTATTTTCTTTCTATTCTTTGATGAGCGTATTTGCTGTACATCATAATTAGGCATTAGTTGACTTTTGATTGTTGAATAGAATGAAATTTATGTTTTGCATACATAAATATTCAACCCTGTGGTGAATATTTCTCCCTCGACATATTTCCCTTTTCCCTAAAGTTGCAATTGTGAATTATTTCCATGTGAAAAACTCACATGTTCGAAAAAAATATGTGCATCGCCGATTTTTATTCCCGTGGATCTTTCCGCAAAATGTATGTCACTTTTTCCCTTATGTAGTGTTCACACTTGATGATTTTATGTCATACCTTGTAACATGACGCCGGCAGAGCAACTGTAATTTTTTCATTAATATCAACATAAAGGGGTAGACGTTGATGATTTTATATTATCATGAATCAAACAAATATTTGAAAACTACTTGCCAAATATAATTAATTTGCGTGTTTTTTAATTTTTTGTTCACAAATAATTGTTGTGTCACCTTTTTTAAAGAAATTTTTTAAATAAATAAACGTTAAACACACAAAAACACATAAAATGATATTTGATATCAAGATGAATTCATCAGGCCATGGGCTCTGATGGTTATATCATAACGGTGCCATAATATTAATAAATTGAGTCTATAGGTGATGAATTTTCGTCATGATATCAATTTGACATTCATCATAATAAAAATTCATCAGATGTGGACGCTATGTTAATATTTTGATTGTGAATAAAAAATAAGCACATCAGGTGGTACCTAATTCAGCTGGCGTGATCGCACATCAACCAATTTGACATCCAGCATTTTGATCGTGGTGTCTCGGCCGCATAACAACTATTTATGTTGTCCTATTGTGGTGTGTTCCTCGATGAATTTTGCCGGATGAATTTGATAAAATTCCCTTGGTATATTTAGGGAGTTGACAATAGAGTTTTAAAATATGTCAATAATAAAATAAAATAAAATAAAATATTGCAACGTTTAAATTTTAATACTTTAATATGGTCTGGCAAGTTTGTTGTTTTTGTTTTGTATGTAAATCAAATTAATTATCAGGTGGAAAATTTACGTACCTTTTCACAATGTATGGTTAAAAGATAATAGGGACTTTAACGGCAAGTTTTGTATGAAGAACTGTCAGTTAAAGTTCACGTTAACTCTTAACCATACATTGTGAAAAGGTACGTTAAAAGTATAAAACGCATGCCATTTTCAATATGGCAATATGGTAATGTTAAACTAAAGATGTTAAAACTGTCAGCGCAGCTGTAGTTGATGAAAAATATTCTCTCTCTCATATTATCTAAATAATATAAACATGTATGTGTATTTGCCTGACTTTGATAACTTGCAGAAAATGCGAATAGTGAAATAGTAGCGATTTACTAGTGAAATTCAATAAAATCATCTATTGACATTTAACATTAGCTTGTCATTGGAAATCTACCACTAAACTGTATCACTGCTGAGTAAGTAGTTCTTTTGGGACCACATGGAGACATTGGCACCAAAGATTCCCTAGTAAATTTTAGGGGCTCCAGTCTACAATATCGATATTTCCTCGCTCGATTTCAATAGTAAAATAGTAGTGATTTACTAGTGACAGTGTCACTAGGTGTCTGACTAGGTGTACCCATCCAATGTAACCGCGTTTTGACATATAACTAGGGTGGTCATTTAAATCTACCAGTACACTTTATCACTGTTCTCTTACGACCATATGGAGACATTTGAACCAAAGATTCACTAATACATTTTAGTGACCCACGTCTACAATTTTATAAGGGTTGGGGCATCAAACCAAAACATATACATACACATGTAATATTTTAACATTCTTGCGCAGCATAATGAAAAAGAAAAACAAACTATTGACGCGTTTGTTGACAATGAAACCATAAATACACTGGAACTGTTGTCTCTAATGTATCTCTAATCGAGCATAATAGCAAAGTTGTCGACATTTCAACTAGGACAATTGTCGCTAGAAAAGTAATGTTGACATAGAGACATATGGTTCTAGGCTGACTAGAGAGTATATACAGAATGCGTATTTATATCGTTGCCTGCTCACAATAAAATAATTAAGATGGCACAATATTGCCACATTAAAATTTTAATATACTCATTGTGAATTCCCTAATTATTAGAATATAAAAATTTTGGCTTTTCCAATGTTAAAAGTTATGTTTGTATAAATTAAAAAAGAAATGTTTGTTTGCAGAAAACTTGCCATTTTTGCAATGGACACCTGATATCAGTCTTTCAATGAGTCATTGAGGTCATAAAGAAGTCATTGCGCAGTCGGCCTTTCTTTATGATTGCACATTCTGAGTTTAAATAAAAATAATTTAAATCTAAATAAATCATCAACAACAACATGCTTTTGTTGATAAAGAGATGAAATATATAAAATAAAATAAAATAAAATAAAATTATGCGAGGTGGAATTTAACAGTAAGTGTTAATAAGATTTTTTAAGTAAAAAAAGAATTGTCATGTAAAAATTTTAATTTTGTTGAAGTGTATTTCAAAATTTTAAAATTTTAAAATTTTTTACACAATGTGGAATAAAGTTATGATGTTGTTGCAATAAATGAGCGTTATGTATTTGTATAAGTACATAATTTTAATAAAAAAAATTGCAGCAGCAACGTGCCATTTGCATACATCATGTATTTTTTACTTATGAGAGATACGCGATCATTTTTTTTAATTCAATTGAAAATAACAGCATCAACCACAAATCCACAGTTTGTCTGTCTATCTGTCTATCTGTCCACTATCAAAAATGATGACACTCAATTTGGAATTGATAACATAATGAAGAATACAATACAATACAAAACATATTCATACGACTACAATACACAAAATTTCTAGTGGCAAATAAATTAGGAAACAGCTAAATTAATATTAATTAATAACTTTTTTCTTTTTTGAGAAAAGAAAATTCTTTAACACCGCTACTATTAGAGAAACAGCGTGCTGCTGAAAAAATATTTTTTTATTGTGAATGAACCATTATGAAGTATTAAATGTCATGTGGCTTGCTAAAAATTAAATATATAATATGATCAGAAAAAAAAACAATGACAATCATTGACATAGTTACGCATCTTTACAATTAAAATTTAAAAACTGTGGGTGTGTCAAAAAACTCTTCAATGCAAGTGAATGTCATCAGCTCCCAGGAATGGTTTACGAGTATCATAACATTTGTGATGAGTATGGAGTAGTTTAATCTATAAAAGAGTTTTAGGAAACACACCTTGTTTTTATATTTAAAATGAAAAAAAATAAAAAAATAACGTTAATATTCCCTAAGCTGGAGAAAAAGTAAGAAAACTGCTGTAAAATCGTGCAAATAAAAGAATAATTATTTAACACAGTGATCATCGATGCCAACTTGCTGCAAATTTTCTTACTTTATTGTTGTTTTCAATATAAAGGCCCAACTACAATATGAATAAGCTGGCTTAAGCTAATGCCAGAATTGAACGATAAGTCTGTCAAATACTTAAGCAATTCAGATGTGACTTTTAGGTGGCCACAATGTACTTAAGTATTCTTTAGCCACAGCTGCACATATGCGTATTGTTCACAATTTTTTAGTAATTTTGTTTCCACTTAAAATTAATAAATAAATGCAATTCAATCAAATTAACTTGTTGGAATATCCTAATCCATTAAAAATTCACGTATAATTATATCCTTTACTTTATTACTTGTTTTATTTGTTTTGCCTACTAAAAAGTACAACAATGATCATACATAAATAACTTGTGTGTCTGAGTTTAAAATAAGAAACGATAAAAAAATATTTAAAATCAATGAATATTTTCCTCTAGCCCAATCAGGCTGACTCCAAATTAAGCAGTTTCGTGATTTCGGTCGAAAACAAGTTGAAATTAATTAATATCCCATATATTTTGACATTTTCCAAATTAAGTTATTTTACTTAATTTCGATGAAATTAACAAGAAATTACAATATACAGCTCTGTTTTTGTACTAAAAGTACTTTTATTTTCAAACATGAGTAAATTTACAACTATGAGAAACAACAATTAAAAGAAATAACAATTTTGACATTCAATATTAAATTAAAAAAACAATGAAATCTATTAAATTTATGAAAATTTTTGAAAGAAATATGTGTATAAGTGTAACAAAGAATTTATTCAACTGAAAAAACAACTTCAATGCCTGCCGCAGTGAATAATATGTTTGCGAAATTAACTCAAATGTCATTCAGTACCTGCATCAACAGTTTTCATTTCGTTCGTAATTTGAGCTTAAAATTACTTAATTTTCGTGTCGTGAATGGGCTATTATGCTGTTTGCTTGAGTTTTCCGTACGGAATATGCGTTCAGTTTGGCACTTAGCTTAAGCAAATGACATTTGACGAAATTTGACGAAAAGGTCTATAAGTACATTACAGTTTGCCACATACGTTTTATATGTAACCGCACAGTTGCTTAAGTTCGCTTATTCACATTATAGTTGGGCCTTAAATTGTAAGTCGAACGATTTCTTTCGCAGGTGGGAAACAGGCCATAAAACTACGGCGAATTACATTTTTCTATCATTGCCTGATTTAGCAATATAATTTTGAAAATTGCATTCGTAGCCGAAAATCAATAAATCGACTTTATAGATTTTTAGCGACAGAGATTTAGTTTTAGCGAGTTAAGCCTGGTACTCTGTTCGAAGTTGTGAAAAGCCTTGATTATTTCGCGTGAAAAATTTGACATGTACTAAATATACCCCAACTCGCGTTTTCTTGAAATAAATTTTTCGCTTTTATTGCTTGAAAGTATGCAACATTGTTAAAATTCCATAGTTGAAG
Organism: Tachina fera; assembly: GCA_905220375.1. Taxonomy (NCBI): domain Eukaryota; kingdom Metazoa; phylum Arthropoda; class Insecta; order Diptera; family Tachinidae; genus Tachina; species Tachina fera. Next base: position 188,308,563 of record LR999963.1, read on the forward strand.
AACTTCACATTAAAATATGAAATATATGTATACATATTTAAATGTAGGTATGTATTTATTTACATAGGTATGTACTTACGTATGTATTATATGGAATTGACAGTAATGTCATCACATGTTTTAGAGGAGAAACAATATTCCTGTTACCACCCCTGCGGTTTTTTCCTATTCACAAATTTTCAAGGTTTTCTCAAATGTTGTTACAGTTTTTTTGCACGCAAATTATAATGAAAATTTTATTTAAAATAAAACATGTGTGTTCGTATGTACAAACATATGCATGTAAGTAGATATGAATTTATTTTTCTGATATCATCATCATCTACAAATTCGGGGTGTTTCCTTTTTATTTAATTCTCTTTATTTTTCATAAAGTTAAAAGCTTTAGTTGTCATAAATAAACTTGTTGAGAAAATATCTTCAAACGGAGAAAAAATATAAATTTTTTTTAATTCAATTATTATTAAGAGCCAGTTTTTGGGTTCGAGATTAAACTTTCTAATTAAAAAAAATTAAAATAAATAAATAATAAAATAAAAATTAAATATAACTCCATTGTGGAGGGCAACCGAACTTCAGTTGCGGTTTCAACTGGCAAACGCAACCGAAATTAAAATTACTCTGCTTTTAGACTCGCCAGTTTTTTTGCTCAAAAGTTGAGCAACTAAAACTGCCGAGTCTAAAACCAGATTTAAGGCTCAATCAGACGTGACATAATCATAACCATAGAAAACAGCCGTTCGAACCAAACTAATTGGCAACACTGTATTTGAATATAGGTGACTCGCCATAACTCTCACCATAGAAACCAATTGATTATGGTTATGGCTATGGCATTATGGCTATGTCACGTTTAATTTAAGCTTAAGTACTTACCCTCATACCTAAATAAGAGCGGCAAGCGTCGCGTTAGCAGCAGGGTACGCATTTTCAGTACATTTAAATGTGAAAATATTATTTGATTGTACTGAAAATACGTAGCCTGCTGCTAACGCAACGCTTGCTGCTCTTATTTAGGTATGAGTATTACTTACGGCAACTGTCTCTAGTTGCCTGTAAAACTACTGCAAATACGATTATGACAGATTGGCAACTGAAAATAATTAGGGAGTTCACAATAGTGTTTTAAAATATCTCTTAATACTAAAACGTTTACATTTTAATTCCTTGATAAGGATGGGCAAGTTTGTTGTTTTTTTTGGTGTGTAAATCAAACTTAATACCGAGTGCTTAAAAGTCCGAAAATCATGTCAATTTCAATATGGCAATATGGTAATCTTAAACTAAACAAGTTAAAACTGTCAGTTGATGAAAAAATATTACATATTAAGAAATTTTTGTTATATTAGTAATTTAATATCATGATACAATTATACTAGGTACATGCACAAGCCCAGCCTGTCACTGTATACGTTGCTCCTAGTTGTCAAACTTTGTTTACAAGCTGCAAAAATGTTAATGTATGTGTGTAAATAAAATGATTACAGTGTTGCCAATGAATTTACACATGGCTGTGTCTCCAATTACACATTGAAGAAAATTACACTACACATCTTTTGTGTAGGTTAAAATTAAAACAATAATTAATAAAAATAGAACCCAAAGTAGAATTACACACATATTATACAAGAATTTATTTACATCGCCTACACATGTGAGTAGAAATTACACACTGTCTAACTACACCCATATTGGCAACACTGAATAACTATAATCATGCAGGAATGCCGCGTCTGCAATTGTACTTTAGTTACCCTGTAATTGTTATTTTTATAAACAAAAGACAGTTGTTTCCGACAATTTGGGGTTTGTTTATACCAACAAAATACATGTGTTTTTTGGTGTTGTAATTTTGTTGTAGTTCTGCATGTACCTAGTGTAATTGTATCATGTTTAATATACTGTGTTTTATATCGTTGCCAGCTCACAATGAACATTTTAATATGGCACAATGTTGCCATATTTAAATTTCAAGATACTTATTGTGAATGCCCTAAATGTAAACAAAGCTTCAAAATATAAGAAATATATGTATTTACGTGCAAAAAAGAATTTGCTAAGCAAATTTGCCTAAAAAATATTTACTTATAACGATTAGTTCAGTGAAATTATTTTTCGTTAAAGAAAAAGAATTACAAATGTGTCGGTAGCCTATTATCGTGAATGTGTATAATGAAAATATTGATAAAAAAATGGGACAAAAAAAAATTCTTTCTAAATAAAATCTGTTGCCAATGGAGACTCAATAGTTTTGAGTTTCCCGGCACTGCCCATACAGCTTTTAACGCCACGCTACTTTATGTTTTAAACAAAATTTGCTCTTGAAACAACAATTGGATGTTTTTTTTTCAAAGGAATTTGAATTTAAAATTAAAATTTGCCGGGTGGGTGTGAGTTTATAAAATCGATTTAATTGTTCTCATTTTATAATTTTTTCGCGGTCAAGAACTTTTCATATACGATTATTATGTATACATACATACACATCTTTATCTTAAGACAGAAAAATCCTAACTCATTCTATTTTTTAAAGAGAGTTTTTTGTATATTTCGATGCATTAAATGCTCTTATATCGCAATATGCAAAAATCTCGATTAAAAAAAAAATAACGAGTTAGGGCCTTTCTATATTAAGATAACGAACGTTATGTACATGCATTCATATTTGTGTACATACACGTCTGAGAGTTAAAGAAAATTTCACACAAATTAATTTTTCATTTTGCGAATAAAAGGTGTGTGTGCGTGTGTGTTTTATAAAATAATTTGTTTTGCGCTTGTGAAAAATTTATTAAAATTAAAGAAATGGGAAGGAAACATGAAATCACTGAGTTTATTTTGGTCTTTGTGTAATTTTTTCTTTCCAGCACCACAGGTGGAAATTTTTTATATGCAGTTCAATATTTTTGAAAAGGCTTCTGTTTTCTCAACAAAGTGAAATTTTGTTTTCTTTTTAAGATTCTTAAGAAATTCTTTGTTTTTAAATGCAAAAAAAAAAAAAAATATTTGAAAAAGTAAAAATTTTTCCTTCATTATTTAACAGGGTTAAAAAGTTTAAGAAATTTGTCAGTATTTCAAGCAAGAAAAAGATCGCTCATTTACTTCAACAAAATCATAACTTGACCAAAAAACTAGTTTGACAGAAAACGAGCTTAAAGTTTTCAATTTACACACAACTTAATGGAAAAAGACAATTAATTATCTTTTTCTCTCAAGAGTTGAGTATACGAATAAAAATGTGAGGATTAATTCAGTATTATTAGGACAAAAATCCGTATTTTTGAGCAATGATGTTGTTGTTGTAGCATACCACAAATTAAATACTGCATGAATTCATAATTTTAAAGGCCTGCACAGGCAGCAGGCGTCAAATGACACTTACGTACCTTTTCACAATGTATGGTTAAAAGATAACAGGAACTTTAACTGCAAGTTTTATATGAAGAACTGTCAGTTAAAGTTCAAGTTAACTCATAACCATACATTGTGAAAAGGAACGTTAAAGAAGTTTTAAAGATCCGACATGTTTAAAAAGATGAAGAAAGAAAATAATTTTTGGACTTTTTCTTTTGAAAACCACAATAAAATTTAATTTTTTATTTATTTTCGATAAAACCTATTGGTAGAACGTTTCTCTGCGATATCGTGGGACCATGCTATAAAAGTTTGCCTCTCTACAGCTCTTATTTATTCCAGTTTGGTGACATAAACATTTCAATACCCTGCATTTGTGGGAACTAAACTAATTGTGTAATTAAAAAAACCAAAACTAGTCGTGGGTGCATGTTTAAATATAATAAAAAAATAAGTTGAAAAATCCAAAAAAAGAAAAAAAAACAAATGAGAACACATTTTCTTTGAAGATAAATTACAAATTGACGTCATTAGGCATTTTTGTTAAGCTTTTGAAATGAAATTTTAAAATATTAAAACATGTGAACATATTCGTATGGCTGTTCGTCTATATATTTATTTACTTTTTAAAATAATAATAGACAATAGCGTAATTTCATTATTTTTATTCATTGATTTTCTCCGGTGCTTTTTATAACCATAAACAATACACGAGAATCAGTTATTTTAATACTAAAAAATTTAAATAAAAAAAGGACTAAATCTAAAATACACGATTTTTAAAATGCTTGTAATAACAGTAAAATATCTCGATATATTCATAGATGTGGCTGTAATAAAATAAAAGAGATTTTTATTTAGATTAATAATTTAGAAAGTATTATAAAGTTTTTAGAACCATTCCTGATACTCGTATATTAAGTGACTTATAAAAAAAGTGCTGCAAATTATGCAAATGCGAAATGCCACTATATCTTTAAAACTAAAGCAGCTGGAGAAAAACTAATGATGTCATCTTAATCAGCAGATAGAAATACATAAGGATCGGCTATTTAAACCAAAAAAAACACTGTTCCCTAAAGAATTAACACTAACGATAATTTAAATATTTAAATTACATAATAAGAGATTTAACAGAATTTGCGGTCATGTTAAGTAAACTCTTACATTATTATGTTAAATAAACTCTTACTTTGGTATATTTGTGTATGTTTAATTTTAACATATGAATTAATGTTAACTTTGTTTTAAACGCATAACATTTTCAAAACTACAGCCTACCTTTAGGCTAAGCTGTAAACCTTTGTACATTTAAACGAGTAACAGAGACTGTTAACCGATCCCTTTAACATTAATTTATTACACAGTGTCTAAAATGTTATTTTTAAATTTTGTTTACATTGTTATCAATAGACTTAACATAATTTTGTAATTCTTGTACTTTCAGTTAAACGCCATTAATGAATCCAACGAAGTGCCATACCGGAAATTGTGTAAAGGGTAAAGAAAAATACAAAATACCAGTAAATTAAAACAAAGCAGAATTATTAAAACATTTTACATACAAACATACAAATATATTTTGTTGTTATTTAATACACTTTTTACCAAGTACAACAGCTATAAATTCTTTTTTACATTAAAGAAGAAATAGCAAAAATCATAAGGCTTAAAACTACACTTAACAAAAATATTACATATGTATGCCAAAAAGTAACTTTTAAGTAGCAATTGAAAAAAGAAATCGATAATAATTTGTTGATAAACGCTTTGCATTATAAATAAAAGCTTTTTGCGTTTTATTTCACATTAAACGTATACACGATAAGGAAAAGAGAACAAAAAGTTGAGATTACTTTCGCAGCATTGAGAAAGAAAAAGGTCGGACCTTTTTTTAAAAGAAAATTTATGAAATTTTCAAACGAACTTCATACAAATACACAAGAAATTGTATGAATTATATACAAAAAAAATGGCAGATAAATTGACCAAAACGACCTCTAGCATATCGTTGGAAAACCACCAACATATAAACACGACAAATACAAACTACCCCGATAACATGCCCAGTAAGGGAGAAAAAGCACAAATTGTGAGCAGGCTGGCTGAGAATAAAGCTGAAAGCTTTGAAATGCCAACACAAAAACAACAAAAGCTTAATGATCATCAGCAGCCGAATGCAATTCACAATGAAAGCTCTAACAGCTTAAAACCGTTAAAGTCCATACTAAAAGCACCCGCAGATGAGTGGCAAGAAGTTTGTTTGTCCAAAAACAAACTGAAACGTAAGAAAACTTTATCGGCTTCCCTAACTTCAGTCACGGATTCTGTTAATCAAGAGAAAAGAACACGCATAGAGGGAATGCAATTGAATTGTAGGGGCAGACTGCAAATTAAAGAGAATATCAACTCTAACGCGCCAACAACAGCCTCAGTAAATCCCTTAAGAACAGATAGACTGGCTGGCAAACCGCCTTTGCCGCCTTCTAGTAAATACAACAATACAGAATCAAAGCTGACCTTAAATCCGCCACCTAGACTGAAACGCAAACTTCAGGAAAATGTTCAGACTATACAAAAGCTAAATGCTCTGACAGAGCAATTGCGCTTGGAAATAAATGAACTTAAATCAAGTTTAACTACAGAAAAGGGAGCTGTTCGAGTTTTAAGGTGAGTTCTATATTTTCTATTTCGTTAAAGAAAAAAAACTTTAAATCTTTTCTTCCTTTAGAGCCCAAAATGAATCTGAAGCACGCAAATGGAAAAATGAAGTTAAAAAACTGCAAAATGCGGTAGAGCTTTTAAAGAAAACTACAAATAATGAAAACTTGCCACAGGCTGCCATGGGTGGCCTAGTCAACTACGAAATACAAAGACTGACCAATGAGATTAATGTCTTAAAAGAAGCCAATAAAGCTTTGGAAGAAAAGAAAGTGGTAAGTTTGATTTCTGCTCAACTTTATTTGTTGCACATAGAAGCATGTTGTGTTTTTTTATGGGAATGTTTTTAAAGCATTTTGTTAATCTGACGACTAAAAGTAAAATTTAAACATGTTTAATAAGAACATAGTTGATGTGCCGATGCTATCAATTGCAGTAAATTAAAATTAAAATTTAAATTGTTATTGCTTTAAAGCAAATTCTTGGGTTTACTTTAATTTGAGTATGGTTTAAAAACGAGAGATAAGAATGACAATGTTTACATTGAAAATATACCGTTTTACCTTAGTACCGCACAACCATTTCAATGTAAAACTATCGTTTTTAGGCATTGTTTACCGTTTTACCTTAGCACCGCACTACAATTCAAATGTTTACTTTCATTTGAGTATCGTTTTAAAACGAGTGATAAGAACGGTAAGGTATACGTTTAAAAGACACCGTTTTACCTTAGCACCGCACTACCATTTGAATGTAAAACTATCCTTTTTATGCATCGTTTACTGTCTTACCTTACTGTTTTTTCCTCCTGTATTACCATTTCAATGTAAAACTACCGGTTTAAAACGATATTCGAACGAGAATAAGCTTGACTGTTGAATTAAATAAAGAAAAGCGTATTTTGTCTGGTGCATTAGATGAACATTATTCAGGGCTAATAAATGTCTATAAAACCAATAAAACAGTACAGTATTTAAATCATCTCTAAACGCATAAAATTAGGCGTTTTTCAAACTACCAATGCAGACATGTATGATTTTGTTACATACAGAAAATATTTTTCGTTAATATACCAACCGATCTGTTTTTATGTGTCATTAAAATTTGGCGATCTTTTGTAAATATTTTTTTAAACTTTTTTTTTTGCTCTTCTGGTTGTACAAAGAATTGATAGCCTAATGCGAAACAGCTGGGTTTTGACATTTATTCTAGTCCTGTCCTAATATTATTATTTTTTTAAACTACATATCGTTAGTTAAAATCAAAAAGGCGTACTAACAAAAATATAGTTTTACAGGAGAAGCAAAAACCTAAAAAAACTTGTAGTTAAGTCCCATTGTTTTTTTTGTCAATAATGGCGTGGTTTTTGATTACATAAGTGTGAAATTTGATAGTTTAATAGCATTCATAATAATCAAAGAAAAACTCAATTTTGAATTTTTTGTTAGTTACGCCTTTTTGCATTTTAGCTAACGATATAATGTATGGTGCACTGATTTTCACACTTAAAGTTAAAATCTGGTTTTAACGTTAAAACCCCATAAACAGCTGATTTTGCCTTCACACTGCAAGTTTGATATATTCAGGTTTTAAACAACAGATTGTTTAATAAAATTATTTAAAAAAACAAATAAATCTCCTCCAGAAATACGTGTAAAATTGTTGCTGTTTTTTGTTTACTTTTTGTAAAACATATTTGACAAACTGTAGAACAGCTGTTTTTGTTTGTATGAAAAACTCAGACATTTTTGCAAACCACTCACTTCCCAGGGGTCAATGATACTTCAGCATATACTAATACTAATACTAATGTAACATCAGAACGCCCTCCTTCTTTGGTGTTATGTAGCAGAATCATCGGAGAAGTAAAACAATCAATAAAATGGCTACATAATACTGCTTAAACAAATTTAATGCCTCTCAATGACACCAGAGGCGCTGCAACTCTGCGTTATTAAAAAAAACGCGCAAAAAGCAGAGTTGTACAAGAATGCAGCTTTCCTTTATCTTTTGCTTCACCATCTGTCTTCCTTACCACTATCCCTTTCCTAAAGAAGGTAACACCTATTTAGTAGTAGTAGTAGACATTCATGGCCTGAGTGTAAAAAAAAATATTGGCGTACAAGGCAATACGAACTTTATAGGGCATTTTCACTTGCACAATATCTATCAGATTTTACTTAAAATCTTTATGAAAATCTATACCGTTTACACCAAGTCTTTTTTTTTTTTGACATTTATCAATACTTTTTTATCCAAAACAAAAACCATTAAGTGAAAAATTTCCAAAACTACAACAAAAAATTGCAATGTAGCCAATTCAAACACCTTTTAAAGCAGACCATAGCTAATTCAATAATCTTTTATATAAATATGTTAAACAGAGTAGTAAAAATAAAATAAAAATATTCGATTTTGAGTAGATTTCCTACAAATCTACTCACAAACTAGATTTTATTTTGTATTGGAAATCTAGTAAAAAGCAACTGATTTAGCTCGAAATCTCGCAAGTGCTACATTTTGATATAATGTAAATGCACTATTAGCCCGTTAAATATGGAAACAAATGAAGTTCGAACAGTAATAATTAAATTAACTAAAAAAATATTTTCTTTGTTTTCCGCCCAAAGTTTTTTTCGCAGCATTTTTTGACTATTGTTGCGGCTGCATCAAATTTTTAAGCTGAAAATGTTTCAATCGGTATTTATTTTTATTAACTGTCATAAACACTATTAGCTGTTTCCGCTCATTTTAACTTGACAGCACTGAATTTAAAACGGCGAAAACAAGGCTGCATTTTATAAAACCTACTTGAAACTAATTTAAAACCAATTTAAGCTGTTTTTCACAAAATCATTTTGCATGGTAAAACCAGATTTTAACGTTAAAACCAACTTTTATTTAAATTATGTAAGTGTGAAAACATTATAAATTACATAATTATAAATTTAAATTAAGTTCAGCTAAAGAAACGTTTAAGCTTGCACTGATTTATTGGCCCTTAAAGCTCAGTTAGCCGATTGTAATGTAAAGTAACTGTAACAGTAGGAAACAGCTGATGTAAAAAGCCATGAAAAAAATAGTTATAGAGATGTAAGGTAACGTAACCTATTTCTTATATAAAAATTTCTATCAGCTGTTTCCTACTGTTGCAGTTACATTATAATACAGTCGGCTAACTGAGCCTTTAGTATCAGTACTTTATATCTAAAAATTAATAATTAAAGTACATCCAGTGCCGCTAAAATTTTTTGTTATTTTTATATGAGTTTCCTAAGAGAAATATTTTTTTTTCGAAACTTAAAGCCGCAGCAGCTTTTTTTAAGGCTGTGAGTTTTTCAAAGTTTCCAAAAGTTGTATTAAAGCTGAGATTAACGTCCCTTTTCACAATGTATGATTAAGAGTTAACGCGAACTTTAACTGACAGTTCTTCACACAAAACTTGCCGTTAAAGTGTCAGTTAGCTTTTAATTGTAAATTGTGAAAAGGGCCCTAAAACTTAAATATAAATTCTAAAAGAGAATATATTTGAAAAAGTTTTTATTTTTGCAAACTTCTTTGTTTGAGCTTAAATGCCATAAAATAATGAAACTCACTGGGATACGTTTGGTCCAAAGATTTTACATGACCTTCGAGCTAAAAAACTCTTTCAAATGTGTCAACTTCTCTTGCGTACTTATTAATTCGAAAATAAAACATCCAGTTGACACTGTCAAACCAATGATCAAAAACCAAAATACGGGCTTATAATGGCGTAATGTCAGCACTACGGGCATATCATCTTCATTACGCCGTTTTCGTTTGACTTGTGCTCTGGAACTGCGAAAGGCGGCATTCATCAAACGATCCCAGTATTGTATGAAACCGAATTCTTGAGCATTTCGCACAAGCCTGTTTATAAAGCCCAGATATGGAGATCCATAAGGGACAATGTAAACTGCATGAAACGGCACAATGCACTGCTTCATGACGTGGAAAAGAGGGCTACCATTTTCGGAGTGCATTCTTGAGTTGGTTCTGAATACAGAGATGTGATACTTTTGCAAATACGCATAACTCAAGTTGTTGTTTTCTATTAAATATTTTATCTGCAAATCGGGCAACTCTACTACTTTTGCTTTCAACATGGGTCCGTAAAGAGTCTTAGAAAATATATAGCGCTCCAAGTGTTTAATATGACGTGGCAAGGTGGCCAAAGGATAAGGCGATTCAACTAGATCTTCAATAGTATTAATGTCTGGTAGAAATTTACGATCTACCAAATTTCCTGTAAGATTTCCTTTGAAAGCTGCTGAGATCAGCATGCCGTACATCAGCCAAACACAGAAAAACAAACGCAACGAAGTCGGTCTATGCATTTTCAGAAATGGCATCGATATAATGCAGGCGTAGAGATGTAAAACAAATTTACTTTTTGAGCATACATTGCGATAGTTGAGTAGACAAAAACCAATGGCGAATATTAAAGTTGTTAAAATCGACAGCCATACTCCAGTGTTGAAGGAGCGAAAGAGATTCCAAAAGGAAGAGGCCACCTTGGCCTTGGGCACCATGACACACAAATCATCCCGACTATGCACAATAGTGTGTTCAACTCTTTTGTAAAATGTCTCCAGCGATAAGAAGCGAGTGTTTAGGGCAACATCATCTATATGCTCGGAAATTTCTCTGAAACAAAAATCACTTCTAATCGATCTATTGCCATAAGGTTTTGCCCAGTTGATAACACGTGTGGCATTTAGACTTTTAACCAAATAGTTGCTCATTAGACCATCTGCACCCATTAACTTGTCTCCGTCATTGTAAGTGGTACGTATGCCATCCTCATACATGCAAATACGCAATGGAGTTCTTCTCATATTCAAGATGGTGCGGGGAAATATGTCTCGAACTGTTGCGAGTAGTTTGTGGTGGTCACCATTGCCGGTGGTTATTGTTTCAGGAAACAACTTTCTTAAAAATGGATCATACCGATAGATGTGCACGTTGCCTTTCTGAAAATATATAATGGCCACATTTAAAACCCAGCGTCTCCAAAAGCTTGCAAAAACTCTGTGCAGCAACATTTCTGATACGGATGCCGAATTTTCTATCATAATGATGATGAATGTTAAATGCTTCGAGTCGGATCGTTTTCTTAAAAAATTCAATCTAACACTTTGTGCGAGGTTGGGCAAAATCATTATTAGATACATATCAATGCCATCGTTCTTCCATATTTTCAAAGGTGTGTCTCCATTTCTGAAAAGAAAATAGCGAACAAATTCATTTTAAATATTTTATTGTGATGAAATTGCTCAAGACAAGAAATTATGGAAGCTTCTCTCTCGGCCTCTGCACATTGTTGTGATGAACCTTTTTCAACCTTCCAGCTCATCTCATAAAAAAAAGAAAAAATTTAATCTTAAACAGGGATATAATGGGTTAAAATATTCCAAAAAGTTCTACTGAGCAGTTTCACACCAAACAACGCTGTACAGCAAAAAAAAAAATTAAATTTTTTTAAATAAAAATCTTTCAAATGTCTACAAGCGAATTACAATTATGGACAAATTAAAATAGATACAAATTCATCTATTTGAAAACGCTTTGAAATAAAAATATGTGTACTGAATCCTCTGCTCTCCCTCTTCGTACTCGTATGTTTGGTCTTTAGTTAAAGTGTTCTTTCCCTTCTCATCTTTAATATAAACTGTTATATCTTGCTTAGTCTTTTTTTTTGAAGTAACGAACTTTGAATATTTTATAATGAGAGTTAAGGGGATTAATTGAAATATTAAGGTTTTCGGTCACACCCGTCACATTAAAAATGTTAAAAGTTTAATAGATTTAGGAACTTTAGCTTGTTTTTTTTGGCTAAGCAACGTCTATATGCATTTCTTTCCTGCTTATGGAACTTATCAGCAAAAAAAGCTAAAATTGCTAATACATTAAAAACTGAATGTCAAATAAATATACTTATTTCGGTACCTCTTGTTTAATAAAATTGTTTATGTACATAATAAATAATTGTTACCGTTAAAAAAAAGGAAACTCAATTAATAATATAATAGAATTTTGTGAGCCAGACTCCAATATCATATTCGAGTAGTTATAAAAAATATTTGGTCACACCCGTCACACCAACTATCAAGTGCTTATTTTTCAATTAACTATAATTAGCTTGAGAGAGAGAGAGAGAGAGAGTTACTGGAAAGGAAGAAATACATACCAAAAAAAATCTGATGGATTGCAGAAAATTATCGCGAAAGAATATGAAAAAGTAAACAACAAAAAAAAGCATAAAAGTCAAATTGTATACAAGCGCTTATAAGCGCTTAGAATTTATCTAAAATTGTTAATTTAAAATCACAGTGTTAATTAAAAAAAGGCTGACACTCGAATTATACGAACGAACCTTCCTTATAGTCCATCAAAAAGAATTGCAGTAATTTAACAATTCTTTAAAGGCGTTTCAGAGCCTGCGGTGCCTCCAATAAGCACAAGAAACAAAATTCTTCGAGTTCATACCCGGCACATTTTCGAACAAGTTTTTTTCAGAAAAAGGAACAGAACAATTTACTACGTCAAAATAATTGTGTGCGTTCTACGAACCTCATACACAATGTACCACAAAAGTAATAATTCTGGGAAAGTTGATATTTGTAAGGGCACACCCGTTTCAGCCTTCTGATGGAAATTTTGAGCAGAATTCATGATCTCTCATTTTTGGGAATCGCAGCACCCTTTTTTTAAATTATAAATTTAATAGTTTTTAATTAAAACAAAAAATGTCACACCCGTCACACTAGCATTATCCTACTGAAACAGCTTGTCGAAATTAAACGTTCATTCTCTTTATGAAATTAATCATAAAATATGTATTTTTTTTGGCTTTTAATTTTGCACACTGGGCCAAATTTAAAAAAAATTAATTTATGTTTTTTTAAATTAAAATATTCATTTTAATTTTGTTATCAAAATTTATTAAAAGTAATTTTAACGAAAAATTAATATGGAATATTTTTCCTGTTAATTTTGCACACCGAAAACTGTAAAAATCGTCAAAATTAAAAAAATCGCCAAAATAAAAAAATCGCCAAAATGAGAAAAATCACCAAAATTAAAATCGCCAAACCGAAAAAATCGCAAAAAACGAAAAAAACCCGAAACTAAAAAAATGCCAAAATCGAAAAACCCCAAAAAAAAACGACAGAATAAAAAAATTTTTAAGACTAAAATAAATCGCCGAAAACTGTAAAAATCGTCAAAATGAAAAAAATTTCTAAAACTAGAAAAAATCGCCAAAATCAGAAAAATCACAAAAAAAATAAAAAACCACCAAAACCGAAAAATTCGCCAATACGAAAAAAAACCAACAAAACTAAAGAAATGCCAAAATCGAAAAACCGCAAAAAACGCCAGAATAAAAAAATTTTTAAGACTAAAATAAATCGCCGAAAACTGTAAAAATCGTCAAAATTAAAAAAAATCGCCAAAATAAAAAAATCGCCAAAATGAGAAAAATCACCAAAATTAAAATCGCCAAACCGAAAAAATCGCAAAAAACGAAAAAAACCCGAAACTAAAAAAATGCCAAAATCGAAAAACCGCTAAAAACGCCAAAATAAAAAAAATTTTAAGACTAAAATAAATCGCCGAAAACTGTAAAAATCGTCAAAATGAAAAAAATTTACAAGACTAAAAAAAATCGCCAAAATGAGAAAAATCACCAAAGAAATAAAAAACCGCCAAAACCGAAAAAATCGCCAAAACGAAAAAACCACCAAAACTTAAAAAAATGCCATAATCGAAAAACCCCAATAAACGCCCGAATAAAAAAATTTCTGAAACTAAAATAAAATGAAAAAAATCACCAAAATAAAAAAAATCGCCAAAATGAGAAAAATCACAAAAAAACGCCAAAACCGATAAACCGCTGAAAACGCCAGATTAAAAAATTGCTCAAAGGCGAAAAAATCTTAAAAACCAAGAAAATGCCAAAACTATATATTATATAGGCTAAATTATGTTTTATGAAAAAGGAAAAATGTGTACCGGTATTTGTTCCTCTCCATCAAACTTATTTTATAGATTTGTGTCACTATTTTCTCTCCTCCTTATTAAGAATTCACAAAATATGTTTAATTATGTTGATTTAACACTTAAAAATCTTCAAAGTTTCCGCTTTAAGTAAATGCATATGTTTGTTATTTTAATTTTTTATAAACAAAATTATTTTCCTAAGATTGCATTAAAATGCATTAAGGATTTTCGTTCAGTTCAACACTCGTAATTTTAAGTATTCCTTGTTATTATTTTTGTATTTGCTTACCTAAAGGAAATGTGCGATATGCCACAATCATTAAGCATTTTCAACAGTTGTCCAGGATGACTTAATGATGTGTTGTCGTTTTCAAAATAAACATTCACCACTTTCACTTGAGAATTGCAAAATATACGGCCCGTGTAGTCAATTAGTTTACGTTTTTGCCGCACATCATGAGGGAGCATCAGCAGGCTGCCAGTAGTAGTATTGTCTGCAACACACCAACAACAAATGTCGCAGCAGATGATAAGAGAGACAAAGTAAAACCGCCACATTTTCACTACAATTAAACCGCCACACAACTAATGACAGCGCAACGTGTCCACTCCGTTTTATACTTATTTATAGTTCAAAGACACGACCAAAAAGGCACGTAAGACATTATCAGCACAAGGGATGACAGGCCAGCCATCATTCATTCAAAGTGTATTGTAATAAACCATCATTGGGCTGATTATCAAAGGTTGCCAATCATTAATTTTGTTAATGAATTTACTTTTGCTTTCCCCATTTCGAATACGAAATGGGTTGTTTGTTTCGCTTGCATTTTTGATAAACTTCTCAATATGTTGTCTTCGCTTGTAAGGGGCATGTCTTAAAGCAGCTTTAGTTGCTTAATAATACTCGTATCTAATAAAAAAAGCCAATAAATATGTTTATATATATATTTTTAATACTAATAATAAGTTGTCAATTATTATTTTAAACTAATTCCGCATGTCCATTCCTGCTTCATCGTTTGAAATTAAACATGTGTTGTTTGTTTTGTTTTTGTTTGTATTCGCTACTCTCCCGCCTAAAATTATAAAATTGTGGATTTATTTGCCAGTCAATCAAACGAAAAAAATTTGCGTTGTAATGACTTTTTACAGATTAATTGCGAAGCTGATAGACGCAAAGCAGCTGATATACGCGAATTAAAAGATTCTTACGAAATCCGATTGACTCAAATACAAAAATCTGCCAAAAATGAAATATCACGATTGGTAAGTGTTTCTTTTAATTTGTTTATTTTTTCCGTTTTGAAATACTTTAAAAGATGTGGATTTGTAATAAAAAAAGAGATGATGTGCACTCATAATGACTGCTGACAGCTGCGAATCAAAGCAAAAAAAAAAAAACAGTTCCTGTAAAATTGTATTGAAATGTGCATTTTGAAAAACTCAATTGAAAAAAAGTTGTTTTGTTGTGGGTTAAACACGTCTAGATGCATTTTGTTACAGCTTAGGCAACTAACGCATCAGTAGACTTCAACCACAACTCAAAATTAAAAAAAAAAATTAATATTTTTAAATTCGTATTTAAATAATAAAAAATTATTGATTTAAGTTGTTTTTTGAGAAAAATTAGTTGTTGAGAAAAATAAATAAAATAATTTAATAATAAAAAATACCTTGTAAAATAGTATTTTCTTTTAAAAGCACCTTTAATAAAAAGGACTTTCTATAAAAAGTACTTTTTATAAAAAGAACCTTTTATAAAAAGTACATTTTGTAAAATGACCTTTAATAAAAAGTACCTTTCCTAAAAGTACCTTTCATAAAAACTTTTTATAAAAGGTACCTTTTATACAAGGTGCTTTTAATAAAAGTGCTTTATATAAAAAGTACCTTTCATAAAAACTTTTTATAAAAGGTACCTTTTGTACAAGGTGCTTTTAATAAAACTTTTTTTATAAAAAGTACCTTTTATAAAAAGTTTTTTTTTATAAAAAGTACTTATATATAAAGTACCTTTTATATAAATTACCTTTCAAAAATATGTATGTAGTACCTTTCATAAAAAGTACTGATTTTGGAAAAAGTTGCCTAAAAATATCCCAAGTGTATGGGAGAAATCACTAAAATTATTTTAGTGCAAAGTTTGGTGATTCGTTTTATGTGGTTGTGTGTCTAAAAGGATACGGAATGTGCTCTAAGTCACTTTTTAATATTAAAAGCCTGAACTGCATAAATATGCAGAATATGTGTAGTTGTTAAAAGTAATAAAATTAAATTATAAACATTTTGTAAACAATTAATGAACAGGCAAACGCTTGAGAAAATATTTGCAATTGATTCCCTTAGATTAGTTTGTGATTCATTCACAAAAAATTCCTTAAAAATGCTGCTGCAACAGCATTCAGCCATTCATTCATACTCTTTTAAGGATTTAGTGGTAAAAAGAATGAATGAAAAATTAATGTGAATGTGTACGAATGTACGTATTATTAAAGGCCTCAGGCCAATTCATACACTGAGAAAATATTTCATCTGAGATAAATAATTGTGATAGGAAGTATTTTCAATAAAAAGAAGAAAGAAAAAAATCATTTGTAATGGTATTTAAATTTTATTATCATGATTTTTAATACTGGTTCCTGAGTAGCCAAATTTTAGCTAAACCTTTTTTTAAGTTTAGGAATGCCAAAATGTTGCAAAGCTGTTATTTAGTACTCATGAGTGTATGATAAGAGAGCAGGACAAGCGTGCATAGATAGAGCCAAAAGGGGTGTTGTTTTTTATGCTCATAGGAATCTGTCTGTTGGCAATGCAAGCAAAAAGGTGTGACAGGAAGCTGTCAAAAACCCAGACACTAAATAAAATTTTAGTTAAAAAAAAATTTGACAGGTCAATGAACTTTAAGAAAACTTTTTTTTAAATTTATTGTTAAATAAAAAATATTATATGTTACCAAGAATAAAAAAAGTATTTTGAATAATTTCAGCACATGTCAATCTTAAAGTTTATTAAATTTAATCATAAATTTTAATTTGGCTTTAAACTTTTTTTCTCCCGACTTCTTACTTGTCTTGTATTGACCAACATTTTGTTGAGTTTAAATTATGCCTTAACAAATAAAATCATAAGCGGCATCTAATAGTGGCTGCATGTGGCGAGAATGTTTATGCGGCTGATATTTTTAAGCTGGTTTTTAATGTTTTTATTTTGTTTCATATTTGTATATTTTTGGTCGACAAGCCACATGAAAAGACACATTATTTAGTTATTTAATGGCTTTGAATGTCTTATGGACAAAATTGTGCGTTTCTTATTTTTTTAATATTTTTTTTTGTTTGTTTGTGGGTAAAAGAGGTCTGTCTGTCTGTCTATGCAGTTTTCAAAGAGAGTGTGCTTTGAGCATTTAGGCTGAATTGCATAAAAACTTCCCACGATTTTGTGGTTTTACAGCACACATGTATGCCTTTTATATTTGTATATCGCTACCTTAATATAGAAAGGCCCTAACTTACTATGAATTATTCGCTACCTTAGATATTCTTCTAACGAAATATAAAAAAACTGGATTTGAAAAATTTTTGTTGTATATCGTTACCTTAATACCAAAAGATCCTAACTCATGTTATTAAAAAAATCGAGATTTTTGCGTTTTTCGCTACTTTAGATGTTCTGCTAACGAAATATAAAAAAATTTGATTTAAAAAAAAATAAATGAGTTAGGACCTTTCGGTATTAAGGTAACGTTATGTATTGTACTTTTAAAAGATAAATAATTTTAATTAAAAAAAACAATAACAAAATAATTATTCTACAACAGAGTCAAACAGCATGTATGTATGCACATATACATATATATCGTTACCTTAATATAGAAAGGCCCTAACTTATTATTTTTTTGGAATCGAAATTTTTGGATTTTTCCATGCATTAGATGTTCTTCTATCGAAATATACCAAAAAGTCGACTTAAAAAACTAAAGAGTAATGATGTATACAATTACGAACCTTTAGCGCCAAAATATCTTAAGCGACATGTTTTTGAATATTATTTTCAAATGGATTAAAATAAGTTATTTGCTCAGAAAACTTTTAAAATATTATAAATTCGATGATTAATGTATTGTTACACAGAAAAAAACATTTCTCCCATCAATATATTTAATTGAAAAAAAAAACCAAAATGAATTAAAAATTTAATTAAGCATGTTAAATTAATGACGTAAATTAATAGACATGTAAAGAACAAACAACACAATGGCAGCACTGTTGAGCTTAGTTACAATAAAAGCTTTCCAAAACTTTTAGTACGATAAATCAAAACAATTCACACATTCCATTTGCTTTCAAAATTATGTAAATAGTGTTTTTTATAGAGACATACGGCCGTTCAGAAACGGAATTGAATTTACCTCTAAGAGTCAAGCCCTAGACGGAGCATACCCCAGCAAAGCAATACCTTCAATAGTCTCGACACATCTGACAAATTTCCGTATTTTAGTTTTCTTTTTTAGATATCATCTCCTACAAAAATGGGGTGGATTGAATTTCGTTTCCGAGCGGAATTGAACTCTGTGACATGGCTGATAAAACTTTAAGTTGGCAACACTTTTTTAATTGTCAGCTGTCAAAGTTATTTATGTTTAGCTTGGTTTGGCATTTCAACAAGAATAAACGGAAGCTTGAACAACGCTTCCAAATTGTGAAAATTTATTTTGAAAAACATGGTTCTGTTCGAAATACCTATCGCTCCCTACGGCCATTTTACGGTTAACAGCAGAGTAATTAATTCGATTAACTATGGATCGTTTTCCCACCACGTCTACTTTAAATGATAATACGCATCGACATCGACATCAGTCTATCCACTTGACTTCAGTCTCTTACGGACTTCTTCGTTTATCAATTCAACAACAATTATGTCCATGAGCTGTGGTTTTAACAAGACGGTTCAACATGTCGTCTCATTATTAATTTATTGAAGGATACTTTAACCGCATAGTTTCACGTTTTGGACCCATAAATTGGCCTCCAAGATGGAGCGATTTAATTTCGCTAGACTATTTTCTGTGGGAATATGATGTAAAGTTGCTAGTCTACGACGATAAACCCGAAATATGTGGCCACTTGGAGCACAACATTCACCGAGTTATAGCCAATATACGGCCACAAATATTGGCAACAATCATTGAAAATTGAACCTCCAGATTAGATTACGTCCAAGCCAGCCGTGGGGGTCATATGCCAGCAGTCATATTTAATTAATAATGCCAGAAGATTTACCTTTCGAATTAAGTAAATTTCATGTCAAACTCATCTTTATTTTAAACCACCATGTTGTTCCGTTCTTCTGGTTTTCGTTAAAATAATTTACAATTTGTGGTTAGTGGAGTTTGTTCCCTAAATAATACCACATGTAATTTAGCTTTATGAACTTTTATTGAGCTTAATCGAATTATAAACAGAGCAAAATTAAAGAGCCGTATCCAAAATAAAAATAATTTGAAGTTCATTTAAATTTTTAATTGATTTTTGTAGTTTTTCTTCAATTTAAAGTGTTAATAGGAGAAAAATGTCTGCAGTGCAATTTTTACAAAACAATGTTATTAACTTCTTTTTGTTTTTTATTTTTTTATTTTACAGCTGGAGGAAATAAAAACTAAAGAACGTAATATTGGGCAACTGAGAAAAGATTTACAAATTTTACAAAACTCAAAAAATATAAGCAGAAATGCAACGACTTCTAATACTAATCAAACGAACAAAACGACGAACTTAAATGCAAAAAATTTAATTAACAAAAAACCAAAGAGCAGCATTCTAAATGAGGAATCTGCCAAAGAAACAAAAATTTCAACGAAAAACAAGGATCTACACAAAAAAGGTGAAAATTCGAATGAGGTAAGTGGAAACTCTTAATTTTATTTTAATTTAATGTTAATTCTAATTTTTAATTAAATTTAAAATAAAATTTTTTTTTTTTCATTTCCACCAACTTGAACTTGAAGGTGAAAGTTCAAAATTAATTTTTTTTATTAATTGTATTAAGTATTTTACAAGTTTCTTTTTCGAATTCAATCAATCATTGACTTTCGGAGCTTTTAAACATGATAAAACTATACACGAGTAAAAACAATTTTCTTAATTGATTTTTTGCTAAAGGTCTTCTTTCTCGCAAGTTTCCGCTTTACAGCAACTAAAATCTGTGAAAGTGTCTCTTTTATTGATTGTGTTTGCTTTATTCTCACACTTCATTGATGAAACTTTTTTTGTTTTAGTTACTCGATTGAATAAAAAAAAATGTCATACAATAAAATTTTATTACCCTTCGGGTGGGTCTGATTAAAATCTACAACTTTTTTTTTTTTTTGAGTCTAGTGTTGGTTTCACTGCTTTTTAGCTGCCACCAACCAACAAATGTATTGACTCGTTAACTTCTTTGTTGCTGGACATGCTGAACTTTAACTCAGGAATTGATTAACTATAATAAAAATAAAAACAAATTTACATAAAAATCTCACCACCTTGAAAGAGAAAAGCATCTGCTGGAAGCTTTTAAGCAATTTATTTTATAGGCGCTAACAATATGTACTGTTATGGTCAGATATGCTTAATGTATTTATTTACGGATTAACTGTTATAAAATAGTTGAAAGCTTTTTTGTATTGTATTGTATTATTTTAAAATAAAAAATTAATTCTAAAAAAGTTTGTCTGATGTCTTATGTTTTGAAATTGAAAATTTTTATAAAAATCCCGGTCCACACTTGCGAATTTTTGTTGCAGCAATTCTGTGGCGAAAAGGAAAAAGTGCTTAAGTCGAGATAAGCTGAGTTTAAGTTATTGGTAGCTCCGTAACATAAATACTTGAAAGTATTCCTGGGCGAAATCTCAATTAGTTTGTGAAATTTTTCAAGAAGTTATAGCAAAATTACTTGAGGCTTGTCTTTTTCAGACTTCTAATCTCCTTTAGAATGAAAGCTTAACTTAGGTTATACTTTGGTATATTTCAGCGGGAATATTTTATTTACAAACTGTAGAAGGATGTATGCTTAAAAAAATAAAGGTTAACAGAGACTTTCTCAGTTTAAATAAATTTCTGAAAATCGACTTGAACACTTAAAAGTCCTCTACTGCAAAGCAGCCAAATGTGAGTTAAGGCTCAGTTAGCCAACAGTAATGCAAAGTAATTGCAACAGTAGGAAACAGCTGATCGATATTGTTATGTGAAAAGTAATGAAAATAGTTATAGAGATGTAATGTAACGTAACCTACCTTTCATATCTAAATATCAATAAGCTGTTTCCTACTTTGCAGTTACATTACATTACTGTCGGCTAACTGAGCCTTTAGCCGATATTTTTATGTGAAAAATAGGTTACGTCATATAACATCTCTATAACCATTTTCATTACTTTACCCATAACAATATCGATCAGCTGTTTAATAATGTTGCAGGTACTTTACGTTACAGTCGGTTAACTGAACCTTAACACAGCGTCTACAACTGCGATTAACTCTGACATAATGAGTTCATTTTATGAATATTCTCATCGAGTTAACATGTTTTATTTTCGCATTTTATTATCACTTTTTCAGACAAACTTTAATTCATAAATCAATTAAACACATTTAAATTTACAAAATCCCAGAAATTATATCCAAAACATAATTTTTCATTTATTTTAATAATTTATTTTCATGTACGTGTGTTTTTTGACAGTTCATATCATAAGATTGTTGTTATAAGATTTCTTATAACTCATGAAAAATATTATAAAATTAAGATAACAATAATTTGAAGTCTACACGTAACATACACAATTCTCTCTGCGATTGAATTTGACGCTCTTATCTTACATATTATGTTAGGTGTAGACCCTATGTAAGGCTCAAGCAGACGTGACATAACCATAGCCACAGAAAACAGCCGTTTAAACCAAACTAATGGGCAACACTGTATTTGATTATAGGTGACTGTGACTTGCAATAACGCCATAACTCTCACCATAGAAACCAATTGAATTTTGGTTTGCTTATGGTTATGGCATTATGGCTATGTCACGTCTTATTTAAGCTTTAAATGAGCCTTTGAGCACTTTTTCCTTATTGCCACAAAATTATTGAATATGTGGGAGAGTGTTGAAATAGAAATATATACATTTTGTATTCCTCTCTCTCGCTCTTTTTAACTAAAAAATAAAAAGTTTCTCTAACAAAAATTGTTAGTCTGGACCGGGACTAAGATGATGCTTTCTTCCCATTAATTATATTTTTAATTTATAAAAGGAAAAAGGAAGCAGATACGAGTATTTCAAGAGTTTTTAGTTAAGTGTTTTGTGAGTGTAATTCAACACCATTCAACTGCTGCTCACATGTGTGCACATAATATTTCGTAATTTCAATTTCTTTTTCAAACAAAGCTTAACGGAATGAGATCAATCAGCAGATGGAGATGGAGATGGTCTCATGTTTTATATTTACAAAATTTACATTTCATGTAAATGATAACATTTCATTTTCTCTTCACCTGCATTTCGCCACAAGCACACTTTGCACCTTCAAACATGTTCGTTTCAAACCATAAACGCTATGAAAAAGCCGGTTTTGCTTGTGTTTGCTTGCAACTTAAAGAAATTTATTTTATTTAGCCGTGTTTGTTGGTGTTTATTCAGACCACAGACTGCAGACTCAGTTGAGTTCGTGATTTATTCAGGTGCGCAGGCGTAGCGCGTGAAATTGTATTAAAAAATTCCCATGAATTTACGGAAACGGAATTTTAATATTGTACATCAACTAATTTGGCAAACAAACAAAAAAAAAACAACCTTGAATTAAATAAAATGCAAATTTTTTTATTACAGCAGTAAAAATTTAATTTCTGTGAAACTAAAGAAATATTTAAAAATTCTAATAAAAATAAACTGAGCAAAACATAATAAAAATCAATTTTGCAAACAAAACATACAAATTTGAAAAAAAATCCAGAAAAAGGTTTTAAATTTTCTGAAATTTTATACCAGTAATACAAGTTTTAGTTTTAAAACACATTTTGTTGTTGCATGAAAGCAAGCAAAGTGGCATTAGTGGTAACCAGATACTCCAAGAAAAAAAAAGAAGAAAATAAACGCAATAAGTCGTCACTTACCTGTAAAAACCAAATTCAAAACAATCAACATTGAAATCCTTAAACACAAACAGTTCACAAGTGCATTTTTATCTCCAAAAAAAACTAAATTTATTTAAAATTAATAAAGAAGTTGTTGTGGTTGTGTGGTTCATTATTTTCAATTCATTCGGATGTCTTGAAAATTAATAGGCAGATTTTGTAAAAAATTTCGTTTCTAAATGTTTCAAATTTGTATGAAAAATAACGAAAATTGGTTGCAAAAAATATTTTTTCCATACAAATTTTAAAACGAAAATCAAATTTTATAACAAGAATTTTATTTTATTTTTCATTTATCTGGGTTTTGTCTACTTAAATATGATTTTAAATTTATTTTGAATAACTTGATGGACTCAAACTAATTTTAAATTCACACACATGCCTTAAATTGAAACAAACCACATTTTCAAACTATGTACGTTTTTCATCAGAAACGTTATCGTCACCATCACCATCGCCATCACAGTCAACGTCAACGTCTCCACTGTAATTGTGTTTAACATTTTGTCATTTTGTCTTTGCACTGAATAGGGGAGTCACAGGAAAGGAGACATTTTAATGTTTTAAGGATTTATGTTTTCCTGTGTGAGAAGGAATTTAAAAAAGAAAAAAAGAAACCTGCCGCAGGTGGGAAATAAATTTTTAACACACAAAATGTCATTTAAATGCATTTAAAGTTTTTTGAAATAAAATAAATAAACAATATAAATTATGGGAATTAGTGAAGGCATATTCATATGAAGTAGACTCTACTCAACTCCTTTTAAAAATTCATACTTGGGATGTCAGAAAATTTTAACGACAAATGTGTGTTGACATTTAAGGAATATTCAAATTACAATCGGCGAAAATAGTCAGCTGGGCTGTAGAGGTCAAGGCGAATACATTTATTTATTTATTTATTAAACATATTAATGCAAAGTAAATTTGCATAATCTGATATTGCACAAATATGGGCAGAATAACGTAGACCATATGCCCATGATGGTATTAACAGTATTTTAAAAGGTTTTGTTTTCTGACTCTACACGACATATGCCTTCACATAGGAAGTAGGCAACGTGGTTGTTAAAGAAATTCCACAAAAAATCGCAAGATCAAACGGTTATCCGTGGTAGATCAGTCAACCAGTGCGAGCGAGACGAAAAACTCTCGAAGGCCAAACAACACACACAAGCCTGATCGCACTTAAGAAATAATTACGATGACGCGGGAGATGTTCCCCGCGAAAGCGAATTCATATTAAGTTATACAGATTCAGCAGCTGTTAATCAGCTGTTAATTTCTCTTGCTTTAAATTTTTCGTTAAACGTTTGGAAATTTTCTGAAATTTTTTTAAAGAAATTTTACACTAAAAAATACACAAGGCGAATATGTAGAGTTGCAAATGGAGAGCACATGGTGTGAATTCACCTTGGTGAGCAGGATGCTGGCAAGGAAAGCGGAAAATTAGAGTCCAACTCAATTTTACCCATTAGAATGATCCCTTTGTGCCGTATAGACTATCTTAAATGAATTCGCCTCAGGTATTAGTCATTTGCATCCAGGCGAATGTCGATTTTCGCCGCTTATAATTTGAATTTACGGTCAATAAAGTTTTTTTTCACATTAAAAGTGTAAATTTCTCAAAGTAAATTGAGGCAAGTATACTTTATATGAATTTGCCTTGATTGGAATCTTAAACTCTCTAAAGAATGTTTTCGTGAATTCTATGTTCAGTCTACCTAAACAAATGAACATTATAATTTTTTTTAATAAAAAAAAACCCATTTTTTTATACTTTAAAGGTCAAAAAAATGTACTGAAAAATTTGTGTTGACATCCAAAGTATATTCATATTAGAAGCGGCGAAAATAGTCACCTGATCCCTTGCGACCACCTAGTATGAATTCGCCTTGACCTACAGCAAGGGAAGTATATTTAATTTTTTTTATTTTTTGATCGAAATGTATGACTACAAAATCTTTTGTGCTCAGCATTTTTGCGACTACATTTTTGAAGTAATATTATTTGTTTTTTTTTCTTAATTTACAAATATTCTACTACAAAAATTACCTTAGGCATTAACACAAAAGAAGAAAAGTTCACTTTTATTCGTAGCGTAAAATTACTATTGATTAATTTTTTTTCCATCAGTAAATAAGTATTTGATTTTGTTTAATTTTTTTTAATTAAAGTTCAATCACTATTATTGGGACCCTAGAGTTTCGAGGACTGTCATTTGGGAACCCTTGACTTGACTAAAATTATCGTTATCATTATTATTATTTTAAATAGTAACACGGGTTTTCAACAAAAATTTTAATGTGGCAATATTGAAGCAGGCACCGATACAAAAGATATAGGATATTAAAGTATTAAAATAACAAAATTTTTTAATATTTAATATTTTTTAAATATTTTTTCATCAACTAAAGCTGCGCTGAAAGCTTTAACTTTTTTAATTTAAGATTGTCATATTGCAAATGACATGCTTGCCAGACTTTTAAGTTTGACTTGTGGTATTAAATTTGATTTAAACACAATTTAAATTTGATTTAAACACAATCCATATTGAGGAATTAATATGTAAACATTGCAATATTAAGACATATTTTAAAACGCTATTGTGAACTAATTATGTTAACAACAAAACTGACTAACTAACTATATTCTAATGTTTTGGTTGTGATTTAAAAATTATAAAAACATTGGAAAAAGTCTTTAGAGCTCAAAGGAGAAAATAAAATGATGTTTTATAAAACACAAGCTGTGTTTCTCATTAAATTTAAATTTCTTTTAAAGTTATTGACTTATTACGAGTAACTTGTATGCACTTTTTGGCTGTTTCTTCAAATTAATTAAAAGACATTTTAATTATTTTTTATATATATTTTTTAAACGAAGAAGAATGCATTTGACGTTTATAAATAGTTTTTGTTTTAGCTTAATAATATGCCAATTAAAAGTAATAAATATAAACAAAGAAATAAATGAATAAAGTAAAATAAAAATATTTAAAAATCCAGCTAAGCCAAACAGCCAATGAATGCGATGTTATTTGAGAGTAAAAAACAAGACATAAAAACGATTAAATTAACCATCCATGAAGTATGACAAAATTAAAAAAAAATATATACTCCTTGTTAAATGTGTATCTATCATTTGAATAATAAATAAGCAATAATAATAATATTAAAAACGCAATGCAAGAAAAATTAAAATAAAAATAATATCAAAACACACTGTGAGATACGAATACGAATAGTGGCAGTGCAGCTGTTTGTTGCAAAATATTTCTTCACACGAATGCGAGTATTGAATTTAGCCTGGTTTTATTTTTGTTTGTTTTGCCTTTTGCAAATTCTTAATGAAAGTGAATTTTTTGGTTTCATTGGATTTACTAAGAGTTCTTGGCCTGGCAAGTATTCAGATGTCATTGATTGGTTAATTGATAATTTTTAAAGCTTTTAAATACACTTTACATTTTATTTTGGTTTTGATTTTGTTTATAATTAAAAATAAAGCCTTTTGCTTTAAAAGAAATTGAATACTTGAGAAGCATTTAACAACACTTTGTTACAATGCCCTTAATTTATCTTGTTTGGCATTTAATTTATTTATAAAAGAAAAAAATTAACTAAATAAATGCTAAACAAAATGAAAGAAAGAGAGAGAGAGAGAGAGAGAGGGAGATAGATAGAAAAATAACACCCAGAACAAAAACAGCTAAATACAGTTTAAAAATTTGTCGAACAAACATGCAGCAATTGGGGTCAGTGAAAAGTGTTTAAATTGTTAACGACAATTCGTATTATGTTTTGTTTAAATACAACAACAACAACTACAACACCAATGACTGCAAAAGCATAAAATAAATAATTTTTATTTAGTCTTACAACGAAAGCATTTTGACCAACATGCTCGTATTATTAATACCTTCCTTCCACTTGTGCAACAGCAAATAATCACACTCACTTGCATGATATAGACTCGTTGTCTATTGCTTTTGATACAAGTACACTACACCGTTTCCTAGTGCATATTAAAGTAACTTTGTATTTTGTGATAATTTAAACTTTACTTGCAGCATTTTTTCAAATTTGCAGTAAAGAAATGCTGGAATGAGCTGCTTCATCCAAAAAAAATACAAACAAAATCCAAAAATCCCTACATCTTGATTACTCCATTTCAAAAATCTAATGATGATGCAATCTTTTAGCGAAATCTTTAAATATAAAATGTGCAGTTATGGTTTTTTAGAAGAATTTAATTTTATTTTTGTATAAATTCACTGAAGTGCGACTTCGACTCGCACACGAAGGGTTACGTAAGCGCTTGTTCCTTTTTTGCGATTTTTTATAATTTTTCGATTTTGTTTTTTCTCAATACATACATACACTGAAAGAATTTTCAGCAGAAATTCTATGAGTTTCGACATTAATCTAATGAAAAATTCCTTAAAATTCAACCAACGTCACGCTTCGTTGAATTAATGAAACCAGTTTTGTTAAAATTATTTTATTGAAAACTTCATCAAATTTATTTAACAATGTAATTAATGCAGTGCTATAACTTCATCCAAACATCATAAACTTAAATATAAAGAGGTTTCTTAATAATTAGAAAATATTATTCACATAAATACAATTAAGTATTCTAACGAAACCAGAATATCAAGGAAGCAATTCCAATGAAATTGTTTCACAATATTCATGAAATTTTCATAGGATTTGTGAAATTATCATTAGATTTGTGAAAATTTTTTAATGAAATTGTTTCATTGGATTTATGAAGCGAAATTCTTTAGGTGTATATTTAGTATTAGAAATTTCTTTCGGTTCTTGGAGTTTTTTTCGTTTTGGTGATTTCTTTTTACATTTGAGCAATTTTTTACAATACATACATACATACATATTCTTATTTTTGGGGATATATTTACGGTTTCTAGTGCTTTTTTCGTTTTGGCGTTTTTTAACGGTCTTTGGCAATTTCTTTTGGTATTGACCCTTCTTTTATTTTTGTTTGTTTGTATTTTTTACGATTTTTTCGGTTTTTGGCGATTTTTGTAAGTACATATTTTAAGTTTAGCACTTTTTTCGTTTTGGCGATATTTTATGCTTTTGACGATTTTTTTAGTTTTTTTGTGATCTTTCTACTTCTGGCGATTTTTTTTGTATTTAAGCGATTTATTTGAATTTTTCTGACATTTTTCACTTAAGCGATTTTTCATTTAGGTGATTTTTTTTTGCTTTTTTTACGATACATACATATTCTTAGTTTTAGGGATATTTTTTGCGGTTTTTTGTGTTTTGTTTAATTTTTGGCGATTTTTATTGATTTTTGGCGATTTTTTTTGCAGCATTATGCGTTAATGCTTTTAAGTTTTGAGGTTAATTTTGTTTTGACGATTTTTTCAGTTTTTGGTGATTTTTTTTGTTCACAATACATTTTCTTATTTTTATTAATTTTTCGGTTTTTAGCAATTTTTTTAATTTTGGCGATTTATTTTAATCTAAGCGATTTATTTTATTTTTGGTGAGATTTTTCATTTAAGCTATTTTATAATTTAGGCGATTTTTTGTTTCGGCATTTTTTTATTCTGGGATTTTTTAATTATAGCGTTTTTGAAAATTTTAAGAGCTTGCGTCTTAAGGTTTCCATTAATTGTAAAAAAACACTGTAGTTTTGCTTTGGAGCACCCATATATGTATTTGTTGTTGTAGCGGCCTGAGTGAAAATTTCCGGTCCGTAGCTCTTACTGTTCTCGAGAAAACAGCCTGTGACAGACAGACGGACATCATACCGATGTCCAAAGCCGGGGAGTTGCCGATTTTGATGAGCCTCGGCATGTGATTTTTTGTTTATTCTGCAAAACGTTTAACAAAATTTGAAGAACAATGAACAATGTATGAAGGTATCCCACTGTGCGCTGTCACTATTATATCAGCAGCCTATTAAATATGATGCAATGGAAATTTTATTATGAGGAAAATATTAAGGAAATAAGCTTAATATTTTAAGCTTAAAAAAATCCTAAAATAAGCTTTGCTTAAATTTGTCATTAAGAGCAGAGCATATTTTTTTGAACCAGACTTTTTATACAAATAAAAACTTTTTCGAGGGAAATGGTTTAGACTGGCTTTGAAAAGCCTGCTTTTTAGTTTATTATGTGTCTGGCTGTGTCTGCCTCTACTTTGTGATTTATAAATATTAACAGTGTATTCTCCGTGTAAGTGCGTGCATACGTGTGTGTGTGTATGTGGAATGTAATAATACCCAACCAACAACAACTTTGTGATACTGCAAATAATACAACACGAACAACAAGAACTGTACACCATTCTTGTCGTGGTGAAGCTGTAAAAGTGCACTTGTAACATTAAAAAAAAGACATAAGATTTTAGTTCTAAAATAAATTCGATATTTAATAAAATCGCAAATATTTACCTCTGATTTTTTTTTTGCAAACAGAAAATTTATTTAATCAAACTAATTTTTAAATAAGAACAATAGCAAGAAAAAAACAGTAAATTAAAATAAAATTTTTCTTAACAAATGAAAGTTTTAAATAAAACTAAATTTAATAAACTTCTACTAAAAGTGGCAAATTAAAATGACTTTGATAATTTAATTTAAAAAAATCTTCAAAACAAAAAAAAAATAAATAATTGTTTAAACGAATAATTGTTTAACGACTTGTTATAATAATTAAATTATTAATATATTTTTTTTATCACATACAAGGATGTAATTAAAAATGTATTTGCAAATGGATTTAAGTGATTCACATGAAAATGAAATTAAGGTGAGTGATTATTTAATAAAAAAAAAATCCTTAAGCAGCATAATTAAATTAAAATATTTAAAGTGCAGTGTAGTTAGTAGGTAATAATAATTTATAAAAAATTAAAATTAAAATTAAAAAAATAAAACTATATAAAAAATATATTTATTAATAACAATAATAGCCGATGGCCTTGGCAGCCATTAATGTTATATTTTATATAATTTTAATATCAAAATAACAACAACTTTTTTTTTGCCTTTCAAAGATAAGGAAATATATTTTAAATGTTCATTAGGAAGTGGTGAAGAGTTTCTTAAATGAAGCCACTAATTAGGCTTTCCAATTTAAAAAAGAAAGTAATGTATATATTTTTTTATTAGAAAAGAAAACATTATTAGCTTGATTAAAATATGAGAATAGTAAAATAATTCTCGTATTTTATTTCATTTGGAAATTTGGGCTTTTTAGCTCGATGCTAAATCTCTAGATTATAAAAAATAACACAAAATTGTTAATTTTAATGGAAAAAAATATTTTTCTTGGAAGGATTAATGATTTTGTACATATGGCTGTTCTTGACGAAGCGCATTCTGTACATCCAATTTTGGGAAATTTTTTTTTAAACTTTCAAGGCGGTATGTCACTAATAACTATTGTCCCAACCACCATAGCATATGTATATGTATGTACATATACGTATTTATTTATTTTATTTGATATATCGTTAGCTAAAATGCAAAAAGCCGTAGCTAACAAAAAATTCAAAATGGAGTTTTTGTCATGAATGCCTTGACGTGCGATCCAAAATGACGCTTTTATTTCCAAAAAAAAACGAACTACAAATTTGTTTAGTTTTTGGTTTCTGTAAAATTATAATTTTGTTAGTTACCCCTTTTTGATTTTAATCTAATTATATATATTATATATACATATAGTTTATTTTTTATATATGTATGTATTAGCTGAGCGCGGCAAACGTTGTCCTACCCTAATTTATTATGTTTTCAACTCCAATTTACTCCACCCTTTGGTCGCTTGTTGCTTTAAAAGCAAAACGAAAACCTACCCGGTGTTGACTCGAACCTGTGCTGAAAATTTCAGCTCCAAAGCTCTTATAGTTCCTTAGATAATGCGTTATGAACAAACACACACTACGATTTCATATATATATATTTTTTTTTATTAAAAATATCATATCAAGTTCCCTTAGAGTTTCCGATGTTTTTTTCTTTGTTAGTGTTTTACTTTCCACTTAAAAATACACCCTATTGAATGAGTTATCTGTCCCCAAAAACCACACAAACCGCATTGTGTGAGTGAAATAATTTTTGATACCCGTGTACTTGCACTTGCAAGCCTGTTCCATATTCTCAAATTGCGGATGTTGTTGAACCATTTTAAAATGTGACCTTAAATGTTGCTTAAGAAAAGTAAACCAAATATATTTGCTTATTTTATTTAATAACTTACATTAGTTTGCTACTCTTGTTGCTTGAATATAATAAAAGTTGTTTTATATTTTATATTGATATTGAAGACTATTACAAGATTAAAAGTATTCTCTTCAAAAACTAAAAAATTTGACAAATATTTTGTTATTAATAGCGATTAATGGCAAAAAACTTATAATCATGGTCGTAGAAAGGCCATTCTGAGAGGTGCATTGTCCCCCAAACAATTGCTGTTCTCCCCTCTGAAATTATTACGAATTGCATGTAATAATATATTTATATATTACTCATAAAAATTACCAGTCATAATGCCCCACTCCCCCATCCTAGAAAAAAATTCTAGCCATGCTAGAAATAGTGCACTTTCCAAGAATATTAATCAAAAGAGCCATTTAATAATATGTAGACACTAAAGTAACAAGATTTCAGCTCAGACTGAACATCAGAAGGATGTGACGGGTGTGACAAATCTCAGTTTTTGCAGAATTTGTACTTGAAAAACTACAAAAGCTGACAAAAATTATTTTGCAAAATACATGCAATTATTTCTTCTTTGATAGAGACAAAACTACATACATTAAATTAAATTTTATTATATCTTCGTAACTACTATTTGAATTAAAAAGTGTAAAATTTGGGATTATAATATAAAAACTGGTGCGCTTCCCCACAATTTTAATATAAAAAACATTAAATAATAGGTGGACACTGAACTAACAAGATTTTAGCTCGGAATGACCATCAGAAGTCTGTGACGGGTGTGACAAATCTCAGTTTTTACAGAATCATTAATTTAGATTAAATTCTGTTAAATCTTGCGTAGAATTTACGCATTAGGTCTTATTAAGAGTGTTGCATTTCCACTTCTACTACGACTATTTTATACTAGATTAAAGAAAAAATTTCGCAATGTTCTATATTCAGTCTTCGCCTTAGTCGAAGTCGAAGTACGACACTCGTAATTAGGCTTAATAGTTTTTGTTTAGTAAATTGTTCAAAGTCTTGTTACCTCAAAAAGATTAGGCTTTCTTTAAGAAAGTTTTTCGAAAATGTGACGGGTGTGACCTAGTACGAAAATTCGCAGAAAAGTTCAATTTCACCAGCCGGAATTTTGAGTCTTGTGCTTATTGAAGGCCCAAAAGAATCTGAAATCTTTGTTTTTTGATTTACTAACAAGGAAGGTTACGTTTAAACTGAGTGACTGCCTTTTTCACTGAACGCTTTGATTTAAATCTACTTTTTCCATTTTATTTATAAATAAAGAATCAAATATGATTCATATTCTACACAAAAAATTTTAGATGTATTCAAAATGTTCTAATCTAAATTTCATTAATTTTCTGTTGTCTGCTGTTTCTCGTTTTGATTCTTGACAATTTTTTTATTAATTTCTATAATTTTTTATCCGTCATACTTTTCTTAGCATTTCTTCTGTTCCTGTCGCCTTTTCTGTCTAAAACGATATGTAGTTTATATACAATTTCTTTATTTTCTTTAAGTTTCTTAATTTTTTCCCATTTTATATTTTTGAGGAGCTCTTCAGCGTTGGTGTGACGGGTGTGACCAACTATTTCCTTTAAATAATTACTCAAATGATAAATTGGAGTTTCACTAAATTTTATTATATTGTTAATTGTGCTTACTTTGTTGTTGTTGGAAAGTATTATTTATTTGTTAAATTTTGTTAAACTTTTTAAATTTTTACTGTGACGGGTGTGACTGAAAATTTTAGTGTATCAACTAATTCATAACACTTTTATCATAAGACATACAAAGCCAAAAAATTAACAAAAAGCAAACAAGATAATGCTCATTTCAAAGAGTTTCCAAATTGATAAAAGTATAAAATTTTTAGTTAGTTTAATTATTATTGTTCGAACTTTATTTGTTTCTATATGTATCATTTGGTTAGGGGCCATTCCCATATTACGTAACGCTGTTTACGTAATTTTATTCCCTCCTCCCTAGTAACGCTTTTTAAAAAATTTTCAGTATACATTTTCTAAACTGTAAAAAATGCCAAAACCCCGCTTAACCCCCATGGATGGCCTTAACACGAAAGTTGATTGTAGATATTCTGACAAACACTAGCAGAACGGAACAACTAGGTGTTTTCAAAGGTAGCCGCACCTTCATCAACATCATTCTTTGTGATTGGTCCACTGTCTGTGGTGTCAGTTGATGCACATTTCTGATTTTACATACTCCGATTTCACTAAAAATTAAATATTTAAATTGTTTAAATTCATTGTATTACGAGTACAATTTTTTGAGAGCTTTTTGGTAATGAAAGCTCAATTTTACTACATCTCTCTCTCTTTTTTTTATTTTTATTTAAAATATTTTTATGCGGACATAAGTTAAACGAATTTTATTAAAAGAAAATAAATTTTTTTATGTGGGAATTGCGCAAATGTTGCTGGTTTAATTTTAAAAAGTTTTCAATTTATTTGAAAAAAGTATTATTAAGTGTTATTCAATAATGAGTTACAAGAAGTCTCTTTTTAATTAGCATTTTTTATATATTTTTTAATGTCTTAGTTTCTTATATAACCCTTACAACAATAGAATAAAAAAAACATTTAATTTTTGTATTAATAGCGAACTTTTGTTTTATTCTTTTTGATTCTATTAAAAAGTTATCATATGTCTATTAATAAAATTTGTTTACAGTCTTAAACTAGACATTGTTATTTTTGCATAAAAAAAGTCTTAAAAATGTCCCCCCATAAATTTAAAAGAAACACAATAAAATTATTAACAATAGTCGTGCGAAAGTTTAAATTGTTGTAGTTGTTTTTATTATATATTTACATATTTTTTTTTTGCAATAATTTAAAAACCTTTTTTTTTCATTTGCTCTGCTTGTCTGGTAACTTTGAAAACAAAACTAACTATTTAAAAATGAAAATAATAAAATATATTTATTTGAATTATTTCAAGTACACCCACATGCATTTTTTACAAATATATATTTGTTGTTGTTGCAAATAATGTTATAACAAAAATAAAAGTATGTCTCAAAAGAAATCTACAATTAAATACCGCAACTTATAAAATAATTAATTAATCAAGCAAAAAGTATAAATTGTATGAAATCGAAAAGTCAAAAGTTTATTATAAATAATGTTTTTTTCCACTTGTTTTCGGTTATAATAAGAAAAAACCATGAAATTCAAAAGTTATTTTTAACCAAGAAGTACAGTAAAACCTATTTAAAACGGACATTAGTGTTTTGATTTAAATTAAGTGTTAGTGCTTAAATCGATTTGTGTATCGCAATTATATTGAAGATTTCAATCCAAAACACTTCTCAATCTCCTGGTTTTTCCAAAAAATTAAAAAAATTTTGTAAATAGAAAATTGTGGAATCGTCGACAATGCGGCCTTTCATGCATTTTAAACACCATTGGAAGTCTTCCAAATCGCGTAAACTATGGCTTTCCAAAGCCTTACTTCTGGAGGGAATTTCCTTGATCTTTAACAGGTAACTGAGAGTCGGCGAGAGTGTCTATATTGCGCAGTTCCAGATCAAAATTTTCTTCAGACTTAAGCATGAATGTAGCATAATACAAGCAGAACTATCTGCTATAAAAATAAATTAAGTACAGTGCGATTTTGACTAGCAAACGAAGTGTTCTGCACTTCGCTTTATTTTCGACGTTTGGCGATTTTTTAAGTAATGATGTTTCTGTTTAATGTTGGGGTTTATTCGTTTTGGCGATTTTGTTCGGTTCTTGACGATTTTTTTTTTGATAGTTTACAATGCATATTTTTAGTTTTAGTGTTTTTTTATTTTGGGGTTTTTTTCGTTTTGGCGATTTTTTCGGTTTTTGACGATTTTTTACAAAAAATATATTTAGTTTTAGCGATTATTTTAGTTCTGGCGTTTTAACGATTTTTTTGGTTTTGACGATTTGTTTTTGATTTTTTACAAAAAATATTCTTAGTTAAAAAGTTTATTTTAGTTTTTGCGTTTTTTTTGGTTTGAGCGATTTTTCTGTTTGTTTGGCAATTTTTTTTTTAATTTTCGTGTACCCTATTTACCTTTGGTGATTTATTTTTGGCATTTTAAGGATTTATTTTATTTAGGTGATATTTCATTTTCCGCGATTTTGTCGATGATTTTATTGACGTTTTTTAATTTTTGAAGATTTATTTCGTTTTTGCGATTTTTTCCGTTTTTGGCGATTTAGTTTGTTAATTTTTTTTGCAATACATATGTATACACTTTTAATTTGAGCGATTTTTTTAGTTTAGGTGCTGTTTCCGTTTTACCGATTTTTTCGTGTTTTGACGATTTTTTCAGTTTTTTGCGGAAATTTTTACATATGGTGATTTCTTTTTAAATTTTAGCGCCTTATTTTATTTTTAGTGATTTTTTTTAATTTAAGCGTTTTTTTCAATTTGGCGATTTTTCTTTTCAGCATTTTTTATTTTCGGGATTTTTAAAAATTTCAAGAGTATGCCTCTTACCAAGACACAGCAAGTTGTCAAAATTAAATAATCAAACTTACATTAATTGATATAATACCCTTTAATTTTAAGTTTTTATTTTTTATTGGTATATTCTTCATTAAAATAATCTAACTATCATCAAAATTTCAAATCTCTATATTTACATATGTAAGTGTCTGTTTATTACGAATACATTAGAATTTTAATATGTTTCGTTTCTCGCTTTAGAACACCCTTTAATTTTTTACTGTCATAGCGGCCAAAGTTTTACCTATTTAGATGCGTAGCTCCTACGGTTCTTGAGAAAACAGACAAACGGACAGAAGGAAGGAACAATAGCTAAATGAAAAATATCACCTCAAATAAAATAAATCCGTAAAATTTAAAAAAAACATCTGAAATAAAAAAGTCGTCAAAAAGCTAATCACTCTCCAAAACGAAAATAAGTGCCAAAATTAAAAAATCGCTAAAATGAAAAATATGTTTTGTAAAATAAAAAAAAAAACAATCGCCAAAACCCGAAAAAATTCGGCAAAACGAAAAAAGGCAAAATCTTAAAAAAATCGTCAATATTAAAAAATCACTACACACCGAAAAAAGTCGACAAAAACGAAAAAATCACCAAAAAGAAAATAGTGCAGTACGGGAGCCTTCGTGTGCACTTTACTGGATTTATTTAATAAGTCATGTACAAAAATTTATTTTATTTTCATAAATGAAAAAACGCAGAGTTCTTATCAATTATATTTTAATATAAACTCTGCAATCAACAACATGATTCATGGCAAAGGAATCCTAATTAAAAATTCTGGACACGTACAAATTGTCAACTGTATAAAAAATTTAATAATTGTGTTGAGTTGTTTGCAAATATTTTCGCAAGACCAAAAAAAAAATAAATTATTTAATACCATTTCCAAATAATTAAAAGCGTCATTTGCATACAAATATTTGCTTGTTCTGTCTGTCTGTCGGTTGCTCAAAACATTTAATAATCTTATGACAGATTTTGTATCTGCCAAATATCAGATGTTTGATGTTTTGGGTCTCGCTTTACTTTTCCCATCACTATACCATTATTATAATTATGGCAACAAATCGTTTGATGGATATTTGTAATCAAACAAAGTTTACAAGCAAAAAAAAACTTTCAACTTTCGTATTTACAAAGAAAAAAAAATTGAGTAAAAATCAATAGAAGAAAATGTGTAAATGCGAGTGTGTTTATGAATGAAAAAGTGTGAGTTTGTTTTGCATCTTGCGTCATAACAAAATATTCATTCGTAATTAAATGAAAGCGAATGTTGTTCGTTCGCTAAATCGTTTGTTGTTCGTTAGATGGTTATTGTTGTTATTGTTGTTACTGCTGCTGTTTATTGACATGTAACAAATGTGATGCACTTTTCTTCTTCATGTTTTACTTCTTATTTATTAATGTTTCTACATATGTATGTATGTATTAATTTTGATTTTATTTATGTATGTATGTGTATATGTGTTGTGATGTATTTTTGTTTGATTTCTTGCCAACCATTTTTAAGGCATTTTAATTTTGTGAAAGAGCAAGTGTTTGTTTGGCCTGGCCTGTGCATGCATTTGTACAGGGTGGCCCAGAACGACCGAAGTGGTGTGAATTCCTTATAACTTTTTATTTAAGACATATTTTTTTAATTTTTTGTTTTTTAAATACAGTAAATTTATAGGGAATATTTTTAGATTAGTTATTAAAAATTGTATCCCGCAAGTGGTGGCCATTTTCTGCTTCGCACAAATGTGCTCTTTCCATTTCCATTATTCATAACTTATTTATGAGTGACGAAGCCCATTTCCAAGTATATGGGTTTGTTAACAAGCAAAACTTTAGGATATGGGCTAAGGAAAACCCGAGAGTACTTCATCAACGACAATTACACCCAGTTAAGTGTACTGTTTGGTGCGGTGTTTCTTCAGAAAGGATCATTGGTCCATATTTTTTGGAAAATGAAAGAGATGTCGCCATTTCCATCAATGGTGATCGATATCGGGCCATGTTGGAAAATTTTGTAAGGCCAGCCGTGGAATACCATCCGCAAATATGGTTCCAACAGGATGGAGCCACAGCGCACACTCCGAGGGCCACAATGGCTATTTTACGCGACATCCTTGGGGAAAGAATAAATTCGCGTAGAAGCAATTTTAATTGGCCTCCGCGTTCCCCGGATTTAACCGCTCCAGACTGTTTCCTTTGGAGTTATTTAAAACGGAAAGTTTATGTTAATAAGCCTAGGACTATTGAGGAATTAAAAACCAATATTCGAGACGAAATTAACAACATAACACCGGAAGTTTTGCGAAAGGTCATGGAAAATGTGTTGAAAAGAGATCATTTGTGCGAAGCAGAAAATGGCCTCCACTTGCGGGATATCATTTTTAACAACTAATCTAAAAATATTCCCTATAAATTTACTGTATTTAAAAAACAAAAAATTAAAAAAATATGTCTTAAATAAAAAGTTATAAGGAATTTACACCACTTCGGTCTTTCTGGGCCACCCTGTATGAGTTTTTTTTATTTGGTGTATTAAAAAGTGCGAGTTAATATTTTGTATGGATTAAGTGCACACATATGCATACATACACACTCTATTATTTACACACACTCTCATGCATACAATCATTTTATTATTTTTTTTTGCTTTTCTTTGTTAATTTATTGTTGTTGATAAATTGTTGCATTACATACAAAGTTTTTGTATGATCATTAAAAGTTTGTTTAAAGATGATTAAGTACATTTCATTAAAATGCCACTCTTTTACTTAAATATTTTGTACATGAATATGTACTAATTATTTGTTTGACTTAAAAATAAATAAATGTAAAGTTGCTTGTTGGATAGATAAACAATTGAAAGTGGTGTTTGGTGTCATTTAAATTAATATAATATTTTGTCTTCTTTGAAGTGAAAGTGTATTTAATTCAAAAGTTTTATCTTTTCAAAAAAATAAACTGTTAAAAGTTCAATAAACAATAAAATAGTACGTACATACATACGTATAAATATCTTTATGAAAATTTCTAATTTTAATGGTTTTAGTGGCATATTTTCAATATACAGTAAACAGTGTGTACCTACATAGATTATAGGTAATTATCTAACAAATGTTATACACACATAAGTGTAATTAATAAAAATATATTTATTTCTCCTAAGTAGTTTTTGAAAAGAAATATTTTTTTTGCATTTTTGAAAATTAAACTTTTTACAAGTATCTCTTAAAAAATAAATATAAAAAATATCATAATAATTTATTCGAATCTTTTTTTTAATTTTATTTAAATTTTAGGTCTTTTTTTAGAAAACTGATAATAACTTTATTAAAATATCGATATTTCCCTGCAACTTTGTTTAGTTTCATCAGCAAATATCGTTATTTTAATGAATTTGTTATCAATTTTTAATAAAGGAACTAAAGTTGAAATAAAATTAAAATTAAAAATACTTTTTAAAAAAGTAGGAAAAAATTAAGTTAAGAAAAAAAGATCTCCTAAAAATTACATTTTAAAAAGGAGTCTATCCAAAACGCAGTTTTAAAAAAGTACCTTTTGGAAATACATGTGTATGTACATGAATATGTACATAAATGGTACCAATCAAAAAGTCTTCTTCCTCCTTTTCAAAAAGTATCTTCGCAAAAAGTACCTTCTCCAAAATTATCTTTTCAAAACGTACTTTTTCAAGAAGAACCTTTCTAAAAGGTACCTTTTCAAAAGACACCTTTGGAAAAATTACCTGTTCAGAAGTTTTACAAAAAAACCTTTAAAAAGAAGTACATTTTCAATGAGTATTTTTTAATATCTTTACAAAAAGTAAATCTTCAAAATGTGCCTTTATAAAAGGTGCCTTTTCAAAAGCTATATTTTCATAAGTTATTTATTCAAAAGCTACTTTTCAAAAAGTACCCATGCAAAAAGTACTTTTACAAATGCAGTGCGAACTCGATTTGCTCAACCGAAAGGAAATCAGGATTGTTGCCTTAACCGCAAAATTTTGCAATAACCGATAATTAACAACTTAATGTAAGAATATACCAAAATTTGCCTTAAGTTCATTTATGTTTGTTATTTAAATATAAAAAAATTAGTTTGCATTAATTATTCGCATTAGTAAATATCAAATTGAAAAATATAATAAATTTTCATATTGTTTGAGAAATTGTAGCATCTTTAATTTCTTGATCAACTAATTTTCCATAAGTAGTTTATTAAAATTATCTTTTGTGCTGATCGGGGTGCAGCATATTTGTTCCTTTTAAAAACGGAACTTTTGAAGAAGTATCTATTAAAAAAGTACTTATTTTAATATTACCTTTTGAAAGAGTAACTAAAAAGTAAAGTACCTTTTTAAAAAGTACCTTTGCAAAAAGTTTCTTTTCAAAAAGTACTTCTGCAAAAAGTACCTATTCAAAAAGCATATTTTAAAAAATTAGCTTCTTAGCGAATTACGGGTTGAAAAAGTACCTTTTGGGGAAAAATATACCTTTTCAAAATTTACATTTTTAATACAAAAGTACATTTTCAAAAAATACCTTTGCAAAAAGGACATTTTACAAAAAGGACCTATTAAAAAAGCATCTTTTAAAAAATTACCTTCTTTAAGAACTGCCATTTGAAAAATTACCTTTTGAAATAGTACCTTTAGAAAAATTGCCTTTTGTAAAAGTATCTTTTGTAAAAGTATCTTTTCAAAAATTACCTTTCCAAAAAGTACCTTTTCAAAAATTACCTTTCCACAAAGTACCTTTCAAGAAGTACTTTTTGCAAAAAGTCTTAGAAAATTTTGTTATTAAATATATATCTTTTAAAAATTAGCTTTCAAAAAATGCCCTCGAAAAAGTACCTTTTGAAAAAACTATTATTCCAAAAAGTACTTTTCTGTTTAAAAAATGTCTTAAAAAAATTTACTTTCTAAAGAAATACTTTGTTGAAAAACAAATAGTTTGCATGAAAAAATGATTTACTCGTACGGTGAAATTTAAACATCATCCTCGTTTATATTCATCAATTCTATAGAATATCAATGACAGACTTGCAGAACGTTGACAAATATAATGAATAAGTATTTACTTGATTTCTGTGTGGGTGTGTGGGTGTGTGTGTGTGTGTGTGTTTACTATTGCACTAACGCCAAAGCGGATGCCATTCCCAAGAATACCACCACTTGACCCATTATAAATGTTTCTTGTGAGTACAATTTAACTACAATAAATAATAAGTAGATGCATACTCGCACATACATACGAGTACAAATGCTTATTTTTTTTCTTTCTTACGCTGCTGGGAAAGCAATAGATAGAAATCACTTGAAAACCTTTCGAAAAGTGCTGCGAAATCAAGTGGGCAAAAGAAAACACTTTGACAAAGTATTCAAGTGCTGCTGCTTACTTTTTAAAAAAGTAAAGATGAAAAAAAAACAATCACTTGAAATACATAAAACTTCTCTTATTTATCAATTGAACTATTAACCAAAATTCAGTTTTCTATAGCAAAGATACGAGTAAAAAGTTATGTATGTATGTATATTTTTTTCTATCTTTTGTTGAAGAGAAAGTATTTGTACTTGGATGCGAGCGACCACTCAATAATGGATGGATGGATGGATGGTTGGGGGAATGGAAAAAGTACCTTTTATGAAAAGCATGAATGGGCTAATTTATAAGTGCCAAACTGTTATTACTTAAACAAATTACACAGCATTACAAAAATTATACATACATATATACATTCATATATGCTTGTGTATATATATGTGTGTGTTTGTATGCGTACATAATTTTTTTTGTTTAAAGAAAAAAAGTTTGTTATCATTTGGAAGAAAAACCACTAACGCCTTAATGATCTAGTTTTGAGCGTGTGAAACCCTCTGCTGGTGTTACAATTGTTGTTGTTTTGTACTCGTATTTTTGTACAACATGCATACATACATTCACA
Source organism: Tachina fera (assembly GCA_905220375.1). Classification (NCBI taxonomy): domain Eukaryota; kingdom Metazoa; phylum Arthropoda; class Insecta; order Diptera; family Tachinidae; genus Tachina; species Tachina fera. The sequence continues at coordinate 188,350,416 of LR999963.1, forward strand.
TACAAATTGGAATGCATACATGCATTAAAGTTATTGTCACTTGCCACATGCTTTGCCGACCTTTTTATTTTGTTACTGGTGTGGTGTGTACCTTTATTTAAATAGTTTTTCTTTAATTAACGAACTCCCACGGTCTTTTTTCCGTTTGATTTTCGTTTAAAACACATTTTGTTTCTTTTGTTGCATTTTGAAGAAAGCGACACTAGACGTTCAACACTTGGACTCCAACAATTTATTAATACAATTAATATGAATCCCATGTATGTAAATGTGTGAGTAGTTATATTTTGGAATAGCATTCGTCGATGTGTGGTCGCAGCATGATTAAAGGTTTATAGCTAGCTGCCCAGCAAACACAATATCAAAGGTTTGGAATTTAATAATTCGATTTCAAAAATTAACTTCACTTCAGAGTTTTGAGCTTAATATTTTAATTCAATTTGAAGACTAATCATGTGATGAAAGAGATTCTAAAATTAAGGCAAGCAATGTTTAGGTAAAGAAAATTTTATGTTTGCTCAATTTTTTTTCAATACTTCTCAAAAATATAATATTGAAAAATTTTAACTTAGACTATTTTACAATTCTTGTATTTAAATTCGATATTTGAAAAACATTTAAGAACAATATTTGAGAATTTATTTTAGAAACGGACATATGGGTTGAAAAAATCAATTTTTACCTTTTTGTGATTCTTATAATAGACAACATGTTTTTTCTAATGCAACAAACCGCAAGCTTTCGAACTGCATTTGTTTTGTCACAACACTTTTGATAAAAATGTGACAAAAAATTTTTTTTTAAGTCGTTTTTCTCCAAAACTTATTTTCTGAGCATATATGGGTCTTTTAACTTTCGGTGTAAGACTATATGTGACACACATTTTGGGTTATAAAATAAAATTTGTTTATGAATTATAGAAAATATTAACTACATTTATAACCAGCTTCGCCTATAACGAAAAGAATCGCTAAGTGTTTTGGAGTTCGTCATAGCCGAACTCAACTGAAATTATTTCCAAATGTTAATTTTTAGGGTTCCGTACACCAAAGGTGAAAAAAGGAACCCTATTGTTTTCGCTACGCTGTCCGTCTGTTCGTCACACGGTATTTCCTCAGCAACCGTAAGAGCAACGGGCCTGAAATTTGGACAGAGTATGTAGAACCTTGGCTGCTACAACAACAAATACATGATCCCATCCATGTAATATACATATAATTGTATGTATATACATATATTGACACTTGAAATTTGAAAAATTAGTGTATTTTTGTATAGACTACTACAATTAACACTAAAATTTAAAAAAATTTAAATTAAAGGGTGGTCCATCAGTTAATGCAATTTTGACTATGTAATTTTGACAACTTGCTATATCTTGGAAACCGTAAGAGGTAAACTCTTGAAATTTTCAAAAACGGTAAAACTAAAATATCTGAAAATTATAAAATGAAAAAAAATGAAAAAAATTGCCAAAATTAAAAAAAATTTCTAACACTAAAATAAGTCGTGAAATACGAAAAAATCGTTCAATTGAAAAAAATCGCAAAAATGAAAAAATCGCCAAATTAAAAAAATCGCCAAATTGAAAAATCGCCAAAAACCGAAAAAATCGCCAAAATGAGGAAAAAAGTGTCAAAACTAAAAAAATCGCCTAAATGAAAAATGTCCTTAAAATGAAGAAACGCCAAAAACCGAAAATCTACAAAATTAAAAAAAATCGCCAAAAAATAAAAAAACAGCAAAAACCAAAAAAAATTGCCAAAAAAAATTTCAAAACTAAAAAAATTGCTAAAATGGAAAAAAAATCCAAAAACCGAAAAAATCGCAAAAACCCAAAAAAAATCGCCAAATTAAAAAAATTGCCAAAACAAAAAAAAAACGCCAAAATTAAAAAAACGTCAAAAACCAAAAAAAAAAATGCCAAAACTACATATATTGTATAGAGGCTAAAGTTCGTATTGAATTACATATTTCGTCTCCGTACGGAACCCTTCGTGCGCAGTTCAAAGTGGCACTTTACTGAATTTATTTCAATTTGATATAGAGTTTAGGTTTGTTGGGGGTTTTTGGTGCAATATTCATGTGGTTGTTGTAATCTTGTTATCACAAATATAACGGATACTCTTTGATATTTATCTATGCACAGTGTTCGTTTTTGTTGTTAACGAGTGAATTGAAGTAAAATTCTAATTTTGTTAATTTAAATTTTTAATTAAAAAAGTTATATTTTACCGATATTACACTACCGTTATGTTTACCGTGCACTGAAAATAAGATAATAGATACCCACGACTTACATTATATATTTGAAAGATAATTTCAAAGGTTAAATTTATAATTTGACTGGCGTGTGTGTAATGCTGAGTATACATCTGACATTTCTTTTGTTGTCATTTTGTGGTGTCATTTTCAAAATGTGAGCAATGCCGTTCACATTCAGAGCAATCATGATAGCAATTCTGTGAGAAATTTCTCTCTTTTCCAATTAAAATTTTCGTGTTCCCTATTACTTGTTATTGATTGAAGTTGTTCCCCGCTAAAAATTTCTCGCGGAATTTTATTCAGGATTGACAGCATTATGTTTTTTATGTGGAAAGCAATGCCATACAATGAAAAATTTTAGAAATCGCAAACATTGCCACTAGTACATACTATTGCGATGTCACAAAATGTCATAGTGCGTGCTCGGCATACGTGTCATGCATTAAACACATTTACCACAGCGGGCTACTCGACTACGCAACTTAAAATGCTGCTAACTGCAATTGTATTTTTAAATAAATATAAATATGTCGGTGTTAGGGCAAACATTTTCATTGGCTTATTTTATTTATTGTTAGATCACGAATTGGTCCATTGCGGCAATCATGCAGAAGCACTAGCTACTAAGGCCATCGGCTAAAAGTTAATCTTTAAAAATTTTGATTTACATAATTTGAAAAGCAAATAAATCTCTTTCAAAAACCAAAAATATGGCAATATTTTTGTAGCTGTGTTTTAATGTTGTAAAATTTAACATGCCATAATTAATGTTGGCATATATTGAATGAAGCTAGAGCGTGTATTAATATCCCAGCAAAAAATTAAATATTACCATCGGCAGTACATACTTGCTATGTAATGAATTACTTTTGTGATTACCATATTTAAGCATTTATATAAAATTAAAGTAAATTCAGTAAAGTGTAACTTGGACTCACACATGAATGGTTCCGATTTTTTCGGTTCCTGAATTTTTTTTTGGAGTTTTTGGCGAAAAAAAATCGAAAAAATCGTCAACACTAAGATTTTTTAATTTTGGTAATATTTTTGGGTCTTGGCGATTTTTTTTTCGGTTATTGGAGATTTTTTTCGGTTTTTGTAAATTTTCTTAAGCCTTGACGTTTTTTTTAGTTTTTGCGATTTGTTTAGGTTTTTGGCGATTTTATTTTATAATATATATTCTTAGTTGTAGCGGTTTTTTACTTTTGACGATTTTTTCGGTTTGTGGCGTTTTTAGTATTGACGTTATTTTGTTTTTGGCGTTTTTTAGTTTTGGTGATTTTATACGGATTTTTAGCGATTATCTCGTTTTCTGGCAATTTCCTAAGTTTGATTTTTTTAGCTTTGACGATTTTTTTCAGTTTTTGGCAATTTTTTTAATGTATATTCTTACTTTTAGCGGTTTTTTAATTTTGGCGATTTTTTTTTGTTTTTTGGGAATTTTTTGGTTTTTGTCGATTTTTTGGTATCTACTTTATTTTTAGTCTCGGTGATTTTTAGGTTTATTGATTTATTTCGTTTTTTAGTGATTTGTTTTCTTTTTTTCCATATACATATGTATATTTTTAGATTTAGCGATTTTTGTTACTCTTAGCGTTATTATTTTTTTCGGCAGTTTTTTCGGTTTTCGGATTTCTTAGTTTTTTTTGCGACTATTTCACTTGTGGTGATTTTTTTTTGCCTTTTAACTATTTATTTTATTTTTGGTGATATTTTTCATTTAAGGGATTTTTTCATTTTGACGATTTTTAGTTTTACATTACATTTACATACCATTTACAATACAATTACATTACATTTACATTACGTTTACATTACATTTACATTACATTTATATTACATTTATATTAAATTTACATTACATTTATATTACATTAAATTTATATTATATTACATTTACATTACTTCTACATTACATTTACATTACATTTACATAACATTTACATTACATTTACATAGCATTTACATTACATTTACAATATATTTACATTACAATTACATTACATTTATATTACTTTTACATTACATTTACATTACACTTACACTTAAATTTACATTACATTTACATTACATTTACATTACGTTTACATTACATTTACATTACATTTACATTACATTTACATTACATTTACATTACACTTACATTACATTTGCATTACATTTACATAACATTTATATAACAATTACAGTACATTTACATTACATTTACATAACTTTTACTGATAGAATACCCACTTAAGAAATTTATTATTCGACCCACTAATTTTGATTTTTTTAAATTCCATATTTGGTGTACGGAACCCTAAAAAAAGGAAAGGAAGAACTAATTATTTTAGTTTTAACAGATTTATGCGAAATTATTGTCAAATTAACAAAGCAACTTATTCTCAAGTATCGATTATCTTAGGTTCACACCTTGTTAAAATCAGAAGAAGAGATTACCCTTTTTGATTTTTTTTGCTGGGATGTTGCATGTTAGAAATTATGTGCCTTTCCCAGTGTGGGTTTGTTTTTATTGCCAAAGTTGAAATTAAACACACGGTATGCAAAATTGTTGTAAATTATTGTTTAACAAAAATGTGTGTTAAGCCATAATTAATGGTTTTCATAACCCTTAAATATGATTAAAAATAAAAAAACATGTGCATGTTAATTTTGATTTCTTTTTTTTTCATAATTGCATAATTTTGTAAATTTTGCACATGAATGAATGAATACTCTTTAATAAACTTGCGTTTTTGTTTTCCTTTTTTTATTAATATTTATTAATGATTAATTACACGATAGCTGGCGGGCGGCGGCTTGTAAAATGAAATTTTTATGCTACAAGTGAATATGAAGCGTAGCAAGGATGTCACAAATTTTGAAGGTTTTGAAGTGATCTCTTTCTCTCTCTCTCTCTCTATAAAATAAATTTTGAAAGACTTAAAACAAAATTGTAGGCCTGCTTCATTAATTTATTTCTTTTATAAATACATACACACATGTTCGTTATTGAAATTTTGAAATAAAATTTTCAGTTTTATTTCCTTTATCTGCTCATGCATGCATGCAAGATTATGGATGATTTTTAACAAGAAGGTTAAGCTGCCTGCTATCAATTACCTTAAAGTCATATAAACCAAAAGAAACGTAACATGCAAATCTTACGTAATGAGCGTTGGCCGCACCCCGTAGTCCAAATTCACACGTTTCGATTTCATTACCGACAAAATGCGTGTAACCAAAATATGTATGTAATTTTGTATGTACACGTACTTTTTGTTTTGTTTGTAATTTTTTCAAGATTAAATTACTTTTGTTGTTGAAATTATTTTGGAAAGGTGGTTGGTTGGTTTTTTTTTGTCAGATCTAGGCGCACATTATACCAAATGGTCAATCAAGCTTGCGTTTTTCATCACTTCTTTGCCTTTTGCTTTTTGTCTACTAATAATGACATAAAAATCTTATAACATACAAATATCTATAAGTAATTCATTTTATTTCAATGTTGGAATTTGCTTATATTAATATTTAAAAAAAAACTTATACATTCATTAATTTGTTTAGCCATTCAAGCATGAAGCCATAAACTTTTGCAGTTGGTTTCTCTGAAAATTGCTTATTTCCTTAATAAATTTTCCAAACTTTTTTCTTTCTGGCGCGTACACAAATATTTTTCCCTACGTTTGATCTTGAAATACGTTTCTTTCCTGCTATAGTTAGTTATGAGTTTCTGTGTTTTTTTCTATTTTTATTTTAATTAAAAGCTAATCATGCCTGAAAATTTTTACACTCCCTGAAATGTCTAAAAATAAAAAAAACAGAGATGGATAACAAAAATGTTTAATTTTGTTTTAAACTAAAAATTTGTTTTTTAAGCGTGTGTGAAAACTTACTCACCATCCCATCTCGAATCATTATTCAGGTGCGTGAGCTGAAAGGAACAATTTTCTCACTGCGCCTTCACCATTTTGAAGACGGCAAATTTTTCTTTCATCATTATAAAATTTGTCTAATACAGACAACGTGTAAATGTGTCTTGCCGCTTTATTTAAAGTTATTTAAATTAGTTTTTATAATGTTTAGCAAAAAGTCATTAAAAACTCTACTCAAACGTGAAAAGTACTTTTCCGCAAACAATAAATTATAACAATTGTTAATGTCAGTCATAAAAGAAGGTGGCATCTTATTGTATGTAATAACCTTTTTTGTATTAAAACGAAAACAACATTGTACATACTCGTATTAATTAAGTACAGTACGTTTTATTTTTATTTTAAAAATAAAAGTGTTGCATGATGATGGTCAGCCAGCGCTCTAAACATATTGACATTTTAATAACCACAAAACTCGTATATAAAATGAATGTCATCATCATTGCATTTTATATATATAGATATATATTTTTTTAAGTTCAAATTGACTTTCTCTGCTACATTGTTGATGGATATAATTAATGATGATGACGATTGTAATGAAATGGAAAAGGAAAATTTAATACAAAATCCATTCATCATCATTCATTCTGACTGTAAAATATTAAAATAAAAATATAATTTTAATATTATTTACATACGAGTATGTATGCATTATAAATGTATGTTTAATTAACTAATAATAAATACAAAATAATAAGAAAAATTAAAAATTTTAAAAACCCCCGATATGAGATTATCGTTAAAAAAAGTTAGTGATCGCACTACTGACATTAATCTGCAGCGAATATCGTTAAAATTTTTACTGAATAGCAAATTTGATAAATTTTAGTTATTATTATTTTTAACGATGCTATTATCGTTATCAAAAAATTAGTAAATGTCACTACTGCTGATGCAGACATTAAAAAATTATTTTTAAGTTTTTTTTTAGTTTTAATCCTTTTTTTCTTTTTGCACATTTTGTTTGGCGTTTGGCGACCTTTTAGTTTTGGCGTTTTTTTTAGTTTGGTGGCTTTTTTGTTTCGGCGATTTTTTCGATTTTTTTTAGTTATATCGATTTATTTTAGTTTGGCGGTTTTTTTGTTTTGGTGATTTTTTAGATTGTTTTTAATTTTTTTTTAGCAATTTTTTAAGTTTTGTCATTTATTTTATTTAGGCGATTTTTTTTTAGTTTCTTTGACGACTTTTTTATATTTGGTGATTTTTTTGCATTTAAGCGATTTATTTAATTTTTAGTGATATATTTCATTTAAGCGCTTTTTTCATTTTGGCGATTTTAGTTACATACATATATCGTTTTGGAAAATTTCAAGAGTTTTGACGACCTATTATTTTTAGGGTTTTTAAGTTTTTTTTTGTTTTTTTTTTGTTTTAGCGATTTTTCTAATTTTTTTAATTTCAGTGATTTTTTCAGTTTGGGCTTTTTTTGTTTTGGTGATTTTTTAATTGTTTTTATTCTTTTTAGAAATTTTTTAAGTTATGGCGTTTTTTCACTTAGGCGATTTTGTTTTTGGAGATTTTTTTTTGGTTTTTTTATGATTTTATTATTTTTGGTGATTTTTTTCTTGAATTTAAGCGATTTATATAATTTTTGGTGATATTTTTGATATAAGCGCTTTATATTATTTTGACGATTTTTCTTTTATATAGTTTTGGAAAATTTCAAGAGTCTTGGCGACATTTAAGTTTTAGCGTTTTTTTAGTTTGTTGTTTTCTTCGTTTTGGTGATTTCTTAATTGTTTTTTATTCTTTTTTTTGCTTGCGTTTTTTTCATTTGGGCGATTTTTTCAGTTTTTGGAGATTTTTTTTTTGTTTTTCACGATTTTATTATTTTTGGTGATTTTTTTCTTGCATTTAAGCGATTTATATAATTTTTGGTGATATTTTTGATTTAAGCGATTTATTTCATTTTGACGATTTTTCTTTTCGGAATTTTCTTAATTTTGGGATTTTTAAATTGTTTATTATTTTTTTTAGCGCACTAATATTTCCAAATTATTATTTTACTTATTAAGTAAAATAGTTTATATTGAAAATACGTTGAAATTGATTATTGAGAGGTTTAGCTGGATCCTATGCGCATTTCACTGTGGCTAATGCAGATCATCAGAGGGAAAAAACACTAATTTAGGATTTTTAGTTTTAGCGCTTTTGAAAATTTCAAGAATTTTGCAAGGTTTCCAAGGTACAGCAAGCTGTCAAAATTTTGTTTAGTCTTGGCTTTTTTTCGCTTTCTTTGTTTTGACAATTTTTTTCTGTTTTGGACTATTTTTTTTTGTTTAAAAAAATAAATATTCTTACTTTTAGCGATTTTTATTTTAACCGTTTTTTCTTCGTTTTGGCTTTTTTCGGTTTTCTGCTATTTTTAGTTTTACGGTTTCCATCAGGCTGCCGAAATTTTATGGCGTGTAGCCTGCATAAAAATACACTAATTTAGAAAATTTCAAGTGTCTACAAATAATTGTCTGTATATAAAATTAGGATTTAAACATTTTTTGTTGCTGGCTTTAGAACACCCATTAATTTTTAAATGTCATATATTTGTTCTTGTAGCGGCCAAAGTATTACATGTTCTGTGAAAATTTCGATGCTCGTGCAAACAGCTTGCGAAATACAGACGTATATCGTAGCGAAAACAATAGGGTAGCTTTTCACCTTTGCTGTAGGGGGTTAATGTTAAAAAATCTTTATTTGATTGTAAATAAATTCTTCCATTTTTGCCATTGACCTGTGCATTTTAATAGTTCGCTCTATTAATATACGAGTATATTTCTTTTTACAGAGAAATTGTTTTTAAGTGTTTTTCTATCTTGTAACTGGGCAGGTAAATAATATTTAAAATCAGGTTGTTGGTGTATGTTATTTATTTTATGTTAAGAAATAAATTAAATTTTATCACTTGTAATTTTGGGTTCAAAACTTTTAAAAGCAAAAAAAAAATTACACCAACAACAAATAACAACAAGTAATAATTCCCCCTAAAAGCGAAAGTATGCAGTCAGTAACATTTTTAGCTTAAAACGAAAAAAATATATGTATTTATGTATGTATGTCTGTATAGTTTTTGTTTGGTTTGCATCATATAATCCAATCATACATAATCATTTATAATACCGACACACAAGGAGGCGCATCAGGCAGTTATGCACCAGCACCAGCATCATGCATCTATAACTATACATTTTAGATATATGCCACACTCAAAGTATTGCCGTACAACACGACATTGTACTTTTACTGATAAGACTCCCAGGTTATGCACCGTCAACAATTTAAATTTTAAATATTGTTTTACCGAATGAAAACATTAATATAATTTTTTTTATCCACCAAAGAAAATTGTTGCCTTTTAACAAAGTAAAGATATGTATGCACAATATGTATTTCTTTATTACTTTTATTTTTCGAAAGAACTTGAACTTTCTCCTGGCGTTTGGCTATCTACGAGTATGTATCTGTTGGATGAGTAAGAGTATCTTTACAAAATACAAGTGCCGACCGACTGAGCTGTTGTTTTTGCTGGTAACAAACAACACAAAATACAAGCGTGACGTTTGCATGATTTGCTTTTAACTCTGTATCGAAATTGTGTAATTAAGCCGAAAGAAAAGGCATGAAAATTTACATCACAAAAATACTTGTACAAGAAATTGAAAAGGAATAAATATATGTATGTACAAAAAAAAAGTATTGATAAAGAACTTTAACGCCCACGCCCGGAAATTTAATAAGAAGATGCTTAGAAAGGTTTTTTTATGTATTCGAGACTAACTAGCAGATTGAGAATTCAGGTTTTGCTCTGCTTTACTTTAAATAAAAACTAAAAAACTAACAGCCTTATTCATAAAACTTATTAAGGCTTTATAAAGACTTTTTAAGAAAAATTTGTATGCAAAGTTGTTCTAAAAAACATTTTAAAGCCTTAATAAGTTTTATAAATAAGGCTGTAAATATTTAACTTGTGTGATAAAGTAAAGAATAGATAAATTTGATTATACAATGCACAGTGGGATCAAAGCGGTGCGATAAATATTTTTAACTGTAGCACGGAGTTTTTTTTTGAAACTTTTAATAGTCATAGAAGAACATTTACCCTTTCATGCTAGAATTTCTAAAAAGAAAAAGACAATCTCTGTAAAAGAATCTTTCGTTTCTTGTAAATTTCGAATATAATATTTTTTATTAAATTAATGAATTTCGTTAGTACTAGTATATATCTTAGGAGGAGATACATATATGGGGGAAATGTCAAAACTAGCCGAAAATGTTCTCTATTTCTCAACATAATCTTTAAGTAGCGCGATACACTTTTTGCAGTCATATCCAATAGCTTCGATATAGATGTAATAACAAAGCAATTCTACCCTTAATTCATAGATTTTTGCCATCGCAATAGAGGCTGTGTGTTGTGTTTGTTTAACAAAAACAAACACAACACGAACACGCGCGAAGTGTGAGCGGCAAAAAAATCAGACCTCAAATTGTCACATCTGTGATCGTACGAAAACAAATTAAGTGATACGTCAATCGTATAAGTGGAATGGGATTTCAGTACGTTCACGTATGTCATAACCCGAAAATTGTGTTTTTACGTGACAAGTTGTACGGTCACGGATGTGATGATTCGACCCTTGATTTCATGCGTGATCGGATCGTGTGGTGTTGAGACAAAATTAACACGATAAAACACGAAACGAAGTTAGGCGTATGCATGAATTCCCAGTAAAGGAAAAAGAATTAAATATTTTGTATCGTCAAACATGCAACACCAGCAAATTTGATGATAGTGTTTTGTAATTAATCAAACATATGTGTCAATTTTAAAACAAAAAAAATATTTTTTGCTTTAGAGTTTTATTTCGTGCGATTGATTGATTGATTGATGACACACATGAGGTGTTGGGAAAATTATTCACGTGCGTGTTGAACATCTTAGTATTTAAGTTCGGGTTGTGTCATGTTGGAAAAACTCGGCACGCGCCCATCTCTAGCACTGTCACCAAATGAAGCAATAAGTTAGCATAATATTTATTCGCCACTGATTGTTTTTCCTGTTTAAAAATAATCAGTTAAACAACTACCAAGAAACAGTTGCCATAACCTTGCCCTTAGAAAAAATTTCTTCGGATTCTTCGAACAAGATTCGCTCATTAAAAACCACTATTGACCACTTTTTACTATTTCTTTGTCTCAGCTGTGAAGTGTTGCACCCATGTTTCATATATGGTTACGAATCAAGGCTACAACACGTCTTTCTTTCATGTGAAACTTTAAACAGTCTATTGAAACACCTTGAAAAACTTCTTCACGACCCCGTTTTTGTGCGGCACTCGTCCTGCTCACAGTTTCCTCATCTTTAAATTTTTCGGCAATATACGATGTACAGTACGTTTTGAAATGCGTAGCATTGAAGTTTTTGTTGTAACTATGGGTCGAAGACTAAAAAAAATCAAGACAAAAATTTGATTTTTTGCTGAATTTCAAAAATTGTGAATAATTTTAAATGCCTTATTCATAAAAAATATTTCTGTTTAATAAAAGGTTTATGAAACAAATTTTCTATGATAATTTGATCAATAAACCTTTTATAAAATCAAAATATTTTTATCAATCAGGCCCTAAATATAAGCAACCTTATTTATAAAAACTAAAAATACTTTGTAAAGGCGTTTTAAGAAAAATTTTGCATGAATATTTGTTTTAAAAACCCTTTAAAAAGACTTTTTAAGTTTTATAAATAATTAGAATAAACTTATTTTATTTTGTTCAAATTACAAAACACAACAAGTCATTGAAATCGATTAACATTTTCAAAATTTGTTACTCCCGAAATATTTTTGACAAACGGGTTTTTGCCAAATTTTACGTGTTTGAGCTCCACTATGTGTTCCAACAGGTTCAATCTAAATAAAATATTCGAAAAGGTTATGACTTCATCCAAATCGGTTCCCTAGCTCATACGATTTACATTTATTCCCACTTTCTTCTAATTTCACGCCACTGTGCGATGTATAGCACTTTTTGAAATGCTTATAATTTCATCTAGCTCACGTACCTCCTCCGACTATTATCTTATACATACGTTTCTGGCGTGAACTTTTTATCTGGTTGACTACTACGGCCTCGCTTAAAGTCTACTATTCAATATTTCATACTCATAGATGAAATAGCAGGCTGCTTCAGATTAGCGTAGAATGTATGTCGGCTTTAATTTTACTTGGACTGAGACCTTTCAAATAAAAGCATTGAATTACATAAGGGTGACCAATGTTTTTCATGTTTAAAATTCACTGAAATCGCTTATTTTGATGGCTGAAAAGAAATTACTAAAGCTTAAAATATACGTGTCATAGCCATAACCAAATCAAAATTAAATTGGTTTCTATGATCACCTATAATCAAATACAGTGTTTCCCACTAAGCTTGGTTCGAACAGCGGTTTTCTATGGTTATGGTTATGGTTATGGTTATGGCAAGTCTGATTTAACCCTAAACAAAATGGCGCCTTGAAACTTAAAACACAATTTTTACTCGTAGAAGTTGCCACTTTTCACGAAAATATCTTCCCCAACTACTGCCCGCTATCTACACGTCATGTCGTCAGGTTTGAAACCGGCCCGTTATTAAATTTTTTATTTTCCTTGTAATTTGTTGCTTAGCGTCCAGCATAATTATAAGGGAAGTTTATATACTGTAGCAAAGCTTTTCAAAAGATTTATTGCTCAAGAAGGTAAGGTCAGACGTGCCAAACATTTGCCCAAAAATAGCGCAAAATTGCTACGTAACGTAACTTAGTAAAAAGTTCACAATAATATTGGATTTTATGACACTGCCTATTAGTTTTTTTTATAAATCTGTTTAACTTAATAAACAGTATTTGAATTAAAAGGTTTTTCATTAGTAAAGGGTCCGCCAGATAACTTTTTTTTTGAAAATGCTACAAAAAAAAAACTACTGAAGCTTTGGCTGTGTGGCACGTAGCGCCGTCCTGTTAAAACCAAATGTTGCCAATATCCTCCTCTTCAATTTTTGTGAACAAAAATTCGTTCAACATGGCCCGATAACGATCGCCATTGACTGTAACGGCCACTCCTTGCTCATTTTCGAAATTATGCCTCTGGACCAAAATCCGCACCAAACAGTGACTCGTTTTGGGTGCGTCGGCTTTTTAATATATGCGTGCGGATTTTCTGTACCCCAAATTCGACAATTTTGCTTGTTTACATACCCGCCAAGATCAAAATGGGCTTCATCTGAAAAGATGATTTTTTTTTTGGCAAAATCGGCATCTTCTGTAAGTTGATTGCAGGCCCACGTAGCGAAGCGAAAACGCATTGGATGGTCAGCTGGCTCGTTCAGCGGAAGGATTAAACTAATTACCTGTCAAATCAGATATGAGGTAAGTGTTACCATTCACGAAATAAGTACTAGTTGAAAAAAAAAAGTTAAATGGCGGACTCTTTATTAAGTTGTTATGCTTTTTATTGGGCAAATGTTTGCCAAGTGTGACCGCACCTTTATAATGGCCTGTGTAATAAATATGCTTTACTCCAAATATAATTAAACCGAGAATTGCTGATTATATAATACAACCTCCGCTGTACCTTGCGGAATTTTTTTAATTATCTGTTTAATATTAAAATTTATTTATTTTACCTCATAAATACACATTTACAGCAGCTGTTTTGAGTACAAATTACATGTTTTCAAATGCATTTCTTTTACAATAAAAATTTATGTACATAATCCTATTCATCACTTAATGATAAAATATTTGAAAATTTCTGTAAATATCTGCAAACTGCGTGTATTGTTGATAAAAATTATAATTAGATTTTTAAGCCTAAATGAATTCAAATACGAGTATTTTGTGAATTTCATTGATTAATTAACCAGTTGCTTGTATATGTATGTAGTCGCATTATTGCAACTTTATAAGTTATGTAAAAAAATAAAACATTATAACAAGTTGTTGTTAAATAATTTCTGCCTTCGTAACACTATAAACCCATATTTGCAAACAGTAACATCTCAACTTGTTTTTCCTGAAGAGGATGTTGTTGTTCTTGTTGTTGCCGTTGCTGCTGCCACAAAAGTTAATACACAAGCGTATTAAAGAAACAACTAACCAATTCTGCTGTTTATTTTATTTATGAATATGTACATTTATTATTAAATTAAAAAAAAAAACAAATCCTGTTAATAATGAATGTGTCTTGCCGCAACTACGCAATCAATAATTGTTTTCGTTTAAGTTGTTGCATAAACTCCATACGCACTGTTTAGCAAACAGTTACACAAACACGCTTAAGCAAGTGCAAAACTTTTTAAGTTTTAATGACAGTTAAATGATTTTTAACCACTTGTCTCTCGCTCATACGAGTACAATTGAATTCGCCAACAAAAGTGATTAGTGCAAGCAACAAAAATGTTGCTGTTGAATTAATTGGCAACGTAAAGATTTATAAGATATCTTTTCACAAAGTCCATTTTTTATGAAGTGAAAAATATGTTTTTGCGTACCTTTAAAGTTTTTTAATTATGTGTTTAATTATGATTTATTCCTTTTTTTTTCTTCCTTGTGATAGAAAAACATTTTTGTAATTTTTAATGATCGTTTTACTCAATTGCGCCAATTAATTGAATTATACAAAATTATTAAATAGTCTGATATGACAACTTGTTTCAAAATCAAATAGTTATGAGACAAACAGTAAATAATTATTAAAGGGTTTTCTTTAAGATGTGGGATGACACTGTTTTCATGCGATTGGGTGGTAATAAGGATGTGAAGGTGCAGCAGCTGCTATAAATTTTAATATTTTAATCTGCATATTTTGAATTCGCATATTCATATGTATTAACTCTACAAAAACAGTATGTAAAGTTATTTTAACTTCCTGCGATGCAATAGTAAAAGCTACTAATTCCATCCGATTTTGAGAAATTGAGTTTTCATTAGATCTCCACGTTTTGAGCACATGGACTCTGACTTTTTTACTATGCTGGCTGTACGTATTAACGCATGTACAGACATATGTATACATATATGTATGTACATAAGTGTGTGTGTGTGTATGTATATCTTTCTGCGTATGGGTGTGTGGCTAAACCGATCGTATTAAAGTTTCCGGTATTATTAAGCTATTGATATCACTTGATGTGGCGATAAGATTTTAAAGCTTTTAGAAAATAAAATTATCGAAATTTTTGAAGTTTTTCAGAGCCAAATACTCAAAATCTCTTGAAAATAAAACTTTCGAATAATTTCTTTTCTTTTTAAATTAAGTTTTCGAATTTTTAGAAGTTCTTAGAAAATATAGTTATGAAGTCTTGCGAAAACAAAATGAAATGAACAAAAAAGGAGGTACTGACAAATTAAGCGCCATTTACAGTGTGATAATAAAGAATAGATAAAACCATCTTTCTTAATATTGTAAATTTTTTAGTTCAAGTAAACTTGTATATTTTTATTTTTTGATGTTTTAATAACAACACAACTCGATTGTTAGTAAGTTTATCTTATTATGTACATAATTTTATATACGCTTTTGATGTTAATTTTTAAATTTTAATAAAACAGACAAAATCCCCTGAAGAAGTGAACATAAAATTCACGAAACGTCGGGAAAAATATGTAATAAAAATTGAGTTTTTATTGACATAAGACAATATAGGCCTCACCAGCTAAATAATAAAAATAATTCAATTCACAAAATGTTCTAAGTTTTTCGAAAACAAAATGTTCTAAGTTTCTCGAAAATAAAATTTTCCAAAAATGTCTTTTTGCGTAAAAAAAGATTTTGAAAATTTGTTGAGTTTTTTGAAAGTAGACCTAAAAAGCGTTTAAAACTTTCAGATTTTCCAAATTTTTATTTTTTTTATTTACCATAAATTTTTTGACAATAACATTTTGTAAGTTTCGCAAAAACAGAATATTGAAAATTTTTGGAAAATAAAAGTTTCGAAGTTTTCGAAAATAAAACTTTCAAATGTGTTCTTTTGTTTTTAAATTTTTCGAAGTGTTTTAAAAACCAAATTTTTTGAAGTTTTTCGATAAGAATTTTTTTTGAAGATTTCGAAAATAAATGTTTTAAAAACTTCTTTTTGTTTAAAAAAAGGCTTCGAAATTTTAGAAGTTTTGTGAAAGTATATTTTTGGAAAAATAAAATTTTCGATTTGTTCTTATTGAAAATAATTTTTTTGTTCTAAAATATAACTGGAAGTTTTTCGAAAATAAAATTTTTTGTTACGAAAACTTTTTTTCGATTAATTTCTTTCGTTTTGAAAATAAGTTTTTGAAGTTTTAAGAAAACAAGATTTTCGAAACTAAAATTTTCGAAGTTTAGCGAAAATAATATGTGTTCCAAAAATTTATTTTTGATTTAAGGAAAGATTTCAAAAATTTTGAGGTGTTTTAAAAGTCGAATTTTGGAAAAAAAAGTTGGAAACGCTTGGAATAAAGTTTGCGAATTTATTTTTGAATATATAATTTCAAAAGTTTTTAAAAAATAAAATTTTTCCAATACTTTCTTTTTGTTATAAAGAAAGATTTATAAATTTCCGACGTTTTCGAAATTTTTCAAAAATAAAAATTTTGAAGTTTTTCGAAAAAAATTGTTTCAAAATAAAATTTTTAATAATTTTCTTATGTTTTAAAGTTTAAAGTTTTTAAGCTGTAGAAATTTTTCGTAAATAAAATGTTCGAATAATTATTTTGGATTGAATTTAAATTATTTGCAGCTTTTACACACAAACAACAACGTTGACTGCCGCAAATTTTATTAAAATGGGTTCAGCCATTCGTGGATGAATAATTTGGGAAAAACGCTTTATATTAACAACGTTTTTTATAATAACTTTTGTTCCTTAGAAAAAAAAAATACAGAAATTGGAAGCAATTTTTAATTGGTAGAAAAGCGAGCAAAATTTTGTATTATTCATTAAAAAATTTGTAATTCTGCTATCGTTGTAGAAAATACTCACACGTTGCGTTATAAGAAATCAATTTTTTAAAGAAATTTAGGAACTAATTTTCTTCTAAAGTTCTTTTAGCGTTTCACTGAAATTTAAAAAAAACGGAAACGGAGAAGCGAACTTCTTGCAATGACAAGATAATGTAAAAATCAATATACATACATTATGCTGATAGATGCATGGCTTTGCAGCCATTTCCTTTTCTTTAAAATATCGGTCCCAAAATTTTAATACCTGAAAGCCAAATAATAAGCGGCGTACTCTAAACAATTTTATTGTTAGTTAGATAAATACTCTTGCCTGCACGTACTTAGATACGACTAAATACCAACAGATATTTATGGTTAAGGCATGTGTGGTAGACACCATAAATAAAGTATTTATGGCTACAAGAACAACAACTTTAATATGACTGAAATAAAATAAAGAAAGAAGGAAAAAAAACTAACAGCAACTGCAGCAGCAACAATAACAGTAACAGTTTAGAAAGAAGAAAAAAACCAAAGTGTTGTCTTTAACTATAAACATGAACAATACAAAAAATGTTTACTGCGTTATTATGATACGTGGCGATACAAGCAACGATACAACGATACTTTCTTTATCGGCGAGTAAATTGAAAAAGAAAAGAACAAGCTTTAAAACATTATACATACGTACATATGTATGTATGGACATAAACGAAACGTGCATATGTGCAACAACGGTTAGACTTGCATTCATTTCATATTCAAATATGCCAGAATGCAGAATTCTGAAACCAACTCGACCGACCACTCGGCCTTACGTTCATTGAACGCAGCGCAGCGGCTTCTTCTTCTTCTTCTTCTGCCATTAGGCCCTGCAGCTAAATCGAATGCCAGTAAAGACTTACTTACATAAGAGTAGCTGGCGGATTGACAAGCTAAATTAGGTAGATACGAGTAGATGTGTGGTATTTGTTCTTGGCATTTGTGGCAACTCAACTCAACTCAAGTCAATTGTGTTAAGACATTTAAAACCCAACCATAAAACTGTTTTATAACGGGCATTGGAATATGGCCAACTTATTTATATTTTAAATTACATTTACACACTGGCGTGAATGCTTGAAACCTTTTTTTTTTCTTTTAACAATACGAGTATAAAATATTCCTGTTAATGAGTTTTCTTTAAATTTTATTTTAAGGCAAGTTCAAGTTTAGTGACAGAGACTAAGAGGAACAAATTTATTACTTGTATATCTATTTCTTGTAATTGTAATTAAAGCCACCAGGGGTAATTTGATTATGTATAAAGAAAAGAAACAAGTGTAAACTGATATAAATAAAAGAATCCCTTCTTCTCTTTGCTGTTATTTGTTTTTATTCTACTTTAATTTTAAATGTATTCTTCTCGTATTGTTCTTTTTTTAATCAAATAGGTTTTGAGATTAGTTTCTGGGACCTTTTATTTTTTTAATTAAAAAAAAACAACAATCCCTTTGAAATATGTATGTATGTATGCATTTAGACTTTGTGTCTTGAGTTATGATTAGTTGTTTACAAAAGTCTGTTGTTTATGATGCAAATATATATTTACATACACACATCTAGAGACTGTTCTAATAGAAGTTTTTACCAAATTATTAATATTATTATTTAGCATAATAAAGGTATTCACGTCAAGAAAAGAAAAATTGCAAATTTGTAAAAAAACCTAACAACAACCTTATTTTGCGTAAATTATGCAAAATTATAGGGGTATAAGTACGGAAACGGTACCCAACAGAGAACAGATTGAATGCCTTAATTTGTTGTTTTGAATGCAATCACAAAAAACCAGCATATTGTTGTCAATCCACAAAATTTGAAATAAACAATGCATGGCACAATCGAAAGAGATGAGTGCGGCGAATTTTATTGCGTGCATTGCTTGTTTATATAAATGTTCACTGGTCTTGTCAAAAGCAACGAATACTCAGTGAATGGTGTGAATGCTTTTTACTGTGATGGACCACAACGTAGTCTTTGTACTTTGTGCTTGTATAAAACTCTTACATTAGTATTCATAAAACAAAATATAGATTTAAAATGTATTTTATGTCAAATTTTATATAAAACAGTTATTTGAAATACATTTCAGATCTTTTTTCAAATTTTAATTTAAAAATTTTATTTTTAATTGCAAAAGTACGGAACAACTAGCTGTTTTCGAAGGCCGCCACTCCTCCATCATCAGCATTCTTCTGTTCGGACCACTGTGTAGTGCAAATGGAATATGTGAATTGTATTGATTTCTCGTATTACAATTTGCTGAAATCCTTTTTTATAATGAAAGCTTAATTTTACTATCTCTAATTTACAAGAATGTTTATATGTACAATGTATACTTATACGTATTCATACAAAATTAATAGAGTACAATTGTGTACATACGGACATGATAGTAAATATGGTGAGAACAGATGACCTCCCATGACCTCTGATGCAAACTTGATATCCAAAAATCAGGGTAAAACCCAAAACTTCATATTTTTGATAGCGGGAAGTTCAAAAGAAGCTGATGAGGATGAGTTCTATAAACAAATAATAATGTAGTTAAAAGATTAAAAACTAAAATTTCTTTGCTAGTGAAAAGATTTCAAATTAAAAATATTAAACTAAAAATTCTTATTAAGAAAAGAATGCCTTTAATGTTTTTTTATAAATTTCCTTCGTGTTCAGTCTTTCATGGCATCACACGTGTGTTGATTACAATTTTTACCTGTTTGGATAGGAATATTATTTCTTGACTTGTTCAATGCTGGTTGTGCCCCTGTGTGTTGAAGGTTTCTGTTGTTGCGGCTTTGGCTTGCATCATCAACATTATTAACAAACGAGATCTTAAGATTTTCTAAGAATTGCAGCTGCAATTTACGTACATGTGTATGTATGAATGTGTATGCACACATGAGTAAAATAAATTTTACACGGTTAATGTTAATAAAGTTCTTGCTGTTGTTGTTATTGTTGTTGCTGGTGCTTATGTTGCAACACTGCTACTGTACGTGTCAGTTTTCTTTTAGGTCTTGTTTTTTTTGGCAATGCAATTATTGCAAAATATAATTCTGTAATTTGTTGTATATTTTTTTTTGGCAATGGTGGTTTTCTTAAGATTTTTTTTTATTGTTATTATTATTTAGTTTTTGACAAAATATTTAATAAAAACAAATCAGCAAGCAGACTGCTTAATGATAATTACATTCAATAAAATAAGACGAAAAAAATTGCTAAATTTTTTCTAAATGTGTATTTGTTTCAAAGAAGTTTGCCCTGCCCCTCAATTGTTAAAAAAAAGGAAATTGGCACGAGTTCATTGTTGAAATATAAAAATTATAAAATATTAAGATAAGAAAAAAAACTGATAATTACACCGTCATGTGTAAAGTTTTATAAAACAAACATATGCTCGAGTGTATGTCTGATAACAACTTAACATTATACTATGTGTACCTACTTTGTGCTATTGCATATTGCTGCCAACGCTTTGCAATAATGTGGCATAAAAGATAAAAGAAAGCATGTTTTAATATGATGATGGCTGTTAAATGGGGAACATTTAATTTTAATAACAGGATATTAACACTCGCTTTCAAACAAGCAGGGAAATTATTAAAGATCATAGATGATGAGTTTAATCAAACGATACTTGCGAGTGCATGCAAAGTGCATTCATTGTTTGCAAAAGCGATGAAGGAAGTGCTTGAAATTGAAGTGTGTTAACTAAAAAATGCAGTGCAGATAGGAGGAAGGGGAGTAATGGCTTTTAAATAGATTTTTAACATTTAATTAGGAGTGTTAAAAATGAGGCCAAGCTGCGTTATAGAAAATCGAATAGAATAAAAAAAAACAGAAATGGAAGCCCGATATTGAGGGTACCGCTGGTTAAAGCAGCTAGCTAGTGCGTTGACTACAAATAGAGTCGTGCTCAACAGCTTTTTTTGTAACTAGTTCATTCTGTGTCCAACACAAGTCCGGTCAAAAACGTCAACGTTTAGAATTAAATTACGATTACGATTAGTAATCAATTAGATTACATTTTTAAAAGAATTTTAATGATTATATAATTGCCTTCAAAAGAATTGCTGATAAATAATTAATTACGATTATTAAAATCGAAAAGTAATTTGAATTAATTACAATTAGTACAAAATAATCTTAAAACATCAAAATTAATCAATAAGTAATCCGATTACTTTCAAATATTACTTTTGATTCTTTTTGATTATTTTCAAACATTCTGAATTAAGATTACTTTATTTTGAAAATATTCTAAGAAAATTTATATAATTAGATGTTTTTTGTTTAAAAAATTCTTAACATATTCGTTTATATTACAACATTAACAATATCAATCTGAGAAAAAAAATACAAAAAAAACATAAAGTGAAATTTTTTGCTGGTGGTTAAGCATTGTCTGTATGCATTTCATAGTCGCTTCGACAAAACGTCAGTAGACTTCAAACCACACAATTTGAACAGCCACAAACTTCTTATCTTATTCACAGACTTTTAAAAATTATTTGAGAGATCACAAAAAATATTTTTGAAAATCACAACAGAAAAAAAACATGTGCACAACAATTTTAAAGACTATAAAATCACAGATAGAAGACACAGGTATCACAGATACCTTTAAAGCTTTTCTCAAAATTTTGCTCATTTGTCAAATTATTAAATATTTTAAATTTTAATATAAGTGAAATGCAATAAACTTAATAAATAATCAAAAATAATTAAAAGTAATCCTTAGAAGTAATTGGGTTATTTTTTTAAAACTTTTATATTTTTTTTGATTGTTTTGTAGCAGTTTCAAGTAATTCAGATTAGTTTTTCATTATTTGTAAACGTAATCAGGACTACTAAGTACGAAACTGAATATAATGGTAATTTAATCACTACTTCACATTTAAAAAAAGTAATCAAATTAGTAATCATTACGATTACTAATCATTACTTAACAGCTTTGGTTTGCAACAACTTTTGATTCAAACGCTAACGAACTAAGAGCTGTTGAACAGAACTCTAAGTACACATAAGTGTTTGGGCCGGACTAGACCCATTCATAATAAGTATAAAACTTTTTTCTGATATAGATTAGCTTTTATGTTAATGCATGATTGCATTGTTTTTAATCTATAACCATGATAAGGAAGAATATTGCACACTTAAAGCAAACAAATCATATTCAATGGGCTAGTTCATTTGTTGTGCTCAAAATATTTTAATGAGCCTATTTAACACCAGAGGCGCTGCAACCGTGATATAAGAATTGACAAAACTCAGAATAGAAGAGTTGTATTAACGAAAATGAAAATGAGTTAAGCTACTCCTCTCTCTATTTATGTTACTGCACCATATGTACTTGTGCTTTTCCTTTCCTACTCCCAATCAGAGAAAGAAGCCGATGCTGATTTGATTTGCGGCTGGCCGGAGGCAGCTGTCGACAAATAGATCTGAACGGCGGATTAGCATATCGGCTACAATCGGTTAATGTCAACAAAATCTCATGGCTGCCATTAATGAAAATGAAAAAAAAGGTTTTTAAAAAAATGGCAAATCCGAAGCCGAAAATTAACTGCAAAGGTCGACTGCGGTTAAGACTATTAAAAAATTTCCGGCAGTGGTTGTTAGCCGACACCTACACGACTGGCTTTACTCAGGGTTCGTCAGATTTTGCAAAAACTTATGAAGCTCTTGCTGAAACTAAGGTTCACTGATGTCATCAGCACTAGAATATTGTGGCCAAAAGAAATCGATTATCACTCGGCAGATCAGAAATATCTTGCTACCATCGCATGTCTTTGCATGGTAACGCCGCACAGTGACTTAACACGTTTTTGTACAAAAGCTATAGAGAGTGCTCGAATAATTAGAGCATTAGTTATATTAACTAAATTAAATGAAACTATTTTTTTAAGCTTAAGGTCAATTAAATACATATACATATATTGTTTTTTATGTCTCGATAGTACTCAAAAAAAAAATACATACATAAGTAAATAGTCTCAATTTTAGTAAGCACGTATAATCATAATTGTAGAGTAAACAATTCGTTCGTTCATACATTTTCTCTCAAGCAATTATGACTATAGCCGATTCCAACATACAATATCATCTTTCGTTTATACAAAAAAGTTATGTAAGCAACAAATAAAAATAAAAAGGTTCATGCATATCAAGCGCATATTCATACTTATAGTGTGGGTATGCTTATACTCAGGCTATGGATATTTAAGCGGACGAAAAAATATACGCTTGATACTCGGGATATTTATTCATTATTCGCCACCGTATACATCTTTTTTTTTTGTAGATAAAATGGTATAGTATGATTATTAATAAAAATAACTTTAGTTTAGTAATTTCTACATAAACTCAAAATATTATTAATAATATTTATATAATAATTTTACATTATGTAAATTAATAATTAATAAATAATTTATTTTAAATATTAATAAATTTAATTAATATAAAAATTAATTAAATATTATTATCAATGAAAATAATATGTATCAGCAACATACTTTAGGTGTTTGTAAATAAAATAGCCCTGTATATAGGCATGTGTAGCCGATTAATAGTCAAAATATTTGCTTAATTCACAGCAATTTGTATCGTGTATTTGTATATCAAATACACTTTTTCTTTTTTAATTGTGTAGTGTATTAATCTATTTTGTATTTTTAATGAAAAAAGAAGAACAAGCTGCATACAAATTCTCTCAGAGAGCCTCTCTCTGAATACAACATTTTAAAAAATAAAAGTGTAATAGTGTATTTCATTTTTATATGAAAATTGCATACAAGAAATGTTACACTCTTGTATTTAATATGATAATACAATCGATACAGATATACAAGGGGATTGGTGAATTAAGCAATTATTTAACTCATGAGTATGATTGCAGCTCATACGGTCTATAAATTTTATTTGCTGTCGTGTATGACGTGTAATTTAAAAATTGTGTATATAAACAGTTTTTGAATGTTGATAGTTATACGTATTCGGTTTAAAATTAATGCTTGTGTTTGTTTAGTTTTAGCTCTACTCATCCACAGCTGTTTGGAGGCCAATACTTAAAGAGTACTTAATACTTTAGTCATGCTCTGGTCTTAACTTTATTTGCTCTAACAAGTTCCTTTTTGTCTTGCTTACATTTAATCTCAATACAATTCATAGTTTCCCGTTCCAAGTGAATAGTCTTAATATTTTGTTTTAATATTCCTTGGTAACCAAGATAACAATGTGCTCGTTTCACACTTCTCTGTATCTGTATCTCTCTTTTTTATGCGTATCTTTCTTTCATTATCAAAGTTTAATGATCTCTATCTACCATAATTTCAACAAAAATCAAATACCACCAATTGTTCGAGATACTAAAAAAAACACATTCGTTTCGTATCCATGGTGCCTTCTACATATTATTAGGCAAATAAGAACGGAATATGTGTTTTATTTTTATGCTTTTTCTTATAACATTATTTAAACAAAAATTTATGTGAATCATGTTTTCATTACATGTGAAGAATATTATTATATGGAAAATTACAAAACCAGATCGCCGGGTTTGATATTCGTAGCGTAGAGTAGAGTTGTTCTTGATTATTTAACTCGTACTCGTATGCGAATGCGAATGTGGGTATTTTGTTTTTCTTCTTTCATTTTGTTTTGAAATGTAACTGTTTCTTTTTGTACACTTATGTATTATTGACAGCGGGCTTCAAATCAAAATTCAAATGCCTTCGAAATAATAAAAATCAAGAAGAGAATTGGAGAAGAAGAAATAAAAATTGATCTAAATAAGTGTGCTGAATACTAATTAAAGTCGTGTATATTTTATGGTCTTTAAAATCCACAATTAGTGTAATAAAAAAAAGACTGAAATTGTATAATTTCAAGTTTATGTAAAACCGCTTAATTTTATTATTACAACTTTTGTGTGTTTGTGTGTGTGTAAAGTTAGATAACCTTTTTGTTTGCTATTGTTTAACATTCACTTTAACAGTGTTTGAAGATTTTTTTTGTTAAACTACAAGTAAATGTGATCATATTGTTTTTCAAACCAAACAAATGTAGAAAGGCTTTCTTTCTTTTGTATTATTAAGCGGAAAAAAAATTAAATTTTTCTTGAAAACTTTTAAGCCTGCATTTTAAATTGCGGAAGGAAATAAAGTTTTAGCTTTACTTTGTTTGCAGTTTAAACACTCATTCATGGATAATGTCTTGCAAGCAATATCATAAAACAATATTAGCCAAATGATTATTAAGAGGAAAAAAAACAAAAATCACTTTTAACTTTTCTTCAATCAATATCCTACTTGGGAGTAATCAAATCAAACATTATCTTTCACTTTATGATACAAAAAAAAAAATAATTCCTAGAAAAAGTTGTAATAAAATATCAATAACACAATTGTCAATTGTCCACTGTCATTGGCTGCTAACTATAATGAATATTTCCATCAAATCAATCAAGCTCGGCTGGTCATTTCAAACGATCCGCCGATTAGCTGCTATTGATCTTTGAATGTTACACAAAATGTATGTATATAATCATGTTAACTGTGTTGTTTCAGTTTCAGTCTTCTGGCCGTGGCAAATTGTTAAGGAAAATTATGGCCAGAAACATACATACATACATACATATATTGACGTTAAAATTATAAAAGAAACATTGAAAAAATAATGACATGTTTATGAGACACTATAATTATAAACAAACAACAAAATTCATTTAAAAATTTAAAAAAAAAAAAAATCAAATTGTATGATGTACAATTAATGCGACAGCCTGACAGGAGCATTAAAGTTTATTGAACTCTCAGGCGATTGTTTAAGCTCAAAATCCTTTCGACACTTTCTACTCAGGTTTCTTCGCTTAACATAAAGCAGAATCGCAAGGGGCTTCGATTTGAAAACAAAATTTTTAACATTGAAATTGTAAATATTTTTATTCAATTCAAGTCAAAGATTAAGCTGCATTGTATATGATATCTATCGAGAGCCTTAAAGTTAGTTAGACAGTTAGGGTCTACTTTGATTCGAAAAGAGTGCTGAAGTAACGCACATACATTAGAGACCTGCGTAAACAGTCTTAAAATGTAAATACATTTTGTTTTTTAAATGTATTCTCGTGGCATGTGTTATAAATAAATGTTTTCGTATTATAAGCGAAGCATGATGGATGTATTGGTGTACGTTTATATATGAGTGTTAAGATGCGATCTCGCCAAGACTTCTTGTTCATAACAACCAGTCAGAAGAAGTAGTGTTGATGCGTGTATGCTTGTTATTTTGCATATTGGACGTTTGAGTGTATGTGTAAGATGTAGACGGTAAGCTATTATGTGTTAAAAGGAGGTTTTTTAAAGCAAGGGCACACAGCTAATGTCAATGCATGTGTACGTTTGTAAGTGCGCAGTAAAGTAAAAGAGCATACACACAACTTATGTAGGTATGTATGCACTACATAAATCCATTACATCGTTTAGCGTGTTTTAATTGATGGTGATGGTGGGTGGTATTATTGAAGCTTATTTCCTAAAAAATTAAGCCACTTCATGCGTTTTTTTAAAACAAAAACAAGCCCGCGAAGCAATTAGCTTATTTGCAAAAAAACCCAGGGTTTAGGGCAAGGATGAAACCCACCCACCGCCTTTAGCATCGCTACCACTCAGCCACAGAGGCACCCGGACAATGGAGATCATTACCGCACCATGAAAATGATTGTTGGCTTGAAATTATAGATGACATTGACCCTAGAGAGATGTGCTTTTAACAGGATGGCGCTACGTGCCATACGGAAACCACAATCATCGATTCTTTGAAATCAAAATTTAGCGATAAGTTGATTTTGAGAAAAAGATCAGTCACGTAGCCTCACACGTTTAATTGAAAAAAAAAAACAATTGAAATATTTATTAAATCAATTAAATTTTTAATTAAATTTAATTTTTAAACCAAAGTTTAATGAAATCAATTAAATTTTTAGTAGATTTTGTGTTATGCCGATGAACCAGCTACAATTGACGTCTTCTAGGCCACCAGAGTGCCGATCGTCAATCGGCTTCTTATACAAATGAATACACATACGCGAAAACATTTCTCTCGTGTTTCTCTCGATGGCCAGCTCTGGTTTAGATAATACATGCCACGACAATACATATAAAAAACAAGACGTATTTAGAATTCAAGAGTGCTTATGCAGGCCTATAATACCTGCATCTAAACCAAAGATGCCCAGTAGTGGCTGATATCAGCAAATTAAACTCACATGTATTATTACGCTCTTTTGTTTGATCGTCAATCAACCAATAGGAAATCAGCATGTTGAGTGGGAGAGACAAACTACACTTGCAGAACTTCTGTGTCTTATTTTACATGTTAATCGTCATCGAGACTGCTGTCAGTGAACACATAAATTGAAATTATTGCGATATATTAATGATGTCAGCCGAAAAGTATTTTATGTTACAAAATGCTTTTGATGACATGCAATGTCTTATTTGTCATAAGACATTTAAAAAAACTAAGAAATATAATTTAAAAAAACATTTTGAAGATGTTCACAAAGACATGAATTATTTGCAGGGGGAAGAAAAAGAAAAACAATTTAAAATTTATAAGAAAATTTTTATTGAAAAGTTGAAGGAATGGGTAAATCAATCTAAAGAAAATGATGAAGATATGGTGGAAGAGAATTTAAAAATGGGTTTATCTAACTTAATAAGTTTAGATATTGTAAAAAAGGGAAGGCCATTTTCAGATGGGCCATTTGTCAAAAATATATTGAGTAAAGTTTTTGAAAAACTTCATTATAAAACTAATTTTATTGAAAAATTACCTTTGTCCCGCAATAGTATAACCCGGCGTTGTCTTTATTTGGGTGCTATTGTGGAATCGGCATTAAGGGAAAAATTAAAAAATTGCGAATTTTTTTCATTCTGTATTGATGAGAGCACCGATATTAATGACCTTTGTCAACTTGTAATCTGCATTCGATGCGTTGATTCAGATTACAATGTTTTCGAGTCAATATATTCTGTTGAAACATTTTATGGCAATGTAACCGGCAAATTATTGTTCGATGTCGTCAACGAAAAACTTCTTTCCGTTGTTGATTCTAACAAATTAGCCGGAGTTTGTACGGATGGTGCAAACACTATGACAGGCAAACGTGATGGATTTGTAGGGCAGATGAAACAAAATGAAATTGAGGTTTATACCTTGCATGGTACCTTGGATGGTACAATATATCCCGAAATAAAGAAGCTTTCATTGAAGTGTTTATCCTTATTTCCCTCAACGTATCTTTGCGAACAAATATTTTCAGATTTGAATTATATTTGCTCAAAAACACGCAATAAGCTGAATTCTTCTAGTTTGAGAAATATACTTTTATTGCGTAACTGTAATAAGAGTATCAACATAGAAGATTTCATTACTTTTTAATTGCAAATTGAACAATGATTAATTGAGGGGAAATTTATAAACACTTCGAAGAATCTTTTTATTTCGAAATATTTGATACTATCTAGATATTTATTAAAAAAACTCAATGAAAATGTCATTTTTATAAAATAATAAAATAAACCAAAATTGCAGAAAAATTCCCTTTAAAACACCAAAATAAAATGAATAGCAAATTGTTTTCTTCCAGTGTTATTTTTTTACTCTCACCAATACTACTACATTGGGCATCTATGATCTAAACTCTACTCTTTCGTCAAAAACTATACAGTTGTATATCTCTTTTTAATATCAGAGCGTTTAAAAAAGTAGTTTCTTGCCTCTTTGCTCATTTATAAATTTTCAGTTGAAAAAGTGCGTTATTTACATTTACATATTTACATATTTTTGTATGTAGCTTAAAACCTTCTAGATACCGAATTTGAATGGTATTTGTAGGTAACTCATACAATCATGTTTTGTTTGCTAATGTTTCTCCTGCTTAAGTCTCTGAAAGCAAAAAAAACTGTCAAATCAGCTGTAGCCGAAAACAGTGTGCAACACACAAAAAGAAAACATCCCCGGTATGCTATTGAAACGTTTTAAATAAATTTCAAGGCATACGCGAGCAAACATTCCAATTTGTACTCAAATCATGAATTTTTGCAAAAATTTTTACACGCCAAATTTGATTTAATTAGCAAAATTTTAATTTTTTCGCTTGAATATCGAAATTGTCGAAACCAAAACAGCAGTGAATATCCCCTCCTTTTTGGGATTTAAGCAAAAATTTTATGTTTTTATATTTTCATAAATATATTTGGATATTTCATTCACACACAGCAACAACAACAACAATAAATATTTTTGAACATTTAAATGCTTCTTTTAAAGTTTATGCACGTTTTTCTGATTGTCTGTCTGTCTGTCTCTGCGTTCTTCAGTCAGACTTCTTACGGCCGGTTATTCATAACCGTCAGTCAATAAATTGTAAGAAAACAGTCATTATTTATTTTCTCAAAACTTTAAATAATTAATGTGTGTGTGTTTGTTTGTATTAAAGTTAAACATAAAAACACAACTGATAAGTATGATTTAAATGGTACGTGTAATTATGCGTTCAGCTTAGCATTTTGCGAACAAATAAGCAAAGAAAATAAGCTAAAAGTACAATAATAATAATATACGAACAATAATAACTTCACCTGGAATATGTTTAATACAAAGAATTTAAAAAAAATATTTAAAAGTGAAGTGGAAATAGAATCTTTTGGGAGAGAAAGGGCTGAATGAATTATTTGCTAACAAGTTTTTTCTCTAGCATATCGAGCCATAAGCGCCAAAAAAGCTTAACCGCTAAAATAACTTAACTGACACACATCGAGCCTTTTTTTCGAGCCAAAATTGTTGGTAACTTTAAGGATACGGACTGTAAAATTGTATCTTAAGTGACAATTTAATTACAAAAACATATTTGAATATTTAAAAAAAAACCTTCTCCTGAAAAATTTATTTTTGTCGCTTACGATTAAATTGAAAATAAGGCTCGATATTTTGGATCTCTTTATTTTGAAAAAAATTATTATTTACGATAGCAAAATTTTATCAATAAATCAAGCTCGATAACCGTGTCGCTTAACCCTTTTTGGCGATTATGGCACGTTATGAGAATTCGCTTTTATAGACTAACATTTGCATGGCTCATCTTCTTGTTCTTTTTTTTAGATTTTTTTATTTTTATTATTAATTAAATAAATAAAGAAAGGGATATACATACATATGTATGTACTTGTTGAAATGTGCGTATGCTTCTTTGTTTTTATATACCCAGCGGGAAAGAGAAGTATTCCACATACCTCCATTTTTACTCCTTCTTTTGGATGTACGAATATAAAGCCTGATCACTCCATTCAATAATCATATATTTTTTTACAAATGTTGTCATTGCGAGATAGGCCTTTGGCTCTCACTTCTTTTGCCGGCTTTCCAATTAAAGCCCTAAACACATCCACCACAGCAAGCTACCTACTTCAAAATAATATTAGGAGCACAAAGAACTATAACTATAATTTAAAGACTGTATGTGCTACAATCATAATAGAATAAGGGGGAAGACCTGGTCCAAAGACCGTCACTGCAACACCTGATTGATGCTTTGTACCATATATCTATGAGATAAATTAATTCAGTTTCTGTACGACTTTCCTTATGATGGCCAGTACAGATATTGGAAAATTCCGCCTAATATCATCTGAACACAGAAATTTAGAATGAAAAACACGCCTTCTACTGTCACACAATACGATACACTCACAAAGAATGTGTGTCGTCGTCTCGTCATCTTCCAAGCACAAGCGACACAAAGGTGAACGAACTTGGTTACTTTTCCACACAGTACCACCAGTAACAAGTCGCAAATTATTCCTGTTGAAGTTTAGGATGCCATTATATGTAAATGGCTGCATCAAAGCTTTGGCCTGCCTTAAGCCAGAAGAAGATAGCCAAATCTCCTTAGCGGTCGAAGTGACATCTTCTTTAATCAAAGACGCTACAGTCGACCGACTTACGCCACAAAATGGCTCTGGGCCCATAAAAGGAGCAGCAGAGGCCCTCTTGGCCAGTTCATCCCCTTTCTCATTCCCTGGATGACCGCTGTGGCCAGGTATCCGATAAATGGAAACCTTGTTCCGTATGGATAGCTTTTGTAATGAGTCAAAGCACTCTAAAACTAGCCTATAACGGAATTCCCATGAAAGGAGAGACTGACTATCGGAAAAGATAATCGGACACCTTTAAAGCCCCCATTTAAATTAATGTCAACACATTTGGTGATTGCCTGGATTTCCGCCTGAAAGAGCTAGAATCAGAGGTATGGGCATAAAAATACCCTGCCTATTAATCGGCTGCACATGCGTTTATAAAGGGTTATTTTATTATTTATTTTATTTTCACACACACACACATACGCTCTCATTATCCAATACATTTTATATAAACAAACGTATGTATACGGTGGCGAAATTATAAAAAAAATATCCCGAGTATCTTGCGTACATTTTTTTTGTCCGATTAAATATCCATAAGCTGAGTATAGGCATACTTAGACTATTAGCTTGTTCCTTTTTAATTTTAGTTGAAGCGTATCTTAGGTTTTCGCATAAACGAATTAGAGAGGCTCTTGTATGTTGGAACCGGCTATAGTCCTAGTTGGTTGTTTGCGCTACAATTATAATTATACGTGATTACCAAAATTAATACTATTTATTTATGTATGATTTTTTCGAGTACCCATTGTCATTCTCTGGTATGTATGTGTGTTCACAACTACATATGTGTTGTTAAATAATAATTTATTAAATATACTACATATTGTTCTGAGCAAAAGTTCATTTAACTTTCAATGTGGCTGGAACAATACTTTTTTAATTGCTTTCAAACTTTTGATATTGTTGATTTATGATTTCAAATTATGAATTGTAATTTGTTTCTAAACAAATCAATCAAACATAAATACATATTATTCACATACATACATACATACATACGTACGTAATGAACAAATTGTTGCTGGTGGGTTTCTATTGTTTGTATATATACGTACATATAAATGCACTTTGTGTACGTATGTTTTTGTTATGGTCAATAGACCATGAGACGGAAATGCTACTGCTACCGAAACGACTGACGACCATCCAACAGACAAGCAAACAAAAAATCAGTTAGACAAATAAATATTAAATAACACGAATGCTGCAAATGCTGGCAATAGGTTGATAATGCTGATTAGAGTTAGTTAGAGTTCGAGTCTTTTGGATAGCATAATAGTTTTTACAATTTATTAATACAATTTTCCGTTTTAGAAAAAGCCATACATAGTAAATGTTACAAATAACTATGACAATGAATGAATACCCCTGCTTAATGGTCATACAAACTTCTTTCTTTTGTTTGTTTAATGGTCATTAGGTAAACTGTTGCTGCGCTCGCTTTTGCTGTTGGTATTTGTTACCAAAAAAGACTTCCACACGATTATATTAAATCAGGAAGCTTTTGGGGGAAACATGAGTCCGAAAAATATTTTTATAAAATTTGATTTTTGTTTATGACAAATGACAACAATTAAAACAGTTTTTTTTATACATAGATGAATATTTGATATCTTTTAGTTGTTTTATTAAGCTATTGTATAAAAATTATTAAAATATTAAAATTATCAGACTTGCCAACCGTTATATTTATGGTTTTCATTAATAATGGCATAAGTGGATTTTTGTCAGTTTTAGGTTAAATAAAATTATTTTTAAAATCATTACTTTTTTATCTCTATGCCGCACAAAGATATTTTTAGTAAGAATGCTGCAATATTTTGCTGTCTTTCAAGAAATTTTCAATTCGGTTGAACATATCAGAGAATGACAATGAGTACTTGAAAAAATATATACATAAGCAAATAGTCTTAGTTTTACTAAATGCGTATAATCATAATTGTAACGCAAACAATTCGTATGCTCTCATATTTCCTCTCAACCAACTATGATTAAAGTCGATTCCAACTTTCGAGCAGTTTTACCAAACTGGCGGTTTTCCCGCTATATATGACTGTATTTTGTTGTCATTAGCGGCAAGTCTATTTAAAAAACCACCACCGGGAATTTTAGCGGAAGAATTTCTTAGTTGACGGATTTTCAGCGTTTTTATGAAACTTATAAAGAAAGATATTGAATCAAAATAAAGTATTTTTAACGCAGCTATGCGACACGTACCCTGCTATTTATGTTGAGTTTTTTTTTTTGATATAAACACGTATAGCGAAAAGAAACTTTTTATTTACAAATAAATAATTAACATATTGTGGTCGTGTAGTATAATGTGAAACTTTAAGAAGTTAGAAAAAAAAACATATGTACATATGTACATACGAGTATAAAAATCTACCAAAATCTCTCAAAACAATAACTTTTTCTGAATAATTTGTTATTGATTAGAGAAAATTTATTTATTATTTATTTATTATGATTTATTGAAATTTTCCTTCGAAATTAAACTTCAAGCCAATGTGAATTGAGCCGCATAGTTTATTTTATCAACCTTATTTTTTAATTTCAGATAGTCAGAAAATCAGGAAATCTTAGCAATATTTTACAAATACTTCAAGCAAAATGGCAAGATATTATTCCACACGTGTAGAATAATTAGGGTCTATCGCAGAAAATGTTGAAAAGATACTGAATCAGCTTAAACATTAATATTATAAGATGGAATAGTCCCTTGGATTCTACTTTTTCCTGGAACGATGTTCGTGTATGGAAACTCTGCAGGAAATAAAATACTACTTAAAGAATAGGCTGAGTTTTGCTTACAATTATTGGGGAAATATGAAATACACACATACATCTTAAAATTTATCTTATTCTTTTTTTTTTACCAATAAACCATAAAAAGACATGAGTTGGTTATAAAAAATTCAGCTGTTATATTAGCGTTTATTTTTATTCAGCTGGCGGTTTTTAGCGGGTTTTCAGGGGCTATATGGTGGGAAATGCCTACAACATTTTGGCAACACTGCTTTCGAGAGTATAGTTACTTCTTTTATGCGAAAGACTAAAATACTCTACAACTAAAACAAAAAGGCACATGCTTCTAGTCTGAGTATGCTTACACTCAGACTATGAATATTTTAGCGGACAAAAAATATATGCATGGTACTCGGGATATTTATTCCTCAATGGTCAGCGTATACATACATACATTTGTGTATAGTTGATGTTTGTAATCATGCTTTATGTGTTTGTGTAAATGAAATATCCCTGCATATACGCATGTTCGGTCGATTTGTAGTCAGAGTATTTTCCTACTCTTGCGTATTATTGTGGCTCATATAGTATATAAATTTTCGTTGCAGTCGTTTGTGCTGCGTAAATTAAGAAATGTGTATGAAAACAGTTGTTGGTTGCTTATAGTCATTCGTATTCTGTTCATAACTAATGCGTGCGTTTGCATATGAGTGTTTTGTATTTTTAGATATACGTATTCATATTTTTTTGACAACCAATACTCAGGGTATACTTAAAACGATACTTTTGTCTTTTTCTGGTACGTATTGATTTTGTTAAGCAGTTTATTTCTTCAGCCTTGAACTTGTTTTTAATTTTCTGGCAGCTGCTTGGGGCCCTATATCTACAACTGTCCAGGAAATACCACGATGTTATCTTTGCTGTTTAAATACAAGTTGAGTCGACTGGACCTGACTAGACTCACTTCATTTATTTCAACCGCTTAGTCAATATATCACCCTTTTAATGCATAAAGTTTTTATAATAATTTTAGCAATATCCACAAAGAGGCAGCACATTCAGCAACATTTTAATTTTAGCTTTCGATCACTTTATTAGGTCGTGTTGCAGTTTGTACTGTTATTTTGTGTGTATGTGAGTTGACCATAGTTATTGATTTTTGAAGCTGTCATCTGCGTTGGCTTATGTGTTTGTGCTGTTGTACATTTCTTAATACAGTTGCTATTGTTGATTTTTTTTAAATCAGCATCGGGTTATATGTTTCTGTGGTTGTATATAATTTTCACAATACTGTGTTCACACAAGGTAATTTTAGTTCAACAGCTTTTGAGCTTATGCAAAAGAGAACAGAATATAGTGAAGAGTGAAGCTATTATGTTCTCCTCTCTCGCCCATGAGTTAAAAAGTTGCTCTGCTAAAATTGCAGTGCAGTCTAAATATAAAATATACCATAATACTTGTTCATAAACAATCGTCTTATATGTTTGTGTGCTTGTATATTTCTATTCTTCATTTAATAATTTCTGTTTCATTATTTTTGTAGGCAAGTAAGTTCTCTTATGGAAAACATTTGTATTAGGTTTGTTCACGGACACATTCGTTACATTATTTTAGTCCCTTAATGGGATTTTTAAGGTAACAAATCGTTGTTTATGTTAATTGTTCTTTCAGATAAGCCACTGTGTGCGGCAGTATCTCTTACATAAATTCAGTGAAGTGTGACTTTGACTCGCACAAACTACATATTTAATACTATACGAACTCTAGCCCATATAATCGAATATATTACCTGAAACAGACATTTAAAAAAAATTAAGATTTAATTAAGGTTTTTGGATTTTTTTTGTTTTAGAGCTTTTTATTAATTTTGCCACCTTTTTTCGGGTTTCTTAGCTTTGACGTTTTATTTTGGTTTTAGGCGATTTTTGTGGTTTTTTGCGATTTATTTTAGTTTTTAAAATTTTTTTTAGCCTTGGCGCCTATTTTTCGTTTTGACGATTTTTTTGGATTTTTGGCGATTTTTTGGGTTGTTTTTTAAGTTTTGCCACTTTTTTTTCGCTTGGCGTTTTTTTAATTTTTGGATTTTCAGATTTAGAATTTTTGAAAATTTCAAGAGTTCTTTCGGCTCTCGAGAAAATAGCCTGTGACCGACAGACGGACATCATAGCGAAAATAATAAAGTTCCTTTTCAGTTTTGGTGTACGGAACCCTGAAATGCTTTTATTTAAAGCTTTCTGTATCGATATTGCTTTTTATTTACTTAATTTTATTATATTTTTCTGTATTTCACATTCTAAAGCCAAACTGTGAAAGTTTAAGCAAATTTCGTGTTAGCAAATTATATAATCAAATCTTTTATATTTATTTAAGTAATTTAAGAAGACAAATATACATTTCTTTTCTTGCACAATAAAATAGAAAACAATTTGTATCTTCTTTTTATTTTTTGAAATTTGGCAGGTGTTAAATAAATTTATTATAAAGACACGCCTGTATTTTAAATATGCTATCAATAACTTTGATTTGTAAAGATTAAATAATGACTTGTAGCGCTATTTGATAGATGTTTTTTTAGTTTTACAAGCATTTTGCATTTTTTTTTCATACCAGACAATTATTTTATTGCTTATTTAATTTTTCTGTATAAATACATACCAACATTTGTAACTTTTACTTTTTAAAGTCTCTGAACGTCTTAAAAAACAAAAAGGAAAAAAAAACAAACACCAGAAGTTTCAAAAATGTTCAGCTTTGCATAATCATCTTAGAAGAGTTTATAACTTTCTCTGCTGAAAGAAATCCAACTTGATTGAATAAAAAGTATATGCATACATACATAAATTTGTTTGTAATAACTGTCAAACTGTCAAAAATTAAAGATGATGACAACATTCAACCCAGTGATTAAAAACGTCACACGAAAATGAAGACATTAGCAAGAAAATTAATCCATAAGAATTTGTTTTTAAAATTATTTTCATGCGTTCGTTGGTTTATACGCATTCATTCATTTATAATCTTGGGTAGAAAAAGCATCTTTGCTTTGAGTTATTAACTTTTTTTGTAGGCAGAAAAATATGTTTTTTATTTATTTCGTTTTACTTATAATTTGTGATGATGGTGATGGTTTAGGTGGCAGCAACTGTATAACTTTCTGTTGAAAATGTTTGGTTAAAAGTTTATTTCAACATTTATTTGAGTCAGTTAAAGTTTTGTTTAAAACTTAAATTAATTAAAAAGCTTGATTGACACAATTAAATTTTTATTTTATTTATTTGTGTTTTTGTTTAAATTAAAGGTGTCGTTTAAAAAAAGGATTTTTTTCCGTGTATCAAATATTTTGTTTGTTGTTTCAACGAAGAAATATGTTTTTATTTAACATTTTCCTGTCATAATTTGATAGAAAACACATGTTTGATCGAAATAAATAAACCGCCTAAGTACATAATTCTTTTCAACACCATTTCTTTGTAATAAATAAAAAATATAAACACACAATTTCAATTATGTTTTATTAAACAATAAAATGACATTTTACCCTCCCCCTTCAAAAAAAAAAAAAAAAACACAAACAAGAGCAACAAATTAAATAATGAATAAGGTCTCTTAAGTAGCTGCCATTGATGGGGCTGAAAAAATAATAATAATATGTATTTAATTCCAGTTTATTGATTGCTTGACCCATTTTATTTTAAATAAAATTAAATAAATAGAAATACACTTCAACTGTTGTTTGACGGATCTAAAAAAATGAAAAGATCATTTTAATTTCCTTTTCTTTTAATGGATTTCCACTTTGTGTTTTGTGTCAGACATTTAAGGTAAAAACAGTTTTTCCTCTGGCCAAATTTCAATGCACTTTAGAGAAAACGAACAAAAATAATAAACAGCAGTAGAAAGAAGTTATAGAAAAATCATGAGAAAAAAAAAACAACTAACTAAAGACGATAACAGCTCAAGTGATTGCCATAAAGCGTGATAGGTAGTAAATAATTCTAACACGCATGTGAGCATGCTGGTGAGTTATTGTTTGGAAGTTGTCAAAATAAAGTTGGAAGAAAATTTGAATTTTTTTAATAGCTATGCTATTTATGGCACACTATTGCAGTTATAAATTTATTTTTGTTTTGATTTCTTTGTAATTAAAAGCAGAACACGAAAATAAATAAAATAAATTGTTTGATTTTGTTTTGTTTAGTTCTTAGAAGTGAGTGAAACAAAAACAATACCAAAATATTAAGAACGATTGCTCAATTTGTTTTTGTATTGTTTTTGTACATGAGCACAAACCAGATAACACAAGCAATCCGTGTAAGCCAGCTTACAGCTGCCACCGGCCACAAAAAATAAATTAATTTAATCCTACGCCGCTAGAAAAGAAAATAATGGGAAATAAATGGAAACTTTTAACAGATTAAGTTTGTTTTACATAGCTAAGGAGCATAGCTATAACCAGGGGTCCTGAGACACCTCTCTTCTTCTTAACCGACTTACAATTCGTCTCTATTTTTTATGTGTGTATCTTCATAACTCAGCATATTTTAGACCGATTGTAATTTTTTTTTATTTTCTGGGGGTATAGCTTCCCATTGGTCCCATTGTAAAAAAGTTGGCGGGACACACACACATAATTTTTTTATACAATTTTATGATATTCTACTTATTTGAAACCATTAAAAAACCTTTGGTTCTTGTAATTACACAATTTCAAAGTTGAAAAATTGGGCAGTATTACGCCCATTAAAATTTATTATAATATTTAATTTATTAATTTTATTTATTATATTTACGAAACTTACCACACATCTTGAGTGCTAAATTAGACACAATCCTCCATTTAAAAAAATGTGTTTAGTCACGCCCATTAAAACTTAATTTTTTATTTCCCGTACTTCTTATCTTATTCTATCAGATCTTTGCACTGAAGTCAGTTTTTTTTTGGCAGAAATAATAATTTTTTCTTTATAATTTTTACACTCACGCTCATAATAAACTTAACACTAATCATCTCTAGCGGTTGCTAGCATCTTCTAAACTTTTAGACAACTTGTCTTTGCCATCATATTAATGTTTCTTGTAAAGAAGAAAAAACAAACAAGTTTATAAAACGCTTACAGCCGTTTATGGTTATGTGAACACATAAAGTTTACGCACTCTTAAGAGGCGTGTGTGCGCTTTTCTTACTTCACTTAAATTTCATTGATAAAAATATTATTTTTCCTTTAAATCTGCTGCACGCACACACACATTTACACACATACAAAATATAAAAAATAAAAGCAAAGACCTCCTAGAAGTAAAAGTCTATGAAGGAATGAATGAATGAATGAAGAAAAAACTTAAATAAGAAAAAATTCACTTATTTCCCAAGATCTTTTCAATTGAACGTAGAAAATAAAATAAATAAATAAATAAAATTATAGAAAGAAGTCATTGATTTTAGTTAAAGGTGAAATTGTTTTACTTTCTCAATCAAACTGAGGCGATCCTTAAAGAAAGCAAAGTGTTTTCTCGTTTGCAGCTTTTCATTTTGGGTGGCAAGAATTTTCTCTTTGATGACATTTTCTTTCCTCAACCATGTCTAAGTAATTGTTTAAAGAGATCTTTTTCTATTTAATTGAAATTTTTTTTCAACGAGCTGCTAAATTGAAGTAAGCGGCGTGTATGCTTGCGCGTGTGTGTGGCGTGTTGCAAGTTGCAAAAATGTTTAGTTGCTGCCTCTTGGCTGCTTGCTGTATGACTTTAAAGGCGGGAAGTAATTTCATTTTCTAGTATAAAATGTGCGTTTAACACACTTGTTAACCCAGTTATTTGTTGTTTTAAGTTTTTATAATAGATTTTGTGGTTGTTGTTGTTTAGTTTCTTTGGCCATTGGCAGCAGAGTGACTGACATTGATTCATGTTGTGTGACAGTGAAATTGTTTACAATTTTCATTTGTTTTCATCTGAAAGTGAATTTTATACAAAAATTTTTATTTTCATTTTAATGCGTGCATCTATCTGTATGTGTGGCAAATGTTTGTTTGTTGCCATGAATTTAAATATGACCCAGTTGTCGATATCTAACATGCGCATTTTTTTACTTGTAATGCATTTCATTTACATATGCAATTTTATTTTTAATATAATTTTGTGTCTCGTTTTTTTTTAATTTAAATTTTTATTTGTGTTTCTTTGCAGGTACGTTTACCAATTGAAAAAAAAATAATTCAGTTTCTTTTGTAAGTACGTTTTAGCATTAATTTATATATGTATTTTTTTTTATTGTACAGCCATGTCCACATTTTTAAATTAAATTATGCTAAATTGATTTTGGCACGTTTGGAATTTTTCTTTAATGCTTTCAAATTTATGTAGCAAGAAAATTTGATACTGCATTTCCACTGTTCCGTTACGTTACTGTCCCGTTACGTAACTTTCATATTGTGTCACTGTCGTATTACGTCAATGTCACCGTACGTCACCGTCACGTCAAGTCACTGTCACGTTATTTCACTATCACGTTACATCACGTTACATTACTGTCACGTCACATCACTGTCATGTCACATTACTGTCATGTCACATCACTGTCATGTCACATCACTGTCATGTCACGTCACTGTCATGTTACGCCACTATCACGTCACGTCACTGCCACGTAATATCACTGTCACGTCACGTCACTATCATATAACGTCACTGTCACGTTATGTCACCAAGCTATTAGGCTGATAATTTAGAAAGAGCTAACTGTGTTCTAAGCCAATATCCAAAAAATAATGTATCACCAAACTAATGTAACGTGACTGAAGTGAATTTTTTTGTGGAAATACCCATATATAAAAAAATTTACTATTTCTGAAGTACTAGTTCAGGTCAATAAGTCCGTGACTCTTTCAATTTCCTCTTAAATTAATCGGAAACACTGCTGCTGATAACAGACAACTTTCTTTTGACAGCTGTCAAAATTTAAAA
Organism: Tachina fera; assembly: GCA_905220375.1. NCBI lineage: Eukaryota > Metazoa > Arthropoda > Insecta > Diptera > Tachinidae > Tachina > Tachina fera. The sequence goes on from LR999963.1 coordinate 188,391,282, forward strand.
AACTGCGTCATTGAGATTGTGTTTGACAACCATTGATCGCAAACAAGAGCGTGATTTGATTTGATATAAAGTGTATTAAGCTAAAAAAACAATTATTTTTATCCAACAAAAACATGCAATTCATTCAAAAACATTTATTGACACGCCCTCGTATGGCCTGCAAAGTAGAAAACGTTCTACCGAAAAGCTTATTGATGACATTTGTTACAGTTTCTCTTGGAGCATTAATAACTATTCGAGTAGGAAAATACTCACTTTGACGAGAATCGAAATTAAGTACTGCATAAAACTAGACTTTTCCATTCCTAAATATACATAAAAAATCTTGGAAGGCCTTGGCTGAAGTAGTTAACACGTTGACTACACAACCGAAGGTCATGGTTTTAAGCTCGATTCTGAAATTGATTAAATGACAACATCACATTGTATCAGTTGCTGTAGTAAAGTTCAAGTGAGCCCCCCTTCGTCGATATTGTGTAGGAGAATCATCGGTGAAGTAAAATGAGCAATAAAATGGTTACTAAACAAAGCTTTGAAAATTTAATACGCCTCATTGACACCAGAGGCGCTGCAACACTGCATTATTATTGTAAACTAATGAAGTTTTCTTCTATTCATTGTCTGAGTGTTACTTCTCTTTCAAAAAATAAAAATAAACATTTGTTTTTATTGTTATAAAAAAAGTATATAAAAAAGCCACAACTTCAAACTTCGTTTAATAAAAAAGCAATGTAATGATCATAAAACACAAACTACAGCAAACCTTATGCGAAATTTAATTAATCATGATTTATGCATACAAAGCTCCCCAACACAAGTGCAGCAATAAAAATAGACATTTTAAAATGTCAAAGTCATTTAAAAATCATTATACGTGTTTTAAGGTGTTACAAACAAACAGATGACAAGAAAAATAAAAAACAACTTTAAGTTACGAGAAAAATTTAATAAAATTTAAGTTCAAATTCAAAAGCATTCAAAACAAATCAAACATGATGGTGGGATTTGTGGGCCAATAGACAACATTTAAACTTGAATTAAAGTTTATTGTTAAAAATAAAAAACAATAAACACACAAAGAAAAAAAAACATTATTAACAAACAACACGATTAATTGGGCTTTAAAATACACCGTCTCTATACGTTGAATAAAGCTTAAAAATTTGTTTACTGTTTTGAAAAAAAAAAATTCAAATTGGTATATTCTGCTGCAGAGTTTGCCGCATGTGGCAAGTTTCGCCTGACGCCCTGATTGTGTGTACTTTGTGTATGTTCTATGTGTATTCGCTGGCCAAACTTCGTCGTTCGCCTAAAATGTGTTCCTAGCATAAGACAAATTATACAGTTTAAATTTTTAACTTTGACTAGAGCAAAATTTTTGCTTTTCTTGCAAAGAAATTCTTAAATGCCACTTGACTGATTAAAGATTCAAATTCTTAACCTTCATAATAAAATCATCAAAGAAAAACAAAACTAACAAAATATTTATACCTACAAAAGTTTTGTTGAAAAGTCAGGGTCATTTGTTAACATTTTTATTTAACTTGATTTAAAATACTAAAAAATTTTTTTGTTTAACAAATTATTTAAATAATACTCTAAGCAGGCAAAATTTCACGCCAATTTGCATTAAAAAAAATATTGCAATTGAAATAAAAAATTGTATGGTAAAATTATAATTTTAAAGCAAAATTTGCACAAACATAACACTGAGAAACACCAAATAAATTCAGCAAAGTGAGATTTTGACTCTCAAAACGAAACAAAAAATCGTTAAAATAAAAAAGCGCTTGAATGAAAAATATCATCAAAAATATATTAAATCGCTAAAATGCAAATAAATCAGCAAAGTAAAAAGGTCGCCGAAAAAAACTAAAAAATTGTCAAAAACGAAAAAAAAAAATTCAAAAATGTTAAAAACGGCATAATTTAAAAAATCGGCAAAAATAAAAAATCGCTAAAAATAAAAAAATCGCCAAAACTAAGAAATCGCCAAAATTAAAAAATCGCAAAAACTAAGAAAATCGTAATAACTAGAAAAACTTTAAAAATAAAAGTCTGTATTGCAGAAAAAACACCAAAACGAAAAAATCGCCAAAAAGAAACAAGTGGCGTATAGTGTTGCAGCGTCTCTGGTGTCAATGATGCGTATTAAATTGTTAGTACCGATGAAGAAGGGCGCTCTGATGTTATATTAGCGTTAGTATCCGCTGATTTAGGAGTAGCTCAGTGACAACTATAACAACTGATATAAAGTTACACTAATGCACACCAGAAAAATGCGTGGTGTTGATATTTAATGAATGTCAGAATCAGGCTCAAACACAAGTCCTTCGGTTTTATAGTCAAAGTGCTAACTACTTCAGCTAACGCCAGTCTTATGTCGTTGTTGTCCATATCATCCAATACGAGTAATTCTGGACAAAAGAAGTCGGAAATCATCGATCTGTAGCGCTTGTAGTTGACGGTGATGGTTTGACTAATGTTGTTCTGAAATAAATATAGACGGATGACACGAGCAGCCCAGAATCTATTTGGAACTCGTATGCAAGGCACAGTTTCCAATTGCTCTTTAGTCCATTACACGAATACACTTAGTTATCAATGGTTGCTTACCATCAGCTTCTGGGTCAGTTGAATTTTTAACGGGTGCAAGCTTATAATAAACGTAAAACTGGCGAAGCGCGCGAATCGTTTCTTGAACATTCATGAGGATATGGAGGTGGCGTTGTCTGAAGAAGTATCACGTTGACTACAAAACCAAAGGTCCTGGGTTCGATTCCGATCTCCGATAGTCAGTAATTATATAAACAACACCACGCATTTATCTGTTGTGAATTAGTGTCTCTTTGTATCAGTTGTCGTAGGAAAGTTCAAGTGATGAAGGCATATACACTGAACACTGAACTACACCGGCAGATACTAATCCTAGTGTGACATCAGAGAGCCCTCTTTCGTTGCTATTATGTAGCATAATCATCGACGAAGTAAAATAACCAATAAAATGGCTACTAAACAAAGCTTTGAAAAATTAATTCACCTCATTGACACCAGAGGCGCTGCAACACTGCATTATTAAACAAAACGTGCAAAAAGCAGAGTTTTAAAATAATGAAACTTTCCTCTATCTCTTCCTGCACTACCTGAAGGTTACATTTAGTAATAATAGTGGACATTCATTACCTGAGTGTTCCTTATATTTACAAAAAGAAAGGATACGGCATAATTCGATGAATTATGACTGATAATTCAATGAATAGAGGATGTGTTCGTAAATGCATCACTGCACTGCAAATGAAAATTAACTGTTCTAAACTGGGTCACTGAAGTAGATAACGCATAAATAAATGTCAAATATGTTGTACAAACATGATTACTACTAAAACGGATTATCAGCGAACTTGTATTGCATTTTAAATAAAAGTTTGCACGTATGATGCAGATCAGAGATGCATTTATGAACACACCCAGAGTTTTAGCAAATATGGCTGCTGTAACTGTCAAGTCATGGGAGGCCCCATGGAAAGATTTTTTAGTTCGATAAAAAAAACTTTATTTTTTAAAGTGATCCGGGAGGCAAATTTTAATTACGAATAAATCCATTCCAAAAATGGCCGGTATAAACTGACAACTGGCGAAAACCCCTGTTAAATTTTTTCGATAATGTTTTTTATTTTTTGAAGCCGATCCAGGAAAGAAATTTTATATTATTGTTAGGTCAAGCACAAACCCTTTCCCAAAATTTTGAAGAAATTTGAAAGTAATTTTATAATCATGAATTTTAGGCGTATATGGAAATAAAAGTTCCCTATTACCTCGTGTGCACTTAGCCTTTCCGATAAACCAAAACAAAACTCTTATTTTTTTGGTGTAGGTACTTTCCGTAAATTATTTAAAATAAGGCATGAAATTTTAAAAAACCATACAAAAATATGTATGGACTGAAAACTAAATAATCTTTTTCTTTTCTTTTCGAATTTCAAACACTCGAACAGTCTTGAATTTTTATTATTTTTTTTTTTAATATTTTTTTTCAAAAAGTAAAAGAAGAAAACAAAAAAATTAAACCGTAAATCACGATTTTGTGTTAAAGGAATATTTTTATGACAAAAAGAAAACTTAAGCATTCATTCATTCAATGGTTTATTGTTCGTTGGTTCGTTCGTTCGTTGGCAAATAAGCCACGTTTAGTTGCAACTTGCAACCAACAACATAAAAGCAGCCACAAGAATCTCAAATCATAATAATACGAGTAATAATAATACACTTGTGGTAAAACATGTTGTTTAGCTTTAAAGTAACAAAACACCAACTTTTTCAAAACCGCTTTTAAAATATCTCAACTTGTTGTTGCTGTTGCTGCTGTTGTTGGTGTAGTTGCAGTTGCATTGGTGTGTCATGTTGTAGATTCTATGTGTTGTTATTATTATTTTATTTTTGTGAAATTGTCAACATTTAAAAGACCTTTTGCACTTGATCTTGTTAATGAACTTTTTTACATTAATGATTGTCTCTTTTTCCCTTTTTTTGGTTGGTTTTCTTAATAATTTTCATATTAAATTCTGTTGCATGGCATAAATACATACGTACATACATACATATAACACTTGGGGTTTCTTATTACCACAATTGTTGGCTTTCAGCCTTTTAGCTGTGATTGTACTCGTTTACGCTGTTGTGGCGGTGTTTTCTAGAGTAACAACTAAATTATAATTTTAGTTGTGTTTTTAAGCCGCTGCACCGCTCCGCCTCTTATTAGTTTCGGGCAGTCGGTTTTTAAATTTGTTCAGCTGAAATAATAAAAGAAATTTCAAAGAAATTTATTTAAGTTAATTTTATTGCTTGTTATTGTAAGCTGTAGTTGTAGCCCTAAAGGGCTGACTTTATTTCTAGGAAGTTGTTGTTGTTGTTGCTAGTAATGGCAACAATATAGTTACTGTTTGTTGGAAATTTATTGCTGCTACAAAAGTTTAACTTGGCTCTGGGGTTTGTTGAAACATTGTAAGAAATTAAAAAACGAAAATAGATTTCACACTGTGCAACCAATGTAATAAAGAAGTAAATCAAGAACTTTCATTCCCTACAATCAAGTATTTTTATGGCTTGATATGCCTTTAGTGCTGGCTAATGTTCTGAATAAAACTAATACGCAATCGTTAATTGAATTTGTTATCCTAGTTCAGCAGAACTTAAAGGCCATGAAAAGTAGAGTAATACCTATACGATGGATGCTTCACGTTTCATTAGCATTATTTATTGGAGTCAATAAAAAGGTCTTTCATTAAGCACTTCCTATATTTGAATTTCAAAAAACAAAGTGTATATACACTGAAAAAAATTAACGACACTATGAAATAAGGCCCAAGGAAATCCACCCCAAATAAGAAATGAAATAAGCCCTGATAAAATAAAACCCCAACAAAAACGAAATAAGGCCAAACAGAAGATTTATGAAAAAATACTCAATATAAATGAAATAAGGCTCAATTAAATAAGTACCATGAAACCAGACTCAAGATGAAATAAATCCAAAAATAAATAATATAAAGCTTTATAAAAACTCTTTCGGCCTGGCCCACGATGTCGACTACAATCTTTCTATCGCTTACTTACACTGAGAACAACAACAAAATAAGAAAATTTGTTTTTGTTTTCAATACAAGCAAGCGAAAGAATATTTGTTGTCGACATCATGGGCCAGGCCGTTTAATTTTATTGGGTTTTATTTAATTTTCTTTTTTGGGCGTTATTCCCTTGAGACTTATACAAATAATTAATTAAGATTAAAAATTTAGTCAATCGAACTTTAAAAAAAAATTAATTGATTACAAGGCTAATTAAGAATTTAATTTAATTAATTTAATTAAAAATTTAATTAAAAATATAACTCAGGCAATTAAACTTTTGCTAAAAAGTTTAATTAATTAAAATTTTAACTGAAAATTGAATTGAATCAATTGAATAACTTAATTGAGTCAGTTAAAATTTTGTTTAAAAATTTTGTTTTACTAAAAGTTTAATTAAAAATTTAATTGATTCAATTAAACTTTAGCTAAAAATTTAATCATTTAAAGAGTTTAAATGTCGTAATTAAATTTTTAATTAATTTTTTAGTTTTTTTTTTTGAATTTAAATTGTTGATTGAAGAAAAAATTTTTTCTGTGAAAGATATCAGTGAAATTTGTTTATCTTTTGAAAGGCCTATCGATGCCATTATTTATGGCTTAAAACTTTGGCACATATATCTGTGTGTATTGGGCCGGCTACATGGGTTATGTTGGCCTTGAAGCCTGATGTGGTTTCTTACTTATCCGCATAGACCTGCCGCTTATGAAAACCCCTTAACAAAAGGGCTAATTGGTTAAAATCGCACAATCTCGATGGCCAGTTGACATCATGTTTTGAGTGAGATGAGCAGCCACTTGTATCGCTCGTGCAGAGCGTGTAATGTCGCACACGCTGAGTAGCCAGAAGAAGTTGTTAATAATCAAATTATAGCGCTCGACATTGACGGTGAAGACTTGGCGAAAGTCGCCGCCCAACCTTAGCTAAGAACAAACCTGTGATCAAACCACAGCTGATACATGTCTTTTACAATTAGTAATCAATTAAATTACATTTTAAAAAGAAATGTACGGATTATATAATTCCGTTTAAAAGAATTTCTCATAAATAATTGATTACGATTACTAATAATTGAAAAATAGTCTGAATTACTTGAAGCTACAAAAAATAATCAAAAAGAATCGAATTAATTAATTCAATCCTTGTTTTTTAACTCCTACAAGGAGCATAGGGCCATAAAAAAAAGAAAGAAAGTAATCAAAAAATAGTCGGACTACTTTCAAAGATTACTTTTGACTATTAATAAATAATCAAAAATAATTAAAAGTAATATTTAAAAGTAATCGGAATATTTTTTAATTACTTTTGATTCTGTTGGATTATTTTTTGTAATTTCAAGTAATTCAGATTACTTAATCAATTAGTAATCGTGAGAAACTGAATATAATAGTAATTTAATCATTTCTTCATCTCTCAAAATAATTAATTAATTAAATTAGTAATAAGTACGATTATTAATGATAACTTGACAGCTATGGATCAAACCCACGTCACCGGTTTGTGTCGAAACTGAACTAGAGAACGACTTCGACTCTAGTCTTATTTCTTTGGTTTATTCTTTATACATAAAACTACACTCAAAAAAAAGACATGTACTTTTATTAAGAAATTTTTTTCCCCTAAATTCAAGTAAAACAATGTTCTATGTTTAAGTAATTTTTTCTAAGTTTAAGTAAATTTTTATAAAAATCTTGTAAAAATTACTTACTATGAGTAAACAATAAAAAGTTCATATCCTCAAAAATAGTTCAAATACACAATAAATTTCTCACATATCAGGAAATGTTTACCGACTTAAAGGAAATATTTATTAAGAGTAGGAAAATGGTTATAAACTGAAGGAAATTTTGTATTAAGGACTAGTCAATTTCGTCTTAAATCACAAAATAAACCTTAGGAAATGAATTACTCCTGATTAGTTCATGAATTTTTAACTAACTTAAAAGATGTAAAAGGGTATACTAAATTTTAGGAAAATATTTACCAGTTTTAAGTATTTTTTCTTTGAATTTTAGAATTTATTATTAATTTGCATTTAGCAAAAAATCTAAGAAAATTTTTCATATTTTCGAGGAATATTTGAACTTAAATTTTTTTTTGTAAATAAAATAAAATTTTAAAACTCAATAGTTTCAATGCTTATTCAGGCTGCCTTGTTAGGCAATTGGTTAGAGTGCTTGCCTATCAATCAGAAGGTTGCTGGTTCAATACTTGTCTCCTCTCAAGGAATTTATATGAGTATGTATGGTGAATTATAATATAATTAAGAATAAGTACCAGAATTAAAGACAAAAAAAAATTGGAAAATTTACTAAATTTGAAATCAAAGACGAAAAAATTTGTTTGCAAAGCTCCGAATTTTATGGGAAAATTTTACTTAATTTTAGGAAAATTTTACTTAAATATGAAAATATAATTACTTTAAACTAGTTCATTAATAAACTAGAAATTTAGTAAATATTTTATTTATTTCAAATAAAAAACAGCTTTGGTGCCATACGACAACTTTTTCTATTCAAATTTAGAAAATTTTCCAAAGTTTTAGTTAACTTTTTTTTGAGTGTATAATCAAAACCCGTTTAAATTAAAACGGTTTGATTAATGATTTGTGCCTAAAATGATCCACTGCAAGATTTCGATACAAGTTTTATAATTTAGTTATTTATTTAGTTTTGTTATTAGAATAAATAATTTAATATAAAATGTGATTTAATTTCGACCTCTAAGCGTCTTCATAACTACGCATATGTTTACTATTCAAATTGAAATTAAATTGGCATTATTTGTAATAAAATATACAACTGTGTTGAATCAACAGTTAATGATAACAAACCAACAACAAACATTTTTAATACTCGCATTTGCATACAAACATCGTTTCAAATAAAAATTCATTTAAATTTTGCAAACTTTTGTTTTTTTTTCGTTTGCACAGGCATAATAACATTTAAAGTTTAATGAACTTTTTTTTAATATTAAAATATATTCATGATTTGCTATGCTGATCTCTCATTTCAACAGTTTTATTTATTTATTTATTTGTATTAATTTTTTTTTTGGTGCAACATCTAAATTCAAAATCGGATTAATATCTTAATCCCATGAATTGAACATGAAGCTTAACTAACCATAACCGTGGCTTGTGCACTGACAGTGCCGCCGCCATTAGTTAAATAATCATTATTATTGATCTGAAGAGTTGGGTGTTTAATAAAAATAAAGTGCAAAACAAAAAAAATAATCTATTAAAATCTTTTTAAAAAACCGGCCACTTTTTGATAAAAGTTCAACAAAAATGGCCAAAACCAAAACACCCGCTGTGTAAATTTATATGCAAAATATGAAAATTTAAATACAAACGGACAGTGTGATTTTTAAAACAAGAAACTTGTAAAAGAAAACCAAAAAAAAGTGAACAAAACTTTTACTTTCCTAAATACGCTGCATACGAAAGAAACAAAAATCAATTTCAATGTTATGTATAAGTATTTATTATGTAGACGATGTTGCTTGCTCTCTGGCCACAAGTGCAACAACGCCTTTTTAATGTTGCCTCTTGCTTTTTCTTAGTTTTTTTTTATACTTACACCCAGAGAAAAATCAGCTTAAAATCAATAAAAACCATATTGAAGTAATAAGAAACATTAAGAAAAGTCTATTCATGTTGAAATTTCTTATTTCAATATGGAAAAATAATAATTTACAGTATTAATATATTAATTTTATTTATTTTTAAGTACCTCAATATACATTTTCTATTATATTGAAATTTATTAAATTAATGTGACGCATTCTTATTTTTAAGTTGCAACTTTTCCCTGAGTGTAGTAAGATTCATGGCAGTGGCCAAAAATTGCAGCCGGTGTTTTTTAAATGCTGTAACAGGCTGCACTGCTGCAACGAAATTCAGATACCAGAAAATTTGCTCCTTTTACCACAAATAAACGTACTATTTATTTTTAAATATGTAAATATATATTTTTTTATTTATGTTTATAATGGACAATGCACCATAAATTTAAATGATTGCTGTGTTCACTACTGGTGCATTTTTTGCAGTTTCAAAACCAGGAATTTCTTATCTTTTACACCATTAAGTTACAATTTCTTTTACTTTTTTTTGCGAAGTCTTATAAAAAATAATTAATATCAAACATAATTATACATACATATTTATTTCTAATTATTTTTTATTTATTTTTTTAAAGGTACTTTTTTAAGTTTTAAAACGCATCACTCTAGAATTTAATTTTATTTAATATACATTTCTCAAAGTCAAGAATATTTTAAAATCTACTTTAAAATGATCAACATATAAAACTCATTTAGTTTGAGTATGTAATTTTTAATAGTTTTTTTTTCAAAAAGTATTTGCCGAATTATAATTAGTGTCAATTACAAAATTGCTTTTTGAAAGAAACTTGCTTAAAACAGTACTTATTATAAAAAAATTTATTAATAAGTAATTTTAAAAACTAAATCAAGAACGTTTAAAAAAGTACATATTAGAGAAGTACTTTTTGAAAATAATCTCTTTAAAAGAAACTATTAAAACAAGTTACTTTGAGGAAAGACCTCTTAAAAGTACCATTTATAAGTATACCAGTTCAAAAAGTACCTTTTTAAAATAATATTTTCAAAATGCAATTTTATAAAAATTTCTTTTTGAAAAAGTATCTATCTAAAATAAGTAACTTTTTTAAAAAAGTACATTTTAAAATTAAGTGCCTTTCTAAAAAAGTACCTTTTTAATAAAAGTACCTTTTTCAAATAAGTACTTAAAAAATTCCTTTTTAATCAGAAATAATTCATAGTTCAGTAATTTCAATTCTTATTGAATGAAATATTTTTATTAATTAATGTGAGTTTCTAAAGAAGAGAAGAAAAATTAAACTTAGACTTTAAGCTGGGGGAAATACCGATACTTTTCTGTGCAGCCACGCACTTCATCAGCACCCTAATCTATCTACTAGTCTATCTAGAAGATAAGCAAGAATAGTTAAACATACTTAGGTAGAGTAATATAATTTCGTGCTAACCTAAATAGAAAAATTAAAAAATGGAAAAACAGAAAATTAATAGTGATACTTATAAATGTGTTTACCAAAGGTAAATAAATTGTATACACAACAATCGTTTCTCATATTCCGTTCATTGTACATTTAAGTTAAATAGCTGATGTTAATAAGAATCTCTACCCAAGTAGATAGACTAGGGTGCTGATGAAGTGCGTGGCTGCACAGAAAAGTATCGGTGGTATTTCCCCCAGCTTAAAGTCTAAGTTTAATTTTTCTTCTCTTCTTTAGAAACTCACATTAATTAATAAAAATATTTCATTCAATAAGAATTGAAATTACTGAACTTGAGCCTGACTATGAAATATTTCTGATTAAAATTCACTACAGTTCAATTATAGAATCTGAAAAATTCTCAAAATTCCTTTTTTTTTAAAACACCTTAAAGTTACAAGTAATAAAAGTACCTTTTAAAAATAAGTACCTTTCTAAAAAATTACCATTGTAGTAAAAGTACCTTTCTCAAATAAGTACTTAAGAAAAGTAAAATTTTTAAAAACAGATAAAAAATATTTCTTCAAAAAAGTACCTTTTCAAAAAGTACCCTTTTAAAATTAGTACCTTTTGAAAAAGAGAACCATTTAAAAAAAGTACCTTTCTAAAACAAGTAGCTTTTGAAAAGGTATATCTTTCAAAAAAACTACCTCTTTCAAAAAACTACCATTTCAAAAATGACCAAAAAAGTACTTTTTATAAAAGTATAGCCTTTTAAAAAGATATCTTTTTAAAAATCACTTTTTAAAAAGCAGCTGTTAAAAAGTACCTATTTTAGTTTATTATTTATTTTTTTTATTTAGTATTGTTTAAAAAAGTAATTTTTTATTTAAAAAAATTTTTTATGTAGGAAACTGTACGAGTATGTATTTGAAAAAGAAAAGACAACGATTTTTTCTGATCAAATGCATACATACATACATACATAGTACTTGTACAGTAGAGTTCCGTTTCAACGAACTCCGAAGGACTTAGAAATTGTGTTTGTTATAGCTGAAGTTTGTTTAAGACGTAATAATTATGTTTAAGAAATCCAATACTCGACATATTGTCAGAAGTTCACCCTAATCTGAAATTTATTTGCTGGTCGCTCAGCGCTGTCGATATGCGTTTCATTGTTGCTGTAACAAATCATTAGTAGACCTCAACCACACATTTTGAACAGTCACAAAATTCTGATATTATGCACAGACTTTCAAAAACTATTTGAGAATTCACAAATAATAATATTTTTGAATATCACAAAAGAAAAATATGCGTAGTAGGCTTAGAAGAAACTTTTACAAAACCCAGAAAATAATTTATATTCGATATGAATCTATTCTATTTTTCTACACCTTTATACAATTTGAAATCCATTGGTAACAATGAAAGCACAAGCTCCTAGGCCTACTACCCTTATTTTTTTTAAATATTATTATTTGTGAATTCTGAAATAGTTTTTGAAATATCAGAGTTTTGTGACTGTTCAAAATGTGTGGTTGAGGTCTACTGATGATTTGTTACAGCAACAATGAAATGCATATAGACAGCGCTGAACCACTAGCAAATAAATTACATAGTAAATATGTTTACAATACAAACAAGGCAATTAAACATAAACATAATTATGCATTTTATCTGAAAAAAAAAAATTTAATTCTTTTTAGAACTTCTTAAGAGCTAGAAGAACAACTTAAAGAACAGCATGAAAAAGTATTTATTTATTTGTTGCAGGTATAAGAATATTCATATAATTTTTTTACAAAAAAAATAGTTCGTTATAAATAAAAATTCGCTACAATCGTACTTAATTTGTATTAAATAATTATGCAAAACAGTTTGGACCGCAGAAGTTGTTTATTCTACATACTGATTTCTTCTAACCGGTGTTCGTTAAAGCCAAATTCCACTAAAGGAATGTTCTGTGTACATTAATGCAGGCTGGCAGTCGTAAATCTTCTTAAGATGAACTGCATTTTAAGTATCTATCTTTTTTTGTGTAAAATTATTTAATGTCTCCACACGAATTGTCTGCTCGTTTCAATTAACAACCAGCTTAAAAAAAATCTGTATTGTATGCAATCAAAAAAAAAAAAAGCAGAAAAGATAAAACTACCGGTATTTGTGTTGTTTCATATTTGATTTTACTTTCACTTGTTGCAATTAAATGAGAGACAAAAGAAAAATCTTTAACAAGGCTTAAAAAGTCTGGAAGTATGCGGCGAAAAATGATCGTATAAAATATTTTTTTGGTATAAAATGAATTGTTTCTTGTTGCACTCCCGTAATATTGTGTAGCTGCAGTTATTGGCCCTGTCGTGTGGTAGCATGTAAGTTGCAGTTTTATAAATTGAACTGGCTGTTGCACTGGCCCAGTCGTGGGTTTTTATGGCTCTTTGGTGCTGTTGATCTTACCGTAATCTTGTTGCCATAGATCATGTCTTGTTGGTTGCCAAAAAAAAATAAAATAAAAAAATCATTTGGTGGTTTGCGAATAAAACTTTGTTTTATATTAACCATATTAATTTTTGTTGTGTAAAATTATATTGGAATCCTGTTGATGCCGAAATTAAAGCAACATACAATATAAAATTTAATATTAATTGTAACAAAAACCACGAAATATCACATGCAATAAAATGTAATTTATGTAACATTTTATGCAACAATTGTATGTATTGATCACGTGTATTAATTTGTGATAATTTTATTGCTAACTAATTTGTTTTCATAATTCTTTAGGCTTATGTTTATTAATCTTCCTATACCACTAATATTTTCCCATAATAATTATGAATAACAAAAAAAAATGCATTTTAGCCTTGAGATAAAATTTTATATAAACCTTAAAAACACTTGGCTAAAAAATTACTTCAAGTTACACGGTACAGAAATTGTCTGCAGGGCCAGTTCAGTAGTTTTCCATTTAATTAGATTTGTAAAAGAAAAGCAAAACAAGTAAATAAATAATGAAAATCAATTGCATTTATTTAAGTTCGAAAAGAGCTTTAGGAAACATAGAAAGAAATTCTAATTATAAACAATTTGAAATTGTTTTATTTTTCCCTGAACCCGGTAAAAGCCGTGAGAAAGCTGTTGTGTTAAATGTTGGTTGCTATTTTAGGTTGAAGTTTAACTAAACTGAACACAAAATTAAATTAGTAAAATGAGCGGTAATTGCAAATAACTTTAAGCTAAAAGCTTGTTAAATACAAATATGTACATAATGTGAATAATAGCTGTAACAGTGAAAAGCAAATCGGTTGAAGATAAAGTGCCAGTAACATAATGGACATCAGCAAATAGATTGCACAAGTAGCATGAACAAGAACAACACAAACAAATATACAGTGGTGCAAAGCGAAAATTGTACAGTTAAAGAAAATTTATTATATTTAATGTATAATTTTAGACGGGGCAGTTGTTATAGACTTAAATGTAATTTAAAGGGAACAATTGATAATTAAATAAAGAGAAGTAACACTCAGGCAATGAATGCTCACTACTATTACTAAGTGTTACATTCTTTACGAGAAAAGGTTAGTGATAGAGAAGACATGTGGTGATATTTGCAGACGTTGCAGCGCCTCTGGTGTCAATCAGGCTAATTACACTTTCAAAGCTTTGTTTATTAGCCATTTTATTGGTTATTTTACTTCGTCGATGATTCTGCTACATAATAGCAACAAAAGAGGGCCCTCTGATGTTACACTAGGAGTAGTGTCTGCTAATGTCGGTATAACTCAGTGACCAGTGACTATGCTTTGATCACTTCAACGTTCCTAAAACAACTGATACAAAGGCACACTAATGTACATCAGAAAAATGCAAAGTGTTGTTATTTAATGACTTTCTGAGACCGGGATCGAACCGAGGACCTTTGTACTTCAGCCAACGCCACCCTCAAACAGGTCGCTGGAAAATTATTTACTTACGTCCCTATGTATAAGAAAAAATTGGCATGAAGTTAGCATAAGTGACGAAATTGAATTATGTGTCAACGAGCTCCTCCGTACAATTTGTCATTAAAAACGGTAGCATTACCTAATTTTAACCCTCCTCTACGTCCTAGCATGATTTTTAATGTGAGATTTCATCGCAAAACTCTTTAAGATCATTTTCAATTTTGCCACTTATGCTAACTTCATGCCAATTTTTGCTTATACATAGGGCCGTTAGAGCTTGGAAAAGTAAAATAATTACCTTTGCAAAAAGTACCTTTGAAAAACGTTCTTTTGGAAAAAGCGATTATAAAAAGTACTTTTTGAAAAAATTTACTTTTAAACAAGCAACTTTTCAAAAAGTACCTTCTTAAGAAGTACGTTTCGAAAAAGTACCTTTTCAAGGAGTAACTTTTCAAGAAGAACCTTTTAAAAATTACCTTTTAAAAAGTTACCTATTGAAAAAGTACCTATTAAAAAAGTACCTTCTAAAATAGTACGTGTTAAGAAAGTACCTCTTAAAAAAGTACTTTTTGAAAAAGTAACTATTAAAAAGTACGTTTTAAAAAAGTACATGTTAAGAAACTAACTTTTAAAAAAGTCCTTTTTAAAAAAGTACATTTTGAAAAAGTACTTGTTAAGAAAATAACTTTTCAAAAAGTACCTTATAAAAAATAACTTTTAAGAAAGTACCTTTTAAAAAGTAGCTATTAAAAAGGTACCTTTTAAAAATAACCTTTTCAAAAAGTACCTTTTAAAAAGGTTCCTTTTAAAAATGTACCTTTTAAAAAATTGCCGTTTAAAAAAGTGACTTTTACAAAATTGCCTTTTAAAAAGTATATCTTAGAAGAGCACCTTTTAAAAAAGTACCTATTAAAAATTACATTTTAACAAAGTACCTTTTAACACAGTACCTTTTAAGAAAATACCTACAAAAACCAAATTTTTTAAAGATACCTTTTAAAAATTATTTATTTTAAAACACTTAAAAGGTACTGTTAAAAAAAACTTTTAACAAAGTACCTTTCAAAAAAGTGTCTATTAAGAAAACATTTTAAGGAAAGTACAATTCAAAAGTGCTTTAGTAAGTAATGTCTAAAAAAAGTGTCTTAAAAGGTAAATTCCAAAAATAACCTTTGAAAAATGTACTTTTTAAAAGAGTTTCTTTTAATGGAGTACCTTTGAAATAGTACTCTAAAAAATTTAAATTTTATAAAGGTACCTTTTAAGAAGTACCATATCAAAACCCTTATTTAAAAAAGTATCGTTGAAAATAGTACCTCTAGAAATAATACCTTTTAAGAAAGTACTTTTAAGAAACTACCTTTTCAAAATTCTTTAAAAAAGTCCCATTTCAAAAGTATCTTTTAAAAAAGGTACAATTCAAGAAAGTACTTCACAAAAGAGTACATTTTTAAACGTATCTTTTAAAAAGTGGTTTGTTAAAAAACTATTTTTTCAAAATTATTTTTAAAAATCTTTAAAATAGGTAACTCACAAAAAAGTACCATTTAAAAAAAGTACATAACAAAAAAGTACCATTTAAAAAAAGGACATAACAAAAAAGTACCATTTAAAAAAAGGACATAACAAAAAAGTACCATTTAAAAAAAGTACCAGTTCAAAAGAGTACTATTTCAAAAAAGTACAATTTCCAAAAAGTACCATTTCAATAAAGTACAATTTCAAAATGCTTATAAAAAAGTACAGGGTTAAAAAGTGCCGGTTAAAAAAGTAACTCTTTGTAATGTTTAATAAAATATGCATGAAAAAGACTATTGTACTCACAGTGTTTTTTATGCAGTGTAAACAACTTTTCTGTATTAAACGATTGCTGTTTACACTTCCTTTTAGCTTTTCGTTGTGTATTTTTTTAAATTTATAGTGATTGTTTAATTGAAGTGGTTGTTGGTTGGTGGGCAAATTAAATAAACATTAAAAGATTGGTTGCTAACAACATATTCAAAGAAGTTTAAATATCAAATCAAAATTATGGCTTTATAAACATCTCGCCTTAACAAAATAAATAAATAAATAATAATACATACAAGTTCAAACAAATCCAAGATATAAAAAAATTACTTAAAAAGTCATAGTTTTAAATAAATGAATGAGAGAACGTCGTCATTCGTATGTTTGTACTGGTATGTATGTTGGCTGTTTAAAACTATAGATACGAGTATAAGAACTCATGGCAAGCCACACTCGTGCAAACATAATTAATGATAATAAGTTGATGCTAATTGTTTTAAAACACATGTTCAAGATGAAGATGAAGACAAAAAAAAAAAGAGATTTGAGCAACAAAAGCAGAAAAAAGAAAAATTGAAAGTATTTTTTTAAAGAAAGTTTTAACTGACATGAATGTGTATTGCAACATAAATAATTTGGGGAAATTTTTAACAAGAAACAAAAACACCAAAATTTTGTTTCAACGATTTAAAAACTTTGTAAATAATTTTTTATTACTTCTTACTTCTCACTTTAGGTTATGTAACACAAGACTTTGATGGCAATTTAAAAAAGGTGTCATTTGAGGCTTTTCGTTACTCTTTTGGTATTGGCATTTCAAGCAAGTCCAACTCCAAAAGTATATTGAACATATCAAAAAAAAAAAAATTAATCATTTAACCATTTTTAGTTTATAAATGGGCACGTGCATTTGTGTGCATGAATGTACAAATGTATGGACTTTTGTGTGCTGCACTGTACTTGTAAAAAATATTTAAACAATATTTGTTAACAATTTTAACACTTTATTAGGACTTTAACATTTAATCGTTTATGGTGTTTTCTGTAAATTTTCAACTTAGAAAAAGAAAACTGGCCTGCAACTTTTCCTGCATCACAACAACAGCACTTTGTTTTCTTTTTTCTTCTTTTTGTCATATTGTTAAATAATCCAGCAAATATCATAAAATGATGCTGCCAACATTTCCATTTGTTGACTTTTTCATAAGTCTATTGACAGAGTTTGTTAACAAATTTTATTGTGTATTTACAGTTTTTTAAACTTTAAATTTATTTAGCTGTTTCTTTATAAATTTGTATTGATGTTTAAGTGTTGCGGTACATGGGAATTTTCACCAAGAAATAAATATCTTATCTAATGAACGCAAAGCATCTTATGGAATGAAACTAATAAATACTAGTACATATGTACATATGTATATTTTTTATTAACTTTGGTGTTGCAACATCATTACAAATTACAAATTAATACCGCTACAGACTTTCACTTTTTTTGTTTGTAAATTAAGTTATGTGTTATGGTTAAACATATATTTAATATAATATTGAGATGAAATAAATAAATTGCTTTATGATTAACAATATTTTGAATTTAAGTATTTACACATCGCCGCCAATATTTTAAAATCAATTTGCATTAATTCACGTCAAGCGATATTCGTTATCGATTTTCCGCCGCCTTAATTATTTAGTCACTTAAATTGCTTAAGAGCCCCCAAGTGAAATAACCTTTCAATAACGGCTCTAAGTAAAGCTTCTTTCATAATATCATTGCCTCTAATACACTTTTGTACTAAGTTTATCAGAAAAAGCTTTCAAATCGCATGTGTGGCCTTTCTTAAACAAAATTTGAAAGTTAAAAAGCAAAGTCGACTGAACGCATTTTACTTTTGTGGTGTGGAAATATGAGAAGATTAAGATTAGAAGATAGGGCTCCCCTTTAATCCCTACGGAAGGAGACTAGTCATTTTCTCCAGGAAAAATAAAATACCTGATTTTCAAACCATTTCCCTTACACCGAAAGAATTTTGTTTCATAAATCCAATGAAACGATTTCATTAAAAAATTTTCACAAATGTAATGATAATTTCACAAATCCAATGAAAATTTAATGAATATTGCGAAAGAATTTCATAGGAATTGCTTCCTTGATATTCTGGTTTCGTTAGAATATTTTATTGGATTTATGACAGCAATATTTTCTAGTTATTAAGAAACCCCTTTATATTTAAGTTATTTCATTATTTTCATGAATTTATTTTAATGTTTCGATGAAGTTAAAGCACTGCATTAATTACACGGTTAAATAAATTTAATGAAGTTTTTAATAAAATAATTTTAACGAAACTGGTTTCATTAATCCAACGAAGCGTGACGTTGGTTGAATTTTAATGAATTTTTCATTAGATTAATGTCGAAATTCATTGAATTTTTTTGCCGAAAATTCTTTCAGTGCAGCAAAAAAATAATAATAATACAACAATAAAAGTGTGCGACACTGCAAAATATGTCATTCTGAACTCTGAGTTTAGTTTTATATATGAATATTCTAGAGAGGCTGAAAAAATTTGGAGTCTAACCCCAAAAATCGTGCACTAGCTCTATACGGCCATAACAAAGCATGGTTAAATTTTAAGGACCGTCGTTGATTTTTAATAAAACACAAATTATTTAAGAAATTATTGGCATTTCTTTTTATTATGATGAAATATTATGGTTTAATTATGTATGATGGTCCAAACTTGTGATGACGCTGAGTCATAATTGAGGTTCTATGACGTTAATGTACCGAATTATCTCATTCTTTAGCTCTTGAATTGTTGCTGGCTTACTGACGTATACCTTTTCTTTCAAATAACCCCAAAGGAAGAAGTCCAACGTTGTCAAATCACATGATCTTATTGGTCAATTGACATCATCACCATGTGAGATAACACGGCCATTTGTCGCGCAAAAGAGACATTGCTTCGTTAGCAGTGTAGCAAGTGGCGCTATCCACATCCATATCTTCCAAGTCGATCCATAAAAAGTTCGCTATCAGCTCACGATAGCAAACCTCATTCATAGTAACTGGCAGATCGGCCTCATTTTGGAAAAACTACGGTCCTATAAACCGCACCAAACAGTCATTCTTTGTGGGTGCATATATTTTTCGACAATCACTCTTGGATTATAATTCGCCCACATGCAATTCTGCTTATTGACGAATCCACTGAGGTGAATGACATATCTTTTGATTTGAACGCCCATTTTCATAATAAGCCTGAATAACTTTGACATATTGCTCTATTGTGTATCTTTCCATGGTTCAAATTGAGTTAGTCTGAAATTGAGAAAAGTCAAATTAAATGTAGACAAAAACTTAAAGTTTAGGTGTGGTTCACATTCAACATTGGCACTTAAAATTTAACTGCCTTGATACCGATTATAAGTATGATAAATTCAAGACTTTAATAAAATTAATTTGCCAAATATTGTCATTTGAAATATAAACTCAATTTGATTTTGGTTTGACCTAAGTCTGAGTTTGCAGAGATTAGGGGTAAGCCCATACATTCCAAATTCGGTGGAACCTGTAAGGTTGTCCCAATTCTAGCAAGCTCATCAGCGCTAGAATTTCCCTGAACTGCTCTGCTATTTCATTTAGAGATGATCGTCAGTCAAGGGCTGTTGTTGTACTTAGAAGCGGTGATTTGAGGGCTGTTGAAGCTGCTCGACTATCGGTGTATATATTAATCAAAGTCTCTGAAGTGACATTCACTTTCAACAAATTCGCAACTTTCCTTATAGCAACGATCTCTGCCTGGAAGACAATGCAATGATCCGGGAGCCGCTTTTCAATACGAAGACCTGAAGCTCCTGAAGCTCCTGGAGTTCCATTCATCCACAGAAGTCGTTCGTGTAGTGGAGCAGGGAAGAATTGATCAATTTAATAGGATTT
The DNA here is from genome assembly GCA_905220375.1 of Tachina fera. Taxonomy (NCBI): domain Eukaryota; kingdom Metazoa; phylum Arthropoda; class Insecta; order Diptera; family Tachinidae; genus Tachina; species Tachina fera. The sequence continues at coordinate 188,411,591 of LR999963.1, forward strand.
CTCTTTCAATGACTCTTTTTTCCACAAAATTTTTCTTAATATTATTGCTTTCTTACCTTTAAAAAACGTTATTCTTGTAGGTTTGAAATTGCAATTAAATAAATTTCAAAATATAAAATTTTCATATACGTACTCGTATCTGCCACATTTGGCAAAAAATCTCCGTATCTGAGAACCCTGATTAACAGCACTGTCCTTAACACAAAATTTTTTATACTTAACATAAACCTTACACAAGAATGTTGGAAACATTCGAAAAGTGTAAGCACATTCAGTGTCTTTTCAACAGTGAGTGAGTGGCCTTTGATGGTTTATGGATCATATTGTGTAATTGTACAACTAACTCGTGTTAACTGGAGTAATATAATTTGAAATTAATACTTTTTTTTAAATTATAAGATGTCTTATCTAATCTTATCTTCATAAGTGAAGACTTCAAATATATTTTGCTCATGCTTAGGACCTTCCATCATGCATTTTGTCAAATCAAATCTTTTCAAAAGATCAACGACTATAGCTTGTTCAATCTGCTTACAGATTAAAATAAAAAATTAAGTGTAAAATTTCAACAACTCCGTGGTGTGACAACATGTTTAAATTATCCAACAAACCTTGCAGTTTATGCAATTATGCTTCCTTTTAAGTGTTAATTAAAAATTTTCTTGCGAAGAAGCTATAAAATATTTTCGCAATGCTATAAAAACTTAAAATAATTCTACAAAACTTAACTTGCTAATGAATTTGCCAAATGCTTTTATGAGAGACAACAATTGCGCATGAGTAGTTGTAGTCGCGTCATGCCTTCAATCAGCTCGTAAAATTTTATTTTATCTTGCCTCCAATTCGACTTTCCTGTCAGCACACAATATACGAACGAATACAAAAAACACCCTCTTAGTGAAACTGTCAAAAATTTTACTACTTGCATACAAGTGCAAATGCATGCTGCACACTGTCACTGCAAATAATCATGTCTAATTCCTGATTGGGTGTTTGCCAAGTTTCTTCTTTTTTTGCCTTCTTCATTATTTAAATGTGTTTGCTTTTGGTGTGTGCAACTAAAGTTTATTGACTCTTAATGAAGATTTAAAGATTTCAACAAAGAAAAAAAAAAATAAATAAAACATGAAAACTTAAAGATAAAAACTTTTTGTGTGCGAATTTTTATTAACAACAAAATAGTTGACATATTGAATGGAAGAAATTGTATGCAGAGATTGAAAATTTCACTATGTCAGTGGGAAAGGTCAAGCATGGAATACTTGTATTTGAGTAAAAATTTTTGTAAATTGGTGTGTTTTTTTTTGGAAAGTTTCTTTTCATTTGAGAGTTGAGAGACTACGAAAAAAAGGATATGGCAAAACCATTCCCATTGCAGGGAATTATAAACGTTTAAGGTTGTTGTTAATATGCACACATGTAAATTGAAATAAAAAAATTCTATTGTGATATTTTTTGGCAATGATTTAAGTTCATATTTATATGTTTCATGTTAATTCAACATGATTTACGGTAATTTTTAACGAAAATTTTTTCTTTTGAAATAACTTTATTTAATTTGGATTTAACATTCTTGTACTGTTGAATCAAAACGAAAAATCATGTTGAATCAAAGTTATTTGAAGTTTAAACAATCTGAATTTTATACTGAAATAACACCAAGAATCATGTTGAATCAAAATTATTTGAAGTTGAAACAACATGAATTTAATTATAGCGAAGCTTATTTGACTTGTCTGCAGGATTCGAGCGCCGTCCACTTAAAAGGCTAGTACACTGTCTATTAGTCAGCAGCAGGAAGATTTCGCTGGAAATACCAAGTTTGTCGGCTATTTACGAATATCAAAACAAACAACAAGAAAACAAGAACTAGTTACACAATTGAGAACAATAGTGCTGGTAAGGAAAGAAAGAATTTTGATTCATAAATCCAATGAAACAATTTCATTAAAAATTTTTCACAAATCTAATGAAAATTTCACAAATTCAATGAAAATTTCATGAATATTGTGAAAAAATTTCATTTGATATGCTTCCTTGATATTCAGGTTTCGTTAGAATATTTTATTGGATTTATGACAACAATATTTTCTTATTATTAAGAAACCCCTTTGTATTTAAGTTATTTCATTCTTTTCATGAAATTATTTTTTTATTGTTTCGATTAAGTTATAGCACTGCATTAATTACACTAATAAATAAATTTGATGAAGTTTTCAATAAAATAATTTTAACGAAACTGGTTTCATTAATCCAACGAAGCGTAACGTTGGTTGAATTTTAATGAATTTTTCATTAGATTAATGTCGAAATTCATAGAAGTTCTGCTGAAAATTCTTTCAGTGTACGAACAGAGCAAACAAAACACCAACATGCTAAAACAACATATTGGGCCTTATCGTGGTTGGAGTATTTCGACTTCGACTGCGATATTCTCGTCCAAATAAATTTAATATGTGTTCCAATCAAAACTTTTCAATGGTGATTTTACACTGGTATTTTTTCCTGTGTATACATATAGAATTTGTGATCAGTTGTTAAAAGACAATTTGTACGACACTGAGCACCCCCAACTAAACTAGACGAGCTACAGCAGTGGGTACATCGAAAACAACAAAATGTTCGAAAAGAATTATACATGTCCTTAAATATTCCCATAATTGCGTACTTATACTGCAAGAAACTGCTTTTTTGAGATAATTATATTTGTTAACTTTAATCATAGAAAAATTTTTGATTGTACATATTTGAAGTTGTGTCATAAATGTATTGAAACTATTTCATTAGTTAAACGAAACAGTTTCATATATGTGTGTATGTACATATGAATGTCGCATAGTTTTATTGACTAAATGATGTTATTAAGATAAGAAAATTGTTAATATTATAATTTTAGAGTGACTGTGGGAAACTAAAGCGAACTTAAACGGGAACATATATAAAAAAAAATTAATATTAAAATAATTCCACTTTCCATGGTATATTTAAAAAAAAGAAGGAAAGCAAATTGGTTATTTACATTGCACACACATACAGTATGTCAAGAATAAATTTTCATATTAATTTTTTTTTTTTTGAAATTTATTAATAAAATATTCAATTTTGTTTTGTTACATATTTTTAACTAATATTTATAATACTTGAGGTAAAAAGAGATCGAATTCAATAAAAATGCAAGAAAAACAAATGCTACTAAATTTTTGTTAGTATCACGCGACATTTCTTTGTACAACACAGTTTTTTTGTTTCATTTTAAACTCCTGTCATTCAGCGGCCTTTACTTATGATGTGCGTATGTGAAATGAAAGCCTTGAAAAGATCTAGAAACCCACTACGTCATTCCAATGGTATAATTGGGAAAAATATCGGCAATGATTGGCAGTTGAATCTCGAATAAGTGTTTGGGGATTAAGATTTCATAAAGAAAATAATGGATACACAACAATACTTAAGCATTTTGCAGAGCAAGTTGATTAAAAGTGCACGAAAATTTTAATTCATACGAGAAAAAAGGCCACATTTTAAGTTCTGCCAAGATAATGAGCCCAAGCATTAGTCGCAACATTCCGATCTTGCATAGTGGCCACATTTTTTACATCTTTGTAATAGAGTAGATATCTAAAATAGTACCGAACACTACTATATCCGTCCGCATAAAGGAGTCGGTTCTAAAAAGAGATTTTGACATTATGTACACTCAAAAAAAAGACATGTATTATTATTAGGAAATTTTTTTCCTAAATTCAAGTAAAAAAAATTTCTAAGTTTAAGTAATTTTTTCAAGGTTTAAGTAAATTTTTACAAAAATCTAGTAAAAATTACTTAATATGAGTAAAAAATAAAAACTTCATATCCTCAAAAATAGTTCATAAAAATACACAATAAATTTCTTAAATTTCAGAAAATGTTTATTGACTTAAAGGAAATATTTACTAAAAGTAGGAAAATGGTTATAAACTGAAGGCAATTTTTATGGGAAAATTTTACTTAATTTTAGGACAATTTTACTTAAATATGAAAATATAATTACTATAAACTAGTTCATTAATGAATTAGAAATTTAGTAAATATTTTACTGGTTTCAAGTAAAAACAGCTTTGGTGCCATACGACAACTTTTTTTATTCAAATTTAGAAAATTTTCCAAAGTTTTAGTTAATTTTTTTTTTGAGTGTAAAAAATAAATTGTTTAAAAAAAGTATCGTGTAAATAAAGAGTGTTTCCTTCTCTGTCTTGCACACAGCTGAATTAAAAAACGGTCCATGGAGCACTTTTAACAAATATTATTAAGTAACTTATTTAGTTAATGTTTAAATTGTTTATTATAAAACGTCCACACCACCACGAAATCTAGTGGATTTTAATAGAAATATTATTCAAAGTCTACATCGTTCACACTTAGTTTGTGTTTTGATATTTATTAAGATTACGTATTCAAAACAAAAACCATTGACCTGATTTTTTCCTAAGATGCAACGAAATCACACTGAAAAATTTTTTTCATAAGTTCTATGAATTTCGACACTAATTTAAAAATCGCATTCTAGGGATCAAAATAAGAAAATTTGCTGAGGGAACCATGTGTCTAAAATGTATTTTGATGTCCCGTTTTTTGATCCGAAGGGTCAAATTTACTTTATATTGATCCGGAAGGTCAAATTTTAAAAAATCTCACTTTGATCCATTTAGAGTTCCTCAATCGAGTCAAAATGTATGACCGACCCCCACTTATTTTGGAGTGTGCAAGCCACCTATGCCAGTGGCTCACCCCTTTATCATCAGGCATCAGGCATCACGTGCCTGGTCTTTTGTCACGTAGTGGTGTCCGTATATAATAAAAATATTTCTTTCCTTAAGAATTGAACTAAAGTCCGTAGAAGAAATTATTTCTGATTATAAGGCAAAAAAACATTTGTTTTTCTTTAATGTGAAAACTCAAACTTGACAAAGTGTATGTATGCGCAACTGTAAATACTTCATATGAATCAATAATATTTAAATAATCATTTTAAATTTCATTCATTTCAAATCGAAACTTGTTTGACATTTTTGGGGCGTTACAACGTGAACTCGCAACTAACTGTTGACTGTTGTTTCACAGTTATGTATGTTTGATGTAACATTGTAACTTTTACACTGTTTGTGATAATACACAACAACGTTTAACATTTTATGAACTGGCGAACGGGCGAATTTCTATCATGTAAAACTTTGTGACAAAAATGTAAATGTCTAATTAATCGAAAATAAAAAACAACAGCTTTCATGTAAATGTCTGTTTATACAACTGCGATAGACATGTTGTTATAATGTTGCAACCAGAGGTGTGAGTGTTATTTTTCTTCTTTTTTATTTTTAATTGTTTATTAAATATATAAATTCAATATTTGCAACTTTCTTTTGTATTTATTTGCTGGCAAACATGCTGCATGCTTAATTAATAATTTTAGTTTCATAAAAATATGCAGTGTGAATTAATGAAAATTTAACCTCTTTTTATTAGCCACCAACTGTGGCACCCATTCATTCATTCGTTCATTCATTGCGCCATGAAACATTATTAAATTATAATTATTAAATAAAACAGCAACAAAAGAAGGAGCATTTCTTTTAACACATTATCTATGCCGGAACACATATTCGTAAAATAATTTTTTATTTTTTATTTAATAACATGCAACACATTTTTCTTGCCTTAATTTTATAGGTTTATTTATTAATTTCTCAAATACATACATACACACATACTAATGAAACTTGGCTTAACATGCGTTAAAGAAAAAAATTTAATTAAAGAAATTAATTATTAGAAATTAAGTGCAGTAAGTTAGATATATGTGTATGTAACATGAAATTGTATCTTTCGAATTAATAGTGGTACGCGCCTCAAGTTAAGCAGGTAATTTCCTTAATTTTCACAACATAATTTGTTATTTGAAACTATTTTTAGTTGTTTTACTGTTTCGATAAACTATTGATGTTATTGAAGTTGCACAAGTAAATATTTAGATTTCTTCAGTTAGACGCACAACAAAAAAAGTATTTTGCAAATCAGTGCATTCATACATTTACCCCATTCATTTGTTCGATTGTGTCATTAATCATTTGTTTAACGAAGCCTAAAAGGTTTTCTTTGCAACAGAGTTCATTTTTAAATGCATATCTGGCATTTTATATGCCTGCTTGTGAGTGTGAGTATGTGTAGTTTATTTGTTTGAAAATTTTACCACGTTTAAAATATTTCCAAACAATGGCTGGAGTTTTCAAGAAAAACCAACAATTATTGAAAAACAAAGTAAATAACATGCAGACACATGTCTGGCAAACATCATAAAAATAACAGAATGTTTTTATGACTTTTTGGATTTTGACTCAAATATCTATGTTTCGTTAGAAAAAAGTCATTCATTGTGTACATATTATATTATTGTTCTCACTCACAAAGTTGCTTGCATATACTGCATGCACACAGTTTGTCAAGAAAGTTTTTTCAATGAAGGTAAGAAATTTTAAAGTAAATCATTTTACAACTCCCGAAGAAAATAATTGTGTTTAGTTTTCAAATTTATGTTGCTTATAAGGGTTTTATAGGAAAAGAGGGGACACTTTTTCTAGCACTTTTTTCTTCCAAACAAAAAAACTTCATATGAAAATCTACTTATTCTCAATCATTTTGCTTCGTATGTGTTTCATATTAATTCAACATGATTTACATATATCTTCAAATACAATTTTTGTTATTCATGTTAATTCAACATGATTTACAGTAATCTTCAAACAAAAGTTTTGCTTTGGAAATAATTTTGTTTCATGTTGAATTGAAAAGAAAATTCATGTTGAATTGAAGTTACTTGAACTTTAATCAATATGAATTTAATTTCATGCAGTCATATAATTTTATTTATTATATAACTTACGTTGATTGTGTGTATTGGCACAGGCATCAGGAGAATACGAGTATGTATTTGTGTTGGGTTCTTCAGCCAAGATTGGAACTCGAACTCATCGAGTGGCTAGTGAATGCGGTTACCGCTGCAGCCACAAAAACCTTAAATATTCTTTAGATACACAATAAATAAATACTATCACGAAAAAATTAATTAAATTTTCACCTACAAACAATTTTATAATATCAATTAAGTGTTTCCACTCAAATTGATTAATACAATTAAAAATTTAATTAATACAATTAAATTCTTAATTGAAAATATTAATTGGTGAATACTTTTTTTTTGTAGACTTTTCTGCATTATTCAATCCTGCGACCCTTTAACTACAAGCTAGAGATGGGTCGTTCAGTCGTTCATTTTAGGTAAAAACCTGTGATCAGTTGTGCAATTCAGTAACTTTTAACGATCAGACAATCGTAACTTTTGTCTATACATTTTATTGCTTAAAATAACGATTGTGTGATTCTGAAACTTAATTTTAACAGCAGCTGGTATTTTCTGTTGATTTTTGTCGATAAAATTAACAGCACATAAATTGTTGTCGCTTAAATAACGACTCAGCTGACTTTAACCTAAACAAAAAGTTAGTGAATCGCACTACAAACCCCTTTAAATTACTTAGGCCCCTAAAATATAATATCGATATTTAATGGGCATAACCCCGCCCACTTCTTTGAGTAAAAAATTATGCTATTCTAAGAGCCCAAACTTCTTGCCAAGTTTCGTGGGAACTGGATAAGTAGAAGTAAATATAATTTAATACTAAGCTTTCATGGGCGTAGCACCGCCCACTATTTGATAATAAAACTAAGTATTTAAATATTAAAAGTGTGTGCCAAATTTTGTAAAATTTGGTAAAATACAAGCATGTGAAATATAATATTTAACTTTATTGGGCGTGGCTCCGCCCATTTTTTCATCTACAAGACTGTGTTGTTACGAGAGACCAATGTCTTGGGTAAGTTTTGTAGCAATGAAATAAGTAGAATATTATAAAATCAAATAAAAAAAATTGTGGGCGTGTCACTGCCTTCTTTTTTATAATGAGATCAAATGGAAGCTATACCAACTCAAAAAAAAATTTACAATCGGACTAAAATGTTCCGAGTTAGAAAGTAAAAAAAATATAGGCTTGTCACCGCCCTATTTTTTATAATGAGACCAAATGGAAGCTATACCTAAAATGTACCGAGTTATGAAGTAAAAATATTTAAAGGCGTGTCACCGCCCCCTATTTTATAGTGAAAGCAAATGAAAGCTATACCGACTCAGACAAAAAAAGAATCTTTACAATCGGAGTAAAATGTACAGAGTAATAAAGTAAAAAAAATTCTGGGCGTACTCACCATCCCTTTTTTATAACGAGACTAAATGGAAGCTTTACTGACTCAGAAAAACAATTTTACAATCGGACCAAAATGTACCGAGTTTTGAAGTAACAGTGTAAAAAAAATACAGACATAAACAGCAATAATCAATTAAAAATTTAATTGATTAAAAGTTTAATTATATTTTTAATTGACACAATTAAATTTTTAATTGATTACTTGCATTGTTTTTTTTCAGTTAAAGGTGTTAATCTCTTGCAATGTATGTCTGAATTATAAAAAAAATATATACGAAGTGACATTCCACACAAATGATATTCCCAAACTGGAAACTTTAAAAATCTCTTATACATTTTCTGGGTAAAAAGGCCCTTGCCAAGAGTTAACTTAAATATTTGATTAAACTTTGAAATATATTTATCTAGCCGCCAAATCATATCACTACTGCGTAGGCATCAATATTTCTGTCATCGATTGCAACATAGAAATTGCACACAAGCAAAGAAAAAATTTGCATAAAAATAAAAAATAGCTTAAACTGTTTTATTTACTTGCAAAGCGCCTGTTGCAAGTCTAAGCAGCAGCAGCAGCAGCAGTATTATGAAAGGAAATTGGTGAAAAAAAATCCAAAATTAAAATACATTAAAGAGCAAATATGCATTATGCATGCATGAATAACAAGATGGTAAAATGAGCTCAAACAAAAACGCTTTTAAGCCGAATGATTGAAAACATTGTTGGAAATTTTAAGCAACGCTTGAAATAAAACTGCAGCAACAATAATAACGACTGGAATGAAATAAGTGTTTAAGCATAATTTTTCTAATATTAAAATATTTAAAATTAAAAATATTATTTATCCATAGAATGCAATTATGTTGAGGGTACGACAGTACGTGTCTTTACCCATGAGCTGAATATAAAACAATATTTAAATATGAATGACTAAATATAATATTTTAATTATTTATAAAGTCTAGCTAAAATTTTACAGCCTTATTTATAAAAATTATTGAGTTTTTAAGAAAAATCTTGCATTAAAATTTGTTTTAAAAAATATTTTTAATGCCTTAATAAGTTTTATAGATAAGGCTGTTATATTGTTAAGCTGCATTCATGCAAGGCCCTTAGCCTCAAAATTAATAATAAAAAATTATATAAAAATTTAAATATATTTTATAAATTTTCTATTATTTATTTGTTAATTAAAAAGACGGCAAGTTTCAAATAAAACAACATCTTGTGACACACATTATTTGTCCGTTTGAATATTTTATGAATCTTGTTTCTCTTTCGTATTTTCTTTTTTTTCGTCTTTGATTTTGCATTTCATCACTAAGTTATTAAGCAACAAGATGTTGTTGTTGTTGGTTGTTGTTGTCTTTAAAACACACACCATCTGCTGCTATAGACTGATTGATTATATTAACAACCAGTTAAAACTACTCGTACTAAAGCGATAAAAAATCACATAATTTGTAGATTGAGTCGGCATAAAACTGCATTTTACAATTTGTAAATAAATTATTTGTATTTTAATTAATGTGCAACATCAACGTGAGGTGAGATGATGATGATCATGAGTCAAGAGAGATAATACTCGTAATAATGCTTTAGCAATATTTAATTTAATTTATTGTTCAACAAACAATGAAAGCATAGAATCTTATTATTAATTTTCTTTAAAATTTTTATTGATTATTAAACATTTTTTTTTAACACATAATAATTCTATTTGTGGCTTTTGTTTGGAATCAAGGGGAAAATAATTTAAATTTTATTTATTAGCGCTCATTTGCTTTTGATTAAAATACTTAACATTAAAGTCAAGGTTTTTTGCTGCCGATATTTTTGTTCATTTATTTAATAAAAAAAAACAACTTTCAACTTTAGTAAAACAGTTGAGATGAAAAATGCGTTTAAGAGCAATTTTGCATAAATTATTTTGTAGCACGCACTCCAATTATGTCACTGGTTGCAGCAAATGCATTTTCGATTTCAGCAATATGCAAATAAATTTTTAAAACTAATTTATCTATGTGTTTTATATAAATTTAGTTGTTTTTTTCTAGTTGTAATTTTTTTATGTAAGAAACTTTTTTTAAAACACTGACAGAAAAGTTATGGTGTACACTTAAATTAAAAAAAAAATATTATGAATTTTGTGTCCATTATGGGAGTTTCTAAAAGAAAATAATTGATATTTGCTTTTGACGAAAAGTTTTGCAGTTTATTATAAGTGACGTATAAGAAATATGAAGTCTTTATTTATTATTTATTATTATTATTTTTTTGGTTAAGCAACGTCTAATCTTGCTTAAGTCTCTGCTCATAGAACTTATCAGTAGACTTTAACCAAAGAGATTTTGAAATAAGTTAAAAAAATAACTTCGTATGTTTATTAAAGTCCTGCACAAGTACATTTATAAGACATGAGCGATTTTTAAAATGCTTTACTACAGCGAAATATTCTGAAACAAACGCTAAACAACAGTGTTGATAAGACATTTCTTTCAGTTAACTGTCTTGCCAAAAGCGTTGTTTAGCGTTTGCTTAAGAATATTTCGCTGTAGTAAAGCATTTGAAAAATCGCTCATGTCTTGAAAGGTCTTATAAATGGTCTTGTGCAGGACACTACATTATTAAGAATCACAATATACAAACATTATAAGTTTTAAAGCCTTCGCTCGATTTTGCATGAATTTTTTTGTCGAAATTTGCTACTTCCGGAAACGAAATGCATGTGGACGTTGCTTGACAAAAAAACCCAAGAAAATGTTCCAACTAAGTGACGTACTTTTGCCTGTCAACAGTGATACTAAGTGTTTATTAAAACTGCATTCAGACAGATAAAATTTGTATTGAGTAGTTGCTGTATTACCTTTTATATATAAACTAATCAAAGTTGAAGAAATTAAATAACACTTGTGATAGATTTTAAGGAACAAATTGTACCAGAGAAACTGACAAACTGCTGACACACACTCTAGCAGAACGTAACAAAATGCTATTTTCAAAAGCCGCTGCACCTTCATCATTAATGTTCCTGTATTTGATTCTCTGAGTATGATGTCAGTTAATGCAATCTTCAGCCTCATATAAAGGGTTGACAAGGTTAGGAAGTAAATTGGCTTAAAAATACAAGTTTGTTGGAAAAATTAAATTTTATTGATACCAATGTAAGATAGAAATATGGAAATTAATAATGGAATATGATGTCGGGCATATGTCTACCGTTAGAATGTTGGCATACGTCCGCTCTTTTCACAAAATTTTTAACCACATATTACAACAAAGCTTCACTCATATCGTCAATGCACCAGCGAAATTCATCTTTCATAGCATCAGTTGTTTCTGGTTTGTTCACGTAATTATAATCACAATTAAAATTCTTTTTTCAAAAATGTATTATTCCATTGTTAAAATTTTCCAACTTTTTACTAAATAAATGTCAAAGAAAAACAGCTCAATTCTTAAAATTTCATCATTTGACAGCCAATTTACTTCCTCACCTCAAATTTGCCCACCCTTTACAAGTTTTTACAACTGCAAATATATTAGGTGAATTGTTTTGATTCATCGCATTACAATTTGTTGAAAGATTTTGTGTAATGAAAACTTAAAAAAAAAATTTACCATCTGTGAACTTTAATAGTCTTACCATTGTTATTTGTTCTTTACTAATTATGCATGTGTCTTATTTTTTATTTTATTATTTGCTTAGTTTTGTTTTACTTAATTCAAACTTTTTTGGTTTGTTATATATAAGTATAATTTTTACATTTTTCGTATTTTTTTTTTACCTTAATATTTTCGCACAATAATTAATTAATTAATACGTCGTGAAATACATATTCACTATATTATTATAACTTGAACTTTGTTAGTTTTAATATTTGAGTTCGTAGTTTTCAAACTCTGTTTAATATTATGGTTGTAATCTTATGTTCACTGAATACATTCAAATGGCTAAAAACAAAAGCTGGCAACACTAATGATATATCTTAATATAATCACATACCGCCAACTTCTCTTGGCGTAAAATATGTTGAAGTACAAAAATAAATATAATAAATCAATAAATATTTATTTCTGCCATCGTGCAAAATTTTATTTTAATCTTATTCTCATTTGAATAGCATTTTTAAATTACAGATAAGAACGACAATTTCACATTGAAACTGTACCGTGTTACCATGCCACCGTATTACCATTTGAATGTAAAATTACGAGTACCGTTGTTAGATGCAGCGTTGTCAGCTTTGAAATTTCAAAACGCATCAAAATATAGGAAAAACGCGCCATTTAAAAAACGCACCAAGTTTAGAATTTTATTAATTTAAAACTATTTTATTTATTCATAAAAAAATAAAACGAATTTGAAATCCATTTTAGGAAAATTTTTTATGAAAAATTTTAAATAAAATAAATTTCAAATTCATTTTAAATTTACTGAATATGGGGGAATATGTTTATTGAAATAATCTTGCATAAAAAGTATAATAATTTTTTATTAAAAATATAAAAATAAAATAGGCTTTTTTAGTTCAAAGTTTTTAAGAAAAAAAATTTTACGCCCTAATGCAAAAAAATTAAAGTGTGCTTAAAGTGTACGTTAAGAAAAAATTTCCATACAAAAACCGGTTTAACGTACACTTGAAGTATACGTTAATTTTTTTATATTTAAAAAAGCAAACTTATTCATTTTAAGGATTCAAAATTAATAATAGTTCAGTATTTGCCGTGAACTATTATAATAATATAATAATTATAATATATAATAATATATGTATAATATAATAATTATCAATTAATATGAAAATCTAAAGGGAACAGCAAATTTATTACAATGAAATGTTTCTTTTTTTTCATAACACAAATTATCTACAACAACAACACCGTTTTACTTTGTGCATTTAAGCGTCATTACTTGATCTTATTGTGGTCTGTAAAATTTATTGTAAAAATTTTGCACTCTTGAATGAAATAGTATTGCAACAGGAGTATTTTATTGTGCACAAATTTTTTCCTCGCAATGAAAAAAATAAACTTGTGCTGAATTTGATTTGGTTCTACCAGAAATTAAAAAACGCACCAAATAAAGCTTAAATTAGACGTGATATAGCCATAATGCCATACCCAAACCAAAATTCAATTGGTTTCTATGGTGAGAGTTATGGCGTTATGGCGAGTCATCTATAATCAAACACAGCGTTGCCCATTAGTTTGGTTTGAACGGCTGTATTCTTTGGCTTTTCACAAACACACAAAAATTTTGAGAGAGCACCAAAAATGGTGCGAAAATAAACCGAGTTGACAACGCTGGTTATATGTCCTTTTAAAATCATAATCATATGAAAGTAAGACACAGTATTAAATTTTAATGGGCATGGCGCTACCTATTTTTTTTAAAGTGGGATTGGCGTTAATAAACTTTCCGAAGAAACAATTTTAACATCCAAAAAAATTGCAAAATTCTCAGGCAAAAAATATAAAAATACAAGCAATTTTAAACCACTTGTTTTTTCTTCTTCTTCTAAATTAAAATAAAAGAAATATGAAAACATTAACTCTGATCAGCTGATTTTAATATATTGCGTAGAGAAATGATTTACAAGTGAAAAACTTGAACATAATAAAAAGAAAGTAGTTGTTGATGAATTTAAAGAAATTATGTATACATACATATCTAGAAATATGTGCAAGCTGTCTAAGATGCAAATCAAAAGTGTTTGTACTAAATTTCTATCAAGAAAACTCCTTCGCAAGACATATTCACATACGTAAGGAAGACTTGATTGAAAAATTTATATTTGGAATGTCAAAAAAATATATTCAGCTGAGCTGTTCTTCTTCGTTTTATTTTTAAATTAAAGTTCAATATTTCAAAATTGTGACTTCAAAGTCTTATAGGACACTTACAGCTGCACAAAATCCAGCAGATTTTAAATAAAATCTTTATGAAAATCTAAACCATTTACGCCAAGCTTTTTCTTGTTTTTTTTCTAAAACTACAGCCAAACAACTGCAATGTAGCCAATTCACCAAAGAAATCTTTTTTTTTTGCATCACTATTCCATTAAATTTTAAGTAGAAATCGAGTGGCGAGGCAGGTTTTGTTTTGTATGGGAACTCTACCAGTTTCAAGTTTATTTATTTGCTTCGATAAAATTAAAGTTACTGCTCAAATAAAATAGACGTTATTTCTATAATTTTGAGCCTTAAAATTATTTATTTTTTTCAAAAAACTTTAAATATCTGAAAGAAAAATCTGAAAGATTTTTTTTTAATAGCGCGTTATGGCTGAAAATAAATTAAAAATCAACAACAAATTCAAAATCTATATTATGTTAAAGTGCAAAAATTTTATATTTGCATTTTTTTTGCATGTTTTAAAGTCCATTTAACACCAGCCGTTTAAAATAATTTATTTGCAAAAGCTTCAACAGTCAAAGTTCAATTCAATTTCTACTCTGGAAAAAAATTAATTTTTTTTAAAAGTCATTCAGCGTTTATTAACTTGAAAAAGAGAATTATAAAAAAAACTAATTTGTTTAAGTGTTTTTTTGGAAAATTACTTTGAATATTGCACACAAAACTCCACCAATACGAGTGCGTGTGTCTGTTGCTTTCGTGAATTTATGTTATTAACTAAAAATAAGTCGTAATTTTTAATACAATCATTGCTTTGCTATTAAAGTTGTCGTTCTTTTCTTTATCTTTTTAAACAGAGTTTTAATAGTTAAAGTACGGCTTCGACTTGGCTGAAATATTCTGCTGCTTGTTGGCTGTTTGATCTTCGATTTAACAACTTTATCTAGAGTAATATTATGTGAGACTGGTTTACTAACCTGTCACACTTTAACACTCAACAGAATACCTTTTACCAAACAATAAAAATAAATAGAAAAAAATACAAACAAGTGCAGAAAAGCATTAGAGCCAAAGCCGACTTCGAAGGCAAACATAAATAAATTTTATACAAAAAGCAAAAAAGCAATAAGAATTAGCTCAACAATCAAATGAAAATAATTTTAATTGCAATTGCTATTGCAATTGAGAAGAAGACGGAAAAAAATTATTTAAAAATAAAGTCCAAAGAAGACAATTTTCTTCAGCATAGTACAAAAATTTCCAAGATTTTCTCACACATTAAACAAAAGTACGAGTTTGCAATAATGTTATTCTTTGACACTTGGATTTGTCTGTTTTAATGTTTATAAAACTTTTGTGTTTTTTTTTTGGTTTCTGTTTATTTTTTGCTCTAAATGTTAAAATATTTTATTCATATTAAGGCCAACATTTAAAATACACTTGACATGTGAGTTTAAACCGAAATAACTACAAAATATTTCTTAAATTACAAAACATTATTTTCTTACTGTATTGTTGTGCGTTCACTTAACACTTCGTAATAAAATGTTAACGCCCAATGAATCGTAAGTGTCATTACGAATTAATGTTTAAAAATACTCGCAGAATTTTTTAAATTATTTAAAAAAAATATCAGTAATTTAAAGAATTTTAAAGTCTTATTTTATATTGAAACAAAAATATTAGAGCGCTGTTAAGCAGTTAAACAATCGTTTTGTTAATTCTTTAGATCAGAACACGTGGAAGTATTTTATATTTTTTTTATTATAAGAAAAAACATGTTTACTTAAACACGGTAACTATGTGTTTCTTTAAGAAATAAAAAGAAAGTACAGTTCTTCATATACATTTTCTATTTTAGACGATCGTTTCTAAATTGCGATTTACCCGATTAATATTTGTTTGATTATTTTTTTAAATTAATTATTTTTATTTTTTTTTGCAGATTTCAAAACTCAAGAATATTGAGCTGATAAATAATACAAAAAATGTCACAACGAATCTACAAAAATCAACCAAAATACTCAGTAATCATCACAATAATGAAAAAGAAACTAAAACTGTTGAAAATGACAATGCGAATACCATAACAATCATACACAAAAATGTAAAGGCCTTAGAAATACCAGCAGATTTTCATGCCAATGACAAAGATAATGGCCACGATTGCTGTCCAAAGCGTTTGCTATTCACAACGGCCACACAAACAACAGAGACAGACACAGGCACAGACCCCACCACCACCACCACTACCACATTCTTAAAAAATTCTTCCATAATCATGACAGCAACGGCAGCAACACAAACACTAGACTTATCGGCAGCATCATTTATGGCAACGTCAATAGCATGCGATGCAACAGATCATTTTGATGAACAGCACATTACACAAGAATTAACACAGCATTTAGAAAATAAAGCCATACAAGATGCTAAAGAAAATCATCATTGTCATCGTCGCCATCATCATCATCACAACCACCTCCATCACAACAATCATTCGGACTCCGATTCAGCTTTATCCTCCGCACCAACCAGCATCAGTCCCCAACCACCGGCAAATGGCGAAGAGCCAACGGATTTGTGGCAAACCGTAAGTTTATGTTTGTTATATTTTTTCTCTTTTAGAAGTAAACAAAAGACTTAAGACAGCAACTTGTTTTATTCTCCATTTTTTCTTTGAGAACATCAGTTTGTTGCTTAAGTCTTATGTTTTTTCTTCGATTTTTAAAGAAATTGTTTTTAAAGACTACAAGCAAAATATTTTTAATGTGATTTAAAATAAAAAAATATTAAAAAAAATAAATTAAAAAATATTTCTACAGTCAACATTTTTAAGTGAAGAAAACCCAAAAATCAATTAAAATCTTTATTGCATCAATTAAACACAAAATCAACAACAAATTTAATTGCCTCAATTCGACTATTTAATTCATTCATTATTTTTTGAAAAAGGCCAAAATAAATTAAGAATTTAAAACTTTAAATAACAAAATTTTTAAAAATTTTGAATGTGCGTGAAGATAAATTTCAAAATTTATAACCCCAGACACAAACCGTCAGGGCTCTGTTAACAAAAAAAAACAGAGCTCTGTTAACTAATAATAATTGGATTTTTCCCACAAAATGGACTTGAGAGAGAATTCTCTATGCCTCCTTTATATAGATATAACATTACATACTTCCAACAACACAAAAAATCTTCACCCACAGTCATAATATGGTTTTTAGTAATTTTTTTTTCAAAAACAGTAGGAGATGGGGTAAAAAAGAATATTGGAGCAGACTCCTTTACGCCTCTAGATCAATGTCCAATAGTCAAAAGTCATAACAGCCTGTTTTTGTAAAAATTACAACACAATTTAAAAAAAAAAAAAAATATTTAAATTTGAAAAATAATTTTGGTTAAGGTTATAAATTTTTAAAATTTATCTTCTTGCACATACATTTTGACTAAATAGTCAAAAATTTAATATTTAATTGGTTTAAACAAACTTTTTAATCATTTAAATTTCGAAATAAAATTTTATTTGCCTAAATTAAATTTTGAAATCAGTGAAAAGTGAAATCAAATTTTTAATGAAGTAAATTTTGAAACATAAATTTAGTTGACTGAACTAATTTTTGAAATAAAAGCTTAATTCTTAAACAAAAGTTTAATTGAAATAAGAATTAAACCCACTCAATTACATTTTTAATCAATAAAATTTTTAAATAAAATTTTAATTGACCCGATTTGATTTTTAAACAAAATGGTTACTGACTCTATTTAATTTTTGATTGTTTAAAAATTTCAAGCAAAAGTTTAATTGATCAAAAAGCAAACTATTAATGAATTTAATTATTTTTTTAAATAAAAGTTTAATTGGCTCCATTACATATTTAACAAAAGTTTAAATGGCTTAAATAAATTTTTAAACAAAAGTTGAACTAACTCGATGAAAGTTTTTATATTGATCAATAAAAAAAGTTTGCAATTTTAAACAAGAGTTTATATGAATTGATTTAATTTTTTTATTAAAGTTTTAATCGATAAAATTTTCCAGCAAGAGTTTTATTGGCTCAGTTAAAGTTTTAATAGATTGTTTGTATTTTTTTCAGTTAAAGGTGGTAATTGGTGAAAAAATCTTCTGTGTATGGTTCATTGAACGATTTCAATATTTCTAAAATTTTTTGTAAAATATGTCTTTGTAATGAATTTGTGACATCTAATGTCAAATTGATATCATAAGATAATAATACTATTGAAATGTTATTCGAGCAGGCGCTCTGACAAATACTGTAATGCCTGTTTAAAATCCCAAATAGGAATCTCCCATGAGTTTTAAATTAATATAATGGGCCTTGTCACAAGTGTCTCATTATGACGTCGACTACCACGATTTTGTATTAGACTAAAGAATATAGCAACATTTTTTCTTTAATCTAGTATGAAATCTTTATAGTCGTTTTCGAAATATGACACTTGGCTTAAGAACTGTCAATTGAGGATAGAAATTTTTTTAAAGCACTAAAGATCAATTTCACCAAATCTATTTAAATATCACTTCATATTTAAATGTCGATTTTCATTAATTTTTGTATGGAAAAATTTATTTAAAATAATGTATTGATATTTAAATAAGTTGGTGAAATTGGCCCTGAGGAAGAAGGAACTTTTTTGAGAAATCTCTTAATCACTAGAAATTAAATTTTTATAAAATTATTTTTGTAACTCATCTTTAATTTTTTAGACCGCTATATTTGCTTCAGCTGGCAGACATATTCGAGGTCAGATTATGTCAAAAATGGTTCCAAGTACAAATAAAATGTTCATTTGATATTTTCACGAAATCAGTCAGGCTTAGAGTTTCAAGTGTAGCTTTAGACTTAGCATTAGATTTCGGGCGAAATTTCAAAGTATTTTTCTTAAAGTTTGTATAAAAATATTTGTAAATTTTTTTAATATTGAAATTTGCAATTTTGGCCTTGAAATCTTCTTGTACTTCAAATAAACAAACAAATTATAAATACAGATTTTTATTTTTTATTAAAATATTTGATTTACGGCTTGTGGACTTCAAAGTCAATATTAAATATTTGATTTCTTACAAAATAAAGCCGCCGACTGAATGGTAATGGGGGGCCTTAACCATAAAAGTAAAGTTTGTTGCCCAAGTCTTTTGTTTTCACTTCATACAAAAAAAAAAATAATTTGAACTTTTTATTTCTTGTTAGTAAGACATTATTAATAAAAAAAATACAGCACCATATTAAAAACAAATAAAAATACTACTCAATTTCACTTTTTGTTTTGCAAATAAATCAATTTTTTTTTCAAAAATATTTACATGAAATTTATTAAAGCCTTTCTGGCAAAAAAATTAAAATAAAAAAGAAATATATGAGTATTAACTAAAGAAAATTGTAAAAATACAGATTAGTTTAATGACTTTGCTTTGAGACATTGACAATGCATTTTTGGCTCAATGACACATATTTTTAATAAAATAATAACCAACAAACAGACAAACTTAAATTGAATAAAAAGAAACGAAATGAAATGAAATGAAAACCGGCAGACATGCGATTTATATCCAATTGTTAACTAGCAAAAATATAAATAAAACTTAAAGAAAAATCTCACGACTATTTCAGGGCCGCTTGCAATAAGAGTACACAAAGTCTATTGCATTTAAGCTTACGTAGATATGTATGTCTGTTCATATGCATGGATTTTATTATTTAGTTAAGCAAGTAGCCAGACTTCTGCAAGCCAAGACTCCTGCCGTAGAGGTCTGGTGTGCTGTGACAAAGCCAGTAGCAAGCAGCATAAATATATTGGCTCTAAGGTATTTGCCTTTATGATGATTGCCCCAAAACAATAACAAAAGTGCATACAATAACATTAATATTAAAGATATTCGCACGTAAGCGATAAAAGTTGAAAACCTTAAGGCGTAACTTAGTTGCCACTGGCAAGTTGTTTTCTAGTCTACAAACAGACATACATACTTACATATATAAACGTCTTGTTGCTGGCGTTTCTCCCGTTCTTGTGTGCCTTAAAGCATCCTTTTTTTCTCGAAGGTTTTGCCGACAAAGGTCTGGTGTATTATAATAACATTTTAGCCTTTAAAAAATGTAAAGTTTTTAGTAGTTTTGTAATGAAAATGCTGGTTTCACACTCTTCTCATCATTATAACGTCCAGTTTTATTAGCGTTTGTAAAAGAAAAATGTCAGAAGTTGTAATAAATAAATGAGTTTTTTTACATGCCAACATTTAACAGCTACCACATAGTTAGTGCAACAAAAGTCATCTTAACAAGCAACACTTATTGCCTGTCTTAACACTCAAACAAACACCTTAAAGAAATTTATTTTTTTTCCTTATTTGTTGCAGATGCGCAGTTACAGTCATGATATAGAAAAGTTACAAAAGGAAGTTGATTTGCTGCAAAAGCAAAATGCAGAACTCAGACAAGAGTTAAATTTAGCCAAGGATCAAATCATAGAATTGGAAACGAGTGCCGTGGAAGTAAGTTATGTCAAACAAAAGACTCCATCCAGCAGCAAATTCTTATTTAAATTTTTTTTTTCATTATTTGTTTTTTTTCTCTTTCTTAGAGTACAAACAACTTAAAGGCACCACAGCTTATGGAGCGCATTAAATATTTGGAGGAGCAGGAGCATCAATTGCAAGCCGAGGCCAATGATTTGCGTGAACAAAATGAATTATTAGAATTTCGAATACTTGAGTTGGAGGAGACAAATGATAAGGTAAGTAGTGTTCACAGCAGGAACTGAAAATAATTAAAATAAATTTACCTACATACATTCGTTACAAATGCTTTAAATTTTGTGTAATTTACTATTTAAATTAAAATTACATACATTTGCTTTTATCTTTCGTTATGGAGCTGCATAAAAAATACAACTTGAAAGTTAAGGTTAGATTTTGTAAATAGTACAAACGATTTTTTCGTTTTGAAATTTGTATGGAAATAAATATTTTTGAAACGAAGTTTCGTTTGGAAACCAAATATTCTACAAAACCTGCCTACAAGTTTTGTGAACATTTTTAAGGCAGAAATTACATCAAATACAAAGAATTTTAATTATTCCAACAAGCTCTAGCAGAAAGAAACAAAACACAGTGGTATGGCTTCATGACATTTGTCATATTGATTAGAAATGTATCAGGAATTTTTGTTTATTTTACAGGTTAAGCAGCATCTATATGCATTTCATTGCTGGTTGAAGTCCACTGATTAGTCTATAAAAATGAACGAAATGCTTAAGACGGTGCTTAAGCAACAAAACAAATAAAAATTCTTGATTAGAAAACAATTGCACATAAACATAATTTTATTTTGGTTAATGACTGAAACATAAAACTCAAAAAGGTTGAATACATATTTTAAAAATTCGCACTGTAAACCAGTGTAAGATGTTTGATGTTTCGGTCCAATACGGCAACTCTGATTTTAATACCAAAATTATGTTGTACAAAACGAAGTCTCTTATTTGTATAACCCTAAAAGTATGCACGCGACTTTGAACAATTTGTCCCAGTTAACAAAAATGCTGCTTGCTAGCTGTTGTTAACAGAAATTTATAAACACTCTGTAGTTGTAACAGTACACTGTTATTTTATAAATACCGTGAAATGTAAAGCAATAATTTCTTTTAGAGCTTACAGAGAATTAATAATACAAAAATGTGGATTAAAGTGTACAAAATTACATATTTTATGTTAATAATTTTATATAAAATTATTTTGCAGTTTTGATCAGAAATAATTTCTTATTCGGGCTTAAGTTCAGTAATTTCAATTCTTATTGAATGAAATATTTTATTTAATTAATGTGAGTTTCTAAAAAAGAGAAGAAAAATTAAACTAGACTTTATAGCTGGGGAAAATACCGATATTTTTCTGTGCAACTACGCTCCTCTTCAGCACCCTAGTCTATTTACTTGGGTAGAGATTGTTATTAACATCAGCTATTTAATGTAAATTTTTATGAAACGGAATATGAGAAATGATTGTTGTGTATACAATTGATTTACCTTTGGTAAACACATTTATAAGTATCACTGTTCGTTTTCCGTTTTTCCATTATTTTATTTATCTATTTAGGTTGGCACGAAGTTAGATTACTCTTCCTTAACATTTTTAACTACAATTCAATCAAATCTAGAATTTAATTTAACTTTAATTAATTTTTTTAATTTTTACTTTAATAGCTTGTTTTTCGAAAATGAATAAGTGTTTAAAATAACGAACAAAATTATGTTTACGTTTTCAAAACATTTATTTATTTTCATTTGAGTGACAACAAAAGAGCTTTCAGTTTTCTACACTCATGAAATTTTTTATGTAAAATTAATTAAAATTTGGTCTACATATTTTTTATTTGACTTTATCGAAAATTCTATTTAATTTTTAATGTTGAAATGATAACTGGCTTAAAACTCTAAGAAACAATTATATGTTCTTTTATTTTTTACTTTAACTTGCAAAAATAATTAAATTAACGGGAAAATGTGAAATGTGTGCTTTTTAGGGTTCCGTACACCAAAGGCGAAAAAAGGAACCCTATTGTTTTCGCTACGCTGTCCGTCTGTCCGTCACATGGTATTTTCTCAGGAACCGTAAGAGCTGTGGCCACTACAACAACAAATACATGAGAATTAAAAATTAAAGGATGCTCCCAAACGAGCGGCGAAAAATGTTAAAATCCCATGTAATATACATACAAATGTATCTACATATGTATATTGACACTTAAAATTTGTAAAATTAGTGTATTTTTATATAGACTACAACAGTAAACATTAAAATATTAAAAAATTTAAATTAAAGGGTGGTTCATCAGTTAATTTTGACTATGTAATTTTGACAAATTGCTATATCTTGGAGACCGTAAGAGGTAAACTCTTGAAATTTTCAAAAATGGTTAAACTAAAAAATCCGAAAATTATATAATCGCCAAACCGAAAAAAATCGCCAAAACCTGAAAAAATCGCCACAAATTTAAAAAAAATCGCCAAATCGAAAAAAATTGACAAAATTAAAATAAAAATTCTAGCACTAAAATAAATCGCCAAATTCGAAAAAATCGTTTAAATGAAAAAAATCGCCAAAAGGAGAAAAACGCCAAAAATCGAAAAAAAGTCGCCAAAACGCGAAAAATGCGGCAAAACCAAAATAATTGTTTATGTGAAAAAAAAAATCGTGAAAATTAAAAAAAATCG
Organism: Tachina fera; assembly: GCA_905220375.1. Lineage (NCBI taxonomy): Eukaryota > Metazoa > Arthropoda > Insecta > Diptera > Tachinidae > Tachina > Tachina fera. Next base: position 188,434,980 of record LR999963.1, read on the forward strand.
CCAAATTTAAAAAAAAAATCGCCAAAACAAAAAAAAAATCACCTATATGAAAAAACGCCGAAATTAAAAAAATCGCCAAAATAAAAAAATCGCCAAAATAAAAAAAACCCCAAAGTAATAAAAATCGCCAAAAATAAAAAAAACTTAAAAACCCAAAAAAAAAAATCGCCGAAACGTAAAAAAAGGTGCCAAAACTCAGAAAGCGCCAATAAATTCAAAAAACCCCAAACTAAACAAATAACGCTTAAAACCGAAAAAACCCAAAAATGAAAAAAATGCCAAAACTATAGTTTATATTGGCTAAAGTTCATATTGAAATACATATCTCGTGTCCGTACGGAACCCTTCTTGCGCGGGTCAAAGTCGCACTTCACTGAATTTATTTATATTATTTTATTATATTTTATTTTAGTTTTTTTTTTATTTTAATTTGTTTTATTTTATTTAATTTTGTATTTTTTTAATTAATTTTATTTTATATTTTAATATTATTTCATTGATTTATTTTTATTTATTTTGTGGCATATTGTATTATTTTACTTAGTTTTATTTTAGTTTTTTATTTAATTTAATTTTAGCTTTCGTTTTTATTTTAACTTATTTGGTTCTATTTTGTTTCATTTTATTTTATTTAATTTTTTTATTTTATTTTATTTTATTTTATTTTATTTTATTTTATTTTATTTTATTTTATTTTATTTTATTTTATATTATTTTATTTTTTTTTATTTTAAATATTTAATTCAATATAATTTTTTTCTTACCCACAATTACAACTCTCATTTTTAAAGGGATTCAGAAACTATATAATTTTGTTTTTTTGCGAATAAAAGTGAGAGCTAAAATAAGAAATATTACATCAATAAAAGTATATTTTACATAAAATTTTAATATTTTTATTGAATTAATAGACTTTCTCATGAATTTAATTTATTATTTATGTGTATAAGGTCCATAAGCAAAAAAACCCCGCATGTGGAACTTTTCCTTTGTCTTTTTATTTTTGCCCAGAGCTCTTTTCTATATTTTAAATGCCATAATTTTTATAAAATTATCAATCAATTTGGCTCATATGAATATTCAAGCACATTTTTTTTATTTAAATTAATATTGTGATTATCTTCATATCATAAGCATTATTTTGTATATCATAATCATTTTGCTAAAGTCACGTTTTTAAGCAAATAAAGATTTGCATGAAGAATAAAAAGTGTAAAAGGAAGAGAAAAAAACAATAAAATAAAAAAATTCAACTATAAAAATAATAAAATAAAAAATAATCAGGTTTCGTTGGCATAAAACGTGACCAAAATAGTTTACTTTTAACCCAAACTAAAGGAAATGAAAAAAAAAATACAAAAAAGGTCGCAGGTCAAATAGCAATTTAAGACAATTTATAAATTTATGATGTTTATTTCTTAATTTAAGGAAAACATTTGAAGGTATTTAAGAGATTAAATTAAATGAGTTCACAGGCTGTGTGCAGAAATAAGCAAATTCTAGAGAATGTCAGGAGGAAAAGAAGGGCGTGCTTATTTATTTATTAAACCAAGTACGCTGTCTGATCTGCAGTGTTCTTATAATATTTTTTGAATTGCTAGCTCACTAACATAAATAATAGTAGTTTTTTTTAATAAACTGCCTGACAGCAAAAAGAAACCATTTAATTTTCTTATATTTTTTTTGAGCAGCCGTGGCAGCAGAACATAAATCTAATATAATATGTCAATGAAGACAAGTTGCTACAGTTGTTGGTAACAAAAAAAAATCATAAGACATACAAACATTTATATTTGTGTATATCTTTCTATATATATCTTTAAAATTTTTTTTAATTTTCCATGACTCAATATGAAATGCGGGACTTACATTTGTTCATTCATACATTTTTGGTTATTTGACGCCGCCGCTCATGGCATTTTTAACACTCGTGTACGTATCTGAATGTGTTCAAATATAAAACATTTGCTTTGCAGTTCAATAACTTTTTAAAGTGATTTACATGCACTGTTTGTTAATTATTATTATTATTTCTTCGCACTTTTTTAATGCCAATTGTTCAAACTGGCAAAATAAAAAAACAGACGGACAGATGGTTGAAAAATATAAAATAAAATTTAAAAATGTCCGATTTTTAAATCTTTGTTGTTTGTTTTTTTATATTTGATATCATTGTTAAATTGTGGAAAAAAGATCAAACCTTAATTTTTTTTTGGGATTAATTTATGTTTATTTGATTTTGGTGTCCACAACTCAAGATGTTTTTGAACAAAATCACAGAAATTCGAGTAAACTGCTACTGTCTGCCTGAAATGAAAAAATTAATAAAAAATTTAATAAATATGATGACACCATAGAGAAATAAGCAATTATGCTGGTACCCAAATGTGTATTTATTTTTTTCGTTGCCATCAATGAATGAATTTATTGAACCCCGCGGTTCTTAAAACTTTAAAACTAAATAATGCACGTGTTAAATGTTTAACTAGATAAAATTTAAAAATCAATATGCTTATGAGTCATTAAAAAATATCAAAAGCATTGTAACATTGTAAGACCATTTTGGCGCGCAATTGTTTTAAAATACTCGTATCTAAATATACAAATAAATAAAGAATATTTGTGCAAAATATAAAAAAAAAATCTAACAATGACTTTTAAAGGCAGGGTTTCGTTATTTAACATACAGAGAGTATATTACATGTGAGCTGGTTTGCAGGCTTATACTTTAAAAGGTATTAAAAGACATTTTTTTTAACAAAAAAAAAATATATAAAATATTTAATGGTCAAACAAGGTAAAATCAAGGTTTAACACATTAGTAAATGTTTTTGTTTTTTGTAATTTTTAAACTAATTTCATTACAAATGGCTTATAAGCCCTTTTAGTCTCTAGCACTTTTAGTATTTCTTGAAAACTTATGAATAGCATATGCATATGTAAGTGGCTAAACTGTGTTTATATTTAAAAAACAAAGTTGTTTGTTGTTATATTTTTCTATTTCAAATGACCATTTATGTGGAACAAATGCCTTTGTATGAGTTAAAATGCTTAAAATTGTGGGAAGTTTTTTTTTTTTTAAACAAAACAAACTTATTTAGTCGGTCACTCAAAACAAAACAGCAAGACATCAATTTATAAGCATTTTAAATACAAATTTTAATTTGCAAATTAATTCTAAATCTTGTTTGAAATCTTTTAATTTTTTAAATGCAAAATGATGGGAAAACAAATTCGTAATTTTGTTTTGTGCTCTTTTGCAAAAACACAAATATAAGTCTGCTCTCTTTGTGTGACTTTTTGTGTTGCGCTTAGAATCTAATGTAAGTGATGACAATTTTCTAGAGTTAAAAAGTTGGAAATTAATTTGAATTTTGTGAGCAAATATTCTTTGTCGGGTTTACTCGATATTACTGGATGTAGAATTTTAAATAGAAAAGAAGTTTAAAGTTGACTTTGTATTTTATTCGGACAACAGCACTTGCTAAATAGACTATAGCCGATTCCAACATACAAGAGCATCTCTACCTCGTTTATGCAAAAAACAAAATAGGCTACAACTAAAAATAAAAAGGCACACGCATCTCAAACCAATTGATTGTCTCTCATATTTTTAGTCTCAGTATGTTTATATTTAGGATATGGATATATAATCGGACAAAAAAATTATACGCATGATACTCGGGATATTTATTCAATATTCGCCACCGAAGACAATCATTTGTGTATATAAAATGGAATGGGAAATGTGAAGTGCGTGGCTGTTAGAGAACATACTTTATGTACGTGTATAAATAAAATAGCCCTGTATATACTCATGTGTATCTGGCTATTAAGTCAGAGTATTTTTATACTCATGTATATGATTGCAGTTCATACATTCCATAAATTAAGTTGTTGTCCTTTGTACTGGGTAATTTAAAAAATCTGTATAAACATAGTTATTGGATGTTTGTAATTATACGTATTCGGTGTAAAATTAATGCTTGTGTATACGAGCGGAATTTTTATTTTTAGCTTTACGCATTCGAAAAGCACTTATAAAAATACTTTTGTCATTCTGTGACTTGTATGCGTGTTGGACAAACAATCAAGTACACAAATTGTATGGCAGGATGCTCAACCAAAATATCAATAATGTTTGAAAACATGCGCACATCGACTCTATTATTTTTTTTGTAAAACTCGTTCAGTCCAAAGATCAAACCTATTTAAAATACGCACTTATGATCAAAGGTTTTTGTCTACAGTGACCGACTGAACTAGTAAATGAGTTTTACCCAAGGCTAGATTTAACGATTTCGAGGCAAGTTTATTTTTTAGACTTAGGTCAAACAAGTTTGAGCAGTCATTTGGGTATACTTGTAGCGAACTTTTTTAGTTGTCCATTTTGGACAAAAAACTTTGATCAAACCCATTTAAATTATATGGGTTTGATTATTGGTTTGTGTTTGTCTAAAATGAGCTACTGAAAGAATTCGATGCAAGTCTACATTTAAGGCACAAATCTATTCAAATCACATGGGTTTGAAGGAAGCTCATATAGAACTTGTTCACTTATTAAGTTTTGATACAAATCAATGATCACGTCCATTTAAACTATGTGGGTTTGATCATAAGTTTGTGTAAAAAATAATGTATAGAACAAGTTCGATCTAAGTCTTAGACTTTGGTCGAACTCGTTCAAAAGCTAAGTTTTACCACAAACCTGTGATTTAAATGGTCTACTAAGTCTACTTATTAGTCGAGCAAATCGGTTGATCCAAATAGATTTGCATCAAACTCTTTCAATAGCTCATTTTTGACATAAACCAATGATCAAACCCATTTAAATTACATGGGTTTGATCATTGGTTTGTGTCAAAAACGAGCTACTGAAAGAGTTCGATACAAGTCTAGGTCCAACATAAATGTTCAACGACATGCTCCAAGTATCGAACTCATTCGTTCGGTTAATAGTTAATTCAAACTCGTTCATTAGTTTATTTTTGCCATAAACCGATGATCAAACCCATTTAAATTGCATGGCTTTGATCATAGGTTTGTGTCAAAAATGAACTATTAAACGAGTTCAACCCAAGTCTACTTCATTCGGTCATTTGAAACACACATCTATGATCAAACCCATGTAATTTAAATTATACTTGGATCAAACTCTTTCAGTAGCTCGTTTTTGACACATAGCTATGATCATTGGTCTGTATCAAAAACTATCTGCTAAAAGAGTTCAATTCAAGGCTAATTTAAATGTGTTTGATGATATGTTTGTTTCTAAAATAACCGATTGAGCGAGTTCGACCCAAGTTTACTTAAGACTGAATCTCGGTTATCAATCGAAAAAAAGTTATGGAATGATACCTGCACAGAAAAAATTGTGTTTTAACAAACAAGTTTTCCAAACTCCCTGTCCAAGCTCGCAATTTTTGTTTCAGCGTTTTTGTTTTATTATTTTTTTTAGTGATAAGGAGAGGAATATGAAATGTATATATTTATAACTCAACACCTCCCCACATATTCAAGAATTGCTGCAAGAAAAATTGCAAGTCTGAAATGGGATACTGAATTTAAGTATTATTATTTTCTTTATTTGGTTGAAGTCTACTGATGATTTGGTTCAAGCGCCAATGAAATACGTATATACACATGCTAAGCCACCAGAAAATAAATTTCAACTATTATAGATAGTAAATTATTTTAATAAAAGAAAAAAATGTATTTTTCACTCTATTAAACTAATAAGAATTTTGGTTTCTAGTCTTACGAATTCTTTGACAGATCGTTTTTCTGCAAAAATATTATTTAAAATTTTGCGTTTAGTAATTTAATATAAAACAAAGTTTTTTTATGTGTGTGAAAAATTAATCATTTGTGTGAAAAATCTAGATAAAAATAAAGCCCATTTTACTTTGATTCCTTATGGGAAATGGCTTGTAGTTATGGTAAAAGTCTGAATAAAAACCTGTCGTTTCTATGATTTTTTGTTTTTTCAGTTTCTTATATTTTCTGTATAAAATAAGAAATAAGCATTGCACCTGAAATTAAAGGATATTCGTTAATATAAAAAAAATTATTGTTCTCTCTAATGTAAAATAAATTCAACAAAAAATATTAAATCAGAAAACGCTAAATTGGCATTAATGTTGCAAATACAATATTTATATGAATGAATTTTTATTATTCTACTGTTGTTGTTTTTGTTGTTGCTGTTGATGTTGTTGTTTTACCAGTTGTTGTATATTTCGCTATTGTTGTGTATTATCGTCCAACTCTTAAATGTTTTAGTTTAAAAATTTTTATTGTTAAGCATGAACGTGGATTTTTCAAACAGCGCTTGCGTCAAACTAACGGCAACTTAGAGAAAAAGAAACAAAAACCCGAAAAAGTACAAGAAAAAACTGTTAAATTTTAAATTGAAAAAATAGAAAAAAATCAAAGACTAAAAGGCACGAACATAATCAGTTTAACACGTATCAATGCAAATATCACACACACAAATTAGTAATCAAACAAAGTTTAATTTGGCCAAAGATTAAAAATACAACAAAAAGGCAGAAAATATTTAATTTATGTTTAAAATATAATATAAATATAAAATAAAATATTATTTCTTTTTTAAATTAAAATTACAAAAATATGTGATTAATTTTGAAATAAATTAAAAAAGTCTTAACTAATTATTTAAAGACATTTAACGAGAAACCAAAAAATTAAACAAGTTTTAATAAATTAGTGAATTGAATTGAACGGTAAATTTAACAAATTTAAAAAAAAATCAAAGTAATATTTGCTAAGCAAACACCATTAGTTGGAAAGTTGGCTTGCACTCTGCTTCCTATTGCTTTCAAAAATTTTTTGCCAACTTAGAAAAATTTTTGTAAATGTTAAGGAATTGAATTACGTAATTTCTTGGGCTAAAGTTAACAGCAAAACGACAACAACAAATGAAGCACCTGCTTATAAGAATCTGATATCATCTTCGTGTCATCTTTGGAGAAAAATATATATTATAAAATTTCCAAAAAACCAGTGAACACCCACTAGAGATTTATTTTTCCAAATAAAGAATTGAATAACATGAACGAGATGTTGTGCGATGATGATTTTATATGTTTAGTAAGTGTTGAAAAAATCTTAACAATATTTAAATAAATATTTTATATGTATGTGTTATTTTGGAAGAATTATAAATAATGCCTGTTCTCATTGGTAAAGAATTAAAGCTTGAAAATGTTATAATATTATGCTGTGTGAGTTTTCTTTTACACATATTTAATTTATTTCCCAACCTCAAAACACAAAAAGAAAATACTTTTTTCATATAAGTATAGAATATTATTTAAAAGCAGTAAAAAGAGAGTTTGTAATCTTAATATTTATAAAGACATTAATTATGAACAACAAAAAAGAAATATATCACACATTGATGATACACATTATTTTGCATAGTTTTTGCCATATCTTGTACTGATAGAAACGATGGCAAATAAATTGTGTTAAATGCAAAAGAGACTTGATTTTCACCTGTAAATACTTCAATTTAAAAGCATATTTTTTTAATGTCACAGAGAGTAGCATTGTGCTAAACAGCAGAAGTGGTATTTATTGAACAACGGTGATGGCAACGAAAACGTTAATTATAATTATGCGAATTTCATTATGTGAATAAATCAATATCACAATATTTTATTTAATGTATAAATAAAATTTTCTTTGCTCTTGTATATAATATTTAATATAAGGAAACAGTTCATAAGTTTTCAAGATTCAATAAGATAATTCTATTGATGTTACACATATACGTATATATCGTGCCATAAGCGCCAAAAAAGCTTAAGTGACCTAATTTTCAAATTGAGTTTTTTTGTGACTAAAATCGATTATTTGCTATCGTAAATAATCGTTTTTTGTTAAAAAAAATTAGGCCCAAAAATGTGTCCATTAAGCTTTTTTAGTGGTTATGACACGATATATTATTTGAAGATTGGCAACTTGCATTTCGAGAAAAAAGCAACATTAAGGCGAATTTAGAGATCTTGAAAAATTTTAAATAAAAGACAATTCTTTTGTTTTAAAGACAATGCTTTTTAACAATAAATAAAAACCACCCACTTAAAAGTTCAAAGTTGAAATATTGAAGGCAATTTTATACGTCTTAAAGAAAAGAAATCGAAAACAAAAGACTTAAAAAACGAACTTTTAGGTTATTTGCTCGAAAGTTCGTGTCTTAACTCTTTTGATTTTTATGTAAATAGTAAAATTTTAGTGTTCAATTCTGTAATTTGAGACAAAAAATGTTTTCTAAAAGGGATGTAAGACAAATGACTTAAAAAACGAACTTTTAGGTTATATGCCTAAAAGTTCGTGTCTTAACTTTTTTGATTTGATTTAGTAAAATACAACATCAAAAGTGATGGAAAACAAAAGACTTAAAAAACGAACCTTTATGTTATATGCCTAAAAGTTTGTGTCTTAACTCTTTTGTTTCCATCAATTTAAGGTTTGGTGTTTGAAACGGTATAAAATGATTTAAAATTTGCATGTTATTAACAAACATATATAAATGTAGCTTCTTTCGTTTCGAACTTTAGAGATTTGAACATCAAAATTTAACTTGATGAATGAATCAAAATAACCTAAAAGTTCGTTTTCTAAGTCTTTTGCTGTCCATCCCTTTGCTTTAAGATATTTTAAGAAATTTAATACTTGACATATTGTCATAAGTTCATTTTAAATGAAATTTCCTTCAATCCTTCAACTTTGAACTTTCAAGTGGAATAACATATCGATAAATTGTAGTTATTGTTAAAGTTCAAAAAAGCTAAGGCACGAACTTTCATATAAATAACCTAAAAGTTCGTTTTTTCAGTCTTTTGTTTTTCAACCCTTTGCTTTAAGACATTTTAAATTTCCTTCAAATTTGAACTTTTAAATGGAAAAAAACACGCTGATATCAAGCAAAATTAATTTAAAAGAACTGCCTTTCATTTTAAATATTTCAACATTCATAAATCAGTCTGAATGGAGAGTCTCTTTATAACAATTGAAAGTTACAAATCGACCAGTAAAAACATATGTTAAAGAACAACATAATTAGTTAAAGTCAAATACTTGTGCAGAAATGTCTGCAAGGACTGTGGACTAATACTTATCTGAACAAATAAGTTCCATGTTGAAACGTTTGGAATGACATATTTTCTTTGTCCTAAGTGTAGGGCGTCTGTTGTAAGGCCTTCGCGCAACTATGTCATGATCGGCGAATCTTATTAATATAAATTTCTCTCGATTAATATAAATATACATATTTAATATTCATCAACAGCCTTATCTATAAAAATTATTAAGCTTCATAAAGGGGTTTCCAACAACTTTTTATAGAACATTTTTTTTATTAAGCCTTTATAAAGCCTTACTGCCGTATTCAGTAAAAATTATTTTGGTTTACAAAAGGTTTACAGAACAAATTTTATATGTACATTTGTTTCTTAAACCTTTCGTAAACCTAAATTATTTTTTTCTGAATAAGGCCTTTAATAATTTTTATAAATGAGGCCATTAATATTAATTGACGTTTTTTCTTAAAATTTATTGAATATTTCGAACCTGGACTTAAACCACTTTCATAACTAAGGGCTTGTATTATAAAGACTATTTTTTATAGAGAGTCCTACTCTCATTAAAGTTCGGTATAAAACTTCTTTTATATTTTGTATTTGTCGATAGTACGATCTTATATTTCGTTAATATAGAAATGTCCTAACTCATTATTGTCTTAAAATCGATATTCTTGAATTTTTCGATACATTAGATTCTCTGCTATCGAAATATATAAACAACTTGAATTCATAAAAATAATAAGTTAGGGCCTTTCTATATTAAGGTAACTATTTTTTCTTTTAAGACACCAAACAATTTATTTTATAGATATTTAATGTCAGCTTCTGATTATCATATCTAGCGTTTTGCATTCTTTAATCAACTAAACACTGACTCATTTGTGCAATGCAGTCCAATGATTTTTATACGGATCTAATCATTTCATATCCACACCCAAAATATGACAACATTTTTAGAAACTTGTATAAATTTTATTTAATAACTTTTTTAAATCAATAAAACTTGATAATTATATCAAGACCATTTTGTTAACAAATTAATCAATTATTTATGTGGGTAAAGAAACATAAATATTTCAGGCACCAAATCAGGGTTTTGTGCTCGTCAAGTAGATACAAAAAATTTAGTTTAAATAAAATAAAAAGTTTACTTGATGTTTTTTGTTAAAAAAATCTCTTTTCAATTTGATAATAGTGAATAACTTCATTAGATGTTTTTGTAACCAATCCCCTGTTTGCTGATAAATGACAACAAATAAATTTGCCAAAAGAAACGTCTGCTTTGGTTTTTTGCTGAAAATATCTTTCTTCTCTTAAAACAGACTTGTGTCGAACAGATTTTTTTGAACTAAAATCAGAGGGGTGCAATAACGTCCCTCTAAATTAGACCTAAGTCAAATTCGTTCACTAGTTCATATTTGCACAAACCAATTAAACAACCCATTTAAATTAAATAAGTTTGATCATTGGTTTTCGTCAAATATGAACTAGTAAAAGAGTTCGAACCAAGACTAATCTAAATTAAATCGGATTGAAACAAATTTTTATTCGAACGTGAGGCAACTATCTCACATAGAGCTATTCAACAGGCACAAGCCTAGCCCAAAATATATTAATTTTTAGGTTTGAATACTTAATGCCCGGTTTGATATTAGAACTGGGTCGAAATCGTTCGAACTCTGACTGACTGAACGATTTCGAACGAGTTGGACTTAAATATATTTGATAGACTTGTATCAAACTTATTCAGTAGCTCGTTTTTGACACAAACCAATAATCAAACTCACTTAAATTACATGGGCTTGATTCAAAGTTTGTGTCTAGATTTGTATCAAAATCTTCCTGTAGCTCATTTTTGACACAGACCTCTGATCAAGCCCGTTCAATTTAAATTGGTTGTAATCGAACCAATTTAAATTGGTAAATACAAGTCCTAATATCGAACTCTTTCAGTATATCGTTTGTGTCTAACCAATTTAAATTGGTTCGATTACAACCAATTTAAATTGAACGGGTCTGATCAGAGGTCTGTGTCAAAAACGAGCTACAGGAAGATTTTGATACAAATCTAGACACAAACTTTGAATCAAACCCATGTAACTTAAGTGAGTTTGATTATAGGTTTGTTTCTAAAACGACCGACTGAATGAGTTCGACCCAAGTCTAGTCTAAAACGAGCTACTGAAAGAGTTCCATACAAGTATATTTGATATAATTTGTTTTTATCAAAAGAGCAGGAATTCTAAAAATATTTATCACAATATGTGAATTATTTCTGCTACGATTTTAACAAAACTTCTTAATTGAAGATAATAGGATTGCTAAATATTTAAATAAATGATGAGATCAAAGATGAAAGTACATTAAAGCAAAAAAGTAAAAATTTCTTCAAATATACAAAAGTAATAATGTATTTGTTGTTGCTTAAGCTCTTCTCTGTGCAATTCATTAGCATTTAACCAGCAGCAAAATAAAATTTGTATTCGTGTCCATATTGACTCGTGTTTGCACAAAAATAAAAATATAAGAATTGCTTATAATTATATTTACAAATAAATGAAAGAGTAATCGAAAATTAATTAAATACAAACCATTTCTCAAACAGCTACAGACACATACATCTAAGTAAATATTTACCGCTTATTCATAAGAAATAATTTTGTTTTATAAAGGGTTTATAAAATAAATTAAAAATAAATTAAAAAATTAAATAAATATGGAAATCTGTTTAATAAACCTTTTATAAAACAAAAATATTTTTTTATGAATAAAGCCTTTAGAAAAAGCAAGATTGTAAGTCCGTTTCGTTTGTAGGGTTTGTAAAACGTTAATCCAAGTTTTTCCACAAATATTTTAAAAATCATAAACCTAACACAAATTCATACCATCATGAGTTTGAAAAAAGTTTTCAAATTATAAACATTATTATGCAAATTAATATGAATTTTATTTTATTTTATTTTTTGCTCAATTAAATGATAAATGTACGTTTAAATAATTAAGCAGTCGGTCATAAATCTTGAAAAATAAAGAAACATTAATAAATATTATTGAGTGAATTGCAAAAATAAGCGTCCATTTCGATGTGATTTCATAAATGTTATCGTACGTTAAAAAATTCTTTTTAACAATTAAATTCGGTTTTTGTTTTTGAAATTTTATATAATTTTTTTTTTGTTTAAACAATAATAAAATATTTTAAGCAATTTTGTTTCATTTTTATATTCTCTGTAGTATTCCGAAATTTGTTTTCATTTGTATTATTATTTTTTTCTTACAAGTTAATTAAAAACAAGTATTTTCGTGTTTTATTCTATTCATATGCGAGTACAAAAAATAATTGTTGTATTACTTTTTTTGCATACAGTGACTCACAGTGAAAAGGTGACACTTTTAAAAAAAGTTTTTTTTACTGGGATGACTTTATAAAATGTTTTACGTAAATAAATATATGTTTTGCTATTATGAGCAATAGGAAGATTTTTGAGGCTTTTGGACTCATTATAAATTTTCATCAAAAAAAGTAAAAAAAAATGCAATGTTTATAGACAAACAGTCCACAAAAATCTTTGAAGTGAATTGAGATTAAAGACGTTTGTTTTTTGCCAATCAGAGTTGAAGACAATCAACACACCAGCCGTAAAATAAAAACGTTTTGTATACTCATGATTTGATTAGGCTAAAGTTCGTATCACTTTGTAAGCCAAATTACATGTGATAATGAATAATTAACACCAAAGTTAATTGTAAATATTCCGACAAGCACATAGTAGAACGGAATAACTAGTTGTTTTCGAAGGTCACTACACCTTCATCATCAGCTTTTTTTTGTGTTTGGTCCACTGTGAGTGGTGTCAGTGGATGTAGATTTCTGCTTAATATTCTCAGTCTAGATTGCAAATGGATTATATAGACTGTTTTGATTCATCGTATTAGAATTTGCTGAATGTTTTGTTTGTAATTAAAACTAAATTTTACCATCTTTAAATTTACAGCAGTCTTGCCATTGTCTTTTGTTAATGTTAGTGAATTTCCTTATTTTTGTTCTACTTAAGATAAACTTTTTAATTGAACTACTGCGGACAACGTGTATGTGTAGCCGAAAAAAACAGGACTGTACGCAGAGATCTATGTGATTTACAAGCTTATTTGATCGTCTGCAGGGCATTTTAAGTCTTACCAAACGAAAGCGGTGATTTTTGATTAATCTTGTAGAGTGTTTGTTATGGAGTCATTGATTTCATTTTTGTTATGTATAAATCTAGTTTTGAATTTCGTTATAATATTGTCTCTTATTGGGAACAAAAGGCAAACAGTTTGTTCACGTGAAACTTTGAAACTTTTGAAACTTTTTCTTTGTATAATTTCTTATGAGCAAACTGTTTGCCTGTTTTTTTTGTCGATAAAGGGGATTATAAATTACGAAATATTCAACATGCAGTCCTTACTAAAATTTCTTTCCCAACACTCATTTAAGTAATTTTCTTGGAACGATTCTTACTGTTGAGGAAAGCTTTGGGTCATAAAGTTTATACTTCTCTAAAGCAGCGCTTTAAGCGTAATATTAATTTTTCCTTGTTATCGGATATTAATTTTTTTTGTTCCATTTGATAATGACTGATTCATTTTTGCTGTGAGCCACTGTATACTGTACGTGACATTTTCTAGTACCTGACTTCTTTTTTAACTTTATTTTTTGGCTATCAAACAAAGCTCAATTTGTCTTTGGCTACTAAGATTAATATCTCTATTAGTGCTGAAAAATAAAACAATTTCATCTTGTTTGCTGCTGTAATGAAATTATGTTTAACAGGCTGCCTGTCTACTAACTGTATTCAATCAGTTTGTGAAGTAAGGCTTCTTTAAATATTTTTTATTACGTTTTTTTAGTAAAACTTAAAATTTTATTCCACAACAATTCCAATAACATTGTTCAAATTCAGCTTCAATTCACATATAACATTTTAAATTAAAGGGTATTTCTTAAGCCCAATAGAACTTTAAAATATGAAAAATAACACAAAAACTTTAATTTTAAATAAAAGAACATTTTTATTGGAAGGTATTAACCTTTGAAAATTATTTCTGAGAAATGGCCACCGGCTGTGCGTACGAAGCATTTTATTGAGGTAATATTTTGCGGCACTTTTTCTAGTCACTAATAACACGAACAATTTTGGCATCCAAGGCGTCAATGGTTAAGGAATTATCAGCATAAGCTAGTAACTACGCATGAGACCCCATAAAAAATAACCGAGAGGTGTCAAATCGAACTACTTAGAAGCCAATTGCCACATTTTGAAATCAATCACCAAAATTTTGATTTCAATAAGTTTAAAGTTGTATTTGCCGTATGGCACATAGCGTCATTCACGTTGAAAGCACATGTTGCCCGTATCAATGTCATCAATATTTCAAACAAAAAAATTATTGGCCATGGTGCGGTAACGATATCTATAAACTCTAGTGATGCCACCAGCGTGAAAACTGCGCCAAACGTAGCAATTTTGTGGATGTAATGGAGTTTGTAGGGTCCGTTGTGGATTGTTTCGACTCCACATGCCGCAATTTTGTCTATTACTAAAGCCGTTGAGCAAAAAAAAAAACAAATTTGCCATGAAGCAACCCTAATCCTTATAGAAAATCTCCCAATAAATTATTGAGAGTTACAATACTACAAAATACAGTAGATCAACTTAATAACTTAGACCCCTTTCAGATACGCAAAGCTTACTTTGCATTCAGCTGGATGAGAGACGGGAGAAAGGAATACTCTCTCCTCCTGTCTTTCTCCCATCAGAATTAAGACTTCGCAAAGCAGACTTTACGTATCCAAAAGGGCTGTTAAAAAAACAAAAAATATCATTCAGCATGTTTAAAGGCGAGTCCATGTCAGCTGGTCTTATTAGCCCAGGTGAATATGAGTATTTCTTAGATGTCAACACACATTTTTCAAAATTTTTTTTTGACATCCCAAATATGAATTTTTCAAAGCGAATTATATCGAGTCTGCCTGATATGAATTTGCTTTGGGATGTTATTAAACATATTTATTTTATATTTTTTTTATTCAGGTAGATTTTATAAAAATTATTTGTTATAAATTTATATTAAAAATAATAATTTACAAAAACTATCTTTTAAAAAGTAGGCAAGCAAAAAATATACTTTGCACTAGTTTTTTAAAAGAAGTTACAAATCATTGTCTTAATTTAGAAAGGCCCTAACTCGTTATTTTTTTTAAATCGAGTTTTAGGTATATTTCGATAGAAGAACATCTAATGTATCGAAAAATGCAAACATCTCGATTTTAAAACAATAATGAGTTAATGAGTCTTTTTATATTAAGGTAACGATATGTATTAGAGGTGAGCAATCCCGTGAATTTTTTGAACAATGTTGCTCCTAGTGAACATGATTTATAAATCATTGTTATTTTAAACTTCAAGCATGATCACGTTTTAGCAGTAGTTTGTTTGTAACAGTTATGTTATTTTCTCCACTCGGAGACCCAATTAGGTGTATTGTGATTGTTTTGAGAAATGCTAATAAGAAGACTAGCAGTGAAATTAAACAGTGACCGTTATCACGTTATAACACATTTCAGAATTTCTGCTTTAAAAGTATGTATGTATTATTATTAGTATTATTATTTTGATAAATACTAATATGTTACTGTTCAACTTTCGTTGATCAACTCTTAATTCAGCTGTAAAAAAGGCAGAAATGGAAATACAAAATTTTTTTTTTTTGAGTTGTAGCGTCTGAACCAGGACTGGGAAGAGAAACAAAAACAAACTTAACAATTAATCCTTTTCATATACTAAATATTGTTGTAAAAGATGTAGACAAAATAAAACTGCAATTTGACACGATTTTACGATTTGTTTTTGACAAAAGCTGAAGGTATAATAAATATTTAGTGTGTTAGTTTTGTTTGCTATTAAGTGGACATATAGTAGCATTCACTGTTTGTATTTGTTACTTGATAAATTCAGTAGCAATAGTGGGTGAATATCTAGTAACTTTTTAATCACTGCGAGTGTAGAGCTGGCGAACAGAACTAGACATGTCCTCAGTACATGATTTTTTTTAATTTTTTCCGGATTCTCTAAGTAAACATCTATGATGTCACGAAAAATTTTTATTCAAAACCAGTTCGATCCTACCTTAAAAAATATAAAGAAAACTATCAAGTTATTTGCCTCTCCTGTAAAAAACAGTTAACGGGACTAGTCTGGTTTTGTTCGCCAGCTCTACATTATGGAAATATCGTTCATCTCTAGTATGACTTGCTAGAGTCTTAAAAATTAAATTGATGATATTATTTTAAAGTTTAATTAAAATGATTTACTCGTACTTTACATATTTAGTAACCTGCTTTAATTGTTAGTTTTTTTTTGTAGATTTTTTAACTTTTCGTAAAAATTTATCACGAAAAAAAAATTGTGTCTAACAAAAAAGAGACCTTAAAAACCATTGAAGTTGAAAATAATAAAGTAAAATTCATATAGTTTATTTCTCATTTATATTTATTGTTGCTAAAATAAAATTTAATGCAACGATCGCCTCAAAAGTTTATACAAAACACCACCAAAGCGTTGTAACAATTTAAAGAAGAAATAGTTGGAAAAATAAAAAAACTAACCAAGCGTGTACACACACACACACACACACACATACTCACACACTCTGCTGCATATTTATTTATACATATATTTAACTGAAATAATAACTGCTCCTATATAACTCCTAAAAATCATTTAGACACTTACATGTGTATCTTACAGATACTAATACGAGTAACGTTTTTAATTGGCCATAATTTATTTGGAAAGTTTTACTTTTTCGCTTTTAGTGATTTTTAGACATTAATTTGTTATTTAAACAAAAAAAAATCCAAGTTTTTAATTTGCGATTAGAAATAATTTCCAAGAGGGAAAAAAATTATTTGCCAACCACATTCATTAACTGCAATAGTTTCCATTTAGCATGACATAATTGCAACTCCCTAAACAATTAATTATCACCTTGTTGAAGAAGTTTTTAAATATCCCACAATTTTCTTGTATTCCCACTTGCATCTTTAGTTAGTTTGTTTTTAGCAAAAAAAAAAAAAAAAAAATTTGAAAAAAATATTTCAATTATGTTAATAATAATAATAATTGTAAATGCAATTATGTTGTTAACAGTAACATTAAAGAACAAATAAAGAATAGAAAAAAGTGAATGCTTTTAATTTAATTCTTAAATTGAAAGCAGAATACATAAGTTTAACTTTAAATTTATAAACCGTTAAAGGAAATTCTTGATGTACGAACAAAAACACTAGAAGACGTTCTACGAGTAACATACAACTACTTTACACATATTTCAACTCATTATGACAATAGTACTGTGGGCCACGAGTGTAAAAAAAGGAACAATTTTGTGTTTGTTGGTTTGTTTTTTTTAAGTTATTTACGACCATTCACGACTCGATCTTCTGTTAAACTTAAACTTTATTCAATTTCTTATTTATACCTAATCATCTGTTCTTTTGAAAACACTAAAAAAGTAGGTTGATCCGAAAGATTATGGCGATTCATAATTACAATACTCTGGGCCATGAGTGTTAAAAAAGTAAAAATTAGTTTTTGGTTGTTTTTAAGTCCCGGTCCAGACTTAAAATTTTTGTTGCAGCAAGTTTTTATTTTTTAGTGAAAAAGAGTGAGACAGGAATACAAAATGTATATATTTCTATTTCAACACTCTCCTACACACTCAAGAATTAGTAAGGTTAGGTTATGTTAGGTTAGCAAGTTGCTGGTAAGAAAGAGTAATAAAATTAGAGTCCAGCTCACTTGGGTTCATTACAACGATCCCTTCGTACTGCCTGTAAGTTTAAGAGGTGATAGAGAGAGAGGGAGAGAGTGAGAGAGGGAGGGGGTGGGAAAGTGCTCACCCCTTTGTTGTAGATGTAGAAAAGAGTTAATAGTTGTTATAGAGAAGGTGAGAGTGGATCGAGAATTGGATAGGGGGTAGTCAGCGGCTATACCAGCCACTGTTTCTCATATAAAGGCTGCAATTTTTTAGTTCAATTTTCCATAACTCAGATAGGCTGCTGAAGGATAGTCTGCCAATGAGGTGTTGACGGAGATTCCCCTTAGCGGGATAAAAGTAGAGGAGATGCAAGATACTTTCCTCCTCTTCCTTATCATTGCAACTGAAGCAGTAGCTATTATACGATGTACCCACAAGTTTAGCATGGGTTTTGAAAGCACAGTGACCGGTCAAAGTGGCCACGAGGTTACCGAAGTGCTTCCTAATGAAGTTCATGAGGTTTTTCGTTCTATGGGAGTTTAGTGTTCTTGCTATGGGGCAGATGGGCTCAATGCGCCATCTGTCTTGAGCTTATTCTAAAAAGGCAACATCGAAGCGTCTTCAGCAGGACGAGAGTGGAAGACCACAGAGATTATCGATATTGACTTCTCTTATTAGGGTTTCTCTCTTTGCCAGTTCATACAGAACTATGTTGCCTGAAATAGTCCTGTGTCCACGCACCAGTTTAATAAGATACGTAAGGCTTAAAACTTTTGTTCCAGCAATTATTTAATATATGGTGGAGTGTTGAAATAGAAATATACAAATTTTATATTGCTTCCCCGCTCTTTAAAAAGTACAAAGTTGCTGCAACAAAAAATTCAAGTCTAGACTGGAACTTATTTAAGATTTATTATGTTTTCATATTCAATCATCCTTTCTTCCGAAAACAATATAAAGACATACAAGACCATTTTGCTTCAATAATGAATTATTCCCTTGCTACCGAATAATAATTTCAAATAATGTTTTCTCCTTGCAGTGGTCGCTTCAAAGCCACACGAATCCCACATCCGAACCATCGGAATCCATGCAAACTGCCACCGTAACAAATGCCACACAAAACCTTTGGTCATGTCCAGATGGTCTCAACCACAACAACAACAACAAGCCGGATCCATTCGAGGTATTATTTGGCAGTAAAAATCATAACAGTACACAGCTGGACTCTGGTATAATATCTCCACAAAGTCAACATGATCAAGATGATTTGATAGACATATCAAATGAAGAAATGTGTCGCCGTTTGGGAGATCTTTTGAAAAAGAACTCGTTCGAGGATGACGAAAGGCACTGCTTGCAGCAGGTCTTGAATTTAGTACAACAATTAGATGCTTTAACGCCGAGAAGTGGACCCAACTCCTTAACTGCCACCTCATCCAGTGATGAGGCCAGTAGTTTGGACTTGGTATGTAAAAATCTATCAGAAAACACTTTAAAATGCAACACTGACAATATTGAGCCATAATCGCCTATAAAGCCTAACCGACAATATTTTGGACCTAATTTTTTTACGAAAATCTGTTATTTACAATCGCAAATAGTTGATTTTGGTCAAAAAATTAAATTCGATAATTAAGTCGCTTAATCTCTTTTGGCGGTTACGGCATGATATGTTGTGAATCAAAAATTTTCATATACGAAAAATTAAATTAAAAATAAAATTATAATTATTTAACTCATCCGAACATACAATATTTTTGTTTTTCTTTCTATTTTTATATAAATATACGTCCATATGCGTAAAAATTAAAGGTGAAATCGCGTGTATCAGACTACAGTTCAGCATCATCCACATCAACATCCAGTAGTGCCCTCTCAGCGAAAGCCAACAGCAATAGCAGCAGCAATTCATCGAATTTATCAACGCCCCCGCGTATAGTTGCAACCGTCCAGCCATATAACAGCACAGTTCAGCAGCTCGCACCGCACAATACACCAATAGATTCGCCTCGTAAGTTACGCTGCCAGCCCTGGCAGACGAACAGTCTCAGCGAAAGTGGTGTTTTTGTAGAGTCAGACTTCTATAGCGATATCAGCGAGACTAACGCGGGCACACAAACCGACTTCGAGGACAGCTGCATTTCAGTTTATTCCACCCCATCCCACACTTTCAATTCATCCATCAAAAAGGTACCTGTGCAACAGCAAAACTCTTCCAATTTAACCGACCTAAAGCGTCTGCAATACTACAAAGAACGCGTGGAAACACTCGAGGGCAAGCTACACATTTATGAGAGTTCCGGTGACGTGCAGGCCAAGCGACTGGCTGAACGTTTACAACGTGAGATACAATTGGAGAAGGAAGTCCATGAATTGAGAGACAGAGTTGACTTTTTGGAAAGTGAAAACTCTACCCTCGAAGAAGAAAAGTGCGAGTTTGAAGAGGCTGAAAACGACACTAGACTTCGTTTGCAACGACTCGAAGTTGAGTTGGAAATTCTTAGCCAACGAAACATTGAGCTGGAAATGTCCAGAGAGGCACAAAGTGCCAAGTACAAAGACTGTCACTCAGAGTGTTTAATATTGCGCGACGATTTGGCTGCCAGTGAGACACAAATACGTCATTTAGAAGAGGACAAACAAAAAGCCAAAGAGAATTTAGAATTTTTACACAACACTTTGCCACTGTTGCTAATTTGCAATACCTATTGCACTTTGGCCCAAGTGCAAAATCGAAATCAAAGTCAAAATTTTCGAGCCGGCAACGCTACCAGCCAAGATATGGGTAATGAAATCTCCAGCTCAACTCTTTCGAGCTCCTCGGCATATTCTACGGCATCTAGTTCTTACAAAGATTTATTGAGAACACCTGAACCCTGCAGATGTCACGAAAGAGAACTGCAGTGCTTAAAAGAGGAAGTGAAATGCCTGAGGCATCAAATCAAAGAACTTAATACACGTCACTATGCTGCCATGGAGTCGGCTGATTCTCACTGGGTGGACCTGGAACGAGAGTACAAAGAACGCGAAGAACAATTCCGTGCCAAGGAAATGTGTCTTAAGCAAAAGATACAGAAACTGCAAGACTGTTTAAGAGAAGATGCCCGCTCGGCCAATGAGAAAATCTGTCAACTTGAAGAAGCCGAACAGGGTTTGAAGAGCTGTTTAGTAAAAGTTTCCAAAGACCATCAGAAACTGCAAGAAGATCACCAAATAGCAATGACTGAACTCGAGCGATTCAAAGAGCAACATGAACAAGTAAAAGAGCAACAAAAGCCTTTAGCCGAAGCTCTCGAATGTGAAAAGAAACGCAACAAGGGTCTGATCGATGAGTTAACCTTTATGCGCAAACTTCAGCAGGAAACCGAAAGTCAAGGCAAACAAGAAATGGAGGGTGTGCGTGATAAAATGTTTGATCTAAGGAAGGATTATCTGCACATTGAAGTGACAAACGGTGAACTGAGAGAAGAAGTGGCGACTCTTGAACTACAAATCCAAAATTTGGAAAAAGCCCTACAGGAAAGCGAAGAGAAAATTCGTTGTCTAACCGATGAGATCAGAACAAAAGATGAAATATGTCAAAGATTAGAAAAGCGTTTGCAACGTAGTGACGGCTACTGTCTGGCCGATGAACTGGGAGACTCGCCGTCGAAACGTTTCAAGCGTGAAGATGTCAAAGATTTAAAAACGGCCAGTAAAGGCTTGGGACAAGCTTTGAAACATATGGGTGTAAGTAAAAAAAATATAACTATAAATACATTTAGTTGAAAAAAGTTGTAATACATAAATTTATTTTTTCCTTTAAGGAATGCGAACGCATGCTGCCCACTCAAAAACAATTCAAGACAATTGCTCGTGATGTTAAGAAATTAGCAGATACTTTGCTGCAGGGTGATGCTTCAGAAGAAGAGGTAAGTCATAATATATAAAATCAGCAGCCAAATTAATGTTAAATTTAGGAAAGTGCAAGTGAATCACAGAATCATATAAATAACGAAAATAAAACTAGTGGTAGTAATAAAAATCAAGAAGCAACAACTTTCGAATCCCATATACAATCTTCAAATGATAAAGAGCAGGATATAATAGCTACTGAAATTGAAATTCCTACTAAAGCAAATGAGAAAAATCTTGAATCAGCAACACCTCCTTCCGCAGTGGAAAAAGAACAAGGAATAGTAGACACTGAAATTGAAGATCCAACTAATGGGAATGATGAAAACCTTGAAGCGGCAACATCTTTCAATTCCTATAGAAAATCATCCTCAAACGATAAAGAGCCAGAAATCATAGAAAATGAAACTGAATATCCATTTAATGATGCAAATTTTGAAACGTCAACACCTTCCAATTCGCAAAGACCATCCTCAGGAGATAAAGTACAAGAAATAATAGATACTTTGATTGCAAATCCAACTAATGCAAATGATGAGCATCTTGAAACAGCAACACCTTCTTCGAATTCCCAGAGACAATCCTCAATAGATAAAGAACAAGAAATAGTAGACACTGAAAATGAAAATTCAACCTTTAAAACAATTGCAGTGCACGAGTCGGACACTAATATAACAGTGGGCATGGCTCTCATTTCCCAAGTTCATATTGACGAAAGCACACTGCCTTCCTGTTCACGGAAGAAACATATTTGTGAAGTTCCCTCAGAGTTGCGCAAACTAGCAGAGCCTTTGCAGAAAATACCCTCAATAATAAATTTCTCTGCTCTCAAGAAAACACAACAAACATCTCGTAGTCGCAAGCGACGCAAACGTTGTGTCAAAAGTCGTTTAACACGCGGTAATATTAGTACTTATCGTATCGCTTCTCGCCTTTTCAATTACCATAGACCAGTTGTATATCAAGACGCTTCTGAATTGGATGTTAATGATTTTGAGGTTTTGCAAAGAAATATTTCCTACGGAAGCTTCCATTCACTTCGAGAGGAAACTAATGAAAGTACAGAAACTACTGCAACTGTCAGCGTTGGCTGCGAAATAAGAATTGAGACAAGGGATATGTCTACCATTACTATTGTGGATAAACATGACTTTAGCATTCAGGTTAATGATGAAACCGCTGTAGAGCTGCTAAAGCAATCCTTGGCCGAAAATGTGCGCTGCTTCTTGGACTTGTTAAAGAACTCAAATACAAAAACAAAATTTCGACTTAATTCTTCGCTGTTTAACATAAAAATATGCCAACGTTGGAGATCTGATTTAGAATTTCGCGAAGGCTTGGATATTTTAGCAACTTTATACTCATCCTACCCAAATATCTCCAATACTACTGCTAATTTAAAAAGTTATGAAGCTTTTGTCAGTGTCATGAATTGCCTGCATGTTTTGGAAAACATGTTCAAGCCCAATAAAATTGCGGTTGGTAGATTTGATTTAGCATAAAAATTCTTACTTAATTTACTCTTATTAAACGAAAGTATTATTTACTTCATTCCTGTTTATGTGTAGATGCTTGCTGAAATCGAAACAGAAATCAATGAACGTTTGATGAGTTTTCATAGTCAACAAAAGGAATCCGAATTTTATTGCACTGTTTATTATCCCATTGAAAGAAAAATTGGTCCAAATTTGACGCAAGTAATTTCAAGTTAAAGGCAGAGTAGCTTCTGTATTCGTAAAGTTACAAATTTCGATTTGTATGTGAACATATTTTATTATGGCATATTTTCATGAATTTTTTTATAATCAAATAAATGCAATTGAAATTTATCTGCGAATAGTTTTGGTAATTTAGGCATGTCCATGGCAGGTTTGTTTTCACAGATGGATTGTGATTGTATAAGGTTTGGGAGGGGTAGCTTTTTATTCCTCATTTTAAGCAAAATACTAATTTCAAGTTAGACAATCAGTGCAGTGTATTACCAGCTGAAATATCTGCAATAAAAAGAACGGTCAACTGGCTAAAGTACTATAGAATATAATTACAATGAAAATATTCGCGTCCGAACAGTGAAATAAATAAAAATAAAAAGTACTGACAATAAAGCTACAATTAAGAAGTTTATTATACCTTAATCAGGTATGTGATGGAAAACGATCGTTTTCATAACGAATTGAAAGCTATCGTTTTGAAACTACTGACTTCTAAAAATCACACTAGAGGATACAATTTAAACCATATAATAGGACTGTGAACGCCAAAAAATCTTAACTGGCTTATATTTTAAATATAGTTTTTTTTTAACGAAAATCGATTACTTGCGATCGTAAATTTGAAAATTGTGTCAATTAAGATTTTTTGATGGTTATGGGTCGGTATTAGTGATGAGAGATAACGTGATTTTTTAATAATCTTGCTAATTGTGAATGTGATTTCTAAATCGCTGTTCCTTTAAACTGTGACTGTGATCACAGTTTAGCAGTATTTTGTTTGTAGCAGTTCTGTTATTTTGATAAAATCTAATAAGAAATGTGAAATTAAACTGTGACTGTGATCACGGTTTAACCCATTTCAGCTCTTCTGCTTTAAAAGTCTTTGTTAGTATTGGTATTTTGATAAATACTAATAAGAAGACTGACAAGAACAATCAATTAGCAAATCAACCCCGTCCAAATATTAAGATTTTCGTATAAGAGGCAGAGAGACAAAAATTTGCAAATATGAACATATGAGATGTACTTTTTTGCCAGAAAAGACGATTTGACACGATTTGACGATTTTTTATCGACAAAAGCTGAAGGTATAAAAAAAATTCATGTGGTAGCCTTATCTAATGTTATGTAAGATTATAAGAACAATCACAGTTTGTATAAAATAACTATATTTCCAAAACCTGTTACTTGATAAATTCAGTCAAAGTTGTGATTAGTGATTTTTCAATCGCTGTGAAAAAAGAACAGGTTTCAAAATATCGCTCGACTCTAGTCGATATACTTGTTCGTTATAGTGCAGAAAATTTCATTACATGTAATAATTAACTGTAAAGTGTCCTGGAGACGATCAAATAAACCCACAATCACTTCATACATATGTGTGAGTTTCATATGCTTGTCGCTTACAGGGGACGGACAACTAAACACTCCAATCACCATTTGTTCGTATCAAAGCCTGTTCGTCCGCGCACGTCTCCATCATTAACCAGAGTCACAAAAAATCATTTTTTTTTTTTATCAATCAGACGATCAAATAATCAGCCGTCAAATAATAATTTGATGTCTACTTAATCCTATACATAACCAGAAGAAATTCAGCCTCACTTTGTGTCCAAGGAACACGAGTTTTTATTCAATTGTAATCAATTTAATTGATCGTCTCTAGGCCACTTCAGTATTAATTGGAGGCTACAAAAAATACAATCAGAGAGAGGCAAGTTGTAAACGAATTAACCTTGCGGCTACACGTTCAATTTTTGCTTCAATTTTTGTTTCAAAGTTCAATACATTCACAATTTGTTACTACCACACTCATACATTAGTGTATTGAATACCAGGTGGACTTCAATTTTTCTTTCAATTAAACTGTTGTTTTAAAATAATTTTTGTATTTATAAAAAAAATTTAAAACAGAAGTAATTTTCTTTGCTGAAATAAAATATGTAGGCGAAAATGTTTAATTGTTTCCTCGACGACGGCATTTTGAATCTAAAATTCCAAATAAAATTGCTTGCAGCCTACGTCACAACTTCAATTTTAGCAAATTTTGACAAACCATATGTGTGAAAAAATTTAAAGCAATTTATTGAAAGTGTAGCCGCAAGGTTAATTCGTTTACAACTTGCCTCTGATTGTATTTTTTTTAGATGTCACATAAATAATTTATGTTTCAAAGATTTTATTTTATATTTAAAACTTAAATTTGTATTCTTTTAGTTAGAAATACATAATTTTAGTCCAAAAATTAATGCTAAATTTTGTCATATTTCTTTAAAAAAAGTATGTTTCCTTCCGCCAAAAAGGACATTAATAAATTTTGTTGTGATCAATCAAATTGTCCAAAACGAAATCAAATAATAAATTCCATGTTATCATCTACAATAGAGAAACTAAACCACAAAATTGAAAGCAATAAGCAACAGCAAATGTCTTCGTTACAAACATCGTCATCGGAGAAAATATATATTCTTGATAGTGAGTATAAAAAAATTATGTGTAACAGCTTAGATCTACATACTTAGTAAAAATAACCCATCTAACATTAAATGGAGCACTCTCCTCAATTAGAACGACGAGATATGTTAAATCGGGATCTATTTATCTACACCAAGGAACAACAAAACCAAAAACATGAGTTCAATACAAAATACCCAGTAAATCTTACGGGCAATCAAATATATTTAGAAATACCTTTAGAAATTAATTTAAAAGTTTTGTGCAAACCGTGTGGGAGTTTTTCTCAGCAATATTCGTCTGGAGTGTTGGGAAAGCAGTGCAAATGTTCATCACGTTATACTCAAACTGGAAGTCATTATTTGTTTCAAAATGGTTTTGTGCCGCAATGTTGGTGCTGTATTATACAACCCCAAGCAATGCCAACCGACACTAGAGAATTAATAAATTGTGAATCGAAAAGCACACAAACAGTTGCTCTACCTCAGTTTGCAGCTGCAGAGGAAGATCTTGCAACAGACTCGACTTCCTCCGAAGAACTTGATGAAACAGATTATAGTCTCGACTCTTTCAGTTATGATAAACAAGAATTAACTGAAATAGTTTATCAAGAACCAGCACAAACCCCAAATGATGGACTATTTACGCTGGAGAAATCCCACTCGGCTGTTAAGCCAACCGAGAAAATCTACCGCCTGGCTTATCCCCAACACAAAGATTTGGATGTGTGTACTAAGTGTCGCTTCGAGCCAAGTCCTCTTATCGCTGAAAATGGTGAAATATTTTGTCCCGGCAATTGCGGCTGCTGCCTGTGTCCATGGAAAAATCCAGCTAGACCCAGCGTAGAAGATACTTTTCGCCATAGTAAAATCAAGGTGTGCAAGTGTCGTAACCGTTTGACTTTATTCAGTGGCACTAGTGAACATGACTCCCATTGCAGTCAAGTTTCGTACTTCGATTTGTGTCCTTGTCGGGAAAGAGCTGAGGCCAAACATTTGGAACTATACGACTACGAGATGTGGGATAATGATAGTGAGCTTAGCAACAAATTTCGCGGCCCAGAAATTTTATTGGCGAATGTTAAAAATATAAATTAAAAAAAGAAGAAACTTAAATAAGTTATAAATAAAGAATTAAAATTTTAAGTATTAAAAACTTTTTAATTATTGAAAACGTTTTCTTAGGTTTACCATAATATTCCATTTATCTCATTATTGATAATTTAATTTAATTGTATGGTTTTCCTCTTGTCTCTTTCACAGAAATCTCCAAAAAGTCATCCGAAGCTTATTTTGACCGAAATAACCAGAATATAAAAAATTTTTACCATAAACTTTGTCCCTCAAATTCAACTCAAATTAGTCAAACAGAATGTCAACTGCACGCCATTAACTTAAAGTGCCCCTCAAATATATTTCGTAAAACTAACGACACTCGTAAGCGAAGATGTCATTGCTGCCAGCGTTCACCACCATCTACAGCCTTGAATAAGAGATATAAATGTATTTGTGAAAATGTAAATACAACATCATCTTCCACTTCCAGTAGTGTGTCAACCCAACACTTTCCAGTAAAACTAAAGTCTACCTCGGAGGAGCAAAATATATACTATCCGCCTGAAATAAAACATTTCCCAAGCCGAGTCAAACCTCAAACTAACTGCGGGCATTTGCCAGCAAGTGTTATTCAAAATAATGAGATTTCTTCAAACGAAAAATTCTACTCCTGCATTTCTGATGATTCTGAAAGTGAAGAAGACTTACAAAAGCCAAATAAAAGTTCGCTTATTATGGAAACTGCAAGCAAAGCGTCATCTTCCGAATCTGAAATAAAAATCCAGCTGGAAGATAAAACAACTTCTACACACTATGCCACTCCTTTTGGTTGGCCTTCTCATGCCTGTTGCTGTTGCATTTGTAGAATGGCTGCTGCACCAGTTCCACCTTTTAATTTTCCTTTTTTTCAACCCTACAACTTGAAAGTTTTTGCCGCAGATGATATTCATAGTCTGCAAATACCTGAACCATTTTTGTATGATGAATTAACAGACAGTTTTAAGGACTGTTCCAGCGGGAATAATAAAAGTTTATTAACAGTTGATCTAACTTCTTGCAAGTTGTCAGGAAATGATTCAAACTCATGTCTCTCAGATCTAATAATGAAAGAAAATACTGAATCTCAAACTCCAGGCCTTAAATCTTCTAGTTTTGTTGGATTAGAGGAATATGTTGATGAAGAACTATATCCAGTTTATATGGATAAAGTTTTTACAGCACCTTTTGATAGATATGAACCAAGTCCAGATAGTTTGACCGTATACGATGACGAAGAGCCCCAGTTTTTTGATGAAATTGAAGACATAGATGAAGAAATACATCCTGTGCTGGTGCCACTCAAGCAACTTGACCCTCACGAAATGCATCAGTCCTGTCTTGATTGTTTAAAGGAATATGATGATGAAGAGCCTATTTATGGGGGCATGCCCTTAAATATTTCGGAGACCGAAAGTAAAAAAATAGCGGAAAATAAAAGTTTGGAAGATTTTGTTAAAACTAATGAAGTTGAAAGAAATAATTTGCTCGACATAAAGGCAAGTGGTGAGCATGATAAGTCATCAGAAATTGAAGAAATGGAAGTGGAAAGATCTCCCTATGGTCGGAATACTTACAACTTTTTATCAGAACTCGTCTCACATAATGAGTCAGGGGAAGAGTATGTAGAGAAAATGCAACTGCTCGCTGATGGAGGTTATGAACTGAGTAAAGAAATATTATCTGAAAGTCGTAAAATAAAAAAACCCAACTATGATGATCCAGCCCCAAATCAAGACAAATGTCTGGCAACCTTAAAAAACTTTGAAGATGCGGGTTCTGCTGAAGAAATGGTAAGTTCTAAATGGTTTATGTCTTTGCTGCTAAATGTTACTTGTATTTAAAATTATATTTGCCTTTAAGAAATTTTTCATAGATTCTCTTATAATGGACTTAGATGCCATGGACCTGGCACGGCGCAAGTCACAATTTCAAAAGGTTAGCTAAATTAAAAATACAAGTATTTATTATTTTTCAAACGCTGCTCTTTAATAACTATTTCTTATTTTATGCAGGATATTTGGACGGCAAAGGTTGGGCTCAGCAAGCGCGATAGCTTTCCGGTTACAATCACTGAAGTAACAAAACTCGGAGCCAATTCATTGTATATTAAGTGGAAAATTCACGATTGCTTTGGTATTGGCGGTTATGAGGTAACAATCAATCAATGGCTTCTATTCAATCATACCTCAGAAATGGGAATAATTTTATTATATTTACTTTTTATTAAGATTTACACTGATGGCTACTTAACTAATCGCTACTACAGTAGTCGACACGATTGTGCTGTCATCACTCAAGTTGATGTAACCTTACCACACAAAGTTGCACTAGTGGCTCAGGCTTGTGCCAATGGTGAGAGCATGGAACTGATTTGTAACATGTCTAGAGTTAAGAGCAAGTCTAAATATTCACCACTTAAAGCCCAAGCAGCAAAAGAAAAAAGCTTCTATTCAGCTTTATGGACGCCTAGTATATTTTTATATGATCCAATTACATGTAGAGCAGCTCCATCAATTATGAGAGACAATTTTTAAATGAACAAAATTTTGAAAAGAAAGAACCCACAAATCCCAACAAAATCCATTTTTGTAACATATTTTTTTTAAATATAATGTTTATGGATTCTTATACAAAAATTTTATTATTTATAAGTAATGCTAGTCAAAGTCAAAATGAACGGCAAAATTAAAAAAAAAAACAAGGCGACAATACTTGAACAAATTGGACAAGCAAACACCATGAATTAGAATTAAACTCTTAAAATTTATAATGAGTAACAGCACTTTAGTAATTATCAATAGAAAATTAGCATATTTTTCTATTTTGTCAAGTGTCTTATGTATTTATAAAAAATATGTAAAATTATTTATAATTCTTGTATTCATTAAAAAAAACATCTATCTGTCTGTCCTTTACATTTATGATCTAATTTCAAATATTTGCATGTCTATTTAATCATCAAAATTTTTGCATGTACAAACAAAATATATAAATATATATATACATATATATCAATTGCAAATAAAGAAAACTATACTCGTATATATTAAAAAGAAAAGTGCCTTAAAAACAAATTTTGTTATTTTCAACTATTTTTTTTTATTAAAACTAAAAATCGAAATATTTTGAATGATGTTTATACAATGATTATTTTACTTTAAAATCTTTTTAAATTTTAGTTGATTTACACACTATATTAGTTTGAAATTATTTTAATTAATTTATCTTAATTTATATTTTATAATTCATTATAGTTACACATTTTTTTGTTGTAAATATGCATTTCATTAATGTTTTTTTTTTTTAAGAGAAAAGTAATCATTAACTCATTTACACTTTTGTTTTTGCAAACGAAACGTTAAAAATCCCTCAAAAATTTATTTTAATGTCAATATTAAATTGGTAAAACGTTTTTCTTATAAAGTTTAAATACTTATGCACATACATATTTTCACATGTATGTGCCTTTAAGCATTTTTGTTATATTATACAAAAAAATAAAAAAAATTATTAAAAAAATAAATATATAAAAAGAAATTTAAATGTTGCATTAAGTATACATTTATATAAAAAAATTATATACTAAGATGTGTTAATAAATAAAATTCATTAAAATGTTAATAAATAACGTTTGATAATAATGATACAAATTGTATTAAGAATTTCAAAGTATTTCATTTTTTAGCTGACAAATCAGACAATCAGGTGCATGTACGTAACAATTTAAAAACGATTTGTTGTGATGAGTTTCGAGCGATTATGTGACCAAGACCAAGAGCTAAAATACAAGCCTCCATACTCATAAAATTTAAAATAATTTGGAAATGTATTTTACTTAAAACTTTCCATACAAAATGTACCTAAAATATATTTCAAATAACCTTTTTTTAAACAAAGAATTAAAAAAATATAAATTGCCTGTTCTTAAAATTACACATATACATGCAGTTCTCTAAATTCAACTCAAGAAAACATCGGATTTTTTTATTTATTTATTTATCTATAAAAATTCGACGAAGTAAAGTTTGCAGAATGTGGTTGCACAAATATGGGCGGAGTAACTAGACCATATGTCCAAGATGTTATTAACAGGAGGCAAATCACGGCATTCGATACGACACGTAAAAATATTTCCAAATAAACTATTGGAATATTTTTAAATTACGAGTTGTATCGAATGCCGTAATTTGCCCCCAGTATTTTAAAAAAGTTTTGTGACTAACTGTACACGACCTATGCCTTCTTCTATGCCTTCACATAGAAAGTAGCAACGTGGTTGTTTAAGAAATTCCACAAAATAACCGCAATATTATACGGTTATCCGTGGTTATCCCGATTCCGAACGATTTTGTTTATTCCCGAAAATGATAAAATCTCTGCACTCCAAATAAACTGTGGCAGTGTTGTGCATGACGGAGTATTTAACACGTTGACTACGAAACCGAAGGTCTTGGGTTCGAGCCCAGTATCCAACAGTAATTAAATAACAACACCACGAATTTTTCTGATGTGCATTAGTGTCCCTTTGTGCCAGTTGTTGTAGGAAAGTTCAAGTGATGAAGGCATAGTCACTCTTCACTGAACTATACCGACTTCAGCAGATACTAATCCTTATGTAATATCAGAGCTCCCTCCTTCGTTTTGTAGCAGAATCATCGGCCAATTATTAATTAATTAATTAAAAGGCTACTAACCACAGCTTCGAAAAAAATTTAATACACTTTATTTAAAAACACCAGAGGCACTGCAACACCCTGCATTATTATAAACGTGCAAAAAGCAGAGTTGCAAAAGAATGAAGTTTTCCGATATATCTTCCTTCATCACCTGTATTCTCTATCACTATACCTTTCCTGAAGAAGGTAATGAGTGTTACTTCACTTTAAAAAAAATTAACTAAAGTGCGACTTTGACTCCCACTTTAAAGGTTCTGTAAGGCGCTTATATCTTTTAGGCGATTGTTCGGTTTTTGGCGAATTTTTAGCATTGAAATTTTGTTAAGTTTTGGCGTTTTTTTTCGTATTGTCGATTTTTTCCGCTTTTGGCAATATTTTATATAATTATATAATTAAATTAACTAATATTTTTGTTTGTTTTTTTTTCTTAGCGATTTTTAAGTTTTGAAGCTTTTTTCATTGTGACGATTTGTTCTTTTTTGCGGTTTTTTTGGGTTTCTTGTCGACTTTTTAATGGTGATTTTTTTTTGGAATTTTAGCAATTTTTTTTAATTTTTGGTAACATTTTTCATTTAAGCGCTTTTTTCATTTGGCGATTTGTCGTTTTGGCATTTCTTTCATTTTTAAGCTTTGCGTGTGTGAAAAGGTGTCTAACGGGAGATATTGCGCAAGTCGTTATCTTTAGTTTTATAAATTTTGCATCTCAGTCATGATGATAATAATAATATAGGGTCTTCCAATAATTGCAATTTAATATTTAAAAAACAAATATTTTTAAACGATATAATCGGATATTTATTTAGTTGTACGAGGGTATGCCATCAACAATGGAAAACAATATCAGCCAAATGAACATTTCTGGCTGTATGTCATCGATAACTTCACAAGTTCCATTTTTGAGTTCTAGATATCATTGATGGGCCATTGACATACATACATACACCTTATCTTCCACACAGCTTCAGAGAAAAAAATTCTTAAAGTTTTAAATCTTAAGAAAGCTTAGGTCGACTTCCTAAACGCAAATTGCAATACACAATTTAATAAAATGCGTATGCAATGCTAAGCATGTATTAAGAGCAAACTTGCGTTGCGGAGACATTTTTTGCATTTTATCGGCATTTAGGAACGTCGCTATGCAACTCATACATGTTTGCCTACAAAATAAAAATGAAGCGCGATTTTGACAACTGATACTCATTAAAATGAGTTGCGAAACGATTAGGAACATTGGACATTGCCAGGAAGCTTACATATGCGTTTACGAAGTGTATGCATTGTAAATATGAATTGCAACTTGCGTTTAGGAAGTCGGCCTTATTTTCATCTTATCTTCGAGAAATCTTATGACCAGGAAACTTTATGTGAAAGAGAAATGGTATCCTTACGTGGTGGCACGTAGCGCGAAATTTTCACAATTTTTGTGGTGAATTTTAATAATTTCAATGCATCTTTTTAATAGTATGGGCCTGTTTGTAAATATAACACTGCTCTGCATCAGACTAGCAAACTTTAATTTAAAATACGATACTAGTACGCTGATAATCCTTATTAGTAGTAACCTTAATTGTACTTGATATTTGAAATTTTTTAGGCCATTTTTACCGTGCAGGTGATGCATAGGATATGATATCCCTATATCGTTCAATAATTAATGGCGTCCCATGTCGTAATCTAGAGTCATGTCAACTGTTAAAATGTCGGACTAATCAAAATGAGATATCTTATTTCACTTATTGGCTCATATGTCTATTGAACTCAACCAAGTGAGTTGAACTGTTATTCTTACCTTCTTAACTCAACTTGATAAAAAAAACAAATAAACTGAATATTTTGTTAAGATTATATTTATATTTTTACAAAAAAAAGGAGTTATAACAATCAATTATATGCCAATTAAAAACACTAATGTTAAATCTTAAGAGCTAAAAATTAGGTTATTAGGATAACGTTAAAAAAACTTATGTAAGCTTATCTTGTATACAATTTTGCAAATAACATTTCTTAATATAATGATTTGCATTAAATATTAAACTTGGCTGCAATAGGAAGTTCTCGAAGAAACTATTCTATATGGTTTACAAGTACTTACAGAATAACAACTGAATAGAAATCGTATGTATGTAAATATTTCTCTCTCTCTCTATTTTGGTGTCTAAGGGCCAATTTCACCAACTCTATTTACATATCAATTCATATTTAAATAGTGAAATAGGCTCGAAGAAATTTTGTGTTACAAAGAAATGTCAAATGTCTTGAAGTAGTGTGAATAAGATTTTATGATGCTTCTCTTGAAGAACTAAACTAAACGGCGAATGAATAAAAATACTTTTCTGTTTAGGTATCAGCTGTTATTCGCATTCTCCCTATCTGCTTATGCAGGGCTCACAGGTGCCTGGTACAACATAGGAGGGATGGCATTCAGGGCACTTAGGATTTTCTCCATACCAGTGTAAATGTTCATCTGCATCGACTCGCCGCTCCGGATATTTTAACAGAAATGAGTTGTAGACATCCGTAGCTAAGTAGCCTGTGCGTCCATTGTTTTCGAGGGGGAAAGAGTAATTGGGCACTGAAATATCTTGGCTAGTTTGGATCACATCTTCTGGATCACTGCTGAAATTTTGTGAACTAGCTGCAGTGGTGGTCATAGAAGAGGTTTCAGATTTGGGCTGACCTGTTTCCTTTACTGATCTGGAGGTTGGAAAGCGTGAGGAAGTTGTTTGATTGCTGGTAGAAGAACTGCTGTTGCTTTGGAAGGTTGAGGTTAAGCCATTGTTTGTACTAATGGAATTATAGTCTATTACAGTTTCTGGATAAACTCGGCCATCTACTCCTATAGGAGACTCTAGTTTTGGAGGTTCTAGCCCGTCTGAAGGTATTTTCCATTCGTAGTATATTGGGGGACCCTGAGTAGTGGCAACATCGTGTGCTATGAAGTCGGTGAAAGGTGGTAGAAGCTGTTTTGAGGGCAGCTCATATTTTACGTTACCCCGATCGGGTTGCTCTGATATGCTAGTGTTTCTGGTTAGCGTAGCTGCTGTAGGTGACTGAAAGCCCTGTGCGGGTGCAGGAGTTCGGATTTCTTTGCTCAACTTGGTTACATCGAATCTAGTGAGAGTATTTGGATTTGTGACCACATTTGTACTGATACTCGTGCTCATTGGCGATGATCGGGTAAATGGTTTGCCAACTACTGTCGTTGGTCTGGAGGGTGCTTTGGTGGTTGTTGTACTCGTTGCGGCGGATGAGCGTGTTACAAAAGGAGATGCAGTGGAGGGTCTGTAGGATGGTCTGGCTGTTGTTGGTGCGGTTGTAGTGGCATCATCTATATTGTATATGGGGAACAGTAAAGGCGGCTGATAAATTTTCGAAGGTACTCTTATTTTGGGATTTATTGTTGTTTTTCTGCTGCTGGTTGTGGGCTTAACTGTAGTAAAGGCGTTATTGTAGTTGCTGTTAAATGTCGGTTTTCGCTGTGTCGTGGACTTAACAGGCGTTTTTGCGAAACGATCCTCAGCTGAATTAAAATCGGCGGAAGTGTTGTAACGTGTGCTGTGACTGGTGCCCAGGTCATCGTGTTCGTATTGCAAATGATCATCTGGTCGATTATGCAAAGCAGCTACATTACTAAATTTTGTCGATTGATTTCTAGAGCTTAGCGTTGGTCTAAGAGTTGAAGGTTTTCGCGTAGTAGTCGTTGTTTCTGAAGTATAATATGATATGCGGGTGCTTGGGCTGGCGCTTTCCTCCAAAGCTTGCGGCTCATAAGCTGGTGGTAAAATGACACGACTGGGAGATGGAATTTTCCATCTTTGCTGACCCGTAGCATGATGATTTAGATTAACTTGTGAGCTTTTGTCTTTATTTTTCTGCGCGGCATTATCATAGATTTGATTTAACACTGATGAAAGTGACTGTAAATTAAGAAAGAAATTTTAATATATACGTTTTGAAAATATTTTGTGTGTGTTACCTTTTGGTATTGATTTCTAAACGATTCTCCTGAGTAGTCGGGTGCATAAGGACGATCTAGGAGATCTGGTCTGGGAGTTCGTAAACTATTTTCCTCATCGTTAACAAAAGGTTTGTCACGTTGACCTGCAAAAAATAAAATATGCGAGAGATGTGCTCTTTGTTTTAATATATAATATTGGCGCATCAAAATTGTTTTATAACACAAAATATTATCAGATTTTAATGACTGATTTAATTAGAGGATACCAAAAAATATTGTCTCTTTTTACGGATCACAGATTTGTTAGAATGTTAAAATGTTACTCGCATTATTTAATAGTTCACGCACTAATAATCCCAAATTATTATTTTACTTATTATTCAGTCAAATATTTTTATCAAAAATACATTGAAATTTATTTTTGCGGGGTTAGGTGGATCTTATGCGCATTTCACTGTTTCTAATTCAAATCCTTAGAGAACCTTTACCCAAAATGTGTCTTATCGCAACTGGAGATACTACCCCATATTCATAAGGAAATAAAATGAGTTTGAAATCCATTTTAGGAAAATTTTTTAAGAAAAATTTTAAATAAAATACATTTCAAATTAATTTTAAATTGTATAAATATGGGGGATTATGTTAAACTTTCATTTAAACCAATGAGAAGTTTAACATATCAAAGTTAAAGCAAGAACTTAATAATCAATCTGCTTTTTATTATCTTACTTTACCATTATTGCTACACTGGCTGACTTTTTTCAGCTCGAATTGTGGTTGTAAGAACTATGTAATGAAATTAAATGTAAGAAACAACAACAGCAACTTCCATTTAAACAAATGTGAAGCTTAGCAAATATCAAAGTTGAAACAATTTTGCCATTGCTATATTGGCTGACTTTTTTCAGCTCGATTTGTAGTTGTAAGAAGTATGCAATGAAATTAAAAAACAGCAACAGCTTTCTATCTCAAGAGTAGAGAGTGACCGAGTGCAGTAAATATGGAATAGCCCATAAAATGTTCGTATTTTCGATGTAAGTGAGGCCAATTCTGTATTTTTTTTTGTATGACAGTTTGAGTGTCAAACATATCAATAGTCTGGACAGTCAAAACTGTCATTCAAAACTGAAGAAGTTGTTTACTGTCACTCAAGTTCCACTTAAGTAACAGAGTACTTCTCAATTTTACTTAGAATTTCTACATAAGCCTGAAAGCTTGAAAAACTCCGACACAAGGCTGAATGTCTAAATATTTCATGGACCGACTGACCTATTAACAAATTGGCTGTGTAATCACTTTCAGCCTTGGAACAGTTCACCATATACCAATGGTCGCATATTAGCATACGCTGTTGGAATAGTGTTGTATTTGGACACGAATAGCTAAACTGTCGCCCAAGACCATCGCACATGTGGTAGACCTGCAAGAAAATTAACGAAACAAGAAATTTATAATTGAATTGAAGAAAGCATTTATTCTTTTTTCACTGTACCTGGCAGCCCGTTTCAATATCCGCATAGTAGCCAGATGGTCTTCCAGAACACGAAAATGAAGTCTTTTGAAATGTTCGATAAGCTCCAATGGCATTTTGACTCTGTAAATAAAAAAGATATGATAAAATATGTCGTTGTAAATTAATAATAAGGAAGAAGTATGTACATATCGTGTCATAACCGCCAGAAAAGCTTAAGCGGCATAGTTTTCGAACTTAACTTTTTGACCAAAATCGATAATTTGCGATTGTAAATGATCGATTTTCATAAAAAAACGAAATCCAAAAAATGTGTCGGTTAAGCTATTTTGGCGATTATGGCTCGTTATGTATGTATGTGTGTATATATGTTTTCAATAATAAATCACTGAATATGTTTGCACAGAATTAGTCGGAATTTGCACTATGGAAGTATTATTGCTCAGCTGATTAGTTTGTGGAAGAGAGAGAGAGAGAGAGAGAGGAGGGGAACATAAACGTTTCTTTTTGCTTCGTCTCTCTCTCTCCTAACAAACTAATCAGCTTAGCAATAAGACTTGCATAGTGTAAATTCCGACTTACTGGCAGTGGACCATCAGGAATGAGGTCAATACAATATATTTGCTCTTGTAAATTGTGTGGGTATTTAAAACACTAGAAAATGAAAAAAAATACAACTTCATTCAATTGAACGTGTTTGCAGTAACTGCAAGAAGCAGAAAAGGGCAAGTTTTGCCTTTCATGTTGCAACTGGGGCACAAAAAAATTCTCTCTCACGTTCATCAGGCAGTATAATATGCACGTCTACATAAACGAGTACGTATACCAATTTAAAACTTAAATTGAAGCAGCAGTTGCTTGAATTTTAAGCAGCAGTTAGTTGCACAGTACTTCAAAGCAGATCACAGTCACATGTCACCTAGATAATGTTAATGAGCATGTTGCATGAATTTTATTTTAAATTGCTGATGTACATAAGTATGTATGTAAATATAAACAGCAGTATGTCAACAACATTGAGCAAACAGCTACAAGTAAATTGATGTACTGGATATGTTCAAGTTTTTCATTTTGTAAGTTTGTACGATTTATTACTTGCAATAACTTTTCTCATAAGCCTCCCAATGATTTCTAGGTAGACGTTTAAAAAAATTATAAAGTCTCTTTTAGCTGTGTCCAAATGTTGCAACTATTATTCCTGCATTATGTTGCAAGTCATGTTCGATTATAAACAACAAATAAATAAATCCATCTTTTAGGTTTTAAGAGTAATGATGTCACTTTGACATGTTAAAATTTACATATGTATGTACATATTTATTGTTTTATACATTAAGGTACATAAGTTGTTCATAGTAGGTTGTATATAAGCATGTGGTACGTACTTTTATGTATTTACATATATTACATGTGTTTATAAATATACATAATATGTATATGCTTAGATAGGTATGTACCCTGTAGGAAGCTTGGAGTTAAGTGTCTTCAAGTCACTTGGTTACTTTTTGGCTTTTCTTCTTAACATTTTATGTCAAAAAAATATTTCCTTGGTGTACTTTTTTTTTGCAAAAATTAAGAAAATTTTTTTCACTTATTTTACAATTACTTACAGGGATTTA
The DNA here is from genome assembly GCA_905220375.1 of Tachina fera. Taxonomy (NCBI): domain Eukaryota; kingdom Metazoa; phylum Arthropoda; class Insecta; order Diptera; family Tachinidae; genus Tachina; species Tachina fera. The sequence goes on from LR999963.1 coordinate 188,473,776, forward strand.
AAATTTTTTGCTGGCAATATTTGGCAAAATTGAAGTTCAACAATTTTTGTGCATATATCAATATAATCTGAACGTTTCGAGACCACTTTTTACCTTAAACATTTTCGTTTTTTACTAGTTAGACTATACTTTTATTGCATTTTTTTGTCTCTATTTATTATTGTTGCATTTCTTGTAATGCAAATTTTAGTATTTATTATTGTAAAGCTTTGTTATTGTTTTGTCAAATATTGATAGTGAAAAATTATTGGTCCTGGTAAGTTATGCTGAAAATAGTGGAAACTAAATATTTGTTCCTCTATTTTTTCCAAAAAAAGTGTGGGAAAATAATTTTTTTTGGTAAAAAGTGTTACTGCAACTCAACAGATTTATACATATATGTGTGCCATGGTTATAGGATTTACCAAAAAAAAATGTAGCGTCGGATAATTGTGAAAAATGAAAATTTTCAAGGTAAAAAGTGTTCTGTATTATTGGGTGGCCTTAACACACTCTAGATAATATTGGGTTGTCTAGACACATTCACATTGTATTGATATACTCACAAAAGTTCAACTTTGGCAAATATTATTAGTAAAAAATTAAGAGTCCCTGTAAGTTATCCTGAAAAAGTGAAAAAAAATGTTTCCAAATTTGGAGACCCATAAGAAAATTTGGTTACCAAAATCATCAAACTTGGTATACGGTTTTACTAGCCATTGGTAGTACAATCGAAGCTACACTGGCAATACAGTGTTGATTTTGCACAGTGTTTTTTTTTAATAAAACACCAAATGTGATTAAAATAACTAGTTTCGTTATCAATATTTTTTTTCCAAAAAAGAATCAAACAAGTAGACTAGATTTAATCAAATATACTACTGGTGAGAATCTGTTTAGAATTTCTACATATGAATAATTCCCACAGGGTATATACATATTTATAAATGCTGGGAATAATTTTGGTAATTTTTGATGGAATAGTTAATGAATATAAAAGCGTTGAAGTTTAAAGTTCAAAAATGTACTACCTACATTAATTGCAGTTTTAGATTTATCTACATACATACATACATACATGTATGCACACATGTATGTATGTAAATATGTACATATATACAAAGTTTGTATTACAAACATATATTTTACTTCATTTCATGACAATGCAATGAGCTGATGAAAACTTTATGTATGAGCTTCTTCGATAATACATATACATATACTTATGTATACTTATATACATATACATACATATGTATGTATGTATATATGTACAGCGAGAGCTGGATTTGTGCAACTATGGGTTATTGCAGTACTCCGATTAAATCAATATGCAGTTTTCTTATGATGCAGTATTTATAAGTGCATCTTAAAACAAAAACAAAAACTGGACAATGTAACTTATTCTGTTTTATTGAGTAGTGTGAATAAAAATATTATTTTCTTTTTACGGAAAAAGAATATTTTTAAACACACAATTCAGGAAATAAATTTCAATTATTGTAGTATTTACACTTCTGACAATATGTCAAATAAATAAATTTCATTAAATATCATAGATATTGTTTAAATATTTCATACAAAATATATTGTTCAAATCTTGAGAGAAAAATAAAAGAATCTTTTTCCATTAAGTTGTGTGTAAATTGAAATAACTCATTTTAATGCAAACAGTTTTTTTTAGTTACGACGTTGATGAGCGATATGTATGTGCATGTGGATATGTAAATTTTTTAGTACGTAAAACTGCTTAAGTGGAATTTTGAATTTAATTATGGCAACTCTTCTCAAAAGTTTGCTCGACATCAAAAAAAGCTTATGTCGTCTGCCAAAAGTGCAAATAGGGTATGTACACTATTTGACTTTATACAAACATGTGCCGAAATAGCTCAGTTGGGAGAGCGTTAGACTGAAGATCTAAAGGTCCCCGGTTCGATCCCGGGTTTCGGCAGATCTTTTTTATTTTTTTCACCAATGACTATTTTATTTAGTTGCATCATGCAATTTTAATTTATATTTAAGAAATTAACCAAATTACCTCATAAATAATATGAAAATAAAAAAATAATATGTTAGCGATTTAAGGTAAAAAAAGCAACTACATAAATATTTCTATTTATGTGAGCCAAGCCTTAAAAAACATTTACAATCTCAATCCATCTAAATAGCAACCAAGCCAGATAAGTGCGTTACCTTGAACTTAAAAAAGTTTATAAAAAATACAAAGAAAATAAATCGAGCACTTGATATATGAAGGCTGTTTTATTTGTTCTATTCTAAAGTATTTTGTGTGCAATAATGTAAGTGTGTTTGGTTTGTAAGTTTTTTCATGTCTTAATACTAGTGTACAGATAATATAAAAATAAAACTTTTCTATTAGAGTTTGTTTAGCTTGATTGTAGGAAATACTTGCTGACAAACAGATAAGAAGCTTATCTTGAATTTAGTAGACTTCTTTTGTATTCTTAGCTGTCAAAGCAATAGTTTAAATAGTTATTTATGACAATTGGAATATTGCAACAAGATTGACCTAAAAAATATCAATCTAAATATCAGAAGTGGCAAATTTTTTAAGCATTTATTTTTATAGATATTTTGTGAGATTTTGCAAAACAAATTTGAGAAAGAGCTCATGATTTTACGCAGATTTCATATATGTATGCATGAGTATATATATACATATGTATGTTCATATTTTTAGACAAATTTACTGCATAACATGCGGTATACATACATACATAATAAATATATCACGTCTGACCTTACTTAACGCAATAATAATAGATAACAAACTTGCAGCTAATTGTTATTACAATTAGTTATTTTATATTTCAATATTTTATTTTTACTTAACGCGTGTCAAATAAATTTTTTAAATTAGTTACTATATTTATTTCGTATTAAGGAACTCATAAATCTTTTTTGTGCTCATTGTCAGGAATAATTACTTTTGCATGTATAAACAGCGTATTGTTAAAGTTTTCAAAACTATTTTGCTTTTTAAGAGCTACAATTGTGTATTTCGATGATTGGTTGGCGGCCTCTCCTCAAAATTACTTAAAAACTTTTTATTTAAAGAAATATAACAAAAGGGACACAAAGAACAGAAAGAATGAATGGTATTGAACAATACTTTTAATTTAATAGACTTTTTGACATTTTATGCTTAAGAAATTGCATTGCGTGTTTGCCATTTAAAAAAAAATATTTAAGTTAAGCTCATGTATATACACATGTATAATTATCTGCGAGATTATTTTAAAGTTATTTTCAGAACATTAAGACGTTATTTATGCAAAAATTAAAGGCATAATGGATCTATTAGTTTTTAAATGTTAATTTGTTATTTTGTATGTAAGTACATACTAGAGATAGGAGCGTGTCGAATTTTTTCAATACGATACGACCCCAACACGAATACAAAGATTTTCAACAATTACGAAATATGCACACGAAATATTCCCTTAACACAATACTGCAGCACATGCACGAAATCAAATTGAAAAGCAAAAAATTATTTTTTATAGTCAAATAAATGCTTATTTTTGTTTAATTTCAGAACTTTAAGCTTAAGAGAATCAAACACTATCATTAATTTTGCTGTTGTTGTCTGTTCGACGATATAAAATATTAAATTTTTTCTTTATTGGAAATTCATTAGTACATATTTTACACCTAATATCTTTTCGTGTTTTTCGTGTCAATTTTGAGCAACACAAAAATACCCAACCAATGACTAAAACAGGGGGCCGAGTGCCGCGATTTGCCCCCAGTTTTTTTTTGTCAAAAACACTTATGTCAAGAAAAAATACGACACTCTCCCATCTCTAGTACATATCTTATTATATTCCTCCAAATATCAATACATTTATAACATTCACAAGTATGTGTGGGGCATTCCACGCCAAATCAAATGGTTTAATTATTTTTTTTAATTTCGCCAATTTTGTGTTATTTTTAGTACCCATTAAAAGCAACATTCTAAAATAATTTTGAGATTCCAAAAAGAAAATGCGTGAGCGTGAGCAAAAAAAAATATTTTTTTTTGCTTTAACATAAGAACAATAAAAAAGAACACAACTCTTTATTAGAATTTTCCGACAATTTTAGTTTAGTGTCACTTAATCAAGTGTTTTGTGTGTGATTTCAAATCGTCCGGGTGGTTAGTGGTATGCCGCATAGAACACATTATTACTGCGGCAAGCCAATAACCACCCGACGAAATAACGATTGAGTGTAGTGAAGGTTTTCATAATAAAAATTTAAAATAAAAATGAATGAATATAATATCGAAGGTGAGTGTATTATTAATATGGTTCAAAAGTTGTTACGCCTGAGAAAACGTGCGCGTGAGTGAAATTTCTTTTCTTTATAAGAGTAAGTGATAAAAACTTTAAGGGAACTAATAAGGAGTCTTCCGAAGCTTGATTCCTGGTTTGGCTGTAATTAATAATGGCAACAAATTGGGTAAAATTTCCTATAGTGCAATATTAAGAGAGTTATAAGCAAAAAACTAAAATAAAAGAGTTTTTTGAAAATTAAATGATTTTTTAACGAGGAATCAAAAAATGTATCAAAATTAAAAAAAAATTCTATAAATCATTTTCGGTAGCTGTTTTTTGACATTCATTTTAATTTTCAGAAGGTGTTTAAAATAAATAAAAGTTAATGTTAAAGGAAAAATATGTTTAATATGGTTATCCATGAAGCCGAGGCTTGAGCTCCATAGAATTCTAAAATTACAAAATTTATAAAAAAAGATTAAAGAATCACTGATTTTCGAAAGCACCATTTAATATTTTAAATCCAAAATTTTGATCAAAAATATTTAGAATTTTTTTTTAAATCCAAAAATTTTTATCAAAAATATTTTGAATATTTTTTTTCAGCATTTCCGTAAAAATATCAAAAAACGAAAAATTCCAATTTGGTTAATTTTAAAGAAGCTTGTGAACAAAAAACTAAGAAAGCTGGTCTTGAAATTGATTATTTTTTTTGTTAATGAGTAATCCAAGAAATCCCAAAATGTTTTAGACTTGGAAGTTTTTCTTGAAGCAGTTCTCTTCAATTCTCTTTTAGATCTGCTCGATTGTTTACACTCGGACGGTTTCTTGTTCAATTTTCCTATTGTTTCAATGCAGCGAATGAAATAACAAAAGAGAATTGAAGTAACTTTTCTTTACAAGGAAGTCAGTACCCCTCTTCTTTCATCTTTCCTCTCTCTCCTTTAAACTCAGACTTGCTTCAAGAAAAACTGCCGAGTCTAAAACATGACTAGGCAGAAGTGTTTGCTGTAACTAGTGCTGCCATATACGTTTGAGGAAAAAACTGCCATATGTCAACAATAATGCCGCTTTATTTAATAAATTTCCAAAAATTTGTTTTTATTTCAATTATTCCTTTTTAATATATTTTTATTTATGAACAGCCCTAAAACTATTTCACTAAATTTACCTTAATTAAATTTGTGAGTTTCAAGATTTTGTAATCTTTTCAGTCTTATTTGTATATGAATTTAAAAAAATTTTCTCTGTTAACCTTCACCTTATTTTTTAAAGATTTTCTTTTAGACATTCGGCATACAAATGAAAAAGTTGGTCGTGTGAATAAAATCTATTTTCGAAATTCACACTTGAGTGAACACAAATACTCGTACTATGTGAATTTATATACATTCTTAAAACACACAATGGTTCGTATGGTTCGTAGAAAATTAAATACATATATTGGCTTGAGCTAGACATAAGAATTAAGTAGAATTTTCATTTAATTGTTACAAACTTAGCAAACATGGTCATGTAGACATGAACATATATTCGTACTCATATTTGTTTGCGCAAGTGAACGTTTTAACAACTGCAGGGCATCAAAACACAAATTTTAATAGTTTTTATAATAGAATTTTTTCAATAAGGCAAGTAAATAAAATTTTTGAGAAGTTAATATAGTTTGAAAAATCTTTTTAAAGAAAACTTTTATAAAAAAATTATACCAATATTCAGTTAATGCATTTTTAATGCATACTGACACTTATGTTTCAATAATATAATCTTTTCATATAAAAACGTTTGTTGGGCTGTCTCTCTATTAAATGTTTATTTTCTTATTCGTGAATTTTAATTATAAAAAACAACACATTTAGTTTTAGCAAAGCTTTGAAAATTTTAGCAATAAAAGAGTTAATTTGTAAATATTTATTACTTTTCTGTTGATAAAAGTTTTGTGATTTTGAGTTTTCTATTTATGTTTTTTTAATGAATTTGTTTATTTGCCTTTGCAACACTTACGATGGACAGTATTTCGTATGTATTTTTTGCAATTTTCCACTTCGTTTGTGATACACAGTTCTGTCTGATTTTAAGGTTTTTAATTTCGTAATTATATATTTTATTGCACACAAGTTAATTTATATTTCTTATTTAATTTTTAAAATCAATTACAAAGCTACGCTACAAAGTTACGCTAACATCACTGTAATGGAAGTTAGTGTCCTCCTCAAGACCATTTATAAGACCTTTCAAGACATGAGGGATTTTTCAAATGCTTTACTACAGCGAAATATTCTAAAACAAACGCTAAACAACACTGTTGGCAAGTAAAGCATTTGAAAAATCTCTGATGTTTTGAAATGTCTTATAAATGGTCTTGTGCAGGACTTTAATGGAGGTGAGTTTTCAAAAATGTTGCTTATTTTTAATTTCAGCTGCTGATTTACTGTTTATTTCATCCCTGAATCTTGATCCTTTAGCATTTTGCGTAATTTAAAAAAAATCACATTTAAAAATTATTTAGCTGCTTAAAAAAGGATTTAAATAAAAAAATATTTGAATATTTGTAAATGTATTTTAAAAATAATTTTTCCCCATGCTTAACTTATTATTATAAAATATAAATTTATTTAATGCAAAGAATATTCACACGCTTAAAAATGTTTTGTTTTGGGTTTTGCTTAAAATAAATCTAACATTTGATTGATAAAAATCTCTTGATATATTGTTGATTTCCGTATTATTTTCTCTAAACAATTGTCAATAAAGTTCCTAAGTCAAATCAATAAGCATTCATTAAACATAAATAACAAAAGAAAGATGTCTCTAAGTATTTTAGACTTAGACCCTAAACTGGAAAACATGATTTTTTTAGAGATTTTAATCACTTTGTTTTGTATGTCCAATAAACAAAAAATAAAAAAACAAAAACTGTTCATCAATAAGTATGTATTAAATTTCGAAAAAAAAATAATAATGGAAAACTTTAGAGATAGTTAAAATATCTATGTTAAAATCCAAAGACGCAGGAAAGATAAAAAATTAAATTTTCTAGCATGTCGTCAGCCCATTATTGGTTTGGAGCATATGGCAAAAAGTCGAAATGGAGAAAAACTTCAAAGAAGTTTTACATGAAGTTTTCTCAAAGTATACCTGGTAGAACATTTTTGTATTTTCATCATTTCTTCCGACACATGTTTGAAAGAAATAGTGAACTTACATGAATAAAGTTAGAAGTTAATATTACTTTATTGTAAAAGTAAAAATACGTTTTGTGCCGCATACACCACTTTTCTTAATTTATTTAAAAAAAGTAGCTTTTCGTGCTCCATACATATACTTTATTGCTGTAAGTGGAGAGAATTTTGTTGTTTTGTTTATTTTTTTTGCTGTCTAGACAAATAAGTCGATCGTTTAACGCCGACCAAGAAGCCGCCGTGGTACTATTTTTTAACTATCGATCCACTTACAAGAAAAACAAGTAATTGAATATAAAAAATTAAATTAAATTATTTATCAGAAATAAGTTTTAGTCAGGCTTAAGTTCAGTAATTTCAAATCGTATTGAATGAAATATTTTTATTAATTAATGTGAGTTTCTAAAGAAGTGAAGAACAATTATTTAATTGTGAAAAAAGAAGAGCTAGAAGGGAATGGCAACAGCACAGATCACCCCAACATAAACTCAGACTTAAAGAATGTTCTAAACGACTTCAAGAGTTGCTTGCATCTGAAAAAACTGCATCTCTTAAAAATTATTTGGAAGGTCTTGATGTCACACCGACATCTAATTACTCTTTGTGGCGCGCTGCTAGAAAGCTTAAAACCCCCATTGAGTTTAAGCCACCTCTGCGCACATCTACCGGAGATTGGGCAAGAAGCGATACGGAAAAATGCAAAATATTTGCTGAGCATTTAAAATCCGTATTTACCTCAAATACATGTACTGGTGTTGCTGATTTGCCGAATGTAGTTGCTCTACCCCCTCGAGCCTTAAAGTTTAAGATGCGTGATGTACATAAAGTAATTGCTGAACTCAAGCCAAAGAAAGCTCCAGGTATTGATGGAATTAGTAACAAGATGCTGATGAACTTGCCGCATATTGCAATAAGAATCTTGCTGTTTATTTCTAATGCCATATTACGACTGGAGTATTATCCACAACTCTGGAAGCTTGCAAAAATCAAAATGATTCCAAAGCCGGGAAAAGATCTTGCTAAAGCTGAGTCATATAGGCCAATAAGTTTGCTGTCAACTATGTCAAAACTCTTCGAAAAGCTGCTCATGACAAAATTGTCCCCAATTTTAACTGATAGTGGGTGCATCCCAGACCATCAATTTGGTTTTAGAAGTCAGCATAGCACCATTGAACAAACTCATAGATTGGTGCAATTTATAAGAATAACTTTTGAAGAAAAAATGTATTGTTCTGCCCTGTTTATTGACGTTTCTCAGGCATTTGATAAAGTGTGGCATGAAGGTCTAATTCTAAAATTAAAATCATATCTACCAATAAATTTAGTGAATTTATTAGAAAGTTACATCACTACCCGGAAGTTCACGGTTGTGGAAGGAGAATTCATGAGTGTGCCCGAATCTATATCATCCGGTGTGCCACAGGGGAGCATACTGGGGCCAGTTTTGTATTTGATCTATACTTGTGATATGCCTTTGAGCAGCAATATCCATACATCTACGTTTGCCGATGATACAGCCTGCCTTAGTATGCATGAAAACCCTCACGAGGCTTCCCGATATTTACAAGAACATATTACACAATTGGAAATGTGGTTGAACTTATGGAGAATTAAGGTAAATGAACAAAAGTGTGTCCATATAACGTTTACCCTAAGAAGAGATACTTGTTCCCCAATTCGAATCAATAATCAAAATATTCCTCAACACTCCCAAGTGAAATACCTTGGTATACACCTTGATCGAAGGCTTACATGGAAACATCATATTGACTTTAAGCTAACTCAGATGAAAATTAAGTTATCTCAAATACACTGGTTGATTGGCAGAAATTCAACACTTAGCATGGACTGTAAACTTTTATTATACAAGTCGCTTTTAAAGCCAATATGGTGTTACGGTATCCAGTTATGGGGCACTGCTTCAGCTTCCAATGTAGAGAGAATCCAACGAAGGCAAAACAAAATTTTACGGTTAATAACATCGGCTCCATGGTACATCAAAAATTCTAATATACATCGTGATTTAAATATGCCACTAGTGACTGAAGAAATTGCAAAATACGCAGGCAAATATTTACCAAAACTCGAGTCACATCCTAATCCGCTTGCTCGTAATATTTTGAACTTTACTGGACACATCCGCTTAAAAAAGAGGGACACAAGGGCTCTATTACTCAACACGCCAAATGGGATTTCTTGAAAATACTTTTTTTGTACTTTTTTATAATTTTTTTTTCTTTTTTTATTATCACTACTTATGTATTATTTATAACTATTAACAAGTTTATGTCCGACAGTGGTCGGTCCTAATAATTATATTTTAGATTTAAGATTTGAATACTTATTGTTAGTTCATATTTGAAGATACAATAAATAAATACATGTATTAAAAAAAAAAAAAAAAAACAATTATTTAATTATTTAATTTCTTGTTAACATCAGCTATTTAACTTAAATTATCTGTGAAACGGAATATGAGAAACGATTGTTGTGTATACAATTTGATTTACTTTTGGTATCACTATTAATTTTCTGGTTTTTCCATTTTTTCCTTTTTCTATATAGGTTAGCACGAAATTATACTACTCTACCTAAGTATGTTTAACTATTCTTGCATATATTTTACGATCATTACATTAATTATTTTGACTTATATTCAAACATGTTTATGTTATATTCAAACATGCACTATTAAGGTTTCTTTTATTTTATTTTAGTGTTTAATAAGTCTATATTAAAATCATTTTACCGGCGGCTGCGTCTTTGTGATGATGTTTCTGCTTAACAGTCGCCGTTAAATTTTTCTCATGGCACTTTTTTTATTATTCATTTCTTACAAAAATGAAGCAAAAAAAATTAAATTTACTTCTCAGTTTTTATAAGAAGAATTTGACGCAAACGCCAAACTGTGGCATGTATAGCAAAACAATACTTATTAAACCCTAAAATAGTTGAAATGGAGCAAAATGAATGCTAAATATCTCAGAAACCACAATTAATTTCACGAAACATGTTTTGAATTCAGAAAGGAGATATTTGAAATATATCTGTGGCAATATGGAATAATAGCTTAAGTCGACTTAAGGCAAAGCAGTGCATTTCGGAAGTTTTTACGCTTCCACTAAGAGATTAGAAGGCTCTAATGCATGATTCTACTCTCTTGTGATTCTTTCTTTTCATATGTAACATTTGAAACCCTGAAAATTCCAACTGGAACATAATACAGCACAAATAGCCTTAACTTTATTAAGTCTACTTAAGCTACTATTCCATATTGCCACATATATATATACGCTATACCTAACTTGTTTTTTTAAATTGTCGGTGGGTCAAACCAATAATGGGCTGACCATGTGTAAAAATTTTTTATTTTAATATTATTATCTAGGGTCCTAGTTCACAAATAATATTTTAGTTTTATAAAAGGTGTATTAATCAAATTTCCATAGAAAATTTGTTTTATAAACCTCTTATTGAACAGAGATATTTTTTATGAATATGGCAGTAGGAATTTAAAATCATGTGATAGAAATATGTAAAAAATAAAAAAAAAATAAACTTTGAAATACGATTACATTTAAATACTTGCTGCTGCATACCTAATAGCACCCATGATTTATCGATTAAAATGTAAAAACATTTTCCCGCATTAAGTTATTTCACCATGTAGTGAACGTTGAAAGGGTATAATTAAATGAAATTTCAAAAGTTTACAAAACGTGATTTAGTTGTAACGTGTAACAAAATACTGCATGTCTCGTTTTTAATGGGGGAAAATGCAACTATGTAATTTCTACTTCAATGAATAGTTTACTTTGAATTTAAGTTTTTAAAATTTGTAAAATTCTTAGAAAGGCTTTTCGTTTATAGTGTTTAAATCTCTGATTTTCGTATCTAAATAAGCTGCAAAATTAAACATGATGAGTGAGATTTAATCAAAAATATATTGCTCATTTACTATAACAACCTAATAACTAAAACAAAAACAAATCTTACAGAAAACGGGTTTAACGTTTTCCCACAAAACTTAATGGAAAAAGAAAATTGAAATTTTCGCTTCAGAGTTGAGTGCACATGATATTTGTATGACATTTTTATAGAATATGATGATTAATTCTGCATTATTAAAACAAAAATTAAAATTTTTCGACTTATAACATTATTGAAGTAAAGGAGCGATATGTTTGTTTATTATTAATTCAATTGAAATATTTATTTCTTTGACGAACATTACAGTGACTTGAGCAGATCTTCAATTAATCTTTTCCTCATACCAAAACATTTTTTTAAAATAAATTAATGTCAACTTTCACACAATAACTTAATTAATTAAGATCCAAATTTAATTACGGAAACTTCTCTGCACTTGCATGTGTACATACCAGTACATACATACATATTTGCTGATCATATTTGGAAATATAAAACAAATAATATATGATAATTTATTCGATAAGAGTGTAATCAACATTAATTACTTGGGACAAACGATAAGCAAAAATACAACAAATAAAACAAATGTAAAGAAGATTTTTTATTTAAGCTGCTGCTTGTTATTAATAAGAGTCATTAAAATTCCTTTGTAAATAAAAACATTTATTTTGCTTTATTACTCATATTTTTTTTCCAATTTACATAACAAATTATTAATTTTCACATTGTTATTAGTGAAAAATTAGTTTGCAATTTGTATTAGTTTATTTATAACTTTTCTTTCTTATAAGATGTTGACCTACCTGAGCATTTGTTATACACAGTTTGTGATAACAAAGTAACAACCACAGCAGTGTTGTGGTTAAAAACCAATTACGCTTTACCATTGTGCGAACGTATGTATGTGATGGCTGTCGATGCTGTAGACTGAAAAAAAAGAAAAGAATATGCTTTGCAATATAATTAAAACAAATTGAAAAATTATATAAGAAAAAAAACATTTCGCCCGAGCAGGGACTTGAACCCTGGACCCTTGGATTAAAAGTCCAATGCTCTACCGACTGAGCTACCCGGGCACATGTATTCGTAATGACAAACACACATTATATTCAACACACATAAGATATGTGTCATTGGTAAATGAGTGTCTGCTAATTCTCATGTATACTTATTTATGTTCTACCTCAACAGCAGTGGTGAGTTAATAATTACAGTATTGCCAGCACTAATAAATTGTAATAACTAAAATATTTTCAGAATTTAGCATGGTAATAAAAACAATTGTTGGAATTGTTAAAACACAACAAGTACTTGTAATCAGTGGCGATTTCTTAAATTGTTTGGCGTCCAAATTTATGGTTTGGCGACACGACGATTTTTCTGGCGACAAATAAATTTGTTGGCGATTATTATGGCTATTTTTTTTAACAAAATTGAACTTCAAAGTTTTTCTAATTCAGGATAATTAGTTTGTTGAAGGAGAGTAGTTTCAAAAATAAATCTTACCAAAACTCGCATGCAAGAAGTTAAAACAATTTGATATAGATGATTTTTCTTATATTAATTATAAATAACCATTAATGCCTTTTGAATTTGGATGAGAAAAAGTTACAGGAAATAATTTATAGAAATAAATTCTAGTTTTATATTTTTATAGAAATAAATTCTAGTTTTGGTGATTTTCTAATAAATTTATATCATTTTATAAAAATTTATTTTAAAAAGTGTTATATAAAAACAAATTTTATTATCAAATATTTACTAAGAAAAACTACATAAAACTGATTTTTGGTAGCTTTTAACGATTTTTAAAATGAATTTGGCGAAATAGGTCGGAAAAAATCTGACAACACTGATGGTAGTTGGAAATCATGCATACAGGCCAAATCTGTTTCTAAATATGTAGTGCCAAAATCAGTTGAATAATGCCAAAACATTTTTTATATAATTTAAATGTTGCCACTTCATGTTTATTTATTCTAATTGATTTTAAAAAATCGCCAAAATCTATTTTATGTAGTTTTTCTCAATACATACATATGTATTTGATAATAAATAAATAAATAACAGCCTGTTATAGAACACGACTCGTCGATAATAAGCGCTAATATAAAAGCATTTTTTTGCGATTTTAACTAAAAACGTAATAACTGTCAATTTATTTGTGTTTGTATACTACAGTTTGGCAAATCACAGTTATATACGTTGAGTAGGGGTTTAAAAAATTGTAATCGTGTTCGCTTAAAGTGCACCAAAATACATAAAATACTGACAATACACATACACTCACATGAATTTTACATCTTTTCATACAAATCGTACTTTTTGTTCTTCAAATAACAACATAAATGTTGAAGAACAATTACAGCCTTATTTATAAAAGTTATTAAGGATTTATAAAGGCTTTTTAAGAAAAATTTTTTATTTAAATTTGTCTTAAAAACCCTTTATAAAGACTTCTTAAGTTTTATAAATGAGGCCTTTAGTTTTTTATAACAAAATAAAAATAAATACAAAAATTATTTTTCATTCAATTTCATTTTATTGTCATTTGTGTTTTTTTACCACAAAAATAAGGTTCTCATTTTTTCAAGTTGAATATATAATTTTCATGCAAAAAGATAAATAAAAATTATTTTTGGACATGTTGGCAACATAATGTTTTGCCACAACGTAGGATATATAGACGAATTAACGTAAGCTGTACGTAAGAAATAAACAAAATAAATAAAAAAGTTGTAATTATTAAATTAAATGGCCTTAAAGGCCGGGGCCCAACGAATCCGCCATACGTTAAACCTTGCCTTTTTCAACTGACAGCTGAGTTGAAATACATGGTTTCTTATTAGGTCTGTTACGTTCAGTATGTGTCCGTCAACGCAAAGTACAATACAATTTTTCAACTTTTAACTTTTTGCGTATGTTGAGTAGTTTGACCGATATTGCTTGTTTTTTTTTTGGTATGTTCTGATTTAGGTTTTTGAGTTTTGTGTCAGAAAAAATAAAATTAAACAAAATAAATAAACGAAATAAATGAAAAAAGTTGTAGTTAATAAATTAAATGGAGAATCAACATAAAGAAGCATTGTGCCATCCTTCTCCGTCGATGCGTTAATGTCAGTTGTAAAAGGCGAAGTTAAACGTATGACAGATTCACAGCGCCTCGGCCTTTATGCAAACGCTTTTCAATTATTCATTTCTATTGGCTCGTCTTGAATCGGCTATGTCGTGTTCTAAAAACAGGCTACATATTTTTTTTTTTTACCAAAATCGATTATTAAATTAAATTAATTTAATTTGAGACATTTATAGATTTAATTGAACTGTAGTGAATTTTAATCAGAAATAATTTCTTATTCGGGAATGAAATATTTTTTTTAATTAATGTGAGTTTCTAAAGAAGAGAAGAAAAGTTAAACTAGACTAGAAAACCGATATTTTTCTGTGCAGCCACGCACTACATCAGCACCCTAGACTATCTACTTGGGCAGAACTTGTTGTTAAGATCAGCTATTTAACATTCATTTTTATGAAACGGAATATGGGAATTTTATTTAAAATAAGTTGGTTTAAAATAACTAATTATAAATTTTTATATTTAACTTGACCACTTGCATAATTATGGGCACATTTACACAACATAAAATGGAAAATGTTTTATTATGGCAATAAAGTCATATTTTACTGTTTTGCAGGAGAGCAATGAATTTAAGTCACAATATACTAAAGTATAACATTAATTAAGCAATTTCTCCAAATGAGATTAGAAGTCTAAAAGAGATAAGTCGTAAGTCATAGTGCTATAACTTCCTGAAAATTCACACAAATTAATTGAGATTTAGACCAGGAGCACTTTCCAATATGCAGATTACGAAGGTATCATTAACTCAAAATCAGCTCTTCTCAACTTAAGTACTTTTTCCTTATTTTGCCACAGAACTTTTAATTTAAATTGAACATAGACTGCATTAGCTTTGTCTATAAACATTTTAATTAATTGCTAATGTATCTTATAAATCTGCCACCATAATAATAATGCGAGAAGGAAAATTAAGTGACACTTTTCTTCATTGTATGTATTAAAGAGGAAACTAAAAATGTAAATTTGTTTTAAACTCAAAGCAAATTTATTTTATTTTATGTATACATACGAGACTGCAAACAGCAATTGTTTGCTCAAGATATTCTATATAATAGATTCATTTTATTTTTTATTTTTTTTTGCCTCCATGTTCTTATCAAAAATAGTTTTAGGAGAGGACAAATAAAAACAATAGCAATCAAGTTTGTTAAAAAAAAGAAATAAATAAAATTAATAGAATTTTAAGCAAGAACGACCTGCAATTGAACATAAATTAGCTGTGACAGCCTTAGATAGGTGTAGTTTTTATGGGTTGTAGATGTATTGAATATCTTTGGAATTCTTTCTGATTTTTGCATATACATACATACATACATACTCGTATTAGATAAATAATGCTATTTTGACACCTTCTCTTTTATGTACCCAGCTGGCAATCGGAAGATTTTTTTAGGAGCGTGATCATTTCGCGAATATTTTTTTTATCGTCCAGAGCACTGTTAGAGTAAGCTTACTTTGATAATTTTTGGAGGGGTAAATCGTTCTATATGCATTTTGGCGAGTATTGGAAGATTGTCAACGAACGTATTTAACTCTTCCAAATGATGTCTTTGATCGTTTGGCGCATTGTAGAAGTCTCGTTAAGGCTACTGTTTCAAGGCTCATAAGAACTAAGAAGAAAAAAAAAAAATAGTACTACACGATTTTTTACGAGCACTGTAGACGACTCATATGGAAGTGTTGTCATCATGTTACAGTTTTGTCCGTTATACTTAACTTGTGCAATCGGAGTTCGATATCACGAACGAATAATTTAATCGCCCACTACGCTCGCAGAAGATTCTTCTACCATTGCAAAAGCTAGGTGGGTAGTAAGATCACTTAAAAAAAGTCGAATCGTTTTTTGAATTTTTTTTTCAATTGTTGTATTTCATCTCTTTACATTTATTTTTATTTTTTGGAAACAAATGTTACCCTCCTGAATCTTAAATTTAACAATTAACTTAAAAAAGTGCTTAAGTTAATTGAAATTAATCTGTGGTAATTAAAAATGTTCGCTTTTTATAACCGTCATTGTATCTTTCCCATCTGAGATAAGAAATTATTTTTGTTAATAATTTTTTCCTCTATAAACTATTTATTTTGTCAAGTTATATCAGCTTTTTTTTTGATAATTACTTTATTATATTATTAAAATAAAGTGAGCAACAAAAAAAGGTTATGTCAATAATTGTTTCTTGATTAGAACTTAAAACTTTTGCTAAAACAAAACTTTATGAAGGCTTAATGATTAATGCATTGTTTGTTCTTTGTACGAATAAATATTATAACAAAAATAAATTATAAAAAAAAACATTAAGCAAAAACCACACAATAACTTTTTAGTTGATTATGAATGATGAAGATGTTTCTAATATAAGCAACATGCAGTCAGCATTTTTAATTCATAATTTATTCTAGTTTATGTATATTAGTTTAAACAAAGCTTCGACAAGTTTGACAGAAGTAGATAAACCTTGGCTTGGTTAAAATCTTATTGAGGCTTTTTCATTTTAACTGCATGTTGTCGATTTTTGTGCAATTATCTTAAAATAGAAAATTTTGCATGATAAAAATTTTGAAAACTAAAAAAAATTTTTTTTTTTAAATATGAATTTTATACAATTTATTTTTAATATTTTTCTTTCATTATTTAAATGCTTTTTTATGAAGGTAATTTTTGAAAAAATTTAAACAGTAATGAGTTAAATTGCTTATCAGCATATAGTTTAGACTATTTCTACTTTGACGTTTTAACTCCTTATTTTAACATGGCGAAGTCACTGGAGGAAAGTACTTACAACCCTGGATTAGATACAAATAATATTGGTAAACTCAATGAGAGTGAGACTATAACTATTTCGCGCATAATTTCCTTTCCACCTTTGGTGTACAGAGCTCTAAAAAACTACAACTTCATCTGTTCAAATAATAATTGATCTCTTAAAAAGTATTTCTAATCTTTTTTGATATTATCGCATAGTGTTTTCTCTAAACTATTCAAATAAATGTATTCGTAATTCTTTTTATATTTTTTTCAACACTCATGAGTTTTTTTATCTCAAAAAAAAAACCCCAAACAAAAGCAGACATTTGTGGTGAGATTTTTATTACAGTTGCTTGGCTTTCAGCCAAATTATTTTTAATTATAGTCATTAAAGACACAATTTCGTGGGCTAGACAGCAACAACTATTTTTTAACACGTTTGGTAAACAAATTAATTTTGTGTTTCATGTACATATAATACATTTCTTGTTCTCCGTTGATTATTTGGTAATATTTTTTTAAAACTAATTTTTATAATACGTATTATTGTTGCATAAAATTTTAATAGTTACATATGTATATGAAAAAGTTTTTTTTATGAATTTTTAAGATCATAATTCAATTACTCTCAAGAAGCGTAATCTTTGATAGTGATGGAAGGAGTTTAAAGATAAGGAATTAAAAATAAATGTCAATTGCATACCATAAGATTGAGATAATGCATCTAAATATATCTCAGTGGATGTGCCTATACGGTACCTTTCATAAGCCTATAGTCCTGAGAACAAAATCGCACTCTATTGTCTGGACTGATTTTTACTGCTGGTCCAGCAGACTTGCTTATGTAGAGTTTCGACAAAGACCTTGGCGCATATTCATAGTCAAAGCAAAGTATACTTTAAGAGTTTGAAACCAGTTTTTTTTGTGGTAATACTGGCGGCAAATTACAGCATTCGATACGTTTCAAAATTTCAAAATGTTTCCATCTAAACTCTATTGAAATATTTGGTAATTTCGTTCGATACCGAGAGCCGTAATTTGACCCCAGGTTTTATATTTTGCAAGAGTTTAAGACCATTACATATTTTGTATGGTAATACTGGTTTTAAATTTTAAATTATACTTTGCTTTGACTATGAATATGTTGCTTTGAACTTACTGAGTTTGATATTTTTAAAATATATCGAGAAAGTAACTCTTTCTCATAATATTCTAATGAACTCTTATTTTTTAAATTGATTGTTAAAAAATTTAGTGTTTTCCGCAAATAATGTCACTGCACATCATGAAAATCATGAAAAAAATTTCTTGTAAAATGTTTATTATGATAGACTCACTGTGCAATATTTGCTCAAATCTTTCCTTGCTTCATAATTTTTTTATGATTGAATTAAACTTGTATGTTTAATATCGTCGTGTACAAACAATACTTTTGATCAGCCATGGTTCAAACAATGTTTCACAAATGACATGATTTAATCATGCGAATTTGACATTAGCAAATAATATAATAACATATTTTCCCACTGTATATTTCAAGGTAATAAGATTTAATAAGATATTGAATGCATATTCTTATTTTGAGTTAATATAATTTTTTTTAAACATATCGTGCCACAACCGTCAAAAAAACGATCAATCGGCCCTGTTCCGTAAATCCAATAGATTTTAAATCGCACGATTAACAAAATGTGTAACGCATATATTTAAAATGGGTATATGATAATTTGCTTTCAGATGTAATAAAAAATAAAAAAAAAATCTAAAATATTGTTTCTACTATAGGAGTAAGTTTACTAAAATCTTCCAACTAACTCTATTTACAGAACAGGGCTAAATTTTCGAACCTAGTTTTGTTTTTAAATCTCATAATCTTACTATCGTAAGTAATCAATTTTCGTTTAAAAAAACGAACTTTGAAATATATGTCGCTTAAGCTTTTTTCCCGATTATGGCTCGATATGTTATTGTTAATTTGTAGAACTCATTCCTTGACGGTACTGCTTGGCAACTTCAGCTTTTCTGTTGCAGTACAAGTATGACCGCATTTATATTAGTTTTGTATCTAAAGTGTCATCTCCATTAGATTCAGTCTGCTTATAAGTCTGTACGAGAGGTCTTTGCTCTTTGTAATGCATTTAAGAAGATTTCTACTCATATGTATGTTTGACTCGTGGTGGCTTGCGCAACTTAAGATCTTCTTAAGATCTTCTTAAGAGATCATTAGAAGCAGCATGATTTAATGACTTTTTTCCAACTTATTAATGTATGAATTATTATTGCACTTTGAAAAAAAGCGATTTTTTAATGAAATAACAAGAAAACAACAGAAGATTTAATCAAAAGACTAACGTTAGAAATTCTTTTAATTGATTTATTTGTATGCACATATTTCATTGGCTTTGATGAAAAAGTTAAACATTAGATATTAAATTTTAGCTTATACGCAACAGAAATTGTTAATTAAATGTTTTATTAATCAAGTTTAAAAAATTGTATTTTCTATTTCGTCCAATGTTAAATAATTGTCTGTGTGTGCTTTTATGTCTTGGATTTATTTTTAAATCAACAGCACGTGCTATTAAAGTTTTAATGACTTTCTGCCAACTTCGAAGCGTGTGTAGATTAATTCAATTGCTAAATGATTGTAATTATTACATAAATGACATATTTTGCAATTGCTTATAATTGAGTGGAAAAATTTTACATTAATTAATCTATGGATGATTTATTATCACTGCTATTCAATGTTTAAATAAACTTTAATAAATGTGTTAATTTTTTTATACTAAATTCAATCAAATCTTTATTCGCGATAACTTATGCATATTTATATTTAACATATTTTCATACATATGTATGTATATGTACATATGTATATACACGCAAACATAAATAATATTTTAGGCAAAATTAATTGGAAACTCCCACATATGCTTACACGTGTGTACATATCGCACTTGCTCCTCTAATAGGCTCATCTCAAAATTTTGAAATTTTCACTTTTTGCAACAAAAAAAACGATATACATTGGTTATATGGACCCACTGTAAAAATCCTACATCATTTTCTCTACTCTTTCAAAAAAAATAAAATAAATAAGATTTCGCATTGCTCATGTCCATTATTTTATTTTCTGCTTGTTACGTAGACATAGAATATTTGCTCTAAACAAAGTACATCATACTTTTGTGTGTGGAATGTGCTCTCTCCCTCTCTCTCTCACACACACACACACACACACTTTTTACAACAAGCTCTAGCTTATATTCCATGATGACGTAGATGCTCAGTACAAAATTTGTTTGTACGGCTGAGTGCGCAGTCTTGTTTTCTTTATTTATGATATGTGCCCATAATTATGAAAGTGGCCTAAGTCACATATTTTATAAATTACATGTTTTATAAATTACTTTTGAATAAAACAAAATAAGAGTTGTACTTTAGAGTGGTTCGCCTTCCATACAATTAAAAAAAGTTGTGTAAGTCACCCCCTACGATTAAAGATAATGTAAAAAAAAATTGCAAAAATATTTATTTAATTTTTTTGCCACGCCTACAAATACCGCCCTTTTAAAATGTTGTTCACTGTGTCACCATTTTTAGTCCGATCATAACGTTTTATATACCGCTGTTAATGGCTCTGTGAGGGCTACATTTTTATCTTTAATAGTTTTCTACTACCATGTCATATTCTAGTAATGACTTTCATTCAAAAATATTTAGCATTAGGGTGGGTACGAACCGAGTTTTTAAAAGTCATGACTAGAATGTGACGTGGTATTAAAAAACTATTAAGGACATAAATGTAGCCCTTCCAGAGTCATAAACACCGGTATACAAAATGTTATGATCGGACTAAAAATGGCGACACAGTGAAAAAAATGCTAAAAGGGCGGCATTTGTAAGCGTGGGAAAAATATAAAAAAAATATTTTTGGAATTGATTTTACATTATCTTTAATCCAAGGGGGTGGGTGACTGACACAATTTTTTTTTCGAACCACTCTATTGTACTTTAGATTAATTTAAATTTATTTAATATTTATTAACGACCCTTTTCACAATGTACAATTAAAAGCTAACAGGGACTTTAACGGCAAGTTTTGTATGAAGAACTGTCAGTTAAAGTTCACGTTAGCTCTTCTTAATCATGCATTGTGAAAAGGGATGTAAATGTTCATTGAGGTTTTTTTAAGATTATTTAATTATTTTCAGGGCTTATATAAGAGAGTATGAAAGACACCTATTGTTTACTCTACTGAGAATTTTAAAATTTTTCATTCATTCCCTTTACAGAAACAGATGCGATATGTGTATGTACATGTGTACAGCATTTTTTTTTTGTAAAATTGCTTGCTGATGATGTTGTCTTAATTAATTGCCATTATGGACTTAAAGATAATTATTTATATTTTTTATTTAAATAAATAAACGCATGATCAATGACACAAGTTCATTATCAATTGAAAATACAAAATAACTCGTACAACACATGACAGGGACGTCATCATTCAAGCTTCAAGTGCTCAACTGCTGGCAACAAAGTCTACTATAACATTTAAACGTTTTGATAAATATGTACATATCGCTCATTTACTTAAACAAAGTCATAACTCAAAATATAAAACTTTTGGATAATAAATTTTTACCAAAGTTTTATGCAAATATCTTGTATACTCAAATCAGCTCTAGAGAGAAAATTTAAATTTTCTGTTTCCATTAAATTATTTATAAATTGAAAACTTAAAACTTGTTTTATGTAAAACTAATTATTTTATGCTATGACGTTGTTCAAGTAAATTCGCGATATGTGGATACATTCTTCGATTTAAATTTGCACATTTATTTTATTTAAAATACCTTGTAGTGAATTTATTAATATGTTAAATATTAAAATTATTTTCTGAAAATCCCAGGTGGAAATTGTAGACCTCTCTATGCATCGTAATAAAGTAAATAACATCCAACGAAATGGAACACAAAAACTACTTGTATGTTCCAACAAAATTTAATGACGTGAATAATAACAATAATTAAAAATTTTAAAACCCCCGAATATATCTAGAGAAGATGTGATATCTTCTAAGCGGCTGGACCGATTTTCTTGAATGTATTCTTAAATATTGTTAAAGTATTGACAGTAAAGTGTTTGGCAAAAAAAAAACATTTAAACAATTAAATAATTTTTTTGCTTATTTTTTGTATTAAAGTTAATTTTCGACTTAAGTATCTTAAGTTCTGAGACCCATAGTAGAATTTCATGACAAATATTTTCGCAGAATTCAGTCGTTAAGCAGCTCTGGGTCGGGGAACATCTCTCGCGTCATCGTAATTATTTCTTAAGTGCGGTCAGGCTTGTGTGTGTTGTTTGGCCTTCGAGAGTTTTTCGTCTCGCTCGCACTGGTTGACTGATCTGCCACGGATAACCGTATAATCTTGCGGTTTTTTGTGGAATTTCCTTAACAACCACGTTGCCTACTTCCTATGTGAAGGCATAGGTCGTGTACAGTCAGTCACAAAACCTTTTAAAATACTGTTAATACCATCTTGGGCATATGGTCTACGTTACTCCGCCCATATTTGTGCAACACCATATTATGCAAATTTACTTTGCATTAATATGTTTAATAAATAAAAATAAATAAATTTTCGCAGAATATTTCAAAGGGGTTTGTTGGTTTTTTTTAAATAATTTTGCAAAAAGACCGTTTTCCAGAAGAATAAGATGGGTAACGTACACCAACAAAATGTTGCTTGTAATATTCTGAATAAATGTTTTGAATACATTTTATACAAAAAACCTAAGACTGATACAATTTTCTCCATTTTCTACTACACAAGGTTGTATTTTTAAATAGGCCGTAAAATGAGTTTCAGATGTAAGCTTTTAAAACGCCGTAACCATAAACAGCTGTTTACTGGTTAGACATATTGGTTGTTGCACTTTTGAACTAAATAAACAAATGAAAGAATAAACAGCTGCTTATGGTTATGGCAGCACTAATAGTAGAAGCAAAAATAAGGGGTCCGCCAGATAACTTTTTTTTTAAATGCTATAAAAAAAAACTACTGAATATTTTCTCAAATTTGTTTTTTTACTTAAAAGTACAATCCTTTCGGTTAATAATGAAAAATAATTTCATTCAAATAGCTGCCTCGGCTGGCCATGCAGTAGCAGCCTACACGATCGGTCCAATTTTTCAGCATATTATCGATTGTGTGCAGCTGTATTTCACCAATGGCTTCACGAATATTGTCCTTTTAAGCGTCAATTTGCTCTGGCTTGTCGGCGTAACACTTATCTTTGACGGCGCCCCTTAAATAATAGTCCAACGGTGTCAAATCGCAGCTCCGAGGTGGCCAAACGACATCAGCTCTGCGGCTGATAATGCGATCTTCAAAAACAGGTCGCAAAACATCGAGTGTAGCTTCGGCTGTGTGGCACGTAGCGTCATCCTGTTGAAACCAAATGTTGCCAATATCCTCCTCTTTAATTTTTGTGAACAAAAATTCGTTCAACATGGCCCGATAACGATCGCCATTGACTGTAACGGCCACTCCTTGCTCATTTTCGAAAAAAAAATGGCCCAATTATGCCTCTGGACCAAAATATGCACCAAACAGTCACTCGTTTTGGTTGCGTCGGCTTTTCAATGTATGCGTGCGGGTTTTTTGTGACCCAAATGCGACAATTTTGCTTGTTTACATACCCGCCAAGATCAAAATGAGCTTCATCTGAAAAGATAATTTTTTTTGGCAAAATCGGCATCTACTGTAAGTCGATCGCAGGGCCACTAAGCGAAGCGAAAACACAACCATATTCGTTCAGCGGGAGCATAAAACTAATTATCTGTCGAATCAGACATGTGCTAAGAGCTAATTTCACCAACTTATTTAAATATCAATTCGTATTTAAAAGTAATTTTTCCATACAAAAATCAATGAAAATCGATATTTAAATATGAATTGATATTTAAACAGAGTTGGTGAAATTGGCCCTAAATGTTACCATACACGAAATAAGCACTAGTTAAAAAAAAACGTTAGATGGCGGACCCTTTATTTATTTATGGTTATGGCTATGACATTATGGTATGGCACGTCTGATTGAACCTATAAAACCGGGAATCATACATTACTAACAAACACACAAATGAGCTCGAGATTTTTTTTATTACTAGCCAGGGCTGGAAAATTTAATTATTTTTTATTATATAAAAATTTTTTCAAATAGTATATTTGTGACTCCCAGAGTACTAAAATTATAATTTTTTGCCTTATTAATTAACTATCTCTATATCTTCAGCTGAAATAAAAACCCATGCAACTAACAAAAAATTCAAAATTGCATTTTTAATTAATTATTGGGCATTGGGCATCGAAATACACGTCCCTAAAAAATGTTGAAAACCTTGTCATAATAAACAACCGTCTTTAAAATGAAAACGAAGGAACTTTATTTCCGTTACTTAAATAATTTATTTTTTTATTTTTCTCTCTCCTATAAAATTTAAGAAAGTGTAGTACATGACTTTGAATTTCAGCTAACGATATAAGGATACTTAATTAACCCAAATAGCGCCACAAAATTTTTTTATTTAAATCTTAAATTTTTATTTTGAAAATAAAATTTTAATAAGTTTCTAGAAAAAAAATTATATGTATTTTCGGAATGGAGTGTCCTTTTAAAAGGACAGTTGCGCCAAGTGGGGTTTTAGTGCTCTGGGAGTCAAAAATATACTATTTGAATAAAATTTATATAGCAAACAAAATTAAATTGTCCAGCTCTGGCTAGGAATAAAACAATATCAATGTTGGCAATCGTTTTTTGAACTTTTCTGATTTTCAATACCAATCGAGATGAGTCAAATCCTTCGCCAAAGTCCTTAGCTCTTCTGCTTTGATTCATAAAACCTACAATTTGCTATAATATATTTATTTATATTTATTTGTATATTGTACCAATGTTTAGTGGTCTAAGTTGAAAATATAAAAAATAAGGCATTGTGTAATATGCTTTAAAAAGGGAAATGCAGAGTAAGCACTACAGTTTTGTAACTAAAAAATTATTTTCTTTTGTATTGAGATTAAAATTTTGTTGCGCAGGTGAGCAGGGAACATCAATTTCTCTCATTTAATTGTGTCTTAATTCCAATGTTTGTTTTATTTCTTCGCTGTGAATCAGTTTTAAATTTTGTATTATTCATGTGGGTGATTTAATGCGTAAAAAAACAAATTAATCTATCTGTTCTTCTTACTTCAGTTAATAAATGAAGTTGTTTTTAAACATTATACATTTTGAGAAAAAAAGTGTGTGAGTTTTTTCGCTGCGATTTTTTGTTTAAATTATAAAAGAAATGTGTTAAGGTCATGTAGAGTTGTTGTTGTTTTTGTTGTTGTACGTCTGTTGATTATTAATAAAACTTTAAAAAAATTTTGGTATGGCAAAATATTTTGCAAATGGTTTTTCTTTTCTTTTTCTTTTTGTATTTTGGAAACATAAATTTTATGAATTTCGGAAACGGAAATTTTCAATGCAACAGCGAAATTTTTATTTCAAATATTTATACACTTCTTCAGTCAAACAAAGATACGATTAATAAAAGTGGCGTATTTAACTATTGCGGGATTATTTTTGTTTTATTATTGTCATTATGCAATATTTATTTTATTTTTGGTATTGTTTATGTATGTTTCTAATTAAAATTCGTAAATTTGTATTTTTATGGCAGCTTTGCTTTTGAACAAATAGTTTATGATTGCAGTTGGTAGACAAAGAAAACCCGTTGTGAAACGTGTAGTTTGACGAGTAGTTTGTTGTCCAGTTAAATCCCAGTGGGAGGGTGAGATGAATGAGCTATTTGATATTTACCATAATATAAAGTTCTTTGGCATTTTAAATAAATAAAATGAAATGTTTCAGATGTGAGTCACTAACTATGTTGATTATGATAATGTCTCCTTTCTTTAACAAAGAAAAAAATAAATAAATTTTAAAGTGAAAGAAAATTAATTATAAATTAATTAATTTAACCACATTCAACCTTAATTCAGAACAGCATATTTTAATATTTAATTTAAAAAAAAGCAATTTGAGTCCGATCAGAGGGACATGTATAAACATCTATTAATGATTTTTTTAAATATTGGCTTATGATAATTAAAATAAGATATATAAAAGTTTGACTCTAAACTCTGTATTTAAAAATCTAAAGTAGTGGAATTATTAGTTGTGAGGGTTTGTGGAGAATTGCTCATATGTAAGTGCAAAACGTCAAATAAAAATTTTGCGACCGTGGGTTTGCAAAATTTGTATTAAAGTCTCCACCCGTAATAATTGGCATGAGATGGAGATTGTTATAAAATTGTCATGCACCGGCTTCAGTATAAGGCACCAGTACGTAATGAAGATATGTTATAATATAATATTATAAATTCTTCATAAAGACTGCTATATATCCTTTAAACAAATATTTGACATTTAAAACACTCTTTTATTTAAAAGTTTATACTTATTTTATTTATTTTATATTTTTTAACTATTTAACAAAATTATCCCCACTGTACAACTGTCTTGCCAACAGTGTTGTTTAGCATTTGTTTTAGAATACTTCGCTGTACTAAAGCGTTTGAAAAATCGCTCATGTCTTGAAAGGTCTTATAAATGGTATTGTGCAGGACACTAATGTTTACACATCAATAGTTCCGTGGTTTAAAAATTAAATTTTTTAGTAAAACCAAAAAAAAAAGTTATTTCTTAAGCTTGTTAAAAATATTTTGTTATTGTAAAAAAAATATTATGTACATGCATCCATATTTTCTAAAAATTTCTTAGAACTTTCTGAAAAGCATTTAGAATATAACAATTTGATATCATAGACTCGAAATAAGAAATATATACCACACGTTACTATTAATGAAAATCACAGATATATGTTGTTGGTGTAGTACGTCTAGATGGTTTTTGTTGCTGCTAAACAACAAATTAGTAGACTTTACGCGTTAAAATAAAAATAAAATATTTTAACAATTTTATTTTAATTATTTATAATAATTATCTAAACTCAAAATAATAATTAATAACATGGTGATATTACAATAAAGTATTCTCATTAATAACGTAATAAAATTTAGACAAAGTATAATTATAAATATTTTGTAAATACGACTAGTATAAGGTAGTTTTGGAATTTAAAAGAATTATTAGTAGTTGCAATAATCAGACATTTTTTAAAAAATTGTAACCTAATATCGGTTATTTTCAGACAACAAAATGTAAATGTAATTCTGTTTGAATAAAAGAATGAAACATGTTATTGTTTAACAATGCTATAAACAATTTACATTAAAAATTGGTTTTAATTTTCATTGTCAGCTGCTTAACACATGTATTCTTTAGACAACTCATTTAACATATATTTCAGCAGTAAGCTTTAATTATTAATTTAGAAACAATTTGATAACACCCAAACACAAATGGTTCAATCAATCAGTTTTAAGTAGACTCATAAATATTATAAATATTTCGTTTTACTCATACTTGAGGTGCAAAATTATATTAGAATTTCGTTTTGGAGATGTAAAACTATTTTAAGAAAATTAAAACTTGTCAAATATGTATATTAATTAGCATATTTTTATAAGGCATCAACTATGTTGATTTTAACACACGCTCTAAAGTTTAATTTAAATTAAGTTTTGTAGATTGGCGTGTTCAATAAAACGCAAACTAATAAATAAAAAAATAATAACAATAATTCAATATAATCACAAAAACAGTCTCTTTCTGTATTGACGGTTGTTTCAGTGCAAAACAACAACAGCTGATTAACACAAATAAAACTAGTCGTGATATAAGATTGAGAATAAAAAAAAACAAAACCAGAAACTGACAAAAATTTTGAAGAAGTGGCAATAAAAATCAGCTGAGATTTGCATTATATTTGAAGAGTTCTTTACCTTTCAATTCATTTACATTTATTCACTATAGAACTTCACTTTATTGGAAATAGAAACAACATCAAATATCTTAAGCTGCCCACAGACGAAGGAAAATTAACAGCAAAATAAGCAGATTGCACTAAATGATACATCAGGTGTAGCAATGTTTCCTTTTAAAATTCGTGTTCCTCTTTTGGTTTTCCATTTATCAAATTTTTTTGGATATTTTATATTTTTCTGTCTTATTTTGTTGGTGTGCAGTGATTTTGCAAATCGCAGAGTAAACTTAAGGAGTCGTACAGAAATTGTTTTTGATTTTAATAAAAATATTTTTTAAAAAACACATGCTTAAATTGAAATTAATAGCAATGCTTGTGTTGTTTTGTAAGACCAGAACGTAAAGTTGTAAAATGTTGATACAAATAAAATGAATAAAGACTCATTTAGCCGACCGTAATGTAAAGTAACTGCAACAGTAGGAAACAGCTGATCGATATTTTTATGTGAAAAGTAATGAAAAAATTTTCATATAAAAATATCGATCAGCTGTTTCCTACTTTACAGTTGCTTTACATTACGGCCGGCTAACTGAGCCTTAAGAGGCAAGAAGCCGAAGCAAGATTTAATCAGCTGCTGCTGTAATATTTATATTCTAAAAAAAGAAGACTATCAGGAAAAAACACCACCTTGTTATTTATTCAATGGTAAATATTAAATTTTGTTGTACAGTGTTATTTAATCGAAACACAGCCTTAAATGCTGTTCTTGATTTATGCAAAAAGCAGAATTTCGTAATGTTAATTAATGTTCAGAATACTTATAATAAGAAACAAAATTTCCTTTTCCAGAAATCAACAAAATAAAGGCGTTTTAGTAAAAGCTCACATGTGCAAATACATACACATGTGGGTGGAATTAGTTTAGGCTGCTGTTATTTACGATTTTTTTGGTTTTTGTTACAACTTTGTTTACTCCAGTTTATTTTTGTTTCATTTTTTTTTTCTTTTTGGAAATTTCATCATTTTCTTCACGCAATACTAGCACAAATATTCAGCAATAAAAAAATATAAGAAATAAAACAAAACTACGAAAAATCTCAACGAAAGAGTGATTCAGTTACACCTAGAACTGAATTTACATTTACTCACAAAAAATATTAGAAATGCAATTTATATACTTAGACATACCACTTTCTTCAATAATTCATATGAAGAATGATCAGAGAATCTGAACATTAGCACGTTACTCTCTTTTATGGTGCGAAAGAAAAATAGTATCAAACAGTGTTGCCAGAAGTAGGGGAAAATCCCTACACGTAGGAATTTTCGATACTAAAATAGAAGCGTAGGGAAATCGGAGAGACTTTTCATATTCTCCAAAATGTATGGATTTTTCCGCCATGTCGTATTATTTATGAAATTAATGCAAGCATAATATTTTTAGTACTATTTTCTTTTTCAAAACAGTTAAAAAATGTTATTTTCGTTAAAATCGCTTAAAAATATATTTCTAGAGTTGTTTGTGGTTTAAAAAGTTGGCGGCACTAATATGTATGTATATATATGCCAAGGCAAATTCATATACCATGCATGTGGTGTCAAGCCTGTAACAACAGGTACTTTATTGCAATGAAAATTTACAAATGAAATTTCATACAAATTTTATTGCAATGAAATTTGACAAGCCAAACTTCCTTTAAAAAAGCAGCTGCTAACTTGGCATCACCTGGTATATGAATTCATCTTGGTATGCATATGCTTTTTCTAATCTTTATCATTCCATGCTGAAAGATGACTTAAATTTATCCTTTAAATCTTTATTTGAAAAGAACTATTCATACTATTTTTTTTAAAAACTTTATGTTGATTTAATTGACTTTAATTAAAAGTATATATGCAATTATTATTATTTTTGAACTTTTTTACTTACTTTTACCAAAGCTTTAATAAACATATAAATATATTTTTTATAACTAAAGGTTTTCGTCTATTTCGATGACAAAAATGCGTAGAGATTCTTGTAGGGGAAATTTTTTCAACGTGTAGGGAAAAATCGGATTTTTTTAGCATGTGTGAGTATTTTTTCGAGATATCTGGTATCAGATCAAAGGATATTTTTCTTTTGTTGTCTTTTATAGTACACTGAACTTCTTTTTAGTAACAGTTGCTTCTATTTCAGTTATAACAAGCATATTTAAGAGCTTTTAAATTAATATACTGCTTGTTTTGTTGTAAAACATTTACATAGAACTTTTTGCGTAAGTATAAAATTACAGTACAGTACAGTAATTACAATTAGTGTAACCTAAATTATGTTTGTTCTTAATAACGTTAAACATGGATTGATGGAACCTGCAAAAATCAGTCACTCGTAATTGAGATTAACAGATTATTAAAAGTACTTTTTTAATTGTCACAAATCTAAAAACAAAAAAAAATTTTTACCTTTACCCTTTTTAACGTACTAATAATCCCAAATTATTATTTTACTTTTTCAGCAAAATATATTTTTTATTAAAAATACATTTGCTTAATTCCCAAAACCTCTTGTATCTCTGTATCGATTGTATAATCATATTAAATACAAGAGTGTAACATTTGTTGTATGAAATTTTCATATAAAAATTAAATACACTATTACACTTTTATTTCATATGGTTTTAAAAATTTGTATTCAGAGAGAGGCTCTCTGAGAGAATTTGTATGTATAGCTTGTTCTTCTTTTTTCATTAAAAATACAAAATATAGAGGGTGTCCACAATTAAAAACAAAAACTGTATTCGATACACAAATACACGATAAAGATTGTTGTGAATTAAGCAATTGGATTTAATTATTGAGAAGTTAGCTGGATACTATGTGCAATGCAGATCATCAGATAATTTTTAACAAAAAATTTCTTAGAACTTCTTATTCTCTCTAAATAACGCCAAGTGATGCAAATAAACATATGTACAATAAAAATCCCTGACCGGCGTTAAGCAAGTCTCAGGTGTCTAATGCTGTTTTTAATTTCAGTTGTTAAATACATGTTTCATAACTTTGCTAGTAGCGGGAGATATTTCAAGATGTTTTTTGTTTTTGCTTGCTTATTTTCATCTCCATTCTGCTACAACTAAATCATCGTACAATAGAGTTTTTCCGCCGTTTTTACGTTTAAAATAATTCTTCTTGTGTTAACCAAAAAAAAGTGAAAACAAAAAGACTAAAAGTTGAGGAAAACTAACAAAAAAAAGCCAAACAAAAACTATAAGAAAAACGGGCATTAAATATTTGTTACAATATTTATGTGGCAGTAAAATTTCAGCATACAGTATTTAAGAAATATAAAAAGCATGCAAAATACATTTTCATGCTTTGAGAATAATAAAAAAAGGCAGTTGTATTTCTAAATTTTAGTGGTAATAAAAAAAAGAAATTAAATAAATGTCTTGTTTTTAATTTCAACTATTTGTATATTAGTTTTTTCCGACCTTTAAAGTATTTTGCGTATGATACTCATGTTAAAGCGATGTTAAATTTTTAGCACAAGTGATTTAAAGTTGGAAATTAAAATTGAGTAACGCATTTCAAATTTTGTAATAAGTATTAAATACATTTAAATGTTTTATGGCCATAATTACAACTTAAAGTTAGTTAAAAGTAGGATTTTATCGGACGTATAAAAAGTTTTCCATCAGTACAATTTTAGCTTAACCTAAAGTAAGCGCTAATGTAGAGGCAAATGTAACCTTTAGAGTAAGTTTAATCAAATTTATGAGAATGAAAAGCGTTTTATACGTCCAACAAAATCCTACTTTTAACTAACTTTTAGTTGTAACAATGGCCCTTAATGAATACGAGCACAACTAAAATTTTTAATTTGAATTACAATTGAAAAAAAAACAGCTGAAAATTGTTTAAGCTACAGCACAACACATATATTTTAACAGAAAGCGAAATTTGGCTATATCTGCGGAAGTGTTCAGCATTAAGTTAGTTAAGTCGACAAATCTTCTATAGGGACACTATACCAAAAAAAATATCTTGAGGATTCACAAATGACATGAATAGATCAATATCCTTTTATGCAAAAAAAAAAAAAATAAAAATCATTTGTACTTCCAGTGTGGTTTAGTGAAACTTTGTATGGAAATTTGGTTTTAACTTATGCCGAGTATATATTTGGCATTTCTTGTTTTGTCATTTTCTAGTGTTCAAAATGTATGCAACGCCGTTCACATTATTTTTATTATACAGAAGCCAATACCGCAGAACGAAAAATATTGCAAATGATACACTGTTGCGATGTCACAAAATGTCATAGTGTGTACTCTGCATTACACTTGAATCTCAAATTAATTTGTTTTTGCATAACAGCGAATGTGAATAAAGCCACACTATAAAAACTTAAGTGTGCAAACGAGATTTTAGCGATGCAATGAATTAATGTAAAAAATAGCAGCGCAAATTTTAAATACACTTAGATTTTCATATACAAAAAATTTAGAAATCGGTTGATCCTGCAGGCTACTCTTGAAACTTCTTGCTAAGCTTTATTTTTTGCTCAAAATCGTAACATCCGAATTTTTAAGTCCTTAAAATTTAGTGAATATTTAAAATCAATTTGTGGAAAACTTTTAAAGTTATTAGAAGAAAAAAAATGTTTGGAAATTTTTCGTCAACGTCTTTTTGAGGTTCGGTTGATTTCGAAAAATTTCAAAATACTATTTTTTATAAATTGTAAACTATTCAGCTTTACTCAGCTTGAAATCTAGACTGCTCTTTGATGTTGAGATTAATCGGTTTGTTAGTTTAATTAAAATTTGTTAAAAAACAGGTTTTTTTTTAATTTAATTTTATAATCTTTTCGAAATCAACCGAAACGTATCATTAAATTATTTTATGGCCTCTCGGTGAGCAACAACATCTTTAGAATTCATCAAAGTTGCTTCAAATTAGCTGACCCGATCTTAAACACTCAAGGGCACATATATTCAAACGGACATCATCGTTAGAATAAAAAGCTTTTACTCTCATGACCCTAAAAACGTCAAAATATAATGAAAAGTTGATTTTGGAAAATTGGGATAAAATCAATAGCTTCCTGTAGCAATAAGTTAAAAAAAAAGGAAAACTGTTTGTAGATTTCTAACAAACATCTGACATGTGAGAAAAAGTTGGAAATTTCTTTCATTACATTTGACGCGTGTCAAAATGACTACACACTTCAAAAAATTAGTCACGTCTAGATGGATTTCAGAGCTGCTTAGGCAATTTATCAGTACAACCTTCAAAGCAACCACAACAAAAAGCACTCACTCTCTATTTCAAATAGCACTTTCAATAATCACTTTATTTCTTTAAGTATTAAATTACAGAAACGTCTTTTTCATACAAGTTATATTAAAATTTGCAATTATTTGTCCCGCCAAATTCACCAGCCGTCTTTGAGTTATATTTTCAATTTAATTGTCAAAAATTAAATTCTCCAGGACAAGATTTTGTTATAATATGTACTCGTATACAAATAGTATGATAAAATTTTAATTTCATGTCATTTAAAAGTTATCAAAAATTTTGGCATTTTGATAATTCTAAACTACAACTTAGAATTTTTAATTTAAATAAAAATATTTAAAAAAAATGTATTTGTTAATGACCTTGCAACTCTAGTGCATTTTGTTGCAGCTAAGCAATACCTCAATGGGCTTCAACCACAATTCAAAAAGTTTAAAAAATCTCAATAATAATAGAAAAACTCTCAAAAGTTTACTTAGAATTACAAAAGTACAATCACAGTAGGCTAAGGAATTTTTTCAAAGATTCAACAAATAAAAGGTCTGTTCACTTACTTTCCCAGCAAAAACTAGCAACGAGAGAGTAAAGCAGAAATTTATAAAATTGTTCTCCCAAATATGAAAAAGTAAATGAACGTTTTACTTGTAAAAACTTGCAAGAAAATTTTATTTATGTGAAAACCTTGGATGGAAATCATTATACAATTGTACTTTTTCTAATGTTTTTTTGGATAATCTTGAAGGATAATATTTTATTTAATTATGAAATCCTTTACACAGTTTCATGTATTACTTACCATTTGTATGCATTTTGCGTTATTTTTTAATTCTATTCTATTGAGAAGTACAAAAACCCCATTTTTCATCAGATCAGATATGAGAAAGAAACAAAATGCTTTGTTATTAAAATTGAATTTATGTGGCTTAATGAAAGAAAAACAATAAATTAAGATAATATGCTCTCATTTTACATAAGTTTACATGTTTTTTTAACAAAGCAATTCACATTTTTCAGTTTTCCTTTTTCAGATATTTTTGAAATAATTAATTTGAAAACAAAACATACAACAGTTGGTTGGATAATTTTTAATTAAAAATTTTACTGGCAATAATTTTTAAGAATTTTTTAGACTCTAAATTTTTGTTCGCTCTTTTGGCGACCTCTCCTTGCAAACTTTTTGAGTTAATGAACTCTTTAAAGTTACAATTGTTACAAATTCGTAACAATTTTATTAAATGAACAAACCTAATATTATAATAATATAAAAAAAAAATATTATTTATTACGTATCGTTTACGATTGAATCGAAAATAGGGCTGCATATGCTGCAGCTTAGAAATCTGCAAGGCCAATTAAGTATTTTAAAAATACTTTTTATTTTATTTCCTGCTTGGAAATTTCATAAGGTCCAATGTCAAAAAATCACTGCTCGCTTTGATACATTTCAGTAATTAAATGTTTCCCATTTCTAAATTTTTATTAATAAAGAAAAGTCAGCATGTGCCTTAAGTCTTTTGATTTTTTTTTCAATAACAATTTCCTTTTTAAACTAAAATGTTAAGAGAAATTAATTTTGCATGATATGTAAGAAAAAAGAAAAACAAACAGCTGTATTGTTATTAGCCAAGAGTATCCCAAAGATACTCGATTATTAAATTAAAGTTTAAATAAATGGAAAACAAAACAAAATAAAACAAAAAGTCAATTGGTATTTGACCTTTTTGAGAGAGCTTGCAAATAATAGATAGAAAAAAACATGAAGCAGAAAAGTGCTAAGACTGACAAATACTTAAAACAAACAACAGCAACTACAAAAAGATGCAAAAACTACGTAAAAGGCAATAACAAGAGCAACATCCACTAAATAATAAATACTTAAATAAGCAATAAATTTTTTTTGGCCACTTCATTGCGATTTCAAGCCGAAAAAAACGTGATTATATGCAATTGCTTTATTGTTGTTGCTGGCAATAGTACTATACTTTGGTATTT
Organism: Tachina fera; assembly: GCA_905220375.1. Taxonomy (NCBI): domain Eukaryota; kingdom Metazoa; phylum Arthropoda; class Insecta; order Diptera; family Tachinidae; genus Tachina; species Tachina fera. The sequence continues at coordinate 188,509,255 of LR999963.1, forward strand.
TAAATATCAATTTACATTACAGAATCCAAACAAAAAATAAATAAAATAACAAAACTTATATAAATACATAGAATTAAATATTTTATTATTTTACGAATAAAGTGATAAAATTAATTAAAGAAAACTGGATAAGGTAACGTTCCTTATTTGGCTAGATTAATTTAAATAAAAAGTTCACTGGAAGTTTCTTAAATAAATGACATTGTTCGCCATAATAATAATAACTGAAGATAATTCAATGATAACATAAAAATATTCTTACCTTCTGAGAATTTGAGTACTTGTGCTGTTTTTTAACAAGAGATTTTCACTTCCAGTTCGGTAAGTGATTGATGCCTTCGTTTGAGAATTTACAGTTTTTTTTATTATTTATTCAACAAACTTCACAGCTATTTGTTGTTATTTTATTGACAGTTGCCAGATTCAACTGACTAAAAATATCCAATATAACTTGCTTGCTATCTGTTTGTTCTGAAAGACTTATTTGTTTAAATATTCAAACTTTAGAAGATGACTTGAATTATAGCAGTTCACGTTTTTCTTACAAATATCATAAATTTTATTGAAACAAAGGAAACAGCAACTTGTGAATAAAAATATTGCAACACATTTCATGTAAATTTATTTTTAACGATTTGACACCTTTTATATGTATAAATATAAAATAGTTTTTTTTGCCCAATTTAATTAACATTAAGGAAATCACTTGGAATTTGAGCATTAATCAAAAAACAACATTTAAAAATGTCATGTGACAATATTTTTATTACGACCTCATGCAAAGTTTCAAAACAAAGTACATTTTTTTTGGCAGTAATTCACAAGCTTTAATATTTCAAAACTAAACAACAACAAAAATTCTTCAGGTAGTTTGGTAGGTGCAACTCGCGCACTTTGTGAAAAGAAACACGCACACATACATACATATATACTTATAAAAACTTTTCATTTATATATGCAAAAATGTTGGCAAGAATTTTCTTATACCGCCAAGGAAAACTTGTTAACATTTACAAATAAAGACAGCAACAAAAAAAGTATAGCAATATTGAATAATTGTAATATTCGTTTAAAATCTTTGTAATTTTAACAATTGAAATAATTGCAATTTAAGAAAAAAATTGTTTTATTCACATTCGTTAAATATCTCAATCATTATTCATTAATAATAATATTTTTTACTTAGTATTTTTTTTCTTGTGTATGCGTTTAAAATTAAAATCGTATTTCCCGTCAAAAACAACCGCTTTAAGCAAAGTTCAAATCAGAACTAAAATTTCCAAAGCTTTAAATTTTGTTATTAAGAAAAACTTCTTTAACATCTCCAAACAAAACAAAAAAAAACATCTCAACTCAAATGTATACAATACAATGCATATTCAAATAAAACATGCTGCACAAGCAAACATCATCTCATCATCGTTAAGTAAATAATGACTACAAAATAATTAAATTAAATAAACAAACATTTAACAACAACAACACAAAAATTTTGCAAAGAGAGAACATCTTACAATTTTCTTTTAAATAACAAAAGTTGATTTTTTTAAATAAAATAAAAAAATCTATAAATAAATATTGATGTTTATATTTAATTTAATATGCTTTATTGCATTTTAAATTAAGCATTTAAACAAATTTTTTTGGTTTAACATATTACTCATACTTTTCTGTAATAACGAAAGATAATCTTTCATATTCTCTCTACAAATGCTTAGCAACATTTGGTGTTTTTTTCCAGCCGTGGGTGTAAATGTTATGCTAAGCAACAAAGTAAAAATTGCGGTAAATGAAGATGAAAAAAATTACTACAGCAAACAAAAACAAACTGTTAGCAGCAGCATACTGTTAACGCAGAACATCCAGAAATAGAGTATGTACGCGTACATAAATGGTTACAGTAAACAGAAACATACTGTTAACAACAGCATACCGTTAATACAGAATTGTTAAGGCAGAATGTCAAGCAACAGAGCAAATAATTAAAGTTTTTAAATTTAAAACTGATCCACTACAAAATTTCAGCTTATTAGAGTGATTTTTAGAAAAGTTTATATGTAATTACAAAACGTTTGGCCTGTTTTATTTAAATAGCCGATTTATTTTAAAATAATAACATAACTTGATTTTTTATTCAACATACGTAATATAAAAACGCTTTTATCTTCTATCTTTCTTCTAAATCTCTTCTCTCTATCTTTTATACAAAAAATAAATCACCGTTTCTTAAGGTACGGTCACACTTGCCAAACATTTGCTCAAAAAAGCGTAACCACTCAATGTTTGTGAAAAAACATTTTATTCAGACACGTGTTTCTTAAGCTAAATAGTTTCATAAACAACTAATAGAGAAAGGTCGTTGATTCCAAAATTATTGGAAACTATTTAACTTAACAAACATGTATCTGAATTGAAAGCTTTTTCATTTTTTCATATTTTGTGGTTACGATTTTTGGGCAAATATTTGCCCAAGTGTGACCAGCCCCTTAGTCTGGCTAAAAAAGGGTTGGTTTAAAAAGAAAACTAATGAGAAAATCTTGAAGCAATGGTACAAAGTAATATAAAATAATTGTTGTAATTTTGTATCGTATAGCGGTATATTTTGCTATTGTGATGAACTGCATCTGTTAGAATCAAATAACGGCTATATATGTATGTTGAAAAAGTGAACCTAGAGGAGGAAGGTGAGCAATATCTGCCCTCTGAAACTATCGAACCGGTTTTTTGAAACTAAAAATATAGATACATCTTCATATAAGCGAACACACAAAGAACTAGAGTGGGCAGAGAGAACAAGGATCTAGAGAGGGCGGAGAGATAATATTTACCTCTCCCAAGCCTTCCTACCAATTAATATAAAATTCAAAACATAAATATATCTGTGTCTAAAAGGATACGAATGCATTATTCTTATTTAAATCTTAAACTAAAACCATGGATTTTTATGAATTACAAAACTTAGATAAATTCGTGTAAAAAATTAAATACGACCAGGGGCTCGTTTCTCAAAACTACAAATTACAAATTTACAAATAAAATACACACAAAAGGACAATAAAACTTGTAAAAGTGTTTAGAAAATTTTTAGATATTTATAAACATTCTTTACAAAGATTTAAAACAAAAAATTCCATTTTTATAAAAAAAATCCATACTTATACAATATTCAATTATAAAATGATTTAAGCGATGTTATGGCATTTTGCGTTTCATCAAAAATATCGCTGAATGTAGATATGTAATATCTTTTTGCTCTCAGCTTTGGTGAACAGCAACACCGATCGATAGATACATGCCTATGAGACATTTGGAAAGCAACATTGTTGAGAACGAGTGGGTGTTACTTTAACACACGAGCATGTTTTTTTTATAATAAAAAATATATTATGAATAATTACATATTTTTCTGTTCTATTACTACAACAACCGGAAAGATTTAAGCAGATTTGGAGCTAATTTTGTTTTACTACACACATCGTGCTCATAATCATGTTAAAAACTGTGTGCATTAGACAAAATCCGGATTTTTATAGTTTGTCTAAGCAAAATCCAGTCTTTGATTGTTAAACCATTTTAATTGATTTTGTTTTCTTATAAAAATATAAAATACATGTCTTATTATTTATTGACACTTGGACATAATCTATTTTTTTGTTCTTAGTTTAAATAAAAGCTTAATGCATATTTCAAACGAACAAAATCTGTGACGCTAAGTTGCAGCAAAATCTTCATAAAATTAGAAGTTTTATTTGAGGTAGGTGTAGTCTGACATAAAACAACAACAACAATAATAAGCAAAAGCGAGAGTAATTTAAGTTTTAACTAAAAATAAATAACAAAAAAACTAAAAAGAACAAGTTATGAAAATAAGAGAAACTCAACTCATAAACACATAAATTTTATTGCAAGTGCATTAATTAGGGTGGCCCTTTAAGCAAAGAGCAGGCATTTTCTAAGTATTTTACATTATATGTGAAATCGAGAAGAATTATTAAGAGCGAGACCTGTGTGCAAGCCTGCTCTATAGTCAGCTTTTCCAAAGCAATTGTTAAATACGTAATCAAAATTTTAAGCAAAAAAAAATATAATAAAAAAGTATGCCTTCGTCTAGCAACTATTTTTTAATCTTGCAAATAATAAAAAATTATAATAAATTTCAACCGAACCTATTATCCTGACTTGAAAAGGTTTTTTTCGAGAAAACTTTAACTTTTTTTTAACTTTTTATTAAAAAAAATTAACTTTAGCGTTCGTTTAAACTACAAATTACGCTCGTAAGAGGTGATAAAAAAATCACTATTTAAAAAAAAACATTTTAATGCGAATTTTCATTGCAAAGGGCAATAAATATAATATTTTTTCCTAAAAAAGATAACTTCATTAAAGTATAAAGAAGTTGTCACTAAAATCTGATTTACATTTATCAAATACAAGACCGTGAGCTGCTTAAACTCCTTGAAAAGTAATTCTTAATCATACCGAATTCACATTATGAAATTATTCAGGAAATTTCATGAAGTTTCTTGAATGAAACTTTCAGCTCTGGAGAATGGTAAGGTACAGAATTGGACGGAACTTGGATCTCTGAAGTATTTTTGCAACTTTTTAGGGTTCTGTACACCAAAGGGGAAAAGGACCCCTATTGTTTTCGCTACGCTGTCAGTCTGTCCGTCACATTCTATTTCCCCAGGAACCGTAAGAGCTACGCACCTGAAATTTGGACATGTAGAGCTTTGGCCGCTACAACAGCAAACATGTGAGAGTCAAAAACTAAAGGGTGTTCCAAAACGAGCAACAAAAGATTTTAAAATCTCATGATAAAACTAAAATATCCCAACATTTTAAAATCGCCAACCCAAAAAAATTGCCAAATTAAAAAAACCGCCGAAACGAAAAAAAATCGCCATATTAAAAAAAAATAAAACTATAATAAATCGCCAAAAACCGAAAAAAAACCAAAATGAAAAAAATCGCTAAAATGAAAAAATACCCAAATGAAAAACGCCAAAAACCGGAAAAAAAGTCGCCAAAACGAGAAAAATAGTGCCAAAACTAAAAAAGCGCTAAAATTTAAAAAATCGCCAAAGACCGAAAAAACACAAAAAGAATTCCAAAACTAAAAAAAGCTCAAAACCGAAAAAAAATCCTAAAAATGTTAAAACTATATATTCGGCCATGTCACAGAGATCAATTCCGTTCGAAAACGGAATTGAATCCACCTCAAGATGTCGAGCCCTAGCAGCAGTATAACTAAGCATACCAGCGCCTCCAACAGTCTGGACAGACCTGACAAATTTCCGTATTTTAGTTTTCTTTTTTAGACACCATCTCCTTCAAAAATGGCGTAGATTGGACTCTGTTTGCTACCGGAATTGAACTGCGTGATATGACTGATTTTAAGAAGAAATAAGCGATAAGCTCTAAGGTGTGTGGCCAAGGTTTTTTACTTTATGTACTCTTTTAAGCGCTACCCTAATTAAAAAAAATGCAGTTTTTACATTAAATAAATTAAGCGCAACAATTCAACTAAGAAGTTGGTAAAGATGAAGAGACAAAAATGCGGCAATATTATTATAAAATTTGCACATTAACCACCTCAAATCTGGTATGGAATTCCCACGTTCTAAACTTTAGCGTAATACTAGACCAGACACGCTAACAAAAGTAAAAAGAAGATGAAAATTAATAAAGCTGCTTATAAAAGGCATAAATGACATTGTAGACATAAGAGTAGAGTATGTATACAAATGTATGTATGTATGTATTTCATCAGAGAATAAGAAATAATTTTTAAATAATAAATAAGTTACACGCTTGTAATTTGTAACATGACTTGTACGATATTAAATATCTTAACAACTAGAAATAAAAGATTAATTAATTATGCGCAATCGTCAATATTTCGAGAGTAGTATTTAACCTTTTTTTAACATTTTCAATTTGATTAAACAGACGAGGTATTTACTTGAACAATCAAAATTGCATTGGAATATTTCTTGGCCTTGCGGTGTGGCTGTAAATTGTGAATTTATCATCAATTACACAGAAACACAATTTGCTTTGAATTCCAGCTCCAGCAGTGGTCAATTGAGGTTTTATTTAATTCTGTTTTCTGTTTTTTTTTGTTAGGGACTTATAAGGCAATTTCTATATGTCAAAGAATACTAAACATTGTAAATTATACAAACTAAAATCTTTTTTACTTTTTTTTAAGACCACTTATATAATATATTGTATTTTTGATAACAAAAAAAAAAGCTGACAAAATCATAGGCTTGGCTTTAATCAGTGCCTGATTGTTTCTTACCAAAACTAATGTAGTTTTAGTGTTTTACAAATAGTTTTAATATTCTAAAATAAAATTCTATTCTAAATTACTATTTTAAGATTATAAAGCATTTTTGTTTGGTTTATTGGTCACAATAAAATTAAATTGAACTCCAAAAAATAATTAAATAAAAAGATAAGATGATGTGAGTGTGAAATTTCAAAAAAAAAAAACATGAGTGTTACATTGATCAATAGAACATGTTGCTCTTGAGCCGGATGTTCAAATATACATAAATCTCAAACTAGATACCAAAAATGTGTATGGAAAATTTCAACGAATGTGAAAGATTTATATCGAATTTATATTAACAATTTCTTAATAGAGATTTGTTGCACAAAATTTTTTCTATGGGCAATTTCTAGTTAAATGTAGGGATTTTTTAACTTGTATGGCGTCCGAATTTTTGATTTGGCGACATTTCGATTTTTCTCGCGATAAATGAATTTTTTGGTGATTTTTTGGATATTTAAAAAAATTTAACTTCAAAAATTTTGTAGTTCAGGATAAACAGTTTATTGAAGGAGTAGTTTCAAAAATAAATAAATAAAATTCATCTGCAAGAAATTTGAAACAATTTGATATTGATGATTTTTGTTATATTAATTACAATAATTAATGCGTTTTCAATTTGGAATTTGGAAGATAAAAATTTACAAGTAATAATGTTTGGAAATTTTATTTCTACTATTGCCAAGTATTTTCTGGTAAATTTTTATTCGAGTATCTTATAAAAATTTTATTTAAAATAAATTTACTATCAATTATATATATATCAATCGTAAAACAGCTCTGGGCAAGTCAACATCATGCGTCCTTGGCAATTATTTCTTAAATGCAACCAGGCCACTGTTTTTATTGGCTTTCGAGAGTTTTGCGTCTTGCTCGCACTGGGGCACTGATCTGCCACGGATTACTGTATAATCTTGCGGTTCTTTTGTTGAATTTCCTTAACAACCACGTTGCTACTTCCTATTTGAAGGCATATGTCGTTTATAGCCAGTCACAAAAACATTTTTAAGAATACTGTTAATAACATCCTGGACATATGTGCCCTTAGTTATGAAAGTGGTATAAGTCATATGAATTTTTGCTTCGAAATATCAAATAAATCTTAAAAAAAACTTCGATAAATATTTGATAAATATTAAATTAATTTATATTAATCGGGACTACTGCAACTCTAAATTAAAATGATGCACAATATAAAAATATTTTTTGATATTTTTTGAAATATCTTGACTTTCATAATTAAGGGCACATATGGTCTTAGTCAACCGTCCATTTTTATGCAACCGTATTCTGCAAATTTACTTTGTAGAATATGTACCAATAAATAAATAAATGAAATATATATATAAAAAAGTGCATTATATTAATTTTGGATTCTTTTGGCGATTTCTAAAATAAATTTCGCGAAATGCTTCGGAAAAAATCTGACAACCCTGGCAGGGGATGTTTGGCGATATTTTGGCGTTTTATAATTTAGTTGGTGATTTTGTTGGCTATTTTTAAAGGAGTCATTAAATTGTTTAGAGAAATATTGAAGTCGATACGAAAAAAATTTTAATTATTTTATAAGCATCCTCTGTATGCATATCATTCCTGCTTATGAAACTCATCAGTAGACCTCAAACACAAAAGATTTGTATACAACTTTTACTTTACGAGTATCAAAAATGTTTTAATATCAACCATAGAAATTCATTTTATATTTCTTTAAGCAAATTATAGATGAGTTCATACTATACATATGTTGGGCCTAATTCATAAAAAATAGTTTGATTTTATAAAAGGTTTATTAATCAATTTTCCATAGAAAATCTTTTTCATAAAACTCTTATTAAACAGAAATATTTTTTATGAATAAGGCAGATTATGTTTTAAGCAGAAATTAAACTAAACATGTAACTTGGCGAACTTTTTTCTATTTGGCCATTTGGAAAAAAATTTGGATATATAAAAACTATTTTTAACCAAATGAAAAAAAATTTATAGGTATTATTCGCAAGAACTAAAAAATATGCTTTGGCAATTTTGTGATTTTTGGAGTTGAACTTGGCAATAAAGGTCAAAATAAAGAGGGAGAGAGAGAGAGAAACATAGCAAAAATGGCGTAGCATGAATCTCGGAAGAATTTCTGGCAACTTTTTGGTCTAATGAGAGAAAATATATATTAATCGCAACAGCTAAAAAAATAATATGCTTTGACGATTTTGTGATTTTTAGAATTGAACTTGGCGATAAAGTTCAAAATAAAGAGAGAGACAGAAAGAGATGCATAGCAAAAATGGCGTAGCATGAATCCCGGAAGAATTTCTGGCAACTTTTTGGTCTAACGGCAATACTAACTTGTCTTGTAATGCAAAAAGAGATTCGCGAGCAAAAATACTACTGAACATCGAGGAATATTTTCTTAATCAGGCTCAAGCTCAGTACTTATTAATTTAAGGCCAGATTTTGTAAATAGAAACGTTTTTTTTCGTTTTGAAATTTGTATGGAAAAAATATTTTTTTAAACAAATTTTCGTTATTTTTCATATAAATTTGAAAAGTTTAGAAAAGAAATTTTTTACAATATCTGCCTGTAAATGTGTAGTTTCCACAATACAAGCAAGCGACTTGTCTAGAAAAAATATATTAAAAGCAATCAAATTTTTGAGATATTCTTATACTTTTTTATTCTTTTGTAGACAAGTCGGTTACTTGCCTTGTGGGAACTACACATAATGTTCTAAAGATTTTAAGAGGAGTTGAATTAGACCTTTTTGGAGGAAAACATTTAACAGCATCGTCTACAACAAATATCTATTGCCAATTTTTATGTTTTAATTTTTTACATTTAAATTTTTTATATTTTAATTACATGTACATATGTCTCTATGTACTTCATCATACTTTCAAGGCTTCTGTAAACCTCTCATATTTCATATTATTTATTGCATATTGCGTATATATTATATCGACATTTGCTGAATTTAGAATTTTTAGCAATTAAACGATTATTAATTTTTAGTCAAATAAACAACTTTTCCAATTTATTTTTACAAAAAAAAATAATAATAAAATAAAACAAAAAATTATGCCACACACAAATTTTGCGTATAACTGGTTTTTTTGTTTGATCATTTGAAATTATTTTATTTTTACATAAATTAACACCCCTCTTCAGTCGGTCTAGTGACTATTGCATTTAAAAAAAAACACACACACTCAAAAAAGGTGATTGACAGTTTTTCAGATTATTAAATACTAACTGCAGCAGATATGGCTATAATTATCAATGCAAAATGATGTGCAACTTACTACCGAATGACATTTGTATTATTGACTTGGACTTGTACTTAGTTGCAGTGGGACAGTGGTTTACAATAAGGAAGTTTACACAGTATGTCTCTTTAAGGCTGGATATAGTAATGACAAAAATTTATTATACTTTAGAATAAGTTTGTGGCATAAAAAACGACGACGACATGGGCCAATCTCACGATGTTGACAACATCAAAACAACAACAAAATATTTAAATTTATTTTTGTTTTGAATGTAAGTGTGCGACAAGTCGAACGTTGTCGTCATCATGGGACAGGCCCTATATTCTGCAGCTTGCTGGGAAATTAGGACTTTTGTCGGAACGTATAATAGAGTTCAAATATAATGAAAAATATGTGCATTTTCTGGTGAATTTGAATTTAATACATATATATGAATAATATTGCATTTATTCCTAATTTATGTCCTAATTCAGTGAAAAGGAGATTTAGGACGTTTTTGTTTGAAAATACTTTTGAGTTCTTGTGTTTCAATTCTCTAAATTATTTTCTTCACAAATGGTTGTTGTCTTTGGTAATGAAAAATAAAAATATTATTATTATTATTCCCAAAACTAAAGAGACCAATGAAAAGAAAGCGTTTTGCCAAAATTTATGAGATACAATCAGATTCGAAGAACGAATCGATGCCATATCGAAAAATGCATTTCGAAAGTGCATTGAATATTAAGCAATTTTGCTTGAAATAAAGTTTAAAAGAATTGTTATTCAAGTCACATTTTCAATTGTCAAGGGTTGCATTATGCTTGATTTACACTTTATTTCAATAGCATTATCCAGTGAAATGGGAACTTGAATTCAATTCGAACATTTTAATTCTATTACAGTTCACTTCCAGGCTTGAATTAATGGATATTTATAAACAAATAAATATTTTTCACAAAATTCAAAACTCACTTTTTTTAACAAACCTCATATATGTATATAGAGCTGAAGTTTACACCAATTAACTAAACACTAGAACGATAAAGTTGATTTTTTTTCGATTTATAGACAAAATATAAAAAAAATCTTATCCCATTTTATATAGGTTTCATGAGTGGTGGGCGTGATCGGTTTTGGCAAAACTCACCATGCACTTTTTGTCTTATTTTAGAAAGTATATGTATAAAATTTTAAGACTTCTGCTTAGAGAGGAAAAGCTTTATGCGAAAAATACTTGATTTGGCTTGCATGGACTGCGGGTGGTGGGGGTTGTCAATTTTTGTAAAAATTCCTTTTCTTGTACAAAAATGTGTGCAGCCATCCCACTGTGCGATGATATTGGCCACTAAATGAAATGAATGCAAAATGGCAATCTTTACATCCATCAAATATTAATGTACGTACGTATGAAGACATGAATGTAAGTACTCGATTGTAAGAATTCAGACGAAGACATACATACATGTACATTAGGGATTTAACTTTTTAACAATTTTTTAAAATATCAAAATTTCCTATAGCACAGTCCGATAGAGCATCAGAAACTATAAGAGAATGTAAACCAACCGCGATGGAGTTTTGAAAATTGTTAATTTTCTTTTTGGTTAAGAATAATTAATAACAATTTTATTTAAAATAAAACACCCTATAAAATTATGAATATTCAATATTGCACTAAGATGGCCTGGAAATAATTTAAAATTATGTAAAATAATATTTTTGTTACTTCATGTCCGTCCTTTAAGTCTTCCAAATTTTTTATAACTGTTTAGAAAAACCAATTGGTGGGTGAACGTTTTTGAGAAAAATTACGAAAGATTATGATTTTTTTTTGATATATATATGAGCTTATATTTTACTATCCCAAAAAAATTGTTATGCCCCTAATGTACATATGTTTGTTTGATGTACTCGCTGGTAAAAATTAAATGCTTTTTAAACAACTCTAGTGTAAATATGTGCGCATTAACCTTTATTTAATTACTAACGAATCTATTTACCAATATTGATGCGTAAAGATTCTTGTTTAAATTGTTTAGAAGAAGAAAAAAACAAACTCATTTATCAAGTGACTGCTGTAAAATAGCCTTGTTTTCGTTAAAAAAGTGCGTGATCTACATACAAAAATTCCTTTAAATATTTTAAGATTTTAAAATTATTTTTGGTTTAGTCATAAATGTTTCGAATTTGAAGGCTCAATAAAACAAAAGAGAAATGATACTAAAAAAATTTTTTTCAAATAAAAATAAAATAAAATAAAATAAAATAATGATTTGTAGTTTATTGGATTAATTACGGGCGCTTAAAGAAATTGAAAGTAGCAATGCAGAGCAAAGTAAGAAATATTTCAAATTAATGCTCAAAGCTGATGTTATCAAATTATGTGATGACTTTGGCGTTACGTTTGAAAATTTATAGTTCAAATGCTGAAGGTTAGACTTTGAGTTGAAAAACTCGCCGAGCTTAATCAATTTATAATTGATGGTTTATTTATTTTAGATCTACATCGATCAAACAAATATTTACAATAAAGTTGTAGGCCTACATGATAATTGGTCATGCAGGCATGCATACTCGTATAATAACACACAACATTACAATATGTTTTGTTTGTATTTAGTTGTTGAAAACTTAATTTGTTGCTGGCTGTCGCTGCCAGTGACCTGCGCCGAGCAATTTTATCGGCGGCGGCGGCTCATGAAAAATTTTTCGGCGGCGGCTGAAAATCGGCTGAAATTCGGCTGAGTTGGCTGGGTCGGCTGAGCCGGCTTCACAATTTTTTATTCTGTGATTTTTACAATTGTGTCAAAGTAAATCCTTAAATTCACATTTTTTAAATGTGATTTCCATCCATACATATATGCTACCGCTGATAAATAAATACGAATTTGTTCATTTAAAAACAGAAGTGGTAATAAATAAATCAATTGTCTTCTGATAAAAATTAATAGTAAAGTTGGTAAGTTGAAAATAGTATATATGTATGTACATATATAGTAAGTTGGTAAATTCGTTACCCATAAAGAATGCGAGAAGGAAATTGGCATTAGCTCAACAGAAAGGTGCAGAGTTCATCTGGCCTCAAGATGCATACGTCGCATGAGCTGTATGCGCATACAACATCTTGATCAAATCCCACAATATTTTTGGTGGCTTTTTGAGTTTTGACTGTGTGATTTATGGCCTATTTCTCACCTGCGAAAGAAAACGTTCGACTTACAATTTATATTGAAAACAAAAACAAATTTTCATATTTTATTGTTGTTTTCAATATAAATTGTAAGTCGAACGTTTTCTTTCGCAGGTGAGAAATAGGCCATTAGTGTGCGGTATGTACATACATATTTTAAAAAAATTTAATTTGTTATTAACTAACTATTTTTGTTTAATAATAGATGTCTGCTGCAATTGCGTAGAAACAGATCACAAAATCAAAAAATTTACGTAATATTTTCATTACGAATAGGCATTCTTAAATATAGAACGTAAACAGCGTAAACATGTCGCAGTGTGTGCCTACCATTATTTGCAAATAGTTTTCGTGAATTTTTAAGCTGCCGTAAAAAGTTACGCTGCATTTTTATTTACAATAAGAAATGCGTATAAACGGAATATATTGAAAATAAAATTTTAAAGCAAATTTTCATCAACTTTTATAAAAAAAATGTAAAAAAAATTCATAACTCGGCGGCTGATCCCAGCCGATTTTGAGCCGAGAAATAATCGGCGGCGGCGGCTGGCATAAAGCCTTCGGCGGCTCGGCTCAGCCGGCTGTCAGCCGGTCGGCGCAGGTCTCTGGTCGCTGCATGCTGGAATAAAGCTTGCCTCTCTATTTATAGAAGTATGAGAGTACACAGTTGACTACCTATAGTTTTGTTTGTTTTTATTTGAAAATGATTAAATGTTTATCTAACTCTTTAGTTTTGGCTCAAAAATATTATTATTATTTTTTTTTTTTGTTATAACCAAATTTAACGCTAATCCCAAGATAGTCAGTATTTCGCCAAATTTTAACTGCTTTTGAAAGAATTATGCAAGTCTTTTGGTTTCTTTTCTTCGTATAAGAAACTACTTTTTGTCTAGTTGAATTGGCCCATTAAATTAAGTTTATATATTTTTAGCTTTTGGATTACTGTAATTATTTTGTTGTTACTGACTTATTAGTTTCATTGTCTAAATTAAAATGGCATGAAGGCAGTTTTATGGAGATTAATGATTTGCCATTATTTACCGCTTCACACAAACTTTTATTGATAGTTTTTGGATAGTAAAGAAAAAAGAAAATCATATTGAAAGAATGGTTTAAAGATGCTAAAATTGAAGACTGATAAAAAATGTGAGAAATACCAAAAAAAAGTCTTTTATTTAAATTTTATTGCATTCGTTTTAGATGCGGCAATTGAAGTTTTCTACTTGTAACTGCAGCTTGTAGAGAGTTGAGACCTGCTCTCTTATTGTTTTCACAACTTGTAACCTTATACAGTTCCACTCCATAACTGAATGAGAATTTTAAGGTACATTCATTCACCAACACTAATATTAACAAACAAAAATTTTGTTGTACCCTACATTAATTGCAAGAGCACGTTACAAAGAAATTTGTCCAGTAATAAATTGTCAGCAAATGCTTGTAAATAGCTGGTGAGACCAGTTTTTTTGCATAAGAAAACATCCATCTTTTTAGCTTGAGCTTCTTCAATGAAAAATGTTAATTGGAGAAAAAATGTTTTCTGTGCAAACTTAAAATCATATGACAGCAGTCAATAACAATAAGTTTAATCGTGAAAAAAAGTTTGTGAATCACTGGTTAATGTAACTGCAGCCTTGCAAAACTAAAGCATGTAATGCAAACGAATCTCTTACCGTAAATCTTCCTGATTTCACACTTTTATTCAACAATAATCAATAGTTTGCTGAATTGAATTGATCTCCAAATCATTAAGTTGCCTAATAAAATGTTTAAACTTTGAAAAAAAATTAAAAAAGCAACACTAATTTGCAACAATAAAGAAAAAATTGAGACAAAGAGGAATTCGAAATTCATTTATTTTGTTGTTTTGAAGTTTAAATGTGATTTCGTGTCAGCCAGAGTATACGAGTTTATACAAAAAAAAAATAAATAAAAAATCTTTATAATGTTTGGACGCACTAAAAGAGGAAACAGAACAAATTTGAAAATAAAAAACTTAATGAATTCATATTTTCAATCCTTTTCCTTTTTGAAAAATTAATAAGATAAATAAAGCATAAGATAAAACTCCATTTTCCATTCTTGCGTTAAAGCGTCAGTGGAATCAAGGCGAATTGATTTAACAGCTGACAGAAATTTTGTTAAATTACAACAATGCAAAAAACAACATGGATTTTTGTTCACCCAATTTGTTCAAAACAGTAATAAGGCGAACTTGTGTTTAAAAAAAATTCACATTAACTCAAGACCAAGGCGCATCCATATTACTGAGTTTCTAGTACTCAGCTGACTATTTTTGCCATTTGCAGTTTAAATATCCGTTATATGTCAAAACACATTTTACAGTACATTTTTTTGACAACAAAGCTATAAATTTTTCAAAACAAATTGAGTCGAATATACCTTATATGGAATATACTCACTCATACCTTATAGAAATTTGCATTGAAAAAAAAAGTATGCACTTCTCAATTTGCGGCGAAAATAGTCACCTGAGCAGTTGAGATCACCTAATATGAAATCATTTTGATTTAATCCAAGTCTCAACTATCATTTAAAAAAATTTGGCTTTTTTTTAGTAAACACAATTGTCTGAATGCTAAAAATGTTTTTCTAACTATGCGTCCTGTTCTGTAAACCGATCGATTTGATACTGCACGATTTCAGAAAACTAACTCTGACAATAGAAATGTATTTTTAGATTCTTTTTTAGATTTTAAAATATCATATCTGAAAGAAAATTTTGGTGTATGATTTTAAACACGTCTGCAGGACCATTATTAATTTTTTGAAAACGAGAAATTTACTTGAATTCGGTTAACAGAACAGGACCGTATATTTTAATATACAAAAGAAAACACCCGTTATCTATTTTTCAATTTGTTGTTAAATTATTCGATTAAAGTCACAACAAACAAACAAGATAAACAAAATAAACATAAAAATCGCATGTATCATTAAATTTCGATTATTTTTGAAACTGAATTAATGTGATTTAGACTTCATCGCCATCATCATCATCATCATCATCATCAAATGAAACTGAAATAGGTTATGCCCATATTAAATAGAAAATGTATTTTAATAAGGGTAAATGTTTATTTCTGTTATTAATTTGGCCTAGTTTGATGTAAGGAATTCATAACTTCGTTAGCTAAGATATTTTACTGTGTGTAGAGGTTTAACTAACAACTTCAACTTATGACAACAACATATTGTCAAAAATTGCATAAGAGATTTAGAAAGACAAAAAAGAAAAACTCAAATACTTTTGACTACTTTACGATTCATTTTGAAAGCAGACAACAATTTAAGTGAAAACTATTTTTTTCAGTTCGATCACGAGTTAATCATGCCATTTGCTTGTCAAATGAAAAAGAAAAAAAAAGTATTAATACTACATACAGAAAACATGCATAAAAAGTAAAAATACTCGTTATATCGTTACCTTAATATAGAAATGCCTCAATTTCGCAATTATGCCGTCTTGTCTATGGACGGGAAAAAGACGTAGTAAAACAATTATTATTTACTGTCTATGGTAGAAGGTTCGTGTATTTGCTTTATGATTTTGCTCAAAACAATATGTCCAACACATATTTTTTCATACATTTTTCAAACGATTGTACAATTAACTAATTAAATTTTTATGTTTTAAAATATGTCAATAATATTTTTATTTTTCATTATCAAAGACAACAACCATTTTTTAAGAAAACAATTTAGAGAATTCAAACATAAGAACTCAGAAGTATTTTCAAACAAAAATGTCCTAAATCTTCATATAGGGAATTTACACCTGCACAAAATATACCAGATTTTAATTAAAATTTTTAGGAAATCTATACCGTTTGCACTATGTTTTTGTGTTATTTATTAAGATTTTTTTTTATCAAAAAAAAACAAAGCCCATTAACCGAAAAATTTCCAAAACTAAAACCAAACAACTGAAATGTAGCCAATTCACACACTTTTTTAATTCAATCATCTTTTATAAAAATATATTTTACACAGTAGAAAAAATAAAATAAAAATATTAGATCTTGAATAGATTGTGTACAAATCTACTCACAAAGTAGATATTGTTTTGTATGGGAAATCTAGTAAAAATACAGCTAGACTTAGTTTGAAATCTCGTAGGTACTAGATTTCCAGATAATGTAAATGTTCTATTACTGAATTAGGACATTAAACCTTCTTGATTTAAAGATACAAATGAATACACATACGCAAATACATTTCTCTCATGTTTCTCTCGGTTGCCAGCTCTAGTTATTAGTTTGTAGTGTGTCTCTATATTTTTTTATCGGTGTTTCTGTGTATCTGTATGTATAGTGTGTACGAGTCCCCATGCAGACCAAACGGCTGGAACGATTTTGATTTAGTTTTTTTTAAGATGTTTGACGAGTGTGCCTTCTGTGGTCGAAAAAAAGCCACAGTTGTGATTCTTTAAAACAATTATTATTTATTGTCTACGCTAGAAGGTTCGTGTATTTGCTTTACGATTTTGTTCCCAACATTACATCGATTTAAAAAAAAATAATGAGTTGGGGCCTTTCTTTATTAAGGAAACGATATGTAGTGGATATTTTTATAGCTTTTCTTAAAATAAAAAATATTTCTATATAATACGACCAATATCATGGGCATTATCGTGGCTGACATATTTCGACTTCGACTTCCACTAAAACATTTTGGTCCTAGATTAAATAAAACATTATCCAACGGAAATATTCCAATGGCCTTAAAAAAATTCAATGACCCCACAAATTTAAGTAATTTATATAAAATTTTTTAAATCATTTAAAGTGGAAAATAATTCCACGGAATTAATTTTTTATAAAAATAAAATCCACCTATCCTAAACAGATTGAGCTAAATTAAATTGAAATTTGAGGGAGAACTTCGAATTTTCGAAGTCAGCTATTTTATTATTCAATTTGTTTTATTTCAACTCAAAGCTCGCAAATGACTTTTTAATATGGGAGAACAATGAATAAGTAGTAAGTTCTCGGGGAGACGTTACTAAAAATAAGGCCGTTCAATCTTGTTGGAATCCTTAATTGGTAACCCCTCTTCATATATGAAGAAATTGGGCCGATAAACCACCCTAATTTCTAGGCTAAGTGCAAAATATGAAATGAAAGGAAGAAAAAAGTGGTGAAAAAAATGGATTGCTGTTGTATTTAAAAAATATATCAACATAATATTAACTATAAAATATGAGAAAATTGTTTGCACAATCTTAATGGAAAATCAGCCAAAAATACATTCATGCATTAATAATATAAAAAAAATCAATTCATTAAATATAAATAATAAAACAAAATTCTATTAGATCACCAAGAGCGGTAGCAGCAGCAGCATCATTAAATAAATTTTCTTCTCTTGTTTTTCACAAATTCCGATTTGATTAGATTCCTGCATTGTCATTAGCAAGAGGCATTGCCTGCTTTTGAAATTCATTTAAAATACGACTTTCTGGTATTTCAGTTTCCACCCTGCTGCCCACAATATCGATGCCATTAGCTGATCGTTCTTGATTGAAGAATATATCGATTATAATGCGCACACCTAGATTTTTGTGAATATAAACAAAGTTTTAGTTGTTATTCATTGATGCAAAATTTGTCACTGTATTTGCATATACATATTAGAGACCTGCGTAAATATTCTTAAAATGTAAATACGTCTAGTTTTTTAAATGTATTCTCGTGGCATGTATTATACTAAACCAATAATAAATGCTGTCATATTATAAGCGCAGCACGATGGATGTATTGTTGTACATCTATATGAGTTTTAACAAGCGATGTCGCCAAGAAGTATTGTCTTCGTAACAAACAACCATCAGAAGTAATGTTGATGCATGCATGCTTTTTATTTTACATATTGTACGTTTGAGTGTGAATGTGTAAATAAAAAAATTCACACCAATAGTATATGTGTGACTATTTTTGGAATGCAAACGCACACAACCACATTTATTAAAGCTGAATATTGATGTGTCTGGCATCCGCTTAAGATGCAGATGGTAAGCAATTATGTGTTTAAGGGAGTTTCTCTTAAAGCAAGCGCACACAACTAATGCCAATGCATGTGTACGTTTGTAAGTGCGCAGAAAAATAAAAGAGCATAAACACAACTTATGCAGATATGTATGTATGTGCATGAATGACATTTGTATACGCGCCCATGTGTAGAAAGAAGCACAAGCATCACAATTTTTTCAGTCACGAACTATTTTCTTCTTTACTCCTATACATGCAATAAGTTTAACAAATGTATTGCCAACAATGTTGTTTAGCGTTTGTTTTAGAACATTTCGCTGTAGTTAAACATTTGAAAAATCCCTCATGTCTTAAAAGTTCTTGTAAGTGGTTTTGTGCAGGTTTTTATTACACATAGAATAAACATATATTTAAGTAATTGTGTCACATTTTTAATTTCTTAAATTGTCCCACAACACTTACCCCTTGACGTCTTTGCAATTGTGGTCTTACTTTGATAAGATGCTTCAGCTGGTGGTGGCTGTTGACACATATTGGCCTCTAATGCACTATCAGTTGACAGTAAGCGATTCTTTTGCTTCTCCACCACAATTTGAGAATTATGCATTTTAAAGGGACCACCACCACTGCTTATGTTTTTTGGTTCTGCACAAAAATCATTTAATATGCTTGGATTATTGGTAGCAGCAATTGTGGGATCAGCATTGATATCTGCACCATCACTAATGTTGCTACAATTCTCAACCGCAAGAATACGAGTATCTTTAGCATTGATTTTCTTACAATTGTTAGTGCTACTAGAGCTTCTAAGAAGAGTGCAACTGCCACTTGTTGTTTTGTTGGGCATGTTGAAATTATTGTTTGGTTTTTGGTTGTTCTCATTGGGTTGCAGCAGCATAAGCGATGATGATGTTGACGACAGCAATTTGTTGGTTGTAGAATTTTTACGGCTTCTATTTCGGCAACATGTACATGCTGTACACATCTTGCAACAAATCTCTGTTACGTGATTGTGATTATCATCTTCAATTTGGTCAGCAAATTGCTTACAATTTGCGCAGGAAATAATGGCACCATAATTATTTAAGCCGCAGTATGATGATTTGGTAGCAGCCAATAAATGTTGGGATGCATGATTGTGGTGATACCTTTTGGATGTATTGACTTTGTAGGTATTTTTATGATTGGTTTGATTTGATTCGCTCTGCTTAAGCTGATTATTGTAATGTTGAATCATGTCACGCACCGAAATAGGACCACTGCATTCCGAATCCGAGTTACATGTGGAATTTAGTGAATTCTGAATACCACAAGAAATTCGCGAAATATTACTGAAAGCGTCATCGTCTTCTATACCGTTATGACTTTTCATGCAGCTCGTGCTCATGTTCAGTTCCATTTCGGCTGCTGACCGCGATTTTTGAAATTGCAAAGAAATTTAATTGTTTTAGAATTTATATTTGAAAATGTTTTGATTTATTAATTTAGGTTTTTTTTTCTATGTCAAAGGAAAATTCCAAATAAAAAGTTGTGTAAAAGTTGTGAAGTTGTGAAGTAAATTCCGAAGGAAAATTAGTTCTAATTTATAGGAGAATCAGCATTTAACTAATTTTTTTAATACGGATATCTTGTAACAAGGCATACGTGGATCAATTCGCTTTGGAAAATTCATATTTGGGATGCCAAAAAAATTTACTTAGCAACAATGCAATTTCATATAAAGTACCCTACAAGAACACTGCCAGTCAATTGACTGCTCATTTGATCGATAGTCATGCAGGCTATATTCATCATTGCGTAGAACAAAGTTTCTATCAAATTATTAAAGGCAAAATGAAAAATGTGATGGAAACTTTTGTGTACGTGTGACGTTGCATCACACTTCCGATCAAATGACTAGTCAATTGACTGTCATTATTGAATTGAATGTAAAATTATTTTAAATGTGTTAGTGAAAAAATTTGTTTGTGTTAGTTTCAATCATTCATTTCTTGTAGGGTATACTCAGCTCAATTCGCTATGAAATGTCAGAAAAATGTACTGAAAAATGTGTCTTGACATCCCAGGTATATTCAAATTACAAGCGGCGAAAATAGTCACCTGATCCCTTGCGACCACCTAGTATGAAGTTGTCTTGACTCTGAAGTGTGTGTTTACATCTGGATTATATTTAAATTATAAGCGGCGAAAATAGTCACCTGGGCAGTTGAAATAATTGCACTAAAGACAAATTTAAAATTTAATTTTAAATTGTTCTTCTGTGCAATTTGTTCTTTTAAAATTGTCAAATGTACTTTGGCTGTAGAGCGATACTAACCTTAGCTTAATCGTATCATAACCTAAAAATTCTAAATTTCGTTGCAAATATGCTAAGAAGGCCACACTAAGCTTGATACTCACTTACGTGAGGTGAGGTAAAAAAGGTCACTTTCCTGTATTCAACTCAACACTGAAGTGTAACTATTTTTGTGTTTATGACTGCAGCTATCGAAATTGTTGGTATATTAGTAAATTGGTTTGCAAGTCATAATAAAAATCTTGTAACTGCGATCTTTATAAAATAACCCTCTTCTAGCAATAAATTGTTTTTATTATTCAGTTACATGAGGGGGCTTCATTATCTTTGGTACCTTTTTTTATACTTTATTCTGAAGAACATGATTTGCTTTAAGCATTCTCATGTTATTATTATCATTACTATTTTTTATTTTTTGAAAGATCCCACCAAACATTTGGAAAACAAAATTTTTTTTGGCAAAAATCACATAACTGAGTCCATATCGAGTACTTTTGAGAATGTGGATCAGGGTTTATTTAAAAAATTATTTATTGCAAATGACTCAAATGTGTCAAAACTGTACCTGGATTCATCACATTTTATTACGACAATCGTATCGCTTTCATATATATAACGAAAATTTATTGACTTTAGTATTCAGGAACATATTTTAACGATATTTGCTGTCGGGTGGAGGAAAAAAATTAAACTAAAAACTCAAATTCATTGAGTTTTTCTTTATTATTCTTTGTGCTTTTCGCTTATTTTCCATATTTTCTATACAGAAATACCACATAATATTGAATTAAATGGTGAGTAAGATAAAACTGGAGACTATCGTAAGAAAGAAATTACGGAATCACATTATCATTACAGCAAACGAATAAATATGTCGATAAATATTACAATTTTCAATTCACAGAAAGTTACATAATCTAGGTATCATACATTGTGCCATTTTCTACAAAAAATGTGCTAATTTCTGATTGTTTTAATCGCATAAATGAGACAAAAACGACTTTAATGTCACTAAGCATTTCATAAAATGCTGACTGGGATACTGTGTTCGTTATTATTATTCTACTTAAAATATTTGAATGCTACGTGTACCCCACAGCAAGATTTCAATTGTACGAGTACAATGTGAAGAGCAACCTCGACATTAAATTCATAATTTGGTACTCATTATGGAACATTTAAAATTAACAAGTGTTAAACAGAATATTTAATAATAATATTAAATTGTAAATAGCACATGAATAATGTAAATGCACAAACAAAACAAAGTTGTTCACTTTATAAACATTAATATGTTTGTCTGTGTGCACATTGATTACATCTTGAAAAGTTAAAGGTTTTGAAATATTTGCAACTAGCAAGTATGCTTTTTTTCCAACTCCAGATCTTGACATTCATATAATAAAAACTAAGGTACAAGTGAAAAATGGCAAAAAATCTATTAAATATGTACTAATTGCCTTCAAATAAAAATATCTAAGCTAAAACAAAAAATAAATACAAAAAAAGGAAAAGAAATACACAAGCAGTTGCACAATGTAAGGATGGGCGAAAGAGTTTTTGGTAATTAATGTCACATGTTAAAACAGATTCGAACTAACATATTCCACTTGGATAACAACAGTAGGGTTTAGTTTACCATAGTCATAAAAAAATTAAATGAATTTACATTTAATTATAGGAAAATTTCTAATGAAAATTTTTTTGAATTAAAATACATTTCATATGGGGTTTTATTCATAATAAGATTTAAAATGACTTTGAAATGTATTTTAATTAAAATTTTTCATAGAAACTTTTCCTACAATGGATTTCAAATTAATTAAATTTTTTTATGAACATGGTTAACTAAATTATTTGCGAAAAATCAAAAGATTGTATGAATAGATAACATTCACTGTTAATTATTATCATAGAAATAAAATTATTGACATTCCAGTTAACCAGTGATTGTGATCCGGAAGCAGTATCAGCTGACAATATCTGTAACATTAATGCTTATTGAAAATGTATTGGCAACGCTTACTACGTAAAAATTTATAGAAAGTAGATTTTTACTAAAGACTCAGTTAGCCGACAGTAAGGTAATGTAACTGCAATGTAGGATTGAGCTGATCGACATTTTAATGTATTTCTATAACCATTCTCATTACTTTTCACATAACAATATCGATCAGCTGTTTCCTTCTGTTGCAGTTACTTTTATAATGCATACTGCCTTACTAATATTATAAATTGCAGGCTTAACATTCAAAGGCTCCAAGTCCACTTGAAAAAAAGAGTTAGTGTATTTTTAAACCGACTACAATAATTTAATAAAAGTTAATATAATTTTGACAACTTGCTGTATCTTGGAAACTAAAAAATCCTAGAATTGAAAAATTACCAAATCGAAAAAAAATCGCCAGAAACCGAAAAAAGTCGCCAAAAATTAAAAAAATCGCCAAAAACCAAAATAAAATCTAAAAAACTAAAAAAACTCCAAACTAGAGAAATCGTCAAAAAACCGAAAAAAAGTTTTTAAATTTCTGCATCAGATAAGATCACAGCAAAAAATTTCAAAAAAGGTGATCGGGTTTGGAATTAAGCATTTTTGGTGGAAGCTCCTCCCTACTCGATTACCAACTTAATGATTTTAACAAGGCGTGAGACTAAAGTAAACGATTCTCGAGAAGTACTTACTTTTTTTATTTGTTCACGTAATCTATTTAATTTAAAAAAATCATTCTCCCCATTTAGAAACTTGTACATCATTTTCTTTAAATTTTAGGTAATGTGATTTGTAAGCGAGTAATGAAATTGGGTAATCAGAAAAGTAAGTCATTATATTGCAAGTAGATCTGATGGTGTTTTGTAATTTTTTGCCGGGATATTTCATTTATTTATATATTTATTTTAATTATTAATAGCAAATAAATTTACAAATTAATATTCGATTATAGGAACTAGCTGCAGTGGCGCTCGTCCTCCCATGTTCCATTATACACCTAAAGTTCGTATAGTATTATATATCATGAAATCCATGTCACGCACTGTTACGGCGTGGGTATAATTATAACTAATATTTTTAAGGAAAGTTTTTCTTACGTAAGTACATTTAGGTTCTAACTATTCAATTTTGTAACCGTTTTTAAAATATGTAAAGTGTTTATGAAACGAGTTTTTATTTTCCTTGATATAAAGCGAAATGCTGCGTACGCACGCGCTACAAAAATTATACTCTGAAACTATGATGTCAGTTTATATTTTAGATTTCTGCGAATCCATTTGAGATAGAATTTTCTTATTTTTTTACAGCTATAAGAAGTTATCTAAGACTATATAAATAGCTATACAACTTTGACAAAATTATATATAGTATAGTTTTTTAACTTTTAACATCGTCACGTCATGTTAAATCTGTCACGCACAATTACACGGTACGTTTGTCATGTGTAATCCTTCGTTTCGAACAAGCTAATAAATAAAATTCAATTAAAATATTTTGTATTTTTATTTGTATCTTTTAATGGAAACGAAAAAAATTCAGTTCAATGAAAATAACACATATTTTTAATTTTAATTTTTAGCCCTGCGGTTGACTTTTCTGTGGATTTCATGATATGTAGTGTCCGTACGGAACCCTTCGTATGCGAGTCACACTCTTTAATTTACTTAATTTATTTTTTGTTCTTTTGTAGTGATTAGAAAAAGCGCTTAGTGCAAGTTATCACAAGAAAAAACTCGTATGCCCTATAAAAAGTACAGTTTAACCAATTTTTAAAAATTTTTTTTAAAGATCAACGCGATCGGAGCTGCGAATAAAAGCTAGTAATTTATAATTGTTAGCGTCTAGCTGGATATTTTTTTATAACAAAACAACATTCCCTGAGGAAGTCATACAACGAAGTGGCGAAATATTGGAAAAACAAAGTATATTTTATACAAAAAGTGACCTTAAGGTCGAATCAATATATGAGTTTTCTGTATTCAATGAAGTCGATTAGAGAAGATACATAGACTAATAAACAAATTGTTGTGGTGTAAATGAAGTTAATGTTGGTATCCGAAATAAATTTATGCATAAATAAAAAAATTTCTTTGTATGCTCTAATAAATTTGCATAACCAATAGATTTTTTTGGCATCTCCCTAATCTGCTGAAATGAAAGGAAATATTAAGTTTTGCTTTTTTGTGTAGACTGTTGTGTGACTATTGCTGCTTTTATTCTATAGGGATCGTTAATTTCGTTATTTTGTAATCATTTGGCTTTGATCATGAAATTTGTGCCAAGACATACATAAATAACATTTGATATCAAATTAACAGTCAATTTACTATACAGCGACTTAAAAGTGGCTTAATGTGTGGCAAATTACAGGAATTAAAAGAGCTGAAAAATAAAAGTCAGAGTTTAATGTCATTTTACAATTGTATGTATGTACATAAATATGCACATATACATATACATACATACATATGTACATATATGTATATGTATTTAGATAAAAGCTTTGAAAAACGAATTTGTTACAAAGTAAATTTTGTTTGTTATTTATACATCTACATCCACTTACAATTTGTATTTCATTAATTTATTTTTTTTTTCTTCTTAACTTTGGGGTTAAAGATGATGACGCTCATGATGATGATGACGATCATGATGAAGATGACAGTACTGAAATTTAATAACCGACTCAAAGCTTCTATAATTATTATACAATAATGGGATATGTACAACCCATTAACAAGTGTCTTATTTGGCTTTTTTTATCTAAAAAAAACAAAGAATTTAAAGAAGTGTATAGTTACACTTTAGGTGCGCCACATAGCGTATACATACATACATATACATATAATATAAATTCAATATGAATAAAATAAAATAAAATAAAATTAAGTACTTACTGTATGTACTCGTTATCGAAATAATATAATCAATGGGTAAACATGAAGGTCAACAATACATATACACACATACACAAATACATAAGTATACATCCATACATATTCATTGATATCAGAAGAACTTAAAAATTATATTCGAGAAGTTTGACAAACTGTTGGACAAAATAGTTGTTTTAAAATTAATGAAACCGAAGCAAAGTTCATAATAAAAAATTCTACATATACAAAATAATATATAATATAAATATAATATAAAAAATATAAAAAATACATATCGCCAGCTTATTATTGGTTTGGAGCATACGCCAAAAAATCGTAATGGAGAAAGACAGCAAAGAAGGTTTAGATAGATTTTTTGGTATCATCACCATTCCTTCCGACACATGCTTGAAAGAAATGTGTAAATTTTAGTGAGCTTTCATGAATAAAGTTAGAAGTTAATATTACTTTAGTGTAAAAGAAAAAATACGTTTTGTGCCGCATACATCACTTTTCTTAATTTATTTTCAAATATTGGTGTTTTTGTGCTCCATACGTACCCAGCAAAAAATTACACATTACCATCAGAACTACTTGCCATATAATGACTTACTTTTCTGATTACCAAACTTCATTACTCGCTTACAAATCACATTATCTAAAATTTAAAAAATGATGTACAAATTGCTAAATGAAGAGAATGATTTTTTTTAGATTAAATACATTACATGAACAAGTTGCCAAATAAAAAAAGTAAGTACTTCTGAAGAAGAGAAATGCATCCACCAAAAATGCTTAATTGCATTTACCTTTACCTTACCTTTTTTGAAATTTTTTGCTGGGTATACTTCACTGCGGTGAATTGAGAATTTTGTTGTTTTGCTCATTTTTCTTGCTGTGTAGAGAAATAAGTCGATCGTTTAACGCCAACCAAGAAGCCGCTGCCGTAATTTTTTAACTATCTATCCGCTTATACACTTACTCAAGAAAAACAAGTAATTGAAGTGTATTTAATATAAAAAATTAAATTAAATGATTTCTATTATACTCAAACAAGCACTATACTCAAACATGGCATAAGGTTTCTTTTATTTTATTTTAGTGTTTATTAAGTCTAAATTAAAACAATACTTATTAAACCTTAAAATAGTTGAAATGGAGCAAAATGAATGCTTAATATCTCAGAAACCATAATTAACATGTTTTGGATTCAGAAAGGAGATATTCTAAATATACCCCATACCTAACTCATTTTTTTAAAGGTCGGTGGGTCAAACTAATAATGGTCTGACGATATGTAAGTTTTTTCGAGATCTTTTTTTTAACGTTTTCTCGCAGCCAACGTACAAATACATTCTTTTTTGTTGTTTATTTTTTTATTCAAAACCCTGTGTTTTATTCAAAAACTTGCGGACACATTGATCTGCCCTCGTAATTGTTGTTTCATTCTACTGGTGTTTTAAAAGATAATTAAAAACAACTGTCTTTGATGTTATTTGTTCCTAAAAAAATTATCACATCAGCAAAAAGAAAAATTATCCATGAACTTAAAACTGCATAAAAATGTTAGTGTAGTAAAATTGCATTTAAAATTTTTATTTCTCACAACGAAAAAAAAACAAGTTGTTAATTTCTTTTTATGATTTTAAATCGAATTAATATTACTTAAACTTAGGAAATGACATCGTAAAGGAAATTGTCACTATAAAAACTCAGATATGCTGGATATGGAATGATTGTCATCTTCTTGACTCTAATGTTTTTCCGTATTAACAAATTTATACATACTTATAGATGCATATATTTACTTTAACAAATTTGTTATGACACATATGCCAAATCAGTAAGAGCAAAATAAACACTCCCTCATAATATTGTCACTAACACTTCTTTTATATTTTTGTTTCGTGAATGATCAACCATTAAATTTTTAATATTCCATAATTCTTTGGCAGCATAAACTCATCTCTGATAACCCTGTAAACAATTTTTTTTTTCTGATTGGAGTGTCTTAAAAACAAGAAATACTTTCGTCAGTAGCTTGATGATCGTTGCCACACATACATACATGCATACTCGTGCATACAATTAAGCTGCATTTGGGTTTTTAATCAACTGACACTACTTTTTCATAATCAACTTTTGTTGCATAAAAATGAAGCATGCACATACGTACATATCGCTCATTTACTCAAAGAACGTCATAACTTAAAAAATTACACCAATGATGACATTTATAATATAAAATAGAGTAAAATGCATCCTTGTACGAATGTACGTGTAAAAAGTGCCAACGGGCGGCCTTTTTATGATCTCTGATTTTCACACAACTTAATGAAAAGAGAAAATTGTATTTTTCTATCGAGTTAAATAAACAAAATATTTTTATGAAATTTTTACACAATATGGAGAAATTTATGCGGATGAATTTTGCATCACTAAATCAAAAAATTAAGTTTTTGAGTTATGACGTTCTTTTGGTAAATAAGCGATATGTATATGCATCAGCAGTTACCCAACAAACATTATGAAGTTTGAATTTACGGAGGTTTTCTGGATGTTAGTAACATTATTTTGGAAGCTTTGTGTCAACTTTAAAAAGTTCACATCGTTGTATTCCAGCAGTGAATAATTTAATATTGTGTTTTCGCCAAACTAAATGCCAGATCAGCTAAGTTTTGAGTTGTCCTAGCATAAATCTTCATTGCTGGCTCCCTTATTTATCTTGTGTTTAGTCTACCACAACCTTGTACATACACATCAGTCCACCATAGTATGTCTAACTATTATTGATTTAATATTTTATGATTTGAACAAAAAAGTTCGTATCGCTTTTTAAGCCAAATTGCATGTGATAATTATTAATGAACAAATAATACTAAAGTTAGTTGTAAAAATTCTGACTAACACACACAGTTGAACGGAACAACTAGCTGTTTCGAAGGCCACTAAACCTTCATCATTAGCGTTCTTTTGTGTTTGGTCCACTGTGTGCGGTTTCAGTTGATGTAGATTTCTGCTTTATATACTCATATTTTGTATACAAATGGAATATGTGAATTGTTTTGATTCATCGTATTTCAATTTGCTAAAAGCTTTTTTGTAATGAAAGCTCAAATTTACCATCTCTAAATTTACAACAGTCTTGTCTTTTATTTAGCTTTTAAATAATAAATAAAATTTATGATGATGACTTCTTGAAAACAAAAACATTTATGTACATTATACAACCAAATATTTCAATGTTTTGCCAAATTTAGTCTTGCTGTTTGCTGTATAAAATGCATATATTATGTGCATGCTTATATATATTTAGACATTCACATGTACATATGTATAAATGTATTACAATGTATGAGCATATGTATGTACGTATGTTAAATAAAGATAAACACAATAATCATTCAATAGGAATACACAAATATCACGTTTAAAAAAAAAGGAAGTTGTTGTGGGTACTAAATGTTACAACGTACTAATCTTACACTCGAAAAAATCACTACAACATTTCTGATTACGATTTACCGTTATTATTTAAACAACCACCACCCGCGAAGCGATTAGCTTGTCTGCTAACAGGACATATTTTTTAGTTTTTATTCGAACAAAAACATGCTAATATCCTATTTCAGTTTTAAAATGCAAGTACCCATAATTTGAAGTTAATAAAATTGTATTATTTACATTTAAAAATTAAATATGTTTTATATTTTTAGGCTGCCTGTATAGACACTATCAAACTACAAATCAATCATTGTTGTCGCATTTCTGCAAATGATATTGTATGTGTTACACTAACGATAATTGATGAAAAATTAAAAAAAATATTTTAAATTTTTGGCATACTTGATGCCACATTTTGATGTGCCTCTTGTGTTTATTTATCAATCATGAAACCCTTGTCCTAGCTATATCCCATTTTCATTGGAGAATTTTCTAATTCACCAACAAAATTTTTCTGAGCGTTTTTCTTAAAGTTGCTGACGACTTCTTCGTTTGATACAAATGACATGCATGACATGTAATAATAAATAATGCTTATTTTTCTTTGTTATTCCATCTTTTGGCTTTTTATTTTACTAATGAAACCTAAATTCGCATGACCATTTTTCCTTAATGTTTCTTCTTGTGGAGTTTGTTTTGTTGATTTTGAAAAAAAAAGATTTTCCTGTTAATATTTGTTTAAAGAAGTTGAATATTGTTTCGTGAACTTTTACTTTTTTTATTACGGCCCTTAACATAGAGGAAGAGATTTGTTAGATTGTGTAATATCAAAATATTTATTATGTTGTGCTAGCAGACCTTTAAAGGCACAATTCTTAAAAAGCGAAAGCATTAAAGAGCAAACAGAAAAATAAAAAGCAGAAAAAAAAGCAACAATTACCCACTATTCTGCAGGAGGTTTATTTTGTTTTGAGCAAAGTTATTAGACAGTCTGTGAGTTAAAACCCGAATTTAGCAAACTTGCAGTATGAATGCAAAAACAGCTGTTTGTGGTTGTAACGTTAAAACCAGGTTTTAACTTTCAGTGTGAAAACACTATAAGTTGATTTCCAGAAATACCTAGAAAGTGATTTGTTTAAAAAAGAAACAGCAACCTTGTGCAATAAAATCAAAAAAATATAAAGTGTGAGTGAATTAATGTAGATAAAATTTTAAAACAAAAAAAACTGAAACTGAATTTAATCCAAATTGATCAGAAATTCGATTCATAAAATACTCTTTTAGAAGGCTCATAGCTAGGGTACCATTTTCTCCCGAATGAATAGTAATTTTCGACTCAAAACTACCCATAAATGCTTATTTTAATCTCATCAAGTATGATCATTATGTTCATAAAATGCTGACTGGGCACATGCAAGTGCAAGTGAGAATAACTCAATACACTCACATTTTTTACAAGCACAGCCACAGTTTTGTCACTTGCGAGTCAGCTTGCAATGCATTTTTGAAGCAGCTCAACTCGCTTTGAGAAATTCATACTTTAAATGTGTGTTGACGGCGAAAATAGTCATCTGATCCCTTGCAACCAAGGCAATTTCATATAAGGTATACTCAGCTCAATTCGCCTTGAGAAATTTATACCTTAAATGTCAAAAAAATGTACTGAAAAATGTGTGTTGACGGCGAAAATAGCCACCTGATCACTTGCGACCACTTAGTATGGATTCGCATTGGTTCATAAAATTCACAATACAAAATTATTTTTTCAATTAAGTAAATTCACAACAGTTTTCGTTTGTTTTTCGTCTAGATCAAGGCGAATCCATACTAGCTGGTCTCAAGGGATCAGGAGACTATTTTCGCCGCTTGTAATTGAATATACATTGGATGGCAACACAAATTTTCCAGCAATTTTTTTTTTCATTTTAAATATTAACTTCTCAAAGCGAATTGAACTGGGTATATACATGAAGTTGCATTGGTAGAGATAATTAAAGACGCTAGCTCATTTTTTTTAAATTGAGTTTTTTTATTTGGATAGAAGAAGATTTAATGCTTGTTTTTTTTTTTTTTGCTTAGACAACATTTCTTTCATGCTTAGTAGACTAAATGTTCAAAAAATATACTTCAGTATTTATTAAATAAAAAAGATAATTTAAAGTGTACCACATACTTTCAACCATATTGATTTAAAACTTTTAAATGTCTGCATTCAAAGTAATAGAAGCTTAGCCACTATCACACTCGTCAGCATTTTCTAACGCCGCAACTTGTTTGACCGACAGCGAACGTACAATAACTCGGTGTGTGTCCAAGATGTTGCTAGAGAAATCAATGGATGTTGTTTCGTGTCACAACTAAAAATTAATTAAGATTATGATTAAAGAGGCTATTAAATTCTTTAACTTTATTTAATTTAACTTTTTTGTACATCTGTGTTTTTTAAGTACATCTGTGTTATTATTTGTGTCACGCAATTTTTTTTTCTCATTATTTATCAAGTAAAGTAATGACTGTGGGAAGTTTTTTTTTCGTTTTATTTCATAGATTTTTATATGCTTTTAATTTATTAGGAATAACATTTATTTCAATGAAACTGGCAATATTGCAGATTTTTCTTATTTTTCACTTCCAAAAATTAAAAAAAAATTAACCTTGATCACTCAAAGAAATGGAAAATAAGCTGCTATAAGACAACTGAATAAAATGCTTATAAGCGTTACTTATTGATTTTGCTTTGGCATGAATTGTGTCAAAGCTGACGCTCCCCTGAGTAGAAATTAAAATTTCATTTACAAATGCTAAAACCCCATAATTAAATTGATTTTACATGCTTGTGTAGTTTACATAAAAGTATCCAGATCATGAGACTTTTATTTAAGAAGCAAACAAATTAAAAAAATTTAATGCTTTTTACTTTTTGCACGAATTCACGATTTTATTTATTTAAATCGCTTGCAAATTGAGTTTTTCTTGCTACACATAAAAAACTAAAAATCATATTTGTTTAAAAAAATCCATGAATTTCCAGCCTATAAGCAATTTTGTTATGTTGACTAAAAATCTTTTAAGTAGTTTGTCGATTTTTTTATTTAACTAAAATAATACGTGGGCGTGTCGATAAGTTCATAACTTTTTGAATTTTGCACCTCTTAACTTCGATAACTTTTCTATTCATGATCTGAGTATAAAAGACTGTATTATGATCCGGCAGATGAAAAGATTCACGTACATTTCGACTCATATCAGGGAATCCGCTGCCCCATCAGTGAATAATTTGGACTTGTCTGTTTCTGGGACAGTTCTAGGCTTTCCTTCTTTTATTTTTCCTCTCCCCATTTCCGTACTTTCTAGCGCTAAGGTAATGCAGTTGGTCACGTGATCACATAAAAGCAGTATCTCATCTTGGGACCAGAAAAACAAGCAGATCGGCTCACAGCCGCCGCCGTTTTCCAGCGTAATTTCAAGCCGCCACCGGTGCATGCAGCTAGCATCGGCTTAAAATTGCAGCCGGCTATTTTTTTTGCAATGGAAAATTTTTACCACATCCTACAAATTATATGGAAGTCATCAGATGTTTGAAATTGTTTGTATAAAAATATGTTTAAAAAATGTCAGCCGGCTTATAAGCCGCGGCCGACTATTTTTTTCTAAGCCAACGCCACCGACTTTTTAGGGCTGCTTGTTTCCCTGCTTGGGACTTATACTCAACTTTAACCAATTTCGGTTCTGCAAGAGATCCAAACTCGTTCAGCTTTAATTACTATACTATCTTTATGATCTTTCCAGGATAATCTCCAATAAATTGTCACTCCTAGATATTTGCCCTTTTTGATTAATTGTACTATTTTATTTTGAAATATATTACAGTCCAACCCAAATTAGAGCGTCAAGCATTGCGTTAGCGTACCCTGCGTATTTTCAGTACATTTAAACGTATAAAATATTATTTGAATGTACTAAAAATACGTACTCTGCCGCTAACGCAACGCTTGACGCTCTAATTTAGGTTGGACTGTTAGTTGCAAAAGTAGGATAACATAATAATAAAGAAATAACCATTTCAGCACCCACAAAAAAATTAATTGAAATTTTACTTTTTTCATGTATCATGTGTAAAATTGGGCCAAATTTTAAAAATGACAGACACAAAATAGTGGCAGTAAACTGAAAAACTTTCAACAAACTTATTATTGCACTATAAAACTTTTGAGTAATTAAGTTATTCAGATAGATTTCAATTTTAAGCAAGTTAATTATAGCATTTGCAAAACACTTGAGAAAAATCAAATATTAACTCACCATTGTATTATGAAAAATTTAAAATGAAATCATCAAATACTCCCAAAAAGAAAAGAAGAATTAATAAACAAATTCGATGCTCATACCAGGCATGGAAATGCAGGTGTTTAGAAATTAAAGAAAAGTTATTTTTACTAAGAGAAACGTGGCTGCTTGTGGAGTGTGTAACTGACTAATATTACAAGAAGAGCATTAAACACGTGAACTACAACAGGCTACCCAGCAACACGACGAAAAATGTTGTTGACTGCAATTGTCGTGTCTGTAATCAGCTGCGTAATTATATTGAGATATGTACGTACATCTTTATACCGAGGGTTTATATTCAAAAAGTGCTATCTGTAAGGCTGGAAAATTTTGAAAGAGCGCAAAAAATTTTCTCAAAGTGCAAATTTTGATGAATAGTACCAATTACAGAAGACATGGTAGTTCTACTAATGTTAATTTGTATACAAAACAGCTGAACTTCCCATCTCTGTTACGTTCGTAACAGCCATGATATATATTACCATTTTATTTCTTTTAAAACAATAAAAGAAACAAATTAGAAGAAGAAAACAAACTGTAACTGCCATAACACTACGTGGTGGCCCAAAGTGGCAATTGTATAATCACACCTTTGGAAAGCACTAAACATGTGGGGTTGTCCAGTCGCTTGTAACGCAACAAAAGTTTTATTTTTATTTAATTTGGGAAAATTAGTTACATGTTAAATTTTATTGCCAAACATTGGAAAATATGCGGTTAAAAATATATATAAATTAAGATTTATGTATGTTAGTCTTATGGATTTTTATGTGAACTTCTAAGCCACTTTAGAGTTGCACGCCAAATTAAATTATACATATACATATGCTTATGTACATATGTATGCACATAATCTAAAGCAATAGGAAGGTCACTTCTGTAGAAAAATATACATATATTTCATTTAGCTTCAAAGCAATTTAGAAAATAAATGCGTGTGCCATGCATTTTAACTTATTGTTTCGCTACTTTTTTCTACTTTAAAGTTTAAACCTCAAAATAAAGCATCAGCACAGCCAACAAACATTGACCTTAAGGTTTCTCAAAACAAAGCAATTGTTTTAAAAAAAATAAAAATAAAAAATAAATACATACCTACATACCTATAATTCGAAAAAAGAATTTAACTGAAATCATAAAAAATGACAAAACAATATGGTTTAACTATTCTAAATTAAAGAATCATAAGAGCAAAAAAAAAATAACAATACAATCTAAAAACATAAACTCATGTTCTAAAGGTCAAAAACATAAATTTTATTTTGTCATCTACAGCAAAATTAAGTCACAAGTAAAATAAATACAATTGTTCATCCACTAACACACTTACATTCATATCTATCAGTTGCACTAGATGTTAAAGGTAAAGAAAAATATTTATTATTTAAATTCGTAATAAAAAGGGCATTAAGATGAATATATGTATATGGATGCAATTTAAAAACGATATAAAAAAAATATTTTTGCTGAAAAAATTGGCGATTGAAATATTCACCCATACTTCAGTTGTCGCCGTCAATGTCGCTGACATTCTAGTCTCAACATCACTTTGTTTCCACGTCAACATCAATCAATTCAGTAACAATTTAGCATTCTATAATAAAATGACAACGATGTTGACTTTTTATCGTTTATTTCAACATGGCATATACACATCTTTGAATATTTAACACAACTGCGTGGCTTTTTTTAACAAAAATTGCATTACAAATTAAAATAAAATTATTTTTTAAATAAATTCAGACTCCATAGAAGGCTCAAAAATTTTAGGTGTTTCTACTTCGGCCAGTTGATAAATAAATATGTTCTGCCTCCGCTACTTATTAAGCTACATATGTATGTATTTCAACTGGACTCCCTGTTCCTTTTGCTTTCAATTGTTTTTTAAGCTGCATAATATTTTCCACAGCTTCCTCTAACGGGATACAAGTAAACAGCTTTAATATTGCGTAACCCGTTATATGACCTTCAGCTTGATTGCCTTAAGTTTGCAATTATGCATTAAATAAATTTTTATTAAACCACAAATTTCCCTGAAAAATTAACAATTCTATTTATTTTTTTTTTGTTATATTTTTTTATTTTTCACACAACTGAATAAATAAAATAAATAAAAAACGTCAAATACAAAGAACAACTTGATATAAACAATAAAAACAAAAATGTGTACCCCTCCCTTATCTTGTCATCTCTCTCACCAATAAACTCAAGAATTGCTGCAACAAAAATTGCAAATCTGGACAGGGACTACGAACGTTAAAAATTAAAGGGTGTTCTAAAACGAGCAATGAAAACTGTTAATGTACATTAAATTATACATATGTACATAGATATACACTTGAAATTTGCAAAGATAGTGTCTTTTTATACACACTAAAACAATTGACACTAAAATTAAAAAAAATCTAAATTAAAGGGTATTCCATTAGTTAATGTAATTTTGACAACTTGCTGTATCTTGGAAACTGTAAGGGCAAACTCTTGAAATTTTCAAAAACGCTAAAACTAAAAATTCCAAAATTTAAAAACAGCCAAGCCGAAAAAAAACGCTAAGAACCAAAAAAAAGTCGCCAAAACGAAAATAAGTACCGAACTAAAAAGTCTCTAAAACGAAAATAAATCACCAAAAGCCGAAAAAAATCGCCAAAATGAAAAAAGCGCCAAATCAAAAAAAAAACGCCAAAAACCAAAAAAAAATCGTCAAAACGAAAACAAGCGCCAAAACTAAAAAAATTTTCTACAACTAAAATAAATCGCCAAAAACCGAAATAACGCAAAAAATTCCAAAATTCGAAAAAAATCCCACAAACGAAAAAAATTCCTAAACTGTATATTCTGCCTTATCATGAATTCCACATGTAAAATTTTCGAATATAATTTTTCGTTCAAATGGATTTTAGTTTCGTATCATCAATTCGAATAAAGTTGAAAGCTTTTCCAACAGACAAATCTTTGTAAATGATTCCTTCATAAATTATCAAAATATTTCGCAATCTTGTGAAGTTTTTTTTGACACCAATTATTCACACGTTCAGAAATTTCAGAATCATGCGTATGCGAGTATAAGTGGATTTTTACTGAATTTATTAATTAAGTACTTTTTGCTTCAAGTCGTTATTAAAAATGGAGACGACTACTTCAAAGTTATTGCAATAAAATATCGCCGTTTCTTGTAGAATGCAAATCATATATTGGCAGTCATCTTCGATAACGACAACTAGAATAATAATTTGAATTAAGCAACTTAAATAATATCGTTTTGTATTGGTGTTGACAACTGGAATAAGAATCTTTATATTTGAAATTATCCCTGGACGAAATCTTAATTGGATTGTGCTATTTTCCAGGGAATTATTGCACCTAAAATCTCATATGGAATAATAGATTAACTTAGCTCAGTTAGTTATAGCATGGTATAAAAATAGACAGTAATTACCTATACATATGTGCCGTTAATTATGAAAGCCCAATACGCATTTTGGCTGGAATTCAAGTGGAATTACATTTGAATTCCAGTCACAATTTCCAATTTCCAGTGTTGAATTACAGTTGTAACACAGTTGAATTCAATAGCGAATCCAGCAAAATTAACCATTGAATTACAGTCGAACCAAACAGTACCTTTACAGTGTAATTCCAGCCTTGAATAACATTGTGATTCAAGTTTAACCGAACCTGTTTTTACACTTGAAGTCAAGCATGGAATTGTAGTGGAATTCAACAATTGAATTCAAGTGTATTTCAAGCTGCAGAGACAAGGCTTTTAAAATAGAAAGTAAAATGCAATTCCTTTGTTTTCCAATAATAATTGTCTGGACATCTGCCTTCGCTATTGTTCTCCCGACCTTACACACCTTTGTTTTTCAAACTCACGTTTTTATTTATGTATTTTTGATATTTTCACCACAATTTCAGTTTTGATAATTAATAAATAACGTATTTGACAAGGTTTGAACATATTTGTATGTTCTTTGGTTTTTTTATTTAAAAATATTTTCAAACTTGAAAATTACTTGAAAAAATGCTTGAATTACACTTTATTTCCAGTTCAAATTCAAGTGCTTGAATTTTAATTTTTGAGTGCTTATTGGGAGTGGTCTAAGTCATGTGCATTTTTGTTTCGAAATATCAAATAAATTTTTCAAAAACTTCAATAAATATTTAAAAAATATTAAATAAATTTATATGAATCGAGACTAATATAAAATAAAATATAAAATAAAATGCTGCATAATATAAAAATACTTTTTAATTTGTTCAAATGTATTTTCTCCTAAATATCCCAAATACGTTATTATCAAATACGTTATTTATTAATTATCAAAACTGAAATTGTGGTGAAAATATCAAAAATACATAAATAAAAACGTGAGTTTGAAAAACAAAGGTGTGTAAGGTCGGGAGAACAATAGCGAAGGCAGATGTCCAGACAATTATTATTGGAAAACAAAGGAATTGCATTTTACTTTCTATTTTAAAAGCCTTGTCTCTGCAACTTGAAATACACTTGAATTCAATTGTTGAATTCCACTACAATTCCATGCTTGACTTCAAGTGTAAAAACAGGTTCGGTTAAACTTGAATCACAATGTTATTCAAGGCTGGAATTACACTGTAAAGGTACTGTTTGGTTCGACTGTAATTCAATGGTTAATTTTGCTGGATTCGCTATTGAATTCAACTGTGTTACAACTGTAATTCAACACTGGAAATTGGAAATTGTGACTGGAATTCAAATGTAATTCCACTTGAATTCCAGCCAAAATGCGTATTGGGATCTTTTGAGCAGTGAAATATGTATGTATGTATGTACATATAAGTATGACTTAGACCACTTTCATAATTAAGGGCACATATATGAACAAAAATTTGAGAATATATAAGGAAGGTGATATAAATAAATTTGTATCTGTAAATTTTTAAAAGTGGATAGGTATGTGTTAACTTATCAAGTTTTAAGCTATAAAGAACAAAATTAGAAAAATATGTGAAAAATGATCGTATCAAACGACTCAGTCACAAAATACTCTTTGTGAAGAATTGTGGTAGGGGTTTCAAAAAATACTGGCTGGACTGGCTGTTAACCTTGTACATATGTACATATGTTTATTAAAAACATATTTTCCTTCTGTATTGTAAAAAAAAAATACATAAACCTTACCTGAACATTTGTTAGTTTTGTAGTTACTATGAGTTTGCCCATTTTACCCTCACTTTTTCAAAACATTATCAATTGTTTGCCTTCTTAAAAGTCTTCACTTCTAAAAATAGAATTGAAAACATACTCAGGGATGTATATACATAAATTTTTTTGTGTGTATGTACATATCTATATACTGTAGAAAATAAGTGTGTGTAATATCCCAGTTGGCCATATTGCCTTGCACGCAATTGTCATCTATGATTCGTGTACGATTTATCCTCTGTTATTTAATTTTCATCGTTCACGACATTCTGAGTGAAAATGTCTTGCTTGTTGTCTTCAATCAAAAACAATTTTAAGGCCCAACTATAATATGAATAAGCGAAATTATACGACTGTGCGGTTACATATGAAACGTATGTGGCAAACTATAATGTACTTATGGAACTTTTCGTCAAGTTTCGTCAAATGTCATTTGCTTTAGCTACGTGCCAAACTGAACGCACATTCCGTACGGAAAACACTGTTTGTGCATTTTTTAAACTCAAGCAAACAGCATCAGAAAATATTCATTGATTTTAAATATTTTTTTATTGTTTCTTATTTCAAACTCAGAAAAGAAAGCAAAACTTTTATTTTCATGCTTTGTTTTACAATACACATATACACACATACACATGAGTTTATTTATGTAAGTTCATTGTTGTACTTTTTAGTAGGCAAACAAATAAAACAAGTATTAAAGTGGTGGATATAATTATACGTGAATTTTTAATAGATTAGGAGATTCCAACAAGTTAATTTGATTGAATTGCATTCATTTAGTAGTTATAAGAAGAAACAAAATTACTAAAAAATTGTGAACAGTACGTATGTATATGTTCAGCTGTGGCTAAATAATACTTAAGTGCATGTAAGTACATTCTGGCCACCTAAAAGTAACATTTGAATTGTTTAAGTATTTGACAGACTTATCGTTCAATTGTGGCATTAGCTTAAGCCAGCTTATTCATATTGTTGATGACAATCTGAGCGACAAGTCTTGTGTTTTGTCTTCAATGAAACAAATGAATGCGTTGGGCTCTTGCTGACAAAGTTTTAGGTGGTGCTGTGTTAGCGAAAAAACTTATAAGCAGGCAAAAAAATTTAATTTGTGTGCTAATAAGAATATTAATTAAAGTCTGTTTTTTTGAGTGACATTATCGCTCAAAAACTCACATACAATCATTTTGTGAATTACAATTATTTGAGCTGTCGTCAATATGACTTCCACGATTTTCTATTGGCCTTGTACCCGTCGCACAGTGATGTGAATGGTAGAGAAAGTGGCGATTAATTCACAGAAGTCGTAATTTTAAAGTGTTGTTATTTTTTATTGCTGAATATTAATAAATACATAAAAAACCAGCATTTAAAAATAAATGAAAAAAAAATTGTTAACCTTTTATGGGCTTTTTTGTATTTTGGAGAAAATGGTCTTATTTGACTATTTTTGCTATAACTTTGGAATGAAAAAAGATAAATTAGTAAATTAAATTGTAAATTGGAGGGAGCATACTTTATGTGCCTTTAAAAAATATTTTGTTTGTTTAAATAAAAAAAATAAATATTTACAGCCTTATTTATAAAAATTATTAAGGCTTTATAAAGGCTTTTTAAAAAAAATTTGTATTAAAATTTCTATTAAAAAACCTTTTTAAAGCCTTAATAATTTTTATAAATAAGGCTGTTAATATGTATTTTTTACATTGGTTTTTAGCAACTGGAATTCTCTCACAGAAACCTTCACAACTTAAAAATCGCACAAATGCGCAAATAGGTATTCCGGGATTTATTAGCTTAAATCTTATATTTTAAGATCATAAAAGCATTTTTTCTCTGCACTCATCTAAACCATTTATCTAAACAAAAAATAACTTTTTAAATGCTCATATACCTGAAGTTAACGGTTCCATTGTAAAACTTTTACTTATAAAACTATTAACAAAACCTATAATCTCTTAACAATAACTAAAATTATTGAACTTTAAACACACACTGCAAATAAAGTAGACTACCAAGAGCTTTTATTTTTGCACTTACTGATGTAGAATTTTATCTACTTTCATATGGTACCAAATACGGTTGGGAAAGTTACAGTTGATCTTTTGAATTCATCGCCACTAGTGAAGGCTTTCACCCCACAGTGCTTCGTCAAAAACGTCTTAAAGACGTGGCCAACTGGGTAAATAAATATACACACACATATTTATTCTGTAGTAGCGAATGAAAGCAAATGTTTTTCTATTGAATTGCTTTGCGTTATTTCGTAAGCAGTATGTCATACAACAAAATCAAAGTTGTTTGTTATTTGGCATTTTGCTATCATTACCTTCGATAGCTCAGTTGGTAGAGCGGTGGACTGTAGTAGAATTGAATAAAATCGTGTTATATAATCGGTAAAGTGAGTGGTATGATTTGTGAGTTATCTTACTATTAGAGCATTCGCAGAAATAGAGTAATTCACGGACAAAATCTGCCCAACCCCCCCTCCCTTTGTACTAACAAACGAAAAAATTCATTCATCAAATCGGATATCCATAGGTCGCTGGTTCAAATCCGGCTCGAAGGAGTTTTTATTTTATTTTAATTCTATAAATCGATATACATATGTATATTAATATTTGTTCTTTTTTTTAAGCAAAATGCGTGACATTTTGCCATTGCAGGACACATGTAAAAGAGGCTTATGACTGATGAAAACTCGATGATTATAATCCATGTACACCATTAATAAACACAAATAAAAATCAAAGAAATTGTTGAAATACAAACCAGCACTATTCGGTCCAAGGCCTATTTATCAGGTCAACGCAATCGTCCTGATGATATTCTGTGTTTTCTTGTTTAAACTGTCAAAAGCTGCTTGCACCATATACTTTAGTTCATGTTTGTGTGTGTTTCTGACAACTTAAACACAAAGTTGTTTTTTGTATTGCTGTGTTTTTGTAGAGTTGCATAGACCTAATAAATGGGCCTTGATTCGGTCTTCAAGACGTGTTCTCTGCAACTGCGCCCTTTTCCACGTAAAAACATGTGTTATTTTGGATGAGTTCGTGTGTGGTTTGCTGGGTATGGATAAAAAATAAACTGTACATACAGACATTTATTATGGAGTGGTGAAAGTAGCAAACAAATGTGTCTTTGTTGAATTTCTCAGTTGAGTTGTGTTTGGATCATGCGCTGTTTCGTTAACAAGCAAAACCATGACATCATACAAGAAACACTTTTGTATTTAGTTTTCCAGCACGTTTTCATTGCCTTCGATAGCTCAGTTGGTAGAGCGGTGGACTGTAGTACCAATTGAAATAAACTCGTGTTTATCGGAAACAAAAGTATAATAAAATGAATATGTGATTATCAAGTTATTGGATTAAGGCAGATGCCAGGTGCCATAACGAAGTATTCACTCATTTAATTGTGCCAAGTTACCCGTTAGATCGAACTACCTTCATCAAATCTGATATCCATAGGTCGCTGGTTCAAATCCGGCTCGAAGGAAATTTATTTTTTTTTAATATGTATTTTTTTCAGGACAAACATAAAATCTCTATTTTTAATATTTTGTACGCGCAGCTTTTCATTTCGACTCAATTTCAAGAATCAAATTTCTAAGAAATTTTGTATTCCAAGAATGCCGCCATGAAGTGATTATGGTTAAATACACATTGAATGGCGCTTTATAATTTTGCTTGCTTTTTATTTCTTGTTTGCGAATGGTGCGACCGTTTTTCAGGAACTGAAGAAAACAATAATTATAATTGAATTTAAAAAAGAAGCAGCCACAAAAAAGTACTCAAAAGTTTTTAAAAATTTTTACTGAACTTTTCTGCATTTTACTAAATTGCGTTCGTTTACCCAAAATACAGTAAATGAGAAAACAAATTGAGAGAGTAAAGTGGTGACACTTCTTGACTGAGTGTTTTGCAAATTTTTACTGCAGAAATTTGTTCTAGTAAGGTTTAGTACACTGAGAGAAAAAACATTCGTAAATGCAACGATTTTTCAACCAATGTAACGCTTCAGTCGTATTATGAAAATGGTTTCATTTGCTGAAAAAACTTTTTTGAGTTTTTTTGAGTTTCCTTTTTCAAAAATTTTTGAAATAATTAATTTGAAAACAAAACACACAACAGCTGATTGGATAATTTTTGCAATTAAAAATTTTACTTGCAATAATTTGTAAGGATTTCCAACGAGGAAAAAAACTGAAATGAATACCCTCAATATGAAAAATATTTTATTAAAAAAATTCTTTGAAAACAAATTTAAAAATATGAAAAAAACTATTAAAAAATTGTGATAAGTGCTAAACATTGCAAATTTTGTTAGTGGTAGCTGCCGTGGAGAAATTTTTTCAACTTTTTGTGAATAATCTTTATTATTATTTTTGTGTTAATGAAACGCGTTATTTGCGT
Source organism: Tachina fera (assembly GCA_905220375.1). Lineage (NCBI taxonomy): Eukaryota > Metazoa > Arthropoda > Insecta > Diptera > Tachinidae > Tachina > Tachina fera. The sequence goes on from LR999963.1 coordinate 188,552,574, forward strand.
CGCAAGGTTGCGTTACCGGTTGATAATGCAACTGAAGTTCGGTTGCCATCCAAACCATAATCGAGCCGTATATAATAATAATCTGCTGATCTTTATGTTAAATAAATTTTATTGACTTAAGAGCAACTATTTAATTCCTTAAAAATATTTACAACAATTATTTAATTATCATTTCAAATTAAAATAATTTATAAATCACATAATGTGTATACTTATATTTGTACATACATATGTATATACAAAATACATATATACAAAATACATATTTTACATTCACCAAGTTCTAAAGTTCATTTTAAAAATTCCTTTACAGCGTCAATTCTTCGTTTAAAATATTACTTTTCAATGGAATGTCCTTGATAATATTCTGCAAATATTTAAAAAGAATTTTTTAATTAGCTTTCACTCGTCGTACGCTGGAAAACAAGAAGTGTTAGATTTAAAATAATACTATCAAAAGAACTAAAGTTCTTTTTTGCTTTTTGTTGAAATTTTGACTTTGTTTGTCTTATAATGAGAATCTTGTGAATCAATTGAATTATTAAAATTTTCGGTCACAACCGTCACTGTAAAAAATTTAAAAAGTTTAAACTTTTAAAATTGTTAATGTATAATATAAAATAAGTGCAATTAATAATAGTATAATAAAATTTTGCAAACCTCCATTTTATTAAATGAGTAACTATTTATAGGATATAATGGGTCACCCCCGTCACACCAACGCTGAAGTGCTATTTCTCAATGGATGTTAAAAATATAAAATTTTAATAAAGGAATAAACTTAAAGAGAATAAAGATAAATATGAACTGCATTTAGCTTTAGACAGAGAAGGGTAAAGCAAGAAATACTTAGAACATTGTGATGGATAAATAATTAGAAGAAAATAGAAACAATTATCGAGAAAGAAAACAGAAGAGTTGACAAAAGAAACATAATGAAAATCAAATTGTTATGGTTCTTGAAACATCTAAAATTGGAGGTTTTAAATCATAGCGATCGTTAGAAAATACAGTCATTAAAGTTAAATGTAACTTTCTGTTGTTATTGTTTTTTTTTTTTGAAAATTTTTGAAACAAATATAAGACCAGGGATGCATTTTCTATCAAAATGCATGGTAGCATGGTACTATCAAAAGTTATACGCAATTTCAATTAAAATTTTTAAAATGTTAATTTTTAGCCATTTTTTGCAAAAAAATGTGTATTAATTATTTTGCAATTATAAAAAGTTTAAAAGAATAAGCCTAAATGTATACTTAAAAGGTAATACTTTAACTGATATTACAAAAAAACATTTTGTTCAAAATTTTCGTTATAGCAGCTAGGATCAAAAAATACATCAAGCCGTCTTAAGACATGATATTTTTTAAAATATGTATTTCCAATTTCCTGAAATACCCAAAGTATTCAAACGCAAATTTTTTTTTCTATATTGATTTGTGAAAAAAAAATTGTTTCATAGATTCATATCGAATATAAATTATTTGCTGGGTTTTGTATAAGTTTCTTAGCCTACTACGCTTATATTTCTTTTGTGATTTTAAAAAATATTATTATTTGTGAATTCTCAAATAGTTCTTGAAAGTCTGTGCATAAGATAAGGGGTTTGTGACTATTCAAAATGTGTGGTTGAAGTCTACTGACGATTTGTAACAGCAACATTGAAATGCATATAGCCAAAGCTGAACCAGCAGCAAATGAATTTCAAATTGGAATAAAACTGCTAAAGTCTATACGAGTATTGTAATCATAATTATGAATTTACCTTGGAATTTAATTCGTCTTCATTGCAGCGAAAATATTTGCGTATACAAGGTGCCAGCAGACACGAATCTATTTTATTTGGATCATTGCCACCAAAGATGCAGGTACAGATTATAGCGACGACTATAGTTAAGACTGCACCCAAAAATGTGTACCACATATACGAAATACGATACAAAGGAAAAATGTCACTGAAAGATGAAAAGAAAAAAGAAATATTATGTAAAACTAAAAAATATTAAGACGAAAATATTTATGCAAACTTACTGTGCGGTTTCTTTAATTGCAGAAGAATTCACAGCTGCCTTGAATACAGACTCAAAGCGATAATCACAGTGTTCAACCGTTAATGGTTTAGTTTGATATTTCACAGCGCCAGAGGCAATTGCCCATTGGGCATTTAAACTTATCCAAGACATGCCAATCACACCCATAATGCCCCCAATAAGTGAACTCTGTTGGAAATATAACAATATTAGTACTTAAAGGAAAATGAGTGGCGAAGAAATTTTATATTTACATTGCCATTAATCCAGGGCATGAAGATTCCAATAGTAAATATGCCAAATAAAGGACCATTAGTAATGGCTTCCAAGCTCATAGTCAATTGCAAGACCGTACCCATATGTTCTACAACATAAACTAAGCAAACGCAAAGAGCTCCCATGACCACAACCACTGAACGCATGATCCAGTTAATGGCCACTTCTGATAAAGGCCTATCAACAAAAGGTTTTACAAAATCTTCCAAAACAACGGCCGACATTGAATTCAAACAGGTTGATAGTGAACTTAATGCCGCACTAAATACACCCGCTATAAACAGCCCCGTCAAACCGGGTAAATCGCCCAATGTTTCCATAACAAATAAGGGCAATAGCTGATCACGGGCTTTCGCCAGCTAAAGACATTAAATACTCGTAAGATATTAATAAATTTTATTTATTATTATCACATTGCTAGCTTGCCTTAGTTGTTAAGGGATCACAATCCTTATAGGTGGCATAAATCAATAAGCCATTGTAACTGCAAAGAGCCATTAATACTAAAACTCCCCCACAAAAGAAGACCAAAGCCTTACGTGCGGCACTGAGTGTAGGCAAAGCCAAATATCTCTGTATCATGTTTTGCGAAACGGCATTTGTTTGGGTCCAATAGAAGACTCCGCCAATCACTTGGGACCACAAAGTATGGCGCACAGTAGGATTGATATTTAAACTGAGTCACAAGTACACACACATACAAATGTATGTATGTAATCACTTACTAATTAATAAACCTTAAAATTTAGAAATAATAAAGTCGTATTAAACTTACTCTGGCATTTCTATTCTACCAGACTCCCAAGCTTCGTGAAAAACCTTAGATGCTCCTCCCACATCCATGCTACCTTTAACTGCCACAAGTATCAATGCCCCCACCATTGATACCGTTTGCACCACATCAGTCCAAACTACAGCCTTAAGGCCTCCCTGAAAATCCAAAACAAGCAATAGATTAAATTTCACTTTTTATGAAGGCGATTTGTTGCTGTTGCACTAACCAGACTCGTATAAAAAATACAAATTATACACACAATGGGTGTGATGGTGTGTACGGCCACTCCGGTAACTTGGTTGAAGGCCAATGCTGGCACATAAATTACAATCGGTAAGTACCCAATCTGTAAAATTTATTTAATACTTGCTTATATTTTCCTAATATGGTTTAATTAAAAGCAAATATATGGAATATACATAATATATGTAACTCATTTACTTCAATAAAGTCATAACTCGCAAAATTTAACTTTTAAGTTAATAATGTAAAATTGATCCTCATATCGTTGTTCATACTGTATATAAATTTCATACAATTATCAACTTTAAACAAAAAACTAACGGCCTGTCCCACGATGTCGACAAGAAACTATCTATCGCTTACTTATGTATGTATATTAAAAACAAAAACAATTTTTCTTATTTTGTTTTTGTGTTCAAAATAACAATATAATTTATTGTCGACATCGTGGGCCAGTCCGTCAATTTTCTTTTTCTTTTAAATTGTGTGCAAATTTAAAACTTTACACTCAAACTTTTCTATTGAGTTATGACATTTTTGCAGTAAAAGAGTTATGATATGTTCTTCTATTGAAGATATGTATATCTATTTATGTACAAATGTATGTATAAACATATTTCTTTTGTACATATGTATGTATGTAATTTTACTCACATTCATGATAGTGAACATAACTGATCCAAACATGCGTAATCTGCGGTCAAAGCGGCTTTCAAGGTACTGCAAACAGATAAACATACATACATACATACATACACACATATGTACATATGTGTGTACATATGTACGAGTAGTTCATATAAAAATATATTAAAAGTAATAAAATAATTCGACAAAATTATTTTTAATATATTAATGAGTTTTTAATTTTTAAAACGTTCAAATGCTAACAACTCAAGATGTGGACAATTGTTTCATGAATAAAACTAAAACATGAAAGAAAACCTGCGAATACAGTGGACCAATAAAATTTACGAACTTCTTCTAATATTTTAATATGTAATAATAATAATAATAACTAACAGAATTGTCATAATTGAAATATATCTTTTTGACGATTTTTGGATGTTTCTCAACCCTATGGGCTACACCAGCAATATTCTCAGTTGTTATTGAGCGACGTGCACAGTTTCACAATAGCTGGGAGAGAAGGTGCTTCACTACGATCTAAAAATTATTTACAGCCTGTTTATGTAAGCATTTGACGTTATAAATATTTTACAGAAACGTCAAGATTTCGATGTCAACGTCTTTCACACACAGGCTTTAGTTTTGTGAATTGTGACCGCAAAATTTTCTTAATTTCTTTAGGGAATTCTTATAATTTCAGCGGGTTGTTCCATATTTATAAATGGCGTAGTTTTTACTTGCCGTCTCTTGAATACAAGTAACAAATTGAGTCATGGCAATGACAACTATTAAAATGGCGGGCTTTTGAAAATTAAACGTCTTATGTTAGGAACACAACTGGGACGAACGACGAATTCCGTCTACTCGATAAGAACGGCGAATTTACTCAGCCAATTCTTCTTTATATTTGATAAAGTTGGTTGTTGTGTGCAGCGATGCCAACTATTTTATAACCCAAATGCGCTGATACCCTTCTCAAAAGGAGTTGGAATGCAGCTAATTTAGCGCGTTTTTAATTAAACGCGCTAAGACGAAAAAGAGAGCGTTAGGCATAGTTAAAACGCGCTAAATTTTCATCGCTGAATTGTGTGTACAAACACAGAGAAAAAGAGAGAGAAAATTTTTTTTTCGTCGTTCATCGGCTTACCAAATAGAAATAAATATATCTCAGAGCTCGTCACGCACGACGAATTTCGTTCGACGGCGGTGTTGTTTTCGTTTTCATTTACACAAATGTGTTTTATTTTTGATGACGAAAGTTCGCACCGAAAAAATTGTCGTTCATCCCAGTTGTATTCCTAGCATTATTTGGAACACCCTTACGGGATATGTATATAAAATATTTCTGTGCACAAGGCATAATTTATTTACCTATAAATAATAAGTGAGGCCCGATCGCTTAAAAACTTTTTCATAATGGTGCTCCAACTAAAAAAATCTGTTAATAACATTCAAGCACAGACTTTTAAACCAAATTCATTTTTGAAAATAGTAGATCACGAAGGCTGTTTTTAGTGATGAGACAAAATATGGAACTTTTGGACTAATTGGTGCCAATAAAATATGCCCAATTTTCTTAATTCCAACAGGGATTTTCAAAGAGAACTGCGGAGTACATTTTTGGGAGCACTTTTTAAAAGCTGTTGAGGCAAAAACATTTGATTCGATTTGGATAAGTACGTTACCTCCTAAAATTTTTAAAAAATTTGGAAGGTGTACTTAAACTTTTCTTGGCCGACTGTAGACATTTGTATGTCCAATATATGTATACATACGTACATCTTTATATTTATGTATGTCAACACCATTAATTTCTCATTATATGTACATATGTATGTATTAAGACTATGTAGTGTAAATTCCTGGTGAGGTTTATTCTTCTTTATAGCAAGAGTAAGCAATTGTAATAAAAATAATCAGTTGATAAGTATTTTTCTAAAATAAAATAAATTAAGTGGGGGTAATGTTATGTGACAGGATATCACGCGACCGTGGGATGGCCCATGTGTAGTACATGTATGTATGTAAATAACACAGAATGTCTTTTAAATACGTACAGTTAGAAATAAAAACCTAGTCATAGGCAACCATCAAGTTTAAACAGAATACGAATGACCAACAACATTCCTTACATTATGAAGTACATCCATTCACTACTCCGTTTAACCTGTTGATATCTGCGTTGACTTATCGCCGATACCGATTCCGATACCTATACCCATATTGAAACTGAACATAAGCTAAAATTAACAAAACCTTTTATTATACAAAATTAAAGTGTTAGAGATTATTAATATTTAAAGTTGATATTTGAATTCATTCTGAAATTAACAAAACACAAATTATTTTTTTTATATAAATATGTACATGATTTAGCATTGAGAGAACATTTAACTACTATGGTGCAAAGCAACACAAAAGAAACGTTAATTTTTTCTGTTTAGACTTTATGTTCTGCTCTTAATATGTTATTTCTCTTAGTTTTTATGCAAAAAAATCGTTGAAAATGTAATTGTTTGTTCAAAACAGCTTTAAAGGAAATTTAAGAAATATCGCCGTATCGACAGTAAAATATCGCCGATATCAATATATCGGCAAATCAGAAATATCGCCGATATATCGGTATCGGTATTAGTTACATCCCTAATTATTACCAATTTTTTTCACCTTAAAATATTTATTTATATTTCTCGTCATAAGAACACTAAGAATATAATTTTTTTGGAGCTCAATAGCAATGCTTAAGATAATATTGTAATACTTATTTACAGAAATACCAACCAAAACTTCTGGGAAAAATAACCAAAATTTATAGCGTGGTAATGAAAAGTTAAGGTTATTAAATTTTCGTTGCATTAATAACCCATTCACTGCTTATAAGATTTATGTTATCAAGTACATTCAAAAAAGTGTCGCTTAATGATGAAAATTAATTACATATCTTGGGAAACAAAATAATTTTATATTCAAAAGTATTTTATATTTTGTTAAGAAAGACAAAACAACACTTAATAAAAAATTCCACTGAATAAAATTTTTAACCTTCACAAAATATGTACATATATGTATGTATATGTATGATTATAAGATAAATTTTTAGGAAATATTAATTGCTCATCAGCATTTGATTTCAAATTAATAAATTTAAAAAGAAATTCTGTTTTCAAAAATAAATAAGATGAATGACTCAATGATTGACAAAATAAAGAGTACATATTACGATTATAATTCAAAGATAAAATTTTAGTTTGTATTAAACCATAATATATTGTTTTTTTTTTGCACGGTTAATAGAGGTATAAAAAATTTAAGCATGAATAATAAAGGTAGAATTACGGATAATAAAATGCCAAGAAAGAAAGTGACAGTATTGCGTGATTAAAATATGTACTCCATATTATGAATTTAACATTAGATTTTCAACGTTCAAAAGCCAGCGAAAATCGAATGCAACTCATAATAAGGTCCTAAGGTTTTTTAAAAGAGAAGTAACCCTCATCAAATATCCAGTATATTTTTAACTCAGCACGTTGTCGCGTTCGTTGTGATCAAGCGATTAAGAATTTGTCTGAGCGCTCTGTGTAAACTGGGTATATTACAGATAACGCAAAAAGGAGCTGGGTTCGAATCAAGGATGGCAAAGTTGGTATATTTGTACCTTTTTTTGGTACTATTTAGGCTCAGAAAGTACAATAGTACACCAATGACTAATTTAGTACATTTAAGGAATCTCCGCAGTTTCAACCCGTATTTCTTTTAAAACGATTGCATATTTTTATTGGAATTTTCAGTTTTGAACAATTAAACTCATATTCTTCTCCTTGAAAACATTATTGTGAAAGCAATATACAGCCAGAAAATAAAAATAATGTAAACTAGTCCATTTAAAAATCATCGGATGCTGGAGCACATGCTATTAATTTGTATATTTAAAATTTCAACTTAAACAGGTGTAACTTACAAGCAAATTTGTGAAAACGATTCGGTAGCCAGTACGTGTGTTCTGTAACTTGCGAGAAGTTTTCGTGTCGAGAAAAATCAAATAATTATATTGGTTGTCTTGTTTTTCACAGGCTGACTCATATACAACCTGATATAAGCTTACACTAAACATGAGGAAGGAACTAAGTTTTTTGTTATTCATCCTGTGTTTCACAGGGTGGCAACAAAATTTTTGAAAATGTTCCGCTACAAAATGCAACCGTAAATAATAATCGTTACAAGCAAATGCTAATACTGAGTTAACACACGGCAATTTTAGGTGAGCAAACTTTAGAGCTTATAAAAGAGAGAGAAAGCGATAATGATGACGGGAGCTATTCTATTTCCTCGTTCGCCCATGAACTAAAAAGTTGCTCAACTAAAATTGACTTATGTGAGACGAGACTAAACAAGTCCTTTTAGCATTGCGTCTCTCATGCGACATACATTTCCAGTTCGAGTAATCTCCCGTTTTTGAAATTTGAACTAGCCGTCCAGATTTGCAGATCTAACAGCAAACTTTTTTCCTTTTGGGTCCACGACCCTTGGAAGTCTACCACTGAAGAAGAAATCGCCTATTCGGGATCAGTCAGTTTGCGAGCACCAATTTGAAATTCCGCACATCAAGCGCAATTGTGCATCATCTCGGGAGGTGGTCATTTGAGCGATGCACATACACACATATGTTTCAAATTTCAAATAATTTTTTTTATGAAAACAGGGATCTTTTTATTTATAACACGATGGCATTTAGTTAAAATTGTGGCATTACTTTTGCGCCACCTTGTATGAATTTGTGTTTAAAGTGGTTTTTTAAAAAAGAACATCCAACATTGTCAGATGGTGTACCGCAAGTGCAGGGAGGGGTGTGATTTACAAGTGGCGCTGTGAATTTTTGCATGTGTACATACATACATATTTATATTTTCATTCATGAAATGAAATGCAACAATTTCACACAAAAAATAGAAGGAAAAATTCACTTTTACTAATTGCAAAAATTTGTGTTTATAGTAAAAAAAATGTGGGCATCATGTGGGATAAAAATAAAAAAAAATTAAATTTTAGACGACAGACTCGTGTAATTGTTTTGATCATTCTGTAAGTACATTCATGAGTACATAAATATATATGTATGTATGTATGTTAATATGTAGAAAGATGAGTATGTGTGTGGTTGATATTGTTAATTACAAACTAAAAGAATTTATTACAAATCATTGCCAAAGTCAATGCCAATTTAAGGATTAAATAAATTTAAAATGGTTTAGGAAATTTATGAATTTCTTATTATTGTGAAATAAGGCCATTTTGGTTTATTACTAAGTCCTAATTTATACTATGCAAGTCTTATTGCTAAGCTGATTAGTTTGTTAGGAGAGAGTGACGAGGGCAAAAGAAAGGGTTCTGTTCTAAGCTTATCAATAAGACTTGCATAGTGTAATTTTGGACTAAAAACTCAACTGCAGTGAGCCGGCGAAAATCGGTACATTTTGCCGATAGTGAGATCTGGGCTTCAGAAACATTGAACAAAAAATATTTAAAAAAACACCATTCCACCTAAATACATCTTGGGCCAAATTCCCGCACAAGTAATCGAGTAGGCTTTTTCATCACGTATCGATTCGATGTCTATTGTTTTACACCAGCAATGCGTTTCACTAACTTTTTTTAACGATAATCGCATCGTTAAAATAATTACATCGAAAACTGATCGAATTTGCTATTCAGTAACATTTTTAACGATATTCGCTGTAGGTTAATGTCAGCTGTGTCGTTATTTAAGCGACAATAATTTATGTGCTGTTCATTTTATCGTCAAAAATCAACAGAAAATATCAGCTCAGTCCTATCGTTAAAAAGAAATTTCACAATCACAAATTTTAAGCGACAAAATGTAAAGACAAAAATTACGATTGTCGGATCGTTAAAAGTTAATGAATCGCACTACAGATGTTGAATTGACTTGATAGTTTGTATTAGATTAAAAAAATCGTTTCTTTGAGCTAGTACAACAACCGAAGTCGATTCGGCAACCGTAATAGCATTATTGGTAATGTTACAACATTCGTTATCTTCTCCCGTAATCTGAAATTTTGATAGTACATACTTAGGACTTGCTCGATAGAGAAATGAGGTAATCCCAAATAGAAAAATTTCGTAGAAATTTACTCGATCACTTATGCGGTAGTTCGGCCCCTGCCTTTTGAATTTGACAAACTAAGGGCCTAATTTTGTAAAACGCTTAGCGTTGACAAATTTAGTTGTTGTAATTTAAATTTTTTCCATATAAAATTTGTCAACGCTTGGTGTTGCGTTTTATAAAATTAGGCCCTAAATGCAGTTCAAAATATATACTACTTCTTATTTTTCACCCCACTACCCTGCCCCACCCAGAACGTTTTAATACATGTACTCTTTAATATCATTAAAAAAAAGTATTTACTTTCGTATTTACAATAATTATTAGACTAAACTCACCTCATAAGTTGATGTTATGCTTAAATTATGGAACACCGGCAAATAAAAGATGCCCATTACTAAAGCCATGGATATTACACCAATCGATATATAGAGATACTGTATGCCATACGAATATATTTCCGTTGGTAGTCCTAGCAATGTAATGCCCGATATAAAACTTGCCACCAGAGATAATGCAATAGGCAGAATCAACATATTGCGGCCACCCATTAGATAATCTGATTCGCCAACTGATTTTTTCACAAATCCAAAGTAAATGCCAATGAGTATGCAAATCACAAACATGGCAACAAAGACAGCATAATCGGGCCATGAAAAACGCTGCAATTCAGCTACAATGTTATCTATATCCGACATCTTTACATATAATTATAAGCGTTATGGTATGCAGTAGTAACTTTAGGTAGATGTTGTTCCGTCTTAAAAGACGGTTGCTTTTGAAAAACTCAAGGTTTTCCGTGGTAAGAATCTTAATAATTTTTCAAATATATTTTTTAAGAATTCCACACAAACTTCTGAAGTCTGTTAATATTTATATTATATAAAATGTATATGCTATCCGTATAATCCACTGGATCTAAGCGTATGAAATTTTCTCACCAACTAAATTTATGTTGATCAAATTAGATTTTATCACCAAAATTTACAGATTTTTTTCTTTTTTTTTTTTGGTTAATTTATGTCAATTGTGGAGATTTACACAAATTTATTCGTACAATCATGGCTGTTAAAACATTGTTTGCAGTTTTGATTTGAAATAATTTCAATGATTATGATGATTCTCTCTCCCACGACACATTGTTATCTGGCATTAGATAAAACACTTTGCTTGGACCTCAATCATAAATAAAGATAGACTTTTATGTTCTTGATGCACGGCTCGATTGTAAATTATTATTTCACATTACGAGTGCATACATATGTATATATATAAATACCTTCTTGAGTGTGTGTCTGTGATTTTTATGAGTTTTTATGCATATTGCATATTCTATTTTGTTACAGACCAACTGCCATTTTCATTTCGTCTCCCTGAGTCGTATAAAACTTAGAATCAGATTATTTTGTGCATATCTACTAACAGAACAAGTGAGGGTTATCCTTGACGTGACCAGATAGTTTTTATTTCTTATTCATATAAAACAGTAGTAGAAGTGCCATTGCAGCCAAATATTATAAAGACTATTATTTTTTATACCAAAATTCAGAGTAGAACTCAGACAAGTAAAAAAAGTGGAAAAGTTTTGTTTTTTTTTATCAATCAATGATAAAACAGTCTAAGAACTTCAAATTTAATGGCTCTACTATGGATGGCAACCAAAAATTTGTATTACTTGTGGCAACTTTCTCCAGTTTCCTAGAAGATATCAAAAATACGTACGATTATGCCAGATTGGCGACTGAAAATAATGTAAGTCCTAGTTTACACTGTGCAATTCTTATTGCTAGGCTGCTTAGTTTGTATGAGAGGGATAGAGAGAGAAGAGGGGAAAAGAAACAAGTACTCAGCTTCATGTACTGTTAACACATTTTGTTTTCTCATTCGTAATGCATAAAAAGAACAGATGGACCATCTGCTACGTAGCAACGGCCAACACTTGATAGACATAATCTTCAAAAAATAAATGCCAAAGAATGTTCTTTCAAATGATAATAAATATTCCCCATCAAATTTTAATTTTCTCTATTTGTTTCTTTAAAAAAGTACGGAACCTCGAAATGAATCACGCGTTATTATTGCCTAAAATAATTTTTAACTAAATATTTATTTTTTAGTTTTCAAGCATATTTTTCTACCTCCCAAATAAGGACTGGTTTATTTAAATAAATTTTATTTTTTTTATAATTTTACAACCCCTTTGCTTTCAAAAATATGCAGCAACTAAAAATTTGTGGTTGTCAATATTATTTGAACTAAAGTTCGTTTCCCATTTATAATCCAGTCATAAAACTGGGTCTTTTCCTTTCCCCAGAAAGGGGAAGTAATAGCCTCAAATATAGATATAACTATAAGTATATATAATGATAAACTTTGGGAGAAAATGTTGTGCGCCTTCCATGCAAAAACTTAACACGAACGAAAGCAAAACATATCTGGTCACGTTATTTTTCCCTTATTAGTTTTAGAGACATGTCTTTATGACTTAATTTAGTAAATTACTTTGCAAGAATTTTATTTTACACATAAAATGAAAATCTCAGTTAATCTAATCAATTTTGTTCATTTGTTTAGTTTATATTTAGAAAATTGCTTTTAGTAGGGGTGTTCAACGAAAGCAGAAACTAACTACGAACATTTTGAATAAATTACTAAATTCTGAAGTCGTAAAATTCAATTAAGGGCCTGTTCGTAAATGCATCAATGCAATGCAAATGGAAATTGAAATGTCCTAAATTACTTCACTAAAGTAGATAATACACAAACAAATGTCAAATATGGGTTACAAACAAGTCTACTACTGAAAAAGATTATCAGCGAACATGTATTGCATTTTAAATAAAAGTTTGCTCGCATGATGCAGAGCGGTGATGTATGTACGAATAGGCCTAAGTCTTAAATGTGTATAGGAGTATGAAGATGTTTAATGTGCAATGAGAAATTTGTGAAGAAATCGTAAATGTAAATTTTGTATCTGTAAAATTGTGTATGAAAGAATAAGAGTTTATTAATTCAACTTGTTCGTGAACACTCCTGTGAGAAAACATGTAACTCATTTACTGAAGCAACGTCATAACTAAAAAAAATAGTTTTATCAGAAACGAGCTTAATGTTTTCAAATTCGACGCAACTTAATGGAAAAAGTATGTTTTATTTTTCTCTCAATTGGAATAACTATACAAAATATTTGCTTGAAACTTTTACACAACATGAACAATGAAATCAGGATTAATTCTACATTATTAGTTCAAATATGGCATTATCTGAGTTATGATGTTATTGAAGCAAATGAGCGATATGTATGTATATACATACATATATAAATGTTAACAAAACATATCGAACCTTTGTTGCAAGACACTCATAATGCAAAAAAAACTTTGTTTTACAGAAAGCAAAGTTTTAAAGTTTTGAATTAAGTCACAACTTGGTAAAATAAAATTTAATTATTCTCTCAAGAAATGGGTACACAAAATATTTATATGAAATTTATACACAATCTAAAGAACTAAATCACAATTAAATCTGTTAGATTAACTTAGTACAACGTAATTTTTAAGTTGTGGCTCTCTTGCTGCAAAGGCTCGATACGAAAATAAGTTGGTACATGGGGTGTATGAGTAATATTTTATTTTGATCATCACGCATGAATGTCGGTATCAAATGTTACTCGCGATATTTAAAGTGTTATCAATACAATAAATCAGCTATGTCCAAGCCATATGCACCATGTGCAAACTTTTACAAAAGAATTTTAGTGTTTTCACATCGATGAAAGCACAACAGCCAATCAGACGGCGACATTGATGCTTGCAAGCATGCAAGCAAGATCGTGCTCTTACTTTGCAAAGAAACAAGAACAATTTTAAGAGCTTTCAAAGCTGTTTGCCTTAAATGCAAATAGCACAGAATATTTCTTTGGACGTAGCTGCAATAAATATACAATGGGCGTATTCATAAGAGCTCAATAGTTGTGAAACTGTTGGCCCCCACAGTTGCATCTTAGAAAATTTAATTGTATATCTTTATTTCGTTTCTTCAACGCATTTTTAGTGTAAAACTTACAAAATATTTGCTCGTGCCACCTAACAAAGCACATAAAAAAGAGTTCTTTTCGATCAGATGTTCAGGCTGAGCACAACGTGTTGACTATATAGGTAGCGAATATATGATGGAAAATTACTCAACTGTTGAGTGGAGCGGAAATACTCAAATATGCGTTTCTAAGAGAAACACTCAACGGTTGCGCAACAGCTACTTCTTATGAATGCACCCAATAACAGCATATTTATACATATCGCTCATTTATTGCAACATAGACATATCTCAAAAAATATTCTTTTGGAGTTAGTAATGCGGAAGAAATCGTTATATCATATTTTTTCTTTTATCTTGAAAAAAAAGAAAACATTTCGTTACCTTTATATAGAAAGGGAAAAATTCATTATTTTTTTTTAAATCAAGTTTTTTGTACATTTCGATAGAAAAACATTTAAAATATCAAAAAATGCAAAAATCTCAATATCAGAAAAATAATGAGTTAGGGCCTTTCTATGTTAAGGTAACAAATCGTTGCCTTTACGTTGTATCTTCAGTGAGTTGTATGTAAAAAAAAAATTTTTTAAATATTTGAAAACTTAAAGCTTAACAAGCTTTATGGAGTTATGCTTTTGTTGCAATAAAGGAGCGATATGTAACTTGCGATAATGATTCCCACGAATTTTGGTGTGCAGGAGTTTAACAAAAGTTTTTAAAACTTCAAATGGCACACGAAGTCAAATAAAAAACTTCGTTTATGAAGACAAGTATTAAAAAAATTGCCCGAAATCAAGCGAATTTCTCAAGACATATTCATATAAGTTAGAATAGCAATTCACTTTGGGAAATTCATAATCTATCGATATCGAATGCCGTAATTTGCCCCCTGAAAAATGTGCGTTGAGGGACATTCAAATTGCAAGCAGCGAAAACGAAGTTGAGAGCACTTAATATCAAGACTATGAATTAAACCCGTCAATTCTTGTACTCGTATATGTGCGAGTGTCACTTAAAAAGGAGACGTACAAATAAGCACGTCAATCATCATTTGTAGCTTTCGTATGAATTTTTGTTACTAACGACAAGTGCAGTTTTGAAATCTTGGTATAAAAAGAGAAGCAGTTTGACACACGAAAATCTTTTACGTAAGTGCAAATTGAATCAGGACGTAATTATTATTTCACAATCATGATACACTTTTTTTGATTTAAGATCACTTTTTTTTAAGTTGTCTACATGATTTTACTTGGTAGGTATCTATTTATATTTTCATTTAATTTTTAATCTGACTTATAGTTTAAAATATTCTTTTAAGCGCAGTGGTGTCACGAACTTAAGAATATATTCATTTTTTATTTTATTTCTGCCGATCACAGCGAGATTCTAATGTACAACTGAGGGTGGCCATTAAAACTGGCGAAAGCACAACCCTCAACCATTTCGATCAATTGTGGGATTTTGTTCAAAAATAGAATAAAAAAATTAAAGAAAATCTTGGCTAATTAAAATAAATGAAAAAAATAAATCTATTGTCTAGTAAAATAAGAATATTCACTCATACATATTTATGTACATTTTCTATTTCAATGAATGAATGAGTGAATGATTATCTAGTTCTTGTTCCTTGCTTTTATTGGTCCTACTCAATGTCAAGTTCAAAATAGACCGGCATTTCTTGCATTTATTTACACGTGTATGCTCATTGCATTCACTGATATTTAAAAGCGCAACGCTTCGTTGTTTTTTTTTCAATAAATAAAAATTTTGTGAAAATCTCTTTAGATAAAATATTTTTGTATGAGACTATTGCCGTTTGCTTTAACAAATTTTATTCTATTTAAATGAAAATTGTAGTTCATCGATCTTTTAAAACAAAAATTTAACCCTGTAAGAGATGAACAAAAATGTCTGACAAAATCTCTATTTCCAAGGAATGGATAATGGGCCTTATTACGAATTCAACTACGACGATGTTGTACTAGACTAAAGAACATTGCGACATTCTTTTTTTAAATCTAGTGTACAAAATCGACGTAATAAGGCTCAATATCTTGCACAAAAGCAAACGTTTTGCATACATACACATACATATGTATCACTCCTATGCGTACTACATTCATATTTTAAATTAGAAAA
The DNA here is from genome assembly GCA_905220375.1 of Tachina fera. NCBI lineage: Eukaryota > Metazoa > Arthropoda > Insecta > Diptera > Tachinidae > Tachina > Tachina fera. The sequence continues at coordinate 188,568,826 of LR999963.1, forward strand.
TTACTTCAAAAATTTTCTCCAGTATAGAGTAAAACGACTTTGAAATTCTGATGAGACATTGTCTAATTGACTTTGGTTTAGTAATGATAACAATCCCCCTTATCGTGGTTGGCGCATTTCGACTGCGACGTAATAGATTAAATAACATGGCAACATTTTCTCTTTAATCTAGGACATAATGTCGTTGTCGATGTCTAAATACGTCAATCACCTTATTAATATAAAAAAACTGCGTATACGTATATATGTACATACATACTAGAAGTGAGCACAAGCCATGAAAAAGTCCACTGTATTATATTTTTTTTTCAAAAGTGAATATTGTTTGCAGTGGTGATCATAATTGAGACTGAAGCAAAAATAGAGAACAAGGAAATAAAAAACACACAAAACCATTGTAAAACAGTTGAATAGACAGTTGTGTCAAGTGTGCAATATTTTTCTTGTACACTTCTTCATAGTGCACCATACTTCATTTCACAAACTCAAAATTTCATAAAATATTAAGTGATAATAAAACTTCCTACAATTACATATGTATATCCATTGTGAAAGATGTTATTTTTATTTCATTATTTATTTATTTTAGTGTTTAGTCTTAATTTAATAAAATATAAAACTTAGAACAGTATTGCATGCGAACTAATACGCTGAAATAATCTACGTTGTTTGTGTTTTCTTTGACACATACATATAATTTTACACTTGTGTGCTCATTTTACAATTGTCATTCGGTGTGCACTAGTGAAATGTGCTTCGACACTACAATAATTAAACGGCATTAATTGGCAGATAAACAAATGCTGTTGCATACATTTGATAAAAGATAATACCGGTTTTAGTAGTGTTCTCATAAAATCAAGAGTACTAAAAGGAGAGAACAATTCAATACTGTACATCATGATTCATGAAGACCAAGCAAGCAAACATCTCTAGTAGCAAGCATCACAAATTCTTCCGTCACAAAGTAATTTCTTCTTTACTCATATAGCGTATATTTTAGAAGACTTCGCCGCAGTAAAGCATTTGAAAAATCCCTCATGTCTTAAAAGTTCTTGTAAGTGGTCTCTTGCAGGAGTCTAGTATACACAAAAGGCTCCTATTTTGTGTTCCGTTCTCTCATACAAACTCGAGACTGCAAAGTAAGCTTTGCGCGAATAGAAGGCGTCTAATTGATTGCATAAACCTAATCTTTTTCCAATTTTAGAAATTTTTTTTAAATTATTTTTAAATGTTGGCATATTTGATGATTCGTAAAGAAGGCTTGTGTATTTTGGTTTTCGAGTGTTTTTCGCCTTGTTCGCACTGGTTGATTGATTTGCCTCAAATAACTGTAATTTTGCTTTTTTTACGAAATATGTATGTAGGTCGTTCATAGTTAGTCACAAAAACATTTATAAGAATACAGTTAACATTATGGGCATGGGTCTAGTCAATCCGCCCATTTTTGTGACCAAATTTTGTAAAATACATACATATGTATGTATTAGTGATGTAACGAATGTCAATTTTTGATATTCGCGAATACGAATATGAATATTTCAAACGATATTCGCGAATACGAATACGAATATTATATGCAATATGAAATATTAAAAAATTGTTATGAAAAAGGACTTCACACTCTTGTTGGCGTACTTATAGTTAATAAAAAGTACCCAAAATTTTAATGATCGTCATTTTTTTTAATTTTAATTAATTAATTTTTTTAATTTAATTTTTTTAATTTTAATTCGTATTCGCCTGAAAATGGCCGAATATTCGACAATTCGGATACGAATACGAATATTCGTGCATCACTAGTATGTATGTACAAATCACTCATTTCCAACTCAAAAATTTAATTTTTGACTTACCCCCTGTTTGTGTAAGACGTTTGAGTTAGAAATCTTGACGTTTCTGTAATAGATTAAAGAAAAGTTGTACAAGTTTCCTTTAATCTATTACAAAAACGCCAAGATTTCTAACTCAAACGTCTTACACAAACAGGGTGTTAGTAATGCACAATTATTCCTCTTATCGTTCTTTATATTGTGTAAAATGTTTATAAAAAATATCTTATAAATTCAACTCTTGAGAGAAAAATAAAATTTTCTTCTTCCATTATGTTGTGCGTAAATTGAAAACTTCAAACTCGTTCTCCAGCAAACTAGTTTTATTCAGTTATGATGTTCTTTGAGTAAGTGAGCGATATATGTATATTAAATGAATGAATTAAATGAATGTATTAAATTAATGAATGTTCGAAATACATATTCGAAAAAAACTTCATGCAAATTTCATACTGTTCTCTTGTTTTCAACTCGAAATTATGTTACATAATTCAGGCAAAGATTAACACACTTAATCCAAAATAATGCATACATATGTATGTACATATGCAGCCCAATTCTAAATAATATTCTCCGGGAAATAATTGCCACAGAGTTAATTTTTTTTTAAATAAAATCAACCTTTTCCAAAGAGATTAAGCTTAAAATTAAAATTTGAATTTTCGAAGTCGGTTATTTTGTTTCCAGTTGTTTTATTTTGAAACCTGAAAGCTTGCAATTGACTTTTTTATTGGAGGATCAATAAATAAGTCTGATATTTATTTAATTACTTTCCTTATTTTCGTCACTACTTTTTGCTAGTTCCCGTATAATCTTTCAATATCATTGCAGCACCTCTCGTCGCCATGCCTATAATAATTGAATTTGGATAGCCCGATACTGGTGTGGGAAGGACACTGGCATCGATAACACGTAAATTGTTAATTCCATGAACCCTAGTTTTAAAGTTAAATATAATTTCTTGTTAAAATATACAGTACGTGTATGTGGTGTACACACGTACTTGTTTGTTTAGCAAACTTACTTGAATTGAGGATTCACTACGCTGTTTTCAGGTTTATTGCCCATAGTGCAAGTACCGGCTGGATGATGCGATCCCAAGCCGACGTGTCTTAAAACACATTCTAAGTAATGATCACTTGGATGATTTAATAGGAAATCCCTTTCAAAAGGACCAAAATTGGCACACTCTTTTATACGTGGCCAGTGTATTTTAGGACCCAGTTCAGCAAAGGCTTCAGACATGATCACCTATTAGAAGTAAAGTAAAGACAGTTACATACATATGTACATATTAATTTCTATTCAGGTCAAAGAATTTATAAAATTAATTGTTCAATTCAGGGGCGGCTCCACCGCTAAATTCGAAAGGAGAGAAAAGGTTTATCGAATTTAAACGTGATGAAAATACAAATTCGAAAACGTTTTATTGCGTTTCGAATTACAGAGTAGATACCAGGGTGTCTACTGTGTAATTCGAAACGAAAGAAAATGATTTCGAATTGTAGTGTTAATAACACACAAATTCGAACCCATTTTATTTCGCTTCGAAATACAGAGTAGACTACCAGATATCTTATTTGAAAATCTGTTTGTAATGACAAATTTAATTTACATAGTATGTGAATTAATTAATATATGTGTATGTATGTACGTACCTCTACCGCTGCTCGGACCGCCTTTATAGTACATGCCACATCCTCTTGATTAGCCAAATAGTTTGGATTGATTAATGGGTTTCTTCGTATATTCGAACTACTTATTGTTAAGCTTCCTCTTGAAGTCGGCTGCAAACAAGTTGATATTGCAACGAACCCCTCTTGAGTTGAGTTAAAATAACGAGGGAATAATGCCCGAAAATGTGAGTTCTTAAAGTTTGATATAGACATTAAGGCCAACTCATCTATGGCACCAACGCCGAAGAAGCTCAAACTAAAAGTGTCACTTATATTCCCTTCTAGGCTGTCTAAGTGTCCCAATACACCAAAATTTCCCAGATGACCAGAACCCACTGTCAAATAATTAAAAATCGAAACTGGATCTAAGAGTGAACGTTGATTTAAAGTTGGTCCCACTACCTGTATGGATGTATACAAAGGTAAATTGATGTGATCGTGCAGATTTTCGCCAACAGAAAGCAACTCTGGCACGAAATCTGGAATGGGAACTTTATGCTTTCTTAATTCTTTTTGGTTGCCTATTCCGGAAACCATTAAAAGTTGTGGCGATTGATAAGCTCCCGCGGAAATAATTAGCTCTTTTTGTACATTTATTTCATAGATAAATTCCTTTCTGGTATGCTCATCTTTAGTGGAAATTTTTAAAGATCTTACTTTAACTTGGTTGTTTTCATTCTTTTCAAATTCAATTGCTTTAGCCATAGTATTTGTCATTATTTTTAAATTTCTGTGTTTGTAAGCGTCTTGCAAAAATCTTTTGTATACACTGTAACGTAAGCCATTTTTAATGTTGTAACGTGATTTGCGAAAGCGCCAGGGTTTGTGCATAAATTCGTTTTGTGCTTTTTCTAAAGCTAAAGTTATTTTCGAATATTTAGCTGATATTTCTAAAATTTCATATGGTTTAGCGTAGCTGGCCTCCAGAAATGGTTTTACGGACAACCAATTCCAGTAGCTGAGATTGAAATTGTTCGACCAACGTTGAAAATCATCCTCGTAACCATCAAAATGCAACATATAATTTAGTTCTGCAGAACCGCCAAGTCCTTTGCCACGTGGAAGACATTGACGCTAAAAACAAGTGTTTCATTTAAAAAACAAAATAGTTTTAGTTTAATAAATAAAAATAGTTTAGTTGGGGAAAAAATAGTTGTTTCCAGTTACCTGCTGTTCTAAGCCTTTGGATGAGTACATTTGAGGCGTGGAAAGAAATGACCAATCGTTTAAGCCCTTCTGTTGAAATGTTGCAAATAATGGTATTTTACTCAGTAGTCCAAATCGGTCACCAGCTTCTATTAGTAAAATAGTAGCATTACTGTGTTTTGAAAGTAAAGAAGCCACCACAGAACCCGCAGTACCAGCACCCACTTAAAATATAAGCTTAAGGAAAATATATATCTATGATTTTTCTTAATACCAAATTACCCACAACATAATCAAATATATAACCATCGTTGGCTGTTAGTACATTGGGCACTTTTTCCTCCAACAGTGCAGCAAAAACAAACCATAACATGGACAGAAGACCAATTATAAGAGCAGTCAGGACAAAAATTTCTAAGCATGAACAAACACATAGGAAATTTTTAACTTATACATACATAAGTGTATTATTTTGCTATAAATTAATGGAACTTACTGTTAAAATCCATGACTGTTATAATGTGTCAACACAAATTATTAAATAAAACTAAAAACAACAGTTTCTTTTAGTATCACACTAATCCAATTACTGTGTGTGCTTAATAAAATATATTCAAACACAACCAAAATGTCTTTGCTGGTCATGAAAAGCACTGGAAAGCGTACATATTTAATTTCCACCCCCGCCAAAATAAACACTCAATAGGTTGTAGGTTTAGTTGCTTTAAAAAACAACCTGTTATTATTTTAAATTACGCAAATCACATTCGTTATTTAAAATAATTTTGTCCAAGTAATTTTTATATTGATTTAAGAATAGTAGAACAGCTTTGTTATATGTCTTATTTGTGTGTTTTGTTTTTGTAATTTAATTTTTTTCCATATAAAATTTTTCAACTCTTAAGCTGAATTCATCCATTCTGGCCAAGTTTAATTTTGTATGTAGTGTGACAATTTTACAAAATAAGACCATATACATACTTCTAATTTTATAACTTACAGATACGACTTATGTCTAATAGGCCTGTACTAACTTCTACAACTTTAGGCTTTAATCATTTCCATATCATCATCCATTAGACCTTCCTCCAATTTCTTTTCCAGTTCGCGTGCGTCGACGTAAGTGATCTCTTCTTCGGGTAAGTCTTCTTCCATTAAAGCAGCTGTTTCGGATTCTTCCTTAGCACGACGTTCTTTCAGACCAGCAGCCGGAGACCGTATGAGCGATATATTACGCTGCACATCCTTGACATCCATTTCAATTTCGATTTCACGACCCTTGCGCAAACGCTGTAGAACAAATTGACCTTGACGACGCTCTTTGATTTCAGTAACTTTCTTAATAGCCTCCAAAGTTTGTTGCCACATTTCTCTGTTGTATTTAATGGGGCAATTGCGACGCTTTTCGAATTCAAAACTGGGATCAATAGCCAATTCTTTGCCGGCTGCTTTGCGGAAAGCCTTCGTCCATTTTACTTTACGGGGGTTCTTCTTGCGTTTGAATGCTTTATGGCATTTCCCACGGCAAAATTTAAATATCTGCAATTATCCAGAACAAATAACAAATTTTATTGGGATTACCTTACTAACGTGACGTCACAATTATAACTTCATCGCCTCACTCTTACCTTGCTGTCGTTCCTAACAAAGTGCACTCCATGACCAGGATAGATTTTGCTAGAGCAAAAATAACACGTTTCAATACGCATTTTTGTCGATTTTTTGTTTATAAAAACCTAAAAATTCGACAATTATTTGCTGCGTGAATGCACGTGTGTTTTTATTTTCCACTTGACAGCTGAGAAGGGCAGTGCAAAAAGAAAATGAAGATTATTACAATGTACAACCAGGGCTGCCAGAAAGCTTTGCTGAAAAATCTGCACTTGTTTGAAAAATCATCTGCATTTTCGGCATGTTAAATTTGAAAATCGTCATGAGGTTTTTATTAATTTTTATTAATTAGACAAATATAACAATTATATGTAAAATCACATATTTTATAAGATAAAACATCATTATTTAATTTATTATTATATTAAAGAAATTTATTATTCGACATATTGTCATAATTATATTTTAATTGAAATTTATTTGCTGGTGGTTCAGCTTGGTCTATATACGTATTTCATTGTTGCTGTAACAAATCATCAGTAGACTTCAACCACACATTTTGAACAGTCACAAACCTCTTACGTTATGCACAGACTTTCAAAAACTATATAGTTTGTGACTGTTCAAAGTGTGTGGTTGAAGTCTACTGATGATTTGTTACAGCAACAATGAAATACGTATATAGACCAAGCTGAACCACCAGCAAATAAATTTATTATTATATGTTTTAATTTCAAAAGGAATTGAAATTTAAAAATAGCAACAACAATTTCCAAAAGCTTAAAAAAAACACCAATGTTTATAAAAAAATCTAATTACATTAAGTATGTTTTATTAAAACTTTATATAAATATTCAGAACAAATTTAAGTGTGTATAAGCTTATTAAGTAGCTATAGCTATAGCTGCTTAAAAATTAAGTAGGTATTTGTTTCGAATAAAACATACCTATTATTTAGGATTACAAAACTTCAATCACAGTAAGCTAAGAAACTTAAAAAAAATTATTAACTGGATAGAATTATGTTATCAACTGTCAAATTCTATTTCCAACACCATATGTCCAAGTATGGACCGAAGAAATATTTATTTGCGTACGTATTTTTCAGAACTTATTTTTTGTTTGTTTTGTTTCCTTTTTTGTTTGTTTTACTTAATTTTTTTCAGTAAAACTTCAAATTTAAAAAAAAAACATATCAGAAGAAAAAATAAATTAATTTTTTGTTCATTTGAAAAACTGTCAGCAGTATGAGTTCATTTCAAAATCAAAACTATTTTGATTTTTCATAATGCATTGTCTGTGTGACAAATACATTAACAACAAGTCAGAGTGCTATATTCGGCTGTGCCGAATCTTATATACCCTTTACCAAAGTGCGTTTATGTAGTATAGAGATACAAACATAAGCACAGAGCTATGTAGGTGCATATTCATTTCGTGAAAAAATTCATACTTTTTTCTAGTGCAATTTTTAATTTTTTGACATTATGTTTAATTTGGTGCTTTTTAAATTTTGGCGATTTGTTTCATATAGGCAATTTTTTTTTGGTTTTGGCGATTTTTTTCGGTCTTTGGCTTTTTTTTAATTTTGGCGATTTTTTTCGTGCTGGCGATTTTTTTGATTTTGACGATTTTTTCATTTAGGCGATTTTTTTATTTTTTATATATTTAATTTTTTTAGTTTTGACAGTTTTTTTCTCGTTTTGGCGATTTTTTTCGGTTTTTGGCGTTTTTTAATTTTGGCGATTTTTTTCGGTTTTTGGCGATTTTTTTGATTTTGCCGATTTTTTTTCATTCAAGCGATTTTTTTAATTTTTGGCATATAGGCAATTTTTTTGTTTTCGCGATTTTTTCCGGTTTTGGCGTTTTATTTTTTAATTTTGGCGATTTATTTTCGTTTTGCCGATTTTTTTGGATTTTGGCGATTTTTTTTCATTTAGGCGATTTTTTTTAATTTTTGATGATTTTTGTTCATATAAAAATGTTTTTTTTTTTGTTTTGGCGATTTTTGCGGATTTTTGTCATTGTGAGATTTTTTTTGTTTTGACACTTTTTTCTCGTTTTGGCGATTTTTTTCGGTTTTTGGCGTTTTTTTAATTTTGGCGATTTTTTTTCGTTTTGGCGATTTTTTTTCATTTAAGCGATTTTTTTTAATTTTTGGCGATTTTTTTCATATAGGAAATTTTTTTTTTTGATTTGGCGATTTTATTTCGGTTTATGGCGTTTTTTTAATTTTAGCGATTTATTTTCGTTTTGGCGATTTTTTTTTGATTTTTGCGATTCTTTTTCATTTAGGCGATTTTTTTTTAATTTTTGGCGATTTTTGTTCACATAATCATTTATTTCTGTTTCGGCGATTTTTTTCGGTTTTTGGCTTTTTTTTTAATTTTAGCGTTTTTTTTCATTTTGGCGATTTTTTTTTTGTTTTGGCGATTTTTTTAAATTTTTGGCGATTTTATAATTTTCGGATTTTTTAGTTTGACCGTTTTTGAAAATTTCAAGAGTTTAACTCTTACAGTTTCCAAGATATAGCAATTTGTCAAAATTACATAGTCAAAATTTCATTAACTGATGGGCCACCCTTTAATTTAAATTTTTTTAATTTTAGTGTTAATTGTTGTAGCCTATATAAAAATACACTAATTTTACAAATTTCAAGTGTCAATATACATATGTACATACATAATACAATTGTATGTATATTACATGGGATTTTAAAAGTTTTCGTTACTCATTTTGGAACACCCTTTAATTTTTAGCTTTTATATATTTGTTGTTGTAGCGACCAAATTTCTACACACACAGTCCAAATTTCAGACCCGTAGCTTTTACCGTTCCTGAGAAAATAGCCTTCTTCCTAAAACATGAAATATGTTTAATTATTAGGAAAAAAGTTAAAGTTTTCCAACCCTGGAAACGTTTTTTAATCTGTTAAGTTTTTAAAATTTTTTTTTAATTATAAATACCAATTTTATTCATACCGAAGTATAAAATAAGTTAATTTAATAAAAAAGTAATAAAAACTTGTTTTCGGTAGTTATTTTCTATGGGTAAATTGAGTTTGAGTTTTCCAGCTCTGAAACCATCTGCTCGATTTTGCTGAATTTCAATAGCAAAATTTTTCGGAAAATTTCTGACACACCAGTCCAAGAACGAAGTCGCTAGCTCTTCTGGGAGCTTGGGAAAACCGATTTCACGTACAGACAGACGGACAGACGGACATCGCTTGTTCGTCTTCCCTATGCATAAGGATCCAGAATATATATACTTTATGTGTCGCTTATTAATATTGTAGAAATTACAAACGGAATGACAAACCTATATATACCCTTTTACCATTTTTTGGTAAAGGGTATAAAAATTTAAAGTTTACCAACGCATGCTTATCGCATGAGCTTGAGCAGTATGTGTGTATGTGCTCCTTAATATATAAATTTTTATTTTAAATGATGATAAGTTTGTGGTAAAATATCAATCATACACGTATATCAAGTGTGCATCGGTAGTAGCAAGCTGTATATAATTACACCATGGGCAGTAGCTGCAAGCAGTATGTGTTTATGGGCACCTTAAAACATGATTAAAATCCGACCATATTGTTGTCAAATCACAAAAATGTAGTTTGAAAACGAAGTTGGTTTGGACAAAATAGAATTTTTTTACCTGTTATCGTCGAATCGGCATTTGTTTGTTTATAATGAAAAAATCGGAAAAATGCCAAATAATCAGTACTCTTGGCAGCCCTGCCTACAACTTAAGAACGTAAACACCTTGTTGTATTCTAGCGTTGCCAAAAGCAATGGAAATGACACTGCCATACAAAAACTGTTACACTTTCAATTTGTTTTAAGTCACCCCGTTGTGACAAAAGTGACAACCACCAAACTCTCAAGGAAAAAGTTTTTCGTATTGCAGAAATTTTCACATTGGAATAAACATTAATTTTCCAAATTTTTGTTGTACAAAATATGAAATAAAAGTAAATCGTCCAATTCTTTTCCCCAGAATTAAATACTGTTTAAAAAAGTGTAAGAAAATAATTAGAATATGGATAACTATGGCAATGAAATTGGTCAAAAGATGAGGGTAAGTAATAAGAAAAATAAAAAAAGGAAAAATCAATTTATTTATGATTTCTTCTAAAAAAACGCATATCAATATTTTTCGTGTCTTATTTATATATTATTATTTTATTTTATATAACTTTTTGTATGTAAAAAAAGAGTGCAGTCAAGGCAAAATTGGTCGAACTGGGAACGGGAGGCTCTGCCGGTTACATAGATGATGAGTTGCCAGATTACGTGATGATAATGGTGGCTAACAAGAGAAGCAAACAGCAAATGATATCCGACCTAAATTTATTTTTAGGCAATCAGACTGATCTGTTTGTAACTTGGTTGCATGAAGTATTGCAAAAACTGCAAGAAGTAACACTGCCAGCCGCTAGTGGTAAGTGTCTAGACTCTAGAGAATTGAAATAGCCGTAAATTTGAAAATAAGATTATAATATGATACATATGTATGTATGTATCTGTACACAGGTGCATACGCATGCAGTAAACAAAGAATATTAAGTTCAGAAAATACAAGTGCGTTGGAAGCTATGAATCGTTTTTTCGTTACATGTTAGACTAAGTTTCAAGTATAAAAATTTTAATAAATGTTATAAGTAGCAGTAAATAACACTAACTATATTTTAAAAAATAATGACGTCATATATAATTTTGTAAATCCATAACATTTTTGTAGGCCCATCAAAAAAACGTAAATCCTCCCAAAAAGAAGACAATTCTTCAAGTGCTGCTGCAGTTGCGGCTAAGAAGGATAAAAAGCAAGTAAAAAAAGATAAAGTTCTGCAGTCCAAACGACCGAAAGAAGGCACATCTTCAAGTACCCCAGATAAAACTTCGTCAAGCAAAGTCGTTAGCTCAATTACTGATATTGTTGCAGAAGAGCTCTTAGAGAAAGCAAAACATACAATTAATGCAACAGCAGATGCCACTCAAAATATTAAAAAATCTAAAAACAAGAGATCTTCAGAAGAGTTTAGCAATACTCCAACAAACACTTCAGAAAAACAAAAGGGATTTGACATACCCACAATATCAGAGATATCATCTACTACTGGTGCAAATTCTAATACGGAAACGCACAAGGAAGCTTCTGTAGTGTCCGGAAATAGGGAGCAGGATTTAGCTGAATTAGCTGAAATACAAAAGAAAATTTATGCAGCCAAAAGGCAGCTAAAACAAATTGGCGAACTTGAGGACGATGAAGATTTTCTTAATTTGCGCGATGAAGACAGTCGCGAAGAATTCAATGAAGCTGGTGATTTAATAAGAAAGCCTTCTATAACTCCTCCTCAAAATCAACATGGGCACAAAGAGAAAAGTCCTATTGTGTTCGCGCGAGATAAAACTACACAACGTAGTGATGGTAGATTAGACGATGAAAAGACGACTACAAAGCGTAAAGACTTTACACCTCCTCCAGCTAATCTATCCAAAGGTGATACTTCAGATTCCCGAAATGAAAAACTTCCCGTTCGAGAACGACTAGGTATGAAAAATACTACATCAACAAGAGAAAATCCACGACCATCACAGCCCATACAAAGAGAAAGAAAAAGAAATTTACAAGAACAGGTATTATATATACCGGCATTTCGTCGCAAAGAAATGGAAAAGGAGCGCGAAAGAGGTCAAGAACGTAGTCGGGAAAGGGATAGGGAAAGAGAAAGAAACCAGTATTTGATTGGGGATCGTAGTCGTAATAGTGAAAGGGATTTTGATAAGCAAAGAGAACCTGAAAACGAAAATAGTTTAATACGTGGTCGTGCTCGTGTAAGACGTCCATTTGAGGAACGCGATAAAAAACGTTCCAATTCTGAAAACCATGAACGAAATTCCAGTCAAGTCCGCAAAATAAGCACAACAACACCTTCTACCACGAACCGAACACGCAGTAGTAGCAAAGAAGAAGCCTCTCCCGATGCTGGAGAATCGCGCAAACGCATTGGCTCTCGCGTAATTGTAGCACCTGCTAAGCCCGTTGAAAATTCCGACGAAGAAGATATTAACGATAAACCAGTCAATTCCGTCATAAAAATAAAGCCACGGCCTCCTGTTTCTCCCAGTAAACAAGCACCGAAAAATCTGCTTTTGCGCGCTGTAGCTGAGGCCCAAAGATCCACCATACTCAAAAAGCCTTCTACTACAAAACCAAAAGTTTCTCTGCGTCTAGGAGACAAAGTTAATGTAGAGCGCAATACAAAACTCTATACAAAATCCTACAGGAATCGTCTAAAAACGGCCCCCGGCGTAGGACCTCTCTTTACTCGATCAACAAAGAATATAATTGTAGAATTTAATGGTTCCTCGGCACCAGATAAAGTCAAATATAAATCCTTGGCTTCCTACGAGGAGGACGAATATGTTCCAGAATCTGTATCAGACAAGGGGGAGTCCGATCAGGATTACGTATATGTGCCACAAGCAATACGTGAACAACATGGCAGTGACGAAGAAATAAATAACGATCGAACAAACGATGGAGACGAAAATCAAGAGAATTTGCAAAAAACCCAGTTTGTGGTGACCTTGAACGGTAATTTGTAATTTTAATACACCGCATAAAGCCTTTTTTTATTTTTATTATTATTGTTTTTCAGAAAATAAAGCCTTGCCGAAATTGAAACGTCATGGTCCGACACGTTATTCACGATCTCTGTCGCCACCACCTCAAGTCTCATCTTCATCAAGCACCTCAAAAGATCGTGAAAAATACCCTGAACCTACTTCCACTTCCAGTGTCTCTGGAACAACTCGCAAACCGAACATAAAGGGCAGATTTTCCGCAAAATCATCTCCGTCATCTAACGAACGCAGATCGTCATCGCTTATACGACAAGAAGCCAGTACAACACCACCTCCCAAGCGTACTGAATTTGTAGAAATTTACCGGAAACCTAAAGAAATTAAGAAGATTATAATAAACAATAATGATTCGGGAGATGACGAACAAAGTCTCTCAAAAAAAAATTCACCCGAAAAAGAACGCAAACTAAAACGTCGCAGTAACGATTCACCATCACCCCAACAAACACCGCAGGACAGAGAACGAAGATCTCATGAAAGTCGTTCTACTACGCCACCGATAAAGGATCATTATCGGGATAGGCATAAAGAATCCCTAACTCCCTCTAAACGCAAGCATATTCTCATTAAGTTTGACTTGAAGGACGCCAAAGACTCTAGGAATTCTAGAGAAAGTTCGGTGCCCAGCAAGAGGAGGCGATCGTCAAGTCGTGAGATTGTTAGTCGCGACCATAGTCATGATAGGGATAGAGAGAGGGAAAGAGACAGAGATAGAGAAAGGGAAAGGCATTCATCACACGAAAGAAGGCAAGAGAAACACAAAATTTCTATACGCAATTCTGAAGCCAAAAAATATGATAACTTACCATCATCCTGTGAGTGAATCAATTCGATGAGACTTAAACTGTTTTCTTATTGCATATTAAATTTATATATTTTCAGTGAATTCTGTATCAGTAGAATCGTCTGGCTCCTTTCGAATTACCAAACCCAAAGAACGTTGCAAATATCATCCAAATTGTACAAAATCGTTCTGTGAATATTACCATCCTTCAGCTGCTTGTAAATCTTTTCCAAATTGTAAATTTGCCGATAAATGTCTATACACGCATCCCAGATGCAAATACGATTTAGCCTGTGTTAACTTAGATTGCAATTTCTCCCACAGCGGTTGCAGAAGCGCTGGAGTGTTGGAACCCACAGCACCTCCAATTTGTAAGTTTACCACTCTCTTTCCATTTTGTATCGCCTAAAAACTTTACTAAAATATAAATTATATAATGCTGCAGCTTCATCAGTCGTGCCTGTACAGAATTACAAGTCAATATCATCCACAGCCATAACTGGCCCAGTATCTTCAACTACTTGCAAATTCTTCCCCAACTGCACAAAAACTAGTTGCCCCTTTTATCATCCCAAGCCATGTCGTTATGGCAAGAACTGCATTAACAAATTGGAATGCTTGTTTTATCACCAGGAAATACCCAGCAGCAGCAAATTCAAATGGATAGCATCGGCCAATTGATAAAAAAATGTTCACTTTCAATTGCGTATTAATTTATCTACTACTTTTTTATTAGTAGAAATTTTTATACCTTATGTAGTAGAAGGTAGAACAAAATTAATTATTATATGCTATTTATTATATTTCTCTGAGCTATTTAAAAATAATCATAGAGTTTAGGCAAGTGTTTTATTCTTTTTTTTCTCTAAACAAAGAAAACCTTAAAAAGATACGCATATAATAATAAAACTGAACAAAAAAAAAAATAACTCAAAGAAAAATCTAGCAATGTTTCCTTTTTCATAAGTTTAAAACATTTTAACCGAATAAAAAAATATTTAATCAAAAATCTAGTAATGTTTTTTTTAAAATAAATTTAACATTTTATTTTTTCAAAATACATTATATATATATATTACAGTCTTCTTATATTTTAATAATACGTAATATACTATTGATATTAAAATAATACATGTTCAAATATATGTTTCATTAGATAACTTGAAAATATTAAATATTTCCAAAAAGAGTTGATTGATATAAAAAAAAACTGCAAGTTCTTAGATCAAATAAATGAAAGAAAAATAGTTTAACTCAAATAAAAAATATATGTTTATTTAAATATTTCTTTCTATCCTGTCTGCTGCATATAAATTTTATAAACGAAATAGATTTGATCTGATCAATTTATATACAAGACGTTCAAGGCAATAATGGGTTAAGGCAGAGGAAGGGCGAAGTTAGAGCACTAATTTTTAAATGATAAACGCGGTTAGTGCTCGTAACATAAAATTATATTGAATTTATATACAAATTAAAAACAAACGAGGACTTGGCGCAAAATTTTGTATTAAATAAACTTGATCGTTGTTTTTTCTTTTTTGTTAGAAATTTATTAATGTGGTCTATTGAAATTTTTACTAGTGTAATTCTTTTCACTACAATTCGATTTGACTTTAACTTTAGTTCGTTCGTTAAAAAAAACGCACACGCACATATCTTTAAAGCGTGCAAATGTCATCATTATTATATTCTGCCAGAGATTGAGCAAAGGCTGGAAACTAGAATAACTTTAAATAACAAAATTCCTATCTAGAGTTATTAATTACAAGAAAATTTTGCATGATCCAAAATCGTGAAACATAAACCAAGTGCTGCACAAAAAGAAGCTTTTTTTACTTTCATAAAAATATTTTCAAATTCAAAGAGTTAACAAAATAGTCTGAGTTTGAAATCGACATATCGTCACCTTAAATGCAAATGAACGTAACTACACTTTTTTATTTTTTAAAGGAGAAATAAAAACTACAAATTTCTTCGAAATTTACTTGTAGTATAGATACTTATATGTTTTTAACCATTAATTTCCTTTTTATATATATTTGAGATTTTATGTTAGTTATGTACGTTCCTTGCAATAAAAAACAGATACATTCGTTCCGTTTGAATTTCTTTAATAAAGTCATAATTTTTGATCGCAGAGGTCTAAATATTTGCGTAAACATTTAGTTTGATAAAGTGAACCATAATCAATCAAAAACTCAATTTCGAATTTTTGTGTAGTTGCGTCCGTTTGAATTTAAGGTGACGATATGTATGTATGTATGTGTTAACCTAAACGGAGAAATTTTACATTTAACTGAGCTTAATAATTTCAGTTATTTTTAATTCAAGAAAAACAATAGAAAATATTAGCCGTTAAATCGGTTACAAGTGTACATATATACAAGGTGGCGCAAAAGTAATTCTCCTATCAGAAAATGCTATAAATTTTCCTAATGTCAGTTCTGTTTTGACATTTGTGTAGTAAACACATGCGAAATACACGTAAAGCGGCCCATACACTACAACAGCATGCATGCGCAATCAAGTGTTTGTGCCAGCGGTTGGGTCGTGTATGGGCATTTTGTGTGATTGTACGTGTTGCTGTAGTGATGTCAAATAGAGTTTGATATTTTGCTGATGGTACAAGCTTGCTGGTGTAGTATATGGTGAAATTAGCTCAGTTGAGCAAAGTTTTCATGAAGTAAACATGCATTTAAAAAATATAATTTATTGAAATATAATATTTTTTAATGGAAAAGAGAATTTTAGCTCTTTAGGTATACATAGCTGCTAATTTTAACAACATACCAATAATAATTGTAAGAATTTTTTGTCCATAGACTGAAAAAAATAAATAAATTGTAGCAAAAACTGTGTCACTATTCATAACCACCCTTACCGCAATTTTGTAAAAAATGAATATTGTACCAGCTTGTTGGTATAATGTGTGCTTCGAGCATGAATGCTCAATCGCTTGATTGTGCGTGCATGCTGTTGTAGTGTATGGGCCGCTTTAATAAACAATGTTACGCTACACTGCTCCAGAACGCGGAATATTGGTGACTATTTAATTGGTGACCAATAATCGGTCGGTGACTTTGGCACAACGTGAATTTCGTCTTTTCTTCTTTCTTTCGTCCCACTTCTTTTTGTGGGGCTTTTTGAAGTCGCCGGTTTATGTCAACAAGCC
Source organism: Tachina fera (assembly GCA_905220375.1). Classification (NCBI taxonomy): domain Eukaryota; kingdom Metazoa; phylum Arthropoda; class Insecta; order Diptera; family Tachinidae; genus Tachina; species Tachina fera. Next base: position 188,585,706 of record LR999963.1, read on the forward strand.
TCAGACTCTTGCAGCTCTTAAAGACAATATCCGTCAAGAATGTGAGGACCTATAGCCGGAACATCGGAAGGTTATTTTTGCGCCACCCTGTATATACCCATGTGGCTGTGAAGATGATTTTTGTTTTTTCTCTCTCTCTCTCTTCTATTTTAAAGGCTTATTGGCACCTAACTTATTTATTACATATTATTATTATTATTATTATATATTTTAATTATAATAAAGTTACGTGTAAAACTAATATAATCCGAGTTAAGTCCCTTCTACACAGAAAACTGAACTGTGCAGAATATTTTTATGCAGAAGGATTTTTTTTCAAATTTTCCTTTTCTTTGTTCTTTAACTTTAAAGTTTTTAATGTAAATACTATCATATAGTTAAACGTAAATTTAAAATTATGAAAATTTTGTTTAATTTTTTTTTTGAAAATGGGCGGAATGTTTTTGAAGGAGATAATTGCTTTTTATGTTTGAAAACAAAAAAACAACGCTAATATACTAGTTGAAATAAATAACATTGGGGACGATTCGATTAGATAAAAAGTACATATGTATATGCAATTTGACTAAATGAGTCTTTCTTCCGGTGGAGGTTTCAAAACATTGTCCATTTCCAGTCTAGGATTACAGTATTCTTGAGCACTAGGACTGTAAGTGCCCCTGGTGGCACGTTTGTTTCGAGCCATTACCAAAAATGTAACTAACAAGCCGCCACATACCAAAAGTAGAACAACTATAATCGGTATTACAATAATAGCTATATCGGCGGTACTATGTTCTTGGCGGGTAGTGATCTAAGCAAAAAAAATAAAACAATTTAATACAAGAGTCTTATAAAACATTATTGCCGTCTGTCTGTCTGGCTCTCTACTCACCAGCACAGTACAATTTTTGCCAGTGTAACCCTCTGTGCAATTGCAATAATAATCCGCCTCATCTCCGCAAGCCTCTATGCAATTCGCACCATTCATGCACAACTGTTGTCCTTCTTGCTTGCATGGATCGGTAAAGTTGCAGTAGGCACCACAGAATGAATCCTGGCAAATGCATTTAAATGATCCTGGTTGGTTAATGCATCTACCAAGGCCTCCGCAGTACTCCGCACTCGTAGCACATTCGTCTATATCTATTTCGCAGTGGTCTCCTTCGAAACCCGTATCGGTACAATTGCATTTGTAGCCACCGATTAAATCAGCACATTTTCCACCGTTTTGGCAGGGACTCGATTCGCATTCGTTGATGTTGGTTTCACACAAATGGCCAGTGTAACCCAAACTACATTTACATATCGGCCTCTACAGAAATATTTACAAATTAAATTTTTTTAAACATCCAAACAAGTAAGTTAAAGACAAAAACTATTTGTTTAAATATGTAAATCATAACAGAAATTACTTTAAAGATTATATGTAAATGCACACAAAAATGTAATAGCCCAGCTAAAAAAATATGTATGGAGCATATATGATATCCCATATATGGTTCGGATCCGAAAAATGAGGGTATATGGGCATATATGATTATATATATTCATACATTTTCATACATAGATGTGTAAATTCCCTCCACAGTATGCAAAGTTCATATTCACACACTCTTGATTCACAAAAGCGCACTGCTGTGCAATAAATTAAATTACTAAAATTAAATTTTTTAGACTTGAGAGAGGGGTTGTATTTAATGAAACATTTGTTTGGACAAATAATTCAAAACGAACTAAAAGTAATTTCACTGATCAAAAGGTGAATCAACTATTTAAAAACCACATAAATCATATTCGTACATAACATTTAGCTTAAGAAATCAGATTAAAAACTAATGCAATTAATTATAAAAGAAAAAATTATTCGTCTAACAATAGTTTTAAATACAGTAAAATGAACTTTTTTCTTATCTAGAGAATTTTGTTATTTTCTAATTATTTTTTTGATTATTTGATATATTAAATGGGGCCACAATCTATAAAATCATACAAGAATGTTTTTTTTTGTAACAAAAAGTTTTTCTTTTTTAAACGTTGAGGGTACGCATATAAACTTTGCATACCGTATGTATTTTCTAATGGATTTAAAATTCAGCAGTGATAAAATTCCAAGCTTTTGTTGATTGCAAAAACGATCTTATGTGAGATACCATGTATGCATACATTCTTATATGGCTCCATATATAAAATCTCATATTTATATATGGATCCATATATGAAGAGCTTCATAATTAAATGTTCATATAAGAGCTCATATGTTATAATACATTTCATATATTAGTACATATATTAGTTCATATATAATAGTTTTGCCATGTATAATCCCATATATTTCCATACATGAATTCATACATATTCATATATAGTTATATACATTCATATATTAAAAATATATGGAACATATATAATTTTTTTAGCTGGGAGGTATAATTTTGTAATATCAATTAAAAAATTAATTAAATTTTCATATATTTATGATTTGATCAGGCTACTAGCTGTTTTCCAAGGCCACCATGCCCTCATCATCAGCATTCTTTTGTGTTTGGCCCACTGTATGTGGTGTCAGTTGATGTAGATTTTTGTATATAAAATACGCAACTTTTATGCAAATGGAATATGTGAATTGTTTTGATTCATCATATTTCAATTTGCTGAAAGCTTTTTTGCAATGAAAGCTCAATTTTACCATCTCTAAACTTACAACAGTCTTGCCATTGTCGTTTGTTCTTTACTAATTATGCACATGTTAGTTAATTTGCTGATTTTGGTTCTACTTAAGACAAACTTTTTTGGTTCGTTACTATAAAGCAGAAATATACATCAACTGATACCACACACAGTGGACCAAACACAAAAGAACACTGATGATGAAGGTTAAGTGGCCTTCGGAAACAGCTAGTTGTTCCATTCACGTAGTTTTTCAGAATATTTTTACAACTAACTTTGGTGTTATTTATTTATTAATAATTATCACATGTAATTTGGCTTGCAAAGCGATACGAACTTTAGCCTGATCAAATCTTAAATATAAAAGTATACTTTATTTTCTATGAATATGCTCCTATGAAGGGTTCCGTACGGACACGAAATATGTAATTAAATACGAACTTTAGCCTATATAAAATATAGTTTTGGCATTTTTTTTCGTTTTTGACCTTTTTTGGTTAATTTTGGCGATTTTTTTATTTTGGTGATTTTTTTAATTTTGGCGATTTTTTTGGTTTTGGCGATTTTTTCGGTTTTTGGAGTTTTTTCCATTTTGGCAATTTTTTCAGTTTTGAATTTCTTTTCTCGTTTTTGCGATTTTTTTCGGTTCTTTGCGTTTTTTTTGCGATTTTTTTAATGGTGGCGATTTTTGGTTACTGGCGTTTCTTCATTTTAGCGACTTTTTTCATTTAGGCGCTTTTTTTAGTTTTGACACTTTTTTTTCTCATTTTGGCGATTTTTTCGGGTTTTGCCGATTTTTCAATTTAGCGATTTTTTTTAATTTTGGCGACTTTTTTAATTTTTGCGATTATTTTTCATATTAACAATTATTTTATTACTGGAGCCTTTTTCACGTTTGGTGATTTTTTTTTATTTTTGGCGATTTTTTTAAATTTTTGGCGATTTTTTTTGGTTTGGCGATTTTATAATTTTTGGATTTTTTAGTTTTACCGTTTTTGAAAATTTGAAGAGTTTACCTCTTACGGTTTTCAAGATATAGCAAGTGGTCAAAATTACATAGTCAAAATTGCATTAACTGATGGACCACCCTTTAATTAAAATTTTTTTAAATTTTAGTGTTAATTGTTGTAGTCTATACACAAAAATACACTAATTTTCTAAATTTCAAGTGTCAATGTACATATGCACATACAATTGTATGTATATTACATGAGATTTTAACATTTTTCGTCGCTCGTTTTGGAGCACCCTTTAATTTCTAATTCTCATGTATTTGTTGTTGTAGCGGCCAAGATTCTACATACTCTGTCCAAATTGCAGGTTCGTAGCTCTTACGGTTCTTGAGGAAATACCGTTTGACGAACAGACGGACAGCGTAGCGAAAAGAATAGGGTTCCTTTTTCACCTTTGGTGAAAAGAGCATTTTAAGCTCTTACCGGTAGCACCAAAAGCGTCAGAAAAACCTTGCTTTACTTAAGTGAATTCTAATAATAAACTTACCATTGCTCCTGCTACAATGCATAGTCCTCCGTGTTCACACGGCGTAACTTGGCAGAATGCCATATCGCAAATGGCTCCTTGGAAGCCGGGTAGACAGTTGCACGTGAAGTTATTGCTCGTTTGAGCGTCTATTTAAGAGAACAGCAGAAATAGTAGTTTTCAATAAATAAAAATTTGAATTCAAACAAATGCAAGAAGAAAGAAATACTTACTAAATCCATCCTGACAAGTGGAGTTATTTTTACAAGGCAGATTCTCACACGTAACCTGCTTTAAGATGTCGCACTGTGGTCCTGCATAATCGTCAGTACAATTGCACTCAAAGGCGGCTATAAGATCGGTACAGTTACCGCCATTATGACATGGCTGCGAGGCACATTCGTCGATATTATTTTCACACAGGCGACCATCGTAACCCGGCAAACAGTCGCAGAGGAAATCAGCAACTTTATCAATACATGTGGAATTATTTTCGCACACAGCGGTAGCACATTCGTCAATATCATTCGAGCAATCGTCGCCATCATAGCCCGGCAGGCAGGTGCAGGCGTAGTCTTCGGTAGGGGAGCTACATTGTCCGCCATTCTTGCAGTCCGTCTTAAAGCACAAAATACAACCTTCATCTGGTGGTGGCGAATTTAAACGGAATTGAATTTGTGGCTGTACCGAATCATTCTCAGTTCTGGGATACATTTCTTCGTTGGTAAAATATGGCAAAAGAAGATCACCCACTCTGGCTTCACCCAAGCATCCCTTGAACTGGGAACCCTGCTCGGAAGATAATGTAACACGAGCTAATTGATTATGGCTCACAACTGGCATGCCACCCAAATACACTTCAGCCCCACTTGATATCAAATCCTGGAAGGCATTCGTATCTATGTCAGCCGAAAATGCCGGCGAAGGATCTACCATACTTTCCCAGCCCTTCCAACCACCCTCCAGCTTACCATTGTGTGCTCTCAAATATATTCTGCTCCATTCAATGCCATCCGAATTGTCCTTGCTGAATCTTTTTGTATCACCCAAAGAATCCTGGTTGAATTTCCATGTTACCGTAACCTGACCTTGATTCACACCTATTTCAAAGAAACTTAGTTCATTTTCCACATACAATAAGGTGCCGCCCGCACGTGTACGATAAGTAATTTCTATTACTGGCTTTAACTTTGGCTTCAAGTCGTCATTCGTTTGCTCCCTGTAGAAGGTGAAAGCTAACGGCGCCTTTTCGTTGCCTCTAAATGTTATATTTGTTAAGCATTCATAGCCATCATCAAGATTTTGGCACACACTGCTGCCAGGACACGTCACCAGCTGGCAAAACTCTATCTCTTGACAGTCCTTGCCTTTGTATCCGTTGGGACATTTGCAAATGTAGTCATTCCAAGTATTGCGACATTCTGCATTGTGTCGGCAAGGATTCTTACGACACAAGTCATCGGACACTTCGCCCTTGAGCACCGACGACCGATCTATGGTTATCACACCAAACGGAGGTGGCAAAGCAAGATCTTCTTCTTCCAAAGGATATAGTTCAACGATCATGGTGTGCGAGCCATTGCTCACTTTAACATCTTGAATGATTCCCTTGAAATAATCCTCTGGCTTAACGGTGGCATACTCAGTTCCCACTTCAGAGCCAGGTACAACAGTGGCTGTAGTTTCACTGGTGGGCGTGGGAGCAGGTCCACCTAAATAAAGCACCTGTGCATCCAGTAAACCTGTCGATGACAGTGTTTTGCGGAAGTACTCGGTGCCATTTAGCTTAACCTGCACTAAAGTTTGATTGCGTACCACTTCAATTAAATGATTGTAGCCATTGTCTAGCTTATTTCCTCCCACAGTATACGCCTCGGGTGTCCCATTGAATTGCATTTTTACCAACAACTCTCCGCCTTGCAATTTAGCTGCCACATAAGAACTCCCAGAATCTGTAATTACACAAAATTATTAACTATACCAACAACCCCTATATAACTTTCAAAATGGTGGTTGGTTACCTGCTCCCTTAGAAGCCGCCTTGCGTGGATCGCTGCCTAAATAGAATACTTGTCCAGTAGGTTGTCTGGTGCGTATAAACATTGAGATATCCAGAACGGATCTAATAGCCCTACGAGCAGAATCGTTCGTTTCCACAATTACCGCCGAATGGGAAGTATTCTCATGACCAAAAGTGGCCGCTGTTATATCTATCATATAAGAAGAACAAATCTTAATTTATATTCAACAATTTTACAAAAATCTCCAGACACTTACTGTATTTACAAGTATAGCCAAAGTGTGGTCTCTGACACGTACAGGAGAAAGTATGCCAAAGATCAGTACACTTGCCATTTGAATGGCAGGGATTTGGTTTACACTGCACAGTACGAGGGCAACCACTTTGTATGTGAGTCAAAGTAGTGTTCGCCCCTAAGCTTTGCTCTTCGGGGAAAATCCATTTGCCATTTACCACTATATCTTGCATGCAGCCCACAAAGCTGGAGGGTCGATGGGTCAAATGTCTCAAGTATGACTTCAAATTCGGTATAGTACCACCCAAGTAAGTAAGCGGGAAAGAGGGCTGCTGGCTGCCATTGGAGGTTTCATAGGAGCCCACTGGAAAAATGGCTTGTTCGTCATTGGCAGACAACACCAAGTGTGAAGTATTTATGGCCACGAATACTTTGTGCCAATTGCTGTCATTTAAATTGGAACCAATGAAGACACCTTCCCATTTATTAAGCAGAGATGAATGTAAGTTCAAGCGTCCATTTATGAGCTCCAAAATATAGCTGACTGGTTCATTTTGACCTCCAGATGTGCCAAACGCTAAGACTCCATTAGGCAGAGTGGTGCGAAATTGTAAATTAATGTCATAACCCTCTTCGCGTTGAGTCTTTACAGTAATCAAGCTGCTAACAACCATTGAAATGGTGGTTGTCTTCTCACAGGTGTCGCCTTGGTATCCGTGCTGGCAGGAGCAATTGAACAAATGTTCGGTTTCATTAACCAAATAAGGCTTGCAAACACCGCCACTTAAGCAAGGGGCACTGGTACAACCAATCAAAGGAACCGAACAATTTTTACCGCCATACATGGCATCACAATCGCACTCATAGTCATTGGTCTGGTCAATGCAGGTGCCGTGATCTCCGCATGGATTATAGCGTTCACATTCATCGATGTTTATTTCACAATGGGTGCCCTCAAAGCCAGGATCACATTCACAAGTATATGAACCGATCTAATTAAAAAGATATAAATGTGTAAAAAATAAATAAAAGTTTTCTTAAGATAGTTTTCATATTTGCTTTCTGCACTTACACCATCATTACAAGTGCCATGTTTGCTGCACGGATTACTTTCACACTCATTAATATTGATCTCACAATTCTTGCCCATTATGCCCGGTACACAGACACACTCATAACCACTGGCATTTTGATAACTAAACATTTGACTAAAAATACTCGGCAAGTCCATAGCATGAGCAAGATTGTACAAAGTTATATTCGACCTCTCCAAACAGTTGCCATTATATTGACACGGATTACTTTCACATTCGTTGATATCATTCTCACAATTCTTTCCCCTGAATCCGGGATAACATTTGCAAAAATAGTCGTTGACTTGATCTATACATTCGGCCCCATTGACACACTGATTTGTGGCACACTCATCGATATTCAGTTCACAATAATGTCCCTCATAGCCGGTGGAGTTGCAATTGCAATGAAAGCCGCCCAATTCGTCGATACATTGGCCACCGTGTTTGCAAGGTCCCGAAACACAATCATCAATATCGATTTCACAAAAGCGTCCCGTCATACCAGGTATGCAAGAGCAAGTGAAATTGTTAATCAAATTCACGCAAGTCGAACCCTTGGAGCATGGATTGCTGGCACATTCATCGATATCGATCTCACAGTTCAGGCCCATATAACCCGAAGGACACACACACTCATAAGCATTTATCTTAAAACGAGAGAGAGAGAGAGAGAGAAGAAATCAACATTAACATTGCATCTAGATACTCTCTTCAATATACTTATATTACGAAGGCAGGGAACTTTGTTATGAAGCTGATTTCTAGCAAACGTATTTCTATTTGGAAATCAAATAAAGGTTTGATATCAACTCACTTGTCTTAATATCCGGTGCTTTCCAAATTTAAAGAAAAACAACTATAATGATTTATTAATTACAATTTTTTCTCACCCAAACACTTACACTTATACATAGGTACATTATTACTTATTTATTAGAAGTATCCCACCATTGAGTTGAGCCATCAAATATTTAGATAATAATGAAGTGAACTCACCTTATTATGACAAGTCGCTCCGTTCTGGCAGGGATGACTTAAACACTCGTCGACATCGGAATCACAGTGAATGCCAGTGAAGCCGGGTGTGCAGTAGCATTTATAAGAGCCCCCTTCATTCTTACAAATACCATTGCCGCATATTTTTGGTGAAATAAGGCACTCATCGACATCCTTCATGCAATTTCGACCAGTCCAGGCAGCTGGGCATTTGCACTCGTAATCGCCATTGGGAAGGTCAGAGCAAACACCACCATTACGACATGGTTGTGTTGCACAAGCCGTACAGGTTTTTTTATCCGGGCACACACACTTATTTTGTGAACATGTCATGGGTTCTTGACAATTGGTCACTGTACATGGTTCCAATTTTTCACATCTTTCCCCGGAATAACCAGCCGGACAATAGCAGTGAGTACCATTCAAGGAGCAAGTGCCGCCATTCAAACACTTGCAACCAGACAAGGGTATGCTCGAAGGCAAGACGTCATTAGAGGGTTGTTCGCAATTGAAGCCTGGTTTTGGAAATTAAACAGCTAAACTTTAATTTCAAAACACACAAATATGCTGTTAAGTGATTTTAAAACAAACTAACTATAAAGCTTTATTTGTACAATAATATTTATGAAAATAACCAATTTATTAGATAATTACATAACACTAATCTATTATTGGTTTATCGATTAATTAAATTTGTTTTTTTTTTGTTTAGTTTAATAGAAGGTTAGATAAGGTTTCTGAACATTTATAAATATGTATGTATATATGTATATATAGGGGAAAAAAATGTCAATAAGATCCAAACCTTTAAATCCACTAGCACAAATACAAGTGTAATTGGTGGCGAAACCTTTGCAGGTACCACCATTCGCACACTTATCAGAAGAACATGCGGTCAACTGAGCTGAGCGGGGTTGTTGTTGATTGTTTACAAGAGCGGAAGCGGAAGTAGCACTACTGGAGGATATGGGTGGCATATTTGTAGTTGTTGTCATTAGCGGTATGCAATGGCCAATTGGGCCTAGTACATCAACATCATCATCATTATATGTACAACAAACATCATCAACATCATCCATCATATCAATTTATACCAAAATTTTTGTTTTCAAAATTTCCAAATTAATACACAAATTATATATTTTATGCGGGAATTTAAAGTACGAGTATGTATGTATGTATGTAAGTAAATACACATATAGCAAAACGACAAGGACCAAGCAACAAATATATGGAAATGTAATATGTAATATTTATATAATAGTTATATAATCAAAGTATAAGCCGATGTTTTTTTTTATATAAAGACAGTCGTCCAGTCCCATACTATAAAATTTGTTAAAAAAAAGTTTCATATTGTATCTCATGAGTATTGGTGATCTACAGTGGGATATTTTGTAAAAAAACTGGTAATGAAAACAATGATGCTTCAGAAAATCATGATACGTAATTTTTTCTACTTCACTTTCATGTAACTAATCTCATATGCAATATGCTTAAAGTAAATTGGATATAACTCAAAAAGAAACTGAGTGAAGGATCAACAATTTTGCAAAAATACTTGGAACATTCCTGATAAGCTGCATTTTCTATAACAATTGTTATTTCGAAATAGAAAATGCTATCATAAAACAAATTTCATAAACTTTCACAAAAATGAATTTGTTATTCCTCGAAAATTATTTGTTTGTTTAATTTTTTAAGATGGACCTTATAGAGCAATTACATTCAACCTTATTCTAGTTGTCGACATCGACATTACTTTAACACAATACCAAGAAATTGGGGCTTGTTTACACGAACTCAAAAACAATTTTGTGCTATTGGCAATCTATATCCGTTCCCTTAGCTCTAGAAAATAGAATAAAATTGCCAACAGGAGTCGGTTGTTTTGGAAAACGTGTACACGAGCACCAATTTTTTGGTATTGTGTTAAATTAAATATAAATAAATATTGAGCAAATCTAGCTGCTTTTTAATAGATTTCCCATACAAAACAAAATCTAGTTTGTGAGTAGATTTGTAGGAAATCTACACAAAATCTAATATTTTAATTTTATTTTTACCACCCTGTACAACATATTTATATAAAATATGATTGAATTAGCTACAGTGTGCGAATCGGCCACATTTCAGTTGTTTGGTTGTAGTTTTGGAAATTTTTCAGTTAATGGGTTTTGTGTTGTATAAAAAAGTCTTGATAAATGTAAAAAAAAAACTTGGTGTATACGGTATAGATTTTCATAATAATTAAAATCTGCTAGATTATGCGCAGGTGTAAATGCCCTATTACACTCGATAAGCAATGGAAATGGAAAAATAGTGCGGAAATAGCAAAAAAATATTCTCAATTTAAAATAAATCAGTCGTATTTTGAGCAATAACTCACCGAAAAATTTTTCCTATTTCTTGTTCCCTTAATAGGGCAGTTACACATATGTACAAAATACTTGTAGTTCACCAAATATATATGGCCCAAATGGGATCGGTTGGTTATTGTTATAAATAAATAATAGATTTCAATTAAAATCTTTATGAAAATATTAATCGTTTACATCAAGTTTTGTTGACAGTAATCAAATTTTTTTTATCAAAAACAAGTCGCTGATAACCAGAACCAAACCATTTATCAAACCCATGTAAATTAAATGGGTTTGATCATTGATGAACTAGTGAACGAGTTCGACCCAAGTCTACTGATAACTGATAATTTTCCAAAACTACAAACAATCAGCTGCCATTAGACTTGTATCGAACTCTTTCAGTAGCTGCTTTTTGACGCAAACCAATGATCAAACCCATTCAGATTATATTGGTTTAATAATTGGTTTGTGTCGAAAACGAGCTACTGAATGAGTTCGATACAAGTCTATCAGCCATGTAGCCAATTCCCACACCTTTTTATGTACACAGGCTGACTTTTTAGTACAAATTTGAAAAACAAACCATAGTTGCATCACTAAATTCTACAAGGATTTAAGTAGATTTTGACAAAATCTGGCGACGAAATAGATTTTGTTTTGTATCGGAAATCTAGTAGATTCGGCCCGAAATCTCGTAGGTAATAGATTTTACTCAAATGTAAATGCACTATAACAAACTAACAATAAATTACTGGCAACAAAAGACTGACTTCGAAAATTCGAAATTGTCTCTCACTTTTTATTTCTCTCGCCATTTGTTACCCAGCGGCAAAAATATCCATTACAGAAGCGACGATTTGATGCACACATGTAAGAAAGTAATGCATACCACCTTATATACGCACCTTGTATACATTTTCAAATGCATTGCCGCATTTGTAGAGTGAACGCCTTTCATTTGTACACAAAATAAGCGATATAGAGGAGTGTTCATCCAATCAACATAAAAGCTCAGTATTGCTTAACATACATTGTAAGTTGGCAGTGGGCAGTTCGAATACAATCTCGCATAATTTCTAAGCTAGCATCCATTGAACACAAAGTGTGGCAAACATCATTAAAGAGATGTAATGTGGTAAGCAATATTCGCCGCTGGGTTAATAATAGGAAGAGTTTATTCTCGCAAATAATATTTGGAATTGGGATGAATAATTTTTTTCTCTGTATTTATTATGTGAAATGCTCCAAAGCCAATTCCAAGTCCAAATTGTAATTGTGTTAAATAATTAATCCTTATGCAAAAACAGCCTCATTTAGCAAATTCTCTACATCTTTTGTATTATTGCAGTTTTGAAGGTGCAGACGAAATCCAAGTTTATTTGCAAAGTTTCCCACTGTGTGGCCGATATGCATTTTTTATCCAACCTGGTACCACTACATTTGTGCATACGTATGTATGTATAATGTTCGCTAACTATTTTATACAGAATGGGGCTGATTATTGATTCCTTATAATTTAAAGTGTTCCAATAACTAATTCTAGCTTTCACACGTTTAATTAGGAAAACTAAATACAACAATGATTTTTCGTTATTTACAACAATTATGAATGTTTGTTTGAATATTTAAGGATTCGATTAAGACATACTCAATTTAAGCTCACATCTCTTCTTCTTAAGCCACTCTGGCGGTATGTAACGTTTACTCTTGCCTCCCTCACAATTTGTGGCCATAAGTTCAAAGTTTTGTGAAGCTTTTTTATTTACATATTTATTTTTTGAATAAACATTCAAATGATGAAGTAAAAAATTTAAAATTAATAAAATGCCACCATCCATTAATAAAGATTATGAAAATATAGAAATAAACTTTAAACCACATGCGTTTTCTTGTAATCAATATGCCAATGAACCATAAAAAGTTTATTAATGGAAGCGCAAAAACTAATGCATATTATTTAACAATGAATTTTTAAAACCGAAAACTGTTAAAACTATTCAAGATTGCTAATATGAGCAAAATGCAAATAGCTTTGGCTTACCTGACGTTCCTGGCTTGCAAATACATTTTCCTCCTATGCACTCCGAGTCAATGGGACACTGGGGACAAGGTGGTGGACCCCGTTGACACAGTTCGCCTGAAAAGCCTTGCGGACATAAGCACTGGAATCCAATGGCCTTATCCAGGCAGGTACCGCCATTCAAACACTGTTGAGTTTGGCAACTAATGGGTTTTTCGCACAATTCTCCACCCCAGCCATCAGAGCACTGACAAATAAACCACCCGTTTGTATCAAAACATTCACCATTGTGGCATGGTTTCGTTTCACATTCATCAATGTTGGTCTGACACAAAGGACCCATGAAGCCGGTGTTGGCACAATCGCATATGAAACCATTCACCATATCCATGCATTTGCCATTATTTTGACAAGGCTGTGAAGCACAATCGTCCATATCGATTTCACAGTGGGCGCCCGCAAAACCTTTGGGACATTCACACTCAATATTTGAACTGCCAGGAGCAACAACACATGCTCCATTATTTGCACAGGGATTCACCTGACAGAGTGGGTTTACGTTGATTTCAGTTTCACAGTGCTTGCCAGTATGATTGGGGGTACAAATGCACTGATAATCACCACGACTGTCCTCAAAACATGTGCCACTATTTGAGCAGGGATTGCGGTCACAGGGAGATCCATTATCCATTTGACAGTTTTTACCTGAATAACGGGACGTACAACGGCACTCATAGCCATCTGTGTGAGATATACACAGACCATGGCCCATACAGGGATCATTGATACAAAAGTCTTGATTTCTCAACGGTATGTCATGGTCTGAGCAGGGACCACTGCCCAAAGGGCAAGGACCAAAAACAGCATTTTGTACCGTCATTGAATCATTAATAAATTGCAGACCGGGACCATCTTGCAAACAGCCGGTAAAAGAGTTGCCCAATATCAAAATAGCTGCTCCATTGCCGATATCCTGATTCGTTAAAAATTGACTGTTATACGTAGAGTTGGCTGGAAATTAAAATATAAAATCCTTGCATTGCTAAGATTATCTTTAAGCGTTAAAATTTAGATATCTCACCAAATATTCTCGATTCGCGGTCAATATACAAATATAAATTGCCATACTCATATTTAAATTGTATCGTATGCCATCTGTTATCCAACAGATGATACGAATATTTAACATCGACACGATTATTGGGTCCTATGACTGCAGGACCGGCCAATGATATTTGCAAAAAGTCATTGAGCACAGATATTACAATTGAGTTCTTATTATATTGCTGAGCCAAAATTTCACCACCTAAGCAAGTATTTATTTTTGTTTTTTTAAAACAATTTCTTAAAATAATAATTGATAACTAACTTACCGCGACAGGAACGAAAACTTATAGCAGAATGATTCCATATGGGCATGGGTGATAATAAACGCAAATATGCTGAGCCATTAAAATATGCTTCTTTGGATGTAGCCGAGACACCAGAGGATTCTGTAAAATAAATAAGCAAATTAAAAGAATTTAAATGGTGGATATGCTCTGGGGGAGAAGTATAAATATCTATCGTTAACTTAATATAGAAAGGCCCCAACTCATTGGTTTTTGCATGTATTTTTTTGTACATTTTTATAAATGAATGAACATGTAAAAATCTATATTTCTTAAAAATAATAAGTCAGGGCCTTTCTATGTTAAGGTAACGATATTTACGAGCATTTAAGTATGTTAGTATATATTTCCTTATTGATGTTTTATTAACATTTTTTAAATAAGATTTGCTACCCTCTTGCCATTCCAAACGAAAATATTTGTTGAACTATAACATCAAGTCTTGGGAATAAATATGAGTTACTAATCGCTTGACCAGGTCAGAAGTGACGAATATGGTAGTATGCACACATACATATGTACATACATACATACATATGTATGCATGGCTACATGCAGGTTGTAAACGTGTATTTTAAGTACTTCCTCCATTTGTCTAATGTAAAACACTTTTGTTATACATAAATCTGACAGAGTTGCTTGCTGCTGCTATTGGTATTACTAGCGGCAGCAGTACGAGCGACTAGTACCAGTATCATCACAATTTTTACCGGTCATTAACTTGTAATATTTTGTTTTGTTTAAATACCCAAAGGTTCATATTACATTAAATGGACAAGCCAGTGAAATTCACGTAAATTTAACGTGACCAACTGCGATGGCACTTAATTAAGGTCGCACTTGTATTAAAAAAATTTAAATTTTATATTCATATATACATATACATATATCGAGCCATAACCGCCAAAAAATATTAAGCAACACAGAAAAATATGATTTGAAAATACAATTAATTTTTTTGTTATATCAATTAAATAATTAAACGATTTTTGTAAATACAATTAACAAAATTGTAAGTTTAAGGAGAATCTGAAAAAATATTTTAAATTAAATATATCAACAAATATTTTGGTAAGATTTATTTATTTTTTCAACATTTATTTTTGTTAGATTTCAACGTTTTTTAATTAAAGTTATTGTTGTATTTACAATGTGAATTGTTGAATTTCCGCACAAATTTTGATTATCATAATTGTTATATTAACAATATTATTTTTATACACAATCACAATCCTAGAAACGATTTTTTGCTTCTCTGCGAAAAACAGTAAATGTCCTTGGGCGGAGTTGGACCGGCAACCTCAGGGATAATAACCTAACTTGCTTACCTCTCAGCTAAAGAGCAACAGTTTATTAGATACACAAAAAATTAATACACACAAAACATGATTTCTTGTTTTTTTTTACATGTTTGCCTTCCGTTATGATATAATTTAACAAATTATTTTTATTGAGTAATTTAATTGACTACAAAAATTTAAATTTGTTATATTAACAATGGTGATTGTTAATTTTTAAATTAAATTTTAACAATTTGTTTTGCTGATTGCATTTCGATGATATTTTTTTCTGTGAATATATTTTTCGAACTAATGTACAGTTTCTACAAGTCAGGCAGACGACTCGTCTAGATAATTTGTATGAAAATCACTTAAAAAATTAGTGCTTTCCATAATTTTTATATTCCCAGGTTGACTAGAAAGACCGTGTTAATTTTTAGACCAAAATTTTCGCTTTTTTGGCGGCTACGGTTTGATATGTACATATGTATGTATATATATTTCGTTCTCTCCCTAACTAACCAACTGTTTCCACAACCCAGACACTCAACTTGTGTAAAAAATTTATATAAAAAAGCTAAATTTTTTTTGAGATACACATTTCTATAAAAAATGTTCTGACTAGTCAATTGCCTAGCTTGTTGAAAAAGCAGTTAAATTATCTTAAAGTTTGTTTTAGATTTATCAGTACCTGTGTTCTTTTAATAAACATATGAAGCCTTTTTTTCGATTTAATCGTAAGCGACAAAAATTAAATTTGTGAGAAGAGGGATTTTTTAAAAAATTCAAATAAGTTTTTGTACGTACAACAACATACATTACATATTTCTTACATATCACTTGATATATTTCTATCATGACAAAAGTCAAATTCCATATAGAAAAAAGAGCGAACATAAAAAAAATATTTTTCAATATAAACTTTGACTTTTGTTATGATAAAAATATATCAGGTGTAGACGTATGGTAAATCATCGCTTACGATAAAACTCTACAGCACGTATCTTAAAAGTTATCCACAATTTTGGCATTTTGATAATTCTTAACTATGGGTAGGCCCATAGAATTATAATTTCAATAAAAAAGTATATTTTCGATAACATCTTGCTTACAATAAAATCGAAAATGAGGCTAGATATATTATCATCAAATTCTCTCCAAGGAACTTCATTCTGTGAGATAACCGTCGTGCTGGCACAAAAAATGTGCTCCGACGTCTTGCATAGTCTACATAGTTCTGTTTCAAAGTCGCCAATAATAATTGGTGCTTTCTACGACAGTAGTTATCGGTAAACCATTTATTTGCTTTTCGGATTTGTTTTGGGAAAGCATAATAATTTTTTTTGCTCGTCTTATACAGTGAAGGGCTTCCCAATGGCAATCAAATTCCATCTGTGTCCAGTAATTATTCTTCTTTTTGACATATCCTCGTGAAATGCCATATAATGGTTCAGATCATAAAAAGCTACGTTCGGCTCCTATAGACAGTTCAGCATGGCTTTTATAACAATAACACCCGACCCTATCTCATAAGGGATTAAGTCCTTGAGTACTGCCTGACCATCTAACATTAAATAGATACAAATACCCTTAAAGTGTCTCTCCAAGCATTTGTCCATAGGAATGGCCCTTTGGAAGTTAGGACAGTATATTCCTGGAAATGTCAGTGGACCACATCTAGTCAGAATCTTCGAGAAATAGAGTGTGGTTCAGTCATTGGCTCCTTTCATTTATAAGTCCATCAAACTTTGTGTTTAGTCTAGTGTTGCGTGGTTTACAAATTGTGAGTACTCTCAAGTGCCCAAGCAGGTTCTTCGGTTTTTATAGTAATGTTGTCTGGTAGCAGGTCTCCTCCTTCAATATATGTGCAAAAAGATAATGTGTGGAATGGTACAATGGTAACTGAACATTTTCATTCTGAGGAATGTAAATTTTATTTCCACTAAACACTCTGGTTGCCTTAAAATCTATTTTAAGAACATAATTGTTCAAAAGCTCCCACTAACGTCATATACGATGTCTAATTGTCTATGTATATTGTATTTTTGTTCTTAATAATTTTGATACAAAAGTGTACTCTAATTATACGATTAAATTTTGTTGGCCAATTCACGAAGTGTTCTATTATGGCATTTTGAACTATTTCAATGTAAATTTTGTCGCTTTCAAACAAAAATATTAGTGTATTATGACAATATGACACAATAAAATACTTTGTAAATATGCCATATACATATTTTTTTCGAATAGCTGTATTGAAGACAGGTCAGGGAATATTCTATATTTATATAATCTTTTAAGTATATGATAACTAGCACTAGAAAACAAAATCCATCTTAGTGATAAATATATATATAATTCATTTCAATTAAATTTTCGAAATATTTTACTCAAAACTGAACTGCTTATAGTAAAACACGTATAACCATTTCGCAGAAAATTAAAGTTCGCATAACTGATTGAATTTCATGCTTTCAAACGAAACGAATGAAAATTTCAGTTTCTGACAATAACAATACAACAATATTTTATGCTCATAAGCACATAAACAAATACGACTGAGCTTGTGAATTCAACAAATGTTTTTAGAATATAAATTGCTAAATTAATAAAGTACATGAATTAATTAAAATAACGTGTGCTTCAAGTGTACGTTAAAACCAAGCACACGTTATATTTTTTGTATACAGGGGTTCTAATCGTATTAAGTTACTAAATTTTCTGTTTCACAACTCAAAAAAAAAATTGGTCACGTTATACATCTAACGTTGTTAGTTTTTATAACGGAAAAAATAATAAAAAAAAATAAGGAAAAGTAAGGCAAGTGTATAGTGTAGTGATTCTTTTTAAGTACTTTAGACCTTTTGACCAAGTAATATTTGCTTTGTTTTTTCTCTTACATACATACATAGTCGTACATGCCTCTGTACTTACAGTGCAAGAGTATCAAGCAACAAAAAGTGTTGTCGGTTTTTAGGCCATCGATCAGTTGTAATTGTGGTAGCAATACTTACTTGCGTTTATTGGGAATTTAGACCAACCATTTTCTTGTTGCTTTCTCATAGCCTTTCTAAAGTAAAACTAATGCTGATTTATCTAATAGTCATTCATGTTAACAAAACGTTTCTTTTTTTATGCTACTGAAGGTAGAATTAGATGAAGGTTTATATTTGAACCAAATTTTTTTAGGTTGTACTGTTGCTCCAGTTATAAAAAAAATAGAGTTTCTTAATAATACGAGTACTTTGTGCAATTGCCTTTTCTTTGCTGGAAAAAAGGCGCATTAACTTCCTAATGAGCAAGCAATTTTATTTCATCTCTGTAAGAGGTAAACAAAGTTTGTTTAAGTTTCTAAGCCTTCTACGCTTATTTTTCTTTTGTGATTTTCAAAAATATTATTATTTGAAAGTCTGTGCATAAGATAAGAGTTTTGTGACTATTAAAAATGTGTGGTTGAATGATGAACTGATGATTTGTTACAGCAACAATGAAATGCATATAGACAAAGCTGAATCACCAGCAAATAAATTTCAAGTAATCTGTTTGATATTGTTATTTTCTCATAAGAATGAAAATAGCATTTAAGAATTTTGTACTCATATTTAGATTTTAAACAAAAAATGCGCGAATATTTTAAGAAACTTTCTCAATCATATTGCCACTAAAAATTTATTTATATTTAAAAAGTAACTGGAAAATAAATTCGTGTTTGTTTTACTTGACTGATTATAATTATTTTTGGCTTATTTCGATACCACCTCCTCCTCATCTGCAGCGATTTAATTAGTACTGCTCTATAAACATCAAAACATGTTCATATTTGCAACAATTGTAACAAATATTACAATGAACGAATGAATTCTGTTAATGTGATGGCAAAAAATGCAACAAAATAAGTCTTTGCATCACTGCCATTGCAAGCAACATTGAATAAATTTTTTTGCTCATTTGCTAAAACGTTTGCACTTTAGCAATAACAGAAATCTTTTACAAATGCAGTTATAATTCATTTTGAATCGCAATAAATATTAGATTTACTTAATAACAACTGTACAAGTAATATTTTTTATTAGAGTTTTGATTTATTTTTGAAAAGTGAAATTGTTTTGCAATGTTTTCCCTTTTTTTACTACTTGTAACAATAATTTACACATGCAGAGAAAACAATCGATTCGCGCGAATCACATGATACAAGACAGAAACAAACATTTTTATATCATACGATATCGAGCCATTACCGCCAAAAGAGCTTAACCGACATATTTTTTGAACCTAGTTTTTTTACTATCGCAAATAATCGGTTTTGGTCAAAAAACTAAGTTCGAATATTATGTCGCTTAAGATTTTTTTTGGTGGTTTTGGCACGATATGATATTGCTATCCACATTTTCATAAATAGCATATATGTACTCCAATTTAATATTAGCCCAGTTCACAATCTTATGAAAATGGTCTTGCATCGCAGCATGTGCAAAATGGTATACCATGGTATAGTATACTGATACTCACCACTAAGAATTGTTGACAGTGGCGGATTTATGTTTGATGTCGTCCTTGGGCCGTGATATATGCCGCCCTTTTGACTCTATGTAAAAAGGGTTTTTAAAATTAAATACGCAATTTATAAATATTTAAAGTACACTGTGCAACAGTAAAAAATCCGCATGGTCCTGACAGTATAGGCTCCTTAGTACTACCGAAGGGAAGTAAACACCTATACACAGTTTGGCGATTTTGGTGACAAATTAATTTTTATGAATCTCCAAAGATTCCAAAAAACAGTACACCCTTAAAAAATGATGTTATCATATAATAGCGCTTTACTATATATAGAAATAATGCAGCCAAGAGCCCACTAAATAGATCTCATTAACATTTACTCCGACAAAATTATTTCTTCATTCACTTTTTTTTGCAAAAGTAATATTTTCATTTCTTTTAGAATAGCTAACAGAGACTTCCAATTTTTTGCTAACAATATTTGGCAATATAATGTGAATGTGTCTAGGCACCCTAATAGGTCATACAAACCACTTTTTAACACAAAAATTTTCGTTTTTTTTTTAATTTTTTAAGCAAATTTTTTTTTTTGAAAATCGACTCTTTTTGAGAAAAAAAAGTTTAGCCTTGTATAAAACGAAAATTTAACATCCGAATTTATTTAAAGGAGCAGTCAGTCAAACTGACAACTGTTTGAACATGTCAAATGCTGAAACTCTCCGTTGACTATAGATTTTCATTTTATGCGTTCGCCTTGACTGCGACTGTTTGCATTTTCAGAAGCAGAATCAAAAGCAATTACACAATTTAGAAGTTATTAAACGCTGCTTCTGAATACCTCCTAACTAGAGTACGCTCTGGTTTCGTAAATAAACATGTAAAATACACTTACCCGAACTGTCGTTAAATTAAGATTTAAATGCACAATCTACTCAAGCACTTTAGAATACTAAAATATATATATATGAGTGTCTTTTTCCAGTTCTAAGAAAATTAATTAATTAATTTGTGGCGGCTCTGCAGTCGTACAATTTTTTAAACGCAGGGGTTTACTTGTTTTTATTGCAAAAAAAAAAACGAAAAACACAGCTGTTTTAGCATTGAGAACATTTGCAATTTTCAATATGCAATGGTTTTTGGTTATGCATATTTATTCAAGTGATGCAAATCTCAGTTGCATGTACTTTGTTGTTGTGGTCTTGCAGAATATAGCACGTATGCTACATTTGCAACATCTGCAGGACTTGCAAGGGCAGTATGCAACTAAGAGTGATTTCAGCTAATATAAATCTAAAAAACTTTACAATGCACCGATAAATTAACGGGCCAGGTAAATTTTTCATTGATATATGTATAAAGCAAAAGTAATTCACAAAAATGATCAATTTAGAACTATTTAAAATGTTAATTTTTGGGGTTCTTAAAATTTTGCCGTCCCTTAAACCATTCAGCCCTAGGGCCAAGCTTCACGGGCCTATACGTAAATCCAGCACTGATTGTTAACTGATGAATATCAATATACTACAGCATTTTGACATGCTACGAATTTGTGAATTGACCAAAAGTCCTGCTAAACAAAAAAGTCAAACAATTTTTTCGCTACCTATAGTCAACACGTTTTGCTCAGTCTGAACAGCTGGTCAAATAGAGCTATTTCTTTTATATGCTTTGTTAGGTGGCAGCAACAAATATTCGTTAAGTTTTACATTACAAATGCGATGAAGTAACGAAATAAAGATATACAATTACATTATATACATCAAGTCGTTTCTAAAAAGTAGCTGTTGGGGCCAACAGTTGCCAGCAGTTTCACAACTGTTTACGTCTTATGAATGCGCCCATTGTTAAACACTCTTATGTGCAATGTGATGAAAAACATTTTTGTTGAACATTTTAACCCTCTACCTATTTTACGTACCGGCCTTTTTTATCGCTTTCGAAATTCCACAGAAAGAGAAATTATTAATTATACATATTTGCATTATACATATGAAATTGCATATATACATATCGCCACCTTAATATAGAAAAGCCCTAACTCATTATATTTTTTGAAATCGGAATTTTAGAATTTTTCAACATATTTGATGTTTTTCTGTCGCAATATATGAAAAACTCGATTTCAAAATAAAATAAGCAGTTAGGGCCTTTCTTTATTAAGGCAGCGATATTCATATTATGTGTTTTTTTTAATTTTTTATGACGTGTGAATAATTTTCCCACGAATCGTTATAAAATTATATTAAAATTTATGTATATCTGGAATACAGGTGATTGTGTAGTCCGTTGGCTATAGATACGAGTACTAGTCGTTTTTATTGACTAACAGCTTATAAAAGTTAAAATATATTATTGATTATTAATTACTTTTTAATACATTAGAAGTACATTTCTGATTTCTTCAGATTTAATACTTTGCTCTTTGGGGAAAAATTTCCCAGATTTCCTGTTTACAAGGTTAAGTTTTTTTTAAATCTTATTAAATAAAAGTAATCTTTTGTGTTATTTATTCATATGTATCTATACATATACATACATATATACAAACATATTTCTTTATTTTTTTATATCGTTAAAGTTTCATTATTATTACTGTTAGTTATTATTATTGTTTTCATCTCATACTTTGCATACCTTTACAGAATATAAAATCATAATGTTAAAAGTTAATATACGATTACTGGTACATTTTAGATTTCAAGCCAGTATCTGTCAGAACTTATGATGAAAAACACAAAAACAAAAAAAGATAGATATGCATACATAACCAGTTTTATATCAACTTCAGACAACAATAGATTCCCTTTTTAATGCTTTTTTAAAAACAAACCACAAGGAACAATGAATCATAAAATAAAAAACCAAAAACAATTACAAAAAAAGGTAAACAGTGGCTCACAAGGCCCAATGAATGTTGAATATTGTGGATAGATAATAGCACGCACGATCGGTTCACTAACCTTAAAAAAAAATTAAATTGTTTTACCAGCTTGTGAATATTTTATAAAAATTCCAGCTCTAGAATTCATAGAACGCATAGTAGTAAATTATTTAAAAAAATTTTTTTTATCAATGAAAATTAAACGAAAGACCAACCATGACGCATTAGATATGCATTTAATACTCTTATATACGCCCCTTAAGCGTTAAAGAATTAAGAAAAAATTTCGAGGTCTTATAAACTGGTTAGTATCTAATTCTGATGAAATTGGTAATTAAATCTGAGAAATGCTAGTCGAATATGTGAAATAGTGAAGCTGCAGCGAATAATCAATATGAGAACAGAATTATTGATATTTAATAATCATCTATCGTACGTATTTTCATTATGTTCTTACATGATTTCTTAAAGATTTCTTTTAATATTTGTTAAACTCGTACATAAGTGTGTTTATAAAACCATCCAAAGAAAATTTATCTAATTTTTTCACATCGAATTTGACCTAGAAAAATAAAATAGGAAACACATGCTGAATAATATTGTATGTTGTTTAAAAAAAAGTTTCTTAACCTGCTATGGTTGTGGAGTTAAGCTTAAAGCTTAAATTAGGCGTGCCATACCAAATTGAATTTTGGTTTCAGTTATGGCTACAGCATTATGGTATGGCACGTCTGATTGAAACTTTATGCTATTATTGGTGTTTTTTAAGATTCTTGTTTCTGATTTGTGGTTGAAGTCTACTGATGAGTTGCCTAAGCAGCAACGAAATGCATAAACTTGTGCTTAACCAACAACAAACAAACTTTTTTTATTATGAAAAAGTTTAAGTTTGAAGTAAGTGAAAATAATAAATAAACTCTCCCTTATGTGGAGTGAAAACAAGGTGATGAAAAATGGTAATGCAATAAATTTGAATTGATTTTGTTTGGATTTGTATGGATTGGGTGGTAATTGTATGTGTTGGCCTAGATGTACAACATATTGCTCCTAAAAATATGCTGCCATGCATGGCTTTTTTTTAAAACAATTTTGATTTATTTAAGACCGAGTCACATAGAACCCGTCGCGTTTTTCAACTGACATTAACGCAGAGAAAGTTGACACAATGAGTACTTTGTTTATGAAAGCTTCAATAGGTTTGTTCTCCATTTAATTTATTAAGCTTAATATTTTTTTTTTCATTAATTTCTTTCATTTCATTTTTGCTCCCTCGAAAAACACAAAAAATAAACGAAAACATACCAAAAGAAAAAAAAAACAAATAATAGCTGTCAAACAATTCAACTTGCGTTAAAATTTTGCCAACTTTTGTACTTCCCGGTTATGGAGACGCCTTGCATGAGACATATGCAGTTCCTGTTTTTTAATTGACCTGTCAGTTGAAAATAGTGACGTATAACGTATGATGGATTATATGTGATACGGACTTTACCCATATTTTTTTTAATTTATAGTAAAGTTACTGCAAAAATTGTTCTATGACAATCTTTTTAAATCAAGCAATAATTTCATAATAGGGCTATAAAGTTCAGTATTTTCAATTCTTATTAGGGTGTTCCAATAAGGCCCTTAATTTTAATGACCCTCGTTCTTAACAGTTATCACTAACACAGCAACTTAGTGTTCGTTCGATTGGAAATAGCTAGTGTCTCTTTCCAGGATTGGTTGAGAAAAAAGTGGTTAAATTTAATCATTTAATTTCCCTGTTACAGGCCGCAATACAATTTAATGTAAGAAAATTGCAAACAAAATATCTCCACGTTGATGAAAAAAAAAAATTATTTATTTATTTTCATTTACCAAGAAATAAATATTCCTGCAATTCGTCCTAGTAGATGCAACCTTACGTCAACATGAATGAAAATAGTATGTCTTTACACATTCAATAATGACTTCATAAGAAGAAATATTTTTTATGGATTTATTTCTTACTCACTGCTCACTGCGTTCTTTTGATTCAACTTTTCCATTACAAATCGTTACATATCGATATTAAAAACATTAATACTATAATAACGGTACAACTTGGGAAAAACCAACTCATGTTGTTAACGCTATTTTTCTCTTCCTGGTGTTAATGGCGGCATTGGTACTAAAACATACGAGTGAGGTAGGCGTAAACCTAAACCAGAACTTAAGGTTATAATATGTTCATTGAGGAAAACTCTACAGTGCAGATGAGCACAATTCAGGTTTTGTTCGCTGGTTATGCCTGGTCGATTTTCTTATTACTATTTCTTTAAAAAAAAAATACATGTACACAAACTTAGTTATCATGTCGTTATATACAAATATGTACATATGTAATCGCTACAATAAGAGTGTTATAAGAATTGTATAAATACAAATTCATTTCTAAATTAGGAGGTGTGTCTACTTTTGACACTCAATGGACAATTGATTATTTATTATCAATTCTTTTTTTTAACTTATTGTACTTGTTTTTATTACCCTAAATGATTTACAAACATTCTGTTGAAAATATAAAATAAATATTAAATTAGTTTTACAAAAATTATTATTATTAGAATTTCATATAATACTTAAAATTGTTGAGTTCAAAGTGAAAGATATCAAAATCACAAGAATTGTAAACAAATCATTAAGTTGACATTATACGACAGACGTAAGTTAGTTCAAATATTTACGTAAGTACGTACATAAATATATATACAATTTCTAGTTTATCATTTAACATTACATTTTAAGTTAAAAGTAAATTTTGTAAACATTTAGGGATAATTTACACTGAGAGAACATTTTTTAAGCTTGTGTCATTCCTAAAAATGAATTGAAACCAAACCCTCATATACATTTTTCTCTTATTATTTTCGCCAATTTCAATTAAAATCTTTATCACCATATATAACGTTTGAACCAATTTTTTACATTTATCAAGATTTCGTATCTAAGACAAAACCCATGAAAGAACGTTTTCCTAAACTACAACCAAGCAACTGCAATATAGCTAGTTCACACACCTTTTCAATTGCAACGGTTAATTTTTTGACACATATTTGAAAAAAAAACCATAGCTAGTTGCATCACTAAGTTTGACTACATTTTAAGTATAAGACTTCGACAAAATCTAGTGACGAAGTAGATTTTATTTTGTAAAGAAAATTTACTAGATTTTGTCCGAAATCTAATAAGTACTAAATTTTTCTCAAATATAAACGCACTGTTAAACTAAAAAATTTAAATAATTTATCTTAGATACATTTTAAAGAGGCTTGCTTATACTTAAATAACCTGCACGAAATCTAGCAGACTGCAATTAAAGGCTTCAAAATATATACTGTTTACACCAAGTATTTTTAACATTTATCAAATTTTTTATTCAAAACAAAATTCATTGATTGCATATTTTCCATAACTACAAGCAAACAACTGCAACATAGCCAATGCACATACCGTTTTAAGTTAAGAATGCAACCATAATTGCATTTCTAAGCTCTAGATTTTGTTTTGTTCGAAAACTACTAGATTGTTCTCGAAATATCATAAGTAGTAGATTTTTCTCAGATGTAAACGCACTATAAGTCATTTCACAATTAATAGAAGATTCTAAACAGAACAGGTTACTGATATATTTTCTTGTTTAAAAGTTATTGGCCTCAACCAGCCAATATTATTCAAATGAGTTCTAAACATTTTTCAATTTAAAGTTATACCTTAAAAATAAAACTTTACTTATATCCGAACTCTAAAAAATTTAACTTGTTGCCGCACACATCTCTTCAGAAAACTACGATTGCCAATTTTTATATATAAATGTACCTGCGGGTAACCTTTAGATATTTTTTTTTCAATGTGCATGTGTGTATGTGTGAGTTTAGTTGAGGGTTAATTTTCAAAAACGATAATGAATTGTAAATAATATCCATTTGTATGCAAGTGCAAATAATTCTACAAACTACAAGTGCATACAAAAATAAATATAAAAGTGACATGAAAAATGAAAGAAAATGCTCGAAAATAAAATTGTGGAAACAAGACTTCAAATTAGAGATGAGCATCGCGTGAATCACGCAAAACAGCGACCAATTGGAAAATAAATTTATTTGCTCTTAGTGTTTCGTGAACGTGTCCTGAGTGATCACGACAAGAAATTTTTTACGCGTATATGTATATAAATTCGTAAAGTGATAGGATGATGGGTTCACACCCATCAATTTTAGTTGAGTAAGTCCTCGTCCAGACTTGGAATTTTTGTTGCAGCAATGTTTTAAAATTCTGCTTTGAAATTGCTTAAGTGTCCACATAACGAAATTCTAATTTTGCAATTATGCATTAAAAAATTTCTATTACACCACAAATTTCACTGATATATTGACAATTCTATTTATTTTATGTTATATTTTTTTATTTTTCACACAACTGAAGAAATAAAATAAATAAAAAACATCAAATACAACTAACAAATTGATATAAGCAAGTACGAATTGCAAATCAAAAGAGAATTGCCGAGCACATGAAACTGTGTGTCTTCTCACCCCTCTCCCCAATAAACTCAAGAATTGCTACAACAAAAATTGCAAATATGGACAGGGATTAACTTTTGGGTTTATAGAGGGGAGCGAGAGAGAGAGGAAGATAATGAAAAACATCTGAATTATTGAATTTTGTCTCCAGCGTGACCGTTTGACCGACTAAAGTGGCAAATTCCCACTTTTTCGACTGCCTTGCCACTTTTTGTCTCTTTTTTTTAGAGTGAATTATATAAAAATACATTAAACATAAAAAATTTTGTGTAGTTTTCTATTTTTTTTAATTTTGCCCCTTTTTTTTGATAAATCCACTTTTGGTGCCACTCTTTGAAAAATTTTATCGGTCACCCTGTTTGTCTCAACTTTGATATTAGTTGAACTTCTCATTTGCTTAGGGTAAGCCCCTTAATAATAAATTTCAAAGCATTTTTAATAAAAAATATTTTACTAAAGAAGTAAAATAATAATTTGGGTTTATTAGTGGGTTAACAAATATTAAACTTAATTGTAACAATTCCCGAAAAATTTCCATGTGTGAACCCAGTCTAGATGAGTGAAAAGTTGTTCACGATTCCAACTCTACCTTAAACGTTAACACCTTCTTTTCAAAACACTTTTAGAGTTCCTTCCTCTTTTGATCTACCAGTCGGTTGTTATTTTTATTTTATAACATAAACAAATATGAATTCATATTAAAATTTAATTTGGTTTCTAAAGGCTGAAGAGGACATTTGTCATCACTATGTAATGCATGCATACATACATACATATTTTTTGGCGTTAATTGTACATATGTATGTGTTTATGAATGTACATATGTATATGTGTTTATGTATATACAAAGAAATTAGGTAGTTAAAATATACGACAGAAATAACTGCACCGAGAAGCGTTTTGTCCCAGACTCTTGACCAACACTATAAAATAACTTAAACCTTTCTTATTCTAAATTGTCGTCCGCACATGGTTTAGTTCGCATCATCTGTTGCAATCACCAGACTAATAAGCGTTTGTCTTTTGGGAACAGCACACTAAATTGCACTTCAAGGGATTTAATTAAAAAAAAACAAATTCTCGGTTCGTATATCACTTCAGATTTATTCATTTGTTTTTGTGTGTGTATGTAGGTAGGTATGTTTTCTTTTGTTGAAATTCACCCATATATTGTTGTTGGGGAAAGTACATATATCTTTACTTATTTGACTTTCATGAAGGTGTATACGTTAACACGTAAATCATGTTTGTATTTGTCTAAAAATATTTAATTATTTCATATGTACTTTAATAAAATCTGAGAAACCGAAACCAGTTTTTTCTAAGTTTATGGTCAGACTGGACAAATGTTTTCAGAAATAATGCACATGCAGGGAATCTCGTTATAACGAATCTCGCTTTAACAAAAATCCGATATAACGAACGTCCAAATTTTGTCCATTAACAACCTTATTTAGCGATTAACCTTGATATATTAAAGAAAATCTACAGCAGCACCGTCAATGTAAAAAAACTGTGGTACCGTGAGTTTGTGTTTGGTATCTTATTTGAAAATAAATTACCCTCATTATTTTTATTGTATTGTGTCATGTCTACAATAATAATAATAATAATTAAAATAACATCTTTGCGATATAACGAGTTTTTCAGTATGTATAACGAATAGACCTGACATGATATCGCTCGTTATACCGGGATTTGCCTGTACTTGCGTTTTTATATTTTATTTATTTATCTGCTTCCCGCTCTTTTTTTTTGCACTGACCTTAGCGTGCTTTAATGAGATGCAAAAAAAGTTTTTGTATTAACGTGTATGGGTTAACAATTTTTGTGCAAAGGGTGCATGATAAACGAGTGAAAAGTTACTCACGATCCCATCTCTAATATTTACATATGAAAATGGCCTTCCAATAGGGGCATGCGGACTTTGAGAGTTGATAGGCTCTATATTGTTCAAGCTACATACTGTGTATGTAAACAACTTCTTTTGGCAAGAATTACATGATATGGACACCAGCGACATATGATTTCAACAGGACGCAGCTCATGCCCTATTGGATATTCTGTATGAGTGGTTTGAGGTCCTGGTCTACTCACATAGATGTGATGCGAAGTGACCACTTAAGGTACGGTCACACTTGGTGAACATTTGACTAAAACATCGTAACCACCAAATACTAATGGAAAACTTTTTTATTAAAATTCGTTTACATATATTAAGTTGAATAGTTTCATACAGATCTTATGCTTTTTAAGTTAAGTTGATTTATAGAGACTTTTTATAAAATAATAGGGTATAAAAGATAAATAACAAATTTGAAACATTTAAGACATGAAATTACAGTACCAAACTTAACTGAAAACGCATACATTTTTAAATAATAAATTTTTAAAATACATGACGCATTTGCTCCCGATGCTAACAGTTTCGTGAGTGTATAAAGGCAATATCATAGAATTCAATATTATTAGTTGCGTGTCTAAATTAAAAGGGTTTTCATTAGTATTAAGTGGTTACGATTCTTTGGTCAAATGTTTGCCCAGTGTGGCCGTACCTTTAGATGGTGCAATTTGACCACGTTAGACTTTTTCTTGAACAGTTTTCTTAAGTGAACATAATAACATAATTTAGAGCCATGGGAAATTGGCCTCTTGGGATGAACTCTAGCCAGCAAAGCCGCACGATGTTATATTCTATACATAAAGGCATAGATAAGTAAAAATTTCTTATGATAATCCACAAACTTACACATTACTTTCTTTAAGTTTAAAGTTAGGAATCATTCGTAAGTATGTGTGTGAAGAAATTTTTACGCTATTGGTCATGTTATGTTCAACCGTTCACGCTTATTTCTTATAATGTTTGCCTAGTGTGATCAAATTATACGCTAAGTACGACTTTTCTGACAGAAGTTCTATTTTTAAACATACATACATATCGTTAACTTAAAACGAAAAGGCCCCAACTCGTAATTTTTCGAAATCGATATCCTTACATATTTCAATAGACCATTACTAAACTAAATAAAAAAAATATTATAAAACTAATATAACACAAAATTTGTAAAGTTTTTTAAATAAAAATTGCGTTTAAAAAAATTTTGTATGAATATTGCATTTTTTTTATTTAGTTTTTTCCTTTTTAGCCTTTTCGTATTAACCTAACAATATACTTATACATATGTATACATATATAAGTACGTATATACAGTAATCTCCGCTTAGTTGATTTTAAAAAATGCAATGTTCTTGGTGCAATTAAACGGGTAAATCATTTATACAATACCATGTCAATTGATTTGATAACACAATTACATGCTTGTTGAACTAATTGAGCAAGTAAATCCACTAACCGGAGATCAATTAAGTGAAAACTACTGTAACTACTTACATATCTTTAGTTTTTTTATTGCTTTGAAAATAGTTTTTTTCGGTGTTAACGTTAATCAAAATATTATTATTTTTGTTGTTGTTGTTTCTATTTGCTGTTTAAAGCTCTGGAAAAGAATTTCTATTGTACGTTTTAGGAATTCTTTACATTATAAATTAACAAATCACACTACAAATATACTATGTACATATATAGATTTGTACATATACTTATGCACTCAACCACATACTTTCTGTAGTAGCTAAAAATATATAATAGAAACATATTTTTTGTCATACGATAAGATTTAAACTAAAGGTGCAAGTGATATTTTATATTTGTTATTGGTTTATCATTGACAATTAGCAAAAATATTTTTGTATTGATTTCTCGACATACATACATACATATTTTCTTAAACCGCAAACAACTTAAAATAATAACTACATAATATAAAATTAATTGAAAGCATAAACGATTTGATATTATAAAAAAGCCTCCTAAAAATTCGCTTAAACATTTTGAAGTGTAAAATATCAGTGATTTGTGGGTGAGTAATAATATTATTTCACACTTTATATATTTTAGCGACAAAATATTCCACAAAAATATTGTACTGAATTTGACAAATATGAATACGAATGCCAATGTCATGAAATAGATGAATCTTTCGAAATACTCCTACGAATTCGAATATCACTAAAACGTGCTTCATATTACAATTTCCCTTAGTGTGTTTTCCGCATCTGAAAAAAACACCGGATGGGTACAAATCTAACAAAGAATGTGTTTAAAACTAGCGGATACAAGCACAAAATGAAATAATAATTTTTGTTGTTAAATCAAATACATATGTATGTATGTGCTTGTGTACAGTGTTGTGCAAAATAGAACCAACGTAGACCACTTTCATAATTAAGGGCACAATTATTTCAGAATATATCGTTCATTTACTCAAAGAACGTCATAATTCAAAAAATTTAATTTTCGAGTTAATGATGCAGAAGTATTACTCATATGGTTCTTCATAATGTGTAAAACTTTCATACAAATATCTTGTTTACTCAACTCTTGAAAACTAAATAAAATGTTCAGTTTCCTTTAATTTGTGTGTAAATTGAAAGCTTTAAACTCGTTTTCAGGCAAACAAGTATATTTTTGAGCTATGAAGTTGTTTGAGTAAATGAACGATATGTATGTGTATGTACATCATATGCAACAAACACTGTGACCATATCTTGTGTTGATATGTCCTAAGCTGGATTTTCAAAAAAAAATTTCTCAAATACTCCAGGCTTCGATGTGAAGCAACACATGAACAATTTTTAAACGATTGGCGTGAGCTAAAAAATGTTATTCATTATGCAAAGTTTATAGAACTTCGGAGTGTTCGTGGCAATTTTTTCAGGAAACACTCGCGGGCCATTGTATGAAGAGGTTTTCAATAGTATTCAAGAAAACTGCGTGTAGTGGTAAAGTTTAGAATTTAAATTATGTATATTATTTTTCCTGACTTTTTTCCCTTCCTCAAATCATGTTTTGAATTATTTCCGCTTTGAAACACCCATAAAAGTGTAATAATCAAAATTATGAATAATTTTTGTTTTAAGGATTTTTATTAAAAACATTTTTAGAATGGTTTAATCTCATATGTACGTCGAAAAGCAAGCCCTAACCATCACCTAAACGCTGGTTAAGCTTAAAACTCATTATGGAATTTGGTGGTAAAAACTGTGTGTTAGATTAGCGCCGGATTGTAAAATTTATGAACAATGTATTATTGTTGATAAATTGATTAAAAACTAAGAAAAATATATAGCCACCTTTTTTGCTGTTGAAAGTATTATTTGCTTGAGTGATTTTATTTTTATTGTCGAAATAAAGAAATGATGCGTTTTGTGTTTTCGAAAACCTTAAACCATATTGAAATACAAAAACAGTGTGATTTACAAAACAGCACAAAGTCATATGTGTGATTTTAATACAGCATGTGATTTAAATCACGTGATTTCCAGAACAGAACTGTATATGAACTTTTTCCTGTACCTGGATTCAGTAAATGTTTGCGAACAGAAAATCGTAATATTTATCGACATATTTATTCGTTTGCGGTAACGATAATGTAACTCCATAATTTATTGTTTCACGATAGTTTCCAGGGGCCAGATTCCGCAATGATGAGTTTTGAAGTGTTCACCAATTTCAGTGTTCACATTTCACCGAACTTTTTCCAGTGAACATTTTTGACACAAGTGTTCACTATAAATGTATAAATAATTCATTCTCACCGTTGCAAACGCACAAATCAACAAATGAACACAAAAATTAGTGAACACTTTAAAACGCACCGTTGCGGAATTCAGCCCCAGATATGTGGTATCTTTGTACAGAAAATGTCAAAATAAGCGAAAAGCACAAGGAATAATAAAGAAAAACTAAATGAATTTGAGCTGGTGATTTTATTTCTTTTTTGCTTCAACTAACGAATATCGTTAAAATATGTTACTGAATAGCGAAGTCGAAAGATTTTCGTTATATTTATTATAGCGATACGATTATCGTAATGAAAGTTACGGAATCCAGGTACTGGTACCCAGAATTTTGTATGTATGTCATTTTCCAATTTATTGCTATTGTTTTACTTTTCATGATTTTTGAGAACATGTATTCGTTATTTTATTTTTCGGAAATACCTAATGCTAATTCCTTTTCTAGTAGATATGATTGTCAAATGACCAAAATATTTAAATTTTATATCTAGTTATTGGTCATATTGTTGCTTTCATTTAGCAGTTTTGCACAACACTGTACATTCTTAATGGTTAGTTACATTTTGCAATAGGTAGATTCCTTTGGTATTTTTGACGTTTAAATACGTGCACTTATTCTATGAGAATTTAAATTTTAAAACAAGTATTATTTATTATTTATTTTATAAATAATAAACACCATTCGTCTCACAGATACAATATGCATACATACATACATACATATTTACTACTTCTCCAAATACATATGTATGTACATACTTAGCACTGTTTCAAGTTAACATCCCTCTAGTCAGCCTAGAACCATATGTCTCTATGTCAACACTCTTTTTCTAGCGACAATTGCACTAGTTGAAATGTCGACAGATTGAGATACGTTAGAGACAACAGTTCTAGTATATTTCTGGTGACATTGTCAACGAACGCGTCAATAGTTTGTTTTTCTTTTTTATTATGTTATGCAATAATGTTAAAAAATTACATATTTATGTAGATATGTGTTTAAGTTTGATGCCCCAATCCTTATAAAATTTTAGTAGAGGGTCACTAAAATGTATTAGTGAATCTTTGGTTTAAATGTCTCCATATGGTCGTAAAGGAATAGTGCTAAGGTCTACTGGTAGATTTTGAGTGTTGTATGTCAATACGCGATTACATTGTATGGTTACACCTAGTCAGAAGTACTATTGACACTGTCACTAGTAAATCACTACTAATTTACTATTGACATCGAGCGAGGAAATATCGATATTGTAGACTGGAGCCCCTAAAATTTACTAGTGAATCTTTAGTGCCAATGTCTCCATGTGGTCCCGAAAGAACTACTTACTCAGCAGAGCAGTGGTCGATTTTCAATAACAAGCTAATGTTGAATGTCAATAGATGATTCCACTGGCAGGGGTACACCTGGTCAGTAGTACTACTGACAATGTCACTAGTAAATCGTTACGATTTCACTATTCGCATTTTCTGCAGGGATGACATAATATAGATACAGCCATAATAATTTATATTCATATGAGTATACATACATATACATACATATATATGTACATATCGTTGCCTTTATATAGAAAGGCCCTAACTCATTATTTTTTTAAATCGAATTTTTTGTTTAATTTAATAGAAGAACAATCTAAAGTATTAAAAAATCAAAAACTGAATTTAAAAAAAAATAATGAGTTAAGACCTTTCTGTATTAAGGTATGTACATAAATAAACAAATAGTTATGTAGGTACAAAGTTTTTAAGTGTGGGAGTATTTTTCGGTTTCTTTTTTTCTTAATTTTGTAATTTGAAACCATAACCAACGTCCATGTTTTCGTATCTGTCTACAGTTAAAATATTTTGGTTTAAAATTTCGATTTTCGTCTGCTTTGCTTTATTATTTTGCAATTAAATGTACATAAATATTTAAGTCATTTTCAGCATGTACATTTAAGTTGTATGCGCTTATCTAACTTACCAATTGATAAATAAAGAAATAATGTTAATAATATCCATTGTACAAGTTGACCAGCTGGATAAAATTTGATCGTCCAGGGAATATATCTTTTGGTGTTGGTGTAACTGCTGCAGGCAGCTTTATCATAATATTTGTTGATATTCATAATATTAGAATTTGTTCTTGTAGCTGGTTTTAATAAAGTCGCATTTAATTTTTTATTATGCCGGCAATATTTTGTTATTTTTGCATTTTCTAATGCTCTTGTTCTTGTTGTTAGTTCTTTTGTTCCTGTTGTTGCAGTTGCAGTTGCTGTTGCTGTTGCTTTTGATCTTTGTTGTTGCACATTTGCTGACGCATACTTTGGCTTCGACATTATTATTGTTTTTGTAGCTGATGTTGTACGAATTGTTTTAAAAATTTGTTCAGTTCTACGTTTTCCTATTGTTTTCTCTGATTGTTGTTCATTATCATTTTGCTGTTGCTGTGTTTTAATTGTTTTTGTTCGGTTTTATGTTGCATTGCATCCAAAGGCGGCGATGAATTTGTTAATAATGAAGTTAATAAATATAATAACGTTTGCATTTTTTGCTTTTAACATTCGTTTATTTCTTTTGTTTTCATCAATCACGGCATGTATGTTTAACGATTTTCTTTTATTTTTTGTATTTGTTGCTTATAATCGTACCACTTTTAAGTTTTTTTATAATTTTTATTTTCTTATTGGTTTTACAGACAAACAGCTAATGGAAATGTACGTAATTTTTTTGTGGAAAGCGATTTTGTTTTCTAAGAAATTGAGGTTAATTTTTGTAATAATTACTAATTCTTTATATTTTTTTTTTGCTAATTTATACTTTCCAATACAACATTTGCTAGTTTGAAAGTACATACATACTTTTATTTCTTTCTCCTCGCGGCAATAAAATAAATTTACACTTTCTCATTTAGAACTGGTTACTTGGGTTATGAAAAAGTAACACCTTTGAAGGAATGAAAACTATGTATATATATGAACTTATTTATATAATTTGTTTAAGCTTCCGAGTTCGTGATAAGCTGTATTTTCTCTTACATTATGATATTATAAGTTGTTTTAAGGCCGGTGCCTGAAGCTTGATTAACGCCACCAAATTATCCAGAAAATACTTTGAAAATTAGTCATCAATTCGCGCAACTTATAAACACAAAATAGTGTGGAGCGATTAGGCTAATTTTTAGCTTAACGAATTTGTTATTAAACAAAATTACCGCAGACACCACATACTCCATTACATCCAGCAAAATGCACTCTGAAAGATTAAGCCGGAACTCACGTTACGGCCAACGTAAGACGTTACTGCACTATGATCAATGGTTTTTGTTTGAAAACATGGATTGCATTGATCTGGATGAAATGTGGTTTTAACAACAAAATTTGGCGTTAAGTTGATTTGGAGAACTCAACATAACCTTTGAATTCGCCTCCAAGGTCACGCGATTTTACACCTTTGAATTATTATTTAGGGGGACACGTGAAGGCACTGGCTGCAGCAATTCACGACTTGAAGGCCAATAGAGTTTTTGTAATTCTCGAATTAGGGACAATAATGCTCGAAGAAGTGGCCCAAAATTGGACGGCCAGAATGTCCGAAATTATTTTCAAATGTTAATGACACATTTTTTGCCTTAAAATATAATTTTGTTGTAATTTTTTACAAATTAAACTTCTATCGGGCTTAGAAAAACACACTCGAAAATGGCAACGAAAAAGTTGACCATGCAAGTTGTGAATGATGTGTGAAGGTGAAGAAAAGACCTTACATTTTTTAATTTCATACGAGAAATAAATCTTTAAAAACTGTTTAAATAAGAATATGTTATGTTTTAATGCCACAGTTTTTAAGAAAGAAATTTGAAATTTGGGGGAATAATTCATAATAATAAACAGAAAAAAAATGAAATTAAGATATTTTTAAATTAATGATTTAATTAGACTTAAGTTCGTATCGCTCTATAAGCCAAATTACGTGTGATAATTATTAATGAACAAAAACCCTAGCAGAACGGAACAACTAGCTATTTTCGAAGGTCGCTGCATCTTCCTAATCAGCGTTCTTTGTGTTTGGTCTAAATGGAATATGTGAAGTGTTTTAATTCATGGTATCACAATTTGCTAAAAGCTTTTTTTTGTAACGAAAGCTCAATTTTACTATCTTCAAATTTACATTAGTCTTGTCATTGTCGTAATTCTTTACGACAATGATTCTTTGCACAAAACATTTTTTAGTTTCATGATTTTTTTTTGCATTAAAATTTTTTTTCGAAATTTTAAAATTAGTTGAACTTGAGGTTTGCATATTTATTATAAAATACATGCATTTATAAAAAAAGTTGGCGAATCAAAATAAATCAATTGCCCTTATAACAAAAAAAAAAAAAAAAAGAATTCATTCCTTTCATGCTCTTGGTTTTGATATTAATGCCATACATTTTGTTGTTGGCACAAAGTGAGAAAGAAAAATCTTTTTGTTACCACTTTTATTCTTCATTTTCTTATTACCAATTAAATTATATTAACTTTCTTTCATGCATTTATTTGTATGTATTTGAATTTTTTTAAAATTATTAATAATTTATATCCATATATGTATACGTATGTACATATGCATGTATGTAAAAAATTCAGTAGCTCGGCTGGCATTTAATTCTTTAACACTTTCTGATTAATGTATCATTTGTACTTTTTAATATTATTATCATTATTTATGTAATTGTTTAAGCTCAATTTTCACTTAACCAACAAAAATATACTTATTCACAAGCCTTAATATATTTTTTTTTTATATTCATTTTACGTACATAAAAAGGCAATAACAAAATTAAACTTAAACTTTTTGTTTGAAATATTTTTTCTTTTCATAAAAATTTCTTGTCTCCCTTACACTTGCACTCCACGTATTTAGCCATCTCAAAGGGGCTTTTACAACGTCGCGCTTAAGTCCCGGCTGGCAATTTTAAAAAATTCAACAACAATTACGCTCGAGAACAGATTGTAAACTGAATTTGGCTAACAAACTCATTCTGTCTGTTAGTCACTAATACAACAATGCGCGCCTTTACACTATTCCATACACCAACAACAAAACACATGTTAATGTTTGCGCTAACACTTTAGTTAAATGACCATGTACATACTTATGTACGTCCGTGCTTATGTAGATGTTAATATAAAGTGGGTTTGCTGCTGCTATTGGTATTAGTTTTAATACGAGTAGTAAGTAGTAGATGTTGAGTGGTAGAGTTTTCGCTCAGAGAACGAGAAAACTAGATATACAATAACATTTTAAAGAGTTTCACAGCTCACTAGTTGGTATAGCACAACTATAGTTATTATACTTTCTGTCCAGGTAAACTCGATGAGGGAGAGAATACAGTAATCATAAGCAGGTGTTAAATACATACATACATGCATTCATACACACATATAACGGGGACAGTTATCTTATTTTGGTTGTGGAAATTGATAAAAATAATTAGGAAAAACTTTACTATAATAAATATGAAACTGTCATACAAAAATATGGCCCACGTGGTTGTTGACTTCAATAACGATCAGTATGACCGTTTTTAACATTTTCGCAGTTGAGTTTAAAATTTTTAGTACTGCTCTAATCATAAATATGTACGTATAACAAAAAGAAGGTAAGAGTAAAATTAAATTAAACCAACTACACCTTATTTAGAAAGGCGAAATGTGCTTTAGACGTAAAGAAGAAATTTCGTATTTAAAATAAAATTTTGAAATTATTTTAGGCAATAACATTTACTCACAGTAGAGGCGGAAATTATGAAGGATTTTAATTGTCTTCTGTTAAGTGCCATCTAATAGATGCTA
Organism: Tachina fera; assembly: GCA_905220375.1. Classification (NCBI taxonomy): domain Eukaryota; kingdom Metazoa; phylum Arthropoda; class Insecta; order Diptera; family Tachinidae; genus Tachina; species Tachina fera. The sequence goes on from LR999963.1 coordinate 188,624,599, forward strand.
TAGTTTGTACTTACTTTTATTCATAGAAAAATTTTTCCGCTGGAACTAACAACCTTATGATCAAAGCGATTCGGATTCGCCTTGCTTGAGGATAAGTAATTTTTTGACCGCTTCTACTTAAATTTTTTTAGCACTTATAATTTCTTATATTTTGAAGCTTTGCTTTTATTATTTTTAATCGCCACTCTGCCACAATCGTATTGTCGGAAAAGTTGCCATACATAATAATAGCTTTAATAACAGTTGCGTTGCCAGTTGGCAAGGTATCTGAAGTTCAGTTGCCATCCATTATACATACAGCCTCTATTTTCGACAAAGAGTAGACAAGTGACAATTTTTACTGTCGTCTTGATGTAACGTCGACGACGCCATTCACAATAAGGGGGAGTATTTTACGTCTCTATAACATAAAAAATCGTAAAATTAAACAAAGTGTGAATTTTCTTAGAGTGTTACTAACACTCAGGCGTGATTTCTGGAACGAATTGATAATTGTGCAAATTTTTCGCTAATTAGCAGTCTAATTTCTGTTTGCTATTTATGGAGCACTATCAGCTTTTCTATTTGAAATTTCTATATGTTTGTATGTAAAGAAATTTATAATTAAATTTATCAGTATGTCAAGGTTGTACAATTTCTAACCATTCTTCAATAAGGAAAAACTGAAAAGTATTTTAATTAAAGCGCATAAAAAAAGAAGGAAAAAAAATACTCACGATTGTTCTGCTTGATATGTGTTTGGTTAGCTTCCAACCCGTTAGAAGTGCTCATCTCTAATTTAAACTGTTATATTCCGACAACACGGGTAGTTTTTTTTTAAATTTGCATACCAATTACAGATGATCGAAACTTTAATTTTTAATAATGTTGCTCCTTGTGAATGTGATTTCTAATTCGCTGTTCTTTTAAACTGTGACTGTGATCACAGTTTAGCAGTATTTTGTTTGTAGCAGTTCTGTTATTTTGAGAAAATCTAATAAGAATCTAATAACACATTTCAGCTCTTCTGCTTTAAAAGTATTTATTAGTACTGGTGTCTTGATAAATACTGATAAGAAGAGCGACAACAACAAACAATTAACCCCGTCCAAATATTGAGAATTGTCGTATAAGTCGCAGAGAGACAATAGGTTTGTTCATTTACTGACAATTATTACGAATTTGTAACAATTGTTACTGGAAAGTGTTCATTAACTCAAAAAGTTTGCAAGGAGAGAGCGTCAAAAGAGAAACAAAATTGAGAGATTTATTAGTGTTTTGCTTACATTTAAACGCTTACGAAAAGCGTATTTTTATATGCAAATGCTGGCTGAAAATATATATATTTTCAAAACCTGTTCTTTGATAAATTCAGTCACAGTTGTGATTAATGATTTTTAATCGCTGTGAAAAAGTAACAGGTTTCTAAATATCGCTCAACTCTAATAAGAATGCTTGCGAAAAATTATATGAGCCGTTTTATTTATAAATAATTCTAATGGGAAATGATAAGAGAGGGAGCGGCTGATAATAAATAAATGAAAAAGAACTTCCGCTAACACTACCGCTTATCATGCCTGCTTTATTTAACCACTATAAATATGTAACTGTTATGAGAATGCCTTCATAACTATCGGACTGCAACGATTACAAAGAGCTTTAGCACAACAATATGCTTAATGAGACTTTAAAGAAAACTTACTTACTTTTATTTGTTTTACATTTACAAAGCATGGTTACTGCTGAAAACAATAATGAGCAAACTGAAATATTCGATAACGATTTCGACGGCACAGAAAATCCTGAAGAGACCGGATCATATTTGGAAGGTGATATCAATGGCGAGGCCGAGGAGCTACGTAACATTTTTCGTAACGGATTAGTTGCAGCTTCTTACAAATGGCCCCATGCTACAGTGCCATACAAAATTGAAGGATCCTTTAGCACAAACGAACTTAGGATTATCTCTCATGCATTTAGCGAGTATCACACCAGGACTTGCATATGTTTCCGCAAACACACCAACGAAAAAGATTACATTGCCATCACCAATAAGCCCACAGGTTGTTGGTCTAGTGTAGGGCGCATGGGCGGTCGCCAAGAAGTTAATCTACAGTCTCGCAAATGCTTTTCCAAGTTTGGCATCACCATTCATGAGCTAATGCATGCTCTAGGTTTTTACCATGAACAAAATCGTTTCGAGCGTGATGCTTACGTCAAGGTGATAAGAGAAAATGTAAAACCTGATATGCTGGTGAATTTCAAAAAATTAACCTATTCCACTGCTACGGCTTATGGAGTGGGCTACGACTACGCCAGTGTTATGCACTACAGTGGCACAAGTTTTTCCAAGAATGGTAAACCTACTTTGCAGGCCTTGCAAGCAACACCAGAAGCTGCAAAAATGGGCCAACGTAAAGGATTCTCACAAGGAGATATATTCAAAATCAAGGCCATGTATCGCTGTCAATGAGGAGTATTATTTAATTTTTTTTCCCCAATTATTATATCCGACTTGGAGAAAGTTTAGAAAATCCTTTAACCACGACGTCTGGTAGTCTACTAAATAATTTGAAACGAAAAAAATACATACTTTCGAATTTGTATGTTCATTACATGTAAGTTCGAAAGCATTCCCTTTCGTTTCGTATTAAAACATAGTAGTAGTGATTAATTGCTAAATAAAAGTTATAAAATATCTTAGTTTTTTAATAGCAATAACAATTTTATTTAAAATAGTTCTATTTAATGTTGAAAATATTTGAATGTAAAATACATATAGATAATGATGTAAATAAATCTGATCTGTTCATAAACAATCTTTGGTTAAAATTTGCTGTTAAAACTATAAGCTATACTAACTGTGATTTTTTATTTATTTTTTGAATACACAAACATACATAAATATTTTTAATTTTTATTTAAAATTTAACGCAAATTAAATTCTAGTTTGAAAATAATTTAAAATTATTATAAAGGTATTAAAAGTGTTTTATAAAATATTTTGCAGACTTGATAATTTATGTGATACAAAAATGTAAACATACATACATATGTACGTACATATGTATGTGTGCATATTTGTGTATATTATCCCCCATATTCATAAAATTTAAAACGAATTTGAAATGTTTTTTATTGCAAAATTTTCATACAAAATTTTCTTAAAACGGATTTCAAATTCATTTTATGGGGCTATGTATTTTCTTAAAATCAATCTTTTTATCCTTTCTTATTCAAAAACATGTTGTACATACATATGGCACTTGTTTGGTTCGAACATAGAATTCGTTCAATTTAACCCAGCAAAAAATAAAATGAGTACTTCTTTAGAAAGCACTTCTTAATTACTTCTAAAATAGGTTATGCATTTTATTCTAGTTTAAAGAAGTTATTTTTGATCACATGTTTAAAGTAATGATAAATCACCTATTTTACTATTATTATCCTCTAAAAAACCCAATAAAAAAGTGACGAAAAAAGTAAAAAAGCACCACAACTATTGATCCGAACCATTTCAAACTCCAGCAAGCCTGTAAGCTTATAAAATTGGCTGATTGATTTAAATCCTTGTATTAGTAGTTGTGGTGCCTTTTCTACTTTTTTTCATCACTTTTTTTTGCTGGGAAGCAGTCATGGAAAATAAATCAGAAAAAATAAATCGTTAGCTAAAATGCAAAAAGGGGTAATTAACAAAAATATAATTTTACAGGAGATGCAAAAAACGAAAAAAATGCTTAACAACCTTGTAGGTAAGTCCCTTTGTTTTCTGTTAATAATAGGTCTGTCTGCGTACACATATTTTGCATAATTTTGTGCTAAATGTTACAAAATCTTGCAAAATGTTATCTACATACTCCAAATCTCTTGCAGCGAGAGAGCCAAAAAGAGAATTTTTTGACAGTTGGAAATTAGAGAACTTGCAAAATTTTGTTGGAGAAATTTCCTCTAGTTTGAACAGCTGTTTTTATTACTTTTTGAATGAAATAATTTTGTGAAATGAAAATAAAAAAGGTAGAATTGTGTTGATTTTTAACGTTTAATAAATTATAAGGTCTGTCTGCGTACACATATTTTGCATAATTTTGTGCAAAATGTTACAAAATCTTGCAAAATGTTGTCTGCGTACTCCAAATCTCTTGCAGCGAGAGAGCCAAAAAGAGAATTTTTTTACAGTTTTAAGTTAGAGAACTTGCAAAATTCTGCTGGAGAAATTTCCGCTTGCAAGATTTTGCAACAGAACAGATGTTTTTATTACTTTTTGAATGAAATAATTTTTGTGATATAAAAATAAAAATTTAAATTTAACAATGGCAGAGGTAAATGATTAGAATTGTGTTGATTTTTAACGTTTATAATAAATTATAATAAACAAAACATTTTATTTCATGCTAGAAACAGTGCGACCGAGGCGTAACAGCAGAACCAATGATTTCAATAATGCTATATCTCTGGCTAAAATTTTATTCTTTTCTTTTCTTTTCGATCAGCTGTTTTCTTGCAAGATTTCACTGGATACTAGGTCTGTCTGCGTACACATATTTTGCATCATTTTGTGCAAAATGTTGCAAAATCTTACAAAATGTTGTCTGCGTACTCCAAATCTCTTGCAGCGAGAGAGCCAAAAAGAGAACTTTTTGACAGTTGGAAGTTAGAGAACTTGCAAAATGTTACTGGAGAAATTTCTTCTTGCAAGATTTTGCAACTAGTTTGAACAGCTGTTTTTATTACTTTTTGAATGAAATAATTTTTGTAAAATGAAAATAGAAATTGAAATTTAACAATGGCAGAAGTAAATAGTTAGAAATGTTTTGATTTTTAACGTTTATAATAAATTATAATAAACAAAACACTTTATTTCATGCTAGAAACGTCCACATATACAGTGCGACCGTGGCGTAAAACCAGAACTAATGATTCCAATAATGCTATTTTTCTGGATAAACTCTTTTGATTTGTTATTTCAATTGTTTACACACCGATCAGCTGTTTTCTTGCACGATTTCACTGGATACTGTCTGCGTACTTTTTAAGATATTTTCAGTCGACAGAGTAAAATTGGTCTTACTCTCCCAAAAAAGTTGACTGAGTATTTGCTACTGGAAAAGTACGCAGACAAACCTACTGTCTGCGTACTTTTTGAGATATTTTCAGCCGAGAGACAAATTTGTCTTGCTCTCCCAAAAAAGTTTACTGGAAAAGTACGCAGACAGACCTATAATAAACAAAACAAAAAAAAGCAGAACCAATGATTCCAATAATGCTATTTTTCTTGCCAAAATTCTTTTGCTTTGTTATTTCAATTGTTTACACGCCGATCAGCTGTTTTCTTGCACGATTTCACTGGATACTGTCTGCGTACTTTTTAAGATATTTTCAGTCGACAGAGTAAAATTGGTCTTACTCTCCCAAAAAAGTTGACTGAGTATTTGCTACTGGAAAAGTACGCAGACAAACCTACTGTCTGCGTACTTTTTGAGATATTTTCAGCCGAGAGACAAATTTGTCTTGCTCTCCCAAAAAAGTTTACTGGAAAAGTACGCAGACAGACCTATAATAAACAAAACAAAAAAAAGCAGAACCAATGATTCCAATAATGCTATTTTTCTTGCCAAAATTCTTTTGCTTTGTTATTTCAATTGTTTACACGCCGATCAGCTGTTTTCTTGCAAGAGTTTACTGGATACTGTCTGCGTACTTTTTAAGATATTTTCAGCCGACAAGGTAAAATTGGTCGGTCTTACTCTCCCAAAAAAGTTTACCGAGTATTTGCTACTGGAAGAGTACGCAGACAGACCTTATATCATAATTTTTAAACGCAGAAGTGTAAAATATTGCCAAGACATGTAGTTTAATGTCATTCATAATAATAAGCCAAAAGCTCTGTTTTGAATTTTTTGTTAGTTATGACTTTTTACATTTTAGCTAACGATATGTGTATATGTATGTATGTACATACATATGCATATCGTTATCGTTATATCGTTAACTTAATACGAAAAAGCCCCAACTCATAATTTTTCCAAATCGATATTTTTACATATTTCGATAGACCATTACTAAACTAAATTAAAAAAAAAATTAATAAACCTAATATAACACTAAATTTGTGAAGTGTTTTTAATAAAAATTGCGTTTAAAAAAATTTTGTATCAATATTGCATCTTTTTTATTTACTTTTTTCCTCCTCCTGTAAACTATTAAAATCATGAGTTAGGGCCTTTTCGTATTTAGTCAACGATATGTAATGTTATTTGAATAAATTGCCAAATTGGATAAGCGTAACGAAATCAACGAGCTGTGTGTAGCGTGTTAAATATAACGATACTAAATTAATTAATTTAGAATTCAGATTGAAGAACTTTTAAGTTCATTTAATTTAGTACAATGATTCATTCTAAACAATTTGTATTAATACTTTTTAAGTATCCTTACTAATTTGCAAACAGGATCAATTTTCCAGCACAGCTATAAAATGTAATAATAAAAGAAAAGTTTCCTCTTGTATAACTGAAAAGCTTTATAAACTTTTTATCAATCAGAAACAAACATTTTCAAACAACTTCTAAAAGTTATATACATACATAAAGATTTGATCTTGTAAATTTTCTTTCCTGGCTAAATAAATATTAATATTTTTCCAATCTGATCAAAAAACCAATAGATTAAATAAAATTTTAACATTAACAAACTTTTAAATATTTACTTTGTGATCACATACATACATCACAAAAAGGTATTTCGTTGTCTTCTTTTTTTCGGTTAGGTCCGCTTTGCTCTTGTCATCTTATGCATAAATAACTCTTTAGTGTTGCGTTAGATTTATATTCTTTTCGAAAAATACGTTACTTTGTATAGTCAATTCCTTGCATAGTGTAGAGAATCTTCGTATGGCTCGATACGAATCAGCATCTTCGAAAAGTAGAAAATATTAAATATATTAATATAAATAAAAATTTTATTGATATCAAATCAACTAACGCACTGGTCAGTGTTGCAAGTTAAGCAGATTAAAATAGGTATGTGGTGTTAAGAATATGGTGGATGGGCTTGGTTAGTGAAAAACGGATGCTAGGAAATATTTACGCCAAATCATTCTCATTAGACATTTGCTTGATCTTTTTCTTTACTGGTGACTGTTGATTGTTTGCATAGTAAGCTTTTATTTTCAAAATATTGTCAATGTGGTCGAGAAAAGGATCCCAGTTCAACATTAATTGTTTTGTTAGATGTGGTTGGACTAATAGTAGGAACAGTAGAAGTATTAGCCTTTAAAATACCACTAGTTGTCTTACCTCCTGCATTTAGAGTATCTAAATTTATGACCATAGGGATGTTGCTAGTAGAACCATGGCACGAGCGGTTGTTTAAGAAATCCCTTATATGTTGAACAATCAAATCAATTGCAACTGTAAATAAAATAAGTAAAAATAAATAAATAAATTAATATCCATTCAAACACAAGTAAGAAACTGCTGTATGCGAAAAACAATTTGAAAGTGCACGCAGAAATAAGCGCTTACCAAAAATCTCTGTATGCAAAGAAAAACTAAAATTTTAGAAAGCTCAAGAAGCGAACTCGAAGGTGAAATTCATTAAACTTTGCTAGAAAGAAGAATAATACCTTAAAAATAAGATGTTTTTTATTTGACCTCCAGGTTTATTGAGAACGAAAAATAATTGCTTTTATCTTTCATTAATACAACTTACCTTTTTCTTTAATGCTAGAGGAATATTAGTGTTTGGTCCCATTTATAATTATATAGATGTTATATACTAAAAAAAATCCTCTGTTTGCTAATATTCCACTATTATTGCTCAGGCTACTTTAAACAGTTAAGATTTATTTGGATTTTTGTGTGTGTATGCAAGTGTATGTTCTTTTTTTAAAATTAAACTTAGGAAGTACACCAACTAATAAATTAGTTAAGAAAAATTGTGAATGACAAAAAAGGTAAAAATGCGAGTTATATTAATCATTAAAACTATTATTAAGAACGCTCAAAATTCAAGATGCAGCAAAACACATATTTCCAATTCAAATCCAAAACATATTGAGGAATAGCAGAATACATAAAAGAAGAGTAAGAATTTCAAGATATTCTCTCACTGAACATAGATAGCAATAATGATTGATTATGTAATATAAATATACAAATTTTAATGAAAACTGCATCATGAATTTCTGCCTAAATGAAATTAATCCCATTTTAATTAAGCTTATGGCAAATTAAATAAGCCACTAACGTACAATTAATGTTCCCTTATGACAGTATTGTTTTTAGAAGGAGTTGTGTTGGTAGTAGTTGATTTATAAACAGTGGTGGTAGTAGAGTGTGTACCATTAGCTGTAGAATTGTTGGCCATAGTGGTACCCGTGATATTAGCACTGCTACCTGGTCTAAGAATTTCACCGATATGACGTACAATGAGATCAATAGCAACTGCAAGAAATATATGTAAAATCAAGAGAAAAAAAACAAACAAAACAAGAACAAACATCAACATAATAGGAAGAAATGAAAATTCTAATATGGAGAATAACACAATATATTTTCACTAGTGTAAGTTTTGCAATATTCTTATAATTTAACTAAATATCTAGTTAATTTATGTGATTACTTGTATAAATTTTATAAAAAGTTTTAAATAATAAACAGACAAACGTAAAATGTGTTAAGTTAATTGCAACACTAAAAATTAAACAAAACGAGCAACTACCCAAAAATATTTATAAAGAAGAAAATAAAAACAAAAACGTAAACGTGTTAATAAAAACAAAAATCATTACAAACCTGTGTTGTCCGCTCCACGGGGTATAATAACATCAGCAAACTTTTTAGTCTAAAAAGAGATTATGTTTTTGTTTATTATAATTTTAAAATCTTTTAATTTTTTTGATAAAAACAACCCATACCGGAGAGCAAAACTCTTCAAAGGCTGGCTTAACAAAAGTCATATATTGAGTTAAAACAGCATCCAAGTCACGACCTCTTTCATTGATGTCACGGGGTACTACAAATATTTAAGAATACGCAATTAATTCTCTAATGCCTGTTTATTCTTGCTGAAACATTTACTAGATTTTCGTTAATTTATATCAAATCGTAGAAGGAATACAAAAGTACTTACCTCTTCTAGCCAGTCGCGTATCTGAATCGGTATCAACAAATAATTTCATATGAAACAAGTCCCTAATCTTCGGGAAGTAGAAGACTAATATACCCTCAAATAGCACAACATCGGCTGGATAAATAGTTAATTTATTTTCATAATCTCTGAAACAATGAAATTATATTTTTAAAGAATTTTAGATTACAATGGATAAATAGATAAGGAAATTGATAGGTAAATATAAAAAGGTTTTAATTGAATATGAGTACCACCCAAAGCAAAAAGTTTTAAAATCTATAAGAAAAAATTGTATTTTATAACGAAATATTTATTAAATAGAACTAAGCTTGTTTCATTTTTAAAACAATAACACACATTTTTGTTTCAAAACTGAAAATAATTAACTAATTTTATTTTTATTCCGAAATTTTGTTGCCACAATGGGTAACTTCTTCAGGGAATGTTAATATAAATAAATAAAATTAATTAAAATACCAAGATCTGAAGCTTAATAAATATAAAAACAAATTAAATATCAAAAGGTCGACAAAATTTTAACAAACATTCTTACTTTAAAAATTATTTTTAAACGAAACACCAAAATGCTTGTTTAAGGATTAATTTTTGGTTCAGTATAGTGCTGTAGTATTGGAGCAAGTTACGGCTTTCCATATTCATCGACAATTTAAAATATTCCCATATAAAACCATTGATATATTTGGAAATTTCTTGCGATATAGATATTTATAAGTAATTGTACCAAAATGGCAGATAACTCATGTTTGTGTGTATGTGTTGTGAAGTGGGATATGAAAATTCCATTACCCAGAGTTATTTAATTCGTTAGCTAATATCATTCCATGTAGTCTTCTTGGGCTAGTTAAGGTACTTTGCAATACATTTAATTTTTATTGGCCGAAAATACATTGGGAAAAATATACTTATGTATGTACATATGAATGTGCTTCTCAACTAATAAACCCTTATACATACATACATACATATTCTTAATAGTTGTAATTATTTACTCACAATGAATTTGTCCTATAGTCATATCCCGGAATTTCAACTTTCACCCCCTTCAATATTGCTTGAAGTGTGTCAAACATCAACTGCTCATTAAAAGCATCCGGATGATCGAAATTGTAGAGTCCTTGAAAGGCTTTTGCCTTTTCATTGACTGTCAATTCACGATAGAAACTATCTTGACTGACGGTTACCACTTGTCGTTGGTCGTGTTCCATATCTGTTTGACCCAGCTCGGTCATAATTTTCTTGCATACTGTAGACTTACCACTAGCGGTGCCACCAGCAACACCAATTAGAAATGGTTTTTTTACAACATCGCCATTCGGCAAACTCAATCTTTGACAATTTTCGGTATCCATAATTTTTGTGCACAAACAATATTTGTAGAGTTTGGTTTTGTATTTACACTTTCTATTCGCAGAATAGCTTGTTATTTAATGAAAATTTACTTGAAAAGCTTTAAATAAATCTTAACAATTCTTATCGACCGTGAAAACTGAAAAAACAGAAAAATAACAAACAGCTGTACGCAATGTCATGAGAGAAATGTTACAGGCAAAGAGAGAAATGTCATATACGGCACTGCCAGCTGTAAGTTTATTTGGCTGAGTTACCAATTAGAAAAAAAGGTTTTATTTCCTGTAAGAAGCCTTTGAAGTTAAAATCGTTTTTTTTTTCTTTTAACAAAACGCTAAAATCATGCAGCCTTATTTATAAAAACTATTAAGGCTTGTTCTTACTTTCTAAATGATTTTAAGGAAGTAAGAGATATTATGCCCGGCAAATTTAGAATTTTATAAATGATTAAATTTTATTTGTATAGCTCCAATTAAAATAGAAAATAAAATTTAAACAAAAACTGTATTATTTTAAAAAATAATTTTGTTAAAAAATTCGCATATGTAGTAAATTTGGTTTGTTTTATTTTTTGTTGATACTAGCAACCTCCTGTAGTAGCCTTGACAACTCTTGTGAATGATATAGAAATTCCTTGTTTTTACTTATGGCAGCTGATAAAGCTGAACCTATAGCAACATCATTTGCCAAAGATCTTAATTCAAAGGCAGTCTTGTTATTCAACAATCTTTCTAAGTTTTCTGCTAACAATCTCTTATAAATGGAACAAGTTGAATAGAAACTTTCACCTACAGCAACTACAACACGATTGCCTTCAATTCTTTCCGATAAGCAAATTATGCCAGCTGCCATTAGTTGAGCAGAACGTTGCACTATAGAATTTAATATATAGTGAACTTTGGAACATTCATTTTCATCGGGCATAGATATGCCCATTTTATCAAACTGCAAGCGCATGCGTGTAAAATTTTCACTCTCTTCCTCTTCTAACATGCTAATGACGTAATGAATGGTAAATGAGAATGGCCTTTTCAGATATTGGCTTATGTAGCCCTCAAATAGTACCTTTTCATCAATGCAATGTAAAAATACTTGACGTGCCAGTTCTCCCAAGTATACACTAGACACCAGTTTTTCAAACTTTCGCTGACCTTTATTCTTTGTTTGTGCATCCACTAGCTGATCGTGCGATGTAAATATATCATCCAAATGCCCATTTGCACCAAAGTCAGCCCATTGTGTGCTGACAAGCATATTACTTGCAGAGTTTCGATCCGAATTCATTTCAATTTCTGACACACGTTCTACGTATGCTGCATTAAAATCATGTTCAATATTTATTCCAATGTGGCAGCACTGATCTTGCCAACTGTTTGCCAACAATATTGCAGTGCAATTGGAGATGACAGCCTCGACACTTATGCCTAAATCTTCGCTACGAGTAATGGCTTCTTGTAAGAGTTTTCCCACTTCCTTTTCCTGTAGCATTTGTATAAATTCATTTTCAGCTGAGCTCTGTACAACAGCACTTTTCAAGCTTGTGTGATGCAGGGGAAATGGAAAACATAATGTCAAGCTTAATAATTCTTGTTCTAGCTTGTAATGCCTCACAAATTTATTTAATTTTGCCACTATAAAGTCAAAGAAACCTTCAGCGTTTTCAGCGCAAAGTTGCTTGGGAAATTCATGTGTCTCCTTTTCGTAATGATAGTTATGTGCTCCTTTTAAATTGATAAATGAAATGTGAAAATTGTTAGTTGTTATTTCTAAAACCAAGTAAATGCCATGTTCGCAGCCACAAGGCTGTTCTTGTATAAAAGTTGGCCAACATTTTACAGAAGATTGCTGTTTGGTAGCGGTTTTTAAGCCTTTTTTCTTTTCACTTAGCAACGATTGTCTTATGTTCATTAACTGTCCATCTGTTAGATAGAAAGCTTGACATATTTCTTTTACTCTTGCAAATTGTTCTTCATGGCTTAAAATTTGAGCTTCTTTGGAATCCATAGTCTATTTTTCAAAATTGTGCAATTCTATTATGGTAAATTTATTTAAATCGTTACAAATGTAATAAGTTTATACAAACAGTTTGTATTTCGAAAGAATTTTGACAGGCATAAAGTTTAAAACAAATATTACTATTACTGAATTAGCTACTCATGGCCATAGGCAAATAATTTTATAAAAAGAAAGTTCTTGCTTTATATTGCCTACACATTCTTTTTACTCGCTTCTAGTTCTTTAATTTTTATGCGTGCCGCAACAGCTGCCACCAAGGCTGCACCGCGACCCGAACCATCCTCCGACAACATTAAATCGAATTTATGTTCCGGTCGTGCCAAACACTTGATTTTCTGCGTCAACATATTGTGATAGTGCGGATGAAAGCGGTAAACACTACCATCAATTCCCACCACCATATAAGGATCTCCTATGCGGTCGATCAAACAAGATAGTGTAGTTGACACCAGATGAGCCGAACGCCGCGAAACACATTCGCATATATAACGCACATTCTCGCAATCATCATCTGTAGGATTTTGGTAGCCCATCTTCTCAAGAATTGTCCTACCAATGGCATAATCACCGGGTGTGTCCTCTTCCATTTTCGATATGTATTTTGTTTTAAACGTTCCTTCCGTGCGCAACTTTTCACTCTCGTTACCGTTAAAGAGAGCACCGGCTTTACAGCAATCAAGCATTAGCTTACGCGCCAACTCACCCAAATACATGCCGGCAATCATTTTTTCAAACAGTTGCCGATGAAGATTAGGTGAGACATTATCGATTTCCTTGTCATATTTGGTGCGCACAAACTCTAGAGTGCCATTGTCGCCAAAGGCACCCGACTCACAGTTTATGATCATTGTTGGCACTTTATTGCTCGGTTCCGGTTCAAAGGTATCGAGATTCTTTATCTTTTCCAAGTAGCAAGAATTAGAGCCTGTGCCCACAATAAGACCGATTTTGCAATAGGGATTCTTCCAAGCACAGGACATCAGTGTGCCGGTAGTGTCGTTAAGTAAAGCGGTAATGCCCACATTAGTGACTCCCCGTCGATCCATGGCTTCACGCAGCATTGCCACTACGTCTTGTCCGACTACACCAGGACAATTGAAGCCTTTCGTCCAGGCCACTAACTCACCCTTGTCTAAACCATTTTGCCTAACCGGAAAGGAGAAAGTGAATCCCAAAGGCAGATTTTCATTAGGTTCCACTCTTATAGTTTTTACAAATTTGGCCAAACATTCAGCTATGTGATCGAAAAGATCTTTACCAGGACCTACAAGTAACTGTTCGGGTATTTCATAAACCTCAGAGTCCATTCGAAAGTCTGACTCTCCTTTCAAATAAATGCACAGCACGCGAAAATTAGTACCACCCAGATCTAAGGCCAGAAATTTTCCAGTCTCACAACCTGTGGGCAAAGATTGAACATACGTTATCCAGCATTTGACGACAGCCTTGGGATTGGTGACTTTGCACAGACCCATTTTGATTTCATTTAGAAAAAGGCCTTTGATTTTTCTCAAAGTGTCATCGTCCAAAACGAATGGTTTGCAAATTTCTCTTACAGCATTGCGATTTTTATGTCCTGCTTCATTTTGGGAAGACATTTTCTATAAATTTAAATTTTGTTAAATAAAACGAAAAAAAAATGTTTTTAAAAATTGATAATTTAATGAACAGATGTTTACGTTTGAAAGAAGTTTTAATTTTTTTAATTAATAAAAGTTATAAATTAATAGCAAGACACATCACTTTAACGACATATCTTGATGAATATTTACATGCAGGCTCCACGAGATACGCTGAATATGCCCTCTCAGAATTGCGCGAAGCAGTTTTTGCACCATTCTGGTATTAATGTAAATATATATTTAGTTTTGAAGTATTTATGCTAGTGTGCTTGCTTCAAGAAAGTTATACCAAGCAGCCAAGGCGAATCCCTATTAGGTGGTTGCAACTCAAGGCAAATGCACATAACTAGCGGTCTCTACTAGCCATGAGCTTGGTGTGGGTATCATATCCGACATCGTAAATTGGCTAATTTAGACCGCTCATGTCGCTGTAGTAGTACATGCACTGACATGGATGGCCGAATAATGTTCGTAATGAGAGTCGCTGTCCACACTCATTTGCAATAGAAGGAAAAGAGTCAGAACAAAATTGGTAAATATTCCATCTCTATTGCAGTAACGCAAAATACTTGGATATGCCTGAACATGGACATCGCGCGTGTCCACAACAACAAAGAAGTTGATCCATTTTTCACAGGCGTCATGTTCATATCATGTTCAAGTCTATGGCTCGTGAAGACGTAGTGTAAGGTATACTCGGCTCAATTCGCTTCAAGAAATTTATATTTTATATGTCAAAAAATGTACTGAATTTTTTTTTTACATCCAACGTATATTTATATTACAAGCGGGAACACTATTCACCTGATCGGTTGCGACCACCAAGGCGAATCCATACTAGGTGATCGCAAGGGATCAGGTGACTATTTTCGCCGCTAGTGAATTGCATATACATTTTTCAGTAAATTTTCTTGACATTTCAAGTATAAATTGAACTGAGGTTACCTTATATAAAATTGCCCTGCGATCAGGTGAATACGTTTTTTTCAAAATATTTTTGAAATATTCCTCAAGAAGGGTTGTTGTCTTTGATAATGAAAAAAAAAAATAAAAAATTACAATAATTGAGGGAGGGGAGGCAGCCCGGTATCCCTTTGCATCAGTTGTAGGAAAGTGATGAAGGCATAGTCATTGGTCACTGAACTATACCGACTTCAGCAGATACTAATCCTAATGTAACATCAGAGCACCCTTTGTCGACGGTATTGTTTAGCAGAATCATCGACGAAATTTAATAACCGATAAAATGGCTACTAAGCACAGCTTCAAAAAAAGTTTTATACTGCTCATTTAACACCAGAGGCGCTGCAACACTGCATTATTAAACACCTGCAAATAGCAGAGTTGTACACGAATGGAACTTTCCTCTATCTCTTCCCTCACAACCTGTTTTGTCTGTCACTATCCCTTTTATAAAGAAGGTAAAACCTAGTAACAGTAGTACGGCTTTGAGTCATCTACAATCAATCATAAAGTTAATTGGAACAGCTGTTTTGTATGATTATGGCACGTCTAATCTTAAGCAATTCAAAACAATATCGTTTGGTGTTTGATTCACCAACTCGAATAAGGGTGATCATTTTAAATTTTAACGGTCTAATTCATAAAAAATATTTTAGGTTTATTTCAGGTTTATTTGAAAAATTTCCGATAGAAATACGTCAAATAAGCGCTTAATAAACCTGAAATATTTTTTATGAATAAGGCAGTAAGTAACTTACTAAGTAGTAAAAAAGTGCAATTATCTTTTTTAACATAAAATATATTTAAATTTTATTTTAATGACATAATTTTACATATTTATAACAATGTTTAAGAAACTCGTGAAAAGAATGATATTTCAGGTGTGAGTAGCATGTGAAAGTGGATTAAGTTAAAAAAAATAAAAACTTAAAAATAATTACATATTTTTAAAAGAGAAACTTTAAATCTAAACAAACTCTACACTTAAAAAATAACAACAAGATTTGTTTTATGACACAAGAGAATTCAGTTTTAAAAAGTTCTTTTCTCAAAAAGAAAACTTTCATTTGTTAAATGTTATTTTTTGCATAGATATTTTTAATATTTTAGTGCTTTCTAAAAAAATATTAAAAATACATTTGCAAAAATTTTTATATACATATGCAAGTGCATACATATCGTTACTTTAATACAGAAAGGCTCTAAGTCATTATTTTTGTAAATTTTTTGCATTTTTTTAATACATTATATGTTCTTCTAACGAAATATAAGAAAAAATTTATTTCAAAAAAATTATGAGTTAGGGCCTTTCTATATTTAGGTAACGGTATGTATGTATGTATGTGTGGGATTAGTATATACATTTCTATTTAAAATCATATACATATAAAGAAAAATTAACATAATTGGTTAATCTCAACTAAAAGAAACATCTTAAATTAATAAGAGTTCGTAACATGATCAACTTAATTTGCTAAAAATTATACATAAAAAATATTCATGATGGAATATGGAAGTTCAATTTGAATTGAGGTAAAATAATAAATCTTTTTAAGCAAGAAAACTTATCTTAAGTGATTTGAAGTACATAGAAAAAAAAAATAAAGAAATAACAAGAACTACAAAGTAAAAACTATAATTATTAAAAAATTTTATAATATTAAATATTACCTAATATAGAAAGGCCATAACTTACTACTTTTTTGAAATGGAGAATTTTGCATTTTTCGAAACATTCGGATGTATACAAAAAACTTGATTTAAAAAAAATCATGAGTTAGGGCCTTTCTATATTAAGATAACGATATCAACTAATATATACTATCAAGCTGTCTTGATTATTCAGAGAATTTTATACTCAAAAAGTCATGTCTGAATTTTTCTCGAAAACTATTTTTTTTTTGAAAGCAACGTTTTCATTCATTGAATTATCTTGCATACGTCACTTTAATTTGAATAAGACAATTATTTCCAAAATGTGGTTTTAAATATAGAATTGAATTAATGAAAAACACAATTTTTCACTCTTATGCCAAAATGGCGAATTCACTTTTCGAATGTACATACCAAGGCAATTTCATATAGGGTGTACTCAGCTCAATTCGCTTTGACAAATTTATACTTGTAATGTCAGAAAAATGTATTGAAAAATGTGTGTTGACATCCCAGGTACATTCATATAACATGCGGTGAAAATAGTCAGCCGATCCCTTGCGAGCACCTAGTATGAATTCTCTTTGGCACATACAATCCACATGTGTAAATCCAAGGCGAATTCAGTACCAGGTGACCTTATCAGTAGAAAAATTTTACAACACAAAAAACAACATGTAGTTTGCTATGCTACAAAGCCAATCTGTCAAAAGATTTCTGAGAAAATTTTGACATTTTGTTAAACATTTCTCAATTTTACATCAACATATGATAATCAGCTGGGCTGATAAGGTCACCTGATACTGAATTCGCGTTGTGTAGATCCACAAAATATTCATATCAAGTACATGCAACTCTACAACAACTAAAAAAATAATAGCGGAAATGACTTACTATTCGTTGCCAACTGTTGGTACAAATATTGCAGGTGTAGCAAGTCAAAGTCGTGTCCACACTGTGGAGATTTTGCTTTGCAGCCTAATATATTTTCTCAATAAGAACTGCATGAAACAGAGTACGCTTTTTCATTCTAGTATGGGCGAGGACTACTTGTTATAAAAAATGTAAATGTCCAAAACATAATTTTCAAGCTTCAAGTAAAAATGCATGACACAAGCATCGTGTAAGTGTGCATGAAGGTATCGGTATACACGTGTGCATGCATTGCAGGATAAATCAATCATCATCAATCATCTTATACACAAGCTAAGTGCAACACAATTGTCAAACTACATTCAAAAACTTTTTACGTATAGAATTTGACAGGTAGATATACAGGCAAATCTCGGTATAACGAATCTCGCTTTAACGAAAATCCGATATAACGAACGTCCAAATTTTTTAAATTATCAACCTTATATAGCAAATACTAGCCTAATTTTATACTGGATATAACGAATGATAAAGAAAAAATCGCAAAATAAAAACAAAAATTTGCAAGAAACATATTTCTGAGATTTAGTTATACTTTATATAGCGAATGTTTTGATAAATATGTGCTCTATATAACGAACGGCAAAAAATATGAAACAAAATCTACAGCAGTAATGTAAATGCAAAAAAAATTTGATTCCATTAGTTTGCATTTGGTAGTTTTTTTTTGAAAATAAATTACCCTAATTTTTATTGTATTGTATCATAACTGCAATAATAATTATTAAAATAGCACTTGAAAAAATCTTTGCGATACCAATTTTTCAGTATAACGAAAGGGTCTGACATTATATCGTTCGTTATACTGGGATTTGCTTGTATAACCTGCTGCCTTGAGTACCTTATCTTTCTATTTTTGTGATACAGACATGCATGTGCGAAAAATCCCAAAATTTTGATTTTGCTTCAAACATCATCAGTATGACACATACAGACAAAATTTCACTAATATTATTATAATTCAGGTCATGGATTTTGACCATGAATACTATGCTTTATTTAGTCATAATGCGCAGTAGGAAAGATTCTGTTCAATATGTTGTAATTGTGGATAAAAATTATGTGCTTGTCACATTTGAAAGCTTTAATATGTACATATGTATGTATATACTCGTATTATGTACACACTTTATAATAATATATTTATCTATGCAACTACAAATATATAAGATTAACACTAAACTACAATTATCTAGAACAATACCGAAACCAATAAAAAGTCACGTTAGAAATAAATCCAAAGCAGATTGATCGCTAAACTCCGTTTGGAATAGATCGAAAGCACTGAATGGCTCCAAACTCATTAGCGGACTCATGCAGGAGGATGCCGATATAATGGGATCAACGGATAGGCCCAGCGAATCGGTGGTAGTTTCCATCAGACGCAAGCTCAATTCCAGGGGATTTTCCAAAGTCTGCATTGCAGTGGGCGAGCATTCGTACGGTTCGTTGCTTCTCTTTCCCATACTCTGAAAAGGACTAAAACAGCGTTCGGAAAGATTGAGCGATTCTCCATCGGACTCTAGCATTAAATTACTCAAGTCTGACATCGAGTTGTGATGCGGAGGATGGCTGTAAGTATAGTTTTGCTGTGGGGCAGTTTGATCAAATATATAAGATGAATTCGAAATGGGCGAGGCAGAAGATTCTGAGGCGGAGGAGAGCGAGGCATAGGCGGAAGAAGCATTTGATGCTGGAGATTCTTGATAAACTGCAGGAGGAATGATTGTATTTTGAGACACATTTTCAGTATTAGTGCATTTTTGCTTTTTGGCAGATCTTTTTGTGTTGCACGCCGTAGATTTACGTGTGCCGGCTGTTGGTTTGCTGGACTTGGCGGCCTTTTTATTACTTTTCGTAGATTTGATTTTCTTATCATTTACAACATCCACTACTTCGGGTTCCGAGTTTTCTTCGGTTATTATATGATGTTCTATGTGTGGTCTAGGTTTAGTGCAATCGTATAGGAAGTCATAATCGGCCTCGTTAGGATTTTCTAAAGCCTCGGTTAAAATATCTATATATTTCATGGCTAGACGTAAAGTTGTTATCTTGGTTAGTTTTTCGTTAGTGGAAGTAGAATCTTCGCTCGTAATACAGGGCGGCACGCAAGTTCTCAAGGTCTCAAAAGCGGTATTGATTTCACGCATGCGTGTGCGCTCTCTGGCATTTGCAGTTTTTCGCCGATATTTACTTAAAGGAGCTGCTTTCGATTTTGATTTGCCAACACTGCCAACATCATTATTTGATACATGGGCCCTTTTGGCTGTGCGGCAATATTGGGCACTATCCCCAAAATTGTTTAAAGATTCAATTGATATATCACTGGCATAACCCTGTGAATCCAGGTTGCTGCTATTCGAATTGTGTTTACGTTTTTGTCTTTGACGCAGCGAATACTTTTCACTATCCATATTTGCCATCATCAATTTCTGCGGTTTCCCCTGCAAATAAATATAAAAATAATTGATTTAATTTAGTAATTATTGTCTTTATTGCAAAACATCTCAATTCATTTAATCTCTTGTTTATGGCAATTGCATTAAAATACTTTTTTTTAAGAATAAAACTGAAATACATATGTACATATACTCAATGGCACACATGAAGCCACAAGCAAAAACTTGAGATTAAAGAAAATAATAAATAAATATTCTGCGTGGGTGTAAAAATTGGTTCAATATTTCTTATATTTATTTTATTTTTTGCGCTAAAATTTACATAAAAAACCTCAAAACGCTTAAAGAAATGTTGACGAACGTTTGGACGACTAAATGCAAACCAATGAAGTCAGATGACATCTATCTATTCACACCTACTACTTCTTATTCAAGCTTTCGATTCTGTGTTATTTCATCATGTGCCAGGCTGCCCAGAGAAGCGCCAGAGTGCCGAACATCAATCGGATTTTTATACAAACGAATACACATACGCTTATACATTTCTCTCGGTTCTCTTTCTGTGGGCAGCTCTGATGTTTTTTTAGGGTTGAAATACTAAACGAATTTTAACAAGTAAGAGTGCTATATTCGGCTGTGCCGAATCTTATATACCCTTTAACAAAGTGCGTTTATGTAGTATAGAGATACATACATTAGCACAGAGATATGTAGGTACATAGATATTAATTTTGTGAAAAAATTCATACTTTTTTCTCTGGTGCAATTTTTAGGTTTTTGGCTTTTTAAATTTTGGTGATTTATTTTATTTTGCTGATTTTTTTAGTTTTGGCGATTTTTTTTTCATATAGGCAATTTTATTGGTTTTGGCGATTTTTTTCATTTAGGCGATTTTTTCTTTGTATATTTTATTTAATTTTTTTGTAGCAATTTTTTTAGTTTTGACACTTTTTTTCTCGTTTTGGCGATTTTTCTCGGTTTCTGGCGTTTTTTTAATTTTGGCGACTTTTTTCCTTCTGGCAATTTTTTTGATTTTGAAAATTTTTTTTCACTTAGGCGTTTTTTTATTTTTTGGCCATTTTTTTTTGGTTTGGCGATTTTTTCGGTTTTTGGCGTTTTTATTTCTTTTTGGCAATTTTTTAGTTTTGACACTTTTTTCTCGTTTTTGGCGATTTTTTCGGTTTTTGGCATTATTTTAATTATTTTGGGCGATTTTTTTTCGTTTTGACGGATTTTTTTGATTTTGACGATTTTTTTCATTTAAGCATTTTTTTTAAATTTTTGGCGATTTTTTTTCATATAAGCAATTTTTTTTTTGTTTTGACGATTTTTTCGGTTTTTGGCGCTTTTTTAATTTTGGAGATTTATTTTCGTTTTGGCGATTTTTTTTCATTTATGCGATTTTGTTTTTGATTTTTTGGCGATTTTTGTTCATATAAGCATTTTTTTTTTGTTTTGACGATTTTTGCGGATTTTTGTCATTGTAGGAATTTTTTTGGTGTTTTTACACTTTTTTCTCCTTTTGACGACTTATTTTGGGTTTTGGCGATTTTTTAATTTGGCGATTTTTTTCGTTATTGCGATTTTTTTGATTTTGCCGATTTTTTTTCATATAAGCGATTTTTTTTCACATAAACAATTTTATTTTTGTTTTGGCGATTTTTTTCGGTTTTTGGCGTTTTTTTTAATTTTGACGATCTATTTTCGTTTTGGCGATTTTTTTGGATTTTCGCGATTTTTTTTCATTAGGCGATTTGTTTTTAATTGTTGGCGATTTTTGTTCATATAAGCATTTGTTTTTTTTTTGTTTTGGCGATTTTTGAGGTTTTTGGCGTTTTTTTGTCATTGTGGAAATTTATTTTTAGTTTTGACACTTTTTTCTCGTTTTGGCGAGTTTTTTCGGTTTTCGGCGTTTTTTTTTATTTGAGCGTTTTTTTTCATTTTGGCGATTTTTTTTCGTTTTGGCGATTTTTTTAAATTTTTGGCGATTTTATAATTTTTGGATTTTTTAGTTTTACCGTTTTTGAAAATTTGAACAGTTTAGCTCTTATGGTTTCCAAGATATAGCAATTTGTTAAAATTACATAGTCAAAATTGCATTAACTGATGGACCACCCTTTAATTTAAATTTTTTTTATTTTAGTGTTAGTTGTTGTAGCCTATATAAAAATACACTAATTTTACAAATTTCAAGTGTCAATATACATATGTACACACATACATACAATTGTATTTATATTACATGGGATTTTAAAAGTTTTTGTCACTGGACCACCCTTTAATTTAAATTTTTTAGCACTAGGATCCAGAATATATATACTTTATGTGTCGCTTATTAATATTGTAGAAATTACAAACGGAATGACAAACCTACATATATATACCCTTTTACCATTTTTTGGTAAAGGGTATAATTACATGTAAATAAGTATACACTTTTCTCTTTCATTTTCCTCTCTCGACAATGCAGTAAAGCTTAAAGTAGACGTGGCATAACCACAACCATGCAAAACAGCTGTTCGAACCAAACTAATGACCAACATTGTATTTCATTATAGGTGACTCGCCCTAACCGGTGCAAGGAAGTCTGAACCCAACTTCGTTTTTCTCTCCGTAAATTAGGAAAAACTGATAACTAACGGCCAGGCCCACGATGTCGACAAAAACTTATCTGTCGCTTAGTTATTTTCTTATTTTGGTTTCAATATAACTAAACGCCGGATAAATTCTTATCGACATCGTGGGCCTGGCCGTAAAAAATGATTTACTGCAAGACAAATTTGATCATCTAAACTAGGAATTTTTATTCTAAATAAGTAACCCAAAGTTATTCGAATATTCGAATTATTTCCTTTCGAATGACTACTCTAATATATGTACATATATTAATATAAATATATGAATGTTTGTGTGTGTGACCTTAGAACATTTGAGATGGCTAAAGGTAAAATTATCCAGCCAGTTTTATTATCAGTTGTGTTAAACGTAAATAGGTACTTTTTTCTGGCAACGCAATGTTATTATTTATTTCTTTAAATCATTTACAATAAATTCTTGATGCCTCCCAACGGTATTGAAGAGTTTCTCTGATAAAGAATTTTGTTGTTGTTTTGTTTTGTAAAAAATGGCTTTCCTCTCAGATCGCATTGAGATTCAAAACGTTGAGTTAGTACATAACTGCGAAGAATAAAACATATGTATGTACATCTATATACATATGTATATACAATTATAAAATGTTTTTAACAATTTTTGTTGTTTGTCTCAAATTAAATTCAAACCATGATTAATGAAGCCGAAATTCCATGCTTCTGTATATAAAAATAAAAAAAATAAGCACCAAAAGAAAGAAGTCATTACGTGCGCAATTTTGTTACAATACCGGAAATATTTGTTTTAATTTGATTTGAGCGAAAATGAGGGTGCGCTTGGCAACTAATGTTGACTCTAAGGTACTTTGAAAAAAGTCAAAATATGTACATACATATATACATACATACATACATATTTATGTGTATATTTGAATATATAAAAATTAGAATAATTAATTGACTGTTACATTTTCTTTAATTGGAACAATTTAACAATGCAAATACATTTGTATTATTTTAATTTTATTGTAAATTCATTGTAATGCTCATCACGCAATTATTATCATACTGGCAACATAAATTTCACTGACAGATCTATTAATAAAATTAAAATTAAAGAAATAAATGGCTTGGGAAATACCTACGGCCCAATGGTCTAAATTATATCGCCAAAATGTTTTCATGCAAAAATTCTGAAAACAATTAAAATTATTTTAACCCTGAATTTATTTAGTTTTTTTCGGTGATAAATTTGTACAAAAACCAAAAACAATATTTTTAAAATATGACTTTTATAACTTTGAACAATTACCACATTAGGTTTGTTCATTTATTAAAATTTTTTACGAATTTGTTACAATTGTTACTGGAAAGTGTTCATTAACTCAAAAAGATTGCAAGGTGAGAGCGTCAAAAGAGAGAAAACAAATTGAGAGATCAAAAAATTCCTACAAATTACTTGCAAGAATTATCCAACCATTAGTTGTGTGTTTTGTTGTCAAATTAATTATTTCAAAACTATCTGAAAAAGGAAAGCTGAAAAATGTTCATTTATTTTTTCATATTTGCGAAAGTAGTTTTGTAAAATTCTGCCTCATTCTCTCGTTGCTAGTTTCTGCTGAGAAAGTAAATGAACAGACCTTTTATAAAATAATTTTAATTAATTAAGAATAAAAAGAATAGAAATAAAACAAGCAAATATCTAAAAATACCTATATACAATACTTAGGGCCTTATTATGTAAAAAGCGTTGAACAATTTTGTTTGTCTTTTGTTTTTGCAAGTAAAATTTTTTCCATATAAAATTTGTCTCGCAAAATTAGGCCCTTAGTTTTCGAGCTTATTTCAATAAAAGCATATCAATGAATTTATGCTTATTTAAAGACAGAAAGAAAACAATTTTAATAATATAATGAATAACCTCCTTAAATTAAGATTGCTTCATTTCTTTACATAATACATTTCTTACTTAGCAAACGTCTAAATAAAGCACACACGTAAATATGTATGTGTGTATGTACACTATTTTCTAATAATAACGAAACGATAGTACAAATTGTATGGAATATTCTCCCAGATCAGCATCAATATTTTTGGTTTGAATAATTGCTAAACAAAGTGTGGCCGTATGGCCTTCATGCATTTTTATTACTTCCGCTAAAATGAGACCATCTGGCATCCTCTAATCTTCTTCTTAATTTTCTTTTCTCAGTGTTCTCAAAGTTGTTGCGGTTTGTTATAAGACAAAGTTTGTGGAGGCTGTGATAATTTTTATTAATTACTAAAATAGTGTTTTATGTGTTGAAATTTTATAAAAAGTGCTTCAAACTATTAAATAAAGTGTCTGCAACAAGATTAAGTAAAAATATTTAGCAAAATCATGAAAAAAAACCTTAAATTAACAAGTGAAAATTTTCTATCAAATAATTGCAAAAATTTAGTGTGTTTGTTGTTCTTTTATGTTCTTGTTTGTTGATTTAGTTTTTGCAGGCCCCGTTATGAGTTGCTAGTTAAAGCAGCCACGCATTAAGTTTGTTGGACTGTGTGTCAATAGGTGAGAGATGGGTATTGCAGTTTTGCAGAAATGGGCATTGCGGTTTTTTTGTGCGCAAACAAGTTCTTTCTAGATTATTTTGTTGTTGGCAAAGGCAGTAGGAAAAAAATACTGTTTTGTGTGTTTGCGTGCGTGTGTTTATGTAAATGTGAAAGTAAGCTGTCAATAGAATGTTTTAATATAGAGAAGGTGGATGGGATGTTAAGTTACAAATAAGCGTATGTATGTATGTATGCATGTACATATGTATATATTATGTATGCATAGCTGTTTACAATCGTTTTTTGGAGTGTTTGTTTGTGATATAAGTAGGTAATATGTCATTTGTGGAGATTAAACTGTTTGCAGAAAAATTAAATCAAGTTAATAATAACAAATTAATTAAAAGCAAAGTAATAAAAAAAAATTAATTAAATAGAAAATTAAAAATACAAAAGAGCATACATATTTACATACAAGAAGCGAAAATAAATAAAGCAATAAGCTAAAAACTTTTAAATAGTTTTTATTGTTAATGCTAAAGTTAGAAATAACAGGGAATATACAACAACAAATGAAAAAGAAAAGAAGCAGTGTTTTTGCGTTTTTTTGTTTGTTTAATTTGCTAATGAAATTCTCCCTTTTCCTTTGTTGTCTATTTATTTAAAGTTTCTTTTGCAAGTGTCAATGAAAATGCACTTTTATTAATACTGAAATAGTCAGTGTTTAATGAAAAAAGTTGGGAGATAAAGTATTCAAGAAGAATCTGCATACATACAATTGAAGCTGAAAATGAAGGTGAGTTTTTCTAAATACATACATACTTACGTACTTTTTGTTGTTTATTTTTTTATAAGGAAATGGTAAAAATAATCTGTTAATAATATACATACATACATACATATAAATGTATGTGTGTAGGTATATGTGTGGATTTTAATGAAATTCTGTTCCCAAATTATACAAAAATTATAAAACTTTTTAAGGTGACATTAAAATTTGTTATATGCATAAGTATACACCGAAAGAATTTTGCTACATAAATCCAATGACACAATTTCATTAAAATTTTTTCAAAAATCCAATGAAAATTTCATGAATTTCGTGAAACAATTTCATTGGAATTGCTTCCTTGATATTCTGGTTTCGTTAGAATATTTTATTGGATTTATGACAACAATATTTTCCACTTATTAAGAAACCTCTTTATATTTAAGTTATTTCATCCTTTTCATGAAATTATTTTATTCTTTCGATGAAGTTATAGCACTGCATTAATTAAACTATTAAATTAATTTGATGAAGTTTTCAATAAAATAATTTTAACGAAACTGGTTTCATTAATTCAATGAAGCGTGACGTTGGTTGAATTTTTCATTAGATTAATGTCGAAATTCATTGACTATCGGCCGAAAATTCTTTCAGTGTACATACATACCTATATGTATGTATACAGCCTTATTTATATAAATTATTAAAGATTTATAAAGGCTTAGTAAGAAAATTTTTTTTACAAAAAACTGTCTTAACAATAGTTTATAAAGCCTTAATAATTTTTGTAAATAAGCCCGATAC
Organism: Tachina fera; assembly: GCA_905220375.1. Taxonomy (NCBI): domain Eukaryota; kingdom Metazoa; phylum Arthropoda; class Insecta; order Diptera; family Tachinidae; genus Tachina; species Tachina fera. The sequence goes on from LR999963.1 coordinate 188,651,363, forward strand.
TATATACCGTATGCTTATGTATGTATGTTGAGCAACTCTCTAAGCTAAAAAGTTGTTCAACTAAAATTGCTATGTGTGAACCCATACTAAGTGAATATAGCATGTTCCTACTATTAGGTAAAGACCACAAGCAAAGCGACCCAAAGGATAATACTATGCCTAAGCGTATATGGATATGAAAATCATGTCACATGCACATACATATGTACATACATATGTAGATATATTCAAGAAAATTAGTTTTACTTAAGATTTGCTTCCGATTGTGCGATTTCTAATTTCGTTTGTTAAGCAAACTCAGTACTTGGTCGAATCGAAAAAGTAAATATATCATAATATCAAACACATTGGGTTTTTCTTTATTATTATTTGTGCTTTTCGCTTATTGTTACATTTTCTATACAGAGATACCACATAATATTGAATAAAAGATAATAAGATAAAGCTGGAGACTATCGTAAAAAAGAAATTACGGAATCACATTATTGTTACCGCAAGCCAGTAAATATGTCGATAAATATTATGATTTTGGGCTTGCAAAAAGTTACAGAATCCAGGTACAGGTGGGCAATCGGAATGAAATCTGGACTTGTTGTTGTTAATATATGATATACAGCGTTTTACAAAATACAAACTTTCCACAATAAGGGCTATGTACTTTGAGTAATTGTCCTAAGGAAAGTAGTAATCGCTACATATACACATTAGTCTATATTATTTTTAATAAGTACAAGCTTTTAAAAACTTTAGCAGATATTTAGGATCGATTTATTATTGTCACATCATCTTTTTCTTGCAAGAGTGAAATTCACAGAATGAAGTCTTCTTTATACTCCATTTCAAACCATATGAATGTAATGAAAATTACATTTCAATTCAATTCTATTCGAATTACAGAATAAGTCCCAGGTGGCATAATATTTAAATAATGTGAAATCAGTCAGGAAAGTACTATTGCACATTTTAAGTTTGTGTTGTCCCAGATATATTTTACACCTATACTATAAGAAGTACATATAACGAAAAGTTATCGATATATTTAATTGTTTGCAAGAATAGTAATGTTATTCTGTTACGTCGACTCCGCTTTAATGGAAAAAACCCAACTTTTTTCAGTTATCCGATTTTTCTCTAAAACGTAGTTCGGATATTTGAAATTTGTTACAGTTAAGCGTACTGCTTAAAATTTTCAATATAATAGAAAAATACAATAAAGTACGTAAGAGCGAAAAAGACAAATACATTTTGCAATTTGATTTTTTAACGGTCAAAATATATAAAAATTTTTTAACCTTAAGTTATGCAATCGATTTATAATAAATAAATTTGTTACGTAGTTGTGGGCTTACTCTTGGTTTTCAGTAATACGATATTTTCAGTAAAACGATGTTTCGCTAAAGCGAAGTGATTAAGACTAGCTGCGCTTAAAATCAGTGCAGGGACTTGTATCGCTTTTAGTAATCTGATTTTTTTCAGTAAAGTGTGTTGCGCTAAAGCGGATTCGACGTATTTATTTTGATCGATAATTTACAGCTGTATTTTATTCATCATTTAATTTTATATCATGTGGCATCTCAGCATGCAAAATGCCAAGACAAGGGAAAGGCGATCAGGAGAATAAAACAAAATAAATGTATTTAAACTGATGATATCCTTGATCTTTGTTTCAACAGACGAAGAATATCGTTAAAATGTGTTTCTGGATGGCAAAGTCAATAAATATTCATCATATATATTATAGCGATAAGATTATCGTAATAAAAATTAGCGAATCCAGGTACAGGTACTGATATACATATTTAATATATATATAGAATAATTATTTTAACTAGGACTTAAAATTTTTTTCGCCCATATTTTAATTATAAATCATTGAGCTCAACAAAATATATTTCACTTAAAAGTTTTTCGTTAATTGGCAGCTATCGTAAATTTTGTTAAAATATTCGAAATGCTTAAAAATTAATTAATTTGTGTAAAAATTATCATCAAGGTCAAATGCTTTTAAGAGACCATTTTTCTGAAAACTTATTTTGAAATATTTAATTGTTTTTATTTTTTCTAAAGCGATCTTAATTTTAAACAATGTTTGATGTTTTATTAAAAAAAAAAATAAAATATTCTTTTTCACCAAATTATCACAAAACTAAAATCATAAAATGACAACATTTTATTTAAAGAAAAAAAAATAATTTATTATTAATAATTCAAGTCCTAAAAAGGTGAAAAATGAAACTAAATATAAGTTAGACATAAACATTTATAAACAATTTAGCCAACTTTTAAATCGAAGCAAACAATTTTTGTGTATGTATGTATGTGTGTATGGTGTGACTAACTTAAAGTATCAATTGATTAGAGTTTTCATTTCGGTTTAATTTTCAATGGTTAAGTTTGTTTTTCTTCATGTTTTTCGTCTACTTATATTTTCTGAAGTTTTCTCACGGCACTTTAATGCGCTGTAATTAGCTGGATACGTTTTGTACTTGCACATACATACATAAATAAATATATATTTCTGGGGGTCTTTTCGTTGTAATCAATACTAAAAGTATAGTTTTTGTTGTGGACCTGAAAACGATACTATGAATTTATCATTTTTCGCTTTGTGGCACCACAAACAAATGTTCAGCTTGCTACTTGATTTTGTTATTAAATATGATGGCATTTTCCAACAAAAAAAAACATCTCAAATAAATAAACAAAATATGGATGATATTGTTTTTGGTCAATTCCAGTTTGGGGGTGCTGACTTGATCACTTCGAATAGCTCCATAATAGTATTTTAGTTTGGATCAAAGTGATGCTGGTGGTGGTGATGCTGGTGGTTGTTGCTAACCTTTGCATGACTATTGCTCGTTGCAAGTTTTTTCTATAAAAGCTTTCGTTAGTTAGTTGAGTACGAAACAGATTTTTTGTTGCAATTTGTAAGACATTTTTAAAGGCATTAAGTGAGCGCTTAACTTGGAAATCTGAACATGCTGTGTTGCAGCCTTTGAAAATATGTTAGTGTGTATGTGTTGCTTATTTTTTATTTTTTTTTTTAAATTTGTATTATTTTTCTTAAGTATTTATTGGTATTTAGTAGTTGGCAGTTACTGTGGTGGTGATAAGTATCCTTGACTTACTTATGCCAAAGATGGCATATAATATGTTACTTGTTACATGTGATTCTTCTGTCGCTCTATACTGGACGACGAATACTTGCAATTTACTACACAAGCAGTGCACTGGCCAAGCAGAGATTCTCAAGCTAACAAGTGTTTAATAGTTAAATTAAATTAAATTTTTTTTATGAAAAAGCGTCCTTTGGCGAATTTTGAATCTAACACTAGATTTTCTATAAAATATTACTACATATGTACAGGTATGTATGCAGGTGTAGGTATGTATGTATTCTCGTTCTTATGTATATGATTTTAAAATAATGTTTTCACCGTTTGGGAACCCCTGCTTTTGTCTGATTAAAGTATTTGCTAGATATTTTATGTTGGATGTTTGTTATGTTATTTTTTTTCTCATTTAGTTTTTTTCATAAATTGTTTTTTAGTATGTCACATTTGTTGTCAGTCAAACGACACTTAACAGGAAAGTTATATTTCCTATTATAGCTTCGAGTTAATTTAAAGTTTTTCATTTTTAGGCATTTGCGATAGGTTTGCTTTTTTTTATATGCCACGAAGTATTTCTGTATTATTGTACAAGAACACAACATACACACTTTAACTCGCTTGATGTTGTCTATTTGAAACAAAAACTACTTCAATTTACACCATGGCTGGTTGTCCTCTGTTAAGTTTGTGAAATGAAGCAACAGGCTTTGTTTAAAGGAATTTGTTAGTGTTGTATAACTAAAAATTTAAACTAGGCCCTTTTGCTGATAGTATTTTAAAGCACAAAGAGCAGCATTCGAGGGATGGAATAATTCTTTTACTTCTGCAGAAATCATTTTATGGGAAAAAGGAGGGAGCAGTGTTAGTGAATATTTGATGTGGAATTCCAGCTAACGAAAAAATACCTATCCATAAGAGTTTTTAAGACTGTCTACTGTTTTTCAATAAAAAATCTTTAAAAGATATACATTTTTGAGAAAGAACGAGGGCGTTTCTAAAACTAGCCCTCCCGATGTATAGAGAAGAATTTGGTGAAAAGTCACTGCTACCCCAAGGAAAAAGCTACTTTGGAAAAACAGTGAAGCGTGGATTCTGGGCTGAATGGTTTTTTTTTTTAACGAGAAACAGAGTATTTACGAGAAACAGAGTACGTTAGCTTTTGAATGTCGCTGAGGAAAGTGCATAGATCCATGATTAGATTATGTTGAGAAATGAAGAAAACATTGTCCCAAAATTTTTGTGTTTTCTTTGTTAGGTTACTTTGTTTTGGGAATGCCCTCGTACATCTTAAACAATTAGCTGAGAAAATTTTAAGTGTGTCTAAGAAAGTATTTTTGAAAGAATTACACTTTGAATAAATTTCTTAAAATGCAGCTAAAATAAATAAATAAATATTTTTTTAAAAATCACCTTTTAAAAAATTAACTTTCAAAAAGTGGTTTTAAAAATACATATTTAGAAAAAGTATCTTTAAAACTTAAAAAAATACCGTTATAAAAAGTACCTTAATAAACAAATATGTTCTTAAAACGTACCTTTATAAGAAACTACTTTTATAAAACAGTACCTTTGTAAAAGAGTAACTTTATAAAAAAGTACCTTAATGAAAAAGTGTGAACCTGAATAAAAAAGTACCTCAATAAAAAAGTATCTCAATAAAAAAGTACCTTTATAAAAAAGTACCTTTTTAAAAAAGTACCTTTATAAAAAATACCTTCTTAAAAAAGTACCTTTATACAAAAGTAACTTTATAAAAAAGTAATTTTTAAGAAAGTACGTTCTTAAAACGTACCTTTATAGAAAAGTACCTTGAAAAAAGTATTTTTATAAAAAAGTACCTCTATATAAAAAAGTTAATTTAAAAAAAGTACCCTTATGAAAAGAGCTAAATAAAAAAGTACTTTAGAAAAAAGTAAAAAGCTAAAAAGTGCCTTAATAAAAAAGTACTTTTGTAAAAAGTGACTTCATAAGCAAGTACGTTTTAAAAATGTACCCTTATAAAAAAGTGCCTTTTAAAAAAACTACCTTTATAAAAAAATAACATAATAATAAAGAAGTACCCTTATAAAAAAGTACGTTTTTAAAACATACCTTTATAAAAAAGTACCACTATAAAAAAACTACCATTATGAAAATTACCTTCATAAACAAGTACGTTTTTAAAATGTGTCCTTATAAAAAATTGCTCTATAAAAAACTACCTTTTTAAAAAAGTGCCCTAATAAAAAGTACCTTAGTAAAAAAGTTCCTCTATAAAAAGCAACTTTATAAAAAAGTACCATTAAAAAAGTACCTTAATAAAAGGCCCCTTAATAAAAATAAAAAAAAGTACTTTGAAAAAAAAAAATAAAAAAGTACCCTAATAAAAAGTACTTATATTAAAAAGTGTCCTGATAAAAAGTACCTTTATAAAAACCTACCTTAATAAAGAAGCAATTTAAAAGAATTAAAAACTACCCTTACAAAAAAGTACCTTAATAAATAAGTACTTAAAAGAAGGACCTTTATAAAAAAATAACTAAGCAAGTACCTTTTAAGATAGTGCATTTAAAAAAAGTATTTTTCAAGAGAGTACCTGGGAAATACCCAAGTGCCCTTTTAAAAATCCCTTTTGTAAAAAAGTACCTTTAAAAAGTACGTATTAGAAAAGTACCCTTGGAAAAGTATCTTTTATAAAAGTGCTTTTTAAAAATTTACATTTAAAAAAATTTACTTTAAGATAGTACCTTTTTAAAGTCATTTAAAAAAGTACCTATTAAGAAGGTAACCTAAAAAAGTATCTTTCAAAAAGTTTGTTTTATAAAAAACTTGGTACGCAAAAAAGATCCTTTTGTAAAAGATCTAAGAAAACATTTTTCTCCTTTGAAAAAATAAGTTTTTTTTTTGATGACTTTAAGTGTGAGAATCGAATAATTGCATAAGGCCGGGTTTACATCTGTGTGCCAAATGGCACACAAGCGTAAAAAAAGCGTAACCAACTAATTACTAATGAAAAACTGTTTGACTCAGACATGTATTTATTAAATTAAACAGTTTCGTACATAATTAAAAGACAATTTTATAGAATCCAAAATGATTGCAAACTATTTAAAAAACAGTTTTTCATTAGTAATTAGTTGGTTACGTTTCTTGGGGCAAATGACACACAATGAATGCCAGATGTAAACTCAGCCTAGGTTTTATCACGAGTCGCTGATAGTAAGTAACAAAAAGGTAAATTTGTATTACGAAAGCCAAAAGAAGAACAATATGTATTCGTATATACAAACTTTACAATTTTAATGCCATTATTTGCAATAGTTTATTTCATGCAAGATTTAAGCTACTTTAGAACTTTGGAAATTTATTCTTGTTTTTAGTTAAAGAAAGCTGTTGTTTTTCTTTTCTTCCTATAATACTAGTACTCGTATGAAGTAAATATATATTTGTACGTATATTAAACTATATTTCTTTTACATAAGGATGTACATACATAAATATATATCCGAACGCTATTATGTGCTGAGTTTTGTCACATTTAGGGACGAAAATTCGTTAAAGTTTGTTGTAGCACGAGCATGTGTGCTAAAGTTTGAAACAGTGCTTAATTTTTTTCAACAATAATTTTTTCTTCCTTGTGTCACAAAAAAATGCAACAACAAAGTATTGGCAAATATTTCGAAATATGGGTTAACCATCATGCACTTTATTGTATTTATTGGCTTTCGCTAGTAAGAAATTCAACCAACAGCAAAAGTAGATGAAGAAATAGATAAGTGGCAAATTGTAAAAGTTTTCTAAATAAATAAAAAATTACTTAAAAACGAATTCATTGCATTTAAGTAAAAACAAAAAACTTTTCGTTTGAACAAATAAAATTCAAACTGATATTAAGAAGTTGACTGCTGCTAATAGACATAAAAAAATGATGATGAAAAACCTTAATACTAAAAGTTGATAGTTTGGAGGAAAGTTTATTTCTGTATTTAATATAATTGAACGGTCTTTTGTATAAAACGGAATTTATTAAAACAAATTCGGCTAATACAGTGGATGACACAAATGAGTGCTCGTTTGTATTTCGAGCTCATACTCGTAATTTCATCGCATAACAATAAAATAAAAGTTTTCTTAGCACTGGTTGAATTTATTGAAACAATCTGCAACTTCCTTGATGGAAAATATATCTGCCTGGTACACACCACAGAATGACAAAAATATCGTTTTAAGTACTCTTTGAGTACTTAATTTTAAATCGAATACATATAAATTTGAACATCCGACAACTGTATTTATACACATTTTTTTTTAATTTCGCAGCACAAAGAACTGCAACTAAAATTTACAGACTACGATATTTGAGCGTGTGATTATGCCTGAGTATAAAAATACTCTACCTATTAAGTGGATACACATGCATATATACAGGGCTATTATATTTACACACACATATATACCATATTTTTAAACAGCCACACACATACACCCACGCATTTTCCATTCCATTTTATATACGGTGGTAAATGATGAAAAAATATCCAAAGTATCATGAGTATTTTTTTTTGCCCAATTAAATATCCATAGCCTGAGCATAAACATACTCATACTGTAGGGTCAATACGATTGATTTGTATGTATTTTAGTTTTTCGCATAAACGAAGTAGAGATGCTCTTGTATGTTGCAATCGGCTATAGTCATAGTTGCTTGAAAGAAAATATGTGAGCGTATGAATTGTTTGCGCTACAATTATGACTATACTCAGTATATTTTTTGGAGTACTCATTGTCATTCTTTGGAACACAATGCAGTAATGACTAAGTAAATTTTTAATACGAAGTTTTAATGCCCTGAGTAAGCTGCGTAAATCAAATCCACTTGAGTACTTAAGCCATCCGCATCAAATTCAACGCCCCTTCTTTTACCTGAAGCTTATTAGCAGGGAATTTAAGACGTTTTTAAAGCCGAGAAGTGAATGCTTGAACTGCTGTAAGTATTCCAATTATCTGTACCATTAATTTTCATTTAAACTTAATTATTTAAAATAAAAATTCCTTAATGAAATTTATTTATTTGAAATATTGTCAGAAGTGTAAATTCAATAATTGAAATTTATTTGCTGGTGGTTCAACATATCTATATACGTATTTTATTGGCGCTTGAACCAAATCATCAGTAGACTTTAACCACAAATTTTGAACAGTCACAAACCTCTTACTTTATGCACAGACTTTATTACTTTATGAATTCTCATATAGTTTTTGAAAGTCTGTGCATAAAGTAAGAGGTTTGTGACTGTTCAAAATTTGTGGTTGAAGTCTACTGATGATTTGGTTCAAGCGCCAATGAAATACGTTTATAGATAACATACAGCAAATAAATTTCAAAAATTCCTCAATGTTTTTCTTACTACGGAAAATTCTTTCCGATAACTCTCATCATATGCTCTCAAGTGTAATAAATGCATTCCCCATTCCCTGAAACTTTAATAAAGATATTTATTTTTCCCAATATCGTTTGTCATCACTTTTTATACCTTAAAACTTCCTCCGCGCTTGATTTCTTGCAAATAATGTTTTATTTACTATTAAGTTACCTATCAATACTATCACTCTCCATCAACCACATTTAAACTTTTCTTCCTCAACACACAATACTTATTTAAATTTTGCAAGTTCTGAAAATTTTATCTCTGAACGAATGCATATTTAATTTGCGATTACACCACATGATGGCTGTTTGGTGTTTTAGAAAATTTCCACATCAATTCAAAACTTTATTTTATTTCCTAATTTTATTTGCATTGAGTAGCCAAATTTTCCAAAACTAAGAAACTATGAAAATTCTCTTTTTATAGCAAAATAAAATAAAGATAAAGAACAAATGCAAACTAAAGATGGGAAAATGTTTTGAAGACTTTTTTCTGTACAGCATTTATGAATATAAAAAAGGATAGAATGCAAATTGTTATGTACACAGTATAATAGAATTATGTAAACTAAAGTAAATATATTTACAAAAACTTGTTGCTAATATGAACACAGTTTGCCTAAACAACAGCCAAACTTTTTCCACATTGACTCAATTACCAGCATGTGAACAAGTACATAAATGAAACATTAGTTCCACGAGTGAATATGTACTTACATACGAGTACGATTACCTACAACTTGTGTAGATTGACTAACCTTCACTGCCTCCTCCACCTTTTCCATATCAATGTTGCTGTTGCTTTTTAACTTTTTTTGGAGTTTCCATTATTCTTAGTGTGCTTATGAAATTACTTTTGTTGTGTAATTTTTGCTTTTGTTTGTTGTTTGTGCTAAAAGTGGCTGCAAATTTGCACTTGCTTAAGCTAAAGCAAATTGCATGTGATTAAAACCAAGAACTACACCACGCCAACAATATTTTGCAAAAAAAAAAATTAAAATACATAAAATACAACACATTGGAGAGATGGATAAATAGGTGGCGTATAAACACATAAACTGTCATGCAAACATAAATTAGGCTGTCCATTAGCATTTACTTTTCAAGTGAGTTAAGGCTCAGTTAGCCGACTGTAATGTAAAGTAACTGCAACAGTGGAGGAAACAGCTGATCGATATTGTTATGTGAAAAGTATTGAAAATGGTTATAGAGATGTAATGTAATCTACTTCTCATATAAAAATATCGATCAGCTGTTTCTTAAGTTGAAGTTAGATTAGATTAGAGTCTTCTAACTGAGCCTTTAATATACATTTTATACCAAATTACTGTAATACCAAAGTTTGCACAAAATGTAAAAATTATTAGTAGAGACAAACAACAATTATTTTCATTTACTAATATATCACAAGGAGGGATACATTTGCATATTCTTTTTGGGGGAGCAAGAGCAGAGAAAATGATGTAATATATTTACAGTTTTAGATATGACAACTGTAAATCGTTTTCTTATAAAATAGCAAAATTGGGAAAAATTGAGTTGACCCCCTTTAGAAGAGCAAATGCGATTTTAACATAAATCACTGTAAGGGATACCCTTACCTTCTTGCTTTTGCATGCATGCACTTGCAAATGAAACACTTGTATTTTAAACGCTGCACAATGAAGAGAAACGACAAAAAACATATTGTGAGTTTTTGACCTGAGCCGTTTTCCTTTAAAGTGCCATTAAGCTATTTTTTTATTATATGAGGATACACATAAAAACCCTAACATTTAATCGAGTAAACACAAAATTTTTTATATTACATCGAACTTTTTGTGCATTGAATAAATTGATTTATTTTCATGTACTTCATTGATTATCATAAAATTATAAATGTAAAAAAATGCCAAATTTCTATATAAAATTTCGGCCACCAAAAGTACAAAGATCAAAATTTTTATCAACTCCACACAAAAAATTTTCAACTCATAATCTTTACGAAGATTAGATTAATTTAACCTTTTTCGGGAATGATTTCAAGGCTACTTGGAATTGTCTTTAGGATTCGAACCTGCGATCTTCTGACTACGAGACTACTACACTGCCTACTAGCCAGCAGCAGTTTCTGGGCTATTTGCATATATAAAAATAAACAACAACAATACCAAAACCAGTCACACAACTAAGCACAACATTGTATTGCTGCTACCCTGTCGGAAACTAAGTTAACTTTAAATTAACTCTAAACTAACTATTTCGCAACTGGTAATGACTGACACTTGGATTACTTTTCAATGTAATCAACTAACTATTTTGAAATTGCGATGTCCTAGGCGATAGTCAATTGTCTTACTCTTGGCCACTTTTTAACTAACTTAAAGTTGATTTTATTTACGTCAGTTGGTAGTCAGTAAAATTGCAAAAAGATGTTACTAGGGTTCAATTTATCAAGGCGTTAGCTACCCAGCCAAGCTACAATCTAAAATAATAACAGCAAAATGTTAATATAAAATTGAATTGAGGATCAAAGTAGCTGAGATTAAATTTGTTGGCTCTCACCAAATCCGATTACGTACTCAACTGTAGTTAACTTTTAGTTAGTCTAAGAAAAGTTAAGTATAAGTTGATTATTTTGTATTCGTCTCAGGATTTTCTGGCAACGTATGAACAAAGCAAATAAGCAGCAACACACTTAAACCACATATTATTTCTTGTAAATTTAATATGATTCGAAATCAAAATTTTTGCATGGTGATTTTACGTTGGTATATTTTTCTGTGTGTTCTTTCACAATTTGCATTTTTTTATTGTCAGTATGTAATACTATTTCCAGACAACCATGACCAATATTTACATACTCTTTTGTGATCTCGAGTTCATTATTTAGTCATATACATAAATACTTAAAAAGTTATAAAATGAAAAATATCTTATGTATAAGTAGTTAGGAAAATTATTCGAATATTCGACAAAAACTATTCGAATAATTCTTAATTGAACAAAAATTTGTTCGTTTGAATAAAATTAAAAAAGATTTGTTCAAATACTCGAATAGTTGTTGTTTAAGTGAGAAAACTAGTTGGAAAACTTTAATTTTAATTTATATTTTTGAGCTTTAAAATCGGTGTTCTGTTTTTTCTAGTTGATGGCTCAAGTAGTCCTACTTTTGTACCAAATCTCACCTCCCTACCGTAAAATACAACATTAAATTCTTATGGGCGTGGCTCCACCTCCCTGGCAAGACCATCTAAGTTTTCAGATTTCTCTAGTTAGTTAATCAGCTAGACCTAGATATTACTTGTGTACCAAATTTCAGGTCTCGAGCTCAAAATATAAGTTTAAATTTTTAAGGGCCTGAGTCCTCACATATGTATATTTTAAATTTAAGATTTTGCTGTTACCAGTGCTTATAACTCATGTGAAGTTTCGTAGATAGCCGCTAATGGGAAATACATAAATAAATAAATTAGATATTATCTGCAGGAAACAGAAGATTAAAGTTCTATGCCCGTGGCCACGTGTGAAAAGTCTCATAATATTGATAATGCACTCTTTAATTTTCCATTGCTCAGAAAGCTTTCAAACATCGAATATGAGGTTGCCTCGATGTTCTTAGTTTATAATTTTCATCACGATTTAGGGTATCAAATTTATGATGCGACTAAATACATTACAAATGGCTTCATATAATATTTTGAAGGGAATCGTTGATATATACACTTTGTTTGCAATAGACCAGAACTTGTTGTACTACCGTGCGCCCAGATTAAAGTGTTACTTAAAGTTTATTTGTATGTAGCAACAACAACAAAGACAACAAAAAGTGAAAATTAATAGTATTATATTTTTTGCCTTTGACTCTGCCTTAATTAACGCAGTAATAAAATTTTATCTCATTTATTGAGTTAAGAAATGCTCAGTAGCTCAGAAGTTCTATATTAGACTGCTTTATTTTTAATTTCACACCATTGTGCGACGTGAAAGACACATTTTTGTATACATACTTATGTATGTATATATTTAAGTTTACTACAAGATATATTTTGAATAATTGTAGGAAGAAATATTACAGGTATATTAGCACACATCCGTACACACACACACGTTATTATATGTATGAACAAAATAAACTTAAAATTAACATTTACCCACACCTATTTCATGGTGACACCTTCACCGATAATTCACAAGAAAGAAACTAATAAGCCCCTACAAAACACGCACAGTCAGACAAGCAAACAACTTACATACATACATAGATTCAGTTATAATAGAATCTTGATGAGTTTTTGAAACCTTGAAATGAGGCATGAATGAATGTTTGTTTCCAATTTGCATGTACGAGTACATAAGTATGTAGATACATATGTATATGTATATGTACTTATGTGTGTATACTTTGCCTTTCAATAAGCTGTAGAGCTCTTGTATCTCGACACACACTCGATCAAGCAGCCGAGAAAGTAAACAAGCTAAAAAGTCAGTTAGGAAACTCGAAAGGAAGGAAATTGTGTGTTTTTCAAACTTTTTGTGTATTATTTTTTGCTTCTTTCAGGCCACAGGAAGTATTTTGGATTTTATCGCTTATTGTTAAATTTTTCGCTAGAAATTGCAAAGAAATTTGCACAAAACTTAATTTTGGTTGATGTTGACATGAATGCTAAAAACAAAAACAAACAGAAATATACATACTTACATACATACTCGTATATACGTACGTATATATATGTATAAAAGGCAAAGATAACAACAACATGAATATCCAAATAGGAGCGTGCGAAAGAAAGTAAAGGGTGACTGCAATTTAATATTTATGCAATCTTCTAAATACAATTAAAGCAGAGGGCAAATTGCGGCATTCGATTTCGAATAAATCTTCATATATTTAATTTTAATTGTATTTGTATGGAAATTTCGATCGCTGACATTTGCCGTAATTTGCCCCCTGCTGCTTTCACATGTAAAGTTTCCTACTGCAAAATTAATAAATGAAGTGTGAAAGCTTTACTTCCTTTTTGTCAAAAAGTAAATTAATTTGTACTTAGAGTGGGCTTTAGTCAAGGTTTTTATGGAAATTTTGTTTTAAGGAACAATTCAGACTCGAGTTTTATTTATTTTTTGCATCAGGAGCAGAAACTTTTCTTTGCGTCTATAAAAGTCAAGGGGCAGTGCCAGATGACAGAATTTCAATTAGTGCGCATTTCAGTTTGAGTTGAAAAAGTATTACACATTAGAGACTTCGAAAAACAGGTGGTTTTCAACTTTTCTATATATTTTATTTGTTCACCGGTTTAAAAAATTATTTTTCGTCTGTCATTGCACGAAAAGTGAAATTTACCACATTAAAATTTTATTGATTTTATTTAATTTATTTTGTTTGATTTTATATACTTTCACTTATATATTTTGGCACAAACCTAGGTCTTTTGTAATGAAAGAATTCTTACAAATGTAGGTTGGGTTGTACAGTTTTACATTTTTACGGCCTTATTTATAAAAATTATTAAAGGGGTTTTAAAGCAAATTTTTATACAAAATTAATCTTTTTAAGCCTTTCTAAGGCCTTAATAATTTTTATAAATAAGACTGTTAATATATATAAAATTACACTAAAAAATTATTTTTCGGTATTTCCCCAGCAATAAAGTCTAGTTTAATTTTTCTTCTCTTCTTTAGAAACTCAGATTAATTAATAAAAATATTTCATTCAATAAGAATTGAAATTACTGAACTTAAGCCCGAATAAAAAATTATTTCTGATTAAAATCCATCCACTGCAGTTCAAATAAATCTAAAAATGTCTAATAATAAAAAAAATTATTTTGTAATATAAAATGTATAAATATTTATTAGCAAATTATTGTTTTACTAGCATCTTCCGAATTCTGAAATTGTCTGTGTAATGAAAATAAGAAATAAATTCAGTGAAGTGCGACTTTGACCCGCACTCGAAGGGTTCCGTACGGCCACGAGATATGTAATTCAATACGAACAATATAAACTATAGTTTTGGCATTTTTTTCGTTTTTGGGTTTTTTCGGTTTTAAGAGCTTTTTTAGTTTGGGGGTTTCTTGAATTTATTGGCGCTTTCTGAGTTTTGGCACTTTTTTCACGTTTTGGCGATTTTTTTTTGGTTTTTGAAGTTTTTTTAGTTTTGGCGATTTTTATTATTTTGGGTTTTTTTTTATTTTGGCGAATTTTTTTAGTTTTGGCGATTTTTTTAGTTTGGCACTTTTTTTCGTTTTGAGGATTTTTTTCGTTTTTTGGCGTTTATTTAAAATTTTGGCGATTTTTTTCGTTTTGGCAATTCTTTTTTAAATTTGGCGTTTTTTTTTTTTAATTTTGGCGATTTTTTTCATTTTGGTGATTTTTTTTTTTTTTTGGTTTTGGCGCATTTTTCGCGTTTTGGCGATTTTATTTCGGTTTTTGGCGTTTTTTCATATTGGCGATTTTTTTCATTTAAACGATTATTTCGAATTTGGCGATTTATTTTAGTGCTAGAATTTTTTTTAATATTGTCGATTTTTTTCGATTTGGCGATTTTTTTAAAACTTTTGGCGATTTTTTCAGGTTTTGACGATTTTTTTATGTTTGGCGATTTTATAATTTTCGGATTTTTTAGTTTTACCGTTTTTGAAAATTTCAAGAGTTTACCTCCTACGGTCTCCAAGATATAGCAAATTGTCAAAATTACATAGTCAAAATTGCATTAACTGATGGACCACCCTTTAATCTAAATTGTTTAATATTTTAATGTTAATTGTTGTAGTCTATATAAAAATACACTAATTTTACAAATTTCAAGTGTCAATATACATATGTACATACAATTGTATGTATATTACATGAGATTTTAACATTTTTCGTCGCTCGTTTTGGAGCACCCTTTAATTTCTAGTTCTCATGTATTTTTTGTTGTGGTGGCCAAGGTTTTACATACTCTGTCCAAATTTCAGGTCCGTATCTCTTACGGTTCCTGAGAAAATACCGTGTGACGGACAGACGGACAGACGGACAGCGTAGCGAAAACAGTAGGTTTCCTAAAAGGAAGCCTAAAAAAGAAAGAAGGATCAAAATGACATCTTTACAGGATGTTATATTTTTATATACTATATTATCGGGTTAATTCATGCCAAAAATTTAAAATTTTCTAATGCTGTTTCCTAAAAATATGGGATATTATAAATTTTTTGGTGTTATATTAAATTAGATTTGTGTTATATATGGCTTCATTTATAAGAAAAATTTTAAAGCTTTTTTCTGAAGAACCCTTAGCATTCTGTTTTCTGTACCCATATTGGGAGCTTGAAAAATTGTTAATAATAAGACAGACCTAAAATATAATAAACCGTGCCATTTTTGCAATATAAAGTATCTTATGTCTCAATACAGCATTTGTGTATCGAATTTTATTAAAATAGGCTCAGCGGTTCTTTCGGATATAAGGTAACAAATATCCAAACAATACAAAAAAACATATATCGAAATGGTTTATTAGTTCATTTTTGACACAAACCTGCGAACAAACATATTTAAAATACGTGTGTTTGATCATGGATCTGTGACCCACCCGGATAGGTTGGGGTATTCACCCATAAAATTACCTTTGGCAACTCGAAGGTTAAAGGTGTTTATAGCAGTAATATTTTTTCTCCCGTTTTCCTTAAAATAAACGTTTTGAAACGTTTTAGTGTGACTTAGTTCAGGAATCCAAAATTGAAGAAATAAAGATCTGAATGATTCTGTTATTGAAAAAGATGATGGATGCATAAGCCATAGACGATAGACTGTCTGCGTTGCTGGAGTTATTTATTTTATTAATTAAATTCTTTTTAATGACGATTAATTTTATAAAATGGGCTGTTCATTCTTCCTCGCATTCTATATTAGATCCAATGTATGTGTTTAAGTAAAAGAAAATCTTACACTTGAAATAAATATTTATGTATGTCTTTAGCAAAATATAGACCATACTTTACTGTGTCTAGTCTGTAAAGCACACAATATTTACACACCTACATATACATATAGTATGTATGAATATTTAACCACTAAATTTTAATACAAGAAGAGATATTATCTTACTGTTCCTTTTTGTGTTTAGTTGAATAAAACCAAATGGTCAAAACTTATTAGACGCATGCGAAAAAAAAAAATAAAAATTTTAGTTAGTTCAAGAAATTTATTGTTTGGTATATTATCATAAGTTTATTTTAATTGAAATTTATTTGCTGGTGATTAAGCATGGCCTATGTATATGTATTTCATTGATGCTTTTTCTAACCACATATTTTGAACAGAGTTAAAAACCTCTTATCTTAGCGCAGGTTTTCAAAAACTGTTACAGAATTCATAAATAATAATATTTTTGGAGTTCGAGAAAGTACTATTTAAACATAATTTTTGCTCTATATATGGATATAACTACATAATAAAGTACCGCGTAAACAGTCTTTAAATGTAAATACGTCTTGTTTTTTAAATGTATTGTCTTAGCATGTATGTATTATACTAAACCAATAATAAATGATGTCGTTTAATAAGCGAAGTATGATGGATGTATTGATGATCGTGTATATGAGTGTTTACAAGCGATGTCACGAAGACTTCTTTTTCATAACAAACAATCAACAGAAGTAGTGTTGATGCGTGTATGCTTGTTATTTTGCATATTGTACGTTTGACTGTGTGTGTAAAATGTAGATGGTAAGCTATTATGTGTTTAAGGGTGGTTTTTTAAAGCAAGCGCACGCAACTGATGTCAATGTAAGTGTGCGTTTGTATGTACGCAGAGAAGCAGACCATACACACAACTCATGTGTACATGCATGCCATTTGTATGGGGGCCCATGCGTAAGAAGAAGAAAGCATCACTAATTCTTCCGTCACGAAGTATTTTCTTCTTCACTCTTATACCTGCAATAAGTGGAACAAATGTCTTGCCAACAGTATTGTTTAGCGTTTGTTTTAAAAGATTTTGCTGTAGTAAAGCATTTGAAAAATCCCCTATGTCTTAAAAGTGCTTGTAAGTCTTCTTGTGCAGGGGTCTAGTACATAAATTATATGTATTTCATTTATTTTTTTTGAACCAGCCTAATGCAGGGTGGAAGTAAGTATTTACCTACCAAGTAACATGTACACCTTAATTATCGAAATCCATTAACTACTTATTTAGCCGGTGTTGTTAATTGAAATAGAAACTTCTATTTTAGCGTATTTTTTTTTTTTTTGCTTAAAAGTAATCCTGGCATGAACAGGAATGAATAATGAGTGTAAATGTTGTCTGAGTAGGAGGTACAAGATTATTTCGATTGCAGGATATAGTGGTGGCGTGTTAAGGAAAACAATTTTGTTTATCGTTCACACCAAATTGAATGCCAAGTAGTGTCTAGTGTCTATAATGCACACATCAATTTGTTCGTTTCCTTGTTTTTTTTAGAGAGAATGAAATTCAGTATTTCTGTGTTGTTGTAAACCTTAACTACCAACTTTATCAGCATTATGAGGACATATTTGTCATCAGTCATTTGAAACTACATACACTCATACATACAATACAATCATGCCATTTAGAATTATTGCAGAGAAATGCATATAAATATATGAGTAAATAATGAATATATGAATGGATGTGTACATACATATATATCGTTAAGTTAATACGAAAAGGCCCTAACTCATGTTTTTCATAGTTTACAGGAGGAGGAAAAAACTAAATAAAAATTTTTTTATTGGCTATAACTTCCGTATTTTTTTCCGAATTCATCTGATTTTTTTGGGGGAGGTGTATCCAGTAATGGTCTATCGAAATATGTAAAAATATCGATATCGAAAAATTATGAGTTGGGGCCTTTTCGTATTAAGTTAACGATATATAAAGTACAAGTGCCAGTATGACTTCCAAAAATACTACATACCATTTGCATATTGCTCAGTCAAGTAATTTGAAATATACATGTTGATTTGCATGAAATGTGTTTGCATATTTGTGTATGTTCGTATAAATATATATGTATGTGTACATATCGCACTTGTTCCTCGGAAGGGGCAAGAAACTTCTTTTTCTTCATATAATTTTATATCACAAACATTAATACAACTGTATTTTTTGGCCAATGAGTGGAGAAAAAATTGATGTAAGATTTTGACAGTGCTTAGATATGGCTGACCACTATGTATCGTTTTCTAGCAAAAAGTGAATATTGAAAATTTCGACTTCCCCTAAAAGGAACAATTGCGATATGTATGTATATATGCTGTGTACTTGTATAATTATGTATTTATGTTAGACCTGTGCCTTTTCCCCCAATATTTCTCAACATACGAGCACATGTGTGCTGTCACTTTTTAAACGTTTATCCTTATGACTTTACTTACATACATATGTATATAACATTAGTGAATGCGTGTACATATGTATGTTAGGTATGGCAGGACTCCATTTCAACTCAACTTAATTGCATGGATATTATCTGACATGGAAAGTACTTTGCCGAATGCCTTTTAATTAAATTTATACTGCCAACAATACAGAACAACAAATTAATAATGAAAGTCTGTACATACATACATATTTATGCTTATGTCTCCATTTGAAGCGAGTATTTTAGAAACTACATAATGAAGTGGAAGTAAAATTGATTATAATTACTTGTAGGTGGTGTATACATATATTTATATATATGATAAACATATGCATTAAGCTTTTATGTGCTTATATATATATATATATATATATATATATATATATATATATATATATATATATATATATATATATATATATACTTATGTATGCATTTTGGCCAATAATAATTTCAGTATGTATTTCCTCTAAAAACTCCACCAGACATTTATTTACTTTTCCTGTTTGTACTTACACTTTGGTTAAAAGTAAATTTAAGAATGCAAGTTCCGTATTTTATTTGGACTCAGTTGTAAATTACAGATTCTAAAAACGTTTTGTACAATACTATTAAAATTTGTATGTTCATTGTCTCAAGGTACGGCCACACTAGCCAAACTATTTCAAAAAAAAAAAAGAAAAATCGTAGCCACTAATGAAAAACATTTTAATTCCGACAACTGTTCATTAAGTTAAACAGTTTACAATACTATTGTATTCTCTGTCACTGTCTATTTGTTATGAATGAAACTGTTTGACGAGTGTCAGTGTACCTTATGCTTCGATAGCACGATGAAATTTTAATATTTTTAATTATTTGGTGAAAAATTAATGACATTAGTTAAGCAAGGAACATTAAAAATTTTTATGAAACAAATAGAGTTGTATCCAACAACTTTTTTTGGAACTAGTTCGTTCTATTGGACACAAGTCCGCTCAAAAACATCAATGTAAATTAAATGGGTTTGAAATAAATTTTGCTTCGAATGCTCTCAAATTAGTTCAAAAAGAGCTGTTGGACACAGTTCTATTTCGAAATCATTTATCATTTTTGATATTTGATATATTTAGTTGTAATTTTCATTGTTCTAAAGCACGAGCTATGCAGCAGATTTTATACGCTGCTACAGCCATTTGGTACTTATTGTTACTGGTTGCAGTTATAATTACATATATTTATAATTAAAAAGATTAAGTTTTGTTTCTAAAAAAGTTTTAAGAAGTTTTATTCTTAATTTTAAGTTTATTTTTTTTATTTTTTATTGGTAGCCCCAAATTTTTTTTGATAAAAAATAACAGCTGACTACTAAATATAGTGAAGTGCTACTTTGACTCGCACACGAAGGTTTCCGTACGGACACTTCATATGAAATACTATACGAACTTTAGCCTATACAATCTTACCTGCCCCCGTATTCTGTATGTCGCTAAAGCTAAATTTCTATCGCTAAACATTTATGAAGTCGATTTTTCGATTTTCGGCTAAGAATGCAATTTTGAAACGTGTATTGATAAATCAGGCAATGACTCAAAAATGTAATTCGCCAAAAATTTTCGTGTTTTATGTCATCGCCAAAAATTTTTAATTTCCCATTTGTTCAGTATTTTAGCGATAGAATTTAGCTTTAGCTTTAGCGACTTACAGAATATGGGGGCTGATCAGATGTTTTTTTGAAAATGTCAAGTGCTCGGTACTCGGTAAACTTTTTTTCATTTTGGATTTTTTGTTTTGGTTTTTTAAGCGATTTTTTTTAGTTTTGGCGCTTTTTTTCGTCTTGGCCATTTTTTACGGTTTTTGACGATATTTTTGTTTTGGCGATTTTTTATTTTGTGTTTTTTTAGTCTTTGCGTTTTGGAAAATTTCAAGAGTTTGCCTCTTACGGTTTTTTTCAAATAGTCAAAATTACACAGTCAAAATTACATTAACTTATAGAATACCCCTTAATTTTGAATTTTTAAATTTCAGTGTCATAAAAATATCTCGCCGTAGAACACTCTTTTTAGCTGTCATAGTTTGTATTTCTAGTGGGAAAAGTTTTACATATTCTGTAAAAACTCCAAATACACAGCTCTTATAATTATCGAGAAAACAGCCTGTGGCAAACAGACGGACACTGTGGCAATAACAATAGGGCTCCTTTTCATCTTTATTGTGCGCAAGTGTTAAAACTAGAAAGTGTGGTATTTTTTAAAATTCGTAAATTTCAAGGCTCTTCTTGGTAAAATAATTAATTTTATTACACAAGCAAATAATTCTAAGAAAAATGCTTGAAAACCGTAAATTGATTTGATACCATCAGGCAGTTGTCTAATCGGTTTCAAACTACGAAGTTTAAAACGTTTTTGTGCCCGAAAGCCTTTTAAGTGATTTTGATGAAGTCACGTTAATAGAATATAATATTATTGGAAACTGTTTCACTTAGTAAAAATTTGTCTACATTAAAAGGTTTTTCATTGGTGGTCACTCTTTAATGGGCAAATGTTTGCCTAGTGTGACCATGCCTTTAGGAAGCAAGAACTTATTAAGAGGAAGTACAACCTAAAAAAATTAAAACACATTATTTTTTAAATGATATTACCAAACAGTATTTTTAACTTAAAGAAAAAAAAATATTGCACAATTGTTTTTATAGAAGAAAGCACCAAAATATCATTAAGTAATTGAAGTTGGCTGCTAAGAAACTATTTTTGTTTTTATTAAAAAGTTAAAATATTTTAGTTATTTTCCAGTCCCGCTAGCAGTCTTAACTCTTTATTTTTTTCTTCTAATTTATGGGTTTTTTTTAAAGAAGATGCGTTAACATTACTGCTCATGATTTAACGTTGACGCTCTTATTTAGGTATGGAAATACGTTTACCTCTTTTCTTTAGGTATGGAGTTAAATGGTGCGAGAAATATCGAAAATCTTTATTATTTTATTACTATACAAACTTACGGGTTTTCCATGTACGAATTTTGAGCTGGAAATGAGTGAGGAAGTCCTGAGATGCTCAGCAAAGTCACCGGTATCCCAAAATTTCTTTAAAGAATGGTCGATATGGTGAAGAATATTCACAGCCAAATGCTTAAAAGTGGGAATATACTGTTTTTAAATATTAAAGGCCTTCCTTATTCATAAAAATAAATTTGGTTTCAAAAACGCTTCACAATCAATTTTCAATACAAATTTTGTTTTGTAAACATTTTATAAACCTAATTGCAAATTTGTTTTTGTTTTAATGCAAAGTTTCACTTCTTCGACGCGTTTTACAGAATAGCCCCCCATATTTATGAATACGGCAGTAAATAGCTTTCAGCAAATTTGTATTATTTGAAGCAAAAGTATTTAATAAGGAATTGCAAGTGAAATCTTTCCTGTCTCCTTAAAACTACGTTCTTTAGAGTCTCTTAAGAGATTTTATATAAGATTTCAATAACAAGGTACATTAAAGATTTTGAACAATTTAATAAATTAAACGCAGAAATAATGCACTAACGAAATGTGAAAATATTTTAAGGGAATTGATATGAAAAATCATTTAAATTAAAGGCATGTTATGCACTGAAAAAAATTTGATTCATAAGTCCAATGAAACAATTTCATTAATTTTTTTTCACAAATCTAATGATAATTTCACAAATCCAAGGAAATATTCATGAATATTGTGAAACAATTTCATTGGAATTTCTTCCTTGGTATTCTGGTTTCGTTAGAATATTTTATTGGATTTATGACAAAAATATTTTCTAATTATTAAAAAACCTCTTTATATTTAAGTTATTTCATTCTTTTCATGTAATTATTTTATTGTTTCGATGAAGTTATAGCACTGCATTAATTACACTGTTAAATAAAGTTGATGAAGTTTTCAATAAAATAATTTTAATGAAACTGGTTTCATTAATCCAACGAAGCGTGACGTTGGTTGAATTTTAATGAGTTTTTCATTAAATTAATGACGAAATTCATAGAATTTCTGCCGAAAATTCTTTCAGTGTGCTTCATGTATACTTATACCTTATACTCATACATATTAAATACAATAATTTTCATATTTCACTTAAGAAACTTGAGATATTTGTATGTACTATTATATTTTGCAAACTGTTTTTCCGTTTCGTTTACACAATTTATTTTTTATAAAGAAAATGCATACGATTTGTGCAACCAAAGAAGCGGAAAAATGCAAACACTCACACTTACAGTACACTCATATACAAATGTATTTATGCATGTATGTATGTATGTATGTACATAAGTGTATTTGCCCTAAAGAAGGCAAAATAAAGCTCACATTTATTCAAGTATATTTCAAGTTTAAGTAAATTAAGAAAATTACTTTATCGACT
This sequence comes from Tachina fera, assembly GCA_905220375.1. Lineage (NCBI taxonomy): Eukaryota > Metazoa > Arthropoda > Insecta > Diptera > Tachinidae > Tachina > Tachina fera. The sequence continues at coordinate 188,674,603 of LR999963.1, forward strand.
TGTGTGCTTGAGCAGAAGTCATACATACTCGTGTATAACTCGAACAGAACGATACCGACCTTTAAATACGAGTAATGATGAAAAACATAACTTAAGAAGACGTTGAAGAAAAAAAAAGATAGAAAAAATTAAGTAAAAGACGTTGTTTCGTGTTCTTTATATTTTCTTCATTTCATTAAATTACATGTATTTCATATACGAGTTAAAATGTTTGTTAAAAAAAAGTTAAAGAAAAACTAAACTGTATTTTAAGTTTATTCAAGCGATGCTTGGAAAAAGAACCATCCAGCAGTTGCCAATGGAACCAATAACATCAGAACGAAAGAAATTCTTTGCTTCTTTTATACTTTTGTACGTACGAGTATTCCTCTTCGTCATCAGCCAAGTCTTTGAATAGCGTGTTACTTCATCTGCGCCTTGGTCTTGGCACTAGTTTTTCTATATTTAGTCTTAAACACAAAAAGCTTTTTTTCTTTCTATTTTTATGGTATTTTCGTATTAAATAATGCCAAGATTGTGTTGTGTTTTCCTCGGTTCCACAATCCTGTACTCTTATGCTTTTTATTTTCGTGCGCATGGGAAACAAATGCAGACTTATTAGAATTATTTTGTGCGCGTCTATTGTAATGCAATACAACGAAAGAGTGTATGTATTTTTTTGAAATATATTTTAATTTTTAAAGAAAAGTGTTTTATTTATTTATTATTTCACTACTATTGTTGGTTTCGATAAGAGCTTAAGCAAATCTTGTTTAAATGGTGCATATGAGAACCTTTAATTTTGAAGGTTTTTTTAACGGAAGCCAACTATAGTTAAGTTACTCTTAACGTTTGAATTACATACTCAAATATTTATATTTGTGGTATATTTATTACCGAACTAAAATTTTTAAAACATCCGCTTTTGTATCTTGACCATTTGATCTATTAATATATTCAACTCCTGACGTTTTGCTGTTGTACATGGCCGTATAAAAAATAGATTAAAAATCCTAAGCGGTATACACACTATCAAAAGATTCATCAATCATTGTGGCAGTACAGAAATACCTTTATATATAATCAGGACACTAGCTAGTGCAAACTATCTAGTAAGGGTTCAGATAGCCGACTGTAATGTAATGTAACTGCAACAGTAGGAAACAGCTGATCGATATTGTTATGTTAAAAGTAATGAAAATGGTTATAGAGATGGAATGTAACGTAATCTACTTTTCAAATAAAAATATCGATAAGCTGTTTCCTACTGTTGCAGTTACTTTACATTACAGTCGGGTAACTGAGCCCTAACCCGGGCAAGTCAACGTTTGGGACAGTTTAGAAATTTTACGTCTGTATTCCGGAGAAGCCTTTTTTAGTATGTCATAATATTTCGTGTATTTCGAGCAAGAATAAAAGAACTCAAAAAATTTATCAGACAAGTGGATGAATAATATGCTTTCTCAAAATCCACAAATAATAAAATAATAAAAGTCACAGGCACGATGAATATTTTTTGCCCGACTGCCCGACTGAAAGAAGGGTATTGTGTTTATCAGCCTATGTATGTATGTATGCATGTATTTGCGGGCCTATATAAACCATAAGCGTGGACTGATTTTAATGATTCCTACATTAATCGATTTGTCTTAATCCTGGGAGTATTATTACAAACTCCACAGTAGTAAAATACAATATGGCGGCCAACAGACGCCATTTTGTATATACCAAAATCAAAATGGGTCTTATTCAGGTATTTTAAAATCATCCTTAGGTTTTTCTTATGATTTTTCATTTCAAATGACCATTTAAGATATTTTTCGGTTCAAACTTGGTCGCAGTTTTTTTTAAATTATATTTTTTTTACTACTTGTTTATAATATTTATTTAACTTTATATAATCTTAACCCATTCGTTAATTTCTGCCCTTTTGAAATCGATATTTAGTCACACGGCGAAAATGAGTACGCTTTCGATTTTTATTGATGAAGATATAGTTAAATTCTTAATTGAGAATGTTGAAAACAATGTTTGAAATAAAGAAGCAACTGTATCTTTTTCTAGAATTATTTTCTAGGCTGAACAAACAAAATCCACAGAAAGGAAAATTTTATTTAAAAAAGAATTTAAAAATAGACAGATAAACTTCATAAAGATATGTGTCTTAAAACAAAAATAAGTTCTTATAACGAATGTATGTATTTATTTTACTTTTAGTTGTTTAACTGAATTTTTCCGCAATAAAAAATAATTAAAAGTATGTCTTGAGTGTTTCAACTTTAAATCAGGAAAAAGGCTGTCCGAGGTTCTACTGCATTTGTGATACACCGGCAACATTTATGAAATATAAACATTTTGGTTTTTATTATATTTGATGTCACATTTTGAAGTACTTCTTGTGTTAGTTCATCCAGCAGGAGTAAATTTTTAAGGAAATTTCAAAGTGCGCAGTTGTTAAAAATGACAGACAAAAATTAAGGATATATACATATGTATTAGATTTAATATGAACTATTCTTTTATCAAAAAGCGTTTTTTCCTTTCCTTTCATTATTTAAATTTTATTTTTCTCAAACCCACTGCTACTATACGTCGCCCATTTGTCAAAAAAAAAATACATCTATACATCTTTAATATTTCATAAAAAAATTAAAAAAAAGTTTAATAAGCTATACAGTGACCTCTCGGGCATGTGAACTTCCAATATAATGAACTATCCATTCATATGAAAAACTACTGATAATAGTTGTACAATGAATTAATTTTTTTAGTAAATATTTAATATAAAAAGTAAATTTAGAATTAAAAAAATCGTTAAGTTTGCAATAAATTATATTTTATGTTATAAATACCAAGAGTTTCAATATTTTGTAACCTTTTTTAGGCAAAAAAATACAAATTTTTACAATCGAAAATGTGAATACATTCGATAATGTGAAATACCTTGGTTTTTATTAGTTCACATTATCGCCAGTTCACTGTATATACATCGTCCATTTTCCATAAAAAAGTATTTGATAGAAAAAATTAAATGGGCTATACATCGTGCATTTTTCATATGAAAATGGGCTTTAATAAATCCTCAATTATCATAAAAAATTAAATGGCATATATGTACATACATACGTATGCACATCGTCAATATTTCATATTTTTGATACGAATAATTAAATGGGCTATACATTGATAATTTTTTATAATAAAAAAAAATAAATGGGCTTTAATATATCGTCAATTTATCATACATTGTCCATTTTTTATAAAAAATTTTTTTTCATACAAAAAATTAAATCGGCTACACATCTTCCATTTTTCACAAAACAATTAAATGGGCTATACTTCGTAAAATTTTCATACCAAAAAAATTTTGTGTGCTATACATCGTTATTTATTTTTGCATATTGCTACTACATGTTCTTTGGATAGTGCAATTTGTACTATATTAATACTCCACAATCAAACGAAACTGACATAAAGCATCTTAATCGTGTCTAGGATGCTTCCGACTACACGATATTCCAAAAATCTTAGAACTCTAAGTCTAGTGATTAATGAACTAATAAAAGTTAAGGTTCTTAAATTAATCCTGCTATGAAGTAAAATGCTTTATTTTTAATAAAATGAACAATTAAATTTCAATTATTGTGTTTTTTATTTTGTTCAAGAAGTTCGATTTAATCCCAATTTCTAAAATACTTTCTCACTAAAAATAGATTAAAGTGAAAATTTTAAATATTAATCGTATTCGGGCTAAAAGTATTTCACTATTAAAAATTTATAGATTTAAAGGAAATAAATGTGAAAATAAAAGTAAAGATTTTCGAATTTAGCCTCCTTCGGAATGAAAAAAAATCCCAGAAAATAGTTTTCTTAAGATTTAATTTCTAAGCCGATTTAAATTTATTTTTGCTAAGGCTTGGCTGTGTGGCGTGGCCACAACCATTAAGAATTTTTCCATAAATACATAAATTTAATTGAACTAGAATGCACTTTAATCAGGAGTAATTTCTTATTCGGGCTTAAGTTCAGTATTTCCGATTCTTATAGAAATATTTTTTTTAAATTGACGTGAATAAACGGCCCTATATATAAGCAAAAATTGGCATGAAGTTAGCATAAGTGACGAAATTCAATTAGGTGTTAACGAGTTCCTTCATACAATTTTACATTAAAAATGGTCACATTACCTTATTTTAACCCACCTCTGAGTTCTAACATGATTTTTAATGTGAAGTTTCACGGCAAAACTCTTTAAGATCATGTTCAATTTTGCCATAAATAAACTAATAAACTAGACTTTAGCTGGGGGAAATGTCTTATTTAATTTTTCTTCTATTCCTTAAAAGAGTTTATTAATAATAAAAATATTTCATTCTATAACAATTGAAAATATTGAAGCCCTATTATGAAATTATTTCTGATTTTTACACATGCATTTATGCAAATATAACCATTCGATTCCTTATATCTTGGAACAAATCTAACTTAGATTCTTGTAATGATACAATGTTATTTAAAAAAAAATGGGCACAGCCACTCCCATTTAAATATAAAATTAAGTTACACGTACTTCTAATTTTGTGATATTCTAACGGAACTTTGCTGTCAGTTATGCCTCTTAAGATGACATAAAATATGATTATTGAACTTTCTATATTATATTTGAGTTTTTGAGCTCAAACGAAAGCTGTGCATACAGCCTGCGCTATTTTAGAGGCGCGAAATTGTATTTGAAAAATTAGAGGGGCTACAAACCTCTTAAAATGTTTTTTAGATCTTAGAAAAGTGGGCGGGCTTGCGATATATCCCTAGTTCATTTTCTGTAGTCTGAAATCAGAATCGCACAAGTCACAACTTAACAAAGTGTTATGCATGGTTAATTCAGTTGACGGCTTAAATTGAAATATAGGGTGGACTTGGCATTTGGTTTAACAAAAACGCTGTTTACATTAATATTAGAAATAATTTTCAGCTATCAGTATTATAAAAACTATTTTTTAATTTCATTTTAAATAAAATAATTTTCTATTTAAAGCTGTCCACCTTTAAAAGCAAACAACTCCATGTATTACTTTAGCCTTCATATTTTATTAAAAATAAAATTCACTGCTTTCTTTGAAAAGTACACATATATTTTTTAATTGAATGTTTAATCATAAAAAGAAGCTTTTTATTTATTTGTAATATTTACCTTGTGTTTTCATGAACCGGAAAACGTGCTGTATATCCTGCCAATAAGATTTGCGTCACACAATAACAAGTGTTTGGTTTTCACTTAATAGATGAAATGATGCTGTGAGTTGAGCTTGGAATTGGTTAAGCAAGTGGGATATTGTAAAATAAAAAAAATATCACACTTTACAGATATTAATGTCGTATTTATCCTTGACATCAAAATGCCAAATTTTTATTCACTTCATTTTGCCTTAAATGTGTAATAACTTTTTTACCCCTTTAATAAAATTGTTTTATATATTTCCAGCTTGATAACTAAGATATCGTTATGATAGTAATTTTTATTTTTTAATTTTTTTGGCAAGAATCTTATTTCAAAGTAATAAATTTTCAGAATTTCATCTTCCTTAAGAATCTTCTGTATTCACATGCACACGTTGTATGTACAGACATTTTTTATTTTTTTTTAAATTTCAAATTTTCATTTCACGTCTAAGATGACACGATGAAAAATAAGAAGGAAAATTTATCTCAACTGTGTACGGTTTATTATTAATTTTGTTTTTGATTTGTGGTTTATATATTTTTTTTTAATTTCTTTTTTAACATAAAAATTAGTGCATTACTTTTTCCGCATCATGCCCAACATCAACGATTCATCGTTTTGCTGTTGTACACATACATTTATACATATGTATATTTATACATAAATACATACATATGTATATGTATATAAACATATTTTATTTGGTTTTAAATATTTCAATATTTTTTATTTGATTTCCAAAAATATATAGTACATGCATACATACATATGTACATATGTATGTGTGCACACATACATACACACACTATTTATGTACTTATATGTATTTATATAAATGTTTATTTTTTGCTGCTGTTTTTTTTTATCACATTTATATTTCAATTGTTATTTTTGTAGTTTTTGTTGCTGATAATTTCATCTTCTTTTAGATATAATTTTCTTTTTTTGGTTGACGAGCGATCTCTCATCTAAAAATATCAATCTTACGCGTCTCGCATACTGATGACTCGAATGTTGGTTCTAACGATGCTGCCTGCTACTTATTCCTTTGCGCTGTTGTTGTTTGTTGTTTGTTGCGTTGCGTCTCAAGTATTTTCAGTATTTTCGTTTATCGCAAGAAATTTTATTCTTGTCGTCTTGTTCTTCTTCTTCTTTAATTTAATGACAACAAAAAGAATTCAGTGGTGGCGGTGGTGGCATGCGTTCGATTTGTTTTATTTTATTTATTTTTATTTAATATTATTATTGCCCGGTATGCATGTGTTTCGGTTGGCGGAGACCAAGTTTCGTAAGGCACGTCCGTTAGCGAGGTTTGTCAATTTTGCACTGAATCTAAACGTATTAAAAATTATTGTATCGAGCACATTGATATCAAACGAACAAAAACAACATAAACTGTTGATAGCCGAAGCTAATAAAAGCAAAAGCTAACGTAAACGTATCCACAAAGCGATCGCAGTCATAGCCACAATTTGCTACACAGTGCACTCTTTATATCGTTTGTATTTATTGTGCGATATCGTGTGTTGAGCTCTGCTGAGTGTTGGTGCGCATTGCAGAGGCGCATACAAAAATATTGTTGTTGCTTTTGCATGAACAATCGACGACGGATGATGGTTGGATTGTTGTTGGCTTATACATACAATAGATGTTGCTAACAAAATACGTTTTTCTTTTATTATTTTTCATGGTAAATTGCTGTGTACGTGTGCTTCTGACATTGTGGCTAATGAGGTGCTTTTTATACGCTTCAATATCACTTAAGAATGTATTGATAGTTTGGGAACAATAAATTAGTAAAAGAACTGGAATATGTATGACAAAATAATTTCATAAAATTCTAGCTAATGCCCTAATTCTGTTCGATGATTGTATAGTCTTGTCTATGGACGAAAAAAAGCCGCAGTTGTGATTATTTAAAACAATTATTATTTATTGTCTTTGCTGGAAGGTTCGTGTATTTGCTTTATGATTTTGTTCCAAACTTTAATTTAATTTTTATTTATCAAAAACATGGCAATAATATACTTATTTTTCATTACCAAAGACAACAATCATTTTAAAAGAAAATAATCTAGAGAATTCAAACATAAGAACTCGAAAGTATTTTAAAAAACAATTTTCCTAAATCTTTTTACTGAATTAGGGCATTAATATTATATAACACATTTTTCTATTTTTTCCTTAAAGAAAAGTAACTCTCAGGCACAGACTATTGCTAGTTGTTAGCTTCTTTAGAAAAGGGATAGTGAGAAAGAAGACAAGTGTTAAAGGAAGAGATAGAGGAAAACTTCATTCTTTTAAAACCATGCTTTTTGCACGTCTTTTTTAATGCAGTGTTACAGCGCCTCTAGTGTCAATGAGGCATATTAAGTTTTGAAAACTGTGCTTAGTAAATATTTAAATAGTTATTTTACTTCGCCTTTGATTCTGCTGCATAATACCAAGGAAGGATGGCGCTATGATGTTACATTAGAATTAGTATCTGCTGAAGAAGGAATGGCTCAGTGACCAGTGTCTATGCTTTCATCACTTGAACTTTCCTACAACAACTGATACAATAACGAAAATTAAAAATTTAAAAAACGCCCGATATGTCCAGAAAATATGTGATATCTTCTAGGCGGCTGGGCTGATTTTTTTAGACATAATTAACACTCTCGATTAAGTCACCTTTCAAACAGAAAAAACTAAATCAAAATCGGTCTAGCCGTTTGGTCTGCACGAGTACTTGTACAGACACACAGATACACAGATACACAGATACACAGCCACACACAACAAACTTATAACACCCCTTTTTTTGGTCGGTGGTTAAAAAGGACACTAAAGATTAAAGATAAATGCGTGGTGTTGTTATTTTTTAATGACTGTCACGACCGGGCTCGAACCCATTACCTTCGATTTAGTAGTAAGCTAGTGAACTAATTCAGCCAACGATAACCTCCGATTGATCTATTTTTAGAAAAATTGGCAGTTGCTCCGAACTAAAAAAAGACAGTCTTGCATTTAAGAAAGTGGGCAGGGTAAAGTACTTAATCAAATTTTACGCAATCTTAAAGTTGAAAAAACTAGTGGAGACACGCCCCATAAAACTTAATATTATATTTCACATGCTTCTGTTTGACCAATTTTTAGGAAAATCGGCCCCCACTCACAGGTCAAAAAAAGTAGAAAATTTTTCATTAAAATATGTAGGCGTGGCCCCACCTATTAATTTTTCATATTACATTTGACGTACTTGTGCTTAATTATTTTTACGAAACTCTTCACACAAATTGAGATCTTAAAAATATACAAGTTTTTGTTAAAAAAGTGGGCGGGGTTACGCCCATCAAACATTAGTGTCAAATTATATGTAAATTTACTTATTCGATTCACACGAAGCTGAGCAAAGAGTTTAGGATTTTAGAATGACATATTTTTGTGCTTAAGGAAGTGGGCGACACCATGCTTATTAAAGATTGATATTATATTATTTGCTTTTACCTGGTCTATTTATACGAAACTTGGCATGCCCCTTGAACTTTGAAAGTGACAAAATGTTGAACTTAGAAATGTGGGTGAACACTAAAACTTGCCAAATCAGATGTAACCATAACCCTAAGAACGTGAATTAAAAATTTTAAAATAAAACTTAAAAACACCACTAAAATTTCAAAATAATTTAGATTCAGTTAAATAAAATATTTTCAAAATACGTATGAATAAGTTTGTATTTGAATACACAACTTGCTCCCAGGAATGGAAGCTCTATGATTGTTAATTGAAAAAGGAACATCATTACCGACATATCGAGCCACAAATATTTTGAAATTCGACTTTTTTTTAACGAAAATAGATAATTTACTATCGCAGATAATCGAATTTAATACAAAAATTAAGTAAATTTTTTTGTAACTTAAGCTTTTTTGGCGGTTACGGTACTACAGTGAAAGCTCTCATAAGTGGGCATTCACCGTTGCCGTATTTTTGTCCGTTTGTTACAGGTGTCTTATGAGAGTTATTTTTTAATTTTGGTTCTACAAAACTTGTCCGGTTATTAGGGGTGTTCGATTATGGGAGGTATTCGTTAAGAGAGGTTTCACTGTATATACTTTTATAATAAAAATAATGCTTTTAGTTTTCTCAAACAAACAAATATATATATTTTTTAAATATGTTAGTATTATTGAATATTCAAGCTCTTCCCTTCCTGGTCTAATAGACCAACTAATGTGATTTCTTGCCAGTGCATACTAATTGCCTTAAAACGTTGCCAGACATTTGCGTATTGATCATGAATTGTTCAACTGTGACTGAGTGAGCGGTTGGTAATTTTACAAAGGCGTTTTGATCTTGACTTAAGTGAATACCAATCCCAACCCACTCAACTATGTCCGGTGTTTAGTTGAATGTTACGAGTTTTTATTATTTCAATTTTTTTTATATTTCTATTGCCGTTGTTGTATGTTTGAATAAACACAAAAAATAAATTTACCAACAACATACCAGTATTAAAAACGCTCGGCTTGAAGTGAGGAGCTGTTATTTATTTTAATGAATGGAATAAATGATTAAACACGTACTACAAAGTAATAATTATGAAACATAAACAAATGCAAACGAAAAATTAAAAACGTTAAAACAAGCAACAACAAACAATACAAGAAAAAAGCGTGCCTCTACTGCAACTGAGCATGAGTAACGTCATCATGCAGACTTTGTTGCCATATGTAGTTGTTGTAATTTCTGCTGTTGCTGCTGACTGCTTAATGTTGCTGTTCCTGCTATTTCCACTAGACCAAGAAACCGAGAAACCCACTAACTGCGCGCGACCAACACGAGTTAATGTATTTATGTTGTTTTTGGTTTTTTTTTCAAATCAAATGTGATAATGAGGTTGTTGTTTTTGCCTTTCATAAGAACAACTATTAAGTACTCGCATTCGCATGCATGAGTACGAACGAGATTTGATTGTTTGTTTGCAGTCCGTCTATCTATTCAATGCTGTATGTAAGAGAGACGTCATTTAATTTTTATTCAATTGCATTTAAGGAGCAATTTGAGCTTTTTTTTATCTAATTATTAATTGTTGTCATCTCTTTAGCATTTATTTCATTCGGTGTACTCGTGTGTGTGTGTGTGTAGATGTTTCCCTTCATTGGATATTAGAGTTGTAGCGATAGGTTGGCTACAACTACGCATACTACTGAAAGCCAATGTGGGAGTATGTTTTTATTTGATATTTGATTTCTTCTTTGAGCAAATACACTCATAAACAAAACTGAGTTGTTTAAAATTGAGTGAATGTGGCTAGTTAGTTAATTGATTGTTATAAATTGAGTGCTTGCGTTTGTTTTGAAAAATTTTGTGTGGGGTCGTAATGATGATTATTGAGTTGAATTAATAAATATTAAGAAATTTGGATTTTTTACCGGTTCTGGCACATTGTCTTATTGTTTTTTGTTCAGCAATATGTATTTTATTAATTTTTATAATAATAGTCGTAAAAAATTATGGATATATACCTACATAATAAATTATAAAATGAATTTTGTAAATAAAATTTATTTTTGAGGTAAAAAATTAAAATTGTAATAGGGTATTAAATTTAATAGATTTTCTTAATTGTTCGATTAATCAAATATACATACATAAGTAAATATTATTTCGTTCGAGTTGCTCGAGTAAGTTTTGCTCTTAACAATAACCCCTACAGAAAAGACTTTTAATGGGGAATAAAGTGTGCTGTGACACAGACAACTTTTCTATAAGAAAAGTGTGCTGTGACACAGACAACTTTTCTATAAGAAAAGTGTGCTGTGACACAAACAACTTTTCTATAAGAAAAGTGTGCTGTGACACAGACAACTTTTCTATAAGAAAAGTGTGCTGTGACACAGACAACTTTTCTATAAGAAAAGTGTGCTGTGACACAGACAACTTTTCTATAAGAAAAGTGTGCTGTGACACAGACAACTTTTCTATAAGAAAAGTGTGCTGTGACACAGACAACTTTTCTATAAGAAAAGTGTGCTGTGACACAGACAACTTTTCTATAAGAAAAGTGTGCTGTGACACAGACAACTTTTCTATAAGAAAAGTGTGCTGTGACACAGACAACTTTTCTATAAGAAAAGTGTGCTGTGATACAGACAACTTTTCTATAAGAAAAGTGTGCTGTGACACAGACAACTTTTCTATAAGAAAAATGTACTGTTACGCAGCCAGCTTGTCTACAGTCAGAACGGAAGACATTACCAATATACGATTTAAAATTCCAATATCTTCTAAACTTTTAGAGTTTGAAAAACCAGTTTCACATCAGTTTCTTGTACAATTTTACACGAGTAAAACGTAAATGCAAGATAATTGATATTACCTAGGCCTGGATAAATGCAATTAATATGTATTACAACCAAAATAAAATTGCTCTTGAAAATACTCTGAATTTATTTCATATCATTAATTTAATTTTACTTCATCTAGACAAGTAGCAGCTAAGTAAACTTAAAGCTTGCTTCATACACATTGACATATGATATTAATTTTTTCTGCTTTTAAAAAAGTTATATAAAAGTTAGTTTTGCAAAATTAAAAATATTTATTAAACACAAAATTCGTTTAAATTTTGTAGCACTTTGCTGTGCAAATAAATTATTTCTTTAAAGGGATTTCAATTGTAATAGGATTAAGAAATCACACTTTGGAATCTAACGTGTCGTATGTTGTCTTACTACCATAAATCTAATAATAATTGTTTATAAGTATCTTAAAGTTTGATCAACATTTTGCAGACACTTATGAATGCAAACACACAAGCTAAGAACATTACGAGTACAACAAACAAAACAAATAAATATTACCTTAACAATGAAATTAATCAGTTTGAATGCTTTTGACACTTTAATAACTTTAACCTTTGCTAAAAAAAATTAAATAACAACAAGAAGATCAAATGAAAATATACGAGTATAAAAAAAATATTTATGATATATGACTGTAAGTGTCTGTTATCACGCTACAAAAATCTGTTTGCTACTTTTTTCTTCACCTCTAACCAATTTAACGTTCAACGTGAACAGTACACATGTATGTATGTATGTATGTATGTACATATGTATGTAAATAAAATGACGAAAACTAACAAAAAAAAAAACAAAAACAAAAAGACTTTAAATAAATAAATAAACGTAACATAAATTTTATGATCTAAGCTTAATAACGTAATTGAGTTTTATTAGAATTTTAATGATAACTTTTCGGAATTGCTTAAAAATAAAATAGACACACTGAAAATACTACACTGGGAAATATAGACTGGGCCTAACTAAAAGAGTTTGAATTTATCTGATTTTATGTTAATTTCAGAGTTGAAATTGGCTGTAGAATCTTGTAAGTATATTATTAAAAGTTAAATGGCCTTAAAAATGCAAAATATAGTTTTTCTTTTGATTTATTCAAACGATTTCCAGCGAAATTTAGTTGATTTCCCAAAGAAAACAAAATTATTTTGGTCGAAATCTACTTCAAATCTAGCAGAACTTAATGAAAAAAAATAATTGCATATTGCTTTTTTCAATTGTACTAAAAACTGAATCTTTGTACTTAAAATTAGTGAATTAGCTATACTGCAGTTCTTTGGTAATAGTTTAGGAAAATTTGGTTCATGTCTTGGATAAGGAATCTTGATAAATGTAAAAAACTTGGTGTAAACGTTATAGATTTACATAAATAAAGAGTTCAAAAGAAGTGAGCATTTTTATAATAAAGGGCACATATGTGAGTGGCCCTAAATGATTCTATATACAGGATGGGCCATAATTCACTGGTCATGGTATTTTTTATGTAACTTTTTTATTTTATGTTTAGTTTCTTTTTTAATATTTTAGTATTATAAATAACTTTACGCTACTGACATGTATACGATTGAGGAACGTGCAAAAATTGTTAATTTTTATTTTGCTAGTCAAAATTCAGTAACTCAACTCACCATCACAAAATCAAGTACGCAATCTAGTAAAGTTAGAATTTGGGGCACTGATAACCCAAGGGTGATTCAACAGCATCCTTTGCATCCACTTAGAGCATGGGTGAACACCATGTTACAAGTTTTTGCAAATCGAATTCACACGTATTCTTATTCTCTTTCATTTAGTCTTTTCTGAGAAAATTTTTTTATTATATTTTTACTCATTTTTCTCAAACGCACTGCGAAAAATTTATTATGTATGCTGTTTGTGTTAAAAAATGCTTTTGCCTACACACAAATAAAAACTATTTTCTCCTACAAATTGGTTTTTAGTACAGCGAAAGAATTTTGCTTCATAAGTCCAATGAAACAATTTCATTAAAAACTGTTAACAAATCTAATGATAATTTCACAAATTCAATGCGAATTTCATGAATATTGTGAAACAATTTCATTGGAATTGCTTTCTTGATATTCTGGTTTCGTTAGAATATTTTATTGGATTTATGACAACAATATTTTCGAATTATTAAGAACCCCCTTTATATTTAAGTTATTTCATTCTTTTAATATAATTATTTTATTGTTTCGATGAAGTTATAGCACTGAATTAATTACCCTGTTAAATAAATTTGATGAAGTTTTCAATAAAATGATATTAACGAAACTGGTTTCATTAATCCAACGAAGCGTGACGTTGGTTGAACTTTAATGAATTTTTCATTAGATTAATGACGAAATTCATAGAATTTTTGCCGAAAATTCTTTCAGTATAGTTTTAATTTCACAATTTAAGTGAATAATAATTTTTATTTATTACTTTTTGTTGAAACAGTTTTCTAGAAAGAAATTCGTTCATAAAGAAATCATTTGAGAATTAATTTTATTAATTGTTTCTGCCTGTGTGTTTATCATTTTTGGTTCACTTACACAACCTTAAATTTAATTTGGTCACCCTTGACTCAGAGTCACAGTTTGGTGTGGAGTGTCAGCAGATAAGATCTACGGCCCGTTCTTCTTCCAAGACGAAGATGGCAATGCATTGACTGTAAATGATGAGTGTTAAAGGGCTTTGTTAGAATTTTTTCCCTGAACTTGATAAGACTCAGGAAATGTAGTTTCAGCAACACAGAGCTAAGTGCCATACCGAAAGGGAAACAATGAATTTGTTGCGAACGGTTCTTGGAAACCATATCGTTTCTCTATTTGGAGGTGTCAATTGGCCATTTTTGCCATCCGACTCCACATCACCAGATTTTTTTTGCGGGGGATATTTGAAAGAACGTTTATACGAAAATAAACTTCAAGGACTGCAACAACTAAAAGACAACATAATAAATAAAATTATTGCAATTGATGAAACAGTTTTGGCTTCAGTTATGGACCATGTACAGCAAAGAGCAGCAGCTTGCAAAGAGGCTGGAGGCAGGCATCTAATAGACATTATTTTTAAAATGTTAGTTTTTTAAGCTCTACATGATTAATTTCCAATAAAAAAAGTTATATCAAAAATACAATGATCAATGAATTATGTCCCACACTGTAGAACCGATATCCTCAAAACACCTCACGAGGAAATTGCTCTTGATATAATCGTTCTCTGTTTTACAATTTCTATGTTAAAGTAAAAGAGTTTGAGATGTTTTGGAGATATGTGATATAAAGAGGTGTCACTGTTATTTTAGTTCAATATAATACAACCGACTTAAGTGGCAAATAGCCACTTTTTTGACTGCCTTGCCACTTTGTGTATTCCTTTTTTAAGAGTGAATTATACAAAAATACTTTATAAATAAAAAATTTAGTGCAGTTTTCTCGTTTTTTTTTAATTTTGCCCCTGTTTTTTGATAAATCCCCTTTTGGTGCCACTTTTTAAAAATGTCATAGGACACCTTGCACTTCAGGTCATGGCAATTTTTAATGCAATGAATTTTTTTTCCTTGTGAAGTGCATCTACGTCTATGGTAACGTTTTTTTTACTTACCATTTCGCTTATGTTTTTCTCCAAGTGTATTCACAAAGATTCATTTAACTTATGACACAATATTCATTTTTAACAGACATACGTCATATTTTTCTTATTTGTTACTCTTGCCCATACATACGATTCGTGTTGAAATTAAGCCATAGAGACAAGAGAATTGTGATTAAAGCATTAATATTTATTTTTAATATTAATTTTTGGTCGATTTGTTAAAAATAGATGGCGACGGGTCCTTGGCGAAACTTGGCTTTATTGAACTTTTTGTTTTTAAACTAAGTTAATGTAATATTAACGGTTCTACTAGGCCAGTACTAGTACTTCTGTTACTAAATCACAAATACATATACACACATACATACATTCAAATGTTTGTGTGTGTAATTTTGTGTGTTAGAGCAAGCATGTGTTAGTATGTCGGTTTGTCTGTTGTTTATAGTTTAAAGATTAATTGTGAGCATTTTGTCAAATAAGGCAATGAAAACATGGTTGAGTTTTAAGTTAAGTGACGCCAAAAGGAAGGCAGTGTCTCGGATCTCCATAAATGGCAAACTTCTGCAGTTACTATCAATAGTTATAAATACAACAAAAAAAAAAATCAGCTACGCCAGAACCAATAGTATTTGATGATAGTACAATAAATGTGTGTAAGTATGTACGAGTACTTATATGTAATTGTTATTCGCCAAAGTGCCAGTAGTACTCGTAGTAGAAAAATAGATTAGATATCGTTTGTAAACACTCGTAATATGACGAAGTGTTTGCAGGTTGAAGTAACTGGTTTTTTATTTATTCTCTTTTTGCAGGGTAAAAGCAGAAGTTATTATTTCATTTTTACTGTTGATGCTAAGTCTGTTTAGGCTATAAAATATTTGCCAAATAGGGTCAAATGTTTAACTACATATTTTATTTTTATTGCTGCTGTTAATGTTATGGCTGCCGCAATGACGAGAATCGAACAGCAATTACGATGACAGTGACAGTGATGTTTGGGGTGTAAGGCTAGAAAGTTCTTTAAGAAAGTAAAATTTGTTACCTGTCATTATTAATTCAATTGATATAAAGATGCAAGTTAAAAGTGAAATGAACGAAATAGAATAAATTTTTTCATAGAAATTTCATTTTAGTACCATAATGTAATTATAATAAATATTTTTTTTACCAGATAGAAGTTCATTTTTAGGGTTCCTTACACCAAAGATGTAAAAGGACACTATTGTTTTCGCTACCATGCCAGTCTATCTTTGTTGTTTCCTCGAGAACCAAAAAATCTAAAATTAAAAAAAATCCCAAAAACGAAAAAAATCGTCAAAAATCGAAAAGAATCGCCAAAACGAAAAAAGCACAAGAACTAAAAAAAATAGCTAAAACTATAATAAATCACCGAAAAAATCGTCAGGAAACGACAAAAAACGCCAAAACTAAAACAAATGCCACAAAAGCGCAAAAACTAAATTTTTTTTCAAAAATCGAGAATAATATTTCCGTGTACTTAAAAGTTTTTAAAAAAGCTCAAGTTCTTATAATATTAGGCCGAGCTTACATCTGGCATTTCTTGTGTGTCATTTGCCCAAAAAAACGTAACCAACTAATTACTAATGAAAAACTGTTTGATTCAGTCATATATTTATTGATTTAAATAGTTTGCAATCATTTTGGATTCTATATAATTGTCTTTTAATTATGTATGAAACTGTTTAACTTAATGAATACATGTCTGAATCAAATAGTTTTTCATTAGCAATTAGTTGGTTACACTTTTTTTATGCTTGTGTGGCATTTGGCACACAGATTTAAACTCGGCCTTACATGTATAGTGGCCGCACGGAACCCTGCGTGTGCGAGTCCAAGTTGCAATTTACAGAATTTATTTAATATTTTTTAAAGTTTACTTAATATTTCGAAGGAAAGAAAAGTAATATGACCTAGACTCCTTTCAGAAATATCGGCTACATCAAATATGGGCCTTATTAAACTCAATGCTTATCACTGCAATTTAGTCTAAAAGCCTACTTTTGTAACGCAGTAGATAAAACTCTAACTTTTCTAGCGAATCTCGTTCAAACGATAAAATACAATCTTATTGTGGTAGCTTGGTTTGAATTAGAGTTCTGCATAAGCAGTCTTTAATTGTAAATAAATCTTGTATTATAGTAAACCAGTAACCTGCAAGTCATACCACAAATGTGGACAGGAAAATTACACACACGCTTATGCTCTTTCATTTAGACATTACTGAGAAAGCGACGAATGATGTTGTGCACGCATGTACGAACTTTTTTCTGGTTTTTTGTTTAGTTTCTTTGAGTATACCGAACGAAATTAAAGTTGATATTTTATAAATTTGTTCAGAAAAAAATAATTATGAAAGCCAAGAAAAAATAAAAAATGATAAAAAATGCTTTTGATAATATGCAAAGCATTTTATGTTATGAAACATTTAAAAATAATCGGGAATATAGTTTAATAAATTCAATGAAGTGCGACTTTGACCCGCGCACGAAGGGTTCCGTACGGACACGTGATATGTAATTCAATACGAACTTTAGCCAATATAAACTATAGTTTTGGCATTTTTTTAGTTTTTGGGTTTTTTTCAGTTTTAAGCGTATATTTTTAGTTTTGGGTTTTTTGAATTTTTGACACTTTTATCTCGTTTTGGCGATTTTTTTTGGTTTTTGATTTTTTTTTAGTTTTTGGATTTTTTATTTTGGTGATTTTTTAATTTTGGCGATTTTTTTCACATAAACAATTATTTTGGTTTTGGCGAAAATTTTCGCGTTTTGGCGACTTTTTTCTGTTTTTGGAGTTTTTTTCTTTTTGGCGATTTTTTTCATTTGGGCAATTTTTTCGAATTTGGCGATTTATTTTATTGCTAGATTTTTTATTTTAATTTTATCGATTTTTTTCGATTTTTTCAAAGTTTTGGTGATTTTTTTCAGGTTTTGTCGATTTTTTTCGGTTTGTCAATTTTTTAATTTTCCGATTTTTTAGTATTACCGTTTTTGAAAATTTCAAGAGTTTGCATAGTCAAAATTGCATTAACTGATGGACCACCCTTTAATTTAAATTTTTTAATATTTTAATGTTAATTGTAATTTTACAAATTTCAAGTGTCAATATGTACATACAATTGTATGTATATTACATGGGATTTTAACATTTTTCGTCGCTCGTTTTGGAGCACCCTTTAATTTTTAATTCTCATGTATTTGTTGTTGTAGCGGCCAAGGTTCTTCATTTTCTGTCCTGAGAAAATACCGTGTGACGGACAGACGGACAGCGTAGCGAAAACAATAGGGTTCCTTTTTTCACCTTTGGTATACGGAACCCTAAGTAAATTTAATTTGGAACTCATACACTCTTCATTGTTGAATGGATTATTAAATATTTTACTTTTTACTAAAGTTTTTATTAAATTACTTATTTACAAGATATATTCAAACAATGAGCATGTATGCATATATTTTAAATTACAAAACGTTTCTTCAAGTGTTTTTTATTCTAGTTTTTCTCACCTATACAAACGTATATTATTTTGCAGATCACTGGTTTAAGGCATTGATGCCAGTTTCATGGCACAATTGTGTAAAATCAAACCACATACATTCTTATTCTCTTTCATTTAGTCGTCAATGAGACAGTGAAAGAAAAAAAGTGGCATGCGAAAAATATTCTATGATCACTAATGCTTTTCGCGACATTCAATGTGTTCTATGTTACAAAACTTTTAAGAAAAGAAATAAATATGTATTAAAAAAATGTTTGGATTTTTTTTGGAGCAGCTTCACTAAACTGCACTTAATATGTAAACTTAAAAGACCAATAACTTGGGAAGTATGGGTCGCAGCCAATTTTTTGGTTTAATTTTTTCTTCTTATTTTTTAAGTTTCTGTCAGATAAGTCATTTAAAAATTTACTTTTGGAAATTCTCGTAACTCGGAAAATATGGGACACCCCCAAACTTTTGCATTTTATTTTTATTCCGTATTTTTTAGTTTTCTATCCTATAATTTTTTTGAGCAACCTTACTAAATTGGAGATGTTGAAAATATTTATTATTTTCTGTGTACTTCATAGACGAATGAGACAACTTTTCTCATACATACAACTATAGTTTTATTTTTGACATCCCTTGCTTAAGGGTAGTTTTGTAAAGTAAGCATGTGTGCGTTTGTATTTGTGCATACACGCGCCCATGCGTGTAAGAAGCAAGCATCACAAATTCTTTCGTCACGAAGTATTTTCTTCCTTACTTCTATAAATGCAATAACTTCAACTAATGACTTCAAACACTGTTGTTTAGCATTTGTTTTAGAAGACTTCGCTGCAATAAAGCATTTGAAAAATCTCTCACGTGTTGAAAGTTCTTTTAAATGGTCTTTTGCAGGGGTCTGGTTTGAATCATGGTAATTTTGCTTTTTTTTATTGGTTAATTATTATTTGTGTGATAGCAATTATATATAAACAATAAATTTAATAGCAGAGTATAGTTTTAATTCATTATTGGCTGCGTTGAACAAATGAACTATACTATATATTTTTGCATTTTCATTGAAATAAAATTTCGCGTTTATTTAAATAATCAGGTTTAATTATATGCATTTATAACAAATTTTCTGCTGTCGTTGATAGTTCATCTTTTGTTTGTTTGTTGCTGTTGCTGTTGTTTTCTCTGTTGGTTCTTTTTAATCCCAATACTGAATTCATCATTAATTTTTATTGTTGACATTAAAACAACAACAACGAGAACAATGACAACATTGCCAATATTATAACGTTGTCAGCATTCATTGTTATTGACGATATTAATAATATCATGACAATCGATATTAAAAATCCCAACATGATAAATATCTGTCATTTGCTGCTGATGTTTGCAACGGTTGCTGGTTGCTGGTTGCTAATTTCTTTTTTCTTCCCTTCTGTGGCATATTAAATAATTTGTTTGTGCATGTATTTAATTAAATACATTGCAGCGCTATTGTTACGACTATCATATTGAATAATGCGAACTTTTAAATTATCGTTGGATTTATTAAAAAAGATAATTTTGCCTTCGTAATAAGAAATGCAATTAATATTGTATCAAGAGTATCTTCGATGGGTTAGAAGCTACTTTAGTACTATGTTTGGCAGCATTTATTTAATGGAAATATGAAGTGTTGTTTCAAGGCATATTAGTAGCAAAGAATATTTGCCGCAAGTTGCATTAAAAAATTGTGTTCTTGGGATGCACTGAAAAATATACACACTAAGAAATGTATGTCAAGGTAAATCATATAAGCTATACTCTGCTCAATTCGCTTTGAGAAATTCATACTTTTAATGTCACAAAAATGCACTGAAAATATATCCAAAATGTATTTGGGCGTTTCCACAGGAATGTCAAGTTGTTGTAGCATGCGACACCAAGCAAAAATTCTTGTTTTTTCAAAAAAAAAAACAAAAATTTGTTTTACTTCTTTATATATTTGTGTTGGCCGTTAGCAACTCTACGTTAGGTAAAATTTTAAGAAAAATCGAGTCACGTTGTTTAGAAATACAAGGTGAATTCCTTGCTGTCGCACGCTACAAAATAGTGGAATTTCTAGGAGAATTGCCCATATCTAACGTATATTCAAATTACAAGCGGCGAAAATAATCACCTTATCGGTTGCAACCACCTAGTATGAATTCGCCTTGATGTGTGTCAATATCTAAGGATAATAGACCACCTGCAATTAATTCGCCTTGTGTTGTCTGAATTATTTTGGGGAGATTTTTAAATTTAATTTAAATTTAGATGAACAGACGAATGATTGTTTGAAAAAAAAGAAGCAATTTGAATCCGATCATAAGGGAGATGTATAAGCATCTAGTAATGAATTTTTTTTTAATATTGGCTTATCGTAACTAAAATAACATATATAAATTTTTGACTCTACTGTATTTAAAAATCTATGGAAAACTCTATCTATAGTAGTGGAATTATCAGTTGTGGGGGTTTTGTGGAAAATTTGCTCATATGCAAGTGAAAAACGTCAAATAAAAATTTGATAAAGCTCGCGACTGTGGGCTTGCAAAATTTGTATTAAAATCTCCACCCATAATAATTGGTATGAGATCGAGATTGTCGTGCACCAGCTGCAGTGTAAGGCAACAGTACGTAATGAAGATATGTTATAATATAATATTATAAATTCTTTATAAAGAATTTAACATTTAAAACGCTCTTTTATTTAAAAGCTTATATTTATTTTATTTATTTTATATTTTTCAACTTTTTAACAAAATTATCCCCACTGGCAACACTTCTGGTTCGTGTGATAACACTAATACACTCATACATACCTCACACCGATTTGATAACGCTTTACGATCTTACTCAAAATTTGTGATTGTATTGTGAAAAAGATTTTTACCCCCTAGCGTAAAGATGTTTACACATCAAAAAAAACTTTTATAAAAAATTTATTTAATATGTCATTTCTACGTGCACAAAATGAAGAAGATTTCATTTAAAATCTTTATAAAAATCGTTAACTTCTTTTGACATTTTTCAAGATTTTTTATAAATAGAACCACTTAATAAGTGGGCATTTACATTGTTTTGAAATCTATTACTTACGAGATTTCTATCTAAATCTTGCTGCTTTTCACTAGACTACCCATACAAAACAAAATCTATTTTGTCAGTAGATTTGTAGGAAATCTAATCAAAATCTAATATTTTAATTAATTTTTTACTGCCCTGTACAACATATTTATAAAAAAGTTGAGTTAATTAGCTACGGTCTGCTCAAAAAGGTGCTTGAATTGGCTGCATTGCAGTTGCTTGGTTGTAGTTTTGGAAATTTTGCAGTCAATGGGCTTTGTTTTGGATCAAAGAATCTTAATAAATTGTCGGATGGTTATTGGTTTGCCGCAGTAATAAATTATTCTTAACATACGAGTACTGTGCGACAAACCAGTAACCACCCGACGATATGTCCCATACAAAATACGGTTTCAAAATTCTTAAAGTATACTTTGTTTTGACTATGACTTGGCCCCATAAACACCATCATACCAGGGTTGTATTTTTTCATAGATCGCAAGATTTTTTATGGTAGTGTATCATGGCCTCAACTGGCAATGTAGCCAATTCACAAACCTTTTTAACAGGGACCGTAACTGTTATGACTTTTATCAAAAAAATCAAGAAATAATAGTTAATTTTGATTTTTATATTTTAAATGAAAAATAAAAGTTATTTTTGATTTTTATATTTTTATATCAATAATAAAAATCAATTCAAAATTCGTGAAATAGGTAATATGTTTATTAGCCTTTGTTACGCATTAAAGTAAAAATAAAGTCACATAATATATTATATTCATATAGAAATTTGAATGAAACAGCATATTATAATACATACGGCATCAACAAATAAATAAGAGTTTTGAATTGATTTTTATTATTGATATAAAAATCAAAAATAACTTTTATTTTTCATTTAAAAGTATAAAAATCAAAAATAATATTTATTTTTCATTTAAAATAATAAATATCAAAAATAACTCTTATTTTTGATTGTTAAAATAAAAATCAAAAATTTAAAAATCATGCAATATGTTGGATGCATTTTGTCTAAAAATCATGATGGTGTAATTAAAAGTTTTTTACGATGTTCATTTATGTATGATTTATTTCTGCAAAAATTGAAAAATAACTCATATTTCCGGTTCCTGCTTTTTAAGTACACAGGCTAACTTTTTAGTAGCAATTTGAAAAAAACCATAGTTGCATCAGTATATCTGCATTTTGGTGCTTACATGTCCTTAAATACATTTCAAAATTTCATATCTAATCTGCTCATTCTTATTTGAGTTACATGTTGATGCGTTACATGTTGATGTAGCGTACGTTTGTAGAAAAATGAATTTCAGTTATATCCTTCTTTCATAGCACTTCACAATATTTTTTTTATTAAAATATATATACATACTAGGGAGGTCCTGTTTGTAACAGGTTACACTTAACCCATTTTATAATTATTTTAACGTAGATAATTATTTTATGCAGAAGATATCAAGGTTTCATGAATAAGTTCAGATTACTTTCAAAGTTTATTTGCAAATACATATACAGAGATAAATATGTATGTACATATGTATCTATGTATGTTTCTCACCGTCTATGTATGCTTTATATAAAAAAAAATTAAACAACATGTATCATGATAGAACTTTATTATGTTGAATATTTGTTGGTTTTGTAAACCGTCGCCGCATTTATACCAATAGACACTCGCTGGTACATTAAAAGAAAACCAACCATACAAACCGTACAATTGTTTACATGTCTACTTACAGCTACTTAAACATTTATGCAGCTCTCCACGAGCAATGAATGAATGCACTCATTTTAAATGGCTCTTCTTTTTTTAATTTTAACAATTTCACCCACTGAGATTTGTATTCATAAGTTAGCTATTTATGCAACAGCGACAGAGTAATCACCACAATCAACAGCAACAGAAAAAAAAAATAAAAAAAAAAACAAAAACATCAGAAAACCAAACCAAATTAAATCTTAATAAAAAAGTGCAATACTTTTCTATAGACAGAACGCTCGCTGCCTTTTTGTGTGCTGATATTTATTTGCTTGAAGCGTTATTAATTGATGCATTTCAATTAACATCAGTGTACAAGCAGATAAATAAAAATGTTGCATGATGCAGTTTTCTTTATGCTTTTATACTCGTTTGTACATATATATGTATGTATGTATGTGAGTATATGCAATAAAGGCACACAATTTCATACTATATACCCAGCAAACAGACAGATTTAATTCAAAGTGCAAGCATGCACGTGCTTTCCATTGTACAAGTACATTCAGTAGGGGTAGCTAAAAATGATGGTTAATATTTTCAGTTCTGATAGGGAAACGAAAGATTTCTATAAATAAAAAATAAATTGAGTAAAGTGCGACTCTGACTCGCGCACAAAGGATTCCGTACGGACACTAGATATGTAATACTATACGAACTTTACCATATACATATAATATATAGTTCAGAAATTTTTTTTCGTTTTTGGAATTTTTTTCGGTTTCGAGCGTTTTTTATGTTTTTTTTAGTTTTATCGTTTTTTTGCGTTTTAGCGTTTATTCGGTTTTGTTGATTTTTTTTAGTTTTGGCGCGTTTTTCTTATTTTAGCGGTTTTTGTTTGCTTGTTTTTGACGTTTTTTTATTGTATTGGCGATTTTCTTAATTTTGGAAATTTTTTTCATTTTGGCGATTTATGCTTGAATTTTTTTTAATTTGGTGCTTTTTTCGTTTTGGCGCTTTTTTCGGTTTTTGACGATTTCAGGAGTTTGCCTATTACGGTTTCGAGGATACAGTAAGTTGTCAAAATTACATAATCTTATAGAACACCCTTTAATTTTATTTTTTCTTAAATTTCAGTGTTATTTGTAGTCTGCATAAAAATAAAAACATATTCGTACATAAAATTGTATTTATATTACATGGGATTTTAAAAAATTTCGTTGCTCGTTTTGGAACACCCTTTAGTTTTTAACTCTCATGGCTGTCCAAGTTTTAGGTCCGTACCTCTCACGGTTCTCGATAAAATAGCCTGTGACGGACAGAACCTTAAAAAATAGTCATGAAGGAGTGCTCGACTGAATTAATAAATATTTCATAAACTGTCCAAGTTTCAGCTGAGCGCTGTCAAAAGTATTAATTGTGTCTTTCCTAGACCTTTAAGCTGATCTGTATTTAGACTTTAAATACTCCTAGTTTGATTATAATTATTTTAAGGCCATGTACTTATTTAATTTTTTAATAATATTTTCTCCTATTACTACCTTTTACTATAAAAATACAAAATATCAATTAAATAAATTAAAATATTAATAATGTATTATAAACGTTTCAATTAAACTCATAAACAAAGTTTAACTCACTCGCTTAGATTTTTAATACAACTTTTAGTAAATAAAATTTTTGAACAAAAGTTTAATTTGCTGTGAAATAATTTTAATTCATTATTATTATAGTTTTTCCAATTAGAGGAGTTAATTTGAAGATTCAATTTTTCAGTGCACTTATTTCTTGATTTGTGTTCTAATTTTAATTTATTTCTTTGTTTAAGCCCAATTTGAGGAAGCCAAATTATATAATATCACTAGCTGAGCGCGGCAAATGTTGTCTTACGCCCCCACTTGAGTGCATACACAAAATTTCATTCAATTCGATTTAGCCGTTTAGTTGCAGTATAGATAAATATATCCATATACCGACTCCAGTGCCATCTGCGCGGGCTGATTTCTGAATATAAACCATTCAGGTCGCCACTCAAATGCATACAAAAAATTCATTCAAATCGTTTCATCCGTTTAGGAGTTGTTCAGTGACATACACACGTACAGTAGAATTATATGTATATTTAAAGATGTAAATTTACATCAAAAGCAAATATTCTGACAAACACTAGCAGAACGGAACCACATGCTGTTTTGAAAGGCCGCTACATCTTTATCATCAGTTTTTGTGTTTTTCCACGGTGTGTGGTGTCAGTTAATGCACATTTTAGACGCATATACATACAGCCATACATATTTACATATTTTTCAAGGCAAATGGAATATTTGAACTAATTTGATACATTGCAATAAAATTTGTTGAACAAGTCTTTAAAGTTCTCCAAACTTCGTAATGAATTTGAAGAACTTTGAAGAAAAGTGTTGCAAGTCAATTAAGTTTGATTTCAAATGTTCAAAAACATTAATGCTTCAGTTGAGTTTGTTGGGTGCATATGCTGAGTTGTATTCGTGTGTTTATACGTGAACGTATAATAGTGACAACAATAATAATAATGAAAAGTATCCACTGCTGACATGACTTTAGCATAAAGCGTTTTGTTTTCATTGATGTTGTTGCTGTTGTTGGCGTTTTTTGTTTTGTTGCGGCTGTCATTAAGTGATCAATAGATTTATTAACGAAAGTTAATCATGCAAACTGAATGAGCATTATTCCCGATTTCATACATTATTTGACACTCGAACACAAACTTTGGCTGGCTGGTTGTAACCATTGCCACCACTAGTCATCGTCCTGCATACTTATAAGCACTGCGAATCATTTAAATAAGGAATTTAGTTTTATAAATTTTTAACGCATAAATCTTCTAAGCCAGATATATTAAGGGGTTACATAATTTTTAAGTTCTAGCTCCATATTCTTAATATTTGAAGAAAATGAATAATGAATTATTTCTCATATTAAGTTTTTTTTTTTAATTTACCTGTAATAAATTAAAAGCCCAAGCCGCGATGTTGATAGACTTGGTTAGATCTATTAATTATATTGAAAACAAAAACAAATTTAATGTGATATTTTTTAATGAGCAAATAACATTAAAGTTAATTGTTAATATTCTGACAAACACTAGCAGAACGGAACAACGTGCTGTTTTTGAAGGTCGATGCCGCTACATTATCAGTGATCTTTATATTGGTTATAGCTCCAGTTTTAATTTGATAAGAACTAAACATAAAAGTTTTAAGCACTTCAAAGTTATGGTTAGGAGCTGTGCGGTAAAGCGATGATATTGAGCACTAGAAATATTTTATTTTATCAAATTGCCTCAAGCCGTCATATACCTTTGTAACAAGCCACCCCAAGAAATTTTTTATTATGTTGAGGGCCTTAGAAAATGGAGGTCAATTTAGAAGTTCTACATCTTGCTTATGAAATTACATATTTACAGCTCTGGCAGTGTGAACGGTATGTGTTCACACAAGTTCAAATATGAAGTCCTTAGTGCCATAGTAAAGTATAGCACCACATTCCCTGATTTGTCTGGGTTTTAAAAATATTTCTTGGTCCCGGTTCACACACTTCAACTTTTGTTGATCAACTCGTAATTCAGATGTAAGAAAGACGGAGACGGAAATACAAATATTTTTTTTATCTTACAGCTGAAATACGAGTTGATCAACAAAATTTGAAGTGTGTGTACCGGTGCTTGCATCTTAAGTAGTGGAAATAAATGTCTGGGTCATCGATATTAATTTCTTTTAGACAGAAAAATTTTCGTTCAAAATTTATAAAATTAAAATTCTTATTTAAGTGATTCGCAGTGTAGATATGTATGTATGTATGTATGTGTGTGCAAATGCATTTACACACACACACACACGCCCATGCATAAACACTTTGCCGCGCAGACAGACATCCATGCATATGCATGTACTTTGTATGTTGAAGAGTCAATCAAAAACGTGCTCCATGACAAATTTGTTTAATATTAAACAGCAAAAATAAACGAGCATTTTATAAAAATATACATATGTATACATATATGCAATATACTTATGTAATATACTATATATTTATGCATATACATAAATACATACATACACATGTGTATATATATTTATGAACATAAATTTTCCCCTATTAAATATTATCGTGTTTGAAACTTATTTTATTTTACATAGTTGTTGCTGTTGTTTTCGTTATTGATTGGTATTATCTATAAATAAAGAGTTTGTTCAATTTGTAATGTTTTTATAATTTCAGATTTTACACTCCATTTAATTTCTTTTGGTAGATAACTTCCGTTGATATGTACAATATTGCTGTAAAGATATATGTATGTACATTAAAGAGGAATTATTAGTTTGTCACAACGTTTGTAATATGCTTAACAATAAAAACACAATTTAAAATAGAATCCTATAAAATTAAATACATGTAGACATACATACATATGTATGTATGTGTGTATTTATTATCGGAATGTGTAGTTGACTACAAAAATAGTTAACTTATAGTTAACTTTTCTTAGAACAACAGAACAAACCCAAAATTAATTCTTAAGTTGAGTATGTAGTCGAATTTGTTTTCAGTTACTTTGAAACTCATTTCAGTTTTATGTTAACATTTTGTTAGTTGTTATTTTAGATGGTAGTTAAGTTAAGTACGCAAATTGTGATGATACATGTTCGAACCCTAGGAAAATTTTTTTAATTTACTGACTACAAGTTGGTTTAAAAAAGTCTACTTTAAGTTAGCTGAAAGTAATGCAGAGTGAGCCAATTGACTACCGTCTAAGACATCGCAATGTTAAAGTAGTCAGTTGATTACATTGCGAAGTAATCCAAGTGTAGTCAGTACTACTTGCGGAATAGTTAGCTTAAAGTTAGTTTAAATTTAGCCAAATTTCCGACAGGGTATATTCAAATATTTATGTATATAAGAGGCTTTAGTTTCTATAGGGTCCCATCAGGTTCTTGGCTGCCTTTATTGGCATTTTGACTTGTTAAAATACACACAATTTTACAAACAATATTTGTGCATACATATATTTGACTATGAATACGCGTTATAATATTGTTTTGAATTTTATACGACTACAATGTAAGAAAGAGAAACTATTGAAAATAGACTTGTATACTTGCCGCTAAATCCTCTATGTAGTGTGACTTTCGTTTTTCCTTTTAACAATCATGTGGATAGTTAAAGGGAAAAGTTAATGATCCTGTCAATTTAAACGAAAACAAATTGTGTCATTACTTTTATGGAGTAATGAATTTGTTGATTTTCCACACATTTAGTCAGTTATTTGTTATTAAATAAAAAAATTATGAAAAGGGCAAAGTACTAACAATAATTGTGGATGATATCTTCATTAAAAAACTTTAAAGTTTTTCTTGTATTTTTTGTTTAGAAAATTTTCGGAAAATTGGAATTATAGAAAAAAAAAATGACAACAAAAAAATACCTTTCAAAAAGGGGACACAAAATGTTGTTTTTAAGTTGTAGTGAAATAAAACATAAATAATTGTAATAACTGACACCAAACACAAAGAGCGGTGATGATGAAAACAGCTGGTTGTTCCGTTCTACTAGTGTTTCTCAGAATATTTACAACTAACTTTTTTGTTCTTATTTGTTCATTAATAACTATCACATGTAACAGGGATACGAACTTTAGCCTAATAAAATCATAAATAATTGCATACGTTTCTTAAGCTTAAATTAGACGTGCCATATCCATAACCATACAAAACATCTATTCGAACAAACTAATGGGCAACATTGTATTTGATTAAAGGTGACGCGTAATAGCCATATATATGTATATCTGTAGTTATAAACCAATTGAATTTTGGTTTTGGCTATGGCAATATTGTATGGAAGGTCTAATTTAATCTTTAGTCGTTTTTGTAACGAGTGTATATTTAGTACTCCTCTCTCCTTCTTTCTTACTTCTAAACCAAAATTTCCGCAAGAAAATTTTCATAACGTAAATGCCGTACATGGTTATTTACATAAAAACTTATACACTTCAAAAAGGTTAATAATTTAAGTTTTTTCTTAATCATTCTGCATTTCACATACTTCTCTATCATTTGTTGCAGAAATGAAGAACAAAGATTTTTTAATTAAGTATATTATGATCATCTCAAAACATACGTAATTTAATCTTAAAGTGAAAGAAAATAAAAACGAAATACGTTTCTGATATTTTTTATATATTTGTCATTGGCATATAAAGGGTCTTCCAATAGGAACTTTAGAACTTTGACGGTTGATAGCAAAGTTTGGTTTGCCAAAAAGTCATGGATGGATAAACGTATGAATAAAAAAATTTTTTTATAACGATTAGAAACATGACTGAAAGACAATTCGAAAAAGAATGAAATGAAGTGAAATAAGACTAATAAATGATCATAAAACGATCCGATAAAGACTAAATACTACTAGAAAAGGGGTCAAAAATGACTCTAAACCAGCTACGCCCAAGCCATATGCACAATGTGCAAACATCCACTGAGTACAACATCCACAACAACAACACAACAGGATACAATGCCTGCTGTTACTTTGCAAAGAAACAAGAACAAATTTAAGAGCTTTCAAAGCTGTTTACCTCAACTTAGCTTAGCTTGACTTCTTTAAAGTTTAAGCTAATATAGAAGAAGACTCATAAATGAGTTATCATGAGGAGTTGCGGGTAGTCTCGTTTTTCTGTCGAAAAAAGTATATTTTATGATCGAAAAATTAGCGCATATTCTAGCTTTATAACCGCGCAAAGGATTCAAAAAAGGCTCCAATTTGATTGAAAATTTCAAAAAATGCTGTCTGGGCTCTAATGAAAAACCCTTTATTCATCTGTGCACTAGTTTTTTCATTCAAATACAAATGGACACACACACACACATACAAAAAATTTCTTTAAACTAAACGAACCCACGCTTAATTGATTTTTTTTTTAAATTTTTGCTTGGTTCATTTTTTATTGTGTTTAAAACGAATGAATGATTAAATTAAATAAATTGTTTATTGATTTGTGACAAACCTCCACAAAAATTTAACTCTTTAAAAATTTGTTCGTTAATAATAATTTTTGATTAAAACAATGATGACATCCGACTTCGAGACTGTTCTTATTATTTTATTTATTTACTTTTTATTACTTTAAAGTCTTGCTTGAATGATTTTTTCGTTTTACAATAGTTTTCAGTTTTTTTTTCTCTTTTAAGATGGTTGGTTGTGTTATTGGTTTCTCATTTAAAACGTAGTATATGAGTTTTTTTATGTTTTTACTTAATGTGATTGTATTTAATGGAGGAAGGAATTTATGTCAAATTTGACAAAATTTCGTTAACAATTTAGATAAGAGCAGAAAGCACACACCTAATGACACAATTTAAGTTTTCAGCAATTGAGGAAATGAAATTTAAATGAAATCTTTCATGGTCTGATATTTGTTGTTTGTTTACATTTATTTGAATTCATAACAATTTTATTTTATGGAGTTTATTTAAAAAGTTTTAAATGTTCTATACCAAAATCCATTGTCAGATGTATACATCAGTAAATTTAAGCACAGTTGTATAACTTTCTTAATGGCAGTTTCTAAGGGTGCCCTTACATTAGCAATATTATTGTGCAATAAAGTTGACTGTGTGTATATTGTACTACTAGGTGGCACAATATATTGCTTAAAATCAAATGGCTTTTTATTTATATTGCGAAATAAGGACAGTGAAATTGTATTATAATGACTTTTCACCACTCGTGCTACTAAACATTCTATAATTCAGAAGATCAGTCATGATGAGAGATTTATTGTTAAAAAGCGATATTTGTTTATACTCTTCTAAGGCGAATTCATATTAGGTGATCTCGATTCAGCAGCTGATGATCAGCTGTTAATTTCTGTTGTGCCAAATCAAAGCGTAGTGCTCGAAAATTTTCTGACAGCAGGAAATTTTACAAAAAAAATATACAAGGCAAATATGCAGAATTGCAAATCGATACTCTTGAGACTCTTTTGGGCAGAAAATTTTGTTGTATCGTATTTTGAAGTGTCAGGAATGGCAAGTGTCCATTCAAGGCCAGCAATGGGAATTTTGATTCAATGCGAAATAATTAATACTTTTTGATTAAAATAGTCTGAACATTAAAAGTTGAAATTAGTTACATAGAGATTTTTCTTTATAAAAAATCTATTTTCTGGTGTAAGTTATCATATGTTTAAGTGAATAAACAGAATATTCCCAGACCTGGCCTGTGTATCGGAAAAAGTATAAGATTCTATTGTATAATTAGAACACATTTTTCTTATAACAAAAATATAATATACATCGCAATACGACGTTTAGCCGAACCTGTAAATTAACAAATTATCTTTCTCTTGTTTTATGCATTAAAAATTGTTATTACATGCAACAAATTTCATAAAAAATACCAATAATATAAATAAGGTATTATACTAGATTTTAAAACATAAATTGGCTTTGTGTCGCAAGTTCGAGAAAATATCTTTTTCTACAAATTCTAGGACATCGTAGCAGAAGTAAAAATCTTTTTCTAGGATTTTTTGAAATTTTATTTATTGGAGTAAAAAGTGGTAAGTTCCAAATTAAAAATAATGTTACTGATAATATTCTAGCAATAAAAGCAATAATTGACGTAGAAATTCACAAAATTTTTTGAATTAAAACGCTGGCAAAATAAGTTTTTAAAAAATTGCACTACGATAACACTGATTTAATTAAGTCATAGGGTATCATAATCTGTTGTAATATAAGAGATATAAGTTTTTTTATTAAGAACGAATTTTACAGTTTGAAACTATGTATTGCATCAAAGTTATTGCATTAAAATAAAATTAACAATTTCCTATACTTATTGGTTTTTACGAAGATTAAATCTTTTGTTTCATATCAGTAACATGGCCTCATAAAGGGTTAAATTTTTTTTCTAAAATCTAAAATATATTTAAATATAAACAGCTTTATTTATAAAACTTATTAAGGCTTTAAAAAGGTTTTTTAGAACAAATTTTCATACAAATTATTCTTAAAAATTCTTTATAAAGTCTTAATAATTTTTATAAATAAGGCTGAAAAATACAGTTAATAAAAAAAAATTAATTTTAGTATTCTATAGTATTTGAAAAAAAGCAATGTGAGTCCGACCGCAGGGGAGATGTGTAAACATCTACTAATGATTTTTTTTAATATTGGCTTATGGTAACTAAAATAAGATATATAATTTTTTTACTCTACTGTATTTAAAAATCTATGGAAAACTGCATCTATAGTAGTGGAATTATTAGTTGTGGGGTTTGTGGAGAATTGCTCATATGCAAGTGGAAAATGTCAAATAAAAATCTTGATAAAGTTTGCGACTGTGTGTTTGCAAAATTTTTATTAAAATCTCCACCCATAATAATTGGCATGAGATGGAGATTGTTTTCTAATTGTCGTGCACCAGCTTCAGTGTAAGGCAACAGTACATAATGAAGATATGTTATAATATAATATTATAAATTCTTTATAAAGACTGCTATATATCTTTTAAACAAATATTTGATATTTAAAACGCTATTTTATTTAAAAGTTTATATTTATTTTATATTTTTTAACATTTTAACAAAATTATCCTCAATGGCAGCACTGTTACTCTTCACAAGCAATTTCTATTAAAATTAACATTGCTCCTGAAGGTATGCTTTAAAATTCTGGTTGAGTGTATTTCTATGCAGCTGTTAAGTTTCTCTGTACTTCTTGTTTGTATGATTACACTAATACACTCATACATATGTAGCTCACACGGATTTGATAACGCTTTACGATCTTACTCAAAACTTGTGATTGTAGTGTGAAAAAGATTTTGACCCCCTAGCGTATAGATGTTTTACTCAACAAAAAATTTTAATTTCTACATATCCAAAAAAAAAATGCATTTTCCAGCCCTGACTTATAATAAAGCAAAGTCAATGGCAGGAATCCCTTTATTGTTTTTGCTGGTTTTCAATACTAAGTGAAATAAAACAAATCCTGATACATCAGTCCAACACCGAAGACTGTAGATTTTTTAGGGGACTCGTAAAATCATTTTCTTGTACAAGACACGCAGACGGATAGACATAGCTAGTTTAACTATCCTATAGATAAAGACTTAGAATAAACATTTTGGGGAAATTGCAAATGGAACGATAAATACTCGTCTATATAATCTTAGCATTTTGGGTGCGTGGTATAAAAATTATTGTTCAGGAAAATTTTCTGTTATGCAGTTTTAAGCTTCCCTCAATGATAGAGAGAGAAAGATAAAAAGAGAAATGAAAGAGATAAACTACCTAATTACTCTGGGGGCAAATAGCGGAACTAGTTATTGAAGAAAATAACGAAATATTTCAATAGAGTTTATATGTAAATATTTCTTAATTTCGTTCGATAACGAGTGCCGCGATTTGCCCCTTGTTTTAGTAAAAATTTTTCAATCAAAAGACAGCCTTGCACGTGCTGCATGGAACACAAATACTTGTTCACTTCTATTGTAAATTCCTTTGACTTTTTAATTCATATAAAAAATGCTTCACAATTACTTTTGACCACCAAGATCAGCCGAATCTTCACGAGTTTATGGTTTCTTCTGCCGCTTTTGCGGTAGCAAATGAATGCAATAATTTTTTTTGTTTGCTCCCATTAACATTTAAATCGCGGCTGTAATTGTTTTTGTTGTTTTTAAAGAATGCCACATGTCACACGCTACAATGATTATTTTTATTTTTTATTTTTATTTTTTATTTTTTTGCACCTCAAATAGTGCAAGGGAACTAGAGCCCTTCTCTACTTCTTCGTTCGCTACACAAAAGCCCATGAACAAATAAACTGGACGGCAGATGCCTTAAATGGTGGATAAAAGGTTTGTATGCCACAAGTAAATTTTATATTTTGTATCTTCTTTCCGCAGTGTGTTGTCCATGTGTAAGTGTGTGGATATGGTTTTTGTTTGTTTGTTGCACGGCTGAAGGGTTAAAAAACAAAAATAAAAACAACATTAGCAACACCATGACTACTGCAGCGTACATTGTTTTAAGCAATTAGCGTACATGCATATTTACGTATCAGAAGTAAACCCTTGGTGTTCGATGTGTTGTTGTTGTCGGCTGGCTACCCGGCTGCTGGTTGTACCATCTATGTACATAAGTCTGGAAAAACAGAAAACGCCGAAGTATTTAAAATCCCACTTCCCAAATGACGCACAAAACACAAGAGTATAATTTCCTCCTTTTCCTCCCATTAAGTTTCTCATTTGTGTGAAATTGTAATTTAAATAAATATGTATTTTTTATTGTATTAGTATGACTGTTTCTCTAGAGCCATGGTTACTGTTTAAGCTTTAGAAGGAGACTTTCTTAATACATAAAATATTTATAATCATTAATCAAAGTAAATGACTTTTCCAACTTGGTGTTGTTGTTTGGCAAAGTTTCATTAGTTAGTTTAGTTCTATATTTCTATTCATCTAACATCTTGCTTTTTTTTTAGTAACTATAGTGATATTCTAATTAAGTAGGTATCATTAAAACAAAATATCTTTTGTAATTTTGGCCACTTGTGTAATGATATGAGTGAATGTATTTTTGTTTAAATAAAAAAAACATTTAATAGTGAACATCTTATAAGGAAAAAATATATATGGGCATATCCTGAGTTCACAAACGTACGTTCGTAGGCATTTGATGTACAAAAAATATAGAAAACAAAACTTTTGCAGTTTTTTTTTTGAAATTTGATAGAATTTGGATAGCTCTATGTTTAGTGCAAAAGGTAAATTTCATCGAGTTTAAGTTTTCATATTAATAGTTATAAACATGTGGTCACGAACGTACGCAAAATAGAAGTCAACTTTGGCTGACAGTAGTGAAATGTAAACATCTGCGAAATGGAACGGAATAAGGAAAAGTGATTAATTTATTTTAAAAGTGCATTAATGTAGGTCTCTATCCAGTATTTACACAATAAAATATCTCTGTTGGTTTTTGTTTAATTGGCTTAAGTAGCGGTCGCGAACGTACTGGTCACAAACGTACGATTTTCCATATGTTTTTTTATTATCATAATCTTGCATTTTCCCATAAATATTTTAAAATTTTCGTAAGTAGGTATCATTAAAACGAAAAATCTTTTGTAAGTTTGACTACTTCTGTTATAATATGAGTGTTTACATAAAAATATATATTTAATAATTAACATCTTATAAAGAAAAAATATATATGAGACATTTTTAGATTTAATTCAACTGTTGTGAATTTTAATCAGAAATAATTTCTCATTCGGGCTTAAGTTCAGTAATTTTAATTCTTATTGAATGAAATATTTTTATTAATTACTATAATACTTACATGTATGTACCGACGGTACATCGAATAAGTAAAAATATTTGATGTAATGATCGTAAAAAATAAGCACGAATAATTAAACATACTTAGGTAGAGTAATATAACTTTGTGCTAACCTAAAAAGATAAATGAAATAATGGAACACACACAAAATGAATAGTGATACCTATAAATGTGTTAACCAAGAGTAAATCAATTGTATGCATAACAATCATTTCTCATATTCCGTTTCATAAAAAATTTATGTTAAAAAGCTGATGTTAATAACAAACTCTACCCAACTAGATAGACTAGGGTGCTGATGAAGTGCATGGCTGCACAGGAAAATATCGGTATTTTCCCCAGTTTAATTTTTCTTCTCTTCTTTAGAAACTCACATTAATTAGTGAAAATATTTCTTTCAATAAGAATTGAAATTACTGAACTTAAGCCCTAATAAGAAAATATTTCTAGTTAAAATTTACTACAGTTCAAATAAATCTTAAAATGTCCAAATCAAACTTTAGTTTATATGACACAATTCTCTGTTTATTTATTTTCTGTGTAATGCATACAACTAAAAACTTCATATGTTAATTCATACTCGTACCAGAGAATAACAAAAGTATCGTTAAAAAGTATATTTAAGCATTTGACGTTTAAGAACTATGCGTACAGCTTAAAATAAAACTCAAAGCCCATTTGAACCGAATACGTATAAATACACACAAACAACTTTAACTAAAATTTAATGACTATATAAGCTACAATCATACGCATTAGTATAAAAATACTCTGAATATTAATCGGCTATACACGCGTATACATACACAGGGCTATTTTATTTATACACATACACATGTAAAGCATGTTTTCAAATAGCCACACAGACACCCTTAAATTTTTCATTCCATTTTATATACACAAATGTATGCATATAGTGGCAAATGATGCAATAAATATTCTGAGTATCATGAATGTATTTTTTTGTCCTATTAAATATTCATAGTCTGAGTCTAAGCATACCGAGGGCCAATTTCACCAACTTATTTAAATATCAATTCATATTTAAAAGTCATTTTTCCATACAAAAAATTCATGAAAATCTACATTTAAATATGAATTGATATTTAAATAGAATTGGTGTAATTGGCCCTGAGACTATAAGTATGAGAGAGAAAGAGAGAGTCAAAGCGCTTGACACGCATGTGTTTTGATTGTAGCGTATTTTACTTTTTCGCATAAACGAAGTATAGATGGTGCTGTTGGAATCGACTACAGCAATAGTTGCTTGAGAGAAAATATGTGAGCGTACAAGTTACTAAAATTAAGAATATTTGCTTATTTATAATTTTTTTAGTACCCATTATCATTCCCTGAATCATACCTACATATGTACACATCGTCACCTTATATGCAAACGGACGTAACTACACTTTTATATTTTTTACAGAAGAAACAAAAACCATTCCAAAATCAATAATAAAAAAGTATTCTTGGAAATTTTCTTCGAAATTTACTTGTAGTATGGAAACTTACATATATGTTTTTAACCATTTATTTCCTTTTTATATACATGTGTATATTTAATCTTTTAAGTTAGTTATCTTCTTTGCAATAAAAAATAGATGCATTCGTAATTACATCCGTTTGAATTTCTTTAATAATGTCGCAATTTTTGATCGCAGAGCTCTAAATAATTGCGCGATGTAGTTTGATAAAATGAACCATAACCAATCAAAAACTCAATTTCGAATTTTTGTGTAGTTACGTCCGTTTTCATTTAAGTTGACGATATATACAGACATATCATCACCTAAAATCCAAAAAACCGTGAGTACACGTTTTACTCTTTTATATGAGAAGCAAAAAACTTTATAAATTTAAGACTAATAGCTGTCAAATTGAATAATCTATAAAATCTTTGAACAAACACCTATACCTCGATTTACACGAAAGACACGTTCCTGAGAAAGTAGTGTAAATCGAAATTTTAAATTATGTATGTATTTGTCGGTGTTGCCACATGTATCTTAGTTATTGAAAATAGACGTTATTTTATAACTTGATGTGAGAACACATTGATTTAACACATATGGCAAGAACTGACTCGAAGCCCCAATTAGAGAGAAAAATATTCAATAAAACACATAAAAAATGGTGTAAATCCAAAAACCAAAATAATCATGTTAACGTGAAATCGTGTAAGAAAAGTTAGGTGTAAATCGAGGTATAAGTGTATGTGAGTAAAATTTTAAGTAAAATGTTAATCAATCAAAAAGTATATTTTGAATTTTTTGGTTATTAAGGACTTTTGGATTTTAGGTGACGATATGTACATATGTACGAATATGTAAAAATATTAATTTCGACAACCTTCTTAGAAGAGTTTACAAATTTTCAGCTTAAAAATATTTCATTATTTTCCTCAGTATGCTTGAATTAAATTTATTAAGTTCATTGCATTTTATTCTTTAAAAAAATTTTATCTTAAAAACAAGATTTTTTATTTAAATAATTTCATTAAAAATATTTTTAATTTAAAATTGAAGCAGACAATAAACATTAATCAATAATTTGTTTTTTTATTTATTTTTGTTGTTGTTGTTGAAAATTTGCCTGTAACGCGGTTACAAACAAATTTTTAATTTATTTTTATATGCAAATTAAAATCAGCGTATATGTGTGTGTGTGTGTGTGCCT
Source organism: Tachina fera (assembly GCA_905220375.1). Classification (NCBI taxonomy): domain Eukaryota; kingdom Metazoa; phylum Arthropoda; class Insecta; order Diptera; family Tachinidae; genus Tachina; species Tachina fera. Next base: position 188,713,104 of record LR999963.1, read on the forward strand.
GTGTGTGTAAGTTAAATAGTAAAAATAATTTTGCCAACAATAATAACAAGAATAATCTACTTATAATACAAACTGATATCAAATTATAAAAATCTATATGAGCAACCAACAGACAGACTTTGTTGACTATCGCACACGGTTTGAAAACTTTGCAACAATCTCATGTGAGTACATATGGGTCTTACACACGGACTCGTATGGTTGCATATGTTGCAAAGTCTGTATACGTTTTTTTTTTGCATAGTTTGAACTTTTTTTATTTTTTAATAGACATAACTAATCCGCTGAGCATTATTAGTAAAAGATGCGATCTTAATGAGTAACGTTCGCATGCAAGCATGCAATGTCTATGTTTGTGTAGACGATAATAATATTAGGGTTGTCCCTTAAATATGGGATATATAAATACATACATGCATGCATATGTACATACATATATGTAATTTCCCAATAAAATTTCGAGAGTTTTTATATAAAAGTTTATGCTAAATTCACAACAATTTGTATCGTGTATTTGTGTATCAAATACACTTTCTATTTTTTAATTATGATCACCGTGTATTAAAGTTAATGTTTTGTATTATTAATTTTTTTATTATCTCAGAGATCCTCTCTCGAAATACAATATTTTAAAATAATGTGAAATATATATGAAAATGTCCAAAAAGCAATTTAACACTATTGTACACTGAGAGAATTTTCGGCAGAAATTCTATGAATTTCGACATTAATCTAATGAAAAATTCATTAAAATTCAACCAATGTCACGCTTCGTTGGATTAATGAAATCAGTTTCGTTAAAATTATTTTATTGAAAATTTCATCAAATGTACTTAACAGTGCTGTGCTATGAAACTTCATCGAAACAATAAAATAATTATATGAAAAGAATGAAATAACTTAAATATAAAGGGGTTTCTTAATAATTAGAAAATACTGTTGTCATAAATCGAACAAAATATTCTAACGAAACCAAAATATCAAGGAAGCAATTCCAATGAAATTTTTTTCACAATATTCATGAAATTTTCATTGAATTTGTGAAATTATCATTAGATTTGTGAAAAATTTTTAATGAAATTGTTTCATTGAATTTATGAAGCAAAATTCTTGCGGTGTATTAAATATGATGATACAATGGATACAAAGATACAGGAGGGATTGTGAGTTGAGCAATAGTTTTTTAAACTGATTTTACGAACTTTTTTTGTTGAAGTCTATTGATGTGTTTCCTAAAGGCTGTGACTTACTATCCAACGCAATCGGACAGCTTAAGAAAAAATACAATCTGATGAATTGTTATTGTATTTTCAAAGTTTTCATTAACTCCATCATATCGTGCCATAACTACCAAAAAAGCTTAAGCGATATAATTTTTTTTACCAATGGCGATCGTTTCGTCAAAACAACGAGGTCTAAAAAATGTGTCGGTTGAGATTTTTTTTGGCAATTATGGCTCAATATCAGGGATTTATTTTCTCAGAAGTCGCACGAGTATGCATGATAGTGCATGGCGGGCTTAATAAGGAACAACAGCAAAAAACAATTCTGCATTGAATACTTTATTATAGCTATGCTCTTTATGCCACGACAAACAAGCTAAAACGAGATTTCCGTAGCAAAAATAATCAACACAGCTACAGTTATAAAATTATTTTTGTTTTGGGTATGAAAATAAACGAAACAAAATGTTTAATTATATTTTTTAGTTTCTTTCTTTGAAAAGAGTGAAACATTGTATTGTTTTTTCACGGGAGCACAAACAATACATTAATTTAATCGTACGTAGCTAGAAAAGAAAATAATGGGAAATAAATAGCAAAGGTTTTGAAATATTTGCGTCGAATTTTACATATAATTTTATTGCATTGTTATTTAACACATGGAATTTTTTATATATAGCTAAGCAGCATAGCTTTCATCTGGTTTTCTAGGACACCATTCTTTTTTTTATTTATCAACGGTCAAAAGGTATACGAATTAAAATAAAATCTTTGTTGTTGGTTAAGCACGTCTAGATGCATATCGTTGCTGCTCAAGCGGCTCCTTAATAGATTTCAGCCTCAATTCATAAAATATTTCCAAAGCCCCAATGCCTATAGACATACTATATAAATTGGGTCTTAGTAATTTTTTGTTTTGATTGTAGTGTTGCTGGTGCAGCAACGAAATTCACGTAAACGTGCTTAACCAACAAAAAATAAATTTGTTTATAGGTATTCATATTAATACCTTACAGACTTAATGTCAAATAAAATTTTTTCGATATTTATTAGATATTTATCAAACCAGAAAACAAACAGGTGAACAAATTTTTTTTCTAGTATTTGCTTTGCTTCACCTCAAGCAAAATTCTAATAATTTTTTTTCGGTATTGGCTGCAATGACAGACTCTTTTAAGAATCGGTATATGGCGCCTTATTGGAAATGCCAAATGAACTTTATTGGATTTTGCCAAGTGCTCGAACACTACTGGCATATAATTTGAATATATTTTCACTCATATATACTGACACATAAATGTGGACTTGCACACACACACACTCATGTGTACATTCAGTGCATACGGTAGCTGTTTGTGTATATTTCATAAATCTTATTTATTGTTGTAAGTGGTGTTCGTGCAATGTTGTTGCATCTAAAACAGAGATGGGTGTTGTTGCTCACGATAGAGGCGTGTTTACGATACGGCATCATAAATGTCTTTGAAGAGAATTTAAATTTTTCTTCTTCTCAAAAATAAAATATATTAAAAATATCAAAAATAAAATATATTTATTTGAAATTTATTTCAAAAAGTTTTTAATAAAATATGTTAAATAAGATTAATTTAAACTCATTTTGAATTTTATCAGTCTTATTTATAAAAATTGTTAAGGCTTTATAAAGAAAAAGAAAAACAGATTTTCATCCAAAATTTATCTTATTAAATAAGGTGGTATAAATTTGTGAGAGTCTTTAAAATATTTTTACTTTTTTTTTCAAATAATCTTATGTCCAATCATTAGAGTCGGAACACAATGTAGCGATTATTTATTGCGGTGCGGTTTTCCATACGATTTTGACGGGACGTAATTAAACTAAAATCTATTTTATTTTCATTGCGGACTTTCTTATTGTCTGAATTTTTGACACTCTTTCTCTTGCTGACGTTGCCGTAGGTTTTGAATAATTGGCTGTGTTCACAACATTATTGTAAAAAAAGTTTGATTTTGAAGTTCAAAAATTTTTGTCATAGATTATAAAAGTTTAAAAATTATTTCAAAGATATCTGCGAATGTATAAAATGTTAATAATTTTTTGTTTTTAGTTATAAAAATTTATGCACAAAAAAATTATTAAAAATTTAAACAAACAATGACAAGCATTGCCGTCGCCGTCTTCCGTTGTATTATGTTTGTTTTACTCTCCCGCAACGAGAAATCGCACCGCACCGCAAACATTGTGTTTATTGGGAAACAAGATTTATTTTAGTTAATTTAAATTATTATTTTTCGAACTTCATTTGTTTGTATATTAATGATTTTAACGGGCTAAAGCTCGTATCGCTTTTTTAAGCCAAATACATGAGCAAGAAATTTTCACGCGCTCACCTCTAATCTAAAGGAAAATTGTAGTGTCGCACACACAGCGTGTTTAAACCAGAGTTGGATATATTCGTTGGCCGCTCATTTTGCAGATGTTATCACAGATATTGCCTGTGAATTTTTATTATTTATTTAGTTTTTCGATTTTGTGCAAATTGACACTTAACAAGCAAAACACTCGGACAATCCGATTTTAATGTTTTTTCTTGGTTTTTTTTGTTCAGTTCGTTGTTGGCGGTAGTTCCTGTGTAGACTTAATGCTAAAAGCTTGCTACAGTGGTGCTGTTGTTGCTGCTGGCATGTAGAAGTTAATAATGTTAGTAATTGTGGGTAGCAGTTGACTTTAAATGTCGTTTTCATTTCGTTTGAGTGTATAGTTTGCAATTATAGCCGTCAAAGACTTTACAAAGAATTTTTTTCTTTCTTTGACTGACTTTTTATGCTTCATCTTATTTTTTGTGTGTATGTGTGTGTGTGTGTGTGTGTTTTGTGGCTTTATACATTGAGTATAATACCACAAAAGCTTTGACATTTATTTGTGTATATTTCTGTTGCAACTATTACGTATGTACACCTGCTATTGCAGCAGTAGCAACAGCAACAGCAGCAGCTGCAGCTTATGTCTGAATAGCACAAGTTACTAAAGACTTTGTCACCTTTTGTTAGTATTAAGTACTTGAAGTATGACATTGTGGTTTTCAAGCTAACGAACAATATACCCCCCAAAAAAATACCCCAATACACGGAAGGAAAGAAGGAAGTACATTGTACACACTTTTAATGGATTGGTACTTTATAAAAGTGAAGAAAAACATTTGGAAGTTTATATAGAGTCTGTGGTAGATTTTACAAATTGCAAATTGGATAAAGCTAATTGTAATCATAGCATACACTTGGTCAAATATGACAAAGATTTGATTTGATTAAATAAAATGTTAGAAAGTCTTTAAGTTACTAGAATTTAATTTATTTAAAGAAACTGCAAAGGATGTTTACGCAATCTCAAGACTGGTAGTACTCGTATGATTATTTTTGTTTTTTGCTTAAGATAAATATGCAGCGAAACAGGCATTTGCATAAGCAATAGAGAGCAAATAATAATGGTAGGACTATTTTCGATTAGTGGTGAAAGATATGAGCTTTAATTACAAAATGCTCTCAATGAATTTTAATAAGATGTATCGAAATAATTATCGTATTCTATTTGCATTGAAAATTGGGATTAATTGGGTTAAATTAAGGTGGCCTTCGATAATGGCATTATTGTTCTGTTCTTCTATGGCTTATTAAGAAAATACAATAATATTTGTAAACAATTAAAAAAAGTAATTCTCGTATTCTATTTCCATTAAAAAATCTGTGTGTAATATTGGAAAATGAATTTGTAGTGGCCTTCGAAAATGGCATTATTGTTACATTCTGCTAATGGTTATCTAACTTATTGCAATAATATTTCTAAAAAGTTAAAACCTCATAAAAATATGTATAATTATAATAAAATTTTTTTGTATGAATGAATCAAAAATGTAATTGACAGAAAAATTTCAACTACATATTTGTAATTTAATAATATTATATATTATTTTGCAACAAGTGTTGCTTTGTTTAGTTGAAGCAAACACTAGCTGATTTATTGTTTTATAATAAATAAATTCTTTAAGTAGCTTAAAAATACAGTGGATCTTATAATTCATTCCATTCCGCAATTGCGGAAAGCATACTTTGTTTGAAAGTTTTTGGCAGATCCAGTATCTACGTTACGTTACGGTATTTCTATGCTACGGACTCCATAGTACACATTTTTTTTTATATTTTGCTTGCATTAAAATTATAAGGCAGAAAGACCAAAGTGTAAGAAAAATATGTATATAACTTTGCAAAAACATTTTTGTTTGTTTGACGGATTTTTTATTTGTTTTGTTAGTTAAGCACTCTCTGTATGCAATTCGTTCCTGCTTGATGAACTCTTCAGTAGACTTCAACCCAAAATAATTTAAGCAAAGCTTATATTTTTATAGAAAAGACTTTTAATTAGTTATTGAGAATCACACATTTAAACATTAAAAGGTTTAAAAGCCTCATATAAAAATCATAACACATATCGCTGCCCTAATATGAAAAAGCTCTCAATAAATATTTTAAAATTTAACAGGTGAGAAAAAAAGCCATGAAACTACGTTGATTTAGAAAAATCTAAGCGTACATTAATTTTTATAGAAGAGTTAGTCGATTTCATTGAAAAATTTTACAGAAATGGTTAAACTGTATTTTAATAAGGAATTAGAGCTTTTTCTTGTAATAACTTGGAGTAAGCGCTTTTGCTCATTACTACAAAACAACAACAAAAAACGGGGTAAATGTAATTGTTTTTTGTATTTAATGTATTTTTAATTATTGTACATTATTTCATCAAAATCTTAATTTCTAAGAAAGTGAACTTATAGCATTTCTTCATATTAAGCCAGCCAACTCTCTTAATTTATGTATAGTAATGTAATCTTTTCATTTACATACTTGTACACATATGAATACATATAATAACCCAGTTGGCCATGTCTGTCAGACATCTTGCAAGAGACACATACGAAAATGTTAAAGCTTATAGAACCTGTTGGCGACAGCTTAAACAGACCTTTGAGGAAAAAAGCGCTCATGTTTTCCTAGTCTCTATATTGTTTTCATTAATAAAGTTCTACAAAACTTTAAATTCAATTTAAGAACTAGCTTACAAACAATATCCACACCAACTAGTGTGAGGCATGTCCAGTTCAGTAGTTTTTTTTCTTTCCTCTGTACTCTGCGACAAAGTTGTCCAACTGGAAAAATTAAATACAAAACAAAAAAGAGAACTATGTGTGTTAACAATGTTATAAAACTCTTTTATATAGTTTGACACGTGCCGCGAACGTGACAGTAAGTTTCGGCAAGAATTTGCATTGTTTTCAAATAACAGAAACATCAGCTGTTTTGTTAGGCGGCGAACATTTTCGACTAATTCTGCCTTTATTCATAAAGAAAATGTTTTCTGTTTTAAATGCTTATAAAACAGAATAAGCTTGACTCTTTCATGAGTAAAAAACATTTTTTTTAGTAAGTTTTTTAATATGAAACTAGAGCAGCGATGACCAAAAACACATACTCTGATATTTGCATTTGAGGTAAATAGCTTTGAAATTTTATAAGAGCTAGTATTGTTGTAGCCGAGATCTGATTGGCTGTTGTACCCTAGTTGGTGTGAAAGCACAAAAGCTCTTTTTTAAAAGTTTGCACATTGTGCATATGGTCTGGGCGTAGCTGCACAAGAGTCTTTTGCCTCTAAGATACCAATACAAATTTGTTTAGTAAATTTATTTTTCTTTGGCCACTTTAAATGATTTTTATCAAATATTAGAACACCACAAAATGTGTTGGCAGCTTTTAATTTAATACTTTTTTATATAAATTGTAAGCAGTTAATTATTTTTCATTTAATCTCCGCTGTTACTGCAATAAATGTTAAATTAATTATGCTGTGCGTCTGTGGATTTTCGAGATGAGAGTAAATGTGAATACAGATGTAATGTTCGCAAACAAGAAAAAAAAAATCAGATTAACTCAGCATCACGTTTATCAGTGGCAGTGTGGCCAGTGCCCATCGTTGTGTTAGTCAGTGTGTTATTGTTGTAAGTATCAAAGAACATGAACACGCATATAAACATGAACATGTATCGAAATGTACGTGTATGAATGTCTGTCTACAAGCTGCACTTCTAAAGCATGTGGTCTGTCTGAATGTATGTGTGTGTGTGTGTGTGTGCTGATTTAACAGACATTTATTAACATTATCCAATGCTTCAATGCCTTTATTCCATGAGTTTTAACCACAAAATCAGCTTAAATCCTCTCAAAGCGTAACGAGATTATCGTTTATTTACATGCATTCGGAGTAGAATATTAATATATAAACTTTTTTTCTTTTCTATTTGTAGCTGTTGTTCTATGGCAACGACTAAATGGTCGGACAATTATTCATTTTTACATTTTCCATCATTTATGTTCATAGACACACAAACCATAGATCATTTAAATGTCCATGCAGTCGGCCGGCCCAAGCAAGCACACATGCTGTTGATGTTGATGACTCAAGTGTATTTAGTAGTGATTGACAGGCCAGACAGACGGACATAAATACAAACACTTTATTTGAATTGAAGAGCATCTTTTGGTGTCGCTTGAAATTGTTATTAGACGACAAATCTCACATGCTTGTGTGCTCCAAATCCCCAGAACATGTAATGCATAATGTCATAGATAAACCGATGACAAGTTTGGAATTAGAACTAAAATGTTTAAGTAGACAAAGTAACAAAAAATAAAAAAATGGAAATTTTTTTCTTATAAACTTCTTCTTGGAAACATTTCGCTTAAAAAAAATTGAATTTATATGCTAAACACGTCACACAGAGCAAGTGCACAAACTAAAGTAGAAGTGAATCGATGACAGTGCAGGAAGGCACCAACACTGCTGACGATGGTTAGTACGAGTAGTATAATGTAATATCATGTGGAAAGAGACACAGCACGCACAAATAAACTCTGACGTTAGGCCAACTATAATATGAGCTTTAGGGAGTTTTAATACAAATAGGCTAAGAATCCACAACGACACCCACTAAAAAAACGATATAGAATATTGTAAAAATTTGCATATTTTTGTTTAGTGGCAGTTTGTGAATTTGGGTTGGCTGTTTAACTTTAATTTATAGAGTTATAAATCCTGCAGTAACGGTGGCGTTTAACTTGCGTTAAAGCAAGTCTGAACGAAAGAGCGGGAGAAAGTTTACATAAAAAGACCAGCCTTCTGAAAATATTCTCTGTAAAACGTTACATTCTAAAAAGTTTTCTACACAGAAAAAATTGAACTTAAAATCTACTTAAACAAGGTAATCTAACCTTTTTCAGTTATTAATTTGCCTCACATGTGTTTCATGCAACTTTTCAAAGAAAAAGTTTTCTTTTGAAAAATCTATATTTCATGTTGTTTTAATATAACAATACTGTTAAATTAAAATGAGGAATCAAGTTAAATCAAAGTTATTTCAAGTTGGAACAACGTAAGTTCCATACTGAAATAACACGAAGAACCATGTTGAATCAACGTTATTTTAAGTTTAAACAAGATGAATTTAATAAAGTTAATAAAGGTATTCATTTCAGTTTTTTTCCTGGTTGGAAAAATGGAAAAGTGTAATTTTTTACAACAAACACAGGAAAAAAAATTTGAAAAAATTTTTGAATTTTTTCCCTGTGATTTTGTTGTCCAAAATTACATTTTTCCAGTTTTCCAACGTGGAAAAAAACTGAAATGAATGCCTTTATTGTGTTTTATTAATTCGTTAACTTACTTGGGTATTTTAGCAGAGGCATAAGAAAATTATTTTTATGTATATATTCGCTTTCCCTGCCAAGATATGAACACGAAACTCATCGCGTGGTAGTCAACGCGCTTTACACTACAGCCGAAACGAACTTAAATATTTTTTAGATACACACTAACCGCCTTATTCATAACAAATAATTTTGTTTGATAAAGGTTTTAAAAACAAATTTTGATTTTGTAAATCAAAAATATTTTTTTTATGAAAAAGGCCTTTGTTATATAGTCCTAATTTACACTATGATGAGGAGAATAGAAACGGTTATGCTCCCCTCGTCCCACTTTCCACCAAACTAATCAGTTTAGCAATAAGACTTGCATAGTGTAAATTAGAACAAAGGGACATCCAGAAAGTACAGCTTTTTCCTTGCTTGTACGGCTGTAGTTAAATTTAGTAAGCGACTTTTTTACCATTGAAATTTCTGGCGGGTAGCTCCATTGTTGCCAAAATGGCGGTTTTCCCGCTATATCTGACTGTATTTTGTTGTCATTAGCGGCAAGTCTATTTAAAAAACCACCAGCGGGAATTTTAGCAGAAGAATTTCTTAGTTGACGGATTTTCAGCGTTTTTCTGAAACTTATAAAGAAAGATATTCAATCAAAATAAAGTATTTTTAACGCAGCTCTGCGAAACGTACCATGGTATTTATGAAGAGTTTTTTTTTCGATATAAGCACGCACAGAGAAAAGAAACTAACGTCACTTTTTTGCAAATAAAAAATTGACATATTGTGGTCGTGTAGTATAATGTGAAACGTTAAGAGGTTAAAAATAAAAACGGAAAACAAACCGAAAACTGGGTGATTGGACCAGTGAGTATGAGGAAAATATAATATCAACCAAAATGTCTCAAACATAACTTTTTCTGAATAATTTGTTTTTGATTAGACTTTTTTAATTAAATTTTCCTTCGAAATTAAACTTCAAGCCAATTTGAATTGAGCCACAGAGTTTATTTTATTAACACTATTTTTTAATTTTAGATAGTCAGAAAGTCAGGAAATTTTAACAATATTTTACAAATACTTCAAGCAAAACGGCAAGATATTATACTACACGTGTAGAATAATTTGGGTCTATCGCAGAAAATATTGAAAATATACTGATTCAGCTTAAACATTAATATTATAAGATCGAAAAGTCCCTTGGATTCTACTTTTTCCTGGTTCGATGTTCGTGTATGGAAACTCTGCAGGAAATAAAATACCTACTTAAAGAGTAGGTATTTTATTTTATTCATATTTCCCCAATATTTGCTTACAAATATTGGGGAAATATGAGATTCCAACATACATACATACATGTATATACATGTATGTATATCTATGAATATGTATACATATTTTATAAAATTTATCTTATTCTCTTTTTTTTTATCAATAAACCATAAAAAAACATATGTTGGTTATAAAAAATTCAGCGGTTATATTAGCGTTTATTTTTATTCAGCTAGCGGTTTTTAGCGGGGTTTCAGGGGCTATATGGTGGAAAATGCCTACAACATTTTGGCAACACTGGGTAGCTCCCACAATGAGATTATTTTTCATGCCTTGCCTTGGTTCGAGTCATGTTTTTTTTTCGCAAAAAATAGTGCTAAATAAGTACACGAAATTTAGTTTTTTCCATTTTCTACTATCACAGACTGTCAAACACAAACTGAATGCGGCATCTTGTTAAAATTTCGACCAGAGTCAGCTAAAAGTTATTTGTTAAAAAGAACAGTGTTACAATGTGAGTTGAGAGGCTGTTTAAGGGTTCCATACACGAAAGGTGAAAAGAAAACGTATTGTTTTCCTTCTGTCTGTCACAAGCTCTTTCATCGATAACCGTAAGAGTTACGGACTTGAAATTTTTACAGCATATGTAAGACTTTAGCCGCTACAACAACAAATAAATGGCATTTGAAAATTGAGGGACGTTCTAAAGCGAGCAGCGAAACATGTTGTTTTGACAATTCGCTGAATCTGGGATATCGTAGAAGGCAATCTCTTGAATTTTTCAAAAGCGCTAAAGTTAAAAGAATGTTGAAATGAAAAACCGCCAAAACGAAAAAGTTCTCAAATGAAAAATATAACAAAAAATAAAATAGATCGCTTAAATGCAAAAAAAAAATCATCAAAAGTAAAAAAATCAGAAAAAAAATTAAAAAAATCGCTCAAAACTATAAAATTGCTTAAACTAAAAAAATCGCCAAAACCCCAAAAAATTGGCATAACAAAAAAGCGCTCAAATTGAAAAAAAAACGTAGAATCTAAATTTCAAAAAAAAAAAAAAAAAATTCTGCATCAGTAGTGCAATCCGACAATCGTAATTTTATTTTTAACGATAGGACGCAGCTGATATTTTCCGTTGATTTTTGTCGATAAAATTAATTATCGTTAAAAATGTTACCGAATAGCAAATTCGATAGATTTTCGTTATAATTATTTTAACGATGCTATTATCGTTAAAAAAGTTACTGAGTCGCACTACAGATAATATTATATACGATAGAGTTCGTATAGTATTAAACTTGTAGTGCCCTTCGTGTGGACTTCAATTCGCACTTTACGGAATTTTTAATTAAAAAAAATTTTATATTTTTAATTCGAGGATAAAATAAAAAATATTGCCGCAAACATTTTCTTAATTTTCTAAAATTGGTTTTTTTCAGAACTTTCATTAAGTATTTTTAATTTACTTTGTTGTCGAAATATGTATATATTATTAACAATTATTTGTGAGTGTAAAAATCTTAAACCTGCTGTTGTGCTGCTGACAACTGACAGTCCCTACAAATGAGACTTCTTTAACTTTTTTGTTGTTGTTATTTCGAACATTTTAGGGCTTTTTATATTGATGTGCTGTTGTTTGGTGGCGCTTTACAACAAATATCAACTTTAAGCCACAAATTGAATTTGTAAAACTGTTTAGCGAATGCCAATAGGCAAGAAGTCGTATATACTCGTAGCATGCCATCCTCTAGAGATGTTGTATAGTCTACATAACGCGGCGCTTCTTGTTGTCTGGTTGTTCAAAAGAATGCCCATGATTATTGTTGTAGATGCGCCATTATCGTTGTTGTTATTAATATTAGCGGCTGCTCTTGGGTGGCAATATTTTAAATGCCTGTTTGTGGCGGGTGCTGTTGTCTTTATTTATTGCTATTGGAGACGTTAATATTTTTACACACACACACACACACACACACACTTAGACACTTAACATGCAAAGTGCTTGGTCGCCACAACAAGTTGTAACTAAAGTGGGTTTGTTTTCAACTTTGTTTTATTTTCCTCTACCAATTGGCCACCACAAACTTGTTAAGTATCAACTTTGTAAATCCAATTGACATGTTCACTCATCAATTACTTCGCATAGAGGTATTTAAAATATTTGTGGAATTAAAGTATTTTTTTTTTTTGTAAGGTGTATTCGTGCATTTGCAAATGAAAAAAATATATATGTGGGACTGCAAAAGAGACAGATTGATAAAGAAATTCTTAATTAACATACGAGTATAAACAATAACATAATCATTATAGATATATGAAATTATCTTTAACTTTGCTAAAGGGGAAAGTTTAAAGAAGATTAACAGCGGTACACACAGAAAAAAAATACCAATCTAAAATCAACATGCACAAAAGTTGATTCAAACTCATTCAAATCACATTAAATTTACAAGAAGTAATATGTTGTTTGAGTGTGTTGGAGCTTATTTGCTTTGTTCATAGCTGCAATACACTTTTGTCCTTAGTTCTGTAGGTTGTTTTTTATTGTTGTTGTTTTTTATGTTTCTAAGCAGCCGACAAACTCCTGCTGGCTGGTGGGCAGTATACTAGTGTGGCATTCGGAGGATCGCTGGTTCGAATCCTGGAGTCAAGTCAAAGTATTTTCTATTTGTTTTAACTAAAACTTTTCAAGTCAAAAAATTTTGTTTTTGTTTTAACTAAAACTAAAACTTTTCAAATAAATTGTATGTTAAATGATAAGAAATAATGTTAAATTATAATTTAATTCAAGATGGTACATATTTGGTGTGTGTCTTAAGAATATTTAAAGTTGTTGTGGCTGCAGTGGTAAGCACTTTCAAATCTTGGCCGGGAAAGCCAATTTAAATTTATATACAAAAATATTTCTGATGTCTATGTCAAACACACGTAAGTTAAATAATTAATAAAATACAATTACTACATTAAATTAAATTCATGTTGATCTAACTTGAAATAACTTTGATTCAATATGATTCTTCATTTTGATTTTAACAGTACTTAAATGTTAATTCAACGTAAAATAAAGTTATTTCATAACTTTCATGTTAAATTAACATGAAACACATATGAAGCAAAGTCATTGCCGAAACAGATTAGATTAACCTTGTTTAAATAGATTTTAAGTTGAAATTTTTTTGTGTGTATTTATAAATGATTGTTAAGGTTAAAGCATACTTTAAACCTCTTTTCACATACAAAATTCATACGTGAAATTGGTTCTGAATACGGTCATACTTTTCTAAATAAATGTAAAATTCTTTTACTTTCATTGAATTGGTGGCGTGTGAAATATTTGTTTAGTGGCACCGTAAATACATATTTAATGATGTTTTGTTACCAACAATTAATGTGATAATTCAATTTAATTTAAGAAATTATGAATTTTTCTAACCCATGCTTAACTTGGGTCTTATTCATTGGCTATAGCTATAATTTTTTTTGAAGGTGGGTATTAGGACTGGTGATTTTCATGAGTAATATTAAAATATATATTAACATGCAATATTTAAATAATTCCAGAAGGGGCAACAGCAAATCTTTGGGGGGGGGGGCAATCCATCACCCAGAATGGCCTTTCTATGCTTATGCCCTTATTACAAAATTTATTAATTATTAAAACTATTTATAAATGACCCAGTAAACCCTGAAACCAAAATACAAGTATTAAATTAAAAGAAAAATAAAAGACAAACATTGATTCAAATACATGCGAGTGTTAAAGTTGTAGTCATTTCAGTATTAAGGACAACATCTTTGCACTCGTATTGTTGGCACAAGAAACACCCACATTTATTAAATGGACTGGAAAAGTTGCTTGAAAACAATTTATTGAAACAGTTAGATAAATAAATTTGACTTTAAACTGATGTTAAGATTTAACTTAAGAAGCAGGGCAAAAAATATATATATTACGAGTACAATTATTTCCTATTGAATGCATGCTTGTGCATGTAGTGTCTAAGAAAATCTTTAAGATTTAACAACATGTTAATGTGGTCTAAGCCAAACAAGTAAAGAAAACCCAACAACAGCAAAGAACAACAACAATTAAACGAGACAAATGTGCATTTAACTTTAACAACACAAACAATAACACTTAGAATACTAATAATGGAAGTGCCACAACAGCAGCAAAAGCCTCAATACCCACCACCAGAAAAGGATCTAAATGCTGGTCGTCGGTTGGTCCATTCAAAGTTGGTGTTGTAGTCTGATTATCGGATCTAATAAATGTGTTGTATTGCAAGACCTCTAAAGCATATTATGTACGTTATTCGTATGTGTGTGTGTGTGTTTGCATATGTGGTATTTATGCACACACACAAGAGCACCTAAACACATACATTAAACATTAAATGCTTGCAATATTCCTACAGTGCTTTAAAATCGACTTAATAGCGTCTCTTATTACTGCAAAAGATTCTGGTTAACTGAACCAAAAGGAAACATTTATCATTAAAACTAGAACAAGGATGCAACACAAAATAAATGCTAACAATCGTTGAATGTATGTGTGTGTATATGTGTGTATATACCCTGTCGGAAATTTGGCTAACTTTAAACTAACTTTAAGCTAACTATTTCGCAACTAGTACGGACTAACACTTGGATTACTTCCTAATGTAATCAACTGACTATTTTAACATTGCGATGTCCTAGGCGGTAGTCAATTGGCTCACTCTGCATTATTTTCAGCTAGCTTAAAGTTGATTTTTTTTAAATCATCTGGTAGTCAGTAAATTAAAAAAAATTTTTCTGGGGTTCCAACATGTATCATTACAATTTGTGTACTCAACTTAACTACCATCTAAAATAACAACAGCAAAATGTTATTATAAAACTGAAATGAGTTTCAAAATAACTGAGAAAAAATTTGTTAGCTCTCATCAAATTCGATTACGTACTCAACTTAAGAATTAATTTTGGTTTTGTTCTGGATGGCATTGCAGTTAGCCCTCAGTCAGTCTAAGAAAAGTTAACTATTTTTTGTAGTCAACCACACATTCTCCGACAGGGTAGAAATATACAGCAAGTGTGTGGAATTATGGTCATTGGCATTACATATCCTTATACACCAGAGCCCCATTTAACGTTGATAAACATTTTGTTGTTTCGAATTGCGTCGCTTCTAGGTAAATTTAAAATTTTTCCGCAATGATTTTGCTTCATATGTGTTTCGTGTTAATTCAACATGATTTTCAGTAGGGAAGTAAGCGATACTTCTGATTTGCCGATGTCGACATCGGTGATATTTTACGGTCGATACGACGATGAGCTGTTTTGAATAAACAATTACATTTTCCACGCTTTTTTTTTGCATAACATCTAAGAGGAATAATATATTAAAAGCTTTGCACCATAATAGTGATATGTTCTCTCAATGCTAAATCATGTATGTATTTCGTTAAAAAATAATTTGTTTTTTGTTCATTTCAGAATGAATTCAAATATTAATAACTAATTTCTTACACTGTAATTTTGTATAAAAAAGATTTACTCTACCTGACGTTTGTTAATTTTAACTTGAGTTCAATTTTAATATGCACATCGGTATCGGATCAGAAAAACGGCGTATCGTTACCTCCCTAATTTACTGTAATCATCAAAGAAATTTTTTTCTTTCGAAATAACTTTATTTCATGTTGATTTAACGTTCCAGTACTATTGAATCAAAATAAAGAAGTTATTTGAAGTGAGAACAGTTTAAATTATGTAATGAAATACACGAATAACGATATTGATTCAAAGTTATTTCAACTTAAAGAAAAACGAATTTAATTTAATGTATTAACGTTCGTTGTATATATTGGCACAGGGATCAGGAAAACGATTATGTATTGGCTTGTCTGGTCAGAACGCAAACTCACCGTGATTCCAAATAAGTATTTTTTCTATGTGAAACAAGCGTAGTCTTCTTATGCACCCTTGTATTGTTGTGATGGAACCACACTTTTCGCTTCACTTCATGATGGTTTTGCCACGGCCATATTCTTGTTAGCCGAAAAACCCACTTTAGCTTTTTTGGTACAGTAAATGCTCTATTTTCATTAATTTGTTGGTCCTTGGTCTATTGTGATTTATCCATGTTTCGGTAGTGGTTTTTTGAATAATGTTAAATCAATTTGCGAATTTTGTTAATTAAATTTTGGACCATTTTCAACTTAACTGTTTTAAAGTTACTTTAACTATAGTTGTGTATTGGGACTGAAAAAGAAAAATTTTTATTTGCGTTGCACCTTATAAACTTGGTGTCCATTAACGGCACTAATCGAAGCTCTAGTGTATTTATATGCACACAAAATTTAATACGATATGTGTTCGCCTTCATATCTTATATGCAGAATGTTTAAAGCACAAATAAAATTTAGCCAAATATTTTTAATTTTCAAATTGAAATCGAGTGAAATAGTTTCAAAATGCTTTTCATATTACATTGAGTTTGTAAATTGCAAAGCTGATATGATCTATGTCAGAGATGGAAAGTTGGTCAAGTTTCTTTCTACCTTTTGAGTAAAATGTTTGAAATTTTTTTTTTAAACTTTCTATAGATCAAATGATGCTATATGCTCCTTTTAGGGAGCCAAAGGAGCCAATATATATGTATATAGATATATACTCCCATATTCATAAAATTTAAAATGAATTTGATGTGTATTTTATTTAAATTTTTTTATGAAAATGGCTTTCCCGGCCAAGATTTTAACTAGGAACCCACCGCGTGGTAGTCAAAGTGCTTACCTTATAAAATTTAAAATGAATTTGATATGTATTTTATTTCAAATTTTTCATAAAAAGTTTTCCTAAAATGGATTTCAAATTAATTTTATTTTTTTATGATTGTGGGGGATAGATTTTAATTAAACAAAAAAGACGTTGAATAATGAAATATAAACCTTTTAATTAGTGTTTTTATGGGAATTTTTACAATTTAAGTTTAAAATTTGTAAACGCACTAATAATCCCAAAATTATATTTTACTTGTTCAGTAAAATATTTTTTAATAAAATACATTGAAATTGATTATTGAGGGGTTTAGCTGGATCCTATGCGCATTTCACTGTTGCTAATGCAGATCATCAGGGAACCTTTACCCAAAGTTTCTTAGAACAACTAGAGTTATTATGTTATAAACTTTCATTTAAATAAATGAGAAGCTCAACAACAAATAACAAAGTTGAAACAAGAACTCAATAATCAACATGTTTTTTATTTTCTTACTTTACCATTACTACACTGGCTGACTTTTTTTCAGCATCGAATTGTAGATATAAAGAGTATGTAAAAAGAAAATAAATGTAAATAACAACAACAGCTATTCAAGATAGAGTGTTGCCACACAAGTATTTTTTGACGGGGTGCAGTCAAATTAATAATTAGTGTTTTTATGGGAATTTTTACATGTTGATTATTGAGTTCTTGTTTCAACTTTGTTATTTGTTGTTGAGCTTCTCATTTATTTAAATGAAAGTTTATAACATAATAACTCTAGTTGTTCTAAGAAACTTTGGGTAAAGGTTCCCTGATGATCTGCATTAGCAACAGTGAAATGCGCATAGGATCCAGCTAAACCCCTCAATAATCAATTTCAATGTATTTTATTAAAAAATATTTTACTGAACAAGTAAAATATAATTTTGGGATTATTAGTGCGTTTACAAATTTTAAATATAAACCTTTTATTTTTTGTTAATTTTTATCTGAGGGCAAATTACGACACTCGTTATCGAACGAAATTATGAAATATTTCCATATAAACTCCATGGAAATATTTCGTAATTTCGTTCGATACCGAGTGCCTTAATTTGGCCCCTGGTTTCGATTGCATGCAAGGCATTAAAAACAGGGGGCAAATTACGGCACTCGTTATCGAAGGAAATTATGAAATATTTCAATAGAGTTTATATGGAAATATTTTAAAATTTCGAATCGTTTCGAATGCCGTAATTTGCCCCAGATCGTGAATATTTTTTTATTTGAAAGTTTGTAAAAGGAAACTTTCAATGGCTAATATCAACTACTGAGGCACTGCAAAGGACAACGTACTTAATAGTGCGAAAGAGAGCATGAGAAAGAGGGATAGATATGTATATCTATAGAGAGAGAGAAAGAGAGGTCTGCTTGATTATATTTAGAACCGTGGTCGGCAACCTATACAATTGTATTTTACAATTGTGTGTGCTATACTCTCACCACGATCCGGTGTTGCCAGTGAAATTTTGTGTCATTTTCCTAATTTGAAATTTTAAATCTCCAAAGCAAAATTTATTTTATTATGGTCAGAAGAAACACTCAAGTTTTGTTTATAAAGAAAGGCATTTTTTCTTAATGCTACCTCAATGCAATGGTTACTAAAAAGATGTTTTTGTACGAAATTTTCTTAAAATAATTTAAATATATGCTTGAAAATGGCTTTGCATGTCATGTTTTTTCATGCGTGACAACACATATTGTCAAATCAAACATTATGGTTTGTAAAAATAATTTTCTGAAAATTAAAATTATTAGTTAATTATCATCTCACATATTTTCTTATTGTGGCAACGCTGATTCTTAACAGCATGCAATACACACACCTTGTCTGCTTGAATGTTTAAGATGGACTTATTAATGTTGTTTATTTCTCAACAATGCGTGTGTAAACATACATAATAGAAGAGTATATTAAAAGGAGCGGTACCCTTTTCGCCGACCAAGGATTTAGA
Source organism: Tachina fera (assembly GCA_905220375.1). Classification (NCBI taxonomy): domain Eukaryota; kingdom Metazoa; phylum Arthropoda; class Insecta; order Diptera; family Tachinidae; genus Tachina; species Tachina fera. Next base: position 188,732,065 of record LR999963.1, read on the forward strand.
ATGACAACGAGTAATAAATAAAAAAATTTAAGTAAATACTTTTAATTTTAGTAACTCCGCTTAATTCTGAAGCAACTGTGACTATAGCGTATCGGCATTTCTATGCCGAAAAACTGTAATACGCTGCAAACTTAAATAAAAACACACATGCGCATCAAACGCATGGACTCTCTCTCTCTCATATTTATTTTCAGAGTATTGTTATACTCAGACTATGTATATTTTATGAAAAAAAAGTTATGGGCATGATATTTGGGGTATTTACATTATTTGCCACCGTATACATTGATTCATGTTCATACAAAGGAATGGAAAATGTAAGTGTGTTTTTTGGCTGTGTAAAAAAATGCTTTTTGGGTGTGTGTGTATTATAAGATAGCCCTGTATATACACATGTGTAGCCGAATAATACTCATAGTATTTTTATAATAGTGCGTGTGTTGGCAGTTCATGCAGTCTATAAATTTTAGCTACAGTTGCCTTCGCTGCGTAATTTAAAGATTATACGCATTAGGTTTTAAACTAATGCGTATGTTTGTATATGAGCGTATTTATTAGTTTTAGTTGTACGAATTGATATTTGTTTGACGGTCAATGTTCAAAGAGTGCTTAAAACGATACTTTTGTCATTGTCACTTTTGTCACCGGGGACCAGCAAGTTATGCCTTTCGATGTCGCACCAAATTTTAAAATGTTCTTATAGAATTTATATCGTGCCATAACCGCGAAAAAAGCTTTGTTGACAATATATTCAAACTTAATTTTTTGACCAAAATTGATCATTTGCGATCATAAATAATCAATTTTTGTAAAAAACGAGCTCCAAATAAAAAATGTCGCTTACAGTTTTTTTTTGGCGATTATGGCCCGATATGACAATATTTTAAAATTTTGTTCGATATAGCAGGCTATAGTTTAAGCCCAGAGTTTCAAATAGTCTACCGCATATTGGATCTGATTTTGGAAGGTAATTTTAAGCTACAATGGAAACTCGATTCGCAGGGTACGAAGGTTCTTATACTGAGTGTCGATGTCACAAGAAGCTTTCCAGTGCATCAAAAATATTTTAAAATATGAAAGGAGACAATCGATTATCTTGCAAATTATTTGGTGCCATATGCTGAATTTACCATAAGAGAAAGTGATTCTATTAATTTCTTAATCTTATGCCAAAAATTGTAATTGCGAAAAAATTGTGTTTCAAAAAACAACTGCCAAAATAATTGAGGATCGTTTCTCATGATATTTGCTACATGTTGCATGAAATTTGCTTACTATATATATATATATATATATATATATATATATATATATATATATATATATATATATATATATATATGATTTCAGCAGAGATTATTATTCATTATTTTTCTCTGTTTATTTATTACCAGCATTAAAGTTAGTTCATTCAATGATTTAAATTTTTAAACGATATTTGATCCAGATAATTAAATAGAAACGAGAGCAATTTCTGGTTTTATATGCATGCATACTTATACTACGATTATAATTTTGTTACGCAAACCAAAAAGGAAAATGATCAGTTAATGTGATATGGCGTGCATTTATTACTTTTGAAAAATAAAAGTAAAAAGGCTGTGCACGGGAATGTTTTACAATATTAATTTACAAGCAATCAACTATTGTTTTCATTAGTTTTAATAAATTTATAGAACTTTTATATAGTCTAAGGGCGACTTTTTGAGTTCGTGATTAAGATCAGTTTATTTCTCTAATTAGCTAATCCGAAAATGAACTTAATCTCGCATAATTGAGTTTGATGTTTTTGAGTAGTAGTTTAAACTTCTTTTTATGTCTAGTGTTACCATACTGAAGAACAAAATAGTGGCAACATTTTGTGTGCAAAAATCATACATGTTATCAATACACTGATTTTTTTATGGGAAGAAGAAGAAACTGCTACATCTTATTATTTACAAGTAAAGGAACTATATATAAATAATATTAAGTATGTACCGCCTTTATATGCACTATTGTAATTTATTCCGTGGACACACTTTAACTTTGATTTTTTACTTGTAATTTTATATGTGTGTCACCACTTCAACTTGTTTAAATGAAAATAATCTGTGTGGACTATCATCTATCTCATCATCACGCCCACACAAAAATTAGTTGTTATCGAACACCATCTCAGTAACAAAAATTAAAGCCAAAGCTCAGTCAGTCGATGTTTAAGGAAAAACTGTGCGTGTTCACTCACGCTCGTAGCACTCGTAAATTAAGAAAAATCACACAGTAGCTTTGCAAGCGAATCTAACACGATTCATTTATTGCCATTTGATTATTATCAGCGCATATTTATTTATTTTCCTTATTTTCTTTATTTTATTTATGCAGCGATACTTAAATTTTAAAAATTAGTGATACATGTTAAATTTTATTTGAACTAAAAAGAATTTTATTTGAACTAAAAAGAATTGTAAGCAGGAATAATTTATTAACTAGGCTAAGCCCTCTCTTACCACAAGTCATGCAGGCAACTCGTGTAGAAAATTTTTATGCAAATCACTAAAATAGTAGAAAACTAGAGTCGACCGTGTTGTAAAAATAGTGTTTAAATTCATTAACTTTATAGAATGAAATGCTTTTTAGGGTTCCGTACATCAAATGTGGAATGAACCCTATTGTTTTCGCTACGCTGTCCGCCTGTCCGTCTGGCCGTCTGGCCGTCTGTCCGTCACAGGCAATTTTCTCAGGAACCGTATCGCCAAAATGAAAAAAATCGCCCAGATTAAAAAAATCGCCAAAGTGTAAAAACGCCATAAACCGAAAAAATCGTTAAAATTAGAATAAAGTGTCAAAACTAAAAAAAGCGCCTAAATAAAAAAGTCGCCAAAAAATGAAAAAACACCAAAACCCGCAAAAAATCGACATAATAAAAAAAAAATTAAAAATAAATCGCCAAAATTAAAAAACATCGCCGAATCGAAAAAAATCGCCAAAATGAGAAAAAAAAGTGTCAAAACTAAAAAATAGTGCCTAACTGAAAAAACGCCAAAAACCGCAAAAACCGACATAACTAAAAAAAAAAAAGAAATCGCCAAAATTAAAAAACTTTGCCGGAACCTAAAAAATCGCCAAAATAAAAAAAAGCTAAAGCCGAAAGAAATCACCAAAACCAAAAAGAATCACCTATATAAAAAAATCGTCAAAATTAAAAAATCGCCAAAACCAAAAAAACATCTCCTATATGAAAAAAACCGCCAAAAATCAAAAAAAAAAAATATCGCCAAAATGAGAAAAAAGTGAAAAAATAAAAAAAGCTCCAAAAATTAAAAAACTCGTTAAAATAAAAAAAAAACGCAAGAAACCCCAAAACTAAAGAAAACGCTTACAACCACAAAAAACCCAAAACCGAAAAAAATGCCAAAACTATATTTTATATATATATTATATATATCGTATTGAATTACATATCTAGTGTCACTGAGTTATTTTAATTAAAGTGATTTTTTAAAGAGAAGAAAAATGAAACTAGACTTGTTAGCTGGCAAAAATACCAAAATTTTTCTGCGCAGTCACGCACTTCATGAGCATCCTTGCACAAAATAAAAAGCAGTGTACAAAGGTAGAGATAAAAAAGCAAGAATTAGGTTTTTTAAAATTCGTGAAAAAAAGAGACAAATATAGTGTATTTGGTATTGTTGTTGCTCATTAAATTAGCTAATAAAAGACATTAAAATTTTATTGCACTAGAAAGAATAATCAAAACAAATGAGAGCGAGACATATGTATATCAAAATACACTTATCTTCCATCTCGTGTCACCTCTGCATACTTTGTGACCCATGTCTATTTATTTGGCTAGAGCTTGTTCATAACATCAGGTATTTAGCTTGAATTTTTAAAAATTAGATTTTTTATATAAAAAATAATAAAAATTATTAAATGAAAAATAATTATTTTTTTTCAGTCAGTTAAGAGTTAAAAGCAATTTTTTGTCTACATTCTCTTTGTGCTTTAAATTGCCTGTAATTGAAGCCAAGTGTTGAAAGATTTTCTAATAGAGAATAATAGATCACTTTTATAGTTAATGGTGGTGTACAATAATAGTTTCACACTTGCAAGACACGCAATTGTGCTGCAGCATACATATGAGATGTTTACTCGCATCCTAATTGTAATTTTCTTTAATATCACCAATTTACACTTCGTTAATGTTTATGGTTTACGAAAGCCAGTCCCAGACAGTTACGGCAACACTGCTAATAACAATTATTATCAACTTAAACACAACACATTCAACAAATTTAAAGGCAACAAAAATTACTCTACCACAAACGAGCGGAAAAAAGATTTTAAATGGGAATAATACAAAAAGTTTACAATGTGGCGCTAAGATATATTGCCAGTTTATGGGACTTACAATTCTTTTGTCTCCATTAACAGCGCTGTCGTTGTCATAGCCACCACCATAAACGTCATTGCGCCACCATTATCATCATCATTATCATCAGGGTTTCAGTCAGCAATCGACACAAAAACTCTGCCGAAAAAACACTTAAAAAAGACCCATAAAGAATCGTGATAATTTTTGCCGTCATGAATCCTTCGCATAAAACACCACAACAAAACTTTATCATTACAACCGAAATGTAAAGAAGACAAACCAACAAAAACAAAAAATGGTAAGAAAATCGTAACCATTTAACGTTTCGTGTTGCTTCCTTGCTTCGCCGCATCTATCTATCTAGTCATCGGTATCTACGTATCTTTATTGCGTTTTATTTATATTTTTATTATTATTATTATTATTTTTGTGTGTTACAATATACAAAATACATGTTTTGCCACAAAAACAGACGTTGCACGCATTCAAATAAATGGATGAAAGATTAAATTTAGAAAACTCTCTTCAGTAGATAGATGTACAACCATTATTTGTTACTGGCAAGAAATTAAATAGAAGGGAAGGAAAGCATGCCAACAATTATAAATAGATTAGGTAACTAAAGATATTTAAAATTTCTAAGAAGTTCAAATAAAGACAAATTAATAAGGCTGTGGGTTTGTGTGGGTAATACTGAATGCTAAATATTAAAAATAACTCAGGCGCGTATGCCGTGAGCTTTAAACGCAGGAATTTTAGGAATTAAGTATGAAATAGTGGAAAACATAAAGCCGCAATTCCCATTAAAAAATAGAAATCTTTTCTAGGGAACCACATCTTCAATGCTTCCAAAGTGTCACTAAATCAGCGGAAGGTAACCTATGCAATAACATTTTATTATTGTATAACTCATACTCTCAACCCAATAACCTGAGATTCGAAAATAAACGAGTGTGCGCTGTAGCGAACAATTCTCGAAACATTCTCGTAAAAAAAGTTTAGCAACAAGAAACAATTTTTTTCTCTCAATTTTTTATTCTTTTGCATGTACAACAAGAGAGGAATAAAGTTTTTTGCTATTTAGATGCAATAAAATCGAGCTTTTAATAACGTTGTTCATGATAAAATAATGATATTGCTAAGGTTTCACTATTGATTCGTGAGCAAAACATCGAAATCGAACGATTTGATGCCACAAACTGAGCGACGAGTGAGCTCTAGCAGCACTTTCAACAACAAGAAAGAATTTATTTTTCTCTATTTTTTATTTGTTTGCATGTACAATAAGAGAGGAATAACGTTTTTTTTTTGCGAATAAGAAGGAATGAAATCGAACTATTAATGACGTTGTTTATGATTACATAATGATATCGCTAAAAGTTCGATATTGATACGTAAGCGAAACATCGATATTGAAAGATTTGCTGCCACAAACTGAGCGATAAGTGAGCTCTAGAAGCACTTTCTCTTTCCGTTTACGTTAGCCGTTCTCGAGTGTTTTGTCCGAGAAATGTTTACGCAACATTCGAATGCGATGTTATTTACGAATTGTTTGGTTGGCTGGGAACACGAGAACCAGTGTTGCGAGTTAAAGTTCGTCTCAATTCCTTAATGTTAAATTTTCAAAGGGAAACTTAATTTTAATAACATCAGAATAAACACTCGAGTTTTGTCTCAAAGAGAAAGACATTTTTGTTGTTGCTATGCAAGAGGCGGAATAAAAGAAATGAGCAACCAAGATAATATTTTGGCAAAATGTCTGCCACAATTGATGACTTAGAGCATGATGAAATGAAATGATTTGCAGTAGTGTCGTATATACGCTACAATATAGAAAGCAGCTTCAGATAAAGTCTTATTGGGAGTAAAAATAATGTAGCACCCTTCAAAACTTTATCAATTCCCAGACTATAATTTCAATCCGCACTATTGTCCGCTCGTTTTGCAGCAAACGTGACTTTATCTCTTAAGCTTAAGTTCAATCAGCAAATACTTTGGACGGGTTCTAGGACAGTTTTATCATGGATACGATCCGATCATCGTAAGTACTCATCTTTGTTGCCTGAGCAAGCGAAATATTTAGCTTAACTGAACTTGGTGAATGAAGGTGTGTATACTCAACAAATAACGTTGCTTATGAAGCCACTAAATAGCAAACGGTGCCACAATTTTGGCAAAACAGCCATCTTTTTCAAGGGACCTGAAGGCCCCCAAGACTTGGTGGATTAGTTCTGGAAACGTTTGCTTCGAGAATATCTCGCTGTTACTCCTCGCCTAACAAAATGGTTTCAAAATACTGAGCCTATCAATGTTGGAGATGTCATTAATATTGTTTACCCAAATAATCTCAGAAATTGTTGGCCGAAAGCTAAAGTTATAATAGTTAAAGTTTCTGCCGATGGAAAAGTTTGAAGTGGTCATATTAAACCAGCTACTGGTATTTTTGAAATACCAGCAGCCGTGCTTTCGTTGAATAATAAGGTAAGTCCACTAAAGGACATACCGGGTAGAAGTCTTAGAAAATTCGGCAACATTGAACTATATCTTGACTACGAGACCGCATAATGGCTACAATTTACTTTGCAGCAATAATAAAATAAGAAAATCAATAACGTGGCTAATATCCTAGATTGGATGGAAAAAAGAAATCACGTGGAAGAGAACCCATACTGAAGCTAATAAAAAAATTTATAGGGAGATTTTGTAAAAAATTTCGTTTCTAAACGTCTCAAATTTGTATGAAAAATAACGAAAATTCGCTTCAAAAAATATTTTTTCCATACAAATTTCAAAACGAAAAAAAAAACGTTTCTATTAAAAAAATTTACCCTTTAATTTTATAAAAATAATTTGAATAAAATCTTTTTCTGGTATTTTTAGATTGTCTACTTTTTTATACATAAAGAGAATTAAAAACAAACTTCAGCGTTCTTTGAATTTACAATTAACAATTAGTATTATTTGTTCCTTAAAATTGGGTATGTAACCTTTACCGATATCGATACACAGAAAGAAATATTCCTGCAATAAACAATTTTAATTGAAAATGAAACCAAAAATTTATAAAAAATGTATTTTAGTCAATTGAAAATTTGTTTAAAAATTTTATTAATTAAAAAGTTTAACTGACTCAATTACATTTTTTTTATTGAATTTTGGTTTAATTTTGAATTAAAGATCTTTGTTGCAAAAATATTTTATTTTAAGAAAAAGTTTAATTGACTTGACGTTTTTAATTGATTTTTGGTTTTATTTTCAATTAAAATTGTATATTGCAGGAATATTTTTTTCTGTGTATATCGGAAATACTTTGCTGATATATCGGATATATCATCTCAATTGAAGCTTACTATTATTTTTCAATATGACAAAATATATAACAAAAGAATGCAACTTGGCGTTCGTTCCTTGTCAAAAACACTTGTATACAGAGAGCCATTGCGTGTTGATACACTTGATCCTCAATGAAATTGAACTTAAATCGACACATTTATCTCTAGTATTTTTCCTTCGTTTTGCGGTGTAGGTGGTATAAAAAAAAACTCCAACAACATTAAGCTATAAATGCATAGATTTAGTTAAATCAAATAAATAAAAAAGAAAAACAAGAAAAGACAGAGGAATATTCATCGCTGTAGCGAGAGTTTTTTTTAACTTTTCAGAAAATCAAATTGAATTTTTGTATTTATTTTCAATCTTTATAAGCGAGCGAGAGTGAAAACCATTACGAGTTTAATGCATAAAACGTACAAGAAATCATTAAATAAAATAAAGTCATGTCATTTAAGTCAATTTAGAAATTTCCTTTCCCCTCAACCACACCAATTGAAATGGTGCAGTAGGATTAAGTATTTGTTTTGTTTGTGGTGCATTTAGTACAAATACATATTTACATATTTACAAATGTATGTATATATGTATGTGTGTGTACGAAATTATTATTGAATGTGTGTTCAAGTGTTATTTGGCGCCAGGGTTTTGCATTTCATATGCTGCAACGAAAGATGGTTGCTTTAATTTAATCAGAAGGTTTGTAACAGATCATAAAATCATGTCAATAGTTGAATTGTTAAAGTATCAACCAATAGGCCTTATCGTCCGTATTTCAACTAAGACATTTCGAACTTTAATTAAACAAAAATTCGAGACGTTATGTAATCTATTACTAAAACATGGTTGTCGAATAATTACATTTTTTGTCCCAAAAGAAAACAACTATCTGTAATAGTTTTTTTCTAATAACGGTGGGGTTTTGTGATAACCCTGCAGAAAATGGAACTAACACAAGACTAGTCACGTTATCGGTCTCTAAGTGATAAGGTCTAACACTTACATACACGGGGATGGTCTAGTAGGATGGGGTTAATTGATACTTTGTATGCACCTTGTGACTTGTTACAGAACTGTCTTAAAGGGACCTATTCGAAATAGAATAATATAAACTTTATATAACTCTCATACCGACATTTAACTGTAACAATGAAAACTTGTAATTTTTTTATTATTTAAAATGCAATTATTTTTCTTAATTTTATCTGTAAACATAGATTCTTTTGTTTGGGATTTGAACTGACAACGTTTGGCATGACAGGCTTGCACACTACCCAATTGACTACAGGGGCATTCATATTTCAAAAGTTAAGCTCAGATTAATATCTATCTATAGTTACGGAACTGCTTCCAGATTGGGTTTCATTGGAGGGAACAATTAACATAATATTTATACTATTTGGTAGCTCCTGGATCTAACTACATCGAACCTCTTCAGTACCGTTTAGTACAATACTAGACCGACTCCCAATCAGTGTTGCCAACTTTTTTCCAACAAATATCGCTAAAGTAGACAAGAAAATAGCTAGGAAATAGCTAACTTTCAAAAACATTTGAAAATTTAGCTATAAATAGCTAAAAACAAACTTATTTTTAATTTTTTTCAAAAATTTTACGGTAACTTGTTAACTTTTTTCATACTTCCCGAATTTCTCTAAAAATTTTATCAAATACCAATTAAAAGCAATGTGGGTAATAAAAGGTTAATTTTATTGAGAAACATATCCATACATACATACATATCCATGTATTCATTATATACATATTTATTATGTTTATAAAAAATATTATAACTACTACTCAGGAATTTCCCAGTAGAAAAAAAAATGTTTCAAATATTGAAGGCTTCTGTTATTATAGAGTAAAAGTAGCGCTGACGCCTGCTGATTTTTATATGGCGATTTCCCGGTTTGGAGTACTACATTTCTACTCACAAAAGCCCTTCTTTGAATCTAATAAAACATGTAAACAAAGCAGTTATCTGAAGTGCAATTTAAAGGATTAATGACATAAACGTTTTTGCTTATGTATGAAAGCGCTTCTCCAGATGGAGGGGTACATTAGCTAACTTTTTTTTAGTTTTCCTCTTATACGTTCACTGCATCTAAGCAACCTCACATGTTAAAGCGAATTATGTTGCAAAAAATCGCTAGAATTCCCGCTAATGCTAAATCATAATTTTTCCCGTAATATGTACTTAAAAATCGCTAGATTTGACGAGAAAATAGCTGAATTGGCAACAGTGCTCCCAATTGAATTTACTAAAGGTTAAGACAATTTACACGATTGACTTTTTTTCACCATACATTACTCCCTACTTTTGGTAACACACTCTCATTTTCTCTAGTCATAGAAGAAGTACATTTGAATCAATTGTCACAAAATTTTCTGCAGAGAAATGATTTTTTTGAAAAAATTTTACCAAAAAGAGGGATAAATTTTACCCATTGTACGTTAAGAAGGACAACAATTAAATTTCAAAAGTCGGGTTTCGCCCGTTTTAAAAAAGTTTTAACAATCAAAAAGCAGCACACACTTGTCTACTTTGTTTTTCCATTCATGCAGATCTTTTATTTATAAATAAAAATACGTATAAATTTTTCGCCACTTTTTTCAATATGAATTTCCAAAATTCCCTTCTTAGTGGATCTAAACTTTTGGGGGAGGTGCTTAAGAAAAAAACATTTTAAGGGCACTGCTACACGTTGAATATATATTGAACGCGATCCAGTATCGCGATAATTATTGTACACGTTCAATGCAGTATTGATGGATCGCGATCCATATTGCAGAAAAGCCAAAATTATTGAATACAGATCACGGATCGCGGAAATAAAACAAATAAAATAAAACACGCCGTGAAAAAATTAAGAAATAATAAGTAAAAAATTTTATTACATTTCTGTAAAAATTGCCCAGACATAACATTAAAATGATAACGCCGAAATGCATACATACAAATTTATAAGGTCGTCACAATGGAAATTTCCCAACTTGAGTCAAATTATTGTATTTACGGTGTTGTAGCGGTGAATAATTATTGTAAACGGGGTATTTGGGGAACTAAAGTAAAATTTTTGTATTTACGGTGTTGTAGCGGTATATAATTATTGTAAACGGGGTATTAGGAAACTAATGTCGGATATTTGTAAATAGAGTGTTGTAGTGGTATATCATTACTAAGGAAGCGGTATTTGTCATATTTTTATGTTTGCAGTACTGTGGTGGTACAAAAATTTTGGAAGAGTCGTAATTTTGCATTTACAGTGTTGTAGTGTTACATATTTTTGGGCAAAGTCACAATTTCTGCCTGGATGATTTAATAAAGGGTAATGGCAGAAGATAGTGAGACCGATTCGGTTCTGTCGGTGAAATCGGAAAATATTATTTTGAAAGACTTTATTTTTAATTTGGAGGCATTGCCGGAGTTGTGGGACTCGTCGGCTTAAGTAATTTTTTTTTGCTTTTCTCGTGACATTTTTGTAATAAATGATCCGCACAGCACAAGAATAACATAAATACTGGTGCAATAAATATTGAACGTGTAGAATACGCTCGTTATCCATCAATCCATGAAAATGTATCGCGATCCAAATATCACATATATATTAAACGTGTAGCAGTGCCCTAAGACACAAATTTAAAAATTTTCAATGGTTCAAAATTGGGAAAAATTCAGAGTCTATAACGGACATACATACATACATACATATGTATGTAGGTAAAAAAGTAGGTAGAATTATCTAGATTTCGTTCATGGTCTGTCCATTATAAACCTTTTTATTGATCGTTCTGCTTTTGCGCCCTTGAAGGTATCGAATATACCTTCTCGACTTCGCTTCGGTCCGTCTCTCGATTTTTTCTTGCTTTAGTCTCTCACATTTCTGCGTGAAATACCTCAAGTTCCAGCCAATCTCGTCAATTGGCTAGAAGAAGCCCTAAAATAAAAGGGCTTGATATGCTAACCTTAAACATCATCCTCGATACTTCTACACTAGTCTTGCTGTGAGGTATTAAATATTTGTTGCGACCGATTGCAGCATTTAAATTTTTTGTTATTAACATGAATTGTGACAGGTTGGTTGGTGGGACTAATTTACTAGGTCTGATCTATTTTTCTGATTGTCATTATTGCTTTCAGTCGCCTAAGCAACATGATAATTTCATAAAATGTGTTTTATTTTTGTTGTAAAAAAAAAACAAAAAATCTCCACATTGGTTGTATACTTTTTGTTTTAAATAAACATTTTGTAATTGGCATAAAATGTCAATTGATTATTATAATGTTATTTATTTATTTTTTATTTTTTCATATAATACCAACAAGTATGTTTCTGTATCGTTACAAATTTCTGCTAAATACTTGCGAAAACACACACACACACACACACACACACACACGGACAGCATGAACATAACCCAGCTAATCAAAACATTCGTAAATAATATCGCTTTCGAATTTTGCTTAAACATTTCTCGGACAAAACTCTCGAGAACGGCTATGGCAAATGGAAAGAAAAAAAGCTAGTAGAGCTCACTCGTCGCTCAGTTTGTGGCAGCAAAATTTTCTTATCGAGAATGTTTCGAGAACTAACATTCGTTTATTTTCGAATCACAGGTTGGCTGGGAAACAAAACGTGCTTCATTTCATGTGGCAGCTCGTGTACAGAGACCTGCGCCGACCGGCTGACAGCCGGCTGAGCCGAGCCGCCGAAGGCTTTATGCCAGCCGCCGCCGCCGATTATTTCTCGGCTCAAAATCGGCTGGGATCAGCCGCCGAGTAATGAATTTATTTTACATTTTTCTTATAAAAGTTGATGAAAATTTGCTTTAAAATTTTATTTTCAATATATTCCGTTTATACGCATTTCTTATTGTAAATAAAAATGCAGCGTAACTTTTTACGGCAGCTTAAAAATTCACGAAAACTATTTGCAAATAATGGTAGGCACACACTGCGACATGTTAACGCTGTTTACGTTCTATATTTAGGAATGCCTATTCGTAATGAAAATATTACGTAAATTTTTTGATTTTGTGATCTGTTTCTACGCAATTGCAGCAGACATCTATTATTAAACAAAAATAGTTAGTTAATAACAAATTAAATTTTTTTAAAATATTTATGTACATACCGCACACTAATGGCCTATTTCTCACCTGCGAAAGAAAACGTTCGACTTACAATTTATATTGAAAACAACAATAAAATATGAAAATTTGTTTTTGTTTTCAATATAAATTGTAAGTCGAACGTTTTCTTTCGCAGGTGAGAAATAGGCCATAAATCACACAGTCAAAACTCAAAAAGCCACCAAAAATATTGTGGGATTTGATCAAGATGTTGTATGCGCATACAGCTCATGCGACGTATGCATCTTGAGGCCAGATGAACTCTGCACCTTTCTGTTGAGCTAATGCCAATTTCCTTCTCGTATTCTTTATGGGTAACGAATTTACCAACTTACTATATATGTACATACATATATACTATTTTCAACTTACCAACTTTACTATTAATTTTTATCAGAAGACAATTGATTTATTTATTACCACTTCTGTTTTTAAATGAACAAATTCGTAACATTTAGATTGGCTTTTATCAGCGGTAGCATATATGTATATATGTATGGATGGAAATCACATTTAAAAAATGTGAATTTAAGGATTTACTTTGACACAATTGTAAAAATCACAGAATAAAAAATTGTGAAGCCGGCTCAGCCGACCCAGCCAACTCAGCCGAACTTCAGCCGATTTTCAGCCGCCGCCGAAAAATTTTTCATGAGCCGCCGCCGCCGATAAAATTGCTCGGCGCAGGTCACTGCTCGTGTATCTGAAATAAAACAAATTAAACTTAAATGTTTATATTTGCATTAAAATTCACTAAACTTATTCGTATTTATATGAATTAGTTCTACTTTTTGATTGTGTTTTTTTCTTCATCCTGTTGCCATTCTAAACAGACATTAAAAAAACATCATACAAAAAAAAAAAAAAATTAAGGTCTTAACTGACGCTATAAAGTACGTTACGGCTCATTTAAATTTATGCACTAAAGGCAATAAAAATTAATTGGCAAATGTTGCCGGCTTAGTTTTTTTTGGAGGTTAAATTTATTTTACTTTTTATCATTCATAGTAGAGATTTATATATCAGCCGTAGTCATTATAAAAAATGTAAAAAAAAAATTTAAGTTAAACGGTTTTATTGTAAACAGACATAGTAATGTTGCAGACAAATCTACTAAGTACTAAAAAAATAATTAAATAGATACAGTCATGGGTATGAATATGTATACTTTGCTACATTTTCGAAATAAAGTAACTCATAACATAAGCACTTTTTGGAAATGTCTATGTTCACATAAATTTCATTCACATAAATATGTCAAAAGAGTATCGAAATATTCCCCCTTTCATGAAAATTTTTTCCCCTTTTCGTGAATAATTTTTTTTAGCCTGGGCTTGCACACGGCAATTTAAGTTGGTCAACTTTTGAGTTTATAGAAGAGAGAGAGAAAAAGGTATTTTAATCTCCCTCTCATGAACTAAAAAGTTGCTCAATTAAAATTGGGTGTAAGATCCCAGTCTTAGAACGGGTTTCCCCCTTTTTTTTATTGCCAATATAATAAAAGGTAATCGAGTTTGAAATTAAGAATTTTCGGTAGAAGCTCTTCCCTACTAGATTACCAAATTAATGATTTTAACAAGGCGTGAGACTAAAATAATCGATTCTGGAGAATACTTACTTTTTTTATTTGGCAACTTGTTCACGTAATCTATTTAATCTAAAAAAAATATTCTCCTCATTTAGCAACTTGTACACAATTTTTGAAATTTTAGGTAATGTTATTTGTAAGCGAGTAAGGAAATTTGGTAATCAGAAAAGTAAGTCATTATGTGGCAAGTAGTTCTGATCGTAATATGTAATTTTTTGCTGGGATCAAATATCTTTTTTACCAAAAATATCAGAAAATAATGATGTAGATTTTTACTGTGGTATAGTAAATATTTTTTTCCTCTACAGCTAAAATATTTAAAATCCAGAAGCTTTTATTTATTGATTAACAACTGTAAATTTATGAATATTTTAACTAATTTTTAAGCTTTAGAGATATTCTTTGCTTTTTATAGTCATGGGGGACTGATAGCGGTAAAAAGTTCCACAGAAGATTCATGATAGCATTTTGCTCTTCATGTGAAATAAAACTTTCGTGGGAATACAAATTTTACTTTTTATTCACGATTGAGTTTAAGCTTTATTTTGTTTTCAAAGTTGGCAATTGAAGCTTTTGAAAATATTCATTTCCAAAATATTAAATTTTGAGGGAAAATTTAAAATAAAATATTCTTACATGTTACAAATGTTCTTCTATCTGACTCGTACTTTGGTATATGTATATATATATATATATATATATATATATATATATATATATATATATATATATATATATATATATGTATATATATATATGTTCCTTTCACTCTCCGAGGGATTATAGGGCCATAACAAGTTGACTCCAATAAACTCGATCTTCTGCTCAATGCTTGACTTCGTTCCACTTCATACGCAATCTCGAAAGTTCTACTGTCAGTTGCCGCTTTCAGGTATGCGCTGGTCTCCTAACTCATCTGCTTACCTGCGGGTTCCAATCTAGACACAGGGCGTGACACTTCCAACTCAATTTCTTCTTACTTAGTTTCATTCTAATAGGCTGCTGATTTACCTCAATCCAGAGCTGGTTGTTAGATATTATTGCAGGCCAGAAAGTATGTAAGATTTTGCGGAGGCATTTATTGAGAAATACCTGAAGGCATTGTATGTCACGTGGTGCCATATTCCAAGTCTCGCATCCATATAACAGAGTGAATTTTATATTAGAATTAAATAATTTAATTTTGGTTTGTTTCGAAATATTGAAAGATTTCCAAACCGGGTTTAATTGTGCAAATACACGCCGTGCCCTATTTATGCGACTAGATATATCTGCTGCTGAGCCACTAGTTGTTTCAATTATGCTACCTAGGTAGCAGAAGGACTTAACATCTTCAACCTCTTGATCACATACGAAAAAATGGCAATCTGTATTACTATTGATACGGAGCGATTTTGTTTTGGATATTTTTATATTCAGCCCAACCAATCTTGCGATGTCACTGATGATGTCCTTGTAAGCCCCACATAATTCCTCTTTATGATGGCTTATTACATTCTGCATCACAGCATCGAGGACGCAGTTAAATGGGAGAGGTGATAAGACAAAACCTTGCCTAACTCCAGCTTTCACCGTAATCCTGTTGCTCAGTTGTTTTTCATGCAACACAAGGCAGGTGGCATTTTTGTGCCGAATTACTTTTTCTGATACACCCTTGCATACCAGCGAGTTCCATATATCGTTATGGTTTAGTGTGTCAAACGCCTTCTCAAAGTCTATAAAAATTAAGTATAATGGTGATTTCCATTCAACTGATTGCTCAACCATAATTCTGAGACTATTTACTTGGTCAACGCAAGATTTTTCGGAGCGAAAGCCAGCTTGCTCATTTCTGAGTAATGGGGAGATTGTTGTCGAGAGTCTTTTGTTACTTTGGTGCTTCTTCGTAATTATGTATGTTCTGTGTTTATAAGCTTAATATTAAAGCTGTTTTTAAGTTTATCTAACCACATTTAAATGCAATAGACTGGTTTAGCGCTTATAAATCAAGGTTATTTTTTCTTGGTTTGATAGATTCTCCATAATTTTATTTCAGGGTTTTAAAGTTTATCTAGTGCCACTTCAACAATTACCTGAAGTTTTTGTGTGTTTTTTTTCATAGTTTAAATGGTTGTTGTTAGTGGGAGTATGTGTAGTATTAGCATTTGTTGCCATCTCATCATTTAGGCGTAGATAAAACACTTAAGTGACAATAAAGTATTCGTTTTGTTTTTACCACCAACATTGTGGCATGCAACAACACATGCTCTACAAGTTTTATGCGAATAAATGTGTTTACAAAGTAGTTATTAGAAGATAATATTAAAGAAGCGTTCACACGAGGAGTATTTCTCACGAAAAAACTCATAAAAAGTCGAATGTAGCGGTTGTTAAAAAATTATCCTTAAAATTTAATTCAAGTGTGGAAAACAAAAGCCACTGTTCTTTTTCCAGGATCATGTGTTAATTTTTTTTTTCATAATAAAGAAGTTTTTTTCGGATGATAGCTAATATCGTGTGAACAGTCCTTAGACTTCTTACCCAGGTTAGTGTTAGTGTTAGTGAAGTGAAGCAGTCTTCCACATAATTAGCAAAGTTTTTTTATTATATAAATATAAGAATTCCTCTTCTATGTCTTCCTGCTACAGTTGAGAAACCAACATGTTGATTTTGCTACTCCTTGTTTTATTTTAATTACGAGAGCATAATAAGCAATTGTTTTCTTCCTTGCGTTTTTTTATTTTTGCATTGAGTGAATGGCAGGCAGACTAACTGACTTGTTGCAGCAGAGTGTAGAAAAGTTATTAAGAAAGTTAATTATGTTGTCATATTGAAATGCAAATATTTACTAACACTTTAGTAATAAAAGTGTAAGTTTGTTTTTAATACATATTGTAAGTTCAGCCAAACTAAATATTTCTCTCTCTCTCTCTAATCTACTGGAGTTAAAAAAGTTTTAAGAAAGTGCTAATGCTTTTAAATCATTAAGGCATGTATAGATGTAAAGTTGTGCGTAAGAAATTGTGAAAATTTCATTCATTTCTGTATATGAAAATAAACTAAAGAAAATCTTACTATGCAGAAAGAAATTTTTATAAGGATTTGTTTTCATAAAGAGGGTTTTTTTTAACTGTTTGCATTTACAAGTCTTAAAACAAACAAAACCAAAAGTTTATGGATCTTTTGAAAGTCTTACAAAATTTCAAGCGTTAAGAGTGATGTATTCTCCGTCTTAGCTGTAATCTAATGTAGATGTATTAACTTTTCAATAAAGTTTAAATTTTATTTATATTTATACCAACAACCATTTAATACACTTTTCGTTTTATATTCAATTTAAAAATCATAATAAAAAACCTATAAATATTCAATTATCTAATAAAATTACTTTGTATGTACGAGTACTTTTTTGATGCTAAAAATTAACGAAATTTCCATTAAGACTCGTTTACGGTATTGCAATAAATTTTTGTTTTTTCTTTTTATTTTATCATGAATTTTGTAGATGTTTCTTAAAGGATGACACTGCATATATAAATCGTCTTTAGAATCCTGGAAAAGATAAATAGCTGGTAGCTAATGAGACGTGCAGTTGGAAGCATTCATAAAATATTTACGATCATTAAAGAACATCAAACTCGTAAAATAAAGAATTTAAAATTATTTATCTTAATGCAATTCATTTTTATCTGCAGAGTTTATTTGTTGAGTCTTAAAAAATGCCTTAAAGAATATGTTTGTACCATATGTAGCAGTATTATTTTATGATGAGTCCTGTTTAAACACAAAATTATAGCAGGACTTCATGATCACTTAAACGAAAAATGTAATTGACATTTTTTAAACAATTAACAATTTCTTTAACAAAATGCGATTACTAAATTGTTTTTAGAAGATATGAATTATTTACTTTAATCCTAAATTATTTGTGAAAGAGTTTTTGTTTTTGCTCCACTAAGTTGACTCAATTTCTATTTTATTAAAATAAGTAAATTGTTTCGTCTGTTTGTTGTTTAGTGTGACTGATGTCAAACTATTGTTTTTACTTGTGGCAACACCAAGAATCAGCTGTTGGGCTCGGTTACAAATTTAGCTTTCTTTGCATAAAAAAGTAAATAAAAATAAAGAAAATAAAATAAAGCAAAATAAGGGTTTTAAATTATTTTACTTTGCCTTGCGTAAATATGATTTTTTCTCTAATTCAAAGCAAATTTGTATTAGTTGCTATAATCGTAAGTGCTTCTGATCAAACGAAACAATGCTTATAGAGAAACTCCCAATAGATTATTGAGAATTACAAAACTACAATCACAGTAGGCCAAGATATTTTTTAAAAGCAACAAACCATGTTAGTCAGCGTGTGTCTTTTTTTTAATATGACCAGCACTCAGGGGATAGCCCTGCATTGTGCTAGAACAAGGAAAATAGGTTATAAGGAAAGAGGATAGAGAGAGAGTAGTGTCTGTGGGCGTTTGATCTATCACGCTGGTAGTGAAAGGAAAGTGCGGTTAAAAAAGGAATTCTCTTTGTAATGCATAGTGTTGTACCTATAAATGTGTGGGTTTCAGGAATAAGTTACCCAATTTAATTATAACATATTCCGTTGAGGTAACGATATGCGTCGATATTCCATTGAATAAATAGAGTTGGATACCCTACTGCCCCGGAAGAGCATCTTCGCCCTCTTCTGTAAGCGGTCGAGCAGCTCCAAAATAGACTTTGAAGCGCCTGCCCATATATGAGAGTTGTATTCCATTTTCGTTCGGATATAAGTGGTATAAATAGCAAAGAGATCAGATGAGGTGAAATATCGTTTGCACCGTTTCAAAAAGCCGAGGCACTTGAATGCTTCATTTGCAATTTGAAAAATTTGTTTCATGCCAAGAACATCAAGAGCATCTGGTTCCTTAATATTTACAACCCCCATAGTTACAGAGGCAGCAGCATTTTCAGTCATTCGTCTATGTGTATTACAAGCAACAGTGGATCTTAGGGGTGTTAAAGTCAACCCTGTTCGCATGACCCCATTCAGAAATTTTTGGCTAAATCATAGTTTCAAGTTTCATTCATTGTTTGTCGCATAGCCTCAAAATGTGGCAGGCTAGGTCTATTGCTGAATAAGACTATATTTGATTATCGCCTGTTTCTACAACCCGGACATAAGAGCTAAATGCAAAAATAAATTTATGGAAAACTTATTGTAATTTCATATTAGGCCGTTCACAAAAATCGGTAAGAGTATACTTATAAGTATAGGTTTAAGTTATGATCCTATGAAGTAAATGTATTCAGATTCTTATGAATAGGATAGTGAAATATGCGATGACCCTTTGTTCGTCTGTCCGTTTGTACGTCTTTCTGTATGTGAAATTGGTTTTCGAAAGAAAAAGATAGAGACCTCGGTCTTGAACTGCTGTGTCGGAATCGGTTCTAAGTAGATTGGTATTACAAATAACCTTCTCCGAGAAAAGGGAGCTAGTGTGTCAAAAAACTGGTTCTTCGGAAAATAGATAAAAATGAGAAAAACATTACAACTTTAAACTTTAAATGTGTTTTTCTCAAAACTTCATTTTCACACACTAGGTCCCTCTTCTTGTAGAAGGTCACATATGTAAAATAAAAAAGATGATTCTAAGGTTGTAAGATTTAAACTGATTTTTGGTATATAAAAGGAACTAACTAAGATTACTTTTTTTTCTTTATTAGTAAGACATATTTTGTTTTTAAAAAAAATTGTATTGAAAATCGGCAACATCAGAAAGATGTTAGCAGGACCGAAAAGTTTAAATTTTTTCCTTATATTTGATTAAAAAATTAACTAGAATTGAGTAGTGAGCTTTCAAATTATGACCATCGATTTGAGATATAGCACCGATATGGTACTGCCTCGAATTGTTTAATTCTGTTTCATATACATTCATATCTCAGCCCACATATATGTACATATATACATATATGAGAAAAATATAAAGCTGCATAACAAAAACTTTACTTTGTGGATACGAATGTAGTTGCAAAAGAGAATTCAAAAAAGTTTGGCAGAACATGTTTCATAGTGTGAATGAAGACTTATTGACAACTTGTTATAATTGGATGATAATTCATAACCTTTTTCAACCAAAATGTCTCTATATGAACACATAAGTTCCCGAAATTCGATTGTAATAACATGTGCATTAGTAGGTTTGTATCTATCTATGCATATCCATACATATATATATATATATATGCATGTATGTAAATTTATTGAATTTTAAGTAGGAGAAACAGATACACGTGATTTCTTCAACTATTTATCTTGCATAGACTTACAATCTCTGATAGTTGTTTTGCCTCCATAAATGTCATATACTTGTGAATACAATGATTTTCGTAGATAAATAAATAAATCATTTCAAGCCTACTTACAGTATTTTTTTTAAGTTTGTTATTTTTAATTTTTTTGCTTTTTGTATCTTTAAAATACTTAAAATACCATTGAAGTGTCAATGGTATTCCGTTCTTCAAATCTTGAAGAATATAAATAAATAAAAATAAAAGCTTCCAACAATAACATGTCAAGTAGCTTAATATCTTTTTATATCTATTTATTTTTCTATTTTTTTTGTGTGTGGTTAATATGAATGACTATCTTTGAGTCTTCAAATGTTTTGTAACTTTTTTTCCTTTTTGAATTTAATTCCGTTAAATTTATTTTGCCTTGATTTTATTTGTCTGTATTGTGGACTGTTTGTCATGAATGCTAGACTAACTGAAACGATTTAAGTTGTATTCAATATTTTAATCCGTCTTGTGTTGTTTTAAAGACCATTAACAGCATAAAGAAATAGATTTTTATATTTAACGAAAATAAACTACAAAGAAAAAATTTTCAAATAATATTTGCATTAAACATTATTTAAATTTTAGCAAATTTATAAATTATCAAACTAACATGTGCATAATTAGTAAAGAATAAACGACAATAGCATGAGATGGCAAATTTAAGCTTTCATTACAAAAAGCTTTCAGCAAATTGTAATACGATGAATCAAAACAATTCACATATTCCATTTCCATAAAAAGTTGCGCATATAAAGCAGAATTATACATTAATACACATTGGACCAAACACAAAAGAACGCTGATGATGAAGGTTTAGTGGTTTTCGAAAACAGTTAGTTGTTCCATTCAACTACGTGTTTGTCAGAATATTTACAACTAACTTTGTTCATTAATAATTATCACACGTAGTTTGGCTTAAAGAGCGATACGAACTTTAGCCCAATCAAATCATAAATATAGAAACAAATGAAGTTTGAATAATAATAATTGAAAATCAAATAAAATAAAAATAATGTAGTTAATTTGAATTATTATTGTTCGATCTTCATTTAATTCTGTATTTATGATTTGATTAGGCTCATCATCGTTTCGCTTCTTTAAATTACATGTGATAATTATTAATGAAGAAATAACACCAAAGTTAATTGCAAATATTCTGACAAACTCGTAGTAGAAAGGAACAACTAGCTGTTATCGAAGTCCTTCATCATCAGCCTTATTAATGTTTGGTCCACTGTGTGTGATGTCAGTTAATGTAGATTTCTGCTTTATATAAAAATTTTAATTGAGAATCAATGCTAGGAACACAATTGGGACAAACGACGAATTTCGTCCACGTCCACAAATTTGTCGACAACCATTCGCTGCATAAATTCATCGTGTGAAGCACAGTAATGACGAATTTACTCACCAAACTCTTCTCTCACATTTGATAGAGTTAGTTGTTGTGTGTACAAAAACTGAGAGAGAGAGAGAGAGAATTTTCACTGAATTTTGTTTTTCGTCGGCGTACAAAATAGAAATAAATCTATCTCTGCGTTCGTCACATACGACGAATTTCGTTGTACGGCGGTGTTGTGTTCACTTTAATATGCACAAATGTTTTCTATTTTTTATGACGAAAGTTCGCACTGAAAAATTCGTCGTTCGTCCCAGTTGTGATCCTAGCATAATATGCATGCACAAATGTTTTTTCTGTTTACTATTAAGTTTTTATTTTATAGAAAAAAAAATTTAATATGATTTATTGCGACCAGAACTAACACAGATATGTATAACTTAGAAAGCAAATTAAATATTTTTGAAACACTGATCTGTATCAGAGAAGAGCTATGAGTAGTGAAAAAGTGAATAGAGTCAAATCATGACTTATAATTTCTTGTATTTATGCGCACTCGTACTTATGCAATGTTGTTTATGAGTCAGATTCACTCGAAAGTTTGAAGTGCTCATCGAACTCATACATAGCAAGATTTATGACATTGTTGAATTCGACTCTCCTTAACTCAATGCCTATGGCCGATGCAAAATAAATAAGTATGACGCACAATGCAAACGAACATTATAGTTCTCATTATGAGTTTGTGTGGTTGTTTCTCTGTTGCTTTTAAATAGACATACATACATGAGCTATATGAGCTAAATCAATGCGAGTAGTATAAGTACTATCCTGAAATAAGAAAACAAACTGAGATGCTTTGTAAGTGGGAGTGTAGTATGAATATGAATGTCTACATCGCATTCATATTTATTTCAACTTATTTATAAATCAATTTCATTGTGAGCGTGCGTACATTAGAGTAAATGAGTTTAAACGATGCTTACGCACTTATATTTAAAATTTCATGAGTCAGCTTGAATAGCAAAAACATTGCCGATCACTGATCTGTATATAACTATGGAGCATCTTACAAACGAAAAAAGCCCTGCTTCTTTTAAAATTCATATGCTGGCGCACTTTATCATTGTTGGGAATTCTCATGCATCGTTATTTTTACGTTTTTTTTGTATGCGTTGGGTCATTGCAATTTATGCTCCTTTGTGATTTTAATAAGAAGACGAAAAAAATATTTATAAAAATTATAAATGCCATTTTTCCCTCTACAACAAACCCAACAAGACAAAGAGATTATAAGGAGACCAAAAAAAAAAAACAATATGAAAATGAATAACAAAGATTTGCTGGAAAACGTGCAGGTACATAAATCAGAATTTCTCCATGCTCCTCTTTTTTTATTTTAATATTTTTTATTTTTTTTGGAAATTGTTGCTGACCAAAGAATGTCACAGGCAAGTGCAACTAAATGTTTTCGACTTGCGTAATGAAGTAATTGGCTTGTTTTTTGTTTTCCTTATTGAAATGAAGAAATTGTTGCTATTGATGTTGCTGTTGCTGTTGCTGCTGCTGCTGCTGCAGTATGTAATTGCAGCACAGGCCGTATTACATTTCCAGCCATTTATGGAGCGCGGGTGGGTGTTTATTGTTTTCACATGATGCCAGTCTTTTTTAAGGGCTTTCTGCCAGAGATTTCTGTGGAAACAATTTATATGTTTGTCTTGCTACAGCAAAGATTTAAATTTGTTATTTCATTTCTCTTTTTGTTTTGTTTTGCAGTTAATCAATTTGGAGGGCAATTATGAAAAATGTCGAAACATTTAAAATTCATGCCAATGCATGTTTTATAAGCAACAAAACTGTTGATTGCTTTGCTGTTTGCTGTTTGCTGTTTGCAGTTGCTGCGTTATGTGGCCAGCAAGTTAAGTCATTATAACGAACCCAATTAAGGGCATTTTGCAACAGGCATACTAACCACTTCCACGAGTACGAGCACAAATACTCGTACTTCTCATACGACTATACAAAATTTAAAACAATACAATTGTTACTTTTTCTTCTTCTTGCTTTTGTTTCTATACGAGTATTTCACAAATCCTATAAACCAAGAAAGCAACCAAACAACCATCCAACAACAACTCTAAACACGAAACGATTGTAAAGCTCCTGTTTGTTTTAGCAATTTTTTATTTGCTTTTCCTTTTTGTATTTGCTGAATTTTTTTTCTACTTCTACTTCTTCTTCTTCTTATTTTTTTTTGGGGCAAGTTTGATTTTGTGAACGAGCGAGCCATGGGCAGACATGACATTAGCATAAAAATGTAATTTCTCATTTTCTCACCAATCAATGGTATGATTGGTTAAGTATTTTCACAATAAGTCACCTTGTTGTTTTTACGTTGGCCTGCCCAATAACTTCTCGAAATTGTACGAACGCATGCACACACACACACTCACTTACATCTATACATGCATACGCCAGCCTTGGCAAGGGCTACAATGGTCAAATGGATGCACACTCAGTCGGCATTCTGGATGCTGACAGACAGCCAGTCCTGCAAACATGACTTTATGGTACATGCTTTGCAATGGCAAATACGAGTAGCAAAAATATATTCCACTATACATATGTATGTATGTATGTATCGGCTTGCATGCACCTCATGAGCGGTAACTTTCTCTGTGTGTTACATTCCGAGTGCTGCAGCATGCAGCATAAAATGTCAACAACGCATTTAGACCGTACATGAGAAATGGGAACACAATCAACTATTTGTTTTTTTTTTTCATTATTTTTTTTATCGCTTTTTTTGTTTTTTGTTAATTCTTTTGTGACAGTTTTTTTTTTCTTGCTGTTTCGATCTTTATTGACAAGCATCGGTTTATTGTTTTAGTTCATATTGCAGTACTGGACTAAAAGTACACCCCGCATCGTTTTGCAATAGAAAATGCTAATAAAAGTTTTCACAACAGAAGATGTTTTGAAAAGGGGAAAAATTTAAATTGCTGCAAATAATTTTGATTTAAGAAAAAATTTAAGCACAGCTTGAGCGCAAAAAATATAAGGTGAGAGAACTTTGATAGTCCCTAAAATTGGCTCTATTTAATTTATGGCTGCATGATATTGCATGATTAAGTTTACTTATGGACGCACAGTTGTTTAAAGTGGGCTTGGGATTGTGCGAACCTGCACTTTGACCTGCAAATCTCTTTTATACCCATCACCTTCATCGTGACAAAAAAACTTAAGAGACTTAATTATCGGCCTTATAATTTTTTTTCACGAAAATCTATTTTTTACAATCGTAATTGATCGGTTTTTATAAAAAATAAATTTAAACAAATATGTCGTTCAAGCTCTTTTGGTGGTTATTGCTCGAATTATAGCTTTTTTGTTCTATCTCAACTTTCCTTAATAATTATATTGAGTCATAACCACTAAAACAGCGTAACGGACACATTTTTTTGTCCTAGTTTTTTTTCGACGTAAAATAATCGATTTTGGTGAAAAAATGAAGTTCGAAAATTATGTCGCTGAAGCTTAATAATATAAAAGACTTAACTAATTATTTTTTCCCAATCAAAACCTTTTGCATGTTTCGTTAAATGAGTTTCTAAACTATTTAAATATTCATTAGACCTGATTTGAAAAAAATAATGAGTTAGGTCCATCCATTATATATTAAGGTAGTGATATATTGCTTGGTTCCATGTGAAAACGGATTCAGAATTAAATAAAGATATTTGGCTTTTAAATGTTTTTGTTTGAGTCTTGTTAGCTTATTGTGTTTTTGTGCATGTAGTTCTCAATATTAATATGAGAGCTTTTCTATAAACATGCGGAGTTTTCTAGATTTTCCGAGGAAATTTTTTGTTGAAGTCTGCTGAAGGCTGCAAAATTTTATATACATACATATATGCCAAAGTTGATTAAGTCCTCTTTCACACACGTCAGGTTTACCTGATCAGCTTTTGTTTAATTTTCTTCTGAATCTGCATTTGCTTTCATACACACCGTCAAGTCAAATCATCAAGTCTCATTAATTTGCGTTGTAGTAGAGTATTACAAATGACAAAACAAAACGAAAAAGCAAACTTGACTGGTACGGTCAAGTCTGCACATCCCTCCATTATCTTTTCCTCTCTCTCCTAAAAACTCAAGACTTGACGAGTCAAACCTGACGTGTGTGAAAGAGGACTAACAGATGGTTGATTAATAGATTTCCATGGGAAAGGGCTGATCTCTGTTAAAGTTTTCTCTGATTAACAAGGTTCGGATTTTCATGCAAATTCATGTTTTTTATGGTGATAGATAAAAAGGTATTGCTTATTATCTATATGAATGATAAACTAAAAGTAATTGGCATATTTTCATGGTAAGTGCATTTTTTTATAATTTAAATAATTATTATTAGTGCATATTTAAAAATTTTTAAAAATATTTTAACAATATTTACAAAAAAAATCATTCGGTTAACTTTTTTTTTACATTCAGACACAATTTTGTTAAGTGAAACTATTACACTAGGGATTGCCGTTTTTAACCCATTAAAATCGAAACCAAAACTATAACATTATTATCTTGTTTAAAAATACAGCCAATGTACTTTACATTGAAGACTTTTATACATTACTAAGCATTCTGTAACAATGAAAGTTAATAAAATTGTAAAATTTGAAGGAAATTGTGGCAATTCTTTGAAGGAAGAACTGTAATCTGTTATCAAAAAAGCTCTAGAAGATGTAAAGCAAAAAGACGATAATTTTAACGTTCTTCAACAAGAATTTGTACTTTATAATTGCCTTGAAAGCGAATGATTAATTTCTGTCGCTGGTAACTTCTGAACAAAAATAAGATTTTGTTTGAACGACTCTTCATTGAATGCTTTAACGTTTCTGAAATTCTATTACTTGGACAATTATTATTATTTATATTTAATTATAATTAGATATAAATTTTTTATGCTTAAGCTTTTTATACTCCTACACATACTCATTACTGAATTGAATACAAATTCTAGAAACTTCATCAACCCTATAGTAAAAATTTTTGCCCTCGAAAAATATTTCCCTTCTTTGATTCCCTTATCATGATTAATGTATTGCATTGCACATTGCATTTTTTGGTTTTGTTCACTCTATTTTTGCAGGCGAACTGGATTATTACATCGAATAATTTCGATATTTTCCTTTGAATTATATATTAAAATTAATGTAGTTTTATAGATATTGTATCTATTCAGGCGTTCAAGGTCATTCAACTTCTTCAAAATGTAAATAAATGACGTTTTCTATTTCATTCTTAATGTATCCGACGTTTCGTTGGGATATTCCAACATCTTCAGGGATAATTATTTTTTTTGAAATCTGGTAACATTGGTAGTATATAAAAAGAACGACTTTAAAAATAATAATTAAGAGTTATAAATATTTATTTTTAGGACATGATTAGTAAGTAAAGCTTAGGATTGTTAACAATAATTCCATTATATTTGTCCAATTTTCAATTAATTTTTACGCTTAACATTTACGTGGTTTGATAACGGAGAACAATTTCAAGGGATATTCAAGATAACATCATTCCCTTTGAGGGAAATGAAAAATTCCACTTATTTTTCACAATAGGGGTGATTATTTTTAAATCATCATTTATCTTTCCAACATACATACATATATACATGTATAATTTTAAAACCCAAACAGAGCCGAACCGAAACCGACCGGTTGTAATAGTTTAAAATCGGAAACTGCGGTATTTAATTTCCACGGCTTTTGGTAAAGCCTATATTAACTACTGCAAGCACTAAAAAAAAATTTAAATAAATTCAGTAAGGTGCTAATTTGACCCGCGCACGAAGGGTTCCGTACGGACACGAGATATGTAATTCAATACGAACTTTAGTAGCCTATATAAAATATAGTTTTGGCATTTTTTTCGTTTTTGACGTTTTTTTAATTTTGACGATTTTTTCATTTTTGGCAATTTTTTTAATTTTGGCGATTTTTTATTGTTTTGGCGATTTTTTCGGTTTTTGGATTTTCTTTCCATTTTGGCCATTTTTTTAGTTTTGACATTTTCTCGTTTTGGCGATTTTTTTCGGTTTTTGGCGTTTTTTTAATTTTTGGCGATTTTTTCTTTTTATTGGCGATTTTCGGTTTTTGGCGTTTCTCCATTTTGGCGACTTTATTCATTTAGGCGCTTTTTTGTAGTTTTGACGCAAATTTTTTCTCATTTTGGCGATATTTTTTAGGTTTTTTGGCAATTTTTCAATTTGGCGATTTTTTTCATTTCGGCGATTTTTTTCATATTAACAATTATTTTGTTACTGGAGCGTTTTTCGCGTTTGACAATTTTTTCGGTTTTTGGCGCTTTTTTCATTTTGGCGATTTTTTCACCTAGACGATTTTTTCGAATTTTGCGACTTATTTCAGTGTTCGATTTTTTTTTAATTTTGACGATATTTTTCGTTTCGGCGATTTTTTTGAATTTGTGGCGATTTTTTTTTTGGTTTTGCGATTTTCTAATTTTCAGATTTTTTAGTTTTACCGTTTTTGAAAATTTCAAGAGTTTATCTCTTACGGTTTCCAAGATATAGCAAGTTGTAAAAATTACATAGTCAAAATTGCATTAACTGATGGACCACCCTTTAATTTAAATTTTTTTAAATTTTAGTGTTAATTGTTGTAGTCTATTAAAAATACACTAATTTTACAAATTTCAAGTGTCAATATGTACATACAATTATATGTATATTACATGGGATTTTAGCATTTATCGTTGCTAGTTTTGGAACACCCTTTAATTCTTAATTCTCATTTATTTTTTGTTGTAGCGGCCAAGGTTCTACATACTCTTTCTAAATTTCAGGTCCGTAGCTCTTACGGTTCTTGAGGAAATACCGTGTGACGGACAGACGGACAGCGTAGCGAAAACAATAGGGTCCTTTTTTCACCTTTGGTGTACGGAACCCTAATAAAAGCCGTATGCTTATCATATGTACCAGTTCTTTTAACACTAAGTGCTATGAACTGCAATCTGAACTGCTCTTCACCCATTCAATTTATGCAGAGTTCTTTTATTTTGCTATAATATATTTTTGTTATTTCTGTTTTTGCTGGAATAAATTGAATGCTATTGAAAATAACCTTCACAGAATTACATGCCTGCATTCGTATGCTCATCATTGTGTTTAAATCAGTCTATGAATGTATGTATGTGTGCATATGCGCCAGCAAATGTGTGTTTGTATGCAATCGTAAGTTTGTTATTTTTAAAATGATTTCATATCTCTCTGTGCTCGATATGCCATCAAATCAATGCTTTAACAATATTCAATATGTGAACTTTTGTAGTCTGTAGTTACATCGAAACACCAACAACCAACAACAACACTGCTCATGAATATCATTGGAAATTTCAAAATTATTACCACCACACAAACTCTCACACTCCGAAATAATCGAACAAACACATCTGCATTTAAAAAAAAGATACAGGAATCTACACAAGCGACAAACATTTGTCAACATCAAAACCAATCCAAGAACGTTATAAAGATACAGTTGAATGTGTGGGTGTGTGTGTGTGTATTGCATTTTATTTCTTTTATGGTGCGTGTGTGTGTATGTGTTTGTTTTAGTATGTGAAAATTTCATATTATGCGTAATAGTTGCATATTCCTGGCATTCGTATTTTTATACGCATTATAAACATCATGTAGTTGCACGAAAATAATTTTTTTGCTTTATTTTACTGTAATTTTTTTCCTCTCGTTTCGTTTTGTTTTATTTAATACGAGCTTCTAGATACAATTTCATTTTACGAGTTTTCTATACATATGTATGTATGTATGTATGTATGTATGCATGTATGTATGTTTGATTGCTTTGTTGTTTTTGCTGCAGTTGCTTTTACTGTTAGTTATGTATGTTATTGTTGTTTTTATGTGCATGTCCATTTTGTAGGTGTAAGTAGGTCATCTTTGATCAATGTTGTCACACGGCAATGTTTACTTTTATTGTTATTTTATATTTGTTTTGTTCATCATTTGTTGATGTTGCTGTACTACAATTGCTGTTGTTGTATTTCAATATCTACCTTGTGTCTGTGCGATTTTACGGCGAAACTCTGTTGTTTGCGTGTGAGTGTGTGTATGCAGTGTAGTTTTGTTAAAATAAACTACAAACTATTTCCTATGATTTACGGTAATAAATGGGAGAAAAAGAAAATATATTTGGTACTAGCGAACTCTGTACACCCAACAGACAAGCTTACTTCAATGCTGTCACAACTAAATGTAGAAATTAAAAAAATATTTTTCTCTCAGGAGGTGGTAGTACAAGCTATTCACATTAAATTGTTTTACAATATATGTAAAATACGACATCCTAAATTATTCTGCATTATTAACTCAAACAAGTCGTAATTAGAAAAATTAAAAAGCCCGACTGTAATCAACTTTGAACCGTTAAATATCATTCGAAATGAAAAATCATAAGAGAAACCTAACAATGATTTTAAAATACCTGTCGAAAGATATCCATTTTGATATAGTTCGCCGACTTTTTCTTTCGTATTTTCAAAATGGCGTCTGTTTGCCGCCATATTGAATTTTCACAACTGTCATATCTTTAGTGACACTAACAAGACCAAGACATATCGCCTGATGTAGGAATAATTCCAGTCGGGTAAAAACGCATTTTTTGAGTTTGTATCATTTATTTATTTATTAAACATATTAAGGCAAAGTAAATTTGCGTAATATGGTGTGGCACAAATATGAGCGCAGTAACTAAACTATATGCCCAAGATGTTATTAACAGTATTTTAAAAAGTTTTGTGACTGACTGTACACGACCTATGCCTTCACATAGGAAGTAGCAGCGTGGTTGTTAAGGAAATTTCACAAAATACCGCAAGATTATACGGTAATCCGTGGCAGATCAGTCAACCAGTGCGAGCGAGATGAAAAACTCTCGAAGGCCAAACAACAAACACAAGCCTGACTGCACTTAAGAAATAATTAGGATGACGAGAGGGATGTTCCCCAACCTACAACTACTTCAGCCCCGTTCAGACTATTATACAAGTATTTATACTTTTGTGGAAAATGCAACTCTGACATGTTGAGTTGTTATTGTTTTTTTGAAATTTTTGGAACTAATATAAGACCAGGGATGCATTTTCGTCTAAAGTATTAATACTTGTATTATAGTGTGAGTGGCCCTTTAACAACTGATATATGTATAAAATAATGGACCTGTTTGTTAATCGATCTCAGTTCTCTATAATATGATTAGTCTCTAATGCTTCTTTCAATCATCTCTTTATGATTTCGATTTATATGCATAGGCTTCCGGCAAATACATTTTCGGGCATTTAATAGCTTCAGTGTTGCATTTGCTAAAAAGCCTGATAACATGCTGTCAATTAAATAATTAAAGAATTATTAATACATATTAATTCAATTGAACTGCAATGAATTTTAATCTGGAATAATTAATTAATCGAGCTAACGTTCAGTATTTTTAATTTTTATTGAATGAAATATTTGTAATATTTAATGAAATTTTCTAAGGAAGAGAAGACAAATTAAATTCTACACTTTTTAGCTGAGGGCAATGCCGGTATTTTTCTGTGCAGCCACATACTTCATCAATATCCACCTAGATCTACTGTGATAGAGATTATTATTAAATTCAGCTTTCTAACAAGAATTTTTAATGAAATGGAATATGTTTGACGGAATAAAATTGATTTAGCTTTAGCAAAATAAATTTTTCTGCATTAAATAAAGTCGGTAGGAGATAGCTCCAAGTCATGGTTTTTGTATGCTTCAACTGCTGCTTTGGCGCTCGTAAATCATTGACGACGCAGTTTGCTTTTTATATTAGAGAACAAGAAGAAGTTCAAGTCAGTTCATTGTCATGATGAATAATAATTTGTCTTCGGGGGTTAGTTTTACGAATTTTTCCGAAGATTTTCAGCAAACAAATGGTCGCGTATGACTGGACGTTGCATAAGCGTTGTTTCGCTATGCTTCTTCCTCGAACAACTTTTGTTGGATTTAGCTCGTCTTGGAATACCTACACGGTCGATTGCTGTTTTGTTTCAGGCTCATAAGTATACGTACATCATTTGTCATCTGGTTCAATTTATATACGTCTTTTGAAGCACCATGGTTGAACTTTTTAAGAATTTCCTTACACCACTTGACGCAAGCCTTTTTTTTACCGATTTATATATTATGGGGTATGCAAGGAGAAGAACTTTTTTAAACTAAGTCTTAATGCAAAATTGAATGTATTGAAGTGGAACTAATGTGCAAAAATTTCTCTATCTTACAACATTTTACACGATGATTCTGTATTATCAGTTCACACACTGCATCGATGTTTTGTGGCACAACAACCGATGTTGGACGACCTCCACGGAATATGTCGGTGACGGAACTGCGACCACTATACTGTGTTTTTAATGGTACTCATACAAAGAACTGAATTCATCGACACATTCATTCATCGACACATGAGATAATCCACGTCGAATGTTATGTACAATAATCCAACGAAAACCTTTTCTTGACATATCTTTTTTTTCTGTTTTGTAAACTTTAGCTCACTGTAAACAATACAAAAAGCACTTGTACATCAAAACGTTGTTAATAGGTTTATGCTAAAAAATTCCAAACTTTATTCTGCGTTTGCCAGATTTAAGCTATTGACATTGGTATGACAGTTTGTTTGACAGTTCACTTCTTCGTGATTTCTAGCAGGCATAAAGTAAGTTGGATAAGCTTTTTAGGAAATATGTGGTTTTTGGTTGATGCTTTTTTTATGGCGTGGAAATTAAAGAACTCAAATAGATGAGTTTTTTTGCTTTCTGACAAATTCTGTAAATAAACCATTTATACACATATAAGTTATAATATTATCTAGAAACTAAATTTGTTACTAGACAAATTACCATCCTTAACAAACGCCTCAAACAATCCATATTACCTGCTGCCAACTTTTAGTGCAACGACTATAAACAACAGCAATAGCAAACAATAAAAATGGCACACAAATATCGCCTTCAGTATCCCCAGATACTAACGATGATGATCTCACGCGTATTGCAGTTTATTTCAAATGATTCAAAAGAAAAAAAAAGAACAACACTAGAAAATTCTTTAATATTCTCACATTCATTAAATTCTATCTTTTATTTCTGTTGTTACTGTTTTATACTCCAGCTTACAATAGGAATTTAATCAGTAAAGAAAAAAAAATAAAAGAAAACTTCAATCCAATTTAAGTTGTTTAAAGCATCGCAGTAAACTGAAAATGGAATTCTTTGAAAATGAAAAGTTGTTGTTTGCCATTTCTGTCAGCATTGTTCTCTATGAAAATATTTGCTTAAGCTACATTTTTCGTGCAAAAGAATGACCACAATATGTGCAAATATTTTATGCAATATAGTTCTTTAATATCAAATCTTAAGATGAATTCCTAAATTTGTTATTTAGTTTTTCGTGATAAAGTGCATTGTGTTCTTTTTTTTTTTTGTAAGGATGAGTTGTTTTATTTTTTTTAATAAAAGCCTGGAGTTTATTTTTAATGAAACCGGATACTTTAAAATGAGGAACTTTTTCAATTGGTTCGAATTTAATTTTAATTTTAAATTACTTAAAAGTCTACAGGCTTTATTCAGAAAAAATTAATTTAGGCTTACAAAACTTTTAACAAAAACACATTTCCATACAAAATTTGTTTTGTAAACCTTTTGTAAACCAAAATTATATATTCTGTCTTAGAGCAAATTTCACCAACTTATTTAATATTTAAATATTAATTGATATTTAAAAGTCTTTTAAGAAATTTATTATTCGACATACTGTCATATTTATATTTTTATTTGTCTTTTGTGATATTCCAAAATATTAATATTTGTGAATTCTCAAATAGTTCTTGAAAGTTTGTGCATAAGATACGAGGTTTGGGGCAGTTCGGAATGTGTGGTTGAAGTCTACTGATGGTTTGTTACAGCAGCAATGAAACGCATATAGACAAAGCTGAACCACCAGAAAATAAATTTCAAATTAAAAGTCAATTTTCCATCCAAAAATTAATTAAAATCGACATTTAAATATGAATTGATATTTAAATAGAGTTAGTGAAATTGTTCCTTAAAAGAAACTTTCAAAATAGCAAAGTCATGTTTATCTACATATAAACAAAAACAGAATTTAAAATATTTTAAAAATTTTTGGTTTTGTTTTTATTATAAATTCTTTAAGTTTTTGCCTTTTATAGTTTTTAGAATTTGTATAAAAAACTAAACCAAAAAAAAAATTTCAAAATGTTGTTTTTCTTTTTATGTAAACATCACTTTGGTGACGTGATTTAGACAATGGGACGCTTAAATTCATTGAAAAAAAAAATAAAATGTTTATAGCTCAAGCTGTGCATAAGGGAATGGTTTGTTTCATCTAATTGTCATTCTAAACCAATTAGTATTTTACAAACTGACGGAAATAAAGCTCCCTTTCCCTCTAGCCGCTGCCTTTTGTAAAAGCTGCACAAGAACTTAAACAAAGACACGTGCCATTGAATTGTTTTACAATATTCATATAAACATTCAAATACGTGCGCCAAGTCATTTGATACCTGCACTTAAACAATCGTACCAACAAACAAACAAGCAAATATATTTATTTTTGTATTTTATTTCGTATTTGTTGTAGGCTTAATAAGACCGGGCTTTTTCGAAAACAATGACTAAATTGAAAGAGAAAACGACACCTACACAACGCCAACAGTCATACCAAAATACGCCTACAGCTAAATATCTTTATTTGTTAAAAAAATAAAATCAAAATAAAATACATATAAATAAATATAAATGCGTATAGTTGTGGTTACCGTTCTAGTTTTAAATTAGAATTAAAGCGTTTAAACTACAAAAATATAATAACAATATAACAATTTATTTAATAGTGTCAAATAAAATTTTAAAATTGTATACATAATTGTTTTATGCATATATTTATTAATTTGGAACAATTTTCCGTCATCCCACATTAAATTCGGCTGTTTAACAACCGGTTTCATTTAAGCGCCATTTTCAGTGTTCTCTTGATTACTTGCATCAGTATTCATAAACGATGATTAAAGTTGAAGCTGGTTTAACGTACGAAATTTTTATGAGAAAATCGGTTTTTAACAATTCCTAAAATTTAATAATTCCTAAATTTTAATTGCCTTATTCATAAAAAATATTTCAGGTTTATTAAGCGCTTATTTGACATATTTCTATGGGAAATTTGTCAAATAAGCCTGTAATAAACCTAAAATAATTTTTATGAATCATACCGTAATAATACAACAAGAGTTTTTCGTTGGTCATATCGAAGTTCTACATTCGCACGAGCTGCGGCACGGGTTGGGGCTTGTCTACCCGCAGTCGAAAACAACTGACTGCTACTGACAGGCTCATGCTATTTTTTAGATATTAGGGAACAGAGTTATACATGGTCAATAGCACAAAATTGTTCTCGAGAGTGACTGGACCCAAATTTTATAATTTTATGTTATTAGAGCTATGCTCTTTATGATAGACACTAGAATGTGTTTAATTTTTTTTGTTTGTTCTTTGAAGTGAGTGACACAAAATGAAAATCAATTTGATTTCGTATTGTCTTTGTACATGAGCACAAACAATAAATTAATTTAAACGTGCACAGATGGAAAAAAAATAAATTTAGTGAAGTGTGACTTTGAACAGCGCACGAAGGGTTCAATATAAACTTTAGCCAATATAATATATAATTTAGGCATTTTTTTCGTTTTTGGGGTTTTTTCAGTTTTGAGTAATTTTTTAGTTTTCGGTTTTTGACGATTTTTTTTAAGTTTTGGCACTTATTTTAGTTTTTGCATTTTTTTTTCTAATTTTTTCTCAAAATGAAAAAATTTGCCAATTTTTTCGGTTTTTGGCGCTTTTACAGCTAAGCGATTTTTATCCATTTTGGCGATTTTTTTCATTTTGTCGCAATTTTGTTCATTTAGGCGATCTTTTTAGTTTTGACACCCTTATCACTGTTTGGCGATTTTTTTCGGTTTTTGTCGTTTTTTTCATTTTGACGATTTTTTTCATTTTGGCGATTTTTTCGGTTTGGTTGATTTATTTTACATTTAGATTTTTTTTTAATTTGGTGCTTTATTTGGTTTTGGCAATTTTTTGGTTTTTGGTGATTTTTTTCTGGTTTAACTATATTATAATTTTGGAATTTTTTAATTTTACCGTTTTGCTTTTTTAGCCTGCCTGGTATTGACAATTTTCTTTTAAGCAGCCTACGAAAACTCACACACATTTACATTAAGCCTTTTTCATTGGTGCACTCATAGGAAAAACGTGCTAAAATCAAGATTTTACGGCCCAAATCAAATCGTTTCATTATTAATAGTCTGTTATATACGAAAATTCTTAATTCAAGAATAAAATCTTAACTTTTTATTCTTATTTTAAGAACGCATTTAAGAACACAATCTTGAAAAAATTCTTATTTTAAGATCGAATTCAAGAACACAATCTTGAAAATTAAGAATATATTCTTAAAAATTTAAGAATATAATCTTAATGAAGTTCTTGATTTGAGATCGGTTTTAAGAATGTATTCTTGTTAAAAATGCTAATTTTACTTCGAATTTGAATGTCGAAGTAAAACGCAGTAATTTATTTTTTTATATACTGTAATACTGTGTACTTAATAATATGAATTTCATTCAGTAAAGAACCAACTTCATACGATTGGAAGTGTTTATCGATGGCATTGAAAGCGTATTCTCGTCTATTCCAAACTAAAAACAAAATTATTAGTGGAGTTTTTGAGTTTTTTTTTTGTAATTACCTCCTTCTTTTTCCACGCGAACAACTTTTCGCGAAACTCCATTCGAAGTTCCAAAGGAGGAATTGCTTCTTTTATGTCGTCCTTTTTCATGTATTGGCAAACTTTTAAAAGTCACTTTGCAGTCTGAAACAAATAAATGCAATGTGCAATGACAGCTGATTAAATCATTTTATGCAGGCAAGTATGTATGTGAATGTAAACAATTTCTTTTAATATTTACGTTTTCTTAATTGTTTATAAATAAATGTATATGACGGAGTAGTTACCCTTAGATACCTGACAACAGACTCCATTTGAAACTCTTGTAAAAGGTTTTTTTTAACAATGTGTTGTCCGACAACTCCGATTCAATTTCCTCCGGCGTGTTGCTCATATGATATTGTCCATCAGCCAGCGCCTAAAAGTTTTCATTCACAGGTACACTTATAAGAACTACTTCCCCTAAGTTCTGATCTTCAATTATCTCTTTCTCTAAGTTCTGGTTTTCCATTTTTTAATATTTATTTTTTCACTTTTATTAAACGCGTGTTCTTCGGCCAGCATTTTGCAATTTATGACACAACACGCTTTAATTATTGTCAAATTCTAAAAAATCAAGAACTAAATCAAAACTTTAAGAATATGTGCTTAAATTCAAGAAAACAATCTTAAAATTAAGATAACGTTCTTGGTTTTTAGAATGCGTTCTACAAATCAAGAATTTATTCGTAAATTTGAGAACGTAAATCTTACTAAAAAAGATTTTTAGATTGAAACTTGAAGAGTTTTGCATTCTACATTCAAGAATGTCGTATTTCTACCAGTGTGCCTTTTTCGCATTTATATACACGCTTAATGCTGAGAGTACTAAAAAGGCAAAGAGAAATGTCATAAATCCCCTTGAATTTTCCTGCCTTTTGTTTTACGCCGCAGGCTTCTCACCCCTCTTAACCGATAAAGTAAAAAAACCGGCCTACACAGGCAAGGCGAAGTCTTGACGTCACTTCGATGTTGACAACTGCAATAAGGGTGAATAAAAAAGTATTGCATAGTACGGTAACCGTTCCTTGTCTTATAGGTATAGTTGCCATTAAGTTATCATGACATCTATGAAAAAAAATTGCGTATCTATACGACATCACTGATACTTAACTGCAATGCAATCCTTGGCACAATGAATCAACCATCAAACTTCCATATATTTAAATTTTATACTAAATGCAATACCTTCACATGAGACTCGTGTTAAAAACCATAACTGATTTCCTGAAATTGCTGCTACAATTGCAATTTTCATATTGCAGGTACGTGCGATAATAAATTCAATTCTTTTGTTGGTTTTTGGTTTAAACTAATTTGACTATTTGTTATTTATGCACTTGTTGGTCTAGTCGCCGGTACATATTTACTCAAATACGAGTATAAGCGTGTGTAAATCAATGTGCATTTGTGCCATACGAAAGATTTACATACACTGACAGGTGAAATTTGTGGGGCGCCATTGGGCTTATAATCAGCTAATCTTAACGAATGGAAAAACCAATATACCCAAGGGTAATCATACACATACACATATGCAAATAAATATGTTTGCATAGGCACATGAGTGTGTAAGTATGTGTGCAAATGCATTTAGGAATGATTAATGTATTTCAACTAAATATATTTTGACTAATTGGTATAAAGGGTGGAGCGAAATTTATATTAAATAGAGCATTGAGAGGCTTTTAAATTAAATTATGAAAGGATTCTGATGGTAATAAATTTACGAGCAGGATTAAGGAGTCCCATTAATGTAACGTACAGGGGAGTGAAATCAAATTACTTTGAAAATGTGGGAGTACTTTCTACAACTATATAACAAATGTGAACAAATGTGGAACTTTTCATATTTATCATGAGTGGCAGCATGAAGTTTTAAATATAAATTTTTTAGAGCATGCTAATTTTATTTTTAGCCTAACTTACCCAAAATGTGTGGTTTACCTTAAGATCTCATATAATTCCACAGAAAATATAATTCACTCTCACAAGAGAAATTAAAATTTGTCTGTATTTTAAAAGCTCCGTCCAGTATTTTGGAAATACTGGGTGCCCTTGTGGTTGAATGTTAGCGATGCTGTTGTCTCCATCTAGAGGTTGAAGGTTCAATTCCCGCCATAGAACTTGGGTGTTTTCTGCAGACAATATAATTACTTTGCAGGTTAAGTTTGTTAAAAAAATCAAATCACTTTTTGCATGATTTTAAGAAAAGATTTAATAAACAAACTGATGGCAACCATTACAGATGGATACAGTTTTGTAATTCAAAAACTGTCTAATCTTATGGAAAGTTTTATTCAAGAAAGGTTCCTCCATATGTTTCTTCTAAGGCCCATAGTACCTTAAGTAGTAAACAATTAAATGAAAATCTTATTTTAATATTTAATTCAAAAATATTTTTATTCGAAATTTCAATATACATATGGGATGAATATTGGAAAATCATGCCAAGAAAAGTAAAGAGCCCAGAGGTGTAAAATTGCACCACCTTGAATGCCAATGGACAGATCCAAAACATACAAAACAATGCCTCTTTCAGGATGTGTTGCAGTCTGTACGATCTGCTGTTGATTGATTTCACTCTATATGCGAAAATCTTGCTTAATAAAAAATACGTTAAGCTATAAAGGAATATTATCGCTGAACACAATTTGGCAATAAGATATTGTCTATAAGTTCTTGTTAACACTATGCAAGTCTTATTGCTAAGCTCATTACTTTGAGCGAAAGAGATATGAAGGGAATAGAAACATATCTTTTCCCCTCATCCCCATTTCCTAACAAACTAAAAGGCTTAGCAATATTACTCGCATAGTGCAAACTAAGACTAAGTAGCATGAATCGATGAGTGATTTTCAAAGTATATGTAAATAAATTGGTGGCGTTGTTTAAGCCAGTTTGCCGGAGTATACTGATCATAAATAAATGTCAAAAAGTGACTTCAGTCTAACAGTTTCTTTGAGAGTTAACGCTTTCATTAGTTTTATCGGCATAAGAAAACGCTCTAATAAAAAATCGTGCTCTTATATATATGGTTGTTATCTTAATAGAGATGATTTTTCATTATTTTTTTTCATTCTATTTTCATTCATTCATTTTCATTCTATTTTAAAGCAAAGCTTCTTCTTCAAGCCACTTCTATTGAAATTTCAAAACCGCAAGTAAAAAACAAAACCACAATTAAAAAATCTGCAACAAAGTGAATACTACGTCGTGGACCTTTTGTGAACTCTATTATCATACTACTCGTATTTTGAGGCTTTCCCACCGTGCAGCTTCACTGGAAGAATTGAAATTTTAGTGTACCGTAAGACTAGGGATTCAGTTTTGATATGGAATATAATTTTCCATGAAACTTATGCAACCAAACTTTTAATATTCTTTATGACAGTGCTTTTAATTGTCTAAATGTAATATTTTTGATGTGTAAACATCTATTCGACAGGGTGTAGAAATCTTTTTCACAATACAATCACAAAGTTTGAGTAAGATTGTAGAGTATTATCTAATCGGTGTGAGCTATGTATGAGTGTATTAGTGTAATCATACGAACAAGAAGTACAGAGAAACTTAACAGCTGCATAGAAATACACTCAACCAGAATTTTAAAGCATACCTTCAGGAGCAATGTTAATTTTAATAAAAATTGCTTGTGAAGTGTACTAGTGTTGCCAGTGGGGATAATTTTGTTAAAAAGTTTAAAAATATAAAATAAATATAAACTTTTAAATGTAAAATATTATTTCAAAAGATATATAGCATTGTATTGTACACTGAAGCTGGTGCACTACAATTGGGTAACAATTTCCATCTCATGCCCAATTATTATGGGTGGAGATTTGATTACAAATTATGCAACCCCACAGTCGCAAGCTTTATACAAATTTTTATTTGATGTTTTCCACTTGCATAAGAGCAATTCTCCACAAACTAATAATTCTACTACTTTAGATGCAGTTTTCCATAGATTTTTAAGCACAGTAGAGTCAAAAACTTATATATCTTTTTTTAGTTACCATAAGCCAATATTGAAAAAAAAATTCATTCCTAGATGTTTACACATCTCCCCTGTGATCGGACTCACATTGCTTTTTGGTTTTTTGAAGACCCATTACAAGTCATATATAACCAGGTGGCAGCGCTACTTCAGCTGATAATTTATATCGTTTGTAGCTGACGAATGTCAAAAACTTTGTTTTGTTTTGGTTTTTGTACAATTATTTTTGTGCTTTCTTCGGTTCTTGACACATCTATGGTTGCCAAACTTTTGTATAAGAAATCCTTATGCAGTCACAGCACCATGAGCCATCACTTGTAGCAAAATGGCAATCTACTCGTATGATAATCAAATTTTGTGGTACTCTCTCTTAAGCGAGATAAGTCCATAATTGATATTAAACACGTAATCAAGAAATTATGACATTAACAAAACCCATAAATTATTATTGGGGAGGAAAATGTAAGACAAACATGTCTTACATTTTTATTAAACAAAATCTATAAAATACATGCATGCCCTTTCATGAAACGTCATGATATTGTATATGTACATACATATGTATCTAGCAGCAAAATAACAATATTTAAATTTATGTATCAGTTTTATAAAATATTTTATTAAAAAACAAACTGCAATTGTAGCAATATATGAATATTAAAACGAGAAGGAGATGAACACGAACCTTCTTTATATATGCTTAAGTAATGACATTTTATTTTTATTTACGAGTTTTGACAAAAGGCCTTTCAATAAAATTTAAAAAATATTTATTCGTATTAATAAATTTATAAGCAGCCTACTACGCCTTGTGTGGCACGTGAGACTAACGCGCCTCATATATTGCTATTGCCGTTAGTCTGGCCTCCCATCCCTTCTTCTCGCCCAGCAACTCATTAAAAGTGATTACTTACATACTTTTGAAATGCAATATTTATGTAGAAAAGTAGAAACGCTAGCAAAACAAAACAAACAGTCGTCCCTTATTACAATGGAAACGTTGAAAGCGTTGACAGTGACGTTGAAAACAACACCAGCAGCAAAATTTATTTCAGTCAAACTGT
Organism: Tachina fera; assembly: GCA_905220375.1. Taxonomy (NCBI): domain Eukaryota; kingdom Metazoa; phylum Arthropoda; class Insecta; order Diptera; family Tachinidae; genus Tachina; species Tachina fera. The sequence goes on from LR999963.1 coordinate 188,774,084, forward strand.
GTAATGGATGAGTGTGTGTGTGTGTGTGTGTGTGTTGGTTTTGAAATATTTTGAAGCATTGTCTTAGTAGATTTCTTGAAAATAATAACAATTTACCTCACAAGGTTTGAAGAATAAAAAAACAAACAACGCAACAACGAAGTACTTAAATACAACAACAATAACAACAACAGCAAATAATAATAATAATAATCATAACAATAATAGTAAAAAGTAACAATTAAAAAGTTCCATTATTTGTAGATAAAATTCTTAGTAAAAAAACCTTCTGCTGTGTCATCTTCACCAGCAACACTGGGAATAATTTTTTACTTCTAAAATAATTTAAAAAAATAAAAAAAAGTTTCTTTAATGTAGAAAATATTGATATTGATAATGTATTTTCAGCTGAAAATTAAGGTGGAAAATTATGCAAATAATACTCGCAAAGTAAGAACAGATAGAATTTGCTTTTGAATTCTTGGAAATTACCAAAAAAAAATCGCTAAATCCTCAAAATGGAATTTTTCAGTATTTTTGCTGTATTCTTCTTATTTTTCGAAATATTTAAAAAAATACCTTGTCTTAAGGTGGCATAATAAATGTTTCGGTTATAGCTTTGGAATTCGGCAAAAAAGGCTCTTAATTTGAAATCTATAATAAAAATATGTGTAAGGGCGGCGTTGGCTGAAGTAGTTAACACGTTGACTACAAAACAGAAGATCCTGGGTTCAATCCCTGTGTCCGAAAGTCATTAAATAGCAATACCACTCATTTTTCTGATGTGCATTAATGTCCCTTTGTATCAGTTGTTGTAGGAAAGTTCAACTGATGAAGGTATTGTCACTGGTCACTGAACTATAAAGACTTCGGCAGATACTAATCCTAATGTAACATCAGAGAGCCCTCCTTCGTCGGTATTGTGTGGCAGAATCATTGGCGAAGTAAAATAACGAATAAAAATGGCTTCTAAACACAGCTTCTAAAAGGTAATGCACCTCATTGAAACCAGAGGCGCTGCAACTCTGCATTAATTATAACGCGCAAAACGTAGAGTTGTAAAAGAAAAGAACCTTTCCGCTATCTCTTCCTTCACCACCTGTCTTCTCTATCACTTATCTCTTTCCTAAAGAAAGTAACACCTATAAGCAGTAGTAGGCATTCATTTCCTGAGTGTTACTTCCCTTTATAAAAAAAAATATAATAAAAATTCGAAACAATCTGGTTCCTTAAATAACAAAAAAAAAGTAATATGGGGTTGGTTTTATAGCAATAATTTTTTATAATAGCGAAATAGTTAATCCCCTTTTTTTCTACCAAAAAGGGCGAAAATCAATTTTTTTCAAAATTTTAATTTAAATTGCGTATAACTTTTAAGTTCAAATTTATTCTTTTGTTTATAATTAATTTCTTTTACTAAATCGAACAAGATTTAACTTCTCCATTAGGAGAACAGGTTGGTAAAAAAGAGAAATTTTAATATTTTTTCTCGAATATTTCCTAAACTGTAAGAGAAAACTTATAAAGGTAGCAGACTTTTTTTAGTACTTGCATATACAAAAATCCACTTGCAAAAAAATCTTTTTTTATCAGATAAAACAAATTTTGTTTGGTTTTAATTTTTCTTTAACCCTAGGCTGCCCAATTTGGGGTTTTGTGGCTCCATCTCCTTTAAAGTTAAATGGTCCAATCCCCCAGACTTAAGTTTATTGACCCCTATTGAAATGCTGTATTTTATATTAATCGGACAGCTCGCTTAGAAACTGCAAAATTATTGCATTGTTTTTACAAAACTCCCACTGTGTATCGGGTACTTTAGGCCCCACTAGGCACCAGAAGACACCGTCAGATCGAACTAAAACATTAAGACCGCATTTAAAAAAATCCCATACAAGCTGCGACCATTCTAGTCTAGTCTTCACATTTTATGATTTGCAGTTTATCAAACGATTTATAACTTTAAAAAAAGATTAAAATTATTGTTGCAAAATAAAATTAAAAAAATAAACATTTTAACAATAAGGCCAGAATTAGTTTTTACTTTCTGTTCTGTTACGAATCAGCTGACCCTTTTTTGTTTATAGAAATATAATACAAGTCGTTAGTTTTTCTGTTTCGTTTGTTTCTGTTTCCGTTCAACCTGTGAAAATCAAAAAATTGTTAAATTATTGTAAGTGACAGCATAAATTATATACAAATATTTTGAAATAAGTTGTGATTGTATTTATAAATAATTAAGAAAAAATTATTTTTAAAAGAAAAAAATAAATTATATTGAAAATTAACAATGAGCGATGCAAAACTCATCGCTTTAGTGGAAAATTGTGACCCTTCTGGTCAGAAACAGCTGATAAGTTACTACAGCAAAAGTAAGTACTCAAATTTAGAAGCAGAACGGGAGAGCACAGAACATCAACAGAAAGTAAGGACTAAGGAAGCATTAAGCCTTCCTGCTCCTTAAAACTTCATTTAAATGACTTAAAAGAGATTGTTTCTCTCAGTGTTTAAATCACTACAATTGCTATTATGTACTTATTTCTTTTTTATTTTTGCCATTGCTTACTATTAGTATTTATAACAATTCTTACTTAAATCATTATTTGTCTGCGCACACAAAGCGACAAAAGCAACAACAACAACAGCAACAGCAACAGCAAAGCTTAGTATCTCTATAACAAATAACAAGAAAAGAACATTATCGAGGATACAACAACAATAGATGTAATAAAATGATAATCGTCATTATCATCATCATCATCTTAATAAAAATGATGACGACAAATACCAGCAGCAACAACCAGAACAGCAACAAATAATAATAAATAAATATAAATTTATTTGTATTGTGGCAGCAACTGGAACAGCAGCAGCAACAACCAGAACAACATCAATATGAAAAAAAAGAAAACTAACGCATTCAATAAACAACAACAATAGCAAATAATAATAATAATAATAATAATACTAATATAAATTTTTATAATCGGTGCTATTTTATTGTTATTGGTATTTTAGTTGTAGAGCAGATACAGACACACAGACAGACAGAGAAGTAGCAACAATTTAATCGCTCTTATGCTGCATCTGCAATATTAGCTTTAAACGTTTAGTGCAGGCTTCTGGCTGCTTATTGTCATTGATACCTTTTTATTGCTGCTACATTTAGTTGTTGTCAACAATATAAAATCTTTAAGAAAAACACACATGCACATATGTATGTATTTAATGTGGATGTGGATGTGCATGAAAGTGCAATCAAACTTTGTTGCACGTTGTGGCATAGCAACACACTCACACACAATCTCTTTACAACAATTATTGGGTGTAAAATTTTGATTCTGTCGGGTATTTTGTATGCCTCACTTTGTAATTTTATATTAAATGGTTTTATTTTATGTCATATCATATTATTTTATGTCAAATCAATGAAGAAAATTTAGTTCATTAGTTTTATTAAAAAGACAGAAATAAAAATTTTTTGTTTAATAATAAAAGTAATAGATACATATGTTTTTTATTTAAACTTGAAGTCGATAAACTTTTTACATCTAACATTTTCTTAATACATGTATTTATTTATTGTATCCTCAAAAATGAACTAATAAAAATAAGCATTCAAATCTCAAATCTAAATATAATTATTATGTCCGAAATCAGAAGGATTTAAAGAAAAAATTACAAAAATCTTTATTGCCGCATGTCCCAGTCATAACAAAAATACCGTTCACTGCCCTTCAAGTAGGTCAAATTAGTGCATTTGTCTTAGCATGTATAGAAGGGGAAAAAGAACTTTATATCTTCTGATATATTCTAGATATTAAAGGACACAAAAAAAGGACACATAACTCATATATAATCTATCAATAATAATTTTTTTTGCAAACGTCAATCAGCTCTCGAACAGGGAACATCTCTCGCGTCATCGTAATTATTTCTTAAGTGCGCTCAGGCTTGTGTGTGTTGTTCTGCTTTCGAGAGTTTTTCGTCTCGTTCGCACTGGTTGACTGATCTGCCACGGATTACCATATAATCTTTCGGTATTTTGTGGAATTTCTTTAACAACTACGTTGCTACTTCCTATGTGAAGGCATAGCCCGTGTACTGTCAGTCACAAAACTTTATAAAATACTCTTAATAACATCTTGGACGTGTGGTTTAGTTACTCCGCACATACTTATTTGTGCAACACCATATTATGCAAATTTAATTTGTATAATATGTTTCAATAAATAAATAAATTTTTTTTCTTGCGGCAAACCAGCAAACTTAAATAAAAGATAGACGTGCGTGTGCTTTGGTTTATTTCAGCAAACAAATTGGCTTTATTTATTGTTGTTTGGCTTACAGTTATATATTCTTCAAAAAACTTATTATATTTGTTCGTATATTTCTTAGGTTTGTGTTCTTTGAGTAGACTATGCGACATAACAATTCCGAATAATTATATTATGAGTAATACTTTTATATTGGAAGTTTACCTCATTTCCCAAAAAATGACGTATGAGGCTAAAAAATTTATTAAATTTTATTAAATTTTTTCAATACAGAAAATTTGCGTACATAACTTTAAGCTTCAGAGGTTGTCTGTTTGACGATACAAAATATAAAATTTTTTCTCTACTGGAATTCATTCATACATATTTTCAATCTTTTCTATTCCCATCCAATATTCATACGTGTTCATGGAAAGATGTCTGCACTGTAATATTTCATGCTCATGGGTTCGAATCTCATTACTTATAGTGGCCTGTCTCACTACATGTTGTGAAGATCTCTTTCTGTTTCATTTCGTACCAGCGACTGGAGGTTGGCTGTTTTCTACAGCTGCCTCGCCTGATTGTTTGGATTTTGAGCCAGCAAATACAAAGAGCTGTTTTAGTTTCACATCCAAAGCTTATAATTTCTTTGAAATTCACCTTAAGTGCCTCCAAACCTAGGGCCTGGCATTTCATGAAGAGTACGATTTTGTTTTCGTTGACAGCTGACTAAGATGTTTGCATGCATGCTTTTGAGTCGGTTGCAGTTGACTACACCCAATAGTGTGTCTGTCTGTCTACCTTTAAATAAGATGAATAAATGCAGTAACATATAAAGATACGATTACAATATGGTAAAACATACATACACAAACACACATTCACGCACACACGTCGGTTTGTTACATTTGTAAAGTGCTTGTAAAACTTTTAAGTATTTCAACATTTAACTGCAAATTTCTTTGAACAAATACCTTTGGCGGTAAATCTTTTGTATGTTTATGCTCGTATACATCCATGCCTTGCCCTGGCCCTTCCAGTCTGTTGGGCACTTGAGTAACTTTTTCACTTTCTCTTTGCATAGTTTCCATGTGCATGTTACTGGCAACTGAACAAGTGGGTTGTGTTGGTTGTCTTATTTTAGGATAAAGTTAAGATGCATCCATCTACTTTTAAAGTTTCTGTTGAAATACGACTGTATGCAGTATAATTTGATAGCCAGTTTTTTTATTATCACAATATTACTCCAAAAATAATTTAATGTGGAAATGAGTTTTATTTCAGCAGCTATGAGTGGGTAAAAAACATTTTTTCTTATATTATTTTATTTTATTTTATTATTATTAGCCTTTAACGCCCTTGACAAATGGCGGAAAGTTCTTCGTTACTCTGTTGCAAGTAATTATTTGCATCATTATTGTTTTTTCTTTTTTTAACAATTCTATTTAATGTAATTATATTTAAAAAGATACAAATTTTTTCTCATATTTTTAACTAAATTTTTGTTTAATGTTTTCCCAACATTTTTCCGCTGCTTAATTTTATGCTGATTTGGTTGTTTTTTTTAAATATATTTTTGCCATTTCAATTATAGTTTTTCCTTAAATGCAAAGCATTCTAGTTGTTGTTGTTGTTTGGCTGGTGTTGCAAAAGCATTTCAGAAATTAAATTAGCAGAATGTATGGTATGTTTGTATGTATCGTTTATACATTTGCACCAGGACATTGAAATAAAAGCGAAAAAAAGTTGAATTAAAATAGCGCGCTAAAATAAAACAAAAAACAAATAAAAAAAATTCACAATTCTCTTGTGTGTTGAGATTTGTCGAAATGAATGCAGGAAAAATTAACAGCCAATAAATAGAAAATTCTATATTAATGCCACACAAACAGGCTGAAATGTATTTGAAGATTCAATTAAAGACAACACAGCATACAATCTTTCAGAGCTTGGCTCAGAGAAGAAGAAGTGATGCCAACTCTCTTAATTGCATTGTAGAAACTACACATAAATAAACTCTCAACTGTATACACTAAGATTAGTCAGCCTGTGGTGAAACAAAAAGTTCACAAAACTAAAACATCAAACTACCAAAAGATGCAATAAAAACCGTGCAAACAGGTCAACAATTAATCTCATTTTAAACATGTTGTTGTTGATATTTCAACTGCTGACGCTATCCACGTTTTGTTTGCAACATGGGGTGCTACTGTTGTGTTAATATTAAAATATCAATTGTTATGAACAAATATGGGATTATCATAATAAATTCAAATGTTGTTAAATACACACGTGCTTGAATATAGATACCCTGAAGGAAATGTCACTAGTGATTCAGTACTGATTCACTATTGACTTTGTCGCCGGTACTACTGACTAATTATACCCCACACAATGCTTTTTGCTATAGACATTTAACATGTGCGTGTCATTGAAAAGCAACTACTGACATTGCTACTACTGATTACATAGTTCTTTAGGGACCACATGAAGACATTGGAAACAGATTGTCTCTAGTAAATTTTAGTAATTCTAGCATACACTTTTGATAATTCAATTGCATATTTTGTTCACATTTTGGTATTTTATTAAATAAATTTATAAAAATCTAATTTATGCATAAAAACCATACAATAACAGGGACTAATTCATTCATTCGTTCAGCATATTATCAGCAAGTAGGCATTTTCTTTGTCACTTCTCTAAATACATATGAATATTTTAATCAAAAATTTTATATTTCGCTGAATTAGTAAAGTCAAACACTTACGTCTTTAGCTGAAAGTGTGACAAGTCTTTAACTGATGGCACAAAATCTTCCACAGGATCAAACAAAAATTTCCATAATTGGAACCTTTACTTAAAATTGTATAATTTTCACAAAAAATTGTAAAAAATAATTTATAATTGAAAGGAGAAAAGAAAAAAGAAAAATACTAAATATTAAAAAACAAAAAACAATAAACATATATCCTAAAGAAGTTAACCGAATGTTAACGAAATATTGATCAAATAAAAGACAAATAATACCAGACCTAAAGTTCAAAAAAATAGTTTAATTGAATATTTTTGTTTGTTTTTTGCGACTTCTTTTTGTGCATGTTTTTTAATTATTGTTCAATACGTTTATATTGTTTTAATTTGATTCTTTAAATTTATTTTTATAAACACTTAAATTTTGCTGGACGCCACTTTTATTTTCAACAAACCAATAAAACGTTAGGAAGAAGCATAATTGTATGTATCTAAAAAATTGTTATCTACGCATTAAAAACAATATTAATAGACACTCCGTTGACAATGTTACCCAAATAGTCGACAAAAGTGGTGACTTGGAGACTCTTAACCCCACGTTTCCTTCAGGGTATGTATGTGTACATGGATGTGTGCATTTGTGTGTGTTTGTTTGTGCTTGCGTGCAATCGTACAATTTTGCAAATACCTTTAAAGCCAAACAGTTCATGCAACAATACAAACTCAGCGAGAAAATCATTATTTCCTGTTTGATCTGATTTTGCCTGCATCGCACAGTGGGACAACGCCGGCATTAAATACAAGGAGTCATTGCAGAGCTTTGAAATTTTGCACAGGTTATTTTTGAAACAATTCCAGTTAAAAAAAAATAAATACAATTCAATTCAACCTTCAAATTTGATATTACAGTTTGCACTATCAATTTAAATTAAAAATTAGGTAACAATCTAACCCAAAGTCAATGACCTTCAAAAAAAATTTCAATCAAATGTATAATGTAAATAAAATAATAATAAACAATAAGTGAATAGTTGTAAACAATTAAAAAAAAAGGAAAAAGTTGTAAACATGCTATTCCACGCTAACATACGTATAGCGACAGAATGTGCGTGTAGCGTACTTTTTGTACAATTTCCTATGTTTAAATGTATGTTCAAATGAAAGCTGAAACTTCAACCTTTCATTTGATATAAGTGTGCACCTAGGGCGAGGGACTGCTCTTTATTTCCTAGTCCATTGAAAATGAATGTTCAATTTTTACGCCACAATTCTGTTGATTTTTAAATTTCTTTTTTCATCTACTCATTCTACAACAACTAAATTAATTAAAAAATACTTTAAAAGTTATATTTATTATGTATTTTTTTATTAATAAGCTTTTCAATATTACATATTGAACTAACATATTTCAAGCGCGTTGGCATACTTCAACTTTGACTGGCTCTAGACCAAAAAGTACTGAAGTTATGAGGCTGAAATTTCAGGGAATTATTACTCATATATCTGTTAGTATACTGTGAAAATTTCATCTAAATTGGACGACACGCCAAAAACCATTTTTTGCCGCGGTTACTATAGGTCTGTCTCACTGTGCATCGTAGTGTTTGTAGCCTCAACCATTGAAACATAAAACTTTTGCATGTTGGCAAAAAAATAAAAAATTACAAAAAAATTAATCTGCATTTGTGTAGTACAACTCGTCTCTAGAAAGCTCGCCCATCATAACTATACTGTATTTTGTAGAAGTGGTATTGAAAAAATCATAAAATTTTTTTATTTTTTATTAAAAATATTAAAATACATTGTTAGTGATAAAAATTCAAACTGCAATCAATATGTGTTTTAATTTTACACTCTCACTCACTGAAACGTAAAATCATTTAAATAAATTTACAGTGATACCTGCAAAATAGCTTAAAGTTTTTGCAGGAGGAAACTTAAAATTTTTTTGTAACTTTGTAGTAATTTCAATGATAAAAAAGAAAATAATTTTAATTCTGAAGCCCATGCATCTATGCTACCTAAAAGCGAGGTGAGAGTAGCTGTAGCGCCTTTCCTCAGTCTCTCATATCCTGTGCAGGTGTCCTTTCGTATCAAGTAATTTTTATATACACTTTCTAGAAAATTACAAAGTGGTAAATATAATTTTACCAAATGTTTTTGCAAATGAAATGCATTTTTTTATTTTATCAACAAAAAAAAATATTTTACTTTAAAATATCATTTTCGTTAAATTACACATAAGCCTTTTTGTAGTCCCAGGGAATAATTTTACCTACACATGCGTGTATTTATTTATTTGCATAAAACATAAACTTTAATTAGTTTCAATATTATTATATTTATATAAAATAATTGCCTTTGGCTTGTTTGTGTAGGTTTAGTTTGAAAAACAAACAAAAATTGCGGTAATTTTTAAAACGAAATCAATTTTAAAATTCTAACAAAAATTCTTTTCATTTATTTAATATTCATTTGTTTGCCTTTTATATGGCCAGTTTAATATTTTCTATTTTGACCTTAACCTTGAATTAAATATTTTGTCAATATTTATGTGGATGTATTAAATAATTGTTAGTGACACACATTTTTACTTAGAGCCCACTTGTTAAAACTAAGTTTTGAATGAGGGTTTTCATTTGAATTAATAAAATAAAGAAAGAAACAGCGTAATATTTATCTACTATAGTGCTAATCTCTGTAGTTAATTGATAAAAACATTAATAAATGACAAACAATATACGTTTATGAGACACTCATTCCTCGATTAACGCATTAAATTTTCACGCAGAGAAAAATTGTAAACCCAAACTTGTAATTCTATTCTTAGAGTCATGCGTAAAATAATTTCGTGAATAGCAAACATTTTAGCTATTTTCTTAGAAAAAAAAGAAAAAAGTTTTGTTTTAATTGAAAGCATAATAAAAGATTGTAAGCAAGGCTTAATTAATGCATAAGACGACTTAAATTCATAAATAAAATATTAAATTTATGAATAAAATATTAAATTTATGAATATAATGTTGGTGAAAAAACGACAATATTTCTGTTTTAAATATTTTTTTATGGTACCATGAGAGGGTGATGTTGCCTGAAGTAGTTACCACGTTGACAACAAATCCGAAGTTTCTGGGTTAGAGACCGGTCTTCGACAGTCATTAAACCTACGTCTCGACTAGCCATAATTATGTCGACATATATTGCAGCAGTTGTAAGAATTAAGTTATTGCTAATGGAGACAGCTCATTGGAGGTATCTGTAAAATATGTTGCATTGACAATTATTGCTAACATGAAACTTTAAAATCAGTGTTATTTTATGTTATAATTTTCTGTATTGCGTTTAACATTTAAATTATATTAGTGAAATTGATAAAATATACAATTTATAAAGGAAAATGTGTGTAGTGAAATAGTTTCTATTATTATAAGTTTATAAAAATAAAAATGTGTTGGATTAACCAGATATTTACAAGTGAATTATTTATATTTTTGTTCTTCACCTTCCTTGTTGACTTTTTTTGCTACGATTTTGCAAAGCCTTAACATAAGTAAATCAATGAGCAATTTTGTCTCACCACCGTTATTGCTTTATTGCCGAGATATTTATTGCTAGTCGAGAAGGGGGATAATTAACAACACCACACATTTTTCTGATGTTAAATAGTGTCCCTTGGTATCAGTTGTTGTAGGTAAAATTTCTAGTGATAAAGGCATAGACACTGGTTACTGAACTGCACCGGTTTCAGTAGACGCTAATCCTAATGTAACATCAATGACACCTCCTTCGTCGGTATTATGTGACAAAAACATCGGCAAAGTAAAATAACCAATAAAATGGCTATTAAAAACAGCTTCAAAATTTAGTTCACCTCAGTGACACCAGAGGCGCTACAAAACTGCATTATTAGCAAACGTGCAAAAAGAGTTGTAAATTGATGAAGCTTTCCTCTATTTCTTGCTTCACGATCTGTCTTCCCTGTCACTATTTATTTCCTATCACCTTCTCTCACTATCTTCTCTTCAACTCACAGCTGCCACAAAGGGATCATTGCATTGGACCCAAATGAACTGCACTATAAATTTTACCAGCAGCCTGCTAACTTACTTAGGGTTTCGTACACCAAAGATGACAAGGCACTATATTGTTTTCAATACGAAGTCCGTCTGTCCGTCGGTCCTTCTGTTTGTCACAGCCTATTAAGAGTTACGGACCAGTGTTTCCAGTTTAGGGGATTTTTCCCCAAATTGGGAATTTTTTTTCGCGATTGGGGATAACAATTTCGTATTGGGGATCTGGGGATTTGTTGGGGATGTAACCAAATTTGAGGGAATTTTCGGGGGATTTTTTTAAACTGATGGTCAAACAAGAATGATTTTTGAACTAAGAAATATGCGTCTGGCAAGTCTAAAAATGTGTGTTAGTATTCATAGTAAATGGTTTCTAATAAAGAAGAGGTATGAAGGCAGATTAACCAATAGTGAACACTACCAAAACAAAAATACCCAGCAAAGTGCTAAACGACTTTTTTGAGCACTTCTTAGATTAAACACACACTTTAAAAATAGTTCAAGTTGTTGTGACAAATTTAAATCTTCTGTTTAATGCTAAAGCTTTTTAATGCAAGTACTATGTACAACAAAGTTTCTGAGGCTGATGAATCAGAATATTTCGATTCTAAAGTTTTTGAAATGGTAAACTTTGGTTAAAATTTTTTCATACTTGTGTATATTAAACTATGTGTATTCTTTTCTGTACAAGTCTTATAAGTACGAATTAAATTTATATGAACGAAAATATACTCGTAGCTATCGATATAAATGAATTTTATTGAATAAATATGTTATTTTTGTCATTATTTTTCAGATTAAATTAAAAACATTTTATTTTTTTCACAAAAGAAAAAATTTTAATAAAAAAATCAATTTGGGATTTTTGGGGATGAGAAACTAAAAATTGGGGATAAGTTCTAGAAAAAAACTGAAAAAAACTGTAAAACTTTAGCCACCACAGTAATATTACAATATATGACAGTTAAAAATTAAAGGACGTTCTACTACGAGCAACGAAAATTTTTAAATAATGTTACGACTATATACTGACAATTATGGACACTTGAAAGTTTCAAAGTTAATATATTTTTATTCACACTACACCAATTAATACCAAAGTTTAACGAACCCCATATTCATAAAATTTAAAATGAATTTGAAATGTATTTTATTTAAAATTTTTCATACAAAATTTTCGTAAAATGGATTTCAAATTCATTTTATTTTTTAGTAAATATGGTTGTAAAATAAAAGGGTATTCTACCAGTTAATGTAATTTTGAAAACTAAAATAAATAGCCAAAATGCAACAATAATGCAAAAGAATCAAGGTCACCAAAATTAAAAAAAAAGAAACGCCAAGAACCAAAAAAATCGCTACAACTACAAAAATCGCCAAAAGTAAATAAATCGCCAAAACTAAAAAATCGCTGAAACAAAAACTATATGTTGCAAAAATACCAAAAAAAATTGCCAAACGAAAAAACGCTATAACTAAAATAGAGTTCATAGTAAAAAAATATTAGCCAAATACTCGCCAAAAACAAAAAGGGCCGTACGAAACCCTTCATATGCGAGTCTAAATCGCACTATACTGAATTTATTGTTTGCTGTACTGATTCTATGTGTTTAATAATTTGTAAAATCTTGAACTTGACATCAAAAGCTGTTCAAATTTTACTTGTACGAATTAATTAATTAATTAATTCTGACTGTGTTAATACACCAACGAACAGTATGTAAATATTTCCGCTTTAAAAATATAAACTTTAAACAAATACTATATAAAAACTCTATTAATAATTATTAAAGAAAAACATTAATTGTAGTGACATAAAAAGTACCTGTCTATTTTTTGTTTTTATATTTTATATTTTATTTTTTCAATACTGGTTCCCATATGTGTGATATTGAAATAAAAAGGTGAATGGTTTTAATCTTTTATAGTTACTAACGTTATTGCTGTTGCTGTTGCTGTTGTTATCTCTGTTGTTGTTTATATTTGTGCTTAATAAAATATACAACCAGAGTAACAGCAAGCAATGCACGCCCACATTTTAATAATAAAAAAATTACACAGGATAACATGAAATTTGTGGCTTAAGATTTTTGAAAGCAATTTTGATTTGCATAATACTGAAGGTCAATGTTTGTGAATTAATTGTTTTTTTGCATGGAATATGGCTTTCAAGATTTATAGATTTTGTATAGAAAATTAGGGAGGCGGCAACAAGTAATTAATTTCCTGTAACTCGAGAGCTAATTGTTCGATTTAATTAAACAAAATTTACAATAAAATTATCTTCAAATTATATTTACATCAATTGCTGAAAAATCGTCTAGCTTTGGAGTTGTTGAGAAAATTTTGGGCAAAAAGCTTATTTTTCTGAAAAAAATTAGAATTTTTTTTTCTAAAAATTTATAAAAAATTTAAAATAAATAAAATATAAAATAAAATGAGCTATATTTCGTTGAAATCCATTTATCATTAATTTCGCCGTAAAATTGAAATTATGTGCTGCAGCCTCCCTAATTTTCCCTGATACGGTAAATCGGAAAAACTAGAGTAAAGTAAAGTAGAGACAATGGTAAGACTGTTGAAAATTTAGGGATGGTAAATTTGAGCTTTCATTACAAAACACTTTTCAGCAAATTGAAATACGATGAAGCAAAACAGTTCACATATTCCATTTGCAAAAAAGTTTCGTATCTACATCAACTTGACACCACACACAGTGAACCAAACACAAAAGAACGTTGATGATGAAGGTTTAGTGGCCTTTGAACACAGCTAGGTGTTCCGTTCAACTATGTGTTGTTGTCAGAATATTTACAACTACAACTTTGATGTTATTTGTTCATTAATAATTATCACAAGTAATTTGGCTTAAAAAGCGATGCGAACTTTAGCGTGTTCATTTCATAAAATAAAGAAACAAATGAAGTTCGAACAATAGTAATTAACTAAAGTAAAAGTATTTTACAGTTATTGAAACTCAATACCAACCAAGCAAAAATTAATTTTGTTGGCCTGTGTTATTGATAATTGTTGCTTACCAGGCTTAAAAATTCAGGTGATAATTTTAATATTTCACACCATCTGAAAAGAGTGACTAATTTTAAAAGCAAATACTGATTCACATTTCAACTCAATTATATAAATATTGAAATTATTATAGTTTCTGAGAAAAAAGTTTAAGTGAAATTAAAAGCATATTTTACAAGTTCTTTTTAAATATCAATTCATATTTAAAAGTTCATCAATTCTATTTAAAAATCAACTCATATTTTAAAGTTGTTTTTCATATATAAGTTTTTTTTTTCAAAGAAAAACGATTTTAAAAATGAATTGATATTTAAATAATATAAGTAAAACAGACTGTAAATAATTTTGTTTAAATTTATAAAGCTAAGGCATACTTCCCCATTTTTTTTTTGTTGAGTAAGTTTTTATTTGAAATCAAATATACTCAATATTTTTATGAATGAATTCTTGGTGTATTGTGTTTTTTTGGAATAGCGTGGGTTGCTTTAACATTTTGCGCGATTTGTTTTTTTTTAAATGAATACTATTTTGAGTTTTTATATACATATATTTCTTTTTAACTTTAAAAACGTTGTATTAAGCTTAAGTTTATTTTTTTTGTCAAATGTAGACTTATCTATGATTAGCAAAGTGAAAAAACACAAGTTGAAAAACGTATTTTGTGTCGGCGTTTTTGTAGTTGAAGTGTAATTTTTGCTTGTCAATTTTGAAAACTTGCCTCTTATTGTTGTTCGTAAGTTTTTTTTCTTCTTATTTTATTGGATGAAAAATAATTTGAAAAATGTTAAACTTAAATGCATTAGAATGCCAAACGGTTACAAAAGTATTTATTTCACTTTTTATTTAATTTACAAAAAAGGTTAAGAAATTTTAAGCAACTTTTTTTACTTTATTTTGTTTGCATTTAATTTTTAATTCATTGAATTTTGTAAGAAATATTTGAGTGTTTGCCACCAAAGTATTTATTACAGCTGGTATTTTGTGTGGTAAGAGTTTTGAATAATTTGGCAATTAGCGTTAGAAAAAGGTAGACAATTTTTAAAGAAAAGATGTTTCTCAATGTCTTTTTTTCAATTCTTTAGACAGGAGCTTTATTTTCAAGTTGCTCATTTCTGGCAGAGAAATATTAGCTTAACCTTACCTGTGTATTTTTTTTCTCCTTTTGCCTTGTATGAACGTTACAATATCCTGAGAACCTGTTAAAATTTTTTAAGAAAGAAATTTTAACAAGGCATGACAATGAAAAAAATATCATAGCCCTCTTTCACATCTACCCATTAGTCTATTAAGGCTATCATTTTTATAGAACCAGGCAGTTACAAGTAAATATTTGTTTATCCCATACATCTTACATACCATTATTTCTGATGCACAATTTTAATTTTTTCCATAAATATTTTTCCTTTTGGACTTAATGTCAATAATAAAATAAATATCCATATGTATGTATGTTGAATATAACAAGCATCAGATATGTCATTAATCGTTATAATTATAAGAAACAATTTTTTTCGCATTCACAGTAAATTTAATTTTATGAATACACAGAAAAAATCTCTTTAGTTACAAAATCTTGGGTATGTTTGTAAATGCATCACTGCGCTGCAAATGAAAATTTAACTGGTTCACTGAAATAGATAACCCATAAACAAATGTCAAATATGTTGTACAAACATGATTACTACTAAAACAGATTATCAGCGAACTTGTATTGCATTTTACATAAAAGTTTGCACATATGATGCAGAGCATCATCATAGAAAAAATTATTTATTAAATAAAAATGTGTTTATTTTGTTTGAAAACTCAATTAATATATATTTTAATTTAGAGTTTAACGGATTAAACTTAAAAGTTTAATTGATTAAAAGTTTAATTAAAAATTTAAGTGATCATATTAAAACTGTTATTCTTTTAAAACCCCATTGACGAAGATTTAGTTAAAACTTTAATTGAGTGAAATTTGAATTAATATTTTTAATTACTTATTCATATTCAAAATTTAACTCTTAAAAAATTTTACTGAATAAAAATTTAATTAAAAATTTTATTGATCATAGTCAATATTAAATTTTTTAAAAATTTAATAGATTAGAATTAAATTAAATTTTAAAATTAAATTAAATTTTAAATTTTTAATTGATTATATTAAAATTAAATTACTTAAAAATTCGAATGATTAAAGGTAATTTGATAACACTAAAAATTTAATTCCTATAAACTAAATTGATGAAGATGTAATTAAAACTTTAATTGATTTAATTTTAATAAAAAATTTAGTTAATTATATTAAACATTTTTGGTTGCATAAAAAAAATTATTTAAGCTTGAAGTGTACTTTAAAAAATAATTTTTATACAAATTTTTACAAAAGAATACCTTCAATTAATTTTTTTTTGCATACGGACCATAGTTTTTAAAAATTTTAATTAATTGAAAATTTAATTAAGAATTTAATTACAAATTCTATTAAAAATTTTTTGATCATATTAAACATGTAATTCCTTAAAAATTTAATTAAAGTTTTAATAGATTATATAAAAATTTTAATAGTTTAGAAATATAATTAATTAATTAAAAATTGATTTGATCATACTAAAAATTTAACTCTTTAAAAATATAATTGATTAAAATTATAATTGAAAATTATAGGATTAAAAGTATATTGAAAGATTCAATTGCTTGAAAATTTAAATAAAATATTTAATTGATCACATTAAAAATTTAATTCTTTAAAAATTTAGTTGACGAACACTTTATCATTAATTTAAAGGAATAAAATTTTAATTAAAAATTAAGTTGATTACATTATTATATGTATGTATATTTAAATTAAAAAAAGATTCAATTGAATGAAAATTTTATTAATTATATATTTAAATTTAAAATGTCTTAAAATTTAATAAATTAAAAGTTTAATTAAAATTTTAATTGATTAAATTAAAAATTTTATTGCTTAGAAATTCAATTGTATAAAGGTGTAATTAAAATTTTATTTGATCGTATTAAAATGTAATTGTTCCAATAATTTTAATAAAAGTTTAATCAATAATATCAAAAACCATTTGCTTTAATATTTAATTTGAATCAAAAATTAATTTAATTTATTACAAATTTAATAGAGTCAATTAAGATTTTGTCTACAAATTTAGTTAATTAAAAAATGTAATTAAAACAATTAAATTTTGAATTCGCTTTAATTTTTTGTTTCTAAATTACAATCTTTTATTACTGAATAATAATTTGCTGTGTAGACATATTCTTAAAAAACACGTGTATTTTTCATATTCTACTTAAAATTAAAACTGTTTTCTTATCCTTCCCATATTTCTTTTCATTAAAACAATAAACCACTTAATTAAAAACAGTCATGTTGAAATAATAATTTTCGTGCATAAAGTGCTCTCTGCCACCTACAAGGCTTGTTAAAATAAATAAGGATTCTCTTGCTCGCGCAAGGATATTGTATGTATAGATGGACATTATTAAATGCAAACCACTCATGTCGTTTGATAATTAGTGTTGAAATAAAAATTACGATGAATACGAAAACTTTTATTCGTTTTCCTGTTGAAACTTTATATGCCATTTTATCCTTCTTGAATTTCAGTAAATTCAGTGCATTTATTTTGCTACATTAAAGCAAACTGTCAGACATTTATATATTGACAGATAATCAAACGCATGCACTACTTCTTATCATTCGCCACCCAGCGAACATATTTCACTGGTGCATTAGTCATTCATGTAAAGTATAAAAATTAAGTGAACGATTTTGTGATGTTTTATTTATTTGTTATTGTTGGTTTAGTGAAGGCCCTCCCGAAATGTCCTGTTCGGTAAAACAAGCCAAGTTTAACTAGATATGAAATATATCCCTTCAACCTTTATACGGAAATGAGTGTTTCTTAAATACTTGTATTCTTTCTTTTCATGCATTAAAGACACACTCTCATATTAAGTATTTCCCATCAAATATTCGTCTGCAAGAATTTTGTACTAGATTAGAGAAAAACTGTAAAAATTTTCTTTAATCTAGGACAAAAATTCTAGTAGACTAATATTCGACTAGATATACATACACAGAAAAAAGTATTCACCAATTAATGTTTTGAATTAATAATTAAATTGATTCAATTACATTTTTAATTGTATTAATTAATTTTAGTGAAAAAATTTAATTGATATTACAAATATTTCAATTAATATTACAAAATCATTCATATTACTTTTGTGTGTTTACATATATAGACAATACGGGCGGATTGATTTTTATTACAAATACATATGAAATAAAAAAACAAATTTATTTGTCTTTTCCATTTCACTAGCTTAAGCTTGTGTCTTGTTTAAGAATTGCTGGCCAATCAAAAATTTATTTTTCTGCTGGTCAGATCTCACAAAATAAATTTAACTGGGCTCATGCATTATTATTGTTGTTTAAATAAGTACGAGCGCATCGTTTGTATGATGCAAACTGTTAATTATCCGCTTTCAGCTGAAGACAAAGATAATTTACGCATTTGCGTGTATGAGTATTTTTCTTTTTTCTCTTTTTTTTTGCACACGTATTATATTTAACTTAATTTAATTTACATTTATTTTTTTTATTTTCTTGTGCGGCGCTTCACTTTTTTTTCTTTTTCCACTTGACAGTTAATAAAATTATGGTGGCCAATTAAATGGTGAAGTGTCATGTTAGTACATCGTGTTTAATCTGAAACAAGAAAAAGAAGAAAAAAAAAACAGAAATAAAAAATAAGTTTTCACACTTTAGCTTAATTCATGTCGCTGCTGCTGACACTCGTATGTACAACTTCAACGTCATGTGTAGAGCGCATAAACATTGTACGTACGGTTTCATTAAAGCACGAAAATCATGTACAAATACTCTGTAAAAGGTTGGCAACGAATTTATATGTATGCTACAGATTAAATTGAATGAAGATTCTTAATACAAAAAAAATGGGACAGCGAAAGCAGCTGGGAGCAAAGAACGGCAATCGATATCGTACGAAATTTAAAAATATTTCAATAGAGTTTATATGAAAATATTGTTGAATTTCGATAGATATCAAATGCCATAATTTGCTTCTTGCTCTCGGCAACAATTGTTGTGGCAAAAAAAAATTTTTTTACGAAGAATAACATTATTCAATTGGTTAATATATTTCAAAAGCTCTTAAGACATCAGTTTAATATATCAATCAAATTCACAGCGAATATCATAAGGAATATTTTTATATATTGTAGCATTCCCTATGTTTCATAGGGCCGGAATCGAACGACAATGTTCGACTTGTTTCGCACTTACATTAAAAAAAAAAAATTTAATACGCAATACGTCGAATATTGTCAGCATCGTAGGATTGTCCCCTTGCCTTGCACTGTGGGCACAATCATACATTTTTAAACAAAATAATCCAGTTTCGTTCCATTTAGCTGCTTGATATTTTAAAAACATTGTTTGCACTCCCGTGTTTTTAAATTGTCGCACTGGAATAAAGTTACATTTTAATCAAAAAGGCCTTAAGTTCATTTTATACTTATGTAAATATCAATGTTGTATAAACGTAGGGAACTTTCCAAATCTTGCAACAGCAAGTAGAAAAAATTAATAGTTTTACTTAAAAAAGAATAACAATCATTTCGTAAAAAAATGCAATTCAGTTACTTTGTTGTCTTATTTCTTCCTCTTTACTTCCTATTTTCCTTCTCCTGTACATACTCCAAAAAAAATAAATCATCTTTGCTGCTGGTACTCGTATGTAGGAAGCAACAGAAGTATGTATTTTTTTAAAATTTTTTTTGTGTATTTCTGTAGTTTTATATTACTGACAAAAGAGAAACATAAAAACAATTAAATAGAACAAGTGATTTTATTATCTCGAGATACCAAAACGTAATCAGACCAACAAACGTAGTTAAACTGCTCAAGTGTGAGAGTAGCAAACAAACATCAACTTATAGCAAAATTTTGCACGTTCTGCAGGGGAAATCAAAAAAGAATGTTCCTGTATACATACATACGTACGAGTGCAAGTACGAGTATTTCCCAAAAGTATCAAACTCTTGTATAACTACGAACACAAATGCAATGAAATTCTTTAACTGCACATGCATAAATAATTAAATTAAAAAATTAAATCACATATGAATTCAGTTGATTTAATATTTTCAGGCCAGTGCGGAGAGAGCATTAACTTTTTAATTGAACTTATAAATATTTTTCTTAAGGTTGCAATATTGAAAATTCAAATTGTTGTTAAATTGACAGGATTGATTAGAACTTGCAACTCTTACAGGGACATTTAATAGCGATTCATATTAAAAATCCTCAAAAAGGATAGAAAACATACAAACCGACTTCAAAAATAAAATTATGTTATTTTGAAACGACGCACAATGGGGCCAAGGGCCCCTCTTTTACAGATCAATTCCTATATCGGCAACTACATTAGTCAGGGTCACTAAACTTGATATGGCTGACCCTTAGAACAAACTAAATGTTCCACAAACATTTTTTGGCTATAGGAGGGAGAAACCGGTATCCCTCAAACAAAGTAATTAATAAACATATTTATTATTTCTTTAAGAAATACCTTAACATAAACCAAATTTATAAAACAGGACTTAACCAACAAAACGAGCAAAAATTCAAGATTCTTAAGGTTCCATACACCAAATATGAAAATAAACGCTGTTGTTTTCGCTACGCTGTCCGTCTGGCCGTCTGTGTGTCCGTCACAGGCTGTTTTCTCGAGAAGCGTAAGAGATAGTGACTTGAAATTTTGACAGAGTATGAAGAACCTTGGCCACTACAACAAAAATTATATGACAGTTAAAAACTAAAGAGTATTTTAAAACGAGCAACGAAAAATTTTAAACTACTATGTAATATACTTTCAATTATGTATATAGAAACATGAAATTTGCAAAGCATAGCAAGTGTATTTTTATAGAGACTAAATTAAATTAAAGGCTGTTCTATCAGTTAATGTAATTTTAGCAACATGTCGTATCTTGAAACCGTAAAAGGCAAACTCTTAAAACAAACTCGAAAATAACATCACAAACCGAAAAAATCTCCAAAACGAAAAAAGCACCAAACAAAAAAATCTTCAAAATTAAAATAAATCACCAAAAGCCGAAAAATCTCAAAAATAAAATAATAGCCAAAATCAAATCGCCAAGATGAAAAAAAAACGCAAAACACCAAAAAAAAATCGCCAAACCTAAAAAAATCAATTTAACTTAAGTAAATTGCCAAAACTGGAAAAAACGCCAAAACGAAACAAGCACCAAACAATAAAACCTTCAAAATTAAGATAAATCACCAAAGCCGAAAAATCGCCTAGATGAAAAAAAACGCAAAGCACCAAAAAAAATCGCCAAAGCTAAAAAAATTGCTTAAACTTAAATAAATTGCCAAAACTGAAAAAAACGCTAACAACGCAAAAAGCTGAAAGATCGCCAACAACCGAAAAAATCTCAAAAACGAAAAAAATTTCTAAGATTATATATTATATGGGCTAAAGTTCGTATAAAATTACATATCTGGTGTCTGTACGGAACTCTTCGTGTGCGAGTCAAAGTCGCTTTACTGAGTTTATTTTTTATTAGCGCAAACTTGTGATGAATGTCCTTCCATTGAATGAATTCGGATACGAATTAACCAGAAATAGATTTTTTAACCAGCCTAAGGAAGTTAGCTAAAATTACACACTTTATTTGTTTAAATAATTATTATATAAAAATACAACCACGATCATGCGTGACTAATGAGTGGCTTATACATACGTGTGTAATGTGTGACTCATGCGTTAATAATAAAATCATATGTTATATAAGCACATAAAATAAAGAAGAATAAAATAAAAAAAAATAAAAAGAATAAAAGAAGTCGTAAAGCTCTTATTACTCCCGGACGTGAATCTATAGGACTCACGTGCGTAACTGCTGAGGAGCAACGATGCGATGTTGTACTAAAACAAACGGTTTCAATTAAACTTTGAATTAATCTGAAAACTATTGCCCTTAGATTTTCATGCGATAAAGGAAAGTATAAATTTTTTTTGCAATTGAAAATTATAAATACTCAAAAACTCAAATATATCTTTGATAAAATACGCTTCTTCCAATCACAACGAAATCGAAACATAGTTATACCTCGACATCAATGCCTAGTTTCTGAATAGCAGTTTTATGTACATGCCGCTCGTCTTTGGAACAATCTTCCACTAAATCAGCAACTTACCAGCATTTGAAATAGTTTCAAAACATTTTTATTTAAATCCTTTCCACAACTCTTTTTATTATACAAAAATTGTTCTATATTTCTTTTTTTAGTTTTTTATTAACCTTAGGGTCTTCTTGTACAGGAAATGAAAATAAATAGATAAATAATAAATACTAACGGTCTAATTCATAAAAAATATTTAAGGTTTATTACAGCTTTATTTGACAAATTTCCCATAGAAATACGTCAAATAAACGCTTAATAAACCTGCAATAGTTTTTATGAATAAGGCAGTAAATATTTTCTAAAGTTATTTTAATGCAAATCATTGTGTTTTGCAACTTAAAATAAACAAGTTCAAATCTTCTAAAAACATACGAATATTATTCGGGCATGAAGCAATGCGTTGTGACCACCTTGAACTCACTTTGTCTTTGTCTTTGGGGCAACAAATTGTTTCTGCTGTATGCTTTAAGAATACATTTTTCTCTTACAAAAATTCAAATAATCTTAAAATAAAAGCTTTAACTTTTAAGCGAACCCAAAGTTAAATAAAAATTCCGCCAAGGAAAACCGAAACGTTAAAGAAATTCCTGACATATTGACAACGAAATTTTTTGCGCTTAAAATATGTATGCAGTTTGGGAATTTAAACACTTTTCGATTTAATTTTAAGATCAAGATTATTTTGCTTCTTCTTCTTCTACTTCTTCTACATGTTGTTAACGAATGATTCTGTGTGTCTTTGGCGATTGTCAGACACAATCTTTAACACATCATGCCACAATCGCCAGCCCAGCCAGCTCAAGACACGCACACAAAGACACCGCGCACCGCCTACTTAGCAAACACTAGTAGTACGAGTGGTAGTACATGTTAACACACCGCACACACACACACACACTCGACGACACACTTCACAACAACCCTGCCACAAAACGCTTCCTTCCTTCCATACCTTGTGTGCTGCTTGTTGAAAGCAAACATAATTCTCTAACATGAAATACTTGTACAAACTATTCTCTAGGGTACACTCAATATCAGCAAGCTGTATGTGTGCATAAGTGCATGTGTGTATGTGTGTGAGTGTGTGTGTACAGCCAGGAACAGGACCTGATATACTGGAGGTACAATGAAAAAGAAAGAGGTGCAGATTTGTTTTATTTGCTGTTGTCGGTGGCTAAGTTGTGTGCGTTGTTGTGTTTTGTCAATTTATATAGATTAACATACATACATACGTAAACTTTATGTGATATTAATCCCCAAACATGCATTCTGTCAAATATATTTACATCCATACATACATGTCGATTTTGTTTGTTTGTTTGTTTGCTTTGCTCTCATACATAATAAACTTTATCTCACAGCCGAGATACAAACGAAACAATAAATTTTAATACTGCTGCAAGTACAATAACAACTATAAAAACAAAACTACCGCGATTTTTGTCACATCTTGTTGTCAAGATATTGTTTAATTTTATTGTTGTTGTTTCTAAAGCTGTCTGTTTGTTTGCTTGTTTGTCTGTTGGTGTTCCCAAAGTGTTGCAATCAAAAATCGTAATCGTGACATTTGTCGCGTTTTATTTGTCAATAAAATTGGGGTTGTCTTGTGTTTTTGCAGCTTGATGCCTGTTGCAGTGACTGTGCTTGTGTTTGCCTCTACATACGAGTACGTACATACATTCATATTAGTTTTGCACACTCACTGCCTGCTGTTTTATTAAAGTAGTTGTTGTTCTTGCTGGTGTTATTGTTTTTGGCACTACATATTGAAACATACATTTGTACAACAACATGCAACATCCATATGCATGACTTCCATTTATGGAGGAGTCTAAAGTTGTTAAATTAAATAAATAAATTCATTAAAATAGCAACAACAATTATTTCTTTGTTGTAGTAGTAACTCGTAGTACAGGGTATTGCAATAAGATGTTGTATTTTGAATAGCCCAGACAGACAGCCTTGACAGATGGTCAGTAAGAATCACTCCATTAATTAAAATGGGAATGATATATGTTCCAACAAGGCATCGAAATATATTAATATTGTTGTGTAGCGTATCATGATTTAATTCTTTTAAATCAAAATACCATATCGTGAATGCACTGATTTACGGGCATGCAATAACTAAAGGAAGTGTCATATGTCAGCCAAAAACTCAGACGGCACTTGATACTTGACCGTTGCTTTGAAACTTAAAGAATTTAAAGCCATGCATTGGCAATACACGTAAAGTGGCTGTTGTATGGAAATATAATGCATGCTATTGTGTGAGAGTGTCTTAAAGATGATGGAAACTGTGATTTTTTAAGAATGTTGCTCCTTGTGAACGTGATTTCTAAGTCGATGTTCTTTTAAACTGTGACTGTGATCACAGTTCAGTTAAACATATTTTGTTTGCAGCACTTCTGTTTTTTTGAGAAAAACTAATAAGAAGAGCAGCAGGGAAATTAAACAGTGACTGTGATCACGGTTTAACACATTTAAGCTCTTCTGCTTGAAAAGTGTGTATTTTGAAATACACATAAGAATAAGAATATCGGCAAGAACAAACAATTACACAGGTCAACAAAATGAAATTTATTGTGTAAGGTCAAATGTTTTGTAGTCAATTTGTATATACTAAGTACTGTGTATCAATTCCTTTTAAATCAGTTTTTTTAAATTGGCTCTGTATCTCGAGATTTTCCGTTATTAAGAAAAAGGAGGATGCTGCATCACATAATTTGCGTTTACTTGAGAACCAGTTCTTTGATCAAATAAATGCAATTTATGTGATGCAGCATCCTCTTTTTTCTCGAGATACAGAGCCAATTCAAAAAATAGTTTATAGGCATTGGAGCTCAGTATCATATGCACGAAAATTTACTATTAAAGTACCGACCTTAAAAATTGTGTTGACTCGTATTATCAATTAACCCTATCCAAAAATTGAGAATTATCGTATAAGACGCTGATAGACAATAAAACTGCAGACACAGATGTGAGAGCTCGACAAAAAATGAAATTATAAAAAAGTTTATATGGTAGCTTTACTTACTGTAAAGTAAGTATACAAAAACACTGACAGTAGTTGATAAATTCAGTCACAGTTGTGATTAGTGAGTTTTCAATCGCTGTGAAAAAGTAACAGGTTTCGAAATATTGCTCATCTCTATTCTCCACTATGGGGAAATAATTTATTATTTTAAAATCGTCCTATAACACTTCATTTTCCATTAACAATTGTAAATGCAGAAATAAGACATTTTTATAATCTATTTAGGTTCTTCTCATAGTAAGTATATGTATTCGTATTAGCTGACAACATATTTAAATAAATTCAATCAACGAGCTGCTGTTAAAAGAGCTCCTCGCTAAACACTATCGAAAGGCATAACTGATTCATTAAAAAGCTGCTCTCAGGCATTCAATTGCCTTTCTACAACACTAGACCTTTAAGAGGCAATCCTGCCACCAATCTAAGAATCAACTGTTTCTCCACATGGTGGTCGTAGATTACTAAAAATGGTGATCCCGCCAGGATCACTTTAAAAATAGTGAAAATTTTGCGGTCACAGTTTGCAGGAATAAATAATTTTAGGGTTTTCGTGATACATCTTCTAGACCAGCAAATTGTGAATCTGTTGCAAAATTTAAAGCTATTGGAGCACGTAATTGAAATTTTAAACCGAACTCTTTCAAAGTCGGTCAAAAATAACTGAGAATAATGCTGTTGCTGCCCATAGTGTTGCAGAAAACCAAAGTTTACTTGCTTCTGATCGATCTTTGGAACTGGATATCTTAAAAACGACGTTGCACCATGGTTTTCATAATAAATTATGCTGTAAGGCTTTTAAAGTCCAGCTAACACAAAAGAGTTCATGCATATCGACCCAATAGCCCCTTGAAATGCAGAAAACTCATCTGGAATTTGGTTGAAAAATCATCTTAAATGATCAGAGAGAGAGAAAGTCTGTTCCAACTCAAAATGTAATTGTTTCATACGGATTTTTCTCTGACGCGGCCATTTAACTTAACTTTGTCAAAAATAAAGCTTTAAGAAATGTTACAGTGTATGGACCATGATTAGTGAGTGATTTTGTATGACCGGAATTGGGATATATTGAAGTGTATAACGTTAATTTTTAGCAAGACGTTTCAACGTGCCAGAGATATAACGATATGGTCAATCTGTTAAGTGAAAACTGTCCCTAGTGTGAGATTTATCGAAGAGGAGATGACAATTGGCTACCAAGATCTTTGGTTTAACATCTTCAGATTTTATGTTTTGGAATGGCGTGAATGCTAAGGTCTCTCTTAATGGCACCCATTCGATTCAAGATATTAAAGCTAAAATTCGTGAGGTTATCTGGGATGTACAGGCTCAATTGTATGAATTGGTGATTAAAAATTTAATGAAAATAATATGGATCTGAAAAAGTAACCATGATCTTAATTTCTTTAATTAACCGCTTACCCTTCCTTCTCTTTATAATTAAAAATACATCAAATAACTCCGCTTAAAAAAGTCTAGTTTTTTACACATCCAAATGAAATCTCTTAACGGCTTACCCTTTAATTGTTTTTTTCTCTTCTCTTAAATAAGTAATATGTATTGTTTTAATATGTTTGATTTAATTTTTTTTTTTTTGGTTTTAATTCTTAATGTTTTAGTTTCTTTTTAATTGGCTTATTGTTAAAACATTTAATTTTTTTTTTCAATTGCTGTTTCATTATTATTTTTTTTAGTTGTAAGCTTTGCTGCAAATTATTGACTCATTAATTATATAAAAATAATTATGTTAAGTCGTGTTATCTTATAAAATAACATCCATATTAAGTTGCTTAGCATTGACTCCCACCATTGTTCCACTTTTTGTTTGTGTGATTAATTTTTTGGCAACCGAAAAGCAGAGGAAAAAAAATTTAAAATCTAAAGTCGTGAGAAGATTTTTTTCATATGACAAGGACTAATTTTTGTGAGTAATGGACAATGAAAAGAAAAGCAGCCGCGAGTGAGTAA
Organism: Tachina fera; assembly: GCA_905220375.1. Classification (NCBI taxonomy): domain Eukaryota; kingdom Metazoa; phylum Arthropoda; class Insecta; order Diptera; family Tachinidae; genus Tachina; species Tachina fera. Next base: position 188,801,420 of record LR999963.1, read on the forward strand.
TCGTTTAAAATAGAAAACCAATCATATATCTTAATTTGAAACTATCTTGCTGGTGGTTCAGCTTGGTCTATATGCATTGTTTCTGTAAAGAAACGTTAGTAGACTTCAACCATACATTTTGAATAGTCATATATCACTGGATATTAGATAAAGAATTTAATCAGAATCAGAGAAACTACATTTATCTAAATTGGTCTACAATATATACAGCATGTTTCATTCAGCGCTTTCTATTGGGTCAGTATTTTTTTGCATAAAAAATAACTTTATTTCTCAACGTTGGAGGACAAAGTGTATAAAGACTTTGTCCAACGTTTTTCCAAGTTGTGTTGGAGATCATCCAAATATACATTTGCTTGTGACTCCAATCTTTTCTTCAGGTTTGGCAACAGAAAATGTCACTCGATTCTGAGTCTGGTGTATAGGTCTAATAAGGGAGCAATTTGTAATACAATATATGGATATTTTTCCCCATAGAAACTGTACATTTGTGCACACTTGCATTATCCTGGTTGAAGTTGTACTCAAATGCGGCCCTCTTTTAGTCCTCACTAAGTCGACTCACGGAGTGTGATTAAAAATATTAAGGCCACAGATGTCAACATATTTACTGACAGCAAGTTAGAAAGAGTAAGCTCTAGAAACGTTTTAGATTGTAATTGTAATTGTATATTGGAAATAAACTGGCGAAAAAGTTCAGAAAGTTACAAACGGTAACTCTCATTGATGCAAGGCGTTTCCAGGCAGCGAGGATTAAGTTAGAAAATTGAGCGAAGACACCATATAATCGTAATTCTGTGGATAATCTAACCAAGGTTCTATGGGGTGACCCAAACGCAGACAAGAGAAGGCGGCTGTTGAAACTGAAGAATACCTAGCTAGGAAAGCTGACCGGCTGTTGAAACTAAAGAGTCCCTAGCTAGGAAAGCTGACTGGAATCTTAACGCAGCACTCTAGTTTACGAGGGCATTTGTCCAGATTTGAGTCACAAATTGCAATGAATGCAGACCATCCTTGGATAACATGGATACAATGGAACACTTCCTTTGTCATTGCCCAAATTACGTCCAGGCAAGATCCCCTAATTTTTGGGACGATACCTTACTGGACCTTACTTAACTAGAAAAGTTTGAAGGACTACTTGAATGATGCTGAGTTCCTATATAGGTGGGGCTTGTTTTTTAATTCACATGAGAGCTTACAAAAGTTCCACACGAGCTTATTTATGTAAATGTCCTCGGAGATGAGCGCAATGTCTCCTTTTTTTTCAACCTAACCTAATTTAAGTCAACTCAATCAGTTGGCATTATATTCGTCATTGAAATTGTTTGTTTTGTAGATTAATTTTACCGCAAAAATCCCAAAACAAACAACCTTGGCTTTCTTGGCAAGTTTTTTTAGCCTCCAGCGAAGTTTTCACCCGATTGATTTTGTAGTTACCTGTGAGTGAATTCAGCACACATCTTGTGGAAAGCTTTCTCATACCCAAGTGATTATTTAAAATTGAAAAAACTGAGCCGTGTGAGATCTCGACCGCATTTTGCTCAACTCTGATCAATCTCTGATCGGCCAATGTCTTGAATTTTTCAATTGCTTCGGGTGAAGTCGTCCCAATGTTCAGTTTGTACGGCCACATTGGAGTTCAGTAAAAAAAAATTTTACCATTGAAATTGAAGAGTGCCCATTGCATTTATTAGTTTTATAGCCTGCTCATCTAAATGCGTGCAATAGATTCGATTAAATATTTCAGTTGTTTTTGTTTTTCTTTCTAATATAAATTTTCGATCGAATCTATCGATCACATTTAGATGAACAAGGCCTTGGTTTGAGTGATTGTTTTTTCCACAAAAAATAATTCTTAATTAATGCCCCTATTGTCTTTCTCAATTCAACTCACTTTAGTTGTCTGAGAGCCAATACAACTTATACATTGGCCTTGCTATTCATAACTTATATAATGCTTGAGTTTGTAATTGTCTGGTTTCATAACACTTTCAAGTAAATATCCCTTGTGATTCTCAATACTACAATATAATTGAGTTAACCCTCAGATAACCGAATTGAATTCAGTTAAAAACGGCGATTGAGGCGCAACTTGTTTCCATTTTCTTCTCAAATCACGCTAAAGTCTGCTATCAAAGGCTGTCAAAAACACAAAATAAATGATGCTAGTTCTTCAAATTTAGACAGGAGTCAACAACATCCTCAACAACATCTCCTCTATAAACTGTAAAGGCTGGAAAGTCTTTATCTTTATTATCAATCCAGTCAACAAAACGTCATCTCTACTTCAAAATTTTTTTTTTGTAGTTGTTATTGAGTTATTTTACTCTACCTGTGCTTGTCTTTTTCAAAATCTAATTATGTCTCCAAAAGTTTTCAACAACATCCATTAAAACGAGTTAACAATTTATGTACGACAACAGTAAAATGGCGTTAATTGGCTGTTAGAATTGGAGCTGCCTGTTTTACCAAAATAAATGTACAAATAATTTGTACCTAAATTGCTGATTTAAAATTAAAAATAAAAATCTAAAAAAACTATTCAAGTGTTTGTCATTGCAACTGCAAATAAAAAAAACACATTGCCCAAGAAATATCACAAGTTTCTGCCAACAAATCTGCGGCTCTATTTCATCAGTTCGGTTCGTTTTTGAGATTTTTCTTTAAAACTATTGAAATGAAACCGAAATATTTGCAGCCATGTTTATTATTTAGGACAACAAACATGTAGTTAATGGACATCGTGTATGTTTAGGTATGTGTGTTGTTGTTGTAGTTGTTGTTCTTGCTAGTGTTGGGTTTATTATTTTAATCACATTTTCTGATTATCATTTTAATATGTCGGCTCTAAGGTATTTGTGGACCAACTACAAATATGTTGCTGCAGTTGTTAAAATATATTTGTTTTTTTTTTGCTGTTGTGGTTTTAGCACTGCGCGTGCGCTTTAATGAACTCGATGACTTTGTTGTGACCAGAGTTGATCTTGGTTGTCAAATGATTTTGTTTTATGTGTTCGAATGCCAGAAATGTAAAACCTTTTTTTATAATATTATTATTGCAATTTAACTTAAAGTTACTGCTCTAAATATGCAGACATGCATAAGTACACATGTTCGTAAGTATGCATATTGCTTGTACTTACACATTTGCTTAAAAAGAAAAAGTATGTATTCATGTGTGTGTTGCAGACACATTGAAACCAATAAATTGACGTACAACGAAAAGGAGCTAAAATCGATAGTGCAAACAACTCAATAGTTTATTGTTTAATCAGACATATACAATGTTTTTTTTACTGAAATAATCGTAAGTGAAATTTTTGTATTCGGCAGTGTAGAAATATAAATACCCTCGTCGAAACATTGTGAAAATTAATCATTGTGTAGAAGATTATGCACACGAAATCCGTAAAATCTATCTAATCCATGTTTGTTGATCTCATCGAAAAATTAAATATCAGAAAATTATAATAATTTCCGCTTAAGGCCATGACTCTCACGAAAAAATACAACCTTGATGTGATGAATTGTGATTAGCTTAGGTTAGGTTAGGGTGGCAGCCATATTCCACAATAAAATCGATGGCAGTGACTTCAAATGCTCTCTAATTTTTGTTTTATTTTCTTTTGTGCTTATATTTCTTTGTAGTTTTGCTTACAAAATATATGAAATTTATCCAAGGTATGGTAACATTTTTGTGAGAATGAGTATTTATATGTGAGAGCATAAGAAAAAACGCTCTCAAAATAAAATAGATTCTATATCACGAGTGGTTTCTGTGGATGCTTTTTTTTGTCAATTTGTATGGAAAATGTGTTTAAGCCGGTAGTCTGTTTAATCATTTAATATAAAGTTACTAATACGTTCCAGTTTGACACTGGCAATGCCAGAAAGTTTCTGTTAATGAAAAGGTCCCATTGTGGTCATTCTCTTTCTTGCAAGTGCAGCACAGTGCATTGAAAATTTTCTACACGTTCCTCTTGATTTATATCCTGGCAGCTAAACTTGTCTACTTATGAGACAATGGCCGTTTAGCATGGACACTAGAATCAAGACTTGTTTCTAATTTTTTTAAATTAAAAAGGCTGTATTTTTCTTATTTGTATGAGTCCATAACTGCCTTGTGATCACACAATTATTTTCTTTGACCCACCATTTATTTGTTTCATCTTCTGTATTAAGTCTTAGTCTGAGTTTGTCAAAGAGTAGAGGTAAACCCGCACATTCCAATTCCAGTAGAACCTGTAAGGTTGTCTCAGATTTGGCAAGCTCATCAGCCATATAATTTATCTGAAAGCCTCTATGCCCAGGATTTCAGGTAATCCTTATATTAAACTACTCTGTCATCTCGTTTAGAGATCATTGGCAGTAGAGGGCTGTTGTTTTTCTTAGAAGAGGGAACTCAAGGGCCATAATGGCTGTTCCACTATCAGTTTAAATGTTAATTAAAGTCGGTGAAGTGACATTCACTTTCAATCAATCAATTCATATATGATTATTTTTATAAACGCCATCATACCAGGGCTATATTTTCTCAAAAGTTCCACGAGTTTTTAGGAAAGTGAATTACAGTCTTTACAAGTGTTGTTACATTAAAGCAAAATTTAGTGGTTATGAGATTGCGGCCAAAATTTTGTAAATTTTTTATACAAAACAAAATGTACTTCGTCAGTAGCTTAAGTCGAAATCAACTAAAAATATAGTAGAACTTACTGATGCAACAATAGTTTTTTAAAATTGTACTAAAATAAGACTGTGTACTCAAAAAGTTTTGCGAATAAGCTACATTGCAATTAAGAAAATTTTTCATTTCACGATTTGTGTTTTGGAAAAGAAATCATGATAAATTGCAAAAAAAAATTGATGTAAACGATACAGATTTTACTAAAGATTTCAATTGAAATTTACTAGGTTTAATGCAGTTGTAAGTTTCCTATAAACAATAAAATTTAAAGATTTTAAAATTTTTTGAGATAAGAATATTTTGTGGACTTTTTAAACTGAACGAGGAGATTCACTCACACCTCTTATTTGAGTTGACTTATGGAACAGACCGAATAAAGGGGATTCACACAGAAAGATATCGAGATATATTGGCGCTGTTACACCAGCAGCAAGTATTATTTTATATCTTGTTCAGGCTTCATATTAACTCTCATATAATAAAATAGTTTTGTTAGTCATGCATGATTTTAGTTTGAGTTAGATTCGCTTTAAGAAGACTTTAATTGTAGAAAAAAAAATTCCAACAAATATTTTTACTTTCTTCCGATAAGTTAACACTATTTTTTCCCAGTACACTGGAAGCGAATTGTTGAAAACTCTTTTAATTTTTCATTAACAAATAGTTCAAAATTATTTTGCTTGTTACAAGCCAAAGGAAAAATCTATAATACAGTCCACTTAACAAACGACTTTACATATTTTTCTAACTTTTTGCAAAAACAAAATCCCCGTGGGCAGCAGCTCTTTGAAACGCTACTGTGTGTTGTTGCTGCTTTTATTGTTTTCAACTTCAGCTATTGTCAATAAATATTAACAATAAAATAACAATAATCATCTTTAAAAAATCAATTAAAAAGCCATATTTTTATGTATAAATATAAACCAAACAGCAACAACAACAACAACAACACTATTGTTCATGGTTTCATAAACCCACAATGAAAACAAATAAATTAAAAAAAAAGAAAAAGACATCAACAACACTTGCCATCTGAACCCCAATATTTTTTGATACATTGGAGGTTTTATTTTGTTGTTGTTGCTCATTTATTCGGTTATACGGTCATTGCGATACCATCTCGCACCAACGTAATCATATTTTTTATTTTGATTTTAGTTGTTATTTTTCATAACATTGTGTGTCATGGCGATAGATGGAAAATATTTCTCGTTTAAATGCCGCCGCCACAGGCACCACACTTTTGCTGGATGTTTTTTTTTTTTGTTTAAATGTTGCACGGGTTCTTTTTTCTTATTGACATTATTTTTAATATACGAGTATATTGCTGATGTTGTTGTTGTTGTCGTTATTGCTGCTGCTGCTGTTAGTGCATCAACCGCCATGCAATCAATATTTTTCTTTTTCGATTTTCTATCCCGATCATATTTGGTTTATTGGCTGCTGACTTGGATGACTGTTGACTGGTTGGCTGGCTGGATGTATTGGCGGCGTCAGTTAACCGAAAATCGTGCTGACCGTGTTGAGTAACAATTGATGTTGTTGTTTCTTTTGTTTTTTTTGCCTGTTGCAGTCAACCCCAGACAAAATGTTTAAGCGCCATCTATGAATAAATCACGTTCACCCGAATTTTGAGAAGAGATAAAAAAACGAATTTTGTTGCTGCGTTCATACATGTGTTTGTATATTTTCCGTTCGCAATGAAAACACACTCGCTGCACAGATGAAAAGATCAATTCATAAAGATATGATATTTTTGCAGTTAATTTAACTATAAAAGGATAAACATTTTTCTGGTCTGCGTGTTCCACTATGTGTGAGTGTGTTGTTAGTTTTTTTTTTCCTTTTTGGTGGCCAACTTTAAGCGATCGTAACAATGTTGTTCTCCATTGAATAATTATTATTGTTTTATTTTGTTGTAGTTGTCGTTTTAATAACCATATTTGTAATGCTTGACACAATAGTGAGTCAAACGCGCATCATGGCACGTTTTGCCACACGCCGCTGTAGTTTTTTTTTATTCTCTTGCTTCTAACAATTACTAATGCATTGTTGAGTTGTGTGCAATATGTTTTTTTGTGGGAATTTTTGCATAAAATTAACCCTTGACTGTCTGTAATGACACGTTCTATTGGTGACAAACAGCTCAAGTATTGGCCTTCGTGACTGCTGTATGTGTGTGGTCAAAAACGTATTTTATGACATTATTAAAGAAAATATCATAAAATAAGGTGTATACGAGAATTTATGAAAGACTGTGGGAATTGTTTAACGAAAGGTGCTCAGGAATATTGTGTATGTGTGTGTATTGTAGACCTTATTTTGTAAAATGCAAAGCTAAAGTCAATATGACACTTCATTTTTCATTCATTTATCAAGTTTTAGAGAAAAGTGCAAACATATTGTAATAGGAAAATTTAACAGGTGCAAAGGTTTCAGCTATACTAAAGTTACCAATAAAAAATTAAGTTCTATCAAAAAAATAATGTAAAATTTTTTAACTTAAAATTGATATTTCAAGCATGAAAATTAAAAGTTTTCGTTATTAGCGGTTTATGGTCTAACATAGTGATTTTTAGTCTGATTTGTCTTAATACTAGCGCTTTCTAATTACAAAAATTTGACAACATTTAAACATTTTGTTTTAGTTTTATATAGTTTGTTCTTTCTAACATTTATTGTTTCTCTCTATCAATTCAATATCAAATCAATGAAGAAAAAATGAAGAGTCATAGAGGCTTAAAAGTACATAAAAATATACATATATAAAATTTATACTGTTAGCGATGCTTTTTATACCACCGTGTTCAAATAAAAATTTTTCGAGGGTAAGTGTGGGGGTTGTTTTTCTAATCGGCTGCATTTGGTCTCGCAATTTGATGAATAAATAGTTTCTGGGTCACATTTAAAGGCAAGAGCTTGGTTGTCAAATTAAGACAAACAATAGCATGAACATGCAAGAGAGCGCGTGCATACTTAGGTATAACCCTACTGCCCTACACCAGTTATGATTTAATGAAAGAGTTTTAAGTGGCCAAAAATATCTATTGTATTCTTTACCAGAGGATATACTATGCTTTCGAATTTGTATGCTGTTAACATTACAATTCGAAAGCATTTGCTTTCGTTTCGACTTACAGAGTAGACTTCCAGATGCTAGAGCATCTGATCTAGACATGCTCGCCTGAGGAATCTTAAGGTTGCCATTGGTTTTATTATTGCCAGTACCTAATCTTCCAAACTGACTGACTTCAACTGACTGCTATAAACTGTTTGTCAAAAATAAAGTAAATCTCTTGCGCAATTGTGGCAGAGAGGAAACAATATATAGAACTAATATTTTTCAACATGGAATTGATATTGACATTCTTCTGGCAAAAACATTATAATATTTTTAGTTTCACAAAATGGGTAAGTTATAACTTTGAAACGGCAAAAGCCAATTCAATATTTTTTGTTCTTCAAATGACTCAGAATTTATTCACTTTTTAAATTAAATAATTTGGTTTTTTAATGTCAATAGAAGTTACAAGCCATTATTTTTAAAATTTATACTAAATTTACAAAAAATGTCATAAAGAGTACCCAAAATGAGCAAAAACAAAACAGCCGAAATTTATAATATCCGCACAGAGAAGTAAAATTTGTATAGTTTTCTTTAAAAAAGTTGACTTAGAACAAAAAAAAATCGATTTTAGTGAACTCTACTAAGCCATTTACACCTGCACAAAATCTAGGTGATTCTAATTAAAATCTTTATAAAAATCTATATCGTTTACACTAAGTTTTTTTTTTGACATTTATGAAGATTTTTTATCCAAAACAAAATGCATTAGCTAAAAGTTTCCCCAATTTACAACCAAACAAGTGCGATGTAGCCAATTCACACACCTTTTTCAACAGGCCGTAGCTAATTCAATTATCTTTTATATACATATTTTGTACAGGGTGTTAAAGATAAAATAAAAATATTACATTTTTATTAGATTTTCTAGAAATCTATTCACAAACTAGATTTTGTTTTGTATAGGAAAGCTAGTAAAAAGCATCTAGATTTCCCACAAAATCTCGTAAGTACTGGATTTCAAGATAATGTAAATGCCCTATAAACGTTTACTGAAAAAACTGAAAAAAATCATAAAAATACTTTACCATATAAGTGTTAGAAAAATGCTGGGGTACCTATAAAAATCGAAAATTTCTTTTTTTAGAGACACACTATTGAACATTTATTTTGTCACTGTGCAGCTGTTGCTGATAAAGGGACACTTTTTATAGGCCTTCCAATTCTGCAGGTCCTTGCAAAAATATCGGAATACTATATAAGAAAAATAAATTTATTCACTGCAAGCTCAGATTGGATTGATTGCCGAGCTAATGGGATGATGATAGGAAATTTTTTTATATGACCTGTACTCTCACCCAGGCAGCACAAACGAGATCTATCAGAGCCAAAATGGAATAAGCAGCCTGTAGAGAAATGCACCGAAAGAATTTTGTTTCACAAATTAAACGAAACAATTTGATTAGATTTTTTTTCACAAATCTAATGAAAATTTCACGAATATTGTGAAAGAATTTCATTGGAATTGCTTCCTTGCTTTTCTAGTTTCGTAACAATATCTCATTGGATTTATGACAACAATATTTTTAATTATTAAGAAACATCTTTATATTTAAGAAACATTTACAGTTGTTGCTTGAAATAAATGTATTCGTTGTCCCAGTGAAAATTTCATTGCAGTCATGAAAGTCTGACAAATTTAATGTATTTAAACAGTTGTCAACCAAAACTTTGCATCAAAGGTAGTTCTGTATGATTGTTCTTATATTCTTTGTATGCTTATTTACACATACATTTACACATACAGTTTCAATTAAGCTATTTCGTTGTTATAATAAAGTTATCTCGTTGTTTTTGTGAAGTTATTTCATTGTTTTATTGAAATTATTTCGTGGTTTTAATGAAATTATTTCGTCGTTTTAATGAAATTATTTCGTTGTTTCAATGAAGTCCTTTCATTACATTGATAACACTGTTTAATACATTTATTTATTTTGATTAAATAATTTTATAGAAACTGGCTTCATTAATTCAACAACGCGTGACATTGCTTGAATTTTAATGAAATTCGAAATTTATAGAACTTGTGAAAAAAATTTTTCAATGGTCAATGGTTTTTATTTTGAATCTTAATAAATCTCAAAACACAAACTAAGTGTGAACGATGTAGATTTTGGTAAATATTTCTATTAAAATTCACTAGATTTCGTGGTGGTGTAGACGTTTTATAATAAACAATTTAAACATTAACTAAATAAGTTACTTAATAACATTTGTAAAAAGTGCTCCGTGAACCGTTTTTTAATTCAACTGTGTGCAAGACAGAGAAGGAAACACTCTTTATTTACACGACACTTTTTTTACACAATTTATCTTTTACACGATTGGCTTGGTTTCGTGTAAATTGAAAGTTTTATGAAAAACCTCGGCTTACACGATTTTTTTATGTGTTTTATTGAATATTTTTGTCTTTAATAGGTGTGTTTTTAAGTGTTTTGAGTAAACGATTCTGATGTTTTTAATTTTGTTTTTGGTTTTATGAATAAAGGTTTATTTTTTTGAGTAAACTCTTTCATTAAAAAATTTAAAATTTCGATTTAGACGACTTTCTCAGGAACTTATCTATCGTGCAAATCCAGGGATAGGTGTGCGTGCATATTATTATAGCATCCTTGTACTTTGTATTCTCCTGTTGCCAGCTCTGGCTAAATACATTTTGTAGCAAATGTTGTCAATAAAAACTTATATTTAAAAGCAAAGTATTAGTGTAGGTGTCTTAAATAAAATGCGCAAATAAGAATTAAATTGATAGATTAATTTTTTTTTGTGAATAACAAAATGATTTTGCACGTATTTATTGTCTTAATGCGTTCATATCAGATTCACCTCCATGACTCTCAAATGAATGATGGTGCGTGCAACTGGGAAATGTAATTAAATAAAATCCATTTAAGTCTCTGTCTTTTTCTCACTTGAGATTTATTTGCAACTGTGAATACAAATTCCATTTTCAGTTTTAGATTTGAATGTCGTATTTTTGTTTAGAAACTAAATTTTGTGTCTATGTCTGTCCGTCTGACTTTTCCTTCTCTTGTGGTATAATAATATTAACAAGTATTTTGCCGCCTCATCATTATCGACGCGTGACATTTGCTTGCAACCTGAGTTGATGACAATAATAGTCACTCGCATAATAGCAGACTTGGTATTATAACGTACATACATACATACATATCGATGGTCTCAAGTAGAAAGGCCCTAACTCTTATTTTTTTCGAAATTAAGTTTTTCCGCGATTCCAATACATTTCACTCAAATACAACTAATTTATTACAATAGGTAAAATATAACGATTTTACAAGCAGTTTTACAAAGCAGTTGCACAAGCAACTCTCCTCTAAAGTTAAACTTATTTGAGTTAGGGCCTTTCTACCTGAGACCATCGATATGTACATGTTAATGTTGCTGAGGTTGTTGCTGCCTCCCCCCTGCTTAGTCATGTGTATTAACTCATTTATATCAATTATTACATGTGTAGCAACGTACACTAAACATGACTGAAATCTTTTTGTCTTTGTGCCTTCACGAAAATTATATAAAATTAGAGTTTTTTATATTTTCATTTTAAATTTTCTTTTATGTTTAATTTTTTTGTTAATAAGCTGCTGTTTATGTGTGATTCTTTGGCGCTGCCATTTTTGGTTATTTTTTGTGATAATTTTTTTTAAATAAATACATATATTTCTTGTTGGTAACTTGTCTGCTTTTATAAAAGTTTTTTTTTCGTTGTTGCTGTTCATGTTCATTGATGCTGTTGTTGTTGTTGTTGCTGTTGCTGTTTGTTGGCTTGATATGTTTTAAGCCAAATAAACTACAAAATGTTAGAAGTAATTGGCGCCAATTGTAAACACATTAAGGCCAGCCAACATTGATGAAGATAAGCCCCAATAAGGAATTGACGATTTCTTGCTTAATTTCCTAAAGCTCAGGCACAGATTATGTTGTTATACATTCATTTACTGCCATGAAATGGAACTGAAAATGAATGGCAGGACTTTAATCACAACTTCAGCTACCATCACTCCTTAATGCCTGTTATAAAAGGTTGGAAAATACAAAAAAAAAACATTAAGCAGCATTTCTACTTAACAAGCAAAAAAGTGTTAAACGCAAATTCAGTTCATTAAGTCTTTGTGCAGCATTTGAGAGAGTTGTTAATTAATTAATCAAAGTATTAGTTAGACACTATGAATACTATCTTCAGAGTATTAATAGTAAATACATTTATATATACACACGATATACATTCACTGCAATACCGAAAGGAAATGAAGGAATGAATGACAAATGAATACAAAGTAAATAATAAAGCGATGAAGCATGAGATATTAATGAACACTAATAAAGAAAAGGAGCAGGAGGAGGCTTCTTAACTTTTTCTTAAACGTTAAGCTGATTAGGAAAGAATGAATAGGGGATATTTCAATTACAAGCGACAAAAATATTTACCTGATTGGTTGCGACCATTTAGTAAGGATTCTAATGTTTTTGAATGAAACTATTCACGGAGATTTCATATCGGGTGCTCTCAACTGCTTGTCAGCAATTTATTATACACTTTACCAAAAAATGGTAAAGGGGTATATATTAGAGTTCGGCATAGTTGTTCCTTTTGCGAATTGTTCCCTTTTGTTGCCAAAGAACTAGTTCATTCTTTTCGTTCAGTTGTTCTTTTAGGTCAGTTGTTCAGTGAACAACAGAACAGAGAACATTGAATCCTCTTCAATGTTTTATTCGTGTGTTAATATTGTAAAGTAGTTTCATTTCATTCTTAGTGACCTTATTTAATTAAAAAATTTTGATTAAAAATGCTTAAAATGAAAATGCTTTAATACTGATTTATATTCAACACAACAAATTTTTTCTTTTAATTGAGTAAAAATTTTCCTTGATTAGACAAGGGGTTTGTACTCTTATTTGTTGTATGCTTTTAGTAAGTAAAAGGTAAAAATTAATATTTTTGAAATTTCTAATATGAAATCCGCAATCAATTTAAAACAAATTGTAATAACTTTTTTAATTCTAACAATTTTTTTCACAATCTGTGTTTTAGTTCAATACTACAAACTATTTCTATTAACTTTGTAAAACACACTTGTATATTTCACTAAGTATACATTTTCTTTTGTGTATTTTTTTTTTTGATTATTGTTCCAAAAATTTAATAGGCACACTACATTTGTGTATTTTTAACAGTATGCAAACGAGAAACTATAATATTTTACTTGAAATCTTTTGCATGTGTTTTGGTCAGGAACAGAGAATAAGATAAACAAAACAAAATAAAGACCAAAAATTAACGAACGAACAAAAAACGAACAAGACCAAAATATCAAGAAATAACAAGAGAACAAGAAAGACTAAAAGAACAACAAAGACCAAAAGACCAAAATGGAACAACTAGTCTGAACTAGTTCACATCGTTCACTTATGGGAATAGTTCAATTTAACTAGTTCGTTCTTTTTGAGCAGAACCCTAGTATATATTGGTTTGAAATTCCGTTATTATATATATTCTGGATCCTTATGCATACGGAAGACGAACAAGCGATGTCCTTCTCTCCGTCTGTCTGTACGTGAAATCGGTTTTCCGAAGAAAACTAAGAGATTTAGTTCTTGGATTGGTGTGTCAGAAATAGTATGAAAAAGATTGATATTGAAAATCAGCAAAATCGGGCAAACGCTTTCAGAGCTGGAAAACTCAAACCTTATTTTGCCACATAAAAGTAACTATCGAAAACTAATTTTTATTTATTTTTATTACATAAAGTTTTTTTAAACTTCAGTACGAATAAAATTGGTATTTCAAATTAGAAAAAAATAAAAAAGTTTCCAGGGTTGGAAAACTTTAACTTCTTTTGTTATACAAAAGTAACTTACTAAAACAAATTTTTCTTTTTCTTTAAACATTAAACATATCTTATATTCGTAAAAGAAAGAGATTGGTGTAAGAAATCAGAAAAATCAAAAAACATGATTGCAGGGTTGGGAAACTAACAAGTTTCCTAATATATATAAGTAACTAGGTGTAATTTTTATCTATTTCTTTATAAATTATGTATATATTTTACGTTTTGGAAAGAAAAGTTTGATGTAGTAAATTATAAAAATAAATAGCACTGCTCCAGAGCTGGAAACTTTTAATTTTTTTCTGGATATTGAAGTAACTAAATAAAACTAGTTTTTTTAATTTTCTCTTTCCTTTCTATGTTCACTTAACAAGCTTTATATTTTTTTTAAGAACTAGTAGATTGGTATAAGGAATCAGAAAATTCTAAAAGGATGATTCCAAGGTTGGAAAATTTAATTTTTTTTTTCAAATAAAAGTAACTAGTTCTAATTATTTTTTTCTTTTTGTTAACAAATTATTTAAACTTTATGTTTTATGTTTTATGTTTTGCATAAAAATTATAAAAACAAAAAACGTAGCACCAGACCTGGAAAACTTAAACTTTTTCTGGTATATAAAACTAATTTAAAAAAAAAACTAATTATTTCTTTGGTAATTTAAATATATTGCACATATTAGAAAGAAAGAATTTATTATTTAAAAATTAAAAAAATCTAAATTATGGTTCCAGGGTTGGAAATTGAAAAAAAAATTTAAGGGAAAAAATCTAATCAAAAACAATTTTAATTCAATTCAATTAAACATATTTCATGTTTAAGGAAGATCTTCACTCTAAAGTTTTTATATCTGTTCAATTTTTATTTAAGTATAAACGAAAGTATAAGTAAGTATATACTTGGTATGGAGGTACAATACTAAAACTATTTTATAGGGTTATTAAAAAAAGTATTATCGAAAAATATCGAGAGGTCATTTATTAAAAATTGCAAAAAATTACAAATTATTTCACAAAACAAATGTGTATGTGTGTATCCTTATACTACATTTACGCACTTTGGTAAAGGGTATATAAAATTCGGCCTAGCCAAATATAGCACTCTTACTTGTTTTTATTTTCCGAAGTCCATGATATGGAAAATAATTTAAAATATTTTTAAAACTTTTCCATAAAATATTCTTAAAGATAATATTATAAATTTAGTGGATTTATTTCAGCTGAATTGTAATAATCCTAATTGCCTGTATCTCACTCTGATAAATGCCGAAATTAACAAAAAAAAGCCTGCTTGACTTACAATTAACCGGTCATCCACCCAGAAACAAGGCCACAATTTTCCTTTAATGCTTGTATTTATGCGTTTCCTGTTTCGAATGGGTGTGTGCTTGAGTGTGTGTATGTGTGTTCAAGTATTGTCTAACGAATTTGTTAAAGTGAAAAGTAAACAAGGCTTAATTATGATTAGAGGCCTGCTGATAAATAATATTTTTTTTTGTATACGACTATATTGTATTTTTGGCACAAAGTTCCTGTTGCCGATTTTGTTATTCTGTAGCAGTAGCCGCACAATTTTACACATTTCAACATGTTGTTATTAATTTTTGTTTGTGTTTTACGGACTGACTTGAGCCAAATGCTTGATTTGTTGGTTCGTTTATTGATTTCCAAGTGTATTGCTGTTGATTATTTTATTATTTATGTTTTTTTTAGTGGGGCTTGTCCGAACGATGTTTTTAACTGGGAACCTGAGGCGTCAATCTAGTTAGTTGGCGGCAAAACGAGGCTTTTAATAAAGTTTAATTTGCAACGCGTGCGCAAGGTTGTTTAAAGGCGACATTAGAAAATTATAACGCTGCCGATTCTTAGTTGTTGTTGTTGTTGTTGTTGTTGTTGTTACTGACCACTGTTGGCGCTATAAAATATTAAAAGTACATGGCTGAAAGTTTGTTTGCTCTTTGTTTTTTGCTTTCAAGGTATTTTTTTAAATTGTTCGAACTTAATTTGTATTTTTTCTTTGTTGCTGTTGCTTTTAAATAATTTGCGCTTATAAAAAGTGTTGTTTACTTGTCTGTTGCTTGCTACTCAAAGTTGTGAAATGGACATGATTTTTAGATAAATCTGTGCTGTGGTTATTTGTTTTTCACTATTAATAAATTATTATTAAATTCGTATCTTATTAGAAAAAAATATATACAAAATAATGGCCGCTGCTCTCGTTGAAATTATAAGTATAAACAAAGTGATTATTATTTTTAATTTTATGAATAAAATTAACAAAAAAAAAAAGAATCAAATTATTGCTTGCGCTGTGCAGAAAAGTAAAGACGAGTATTCGTAGCGAAAATAAAAATATTTAAATTTGTATTCTACTTAATAGTTACATAAACGCACCCTTTTGATGTGCAGCTGTGATGCACGGCTTCACGGATACACGACCACTTTTTCGCTATCGCCAGATATCCTGAATAGGCATTACAAGTAACAAAATTTTTCCATAAAAAAATAAAGCTAATTTAACTTAAAAGAATTGGTACTACAATAGGTGTGTTCATTAACTAAAAACTGTTACGAATTTGTAACAATTGTTACTAGAAAGAGTTCATTAACTCAAAAAGTTTGCAAGGAGAGAGCGTCAAAAGAGAGGACAAAATTGAGAGACAAAAAAAAATATTACAACTTATTGCTAGTAGAATTTTTACTTGCAAGAATTGTCGAACCACCTGTTGTGTGTTTTGTTGTCAAATTAATTATTTAAAACAAATCTGAAAGATTAAAACTGTATAAAGAAAACATGTTTTCTTAACTTATTGTTTTTCTTTAATTAAGCCACCTAAATTAAATTTGAGTGGCAAAGAATTTTGTTTGTTTCTCATATATGATCAGAGATGGAAAGTGTTTCTTTAAATTTGTTAATGAATGAAATTAAAAAATTATGTAAAATGCATGAAACTGTGTAAAGAAATTCATATTACATGTCAATTTCTCAAAAAATCTGCAATTTAAAATATTATCAAACAAAATATAGCAAAACAAGTACAATTGTATCATGATTTCCATCCATGGTTCTGATACGAATAAAATTTTCTTGCAATTTTTTTTACAAGTAAAGCGTTCATTTACTTTTTCATATTTGGGAAAGTAATTATGTAACATTCTGCTGTACTCTCTGGTTGCTAGTTTCTGCTGGGAAAGTAAATGAACAAACCTAATATAACATTTATTTGTTTAATTTTTTATTCATCATAATGTTTTACTTATTTATTTATTATAAAGTATCTGTATCATAAAAGTCATGCAATTGACACTTTTGACGTTCTGCTTTTTTTGTTTGTTTAAATTTTATAACACAACATTTCTTTTATCTATATTTTTTCAGGTGTTTATTTATTTATCTCCAACCCTGGCGGAAGATTTATTATTAAATGCATTAAAAAGTCATTATATTATTGGTAAAAAACGGGCAGCTGTATGTAGCCAACCAGCAGCAGCAGCATTTGTGGCAGGAGGGTAAGTTTATTTTTAATTTGTTTGCAATTTTTTCCCCATTTTGTTTCATTTTATCGAAGCAAAGTTTAAACAAACTAAATCTCAAATTATGTTTGTTGTATTTATTTGTTTTTTTATTTCGTTTTTTGTTTCATTCATTTTAAATTAGATAATAAGTATAATTTGTTTTTGTTTGTGTTCATAAATATTGGCAGCATTTATCTTATTTTTTTTGTTGGATATAAATTAAAAAAAGCTAAACTTAAATTTCAAAAGGGGAGTTTTATTATTTGTAAACAAGGTCATTCATTATTTATTTAGAATTGTATTTCTTTTCTTTCTGTGGAATGAATGTTGTTGTGGCTTCTTAAAGCATAAATGAAAACTCGCCACTGGATATAAACTTCTGGTGAGTTTTATACTGTTAGAAGTATTTTTTTAATATTTCTGTTTGTATGTATTTATGCTTGTATTTACAATATGCTTGCGCTAACGCCAATCATTGCTGTATTGATTGGCTTTGACATTCATGTCAATAAAACTGCTGTATTGGTCGTCTGTTAAATTATTTTTGAATGGCATATTGACAGTTTTTAGTAAAACTTAAAAAACTAAAAACCGAAGAATGAAAATAAAAACTTTTATTATTATTTTTTAATATTTTGGTGGTCCACCTGATGCAGCCAACAGCAGCCAACATCAGCCGGCTGAAGAGTCACTCATTCAATCACAGTAAGACAAATGATAGAAAATAATTTGTTAAATATTTTCAATTCTCTTTTATGAGCAGGAGATCAGATGGATCAACGGGATAAAAGACAAAATATATGCTTAGTTTTTAATTTTTAGTTTTTTTGCAAAGTCGCACATGTTTTAACTTTAAGTATTAAATACATTGAACACAGCAAGCTGCAGACTTCAAAATATTTACATACATACATATATGAGAGTGATTATTTTGACTGCAATACGGCATCACGGCGACCGGTTGTTGTCCATGTATACTCATTTCTATTTTTGTTGACGATATTGAGCAGTATAATACAAAATATTGAATGAATGATATCTTGCAATATTATTTAACAGAAAGAATACTCCGAATTTGATAAGAGGAACAAATTGATAAATGTCCATCTTTTGTTTTCGTTTCCCTGTCCGTCTGTCCATCACAGGCCGTTTTCTCGAGAGCGCTACGAGCTAAAGACATATAGCAATCGCAAGGTATGTTAAACTTTGACAAAAAGTATGTTACAGTTAGAAATTAAAGGGTGTTCCAAAACGAGTAACGAAAAATTTTAAAGTCGTATGTAATATACATACATACATACATTTAATTATTTACAGTCACTTGAGATTAGCTGTCAGTGTCTTTTTATGCAGACTATAACAATTAACACTAAAATTAAAATAAAATCAAAATTAAAGGTTGTTCTATCAGTTTTTAATTATGTAAACTTGCTAAATATTGCAAACCGCAAAAGGCAAACTCTTGAAATTTTCAAAAACGCTAAAACTAAAAAAAAATCCCAAAATTATAAAATCGCCAAAAACCGAAAAAATCGCCAAAACGAAAAAAGTGCCAGACTAGAAAAAACTCTAAAATTAAAATAAATCGCAAAGAACTAAAAAATCGGCAAAATGAAAAATATCGCCAAACTTAAAAAAACGCCAAAGTAGAAAAACGCCAAAACTGAAAAAAATTGCCAAAACCCAAAAAACGCTAAAACGAATATTAATCGCCAAAAACGAAAAAAAACGCTGAAACTAAGAATTTTGGCGATGAAAACGATCAAACTAAAAATGCGCCAAAAAGCGAAAAAATCCCAAATACCAAAACTATATATTATGTGGGATAAAGTTCGTATATTATTAAATATCGAATGTCCATACGGAACCCTTCGCAAGCGAGTAAAAGTCACAGTTTACTGAATTTTTATATTTTTACTTGATATAAGTGCATTTTAAAAAAGTAATTTAATTTTTAAATATATATGAAATATTTAAGAAATTTATTATTCGACATATTGTCATAATTATACTTTAATTTGAAATTTATTTGCTGGCGGTTTAGCTTGGTCTATATACGTATTTCATTGGCGCTTGAACCAAATCATCAGTAGACTTCAACCACAAATTATTATTCTATGAATTCTCATATAGTTTTTGAAAGTCTGTGCATAAAGTAAGAGGTTTGTGACTGTTCAAAATTTGTGGTTGAAGTCTACTGATGATTTGGTTCAAGCGCCAATGAAATACGTATATAGACCAAGCTAAACCACCAGCAAATAAATTTCAAATTAAAGTATAATTATGACAATATGTCGAATAATAAATTTCTTAAATGTTAAATTTTAGATTTTATTTTTCATTTTGCCTTGTAATTACTTTTATTGTTATCCAATGGATTTCTAATTGTATGAAGGTGTAGAAAAATAAAATAGATTCACATCGAATATAAATTATTTGCTGGGTTTTGTATGAGTTTCAAAGCCTACTAAGCTTATTTTGTCTTTGTGATTTCCAAAAATATTATTATTCTATGAATTCTCATATAGTTTTTGAAAGTCTGTGCATAAAGTAAGAGGTTTGTGACTGTTCAAAATTTGTGGTTGAAGTCTACTGATGATTTGGTTCAAGCGCCAATGAAATACGTATATAGACCAAGCTAAACCACCAGCAAATAAATTTCAAATTAAATATATATGAAATATTTAGAAATGGCAATAGTGGAAGATGTATTTAAACTCGAAAATCAGGATTGGGATTCTGACAATCGTAATTTTTTTTCTATACATTTTGTCTCTTAAAATAACGATTGTGTGATTCTGAAACCTATTTGTAGCGACAGGACGCAGCTGATAATTTCTGTTGATTTTTTTCAATAAAATTAACAGCACAGCTGACATTAACCTACAGCGAAAATCGTTAAAAATGTTACTGAATAGCAAACCCGATAAATTTTTATTATAATTATTTTAACGATGCGCACTACAGTTGCTCA
Source organism: Tachina fera (assembly GCA_905220375.1). NCBI lineage: Eukaryota > Metazoa > Arthropoda > Insecta > Diptera > Tachinidae > Tachina > Tachina fera. The sequence continues at coordinate 188,821,567 of LR999963.1, forward strand.
TGACGCTGCTGCCATCCTCAAATTAATTAAGCATCTGGTTACGAGGCGACAAGTACAGCTAGCGACTTTTCAAGTCGTTTGTTCGATAAGCCTGCTGTGATGCATTAAATTATACTATTACAGGTTTTTAAAGCTAAAAAATATGTTAACTTTCTTAATATTAATACTTTTTTTAAAATAAATTTTTTGAATTAGGTATGACATTATTGCAGTTAGACTCTAATTACTTAATCACGTCACCAAAGTGATATTTACATGAAAACAGAAACCATACTTTTAAAATTTGTTTATGTTGTTAAAAAACTTTCTGAAAACTATGAAAGGCCAAGCAAGGACTGAATTTAATTGCTTTTCTGCGGTAAAAAATTTTTATAAAACACAAAAAAAAAGTTTTAAAGAAAAACAATACATTTCGAGTGAATGTATCAATTAACATTTTATTTGAATGTTATTTCAAAATCGATCAAAATCTTGATTAAAATTAAACATTTCTGTTCATATTTATAATTTTTGCATTAAAAAATTGTCATAAATATAAATTATTTAATTTAATTCTATAAAGAGAGAGCTTAAAAGATATTTAACAATTTGTTTAAAGAATTATTCTTAAGTAAAATCTTTTCTATTGTAAAGGCTAATCAGTCTTTGAAAAACATATTTTTTTTTAATTGCTTGCCTGAATTTAATAAATTCCTAAGCATTTTAATATTTAAATTAATAATTAAAAAATAATAAAAATTAATAATTTTTATTTTCTATATAAACATTATTAAGGCTTATAAAGGCTTAATAAGACACATTTTATATGAAACTCTCTTTTATAAAGCCTTAATAGATTCTAAATATTTTTAATAAACAAGACTGTTAGTTTATTTTCCCCCTAAAAATTCATTAAAAAAAAACTAAATATCAGTTTAAACATTTTTTGAGAATACATTAATTGCAAATCGTATTTAGAGACAGAGACATATTGAATTTACATTAAGTTCAATTTAAATATTTCTTGTGTGTTTGTGGGGTAATTGCAATGTTTTCTTCTTGCTTAATGCTTAAGAGACTCTTATCAAATTCAATTTAAATACAATTGAAATTCAAAAATGCCATAATGCGTACGCAGACAGGCAATAAAGACTTGAGATCTTTGAGAAGAATATTCAGTACGGAATATTGATGATGAATTTGTTGTCAGTTGCATTATTATCGACAACCACCAACAACAACATCATCAATTTGCAAAATGTTTATTAAATGTTAACGACTCTGGGTAATTGCAAATTAAAATAGAAGATTATTAAATATTTAACCATGATAATAATAATAATACTAATGATGATTGTCTGTGTGCGTCACACAAAAGTATCTACTACAAGAAGTTGCTGCCAACTCCAGCTTCATCAATGCTGAGTAACAGTGAAAAGTTCGTTTTCTTAAATTTATTATGTGAATATTTTGCATTAAAATTTTATATAAGAAATCATTCATTTTAAAAGCATAAATTTCAGCAAAATACATTTATACATATTTTATTTTTATTTTGAGTTTGCAACAATATACTCATGTTGTTTGTTGTTGTTGTTGTTGTTGTTGTTGTTGTTGTTGGTGGGTGTGTCCATTCTTATAGGTTTCGATTGTATTTAAATGCAGTTTATTGTACTTTAATTTTTATCGCAAACAAATAAATTGTTACGCAACATGTAAGAGCCGACGATACGAAACCGCAACAATCCTGTATTACCGGCAGGCAAGCATTACTGTCTTGTTCAAATTTTCGTTATTTGCTCTAAGAGCCAGGAGGAAAAAAACACACAAGCATCCAGTACAGACCTCATGTCCGGATGGACTCACACATTCTTACTCACTTTGTATAACAAAAAATCCCAGTAGACATTTGGAAGAGGGCTTGCGCCTTAAGCTCTCTTAGGAAATATTATTTAGAATATTTATACAAACGAAAATTTATTTTCAGTACTCCCCACGTGTTTTAAGGACTATCCATATATATGTATGTATGTAGCCAGAAAAATATCAATTTAGTTATAAGCTTGCTTGGGTCAATTAAATTTTTTTTAAATTTTGCAATTATTAGCAGAATGATGATATTCATTACAAGAATTGCAAATATTTTTAAAGACTATATTTACTTTTTTAAGATAAGTAAGACTCCGTCAATGTCTGTGCCTACCAACAACACGTATGGTTTACCTTCTTTAGAAAAGGCATTGTAGAGAGAGGACAGATAGTGAAGTACTGTATTATTATACATAAAGCAAATTGGCCACTAAAGACTGCACGGACAGACAACTTCAAATGCCGCTACTTAATTATTTTACAGACGGTAGTAAATGTTTAAGTATAAATGTATATATTTCACTGGTGCCACCTTCATATATTTCTCATTTATACAAATAAAATTACTCTTTTAAAATGTGCTAGTATCAATCAAACAATATATTTCTGTACATCAATTTTGGTGTGTTATTTCTATCAAATAATATAAAATAATTGTAAGCTTACATTTTACATTTTCTATTATATTGGCAGCACTGTATTTTCTCATTGTTGCCAACAGAAATATACATATTTATTTTAATTGGACGACAAAATCAGCATAGAGAACAACCGGTAACGGTGTTAACTTGCTGTCATCAAAATGATAATTTTCATATCAACATATGCATTTTATTATGGACATACTCATATTGAGCTCAGTAGCCTGCTGTGGTGAATATGTTTCATGGCCTAAAGTTTCAGTAAGCCGACTGTAATGTAAAATAACTGCAACAGTAGGAAACAGCTGACTGGTAAGTACCAGCAGCATCGTCGTATTCATACACTTCAGGCAAGAACTCGTGCAGGCTCTTTGATGCTTCATTATCAAAATGTTGTTTCATATTTATAAAATAAAGTTTTCCCCATTGTGTTTCATAAACACCAAATAAGATTTTGTGTTCCATATTTTTTTAAAACTTCTTAAATTTCTGAAAATTTTGTTTGAAATAAAGAGTCACAACATTCAGAATTTTTTTCGCGAAATATTATGTTGCAAAAAAATTCGTTAAAAAATTCATATTCTTAGCATTAGCCTATTTTAATTGAAATCGCAAAAATATAGCCAAAAATATCTCCAAGGAGTTGAAATATCGCCCAGTAAATCGCCAATCGCCATTTTAAAATTGTCATCACCAAAAATAAATTTTTGTCTTCACGTTTGGTGAAATATCGCCCCAATAGCAATTTATCAGATCAGGGTTGTATTTTTTCGTAGATCGTGGGATTGTATAGGATAGTTGGTCATGGCCTTTACACGCCAATGTCCGTTACTTGGTGTATTTGACTTTCACATAAATTAGTTGTTCTCGACGGTACATTGTGGTTATTTTGTTTCAATGTAAAATGTTTGCAGGGATATTAAAAACTACAAAAATGCGTTGAAAATGTAAACAATCCCACGACTTTAAGCAGCACGTGGGTCAATTGCGAATTAAAAAAAGAAATAAAACATAATATATCCTCATTAGTGAATTTAAGTAAAAACCAAACTTTAGTAAGAGTTATTAATAAATAATACCCTTAAATGGTTCTTGCCAACTGTGAACGGTAGTAGTTTGACTCAAGACCGAGTCAAGATCACATAAAATAAATTATACGTCACCTTTTTTAATTAACATTAAAGCAACAACGGATAAAATTGACACAAGATAGCCGGAACAGCTTCCATGGGTTTGTTTTTTATTTTATTATTAAATTAATTTTTTTTATTTCTGCCGCAAAACACAAAAACTTAAATCAACACATACAAACAAAACCCCCACTCATAGCTGTCAAACTACTCAACGTAAGCTAAAAGTTTAAATTTGCCAAACTGTTTTACTTTACAGAGACGTTTTGATTTTGTCTTGTGCGCTTAAGGCACGCCATACATGGTTTAATTCAATTGAATCTTTAATCGAATTCTTGACCACACACTTCATAAACTAAATTAAAAGATTTTTATTCAACTGTCAAATTTATATTTTTTTCACAATTACAAAATCAAAAATTAAAAACTTCTGTTGCATTCATTCAGTAATTTTTATAGTTTTTGTACAAAATTCAATGAAAATGAAAATACAATTTTGAAAATACTTAAATTTTTCTTTACAAAATGAGACTGCAAACATAAAATTTGACAGCTGATCAAGAGACTCGAACAAACACAGCACAATCGAATTGAAAGATTTATTAGTCAACATGAAAAATTAAAATCAACCATCTCTTCAAGCCTTAATATGGACAACAACCGAATCAATTGCCAGTTGAATTAAAACGTTTATGGATTGCTTAACAGATGAAAAAGGCGAAGTGTGAAGGATTCTATGTGACTCTACCTTCAGTTTAATAAGATAAGACCTATTGCGTATGTATGGTGAGCGAGAGAGAGAGAGAGAGAGAGGAAGGAAATGAGTGCCAGTGTTAGTGTTACCATATGCGAACGTTTATCTTATTTTTGAGGTTTTTAGACGTTAAAAATTTCTTAGATAAAAATAAAGTACTTCTAGTATATTATTGAAGTTTATTTTCACTAAACTACTTTCATATTTTCTTATTTGCTTCGCATATCTTACACATATCCCAGTGAAAAAAAATGGAAGTCATTCTAGCGGAAGTACATTTTCATTGCTTCCAAAAAATCGATATTTTTAATTTGCCGAGAGTGAGCAAAAAACCATGTAAAAGCTTATTTTAGTCACACAAAACCTTGTAACTCCTCCATAGTGTTAGAAAATACTCACCAGGATTTAAAAAAAATTTATTTTTTTAAAGAAATTTATGAATTATTTTTAGTCTAAAATTTAAAAGTTATTTGCTTAAATTTACATGAAAACACTGTTTCGGGCTTAAATTCGTATAAGAAGAAACTAATTGTTAAAAAAGGCAACTATTTACCCTTTTTCCTAGATGAAAATATTATCATAGAACACAAAAAAGGGAATTTTTCTTAATATCGCTTCCAATTCAGTGACCAGGCATTCTTGCAATGACAACCCTATGTAAAAATCATTAGATCGGATCGAAATTTGCACTACTTCCGCATCGTAAACTCTACATTTTCATGACTTTTTTGGAGTCTCTTTTTTTTCTTGGATTTTGTGCAGTAAATATTTTGTGTTAATTAACCTTATGTTAGTAAACTCAAGGTATATTAATATAATTTGACTAAAATCACAAAAAAAGGATTACAAAGCGATGCGAACATTATAAATACTGAAAAGAAAATATTTTTAATGAAAAATATAGTTTCTTTGGTCGACTTGACGATTTTTGAAAAATAAATATGACAACACTGGAGAGTGGTTGCCTGTTCAGCTTAACATCATCGCAAATTTTTAGTTTTATTTATGACGATTTTTCAAAATTAATGTGCAGAAAATGGAAATGTGTTTTAAAAATTGCTTAAAGTTCATTTGAATGTGTTCAGACAACTGAAAGTGATGAAGTACTGAGTCCCCGTTCATGTGGTGCAAGTTTTGTTGCGCAGTTCTTGAGGAAATTAGAGAGCGAGGAAATACAAAATTATGTGTAATAGTTTCTTGATTTTGAATATTAAAATATCATAATCTCTCAGGAGAAAGCAAAAACGAATTTAAGAAATTTAGAGAAAAATATTTTAAAATGATTTTGAACAGGAAATGGGCAAAAAGCCAGGTTAATGACAGACAGTCTTAAGTGAGCGCTTATGCTATTATGTATTTGAAATATCAACTACCAATCAAGGACGGTTTATGTTGCTTCAAATGAAAAATTGAGCTTAGTAGTTCGAAAAAAGTAACAAGTCTAGAAAAATATACATGAAGTGTAGCGGAAGAATTTGTTACTCTTTCATTAATTGATGAATTGAGCCACTCATGGCGGGGCTTTTAGCAAATAATAACTAAATGTTCTCCCTAAAAGCCAGCCAAGCCAGCGTTACTTAACATCCCAACAATGGCGGTGGCGTTGATGGTGCTGCCGCCGCTACTGTTGCTTGTTGTCGTTGTGTTTCTGCTGACGGCCGTTGAAGTGGTTTTTCAATGTTATTCTTATTGTTGTACGAGTCTACTGTTGAGTTGTTTCCATACGTATTTTTAGCTAAACTTAGTGCAATTATTGATTGAATTGGCGGCTGAGTTTTGTTAAGTTTCGTTTAAATCTTTTTTCTCTCATATATTTTCATATGCTTAATGTTATTTTTGGCTACTTTCGATGTACGTACTCGTATATGTGTAGTTGGAAGTGTGGAGTGCAAGTGTATCTGTGTATGATTTTGTATTCATTTTTTTTTCTCCTGCATGTTGAAAAGATTGAATATGTCGAAACTGTCAACAGACATCACAAGAAATTTAAATTAAAATACATCCAGTTTGTATAAAAAAAAACCCAAAAATACACACACACAAAAGTACATAAGATTCAAGTGCGTACGTGTGTGGAGCATTCGCCTTCCTTATGAACAATAACTTCAGCTCTCTATCAAATCGTAACACAGCAAATCAAGGAGCATTAACCAACGCATGTGATCTTACATAATACATGGCTCTTTCGTTATGATGATGCCAATACAACAACAACAAAAAAACGATAATGGCAACAACAAAGAAGTCGTTAAACAAAAAGTGCGGGAGGAATACGAGGATTTTGGTCGTATCAGCGTCATTATCAGCATTATCATTATTATCTTTAACGTCATTATCCGCTTCATTATTATGGAATTTGAATTTAAAATGCTTTGTTTGCATTTGTTTCATGATTTTTTTTGCTGGGTTTTTTACGTACATATGCACATATATTTTCCTTGTGTTTTTCCTCAACATCAATAACATTAAAAAATTTTCAATTTAAATTTCAAATTTTCCAACAAGAATTTGTCGAAATACTGACATACCTGCCAAAATCCAAGCAGCATAATACTCGTATGCTAAGAGTAATTCCTCATTGTTGGTTACGAAACAAGGAGTATGTTTGGGTTTGCTCATTGTCAGGAATGGAAAGTTTACTTGGTTTGTATGCGTACCTTTTAGCAAATAAATGCAGCAGTAAAATGCATTTCAGTAAAAATGGCTGGGAACTTTGAAGTTTTCAGAAATACTACAACAGTTCCCTTATTCTGTAATACGCTAAGGCTATAAAAAAATTACAGCGCAATAATGCTGAACATTTGCAAAACTAAATATTTTGGCGGTGCTATAAAATACTGAAATTTTAGTAGAAAAATTTTAACATTTGTAGCCGAAAATTGAAAAATCAACTATATAGATTCTTAGCGATTGAAATTTACCTTTAGCCGTTTAAAAAATAAACAGGCAGAACCTCTAAAGCAAACCTTTATGAATTCAAATATAATATGAATTTACATTATTAATCTTGCAAAGAAAAAATTTTCTTTTAATTAAAAAAACCAAAAATTTTATTGATTCAAGAATTTTTTTTAAATGTATTGGAATTAAAATTTAATTTTACATGTAGGAAGGAAGTCAATCAAGCCTTAGTTTAAATATTTAATTCATAAAAAAAGTTTAGTTGACACATTTACATTTTTAATTGATTTTTGTCCTTCTGCAATTAAAAATTTACTTAATTCAATTAAAATTCGGTTTCGAAATAAAAATTTCATTTAAAAATTTAATTGGTTCAATAAATTCTTTGTTAGTGACAGAATTGAATTTTTAATTGATTTTTGTTTACTTGCTATTTAAAATTAATACTTTTAACTAAACTTTTATTTAACAATTTTTTTGATAAAAAGTTTAATTAAAAATTTAATTAAGTACATCAAACTATAATTAAAAATTTAAATAAATTAAAATTTTAATAAACTCAGTTGAATTTTGAGTTTTTAATTAGTTTTTGTTTTGCCTTCTATTAAAAATTTATATGTGTTAATTAAACTTTTGTTTAAACGTTTATCGGATTAGTAAATGGAACTTTAAATAAAAATTAATTTTTTTAAACATTTTAAAGGACTTAAATGAATTGTTAATTGCTTTTTGTTTTTTGGATAAATATTTTTTTCTGTGTATAATATTTCATATGTTTTTAGTGTGCCGAAAAATATAACTTTTGTTCCTTTTAATATTTTATTATTTTGGCAAGTAGCAGCAGGATTATGAATAATAGTTTTTGCAAATTTTTTTCTATATTTGTAGTTCTTGTATTTTGAAAAACCACTTTCATATAAAACAAATCAGCTGGAAGTAAAACAACTGTTTTCAAGAATTCAAAATTTTCTTTTGCTTGTTTTCTTACACCCTGTCTATTAAAATTATTTTATGTTAGTCTTAAAAGAGCATTTTTTTAAATGGAAAACTTCCATGTCTGTTCTATGCCAGCTTATGTGCACTGTTTGGTTCTTACCTTCGCATTATCAATGTTCAAAAAGAAAAAATTGCATAAACATTCAAATGAACACAATAAACACACACACAACTTGCATTATATGAATTCAATATTTATATGCTGCAGTTTAGGCACAATCTCCCTAATTTGCCAAAATTTTTTAGTAAAACTTTTTTATATAAATATTAAAATAAAATATCTTGGCATAAGGTGATATGCAATACTTACCTATCATACATTGCATCACATATTTTAAGTGTTACCGTTACCGCATTTAAGATCTAATAGAATAAGATAAGAAGAAGTACGTGAAATATAAAAGAGAAAATAAGACATTATAGTACATTTTAATGAGTGTAACTCCGCCAATTTTTTAACTTTCAAATTGTGTAATTACAAGAACAAAAGTTGTTTTTTAGAATACCATAAAATTATATTAAAAAAATTTTAGGCGTTTTCCCACCCACTCTTTTTACAATGGGATCAATGGGAAGCTATACTCTCTCAGTCAACAAAAAAATTTTTACAATCGGTCTAAAATGTACTAAGTTATAAAGTCCATAACTAAAAAAATAATAATAAAAGTATATATGGCAAGTTGTCACCAATTTTACCATTTTTTTTAGAAAAAAAAATTAGTTAAAAAAAATAATTGTGTGGCGGCTAATTTGCTATTAAGTAAATATATTTTTGACTTTTTGAATGATTAACGGTCCTTTTAAAAATGTACAATTAAAAGCTAACAGGGACTTTAACGCCATCTTTTGTATGAAGAACTGTCAGTTAAAGTTCACGTTAACTCTTAATCAGACATTGTGAAAAGGGACGTAAGTAGCAGCTACGGAAATGTCGCTATTTTTCCGTCTCTCTCTCCATCTCTTTCTGCTCGATGATTCCATCAGGGTTTGTTTTGTTGACATGGCGATTTTTCTGGCCACAAATAAATTGGTTTGCTATTTTTATGGTTATTTTTTTTTAACAAAATTGAACTTTAGAATTTTTATAATTAAAATAAACATTTTTTTAACAGTAGAAGAAAAACTACAAAAAATTTATTTTGGTAATTTTTAATCAATTTGGCGAAATGGGACACAACAATGTGACAACCCCAACTACGATTAAATATATTTTGCAGAGTTAAAAATGCAGCCACATTGAATGCTTCTTCCCAAAGAATAATATTACGAAAATTGTGTGGCAAAAATTTCTAATATAACAATAATATATTCACAAAATAATTCATATATTTTCTTATTACTGGCCCATAGCGACTTATTATAAAAAAAAAACAATAATAAAAACGAAATCCCAAGTAAAAACTTTGTTCACATGTCTGTCTGTCTATTCAAAGACTTCTTTTATTCAACTTGCTACAAAGTTACACACACACACAAGCATAAATATGTATATGCAAAGATTCTATTTGATAAAGTACATTTTAGAACTCGTCGTTACTTTAGAAACAATTGTATACGCAACATTTAATTTTTATTTTTGTATCTTATTGCTGTTCAAGTTTGTATCGGAAGGAGTCACAAAATGCGAATAAGTGTTTGTTGTTCTTGGCTTACTAAACTTTTATTCAATAGCAAAATTTCATGCGTACTCCCTGTAAAACGAATACGAATATTTTTGCAAAAATAATGTACATATCTTATTATCAGTATGTGAACTTATAAATTGACCAGATAAATGGGCGATTTTCCAGTAGACAATAAACGGCAAGAAAAGGAATAACAAATAAAAAAAACAAACAAAACAAAGTATGTATGTATGTATTGTACAATAAGAAATGTCAATTGTTTTGTCTGTCATCCGAGCTAATCTCAAGCACTTTTAAAATTCAGAAAGAAATGTAAGGAATACCAACAACAAAAGTTAAATGAAAAAAAAACACAACAACAACGGTAGCATTAGTAAGACTAATAGAAGCAAACCCATCCATACCTTTATTTTAAATTTGAATTAGTTTACAGTACGACTAAACATTGTCCGAAGATAAATGACTGGCAGCAGGAGCAGCAGCAGCAGCAGCAGCAGGAGCAGAAGAGCAAGTACATTGTGTGTATGATTTATAGTTAATTTTACCGTTTACTCTACATGTTCGTTCTGTCAAATGCTTGTCACTTTTTATGTATTTAAAAGTATTTGTGTTTAAAAAAACGAAAATAAATCAAAAGGACTCCCACCATAAAAACGAGATTTATTAAAACGTGAAGAAAATTTCAAATATTACGTTACTATTGACAGGAAAAAAAAAGAATTAAGTAAGAAAAGCAAATACTGGACAATTCTTTAGCTTTAAGATTTATTGTGTTAAATGCTTTAAGTGTCTTGACTTTTAGCCAAAGTAAGAAAGCCCAGTCAAGCCAATTAAGTTTTTTAAATGTTTCTAATGTGTATTAAAGTTGTTTTGTTAAAACTCATATATTCGAACACCAGTCTGGACATCTTGCTACGGTTATTGTACGACAACATTTATTATTGGTTTACTATAATACATGCCACGATAATACATTTAAAAAACAAGACGTGTTTACATTTCAAGACTGTTTACGCAGGCCTTTAATAATGAGGTTAAGTGTCACCCATGTGGATCCCATTTCAATAGAATAAATGAAAAAAATTTAGTGCGACTTCGACTCACATCCAGAGGGTTTCGCATGACGCTTGTTTTTTTGCAATATTTTTGGTTTTAGGCATTTTTTTCGGTTTTCTTTTACCTTAAAAGCTCTTGAATTCAGGGAACTTTCTGACGTTGCTGGTGTTAAACTTCAACGTATTAGCAGCTTTATACTGAGCTCTGGATGGTTCGACGGTGGGGACTACGCATAAGCAGAGTCTCCGTGGTATCACAATGGACCAAAACGGTCTAAGTGAGTCCGGGTTTCTGACTGCCACCCCTACCTAACCTAACCTAACCTACTATAAAAGCTCATTTAAATTTTGGCCTTTTTTATTTTTGGTGACATTCTTCGTATTTTGTAATTTATTTTGTTTCTTTTAAATCAATTTTTTTAGTTTCAGCATATTTTTAGGTTTTTGGCGTTTTTTTTGTTTTGGCGATTTTTTCCACTTTTGGCGTTTTTTTTTTGTTTTTTTTTGGTCACCTATTTACTTTTGATGGTTTTTTAAGCATTTTAGAGATTTATTTTATTTTTAGTGTTATATTTTCGTTTTGGCGATTTTTTGTTTCGACATTTATTTAATTTTGGAACTTTTTAGCTTAAGAGTTTTTGAAATTTTCAACAATTTTTTTAGTTTCAGCATATATGTATTTAGGTTTTGGCGCTTTTTTTTTGTTTTGGCGATTTTTTAAACTTTTGGCTTTTTTTGTTTTAATTTCGTGGCGACCTGTTTACTTTTGGTGATTTTTTATGCATTTAAGCGATTTATTTCATTTGAGTATTATGTTTCATTTAAGCGATTTTTTTCATTTTAGCGATTTTTTTTCGTATTTTTTTTTAATTTTGGATCTTTTTAGTTTAGGCGTTTTTGAACATTTCAATCATTTGCCTCTTACGGTTTTAAAGTCAAACTATTCAAAATAGCATTAACTGATAAAATACCTTTTACTTCAGAATTTTTAAATTTCAGTAACTATGAAAATTTCAAGTGTCTATATGTAATTGCCTGTATGTTAATTAAGAATTACAACACTTTCTGTTGCTCTCTTTAGAATACCCTGTAATTTTTAAATGTAGTTTCTACTATAGTTCTAAAAGCTCTGTGAAAATTCCAGGTCCGTACCTCTTACAGTCCTCGATAAACAGAAAGGCGGACATCGTAGCGAAAACATTAAGATTTCTTTTCAACTTTGGTGTACCGAACCCTAAAAATTATTTTAGTTTAGATAAAATATGAAAAGCGAATTATTTTCTTATTCATGCTGCGTTTCACTCTAAACATTACAATTTTTTGGCTAAAACCAATTCACACATGCGTTGCAGAAAAGAGACCAAGATCTGTGCAAGTTAAAGTTTCGACAAGCTTTTACGTGCCGGCAGATTTGGACAATATTTTCCAAAAATATTACAGACGTTACAAGCAACTTGAAGCATTACTTGTTTACGCATGGTCCTTATAATTCACAAAATGACTCGATAATAGCAGAAAAATATCTGTGAAAATCTAATTCTAATATCTAGTTTTAATATGAATAAAATTAATTTTAATCTTTAAATGTATAAGCTTCCTTTAAATTCTATTTAATCCTTTATTCAAATAAGCACAAACATTTAAAAATTTAATCTGTATACGCTTCCAGCTATAATTATTCTATTTTAATTTTTTCTACAAAAAGAAAAACTTAATTCTACAAATTGCTTGAATAAAACAAACTCAAAAGAAAATCCCAAATCTAACAAAAAAATAAAATTCCAATTACTACATTTGCAAATGTTTTGTGTATAGTAGTAAATCTTGTTTTGAAAAGAAATCTTATTTACCCCGGGCTAAAAATAAAAATATGCACCAAAAAATAAAAATGTATGAAACAATTTTTAAATTAAAGCAAAATACTGCATAGAAGAATCAATCAGGATGCAGGATGTGTATTCTTTTTTTTTAAATTTAACCAATAATATTAAATGGGAAAAGTGCACGGGGAAATCAGCTGTTGCACAGTGGCGCTTATAGCAAAGAAGAAAAAAAATATCTAAAATGTGTTTTTTTCGAGTTGTTGATTTAAAATGATTTTCACAAAGAAGTTAGAACGAGGCTTAAGCTTTCATGAAGGGTAGTGTTTGTGCAACTTGATGGCGTCAAGTTGAAACTCAGTTGTAGAGATTTTTAATCTCTTAGAGAGTAAGTTGGAAAATATTTAAAGTATATTTAAAATGTTTTACCTAATTATTTAAATTTACAATCTTTTTATATTTGAATTTTTATATTTCAAAATATCTGCATTCTCATAATATTTTTAAAAATTATTAGGGCATTTATAAAGTCTTACTAAAAAAATTGTGTATGAAAATATGTTTTAAAACCCTTTTCAAACCCTTAATAATTTTTATAAATAAGGCCGATTATTTATTATTTAAACAGCTACAAGATAATAGTGGTATCTGCCGATGTCAATTTGATATATTTTTATTTAACTGTGTGTATTCTTCTTCTTATGAAACATGCTCAAATTAAAGGCTCTTCTTCTACTATCAGAACTCACAATAGCAGGTTTCTAATGCAAATTTAGCTTTATTATTCCCTAAATAAGATTATCGATTCTTTGTTCACTACTCTTTGCTGAAAGAAATAATGTCCTAATGAGTTGCAAACCCGTTTTGGCAATAAAAAAATGCGTCCTTATTAGCTGACGTATGAGTAATATGTAATTTAAATATTACAATACTCATACGTCTTCTATTTTGAAAACGAGCGAAGAACAGTCATTATAATTGATACAAAGAATAATATTTCAGATTTTTTTATTTTAAACTATAAAAGCGGTCCCAAGACTACCTGAAAACAAATTTAACAAATCGCCAATTTGTTAAATTTGTTTTGAGCCATCATGTAAACATGGTCAGCTTTTTGTAACTTAAAACTTTCATTTGAAAAGTATCAGTCCAAATAATATTAATTAATCTGGTATGCGGAACTCTGCTTCTTCGTTTATTACTATAAAATATTGAGATGTACACGCCAGAAACGATGGAGAGAATTAAAAAAAATCGTATTTTGTGGAGCACTAGACACTTAAAAAATTGCTTCAAATTACTGCATATGTAAATGAATGAAAATTTAAAGATTAGAATATTGTGCTTCAGATGAGTGGTGCGCTTGCTCACAATATTTTAATAGATATAGAATAGTTTGGCGATATTTCACCTTAATGAAGCAGAATTATCATGTGAACTTTGTAACCATGAAAATGGGCCCTCACCTCACACCTCAGACAGTCTAGTTTTTAGAATTTGGAATAGAATAATTTTTATTCGCTTCAAAGAGAAGAAAAGCAGTAACAGATTTGCCTACAATGAGGTAGGGGAGTCTGCGTTTGATAGCTACTTTAAGGAGCTAGACAGTTTTTGCTACAAACAGGGTGCGAAGGTATTGAACATTACTGACAAAAAGTGTATCGAGCTAAAAGAAGCTTATTAGGTTTGTTCTGCAAATCACATGCTTTCAAATCACATTTGACCTTAAAGTTATAGATGTGGTTAATGCTGTTCTGTATATTACGTACATGTGTGCTTTTAGAATTAATTTTAACTATTCGAAAACGGAAAAAAATATTTAGCCAGAATTTAAAAAGATTCTGGTGAATAAAGCATTTTTGTTTGCAATTTCATATAATTTTCACACAATTTAATATTCAGAACAGTCTTGATATGGGTTCATGGTTGTTCTTCTAAATAACAAGACTGTTTTTGCTATAAACAGAGTGTCGAAGCTTTTGAATATCACTGGGAAAATTATATCAAACTAAAAGGAGCTAATCTGGAGAAATAAAGTGAATTTTTTCCAAATTTTTTTTGAGCTTTTTTTTTTTTTTGTTTTTGTTAGGTTAATAAATTTCATGACCGCCCTTGTATCCAATTTGTGGAAGAAACTGAGCTTCATAAATGAAAGAAATCAAAATAAGCTAATTAATTAACGTGTGCAGAATTAGTAAAGAACAAACGACAATGGCAAGACTGTTGTAAATTTGGACATCGTTATATTGAGCTTTTGTTGCAAAAAAGCTTTCAGCAAATTGAAATACAATGAATCAAAACAATGCACATATTCCATTTCCAATAATGTCTATATATATACAGCATCAATCTACATCAACTGACACCACACACAGTGGACCAAACACAAAGAACGCTGATGATGAATGATGATGTAGTGTCCTTCAAAAACAGCTTGTTGTTCCATTCTACTACATATTTTTCAGAATATTTACATTTAACTTTGGTATTATTTGTTCATTAATAATAATTATTACGGGTAATTTGGCCAAATTATAAATATCATAATAGAATTATTTATTTCTGGTTGTTTTAAATTTTCACATATTTAAAAAATAAATATCTTTTAAATTTTTCTTTTCAATATTCTTAGTTTTTCATCTTTTAGTTTAACATTTGAATGTCAATAAATTGCGTTGTGCCCATCACAACATTAAAATACTGGGCCTAATAAAATAATGACTGAATAGAACAGCCCTGACCAGAAAAGTGTTCAATAAAAACAATGAACAAGAAAATGACCCCATCAAATAAATATAGACCATCACAAAAACAGTTGAACGCGGCATGAGTATTTAAAAAACTCAATAAAAAAAACAAAAGATATAACTGCAGTAGAGCCTTTGAACTTGAGTTCAATGTAAAATATCACAAACAGCAATAGCAACAACAACAACAATATTAAAAGCAAAATATCAGCTTCAACCATTCAAATAAACAGAAAATAAATATGAATTACTTTCAAATGCCAATTTCAGAAAAAGTAATTTGAAAAGCGAGCATAAAATAGTCAGTAGGCATGAGATTAAAGTAATCAATAGTGTTAGATAGATAGTTGAAATTACACGTATTATGAATGCGTATTTAGATTTGTGTGAGATATTTTTCGCACTCACTTGTATTCGTTTATTAACTGATTTAGATTGCACTGAGTTGATTTTTCCAATTCAAGTTTGTATTTATCGTTTTGAATTGAAGCATTGAATTGAAAATCAAAGGTATCAACATTTGTTGCAGCTTAGTGTTTTCATAGTATAGAGACAAGTAGCTGGAATTAATTTAAATATTTTTTAGAAAAAATAAAAACTTAAAAAAAAAAATTAAATCAACTTTGTGTACTAAAAAGTTAAATATAACAAAAGTATTATTATATGCGTTAACTAATTAATTATTTGACATACATGACGAAAATAAAGGTTGCACAAATTTGAGGTTAGGAAATAAATTATCTATGAAATGTTGCAATGTCAAGAAATGAGCTGTCATCCTTTGACATTTATTAATTAAAAATTTAAGAAATTTTAACCATGAAGCGCCACACTCTTAAAAAAAGAATTTTAATTGTTAAATTTATGTATTTTAATATGAAAGAACGGGCTTACGCGAACAAACCAAAACTAACTGACGCTTTGAAATATGAAATTCGGCGCTGGATTGACGAGATAAGCAAAGCCTTGTTGCAAAGTATAGTTCAAAATTTTTGAAAAGAGCACACGTTTGCTGACGTGCTAGAAGTAGACATTTGCTTGACATCAAAAAGTATGTTTTAAGCCAATTTACATCCTAACCTTAAATTTGTGCACCTTTTATTGCCTTCTTCTTTTTTGAAGTCGTTTAAAAAAGGCTGGCTTCCAAAACGTATACTTTCCAGTTGCAATATTTATATCACGTAGAGAAACAAAGTTGTGCAACATTGTTGCAATTAGCATCAAGTTTGAAACGGATGTACTGATCTCTTGTTTACTTCGTCTTAATACTTATCATAGACGTTTTAAAAAGATGTGCAATATCAATGTTTTGTATAATCATTACGTTAAGAAACTTTTGTAATTCTCAACAATTTATTGTTAGTTTGTCTATAACCATGAAGGTTTTTATTTTTTATTTCTAAAGAGAAGTTACAGTCAGGCAATGAATACCGACACTGATTGAATTTTCGGCAGAAATTCTATGAATTTCGACATTAATCTAATGAAAAATTCTTTAAAATTCAACCAACGTCACGCTTCGTTGGATTAATGAAACCAGTTTCGTTAAAATTATTTTATTGAAAACTTTATCAAATTTATTTAACAGTGTAATTAATGCAGTGCTATATCTTCATCGAAACAATAAAATAATTTCATGAAAAGAATGAAACAATTTAAATATACAGAGGTTTCTTAATAATTAGAAAATATTGTTGTCATAAATCCAATAAAATACTCTAACGAAACCAGAATATCAAGGAAGCAATTCCAATGAAATTGTTTCACAATATTCATGAATATTTCTTTGGATTTGTGAAATTATCATTAGATTTGTGAAAAAAATTTAATGAAATTGTTTCATTGGACTTATGAAGCATAATTCTTTCGGTGTACTATAACTAAATGTTACCTTCTTTAGAAAGATGATAGTGATAGAGAAAACAAGTGGTGAATGAAGAGATAGAGGAAAGCTTCATTCTTTTACAACTCTGTTTTTTACACTTTATTTAATAATCTAGTGTTGCAGCGCCTCTGGTGTCAATGAGGAGTATTACATTTTTAATCTGTGCTTAGTTGCCATTTTATTGGTTATCTTACTTCGCCGATAGTTCTGCTATACAATACCGCTAAAAGAGAAAGCGCTAATCTTACATTAGTATTAGTTTTCACTGAAGCAGCAGTGGTTCAGAGCCCAGTATCTTCATCACTTGAAATTTCCTACAAAAACTGACAGAGAGGGACACGAATGCATATGAGAAAAAATGTGTGGTGTTGTTATTTAATGAATGTCGAAGACCGGGCTCGAACCCAGGAGCCTCGATTTTGTAGTCAACAAGCTAACTACTTCAGCCAATCCCACTTTCTAGCTAACTTGAGCAAATTATAGTCCTTCAAAAAGGACTTTTCCCGCACTTACAAATATAACTGTACATTTTTGCAAAATCTTACAATTTTTGCATTAATTTATACAACATATATTTGTATTTGTATATATACATACATATGTATTTTTTATATGAATTAAATGTGGTCAGTTGTGGAAAAATAAAATGCCTTCGGTTTAATGCATGTGATAAATTTCAAGCACTTGCTTGTATTTGTGGTCATGTACGTCCATGTGCTTAATACTGCAGGTGCATAATAGCATATCCGATAATTATAAAACACACGATGAACATAATGATTACAAAAAATAAAAAATAAAATAAAACTCACACATATGATAATTTCAATTTACTCTCCAATCACATTGTTGTGCTCTTTGGCATACAAACACAATCCCATGCTTAAATGCAAATTCATTCATGTCCACGAGCATGTGAGCACAGATAATGCAACAGGAAACGTAACTGTGCATTGCAGCGCAGCTCACTCAGCCTTTTTCTCTTGCATAATAATAAACATATTTTCTATAATAGTTATGTTGTGTTATGCAAAAAAAAAAAATAAATCACACGTTTCATATAAAACAAGAGTATTTAAAAAATCACATGTTCACAGACGTCCGAACATAAATTTTCATTTAATGATGGGGAAAACAATTTTATTATGAATTGTGTAAATGAGTTTTGAACAGAGTTACCTGGCCAGTGATTTTTATGATGATATTTCTATGGCAATAGGGAAAAAGTTAAGCTTAAGTTGTATTTTACTGTTTTGCAGGGGAGAACTTTTAAGTTTTCAAGTCGATTTTAGGAAATATGTTTATTTCTTTTACAGTTAAATTGTGAAATTCTGTGTCAACCTATGATTTATTAAGCACACATCCTTCTTTAAACTATAAGCAATAGATTTAAGTTAAAATATACAAGAGTATAACCTTAATTAAGGTTTTAGATTAGAAGTCTAAAAAAAAACAAGTCGCAACTAATAGTGCACTAACTTCCTGAAAAATCACACAAATTAATTAAGATTTTTACCAAGGATACTTTTTTTCGACTTAAGCACTTCTTAGGGTTCCGCACACCACAGGTGAAAAAAGGAACCCTATTATTTTGCTGCGCTGTCCGTCTGTCCGTCACACGCTATTTTCTCAGGAACCATAAGAGGACCTGAAATTTGGACAGAGTATGTAGAACCTTGTTCCAAAACGAGCAACGAAAAATGTTAAAATCCCATGTAATATGCATACAATTGTATGTACATATATTGATACTTGAAATTTGTAAAATTAGACTACAACAATTAACATCAAAATATTAAAAAATTTAAATTAAAGGGTGGTCCATTAGTTAATGCAATTTTGACTCTGTAATTTTGAGAACTTGCTATATCTTGGAAACCGTAAGAGGTAAACTATTGAAATTTTCAAAAAACGGTAAAACTAAAAAATCCGAAAATTATCAAATCACCAAACCAAAAAAAAAATTGCCTAAGATTCAAAAAAATCGCCAAAACGAAAAAAAATCGCCAAAATTAAAAAAAAATTTAACACTAAACTAAGTCGAAACATTCGAAAAAAACGTCCCAATGAAAAAAATCGCCAAACTGAAAAAAAATCACCAAAAACCGAAAAAAATCACAAAAACGCGAAAAAGACGCCAATAACAAAATAATTGTTTCTATCAAAAAAAACGCGAAATTAAAAAAAACGCCAAAATTAAAAAGAATCGCCAAAATGAGACAAAAATGAGGAAAAGCTAAAGACCGAAAATCACCAAAATTAAAAAAAAATCGCCGAAAAGAAAAAAAAATCGCCCATAAAATCAAAAAACGCAAAAAACCCGAAAAAAATCGCCAAAACAAGAAAAAAAGTGGAAAAACTAAAAAAATTGCTAAAATTAAAAAAAAAACTCCGAAAACCGAAAAAATCGTCAAAACCAAAAAAATTAAGAAAAGCTAAAAACCGAAAATAAACAATATTAAAAAAATCGCCGAAAAGAAAAACAAATCGCCAATAAAATCAAAAAACGCAAAAAACCGAAAAATTTCGCAAAAACGTGAAAAAAGGTGGAAAAACTAAAAAATTGCTAAAATGAAAAAAACTCCAAAAACCGAAAAAATCGCCAAAATGAGAAAAAAATTAAGAAAAGCCAAAAACCGAAAATCACCAAAATTAAAAAAAAATCGCCGAAAAGGAAAAAAATCGCCAATAAAATAAAAAAAACGCAAAAAACCGAAAAATTTCCCAAAAACGAGAAAAAAGGTGGAAAAACTAAAAAAATTGCTAAAATGAAAAGAAAACCGAAAAAATTGTCACAACCAAAAAAATCGCCAAAATTAAAAAACGTAAAAAACAAAAAAAAATGCTAAGACTATGTTTTATATACGCTACAGTTCGTATTGAATTACATATCTCGTGTCTGTACGGAACCCTTTGTGCTCGGGTCAAAGTCGCACTTTTATTTATTTCTTTTTGCCACAGATTTTTTTTGCGATGCTTTCTCTCAAAAAGACCACAAAAAAATTAGTTCCAAAAAAATTTCAAACAAATGTTTGTTTGAAATAAAATCAAGTTTCAGTAAAAATTTTTATGGTTAAATTGTGCAATGAAATAACAAAAAGTATCATTTGTTACAAGATTGATTAGAAAAGCTTCCTGTTCAAGTTTAGTAAAGGGCTATTGTACAGATACTGATGAGTGAGATGCTCAGTTACTTATCAAACAACTATTCCTTGAAAAGTTGTATAGTGCAATTCAAACTTCCGATCGACAACTCTGGCTTAACAAAAAAAAAAAAAAGAAGGACTCGCTGTATAACAAAACTTAACTGCAACAATGGAAAAAATATAATAAAAAGCATACAATGCAAAATGCATTGTATGTGCAACGCTTAAACATACAACATATTTATAATTTTAAAATATTCACAATACATATAAATATTTATTCAAACTTTTTTTATTTATTTGTTTTATTTCTATGCGGCTCCTACAACTCCGCAATATGGTGTGTAGTTTATCTGTGTGAGAGTGTATTTTGTCATTGTTAAATCAAGCATGTTGCTGATAACTAATTGGTCAATACGGTAGAAAGATGGACTTTTATCACTAAAACAATAAAAGAAAAAAATTAATGTGGAAACAAACTGCAACTGAGGGAAGAACCAGCATATCAGCAGCAAAAGCAAAAGCAGTGATAAAATACTTTCTACACAAGAGTCACAAGGAACAATAGCGGAATAAAATAAAAAATACTTGCACAAAATCAAACACAAACTTACAAACATGCACTCATACACTCACCAACTCACTCACTCACCCACCCACCCACTCACCAACTCACTCACTATTGTATTAAAACATCCAACTCGCACATGCACGCACATTTGCTGATGAGAATACAAAAGCACACAACAACAACAACAACAACAACAACAACAACAACTGAACAACCCAATAAATTTGTTGCAATTAATAATGCCAGTCAGTATTTTGTCACCAACTATTACTTGTTGTTGTTGGTTGTATTGGCTGTGGCATATGCATGCACTCTTATGTTGGCGTGTAGGTGGTAGACAATATGAAATGGCGCACAAGTGCCAGTATCTTTAGTTTGGCTCAGTGCATTTGGACTCGTCGTATCTGTATATTAAAATGTATGGATGGTACTTTCTACTGTCATTTCTCATTGCAAATTTACTACTTATACTGGTGGCCACTGTCAATAAAAATTATGTTGAGCAAAAGCTGTACGCACATGTTTAGATACATTTTTAACCAAAATAAATTCAGTTATGTCTTTAAATATGAACGTATGTGTGTATGTGCATGTTTTTTTAGTTAAAATTTTCTTTACAAAAAATATAATAACTACAACAATAATATTCGTAGTATCAATAGTATTTAATATTGTATATAAATGCAAACACTAACAGTAATCCAATACTTCAGTTACTTAATAAATAATATTGATTTATTTAACTGTGATTTATGGCCAAAAACCTGGAGCTTCAGCTTGATTCATTGGCAGTTACGTTTTTCTTTCAAATGGGTTTTACTTGTTTTATGTTTTCTTTTTTTTTTCGTTTCTTTATCATTTGAACGTGAACATTAGCTTGTGTTTTCATAATCAAATAAACAATCACACTTCCAAATGACTCCCTACCTACACAAACACGCATAAATACACAAGTAGTTATACCTTCCCATTGATATTTTCATTTTATTGAAGAAGACAGTCAGACCCAAACAGACTTTCATGGAAACGTTTTTATTCTTGTATACACCAAGTAGAAAAGCTGAGATTAGCACCAGGTACCTTTTGTTGTAAATATTTCACAGATCTGCTCGTAAGTTGTGTTATTAATGTCAGTACATATTATTTATGTAGTTATAATGACATGTTCGAGCGAATTATTGAGTATTGGAAGAGTTACTTTACTAATCGTTTAAGAATTTAAAATTTAATATACGAGTATTTATATTGTATATTATATTGTAAGATAGAGATATAAAATAAGGTAACAATTAAATATATATCATGGTTATAATGAGGCTCTGTCATGGTTTAAATTAGGTCAGTACGTGCTTTGAAATAAGATATTTTAAATAACAATTTATTGTTGATATTCCAATAAGTTTTAGTACAACAGACTACACACACACACACACACGACTTCAAATTTTACAGCAGCATCATAAGCACCTGATGTACAAGTACACCCAGGAAAATTAAAAAAGTTATTTTAACAATAACTTTGCTTTATATTCATCATGTTAATTCAACATGACTTATAGAATTCATCAAAAAATGATTTTCCTTTTGAAATAACTTTTTTTTCATACTGCTTTAACAGTACAAATAAATAATAAGGGTTTTCATGAGAATATTCAAAAGTCTCGCAAACTGTGCAATTGTACATAAATAAATAAAATGTCAAAAATTTTATGGGAATTTATTTACACAAACCTGTTACATTTGCCCAATAATTTTCACTCGTAAACTTAAGCTGTGCAATTGTGCATTTGTAAATAATAATTTCTTGGATTTTTTGGCTTCCTTTAAGCGTTTTTGGACACACACACACTTTTTATGTTTATAGAAATATATAAATATGTTTTTAAATCAAAAATTGCTTTAATTTTTTTATTATATTTTTATTTAATTAATTTTTTGACGTTTGTTTCAAATTTAAATAAACTGTTTGCGTAAAAGTTCAAAGGGGCTTCATGGAACAAGTCTCGCAAGTTTGCCCAATTGCACAAATGGCAATTTTAAGAGTTCTCATGAAAACCCTTAATATAAATCAAATAAATTGTACTGTTAAGTCAGCATGAATCATGTTGAATCAAAGTTATTTTAAATTGAAACAACGTAAATTTGATAATGAAATAACATGAGTAACCATGTTGAATGAAAGTTACTTCAAGTTAAAACAATGTCAGTTTAATTTATTGCAGTCACTATATATTATTAATTACTAACTAAGCCCGGCGAAAGTTGTCTTACCCTCAATAGCTTATTAATTTTTTAAATAAAAATTACAACACATGGTGATCATTTGTTGACTCAAAAACAAAACGAAAACCCTGACGTGTGTAGAAAATTTCCTCTCCGCAGCTCTTAAAGTTCCACATATTACAGTAGTAGTAGAATGTATGCGCCCGAGCAATAAAAATTGTCAAATTTGGGTAATTTAAATCGAAATTTTGTAATTTATGGGCTAAAATTTACATATTAAGGTAATTACTGTCAATGGTGCGAAGTGACGAGGGTTATGGACGGTTTGTACGTAGAAAAGGGTAGTTTGATGTCGGCCGTCGATGTGTGTTTGTTTTAATTTTATGGTTTGATATCCGTTCGCCGATGCGCATAGTTAATTATGTATGCACGTGGGGCTTGTTTGTTCGTAGTATAATTTTTCGTTTGTTAAGCGGTGCGGAAGGGTACTTGAGAAAGAAATTGTGTGGAAATCAATGAATGTTTTTTGTTGTTGGTTTTATTTAGTTTGATTTTTATTTATTTTTTTTCTATGTTTAAAGAGTTCGAAGACATGAATAAAATATATGGTTTGTGAGATAATCATGGTTTGATATCCGTTCGCCGATGCGCATAGTTAATTATGTATGCACGTGGGGCTTGTTTGTATGTAGTATGTTTTTTCGTTTGTTAAGCGGTTGCAGCAGGTTCATGATTTTATATTGTGTGTGCGTGTGTGCATAGTTTAGTTTTTTGTAATCTTCTTTTGTTTGTACGTATTATGTTTTTTCGTTGTTAAGCGGTGCGGAAGGGTACTTGAGAAAGAAATTGTGTGGAAATCAATGCATGTTTTTTGTTGTTGGTTTTATTTAGTTTGATTTTTATTTATTTTTTTCCTATGTTTAAAGAGTTCGAAGACATGAATAAAATATATGGTTTGTGAGATAATCATGGTTTGATATCCGTTCGTCGATGTACATAGTTAATTATGTAGGTACGAAGGATTTTATGTATGTTTTTGTTTTAATTTTAATTTTGAATGGATTTTTGTTTGTTTGTTAAGCGGTTGAAGCAGGTTTATGATTTTAGAGTGTAAGTGCGTGTGTGCATAGAGAAAAATGTTGCTTTTGTCTTTTGGCAATATTCTTTTTTTTTTTAGCTGGTGGTCATGGAAGATTATTTTAGAAAGAAATTATGTATGCTTGTGGGAAATCTATGAATGTTTTTTGTTGTTGGTTTTATTTAGTTTGATTTTTCTATTTCCTTATTTAAAGAGTTTGAAGAGGTAAACGAAGTATGTAATTTATGAACTTATTTGAAGGTTGGAAAAAATGAAGTGTAAGATATTTATGATTGTCAAAGGGAATTAGAGATGCGTGATCATGGGAGCCAACGTTATGCTCATACGTGTATATGTTTTTACAATAACTTGAGCGTTGGCAGATGGGTAAGTAGTCGTATATGTATATGTGCAATGCCGAGTACAAATCTGGCATTATCTTGTGTTCTAATCATTTTTTAAAATGTGTGCAACGCCTTTCACATTATGTTTTTTTTATTTTTATTTTATATGGAATACAAAACGGAAATGATAAACGTTACCACTAGGGCACACTGTTGCAATGTCACAAAATATCATAGTGTGTACTTTTTGTTGTTTGTAATATTCGTTTTTTTTTTTTAGCTGGGGACATGGAAGGGTATTTTAGAAAGTAATTATGTATGCTGGTGAGATATCAATGTTTTGTTTTTGTTGCTGTTGTTGTTTGATTTTAATTTTTTTATGTGTAAAGAGTTTGAAGAAATGAATAAAATATACAATTTATGCGTGTTGTATTTATTCATTCTTTTCACTTCTTTTTTAAAGAAATTGAAGTTTGTGATATTGAGGATTGTCAAAGATTGGTTGTTATTTTCACTGCTTGCTGACATTTGTCTCTGTCTCTTGTACATACCATATACATATAAATAAATGATTGAACAAAATTTTTTTTTATAATTTTAATCTACACATTTATTTAAAAAATATCGTAAATATATATTGTGACATTGTAAGAATGGAAAAATAAAATATATTTTTTTAGTTTATTTCTTGATAAAGTAAATATGCATTTCTTAAGGCACAAACTCCATAACTGTGATAGCTGCAGTAAAAATATTCTGGATATTTAAGTTGTATATGCTTAAAGTTGATGCAGCCAATATCCTCGATGTTGAAAACTCTAATTTGAAGTAGTTTTTCAAACCATTTCTTCTTTTCCACACCCTTAACATAGATTGAATAATGTTTTAAATTGGATTTTAAAAATGTTACAACACTCTTAAATGATATTGATCCGTCATTCCAATTCAGATGATGAAAGTTTCTCGTTAGCCAATTCGCTTCTCTTTGTTTTGCTATTGATAATCTTTTAAAGTTAAACGGTGGTTTAATAATAAAATTTATGTGCTCCTTATTGTTAAAAACAATTGCTATTTCTTTTGCAATGAAGATGTTTGAATTAGACTTAAATCCTTGCATATCGATGAAAACTTTATCCCCAGTCATCTTATTTTATTATTTTTTATTTACATTATCTTACGAACTTGACCTTTTAAGGGTATGTATTCTATTATGCGGTCGTGGATGAGAATGCAAAAAGCAGATGTATCAGTAGGAATGTTGGAGTCCGTTTCAATTTCAATTTTTATATCAACAGGACCGTTAGAGAGGGCTTCGTTTTGATGACTGACATCTACTACCACTATCGGCACACTATTTTTAAATTCTTGAGCAGTTAGAAGTGGTTGTGATTCCCTCATGTAGTAGCTTTGTTGAAACCGTAAATACATATCATATAGAATGGCATACCGATCATTTTTAAATTTTATATTTAGATCATCATATGGGTACGATTCGGAATTTAAATGTACTTTTAAATTGTTTAAATTACAATGAACAAACTTATTTTCTTGTTGAAAAGCAATTAACACAAAACGGGGTCGTTCTCTATTTGCAGCCAATTTAACATTCCATATATAGCTAGTTCCTGTATTTAGTTGAGGATTAATGTGACAATCCCAACTGCGAAATGCCATTGGTATAGAAGCACCACTGTTAATAATTTTAATCATATTCAATTTGCTCAGATCGGATAATTGTACATGCGGAATTCTCCATGAGATGTTTGAGATACTAATTTTTGGTTTGTCAGTAGCAACAGTTGAGTATACGAGTTTTTCATCGTTCTTACTACGTAAGAGAACCAATTCATGTTTACCGCTGAGTATAATTTTATTATAGTCTTCAGCGAAACCTAAAAATAGTTTCAGTGGTACATAGAAATTAAAGTGTCCATTTGAAATATCCAAATCATCGAGTTTGTTCCATCCTGCATTGTACAATCCAACACTTTCTGTTGGTGATAAGGAAACAAAATTTTTTAGGCTGCTTGTAATCGCTAAATGTCTTGTATGATCAATTTCTATGCCATTAAGTTCATATCGAATTTCGTCAAAGAGATGTGCCACAAAGTTATTTTTTAATTTTAGATTTAAAAACGAAGATATTTTGCTGTCATTATCATCTACAATACTTCCCTCAACATATATGTAGCTTTCGCTGGGTAGCACATATAAGTCTTGATTTTGTATTGAAATTCGAATCTCATCATTATTGTTGAAGGATTGTAGGTATGGTGTATATGTGTGATAGTCCTTTTTAATTATACTCTCGTCTGATTGAGGTTTTTCTAAAACATCTAGTATGTAACTCATTTCTTTGTCAACTTTAAATTGAGAGACTTTAAAAATTTTTTATTTTCTTGAGTCAAATATTTTTTGTGTAATGATCTCTTTAATTGTGGTTTGGTTTGCAATAGTGTTTTATGAGTGTATCCAATTTTATCCTTAGATTGCTTGACGTTGTATATTATCATTATTTGCTAGATCTCAAATGTATTCGTGTTGTAATTTCCTCTCCTCGAAAATTAATTAAATCACCGTTCTGATCAACTATGCGTAGAGTAAGAGAACTTATCTCTCGGCAGTTAACTGGCAAATAGATAAGATTTCGAGGAATCTCAACAATTTTATACCCTGGGGGACATTGATCGCAAATTCATGTAATGTGTGTGCTTGTGAGTTATTCGTATATGTGTTAACCACTATACTGCATTCAACACGCAAGATATTCACGATGAAAATATTGACTGGTAGATCTGAGTAATGGTCTTGGTTAGGAGCTAGAATTTTCTTATTGAATCCAAAAAGTTTTCCAATTGTGTTATCTTTGTTAAAGTATATGGGATCCTTAGAGCTTTTAACTCTAATTTGCATTGTATTGTTATTAGCTTCTATATCAATTTTATTTTCCGGACAATACTGCTTATAGTTATGTTTAATATAATCAACTATATCATTCAATTCATAAGATCCTATTGGTATTTTAATTACATGTTCACCAATATGAAATATATTGTTATAATCATCTACATTGGGAATGTTATTATATGAATGAAAATCAGTTAGAGCACATTCATATTCACCATCCAAACGAATAGGAGGAAAGTAATTTGCAGATAACTCAGATGAGTTTGAGCTAAGAGTAAGTGTTATTGACATTATGGTTGTCTGATTACAAATAAGTGAAATTAAACACAGCACTTTGTATAAAAAAGGAAGTTTATATTTTATTTAATATATTAGATACAAATATAGACTTATATATATATATACACACTTAACTACAATATTTCATTTTTATTGATCCAAGAATTATGTTGATTGGAAAATCCTAACCATTTAACATATGCCTTCTCTCCTTTAGTTTTAAGAACTTTTTCAACTAGATATGTATTTGGATATCTAGTTTTTGAAAGTTCTTCATCATAGAACCCACCTTTGATAGGATTACCACGATAGTCTTCTAATATGTATGTGGCTGGATATGTATTTTGAACTCTTTTAATCGTGAAAATTTCTGTGGTCCAATTTGGTGTATATCCTTTTTCAAAAACATGTTTATATTTACTTATGCGCACATGATCTCCCACATTGAACTTTGATAATTTGAATAGTTTTAAGCGGTTATATACCGTGTTTAATAATTTTTTCTCATTTTTATAGTTAACTTGAATCGGTGGCATTTTGATGGTGCGATGAATTTTCTTATTATATGTATTAATCAAGTCTTTGTAAATGTCGAGCCAGTTATAAGACCCATTAAAGCTAAACTCTTTCCACATCATTCCTTTTAATGTTCTGTTAAATCGTTCTACTATTGATGCTTTCATTCTGCTATATGTTGAGTAGTGATTAATGTTGTATTTATTCATCAATTTTCCAAAGTGTTTATTGAAAAACTCTTTACCATCGTCTGTTTGCAAGTTTTTTGGTATTCGCCCCAGTTGAAAAATATTCTGCATAGCCTGAGTTGTTTCCAATGCAGTCTTTCTTTTCAAGGGTACTGCCCAAGCAAATTTTGAAAATGTATCAATTACGGTCAGCAAAAATCGATAATCTCTATTGTCTGTAGAATAGTTCCCCATTTCAACTAAATCAGCTTGCCAAAGATCATCTATTCCTTTCATAACAACTCTTCGACGTGGAAAATGTTTTCGTGCTTGCTTATGTAGTTCATTTATTAAATTTCTTTTTGAAGTCATTATTTAACGTATTTAGAATTTGACGGGATAAGTTGAGTTCAGTGCGAGTTCATTTAAGTACTGTTGACCATCATATTTCTTATATACCCATAGATTAACTCATTTATCTTTCTAATTTCTTTTTCAAAGAATAATTTCATACTTGAAATTGTTTCCCTAATTTCATTTAGTTTCTGACTTAAAATTAAATGGATTTCATCTCGTACCTCTTCAATTTGACTTTGCAGAAACAATTTATTAACAACGTCGTTTTCCTCCAAAGCTTTTGCCACATTTTTGATTCTTTTGTTTTGAACGTCAATGTTATTAGTTGTATCCATAACGAAGCCCAGCAGCTTAGGAACATTTTTCACAAAAACTCTGCCACTTGTATCATTAAGATAGTGCCCAAACTTATCGATAGACATGATTTACGTAGATAAATATTATTCTATAATTTTTGCTTCATATAATTCTTCGATAATTGAGACAATTTCGTTATTGTGATTAGTATGACCTGCAGCTTGTGATGCTAGCAATAGCCTAAGGCGATCTACTAACTCATTAGGATCATCCCAGTATATATAGTTAGCTTTGTATGGGTTTAGTTTCATCAAACCCTTACCCTTGTAAGGACTTTTTATTGCATGTAGTGATGACGAAGTTGATGAGTTTTTTTCACTTTCTTTCTTAAACAATTTACTGATAATATGCTTATATTTATATGCTTTCGTTCCTTTGATTTGTCCATCAGGTCTATAATCTCTTTTGTATGCATTTGTGCTCACTAAAATTTTCTTATATATATCTAATTCATGTTTATCATAATATTTTGGTGTTTTGTGAAACAGTAAAGAAAATAAACCTGGTGTAAAAGCCCATATGTGATTTCCAATCACTATTTTATCTTCAGTAAGTTTAATACTACTATTGCCAAACTTCCATTCATTATTAAAACCTTTATGTGGACCGTATAGAGTGTCTAATTCATTTCTGCTTTCCAAGAGTGCTAGGTCAGTATAACTCTTATTATTATCTGAATTGTCTAGAGTTTCCGATTGAGAGTAAAAATCATCGTTGTCATCATCATCATCAGTATCAACATTATCAACCTTGTTTGCGTTTCGATTACTAAGTGAGATATTTTTATTGCATAACGTTTCTTCAACAAGTTTCTTTGGAGTACTTGTCTCTAACTTAACTGATTGTTCGTTGAATGGAAAATTTGAATTTTTATAAACTTTCGTTTTAAGTTCATCTCTTTCTGCCTTAATACTTCTTTTATTATTTTTAGAATTGTTCACAAATTCTGTTAATGGTTCTATTATTGGTTTAAATGTATCTTTGAATTGCTCATGTGTATCTGCATCATCAACTTTTATACTACGAAATTTTTTCTTTAAAACATTTCTTGTCTTTATTAGCTCTTTTAAAACTTTTTCATCCATTTTCAACTATTAGACACCAGATCTGGTATCAGCTATCAGATCAGGTATCAGATCAGCTATCCGATCAGGTATCACTTATCAGATCAGGTATCAGATCAGCTATCAGATCAGGTATCAGGTATCAGATCAGGTATCAGGTATCAGATCAGGTATAAGATCAGCTATCAGATCAGGTATTGGGGTATCAGATCAGGTATCAGCTATTAGATCTGGTAACAGATCAGCTTTCAGATCAGGTATGGTAAATACTTTAGGAAATAAGTAGATGTACTATGCGCAAGGCCAAATTAAGTACTAATGTTTTACTTTTATGTAGAGTAATTTATATCGTTATAAAATAGTCGAATTGCTTTCTATAGCGACCATTGTTTAAGTCATTATCTTTGCTTATCATCAAAAATCCATATTTATCCTTCCAACACTCTCGACAAATTTCATGAAACTTTTCATAACTCATATCGCTGACAACATGATCACTATAAACGTGCTTCATGTTTGTCTCATCTTGTTTAAACATTATAATCACATTTGCATTGTCTCTTATTAAGTGCTTGGGGATTCTGGTATAAGTTTGGCACAAGTAGAATGAATCAACATCCTTATGTCGTCCCATGCAAAAATATGCTCGTATATTATTTTGCTTCTCGCATGCAACATCATCAAAGATCATAATAGAATTAGTTTTCGCTTCGTCAGGAGGAATAACTTTTTCATTATCTGTAAATGTATAGTATCCCATCCCTTTAATTGGTGAAATTAATCGCTTTAAGTATTCATATTTTGGTTGATAAAGGGATTTTGAGTATAAATAGATGTTTTCAAACTTGAGTCCATTAGGACTTTCTAGCAAGCTAATCATAACATTAGTCTTTCCACAATTTGATGGTCCAACTATTAGAGCACGAATAGAATTTGGTAAGAGAGAGCTATGTTTTATTTTAGATCTGATTTTCGTTGAAGCATCAATATTGCGAATCACAATATTTTTATGTTGTTTTACTAATTGCATTCTTATAACTAATTGCATTTCACAAATGTTACTTTTATTATAGAAGAAAAAATAAAATAAGATGCTTATACATTATAACAAAACGTTTAGTTATAAAAAACCAGCCGTTGGAAAAGGTTTAGTGAATAAAGTAATTAACTCTCTGCCTGTTGAATTACACCTTCCTGGATATCAGTTTTGTGGACCCGGAACAAAATTACAAAAACGTTTAGATCGCGGTGACAACGGAATTAATTTATTAGACGCTGCATGTAAAAATCACGATATTGCTTATTCCAAAACCAATGATTTAAATAGTAGACATCAAGCTGATAAAATTCTTGAAAATAAAGCTTGGGAACGAGTTCTTGCAAAAGATAGCAGTCTTGCAGAAAAATCGTTTGCGTATATGGTTACTAACGCAATGAAAGCCAAAAGAAAACTTGGTATGGGATTGAAGAAGGTTGCAAAAAAAAGTGAACAAAATGGAAAAAAACTGTTCAGTACATCAATTAAAAATGCAACAAA
The DNA here is from genome assembly GCA_905220375.1 of Tachina fera. Taxonomy (NCBI): domain Eukaryota; kingdom Metazoa; phylum Arthropoda; class Insecta; order Diptera; family Tachinidae; genus Tachina; species Tachina fera. The sequence continues at coordinate 188,853,515 of LR999963.1, forward strand.
AGTACTGAAGAAGGAAAAACCTCAAGACATTAACTCTGCAATTAGGATTGCACGTAAGATTATCAACAAGTCGTTAAGGGGAAAGAAATCGCAAGTTGTAATACCACGCATAATTAATGTTCCAAAGATTGGTGGCTTCTTACCTTTGGTACCTATTCTTACTGCTCTGAGTGCAATTGGTAGTCTTTCTACTGGCGGATCAGCTATAGCAAAAGCAATAAATGCTGCTAAGAATGCCAAACAACAACTTGATGAAGCAACTAGACATAATAAAACAATGGAAGCAGTAGCAATGGGGAAAGGTTTTTACCTTAAACCATATAAGAAAGGATATGGATTGGTTTGTCAAGAAAAACAAAAACCAAATTTTTCATAAAGCTGCCCAATAAACCCCTATCTGATGTTGATTTGAGAAACTTTTCAACAAACATTCCATACTTTAGAGGAGTTTTCATGTTGGATACACTACCAAAACGATCGAGAAAACGAGAATGCGGAATCATTAATTTGGATTTATCAAGAGGTCCTGGAACCCATTGGGTAGCATATTATAAAAACAATGAACATAAAGAATATTTCGACAGTTTTGGAAATTTACAACCTCCATTAGAATTAGTTAAATATCTAGGCAAAAATATAAAATATAATTACAATCAATATCAAGATTATAATTCATTTAAATGTGGACATTTATGTCTTCAATTTCTTTACAAAATAAGTGAAAAGAATAAATAAATAACACACACACAAAAAATTTTTTAAATTTTGCTGTTTTATTAATAAAAAAAAAAAAAAAGTTTATAAAATATATTTCTACATATTATTCCCACTGTGGGTATTGAGTATTTGTTAGAAATATACTTATTTCAGCAGCAGTGTCCAATTTTAGGGAATTTTCTCCTTGCTTACATATGCAATATATCCCAGATGCTAGTTCAATTATGTCATCATCCGATAGCGTGTTGTAACGATTTGGTAAGAACATTATGTTATTTTCCAGTTCAATTTGAATTGTGGTGCCGTATTTACTTGTCACCCGTTTAGCATTTTTTACTGTATATTTAGTTGAGTCCTTTAGTTCTTTTATATGGATTAATGTTTTCTTGTTTAAATTGTTGAACTTTGTTATCAAATTTGTTGGATTCATTGTCAAAAATGTTAATTAATTAATTAAATTTAATTTTTAAATATATATTTTTTTTCTTCTTCTCTTTTTGACAGATTGCTCAATCTGCTTTTGTAAACTGACGTATTAAATATTTCTACCAATCTTTAAATAGGTAAAAAAAAAAAAAAATTCTTAAAAGAAAGACCAGTAACGTAGCTATCTCTTTTTCTCATATTGTAATTATATTTTACGTACATTTTTTGTTTTGTCACTGACAGAATTGTAGTGAAAGAGATAGTTACATATTATGACGTTCTAAGGTGTAACTGAAACAAAAAATTTCAAAACAAAAGATCATAGAGATAGTTATATTCATGTGCTAAAGTGTAACTGAAACAAAAAATTACAAAACAAAAGATTAGAGAGATAGTTATATTAATGTGCCAAAGTGTAACTGAAACAAAAAAATTTCAAAAGAACTCACAATTTTTTGTAAAATGTTAATTTCACAAGAACATTTTACTATAAATAAGAATGTAAACCTTTCAAGAGTACTAATATAAAAATAGCATTCAAGAAAAAAGTATTCTTTAAAAAAGAAAATTAAAATAAAAATAAAAAAAATGAGTCAAGTACGTGAACGATTATTTGATTTTCTTAAATCCTTTGAGGACTTATTGCTCTATGAGCATAAAGAAACCATCAATTTTTTCGTCTCCATGCTCACTGAAAATGAGGACTATGGAGTTATAGAACAAGAGGACTCTGATAGTGGGCATTTTGCCAGCTGCCCCTGGTATAGCCAAGGATGCGAGGAAGGGCCCGACACATGTAGATGCACCATGTTCCACATAAGGAAAAAAATTATTTTTAAGATTATTGAAACATATAAAAATTTGTCAAAAATAAATAATGAACAAATATAGAATATATATGTATGTGTATGGGTTTTATTTAGTTTTTTTTATTGTGTTTATTTTTATTTTTTTTTTTTTTTTTTTAATATAAATATGTATATTAGCCCGTCCCTTATATGGGTTTTTTTTCTTTTTTTTTCAAATATGATACGCATACCCTCTAAAATTGTTCGAAATGGTCTAGAAGAGCTAAATTAAAAATATTAAACCTTTTGGACAATGTTAACCCATGCCAAGACTCGGTCAAATTTTACATTTGGGGTCATATAAGGCTATATATGGAGTTTCTAAAAAAAACTTTTGATAGACAAATTTAATAACAACATTATGAAATATGATAATTATTATAAAAATTACCCATCTGTAGCCAATACTAACCCTTTCTGGCCCACGTATATTTGAATAATACAACAAAGAAGGCAAACTTCCCATATTTTAGAAACTGTCAGTTTACATACACATACAGTTTTTTATTTATTGTACATTATTTTTTTTAAACTGCTATTAATCATATAACATTTAGGGTTTTTTATTGTGTTCTAATGCTTTCTTACACATAAGTAAATACGAAATATAAACAAAATGATTACCGTTAATTTATGCCAGAATTTAAAATTTTGATATACGCTCACGTGGGGGTTTGTTATGGTTATAATGGAACAAAGTTATGTATTAATTATTCGTTTGGATATTTTCTCTTGAGAGTGTCTTTCTTGCAATCCGGATACAACTTTCTGTGCTCCTGCACTCATTGTAGTAAATATTGTTTTTGTTCTTCATCTGCAGTGATCAAACCGTGAAAATCTTGCATGAGCTTTACCGATCTCTCAGCAACATCATTTATTGGCTTCAGATCAGAAATAAATTCTCTGGCCTTTATATATGATGCGTTTTCATTCCATAAAATGGGAGAAACTGTTAAAAAATCATCCGGTATTCTCAAATTTATAAGAATATCTTTGCTTTTGTTGTTGATAAAGTCGCACATTTGTTTTTCTGCAAGACAAATAAAGTTAATAAAAGACATACAATTAAAAATAGTAACATGTGCTTACTTAATAAAAAATCAGTGCTGTCCTCATCTAGAATGTAGCGTTTTATATTATTGGAAACATTATCTTTACTAAAGTTTGCCACCATCTTTGCCTTTGTTTCCAATTCCACATCATTGTCAAATAAAGAAAATATAGCACATTCTGGCGACAAATACCACAAGTGTTGACAAAACTTCCCGAAAGCTGATTTCGATATTTCTTTATCGATGTTTTCATATTGTTTCAATGTTTTGAGGAAACATAAATCCTGGTACGGCGCCTTTAATGCTGACGGACAGGTTATCCACGGCTTCACATATGTTGTGACTATAAACAAACTCAAAGCAAGTAATCCGTCTTTTTCTTGGTCTGTTAAATTGAACTCTGGTTGAAGCAGACACATTTTTATCGAATATATCGCCTTGGCCATCCAACGTGCGTGGTGCATTGCTCCTGGTGGTCTGATTGTTAGTTTGTTGTCGGTATTTCCACCCATAAATATAATGCACAACTCTATTAACTCTCTATAATCATTCCTTGTTTGTTTTTTTTAATTGAGCTGAATAAAAAATTAAAAGATCTTTAATTTTTTCAGGCGAAAAATGTTTATTTATATCATTTTGAAAATATTGAATATTGCGGCTGTTAATGTTACTCCAATTCTCCTTAAATTTTTTGAAAAGAGTTACGTCGGCCCGACTTTATTTTCACTGAGTTTACATTCAAAAGCACTTTTAAGAACAAGTTCATACACATGATGACGGCAAGCGAAGAATAATAATTCTCTGTCGAACTTTTGTTCTAATTGTACTCAAGCACCTTTAAAACGACCAGTGTTAGATGCCGTTGTATCGCAACACAAAATTTGCACGCTGTCTTCTAAATTCCAGTTCACTATTGAGGACCAAACGGCTTGTGCCTGCTCTTTGCCGGAAGAATTTTCTAGCTTTGGTACTGCAATAAGTTGTTCATTTTTTCCATAAGTGATAAGTACTGGTAATCGTTCTTCCTTGCCATTCTTTATATTTATAGCAGGCATTAATTTACCATCCCAATGTAATGTAACAACTTCTGGAATATTACTTTTAAAGTCACTTTTTAAAGCTTCTGCACGTTCTTTTCTTTTTTCTACCCTAATTCTTTGGATAGATGATTTGTTGATTGGATAATCATCGATATTATGGCCAAGTGCTTCCATGGTAGCCTGAACAATAAAAACTGCATCTCTTACACTCAATTGGCATCTATCAAAAGCTGATACCAATTTTGGAGTAAGGAATTCTTTTCTTCCTCGTCTTTTTAATACCTCTTCTTTTTTTAGTGGTAAAACAGGTGAGATTGTATTATCCGAGTCCTCTGAGGTGGAATCATCTGATGGAAAAACATAACAAGCATTAGACGTCGTAGCTTCTTCGGTTTTCAAGCGCCTTTGTTCAAATGCCAATTCCCTTTGCCGTTTTCGTTCCTCTTTTTCAGCCAAAATGCTATCTACACCTGCCAAATGACCCGGGCGACCTGTTTCTCTCTGTCGTTGTAAAAACAATCTATCCTCCTCAATTGCTATTGTAGTTAATGCATCAGCATGTGCGATGTCAAACAAGTTATCCAAATGATCAACGAATTTTCTTTCACGGGCTTTAAACGTATCAGTTGTATTTTTTGATCCCTTTTGCAGTTTTCTCCAAACATTATGCAGATCTGTAAGTTTTTTAACACTGTTTGGAAAAGCTTTTGTGGGAAGTCTAGCTTTTTCCCAAAATATCATGCATTCCCGAATCACAAGATTTGCACTTGCACTAACTGTTAATTTTACTTGACGAGTATTAAAAAACAAAACTGATATATTTTTTTGAAAGAGCTGCGTAACGCGAGAGACATGTTGATCTTAATGATTTCAGTTAGCACTGAAAGTTTTTTCACAATTAAAAATAAGTAAATGTTCCACAACACAAAATAGCGAATAGCTGTAAATTACTAATAAATCCAAATCATTTATAAATAAAGGTTGTACAAAAGTATTTTTATAATAATTATCATATTTCATAATGTTGTTATTAAATTTGTCTATCAAAAGTTTTTTTTTAGAAACTCCATATATAGCCTTATATGACCCCAAATGTAAAATTTGACCGAGTCTTGGCATGGGTTAACATTGTCCAAAAGGTTTAATATTTTTAATTTAGCTCTTCTAGACCATTTCGAACAATATTAGAGGGTATGCATTAGAAAAATTAAATTTTCATATATAAGGGACGGGCTAATGTATATATAGAGATTAATAGAGCGAAAAAACTATTAGTTTAAATATTATTTTCATTGAGGATGGATAAACGTGCTTTAAAAAATATATTTCACAACAATCAAGAACGAAAACCTCAAATATATGATTTGGTTTTTGAGTTTGAATACTTGCTCAATTGGAAATTGAAGACTTCATGTGGATTTTCAACAGCTTTTGGCTTTAAGCCAATGATATGGTTGAATTATAAAAATAAGCAATTCATCGGACTGGATCGGGAAGAGTGGTTACATCTCATGTGTTATAAGGAGTATATTCATGATATGCTTAATCGTCGGGATTTTTTAAACTCTATAAATATAATTGATAATGAAAGTGAGAGAGATGTTGAATATAAGTTTCAATATAAAAGAGGTGTTTGTTTTTTAGTCATCATACAAGGAAACTTTAAAATAAAAATTGATTCTGACACTTGGAGATCACTCACTCAAATTCGAGTATTTTTTACATCAATTTTATGTTGGAACAACATTCTGAGAAAACAAATCCTTCATTTCTATCATGAATATTATATACCAACCTGCTCCGCTTTAAACAAAACAAAACTTCAAATCAATGAAATACAAGGAATACACGAAAGGGATGTAAAGATTGAATTAACACGACTTTGTTATGAGATTGGAGAAAAAATGCAACACAAGATTGTTACAGATGTGAAAATTCATAAATTTTATTTAAGGATGGATAATAAATAAAAAACTGTACACAAAAAATATTTGTTTTTAATGTTTTTTGTTTTTATTTATTTTTTATTTTCATATTAGTGTATATTTTATTTAAAAAACTAAATAACTAGACAATATTTCTAAAATAAAAAATAATTTACAATAGACACAAAGATTTTTTACTTAAAACTAAATAATTATAATTAGAGAAATAAATTACAGAAGCTTTAATTTGTATACATATTTTACTCATCTTCTTGAAGTTTTTCTATTTCTAATAATAACATATCAAGTTCATAATCAGGATTTGTTTCATCAATTTCAATATGATGCCATGCATATGTGTTTATACCATCACTTTTGACTTTTCTCTTGTCATCTTGATAACTTAATATTACTTTATGTATTTGCATAGTATATAATTCATGCAACTTAGACTTAAAAGTGAGCATATTATCATAAACATTTGATCTGTTAAATAAACAATCTCTATACGAACTTAGGCTATACTTATCTAAAACACATTTTTTTACTCCTTTAGATTTTTTAATTTCATTTCCATTTTGTACACTAAAGGAGTACATTTTAGACCGTAATCCTACGAATTCTTCCATAATCATCCCACAATTCTCATCTTTCATCATACCCAGAACTTTTTTGTTTACGAGTGGAATCCCGTAATCATTTGTTTCTGGATAGTCAGAAGTGTCAAATTCATGTTCTATATCATTTTTAATGTCTGCGTAAAAGTCTTCAGTTTGTATTGTATATATGAATGAGTCAGTATCCATGTAATTTAATTTCAATTTTGACTTGAATTTAGGTTGCATGTATCTATAATGAAAATTATACATCTTCCATTTAGAAAGTTCTAGCACACAAAATCCTAAATATATTGGCTTATTATAACATGTCTTCACTCGATTCATTTGAATCGCTACCATATCTTCTGAAAATATTGCTAAGCTATGAAAATTTGATTTAGATATCCAATTTTGAGCACCCAAGCGGTTTCGGTTTAATGTAGTCCAACTGGTAACAATCCTCACATCTTTCCTTTTGTCCACATTCTCCATGGTTTTCCCATATACTGCGTTGTTGAGCAATTTAAAAAATTTTTTTTCAAAGTTATTTCTAGCTTCGGCTCTGTATTTAGTATTAAGATCTATATAATCTTTCAACCATGGAGACTGCTTAAAAGTTAGAACTCTATGTATTTTTTTCAAAATCAAACCGTTTTCTAGACATTGCTTAAGTACTCTGTAATGAATTATATAAGAATGTTTTGGCGAAAAATCAGTTATTAGTTTTTTATATTTTGATGCTCCAATTTCCTTGTTTTCGGCACAGAAAGGAAGATCGTTATGCATGTTATGTAAATAAGAAGGATATTCTAAATCAACCTCATATACATAACCATCATTTGAATTATCATCTATTAACTGCGGATTAATATTTAGTTCTTCGCCTTTTAACCATCTGAATCCTCCATAAGGAAGATGTTCAGACATGGCCCAACCATAAAGATTGTTTGCATCTAAATACATAAGAAATTCGGAAGGTTTATTTTTATCAAAAGTGTCTAAATACTTATTATTTGCCTTGGAGTATCTTTTACAACATTGGACAATTCCACCTCGTATCCCTTTTTTAAAGAAATTGTACATGTCGATATCGGTTAATAGCTCTAATTCAATGTTTGTATGCTTAAGCATAGCATCCCAAGACAGCCCCGGGGCAGTATAGTATTGACAGGGGTCCAAGCTATAAATTTTTTTACAGACATTTCTAAAATTTTCAAAAATATCCGTTAGGAGAAGCACATCTGTTTTCAAATACAATTCCATATAATCTTTCAAAGTTTTGCAGTTAAAAATTGTCCAGACTTCATTCGCATGCGCATAGTCTTCAATAGAACATTCTTTGTTATTAAGTTTATTAAAGAAATCTTTTCTAGGTGGAAGTTGTGTTTCATTAAGTTTTTCAAAAGAATCAAGATAATCATAAGGAAAAATTCCTTTCCTCCTTATGAGATTAAATTCTTGGCTTGTTTGAAATTGTGCTCTAATAGTATGAAAATCGTTGACGGTAAGATTATTTGCCAACGATTCCAAACTATCGGCCATAAAACGCATTGTATCAAGAAACCTAAGTTCAATAAATTGAGATAGAGATATATATAACTCTTTATTTAACGGAAGGACTTTTATATTTGTCGCAACCTTACTTAATTCTTTCACAAAAAGATGAGAATCATAGGATGAATAGTTATGAAAATAAATTGGAATAAACTTGGGTACTTGATAACTTAGGTTGCATCTGTTATGCGCAGCACCTCGATATTTACCGCTTATATGACAATGATCTCTCACACGATCATTATTTAAGTATTGTCCACATATGTGACAAGTTATCGCATTGTAAAATGTTACATTTTCTTCATCTGTCAAGTTCTCCATTTCAATTGTTTTTGTGAGATAATTGTTATAGATATCTTGACAATCTTGATTCAAAAATGTAACAAATTTTTCAGAAGCATCTTTACCCGTATAAATTCTCAGCTTATCCAATTTATTGTCATGCTTACACTTAATAAAATAGCTGAATGCGCAGGGTACATGTGACTGATTTAATTTAGTTTTACTACTTACACTAAAGTCTATGTGTTGCAAAACACATTCAAAATCGGCGTATACAACAAAAGGGACGTCAATTTTTCTATGGTGGCTCTTGAACCGCAGTATGGAGTCTTCTGCCTTTGGCATTGTGGTGACTATTTTACCACATTCCATTTTATGTTTCTCCATAATATTTTCAAGATGGGTGTATTGCAGACAACTGTTGCAAAATAAGAGTCGTTCGCAATGTGTCGTTGTTTGCCTTTTTAGTAGTCTGTAAGACATCAAAAACGCGTATTGTATTATTTAATTTTAAATACTTTCCAATATATTACTTACTTTGAAATATCTTTTATAAAAATATAGTGATGCCCATCCACGTTTTCCAATAGCAATAAGTTAACATGCTTGGTCTTCTCATTTTGGGTTATATAAAATGGTCCAATTAGTTCATCACTCTCGTCGTCATATCCAAACACATTCACACTAACATCATTCTGTCCCTCAAATTCCTTAATATATTTTAGTGACATCGGAAATGTCAAATTTGAAAAATCAATTGTAGTTCCATCTTGAAGCGAAATTATATTAGCACTAATATCTTCAATGTTATATGAAGAGCATCGATTCGGAAAATTGATAGCCGAGGTACTCATTGCCGCAATTAAGGCCCACTTAAAACAGTAATTATCACTGTTTTCAATATTAATGCAAGCACCACGACTAGCAAGCTTCTGCGGGGTGCTAATCCAATGAGCTCCTTTTACCAAAGAAGATTTATTAATATTAAGTTCAGCTCGAACTATGCGAACAAGAGTCCATCCGGAATCTCTTTCCTGAAACTCAGACATTTTATTTTGAATTTCTCTGACCTGCTTACAGAAAAATTCATTCACGTCATCTGCTCTAGTCAACAAGCTCATTTTTGCTGTATGTACTATAATTATTATTTCTAATTCTTCGCCCACAATTTTTAAATATTCTGCAACTATACTTATATTAAATTTCAATATAGTATGTTGCTTCAAATGGTACTCAAGCCTCTCTATAAAAGTCGATTCATTTTCGACAACAAAATCTTCAAAGAGAAGTTGATCCTTTTTATTTTCTATTCCATAAGAAATAATATTATTTTGAAATGCTCTTCTGATCTCATAATATTTCATACACTCTCCATCAATGTTGATATTATTATTTGTTGAGCTACTTCCTAAATCCTGTAAACCTTGCTGTTGTTGTTGTTGTTGATGTTCATAAGTATTTGTGTACCATTGCATGGAGGTAGAGGGTAGTTGGCAATACATTTGTTTTTGTTGTTGTTGTAGTTGATATTGCAATTGTTGGTCAGTATTTGGGTACCATTGCATGGCCGTAGGATATGGTTGATGTTGTTGAGGATATTGATATTGTTGTTGTTCTTGAGGATATTGGTATTGTTGTTGTTGTTGTTGTTGTTGAGGATATTGATATTGTTGTTGAGGATATAGATATTGTTGTTGTTGTTGAGGATATTGATATTGTTGTTGTTGTTGTTCTTGAGGATACTGATATTGTTGTTGTTGCTCTTGAGGATATTGGTATTGTTGTTGTTGTTGTTGAGGATATTGATATTGTTGTTGTTGTTGTTGTTGTTGAGGATATTGATATTGTTGTTGTTGTTGTTGTTGTTGTTGAGGATATTGATATTGTTGCTGTTGTTGAGGATATATATATTGGTCCTCAACACCATGATTTTGGATGTGATCCAGAAAGCATTTTTTGTATTTATAAATCTTTTTACACACATTGCACTCATAAGCTAAAGAATTCATTTTCTTTTTTTTTATTTTAGTTTATACAATATTATTATATATAAATATATATTTAATATTATTATATTTAATATTTTTTTTTTTCAAAAGTCACTTTGATTATTTACGTATTAACAGCGAAATTATTGAGGATTTGACACTTGTAGAGACAATGCTTTACTTGCTGCTAGAATAAAAAACTTCTCAATTTATACAAGTTACGATTAAGTCATATGCACAATGTAAAAGTCAATAGACAGAGACAAATGTCAGCAAGCAGTGAAAATAACAACCAATCTTTGACAATCCTCAATATCACAAACTTCAATTTCTTTAAAAAAGAAGTGAAAAGAATGAATAAATACAACACGCATAAATTGTATATTTTATTCATTTCTTCAAACTCTTTACACATAAAAAAATTAAAATCAAACAACAACAGCAACAAAAACAAAACATTGATATCTCACCAGCATACATAATTACTTTCTAAAATACCCTTCCATGTCCCCAGCTAAAAAAAAAAAACGAATATTACAAACAACAAAAAGTACACACTATGATATTTTGTGACATTGCAACAGTGTGCCCTAGTGGTAACGTTTATCATTTCCGTTTTGTATTCCATATAAAATAAAAATAAAAAAAACATAATGTGAAAGGCGTTGCACACATTTTAAAAAATGATTAGAACACAAGATAATGCCAGATTTGTACTCGGCATTGCACATATACATATACGACTACTTACCCATCTGCCAACGCTCAAGTTATTGTAAAAACATATACACGTATGAGCATAACGTTGGCTCCCATGATCACGCATCTCTAATTCCCTTTGACAATCATAAATATCTTACACTTCATTTTTTCCAACCTTCAAATAAGTTCATAAATTACATACTTCGTTTACCTCTTCAAACTCTTTAAATAAGGAAATAGAAAAATCAAACTAAATAAAACCAACAACAAAAAACATTCATAGATTTCCCACAAGCATACATAATTTCTTTCTAAAATAATCTTTCATGACCACCAGCTAAAAAAAAAAAGAATATTGCCAAAAGACAAAAGCAACATTTTTCTCTATGCACACACGCACTTACACTCTAAAATCATAAACCTGCTTCAACCGCTTAACAAACAAACAAAAATCCATTCAAAATTAAAATTAAAACAAAAACATACATAAAATCCTTCGTACCTACATAATTAACTATGTACATCGACGAACGGATATCAAACCATGATTATCTCACAAACCATATATTTTATTCATGTCTTCGAACTCTTTAAACATAGGAAAAAAATAAATAAAAATCAAACTAAATAAAACCAACAACAAAAAACATGCATTGATTTCCACACAATTTCTTTCTCAAGTACCCTTCCGCACCGCTTAACAACGAAAAAACATAATACGTACAAACAAAAGAAGATTACAAAAAACTAAACTATGCACACACGCACACACAATATAAAATCATGAACCTGCTGCAACCGCTTAACAAACGAAAAAACATACTACATACAAACAAGCCCCACGTGCATACATAATTAACTATGCGCATCGGCGAACGGATATCAAACCATGATTATCTCACAAACCATATATTTTATTCATGTCTTCGAACTCTTTAAACATAGAAAAAAAATAAATAAAAATCAAACTAAATAAAACCAACAACAAAAAACATTCATTGATTTCCACACAATTTCTTTCTCAAGTACCCTTCCGCACCGCTTAACAAACGAAAAATTATACTACGAACAAACAAGCCCCACGTGCATACATAATTAACTATGCGCATCGGCGAACGGATATCAAACCATAAAATTAAAACAAACACACATCGACGGCCGACATCAAACTACCCTTTTCTACGTACAAACCGTCCATAACCCTCGTCACTTCGCACCATTGACAGTAATTACCTTAATATGTAAATTTTAGCCCATAAATTACAAAATTTCGATTTAAATTACCCAAATTTGACAATTTTTATTGCTCGGGCGCATACATTCTACTACTACTACTTATTACGCGTTACGAACAAACACATACTAAGATTTTGTATATATACTTGCAGGTTTAACATGAGTTATTGAGTGTATTGGAAAAGGCATTAGTAAAATTATTATATGTTGGCTTCCCCGACCAAGATTTGAGCTCAAACTCAATGTGCTTACAGATGCAGCCACAACAACTTGAAATATTCTTTAGATAAACACTAAGGGTCTTAAGCAAAAAAAAACTTAACAACGCTTTGCAAAGCAATGTTAAGTAAAGTTGTATTCTAAAAAAATTATTATTATATCCAATTTCTAAAGTAGGCACCCACGTTTGTTAAGATATTTTCAAAATGTGTATTTTGTACTTCAAATATTTTTGTTAATATAGCACATATTGATTCATGTTACATCTGAAAATGAAGATAGAAGTGTAAGCTCTTAGCTTAGATTTACTATTTCTGTCAAGTACTGGAAATCAGCATCAAATTATCAAACTGATTCAAAATACATCGTAAAATCCATAAAAAAATATTAAAATAAATACAATTGTACGAAAGTGTTTTAGTGTTGTACATACAATCAAAACAAATAGAAAAAAGCTGCATATTCAAATACTCAGTTCATTCGAATATAAAGAAATTGTGATAATTCTTCTTTGTTCCTCATATTTTTTACGGATACTTCGTAAAAATGTTTATCTGTTATCCATCCTACCATGTCAGAAGCTCATATTGTTTAAATTAGGTTGCTTTACTTCAAGAAAATCAAAATTTATTTATTTATTAAAATAAAAAAATATTTGAATACCCGAATGAAATTGTATTCGATTTTGTAGATCATAAGTTGGGAAGTGGTTGTTGAACACCACCGTGGTGTTACCAGTATTAAATAACAAAATAATTAAAGTTGTGTTTTGCATACAATTTCTTAACAAAGCAATGTTAACCTTAAAGTGGTGGTCAACTAGTACGAACTTTAAAGCTAAAGTAAAATATTTTTTGGCATAAGGGGGTAAATATATACCATTTTAATTCAATTTTAATTCAAAATGATTTAATGCTAAACTTACCTTGTTTACTTAAATTTTAATGTTGAGGGTGGCTTTGGCTGAAATATTTTAGCACGTTGACTACAAACTCGAAAGTCCTGGGTTAAATGCCGATTCTGACAGTAATAAAATTAATCTTTTTAGTCAGACCTACAATTCAGTCTATAAAAGGAAACAAATGAGTAGTTGCAAAGCTTGTAAATTTTCTGTGAAAACACACTTTATATACAAATTGTTCGAATTAAAATTATGCTGTTATTTGTATCCTCAAAAATTAGCCGTTGACCTGAAAATGCGTAATATTATTTGAAAATAGTATCAAACTTTCCTACTCTATTTTTTCCCTTTTAACATATAATATTTTAAAATTTATTTTTAATACAATTTTCTTAGAAAAAAAAACAACAAATATCATAAAATCCTCCAAACTACTTTTATTAATATCATATTACCGCATTAAAATAAAATTTTGCAAATAAAGAAATATAATTTAAAATATACACTCACAACCTCTACTAAAACCTCATTCTGTCTTTGGTTTAAAAGACAATAAAAATCACTTGAAAATTAAAAATGAAGAAAATCAGAAAGAAAACTAATTTGGTTAAGAGAAAGAGAGAAAAAAAAGAAACAAGAATCCTCTTACACACACACACACATACACACAATAAAACTTAAACAAAAAGAAACAGATATTTTATTTTATGTATAGTTTTTCTTTTTCAACAGAAATATATATACACATATAAACTTTGTTATCTTCGGAGGAAATGTTTGTAGTTGTTGTTGCTTTTAAGTGCATAAATGTTTGTATGTGCAAATGAAACTTTGCAAAATGACATAAACACGCGTACATATGTATGTACGTACATGCACATAATACAAGCACTTTTAAAAGTTTTCCTTTCATTTTTTTATATATTCTATTTTGGGTGGGAGTTTAAGCATAAACTGTGAACAACAGCAACAACAATAATAATAATAATAATAATACTAGTAATAACATTTATATCAAAAAATATAAAAAAAGAGATGTGGGAAAAAAGTAGAAAATTTAACTAAAGCAATTAAAAACAGCTGTTTATAATCCAACAACATGGCAAACAAACCAACGAGCAAACTAACGAACGACTCATGACAAAAACTTTACATGAAAACTCAATTTTAGATGACAGCTGTTGCAGCAACAGTAGAGCTACCACACTGCCGCCAATGCCTCTGCAAGCAACTTAAACTGCCAGCAAGCAAAAATGAGTCCCACCACCATCCAGCACGTACTCGTACATAAAGGGAAGTGTGTATGTTTGTAAATGTTGCAAAAGTAAAGCCAGAAACAATAGCGTTATTTTAATTTCTTTTCTTCGAATATAAATGTGCTGATAATGTTGAACAGTTCATTTTGAATACATACTGTTACAGTTGACTTACAGAAAAGGGCAATAATATAGGGAGCTTGTCAATAATCGGGAAATAATCGCATCTTTAAGCAGTGAAGTTTTAATATAAAATGTCAAGAGGTTTTCGTGCCATTTTCCATTAATCCTGTTAGTGATTGAGTCAAGATACAATTATATCAATTGTTAATGTTTAATCTTGTTAAAAGCAACATATGCTAATTTTTCCAGCTCCTCCTCAAAAAGCTTCTTAAGCCATAACCATGCCAAGGAATAAAGTAAAAGTTTTACTAAAGTTTTCCAACAGATAAATATACCAACACATAAAATTATTTATAAGTGTGTTAGTAACTCTGCTTTTTTGGGTACGAAATCATATTGATGCTGAAACATTTTAGTCATTCTCATTCTTGCAAATGTGTATGTTTACTTGCATGTCTGTATGTATGTGTTTTTTAAAGCATTTCTCATTGTCATTTTAGGAATCACAATCACTCACACACTCATACATACATATATAAAGCCACAATAAATTGCATGAAAAAATATATAAAAAGTATATAATACTTTAAATGGGTTGGTGCTGCTAAGAAAACTTCGCTTCAGGCAAGTCGTCGGAAAATTGCACAAATATAATTTTTTTTTCTGCCCATGCAAAAATAATTCAAATTAAACTTTTTCCTTTTGGCGGATGCCAGAAAATGCGTACATAATTTCAATTGTTATAATTTTTTCTATATACACATGCACAAGCACCAACACCAACACCAGCACACACACATACGCTCATATACTTGAGCGGAAGTTTTAACACAGGACATAAATAACATACACATTAACAGACTCTCAATAAAGCAGCAGCATCAGCATCAGCAGCCAGAGTGCACAGTGTAACTGTCGAAAAACTAATTTATACTGATAGACAAATTTAATGGTAGAATTTGTAGATTCGTATCGTGAGTTGACGCATCAGCTGACAAAATTTTTAACATAAATAAAACATGTACATATGTATGTGAGGTGCATCATACAAACATGCATTCTCAAAGCAAAGAGAAATTCAATAACAGCTGACACGATCACCGGCAACCTCAGTTTTTACTAACTACCATCCATAATTAAATAATATGATCACTTCAAAAGTAACAAGGTACGAATCGACTAATTATACCATAACACTTGAAAAATCATTGGAAGAAAAGCTAGGCCTACTACATAAAAGCATTGGAGGTATAAAGCTAAAACGCTGATCTGAATAGATTTTAATTATTCTTATGTCAAAAATAATCGCAGACCATATCTGTTAACATGGAAATATTATGGAAAAAAATTTAGCTTCCAATTTGAATATTTAATTCACTCAATCTCTCTTTCCACTGCTTAATACAACACGTGCACCTATTATGGGCCCTGGAAACGATCAAATAAATGATCAAGCGTGTTCATATATTGTTACGTTTTTACCCTTTTTCTGTGAAATCAAAGATTTGGTAATAAATAATAGACTCCAGGTTTAAAAATGACACTTTTCTCACTAATTAAACTTATTTAATAAAACCAAGAGCTTAAGTGCACATACACATCTTAAATTATTTTAATCAATGCTGGTCAACGAGAGAAATGTATTCGTGTATGTGCATTCATTTGTATAAGAAGCCGATTGATGTTACACACTCTGCTGCCAGCAGCGATTTAAATAATTTACAACTAGTTGCCACGATGTCTACTCCACTGTTGTATAGACACCCTCTGCCGACGCTCAGTAGTTGTACAACAATAACAGCTCACTGATTGCAATTTAACATACTTGTGCATGACTATCAACTGCTTTCAACTGAGATTTACACTTTCTTCACAACAATGAACTGAACTCCTACTAGACGATTCTTCACAATAATCAACTGAATTTTAGATTTTCTTTGTGTAGACGCGTCGCATTTTTTTAAACTTCACACAAGGATTCCAGAATGTGACAGCAAAGTTTAGACAATCTCAGCAGCTTATCCAATGCTTGTTGCGATCACGTCATTATTTCATGAGGCTCAAATTCACAGTCCTTAGTTAACTAATGAAGGTGGATTAACCAATGAAATTGATAAGAAATATCGTTGGTTAAACGACAGGCGTTAAGTAACTAAAATTGTGAATTTGGTCCTAAAGAAGCAATTTATTGTGGTTGTTTACTGATGTTTTCTAGTCATTTCTAATTCTGTTTGCTCTAACATGTATGTATGTGTGTGTTTGTATGTGTTTTTTCTTAACAAGCAGAAGCTATTTCATTATTGTTTTTGCTATAGAGTCTATGTTTATTTAATCTTGAGCTTGTATGTGTGTACGTATGTGTATTTATCTTTAGTTAAACAATTCTAGATAATTCTTTTTGTTAACCAAATATTTGCTTTTTTTTAAGCATTTGCATTTGGTAGTTTTGTTCGAGTATTTTTGAGTAACAATTTATAAATGACGTTTGATTGATACATTTAAAATCGATCATCAGCATTTTAATTAATTTTGTGTTCGTTGTGGGCGGCTTATAATTTTTTTGTTATTGAAGGCAGGTGCAGTTTAAAAACAAAAATTTTTTTGGGATGAACAAAACATTAAAAAATTATTATACCGAGTTAAATGATAATTTTTCTAACTTCCACATTAGCTTTTATTTTTTTGTGTAATACTAATAATAAATAAGAAAACTGCTTGTATCATCTTCATTGGTAAGAAATAATATTAAAACTGATTTGATGGTTTGGTTTTTACAATCAAAGACAAAGGTACCCTTATTTTAATTATTTTGGAAAAACCCTTGATAGTTTTTGCAGCAAAAATTTAAAAAACTACTCGCAGGCAGCAGTAGTTTTCAACAAAATTTAGTTTATTACTTAAGCGAATTAGATTTGTAGCTGTGCCATCTAGGCCTCAGCAGTGTAAGGTATGCTGACAAGTTTTGCCATGAGTTACTGTTTGATATCATTAATTTTTCGGCAGAATACCACTGTGTAGTGCAAAAAAGCAAAAACTATATAATAAATGTGTGAGCAAAAGTTGCAAGTTTCTTTTTAAGCAGAACACAGAAACTTTGAGTAATCATAAAAACACGGGGTGCGTAAGTTTGTATTAATGTTGGCTTAACATTTGTAATTTCACTTCTTTTTTATTTATTATTGTAACATACCCCTGAAAAATAAACTTTAAAAAAAATTTTAACGCTGCTCGAGTTGAAAATAAACCTCAAAAGAAAGTTTTATTTAAAATAAATTTAAATGAAGAAAAGAAAAAAAAAATTCTGCAAAAGTTATTTAACAACGAACTGCTTTTTCTTACTTTTAAATAAAACGGACACGGACATGAAAGAAATTTTTAAGTTTTATTTCAACAAACCATCTTGCTTGGGCAGCAGCTTTAGTTATGTTAAAAGATTTTTTTCGAAGGAATATATTAAAACGCTCTTGTGTCATTAAAAAATCTTCTGTGTATTTTGCAATAAAATATTAAACAAAAAAATAATATAAACGTTAGTTTAAGAGCCCAAGTGATGATGTACTCTTATATAAATATTGCACTAGCAGAATGGACCCTGCACAAACTGTTTTAAGGACTTGTCTTGCCGCTTAAAACTTAAACCCTCCTGACAGAAAAAATTAATTATCATACTATTAGATTACATTTTTTTACTTATGTTGCGACAAAAATTCTTATGAAAAGTCTTAGTAGTTAATTTTAAAATTAGCATGTTTGTTTAATTAAAAGCTTGTCATTTGATTTATACTTCGGATATAAAAACTTAATATAGCTTAGACTAATAAACTTCGTCAATAAGCTAATTTGATATTAATTCGAGACTCAACTTTATTGGAAATAATTTGAATAAATCTTTAGCTGTCGAACAGAATCACGTTGTCAAAATTTTCTTTATTAATTATTTACGACTTTTTGCAAAAAAACACGTACTTTCAAAATGGCAAATAATAAATTTCACACAATTTACAGACGTCTCCAACCTCAGTGATAACTTAAAACCACTTGTGTTAACACGCACAGTTGTGTATACTTCTTGTAAGACACATACATACATACATATGTAGAATTAGTTTGAGAAAAGTTTCGATGATGGGCTTGCTGGTTGTCCACAAAAAAAAAGTTTGAAAAAAAAAGAAAATGAGACCTTAACTAAAAATGTAGATTTGTTATTGAGCATAAAAATTGGAAGCCACAATTAAAAAAAAAACACGCCACACGAATTTCTTTACAGGAGGCAAAAAGAAAAAGTTTTTTTATTTAATAAATAAACAACAATTTAACATAAATAAAACTTAAAAATAGATGAAGAGACATGAGTTTTACAACAAATTGGGATAAGTTTTTCTTTCTTTCTACACGCAAAGTCTGTCTTACCATACCAAGACATACATAAATAAGTAGATACTCGTACACACACTTTTTATGGTTGAAATGTTTAAATTATAAAGTTTACAAGCAGCAAAAACTTCATCGTTGTGTTGTCAACTCAGTAAAAGTTCTACATTTCACACTTATGATAAAAGAAAAATTTCTAAAAATTATATATGTATTGTATCTAAAGCTGTAGTTCACCCACTGTTGTGCCATTTACGCATTTACCGAACGAAATAATTTTATGGCCAACAATTTCAATGAAAATATTTATAGAGTCTATGTTGCCGCCAAGAAACAGTCTCATGTAGCTTTTCTAATAAAAGAAAAATGTCTGATTTGTGTAATATATTTTGTTTTGTAAATACATTAGGTTTGTTCATTTACTGAAAATTATTACGAATTTGTAACAATTTTTACTGGAAAGTGTTCATTAATTCAAAACGTTTGCAATTAGTGAGCGTCAAAAGAGAGAAAAAAATTGAGAGACAAACAAATTCCTACAAATTATTATTAGTAAAATTTTTACTTGCAAGAATTATCCAACCACCTGTTCTGTGCATAGTTGTCATTGATTTTCTTTCATTGAGCCACATAAATTCAATTCTAATGGCAAATAATTTGGTTTTTTTCTTATATATATTCAGAGATGGAAAGTGGAAATTTTGTATTTGTAATGAATAAAATTAAAATATTATGAAAAATGCATAAAAATAGTAAAAATACATGAAAACTGTACAAAGAATTTCATATTATATACGAATTTATAAAAATATTGCAATTTAAAATATTATGAAACAAAATACATTAGGAAAAGTAAAATTTTATCATGATTTCCATCCATGGTTCTGATATGAATAAAATTTTCTTGCAAGTTTTTACAAGTAAAGCTTTCATTTACTTTTTCATATTTAGAAGAGTAATTTTGTAAGTTTCTGCCTTACTCTCTCGTTGCTAGTTTCTGCTGCGAAAGTAATTGAACAGACCTATTATCTGATTGTTTTTATTATTTCTTATAATACCTTGCATATAGCGGAGATCCTTTACGGTAATTATTAAGAAAAGGATTCACCTCGAATGAAGACTTCAAAATCTACTCCTTTTGTACTTTCCTTGTTTAGCACAATGAATTTTATGAACTGGGAGGACCGTCAAAGGAGTGCTGATCATATTAAGAAAACAAAGCTAAAGCTTATACCTTTTGCATGTAATAGAAGCGACTTAAAAATCGATTCTTTTAGCACACACGATCCGAAAAATTTTAGAGGGTGATGATACGTACTTGCTTTTTTTCCTTAATCTCCAGATGGTTTTACAATGCCTTGTGATCCTTGAAATGAACTTTAGGTTTGTAATATCTGGTATGATCTTTAAGCACCCAGGAAAAGAGAGCTTCCAAGGAAGTGTCTAATACACTAATCAGGGAACCGCAACCCATACCACAATTGCGGATAAGAAAATCACACTCATGCTTATGCTCTTTCATTTCATCGACACTAAGAAAGCGACGAATGAAGTTGTGCACACATATATGAATTTTTTCCTCGTTTCTTGCTAACTTTTATTGATCACACGTAATGAAATTAAAATTGAAATTTAATAAAATGAATGCAGCAAAAAAAATTTAAAAAGAATAATGGAAGCTAAGAAATATTTCGTGATAGGAAAATGCTTTTGTGCATAGTGCCAAAGCATTTATGCTATGCAACATATAGTTTAAAAAGCCATTTTAATAGTTGTCACACACCTTAGAATAAATTTAATTTGGAACTAGTACCCTACATTCTTGAATTAATTATTAGATTTTTTATTTTTTTCTTAAGTTTTTATTAAATTGCTTATTTAAAAATAGTACTCAAACAATGAATAACCACAGCATGTATTTTAAATAACAAAGCTTTTATTCAAGTTTAACTTTATTTAACTCTCATTATTCTCACCAATACAAATATTTTTTATTTTGCACATTGTCTTATTAGATCTTAAACTTGTGACCTGAAAGTAGTGCAATTTTGGTTTATTTCTAATCTTATTTACATAGACTTATCATTGCAAGAAAACCTCTTTTTCGATACATATTCAGTGACTGCGAAGTCATGTTCATCATGTTAAGCAAATATGATTTTTCATTTGTTCTTTTTTGCTTTCCATAAATTCAATATCAATCAATATTTTCCTAAAAAATCAGGACATTTACGATATGTTTTGCAAAAACTACGAATGATCTCCAATTTTTCATAAATGAAATAGATTCTAGAATTAATTATGTGGACATTGTTAATAATCGGTTCCTGAAAAAAATACATATTTATCCTTACTTTGGTACCAGAGAAAAGGAGTTGCAGAATAATTGCTTAAAATTTTTTTCACTGGCAAATGGAACTTTGAATCATTTCTGATGCCTTTTGCGTGAATTGGTAAGAAGGATAAACCAATATTGTATTTAATTAGTCAAGAATAAAACTTCTACGGGGAATCACTGAAACTAATTTATGCAGTATTTTCTTATTACATATATGCATTTTTTTGTATGAATGTTTGTAAAATTTTTATAATTTTTCATTTTTGAATGGATGCAATTCAGTCACCATTGCGGCAACACTGCACACAATAAATTCATAGAAAATAAAAACTCAATCTGAAGCATAGTTTTAGGCGGCATATTAAAACTTGCTTAGTATTTTTCTTTCATTGTAACATTTCGCTCGCACACACACACACACGCATAAACAATTTACACAAGAGAAACAGCATGTAATGGAAAACAAAAAATATTTCTTGGCGATCGCTTCAGGGCATTTTTAAAGTTTCTAAAAATTTATAATGCAACCAACTACAGTAAAAAGTAAAGTTTTAGTTTGAGCCAATAATAAAATGAATTTGGACAGACATGAAGAGGAGTGTAATCTTCAAAAGTAGGAAGGCAAAAAGAAAATTAAAAACACACATAATATAAAAAATTTGAGTTTAGAGTTCTGTATTACATTAAAAAAAATATAAAAATGTGATATTTTAGATTATCCAAAAATCTTAATTTTAAAAATTTAAATAAGCAAATCCAAGTTTTTCAAGTTTCAAGTAATTTTCGATTATTTTGTGTTAGCGTCTTGGATTAGTTAGTGGTATTTAGGATTTTAGAAAAATTCTCTTTCGTGCTATTTTTGTTTTGAATTTTTGTTTTTAAGAAATGTTTTAATGCATAAATCTTAAAATTGTTAATTATTTTTTACGAAAATATTTTTCACTATAACAAGAGAATATGATAAAGTCCTTTCAAGGAAATTGCTCCTTATATATTATATTGAGTTTTAAGCTTCTGTTGGCAGTAAAAATGTGCATGTTTGTGAAATACGTGCAGCAGTCCATTCCAGCGAGTGTCAGAGTGCTGCTTACTACAACAAAAATTATAGAAAAAAGTATATTAAAGAAGATTAAATAAAATAGCCAAACACTTACTTTTTGCAAAGTAAGTAAAAAAGTTTTATATTTCATGCCCTACAAAGCTCACAAACTGTTAGATGATGATGAGATGATGTTGTAAAGTTTTGGCTGTTAACTCGCAACCAATCCATGCATCCATCAATCAGTAATTGACAGAACTTGTCGTAATAAAAATAGTTAAATGTTAGTAAATACTAAGCTGGCTAACTAACATTTTGTCCTGCAAATATGATTTTGAGTTTGCGAACTATGTAGCACATATTAAAGTTTGTATGTTATAACTGCAAAAGTGTTGTCCTTTATACTTTAATTTTTATTTTGACAAAATACTGAAACAAGTTTACGACTACATAGTAAATAAAAAATAGAGTGATGAAAATAATGTTTTTCAACAACAATTGCAAAATTGTACATAAACATTTACACATGAGGCCAATATGTGCATACACGCTTATAGGGAATTTTCAAATTTAAAAATAAAGTTGTGGAGAAAAAAATGTATAAAGTGTTAAGAGAAAAATATTTATGTGGACAATGTAACAATGTTATAAATGTCTGTGCATGTGTGCGTGCGTTATTGCAGTGACTGATAAGTGTCGTGAGTTTAACAAAATATTTCAACCAACTGCTCGAAAGCAACAAGGGCAACGACTATGGATTTAACACTTTAAAAAAATATACATATTCAGGAAATTGCTTGTGAGCCCGAACGGATGTTAAAAAATACATTTAAAATGTTTTGTAAGTTTTTGGACAAAGTGTCAATTCCAATTAAAATAGTTGTTTGATATGAAATTTTTTGGATGAACGAATACTACAATGTCAAAAACATTTGCTAAGTACCAACATTTTTTAAATCAATATGAGTTAAACTTGGTAAAAGGAGTTGTTAAAAAGATAATTTTTATATTGGGGACTCAATCGAACCAAAAAAATTATCGATTACCCAGGGGTGGCATGCCATGAAGCCATAATGTATAAACACAAGCATTGATATCAGTTTGATTTTCAGTTTCTGTCCTAACAACGAAAAAATTACATCAGCGGACACTGTGTCTGCTTTGCCAGGCATAAGAACGATATCAGTCTATCTGTCTATCGTAAAAGCTTTGGACCTGCAATGATAACAGAATATATAAAACTTTGACCGCTACAACAACAAATATACAAGAGTTAAAAATTAAAAGCCTCTCAGTGTCAGAGGTCGTGAGTTTAATTCTCGCAATAGACCCTGGGTGTTTTCCGCAGACAAGTTAATTGCTTCGTGGATTTTATTTGTTAAGAAAAAGTGTTATTAGCAGACGTTAAAATAAAAAAAGAGAGCAACGATAAGTGTTGATTTTAATCGTATATAGTTTACAGATAAATAATAACAAAAAAGTGCTTAAGAGGGTGGCGTTGGTTGAAGTAGTTGGCACGTTGACTACTAAAAGGAAGGTCCTGGGTTCGAGCCCAGTATCCAATAGTCATTAAATAACAACACTACGGATTTTTCTGATGTGCATTAGTATCCCTTCGTATCAGTTGTTGTAGGAAAAATCAACTGTTGAAGGCAGAGAGACTGATCACTGAACTATATCGACTTCAGCAGATACTAATCCTAATGTAACATCAGAGCGCCCTCCTTCGTTGTATAGCAGAATCATCGGCAAAGTAAAGTATCCAATAAAATGGCTACTGACCACTGCTTAAAAAAAATTTATACGCTGCATTTATAACCAAAGGCAATGCAACACTGCATTCTTAAACAAAAAACTTGCAGAAAGCAGAGTTGTAAAAACAATGTTGCGTTCTTCTTTGTCTTCTCTATCACTATCACTTTTCTAACAGAGTGTTACTTCTCTTTATTTAAATTACGTGGTACCACCGTAAAATCGTCTTATCTTGACTTAAGGACTTTGCTTTTTTGTCATAGACATATAGACGCTTGCAATTTTCAAAGTTAGTGTATTTTTATGCAGATTACTCTTATTAACACTGAAATTTCAAAATACAACAAACGCCAAAACAAAAAAAAAAAACAAATCCCAAAAAAGCGCCAAAACTGAAATAATCACCAAAAACCGAAACAAAAAAATGTCTACATCAGATAAGATATTCGATTATATGATCTAAAGTTCGTATAGAACTATTTATGTAGTATCTGTACGTAAGCCTTCGTTTGCGAGTCAAAGTTGTGCCTTAATGAATTTATTTTGTTTTTATTTCAAATAAACGAAGTGTGTGTATGTATGTTTGATTCTACCTATACAAACAATGAGTTCAATTACAATGTAAATATCAGCTGTTTATACATGCCCTGCAGGAAATGGAACTGGCACAATACTAGCCACGTGACCGGTCCCGAAGTGATAGGAACCAGTTCGAGTTCTAACACTTCCTTTGAAGCGGACCAGTCACTTTTACATGGGGATAGGCCAGGATGGGGTTAATTGATACTTTGTATGCAGCTTGTGACTTGTCACTGAACTATCCCATAGGGACATATTAAACATAAATATCATTCTGTAATTTATACATTTTTTTTATTGTTACAAATACAATGACATTTTATTTTTAATTAGAATTTTTTTTTGGAGATTTGAACTGACAACCTCCTGCTTGAGAGACTTGCCCACTACCCACTCGACCACGGGCCACTCATATTTCAAAAGTATAAATACCAGTTAAGCTGAGGTTAATATATCAGCATAGTTAATTGGAGGGAGCAATTAAAATTATATTTACATTATTTGGATAGGTCTTGTACTCAACGACATCGAACAATTTCAGTGCCATTTAAAACAACACTAAAACTAGTCCCAATTAAAGAGAATCAAGATCAAGAAGAAAACATCACGAAAATTGCGAATATGTTTAGACGATATAGCTTTTTTCCGCATACAATACTCCGACTTTTGGTAACACTTGCATTTTCTCAAGTCATAGCACTATGTTTCAAACACCTACTTTTTTAGGGAGAAATTAATAACTTTTAATATATTAAACGTTTTGGAGCCACATTGAGAGGGAAGCTAAAGACAGAAATTTTTGGATAAATCTAAGAAAAAATTAACCCACTAGTGATCAATTAGATGCAAAAAAAAGTCAATTTATTTCATTATTATTTTTTTTTACTAAAAAAAATTTTACTTTAGTTTTCATTGGAGTTTTAGTAACTAATTGTTAAAAAAGTTTCCAAATTTGAATTTCGCACGGAAAAAGCAGGTGTTTGAAATATAGTGCATAGGACGAGTACGTTTGGATCAATTGTTGCCAAATTTTCTACAAATTACTTATGGCACTAGTAATCATAGTTTCTGTATGTTTGTTGTTTTTGGTGCTATGAAATGGAACGTCTAATTGTGGCTTTAAATATCTTCATCAAAAACTAAAATATGTAGTAAGAGATATTGTTTGTAATAAAAAAAATTAAAATTTTTATTAAATTGAAAATTTTATGAGCTTCCCAATGAGCTTAGAATGATCAAAATGCCAAAGTTCTTAATTTGTTATATACTACGTTTATACGCCAGCCTTATTTGCAAATAAAACTGCTGCCATATACTTCTTTTTATTGCGACTTACTAATTAAAAAAACTATTCATGATTAGCGCACTATTTGCTTGAGATTGCACTCTTACAAATGTTTGATAACAAAAAACAATAAATGCATAATTATAACACAAAAAACATTGATAGAAGCAAATAATAACAATTAAAATAAATAATTATTTGATATTTTGTACCTCTAAATTTTTTTTGGTAACATAAGTAATAGTACGTTTCCACATACGTGTTTTGGAGCAGAAAACTTGTTTTCTCAAAACCGATGTTTTGCTACATGTTTTCCCATATATTTTTCATATCAGCAAAACACATCAAACACGTTGTTTTCCTCCAAAACAGGACAAAATATGTCAGTGCAACGCTGCCGCAATATACTGAGTAAAGATGGCACTAACACAGAAAATTAAATTTTTTAAGCAATTGCACAATTGACATCAGTAGTATTTATGTGTTGTTTACACGCCAGGCTTATGTTTGCGGCCTTGATAATAAAATCAAATTGATTTCGAAAATTCGTATAACCAAAACATACAAAACAGGGAAGGCATTGAGAATTTAAAAATTGTACCAACAACTTTAAAAAAGTTTACTTTTTTGACCTTAATTGTACTAAAATATTTTTTTGGTTCAAATTAAATATTTTGCTTGTAAGTTACACCTGTTTAAGTTGAAATTTAAAATATACAAATGAGTAGCATGTGCTCCAGCATGCGATGATTTGCAGATGGAATTGTTCACATTTTTTGGATTTTATTGTTGTATTTCGCTTTCACAAGACTCTTTTCAAGGAGAAGAATATGAGTTCATAGTTCAAAGGTGAAAATTGACACATGCAATCGTTTCAAAAGAAATACGAAGGGAAACTGCTGAGATTTCTTAAATTTATTAAATTAGTCATTGATGTACTATTGTACTTTCCGAGTTTAATTAGTACCAATAAAGGTAAAATTTTACCAACTTTTGATGTACTATTGTACTTTCCGAGTTTAATTAGTACCAATAAAGGTAAAATTTTACCAACTTTGCCATTTCTGATACAAAAATTTAATGGAAACACTTCAAAGTGTTTTTTGAGAAAAACAACTTGTTTTGCTGATAGTGGAAACGTACTACATATAAGTTTTCTATAGAAGTGCTATCAAGTTTGTGCACTTTTGCTATGCCGTATAAACAGTGAATTTATTTGTAAATTATTTTATTTGCATATAGTACCCGTATAAAATAAAAACCTTCTCCTAAAAATTCAAATTTTAATTGCTTATGATTATATCGAAAATAGGACTCGATTGGTCTGTCTCCAAAGACTGTTTCATTGTAAAGCCATCTAATAGCTAAGGCGAAGGCGATTCTTTTCTGTTAAAAATTAAATGCTTTGTTGTTCTTAAAAAATTTTTGCTGTGCAAAGTCTTACTTTGTCGACCAAAAGCTTAAAGATGCCAACTTATTATTAGTTACTTTTCCTTAACAATTTATTAATATGATCCTACAAAAAATTATCAAGACAGCATAAGCAATTTTCGCATTTCGTTTAATGTCACTCTCTCTTATTTTAATAAAAAAAATTTTGGAAAATCAATATAAATTATACATTTCTAAACCATTTCTACTACAAAGTCTTACTAAGTGCAGCCAAAGTTGGAGAAAAAAGTCAGTGATGCCCGTTCATTATATTATTAGTAATTTTTCCCAAACAATTTATAAATATGATCCCACAATATACGATTTTTTATCAACCCAACATAAAATCACCAGGAAAAAATAAATTTTTTGCTAGTAACTGAAAAAACTTTGTTGCAAATTTTTAATTTTCATTAAATGTCCTACTCTCTACTTTTTAAGTATTTGTTACATAATATTTTTTGCTTTATCTGAGCTATAAGTTGCACTTGCAACACAATTTTAGCCCAAACTTATGTGCGAATATGTGTGTGTGTGGTTTTTAGAAATGAAAAAAACCACAAAAATTAAAAAAAAACTCTTGCAACAAACGACCATTGAGGACAAACGCTTGCCGCCTTCGTTTTAGAGGCTGGTTGATGCTGACGCTGCATTTTCCAACTGACATTGAGTAGGATAAAATAAAAAACACATTTATTGTCCGTATCTATTTTGCCTGCAAGAGGCAAGTTTTTAAATTTTTTTAATTATTTCTATGAAGGGTGTTAAAATTAAACTTTTAGTGTGTACCAGTAGTTGTTTAAGCTGCAAGGCGAGCAAGAAAAAGTATGACTTAAAATGCAACAACATTGAAATTATGGGATTTTATATAATTTTTTATTCTTCTTCTTCATTTAATGACCGTTAAGCAGAAAATATGGTCAGGCGGCCACACAACTCTTTCTTGTTCTTCGATTGCAGCAGATTTTGTTGCAGTTTCAAGCAGTTTTTGTTTAATAAAATATAAATTATTAACTTGTTCCATTTGCGTGCGGTACACGAATGTCTTCTACTTTTTACTCAATGTTTAATTTTCTGTGTGCTACTCTTGTAATTTTAATGGGAAAGGAAAAAAATATATATACATTTATTTAAATTCTCTACAAACTTGGCCATGTTGTAAAATGTGCATACATGCAAGATATAAAATATGTACATATGTAATTGTTGTAGGTGGGCCGAATGTTATATGCTCTACACCAAAACATATAAGGCAAGTTAGTTGTAAGTTTTAAGTAAAAGCGCCTTTAAATCGATATCATATGTATGCTAAAGCAGTGTGGCCCTTATGACATTTTTATAATTTCTGTTTACCTTTTTTTGGCTTTTTGGTTGTGCAAAACAGCTGTTTTTGACATCTACTCTCTCTTTTGCCACAATACTATTTTATAAAGCTTACCGTTGTTGATTTTAAACTACATATAAATTTAAGTTTGTTCCCATTAAAACATTGTTTAAGTTTTCACTGATTTATTCATTCTTAATGGAACAACCAGATTTTAACTTTAACTATAAATCTGCATACAAAAAAGTATTGTCGTTAAATCGATAAGGGCTGAACTTTACTTTGAAGGAACCAATATCATGTCTGCAATTCAAAATGTTACTAACAACAGCTTACATTCAATTTGAATTGGTGTAGCACATGAAAAACTAAATATAAAATAAATAACAGAGCAAAACATCAAGGAATTATTCATTTCTGTTTTAGTTTTACTCCTGCTGTTGTATGTTGTACATACATAATGTTTGCTTTTTTCACACTTGTATTTTGTTGTTCCTGTACTCACAGCTAATTGTATGCAATTTATTGCTTTGCAAGTTGACTTTTCTTACGCTTTTACCATTTATTAACTAATTTAATATGCACAACTTATATTTTAGTTTTTTTTTTTATATTGTTTTTTTTGTTTGCTCTTCAACTTTGTCTCTTTTTTTTAAAATTATATTCAGTTTTAATTTTTTCGGTTTGCAGCTCTATTTTTCATTAGTGATGCAACGTGGCTTCTTAAGTGTGTGTCAGTGTTTTTTTTAGATATGGAGCTTTCATATTTTGTCTGTGTTTGTGCATGTTTTCTAACGTTTTTTAGTATTTGTAAGATTATGTATGAAAAGGTAATTTAGTAATCTTATCATACATGTGTTGCATAGTAACTTTTGGTTTTTACTATATATTGTATAATAAATATATGTAAGGGGTGATTTTTTAAGAAGATTTGATAAAAAAATACATACAATTTAAAAAAATCTATGAAATCTTTATTTGAGTTGGTAAAACAATCCTTATACATAATTCAATGTTTGAAGATGATTCCATGTAAATTTTGACCGCAATTTGCTACATCTTGGAAACCGTAAGAGGTAAACTCTTGAAATTTTCAATAACGGTAAAACTAAAAAATCCACAAGTTGTAAAATCGCCAAACCGAAAAAAATCGCCAAAAGATTAAAAAAATAGCCAAAAGCTTAAAGAGAAAATCTCCAAAACGAAAAAAATCTCCAAAATTAAAAAAACGCCAAAAAATGAAAAAAACCTCAAAACGAGAAAAAAAGTGCCAAAATTAAAAAAATCGCCAAAACGAGAAAAAAAGTGCCAAAACTCAGAAAGCGCCAATAAATTCAAAAAATCCCAAAGCTAAAAAAAACCTTAAAACCGAAAAAAAACCAAAAATTTAAAAAAAACAAAACTATAGTTTATATAGGCTAAAGTTCGTATTGCATTACATATCTCGTGCACGGAACCCTTCGTGCGCGGGTCAAAGTCGCACTTCACTAAATTTATTTATAAGTCAGGGTTGGAAAATAGAAATTTTTTGGGTACTTAAACTTTTTTTTACAAATATTACTTTTGTGACTTCAAGTGTATTCTATAGTAATTAAACGAATTTTATATTTCACAAAATTATTCACGACAGAGTTTTTTCTTTTATATTTTACCAGTTTTGATATACAAATTTAGTTTAAACTTTAATCACTACAATAATACTTACATGTATGTACATCGAATAAGTAAAAATAATTAATGTGATGATCGTAAAAGATAAGCAAGAATAGTTAAACATACTTGGGTAGAGTAATATTATTTTGTGCTAACCTAAATAGAAAAATGAAAAAATGGAAAAAACTGAAAATTAATAGTGATACTTGTAAATGTGTTTACCAAAGGTAAATCAATTGTATACACAACAATTGTTTCTCATATTCCGTTTCATTGTAAATTTAAGTTAAATAGCTGATGTTAATAAGAATCTCTACCCAAGTAGATAGACTAGGGTGCTGATGAAGTGCTTGGCTGCACAGGAAAGTATCGGTATTTCCCCCAGCTATAAAGTCTAAGTTTAACTTTTCTTCTCTTCTTTAGAAACTCACATTAATTAATAAAAATATTTCATTCAATAATAATTGAAATTACTGAACTTAAGCCTGACTATGAATTATTTCTGATTAAAATTCACTACAGTTCAATTAAAGAATCTAAAATTTCTCATTTAAACTTTAATTTTATATTTATTTTTGTTATAAATGACGAGCTGGCGAAAAATCAAACATGGCCTCAGTAAATCCTAATATTTTATTTTTTTCGGACTCCCCAAGTTCACATCTATGAAGTCACCAAATTCAAATTTTCATTCAGAAACAGTTCGATCCTGCCTTAAAAAAATAACGAAAATTTACTTTTCCTTGCTAGTCATAATCTAGCTAGTTCAGTAATTTGCCTTCCCTTTAAAAAATAGCTAATGGGACTAGTTTGGTTTTGCTAGTTCCTCAAATTTATTTCATATTTACAGTCGGACTTTTAGGTATATACAAACAAACCAGTTTTTTCCTTCAAAAGTCTAGTACGGGATGCTTGAGGTCAGTGGCTTCTAAAGCAAAACATTGGTCCCTTTGAGGCATAATCATTAATATATCATACTTTAAGATCTGACTGTAAGTTTCGAAGATATAACGAAAATATGTACATATCACTCTTTTACTCAAACAACGTCATAACTCAATAAAAGTACTTTGTCAAGAAATGGGTTTAAGGTTTTCAATTTACAAACACACAATAAGAACAATAATATGCGAATTAATTTTGCATCATTATCTAAAAAATACTACTCTTTGAGTTTTGATGTTGTTTGCTAAACGAGAGATATGTATAAAATATTAATGATTAACGAAGACCATTTAAGATTCACCACAGCTGAATATAGTAATCTTACTTGTTATTATTTTTTTCTATTCTTAGTATTTGATTTTATATTTTAGGTAAATTATGTACGAGTGTGTTTGTTGTATATGCTTTTCCTTGGAGATCTGTGTGTTTTTTCCAGCAAACAATGTTTTTAGAATATATACTACATATTTTTTTTAGTTGATAAGAATTGCTTTGCATTAGTATTTTGAAAACAAACAACAGATTTATTAGGAAGTTCTAGTTCTTTGGAAATAAAAAATAAATTTGTGATATAGTTGGTTTTAATTATTTTATATTGGGTATTGGAATAAATTATGTTTACTGGAGAAAGTTTTATATTGAGGTTCTAATTCTCACTAATAATTTAGCGATCTTTCATAAGGCTCATAAATAACTTTTAAAAAAATACTTCAAATAAATATATGATTTCTTTGGTTGATTAGTTTCTATACAAATTACCTTTTAAATTTTTTTGAGTACATCCAAAATTTCTTATGGTACCTAGGTGAAATTTCAGATAAATTTGAGTGAAATGTTGTTCTATGTAATATGGAAACTACTATCTACTACGAATGTTTAAAATAAACAATTGGGGGATTCACATGGTAGTCTTAAGTGTCATAGAAAGCAGCAGCAGCAGTGTTATTTATTTCTTTAAAACTATCACATATAATTTGGCTTAGAGAGCGATAGGAACTTTAGCCTAATCGAATTATAAATATGGAAACAAATAAAGATCGAAAAGTAATAATAATTAAAAAACTAAGTAAACTTAGATTTTTATTAGTTCATATTACCGAGATGTCACTGTATTTATTTGACATATTCACTATATATTAATTAATCACTAAAATACACAATAGCCTGCACCAATTTGCCGCAAACTCAAACACCAAGCCAAATCAACTCGGATGCATTATATTTCTGTGTGTTTGAGTATACATATGTACGTGTGTGTGTGTGAGTAAGCTTTCAGTATTGTCTAACAATGCAAAGGTCATTAAAAATTGCTAAGAATTGATAAGTGTTGAACTCATTTAAAAGGAAATTAATAAAAACTGATAATCACCATATTTATTCTTTAGAATTATAATTTTATTTCTCTGCTTGCCTTTTTTTGTATGATTTGCTATTTAACATTTTTGGCTGATATAAGTAATTCTAAAAATAATTCACACAATTTAGTTGACGTTTAGTTTGCAAACAGAAAAGTAAGTGTTTGTCTGAAAAAGGGATTTGATTTAAAATAATTTCCAAATAGGAAAGAAAAAAATACTAAAATTAGTTTTTTATTATTACTATTATTACTTAGTCAATCATCATGCAGTTTACTTGGTTTTTCGCCGTAATCTTTGCCTTGTTCGCCCTGGTTTCAGGCCAAAGCTGTCCTGGCAACTCCAAATTGGACAAAACTACCAACTTGTGTGTAACCGAGCGTCCTATTCATGGCGAATGTCCTGCCCAATTCAAATATAATGTTAACATTAATAAATGTGTTCATGCTTTAAGATAAATTATAAATTTTTGTTGAATTTGGATTAAAAGTGAATTTTTATTTCGTTTTATAAAACACTGTGTATTTTTATAGAAAAAGTTTCGTTTTGGGCAAGAATTTTGTGTTTTTGTTTAATGAATTAAGTTAGTTCAAGTTTTTTTTTGTTGCTAAAAATGTGTAATTTGGTTGAAACTGGTTAACAGGTCGTGTTACAAATAATTTTATAACCCAGCAAATTATATTAGTTAATATCTAAGATCAGCTACATTCAAGCCACATGAGCAATTCCATCAAAAATATTTGTCTAGCTGGAAGCAGGTTGGTAAGGGAGAGAGAGTACAACTGTCGCTTAAAAACTTGCTTCGGTATCACTTGATTTTTGTTCGTGATGTCACAATTAGTAGCTCAACAGGTATGAGCATCTCATTGCATACGATTATAGAATGTGCAGAAAGAAGCCCATACTTCATGCCTTATTTATTTTCGTACACACTTCGGTTAGAAAAAAATCAATACTCGAAGTAAAAATTTCATTCGCGTCCAAATTTGCATCCAGGTAAGCGAGAGATTATGCACTATAAAAAACTTGGAGAATTAGAGTATAAGCAGCCGACTAACTTCGTAGTGTTTGTGTAAAATTTTGTCATACGTTTACATTAGTGTCCTGCAGAAGACCATTTATAAGACATTTCAAGACATGAGAGATTTTTTCAAATGCTTCACTACTGTAGGAAAAGCAAACAACTGAAACAAATGTCTTGCCAACAATGTTGTTTAGTGTTTTTTTTTTAGAATATTTTGCTGTAGTAAAGCATTTGAAAAATCGCTCATGTCTTGAAATGTCTTATAAATGGTCTTTTGCAGGACTTTAGTTTACATTATTGCACCCTCGTTAGATAGAGAAGATGTACTTTGTGCTTTTCCGTGCCTCCAAAGTGCTTCTTTTAATCTTAGTGCTTAGTTCTAAAAAAATTATTTTTGCTGGGATGTGCGAGCTTTTACAATACAACTTTCCAATTTCACTCATACGAGAGCACAACAGCCAATCAGATCTCAGAGGCAACAATGCTAGTTGCCTAATTTGCAAAGAAACAAGAACAAATTGTGAGAACTTTCAAAGCAGTTTGCCTTAAATTCAAATGAAAATGTGTGTTTGAATGTTGCTATTTCAGATGTAATTCCAAAAATATTGGCTTGTTGTGGGTTAAGCTATCCTATCTTAATTTCCTCACGAACTTCTTGTGCTGACATAAAATTTCACAAAAATAAAGATACTCTATCTATATACCTTTTAGTAAAAATTTTTTCACATCAGAAAATACCTCAGAAACTTCTGTTGTTTATAGAAAAAGTCACAAGAAATAATTGAGAGTTACAAATAAAGAAACTTCTTTCAAACCCACAAAAAAAAAACTATACTATTAAGCAGATGTTTTTCTATTATTGTTTATTATATTAATAACCATTTTTGTTAACCACATTTGTTTTTTTATTAAAAAAATGAATTAAAGTTCTCTTTACATGAGTCATATTCCCATTATACACAAGTTATTTTAAATATTTTGCTGGGTTATGTATCAATTATGATGCCAGTGCATTTACCAAATGTGTCTGCTCTTCTTACATATTTATTTTTTCGTTCTTGTTGTTTTGTAAATATTTTTGGTAGTTCAGAGTGCTTTTGTTTTTATTTAATTTTCGGTTGTCTAACAAGTGTAAAATAAAGTCACTTACCTTACAATACTACTTGTAGTAGTGCCAGCAGTACTTTATCTTACAATTAAGTCTCTTTCAAGTATCACGTCATGTAACATACTTGTAGTTGTGTTGCAACATTAGGAGTAGCAAAACTAGTGTGTAGTATTATTTGAAGCAAGTAAAAGGCCTATTTAAATTCTGAGAGCTATTGTATGTTATTTGGTTTTGTAGCAACTCGAAATTAATGTTACAACATTCAGTGAGACAAGACTACAACATTATTATTTGATTCGGAACTAATTTACTTCTTGTTTATTTAGTTGACAGTTTTAAAGGTTGGCTTTATTATTTACAACTTTAAGAACTCTTAATTGCTCTGGGAAGTTGATGTAATGGTAAAAAATAATTAAGAAAAGAAAATAATTTACATAGTATAAGGTTTATTTTGTGTAATGATTAAGTTTCGTCACTTAGTGGTTTTGAAGAAAAAATATCAAATTAACAAATAAAAAATCTATTTGCACAAACGAAATTAAATTTCACAGTACAGCTGATATAATTATTTCTTATAATTTTTAGTACAAAAATTGTATTTTTAATTAAATTATTTAAAGTTTTTGTGCTACATTTTAATTTTAATTTGTTCAAGATTTGATTTTTTTTCTTTTTAATTTAGCAAAAATAATTTTCCTGCTATTTGCTTTCATAAGAATTTTTAATTTCAGTTGCTCATGTGTGAAATAACTTTTAAAAGAATCTTTCGATTTGCCCAGTGATTTCATTAAATCAACATCGTAAACATTAAAAGATAATAGAGATTATCTTTTTTTTCGAGTTTTAAGAAAAATTCCACATTTTACTCCTTTTATTTAATTATTGTTGCTCTTGCATGTTTTGGCTTTATTTTTTTTTGGTAAATAAATATTTAATATAAATATAAATGGAAGATAACCAAAAAATTTTATATTTTCAACGAATATTATATATACTTCACTAATGTAATTGCTTACTTGCTTAATTCAACTTGTTTTTTTTTATTTTTTATTTTGCTTCACGAAGATAAAGTTTCATGTAACTTGCAGATTTTCTAGTGTATAGCCAGCTTAGAGGACTTAAAATTCCTGAGGAACTCTAATTGGAGAGACCTGAGAGAATATATAGAACATGTATATGTAAGTCAATGATTATACTCTATTATCATTATTTGTAATGTTAGGAACACAACTGGGACGAACGACGACGAATTTTTTGGTGCGAACTTTCATCATAAAAAATAAAACACATTTGTGCATATGAAAATGAACACGACACCGCCGTACAACGAAATTCATCGTTCGTGACGAACTCTGAGATATATTTATTTCTATTTTGTACGCCAACGAACGACGAAAAAACAAAATTGAGAGAAAATTCTCTCTCTCTCTCACAATTTTTGTACACGCAACAACCAACTTTATCAAATATGAGAGAAGAATTCGGTGAGCAAATTCGTCGTTATTGTGCTTCACACAACGAATTTACGCAGCGAATAGTTATCGATGAATACGTCGACGTGGTCGAAATTCGTCGTTCGTCCCAATTGTGTTCCTAGCATAATATTATTAAAGTCTCTCTTTTTAAATATTACCAATGTTACCAGGGTTCAATAAAAATTTTTTTTACAATATAAAGTTTGACTTTTGTTATGATAAAAATATGTCAGGTGTGGACGCAGGGTTAAAGCCTGAACTTATTAAATCACATTGATTTATATTGAAAATAAGGTTGCGAGATTACACACAAATATATGCTGGTTTCTGGGTTTTGGGATAACCGTTTATCAAACCGTTTTCCTGGATAGATAAGTATTTTTGGGGGGTACTCCGCATCATACCGACATACGTATTGGGTTTAAATACAATATTGTATGGGATTGAGTCAACGTAGTCGTTTTTAAAACATAACCTAACATTACCTTATATAATATAATGTTTAATACGATATTAAAGTTTTTCTTTTAATAATTTTTTAATTAATTTTTTTATTAAACTTTCTAGGCCTGTTATCTCTCACCTGCGTTTTGTTACTTTAATGACTTTTTTTAATTTGTTGTTATATTTTCTACGAAATGATTTTTAAGTAGTCGTATCATGTACTTTCCAAAGCATTTATTTTTATTTTTTAAACACTTTCATTTAAATGATTTTTGGGAGAAGTTTATTTTTTATTTTTTTTTTATATTTGATAGCAAAAATGTTCTAAGACATTCGTATAAAAATTTCTATTGCTTTAGATATATTTGTATTAGTCATCTGCACAATGCTTTCTTTCTTTTGATATGAGAGCACGGCACTACTTTTGAAAACAAACAAACTACTGCAAAAATACAAATAAAATCATGATACAATATTCTCGGTCAGTACAAACAAACATAATATAAAATATTTGACAGTCATTTTTTTAGTTGAATACATTTAGAGCTTTTTTGCTGCAAATTGCTGCTCAAATTGAATCGCTGTTTGTAAAATTAACGGATGATTTGAAGTTCTTTTTGGTTCATGTAAAGAAATGTAGTATAGTGTACTGTTGTACAGCAACATGTACAGTACAGTAAAATGCAGGGAAATGTTATATAATAAAATTTAGTACAGTGCAGTGCAGTGCTGGTTAATGTACTGTTCTTCATTAAAGTGTACTTTAATGTAGAGTAGTCTGATGTGGTGTAACTTAGTGTAGTATAGTAAGATGTAGCGTTGTCTAGTGTAATATAACATAAGGCAGTATAACTCAATATAGTGCAGTGTATTGTAGTCTAATATAGTGAATTATATTGCAGTTTGTAGTAATTTGGTGTAATTTAGCGTAGGATAGTCTAGTATAGTGTGGAAAAGGGTAGTGTATGGTTGTGCAGTGTAGTGTATAGCTATGCAATATAGTGTATTGTACTGAAATGCAGAGTAATGTAATGAAATACAATATAGTTTAATGCATTCGTATAAAAAGTATGTAATATAATATAAGTGTGATATATATAAGTGTACTGTAGTGTGTAGAGCTGTGCAGTACATTGAAGTATAGTATGAGTTAAAGTTAAGTAAAGTGTACTAATATAGTGTATTGGAATGTGGCTTAGCGAAGTAAGTGAAGCGTAGTTTTATTGTTCTTTACTGTAGTGCAGTATAGTTTATTATAATGAAGTGTAGTATAATGTATTATATTCTAGTGTACTGTAGTGTAGTATTAGTGTATTCTTATATTGAATTGTAGTCTAAAAACAACGGGTAAACTGCTATTGTAATATATTCTATTGTAGTATAGTGTATTAAAGTGTAGAGTAGTACATTGCATCTTAGTAAATTTTAGTGTAGTGTAGGGTAGCAATAAATAAAATACAACAATTAACCACATACGATTCTTAATGTCTCTGCTACCAGCAACATTTACCAATGAGGTCACGTTTTGTTTGCACTCCTCTTATAATTGTATCATTGCAGTGTAAGAGAAGTTAGAGAAAAAAAGTTAGAAGAAAATTATTACCAACCACCAAAAAAAAAATAAATATTTCACAAGAAAGAAAGACAATAATATAAAAAAAGTTCTTTAACGACCATTGAACAAATGGCTTGTGGTTTAGAGATGATGCAATGTATTTGCAACAAAAAAAATATACGTTTATAAATATACATCTATGTACTGCAAAATAACGGGAAAATCCATTACAGGGATGAACTTTTTGCACTTATAATTTTTACTTTAGTTATATTAGGTTAAGTTCAGTAATAGTGCAAGCTTAAAAAATTTCTCTTGTTCTGAGGAAAATTATAATAATTTTTCGCTAGATATGAAAAACTATTTTTCAACTTTAATGAGTCCAGGTTACGAGTACATAAGTTAAAAATTTGTTTACCTAAGCTGCAGCTTCGCAATAATTTTAACAAATTTGTTATATCAACATTCAAGAACTTCATAATGTCATAGCTCCTTATGTACAAGTAAGAGTGTATAATTCGAGATTTAAATGTAAGACAAGGTAATCAAATGCAAAATTCACAATATTAGACCAATTCACAATATTGTGCAAATGGCCTTGCATCGTTGCATGTGCAAAATGGTATAATGTATTTATATTCACCACTTAACAACTCTTAGTGGTGAGTATCAATATACTAGCCCAAATCCAAATCTTGTGCAAATGGTCTTGCATCGTTGCATGTGCGAAATGCTATAGTATATTGATACTCACCACTAAGAATTATTAAGCGGTGAGTTGAATATACTATATTATTTTGAACATGCAACGATGCAAGGCTATTTGCACAAGATTCTAAGTTGGGCTAATATATATAAAGAAATAAAACTTTGGCGGTAAATTACTTATTTCAGTTTCTTAAATCAATTTTTATAATAAAAATATTATATAAATATATATATATATCAGTAGCTCGAATAGAATACCAAAATAGGTATAAAAAATATACAAAATT
The DNA here is from genome assembly GCA_905220375.1 of Tachina fera. Taxonomy (NCBI): domain Eukaryota; kingdom Metazoa; phylum Arthropoda; class Insecta; order Diptera; family Tachinidae; genus Tachina; species Tachina fera. The sequence goes on from LR999963.1 coordinate 188,893,056, forward strand.
TCTTTCTCAGCAGATTGCCCACAATTTTCTTTTGTTGCCAACCTCTACGTGCTCTATGCCTTCGCAAAATCACTTTTATGAGCATGAGATGAAATTAACATAAATAATTAATTGCTGGCAAGACTTTAGACATTTTGAACATTACGGTTGGATGGGTTGAATCTGAAGCAGCATTGAATTAAAAATCTCTTACTGCATCTTTTTTTTTTATCCTACACAAGTTGTTTTTCCCCACCTCAGCCTTTATCCTTAATATTTAAACTCTTTCAATAGTTGATGTGGTTGCTACTACACCAACTAAAAAACAAAAAGAACAGCCAGGACATCAAAAAAGAAAAATGAAAATGTTTAAAAAAACAAAAGTTATCAAATGAATATTTTCAAAGGAACAATGAAATGGCGGTGCAAACAAGAAACACTAAAACAACAACAACAACAACATTATCTACAAAACATCAAGTGTCCATATGAACAACAGCCCATAAAGTTAAAAGTCTATTGCCAGGACAAAGTGCCCATTAAATATTTAAACAAATTAGCAATGGCTTGGAAAATAATAGCTGCAGTGAACACTAATGGTCACCAGAATTTATAGAGTGAATGAAAAAAAAAAGAAAAACATACGGCGTTGTTGGCCATATGACCGCATAGAAAAACGATTTTTTTTAGAAAAAAAAAACAAAAATAAAAATAAATCTTGTGATTGGAAATTTAATATTTTTTTTTATAAAAATGTTACTCTTAACGACTCAATGGTTTGGGGAAGTCACAAGTCAATCAATTTATCGCCCAATATCTGTAAATAAAAGAAAATATTTTGTATAACTTTTTGTCAAATGTTTTACATTTTAGACTCTTTACAAAAATTGAGGACTGCGACATTTAAATTTTTAAATTTTATTAACTGTTCATGTTATAAATAAACAATTTTTTTACTTAAATTCAATAGTTTGTCGTAAAAGTAAATGAGAAGTGCTTAAGCATAAAATATTATGTGTTGCTGTAAAATTGTATTTCGTGTGTAGTTTAGAGTGTTGCAATGTATAAGGCCTGGGTTTTCTTAATTTAATGCTGGTATATATATATTCTTTCTTTTTGAATGTAATAAAATTTTCTTTCATAGTCATGAAGAAGCTGAGCTGGGCTCTTCCTTGCACTTAAAGTTTCAATATTTGCTGGCTGTGTTAACATTATTTAATTTGTTGCTTTTGTCATTGTGCTTCAGCTGACGTTTTTGGCTGCGCTCCATCCTAAAATTATTCCATAATCTTAAGGTAAAATAATAAAAAAATTCAATGCCACTTAAGATACTGGCACCCAAAAACAGACCCAATATGCCACCAATTGTGACCACGACATCCAAACGTGTGCGCAATGCCTGACGACGATAACGTTCTGTGGCAAATTCTGGCATCGTTATAGAGATGGTTAGATAAGGATTAGATGCATTAATTCTAAATGTAGCAACAAGAGAAGAAAAAAAAGAGATTAAAACGAAAAACGAAATGAAATTGCATAAGAAATTGTTATCGTAGAATTTTATGTTAATTACACAAATGTTGCAAACTTTTATAATTATGCCCTTAAGCGTTAAAATGAAATATTTATGTATAAGAAAAAAAAAAAGAAAATGAAAAAAAAACTTGGTGGAGTGTGGGCTGATGCCACGTACTTTTGTTGATAGTCGAAAACAGCTTTAAAGTCACTTTCCGTGCAAGAAGGCAAACATTCACAAGTATATTTACTTTTGGCCCAAGGCAATAAATTTCTACCATCCGGTCTGACAAGTATCAATTTTTCCAGACAAAGAAGTCCCTCCAAGTCGCAATCTTTGTCTTGAAATGTTTCATCTGGCATCTGAGACAGCATAGAGCAATTGCATTCCTTCATTTGATAAACACGCAAGCAATCGATGAAACAAGTGCTGAAGCTGTAGGCGCGATAAGAAGTATCGGGCAGCAGTTCATCGGGAAAGCGACATTGACGAAATTCGGGTGGAATTTCGCGAACATCAGGATCATTTATCATGTTTTGCATAAAAATCTGCAACGTCTTGTCTTGTCCGGCCTTGTTAGCTTCGATTTTGTGGCCTGGCAGTGCATCGTGAGGTACATCCTCCTCATTCATGATGGAAACCTTTCATAATTAAGTTAAAGTTAAATTAGATTAAATATAACAAAATACAAAAACAAGTAAGAATGCTATATTCGGATGTACAGGTTCCTCTATACCCTTCACTGACTTATTTTTATGGAATAGTATGTATGTATGATTTACATCAGTACATACATACATATATATTTGCTTTGTGAAACAATGTATCATTTATTTGTTGGTCTAGTGCAATTTATAGTAAGTTACCTACTGCTATTTTGAGCATGTTTATAACTAAATCAGATTTTCATATTAAAATTAAACAAATAGAAAATTCTATACAACACATAAACATATACCCCCATATTCATAAAAAAATTAAATGAATTTGAAATCTATTTTAGAAAAATTTGTATGAAAAATTTTAAATAAAATACATTTCAAACTCATTTTAAATTTTATGAATATGCGAAAATTAAATATGTTTGTTAAGAAAATTATTTAAGTTACTTTTTTTCACAAAAAAAATCCAACCCTGGATTTATTTAGTTGATTTTTCTGATTTCGAATAATAACTAATTTCTTTCCAAAACATAAAATATGCTTAATTAAGAGAGGAAAAAAAGTTTTATTTAGTTATTTTACGAAAAAAAAATTTAATTTTCCAGCTCTGGAGCAGAGTTTTGTATATTTTTAATTTTATATACCAAATTTTTTTTAAAACATAGTATATATTTAATTTATTAGGAAAAAAAATATTAATTTGAACAGCTTTTGTATATACCGAAAAACGTGTACACTTGCCAGCCCTGGAATCAACCGTTTAGATTTTTTTTTGATTTTTAATACCAATATATTTTTATTTAAATATAAAATATGTTTAATTTATAGAGAAAAATAAAAAAATTGTTTTATTATACTTTTATATAGCAAAAGAATTTCAAAATTTCCAACTCTGGAAACGTCTCATTAACTTTTTTTATTTTGAAAACCAATTTGATACTTGTGTGCAACATAAAATAGGTTTATTTCAGGAAACAAAAACAAAAGTTGGTTTTAGCCGGTTATCTTATACCAAAAAAAAAAATAGTTTTCCAGCTCTGAAACCGTCTTTCTGAATTTTTGATTTTCAACACCAATCTTTTTTGGGCCATTTCTGATACAGCAGTGGAAGACTGAAGTCTCTAGATTTTCTGAGAGCTGCGGGGTACTGATTTCACGTACAGACATATGAACAGACGGGCGGACGGCATTGCTTTTGCTTCTTCCTGTTTGTCATACGAACTTGTGGAAATTATACACGGAATGACATATTTGGTGAAAGATTAAGAAAGCCAATCAATTTTGCTTAAAACCTTTAAGAGCCATTATTATCTTAAATGTAGTTAAAAGTAGGATTTTTTTGGACGTATAAAAAGATATTCAATTTTTATAAATTTAATTTAACTTACAGAAAGGATGGACGTATAAACCGCTATTCATTTTTATAAATTTAATTTAACTTACAGAAAGGATACATTTGCCTTTAACTTAGCGTTCACTTTATATTAACCTAAAATTGTAGTGATGGAAAACTTTTTACAAGTCCGTTAAATCCTACTTTTAACTAACTTTAAGTTGTAATAATGGCTCTTAATCTTTTTAAATCTTTTTCGATACAACTTTCTATTTCGTAGTTTTTATAAACATCTTTATTTTATTTCTTATACTGGATTCACACACAGCATTTTAAGTGAAGTAATTTTTGAGCTTTTGGAAGAGAGAGTTGGATATAATGAAGAGTTTAGTCACCATATTATTATCTGTCAGCCTTGAGCTGAAGAATTGCTCAATTAAAATTGACGTGTGTGAACTAAGACTTATGGTTTATTTTTCAAACAGCTGATTGCTATGCTGTTTCTATTATTTATACCCAAGAAAAAGTACTTGATGTGTCTTGCAGAAACAAGAAGATAACTGATCTCTCAAGACCTCTTTTTCATTTTCATAATTGTCAAATACGGGAACGTTTGGGATCCCGTGAGAATTTCGTACTCTATGAATGAAGGTTAAAAATAAATCATTCTGCAGCTGAATACAAATTTCAAAGAGTTTTTAATGGCGAAAATATTTTTATGGTTGTAAAATTTTTAATTAAATATTTTTAACCAATTCCCTTAATTTTTTGAATTGTCGGGCGAAAATTAAAATTAATACAATTTAAGATTTTTGTTTTTTTGTTTTAACCTGTGCTTTTATTATAATCGTGCAAAAGCTTATGTGATCTAACCTGTGTGGGTATTTTGGTAACAATCTTAATTTTTGCAGTATCTGTCATGGGATTGACTTCATTATTAAACCAAGTAGGACTGTCCCTGAAATACATCATGGAGTTAAAAAACATTGATTATTATACAAGTATTACGAATTTACTTAAACCTACCTTTTATTATTCAGCAAAGAGTTAAGCATAAAACAATTACCATGCGGCGTTATTAAAGGCAAGAAGTATTGGCAACAGTCAAAGGGTTTCAGAGAAAATTCACAATATTCAAAGAGATCACTGCAGTTGGTTTTAAACTATTTAAAAAATTTTAATCAGAAATAATTCATAGTTAGGCTTAAGTTCAGTAATTTAATTTTTTTTTATTGAATGAAATATTTTTATTAATTAATGTGAGTTTCTAAAGAAGAGAAGAAAAATTAAACTTAGACTTTAAGCTGGGGGAAATATCGATAAAATGTGTTTACCAAAGGTAAATCAATTGTATACACAACAATCGTTTCTCATATTCCGTTCATTGTACATTTAAGTTAAAAAGCTGATGTTAATAAGAATCTCTACCCAAGTAGATAGACTAGGGTGCTGATGAAGTGCGTGGCTGCACAGAAAAGTATCGGTATTTCCCCCAGCTTAAAGTCTAAGTTTAATTTTTCTTCTCTTCTTTAGAAACTCACATTAATTAATAAAAATATTTCATTCAATAAAAAAAATTGAAATTACTGAACTTAAGCCTAACTATGAATTATTTCTGATTAAAATTCACTACAGTTCAATTAAAATATCTAAAAAAATTTTTCTTATTTAAAAAATTTTAAATTTTTATGAAAAGAAAATCATTTTTAAATTTGTTACATTTCTGTTATTAAATTTACCCTGTGGTATAAATAACGTAAATTATTGCTGGGACATTCTGTACAACATTTAACTTTGCACCAGGACTTTACATTTCCCTCTCTATAGATATATGGATAAACCAAAAAGCTTACGAAAGTTTCAATTTCATAACTATAGCCCCTTGCAGCAGGTCCATCTAGTCTGTGTGAGAGAAAAAAAATATTATTCCTAATCTATGGAAGGGTTCACTATTCGAATTTTTTTTTCAGAAAGTGTGAATTTGTAAGTGAGATAGCAGAAAAGAGTGAGATGTAGTACACGCTTTCATGTGCTTTGTTTTCTCATTCTTAGTTGTAAACATATGCCATTTTTTTAATGCTTTAAGTTTTTATTAAAACTTAAAACTTTCTTATGAAATTTTTGTCAACTGGTTCTAGTTTTTGATGAGGAAATTTTGAAAAAGAAAGAAAAACTATGTTAAGGTTAACACATGTAGAAAATCGGAATTTCATTTAAAAAATTTCAATGTGCAAAAGCTAATTGTAGTTTTAAAGAAAATTTTAGCAAGAAAAAAATTCTAAATGTGAAGCGTGACTAATGGCGTTTTCTTGTCTAGAATAAAGTGTAATAATTTGTAAATTTTTGTTAGGAAAAATGCAATTTAGCGTTCGTTTAAAGGAAAACTTTACGTTTGCAAGGGATGATACAATAATTTATAATAAACTTTCTATTTTTTAAAATCATTTTATTGACAATTTTCAAAGAAAAAAAAACCATAAGTCTCATACTACAAAATCAACTGCACTTACTCTTCCACAAATTCTATTAGCTTTGGATCAGCTTCATATTTGTTGTACATATCACAGACGGCAACAGTGGGAAATAAAACTTTATGCGTGGAAGGCAGACTCTCATACACTATGCTTACCGCACGCTTGTCAAAATCGCGCTGATACTGGCTGATTAGTAAATAAGAGCCAAAAGCCGAAATAAGTACACAAATGAACCAAAAAATTCTCTCAATGAAATGTAGGCTGCAATTAATTAAAAAAATATATATAAAAGAAAAAGGTACTTAAATCAAATTAAAGCTTTACTTTGTGTTGGCAATGTAACTGAATCCGGCCAGGGTACAATTAGCACAATAGTCCTTTAAATAGGACACATATTTTCTTTCATTTCCTTGATTCATTATGCAGTTGGCTGGTAAAAATATTCTCAAAGATTCAACAACTACAAGTACATAAATGTTTAATTAAATTAAACGAAAAAAGCTTTTAAGTAACTACACATGTATTTACTTTCGTATCACAGTATAAATAGTTCTCTTTTTACGCTTAATTTACTCGTATCTCCGTTTACTCAAGGACCAAGACAAGTATGTATTTATATACTTTAACAAAACTCATTCATTCCCTGCTAATGCACGTCTTAATAAACTTTTGATAAAACAATTAACATGTTTCCATTCGCTTGAGTGTAAGATAGTTTCTGAGCTTTTGCAGTGCTTCTGTTCTGTTTATGTGTTCTTAATACCCAGTGTGTTTATGAGCTTAATTACTAACAATGTTTAAAATTGTTTTACTTTCTTTGTATGGTTGTTGTTGTGTACACGTATGTACATGAAAAGAAACTTAGTTTTTCTAAAAATACTCAGGCTTCCCCCTGAAATATATCCACCAGCAAGAAGTGGAAAACTAGAAATTATGAGTAAAGCCCTCCTGTAGAGCTGCTCGTGAATAATAATTAACTAATGGCTTGGTACTGTGTTCCGTTTATTTGTTTTCATTATTTTTTTTTTTGACAAACTTAGCAGAGTTTATGCATACACACTAATATTTACAAGCAGTCATACACACACACACATACAGACGCTTTACGAAGTTAATTACACTCTTGCTTAAGCGACAAAGTAATTTCCACCAAGCCGAACAATCTAATGAATTTTATTTTATTTAAGCGCAGAAGACTTCAAAAACTTTAGGAACAATTTTTTCAAAATCTTTAAACTTTGCATTTAGAAGCACAAAACTAAACTGAAACAAAATTTGTAAATTATGAAACTTTTATAAAACTCCCTTAAATAAGATATTACAAATCAAACTAAAAATTTATTTATATGAGCAAAATAATCTAACAAGGGGAAGAAAAGGAGACTTAATGGCAGTTTAATATCAAAAATATATTTTGATAGTATTAAGTTAGACTAAGGTTTTTGTCCTAAGGAAGCAAATTTAAATTAAATTATTTTTTCTAAATAAGCTACAACCAAGCTACATGTACAATGTGCGAGCTTTTACAAAATAACTTTTTGCTTTCAAACTGAAGAGAGTTGTGCTCTCTTCAGAATGAGAACTAAACGATACTAATGGCTGTACAAACACATATAAATACTTCGAAATTTGCCTTTTTGGTAAACAGCTTTGAAAGCTTTTAAATTTGTTCTTCTTTCTTTACAAAATAAGAGCAAGCATTGTTGTCGCCTGGATCTGGAGGAAAATTACGGCATTCGATACGATTCAAAATTTAAAAATATTTCCATGTAAATTCTATTGAAATATTTCGTAATTTCGTCCGACAACGAGTACCATAAGTTGCCCCCTGGTTAGTTGTTGTGTTCTCGTCGGTGTGAAAGCACAAAAAGCTCTTTATAAAAGTTTGCACATTGTGCATATGGCTTGGACGTAGCTGCTCTACAAAGAAGCAAGCACAGCGAATTAATACCAGTTTGTCTCGATTTGAAACTCTGCGCATTTGCTTTGTTTGATTTGACAGCAGAGAAGTTATGTCGGCTGGTGAATTAAGATCACCTTATGTGAATTTACCTTTAAAGCAAGAAAAACTTTTAAGAGCTTTTAAAGCTGTTTTACTCAAATGCAAATATCAGCTAATGTTTGAAACAAAATCATAAAGCAAATAGACGAACCTTCTAGCATATACAATAAATAATAATTGTTGTAAAGAATCACAACTGCTGCATTTTTTCGTCCATAGACAAGACGATACAATCGTCGAACATAATTAGGGCGTTAAATGGAATTTAAACACTTAAAAAAAAGAGTTATAATCTTCAAATCTGTGGCAAAAAGAAAAGGTGCTTGAGTCAAGATCAGCTGATTTTGAGCTAATAGCCCCTCCATAATGTGCATAATTGAAAGTACGCCTGGTCAAAATCTCAATTAATTTGTGTGATTTTTCTAATATCATTTGGAATAGTTTCTTAATTTAGATTAAACTTTATTATATGTCAACTTAAGTGTTTTGCTTATAATGTGCAGAACGAGTGGTAGCGATGATAGCCTATCAGTCCAGAAGTCATGGGTTCGATTTCCGTCATAGACCTTGCTTCACAGGTTGTGTTTGTTAAAAAGAAAATTGATTTTTAGGTTTTTCAAATTAAACGTGTTTATTGCAGGAAAATGTTTTACTGTTCTTTACACATATAAGAAAAATTATACTTTTAGAGAATTTTACTACTGATACGTTCACAGGCAACTGTTTAAAAAATTTTCATAGAGATTCACTTTTCTATCTTAAAAGTTTTACTTCTTTATAAATAACATTCTTTTAGCACAACTTCACTTTGATTTTCCCTTGCAACTATGCGTTTTTATATCTGTGTGCACATAGTGTTCTCTTATGTACAGTTTATTAGTTCGACAAGCACCGAGAGGTAATGAATGATAGTAAGGAGTGTGAGTGTAATAAATGCAGCAACACAATTTAATGCAATTATGCAATTAAGTGTAGAGTAACAACCTGCAACTTTAACAATACATCCTGCAGATTGTTTTTATTTAATGGATGTGTATGCATTTATGACTACAACTACGTAAGTGTGTGCATATTTTCACCTGCGCAACTTCTAATTATTGCCACGGCTTGATGTATTTATTAACTTGAAGTGCATATTTTATAAATGGGAAACGTGGCTATGCCGCGAAGTATCCTCGAAAAGGTAAATGGTGAGCATTACTAATGGTTCATAATATTTTAATGCCAAAGTGGCTGAAAAACTTACCAGTTCCATCCTGACTAGGCAATGATGGTTTTGCACATAAATAAATTTTGCCTATAAACTCTTATCACAGTAAAATTTATCATTTTGCTTCCAAAGACTCACCTGTAACTGCCCTAATATTAATAAACTGTGTTAGTAAGTTGTGTTGTTATTTTAATTCTTTGTCTAATCAAATAAATTTCTATATTTATAATTTGAACGGGCTAAAGTTCGTATCGCTTTTTAAGCCAAATTACATATGATAATTATTAATGAGCAAATAACATCAAAGTTAATTGTAAATATTCTGACAACAAAACATAGTTGAACGGAACAGCCAGCCGTTTTCGAAGGCCACTAAACATCCATCATCAGTTTTCTTCTGTGTTGGTCCGCTGTGTGTGGTGTCAGTTGATGTAGGTTTGTGCCTCATATACGAAACTTTCTTGCAGATGGAATATGTGAATTGTTTTGATTCATCGTATTTCAATTTGCTGAAACGTGTTTTGTAATGAAAGCCCAAATTTACCATCTCTAATTTACAACAGACTTACCATTGTCGTTTATTCTTTACAAATTATGCACATGTTAGTTTATTTACTTATTTTTGTTCTACTTAAGACAAACCTTTTTGGTTTGTTACTATTAAGAATATTTATTTAATTTTTGCCACAGGCCCATGGATATTAATTTTTTAATTATTATTTTTCGAACTTAATTTGTTTATATATTTATAATTTGAACGGGCTAAAGTTCGTATCGCTTTTTAAGCCAAATAAATTTCAATTAAAATAAACTTATGAATAAATTTCTTAAATATTAATTACCTGTGGTATTGAGTTTTGTTGTCATTTTAACTCACTGGTTTAACTAACCCACGTACTAGGCTTGTTGTTTTTATTTAAACATTTTTGTTAGTTATTTGCTAAATTGTGCTCAAATGTAAAACATGAACAACCACTCGAAAACAATTAGAAACTCATTTAAAGTTAATTTTTTGTTGACATTTTACCTGCACTGGTGCCAGTGTGTCAACACAACCCAACAAACATATGAGAGAAATGGGCAAGAATTAAAAGTGTTTGCATGTTTAAATTTTGTACGTGCATAATCAAGTGTGTGCGTGTACAATCAGCAATCAGAGTCATTATCATTATCCACAACCTTTCTGCCTGCTTTCACCCTACAACAAATAATTCATGCACCCATCTCTACCTCAAATGCCAGCCGGTTGTAATGTAATTGTTATGTTCAAGTGCAACAATTCATTAATGTGTGGAAGTATGAGTATTTGTACTACTTTTAAAGGCTACACTTCAATTCGGAATAATAAAATATTTGTCTTTTTAACTTGTCAACAAAAAGTTTGAAGGAAATTTAAAATGCGTTTTAGAGCAAACATAAATGTCAGTGGCAAAGGGTGGACATTTTTTTGTACACAAATTTGTTCAATATGTCCATTGATTTGCGTAAACATGAAACAGTTGCATATTAATGTTTCCATAATTCAGAGTCGTTATCATAAACACACAGCGTTCACATCAAAAACAAAGAAGAAATTATAATAGTTGTTTGTTAACAAGCCAGTGAATTAACAGAGGCAACCTTTTGTTAACCTCAATCACAGTTTTAACAATTCACAAAAAGCAAATAAATAGAAGAGCTCGTACAGATTTTCAAGCCAAACCAACTTATGTGTGTTATCCCGTCTTTCTATGTCACCTAAGATGCCACCGCATACCGACCTCAATCATGACAGTGACAGCAGTTTTAATAGAGTTTTCATACGAATTTATTTACTCCGCTTACTTTAATAAGACTGTCATAAACAAGGAAAAAACAAAGCAACACACAGTTGTTAGTTGTTAAATTTAGACTATATTATTTATGAGATAAATAATATTTTTTTAATATTATATTAGTTTTTTCTAAATCATATTTTCTTTATCTGCAAAAAAAATACTAACGTTAAGGAAGGAAAAATCATTTAGATTTCAAAACTAAAACAGAAAATAGTAACTGAGTTTTAAACGAAGTTATAATAAAATGAATGATGAAAACAGCATAAATAATCTCTTGTGTAATGCAAAAAAAAAAAGAATAAGAAACTTTAATTTTAATTTTAGTTACACAAAACTTACAAACCGCACAACGAATACTTGCAATAAGTGCTTTTAAATAAACCAAGAAGTGGCACAATGGAGCATAATCATCATTTCAGTTGCTGAGTTTTCTTAAGCCATTGTAACTATGAAAATATTTAAGTCTTAATTTACACTATCCAAGTGTTATTGCTAAGCTGAGTAGTTTGTTAGGAGAAAGACACGAGGAGAAAAGAGACGGTTCTGTTCCCCTCGTCTCTCTTTCTAATAAACTAATCAGCTTAGCAATAAGACTTGCATAGTGTAAATTAGGACTAAGTGTGATTTCAAGAAATGAAAATACATTATATTGTGAAAGCCTTCTCCCGAAAATCACTTTCATTAAGAGCTGTTCAGAGTATTATACTTTGTATTAATTCATGTCAAAAGGTCAAGTAAAGAGTTGTTCAGACTATTATACTTTTCAAAGTTCAAATAATAACAAATAATGTGTATGCAAAATATCATGAAATAAATAATACGGTAAAAATTTTACATCCCATAAGACTTGAAATTTGTTTTTTGAAATTCTCTAATTGATAAGACTTTTCCTCTGATCAGGGTTGCATTTTTGCAAAGCAATAAACCATTTAACAAGTTGTGTATTTAGACGCCGATGCGAAGCCTTTGCTTATAGTATTTTATATCGTCTTAAACAGCCTCTTAATTTTGAGTATGGTTATCGTATTTGGTATTAGCTTTGTCTAAAAGCTAAGAACTTTTTTATTTTTCTTTTGATTATCACTTTAACCGCGAAATATTTTCTTAGGCCGGCATGTCCAAAGCCTGCAAGGAACTACTCTACTGCAGCTAATCAAGCTTTGATATAGCCATGTTAGTTCTGAACAGCTGTTTGCTTTATACTTGTATTTTTAATTTTATTTGAGGTGTGATGTTGTGAACACAAACTGCCAATTTATTTTGGATTTTTTGAAATTTAAATTTAAATTTCTTTCTCGTAAAATGTGATGAAAGTGTTCATACTTGTAATTATAAATAGTCTGAGTACCGTTTAATAAAATATTTCATTCTATAAAAAAGAATTGAAAACTACTGAATTTGTGTCTTTTTAAGATATTATTTCTTAGCAATAAATACATTATAATTATACAATATACTTTTTGCCTAAAATTAATTAGTATTATTATCATATTAATAAGTAACATTTATTGCAAATATTTCTTCATTTCTAAGTAAAAATGGTCAATTGATTGCCTGAACTCTTTTAATTATTATAATAACACTGTAAACACCATTTTATGTTAAATAAATAAATAAATAAATAAATAAAAATCTCAATAAATAAAATATAGCTTTAAACAAATAAATTTACAAAAATAAATGAGATAATCACTTCAAAATAATAGAACTCGTGTCATTACACACAAAGTAATATGAATGATTTTGTAATATTAATTAAAATATTTGTAGCATTAATTAAAAAATTAATTAAATTTTCACCTATAAAGAATTTGGAAGTATCAATTGAGTTTTTGTAGTCAAATTAATTAATACAATTAAATATTTAATCAATATAATTAAATTCTTAATTGAAAATATTAATTGGTGAATACTTTTTCTGTGTATTCTTATCCAGCTCCACTCTCGACCATTTTCTCATTATAAAAATTTTATAATATAAACTCAGTTAAAAACTTAAAATTAATACTTAAGCTATTTTTCCTTATCGATACACGTTTCCAGTTTGTATGCGTTAGTGGTCAGCATCTACAGCAGGAATCTACAGCAGGAATAAAGACATCAAATAACATTCGTTACAAAATATTGCTTCTTATATTGTCAGCTTTAAAGTATCTAGTCCTAATTTACACTATGCAAGTCTTATTGCTAAGCTGATTAGTTTGTGGGAAAGAGAGGTAAGGGAAACATAATCGTTTCTTTTCCCCTCGTCGCTCTCTCTTAACAAACTAATCAGCTTAGCAATAAGACTTGCATAGTGTAAATTAGGACTTAGGGCCATTATTAAAACTTGCTGTCCGTTAAAGAATTTTATCTGACATATAAAAAGCATTTCATAATTGAAACTTTACTCAAACTTACCAGGAAGGAGCAATTTGCTTTTAGGTTATTAATGGTAATGTCAATGTTAATGTCAATGAGAATTTTTTTATACATCCAATAAAACTCTAGTATTAACTAATGCCAAGTTGTACACTAACGTCATCCTTCGTCATTATGACTACAACCTATTTCAAGTGACAATAAAAAACGTCGTGAGCAAAAATAAGTATGAAATCTATTTATTATTTATGTGTAGTAATTTTTTTATTAATAAAAAAAACCAAAATAAACAGAAAAATATGTCTTAAATGGAACACAAAATTGCACGTAGTTATTTTGCCGAAGGATGACAATTCAGGGTAAATATTTTTATAGACCCAATAAGTGTGTTAATTGTCAGAGAATTTGACGTTAGTGCACACTATTGATAAAAAATTTCTAATCGATTGAAGATTTTTGGGAGAAATTATATACATATATAAGAATTAATTTATTTTATTATGTATAATTATCAATGAATATATAAGAATTGAACTTAAGCCCGATCAAGAAATTATTTCTGATTAAAATTATACATAATTTTTTAGGTAAATTACAGAAAAATTATATATATATTATTCAATGACTCAATTCATAAAAATTAAATAACATACATACAATTTACTGAAATAAAATCTACCTCCAAATTCGTAAAACTGAAAAAAAAAATTCTTATTATTTTAATTAAATGGAAAACACATCATCTCTTTATTAACATAATTTACTATAAATTCATCAAACCGAATAAGGAAAATAACAAAACTTAAAATCAGTTTAAACAATCTGTATGTTAAAACAAAATGTTATCACATTTTTTTCCTGTAAAGTCTGAAGTACACAGTTTTTATTTAATACCCACTGTTATTAGCAGCTTTTTAGAAAAATGTTAAATTATTCACTGCTAGAATACTAACAATATTAACACCACTGTTATTCAACAAGATCTTGTGTGGATTTGTGTGCTTGTGTATTACATTCTAAGCAAATAATATATGGATCGTCCTAATGTTGTCGATATTTTACTGGAAAGCAATTTTATTAAGAAAGTTCACATTGTATTTGCGTAACAATATTTTAATATAAATTCTGAATTTTATGACTTTTAACATATACAAATTTTATTTCACAAAAAAATCTTTGCAGTGGGAAATTATTGTTTATACAAGGAATTCTTAATATTTTTTGTCTTAAAAAGTTTTCTTACAACATTGTATTTGCTGAAATAAAGGTAAGAGTAAAACAGATGATAATGGAAATTTTGAAGTTTCAGCGAAGTGTTAATTTGTGTAAATCACATACGTACATTTTTCTATACACGCAGGAAAAATCATTGGCGGTATTCGGTATTTGATGCAAATAGTCTTGCGTAAATGAAAATGCAAACTATCTTATCTTTTCTCTAAGATTAATTATTAAAATGCACACACACTCCAAAAGCAAGCTACGAGATTTTGCATTTGCACTTACGCAAGACCATTTGTATTAAACACCGAATACTGCTATTGATTAAAATTACGAGAAGCGAAAATTCATATTGTTTGAGTATGTTGTGCAAAATATCACTTTTTCTATTAGAAAAGTTTTGGCAACATAAAAAAGCTAAAAAATATATTGCATATATTAAAAGAAAAATGTGTGGCAGCATATTGTTTTATGTAATATTTATATTTTTTATGCTTGGAAGTAAGCAAGCCAGACATGAAGTGAATAAAAAAATACTTTCGAAACTTTAATAGGTTTGTAACACATTTTGACTATTTAAAAAATAAAAATATGAAATGCATTATCATTATTATAATTATCATTCCATTTGAAAAATTGTACAAAGTTACATCGGTTTTCTTATTTTATTTATTTTTTTTTAGATAGATTTACTACTTTATTTAAAATATAATCAATTTTTAATCTAAGAATAATTTCTTAATCATTCTTAAGTTCAGTATTTTTAAATTTTTTTATAAAATGAAATACTTGTTTAAATAATGTGATTTACTAAAGAAGGTAAGAAAAGTTAAACTCGAATTTAGTAAGGGGGAATGTCCCATTATTTTTGCTCCCTTGTGCGTCTTAGCACTAGGACAGAAAGTATTTGCAAGCATCAGCTGTTGTGTTGTATTTGTAATGAAATGGAATACGAGAAATAGTTTAATTGTAAAAACAATTAATGATTTATAAGTACTATTGTATATGAACAGTTTTTTCCTTTCTCATTTATCTTCATGATAATTTATTTATTATACAGTATCTATTCAAATACTGTTCCCACTAAGTTTGTTTCAACTAAATTATTAGCAATTGATTGAAAAAGTTTTATTGTAATTTCTTATTTTTATTTAAAGAGTAACGTAATGAATACGAATTTAAAAAAGTTTGCTTGTTGTTGGTTAAGCATGTCTAGATGAAGTTCGCTTCTGCTAAAAAAACTCATCAGTGCCTTACCAAAAACAAAATTTTTTTAATTCAGAAAAATAATTTTCTTAATTAAAATTTTAATAATTGCAGATTATATTAAGTAAAAGCTTTAAGTAATTTTTTTTTGATTAACCAATTAAATTTTTTCTAGGTAGTGTTAGTCCCATAGTACAAATATACATACATACATACATACTTCCTCTTATTCTGCGTGGAAACACAAAAAAAGGCCATATTCGTTATTAAGAAAGAAAGAGAAAAATAAAAGTGAATACTTTGGATTTGTGTCGTCGTTGCAGCATAAAAGTATAATAACTATTAAAAGGAAACACAGTTTATGCTTTTAACTCGGCTTAAATTATATACACTAACATATGCCACCACCCATTATGGCGAAACATTGAGGGAAACATGATTCATAAGAGCAACAAAAGTAGACTGGCATAGAAGAGTTGCTGTATTCAATAATGAATAAGACTTGTGTCAGTGTGTGTGTGTGTGTGTCTACGAAATCATTTATCAAGATTAAAACGGAATTCATGCTCAGCTGTCATGAACCACATTAAGTCATTTTTTGGAGCCCCTCATGACACATATTTGCCATGTTGTCAACTTTGTTGACTCTGATGTCGCTGCCGCGACAACTGCACACATACACACACACACATACACATAAATGCAAAATATCAACTGCAAAAAAAGGCTGCTAATGTTGCTAATGTCAAAACTAATATTGCTGCGACTGCTGCTCGTAGAACTGGTGCTGGCGCTGCTCTAAGAGGATTTCTATAAATTAGTTTTGGAGAAAAAAAAAGAAAGTAAAAACAAAACAATATGCAACTTAGAAGAAAAAACAATGGAAAGAAGCACCAGCACTAGATTTCTACTTAAAATACATTTGAAATCATTCATACGCAAAAAATATTTTTTATTTATTTATTTAAAAAGAATGTTTGAGATGCTGAAACTGAGAACGGCAATGATATATATATATATATATATATATATATATATATATATATATATATATATATATATATACATTTATGTGTGTCACTGTGTCATCTCGCATCCAAAGGAAGCATTTAATTTTTTTGTTTGCCCCCCCTACGCGCATGCTGCAGACATTTATGTGATAAATCCTTAAAGATTCAAACTTTTTTCAAGAAGTCCTAATTAAAATCTTTTGCTAATGTTTTATTAATGTTAAATAATAATAAAATTTTTTTTCTCAAATAATCTAGAGAAAATATGTAAAAATAAAGCTGAAACTTTTGTTAATGTGTTTGTGCATGTGCTAGTCAGTCAGTCAGTCAGTTATTTCATTTAATTTCAATGTTACATCTACTCTCTAAAGGATTGTTTAATGTTGAAAATTTTTTACCAGAAAGTGAATGCACTGTTGCTGTGTGAAAAGCGGCAAACAAAAAGGATTATGTAAAAAAAGCAAGAGTGTGTTTGTTTTATTTAAGTCTTCAAAGATTTGAAAATGTAGAGCAATTAGGAGGCATTAGTTTGAAATAAAACAATCAGCAAATACTTATAATTCACGTGTACGTAGCCATTCATAAAATAAGGCCACTAAGAATATGACAGATACTCCTTTGTTTGAAAGTACTGAAGAAATTTGCAGTAAAAATTGAGGATGCAGATAAAGCATCTGAGCATTCTATGACGTCATTAAAGTCGCTCGATTAGTTTCTAAATTTATCTTTTAATTAGCACGATTAGCAAACATTTGACATGAACAATATGTAAAAATAAGTTCTAGATCGAAATTACTAGCTCAAAAGCAAACAAATCTTGTGAAATAATTATTCGTGCTGATATATTAAAAACAAAGCTTTAAGAAGACTCAAGCTTACCATACAAAGTAAGCAAAAATATACGCAACACACATTTATCTTCTTATCTAACCAAATGATCAATTTTGAGACCCTTACGGCCCTTTTCATAATGTGTGATTAAGACTTAATATGATCTTGAACGGCAAGTTCTTCATAAAAAACTTTAAAGTATCTGCTAAATTTTAATTGTACCTTGTGCAAATGGCCGTAAGGGTGTCAAAATTTATCACCTGGTTAAATCAGTAGATAAAGGTGTGTTGCGTACATTTTTGTTTTAGGAGGCAGAACGTGTTGCCAATTTTTCAATAAACGTATGAAAAAGCTCGATGCATGATCTGTTGCATGGAACTTAAAGCACCTGCCAAACGAAAATTTTTAACAATTTCCATACCTATTCATTTAACTAGTTCCCACAATTTTGCTCTCCCTTCGTGCAATAAAGTCTTACATGTAGTTTACACAACGCCAGCAAGTGACTTGTCTGGAAAAAATTTATGAAAAACAATAAAATATTTCAGTGATTTTTATACAAATTTTCTAGACAAGTCATTTGCTTGATTTGTAAAAACTACACCTTAATGAGTGAAGTATAGTGGGATAGCTTTTGACATTTTTGTGAAAAAAATTATAAGAAGTGTTCTTAAAACATTGAAAGTTCTCGCCGAGCACTTCATAGACTAATTTAATAAATAATGAAAATTTAATGAAATCGGCCACGCCATGAAGCAGTAAACCAAATCGAATTTTCGCATAAAATTTTGTCTATCGAAAAGAAGTCTTCAAATTTGTACATACGCTTTCTTTAAAAAATAAAAGATGCGCATGCTATTTTTTATAAAAATGGTCCATGCCCACTGCCCACCATCATCCAAATTGATATTTTCACATAAAATTTTTCTTACTCAATCAGAACATTTTCAAATTTCGTACAAACACTTTTACAATATAAAAGAATTCTTAACACCGAAATCTTACTGTGCAACGTTTTCTTTCTATAGACAAACTTTCTTACACTTCATCACTGATTGATATCCTTCTGAAAACTAAATTCCTCATAAAAATGATTTAATTTACTGCAAACTTTACTTATACTCGTCAACAGCATATTAAATTGCTTAAAATCAACCCTAAGGCTACTAATGTCAATTTCAAAGTTTACATTTCATAATTTTGAGACTTTAAGACCCACAGACATCAATAGAGTACATTTCAAAAACAATAACAACATAATTTCTCCGCCATAAACATTCTTATGAAATGTTTAACCCACAGGTTAACAACATGCATACACACAAACAACTTTATGTTGTAGCAGCAACAACAGAACATTCATGAGAAAAAACAACAACAAAACAGATTGCTTTTAGATGTCCTTAAGATAAAAAGAGCAACAACAGCAACAAGGATACAAACAATTAGAAATGAGCAGAGAGAGAGGGACATAATCGACATGACGGCAAATGTTAATGTCTTTCACTTGATTTGTGTGTGTGTGTGTGATTGTATATAATTATATGTAAGTATGTGTGTGTGTGCATGCGTACGCTTGCTTGTAAGCATTTTGTGCTTGATTCGAGTGTGTAGACATAAATACTCATGCAATATTTCCAAGCAATTTGAGCATTTAACCTTTTTATCATCTATTCCATGGACTTCAATTACACCAGCCAGTAGATGAAAAACAGTAAACGCACACAAAAGCCAACGAGCCAAGAAAAAACTGTGCAAAAAATAAACAAAGAAACTTTGCACTTTTCGAACAAATACTCGTAGTACGTACCATGAAACTATAAAAAAAATTAACAAAAGAAAAAGCATTTATATATGGATATATTTATGATTTATAAAAAGTCTGTCTGTCTACTTCTAAATGGAGAATAAAAATTATTCTCAAGTTTATGAAAAAAAACGTTTATTACTTAAAGTACCCAGATACTGACCCAGTAGAAAATTTTCTAAAAGTGGAAAAAGCAAGTGTATCATTTGCCATATTATTAATTTATTTTTCCAAGGCAAATATTTTGTTGCTTCGCGAATTTTCAATGAAATAAAAAGTCACACGTTACAATTTTTATCAATTCAAAATACTTTATTTACTCAGCAATGATATTAAAAGCTTTTCAGCACGCCATGTTAAAATATTTCACTGCTAGAATACCACGATGTTAACATCGTTGTTTTTAACATAATATCCTGATGTAACTAAAGACCAGGGCACAATAAATCCGTCATATGTTAAACTTTGACGTCATATGTTAAACTGACAGCTAAGTTGAAATACATGGTTTCTTATGAGGTCTGTTATATTCAGTACCTGTCCGTCAACGCGAAGTACAAAAGTAGTTCAACTTTTAACTTTTTGCGTACGTTGAGTAGTTTGACAGATATTGGTTGTTTTGTTGTTTAGTTTTTTGGTATGTGTTTGTGTTTTGTGGCAACAAAAATATAATTAAACAAAAGAAAAAAAACGAAAAAATAAAGAAGTTGAATTTAATAAATAAAGTGGAGAATCAACCTACAAATGCTTTCGTCAATAAAATACTCATTGTGCCAACCTTCTCCGTCGCTGCTGACGGATTCATTGTGCCCTGGCCTTAACTCAAACTTAACGGATGCTTTTTATAGCTAACATAGAGGTTTCAGAATAATGTTGGAGATATCCCGAAAGTTTCAGTTCAATAAAAATACTATGAATTTTAGCTTTCGATCACGTCATAAGTTCGTGTTACAAGTCGTAATATAGGTTTGTCGGTTGACAAGCAGAAAATCGTTGTAGAAGCATTATATCTGGTTGTTATTGTTGTTGTTTATATCTTGCGTCTACACTTACTTCTGTGTTTGTGTGGTTGTATATTTTTGAACAAGCAGAATGTATAATCGTAATTATGTTTAAGCCAACACCGTCTTCTGTGTTTGTGTCTGGCTTCTGCATTTACTGATGTGTTTGTGTGGTTGCAAATTTTTTAATAAGCACAATGTGTAACGTTATAGTTGTTGTTACGTTTTAAATGTTTACTTCAATACCATTTTATATGTTTATGTGGTTGCGTATTTATATACAAATATTTTTTATATGGAAAATATTTGTTTAAGAAACTTATTATTTGATATATTGTCTTAAATTTATTTTAATTGCTTAATCACCAGCAAATGAATTTCAATTATAATATTTGTATTAGGTTAGATCGCGTATACTTTTGTAACAATATTAATAATAAAAAGCAATTTAATTACTACATTAAAGATGCTATTATTGTTTATGTATTAACTATTTCTTTTCATTTCCAACTGGGTTTGTTGGTAATATTAAAGAGATTTTTCGAAAACAAAAACCATAATAATGTTGATGATTATGATGCTTATGCTTATGGGCATAATGATTATAAAAATAACCTTAACTTAGATCTTCAAAAAGTTACAATAAAATTAAACTCACAAAATAAAGTGTATAAGAGTTTGCTGTGTTTTACTGAAAAAACTTACTTAAACTGAAAACTTTTAAATGTTGCTTTCGAAAACGAAAACGGAAAAAAACTAAATGAAATGAATAAATGAAAAGTAATAGAAAATAATCTTCTTTGATAAATGACGCAAAAATATTGCAAAGCTTTTAACAATTACAAAATACACTGTGAGCAAAATGTAAATGAAAATATTAAAGTAAATTTTTTTATTTATTTTTATATTTTTGTGTGAAAGCTTTAAGACTGAGTTTTGCTTTGTTTATACAACTGTGTAAATAAATATAATAATTATTTTAAATTTAATAGTTGAAAAACAACTTTAATAAGTTAAGCTTAATTCACTCATCTGTTTGATAAGAAAATTATTTTAGGGAAAAATAAATTGTTTGTGTAATTTAAGAAAACTCTTTGCTTTAACATCGTCATAACTCAAAAGAAATAGTTGACAAAAGAAAGGAGTTTAAAGTTTTCAATTTATATACAGATTAATGCAAAAAAGTCTTAAGGCCTGTGCCACGATGTCGACAACGTTCGACTTTTTGCACAATTACATTAGAAACAAAACCGAATTTTTAAAATTTGTTTTTGTTTTGCATGTAAGTTCAAAGACATCGTGGGACAGCCCCTTAATTTTTACAGAATATGAGAAACAATATGAGGATTTTCTATGAGGGGACAATTTTTTTCAGTCGAGTTTACTCTGAAGTAAAGTTAACCTTTCGTCTGACGCATTGGTCTGGCCACACCTTTTTAATTTTTGAATATTAATATAATATATTTAACACTTAGTTAGAAACGCTTAGAAAAGAAATCCTGGGAAGGACTTAGAAGAAAACTTATTCGAATATTTTACTGCATATATATTTTGTACTGAAGATGCTTTATTTGTTAAAATTTAATTGTTTTTATATATATTTTTAATTATTTTTATGCACTTATTTATGATTAGTTATTTAAATAAACTTATTAAGAAAACACAAACAAAGTTTTTTCTTTAATCTAAGACAAAATCATCATAGTTGTAGTGGAAATGCGACACTCGTCATTAAGGCGATAATAAGATATCTTCAAATCAACTTCTCTGAAATATTTATATCAAAAACATTAGATTTTTAAAGTGATTTCTGTAGCAATTTCCTAAAAAAGATTGAGTGTATATTATTTGCAACCTACACCTTAAGTTGCTGCTCTTATTATTTTAGCCTTGTTTTACAAATTTGGTGTTAATTTTGCTTTAATTTTTATAGAAATTGTTTCACGAGGCACTAGATTATTAGTCATTTTACTATGCCACCATTTACCGCCATATAAATATTAGTTAAATATCGATTGACAGCTTTTCAATGAAACTACATTTTTTTTATTAACTTCACTGTTTTATTTTTTGCTGACCAACTTTCAAGTCCCCTAAATGTTGCCTTGCTTAAACTTTATTTTTTGCTGATGGCTGCAAAAGAGGTCAAGTAGCCAGAAAATAAGAGCAGTAAGAATAAATAAACAAACAAATAAACAAAATTTGAAATCTTAACAGCGTTTAGTTAGAAATTTATGTGCCCAGAGGGTAAAACCACAAATCAACTATGAAAATAAGCCAAACGAAGGGAAATAACTAAAATGTATAAGCCACTAACCTAAACAAAATCAATGTTGTTCATTGACCTCTTGAAAAAAAAAACCCGAAACTTGAAACATTTCTTCTCATGTATTAAAGAAAACTATTTTCTTTTTTGATTATTTTAGTATATTATTAAGAGTGTGTATTTATTTAAACTATTGCTTAATAAACAAACGCATTTGCTAAAAATTATGATAAGGAAGGGGAAACATATTCCATTTGAGTTGTCAGTAGACTTTGAGTTATGTTGACATGCATTTCCTGCTGAATTAATGTTCCAACAAACATGCTTAAATAATGGCTGTGGAAGTACATTAAAAGAAACAAATTGTATCTTCCTTAAAGGTAGTTCCAAATAGTTCTTAGAGGTTTTAAACTCAACTGTGGACAACAATTTTATGGTTCTCATATGTTTATCTTTTGACTTCAAGAGAATTTTATTGTTCACTTGATTTCCATTAACCAAGATAATAAAAAAGCTTCTACTACTCAAATAATAGTCTTTCTTCTGCTTAAAAGACTTTAAGATTTATTTTGATAGCACACGAACTAATTTAAAAAATGTGTATTTCTTCTATCAGTTCACATTTTGAAAAATTTTTTTAAATTGTTCTCACTTTTACAAGAATTTACCATGCACATACATGCACATTTAAATGGCAACCTAAAAGGACACTTCATAAGTGTTGAAGTTTCCTGCTTCATTTTTTGCCAATTTTTTTTAGCATGTTGTTCTTGTTGTGCCACTATCTTGTTGTATATAAGAAAACTGCAAGTTTTTCTTGTGACATTTTTTTTAACTGAGTATGAATTTTACAGTTGACAGCTCTCTTTATTAGTTTCTTACACGTGTTGTCATAATTGTAGTTGGTTTTATGTTTTGCATGTGTGCAGGATCAGTGTGCTAACAGTGCCAAGGCAGCACTAAACAGACCCTTCCGAAGGCTTAAGCTAAATTATTTATATCTGATGTATAAAAGCTTTGAAACACTGACATTTTAAAAGCTAGGACTTAACTTTTTTCTTAAAACTGATCTTTTTTTAAACTAATTTATCATCTGACATCATCTGTTTTTCTATAAAAAGATTGTGTGATAAAGCAATTCTTTAAAAAGTTACTCTTACAATCTCTGTTGCCCAATTAAAATGACTTCAAACAATTCACCACAGCAAAATTATTATTCTACAAAATTTCTGTAAAAAACTAGATTTGTAAGGTCACACCCGTCACTGGCTTCTGATAGGCATTTTGGGCAGAAATTATGTTATTTTAGTGCTTAACTCTTACTAAATTTATTTAAGATTGAAATACTTGCGAATAGCACATTCTTTGTAAATACATTTGTACTTTGTATTATATTCTTGAATTATATATAAAAAAAATAAAAAATTTAAAAACCCCGACTACAGCTAGAAAAATGTGATATATTTTAAATAGCTGAATGGATTTTCTTCAAAGATAGTTAAGAATACTAAAGATCAAGTCACCTTTCAACAAAAGAAATACTAAATGAAAATCAGTCCAGCCGATTGGTCTGTACGTTTAATTGTACAGATACATATATAAACAAACATACACTACAACCTTATAGCATTCCTTTTTTGGGGGTTTTAAATAATTTTAGTATTCGTATCACGCTCACATTAATCAGCATGGCTTACCCATAATGATTAAAAAAACAAGCTGTTTGCAGTTTGACTTATATTATATTTATTTTTTCAGCTATAATATATCTAGCTAAAGATAAAACTATCTCTAGATATGTGTTGCTTGCAGGAATTAATTAGAAACTTGATGATTATTTTGATACTCTGTTGAATGTTTTTTCCACCAACAAATAATATGTGGTTTGAAATACCTTGAACATTTTCAAACACACAAATTCAAATGTAAAGAATTTAATTTCACAATGACTACACATCAGCCTGTGTATCAAAGTGAACTTTGATACTTTCCTCAGCAAGAGGACTATTTTTACTGTTTAATCAAAGCCTCAATAATAATAGCTACTAAGGGTTTTAGAATTAAGAAGCATTGTTTAGCTAATAAAAATTGCATAAGGCCCCTAAAAAAGCCATCTTACCCATTATTTTTACCTCTGGCTATTATTGGCTTAAAAAAAGCTATTTATAAATGTTTTTTTCTTTTATTGTAATTTTTACATGTTACATTTTCAAAAATGTAATTCGTTCCACACATATTTTAACTTCACATTAAATTGATGTGAAGGAAATTTGTCAGTATGACAGTTTATATTCCCCCTCTTTTTTTTGGCGATTTTTTTTGTTTCCAATTTGTTGTAGTTTACATTTCTTTGTGAGCTACAGCGTGAAAAAGAAGGTCAATGGCAATTGTCAAATAATAAATAAAAAAATTAAAAATTTCGTATGCAAATCTAAAAAAAAATTATGCATTCTAAACAAATTTTTATGGCAATGGGAAAAGAAAACAAGAAAACGAGTAAAAACTGTAATGGAAAATAGTACAATACAAGGTGAAATTACAACCCTTTTCGCAAAACGCTGTTTATTTAGGAATTTTAACTTAATTAATTAACTTTTTGATTCAAAGTTTTTGAAAAGGATGTCATGTAGTTGATTTGTTGTTGGTCTTTTAATTTAATAGTGCAATTAAGTTTTAGTGTCAGCTGCTATTTTGAAATAATCTCAAGGTAAAATACAAATCAGTGTATGAAGTTATTAAAGTAAGTACCAAAGGCGTAGATAAATAGGAATATTGAGTTTTTTAAATAAAATATTTTGGTTTTAGATTAAGCATTTTAAATGAGGGTAATATTTTTCTCTGAATAAAGGAAATACATAAACAAATTTTTTCAATTGGGTAGCGCCATATACAAACATAACTTTTTTGACTAATCACTTATTGGTGAAAAATTTGAACACAAAAACAATACATTAGTTAAGTAATTCAGAAATATATAAAAAGCTGATATTTTAGTTTAAATTAATAATAAACCTGATATTTTAGTTTAAAGTAATAATAAACCTTTACAAAAACTTAAATGTAAAAAAGTCCGAGTTGAGAATATATCCACAACACTCACCTTCATTTTTACGCAAATAGAGACAAAAATATTTTGTGAACAATTAGAATTAATCAGATATTATTATATAACGAACATAATACACAAGCATACAAACGTACAAGATTTATAAAAATTATTTAGGCTTTACAAAGGATTTATAAAATAGATTTTCTTATAAAATTTTTTTATTAAGACTTTATAAAGTCTTTATAATGTTTATAAATAAGACTGTTAGAACATATTAACAGCAAAAATGTTATACCATCTGCTTATAAAATAATATATTTAAAGGTACCCAGTGCGTATGATTAATTTTTATTTTATTCCAAATAAATACAATAAGCATACGTCACTGTAACATCTAGACATAATCAAATTTTATTACAGAGTTGCCGCCCACCATTTGTTTCCCCAGATACCCTTAATTTTTAAATGTAAAGATTTGCTAATATTTTAATTTAAATTAATAATAAGCCTTATAAAAACATATATGTAAGAAAGCTAAGCTGAGAACTCTCCGCTTTGTGAACAATTATAATGATCCATTTCTTGTTAGATAACGAACATAATATACCAGCATACAAACATACAAGATGATGTGGATCACAAATACACATTAATAGATAGAATAGAAATAGATTTTCTTATAAGATTATGGTCGACGAACATTGGTGAAACATATATGGTTTAAAAGTTATTTTGGTGTAGAATATACTCAATATAAATGTTTTTTCAAAATGATTAGCGTAAAAGTGCTAAAAAGCGATTTAAATTTGCATGAAAAAAACAACTTTCTGTTTGATTTTTTTTGAACAAACATGTGCACAGATGCTTACACACGTGTCAAGTAGTCTAATTAACACCACCGGGCGATCCTAGCCTAGTTAACAATAAAAATGCTATACTATACCTTCAGCTTATGAAGAATATTTTAAAAGGTACCCAATGCGTATGATTAATTTTAATTTTTATTCCATATAAATACAATAATCATAC
Organism: Tachina fera; assembly: GCA_905220375.1. Taxonomy (NCBI): domain Eukaryota; kingdom Metazoa; phylum Arthropoda; class Insecta; order Diptera; family Tachinidae; genus Tachina; species Tachina fera. The sequence continues at coordinate 188,919,830 of LR999963.1, forward strand.
GTCATTGTAACATCTAGACATGAAACAGACAGACTTCCCCACAATTTGTTTCTCCAGCTGCCCTGATTTTTTAAATATAAATATTTGAATATTTGGGCTGTATTAAAATGTGAGTAATTTGAAAACATTTTGTGGCATAAATTCATCGTCTTATATATTCTTCAATATATTGTTCTTATTTCGAAATATATTTTTTTTGTCCTTTTCCTTATTAATTGCAATCTGTTGAATGATAATGACCCGCATTTCCAACAGTTTTAATAATAATATATTAAGTTGGCGTTAAGTACATTACATCTGCATATAATGTCATTAGGTTCCCATACTTTCAATTTTAGACTTTTTCTTTCTAACTGCATCGAACGTCTGACAAATTAAAGTCACCTGTTACTTCCGCATGATGCTAATAGCAGTGAGTGTCAAAAATCTAAAAATAATTACATATTATGTATCAAAAAAGTTTAATATAAATACAATTATTGTGAATAAAGGTTGAAACTAATATTTTTCTTATATATAGTTGTCGACCATACTTGATCACTTCCCAAAGACATGCTAGGGACATACAGTTTTAAATCATTGCTAAAGTGTCCTACCTACTAATATCTGTTCTATACTTTTATAAACTGTTATGCAAGCCTTTCTTCTGATTAACGACACAATTTTTCGTTTTAAAAGGGGACATCCATCACAATTTAATTTTAAGTTTTATCTTGGCATAAAACTTAGCCTGTTTAGACAGCACGTTATTTAATTGAGAAAAGTACGGTGAGTCTTAGCTCTACTAATTTTATATTGTATATTATTTGTTTTTCTAAGCGATGCCTATGATTTAAAAAAAATTTAAAAGAGACAATTTAGTATTTGGAGAAGTGGGCCTTGCCACTTTTGATTTTTATTTCACTTTATTCTTTAATTTAGTCCCACATACAATTTACCATTTAGTACTTTTTAAAGTTTTCTTAACTAAGAATTTTTAAATCATTAAGTTTTTACAAGTCTTATCGCTTTATTCAACAAAGTTTAGTTCTTTTCTTTTTCTTACTTATAATATTCGAAAGAAATAAATTTTGTATTCCCAAGAAAACTTTAACGTGCCATGTACACAAGTACTTTGATATATCGACATTGACACACTTGCGTACAATAGCAACTGTAACATGTTATTTGTGTCAGTTGGAAACATCATCATCTTTGAAAGCATTCACACACATTAGTTTCAACACAATGCATGTGAAAATTGTATTTGAATGTGAGGTGTATTTGTTCTAAAATTTTATATGTAAATAGCGAGTGTCTGCATGCAGAAATCTGTATGCATGTGATTGTTTAAATCTTTACACATCTAAAAAATAAACATAAACTTATGCATACATAAATTATACGTAAGATAGAAGGGAAAAAGTGCTTAAGTAAACTTAAGCTAAAGGTGGGATAATTACTTTATATTAATTTTTCAAGTTTTAATTAATATTAAAGATTTTTAATAACAACAATTTTAATGTTTCAGCAAACTTAATTTTGTTTGAGTTGACCTTAGGCTCGATTTAATTAAAATTTATATTTATATATATGTAATATGCTTACAGCCTTATCAACAAAAGTTATTAATGTTTTATAAAGGATCAGTAAAATTTTTTTTAATGAAAATTTGTTTTAAAAACACTGTACAAAGCCTTAATAATATTTATAAATAAAGCTTACTTTGTTTAAACACTTCAAATATTGTACCAATGCAAGAAAGTAAGTCCCTTACATAAATAAAATTATATTAAAGGAATCACTTAAAGTCTGAGTATAAGTTCTTTTGGATTACTTATAAATAAGACTTAAGTGCTTTTTGCTTACTGCGGCTGATATTTACCTGCAACTTGTAGTTGCATTGGTTTCTTTAACACAAATGCACGCAGCACACTGACAAGCACATTTAAATATTTGTATAAATAATAATTCATAGATAAACAAAATGTTTGCAAATGTTTAAAAAAAACTACATGGTATGTATGTATGATTGTATTTATTATAAAAAAAACTTTTTTCTCGTTTATATTTTTATGCAGTTTTTTAATGTTTATGCTACAGATTTTCTTTCACATGTTTGTCTTGATACATATTATTGTCTATATCATGCCAGTGAATACGTGTGAAGAAGTTTTGTGCATTAAATATACTTTTGGTCTTACATATCTAAATGTATGTAGTTATGTATGTTTGTGTGAAAGTTATAATGTGTAGTATGTGTGTATGAATGCTTGTGTGTTTTTAACAAATGTGTGCCTTAGGTTTTGTGAAATGTTGAGCAGAACTCAGTTGTTGTTTCATAAATATGTAGTTATGATGAAATTCAAATTATTTATGCATACATACATTCCTTAGGAGGATCGTTTCATATGGGCAATCGCTTATATATTTGTTTGTTTTAATTGTTGACTTTTGTTAACCACGAACTCTGGAATTAGTTTGGTTATTGTTGGCACATTTAAAACTGGTCTAAGGTCAAGAGGATAGGAAATGTTTAGGCTAATGAAGCATAAGCAATTTAGTTGTACACAAACTATTGTCACACAATGTTTGAACAGCTATGTTGGCAAACAAAAAATATAATGCACATATTAAATTAAAGAATTTGTTAAAAGCAAAATAAAATAACACAATTACAAGAATATTTTGTCTGTAAATTATATTACAACAATAATAGTTATATACGATCATTAAAAAAGAAAGGAAGTTTACAAAAGGGGATCAGTAAAGTTGAAGAGATCCTGGTGAGTAATACCTTTGGAGCATTTGCATAGTGATTTGTTAGTCACGAAAATGATAAATCTTCGTAGTCTTTTCTAGTCACGAATACTATTCTCAGAACTCAGTGGTGACATACTTGAGTCAAAATAAATGTTCTAGTGATTCTCTAGTCACGAAAGGTAGAAGGTAGACATAAGTAGTAATTATATCCTAATTGTGTTTCCACGTGAGTCATTTTCTACTCACGACTGTGGACAAAAATAGTTATTTAAATATTAAATCCGTGTGTCTATGTGAGTGATTTCCTAGTGCCGAATGTAGACATAAGTAGTTATTTATATCCTAACCCGTATGTCCACGTGAGTAGTTTCCTAGTCACGAAGGCGAATATAAATAGTTAATTATATCCTAAATCCGTGTGTCTTCATGAGAGATTTCCTAGTCACGAATGCAAACAGTAGTAGTTAATTATATCCTAAGTCAAATATGCTCACGTGAGTGATTTTCTGGTCACGAATGTGGACATAAATAGTTAATTATATCCTAAATCCGTGTGTCTACGTGAAAAATTTCCTAGTCACGAAAGCTTGCATAAGAAGTTAGATAAATAAACTGAGTATCTCCTGTATTCAAGAGAATGTTTTCCTAGTCACGAACAATTAAGATAATTAAATTAAGCCTCCTAAGTACTTATGTGATTTATCATCCGAATAGCGAAGCCGGAGTGAATGGGACAGTTCCGACCAGGGAAAAGTTTAAGCAATAGAGTGCTGAATAGGAGCAGAGGGTAGAAAAAGTGACCTCGTAACTCAAGGACAAGATTTCGAAGAGATTGTTGATTTTGAATATTTATTTATTTATTTATTTATTATTACAGTTCATTATGAACCTAATTTAAAGCTATCTAATATGTATGTTCTTACAATATTGGTATAACAATTTCTTAAATTTATTTATATTATCACAATTTTTAATTTCATTTGGTAATTCTTTAAATTTTTTCAATCCTTTATAATAAAGTTTTGCACGGTCTGCTTCACTTGTGATTTCTACTACCCGGAAGTCATTTCGCCTTCTTGTATTATAATTATGTATTTGGTGGCCGTATGTAATTTTCTCCGATAAATATGTGGAAAAATTTCCTATTTTTATGTTAAATATAAACTTCATAGCGAAATAAAATAAGCTTTGTTTTACACTTAGCCAATTTAAGCTGTCCAACATGTATTTTATATTTGTGTCTCTTGGCTTATGAAGTATAAATTTCATCGCCTTGTTTTGTAGTTTCTGTATATAAAATGTGGCTCAATTATACTATATATAATATTAGTATCTTGTGAAATTTGCTTATGCTATGACAAGTTCTATATATTAGATAAAGTTTTTGGATAATTTTCTTTACTAATTTGAATGCTGTTCACTAAAATAAAATAAGGAACTGAATTTAAAATAAAAACTATTAAAATTTTAAATTTTCAATTCCTATTCCTGTGGTGATCTGGCATTTTGAAGCCTGAGTACATTACAGTGTGTAGAAATCATTAATAAATTTTAGTGCTTTTCATATAGTTTTCCAAACAAGTCACTTGATTGCATTAAGGAAACTACATGTAAGACTTTTGAAATGGTAGAGACAGAAATATTCATCATATAAACACAAAATTCTTGTATTAATGGTATCTCTCAGTGGTCCAGTGTGGCGAAAGTATTTTTTTTAAATACTGTAAAACAAATTGAGGTGTTGATATCATCTTTGACTATAATCAAAACAATTTTTTTTAAACTTAATTTTTATTAGTTACAAAATTTGCCATGCATACCTCGTATAGACGTAATACTATCGTAAGATCTTCTTGGCATACTTTAATATTTAACAATAGCAACACGTATTAGTGTGCATTCGAAAGAATATCTTCAAAAATTGTGCAGCTGTGTGTTTGTTCGAAATGGAAATATGTACATACAACCAAGAAACAAGCAAACAAACATGAAAATGTAAAATTCTTGTTCAGAGATGTGTAAAACATATCTATGTGTATTTCATGTATGTGTGTGCATTCCTCTGTATGTGTGCGTGTGCTAAGTACTTGTTTATAAATTTATTTGTTCACACCTTTTTCTACTTGTTCAAGGTTTTGTACCACTACCAGCAAACAAGCTGTTCTTCATAAGTATTATTCATGTGTATGGATGTATGAAGTTGTTCAAGTTATTTCTTTTTTCTTCTTCATAGTTTTTTTCTTTTAAGATATATGAGTACAATAAACATCATTTTATTTGTGAAATTCTTAAGAATTTTAAAGGAAACCGGTGTGTAGAGAACTGTAACAAATCTGCATTTGCTTCAGAAAAGTTTTAGTTTGCCTGGTTTTGTAGCTACAAGTTGGTCTATCTGCCACTCAGCCATCCTGTCAGTCAAATATTAAACACTCAACTTTATGTTGTTCACATACTGAACTATTTATTTGTCTTGCTGCCAGTTGATTTCAGTACGAGTACATACAATACACTCGAGTGTTCTAATGTACTAGTTTATGTTGTTATTGTTTGAAAAGTTTACTTTTTCGCTCATTTTTTTCTTCTATTATACTTGATGATGATGATTATCCATTGAATTGGAAATAAGCACGTGAAACAAGTAAAAATTTAATATAGAAAAAAATAATAATGGAAAGTAGCAGCAATTTTAATAAAAAGACTCCTACAATGATGTGACCAACTGTTAAAAATTATTTAGAAGTGGTATAGAATACAAATTTGTATTTGTAAATTTTGGAAATAAGACACTTTCTGCTTGAAGAAGAGGCTTAAAAAAAATATATGTAATTTATCAAAACTCTGTTAGTTTTATTAAATCTAATAAAATTGCTTCTATTTGTGGCAGCAACTAATTGCAAACATTTTTAATAGTGTTTGTCAATAAATTTCTATCAATTAAAAAAGATATTACTTCTCAACTTTTAGGATACAGTTATTCATCTTCAGATATCTCATGTCCTCATAAAAGGTATATATAATAAAAATTTCAAATGTCTTGAGATTACCATGTACACTTTAAAATTTTTTTAATAAACAAAATTAAAGTGGTAATTTTTTTCTCATTCCTAAAAGTAGGCAACTTAAGCTTATTTTAATTATTCTTATGTTACCACTTGTATGGAAGAAAACGTTTATTATTTTTTAATTTAAAATTTGTATGGGAATTTCTTTGCAGATTGAGACAGGCCATCAACGTTATAGAAAATTTCGTTAGGCATTGCATTGCATTTAGATCAACAAAAACGATGAGCTACTTTGTTAAGTGGAGTGGACGTTCGTAAAATTCTGCTTGTTGAAAATAACTGTTTCCGAGAACCCGATTTTAATCCCTTCCTAGACTTAGTCACGTCAGAATCATACATTTTTCTACCATGCAGTAGTATCTGTGCTAACTTTCAGCATTATTATATTATATGACATATATACATATTATTATATTAAGCTTAGAGCAAAGACATACACACATACATCTTTATGTTAATTATGAACTAGTGTACAATATGAAAGAATAATGATGAGGGACTGAATTCTTTTATTTCATACATGTGCTGAAGTAAGTGTAAATAAGAGAATAATAGGCAGCGTTTTGCTTGTCTCTGACTTAGAGTTATGTTACTTAAATTACTTAACACCGGAGACGCTGCATCGATGCTATAAAAATTAACAGAGCGTACAATAGCAGGGCCCTAAAACGAGTTAACCGTAATTAATACTTTTAATAATTCACCATCTGTTTTCTCTTCACGACTCCTTTGCACTTACAAAATATATATAGTATATTTTACACAACAAATGATAAGTGGTTACAAATTGAAATTAATACCCTAATTCATTAAGAAGATTTACGACGTTTTTGTTTGAAAATATTTTTGAATTAAATATTTTTAAATTAATGTGTTTGAATCCTCTAAATTATTTGCTCTTCTCTTTAAACTGGTTGTTGTCTTTGATAACGAAAAAATTTATCAGATTTTAATTAAAATCTTTGTGAAAATATATATCGTTTACATCAAGTACTTTTGACATTTATCCAAACCAAAACCCATTAACTGAAAAATTTCCAAAAAACAACCAAGCAGTTGCAATGTAGCCAATTCAGACACCTTTTTAAGCAGACCGTAGCTAATTCAATCATCTTTTGTATAAATGTGTTGCACAGGTTGGTGAAAAAAAATAAAAACTTAAGGTTTTCAGTAGATTTCCTACAAATCTGTTGACAAATAAGATTTCCTTTTGTATGGGAAATCTAGTAAAAAGCAGCTTAATTTAGCTCGAAAGCTCATAAGTACCAGATTTTGAGACAATGTAAATGCCCTTTAAAACATAAAAATTAAATTAAAGTATTATACAATAGTTTGAAAAATATATGAAAAAATGTATGCTGGAAATAATACTTGGAACAATATCATAAAGCCAATATACGATCCTTCTAGCATAGACAATAAATAATAATTGTCTTAGAGAATCACAACTGCGACTTTTTTTCGTCCATAGACAAAATCACTTCCGTCCCATGGCAACCATAAGTTAAATTCATTGATGATTTTCCAAAAATTTAACAACTTGAAGCTGAGTTCATCAACGCTGTAACTACTGATTTGTATTGTAATTTTTTGCTGGTTCGCTTTAGCATATCTTTTAATTTTTAGCTGTCATATATTTCTTATTGTAGCTACCTAAATTTTACATATTCTGTGAAAATTTTAGGTGTATAGCTCTCGCGGTTATCGAGAAAACAGCCTGTGATAAACAGACAGACTAACAGACAGTTAGATGGTCATTATGGGAAAAACAATAAGATTGCTTTTGAACCTTTAGTAAACGGCAACCTAAAAAGCTTAACATATTTTCAGTTTTAAATTCGATAATGATGCATTTATTTAAATATTGAAATCGAGGCTTTCAGTTCAGTTCAGTAAAAATCTGCAAATATCTTCAACTATCAGTCCCTTTATTGTTGAGCTGGTCATTTTATTGCTTTTAATGCGTAATGTAAACTAAATAAAGTAGATGTTGAAGGAAATTATATTACTGAGGCTGGTTTCTTTCTGTTCACTATTTTTTCTCCGGCAACTATTGCCGTTTATGAAAAAAAAACATCTATGCAATTGTTACTGTTGCAGCTACTGTTCTAATGTTGCCGTTGTTGTTGTTGTTGTTGAATTGTTAAATGGTTTTATAATAGGATCCTTTAGGCCCTAACAACTCAACTTGAGCATGAGTGGATAGAAAAACAGAAATAGCAAGAGAACTGCAAAAGTTTACTGTAATACCTTTATGAGGATGTTGCTGTTGCTGCCACTGTTGTTGCTGCTGCTGCTGATACTTCAATTGTTGCATTAAATTTTTTCTTCGTATGTGTGTCATATATTTGCTAAAGATGAAGATGTATTCGTATACAAAAGCATGAGCAATGGTGAAAGTAACTATGTGAGTGTTTTCAGGATTTGTAGTTTTGTTTTCCCGTTAAACACTCTCTTCTCTCTTTTACTTCATTTTTAAAAATTGTTCCATGTTCCTTTCCTTATTGCACTAAATCACTAGCACATTCTATTATTCTTTTGCCAGTTTATTATATATTTAGTTGCATAAGATGTAAAATATCAAGAGAAAAAATAAAATTGTTTAAAAATGCATTTCTCTGCAAAGAAATGAAATTCAATTTAAATAGATTTCCGTTATCAGGAAATTTAAAAAAGTGCTGCTAAGGTTTATTGTTCAAAATCAGAAGGAAATAAAAAATAGTTGGCAAAATACCTTCACATACTTATGTACGCACTTTGGCAAAGAATACACAAGAAGGTGCAACAACAATTGAAAGCATTCCTATACTATGCATATTTAAAATTGCCATACACATATGCATGTATGTATGTATGTATGTGTGTATGTATATATTTTATACGTATTATCAATATAATTCCTTTACAAACAACACATTCTCTCATACTCACTGTATCAGTGCATTACTGCTGCTTTCCAATGGCGCGTGATTGAATACGAATCTTTTCCATGCAGCAGCTAACAATAGGAACAAAAACCCTTTCTACTTAAATTCACTAGATTTGAAAGTCTTTCTTTGTGTACTTCTTAAACCATTTAAGAACAAAACACAAGTTGTAAAAACAGAAAGAGAAAAAAATTAATAAAATAGGAAGAAAAAAAAACAGACTGCAATTGAAATCGTATAAGAATCTATGCTTGAGTGAGAATCAAGAAAAGATCTGTTGAATTTTCAATTGAAAAGGTGTTGTATGTGCTGTAATGTGCTACTTTTATTTTATTTTGCTGCTGGTGTAATTGAAAAAAAAAAAACAAGAGAGAAAATTTCTTATACAGCAGCTCCTCACGACCAATTAAATATTCTATCGCACAATTTCAACTAACTTGATGCAACATTTCCACATTAAAACTGCATTTATTGACAGACTGCGGAATGGAAATGAAATGAAAGTTATTCTTAAACAGTTTAATTTGACTATAACGAACTTTGATAAAACTGTAAATCTTGTTCGTTTTAATCAAGTCAAATCAAACAAACTGTAAACAAAACAATACATTCTTATCCGCAAAAAAAAACAAAATTTGCTAAACAAATTTAAGTAAGAAATTATTAGAAATTTTTAAGTGAAATCTATTTAATGGTGGGTAAGCATTTTCTATATGCATTTCATTGTCGTTTTAACACATGGAATAGAAATACAACTTAGTTGCTGGGTTTTGTTGAATTATCTTAGTCTACTGCGCTTATTTTCCTTTTGTGATTTTCCAAAATATTATTATTTGTGAATTCTCAAATTATAAATAAGATAAAAAGTTTGTGACTATTCAAACTGTGTGGTTGAAGTCTACTGGCAATTTTTGAATATATTTCACTTCTAATATAATTGTGACAATTTCATGAATTAGTCATTTCTGTAATTCAAAAAATAAATTATTTTTGAGCAAAAGAATGTTTGTTGTAAAAGACATCAGAGTTGTATTTTGCTTATGATAAGCATTCAAATTTCTTCCCAAACTTATATACATATATGACTTATAATCGAAAATTCGCTACACTCAGAATTAACAACAAACTTACTAATTTGTATGAAATATTAATTACTATTTATTGCAACCATGAAAATTATAGCTTATAAAGAATATTAAATCCTTCTATTAATATAAAAAAAGTTATAATTTATTATACCCGCTATTCTTCATAGCCAATCTCTACTGTAATTTAGTCTCATGCAATTAACATACAAAAAGCTCTTTCAATTTATTTTTAATACTTTTATTTGTTAGCAAACGTTTCTATTATTCCTCCTACTATTTTAATTTCCTGTTGGAAAACAAACTTGATTATTAGCTATTAGATAAAAATAAATGATTTAATTTAATTCTTTTGATTAACTTTTAGAAAAACCATACTTTATTTTTAAAACTGAAAAAAAAATTCAAAGCATCTCTAAGGATGTGTTTACATTGCAAATGTTAAAGTGTTTTTGACTTATATAAAGTACTTGGATCAGTTTTTATTATAACAAAAAGTAACAATACGTACTTAGTAAGAACAGTTCGAAGTCATTATTGAGAAACTTCATTTTCTATACGTATCAATAAGGGAGCATTTTCAATTGTTCAGTAATTTTATTTATTTTTAAAAAATATTTAGTTATCATATTAGTTATATAATTTATAGGCACTTGAAATCGATATCATGAAGTGTCATATATTTATTTTGAAAAAAATTACATTAATTCAAAAGAATTTTATAAAGAGATATATTTTTTTAAAATAAGTGTCTGCTACAAAATATCAAAAGAAAACTCTCCACTTTCAGTTTATATAAAAAATAAAAACAAAATTTTCATGTTTTACTTTGTTTTTTTTATTAGTTTTTGTCAAAAGTTTTCTTCGCACATCGTGAAATAGGTCATAAATGTATAGGCAATAATATTTAGCTTAAAGTCTACACAAGAAAAATTTTATTTTGTATTCAATTATTAGAAAAAAATCCAAAAACATTTTCTAACTGGACCAGCAAAAAAATTCGTAAAAGTGTAATAGAATTTATAACTCATTTTCTTAATTAAAGTTGCCAAGCCCAATAAATACATCATTAAAATTTAGTATCAGTTTCAAAACATTTTTAAAAAAACTGTCATAATTTTTTTTGTGTACTGATGAGATTCTTGAGTAGAATGAACGCCCATATAGACGTTCACTTAAGCAACAAGCAGCAATAAATGTTTAATAATTATTTCTAATTACATATGGGAGCTCTTTAGCTTCTTGATCTAAAGATTGAACGTAACATTTGCCTACATCCTACATGCTGTTTATAGTATGGAAATTTTTTTCAGAAAAAAAAAACAAAAAAAAAACTGAAAATTAATTCAGTAACCAAATTCATTGAATAAGTTAGTATATTGTTAAAATTTTGTTAAATTTGAAATTTTGCTATTATATAGGGTGTTTTTTTATAGAGTGTCACAACTTTGAGTTGGCATCACTGCTTTATTTAATCAAGCCATTTAACAGCTGATAGTTGCTTTTTTTTTAGTTTGCTCTGAAATTTCCTTATGAATCGACATACACCACTGCAACGTGTGCAAATTGTTGAAATTTTTATTCAAAATATTTGTTCTATTTGCCAAACTCATCGTGTCCTTCTTCCATTTTCTGGCGAAATCCATTTCTGATTAAATGGGTACGTAAATAAGCACAATTGTAGCATTTGGAGTGAGGGGAAGCCACAAGCTTTTGTCGAAACACTATTACATTCACATAAAATTACAGGTTGGTGCACTTTATGGGCTAGCGGAGTCATTGGCCTATATTTCTTCAAAACCGATGATGGCCAGAATATTAAAAAATTTAGAAAATTGGTGTTTCAGATTATGCCTTCTATGAGCCAGCCGTGGTGGCTCCATGACAGAAATCATATTTAAATATTAATTTCATAAATTTTTCTTTGCAATAAAGCCCGCTTCATTGATATTAAAAATATATTTCATTATTTTATTATGATTTAAACTTGTGTCATAAAAAGCTTAGATTTAGAAGTCCATTTTAGGCAAATTTTGTATGAAAATTGTAAAATAAAGTACATATTAAATTAATTTTAAATTTTTATGAATATGGGAATAAGTGTTTATCTTGTTGTTGTTTTTTTTTTTTGATAGTGTGTGTACAAGTAAATGGCGAACAGTAGCCGAGAAATATTGTAGACAAAGAATTTATTAAAATAGTAACAAATATTTACTGAAACCAAATTTTATTTCAAACAAAAATATTTGAAAATATTTTGGGAATAAATTTTTCTTTGCTCAGTCGCAACAACTTGCAATAAATTAAAAAAAAATGCAACTTTGACTTGCACACGAAGGTTTCCGTGCTGCTCTTGTTTCCTTTGAGCGGTTTTTTGTTGTTTTTGTTTTTTGCGGTTTTTTTACAATTGACGCTTTTTTAGTTTTAGCTTTTTTGGGATTTTCTTTTGGGTTTTGGAGATTTTTTGTTTGATTTCTTAATATATATATATATATATATATATATATATATATATATATATATATATATATATATATATTTAGCGTTTGCGATTGTTTTCGTTTTGGCGATTGTTTAGTTTTTTGGTGACCTTCTTACTTCTGGTGATGTCTTTTTTTTGTGTTTTAGTGATTCATTTTATTTTTGGCCATACTTTTCATATAAGCGCTTTTTTAATTTTTGCGATTTCTCGTTTCGGCATTTTTTTAATTTTGATTTTTTTTAGTTTTAGCGCTTGTGCAAATCTCAAGCGCTTAAGAGGCAAGCTCAATTTAGTCAAAATAACGCTAACTGATAGAATACCCTTTAATTTTAAGTTTTTTTTTAAATTTTGGTGTCAATTGGTGTAGTCTGGCATGAACATACACTAACTTTGAAAATTTCAAGTGTTTATATATAATTATCTGTATGTTAGCTATATTACACTGAAAGAATTTTCGTCAAAAATTCTATAAATTTCGACATCAATCTAATGAAAAATTCATTAAAATTCAACCAACGTCATGCTTCGTTGGATTAATGAAACCAGTGTCGTTAAAATTATTTTAATGAAAACTGCATCAAATTTATTTAACAGTGTAATTAACTTCATCGAAACAATAAAATAATTTCATGAAAAGAATGAGTTAACTTAAATATAAAGGTGTTTCTTAATAATTAGAAAATATTGTTGTCATAAATAAAATATTCTTACGAAACCAGAATATCAAGGGAGCAATTCCAATGAAATTGTTTCACAATATTCATGAAATTTTCATTGGATTTGTGAAATTATCATTAGATTTGTGAAAAAATTTTAATAAAAATTTATCATTGGAGTTATGAAGCAAAATTCTTTCGGTGTAGAATTTCACTGTTTCATTATTCAATTTAATAAATTAACTATATTTGTTGTTATAGTGGCCGAACTTTTACAGATTGTGTTAAAATAACAGTACTGTACTGTACAATACAGACAGGCAGACAGACATCGAAGGAGAAAACAATTGGGTTCCGTAAACCTAAAAGTAAGTAGATTTATTTAACATTCAGACAGTGACCTCAATTTGCTTAAGAGGTTTTCTAAAAACAGAACTTCTTCGAAATTATTAGATATAATATAAATTTACTATTCTTACTCTTTTTAATTATATTGTATTTAAAATGTTCTACAAATCAGTTAAGTTTTCATAATTGCTTGCAATTTTTTTAATACCTTCCATCTAAGAAAATCCATTTAAGCAGAAATAACAACGAAATTTTTAATTCATTATTTATTTTTTATTATTAGAGAAACTGGAATATGTGCAGAAGTTCATATAAGTAAATTCTGTATGTAGTGTATGTATATATATACAAGTATGTGAATATGTTTATTTATTGTAAGACAACAGATATTTGTATACTTAATGTATACATACACACTTACGAGTATCTATGTATACAACCAAGCACAAATTGAGGTAATAATTTTTTATTTTCTTCCTTCATTTTAGTGCATAAACACACATTCACAAAAAAGTATCTTCATTCGAGCTTATACGCTATTTTATTAAACACATACATATATAAATGTTATTAATGCTGGTATAAACACACATCCATACATATATGTATATAGACATACGAGCACACATATGAATATATGTATACACTTCTAGTCTCTAACACAAGCACAAATTGATGTTCTATGCCAACTCACAAGAAAAACAAAGCGAATAACAACGTGCTGTTTTATTAAAATTTAAAAACGAAAACAACACAATTTTACTTCAGATAGAATCAAGCAAATATACTGGTGTGTATGTATGTAAATTTATATTCATGTACATACACGTTTACATGTGTTAATATGCTCGGTGAAACGCAGGCTTTTAGTAACTTTAGACTTCAGTTATTTGTACCACTTCCGCTGACAAAATATTCGTAAGTAATTATTTCCGATACAACGGATCACTTAATGTTTTTCTGCTATTGTTTTTATGGCAAAAACTTGTAAGCAGTCAACTAGCAATGGCATGCAGAGTATTTTACATACAAACATACTTCCATTTATTATAGATGAAGCCAGATTTTTAAAATCCAACTAATTTCACGTACCAACAACGAAAGAAAGGAAAAAAAAACAAATAAAATTTCACATGAAGAAGGAAAACGGAATTTGTATTGGAAAAAGCAACAACAACATTCCAGAAATACTCAGCAGTCATGTGATATTCTATTATTTCCTCTAAAAGTTTTAACCTTTCTTTTAGTAAATACCAGTGTTTGGTGAAACGATTGGCCGATTAAGGCAGATGTGACAGGCATAGTAATATGAATAATATTTAACAAGTCTTGCTTTGCTTTAAGTAATAAAAATAAAAATTTTGTGTTTATTAATTTTAGATATTTTGTAGCGAATTTTTTAATTGTTACATAAATAAAAAAATTTTATTTTGTAAGAAAATTTTATCAAAAAGCCATAGTATTCCTTATAAGAGAATACATCGCTTTTATTTTATTATCTGCTTTCAGATTTAAGAAGATTAGCGTATTGCAAACATTTTTAATTTTTGAAAAAATTTTTATAAAAATTTGCTGTGCTCTGTTAGAATTCTCTCTCTGTCCAGTACTTGGATTCTTTAACTTTTTGCGAACCCAAAATCGTAACATTTATCGACACATTTATTCTTTCGCAGTACCGATAATGTTATTCCATAATTTCTTTCTTACGATAGTCTCCATCTGCATTTTAATCACTATTCAATTTAATATCCTGTAGTATCTTCGTATATCGAAGAGAATAACAAAGAAAACTAAATAAATTTGAGATTGTGATTTAATTTTTTTACTTCAACCGACAGCGAATATCGTTAAAATATGTTACTGAATAAGAAAGTTGACAAATTTCCACTATATTTATTATAGCAATACTGAATCCAGGTACTGCATCGTTAAAACGGTAATCGCATCGAATTTGCGATTAAGTAACATTTTTAACGATATTCGCTGTAGGTTAATGTCAGCTGTGTCATTATTAAAGCGACAATAATGTATGTGTTGTTAATTTTATCGATACAAATCAATAGAAAATATTAGCTGAGTCCGATTGTTAAAAAGAAGTTTCACAATCACACAATCGTTATTTTAAGCAACAATATGTATAGATAAAAATTACGATTGTTAGTTCGTTAAAAGTTACTGAATCGGAGTTTTGATCTCTATTAAAGTCTTTCTTAAAAATATTAATAATATTATTAAAATAATATAATAATGGAATTCTTTTGTTGAAAAATTCCCATAAGTCGCTATAAATTGCAAGAGAGCAGAAAATAAGTGAATCATTTTTCTTTCGCAAAACAAATATATAAATACTTACATACTCATGAATGCATGTATACGAGTATGTGTGTATATACTCCACATGTATATTGATGAAGGTTTTACAAAGTTCGGTATTGCTGAATAAAACACTCTGACTTACTTTTATTTGTATTTATTGTTTCTGTTTATCTTTTAGGGGATTAAACCAATTCATATACGCGTAAATATTGCTTGATATAAATCTCATAATTATTTGCCTTAAGCGTTAGCTTAAAAGTAATTAAATCGAAATTAGTAAAAGGATTTATTAACTATCAAGATAAAGGGTTGTTATGGATATTAATGGGGCTTATGCCAAACAATAATTGAAACATACTCTAAAGCGTTGTTGATGCTACAACAACAAATTATAGCTCTATTACACGCATTTCAATAATGAAAGGAATTTAAAAAATATTTGCACTAAATGTATCAAAGTGCATGTGTAACTTACAATTGATGCGAAATAGGGAATTTGCGCAATTAAATTTATTTATATATTAAACTTCCACCTGGTTGATAACATTCATTAAATATTGTTGATTATGGCATAAGGTTTTTTTATGCAACTCAAGCCACAATATGAAAAAACAACAAGAGTGTGTTATTAGTTAACCAACTTTCTGATTAATTAATTAATATAAAAATTCAAAATCTTCATTACAACTGTCCTCTACGAAATAGTGAAAGTCGTACCGCTAGAGTGGCACTTCTAATATAAATTTTTTCTTGTTTTCAACACAACACATATATGTTCTCGAAGAAGCATAAAGAGTCTTAGGTTGTATAAGAGATTTTTATTAAAAAACTATAGTAAAAATAATTTTAAATGAAAACATTATATGTTCATATCGTTAGCTAAAATGTAAAAAGGCGTAACTAGCAAAAATATAATTTTACAAGAGAAGCAAAAAACGAAAACAAAACTAAACAAAGTTGAAGTTCAGTCCTCTTGTGGTTTGTTAATAAAAGCGTCATTTTTGATTGCAGAAGTGAAGAATTTTGTGAAAACATTAAGTTTATTGTCATTCATAATAATCAATCAAAAACTCGATTTCGTTATGTATGTATATGTACATACATTAAAAATAAAAATACTCTTGTAAGAGCAAACGAATCAGTGAATTAAAAACATACACATGTACATATTAGAGTGCTGCACAAGCAGTAAAAGCATGACTTACAAGCAATCTAATTAAGTTTAAAATGTGTGTGTGTTCCTTATTGTAAAACAAATACTTCCAAAAGAAATATGGTTTGCCTAACGAAAAGATTACTGAAATACAGAATACAACTGCAATAGAACAATGTGGAAATAAAGCAAAGCCTTTCAAAAAAAAATATGAAATAGAACATCAAAACTGACTTAGAGCATTCAAAACATGTTTGAATGGTGTGACAGCAAAATAAATTTTGCATATAAAAGATATATATGGATTTTGTTAGGAATTTGAAAATCTAAAAAAAAGATTTATTTATAAAATTAAATAATATGGCACATACTTGTGGATGTAAATTTATAGATAATAATTTGCTAATTTTATTTTAAATTTATATATATACAGACATACATATGTATATAGACCGCATATTTGTGTTCGTGTACTGTATTCAATGTTTCTGCTACGATTTACTGTTTTTTTAAGTTCATATTCGCTTTTTTATACATTCTACTTGTTTTGAAAATGCAAACACTAACAAAACCATAGAGAAAATTTTTTCGAAAGATGCCTAATTTATTTTAGTGTTGTGTCAAATTTATTTTGATATTTATATTTACACTGAACAAGGGTGCTTGGAAGTAAATAGTGTGAAATAGAATACAAGGCTTTCAATTTGAAATTTATTTGCTGGTGGTTCAGTGTTGTCTATATGCATTTCATGGTTGCTGTAACAAAACGTCAGTACGAGTAGACTTCAACTACACATTTTTTACAGTCATAAAAGTCTTATCCTATGCACAGACTTTAAAAAACTCTTCAAAATGTGTGGTTGAAGTCTACTGGCGATTTGATTCAGCAACAATGAAATACATATGTATAGACAACGCTGAACCACCAGCAATTAAATTTCAAATTAAAATAAAGTTATGACAATATGTGGCGTGGTGGGTTTTTGTTAAAAGAATACAATACTTTTATAACATGTTGCGCAGGGCTTTAGCTTTAGGTGGTGTAAAGGTATCGCTTAGTTTGAGGTTCCTGTAATTTTTGCTTGTATAATGACAAATGGATAATAAGTTGTCAAAAAACCAAAGAATATATAATTATTATTTGTCTTAGTCCCTCGTGCAAACTTGGTTCCTCCCAAGTCACAGGAAGTGGTCGACCTCGTGTTACTTGTTACTAGTACTAGACAACAAAATGACCCGATCAACGAGACGGTGATGCGACTGGAGAAACTTAAATACTAGAAAAATAATTAGGCAGGTTTTTCCACACTTTTCAAGTAGACGAACGCACATGCAGTGCAGTTTTTAAGACTAGTTAGTATTCAGAGAATGGAATCTTGTTATGCGAAATATTGTAGTAGAATCAGAAAATAAGTTGTAAGGACAAAGATATTAGAAATATAATTTAATTAAAATCGATTTTATTTTTACCACTTTGAAAGTGGAGAAAAGAGTTCTGTGGTTGCTATGTCTGAGAAACGATTGCCCTCTGTAATGCGTAGTGCGAATCACTTTCAATTACTTTTTCATCACCTTTTTTTGTACACGAAAAAATAGACAACAAGCAAACAAATATATATAATATGTATTATTTTTTATATACTTCACATACATTTAAATGTAAAAATACAAATTTCTTGCACAGTCATTGTTTTTTTTTCATTGTACTAGTGCTGAAGTTATAAACAAAAGTACGCGTGACTTCCCATCAGTGCCATTAAAGTGGCACTTCCGCCTAAACTACCACTACAGTTTTCAACATCGACGTCATAACCACAACCTACTGACAGTAAACGGAGCTTCATTCGGTGCTTCCTTAACTTGAGTTTATTATGGCATCGTGGTATTCGTGGTGGTGGTGCTGGTGCTTTCGTTGCTGCTGATGTTAGAAAAATGATGCCAAATTGGGTAAACAAGATGTTAGACCATTTGGCAGGTAGTACGTACATACACTCACTTGTTGTCTGTTAAATTGCGCTCTGTGTCACAATGAAAAAAGTAAAATAAAAAAATAAACGCCAGTCAGCTTTGTAAATATTTTTAAATTGTTATTAAGGTTACGAAG
Source organism: Tachina fera (assembly GCA_905220375.1). Taxonomy (NCBI): domain Eukaryota; kingdom Metazoa; phylum Arthropoda; class Insecta; order Diptera; family Tachinidae; genus Tachina; species Tachina fera. The sequence goes on from LR999963.1 coordinate 188,938,705, forward strand.
CAAAATGCGCAACAACGCATATAAATTCCTGGCCCCCGACCAACAATTTGCTGCTGTTTATTATTTTGGAATATTTTTACACATTTTCTTAATTCGTTACATCTGCAAATATTTGACGTGAGTTTCATAAAAATATTTTTATAATAACGCCAACAGAAAATACAATTTGTGAAACGCAAAATGGCACACAGCACCTGAAAGTAAATATTATTATTGAGATTTCAGAAAAAATAAAAAAACGGATGTTAAATTTGTATTGTTCCAAGCCGCATTGTTTTAAATTATGAATAAATAAAAGAGTTATAGAAAAATATTGTAAAATTGGTAATGAAAATAAGAAGAGGTGTAATATTTTAAATAATTTGAAGTTTTCATTTTAACAGAAAAAATATCTTTTATGTTTTATTTAGATGACTTTTAATCGTGATGAATGTCAAATTAAATATGAAAGACTGAATATAATTTTCGAAATGGATTTTTTGACATTGATCATAGTATAAATTTAACATGTTTTGAGACTATGATGTAATGATAAATGATAAGCATAATCACTCTTATTCCAGTTGTCGATATCAACGTCATTTTAACGCAATACCAAAAAATTGGGGCCTGTGTAGGTTTTTTCGAAAAAAAAAACTGACTGCTGTTGGCAGGTTTTTGATATTTTCTAGAACTTAGTGAACGAAAATAAATTGTCAGCAGCACAAAAATATTTTCTGGTATTGTGTTAAAGTAGCTTAGATATCGACAACTGGAATAAGTGTCAATTTGACAGAGCCCTTAATTTTATATTTTGTTGTACTACAATCGCTGCGGTTGTTGCTTTAATTATATCCTAACGTTAGTGATTGGAATAAGGTATTGTGTTGCGCATTATTTTCGAGTACTTACAAAATTGTGTAGCATTTGTAAAAAAGAGAGAGTAGCTTTCTTGGGTTATAATTGTAGATTTTTTTTAAATATATGAACATTGTATAATCTAATGTTAAATTCGTTCGCTAGCCGGTTTGACACCGACTTCTATTTGCATAATGGGTGGCACGTGCAATAAGTTATTTATTTACCTGAAACTTAATTAATTTTAACCTTTTGTAGAATAACCCAATAACAGTGATATAACCTGCCGTATTAAAAGTTTGTTAACCTAGCGAGCAGCAATTTTGACGACAAGAGTTAAAATCTACATAGATTCTTTCATCTGGCGGATCATTTTAAAGTCGTTCAGACTGAAAGCAAGGTTAGGGCGGAAACTAATAAATGGTAAAATGAACTTTACTTTAAAAAAAGAATAACCTAGATGGTAACAACCTACAAATTTGCATCCGTAATGGATATTAGAGAAGTTAACAAAACCTCAACAAAAAACAAAAATCTATCTCGAAACGTCCTTAAATGCAGGAATGAGATTATAACACTTGCATTCGACCGACAATGAAATAAACTTTCATGTATGGGCCGAAACTTCAATATCTATTTTGAGCTTGCTGGACCACAAACAGTAGCCAGCGAAGAAGCTTAATTGTCACAGCAGGATATCAAAATCTATTCATTCATTAGAGCATCAACGTAACCTTGTTCTATCACTACTACAATAACTTGTTCCTGAAACCTGCTCATTTTTTCCCACAACACGTTCTTAATTCAAGGCACATTTTTTTGTCAATTGTCCAATAAATTGCAATACTCATTACCAAGAGAATTAGTTTTTTAGCCCTACTGTTTGTAAATGGAACACTTTGAATGTGAAAAAGTTCAAATCGAATGTCAACCAACACTGCTCCCTCTACTCTTCTGTCCATAACCTATTTTTCTAGTTCTACCATAATCCAGGTCTTATGGAAATATTGACCTTGGGTGATTGGTGTTTATTGCTTTTCCTTTCAGCTTAATTCTTACATATCGACACAAAATAAAAAACTTTTTTTCCACATTGTCAAAAGTGGTGCTTGATATGGCAAATATAAAATTCAAATTAAAAATTTTATGGCAAAAAATAAACTATTGTTTTTTATTTAAATAAAAGTGAATTATTACTTTTAGAAAAAATTGCATTAAAATTATGAAATAAAGCCAGTTAAAGTGGCACGAGAAATATATAAATATTTTTTTTTATAAATATCATTTATTTATTTAACTACTTAAAGTATCATAAGAGTTGTCTTGCATTTGTTTCCTTTTCATGGATTTTTTTTTAATTTTTCATAATCCTTAAAGTCTTAATATACGAGTATTTCTTGCTTAAGAAAAAGTTAAAGAAATATTATTATATCTGTATTATAAAGTAACATCCGCCAAACAAGAAAAAGTGCGTAAGAATTCCTCTTGGAATGAAAAAGAAAAACAAAATATATGTTAGGAAATAAATGACTGTTCTAACCCATACAGTTGGCAAAGAAAAATACCTTCAAAAGAAAAGTTTTTGTAAGAAATGTTTCCTCTTAAATGGGTGTGTGCGCGTATATGTGTGTATGTGTTCATGTGTATGTGGATGTATGCCTTCGTTTGACTTTTTTAACATGTATATTTTTTGTGTATAAAAAAAATGCCGTAAAAAAAATATATCTACATTCCATTTCCTTTGTTGGCAACGTTCCTCATTGTCTGCTCTTTTTTACTGCCTTGTTTTTTTTTTTTGGTATTACAGCGGGCTTATGTCGTTGGCTTTAAGGATAAAGTTACGAGAATGATGATGTGGTGCTCAATACTCAAGTATGTTTAAGCTTAAATATGATTCAAAAACTGCTACAATTTGTATGAAATATTCTTAAAGTCAAATTTGTGTGTGTGAGCTAAAAAAATTACATTCAGCAGAGCCGAAGTTTATACACCCTTTTTCTTTTTATGAAGTATAAACATATATTATGCTCTTAATAGTTTCAACAAAATAACAATTATCTTACCAAATGGGGGAAAAATTAATATATTTTAAAAAACAGATGTTTTTTCATTAAATATAAAAGATTTTCTCTTGTTTTATATTAATTTTTTAAAATTAATCGCAACACTATCCCAATAAGCACTCAAAAATTTAAAATTCAAGCATTTGAAATTTTCAAGTAAGTTTGAAAATATTTTTAAATAAAAAATAAAGCAACATACTGTTATCAAATGCGTTATTTATTTATTAATAAGACTGAAATTTTGGTGAAAATATCAAAAATAAATAAATAAAAATAAAAAAGTGTATTTGGAAAACAAAGGTGAGTGAAGTCGTAATAATAGTAGCGAAGGCAGATGTGTAGTAAATTATTATTAGAAAACAAAAAAATTGCACTTAGTTTTCTATTTTAAAAGCCTTTGTTTTGCAGCTTGAATGCAATTGTAATACAAGGCTTAATTGTAGTATAATTCAAGGCTTGAATTACACTGTACAACAACTGAATTGTTCGCATTGAATTATAGTTTCCTTTTCACTGGAGAATGCTATTGAATTAAAATGTAAAGCTGGATTCACTCATTGTTTCCGAACAAAATTTTTGTCCAGACAAACATTTTTTAACTGCGAGTTTTCTGCAGCACGATTTATCCATTTCAAACTTTTTGTCTGAAAAATCAAAGCTACCATACGAAGTATGTGTGTAAACGATGCGTTTTAATTTTTTGGCTGAAAAATTAAAATACTTGGCAGCTCAGTTTGATTTTGTCCGGACAAAATATAAAATTAAACCAATTCAAACTGAGAGTTGTTCGTAAAAAATATTTTCTCTCTCTCAAGAAGAGAGAAGTCAAACTAAATATAAAAATGTTATATTTTGTTATATTTTGACGCAATTCTGTGTTTGTCGTTTTTAATAATACCTTGACTTTAACAAATTAAAAAAATATTAATTATTTTTCCATTAAAAAAATATATCGTCAAGAACATGTGTCTAAGTCTAAAAGCTTCTAAAAATTGAATTTCAAATTTGTTTTGGCTTAGTGGTTTCATCAAATTATATACAAATAAAACTAGAACTTGGATGGAATCACTAAATGGTATAAACTGTTACAAGACTAAAAACGACTAGCTGTAGTGAAGCGTATATTAAAAGGACTTCTTACATTAATTTAAAAATATAGATTTCATATTTTCAGCTCAAATGTTCCTAGTGCGATTGCTAGGTAATTTTTTATTTGTTTCTCCTTTTTCACTTCAGTTTGGTTAATGTATTTTATTTGCCTTGCGCCAGTAACAAATGACGATTGTTATCAAAGTCATCAATTCAAAATGTTTTTTGTTTTTTTTTATTTTATAATGTACATACATAAATATTTGTTGATTGATATTTTGGTGTTGATTTGTTTGCTTGTATATCTTTTTTAACATGTTTGCAAAGTATCCTTATTTGCAACACGAGTTTTGCTTATCAATCGGAAATATTTGAAAACGATTAGGAAATTGATATTAGGACTACTTACAAAATAAGATTTATATGGTTCGCTTTATTTTTATTATAGTGCAAATGATTATTGAAAATGAGTGTGAAATGATTTACGTTTAAAGGCCTAAAAAGATGAATGTAGCTTAAAAACTAAATTTTAACAGCAAATATCTGCAGTGAAGAAAAAGTAAGAGTATAATGGAGTGATTATATTTTAAATAATGGTTCGATAGAAAGGGCTGAATAATTCATGGCTTATAACAAATACGGCAACAAATTTAATTTCAATACGATTTGTTTAAGTATTATTTAGTGTTAAGAAAAAATTATTATATTAAGTATAATATCGAGCCTTATTTTCGATTTTATCGCAAGCGATAAAAACTAAATTTTTCAGGAGAAGATTTTGTTTAAAATATTCAAATTTGTTTTTGTGCGTAAATTGTAGCTTACGATAAAACTTTACAGCCTGTAAAAGCAAATTTTCTTAATTATTGTTTTTCTTTCACCAATCCACATAAATTAAATTTTAGTGGCAAAGAATTTTGTTTGTTTCCTATATATGCTCAGAGATGGAAAGTGGCATTTTTATGTTTGTTAATGATTAAAATTTAAAAATTTTGAAAAATTCATAAAAATAGTAAAAATAAATGAAACTGTGTACAGAATTTGATATTAAATGTCAATTTCTAAAACAAATTGTAATTTAAATTATTATCAAACAAAATACATCAGAAAAAGGACAATGGGTTCCATCCATGTTTCTGATATTAATAAAATTTTCTTGCAAGTTCTTACAAGTAAAGCGTTCATTTACTTTTTCATTTTTAGGAGAGTAATTTTGTAAATTTCAAACTTACTCTCTCGTTGCTAGTTTCTGCTGGGAAAGTAAATGAAAAGACCAAATAATATATAAAAACGAAGGTTTTTATTTTTAAGTTTGTTCAAATTGCTTAAAATCGGCAAAATTATTGACAAATATGAAATTTTGTAAAGAAATGTTAGGCATCAATCATTGCTTTACCAGAAATTGTGGCAGACTTCATAAAAAAGTCATAAGAATCTTTAAATATTAATTTTCCAAGCACTTAAGAATTTTTTAATTTGAATTTGTCTCTCTTTGTCTTATTGTTGTTATTAAGAAATTCAATTTAGAACGAAAGAGACGGAAGGCTTATTTACTTTAAAATTAAAAAAAATATATTTTTTTTCTGTATTTACATAAATTTGAGTAATAACAACAGATGCCTTAAATCCAAATTTTGGACTTTCCCTCCCTAATAGAATCAATTTTTGTACTTAAAAGTAGAAAAAAATCATCTTTATATTTTCTGTTATTATATTTGTATTTATTCCCTCTTTTCCAATTTAACTGCCAGTATATGCAACTAGAAATCAATTTAATTTGAAAAAACAAATCCATTATTGTTTATTTTAGTTATAAATTTTTAAAATGCTATTTGGGCAAAAGCTAACAAAATAAATTGGTAAAATAAATCAATTTTACCGCTAAGCGAAAAATATTAATATAAATATTTTTTCTTCTTGTTTAAAAAATTTGATTTTATTTTTCAGAATTTAAAGGCAACTGAATAACAAAGCATTTGTGCTTTTGTAAGCCATATACACTTTTTTCATAATAATTTTTTTTTTTCAATTTATATTGCAAACATAACAATTAATTTAAAAGCTTTGTTAACAAAAGACTGTATTCATTATTGTAAAAAAATACTCGCATGAAGTCCTGCTTGTTTTACTCCCGCCAGCAACAGAATATTAAAAAAAGGGTTTTGTACTTTTAAAGGAACAATTACACGTATATAAGTGAAATGTTAAAATATATAGAATTTTAGTGTTTTTTTGTTTTTTTTGCTTTAAACATTAGTTTTATTTGTAAGTTAAGAGTAATTCCTTAGGCTGTAGAGCCATTGTGGCAAAACATTTTCTACATGTTTGCGACAGTGTGTTTACAGTAGAAACTTTTATTTCTTCTATCTGCTTGTAAATCAAGGTTAAAAGTTGTAAGGCTTTTGCTTATAAAAAATTTCACGTTAACAACATGTCTATAATTTTTTACGTCAAAATATTTCCGGAATCACAATTTCCTTATTATATTTTATTTTATAAGAGTTCATATGCTGGTACGAATCTACATGAATTTAAAGTTTTATATACTACACATGCTAATATTCTTAAAATGACACCAGACATTTGTGTTTATTTTCTCTTCTTTTGTTCTACAAAAAATACAAATGTTTATGGCAGCCATTCCATATTACTTGCACAAACCCTCCCTCCCGCCCCTTAAGTATTTTGCTGCAAAAGCAGCATGTATCGTAATTATTGGCTTATGGAAATTTTCTCATATTGTTTTAGTCATGCTTTGACTTTATTATTAATGAATGTTAATGATGAGTTTTATATCTTTTTTTTTTCATTCTTTGACTTTGCTCTTGGCTTTTATTATTTTTTTAAATATATTTTTTTTCTCTCTCAATAGCAAGAAAAAAATAATAATCTCTTTGCATTGGAATAATTATAATTGGCGTGAACAAAGAACATACTTGTATGAACATACAAGCATATACATAAATACATATATATGTTTGTGTATGTATGTGTACATGTTAATATGTCTTTATATGTGTACATTTATATGTACATACATATGTATGTGTGTATACATAATACACGTGTATATAGTGAATTTGCTTCGTTTCTTTCGAAGTCACGTCGAGCAGCTGGAGCCGGTGCGTATGAGTGTTATTTAATTTTACAAAACAAAATAATGCGTATACTTTACAGTGTTTGCATCTTTTCTTTACGCAAAATGCTACATTAGTTAGAAAACTTCTCATCAAAACTTATCGATGGTTTCTTGTTACTTTCATATTTTATTATTGATTATTATTTGCTTGATAGAAAATATCGTCACCTTAAATGCAAACGCACGCAAACTACACAAAAATTCGATATAAAGTTTTGATTGATTATGGTTCATTAAAGAAATTCAAACGGACATAATTACGAATGCATTTTTTTATTGCAAGGAACGTTACTAACATAAAAGCTTGAATATATATAAAAAGGAAATAAATGGTTAAATACATGTAAGTATCCATAACAAAAGAAAGTTTCTAAGAAACTTTTTACGAACAGTTTATTATTATTGATCATGAAACTTTTTTTTGTTTTTCCTGTAAAAAATATAAAAGTGTAGTTACGTCCGTTTGCATTTCAGGTGACGATATGTATATGTATTTGTTGTGAAAAACATGTTTTTATATTTTGTTTTTTCTTAAAAATTTATAACATTTTGGGCAAAATTTCTTTAATAAATAATTTTCTATAATTGATTTAGGGGTTGATTATATAAAACTAAAACGCTAAGCATTCACAAATTTTGTATGTATTGGACTTTTTTAATATATAAGTTAAACTTATTTAAATGGAAGTGAAGTCAAAGTTGTAGGAGTGGGCCTAACATATACAAGATATATAAGCATGCTGAGAAAGATTTTAGAAATAAGTTTGCTAGAAAAATCATCATTCCATTAACGTCTTAGTGCAGAGTCATCTTCTAATGTCGGAAAAACACAATTGCTTGGAGATGACTTGGTTTCATATCCATGATCATTCTTTATCAGCCGATTTCAATTTATCAAAACCGTTACTATACCCACAGGACTGCAGTAAGAGTGATAGTGTCGGCCCATCGTTTCCAAATAAAAACCCGTTGAAACTAAAATTAAAAAAAGTGAAAAGTTTAGGTTAAGGTAATTTTAATTTTTCTTCTCTTCTTTAGAAACTCACATTAATTAATAAAAATATTTCATTCAATAAGAATTGAAATTACTGAGCTTAAGCCTGACTAAAAACTATTTCTGATGTAGTGACACTAAGTCTTATTAGTTGAATCTTGAAAATTGTTATTTTGTTTAATGAATCCAATATTATACACGTAAGGCTTTTATTAACGTACTCAATTTCACTGTTTTATTTATCTATTTTTTTGTACTGAAGATACCCAGCTAAAAAAATTATATATGGTCCATATATTTTTAATATATGAATGTATATAACTATATATGAATATGTATGAATTCATGTATGGATATATATGGAATTATACATGGCTATTACTATTATATATGAACTAATATATGGACTAATATATGAAATGTATTATAAAATATGAGCTCATATATGAAAATTTAATTATGAAGGTCTTTACATGTGGATCCATATATAAATATAAGATTTTATATATGGAGCCATATAAGAATGTATACATAAATGATATCTCACATAAGATCGTTTTTGTAATCAAAAAAGATTGGAATTTTATCACTGCTGAATTGAAAATCCATTAGAAAATACATACGGTATGCAAAGTTTATATGCGTTTAAAAAAAAACTTTTTGTTACAAAAAACCATTCCCCCATTTAATATATAAAATAATCAAAAGGATAATCCAGTCATTAATTTTATAGAAAATAACAAAATTCTCTAGATACGAAACAAAGTTCATATAACTGTATTGAAAACTATTGTTAGACGGATTATTTTTTCTTTTATATTTAATTGCATTAGTTTTTAATCTGATTTCTTAAGCTAAATGTTATGTACGATGAATGAAATGACTTTTAGTTCGTTTTGAATTATTTGTCCAAACAAATGTTTCATTAAATACAACCTCTCTCTCAAGTCTAAAAAAATTTAATTTTAGTAATTTAATTTATTGTACAGCAGTTCGCTTTTGTGAATCAAGAGTGTATGAATATGAACTTTGCTTACTGTGGAGGGAATTTACACATACATGTATGAAAATGTATGAATATGTATAATCATATATGCCCATATACCCTCATTTTTCGGATCCGAACCATATATGGGATATCATATATGCTCCATACATATTTTTTTAGCTGGGTATGTATATTCGTGTTACTTATTGCATAAGATAATAATATGACAATTTTAAGATCTTTTCTTTAAAATTAATAAGAAAGTCACATTAATTAATTTCATTCAATAAGAATTAAAAATACTGAACTTAAGCCCGATTAAGAAATTTTTATTGACTAAAATTTACTTTAGTTCAATTTATTTTAATATGTATCACTTTGATGCTTAAATTAAAAAAAAAATATTTCGGTTTGTCTTATGTTCTTACTACTTTTTGAGAATAAAATAATTATTATTATTTTATGTTATCAAGGAGACCGAAAAGTTAATATTTTAAATAGAATATGTGTATGTCTCTTGAAAGAATTGTCAAATATCATATGAATTGTAATATTTGTGCAGTGTTTGATTTTGATGAAAATACACAAAACAATTGTTTGAAATTGAAAATTCAGTTCGGTGATATTGAAAAATCATTAAAAAAATTATGCATATTATCCGAGTAAGCAAATAAAATTGTGTGATTTTTTTTTGTAAAATACAAAAACATATTCATGATATTTGTTTCATAAAAAAATTTTTATGTTTTAATATGTTTGTTTTAAATGGCAAATTATCCCATATTCATTAAAAAGTAGTTAATTTTTTTTCTATGAAAAATTTACTTCTGCACATAGTTTCTTTCCATTTAAGCATATAATTATTTTTTATCTCTTTATACGCTATTTTTAGTTAATATTTCTAATTTAAAAACTATCTCTTTTGTTTTTATGAAGTAGTTTGTTACTGTCTACTTTCTGACTCTGTTTGAGTGAATTTATGCTTGAAAGTAGAACAAAAATGAGTGTTTTTATATTGAATAAAGAATACTGGGATTTTCTTTTCAAAGAGCATAACATTGAGCAAAGTTTTGTTACCATTAAAAGCTTTTGTTTAATGGAACACCTTTAAACTAAGTTCAGTGTGTCTGCGGTCAACTAACAAGGAAAGCCGCAATTTTCGCCATAACTTAATAAAACATTTTTTTTTTGGAAGAACGAAAATAAATTTGTTTGTTTTTTTTTATTGAAAGTTTTCGTTAAAGCAACACTATTTCGCCTTAAAGTGTTAAAACTATGGTCGGTAGGTTAAGATATTATAAGTTTGAAGATTAATCGGTTCTTAAAGTTATTTTATATGCATACTTCCTGGGTTTAGAACTGTTGCTGAAACACTACTTGCTGTTAACTTTAGTGTAATGCAATTTTTGAAGTTCTCATAACTTTATAATAACGACTAACAGAAAATTTTTCTGCAAAAAATCTTCTGATTTGACCAATAATATTATAAATAAATGTCAAGTTTAGTAAAATTTTGATATCGATTTGTAATATCTTAAAGAATAAGCTTTACAATATGCAAATTAATGCATTAGATACTAAGACTATATTTGCTGTTTTATATCCCACGTAAAATTCTTACGATCTGGTTGCGCCTCTGTAGTTGTTCTAAGTCTGCCATGATTTGATCATTCGCTTTCCAGCTTTTGTCTGCATATTTTGCAGCTATCATCTTGAAATATCTGTAATAGTTTTTGGTTGCAATTTATAGTTTTTGTATCTTAGGTATGCATCCCTCTGCATTTCAAAAAATTGTCATTACATTGACAATGATGATGATGCTCTTATATCAATACTTGCCTCTTTTAATTGTTTTATTTATTTTTTTATCCCAGAGTCTTATTAATTGATTCATGTTGCTCTTTTCTTCACTTGTCGTAGTGATTCTTTGCGGACTTAGAGGCTTACAATTGTTTAGTGAAGTTCAGTATTCTATTCGCAAGATTGTTATAAATTTTTTACCTAGTCGCGGTGCAGTTTTAATATGCGGCAAATATGTCTTCTCAAACATCGTGGAAACTCAATCAATAACCGATAGTGAGTGGGATATTTTAAATTTGTTAAAAAAAAATTTGCAATTATCACAATCTGTGTTTTCTAAATGAAAGCGTGAGTATGAGTGTGTTGCAAAATCTATTTATGTTTTTTGTCATATTTTTTCTGTTTCGTAAAAAAACTCTCAATGAAAACATGTTGATATAAGTTGAGCTTCCCAATTATTTTTATAAAAATTTTAAATAATATAAATAATATATTTACTTGTACTGAGAAATTTTTTGGTAAAGCTTTCAATTCTAATGTTAATAGCTAATCCTATGCAATAAATTTCTATGCAATTTTAAAAGAGAAAATATTTTTCTGAATAAATAAAATAAAAATTTGGAACTAATAGTGCCTTAACAAATGTTTTAATAATAATATAATAATAATGCCAACAGAATCGTTAATTTCATCATTTGAAAGTGCTTTCATTTTTTTATTTCAGATGCTTTGACTGTGCTGTGACTGCCAAAAGTTTCGAACGACTTTTGACTGTGCTATTAAACGCAAAAAAAAAAATTAACTTCACTGTTGTTGCGCTGTGAAGATCTTTGCAGATAAAGCCGAATCAACAGCACGCACAATTTGACTGTTGGCTTTGTTTTTGCTTTTTAAGATAAGCTTATCTAGGCTTCTTAAACAATTAAGTACAACAACAACAACAAACATACGATGATAAAAAGAACAATGAGCGTTTGAAGCTGTGCTTTTGAAATTTTGTAAGTAAAATCATCAGCAATGCGCAATGAAGCTGTTCTGTGACTTAACTGCAAACATGTGCGCAGCACAGCACAGCACAGCAGCGAAAGTTAAGAAAATAATTAAACTTTTTGCAGCACAGCAAAAGCAGATTTCTTAGTACTGTTACTGTTCTGCTGGCAGTTTTTCAAACACTTGTTAATTTTGTCTACCACACCTGTAACGTTTTCAGCCTCTTCAAAATTGCTTTGCACAGTAGATCAATTATGCCGGCCATGACCGCCCTGGTAATGGCCACGAATTTTGATTTACCACTTTTGTTTCTTGGCTACTAGACAATACATATTCATAAATGGCAAACATTCCACTAAATAAATGACAGTTCAGATGACTTATGCTTAACAGCTGACAGCCTTGCCAGACATACGAGTTTAAAACCATTAAATATATAACCTTGCACATGTTATGAAAAATTGTTTCATGAAAGAAAAAATCAAAATGTAAATTCAGTAATTAAAAACATTCAAAAACTTATTTTAAGAATTGTTAAAATATTTTGTACAGTCGAGTTTTTTTGTATCAGACTTATACAAAAACATAAAATTATAAATTCCCAGCTAAGAAAATATGTATGGAGTATATATGATATCCCATATATGGTTAAGATCCGATAAATGAGGTTATATGGGCATAAATGATTATATATATTCATACATTTTCATACATGTACATATGCGTAAATTCCCTCCACAGTATGCAAAGTTCATATTCATACACTCTTGATTCACAAAAGTGCACTCACTTCCTTGCAATAAATTAAATTATTAAAATTTAATTTTTTTAGACTTGAGAGAGAGGTTGTATTTAATAAAACATTTGTTTGGACAAATAATTCAAAACGAACTAAAAGGCATTTCATTCATCAAAAGGTGAATCAATTATTTAAAAAAGACATAAATCATATTCGTACATAACATTTAGCTTAAGAAATCAGATTAAAAACTAATGCAATTAATTATAAAAGAAAAACTAATCCCTCTAACAATAGTTTTCAATACAGTAATATTAACTTTGTTTCTTATCTAGAGAATTTTGGTATTTTATATAAAATTAATGACTGGATTATCCTTTTGACTATTTGATATCTTAAATGGGGCCACAATGTATAAAATTATACAAGAATTGTTTTTTTAAACAAAAAGTTTTTCTTTTTTAAACGTTGAGTATACGCATATAAACTTTGCATACCGTATATATTTTCTAATTGATTTCCAATTCAGCAGTGATAAAATTCCAAGTTTTTTTGATTGCAAAAACCATCTTATGTGAGATATCATTTATGCATACATTCCTATATGGCTCCATATTTAAAATCTTATATTTATATATGGATCCACATATGAAGAGCTTCATAATTAAATATTCATATATGAACTCATATGTTATAATACATTTCATATATTAGTCCATATATTAGTTCATATATAATAGTTTTGCCATGTATAATAACCCCATATATTTCCATACATATATTTTCATACATAATACATATTCAAATATAATTAAATACATACATATATTAAAAATATATGGACCATATATAATTTTTTTTAGCTGGATTGGGTTATATTATACTTCTTATACAAATAGCCTTATTTATAAAACTTATATAAAACTTGTTTATAGTACTCTTTAAGTCTGATTTTATATTAGAGAGATCTGCGCTGTTGCCATTACATTCTTTTTTCAGATACGAGACGTTCAATATCCACAGAATAAATTCTATTAAAACCAGTCTGCAAATGGGAGGTAATAACGTTTTGAAGGAAAATCTTGTATGAATTTTTTTTTTTAAACACTTTATAAAGCCTTAATAAGTTTAATAAATAAGGTGTACAAATTTAATTAATTTCAATTCTATAGAAACATCCAACTTTTTCATATTTCTTTATTCTCCATAAGTTTTTCCAGTAACTAATTATAAGTATATAATTTTTAGTTAACAACATATGTATCTTCAAACTTAAATGCATAATTAAAACAAAATCCTTGACAAAGACCAAACAAAACAACAAATATGTACATTTGAGTCCTTGCCATTTTCCTGAACTTTATTACTAGAAACTTTTTTAGTTTCAATGTTAAAAACGCACTATCTTGTTCTTTTAAGATTCTTTTTTCTTACCAAACAAAAGTTAAATGTGACTTTAAACTTAATAAAATATAACCCAAATACAATTGTTCACACACACACACACACACATACGCATACAAACTTGTCTTCATTTCTATACATTTAAATATTTAGCAAAAGTATTTGAGTTTTACTCTTTCGACAGTTTTTTGGCAATTGCCTCAAATAATATTACAGTTTTGTTTGTATTTTAGCCAGTGAATATTTTTGTTTTTTATTTTTATTCTGGTCGGTCGTTTGTTGGATGGAAATTTTCTTTCTAAATTATATTTAAATATTTAGAGAAAGAAAGGCCTGCTTTATATATTTTGTCTGCTGAATGCCAACTTTCTTTCTTGGTCCAACGATATAGAAAGAGGGAGAGACAAGGAGATATAGTTTTTCTTTTTGGATGTGTGTTCGCATTGAACGTTTGCAGTTTGTATGTAAATGATGATGCAAATGTGTGCGTACTGTTACAAAAATAAATGTTTGCATAAAATGTTCTGCTATACAAAAATCTTACACAAATATCCAGTCTTTCAGTAGTCAAAATAATGGTCTTTTATGTGCGTAAACATATACATACATATATGATTCTCTATGCATTGTGTGTATATATGTGTGTGTATGTAAGTGTTTACAGATTGCATTTCGTTAAGCTTTTGGGCATTTATGCTCTTTTATGTATGCATACGAGTAGGACGTTGTATTCTCGGCATATATGGATTTCTTTAGATAAATATACATATTTTCTCTTCATCTTGTTCTTGTTAATATGAAAAAAAGAAATATAATAAGGTAGTTAGAAATTTAAAAAAATTAGTACATTATAGTGGAGAGTAAAAATCTATTGAATCCGGTTGGCTACAGTTTAACCAGAAAGTTAATTGCATGGACAAATAATTTTACATTTATATTGTTTTGGGGTATTTCATTTATGTTTTCCTGTAGTGCAAATTTAAAAAATTTTTAATGATTTTTAAAAAGGATTGCATTGCAAGAATTTTGCTGCTTTGAATCAAATTCAGTGAATTCGAAGTCATGTTCATAAGTAAATCTAATCTTTCATATGTTCTTTTTTTATTTTTTTTTATCAATATATTCTTCATAAATTAATTACGACATATTATAAATATTTGCAAAAACTACAAATAATCTCCAATCTTGCATTAGTAAAATAGCTTTTTAATAATCTATTTACTAAAGTAAAAAGTAAACACATATTGATATTTTGAAGGTAGAGAAAAAGTAGTTTTTCAATAATTACTTCCAATTTTTTTATGTTAAATGTAATAAAAATATAATATTTTTTTATAATGAGGATATCATTTGGCATAGATCTTATCGCTTATCCCGAAAAGAATTATATTTTTTCCCAATATTTTTCTTTTCAGTGATTCATTAAGTTTTTTTTATAATATATTCTATTTTTGATATATTGTCATTGGTAGCCTGTGGTAGTGAGTGTGCTTAATGCATTAGTAAGAGCAAAGTGTACATACCTGATTCACTTTCATCGCAGCGGTGACAGAAAAAAAATACTTTTTAAGCCAAAATGTGTCAGTATTGGTGGGTATGATTGAGAGGTATGCACTATGGGAATTTTTTTTTCTTTTTTGACCAGAACTACAATATTTTATTTAAAAAAAATTGCAATTAAATTTCATTTTAATATCCATCAGGTGTCGTAGTACCAGTCTTTGAACCAGATCTTTTTCCTTGTTCTATTCTATCTGAATTGTAAGAAATCAAAGGTCTATGCTTACATTTTTTTCGCCAAGTTGCTTTACTATTACGTTTTACTGTGTTTTCTATGCGGTTTCTAAATGAGTTAACAAGTAAGAACTGTATGCAGTTAATTGCAAATTTCAGAGGAAGGTTTTCAAAATAAAACTTTATAAATTTTTAAATTTTATAAACGGAAAAGAAACAGTTTTATTTTGTCTAACAAAATTTTGTTAAAGTCGTTTATTAGGCCAACTAAATCGAAATTAGTACTTCCAAAGATTTTTCATTTCGACTTAAAAAAATTATAGCATATAATTGCAATAATAACATCACCATCTCTAGAATAATCGAGTGTGTTCTGAAATTAAAATATTTTGACTAAAAATATTTGCAGTTTGTAAAAAAATATTCACTTTTCTTGATAACTCTAACATAAGATATTATTGGAAGAAACCGAAAATAAATTTTTAGGATAAAAGTTATTTTACACCAAATTAAAACGTCTAAAAAAGGAATGTTTAAAACTGCGTGCAAAAACAAAAAAATTATATTACGTTTTTCGATAGTTTTTATTTACTGTCACTTTAGCAAATGTCATGTGCTTGTTTTCATATCACGATTTGAGTGTAGTAAAGGTTTTCATTAAAAAAAATTATTGTTTTTGACAATTAAAAAAATTTAATATAATCTCGAATGCGAGTGTGTAATGAATATTAGTCAAAAAGTGTCACTCGTGAGAGGATAATCTGGGCGTGAGTTATAAATTTTTTCCTTCCTTAGATTAAGTGATAACAATTTTAAGGACTTTAAAAGAGAGACCTGCGAAGAATTGTTTGCAAAGTATCATTTGAATTGGTCCTGCCGTTTTTCTATAATTAGTTATTCCCCTCATATTAGTAAAATTTTCCATAGTTGTACCCCACGACGTCTAGCAATCGATTGCATGAAATTTGGCTGGCTTTACTTAATGCCAACTGTAATTTATTTAATATCTGCTTATTAACGTTATAGTAGCTAAGGTATTTTCTTATATTTTGTTAGTATAGAGCTAAAATAAACTTTGCCATTTTACAAATGCTTTAACGCATGTGAATTGAGCTATTATGATATATAACATCAAAGTACCCGGAAGTCAGTCAATTATAAAGACTTTGAATAATAATACATTTTAAACATCCATGCAAGTGAAAATATTTCCAAAAATAACCAGACTCCCCCTAATGAAATTTCATAGAGAAATACTTTTCCATTGGGGCTTGTTAGATTATGGCTGGAAAATATAATTATACGAAATTGATAACTTTATTATAATATTTTTTAAACATACAGAAACTTAGAAAAATATAACTTATAATAATATTCTAAAAATATCATATCAGATAATACAAATTTTATAAAAATACTAAAAGTTTTTGTAACAAGTAATTAAATAAGATTGATTGAAATTAGTTGGTGCTCTAAATTTTTTTTTTGACAACAAAATTGCTGTTGAAATATTCTTTTAAAATTGTTTTTCTTCATTTTTAGATTTTTGTTGTTGTATTTTTTTTGCATTTGCTCGCAGGTCTTTGGTTGACTGTTGTATGTATGTGTTTGCTGCTGTCCTAATGCAACGAATGGCTCTACTTGTAAAATGTTAAATAACATTTCACTTTAATTTCTTCAGGGCTCGTTTTATTTTTTCTTTTTTGCTAAAAAAAATATGAAATACTACTATCGTTCTTATGTATGTATGTACATGGCATTAGTTATTTAAGAGCAAGGAAAGACTCTTGCAGCAGAAACCTAATGTTAAATTAATGTTTACAATAAATCCCTAATAAAGTTCTAATGGGAGGTAAATGAAATTATAAAATGATTGCCACTTATTTCACAAGGGTTTTTCTCTTAAGAGCAAGAAAGCTGTTAGAAGAATTTTTATTAAATTATTTTTGAAATGAAAATAAAAGTTTGGCGAGGTAAAAGTAGGGAAGTTTTTATATTCAGGAGTTCAAAGTTTAATTTTGGGCTGACTAACAAAACGTCAATTAATTTATCTATAAATTCAGCAGTAAAAAAGATTGGCAATGCATGATTTTTAACGACAATGTCGACAAGTATTAAGAACGATGCAAACAAGCTAACAGCGCATGGGCTTCAAAGTTGATCATCATGACTTTAATGTTTTGCAACTTCTTCTATCTTCTAGTAGAAAGTGACAATGGGTACCCAAAAAAATATACTCTCTGTAATACTTACATATAGTCAGAGTATACTCATACTCAGACTCTGGATATTAATTCGGGCAAAAAAATTTATGTTTGATATTCAGGATATTTATTCATCATTCATTACGGTAAACATATATTTATGCATGTGAAATTAAACTGAAGATGAATGTTGTATGTGTGGCATACTTTAGGTGTGTGTAATTAAAATAGGCCTGCATTAGCCGCTTAATAGTCAGAGTATTTTTATGCTCATTCCTATCATTCTATCTCAAACAGTCTATAAATTTGAGTTCAAGTTATCTGTGCTGCATAATTAAAAAAATGTGTATAAACATAGTTGCTTAACCCTCATAACGCCGGAGTTACTTATTAGTACTTTCTGTTTTTTGTGCAATACAGTGCTAAGTACATATTGTAGTGTACCTCAATTACTGTAAATCACTGTAGCATAGTTTAATTGAATTGCAACACAGTTCATTGTAATAATTAACAAAACGCTTACATTATAAAATTTGAATGACACACTTTTATTTTTATTAATAATTTGTGTTATTATAGCAAAATTAAAGACATAAAGAAACACAAAAATTGAAGAATGTAAAATAGTATATAAGCAGAGCAGAATTTAATTTCTGAACGTAATCCGGCAATAACTTGCCTTGTTTTTTAATTGAATTTTCAAACCTTTTTGGCAGTTCCTTTGAACGCCTATTTATAAGCTGGACCCCCTGTACAGCTGGATTAAAACAATAATTGGGCTATAGGGCTTTACATCCACAACACACTACAAAACATACAATATTAACTTTACATGGCGTTCCTGCCATCCTACTCGATCCTTCTATTTTAACATTTACATGGCGATCCTGCCATTTTAACATTACAATATGTAAGCATATGATTGTAAAGTCTTGTTGCAATACGATTACATCCGGCTAAAAGTAATTTTCTAAAATATGTCCTTCTGTTGGAAAAATCCTAAGGTTATGTTATAAATTTCATTATAAGTTTATTTTAACAAAAAAGATTTATTTATATAAAGTCTGCAGGAAAAGTACCATAAATAGTATTTTTTGTGTTTGGAAAAAAATTTTTGAAACGAGTGAAAAATATAGTGCAGACTTATTAATTATTTACATGCCTTTTAATTACAATTTTGCCAAAGTATTTTGTTTTTACCTCGTCTCATTGTACAATGAGCTCAAAAGTGGACCAAAAAAGAGACTACTACAACCGAGTTTCCATACAAAACAAACATTTTGCCAAAAAAAAGAAGAGAAGATATTATATATAACATTAGCAAAAAGCAAAACATAATGGAACAAAAAACAAACAAACTATTCAGCAACTTAAATAAAAGGAAAACAATGAAAATTAAGGCTCTAAAATGTTCTAGCAAACACAAGTTTTTGGTTTTGCCAACATTACCATATTGTTTGGCTTATAACTTTGACTAAAATTGAGGACCAGCCGACACAGAAACCGTCTACTGCAACATTTACATTGAACAATGTATATAAAGGCACTCACACAAGCACACACTGAATTAGAAAAAAGCAGACAAATTCATACACAAACACCCACACACACCCCCAGACATACATTTCAAAAACACCAACAATAACAACAAACAAAAAACGAAAACCGAAATGTAATAGCAACCCAAAACAAAACATAAACAAAGCTATAGAAAAACTCTTTTGAAACGGTTCATGTTGGCCTAATAGACCAGCCGAATAGTGAAACATAGAATTAGAAAAAAGAATCATACCCTTTCCTTCCTCTACTTTGAAGTTCCGATTTTTGCCAAGTCATTGGCATCTACCATCAATGTTAGTTTTAAAATATTATACACTTTGCTATTTTTTTTTTGTTTAGCTCCCACTGAGTGAGTTTCTATGTCTGCATGTGATTTTGTAATTGTGTTAGTCTAAATGTGAATGTGTATGAGCTTTTAAAAATCTTTTTCTGTTTTGGTTTTATTTCATTTGTTTTGTTACTAAAACGTGTCTTTACTTAAAACTTAATTTTCAGTTTACATTTAGATCAAAAGAATGTTGCAATAATTGCATTAACCCCTTAAAAACAAATAAACAATTTCTAAAAGTTTTTACAATAGCTTAATGAAATAATAATACGAAAGGTAACATACTGTATCATCTAAGGTATTATCTTGGTAACCTCTCCAGATTGACTGTAATATTTATTATTTATACTTCTTCTATCTCGCTTTTATATCTGCTTATAAGAAATTTAAAGAACTTATAAAAAATTTGCTATATAAATGAAGCCATCAGTGAAGAAGGGGTGTAACTAACCCACATATAGTTATTTAAACAATTGAACTTTTTTAATTAATATTGCTTCATTACTTTGCAATACTATGATCTGTGCAAAAGCAAATTTTTAGCTGCATTTTCTTTAGAATACCAAACTGCGGTTTGTTTGATAGTTGGTTATGTAAATTATGTATTTTTAACCAAAACAGCAATCAAAAAACAAATATGGGTTACACCACTTCAACTCTGGTAGACTCAAATATATCCTTGTTATAGAACTTCTAATATAAACATTTCTTTAGTTCGATTATTCAATCTGAATAAACAAGGGTTAACGCTTTTTTTACACACACACACACACACACCCAATGAAAATTGCATCTAAACAAAAAATATTCTCCAAGAGTTTTTCAACATTCAAACCAAATTGTTTGTATACCTTGTTAGGAGTGCCAAAACACTAATTTACTTTTTTTCTGTATTTTTTCTGTTTTGTTTTCAATTTTATTCTATTACATTGTTGCTGTTGCTTGTTGTGTGTTTATTTGTTGTTATAATCTTCTAATATTTCGTTTTTCAAGATATGGTTTATTTTCCTTTTGGGTGTTAGTTAGTGTGTTTGCTTAGAAGCATTTGTATTTGCTAAATTTTAGATAGAATTAAAAATTAAGCAGCTTTTTGCCAACAACTACATATACAACAAAAGCAAATTAAAACAGGCAGCCATTCATTTATGCGCTACTGAAGACATGCCTGCCGTTAAAGGTTTTTGAAGCGGTAGCGCAAAAACAGGCAGGAACCAAGAAACAATGTGACACATACACACATACAAACTTATGCATACATACACATTTACACCTACAGATTTCAGTACTAAAAATATGAAATACAAACAATCGCATAAAAGCATAAAGTTAGAAAAAATGTTTGAAGAATTTCCAGCATGAGAACGACTACACAAAAATATATGAAATTGTATAGCAGTAGAAATGTATAAATTCTGGCAAAGCTTTAGATATTTGTTTTTTTGTTGTATTTATTTAAAGAAACACAGTATGAAAAACAAAAGCTTATGTCAACATGAAAAATGTTGGAGAAGGCAAACAATGTGCATTTAGGGCAACACTTATTTAGGAATGGAATTTCATTTCATATAAAAAATTGTTTCACAACATTTTAAATTTTTTATCATTATCCAGAGCAAAGTCATAACAGTACGAAAAGATCACGAAATATATCCAAGAAAAGAAATTAGTAACTTACTATTACATGTTTTTAACAAAAGACACAAACCTAAAAGTTATATTCACAGAGGTATTTTGAAATGATAACATAGTTCTGTTAGACATAAAACTCTTGGAGGTTTATATTCCAAGCAGAATTTTGATCATATTTTTTCAACTAAATGACCTAACAAAAACCTAAACATGCAGTCTTTTATAAACAGTAGAAAAACATATCGAAAAATAGTGATGAAAATATAATTTTTAATCTATTAACGATTTAAATTTTTCTAAAAGATATTTTTAAAGTCTTAAACAACTTATTATTTGATATATTTTGGCCTTAATTACAAGTGTCGTATTTCAACTGCGAAAGATCATTGCTACATTTTTTGTTTAAGCTGGTAAAAAGTCGTTGTAGTCGTAGGCGAAATACGACACTCGTAATAAGGCTCACTGTCTCAAGTTTATTTTAACTTAAATTTATTTGCTGGTGGTTCATTTGCATTTCTTTGGGGCTTTGCCAAATCATTTTTAGACTCTAACTGTACATTTCAACATTCATAAAACTCTTATCTTATGCACACCATTTGCAAATTCACTAATAATAATATGTAATTTTGAAAATAACAAAATAATAAAATAAGTTTAGGCACCAACGGAATGCATATAGACATGGTTAACTTTGAATTTAAAAAGAACTTCAGTACGTAAGCAGTAAAAAATTTTCTAAATTTACATCCATACTGAAATTCAATTGTGAGAACCGCTCATATTTGCGTTTTTCATAAAATTTTTATTAGATTTATCTCTCAAATTTTTAAATTTAAAATTTATTTATTTTATTTATTCATTCAAAGTAACATAAAGCCTAAAAGGCCAAACCTACACATATATTACTTAGTGTTGATAATGCCTATGTACATAAAATTAAAATATATTAATTACAAAAATATAAATTTTAACTATAAAAATAGAAATTTACATTATAAAAATATATATTTATTTATTTATTCTTTAATTTTTTTTAAATTTATTTTTTCATTATAAAAAATAAAAATTTTAATTATAAAAAAAGAAAAGAAGTCTTTTATGGGTCGCCCAACCATAATGTTCAAAAAAGTAATTACAATCTATGGAATTTCAAAAAACAGTAAGTATTCTGATAGTCCAGATCAATAGCAATACTAGAAATATAATCAATTTAATTAAGAATAACTCAGTAAAGCATGTTACAAATATTCGTGAAATTAAAAAATATTTTATGTTTAATTCACATAACATGTATAATACATAGTATAAGGATATATGTGTACATATATACACCATATCAGTTTAACTACAAATTATCTTGATTGAAGAAAATTTAAAAGTTTGAGACGGAAGACATTGTTAGACTGCGAAAAGATGCGAAGTTCAATTGGTAAATGATTCCACTAGCGAGCTACTTTTATTAAAAATGATTTTTCATAAAAGGAATTAACCATTCTAGGAATAGAAATCTGTGTATTCCTTGTCGAACGACTAAAGATACATTTTTTGGATAATAATAATGGACAATTAGTTTTAATAACCCTATGAAAAAGAATCAAACAACGTAATCTCAAAAAACTAGGAAAGGTGCACCCTAGAAATTTTATTAAATAATCAGTAATATGCTCCTATCCTATCCTATTATTTTTGAATAAAGCATTTGAGAACGTCCCAGACACAACTTCCAATCCATATAGCACTTGCGACATCATTAGAGAATAAGCCAACCGGTATTTAAAAGTAATAGGTAGATGTGCATTAATTGAAAATAATCTTCGTATTATTAGTAGAATTCTGCCAACAACTACATCAAAATGCTGCTCGAAATTTAAGCTTCTGTCTAAGACAACCCCCAAGAACTTTATACGATCTAGAAATTCAATTCTAACATTGTTAATATAAATTGCTCTAAAGAACAAATTGCAGGACAACGGAGGTACTTGAGCTGCTTAATATTTTCAGGATTTATGTTGTTTATGAAGTTTTATGAAATTCTACAGTTATATCACTGACATTTGCATATTTTTATAAAATTTTTTGATATTTTCCAAAGGTTTCAGATCAGCGGGGGTTCTGCTTACTGAACTTTTAAGATTATTTTTGAATACCTTTATATCTTATTAAGTAATCAATCTTTTAAGCAAAATGTGTTATCAGATAAAAATTATATATTAATTTTTAAATAGTATAAAATACAACAAAGCAGGCTTATTTGGCTTTTTTTGATCTGATTATTTATTTAGAATTATTTAAAAAAATTACCTTTTGGGAAAAAATTTTAAAAATTATCTTTTGAGGAAGTTTTTAAAAATTGCCTTTTAAGGCAGCAATTTCAAAAAAAAACATTTACAAAAAGTACCTCTACAAAAGTACTTGTGAAAAAAGTACATTTGTTAAAGAACTTATTAAAAAGGAACTTTTTCAAAATAAATGTTAAATAAAAACATTTAAAAAAATTATTGAAAAAAATTTTAACTCTCGAAAAAGCGTATATTGGAAAATAGCACGGTTTTTAAAAGAAAAAAAGTAAATTTTTTACAAAATAGTACCATTACAAAAAAAGTTCCATTCAAATTAATATAAACATTTTGGTCAGTCGATTCGGGGTTAATTTCTCTTTTGAGCGACATTAGAATGTGATATGTTATAAAAAGTGTATTTACCCGACAAAATTCTTGAATAAAACTATTTTTACAAAGTACCGTCTAAAAAACTACATTTGTAAGTAACTGCCTATTTATATATAAAATTTTTTTAGAAGTACCTTGTTAAAGACTAGTTTTTTTTTTTGTAAAGTTTTCTTTAAAAATTAAATTTTTTAAAAAGTATATTTTTAACAATACATTTGTAAAAAAAGTACCCTTTTAGTGCACCCTAATGACTATATTTTTAAAAACGCACAGTTTTGAAGAAGGTACCTTTTTAAAAACTTTTAAAAAGGTGCCTTCTTTAAAAACTGCCTTTTTAAAAAATTACATTTTCAAAAAACTACCTTAAAAAAGGGACTTTTCTTAAAAGTGCTTTATAAAAAACCGATTTGTTGAAAAAAGTACTTTTAGAAAAAGTAATTTTTAAAAAAGTACGATTTTCAAGAAAAAATACCTTTTTCAAATAGTACCTTTTGAAAGAGCAGCTATGATAAAGCATACTCTTAAAGAGTAAAATAAGTACCAGTTTTAAAAAAATTCAAAAAATCATAGATATTTTGAAAAAGTACTCTAATTTTTAAAAATAATTTTTTAAAAAAGAGTGCAATTTAAAAAATATTACTTATGGAATACATATTTTATGGAATTATTTTTAAAAATCAAGCAAAATAGTTTTTAATATTGTTTTGCATAAAGCGCCTTTGAAAAGAGTCACTGAGGACTTTTAAAAGAAACTAGCTCTCACTTATAAGCACTTCACTCCTGAAAAAGTACCCCAAAAACTGCCTATTTATAGAGTTACAATACCTATTGAAGCAATATTTGTATACCTTTCAAAATATATATCATTATTTCATATTTAACTTCTTTTTAAATAATTAAAATTAAAAGGACTTTTGAGAAATACGAATATTTGAAGGAGTGCCGCTTTGGAAAAATACTTTAAAAAAGTGTAATTTATCAGAAATAATATACCGCAATAAAACTAAACCCTAAACAAGGAACCATACACTTTTGCTTATGTACTTGTATGTAAGTTTGTATATAAATGTATTCCAACCATATTAAGAAAAAAGTACGCCTAAAGAAGTACCAGTCTACTATAAAATGTAATTCCACTGTATGTATGGCTGCTTTGGTGATTTAAGAATAAACCTTAGAGGCATTCAACAGTCAGTTTAGAATCATTCAGTTCTGTTGTTGTCGAGTGGGTCTATAAAAATGAAATATAAAGGAATTTTTTTCATTCACAAAACACGTCTAGTGTTTACCTTTTGTTGCTGTTGCTGTTGCTGTTGTTTTTGTTTATTTAATACGAGTCAAGTCTATCTTTATAAATTTAGTTATGAATTATGGTTTATTTTATTTCATATTTTTTTTCTAAGTATTTTTATTTTTTATATCACATGTGCAGTGGAATTTCTACATATACGAGTGTGAATGGCTGCTTTAGCCGTATGTGGCAGCAGTTAGTGCCAACCCAAAACAACAGCAACAACAAAAAAAAAACATTAGAGGAAATTCAGTATTTAAATTATTTTCGTTTGTAGTCGTTTGTATTTAGAATTCATGAGATTTTCTCTTTATATGCACACAAACAGGCAGACACATAAAATTACATACATACATACAAAAATACATACTTTTTTAAATAATTTTGTTTGTTTTTTATGTTTTAATATAAATGAATCTCTTATTTTAAACAAAAATATATGAGCTGCTTGTTCATAAACGGCTTGTGCGAGTGTGTTTGTGTTTGCATGTGTGTGTATGAATAATTTATATTATTGTAATTCAAACACCACGATTACGTTTTTATTTCGCCTTCGGGCTGTTAAACTGAAATCAGTGCTGAAAAGGATGCAGAAAAGGCTCTTAAATGAAGAGAGCATGTGAGTCTAGACTACGGGTTAATGTTCTTTTTTTTTTTTTTTGCTTTTCTTTTATTTTTAAAAAGTTATCATGATAAATCCACAATTTTCATAATAATAAGCCTTAAGTTACATAAAATTGCATAAACACTGTCTTGTTTCCCAAAGTAGGTGCTGATATCGTTTATTTTTTTGCAGAGATAAAAAAAATATAAATCAGAATCTAGATAATTTAAAAATTTGCATGTTGCTATTGATTTATAGGAAGTTTTACAAGTATTTTTATTATTGTGCACTAAATGGCAATTCAGGACTTTGTTTGAAATTTAACTTGATGATAACCAATAATTGCATGGAAAATGTAAAAAAAAATTTGTTGCTTTGTTTGCCTACATACTGTTTCATTTGCTATAAACTTTTATTTCCTTATAAGTTGTGAGAAAACATATTTCTTTTATTACTAAACAAGAAGTTCTCTCAAGGCAAACATTTATAGAAAAAGCCTTAAATTTTAAGACAGCTGGGAATTTCAATAAATTTATAGCCGTGGGTATATTAAATTCTGTACTTTGGATTGCTACCCAATGTCAAAAGGGTCTCTTGGAATCAGTGCTACGGGACTTGGAGAAAAAACGAGGTTAAATTGACATGATCCTTACTAGTTTATCTTAATAAAAGGTTACAGATACCTTGATTGTAAAATATGTGGAAGTAAATAATTTTAATGGTATGAGATATGAAGATATTTTGAGATTCTGTGTGATGGTGGCCAGCTAATAAAACAAAGAAGATAAACCTTAAAAAAACCTTAAAAAAAAGCAAAGTGACAAGGATTTAAAAAAAAAGTTAAGAAAATGCCGAAGCAATGTTGCTTAAATTTTAGGTTGTGTTAAGGACAGTTGTTTAATTACCATATGACGCTAGAAAAAATCAAGAAAAACCTTGAGTTCCCATCTTACTTAATCAATGAAATCTACGTACATACCTCATTGCGTCAAGGTATCGCTTACGCCCATGGAACCCTGTCTTTGAGATTTCCGATAGAAAACAGCGCACAGCCAAACAACACTCGTAAATTACTTTAGAAATTACTTTACAATTTTAATTATATTGAAATCATACAACTTATTCGCCAAGTTAAAAAAAAAATTTAAGTTTATCTGTGAAGTCAAGCTAAAAATTGAATGACTTCTAATGTTTATACATTTCTGTTTTCACTGCATAAATTTAAACATATTGTTACGTTTTACCTTTTACAAATTTTGGTTTTGGGTATTCGAAAATTATCAATTAAATAAAAAGTGCCAAGTATATAATTACATACACTTAATGTTAAATGAATTTATTATGAAAATACTACGATGTTACGTTTGCTATTATTTACACAATATTTAATTCGAATAGACTTACTTCGCTCTTATCGCCTTTTTATACTTTAAATAAAGCTTGCAGAAGACTGTAAGCAACATCCAGGAAGTTTCAGCACATTTGACGGATTCAAAATACCAGCATTCGGTAATGTCGTTAGTTAATGCTTGGCAAGACAGCAGGCATCAGAATTATACGACTTCAACTGCGCCTTCTAGCCAACTAGTTGATTCTCTGGCAGGTGACAGTAACAGCATAAGCATCTGACATTCAAATTAAAATATATATTTCAGTAGTTTCTCATTGAAATATTTCACATTAAGAAAAATCGAATTACTCTTTTAAAATTTACTTGCAGCACGTAGAGGGTATATATTCTGTTTGAGATCCATTTTTATAAATAAATAAAATTACTTTCTATTCATACTCCCTTACCCTAAAGATGGTCAACACAGTTGGTCGAAATATCAAGAAAGAAAGAAATAAATGGTAATAAAAAAATGTTTTTATAGCGAACACAACAAATATATGTAAAACTTCCAAAATCGTCCTTTTTTAATGCTTCACAAAAAACAGAAGGTTCCCCAATCCAATACGAAGACTTCATATTCAATATTTTTTTTTTAGAAAATAACACTCGATCTTAAAATATTATGCTCTGGAATATTCTCTGCTAAGTCTTTTTAAAAACCACAGTATTTTTTCATTAAAATTTACTTTTATAATTTTCTTTTTTTAATGCCTACTTTGATATTGTGAAAGAAAATGCAAATAAAACAAAAATTCTATAGAAGATAACTTCATCTAATTTTCCTGCTACGTTTTGTTTTAATAATAAAATAAACCTGTCAAGTTCATCATTTTTCCACTCATTTAAATCATTTGAAAATATAAAGAACCCAACATTTCAAAGTAAAATCCTTTTATAAACTCGTATGCCTTCATTAGGCATTTGTGTTTTGTTTCAGCCGTTTTGTGCATTAAAAATGACAAACGCTTTCTCACACTTTTGGCAAACCCTTTTGGCATTAACGAAGTTAATGCGGTTGGCAGCCTCTTCTTTATCTTTTATTCCCTTCAAAGTAAATAAGTCCTGTTTTTGAAAGGCTTCCTTTCCTTTTTATTTCTATTTTATTTTTTTTATTTGTAAAGGAAATCCCTGAAGGTTAATAGCGCGCATAGACCAAACCCTTAGAATCTGCAGTCATAATATCTAATGAAAAAGGTAAAGAGAATTAAAAAAGTATAAAATGTATCACTTTGAGGGAAAATAATTTTGTTTTTAAGGTCTTTTTCGGAAAGTTAACACTCAAAAGCATTTTAAACGAATACTTTGATAAGCTATTAAATAAATGTGGTATTATTTCATAAGTCTGCTTGCAAACAGCACGTCAAAGCATTGTCCTGTTTCTGGGTTCTTTACGCAAATATGTTGTTTGTTTTGTATTTTTTTCACGTTTTTTTTTTGGCGGTAAAACAAACTCTTTCGTTTGTTTCATATTTATTTTGTAACACCAAAGCGAAAAACTTATTCAGCGTTGGCTGTTGTTGGCAGCAACACTCAAGTGCTGTTTTATGTTTGCAAATAAACAACAATACTAACACACATTCCCGCCAACAAAAATCTAACAATACAACAAACAGTCACAACTTTATAAAGCATAAACGTTTTAAATAAATTTACATATCGTTAACTTAATACGAAAAGGCCCTAACTCATGTTTTCATAGTTAACAGGAGGAAAAAAATTAATAAAAAAAGATGCAATATTGATACAAATTTTTTTCAAACGCAATTTTTATGAAAAACACTTTACAAATTTAGTGTTATATTCATCTGATTTTTTTGGAGCAGGTGTATCTAATAATGGTCTATCGAAATATGTAAAAATATCGATTTCGAAAAATTATGAGTTGGGGCCTTTTCGTATTAAGTTAACGATCTGCACATGATTTAACATGCGAGGGACACATATGAATTATTTATTTGCTTGAGGCATCTAATAATCAAGATCATTTGTTCTGTTTGCATAGGATGAGCGAACTTATTTTTATTAAATTTTTCTTTAAATGCGGTTCATGGATGTAAGCATTGCGCAATGGTAAATTAAAATTCTGTTACCTATCTGACCCTCCAAAGAAGTCAATTTGATATTTAAAGATTTCGTCACAGAACATTTTTAAATGATTCTCCATCATTTAATCTTGCGCTGGATAGTGGCTTCTTAAATTTACTGCAACTTTGTAATTTGATATAAAATAATTCAGCAACCCAGTTCAATTGGGCTGGATGTTGATGATTTACTACTTGTACCGCCATACATACGGCCATACTTGTACCGCCATACTTGTATGCGCCCTTGCCCTATCCCGTTGAATTTAAATATTTTCTAGTGTCAATTCGTCAATTCGGACTTTCGCTGCCTCATTACTGCGGCATTTCAAGTGCTTTATATTTGGTTTTGTCATCATCTATATAAAAACTCATTCCGGTTTAAAAAAACTTATTTCTTTCGGCATCCAGTGGAACCATTCAAATATGTTAAATGTTTCCAAAATGCATGCTTTGACCTAATTGTGATTTTCAATTAAAACGACATACAAGTGTAAGAAAATTGCAATTATGAAGAGTTTTGTTTTACGAGTGTGCATTAAAAAATCATTAAAATTACCTCATGTCAAAATAGTTTTTCTAAAAAAATATTACACAGAACTGATTCCACTTTTTTTAGAGTTCCGAACACCAAAAGTAAAAATAACCCTATTATTTCGCTATCAGCTCGTTATGTGTGTTTGTCTTTCTGTCTGTCTGTCTGTTTGTCTGTCTGTTTGTTTGAAGTTATTTTCTCGAAAACCGTAGGAGCTACGTATCTCAAATTATCGCAGAATATATAAAACTTTGTCTGCTAGAACAACAACTATATGACAGTAAAAGATAAATGGTGATCTACAGCGAGCAACTCAACATATTGATATCCTATTGTAATACACAGCCAACTATACATACATAAATACATATGTACATACACATAAAGACACTTGAAATTTTCAAAGTTATTTTAATTTTTATGCAGACTAAAATGAAAATAGCTTTTAAATGGAAAATTTAACTAAAAACAAAATAAATCGCTATAATGCGAAAAAAAACGTTGCCAAAAAGGAAAAAAAAATTGCCAAAAACTGAAAAAAATTCCCAAAAACATAAAATCGCTAAAAACTGTAAGAAAGACAATTAAAGCCCAAACAAACAAAAAATTGCTAAGAACCGAAAAAAATGGCGAAACAAAAGAAAACCCAAATCAATGTTTTTTTTTCTATTTTCTGCATCAGTAACTTTTTGCAAGCTGAAGCTCGTAATATTTATCGATATATTTATTCGTTTGCTGTAACGATAAAGTTATTCTGTATTTTCTGTATCACTATAGAGTGCATCTGCCCAGAAAAAATTTTTCAAGATTTTGTTAATGGGTTGTACTCTTTTAATGGCTTACAAAGTAATGAGTGGTACACATTTATTTAATTATTTTGTATGTATAATAATGACTGTCCTGTATTGAATAAAATAACAACTTATTTATACCATACGTGAAAGTAGTTATTGTAGTTTTTTCTATTTTATAACGAAATATTTATATTTACAGAAAAGTTAATCGTGAAAAGGAGCTTCGAAGACAACAGAAAGGAAAAAATGCTAATGCTAATTAACTTTGCATATTTTTATGCAAAAAATAACCCATTATATTTTGAATGCTTTTAAGCAATCAGTAATCTTTTAACTTTTGGATGTTTGTAGGCAATAAGTATAGGGTACCGCAAACTTTGTGAACGTCTCAAACAAAAATAATGGGTTATTCAGTCAAATTGTAAGAACTAACGACTTGAAAGTATTCTAGTAGGCAAACTTTTTTGCTGGGTGTGTTTAATTCACTTTTGGATTGAATATCAAGTGGCAGGTCCTTTACTTAAAGAAAGCATAGTTGACTGCTTTGCAGTATAGTGTTTTTATAAAACTGCTCGGCTTGTTTTATAGAAACACTATACTGCAGCACACTACTCCTATAAAAAATATGGTTGGCTTAGTGACATTATATTTTTTCTACAAGAAAAATTATTCATTGTGTAATAGTACATCATTCTTATAGAAGATATGGTTGACAGCTCGCAGTAAAATATCTCAACATTTTTGATTTATTTTTAAAGCTCTGAAAGACTGGACTTCCAATAGAAAGTTTATCATTAAAAATAAAAATATAAGTATTATTTTAGGCATCTTATAAAATTCCACAGAAGTTATTGTTACATTAAAATTTTTTTAAATAATGGAATATAAACTGTTATACTGGATGAAGAGTCCTTCAATTTTTACAAGTTTTGCACTTTCATGTAGAATATTTAGTATTGCAAGCTGGATGTTCATATTTTAATACTTATAGGAAGGCAAGTTGATTCAAATCAAATCTAATACAAGTTAATAAAGTAAACGAATGAAACTAAGGATAGAAATTGAGTCTTTGGATTATTTCTATAATTCACTTAAAATAATTCTAAATGTCCTTTACTCCTTAAATAAACTCAAAACCTTCAAATTAGCTTAAAAATCCGTAATAATGAAAGTGGAAACAAAATTGTCCTCTAACTCTGTTTAATGTGAAAACTTTTTTATTAAGTTATATGTACCATATTGTAAAGAAGTCAACCTAACGTTTGTTGCTTTTAATTGAATAATCTTTGCGATATATTAAAATGCTAATGCAATTACAAATTAAATTAATTGCAAAAAGCAAAGACCCAATTATATCAACGAGCTGGTTCGTTAACATTATGAAAAATTGTCAGCAAAGGATTATTTTAATTGAATTAATTTTCTTTTAGAAAAGAAGTTTATGAACAGCTAAAACTTTATCAATTATGCCACTTGTATGTGTGTATAAATGTATGTATATCTGCCTTTATTAAGTCGTTATGTCAGCCAAGCGAGTTGCAAACCGTTTGTGAAATAAAGCAAACAAGTAGAACATCAAATGAATACAGCTGTAAAGCAATTGTCCGTTAATAAACACATGTAGACAAGTACCGCACATGCACAACAATTTACTTAAAAACACACACTCATACATTGCTACATAAAACCGTTATGTTTTTAGTTTCCACAAGAGGCTAACAAGTATCCCATACACTTGACAAAACATTTGTGGTGCCAAAATCATGCATTGTCTGACAGAGGCACAACCAAGCATATTCACACACTTTCATATCAGTCTTTATAGACTTCGGAAGTGTTTTGAAAAGTGTCGGTATGTCTGTGAGAGTTTGCATATACGTTTGTATGTGTGTGCATGTAAAAAATGTTTGCGGCCTGGTTAGCTACAAAATTCTTGAATTTCATTTAATTCAAAATGTCCGCTAACGTACGTAAAGACACTTGTACAAACACATGTTTCAAACTGCTACAATAGCAAATACATTCATTTGAAAAAATCTTTATACATATGTATGTATGTATGTGTGTATAATTGTTTGTATTGAGATAATTGTACTCTGGCGCACACACACACATACAAATACACGTACTCTCACTTGTACGTCAAAAGTTAAAAAAAAAATTATGTTCAACTCACAAAAAGGATAATTCCCCAACTGTTTGGCCTGCTTTATGGAGTATTTTTAACCTAATTAAATTGCTGTTATTATATTTGTTCAATGGCGCACTTGTTGTTAAGGTTTATGTGCTTGGGCAAGGGGATTTCAATAAGAATGTGCGAGTACATATTTTTGAAAGAAAACATTTTATTTAGGTTTCCCGTTAGGCAAGTTCAGCCACACACAACAACAGATGTTCTGAAAAGCCTAAGAAAAAAAATGTGAAAAGGATTTCATACTTTTTATCGTCAAAGTTTTAAAATGTTCCAGCACGTTTCTTTTTTTTATATTTAGCTTAACCGTTTATTTTTTCAAAAGGCTGTATATGATGAACAAAATCTCTCAGGGGAGTTGATAACACAGTAAAGGAGTGAAAATTATTGGCGAGTAATGTAATGCATAAAGTTAGAAGTTGCTGCCAACGAAAGTTCAAACGTTGTTTTAACTTCTTTAGCAGTTGACATCGTTTTAAAAAATGTTTACATTTAGGTTGTGGAAATTATTATTTCATTCACAGTGTTTTGTGAAAGTAAAGTTAATTTTTGTTAAAATTGAAAAATAAAATCAGGCCAAGGGGATAAAAAGAAAAATTACAATATAAAACATTAAAAAAAATATACTTCTTCAACAATTTTCAATTAAAAAAATAGAATGATTAGCAGTCATATACATTTTCGAGTTTCTCATGTTTTTTGCCACACAGTGCTATTGCACAGTAAGGAAATTGAAAAATATGTATCCTTTTCAAGTAATTGCTTTAAAATTAAATTAATGGAAGGCATATGTACGCACCTTTTTATAGTTGATAGAATCATGCTTGATTGACTTTTAATACCATTTTCAATTTTCTTGCAAATGTTTGCTTACCAATACCAATGATTTATGTCGTTTATTTATTCAATGCTTTTAACGTAACTCGAAGTTAACAGTAGAGCTAGATGTAATTTTTTTCCAAGGTAAAATCATTAGAACACGGTTAAATGGATACTTTATTGCATCTTTAGCAAAAAATCATATAAAAAAAGTTTTAAACTTTAAAAAAAATGTGTATATATATTTAAGCCCCCGACTAAAAAAAGGAATGTTATAAGTTTGTAGTGTGTGTCTGTGTGTCTGTGTATCTGTAGTTCTGTCCATCGTCACGTACAGGCCAATCGGCAGAACCGATTTTCATTTAGTTTTTTCTGTTTGTAAGGTGACTTGATCGAGAGGATTCTTAGCTATTAGCTTAGCTAGAATATCGGTCCAGCCGTTTAGAATATATCACATCTTCACTAGATATATTCGGGGGTTTTTAAAATTTTTAATTTTTGTTATTTATTTTATTATTCTAAAATTCATATAATTGTGTAACAAAAATTATACATAATATTATCGAAAGAGTAATTTATATAAAGGCACATTAAAAGAGTTAATCTCAGTAGCGAAAATAATTATCGGCTGATTTTTGGCTTACATAATATCAAACCTTATTATCAAACCATATCGCTCAAAATCAATAAGTACTTGGAAAACTCAGAAAAATCAGAATTAAAAAAAATCAATGCTAAATTGTGCAGTGTTGTTTTTTTTTTGCATTTGTTGCGTGTATTTGTTTGTTGAATTAATAAAAACACTAAGGGAAATTTTGTTTAAACCGACAAACACTTACCGAACGGAACAACGCGCTGTTTTTGAAAAACCCTACACCTTTAAAATCAGCATTCAATTAATGCAGATTATAATTATTTTTTTAATATTAAGTGGCCCATCCACTGGCTATATAATTGTGCAATTTTTCGTATTGTACAATAATACTAGCAATGTGTATGTCATATTCTAAGGTGGTCAATTTATTGGAAATACTATAAGACCTTTAATTTTTATTGTACAAGCAAACCAATTGTGTAATGTGGTGGCAACATTGT
Organism: Tachina fera; assembly: GCA_905220375.1. Taxonomy (NCBI): domain Eukaryota; kingdom Metazoa; phylum Arthropoda; class Insecta; order Diptera; family Tachinidae; genus Tachina; species Tachina fera. The sequence goes on from LR999963.1 coordinate 188,973,675, forward strand.
TCAATGCTATTTATTTTTCACTGTCAGGAAAATTGGGTAATAATTTCAAAGAAAATATTGTACCATTTATTGCATAGTATAGGTCAAAACGACAATGATATGTACAAAAAAATATGGAATAAAATTGCATAATAGATAAGCCGCTTATATGTAATAACATGAGTTGTTTGAATTCATTGTATCAATATCTGATAGTAGATATCTCCCACTGTGCAATGTAAAGATGCATGCTTGTGTGTGTGTATGTATATGAGTGTTTTATCTGCCTGTACGTTGTTTAATTGATTGCGTTTAAAATTTTATGCAGATTTAATAGTGCGAATTGATAAGTTCGGGCTGAATGTTGCGGTTTCGTTTCAACTGCTGTGTATTTTAAACTCATACACAAACCATGTTGCACGATGTATTATAAAGCTAAGTACGTACGTATATGTAGCAATCAATATGCATACATGCGATATTTTGGGGAAGCAAATAAATAATTCAACTCTAAAGTATTGCTTTCAAAATTCAATGTGGTGGTGGCTGTTTGATTACTGTTACATTAAAACGAGTTCTTAATAAATGGCAATAAAAATGCCATAAGTGTTGTAGGAATTTATGCAAAAAAGCAAATAGATTTATGCACACACATTCAAAATTGTTTTAGCAGTTTTTGCTAAAGGAAAATATTAAAAAAATAAAATTATATAATGAAGTCATACATCTTGTTTTAAATTAGTGAAGCTAACATAAGTAAATCTCAAGCACGCTTGCGAAAATCTATTTCAAGAGACTAAGATAACAAGAGAGACCTCTAGAAAAATGGTTAAACAGCCTTATGTCTGTTATTTAAAATATTAGGGAATTATTTACACCCATTAACAAATTAGCCAGCCCACAAACACTTTTTTATAATTTAAATGTAAAACACAAACGCTGCCATAATGAAATAAACCCTCATTATCCTCTATTGCTATGCATTTCTTTCTTGTATTGAACTATTTGCCTACCAAAGGATCGTTTGATGAAAAATATCAACGATACAATTTTATATTTGAAGCATTTTTAATTTATTATTTTATTTACTATCGTCTGTCTTTTAATGCTCAATGAAACGGAAGGAGATGAATTAATGCTTTTATATTTAAGCTTAGAAATATATTATAATAAGTCTTTAAAATTTTCTTGAACTTATTTATGAATTAAAATGGGGTATAATCCTTTTAGTTGATCAATGGAAGAAAGTTGCTTTTGTGAAAGTTAAATGTTTCGAAAATAATGATGGTGTTTTATTTTATAAGAAAATGGGGGAGCATTAAAGTTAAAGCATCGGGATATTGTTATGAAATTTATAATTTAAAATTCAATTTCTTTAATATAACTTTAAACTGAAGGTATTCCATTATATTTATTAGAAGGTTTTTGTAATTTAATAAATCAAATATGACAAGAAATTCATTGAATAGTACACCGTTCTTGAAATTATTGTATTCTATTGTATTAATTTTTTTTGTTAGTCAAAGTATTTGTCAAGGAGGTAGACAAAGTAATTATTTAATGTTTTAAAACCATATTTGGAGTGACGTGTAAGCTACGGTCACACTAAGCAAATAATTGCTTAAAAAAAGGATACAAAACTAAATACTAAAAAAAGGTTTCATGCAAGACGTGTGTTTATTAAGTTAACCAGTTTGAAGCATAAGTCACAGACAATAGCATAGAATCCAATATTATTTGAAATTAAATAATGTTTAATTCAATAAATTCATTTTCAATAATTAAAATTATGTAATACTGTTGTCTAAATTAAAGGCTTTTCCATTAGTATTAATTCGTTAAGCTTTTTTGGGCAAATGTTTTCTTAATGTGACCGTAACTTTAGTTAAAATGTTTGCTATAAATACTAAAAATATCAATAAGCATTTTATTTTATTTTTGTTCACTTTCGAATTTATTTTTGTTCCTTTGTGTTTTGAGGAATCGAAATTTTAAGTGCTAATTTTTTTATGTATTTATTCGCATATGTGTGGTATCAGTTAATATATAAATGCAAGTTATTTATATGTAAAGCAAAAATAAACCACTAAATTTTTTTTATGTTTTCAATATAAATAGACGGACAAGAATTCTTACTTTGTCAGAATTCTTACTTTGCCAGTTTAAGGCAGTAAATATTTTTGTCATTGCAAATGGAATACATGCATTTTTGGGATTTATCGTAACACAATTTGTTTGATAATTTTTTTTTGTAATAAAAGCTCAAAGTTTACAAAGAATAATTTAGCACAGTTTTGCCATTGCGAGTGTTTCTTTTGCAATTTTCATTTGAAATTTTCTTTTGCAATTTTCATTTTTTAATTAACTATATTTGTTGAAGTGTTCAAGTGGTAGTTAATCCTTACTGTGACCGTTTGCATGCGAGTATGATACGATAGATAATATAATCATTATAAATAATATTTATTTTTTTAGGTTAAAGTACATATGTATACAAAAATAACAATGTAAAATTATTGCAAATTATCTATATATTAAATTTACAATAAATAAGATGTTGTTCAAGTGTGTTATTGCTAATTTACTTGTTCTTGTTTTATTGTTGTTTCATTTGATGTTTGCAAATAGGCGAAAAACTAAGCATTGCAATTTTTTTTTTGATGTTGGCTAGTAGGAAGTGTACTTGTCTTGTAGTTGGAGGATCATAGGTTCGAATCCTTGAGACAAGTCAAAGTAACTTTGCAGTTTGTATTGTTTTCAACTATAATGATCAGTTACATAATGTTTAATTAAAATTTTATTCATGATGGTACATATATATTTAAGGCCTTATTTATAAAAATTATAAAGTCTTTATAAAGGCTTAATAAGAAATTTTTTTTTATAAAAATCTGTTTAATAATCGTTTTGTAAAGCCTTAATAATTTTTATAAATAAGGATGTTATCTTGAATGGGGAAGCCAACACATCATACTATACTATATTCAATAAACTAAATTCATGTGGTTTCAACTTTAAATAACTTTGATTCAACATGATTTCTTGCTAAATAAACACGTAATAAAGATAATCGGAAAAGTAAAATTTTCTTTGAAAATTACTGTGAATCATGTTGAATTAACGTTGAAAATATATGAAGCAAAATCATTACCACACAATTTTATGCTAACTTCGTTTGCTTTTGATATTTTAGTACATTAGCAAAATAAGTAAATGAACATCGTTTGTTTATAGCATCATTCTTATTGTTGACAAATACTTTTAAGAAAACATTATGACTTTAATATTATTAAAAATGACATAATATTTTTTTGTATATCAGTTAAACCCTGTAATAAAGTACTCTGTAACATTACCAATTTCTTTTTATAACAGTTAACATGTTTACTGTTTTTTTATTCCTTTTTTTTGTGAAAAATTCAAACGAAAATGTGTGACTTTTAAATTTAAATATTTAAAATTTTGTTGTATCTATATCTTTTTATCATGTTTATACCATCAGTACAATAATGTTTTTTTTTATCATTTATCTACATTATATTTAAAGAGATTATTTCTTTAATTATTTTCTTTGGTACTCCCGGTTAACCTTGTAATTTCTATTAAAACCCTGGAAGTATTTAAGTAATGTTAAAATTTGTTAACATTTACTAAAACAAAACAGATAAAAACCTTTGTAGAAGCAATTAAAAAATACTTACAAAATATTTTAACCCTTGACGAATAAATGTTGTAAATATTTTAATGTTTAAAGATAAAAACTTTTACTTCTCCCAACTTTGCAGACATTTCATAACGAATGGTAATTCCTAAAAAAAAAGGAAAAAATAATCCTCAGGACCCAACGTAAAGTGCCCGTCTCACTCGCATAATGAAAATGTATTTGTGCGTGTGTGTGTGTGTTTTTGTGCGTGTGTGTGACTGGCATACAGTGTTTTAATTCAATTAATTTTATTGTGCCACCAGACAAACAGTCGTATGAAAGTAAACCAAAAGTGTCAGTGGGACCAAAAATAAAATAATAATAAAATATACCAAAAAATGCTGGGTGCAAATGGAAACCAACAAAACCAGTCATTACGGAGTAAATAGTTTCGGTTCCTGTGTGTTGGCATGTGTTTGTGTTGAATATATTTACATCATGGTAATTAAAATTAATTTAAATTAAAATTCACATTAAATATTTACATAAATTTCTATTTACTCGTACACACAAAAAAAATGAGAATTAAAAAAATTGTCTGCTTTGCTGACTTGGTTTTGTCGCCTGATAACACATGTTCATCTGAATTGGCGAACTACGAGTATGTGTGCTAACGTGTGTGTGGGTGTGTGTAAAAGCGTATGCAACGTTTTGTGCTCTTAAATAGGATTAAATTTACTAAATTAATGCCTGTGCGTATTTGTGCTTTTTTTGTAAATTAATGAAATTAAATGCGTAAACTGACGTTTTGTTTGTAGGAATGTGTGTTACAGCTTCATGTATTTAAGCTTTTATTAAACATGTGTGAGAATTAGAATTAATGCTAAATTTAGTTCAGAGTTTTGTGAAATAATAAGCTATTAAATATATAAGCATTTAATTCCTGTCAATTACAGCAAGACTAATTTTTTCTATTAATTAATCGCTGCACAGAAGAGTATTTGAGCCAAAAACCTGGCCAATACTGTTTTTTTTTCAGATTAGATTGCTTGTGAAAAGGTATTGAGTGCCAGTTGATGAAATGAAAAGAAACTTGGCAAAAATATGTATCATATTTCTAGGCTATTAAGCCTTGAAAATTAGAAAAAATCTGACTAAGGGGAAAAGTTAACCTCAGAGGAACTAATCCCTTCTCTGAAAAAAATAAATTTTTTTCTTAACTTTTTCATACTTTTGTTTAGCAAAGGCATTTTTTAACGTCAAAGAAAGTAAAAAACCCTAAACTTAGATCCAGAAGACCGTAAGATGCCATTGTCATTCCCGCTTCTTTTTGTGGGCAGTGACAAAAATTTTATTTGCAAAAATAATGTAAATGTGAATAAAATTTACTACTTATAACTTAATATCATAAAAATTAAACTTATGAGCTTTTATGGGCAGGGAAGAGTATTTCTCTTCTCCAAAAAAAACACTTCATGATTGTCAAAAAGCTTTCTTAATTATATTTATTCATGCATGATGTCCAAAAATAGAAAAAAAGGTAAAATTTTAAAACAATCACAAAAAAAATAGCGCAAACTTGAGCAAGCTTTTTTTCTTGCGTCAAAAATAAGAAATTTTAAGCTTTATTGTGATATAAAATATAATTCTAAATGTCACTGCATTCACTTTTAAAACCCTTTTTCTTGTGTTATGATTGCAAAGAGTGTATTATTTTTTTCTAATTAAAATTTAAACGTATTATTTCAACATTAATATTAGAGATAATTTTTTTGTTTTAATACTTAAAATAGCTGTTGACCAAATCTTTCAGCCAAAACAAAAATTTTTGTAATAATTGTATTCCTTTAGCCATATAACATGATATAAACATGTTCAAACCAAAAAAAAAAACATTAAAAACTCACGCAATTTTCTTCACTTGCCTGACTTCGCCAGTGAGTTAAAGCTACAAATCCCTACTTAAAGTATAAAAATTTACAATTTGGTGTAAAATTGTGTCTATAACGAACTTTGTACTTATTTTTTAAGATTTCTTTAAAATAATTTTTGCCTTTTTGGCCAACTTTTTGGATCAAATACTCCTCTGTGCGCTGGTTAAAATGATTTATTAGCTTATTAAAAAAGGCACTTATGATTTGCCCTAAATATTATTTATTTTACACAAAGCTTATATAGTTAAAATTATTTGCTATTTCAAACATTTATTTGCTACTTAATTCAAGAGTAGAAGAAATGTTAAAGTTACTTAACTCCTTGTTTAACCAATAGTCGGTCCCCAGTCTCTCAGTAGTTTGCTTTAAGGTCTTTATATTTCCTTTCGATTAATTTTTACACTACAATTTATTTACAAACCCCATATAATTTTATTTTTATTATATATACATATATATTTTTGAATCCTATTGAATATTTTCCTTCTTTCAGTTAAAAAATAGTAGCGCACGGCAAAACCATCATCAGCAATATTGAAGCAACAATATGAAGAGCTGTTATTTTGTGCAACACAAACTATTATTTAGTCTTTAAAATTGCAACGATAAGGACTTTGATGTTGTAGTTATCATTGCTATTGTTATGGTTCACTGTGAGTTTTTCGCTATACCTGTTGTTGTTGTTGTTGTTGTTGGTTTTGTCATGGTTATCATTGTCCCTGCTAAAGATACAGATATCCACTTGTTAGCCCTTAATATGCTGTGTAGCATTGTGCTCCTCTATATTTCCATCAAATGCACTTAATATAGACGTTGTAATCCCCATTCTATGAGTTGTTGTATCTGTTATTTTAACTGCTTGTCTTTGTCCTTATGATTCACATACCGTGATAACAGGACAAGTATTTAATGTGTCCTTTTTAGTCAGTGTGCTGTCTCAACCTAAGGTTGCATATGAGTATGTGTATAAAGGTGTAGTTTACTGGGGAGAAGTAATTTTAAACGAAATTTGTTAATGCACATACATACACAAATACTCGCGAGCACACTTCAACTAGCAACAAAGGAGTGGGATATTAAAAGCTGGTATACAAATATGTGTTCTGTTTAAAGAGGATTTAAAAGAGAGTTAAAACTGATTATAAGCGCTAAAACTGTAAGATAGTTTAGTATAAAAGAAGAACTAACAAAATTTTTGAGTCCTTCATTAAAGGAGGCTTAAAGTTTTGCTCTTCCATTCTTTTTTACTAGAAGTCTATGTGAATAGCTTGGATATTTTTTTTCGAGAAGTAACAGTCATACAATTTGTTGAAGTCAGTATATTTAATTAACTGTACTGAACTTTCCTGTAACAACTCACACAAAGGGAGTATAATTTACTCAGAATGTCATAAATGGCTTTTTCCGTGAGCGGGTTCAAACCCAGGACCATTAGTTTTGTATTTAACTAAATACGTGCCAATGTAAGGGAATTAACTTTGAAATGTAATTCGTATTAATCTAATATATCATTAGAGAGAGACAAGTTTCTCATTTTGTGTTCCCAAAGACATTTTGGCTGCTCGTTTCATGTCGTCTTTCTTTAATAATGCTTAAAATTGTAACACAAATTAAAAATAATAGTAAATTTATTAACTAAATGCTAAGTATTGGGAAATTATAAGTTGGTCAAATTTTCGAGATATTTAGTCAATTAGGCTTCAATTGAGTAACAGCTTTCTTTGAAAAGTATGCGAGGTACACAATCAAAAGAAAAAAGGCTGCACTAATGCAAAGAGTCTCAAAAAAGGACACCTGGATTATAAGGCACAAGTAAAAACACTACGGGCCTGTCTCAAGAAGTTGACAACGTTGGACTTTTTGCACCCTTACATTCAAAAATTTATATTTTGAACTTTTAAAATTTTATTTTTGTTGAGTCAGTGAGTACGTGACAAATTGAACCTTGTTGACATTATGGGACAATCACTTTCCAAAATTAAATTTTAAACAGTTTATTAAAAAAAATTTATTGATTATAAAATTTATTCTTTTAATAAAAATTAAGGACTCCTTGTGGGTTTTTTTTAGTTGCTGGGGTAACAAATATGAATTATTCCTTAACGGACCACAAAATTCATTCCCATAAAAAAAAAATTTGATATAGAATCACTAACAACTGAGGAAGGCAATGTACTGCTTATTTGATAACAAAGGCTTCGGAAAATGCTGCTTAAAAGCACTAAAGTAAGTCGGGCTCTCGCAAATATTATATATGATTACTTCTATTAAGCACTTTAGTAAGGCAAAAAAATATTATGGCTTTTTGGAAGCTAAATGTTTTACTTCTCTGGCTCATCTCGAACAAAAAAAAATGCCTTATTCATGCGCAACAGCAAGGGATTCTGTAAGATTGTCTCCCTTGCAAAAACTCTTCTTGTAAGCAATAATTTTTGCTTTGTTAAAACGTTGACATGTAAATAAGTGAGTGACGTTTTGTACGTAATACAGATTTTTGAATATTACAAAATATATCATTTTACTTTGTAATAAATTTGTATGCCTTCCACAAAACAGGATATGTTTTGGTTATTAATTGATTTATTATAAATTGAGGAACACGTCTTACTTATTCGGAGCCAATTCCAGAAAATAGTATGAATGAGAGAGTAATTCGTGGGTTTTGCAATCAAATGTGCTCATGTGTACACTTTTGTTTTGTCCTTGTGCAAAAAAAATTTTTTTTGTACAAATAAAGTTGTTTTTTTTTCAAATCCCCACTAAGCGGACTGATGGGGTCACCGTTTTTTAGTCTCTCTGATTTTATTAGCTGAAAACTTAGCATTCTTTGGCACCAATTTAAGCCCATAAACTCACTTCTTCGACTGCGTTTGGATCTCTGATGTACTCAAGCGGATACAAGTTTCATCGATGGTGACATAAGGTGTATTGATTGACTAACACCATAAGTTTTTTCAATTGTGTAAAGCCTTCAGCTGAGATTCGAAGACCTTCGACATTTTCCGTTTTCTTACGAATATTAGTTCTCTGCCTTTTTACCTTTGAAATCGATGATGAAAAGTACTTATAGTATCTATCAAACTTAGCCTTACGTTAGGTTAAATTAGTCTGGGTGGTCAAAGACCTCGTATAGAATAGGATTGATCCTTTGCAATACTAGTAGATGAAAAGAAACTTCTAAGTATGACAGCCTAGTTCTTAGCTTAGCCTTGGTTTGAGCGATGGTTTTGTTTTGCACACAAAATTGACAGAAGCTGTGTTGCATTTCCTGTGTCTTAAATAATACTAGAAAGGGTGGGCTTTAGTCAGCATTTCAAACGATATTAGGAAGGCTACCCTAACCTCTGTGCTAACTTTCATAAGGAGACGCATATAAATCGTGATTTAATTTACAGATCTGCTTAGTATATTGAAATCAAGTTTAATTTTCCCAGCTTTCAGTTTTTGCTACAGCTGAGTTATGCTTTACACCATCTACATCCAAACACAGATACACTGATGTTTGCATTTTGGGTAAACAGCTTTCAAAGCTCCTAAATTTGTTCTTGTTTCTTTGCAAAGTAAGACCAAGCATTGTATTCTGTTGTGTTGTTGTTGTAGATGTTGTACTCTCGTCGGTGTGAAAGCGCAAAAAGCTCTTGACAAAAGTTTGCACATTGTGCATTTACAGAAAAAAGTATTCACCAATTAATATTTTCAATTAAGAAATTAATTGTATTGATTAAATTTTTAATTACATAAATTAATTTGACTGGAAAAACTTAATTGATATAATAAAATTGTTTATAGGTGAAAATTTAATTAATTTTTTAATTGATACTACAAATATTTTAATTAATATTACAAATCATTCATATAACTTTTTTGTGTGTATGGGCTGAACGTAGCTGCTTTAAAGAGTTGTATTATGGCAAACTGACTGAACTCATTCCTGCAACTGGTCGTAACTTTGAATGTGTTGATTTATGAAATTGTACTTTTATATGGGTGTACGAGTATTATCATACTCGTAGCTAGAAGTTTTATTATGGATACTCTTTCCCTTACAGTTTCGATAACGTTTTTTCCCAGCAATTTTTATTCCAAGGATAATGACGTTATTATTTGGCTTTCAACTTGGTTTGACTTCAGTTGGATGGCTTTGGCCCATTGGCACCATGCATATGTGCACTCAACTTGTATATAAGAGTACCTTGTTGCAGCTGGTTGTATTTCTACTTGTCAATGTACACATGTATTCGTACGTACATACATATGTGCAAGGATATAAAATGAATGTTATCCTTTCGTTATCATAATAATCGTCACAGTGATATACAGCGAAAGTAGTATCAAATCGAAAAGAAGAACCGAAGTAAAGTAAAGTGACGTTGTGGCAGTCGTTTGCTGGGGATAAAAAGTTGTTGTGCTATTTTTAGATTTTGTTGGCACTTTTTATTGCAAATGCTAAAAAAAAAACACATACACACACATGAACTCATGCACGAGTTAATATATTTATGATAGTGTGTATAAGTGTGTGTGTGTGTTTGTGTTGTGAACCACTTTTGTGCACAATAGTTGCAAATTTATTAAAGCAAAATTATACATTCGAGGGCTTACGAGTAGGGAAGTAGTAGAACTACTTCCACATAACTTTTCTTAACAGTGTAACTTTTGAGTGTGAGAGTATTATTTCTTGTTGCTTCAACTATTTAAGGTTTACGCGAAACAAAAGTGAAAGAAAAGGAAAAACTGCTTGAACATAAAAGCTAATAATAGGTTTGAACTTAATTAATGTACGAATGTTAGATATATGTATGTGTGTTTTGTTGCTTTCGTTGTTGGGATTTGGTTCGATCCTGTATCAAAATAGAGACTGAGTCGCATTGCGATTATACGAATTCATTTAATATTCATGAGTTATTTCTATTTTGATTTAAAACATTGGAAAGACAACTGTGCTTTGAGATAAATTAAATGTGTTTTTGTGTTTAAAGTGAATATGTATTTGTTTTCTTGTTTTATGTTCTTCGCCTTGAAAGCGATTCTTTTAATCCATTCAGCAGGAGGTCTTACAAATTTTGTGTTGATGTTTTGTACATTCTGCTTGTGAGAATTCAGTTTGAGCTCTTAAAAGGCAAGAACTGGAATAGTAAAATATAAAAAGCATTTTTTTTGACTAAAATAATAAAATTTATATAAAACAAAAACAATAATGATGATCTATAAAATATCTCTGCAGGTGGAAGTGTATTTTACAAGCGAAAAAATAGCCATTAATTAGATATTGGTAGAGCATGACAATAAAAACCAAAGATTTTGTTTAATCTCAGAATAATTTTTTAAGGTGTCTCTGTTTTTTGTATCTTTGTACTAATCAAATTAACTTCAAGTAATTTAAATGTAATATTTTTATCGCAAAACTTTATATGCCACTAAAATAAAATGCAAATGTTTATTTAAACCTTGACATTTACTCAACTTTCTATGGAAAATTATGTATTGAAATATGAGTTAGCAGAGTATTCATTGCCAATGAAAGCTATTGCAATAAATTAAAAACATATGCAACCGACTATAAAAAAATATTTATTATATATTATTTTCTTTTAAAAAAATCAATTTAATTTTAATTATTATTTTTTATTGGCTCAACAGTTGTAAATCAGAGTCTATAAACAAACAATAAATCAGCAAATTGTTTTCATTTCTCAATTCGAAAATGTCCTTCATTTCTCTAATAAACAATTCACTCTCTCATTCCACTTGATACGGTTGCTTGCACAAGCAACAAACTCACAGGATACTACACCAAATAGTATTTGACACACAATAAATTTTCTAACTAAATAATAAACAAACGAAGACAGGCAAACACACATTTATATGCCTTTTTACCGGGAATTCCCCTCCATTGTTTTTATACGCATTCATTTCATATAAAATGCAAAATGAAGAAAGCAAAAAAAAAATTGAAAGAGAAAACTTCATGCGCCTGTTGTGTTTTAGATAAATTTTAAATTATTTTTGAATTTGTTATATGCATTGTTTTTGTTTTTGTTGCTACCAACAAACCAATTTTCCTGGCACAAATGACAACCAACGAACACTACAACTACAAGTGACTGGCAAAAGTTTTTTTAGATACCGAATCAGGGTTTTGGTTTGTTAAATGGTTGACTTGGTGCCGTTTTCAGTTTAACATTTTTACACAAGTAATTTCGAATTGGGAGCAAGCTGACGGCGGCTGAATGATATTTGCTTCAGCCTTGCTTCTAGTATACTAAGTGTTTGTATGTATTGTATGAGAGTGTTGGAATCTCTGTTCGTTGTTGATTTGAAACGCTCGGCTGCTTTTTATATAGAGCAATTGGTATTTAGTAGTTTGTCTTTGCTGCTTCTACTTGTTTGGCATTAACACTCACTTGCTATTGCTGTTGTTGTTGTTGTTGTTGCTGTTTTGGCAAATACCAACAACAAAATAACTCAAGTTTTTTTCATGTTCTTGCTGTTGTTTTGCGCTTGTTAATGTTGTTCCTTATAAATATTTTTGCTGGCATTGTTGCTGCTACACTGGCTGCTTGTCGAAAGTTGAATGGAGTTCTTTCTGTTTTTTTTTGTTGTAGGGTGTTTTGCAAAAAATGTTGTTCATAAATTGTTAAGTGCAAAAGTTTTTGATTTAATGCTAAATACTGTTATAAATGTATTTGTTTATGCTAAAATAAGAATACAAATTATGATAAAATGAAAACAAATGCAATAGGAGAAAACTTGAGTTCGAACGCAATATTTTTTTTGTACCCAGCAAACATGTCACCATCAGCTTTATAAAATAATATATTGCAACATCAATTGCTTTGTTTCAGAGTAGTAGTGTTTCATAACGCTGCATTACAAAACGCTGACAATTCACAAATTTAATGTTAAACGACTGACTGTGTTTAAAAAACACTGCCGTCAGGGAAAATCTGCAACTTTAAAATGATAACGCATGACATTAATACAAAAATTGTCAATATACTAGAAAATGTATATTGAAATACTTAAAAAAAATTCATGCTGTAAATTAATATTTTTCCATATTGAAATAAAAAATTTTAACATGACTAGACTTTTGTTAATGTTTCTTATTAATTTAATATGATTTTTATTGATTTTGCTGTTTTTTTCTCTGGGTGTGCTGATGTATTTCTTTTAAAGTCTTGTGTTTGTTGGCTGGGTGTGGCTAAACCTATTTAGTGCTTGTTTTTTTATATTAATTTGGTATGCAAAGTTTTCATACAAATAAATTGCAAACATTGAAATTTATTAAATAGTTTTGCTTTATTTGTATTCATAAATCACTCTTTTAATTATAAACGGCTTCATAAAAAGTTATTAAAAATTTTAGTTCAAAAGTCTGTAGCATATTTAAAAAAACAATTAGGGGATTCAAGCGGTAGTCTTAAGTGTCACAATGTTTTGAAAATGTGCACATGTTTTATAACAACCGGCTGTAGGTGTCTTATCATGACTTTCTATTATTATCTTGAGTTTTTGATTTTCAAGCCTTTGTATGTTGATTGTCTCGAGAACGCACTTTAAATCTTGAAACATTAGTTTTACTTTGTAAGAATGATGGAATATATTTTTTTGTGTGTTTCATAAAGATATCTGATTTCCTTCAACTTCTTCGCATTTTGGACACAGTTTTGCATGTCCGCTTTCCGGCATTAACACGTGATTAAATTGTTGAGACTTTAATATTCCATATAATTTATATTGTCATTTCTTTGTATTGTTGCCATAAGATCTAATATTTCTTCTATTATCCAATATTTTTTAGTTTTATAATTCTGACTTCAAATTTTAAAACTCAAGTAAGGAAGAACTGCTGGGTACTTACCCTCCCACAAATATTTATATTTATTTATGTGATTGTATGCGGTGTGGGTGAAAAACATTTATTTATGTTTATTTCACTAATAATAGTGAATAATAATTATATGCCTTACAATGCGTTAAATGATTCAAATAAAATACAATATTTTCTCTTATTTCTCCCCACTTTAGTCCTAAAATCATTCACATCGTCACCCATACCCGTACACACACCCATATCCACGCCCACGGAATACACCACAAAATGTGAAAGAAACTGTTTTTCTCATATTATTTTCTTAAAAAAAAAAAACGAAAACTTATTCACTTTGTGTATATAATAAGCTTAGCGCCAATTAAATGAGCCATTTATTTTAGAAGTGGCATAAGTCTATAACATTGCAAATTCACTTGCAGTTGTTATTGCTAAAACACCTTAAGTATTTTTTCAGTAACATCCACTTTTATGTTATAATAAAATTTTATGTTTTTCATTTGGTAGAAACCTTTAAGAATTAATTTTTTTAAATTCCAAAAGCACAATCACAGTTTATTTCATTATTTATTGTCATCCACAACAACTTAATAAGTTTTTGTGACTTTCACTAGTTGAATACAAAACAGAAGGGAACGGAAGAACTAATGATTTTTTTTTCAGAGTCAGCTGATTCTTCACAAAACGTTAAAGAAATAAAAAATATGTCATAATAAAATTATAAATTAAGAAAAGTACTAACTAGTAAAATAATATATTCCCTATACAATGTAAATCACTAAATCTGAAGTAATTTATCAATCTTAACGGCTGACTGAAGATTTCAAATGGAGTGACTTATAGCACTTTTGCTTTAATCTATTGAAATAATCATAAACCACAAGCATTTGTTGTTCCAAGTCTAAAGTCAAAGGAAAAAAGATTTGAAAAATGACGAATTTCGTGGTTTTCTTTTTCTATTTTATTTTTCGTAGGCCGTGTGGGTTGGCTGGCTGTTTTCTGATTTAAAAGTTAACAAGAGCTCTTTTTTTAATATTTATATTCATTTGCCTCCATATTTCCTAGTTGTATGTATAGCCCTGTAAATATATTTAATGAATTTGTACTACATTTTTTTTTGCCAAAAATAATTTTAAAGATGATTAATAGCATTAAATTTGTTTTAATGTTGGCGTGCTCAAATCAAATATTTTACAAAACTTAAACAGTATTTTATGCAGAAGTAAGCAGAATACATAATAATACAAATAAATACAAACATAGATACACACATACTTATATACATACATACATAATGGTTATTTTATGTTTACTTTGACTTTTCCTTTCACTCTTACTTTCAAAAGGAAAATGTTTTTTTATATAAAATATATACAAAGTATTTTATATATTATTGTATGTACATATGTGTGTGTGCTTTAGTTTTTGATTTGTTCAAATATTTAAAGACATAAAATGTCTTGAGTGTGTAAAATGATGACTTTACAAAAATTTTCTGACAGACTTGTTGGCATTTCATTAAATATTAATTTATTCCTTCGCACACCAACTTGTATAATTAATTTATGTCTTGTTCAGTTATTGCTATTTATTTCTTTATGTTTATGTTTATGTTTATACATTTATTGTATTAAATGTAGATTTTGCTTGAAAGGAAATGATTTTAAGGCACTATGAAACTTTACTTTATATATAAGATTTAAAATGAAAAAATGTATCTCTTAAATTCAACAATTTTGAAGCCTTAAACAGTTCCGTTAGATTGTACAATTCCCTACCCCGTTATCGACATATATTTTCTGAAGTGTATTTAAGCATAACCGTTGAGTTTTTTTATAGAATACATTTTTTAATAAAAAATATATATTTTTCTAGGCTTGTTAGATTTTAGGCTTAAGGCTTCATTAGTCTTTACTTACTGTTTGATGTTCTGTGCTGTGCCGTTTTGCCTCTAAATTTGAGTACTTACTTTTTCTGTAGTAACTTATCTTATATTTCTATAAACAAAAATGAGTCAGCTTATTCGTAACAGAACAGAAAGTAAAAACTAATTCTGGCTTTAAAGATTTTTATGTTGATTGTATTAAAGTTATATTTTAGAAGCAAAATTATTATTACAACAGCAGTAGCAGATTAAATAGTTTTATAAAATTTTCTCAATGAACCTAAAATTTTTTTATTTGATTCATACGAGTCTTCTATAAACAGAAATAAATAAAATTTATTTTGAATGTTATTAAATATGTGTATTCTTTTTATATTGACGAAAGCCACCCAATAAATTTTAAAAACCAACATCTTTTCATCTGTATCAATATTATTAGAACTCACGACGTATGATTAATTTTTGTTACACAAATAATTTTGTTACACAAATAATAATCATACGCTTCTGAAATATATATCAAATTAATTAAAAAATTCTAATTTTTTGGATACTACAAGCCTCTATTTCCTGTTCAACATTCATTTATATGAAGAAGAGTGTTTAAACATAATCATCGAGTTTTTTATGCAATTAAATCTTTTAATAATAAATATATATTTTTCGAGGCACAGATTTTTATCTTGACTGCATTGAAAATATTTTCGAGTCGCAAAATTATAATTGCAACAGAAGCGGCAAGTTCAAATTTGTTATATAATTTTGTGTAAGTCCTCGTCCATCAATCTGAAAAAATATTACTGTAATAAATATGGCAGCAATATTTTACTTAAAAAATCATTATTTGAAGAAAAAAGTGAGAAAAAACTCTTCCAAGTCAAAGACGTACATTTTTTTTACGAGTTTACAATAAACAAAATTAAAATTTCTTTTATATATTATTAAATAGAGCCTGTTATACTGATGAACGTTTTTGCACTTTTTCTTAGTTTGGGTGATTTTCTTTTGGGTTTTGCTGTTTTTTTTTAGTTTTGCCGATTTTTTCGGTTTTTGGCGATTTATTTTAGTTAAAGCGGCCTTTTTAGTTCTAGCGCTTTTATTTTGGTTTTTGGCTTTTTTCGGTTTTTGGCGATTTTTTCGTTTTGGCGATTTTTTATATTGGGATTTTTTTTGTGTTTGAAAATTTCAAGAATTTGCCTTTTACAATTTTCAAGGTACAGCTAGTTGTCAAAATTACTCGCTGAGATAATAACCTTTAATTTTTCTTCTTTTATTTTAATGTCAGAGTTAATTGTTGTAGTCTGCATAAAAATACAGTAACTTTGAAACTTTCAAGGGTTTATGTAATTGTCTGTATATGACATCAAAATTTCAACATATTTTGTTGCACGCTTTAAAACACCCTTCAATTTCTATCATTCATTTACATATTTGTTTGTTTTAGCGGCCAAAGTGTAACATATTCTGTTAAATTTTCAGTCCTGTATCTCTTGTACTTCTCGAGAAAATGTCCTGTAATAGACTGACGGACGGCCATCGTAAATAGGATTCCTTTTAAAATTTGGTGTACCGAACCCTAAAAATCAAGCTTTTCAATTACCGTCAGTATCATATTTTTTTTGGAACTCACGGCGTATGATTAATTTTTATTGCACAAATAACAATCATACGCCGCAGAAATAATTTATTCTGCTCTGTTTGAACACACACGTTTCTTCATAAATTTTATGGCCTTCTCTGTGTCGGTTAAGCAACCGAAATTATTTGTTTGCCAAACACCAATAAAAATAAAATCTCCTTTAATATTTAACTCATGAGCAGACAATGGAAAACAATAAAATAAAATTTATCATCTTCTAATCTGTGTGAAAACAAGCAGATCTTTTTTTTGCTTTCTTTAAAACACAAAGACACAATTATTTTTCACATTCAACAGACCTTCAGCACAATAAATTTAAAATTCATGTAGCAGGCATTTGGAAAATTTTTCTGAAAGTAAAATGAACTGAAATAGAATTTCAACATAAATTAAAACACAAAATAAACACAAATACATGACATAAATATAGAGATTTGAAAAACAAACACCATATACTGACAAGTGAAGTGTGCTTAAAGGAGAAATTATAAATATATGCGTATCAATATCGATATCTTTTTTACATTTATTAATATGTATTTAGTTCCTGTTTATATAAGCAAATGAAATACCGTCAATCACTTGTCGATAAAATAAAAAAACGAGTTCACAAAGAACAACAAAGCAAAGAAAACTTCAAACAAGACAACAACTGAAATGATAACTAAAGTAAACTATTTTTCTTTGGCTTCTCTGCGTAATATTTCTAACATGCATGTCTTGTGCTATTTTCTAATACACACACTTAAAGACCACGTACCAAACTGAATTGCAAAATAGTTATTCCACATGTACATGAAAAGAAATTGAACTGAGTATTTGGTAGAAGATACAAACAACTTAATATGAAAAACTTCATGCTTGCATAAAAAAATAAAGAGAATGAAATAAAAAACACTTTGAAAGAAAAAAATACAGTGAAATTGTGACAGTTTTCTGCAGTGACACTTCATTAAAAAAAATTTAATATCTAGTAGGAAAAACGGCAAAGTACCGCAAAGAGCCATACTAAAGGAAACTAAACATGTCTATATTGTATCCTTTTAATAAAACAGCAGCTACTCTACTTCTTCAGCATACAACTGCCCGTACATGAAAACAAACTTGAGACATACACACGGCATAGTTTAAAAAGGGAATGAAGTGGTCTATGTTAATAGAATGTTTGAGTAGATTCATTCAAACTGAAGAAGCTCATCATCAAATCAAATAAAAGAGCCTTACAACAAAAATTGCAACAATAGCAATAGTGACGAAAATACCTGTACGACAACTTACATGGTCTTTTCCAATAAAATCCTCCATCATACACTATTCGTTTTGGCTCGAGGCACACTGGCACACATGCCTGCAGGTAGTCAGAGATGCAGTGAGTTGCAAAATAAAGTGTTCAAATGACAGTAAATACGAAAGCTGTTAGACTTGGTTTAAATTCATAAGACCTTAGTCGATACAACAACTAATATATAACAATTAAAAATTAAAGGGCGTTCTATAGCGAGCAACGAAAAATTTCGAAATAATAATACAATATACAGTAAGTTATATACATATATATGTACATACTTAAAGTTTTCAAAGCAAGCCTATTTTTATACAGACAACAGCAGTTAATACTGAAATATAAAAAATCAAAATTAATGGGTATTCTATCACTTAAAGTAATTCTGCCAAATTGCTGTAACAGAAAACCGTGAGAGGTAAACTCTTAACATTTTTTAGACTAAAAAGTCCATAAATCGAAAAAATCTCGTAACGAAAAATCGCCAAATTAAAAAAGCACTTAAATGAAAAATATCACCAAAACTTAAATAAATCGCTCAAATGCAAAAAACACCAAAATTAAAAATGTATCAAAAAAATCCAAAATCGAAAAAATAAAAAAAGTAAAAAGTGCCAAAGCTAAAAAATTGTCAAAGACCGAAGAGTTTAATGAGTACTATTTTTTTTAAATATCAAGCATCTGAGAAAAAACTCTATCATATATGTAAGTACATAAAATCTTTTAATATCAATGTGTATAGCAGCTGTAAGCTGGTTTTCGCACAGACTGTAAATAGAGAAATTCGTTTTAATTTTATCGCTGTTTTTTTTTTGAGGAAAACATTACATTTCCACTTTGACAGTCATTTCTTTTATATTCTTGCCTTTCTTTAGTGCGTCACATGAATGACAACCATTCGGCTATTGTAGCTGTCATTTTGAATTTTAAGGTGGGTACGATGTGCCAACAATTTATTTTACTCAAACTCAACACAGTGGTTATAGCTCCAAAAAGAAAAATACAAAAAAAATTATAAAAAATGTATTTGTTGTGCGCTTAGCACATCCAGATGCATATCGATACTGCTAAAGGCTGTTCCAGACTATTAAACAAATATTAATACTTTTGACGCAAATGCATCACTGGTCTTATATTTGTTTCAAAAATTTCAAAAAACCAATAACATCTCAACATGTCAGAGCTGCATTTTCCACAAAAGTATTAATACTTGTGTTACAGTCTGAAGCAACCTTAAGCGACACATCATTAACTTTAAATAATAATTCTAAAAAGTTTACGAAACCTCAACGATCATAGAACAAATCTCAATAGATTATTAAGGATCGAAAATTTAAAATCAAAACGCCACCATCTATCTAGTTTTGAACAGAGATGAAGCAGAGCAACATCCCTAACATTTTAAGATTATAATGTACTATACGAGTATGTTTATCTATCCAAGTGGTTTCTATAAAACTTTGCAAACATCTTAGGCCTTTAAGATAGTTTAAATTTACAAAACTAGGCCCTTTTGAATTAAGTATACTATTTTTTTTAGAAAGAAAGACAAGTAACACTCAGGAAATGAATGCCTACTACTACTTATAGGTGTTACCTTCTTTAGGAAAGGGATAGTGATAAAGAAGACAGGTGGTGAAGGAAGAGATAGAGGAAAGCTTCTTTTGTTATACAACTCTACGTTTTGCACGTTATAATGCAGAGTTGCAGCACCTCTGGTTTCAATAAGGCACATAACCTTTTTGTAGCCATTTTTATTCGTTATTTTACTTCGGCTATGATTCTGCTACACAAAACCGACGAAGGAGGGCGCTCTGATATTACATTAGGATAAGCATCTGCTAAAGCCGATATATAGTTCAGTGACCAGTGACTATGCCTTCATCACTTGAACTTTTCTACATCAACTGATAGAAAGCGATACTAATGCACATCAGAATACTATTTCTTGTAACTCTATTCAGAGCTTGCCCCATTATAAGTCTATGATAGAAATTTTGCCCAAGACTTAAGTTCAATTAGACCATCACTCGTTTAGTCACCATTCAGTAAGTCCCACTGTGCAGTCTCACTGTTGTTGTTTTTTTCTCCTTTAGTTTTTATTTTTACATGAGTAACTTTAAGGATACATGTACGCTGTCCTTAGATACGTAAGTGCTGTAGTAACTATTTTTAGTAGTTCCGATAGCAGAAAATAGTTTTCGTGTGTCTTTTTTTTGTGATTTAGTTAACAGGAAATTTGAAGTTTGTTAATACAAATGTCCGTCGCAAGCTTTATTTATGGCTCACACGCAAACATGCACATAGACACAAACACACAAACTTACTTAAAGCTTAAATACCAGCTACGAATAAAAATGTTTGCTTTGGCTTTAAAAAAAAACTGAGTAACACAGTTTGGTAACAGAATTTATTTTTTCTTTTTCAACGATACATTTCTGTGCTCCCTAGAGTTATACTTTTGGGAATCGCTTGCTTGTTTTAAGTGCATTGATGGTGATTGTAGTTTTGTTGACTTTGGTTTGTACAGTTTTTGTTTCGTCATGATTTTTTACTTGATAACATAAGACCAGTTGTATTGTAGCTGGCTCAGATTCTTGATACTCTTTTGTCTTTGATTTTGTGATTTTTTATCACACATTTTTGACAGAATGTTTGAATTTGATAGCATTTACGAGTATTTTTGTTTGTTTGTTTTGTTTAAAAAAGAGCGTTAAATTGTATTTTTTTTTTTTGCATATGAAGTAAATGTTTTTGCTTTTATTACATTTTTGTTTAAGCGGATGTGTTGGGCGTACATGCATTTCCGCTTTAATTGAAATTACCACAAAAATTGCAAAATCTGTTGAGAACTGCACGGAGAACTCACAGAATATTGAATGAGCTCCCTGTTACGTTAGGAACTCACATGTCAGGGGGAGAGAGAGAGGCAAGGAAAGCTGTATAGAGCATCATATTGTATTTTGAACTTTGCTGTCAGTAGGAAAAAAGTGAAAAGTTGGTTGTTATAATGAAACATTTGCTTGTGGTTAAAAGTATGAGAAAAAAAAATTTTTGCATGTGTAAGTACAAATACAAGTGCGATTATTTACATGAAAGCTGGTTTTGTTTCTTGCTTCAACCCCAGTGCAAGTGCCTATGTGCTTATGTAAATAGTGTGCCATTACTCACTCACACACACTCGCCTACACACACACAAACACACACAGATGCAAGCAAATAAATTTAAGTGTACAAATAAAAAGTAAAATTTATATAAACGCATAGAAGTGTTTGTGTCAAGTGCAGCGAGAAGAGCGGAAAATATTGCCAACACTTTGTTGTATTAAAAAGTGGTTTACTAAAACAACAACAACATGCAACTATACTGAAACCAAAGTGCACTTTGTGCTAACCGGAAATGTTTGCATAAAGTGAACACTGTCCACCAATGTGATCCATATTAACCCGCTCAAAGCCAAAATCAATAAAAGCATTCTGATGAGTTTTGCAATTTTGCATGACATGAAGGTAACAGCATTTCAATATTTGCTATGACTTTTGGGCCACACTAAATTGTGTGAAGAAGAAAAAACTTATTTAACAATAATGAAAATTATTCAGTAGGTTTCTTTTTATACTTTAAAGGAATAAACTTTGGTATGTTTCGATGTCTTCGCTTTATTTTATTCCAACTAAACTTTCCCTCTGTCAAAGGTTTAACAGTGATTACATATTTGCTCTTGTGGTTTTACATTTATTCGGTGTTATAATTACAATTACTGTGCAATTGAAGGGCGTGAATTCACTACATTTACATGCCATGTAAACAAACTCAATTGGTTGGAAAAAGTTCTCACAAATCAAGTGAAAACATACATTCCCTGCCAAATAATCAAAACGCTAAATAAATAAGAAAGCATAAAATAATTGTAATCGTCTTACAGTTTTCCGTGGAATACTTAACAGTCATGAAAAAGCAGCAGCTTAAGAAAAACAAACATTTGACTGACATGTCTGACATTCGTGCAAAATTCTTAAAACATTTTCGGTATTTAATGTGCCACAATTTTTTTAATGTACATTTTAAGCATTTTGTTATTCCATTGTTATGTTAATTTTGTTTCTGGAATTTTCGTGAATCACACCGCAGAAAAAAAATTATAAAAATGTATTTGTTCACACCATCCAAAAACACGCAACATATTTGTTTTTTTCTTTTGTTTTCAAGGTTTTTAACCCTTTCTGAGGGTGTCCTGTTAGTAAAATAAATAAATGTGTACCAGATAGTACAAATAAAGATTTGGTTTTAAGAAAATAATATTATTTCTCAAGTTGAATCCATACAAAGTGGTCTCTTAACTTCTCAGGTGACAATTTTCGCCGCGTTGATGCCAACACAATTTTTCTTCTGTACATTATTTTCCCATCAGAAGTATACATTGTTGAAAGAAAATTACGTATGCCTTACACAGGAAAAAATTATTTGTAAATACAATAATTTTTTTTGCTATATCAATTAAATAATTAATTGATTTTGAACCTACAACGATTTTTGTAAATACAATTAACGAAATTGTAAGTTAATGGAAAATTTGAAAAATGTTTTCAATTAATTATATCTACAAACAGTTTGTTAAAATTTATTAATTTTTTCAACATTTATTTTTGTTATATTTCACAGTTTTTTTTAAATTAAAGCTATTGTTATATTAACAATGTGAATTGTTGAATTTCCGCACAAATTTTGATTATCACAATACACTAATAATTTCATTTTTATACACAATCACAATCCTCGAAACGATTTTCTGCGAAAAACACAAATGTCTTTTGGTAGAGTTGAACCGGCAGCCTTAGCGATAATAAACTAACTTGCTTACTTCTCAGCTAAAGAGCAACACTTTATTAGATACACAAATAATGAATACACCCAAAACATAATTTCTTTTTTTTTATACAGGTGCTCATTCCGCTATCTTATAATTTAACAAATAATTATGTTGAGTAATTTAATTGACTACAAAAATTTAAATTTGTGATATTAACATTGATGTTTGTTAATTTTTAAATGAAATGTTAACAATTTGTTTTGCTGATTGCATTTCGATGATCTTTTTTTTATGTACATGAGTTTGTTTTAATTATTAATTCTCGTTTATAATTTTAAAATGACTTTTTTGTTTATATTTTTTTGCTCTACTGTGATATTAAAATTTCATTGAATTTTCCTTTGTTAATGATATTTTATTTTTACAACGTGTTAATATTTTAATCGTTAAAATAAAAAATACGGAATATGGTTAAACTTGCAGCTCATTCCTAGAACTTCGCTAAATAAATTAAAAACTACCGAAGTATTCATGCTACGCCATTTTATCTACGAGTATATCGCTCTCTTCTCTATCGCTGCTATTAGCACATGAGAAATGTTCCGTGCAAAAAATTTCATAATGTAAGCACAGTAAAAAATATATTACAGATACTACTAATGTAATTACAATTTTTCAAATTCTAGTTTTTTGCACAGAAAATACTTCCTACTGGGTTTTTGTACCCTAAGCCTGCAGGACATCATTGTTTGCTCTTTCAAAGAAAAGGAAATTAATTATGTGCTATTTTGAGATTTAAGTTTATAAAAACAGAGTAAGTCCCTGTTCAGACTTGAAATTTTTTTTGCAGCAATTCTTGCGTTTATCGGTGAGAGGGGTGAGAAGATTTAGGAGGGGGACAAAGTTTCATGTGTTCGGCAATTCTCTTTTGATTTGAAATTCTTAATTGTTTATATCAAGTTGTCAGTTGTATTTGACGTTTTTGAATATTTTATTTGTTCAGTTGTGTGAAAAATAAAAAATAAGTACAATTGTTAATTTTGTAGGAAAATTTGTGGTGTAATGGAAATTTTTTAATGCACAATTGCAATAATAGTTTTTCATAATGTGGACACTTATGCAATTTCAAAGCAAAATTTTAAAAAATTGCTGTAATAAAAATTCCAAGTCTGGGTGAGGACTAAGCAAGAACTCAAGCTCATACAATGAAAAGAAAACCTTTACTTGATCAATGAATTTTATCATCGATAAAGACCTAACGTAAGAATTCATTGCATTAATGAAGAATTATTAACGATACTATTTCATTAGCTGAATTAATGCTTTTTTTCTTAGGCAATTCTGCCAAATATATTTCTTATCAAAAGAAAGAGAAAAAAAATGTTTTAAAATTTTTCACAAAAAAAGCGGTAGTTGTTATTTACTAATAAGTGTATTATACCTTATTACACAATATTTAATTGAAGGGTATTTACTTTTTAGCTTCAATCACATATTTTGCTCCTATTTTCTTTTGTTTTCACTTTTAGCGTAATGCACTCATCAAAATTGTGAACTTTATCATCGTCATCATTGGATATGATGAAAGCATAGGTAGTTAAAATAAAAAAGCTTTTACCTACAAAAACACAACAAAATTCTATGTGTGACAGTGCATGCACGCTCACGCTTATGAGCAGGTTTTTATGTGCTTTCAGCACATTCTCAACTTATATTTTGTCATAATATAAAAGAATGTATTGAACAAAATTTAATTGAATATTTTTTTACACTGGAAACTGAAATACTATGACTTAGGGATATTATTATTTTTTTATTTATATTTTTAAGTACAAGGTCTCTTTTTTATGTAAATAACAAACAGCAGCAATAATTATATTTTTATGTTATTCAACATTTTGCTATTCCTTTGTGTAGCATACCTTTAAGAAATTATTTTCTTGTTTGAAATGTTAGTATTTTTTAACAATTTGTAAAATATTTGTAGCATAAAATTTTTTTTAAATAAAATCCAAAATAATAAAGTTGCTGTTGTTGGTTTCTATTTACAAAAACGACTTTAATAAAAAAATAAATATTAAAAGGTAAAAAAACGTAGAACAAATAATAATATTTTTTTTCAATAATAAATTGAAAAGTTTAATAGTTTTTAAAAATTGTATCACATACATAGAAAAAATTATTAATTTATTCTGTGGCAATAAGGAAAAAGTGCTTAAGTCATATTTTACTCTTTTGTAGTAGAGCAGTTTTAAGCGTTCAAGTAGATTTTCATAAATTTATTTTTTGTTGCATTTAAGTTGGGAACCTTTATTTTTCTAAGCAAACATCGTTCTACACACTATAACTAATATATTTAAGTTAAAATAAAGCAAAGTATAACCTCAATTAAGCTTATTATTCCAAATGATATTAGAAGTATAAAAAAGATAAGTCGCACGTCATGGTGCTTAACTTCCTGAAAAATCACACAAATTATTTGAGATTTCGACCAGGGGTACTTTCGATTATGCAGATTACGGTGATGCCATTAACTCAAAATCAGCTTATCTCAACTTAATCACATTTAAATTTTGTCCACAGTAATAATCAAATTTACGACAAGATGCAAGATTTTCTTAAGTTTTCAAATTAAAAAAATAAATTGTTGATTTCATTATTTTAAGCCACTGGCTTCACTGAGTTAATTTCTGTTTTTGCCTCTTTTAAAATATTTTAAGAATTCTGCAGAAAATTTCGCCTTTTTACACACTTTTGCAAACTTGCCTGTACATTCAGCCCCTACAAAAAAAAAACTCACGGTGGATTTTTAGCAAGAGTCTATTCTGGTTTAATGTGTAAGTAAGCAAGTATGTATGGGTGAGTGCGTAGGTGTGCGTATGTGTAAAAATATTCACAATTGAAATGCCAATCAATTTTTCACGATTACCTCCAGCAAAAGTGTTTGAATGTAAATTTAACGCCAAGTTCCTTGCAATTTTAATTTTTTCGCTGCAGTTTCTCCCACCAATTTATGTTTCATTTCTTTTTTCCATCATTGTTTTATTTCTGCTTCATGTGAAAAATTGTATTGACTGGCAGAAAGAACTTTGCACTGAGTGCATGTGAAAGTTTTGTAAATTTTATTTCTTTTCACTCTGCCATTTGCAGAGCTGCTGGGCTTGGCTTGGTTTGGCTTCTACGACTGCCACGTTGTTGCTGGCAAATATTGACATGACAGACATATTTTATTTATCAACATTCGAATTTTACTTAACTCGCACCCCCTTTCCCATCTCTTTAACATTTTTTTCTAGTATTTTACAGATACTTTTCGGCTTTTGACTGCAGATGTGGCAGATGTATCTCGTATGTATTACTTACCCGTAGTTTGAGCAAGAGTTCAAATTTTGTGCTAATATTGTGTTTGTTGCTCTTTATTTTTTTTACTTTTATCAATTTCAATTATGAAGTGCAGAAAATAAATTTATTTTTAGCACTTTTTTGTCGTATAAACAAATATATTATGGTGAAAAAAAATAAATGAAATATAAATTGCTTGCTCACATATTTGCATTAAAGTATATTTTATATATTTTTATATTATACAAATATTTAAGGCTATTGATAGAAGTATAAGACAATATTGTGAGGAGAGTGATAGTATTCATGTGCAAGTGTGTGGAGAAATTTTTTAAAACTTTTTTTTATTAAATTTTCTTAAATAAAGCGTAATTTTCAAGGTTCACCATTTTGAGTTGATAGAATTCCTTTATTTAACAAACAACTTAAAAGTTCATAGTTAATTTTAAATTAATTTCAATTGCTTTTTCAATTTGGATATACTTATACAAATGCAACGCTCTCAGGTTTTTGTCTTAAATGAACAAGTGAACAAGTTCGACTCAAGTCTAGAACGGTTTGAAAACCGTTGGAGACTCAATATTTCCTCGTTGGCTGAAGTACTTAGCACGTTGACTATAAAGGTGAAGGTAGTGGGTTTAATCCCTGTATCCAACAGCCATTAAATAACAATACCACAAATTTTTCTGATGTACATTATTGTCCCTTTGTGTCTAATTGTTGTAGGAAAGTTCAAGCTCCACTGTCACTGAACTATACCGACTTCAGCAGACACTAGTCATAATGTAACATCAGAGTGCCTTTCTTCATTGTTTTAATTTAATACGACTAATTTAACACCAGAGGCGCTGCAACACTGCATTATTAGAAACGTGCAAAAAGCCAAGTTGTAAAAGAATGAAGCTTTTCTCTGAAGGTAACACCTTGTAATACATAGTAGTAGACATTACCTGAGTGTTAATTTTCTTTGAAAAAAAATAATAACTTTGTGTTTGCTCTTTAAAAACTAATTCTATCAAAAAACTCTATTTACATATATAATAAACTTAAATACTTGCCGTATCAAATATATTTTTTTAAAGCAAATATTTTTCTTACGCCACAAATCAATTAACTTTTATACAAAATCTTGATTGACAATTCAGAAGAAAAAAATGTATTTCAATTGATTTTTATGTTGATAAGCTTTATTTTTTGCTTGCTGTTATTGGATGAATATTTTTATTTTTATTTTACAAGAGCACAAAAAGTTATTTTTTTTCAGCATCAAGCAGTTTATAAAAGCATCAAAAAAGTTAAGCAACAGGTAGTGTTATACTTGCAGCATCTTAAACATAAGTTGGATTAGGTTCAAGTACGTTAAAGAACATCTTCAACTTTGTATTTGGCATCCTCATGTGTGTGTATCCGACATCATATACTGTCGTCTATCATTTTTGTATTAGTTGCCTTCATGTGTACATTCAGCTGGTGTTTTTTATTTTTCGCTTAAGATCATTTACTTGTGCAAATAAATTTATAACTAAAACGTGCAAGAGAGTTTGATGTAATATTTTAATATTTTTTATATGTCCTTATATATTCTTTACAAGGTAATCAATATATTCATTTTATGCAAATTATCACTTAAAATTTAATAAGAAAACACATTTTCGATTTATATATTTATTAAATGTTGAACATGCACACACACACACACACACGGACGTGTAAGTAACGTTCCAGAATATAAAAATGTATGTGTTAATGTTTATGCGTACGAATACACACAAATGTGCAAAATAAATTGACATCCAAGTAAATGTGTCATTTATTATTTGATAATAATCGAAAATACGTGTTTGTTTTTG
This sequence comes from Tachina fera, assembly GCA_905220375.1. Classification (NCBI taxonomy): domain Eukaryota; kingdom Metazoa; phylum Arthropoda; class Insecta; order Diptera; family Tachinidae; genus Tachina; species Tachina fera. Next base: position 189,001,877 of record LR999963.1, read on the forward strand.
CAAAATATTAATTTGTACAGAAACCAAAGTCTCAACATAAATACATTTGTAGTCATATTTATAAAAAGTTTCTATAGGGTGTTTTGTAGTGCCAGAAAAACTGATGTTGCAATAACAGGCAGGAACATAATTTATGGATGCTGGCAATCTGATTTAATTAATAATATTTATACAACATTAATTTTTTGATTATAGCATGACATTATCCAGACGTGCAATTTCCCTGCTATTTTCATATTCTTCTTATCTGGTGCACAGTGGAATAATTCGCTAAAATATTTTTTTTAGAATTTGGTTATTAAACAGATTAGTTTTGAATGAAATTGGCATTAATAAACATAATATACTAAAGTCAATGCAGTTTCCAATTTATTTCATTAGTATTCAAATCGGTAAAATAAGTCCAAATTTTTGTCTTGATATATATACTGGGAAAAATTAAAAGAGACAGAATCAGAAACGTTACTATAAGAGGTAACCTGCAATATGATTAGCAATAAAAAAAATTTAAAATGCGATAGTGTGAACAAGTTCGAATGACAAAATATCAGTTCAACAGATAGTTAAAAAACTCAAATGGTTTCCGTCCAAGAATCCTTTAGAATAGTAGTAGGAAGATCAACTTCTTAATGTTGCTTTGGTAGAAACGATAAACAATAAAAAATGATACTTTTAAAACACCTAAACGCTTATTTTTCTGAATCGTTTAAGGGAAATAGATTGTTCTGGAACAATACCATTCTAAACAACAGTTCTCGTTCAATTTTTTATTTGAAATATTTGCATCAATAACAATATGCACAGTGCTAATACTACAAAAGGCATAAGAAATAAATCTATTTAACTTGAAACTTATTGATTACATTATTAAATATTCAGATATAAAAAATTATTTCAATTAAAGATTTAGTTTTAAAGTCAATAGTTATTGTCAAACCAAATATATATTCGATGGTATTAGGCATGTACGTATGTTTGCTTTAAAAATATTTTAATAGACAAAAGCACAATATTAATCTGTCTTAATAGAAAACAAAAATGGCTAATAGGACGGACCAGCACTTAGCACACTTAACAAATCCTACACATTTAAATCAGTTTGCAAATAAATTCACTTGAAATACAAACAATTTGCATTGATATAATTTATTCATGCCATAAAACGTATAAGAGAGCTTAAAAGAATAAAAAAAGCGAAAACAATAGTTAAATTTGTTTACTTGTCATAACTTTAGCACTCACTACTCAAATATTTATCATTTTTGTATGTGTTAATATGTGTGTATGTGTATACATATCCCAGCCAACAATTTAGTGGGACTAATTCTTAATATTGTAATACTAATAAATCAAAATGAAAAATCATGTTAAATCAATGTAAATTTAATACTGAAATAATACAAAAAACCATGTTTAATTAAAGTTATTTTAAATTGAAATAAAATACATTTATTTAAATGTAGTCAGTGTATATTATTAATTATCTAACTTGTCCTATTGTATGTATTGGTGCGGGCATTAGTAAAATTATTGAGTGTTGGTTATTACGGCCAACGTTTTAACTTGGAGTTAATCACGTGGTAGTACATGCACTTACCGCTGCAGCCAAAATAACCTTAAATAATCTTTAGATATGCAATAAATATTTATTTGTCATCATGAATAATAGTTAAATTCAACATTATTTAATTTTTATTTAACATAAAATTTATATGAAATTAAAGTTATAGTTAAAAAAACACAGACTGCAAATTTAATTTGAATTTGACTCTAAGACAAGTGCATTAGTTATGCGAAGTATACTGTTGCTATTCCCAAAGCAAAAGGCACCAACACACTTAAACAACATATTGGCGGTATTTGGTATTTGTTGCATATGGTGTTGCCTAAATTTAAATGCAAACATCGTAGCGTTTCTTCAAAAGTCCAACAACAAAATATACACACAATTATAAACACTGAATACTGTAATTATATCTTGAAAATTTAATATGTTTTGCAATCAAAATTTTTGCATGTTGATTTTACATTGGTAATTTTTTCTGTGCATGCTTTTATGGCTTTAATTCATTGTAGGCGGCATGTTAAAATAGATTTCTTAACATTAACAAAAGTAATAATATCAATAGTATTATAAAGATATGTAGCGCATGTAAAAAAATCTGTTAACTGGGTTGACATTTATGTGTGTGTGTGTGTGTAGTTGTGTGTTTGTGCTAGTATGTGTTTTTGTTCATAACTACTATTGTGTGCTTATAATGTTTTCTCATCATAATCATCATTATCATTCTTTGTACGTGTGCTTGTAAATAATAACAACAAATTGTTATTATCCTTATGTGTTGTAGTTCGCAATAGTAGTAGTGCATGTGTTTGTGTGTGTGTGTTGAAATACATGTAATATTATACAATATAAATACAGACATTTACTTATTATTACTTTTACTTCTAGGAAGATAATTTGATAAGTTTAGGAACAATAATATATTATTGGTTAATGTTTAAAATCAATGTTAATCTTACTTAACGGTAAAAAAATTTTGTCTGCAGGAAGAGACTAAAAATATAGAGGTATTGATTATTGGGCTTATATTTTCCATGCTAAAATCTTTTATGAATGAGTGCAGCAGGCACCCTTTATAGAGTAAATAAATCCTTAATGAAGGATCTTATCTTTTCGTAACCGGGGAACTACTCTGTAACTCGAAATGAAAGAAAATGCTTTTGAATTCTAATTTTAATAATACACAAATTATAAAGCATTTTCTTTTGTTTCGAAATACATAGTATAAAATCGGGGGAGTTCAAAGCTTTAGATTGTTACTTTGGATTATTCATTGTACAACTTGATTTAATTTTAAGCATTCTTTATTAAGAGTTTTTCTGCCTTTCTTTTCTTTATATGAAAACCAATTTGTTGCCACTTAGATCGTTGAAGAAATAAAACTATTTCCAAAGTCACCTTAAAATATTTTTTCTAATCTTAAACGTTTTTATTTGAAGGCCTTTTTGTTGGTGTATGTAATTTTTATTAACATTCTAAGAATTTTTCTATAAACATATTTAGTTTTCCATCTTTGCAAGAATTTTATTGTTGAAGCCTATTGATGAGTGTTTTTAAAAAGAGATGAGATGCTAAAAGATCTGCTTAAAATATTTTTTATGCTAAAACATTAAGGACTTAAGTCAAGTAAGTATACTTTAATATTCTTTAATAAACATTTCATTTTATTATATTTGCCTGGTTTATATTTTTATGTTTTAAATTCGCTGAATAATAAGAAATACTTCTAAATTACTGAATTTTGAGAATGTGAATTAAATTTTGTTTAATATGTTATGTGGTAAGAAAACTTTTGAAACAGCCTCCTTACATACAATTATTCAGAACTTTTGTATACATACAAGCTTAAGTTGCTTTGTTTGAGTGTCATCTCAATTAAATATAAAACATATAATAACTAAAATTCACAGTGGGATGAATGTTAAATAAGATATTGTCAAGTTTATTTTTGAGTTTAAGTTTGGCATACGTTTACACAAGACGCTTAAGATTAATTTTCAAGATTATTCTATTTTCTTAGATTATATTTGATGAGTATTTATGATGTAACAACATCGGGTATCTAAAGTAAAATAAATTTTGGAAAGGCAATTATTATAATTTCTAAGATATTTGATATATTTGAAAATACCTACATATATACATACATATTTTGACAGTCCTTAATTTTTTTTTTGCTTACAAAATGAAATCAACTAAAAATCAGAATGAAAGAGAATAATCCAAGAAACGTCAAACATTAGGACAAAAAAAATATAATCACTTATTTTTCAATCCGTTCCATTGTGCATGCTGTTCTGACACTTACAAACCTATTTCTAAATGATGTCATTGAAACATCAATTCAGATCTTTGTACAGCGACATAGGCAAATCCTCACACACATACACACAAGCAGACATACGCACAAATACTCGGATTCATGGAAATATTTTATATAATTTGATTAGGACATAAAAACATACTTATGTACATATGTACATATATGCATATAAATTTATGGCCTGTTCAACAATAACGAACGAAAGTTACGTTTGCTCTGTAATTTACTTGGCAAATAAGAATAAGTTTTCTTATTTTATGGTTGTTTTCATAGAAATTTTAAAATGAACATATATATATATATATATATATATATATATATATTTATGTATATATGTATATACCTTGATATAAAAAGCCCTAATTCATTATTTTGTTGTGATCGACATTTATTAATTTTTCTATACATTAGATGTTCTTCTATCGAAGTATACAAAAAACTCGATTTATAAAAATATTAAGTTGAGGCTTTTCTATATTAAGCCTTTTATAGATTTTTGCCATCTTGGAACAATCCATTAGTGAGGCAGAACACAAAATGTAAATTATTTTTACTACCAGTATAAAAATAATATCATATTTAAGTTGTAGTTTCCGGAAAAAAATAAAATTATAATACACATATCATGAATACTTCCTTAAACACTTGACTAATTTGCGTGGTGTGTATGGCTTAAAATAAGGGCATTGAAGGAAAAATAAATGTAAGAAAGCGTATACTTATTTTGTTTTGGAAAGTATTTTTTTTTTAAATTTAGCATTGTCTTCTTTAACATAAAGAACCAAAATGATAAATGCAAACATTCACACACTCTGACAAAAATATTCTCACACACTCTAAAAAAAGTGAAGAAAGTTTATCATCCGACAAGAATTATTCGAGTGTTCAAATGAATTAATGTTGGAAAAATGATTGACTGATGAAATGAATGAATGACTGGAAACTACACTGGTGTATTTGTAACTGTCACTCATAAGTTTTGAAGTATACATATTTTAAACTTGTTTTTCTTTGCTGTTTTTTTTTTCTTTAAGTAAGTTTCCAGGCATATTTTTATAGTAAATAGAATAATCTGTGACTATGTTTTATACATAAATATTTATATATTTTATCTTTTTATTTTTAAATCTGTGAATGAATGTCCATGATTCAGAATTTTAATGTAAACAACAATAAGCAAAAAAATGTTTTTTTCTTCTAAACTTTAGTTAGAAAATGATGAGTGAGGATACGATAAAATAATAATTTTTTTCGCACAATCGTTTTAAATTTCAAAAGTATGTTATGAATTGTAAATTAATTTCTTTCTTCCATATTTTTTCAGCTTTGTTATGTTTTAAGAAGAAAAATTTACAACATGCTTATTTTTACATTTTATTACATCGGAATAAATTTAACTGTAACCCAATAAGCCAAGCAATGTTATAAGGATATTGAAAACATATCATCTAGATGATAAAAAAATTAAAAATTTTGGGGATTTTAAAATCAAAATTTTTTAAATTACGTACCAATGGTACGAGTTAGTCTTTAAGGAGCTTAGAAAACCTGACTGACATCTTCCCAAAAATACTACAAAAATATAATTTTTTATTTTAATTAATCTAATGATTAAAACCATTAAAATTTCAAATAAAAAAATTTAAAAAGATAAAAATTGGTTTTAGCTAGTTAATTTTTTTTTTATTTTGCTTATTCTCAATACAAATGTATTTCGGATCCTTTCCGATACAGCAGTCTAAAACCGACGTGTCTAGTTTATCTGGGAGCTTCGAAGTAAAGACTTCACGGACGGATATATGGACATCGATTATTCGTTTTCCGTAGCATCACAATATAATTTATAATTTAAAATATTATAAAAGTTTAAAAAGATTATATCATTGGTTTATTGGGACTATACTATTAAAATTCTATTCCTTAAAAAATATTTATATCATATAAAAGCATAACTATAGTTTGTTGTGCTTTACAATTCAGGAAAACATCATCTCTTTTTTTAAACAGATTGTTCACTTTTTATATGTCTTTTGTGGTATCATCAGTTTAGTTTCTGTTACACTCGTGTGCGTACGTGTATCCTTAAGAAAGCAGAGTGTTTGTTATCCTTGTTCTTGTGTAAAGAATTCTAACTTATTTCTTTTCTTTTCTTTGTGTCTCTACTCAAATCTTGTAATATAATATTTTGTTCTTATGGTTTTTCCCTTAGAATTTTATAACAAAATGCTGTTGTTTGTGTTTTTTGTATTTTGCAACAATTGAAAATCGCTTTAAAGGATAATAACAATAAATTTCTTATTGCAATATGTATCTTTCTCTTATTTTATACAACTTGTAACTCACTGCTGTTACTGGAATATATTATTTTTTTCTTCTGTTACTATCTTTTCACATTGTTTTCTGATGTCTACGATTTGAAGAAAAATGTTTATTTTTTGCTTACTATTGTATTTTTCTGCAATATTTAGTTGTAGTAATGGCCCCTTTGGCTACGTCAATGGGACAAAACATGTTTTTCGTTTCCATACTGTTTTTATATGTTTTGGCTGTAGACACGAATTTCTTTTCTTTTTTTCTATATTAAATAAAAATGTTTTTCTATTTGTCATTATGTATCCACTGAGCTGTAAAAATAAAATATATTAATGTATACAATTAAATGCCAAGCAGTTGGACAACACCCATCAACAAGCTATTCCCCAGGTCTACATCTTATCGTTCATGTTTAAGGACCTTTAATTTTTAATGGCCTTAAACTGTTTTACTACTGACAAGATTAATTTATGCCAAGGGTTATTTTTTGTTGTTGTTGTTTTTTTCAAATGTTTAATAGTGAGCAACGCAAATGGTTTAAAAAGCTGATTTATATGTATTACTGCAGAAGAAAACATTTCCCCCCCCCTTAATGTTATGATTGGGCACCACTCGTGCAGAAAATTTTATGATTTTACTCAGATCAGCAGTCAGCAAAGTGCTTAGCAGCGTACCCTTACGAGTACTTAAAGAATGTGATTAGCATTGAAATGACATAATCAATTAAAAAAATATTTTATTTTAAAAATGTGACTTGTTTTTATGGTTAAGCAATTGTCTATATGCATTTCTTCCCCGCTTTTGGAACTCATCAGTAGACTTCAAACCAAAAAAATATTTTATAAAAAACACATTATCTAAGATAGCATATTTCTTTTTTAATTTCTACCAAGATATGGCTCTATATTTGGATCCATTTAATACTGATCCGAGTCTATAGCATATACTAACAAATCTCAAGCTGTAAGTTATTTTTATACTTTTATGACCAAGTTTCACTAGAATTTCAGCTTACTTCAAGCTAAGAAAGCTAACAATCGACTTGATGTTGCTAAAACTCTTGCATAGCTTTTAAATTCTAGAAATGTTGCATTCTAAATTCATACTCTTTTTTAATTTTATTATTGGTACATCTTTTTTTTTTAGAGAAACCAAAAACTCAAATGAATAATAATACTTCTCCACTGGATGATTTCCCCTGGTCTTCTTGGCAATTTGTCGTAATTTTCTTCTTTTAACAGAAAGCAAAGGAAATTTCATTTTAAAAATAAAGCGGAAGAGAGGGAAGACCATAATAAAAGTACAAATAATAAGAATTCATTTTATTTTCCGGACAATCGGTTTGAAAGCAACCACAGCTAATTTAGCTAAAAGATCCCTAACAACAATTTTCGGGTCTTTCTTTATAACACTATAAGCAACACGTACATACATACTCATGGCACCAATTGCTCGAACAAACACACTCAGCAACACCCATGAGCTGAAAAGCACCACCGTTATTTTAAAACACACACATACTCTTGTTTTGTGTATAAATAAATAAATAGAAGTGATTTTATTTGTTTGCATGTGTGCGTGTGCTAAAGTGCACATCCGCATCCTCTTCTTGAACAACAGAGAAATTACTGTAAAATAAGTAAAATAGAATAACTACGTGCTAATGGCAAAATAAGAAAGAGAAAAGTATTTTAAATGACACTTTCAAGCCCTTCTCATGTTAAGTGTTGCCTTCTTATTTTCTTTTTCTATTTCCATTTTTGTTATTCTTTTTCTCCTTCGTGTTTTCAACGAACTGGAAGTTAAAAAGAGAAATGAATTTTTGTGTAAAAATTTCATAACCATTTCCGGCGAGGTCAACGGCATGCATGTGTATGCCAAAAGTTATGGGATGACCTACTCAACAGTGCAATTTCCCAACTCTAATGGTTTGTTGTTTGTTTTTTTTTTTAATTTTCATTTTTCATATATGAACTTCAGGCAGTAGACGTAAGATTCGGTTGTGCATACAATATAATAAAAATTCAACTCACGGCTGGTAAGAATGTTATTTTAATTTGAAATAAAGAGTTCGTTTATTGGACATGAAGATGTCCATAGTTAAGGTGCAGGAAGTCTCTTATTTATAAAGATTTTTTATAGACATTTCGTTATTGAACTAGAACAGTTCTCGCAGGCAATCAAAATGGTCGCCTGGCATTCAGAGCACAACAGATACTTCTCAACAAGGCAACATCTTAACGCATATTAAAAAATGTTTCAATAGGCCCCGTAACAACAGACACGACCAAAAAGATGCCTAATACAAAAATATTTACCCTTCAACACTTGTTTCTTTTGTTGTACCTGTAAGTCAACTAACCTTGCATACTGTTTTCTATTTATACTTTAAGCATAAGAAATATTCCTCAAAGGTGAAAGCTTTATTTGTATATACCCATGAGCTAGGCATGTGCAGAGATTGTGTCAGGACTTGCACTAAAAAATTAAAAAATGCCCTAATAGAACGAGCACCCTGCAGCAGTAGAAGTGTACGAGTATGTTCGGCTACATTATCGGGCAAATCCGAGTCATCGATCTTAACTTCACCAGAAATGGCAAGGATATATAAAGATTTGCCATTCTTTGTGTAATCTCGCCAAGGTTCATATGCGATCGCATAAATTAAATATATATTTTTGGTCGTCATAGATGGAGTAGTCGAATAAGCGATATCCATGTTTCCATTAGTTCAACTCCTCCTCAGTTCGACTGTCCGTCAGCTCGACTGTCCATCAGCTCGACTGCCTGTACGTGAATTCGATTTCCTAAAGTCCAAGAAGGGCTCTAGATTTTATTTTTGGATCGATATATGAGTAACAATCCTACAAATATTTTTACTGAAAACTAGGAAAATCAAAAATACGGTTCCAGGGCTGGAAAATGTTTACTTTTTTCTGGTATATACATATATACAAGTAATTAGCTTCAGTAAAACTTTACTTTATTTTATATTTTAAGAAGAAAAAAATTAGCAAGGAAAATATACAAAAATAGAAATAAATGGTCCAGGGTTGGAAAATTTAAATTTTTCTGCCAATAAAAGTAACAAGCTTAAACTAATTTGTATTTTTTTTTCATAATTTGACCTTTTTTATATTTTAAGAAGAAAAATATTGGATCCATGGTTGGAAAATTAGAATTTTGATGTATAAAAATATATATAAAATTATGTAAATAAAACTATATTTTAATGTTTTTTTAAACCATTTTATATTTTAGAAAGAAATTAAATTGGTTGTCAACAAAAAAAAAACTATTATATTAATTCTTCCATACCTGCGGTTGGATAGGTTTAACATGCACTAGTTTCTTGTTGTTGCAGTTTAAATATTATAATGACGAAGAAAGAGGTAGACATAAAAAGGTGTATACTACTTTCTCTCTCGAACGCGCAAAGTGTAAGCTTGAGCCTCGACAAGAGATACACGTAAGATGACGCACTATGAGCCGTTTTTGTAAATTGTGTTCATACACCATGAAGATATTTTTTTAAATACACGAAATATAATATTCAAATGAATGTATTTACTTACTTGAGCTTGGTTGCAGATGTTTTGAAAGAGAAAATTGTTTTAGTATCATTATGAATACTAATTTTCGATGTTCATATCAAAATAATAAAGGCTGGCAAAATATTTAACTTATGTGTCTTTTTACTTATTTAAGTTGCTTTAGATGTAATCGAATAAATTAATATTACTTAAGTTTTGGCACAGCTATATAGACCCCTTACTTGTTTAAACTTGTGTTCATTTGGGCATGCGTAATAATAAAATTAAGAAACTATGGTAGAAACAACAATTTTTAACACATGCTTAGTCTTGTTTTCATACGAGTATAAATATCACTGTAATTTAGGCAATTAACGACTAAGGGTCAGTTGTATTTTCTGGACTACCAAAAGCATTTATTTAGCTTTTGAAAGGCATGGTTGTTCTCCAAAATATTAAACAAGTGGTAAATTTTTGTTTCATAAACAAAATGTCCTTTTGGGATTTGTGCATTTAAAAGGGGAAAAAACTGTAAATCGTTTTTTAAAATGCAATAAAATAACAATAAGTAAAAATTAGCATTCAATGTAGTCTATTAAATGCATTTAATGTAAATATAAAAACAAACACCTCCCGTTGAAACACTGTGCTGGTGAGTATGATTATTACAAATTATTTACGTTTTAATGGCTGTCCACTGAAGCGTATAATTAATATTAAAAGTTGTGTGTGTGTGTGTTCAAGCATACAACTGTATTACACTAGTAACAGTAAAAAAATCTTAAGCCATTAATACATTCCCTTTTTAGCATTCGATTTCGATATTAAATTCGTTTTGGTCTTGAATTTTACTGTTTTTGTCATATCGAAAGAAATATTTGCAATAATCAATACGTTTACTTTGATTAGCTTCCATTTATTTAATTTCTTGCTTTTGTATGTTTTGTATTATGTATACGACAGTAATTTCCCTTCCATCACAGCACCATGAAGCTCAAAGTGAAACTGGCAACATAAAATAAATAAGATTTATTAATGAGTCCTCCCGTTTCTGCTCTCGTTGTATATGAAATTATAATCATTGTGCAATAAATAAAGCAATTTCTTAGTAATAATAAAAGAGTGTATAAAAAAAACGAACGATACTGTCATCCTCAACTATTCAATTTATTTAACATTTAATTTATAGCAAAGCTTCTCAGTCACTCAGTTACTCAGTCTGTGCGTCCGCCAGGCATGTTGATTTCCTTTAGATTTTTTACACTCAATCTTCTAAGTACGAGTACATGCCATTCATAACTTATTGAAATTCCTCGAAAGACTTGATGGTATTTTCTATATAAACTGTATGTATATATTTTTTACTTTATTTTTTTTTTTTGTTCAAACACACCGATACACAAATACATTAAATTGCACATGCCTCGTACTTTTATTATGTTGCCACTAATCTTCCTTGCTCCCAGTTATGACTTAAGGATACGTGTTAGTTTAAAAATGTATTGAAAGAAAATAAAATGAAATCCCCCTTTAAGTGAATTTTATGATGCTGAAGTGGAGCTGAACTGCTGCTACACAAAGTAACAATGGGCTTAAGGCAGGGTTTCTTGGGCTTTTAGGAAATTTATTACAGCTGAACCAGAGGCAAATCATAATTAATCGAAGGTTCGTTCAGCGACTAATTTATATAAAATGAGAAGTAAAAAAAAACTTTTCGCTAAATTGCCTGTCATGTATTTTTTATTAAGAAAAGATGTTAATGCTCAAGAGGAATATTAAATATTATACATATTTTAAAAAGAATTTATGATTTTAAGCAGAAATTATAAAATGGTTATATTAAATCAACTGTCGAATCTATTGTCTAGTTAATCTGCATTAAATGAAATCAATGCTAAAACTTGCCATCATAACTTCGAAAAAAAACTTGCACAACTGTCTTTTAAGGTCAGTTCAAGGTTTGTCAGAAAAATAAAACTATTTTTCAAGTATCCTACTACTTGCCATAGTTAACGTGCCTTAATAGAAGTTTTTTTATATTTATTTGTATATACGTTTAAAGCCCATAGTGCAAGAACTGCAATTGAAAAAAGGGAAATAGTGCACGAACAAACTGCTTTGTTAAACTGATTAATGTACACATAGATTCTGTGGCATTAAATACAATAGGGATAGTGAATATATTTAGTTTAGTGTGTCGCCTTGCTCTCCCTCTTGCTATCACAAGCCCCTTCAAATGCCATTTAGTTTCCTCACATTCTATTGCTTTCTTTTATTTTTATTTTTTTTTTTGCATCCTTTCAGTTGTGTTTTTCTATGAGAATAGAAAAATGTTATTGTTTCATTTTACGCATAAACGACAAATACGTGAGTGCAGTGAATGCGTGCATAAAAAAACAACTAAAAAAATAATAAAACAAATCCACAATCCACTAGATGAATAAAAGATGCTACACCACCGCTAACGATGCATAATTGCATTCCCAGCAAACGTAAAGCTCAAATAAATAAATAAATAAATAAGACGCTCAAATAAACTTGTCAACCACATAGAAAACATCCAGAGTCTATGGTGGGAATCGAACTCGGTACCTCTAGACTGAGAGGCTACCATCGCTACCACTCAGCCACAAGGGCACTTCTGATTGGGAACTAATGCAAAAACTAAAAAATTAAAAAAAAGAAATTGTTAATTAATGGTATAAGCATTTATTTAGAACAAAAATTTAAATAATCAGCGAAATGTTATATTTCCCTCTTGTTTTACGATATTTGATATTTTATAGCGTGCACTTCAAAAACATAAATTACTGCCTTCAAAAAAATACTGAAACATGAAATTTCGCACGCCTCCTTTAAGTTCACATAAGAACAATAAAAAAATTATAAAACTTACAATTTGCCTTATACATACACGCAAAGAAAAGATATGGTTGTAGAATTGTTGAGAAAACAATATTATGTACTCAGAAACAAATGTGTGGTCGCTAAAAACAAGTTATCGTTATTTTAAACATTAATTTTGTTACGGCAAGCAAAGTAATGTTGGAATTTAATAATTGCATTATTATATTCATAAAAAAGTGTGATATGGTTAGAGTTTAACAACATAGTTTTGTTAAAAATTTATGACTGGAAAATAATTTTTATTATTATTTAAAAATAATATAATGTAAATAACAATATAATGTTATCCAAAACCATACCATCTTAAGTTTAAAAAAAAAAATCTTTTTCAGAAACATCTTCTGTCTGCTCAGTGTTTCGTTTGTAAGCTATCGGTATTGCACGCGTCGTTTTAAATAAATAAATAAAGTACAAACAAACAAAATAAATAAAAATATATACATGCGTACATATATTTATCTCTTTATATAGAGGTGTCTGTATTTCAAGTATACACACATATATAACAATATATTTCTATACACACATTTTATTTCAGTAATATTAATTTATTTGTATTTCGGATTTAACGCACAGCTGTTTTAAACAAAAGATCTACCAATAAAAATATGATTGAATAACAAAATATTATTATTACATTAAATAATACTGTTGTATACGACAACAGTAACAATATTATTATAATAAAAGAACATGGTATGGTGAGTCTCAATTATATTTTAGTCACATCTAACAATAGTGTTGTCATATTTACAATAATAAGATTAGGTGTAACAAAGTTCATTGTTTTTGTTGATAATATTATTATTAACTCAGATAATAATATTATTAAAAGTTTGATTTTCTATTGACAATAATATGATTTAACTAAAACCATAAAATTCAGTCATAGTATGTTGCTGTTTGATTATGGTTACCTCAACCATATTTTTTCTTTGCGTGTACAGTCTTTCACTTTCTCAGCATGAAGTGTTAACGCTGTTCATTTTATATTATATTTTAGCCAAAATCAATATTTATATTAACACAAAATCTTATTGACAATGCAAATATGTAATATTTATTAAATTCATATTTCTAGACTCTTGCGTTAGTGCAGAATAAAATGTAACCATTAAACAGCTGATACAGATTTTTCTCACTCTCTCGCTCATTCCCCATCATTTAAGGATAGGGGGATTTTTCCCGGGAACAAATGCACTAGAAAAGAGAATATTTGTAATTAAGCTGATTATTTATTTTATTGAATATTCATCAAATCATTAAGATTCTCTAAATTCAATATAGTAAATGTGTTTGCTGGGCTCTCATACACTGACTGGCAAAGAGGAAGGATGTGTTTCTATATGAGTGTTTTATGCTGAAGAACTGAAAAGGAAGAAAAAAATTAACTGAACTAAAATTACGTAAACAGCCTCTGGTATGATTAAGCTCCACATGACAGATATAGAAATAAAGTCGGTGAATAAAATAAAAAAATAAAAATAATTTTAATATGAAGACAACAAAAACGCCAAAGGAAGTTAAAGTGGCTTCAAATAGGAAATCCTTCGAAAATGGTTCAGGGGGTTGGGTTAAAAAAAAATTCACAAAAGAATGGCTTGAATACGTAAATCATTTGCAAGTGCATGACTTTAATTTCAATATCACTTTTTTCCAGGTAAACTTTTGTTAATTGGTTTAACAAAAAAGTTTTATTATTTTTTCGCAAATGAGTGTGAGTTTATTTTAAACTCGTGTGTGTTGCAATATTTACTTTCATTAACTTATACAATGTCAAAATAAAACTAATTACAAAAATATGCACATTTCGCTTCTATGTTAATTGTCAAACAAATCGTTACAAGGAATAACTTAAGCGCTCGCTGCGACTAAAAAGCACCGCATGTTGAATATAATTTTATTTTTAATTGTAACAAGCATTAACTAAATGTGGCAGGTTTTATTCAAACTTTTTGATGGCTTAATTGAGTTTGTTCAAAAGAATTCCTTTAGCTACGACAATGTGTTTAGTTTTTACTCTTCCTATTCAATTTGTTTTAATAAACATAAGTCAAAAGCAATTAATTTGCAATTTTAAACCATAAACTTCACAATAAAAATCAAGCATCCTTCTTACCATATATTTTAGTGAAATAAATTTTAATATTCTCACATTTAATTCTTTGATTCTTAAAATTGTCTGTTTCTACTTAAATTATTTTAATTTTATTTTTTGCTGCCATTACTATTTTCTATTCCCTTATTTTGGTAAAAGTTCTATTGTTCTCATTTTACACGACTTCTTGATGAACTTAGAGCAGAGAAAACTGTGTAGGAATTTTTATTAGCCACATGATGTAAAATCCTGATGCGCTATAAAGACAACACAACATCTTTAAAACTGCCACTTGAGGAAAATCCCTTTTTCAGCGCGTAAAATTAATAAAAAAAAATAGGAAATAAAAAATAGTGGCTTTACTACATACAGACACAAACAAACACATGCATAGAAGTTAAAAAGAGTAGACACAAGGCAAGGAAGTGAAGAAGAAACTGTGTACGAGTACACACATACTCAAATAAACAATGTGAAAAGTATTGTTCGCCTTATACACCAAAAATTTCTGCAAATAAATATATTGTAAATCCTAAGGAGAGACTTTAACTTTTAATGTATGCAACAAGAAATGCTTGTGGGTGGAGAAGATACAGATAAAGAAAAAAATTTTACGCGTTTGCGTTAGTTTAAACGGGTTATTTTGGTTAACGTTACTGGTTGCTTTAGTGTTTATTTAGCGGGTTTAAAATAATCCAATTGAGTGCTTACACTTGTTTGTATATAAAGTTTGTGCGCCTCAAGTAGGACTTTCGCCAAGTCTAAGTTTCTTGCTTTGCGAACGGAAACAGTTTTTTTTATGAGTAAAGTTACTTTGCCATTTCGCTCAAGTTGGCAAGTCTTCAACGGAAGTCGGAAGTTAACTGCATTTTTTTAGCTTCCTTATTTTAGAAGTTCACTCTTGTTTTGTCTGTTGGAAAGTTTTTCCTAGTGGACTTTCTGGCTTGAGTAAATAATTTCATTTCGTACAAAATTAAATCATAGAAAAAGTTTTCTGCCTTTAAATCATTTTTAGCTAAGAAAGTTACTCAATTTTTAAGACTTAAATGAAATATCACATCTATCAACAATTTACTGTTGCCAAATGCTTAAACAAATAAGTAACGTGTGTACATTAACATATTTACAACAATGGCCATAAATCTGTAAAGCTTGATTGGCCTAAAACCTTCCTTAACTACAAAAAACATTTTTTTTTGTGAAATTTTTATTTCCTGTAGGAGTGTAACATGTGAATTTATTTATGTGGCTGCTGCTAAAGGCTCTATTTTTATGTGTTTTTCTTAACTGCCAATAGCTTAATTTTTAGTGTTTTTGAGGTTTTTTTCTTCTTTTCTAGACATAAAATATGTATGTATCAACCAGCTATTTTTTCCGTTCTGCCCTATAAAATCATAGAAAAAAAGTAACAATAGTCCGTTTGGCATAAAATAACATTTTATTGCTTCCTGCCACATTTATTGTGTTTTTCGAGGTTACAAGAGAAAGTGAAATTTGTGATAATGATAAAGTAGTTTTATGTGTGATTTTATACAAGGTAAAGTGTCAGCGTGAGATAAGATTTTGTATTTCTGTATTTAAGGATATCTTCACTTTTCTATTTATATCAGCTTAAGGTACGGCCACTTTGGTGAAACAATTGAAGAAAACTAAAATCATAAAATATTTTCTCACCTTAGTGTAAAAAAAAAAAATATTTAAGATTGGCAAAAATTTCTTTCACTTTTGAGCAAATAAATATTTTATCTAGCTAAAGAGCCACTCGACTATAATACAAGTATTAATACTTTTGACGAAAATGCATCCCTGGTCTTATATTTGTTTCAAATATTTCAGAAAACCAATAACAACACAACATGTCAGAGCTGCATTTTCCACAAAAGTGTTAATACTAGTATAATAGTCTGAACGGGGCTTCATTTGTTATACTAACCCACAGTGGGACAAATAGCTGTTGCATGTGGTTTTGTCAACTTTTGAAACGTAATTACACACATATATCTGTTTATGCGGGCTCCTCCTCCGATACAGATTTTTGAAAACTTAACTCTTAGGGAAACCAAAAGGGGTAAAAAAGGGTTGTTAAACTTAGATATAATGAAAACAACATAATTGCATAAAACAAAAAAAAAAAAAGAGCAAGCAAATTATTAAATTTAAGGAATGAAAACGCCTAAAAAATATACTTTTTGTATTTTTTGGCAACTCATTTATCTTGAAAGTAATTTTTGGAAAGTCAAATATACAAGAGATAAGATTTTTAGTGCAAAACTATTTTTTAATTTATATGTATATATGGTAAGAGCTTTTTATTGTGAGCTACTTCCTAATAACTACACCGAAATAATTTTGCCTCGTAAATCCAACGAAACAATTTCATTAAATTTTTTCACAAATCTAATGATTATTTCACAAATCTAATGAAAATTTCACGAATATTGTAAAAGAATTTCATTGGAATTGTTTCGTTGGTATTGGATTTATGACAACAATATTTTCTAATTATTAAGAAACCCCTTTATATTTAGGAAACATTTACAGTTGTTGCTTGAAGCAATTAAGTTAAAGATTAAATTCTTTAAAATTAAAAAAATTAATGAAATATACAGCAATTTAGAATTTCATTAAAACTATGAATTTTATTCGTTGTCCCAATGAAAGTCTGATATATTAACTGTATTTCAACAGTTGTCAACCAAAAGCTTGCATCAAAGGTAGTCCTGTTTGATTGTTCTTGTACTCTTTGTATGCCTATTTACACATACAGTTTCAATTAAGTTATTTTGTTGTTATAATAAAGTTATTTCATGGTTTGTGTGAAGTTATTTCATTGTTTTAATGAAATTATTTTGTTATTTTAATGAAATTATTTCGTTGAAAATGATCTCGTTGGAAATTATCTCGTTGTTTTAATGCAACTATTTAGTGGTTTTAATGAAATTATTTCGTCGTTTTAATGAAATAATTTCGTTGTTTTGATGAAGTTCTTTCATTGCATTGATGACACTGTTTAATATATTTTACGTAGTTTTCATTAAAATAATTTTAATGAAACTGGTTTCATTAATCCAACGAAGCGTGACGTTGGTTAAATTTTAATGAATTTTTTCACTGGATTAATTTCGAAATTCATAGAACTTATGAAAAAAATTCTTTCAGTGTAGAGCTTTACCTTTAAGAATCTGCGTCTTTTTAAGGAATAAAAAATTTACAAAAACTGCCATTTAATTTTGTATTTAGCAGTGTTCCCATTTATTGTTTATGTTTTATATACATATATTCGAATATATAAAAATTAATCCATATTTTTATCACGAAATCACGCATAAACGGTTGAACCGTTTTTATAAACTTTTTTGTTTTATTGTCTGGAGAAGAAGAATATGAAAGAAAAAAATAAGAAAGTTTCGCAAAACAGCCCAGCAAAAAATTACACATTACCAACAGAAGTACTTGACTTACTTTACTGATTACCAAATTTCATTACTCGCTTACAAATCACATTACATAAAAATTTAAAGTTGCTAAGTGAAGAGAATGATTTTATTTTAAATTAAATACATTATTTGAACAAGTTGCCAAATAAAAAAAAGTAAGTACTTCTCAAGAATCAATTATTTTAGTCTCACGCCTCTCTTTAAGTTGGTAATCCAGTAGGGAAGAGCTTCCACCAAAATTACTTAATTACAATTCGATTACCTGTTTTGAAATTTTTTGCTGAGAGGATAGACGGGAAAAATTTGTGCTGCTGTTATTCTATTTTAAGTGATCGCCCTACCCTATTTCGAAAAATATAAACATTTTGTTTTGTTCTCATGCATTTGGTATCTTTTGCATAAGAACTTATTTTAGCATTTGTCTTTGTTTTAGTAACTGTGGAAAATGTTCAAAAATTATCAGAATTTTCCAAAGTTTACTTATCTTCAGTTCTAAATTCATTAATATTTATTCCCCCCACCCCCTCCCTAGCCACACCATAAAGCAAAACTTTTATTTCTTCTTAAAACACTTGGAAAAACAACATATTTATAATTCGTTTTGTGTTGCAGTTAAAATGAAAACAAAACAAAACACGCATAAACACAAGCGCAAGACCTCACATCCGTTTTTCCACACAACCGTCCCATACCCCCTTTTAAACTTAAAACATATAATGGTGTGTTAATTAATTGCTCTATTAACTTGATGTTTAACATCTGTTACATTTTGACTACAAAAAAATGGAAATGTTTAATTTTTTCTTTTTACAACCAACAAAATAGGAAATTTGAATTACTTTTTTCCCTTTAACTTGGTATGGTTGCTGAATATCTTTTTGTTACTTTAATACTTCATATTATTACGTTGTTAAGCCAAAAAAAATTACTCAAGTCGTTATTTAATGAAATGAAGGAAAGCTTAAAGTAGGAAGTAAAAAAGAAACAACTCTGTTGGTTGGTAATACATTAACAACAGTAGGGAAAATGTTACCCCAGCAGAAGTTTTGCCAAGCAACAAACAACTTCATTGCAATGTTGCCTTTTTCAACATAATCCCTAAAATAAGCCCAATTATGACAAAGAAACATAAACAACACACACACACACACCGACACAACAAATCTCCAAGTTGCCAAAGACCGAAATTAATTTTATAATTTTTTTGTCTTGGCAATTCTAACTTCCAGCCGAGTAGCTCTGGTCTGTCTAATAAAAAGAGTTCAAACAGTCAATTATTGAATATTTATTCAGTGCAGTGAATAATCCATTTTCTTAATAAAATTATAAAATATTTAAGTGGATATTCTGGGAGGAACTAAAAAAAACACAACTAACATTATTTATGTCTCCGAGAGTAGACACACATATTGCAGCCATTTATTTATTTCTTTGTGTGTCTGTTTATATTTTTTTTCTTATTGAATAAAATTTTTATTGCTGCTGCTTCATGTAAACGGACGTGTGATGGTGTCCCTGGTACTTGGTACTTGAGTTAAATTAATTGTAATATTTTAGCATTAATTTATGTTAAGCTTAATGAGTTGTGATTTGTTTTATTTTAACACAAAAGAGAGAACATAAAAAAAAATTATTGGTCAGATAATTTTTTAAGGCACGAAGACTTTCACTCTCTGTGAAGCAAATTAAGGCAAGTAAATAAATATAAGAACATACTTGAAACTAATTACAAGCAATATATATATATATATATATATGAGGTAATTACCATTTTAGGTGCATGAAATGTTAATGTGTATTGCTTTTGGCATTTAATAATCTGAAACGGTGAAATAAATGTGGTTTCATAAATAAAGTTGTTGTAATAAATATGTTAAAGTGTTAGGAAATGTACGTTCCATTAAATTAGTAAAAAGTGTATTTAAGTCTTTAATTAAGCAAAAATTTTCTCTCTGGAGAAATTTTTTCTGCGCTGGCAGATCAAGTAATTCTCTGCTAGACGGGAAACATTGACACAACTCATGAAGATATTCACTTATCAGAAATATATGCGGTTTATTAACTTTTATTCTTCTCACATCTATTCTATATTTCAATTAATTTCAGTAAAAAGGAACCATACGTCAACTTGATAAGCTCACTTTCAATTCCATTTTTTATTGATACAAAATAAAATTATTGCGTTAATTTCATGAATTAAAGTAAAAAAGAAAAAAAGATTTTTACATCCTTGCAATAATAGTAAGATACTCTGATATACTCATCAATTTTAATCTATCTAAATGAAAGGCATTTTTGTGTAGATTAATAATCCAGAAAGTTTATTTAAATTTGGAAGACCATGTGTGAAAAGGAAATAATACGAAAATTGTGTATATTATGCAAATCCTAAGTGTTACTATATCTGTTGTGCAGTGTAATAATTACTTTTTATGCGGGGTACCAGTCTCCCATCTCTTATACCACCAACGTGCATTTTGTTCTAAAAGCCACCTGTATACACACAAAAAATTATTTCCAAAAATTTTCAAACAAAAGTTTGTTCGAAATAAAATTTTGATTCAGTGAATATTTTTTACTATTCCAGAAAATAGTTTAAACTAATTTTGTTTTGAGCAAAACAAAAAACAATAGGGAGTGAAAAATTCTAGTTGATACAATTAATATAAAGTAATACTTGTAACAAAATTGTTAAGAGAACATTTCACTTCCAATATAGAAATTGCATACTGTACACAACAGTTATTTATTTTATTTACTTTTTATTTTCACTAAAAAATTTTGTTGAATCAGACAATCTGTTGATTACAAAATTTTGCATTTGAATATACAAATTTCATTCTAAGACCTAAATTGAAAAAATTAGTATTTGATTCAGAGAATTTTGTGTCTGAAATGGAAAGTTAGTTTTTTCTGTGCACAATTTAGTAACCCTAACTATTGTATATGTTAAGAGATTGAAATACTGTAAGCTTATAATTTTACGAACGTGTGATCCTTTCTTTGCATATCGTAAGAAATATAATATAAGAAAGGCGGGTCTCGAATTTTCGATATTTTATAGGAGAAGCAAAAAGCTGAAGAAAAACTAAAGCATTTGCATGCAGAAATAATTTTTTAGAGTTTCCTTAAGTAATTTTTAACTGTAATGTACCAAGATCTTCAGGGAGGATACAATATAGTCTCCCAGAAATTGAGATACGCCCACTTTATATTAAGCTATCGATCCTACATGATTTTAATGACTGTGCTTATGTATGTATGTGTGTTCCTTTGCGGCACTATATAGAACTTATTTCATTTGATTTTTCTTAATCCCAGAGTGTCACCAAGGATATGACAGTAGTCAAAATTCAATATGGCGGCCACCGAAAGCTATTTTGTGAATCCAAATATGTAAAGAGTCGTGGATTTATATTAAAATTGATATTATTCGATAGAAATTTGAAAATCATTTCTTTATCTTATGATTTTGTATTTCGAATGACCACCTAGGAAATTTAATGGTCCTAGTCGGGAGTTTTTTTTTCATTCTTTACCTGTTACTTATGTATATATAACAAACAAATTCAATACACGAGTGATTTATTAATTTATTAATTATTGTTTAATTTTTATATACCAGTGAAAAAGAATATTATGTAGTAATTTGTTTTCTTATATTAATGACTTTAAAGTATTTCTTATATATTACAGCATCCATTTTTAAATTTTCTTATACAGGTTTTACTAAATATTGGGTCATACTACGCAAGCAATTGGCAAAATAAATGCAACCACTAAAGACCTAAAAAAACTGATTTCAGGCAAATGCTCATTTATTTTAAATTAAAAATATTTCAAATATTTAGTATCAGTTGGAGATTATATTGTACGCACTTAACATATTCATGTCTTGTATTTTTAAATACTGGTTGTATTTATTTTGCCAAATCTTGGCCTAGTTTTACGTTAAAATATATACGTGAAAAAAAGCTGGTGACCTTGAAAATGGCCTCAATTTTTTTACAAAAATATTTTCAAAATATTTTTATTTTCTAAAAAAATATATTTAATATTTAAATATGAGTACACATACCATAATATTAAAAATTTATAAAAATTTAATCTAGCGAAAAAGAAATCCGAATTGGCACCCAAAATAATAGTTATACTAAGGGCTATTATTACAACTTAAAGATAGTTGAAAGTAGAATTTTTTCGGACGTATAAAATGCTATTCATTATTATAAATTTATAATAACTTACCAAAAAGGATAGATTTGCCTTTAACCTAGCTCTCACTTTAGGTTAAGCTAAAATTGTACTAATGGAAAACTTTTTATACGTCTGACAAAATCCTACTTTTAACTAACTGTAAGTTGTAATAATGGCACTAAGAGATATACAATAAATAAAAAATTTAAATTATTATGACATAAGTTTTACAAGAATTGAAGCCATTTTTGACATCAGCGTTTTAAATACATATAAATAAAAAGTAAAAGGATTTTTTAAGATTTTTTTAAAGATAAATGATTACAATAACACAAAAGACTTTAGGCATTAAAATTCGTAGACCATAATTTATTAAAAGTAATTAAAATCACAAATTTTCACAAAGAATTTGCTTGTGATTTTCTTTAAATCTGCTTACAAACTATTTATTAGCTTAAGTAATAATTATTAATTTAAACCCTTAAAAAATACCTGCAGATACTCTAAAACATGATACAATATTAGATTCTGTCCATCATTGCCTCATTTCCTTTAGAACATCACCCATCCCTAAAACTTAAATGTACAATTTAATTTAAAGACAGATAATTTATTAGTGCAGTAATAAATTAAGTAAAAAATAAATCTAATTTCTGCAATATACACTGACTAAACAAAACCCCAAATACGAACCCAAAAAAACCATTTCAATCATTATTAAAACATTTGGTTAACCCTTTTTGAATTTTAATAGTAAAATGGTCAGTATTAAGAAAACTAAGACCCAAGATGAAATTGATATGAAACCATAGTAGACAGAAGAGCTTGACATATCCCAGCCACGTTGTAATATCGAACGCAGTGATTCGGTGGGTTTGGTGAGAGGCAAGAAAACTGTAATGAAACGCAAAAAAGGGTACATGCCTTCAATGGGCCATATAATGCCACACAACATGACTATGGGCAGAAAAGATCCCATGGCCACATAAGTTGCCGTTCGTTCAGTATCCACCGCACAGGCAATGACAAAACCAAAGCACATGCCACACAAACCATCCAGGACACATAAGCCCAACACCAACCAAATATCGCCCACTATTGTCAATTCGAAGAAATAAAAACTGACCAGCAGAACGAAAACCGTTTGGCTAAACATGACGGTGAATTGGGTCAGCACCTGGCCCAAGAGAATCTCCGGACCAGTGATGCCGGCCACCAAACAACGTTCCAACATGCCCTCATTACGTTCGATTAACATGGCGCCCGAAGTAATGGCCACCGATAAAAAAAAGATAATGGTAAGAATGACACCAGGAGCTGCAAAATCAGTAAAATTGGGATTGTTAAAACCATAAATTGGTTGATTCCAATTCACAGGTACACGGCCGAGCTTGGGATTCAATTCGCAGTCCGACAAAATATCCTCCACAAAACTAAAGAAGGCATACTGCAAGTCACGATACAGCAAAGTGGAGATTTGTTGATCTAAAAATTACAAGAACATTAATTCGTATACATAAAGTTTCAACTGAAGTAATTTGCTAAAGGTACGGTCACACTTTTCAAACATTTCCCCAAAACCATTGAATTCAGACAAAAATTTGTCAAGTTAAGTATTACATTGTCTATTAGTTATGTTCGAAACTGTTTAATTTGATAAACAAGTGTCTGAATCAAAACTTTTTTCATTAGTGTTTGTTGGTTACGCTTTTGTGGACAAATGTTTGACAAGTGTGACCAACCGTAGCTTAAGACTTACTTGACATATCCAAACGGACATTAAGATCAGAAGATTCTACTGTAGCGTCATCAGTATAGCGGCCGTTTTCTGTGCGCTCCACCAAAGAGTCTGTATAGTTGTTGGCAAATACTAAAGAGCCCCAGGCTTTGCCACGCCTTACCATTTCATCGGCCTCTTCATCATTTTTGGTGTATGTCTGCAAAAGAAAGGTTATAAATTTCATTGGCTTAATTTTGCACTAATAACATAAATAAAATAGTCAGAAAAATTTAGAACAAAGTAATAAAAATTTTGTCATTGAAAATTAATATTATTTATGTTTTGATGTTAGCATAATAGCGGGGTATTCACTTCAATATAAAAATTAAGGATTTGCCATTAAAAACATGTGTAATTTGAAACTGCAACTCACTTGAAGTCCTTAATTTAAGAACAAAATATTTTGAAATGAGCAAAAGTATTGAAAAAAAATTAGCAGTTTGCTTCTTGCCCTGAATGCCCCTCATGTCCTTATACGATTGCAATTATTTAATGGCACATTATGAGTCCTCAAACAATTTCTTAGGCAAAGTCCCTTGGAAATTAATCTGTTATATTTTTCTTTCTATTCCCCTCATCATCACGTATTGAAACGTACTTAATTCTTAATGTATAGAATTATTTTGTTTGTAGCCAAGTGGCTCGCAAAGTCCCTTTATTGAAAAGGAATGGCACATTAAATAAATGAAATGAAATCTCTTTTATTTAATGGTCTGTAGTATATTTTTTCTGTGACTTGTACGATACTTTGTTTAATACAAAATACAAACGCCAACGCTGTTTATTTCTCTAATTTTTGCTTCTTACACAAAGAAAAGTAAGTTCTGGCTCAAGTGGCACTTCAATAAATCAAAAGTGGAAACAAATAACTACGCTAATGGAGTAGGAGAAATAGTAGAGAAATTGAAGTATCTATAGATTTCAGGTAATTAATACATTTTTCATGGCACTTTGTTTTATTCGCCAATTTTTCTTATTTGGTGGCTGCCTGCAATCTTCAATTTCTTATTGAGAATAATTCTACTTTTGCTTTATAATTAAGTTTGTGCTATTAATTGTTGATTGCTTTTTGAAGTCAAAAGCAAAAGTTTTTCTAATTTTTCTCTTGTTATATTTTGGGATACGCTACTAAATATTAAAAGGTCGTGATAGCAAATGTCTAGTCGTAAATGGCAAAAAATGCATAAAATTCTTTAAGAATTTATTATAAATTACAAAAAAAAAATATTTAGTCACAAGAAAAAACATTAGACTGTTGTTATCCACAGTGATGTGATGGAAGAATTTCAAATCTCGTATTTATCCCCAAAAATCAATAACAAATCTAGTTCAATGTCTATATTGCATTAATGTGCAGAAAATAAATTAGAAATTAAGAAATAAAAAACATTAATCGTTCACAAAAAATCTCGTAGGTTAATCTAACCAATTACAGTGGTAAATTTTAAAATTTTTATAAATTGTTCATTGAGTTCTAATTAACCAAATTTCATCTTCTAAGCCTAATGAGAAACTTTGACAGCACTTTTGTTGCCCTTTCACCTAAGGAACAGGAAATTAAAAGACTTGCTGACTTATTGATGCTCCCTCGTAGGTCTATGTCTCTAATCATTTGAACAAAATGCAAAGGATTAAATTAAACTCGTCTTCTATAATAATTAAAAT
This sequence comes from Tachina fera, assembly GCA_905220375.1. Lineage (NCBI taxonomy): Eukaryota > Metazoa > Arthropoda > Insecta > Diptera > Tachinidae > Tachina > Tachina fera. Next base: position 189,027,694 of record LR999963.1, read on the forward strand.
CAAGTCAAATTAAATTATGAACTTGTTAATTTAAATGACATCTCTTAAAAGTTTCAGTTACTTTTACGTACATATCGCTTTCTAAAATTCAAAATTGCGTTATTAAAAATATATATAGTTTTATAGGTGAAGTAAAAGACTAAAACAATTAATTTAGGAAAATGCGTGTTTGAGTCGCGCACTAAGGGTTCCGTATAGGCACCATATATGTAATACTATGTGGACTTTATCCTTTATAATATATAGTTTTGGCATTTTTTTTTCATTTTTGGGTTTTTTTTGATTTAGTGCTTTATTTTAATATATCGTTTTTGGCGTGTTTCCGGATTTGGCGATTTATTTTAGTTTTGGTGCTTTTTTCTCGTTTTGGCAACTTTTTTCAGTTGTTTTTTCATTTTTGGCGATTTATTTTCGTTTTGACGATTTTTTTCATTTTGGCGAGTTTTTAATTTTGGCAATTTTCCGGTTTTTTCGCTATTTATTTTAATATTCGAGTCTTTTTTTATTAGGCATATTTTTTCATTCTGGCGAATTTTTCAGTTCTTGGCGATTATTTTCGGTTTAGCGATTTTATAGTTTTTGGATGTTTTAGTTTTACCGTGTTTTAAAAATTTCAAAACTTTCCTCTTACGGTTTCCAAGATACATTAAGTTGCCAAAATTATATAGTCAAAATGACATTAACTGATAGAACACCCTGTAATTTTGATGTATTTAAATTGTATTGTTAAATCAACTTTAAAAATTTCAAGTGTCGATATACTACATACAATTGTATGTATATTACATGGGATTTTATAATTTTTCTTTGCTCGTTTTAAAACACCCTTTATTTTTTAGCTCTAATTTTTTAGCTGTTTTAGCGGATAAACTTCTACATACTCTGTCCGAATTTCAGATCCGTACCTCTCACGGTTCGCAACAAAATATCCTGTAACGGACAGACAGACAGACGGATGGCCAGCTTAAGCTGTCTTTACACGGTAATACAAAGTATTACGACTTTGTGGAATGAAAATATTATGAAATTCTCTTCTCATTTAAAAAAAGGGAACAAGAGTCTCTTGTAGGTATTTTCCATGTTTACACTGGTACTATAAGTAAAATGCAAGCAAAATATTGAACTGTTAAGTTAATAAAAAAATGGAAAATTGCTCAAAAAAATGTGTACTAATAAAACTGAATGGACTGGAGATAACATTTTATTATTTCAATGTAATTTTACTACAAAAAATAATTTTTGTTCATATAGGTTTGTTTATTATTTGTTTGGTTTTGATTGTACCATCAGCTACTTGATGGTTGCATTTGTACAATATTTACAAAAATAACATGAAAATTTCCTGAGTTTGGTTACTTCTGCAAAAGTGCTAACACCTTAAATAGATACCAATGTTTACTTTGAAATACACCTCTGCTGTAATGAAAATACTTAAGTTTCTAAAATGGTTTAGAAAACAAAACATTTACCGATTGCTTGTCAAATTTTCTATCCGTACTCTCTCCTACTCGATATATTTTGCGTTTACATAATTAGATTTTGTATAATCTACAGCATTTTTGACATGTCGTAATACATTATATTACCATGTAAAGACAGCTTTAGCGAAAACAATTGGGTTTCTTTTCACCTTTGGTGTATGGAACCCCAAACACTAACTTGTAATGAACTTCCTTTGTTTTTAGTTAATAAAAGCGTTATTTTTGTTCCGAGAAGTGTAAAATTTTGTAAAGAATCAAAAACTCCATTTTGAATAGTTTTTTAGTTAGGGCTTTTTTTATTTTAGCTAACGGTATGTATGCATGCATTAATGTAGGTATTTTATTTCTGTGATAACAAACGATAACAGCATAAGTCAAAATACATAATATCGAGAAAAACCAGAATTAACGCATTAACGTTTTTACGAAAATATCTAAATGTAAAAATTTAATTGATTTCTTGTAAAGTAAAGTTTACTCTTTTAGTAAATGCAGCCATGATTTTATAAATATTTGGTTTTTAGTATAATTTAGATAATATTATAAATATTATTGTGCTTTTGTTAAGACTTAAGTAAAATTGTTCAGTTTATATTTTTTTACTTAACTTCGTTAGAATCATTAGGATTCCGCATAAATATGAAGCCTCGTTTGTAGAATATAACAGCAATATAACTCAATTTTGTCTTAAATTGACTTATGCTGTTATGACTTTTTTACCACATTTCCTTTATTTTTCTCTTATTACATTTTAACAAACTGAGATGACCAGTAAAAAAAAAATTTCATGCTAAAAGAATAGAGGAGCATAATAACTTAATACTGTCATTTTGTTGTTACAGATAGCAGCTCAAAAAAGATTTTTAACAATGCAAACTGTCTAACAGTCAGTTGAACAGCCATTCAACCAATAAATGAATATATGAGCTTATTTTCGTAAGTGTACGACTAGTATGTGAAATGTTAAAAGGGGTTCGTTCTACTTGCATAAACTGAAATGAATGAATTGGGTGCTTAAGGTCTTTTAAGGGGCTCCCCAATTTTCCTTAACTTCTTCCCCCTGGCTTTTCTATCTCTATTTCGAAGTGTGTAGTATATATTCATTATTGGCTAGTTGTTGTTGTAACTGTAGGTGTGAGTACTTTCATGCTTTAATAGCATTTTATGGTCTGTAACAACGTATTAACATTTTGACAAATTGAATCAAATTACCTGGTGTTCTAACATCTTCCTTCTCGTATCTATATACACATGTGTAGCTTAAACAGAAAATTTGTGCTTTTTCTATTGCCAAACACATTCATCTAACTTCATATTGACATCAAGTATTGAAGCCAGTGACATAACAATGCTGATAGTACAACAGCAATGAGATAAAAATGGAGCAAATGTTCTATCATTACAAGTATTTTTTTTTGCAGTTAAGGGAAAAAAGACAATTTGAGATTTCTTTATACAAAAAATGTTAATGTACATATCGTTACCTTAATATAGAAAGGCCCTAACTTATTTTTTTGAAGCGGAAATTTTTTGTATTTTTCGGCACATTAGATGTTCTTCTAGTTAAATGGACCAGCAACTCGATTTTAAAAAGTTAAATGAGTTAGGGTCTTTTTGTATTAAGGTATGGATGTAAACATACATAATCATATCGAAACGAGAAAATTGTACAGTTAAATTTTGTGAAAATCATATTATTCTTAAATTGAGTTTGCATCGGTGTCAACTTTTTTCTTTGTGACAGATAAAATAATCAAATGATTTTATGTTCTTATTGTATCATTTAAATGATATCAATTTTGTGATTTCTGTCTGTTATAATTTGGATTAAAGGCTTTCAAAGCAAAATGTTTTTAGTCACTGATGTAATACAGAAATATATTTAAATCGAAAAGAAGAACAGAATTGTTTATTAACGCAGAAATAGTTCATTGAAAGAGCGAATAAATGAAGGAAGTCCTAAATTTTGTAATCACTGCAAGATTTCTTTATATCTATTTTACACTTTCCTAACCAGTATCAATTGTACAAGTAAATTTTCTTTTCCTTTCTTTAATTTAGACTTCCATCACTCACCACCACCATACTCTTGTTCCTTATCAGCATATCAATGTAGCGACAGCTCAGCATAGTTTGATTACAGCCCAGCCGTACAGGACAATGTTGTTGCTTAACCATTTCCTCGGTCATTTCATGATTAGAGATGGCAATTTTCAAGCCAGTCGGATCATGGCCAATAGCATAACAGAACAACACAATTTGGACCACAGGCAGACCCACAATGAACAACATAATGCTAAAATGTAACGAAAATCATAAGCAAACATTTAGCAAAGTAATTTACTTGTGAAAACTTACCCCACATTGCGCATCATCCATAGAAAGTTTTTCCAAATCAGGGCATGCAAATGATTCCAACTCATGACATGGAGATTGTACCAGAATGAGGCATGTACGGGCTGATCAGGAGGCAAAGGTGGTGCTGGGGCTGCTGATGATGAAATAGGATCTCGCACTGCTGATGACATTGAAATATTGTCACCAAATTCGCCAGATATTTCCGTATGATTTTGTTCATCTGATAAATCTAAAGCTGGATTGGAAATGGCTGGCATGGCGACTTGTTCAATAATTTCTTGAGCTATCGATGATCGCCTGCGCTTGCCCATTGTCTGTAAGACAGATAATTTTAAAAAGACTTCTTCCAAAGACTCGGCATTGTATTGTCGCCTCAAGAATTGTGGCGATTCTTCTGCCAACATTCTGCCACCACGCAATAAACCAATCTAACAAGGAAAAATAGAAAACAAGAAATCTGTATTAATAACTTGCGTGTACATACATATGTATATATATGTATGTAAGTAAGTATGTAGAATAGAATAAGCATTGTAGTCGTGACATGAAATCATTTATAATCATTCCTCCCTCCAACACTTTAATCAGTAGAAGTGTGTATGCTTCATTGAAAATTCTAGCATAAAACGAAATTACACCGAAAGAAATAACTGAAAATTTGAAAATAAGTTTAAAGTTTTTGGAATACATATTGAAGCAATTTTGTGCAAATTTCTTCAATAGTCTTTAAGCCAGTTGTCTAAACCACGTCACCAAATTATATTTATATGAGAGAAGAAAAAAAGATAAATAAGAAAATTTCATAAATGTAGTTTTTGTTTTTCATACAAATTATCCACCAATACGAGTCCATGTCAGCTCTTATTCTTAATACATTTATTTTAGTGAATTCAACGGTTGTTTTGAGTAAATAGTATGTGGAGACCCTGTTTAATTTGTAGTTAGAGTTATATGTAATAAATCTTAAACCCCTATTCTTTGCAAAATTTTAAATTTGGTAGTGTAAATCTAAAGTTCCAAAGGAGCCAATAAAACGAAACCATTCAGAGAAATATGAACGTGACTTCTATAAGCTTATATGTACATATATACTGTTGTTTTTCATTTTAATGAAATTAAGTATTTTTAATTAAAATTTTTTTCTTCCACAATTGCTAGTATTTTTCTTAAATTTTTATGTTTGTAAACGCATGACTTTATCATTTATTAGCCGATTTTTTAAATTATATTTTAATCTGCAATTTCTTTTTTGCAAACCAGAGGAGGAAATTTGCTCTCCCATACATAACTCTGTTATTTGTGAATGAATTTAACAAAAATTTAAGGGGTTTGGCTGCAGTTTATTTATTTGAAAATCGGAAGGGGAAATTTGCTCCCCTTATGCATAAATCTGTCGAATATAAATTGAAAGGGCTTGCCTAAAGTTTGGTTCCTTGATTTTTGTTGTCCAAAATCAGAGGCGGAAATTGGCTCCACTATGCATAACTCTATAATTTGTAAAGCGAAATGGAAAAATTTAATATTTGTTTGATAGAAATTGGAGAGGGGTAATTTTTGCCCACAAGCGTAGCTCTGTCCTTTGTCAACCGATTTTTAAATTCTTTTTTATTTAAAAAGGGTTTACTTGCAGTTTGGCTCTCAATTAAAAAAAACAATGGGAAAATCCCCCCCCCGGAAAACAAATAACTTTTTCAGTTGTTAACCGATTTTTATTTTTTTTGTTTGAAGTAATTTTTTGCCTGCAGTTTGGACCAATATTTTTTTTCAAGCATAAATGGGGAATCTAATCCACAAGTCTGTTATATATGAGCATATGTTTTAAATTATTTTTGAAAATATGTTCGACATTTTCTCATATGTTCTAGAGATTTTTGCATTGAAGTCTTTCCTTTTTGCAGGATTATTTTAATTCAGTTTCTTGACGAAACGGTTCAGTTATTTAAGTCTAGACATGTCGTTATTCTTATAAAGATGATTTTATTTTCATAATAAGGCCTTCTTTTAACACAGAAAAATCTTTAATAGCTTAAAGAAATCTTTAATAGCTTAATACGTTCAGAATTTTGGGCCGATGAAAAACGATTCTGAGCCACTGTGCATCATGTGTCTGCAGGCAACGTTTGCGTAATATTTTGGTAGTTGTCACACCCTGACTTGATGAAGTTTTCGGTATTATGATTTTAAAGAAACATGTCTCATATAACACACATACACATCTTATTTATTTTTAATCAAAAAATATTTACTTAATCGATTTCACGTACAACCCGACTAAAATAATATTCATTAACATATTTTATATAGTACATATCTGACCAAAATAATGTTGTTACGTGGCTAAAATTTTAATGGTTTCTGAATTATTTTAAGAGTTTTTGTTCAGTGTGTTATTGAGAGTATTTTTGTGTTTCTTTTGTCTAGTGTGATATAAATCACACAACATTGATTAACCCTCCCACTTTAAGCAACAGCAGAATATAAAAATGACTTTTACATTGAAATATTGCCAAGTTTTATGAACTTTCGCTGACCCCTTTCTGCTGGCTGCCATTATTCTATTTACTACATTCTAAGCAACTGATAACTATTGTTCTTGTTGCCTGCTACTGTTGTCGTTGCAGAATCATATCGTATCGTATAACATGTTCTACTTACAATGCCAAACACTTACACAAACACGCACACACGCATAAACACGCACTCATACACACATATCATAGTTTTGCATAACTTTCCCGTTAGATTTTTTCTTTTCGTTTAATTTTATTCTAAAAATATACGAGTTTAACATTTTCATCTCTACTCCTGCGCTACATTGTTCTTTTTTTTCACCGCTTTCCCTTGCTAAGAGTGCACAGTATAACGAAGCCGGATATTTCAGCCGGTACCAGGCGGAAATTGAGTTAATTGATTTATGTTCGAACATGACTAGACACATCGTCATGCCATTACCCATTTTGTGTTCGGTGAGAAAAAAAGTTTTCTTTTTTCTCACACATTTTTCTTTTGTTCTCTGTTTTTTTTTTGCTAAATTAAAAGCAAAGAAACAAAAACGAATTGGGAAAAATAAACTTTTTTATGCAGCTTGTTTGTTTTTTGCTGCTCACACTACTCCAACTTTTCGCATTCGCTTTTGCGTTGAATCATTTATGTGCGAGTGCGAGTGCGAGTGCTTGTAGTGGGCTTTTCCTTTTATTACATTTTAAGTGTAACAACAAGGGGAATCCTCTTTAAATGTAAAGAAAAAGTTTTGGAAAGCAAAAAAAAGGACTTTAACATATATGAGTGGATAATTGCATGCTTTTATATATATTTTTATTTAACGATTCTAATACTCGTACACATTTGCCTGTGTGTAGCTTTCGATCATTTTGTTGCTTGTCTGTTTAGATTTATGAGCAAAGTTTTCCACTTTTATTCTTGTTGGCGGTGGTCAGTCAGTCAGTCGTCTTAAGTACCAGTAATTACATCAAAATTGTGGTTACGTGTTCAGAGTAAGTGGTGCTGAGTTTGTTGCTTTTCAGCATCTTTCTCTCTCTCTCAGTCTCCTTTTGTCCTTCCGACGCAATTATTTTCTTGTTTAATTTTTTATTCCCTTAAATATTTATGCAGCTTAAGTAATTAATGAACTTTATTAGAAGATTGATAAACTAAAAGTTTTTTCTTTATGGTTTTGTGTGTGCATGTTTGTAGGTAAAACGTAAGTCTATGGCTTAATGTTTTCACAGTATGACCAACAAAATTAAATCACAATGGGGCTGAGTAGTAATTAAATGAAAATTAAGGATTAAATAATATTATTATTAAAGTTAACTTGTTCAGTTGTTTAGGAAACAAACGGGAATTAAAGTAACATTAACAAAAACGCTTGGTGGCCAGCTATAAACTACTAAAGAGATTAACATTAAGTTGTGAAATATAGAAATTTTACAACGAAATTTTTCTATTAATTTTGACAATATTGAAATTACTTTGAACACACAGAAAGAAGTGCTACTTAAGTCATTTATTTTGCAAAGTGTTGGTAATTAAAAAATTTTAAAACTATTACTTTTACATTTTTAACGATTCTTAAAATTAACTTTGACTTAATGTGTAGAATTTTTATAAGAAAACTGGTTTAAAGAATGCTTTAACTTTAACAATCGTTTATGAGAATACCTCTGTGAATCTGTGCTATTGATCAAAGAAAAATATTTGCTTTAGTCTTGGACAAACACTATGCGGTTTAAGTTGAAATACGATACTGATAATTATTTAGGTCTATTATTTTATTTTTCCAGGGCCAGATTTGCGTTATTTTCAAAATGTAAGGCTAAATATTTCAAACCTCAAGCAGAGTAGTAGAGCATGTCATGCAAAACAAAACTGCTACTCCTTTCATGATATATTAAAGTCAAAAGCATTAAAGTTTGAAGTGCTAAAGATAAACTTTAAAGTCATATGGAAAGAATTGTTGTAACAAAAGTAACATCATAATGTAAAATAAGATTTCTAAATTGAAAAACAGTTAAATCTTTTATGCAAGATTGAAATTCTGATAAACATATCATATCATAAGACAGGCAGAAAGTGATTGACTTAAAAAGAGCTCCACATTCCTTCAGTTTATTAAAAATTACATATCAAAACTTTTGCATATTAAATTTCAAAATTATTTTATTGAACAAGCAGATTTTACTTTGTGAAAAAGAAGAAATGGGATAAGAACTTGATGAGCATTTATGACGCCATTGACTTTTCTTGTTTTCAGGGATATTGATGAAATGCGACCTTTCTTTTTCTTTTCCTTCCTCTTATGCTATAAACACACAGGCAAGAGAAGACTACACAACAACACAAGTCAACAGGTTATTGACTGCTGTCGTCGCAGTGTAGTTGGCTTCTTAACTACATTGACGACGACAGAAACATTTTAATCATCTGATATTGTATTATAAATACACACTTTTAGATATTTTCCACTAATAAAAATAAACTTTAGCCGATAGCCTTGGTAGCCAGTACTATCAATGTATATATTAATGTTATATTTTATATAATTTCAATATCAAGTAAATAAAAATAAAATTGCTTATTTAAAATGTACTTATATATGGGCAACTCCCGAAAATTGTCAACCAAAAGTAAAAATTATTAAGTGCTCAAATTTTTTTTCTGTAATAAAACTGAAATACTCGTATGCGACTGTAAAAAAATTTTTGGAGACTTTCTGGAACTATTCAAAATTATATTAGTTGTTTTTTAGGGTTCTTTCTGTACACCAAAAATGAGCAACGGACCTGCTATTTTCACAGAATATGTATAACTTTGGCAGCTACAACAACAAATGTATGACAGTTGAAAATTAAAGGGTATTCTAAAGCGAGCACCTCAGCTTGTTAAAACCCTATATAATTTACACACAATTATATATAGGCAATTGAAATTTTCAAAGTTAGTGCAGAATACACCAACTAACACTGAAATTAAAAAAAATAAAATTAAAAATTCCACATTTGAAAAATAATGCCGAAACGAAAAATTATCAAAAAGGCACTAAATGAAAAATATCAACAGAAATAAAATAAATCTCTATAATGCAAAAAAAAAATAATAATTAAATAAATTAAAAAAGGGTGGCTATAAAACAAACAAAAAATGCCAAAGCAAAATAAAAAAGCCAACATAAAACACGCCTAAATAAAAAAACGCAATAACTATAAAAAACGCGCTAAGAAAATCGCCAATACTGAAAAATCGCCAGAACGAAACAAAAGCGCTTAAACTGAAAAAAAACGTCAAAACAAATAAAACTTTAAACTATCTACATGAGGCAAGATATTCGATAGTATAGGATAAAAATCGTATAGTATTACACATGTAGTGTCTCTTCGTGTGCGAGTCAAAGTTGTACTTTACTGAATTAATTTTTTAATTTAAATGTTTTCAACAGTAAATAAGCGGCGCTACAAAAGAAGGCCCAAGAAAATAACGCCCAAATAAGAAATGAAAAAAGCCCCAATAAAATAAAACCCATAGCAATCAAATAAGACCCAATAGAAAATGTATAAATGAAATAAAACACAATTTAAAAAAAATTAAACTAAACTCAAGACTAAATATAGACTAAAAAAAGTAAATAAAAGCCCAAACCAAACTTAAAATTAAATAAATCCCAGGATAAATTAAATAAAGCTCAATTAAAACTTCCTTAAGTTTATTGGGCCTTATTTCATAGCGCCAAATAAGCATTTGCTATAATTTTATTATTATTTTAAGTAAAACTTCAATTCTTATTGTTAGGAAAATTACTGTGTTTTGTTCTCTGAGAAAAAAAATTATAAAAAATGTGCATATTTTATGAAAGATGGTCCTTTGGCCTCATTTTCGACATCCACCAAAAAATGTATACGCAAATTTCGTTGAATTATTTACATCTCCACAAATGCACAAAAAGAATTTCTATTTTTGTAGCGTCCGTTTGCCGCTGATATTTACTCATATCTTTTTATTATAGTATTTATTGATTCGGACCAAAAAATGTTTATTTTTTGAAATGTTGTACACTGTGGATGTATATCGAATATTTCCATTCTATTTTTATTTTTGTCTCCAGGAATTAACCATATATCATATAAAAATATAGAAAGCACTCAGTTTATTATATTTATATGAATTTAAAAACGTTGCTTCTTTTAAAGAAATTTTCTATCGTATTGCCAGCAATATATTCGCTAATTTTGTAAAGTCACAAAACTGGTAGTAGAATCATGTTGTTGTGATGGCGTCAAAATAATCGTTTTCATATCATCGTGTGTAATTTATTTTTAGTATATTGTATTTGGTGGCCTTACCTTAACACAAACTCGATTTGAATTTTGCGAATGCCCACGAATATCACAGAAATTATAAAAAAAGGAAAAACTTATCCATATTGTGTAACTATTTAAGAAGATTTGCAAGTATTTTAAATACACAAACACATGTTCATGTTCATGTTTTATTAATTTTCTTAAATATCCAGACTGCTGTCTTGAGTTTATTTGAAATAATATTAGTTTTTCATTAATTCTAAGCACACAAGATTCAGTGCAAAATAAAAAAAGAAATATAATATCTAGTAAGCAGTTATCAGAACTACAAGGTATTTATATAAGAATACAAGTAGAACAACGTCTTTATTTAACATGTCAACAAACCTTTCCAAAGTCTGAAAATTTGAAGTGACGAGGATAAACATCTTATGAATTTATACGATGCAAACTCTTTTCTTCTTTTCTAAATATTTTTTCTAACCAAAACAAGAAAACAAAAAACCATTAAACAACCCAGATGACACAACCAAATGTCAAGACAAACGAATGAAAAATTTTTTTTTTACAAACAAACCAGCAACAACTTTGAATACAACATCAGATGAAATCAAATCAAAGTGTTACAGTCAAATAAATCCAATTGAATACACAAACGATTTGGGAAAACACCGAAATTAAAAAAAGTCTTAAAATACCAAAAGACAAAATGTGACAAGTCCAAACACCAGGCAATCAAATATAAAACACATTTATCCTGACTGAAAAGGAGTAAAAAAAAGTACAGATCAAAACTCAACTACAACTTTTCAACATACATAAATTTTCTTGTTTTATATTGTTTTTTACAAAAGTAAATCTGATGTAATTTTCTTCTCCCTTTCTTGTTGAAAAAGATTTACAAGAGTGACAGCTTATTTGAATACAATGAAACCAAACAACGAAACATTCAATCTGAAGGAAACCCATGAAAGTTTCATAAAAAAATATAATTCCTTTCACAAGAACACTCATCTCCACCCAGGGAGTGTTTATGATTTTACTTAAATATTAATTCATCCTTGTGGCTGGCGTATTTATTCTATTGCTAAGAAGAAATAAAATAAATCATAAATTTTAATAGCAAAATATTGCTGCTTATACAGTTAAGGGTTTTAGCGATACAATTTTTTGTATGTAGTTACGAAATTGTATCCACAATAAGATTTTATTTCAGATTTAATACTTTTCCACTTTATTTTTTATTTTTTTTTTTTGGCATCAACGTCAAAAACCATTTAACCTTTTTGTAAGTTATGCATTAACCTTTTGTTGCATTTTTATAAATATTTTTCTTATTTATTTATTTATTTTTTCTAGTCGGAGCTGTTGCTGTTGCTCTTGATGCCAGTAGCAGCATAACAGTATAACAACAGCAATGACTGGCAGTACGATACGAATGAGAGCCAACAGAAATCATGTTTGAAAGACAAACATCAACATGAGACAATAGAGTTGCTTGCTGTATGATGTTAAAAAGACATACAATCTACACTTGACAAAAATAAGCAAGGATTTCATTAATGGCAATTACACACTTAAATAAAATCTTGAAATACGCGATCGTTTCATAGACACTCACTTATTCTAGAGAAATCAACAAAAGTGAACTTCATATATTAAAGTGTTTTGTTTCTAAGACAACCAGTTTCATCGTACCGATAAAGTTGAGTTTTAACATTTTCTGTAGATGATCAAATAAATCCGTCAATCAGCACATGGGTATGTATAAGTGTCGTATGTTTGTTACTCAAAAAGACACGTACAAATAAACACATCACTCTAAATTTATGTTTCAAATTCGTAGTGCAATATAAACCTTCTTTTACGAACGCTTTATACCATCATAAACAAGAATTAAAAGAAACTTATAATTTTTTGTCAGTCAGAGTTGGAGATGATCAAATATTCAGACATCATATAAAAAAACATTGTAGACAAGGCGTGCATGTAGCCAAAAAACATAACTGCACGTGCACAATTACGTGATTGATGAGTTTATTTGATCGTCTCCAGGGCACTTAAGTGGTTTTTTTCTAATGAGCATGACTATCTGAGCAGACGCGACTTGTTGATAAATTCATTGATGCTAAGGATTAACTTGAATTGTTTTTAATAAAATGGCTAACAAAAACTAAAAATTCCCACACGCATTATATTGAGTAATAAACACCATGAATGAGAGATACATACCAACGTAATTAATGTAAAGTACAACACTGTGTACGTTCTCATTACTTGTTGATATTGGTGTTGGCGAATTTGTCTAGGAATTCTTATTAAGTTATTGTGTTAAATTTTGTAAAGCTTCAAGTTTTGAAACCAATTTAGAACAAAACAATTACCTTTCGCAAATAAAGAATATTGTATTATTTGAGTAATAAACCACCACACGTCCCATGTTTTTATTAACAAAGGAAGCAAATATGAATGAGATTCTAGAAGGAAAAATGGCTAACATGTGCAAACCCCTTAAAAAGGTATATAAAAATACCTTTCCGCAAAATCTTATTTTCCGTGTACGAATTTCTTTAAAAGAAGTATTACAGAGGTGATAAGCACAACATTTGTCAGACCGACGAAAAAAAAACTGACATTTTCTGAAGGCAGAAGCCACAAAAAGAGTTAAATGTAAATTTTTTTCATTTGATACATTTATTGATAAAAGAAAACTTCAAAAAAATGATACACAAACAATTGTAAAGAAATGAATATGATTTTTAAACCAACTACAAGAGGTGTGTGTTCGATTTGGCTTCTACAGCATGCCCAGGCATCAGTGCCACAAGCACTAGTAAAGAAAAGCTTTATTTGTTGATATATAAATTATTATTGCATTATTTTTGTTTCTTTTGATACAAAACCCAGCAAACAAAACTATTATTTGAAAACAAAAAATAGATTCATATCGAATATAAATTATTTGCTGGGTTATATTTAAGTTTCTAAGCCTACTACAATTATTTTTCTTTGTGCTTTTCAACAATATTATTATTTGTGAATTCTCAAATAGTTTTTGAAAGTCTTTGCATAAGACAAGAGATTTTGATTTGGCTAAAGGCCGGGACACAATCCGTCATACTTTAAACTTCGCCTTTTTCAACTTACAGTTACAATACATGGTGTCTTATGAGGTCTGTTACATTTAGTACGTGTCCGTCAATGCAAAGTACAAAAATTGTTCAACTTTTTACTTTTTGCGTACGTTGAGTAATTTGACAGATATTGGTTGGTTTTTTTTCGTATGTTCTGATTTAGGTTTTAGTGTTTTGTGGTAGCAAAAATAACATTAAACAAAAGAAATAAACGAAATAATAAAAATAGTTGAATTTAATAAACAAAATGGAGAGTCAACCTACAAATGCTTGCGTCAATAAAGTACTCATTGTGTCAACCTTCTTCGTTCCGCCGCTGCGTTAATGTCAGTTGCAAAAGGTGAAGTTTAACTTATGACGTATTCATTGTGCCCTGACCTTAAGCACCAATGAAATATGTATGTAGACAATGCTTAACCACCGGCAAATAAATTTCGATTATTATTAAAAAAGTAAAAATTTCAAGGAGAACAATTTTCATCGTTGCATTTTAATGATACGAGTACTAACAATGTTAAGGTTATATATGGGTTTTTAATATTATAGTTCCACAATATTAAATAATCATCATCCGTTTATTCGCCTGTTTGTCTGCCTGTACTTAAAATATATTTCCCAAAGCCCCCAGAAAAGCTAAAAATATTGGTTTTATGTCAGAAGTTATCCTAAATGCATTCAAAATCAGCTCTAGGACTGGAATATTTATATTTATATATTAAAATAAGTAGCTAAAATATTTTTTCTTTTAAATTAAATATTCCTTATATGTACTTTAGAAGGTAAGAGATTGGTATTGGAAACTACCAAACTCAAAAAGACATTTCCAGGGCTGGAAAATGGTAGCTGTTTTATTTTTTGTGTATATAGAAGTAACTAGCCTACATTTTATTATTAGTTAATTTAATTTTATATTTTACATAAATTAGTTAAGCATTCAAAATCAGCAAAATTAAAAACTCGACTCCAGGTCTGGAAAATTTAAAGTTTTTTTTTGTGTATGCAATTAACTTGAAAAACTATTTTCATCTTTGCTAATTATATGCAAACATTTTTATTGAGAGCAATTTCTTTCTTCTCTTATCAGAGAAGCACTCGAACAGACCTAATAATTGAAATATTTTTTTTCACAAAACATATATGTGCCTCTAATTATGAAAGTGGTCTAAGTCATATATTTTTTTGGTCGAAATAATTAGTAGATTAGCATTAAACAAATCAAAAAATATTTTTATATCATGCAACATTTTAATTAAGAGTTGTAGAGGTCTCGATTATTTGATATTTGGAAGCAAAAATGCATGTGCCTTAGACAACTTTCATAATTAAGGGCACATATGTGTGTACAGTTTTTATTGAATTCTATTGCTTATTTCAATAGTCATTGTATTAGTTTTATTATTTAATAGAATAAGTTTGATTTTTATATCATTAGACAGCTTTTACATACGAAAAGTTTACTTTCTTAGAGAGAAAGGAAAAAATCCCACATTATCTTTCCCTTCTCTCCTATAAACACAAGTCCATGAAAGGTAAAATTTGCGTGTGTGAAAGCCGTATTTGCTTTAATAATTCCTTGTTCTATAAATATATTTGTATTATCGCTATTCCATCCATGAAGGCTACATAAGATTCGGCACAGCCGAATATGGCACCCTTACTTGGTTGGTTTTGTGCTGTTCTTATTTTGTTTCTTTTGTTTGCTTTATATGGACGTGTGTGTATGTGTATGCATGTATGTTCCTTTGTATCCTTATTAAGCTTAAAAAACCTTTTACGTGTATACTTCTTTCTAAATTTTTATTTTTAGTTTGCTATTGTACTATTTTTAAAAATGTCTTTTTGGCAGAAACTCAGTTGCCGCAGTACATGAGTATGAGTTGTAGAGTAGTTGTTGTTGTAGTCGTAGTTGTTGTTGTGGTAGCAGCAATAGTTTATATAGAGTAGTGATAGTGTTGGTCGTATCATTTGCAATTTGATTTGAAAACAATTTTTATTAGAACGAGAAGAGAAGTTCTCGGTATAGTTTTGGGCGGTGATGCATATAATTCCAATCATATTAAAAGTCACTCATGTAACACAAGTAACAAGAGCAAAAAAAATATATATATATATATAAAATAAAAATGTATAGTAAAATGAACGTAGAGCTGCACATGCACACAAAAATGTGCATTTATGTTCTCGTAGTATAATACATATCAAGGGCTTCTTCTTTATAACTATACAAATAATTATTTTGTGTAATAATATTTATATTTAGTAAGTAATTTTTTTAAAACGTTAAATTGTTGTGTGTTTTGTTATTAAAATATGAAAAAGTTAGCATATTCTTTAAATTTGAAAAGCTTTTGCACTACCCTAATGTGTGTATGTAACCTGTACAACTTGTATGTCTGCAAATGATGGTTAAACTTTTTTGAAATTAACATTTTATTTATAAAATAAAGTAAGAGATTTAGGTTTGGATAAAAAAAATTTTTATTTTATATGTATGCAAATCACAGAAAAGTTTATTGTCAATTGTAGCAGCCTGTGTTTGGTTTCCCTTGCAAAATGGAAAATATTTTTCAATAAAATTTTTAAATTAAACAATTTAATATTTTTAAATAAAATTTATTATGATCGCAACTGCAGAGTGGCTTGAATACTATTTGTTGTAAATTCCAATCATTACAGAAGAAATTTTATTTATAAAATATTTTACAACAAGCGTAGTTTATTAACATCTGCCATATATTATTGCATAAAAACAATAAAAATAAAAATATAGTTGAGACATAAAATCAAAATATTACTTTTCATAGTGACTGAATAAATTTTCTGTCGTTCTTGCGAAGCAAATAGTTTTTACCTAGCTTTATATATATGTATCGTGTCGAAATGATATGGTTTGAAGCATGTGTGCTTGTTATAAAAAATATAGTAGAAAATTTAAAATTATAAATAAAATTATTTAAGTGTTTGCTAAAGTTTTCTAGGTTATTATATTCTATATTTAGTAATTCTCAATTAGTCTTTAAGAGTTCTTAAGTAAATCTGTGAGCTTTGTAAACTTTTAACGCAATTTGTTTGCAGCTTTATCGATGAGCTCAGTGGAATGCAACACACAAGAAAACATTCACCAGATGAGGTTTACAATTAAGAATTTATTTAATTCAACTAAATGTTTGATTGTATTAATTAATTTTATAAAATTTTTTATATAAAAATTAACTAATTTTGAAATTGATATTATAAATATTTTAATTGATATTACAAAATTATTCATATTAATTTTTGTGTGTACATTAATTGTACATAATCTTATTTTTTTTTAATAAATTTTTATCCTCTTCAAAAAATATTTCAATACAAATCAGCAATAAAATTCTGAAAACCATTCCAAACATACATTTGTTGAGTGTGCCTCGATTATTATTTTTATTCTTAACTCCTTTATTTAATTAAACTAGCTTTACAAAATTGTTTTAAAGAGATTTCAATAAATAAAATTAAATTTTTCATACTTTGAAATATTACATTCCTTTTATTAAACTTCAACAAAGTTGTTATAGCATATGGCTTAAAAGAAAACTAAAATCATTGTATCAACACTCACAATATGTTCACATCTTTTGAATGAAAAACAAATTTAGATATATTACCCTCTTTTGCTCCAATTAATATTATCCAAACAACTTTAGCTTTTACATCGTTTGTTAAACTATTAACTCAAGCAATTAGTCAAAAAAAAAAAAAAAAAACAAGAAGGGATGTCTTTTGTTCCATTGAAATAAAAAATATAGAACATGAAAATAAAAGGGGACTGAGAGTTTATTTAACAAACAACCAAACGATATATCCCTGTACACTAACCTGTAATCTAAAATGTATGCATATTGATAATCAATTCCACTAAAAATAGATATTTACGTATGTATGACTACATTATTTATTCGGTATGAACCCTTACATGTCCTCAGCGAGTCACGTAAATTATGCTCTACTATTCAGCAGATGCTGGCTGCTCTCTCTTGCAAACACAAGTATACTATGAGCAAGCAGACCACATAAATAATATGGTGTTCTATGTACTATAATGAATAATGAATATGGCATCAATAGCAATTAAAAAAAAAAATTAATTCAGTACAGTGCCACTTTGACTCCCCCATGAAGGATTCCGCACGGACACTACATAGATGTATAATAATATAGCAACGTTAGCCTATATAATCAAATATCTAATGTGATGTAGACATTTACAACAAATTTGTTTGGTATTTTTCTTAAGCTTTAGCGTTTTTTTTTAATTTTTTGGCGACTTTTTAGCTTAAGCGATTTTTTTAGCTTAGCGTTCTTTTTAGTTATACTAAGTTTTGGTGTTGGGTTTTTTGTTTTTGATGATATTTTCGATTTCTGATGATTTTTTAGTTTCAGCGATTTTTTAAATTTTTCGCTTTTTTGGTTATTTTTTAGTTTTTGGGCGATTTTTGCATTTTTTTTGTCAACCATATTAATTTTGGTGATTTTTTTGTAATTTAGCGATTAATTTTAATTTTGGTTATATATTTTAATTTAAGCACTTTTTTCTTTTTGGGGGTTTTTCGTTTCGGCATTTTCTTAATTTTTGGATTATTTAATTCTAGCGATTTTGAAAATTACAAGGATTTGCTTCTTATGGTTTTCAGTATACAGCAAGTTGTAAAAATGACATGGCAAAAATTACATTAACTAAGAAAATACCCTTTAATTTTGATTTTTTAAATTTCAGTGTTAACGGCGCCGTACACCAAAGGTGAAAAGGAACGTACCTGATACCATTGCGTATCACATATAACAAAGTCATCACCTGACTTTATCACAAAAGTTATGAAAAGAAGTTTAAAGTTGATTTTATGAATGCCTTTGGAAAGAGTATGAAATCCTAATGTGTTACAGAGCTTTGAAGATATTTTTTCGAAAGCTTTTTGCTTACGGAGCTTTGATAAAAAATATATTTTTTTCATAAAATGGTTTGATTTATTTGATTAAGATCGCGAAAGTTATTAATTTTCTCGTATGTTTCCCGCAATATAAGCTAGAGGAGGCTATTTATATTGCATATAAAGTGATAATTTCCTTTATCATAGAAATAAAAAAATTGCTATCAAATAAATTTACTTAGCATTATTGATAACTGCTGATCCAGTACTACATTCGAAAAACAAAATAAAATTCTACTAAAGCAGTCATCTTTATTTCATTTCACTTATCTTGACAAACCTGTATCAGGCTAGAAATTTAAAATCTAAAAGCTTAAAATTTCATAACATTGAACTTGACTTGTGGCTCCATTAAGATTGCTTAAATAAATAAAATATTATCTACGCAAAATTTTTAACCTTGAATCATTTATTGCGCTTTAAATTTACAACAAATTTCGAACACCGCGCTTACTATCTAACCCTTGAGATATATTAATAAATAAAAAAAAGCAATCACTATTTTCTGGCCATTTAAGTTTAAAGTTTTCAAAAGAATTTAAACCAGTTGTTATAATATTTTATTTAAATTTTATTCATTGTTTTAATATATGACATATTTTTTCAATTTATGCTGTTATAAATTTAAATGGTTTAATTTGTTAACGGTTACACTGAGAAAAAAAAGCTGTGACAGTAATAAGCTCAATTTACAAGAAGAAAAAGTATAAAAATCATATTTGAGTGAGACTTTCAGCCACGTTCACAGTTATGACACTCTTCACCACACACGTTTTTGTTTATTTTCTTTTTATGTCACTTTTATCTTCAAGTGTAATAAAATTTTTTTTCATATAATTTATTGTCCACTTTTTGGTTGTTCGTTTTTTATTCAATTTACTTCAAATTTATTGATTATTGTTATTTGATTTTTTGTTTGAATTGTTTTCTTTGTTTTATTGTTCGTTATTTGATTTTTATGGACCATAATTTTTTTATCTCTTTTTTTATATTTTTTAAGGGGATTTTTTGGTTCATCGGTTGCTTACTGTTGTTATTATTACTGTTGTTGTTGTTGAGTTAAAAGCAATATTCACACTGCCAGCTGATTGTAGGTAAACTTTGTTGCCACATGTGTCTGATGATTTAACCTCAAATTTACACTCTTTTCTGTTGACTTGTAAATCTTTAACTTAGTTGTGGGTTCCTTTATCTTTTTGTTTGAATTCATAACCCATTCATTCATTCATAGATTTCACTTTTTACCATTTTTTATCCTTTTCTAAACATTTTACTTTCCTTTTGAGTTGTGCGTGTGTAGTTGTTTTGTATTTATGTATGTTTCCCATTCATTTATATTTTAGTTCGCCTTAAGAGCTTAAATAAATCTTTTGTGTAAAAAAATAAAAAAAATAAAAATATTTATGTATATTCCTTTTTAAGAATTTACGTCTATTTGTGGGTCTGTGCGTGTGACTGTCCAAACCACAGGCGTTACCTCTTCCTTTTACTGAACTAGTTTGTTAGATTTAAAAATAATTTGCACAAGCACACACAAATATATTTAAGTCACGCAATTTTATATTATTGTTGGCTAAAAATAAAAAAAAGTAAACTATGACAATTTTTGTATTTGTTTATGGCTGCAGTTCTTGTATATAATTTTCTTTTTCCTTTTCCGCAAAATAGATTTACAAGTACCATAAATTCCTGACATGGTTTTCCGAGATTTTTATATAGAAATAAATTAACACGAACACAAATCTGTTGAATGTGTAAAAGTGTTTGTTTGTTGTGTCAGCGTGTCAGTAGTGTAATAGTAATCGCATGCGTTGTGGTATGATAAATTAAGCTTTAACACATAAATGTGTAATTTTTTGTAGTAAATTTACTGCTAAAAATTGCGATTGTGATTTCCATTTGCGCATTATATTGTCATGGAATTTAAGAGCAGTAATTAATTAATGAAAATATTAACTTTCTTGGGAAAGAATGCTATTAAGAAATAAAGAAGTATTTTTAATTTCATTTTTTAGCTTTCCGCTTTTCTAAGATAAAAATGAAGGAAACCTCAAAAAATGTTTACTGGTGAAACTCCACAATCCTTTTTAGGTTCAGTGCACCAATGGTGAAAAGGAACCCTACTGTTTTCGCTAAGATGACCGTACATCCTTTTATTTGTCTGTCAAATAAAAAATATAGTTCTTGGGAATTCTAAGAGCAACGAACTAAAAATTATCATAGAATATGTAAAAATTTTGATGCTATAACAATAAATTTATGACACCCTAAAATTAAAGGTTATTCTAAACCGAGAAACAAAACATGTTGGCGTATTGTTAAGCAGACTACACCAGTTGATACTGAACTTTAAAAAAACGAAATTAAAGGATATTCTATCAGTTAATATAATTTTGACTGCTTAATTTTGACAACCGTAAGAAACAAACTATTGAAATTTTCAAAAACCATAAAACAAAAAATTCTTATAATTAAAAAATCACCAACACGTAAAACCGCCAAAATCAAAAAAGTGCTTCACTGAAAAATATCAACAAAAATTAAATAAAAAAAATAAAAAAAAAAAAAAAATATTTTACTGAATAAGTAAAATATAATTTTGGGATTATTAGTGCGTTTACAAATTTTAAACTTAAATTGTAAAAATTCCCATAAAAACACTAATTATTAATTTGACGGCACCCGGTCAAAAAAAAAATACTTGTGTGGCAACACTCTATCTTGAATAGCTGTTGTTGTTATTTACATTTATTTTCTTTATACATACTCTTTATATCTACAATTTGATGCTGAAAAAAAGTCAGCCATTGTAGTAATGGTAAAGTAAGAAAATAAAAAACATGTTGATTATTGAGTTCTTGTTTCAACTTTGTTATTTGTTGTTGAGCTTCTCATTTATTTAAATGAAAGTTTATAACATAATGACTCTAGTTGTTCTAAGAAACTTTGGGTAAAGGTTCCCTGATGATCTGCATTAGCAACAGTGAAATGCGCATCGGATCCAGCTAAACCCCTCAATAATCAATTTCAATGTATTTTATTAAAAAAAATATTTTACTGAATAAGTAAAATATAATTTTGGGATTATTAGTGCGTTTACAAATTTTAAACTTAAATTGTAAAAATTCCCATAAAAACACTAAAAAAATTAAATAAATCGCTAAAATTAAAAACAAAAATAACAATGATAAGTAAAAAAACTAAAAATAACTTCCAAGAACCTAAAAACTTGCCACAACTGAAATAAAAACTTAACTAAATTTCAAAAAAAAACCGAAAACCCGCCAAAAAGAAAAAAAGCAGAAACTAAAAAACCGCTAAAAAAAGAAAAAAATACCAAAACGAAAATTAAATTAGAATTAAAAATCGTTAAAACTTAAAATTTGTATTAAAAAAAATACAATATTATCAAAAATTTAAATAAATCAAAAAGAAACGCCAAAACTAAGTGAGTGGTCAATACTTAAAAATAATCGCTGCAAATCGAGTAAAATCACCATTTTATAAATAAAAAAATTGTCAAAATGGAAAAAATCTCTACAGCTAGAAAACTCCTAAACTAAAACAACCATCAATAATTAAAAAATCGTTGCAAATTGAAAATAATCCCCAAAACTAAAAAAAGGTTAAACCAGAAAAAATCCTCAGATAAAAAGAACTGCCAAAAGTATAAACTAACTAATCGCTGTAACTAAAAATTATGTAAAAAATTATTTCTAAATATTAAAATCGCCAAAACTGAAAAAGTCGCTAGAAGTAAATTAAATCTACAAAAATTGTCAAAACTAAAAAAAACGCCTAAAAACCAAAAAAAAATTGCAAAAAATAAAAACGTTTACCGGTTAATTAATTATATTAAAAAACGTTTATATTAGATAATATATTAGAGTATATATAGGTTAATTTTTTATATATGACATACATATGAAGTAATTAGAAAATTTAAAAATGCTTTTAATCACCCTGTCGGAGAATGTGTGATTGACTACAAAAATATTTAACTTATAGTTAACTTTTCTTAGACTGACTAAAAGTTAACTGCAATTCCATCCAGAACAAACCCAAAATTAATTCTTAAGATGAGTATCATCAAATCGAATTTGATGAGAGCCAACAAATTTATTCTCAGCTACTTTGAAACTCAGTTCAGTTTTATGTTAACATTTTGATGTTGTTATTTTAGATGGTAGCTTAGCTGAGTGGTAGCGCGTTAAGTACACAAATTGTGATGATACATGTTCGAACCCCACAATTATTTTTTGAATTTACTGACTACCAGGTGGTTTAAAAAATCCAACTTTAAGTTAGCTGAAAGTAATGCAGAGTGATCCAATTGACTACCGCCTAGGACATCGCAATGTTAAAATAGTCAGTTGAGTACTAGTTGCGAAATAGTTAGCTTAAAGTTAGTTTAAAGTTAACCAAATTTCCGACAGGGCATCTACGACCAAGCACACATACTATGACAATTGCATTTGAAGTAAACAGCTTTGAAAGCTCTTAAATTTGTTCTTGTTTTCTTGCAAAATAAGAGCAAGCATTGTTGTCACCGAGATCAGGTTGGCTGTTGTGCCCTCAACGGTGTTTAAGCACAAAAGCCCTTTTGTAAAAGTTTGCACATAGTGCATATGGCTTGGACGTATCTGTTTTACATTTATAAGGTACATAAATATATACCTTAAAGCTTTATTATTAAAAATAAAATGAAATTTGTAAGCACTTTACGATTATCCGTTGTGGTTGATAATTTTCTGGAATTGCCCCTAGCAATTTTTCTTTAAACAAGGACTCTTATCCTTACAACCTTTACTTATAATGATGGTTTCCCAGCTTTTATTCATCGCAACGTTTTGTTAAATAAGTTTTTTCAAGGAAAAGAAATTAATGTGTCATATTAATTTTCACATTTTTATTAAATTGTTATTTAATTAACAAAACAAATAGCAAACTTTACTGGAATTTATTTAAACATGATCTCCAAATATTAAAACTGTTTTCTAATGTTACGAGTACTATGTTACTAATTTAAATTTAATTACACATGTAATCAGCGTTATGTAATAGTTAAAATAAAATATTATCGTTACTCTTCGGGTCTTGGCAATTAAAGTCAACATTGTTTGTTATGTATAGTTGAACTCTACTTCTGATCCCAATTGCATTTCTATTAATTTACAATAAACAAATACCAACAATTTATTTTAACGTGTGGCACAAATGTTAGTGATTACTCGGATGTCGTCATCTGCGATGCTGGAAGTTTTAATTTATTACAGAAAAAGTAAACAGTTTTCAGCAAAAAAAAACAATAAATAAATATTTTTAAAGGGCTAACTTTAATAAAATTTTAAATTGATTAGAAACATCAATGTTTTAGACTTGCACTAATAACATTAAAAATAAATGACAGGTTATTTTTTTAGTTACTTTAAAGAAAAAGCTTAATTTGCACTTCCATTTTCTTCCAAGGACAAGTGATGGTTCTTTCATGCAGCAAACAAATAATTTAACTTTTTTTGTTTGAAGCTTAAACACTTGGAAGCAAAATTTATTCCCATGTTGAAGGAAAAGTGAATTCTTCAAACGTATGTGCTGGTTCTGCAACGAAACATTAGCACACCAATTAACTTGAATGTTGTTTGAAGCTTAAATATTTGAGAGCAAAATTTAATATTAAATTGAAGAGAAAGTGGATTCTCTAAACTTATTTGGAACACATATTCAAACCATACACAGAGTTAAAGTTTTAATCACATGCTCCTGTTTAGTTTCAAGAAAATATCAAAATGAGCAAGTAAATCACACTAGTCTCAGTTCATATAATGAAATATTTCTTGCACAAAGGAATAACTAAAATTAAAAGCTATTGTTATGTAGCAAAATACCCAAATATATCTATTTCTAGTATTAAATCACAAATGTTTTTCTTAAGTAGAACAAAAATAAGCAAATTAACCAGCAAGTGCTGAATTAGTAAAGAATAAACAACAATGGCAAGACTTTTTGGTAGGATTTGAGCTTTCATTACAAAAAATCTTTCAGCTAATTGTAATGCGATTAATAGAAACAATTTACATATTCCATTTGAATTAAAAAAAAGTATCTATATAAAGCTGAAATGTGCTTCAAGAACGCTGATGATGAAGTATTTTGACTCGCGAAAACAGCATCTTGTTCCGTTCAGCTGGTGTTTATTAGAATAGTTACAAATAACTTTGATATTATTTGTTCCTTAAAAATTATCACATGTTATTTGACTTCCTTAAAATATGCGAACTTTATCCTGATACAATCCAGTCAATCTTTCATTCTATTCTTAAACTTGCATTTGCGTTCAAAAGAAAAAAACCTTTCTTGCACAACTGTGAGCTTATGAATGAATGAGTTCACAGACATAAAAACAAATATTGTGTTAAAGAAGAAGTTAAATAAAATTTTTCGCAAAGATAATTATACAAATTTTAATAAAAATTTGCTTAATCGACATCACTTTCTTCTTGAATATGCAACAAAATTTCACTTACCACATGTGCCTGGGCACACTCATCAATGTAATGTGTTGTAATTATCACAGTTGTATTGCCATTCTTTGTTATATCCACCAGATGATCCCATATGCTGCAACGAAACGAAACAAAACATGAGAATAAGGATATGTGAAAAACAGACAAGGAAAACTTAATTAAACAATTGTAATTAATGCACAAAATTACTTATTCTCAGACATAAGACGAACACAAAAACAAGCAGCAGGACTGCAGTAAAGTTTAAGATTTTTTTTCATTCTTTTCAATGGACATTCATCATTATTTAAATGATTTTTATTAAATGCATTAAAATTTTAAGAACATGTCTTTAATAAATAATGAACTTAAATAAAAGGAATTAAACTTATTTATACTTTTAGATATCTGGGGCAATATTATTTTACTGTTTTTTAGAAGAGGAATTTTTTACTAAAATTTTTCTCAAAAGTACTTTTGAATATTAAAATGGCAAAAAAGCCATTAACTTAAAATTAGCTTATCATGAGTTAAGTACTTTTTTTCCAGAAATACATTTACTTGATCTCATTTATTGCTTGTTTAAGACTGCACAAAATAAACAATCTATGACTTCTGCAAATTGGAAAGCTGCATGAAATTAGACGGAAATTGAAACACGCTAATGATAATTTTTTCTTTAAAATAATGTTTTTACGATTTGGAAAATATTTCTTACTTTCATTTGAGCTTGTAATAAAACATTAGGGTTTGTTCTTAATAAATCCATATCCCATTTGCATTATATTGTAGTATTTGTAGTTCTTGTTATGCTTCGAATTTGTTATAGTTTCTACTTTATTCAACTAGAAAATTTTAATGTGGCACAATTTCAAGGCTTTTAAACTACTTTTGTTTCAACTAAATGGAAATAAGAATTGGGGGATTCAAACGGCAGTGGTAAGTGTCATTGTGTCATAAAGTAAATTTTTTTTTTTAAAAACGAAACCAAAACTAACTATATTTAAATAATTTAAAACTATTTCTTTTTAATTTATAAGCAGAAACAAATATCTAAAAAACTCTAAGGTCAAAGAAAATTATCAACATATGTATAACAATTTAAAATATTATATATTATATATATTATATATATATTATTATATTGGCACTTAAGACAACCGTTTGAATCACCCAAATGTAAAATAAATTTTATATAGCGTTATGCTGCTTTTAAATAAATTTCCTTAATAAAACATAAAAATTAAAAAACTAAACTTAATTAATACCTTTGCCGCAAGACGGGATCAACACCAACTGTAGGTTCATCCAATATCAATAGTTCAGGTTCGTGTAACAGTGCTACTGCCAGACTCATACGCCTTTGTTGGCCACCACTTAAATTTTTAACAAATTTCGAAGCATTTGGCATATTTAAAAGTTTCAGCAAAAACTCTGTTCTATCTTCGATGTCGCTGCGGGACAGGTCAGCAATTAAGCCGAAGTAAATTAATGTTTCTCTCATAGTAAATTCACCATATAAAGCCACTTCCTGGAAGAAAAAACATTATAAGGAAACCAAAATATTTATTCGTTTTTAATAAAAACTTAAAAAAAGAGAACATCAACACACACAAAAACAGTATAAAGGTAAAACGAAATAAAAAACCACACCATAATAAAACTGAAAGACTATATCATAAAATTTAAATTTATTTTGCGTTTTATTTTGAATTTGTTTTTCCCACTTTTCGTTTTTTTTTGTTTGTTTTTTTTCGCTTTTCTGTGTAAGGACCATAAATTATATTTTAAATACAACTCCATTAGTGGTAACGTTAAAAGAAGTGAGCAAAGTAAAAAAAAAGATGTTGTAAAATATTTTCTATTAATTTTCCTTATAAAAGGGTTCATGTGTTTGTGTGTGAGTGTGTTTGTCTATCTATTTTTGTAATAATGCCACAATAAAAGCTCATTAGCCTTGATGAAAAGCTGTAAAACATACGCAGCACAAAGGCTCCAAAAGCTTAAAAGAGATTTATTAAATTGAAAAAAGGTACAAATAATGTACATTTTATGTTTGTGTCATTCATTTAAAGATTTAATTTAATTTTCTTTCTTAAGTGGGCTTTTTTAACTCGTGCAATAGGTTGGTTTTGGTCTTTTTTTTTTGCCTGAAAACTGGGGCAAGTCAAGGCATCCGATACGACTCGTAATTTAAAAATATTTTAATAGAGTTTTTATGGAAATATTTTTAAATTACGAGTCGTATCGGATGCCTTGATTTGCCTCCCTTTTTGAACAAATATTATTATTTATGAATTATAAAATAGTTTTTGAAAGTCAAAGCCATGGTTGAAATGTACTGCAAACTTGATAAAGCGCTAATAAAGTGCAAATAGCCATTAAAAAATAACTTTCATTTGAAATAAGATTATGACAACATGTCAAATAATAAATTTCTTAAAAATCTCCATAAAAATTTTAAAAAAGGAACCTTGAATTTATTTCTTATTTTTTTAAAAATACGGCCGTTAATCTTTAGTGCAGAAAGAATTTTTTTAAACTGATTCCAAAAAAATTTTGGTTGAAGTCTACTGATGATATTTTTAAAATGCACACAAATATTGCTTAACACAGAAAAATTATTTACATCGATAAATATTACGATTTTTGTTCTTGATTTCTGTAAAGAATTTGACAAACTAACTACTCAAAAAAATTTTTATCATATTGCGCAACAGCGTGAGTAAGAAACAAAACTATATATACTGCAGAGTATGAGTATTAAAAAAAATTTGCAAAAGTAAAATAGTATTAATTTCAGCAACTGTGTATAATCATAATTGTAGCAAAAAAAAAATTTGTATGCTCACATATCTACAGCAACTATGACTTAAGCCGATTCCAACAAACAAAAGTATATACACTTCTGAAAAAATAAAATAAGCAAAAGCTACAAATAAAAAGCCACATGCGTATCAAGCGCATTGATTCTTCGTCACACTTATAGTGTGAGTACGCTTATACTCAGACTATAGATATTTGGTTGTACAAAAAAATATATCCGTGATACTTGGGATATATATTCATCGTTAGCCACATTTGTGTATATAAAATGTAATGGAAAATGTGTCGTAGCTAGTAAAAACAACATGTGTGTATAATTAAAATAGCCCTGTGTGTGTATATACAGCCGATTAATAGTTAGGGTATTTCTATACTCATGCTTGTAATTGTAGCATATACAGTCTATAAATTTTCGTTAAAGTTGTTTGTCTGCGTAATTTTAAAAAAGTTTCTCTGCTTATAGAAGAGATGTTTGAATATCTGATGGTATATGTTTTTATAGAAAAGTTGGTTGACTTTATATCAGTAAACTGTTATTATAGATCAGATGGTTGAGTTTGTTACAGCACACTGTTCTTTAAAAAAAAGGTTGATTGTATGACCGATCACTACTGTATATTGAAATAACACAAACTCTTAAACATTTTCTTTGATACAAATTTACACACTCCATTTTAAGATACACGAGTATCAAGTATACTTTAGTTTTTATAATTTTGTAACTTTATCTCACCTGTGGCATATAACCAATTCTAGGTCCTGGTACACCGGAACCCCTGGATCCTGGACGGCCGCCTAATACCCATATTTCGCCAGAATTTAAACGTCTTCTGCCAACAATGCAGGACAACAGAGTAGTCTTTCCACAACCGGATGCTCCCAGTAGACCGTAACTGCAAATAATAATAAGAAAAGTAACGCAACATTAATCACTTTCATTTCATCAATAAGGAGAAAAAATAAGAGAGAAAAAGAACAAAATTAATTGTTAAACTCATTTTAATTTAAATATATTATCTTGGACTTAACTCATGCAGTTCAGATTAATTAAAATAACTGTTACTGCTTGTGCAAGAACTTGTGTGTGCATTCATGTATATGTCTGCGTGTGTGTGTGTGTGTGTGTGTTTCTGTATTTCTGTGTGTGTGTGAGTAATATAAATTGTAATTAAAATTTCATCAAAAATGATGTTGATTGAAATTGTTAAAGTATTATTTTCAATTAGTATTAATTCGCATTGCAATCGATTGCTGCAGGTCATCTCTATCAAAAGATTTATTTAATTTGAATTTATTTTTAAATAAAATTAAACATAAAAACGATAATAAACAAAAAAATTTAATTATAAGTAAATAATATTTACAGTAGAAGCTCGTAAATTAGAGCCACTTTATTAAAAAAATAAAATAAAAATGCCCTGAATTTAGAACTGATGGTTCTTATTTCCGAAGGATTTGAATTTTCGAGAGTTCCA
This sequence comes from Tachina fera, assembly GCA_905220375.1. Lineage (NCBI taxonomy): Eukaryota > Metazoa > Arthropoda > Insecta > Diptera > Tachinidae > Tachina > Tachina fera. Next base: position 189,057,229 of record LR999963.1, read on the forward strand.
CTTTACGAGTGTCTACTGTATTTCTTACTATGTTGTCTTTGACCATAATGAGAAATGTAATTGTAAAAATTATTTTAACTGAAAAATCTCCTATGTGCGAAATGCCAAAAAGGGATAAAGGGCAAACTTCATGCACGTCAGAATATGAACTCCAGAAAGCGGCAAGTGTACTTTGTTGACAATCCGTTTAAAACCCAAAAATTAGCTTTACTTCATGCTCTATATGAGCCAAACAGCTTAAAGTTAATTAAAAGTTTTTGTTCGCTATTATTCCGTTATATCTGTGCATTAAAACTGTAAAAAAAGTTGTGTATTTTTAATCATGCTCTTGTAATAAACAAGAAAATTGTTTTTTGCCTTTCGCGACTTAGAAGTAACGTAACGTTGTTGCTGCTTGTCATTATACTGTATTCAAATCCCTTTCTAGATGCAACATTTTTCAAAAATTCATGACTTTGTTGCTGTTACATTGTTTTTTATAAATATATTTTTTTATTTGACCTCCTCCAGGGAAACTTTAGACATTGTTGCTGTTGTTTTACCATTTGTTTTATAAATATTTTGTTGCAATTTCTTCGATGTGTGTTGTGTAGGGGCAAAACTGAATGAATATCGTTTGTGTTAATATTTTGTGGTTTAATTTTTTTTTTATAAATTTTTCGTTTGCTTAGCTTCAAAAGAGCCACACTGTGTCATGGGGTTTCGCATAAGCTGGATACTTTTAACAACATCAGCAACTAAAACATGCTAAACTGGATGAAAACAGAGTGAAAAGGAAATAAAAACCAAATAACTTTTATTGTTTTATATTTCTGGAAAATGCAATAATTGAGTAAAAAATTTTAGATTTTAGTTTGCAAGGTTTCAAGAGTCTTTTAACACTAAACAGCATACATATATATTTGCTACTTTTTTTTATTAATTTTATGCTTTTCTCAAATGTCTGTGGAAACAAAAAATTATTTTAAGACTTTATAAGGTAATTTAAAAAATTTAATTTAGGAAAAATAATGTAACACAGTTTTTTTTTAAATTATAAGCACAGAAAAAATTATTAAATATTAAAATTGACTTTTTTAATTTTTTTCAATTAAAATTTAATAGACTAATTTCTTGACTTTTTTATATTTTATTGTCTTTGTTTATTAAATAAGGTTAAATAATATCTGTTTTCTGAAGAAGCTTTAAAAAATTTGCTGCGAAATATTGAAAATAAAACATTGTTAGATAATGGTTTTTTTTATAAAAACGTGAAACGCTGTTTTCAATTAATTTTTAATCAAATTATATTTTTATTTATTTACAAGCCATATTATAATTAGTCAATTAAATTTTGGAATAAAAGGAATATTCCAAAATAAATGGAATAAAAGTTTTTATTGATTATTTGAAATTTTTTCAAATAAATTTTAAAAATAAGAAAAAATATTCCTTCAAATTTGTTAGTGAGAAAGTACTAACTCTTAATAAAATATAAATCAAAGTTGTATTATTTCTAAATAATTAATAAGTAATAATGATTTTGAATTTATGAAAATTTTTAACTAAAATCTGTTAATAACACTTTAAAGAAAAAACCAATTTTCCATTTCACTCACAAAATTCTCTGAATTAAATATTAATTTTTTCCATTAAGGTCCTACAAAAAAATTTTAAATTCAAATGCAAAATTTTATAATAATTTGTTTGAAAAAACCCTGATATTTTCAATCAACAAATTGTCTGATTCAACAACATTTTTTAATGAAAATTAAAAGCAAACAAAATAAATAACTGTTCTGTACAGTATATAATTTTTATATTAGAACCGATATCTTCTCCTTACAATTTTGTTACAAGTGTTACTTTATAATATAATAATATGAACTAGAATTTGTTACTACATCCTGTTTTTTGTTTTGCTTAAAACAAAATTAAAACAAACTATTTACTGGAGCAATAAAAAATATTTAATGAAACTAAATTTTATTTCAACAAAAGTTTATTTGATAATTTTTCGGTAATAATTTTTTTATGTGTTTTTTGATAGAGCAATGAATTTTATTAAAATAATTAAGATATTTAATTGATATTATTTTTCTAAGCAATCATTTGATTAAAAGAACCCACAAAAAAAAAATTTTTTGTGACTATAAAAATGAATTTCTGTTTTCTCACCATGAATCCCTTTAAAATTCGCTATTGAAAGGAAAAGCAACATCAATAAATCTAGAAGCTTTCCGCACAACTAAGTATTTTTTGAGACAACTCTTAAATTGCTAAATAAAACTATAACCAAGAAGAATAATTAAGCTATAACACAATACTGTACTGTCTCCTTTTCCTTTAAGATAGGAAGAACATTAGACCCCAAATGACTGAGTGTTCCCAAATGTTGCACTTTCCTTATTTGCTTTATAGTAGTTTTATTTAAAAAAAAATTTTGTTTCTCTCAGCTTATTAAATTTCCATAATTACATTCCATTTAATGAAAGTACTTTAATAAGTTTGTTCTCCTGCTGTTTATTTAAATATTTTTCGATGTTGCATTGCAAAAATACTTGCAACAGTTGTTGCCTAAATAAAGAAAGTACCTGTAAACAATGTGTAAATTAGAAACGAATATTAATTTTTACAAATTCTTTAAAATAATTACATAAAACAGCACTCCAATGTTTACTCATCCAAATTACATGCAGTTAGAGTTAAAAGAACTTGCATGCTGGGAGTTGCTAAAAGAGTCTTGTGGCGTTTGAAGATTTGTTTTACATTTAAGGAACAGGCAGAACTAACAACTATCTCAGGATATAAAACAATTCAACAAATTTTATAACTTGATGTTGATGGCCGAAAATGTCAATAATGATGCCTTTGTTGTTGTGGCTTAAAACAGAGAAATAAAACAATAACAAAAAAAACTTTTAACTCTACCTGTTCTAAAGTTTTATTTTTTGGAGTTAAGACCAACAAGAAATGAAATGTTCTCTTTGCAACCACAATGTTCTCAAAAAGAAATTTATCAGAAATTTTTACAAAAACTAAGGATACACATGTAATCAGAAGTAACTTTAAATGAAAACCCAACGCAAAGGGCCCGTTCTGCTGTAGATGGGTAACCCAGCAAACATTTTTTTATCGAATTTGCTAAAGAACTATTTAATAGCGAAAAATCATATGGAAAATTTTATGGGTAAGAAAATTCGTAAGACTTTTAATTTCACTTGGTGGTAAAGCATGTCTATATGTATTTCATTGGTGCTTTAACAAATCATCAGTAGACTTTAACCACCAGCAAATAGATTTCATTTAACTTAAAAGTTTTACGATCTATCGAACAAATGTCCTCAACTGAGTTCAAGATATGTAAAGATTATTCTCTTAAATCTTTTAAAATTTTATATTTTAAAACTTGGTGTTTCGATAAAGTGCATTTAAGCAGTTTAAGTAAGTTGCATTCGATCTAAACAAATATTTCAATAACAAAAAATTTACATATTTCATTAACTAATATACCCGCTTAAAAATGTTAAAATCAGTTGTGAAACCATTATGACAGCTGCTAATATACCCGCTTAATAATGTCAAAATCATTTATGAAACCAGCTGACAGCGGCCACCACGATCCCAGCTGATATTACAAGACAATGTAAACTTATGTTTTCAAGCTGCACAAAGTATTTTTTTACAAAGTGGTTTTGATATTAAGCTGATATGTGCCCATTAACAAAATAGTTTTCTTTTAATTTTTATTTGTTATTTTTTGTTATTGTAGTTTTTTGTAGACCTTGTGCAGTTTCTATAAAAAATTTCCGTAGTACTAGCCAGAGAACGAAGACGATCCTGATTTGTTAGTGGTGGCTGACTAAAAATATCAATAGCGGCGGGTAAATTCCGCCCAAAAAATCTGTCGGCTAAAAGTCGGCTAATGTCCACAAAATCAGAAGGGGGAGGGGGCATACACTTTCGTTGCTTTAACAAAAGAAGCATGTGTTGAATAAAATGGGACTTTGCTTAAGCCAAAATTAACCACAGCTTATTAGTAATGCCAGCGTCAGCTGTTTTCCGGCTTACAGTCGATCGGCTTCGTTCAGTGCTGCTGGCAATCAGCATTGCTCATGGCTTGAGGGCAAACAATAAAAAAAAACTTGTGTATTTTCAAAGAAAATTATCAGTGAATGGGAAGAAGGGAGAGAGAGAGAAGGAATAATGCAAATAATCTGATATTATTCGCCTAATATTTAAAAAGTTTTAAAGAAAGAAAAACCCACAAAAAAATTTAATGTTTTGCCAATTTTTTGTGAGATTCTTAATTTATTTACTTGGTTGTGTGGTTAAGTTTTAAAATTCAATGAAAATTGTTAGCTGGGAATATAAAGAGTCTTTCATTTAATCCTTGCTTCCCTCAAATTACTCAAATTTAAATGAAATAAATTGTTTGTGAGATATCATTGACTTTTTTTATTGATTTAAAATACCTAACAATGCAATTTTGTATGGAAAAAGAGAACCTCAAAGCTCTCTTGCAAAATAAACAATGTGACATGAGCTCTGTGGCATCATTCCCCTATAGCACTCGCCATTAACGGTTATGGACTGATCATACAATATGTGGACCAACGTTGATTTTTTTCTTGGATCTTCTGTAGATTGATTTTGCAATTAGTTCAAGTTAAAAAAAAACACTAATTAGTTCAAGAATTTTGTTTGCTGCATCAAAAAATGGGGCTCATCGCTGAAGACTACTTTTCAGTGAATATAAGGACCAACTTCCAATTGCCATCGGCCATTTCACTGACTACAAATTATTATCTATCGTTGTTTACCTTCTTCCCTGTGGTCAGATGATTTTTGTGCTAAATTACTCAAATCGTGGTCTGGGAAAGACAAACTTCTTGCAAGCGACGCAAAATTGACAGCCTCGAACACTCCCGGACAGCTACGATGTTTTCGACAGATTTTTCTTATTGTCGATGTACGGGTGTTGTTTAATTGTTTACTAAACAAATGGGCTTAAAATTTATCTAAAAACTACAAATAGTGATCCCGCTCAAAACAATTATGGTGACCATACCCGCCCATAGTGATTTAAAAAAGAAACCAAATAAGTGGCAGGCAATTCGTCATATGAGCACTAGCAATTGTCAAAGCTCACAAGTCCCTATTGGAAGAAATTTTGTTTAGATTAGGGTGTGTGCGTGAACGTGTGTGTGCATGTGCTCTTTGCGTTTAATTCAAATGTTCGTTTTGCTTTTTTAATTAACTTTTGTGGCCATTGTTGAATTTTTTTTATCTCTCATATTTTGTCTTTGTGTTTTATGTTACTTTTCCAAAAAAGGAAGCATTTAAGCATGAAAAGTATTTGTTAGGAAATTGTTCGTAAGTGTGTGTGTGTGTGAAAATTAAATCGACTTAAGAAGTTACTTGTTGTTTGCAAACAATATTTCATTCCTATTTTCATTGAAACCTCTTCATTTTGGATCTGAGTGTATATTTGAGTGTGTGTGTTTGTGCACTTGTGGTTTATTTAAAACAATTTTCCATTAACTGAGGAGGCATTACATTTGTTACACTTTTGATGCTCGTAACGAAGCATTATGGTTTTAAAAATACAGAATTTGGTAAACAGAAGTGCCTAATGAATGAATGTGGCAAAAAAAAGCTTTGGGTATTATGGTTTACAAAACAGATTCTTCGAATGCTTTCATACATTGTATTTTGATCTACTGCCTTTTATTTTACAAAAAAAAAATTATCTTTCGTTTGTAATTTTTATTCTTATAAGCACATGTGATTAAAACACATTTCAATGAATTAAATTCAAGCGTGAGTCGTTTTAACTCTGCCTTATGATTGATTTACATAAAATTTTAGAAGACGCAAATTTTTGAAATATTTTTCAATTTGTGCATCACAGCTCGCACTCGTATTATTCTTCTCTTTTGTTTATTGAAAGTCTTATCATCGTTCGTTAATACATGTTTCGTTAAAATATGAGGATTATAATGTGACAGTTTCTTACGGTTACTTACATTAAAAACAATAATTTAATTTTGACTGCCTTATTTACGAAACTTATGAAGGCTTTATGAAGGCTTAATTAGCAATTTTTTTATTTTATTTTAAATTTTTTTTTGTTTTAAATGAAAGTGTGCGACAAGTCAAACATAACGCTCATTTACACAACTTACAGGAAAAAAATATATTTTTCTCTCAAGACTTCAATAAACAATTTTGAAATATAACATTGTTCAAGTAGAGTAGCGATATGTTTGCATGCCTTTATGTAAAGTGTTATTGTTGAAAAATTTTATTGCTAGTTGTAAGTCTATTTGTAACTTGTTTTCCTTTAGGTAAAATAATTATAGTTTAGCTATATTTATTTTTTATAGTTTAGCTATATATTTTTTTTGCTATTCGAGTGCTTGTCCTTGTCCTTGCCCTTGTTTATTCTAAGAACAAAATGAATTTGTTAGCAGTTTAAAGTGAGCAACAATAAAGTTCTGTTTTTTTTTGGTAAAAAAGTTTTCATAGTTTCTGTTTTTGGCTTAGAAATTTCTACAGAAAGTTGTAAAAATCTTACAGCATTTATAAGTAAGTTGTTCCTTCGAAAAACTGATTAAACTAAACAGTCAACTGATTTTCACGTTGGAAAGTTTGGAAAAGAATTTTGCTGGCAACTGCGGGTGGGTGAATGGATGGTCGTTGTGTTGACATTTTTGTAATTTTGAGTTTTATTTTATTATTTTATTGGTGAGTAGATAAATTGCAGTATACAAGTATGAAATAATGAAGAATTTTAATTTATAAAACTAATGCAAATTTAAAATTATTAAAGAATTATTAAATAATGTAAGAATGTAACGAACTTTACATTAATGAAGAATTATATTTATTAGCCATTAACCCCCTGTATCCCAAACGAAGACCGTGGACTTCAGCAGAAAATTTTATATTAAATGTACTCGTTTTTTGACTGAAACAAGAGGTAAGTTTAATGAATCCACAGAGCAATCTCTGTATTTTTGAGTTTTTTCATTTATTTTTTTTTGTATTACTCGTAAGTAACTTCATAGTTTTTGAAAACCTAATACCCTGTTTCCACAATGTGAATGGTTGACTTGAGTTTAAAATTTATATGAAAAGTACTCATTTATTTGAGTGATTTTCATACAAATGTTCCAAACTAGTTGCCTGCCTGACTTTGGGAAACAGAAATATTCTAGCATTTCTAAGAATTTTTTTCATTATTTTAACCCTCGAACTCTTCTCCGTGTGGGTCTAATTAAAAAAGAAAGAAAAAACAAATTCTTGACAGATTTCAGTATTTGATTTATTTCTGGTGATAAGGTTTTATATTAAGTCCTGTTGTAGTTTCATACTTATAGTAAAATTATCAGCCGAATTTTTCTTCGTTACATTTTGGCGCTTGATGTCCCTGCTTAAGGCTAAAAATGTTGTCCCTTTTTTTATAGGGATAAAAAAGACCCATAAAAGCAGGAGTAGAGGGAGTTTATATATTCCTCAAAAATGTTTCTCGTAGAGTTTTACATAAAATACTCAAAGACATTTACACTCAAAAGGGTTCAATTAGACATTTTATACAAAACAGCTGTTCAAACAAATCTTATGGGCAGCACTGTTTTTGATTATAATTGCCTTGCCATACCGCTATTGCCGCAACTATACAATTCAATTGAATTAAGGTTTTTCGTCGTAACCATAAGCAGCTGTTTCCAGATAAGACATATATATTTTTTTTCCTTTTATTTATTTTCGTTTGCTGCATTGTTTGGTAAATTTTGATTTATATTTTTAATTTTTACTTTCTTTTTTATATTTACTTGCAAATTTTATTCTAAGGTAAGGTTAGTTTTATATCAAAAAGTTTTTATTTAACAATAAACAATTGAAAAAATTATTTTGTATTTTTCTTTCAATATTTCGATAAACTTTGTTTAAATTCTTCAGGAATTTTTTAGACAAAATAAAAAGAAATATATATAATTCATTAAAAAGTTCAAACAAATAATAGTCCCATCCACTTGCAATATAATTGTGGAATTTTTCGTATTGTACAATAACATTGCCAATGTGTGTGTTATATTCGAAGGAAGTTTGGCACATAACAAAAGACTTTTGATTTTTATTGTGCAATAAATACAATTGTGTATTGTGGTGGCAACATTGTTAAATGTTGTTTACTTTTTCACTGTCAGGAAAATTGGGCAATATTTTTTTCTTTATTTCTCTTAAGCTTTTCTTATGGTTATGCTTAGCAGATGAATCATATATATTAATGTTTATTATATGACACGCTTGATTGAATTTTTTAAGGTAAATTTATTTATTTGTCACACGCAAAGTTTGCTTTGACAAATTTTTACTATAATACGAAGTAATTGTACGTAACAAAAGGAAAAGAAACAAAAGAAATAAACGAAAAACAAAGCATACTCGCGAGTACAACTAAGTCTTAACTCATCCCACCTCTTTTTACTCTCTCTCTCTCTCTCTCCAACAAACCATAAAATTTGAGGAAATTAAATTTATTTTATTATTTTTTTACAATTTCAAGTTCTATAGGGCTTAAAATATAATTTTTAGTTTTAGCTGAAACCAAATTATATAACTGCAAGCAAGTTGTTAAATAATTAATACTTAAAACGAAAAAGAAACTATAAACAACATGAATCGCAGTTTTATATATTTCTATTTTTTTTACTCTTTCTAAATTAAAATTTAAAAATCTGCAAGACTTTTCTAGCCGAAGAACAATGGGATGTTGCAGTGCCACACTAAGCTTCGTTGCAGTTTCCCCATTTTGCTTTCACTTTGCTATTTCCAAGACAAAAGAATTGTAAGTTGAAAAAAGGAAAAGTGAAGTAAAACAAACAACAAAATCCATAATTAAAAATAAGTTGGGTTTGCCTGACTTCAAGTTGAGTCAGCAATTAATTGCATTTTTGCTGAACAAAAAGTTAGAACTAAAATTAAACCCTACTCTGAAATCAGCAGCTAAAAAAGTAAAATAACCAGCAGCCGTAGGGCATTTCGATATCCTGGTTAAAACTATTGTAGAAACAAGTTGTATTCTTTTTTTTTTTTTGTTTAAGTGTCAGTGTTTGCGTTGTGCTTTTAGAGCTGCTTACAACTCATATTTGTTATTCCAACAACGAATCTAAATTGCGGCAGTAATTACGTTGCAATAATTTGCCGTTTAAGCTGTGCAGCCGGTGTATGTATGTGTGGATATGTGTGTGTGCGTGTGTGTGTTTGCGTGTGTGTGAAAGTTACAATTTCATTGATTACACACAAAAACACACACACACATAAACGGAAAGTGTTTACTAACGGAAACAAAAACTTACTAATACACACACACATTGTTTTTTATTCTCTCTCCCTCTCTTTTTCTAGTTTGTTATTTAACTTGTTACTTGTGAACAATGGTCAACTGATTGCTAGTGAATTTCTTCTAATTAACGTTTAAATTGAATGTATTTGCCCACCTGCAGAGCTTTCAAACTCAGTTATGTTTGCCGTTGTTCGATTTCATTTAATGATTTTTCTTACAGTTTCTGCTTTTCTATAGATTTTTGAAAATAAAAAAGAAATATTCTTTTTTTCTGGACCACGTGCTTTTCATTTCCCCCTCTGCCAAGTTTGTGAGTTAGACTAAAGGAAAATTAAATCAAGTGAACTGTTTTGCTTGATTGCTTTATTTAAACAGACTTGAATTGAGAAAGAAAAAAGAATATAATAATAAGATAATTAGGCAATTGTTGAAATATAAAAGAGAGAAAAGACAACAATGACTGAATGTCAAACGAATTTGTCAATAATTATATTCAAATGAGATAAAGGAAATTAAGCTATTTTCGGAAATCATGCTGCATTCAGATTTATAAAAGAAGGATATTGCAAAGATTAGGGTGAAATAAGAAACTAAATACAGTTCTCAATAAGGGACATTATTATATGTGCCCTTAATTATGAAAGTGGTCTAAGTCATAAATTTCTTTGGTCGAGATATTTTGTAGATTACATTTTTATATTGTGCAACATTTTAATTTAGAGTTGTTCTGGTCTCGATTTATATAAAAATAAATAATATTTATTAAATATTTCTTTAAGTTTTTTAAGACTTATTTAATATTTTGAAGCAAAAATGCATATGACATAATTAAGGGCACATATAAATATGTTGCTTTCTCAGAAAGTAAATATTTTTTGAAGTACTTTGACTACAATGTGATAAGTTTAAGTTAAAATATAAACATACAACACTCGCAAATTTTCATAATGCATACATACAATCACGTAAGTTAACTAACATATAAAATAAAATTTCCAGTTGAAATAACTTGATTACACATAATTTTTCATATTGACTTAACAGTACTGTAATAGAAAATCAACACGAAATTAAAGTTATTTAAAAAGGATAAATTTTTTTAGAAGTTTACCGTAAATCATAATGAGTTTACATGAACATATAAAGCAGCAACACTGCCAAAAAATTCTAAAATAACTTTAACTCATGTTGAATTAACATGAAACACATATAAAGCAAAATCTTTGCTAAGAAATGTTGTATAAATATTGTTTTCATAGATTTTAATATAAAACTTTTCCGTGTGAAAGTGAAATTTCTGTGACAAAGAAGTGAAACCGAATATTCCCAACTAGCCCTGTTTAAAAACTTGTTGTTATACAGTGTAACAATTAAAAAACATTTTTGATATATAAAAGAAATAAGAAATAAATAATTTTTCCAATTCTTATGACCATTTGCACAACTTTACTTTGTAAAAGGCAGGATTTTGTTTGCCAGATAGCTAAATAAATTTGCATGATAAAACATTAATTTATTATTTTTTATATTCATTAAATACTCGTGTTATTATTATTGATAATATTAACAATAAAAATTTAAGTTGTAATAATGCAAAGATATTTATCGAGCAGACAAAATCCTACCTTTAACTAAAGGCAAGTTGTGACAGCGGCACGGCCTGTAGCATAGCTGCAAGCTCTGAAAATTATATGTTTCTGAAGAAATGTACACAGAGAAAAATTATATATTAAAATCCACGATTACAAGGTTAACTTAAAAATGGGCAAGAATGATTTTGCTTCGTATTTATTTCATGTTAATATAACATAATTTACACTAATCTTAAAAATTAATTTTTCGTTATGAAATAACCTTATTTCATGTTTATTTAACATTCCAATACTGTCATTTAAATATGAAGAATCTTGTTGAATCAAAGTTATTTCAAGTTGAATCAACTTGAAGTTATTTTAGTGTTGTCTCTCTATTTTTTTGTTTTTCTTTTTTAACTGACGTGATTGTGTGTATTGCCACAGGCATCAGGAAAATGTGTGAGCTTTAGATTCTCCCGCAAATACGTTTAACTTGAATTCATTCAGTGGGTAGTTAACGTGCAACCATAACCTTAAAGGTATTGTTTTTTAAATACGCACTAAATACATTAAATTTAAATTCAACATGATATAATTGATTATGTAAAAAAATTATTTTAAACTAAAATTAAAGTAAAAAAACACAAATGGCGTTTATATTATTTTAAATCAAAATTTTTGTATGGTGATTTTATATTGATAATTTTTTCTGTGTACTGCAGTTCAAAGGATCATTGCCAATTTTAAGGTATATAATCTTCCGTGGCTACAAGACCAGCTTTAGTGAAATACAAAAATGAAATGTATTCTGTACTTTTCAGCCTGAAAATGAAAAGTCAAAATATTATTTGAACTGACACTAAGATGGTTTCTGCACTTCTTTTTTGATTAACATAAACTATTATTGAGAAGTATGCCCTTCACTTTTGCTTTTTTCGTCATAGATTTTGAAAGGTCTTCATCTTTTGATTTCGTTTTGTTAATAAAAACAATAAACAAAGTTTTTACTCTTTCTCTTTTGTGGAATGCTTATTTTATTATTTATATGGAAAATCAGGGAACTTGTATATGGCCTTTCCTACCAGTTTGTTAAGAAAAGTAACTACATTTAAGAAAACCGCCCCAGCAGACCTTAATTAAGGCCTAAATAGAAAGATCTTTTGACTTTTTCCACTGGGCTTAATCAGTTTTGCTGCATGCACATATAGAATGTACATATGTATGTATGTTTCTTTATAAAAGTTCAGCTTATATTTCTGTAAAAATTTCTATTAGCAATTACAAAGATTATTTAACATTAGAAATAATATTTTGTATTAAGCAAAATATTCTGTTTTTAAATTTTTCTTGTAAGAAAAGCATAAGATAATATTAAATTTTTTAATAAGCCTAATTAAACCTTTTTTAATAAACTCAATTAGTATTTGTAATAATTAAAAACATATTACGTTTCGTTGTCTTCAAATCTCTTCAGATTACTTCACACTTAATTGGTCGCACAAACAAATACCATTAATAATAATTAGGAAATTATTTTATTGTCTATGGAATTAGTTAGTTAAGTTCAGTTCAGTATTACCCTCCATAAAAACAACTAGAATGTTAATAATTTTTCTGAGTAGTAGCAGTAATATGAAGATGAAGATGACGACGATAATGACGATAATAATGATAAGATGATAATGATAATGATGTTGATAATTATGCTGTTCTCGATTGTTTAACAAACACGGGGTCGTAGTCATTCCTTCAGAAATTGTTGTGAGTTAAATGGAGAAATTCTTATCAGATTTAATCGTAAACAAGTACTTTTCTCATTGCCTGCCCATTTAATGTATTTTGTAAATTTTACGAGCCACTTTTTGTTAAGAAAAAATTATTTCTAAAAGCTTCTTTTGATGGCGGAAGTTAATTTTTTTAATGTTCAATGATTAACCAATTACTACAAACGACGTTAGATTGGTGTTCTTTGAATTTAATGGTCATTAAGTGATTTAACTTTGAAGCAGAAGAAATTTTGTTTTTATATTTCCTGTTAAAATGTTTACATTTATTTTGTTTATCTAAATTACAATATTGTAATTTTATTTATTCATTTGTTATTTTTAATGCATAAAATGAGCAGGAAATTAACAAAATTAATTGAATCTGCTAGTGTGTGTGAGAGGGAGTGAGAGAGAGAGAGGGAGAAAAATGTTTTGGTAGAATGGTAGTAAATCTAATTGAAGCCTAAGAGGAAAAGGCAGCATAACTCAAATTTATTGTTTATCTTTGTCACTTTATGCAATTACCTTAGAAAGATAAAACTGTTCTTGACTTCAACAGATGCCTCTAGTCAAGTGGCAGCAGCACCTAGAGGCATCTGATGATAGACAACAATACAGAACTGTTTAACTGCCAAGGCTAACGCCGCTTCAATGTATAGCAAAAACATGTTGCGATCTAAAAGAATCAAAGATTTTGCAGCTCTAAGTCCCATATACTTATCATTGCCTGTATAAAGACATGCCCTATTTCATTATTATTTTTTTCAAATCGAGTTTTTTTGCATATTTCGATATATTAAAGGTTCATTTATTATTATTTCAAAATAATTTAAAATTTTTGATTTCATTTCCTTCGGAGTTATTTCATTTAATTCACTGTACCACAACTCATTGGAAGACTAAAAAATATTTACTGAAACTAAATTTCAATTCAAACAAACATTTGTTTGAAAATTTTTCTGGGAATAGTTTTTTCTGTGTACACACACTTAAGTTAAAGATAAAGTTTTTTTATTTAAAAGATGATGCCATAAAATAAACTACCAAACAAATATGCATTACAAATGCCAGCAGTAAAGTGAAATAAATATGGTGTAAAGGAAAGGGGGAAATAAAACTGAAATATGTCATTTACAATTGTATTAAAAAATGTTTCTTTGTCTCCACCCCTCCATTTGCCTGATTATCATAGTTTTCTATGCAAAATTACTGTATTGTTATTCTGTGTTTAATGTCGAGTTTTTGTTCAGCTCATTCCATTCAAATGTGCTGCTCTTAATGCATGAGTTGAAGTTTTACAAGTGAAACAAATTATGTCCTTTACAGTTGTGTCCGAATGAAAACAACAACAGCAACAAACGACGACACCAAACAACTAAACAACAAGTTTAGGAGACAAAAAATATAATAGAGCTATAGATTATAAAAAAAAGTTATTTCAACCACAGTGGCGCCTTACGCATCTACATATATCGATTTTAATATTTAATGTGTAATCCTTAAATTTTATTTTAGTCCAATTTATTTGCCTGCGGTAACACTGCACAGCCAAAAATTTGTTTTTTTTAATCTGCAAGTATCTGATGACTGATTTTTTCTTAGGAGAAGTAACACTCAGGCAATGAATGCCTATTACTGTTAATAGGTGTTACTTTGTTTAGGAAAAGGATAGTGATAGAGAAACAGATGAAGGAAGAGGTAGAGGAAAGCTTCATTCCTTTACAACACTCTACTTTTTGCAAATTGCAACACCTCTGATATTAAATGAGGCGTATTAAATTTTTTGGAGCTGTCTTAAGTAACCATTTTATTGGTTATTTTACTTTGCCGATGATTCTGTTACACAACGAAGGAGGGCGATCTGATGTTACAATACGATTAGTATCTCCTGAACTCGGTGTAGTTTGGTGACCAGTCAACTGTCCTACAACAACGAATACTAAGGGACACTAAATCACACATCAGTAAAATGCATGGTGTTATTATTTTAATAACTGTTAGATTTAAACCTGGACCTTTGCTTTTGCAGTCAACGTGCTAACTACTTCAGCCTTACTAAGGTGTCCAAAGTAAAGAAAGAAAGATATTGTTACGTTTTTAGCTTTTAAAAACATTGTTTTGCAAATTAAAAGATTTGAACAGCGGCAATTTGTTTTTACAATAACAGATGGATAAAACACTATTAAGAGAAATATTAAAAATTGTCTGATATTTGACTGAGTTATGAGCTTAGTAAATGTTTTCATAACACGAAATGGTAAATTTTCTATAGCAAAATCGAAGGAAGGCCTAATGTATCTTTTTAACTTTTTTATATATTTTACTTTGCCATCACTTTAATAGTGGGGAAGTTATAGATTTAATACTAAAAGTTTTTTTTTTTGCTCCACTGTGCTTTTGTTTGTTTCCTTGGTTGTTTGTTGGTCAATGTTTAATTCAACTTTTTGTGGTTCATTTATTTAACATGTTTATTTTTTGTCAAATACAAGCGTATAATTGTAGAAAAAAATTTTTTTCAGAAGAACATTTAACATTTAAGTAAGTTTTTAATGTTCGTTTGTATGTTAAGAGCTTAACGATTAAACATATTTAAAATATTATAAAGTTCCTGTGTTTGATCGGATGACAAATAAGTTTTGCTTTTTTCATTCGAAGTTTCCGTTTCCTTTTAATTTTACAATATTTTTTAATCAATTTGCCAAAAATTTAATCACCCTTAATCCAGTTGTCGTCATCGACGTCACTTTAGCACAACACCAAAAAATTCGGGCTTGTTTACTCGGTCTCGAGAACAATTTTGCGCAACTGACCATCTATTTCCGTTCCCTTTGGTCTAGAAAATAATATAAACCTGCCAACAGGAGTCAGTTGTTTTCGACAACGGATACACGAGCACCAATTTTTTGGTGTTGTGTTAAAATGACGTCGATGACGACAACTGGAATAAGGGTGAATATTTTATTGTAGTCTAGTCCTCAACAACAAAATACATGTATACAAATGTGGTTTCTGCTTAGTTTGAATGATGTTCATCGTTTTAATGATTTTTCCACAACGAATAAATTTAATTGGTGGTTTGCTAATGATGAAATTAAAATTAAGTTTTAAACATAAAGTAAATTTAGTGTTAAAAATTTGGTTAGTGTCATAAATTAAAAAAAAAACAGAATTACTCGAATATTTAAAAAATAATCAGGGTTTTCGTGAGAATGTTCAAAAGTCTGGCAAACTGTGCAAATGTGCACTTTTACACTCTTGCAAATAAGAAAAAAACATTTTATAGAAATTTATTTACACCAACCTGTTAAAATTGCCCAGTAATTTTAACTCGTAAATTTACGCTTTGCAATTGTGCATTTTCTTAAACAACGACTTCTTATTTATTAGGATTTCTTTCGCAGTTTTAGACACACACACTCTTATTTATTTTATAGAAATAAAACATGTATTTAAATTAAAAACTGCTTAAAAATTTATATTTCTTTTCTTATTAAATTAATTTTTTTTTGACATTTCATTCAAAAAAGGTGCCAAGAGGCTTCATGAAATAAATCTCGCATATTTCCCTAATATCACAAATGACAATTTTAAGAGTTCTCATGAAAACCCTTAATATTTTATTTGAATTAAAGGCCTGTTCAAAAATGCAATAACTAATATATGCTCAGCCTTATTTAAAAAAAATTATTGAGGCTTTATACAGAGTTTTTAAAACAAATTTTCATTCAAAATATTTCTTATTATTATTATTATTACAACTAAAGCTGATTGAAAACAACAATACAAAAAAAAATTAGTTTTGCTTTCATTTTAAATTATAGAATGAAGAAACCCTTTCTCTGCCAAAAGAATTCAGCAAATATTAAGTTATTAATGAACAATTTCTTTGTAACTAGGCAATATTTTTTTCCAGGATATTAAGAAAGTTTCTTGTGTGCAATATACTTTACGTAGTGTTTAGTATTTTTAGTTTTAATTTTTTTATTTAAAATAGGAAGCATAATAGCGTTATTAATGAAAATTACAAGGGCTTTATAAAAAGGGTTTTAAAATAAATTTATACGCAAAATTTGGCTTACTAAGCCTTTATAAAGCTTAAGTAATTTTTATAAATAAGGCTGTAATACTCGTTATATAAAAAATACTATTATTTTTGTGTTTCCAAACTGCCCTATTCATAACAAAGTAATATAGGTTCACAAAACGTTTAACAAAGAAATTTCCATACAAAATCTCTTTTGTAAACTTTTGGTAAACGAAATTATTTTTTCTGAATACGACTTTTTTAATTTATTTTATAGCAGCTTATTAGCGTTTTACTGCCAATTAAGTTTCTATTCCCTAATTACTGCTTTTGTTGATTATAATGGCTTGATTTTTATTAAAAATAGTATTTGTTTTTGTTTTTGACTATTTATTATTAATTATTAGAAGGTTATTATTAATTATTTTTGTTTTAGTAAGTGTAGCTTTTTTAACTCTTTTAGAACGGAAAGTTTTAGGATATATTGTTCAAGTTCAGCTTGTAACAATGACTTTTGGAACAGATTACCCACCAGCTTAAGTGTAAAGTGAATAATTATCAATAATTTTTAATTAGAAATAAACTTCATCATAATGCTCACAAGTGTTTGAATTTGTTCCTTTTTTTATTAGAACTTCGTTAAAGTAAATAAATAGTTTTGTGCAAAATAGTTACTGTAATAATGTATTAAGCCCTTTTTATCAATTAAAATTTATTGTTAATATGCTTAAAATCATAAAAAGTTTACAGAACAAAGTTCAAAAACTTTATAAATTAGTTTCAATATGTATTGCCAAAAAAAAATAACTAATCGCGTAAATAAAAATAAATAAATAAACAAAAAAAATGTTTGGTTTATTTAAAAGCAATTAAATGAGAGTAATTGCCAAATAATTGAATTATGTATAAAAAATTAAATGTGGAAATTTAAAGCAGTAAATTATTTTTTAAATAGGGTTATCAATTTTTCTGTTGTGAAAGTGCAGTAAATTGAAATGCACATGAAGCTATGATTTCGATGAAACTTTTAATTCATTATTATGCTTGGACCTTGTCATTGCATATAATGTTAATTAAATCACCGCCTCTAGATTGTTTGCAGTCGATCCTTTTGAATATAGTTTTCGAAAACTTTTTCGCACATCTCCGGTGATATCTCAGCGATAATTTGAAAAGTTTGTTTTTAAATGCCTCAGCATTTGGAGATTACCCATGTAGACCAGCTATGTCCAAGGTATATGCTCAATGTGCAAAGTTTTACAAAAGAGCTTTCACACCGACGAGAGTACAACAGCCACAACAACAACAAATCAGACAACAATGCTTTTTCTTACTTTGCAAAGAAACACGAACAATTAATAAAAAATTAGCTTTCAAAGTTTTCAGTCAATATGTGTTTGGACGTAGCTGAAGTAGACACGTTATTTTGTAAAGCCCCAAAAAAGTCTAACGGCTTCAAATCGCATGATCTGTTAGCCAATGAACTTTGCCGAAACATGAAACAGGAAACTTTCCTTGCAAGCTAAAAAAAAGTCGTGTTGTACTGCTCGTACTGCTGACTTGTTAAAACCAAAAACTGTCCAGTTTATAGCCTCCAATTTCAGGGCAAAAAAATTCGTCCGCAGTGCTCTAAATTGACGGTAACAGTTTTTCGATCCATCAACCCCACTTTCACTAACATAAACGATATTTTCAACACTGTGCATATAGCTGTGATGCACAGCCCTGATCACGTCTGCAATGCTTCCAGTCTTTTAATATTTTTTTATAACCTTATGATGACCATAATCTCTCCGTAATGCTCGAAAAGTGTTGTTCGTTTGTTGGACGATCTATATTCGTAAGAAAAAATCTTCTGCTAAATAAATGGCACTTCAAATTACAGATATTTAACAGCTGACAGCCTTCACAAAGGGTGGTTTTGAAACCACTAAATGGATAACTTAGTAAGCTCTTTATTAAGCAAATTTTTTTCTTCTGATTGTAAGATATGAAGTATTATTGATTTTTCTGTATGCTGGTTAGTAGTGGCCCCTGTTTCTTTATAGTACTAACAATAAGTGCATATAAACATTAAAAAAAATTTAGTTTTTTTTCAAAATATACTCAGATTCTCAGATTATGTAAGTCTTCAGTGAACTTTTTCCGATGCAAAAACAATAAAACTAGATCTCTCAGGACATATTGGAATCTTCCTCTTTAAAGGAGTGCATTAGAGCACTGAATTCTTTTCATGTAATGCGCAATCGCATACAAATCCTTCAAAAGCTCAGCTTTTTGTCTTAATATATGTGATACTCTGTCTGACACACCCTCTAGGTCCAAACTGTTAAATTATTTTTAACTTTCATTTTTATTTTAAAAGCTTAACTTTGCAACTGTTTCCCTCTAATATTTTTGAAATAACTATAAATACAAGAGGTCATCTGTGAGAGAGTGAGAAAGGGAGGAAAAAAATATTTGTTTTTTAGTGCATGTGTCGAATTGTTAATAACGGCATTTTCACAGTTTACTAAACATCATTAAAAAGGTTTTATGCATGAACACAAATATTTTTATACGTACATATTTATTTTGTATTTTTGTTCAAATATTTTTTTGTGTATTATCGTTATCGTTTTCTAACAATCAGTGTAAAACAACCTCAATAAGAACGAATGTACTTGTTTGATAAAAAAAAGTATGCAAGTATGAAAAAGCAACAGTCTAAATGGAATTAAGGGTTCGTCTATGAAATAACGGCAACAACATAAAATAATGAAATACCTAAACATGTAGCGCGGTAAAATAATACAGGTATACGCACTTCTACAGTAAATAATAGTAGAAAATTTACAGGTATAAGATGTTAATCGGGAACGATTTAATGTCGATTGAGAATTTAAAAAGGTAATTGATGTCACTAACATCAGATTGCTGCCAAAAAGGATTCTCAAAATCGTTCGAAACTCAGTACACATTTTTAAATCATACCATCTGTAATAAATACCTAATTATTTGTCATTAAATAAACGAAAATACAACCCTCTACAAAACATTAAATTCCAGCTTAGAAAATTTTAATCAAAAGCACTAAATATTTATTTGAGTGATTTCGACATAATTTTTAAAGCGGAAACTACACCTAATCCATGACTTGAAATTTATGAAGATTTGATATACATAAATAAACCAATTGTTGACACTATAAAACTTTGAAAATCTTCTAGAAATAATTTGAGAAGAACAGCTTTCGAAACCAAAACTCTCATTTCCTTTTTCTACAACCCAGACGGTCGGTTTTGACGACAATATTCATATAAAAAGTACTAATTTTTTAGGAGTAACTTTCGTTAAAAGTTTCCATATGGGTCAACTGCCTGAATTTTAGAAACAAAGGGTTACAAAAATTGTTAAAATATTAAAATATTAAAAAAAATAAATTTGTTTCGTTCTAGATTGTTTGATCTCATGTTTGCGCCGTGCTAAAAAAAACTCAACACCACAAATACAAACAACCAGCTGGGCTATTGAAACTACCTCATAATTTTTGTATCATGACCACGTATTAACAATTATTAAAACATTTTGTTTGCAGGAATTAAAGCAATATATTTTTTGTTTGCTTTGTTCCAAATGTGTAGATGTGTTTTATGTGATTATAGATAAGTTTTTTTCTCTCCGTTGTTGTATATGAGATGTGACACGCGATACAATTTAATAAATTTGTTAAACATTAAACATTACAAATTTGTCAGAATACCGAATACCGTGATTATGAATAAAATGCTAAAAAGTTTTTAAAAAGTGAAAAAAACGGGACATAGCTAGTACGCATATTATTATTATATTAGCTTAAACTTAAATAAATTCAGTAAAGTGCGACTTTGACTAGCACACGAAGGGTTCCGTAGGACACTACATACTAAGTAATACTATGTATAAGAAATTTAGCGTATATTATCGAATATCTTACCGGATGTGGATATTTCTTAAAAATCCTTTTGGTTTGGTATTATTTTGTTTCAGTCCTTTTTTCGTTTTGGTGATTTTTTTAGATTTTGGTGATTTTATTTTTTAGCCTTAACGATTCCTTTAGTTTGGGGGCCTTTTTTCGAATTTTTCGAGTTCTTGGCGATTTTTTTAGTTCTAGACCAGCTACGTCCAAACACACATACACTGATATTTGCATTTTAGGTAAACAGCTTTGAAAGCTCGTAAATTTTTTATTGTTTCTTTGCAAAATAAGAGCAAGCATTGTATTCTGTTGTGTTGGTGTTGTGGATGTTGTACTCTCGTCGGTGTGAAAGCAAAAAAAGCTCTTGATAAAAGTTTGCATATTGTGCATATGGGCTGGACGTAGCTGTTCTAGACTTTTTTTTTGAGCTTTGGAGCACTTTTTGCTCTAGCGATTTTTTCGCTGGTTTTTCATTTAAGCGATTTTTTGAATTTCTTTCTTTTTTTAATTTTTTTACTTCTTGTAACTTTTTTTTGCATTTTAGCGATTTATTTTATTTATGGTGATATTTTCCATCTTTTTAATTTTTGGATTTTTTTGATTTAGCGTTTGTTCTTGTTTCTTTGCAAAATAAGAGCAAGCATTGTATTCTATTGTGTTCTTGTTGTGGATGTTGTACTCGCATCGGTGTGAAACCACAAAAGCTGTTTTGTAAAAGTTTGCACATTGAGCTGCTTTACACATTTACATAATTAGGATTATTATATGTTTCGTTCCTCGCTTTAGAACACCCTTTACTTTTTAACTATCATATATTTGATGTTGTAGCAGCCAAAGTTTTACATATTCTGTGAAAACTTCAGGTCCTA
Source organism: Tachina fera (assembly GCA_905220375.1). NCBI lineage: Eukaryota > Metazoa > Arthropoda > Insecta > Diptera > Tachinidae > Tachina > Tachina fera. The sequence continues at coordinate 189,078,733 of LR999963.1, forward strand.
AGCTCTTCCAGTTTTTGAGAAAACAGTCTGTGATAGACAGACATACAGATGGACGGACGAAGGGACATAGTAGCGAAAACATGAAGGTTTTTTTTACCTTAGGTTCGGTACACGAACCCTAAAAATAAACAAAACTTGCTTGTGTGACCTGGACACCATGTAGTTCAACTTATTTGTAACAGTATATGTAACTCTAAAAATTCAATTATTTTTGCACTAAGTACCATTGTGCATCATCTAATTGACTGAATGCTATTGTCATTGCAATAGCTAATGTTGCTTGCATTACGGCGAACAACATTTATGTACACTGCATGTCCTTCGGATAATAAAGAGCATCGCTAAAACACTCACACATACGCATACGAACGAACGTAATATCCACTATTGCACGCACTAGCAAGTTAATTGCCTGTTAAGTGTAAGTGTGTGTGTGTGTGTTTGTGTTTGTGTGCCTATGTGTGGGAACAGATAAACTCAGGATTGTAATTGCAATAAAAGATTCCGAACACTAAACATTTTTATTAGTTAAATTGAATTTAACTAATTTATTTATACAGTCGATATTTGCACTCTTTTCGATATTTAAACGAAATTCTATGCGGGGTCACGTTCTGCTATAGAAATTTTTAATAAAATAATTTTATTGTTATTTATTTATAGTAATACAAACAATGACAGATTCCCAGCAAACGAAACAATCTGAAATTGAATATTTCTTAGCATCAAGTCAAATAATTAAAAAGTTTTAATGCAAATTACCTCCTGTTTTTACAACCCAGACGGTCGGCTTGAGTATAAAATATATCTATGGCAAAAATTTAAAAAGTGCTAAAGTCGAGATAAGCTGATTTTAAGTTAATGGTACCATTGTAATTTGCATATTTGAAAGTACTTCTGTTCAAAATCTCAATTAGTTTGTGTGATTTTTCAAGAAGTGACTTAAGACTTATCTTTTTAGACTTCTAATCTCATTTGGAATAATAGCTTAATTAGGGTTATACTTTGGAATATTTTAACTTAAATGTATTACTTAAAACGTCTAGAACGATGTTTACTAAAAAAAATAAAGTTGACAGAGAATTTCAAAATTTAATTATAAAAGAAATAAGTTTCTGAAAATCGACTTGAACGCTTAAAAGTGCTCTCCTATAAAACTGTAAAATATGACTTAGGCACTTTTTCCTTATTGCCACATATATTTGGAAAGAACTAATTTTTGTAGATTAAATCATTATTTATTGTGATGAGGGTATAGATCTATGCTCAAATTCTAATTATGCAGTAACCTATGCCAGGAAATTAGAAATTTTTAAAATTTGAAGCAATTCCAAACAATAAAATTTTTAGCGACATTTCAGTTTTTACAATAAAACAACAAGATGGAGATTGCTTGAACACAATCAATGATATTGCACATATTGAAACAATAAAAAAAATTATTCTTCTTTTTTGCTAAAAACTTTTACATGCATAAATAGAGCAACAATTAATATTTAAGTTTCTATTTGCATTTAACTGATTTAATTTATTTTTTGTATTCAGTTCATAAATTTTGATGAAAGTAACATAGAAAACTATATTAACGACCTTATTGTAGATAATACTCGTAATAAAACTTTATTTGCTTACATTAACATTCGAATATGAATATTTATATTAAAAAAGTTTGCACGGCAAACAAATCAGGACGATTGGTTGGGTATGTGAAACTATAAAGTATGCATGTATGCATATGTATAGTTATGCAAATTTGTGTGTATTTGGCAGTTTTAGTACAAAAGACTTGCATATGTCATATAAATGAATCAGTACGAATGCATGCATTAGAAAATAATTGTGAAAATTGTTCGTAGATTATATGCAAAACAAACAATGAATTTGCAAAAATATATGAACAGACGACACAAACGTTTCATTTACTTAAGCACACACACTAGTCGCGAGTCCTAAATGAATATTACATATTTGCCAGTGAATATGGATTGTAAAAAATATCTCAAATTTATGAGTGAAGTCAATGGAAAAGTGTAATAAAGAAAAATGTTAAAACTGATATTAGAGGAAACGTAACCATCTTCAAAGAAAAGTTTAGAAATCTTTACGAGAGAATGGAAAGAAAGTTTTGAAATCTTTTCGAAAGAATGGAAGTGGAAATTTAAATGAAATTTTCAGCCCCGTAAATTGTTGCCACTTTCCTGAGACCTTTAACGTATTAAGCTCTTCTGAGCTTAATATGAAATATTTGTTTTTGATCTTGTATTGACCTGACGTCGATGTTGACAACTGGAAAAAGAGTGAATTTTTCAGTAGTCTTTTGACTTTCATTAATAGATTCGATATTTTTGGGGTATATACCAGCTGCTCGTTCCACCAAGCCATATGCACCATGCGCAAACTTTTACAAAAGAGCTTTTGTGCTTTCACACCGACGAGAGCACAACCGCCAATCAGATTTTGGCGACAACATGGCTTGCTCTTGCTTTGCAAAGAAACTAAAACATATTTAAGAATTTTCCAAGCTGTTTACCTCAAATGCAAATATCAGAATATGTGTGTATACACAGACAAATATATTTTCAATATATTGATTTTGGTTTATTATATCATATCAATCAAAAATAATATATAGCGTTTTCTTTCCTTTTTTATTGTATATGACGATATGTGAACTTATAAATGTTGGTTGGAATGGCACTACAGTTTTGCAATTGTTTACATTTAACACATTAAAATATAAAAATAGTTCTTCTAATGAAATTACATGTACATAACTATTTTCATTCTTTGCCAGAAGTATTGTGGGGTTAATTCTTTTATATCCTTTGAAATATGTATTAAATTTAACATAATGACCAGCAATCCTTTAAATTCTTTTAGAAATGCTTTTGGTTTCCTTTCAGTATGTGAATGTTGGTTAATCTGATGTGTGTGTCTGTGTTTATTTTACTTGACCAAACAGGAAAACACTCAATTAAGTTAAATTTACCAACTCAATTGAAATTAAAACGAAAATTACAATTTTTCTGTAGTGGCAACAGTTCATGTATGTTTTTTATAGAATAAATAAAACTACATAGCTTGATAAATGAATTTTTACATTAAGGTAGTCATCAGCAAAAGAAAAATTTGTACAGCTCATAAGACTTTTTTTACACAAATTTTGTACAATGTCTAATACTTTGCAGGCATTGCCTGGTTAATAAAAGTGAAGTAAAACCAAACTTTAAAAAACGCAGAGCTTAAAATTTTACACAAAATAATTTCAGTTACCGATAAAAATTGCAAGTTGCTTCGTTAAAAGGCAGATATTTATTCTTTTCAGTAATAAAACAGTGAATGGCCATTAGTGAATTGAAAATTTATATAGAAATCATTGAATAATTGAGAATGCTTAAATGTATGATATTACTTAGAAGTTCTATTTTTTTTTAGTAGAATAAAAAATAATATAAAATCAGAATAAGATACATGTCTATATTCTTCGACTCCTTCTTCATATCTACAAAATATTTTTTGGTATGTACGGAGTATATTGACTTATTTGGAAATTTTTTTACATTTGTGCAAACATGAAAAATCATAAAATATTCTCATATTTGTTTACATATTATTTTCTCTTTTGTGTGAACTGTTTATATGCGCCCAAGCAAATACTTTTATTTATTCATTCAACCTGATATGGAATCGTTTGGTTTTGTTGACGAATGGTAATTTTATGACAACACCCAGCAACAGAGGGCAGGAAAAATGGCAGGCCTTCGGTAAGCAGACCAACGAACTCATCAAAATGATTTATATAAATGAAAACAAGCAAGATAAGAGAGCCTAAGAACTTTATATAAGGTTTGATCATTAACTGAAAATTGTAAAAAATTTTACTGGAAAGTGTTCATTCACTCAAAAAGTTTGCAGGAAGAGAGTGTCAAAAGAGAAAACAAAATCAAGAGACAAAAAAATTCTTACAAATTACTACTAGTAAAATTTTTACTTGCAACAATTATGCAACCACCTGTTGTGTGTGTTTGCTGTCAAATCAATTATTTGAAAAATATCTGAAAAAGTAAAAATGAAAAATGTGTATTTCGTTATTTAAAAAATGTGTATACGTATGAAAACAGAAAGCATATTTTCTTAATTTATTGTTTTTCTTTCATCAAGCCACTTAAAATAAATTTTATTGTCAAAGAATTTTGTTTGTTTCTCATAGCTGATCAGAGATGGAAAATAGAATTTTTGTATTTGCTAATGAATAAAATTAAAATAGTATGAGAAATGCATAAAAACAGTAAAAATACATGAAATTGTTTAAAGAATTTCACATTAAATGTTAATTTCTAAAAAAATCGCAATTTAAAATATTATAAAACAGGGACGGACAATGATATCCATCCATAGTTCTGATATGAATAAAATTTTCTTGCAAGTTTTTACAATTAAAACGTTCTTTTACTTTTTCATATTTGGGAGAGTAATTTGGTAAATTTCTACATTACTCTCTCATTGCTAGTTTCTACTGGGAAAGTAAATGAACAGACCTATTATAAAGAAATGTTATATACATCAAAGTCGTTTAAAGGTCTCACAAAATCTTCTATTCTATCTTAATGTTCTTGGAATATCTCACGGAAATAAGTAAAAGACATTTCCACAATGATTGCGCGCTTAATAAATTTAAAATATGCTTAGGGTATTCACAAGGGTGTCTTAAGTGTCTTAACATTTTAAGATAGTTTAAAAAAATTGTTGTTGTGGCTCAAACAGAAAGGTCATAAAGTAATAATACTTTCTCAGCTATGTTTATTGTTTGTCATATCTATATGTAGAAATGAGAGAGAGAGAGAGAGAGAGAGAGTAATCAATGTACAAAGGTGCTAAAACCAAAATACAAATAAGTACAATATTTATAATTGTAAATTATAAAGGGTTGTTCACAGCAGTAATATTCCGTTTCGTTTTATTACTTTAAAATGTGTTAATTTATGAGTACCATTTGAATACCTCAACTATTATTTCTAGTTCCTAAGATGATACGTCAACATTTATATAAAAGCGTAAAAAATCGTAGATACTATCAATCATATATTATTATTTTGTAGTCTATAATTGCTAACAAAATCCTGATAAGTTCGCAATATTATTAAAACAAAATAGACAGCATCATACAATAGTTTTGTTACGCTCGTCCAATTTTTTGCGGGCACGGACTTCTTTTTCCATATAAGTCTAACACTTTCATATCTTGGGAGCCCTCTGAAAAATATTGTATTTCCTGCAGTCTTTAAGTCAAATTAATCCAAAGCAAACATTTATATCAAATTTCACTTTTATGTCAAAGTTGGTGCTGTTAATGAATTTGTGTATTTTTTATGATGGTACTTGGATTTTTGTTATAGCAAATAAAGAAATTTTTAATATAATATTTCCAAATGCTGGCATATTTGTGCACTTTTTTTATTGTTTCTGTGTACATGCACAAACATTCGCCATTATTACAGGAAACATAAAATGGATATAAAAGGACAATAATTTTTTTTATATCTTGGTATTAATTTAATTTTAGTAAAAACTACCAAAGTTCTTTAAGAGACACATGCATCCATATATTCAAAAGATATTTCTTAGTCTTTTTAAAATTATTAACTGATCTGAAGTGTTTTTTTATGTGTAAGTACGAGTATGTAAATATTTGAGGCTTTTGATTTTTTCTCTATTGCATATAGGCGTAGAAGGGCTATTCTTGGAGGAGGGGAATTTCTCAACTTAAAAAAATTAGCAGTCGTAATGCCCCTCTGGAATAATTTCTAATTCCGCCAATGCTCATACACACACATGGGTATGGAATCACAAATAAAAAAATTTGTGTTTGACTCCATAAAAATCTATTTAATTTTTGTGCCAACTATTGACATTACAGATGGTTAATTAAATAAGTAAAACATCAGTAAAATATTTTTGTTATTAAATGAAAGTTATAATCCATAGAAAATAAAATTTCTTCAGAAATATTGCTGTTGTAATTTAAGTGACAAAATTAATTGCTCTAAATATTGTCCCTTCCTTGTAGTTCTAATTTTTGTTTTCAATTAAGATGCTCTCAAGCAAATACATCTACATTAATCATTGCAATTTATTTAACCATTTTTGCTATATCCTATATTCCAAATACAAAACAGATCAAAATGAAATATACATTTTTCACATGTGGCAATAAATGCCTTTGCTGCCGCACGTGTAGATGAGAAGGGAGTCGTGAGTGTAATAATATTCCTTTTCACTTGAAAATAAGACTCATAAAATTGTCATTTTAATGCTAATGGCCTGCAAGTGTAGGTTTATACGTACAAGTACATAAATACATAAGAATGTTTCAGTTAACAAGAATATTTATTTTGACATTTTGATTAATTGCAATCGTGTCATTAAGTTCACAACAAAATTGTATGCATTACAAACAGGAAATCGATAAACGAGCTTACACGTATACATACACATACAAGAACATAACAAAAGGCAAACGTTTCTGTTTGTGTGGCTGTGTGTTGTAGATACCCTGCAGGAAGCTCGACCAAGACTTTCATTAATGATATCGATTTGGAATATATCTCGAACATTTATCGTGTAAAACTATCGAGAATGACGCTCAAATATGAATCGAAAAAAATTTACCTGCCACTCAGTTTGGTTTTAAAAAACATTCAGTTCCGAAAGACCGGTAGCAATATCAAAAGTGAGCCAATATCGAACTAATTTCGATATCACAAAAAAGAAGCAGAAAAAATAAAAAAGTAATATTATTTTTTAGTTTATTTTACTTATTTTTTAATTCCTGCAGAGCTTGGTAACTCTAGGACGGGGTGACCGATAAAGTTTTTTAAAAAGTGGCACCAAAAAAGGGAAAACATTAAAATATAACGAGAAAACTACATTAAGTTTTTTTTATTTTTAATGTAATGTTACATAATTCAGTTTAAAAAAAGAGGACAAAAAGTGTGCAAGGCAGTGAAAAAAATGGCAATTTGTCACTTTAGTCGGTCAAACGGTCACGCTGCTCTAAGCTAACAGACTGGCACACATTCACAGGGCTATCATTAAACATTTTAGTAACAATAAAGAAGAGTTCACTTTAGTGGATATTTGAATTTTCTTGATTCGATTGTACATATCGCACAATTTTTTTTCCAAATATATCAAAGCTCAAGTCAAGTGGAAAGCTTTTCCAAGTTACCAAGACTATTTTGTTGGCTCTTTGGTGACAATGGGAAGTCCACACATTAATACAGCTTAACCGCTATAAACATCAGCAATTTGAAATAAACAGTTGATCGCTTATGAAAAACTCTTTAATTTACCAAAATGCCATTTTAGGCCCATCCTTAATTTGTATTTTATTTAGTTCAAAGTCTTAGGAGACTCCTTAAAATCGTACCTACATGAAAACAACCTCTTGTAGTTCGTAGTCAAAGCCAATCTCTTTATTGAAAAAAAAAATCAAATACAAGGCTTTTTCACAAGTTTACTTACACTTGCCGTTTGATTTCTTCCTGAAATTTTATGTGTTTCTTAGGTTTAGTTTTTTTTCAAGTTTTTGTGAAGACTGTGGCGAAAAAGTTCTAGTGAAAATCTTACCTTATTAAATTCAAGACCCCATTAATAGTAATTACATATTTATCTTAACCTCGATAAATAGAAATCTCTTTATTTCGAAAATTCTTCTAATTGGTAATTCCCCTTGAATTAAAAATTAGTAGGATTCTACTGTATTTGCTTTTGATAATGAGAAACTTTTTTGGCGGCGAGAGCTGAGTTATAATTTGTCGCCGGCATAATTTATTTTATCCGAAGAGTATTTTTCCTAAACTAAGTACACAGTCCGTCAGCAGTGCAAACTATAGTTTTTAAAATGTTTACTAATTTTTTTCAATGCCTAATGAACAAGCTAGTCATTAGTAACAAAGTCAGTACGAGGCTTTCAATGTCACGCACATTTAAATGTCTACAGCAAAAAGTATTCTCTGGGGTATAATTCGCCAGAAGTACTGTTGAAAAAGTCAACAATGAATCGGTACTCCCTTACAATGCACACTTCCTACAGGGTAGCTCGTTAATAAAAATTCACATCACAGCAAACACACAGGTATCAGCTTAAATTCAATATGTTTAAAAATTCTTTAAGGATAACTTACTTTTCAACTCCTAACTTCTCTCTCAAGTTTTAAATACATGGGAACAGTGGCTTAAAATTTTGTATTTACGAGTATTAACTTTCTTATGGTAAATATTTTCGCATTGCAGTGAGAATCACTTACCATAAAAGTTTGTTTTTGAACACATTTTAATTTAAGGAATAATTTTTAGTTCGTCTTAGAAGTAAATAATAAAAAACCTCTAAAGTGTCTGGGAGCTAATTTTAGGTAAAATAAAATTGTTTTATTTATATGAATCTAAATTGTATTCAACTTTTTAGTGCTTATTTGCAAAGTCAGTTAAGTTTTTCCAAAAAGCTTTATTTTTCATACTGTGCTAGCTTGTTATATTTTAAAGTTCACATATAAAATGACTTATGTACTTTTAAGTGCTTTGATGTCAATTGGTAAAACGTTTGCTGTTGTGTTTGTTGGGTATCACTCAAGTAGTGTAGTGGTATTTTATTTAGGAGTACACATATGTTCATATATATTTTGTTTGTGTGAATACTGAATTGTTTAAATTTTCCTCTTAACATATAATTAAAGTGGCATTAGATTGTTTATACCTTAATTGTATGTAAGTACGCACATATGCATGTTGTTTGCTAGTCATTCATGTGTTGACACATACAAACAAACATGTACCCCCCGTATGTGAAAGCAATTTTGCCTTGCGGAAAGTCACTGAGAAAAAGCACCAATATAAAGGTTCTACAGATAAGAACCTCCAAAGTTTGATAGCGGCCATTTTGTTCACGAAACGTCTGTCGAATGGGCTCTCATTTATCCCTTTCAACAAAACGTGCAATTGATAAAATTATTTCATTCAAGTGGTTGTGCTGTTCGGGCAATGTTCCGAGCGCTTCGCCCATTTTACGGCCGCGAACATTAGAGTTCAATTATTACTACCTTCTTTTGGTTAAAACTAGATGATATGAATACATGCACTATTTGGTTTCATCAAGCCGGTGCTATGTGCTATTCAGCTTATGTATGTATTGTATGTATTACACAATCTACATAAATGAATTGAGGATCAGGTCATCTCAGCTAGAGATGATGTGAACTGTACATTTCGGATGCTCACCCTCCAGCATGCTCTGGATTATTAAGAAAGATAATGACCATTATAAGCACGTTTGAGTGCAGGAAGCTTTTTGACGCTTCCAAGGTTGAAATGTAAGCTTTATATAGAGCTCTGGTGTATGCCGCGGGAAACTCCACTTTACCCGAGTCTCCGTGATATCACATTGCTTCAGAAGGGTCTTAATAACTTCTAAATTAATCTAACCCAACCTTTATATACACTTTGTTTTATTTAAATTTTATGATAAGAAGCTCTTAAATAAAAACCCTTTATATAATTATATTAGTTAATTTTTCTACTAAAAGCTTTTTTTGGTCGTAAAGATCCCTTATGCTTGTACAATGTAGAAGTACTTAAAAAGTGAATTCAGGAATTTTAGGGAAATTTTATTTCACACATTAATATAATTTATGTCTTTTAAGCAATTTATTGGTGGGTGGAAGTAAAAAATAAATAATGAATATATCAAGTAATAAATAGTTCATTCACTTTAGCCTGCTGAGTCCTTTTAACTTCAGACGATATTATAATTTAACAAAAACAAATATGCAAAAATTTTCGTTAAATACTTACTCGCCATATATTTCATTGAAGAGTTATAAAATTTAACCCATTTTGTGGTAAAATATTTCTAACTCATTTGTTTTGCACAATAAAACTGCAGCAAGTCTTCCCTACCCCACCACAACTAGCCGACCATTTGTTTGTTTAAACGCATGTCCTTTACAATTACTCGTGTGTTGTGTGAATCGGTGAGGACATCTTGTTTTGCGTATGCATGTTTTGTCAAAAATGTTTTACTACCCCTAACAGGTGTTTGTCGTTGTCAATGTGTCATTCATTGTATGTCATGAGACTTAATATGTCACCATATTTTATTGTTTATTTATCTTTGGCGTTCTAGGCTAAATTTTTGAGTTCTGCATAAATTTTGTTTATTTTGAAATGGAAAATAAAGTTGATAGTTGTATTGTCTAGTACAAGTACAATAATGATTGTAAACGAATTTAAATTTGAGGAATTTTGCAAATGGATTGTGCTGGGAGGGAATATTTAAATCGTTAAATACATTCACCACAGCAGACTACCGACTTCGATATGTCGAGGAAAGAATACATATATTTAGTTAAAAATTATTATTTTGACAACAGCATGGCAGCAGAGTGGCAGGTTGTTGTCTATACTAATTTTGTCATTGTAGTACAATTACATTATTTTCTATTTTTGTTAACGATAATAAGCAAAAATGTAAAATAGTATTCCTAAATTATTTTATACTATTTAACACAAGGAACATCCCGAAATTCGTGTAAAGATTAAAAGAGTTATTTAATTTTGTTAAATGCGAAATATTTGAAGATGACACCACAAAAATATGTATTTATCACTATAGACAAAAAATTATGATAAAAAAATGCAGATGCTAATGCTATTTTCAAAATAATATGCTAAATTTATTAGTAAAAATTATGAAATGGCAACAGTGTTATTTATACTTGAATATCAGCTGATTTTGATGCTGCTGCGGTCTCTGAAAATAGCTACTTGAAAAGCAACACTTGAAGTTGTGTGTTTGTGTAGACTGCTGTGTTGAATGTGTTTATTGCATAATGAAGTATTTTTTCAGCCTTAAATATTTTTTTGGCAAATAATAACTTTAAAGCGGCTTTGAAATACATTACATTAGTAATTTTTCTCAAATGTTTTTTTAAAGCATTTGCGAGTTTTCCATCATGCAATTTTGTATTCCCACGGCAAATTAATTATTTATTGTTTTGTTTTTGCAGGTTTTTATGTTTAACTATGCTCATATATTTAATGAGCCCAAATTATTAAGCAAAACAAGTTGTACAATTATAAGCGAGTATAATAAATAAAATTAATTTGTATTTGGACAGAATGCACGTAAAGTACCACCCATTAATTTGATGAAAAAAATAGTTTAAAAATTAATTAGTTGTTATTCTAAGCTGTTTGAATATTAGGTCAGCATTAATATTTCTCTTCTAAAACTTTTACTATGAAATATTTTAAGGCCTCACACATTATGTATACTGACTTCATAACAGCCACGGAATATAATGATTGTATCTGTATTTTTCAGTTTAACCTGAAGTTCACGTAAGCTTTTAAGCCAGGAGAGTTTAGTCGAGTATTTACTAGGATTTGAACATTTTTTGGTGTGTAATGCTGTAAGCCTTAATTAGATGTGTTTTCTTTTTAGGAAAATATTATAAGCCTTCCTGTTTTCTAGCAACTATTTATTGTATTCGTATTCTTCGCTATTATAATTTTATCTTAAACAAGAAAATTAATATAAATGATATGAGTAACATGAACAACATGACATTTAAAAGCACTTAGAATCTTATTAAATTCAATTTAAAAGATTCTATTCTAGCCAAGTAATTACAATTGTATTATTCAACTTCTATATTTTTTATGCTACTACCAAGAGCGTATTTTAATAAACAATATCAATAGCAGGGTTCGTTTAAAACGAACTCCAGTTTTAATTCATTATCGCAGAAGAAAAACAACTTCTCCTTAAGCAACAAATTATTATTATTTAATATTTCCTATCTAATATTCAATTTAATGAAAATAATATATCTTTTGATTTTAGTCAACTTTATTTTATGTTGTGGCGATAAATATAGAATATTCATTACAACTTTTTGTTGTTACTATAATATCATTGGAATCGACTACTTTTAATTTAAAAGAAATACAAAATACAAGAAAATTTTTCACTTAGAAATTACTTTATTTCATGTTGCTTTAATAGTCCCGCAATGTTTAATCAAAAAATTATCATGTCAAATCAAAGTTATTTCACGTTGAAACAACGTGCATATCATACTGAAATAACTTAGAAAACCATGTTTAATCAATTTATATCAAGTTTAAATATCATAGATTTAATTTAATGTAGTCATTTTATGTTATTATTTATTATTTAACTTACTTGATTGTGTGTTGGCAATTTTGATTTGATGCGTGTACCGCTGCAGCCACAGCAAACTTAAATATTTTTTAAATACACGAATTAAGTCTAGCGGGAAGCACAGGTCATTGCGACCAAGGTAGATCTATTGTATCCCCTTTTTTTAAATACATAATCAGAGCTTGTACCACGATGTCAACAGCATTCGAAAAAATTTTCAAATTTATAGAATCTACAAATTTTTAAAATTTGCTTCTGTTTTGAGTTTAAGTATGCGCTATGTCTAACTTTGCCAAGATCAAGGGACAAACTGTAAGTATATACCATCATGAATGTATTGAATTTTGATTCAGTATGACTTAATTGATTATTTAACATACAATTTATTTTAAATTAAGGTTATTGTTAAAAAAACGCAAACTACGAAGCTAGTTTAGCTTGTCTGCTGGACTCGAACCTGTGACCCTCCGACAACAAGACTAGTAAACTTACAGCAACCGGAAATTTTCGCTGGAAATGCGCAATTAATCGGCTTCGAATATTTAAGAATATCAAAACAATCAACAACAACAAAAAGAAAACAAGTCACACAGCTGAGCATAACAATGTGTTGTACCTATGAACGAAAATAAACATCATTACAGTTGGAACAACATATCGAGCTATAACCTTCGAAAAAAGCTTAAGCGACATTTTTTTTTAAACTCCGGTTTTTTTTACGAAAATCGATTATTTATTATCGTAAATAATAGATTCTCCTCAAAAAATTAATCTCGAAAATTATATCGCTTAAACTTTTCTAATATTTCTAATAAATTGAATATGATTTGCATTTAAACTTCTTGAGTCTGTTATAATTGAAATCCACTGTAGTATAGATATATGGCACTTTAAATACATATACCCACAGATACAAATACACATTAAACTGTTTCATTTTACAATCATTATACCAGTATTTTTGATTTATTTTTCCGCTTTTTTATTTTCCACACAAAAAAAGATTTGTGTAGGAGAAGCTGCTTAGTCTAATATTTACTTTTATTTATTCAATCTACATAAATATATCTTTGGCAAAAAAGGAAAAACTGCTTAAGTCGAGATACACTAATTTTAAGTTAATGGCACCTGGTCAAAATCTCAATTAATTTTGTATGATTTTTCAGGAAGTTATACCACTATGACTTGCGATTTATCTTTTTTCGACATCTAATCTCATTTGGAATAAAAGTTTAATTAAGGTTATACTTTGATATAATTCAACTTAAATGTATTACTTATAGTAAGAGTGTGAGAACAATGTTTGCTTAAGAAATATAAAGGTTAACAGAGAATTTCCTGTACAGGAATGTACTGTACAAGAAATAAATTTCTGAAATCGATAAATTTATGAAAACGCTCTACTGCACCTTTTCGTTTTTGCCATATATACATATGTATATATGTACTTATATATTTTTTTAATTTAATTCAATATTTTGTTTTGCAATATACCGCCTTTAGCGGAATAAAAATAGAAAATAATAATGGTAATAATAGAATAAAACATGTTCGAGAAATTAGTTGGTTTGTTTGAGTTGTTGTTAAACGAATTTAAATTTAAACATCAATTAATATTTATCATTGAATGATATTAAACTAGTTTGTATATTCTAAACTGTCAGAACTGTTGTTATTGTTGGCGCATGCAATAACTTAATTGTATTGACCATTTTGTGCCAAAATATCATATATCGCAAAATCTTCATTAAATTTTTCTAATAAGGGATCTCATTACATTTTTATATTTTACGGGATATAAGAATAAAATACTATTACTTAGAAAATTTATCACACAATGTGGAAATGTTGCATTTTCAAAAGATGAAAAGTGTGGCACTCTTTTATAGAATCTTTAATCAAAAAAGACTCTTAAGTGAGCGGTTACTTGAGGTCTTAAATAACAATAAATAAATGTCCGTTGAGAGGCAGTATCTCGGAGAACAATTGTTAAAGGCTCAGTTAGCCGACTGTAATGTATAGTAACTGCAACAGTAGGAAACAGCTGATAGATATCTTTATGGTAAAGGTAATAAAAATGGTTATAGAAATGGAATGTAATGTAATGTACTTTTCATATAAAAATATCGTTCAGCTGTTTCCTACGTTGCAGTTATTTCACATTACAGTCCGCTAACTGAGCCTTAAGCAGCATATGAATATGTACCGTTGGTTTTGATATAAAATTATCATAATTTTTTATATTATTTTTAAGTATTACTTCAAGATCTTCCGCAATATTTTTCTTTTTAAACCAAGCCTACATTAAAGAGAAGAAATTAAAAAAATAATTATTTAAATCGCTCAAGCTCTTGTTGAGTTTTAGAAAGACTGAAATTAACATCGATTTTTTTATGTATAGAAAGATATATGATAAAAGACTGAACACGTTTTATTCTACAAGTTTTTTATTTATTTTATGACTTTTTTTGTTTATTACGTTAAACAACATTTGTATTACATATATCAAAACCTACACTGACCTTAAGCTCAAACTCTTAACACTGAACTCACAATTCTAAGCTGAGGAGTTAAAAAAAAACATTTGTTTGTATAAAGATGTCAATGTGTATCTCAAACTAGCCGGCACCAAAGTCAAGCTGATTTCATAACAAATACATGAGAAATCATAAGCAAATGTGAGAAATCTCGCATGTTGCTGTTGACAACAACAACGACAACAACAAAAATTTATCTACACACATCAATGTAACAAAAATTCAAAATTGCTTAAACAACAAACATTTTCATGGTCAAGTTAATAAGGTGTCAGCTAAAAATATTGTGTATATTTTTCACGTTTTTAACCACTTCCCATTAAAACAACCAAATGAGAAATATTCTGCATAAGCAAAAATGTGAGTAAATAAATTCAAATAAATACTCTTAAAAGTGTAAACAACAAAGTTGTTTAAACAAACTGGAAGTCGGATCCCTCCTCTTTGCTTAAACTAAAACTGACGAAAGTTCAAAGTGACGTTGAAAAAGGTGCTTGATAATGAATGAGGTAAACGGGTTAAAACAAATTTACTACTAGCAACGATTAACTGACTCAGCAAAAACCAAGCAACTAAGAAAAAAAATTTAAAAAAAACTGCAAACAAATATGTAATCACACCCAAACACTACATATGAGTATTATTACTACGAACGTATAAGTAATTAGAACCAATCAAGCCAGAATGCTGAAAAAAACGCCAATTCAACTTTGTGTAAACAACTAAATTAAAAAAATATAAACATATTTACATACATACATACATATATAGACATACATATATGTATGTACTGGTAATTGCATACACATACGTCACTGCGTCCGTCTGTCCACATGTATATTTAAAGAGTTATAAATTGTAAGTTGCTTGTTGTTGTTGTGTTTTTTTTTAGTTCAAGTGCAATAATTTGCAATGTGCATGTTTTTGCAAAAATGTGGGCAGCATGCAACTTGCTTAAATACTCATGCAACATCATTATGATGATGAATGCTGTGCCAGCTCACTCATTGTCGTGTAACAGCTTACGACCACTTCCTATGAACAAAAAAAAAATTATTTATATATGTACATATAATGTTTCCTTTAATGGCCATCTGCATTAAATCAGCTGTTACTTTGAATTATGTTGTATGAAAAAAAAAATAATAACAAACATACCAGCAAACATTAAGCTTACTCAGAGTTAAAAATTAAAGTTAGTCAACAACGAACTTTTGTGTCGAGTAAAAATTATTTTTTTTTTATAAAAATGCAATATTCTAAAGTGTGGTACACATTATCGAACATGAGTGACAGTCAAAAATTTATCAGTTTTGAATGATACTGCTGGCTGTTCAGACTATCGATCATGTCCGACACTCAAAGCTTCATTCAAGAAAAATATTGGACACACAAACACAGAAAAAACACAAATTGGATGCGCTATTGTTATTTATTTATATATATTATATTTATTCATAAATATATGTAAATATCTTAAAAAAGTAATTTTCCGCATATATCTTGTGTTGTTTATGCTTCAAAAATATCCCTTAACTGATGTTTTTTGGTACACACTATCACTCAAAACCCAACATGGCCGCTGGCTGTCAGTCAACCACAAAAAATTCTGTGGTTGACTGTTGATTGACGAAATTGGTGTTCACACTATCGACCAATGTAAAATTTGAGCAAAACTGTCACTCATGTTTGATAGCGTGTACCCCACTTAAGGATTAATGAAATTTCCATTCTTATCAAAAAACTGCGTAAATGCCAACTTCGGCTACCATAATGCTCAAAGCGGTTGCAATGCAACCGTGAAAGACATGGACACGTGAAAAAATCAGGTAAAAACTTTTTTGTAATTAATTTTATAATTAAAATTTTTAGTTAAAGTTTAACTGACTTAAGTAAGTTTTTCCTTTAACATTTAATCAATTAAATTTTTTGATGTTTTCACTATTAAAGCTGATTGGAGAAAAAATTTTTCTTTATACCTACACAAAGAAAAATTGCAACCTTAAATCTACTACTAATCTACTAATCTACTAATAGTTTTCGGCAATGATTTTGCTTTATATGTGTTTCATGTTAATTTAAAATGATTTATAGTATTGTCAAAGAAAAATTTTCCTTTTAAAATAAGTTTATTTCACGCTGAATTAACATTTACGTACTTTTAAAATCAAAATGAAGAATCATTTTGAATCAAAATTATTTTCAATTTAGATAAACATGAATTTAATTTAATGTAGTAATTGTATTTTATTAATTATTTAACTTACGTGTGGTTGAGACATAGACATAGATTTGAACTCGGAACTCATGGCGTGGTAGTCAAGGTGCTTACCCCTAAAGCCACAACAACTTTTCTTATCATTTAAGATACTATTTATTTTTGCTTTAGTTAAAAAAAACAAAATGCTTTGACTTGAAACGTTTTTATTTAAAAAAATAGAAAATATTTTGACTTGACTCCAGGATGCAAACCTGCGATTCTCGAATACAAGACTACTACACTGTCTGCCACCCAACTTGTTGGCTGTTTACAAACATAAAAAACAACAACAATATAAAAACAACCTAAACAACTAAGCACAAAAAAAGATTGCAGCTATGAACAAAGCAAATAAACACCAACACACTCAAACAACATATTATTTCTTGTAAATTTAATGTGATTTCAATGAATTTACATCAACCTTTTGGCATTGTGATTTTACATTGGTATCTTTTTTTGTGTGTACCAAAAAATATATTAAAATTTATTATGAAAGTATGAGCTAGTTTCTGTGTACATTTTACTTTTTTCTTAAATGTGTAATTTATAAATATATTTATATCAGACCTTCACTTTAAACATAATCATAAGTCTGCATAACATCATAAGTAAAGCAAAGCTGCGTAATTAATAATTTGTTTTTATTTACTTAATTTACCATTTCCCTATTTTTCTACAAGGTCAACATTTGCAAAGTAAATTTTTGTATAAAATTGACCTGAGCCAAATTAATTTATAAGATTGAAAGTTTTAATAATCAAAACTTAATAAAGGTGTGATTTGAAACGTTTAGCAAATAAGATAAATGTACATATGTAAGTACGTATTTAAAAATTGGCGGAAAACCGAACTAACCAAACAAGAAAAAAATACACATTTGCATAAAAAATTAACCAATTTGTATTTAAAAGTAACAAAAACCGCAATGATCTTTTTAGTTTAAAATTTTCTGCTATTATTATTTTAAGGTTTAAACTTTTTTGTACGAAAAAATAATAATTGAACGTTGTTAAATTGAAAAGGAAAAATATTGAAAATTACTCATATATGTATTACTCCATATTTAAAATATTAATACACATGATTTTTAAAAAACATATGCATTTCTAATGAACAGCTTTGAAGATACTGAAATCCATGACATTCGCGAAATGTACCGTTATTTTCGATGCAATATTACGAGTACTAAAATTTATTTATAATGTGAACGGTAAGTCCTCGTTAGCAAATAAGACTTACACTGTGTGAACGCCGATGAAAGTTCACAGAAGTTCAATAAGACTTAACTAGTGTGAAATGGGACTAAGCTACGTTTTGGGGTTTATTTTTATCAAATAATTTTTTGCTGATGTACTCTTTAATTCATTAATGTAGGGTATAAGCTCCATCTGCCACAATGAGTTAAATAAATAACCAACACACTCATACACACTTTCTATGCGTCAAGAAAGAATATCCCAGCGAATATATTTTTTACCGAACTCAGATATAGTTCAATAAGAAAATATGCATTCGTGTTTATGTTTTTTAAACTAAACTTGATTAATACTAAACCTGATTAAAACTTCATATATTGTAGTATATATTCATATTTGCTTAATTGACGACAATCTTTATGGTGTATTTGTGTCTTTTAATTGTGAACACCCTCTGTGTAGTGTATTAAAAAAAAAAAAGAAGAACAAGCTACATACAAATTCTCTAAGAGCACCTCTCTCTGAATACGTTTTAAAAACATATGAAATAAAAGTTCATTTTTATATGAAAATTTCAAACAGCAAATGTTACACTCTTGTATTTAATATGATAATATACAATTGATACAGAGATACAATAGGTTTTGTGAATTAAGCAATTGATTATTTGCCTTATTGAATTTGGATGTGCATATTGAGCTGATAGGGGGATAATTAAAAAATTAGATAAGTATGGAGCTAGACAGCACGCAATCGCAATCGTTTAATTAAAAAACTCGCTTAATTAAAAATTCAGAACTCTACTATTCTGTTAAAATACACAAAAACTTATTCCATAAAAATTATCCTTCAAAACATTGCATAGAAGCAGCAAAAATTTTCTTATGCTTTGAAAGTCAATAACCAGAAATGTATGCTGACATAATTCAGAAATCGGACAGATTTTTCTGAAAAGTAAAGACCAGACTATAGAAAACTTTCTTCTTTATTGGCCAAAACAAAAAAAATATAATAATGATAGTTGGAAATTGGTTTTGTAAAAAAAATAATATAAAAAATAAAGGATCTTTGCTTACATTTTCAGAGAAAAAATAGAGAATCAATTTTTTCTTAAATCCAGTTTAAAACAAAATTTTTTTGTACCTGCTTAAACCACATCAAAAGGCCTAAAAAGGAGTTTTTTTAAATTATCACGCGTAACAATGCATGATTTTTGTTTTGCTTTAATATTAAAAGAATAACAAACAATCCTTTTTTTTATTTTTAGACAATTTTGATTTACTGTCACTTTATCAAGTGATTGATAACAAAAATTTTTATTTTTTGAAAATTTACTTTTAAGGTCAAGGGTAAGTGAATTATTAATGTAAGACAAAATTTATCTCGCTTGATAGGACGTGAGCTTGAATAACAAAAATTTTCTTTCTTACATTGAGTGATAAAAACTTCAAGAACATTAAGAAGGAGGCTTCCGAAATTTTAATACAAAAAGCAATTTAATCAGTGCTGCCGCTTGGCTGTTATTAACTGTGGGCACAAAATGGGTAAAATTTCCTCTAGTGCAGTGTAATAATATTTCGTCGATTGTGCGGAAATTTTATAGCGAAAAAATATTTATTGCTCTTATAAATATTTAAGGGAATTTTATACAAATCCATGTGTCGTGTCCAGGTTTATATTTTCTGACGCACGAGCAGCTAGAGTAAATGTTCACTGGGATCATCAGACAGCTTAAACACAGAAGATGCTGTGTTTGCGTTTGTTGTAGTATTAATTATTTGGTTTTTGGATTTTTTGTTCATGTTTACTTTACTTATTTATTTTTTGTTTTCTTGCATTTTCTTTTTTTATTACATTAAAATTTATTTAAGCCATTAGCTGACATTGACCCAGATTGTTAAGATGTATGTAAGTACCTACAGGCATATGTATGTATGTATGTGTGTTGATTATTTGTTACAGCTTCTGCGGCTGCTGTTGCCGTTTCTGGTTAAAAGCTGTTGCTACTTCATGTTTTCAACAGACAGCCACTACCGCAACTGGAAGTGGATTAAGTAAAGTCTTCTTCACGTACATACCTACACCGTTTGCTGCCGTCTGCTGTTGTCTCTGTTGTCTGTCTGTTGGCGTGTTTGGGTTCAATTTTATTTCATTAACAAAAAACCTGCTTTATATTTGTTTTCTTTATTTCATCTAATCTTTTTCCTTGCGTTTCTTTTATTATCTGCAAAATGTACAGTTTGTGTTGTTGTGATTTAATGTGTTAATTGCAGTCATAAAATAATTCATTAGTCTTGTATGTCGTACAATGGTAAGAATTAATTCCTTTCAATTTAAAAGTTTTGTATCTTCTTACTTAAACTAAAAGTTTAAGTAAGAAGTGTAAGTTAGAAATTTGGAAACTTTCGTCTGCTATTTTATAATTCGTTAAGTAAATAAAAGTTAAGGAAGTTATTATACTCGTGTGAATTAAGGCTTCAAACCCCCCCAGTTTCTTTGCTTATAATATCAATAAGCTACAAAAGAAAAGGCTTTGTGTTTTTTTTTTGGAAAATTGCAAATGAAATATCCTTATATATATGTAGCTACTCTTTAAAAAAATTTAGCATACTTTTAATTCTACTCTGTTTTTCTTCGAAACAATTCCAAGGTAAAATACTATTTAAACTGAAGGTCATATTTACAAAAACCTGACATTGAGATTTATTGCTTTGTTTTGCTTTAAACAGAATAGACGTGGGTTAGTTATTTCACCTTTATTTAAAAATCTTACGCATCAGCTTTGAATTTTAATGTTAATATTTTAGTTTATGTTAGAATAATTTAAATATTTTTAATAACTCATTTCTCAGGTACATATTTAATTTATTATTAACTACAGCTCAAGCATAAAAATTATGGAAAACATTTGTACACTCTTTAAGTTCAAAAAATGTTTTTAGAACTTTTCATCGAAAATAAAAATTGATTGTTCAAAAAAAATTCATAAATGGATGTCTCCACTAAAAATTTCACTTTTTTGTCACGTGCGACAGCAAGAAATCAACCTTGTATTTTAGAACAATGTGAGTCGAGTTTTTCTTAAAATTGTACCTTAAGTAGAGCTGCAGATGGACGGCCTACACAAAGACATAAAGAAGTAAAAAAAAGTTCCGTTTTCGAATATGTTTGGTATCGCACGCTACAAAAACTTGAAATTCCTTTGGAAATGTCTACATATGTATGCTCAAACTAAAAATCATCTGTAACTACTTTTTTAAGGATTCCGTACACCAAATGTGAAAATGAACCCTATTATTTTCGTTAGGATGATGATCTCTCCGTTTTCTAGAATAATACTTGAAATTTGTTTCTTTTTTTGAAATTTGCAAATTTAGAGTATTTTTATGCAGACTACAACAGTTAACGCTAAAATTAATAAAACGAAAGTCAAAGGATATTATATCAGATACTATCAAGTTATGGAAACTTGCTGTATCTCGAAAGCAGTAAGAAGCAAACTCTTGAAATTTTCAATTAATAAAAAAATCGCCAAAAAGAAAAAATTTTCCAAAAGCTAAAAACATCGCAAAAATGAAAGAACCATAAAAACGCCAAAATTAAAGCAATTACCAAAAACCGAAAAAATCTCAAAAACAAAAATATGCTCTAAAACAAAAAAATCGCCTTAACTAAAATAAAAAATAAAAAAAATTGCCAAAAATAAAAACAACGTCAAAACCAAAAAATCCAAATATCGATAAAAATTTGCCAGAAGAAAAAAGAAACGCCAAAACTTAAACAATTGCCAAAAACCGAAGAAAACGACAATAAGTGCCAAAACTAAGAAAAAGCGCAAAAACAAAAAAATCGCAATAACTAAGAAAAAGCACCAATATTAAAAAATCGCCAAGAACGGAATAAAGTTTACCGTGTACTTAAAGTTTTTTAAAAAAATATCTACATCCGTACGGAAGCCATTTCTTTACTGAATTTATTTAAATTTCATAAAAGAGAGGGAGATAAAATCTAAATAAAATTATTCAAGTTTAATTTTTAATTCGTTTGATTGCTCTGATAAAGGTTTGAAAATTTATTGGGACATATGTTTCAACGTAATGCCCAATAATTATTAAAAAAAGATTAATTAATTTTTTATTTTGATTCCAGCAAACGAAATCATTCCGATTCTCTATGTAGCGAGAACTCGAGCACTAATTAAAAAATGATTTAATAATGCTAACAATGAACCTTAACCCATTTTATTGTTTATCAACAACAACAAAATGAACAAATAAAGTCATTAATAGTTTAAACAGGCGCTATGAAAGTAAATTAAACTATCAAGTTGCAAATTATAGATCTTAGCGATATAATTAAGTCGAAAGTGTATGCTTTTTACTCGTGCGTGCTACCCGTATTTATATATGCATGTATGTATCTACGTACATATATTTAATAAGAATTCTAATCAAAACTTTGGCTCTAATTAATAATCTTTCATAATTTATGGCGATTTAATTTAAATGGAATATGTCAAAAAACTGTCAGATTTGACATTTATTAAAAATTGTTATTTACGACCTAGTACTCGTAACAATTCTTTGAAAAAATTGTAGAATTTTGTATTATTAGGCCGGGTTTACATCTGTGTGACAAATGGCGCACAAGCGTAAAAAAAAGCGTAACCAACTAATTACTAATGTAAACTATTTGATTCAGACATGTTTTTATTAAGTTAAACAGTTTCATACATAATTAATAGACAATTTTATAGAATCCAAAATGATTGCAATCTGTTGAAATCAATAAATATATATCTGAATCAAACAGTTTTTCATTAGTAATTAGTTGGTTACGTTTTTTTTTTGGGAAATGACACACAAGATATGCCAGATGTAAAATCAGCCTTAGGTTTGAAGAAATTTTTACAATTATGATTTACCGGAAATTCTTACAGTAAATAGTTTATGTTGGTTGTAAAATATTAAAAAATAAAGATGCTGGCTTTGTATTGATTTTTCTTTGAGACTTTTTAACTTATTATGTGATTCTCAGTAACATACTAATGGCCTGGTAAACGATGTCAAGAAAAAACTTTCTAGCGTTTACTTGTATTGAAAACTCAAATAAATCTTTTTTTTATATAATATTTGTTACAAATTTAAATAAGCAACAGAAAGTTTCATATCGACATCGTGGACCAGGCCGTGAGAGTCTTACTGTAACATTCAATCGTGAAACAGAAAGTGCCCATAATTTTGTTTGCAACTGTTTATATACGAGTAAATATATCTCTCTCTTGTTTTTATTAATTTCCAATTAGTTATAAAAATATATGGAAGAGCGAACGATAGAAAATTATTTTATAATGCTGAGTGTAACGATTATTATCCAAATCATACTTTATTGCAGTTTTTTAATTAAATTTTAATTGAAGCTCTAGCACACAGAAAGAAGTGTGTTAAAAGGTCATGTAATATAAAAATTTTAATTATCTATAGTCTTTTTTTTTATTACACACCGCATTTTGTAATGATGATGACGTTATCAAATTAACATTATCTAGCTAAAATAAAATTAACATGTTTCATTGATTTAATATCGTATATTATAAAAACAAATATGTTTTTACATGAAATGTGCATCTTATTTGTGATTAAAAGCAAGCAAATATTTAATAGTTTTTCAGATGCCATTGGTAATTTTTTTCAATTTAAAAATAAATATTAAAGCTTATGTGCTTTTGTTCAAAATCATCAAATGATTATAAAGGTTATCCGGGCCGATATGGTTATTTGTATATACAAAGACGACGAAAGCAGAAATATTGGCATGACGTATGACTTTGACTTGCGATTAACGAGAACAAATGTGTGGACTTTGGATAAGCGACTAAAAATAAAAGAACCTTTTGAAGTGCAGCTGGATTGAGTTTTCTGTGGAAAATAAGCAGGAATAGTTTTAATGTCAAAACTAAAATTTTAAATAAAATTATATGCTGTTTTTAAATAAGAGCATTTCGAGTTCTAAAACAAAAATAAAGGAATTCGTTAATTATTAATTTTGAGCTTTGATAAACTATGATCGGTTGCTTGATACTAAATAAAGTATTCCAGTAAGATTTTGTTTAAGCAAATACGGTTTCGGTTAAATTAATTATGTTGTTTTGCTTTGTTCTGGTCTGATTTAAAAATGTATGCAGTTGAAATTCATACTGCACAAAATGTCAGACGAAAAGAAATTCAATTGAGCTGCAATAAAAAATAAAAATTATATACAAGGAACATCATTTTACTTGTAGCTATTGAAATCAGATGAAAACTATGAGTGTAAAGACATTTGTTACTGACAAGAAGATATGCTTTTTTATAAGCTTTATGGTTTAATTTATTGAATCTATATTTTATTTATTTTTTGTTACACAAACTAATATTTCAAACTTCTATCAGTAAACCCCCAACAAATAGTACATTGCTCTTTTAAAATAAAACGACTCTTGACCCTCTTTTATCTAAAAGTTTTAGTAATACTTAAATTTTAGGGGAGCCATAAGCAGCACAATATCTCTAAAAAAATAAAACTTAAACGTTATTGCTTAGATTTTATGTACGTACAATCACTAAAACATTTGTTTGTATGTTTTTATTTCTTATTGAAATTCCTCTTAAACTGTTTGCAAATACAAAAGTAAATATTTTACACAAATGGTGCAGAAACGAAAGTCATTACAATCCCCCATTAAACCTCCATACAAACTAAACTGATGATCATTTTAAGATGGAAACCCGTACCCAATTTAATTATACAGCAACAGTGTGTTTTAACTAGGGTTTGGCAATTGAAAAGTTTCCTGTAAGACGGAAATTAAAAACTCTCAGAGTTAAGGAAAAGATTTAAAAAAAAGATTCCAGGTTTCATAAGTTAAATTCATTGATTAAATGAGCATAAGAAAGAATTCTAGAATATAGTTAGTAATTGGTGTTACCTGAATCTGGAGAAACAGGGTTTAAAAATTTCTTTCAAAATAAGTCTAACATATTATGTATGAAAAGTTTTTATATTTTATCGTAAGCTTGAAACTTTCTAAGACGCTAAGGCCCAAAATTATAAGATCCCGAAACATAAAACTGACAAAATAAAAAAAAGCACTTAAAAGAAAAATATCACCAAAAATAAATCAAATCGCTAGAATGCAAAATAAATCACCAAAAGTAAAAAGGTCGACAAAAAACTAAAAAAATCGCCCAAAACCGAAAAAAATCGCTAAACCGAAAAAAAACTTCACAACTTAAAAAACGATATAACTAAAAAAACACCAAGAAACGACAGGATTCCAAAAAAAATTTCCAGAATGAAAAAAACGTCAAATCAAAAAAAAAAAAATAGTTAAAATTAAAATAAACAGCCAAAACACGAAAATAAATTCAGTGAAGTGCGATTTTGACCCGCGCACGAAGGGTTCTGTACGGACACGAGATATGTAATTAAATACGAACTTTAGCCTATATAAAATATAGTTTTTGCATATTTTTTTCTTTGTTTGACGTTTTTTTAATTTTGGCGATTTTTTTCATATAAGCGATGTTTTTTTTTTGGCGATTTTTTCGGTTTTTGGAGTTTTTTTCATTTTGGGAATTTTTTTAGTTTTGACACTTTTTTTCTCGTTTTGGCGCTTTTTTTGGTGTTTTTTTATTTTGGCGATTTTTTTTAATTTTGGCGATTTTCGGTTTTTGGCGTTTCTTCATTTAGGCGATTTTTTTTATTTAGGCGCTATTTTAGTTTTGACACCTTTTTTCTCTTTTTGATGATTTTTTTAATTTTGACGATTTTTTCGAGTTTTGCGACTAATTTTAGTGTAAGAAATATTTATTTAGTTTTGACGATTTTTTCCGTTTTGGCGATTTTTCTCAAAATATTTGGCGATTTTTTTTGGTTTGACAATTTTATAATATTTGGATTTTTTGTTTTGCCGTTTTTGAACATTTTAAGAGTTTTTACTCTTACGGTTTCCAAGATATAACAAGTTATCCAAATTACATAGTCAATATTGCATTAACTGATGGACCACCCTTTAATTTAAATTTTTATAAATTTTAGTGTTAATTGTTGTGGTCTATATAAAAATACACTAATTTTCAAAATTTCAAGTGTCAATATACATATGATTTTACCATATTGCGTTGCTCGTTTTGGAAAACCCTTTAATTTTTTTTTATTTGTTGTTGTAGGTTCCGCATACTCTGACCAAATTTCAGGTCCGTAGCTCTTACGGTTCCTGAGAAAATAGCGTGTAACGGACAGACGGACAGACGGACAATGTAGCGAAAACAATAGGGTTCCTTTTGTCACCTTTGGTGTACGGTACCCTAAAAATCAGCTTAACACAAAAAGAACTTAAAGTATCACCAAAAGTAAAAAAGTCGGCAAAAATAACTAAAAAAAATTACCCAAACCGAAAAAAATTAAGAAAAGAAAAAAACGTCAGAACTAAAAAAAATCGGTAACACTAAAAATCAACCGAAAAAATCGCCAAGAATCGGGAAAAATTTTTATTTCTTTTTTTCGACATAAAAATTTAGTTTATTAATAAATGCGATATTGTTTAAGAAAGTCATATATAATGATGTGATTTTTGAGAAAATACAAGCGTGGTATGAAGGAGTATATGAAAAAAGTCAATAATAATTCATTAAATCAGGGTTGTACGAATATTTGTTCGTAGATCGTAGGATAGTGAGCCTTTAAAAAGACAAGAAAGGTAAATTTGGACTGGTTAGGAAAATGCTAAATTTTCTGGGCCAATATACTTTTCATTAGCACTAATATTTATCTTTTTTTATCTGTTCCCTTGTGAATTAAGAAACCTTAAAATCGATTGTTGATACCAGCAATAACCTACAGAGTTAATCTGTTATTCATTCCTCTACCCTGACAAAGTATTAAATTTTAGTTTTACACCAATGTTTTTAAAACTCAATGTTACTTTATGTTATTTGACTTACTTTTTATTTCTGCTGTTTTTTTTTTTGCTTTTTTTCTCTTAAAGTTTGTGAAATTGCCCCTTAAAACTAAACATTTGTTAGTTTACAATTCGAATGAAAAGGGTTGTAAATTTACTTACATGGAGCCTTTTTGTACTGTCATATTTAGACCATCAAGTACAATATTGGGACTCTTGGTGGTGCCATACATTTTGTGAGCTCGACGCACACACACAGCTTGCTGACGCCTGGAGGCCAATGTTGATGGCTGTGACATAAACAGGCGACGACGTGCAGCCAAATCATTTTCTGGATTTGAAGCAGCACTTGCTGGGTGAACGGGTTGCACTCCTTCCGCTTCAGCATCCATGTTTAAATTTGTTTATTTAATTTGTAGTTGTACGAGTATCTAAGTGCGTATGCAAGTGTTGCTATGTTTCCTTTTAATTTGGTAACAATTTCCAAATATCCTTGAAATTTTACTCGATTTCTCTGCTGATGCAATAAAAACGAGAAGGGGTGATGTAAACAGAGAAAATTATAAAGTATATCCGGAGGCGTTTTTCTTTTATTTCCGCTTGCACAAGAATTGTAGTACTGCTTTCCGGTTTTTTTTTTGCTATTTGCTTCTTGTTATTTTTGACTATAAATCACAGAGTATTGCGTATTTAAAAGAGATACCAAAGCACACAGATTCAAATGTGTGCGTGTGAATTGCTGCTGCTGCTGCTGATGCTGTTGCATGCAAAAAGTTTGTAATAGTTAGTTCAACAATGTTTGCAAAGTGCTTACTTACAACTTTTGCCTTACTTTATATTTCTGCCACGTTTATGTTTATCTTGAGAGGCAAGTCTGCTGCATTAAGTAGAATTCTGATATTTTTTTCTTCCTTTTGTTTGCGCTCGAACAAAAGTATTTAGTTGAATACTTGTAAATAAAAGTATTGTGTTGTTATCAATTTGGGGCAAGTAAAGACATGCATACATATGTATTTTAAACTGATTCTTTTATACTTTATGTTCAAATTGTTAAGACAGTTGGAGATGTTTGTGCTGCTGCTGCTGTAATAGCCGTGTATGTCTATCCAAAAAACTATTTCACAATTTGTTATTCTTGTTATTGTTTTGCTGCTTTGTTTGCTATAACTCCATGTGATTGCTCAGCTACTTGTTCGTTTGTGTTGCCTTGTCAAGTGTTCAAGTTATGACTGCAAATGATGTCGAGCAGGCCAATACAATTTTCTGTTAAACTTGTTATTGTCGTCAGCCTTGGCAATGCAAAATATGTATTTTGCTGGAAGTCACCAAAGGATTCTCTGCAAAAACGAAATGAGAAATTAGAAAATGAATCAAAGAAAATAATTTTTAATTTTTTGGCAAAAGAAAAATTCTTAAAATGTCCTGCACTCTGTTACTAATGTCAAAATATTATTTTTCATTCCAATATTCTTGTTGTACAAACACAACACCAGCAATAAAAGCATGTAACCACTTAAATATTTAGTTTACTCAAATAACAATACCGAAGTATATAAAAATGTAAATAAATTTTAAAAAAGTATTACTCAGAAGCCATATGTTTAAAATAGAATAAAAATTGCCCTCTTCGAATTTTATTATTGCAAAACATTTATGCCATACATATTTTTCCTAAAAATAAAGAAGAGTTTAAATTACATAAAAATAAATGCTTTGCATATCTAATATTATCTGTATACATACATACTTATGTATATCTATTCATATACATATGTGTTATTGTGTACATCTATGTTTTTATGTGCATGCATGCTTATTTAAATGTCAATATGATGTGTCACTAGGATTTGTTGCACATGTCATTTTGTTATGAAATATTTATGTCATGACCAACATGTTGACATAGTCAAAACAAGATGAATGAATCACATTGTTTCTTTGCATAAATAAGAGTCCTTTTCCTTCCTAAGAATTTTATTTGTATTTATTTTATAACATATTGAGTTCAACAATAACTACGGCATCCAAGGAAGTTTATTTGCTTATGTAAATATTTGTGTGCTACACAAAATCCATAAGAGACTGCGTGCATGTGACTTTTTGTTTTAATAGTAAATAAACATACTTACTCAAGGGAATATTACGTATCAATTAAAATTTTATAATCATACTTTCGAGTGAGTTTTACATTTCATTGTAAAGAACATTGGTTAAAATTGCAATCTGTTTGGTATAGAATAATTTCTTTCTAACTGTTTGAAGTATATAAGCATATACAGTCACTCACACTTAAAGCCGGTCATATGCATGAAAATATATCTAGTTTCAGTATCTGTGTTTTATAAAACATAATACATCGTGATTATTTATATTTCAAGGCAAAAACCTTTTAGTTAAAAGGAAGAACATCGAGTTCTTTTTACGATTTAATCTTAAGCGACAAACATTAAAGTTTTCAGGAGGAGAATTTTTTTTATAATATCTAAATATGTCTTGCGTACATAAATTGCAGTTTGCGATAAAATTTTAAAGCTATCAAGAATTTTATTACATTAATAATTCTAAGCTATGGGTAGATTAGGTACATAAACTTTAATTTAACTTCAATATGTAATAGTGATAGTGTGTATGTGTGTTTTAAGTGTGTGGCGGCAGCGGCAAGCTATTTAGTTACCTTGAGATCGGTTTCAAATGTTTTTCGGGGAAGCCAAATTACACAACTACGTAAGTTCTATAATTAATAAAATAAAAATACTACATTAAACTAAATTAAATAATTAATAAAATAAAAATTCTACATTAAACTAAATTCATGTTGTTTCAACGTGAAATAGCTTTGATGCAATGTTTTTTCAACTTGAAAGAACTTTGATTAAACATGACTATTAAATCAACATGAAAAAAATTATTTAAAAAAAAAACTTAAATTAATATGAAATATATATGAATCAAAATTATTGCCGAAAAAATATGACATTTTTCTCTGTGTGTAGGTAGGCCCACTAAATTTTAGTTTCAATAAAAAAAGTTTATTAATTTTTTACTATATGTCTCACGATTAAATCGAAATATTATTAAATGTACAGTCCTGCGTTCTAACCCATCCTTTAAATGTTCAACAACAATGGGATCGGGATCCAGTGCAGAATGATTGAAATCTTTATCCTGCTTGGAATTGGAAGTTGGCTTCAATGGACAGACCCTTAACACATTTTTTTTTCAAACTGCTCTTCAGTATTATTAAATATACATTGAACAAGCATTATGCCAGTGGCCATCTCCTGAAGCTGCTTTTCAAGTCCAAACCATCTCCAACCCATCGCTATGTACACACAGAAAAAAATACAAATGTAAAATCACCATGCCAAACGTTTGATTCAAATTCATTCAAATCACATTAAATTTACAAGAAATAATATGTTGTTTGAGGGTGTTGGTGTTTATTTGCTTTGTTTATAGCTCTAACTTTGAAATAACTTTAATTCAACACGATTCTTTGATTTTAACAGTACGTAAATGTTAATTCAACGTGAAATAAACTTATTTCAAAATGAAAAATTTTATTTGACAATTACTATAAATCATGCTAAATTAACATGAAACACATACGAAGCAAAATTATTTACGAAAAATATTAGATTAACCTTGTTTAAGTAGATTTTAAGTTGAAATTTTTCTGTGTGATCTCTAAGCCACCCGAGCTGACATATAAAGCGGCAGTGGAAGATAAATAAAAATAATTCAACCTTCTTGCGTAGAGTGATATAATTTTGTGCCAACCTAAAATTAAATTTAAAAAAATTGAAAACTGACATGAATAATTTTACTTATTGCATCTACAACAAAACCATTTCTCATATTCCATTTCATTAAAAATGCATGTTAAATAGTTGCTGTAAGCGCGTGGTGGCATAGAAAAATGTGGCACTTTCTTCTGCCAAAGTGTAGTCTTACTTTTTGTGCCTTCTCTAAGAAATCATTTATAAAATAAAATATTTCATTCCATAATGAGAATTGAAAGTATTGCACTTAAAAAAATTATTACTGATTAAAAATTACTTTGGATAAAAGTATCAGCCTTTACAGATTCAAGGCCACCAGTTTGCTCAGTATTTTAAATTATTTCAGTGAATTGGTAAATATGGAAAAATTTTGTCACAATTGTGAAATTTTAAACTTTAATTTGAAGGGCCTCTTTGCAACCAATATTAAGGTACAACTAGATTATACTCTACTGCAGTGCCCTCTTCTCTTTAAAATTATTTAAAGTTAGAATTGCACATTCATTATGAAGTTGTATGAGTTTGTCAAGTTGAACAAGATTATCTTAAAAATTAAATAAAATTTTTCCTAAAGTCTGTTGTATTTTCATTGTTAGGTGGGCCAATATTGGGACAGCCCTTGTTATTTAAAAAATAAATTAATTAATTAAATTAAAAATGTTTTGTTTTGTTTTCATTTCAATACTTAGAAAATATTCTTGTTTGTTCATAATTAAAATTCTTAAATTTTTTTATTCTATTTTTCTTATTTCTCATTTATGTAAAAACTTTTTGTGGTTTTTTTGTTTTAAAGTCTTTTAATTTTTCACTTGTTGTTGCTGTAAAAGTATTTTTTCTAATTAAATTTTCTCTTGAGAAAGAGCTTAGAAAAATTCATGCAAGATTTAATTTTTACTGGAATGATTTATTGTTTTAACATCGTGAAGTTAAATGTTAATTAGGAAATCTTTTGAAAATGCCAAATGTGGTTTTCTTAACAAATTGTTGTTTGTCCTAATTGTGAATTTTTTTTAAATGCCTTACCTCAAGTGAGGACTGCAAGTGTAGCATAAATTATATCCATCTGGTATTATACATAATTTTGAAACATTAAACTTTCATGTGTAGTTTCAATAAAAATATCTTTAGATAACTTGCTTTCAGCTTATAGCTTAAGTGAATTTTGGCACACCCTTTTTGCTGTAGTCTAATTGTTTAACCCATATTTTATTTGTCCAAGTTAAATGAATGTACGAATAAATAAATGGTCAATTTGAAAATATTCTGTATTAACTATTCTTATCTAAGAGAATGTTTCTATTTTTATTTTAAAGAAAAGTTTAGCAACAAAAGCAAAAAGTTTCTTACATATTTTGTTTAAGTAAAACTAGCACTAATGAAAACATACCTTAATTGCAAAAAAAAAGTTCGCATATTATTTATTTTATTTAAATTTTTCCCATATAATCAACTTGTATGTGCCAAGTAAAATAAAGAAAACTTTATACACATTCTCTAGATTTTTAAAAATGATTTACAGGTAAGAAAATTACGTAACATTTTTACTGAAGCATATTTAACTTAAGTAACAGCAAGCAACTTTTGAAGTTCTTAAATGTTTTTGAAAGCCCGTATTTGGGAATTAGGCAAGTAGCAAATACTGCTTCAGCTATTCACAGTTGATAATACTATCAGTTTAATTTTCAAACTTTCAGTGCCAATTTTATATTTCTAGGGTTGTTTGGCAAGACTTAAGTGTTTTATGCCTTTCTTAAATTCAACATCGCCTCATATCCAGAGCTCAAGGTGTGCGCCAAGCTTCGTAAAAATCGGTCAGATAGAAGCACTTGAGATATAGCACAAAATTATGTCATTCTAAGAGGGAAAACTCTTTGCCAAGGGTCGTGGAAATAGGATTAGTAGAATTACATATAATTTAAAAGTTAATTTTAAAGGACGTAGCCCCGCCCATTTTTTGAACTCAGGATTAAGTGTTTTTCATAGTTCAAAGTGTGTGCTAAGTTTCGTGAACAAGGGTAAGTACAAGCACATAAGATATAACATTATATTTAAATGGGCGTGGCTCTGCCCACTTTTTAAAATGCAAGATTTTGTACTTTTATGAGCTCAACATGTGTTTTAACTTTTGTAAAAATCGGAAAAATACAAGCGGCTTAAATTATTATTATATTTTAATGGGCGTGGCCCACCTACTTTTTTGTATGCAAGATTGCGGATTTTTATAGTTTAGGGTGTGTGCCAAGTTTCTTGAAAATCGATAAAATAGATGCATGTGAAATTTAATATTTATCTTAAATGGGCATGTCCCCGCTCACATTTGCATACAAAGGGTCCAAAAGGAATCTATGCCTGTTCAGATTAAAATTTTTTTTTTTAAAACGGTCTAAAAGATACCGAGTAGGAAGTAACATAACTAAAAAATCTGAAGAATTGATAACCTCTTCTTTTTTTTACCACATCAAAATACGTTTAAAAAAAATTATTCCTATGGGAATGAGTTGCCAAACAGCGATTTTTGGTTGACCTTAGTGTTGATAAATGTTTAATGGCTACAAAAAAATTATAAATACGCTGAATGAGGTTTGCATATCTGTTTGTATTATTAAACTGCCGTAGTGTTCAATTTATCCAATTTATTATAAATTGTTCATATGAAGAATAAAAAAATAAATAAAAATAAATAGTAAATGCATTCATGCATTTTTATCGACAACATATTCTCCAATGTCCAATTCATTTACCACTTCTATAAGCAGATACGAAAGCTTCCTGCCACTGCCCCTCTTTCACTCACTCACTCTCTCTCTCTCTCTCACCAAGTAACACACACAAACTCTTTCCCTTTTTTTGTTGATTTTATTTCTACATTTTCAAACTGTATACAAAATTGTATGCATTTTGCAACACAAGTTCACTATTTTTCTTTTTGTATTAATAATAAACTATCGAAAGATTTTATATTTTATTTTGCTTGTTGCAAATACAACAAAATTTCCTACATGGAGACTCCCGAAGCAAACCCAGCAAAGAAGCTGACTTAATTAAAAACATTTCCTCGGGAAAGTTATTGATCCTTAGATCCTTTAATCCGGCTCAAAAAAAAGGAAAAGGTTTTTAGTTTCTCTTAATTTTTTTATGTTATTTCATAATTATTTTTTTACGACTTTAATAATTATTGTTTTTTTTGTCTGAGAGGTAAGAGCTACCTTCCATTTGGACCAATAGCCAAAAAAAAATATACGGGCGACACAACGTAAAATAATCAGTACCATATTTCCTCTGTTCTTACGAAATTTGGCAAACGTCCTGAGATGTAAAAGTAACAATATTAGATTTAGAAAATTAGGAACAGTCACATCCATTAAAGTTTAGTATTATAGAATATGTAGTTCTACTTCTACTCATTATTGGCAACGCTTATAAAAATATTTTAAATAACCGAATCAAAATTATTTTTTGCTATATACTACCGAAGTAAAAATGTTCATCTGCCTATTTATATTGAAGCAAGAACAAATTTGAGTACGTTATTTTTGTATTTAAGATAAATAGACAGATGAGAATTTTCACTTGTCTTCTATAAACTGGCAGTTATTGATCATTTCTCAAAGTCGATTAAATTGTGTTAAAAATAAATGTTTTACTGCCGTATTCATAAAAAATATTTTTGGTTTATTTAGCGCTTATTTGACGTTTTTCTATGGGAAATTTTTCAAATAAACCTGTAATAAACTTAAAATATTACGGCGGTTAATTTTTAGTTTTGTGTTTGTTGGGCACACTCGTAGGCAAGCATAGTTAAGCCATAATGGTTGCTTGTGAAATAATATTTTGCGGCAACTTTTGTGTTAAACAAAAAACATTTGAAAACTATCTCAACCATAAAATAATTGGCGAAGTTTTTTTTCCATATCTCACAACATTTAAACCAAATCAAAACAAACATACACACAAAAAAAGAAACCTTATCGAATACTATAACACATGCTAGCATACTTGTGCATGCACACCATTCTATGCAAGTGTTTGTGCATTGTATGAATTACAACAACAAATATAAAAAAATTTAAAATTCAATATTTTAAGTTGAGCAGAAGCAATTGATTTGAGTGTTAAATTACAGGTAGAGCACGTTGGAAATTGTATGATTTGATTTTATCATAAAAAAAATTTTATTCGATATCTGAGCGCTACTGCTTTTTGTTCTAAAACAGTGTCGTTGCATTTTTGATGATGATTTGATTTTAAATCTTAGAAATTTAAACAATAACAGATCATTGATTTAATTGAAATAAGAAAAATGAAAAATTTTAAAAGCCATCGACAAGAAAATTTATTTTAAGTTCCAAGTATAGGCTAAAAGATATTACATGAAGTCATCTTTCAAAGGAACAAAAAGAAACCATAACCATTTAAAATGTGTCAAGCCGTTTGGAATATACAGCGTCAAGGACACACATATACAATAGAATACATCTAGAAAAGATGTGATATCTTCAACCATAGCAAATAACATGCTCGATCAAATCGCCTTTCAAACAGAAAAAGTAGTGTTAGGAAAACAACTGGGATGAATGACGAATTTTTCTGTGCGAGCTTTCGTCATAAAAAATAAAACACATTTGTGCATATGAAAATTAACACAACATCGCCGTCGGACGAAATTCGTTGTGCATGACAAACTCTAAGACAGATTTATTTCTATTTTGTACTCCGACGAACGACGAAAAAACAATTTCCTCTCCCTCTCTGTCTTTGTTTATACAAGAACAAATTTTTTTTATGAAATATGGGAGAGAAATTCGGTGGGTAAATTCATTGTTATTGTGCTTCACGCGACGAACTTACGCAACGAATGCTTGTTGAAGAATTCGTCGGTGTGGACGAAATTCGTCGTCCGTCCCAGTTGTGTTCCTATCATAAATCAAAATCGATCCAGCCATTTGGTCTGTACTTGTATAGACACATAGATACACAGACAGACATTACAAACTTTTAACACCCATATTTTGGTCGGGAGCTACAAATAAAGATGAAGCACCCTCAAACATGCTAATGGAGGTTTATAAATTCCTTGGGTTTTTCTTTCAAAACCACCTCAAAATCGTCGAAAAGAATGCAAAATAAATATTGCAAATGAGTTTCTAAGCTTGTACTATCATTCTCCAGTGCAGAACAAATAGAAAAGAACGAAGCTATGGAAATAGTTAAAAAAAAGTCTTTTGTCTCCGTCTTCAGTTGCATTTATTTTCAGTTACATCAATTTCGAAGAGATATGATAAAAATGGTCACCCGTGCAAAAACAAGTTTTGTATTATATGATTACAAAAATTTACTCGAACAAACCTAACACAAATTTTATGCACAAAAACATTAGTAAGCAACAAAAATAATAATCATAATAAAAATAATAATAAAATAATAATAATCCAGACATTATTAGCTAAAGATCAAAATTAAAAAGCCTTTAAACATACAAGACAGTGTTAAAGTAAACAGCAACAAATATAATGTGATACTTTGTTCTTATTAAGAAATATACAACCACACAAAATATATAAGCCAAAAGAGATGAAAGACAAAAACAACAAAAGCTTTAATACTTCTGCACATATGCAGTTACCAATGAACATACTCACAAGCAAAAGAAAAGAATTGTAACATTTGAGAAGCAAAAACTAGTATTTGAGAAGCTTTTGAATGTGCTGAGTGAGATTTACTTGATCTGGCTCACATTTTTCAAAAAAACTTTATATCAAATATAAAAATAAAAATAAGCCCTTTAAGCTAACATTTTTGTGTAAAGACCAGCAAAGTTAACATCGTGGTGTTCTAACAGCAAGTAAATTTAACACTGTGTGTTGAAAAAATAAAGTTTCTGATTTAACAAGAATTTTGCAATTGGGAGTTTTTTTTTATTTAATCGCAAATCTTTGAACCAACAAAAGCAAGGATCTTATAACATAAAAGCTTAAAAATAAAATTCGTATTTTATTTAACTACATGAAAAACTGTGGAGATTTTCAATATCATTAAGAGCTTTCCCAATGGCCCAACATTGTTTTTTTTTTTAGCAAAATTCAATATCTAGTCACCCTATGGTTCAAAAGTTTCACATTTTCAAAAAAAAATTAGTTTAAAACTCAAGAGAACAATGGTTTCATTAACATTTTACAAAGTATGAAGTTTTTCCGGTAGAATATTGTAGCAGTCTGAGCTCAATATTTTCTTATTTCGACTTATGCGGTTGTCGATTATACAGACCTAGTTGATTATTTAATATATATTTATATCACAAAATAAAGGTAAAATACATACTCCAACCATCATCAACCAGCATTACTTCAATAAATTATATTTTTCGGAAATGCTATTACACAGGCATTTTTCAAAATATTTGAAATTGATTTTGTAGAAGACCAGTAACTGAATTCCATTCGATACAGAACATTTATTACAAACAAAGAACACAAGTTAAGCTTGAAATTACTTTTCCATAAGAAACTTGATTGCCATTTATTGATTGAAAAAGCAAATTTTATACGAAACATTATTTCCATAAGAATAAATCAACTGCACACTTGCAAAGAAACTTTTGCCTGGCTCATACTTTGTTTAAGGTCTGGACACATGAAACTATTTCACAGCTTATTTTATTGTACTCTTTCACATACTCTTTTAAAGGTGGCGTATGTGCAAATTCATGCATTTTATGTTGCATGTAGTTTGTTTAATTTGTATGATAATAAAACACATGTTTTTCCTCTCTTGTTGCCTTGCGATTCATATCGATAGTGATGATGAAAAAAATCGAAAGGAAAAAATATTAGCAACAATTTGCACAGTTTAGTAATATAAACAGAATTTGAAAGCATATCTTTTTGTATTTGAAAAAAAAAATATCGAATATTGCAATGTATGGAATAAATAGAAAAATGTACACTTGATGGAAAACAATTTTGAAGTACCCTAAGGACGAATTAAACAACATACATCGTTAAACAAATTTGAACACAACAAATGAATGATACTTTGAAAAGAAAATATTTTATACAAGTAAATGAATGCATGTGAATATGTAACTATATTTGCAATTCTTTGTCGGGAAATAAATGAAATTTTATGTTTATTAAAAACAAAGCCTTTAATCAAGTGTAGTTGAAAATAAAAGCTTTCAAAACGTTTTATTGAACGAGATTCAATTACACTGGAATTTGGTTGCTGCACACAGAAAAACCTCTTCACCAATCAATAATTTCAATTGACAATTTAATTGATATTATAAAATTGTTTACAGGTGAAAATTTAATTAATTTTTTAATTGAATTAAAAAATTTTAATATATATTATAAAGTGGCTTATATTGCTTTTTTCTGTGTACGAATTTTATATGAAAAAGTTTGACACACACTTTAAACAAACACTCTAAGCTGAAGTGAAGGTTTTCCAAAGGACTTTGGAATACCTCCTGAACTCGCATTATCCTTATCCAAGGCAAACACCATTAAACAGTTACAAACAAATGGAATGAGTGGCCGACCATAACCGTAATATTTTGTAGGATATTTGAAACATAATTTAAAAATGTATATAAAATCTAAAACAAATATTAAAATCTGAAAGCAAAAAATATGTATGTATGTATGTATGAAATATTTAATAAAGTTAAAAGGTTGCATAATATTGAATCATATTAGTTTTTATGCTCTACAAAAACTAAATGGCAACAATTATATTTTTTTATAAAATATTTGACACATTTATAACTAAATATTTAATCTTAAAAGGTTTCAACTGAAGTCATAATAAATGCAAGAGATCATATGATTTCTTAAATATTTTGATGCAACGCAGTGTTGATACAAAGCATCCATATACAAAAAATCAAAACAGAGACTAGTTTTTTAGACATGGCAACATGCATAGCAACATGAGCATACGACGACAGATATTATAAAATAATTAGCAAGAAATTGATTATATCTGACATATTATGGTACAAAAATAAAAATTTCTTTCCATATGTAGCAAATTAGTCCAATAAATGTGGCACGCATTCTTAAGAAATATCCAAATTCCAGATTTTTAATTGATAAGTTCAATAACTACACATTTTCGACTTCTTAAGAAGTCTTATGAGTATTTTTAACTATTCAAATTAAAATTGGCCACATTGTAGTGTGGTACACTCACTGTATGTGAAGAATATTATATAGTTCCCATTTGGTTAACATAGAAAATATTATAAGTATTGCATTCATACAGTCGGTGGGTTACCGATTAAAAAAGCATTAGAAGCTATTATATCCAGTGCTTTAACAATCGTCACAATTTAACTCTTCAGTTTTTAGAAATAACAAGGAAAACTTAACTGTTTTTCTAATGGAAAAACCATAATCGAAAGTTATTTCACATGACTTATAATCCAATTATTAAATATTTTTTTAAAGACAAGCTATACAGTAGAATCTCAAGTATCCGGATCAAATAAAACCAGGGGTATTCCGTATAATCAAAAATCTGGATAATCGATTTCAAAGCAAATCAAATCAAAAAATTAATTAACATACATTTAAATCTGACATGTTTGTCATATGTCAGTTTTTATTTAAATTTTAGATGTTTAGATAGTACGGTATACAAAAACGAGCAGAGGCGGTAAAATAAAAGACAACCGGCCGTAGTAGGCGGTAATTAGAGAAATAGAGCTGAGAGGAATGATGAGTGCGTAGATTTCCGCAGAAAGGTCAACCGGTATCGAAAGTTATTTTGTATCATCACATGTATACAAATTATTATTTTTTTTCCCTGCTTACAGCGTTCATATGTCAAGCTGATTTGAATAAGTTTTTTTTAACGCATACGGATAAATTCAAATTTTATTATGTGAAGATACTGAGTATAGCGTCTACTTTGTAAAAATAAGAAAATGAGATTCATAGTTTTTATATATTTTTTTTTAACTTTTTATCTCTAAAAGTTCCTACGAAAATTTAATTTCTAAAATGTATATGGGACGTGAACAGTTAAAAATTAATTTTTTTAAAGACACTGCGATTTCAAACGCGAGCGAATGTTCTGTTCTTGATCCTGGAAATTATCATATTTAATTTCATTGGAATCTTGTTTCCTTGCGGGAAATTTCTATCCTACAAAAACGTGGGTGGCATCTCACCAAGTGCTGTACTGTATGAGAAAAAAATAGTTCTTGGAAAAAATTGAAAAAGAATTTTTGCAAACGCGTGATTTCAGATGAAAATTTTCTAAAGGTTCTAATTAATTCTTTTTTTAATTCTTTTTATTTTAATGAGAAGTAAAACTGTATACATACAGTTGTCGTACAATATTGCCATATTTGGTATTACGCTGGCAGAGAATCAGGCGATTGTCTGACAGTAGTGATAATTATATATAGACACTTGAAACTTGCTATTAACACTACAGTTAAAAATAAATAAAAAATTAAAGACATTCTGGCAGTGTATGTAATTTTGATACTTGCTGTATATTGGAAACTACAAGAGGTAAAATCTTGAAACTATCAAAAACGCCTAAGCTAAAAATAATTGAAAAATAAAAAAAATTTAGAAAAAAAACCGCCAAAATGACAAAAAAAACGCTTGAACGTAAAATATCACAAAAAGAAATTAAATGAGTGGCTAAAGTTAAAAAAATCACCAAAAAGAAAAAAGTCGCCTAAAAATTCAAAACATCGCGAGAAACCGAAAAAATCACCGAAACAAAAAAAGCGATTAAAATAAAAATATGCTTAAAAAAATTGTCAAAAGCCGAAAACACAAAGAAAACAAAAACGCCAAAACTAAAAAGCGTCTATACAAAAAAAAACCACCAGAATCCAAAAAAATGTCAAAAAAAACAGCTGCTAAAACTAAAAAGAGGTCTATACTAAAATTAACGTCAAGAAAGATTAAAAATCGCCAAAATCTTAGACAAATTCCAAAAAAAGAACAACAGAAAAACGCTAAAGATCAAAAGCTTATATACAAAAAAAATTGCCAGAATCTGAAAAAATCGCCAAAGATAAACAACCAGCAAAACTAAAGAGGCGTCTGTCTGTCTATACTAAAAAGAACGTCAAGAAACAATAAAAACTAACAAAAATTTAAAAAATCGCAAAATGAAACTTAAAGAAAACGTAGATACTTTAAAAATCTATCAAAAATAAAAAAACGCCAAAAATTTAAAAAAGCGTCAAAATTACAAAATCGTCAAAAACGAAAAAATCACAAAAAAAAATTTACTGAACTAATTTTTTTTTTGCGAAAGAGTAAAGAAAATAGCGAATAGGAAAATTGCAAGATTTCAACTTGAAACCATTTCAGAAGAAATAAGCTGCTCGTATTTGCATGTGTGTTACCTTCTTTAGGAAGGAGATATCGAAGAATTAGCAAGCAGGCAATTAAGCTTCTTAAATCATGGCAAATAGTACAAATATTAATAAATTCAGTGAAGTGCGACTTTGACCCGCGCACGAAGAGTTCCATACGGGCACGAGATATGTAATTCAATAAGAACCTTAGCCAATATAAACTATAGTTTTGGCATTTCTTTCGTTTTTGGGTTTTTTCGGTTTTAAGCGTTTTTTTCAGTTTGGGGGTTTTTGAATTTATTGGCGCTTTCTAAATTTTGGCACTTTTTCATGTTTTGGCGATTTTTTTTTGGTTTTTGAAGTCTTTTTAATTTTGGGCGATTTTTATCATTTTGGCGTTTTTTTATTTTGGCGATTTTTTTATTTTGGCGGTTTTTTTAATTTTGGCTTTTTTTTTCATATAGGTGATTTTTTTTTTGGTTTTGGCGATTTTCTTAGTTTTGGTACTTTTTTCGTTTTGAGTGTTTTTTCGGTTTTTGGCGTTTATTTTAAATTTTGGCGATTTTTTTCGTTTCGGCGATTTTTTTAATTTGGCGTTTTTTTTAATTTTTGGCGTTTTTTTTCATATAGGTGATTTTTTTTTGGTTTTGGCGATTTTCTTAGTTTTGGTACTTTTTTTCGTTTTGAGTTTTTTTTCGGTTTTTGGCGTTAATTTTAAATTTTGGCGATTTTTTTCGTTTTGGCGATTTTTTTTTAATTTGGCGATTTTTGTTTTCACATAAAAAATTATTTTGGTTTTGGGGCATTTTTCGCGTTTGGCGATTTTTTTCGGGTTTTGGCGTTTTTTTTTCATTTTGGCGATTTTTTTTCATTTAAACGATTTTTTCGAATTCGACGATTTATTTTAGTGCTAGAATTTTTTT
Source organism: Tachina fera (assembly GCA_905220375.1). Lineage (NCBI taxonomy): Eukaryota > Metazoa > Arthropoda > Insecta > Diptera > Tachinidae > Tachina > Tachina fera. The sequence continues at coordinate 189,120,928 of LR999963.1, forward strand.
TTTAATTTTGTTGACTTTTTTCGTTTTGGCGATTTTTTTTTAGTTTTTGATGGTGATGGACCACCTTTTAATTTAAATTTTTTAATATTTTACTACTACTTGTACAATTTTCAAGTGTCAATATACGTATGAACATACAATTGTATGTATGTTCATACGTATCGTTTTGGAGCACCCTTTAATTTTTAATTCTCCTGTATTTGTTGTTGTAGTGGCCAAGGTTCTACATACTCTGTCCAAAATTTCAGGTCAGTAGCTCTTACGGTTCCTGAGAAAATACCGTGTGGCGGACAGACGGACAGCGTAGCGAAAACAATAGGGTTCCTTTTTTCACCTTTGGTGTACGGAACCCTAAAAATAGGTTTAACAGATTTGACTTTGTTCAAAAATTATTCAAATCAGAATATATTTCCTTGCCTTATATTAAGATGAAGTGTTTGTAAGATTCGGTTTAACTTTCAATTAATATGTTTACACTGCGAAAAACTTTTCGCAATAATTTTCACTTATAAAATGTTACATACATTTTTTACTTACAAACAATTTGTTTAGTTTTTCTCTTGCTAATCCTATTACTTGCAGTTATTGTAAATCCAGCTTGTTTTATGATTCCTAATTGTTTATGTATTTAAGAACATATTTTAATCTCATCATTATTTATAATTCAGCATAAATAATACCTGTTTTGTTTATGCTTAAATGTTTTCTTGCAAACAAAAATTCTTAGAAAGTGTTTGTTTTTAATCCCTTTTTTTGTAAAACTTCCAGAGAGTGTCAGTTGGTTTGTCTTGGACATGAATTTCGTCCTTCTAACCATAGTTTTCTTTGCTTTTCTATTTGATTTCATTCTTTGTATTTATTTGAAATTTTCTTATTTTATTTTCTTTTCTTGCAGATGAAGACTAAAAATGGAATTATTTGAACTAAGTACTACAAAATCGTTACTTAAGTTGAGTTTACCAGCACACACGTACATACACACATACATATACACATACACACATACATATATTTGCTTTAAAATAATCAAACACTTACACATTTAAACACGTTTCTAAATACTGCTATTTTGTCTTGATATCTTTTATTTTTTTTTTTTGCAAAGATAGTTTTGGGGTTTTTTCCTTTTACCAGAATAAATGAATCTTAAGGAATTTTGTTGTTTTTTTTTCTTTTAAAGAAAAACGAATTTCTAAAGCTGCATCAACACTACAAGCTGCAACACTAACGTGTTGTTCTACTATGTATTTTACTAATGCATTTATTTTAGGTATTTTTATTTTCTTCTTTTTTCTTTAAGATGATTTCACTTCATATCTTTTAAATGCTCTTGTGTGTGTTTCTTCATGGGATTTAACCAAAAACGTCAGCAGTTTCTTTATTTTAGTCCCTTTACTGATTTTTATATCTAGTATTTAGTTAGATTTTCCTTTTTTGCCGCTGGCTTTTCTTACTTGACATGGATTTCTTAAAGGATATTTTCATGGGTAGTAATTGAAAATAAGAATAGACAGCCAGCCAAATACATTAAGCAGCCAAAGACTTTGGCGCAACGAAGAAAACTATATAAATATTTATTAAATTAAAAAAATTTAAAGGTGTATAGAAATTTATTCAGAAACAAAAATTTATGATCCAAAAAGGGGCCCACCACATACCGCCTTAAAAATGGCGAAATGATATGCTAGGAACACGCAGGAACAGGTGTTGAAATTCTTCCAACAGCTTTTAATGAATGAATGGAGTTACGGCAAAAATTCTAAGAATAAAATTCCCAGCAAAAAAAAGAGACTCCAAAAAAGTCATGAAAATGTAGAGTTAGCGATCTGGAAGTAGTGAGAATTGCGATCCGATCTAATGATTTTTACATAGGGTTGTCATTGCAAGAAGTTCTCTTTTTCGTTGCCTGGTCACTGAATTGGAAGCGATATTAAGAAAAACTCCCTTTTTTTATTCTATGATAATATTTTCATCTAGAAAAAATTGTAAATAGTTTCTTTTTATACGAATTTAAACTTGAAACAGTGTTTTCATGTAAATTTAAGCAAATAACTTTTAAATTTTAGACTAAAATTAGTTTATAAACTTCTTTAAAAAAATGATTTTTTTTAATTCTGGTGAGTATTTTCTAACACTATGGAGGAGTTACAAGGTTTTGTATGACTAAAGTAAGCTTTTTCATGGTTTTTTGCTCACTCTCGGCAATTTAAAAATATCGATTTTTGGGAAGCAATAAAAATGTTGTTCCACTAGAATGACTTTTTACTGGTATTATATTCAATGATTGCACGTTATGCAAAATCAATAAGAGAATTTTTATCAATATATAGAAGTTTCCAGGTAATCAGTTTACTTCTGAATTATATCTTCCCAGAAAAAATTTGGTAGTGGTTACCAATCAGGAAAAATTCACTTTTTCACATAAACTACCTACAGTATGCATTACATTATAGCATTTGTGTAACGAGTGCTGAGTAAATAAACCCCCGCGTGGCACAATAGTAGAGGGTTTGTTTATCAAGCAGATAATTATACGTTCAAATCCTGGCAACAAGCATTTGTGTATTTTATTAATTGTATGTGTTCGGGAAAACTAGTTTTGAGTGCATAGCAATGTAAGTGTGTGATAGAACAGCGAGTAAAACGTTTGACTTCAGTCACAGGGGGTACGAGTGCAATACACCAGCTGCGTTTTGAATATTTATTTAATTTTGTATATTCAATCACTTCTAAGTATTAAACGTTCTAAGTTATTAATTGTAATTTAAGATTGTAAGTGCTGACATCGTTGTGTTAAAGTAATGAGTTTAAACGCCAAAGTACAAGAAGTGGTGTAATGTCGAGTACACATATGTGCAAGTGTAACCCCTAATTACTAACAAAAAACTGTTTGATTCAGACATGTATTTATTGATTTAAACAGTTTCCAATCATGTTGAACTCTATAAAATTGTCCATTACTTATGTATGCAACTATTTAACTTAATAAATACGTATCTGAATCAAATAGTTTTTCATTTGCAATAAGTGGTTACGCTTTTTTGGCACATATGTGCCAGGTGTGTACTCAGCATTAGAGATGTTAGGCATTTGTTTATAAGCAATTTAACTCATTACTTTGCCTTTAAATTTTTTGCTGAGTTATTTACTATTTCCACCACTAAATTCATTGCTTTTATTAACAACCCTCGTATGCGGCTGTATTTGAGTTTTAGTTTATTAAAACTGCAACAAAGTTGTGCATGAATTTTTTCCCTATAAGTTTTGCCTCTTTTTTTGTATTTTTATTTTTTATTTTTGTCAATTATTTTTGCAATCGATTGCAGATTTCGTTCGGTTTCTAGTTATTTTCATTGTTCTACCAACCGACTAAACCAAGCATAGAAATGAAATGGCTGGTTACAAAATGTTTGTGTAACTATTTTTTTTAACTAAAAATAGATTCGATTTTTCTATATATGTAGCGTAGTTTTTTTTTCAGTTGGCTATTATTTATTTTTTTTCGCTTACTTTATTGCAACTTTCATTACATTCTGGGTTACTCAACTTTAACAACAATTAGTGTCGTTTAACAGTTACAAATGACTTTTGCAATTACAAGTTTATGTTTGTTTTCGGTAGGATTTTTTCTTTTTTACTAAAGTTTTATAATATTTTTTTTTTCTTTTTGGAAATATTTATACATGTATACTGACCATGCGTTACTAATAGAATGGTATGGGTGTAACTTGTGTAGGTGTTTAGGGTTTGTTAAAACTAAATTTTGCTACCATATTGGAACAGAAGTCAAGTACATACAACTTTTTTTTTTTTAAATTTATATTTATTTTGTTAAATAGCGATTATAGTTCAAATTAATTATTGATCAGGCGGTTTTTACAAGAGCATCCGAAATTTAGTTATTGCTAAAGAACGCATACTCTGAGTGGCATTCTCGATCATTCTATCAAAAACTTTTTTGTTATTTATCTAATGATATGATTTGCTTAATTTCCTGTAAATCCGGAGATGTAAAATCACACGGTCTTGAAGTCCAAGGATCAACTCCATTTCATTAGAAAACTTTAGCAACTAAATGAGGTTTAAAGATGTATAGCAGCAGCACTATTCTGTATTTTTATCTCGTTAATTGTTTACTTCGTTGATTTTTTGAAATAAAAGTATACGTCAAACTCAAAGTAAAAATATATATTTTCATAGAAAGCATTTGTAACTATTAATATACATGTATATGTATGTATGCATGAATGCAAGCTTAGCGGGAACTAGAAGGAGTAGGGATACCTTCTAGAAGGCCTCTGTACGCCTGCTTTTGGATTTAGAAGGCCTGGTCGCTCCATTCCATACTCATATCTTTTTTACATGCGTATTCATTGCGCAGCAGGACTTTTGTTTTTGCTTCTTTCGCCCGTGATTCTGGAAGGCCTTCAAACTAATAGATTTTGTTTTTACTTTGATTAAAAAAAAACATTTTACTCATTATTTTCTCCCTTCTCATAGAAGCGAGTAAGGAATGTGTATCGTATATTTTATGCGAAAAGTTTCTTTAATATGGCCTGCACCAAAAAGGTCTTATGAGTTTTACTGTTGGAAAGTCGTATGTGATTGTCGTATCAGTCATAACTTTGAAGCATTAAACTAAATAAAGCATTAGCTTAAAGCATCAACTGTATTGAAATTTATTTCTATTTATATTTTCACCGCTTTTATTGCTATAAAATTGTTAAATGACTAGTTTTTTATAAATAATTATCTTATGGTTTTATTTATATTTATATAAAAAAAATTCCATTCGTTACTTAGTGTGGAATGTGTCGCACTACATGTTAAATTCTACGGCTGTAACTGTCTATTTTGTTGCTTAATTAAATTCAAAAAATGATTCAACAACTTTTCTAGCCTGTCTTCTAATGACATCACAAATTATATGACCTGTTTTGGAATAATTAATTTTTTTTCGTTGCTAAAAAATTTTCCTTGACACTTTATACGTAGTAATCAATTAACAAGTTGTTTAGCAAATGAGTGAACAACTCTCGTTGTATGTATGCTTATTATCAATTGTAAAACCGGTTATTTGTTTAAAAATTAATTCATAAATTTAAATATAACTGTAAGATTAATTAAGTTTCTAGAATAACAAGTATTTGTTTAAATAAGTAAATACATGTATCACTCTTGTTGCTCTAAAAAGGGTCAAGTCAAAATTTAAACATTTTTAGTAGGGTCAAAAATAATAAATGTTTTAATTTTAATTTAAAGAGGTTTTTGGGTGAAATTGCAGACAAAACTACATATGTTTGATTTTTGCATTGGCTAAATATGTATGTCCACTGTATATACATATGTACATAATGCCCTTAATTATGAAAGTGTCTAAGTCATATACTTTTTTTGGTCGAGATATTAAGTAGATGTCACTTGAGCAAACACTTCAGCAAATCAAAAAATATTTTTTTATTATGCAGCATTTTAATTAACTTTGCTAGTCGTGATTAATATAAATACTTAATAAATATTTATTGAAGTTTTTTTTTAAGATTTATTTAATATTTCGAAGCGAAAGCTCATATTACTTTACTTAATTACATAATTTTTACTTAAATTTAAATTGTATTTAAATACAATTTTATTTTTTCAGTGTTTGCTCAAAGTTCTTATTAGATTACGATGAAATTATGGCAGCATAAAAAAATTACCAAGTATTGTGGAAAGCTTTCCGAACAACAGCTGTTTCTAGTTAGGCTATCAAGCCATTCCATGATACGAATTTATGTATTGTATATGTTATATATTTCTGAAAATTAAACGAAATTCATTTAAATACGACCACATGATGTCGATGTGTATATTTTCGCTAAACACTCACTCGCACAAAAACAAATGGTATGCTGATGAAAGTTAAATATAATTTAAATTTGCAAGGTTTGACATTTAAATATTATTTAAATATGCACTGAAAAACACAATTTCATATATAAATAGAACTTAAAAGTTATTAAAATTTGATTACCAAGTAAAAATTTTGGACCTTATATCACTTTCATAATTAAGAACACATATATGTCACCTTCTCCGAGAAAATGGATTTAGTGTGTCAAAAAACGGGAACTTGAAAAAATCGTTAAAAATGAGAAAAACATGTAATTTTATTTTTTAAATGCGTTTCTCTCAAAACTTCATTTTCACACAATAGGTCGATTTCCTCGGAGAAGGTCACATAGGAGCTATGAAATAAGGCCCAAGCATGTAACGACCAAATAAGGATATTAAAAAATTTTATTTTTTTGGGCTTTATTTCATCTTGAATTTGGTTGGGCTTTCTTATTTAGGCGATATTTTGTTGAGCCTCATTTTATAGCGCACTTTAGAATAAACAAGTGCGATATGTTCATATTTTTTTAAATAATTATAACGCACTATCTTTCCCCAGCATAACTCTAGTAGCACCACCCAGGGACTGCTTTAGTATTTCATCAGAGTGGGCAGTTTGATCAGTATTATTCTGACACCCTCCTTACTTTAAATAAGGAGGTTCGGAACTTATCTGCACCTATAATGTTCATATGTATGTATGTATGTGTATATGTACTGAATATGAATGAAACATTCAGTCCCTGTTTAGATAATGAACTTTATCTTGCTGCTGTTGAAATTCGTTTTGGTCTCGCATTTATTATTTCTATCCCGAAGATTTCCCCAAGCAACTGCAAGTTTAAAAAATTAAGTGAAAAATTTCATCATCTAAACAGGTTTCCACTATAAGGAATTATTTAAAATATTATAGTTTTAAAAATTAAAAGTCATAAGAGAAAAGTGATAGCCTTTTCCACGATATCGACAGAAAACGTTCGATCGTCAACTTGTATCAAAAATAAAAATAAAATAAGAAAATTTGTTTTTATTTTCAATGTAAGTCAGCGATCGAACGTTTTTTGTCGATGTCGTGGAAAACTTGTACACACATACATATGTATGTGCCCTCAATTACGCAAGTGATTTTCATATTTTCGCTGTTTTTAGATACAGATTGGTTTACTTTAGAATAAATCACAAAATATTTTTAAATTATGCAAAATCTTAATTCAGCCTTGAATGATATTTTTTTCAATATTTATGTATTTTTTTACTTCAGTTTTTTTTTTGAATATCTACTTAATATTTCGAAGCAAAAATATGAATTATGTTGTCAGGTTAAGGATTGGATAGACAGCATCAATTCAAGAGTAACACATTAGAATTAAAACATTTAACATTTCAAATAAGAATTTATATTTCAGCTCAATATTATTGAGTACTGTCTAGATTTTATTGATTGTAAATATGCTTCACACTATGCAATAAGTTAAACATTAATAAAAATATATAAGGCGCAATTTGTATGTATGTATGTATGTATGTATGTATGTATGTATGTATAAGAAAACTTAAGCAATTCATGTCAAAAAAAAATTTTATTTAGTAGAGTAAAACAAGAAAACTTTACGCAATATTTAAATTCATAAAAAGTGTTATGCTGACTACACATCTAGCATTTCTTTTTTTGTAATTTTGTGTTGTCATTTTTAAAATGTGTGCTACGCCGAGATGACATACATACGTTGCAACTATTACACACTATTGCGATGTCACAAAATACCATAATGTTGACTGCACAGAAATTTTATCCCGAAGATGAATTTCATAAAAAATCATAAAAACTGATGACCGAGATGTTGATAGTTTTTGAAAACGATTCAATAGATTTGAGGTCGCTCGCTTGACATGTCGATTAAAAAATTATTGTTATAGTCATGACTCATGAGTTCTGTTTGTTTATTTATGAAGTCACTTGCAACCAACATACAGTCGTAATTAAGTCTTCTAACACATTCCCATCAAAGCAATAGCTTAGAAACAGATTTCAAATTTAATTATATTCGCTACGGTTTATAAGATTTTTATTCCATTTCAATACCATCCTCCAGTGCTGATATTAAGTTTCTAATTTGTTTTGCAAATTAAGCAGTTTAATAAAGTCTAGATATCTGTCTGTCTGTTTGCCCTTTGACCTGCCTATATGTCTCTCTACTATCTCTCTCTCTGTCTCTCTGTAGGTATTTCTATTTGTATCGTATACTAAAATAATAAAATTATATTGAAAGATTTTATATGAAGTAAAACTTATTTCAAATCATAAAAAAGCTTGAGTGGTGTTTTATTACTTTTTAATATGATCTCGATTTTATTACACTAAAAGTAATTAAAGTAAAATTCTTTAGCAAACTCAACATTTGCCAATCAAATTAAAAACCTTCTACTGGCTTTTTTGGTGTAATAAATTTTTTAATTATTTTTTCCAATTCCAATTTTTATTTATGTTTTTTTTTACATTTATAATAACAATGATTCGCTAATTTATAAACGAAATAAAATAAAATATATTAGCAGGTTTTATTTAGTAAAGACCTTTAAGATAATTTAGCGAAAACACTAAAATCTAAATTTATAATAAAGAAATCAGTAAACAAAAAACTTAAGTCGTAATTAAAACTAGTCAAACAATAGAGTACAGTACTCAGCAAAAATAAAGAAACACCATCCATCATACTAATATAATTGAAGTGTCTTTTATTTTTTTTTTTATTTTAAGAACTAAACCAAAAAACACAGACAAAAGCGAAGCATAATTGATGCACTAAAGAATAATCTGTAGGAGTTTACATCAAATACTGTTTATACCCACACATTATTACTTTCCACAGGTCGCACAGCACACATCTCAAATTGTAACAAGACACTCGATACAAAATTACGATGCATCCTAGTCCAGACTTAATTCTGATTAACTACCTAAGCTTGTTTAATAAAGTATAAAATAAAATAAAATTAAATAAAATAAAATAAAATAAAATAAAATAAAATAAAATAAAATAAAATAAAATAAAATAAAATAAAATTAAATAAAATAAAATAAAATAAAATAAAATAAAATAAAATTAAATGAAATAAAATAAAATAAAATAAAATAAAATATAATAAAATAAAATAAAATAAAATAAAATAAAATAAAATAAAATAAAATAAAATAGAATAAAATAAAATAAAATAAAATAAAATAAAATAAAATAAAATATAATAAAATAAAATAAAATAAATGAAATAAAATAAAATAAAATAAAATAAAATAAAACAAAATAAAATAAAATAAAATATTTGTAAAATTCTCTTGGATGTATGGGATAAAATTGTGGTGCACACGATAAAATATACAATAAATGCTCCTCAAGCAAGTATCTAAAATGTAATACGTTTGCATTAATATATTTTTTTGTGATTTTTAGGTGCTTTTAACGAAGTTTTCAATCTCAATTATTTTTTAAACAAGAGCTAACCTTAAAAAATTGTTAACAGCATTGGATTCAGCGTACTCGAATTTGGTTTACCCACCAGGTCCCCGGCTTGTTACAAAAAAAAATTTCAAATTCTAGCAGAGTGCTATCATTTATCGTTTACGCGTCGTTTTTTAAGATGATACTCAAACGAGAAAAGTCTAAAGGAAAATAAATTTGTGGCAACAGGCTTGATAATGTATTTAATTTTGTGGTGCCATTAACATTTCTTATAGGTTTCATAATGGAAATAAGTGTTTGATATAACTTTGCCTTTTAGGTTTGAAAGTTTGCTCTATACCACTGGCCTTAAGCAAAATGTTTTTGAGGCAAAGCTATTTTTTTATAAAATGAATTAATTAAAAAAAAAACTTTTAATTTGATAAAACAACTAACTTTTTTGTATAATTAACATATATTTCATCTAAATAACATGAAACAAAAATATCATGTGGCAGGCCTAATTGTCTAAATCACGTCACCAAAGTGAAATTTACATAAAATTAAAACAAGATTTTGAAAATTTGTTATTGTTTTTCATATACAAAAATTCTAAATATTTTGAAAGGCATGAATAGATTTTTAAATTTCTTTGTATAACTTGGCTGATGTGATTTAAGCACGTATAGCTTTATGTTTATTTATAATTAAATATTTGAAAAATATATTAATTCCAGTTTCAAAAGCTTTTCAAGTTTGCTAAAAATTAAAAAATAAAATAAGAATAATAATAATAAGTTTAAATTTTTTTTAAATCACCTTTGGACACGAGTATGTATATGTATGTAATTTGCTATATTAATAAACAAAAATTGGAAATTTGTTTTTAAAATAATTACAAAGATAGCATATGTAACCTTCTCCGAGAAAAGGGCCCCAGTGTGTCAAAAAACGGGAACTTGGAAAAGTTCATAAAAATTAAAAAAACATTAAAATTTCTTAAATACGTTTTTTCACAACTTCATGCTCACACACTAGAACCCTAGATCCCAATAGAAGGTCACATATGTAAATACAGGCAAATCTCGGTATAACGAATCTCGCTTTAACGAAAATCCGATATAACGAACGTCCAAATTTGTTACATTAACAACCTTATATAGCGAATACTAGCTTAATTTTATACTGGATATAACGAATGATGAAGAAAAAATCGCAAAATAACAAACAAAAACTTGCTAGCAACACATTTCTAAGTTTTTGTTATACTTTGTAGGTATACCGAATATTTTGATAAATACGTACTCTGTATAACGAACGGAAAAATATATTAAACAAAATCTACAGCAGCAACATAAATGCAAAAAATGTGAGTTTGTTACATTTTATTTTGTAGCTTATTTGAAAATAAATTACCCTCATTCTTTTTTTATTGTTTGTATTACATCTACAATAATAATAATTAAAATAACACTTGAAAAAAATCTTCACGTTTTAACGAATTTTTCGTTATAACGAATGGGCCTGACATTATATCGTTCCCTATACCGGGATTTGCCTGTATATTGATTTTATACAAATGTACTCAGTACCCAATTCAGGCTTGTGCAGGTATATTATGTAAGCGACACATGTTTTGGGCATCGTTTTTACTATTCACGATCGCAAATAATCGATTTTGGTCAAAAAAATTAGGCTTGAAAATTACGTCGCTTAAGCTTTTCTTGGCGGTTATTGCATGATCTGTAATCGTATGCACAAATTTTTTTCCATCTTGTTGATTTAGATTTTCTATTATTTTTTCAATATATAATTACTTTGCACTTTTTGGTAATTGCTGTGATAAAACAATTTGTGCAATAATGCTTTCATGGCATTTGTTGCTTAAATTGCTTAAAGCCATTGTTATAATTTATTTATTTATTTATTTATGTTTTTTAATGTTTTATTTTAATTTTACACTCTACTACTTCTGTTTTAAGTTGTTGTAATTCTATTGGCTTTTGTTTTTTAAGTTCTTGTAGTTCCAGCTAATTTTTCTTGTTTCTGTTTGGGTTTTCCCCAACTTTTTACTGTTTGGCTTGTAAAACTTTGTTTTGCTGTCCATTGCAAGCCAAGGCTTTTATTTGCCTTGAAATAATAACAACAACAGCAAAAAGAACGAGGCAATATCTGCTGTAACAGCTTAAATATAATAGTTTAGTTTTTAATTATTATTTTGCTCTTTAGTCTTATTTTTTTTTTGTTCGCCGTTTCTTGCTTGTTGGTTTTTCGTTTTAATCGTATAAAAATTTTAAATGGTTTCTCTTTACTTTAAACTTTAACGTTTAAACACTGTGCATGCATGAGTCACTTAGCCTGTGAGTTGTTTACTCTACGATATTTGATGGCTCATCATTTTTAATTTTCAATTTAAAATAAAATCTGTTTTTCAGTGCTTCTATTTACTTTATTTTATGCATATATTTTTTTTTACTTTTTTTTTAGAAACTTGCTTTCAATGTCTTTGTGGTTAACTTGGCTGTTTTGTTTTTTGTGTAAATTCAGCTTCTTACTTCTAGGTTTCAACCATAATGACTTGCTGTTTTATTCTTCTTTTACACATATTTTTTTTTTAATTTTTTTTCTCTGTCTTACCTTTTTTTGTAAGTGGTATTTCCCACAAAGTTAAATGAATTTTTAAAGTTAATACTTATGATTCTTTAGTTTGTTTTTTCCTTGCTAGTTGCAAATGGTTTTTAACGTTTATTTTATGACAGTGTGCAGCAACCATAATGAGCTTTTTTTACCTTGTTCTTTCGTTAATATAAAGGGTCAGCTTTTTATTGTATGATTGTTGAAATAAGTATTGTTTTTAAGCTTGGATTATTTATTACCTGCCTTTGGACTTTTTTATTTAACCAAGATTTAATTTTCATCCTTAAAAGAAAACTAAGAAGATCCTCTGCCATTTTTTTTTGTAAATATATTACTCGGGGTATTATTTACTTAGATATCTGGTAGATTTGGATAATGAATTAGGAAAACGTCATATACCTTAAGCTGCACACACACCCATGATTTGTGTATGGGCATTTCCACAGAAAAATCCACCTTTTGTCACGTTACGTTACTTTGTGATGTATCTTGTTTTGCAAAGAAAAACTAATGTTTTCATATACTTTTTTTGCATGTTGGTGTAGAGCGCAATTAGGTCTACATTCGGTAAAAACTAGAAAGCAATCGAACAGCATAGCTCTAAAATACAAGCTAAATTACATGGTGACGTAACGTGACAATAAGTGGACTTTTCTGTGCAAATGCCCATATGCGACTTGTTCGATTAGAATTTTTCTACACACGTTGAACAAATAAAAATATACCTGTCAACAAATTAACATGAATGCAAAGTAAAATTTTTCTTATTTGATATACTTAAGAAAAAATAAAAGACTACTCTAGGATTTTCCCAATAACCTCAAGAATTTTAAGATTTTATAACTTTCATAAATTGTCACTGCGAATGTGAATAAACATTTATGAAATTTTGTCACATCGATTTCCTTTGCACAACAATTTATTTTATATGATGACAGCAAACAAATATTTTGAAAAATCATTGCCATGAAGAAAATTATATTTAAAAAAAATTTTTAAATATCATGTGTCATCGCGAATAAGACTAAGCATTTGAGGCTTTTGGACACACAAGCTTTTGAAACAAATAGTAATTTCAGTTGTTATAAAAAGTAAAATTTTTTCGTCTTGGTGAACTGCAAACCACTAGAATACACAAAAATATTAAACAGATCACTTTGCAACGTAAGAATTTGTTTAATCAAAAATAATCACTACAACTTTAATAAAATTTTCAGTCAATCATGCATGAGAAAAAAGGGATTTATTTTGATGAAAACTTAAAAAAATTAATACATCTTGATGAAACCAGTTGTTTCAACTGCATCAATGTTGAATAAAGCAACTCATCAACAAGTACTAAGAAGCCATTAAAAAATTAAAAAAAAGTTATGTTCTCTCCTTCTCTTTTCAAGGATACTAAAGCATAAAGGCCACAAGTGTATGTTTTTGCTTTGTTGCAGATTAACTTTTACAATCAAGTTTTGCACAAAACAAAAATTTAATAAAAAAAAATGTCAGGGCTAATTAATATACACTTTGTTTTCTTACCTTAGATTATGAAGTTTAATATTTTGAAAAATAAAAGTTTGTATGCTTAAAATCATAGATGATGTCTGAAAGTGTTTATAGTAGATACAATATTTTACTAAGCTTGCTTTATATTTTTTCACTTTATTTTATAAATTTAAATTTTTTGCATAAAATACAAAGGAGACATATGACTACACACTATTATTTTTACTACTTTTTATTTTATTTTTATGCATATTAAATATGTATGCCATAACTATTTGCAAATACAATTTCCGAACTTCAGTTCCTTTTTTTTTTATAAAAATCTCTTAAACATCCGGTCAGTTTTAACACACACACACACTCATGCCTACGCTCTCATAAAAAATCATTTATAACCCCAGCATGTATCCTTATACAAATTTGTTTTTTATTAATAATCAATAAAAATAAATAAATACAACTAAATACCCTTTAAATACTCTTCGGTAAAAACATCATGCTTTATTTATAAAATGCATGTTTTTAAAAATACATAAATAAATACTTTCTATATGTATATTTTTTTAAAGGAAATTTATTTAAAAGAGGATTTTAATAATCAATTTGTATGAAGAAGGAAGTAAGCACTCACATGATAGTAAAGCTTGTATGAAAGCTTAAAGTTTGTCATTTGGCTTAAGCTGAAATTTTTTAAATTATCGAGTTTGCATCTATAATACGTGTCGATAACTGGGAAGTGTACGTAAACGGTACCCACAGCAATGTTGCTACATCACAAAAATTATATTTCACTCTTTTTGGACATGCAGAATTTACTTGGAGAAAATGTATAGCATTAAAATGTTAGAAATTTTAAATATATATTTTTAAATATCTCTTTTATTCATAAACATATATAGAATATTTATTTATTTGGAATGTTACTTAACAACCTTGAATGTATGTATGAATGTGAAAAGCAATTTTTCAAAGTTCGTAAAATTCAAATTAAAGAAACGTCAATAATATTTCAAAGATATTTACATTTTACTTTTTCTTCATTTAAGTATGTATGTATGTGTTGTACGCGTGTGTGTGTGTGTGTGTATTATATATACTTGTATGTATGTGTATCCCACTGGCACTGACATTTGCAATTTTTTTTCCTTTTCTAGTATTGTAATAACTAACGGTGGTGGCGAATTTTTGAATAGAAATGGTTTTGATCCAGCTTCCGCTGAACAAATAAACAACTCGGGAGTTATTGCAGAAATCAGCAATATGGGAAAATGACAAGAAATACATAAAAATAAATAAGAAATTGTTAACGGCGGCCATAAGGAATTATAAAACACCCTTCAAACAGTTCAATTTTATTATTTTCCAGGGATTATTTGTTTTATAAATTTTTTACAAAGCAAAAATATTTTTTTTTTTGAATAAAGCCGTTTTTCCGTTATGACTCTCTGGCTGCAAGTGTTCAATATGACATACATATATTTTTTAAAACTTGTATGTATTATATAAGAATATATAATTTTCTATTTGATAAGACCTTTTTTTGGCCGCTATTTCTAAAGTCTCATGTTGCCTTTACAAAAAAAAAATTGGTTAATAATTTATGGTCTGAAGCTACAAAGTGTCACAAAGTCACAAGTGAATTTAATATACCCGGAACTATATTTAGCTTGTATGAAAAAAAGAAACAACTTAAAAAAAATCAAAGTCCTTTGGGTGAGATTCAACAAAAGCAGCAATAAAAGTACAGAGTCGTAGAGCAAATCTACCAAGCCACGTTTTCTTTGCCATATTAAATAACCCTAACTCTATTATATTTAAAAATTTTAGACGTCTCTGGCAAATAAAAATCATTTAAATTGTCCCAACAACATCTGTGACAAGCAATCACTAACAATATGCCTAACCCAGCAAACACATGTTTAGGGATTTGAAAAAAAAAATAATTTAAACAAAAACTTAAATGAAATATTGAATCACTCTAAAGCACCTGGTTGTGTTATTAAATAAATGGAAACAGAGGCCAAATTACCGCCTTCCATTTCAATGGAAATTTTCATGCAAACACACATAAAATTGAAAGCTAAAACGTATTTTTTTGTGTCGTCCAGGGGGCAAAAAACGGCACTCGCTATCGAACGAAACTACAAAAAAATTTCCATATAAACTCTATTGAAATATTTCGTAATTTCTTTTGATAACGACTGCCGTAAAATGCTCCAGATTTTTGACAAGAATCTGGACAATACTAAAACTTATTCGATCACTCGAATGGCGATTACACGCTTGTGTGTTTGCTGCGCTTTACATTGGGTTTTACGTGTTTTTTATCTTGTGCAAGTGTTGGTATGCAATAAAAATGTGTTTGTGTGTGTATTTGCATATTGGAAGTTTCAGTGGGAATCAAAATCAACTGCATCTGACTCTGAAGAAGAAATCTATGGGCGACTAGGCAACGAAAAAAAAAACAACCATTTGACGGTTGATTTATTCTTCAGAGTTTACGACATAAATAAAAATATCTGAATTAAGAAGACTTATCACTCTGTAAAAAATATGATAATAAAAGCTTTTTTTTCACAGTCAAACAAAACAAAAGAAAAATTAATATTCTATTTGAGGAATAAAATTTTTTATGATCTTAAGTCGCAGTAAGTTGTGTTTGTGTTTTAGGAAATTTATTTAAAATTTCATAAATTTTTAAATTATTTTTAAAACATAAAGGCTTATTTATATTCATAAAAATAATAATAATAATAATAATAATAATAATAATAATAAATGTGTTTGAAATTTATTTTAAGAAAATTTTTTATGAAAATTTTTAAATAAAATAAATTTCGAACTAATTTTTAATTTTATGAATAAGGGAGAAAATATTTCATTGGAAACCTCAAAATATTACTTCTAAAGCCGAGATCCCCAATGTACCAATTTTCATCGGCTTATTGAAATAAATTCATAAGTAATAAGCTAAATTGGCCTTATTTTTCAACTGATTGATCCATTTTGGTTTATTTATTACTTACATTGGTACATTGTGCCGATAGTGGGATCTCGGCTTAAGATTTTGGCCAATATTTTAATTTCTTTTTTTAATTGTTAATAAGTTTTAAAATCGTGATTATACAAAAAACGTGAGCACGTTCTCCATTTGTATATTCATGAACTTTTGCTGTTACACATTTCATTGTTTTGTTCAATTCCCTTTGCTGCAGTCAATCATCTCGTATCTTGTTTGCAATTCATTGTACACGCAATTAGGCAGTGACTAACTGGAACTTTTTTTATTTTTAAACAAATAATTCTATTTGTTTTATTGTACACATTAATCAGTGCTTTAGTGCTTTAATAACACACAATAGTAGTTGTAGTGCAATGTTTTAACAATTTTATTGTACTATTGTATTAGAAAATATGTATGTTCTGTAACTAAGTGGGTTGAATATTAATTCACAACTAAGTTGCTTTGCCATACAGAAAAAAGTGTTCACCAATTATTATTTTCAATTAAGAATTTAATTATATTAATTAAACTTTTAATTGTATTAATAAATTTGACTGAAAAACTTAATTGATATTATCAAATCGTTTATTGGGGAAAATTTAATTAATTTTTTAATTGATACTACAAATATTTTAATTAACATTACAAAATCATTCATATTACTTTTTTGCAGGGAGTTTTTACTATTTTTGGTTCTCTGAGCTAAAAAGCTCAATAAGTGGCAGGAATTTTGGCCACGTCTACCAATAACATAATAATTAATAATTTCGAACTTAATTTTTTTACTATAATTAATTATTTACGATTGAAAAGAATCGATTTTTGTCAAAAAACGAGGTCAAAATATGTGTCGGTTAACCTTTTTTTAAGGTTATGGCTCGATATATTGATTAAGTACTTTAAGAGAAAACTTAAATTTGATTTTTTTAAATACGAAAACTAAAATATTTCTGACCAAACGATTTTGTAATTAACTTTCTTCTCTTCCTTCATACTGTAACATATGCAAAGTTTTTATTTAATATTTTTTTAATAGTTAATTAATGCTAAATAGATTTTTTAATTATTATCTCAAATAACATTATTAAATCAAAGTGCAAAGTATTTGTCTAATTTTTTAATGTGAATGGACGATTAAGTATTTATAAGATATCTGCATTAAATAATTTGTTTTTCGAATTCACAGTAAATTATAAAAATAAATACATACGCAGTATTGGTAAAGTACAAAGCAAAACAAATAAAATTAAAGCAAAGTATTTGAAGGGAATGAACATATGTTTTGCTTGAAAAAAAATCAAAACAATGACGGCAATTATGAATAAAATTCCGCAAGAAATTTTCCCCGGGGTACAATTTTGAACAATAGCAAGCAATAGGGAAAATAAAAAAGGGAGAAATTTCTCGCTGAATTTTATTCATGATTGATTACTTGATATTTTCCTCTAAAATCAAGAGGACGGATGCTTAAAAAGAGAAGAGTAGTTGTATGACAGAAAAATGTTTTAAATAAAACAAATCATTACTGTGACTTGTAAATCACATTTATTGCTGAAGGATTTGATACAATTGTTTTAAAGTTAGATCATGTTGAGATTTTAAATGCAATTTTGCATACGATTGGTATTTTTTTTGGTGCTTTTTATTTGATCGACTCCCTGCTAAACATATAAAACTGTACCTTGAGAAACAATATTGTTTCGTTTAGAGTATAAACCTGCTAAAGCTAATTTTGATAACATGTATGCCCTTAATTATGAAAGTGGTCTAAGTCATACACATTTTTGCTTGGAAATATTGCATAAATCTTTAAAAAATCTCAAAAAATATTTAAAAATAATTAGGTTAATTAATATAAATCGAGAAATTGAAATGTTGCATAATAAAAAACTATTTTTTAATATGGTCAAATGTTATCTACTAAATATCTCCATCAAAAAAATATATGACTTAAACCACTTTCATAATGAAGGGCACATATGACATTTCAATGCCGTTGGAAAGAAGAAAAGACGCCATATCGACTGCCTAACATATTATTTGTCTCTCCTTTAAAATATGGTTGAAGTAAGTTGGCAGGTTTACACTCTAAGCCGACAATATGTTGAATATTCAGTTTTCAATTTTAATATTGAATTTCTTCAATCTGTAAAAATGAAAACCATAAAACTTGCAATTTCTAGTGAAAACTGCTTTGGCCTCTCTGCTGCAAGGAAAAATAGATTATGTTTTCTATTCAGCGGAAATGCTGTTAATTATTTATATTGAATTATTTGTAAAGCAAATATAAATAAATAAATTAAGGTGCGTACGTTCATATATACTATATATACATACAACATTTATTTGTTAAATATTAAATCAACAAAATTCTTTCAATGAATGTCTGCCTGTATATAATATTTATCTTTTTGCGCTTTACTTTAGCTTTGTTTAAGTTTATTTTTTCCTATAATTTTTATTTCCTTATTTCATTATTTTATTTTACTAGCTAATGGTCCTTCCATTCATTTGCATTTGTTATTAGCTGCATTAAAAGCAAAGATTGTGAAAAATTCTCATCAAATTCTCATCAAAATATTTATCATCATAACAACATAAAATAAATAAAATGAAGTACGACCTAATGTATTTATTTGTGTTGAATAAAATTCAATCAATTGCTTAAAATCTTAATTCTTAAAATATTTAAAATATGTTTAATTAAAGAAGAAAGTACTTTGTTTTATATAGTTACTTTTATAAACAAACAAAAAATTATGATTTATTTCAACGGGCTAAATTTCGTATCGCTTTTTTAAGCCAAATTACATGTGATAATTGAAATGCGATGAATCAAAACAATTCACGTATTCCATTTGCAAGAAAGTTTCGCAGAAATCTACATCAACTGATACCACACACAGTGGACCAACACAGAAGAACGCTGATGATGAAGGTTTAATAGCCTTCGAAAACGGCTGGCTGTTCCGTTCAACTATGTGTTTTCAGAATATTTACAACTAACTTTGACATTATTCGTTCATTAATCATTATCACTTGCAATTTGGCTTAAAAAGGCGATTGGAACTTTACCCCTTTCAAATAAAATCATACACATAGAAACAAATGAAAGTTCGAAAAATAATAATTAAAAATTATTTAAAAAAATTTAGTTTTCCAGACCTGGAACGGTCTATTTTATTACACAAATTTTTAATACCAGACTATTTAACCTTGCGCGCTACACGTTCAAAAATTGCTTTAAATTTTTTTACACATATTGTTTGTCAAAATTTTCTAAAATTGAAGTTTTGACGTCGGCTGCAAGTAATTTGTTTTCTAATTTTATGTTCAAAATGCCGTCTTCGGCGAAATAATTAAAAATTTTAGCCTACATATTCTATTTCAATAAAGAAAATTACTTCTGTTTTAAAGTTTTTAAAAATACAAAAATAATTTTAAAACAGCTGTTAAATTGAAAGAAAAATTGAAGTCCACCTGGTATTCAATTCCCAAATGTATGAGTGTGGTGGTAAAAAAGTGTGAATGTATTGAACTTTGAAACAAAAATTTAAGCAAAAATTGAACGTGTAGCCTCTAAGTAAGATAAATTCTGACACAAGCTTGAAATCTATAACTTTTCTCGGGGGGCTTCGGAAAACCAATTTTTATGTACAGACATTGCTATTCATAAGGACGAAGAATATATATATGAGGGCAGATCAATACGTCAAGAGACGTTTTACTTTTTATAAAAAAATGCAGTTTAAAAAAAATGTTTAAGAAAAATAAAGTCTTGGACATATTGATCTGCCCCCGTACTTTACGGGGTCGCATACGATATTGTGGAAATTACACACTTATCGACAAACCTGTACATATATTTACCGTTTACAATTATACATGTGTATGTATATGGGTAATACCAGAAAAAGGTTAAGGGGCTCAAAAATTTTGGTTTTGTTTTTAGTAATAATTTTTGAGTTTTTTGATTTACCGCCTTTTTGTAAAAAAATTTTTCACTGTCAATTACTATACAAACATAAATATATTCATTCCCTAAAGAAGTTACCAATTGTGGCAACGAAATATCGGAATAAAAATAAAATTAATTAATTCTTTTCATAAAAACAACAAGATCTGAAGCTTAATATATATAAAAACAAATTTATTTTTAATTATTTTAATAAAATTCCTTAGTATCAGAACCTACTGGTGGTGAGCAAAAACACCGACAAGGTTACTTAAGTGCTCGTTGCAATTGTGAACATTCGCAATAACCAACTATTTGGGAAAATTTTTCAAGGCAAAACTGTTGCTAAATTTGAAGCAAATATTCGTAATAGATCCACCGAATAAATGCTGAGTAAAATATTTGAAAAGTGAACTCCCGGTACTCCTGTGCTTTACGTTACCTAAATAGAATCTACTATTCAAACTTGTTTTTTATAGTCATTGTTTCTCTAACTATAAAAATAAGGTGGTGCAGTTTATTCATGTCCACAAGAAAGAAAAAAACGTTATTAGAGAAAAATATAAAAAAACTAAATATTTTTTTGTGATCTCTTCTTTTATTTAAAATGCTAATGAAGTTGAATTTTATATTGTGCATTTACTTCTTCTTTATTATTCCTTGTTCATTTTCATAAACATATTTTCATTTTAGTTCTTTCATCACATCAAACCTAGAACTGGGTTTTCTAATTCGTCTGTAAATGCTCTTCTTCCGCTGTGTGCGAAAAAAGTGTGTTTCCATTTTTGCAAAGTTAAGTGAGATTCTGGAAATTAATTTTGTGTGAATAATTGTCCTTTTTCGAAAAGGGTAGTTAGTGACAATTGAATGACGGTATTGCTCTGGTGATTTTCAAAGTGGCTTATTCACACTTTTATGTTGATGATCTTGACTTGAAAATCTATTTTTATTCTCTTGCATTTTATTTCTTGTCATGGCTGGGTAATTATTTCTGTTCTTTTTTTTCATACTTTGGTTGTAAAAATTTAATGCAATTTGCAAAAGAGATAACAAAAATGCAATTTAATTATATTAAAATATTTCAATTAAGAACCTAGAATGTTTATTTAATTATGGTTACAAAATGTCATTTTGAAAAAGATTTTTTTAATTTAATTTATTTCAGCATTTAAATAAATACACTCAAGGCAATTTATCGAAGAGAAAGGTGACATACTAATATACAGAAATCTTAAATATTTACATACTGAAATAGTCTATATTTAACTGCTAAACAAAATACTTTTCATTATTTCATATTGTTTTTATTTTGTTTCACATGCTCATTAACATTTTACTAGAAATGTTTTTAAAAAACTTCTATAAATTTACCAACATAATTATTTTGGTGTCCACAATAAAACCCAAAAAAAAACCCTTGAAAATTGTTTAAATGTAGCAACAACTAAAAATAATTTTTTACACTTTACCTCAACAGCTGGCATTATTAGTTATTCAAAACTTTTGTTTTCAAAAATCAAATGTAGGCAAGCAATACTTTTTCAACTACTCTGCAGTTACAACCGGAACTCAGAAGCCACTGGACAAATAGTGTGAAACCTAGTTTGAACAAAGAAATCATAATGTGTCATAAAGAAGAAAGCTTAAGAGACACAATTTTCCAACTTGATTTTTTTTATCAAAATCGATTATTTGCGATCGTAAATAATCAATTTTCTTTAACAAGTAAACGAATTCCAAAAACATGTGTCGGTTAAGCTTTGTTTGCGTTTATAACTCGATATTATTGTAGATTTCAAAACAAATAAAAGTATTTGTGGAAAAAATTATAACATCCATTTTATGTAATTCGAAAATTCTCCAAGACAAAAATATCTGTGAGGTTGCAGGTTTTCGTTGCAGCTTCATTAGTTTTAGTTTTGCAAATACTCGTATTTCATTTACCATTAATTTATTATTAAAAATCAATTGAAATGTTATATTTAACAATTTTTTTTAAATATAAATTTACAATAATTTGGTTTCAAATTGTTTGTGTTTATTTGTGTGTTTGTGGGTGTGTGCATGTGTTAGTGTTAAAATTATTTCACCAGCGCTTGTTGTTTAATAAAATTTTGTTGTATTGCTTGTAATAATTTAGCGAAATGAAATATTTTATTACAACTGAATGAATTGCTATGGGGTATTTGTGGTAAGACCAAAATGTTTTACATGCAAAAAAAAAAATAATAACACCAACTCTCTTTCTCTCCCTCTCTCATAAGCATAACCAGCAAAATTGCTGGAAATTAAAACTTTTAAGTTATATTTGTATTCACAATAAAGTCCTGCACATGACCATTTATAAGACATTTCAAGACATAAGAGATTTTTCAAATGCTTTACTACAGCGAAATATTCTAAAGCAAACGCTAAACAACACTGTTGGCAAGACAAACAACTGAAACAAATATCTTGGCAACAGTGTTGTTCAGCGTTTGTTTTAAAATATTTTGCTGTAGCAAAGCATTTGAAAAATTTCTCATGTCTTGAAATGTCTTATAAATGGTCTTGTGCAGGACACTAATGTACAATCAAGCTCTTTGTAAAATTTTAAATGTGTTAGATTGCTTTGAAGGACTATATGGTATCTTTGAGACAGTGTACAGAAAAAAAATACATTACACTAACCAGTGTTGCCAGAATATTATCTAAATATAAATATGTATGCTAAAATGTTCTACAGAAGAACAAATAAGATGACAGATTTTAAATTTATATAGGCTTTTTAGCAGTTTTTTGAAATATGTTAATGCTTTTCTAAAGTATTGAAAATTTATAGAAAGAACTCCAAAAATTGGATTTTTACTCATTTGATTGTTTTTATAACAATTGTACAATCATAGGCGTAGAAAAACCATTCAAGAATTGTTTTTTTCCTTACCCCTCTGCCTCTGAAATTCAGTCATAATGCCCCCGCCAGAAAATTGTTTAGCTCCACCAATGTATACAATTTAAGAAACAAATTTGTATATAAAATTTGTTTTGTACAGCAAAATGTTAATTTTTAAGTTAGTTTTTTTTGTTATGGAAAAACTGTCAATAAATTATTGAGAATTATAAGATACGTTTTCGCAAATAAGAAATTTCAATAAAATTATATTTGAACCCTCTGTTTCTACAATACGAATGCCCGCCTTGAGTATAAAATTTGTATGAAAAGAACTCATTTGTTTGAGTAATTTTCATAAAAATGTTCTGCCTGACTTGTGGAAACTACACATAGGAATACGACGGCACCATATTTTTCATAATAATATAAACAAAAATCTAACAATCTGTCTTTTAATTTCTCTTAAAAGAAAAATTCATATTTAAATCGTCAATTAGCAAACGTTAGCGAAACGTTTTTTTTAACAAATAAATGTTTAAAAATTTTATAATATTTTGATAATTAAGTTCTTGTCTCAACTTTGTCATTTGTTGAGCTTCTCATTTGCTTAAATGAAATTTTATAATATAATAAATCTAATTGTTCTAAGAAACTATGGGTAAAGGACTCCTGATTATCTCCATTAGTAACAATTAAATGCGCATAGGATCCAGGACCCCTCGATAATCAATTTCAATGTATATTTAATAAAAATTATTTTACTAAATAAGTAAAATAATAATTTGGGATTATTAGTGCGTTAATAAATGTTAAACTTGAATTTTTTTCCTATTACCCTCTTTTCTAGATGCGTGTGTAGGAAATAGTGATAAAATAATAAAAAAAAACATTGCTTTTCGTCTTGTAATTTGATCACTGCACGCAACAAACTAACACAAAACCAAAAGTTTCCCTTCATTTATTTTCTGATTCTATGTACATAGAGTGGTGATAAGTAGAAGATTTATATTTTAACTTTAACTTCCCTGGAACAAAACGCGTTGAATTGTGAACGATGAAATTGGTGAACTAATCGTTGCCGAAGATATTATTCCCATTTTGTAGAAGGGTGATTTCAAAAGTTGAACATCATGAAAATTATGACGACTAGAGCTTCGAGTGACTTCTATCTAACCGACATAATAAAAGAGTTTTTCAAAACTAAATTTAAATTTTCTCCTCTACCAATAATTGCCTTCCCTTCTGGCTATATTCCAAAAAAATCTTGTTCGCTAAATACACAGCAGTTTTTTACATGACTATAGTATAACTTTTTAAAAGAACTTTGACCATATATACACATACACTTGCATGTATACATGTACATATGTGAGTGTGTGTCAGTAAAATGCATTTGCATAAGTGTATGCGTTGCGTTCACTGTTGCCAGAAATGCAGATTTATCTGAATTTTGCAGATTTTTACCCTCCAAAAAGACGAAATCCAGATTTGAAGATTTTTGGCCTAAAAACGCAGATTTTTCAACTCCAATTATAGTGATTTTTTGTTAAATTTTTCCTATTACTGGTACGACTTTTTTTTCTTTTATGTGTGAACGGCTCATAGTTTAGGGTTAAAATTTTTTAACTTAGAAGCCATCATTAAAGAAAAAGAAGAAGTAACTTTGGCAAGCTTCTGGAATAGAAAATCTTATATAAAACAATTTTCAGATTACGATTTTGCAGCTCTAAGTTTGTTTGTTCAAAATGTAATGTCTTTACCACATTAATTTGCAAATGTGGAAGGAATTTTCAACCAAGTGAACTTGAATAAAACAAAACTTCGAAGTCCTTTGGATATTTATGTAACAAATTAAATGAATTTTTGTATAATTTTTTATATATCCGATTTCTTTTCTCATTCATTTTATATTTTTAGTTTTTATTTTTTTGTTGGTTATATGCATTTCGTTTCTCCTAAGGAAAGACGGGTTTTCCACACGCAAAGTTTACTTTGCAAAGGCTTGAGTTTTACGAGAGAAGAAGAAATAGATCTTATTCTATATTCTTTTTTCTTCAACAAACTCAAGACTTTGTAAAGAAAATTTTGGAAAAGCCCCTAAACTCATCAGCAGACTTCAACCAATTTGGTATCTCATTGTAAAAAAGATAATGAGAAAATAATAGTGGATGTTAGCCTGTAAAGATTTTTGCTTGATTCTTTTATAAAAGGTTTACAAAACAAACTTTGTATGGAAATTTGTTTGGTAACCATTTTGTAACCCAAAATAAATTTTATGAATATTACCCCTTCATTATGTTTGTGTACGTATTTCTTAATAACATATTGATAGTCGTTCTATAAATATATGATATTTTTTACATTATTTAAAAAAATCTATGGTTGAAGGCTGCTGATGAGTTTCTTAAGCAGAAACGAAATGCACTTTCTTCCAACATTTAAAAATAAGATGTGATTAAGTTATTTTAAAAAAAATTTTTTTTAAGCCGAGTTTAAATCTTATGAATATGGTTTAGTGAAAAAATATTTATGTTACACATGTACATCCCTATCTATGTACATTTTTTGAATAAAATATAAAAAAGTTGTTTTAAAAATTGTTTTGAAGATTTTTTGAAGATTTTTAAAATAAAGTGCAGATTTTGAAGATTTTTTCGTGAAAGTTTTTTCAATTTTGCAGATTTTAGCCTTACAAATTCTGGCAACACTGGTTGCGATAGCAAAAATAGCCAGAAAGACCGCATTATATCAGAATTATGTCGTCATCATGGTTAAAAATTGGCTGTAATTTAATTATTTCAAAACAATATTTTTTTTTTTATAATTTTTATGCTCATACTTATGTAATTTTATTTTATACAGGCAAAAAAACGTATATGAGTACTTTGTACATATCGAGCCATAACCCCCAAAAAAAAATTAAGCGATAGCTTTATATTTTCAAATTGAATTTTTGATGAAAATCGATTATCTACGATTAAAAATAATACATTTTTGCCAATAACTTAAGCATGAAAATTATGTCGCTTAAGCTTTTTTTATTAGTTTTGATCACGATATACATATGTACATATAAAACACTTCTTGTACGTTTTGGAAATTGTGCATAGGCACTTAAACATTCGCTTTACAAACTTATCAATATGTAAATATATATATGTACGAGTATGTTCACATAAATTTATGTTGTCGCTGTCCATATGCGTACCACAACAAGTACTTGTACTTATTTTAATTATACTTATCGTTACATTAATAGAGAAATGCCCTAACCTATTATTTTTTTTAATCGAGTTTTTTGTATATTTCGATAGAAGAAAATTAATGTATCGAAAAATGTAATAAATTCAATTTCCAAAAAATAATTAGTTAGGACCTTTCTAAATTAAGGTAATGCTATGGACATGTAGATATGCACATATATGTATACATATATTTTTAAACTGGTCTCGTTATATTTTATGAAAAAAATATTAAGTAAAAACTGGCCCTTTGGCCAAAACCAACATATTTAAAAGTTTTCATTAATAACAATATAACATACGTACATATGTTGCAATGAACATGCGTGTGCATGCTCCTGTGTATATTGTACACATTGCAGAGAGTATTTAAATTGATACTTTAATAAAAATGCATTTAAATATTATGTTCATGCATTTTGTACTTACTAATGCATATATGTACATACATACAAACATTATGTACGTAATATGTTTTATCATACTTATGAATATATTTGCTCTGTTTGCTCTAAATTATTTGGTGTGTATGTGTGTTAGCCCGCGTGCACACAATGTAGATGAAACATTTGATGCATTGCAAACTTTTTTAATTATTTATTTACATATTTACATATGCATTCATTCATTCATAAATGTATGTATGTCGTTCGTTCTGCACTAAATTCAAACACATTTGCCCATGTTTATGCACTAACGTACACACACACACACACACACTTACACCCACACATGAATTTTAAATGATTACAATGACAATATTAATAAATATTTAATAGAATTAAACCCCTAATTTTAATTGATGAATTTCAATTTCAGTTTTTATTGCATTTAAAAATATGTATGTATCACTTCAGTTTTTCATGTGTCGAAATGGAAAAAATAGAATAGAATAGAATTTAAAGCACATATCACACATGATTGGTAAATATTCAATAAACTTTCCATGATATTTTAGTTATTTAAATTGACATAAATACAAATTTAATTGGCCTTTTTATGGTGAAAGATATAAAAACTCAAATTTAATTTGCTTTTTTTATAGTGGAGTATAAAAACTCAAATTAATTTTGTAAAGATGAGAATATATTTTAATTTTTTTTAACTGTTATTTTATGTTTTAGATCAAATCTAATCTCTTAACAAAACAATATTTTGTTCTTTTCCAATATGAACACCGAAAGAATTATACTAAGTTTTGTTTTTGTTTTGATATAATAACTAAATTAAGTTAAAGCATTGATTGGTTTAATTGCTCCTTTATTTTGTTTTTAAGCAAATTTTCAATTAATTTTCATAAAAATTTATTTAAAATTCGTTGAATTAAAATTAAATATTTTGTAATGTTTTAAAAAGAACAATATTTTTGAAAGTTCAAGGACTTACAATTAAATGAAAAGTCTCCATATGCAATTTTTGAGCAAATAAGAAAACTTAACTTACTCTCAAACTTAAAGCAAAAGTTTTTAGCACGCACAATGTTAAATAATTAATAGATGGAATACCACAATGTTAACTACTTGAAATAACTCGTTTGATTCTTCTTAGCAGATGTATTGTCTTTTTTAGATTTCTTTACATAAAAAGTGAAAATGACCCTATTGTTTTCGTGAAAATCTTCGTCTGTCCGTCACAGGCTGTTTTCTCGATAATCGTAAGCAATGAAAACTTGCAATAAATTTGTTTATTAGAAATTTTTGTATAATCCCTTAGACCATATTTAGACACAAAAATATTTGGAAGGGAAACATTTTGTTTGTTAGCAATTTACGGGTGGTGTTCCGTAATCGGTGACACGCTTTCTTTTCATATTCCTTGCTACATATACACGGAAATATGTTACAAATATGCTTGCTTTTAGGTCCTCATTTAGACGCGCGAACATTTGGAAGGAAAACATCTGGAATTCTCTTTTGTTGTTTCCTTCGCATCCACGCGGACAAAAATGTGGCCGGCAACATTCCAATAAACTAGGACTTACGAGCATAAATTTCTGCTTTAAGCGAACGGCAAATTGCATTTTTCTTACTAAAATGTTAAAAAAAAATTTAAATTTTTCTAGAAAGAAAACTGCATAATATATAATAGTTAATAATTAAAGGATGTTTTAAAGCGAGCAACGAAAAATTTTGTAACCCTAATGTTATCAGACAACTACATAAAGGCATGAAAATTTATAAGTTATTGTATGTTTATGCAGACTACACCAATTAACACTGAAATTTAAAATTAAAATTAAATAAAAATGAGAGGGTATTCTATCAGTAAATGTCATTTAAAGAAGTTGTTGCATATTGGAAACCGTAAAGGGCAAACTCTTGAAATTGTTAAAAACGCTAGAGCTAATAAATTCAAAATTAAAAAAAATCCGCAATGGAAAATCACCAAAATAAAAAAGCGTTTAATAAATAAAAATTATCATCAAAAATAAAATAAATCGCTTAAATGCAAAAAACCAAAATCACCAGAAGTACAAAAATCACCAAAAAAAAACTAAAAAAAGTCGTCAAAAATAAAACCAGACCTAAAAAAAATCGCTAAAACTAAAAAATTGCCAATAACGAAAAAAATTGGCCAAATGAAATAAAAGTGCTAAAGTTAAAGTAACGACAAAATAAATGTTAAAAAAGTCTACTTCATGTAAGATATTAGATTATATAGGCCAAAGTTAAAGTTCGTGTAGCACGAGTGTTACACATGTAGTGTTCGAAGGGAACCCATAGTGTACGAGTCGAAGTGGCAATTTACTAAATTTATTACAATTACAGCACATCAAATAGTTTTTCAATAGACTAAGATCTAACGTGTTCAATTGGAAATTGAAACTATAATAAAACCCATTTAAATAACATGGGTTTGATTATAAGTTTGTGTTATAAATGACCCAAATCTAATTCTCAATAGAATGGGAATAACCCGACACTTTAAAATAAAAAATTTCGTGTATTCAATTACAAACAAAACCGCATAAGTTTTAGTTACTCACATGCTTACAAAATGTTGATATTATAAGTGACTCATTCATTAAAATAATTTTGTTTAATAACAGCAAGTTTTAATTGACTATTTCTTTTATATAGTTTTCATAACCTAATAATTTAAAATTATGTACTAAGCAATCTCTATTAAATAAAGCTCTAGTTATCTCTTTAATCACTTTAAATTTAATGAATTCCTTATTAAACTCGTAATTCTATGATTCCTGGGGAAAATGTCACCCTATTCCACTTTAGTTTACATTTAACTGAAGCAATGTGAAATAATCAAAAATAATCAACATTAATTTTTTTATGGCAAAACAATTAAAACAGCTTAAAAGCGAAAGTAATAAAAACCAAAAGTTTTTAACAACACTTGATACTGTTATTGTTTCTTTTAATTTGGAAAAAAAAATTAAACGACCTGAATGTTGTTGTGTTTTTTTCCATCCAACTTTTAATTAAGACTTTTCAACAAGTTCATCGTATCGTTTATGTTTGTATACATTTGAAAAGAGGGAAAAAACATTTTAAACCATTTGACATCACAAAGTCACTGCAACAACAACGGCAGCGACAGCGACAAAAGTCGTATCAAACGATAAACGTATTAAACGTTTGATATGTATGTATGTATGTATGTGTGTCAATAAGCCGGGCCAAGCAGTCAAAGTGCTTGAGCGTAAAAAAATGTGCTTGACTCGTGTATAAAGTTTCATTTTTATGGTGCTTTATAATTGTTGTTGCTGATGTTGTTGTATTTCCGTTTTCATTGCAATTAATTTTTTTTTAATCGGGCTCAGAAAGCGACACCTACAACTACAGCAACAAAAACAGAAATCGCCTCAGCAGCAGCAGCAGCACAAGCAGTTGTAGCATTTTTTTGGGGCCATTAACATTAAAAGAATATTGCATATACATACATACACACATACATACATATGCACGTACATATGAATATATATTTTTTAATTGGTTGTTGTTATTCAGTTTTTGGATTTAACGACACATACCGTGCGTGGTACAGCATTTAAATACATACATACATTCTCACATACATGCATACATATATACATCAGCAAGTGCGAGTGCTTTTAAGGTGTATAAACAAACCATGACCTTGAGCTCCATTTCAATGGTAGTGTAACACAATACAAATTCAAAGCTGCATACTTATGGATACCCATTATATGGCATATGAGCTTGTGTGTATACATGTACATAAGTATATACGGAGATACAGCGAGAGTCAAGTCATTCAAGCAGTAAATCTACTACTTTTGTATAATGTATTTTTCATTTAATTTTATTTCAATTGTGTGCCACTATAAACGAGAATCATTTCAAAATGCACAAAAGCATGCAAAGGCATGCACTGGAAGAAGAGCCTATATGCCGATTTAGACTGCAATAGCAATAACAATAACAATAAAAAGAGCTGATCAAGAGAATGAGGCACAGTACAGTAAAAATATTACAACTAACCAAAAACCAATCATGCAATCAGAACAAAATAAATAAACAATAATCACAATCAATAGTACTTGTACTAAATAAGTGCCACCCGAGCCTCGTTCACACTCTCCCACTCCCACACACACACACACACAAACATGCCTACTAATGCACTTGCACTTATAAAACATGCATTTCCCTACACTTTTTTTCAATATCCAAAATACATACAATCGCCCTCACGTACGCATTTTACTCTCTGCCCCACAGTTGCGGGAATAACAAGAGCACTCATTCGGCCCATGGTGTTTTGTACGTGTTTGCTTTTGTGTTAATATTTCATTGTTATGAAAATGCGAAATTGTGTATTTAAATGTGTTTATCTTTATCAAATGGTTTTCTAACACATGTTTATTTGGATTATTTGCATTTATAATTTTAGGGTCAATAATTATGCAAATATGTTTGCTAGTTATTAATTTTTAGTATTGCAATGTTTATAACATAATGGCAAAATTGCATTAAAATGTTTTCTTTTGTTTAGCACAGAAAAAAAGGTGCAGCAAAAGTAATGTCATAGATTTAAGCTGGCTGTCATTTTATTATAAATTATTAAACTTTACTTTAAAGTCGAAAATTAAATTAAGTGGAATATATTGGTGTCTATTCTGAAATACGCGTCGACTTGGTGAAACTTACATGGAATACAAAAACAAAATTGTGTAAATGTAAAAAATTTGTTTTTGTTTCTCACACAAAATTAACCGTTTTTAAAAGAAAGAGAAACGCGTTGAAATTCTCACGTTTATTTCATTTAAGAAATGCATGGCAAACAAAACCAATTTTTGAAAATTTGTTTTTGTTTTAATGTAAAGTTTCACTTCTTCGACGCGTTGTCCACAATAGCCCCCATTATACAGCTGAAATTGTTACCTCCCGAGTATATAACCACCCATTAAAAAATACATTCCCGAAAAGTCATGAATATGTAGAATTTTCTATCTGAATCTTATCTATTGATTTTTATATATGCCGGTCATTGCAAAAAAATCTCTTTGTTGATTTCTAATCACCGAATACTCGTATACAGCGATGTTACGAAAATTTTCTTATTTTGCGTATTATAATGAAATTTTCCTTTGGAAAAAGCAAGTTATAAAAATGAAAACGAAAAATAAATACTGTTGTTATGTAAATTGCAGGACATTGTACAAAAAAGTTAGATGAAAATTAGTTCATAAATTGTATAAAAAAAAATTTCTACAATTAAATTAAAAATTTTTGTATGACTGTTATAAATTTTACTAAATTTTCTCTTAATGATGTGCATTATTTTAATTTATATTCTTTGCATGCAATGAAAGTGTAGTTCCTTTTTTTATCACTGGGCCTTTCTTTAAGTGAAAATGTAGTTCGTCGCTTTGTACGATTTTTATAGCCTGTGTTAAAACAAACTAATGAAAGTTTGTCAAATAAATAGCAACAGTAATTCAACGTTTTTGCGGTAAAAAAATGGCAGGCAGTTGAAATCATGATATTACTTGTAAGCTACCTTGTATGTATATGCTTTTGTGGGCAATATGTATGTGTTATTTTATAGATTTTGGCTAATACTAAAGTTTTTCTTAAACGAAATATATTCAAGGGCTTAAAATGCAATTTTGCGAATTCTCTTATATAATAGTCACACATACTCATACATATGCTTAGCTTAATGTCCAACCACGAAAAGTTTCAAAAATTTGGTAAAAATAATCAAATTGCTGGAATTGGTAAATAATGTTTTAAGCTTTTGTCAGATGGAAAATAAGAAATAATACGTTATTTTTTCTCTCGATAGTTGAGAAATATATTTAAAAACCAATTAAAAATATGCATGGTTTTAACATATTTCTGAAAGTGTTTTATTGCATTAATCAATAAATTTATCGAACATTAATTCAAAATCAATTAATCTAATGATTAAATTAAGCAAACGAATATTTTGAATATTATGTAGTTATATTAAGAAAATTAAACCGCTTGATTGGCTAAGCTGGACCAAAGGTTGAATTTGCGCACAGCTAGTGCCACTTCAGCCTATGTTTAGACTATGCAAGTCTTATTGATAAGATTCTTGCTTACACTCGGAGAAAAAATAGCTTCAAACCAATAAAAACCACATTGAGTTAACTAGAAACATTAACGAAATTTCTTATTTCAATTTGGATAAATATTTATTTACAGTATTAGTTTATTAATTTTATTTATTTTTAAGTATCTCAATATAAATTTTCTATTATATGGAAAACTTTTGAATTAATATGACGCGTTCTTATTTTTAAAATGCAGCTTTTCCCTGAGTGTACGAATTATCTTGGACGTTCACACATTACAAGTCATATTGTTGGTGACATGTTGTTTTTTTACTCGTTTGTATAGTTTTGTGTATGCATGTGTGACTTTTTAACATTATGAATGAGACAGCAAAACATATTGATAGTACATGAATCTGAGTACTCGCGTCTATTCCCCTCACCTCTCTTGGCTATAAAGCAGCAATCTTATCAATAAGACTTGCATAGTCTGAACTTAGACTCTTCAAAAAAATTACAAAATTTTTGAACACCATGTCTCTATATAAAAATTCCTAATTATTAAACCGATCACATTTTTTTAATTGAATATCATTTAAATATCACAAACAAATTTAATGTTTTTTAAATTAAATTAATAAATTTTAATGTTTTTAAAAATAATGAATATTTTTCTATATAAGTAAAATATTAGCTTCAATATTCAAAGAAAAATAAAATGTATTTTAAATCCATTTTAAGAAAATTTTTATGAAAAATTTTAAATAAAATATATTTTAAGCAGATCAAAAATTTAAAGAATATGGTGGTCATTAGGGTAAGAGTGCGATAAAAATATTAAACGTCTTATTCATAAAAAAAAAATTTTATTTTTAAAAGAAATTTCATTTCTTGATGGCTAAGCATGTCTGTAGGCATTTCATTGGTGCTATACTACATCGTCAGTAGATATCAAACATTTCTTTGAACAGTCACAATTACTTAAGTTCAATCATTAATACAATTAAATGACTTTAATAATTAAATTCATGTTGTATCAATGTTTAATAACTTTAGTGTTTTTGTGGGAATTGTTACAATTTAAGTTTAAAATTTTTTAACGCACTAATAATCCCAAATTATTATTTTACTTATTAAGTAAAATATTTTTTATTATAAATATATTTATATTTTTATTTTGTTTCAGTATGTTTAATTGTGTTATTTTAATATCAAATTCAACTTGTTTCAATTTGAAATAAATTTATTAAAAAAAATTATTATTGGAACATAATTATAATTCGTGTTGAATTAACATGAAACACATATTAAGTGAAATCCTTGCCGAAAATTTGTAAATTAACCTTGTTTTCGTAGATTTTAATGTGAAATTTTTCTCTGATATTTATCAGAGGTCTGATAAATGTGTTTAAATTTTTTAAGATATAAATAAAAATCACATATAAAAAAAATTTAAGTTAATGTTTGTTCCAACTTATTTTTGTTTACTCGCAGATTCGTTCGTATTTTAGGCAACCCAAATTATATAATATAATTTTAAGTGACAAATAACATGGAAGTTAATTATAAATATTCCGACAAACACTAGCAGAACGGAACAACATGCTATTTTCGAAGGTCGCCACACCTTCATCATCAGTGTTCTTGTGCTTGGTGTACTATGCTTGTTATCATTTGATGCAAATTTCTGCTTAATAAACTTAATTTGCATTTTGGAGTGTAAAATACCTTTATGCCTGTTTTTTTGTTATTTTCGTGACTCTTTTTTCTTTAGTATGCGATATAATTTTTTTATTTTAAAAATAACCTTGAAAACATATAAGCGACTTTTCAAGGCCATTAAGAGTTAATTGGCTTTAAATAAAATCCTTTTAAAATGTTAAAGCGTTGACTATATTTCTGTTTGCAACTTTAGCTAGACTTTTATAAAAGAAAAACTTCAAAGAGATGCCCTCGTTGGCTGCATGATATTTTTTTTATATTTTATTATATTTTTATTCTTACCTTTAAATAAAATACGCATTAAGGCCCTGTGTAACTTTCAGATGTGTGTAAATACTTGTATTAAAGATTTATCCTTGAGAAAGGATGTTTATTTATTATTATTTTGTTGTTTAAATAATATGCAGCATTTATACTTAAACACAATTTTGCTACATTTTAATTTAATGTTTTTTTATGATTTTTTAAACGTTTTAAGAATATTTCTTTTCACGTTTGAACAATTTGCTAATTTTATTAGACTTTTTCGTTTATTTAATTCTTGTTAAAATGTTTAAAGATTCTTTGGGAGAAAAGAAATCAAATCGTTTGTCTAATTAAACAATTTAATTCTTGGCATGATTTTTTTTATACCACACACTTTTAATCGTTTATTTATTTATTGATTTATAAATTTTTTCCTTGCTAATTTAGCAACAAAGATTAGTTAAATATTTTTTTATATTTCAATTTTGTATGATTTTTTTTTTTTTGCAAAAAATAATGAATTCTTCCGCGTTGACAGTGATTTTAGACTGTCTAAGGCAACGTTAAGCTCTAGACTGAATGTAGCATACTGCTGTCTTCTACTACGATGGGTAAAAAATATTGTTTAGCTTAAAGTTTAGCAACTAAATAGTACGGAAATTTGTTGTTGTTTTAGTTAGGCAGTGCTTGATCACAGCTTCTCATGGCTGGCTAAAGTTAGCAACTAAAACTATTGTTAAAAAATTTATTTATATGTGAGTAAGTGTTTGCATAAAGATGCCAGTTTCTAGTTTTTTTTGCGACTTCTGCTTGTAGTTCTCACCGTCTGATAGTTTTTTTTTGTTTTCGGTGTTGTTGTCGTTGTTATTTTTTGTT
Organism: Tachina fera; assembly: GCA_905220375.1. Taxonomy (NCBI): domain Eukaryota; kingdom Metazoa; phylum Arthropoda; class Insecta; order Diptera; family Tachinidae; genus Tachina; species Tachina fera. The sequence continues at coordinate 189,156,798 of LR999963.1, forward strand.
AACTCGTTTAAGCATGAAGTGCATTTAAGGAAAAAAATTCCATTGCACATTTCAGCTGTTTTATTTTTCTTTTTTTTTATAATTTTTTTGCTGTTTTTATTGCTATTGCAATCGATCGTCTATTCTCTCAAAAAGCAACAAGCATTTAACCTGCTTGAGAAGTTGCATTAACAAGACCCCATTAACCAGTTTCTTACTTAAGTTTTTGTTTATTTTCCTCTTTCGCTTTTGTTTTTAAATTCTCTTTGTTGTGTTTTTCTGTCGTTTTTTTTAATATGTACTTAACTAAAAAAGTGGTTTCTAACAAATACTTCTTTCGCCAATAACCCAGAGAACAAAAGTATTTCACATCGAATTGCAAAAGCTTTGAAAAAACTTTTCTCCTTAAACGAAATCACCACTCATTTCTTGTGAGTTAAAGGTAATTGATTTTTATTCTATCGCTTATAAATTTTGCATATTTTATGTTAAAATTATGAAAGTATTCAATATAACAATAGATTTCTTCTATAATAAGTATAGTTTCAATATAAACGTGTTATTTTTTTAATTATTGATTTTAAGACCTTTATTTTATAAAAAAAATTATAACACTTAGAGTACTGCTCAATAGATAATATAGCTTACTTGAGATTTTTTTCTACGCAATATGATTTCAAGGAAAAATTAAAGCGGAAATTTTCTTTGGTTTTTATGTGCAAAAATCATGTCAAAGAAAGAAAGAAAATAAAATTACCACATTTCTTTTTAAAAATATTTATGTCTGTCTCTTGCTGCGCTTTATCGTATATTAAGAACTTCTGTTGAAAAATTATTCATTATTTTCCCAAAAAGCTTTTTGAAAGCTTTGTTTTATTTCTTATAACATGGGGCATACAAGGGTAACTTTATAACAAAAAATTTCGTTTACAACTCTATTTTCTGAAAATCCATTATTATCCACAACATTACTACAAGTGAGCTGAAAACTTACCTTCTCTTCTCGATAAACTGTATAACCTCACCTAAACTCGTCTATAAAATTTATACGAGGGAAATTAATTTTTCTATAGTAGAACATTCTACACAAGTTAAATATGTATGTGTAATCATATAAATCAGCTACGTCCAAGCCATATGCACAATGTACATGATTTTTAAGAAAGAGCTTTTGTGCTTTCACATCAACGAGAGTACAACAGTCAATCAGATCTCGTTGGCAACAATGCTTGCTTGCTCTTACTTTGCAAAGAAACAACAACATATGTAAAAACTTTCAAAGCTGTTTACCTCAAATCAAAATATCGGAGCATGTCATGTGTGTATGTATCATATGTTTTCTTTTTTAAAAAATTTTCAAAATCAATGTCCCATTGCAATACGAAAACCATCGTATCTCAAGTGCTTTGCCTTGCGTTTGTTGGGAGAGCAATACAAACTGTTAAGACTGTCAGTAGAGAATGAACACATGGGTTTTTCGCTATGAGTCATGAAAAATAGTTCCAGTAGATGAATCTAATTTGCAAGTTTAAAAGTAAGAGTTTAAAACAAACAAAAAAAACTTGCCAAGAGAGCTTAATGCAAAAAGAGAGATATATGTATTTGTATAAAAGCCAAATAGATAAACAAATTATTTGCTTATCTTGTACTCGGTTATTGTGAATGGCTGTTATGAATTGCTTCTAAGCCAGCTTAAAATAACAACAACAGCAATAAAAACAAAATATATTTATTTTAACACTAAAGCCAGTTTCCATATCGAAGCTTTACCTTAAGTTATGATATTATCTTATAAACGCTTTACATTTATTACCTTGACCCCTTGATGCTAAATTATCTTAAAGACCAAAATAAAATTATATTTCTTAAATAGTTAAATATTACTTGTCTCATTATCAATCTGTGGCATTTAGAAGAAAGTGTTAAAGTCATATTTTACTGTCTTTCAGGAGAGCACTTTTAAACTTTCAAGTTGATTTTTAGAAATTAACATCTTATGCAGTTAAAAGTTCGGTTTTCGAATTTAATTTATTTAGAAAAATATTGTTTTACGCACTGTTTTTAATAGATTCGATTTGATATATACTTAAATATAAGCTTAATTAAGCTATTATTCTACATATATGTGATTATAAATAAAAAAATAAAAAAAAAGATAAGCACCAATTCTTGAAAATCACCTAAAACAAATTATTTTTTTGCCAAGATACTGAAGATTACTTGAGTGCCATTAACCAAAAATTTCCTTATTTGGACTAACCACTTTTTATTTTTTGGCACAGGAATATTTATCTTTTTTTTTTTGCTCTTCATCTTCGCTTGAAATTAAATTATTTAAAAAATTTTTTTAGCATGTCGTTATAATCAAAATTAACTTAAAATTTTGTTCAATTCGCAAACCTTCTTGTATCGTTTAAAGTTTTATTTGAAATGAAAATTAAATTATTTGTAAAATATATTTGTTTTGGCTTATTTTATTTGAAATTGTCCTTTCAGATACAACTTTAAACGATCAAACATGGCTTGTAAATTGAGAAATTGAAATTTCATTACGGCACAAGCAAGACCAATAAAATGCTTCATAACTAGACCACCAGTTTTGAACTTATAAAAAAAACTTTCCGCAATTTCGCTGAGGAAAACTATCGAAAGATCCAAAAGTAAAAAAGATCATGATAAGTTAACCTGCATATCTTTTATAATGAGCAGCTGCTTGAAATAACTTCCAATAAAAAAACTTACAATGCATCTTTTAAAGAACCCAGCTGTGAAAGAATTAAAAAACACAGTGAAATAACACCAAAAATTATAACAAAAATCCTAAATATAAATTTTAGGGGATTCAAATGGTAGCCTGAATGTGTCATACTGTCATAATGATTAAAAATTGTTATTTAAAGAAAAACAACACTATTAAAATAATTTAAAATATTATGACATTGGGACTACCGTTTGAATCCCCTAATTGTAGGATTACAAGATATAGAAAAAATTAAACATGCGTGATGCGGTGTGTGGCAGCACAGAAAGTGTCGACATTTCCACCAGCTAGAGTCTAGTTTTTCAAATTTTTCTTTTCGTCTTTAGATAATCACATTAATTAATAAAAAAAATTTATTCTATAAGAATTGAAAAAACTGAACTTAAACCAGATAAAAAAATTAATCCTGATTAAAATCCATTCTATTTCAAGTAAAATCAAAAAGCAGGCGTTCGAAAAAAATATTTTCAAAATATTTTAATTTTATTAGAGTAAAGAAAATTAAGATAAATCTTAAATTCTTTTTTTTAAGCACTTATTTCATATTTAACCTTTTAATGAAAGGAAATATTTTAAAAAAATATATAAAAAAATTTCGAAAAAAAACTTATAAAAATTAAATGAATTCCTACAATTTGGCAATGAAACTTACTCGTACTTTTACATAAAGTATATAAAATTATATATACTTTATATATATATATATATTTATGCAGAAATGCCGGGCACTTGATATTCATATTCACATACATATATATGTATTCATTAAAACTGTACCTCAAAATCTTAATTAGAAACATTTTAATTTTATTCTCCAGACGTTTGTCATTAACAGCCGCTTGCTCTTTTTGAAATTGCTGATTTATATAGTACATACATGTGTTCGCATGTGTTCATCACTTTTCTTCTAAGTAGACCGCAAAAAGTTGTTGCTGACATTACGTTTATAAATTATCAATGAATACATTAATTTCTGTTATATCTTTCACCACATTTTGTGGTGGCAAAGGATACAATTTTACTACTCATCCTTATTCTATACAGGAAGTTTCATAAGACTTATGAAGAAAAAAAAATAACATTAACCAAACATTTCAACTGCGAATGCTTTGGTGCTTCTTGCAAAACCACAAACATTTAAATGCAGAATATATGGCTAAATACATATGTTCATATGTATGTATGTATTTATAATAGTTTATAAGAATCATAGAAGTAATTTTTAAAGTTGCCTACATTTTTGTCTAAAAAATTAAATTTTAAAACGCAAACAAAACAGAGAAAATTATTGATGTAAAAAAAGTTTGCGATAGATATCAAGAAAATCGGAATTATTCAATGAATTTTAATTAATTTAGCTCAGATTAGTTCTGACTAGTTGCTGATCGGGAAAGCAGGGTTTTAACTCATTTGGGTATGCTACTAACACAGATGAAGCATATCAGTTTTCAAAATTATTTTCTCCCACAACAAATATTGTGTTTGCATGCTATGAAAACTCTATGAGATAATCATAAAGGTTAATTTTTAATAAAATCAAACACATAAGCATATAATTTATAAATTTTTTAATTTTAAAGGTTGAACAAAAGATGCTGCGCATCTGTGCGCCTTAAATAAGAGCTTAACGACTTCCGCTAGCATTTTTATTGCTGTTCTTTGCAATTGCTTTATGTGCTTCCACTAGAATATCATAATTTCTTACGTGTGAGTCTATACAATAATTTATATTTAATAATAATTTTAAGAAATAGCATATGTGGCTTTAGCTAGATTAGAAAAAAATATGGTTTTTCGCTTATTTTGTTTGCTAAGCACCATTTATATGAATTTTGTTCCTGCTTAGCTTTTTCTTAAATGGAAAAAATCATTTGTATTAATTACTTAATAATTACTTTATATACCCACAAGACTTTTTTATCAATCAGAACCCGCGATGCAACTAGCTTCTCTGCGGAAAACACCCAGCATCTACTGCGGAAATCGAACCCATGACCTCTGGACTGAGAGGCTAGCATCAATACCACTCAGCCACAGGGGCACCATGTGGAATATGCAGTTTTTCTAACACTCAAAAAAAAAAATGAACTAAAAGTTTGGAAAATTTTCCACATTTTAATTAAAAAAGTTGTCGTATGGCGCCAAAGCTGTTTTTTACTTGAAACCAGTAAAATATTTACTAATTCGGAGATTTGCAAAAAAAATTGTTCGTCTTTGATTTCAAATTTAGTAAGTTTTCCATTTTTTTGTCTTTAATTCTGGTACTTATTTTTATTTTGAATTAAATTCTGTTCCAAATGATGATATGTTATTTATTATATCTTCATATTATATTCTTAATTATAATTCACCATACATACATATAAATTCCTTGAACCAGCAACCTTCTGATTGATAAGCAAGCACTCTAACCAAATGCCTAACAAGGCAGCCTGAATAAGCATTGAAATAATTGAGTTTTAAAATTTTATTTTCCTTACAAAAAATAAATAAATTTCAAGTTAAAATATTCCTCGAAAATGTGAAAAATTTACTTCGATTTTTGCTTAATGCAATCAAAATATATATTATATAATTTAAAGAAAAAATACTTAAAACTGGCAAATACTATTCTTAAATTTAGAATAACTTTTTATATCTTGCAAGTAAGTTAAATTTCATGAACTACTCAGGAGTAATTCATTTCCTAAAGTTTATTTTTTGGTTTAAGACGAAATTTACTAGTCCCTAATATAAAATTTTCTTCATTTTATAACCATTTTCCCACTCTTAGTAAATATTTCCTCTAAGTCAGTAAACATTTCCTGAAATGTGAGAAATTTATTGTGTATTTTTATGAACTATTTTTGAGGATATGAACTTTTTATTTTTTACTCATATTAAGTAATTTTTACTCGATTTTTGTAAAAATTTACTTAAACTTAGAAAAAATTACTAAAACTTAGAATTTTTTTTTTACTTGAACTTAGGAAAAAAATTATTAATAGTAGAACATGTCTTTTTTCGAGTGTAGGAATTGTCCGCATAGAATTTAGTGTAACTAACGATTGTATGGGGGGTACCCGTCTTTACTTGCAGTTTGTTTTAAGAGCTACCTATAAAAAAATTTAGTGACCCTCACTACACAGAAAAAATAGTCACAACTTATATTCGATAAATATGTTATGTGACGTTGCTTACGAAGATGAATTTTGACAACTTTATCGTTTAATTCAACAAGAATAATTATCAATACATCGAGTTCTCGCATTACAACTCAAAAAAACTATTTGATGAATAAATTATCAAATATATTCCTACGCTCAAAAAAATTAACACGGATTTGACAACAACATATACAACAACAACATTAAATTTTTTAAAATTCTAAAAAAAAAAATCATTTTAAAATTCCTTGCTTTTTGAAAAAAATTCTCTTTGTTTCAATTACCCGTAATGCGTACGTATGTCACGTCGAATATTCGTCAACGAGAATTTCCTACTAGATTAAAAAAAATATGTAAAAAGTTTTTTTAATCTAGGAAAAAATTCTCGTAGTCGAATATTCGACGTGACATACGCAATACGGGTGAATAACTCATTTTTTTAAATAAATTTCTATTAACTTATTTGTATTATTGTACTTATCAATTCTGAAAATATTTTTTTCACAGGAAATTTAAAAAAAAAATTGTTGTTGAACATCTGCATTTTTGTTATTGAAACTAAAAAGTATTTTTTAGTGTGTGTTGTAGTTGTGGAGATATGAATTGATAAGCGAAAAAAGGCATTTGGCCACACTATACGCCGTATTGCTTTGTTCTCATTAAAATAATCATTCTATAATTTTTCTAAATTATTTTTGATACATTGAAGATAAAAAAACGTTTTTCCTTTTTATTTTATTCAATATGATGAGACTTCGATTTATTGAAAAAAAAAAATAAATAAATATCCTCTATTGTTAGTGTAGAGTAAAAATTTGCAAGACCATTTACACAAGACTATGAATCGTGCTTTTATATCATTGTGATAAGCAATGACAGAAGAAAAGACACACGTAAGCGGGTAATCTCTTTGTTGTACTTGCTAAAAATGTTGATCATGATAAAAACTATGACAACGAATGCTGACGATTATGTATCGCACAATAAAGCTAACAAACTTTATCTTTTGCATCTTTCTGGATTTAAATACACAAATATTGTCTTGAATAATTTAACAAGAAGTAGAATAATTTCAATTCATCATCAGCCACAGCAATGTCATCACACTTATCATTTTGATGATCTGTAATGGAAGGTTACAGCGAGGCAAGAACTTGAATTAATTGGATTTCTGTTGGAAGGGCTGCCGTTACTTAATAATTCATAATAAATTTAGGAAAAGACAAAAACGAAAACTTAATAAATAAATATATAGATATGTTCAATGAATGTAGTAAAGGTACGGTCACACTTGTCAAACATTTGCCCAAAAAAGCGTAACCACTAAATGCTAATGAAAAATCTTTCAATTCAGACAAACGTTTGTCAAGTTAAAGAGTAGACAGTAATGTTGGATTCTATGACATTATCTATTAGATGTGTTCGAAATTGTTCAATTTGATACACAAGTTTCTGGATCAAAACTTTTTTCCTTAGTTTTTGTTGGTTACGCTTTTTTGGTCAAATGTTTGACAAGTGTGAGCGTAGCTTAAGAGAGTGTGTCTCTGTTGCCGTGTCAAAGCATTTCAATTAACCAACAGCAAAAAAAAAAAAAAATAAAACAACAGTAATAATTTCGAAATTGCGTGCTATAAGAAAATGATTCATAATTAATTATGTTTACAAAGTTTGCCAGCGTCCTTAGTTGCATGAATAATCTATACAAGGATACGTGAAAATGTGGGTGAGCGAACTCGCGTGTGTATGTGTGTTGTGTTGTGTTAAAGTGTTTATATCATTGTAAGTAACACGGTTGTTGGTATTGTTTGTTGCATTGATTGCTTTGTATGTGTATTTGTGTTTGTATGTGTGAGTGTGTGCGCCAAAGTATGTGTAATTAATGGTTTTTGTTTGCTTGTATTAAGTATATAAACCATAATACATTTTCGACAATATTCTGTGCCACACATTACGCATACGCACCCATACAAGAAGATACACTAAAAGCTAATAACAATGAAGCGTAATTCATTTGGCGGTTAAAAGACAAAGAACACGTTTATCTTTTTTTCTCATTCACTGTGTAATAGTACATTGATTACAAAAGTATCTTATTGAATTTATCACACACATACTTTGAATGTATGCGAATTTTTTACTCCTCCTAAATTCAGTGATGGTTACAGCGTTGATGATTTTGTGGCTGGATAATATTCTTGTATCTCGTTTAATTTTAATATTGTTTTGCTGTTACAACATTTGGTGACATTTTGTAAGTTGTTCTGTCCGTTTGGTACCCTGCACAAATATAAAATTTATGTATTTGTTTTATAAAAGTGCTCATCTTAGTAGTTAGAAAAGCAGGACTTATTAAAAAAATTTAAAGAAATTTGACTGCATAATTTTGTATATGAATTCTCTCAAAAATATTTTAGATGTCAATTTTAGGACTCCGTACATCAAAAGACACAGAATATGTACAACTTTGGCATCCATAACAACAAATATGAGAGTTAAAAACCAAAGGGTGTTCTAAAGCGATCAAGGAAATATGTTGAATCTCCTAATGTAATATACAATTATATAACATATACATTATAAACGCTTAAAATTTCAAAGTAATTGTATTTTATGCTACACCAATTAGCACTGAAATTTTAAAAATCAAAACTAAAGGGTATTTTATTAGTTAATGCAATTTTTGCGATTTAATTTTGACAACTTATTACGATATCTTGGTAACCTATGAAATTTTCAAAAATTCTAAAACTAAAAATCCAACTAAAACCGAAAAAATCGCCAAAATTAAAAAAGCGCTAAAAATCTTTAAAACTAAAATAAATCGCAAAATTTAAAAAATCGTCAAAATCGAAAGAACCCAATATTAAAAAAAAATCGCTAAAAAAAATTCACAGAAATTTTAAAACCCGTTAAGTCTTAAAACCCCAAAATAAAAAATCGCAAAAACGAAAATGTCATTAGAAACAAAAAAAATGTCCGTAGCGAAAAAAGGACAAAAACCAATAAAATCGCTAAAACTAAAATAAATTGACTAAAACCGAAAAAAAATCGTCAAAAACAAAAATTAAAACGCTTAACTAAAGACTCCTAAAACCGAAAAAATGCCAGAAACTAAAAAGCTCCAAAAATAAAAAATCTTAAAAAAAACGCAAAAATTTGTACCGTGTTCTTTAGATTTTTTTCATTTCTACATTAGGGGTGCGATTCACTATCTTTTTTTAACAGTAATCGTATGGTTAAAATAATAATAACGAAAATTTATCGCATTTGTTTTTCAGTAACATTTTTAACGATATTTTCTGTAGGTTAATATCAGCTGTTTGGTTGTTAAAGCGACAATAATTTATGTGATGTTAATTTTATCGACAAAAATCATTAGAAAATTTCAGTTAAGTCCTAAAAAATAAGTTTCAGAATCACAAAATCCTTATTTAAAGCGACAAAATGTTTAGACCAAAATTACGATAAGTTCTTGAATTGCACTAGAAGTAAGATACTTGATTATATAGACTAATAATATTCGCATAGTATTACAAATGTAGTATCCTTACGGAACCCTTCGTGTGCGATTCAAAGTCACACTTAACTGAATTCATTAAATATGTAAGTAAATGAAATCAAATGAAAATTAGATTAAATCTCTGTAATAAGCAACGGTAAGTACAGAGTATTTTTTCTATCTAAATCTAATATCCAGATACATTTAACAGATCTGACGAGACCTTCGCAGATAAAATGCCGTCTTTCATTAACAATATCTGTTGGCATTTGCTAAAGCCTTAATTTCGAAATTTTTGCGATATTAAAATTTTATATTTTTAGTGATAAAGGGAGTGTAAAGTATTTACAAGGTTTTTGTGCATGTTAATAAATTTTTTTAATTTTTTTGAAACATAAACAAAATGAGAAATAATATAAGCTAACGTACTCGTACGTTGCAAGTAAAACAGGAAAAATTAAATTCCTGTGCTAAAATTTTCATATAAAAATCTTGTTATAAATCTAAAAACCATGAGAAGGAAAAGTTTAATAAAAAAATTAATGAGATTTTTTTGTTGGATTTGGTTTGTTTGAAAGTAAACAAAAAATACAAAATAAAAATAAAATAAAGGGAAAAAATAAAGCAACCCGTGAAAGCTTAAAACGGATGAATGCAAGAAGAGGTTAAAAGTAGCGAACGAATGAAATATTTTAATTATGACTTAAATATAAAGGCCACTCACTCTCTGTCTTCTCTTTACATACATATAATATGTAAGTTTGAAAGGTTTTTTAATAATCATTCTAAAACATCAAAAAGGAGAGGAATATTAATATATTTTAATAAAACGTATATTATATGCATTTTTAGTATTCGCATTTAATTCGAAAAGTTTCATAATTTAAATTTTAATAATAAGTTTTGAATTTGGTTTCTAAGATAAGTGCATACAAAAAAAAAAATAAGACTCAATATACAACTGCATATTTAAAAGAAATTAAAATTAAAATAATAATGTTCTCTTTACCACATATTTTTAATAAATATTTTACTTGCAAAATCATTTAGGTAGAATTGAAAATTTGTGTAACTCGTAAGAAATATTTTGTGGGTAGTATTGAAGCTTAGTAAGTAAGATTTTAAGTAAGATTTTATTGTATTATTATGCCATTCAGCTGCTTATTATTTAACATTGGGATGGCTTCATAGATTTTTGTGTATAAAGAAGGATCCAAGATCATTGCATGTTGCCATCTAACATTATATTGGAGGACTTAAGAAAAAAGTGAAATTTTATTAAAAAAAAGGCCATGCCCAATACCTGCCACCCATGGAATCCAAAATGATTTTCAAGCATAAAATAGAAAAAAAGACGCAGGGCTAATTTTGTCAAAATCAGCTGGTGTGGCCGGGCGTCATGGTCTGTGAAATTCATACAAAATATAGATACAATTTTTCTTATGGCCCGCTCAGCGTGTCACGAAAACAAGTAATTTCTCGTGGTTGTAAAATATATTCATGGTTGGAAAAAAGGAGTTGTCCATTGTAATTTCATATTAGTTTTGTTGAAATATGGCAAAATGAGTTCATGTCAAAATGTATGGGAAATTATTTAATTTCGACTGAAATCATGAAATAAATCACTTTTTATCTTACCAAACAATACGACAGTTTTGCAAAATAAAAAGTCTACTTATTTGAATTTTTTTTTATAAATTTCTATACGTGGTCTTAAAATACTTCAAATATGAATCTTTAATAACATAAAATTTAAATATTTTTAAAAATAATAATTTAAATATTTTTAAAAATAACAGAAACATCTAAAACCTAACCTCAATGATTAAATGCAATATTTATGCAAATAAAGTCAACGTACAAGATAAAAATTATGTGCTGTTAACAAGAAGTTGTTACTCTTTTCAGACAATACATATCGCACTTGTTCCTTCGAAAGGGTTCCTATCAATATTTGATAAATTTGAATTTTTGAAAGAAAATGATATACAGTGGGCATATCTTTCCACTGTGAACTTGCGCCAAAAAATGTTTACCGTTGTATTCCTCTTTGTTATTTATATAAGAGCATTTTAATAATGAAAAAATCGCCAAAAATAAAAAAATTGCCTAAGTGAAAAAAACGAGAAAAAAAAGTGCCAAAAAACGCCAAAACTTAAAAAAATCTTTGTTTTATACACTTAGGCTAAGGTTCGTATTGTTTTAGCGACCTTTTTACACTTGGTGATTTTTTTTTTTTTGATTTAAGCGATTTATCCTATTTCTGGTGTATATTTCATGCGCTTTTTTCATTTGGGCGATTTTTCGTCTCGGCATTTTTTAATTTTTAGTTTTAGCGATTTTGAAAATTTCAAAATTTTGCCTACACCGAAATAATTTTGCTTCATAAATCTAATGAAACAATTTCATTAAAAAATTGTCACAAATCTAATCATAATTTCACAAATCCAATGAAAATTTCATGAATATTGTGAAACAATTTCATTGGAATTGCTTCCTTGGTATTCTTGTTTCTTAAGAATATTTTATTGGATTTATATGACAACAATATTTTCTAATTATTAAGAAACCTCTTTATATTTAAGTTATTTCATTCTTTTCATGAAATTATTTTATTGTTTCGATAAAGTTATAGCACTGCATTAATTACACTGTTAAATAAATTTGATGAAGTTTTCAATAAAATAATTTTAACGAAACTGGTTTCATTAATCCAACGAAGCGTGACGTTGGTTGAATTTTAATGAATTTTTCATTCGATTAATGTCGAAATTCATAGAATTTCTGCCGAAAATTCTTTCAGTGTATTATGGTTTCCAAGATACAGCAAGTTATCAAAATAACATTAACTGATGGAATACCCTTTAATTTTGATTTCTTGAATTTCATTGTTAATTCTTTTAGTCTGCATAAACATACAGTAACTCTGAAAATTTCTATTGTCTGTATATTACATTGGGATTTCAACATGTTTTGTTGCTGAATTTAGAACACCCTTTAATTTTGACACTTAGACGGACATCGTTGATAAAACAATAGGCTTCCTTCTTCCCTTTGGTATATGGAACCCTAATAAACACTTGTTTACATCTAATGAGAATTTGCAAATTTTGATTTGAGCCCCATTGGAGGAGCAAGTGCGATATGTAGCAAGCAAATATTTATGAATATATATGAATACGTTAAAACAACACTGTGACACTTGGGAATAATAATCTGGCTACAATTTATGTGTATTTTTTTATATAAAAACAAGATTTCTATTCTATTTGTATTTGCATAAGTTGGAGTGGAGTCACCGCAGTGCTTGCATGTCTTGCTTAACGGATTACTTGTTTATTTTAACACTTACTTTTTAATAGAATTCCAGTAAAATCTTATAAAGAAAATCACAACAGTAACAACTTCTTGTATAGAGTTGACATTTAACACAAGATTTTCTAAAACTCATATACACTATGATTTTTAATTTTTTTTTTTGATTCACTCAGATTTATGAACTGTGCAACTCTTGAAGTCTTAATGAGATTTTTTTTTTCTTCTTTCAGACAGAATTAAAACCTCCACTCGTATACACTCAAAACCAAAAGGATATGAAGGAAAAACAAGCGTGTTCATTAGTGTGCAACAGCATCAAACAACAACATCAAATAGTAAAAAAAAAATCGCTGAAAAATGTAGCAGCAACATAAAATTTAAAGAGAATATAAGAGTTAAGCTGTTACATTAATAAACAATATAATATTAAAAGGATTTTAAGGGGACTTTGCCTCAATAAACAGATTTGAGTGAAAACTTTTGCAACATTTCAGCAATATATTTTCATCTCCATGTATTTATAAAAATAATTTGAGAAAGCAGTTTAAAAAAATTACTTAAACAATATTAAATTTTTACAAAAGTATCCCTAAAGTAAGCCATGCAGTTGGGGTTTGTTCGTGTTCGATATCATGTTGGATGTATATTGTTATTAGAAGGAACCATAATGGAACAATTGGGGTCTCCAACTTCATAAATCTTATATGATACAAAATTTTTTGGCAAAATGTTAATTTTATTTTTGAAGCTTACATTTCCGTTCACACCAAAAAAAATAATAAAAAAATTGCAATTTCCAGCGTTTAAATTTGTAATGTTTCTTTTCAGAGTTAATGTCAAAAAATTTCGAAATATTTTTATAGAGTTTAAATGCATTTATATTTTTTATCTGAGTGATTATTTATTTGCTCTTATGTTAAGTGTCTTTCCCCAGCTTATAAATTTATACTAATGTTACTTTTATAATTTTCTTTTCTTTCTCTGTTCTAAGTTTCTTTCTTTTTTTAATTATGTTGAGGTTGTCATAGTTTTTCTAGTTGATTTTTATTCTTGCAAACTCCCACTCCATTCAGCAGAATTTAAGCTTACTTATGATTTTTTTTCTTGTAATGCACTAAAGGTTTAGGAATTATGGCTTTTTTGTTTGTCTTTTTGGCCTTGAGCTTATAAAAATTAATTACATTTTTTTTAAGTTCTTTCCCTCTCACTCTCTATTTCGCTGGCACAGTCTGTTGCATTTCTTTTGCATTTATTTTAACTATCAAGAATTATTAAATCTGGTGAATGCTTAAGGAAAACTAAGCCTTTGAACCTCTGGCTAGAAAGTTTAATGCTGTGGAAGGATATTAAAACTTTTAAATATTTTTAGTTAAAATATTGTTTGTATTTCAAAATATAAATAAATAGAGTTGAAGGCATAAAATCTTGCATAAGAATTATTTAAAAAAGGAAGATATGAAAGAAAAAATTAATTTAGAATATAGTTAATTTTAGTTGCACATAAGCATAGCCAAACTAATTAAAATATTACATTAAATAAAATAATATAACTAAATAAAAATGCTGATGAAAAGTGTTCTTAGTTTAAATTCTAATCATCCAAATACCTTGACTTATACTATGGGTACGTTTTCCCCAAATAGTGACATGTTCAGAAATATAAAATTTCCGAAACAAAAATTTGCACTGAGCTTAATGCCAAAAATTTGATAATACCTGGTTAAATTCTTTTCTCTAATTTTTCGGCCTTTTTTTAGATCAATATATTTAATTAAATACTTGGCTAAATTATGTGCAGAATTGGAATGAGCCAACAACGAACAAAAAATCGCTGCTATTCTGCATATCGATTCGAATTAAAGTTTTCCCCATTGTGCGACTTTAACTTTTGATTGTCTGAATTATGGGCTTAAGTTTTTAGTTTAGTTTAGTGTCGGAGTGCCTGAAAGTTTTATTAATGTTTTAACTAATTTTTGATTTTTTTTTTGACATGTAAAAGTTTTATTTAATTTTGGACAGGCCTAAGGCAACAACAAACACCCTTTACAGCTTTTGTATGCGGAACCCAAAAAATCAACTGTTCGTATGAAAGTTTGTTCACTCTTGTGCTCTAACGCATTCGATTCCTTGACATTTTATGTTATTTTTTTTTAAGAGAAGTAACACTCAGGCAATTAATGCCTACTACAACTTATAGGTGTTACCTTCTTTTAGGAAAGGGATAGTGATAGAGAGACAGGTGATGAAGAAAGAGATAGAGGAAAGCTTCTTTCTTTTACAACTCTACGTTTTAGCACATTATAATTCAGAGTGGCAGCGCCTCTGGTTTCAATGAGGCGCATTAAATTTTTTAAAGCTGTGCTTAGTAGCCCTTTTTATTCGTTTTTTTACTTCGCCGATGATTCTGCTACACAAAACCGACGAAGGAGGGCACTATGCTATTACATTAGGATAAGCATCTGCTGAAGTCGATATAGTTCAGTGACCAGTGACTATGCCTTCATCACTTGAAGTTTCCTACAACAACTGATACAAAGCAACAATAATGCACATCAGAAAAATGCGTGGTATTGTTATTTAATGACTGTCGGATACAGGGATTGAACCCAGAATCTTTGGATTTATAGTCAATGTGCTAACTAATTCAGCCAACACCACCCTTGTTATGTTATTTATCTAAAGGTACTACATGTCTTATAATTTTATTCATTAGTATCTAGTAAATAAAAACAAAATTAAATATTATCCTCTTCATACATTCCTACACTATATTAAATATTTATTTTGCTAATAAAAAGATACAGCATACATAATAGTACTTTTACTAAATCTTACTCATTTCTATAAAAGTAAATTAATTAAGAATGTGTTTTTAAGTTAAACAGCTTAATGGATCTTCTACAGGACATATTGTACTATTCATTTTTTTCTCATTTAAATATTTTTCTTTTAACTCATTATGTATAAAATAATGTTTTTTGAAAAGCTTTTCACCTTTTAATATTAAATGAAATAAACTAACGTAGTTTTTTTTTCATAAACTTTTCTTAATTTCTGCGTTCTTTTTTAATTTGATTTCTATAGTTCGGAATTTTAAGAAAATGATTTCATCGAAACTCTATCCCAGATATACAACTAACACTTCTACACTCAATATGGGTCAATATGACCCTACTTTGGATTTCAAACGCAAAATGTTTGCCTTTTATTATAATATATGCACGTTAAAATTAATTTTATCCATTATAGGGACAAAAATTTTGCTTTTAAAAGAAAATAACAAAATTTAGTTTTTCCCTCCCCCTCCCCATTTCAAATGACGATTTACAAATATTTGATATCATTTGGGTCAATATGACCCAACAAGCGATATTCCGAGTTTAATTCTTCTTTACCATTTTTTTTCCTATTGAATATAATTTAACTGATTTCATACTCATTTAGAATCATCGATCAATCAGTACAATTTGCAGTAAAATACTCACTCAAATAACTTTAATTGAATTTTTTTATCCAAAGTTTTATTATTCTCAAACTGTTGGTAGGATTTGGAGTATCCAGTAAAGGTATCGCTTTAAATTTGTTTTATGATGATATGGTAACACATTGACACTTGTAAACAAAACAGTTCATTCAAATTGCAATTCGGTGTTTCCCCGTTTTGCTAGAAATTTTGTGTCATTAAAGTATTTTCTTTTAATTTTGGTGATCAGCGTGCATACATATTTCTTTGTAATTCTTCATAATTTAATATTTTTACATTATGTAAGAAAGAAGAAAATTAAGTTAGGTAAAATAAAATTTTTAATGTACGATTTTTGAATTATGAAATTGCTTTGTATTTTTACTGATTTTCAGTTGCAACAAATAATGAATGACTGACTAGGATGATGACTTTTTGAAAGTGATACAGACAAAATTTTTTCACCCTACAGCGATGCAGATGTCGAATCATATTTTCATTATCAAATAGGAGGTGGATCACAGCATTCCTGTGCATTATATATTTATCTAAGGACAAAAGTGTAGTTTGGAGAGAACATCCACCACTTCCTACAGGCTGGTTGCCAAGAAATTAAATTTTATTAAGTAAACATGGACCTACCTACAGATATGAAGTCTTCAATCGAGTTGGTTATATTACCAAATACGAGTATAAATAAAAAATATTGTTATTCAACTGAAAAATCAAAAAGGTGTCGAATTTTATGTAAATGATGGGCAAAACATTGATATGATAGAGCTGAATGCATACCTCGGATTACAAATAAAGGCAGCAGTTTATAAATCTCATGGTAAAAATCTCTCTAGGTTGTGGAATGAAAACGGAAGACCTATTTTGCGAGAAACACTGAGTCTCAAGCAATTTTCAAGCATTTCAAAGTGCCCATGATTTGACAGCTCTGAAGATAGAGAAGAAAAAAGACTTCGTGACAAACAAGCACCGATAAGAAACATTTGGGCCAAGTGGATTGATCATCTCAAATTTTTTTACAATCAACATGAAAATGTTACTGAAGATGAACAATTAGTTCCATTTCGAGGTCGGTGCAGTTTCAGGTAATATATTCCATCATCATTATTTTAGTTTTTTTTTTTTTTTTTTGTTATACTAAATAAAAAAACAACAAAAACAAATTTCCTATATTTAATATGAAATATTCTTTGCTTTTACATATACAAGCGATGCAGAAGGGTTAACATATACATTTTAATAGATAAGATACTTGAAATCTGGTAATAGAACTAAAAAGTCAGCCAATGTACATAAAATGGTGTGTGAATTGGCCACACTGCAGGTTTTCTCTTTTAGTTTAGGAAAATTTTTAGTCACTACAAAAAAAAGTTGTTGTAAACGCTCTAGATTTTTCTAAATATTTTAATTCAAATCTACTGAAATGAATCGATTCTGAATGTATTTTGCATAATGATTTCATAATAAATATTTTCATTCAAATCTACTGAAATGAATCGATTCTGAATATAATCTCTTTAATTATTTTTATATATTATTTTAATTACAATCTATTATGGCATACTATGATTATAAGCAAATTAGTTAAAACATAAAAATGACAGTTTGTAATTGCACTTTACAATAACTACAATTATATAAATAGAAAATAAAATCTGTGGTTTACAAAACAATTACAAACAACTATAAACTAGTCTAATATGGCGATTAATTACAAATATTCAAATAATTATTTAATAAGTTAATTCTGTATAAATTTTATATTTATATATTTATTTTATAATTAACATATTTTTTTTATTTATTTTCGCTTTGTTGTTGTTGCTTTTGCAGCATTTTCTCCGCCGTAGATTCAATTCGTCTTGTGACATGCCAATGTGAATGTAAATCTTTTCTATAGCGTCTGATGTTGGCAAATAGAAAAAGTTTCAGCATAAAGGACTTTTTTATTTGACTTTAAGGTATTTAAACTAAAAAAAAACTCAGATAATGTAAGGACAGCATAATAAGCTCCGGAGTAAACAGCACACTTGGCAAAGTTTAAACGTATTTTTGGCTTAGGAAGGTTAATATTTTAAAGGGAACAAGGTTTATATGTTTATAAGAAACAGGAATGAGTTTCCTTCCATTCTGATTTTAAAGGATGCTAATGAAGTTCATAAATTGTTTGTCATCTCAAATATGTAAATGTATGTACATTTACTCTTTTAAAAGCATCTGTATATATGTACATATATATATATTTTTTCATTTGCATTAATAGTTAATGTAGTTACTGCTGTTGTAGCTGCTGCTTTTTCAGTTGCAGTTGCGACAATGTCAGCCATGGCAACTGTGGTACTTTTATTTGTAGAAGTGTCTGCAAGAGTATTTTGTAAGAGTTCTACTGTAACGTTGAAGTGTCATTTCATGTAGTTGTCATTTGTTATTGTACTTGTATCAAATTTAATTTCTTCTCATCAGTAAGATCTTTCTTTACACTTTCCTTTTTTTTAATATTATTTTTGCTCTTGTTCTCTGCTACGTGTGCGAGTAAGTAGTTGATGTAATGGTTGTTACCTCGTTCTTCAATTCATTTAACATCCTTTTTTTAAGCAAAGGACTTTAGGTGTCTCACAATAATTTTTTTTTGTTCTCTATTCATTGTTTCATTTGAGTGGTTAAACATTGTACGTAAATGTACGTTAGGGGTTACATTGTAAGTTGTTCTTGTGTTGTTTTTCTTTTATTGCAGTTGTTGAAACATTTGTTGTTTTATAAATAACGGTCATTATTCAAAATGTCAATGTCATTTTACTTTGTATTTTTATTTTGTTTTAGTTTATGTTTTCTTTTATTTATTTTAATTTTCCTCTCATTTGATTTCATGAAGACGGAGCAAGCAACATTTCAATGGTGCACGTAAATACTTACGGTACGGTTGGCTCTGTGGTAAAAATAAACATAATAGTCGTAGACTTTGTTTCAGAATCTTGAAGGCAAATTTCTTATAAAATTCAGAAAAATAAATTTTGTAATATGAACTTTTCTATATACATACATATTTTTTTATTATTTAGCTAGCACAAATAAGAAAACGGAAAAAGAAGAAGCAGCTTCTAGCGATAACATGAACTTGTACAACGGAAAATAAATTTGTTTGTGATTATTTCAACAAATATTTGCTCCAACTCACCAACACTTTATGCTTACTTTTAGAACTTGCTGTTGTTGATGCTTAAAGTGGGTATTTTCAAGAGCTTACAAATTTATTAGTTACCAATGTATTAATTGGGAATGTAATTTAAAACTGGATCCCGGCGAAATGCCTAAAATTTTAAACGTAAATATTTCATAGCTGACAACACTGGACCTTCTTATCCAGGTATTACAGTTCAAGCAATAAATACAGACATTAAATGTTTATCCCTAAATGTATGCAAGCGCATAGCTAATAAAAATATATATAAAATACTGTGCAAAGAAGTGCTGCCAAGTTCTCTAAAAATCTACGGCCCTGTGTATTAGCAAAAATTGGCATGAAGTTAGCATAAGTGCCAAAATTGAACTTAATCTTAAAGAATTTTGCGATGAAACTTCACATTAAAAATTATGCTAGGACTTAGAGGTGGGTTAAGATTAGATAATGCTACCATTTTTAATGTCAAATTGTATGGAGGAACTCGTTAACAACTAATCCAATTTCGTCACTTTTGCTAACTTCATGCCAATTTTTGCTTATACATTGAGCCTCTATAATATAGCACAAAAAGAATTTCTTGGATAATTTTCGAAGAACAAAATGTTTATGTTTTTATTTAGGGTGTGGAGATTTAGCGTTCATAGCTACAAAAATGGATTGACAACAATAATTAAAATGTTTGCAGATCAATTTGATTAGAACTGCAAGGGAATTTGGATTCATATAAGAAAATATGCCACATTTTAGGTTCTGCCTCATTAACTTAAAATTAGCTTTTCTCGACTGAATCACTTTTTTCTTTTTGCGACAGAGATTTAAGCATTTAATATGGCTGATAATTGTTTTTTCTACACTGCATAATATTGAGTTATTTGTTTTGTTATATCGTCAGCCCATTATTGGTTGTGCTCCAAACCAATGCCAAAAAGTCGGAATGGAAAAAAACGACAAAGAATGTTGGCATGAAGATTTCTCAAAGTATAACCGATAAAATTTGTTTGTGTTTCACCATTGCTTCCGACACATGTTTGGAAGGAATGTGTAAATTTTTGTGAACTTTCAAGAATAAAGTTAGAAGTTAATATTACGTTATTGAAAGAGAAAAATACTGTTTTATACAACATACGCCACTTTTGATAATTTATTTTCAAAGAGTAGCTTTTTGTGCTGTATGTATATACAAATTTACTGCTCTATGTTGAGAAGAAAATTAATGCTTCATATTTATTTTTCTTGCTGTCCATAAAAATAAGTCGATCGGTTTAACGATGACCTCAACATTAATGACTCAAAGTTAATGAATCAATTTTAGTTTTGAGCTTGTTTTCAATATGGCGAATTTTCAAGTTTTTGGCGATAGGTGTGATTTATTCCAAATTTCTGCCTTTTTAGATTTTAAGCTACTTTTATAATTTCAAGATTTGATATCTATTTATTATTATTTTTTTTTTTTATTATTTTTATTTCAAGTACACAATCCAATTTTTTTGCATACTATGCAAGTTATTTTTGTCGCAGTTAATATCCATGGTATCCATAGGCTACAAATACATATATCCATAGCAAATGGAGGCAATTTCATCGAACTATGCGAAGTTCGTCGGTCAACCCAACTGTGTTTATAAAATTACGGAAATGAAGAAAAGCAAGAGTTAAATGTATTTTGTACGTTTTTGTATGAATAATTGGACGCAATAGCCAAAAAGTGGCGTATACAGCAAAACAATAATTATTTAACCTAAAAATAGTTGAAATGGAGCAAAATGAATGTTAAATATCTCAGGAACCATAATTAATTTAGCGAAACATTTTTTGTATTCAGAAAGAGGATACCCCATACCTAACGAATTTTTTTAAATGGTGGTGGTCGGTGGGCCAAACCAATAATGGGCTGATGATACATGAATGTGTCTTTTTTAATCAAAGTTAAATTTATTTTATTTTTTTCAACGTATTTATTTGTAACTAAAATTTTGCAACAAATAAAGAGTTTTGAAAAAACACACGGACTGGACAGTGCAGGTTCGATAGTTTTAGCAAAGGCCAGTAAAACCCTGTACACAATTTGGCGATTTTGGTAACCAATTTTTTTTATGGGCATCCAAAGGTTTCGAAAATAAGTGCGCTCTCAAAAAATGGTATCATCAGTTTTTGGCCAACACCTAAGTCAGTTTGTTTAAAAAATAGGTGTGTGAATCTGCTAAATTGCCCTTGATGGGTTGTTGTTGTTGTTGTGGAAAATTGCCAGTTAGTGGGTTTTGTTTTTGATACAAAATCTTGATAAATATCGAAAAAATGCCAAAGATTTTTTTATAATAAAGACTTGGAAATCTGCTGGATTTTTTTAAGAAGTATTCAAATAACAAGCTTTTTTTATATCGGATATTTTTTACAAAAATTAGTTTTGCCAGATGAATAAATTATATAAAGTTGTGCTATTTGTAAAAGAAAACATTTGTAAATATGAAGTTTTCACAAACTAGTTCGTAAAACTAACATTTTCTTCATATAAAAAGAAAAAACTTCAACCCTTGCTGTACACTAGAAAAGTAAAACAGAAAAAACCTTGATTTGTTGCTTGTTTTGCATGAATGATAAAATTGTAAGGGGAGTGTTATGCGAATATTTGATCTATTAAATGAATTGTGTTGCATGAGTAATAAAATAAGACAATACAACTGCATATAAATTAATTTAATTCAATTCACTTAAGTACACAGACACTCGTACACACTTGCACTACTATAATTTGATTGCATTTATAAGCAAGACACGCATACGAGCACAATACAAATAATGATATGTAGTACAAGGATTTTTCTTGATGAGTTATGTGTTTGTGTGTGTGTGTGTGTGAATGCGTGTTAGTTTCCATCTGCAAATCAAGCT
Organism: Tachina fera; assembly: GCA_905220375.1. Taxonomy (NCBI): domain Eukaryota; kingdom Metazoa; phylum Arthropoda; class Insecta; order Diptera; family Tachinidae; genus Tachina; species Tachina fera. The sequence goes on from LR999963.1 coordinate 189,179,046, forward strand.
GTGATTGCAGTGCTGGCAGCAATTGTTTTCCATGTTACAATGTTTGTTTGCTTGTGTATCTTATGCAATAAAATGTTTGTATTACTTAAGATTAAATCTGTTACAGTAAAAATGTTCGAATGAGAACAAAAATCATCGAAAAAAAATATAAGTAATATGATGGAAGTGGAAACGCAAGTAATACTTACTACATGATGTACTGTTGTGCTATTGTGTGTATATTCTGGAATCGTGATGCTCAAGTGGATACAAATAAAGCAAAAATTTAACAAAACATTACCAATGTCAACAGCTCTTTGCTTTTCCACCATTATCGTACGAAGAACATAATGAATCACAGTGTAGTTTCAGTAACACAAACACACACCCACAGCACATGCGGAATTGGAAAGTACTTATTTTCATCATCTTCAACATGTGTATACCAATACTCACTCACTCAGCTGTAGAAAAATCACATTCACTGCTTAAATTTTAAAAAAATAAAAATAATTCGAATTATAAATTAAGAAAAAACGACAGTTCTTTTTAACATTTAGAAGGAGGTGGTGGAACAAAAGGGGACCATTGCCATCTCCTAACCGTTTGAAATTGCAAACACACCCCCACTTCATGTCATTGCAAAAGAAAGACAATCATGAAACAAACAAAAAAAGTAATTTTTAAAGTCAACAAAATAAAAAATTTAACTCAAACTAAAAGCAAACAACAACAAAGATATTGCAAAGTACTTGATTTTAATGATTATTACCAGTTATGTTGCACCGCCCTCAGGATATCACGTCTTTTGTACAGGATTATCAACATAAGATAAGATATTTCAACAATTTACACGCACTCGACTTTTAAGTTTCATTAACAAACTCTCTTAATAACAACTGTTGAAGGAAAAGTACTGAGATATTTGTACGCAGAAAAAAAAAGTTAAAAAGGTTATCGTATTTGGATTAGCGATAATTCTGCTTATTTGTGTATTTATAGAGATGAAATTGGGGCTCTTCGCTAATGATAATTTTCGGTGAAAAGTAAGCGCAAGAGATCTAGAAATTATCCCGTGTTCTTGAAAAATATGTCTTAATTTTGCGACACCCTGTATATATATATATATATATTATTGCGTGTGCAAATGCATGTGTGCGATACGCTGCTAACAGCTCTGCTGAGACACACAACCTTACAAGCTTTCTATTTTCTCTATCTTTTTTTTTTGCCAACGGCCATAAAAATTGATTAGTTATTTCGTACTTGTTGTTATTATGTATTACTATTGTTGTTGCTATTTTTATTATATAAATACATATTTATGTTTATATTTGATGGCAATGCCTGATAATATTAAGTTTATCCATGATACAATTATACTAGGTACATGCAGAACTACAACAAAATTACAACACCAAAAAACACATGTATTTTGTTGGTATAAACAACCCCCAAATTGTCGGAAACAACTGTCTTTTGTTTATAAAAATAACAATTACAGGGTAACTAAAGTACAATTGCAGACGCGGCATTCCTGCATGATTATAGTTATTCAGTGTTGCCAATATGGGTGTAGTTAGACAGTGTGTAATTTCTACTCACATGTGTAGGCGATGTAATTAAATTCTTGTATAATATGTGTGTAATTCTACTTTGGGTTCTATTTTTATTTATTATTGTTTTAATTTTAACCTACACAAAAGATGTATAGTGTAATTTTCTTCAATGTGTAATTGGAGACACATCCATGTGTAAATTCATTGGCAACACTGTAATCATTTTATTTACACACATACATTAACATTTTTGCAGCTTGTAAACAAAGTTTGACAACTAGGTGCAATGTATACAGTGACAGGCTGGGCTTGTGCATGTACCTAGTATAATTGTATCATGAGTTTATCTTATTGTTGTCATTGTTGCCATAGTTCTGTAGGTCTTAAGAACGACAGCAGGCTTGGCAACGCTGACAGACTGTTTCACACACATTTCGTGAGTTGAGGCCTGATAAAGTTGATAAATTAATTCTTTGGAGCATAATTGCTTGCTTAATTAGATGCAAAAATCATATCGCACACTAAGCCATAAACTGTCTCATCACAAAATTATAAAAATGCTTTTGTTTTCTCATAAACCAGTCTTCTTGAACAATAAAAGATACCTTTATACTTGTATTTATGTTTTATACTTTTATCATTTGTATAGTATCAACAGTTTTTTTATCACTCCTGAAAATCTGGTATATTTGGTGTTGTGCACGACATTTTCATATATCTTGATATCGTTTGAGGTCATTAACTGAGTCGTGGCAAGTGTTGTCAATTATTTGTATTTTTACTTGTTCGAATAAAATTTAATGAATTTTTCGAATAACTTCAACTTTTTTTGTCTGAATATTCGAACGAACAAAGAAAGAAAAATTTTAGTAGAATAATTTTAAAAAAATTAGAAAAAATTACATGCAAAAGAAATATCAGTAATAACGGAAAGGGATTAATTTTAAAAAAATACGTATTTATACATCTTCTTTTATCGCAAAATAATCTTGAAAACAACTTATTTACGCATTCTTTTGAAATTTCGTACACGTGTTTAGTCACACACCAAAAAAGTTACTATATGTATGTACAATAATTATTGTTTAATGTAGCTAAGGAAATTGTTCGAATATTGGACAATAGTTATTCCAATCATTCTTTATTTCAATTTGTGAAATTTTTGTTCATTCAAACAAAAATTAAAAAGAAGTTGTTCGAATATGCCAATAATTTTTGTTCGAATAACAACACTACTCGTGACGTATCGAAGGATTGTTCAATATTGGATACCGTTACAAGACCCTATGACTGGAGGTAAATATTTCAGAGGTGTCAAACCTTTATTGTCATCCTACGGCCTTAGTGTTTGCACCAATTCAATTCTTTAGTGATGGTGATAGACATGCAGCTATATGAAAATGTGGGCTTCTATGCACATTTAAAGTTGTTGCGCCCTTCATAATTGAAAAGTTAGGTATGTCGCAAAGAGACTGATTCACACTTTCCACATTCTTTATTGTTGTGTTGTTGGTCGGGCCGATTATATATTTTTAATAAATGAAAACATTTAAAGAAGAATTAAAATTTAGTTAATTTATCTTGGTTCCCCCTAAATTTGTTCAAAGCTCCCATGACTCAATGCCCTTTTTTTCTACACACAACAAAACCGGTTAAACATCTGGCAACACAACATTCAATGAAATACAACAAAATCCCGCGAAGTATGCTATAGAAAAATTCATTATTGTTTATTGTTTTAGAAAAAATAACGTTCCTAGCAGTGTTGCCGCTTCGGTTACTTTTAACTAAAATTGGTTACTTGTTTTTTCCAATGTGTACTTTTTACCAATTTTGATACTTTTTTTAATACAAAAAATTATTATTTTTATGTGGTATATTAAATTTGCATACATGCAACTAACTATCGTGATAAACTACAATATTTTTGAATGAGTTTCTATGGTTAGAAAACTAATATGGATGTGGTTTACAAATTTAGCATATGCTAAAGAAAAATGAGTTGTATCCCAATAGAAATTGTTCATATTTTTATAAATGGAGTATAAAAAGTGTTGAGAAATATATATGTACATAGTTGAATTTTGAGACAAAGTCTCCAAAAGTACAAATAAATTGATGGAAAAATGTTTTTATGACTTTATTAATTTGATTTTTAATTTAATGTCATTGTCACGCTTCTCGCCAGCTTTTTACTGAAAGGATATTTTCTCAGCTATGTTTAGTCAGACTCTAATGCAGGAATAAGCTTGATTTAAAGATCAAGTGATCAAGTGAATATAATAAAATTGTATATTGTTTTTATTAGTTAGAACTTTTTTTTTGTTATTACTTATTATTTAAAATATAATAAAAACACAGATAATTTTAAAACTGAAGCACAAATTTATCTAATTTATATTATATGATTTTATTATTATTATTATATCTGTGGGAATATGGGATGATCGCTTAAATATGCTTAAGCAAGTTTATCTTTATTACTCTGTATTACGCATTTACATTTTTGATTAAGTGGACTTAAGCGATTGTTCCATATTGCCACAGATATATTTTGCAACTGAAGTAGAAATAAGTAAATATATTAATTACATACAAATTGTGATTACTTGTATTGCTATTGGCTATTTTTTCATATCTTGTGTTAAGAAAATATTTTAGTTGTGGCAACGCTGTTTGCAAGGTGTTAATTTATTAAATGAACTGTATCGTACTTTTAAATTTGTTTGCTAACTTTATTTGAATAACACATCACATACTTGAAACGTTAGTGTATGTAGAATAAAAAATTTGTAGAACTTTCGTGTATCTAAGGATTTTTGTTTCTTCAATACAGTGAAACCTCTCAATAATTGGACACTCAGCGTAGTGGTATTTTGGTCCAGTTATAAGAGGTGTCCGCTTATAAGAGAGTTCCACATTTTTAGGTAGTTGAAAAAAGATTAGACTGGTTCAACTAAGATTGGTACAACTTCAGCTGTTGGGTTTCAAAATGGCTTTCAATATTTCTTATTTATTAGAATGCAACATAGTCGTCTCTAGCAAACTGGTTCAAGCGCTAAATTTTTATAAGAAACAAAGCAATATAAATGATCAAAATACACGAAAAACCTTGTATCTTCGATATTTCACGCACTGAACATTTTTCTTTCTTAAACTGGCTTATAATATATAATTTTTTTTTAATTGATAAAAAAATATTTGTGCCATTTTGTAACACGAGCGAACAAAAAAGGATTTCATTAGTATTTAGTGTAACTTTAGTTAGTATTACAGAAATTAATCTTTACATCTGTCCTTATGTTGTGCAAAAAAAAAATCATACAAATATTTTGTATAGTTATTCAACTTCTCTGAGGAAAACTACGTTTTAATTTAAAACTTTAAATTCGTTTTCTGTAGCCACATGCGTCTTAAATATTTTTTACAAAAAAGAAGGAAACATTTTTCTTTTTAATAATCTTTATACATACATATGTATGTATAACTAATAACTGCTTAGCAAAAATTAGAAAATCCTTGAGAAAATTTGCCGATGGCATTTCTTGTTTGTCTACGTGATAGCCAATCACTATACAACCGCCATTGCTTCCAAGTTTTAGAAATCTTAGCATCTATACTTTGGTGCGTATTAAAACGGTGTTAATACAACGTGGAGCATTAAAAATTTTTATATGATTTGTTTCTCACTAAGGCATTTCCTTTTTTTTCTAACCACTTGACACGTAAAAGAGTAAAATTATTTTATTTTAGTCTTTTTAATATTCCAAACGTGTGTTAAACTTTTTTTCCCAGTTGTCATCATTAGCAAGCTTCTTAGCCTCCTACGCATTGTCATCATTATTAGATTTTGCTCTTGAGCTCTTTCATGGAACACACCAATGTACATATATATGTGTGTGAGTTTTTGTGTTTTTATATAATTAAATACATACACAGTGAAGTATAAAATCCCTCAAGATATTTATTTATGTCTTCATGCAATATCTGTAATTTAAATACATAAGAAAAGATTTTCACTTTTCATCAGATTTCATATCAGTTTGTTCAGGAATTTTTTAGCAGAATAGAACAAATTAATTCAATTTGCTTAGAAAATTTTATTTATAAAACTTTACATACAAAAAAAGTTATATGAAAAATTTTGTAATAATAATTAATATATTGTAATATTAATTTAAATATTAGTTAAATTTTCCCCTTTAAAAAATGTTATAATATCAATTAACTTGTTTACGTGTATCAATTTATATCTTAATTGAAAATATTAATTTAAAAAAAAGGTTTCTTTGTATAAAGATTTTTTAAACACAGTTCATGATATATATATATATATATATATATATATATATATAATTTTCCGGAATCAGGTTGGCGGAATATATATATATATATATATATATATATATATATATATATATATATATATATATATATATATATATATAATTTTCCGGAATCAGGTTGGCGGAATATTCCACTCAAAAACTACCAGATTAGGCTCAAAATGCTTGTAATTTTTAGAGTTAAATTTTCGCTTTCCTAATCAGTTCTATTAATGAATTATATATATACAGAGTGATTTTCACTCTCATTTATATGACTAAAATATTTTATATATTAAATATTTTGAGTTTGTTATATATACTAAATTCAGATTTAAAGTTTTCCAATGTTTTGCATGTGTGGACAAATGCCACCCAGTGCCAAGTATAGTTTATGCTAAAATTAACAAAAAAAAAAATGATAACATCAGATAAGGTATTCTATTATATAGGCTCAAGTTCTTATAGTATTACGCATATGTAGTGTCTTTATGAAACCTTATAACTTATAACTTATATAACTTAGTGTGCGAGTAAAAGTTGTACTTTTTTAAGGACTTAAAATCTTATCCATTGCAAATCTCTAAAATTCATATTCAAATACTTCCACATATAAAATGTCTGATATCCCTCTTATAAAAAGAAAGACTCGATATTTTGTAACACTTTTTTTAAATTTAAGATAAAAATGTGTTTGTTTAAATTTTATTGACTTTAACATGTTATTCTTAGTTCTGTTACACTAAAAGTTCATGCTTGACAATTTATTAAAAACATTTACTGATTACATAAGCAGTTTTTCTGAAAAAAAATTAGGAAAAATCAAAGAAAAAACTCTATACAAAAACAATATTAACATATCGATGTCATTCATATAAGCTCTCACGTTTCCAAAGCAAATACTGACTTTATTCAATATGCACAAGCTGAACAGTGTGTGTGCGTGTGTGTGTACCACAGTAACAAATCCACAAACCCAGAAATGCTTAGGAGTACATGTTATTCTAGCCATGTGTATGCACTAGTGGTGAGCAATATCGTGATTTTTTAATAATGTTGGCCCTTGTGAATGTGATATCTAAATCGCTGTTTTATTTTAAACTGTGACTGTGATCAGCTGTGAAATTAAACACAGACTGTGATCACAGTTTAACACATTTCAGCTCTACTGCGTTAAAACGGAGCTAGCCACTGAGAGAAACATGAGAAAAATATTATGGCATATGTGAAAGCTGGCCATTGAGAGAAACACGACAGAAATGTATTAGCGTATGTGTATTCATTTGTATAAAAAGACGATTAATGTTCGGCACTCTGGCACTACTGTGTGCAGCCTAGACACACGCGAATACATTTCTCTCGTGCTTCTCTCGATGGCCAGCTCTGCTATAAAAGTATTTATTAGTGTCGGTATTTCGATAAATACTAATAAGAAGAGCGAAAAGAAAAAAACATTTAACAATCAACACCATAGAAATATTGATAATTGTTCAAAAGCTTATCCCTAATTTCTGATTTGTCATTTTCGAAAATCCCCGAATTGAGTTTTCTTGATTCAAACTTTTTGTTTTGTAAATAAAATTTTTTTCATTTTATTTAAAAAATAAAGACAAAAATAATATATTTATTAAATAAAATTTATTTATATTAATCGCTATATTTATATTCTTATTAATTAAATTTTTACTTATAAAACTTGTAAAGGAAAAATTACACATAGTTTAATATACACAAGTATAAAAAACTTTTAATCAAAGTGTACCATTTTAAAAACTTCAGAATCAAAATCTCTTGATTGATCAGCATCTGAAACTTTCTTGTACTTAGTACTTGTATTATAAAGTTTTGCATTTTAGCAGAAAGATTAAATTTGTCACAACAAATTGCATTATTTTTAAAGTGGGTGTTTATTCTAAGAAGTTCTTCCAACAAGTCATATTGCATTTTGTTACGTATTTTTATTTTGGTAGTGTTCATTATTGGTTAATCTGCCTCGATACTTCTTCTTTATTAGAAAACATTCACTATGAATACTAACAATTATTTTTAGACTTGCTAGACAAGCATTTCTTAGCTCCAAAATCATTCTTGTTACTTGCAGTTATAAAAAAATCCCCAAAAAATAAAAAAGATTTTGGTTATCGTCCCTAATCACGAAAAAATATCCCCAATTTAAAGACAAATCCCCTAAATTGATAACACTGGTCGTAGAAGAGGCATAGAGATAATAAAATTGCAAAGGCGATAATGTGAGAACTATACATAGTTGCCAAAAAAAAAAGACAATTTGACATGATTTGAAGGTATACAAAAATTTAATATGGTAGCTTTATTTACTGTAAAGTAAGCATACAATATTATGCGCAGTTTGTATGAAAAACTAATTTCCAAAACCTGTTACTTGATAAACTCAGTCACGGTTGTGATTAGTGATTTTTCAATCGATGTGAACATGTAACAGGTTTCCAAATATCGCTCATCTCTAGTATACACACCCCCACGCACATACATATGCAAACGTACTTTAAACTCAATGTTACCACTCTAGTTATAAAATATACGAAAACCATATCCATTTTTTTTTAGATAATTTATTTTACTTTTTTATTTATTAAATGCTGCAAATTCAATAACGAGCATAGTAAAGTAGGCCACAGTGTTTGGTGGGAATCGAATTCATGACCCCACGCCCTGACCCTAGACACTAGGCTACAATTCAATTGATTTTGTTTATTAAAGAAATCTTTCTAAAAGCTGTTAATGTTGTTTCTTTTCACCTAGCCACAAAAAATTCTTACACATAACTATCTGACTATAAATGGATTCGGCAACGCTGTTTAAGCCAAATACATAGACAATGCAATTATCTTTGTCTACATTTGAAAACCAAAACGTGTCAAGTTAGACAAAATTATACAACAAAATATCACTCCATCATCATTCAGTTTCAGCAGTGAAATCGCTATGTGGGCATAGAAGAACAACAGAAGCAGCAGTTGCAGCCAGCAAAAAACAAATAAAAGGCACCATTATAGTAGCATCAGCTATGATGATACACATACATATATATGTAAATCTACATACACGTCATATGTGCATGCACACAACCATACATACGTTTTCCTTATGAAAATCTGACTACTAACCGACTGCTGTTGCAAGAGTATCGTATAACATTCGTATCAGACACAATACGCACTGAACTTAAAACAAACCACATGCTTAATAGTCGTTTAAGGAAATTTAAACTTAAATTAACCTAATGTGAGAAATATACACATGCACACACGCACACAGAAACAAGTAACACATCAGAGATGATAAACGACATTATTGTGATATTTATGATATTGCTAATATGTATAGTACAAAATGCAATAACTATTTAAATGAAAACTTACAATATCGAAAGAGATCGTAGAGTGGACTTCACTTTAAAGAAAGCATTCTTTCTCCTGAACTTTTGCCTTTATCTTTTATTAACAAATTTAAAAAAATTAAAAAATGCAACCATATGTCATGCTGTAGTGACTAATGAGACGAGCAGAGAAGCGTGTATGATAAACTTTGTAGCACGGTTGGCAACTCGATGTTTCACACTAATGCCTCTTATTTCTACAAACAGGTAATTTACATAATGTTTTTACCTACGGGTCTGCCTTATAAAATTTAACTTACACGCTAGATATCTGTACACTTGTGAGATATCTATGGCAAGAAATAGCGGGCATAAGTGCGAGTAGTGAATTAATTTCAGTGCTCACCTTAGTCAATCTTTGCTATAAAGCCTTTTTGATTATTTAAGCGGTTGCCAGACACATCAAAATTTTACTTTAATTTATGTGGTTGTGTGCGTTTGTTTACCAAAAATACTCTCATATATACTATTGGAGTGAATATTTTTTATAAATAAACTCACACAAACACATATATTGAAGCTGAATATTGATGTGTCTGACACCCGCTTTTGAAGTGATTATTAAAAATAACCATACATTTAAATTTGATGTACTTAGTCTCGGTTCAAACCTATCAAGGTTTGTGGATGAACTTTTAGGAGTTTGATATTCTTCTCCATCTGAACTTTTACTAACTCTCGTATTCTAAAAAAATAATTTGGGTTTGAAATTAAAATAAAATGTTAAAATAAAATTTCTCTAAAAATTTTGATTAAACCTCACTTGAAGTAGAAATTAATTTTTTTTTAGAATAAGGTCGTCAATGTATTAAATTTTATTTTACAATTATTTCAATCTTTTTACCAATTCGAAGGTGTGTTATAACATACTTAGTTTTTATTAAATCAATTTTCAAATTTCATTTGTTCAGGTTGTCCGCCGGGAAGGTATACTACTCGCAGTAATTCCATTGTGGTCTTGTTCAAGCCGTTTTAACGATTAAAACAAAGTTGAATTATCGAATATTTTTCCACAATAAATTTGCCACGTGCCTACTTTACGACTGTCAAATATGAACTTTCCATACTAATGTTTACCAAAATGGTAGCAAAACACAAAATCTTCCCGGCGGACAACCAGATTAAAAAATACTAGCCCAATTCAAAATCTTGGGCAGATGGTCTTTTATCGTAGCATTTGCAAAGTTGTACACTAACAGTCTTATGTATAATGAAAAAACTACATAAAGTTAGCATAAGTGATGAAATTGATCAAGGTGTTAACTACTTCCTCCATACAAATTCACATTGAAAATTGGTGCTTAATGTAGTTGTAACTCACTATTGAATTCTTATTTGATTTTTTATGCAAATTTTTATGACAAACCTTGTTAGAATGGTATTCAATTTTGCAACTTATGCTTATGCAAACTTCATGCCAGTTTTTCATTATGCATAAGGCTGTTACAAAATACACAGAAATATTCTTGCTATTTTTGTGAAAATATAGAAGACTCAAAGAAATATTTTAAATTTACTATACACATGAAAGACTTGAATGCAAACTGACAGCTTAAAATAAATAATACATATAAAAAATAAACAAATAGAAAATAAAATAATTGATAGCTCAAAGCCAAGGTCGCTAGTGCTATTTAAATATTATCATGTAAATAAATAAATAATAAATAATAAAAAAAATTATTAATTTATCTTCAGGAAAATGCGGACATATGTATAAAGAGGTAAGAAACATCGTAATTTGTATGTTTTTTATACAATAAATTGTAGTTTCTGTATTTTTAAATGCTTAGTGCAGGGTACTTAAATAAAAAAATTGTGTTCACAATTGATGGAAAATTCTAAAAGTTGCATAAATTTGCACACGATTGTGAACTGGGCTATTGTAAAAATTTTAATAATCTTTATTTTATTTATACAACCACACCAACAGAAAATATGATACATAATTTTTCCATCTCTGTGCAACATGCACCACAAGATAATGCAAAACAAAATATTATATGGGATACAACAAAAGTATGACAAAATGAAAGCAGAACAGCAGCATGGAGATGAAATAATAAAACTGTTACCCAGATTATTTATTATTGTTGTTGTAGTAGCTGTTGTATTTTATAACTGAAACGTTTTGTGCAACAGTGCGTGCATCCACCATAAAATAAAGTCACTTGCAAGATACCAGCTTTATTTGGCGAAAAAGAAATATGGGCGATGTGGAGCTAAAGTTAATGGAAGGAGAGTGATTTGCATGAAGGTGAGTATTTAAAATAGCTGATGTACTCGTAATTTCAATGTCTGAACTCGTAATTGTGGCGCTTCAATGGATGATGGCCTGTAAACGTTTATCTGCAAACATATGAACAACATGTTTTGGAACATACTTATATACAGTAATGTCTCCTATAGTTGTAAAATTACCCGTAAGTTAGTGGGGTGAAAAATACTTTTTGCCAATCTGCGTAAAAATGATTCGCTTGAGATATCTGATCGAAGTTTTTTATTTTATTATTTTCATGTGATTTCATTTGATGAGATCTTCTGATAACATATCATCTTTTAAAGCCGGGGCACAATGAATCCTTCATACGTTAAACTTCGCCTTTTTCGACTGACACCGAAGATGAAACACATGGTTTCTTATGAGGTCGGTTACATTCAGTACGTGTCCGTCAACGCAAATTACAAAAATTGTTTATCTTTTAACTTTCTGCGTACGGGTAGTAGTAGTTTGACAGATACTCGTTGGTTTTTAGTATGTTTTTTGGTATGGGTTTGTGTTTTGTGGCAGCAAAAATAAAATTAAACAAAAGAAATAAGCAAAATAAATAAAATAGTTGAACTTAATAAATAAAATGGAGAATCAACCTACAAATGCTTCCGTCAATAAAGTATTCATTGTGCCAACCTTCTCCGTCACTGCGTTAATGTCAGTTGAAAAAGGCGAAGTTTAACGTATGGCGGATTCACTGTGCCCCGGCCTTTAGAATTGATTAGTAGCTTATTGCTTATGAATTTATTTCAATGAGCTGACGAAAATCATTACATTGTGCCGATAGTGTGCTCCAGGCTTAAGAAGCATCTGCAATAAAAATTTTTTTAAAATCTTAGTTCCTATAGAATAACGTATTGCTATCTGTATAAATGGATGCGGCTTAAAAATATATTTCAGATTCGGTTCTCTTGGGAGAAAGTGCTAAAATATGCAAAAAAAACTAAATAAATGGACCTTTTTTAGACACGGTTCAGCTTACGAAGGGTCATTGCTAGACCCCTAAAATATTTTGGTAATCCTTATTAAAAAACCAAACTTTGTATAGAGGTGGATAGCAAAAATTTTTTTTCAGTGAGTTGCTCTTAAGTACATATGCAGATATCGCTCATTTACTCAAAGAAGCTCATAACCAGGGAAACCAAAAATATGCTCCAAAAAAAGTGTTTTATGCGCATTCAATATGCATTAAAAACTTCGAAATATGCACTAAAAACCCAAATTATGCTTTTAAAAAATAACATAAATTGAATTATTTGGAAATGAAAATCTAATTTTAATTCAGCAATTCAATAAAATTTTCATATAAAACAAGACAAAAATAAAATAAACAGGATATGAAAACATTAAAAAATTAATTAAGAAGAAAAATTTAACTTTTACTTCAAAAGTGATCACGATATCAGATTTAAAACGTTGGAACTGTATTTTGAAGAATAAGACAAGCTTTTTATTTATGTATAATTGTATATTGCAATAACCAAAAACTATTCACTAAGCTTTTTAAATAGAAATCGCCGCCGGTCACATCTAAATAAACTTTTATACATTAAAAATGTTCTTTTTCAACCTCAACTGATGTAATCGGGGTAGCGTTCGTCACAATTACCAAACCAAGTTTTTATTGAAATTAGCGTCCGGTGAGGATGTTAAAACACATGTTACACCTGTTTAAGTTGAAATTTTGATTATACAAATCAATAGTATTTGTTCCAGCATTAAAATTTAGCAGAAAAAAAATTGGATATGGACGATTTAAAATTTTTTAATTTTCTTCTTTCTTCGTTTTTCTTTCACAAAACTGTTTACAAGTGAGTGAAAATTACAAAAAATTTAAATCGTTCATTTCAAATGTTTTTCTTCTAAATTTGGATGTTAGAACACATACTAATAACATGGTGCGACAGTCCAAAAAACCTGGGACCGGATATTATTTTTCTTGTAGGGCAAGTAAAACAAGATTCCAATAGTGAAATATGCCGGACACCTCCAAAATCCGGATTTACGGTTAAAAAATCGGTTTTTTTACCTTTGGGCACTTATAAGCCTGTAACTTTGTTAATAATGATCCGATTTGCAATTTGGAAAGAGAAACTGAGATCTTTTCAATATATATAATTTATTCAAAAAAAATTTGGGTGTTGTTGTCCAGCAAACACAAATTTTGTAGATTTTTCAAAAAAATTTCAATTTTGTTCACGTTTTTATACATTATTTTATTAAGAAACTACAATACTATTAAATTTATTCAAAAAATACGTTTATTTAAAATTACAATGCATATTTGGGGTTAAAAATAGATTAATAATAGTTATTTAACTCAGTCAATTGAAAATCGGATCATTATCTACAAAGTTACAGGTTTACAAGTGCGCAAGGACCAAGAAAAAAAACTGTGTATTTTGTATATTCTAAAATTCAACTTAAACACGTTTAGCATGTGTTTTAACATCAGAACTCACAAGAAAACGTGTGAAATCGACTCGGAAGCCTTTTTCAAAGTCTAACTTTATAATGATAGCAAAATATTGATTCACCATACTGTTTCTTTCACTACAATATGAAATTTTGAAGGAAAAAGGAAGAAATTTTTACCCAAAAAAATTTATTAAATATTAAAACAAAACAAATTTTTTTAACTATTATAATGAAATTTTTTTTAACAGTAACAAAATATACCCTAAGAATGCCAAATATGCTCTAAAAATTCGCAAAATGTTAGACTGAAGTACGCAAAAACATGCTTTAAAGGGTAAAATATGCAAAAATATGCACTAACAAAACGATGCCAGAACTCATAAAAAGTTCTGAAACGGATAAATATCCTGATTCCGCATTGATATATCAGACAAGATAAAACATGCAATTGCATATTTGTGGTTTCCCTGCTCATAACTTAATGTTTTTCATATATACCAAGCAAAGTTTAGCGTGTAACGGCTGCTTTTGCAAAATAGATTTTGTACTATTTGCCTTATACTACTGTTGCCAGTGTTAAGTCAAAACTTATAAGCCTGTACCCGTACTTGTATCTCAAGGAAGCAGTATTTTGGTTGAGCAACTATCAAACTATTTGTAAACTGATTGACATGCAATGTGACATTTGCAAATGTAAAATTCTTACAAATTGCATAAATGCATGTATAAATATTGAGATAGTATTGTTTTTATATTTTAACAATGGCTGTGTGCAACGCAGAGACCATACAAACTCATGAATACTTAAAAAATAAAGGCATTGAAAAAAGGAACGATTGTGACTGAACGAACGATTGTAGTAATTTATGTATGTATTAGTGGCCTGCGTAAGCAGTCTTGAAATGTAAATACGTCATGTTTTTTAAATGTATTCTCGTGACATGTATTATATTAAGCCAATAATAAATGCTGTCGTACTACAAACGAATCACGATGGATGTATTGGTGTACGTGTACATGACTGTTAACAAGCGATGTCGTCAAGACGTCTTGTTTATAACAAAAAATGAAAAGAAGTACTGTTGATAAATGTATGCTTGTCATTTTGCATATTGTACGTTCGGGAGTGTGTGTAAGATTTAGATTATAAGCTATTATGTTTGTGTTTAAAAGAGGTTTTTTAAAGCAAGCTCACACAACGCATGCAAATGCATGTGTGCGTTTGTATGTGCGCAGAAAAATATGAGAGCATAAACAAACTATGTAGGTATGTATGTATGTATGTACATGCGTGACGTTTGTATACGCGCCAATGAGAGAAAAAAGCACATGCACCACAAATTATTCAGTCACGAACTATTTTCTTCTTTACTCTTATACCTGCAATAAGTTAAACAAATGTATTGCCGAACACGTTGTTTAGCGTTTGTTTCAGAAGATTTCACTGTAGTAAAGCATTTGAAATTGCCCTCATGTCTTAAAAGTTCTTATAAGACGTCTTGTGCAGGTCTTTAATATGTATGTATATGTGTATGTTATTTTTAAGAAACATAGCAAGCACAAGCGAGTACTCAGATTATTTTTCAACTTTTCCCAACTGCAGAATAAGAAAGTAAAACAAAAATGCAGAAGCAAATGTAAAGGATCTTCCAATAGGTAGAGTTGGGTCCAGCTCTTTCAGTTGCTCATTTTAGACACAAACCTATGAAGAAAACCCATATAATTTAAATGGATTTCATCATCGGTTTGTGTCTCAAATGCACGACTGAACACAAGTTAGACACTAAAAAGAAGTGAATGCAAAAATGTATATCTCCGAATTTTTATTGTTCTTAAAAGAAAACTGAAGGCCTCAATTTAATGTTTAACTTTAACAATACTTAAAAAAGCCTTATCTTACACGAATAAGACATGTGTTATGATATTATTACGTAACAGATGTTTTAAGCACACAATATTAAATTATCCACTACTGGCATACTGCGATACTTAAGCATATTTTCCTTTTTGCCTCAGATGTAAGGCTATATATTCTAATAATAATCACCAGTTTATTCAAAAATTTTTAAAAACATTTTATCTTTCAAGTTCATTGTCATTGCTAATGACGCAGACTGACTTATTTAAAAGTTTTATAACTCACACGAGAAGTCGAAAAATAATTGTATGTAAATTACACATGCAGTCACAACAATTCTGTACGATAGCATAAAAAATTGTTTTTATCACTTGATAACATTATTCACGGGGAATATTTACTTACCTACATGGGTGTAGAGCTCATAAAATAATTATGGGAGCAGTAGCTCGTGTAAAAAACACGCCGTTTTGTAATTTAAAGTAAACTGATAATCTAAAACTTAATATTAATAATATTTTGACTAATTATTATTGCGGTAATTAGTCGAAAATAGTACCAAAATATCACTGCATCACTTCTTACTGAATGTGGAAAGAGTGAAAGATTGGAAAAGTTTGAAAATTAATATAAAAAATATAAATATAAAATATCGTGGAATTCTCGTAACAACAACGTTGCTACTTCCAATGTGAAGGCATAGGTCGTGTACAGTCAGTCACAAAAATATTTTTAAAAATGTTATTAACACATCCCGGGCATATGGTTTCAGTCACCCGTCCATTTTTGTGCCACCATATTCTGCAAAATTTGCTTTGTAGAATATGTACTATAAATAAATAAATAAATATAAATATATATTGAACCTTATTTTCGATTTAATGGTAAGGGACAAAAATTAAATTTTAAAAATTATAATCATTTATTCGACCTTTTTTTAATTATATATAAATTTTTTTCAAGCTATAGGTCTTTTTGTAATAAATTTAAAAGTTTAAAATTGTAAAATTGTAAATTTATTACAAAAAGACATATAGCTTAAATAAAATTTATATATAATTAAATTTTACAGGTGAAGTTTTTTTTTTAAATATTCAAATTTCATTTTGTACGTAAATTGTCGCTTACGATAAAATTGTACAGCCTGTATCTTAAAAATTATTAACAATTTTGGCATTTTGACAATTCTAAACTGTGGACTGGCCCATAAAATTTTAATTTCAATCAAAAAATCAATTTTCGAAAACATGTCGCTTACGAAAAAATCAAAAAAAAAAGCGCTCGATGTGTATGTACCTATCGCTAATTTTTGAATTATCCTTGGAACATCTAAATGAGATGCAGGAATCTTATTATCTTGCTTTTATTGAGTTTCAAAAGTCGTATAGGGAGCTAAGGATAAAAAAGTGCTCCTGGCCAAATCTGTGGATAACATAATCAACGCTAGTTGCAAACTTTTACCATTTTTACACAGAGGTCTACCAACTGACAAGGAAAGGTACATTCTCAACTATTGATTACACAGGTCAACATGATTTTTAAGGTCGGTACTTTGATAGTAAATTTTCGTGCATATGATACTGAGCTCCAATGACTATAAATAATTTTTTTTTTTGTAATGGCTCTGTATCTCGAGATTTTTCGTTATTATAATTTGCATTTACTTGAGAAGCAGTTCTTTGATCAAATAAAAAAATACACAGAAGTCTAGAAAACAAATTAACCTTTAAGTTACGACCCTAATAATTTTTTAACAGTCTTATAGTTTCGGAGATATTCAGAAACTTAAAAAAAAATAAATTTTTTTCCAAAAAATTAGGAAAATCGGTTTTTAAAAGACTCATTAAAATTTTAAACTGAAGAAAATTTTATATTTTATTGTTAATTGTGATACATTTATATGTTATAAATAAAATGAGCCACATTTATTAAAAATCATTCTAGTAATTCTGAATTTATTCACAATTAAGCGGTAGCATATATACTCGTATTGCAGCTTTTTTTAGTTTTTTTAAACTTCCGTACACCAAAGGTGACAAAAGGAACCCTATTGTTTTCGCTACGCTGTCCGTCTGTCAGTCTGTCCGTCACACGGTATTTTCTCAGTAACCGTAAGAGCTACGGACCTGAAATTTGGACAAAGTATGTAGAACCTTGGCCACTACAACAACAAACACATGAGAATTTAAAATTAAAGGGTGCTTCAAAACGACCGACGAAAAATATTAAAATCCCATGTATTATACATACAATTCTATGTACATATGTATATTGACACTTGAAATTTGTAAAATTAGTGTATTTTAACATTTAATTAACACTAAAATTAAAAAAATTTAAATTAAAGGGTGGACCATCAGTTAATGCAATTTTGACAAAAAAATCGACAAAACCTGAAAAAAATCGCTAAAAATTTAAAAGAAATTGCCAAATCGAAAAAAATCGACAAAATTATAAAAAAATTTCTAGCACTAGAATAAATCGCCAAATTCGAAAATTTAAAAAAACACCAAAAACCGAAAAAAATCGCCAAAGTCGAAAAATGCGCCAAAACCAAAATAATTGTTTAGGTGACCAAAAATCGCCAAAATTAAAAAAAATCCCCAAAATTAAAAAAAATCGCCAAAATTAAAAAAAAATCGCCAAATTTAAAAAAAATCGCCAAAATTGTAAATAAACGGCAAAAACCGAAAAAAATCCTCAAAACGAGAAACAAAGTGCCAAAGCTAAAAAATCGCCAAAAGCAAAAAAAAAAAATCACCTATATGAAAAAAACGCCAAAATTACAAAAATCGCCAAAATAAAAAAATCGCCAAATTTAAATAAACTTCAAAAACCAAAAAAAAGTCGCCAAAACATGAGAAAAGTGCCAAAACTCAGAAAGCGCCAATAAATTCAAAAAACCTCCAAACTAAAAAAAAAAACGCTTAAAACCGAAAAAAACTCAAGAACGAAAAAAATGCCAAAACTTTAGTTTATATTGGCTAAAGTTCGTATTGAACTACATATCTCGTGTCCGTACAGAACCCTTCGTGCGCGGGTCAAAGTCGCACTTCACTGAATTTATTTTAATTTAATATAAACAAAATCAAATTAATAATTAGTGTTTTTATGGGAATTTTTTCAAATCAAATTAACTTGAAAAGTTTTAGTTAAAAAAAATACAAAATACGTTGACTTGACTCCAGGATTCGAACCTGCGATCCTCCGAATGCAAGACTAGTACACTGCCTACCAGGCAGCAGCAGTTTGTCGGCTGCTTACAAATATAAAAAAACAACAACAGTACAAAAAACCTACGCAACTAATTACAAAAGTATATTGCAGCTATTAACAAAGCAAATAAACACAAACACACTCAAACAACATATTATTTCTTGTAAATTTAATGAGACTTGAATGACTTTGAATCAACCCTTTTGCGTGTTGATTTTACTTTGGCATTTTTTTCTTTGTGTAGTGTTTTTGTCCAACCTCTCTAAAAGTTTCATATGATGATTGCTGCTGTGGGTTAAAATACCTTAGCGAATAGTTAAATAATTTAAGGTTTTATATATTTATATTTCTTCCCTGTTTTCAAAACACATAAACAATTGAACTAATTATGTATAGATACGAGTATCAATATGCACGCTTCTACTCTTTTAGTTTTATTATTTGCTCTCCCCTTTTTTATTTATTTTTTAATATTTTATGTTTCTTGTACTCTCACGTTCAGACATATGTACAAAAGTAAATTTAAGCACATATTTTATTTTAAATTGGCAGTTGTATGTGCATTGTGCGTTTCAAGTTTCTCCTCTTCAACAAAACAAGGAAAATCAAGGAAATTCTAAAATATTTGTCAGCATAAAAATATGTTCTGTATTTATGTGTGATATGTAAATGTCATATGTAATTGATATTACATAAATAAAAAAGTATGATTACAGTTTTTATCGAACATCAACATGTATCTTAACAATTTTGCACAAATATAGTGTTCAGGTATGCGACTCGTTTTGGGAAATTGGTATAAATTTTAAACTAGTCAGTCGCATTTTATAGAATAAAAGTAGAAAACGTCTTGAAAGGGGATTCAAGAAATATAGAAATAGTCTTGAAATATCCTAAAAGCCACTTATAAAAGTTAAACAAAATGGAGAAAGTAAACCCATCATATTTTGTTTTTATTTAAAGCAATTCGTTCTTAAAATCGTTTTCGATCCGATAACAGACTTTATTTTTTTATATAATTTTTATAAAGAGAAGTAATACTACTGCTACTAATAGGTGTTACTTCCCCTAGGAAAATGATAGTGATAGAAAAGGCAGGTGGTGAAGGAAGATACAGACAAACGTTTCATTCTTTTACAGCTCTGCTTTTTACACATTTTTTTAGCAAAAACAAAATATTAAAATACTTTTCCGGCCGTAGGAATTTGATATTACAGTTCTGTCAGAAAATTGAGAGTTAATCTTTAAAAATCAAGATCTACCGCAGTTTAACTACAATAGTCCTGTTCATTGTTATTTTATTGTATTTTTTTCACAATATATAGTCTATAGTATAGACAAACTTTTGAAGTCTTACACACATACATATGTATGTACATATGTAGATATTTATATAATACTTAAATTAGTTCTTTTTCATTTTATTTTGTTGGTTTTTAGTTTTAAATTATCTTAGTGTTTTTTTTTACAAGAACAAAAAAAAATTATAAAAAATTGGCTGGCTTGACTACACGAACGTTAGTTAGTTAACTAAATAAAATATTTAATATTCATACATCTCATTTTTAGCTTAGCAATTACAAAGTTAACGACACAAAGTAACATACATAAAAATATTTTAAACATGTGCACTAGTATAAAATAAAGTATTGGCAAAAGTGATGAAACAGGGCCAGACCTTATACTACTGATATATAAGAGAAATTTTTCGAGGAATTTGATGCTCCTATTTTATTTATCATCGGAAAAAATGCAATCTTGATGATCGCATAGCTCGCACATTTATATCAATCAATCGATTATTCGAGTTAAAATTAATCTCTTACAAGTATAACTGAAATTTATAGAGTTTGCATGCTACGAGTATAATCATATGAGTGAGTATAAAAATACTCTGGCTATCAAACGGCTACACATTGTTATAAGGTCTATTTGATTTACGCACACACTCATAAGGCATGTTTTCTAACAGCCACAAGATATTTTCCACTCCATTATTTATAAGCAAATGCATCTTTACGGTGACGAATAATGAATAAATATCCCAATTATCATGCGTCAATTTTTTGGAACGACTAAATATTCACAGTCTGAATATAAAAATACTCCAACTTTAAGGATGACAGAGAGTCGATGCTTTTTCATTTGTAGTTTAAGCATATTTTATTTTTTAACATAAACCAAATAGAGATGATCTTGTATGTTGGAATCAACTATAGTCATACACTGAAAGAATGTTGTTCATAAGTTCCATGAATTTGAAAAAATTCATTAAAATTTAACCAACATCAATTGTTTATCTAATTTTTCGACATTTTGTATATATTTAATGAAACTATTTTTTTAAAGCTTTAGGTCAATTTAATATATATTGTTTTTAATTTATCGATATTTTGTTAATCATTGGCTAACTTCTTCAGGATATTTCTTTCTTTTATATAACAACCAACATCACGCTTCATTAAAATAATTTTAATGAAAACTACGTCAAATATATTAAACAGTGTCATCAATGCAATGAAAGAACTTTATCGAAACAACGAAATAATGTCATTAAAACGTAGAAATAATTTCATTAAAACAACGAAATAATTTCATTAAAACAACGAAATAATTTCCACCGAGATAATTTCCAACGAAATAATTTCTTTAAAATAACGAAATAATGTCATTTAAACAATTAAATAACTTCACAAAAACAATGAAATAAATTTATTATAACAACGAAATAACTTAATTGAAACTGTATGTGTAAATGAGCATACAAAAAGCACAAAAACAATCATACAGAACTACTTTTCATGAAAACTTTTGGTTGACAACTGTTGAAATACATTTAACATATCAGACTTTCATGATTTCAATGAAATTTTCATTGGAACAATGAAAGCATTTCATAGCTATAATTAAATTATAAATTGCTGTATAACTTATTAATTTTTTTTAGTTTTAAAGAATTTAATCTTTAACTTAATTGCTTTAAAGTATGTACTTGTGTATATATGTTTATTTTAAGCAACAACTGTAAATGTTTCTTAAATATAAAGGAGTTTTTTAATAATTATAAAATATTGTTGCAATAAATCCAATGAAATATTGTTACGAAACTAGAATAGCAACGAAGCAATTCCAATGAAATTATTTTACAATAATCGTGAAGGTTTCATTAGATTTGTAAAATTATCAAAAGATTTGTTTCAAAAAAATTGTTTCCTTGGATTTATGAGGCAAACTTCTTTCGGTGTAGTTGCTTGAGAGAATGATTATATGTATTTATAAAAATTAAGACTATTTACTTAAGTATATATATTTTTGGAGTACTCATTGCCATTATCTAATACCAACTTGCAACTTAACAACTCACTACTACTCAATTACAATATAAAGAGACCCATAGATTTGCCTTCATGTGGAACTTTGCACGACTTTAATACATAAAATTCCAGATATGAGCTAATATACAAATTTAGCAAAGTATTTTACATTCTTTTACTCCCCTTTTTTTAATAATCATAATCATATTTATATATATCATAGATAAGAGCAAGCTAATAAAGAAAGTTTATATTGAAGATGATTACATTATATTTTTATCAAAGCATAGTTATAGTTCGTGAGTGTACAAAAAATTTATTTTTGTCGTAGTTGAAGCGAATATGTATGTATATTAAAAACAAAACCAAAATAATAGTAATGAGATATTCGGTTTTATTGTACTTTAAAAAAAAATAACACTTGAAGCGTTAAAAAAATCTACATGATATTATAAAACCTAAGATCGCCCAGTGCTTTAAATTAGACCAATTGACACGTATGTACTTATGTCTTTTTTTATTACACAGAAAAAACTATTCCTGCAATAAACAACTTTAATTGATAACAAAAATTAAAAATTTTAAAAACCCCCGATATATCCAGAAAAGATATGATATATTCTAAGCAGCTGGACCAATTTTTTCAAAGCATAGCTATAACACTCTCGATCAAGTCATCTTTCAAACAGAAAAAACTAAATCAAAATCGGGTTAGCCGTTTGATGTGTACGAGTACTTGTACAGACACACAGATCCACAGACACACACTACAAACTTATAACAGCCCATTTTTTGGTTGGGAGCTCTAAAAATAATACTCCAAAAATTTTATTAAAGATGTAATTGAGTCAATTTTTTGTTTAATTTTTAATTAAATTGGTTTATTTTACGGAATATTTTTTTCTGAATACAAAAATATTCATAGCAAAAAAAACAAAAAAAAGAAACTTTATTTATGATTTCAACGGGCTAATGTTCGTATCGCTTTTTAGACAAATTACATAATGATAACTATTAATGAACAAATAACACCAAAGTTGGTTGTAAATATTCTGACTAGCAAATAGTTGAACGGAGCAACTAGCTGTTTTCAAAGGCCACTAAGCCATAGCTGTTAAATTTCGATTATGATTAGTAATCAATTAGATTACATTTTAAAAAGAATTGTACTGACTAAATTCCCTTTAAAAGAATTTCTGGTAAACAAATGATTACGATTACTTATAATGGAAAAATAATCTGAATTATATTATATTACAAAAAATAATCAAAAAAATCAAAAGAAATCAAAGATTACTTTTGATTATTAAAAAATAATCAAAAAATTAAAAGTAATCTTTAAAAGTAATCGGATTATTTTCTAAATAGTTTTGATTCCTTTTGATTATTTTTTGCAATTTCAAGTAACTCAGATTACTTTTCCATTATTAGTAATCGTAATTTACTCATTACTTCACCTTTAAAAAAAAAAGTAAATAAAATAGTAATCAGTACGATTAATAATCATTAGTTAACAGTTATGCACTAAATCTTCATCATCAGCATTCTTTTGTGTTTGGTCGTATTTCAATTTGCTGAAAGCTTTTTTGTAATGAAAACATGGTGGTTTAGCTTATCTATATACGCATTTCATTGGCGCTTAAAGCAAATCATCAATAGACTTCAACCACCAGCAAATAAATTTCAATTATTGTATGTACGCTTCTGATTATATGTCAAATAATAAATTTATTTAAAGTTCAATTAATTTTTAATTTTTCATTTAGCCTTGTACATACTTTTATTGTTATTCGATGGATGTCTAATTGTATAAGGATGTAGAAAAATAAAATGATTACATTTGAATATAAATTATTTGCTGGATTTTGTATCAGTTTCAAAGCCTACTAAGTTTATTTTGTCTTAGTGATTTTTAAAAATATTATTATTTTATGAACTCCCATATAGTTTTTGAAGGTCTGTGCATAAAGTTAGAGGTTTGTGACTGTTCAAAATTTGTGGTTGAAGTCTACTGATGATTTGCGTATATAGACATGCAAAATTGTATATAGACATGCTAAACCACCAGCAAATAAATTTCAATTAACAATGTTTATTTAACAAGCTTAATAGTTACTAATTTATATTTATATTATTTTTTAAAATTAACTCCTGCCTAGTTTGACGGCTCTTGCTGTTATCACTTTCAAGACATAAGAATACTATTAAATACTTGGATGGAGTTGCTCCTTCCCGTGGCCCTATTCTACCAATATTTTAAATTACTTTGCATCTCACTCGCAAAAGATTTCATGCCAAATTTGAATGCTCTGACTAGTATTTTTTTCAAAATACAAGATATTTCATTCGTATGGGCGTGGCACAGCCCACTTAGGTGCATGAAAAGTAGATGCAGACCTATTTCTAGATATATCAACAAAACGTACAAAATTTGATAAAATTCAGTCAAGCCGTTTCAGGGGAGTTTAATTGCAGGCACCGTGACACTAGAATTTTATATACATTTATATAATTTTTTTTTTGAATTTCAGAGAAATATTTTTTGCTCTATTACATTTGAAGGTTAACAACACTGGATGCGAGAAACAGTTTTTCCCCAAAACAATTAAAATAACCCCCTTGAAATAAACATATACAGAACATTATATCACGAAATGTTAATTGCTTTTACTGCTCCCCATAAAAAAACAGAATGTTTTATGTTTTTCTTTTAAGTTATTTACATAACTATTGCTGTTATTTATTTTATTTACTACATATATATTTTAGATATTCATATACATAAGATATCAGCTGTAAGTAGCTATCTTTTTTTCGATAAGATGTGGGCAGAGCAAACCATAGCAGAAAACCTTAGAACTGAAACATATAAAATCTAGGAGCACGAGTTACAAAAGCTTCATCTACCCGTTTGTCGCACAGGCGAACGCAGTATTTTAAGAAACGTAAATCAAAAAAATGTATAATTCCTTCAGCCGACTATTTCTTAGTCTTGCAGCAGTTTTAAGTTGTTTCCCGAGTTCTCAAGGTGCTATATTTAAAACTGTTGATCCTGTTTACTCGGACTATCTGGATGTCAGTAAATATGCTGGTAATCTGTGCAATCGGGAGTGCATTAAAGCTGAAGCTCGTATATGTTACTTCCAGTTCACATTGGAGTTCTACCATGCGATGGGACCGTAAGTATTACCGATTATATAAAATGCTAAATTATTAGTTTTTTCGGTTGAAAGAAGGACCTCGTGTAGTTAATTCTAATACTCAATATAAATTTCAAATTTCAAATTCTCTGATCAATTAAAAAAACTTAAAAGTAAAATAATTGTTCTTCTCTTGTACTCGTATGTTATTACAATCAGAGCGTGCCGCAGCTGTAAGCAAGGCATTGAGAGCGACTGCAGGCGCAGAGGATGCATAGTGGGTGATGGTTTTGAAAAGAACGTTATGAGTATTAATCGCCAGATACCGGGACCAGCTATTCACGTATGCAAAGGTGATCTTGTTATAGTTGATTTTCACAATGAAGCACATGGCACAGCTGATGCCATCCACTGGCACGGGGTACATATGAGGAAAACACCTTATATGGATGGCGTTCCATATGTAACACAGTGCCCCGTACCATATTCGACTTCATTCCGCTATCAATTTCTTGCCAGTGAGGCAGGAACTCAATTTTATCACTCGCATGCAGGTGACACTTACATTTTATTTTATACGTTCCTTATATTTTATAAATTAAATTTAATCAATTTGTAGGCCACCACAAGGCCAATGGAGAGTATGGAGCTTTAATTATTAGAGAACCCCAAAATAGTCGATCTAGAAGTTTGTACGACCGCGATTTATCAGAGCATTATATTCTTATAAGTGACTGGATGCACACGCCGGCCGAACAACAGTTTCCTGGTCTTGTCACTCCCAACGGTATTTTTGCCGACTCTATAATAATCAATGGACGAGGAGTTTACACAGACGTAAATTTTATATTCTCTAACAATTGATACGCTCATATTTATATGCATAAATAAATATTTGTATGTTTTAGCCTGGAACACAACAACGAAATAACGTACGACCGAATATTTTTTATGTAACACAAGGCATTCGTTATCGCTTCCGCTTGATTAATAGTATGAATCATGCTTGTCCCGTCCAAATACAGGTAAGAGTGACAAATAAACTATATACTATATGAGATATGTCGCACTTGATCAACAAGGGGGTATTAACGCAAAATTTTAAAATGTTCAGTAGAGACGAAAAATTGTTTGTGGTGATATTTTAGGAGAATTTGAAAATCCAAATACATCATAGTGAGTAAATTCCACTTGAAAATATATTTTCAAATGTTCCAATTATTGTGGAAAAATATCTATGTTTTAAAAAGATTGTGACTCTTTCAAAAAAAAATAAAAAAATGTGAGCATTTTTATCAAAAAAAAACCGTCACATTTCAAGTTCAAATCACAAAATAAAACAAATTTTATCAACAAAACGGAATCAACTATGATAGAAATATAGAAGGTACTTCCATTCTCCGATTTTTTCTTGACATTTACCATCTGAGAATATTGTGAAGTTTCCGATAAAATCGTGCTACCTTATTAATTTAATATTTCCCTCTCTGTTTCCTATTTGTTAAAAAATTTTATTCAAAAATTATTTCAAAATTGTTTTTATAAAATACAGAATGTATAAATTAAAAAGTAATGACCAAATTCTGTTGAACGATTGTATCGTCTTGTCTGTGGACGAAAAAATGCCGCCGTTGTGATTCTTCAAAACAATTATTATTTATTGTCTATGCTAGAATGCTTAATGCTATGCTTAATGATTTTCTTTCAAACATTATATCCAACACAAATTTTTTTCATATATTTTTCAAACTATTGTATAATAATTTAATTTAATTTTTATGCTTTAAAAACATGGTAATAATATTTTTATTCTTCATTATCAAAAACAAAAACAATTTTTGAAGAAAGTAATTTATTTAGATAATTCAAAAACAAGAACTCAAACAAAAATGTTCTAAATCTTCTTACTGAATTAGGGCATAAGTTTTTTTTTAAGAACAAACACAACCCGCAAAGCGATTAGCTTGTCTGCGGAAAACACCCAGGGTCTATGGTGGGAATCGAACCCACTACCTCTGGACTGAGAAGCTAGCATCGCTACCACTCAGCCACAGGGGCACGCTGTGCAGTATTTTTTAATTCACTTCATTTTCTGGTGTTCATCAGAAGTGGTTAAGAGCCAAAATAACTTCTTCAATATCTTAGAAAAAGATGTTACATTCAACAAGAAACGAATTATGTACAAAGATTAAATAAAATGCAATATCACTCAATATTTATTAAACTTAGTGAAAATTCATTGCCAACTAATCTAAAACATCAATAAATTAGGTTTTTAAACGCCAAATTTAGATGAAAATATAGTTAAAAGATTTGTATGAAGCAGAAAACATAAAAATATGAGATAAATTATAACATAATCACTTTTGAAACTTCACAGATGTGTAGTTATGCATATACTCGTACATATATCACTTTAATTATTCCAAAATTTTTGTAAAAAAATTTCTTGGGAAAGACTTAACTTTTTTACTAATATGGGAACATATATCTTTATTTCATTCAAAAAACAAACTTCTAAAATTCTTATTTTTAAAAACAAAAGGGAAATGGAAGTACATGCCTTCTATATTTATATCATGGTAACAACTCAAAATGCAACAAAATTTAAATTAAAACAATTTGATAGTTTTTAATTGGAATAATGTATTAACTCAAAATAATACTTTTTTGGTGATATAAAGGTATCTAGCATACATGGGCAAACTGCATTACTTTTTTACTGCATTACGTGTTTCAGTAATCAGTAAAAAGTACTGATTATTGAAATAAAAATCAGTATTCAGTAAAAAGTACTGATTGCTGAAAAAGGAAATCAGTATTCAGTAAAAAGTACTGATTGCTGAAAATAAGATCAGAATTCAGTAAATTTTACTGATTTGTGTAAAAAATGCAGTAATCAGTAAATGACTGATAGTAGATACTGTGTGTGTTAAAAATGATATGCACACATTGCTCACTTACATGAATAGTGGCATAAATGAAAAAAACGGAATTCCGAGAAAAATGGCTGTAAATGTTTAACGTGTTTTTATTTTTTTAAATTATCTAAAAAAGAAATGTGTTATTGGTTAAATAAAAACTGATTTGCATAGATGAGAGACTTAAACACCTACTTCTACACCAATACATCCATAACTATATGCTATTTGCTTTTCTCAGCACAAGCATTTCAAAATTTTTATCGCTTAGGTTTTT
Organism: Tachina fera; assembly: GCA_905220375.1. NCBI lineage: Eukaryota > Metazoa > Arthropoda > Insecta > Diptera > Tachinidae > Tachina > Tachina fera. The sequence goes on from LR999963.1 coordinate 189,207,743, forward strand.
TCAGTTATGCCACTATTCATGTAAGTTGGCAATGTGTACATATCATTTTAAAAACACACAGAATCTACTATCAGTCATTTACTGATTACTGCATTTTTTTACACAAATCAGTAAAATTTACTAAATTCTGATCTTCTTTTCAGCAATCAGTACTTTTTACTGAATACTGATTTCTCTTTTCAGTAACCAGTACAGTTTACTGAATAATGATTTTTTTTCAGTAACCAGTAAAATTTACTGAATACTGATTTTTGTTTTCAATAATCAGTAAAATTTACTGAATACTGATTTCTCTTTTCAGTAACCAGTAAAATATACTGAATACTGATTTTTTTTCCAGTAATCAGTAAAAAAAGAAAATACTGAAAAAGTACTGGTACTGAAAAATGCCCATCTATGGTATCTAGTCACTACACTAACACAAAAATTTTCACACAAGGGGTTTTCGAGATGAAATAGTAAAATTTTTACAATCAGATAGATATAGATTTCTTGCAACAAGTGAAATTTTAGAAATTTTAAGTTAATATCCTTTTGATGATTAAGTGCAATACACATACATACATACAAACTAGTGATGCGCGAATATTCTTATTTGTGTTTGAGTTCTGCCCTATTTTAGATATTCCTATTCGTATACACCTCACCAATCCAAACATGTATTATATTTTGCTTCTGTTAGATTCAAGACCACAGTATGACTATTATTGCTTCCGATTCATTTGATGTGGAAAGGCAAACCTTTGATACTTTAATATCAAATGCCGGGGAACGTTATGACTTTGTTTTGGAAGCAAATCGTGGAAGTGGAGATTATTGGTTACGTGCCAGAGGCTTTGGCACATGTGCTGATCGCAACTTAGAAACGTATGCTCTGATTAGATACACTGCAAATGAAAATGTAAACAACGTTGATGATTCTCCGGTGCCACCATATCCCAATTATAATCAACCTTATCCCATTGGATCAGTAAATATGATTGTACATTTTATAAACTCTTCTTTGTCTGACCAGATTTTTATTGTTTATTAAAGTCATTGAATCACCCGAACGCTTCATGCTGGAGTGGGGATGGAAATAAATGTGTTACGGAGTTGTCGGCTACAACAAGAGATCAGGAGCTGCTTAGTGCTAGACCACATTATCAATTCTTCTTGGGTTTTGATAATTATAATATACCAAATGAGGAGATATTCAGGGCCGGTGAATATTTACATTTCGCTAGTAAGTTCAAAAATTTACATGTAGCAAGTTACTTGCCTGGAAAAAAATATGCGAAAAGTACTCAAAGTGATTTTTTGAGTGATTCCTACAAAAGTTTTCTACACAAGTAACTTGTGGAAAATACATATTAATGTGTGGATTAAATGAAAACTTTTATTTTCATTGTTTTTTGCAGATGTGATGCTTAATGATACTGTGGTTGGTGGCATTAATAATCTCAGTTTGGTATATCCAGACTTTCCACTCCTCACACAACCCGATCTGATTGATTCAAATCAATTCTGCAATTTCTTCAGAAGGCCAGATAGTTGTGTCGATAGACGTGTATGTCACTGCACGCACAGGCTGGGTGTTCCTTTCAACAGTATTGTGGAGTTAGTTATTGTTGATGAGATTGGGAGTAAGTGCTTTTTTATATATTTTTCTTATAAAGATCTTATAGTCGTCCACTTCATCATATTCTTATGTTAATTTCTTTGTTTTATTTTTACTTATCCAGGTGTAAACCCTATTAATCATCCATTCCATTTGCATGGATATGATTTTAAGGTTGTTGGTATGGGTCGTGCGCCAGATGCCAATCGTATGAGTGTTAGTAGGGCTCAAAGACTGTCAGATCAAAATTTGCTGCTAAGAAATCCTTTTAACACAAATCCTCCCCTCAAAGACACTGTGTCAATACCCAGCCGGGGTTATGCAATTGTGCGGTTTAGAGCGAATAATCCAGGTACGCTTAAATAACCGCTCCTCATACTTGCTAAGGCCTAGATCACACGATCGGCAAAATGTACCGATTTTCGTCGGCTCACTGCAATAAAGTCATAAGTAATAAGCCAAAATGGCATTATCACTTAATTTATTCTGTTGAATAAGTCTATGTGGTTTTATTACCAATGCAGTGTTTCATATTTCAATTAGTTGAGAAATAAGGCAAATTTACTTTATTACTTATGACATTATTTCAGTGAGCCGACAAAAATAGGTACAGTGCACCGATCGTGTGATCTAGGCTTAAGTCTTTTCCTGATTATTAGAATCACAATGTCATGACGGGCTTTCTTTATTAATTCAACCAACAATTTATAATTAATTTTCTTAGGTTTCTGGTTGATGCACTGCCACTATGAATGGCATTTAGCCATTGGCATGGGTCTTATCTTTCAAGTTGGTGAAACATCGCAAATGGTTCGACCACCTAAAAATTTTCCTAAGTGCGGCAATTATATTCCAAAAAGAAGAACATCCACAATCAAAGATACTTTAACTAATTTCTTAAGGCTCATTGGCTTACCCACAAGTATTTAAGTTTCATATCGTCGTGTTAAACGTACTATTTTTATTAAATTAATAAATATCTTAATTATATATCATACACGTTTAATGTATTTCTATAACCTTCACCAAAAATGGTACAATATTCTTTTGAGATCACATGAAGCATATATTCTGGGTCCTTATGAATATGAGATTAAAAAATAAGATATTTGTATGGATTTTTCGATAGATTGTTATATGCACAGAAAAAAGTGTTCACCAATTAATATTTTCAATTAAGAATTTAATTATATTAATTAAATTTTTAATTGTATTAATTAATTTGACTGGAAAAACTTAATTGATATTATCAAATTGTTTATAGTTGAAAGTTTAGTTAATTTTTTAATTGATACTACAAATATTTTAATTAATATTACAAAATCATTCATATTACTTTTTTGTGTGTGGGTGGCTTAAAATTCTTTTTTTGAGACTTCCGAAAAGTTAGAAAGCTGGGAAAAATTGGCAGCACAGTATTTCATAAATGGCATTATTAAACAAATGTCAATAATACTGATCGATTATTCGTCGTTTTCCAGAAACCGGTATTCAAATAGTGAAAAAACCTGTTTCGATTTTTTTAGTGAGAAAATTTTTATATAAAAGCTTTTAATTGGTAAATTGCTTTATTGAAAAAGAGTTACAACTTATGTAAGTAATATATAATATTATAAAAATTTAACTTTTTAACTAAAATATAAATAAGAAAAATTAAAAATTGTAAAAACCACACGAATATATCTAGAAAAGATGTAGGGCTGGTTTTAGGATGCTCCAATTAAATGCAAATTTAAACCATGTGGACCATCCCTAGGACAATGTAATGTTAAATCCAGCATGTTTTAACCATATATTTGGACTAGTTTTGGACTAGTCCGTGTCCTTTATTGGTCGCGTGATTTGCAGAGACGGGCAGATACAGAGATACACAGACACACACCAGAAACTTATAACACACTTTTGTTAGTCTAGGCTCAAAAATAACTTTAATTAGTTTAATTTTTATTGTTCAAACTTTAGTTTTTTCTACACGTAAATAAAAAATATGGTTGAGGTAACAAACAGCAACATACTATGATTAATTTATATGGTTGTAGTTAAATCATATTATTGTCAATAGAAGAGCAAATTGTTAATAATATTATTATCTGAGTTAATAATAATATTATCAACAAAAACAATGAACTTTGTTACACCTAATCTTATTATTGCAAATATGACAACATTATCATTAAATGTAACTAAAATATAATTGAGACTCACCATACCATGTTCTTATATTATAATAATACTCTTAAATACGACAACATTATTATTTAATATTATAATAATATTTTGTTTTTCAATCATATGTCTATTGGTAGATCTTTTGTTTAAAACAGCTGTGCGTTAAATCCGATATAAAAATAAATTAATAGTGTTGAAATAAAATGTGTGTATAGAAATATACACTTACATATGCCTGTATACTTGAAATACAGACGAGTTTGTATAAAGAGATATACATATGTATGTACCTATGTATAGATATTTTAATTGATGTACCCTTTTGGTTTTACTTTATTTACTTATTTATGTAATACCACGCGTGCACTACCGATAGCTTACGAAGGAAACACTAAAGTGACAGAAGATTTTTCTTAAAAAGATTTTTTTAAAAACTTAATATATTTTGGTTTTGGATAACATTATGTTGTTATTTATAATATATTATTATTAAATAATAATAAAAATTATGTTGCAGTCATAAATTTTTAACAAAACTATATTATTAAACTCCAACCATATCACACTTTTTTATGAATATAATAATGTAATTATTAAACTAAAATATTACTTTGCTTACCGTAACAAAATTAATGTTTGAAATGACAATAACTAGTTTTTAACGACCACACATTTGCTTCTGAGAACATAATATGATTTTCGCAACTATTCTACAACCATATCTTTTCTTTGCGTGTATAATTATGACTTGACTAGGCTGGGGTTCGTATTGTTCTGTAAGCCAAATTACATGTGATAATTTTTAAGGAACAAAAACTTAGAACACAACAACTAGCTGCTTTCGTAAGGCGCCACAAATTCATTAACAGCCTTCTTGTATTTTGGTCCACTTTGGGTGGTGTCGTTTGATAATATGAAATAAAAAAAAGTAAGAGTGCTATATTCGGCTGTGCCGAATCTTATATACCCTTTACCAAAGTGCGTTTATATAGTACAGAGATACATACATAAGCACAGAGATATGTATGTAGGTACATATTCATTTTGTGAAAAAATGCATACTTTTTTCTAGTGCTATTTTTAGGTTTTTGGCATTATGTTTAATTTGGTGCTTTTTAAATATTGGCGATTTTTTTTCATATAGGCAATTTTTTTTGGGTTTTGTTTTTTTTATGGCGTTTTTTTCATTTAGGCGATTTTTTTATTTTTTATATATTTTTTTTTATTTTTTTGTGGCATTTTTTTAGTTTTGACACTTTTTTCTCGTTTCGGCGATTTTTTTCGGTTTTTGGCGTTGTTTTTTATTTTGGCAATTGTTTTGATTTTAACAACTTTTTTTCATTTAGGCGATTTTTTTATTTTTTTGCCGATTTTTTTTTTCATATAGGCAATTTGTATTTTGTTATGGTAATTTTTTCGTTTTTTGGCGTTTTTGGCAATTTTTTTAGTTTTGACAGTTATTTCTCGTTTTGGCGATTTTTTTTCGGTTTTTGGCGTTTTTTAATTTTGGCGATTTTTCTTCCTTTTGGCAAATTTTTTGATTTTGCCGATTTTTTTTTCAATTAAGCGATTTTTTTAATTTTTGGCGATTTATTTTCATTTAGGCATTTTTTTTTGTTTTGGCGATTTTGTTTTGGCCATTTTTGCGGATTTTTGTCATTGTGAGAATTTTTTTTGTTGTGACACTTTTTTCTCGTTTTGGCGTTTTTTGATTTTGGCGATTTTTTTTAATAAGCGATTTTTTTTTAATTTTTGGCGATTTATTTTCATATAGGCAATTTTTTTTGATTTGGCGATTTTATTTCGGTTTTTGGCGTTATTTTTTAATTTCGGCGATTTATTTTCGTTTTGGCGATTTTATTTTGATTTTGGCGATTTTTTTTCATTTAGACGATTTTTTTTTGTTTTGGCAATTTTTTCGGTTTTTGGCTTTTTTTTTTAAATTTTAGCGTTTTTTTTCATTTTGGCGTTTTTTTTTCGTTTTGGCGATTTTTTTAAGTTTTTGACGATTTTATAATTTTCGGATTTTTTAGTTTGACCGTTTTTGAAAAATTCAAGAGTTTAACTCTTACAGTTTCCAAGATATAGCAATTTGTCAAAATTACATAGTCAAAATTTCATTCACTGATGGACCACCCTTTAATTTAACTTTTTTTAATTTTAGTGTTAATTGTTGTAGCCTATATAAAGATACATTAATTTTACAAATTTCAAGTGTCAATATGCATATGTACATACATAATACAATTGTATGGATATTACATGGGATATTAAAAGTTTTCGTTACTCATTTTGGAACACCCTTTAATTTTTAGCTGTTATATATTTGTTGTTGTAGCGACCGTAGTTCTACATACACTGTCCAAATTTCAGACCCGTAGCTTTTACCGTTAATGAGAAAATTGTCTTCTTCCTAAATCATGAAATATGTTTAATTATTAGGAAAAAAGTTAAAGTTTTCCAACCCTGGAAACGTTTTTTAATTTGTTAAGTTTTTAATTTTTTTTTAATTATAAATACCAATTTTATTCATACCGAAGTATAAAATAAGTTAATTTAATAAAAAAGTAATAAAAACTTGTTTTCGGTAGTTATTTTCTATGGGAAAATTGAGTTTGAGTTTTCCAGCTCTGAAACCGTCTGCTCGATTTTGCTGATTTTCAATATTTTTTATTGATTTTCTTGGACACACCAGTCCAAGAACGAAGTCTCTAGCTGTTCGGGGAGCTTGGGGAACACGTACAGACAAACGGACAGATGAACAGACGGACAGATGGACATCGCTTGTTGGTCTTCCCTATGCATAAGGATCCAGAATATATATACTTTATGTGTCGCTTATTAATATTGTAGAAATTACAAACGGAATGACAAACCTATATATACCCTTTTACCATTTTTTGGTAAAGGGTATAATAATTCTTATACATATATGAACATATATATATATATGCATATATCTACATATATACATATAAATATATTATAATATAGTTTTGTTATTCCTCTCAATCATCCCAAATTATCCAGCTATCCGTTAGATAACACAACTTTGTTAAATAGATAAAAACAACCCAATAAAGAAAGTATATACATATATGTATATGCATGTATGTTTGTATGTATATTGTAGATTATTTAATTATATTTTTACTTTAGAGAATAGTATTATAGTTCGTAAGTGTGCAACATTTTGGATTAACTGAAGCAAACATGAAGAGAAAAAAACACAATAATAGCAAGTCCTAGATTACACTATGCAAGTCTTTTTGCTTAACTGATTAGCTTGTAGGAGATGGAGGCGTTGCGAAACGAAACGAGTACTCGTCTTCATGTAGTGTCAATACGTTTTGCTTTCTTATTCGTAATGTTAAAAAAACAACACTAAGCCTAAAAAAAGACTTGCATTGTGTGAATGCCGATGAAAGTTTGAAGAAGATAAAGTGATAAGCTTAGCAAAAAGACTTAACTAGTGAAAAGAGGGAGTGATGAAACATTTAGTTTTATTATAGTATAAAAAAGATAGTTAAAGCGTTAAAAGAAACCTACAGCAAATTATATATATAATATATATTATATGGTTCAAATACGTATGAAATTTTCAGATGATGTTTGTTTTTTATCTTTATAGGCTGAATAATGTTCAAATAGCACAACTTTATCAGCAAAAGTTATAAAGTTTATAATGCATTCTTTTAAAGTAGTTAGGATGTGCTAACCACGAGATAAATAAAATAGAAATTCTCCTCTTGCCCATTCTTCAGATAATGATACACTTATGTTCTTGTATTTATTTGTTCCATTTAATGCGTCTCTTTCAATTAAGTCTTACCCCGAAAAGTAATTTTGATGGCTTGAAAAATTTTTGAGTTAATGCAGTTGATACCGCACATTGTGATTAATCGAAATTTAAAAGCATCTCTATGTAAGTCCTCGTTCGCACTATGCAAGACTTATTGCTAAGCTAAGTAGTTAGAAAAAGTGTGAGAGAGAGAGACGAGAAAAAAGAAACGCGTACTCAGCTTCATGTACTGTCAATATGTTTAGCTTTCTTATTCGTAATGTTAAAAATAGCACAAATGCATACATAAAACTATACCTGATAAATATATGTCTGCTCAAAAATAAGACTTGCATTGTGTGAACGTGGATGAAAGTTCAAAGAAGAAAAAGGGATAAGCTTAGCAATAAGATCTGACTCCTTTTTTAAAATTGTTTTTAAACGAAACTTCTTTCAGAGCTCGGTAAAGATACACGAAATATATTTTAATATTTAATTGGCGTGACACAAAACATTTTTTATTACCCCCCCACTCCCTAACATTTTTAAAAGTTTTATAAATGGTTACTCCCCTAGGACCAGTTTTGTACTGAAGCTAAGCTCTGTCTTTACAGCAGATCTATTTCATGCTATCGATTATTGAGCCACTCAATCTGTTAGTGAAGCTTTCATTGTAAAACTTTCACACCCCGCATGTCAGTGTTAGTTCTTTTTTAGTTTAAGCTTTGTCCTTTTACAATCGAGGAGATACAAGTTATGATTTGGGTAAAAACAGAAATAATGATAGCCAGCAAAAAAAAAATTTCTGAAAAGGTAATCGGGTTTGGAATTAAGTATTTTTGGTGGAAGCACTTCCCCACTGGATTACCAACTTAATGATTTTAACAAGGCGCGAGACTAAAATAATCGATTATTCAGAAGTACTTACTTACTTACATTTTTTATTTGGCAGCTTGTTAGCGTAATCTATTTAATCTTAAAAAGTCATTCTACTCATTTAGCAACTTTTACTTAATTTTTTTTTTAAATTTTAGCTAATATGATTTATAAGCGAGTAATGAAATTTGGTAATCAGAAAAGTAAGTCATTATATGGCAGGTAGTTTTGATGGTTATGTGTAATTTTTTGCTGGGTACTGTTTGCTGCGGTCGGGAGCGAACATGTTCTAAGATCAATATATGTAAAAGATGATTTGAAAACGATTCAACAGCACTTAAACAATTCATTGATGACAAAATAATTTTAACAGAAAAGTTATTTAAAAATGAAAATGTATTTTATTCAATAATTAAATTATGCGATTTTTTCTAATTTAACACAATTGTTTTTTTTTAAATTGAGTTCCATCATATGAAAAAAATATCTTTGTGTACATTTTAAAAATTATCAAAATTATTTTTTCAAGCTATTATAATCATAAAATTGTTCCACTCAAACGACTTATATCTTCCCCTGGAAGAAAGATATGTGTACAAAAAATGATCTCAAAAAATTTTAATTACTTTTACTGCTGCCCATAAAAAAAAAAATGTTTTATGTTTTGCTTACTTAGATATTAAGGGTCTTCATGACGACTGTTTAAATATTTGTAAACTGTGGAATTGTGCTTTTTTACACTCTTATAAATAAGCTGTCAAAAATTTTAGGGAAATTCTTTTACAAAAACCTAGTAGTGCTGAGTATACCCTGCAGGAAATCGAACTGACACAAGACTAGTCACGTGACCGCTCCCCAAGTGACAGGGACCAGTATGAGTTCTAGCACTTCCTATGAAGCGGACCATTCACTTTTACATGGGAATGGCCTAGGATAATGGGGTTAATTGCTACTTTGTATGCACCTTGTGACTTGTCAATGAACTATCCCATAGTTACCTATTTGGTGTGGAATAATATAAATTATGTATATATAAATATCATTCCGACTATGACAATTAACGCTCATAGTATTTTTTATTTGTTACAAATTAATTGATATTTTATTTTAAATCTGAAAATTTTTTGAGATTCGAACCCACAACCTCGTGCATTACATGATCATACACTACCCACTTGACCACAGGCCACTCATATTTAAAAAGTATGAACACCATTTAAGCTTATGTTAATATTTAAGTATAGTTACGGTACTGGTTCCAGAGTCTCATTGGAGGGAGCAATTAACGTTATATTTACACTATTTGATACGTCCTGGATTCAACCACATCGATCATGTGCTGTGCCATTTACTAAAATACAAGACCTGGTCCTAATTAAATTGACCCAAGATCAAGCCAACACATCACGATATGTCTTTTTTTCACCATACACTACTCCGTACTTTTGATAACACTCACATTTTCTCAAGTGATGGGACAAGTACTTTTGCATCAATTGTCACGAAGTTTTCTGCAGGGTATATTTGACATTTATTTTGTTGTCATTTCGGGGTGTCATTTTCAAAACAAGTGCAACACCATTCACATTTATTTTTAAATATATGCAATGCAATAACACACAAATAAAAATATCTGAAATGACAAACAAACGTTGTCACTAGTACACAATTTTACGATGTTACAAAAAGGCATTATGTTTAATCAGCTTAACTTTGGCGAAAAATTTGACTCACCATTTTTTTTTTTTTTGTTTCAATGAAATTTTTGACTTAATGAATTAATTTTCGCAAGTTTGCCAATTTCACAAAATTTGCATGAAAACCCTTGTTGTTTTAATTTACTTGATTTATTATGTTTTTTATGTTTTCATAAACATATCTAAGGTATAAATTGTAAGTAGTTATCTTTTGCCCGATAAGACTTAGACAGAGTGAAAGTTTTTAGAAACAAAACATATAAAGTCAAGGGCACTACTAACAAGAGTTTCATGAACTCGTTGGTGGCACAGTCGGAAAGTGTATCTTTTCCGTGGCAGTAAATTAAGAAAAGTAAAAAAAGAAAAATGTATAGTTCATTTAGCGGACTATTTATTAGTCTAGCAGTAGTTTTAAGTTGTTTCCAGTGTTCTTACGGTACTTTACCTAAGAGTGATCCTGTTTATTTGGAGTATGTGGATACCAGTAAAGATGCTGGTAATTTGTGCAATCGGGAGTGCATTCAAGGTGAAGCTCGAAGATGTTACTTTAAGTTGACATTAGAGTTCTACCACGCGATGGGACCGTAAGTATTTTCGACACTATCTAATGCTAAATTATTAGTTTTATCTGAGCTCGGTTGAAAACAGGACCTCGTGTATTTTAATCTAATCTCTGATCAATTAAAAAATTTTAAAAGAAAAATAATTGTTCTTCTCTTTTACTCGTATCTTATTATAATCAGAGCGTGTGGCAATTGTAAGCAAGGCATTGAGAGAGACTGCAGGAACAGAGAGTGTATAGTGGGTGATGGTTTTGAAAAGAACGTGATGAGTATTAATCGCCAGGTACCGGGACCAGCTATTCACGTATGCAAAGACGACATTGTTATAGTTGATTTTCACAATAATGCACATGGCACAGCTGATGTTCTCCACTGGCACGGTGTACATATGAAGAAGACCCCTTATATGGACGGTGTTCCATATGTAACCCAGTGCCCAGTAGCATATTCGACTGCATTCCGCTATCAATTTCGTGCCACTGAGGCAGGAACTCAATTTTATCACTCGCATGCGGGTGAGACCAAACGTGAATTTTATACGTTCTTATATTTATTTAATTAAATGTATATATTATTATTATATTTTATTAATTAAATTTAATCAATTTGTAGGCCACCATAAGGCCAATGGAGAGTATGGAGCTTTAATTATTAGAGAGCCCCAAAATAGTCGATCTAGAAGTTTGTACGACCGCGATTTGTCAGAGCATTATATTCTTATAAGTGACTGGATGCACACCCCGGCCGAACATCAGTTTCCTGGTCTTGTCACTCCCAACGGTATTTTTGCCGACTCTATTATAATCAATGGACGAGGAGTTTACACAGACGTAAATTTAATATTTGCTCTCAATTGATACGCTCATATTTATATGCATAAGTAATTATTTGTATGTTTTAGCCTGCCACACAACAACGAAATAACGTACGACCGAATATTTTTTATGTTACCCCAGGCATTCGTTATCGCTTCCGCTTGATTAATAGTATGAATCATGCTTGCCCTGTCCAAATACAAGTAAGAGTGACATATATACAAACTAGTGATAAGTGCATATTTGCATTCGTATTCGTTCGGTCATTTTTAGATATTTCTATTCGTATACGCGGATCACTAATACAAATATACATACTTTTGTTAGATTCAAGACCACAACTTTACTGTTATTGCTTCCGATTCATTTGATGTGGAGCCGCAAACCTTTGATACTTTAGTATCAAATGCCGGCGAACGCTATGACTTTGTTTTGGCAGCGAATCGTCGAAGTGGAGATTATTGGTTACGTGCCAGAGGCTTTGGCACATGCGCTGATGGTAACCTCGAATCGTATGCCCTGATTAGATACACTACAAATACAAATGTGAACAACATTGATGATTCTCCTGTACCACCATTTCCCAATTATAATCAACCTTATCCCATCAGATCAGTAAATATGATTGTATATTTTTATAAACTCTTCTTTGTCTGACCAGATTTTTATCGTTAATTAAAGTCTTTGAATCATCCGAATGCTTCATGTTGGAGTGGTGATGGAAATAAATGTGTTACGGAATTGTCGGCTACGACAAGAGATCTGGACCTGCTTGGTGCTACACCACATTTTAAATTCTTCTTGGGTTTTGATAATTATAATATACCGAATGAAGAGATATTCAGGGGTGGTGATTATTCACATTTCGCTAGTAAGTTTAAAAATTTAATTTGTTTTTGGACTAAATTAATGTTCATTGTTTCTTGCAGATGTTATCTCAAATACTACTGTGGTCGGTGGCATTAATAATCTCAGTTTGATATATCCAGACTTTTCACTTTTGACACAACCCGAACTAATTGATTCAAACACATTCTGCAATTTCATGCAAAGGCCGGATAGTTGTGTAGGCAAACGTGTATGTCACTGCATACACAGGCTGAAAGTTCGTCTCAACAGTATTGTGGAGTTAATTATTGTTGATGAAACGGGAAGTAAGTGCTGCTTCATAATCTTCTCGTAAAAATCTTATAGTCTTTAATTTTATTACGTTGTGTTATTTTCTTTTATCCAGGTGTAAACCCTATTAATCATCCATTCCATTTGCATGGATATGACTTTAAAGTTATTGGTATGGGACGATCACCAAATGCCACTCGTTTCAATGTAAGAAGAGCTGAACGACTGGAAAGTCAAAAATTGCTAATGAGAAATCCTTCTGTCAATAATCCTCCCCTCAAAGACACTGTGTCAATACCCAGCCGAGGTTATGCAATTTTGCGCCTCAGAGCAACTAATCCAGGTATGCTTAAGTAATTGCTCGTGAAACTTGTTACGTCTTTTCGTCATTTTTACAATTGCATTGTCATGACGGGCTTTCTTAATATCTGCTTGATATCCTTAGGTTTTTGGTTGATGCACTGCCACTACGAGTGGCATTTAGCCATTGGAATGGGTCTAATCTTTCAAGTTGGGGAAACATCGCAAATGGTTAAGGCACCTATAAATTTTCCTAAATGCAGCAGTTATATTCCAAGAAGAAGAAAATCTACACTCTTAGATGGTATAAATAATTTATTAGGGGGCCTTGGTGTAAGCCCCCTAATAAATATTTGAATTTCATATTTTCATGTAAAATTTAATATTTTTATTAAATTAATAAATATCGTAAATTTATAACATTTTATCGTAAGCGACATGTTATCGAAAGTAGAATTTTTTTTAGAAATACCAAAATGCCAAAATAGTTGATAAATTTTAAAATACAGTTAGAATATATATTTTAATATTTAAAAAAAATCTCCTGAAATCTTTAACTTTTGTTGCTTACGATAAAATCGAAAGCAAGGCTCGATATGTGTGTATGTGCATATGTAATGTGTTTTTACTCTTTCTGATTCAGTTCGGTTGTGTTATTCAGTTTTTTGTGGTAACATCAAACTAGTTCATTTAAGTTTAATTCCTCTAATTCTGAGTCTCTACAGTAGATGAACTAAAAAATATTATATTTTGCTCTGACATGCATGCAAGTTCAATTAACCATACAAACTAATCAACTTATCCGTATCTATGGGTACTTACTTTTTAAAAACTATAGACGAGGATAATTTAAATAAATTGGTTAAATATTACAGTCCCATTTAAGAAATTTCTTTGTATGTCAACTGACACTAGTTTACTTTAATTGAAATTTATTTATTTTTATGCATTTCATTGGTGCTTTGCCAAATTATCAGTAGACTTCAACCAGACATTTTGAATAGTCACGAATTATGTAATACTATACAATATTTTGCCCGTATATATATTCGAATAACTTATCTGATGTAGACATTTTTTTTTGAACAAATTTTTTTGTGGAAAGATTTTCAAACAAAGATTTTTCCACAACTGAAGTAGAAAATGTATATAAATTTTTGAGTGATTTTAGCAATAATGCTACAGACATGTCGAGCGTTTTGGTTGTAGAAACGAGGGTAAGACAAATTTTGTTTTGTCTTTTTTAATCAAACCTATTTTATATTTTCAAAAGAAATATCTTGGTTTTGAAAATTAGAAAAATCAAAAATATGCTTCCAGGGCTGGAAAACAATTTTTTTTTTATTTTGGTATATAAAAGAATTCTTTAGCCGAAACATACCTATAGTGTTTATAAATTACAATAGCAAATTTTTTAAACAAAACAAACACAGTCTAATCTCGATACAACCAATCTGGCTTTAACGAAAATTATATATAACAAACGTCCAAATTTTTGTTATTTAGTAAATAATGTCTTATTTTTATACTGGAAATGACGAATGATAAAGAAAAAAACGCAAAATAAAAAAAGAACAAAACCCTGGTAGCAAATGAATGTTCGAATGTTTTATTTTGAATTTTTTTAAATAATTTTCTTCAAAAATGGTTGTGCTCTTTGATAATGATACATTTTAATATTATTACCATGTTTTTAAAACATAAAATAAATTTAATGTAGGATCAAAGACCAAAACAATTTTTGAAGAAAATCATTTATGTGTTATTTACTTACGCCTGCACAAAATCTAGCAGCTTTCATTTAACATTTTCATGAAAATCTACACCGCTTACACCAACTTTTTTGACAATTATCCAGATTTTTTTTCTACAAAACAAAACCCATTAACTGAAAAATTTCCAAAACTGCAACTAAACAACTGCAATGTAGCCAATACACCTTTTGCAGCAGACCTTAGTTAATTCACTCATCTTTTTTATAAATATGTTGTACGGGGTAGTAAAATATAAATAAAAATTTTAGATTCTACTGACAAACTAGATTTTGTAAATGCCTAATTAAAGTATTAACAAATACTAAAACCATTTTTGAAGAAAATCAGTTGGAAAATTTAAAACCAAACACTCGAAAAGATTTTTAAGCAAAAAAATATATCAAAAAATATGTTGGATACAGTAAGGAGTTTCATGAGAACTCTTAAAATTTTCATTTGTGCAATTGACCAAAATTTGTGAGAATTGTTTCATGAAGCCCTTTTTGAACTTTTGTGCAGACAGTTTAGGTAAATTTGAATAAAATGTCAAAAAGTTAATTTCATAAAAGTAAAATAAAAAATTTTAAGCAATTTTTAATTTAAAAACATGTCCATATATTTCTATAAAAATAGACTAGTGCATAAGTGTGTTTAAAAATTACAAAATAAAGCCAAATAAAGCATAAAGTTGTTGTTTAAAAGATGCACAAATGCGCAGCTTAAGTTGGCGAGTCAAAATTATTGGGCAAACTTAAAAGGTTTGAGTAAATAAATTTCTATAAAATTTTTGACATTTTATTTACGAGATTGTTAAAACTCTCGATTTCACAGTTTACAAGTCTTTTTAACATTCTCATGAAAATTCTTACTGCAGGTTTATAAAAGACATGTACAAATTATTGGCTGTCTATTTATATTGAAAACAAAAACATATTTCGAATGCTTTTTTTTTTGTTTTCAATATAAATATGCATTCAAGAGTTTTTACATGGCTTCTGTAAACTGGCAGTTAATCTTTTGGAATAACAGCGTAAAGCATAGACAAATATAATAGTTTTTTAGAGAATCACGAGTGAGACTTTTTCCGTCCATAGACAAAACGATACAATTTTCAAACAGAATTTGGGCATCAGTAATATCTTATATAGAGAATATTTAGCTCTTTGCAACGAACGGCAAAAAAATTTAAACAAACAAAGAAACAGCAGCACTATAAATACAAAAAAAATGGGGTACTGTTAGTTTGCATTTGTTAACTGATATGAAAACAACCTGCTGTCATTATTTTTATTGTATTGTACGAGTGTCATGCCTACAATAATAATAATTAAAATAAAATTAAAAAAAATCTCTGTGATGTAAGGAATTTTTTTATCTTTCGTTTTACCGGGATTTGCCTGTATGTGTCTCTACAATGTAGAGTCTACATATGTAAACCATACGTATGTCAGTGAAAGGTATATAAGATTCGATACTGCTGAATATTGCACTCTTACTTATTCCATGAACCATTTAACCAGCGATATTACATGCAACATAAAACTACTAAACTGTAACAATTTAGATACAGTTATTTTCATTTTATTTTTCTTCAAAATCATACAAATAAATATCCGTTCATTGTAGTAGAACATAAATACTCTTACCAAATACAAAATAAACGAAATACAAAAGCTCCATTAACATTTGGAAGACTGCTTTACTGACTACATAAAAGCTAACAGGCCAACAAAGATTTTTTATGTTGCATACATACATACATATGTACCGAGTATGTATGTTTGTATGTCTGCTTTTTGTTTTATCTCATAATCTTTGAATAAATTTCGACTGACGACTAAACTTACTAAATTTTACTAAGCATCAGTTCCAGACTACAGTAAACACATAATAGTTTTTGAAATTATTACATTATTTTCTCAACTATAAATACATAAATATAAATATTTACAAGCATAAATAAAAATATATGTATGTACATAGATACTTGTATGGAAACAATACTTGCAAATGTGCATAACAGCCATGAAAACTGCAAATTGCTCTAATGTTGCCATAAAAGATACTCGTTATATAGCATTGTTGCCTTTTGATAGCTTTAACCTCCAACCATAACCAAAGGTTATATGGCAACAAATGGAGGATTCTGTTTAAAGGAGATAGTATTTACTGGAAAAACATCAAGTGCAGCCACAACTAAAGAAAATAAATTGTTACTAATGCATACTCCTTTTCAACAAATTACCAACTGACTGATAAATTAACTGGCAATTCAACCATTATTTGTTATTTTATCGTAAGTAAAATAACATAGAAGATTTCTTAAATTGAATTTTTAACTGCATCAATTACTGCATACAAAAAAGTGTAGTAATATTAGTTTACTTTTAAAAGGATAATTTTGTTATGCGTTTTATGGGTATTTTATAAATTCAGATAAGCGATGCACACATGTATGCGTTTATACGCATGACTTATTTGCATTTGCAAATAAGACTGTAAATTGTTGCATATTATTGATTTATTGTGACTTACGAACTCTGAAAACTATTCACGAACTATTTGAAAATAAAATACTTGATCTTGCCATGCTTACACGTGTTTGCCAATAAAAGCAATAAATGAACAAATAATGCACAATAAATAATTATTTCTTACATTATATATTTGGAATATTTTTTTTGTACGGACAAGCAACTTTTCAACAGAAGTGCTATCAAGTTCGGGTATATTTTATTTAATTGCAAATTACACTGTGATACAAAAATTGAGAAAAGAAAAAAGTTATTAAGGGGTTCTCATTTCTGTTTTGTTGAAGTTCATAGAGAATGAAAATATCTTTGTTTTTTTAAGATCACTTCGTTAAGTAATTTTAGAACGGTAAATGTTGTGAAAAACGGGGTTTTTAGAATTTCAACCACTATATCTTAACCATTTATTGACCGATTTACAAAAAAGTATGTCTTGTTTGAAAGATAATATCAGATCCTTTGAACAAAAGAATAATTAATAGATAGTCATTGGGAAACAAAGAAGGTATAACTCTCTGAAATTCTAAAAAAACAGTTTTTCTCCATATTTACCGTTATAAAATCACTTTCCGAAATGAGCTAAATAAACCAAAGGTATTTTCGTTCTCTATAGACTCCAAAAAAACAGAATTGGTACATCAGAGCCCCTGAATAATTTTGGTGCTGCACAGTGTTATTTTTATTAGCACATATAAGCGTAGTAATAACGACTATAGCATCTGCTGCAAGGCCAAACAACCTTCGAAATCTTTTATAAATAAATTTGAAAAACTTTCAATTCAAAGTACTGACCAACGAACTTTAATTATGTATTTTTTTCTTTTCATTAAATTTCGAGCAACTTGTTACATGTATTTGTTGAACAGCACCATAGAAGGAAGTGACATATAAACAATGATGTTGCAAATATTATTAATTCAGTAAAGTGCAACTTTGACTCGCACACGGAAGGTACTACATATGTAATAGTATACAAACCTCAACCTATATAATTGAACATCTTAGCTGATGCTTACATTTGTTTTTTAATTTTACACATTAAACTTTTTTTCAGATGTCGGGCATCTTTACTTCATTTAAAACGATTATCTTTTTTATTTTTGGCTACTTGTTTAAGTTCTAGCGATTTTTTAGTTTAGGCGATTTTTTTTCGTTTTGATGATTTTTTTGAACTCTTGACGTTTTTTTAGTTCTAGCGATTTGCTATATACATATATGTTGGTCGATTTTTTTTTGTTTACTCTAGAATTTTTTAATGTTTTCTAAAATTTCAAGAGTTTGCCTTCTACAGTTTCCAAGATACACAGCAAGTTGTCAAAATGACTTAGTAAAATTTACACTAACTGATTAAATTTTTAAATTTTAGTGCCAATTTGTGAAGTATGCAAAAAAAAATAAACTAACTTTGCAAATTTCAAGTTTTTATATATAATTGTTTGTGTTTTACATTAGAATTTAAAAAATTTTCGTTGCTCGCTTAAGAACATCCTCTAATTTATAACTGTCATATATTTTCTGTTGCAACCTGTGTCTGACATACATCGTAGCGAAAACAATAGGTTTAGTCTTATCCTTTAGTGTACCGTATCCTAAAAACAGCAAGCAAGTTATTTCTAAACAACATTCATTCAGGTCTACAATCAACCAACTCTAACAAATCAGTAATAAAATTTAAATATTTATGTCTTAATTTTGTTCGACGATTGTACCGTCTAGTCTACGGACGAAAAAAAGCAGCAGTTGTGATTCTTTAAAACAATTATTATTTATTGTCTATGCTAGAAGGTTCGTGTATTTGCTTATTGATTTTCTTTCAAACATTATTATATCCAACACACACCAATGTTTATATTTTAAAAACATGGTAATAATTTGAAATTTATTTGCTTGTGGTTTAGCTTGGTCTATATACGTATTTCATTGGCGCTTAAACCAAATCATCAGTAGACTTCAACCACAAATTTTGAACAGTCACAAACCTCTTACCTTTATAATTATGACAATATGTCGAATAATAAACTTCTTAAACGTTAAATTTTAGATTTTATTTTTCATTTTGCCTTGTAATTACTTTTATTGTTATCCAATGGATTTCTGATTGTATGAAGGTGTAGAAAAATAAAATAGATTCATATCGAATATAAATTATTTGCTGGGTTTTGTATGAGTTTTAAAGCCTACCAAACTTATTTTGTCTTTGTGATTTTCAAAAATATTATTATTCTATGAATTCTCATATAGTTTTTGAAAGTCTGTGCATAAAGTAAGAGGTTTGTGACTGTTCAAAATTTGTGGTTGAAGTCTACTGATGATTTGGTTTAAGCGCCAATGAAATACGTATATAGACCAAGCTAAACTACAAGCAAATAAATTTCAAATTAAAATATAATTATGACAATATGTCGAATAATAAACTTCTTACATGGTAATAATATTTTTATTTTTCATTATCAAAAACAAAAACAACTTTTGAAGAAAATAATTTAAAAAATGCATTAATAGGGCATTTACAACTGCACAAAGTCTATCAAATTATGACTAAAATCTTTATGAAAGTCTATACCGTTTACGTCAAGTTTTTTTGACATTTATCAATAATTTTTTATCCAAAACAAAACCCATTAAGTGAAAATTTTCCAAAACTACAACTAATCAACTGCAATATAGCCAAATCATACACCTTTTAAAGCCAACCGTAGCTAATTCACTTATCTTTTTTATAAATATGCTGCACAAGGTGATAGAAAATAAATAAAAATATTAGATTTTTATTAGATTTCCTACAAATCTACTCACAAACTAGATTTTATTTTGTATGGGAAATCTAGTAAAAATCAACTATACTTAGCTCGAAATCTCGTAAGTACTAGATTTTGATATAATGTTAATGCACTATTAAATTATTTTCAAATAAAAACGTCCTAAATCTTCTAACTGAATTAAAGCGTTAGTCTACTAATAACTTGTCATAATTTTTTAGGGAACAAATTACACTAAAGACAAGTTTTTTGTGAAAAATAAATACGTGAATTATTTTGCTTTATAGTTTTACAATTTTTTGATAGATTTTCTTTGATGAAAGCTGAAATTTACTCATTATTTTATTAGTTTAGGATCGAACTAATTTTTTAATGAAAATATTTCGTAACTTCATAGATGAGTACTTGGAGAGCCCGCAAAAAAATATTAAAAAAATCATTTATGAAGGTATGTATGTCTAGTTTTGTTCGCTAGGTGCTCATTTTACAGCAGCCCTACTACTAATCAAAATTGCCGTTGATTCTTGAAAAACTATCACATGTGCCAATCAAACAAATCAAATAAACAGACAAAAATCATTTCGAAACTAATTTGGGGGTTATTAAGTAATTCGAATCGAAAATAAAACGGTTCGAATTTTTATGTTAATTAGCATTGCAATTTGAAAACATTTCCGTTCGATTCGGATTGTATAATAACCTCCCCCTGGTAAGTATCACTATACACACACACATACATATATGTGTATAGGTTTTGTATTGAAATGTACATGATAAAACACTTAAGACTATCGTTTTTATTTTTTATTCAAAAAATATAATAAAAGCCCATATATGTATACTCGTACATAAGTTTGTTTGAAAATGCAATGTTCTTTTTTAAATATATGTAAAGCCATTTGTCATCTTTAAGCTTTACTCCGCATTCTTTCGAACTACATGAAATAACAATAAAACCATTAACAGCTGTTTTCGATAGTGATGGCAATGACAGTCAGCGCAGAGTTGTATTTTTTTAGCAAATCGTTTGACTATGTAGGAAAATATCACGGCCTTAGGAGTAATTCTTATAACTTGAAGTTAGTTAAAGTTTCTATAGAAGGAAGTAATTTAGCACCAATAATTAAAAAATGAAAAATATATACTTGCGTTACTATTACTGAAAATCTGAAAACTTTTATCTAATGAATTTGTAGAGAAAGTGTTTACTTGATAACTAGATAAACAAAAACAAAATTATAAAAACGCTCAAACTATAAATTTTATTTGTACATTTTCTTAAATATTTATTATAAAAAGTGTTTTTATTGTCACATTTATAATGCCACTAATTAAAATATTATATAATACAATATATAAAATAATAATCAAATTAAAGAACATAACCAAAAAAAAACAAAAGAAAAGATAAAATCAAATAAAATGGAAAAACTTTTAAAAAAGAAATTGTAAATTAAATTTTGAACAGAGATTGTCAGATACACATACTTATTATTGCTTGTACCAACATATCAAACAATTAATTTATATCTAAATATTTGAATGAGTTGCTGCGTGGCTGGTTTGTTGTTTTTGAACAAAGATTTTATTATAAATTAAAAATGTTTTCTATTTGTAAGTTAAATTCAGATGAATTTTTTTTTGCTGATGATTAAGCATTGTCTATATGCATATCATTGGTGTCAAATCGTCACTTGCTTCAACCATACATTTGAAACAGTCACAAACCTCTTATGCCCAGACAGAATTTCGAAAACCATCTTAAAATTCTTAAATAATAATATTTTTGAAAATCACAAAAGTAAAATAAGCTTAGATTATGATTTTTAAAAGTGTATAGTTATTTGTGCATTTTCAAGTGGCTTTTGAAAGTCTGTGCATAAGATGAGACGTTTGTGACTGTTCAAAATGTGTGATTGAAGTCTGCTGATGATTTGTTAAAGCAACAATGAAATGCATTTAGACAAAGCTCAACCACCAGCAAATAAATTTCACTTATAATAGAAGCATGCAAATATGTCGAATAATATATTTCTTGATGAATTCAGATTTTATAGAAGGAACAACAATTTCAGGTTTTGCACTTCTATCACTAAAGCAAATTCTGCCTCTGCTAGGTCATTAGCTACATTTTTCAAGTGGCTGGACTCACAGAACTTCTCCTTTAGGTATAGTATATTAAACAGTTTCCCCTAACGATTAAAAAATTACATTCAGCTTTGTTTGCGAAAAATTTAATTTTTATATTGCACATTTACCCTCATTATTTCCCTACCTTTTGCCATCCATCTCGCATTCTTCACCACAAAATAGTAACCATCACAGAACGGAGCCTACCTACACTTGTAAAAATCCCTTAAGAAGAAACTTTATTAATTTATCAAACGCCGTATTTCATTTTTTAGGGTTCCGTACACCAAAGGTGAAAGGGAACCTTACGCGAAACCTGCAACTTGGCGCGAAAAAGGCGCCAAAATTAAAAAAATCACCCAAAGGAAAAAAATCGCCAAAATGAAAAACCGCCCAAAACCGAAAAATTCGGCAAAACGCGAAAAAGGCGCTAAAACTAAAAAATCGCCTAAATGCAAATATTTGCCAAAATGAGAACAAAAATCGCCAAAATGGAAAAAAGTTCCCAAATTAGAAAACCGGCAAAAAACTGAAAAAAATCGCAAAACGCAAAACAAAAACGCCAAGACTAAAAAATCGCATATATTTAAAAAAACGCTAAAATGAAAAAAAATCGCCAAATTGAAAGAAACACCCCAAAACCGAAAAAAATCGGCAAAACGCGAAAAAGGCGCAAAAACTAAAAAAATCGCCTAAACGAAAAAAAATTTGCCAAAATGAAAACAAAAATCGCCAAATTGAAAAAAAAGAAGAAAAACCGAACAAATCGCAAAAACGCCAAGACTAAAAAATCGCCTATATGAAAAAAAATCGCCAAAATTAAAAAACGCCAAAAACTGAAAAAATCAACAACACGGGAAAAAGAAGTGCCAAATCTAGAAAGGCGCCAAAAAACGAAAAAACGCCAAAACTATAAAACGCTCAAAACTGAAAAACCCCAAAAATATTTATTATATACGTTAAAGTTCGTATTGAATTACATGTCTAGTGTTCGTGTGTGGGTCAAAGTCGCACTTCACTGAATTTATTAATAAATAAATTGCAAAGTGATGCGTTCAAATAGCTCGTGTACCGAGGAAAAGTTCGCAAAGATCACGTGAACATAATCAATTTAAGGTTTAGCTTATTAAAAACAGCCCAAGTATTATTAAAAAAATTTTATCAGCTAATTTCTATGAAAAAGTCCAACTAATTACTGTATTTATTTGTATAGGTCTGCTTGTCATTTAGATAACCGAAATTAGTCTACACGAATATGTAAAATTGTGTCAATTAGAAAATAAAGATAAGTATCAATCATGCGACGAAAAGTTGGGAGAACGTCAACCTCATCTTAATATATATAATATAAGTTATCTTAGAAATAAATTTAATTTTTGTTCTTTTCAGTCAATGACATTATAAAAAATTAAGATTTAAAACATAAACGCAATTGTTTTGTCTGTTTTTCTGAAAACTGTTTACTGTTATCTTGCACGCTTGACTAACATTGAAAAAATTATATAAGGAAAGCAGGTTGTTGATCTCTCTTATGACTAATAGACTGAAATTATTTAAAATGTTTAAAAAGCTCGAATAATTAATGTTGATTATTCTACTTGAAGAATCTTAAAAAATATATGCGCAACGACAACAACTTACTTAACCATACTTAACTTAATACTTAAGGAGTATTATTATTTTTTAACTTTCCACCTTAGGAAAGGCATTTTCTGTTGTTATTTTCAAACAAAGCGGCAGCAACACGATAAAAAGTTTACTTGAGGATATGCATTTTAGGGCAGTAAATTATTTGTGAAAATTAATTATTGATATGAAAATTAATTAAATTTTTGAAAAGCAGGTCCCTTATGTAATGAATAAAAAATACAAGTTGATTACAGATTTTCTCTATATAAAATTAAACATTCTTGAAATCCGTTTTTAATTGTAAGACTTGTGAGCTCTGGATCATGAATACATCAACTTTAATACTCTTTAGCTTAGACGGTATCAAGAAATGATCCCCAGTTCAGTTCCTCTTCTAATTTTTTTTCGCATACATTTATTTGCAACCCGATCTGTAGTTTATATGATGCAAACTCTTTAAGAATTTTAATTTTATTTTTGCTGTTAATGTTGAACAAAATAGTTGCTATGTGACTTGGACGATATCAAAACTAATAAAAATAATAATAGATAAGCAATAGAGGGAAAAAATGAAGTGGTAAAAGTGAGGGACCTTTTAAGTAGAGATGAGCTGGAACTGTTTTTAGATTACAATATGTACGCTCGTGGACAAGCATGAACCCCGTCACATTTTCTCACTCTCGACAACAAAATATTTTCAGTCACTTATGCCCACTCCCGATGGATATAGAACTCCTTAAGGTCACTCACGTTCAGGACAATTTATATAAAACTTGCAATTCGAATTTAATTTAATGTTATTAGCTTGTAGTGTGTGCATCTGTGTATATGTGTGTATGTACAAGTCCACGTACAAACCAAACGGCTAAACCGATTTTGTTTTAGTTTTTTTTTTTTGAAAGGTGACTTGATGGAAAGTGTTCTTAGATATGTTTGAAGAAAATCGGCTTAGACGCTTAGAAAATATAACATCTCTTCTAAATATATGCAGTTGAATCTGTGTGCCTTTCACGCCGTAGCTCACAAACGGCTGGACCGATTTGAATTTCGGTTTTTTTGTTTGAAATGTGACTTCCTTGGTCTGTAAATTTTTTTTAATTATTTAGTCAAATGCACATTATTAACATACATATGTTGTACTTGTTCGTTGCTCTAAAAATTTATTTGCTGGTGGTTCAGCTTGGTCTATATGCATTTCATTTGTAACAAATCATCATTAGACTTCAACCACACATTTTGAATAGTCACAAACCTCTTATCTTATGCATTGACCTTCAAGAACTATTTTAGAATTCACAAATAATAATATTTTTGAAAATCACAAAAGAAAAATAAGCATAATAGGCTAAGAAACTTATACAGCAACAATGAAATGCATATAGACCAAGCTGAACCACCAGCAAATAAATTTCAAATTAAAATATAATTATGACAATATTTCGAATAATAAATTTCTTAAATGTTCTTCAAACAAGGATAATTTTTCACTTATTGAAAGAAAGAGAAGTCTTCTGTCTATCCTCTGTGAAAATTTTGTATAATTTTCTCTATTCTTTTGCAAAAAAAGGGTTCAAAAAGATATTGGTGTCTATTTTGAAATACGCGTCGACTTGGTGAAACTTACATGGAAAACAAAAGCAAAACTGATTAAATGTAAAAAATTTGTTTTTGTTTCTCATACAAAATTAACCGTTTTTGAAAGAAAGAGAAACGCGTTGAAATTCTCACGTTTACTTCATTTATGAAATACATGGCAAACAAAAACAAATTTTTAAAAATTGTTTTTGTTTGAATGTAAAGTTTCACTTCTTCGACGCGTTTTCCAGAATAGCCCCCATTTACTACTACCAAACGTTTTTATTTGACTTGACTCCCTTTAGAGCAGCAAGTGCAATATTTTCGTATTTTTGTAAATATCATCCTTCAAACGTTTAATTAACAAACAGCTGTTTGTGGTTACGTCCAAAAATTAAAATTAGTTTTTATGATTATGCCTATGGCGTTATTACAAATGGCCTATAATAAAATACAGCGTTGCCCATAGACCATTTTAGAAAAGTTTAAAAATATTTAAAGTGAAACAAAATTGACCTTAAACTATTCTTGTGGCTACACAGATACTTTTTTTAAATAAATATTTCTAAGTATCTTATCTTTTCTTATCTTATCTTATTTATAAAAATTATTAAGGCTTTATAAAGGCTAAATAAGAAAATTTTGTAATGAAAATTTGTTTTAAATCCCCTTATAAGGGCTTAATAACTTTTATATATACCACCGTATATATTTAAAAATAAAACTTTGTGCATGATTTAGAAAATGTGCCACTTACCCTTTTATGCACGCAAAGTTTTCTTTACAAAGTCTTAACTCAGCTGAGCATGAGACAGATCAAGAAATACTTTACTTTTCTGCCCTTCTTACAGCTGAATTAAGACTTTGCTGCAAATGGCGAGAGACAAAGGGAGAAAAACTTTCTATTTCTGTCTTTCTTCCAGCTGAATTAAGACTTTGCAAACTGAACTATTGCCCCTTTTAGACACGCATATTTTACTTTGCAAAGTCTTAATTCAGCTGTGTGTAAGACAGAGCAGGAAATACTTTCTCTTTCTATCTATCGTCCAGCTGAATTAAGATTTTGCAAAGTAAACTTTGTTTAAACATATAAACAGGTGAATAATTCTCAGTTTCACCAGGAGCGTGAGTGAGTCACGTGCAACAAGCAAATAAAAACTAACCTGATTTGCATATCTCTAATTTTAAGCACCACCACCAGGAACCTTAGATAATTTTTTTAATGGCTTCTCTTGAAGAAGAACATCTTATAAAATGTATTTATATATGTTGATAACAGGAGTATAATTACGTATTATAATTGCTATAATGTGACGTGCAATGTTTATTTTTTATTATAGAATGAGTTGCTTGCTTAAGCAGTTAAGCCTATACATGCACTAAGCGGAATGTCATGCAGAATTTATAAGTTATTTTAATACAAAGTTAAAAATAGAAATGTTTATATTCCATTTCTCCGTAAAAGTTTTGTCTAGCTGCCAAAGCATTATATTAATACAAAAAAAATTCCATAGACAGCTTTCGTTCAAAAATTGTTATCTGAAAGTATTGCAAATGCGCATCATTTATCTATTATGATCTAAATAATATAATATTTGTATAATATAATAGTTAATTATTTCGTTTATATTTTTTTTGCAAAGAATATAAATGCTTCTTGAGAATTTTCATTGTTAAAAATTGTTAACCAAAGTCAGCATTGATAATATTTCGTAGAGTGACTTCCTTTTATGCAAGTACGACTGGTACATTAGTTTCTGTTCTCGTATTTATCAGTTCATAATGGATATATAACCATATAATATTATGTACCCTTAATTATGAAAGTAAAAAATTAATCTTAAAAAAACTTTAATAAATATTATATATTTTTATGGTAATCGAGAAAAATTCAAATGTTAAAATTTTTCTTGATCTGTTCAAATTTAATCTAAGAAATATATTGACCAAAGCAATATTTGACTTAGACCACTTTCATAATAAAGGGCACACATATATATCACGGCCAATTGCTCTTATCATGCATCATTGTGGTGTCTCCGAGTAAATCGTGGGAAATTCGTTAATCCTTTAGAGTAGGATATTAATTGTTGTTGTTGCTTTTTTTTAATAAATAATTGTTTAGTTCATTGATGCTATGCAATTGCTTGTATTGCTCTCTTACACACAACTTTATGGATAAATGGAAAATATTTAACAAACAATAAAATAAAGGTTATCATACAGCAAAGTTAAAGATAATTCATGATACTACTAAGCACTGTAAAATTGTTATCTCTGTTTAACAGAACAATAACCTTATAAAAAATAAAAAAAAAATAATAACTAACACGTTTTTGTACACTTCACCCGAGAAAAATGTATACTCGAATTTGACGTTCTGTTTGAGTCTCTAAAAAAATCTTTGAATAATGATTTTACACACAAAAAAATAAAGTTAGTTTAAAATTTTTTTTTGGTAAGGACTTTTATCATTAACTGTTTTATGTTAATTCAATATGACTTACGCTGACCTTTAAAGAAGATTTTTTTGCTTTTGAAATAGCCTTACTGCGTGTTTATTTAAAACTCCAGTATTAAATAGTACTAGTGAAAAATCATGTTGAATCAAAGTTGGAACAACATGAATATAATACTGATAACTTGGCTTACAGAGCAATACGAACTTTATATAATATTTATAATATGTAATCGCGCTTTTTTATGCCGAGTACACATCTGGCACACATGTGCCAAGAAAAAGCTTAGCCACTAATGACAATCTTTAGGTTGAATTAAGTAACTGTAAGAGTTATCAGTTATTTCTTTTAAATTCTTAGATTGTTGTCTTAACATGGTAAGAACGCCAAATTGGGCTGAAAAAACACCTAATGTTTTATATTGTGAGCAGCTTTCACTACCTCAAGTCAAAATTGTCGTCCAAATGTTGATAAACTCTTTCATTATGACTTAAAAAAAAATTTAGCGCAATAGCAGCTGCTGAACGGACCAACCAACGAATTTCAACAAGAAATTTATCTACCCAGAAGGGGGGTATGAATTGACAATTCTGCACAAACATTTGAATTTTTTTTCTATAAGTTTCAAATTACAAGCAAATTAAATCTCATGGACTTGCGTATTTGCTTAAAATTTAGCCAGAGGATTCAATGAGTAGCAAAAGAGAATATGGTGTCATTCTCAATGATATATTTATGTCAGACGAAGGCCAACCAAAATTGTTTAATATGGAGTGGCTAGAGTCCGAAATATCTTCAAGAGAGAGATATAGGTGCACCTATCTCCAATCAATTTCTTGAAGAAGCACGTTTTCTAGGGCTCAGCTTTCTAAAGGTGAAAAGGCTGTTTTTCCGAGAAACGTAAGAGATACAGACCTGAACTTTTCACAGAATATGCAACCGCTAAAAAATAAATAGTGCTCTTAAGCAAGTAACGAGAAATAATGAAATCCCGTGTAATATACATACAATTCTGTGGCAAAAAGAAAAAATGCTTAAGTCGAAATAAGCTGATTTGGAGTTAATGTTACCTCCGCAATCTACATATTCAAAAGTACCCTCTCAATTTCAATTAATTTTTGTGATTTTTTAGGAAATTGTAGCACTATGGCTTGTGACTTATCTATTTAAGACTTCTAATCTCATTAGGAGTAATATCTGAATTGAGGTTTTACTTTTGTATATTTCAACTTAAATGTGTTACTTCTAGTGTGCAGAACGATATTTGGACAAAAAACACCCAAGGTTAAAAGAGAATTTCCCAACTTAATGTCAAAAGAAAAAAGTTCTGAAAACTGACTTGAACGCTTAAAAATGCTCTCCTGCAAAACAGTAAAATATGACTTTAGCTTTTTTTGTTTTTATGCATACCTCAAAAAATAATACTGAAATAAAAAAAATCTAACTTAAAGGGTATTCTATCAGTTCATGTAATTTTGACTTTGTAATTTTGAAGCAAACTCTTAAATTTTTCAAAAATGCTAAAAGTAAAAACTTCTCAAATAAAAAACGCCAAAGCAAAATAAGTCGTCAAAACCGAGAAAATCCTCAAAACTAAAAAAACGTTAAGACTAAAATAAAGCGTCTAAAGCCGAAAAAATCACCAACAGCGAAAAAAGACACGACAGAACTAGAAAAACTACAAGACCAAAAAAAAACTACCAAAACAAAAACAAGTTCCAAAGCTAAGAAAAATCGCCAAGACTTAATCCGAAAAAAAATTTTTCGACTTAAATTTTTTTTTTAAATATAAAAGTTTTTTTAAAGACTCAAATTCGTATATCATTACATATGTACTGCATGTACAGAATCCTTCGTGTGCGAGTCAAAGTCGCGAGTCCTGTGCTGCGTCGAAAGGGAACTCCTTTAAGCTCTGTATGGTTTGGCTGGCTATATGCCAGCCCGTTATGGCAAATTAAATTAAATTATTTCGAGAATTTTATTACATCGGGTGTCCATACATAGCTGCAAAAATATCTTACACTGTAAATAGTAAATTTATAGATTGAAAATATAAATTTAAATGATTTAAAATAGCAAGCGATTATGACATCATCTCTGTAGGGAGTCATTAAAATCTCTCTGTTCAAATGCCACACATATGTTTTTAAGTCTGTCACCGCGGGTTAAATTTATAATCAATTATTTTCAAAACAGCATAAAGAATATTTAATCAAATAAAATTATATGTATCTCCAGCGAAATAAAAGTTAAATATTTATATACATATGTATCAATTGTTTATATAAAAATGTTATATGAGTTTCATTACGTTCAGTAGGTAATGTTTTTTTTTTGCACTGAAAAACTAAAAATATTACTGATTTTATTATTTAAATTATAATCTTTTTTTTATAAAATGATGATTTTGTTAAATTATGGTAAGCATACTTAATGCAGAAATCCGCTTGAAAATAATTGTTAAAGTCTACCGTTTAAAAGAAATATGCATAAATCTCAGATAGCTCAGAAACAACAAAAATAAAATTTAAAACTTTTTTGTATTATATGACGTTATTTGTTTATTTAATTTTATTAACTATAAATGATACAATTTATTCAGATAGTTGAGCTTGGATGTATTGGTGATAAAAGAAACTGTAGTAATCTTATCTATTATCATGGCAACTACTAAGACCACGATACTGTTTTTTACCCGTTGACGCGACGTAAAGAATACTAGTGTGCTTATCAGTCTATGGATTAATGAAATTATATTATATTGGATGTGCTTTCTTTTGCGCCACTCTAGAAAACAAACGCGTGGACCTATTTTGATAATTCCTACGTCAATCAATTCGCCTTAATCTTTGTCTTAGTATTGTCAAAATTAAATATGATTGCAAACAGACACTATTTTGCGTAAAATAAAAAAATATAGAGTCGGTAAGCCATATCAAAATGGACACCAATGAACATGGGTCAAGAGAGGACCCATACCAACCAAAGAGCCATTAGCTGACCAATTTTTGTATGTTGGAAGCACCTTCTTTACAACCGTTGTAAAAAAATGCTTAAGCTACTTTCCATAACAACAATTTTCTGCCCCTTAAAAATTAGTTTAGCCATTTAAAAATTAAAATTGTTTCTGTGTATGTGTGCGAGTATTAATATCATATATACTTTTATATGCATTTCAAAAAGACAAAAAATCAAATACTTAATACTCATAACTTATGAATACTCAAACGAGCTTGAATGTTAAAGCATCTACGCATCAAGTAGCATGCTTGCATAACTATGAGTATCAACACAAATAAGTGCGTACATCGATATTTTATTGTTTGATCAAACACAGATGCTATAGGTATTCGTATGCAAACATATGTGTATTGGCATGTAATGCCAAGTACATATAAGTAGAGGAACAATGTTACCAAATAGGTATGTGCTTATAAAGTAAGCAAAGTCTAGAGAATACAAAAATATTTCAAAAATTTAAATTAAATAAAAAACAATCATACAGACCAACCTCATACAATTCAGACATTTTCTTGAGCGGTTAAATAAAAATGAAAAAGATTTAAAAAAACTTTTTTTCTTTAATAGATATCTGCCTTCAGTCTGTTAAGGCTATAGTGGACTATTTTTTTTTTTAATTTTCTTCAATATTAAGCCTTTGTCAGATTTTTGAAATTGATCTTTTTCACATTATTCAGTCCTATTCCTGCAGCAAATGTACATGTAGGTAGTGGTCTGTGGACTGCGCAGGTAATGGAAGAATTTTTTAGTTTATTTTTATTTGAATGATAAAATTGTATTAAATGTATACTTCAAAAAATACAAAAAATATATATGCAGCAATTACAAAAAATATATGTAAATACATATATGTATATTAAAACAGAACGACTTGCAAGTCAATAGTACAACGAATTTAAGAAATAATGAGTTGAGATCAGCGATGGGCATACATAAGTTGCTTTACACTGAGAGAAATTTATGGAATTATTATGTTAGAAAAAAAGTTTATATAAACATACGAGTTTACATACACACAAAACAATTATATGAATGATTTTGTAATATTAATTAAAATATTTGTAGTATCAATAAAAAAATTAATTAAATTTTCACCTATAAACAATTTGATAATATCAATTAAATTTTTGCAGTCAAATTAATTAATACAATTAAAAATTTAATTAATATAATTAAATTCTTAATTAAAAATATTAATTGGTGAACACTTTTTTCTGTGTACATATTATCGAAAGCTATAAATTACATTATTTAAATAATTAATGCAATTCGATTTTTGATTTTCTCACTCCATATCAAACATTAATTGCTTGAAAGTTTTTAAAACACACTAAAAGTAGAAAATAAGCATAATAATATATTTTTCCAGTGTAAAACAATTGACGAAATGAAAATATCCGCTACGCTAGCTAAGCTTGCCTTTGTTACTATTTATACATGAAACAAAGGAATTTATCTAAATTTTCGGCTCGTGGGCATCAGCGTCACAGTAGTAAGTGAACGAAAACATCATCACACAAATTATTTTTCATTTATTTTACATATTTTAAACCCTTTCATTGGTTAATTCATAAAATAAATGTATGGTATGAATTTTAAAGAATATCTTGGAAGAAAAAGTTTTTTCATGTGTAGGGGGTAAAAATTTGTTTCACAATACAATCACAAATTTTGAGTAAGATCGTAAAGCGTTATCTAATCGGTGTGAGCTGTGTATGAGTGTATTAGTGTAATCATACGAACAAGAAGCACAGATAAACTTAACAGCTGCATAGATATACACTCAACCGAATTTTAAAGCATACCTTCAGGAGCAATGTAAATTTTAATAAAAATTGCTCGTGAAGTGCCATAGTGTTGCCAGTGGGGATTATTTTGTTAAAAAGTTGAAAAATATAAAATATATATAAACTTTTAAATAAAAGACCGTTTTAAATGTCAAATATTTATTTATTATTATAACTAGTGGTGTCATGTGTTAACTAAAATTCACGCGAATAGCGAATGATTTGTGAAATTTATTTTTGAATGCTGACCATGCACTTGAAGAACATTTTGACTGCAGGCATAACTAGATAGATATGAAAATACCCATGATATTGTACGGTGTGTGGTGTAATGCACTTTTATTTCTGGAGAAACAATTTATTATTTATTTTTAACCTTGAATAAATTTCTCAAATGATTTTTTTGTATTCCCATGATTAAAATTATGTTTTAAATAATTAATAAGCAAAAAACTGTAATCTATTCTATTCATTCTTATTATTTCCTTTACCTTGAGCAAACCAGTGTTGCTTGGATAGAAAATAAAATAAAAAAATAAACTATTTAGAAACAAATGACAATTGTCAGTAATGCCCTAGTGTAAGGGTATGTGTTTAAAGATGTTTTTTATATTTTTTTATTGTGCACTATCTGCCTGACACTTCTGCATTTGCTACTCCTAAGGTAATACATATGCGTTTATTGCTACCGCTTCCATAATCATGATTATTTTTTGCTGTTATATATCTTGATCTTTTAGGTAAATAAACTCAATGCAGGATTTTTAAGATTTATATTTATAAAATACAATGTTACGTTACGTTACGTGGACCCGAAGATTTGCAAATGAATAAAAGACACCAGTGTAGTAATGAGAGTTAAAAGTGATACAAGTTTTATTTACAAATACACTTAAACTAAATTAATCAAGAGCTTAAATACACTAATACAACTTAGATTACTAAAAAAAAGGGGCCAGTCTATACATGCATGTAGGGACTACTCCATAAAGGACAAAAACTAGTCCAAAACTAGTCCAAATGTATGGCTAAAACATGGTCGATTTAACATTTCGATGTCCTAGGGCTTGACCACATGGTCCAAATTTGCCACCACCAAACTACTCTATATGGAATTGTTATAAACTAATCGCAAACAACTTGTAAGTACCTAAGAAGAACGATCATAATCGTTTAAATACGAACACTTATCGTATCGAACTCGATCAGTCGGTCGTTTTTGACACAAACCAATGATCAAACCCATTTAAATTACATGGTTTGATCGTAGCTTTGTGTCAAAAACGACCAACAGAATAAGTTCGACCCAAGTGTACTACTGAAAGAGTTTGATACAAGTCTATTATCATCTTAAATTTTGTTTACATAGTGCCCAATTAAGTTCACGTGGTAACTATGTACATACATGTGTCTTAAATATGACTTCGGTTTCACTAAATATATGTATAAAAAACAAACAATTTCTTACAACGACAACCTTAAGTAAAACTCATTAAAAACTATCCAAATAGATACTACTACTTATAAAACATTTTTTTATTGTTTTGTTTAGATTCTTGGGGATGAAAATCTTCTTTCTGCATGAAGGAAGTTGACATAGTGTCTTAAATCCGCCCATGTGGCAATGAAACTCGATCTCCTCAAGAATTTTAAGAACGTGCAAAGGCCTGTGTTACCCCTGTCTGTATTTAAAGTTTAAAAATAAAATTTCTCATTCAGATAATATATTTATATATTTATTTCTGTATGGAATAACCCAGCAGGAAAAGGAGGCCTTTGTAACTCCTTCTTTTGGCTGTACAAGGCCTTCTAACACTATGCCACGCTCATATAATTTTTAAACGCGTCGTCGGGGTAGATCTACCACTTCTTTCGCCAGAAATTCTGCAAGGCCTTCAAAATAATGGATTCTGCATTTGTTTTTGGTAAAAAACATGTAACTCATTCTCTGTTCTCTTCTCATGAAAGGGAATGTGAAATTAATATCTTTAATTTTATGCGTAAGAGTCAAGGCCTTCTATAAGGATTTTATTAGTAGTTAAAAATAGTATGAAACAAAACAATCCTATGAAGCCAGTAGTAAAAAGGTCATTTGAGTTTTCCACTTGGGAATACACGCGATTAAGCTGGAAATTAAATTGTATTTATAAAAATTTATGGCAAACACACTTCTGAAATTTTAGCAAAAACGTGTACAATAAAAATATATTTTGTTCCATAAAGATAAGAATATATTAATGAGTGAAATCCGGATGTTTTCAACTGCCAAAAATATAAAATAGGTCATTGTTTTTTTAAATAAAATTACGTTTATTGTATTTCATTTAAATGAATCTTACTCATTCGTAATTTGGAAAATTATTTTCGAAAAAAAAGTTTTATTGCATAATTTTCACTGCCCACTTTTTAAGTCTGGCAACAGAAATATTATTATTGTCTGGCTTAAGCTCTCATTGAAGTCGATTAATAAAAGATTTGTTCGATGAGATTTCATCTATAAAAACTCTTCTAAAGCCAAAGAATTAAGAGAAGTTGTGACAATCCATCAAAAGCTTTGGACATGTCTAAGGCCAGCACATTGCTTTCGCCACTGGCAGATCGAGTTATGCAGTTTCTCCATGATTAGGGAAAGAAATTTACCCAAAGGTGGGCTTCCACAAAATTTTACTACTGGTAGTTACGTAAGCTGTATGGACCGCATAAAATGGAATCCTCCATACCTTTTTGCAAAACATATTGAAAATAGACAGGGACTTTCAGTTTTATATGAGCTTCTCCTTTTTTACGGATTGGCTTGGTTGGTTGGTTGGTTTACGCGGCTGCCTACTATACGCAGGCATTCAAGTAGAATCTAGATAACTCCATTTTGAAAGAACCACTACACTCATCGGTGTCAAACTATGTAGAACCTTATCTAAGTATTCTGATGTCGCGTTGAGATATCAACCCAATCTTAGATAGATTTGAAAGATCGTCTAGTACATGACTTCCTAAGAATTTGTGTCTCGAGAGATGCAAAGCCAAGCATGGACACTGGCAAAGAAAGTGGAATATTGTCTCTTCTTTGCGGATTGGCTTACTATAAGCAACATCCCAGCACATTGGAAACTTACCAGCATAGGAAAAGAAGATCATTGAATGGATTACATTTGAGCCAGCTTATCACGCATTTGAAGTCCTCCATGGATTTAATGCTGGCAGGTATATCTAATTTTTTCGTGGTTGAAAATACATGCATTACATTTGAGTACTTGAAGTACTACTACTTCAAACAAAGGAAATAAAAATATTCAACCTTGAACTAAAACGGAATTGAAAAAAAATAAAACAAAAGTATTGCTTATGACACCTAAAAGTACAATCTCTTGCCATTTGAACCCTTTAATAATTGGATGCGCCAGTATGACGTAGTTACTGCAATAAGATCTGCAAAGTCAATTAATGCAATCTTTTTTTTAACAAATAAAATAAAACAACACAAACAAACGCCAAAGCTTTTCTAAGTGATAAAAAATATACAGATGTATACGTATGTATGCATGTATATGTGCATACATGTGCATTTCCTTACAATTTCTATTTACGTGCAATGATGTGAGAAATAAATCAGACAGATATTTCAAATCAAATGATATATAAGTCGTGTCTTTCGAAGCAACACCACACAGCGCAGCAACAAGTCTAAATATTAAATATGATTATTTCTTTAAATCAAACTTTTTACAAAAGTTTCATTATACTAATTGCAATTTTCGCTGCAATTGAAAAGGGCTGTTGGTGCGTTCAGGACTCTACCGATGCTACAGTTAAAGAAATTGGAGTATATGGTGATGGGGGTGATGACTGGATTACACCAGAAGGCGATTACACTTCCAGCGAGCAAGACAAACCGAAATGGACAAATTACTTGAATGTTTCTCAATATCCTGGAGAACTTTGCAATAGAAATTGTGCAAGTGGTGAACCGCGTGTATGTTATTTTCATTTTACTATGGAACACTATCAAGCCATGGGAGTGTAAGTTTGTTTGGGAATAATTGTTTTCAATTTATATTGAAATTTATATAAAGTGCAAAAAGTCTTAACAAGTCATTTTTAACTCATTTAATTTTGAAATCATTTAGTGCTTGTGGCAAGTGTGCACAAGGTGTGGAGGAGGATTGTAATAACCCAGAGTGTGTAGTGGGCGATGGAGTGGAAAAGGGAGTCATGAGCATCAATCGAAAAGTACCTGGACCAGCAATTCAAGTGTGTAAAGATGATTTAATCATAGTGGATGTTACCAACAAAGCTCAGGGCACAGCCACTACCATTCACTGGCATGGTGTGCATATGGTAAAAACCCCTTATATGGATGGAGTACCATTTGTTACCCAGTGTCCCATAATGTTTTCCAATACATTCCGCTATCAGTTCTATGCCACCGAAGCAGGAACTCAATTCTATCATTCTCATTCGGGTAAGTCCCATCATGGTTGTTATAAAGCTAAAAAAAAATTTATTTATCCATACATATGTTATTTGTATAAAGGTCATCACAAGGTCAATGGACAATATGGTGCACTCATTATTAGACGGCCAGAGGAACCCACAAGTGCTTATTATGATTATGATTTTCCAGATCACTATATTTTCATTTCTGACTGGATGCATCCGTATGCTGAAACAGAAGTTCCCGGCCTTCCCAGTTCTGGAGGTATTTTTCCAGACTCTGTGCTAATCAATGGTCGAGGCATCTATACCAACGTTAGTTTTCTTTAGTGCATATTTAAACATTTTACTAAAAGTTTAATATTTTTTTAGCCCAAAACCGGAGAACGAACCACTGTAAGACCAAAGGTTTATTGCGTAACTCCCGGAAAACGTTATCGCTTTCGCATAATCAATTCCATAAGTCATGCCTGTCCCATACAAATGCAGGTAGATACGGGAACTAAAAAAAAAAGATCTTGTTTATCAAATATGAAAATTAATAAAACATTTTTCCTTTTTGGTTTTTAATTATTTAGATTGAGCAACATAGAATGACTGTAATATCTACTGATTCGTTTGATGTGTTGCCACGCTCATTTGACACGTTACATTCAAACGCTGGTGAACGTTATGACTTCGTTTTAGAAGCGAATCACACTAGCGGCGATTTTTGGATACGTGTCAGAGTCTTAGGTGCTTGTACCACAAAACCTATAGAATCATATGCCCTAATAAGATACATAACAAATGAAAATGATAACAGCCATCATGAGGCAGCCCTGCCGGCATATCCTAATTACAGTGACACCTACGATGACGGCACGGTGAGTATAAAAATATTTCGCACCTCTCTGTGATGGATAAGCATAATTGTGTTTTTGTATTATTTACAACAGACTTTAAATAATCCAAATTATGCCTGCTTTGGTAGTGGTAATGATCACTGCGTGTCGGAATTGACAGCTCTTGAGGAGGACGAGACATTGCGTTATGCCGTACCGGATCATCAATTCTTTTTATCCTTCTCAAACTACGTTGTACCAAATAAGGAAATCTTCAATACCGGCTATTATAATCACTTTGCAAGTAAGTTCGAAGATATTTCACACGTTTGACAGTTTCCAGTAATATAGTTTGCATTTTTAATATAAAGACCTCAACTCTAATTTAACAATTGTGGCTGCAATTAATAATTTAAGTCTAATATTCCCTGATTCGCCACCCTTGACTCAGCCCGAATCAATTAATGAAGCACAATTTTGCAACGACACTAATCGCCCGAAGGATTGTAGTGATCACCGCTTGTGCCCTTGCACACACCGTCTACAGGTGGAACTCAACTCAATTGTAGAAATAATTATTGTGGACGAAAGTCAAGGTAAGTTGTACTTCCAACTAAAAATTTTTTTTAAATAAGCATAAGCATAAGCATAAGCATAAGCATAAGCATAAGCATAAGCATAAGCATAAGCATAAGCATAAGCATAAGCATAAGCATAAGCATAAGCATAAGCATAAGCACAAGCATAAGCATAAGCATAAGCTTAAGCATAACCATAAGCATAAACATAAGCATAAGCATAAGCATAAGCACAAGCATAAGCATAAGCATAAGCATAAGCATAAGCATAAGCATAAGCATAAGCATATGCATAAGCATAAACATAAGGATAAGCATAAGCATAAGCATAAGCATAAGCATAAGCATAAGCATAAATTTTTATATTATAAAATTATTTATTTCATTTATTTTTGTTGAATTTTTGCTGCAGCTCCGGGTCGCATGCATCATCCCTACCATTTACACGGCTTCAAATTTATGGTAACTGGCTTAGGACAGCATCCAAATGGTATACCCATGACAATACCTCTTGCTAGGCAACTGGAAAGAAGCCGTTTGTTGCCAAGAGATTATTATAATCCTGCTCCACCATTCAAAGACACATTAACAGTTCCCAGTGTTGGATATGCCGTCATACGTTTTAAAGCATCAAATCCTGGTAAGTCCGTCTGTCTATTTATAATAAATTTTTCTCTGACTTGCTTTCATTTTTAAATTTTCGCACAGGTTTCTGGCTAATGCACTGTCACTACGAATGGCATTTGTCCATTGGAATGGGTCTTGTATTTCAAGTTGGAAACACTACCGACATGGTCAAAGCGCCAAACAATTTTCCCAAATGCGGAAATTACATGCCACCCGTACGAAGACCCGATTTTTAAAACAACTCATAATTTGACCTGACATACTCGCACATACATACCTATGTCTGTATGGAAAACATGATTAATGAATGTACCGAAATTCACAAATTCATTAGACAATCGAATTATCACAAGCAACATATGCAACGATATCTCCAGCCGTAGAATGATTAGATTTTAATTATTTAATATATCATAAGTATCACTACAAAATTTTAATTAATAAAAACGATATTTGTCAACCACAACCTCATTTATGCAAAAAAAAATATTTTATCCAAACGCTTGTTTAAGTGAATAAATTTAATACTCGTAACTTGCAAATAAACTTTTAATAATAAAAGTAAATAATATTCAATTAAAATATTAATTGTTGTTTCTTGGGAATTGTTACAAATAAATTTGACATTAATAATTTCAAATTATTATTTTAATAATACTAATAATTAATAATTATTCAGTAAAATATTTTTTTTCTTTTTTTTATTAAAAATACATTGAAATTGATTATTGAGGAGGTTAGCTGGATCCTATGCGCATTTTCTTGTCGCTTATACCTTTACCCAAAAAGAAAGAGTTATTATGTTAAACAAATGAGAAATTCAACAAACAACAAAGTTTAAACAAGAATTCAATAATCAACATGTTTTTTATTTTCTTACTTTATTACATTGACTGATTTTTTCAGCTCGAATTTTAGTTGTAAAAAGTATGTAAGGAAAATAAGTGTAAGTCCTGGTTCATATACATCAGTTTTACCTGATCAGTTCTTGCTAAATTTTCTTTTGAAGATGCATTTCCGTTCATACACACCGTTAAGTTTGTTTCATCAAGTCTTAACAATTTGCATGGTCGTAGAGTATTACGAATGACAAAACAAAATAAAAAAGCAAACTTGACGGTACGGTCAAGGAACCGTAAGAGCTACGGGCCTGAAATTTGCACAGAGTATGTAGAACCTTAGCCACTACAACAACAGATCCATGAGAATTAAGAAAAACCGTAAGAGGTAGACTCTTGAAATTTTCAAAAACGGTAAAACTAAAAAATCCGAAAACTATAAAATCGCCAAACCAAAAAAAACAAACACCAAATATTTAAAAAAATCGCCAAAACGAAAAAATCGTCAAAATTAAAAAATAATTCTAACACTAAAATAAGTCGCAAAATTCGAAAAAAATCGTCCAAATGAAAAAAATCTCCAAAAAGTGAAAAAGCGCCAAAAACCGAAAAAAAATCGCCAAACGCGAAAAAGGCTCCAGTAACAAAATAATTGGTAATAGGTAAAAAATCACCAAAATTAAAAAAAATCGCCCAATTGAAATATCAAAAAAAAACAGAAAAAAATCGCCAAAATGAGAAAAAAAGTGTCAAAACTAAAAAAAGCGCCGAAAAAATTAATCAAGTCGCTAAAATAAAGAAACGCCAAAAACCGAAAATCACCAAAATTAAAAAAAAGCTATAACGAAGAAATCGCCAAAAAATAAAAAAACGCCAAAACCGAAAAAATCGCCAAAACAAGAAAAAAATTTCGAAACTAAAAAATGGCCAAAATGGAAAAACAATCCAAAAACCGAAAAAATCGCCAAAACAAAAAAAATCCAAAAAATTAAAAAAATGTCAAAAACAAAAAAAAAATACCAAAACTATATTTTATATAGGCTACTAAAGTTCGTATTGAATTACATATTTCGTGTCCGTACGGAACCTTTCGTGCGCGGGTCGAAGTCGCACTTTACTGAATTTATTTTTTCAACTCTGTATACCTTGTGCATCAAATTAAACATATTAAATATATTGCAGTTTTTATTTTCAGCATAAAACTAAAACCTGCTTACATCTATACAGTAATCCTTTATACTTTATAATTGGTATTATAAAATAATTTTTTTCTTACCTTCATAAATAATTGGGGTAATTAGATTGTCTTATCAGAAAAATACAACTTGGACTTAATAGTGATAATTTGCATAAAGTATTGTATCGAGATTAAAACACCTGCATACACTTATCGTCTCAACCACATCAAACTATCCAGTAGGCAAATTCATTTCTTAGATTCGTTATCTTGGTACCCTAATTTATACGATTTGTCTCGTTTCAAAGTGCTGAAATTCTCGAGGACGATAGATAACTCAATAAGAAATATTTTAAGTCTGGCACTTTTAGGAATATGCGGACCTTAAATTCACAATTGAATGGTCTTCGCGCTCTTCTAAAAAGCTCAAATTTTTATATTGGATAGTTTGACGGGATAGGGACGATATGTTTAAAGATATCTGATATGTGTCAATTTCTTATTCAAAGCACATAAACAATAAGAAGTCCTGTAGTTGTGTTAATAAAGTAACTTAACCAAGAAAATTAATATTTTACCACATATGCATTTAATCTTTTTTAAAGTATATTTCTATTTAACTAGGAGGAGCCATATTTATTTAGCGAGACCATATAATTGAAGGATCTTAGATCAGTGTCCATCATCCCATTGGCCTGAGGGCTCTGCCAGCATTGCACATATGTAAAGCAGAACTACTTTGCAAAAAATTTTAGAGATTTTGTAATGGGTAGTACTCTTTTAATGGCTTACAATGAATAAAATAACAAATTATTTATATTATTATGTGAAAGCTCTTATTGTAGAACTTTCCAGTTAATAACGAAATATGTATATATGTATATCTACAGAAAAATTGATTGTGAAAATGAGCTTCGAAGACACCAGACAGATAAAATGCTCATTAACTTTTGAATATTTTTAAATAAAAAGTAATCTAAAAATGTTTGCATATTTTTATGCAAGAAATAATCCATTAAATTTTGCATACTTTTAGGCTTTTGTATGTTTGTAGGCAAAAATTATAGGGTGCTGCATACTTTTATTAACTTCTTACACTAAAGTAATGAGTTATTCAGTCAAATTGTAAGTACTTACGACTGTAGTAGGAAAAGTTTATTGCTGGGTACTAATAAAAATTCTAAAGCAAGGGCATAAAATACACAAAAAGAACAGAATTTTCTCGTATTTTTATGAAAAAAAAATACATTGAGAGTATTCAAATGCCACCAAAATGTTTTAAATATTGTTTTTTCTATATTATTTATATAAATTAATTATCTTATTTAAATCTTTTTATAACAACACTTTTTATTGCTATAAAAAGAGAAAAAAAATATGTAGAATCTACACAGATTAGAAAAATAAGTTTTTATTTGGCTTAAAGGCTTTTGTAGATATATCCAGAAATTTAAAAAAAAACTAGTTCATACAGTCTTAGGCACCACTTCATACAAAAGTTAATTTATATTAGATTAAGCCATAAAAATATTTTTCATATACCCAATTAAACATTTACAAGAGCGATTTTGTTCAGTAGAACAGCACTAAAAATGTATTTAGTGCTGTTCTGCTTTTAAGCATTTTCTCTTATTGGTGATTAGTGGTTTTAAACATACAAACATTTAGAAATCGCATATTGAAATAATATAAGAAATATATACATATCTATACATTATGTCCTTTGGTTCCTATTGGAACAAAGGGCCACAATGAATTTATTTCATTCGGTTTGGTTTAAT
Organism: Tachina fera; assembly: GCA_905220375.1. NCBI lineage: Eukaryota > Metazoa > Arthropoda > Insecta > Diptera > Tachinidae > Tachina > Tachina fera. The sequence continues at coordinate 189,250,565 of LR999963.1, forward strand.
GATAGTTGTTTTACTTCCCTCCAGATCACTATGGCTGACTTCGACTTTCAGTTTCTGACGCCAGGTGCTTAACCGTCTACCTATTCTTGGTGACTTATCCTGTGGATATCAGTCAATGGCAATTTTAGCTGTGTCATCTCAAGGCCTGCAAAGCGTGTGACCAATCCACCGCCATTTGCGGTTCAAGATATCAATATGGATTGACTGCTGATTAAATAAGAAATTAAGAAAAATTACCTAAGTAAATTGATATTTCACACCGCTGTTGTTTTATGATGGCATAATTATTTCCATTTTAGCTTAAGTCGACTTAAGCACTTTTTCATTTTTGCCACAGATATATGATATTAATATTTCATTTTGAATAATTGCGCCAAATGCTACAGGGTATACAAAAATTTCACTTAGAGCTCAACTACTTCATCGTATCAAGTCAGAGTTTGAGAATAACTTGAAAGTAGTTTGAAAAATATGCCACTCATTTCAAAGAGAATACACTATTCTCAACACGAAAAAAAATAACTGATTTAATTAATATAATACATTGTTGTTGCTTTCAACTTCTTGCTTTTACCTTCCATCATGAACTGTGATTGCCAAGTAAACATATTTTGTCACGTGCCCATGATGATTAAGTTAGAATTTTTTTTAAGTATTGAGACATTTTTTAAAGCATTGTTTAAGTATTATTCTCTTCTTTGGAAACTCACATCAATTAGTAAAAATATTCCATAAAATAATAATTGAAATTACTGAACTTAAGACCGATTAAGAAATTATTTCTGATTAAAATTCACTAAAGTTTAATGAAATCTAAAATATGTCTTACGTCAGAAAATAAACAAATCCAGTTAAACGAGCCTCAAACTCACACATGAATGGTTTCGAACGAACATTCCATATGTAATACTAGCTGAACTTGAATATAAATAATCCAAGATATTCGATGCAGAAATTTTTAATATATATACATTATTTTTTTAAATTTGAAGTTTTTTTCGTTTTTGGGAACTTTTCTCGCGTTTTGGCGTTTTTTTTTTAGTTGTAAAGTTTTTGTTTTTTGCTATTTATTTCGTTTTTGACGATTTAATAATAGTTTTAGCAATTTTAATTTTTTATTTATTTTCACGCTTTTTACGTTCTGGCAATTTTTTTCAGATTCTATTGCTTATTGCTTTAGAATTTCAACATTTTCGTTACTCACCTAGGAACACCCAATAATTTTTAACTGTTACATATTTAAATGTTAAATTGTGTGAAATTTGCATGCCCGTATGTTTTATGGTTCTTGATAAAACGGTCGGTGACAGAAAAACGGACAAAAGGACATCGTAGCGAAAACAATAGTGTTCCTTTTCACCTTTGGCCTATGGAACTCTTAAAAATTAAGAATTTTACATGCGAAAATCTTTTACGTGCATTTAAATTAACATGGAAAGATGCTTACGAAAATGTTCGATTAAATGCAAAATTACTTTTTTTTTAATCTCCGCATTTTGCCATTACTCAAAAGCTTGATGTTATTTGTTCCTTAATAATTATCCCATGTATCTGGGCTTCCACAAAATAAATATTAATTTTCCCCAAGCAAAACCAAACACCTTTTTTATTGTTTGTTAATAAAACTTTGCTTGCACTCCAATTTTTTTTAAGTAAATACTTATGCTTCTGAAAATGCAAGAGTCGTAGTTGAAGTTAGCATAATAAACGAAGAGCTTAAACTCTCGTTATGTTGGAAAGTTTTCTTTTTGTCTGACTGCTGCTTTAAATAAATTCGAAAGTTATCGTAGTAGTAGAGATGTTGTGTGTTTTTGGTTTTCTTTTGATTTTGCAGTTTCAATTGTGTATTTAATCGCTTGCTGGGAGAAAAGTTGTTGTTGTTTGTTTTACTATTCCATTGGTACATGCACGGAAAAACACTCTCACACACACACAAAAAACATATTCAAACACATATACACAAACATTGCTGCTTCGTTAAGCTCGTATTAATTTAAAGCAGCAATCAGTAGTCAAACCTAAAACTATACGAACATTTTGAGATTTGAAGCTCTTCATTTTTTATAGTTATTCGTTTATTGTGTAAACTTTGACTGCGACTCCTTAAATTTCAGTAGAAGAAGTATGAACAACAGGTTGCGATTGGACAGTCAAAAAATAAAAAGGTCGAAAAAATAGCACAATTTTACGACTTTTACTATTTCGACTGCATTTTTTTTAAACAGATTTTTTCAATATTTTAAAACTAAAACATAATCTCGTTATCGCAGCAATGGCAAAATCATATTTTTTCTCTGCGTACAGAAAGAAGTTAATTCTTCATTATCATTTTTGTCATAAACTAGCAATATAATTTTAGTTTTATCTACTTCTGAGTTATAAATAAATATAAGAATAAAACACGTTAAGCAAACGTTTAAAGCAAATTATTTAAAACCTCAATAGCTAGAAGAGAAAGTTGTCTTTAACAGTTGAGAGCTCGCGGTGGTGGCAACAATTTAAAAACTAAAAAAAAATTACTAAGATGCTTAATCTAATACCTCGACATTTTAGTACATTGATTGTTGTTACGATCGCTGTCGGGAATTACTGTTCAGGCTCTGACTTTGCGACAATCCAATCCGGAAATGTCAACAAATTCTTATCCTTACTTAATCCTTATCGGAATGAAGGATACAATACAGCAGCTGCGCCTCGAGCTGTTGCAGCTGTTAGAGAAACCTCGGATGCAAAGACGGCCAGTAAATACAAATATCTAACGAAAGATGAACTATATGCTCCACGTGTCACTGATAGTAGTGCAAATGTGAACAGTTTTGATATAAGAAAACTGTTGGAGTCCATAACAAGTAAGACGAACACGTTTCAGTCGAGAAGTGAAGTGCACATTTCTACAAATATTAGACCAGGCAATAACGGCACAAATGGTTTAAGCATTTTTGATATAGACAAAATAGTTAACCCAGTAAAACTGTCCCCTTACTTGAATCTCTCTCAACATCCTGGTGAGCAGTGCAATCGTGTTTGTCGGAAAGGCGATAAGCGCATATGTTACTTTGAGTTCACATTGGAATTCTATCACGCCATGGGACCGTAAGTTGCTTTGACTTCATTAAAACTTACATTCATAAAAATGTTGTATGTATACATTTTTTATAATTAGTGCTTGCGGAAAATGTGCTAAAGGTGTTGAGAAGGATTGCAATCACCCACAGTGCATAGTGGCCGACGGTTGGGCAAAGGGAGTCATGAGTATTAATCGTAAAATACCCGGACCAGCCATTCAAGTATGCAAAGGTGATCATGTAGTTATAGATGTTCATAATCGTGCTGGTGGTACAGGAGCTGCTTTGCACTGGCATGGCGTACATATGGTGGATACACCTTTTATGGACGGCGTACCTTTTGTAACCCAATGTCCCATACCATATGCCAATACATTCCGCTATCAATTCCATGCCACTCAGGCCGGAACTCAATTTTATCATTCTCATGCAGGTGGGTTGCTAAATTATACAAGTGCAAATACATTTAAATCTTTCTCATATAAATATATTTTATTGGTTTTAATTTTTAGGTCAGCACAAGGCCAATGGACAATATGGAGTATTAACCATTAGGCAACCCGATGTTATGGAACCTTTGCGCAGTTTGTATGACTATGATTTGCCACAGCATCATATTTTCATTGCAGACTGGATGCACGAGTATGCTGAACAACATTTTCCTGGTATTGGCAGCCGGGGTATATATCCCGATTCTGTATTAATCAATGGCCGCGGTGTTTATACGGATGTTAGTTTTTTTCTTTGAAAATTGTATTTACTTATTGATATAATTGTATTTTTAGCCCGAAACAGGAGAACAAACCAAAGTTCGGCCCACCGTTTACTATGTGACACCTGGCAAGCGTTACCGTTTCCGTTTAGTTAATGGCATCAGTCACAATTGTCCTTTCCAAATGCAGGTTTGTATGCATTCACTGTCTTTCTCTCTCTCTCTCATCTTATGATAATTTTTATTTCAATATTTCAGATAGAGAAGCACAATTTTAAGGTTATTGCTTCTGATTCATTTGATGTAGAGCCGGAAGACTTTGATACTCTAATATCAAATTCTGGTGAACGTTATGACTTTATATTGAGGGCAAATCATACAAAAGGTGACTTCTGGTTACGTGTCAGAGGTATGGGATTTTGCGATGAACGTCCCACAGAATCATATGCTCTGATTAGATATAGAACCAAGGGCAAATTAAATAGAGAAAGCGATGCGCAAATTCCACCATTTCCTAAGTATCACGAGCCGTATACTAGCATTGCTGTAAGTATAAAAAAATTGCTATTTTTAGTTATTTACCTCAAGTATTAAGTTCAATTTTTTTAGCTTTTAAATCATCCCAATGCAACATGCAATCCCGGTATGACCAATAAGCCCATATTCCAATTAACAGCTTTAGAAAGTGATGAAGAACTGTCCAATGCCGAACCAGATTACAAATTTTTCTTGGGTTTTGATAATTATGAGGTATCCAATGAGGAAATATTCAACAGCGGTGAATATTTTCATTTCAGCAGTAAGTTTCTTCTCAAAATAAATAAAAAGTTCTAAAATCAGGGAACATGTACGGGTTCATCAATGACTTGTAAAAAATACTTATTTTTTAACCTGCATTTGAATTCAAGTAGTCGTGTAGCCTGCTCTCTGTCAGTTAAAGTGAACACCATTTTTGCGGGTGAAAGACATGGGTGCCCTTAATTATGAAAGTGGTCTTGTACTAGTCTCCATTTATATAAATTTATTTAATAATTTTTAAATATTTATTGAAGTTTTTCAAAAATTTATTTGATATTTTGTAGCAAAAATGCACATGACTTAGACCACTTTTATAATTAAGGGCAGATGTGTACAATGATCAATGTGTAATGAAAGCTCAAGAAAAATAATTAAATAAGAAAATTAACTAACGTGTGCATGATTAGTAAGGAATAAACGACAATGGCAAGACTGTTGTGTGTTTAGAGGTGATAAAATTGAGCTTTCACTACAAAAAACTTTCAGCAAATTGAAATGCGACGAATTAAAACAATTCACATATTCTATTTGCATAAAAGTTGCACGCAGTGGACCAAACACAAAAGAACGCTGATGATGTAGGTTTACTGGCATTCGAAAACAGCTAGTTGTTCCGTTCAACTGTGTTTTAGTCAGAATAATTATAACTAACCTTAGTGTGTTATTTATTCACATGTAATTTAGCTTAAAAAGCAATACGAACCTTAGCACGTTCAAATCATAAATATTGAAAATAATTTTATTATGTATTTACTTTCAATTAATACCTGGAATATAAGAGTGATGTTTGCATGCATGTTGTTAACTAGGGGCTACAGTGATCACCAAAAAATGCAGTTTATTTCATTGTGTTTACGTTGGTTGCCATACCATACACTTGTTTAAAACTTAAACTCACTACAAGAAAGTCATGAGTAATAAGCAAAAAAAATCCTTACTTCTTAATTCATAAAAAAATTAATTTTTAAGGCTTTATTATTATGTTCTTATATTTCAATGAAATGAAAAGTGACTAGCCGACTAACAATTGAGCTTACGAATACTCAAGCTAAAAATGATTTCCCTTTTCCTCTTCAGATGTAGCTGAAAGTGTTAGTTTAGTTGGTGCTATAAATAACATCAGCCTATCGATGCCCGACTATGTGCCGCTGACTCAGCCTGAGCTAATTGACGAAAGCCAATTTTGCGATAGTTTTAATCGACCGGCAAAATGTGCCAACAAGCGTTTGTGTCATTGCGTACACCGTTTGAAGGTTAAACTTAACAGTATTGTGGAGTTGATTATAGTAGATGAAACTGATTGTAAGTATTCTTCAAAAACGTTTATATTCCCAGATTTTTAATATCGTTCATAATTTATTTTATATTTTAAAGCTGTTAATCAGGTAAACCATCCCTTCCATTTGCATGGCAATCGCTTTTTGGTTACTGATATGGGACAAAGTCCAAACGGCGCTCCCATGAGTGTGGTGGAGGCTAAAAAAATAGAACAATTCCGCGTTTTTAAACGTTCTACTTTTACAAAAAAGTTCCCTTTTAAAGATACCGTCTCAATACCCAGTCGTGGTTATGCCGTTGTGCGCTTAAAAGCAATAAATCCAGGTACATACTATTTTTAAAAAACTCATAATCATGTTTATGATTTCTAATTATTTACCCAAACTAAAATTTTTTCTTTGTAAATTCTGTTAGGTTTCTGGTTGATGCACTGCCACTATGAATGGCACTTGTCCATAGGCATGGGCCTAGTCTTGCAAGTTGGCGAGCCATCGGAAATGGTTAAAGCACCAAATGATTTTCCCAAATGTGGAAACTTTGCTCCAGGCATAAGAATGTCTGATATCTATTCCTGATTATTTATTTTAATTTTTTATGTATACGAGTACATATAAGTTACATTTATTTATATTATAAATATCTCTTGGTAATTTAAAGTCAAAACAAGTACAAAAACACCCCTTTTAAGCCCTACACCCCGAAAATGTATAGGATTTTAAAATAATTTTAGGAGAAAAATATAAATAAAAATTTAAATTTTTTGCAAAAATCATTGTAGCTGGTTGGCTCTGTATTTTAGGCCAAACCAAAGTTTTCTAAATTCTGCTTTAATACTCTTCAGATCAATTAATAAATTAAATAAATTCAGTAAAGTGTGCCTTTGACATGTATACGAAGGGTTTCATATGCACACTTCATACATACTAACTTAAGGATATAAAAGCGATTATCTTCTCTGATGTGGAAGTTAAAGAAAAAAAAATAATTACCTCGGGGTCTAATCATCGCTTTGGATAACAGACTGATTCGATCACGGTTTTTCAGTTTGAAATTATAATATTTGCAATCGAAGAATAGATAATGTAATAATATGCCATAATCTCAAACTGAAAAAAAGTGATCGAATCAGCTCGTTATCGAAAGCGACGATTAGACCCGCAGTAATTTTATTAGTTTTTTGGCGATTTTTTTGTGTTTTGCCTTTTTTTCTTAGATTTAACGCTCTTTCCGTTTTTGGCGTTTTCCTGGTTTTTGGCGATTTAGTTTAGTTTTAGCGATTTTTTCTTGTTCTGACAATTTTTTCGCTCTGGCGATATATTGTAGTCCTAGCGATTTTTCGGATTGTTGGCGTTTTATTTTCGATTCGGCAAATTTTTCGGTTTTTGGTGATTTTTTCGTTATGGCGTTTTATTTGTGAGAGTTTGACTCTACTAAGGCGCACTAATAAGATAAGAATATCTTAACTTATATATACTACGTTTATACGGCATTGTAAATGTTTTAAAACTTGGTAGCACTTCTATAGAAAAATTACTTATGTTTACAAAAAAAAAAATGTGTGAGTGTATAAAGTAAAAAATAATCATTTGTTTTTATTGTTATTGTTTTAAACTATAAATGGTTTTAGGATTCCTCACACCAAAGGTGAAAAAAGGAACCCTATTATTTTCGCTACGCTGTCCGTCTGACCGTCTGTCCGTCACACTGTCTTTTCTCAGGAACCGTGAGAGCTACGGACCTGAAATTTGGACAGAGTATGTAGAACCTTGGCCTCTACAACAACAAATACATACAATACATGAGAATTAAAAATTAAAGGGTGCTCCAAAACGAGCGACGAAAAATTTTAAAATCCCATGAAATATACACTTGAAGTTTGTAAATTAGTGTACAACAATTAACATTAAAATATTAAAAAATTTTAATTAAAGGGTAGTCCATCAGTTAATGCAACTTTGACTATGTAATTTTGACAACTGGCTATATCTTGGAAACCGTAAGAGGCAAACTCTTGAAATTTTCAAAAACGGTAAAATTAAAAAAAAACTCGAAAATTATAAAATCGCCAAACCGAAAAAAATCGCCAAAACCTGAAAAAATCGGCAAAAATTAAAAAAAATTGCCAAATCGAAAAAATCGACAAAATTAAAAAAAAATCTAGCACTAAAATAAATCACCAAATTCGAAAAAACCGCCCAAATGAAAAAATCTCCAGAATGAAAAAAACGCCAAAAACCGAATAAAGTCGCCAACAAAAAATGCGGCAAAACCAAAATAATTGTTTATGTGAAAAAAATCGCCAAAATTAAAAAAAAATCACCAAAATTAAAAAAAAAATCCAAAATTAAAAAAAACCGCCAAAACGAAAAAATCGCCAAAATTAAAAAAAATGCCAAAAACCGAAAAAAGTCCCCAAAACGAGAAAAAAGTGCCAAAACTAAAAAAATCGCCATAACCAAAACAAACAAAAAACGCTTAAATTAAAAAAATCGCCAAAATAAAAAAATCGCCAAAATAAAAAAACGCCAAAATAATAAAAATGTCCAGAATTAAAAAAAACTTCAAAAACCAAAAAAAAAGTCGCCAAAACGAGAAAAAAAGTGCCAAAACTCAGAAAGCGCCAATGAATTCAAAAAAAGAAACCCAAAAACGAAAAAAATGCCAAAACTATAATTTATATTGGCTAAAATTCGTATTAAATTACATATCTCGTGTCCGTACGGAATTCTTCGTGCGCGGGTCAAAGTCGCACTTCACTGAATTTATTTTATATTAAATAAATATTTATAAATCTACTGTTTTTTATTAACAAACATTTGCAAGGGTGGCAGCCTCAAGAATTTCATTTACAAATAGTGCATTAATCGTGAATAGTTTTTTGAGTTAGTAAGTTGCAATAAAACAATAACAACAATAAGGAACATAAACGTTTATTCTACCCTCGTCTCTCTCTTCTAAAGAATTAATCAGCCTAGCAATAAGACTTGCATAGTGTAAGAGTTACATACGATTATGCAAAGTAAAAAAGAGCTTCCAAAAAAGTCACTAAGAAAACTTCATGACATTGATTTTATTTGCCCAAACAAAATTAAGAAACCACTTCTTAATTAATTGTCTGTGGGTTGTTAAAAATCATTGCCTGAGTTGTCCAAAATACATTCTTATTGATACTTTGTAGAGTAGAGGAAAATCAATTCCTCAATAACAACGTGCATTATTATTACTCTGTGTATGTATAATTATGTAACATGAGTTCATACCCTGTTTGCTTCTGCAAACCAATTTCTATGTGTATGTGTGATACGAGTACTGAAAAAAAATAATATGATACACTTCTTTTTCGATATGCAACATATGCTCCAACAACATCATCGATTTAATAACATGCGGTATGATTACTCACATATAATCATGACAAAGCAGATAACGATGAGAAGTTTCTTCATACCAATGTTTCATTATTCACATACACATATAGTCGTGTGCACATATATCGCACACTAAATCATAAAGCGTCACAACTCAAAAATTTCAGATGATGAGTAGTGGCAAAAAACTGTTGATACTGTCCAAATGATGAAAGTATGTAACATAAGCATAACGGTATTTTATATCCTTCAAGAAGACTTTATTGCAAAAGAAATTGTTGCGGCCGTTAGAGATTTGTTCAATTAACTGGTTTATTTAAATAACAAAACCACTTTGTTTGATAATTTTGAGTTGTGACTCTTTATGATTTAGTGTGCGATATCTACAATATATTGTTTCAGTTCTGTTTAAATTTTTTATTAATATTCCTCCTAGTGCAAAAACAGCTCGTTACTACTTCGATGTGTATACAAACATACACAATATAAAAGAGCTTTCCAGCAACATCATTACAGTGCAATGATTCTCTGCAGTAAACCAAAACACTTAGTAAGAAACCGATAACACGGACAAAACTTGCACCGCACCACGAAACCAATATGACCTCCGACCTCACCACTAGAAGAAGTGGTGCAGCTACCACTGCAAATATGATAATTTATTAAGAAGATACACTTATGTATGTATATGTAAACCCGAACATGTGGTAGTTCATTTAAAAAAAAAAAACATTATAAACATCATTTATATAAGGCATAACATACATATGTACATATGTACATACCTGTACTCGTACTCGTATATGTGTAGGAGTATGAACAAAGTAAAGTTTCTACTGACCTAGTATGCAGTTTAGTGCATTTGTGTACTAAAGACAGAATGTTCATGAAGGTGCGAAAATCAAAATGGCGGAAAATTCATGTTCATATTTATAATATTTGTTTAACTTTATTACAAATAGCGGATTTTTTTTTTATATATGAAACTTAAAATAAGTTTTGTTTATAAACAAACACAAAGCGCGAAGCGAGTAGCTTGTCTGCGGAAAACACCCGGGGTCTATGGTGGGAATCGAACCCACAAGCTCTAAACTAACAGACTAGTATTGCTACCTATCAGCCACAGCGACTGTGAGTGAGTCCTTATCATATTTTTTATTTTATATATAACATTTTATATTTTATATTTTATATATTATATATTATATATTATATATTATATATTATATATTATATATTATATATTATATATTATATATTATATATTATATATTATATATTATATATTATATATTATATATTATATATTATATATTATTTATTATATATTATATATCATATATTATATATTATATATTATATATTATATATTATATATTATATATTATATATTATATATTATATATTATATATTATATATTATATATTATATATTATATATTATATATTATATATTATATATTATATATTATATATTATATATTATATACTATATATTATATATTATATATTATATATTATATATTATTTATTATATATTATATTTTATATTTTATTTTTTAAATTATATATTTGATATTTTATATAATATTACATACACCCGGCCGAAAGAAAGATTAGCTGAATGCAACCGCGCGTATTTGCTAAATCATTCGCGGACAACCAGCGGTTCCGAGTGGAGAGCCTCAGAGGGTTTTATAGCAGCTAGCTATAAAAACGTAATATAAGACTTCTAAGCCAGCCCGCATGATATATACCATGCTGACAGCCCCAGTTGCAGGATCGGATGCGGTAGCCCAACCAACTGCTCATCCATCCAACCATCTGATTATTGAACCTCATGAAATAATAATGAAAATATTACGTACTTTTTTAACTTTGAATTCTTTTGTACGGCCAGTTGAAGTTTTTTATATAATTTTTGTTTGGACAACTCTTTACGTTTTCCTCTATTGTGCATTTTCAGAAATTCGCCAATAGCGAAATAATGATTTTTTTTGTGTTATTAAATATAAAAGTATACTCACATGTGTAAAAATTTTCTGTTACAAATTAAAAAATAAATTTATACAAAATTAAAATAAATAAATATGAAAGCAAGTAAATGAATAAAAAGATATTTAACAATGACTGTATTTGAAAGTTTCGGTATGAAATATTAAACATTGGACAACAAAAGATTTTGAACATTCCTTGTAAAATTTTTGGGATAAAACTTTGTTAATTTTAATATTGTTGTTGCTATCTCAGTCATTCTTTTTGAATTTAAGTGTTGCTTTTATTTGTAGAATTTGATTTCTGCAAAGCCTAATAAAGATTTTTTTCTTCATTTAGGTATATTAAATATTTTTGTGATGAGTGTTTCAACATTACATGAAGATGTTAATGAAAATTGCAAAAAAAAAAGATTGTAGATTAAGCATTTATTTATTTTAGTCAGATGAAGGAAACTTAAAGAAATTTATAGTTTAAAAATTACGGTTCTAGGGATGCTTTAAAATAAACATTTGCTTAAACCGACTTGTGCACGCATCATACTTTATAATATGAACCTAAAATTGTTTGCTAATGTAATTATTCCAGCTGTTATTGTTAACTTATTATAGTTGTTATTGTAATAATGAGCTTTCAGTTGCCAAACTATTACAATATACTACAGTATCTATACTATATATACATATGTACATATTTACGAAAAACTAACTGGAATGAGCAAAAAATTACAAATAAATAAATGCAAGTGCACACATTGGTATAATAAAGCACAAACAAATGCATGAAGTCATATAGTAAACACAAATAAAATGTTATAAGATAAAAATAACAAATATGTTTTGTAAAATTATTATGTAACTTAAAATAAGCAGTGGGTTCAATTTCATGTGTGTGAGTTTATGAAAGTTATTTTAAATATATTTATTTTTAAATTTTTGCTGAAGTAAGACGATAGGAGAATTGAGTAAACGTAGTTACACACACATATACTCGTATCACTAATCAAATATAGATTTTGTAAAAAACTAGTTGCAGATTCACTTTAAGTTGCATATTTTCAAACGATTGCGGTATTTCCACAATTCGAAAGATTTTAGCCACTTCATTGCTTATAACATTACGGACCATATTTTAAAGAATCGAATTTTGAAGTCTATATTGAGAGAGAAATACTACACTTAATTTGCTGGTATAATTTGAAAGAGCGTATGCTTTCTTACTCACTGTTAAGATGGAAAAAAATAAAATGTTGATTCACACAAAATACATAAATAAATAATAATAAATAAATAAATAAAGAAATAGTACAAGCTTATGTACAATTAAATAAATACATACATATATACATAAGTAAACATAAGCAAACTGAAGCTTTCGCCTGCCTTTTTGATATCAAAATCAGCAACAATAAAATACAGCCACATATAAATTATGCCCTTCAGCGTCTACTGTATTCACACATGTACACTAGTACATTTGTACATTTTTATACAACAATAATAACAAAAAAAAACAACAAGTACAGTAACAACGTCAATATCAGCATCAAACTATCACACACAGTATCACAAATGCACAAACAAACAAGCTTTTACGAGTAGTCAGTGACACGCAGTAAATACTTTAACATTTTATATCAGAGTCTACGTTCCAGTCTCTTCTAGAAGATATTTAAAAGAGTATTCGTTCTTCATAATAACATAAACATATGCATATATTTAAGAAACGTCACTGTAAGGGCTCTAAAGGCTCAGTTAACCGACGGTAATGTAATGTAACTGCAACGTAGGAAACAGCTGAACGATATTTTTATACGAAAAGTACGTTACGTTACATTACATCTCTATAACCATTTTCATTACTTTTCACATAACAATATCGATCAGCTGTTTCCTTCCTACTGTTGCAGTTGCTTTACATTACAGTCTGCTAACTGAGCTTTAAGACATAATACTCCTTCTGTCCGTCTGTCAAATTGTAAAACCAGTTTTCTAAGGCCCGCAGAAATGCCAGAGACTTCGGTCTTAGAGTATTTCAAATATCAGAACTTGTCCTAAACAGAATAGTATTGAAAATTAGCACACAAAAACTTTTGCAGGGGTGGAAAATTCAAACTATTTTGGGTGTATAAAAATATGTAATTTAATAAAATAATTTTTTTTTGTTCATTAAAACAAATAAGTAAGTAAATATATATAATCAGCGAAATCAAATAAGAAAAAAGATAAAGAAAGTATTTCTGTAGAAAAATTTTTTATTACTGCTAATCAGAGATGGAAACTGGCTCGTAGAATAAAATAAAATAAATAAAAAAAATCATAAAAATAATAAATAATACAAGAAACTACGTAAAAGTATTTCTTATTAAATAACGAGTTTCAAAACTGTTGTATTTTTAACAAAAAAAATCAAACAAGTTTTTTTCAAAGAATGCCCGAAAACAAAACTTACACTTATTTTATCACTTAAGTTCTAAATGCCTTTAAGACCTAAGTCTCAATGCTTAATATCTGGAATAAACTTGGGTATGTTTCATTACCAAAGGCTACAACCCTTAAAACTCTCCGTTCTGCGTGACGTCTGTACTTTACATCACTTGCTTGTTCCGACAGCACAAGTGTTTCTGCCAGTTTCGTAATCTCTGGTCGAGAAGGTGCTTTACAATGCCTCAAAATATATTTAATCTTGCAAACTATAACTCTGAAACGATCATTATATTTTTGTGTGAATTTTAATCATATCATGCACTGTCATTAATTTGTTGTCATCTGTCAAGTAATTGCAGTTTAAGCCATGAAAACTTATTACTTTTCACAATGACAATAAGCCGAAACTGTTTATGAATTTGTGCAGAATGGCATTTAGTTATGTCCCTAAAATTACATTAATTTTTTTTTTTAAAACGTTATAGCATTGCAGACATTGTTTTATATATAATGATTTTTCATTTGTAACCAAATGCATTTGTTTGCTGGGAAATCAATGGTTCAAAGAAGTCAGCTACAGAGTTTAACTTAATATACTGCAAATACGAGTATATACATACATGTTTGTATTCCTTTGCATTAGCTTACGACTATTTGTATTCGTTTTATTGATTTTCTTTAAAAAAAAATAATTCTATGCTTTATTATTATATTTTTACTTAGCTATAGTTTCTGCTCTTTCCCTGTCATTTTTGCAGCTGAAACGATAAACGCTTATTACATACATGGAACCATAAGAGCAAAGTGCAATGAATTGTTTGTATGAACATAAAATTTATTGTAATAACAATGAAAAGCATACAAAATAAAAATAACAACTAAATTGTTTGATTGTTAACAGTGTTATTTATCATTTATCGCTATTGATTCTCAATTACTTTATACATTTAATTTATTTCTAAAACATACATATGTTCCTATTTGGTGAAGGAAATATTGACTTCGAAGTTACTAGCAACGATAGAAATCTTTTGCAATGGAAAAGACTTAAATACAGGAGCAGTTAGAAACTCTCACGTATGTGAAATGAAGGTGATTTAAAACAACCCAGCAAAAAAAGAGACTCCAAAAAAGGCATGAAAATGTAAAGTTTGCGATCTGTAAGTAGTGAAAATTTCGATCCGATCTAATGATTTTTACATAGGGTTGTCATTGCAAGAAGTTCTCTTTTTCAATGCCTGGTCACGGAATTGGAAGCGATATTAAGAAAAATTCCCTTTTTTGTGTTCTATAGTAATATTTTTAACTAGGAGAAATGGTAAATAGTTATCTATATTAACAATTCGTTTCTTTTTATACGAATTTAAGCCCGAAACAGTATTTTCATGGAAATTAAAGCAAATAACTTTTAAATTTTAGACTAAAATTAGTTCACAAATTTCTTTAAAAAAATAATTTTTTTTTAATTCTGGTGAGTATTTTCTAACACTATGGGGGAGTTACAAGATTTTGTATGACTAAAATAAGCTTCTACATAGTTTTTTGTTCACTCTCGGCAAATTAAAAATATCGATTTTTTGGAAGAAATGAAAATGTAGTTCCACTAGAATGACTTCCATTTTTTTCACTGGGAATATCATTAAAAATATAAATACTGGTGGCTATTCCGGAAAAGGAATCAGAGAAGTGAAAATTTCCTTTAAATTATTAACAAACAAAAAGTTTTGCTGTGGTTTCATATACATTTATAAAAAGAAACCAACGTGGTAGTTTCAAATTCAAATTTGCGCGAGCAATGCAAATTTTTTCTCGTGATAATAAGTGATAAAAACTTTAAAAATATTATTTCAATCCAACCTGTTATTTGGCTGTAATTTATAATGAGCAAAATTTCCTAAAGTACGACTTAGGTAAATTTAAAAAGAAATCATTAAACTGTTTAACGTGCTTTCCTGATAAACTACAGAATCACGTAAGCAATTTTTCTGCTTCGAAGAAGAATTATTTTAATACAGACACCAACACATACAACTTCATAATGAACGATCCCAGCCAACCTGAGAATCGCAAATAAATGAAGGTTCACTGTAGCGAACAATTCTTGAAGCATTCTCGTTAAAAAAGCTTAGCAACAAGAAACAATTTGTTTCTCTAAATTCTCTAAATTTTTAGCGTTCCATACATCAAAGGTGAAAGGACCCTATTGTTTTCGCTACGCTGTCCGTCTGTCCGTCACACGCTATTTTCTCAGGAATGCTAAGAGCTACGGACCTGAAGTTTGGATAGAGTATGTAGAACCTTGGCTAATACAACAACATAGACATGAGAATAAAAACTTAAAGGGTGTTAAACAACGAGCAACGAAAAATATTAAAATCCCATGTAATATACATAAGTTGTATGTAAATATGTATATTGACACTTGAAATTTGTAAATTTAGTGTATATTTTTTATATAGACTACAACAATTAACACTAAAATTTAAAAAAAATTTAATTAAAGGGTGGTCCATCAGTTAATGCAATTTTTGACATGTAATTCTGACAAATTTCTATATCTTGGGAACCGTAAGAAATTTTCAAAAAACGGTAAAACTAAAAATCCGAAAATTATAAAATCGCCAAACCAAAAAAACTCACTACAAATTGAAAAAATATCGCCAAAACGAAAAAAATCGTCAAAATTAAAAAAAAATCTAACACTAAAATAAATCGCCAAATTCTAAAAAATCACCCAAGTGAAAAAAATCGTCAAAATTAAAAAAAAAATCGCCAAATTGCAGAAAAGCCAAAAATCTAAAAAAATCGCCAAAATGAGAATTAAAGTGTCAAAACTAAAAAAGGCGCCTAAATGAAAAAAGTCGCCAAAACGGAAAAATCGCCAAAATTAAAAAACGCAGATAACCGAAAATCTCGCCAAAACGAGAAAAAAGGTCTCAAAACTAAATAAATTGCCAAATTGAAAATAAACCGAAAAAATCGCCAAAAACTAAAAAAAAAAATCGCCTATGCGAAAAAAAATTGCCAAAATTAGCAAAATCGCTAAAATAAAAATAAATCGCAAAAATTTAAAAAAAGGAATAACGTGTTTTGCTATTTAGAAGCAATGAAAAGGAACTATTAATGACGTTGTTTATGTTTCGTAAAGATATCGCTACTAAGCGACGAGTGAGCTCTAGCAGCACTTTCTCTTTCCATTTACGATAGACGTTCTCGAGTGTTTTGTCCGAGAAATGTTTACGCAACATTCGAATGCGATATTATTTACGAATGTTTTGGTTAGCTGGGTTAAGTGCACACTACTCTACACAAATAAGGCATATGCCTTATTAGATGCAACAGCAAAAAAAATTAAAATAAATAGATTTTAATATTAAGAAAGCAGAATCAATCTTTATATCATTATTTATATTGTTTAAAAAAATTAAGCAAATATTTTTTATACTCACATCCTAAGCGAAAAATTAAATTTTCTTTTTCCTTAAAGTTGTGCAACAAATTAAAAGTTTATGCTCTGAAGTAATTTTTTTTTTAGTTATGACTTTGTTAAATTAAATGAGATATATAACATGAGTATTAGTCAGCAAAGATTCCGTATGTAACATAGAAAATTACAATAGAGTGCAAACTATTTCACATCTTCTGTAAATAAGTTCTCTCTCTATTTTTTATTTTAAAAATAGCATTTTCTTTTTTTGCATTGTGGGAGAAGTGCTTCACGTTTTTGGTTCAGATTAAAGTAATCGACATGAGAACATAAAATTTGCCTTGAACAGCTACTGATACACTTTCGAAGGCAACAGCAACAAAAAATGCATGCACACACACACACACACGAAGACACATATTTGAATCTGCAAACATATTGAGTCTTTGAATGTTATTATGTTTGTTTCTTGTATTAAAGCACTAGAAGGAATTACAATAGCAGTGGCAGTAAAACAATATTGCAATGCATGCAGCCGTGTAATGGAAAAACAAAAGCGTACAAATTGAATTTGATTCATTGAAATTTGATGTTTTTCTCCCTTGTTTTGTTTTTATTTTTAAAATTGCATATTGTCTTACTTTTTATTCTGAAAGTGCGTTTTGCAACAAAAATAAATCATTGTAAGTATATATTTTTTTTCTTTCTTATTGTTATTCTTCTCTTTGCATATTAGTTTTTTTTCTTGTGCAATGAGATGCTTAAATTACTTGTTTACATTACATTTGCTTCCTCCTACGGACTGCATAAAAAATGATGACGGTGAGTTTGCCTTATTTATGTGCTGCTGTTTACACCAATTAAATTTGCCTGTAGTAAATAGATTCAAGTCATCGCCAGCAGTAAAAAACTATGATTTTTCTAACAAAAATTTCGTCGATCGTCGTCGAAGCATCGAGGCACGGACATGATGCGTATGTTTACATATTTTTTCAAGATCATTTATTTTATTATAAATAATGTTTTTTATTATAAAAAATGTTTGCTATCAGCGGACAATAATACCAAAGCAAGGTTTGAAATTTTTTTAAATGACTGTTTACTTAGGAAATGTTTTATTATCAATTAATATTTCAACTGTGCGTCTTTGTGTTTGCTGGGTAGCTCGCAACTTCCATACATTGACAGTTCACCAATACATTGAGACACCTCTCACAAATGATCCAGAACAATTATTCGTGATTTTTCTCGTTGATTTAGTCACAACCATGGTGGCGTATACATAATATACAAATATAATTTTCCAATGTATTCTTCCCATCAATCATACGCCACCACTGCACTCTCGGGAATTGAAATATTAAATTAAAATAATTATGCAGTTCTTAAACGGCTAGTTTGATTTTATTGAAAATACATACAGAAATAGAAGAGGTATAATCGGAATTATGTTTTGAATTCGGATCTCATTTTCTGTAGAGGGCTAAGGCCACAGTGGGTCAAATTAATGCAACTTTAAAATGATAAAAAAAATTTCTTTGTTTGTTCGATTTTAAAAAATTTTAATTCATATGAATTCACCGAAAAAAACATTGGTATATGTTTGGGTTATCTTTTACAGTCTTGGATATACATATGTATTTAACTTTTACAGTTAAAATTGTTTATTTCTATAACAACCTTGGTATGGTGTTTTGTCAATAACAATGAATATCTTAATCAATTTCTTAAACTCTAAAGTGAATTTTTTTAAAATTTTTTGTCCGTCATGCTATTTTTGGGTTACAGTTTATTTTTATCTTTAATTTCCTTTCCAACTTTCATAGAATTTATACGTCATAACAATATTTTCATAATTTTCTATGAAATCTTTTACCGATTTGTTTTAACTTCCTATTGCAACAGCACATGTGTTTTTCCAAATGTTTTCATCAATATGTCGTAGTATTCGTTTTGTCTAAACAAGATTGTGCACTATAAAACAGGAAAATGTTACATGCCAAATGATAAATTATGCTGTTCTAAGATAATGTAGAACAACAAAAACTTCAAGACAAATATTGGCATTTTATAGATTTAGTTTTGTTATATTTTGTCGTTGTGGTTTTTTGTTGTTGTTATTGTTGTTGTTGTTGTTATTGTTGATGTTATTGTTGTTAAGCTTGTAAAAAAGAAATGAACTTACATCCCTTATGAGCGCATCATTTTTCTTGTTGTAATTTTTTGTTCTTGTCTTGTTTCTAATAGAAGAAATTTAAACGTTGCACAGTGGGCAAGAAATTAAAAAAATGTTTTTAATTTTTTTTTACAAGGATCATTTGGTATAAATTCTGGCCAATTACGGATAATAACTCGGTCACTTCTCTCTATGCTGGTGCCTAATTTATTGTCAGATATGCTGGGTATAAATAAAAATGTTGAGCCATTAAATGAAAGGGTATTCTAAAGCGAGCAACAAAGAATGTTGAAATCCAAATATATTATAATATAGAAACGACACAATTATATAAAAACACTTGCAATTTTAGTGTATTTTATGCAAAGTTAGTGTATTTTTATGCAAACTGCACCAATAAAGACTAAAATTCAAAATATCAAAATTAAAGGGTATTCTATCAGTTACTGTAATCATTAGTATCTCATTTTGACAACTTATTGTATTTGATAAACCGTAAAAAGCAAACTCTTGAAATTTTGAAGCTAAAACAAAGAAGAGCCAAAAGTTCAACAAAAAAAATTTAAAATCACCAAAATGAAAGAAAAAAATTAAAACTAAAAAATGCCAACAACCGAAAAAAAATCCCTAAATCGAAAAAAAAACTATGAACAAGTGGCAAAACTAAAAAAACAGCAAATTGAAAAACAATCGCCGAAAACCAGAAATCAAATTTCAAAAATCGTCAAAATAAAAAAAAATACCAGAATTACGAAATTGGCTAAATATGAAATAAATCGATAAAATCAAAAAACGCCAAAAATGCAAAAAAGGCAAAATTGAAAATGCCAAAAAAAAAATTCACATACTAAAAATGGCGCAAAGCAAAGAAAAATTAAAAAACTAAAATATAACAAAAAAAAAAAGCCAAAAACTAATAAAGAATTAAATTGGTTGAAATGCGCTGTTATTTACAAAAACTACAGAAATACCTCCCACTGAGATTTTATTTTATTATATTTATTTATTGATTATAACGCTTATATTGTTGTAACTACTGCTGTTATTGGCTTTTCACTAATACTTGAAATTTTTGCTTGGAATTTAATGCTTTAAGCATTATTTGAATGTTATTTGATGCTAAATGTAATTTTTACAAATGTTTGATAATCTCGAAATTCCCCAAACAGTTTGGTTTCGCAATCTAAATAATATGATTAATAGATTTTTCCAACTTTACGAAGCATTTACAAAAAAAAAAATAAATAAAAGAAAACAACAAACAGTTATAGTAGGATATACAAATTATCTCATGAGCAGCAGAAACGTATTTCTCATTGAATCTAAAAAGGGAAGAATTCTATAATCTCAAAATAATATTAATAAATTTATTACAATATTTCTTTATGTGTTTTTTTTTAACTTTTAATTTATTTTTAATTTATTCCAACATTTTAATTTATAAAAGCAAATTCAATCTCCCTGCAGTAATTTCCCTTTTTTGTAGTATTAGCCTAAAAATATTTCACTTATAAGTGAACAAGAAATCGAAAAATATTATAAGCAAAACATATACATATGTATGTATTAAATTGCTTGAAGATATTTTATTGAAAGTTTTGAAAATCTTAAAAATATTGCCTTGCAATTATCTATATCCTCAACAATATATCATCTCTCGAAAAATTTTGACTCTTAATAACATTTATTAATATTTCAGTAATGATATATTTTCAATTAAATAAAAATAAATAAAACAAAAATCACAAATTTAAAATCCGGACAAAGGAAATTAATATTCATACAAGAAGTATGTTAAAGATTTCAACTACAATCCAAGATACTCGTATGATAAATTGCTAATGCTACAAGACAAAAGGAAAATTTACTTACAAATATTGACACATAATTCAAACTTGCAGAAGCAAGCACTTGCACACACACACATACACACACGCATGCATACATGTATGCACATCGTTGGTGTTAAGTAGAAAGGCTCAAACTCAAATAATTGTCACTTTACAGAAGAAGGTAAAAACATAATAGAAACAGTACAACTGCTTGTACAAACTACTTTGTATAACTGCTTGTAAAAGCACTATTTTTTACACTATTGCAATAAATTTTTGTGACGACGTGTTTTTGTGTTAAATATATTAGAATCACTGTAAAACTCAATTTCGTAAAAAAGGCTCTTTTCTACTTAAGTCCTTCGATATATAAATTTCAGTTTAAATAGAGACTGATAGAGATAGAAAAATTATTGGGATTTGTCATAAGAAGGAAAAAATTAAAAAAGTGCGAAAATGTTCTCCGCACTCAATTGATTTTATTTAATAATTTTCCCACCTTGTTGTTTTCAGTTGACGCGTTCACTCGTTTTTATTGTCGTATATGCATTAATAAAGATTTTACGAACTTATGGAATTTGAGTGTGCAGTAGTGAACAGTAGTTTTGAGAACCCAGCTGATAATTTGGGTTTGTTAATTTGAATGTCAATAGATAAAAAAAAATAAGAACGATAAAACTTACGAACGGGTAAACTGTCAAACAAACTGTCATACTTCGCTCATTTCTAGACATTTATGATCAGTATACTTTGGGTAACCATCAGGAATATATTAATGCTTTAACATTGCTACAAAATTATCCAAATCTTACATTGAAAATCACTCATCCATTTTTCTGTTATTGAGATGTATCGTATTTTTTTCCATAGCAAATATTGTTTGAAGTGGTAGCTTTAATTGAGTGTAAAGCAAATATAGAGAACAAGGAAACAAAAAATACACAAACGCCTTGGTAAAATAGTTATATAGCCCATTGTGGCAATTGTGCAATATTTTTATTGTACACTTCACAGTGCACCATACTTTATTGCACAATCTCAAAGAGCCTAATTTTGTAAAACGCAACGCCAAGCGTTGAAAATTTTTTTATGGAAAAAATTTATATTACAAAAACGAAATAGATACAAAAATTAGGCACGAAATTTCATAAAATATTAAATAAAAATAAAACTTCTTACAAATATATCTTTGGTGAAAGATATTATTTCGGTTCTTTATTTTTAAAAGTGTTACAAAAATAAGAAATTATAAAATTTTTTACAGTGTGATTTGGTTTGAAATAAATAGTGAAATATACTTCCCAAAGAATCTCTTAAAATGAAGAACAATAAAAAAGAGAACAATTCAATCATTTACAACATGAAAGTTAAACAATCACAAACAATGCTCACCTCTAATGTGTACTACCAAATGTTTTACTCACTCAACACTAGATCTCATAAAATCAAGAAGATAACAAGTCAATAATTTAAAAAAAAAATTAAGCAAGAAAATGGTGTGTGCTCACCTCTAATATGAACTAATTAATTAATTTTCTTACTTTATTCTCAGGTTACGTTTGTTTGTTTGATGGTTTCTTTTTGCGTTTTGACGCCATAACGCATTTTTTATTTTTTTTGTGAAAGCCGAATAATTATAAAGGAAAAATATATAATGTTTAAGAAGGTTGCAGCTGCAAAAAACTATCCCTTAGCTTATGACATCGAAACTTATTTCGAAATTGTGTCATTGCAAGTGCTTAATCTGTATTTTTAGTTTCACAGCGTGTTCCTGCTCCCTTTTTTTACAATGGGACCAAATAGATGCAATATCCTCTAAAACAAAAAATAAATAAAATCGGTTTAAAAGGTAACTTGGTACTTGAAGTAGTAGAAGTTTTCGTTCTGCTTGTGTACGAAACGTTTAAAGAAATCTGAAATTTATAGAAAACATTTGCCAAATATTTTGTCTAGTTTCATACAGTGATATTAAATGGTGCAAAAATAAAAGTATTTTCCATGTTCCTTAGCAGAGTATTTTTTGCCATAAGTTGCTTTCAGTTGCTGGTCAATCATGAAGTTGACAGTAACAACGATTAATGCAAAATTTTTTTCA
The DNA here is from genome assembly GCA_905220375.1 of Tachina fera. Classification (NCBI taxonomy): domain Eukaryota; kingdom Metazoa; phylum Arthropoda; class Insecta; order Diptera; family Tachinidae; genus Tachina; species Tachina fera. Next base: position 189,273,737 of record LR999963.1, read on the forward strand.
GTTTAATTTATATATGTATGTAGTAAACAACAGGACATATGTGTCCCTTAATTATGAAAATGGTCATTTGAACAAAAGAAAATATATTCTTATATTATACTACATGTTGTACTCTGTATTCTGGTTATTTATTTTTAAAAGTGTTACAAAAATAAGAAATTATAAAATTTTTGACAATGTGATTTGATTTGAAATAAATAGTGAAATATACTTCTCAAAGAATCTCTTAAAATGAAGAACAATAAAATAAGAGAACAATTCAATCATTTACAACATGAAAGTTACGCAATCAAGTGGCTTGTGCTTACTTCTAATGTTTTACTTACTCAACACTAGATCTCATAAAATCAAGAACAATAAAACAAGATAACAAGTCAATAATTTAAAAAAAAAATTAAGCAAGAAAATGGTTTGTACTCACCTCTAATATGAACTAATTAATTAATTTTCTTTCTTACTTAGACTTGTGCTACTTACGATTATTATATTTTTTTTTAATATTTATTAAATATAAATTGAAGTTTCTTTAAGATTAATTTAATATTTCGAAGCAAAAATGACTTAGACCACTTTCAAAATTAAGGCCACATTTATGGGTGTGTGTGAATGTTTGTCTATATTTGTATAAATGTTTGTGCATGCAAAGCTTCTTGGTTACTTCTCTGTTTGTACCACAAATTTTGCTTTTTAAAAACCATGTCGAATCTTTAAATGCAACATTTAACACAGAGACATCATTTTGTATTCTTACATTAAATGTGTGAGTCTTACAAACTTATGTAGCTGCAACCTACAATGCTCGATCGAATCTAATTAAAAATAACAACATGATACAACTGCAAAATTCTGAGGAAAGATATTTATGTTGCAAAATAGTACCTCTGCGTTGAGATGAAAATGCAAGTCTTTGAAAATTGTATTCATAAACGTTTGACCATCAGGAAATTTTAGTTAAATTTATGTTGAGTTATTTCATCTCGATAAACCCTTTTATTTGCTGTCAATGGGCATTTCTATGCACAACATTATTATGTTGTTGATTGCATTCATGTACTCAATTTAATATTTAATAGCATTTTGGTCCGTTGGATATTGTTGATGTTTATGTTTTACGAGTTGATATGATATGACTGACGGTAAAATGGTCAAATGTTGGAAGTACTTGTAGATATTAATATATGCACATATATTTGGTGTACCTTTTTGTTGTTGTTGCTGTTGCTGTTGCTGTTGCTGTTGCTGTTTCAATTCAACTACATGTTGTACGGGCTACTGTTGCACTAACGTCAAATGCAGCAGCTTTTCTATCGATGTTATTATTTAATAAGCCGTCAGCATTAACAATGACAACAACATCTCCGATTCTTTCACATGCAATTCATTTGTTTTATTATTAAAGTTTTGGCATATTGTACTGTTGCTTGTCGCCGGCATTTTCATGTTTAGAATAGCACACCTTTACTTGCATATATATGGGCTCGTACATATGCTGTGTACTGATTGTCTCTATTGTTTTTAGATGTATGCAAACATGTACAAGCTTATTTATGCAATATGTTTGTATATGCGTTGCATAATTACTAGGAAAACAAAACTGGAGGGCAATTGTTTTAAAAAATTTGCTTTATTCAGTTTTTAATAAATTTTGCTATTGATTTATAACAGGTTTGTAAATCAGTTTGTAACGCAGTTTTTTTCAGCTGGGATAAGCGGCAGCCTATACAAATCCTTATTAAAGGTTTGCTTAATTTGCAAATAATAACACGAAGATGCTGGTGTTTTAATATTCAGAGAACACAGTATACTTTATTTATGAAACTTAACTTATGCAACTTTAACTTAAATGTGTAGATATATTTATTATTAAATTATCTTGCGCTATCTGGATTATGCCTGGATAATTTGTCCTCTTGATTACAAAAGTCCTCAAGAAATATTGTTGCCTCCTGTACTGAGTTAAACGAGTATAGACGTAATATGTAGATAATTTTTAGGGTTTCGTACACCAAAGGTGAAAAAAGGAACCCTATTGTTTTCGTTACGCTGTCCGTCTGTTATTTTCTCAGGAACCATAAGAGCTACGGACCTGAATTTTGGACAGACTATGTAGAACCTAGGCCGCTACAACAACAAATACATGAGAATTTAAAATTAAACGGAGCGACGAAAAATTTTAAAACCCATGTAATATACTTCCAATTGTATGTACATATGTATATTGACACTACATAGACTACAACAATTAACATTAAAATATTAAAAAATTTAAATTAAAGGGTGCTCCATCAGTTAATGCAATTTTGACTATGTAATTTTGACAAATTGCTATATCTTGGAAACCGTAAGAGTTAAACTCTTGAAATGATCAAAAACGGTAAAACTAAAAAATCCGAAAATTATAAAATCGCCAAACCGAAAAAATCGCCAAAACCTGAAAAAATCGCAAAAATTTTAAAATCGAAAAAAATCGGACACTAAAATAAATAGCAAAATTAAAAAAAATCCAAGAAATTAAAGAAATCGCCATAACGCGAAAAATGCGCCAAAACCAAAATAATTGTTTATGTGAAAAAAAATCGCCAAAATAAAAAAAAAATCGCCAAAATTAAAAAAATCGCCGAAACGAACAAAATCGCCAAAACCCAAAAAAATCCTCAAAACGAGAAAATAAGTGCCAAATTGCCAAAATAATAAAAATCGCCTAAATTAAAAAAAATCAAAAACCAAAAAAAAAGCCAAAACGATAAAAAAGTGCCAAAAATTCAAAAAACCCCAAAACTAAAAAAAAACATTTAAAAACGAAAAAAACCCAAAAAAGAAAAAAAGCCGAAACTATAGTTTATATTGGCTAAAGTTCGTATTGAATTACATATCTCGTGTCCGTACGCAACCCTTCGTGCGCGGGTCAAAGTCGCACTTCACTGAATTTATTAATTACACTGCGCAGCACCAAAATTATTCAGGGGCTCTCATGTACCAATTATGTTTTCTTGGAGTCCATAGAGAACGAAAATACCTTTGGTTTTTTTATATCACTTCGGAAAATTATTTTATAACGGTAAATATGGAGAAAATCAGAATTTCAAATTGAGAGAGTCATACCATCTTTGTTTCACAATGGATTTCTATTAATTATTCTGCTATTGAGAGGAGCTGATATTATCTTTCAAAGAATAAATTGGTCAATAAATGGCGAAGTTATAGTTATAGAAAAACACATTTAAAAAAAATTTCCTCAGGCTCTAAGTTGGTTATGCGAAAAAAAATTTTTTTTTAGTTTTTCACACTTCAACCACTATAACTTCGCCACTTATTGGCCGATTTACAAAAAATATGTCTTGTTTGAAAGATAATATTAGCTACTTTAAACAAAAGAATAATTAATAGAAATACATTGGGAAACAAAGAAGGTATGACTCTCTCAATTTGAAATTCTAAAAAAACAGCTTTTCTCCATATTTACCGTTATAAAATCGCATTCCGAAGTGATGTAAGAAAACCAAAGAAATTTTCGTTCTCTATGGACTCCAAGAAAACAGAATTGGTACATGAGATGCTTTGAATAATTTTTTCTCAACTTTTGTATCATAGTGTTATTATTGTTCGAACTTCATTTGTTTCTATATTTATGTTTTGAACGGGCTAAAGTTCCTATCGCTTTTCATCAAAATTACTTGTGATAATTATTAATTAATTAAAATATTCTGACTAACAACACATAGTTGAACGGAACAACTAGCTGTTTTTGAAGTCCTACCTAAATCATTATCGTTCTCTTTTTTTTTGTTTCACTGTGTGTGGTATCAGTTAATGTAGATTTCTGCTTTATAAACGTAACTTTTATGTAAATGGAATATGCGAATTGTTTTGATTCATCGTATTTCAATTTTAGGTAAAGTACTCATTGCCTCAACCTTCTCCGTCCTTGAGTTATTGTCAGTAGAGAAAACCGCGGAGCATAACTTGTGTCAGGTTATATGTGACTTGGCCTTTAGACTGTAAAATTTAGAGAAACAACTCGCTGCTTACCTCAAATATGTGTGAGCATACAATATTTGTTATACTTTACTTTAAATTATACTTTATAGTTTATTTTATACTGACGTCTATAACTTATATCACAAACTCAAACTTCTCTCTTATCTTTGTTGGGTATGTAAATGAAAGTGTAATTATTTTTGCCATTCTGTACATACATATTTATTTATGTATGTATGTAGTCACAAGTCTAATTAATGTTTATTAACTACCGTCAACAATTGTAGTTAGATTTGTCACTTGTTTGACAGTATCATGATGTATGACTAAATTCTGCTAAAAGGATATTATTTAACTCAGGTTATTGATGGCTTTCAAGATAGAAAATAAAATAGAAATAAAGAAAAATTACAAAATATGAAGCTATTATAAGGACATTAATTTATGATGTCTCATTTATTGGGATCTTATCAATTGCTTTATTAGATTATAAATTTTTATTTCTCTAATTGATTTAATATTTCTACTAGTGCATACTCGGACTGACTAAGCAAACTACTAGCCAAAATATAATTTTAAATACTTGCATAACGCTCATTTACTACAACAATGTTATAAGTCAAAAAATAAAATGAGCTTAAGGTTTTTAGTGTACACACAAGCGTTAAGTATACAAAATATTTCAATGACTTAATATAAAATCGCATTTTTAACGTTTTTTGGTTACCAACGTATAATTTTATCTTCAATTAATATTAAAAAAAGATTATTTAATATTAAAAAATTATTCCCGCATGTAAATGCTTTTCCCTTTTATTCAGTTTTTTCCTTCTCCTGTAAAATATCGAAAATTCGAGTTACGACTTTTTTATAAAAAGCCATCGACATGTATGAAATTGCTTCACAATAAAGATAAGAGGAATGAATTTTGTATTTTTAATCTCAAAAAATCAAATTTTTTGAGTTATAACATTGTTGTTGTAGACCAGCAAGATGTTTCATCTTGAATTTGTGTGTGTCCATTCTCACATTTTATGGCTGCATTGGGACTCATAAATTATATAAATTTTCATGAATTTTCAAATAAAATTCGTTTATTTCTTGTTTGTTATAATTATTATCATAATTTCATTTTGATTCTCATCATTTCTTAAAGGTAAAATCATTTGCCTAAGCAGCAGTTGATTCAATTGCGGTAATGGAAGAACTTGAGCTGCACAACTTGGTATGATTGTGGTCACTGGAGAAATGAATATAAATGAAATTTTCCTCATTAATATATATAGTTAAAAGCATTTGACTTAAAGTCGCATTATGATTTTATAGAATATGAACTAATGTTATAAATAGTTTTTGCTTGATTTGCAATTCTGGGTCATTTTACACTCCCAAAGGATCCCAATAAATAAATATTTACTTTTATGAAGTCCCAGCAAAAAGTTGTGTTGAATAAAAGTCTTGCAATTTGCATATCTTCATATTTTCCCTACGCTGAAGACAGGCGTTTGAAACTTAAAATGTTGTTTCGATAAATGCAATATTCCTTCCTTTCTTTTTTTAAATTCAATTTGTATACATATCGTCGGCTTAGAGTGCAAACCTGCTAAATCCACTTTTTGTAACATATGACATTTTAATGCCGTTCGAAAGAGAAAAATACGCCTCATCAACTTGTTAAAATATTTATTTTAATTTGAAGCTCTAGATGTCTTAAAAACTTAATGTATTATACCAATTGCTTAAGCTTTGTATAGAAACCGTTAAGAGTATTTTGTCTCTCCTGTAAAATTTTTTGAAAGTGAGTTACGAGGTTTGCACTCTAAGGCGACGATATGCAAATTGTTTTTGAAATCCTCTAATTAGATTACGAGAGAAAACAAGTTAATAGCAAATATGGAACATTGGAATACATAATTAAATATTTGTTACTCCAAATAGCACAAGCAATTGGCTAATCTAGAAAATTTTTATAAGAATCACTTAAAACTTTAAGTGAGTGCTTACACATAGTTTTTCTAGACAAGTCGCTTATTTCTCCAAAAATACGGTTTAAGATTGCGTTATGGTCAATGTATATCAATCAAAATTTTTTGTTTAAAAATATTAATGACATTTATCTTGGTGAAATGCGGTTTAAAATAAGATGGTGCTATGTGGAATTCGGCGACTACAAGCACCAATTTATTGAAGTCAAAGTTTGGCGATAAATTAATTTCGAGTTTTGGGAACCAAAATCGGATGTACAAACTGCACCTTGTCAAGTACAGCCTGGGCGGCTTAAAAACCGTCACATGTTTTTACTTTTTTATTGATATCATTCTATTGCAAATGAGTTAATTTGCATTTAATTCATATTTCAGCAATAATCTGAAAAAATTGACAAGAATTATTTTCGAAAAAAAAACCATGATATTGAATGAAATTTTTTATTTCGATAATAATTGTCATTAACTTGAATATTTTATTTATCAATACCGCTCATTTTAAAATATTATTTAATTTAATTTGTTTGTGTTGGTGTTTATCTTGCTTGTTGACTGACTCAACACGGTGATGTGCTTTTGTTGTTATTTATTTTTATTGCTCGTGTTGTATACGTGTGAATTCCTACAAGAAGCCGACAAACGTTGTGGCTTGTTTTTCTTTACTCAACAAAGTTATTTTAAAATTATATCAAAGCAATGCGCACATTTTGAAGAAACAGAAGAAATAATGTTTTGCGTATCTAATAATGATTTGGTGTCTAGCTGATTGGTAAGTATGTTAGTCTATTAATCAAGAGATTTCCGGTTTGATTCATTCCAAACACATTTAGTTTTATATGCAGCCAAGCAGAAACAAACAAAAAGGGTTTTATAAATATGACACTCATCAACACACACACACACACACACAATAAACATTATAACTGAAAATAAAATTTCAGTCAACAACTTTTGTCTTTGATTCATTAAATTTCTTTATTGACTTTATTTTCAGTAAACGTGCATACAATTTTATTTATCAACAACGCAAAACTCACCATCACAGAAAATTCAAAAGATTTTTTTTATTGAATCAACGATTTTCGTATTCAAATATCAAAATCATTTTTTTCTGTGTATTCAGTAATTGTAATTTCTTATTTTTACTTAACGCATGTCAAAATTAATAAGATGTCAGATGTAGAGATAGGCGAGTATTGAATTTTTCCAGCACAATACGATCCGAGCACAAATACAATGATGTTCGAAACGTACGAAGGACGCTCACGGAAAATATCTCCAACACGCATGAAATCAAAATTAATAGCACAAAATATTTTTTATTTTATTTTCAAATAATATAAACGTTTCTTACAACACTTATGTGTACGTGTGTATGTTTCATTAAACGTTCTTTAACAAAGTTGATGATACAAATAAGTAATTTTTTTCTTTACTTAAAATTCAAAATTGTTTTTTGTTTTTCTTGTCAAGGTTGCTGAGCACCATACGACCCGACCTTGTATGAAATCCGATTTTCTGTCACGAACACTTCGCGTTGAGTGCTGCATGTTCATATCACAAAGAAAAATACAACACGCACCGATCTCTATTCAGAAAACATCACAATAGTTTATTGGAAGCTTATGTATAAAGAATTAAAATTTTTCTAATCATTATATTGTAATTGTTGGCAGATCTTTGGCATTGCTACGAGAGTAAATTTACAAAATAACATGCATTTACATTTCAAAACTGTATACGCACGCCTCTAAGTACTAGATAGATATGCATTTTCCATTAAAAACTATCGAAAAATTTCTTTACTAGGAATTCAGGCATACATAATATTCTACACCCAAGATCGTTTCGAGTGTTTCGTGTCAATGTTGCTCCATACGAGACAACCCAACCACGCACGAAATTAAATTTTATGTTTATGAAAACAGCTGATCGATATTTTTTTTTGTATGAAAAGTATGTATGTTACATTACATCTCTATAACCATTTTCATTACTTTTCACATAACATCGATCAGCTGTTTGCTACTGTAGCATTTACTTTACATTACAGAGTCTGAACACAATGTAACGATTTTTTATTGCGGTGCGGATTTCCAAGCGATTTTGAAGTAAAAATCCGCAGTGCGGGACGGAATAAAATTGAAATCTATTTTATTTTCATTGTGGAGTTTTTTATTCTCTCAATTTTCTCTTGCTGACGTTGCCGTAGTTTTTTAAATAATTGGCTGTGTTCACAACATTATTATAAAAAAAACATGATTTTGAAGTTCAAACATTTTTGTCATATATTATAAAAGTTTAATAAAACATATCAAATATATCTGCGAATGTAAAAATGTTAATCATTTTTTGTTTTTAGTTATAAAAATGTATGCACAAAAAAATTAATAAAAATTGAAACAAACAATGACCAGTATTGCCGGTGCCGTCTTCCGTTGTATTATGTTTATTTTTCTCTCCCGCAACGAAAAATTGCACTGCACCGCAAATATTGTGTTTAGACTCACAATCGGCTAACTGAGCCTGCCCATCTGTAGTCAAAAGACATCATCGTAGTCTAGTGGGAGTTTAACTATAAAGTATTAAAAACTTTTATAATCATAACATTACGACTGCTGGCAGATATTTCGCTGAAAATTGAATTTTCTACTGAATACTTTATTAAAATATTCTTAATTTAAGTAAGTGTTTTTAGACGCAATGTGAAACTTTAATTAACTTTTTTCCATAAACATAAAATTTTGAAGAAAATTATATAGTTTAAAATATGAAACCATTCCAAAACCATACATATTATTTTTATTATAACTCTATACATAAAGATTAAATCTAGGCATTTGACAATTTACGACATGAAAACCCATATAACTTTCTACACGTCTTTTGTATTATTATTATTTAACAAGTTTTTGAAAATTAATTACATTTTGCATACCTTCGCAAGCATTATATTTTTAAGACAAACTCTATCAAGTATAATAAACTTATGAAAAGTCTAAGCTAGAAACGAAACCTTATACTTTTAAAAACTTAAACATTTTGCATAAAAGACAAACACTAACATATACCTCAAGTGAACGCATATAAAGTTCACATGAGAAAACGTACGTATACATACATTATAAAAATATTATCAAAAGTTGTATTTAATTTCTATTATTTCTATATTGGTTGGCAAAATAATGGCTGGAGTTTAATGTGCACTAAAGGAAACCAGCACATCTGACGATTCAATTAAAAGATAATGGCGAAAATATAACAACACAAACGCACAAGAGCCAATATTTTCCAACAAACAAAAGCACACACACACACACACACATGAGTGTATTCAAAAATAAATATTAACACATTGATAAATATTCATAAATAAATATAAAACTAAGACTGTAAATTTTGGGGTTCAACCATTAAAACAACATCAGCCTCCGTCATTATCTATAGTTATTATCATAATAAACATAATAATAACTGAGCACTAACGAAAGCATGCACACACATGCACACACACATCAACATGCAAATCTACACACCCTTGCATACAAATTATTGTGAACCAACTTCCGCTCCTACACTACTCGTATTAAGCAACTTTTTAGACGAAGGCATTGTATTATTATACCCAGTCGCATTTTATGTTACAGTATGTGAAATATGTATGTGTGTATATGTGTTTGAGTGTATGTGTGTTGACATTTTTCATAGTATTGGCAGTATTATTATTATTAGTATTATTAACACTTTTCTGCTGGTACTTGTACATACATACATACATACAATCATACATCTCTTCCATTTAGTGCAGAAGTTATAAAACCTTCGTTCTAGTCTTTGTGGTTTAATTAAAATGTTTACCTGTCATCGCCATTTTTTTTGGCTTAATTTTATTAACTAAACGAAATCACGAACATTGAAAAAAGATCTCAGCAAAATGACATAAAAAACACATAAAAAGCATAATGTTTAAAATATACTTTAATACTTAAACGCATTAAATGAAGGGAAAAACTTTTAATGAGCAACAATTTCTATTCTCATTTTCATGCTAAGAAGCATAAAAGTTAAATAAAAAATAAAAAAAATAAAAGAACTGTGAAAATGGCAACAAGACGTGGGTAGTGTCCTGCATACATATGTACATGATTTTGTCTTACACAGTTCCATTTGAGTTCGTAAAACTCATAAAATAAAACTGTGTTATAATCATTAAAAAATTCCAATTCATGAGTTGTGGTACGTGGATTCCACGAATTTTAACTAAAAGTGTTTGAACATTGTGTAAAATAATAGTGGGGATAGATAGTGGTAAAAAACTTTAGTAATGTTAGAAAGATAATGTATTTTATATCGCTGCACAGTGATTTGTTAATAGATATCAAGCTTCTCATAAATCAAGGAATACAAGAAAGATTTCACATACAGCTTTTGAAAAACATCTATTCCTACGCATACATCAGCCGATAAATATAAATTAGAGACCTGCGTAAACAGTCTTAAAATGTAAATACTTTTCGTTTTTTAAATGTATTCTCGTGGTATGTATTATACTAAATCAATAATAAAATGCTGTCGTATTATAAGCCAAGCACTATGGATGTATCGGTGTACCTGCAATAAGTTAAACAAATGTATTGCCAATAGTGTTGTTTAACGTTTGTTTTAGAACACTTTGCTATAGTACAACATATGAAAAATCCCTCATGTCTTAAAAGTTCTTGTAAGATCTTTAATACAAAGGCAATTTTGCTTACATTTTGATTTCCACGTCATTTTGACGTCACATCAGCACACTCAAGTTAACAGACATGCGCAGTGCGTAATCTTGTATTCTTTGATTCGTGCAGGCTCCTTACTAAGTAATTCGCTAAGGCTGAAACCGAATTCGATTGCTAAAATGCTGAGTATATATAAAATTAAAATATTTTGGCGTTGGCATACAACATTAAAATTTCGGAGGACTAAATCTTTCAGCCATTGCCTGATTTAACGGCATTCGCAGCCGGAATTTTGATAATTAGACTTTATAGATTTTTAGCGATTGAGATTTAGTTTCAGCAAGTTTTAGAATAGGTCCCTTTACATAATGAAATTCCCAGCAAACATTTTACCCATATTGCAAACTACTTTTCTAGAATACGGAAAACGATCGAAGGTTTCCACAAGGAAACTAGATGTGTAATACTATATATATAATTATATATATGTAAATAGTTTTGAAATTTGTTTTTTTCAATTTTTGGGATTTTTTTGGTTTTGAGCGTTTAATTTTTGTATGGCGTTTTTTAGTTCTAGCGTTTTTTGCGTGTTTTAGTTTTTGTCATATTTTTCTGTTTTTGGCATTTTTTATTCTGGCGATTTTTTTCGTTTTGGCGATTTTTTTTCATTGTGGCGATTTTTCCGGTTTTTGGCGATTTATTTTAATATTAGATTTTTTTTAATTTGGTGCTTATTTTTATTCTGGCGATTTTTTTATTTTTGGCGATTTTATGTTTGGTTTAGCGATTTATTAATTTTGTAATTTTTTGGTTTTACCGTTTCTGAAAATTGTAAAATCTTGCCTTTTGCATTTTCCAATATACATTAAGTTGTCAAAATTACATAGTCAAAATTACATTAACTAATAGAACACCCTTCAATTTTAGTGTTAATTGTTGTTGTCTATATAAAAATACACTAACTTTACAAATTTTGTAGCGGTCAAAATTCTACACACCGTGTCGAAATTTCAGGTCCGTAGCTCTTACAGTTGTCGAGAAAATATCTTGTGACGGACATACAGACAGACAGACGGCCAGACGGACAGCGTAATGAAAACAATAGGGTTCCTCTTCACCTTTGGTTTCAAAAATTTAAATAACCAGTAAATTTTTTGTTTTTTTGGCGATTATTTTTACTTTTTTTGTTTTTTAGTTTTCGTAGATTTTTTCGGCTTTTGGCAATTTTTTTTGTTTGTTTTTTTTTTTGCAATTTTTTTTTATTTATTTATTTTTTTTCGATTTATTTTGGTTTTAGCGATTTTTTAGTTTTGGGCCTTTTTTTTGTTTCGGCGATTTTTATAATATGGGGCTTTTTAGTTAAAGCGTTTTTACAAGTTGGCAATTTTTTAGTTTTTTTTTGGCGATTTATTTTAGTTTCAGTGATTTTTTTAATTATGATCATTTTTTGCAATTTTTTTCGTTTTTTTTGGCGTTTTTCTGTAGTTTTGGCCACTTTTTCATTTTAAGTGATTTTCTTAGTTTTTTCGATTTTATTCTTTTTGGCGATGTTTTAATTTGAGAATTTTTTAGTTTAAGCTTTTTTGAAAATATCCAAATACAGCAAGTTGTTAAAAACAAACTAAATATTACATTAATTGATAGAATACCCTTTAATTTTTTTATTTTTTATGTTAATTTTAATGTTATTTGGTGTATTCTGCATTAAAATACACTTACTTTCAAAATTTCAAGTGTCTATATAAAATTGTCTACTAATATTAAAAATGTTTCATTTCTTGCTTAAGAACACCCTCTTATTGTTAACTATCATGTATTTGTTGTTGTAGCGGCTATAGTTTTACATATTTAGAGGTTTCTCACGAAAACATCCTGCGACAGACAGATGGACATTGTAGCGACAGCAATATGGTTCTTTTGGTGTAATGGAAAAAGCCTGACCACCAGTAAAATCTCAATTCACTAAGCTGCAAGACTATTTCTCTTAATTTAAGTTTGTTATTAATTATTTTGTTCAAAGAAGAGAAGCAAATAAGCTTCTCTGTTTATGGTTCAAGTTTTATTTTCCTTCACCTCCGCCTCTGAAGCTATTCAATTAAAGATAAAAATTCAATAACAATGACTTGTGAAACTCATTTAAAATAATTTAAGTTTATATTACTTCCACATCACAGGCTCGACAGCATGTTTACTATTCTGTTAAAAAAATTCATAGTTTTTGTGTCATCAGCTCTATGGGAATGAGTGAATAATTTTAGTCAAGTGAAATTTTTTTGAAGCGGAACTTAGTTCTTCTTTGGCACAAAATTATTCTACAAATTATAATGAAAGTCAAGCCAGAATTAAACAAGAATCAATATATTAAAAAATAAATGCTCTATTTATGTTTGACAAAAATCATTCGATTAAAAAATCTAATGCTCTATTTATTTTTGAACACTTCAAGGCATAAATTTTTCTATAAACGTTTGTTCAAATTAAAATTATTGAAAGGTTTATTAGATATTATCACAAGTACCAATTTTAAATGCCTCATCATATTTAAAGTTTATATAATATTCTACGTGCTTTTGTAAAACGTGTCATCACAGAAAAAAATATTGGCTATGAATATTTCAACAAAAAAATCTTTATTTTGTATAAAATATGAAAAGCAGAGGAGTAAAAAAAAATATTTTTTAAATGCTTAAATAAGTACCACAATGTCCATTAACAAGATGTGTTTAAATGTATGTATGAATTTTAGGGGAAAAAAAGAGCTCAAAAATGAAATCAACAGTACAAACGGTCTTACAAGCTCACATACATACAAACATACATAATTGTGCACATACACCTGGCATTAAAGAAAAGCTGCGGAAATAGGAAGTGAGACAATGTCGTAATGACAGAAATTATGTAATGAAAACATGAAATTTACGATTCGTCAAAAATAAAACTAAAGCAAGCAAAAATACCAAAAGACAAAGAAAGCAGAAGGACTGACTATAACGGTGTAGCAGGAAAAACAAAAGAAATTGCAGCACTTTACGATTGCTGGCAATACTCGTACTCACTCCTCTCTTCGCCCACAAAATCCGAAACAACAGCTGGCAATATGAGAACGTGTTAGAGGCTTAAGGCCACAAAAATGTACGACACCAAATACTGTAGTCAGGAAATATAAAGTAGAAGAAAAGAAGACAATAAATAGAAGCAAAAATATTCTACAGGTGTAACAACATTGTTATTACCAGTCGTTGTTGTTGTTGTTGTTGTTGGCAGTGCGATTGTTACCTTTAGAGCTGATAGATAGTTACGAGTATACATGGTAATAATATTGCAAGGGGCCAGGATAATAACATGAACTTACACAGCTACATATTCAAGCATTAAAACAATGTGGCAATAAGGAAATCAAAGTCAGCAACCAAATGAAATGAATTAGTTCCAAGTGGTATCGTCGTACCCGCCTCTGTAGCATCTAAACAGTACTTACTTGTGTATGTATGAACAGAAAATATGTAGATATAAAATAAATGAATGGGCAATGCCGACGGGACAGTATGGCATTTTATCCGTCTCATACTCCGTCCGGTATCGTTTGTTTTTGTTTTTTTTGTACTCTGCTCATGCGGTTGTGACAGCAAAAGTTTCCATATTATACTTTGGTTTAGAGGAAGCGGAAGCAGACAATACTGCTGTCTTTTGTTTAAACTTGTTACGGCCAAGGAAGGAGAAAAATGGAAAACAACTTTTTCTATATAAAAAATTAAAAATAAAATAGATGTATGTATATGTAGCAATAAATTTTAAATTTAAAGCAAAAAAAAAACTCAGACATACAAGAAAATAAAATTTATAAATGTAAAGAAGCAGGCTCCCAACAAACTTATAAAACTACAGAAGAGTACTATTTGCTAAAACTAGAAAAAGGCTGGAAAGGATATTTTACATAAATACGCATTTAAATGGTAATCAGTAAAAAGAAATACGTCGCACTTGCAGAAAAGGCATTTCAGGATGGACATACTATATTGTCAACTCTAGAACAGCTTTAGCTCTACAATTCTTATTGCTTTGATTTAAATATTAACCCCATATTCATAGAAAAAGAATAAAATTCGTTTAATATCCATTTTAAAAAAATTTCTGGCCTGTTTCACAATAACGAAAGAAAGTTTTTGAATGAAAATTAATATTGGAAACAACAATAAAATATGAAAATTTGTGTTTGTTTTTTTTCAACATAAAAATAAAAATAAAAACTCAAACTCATTTTAAATTTTATGAATAAGAGCAAACAATTTTAAAATGAAAAGAACTACAATTAAAAAAAAAACTTTCAAAATCTAATGCAAATTTGTAAAACAAAATTTAAAGATAAAAAAGATTATTTATATTAAAGTCATTATTTCTTTTCTTAAACTGAAAAAGAACAGAAACTCCTAGACAGAGTTGCTTCGAAGAAGAATTGAAAAATTAGCATTTTTGATAAAAAAAAATAAACTTAAAAAATTCTCATTGTTTCCAAACATTTTTCACATATAACATACACACAAGGGCAGCATCAAAACTAGTTGACTTATCAAAGAAAATAGAACGAACTTGAAGCTATAATTTCTTTATTTCTCAATGATCTATTTTTATGCTTTTTACCACGGAACCAGTTTCTGAAATTTGGAACTGGAAAATAATCCTAATATGCAATTTAATGTTTTTTCTCGTGTGACGTATTAATGCGACGATAAGATATTTATCCGTTTCAGAGCTTTCTTGGAAATTTTGCTTCGATTTGTTAGTGCATATTTTTGCATATTTGAGATTTTAAAGCATATTTTGCATAAGTCAGTCTAATATGCACATTTTAAGCATATTTGTTTTGCATTTTTAGAGAATATTTGACGCTTTTAGGGCATATATTCATAGTGTATAAAATTTTCTAATTTATTACGCAGTTATTACGGAAGTTGGTTTCAATTAAAATTTGCTTTTGTTATTTATGACGAACTTTGTCCCAATTGCATCAGTCAAACGTTGAAGCAACATTGTGTTCAGATGAGGCAGGCAACAATTTTTATATAAAAATCTAGGTCAATACCTTTTTGTTTATTGGAACAAAAATTAAAAAACAGAAACCTTATCTTATTTATCTTAAATACAGTTCCAAACTTTTAATTCTGATACCGCAGTATCTTTTAAAGTTGAAGTTAAATTTTTACGGTCGTATTAAAAAAACTGTATTATTTGCTTTAGTAAAAATTTGTATTGAAATTTAATTTTAACGTACACTTCAAACCCAAGTATATTTTTTTTTTAATTTTTTTTAATGTATCCTTTTTGTGCTTATTCTATTTTTGTCTTATTTTGTATGCAAATGTTGTTGGTTTGTTGAATTAAAAACATATTTTCATTTACAAATAAACCAATTTATATTACTTTTAAGAGCATATTTTCAAAGGTTTTAATGCATATTGAATGCAATAAAACAATTTTTAGAGCATATTTCTAGTTTCCCTGTTTTTAGCCAAATACGGCCTGGTTTACTTTATTTAATTTCTTAAACGATGCTATAAGCAAGCATAGGAGTGAGCATTGATTGCTTTTCTCTTTGGAAGATAGTCGATAAAATTATGCCACCCGCAGCCTGGCCTGCAGATGAAGCTGTTTTCTGCTTTCTGTGGAAACAATTCTTCTATTCCAGTCCACTGCTTCGACTGTTACTCTGTCTCACATAGTAAGTGCTGGACGCATTCAAATCCACAGTTTTTTTAAGCCAAACACACAAAGTATCCAGCGAGAATAGATCCAACTACCCAGCTACCAGACTAGTATGCTACATTTTATTAAAATATCTTCATGACACTATTTGTTTTTATCAATTGTGAGCAAAGGCTGCATACATTATGCTCACAACTTTTTTACCTTCAAATCGTTGTTTGAAATGTAAAGTATGACACTTTTTGAAATGCTTTTCTTTCCGTCAGCCAACATCCAATACCATTTTGTGGATCTTCTTAAACGTTTCTGGCCTGAACTCCTCAATTAATTGACCACTACGATGTTTGTTATTACAGCTCATATTTAATCCTTTCCATAAATGCAGGAGCAAACTCACCTAGGGTAGAATCTAACTTGGCCTTAATATTACTTACACTGAGACTTTTTAAATTAAAGTGTTAAATTGCACAAAGATGTAATTTCATCTGTATAAATTATCTCAGTTAATTTATTTATTGATAGCTCCAGAAAAAAACTAAGCAACGTTCACCACTTAAATTTGTTGTAATTCATTTAATGTTTAATTTATTAAATATTTTTTATTTAATAAAGAAACATCTTTATTTCATAAGCAAATTTATGAAAGCAACTTTGATAGCAAATGTTTGTTGGGTTATGGTTAATGTATCCATACCTTTGCTTAATTTAAATGGCAATATATTTACTGCAACACCCACACTTCGTTACCATGGACAACTATTTACAATACAACTAGAAACTAAAGCACTCGAACAGTGTACAGTGGGCCCAGTGAGATTAGAACACCTAAGGAGCATCACAATTCGACGATTTGCATATGGGCAAAATTGTCTGTCTTAAATAAACCCACTTTAAAAAGTTGGAATTTTCGAACTAAAATTTTAAATTAATTCCGAAATTATCTTGTGTAAAATACAAATAGCTTGTAGCATCAGCTCCTGAGAGAATATTTTTTTTTTTATTTCTCCATTAAGTTGTATGCAAATTGAAAACTTAAAATGTGTTTTCTGCAAAAACTGGCTTTTTAAAGTTGTGCCACTATTGAAGTAAATGAGCAATATGTAAAACCAAAATTCATTTATATTCATACTATTCTAATTTAAATTTAATTCTTTTTTTATTAATAAATCTGCATATGTGCAAAGGGTCTTTCAACAGGGATTATCGAGCTTTGATAGTTGATAAAAGCCATATTTTTGAAGCTACATCTGTCAAATACTCTGCGATTTATTCTATCTGCTTTGAAAAATCACCGCATACGGATAAAACGTTCAACAACAAGTGCAAATATTAAAATTATTTTATCAAAACTGGCGTTCTTTTCCGTCAATGTTTTTTTGTTATCAAGAGAAGTAGCACTCAGGCAATTAATGCGTACTATACTATTGCTAGGTGTTACCTTCTTTAGAAGCAAGATAGTTAGAAAGGAGACAGGTGGTGAAGGAAGAGATGGAGGAAAGCTTCATTCTTTTAAAACTCTGTTCTTTGCACGTTTTTTAATAATGCAGTGTTGCAGCGCCTCTGGTGTGAAATGAGGGGTATTAATTTGTTTCTTTTAACTGTGCTTAGTAGTTATTTTATTGCTTATTTTACTTCACCAATGATTCTGCTACAGAACGAAGGAGGGTGCTCTAATGTTACATTATAATTAGTATCTGCTGAATAACTCGTGGTGTTATTATTTAAAGACTGTTGGATACCGGGTTTTTTACCCAAGACGTTCGGTTTTGTAGCCAACGTGCTAAATATTTCAGCTAAATCCACCCTCAATAAACCGCGCTATGCTCAATTTATGGCCACGACTACCAACTTCTTTTTCCAAAAAAAAATATATGTATCAACTACATTTAGTTTCAACACAATGGCGCTACGTATTACACAACTTATGCACGAGCAATTTGAGGACATGGTAACATATTCGTGTATGTGATTTTAACTGGATATTTCAGATACGATCCAGCCAGTGAAGCTGCGGAGGACATTTCCACTATGCTATATTCTATAAAAGATGGCATCATAAGCCTTTCAAATTAATAAAAAAAACTTCGATGATATCTCACACTCACTTTGCTTTACTTAAATATAAGATAATAATGCTGCAAACACATAGACCACAGCAGACTACGTGGTTACACAGCTACAAGTGTCGCTGGCAACAAATGTTGCCTGGTAGCCAGCTACTTAATTATTTTGAAAACGTCAGTAGCATTATAAATATATATTTCAGTGATGCCGCTTTCAAATATTTCGTATTAATAAAAATTAAATTGTTTAAATCGAAAATATAAAAAAAAATCAGTTTGTTTTTCTCTATATTTTTTTGCGAATTTTACTATTTTATGATTAGTAGTTTTTTTCAATACTTTTATAGATTTTTCGCTAACTTGCGATTTTTCACGTTTTTTCGCTTTTTTCCAAACTTTTTATATTTTCAGTGACCTTAGCGATTTTTAATAAATTTTAGGACTTGCTTCCGATTTTGCAACTTCTCGCCAATTTTTTCAAACTTCGCTATAAATCCGACCTATGCATGCCTAACAGTTTTAACGATTTTTGATCAATAGTATGACTTGATTATAATTTTGCAACTTCTCGCGATTTTTTGCAAACAACAAGAACACGCACAACAAGCTGTGGCCTGTTGCCCTATTGCTTTCAAAATAATCGTTCTCATATAAACATGTGTATTCTATCTTTGACATTTTGTAGCCGGTAGCTTGCTGTGGTGAATGTGTTTAAGACAGCGACTAATATATCGTGGTTTAGTAAAGTAAAATTTTTTTTTTTGTTTTTTTATAATTATTATTATGAATTAGACCGCTCTTACACACGCAGAGGTTACTTTCAAAAGTCTTGAATTTTTAGAAAAAAAGAAAAATGAACCTCCCATTCTCTTTTCTCTTCTCTACAACAAACCTAAAAATTTGCATGTGTAAAATCAAATCTGGATAAGTACAATAAAGAGATTTTGTAAAAACGATACCAGATATTTTAAGAATGAGCTATATTTTTAGGCAAAGCTTGGACTTACACAAACAGAGAAACGTTTATTAATTCATTAGGTAGCTAGAATCATCAAATTTTTTAAGTTACATTGGCGATAACGGACGGTATTCATAATTTATGGTTAAAATTAATTCTAAAAACTCCTTGTGAATTTCGGTGAGAGTTTGCAATGAGTTAGAAAATTGGCGGGGAGAAGAGAATTTTTTTCCATGTAAGAAATTTTTAATTTTAACTTATCTAAAGCGCTGTGTTTTCTTCTTTTATAATCCAAACTTATGTTGACTATTATCTACTTTCACTTTATGTTAACATTCTTTTTCAGAAATGAGTATAAATGTATAAAAAAAATTAACACATTTAAAAACAATTAAAATTTTTCAAAAACCACTACACAAATACATATTTTCATTTCCCCACAAGAAACTCTAATGTAAAGTTTCAAACTGTTGCAACAATGCGCCATTTAACTTTTACATATAAACTTAATAGATGTGCAAAAATATAAAAACATATATCGAAAAGCTTAAATAGTTTAAACTACAAAAGCAGTAATCAGACTAGGCTGTTGAAATAAAATTTTAAATAAACTTTTGCCATTAAACACTGTCGCACGAGTCTGAAAATCTTCGGCGATTGTAAAAACAATAATTGGCTCTGGTGGTGTTGGTATCTTTTCTTTTATCATGCAGAAACTGGTGTGGGTGAAAGGAAAAAAAGAACCAACCTAGAATTACAAGTATTGTTGCAGCCGTGTGGCAAAAACCTAAACATAATTCTATCACAGCTGAATGTAAATGTTTATATCTACGAGTGCGACTGTATTGGACTTTCTATGGGTTTTGTATTTTGCAGGTGATACTCGTAGTTGGCTTAGCAGTGTATTGTTATTGGAATCGTTTGTAAAGTATGAACGTTGGGCAACGTGATTGCAAATTGTAACCGCCAATGGGCCGTAAATTGAAACGTGACTAAGGCAGATAATAAAATGCATAAAATCACTACACCATACACAAGAATAATAACAATTCTATTTTTTTAAGTTGTTGTCTGCTTAGAGACATTCGCTCTGGCACCGCCACCCTCAACCAGGAAACAACACCCAGTGAAAGCTTCGTTGGTCTACTTAAAACAGGTTAATACAGAGAAATTTTATTTGTACTCTTAAATGGTTCATTGGGCAGAACTTTTCGAAAATTGCTTTTTATGGTGGCACCACATAAATACCAAATACTCGTCGTGCTGGCATACCTTTGAATTGCTTGCGACATGTTTTTAATGAAGAAGGTACAAGAGTCAGTCAGACTTAGCAAAGAAAGTATTATTTAGGAATGAGTAATCAGTCAGTCAGTCGTAGTTGGCAAGAAGCGCCTAATGACACAGTGACTTACATACATACATAAATATTTTATGTGAGTGTATGTTGTAAAGTAGGTTGTTGGTACGTTTGCAAAAAAAAGGAAATTCTAATGTTTCCCATAGACAACATTTAAATCACGTTCCTCGTCGTCGTCGTCGTCGTCGTCGTCGACTGTAGTCATTGTCATCTATTTTTATTTGTGTACAGTGTACTGTGCTAAAGCGTACAGACGCAGGAAACATAAATGGCAAAAAAAATAAGAGAAGAAGGTTGCTTTTCCATTCCACGTCTCTTGTCATGGATCTTTGCTCACAGGTTCATTTAGTGTTTCTTTTTTTTATCATTAAGCTTGTACTGAAGTACACAAGTTATTTATTAAGGCGATGTAATAAAAAGTGTAAACATGTTAAAGCTTTGATAAAAAAATTTAAAGTATCTGTAATATTTTACCTTGTGAAATATAGACAATCTGATAAATTCAAACAAATGTGTTTTAGGTGTGCAATGAGTTAAGCCAACAAAAGTTGCAAAAATTAAAATCATGTTTCTTTTCCTTTCATCATGTCAATCTAAATTTAAAGTTGTAATTCTTTGTGTTGTACGTACATTTACTTCAATATAATTAAGAGAAGTAATCAAAACAAAAGTATAGGAAACATCTTTGATTTGTAACAAGTATTTTGTAACCTCTAAGCACATCGTTCTTTTATTGAGTTTTTAGTTAAAAATGATACATATTGAATTTAATTTAAACTAGAGTGAATTTAAATAAGTAATAATTTCCTAATCTGGCTTTAGTTCAGTGTATTCAATTTTTATTGAGTGAAATATTTTTATTAATTAATGTGAGTTTCTAAAGAATTGAAGAAAAATTAAAGTAGACTTTTTAGCTGGAGGAAATGGGCATTTCTCTGTGCAGCCAAGCCCTTCGTCAGCACCCATGTCTATCTACTTGGGCTAGTGTTGCCAAAACGGCGGTTTTCCCGCTATATATGACTGTATTTTGTTGTCATTAGCGGCAAGTCTATTTAAAAAACCACCAGCGGGAATTTTAGCGGAAGAATTTCTTAGTTGACGGATTTTCAGCGTTTTTCTGAAATTTATAAAGAAAGGTATTGAATCAAAATAAAGTTTTTTTAACGCAGCTCTGCAACATGTACCATTGTATTTATGAAGAGTTTTTTTCGATATAAGCACGCACAGAGAAAAGAAACTAACGTCACTTTTTTGCAAATAAAAATTTGACATATTGTGGTCGTGTAGTATCATGTGAAACGTCAAGAGGTTAAAAATAAAATCATTTATATACATACGAGTATAAAAGTGAACAAATTTCATTTTTAGTGAATAAAATTTAATTAGAGATTAAAATTATATTACATACCAATTTAATCATTCTTTTCATATTAAAAATAATAGTAAACAAATCTTTAAACAAACGGAAAACAAACCGAAAACTGAACTGAAAAAGACATATTTTTTTAGTTTTTTGTTTTTTAAATACAGTAAATTTATAGGGAATATTTTTAGATTAGTTATTAAAAATTGTATCCCGCAAGTGGTGGCCATTTTCTGCTTCGCACAAATATGCTCTTTCCATTTCCATTATTCATAACTTATTTATGAGTGACGAAGCCCATTTCCAATTAAATGGGTTTGTTAACAAGCAAAACTTTAGGATATGGGCTAAGGAAAACCCGAGAGTACTTCATCAACGACAATTACACCCAGTTAAGTGTACTGTTTGGTGCGGTGTTTCTTCAGAAAGGATCATTGGTCCATATTTTTTGGAAAATGAAAGAGATGTCGCCATTTCCATCAATGGTGATCGATATCGGGCCATATTGGAAAATTTTGTAAGGCCAGCCGTGGAATACCATCCGCAAATATGGTTCCAACAGGATGGAGCCACAGCGCACACTCCGAGGGCCACAATGGCTATTTTACGCGACATCTTTGGGGAAAGAATAAATTCGCGTAGAAGCAATTTTAATTGGCCTCCGCGTTCCCCGGATTTAACCGCTCCAGACTGTTTCCTTTGGAGTTATTTAAAAGGGAAAGTTTATGTTAATAAGCCTAGGACTATTGAGCAATTAAAAACCAATATTCCAGACGAAATTAACAACATAACACCGGAAGTTTTGCGAAAGGTCATGGAAAATGTGTTGAAAAGAGATCATTTGTGCGAAGCAGAAAATGGCCTCCACTTGCGGGATATCATTTTTAACAACTAATCTAAAAATATTCCCTATAAATTTACTGTATTTAAAAAACAAAAAATTAAAAAAATATGTCTTAAATAAAAAGTTATAAGGAATTTACACCACTTCGGTCTTTCTGGGCCACCCTGTATATCTATGAATATGTATAAACCATAAAAAAGACATGTTGGTTATAAAAAATTCAGCGGCTATATTAGCGTTTATTTTTTATTCAGCTAGCGGTTTTTAGCGGGTTTCCAGGGTCTATATGGTGGGAAATGCCTACAACATTTTGGCAACACTGACTTGGGCAGAAATTGTTATTAGCAGTTAGTTTTTTACGTGAATTTTTAATTAAATGGAATATGAGAAATGATTATATTGTGTATACAATTATTGATTTACCTCGCGATAAATTCATTTCGAGAAATTCAAATTGGAATTTGAACAATATATCCTGTTCTGTTATGAAAAGTCTTTGGCTTGTGCTATTAAACCAGCAACAGTTGACGTTTTAGAAGCCAAATTTGTTTATTTAATTCATGACATAGCGCGTATGCCAAACGGTAGAAAAATACTATGGTATGGTGGGGGAATAATTTAATTTTTCTGCTGTGCCAAATTATATCTTTTTTGACAAAGTAAGATTTTGACAAATTCGCTTAAGCATAAAAAGAAGCTGATGAAAAAATTGCTGCAACGGCAAAGCAAAAAGTTTTACTACAAGCCGCCGGCTACCAACAATTTTTTAAAAGAAGATTTTATTGTAAAACAATATTCTTGTAGCATAAAATTTTATAGCTTAAAATATATATGATGCAAAATTTTTCGCAAATTAAAATAAACAATGCATTTTTCACAGTCTAACCATACTTAAAAGACGTACAAATTTGTGTGATGGGCGACAGCTCAAAGCGACGGTGGTGCTTTTAATTTTTTATGATTCCATTCTTCTTATTTGCTGCTTGTTAAAAATTTATCTGGTGTGTCGAAAATTCTACTAGCCTCTAGGGCTAGTGAAATTTTATTCACCTCAGAAATATCAAAAATTTACTTACACTAGTACTTTGTTACCGTTTGGCACAGGGCCTATACTCCCAGAAATGCTCGAAAAAGTGACCTAAAATTTGACGTCAAGACCAGCCGATGTTGAATTAGACCCAAATAATTTTCAATTGTTAGTGCCATGTATGGATCTTTCGAACAATTTAAAAGTCGTCCGGGCTAAAAACATAGCCTTCAGTCAAACGCACGCCATACCGCAATTGTGGACAAAAAATCCTACACGTTCTTATGCTTTTTCATTTAGTGATGAATAAGAAAGCGAAAAGTGAAGTTGTGAACGCATGTATGACTTTTTTTGTTTACTGTTTAGTATTTTTGTCTACACTGAAAGAAGTTAAATATCAAATTTTATAGATTTTATTCGGAAAAAATCAAATTACGTATGGTTACCTCAATAAAAAAAGGCCATAAATCATTATATTTTTAACATCGAGTTTTTTGTATATTTTGTTACAAAAACCTTTAATGTATTAAAAAATGCAAAACTCTCGATCTCAAAAAAAATTATGAGTTACAACATTTCTTTATTAAGGTAAAGGATATTTAAATTTAGAAATATTTTAGGACCAAAAATGATTTTTGCATTTTATACTTGGGAAAATTTAAAAGTAAAAGGCATTGTAATAGTTTTCACAGCACTGTAAATTAGTTTTTATTTAACTGAACACCGTCAATTTTGCTGCGGAGTATTATTAGTTCTGATTAAGTTCCAAAACTTCGTTTTTTAACATAATAAATAAATCCTAATTTATACACCACACTGTTAAATGGATTCATATATACAAAATATTTCATACAATTAAAAACCGCAGCACGTTTCTTAAATTACACTACTTAATTTACTCTAAGTTTTCTCATCTATACAAGCGTATAAGCAGACACAAGCACAATAGCCCAATTCACAATCTTGTGCAAATGGTCTTGCATCATAGCATGTGCAAAATCATAAAATATATTGATACTCACCACTAAGAATTAAGCTGTTAACTAAGTTGTTTAATTGGCGCGTGCACTAAAGTCCTGCACAAGACCACTTACAACAACTTTTAAGACATTAAAAATATATGGAAAAACAGACAATTAGTAGTGATACTTAGAAATGTGTTTACCAAAGGTAAATCAATTGTATACACAACAATCATTTCTCATATTCTGTTTCATTAAAAATTTAAGTTAAAAAGCTGATATTAAGAAGAATTTCTACCCAAGTAGATAGACTAGGGTGCTGATGAAATGCGTGGCTGCACAGAAAAGTATCGGTATTTCCCCCAGCTTAAAGTCTAAGTTTAATTTTTCTTCTATTCTTTAGAAACTCACATTAATCAATAAAAATATTTCATTCAATAAAGAATTGAAATTACTGAACTTAAGCCTGACTAAGAATTATTTCTGATTAAAATTCACTACAGTTCAATTAAAGAATCTAAAAATGTCTCAAGACATTAGGAATTTTTTAAATCTTCTAACACAAACGCTAAACAACACTGTTGGCAAGACATTTGTTTCAGTTATTACAGGTATAGGAGTAAAAAAGAAAATACAATATACAATCCAAAATAGTGACGGAATAATTTGTGCGAATACAAACTTCATGCTGCGCAAATTACCCTTGAAAATATAATAGCTCACCATCTACATCTTACACACACACTCAAATGTACAATATGCAAAATAATAAGCATACAAGCATCAACACTACTTCTGTTGATTGTTTGTTATGAGCAAGAAGTCTTGGCGATATCACTTATTAACACTCATATACACGTACACCAATACATGAATCGTGCTTCGCTTATAATATGACAGCATTTTTTACTGGTTCAGTATAATAAATGGCACGAGAATACATTTAAAAACCAAGACGTATTTACATTTCAAGACTGTTTACGCAGGCCTGTAACCTGTACATTAGCTCAAATTTATCATGAACTAATTTTATTATTTATGCAGCAAGAAATCTTGGATAATACTAATATTCTAGAACATTCTCATATATTGCTGCAATATTATCATTTGAAAGGTGTATAAAGAATCTTAAAGTGTGCTTTGCAATTGTTTAAATAAACTAAGCCACAATGTCCCTACTTACTCCAAAAATTATGTGGAATCTTGAGACATCCTTCTAAGAAATTTTGTTAAATCCGGTTAGTTAAAAGGTTTTGTAGGGCTTTCCAAAATAATGCTGCTCATTAATAGCTTTATGAATACTAAATAGTTCTGGTTTAAATAACAAAAAAATAAATAAAATTAACTCACAAAAGGCAGGAAATTGTTACAAAAGGGAAAATATCTTGATAATGCTAATAACTTTCATAAGTTTTTCAAAATGCTACAGCAAGCAAATAATTTATTTTATGATTTGTATGTCTTAGGTGGTGATTAGCAAACATGTTCTCTTATCTTTTAAAACATACAAATAATGTTGTTTTTTTCAAATTCGATCCAGGTATATTATATTAAATATTTACACAAAAGTGTATTTGCTATGAGTGTGTGTGTGTCTGAGTGTATGATAAAAAGCATTATTTGTTCTTCTATTTATAAAAAAGAAAAATTCCAAGAATTTAAAATAAAATCTTCTTAAGAAAAATTTGAACAAAATAACTTTTAATTAATTTTATAAAATAGAAAATTTAACACATACACATACATAAGTTTGTTTATTTTTTTTCTTCTTAAATTCATACTTACATATTTATGTATGTATGTATGCATTTATGCATGTATGCGTGACTGCACTGGCAGGTGTTCAAGTGTGTTGGCGTTTGTTGTATAATTGAGTTAACAATTTTCAATAATGTGTGTTGTTGCATGAATGTGCGATACAATTCAAAATTAAACAAGAATAAATTTTTAATATTTTTTTTTTAATCAGAAACAATACTTTTGTTTTTTATATTTTGTTGAAATAAATGTTAGGGGAGAAATAAAATAGTATAGTTGAAAATATTTATATGATTTATAACAAAAGCTCTCTGTTCATTAAAATTCAAAAATTTTATTTTATTTCTTGAGTGCATCTTATGTTTGCTAGTGGAAATCAAAAGAAAAAAACTATGTGTATATAGTTTTATTTGTATTGGCTTGAATTTGTAATAGAATTTAAATACAAATAAAACAAAAACTGCATTAGCCTCTACAAATCACACACTATACATACATTGATCTATTATATTGTTATATATGAAAGAACAAACGAATGAATGAATAAATGAATAAATAGATAAGTAAATACGAAATTGCTTCATAAATTTATTTTCAATTTATTTTATACAACAGTTGTGGGTATTCGTTGTAGTTATGCAACTAGAAGCTTGTTATTTATAAAAGAGTATGTGTGAAATATCCATTACTTTTACTGTTCAAAAGTAATGCATACATCTGATATACACGTATGCTTGTATGTTTATGCGGAAACATAATACAAAAATTTAAAAGATGAACATGTTTGAGATACAAGAGAGCAACATAAAGAAGCTTCCAAGTGGCACTTACAACATGATGAAAAAAATCTTAAATATTTTCAAGCCAATCATATTACAATTTAAACAAGGTATCTGAGCACCTCACACATCAATTATCGGTATCGATGATTTAATTGATATCTATTGGATTTTGTATACTCCATTGACATTAGTCTGTTTTCCAATCGAATTTATTTTTTGAAAATGAAGCAAACTTCATTTCAAATTATGTACTTATATATGTATGTATATGAGCAAAGGTTGGGAAATTTTTAATTTGTTCGGATGTGGCTAATTTCGATTTTTTCTTTCAATCTTTTACTTACTTACTTTTCAATCAAATGAATAATAAGAAAGAAACGCAAAAGTAAATTTTTACGAAAATAGCAGCGAACTGACCTAATGCAATTGTTATCAGAAAAAGCATTAGTAAGTGAGAAGAATAATTCAATTAATTTTCATTTTCTTTTAATTTTTATTTTATATTTTTTAAATTTTCGTTACTAAAATACCAATCTTATTAAGTATAATACACGACTATATTGAAGTAAACTTTCAAAGCATTAAAACAACTATAAAATTATTCCTTCTGCTTATTAAGAAATATACAACCATACGAACACATAAGACAGTGCAGATGCCAGGCAGAAACAACAACAACAACAACTGCAGTAATTTTATAATGATGATCTTTTGTCAACAAACAATGGGAGTTTAATATAATGAGATTCTCTGCCTTATGTTAAGCTCAAATAGGGCAATACATTCTTAAAAAAAACCTTATTGTGTAAAAAACAGCATACTTAACATCGCGGTATTCCAACACTGAATAATTTAACATTGTATGTTGAAATCCTCTTATTATCAGTGTTGAGTATTCTGATTTTAGAATATCTTTCTATATATAACCGCAACTACTCGAACGTACAAAATAAGATTTCTAAAAGATAAAAACGCAATATTATTTTTACACTTTTTATTTTATTATGTAGAATATCAGAAGATCGAGACAGAATTTTGGCTACGTGACGTGACAAAAAAAACTTATATTCTCTTTTGAAAATAAAAATGGAACGACTCTGGGAATTTAAGTGATAAAATTGTTGAGCCTTACCAAAGAAGTTAAGGAAATTGTAAAATAATTTTCTGTCGTTATAACCCAAAAAGCAATTTTCCTTGAAATTAAGTGTAAACTAATTTTTATTCAAATTAAACATTAAAACCCTTATGCAAAAAAATATTTTACTTTAGCCATAAAGTTCATTGTAGTTGACAAGCACTTTAAGGCTAACATTGCTTTGTTAAGAAATTGTATTCAAAAGACAACGTTAGTTATTTTGTTATTTAATAATAACCAACAACCACTTCACACCTTATGATGTACAAAATCGAACACAATTTCATTCGGGTATTCAAATATTTTTTAATTTTATTAAATAAATTTTTATTTTCTTAAAGTAAAGCAACCCAACTTAAACAATATGAACTTCTGACATGGTAGTAAAACAGATGAACATTTCTGTGAAGCAAATTTATAAAAATATAATGAACAAAGAAAAATTATCACCATTTCTTTTATTCGAATGAAATGAGTATTTGAATATCCAACTTTTTTCGATTTGTTTTGATTGTATGTACATCACTAAAATATTTTTCTACAATTGTGTTTATTTTAATATTTTTTATGGATTTTATCGTGTATTTTGAATCAGTTGGATAATTTGGTGATGTTTTCCATTACATAAGAGAAATATTAAATATAAGCTAAGAGGTAACAATTCTAGCTTCAGTTTCAAATGTAACATGAATCAATATGTGTTTTATTTAAAAAAATATTTGAGGTACAAAATACACATTTTGAAAATATCAACTTAAAGTAGTCTTAACAAACGTGGAGACCTCCTTTAGAAATTTGATATAATATTTTTTTAGAATACAACTTTATTTAACATTTCTTTGCAAAGCTTTGTTAAGTTTTTTTGCATAATTGAATTGTCAAGGATTGAATTATGCTTGATTTCAAGCTTCAAAGACCATGCTTTTAAAAAATAAAGCTCTTTTATTTATTTATTTCTGATATTTTTTCCCACAATCTTAGCCTTATTTCAAATTAATAACATTTACATATGTGTATTTTGTATGTATTTAATTTGAAAATATTTTAAAATTTAAAAGTTACATAAAAAAAGCTTAATATGAACTTAATATCCAGTTAAATTTCAAATGCTTGCATTTTAAGCTTTTGAGTGATTAATGGAAAGCTTTCCTGTAGCTTAAAATTTTACATAATATATCATAATATCCAATATCATACTATCTCGTATTTTGTTAAAAATACTCTCTACAAGATTGATATTGATCCCATTATTTGGAAATAATATTTTGCTCAGCAGTGAAGCTAAGTTTTGGTTAAATGCAAAAAAAAAGAAAGACCTCATAGTATTTTTAATATATCTACATCTTGAGAGTCCTTTGAACAATTGGAGCTCAATTATTAGTTCGGCCAATGTTCCACATGGGCTCCTTTAAATGTTTACTTAAATTCAAAAAATAAAAAATTTATTTTGAGCAAATTTAATATTTATTTTCAATTTAACTTTAAAAGTATGTAAATATCTCATTAAATTTAAATAGCTTTAAAGCTTTATAAATGGTTTTTAAAACAAATCCTCACACAAAATTTTTCTTATTAAGCCTTAATAATTTTTATAAATAAAGCTGAAAGATTTTACTATAAATAAGGGCAAACGCTGTTTTTATTGCATTTTGCCATCTAGTTATTTTGATATAAAATTAAAGCTTTCGAACCTACCATTTTTTTGCAGAAAAGTTTTTCATAGTTTCAATTCTTATTATTATTTTACTGGATTATTCCACTGAATCAATTCGAATATTTCAGTAAAAAGATTAAACTTAATGAAAAATCATGTAACCAAAGTTTCTTAATTTTACGGAGAAAAAACTTTATAAAATTGCTTCAGTAATTGGAGCGCATTTTTGTTTTAAATTAAGTTCAATGTTTCGAGGAAATAATATTTTTAATACACAACATATTTTATTTTTGTTTTTGTTACATGCCTTGTCTTTGTCATTTCAGCCGACGATATACATCATCTATAAAACGTTATTTCCTGCTTATATAATTAATTTATTATGAAATACATGTGCGGGTGATATCGCATGACATTATTAACGTAAAACAAAAAAAAATTACAATTGCTTAATTCACAACAATCTTTATCGTGTATTTGTGTGTCAAATACACTTTTTGTTATTTAACTGTGTAGTGTATTAATGTATTTTGTATTTTAAATGAAAAAAGAAGAACAAGCTACATACAAATTCTCTCAGAGAGCCTCTCTCTGAATACAACATTTTAAAAACATATGAAATAAAAGTGTAATAGTGTATTTAATTTTTATATGAAAATTTCATACAACAAATGTTACACTCTTGTATTTAATGTGATAATACAATCGATACAGAGATACAGGAGGTCTTGTGAATTAAGCAAATATAATAATTCAAGGTGTAGATAAAAAAATGTTTCATATTTTATCTCCATACCTGAGTTCGACTTATCAATTGCCTCATCAATTGCTTTTTATTCAGAAAACTTAATTAACTCTAGAAAATTAAATGAAAAAATACAAGATTCTTATCGCAAGTGCTCATGGAAGCATAAGCGTGCATAATTACACTTACAAGTAATAATAGTCTAATAAATAAGCAGAAAAAAATTATATTTGTGTGTATATTCTCTGTAATTTTATCTCTTTCATTGATCTCATGATGGCAACGGCATCATTAACACTACTTTTACTACATACATTCACAATCAGGATTATAATAAAAATAGTAAATTTACCCCTTAAGCATTTTATGCTTTCACTTTCAAAAGCTCTCTATTAGATAAAAGTCGGGTATAAGATAGAGGAAGAGAAATTAATTTAAACTAAAATGATTTTTAAAGAAGCGTCAGAGGCTGGTAAATAAACAACCTCGCCACCCACCTCATATTAAGTGAATTGATATGGAAACAGTTAATGCGGCTGATAGGCTCTAGTCATACTGAATAGATTGTAAGCCACACATATGTAAACGTATGTACATGTATGTGTAAGTGTATGTATCTCTGCTTGTGTATGTTAAAGCTGGAATGATTGTTTATGAGTACATGGCAGCGTATGAGTATTTTTTATGTAAAATATTGTTGGTGAAACACCATAAAAATAAACAATGCTTAAGCCTTTAAACAATAACTTGGTTTACTTATTTTGTTTTCATCTCTCTGTTCTTCTTGCTTTTGCTGCTGTGCTCTGGCTGTTGCCATTGCTTTAAATACTATCGTATGTGCTGCTAAGCTGCTTAAAAGCGAAAAATAGCATTAATAACAATAATAATAATAAAAAGCAAAAAATTCCTTTGCTAAGCAAAGGAAGTGACAAATATTATTTGTATGTTCTGTGTGAGCTTGAGTGTGTGTGTGTATGTATGCATGTCTATATTGTTATTTTAAACTAAAAGCTTCTTTTTTGGGTCACCCTTTACATTTAAATGTTCGCAGACACTTGAAAAGTAAAAGCATTGAAATCAAACAAACTAAATAAATGAAAATGAAAAGAAAGGTAAGTGTATATGTGAATGCATTTGCATGTGCATATGGATGTGTATGTGTAAAGACTCTCTCTACACTTGACATACTTAAATTCTCTTATTTATGCATGCAACTATTTTCGTTTGATTCGTGTGTAAACAAATAAGCTTCAGCAAGTGTGTTTGCTGCCATGTGGGTGCGACAAAGTATTGCTTTTTTATACTTTTTTATGTTAAAACGCTTCCAATTAAGTGCATAATCACTGCACAACCCAACTGTCAACGTCATAACATCACTGTGGCAAGAGTACGTCATAATGTATTGCAACAACAAATAATCAAAATCTTTTAAAATTGCAAGAAAAATTAAGTTCAATATTATACCTCTAATTGCACTATGGGTCTTTAGCAGCCTAATAAAGAAAGACATATTATCGTTTTAAAAAATTTAATGTTAAGCAGCTGTAGGTTAATGGACCTTATGCAAATGTTTTCTAGAAAGAAAAAAACTTTAACAATTAAAATGATCCAATGATATACTTAGCTGAAGAGCTTAATACAAAAACATAGAAGAGGGTATTCATAACAAGTAAGCAACATAACAGCAAATATTATATTATACCTTCTGCTTGTTATGAAATATACAACCACACAAAGACATAAGCCAATACAAATGCCAGTCATAAATAACAACAATAATAATAATAATAATAATAATAATAATAATAATAATAATAATAATAATAATAATAATAATAATAATAATAATAATAATAATAATAATAATAATAATAATAATAATAATAATAATAATAACAATAATAATAATAATAATAATAATAATAATAATAATAATAATAATAATAATAACAATAATAATAATAATAATAATAATAATAATAATAATAATAATAATAATAATAATAATAATAATAATAATAATAATAATAATAATAATAATAATAATAATAATAATAATAATAATAATAATAATAATAATAATAATAATAATAATAATAATAATAATAATAATAATAATAATAATAATAATAATAATAATAATAATAATAATAATAATAATAATAATAATAATAATAATAATAATAATAATAATAATAATAATAATAATAATAATAATAATAATAATAATAATAATAATAATAACCCAAAGCTGCTTAAGCAGCTATGGGTTGTGGAACCTCTCTCGCGTTATCGTAGTTATTTCTTAAGTGCTATCAGGCTTTTGTATGTTGTTCGGCCTTCGAGAGTTTTTCATCTCACTCGCACTAATTGAGTCATCTCCCACGGATTACCGAACAATCTTGCTGCTTTTGTTAAATTTCTTTAACAACCATATTGCTACTTCCTATGTGAAGACATAAGTCGTGTACAGTCAGTCGCAAAACTTTTTAAAATACTGTTAATAAAATTTTGGGCATATGCTCTAGTTACTCCGACTACATTTGTGCAATACCATATTATGCAAATTATCTTTGCATAATATGTTTAAATAAATAAATAAATAAATAATAATAATAACAGCAATACTAATATTACTACAATAAAGTTCTATCCTTAATATATTTAACTTTCATAAACAAAAACTAACAAAATGAATTCTAGCACGAACTAGTGACACGACCGTAAGCTACTTACTGTTTGAGAAAATGTTGAATGTGCTGTGAGTATTTGAATATAGCTAATTATTAATTATTCTTGAAGCTTTATATTGAGTATAAAATAGGTAATGCAGCAGCTAATCCATGCCGTCAATCAGTGCAGTCGGTATTATGTGAAGAACAGTGGATTGAGTTTTGTTAACATAAAGGCTCAATGAGACGTGACATAACAAAAGCCATAGAAAACAGCCGTTCGAAACAAACTAATGAGCAACACTGTATTTGATTGTAATCATATAATATATATATAATTATAGGTGACTCGCCATAACACCATAACTCTCACCATAGAAACCAATTGAATTTTGGTTTGATTATGGTTATGGCATTATGGCTATGTCACGTCTAATTTAAGCTGACAGCCCTTTAAATTCAAAATTCCTTAATGAGAAAAAGTTTTTTCAGCTTAATTTACTCACAACACTAAACAAAATATGTTTCATAATTAAAGCCATTTATCTTTTCCGTACGGTCAGTTTGGTTGGTCAAAGTAATACATAATAATAAAAAGTAAGACACTACTTAAAACATAGAAATCGCCAAAAAAAACAAAGGGGGAAAACCCAAGTCCACGACTTTTTAATAAAACACAGGTTTTTGAATAACAAATCATTTGCTGTTTCAAATTAGTAGCTTTTGAACTCCATAAATTCTTCCGAATGTTGCACTTACCTACTTTTATAACTTCTAACAAAACGATGTTGTAAGATTGATATTTATTTATGGATAATTTCATCGTTGGATTCATATCTCTCTCAGCTGAGATTTTTTTCGGGGAAAAAAGTTTTCTGAGGGAGCAATTGCTAACCCACCCTATAAATTTATAGCATCAAAACTAGCCTTAAGCTGCCTTGCATTCTCCTATTGGAAAACAAAATTTGTTTACCCTTTTAGAAGGTGGCCAATGTGCATTTTACCACATTTGCCCCCAAAAAAAAACATTCAGCAAAAATCACATGGCAGAAAAAGCGTTCTCAATTTTGTTAAGAGGCAAGAAAATAAAAAAACACTGAATCATTGGCTTGCTATCATACTATCAGCAAAAATTTAAGCAGGTTATCAAGTCTTTTTAAAACAACAATAGTTATCTTATTTTAACTTCTTTTTTCACAACACTGATGGTTGACTTAAGTAGAAAATTTATATGAAAAGCACTAGTTTCTTTTAATAATTTTCATACAAATATTCTAGATGAGTCGCCTGCCTAACTTGTGAAAAAAAAGTATTACCCCCTGCTTGTGCAAGACGTTTGAGTTAAAAATCTTGGCGTTTCTGTAATAGATTAAGGAAAAATTGTACAAGTTTTTTTTAATATATTACAAAAACGCCAAGATTTCTAACTCAAACGTCTTACACAAACAAGGCGTTAATTTAAAATATT
Organism: Tachina fera; assembly: GCA_905220375.1. Taxonomy (NCBI): domain Eukaryota; kingdom Metazoa; phylum Arthropoda; class Insecta; order Diptera; family Tachinidae; genus Tachina; species Tachina fera. The sequence goes on from LR999963.1 coordinate 189,308,906, forward strand.
TTTATGTGCATCTAAAGTTTTTAAATAAAAAAATTTAAATTTAAAAACTCGAGTCTTCTTCATATATTTTAACGAAAAAAGAAATAAATGAATCATGAGCTTAATGCAAGCAAAAATTTCTTTAAAAAATTAAATAATCTTCTTTTTTGCAAAACATTGTTAAAATAAAGTCAAACAACCTGCACAGTGACGCATTTCATTAGCTCACGTTATTATCAGTCTAAACTTTTAATCTTATGCCCTAATTCTGTTCCACTATTGTGCCGTCTTATCTGTGGACGGAAAAAAGCCACAGTTGCGAATATTTAAAACAATTATTATTTATTGTCTATGCTAGAAGGTTCGTGTATTTGCTTTATGATTTTGTTCCAAACATTATTGGCCTGTTTCACAATAACGAAAGAAAATTTTTTGACTTGCAATTTATATTGAAAACAAATGAACAATTTTCATATATTATTGTTGTTTTCAATATAAATTTTCAGTAGAAAGTTTTCTTTCGTTATTGTGAAATAGGCCATATATCCAATACATATTTTTTCATATATTTTTTAAACTATTGTATAATACTTTAGTTTTATTTTAATGATTTAAAAACATGATAATAATATTTTTTAGTTTTTATTATCAAGGACAACAAGCAGTTTTGAAGAAAATAATTTAGAGAATTCAAAAGTATTTTCAAACAAAAACATCCTAAATCGTATTACTGAATTAGGACATTAGTTGAATGGAATATTACTTCATTGAAATCAAGGTAAACACAAGGCAACTTCATATAAGGTATACTCATCTCAATTCGCTTTAAGAAATTTATACTTGAAGTGTCAAGAAAATGTACTGAAAAATGTGAGTTGACATCCAAAGTATATTCAATTTACAAGGGGCGAAAATAGTCACCTGATCCCTTGCGACCACCTAGTATGAATTCGCCTTGGGTAAACACACCTCAATTGGCTTTAAAAAATTCATACCTTGGTGAGATGTAAAAAAAAAAATGTGTATGAACTAGTGGTGAAGAAATTAAATTGGGCAGTTGTGATGGATTCGCCTTGATTGAACTAATTAAGGGGAAAATCACCAACCTTACTTTAATAATTTTCCTTATTCATGCCCACTGTGATTGGTAGTATTGAAAGCCTTAACTCATATTTATATTCGTTTAAGGCACACGATTTTCCTACCATACCACTCAATCAAACACTGTCTCTAGTTAATGTCAGTAGACGTGTGTGGCTTTGCCACTTCATATAAAATTTTGTTAAGCACTTCACGTTGTCAGTTGACATGGGTGCGTATGTGTGTGTGTGTGTGTGTAAAGATTTTTAAGCTACAAATTATTCAATAGGGCTTTTAACTCTGATATTTTAAATGATGAGGATTATAAAAGGAAGTATTTTGCGAGCTCATGCAAACATATGACATGTAGCTTAAATACTCACTTCTACCAGCAGCGACCCTGTACTCCTTTTACAGTCACTGCATACGCACAATTAAACACTGAGTACATTCATCTGCTCTTACGCACACATGCATGCATAAATATTTCATGCAAACAATTTATCCGTTTTTATTTAATACTCCGACATTAATTTCAATTATGATGCGGGTGGCAAATTAGATCCCTTTTTAACAGCAACTCATTTTGGTGGTTGGAAAAAATTATATTTTGTTGTATTTTTTTTGGCTTTTAGCTATTTTTTTGTTCGACATTTTGTGGCTTTTATCGTTGTAACAATATTTCACATTAAACCTTTTTTGTGTCAAACATTTTTCGGAAATGCAATTTTATGATTTGTTAACAATTTTATTAAAGTGCCGTTAGACGTTGTTCATAAGTGGTTGTTTTATGTTCGAGCTGCTTTTTATGCACACATATACATAAGTTAGAATGTATTTGTGTATACGTGTGAGTTACTTGGTTTTAGTTAAGCAAAATGCATTGGTGTTCGTTGAATTTAAATTATAATAATGTTTATTGATTAAACATGTTCTAGATTAAATTCTTGCTGTGAGAATATAGGAAAATGTATTAAACTGTTTACGTTAAATGGATTTGACAACATGAATTTGCTATTTAGCATTTAATTGAGCAGGATAGTTGTACATATGTACATGTCAAGAAGAGGTCAGTGCAAAAGGTCAAATCAAATTAAGACATTTCTTTATAAGAATATAAACTTTGGCCTGAGGTTATTTCTTAAAAGTTCTTTACTTTACTGTATGTGTGCAAATATACAATATATGCTGAAATCACTAAACCCGTGTTTTAATAATAGTTCGGTAAAAAAAAAACGTTGACCCCTGCATTAATTCACAACAAGTTTTAATTTTGCAGGCGGTGATACCACTTTAAAGAAATATTGAAAAGTCTTCATTTTTCCCGCGTGTGCAAAAAATTTTATTCAGGGTCAAGGGTCACAAAAAAGAGTTTTTTCAATATTTTGGGCAAATAGTTAGTTCTACGACAAAAATATCTGAGACAAAATTGTAGATCACGTACTTATCTACTAAATTTGTCTTAATACTTTTTCTCTGAAATTTACAATTTTCGAGAAGAAAAAACGTTCGAAATTTATCTGGACCTGCATAATTACGCATTATCTGAACATTGTTGGACAGTATTTGAAAAACTGCCAGCAAAATAGTAGCAGCACTAAAAAATATACTGATGTTGTGCTGCAAAATAAAAAGTATGCCCTTTTTCAGTGAGAAGATTTAGGACGTTTTTGTTTGAAAATACTTTTGAGTTCTTGTGTTTGTATTATCTAAATTATTTTCCTCAAAAATTGTTGTTGTCTTTGATGATTAAAAATAAAAATATTATTGCCGCGTTTAAACATAACATAAAAATTAAATTAAACTATTATACAATAGCTAGTTTAAAAAATATATGTAAGAAAATATGTGTTGGGAATAATGTTTGGCACAAAATCATCAAGCAAATACCCGAACCTTCTGGCATAGACAATAAATAATAATTGTTTTAAAGCATCACAACTGCGGTTTTTTTTCGTCCATAGTCAAGACGATACAATCGTCGAACAGAATTAAGGCATTAGTCTATTTTTATACAGAGTACAACAATTCATACTAAAATTTTAAATTAAAGGGTGTTCTATCAGTTAATGCAATTTTGACTATGTAATTTAGACAACGTGCATCTTGGAAAACCGTAAGAGGCAAACTCTTGAAATTTTCAAAAACGGTAAAACTAAAAAATCCCAAAAATTATAAAGTCGTCAATCCGAAAAAAATCTTCAAAAATCGAAAAAAAAATCGTCAAAATTAAAAAAAAATTCTAACACTAAAATAAATCGCCACATCCGAAAAAAATCGCCAAAATTTAAAAAATCGGCAAAATGAAAAAACGCCAAAGACCGAAAAAAGCGTCAAAACGCGAAAAAGGCACAAAAACTAATAAAACGCCGATATGAAAAAAATCGCCAAAATGAAAAAAATCGCTTAAATGATAAAAAAAATCGCCAAAATTAAAGAAACCGCCAAAATGAAAAAAACGTTATAACCGAAAAAAATCGCTAATAGGCGAAAAGGGCACCAAAACTAAAAAAACGCTAATGTATATAAAAAAAATCGCCAAAATGAAAAAAATGGCTTAAATGATAAAAAAAATCGCCAAAATGAAAAAAATGGCTTAAATGATAAAAAAAATCGCCAAAATGAAAAAACGCCAGAAACCGAAAAAATCGCTAAAACCGAAAAAACGCCAAAACAAAAAAAACCCTTAAAACTGAAAAACAAAAAAATGCCCAAACTATATTTTATATAGTATAAAGTTCGTATTGAATTACATATCTGGTGATCGTACGTAACAGTTCATGCGCGGGTCAAAGTCGCACTTCACTGAATTTATTTTATTCTAATTTATTTTACAAATTTTTGTTCATAAGAAATATTTTAAGTGAAGAAAGTCTTTGACTCTTATTTCCGATAAAGATGGCTATCTTGATATTAAAGCTCGATTTCTAGTATAAGAAGCTTAATTTTCTTGTTTATTTTTGTGTTAAAAAAGCTGAAATTATAATATCTGTGGCAAAAAGAAAAAAGTGCTTAAGTTACTTGAAGTGTGTAGAGTGGATGTTTGCTTATAAAAATAAATGTTAACAGAGAATTTTCCAATTTAACTGTAAAAGATAGAAATTTCTGAAAATCGACTTGAAAGCTTAAAAGTGCTTTCCTGCAAAACAGTCAAATATGACTTAAGCACTTTTTTTACTGCCACATATACGTAAAATAAAAAAATTTATTCGCTTACCTTTTAAAAAGATTTTAATTACAAAAACCAAAGTTTTCTTATTAAATTTAATATATTTTCATGTCTTGTTTTGTTTATTTTATCTTATTTACTTTTATAAATCTTCCTACAATTTATAGTTTTGTTTTATTACATTTTGCATCACTCCATATACGTTCATTCATTCGTTTAATAATTATATTATAATAATAGTTTATATATCTATATAACATTATTTTTTTTTGTATTTTTGTCTTTAATGAAATTTATTTAAGTATTCACATTTTGTTGTTGTTTTATTAAAATAAAATTAAATAGATACTTTTCAGTTTTATTTTGTCCTTCGGAACAAAATATATTTATATTACAATTTGTAATGCAAATTTATTAACGAATTTATGAATATAATTTAATTTCAACTGCCATTTTGTAAAGTTCAATTTTCTTAATTCATTTAATCATCACACTTTGGAATAAAATTACATACATATCGTATTGGTTATTAATTTGCTGCAGACATAATGTATTTTGAATATACTATGCTGCAAACCAATAAATAACCGACAATATATCGTTAGAGAAAATGAAAATCGCACTTTTTACCATATTGACTATATATTTTCATTACCAACAAACATCATGCATTTATTCAGTTTGATAGAACATATCTAGGCACTATCAAACTGCTCATCAATCGTTATGGTAGTGTTTGTGAAATGAGTTTGTTTGTGTTAGCTTTTGACAGCAGGGTGACTTGCACTTTCATAAAAGTTGAAAACTATTACAATTATTAAATAAAGAAGAAAGTATTAAAAAAAGGGAAACTAAACTAAAACTAACTAAAATGTACTAAAAAATACTTGTATATTTACAAATTGGAAATTGTTTTATTCTGTTTCTTTGTGTACATTTGGCGGGAGTTAATTTGTTTTGTTTTTTTGTTTTAAATTTATTTAGTAATTTATGTATTTTAATTTTTTACTTTTTAATTTTAATATTCTGTTATCAGAACTCTATTTAAAATACAAATAAATAAATCAAATTAATTAATATTAAATATTCATTATATTCAGAGTTTTATTGAATTGGGCTTTAATTTGTTTTTTTATTTATATATTTATTAAGTCAAGTAATGCTCTGCATTTTTAACATATTTCCACTTTAATTTAATTATTTATTACTTTTGCATGTAATGATATTTTATTACATTATAAATATATTTTTTTATTTAGTTTGTAGTGAAATTAATTAATCCTTATAGATTTGTGAACAATTTTTATCTTGTTATTTTTTATTTTTTTTTATTTTCATAAATACGAGTTTTTGTTTTTATATAAATTTACTTGAAAAACACTAAAACGTGTTAACAAATTAAAATATAACAATTTAACTCATTAATTATTGTTATCAATATGTAATCAATCATTAATGAAAGTATCCCAAATAATACAATTAATTCAATTGGAATTGTTATATCATTACTGGATTTATGGCAAAAAAAAAATTCAAGCAATTGGTCAAAAAATTATAAAATTGTTAATAAAATTAAAGGAAATTAAAAAATATATACATATTTTTAAATAATTTTTATTTCGCTGTTGCTAATTTATAATAAATTTAAACTTTAAGCAACTGCAGTTATTCGTTTCTTCTTTTAATTTTGAGACAAAAATTGTCAACGAACTGATATTTTTAATTTGTTAAATGGTGCATGCAATTCTCTATCTTAAATAATAAATGTAATTTAGTTAGAAAAGTTTTAAGCTTACTTGAAAATTATTAAACTGAACTTTCCATGCCTGTCACTTAATCAGCTGAAACCCGTTGCCAGTTTATCATTTTATCAATTCACTTTTCTAGCAGCACTGTTGCTTCAAATGTGTACAAATAAATACTCCTGCATACCGTTACCTTATTATAGAAATTACGAGTATATATTCATGTCTAGTTGAATAAATACCCAAAGTATTTTTAAACTTATGCGTATAATTTAAGCTGATAAATTAAAGTCATTTGTGCCGCATAATTTAAAAAATTTGTATTAACATACCCAGCGGGAAAATTCAGAATTTTGTTGATTGAGTTACTGTTCTTATCTTACGGCTAAGGACTGCCATATAAAAGGTCTCCAATCATGTGTATAAAATATAAAATGCACATTACACACTCCCTTGTATGCGAAGAGAAGGAGTAAAGTTAGTTTTTTTTATTGCCAAAGCAAAATCCATCAACTTGAAGGACTTCCACAATTTTTTGTGAAAGAAGTGAAAACGGAAGGCCAACCATACACTGTTGATGTGAGTAAGAAATATGTGAGTATGAAAATAAACGAGCAGGCTTTGTACATACAAAAGAAAAAGCACAAAGGCCTTCTAGAAGGCATCCTTACTACTTCTATTTCTCGCTGTGTAGTTGTCGGTTATATGTATTCAGTTTGAACTTGATGAGTATGTTTTCGTATGAGTGTAGTTTTTATTATTTACTGCACTCGTTTATAGTTGTTTGACGGCCATTACTCAAGGAGTATATAAAACCATACTTTGGTCATACTCTGATGCACATATGAATGTTTTACTTAATAAAGCGATTAATTATTTCAAAAAGAATATGATTAAAGGTTCCATCAGACGTTCCATTCAATAATGCAATTTTAAATTAAATATGTATAAGCTGCGAACAGCTGCTTATGGTTATGGCGAAAATTTTAAATTCAATTGATATCTATTGCTATGGTTACAACTATGGCATTATGGTAAGTCACCCATAATCAAATACAGCGTGGCCCATAAGTTTTATTCAAACAGCTGTTTTGTATGGATGATGAAAAAACATTAATTTACTTTTAAAACTTTGTTTATTACTATCAGAGTACGAAATACAAAAGTTGGAATGACTCTCGAACGAGCAAACTGAGACGAGTTAAGGTGAACAATGCGGGTACGTTGGTCACAAGTAGAAATGCCCTAACTGAAATAATTGTAACATTACAGCAGAAGGTAAAAACATAATAAGAAATAGTACAACTGCTTGTATAATTCCCTTGCACAACTGCTTCTAAAAGCGTTATTTTTTACATTATTATTATGTATTGGAATTACTGAAATACTCAATTTCGTGAAAATACCAGTTAGGACCTTTTTATTTGTGACCATCGATATCTATGTATGTATGCACAAATATTTCTGGTGACTCGGACAACACATTTCACCTAAAATTTGCTGTTTTACCTGCAAAGGTCTGTCTTTCCCGCCAAATATGAGACCGAAAAATTCAAATCATATTGCATTAGATTATATTTTTTTAAATTATACAAACTGCCGTTCCTAAGCCCTAAACAAAATTATAATTTTTATAAATTTTACATTTTAAATCGAAAAAAATATACATAAATTTTGTTTTAATTATTTCATTGCTCTTTATTTTTTTTTTCTTTAAATCTTTTAATAGTTTTTTGCCTAAACAATTTTTATTTGTTTACTATTTTGAATCGTTGCTTTACTTGTGCATTTTAATACTCGGATTTTTTTTTTTGTTTTAGTTTAATTTTTTTCTTTACATTTTTGTGCGCCTGTTTTTCCAACGAATTTAATATTTTTGTAAGTCAAAAAATTAAACTTATGAACTACATACATATTTCTTATTCTAATACATAATATACATAGTTTAGAATTTGTTTTCTTTTCATTTTGCCAGTTTATGTACAAAATAATTTATTGCAAATTGCAAATTTTACACACAATTTAATCTCAGAAGTCATTTATAAAATTTTTTTCTTGGCTGCAGTTTATTTTCAAGGTAAAAGGAACAAACATAAAGGAAAAGGAACACATAAGGTATGTTCATTTTATGTATGCCATACATATCTGTCGCAATATGGAATTATAGCTTAAGTCGACTTAAGCTAGAACCCAAACCAACCGCTCTTACGCTTGATTTTTCTTTCGTGAGATATTTTCTTTGCATTTGTATCATTTCACTTACTGCAACTTTCAATTGCGGCTAAATTTACTCAGATCGATATAAGTGATTATTGCATACTGTCGCAAATATGTACTTATATTGAAAATTTTTGCAAAAATGTCTGTCGTAAACCAAAAAAAAACTGTAAACTAAAACTAAGAATACAGAAAAAACTAATTTTCCATTTCGAACACAAAATTCTCTGAATCAAATATAAATTTTTCCAAACAAAGAAACAAGTTGTTTCATTCAAACAAATTTTTTACTGAAATGAAAAAGCAAATCGAACGAATAACTGTTCTGTACTGTGTTCCATTGCCATATTTGAACAAAAATCTTATCTAAACTGTCTTGTTGCAAATGTTATTTTATATTAGTTGTATGAACTATAATTTTTTACTCTACATATATAGTCTTCTGCATAGAACAAAATTGGAACAAACAATTTACTGGAACAGTAAAAAATATTTTTTGAAACTAAATTTTATTTAAAAAAACGCTGGTTTGAAAATTTTTAGGAATAGTGTTTTATGTGAAATATGAACTCTTAAGATAAATAAACATTTTCAATATTATAAATTTTATTAAATGAATATATCTCCCCCCCCCCATTCATCACAATGGCATATCTCAAACCATGCTTTCTCTGCTGCAAAATAATACGTTTTATTTTTTTAGCTAGTGTAAAAAATTTCATACAAATTGTTTCCATAATTGCAAGTTTTACACTAATTTTCTGCAACATTGGTTTTTTTAGAGTTGTCACTATGTTGCAAAAGAATTACAACACGTATTGCTGATGTACCAAATCAAAAAAAAAAAAACAAAAACCTGTCTCTCAAAATAATTTGTATTTTATAATTAAAAATGTTTTACAGAAGTTTGATTAACCTCAACCTTTTGTACTAATAATATCTGTTAAGGTTTTCCTCTTTCTCATAAACCATTAAAAATTTTTGGAAACAATAAATCATTTTTCCTGCTAGTTCCACTGTATTTTGGTGCTTTTTATAAGAAATGTTACATCAATCCAGGAAAGCCCTGCTCAGATGTTTGCTGGGATAGCTGGCAACAAATATTTATAAAGATGTAAGTGTGTGTGCTGGTACCGTTAAAAAATACACAAAATAAATATATTTTATAAATACGTACATAAATAGTTACCGATATGAATTTATCGTATCGGTTTTATGTAAGTTTATCATATTTATCTTTTTAGTACTAAACATACACACATACAGGGAACTTACAAACACCGACATATAAATATCCTTATGTCCTTCTAAACTGACTTAAACATATATATGGCTTACCACAACAACAAGAGCTTACTTTTTCATGTTGTTTGTTGTTGGTGTTGTTGTGTGTTTCTTGATGTATATTTTTTCAATGAAAACACAGTTCTTCCTTATCGCACTTTCGCCTCGTTGTTTTAATTAGTTTGTAGTAGTTTTACCGAATTAATTTATTTCGCAAGGTATTTTAACTTATATTTCATTGAAACACCACAAAGTTATTAGGAAATAAATGAATAAAGATATTTTTAAAGAAAATAAAATAAATTAATTCAACTTGCTGCTTAAAAAAAATTTAAATCATAAGATTTTGCTGTTGTCCCTTTCCATAGAAAATAAAACATAATGTTCTTGCAAATATTAAAATGTTTTTATTTTAATTTAAAAAAATTAAAAATATATAGATATGTATTTTTTTCTTTTTATCTCGCGAAAAAAAATATTAAGACGTAATGCAAATTTATTATAAAAACCAGCTGTTTCACTAAGTAAGGCAACGTGACAAAAAGTCTACTTTTCTATGGAAATACCCACATCCCAACAAAAATTACTGCTTCCCAGGAGCGCATTTCTAAAGGAGACAATGTTACAGAACCACTTAATGTTACGCATGATTAAGAAATTTTTTTAATTCGAGATGAAGCAGCCAGAAGCAATACATTCAGCTTCCAAAAAGCCCTCAATTGTTTGCCCTACTAAAGTGATTCACAGAAGTAATACTCAGATGCAAAAGATACTGGTTTGCAAAATTTTCTGTGATAATTCTTTACTTTTTCAGAGAGCCCGTCCTACGTTAGTGGTTTTCACAATTATTTTCGAAGCTTTTACTATCAAGTATGCAATGCATTGCTTGCCTCAGTTGTTATTGCTTTCAAGTCAAAGTTTATTTTTTTTGTTAGGATATCGTTATAGAAAATGCAAACCGCACTTTTTAATTACAGGAGGTAATTAAACGTATTTGATGGATCTTTTCGAATGAAAGTAAAATTCTTGTTTTTTGTTGGACGAGTCAGAAAGTTAAGCCCTAGCACATCTTTAAGGTCATCCAAATAGGCCAGGATATAGACCGAATGTAAAATACCAGCCAGCATTTTGTATCATAATCCAATTTTTTGCGAACCAGCTTGACGGGAAAAATTACCGCATATGAGCTCATTTTTCGATCATAAATGAAACTCAGTTGTAAGAAAATAGTACCCTACAGATAAATCATACCAAATATTATTTATGATACGATTTTCTGATTCATTTCTGAACAATTTCCTGGTGATATTTAATCATTAAATCGCCGTTTTGCGGTTTCTTTGCATTTTGTTCCCCTATTTTCAAGAAATCATTATTTGATCATACAGATGAATCATGAATGAATCCTTTTTCTATCAGCCAAGTGATAAATCAGATTTTAATCATCAAAACTGATCTGAGGAGAATTATAAAAAAGATTTCTGCAAACTTGATCACCCAAATGCTTAATTTTGGTAAGCTTGATAAAGCAATGTTCTTGTATTTGCCCTTCACGCACGAACATATTTTAGATGGTGGCATGGTTTTTAAAAATTACGAATGAAATAAAGTTATTCGATACCAATACCAGGAAATTAAACTCAATATTAATTCTGCGCTAGTGGTCGTCCAGACGATGAAATTTTATCTCATTCTCATGATAAATAATCGAAAAAAATTTAAATGTATTTTCTGGTGGTTTAACATGTCTATATACTTTCATTGGCGCTTGAACCAAATCATCAGTAGACTTCAACCACAAATTTTGAACACCAACAAATAAATTTCAATTATTGTATGTACACTTCTGACAATATGTCAAATAATAAATTTCTTTAATCGAAAAAAAATATTAGCGTGTAGAATATAAAACTTCACTGTGTTTACATGAATTTCAAAAAGAAGAAAAAGAAGAAGAATTTCAAAAAGTCTCGCAGCAAACGTTTTATCGTAGGGACAGGCATCTGTTGACATTTATTTTATATGGACAATACAATACAGACTCAAAACGAATGCTTGAAGCATCATCCAGTATATGTGTATCAAAATGTTCCACACCCTTAAACGAAACTGACATCAAGTATTTTGATCGTGATCATGCAGTCCAAAAGAGTTGTCCAACCCTGACTACGCTTGCCAATTTTGAAATCATATAAATCAGTGCATAAGAAAAAAGTTTGTAAAATAAAAAAAATAGTGCAATACTTTTTCAGTAGTTTATTGGCAAGAGGCTCAGAAGTAGTTACAGCATAAAAGACTTATACCCTGTTTCCACAAGTTAAGCAGGTGACTCGACTCGTCTAGAAAATTTTTATGAAAATTATTTTAAAAAAAATAGGCGTTTTTATATAAATTTTCTACTTAAGTCACCTTTCGTCTTCTCGAAACAGGGAGTTAATCATTTTATTCTTTTCAACTGAAAATATAGAAATAAAAAGTTCAAGTAGTCGGAATATATCGACGAAGCAAAATACACTGGCTGTCTAAGAACAAACCATTGAAAAATAAGAAAAACGATTTTAATGCTGAGCATGCATCTGGCATTTTTTTTTGATGTCACTTTGTGGTGTCATTTTCAAAATGCGTACAAAGCCGTCCACATGTATGTCGTACGCTTTAATGCATCTTCTTGTCCACCAATATTGAGTTCAGAGGTATTTTTCTGCAATACACACAATATATATTTGTTCCAAATCCCTAAAATTCCACAAGTTCCCCGAACACCACCATGGCAACACCGAAGAAGTGAAAATAACACGGATGAATTTCTGTTTGAGATTCAGCATTGCCGTTATGCTATTTTACGTTTTTAGTAATGTCGTGGTGCAGTTCAGGGAACTTCTGGGATTTTGGGGATTTTTAGGCAAAAAATGTCTTTGAGGTCATATATGTCCATATGTTTCATTAATATTGGTGGACAATAAAACTCATAAAAAGAACGTTGTGCTCTACCGGTGATCCTAGTTAATATAAATTTCAATTATTCCTTAACTCTGAAAGTGGAAAAATTAATTGAATTGAGCTTAAATAAAAATTAGACCAATTAAATCAATAGCGCATATTCATAGTCAACACAAAGTATACTTTAAGAGCTTGAAACTAAAATAACTATACAACACACTAGGCTCAAAACGTCACATCCTGAATGGGATGTCGTATAACCTGAATGGGATTTCAATACGTTCAAGTGTGTCATAATCCGAAAATTGAGTTTCAACAGTCAAGAGTTATACGTTCGCGGATGTGACGATTTGAGCTTTAGTCTTAAATTCTTTAATTATACTTTACTTTGAATATGAATACGAGCTAAAGTTTTAATTTCAACTATAACAAAAATAACTTTTTGTATATTCATTTCAATTGCAACTGGCTTAACTACTGCATGTAATTCTTCTTTTAATTCTGTGTGTTTAATCCAATTAATTTAAGTATATTTATAATTACATTATAATTACTTTAAATATCATTTGTTTTTATATACAATATACAAAAATTTGGTTAGTTTTTTTTTTGTTCAATATACTCTTTTATGTAAATAAATATTAACAGTTTTGTGGTTTTCAATATAAATACAAAGATATGAAAGTATTACGATGGCCTTAATATTCAATATAAAAGACAAGTACTTGTAATAACGTTGATGATTATGTGGATGATGTTGTTGTTTAAGATGATAATTATGTTGATGCTTTAGTTGTAGTTTGTTAAGTTTTTTATATTTAATTAGCAATATAGTTAAGGTATGTAATCACGTTCTTGGTCCTTGATAACGACAATATGATCTGCCCATAATATCTTCAGGTGGAATTGACTGATCCACAGGTGGTATTTTTAATAACTCCATTTGATCTCGTATCTGTAAGCAAAATTTTAAAAGTAAAATTATCTTAAAAGAGAAGTTTTTAGCTGGAATTTAAAGTTTTTTATTTTAATGTTTCCAAAACATTGACTGTTTTATTGAGAACTTAAACAACAGACACATATTTCTACTTAAGTAAATTGTTTTGGGGCCTTTTTACTTTACTTTCTTACCAAGTAAAGTTAAGTTTGTTACTCTTTTTTCCCCTCCCAGAGCTCTGGGCAATTTTCTAACTATTAAACTTGCCTTAAACTTAAACAAATAAAATAACCCTCAAAACTTTTATTTTGTATCTCTTAACAAAAGTCAACTTCTGTAATAGAAAAAATGCAATAACTTTGTTTACAAAACAATCGATTTTTATTCAAATACAAAAGCAATGAACTCAAAGGTTTCTATTTCCAACTTTTTTACAATATTTAATTAAAAATAAAATGAAAACGAAAATATGCTGGAATTGGGGCTACACAAACAAAAACAAAAAGATTTTTTTTTTGTTTATCATTTAAAATACTATTTTTGCAATTTTCTCTGAGTTTTAATTTTTAAATATTAGAAGAAAGAAATCAAAAACCCTGTACCTTGATAACGCAGCAAAAAGTTTGGCTTGAAAACTTTTTTATATATAAATAAATAGAAAATACTCTATCAAATACGTAGCGTTATCAAAACTGAAACATTTTTCAAGAGTTCCACAACAGAAACAAGAAAAATTTTACGTTTATGTATGTAAGAGAAGTTTAAGCAATAACAAATGTTTTTTCCCATATAGATATTAAAGTGCAGCATTTAAAGCAAGCAAATTAATTAATAGACATTTGTTTAGGAGTATACTTTTTTCCTTAGGCTGGATGTTGCTCACGTTTTTCTGGGAGCTTAATATACATTAAGTAAAGTAAAAGGACGATGCACGAGCCAGGCAGACATTCTTTTTGTAAAGAGCAGTCGTTTGACACCAGCAGTGATGCTGCGGCAACCAGAGCCCGCCCAAACGAACTTGCTTTTAATATCAATATCTAATTTAAGGCATATTTTCCAAAAACGAAAGCCTGAAATTTAAAAACAAAAAATCTCGTTCATATCCTTGAAATAATATTGATCAATATTATTGTGCAGTAATATAGTGCAACAATAAATATTGTACAATAAAATTACCTAACTGTATATTTTATATTATTCATACACTTGCTATAATATTGTGCAATAATATTGTGCAATAATACTGTGCAATAATATTGTGTAATAAAAAATATTGTACAATAAAATAGTACATCCGATAAATTCAAATGTCTTTTCATATAGTATACTGTGCGAAAAGTGAATATTTATTTTTACTGGCAACATTACACAACAATAATTTCCCACCACTCCTGTTACTAAAAATTATCTCTCTATTTTGTAAACTATTTAATTCCAACTGTTTGATTTGTGCAAGTTTTTAAATAAATCGATACAATTGCAAATGAAGTCGTTAGATCAAAATGCAAAACATGTTTCCTTTTTCCATCATTTCAAATCGAAAAGTATTTTTGTCACAAAAATTATTCTTAGTGTTAAATAGATTAGTTGAATTTCTCAAGTTTTATTGAACTCATCTTAAAAATATCAAAGTTGTAACCTGAACATTATAGACGACTTCTTATCAGACTACAGCCTCAACATCAGCTTAAAATTTAAATTCAGGCAGACACTAAAAATAAAGGAGAATTCAAAGCAGCATTTAACTTTGCTTGCATTTTTAACTGCACAAATAATTAAAAAAAAGTATTATAAAAAGCAAATTTCATACTGTTGCATTAATTCTTTTATTTTTCTCTTGGTCTTAACATAACATACTTAAAGGCATTTTCATACAAAAATACAAATTGTTAAGCATACATAAAGTATGAGAAAAGAGTTGGCCATAAATGAATTTAGTGCACTGCGTTGGCCGACTACAGTACGCGAGCTAAACCTTAAGTAGAAAATATAAAAGTTTATTCAACATAAATATAAATGATAATGACCAAACATTTATTTCCTTTTGAGAATATTTTTTAATCCTTTAAGAATATTAAACGTACACAGACAGTGGAATAAAACAAACTACAAATGTGCTATAATTTTCAGCTCTAGTGTTTATGCGATTTCCAAGGCTTAAAATAATAAAATTGTTTTTTATGTGAATTGTTGGCGCACTTGTTGGGATTTCTTTCTTTATGACAGTTTATTGTATATTCTTTGCACTATTCCATGAAAGAAAACTCACTTATTTGTGCAAATGCTAATAACAGTGTTGCCAGTTGTTATTACTTTTTATATCAATACATATTATTGCCAACTGATTTTTAAGTGATTTGTATAATATTTGTAGATTTTTTCATATGCAAATAATTGTTTACTGATTAAAATTAAATTGTTTCTTATACTTATTTTAAGAATTTAGGCAACACTGTTCAATTTTTTCATTTTGTTTTTCCATAAATGTAGTAAGATTTTATTTTTTTTTTATTTTTTTTCACTGCATTTACATATATTTAGAGTTTTTGCACGTTAGATGGGTGCTATTGCATAAAGAATCATAGACTGGAAGGCAACACATGCACAAGTGCTCTAAGAATGATAACAATGGTGATGATGACGCTGTTGATGGTCTGAATTTATTTTTTGGGAGAAAAAAGTTAAAGTAAAAAAAATATTTGGAGAAAAAAATGTTAACTGAAAACTATTTATTACGAGGTCATATAAAATGAAATTTGATAAGGTTGGAAATTAAATAATAATTGGTTTCCAAAAAAAATACATATAGTCGCAAAAGAAAGCTGTAAAAGATGAAAAATTTTTAGGCTTTCATTTGTAAGCCTAATAGATTTTACTAAAGGGATAACTAACAAACGACTTGTCCTACAGCCCTTCCTTTTTGACATTTATGATGTGTGAAATGTGGCAAATCATCATCAATAGAATTAACATTCATGGCCACACATCAAACTGACTCGTCAAACTCTATTTTGCTTTGATAGTTATAATAAAATGATATGAATTTCATGTGTTGTTGATTAGATTCGATTTGATGCGTCAGTTCGATGTGTGGTTGATAAGTTAATCCATTTTTGAATTTGAGTCAGAATATGGGAAGGTCACTAATTTTTTAGAATTGGAAGATTAAAAAGCAAAAAGTTTTAAATGTCGATCGACTTAATGGAAGCAGCAGTCATCCTTAATTTTACAAAATAAACTGCTAGAGATTTAAATAACCAAAGAACTTGAGACTAAAATCTTGATATGAATGTGGAACCAAAACTGTTTAAAGACTCAAGTATTCCTTCACTGAAAAGAGTTTAAACACATATTAAGCCAAAAGCATTTTTATTGTTTTTTTAACTTAAAAATTGAAGCATAGGAGCGAATAACATTGTAAAAGAAATTCTTTACAAAACCAGTGTTTTCACAGATTACTCTCTTGCGTATTGTTTAAACATCCAACCACCCAAAGTTGTGCATCTATTCGCCGTCAAAATACAATAACAAACAGTCAGTCAGTGGAAGAACTTTGTGAGTAATTAACAAAATCATGCAAACGAAATTGTAGAAAATAATTGAAAAATCTAACAAAGATAAAAAAAGTTAATTCTAATTAGCATTTTTTTTGTTAAGCTAAAGAAATTTAACAAAAAATACAATCTTGCTTTAAAATACGTTCTTTTTTTGGTTCTGCTGAAAAATTATTATTTTGTCACTTACAACGTTATACGCGGCTAACCTCCAATTACCAACCCAACGTAAAAAATAATTAACTAGCGATAGCTGTGAATTCACTTCTATTTATTAACACTTTGTATTTGATGTCAGTGTGCTTTGAATGGAGCATTCCCAACTTTAAAATGGTTTCAAGACGTATGAGTAATTCTATTTAACTAAAAATATTCATTATACGTCAATCTATATTTTGCACTTCCGTTTGCAAACATTTTTCCAAACCGTTAAGCATGCTTTTAGGCGTTTGCCTAACTTTATATATGACATAAAGCACAATAAAGAAGTAATAATTCTGCAACAAAAACCGACTTCAAAGCAAAGATCTGATAAAACATTTATGGGATATAAAATTAAATTTTAATGGGCGTAACTCCGCCAATTTTTTATATGCAAGATCTAGTATTCTTCAGAGCTCAGAATGTGCCTTAAGCTCAAGGTGTGTGGTAAGTTTCATAAAAATCGGTTTTGTAGCACCACGTGAAATATAAGAATAAATTGTAATGGGCGTAGCCTTGCCCACTTTTTCAAATCTAATTACAAGAGCCAATGGTGTTTGCTAGGTTTCGCATGAATCAAATGAGTAAAATATCATATCATTATGATATATCATGGGCATTTCCTGCCCATTTTTTTACAATGGCACCAATGGGAAGCTTTACCCTCTGAGGTAATAAAAGAAATTTCAAAATCAGTCTAATATGAACCGAGTTATGTAGTAACACTGCCAAATATGAAGATAAAGTATTACCTTCTCCTTTTATTGAAGTCCTTTAAAAATATGATAAAATTTTCTATTGCATTTTGGATATAAAGATGCTCTTCGAACGCGGTGATGTAAACCTACCTCTTGTATGTATGCACTTAAATAAATAAATGAAAATTGGTTTCTTATCTGTAGTTTTTATGTCGAATTCTCGTTTGTCAAAGTCTAACTTAAAAAAGGGGTAAAATTTGATAAAAACTATAAAAAGACTTAATAAATATATCAACGTACGTCTGCAGGTTTGCATCAACAGACAAAAACTATCCTTTTTTTCTCCCATTTTTACTCACCCAGATTGAGATGTCTTAAAATAATTAAATGCATAAAACTTTCATATCATGTTTTAAAATTTACACTTGTATAAATTTTTGGAGCCTTTTTTGTATTCCTACAAACAACAATAATAAAAAAAACAAATAAAATTTATATATTACAAATGCGAAAAAAATAAGCGAAAAAGAATTAAACTCAAGGCAAACTTTACGAGGACAGCAATAGTCAGCATCATCATCATCATCATCATACTGCAGTAGATTTTAATAATGAAGAGACAACCGTGTGTTATCATCTTGTTTCTACTTTATATTCAAACTTAATCATACTCTACGACAACTTTTATGAACTTCATTTAACAAACAGCAATCAACCGGTGCACAGAGGAGGCAAAGTTTGCAAAGAATCTACTGTTTTAAATTTAAAAAAACAAAAGGAAGAACATGCAGCAGAGTAGTTTGACTTTTAGAAACTTTAAATCAAGGAAAATATACTTGTAGTTCCTTTATCAAAAGCAACAGCATCATAAGCAGTGAACGCTGCCACATAAAAAACAAAAAACAGTTGTTGTTCACTACTGCAACTGTCCCCTGCAAAATGTTCGGTCCTCATTTAATTATTCTGACCCTGTTAAATATTCTACCCCTTGCAAATAATATTAAGTATGATATATGCAGCATTCCATGCATGTATTTACATTTTTAATTACGAACTTATGAATTAGTACTTTTTTGGCTTAAATGTTGTTCGTTCGTACTTCCTCTCTACCACGTCATTTTTCACACACGAATTAATTTCACTGTATTCGTATTTGTAAGCCACAGCAGTAAATGCGGAAAAACTGAGCATCCCTTTCTTTATTTGTGTCATTATAGCGATATGAATACAAACATACATACATACGAGTAGACACAAAGTTGGTAAGTTTATATTAATGCAAAAGGCAAAGGGAAAATATATAATTTCATGACTGGTTTTTTGTTGGCTTTCTACTGCTTTTATGTATTTTTTATTTTATAGATTTTTTTTTGGCAAAAGCAAATGGATGCTGCACATGTTTTTGTTCATTATTGCCAAGTTTGCCTTCAACAGCAGCAGCAGCAGCAGAAAAAATTGCAATTTATTGCTTTTATTACTAAAGCAAGTGGTAAAAACTAATTAATGTTCACTGCTACACTGACTTTGTAACCTACTCCAGCATATTTCTCCCCACAAAACCCGCACATGAATGTTATTTTTATTTTAATACACAATTATTTGTTTTTGCCTTTTACAAAAGGCAATTTGAAAATAATTTTCTTCTAATTCATTAACATGTAAACCCTTACAAAAAGGCATAATTTCTTTCTCAGACCTTTTTAATTTCAAAGCGTTGCAATCATCATTAGACAGACGTCTGATATTAATTTAAAATCTTTTGAAGTTTTTACTTTTTTTCCTTTTCCCAAAGATAAATTACCATTCACAATAAAGAAAAAGAGTGCGTTGTGCTGAAACGTGGAAAATTAAATTATTTTTTGCTGTTTCCTACTTATGCAACAAATAAAAACTCTTTTGTCTTGTACTCAATAAAGTTTTCTTTAACGCTGTATCGTCACCTTTCTACTGGTGGCCAGGGTAGGCTCAGTGGAGTAAAGGCTCATTTATTTTATCAAATATTGAAGTATCCTTACTTCATAACGAAATAATTAAACTTCACAGGTCTTGTTTTGCATTAACATTTCTTTTCTGCTTATTTTAGTATAACAAAAAATATAATTAACTTAAAATAAATTATTGCAAATAAATTTACGTGATTAAAAATTTAGTTAAAATAGAATTTTAAAATTCTAACAAACTTTGTTTTTGTACTTCTCAAGATTTGCAATTAAATAGAATACACAACTGTACTTTTTTATCAAATCAGAACACTTTATTATTCAACGCTGGTATTAAGAGCTTCTAAGCAAACACACAACGTTAAATAACTTATAACCGAATACTTAACCTAGTTGCATTTTAGAAAAGACTCTCTCTCTTGCTGCTATTTTTCATGCAATATTGACTTTTTACACAATAATAATAAACTCCGTTGACTAAATCTTATTGAAATTCATTTAGCAGATTCAACGCACTTTACATATTTGCCATAAAGCTTCCAGAAAATTATTAGCAATAATCTACAAAAAATCAATCAGCACATTCAACAACCTCTAAATTCGAACTCCTCACTTCGAAACTAGCTCGAGTTTCTGTAAGTTTGTGTGCATATACGTGCAGAATAGAACGTCGTTACTTGTTTTGTTTGTGTCCGGCATCTGCATTGGCTAATGTGTTTGTGTAATTGTATTATATTTATTAATAAACAAAACCCCAGTTGGCCATCTTGTTGCAGAGGACACTTTCATCGACAACTACTTAAGAAATTACGGCGCACGATATATGGTGATTACGGTTTCTTTTTTGACAATCTCAGAAAAATCATACTAAAAGAATGGTCATGCATCAAAGTAGTTGTTGGATATTGTCTGCAAGCTCATATTTCAAAGTTTAATTTAAAATGTTTGTATAATTCCACTAACGAAAACAATATAAAACTGAACAGTTGTACAAAGACAAAAAAAGATATAAAATCTCCTCACTGATCTGTTTGAGCTGCCGCCAACAGCTCATCCACGCTTTAGCATTGTCCTGCAACTGTCTTGTCTTGTAAGATGTCTAAATGACATTGTCAAGCAGGAAGTATAACATTATTGTATTTATTATTTGTTTCTTTCATCTGCATTGTCATATATGTTTATGTACTTGTATATTCTATTCTTTAGCTAATATTAATTTTTGTAATAATATGTTTATTTCTAAATCTGTTTTTTAACCTGACACCACATTGATATCAAGAAGTGCTCACCCAATCTCAAGAATTACTTTTTTCCCCATTCAAATTTATAAATTTAATTAATATGTGAGTGAAACAGTGACTATCTGGCGATAAAAAAATACAAGGAAAGCTGTCAGGTCAGAATCAAAATCTATTTTATTCCTTTATTCAAATTGCTCTTTCATATTTAAGTCTTTTATCCACTAGAAGGAGTAAATTAAATCCCAAAACATCTTTGCAAAAATCTGAAATCCGCAAGTCCTAAAAAACATTTAGTATATTTTAAAGTTAATTGCCAAGACTCACGAATTAGGTTCTTTTATTGGTGTACCGTTATTACAAATTGCACCCACTACTTTACTTGAGGACTTTCCCATTTATACATATTGGATTTAGGGTCTGTCCCACGATATCGACAACGTTCGACTTGTTGTACTCATACATTCAAAACAAAGACAGATTTTAATATTTTGTTGTTGTTTCAAACGTAAGTGTGCGACAAGTCGAACGTTGTCGACATCATGGGACAGGCCCTAAAAAATAAATTGTTTGAGTAAATACTGTAATTCCCAGATAAATCTGTTTAAGGTATTTGTAGTTTAAATATTTCATTTCATAATTTTTCTGTTATTAACCTTTGTGCCTAGGTTAAGTATTCTAGGTCTTCAGGGATTTTTTATAGCTATGCTATTTATTGCACGCCACAGAAGTTAGGACGCAATTTTCGTTAAAATTTTTTTTTTTTTTTATTTCTTTGAACGTAAAAGCCATGAATCAACAAAACAAGATTACGCAGGCAACCGTACAAAAAAATGTCTACTGCGCATCTACGACAATATAGAATACACACGTGTGTTTGTTGTAAAAAGTGTGTGAGAGGGAACACATTACACAAACAAATCTATGTTCTTTATCTACAACAAAACTCTTTTTCTACGTCACAAGCAGAAAACAAAATAACGGGCCTTGTTTTCTTAATTCATTCGTAAAAGCAGAGTACGAAAATAAACGAACCAAATTGTTTGATTTTGTTTTGTTTCGTTCTTTGAAGTGAGTGAAACAAAAACAAGACAAAAACAATGAGAATAATTGGTAAATTTTTTTGTTGTTTTGAGAACACAGCCGATCGGCTGTAAGCCGCCCAACTGTAAGCCACTGTCTAAAAAAAATTCATTATTTTAATCGTAAGTCACTAAAAAATAAAATAATGGGAAATAAATGGAAACGTTTAGAAATATTTGCAGAGAATTTGACATCATCATATAATATAATTTTATTGCATTATTATTTCACACGCTAAATTTGCTTTATATAACTAAGCAGCATAGCTATAACCAGGTGCCCTCATACTCCTTCTTCTTCTTTTGTTAGGATACCATTCAATCAGTTCCGAATAATAGTTGATACTTATTAGAGTACAAAAATGAATAGAACGTTTCCTACTCATTTTCTACTTTTCTTTTGTTAAAATAATTATTTAAGTAAAAATGCATTTAATTTCAGCGATAAATATTTTTAGTCTTTTTCATTATAAATAATTCTTTTTTAAATTTTAAATAGTAATAAGCATTAGAAGCTTTTTCAACTTAATTATGTAATTTTAAATATGCTTATTTCTTTCAATAATGATTTTCCTTTTCAAGTTTCTCTTTCTAACTCTTATTCTCTCTCTCTATTTATATTAAAAACTGGGTCTTAATGCTACCATTATATATATATATTATTTTTTTTTTTTTTTTTTTTTTTTTTAATTTTGCTTTCAAAATGAACCTTCATGTAATCCATTAAGCTTTTTATATGTTTTTTTTATAATGTTTTTCAATCTGATAAAATTTTTTATATTTATATATGTATCTATGTAAATGCTAATGTAAGTTTGTATGTCATAAGATGTAATGAAAGACTGAAGAAAAAACTTAAGTAATAATACGAAATGCCTTTTTAAATGCTTTTAAAACCAAAACAAAGAGAAAAGAATCCATTTATGAGTTACAAAAAACCCAAAACAATTTACAACAAAAACTCATCACTTAATTGGACGCTTGACAACAGGAAGAAGCATAAAGCATAATATGCAACAAAAACAGCAACAATAAAATTATAAATAATAAGTTTCATACAGTTAAAATACAAAGAAAACCACCTTCTGCCAAAATAAATTTGAAAAGCAACATCGCACAAAGAATAACAAAGTTACATTGTAATAATAATACAAAAGAAAATTACAAAAAGCAACAACAACAACAAAAAAGGGAAAAGCCCAACATAAGAATGGTCAAACAGACAGACGGACATTCCTTACAGAAACACAAAAAAAAAACAAAAACTGAGTAATGGAAAACACTATTGTAGACTTTTAACAATCTCCTTAAAGAATTTGTGATGAAAAATATTTGAAGATTTTAAGCCGAAATATAAATATTTCTGTTGTTAAATGAAATTGAAAGGAAAGGAGTGAGTGAATTGCTTGTGAAAATATTTTTGAAGCCAAGAATATTAAATTTTTTCTTTCATGATATATATTTTTGAAACTAAGAAAATATTTAATGTTAATTAAATTAATGTGTGTATTTAATATTTAAATTTATTGTCTTACACAGAATATTCTTTCATTTTGCTCCACAGTGTTATTTCAAATATATACAGTCACTATTGCGACTGCACTTTGAGCGGAAAATAAAATTGCAAAGTTTTCAAAAAATCTTACAATAAGATCTTAGAAAATAATTTTTAAATAAATTCAGTAAATTGCGAATTTGTTTCGCGCACGAAGGGTTCCTTACGGACATAAGTTATTCAATACTATCTGAACTTTAGCCTATATAGTATATAGTTTTGGCATTTTTTTCGCTTATAGGATTCTTTCGACTTTTAGCGTTTTTTTTTTAGTTTTGGCGTTCTTTTTGTGTTTTTTCGGTTTTGGTGATTTTTTTTAAGATCTACCTTTTTTTAATTTTGAAGCTTTTTGCTCGTTTTGGCAATTTTTTCGATTTTTTGCCTTTTTTTCATTTTGGCAACTTTTTTCATTTGGGTGCTTTCTTCAGTTTTGGCGATTTATTTTAGTTTTAAAAATTTATTTTTAATATGGCGATTTTTTTCGCTCTGATGATTTTTTTTCGTCTTGGCGTTTTTTTCGGTTTTTCAGATTTTTTCGTTTAAGCGATTTTATAATTTTTGGGATTTTCTATTTTTACCGTTTTTGAAAATTTCAAGAGTTTTCCTCTTACGGTTTCCCAGATACAGCAAGTTGTCAAGATTACATAGTCAATATTACATTAACTGATGGAACGCCCTTTAATTGAAATTTTTACATTTTAGTGTTAATGGTTGTAGTCTGTATAAAAATACACTAACCTTACATGGGATTTTAAAATTTTTCGTTTCTCGTTTTGGAACACCCTTTAATTTTTAACTCTCATGCATGCCAAAATTCTACATACCCTGTCCAAACTTCAGGTCCGTAGCTCTAACGATTCCTGAGAAAATAGCCTTTGACGGACATACGGACAGACGGACAGCGTAGCGAAAACAATAGAGTTCCTTTTCACCTTTGGTGTACGGAACTAGTGCTGGGATATTATCGATATTTTCTACTATCGATATATATCGATAGTTCATATTTCACCATCGATACTATCGATACTACTATCGACTGAACGCTTGTAACTGAGAAAGAAAATATAACTAAATTTTTAGCAGGCTACATTTAGTTTTTTTATCCCTTTATAGAAAGTATATATTCTTATGTTTATTTTAATATGTATACATGTATCTGCAGACGTTATTTTAGGTGACAGTTTTAGAAAAATTGTGCTGTCAGTTAAAAAAATTTTAAAACACCTCAGGTTTTCGAAACTGTATAATATCGATGTCGATATTTTTAACTATCGATATTTTCGATATTTTAAAACTATCGATAGTATCGATAGTACTATCGATAGTATGCCAGCACTATACGGAACCCTAAATTGATGCAATATTATCAGAATAATTTTTATAAAGTTGTATAACTTTTAATGGCATAGCCAAGCCAAAAAAAGTGGAAGAAAAGTTTTTATAAAATCAAGTCTACATCAAATTACAACACAAAGACATCTTTTTTACAAATACTTACTTACTTAATTAATAGAAAAGTTAAAAGTTTAAAAAAACTATACAACCTCTTGACTTCCCAAAATAAATACATTGTAAAGTAATTTTTAAATTAGACTATGAAAAATGTTATCGTTCGAGAAACCTATATATCTTTATTGTGTTACACTTTAAGGCCCTTTAACTTTTAAACGGGTTGCTTATCCTAGAAAATTCAATTATTTATTCTGCACATTTGCAATACTTTACCTGAATACCTTTAATGTTAAGAATTCGTAACATAAAAAAAACCTTTGTAATAAAACTGATGAATGTATTCATTCTTTAACAGTTGTGCCACACAACGACACAGTTATGTTAACAAATATTTTAAAAAGAATGTAAAATGGAAACTACTTATTCATGCATACCGATGAATGTGTATACAAATGTACATTTTTACAAAGATGCATGCTTGGCATGCACAAGCTTCTGCTGCTTCTTTTCTAGTCCAACGATATAAAAAAAGTAAAGCAAACTTCTATTCTTCTTCGCAGCAATTATTTTTTACCCCAACAAATAAGCATTGTCGCTTTTTTTCTCTGCATACATTTCATGCACTACAGTGAAAGCTTTAGTCTAAGAACAGCTATAGCTTTTAAGCAAATATGCAAACCCATTCCTGCAATAGCCATTGAATTAGGAGAAACAGACATTACTGTGTAATAAGCGGACCTTTCCTTAGGATTAGTGACAGAACAAAACCAAAGTCGTTGTGCTTATAATTTTTGTGAGAACACTTGGTTTTTCAGCGAATAAAATAATTCAGGTGTTGAGCTGCTAGTTGAGCTGCTAGTCCCAACACTCTCGCTTTTTATTCAAAATTAAATATTTTTTTTATTACATTGTTACGTAAATATTGCATGTACTGACCTAATACAAGTGTTTTCCCTAAAAACAGTATGAGAGCGTGTGAAATCTGCTGAGATTTTATGGATGTTGCTAACGTTCTTCTGGAGGCTTTATGCTAAGCATAAACAGTATTGTGTTAAAACAAAAACAGCAAAGCTAACATCGTGCTATTCCAGCTGTAAATAATTGAACATTGTGTTAAAAGCTTTTCATATCAGTACTGCGTAAATACGCTGTTCTACTTTGATAAAAATTATACGCGAATTTTTTGCCAGTTCATGCATTTTTTAAGAAATCTTTAGCAAATGTTACTGACAATATTTAAAGTTCTACCAACCGTCTGTACCGTTCAGAAATTTTTTACAAGACACTGAAATAAACTTACAGCAACTGATGTATTAGAAACCCCATTATAGTTAATAATTACAAAAAGAAAAAGAAAATAAAACAAGTCCTTTTTAAACCCTAAATAATTGAAACAAGAAAAGGTCGCTTTCATAATTAAGGGATATAAATTTTTATTGCATTATGAAAGAAAATAGAAAAAACTCTAATTAACGGCCCGGCTGGTGTCCCATCGTGAGATATTTTACTGCAATTGCTTTTTGTTTTTTTTTTTGTCTTGTCTTTGGAATTGCGAGTGCGACTATTATGCTTTTTAATTTAACAATTTATCAGTCAGTTGTTAGATGGTTATGAAATATACAGAAGACTATCTCATTCACACAGACTTATAGGAACACATGTCAGTAATTTTGCTTTCATATAAACGAAGGCTCTAATTTGTTGCAGCACAGTTATAACTCAAGAAATGCATTTTCGGATTTAGTAATGTAGAATAGTTTGTAATATATTATTTCTTTTACAAGAACTAGAACTAGAACTAGAACTAGAACTAGAACTAGAACTAGAACTAGAACTAGAACTAGAACTAGAACTAGAACTAGAACTAGAACTAGAACTAGAACTAAAACTAGAACTAGAACTAGAACTACAACTAGAACTAGAACTAGAACTAGAACTAGAACTAGAACTAGAACTAGAACTAGAACTAGAACTAGAACTAGAACTAGAACTAGAACTAGAACTAGAACTAGAACTAGAACTAGAACTAGAACTAGAACTAGAACTAGAACTAGAACTAGAACTAGAACTAGAACTAGAACTAGAAATAGAAGTAGAACTAGAACTAGACTTAGAACTAGAACTAGAACTAGAACTAGAACTAGAACTAGAACTAGAACTAGAACTAGTACTAGAACTAAAAAAAGAAGTAGAACTAGAACTAGGAGAATAATGGCCGTATCCAAAAAAAAATTATTTGAGCTTGAAGTGTACGTTAAGACAAAATGTTACACAAATTTTGATATAAGAACACTTGAAGTTCAAATTAATTTTTTTTGGATAAAAGTGGTTTCTTTAAAAGTGGTTTCTTTGGAGTTATGACTTTGTTGCAATAAAGGATTAATATATATGTACGTATCTATGTGCGTGTGTTCGGAAACGTTTCTTAAGCAATAGACATTGAAGAGGTATTAGTGATAACAGTGAAATAGTTTCCAAGTCTTAAGAATGTTAACAATGATATAAATGTTTGTTTTCATTTTTAGTTTTTTCCCCCTGTTTCTTTTATTATTATTGCTTTGTTCTATTTTATTTCTTGCCTTTGCTGCGTTATCTAAACCATTTTATGGCCAACATAAAAACGTCTTAGCATTTTTTTAACCCTTCTCAAAGATGTTCACTTTATTCATACAATTTACAAGTGTGTCTGTATATGGGAGAAGTATGGAGAGCTTAGCAAAGAAGAAATAAAATCAGGAATTTCATTTTGGTTTTTTGTGACTTACCGCCTCAACTTCTTTAAAGACTCGTATTAAATTTCTGCCTGCCAGCTTAGCAATATCCTCTTCAGACCATTTATCAGACTCTAGTAATGCGGCAAAAAGATGTGGATACTTGGAAACATCTTCCAGTCCTTTGGGTACACTAAAATATATAAATTCAAAGGAGTAATGTAGCAACATACTTTTGCACATGCTTACATACATATACGTGTGTATATATGTATATATGTATATATATGTATATGAATATATGAATATTGCACATGCTTAATCCTTACAAGCTTTTAAGGGAAATAAATAGCAATAAAACTAAAAACTGGACTATGTATCTACATACACAGATAAGTATTGAATGTACAAAAAATACATACATATAAATGTATATTTCCTACATAGTATTTTATTTAAATTGATATTATCAAAAGGACTGGAAAAATCAAATAGAAAAATTTTTAAATTTATCTTAAAATATTACCATAAATAAATTATATTATTAAAAAATATTAAGCTGGTTACTATTTACATAAAATATTAAGAGTTAAAGTAAATGCAATATTTGTCATACCCAAAAAAAAAGAGCAAACTTAAAAAAAAACACAAATGAAAAATACCAATAGCAAAAAAAACTTACAGATTTACACCATCGTAACCGGCCCCTATGCCAACATGATCCACGCCTGCTACTTCCCGTATATGATTTATATGAGCTTTTAAAAAATCAACCAAAAAGAAAGAAATAAACAACCGAAAATGCACCAAAATAAATAGAAAGGGAAAAAGAGAAAAATCGGTAAATAAATAAACAAGCTTTTGTTATTATTTATGGTTAAAATATAAATAAAATAAGTACCTGACACACAAACAGAAGAATAGTTATTAGGAGAAACGGAGTACACCCAGAAAAAAGCCTTGATAAAATGGCTAATAGTTGAGCAGCAAGGCAGTTTTGGTCTGATCTACGACTGCACATTAAATAATAACATACTTGGTGCTCTTGAGGAGCCAGCTGATTATTTTTGTATGCTTGTTTAGTTATGCAAACTGTTAAAACATATTTATGTCAGACAATGACAAGAGTATCGTTTTAATTATTAGATGAGTTTTGCCTCTCTAGCAACTTTAAATGCAAACACTTACAAATAAAAATCATACTTAAACCGAATAATATATAACTATAAAATATGATGATAACTATAATATAAGATATGATGTGATACAAAATTTATACATTGTATCAAATCAGCTAAAATTATGCACATAAGTAAAAAAAATACTCTAAGTATTTATTAGACTACTCATGAGTATATACAGGAGTATTTCATTTGCACACACTCAAAGCTTCAGTTCTGATAGAAAAGTCAATTATTTCAATATTGCTCTAGAGATTGCATGGATGGAGAGTGCGATTTAACCTTTCTACGGCCTGTTAGACCGATTCTTTTATTTTGATTTTTTTTTATATAAACGAAAAGCGCGAATGTATTGTAATATATTTGCGAACTGCTTGCAAGTTTTATTTTGAGATTAAAATTGACGCAAAGCAAATAATTTTGATTTTGGACGCTGATGTGTCGGTTTCGGACTAAGAAGAAAAAAACAACACTAACTACAGGATCATCTCCGATTGAGAAATAAATAAGTTTATTTTGCAATTAAGGAATTTGTTGAGTATTTCCTTATTTTGGTAATGTTAATCCTGCTTTTTTATTTTCATTAAAAATTGCTGCAAAATTCGAATTATTCTTACTCTTGTATGTAAGATTATATATTTTTTTACTTTTCAAGAATTGAAAATTTTTGTTTCCATAAGGCAAAAGATACTTTTGTGCAACAAATTTTTATAGCAAAGAAGTTAATAAAATTTAAATAAATTAATTTTTATTTTGAAACATTCACAGGCAACAAGGTTGATTCACCTTATGAAATGTAAAACTCTTAAACCTTCTGAAACTTTTGCGACTCCTTTAGGTTAGATTGAAAAACGCAAATAAGTCTTTTAGGAAAATGGAGCAAGAAAAAAGAGTTCAAATTAATATATATGAAGAAAAAATTTCAAACTTCAAGATATTTTAAAGCTGTTTTGATAAGGAAATTGAAATGTCAAGAACAACTAAAAAAAAATTTGTTTGAAATAGACACAACTATGAAAGCTGGAGTTGCGTCTTTATAGTAATGATAGTCTGATTCAGAGAACTGCACGCCATACCACAATTACGGACAAGAAAATCAGACACATGCTTTGCTCTTTCATTTAGTCATCACTGAAAAAGCAACGAATGAACATTAGACGGATGCTTACATATTTTTTTCAAGAACATTTATACAGCAAAAATTCGTGTTTCAATACCTTTTATATTACAATACGATACAAACAATTCAACACATTCTCTAACGGAAGATTTTTAATATGAAACAAGAATTGCAGACGAATTTAAATCAGTAATCGTTTTGCAAAAAGTTCTCTACAAGTGTAAAAAGTATAAGAATTATAATATCCTAGTCCCGCTTTCGTACTATGTAACTCGCTAAAGCTTAATCCCTATCGCTAAAAATCTATAAAGTCGGATGCAAGTTTCAAATTTTAAAATAATAATTTGAGATTATTAGTGCGTTAACAAATGTTAAATTTAAATTTTAACAATTCCCACAAAAAAACACTAATTATTAACTTGACTATGCCTGACAAAAACACTTGTGTGGCAACACTCTATTCTTGAATAATTGTTGTTTTTATTTATTTACTTTACATACCTCTTACAACTACAATTCAAGCTGAAAAAAGTCAGCCAATGTAAAAAATTCATTGTAAAATTAAAAACAAATAATAATTTTTATTCTTTCAGCACTTTCGCGATCGAATTCAGCTTAAGCTTTAGTGAGTTACAGAATGCAACATTTTCATTCTCCATTTTCTATTTAAAACGTTCTTGCAATTTTTTCACACCCTCATTTTGGTGCTCTGATAAATTAAATTTTTGAAACAAACTTCTCCTTTAACTTTTTTCTGTTTGTGTATGTATGTGGAATATTTATTTTATCCCAAAATATGTATAAATTCAATTATAACTGAATTTTCTTTTAGCACCATTGTGCTAAAATAATTTACATACCAACGACGTCGTGCAGCGTTGCTTGTCCGGAACAACTTACGAAATGCGGATAGAATGCAACCATCACTAAGCCACCGTTTATAGCCTTGGAATTATTCAAATATGAAATTAAAAAAAAAAAACGAGAAAGAAAAAATTAGAATAAAATGGAATAAATAGAAATGCATGTACGTATACATTTATGTGCACCAAAAGAAAATTGTGAAGATGAAAATAAAAATGAAATAAAATCACATAAAATATATGTATTTATTTTGAATTTTAAATGCAGCAGCTTACAATTCTTTGCAAAACATGGTCGGGCACATTACGCGAACTGTTGCATATTGCATGTGCGGAAGAATGTGAAAATATTACAGGTGCTTTTGAAGAGCCCAAAGCATCCAACATCGTGGGCACTGAAACATGTGACAAGTCAACAATCATGCCCAAACGATTCATCTCTTGTACAACCAGCTTTTCAATTTTCATTCAGCAGCAGTCAGCACGAATTAATGGCAGCAGAAAGAAGTAGAGGCATAGAAAGAGAGAATAATTTTTTTTTATTATTACTTTTTTTTTTTGTAAATTGTCAACTTGTATAAATGTTAATTTTATTAGGTACAAATAAACAAGAAGAAATATACTGCAGTGGAAGAATTTAATATAAACTGAAATAAAACGATAATAAAAATGTTACTCTCAACATACATATGTACATATATGTATATATGGGATTATAATTTTATTTTATCTTGTATTCTCAGCTATGTGCTATATTCTCTTAAAGCACGATTGCAAGTGAAAAGCTTTTAAAAGAATAAAATTCATACAGATCTTAACTTTCAGTATTGCTTGTAGTTTTTTGTAGTTTTTGCAATAAAGTCGTCACCACTATTACACAGAAAAGTGGTCACCACTATTATGAGTTGGTCGTGGAAGGCCCACTTTACGAACGACAGACACGTTATAATACATTTTGTTTGCAGCTGTTAAGAGCAAGACAAAGAGGAGTGTGTTATGTGATACTAATTGAGGCAAATTTCTGGGATTAATATAAGGTGCCGCAATTGGTAAATCAATGCAACGGCCCTGTTTCACAAATTAGGACTCGGGCGAGTAGAATCGTATACATCAAAACGGAATCTCACGGTTTTACTTGATTACTTGTAGTTAGTAAATCCACCAACCAACAAAAAACATGAGCAGAAAACCTGCGTAAGCAAATTACATAAATATTTATTTATGTACATACATAAATATATATATATATATATATATATATATATATAAATATATATATATATATATATATATACATATAACGAGTGATTTTTTTGCTATTATCTTTTTGGCAACACTAGTTTTGACAGCTCGCGCACGTTTTGTATCTTGTGTCACTGTCAAACATCTTCAGTTTGGTCTATAATTTAATCATGAATCGTCTTACAAACGAACAACGCTTGCAAATTATTGAATTTTATTACCAAAATGCGTGCTCTGTTAAGAGCACGCATCGAAGAATTTATCGAAGAATTGTGTTCAGCGACGAGGCTCATTTCTGGTTGAATGGATACGTGAACAAGCAAAACTGCCGTATTTGGAGTGAAGAGCAGCCAGAAGCATTGCAAGAGCTACCAATGCATCCACAAAAAACAACCGTTTGGTGCGGATTATGGGCTGGCGGCATCATTGGGCCGTATTTCTTCAAAGATGATGCGAATCACAACGTTACTGTGAATGGTGAGCGCTACCGTGCGATGATAACAAACTTTTTTTTGCCCAAAATGGAAGAGCTTGACTTGCATGACATGTGGTTTCAACAAGACGGTGCCACATACCACACAGCACGCGAAACAATGGACCAATTGAGAGGCGAGTTCGGTGAACAGTTTATTTCACGCTTGGGACCAGTCAATTGGCCGCCCAGATCGTGCGATTTAACGCCTCTAGACTATTTTTTGTGGGGCTATGTTAAGGCTAATGTCTATAGCGACAAGCCCGCTTCGATTGACGCACTGGAAGCCAACATTGCCAACATTATTCGTGAGATACCGGACGAAATGTTGGAAAGAGTATGCCAAAATTGGACTAAGCGGATGGACCATTTGAAGCGCAGCCGCTGCCAACATTTGCATGAAATTATCTTCAAACATTAAATTATATCGACCCAACTATCAATCCAAATAAATATTTCATGCATTTTTCTGAATTTTGTGTTTTCTTTTTTTTTAATTTCCGATAGTTCTTAAAAAATCACCCATTATATATATATATGTGTGTGTACTAAAGACCTCTTACAAGAACTTTTAAGACATGGGGATTTTTCGAATGTTTTACTACATCGAAATGTTCTAAAACAAACGCCAAACAACACTGTGCAGGTATAGAAGTAAAGAACAAAATAGTTCGTGGCTGACAAATTTGTGATGCTGGTGCTTCTTTCTATGCATGGGTACGTCTACAAACGTACATAGATAGACTAGGGTGCTGATGAAGTGCGCGGCTGCACAGAAAAGTATCGGTATTTCCCCCCAGCTTAAAGTCTAAGTTTAATTTTTCTTCTCTTCTTTAGATACTCACATTAATTAATAAAAATATTTCATTCAATAAGAATTGAAATTACTGAACTTAAGCCTGACTAAAAATTATTTCTGATTAAAAATGCATACATACCTTCATAAATTGTGTGTATTTACATAAGTTGTGTGAGTTTACTTTAAAAAATCACCCTTAATCACATTAAAGCTTACCATTTGCATCTTACAAACACACTCAAAGTACAATATGCAAACTAACAAGCATACAATCATCAACACTACTTCTGTTGATTGTTTGTTATAGACAAAATGTCTTGGCTACATTGCTTGTTAACACTCATATACACAAACATCAGTACATCAATCGTGCTTCGTTTATTAATCAACAGCAATTATTATTGGTTTAGTATATATATATATATATATATATAGCCTAGAGAAAACATTTAAGGAACAAGACGTATTTACATTTTAATACTGTTTACGCAAGTCTCTAGTGTGTACACACTTATGTTTGAATGAACTGCTGCCATATAATTTTAAGGGAAAAACTGCGCATACCAAACAAAACATCTGTTTTTCTAAAAAAAACCCCAGACCAAAATTTTTTGACAGTAATACACTTCTATTTTAATTAAGCAAGTTTTCAATTTAAATATATTACTAAATACACCTTAGCACAATGTGATTAATGCTGCGTCAGTTAGTGTGATCATTATGAACCTAATCGTAGAAAACGCTTCACCAAACGAAAGTTGTGTGTATAAAAAACAAACAGAAAATAGAAAAAATTTAAGATTTCTCTTGCGTTTTTTATAGAAATTCTTCACCGAAGAAACTTATGGAATTCATACGTTGCTTTTAAGTTTGTATGAAATACATAAAAAAAATTAATACGAGTATCTTTGACTGTCCTTTGTTTGATTTATAAATGATTTTTGATGACAGTTTTTATACGATGACGACAAGAATAAGCATCTGAATACACTTGTCACTGATATGAAAAAAAGAAAGAAAATAGAAACTGGCTTAAAAAATCTACACGACTGTTAAAAAGCGATAAATCTACGCAATTGGAAAGGGGAATTTCACTTTAAGCAGATAACGAAATAAATTTAGTTCTAAAATTCGTTTATAGGAGACACAATTGTAACACAGTGCAACACGAAAAAATATAAGCATATACGGGCACCACTGTGTGATAAAAAACTAAAAAAAAACCCATGTCAGTCTCCCAATTTGGCCCCAAGTCAAATACTTGTTTATGAGCCCCCAAAGAGTTGTGGCCTTGGTGTCATTTTCTTATTTTCTCAGGCAAAATGTTAGGAATTGTTTTACTCTCTAATGCAAAGTTCTAGCTTTTGCTATAAAAAACAAAAATTGTGAACATACATATAAAATCAAAAAAAACTTCATCTTCAAGGTCAAAATCGCAAAAAATTTAAAAAAATTCTATATTTTTTGCCTTCTTTCCCCTGTTTAGATCCATCCATAGGTAGTAAACCGTTCGAAATTCAAGGAAATAATCCGGTACAAAAATATGCCTAAAATTTCAATAAATAAACATATGAACTTCCTAGGAATGATTTTTAACAACGTTTAGGTAGCGCTTAGACAGCCGCAAAAGTGAAAAATGTTCAAACAAATTGTCAAATCATGATTGTGATGGTCAAAGGAAAAAACAACAGTAGTTTAATATACTAATGTAAGGTGATGCAATCTCGTTCTAGCCTGACCAGAAATGTGGACATAGAAGCAGAGATTAAAACTTATATTTACAAAAACATTTACCGACGGTAAATCAATTAATGCGTATGCAATACAAGAACCAAAATTCTCACATTCCATGCCATGAAATAGCTGATGAAAAAATAATGAACTAAAAAAGAATTTGTGTGCAATCACATATTTTGCTTTAAATAACTCTGCGCAGCAATTTAATTTTCGTTTTGGAAATAATTGCAAAATTTCGCGTATGAAATTCAGGCGGAAATCAGTTTATACCAGATATCATTTAAAAATTTTTTTATTTTTTTTTCTACAATGGTATTAAAAATATTTATGAAAGAAATATTTTTGCTATTTAATGAGTTCATTGACCGCAGAAATATTAGATTTCCTATTGTGAAAGTAGTTCGGCTTTGACTTTAACCTTAACATTATTATTGACCTAAAAGAGTGGCGTCAGATGGACAATCTCAAGTCCGGTGTGCGGAAGAATATCAAATTATTAAGAATGAATTAAGACAAGCAGAACTTGAGATGTATATACATATGTATGTACATAACCTACACAAATGCGTGTACACATGTATGTACATAACTATTAACCCTAGATCGGCATCCTTATTTTTGTACACTAACGTCATCCTTTGTCATTTTGACTACCACCTATTTCAAGAGCCAATGAAAAACGTCGTGAGCAAAATTAAGTACAAAAATGGATTCATTATTAATATTTTGTTAATTTTTTATTATTATATGAAGAAAATCATTAATTTTTTTTTAATTTTTAACCTAAAATTAATATTGCACAGCCTTCTTTCAATTTGCATTTTTGTTTTTTCTTAAAACATGGCATCACTTGTAAGAAATATTGAACATTTTTTTCCATTAAGTTAGTTCCTTATAATAAATATATTAAAATAAAAAAGCAACATTAGTTTCGTATAACTAACATTAGCGCCTAACGCTATACGAAAAACGAAACCAAGACAAACACAAAAAATATGTTTTAAATCGAAAATAATAAATTTAGTGAAGTGCGACTTTGACACGCGTACGGACACTAGATATAAAATTCAATACGAACTTTAGCCTATATAATAAATAGTTAGGGCTTTTTTTCGTTTTTGGGTTTTCTCGGTTTTGAGCGGTATTTAGTTTTGGCGCATTTTGCGTTTAACGGTTTTTTGGCACTTTTTTCGGTTTTTGGCGATTTTTTTCATTTTAGCGATTTTTAGTTTTGGCGCTTTTTTCGCGGTTTGGAATTTTTTTTGTTTTTCGACGTTTTTTCAATTTAGCGATTTTTTAAATTTTGACGATTTTTGCAATTTGGCGTTTTTGTTTTTTTAATTTTGGCGATTTTTTCAGTTTGGCGATTCTTTTTATTTTGGCGATTTTTTTTTCCTTCTGTCGATTTTTTTATCAGGGCAATTTTTTAGTTTTGGCGCCTTTTTCGCGTTTTGGCGATTTTTTTCGGTTTTTTACTTATTTTAATTTTTTATCGATTTTTTCGGTTTGCCCGATTTATTTTAGTGTTAGAAATTTTATTTTAATTTGGTGCTTTTTTTCGTTTAAGCGATTATTTTTTGGCGATTTTTTTTTTGGTTTGGCTATTTTATAATTTTGTTGTAGTCTATATAAAAATACACTAATTTTACAAATTTCAAGTGTCAATATACATATGTACATACAATTGTATGTATATTACATGGAATTTTAAAATTTTCCGTGGCTCGTTTCGGAACACCCTTTAATTTTTAATTCTTATGTATTTTTATTGTAGCGGCAAAGGTCCCCTTTCACCTTTGGCGTACGGAACCCTAAAAATGCACGTAGTCATTTTGAAGAACAAAGACGTTCTAGGGTTAAATATCAACTAATGATGGCAAATGAAATTCTATTTTTAAAATAATATACATATGTACATTAATATGTATGCATGTATATACATACATATATAATACAAAATTAAAAAACGCTATCATCATTGCAAATATTATTTTAGCAAAATCTAGCTTATCTTTGGCGCAAAAAAGCAACTAAACCTTTAAAAGTGGCAACTGATTGATTTAAAAGAAACCTTTTCCATCGTCAGAAACTAGTTTCAAGAAGTCCGAGCTTCAGTCAACATGAAATTTTTATTATATTTAACTCTCGCTTTCACCATTTGCGCTTCAACATTTTCATACACATACGAAGGAGTCCTCGCCAATCCAGGTAATTTTCCATTTCGCAGTTATTATTTTTTATATGTACATTGTACACAATATTCCATTTTTTTTAATTATAACAGCTTATCCGGGAAAATGTGTTGTTGACGGTTTGGTTCTATCAGCTGGAGAACAGGGAAAGGTACCCAACCGTTGTAAACATGTCATATGCGGTAGGAACAGTTATGCCAAAGTCCTTGGGTAAAGACCTGATAATATTTTCCTTTATTCACATTATTGGTTTATTTCTATAACCTTTTTGATAGCTGCGGAACTATTATAGTCCAAGAAGGTTGTAAATTAGGGGACTACATAGATGTGAATGCCCCATATAGCGAATGCTGTAAGAGAAAAATTATTTGCCCATGGATGGTGTGAATCTCAAGCAAATCCTTATAAATGAAATAATTAAACTGAACGAAAATCTTTTACTAAAACTAATATCGGTAGAATATTTTAACAAAACTACAGTCAACACGCTGTGCTCAGCCTGAACATCTGGTCAAATAGAGCTATTCCTTTTATATGCTTTGTTAGGTGGCAGCAACAAATATTTGTTAAGTTTTACATTACAAATGCGATGAATTAACGAAATAAAGATATACAATTACATTATATACATCAAGCCGTTTCTAGGAAGTAACTGTTGGGGCCAACAGTTTCACAACAGTTGAGTTCAACTGCTACTTCTTATGAATGCGCCCATTAATATAAAAAATTTTGTTAAACGATTATTCTAAAATGATGTTGCTATGATCTATAAGCTGTTCGTTGATGCAAACGCTACAGTTTGCATCTATATATATATATATATATATATATATATATATATATATATATGTATATGTAGCTGATGGCCTAGTTGCTAATGCTTCTTATTTTAGTATTAGATTTTGTAATTGAGTTATACATCTAATAAATAATAATAATAATAATAAATGTATGTGTATATTCAACTAACTCCCACTGGAACACAGGGCGTCAAAAAAAACTGCAGTTTGCATTTGCTTTATAAAAAAAACTTTTTTTGTCTTAAACTCAGTCGTTAAGCAGCTCTGAGCTGGGGAACACCTCTCACACTATCGTAATTATTTCTTAAGTGCGATCAGGCTTGTGTTTATTGTTTGGCCTTCGATAGTTTTTCATCTCACTCGCACTGGTTGACTGATCTGCCATGGCTTACCGTATAATCTTGCGGTATATTGTGGAATTTCTTTAACAACCACGTTGCTACTTCCTATGTGAAGACATAAGTCGTGTACAGGCAGTCGCAAAACTTTTTAAAATACTGTTAATAAAATCTTGGGCATATGGTCTACGTTACTCCGCCCATTCTTTTGCAACACCATATTATGCAAATTTACTTTGCATTAATATGTTTAATCAATAAATAAGTAAATTGTTTTAAAATACGTTGCAAGGGTTGACAAAAAATTATTCCCGTTTTGATTATAGCGTGTAAAAAAATGTTGAATATTAAAACAATAGTATTTTTTTACTTGTTGTTTTTGTAGTCATATTTCCCCATGGTCCTTTGAGGAACCATTAGGAGCTTACGGTTAATATTGTTTATATGGAAAATTGCATAGAAATGTTACTTTGGTGGTTCTTTGCAATGGATTTTTTGAAATGTCATGCCAGAATCTTGATTTCAAAACAGAACAGAAACTTTCCCCATGTTTAGATACTATTAATATTATCATGAATAAAATTTCACATGGAAATTTCCGAATGTGTGAATAAACCTGTGTGTCAAAAAACCTCATAAGATTGCGAAATATTTTGACAATTTATGAAGAAAATCTTTAAACAAATATTTGTCTGTTGGAAAAAATGGAAATATGTAAGCTTTTAATTTTATTCGAATTGATGAAACGAAATTAAAATCCATGTGAACTGAAAATTTTATTCGGAAATTTTCACATGTGGAATTCATGATAAGGCTGTATGTATATAATGGCCCGAATTTTTAAGAGAAAGCAACTCGCATTGTAAATATCTGCAATGCACGTTTCGTACAAAAAAAATGGCCAGTTAGTTCTGTGACAAAAAGGAAAAAATGCTTAAGTCAAGATAACTTGATTTTGAGTTAATGGTACCTTCATAATATACATATTTTAAAGTACTCCTGGTCAAAATCTAAATTAATTTGATGGGTTTTTCAGGAAGTTATGACACTATCACTTGCGACTTACCTTCCTTAGACTTCTAATATCATTTCGAATAATAGCTTAATTAAGATTATATTTTAGAATATTTTAACTCAAATATATTACTTAAATTGCGTAAAGCGATGTTTGCTTAAAGAATTTAAGATGAACAAAGAATTTCAGAAATTAACTGTACAAGAAATAAATATCTGAAAATCGAGTTGCACGCTAAAAAGTGCTCTCCAGCAAAACAGTAAAAAATTACTTAAGAACTTTTTCCTTATTGCCACAGATTTAACGAAACCAAACAACAACAACAATTGCATCATATACTTTAAAAAGGAAACTATAACGAACAAATAAAACAAACGAAAAGCATACAACTCTCATTTGGTATCAAACATTATTTCAATAAGTATACGAGGATTGAAAGCAATCGTAGGGACAACCGCTGACCAACCGATGCCAGAGCACAGCCAAGTACGAAAGCCACATT
Organism: Tachina fera; assembly: GCA_905220375.1. Classification (NCBI taxonomy): domain Eukaryota; kingdom Metazoa; phylum Arthropoda; class Insecta; order Diptera; family Tachinidae; genus Tachina; species Tachina fera. Next base: position 189,348,949 of record LR999963.1, read on the forward strand.
ATCAGGAACTACCAGCAACATTCCAAAATAGTATAAGCTATTGCTGCCAGTACTCTGACAAGGATCAAGGATAATAATACCGAAGGGCTAGGATTGAGTTTTATCTTCTTCGTAGATATTGTTCAATATCCCGATGTTATATTTTACATTATTATTGTAAATAAGTAGAAAAATATACCTTAACCCTCCAGAATGGGTAAAAAATAGCATTATTACACTTAAACTCTGAACATCTGATAATAAAACCTCGCTACAAGATATCTCAATATTTAATATTAAACAAATAATAGTAAAAAGTTGAAAGAAAGTCAGTTGGAGTTAAATTAAACATTTCCCCTCATTATGGTTGGCATATTTCGCCTCCTACTATGATGTTTTTGTAACAGATTAAGAAATATGGCAACTTTTTTTCCTTAATCTAGGACGAAACTGTCGTAGTTGAAGTCGAAATACGTCAACCACGATAACGTTCATAATAGAGTGCTGTTCAGTAGAAAGAATATCTTGCATTAATACTGATGAATAAATATATATATTTAATATAATATTAATATATATATAATATTATATATATCTCAACAAGCAAAGTAATACGAAAATGATTCGAAATCGTATTGCTTGGAAGAAAAATATTATTGCGGAAACAATCATATTCGTATTGCGGGAGTTTGTGCGGCCACGGCGATAGTTCGCATAAATACAAATGCAATACTTTTAGAAAGTAATAGCATAGACAGACGACAGCGATAATTTGCATTAACTGTAATTCAAATTAACTTGTGAATTATCCCCATCCTAATGCGCATTAGACTTACCATAAATGCAGTAAATGAAATTGAATTAATACTGAATTTAGTTACTTCAATATGGTAATACCGTCAAAAGTCAATCAAAATTAAATTAATTTTCAGTTTTCAAAATTCAAATGGATTCAAAATCAGGAAATATAAGTTATTTTAATTATTTTTAGAAAAAGAAAAAGAAATATTAAAAGTTCCACACAAATTTATTCCATTTTAAGATTTCCAAGGAAAATTATCGAATTGTATGTGTACGAAAGGCATGTACAAATTTTGTTAGTTGTTTACTTAATTCAAATATTGTCGTCTGTCAGGGTAAATTTTTAATTTGCTTTTAATGCAAATTAACGATGTCGTCTGTCTACGCTATAAGACTGTGATATTGCTAAATAATCATCTAACTGAATTATTTATGATATTGCCAGATTATCTTTCGGATAGATTATCTCCTAAAGTACAATTTTGCTAAAATGTCTGAAGGAAGAAATATATATACTCGTATGTATATATATATATGTATGTTTATATAAAACTACCATTAATTTAAATTTAAAGCAATTTTTTTATGGTCAACTAAATTGAATTTATCATCGCAGGAATGAATCATCATATGTTTAGTATAAAAAGAAATTTCCTGGCATAATGTTTTGAAAAATTTCGGATTGTTTTTATTTTAAATTAAATAATTTTTTTATCTTCTAGTTAAAAACATATTGACATTCTAAATTTATTGCGCATGTGATAAAACACCAGGCTGAACAAAATGCAACATTTTAATAGCACAAAATACCTTGTTAAAGGAAAAAATAAATAGTCTATACATTTTGAACTGTTCATTCAAAAAGTTTTACTGAAATGAAAATAGTTTTATTAAAAAAAGTATTGGTTTGATGATTTTTTTTCTAAATGATAAAAATAAAATATTGTACATACATACATATATATTCTGGGTAAGATATCTTCCAAATGTTTGTAGGGATATTTCTCTTAATTAACAGAATTTATTAGTGCCCAGTCGATAAATATTCATGTATGTTAATGTAATGTTAATGTTAATGTGAATGTTATCAACAGCATCTCGTTTATTTTGTGTTACATCAGAATGTAAAGTACAAAAATTTTTTAATTTACACAAAAAAAGATACAATGAATTGAATCAAATTTCATTTTAATAAAATTCTAATGATGTTAAAACTAACAGCACAAGTTTTTATTAACTAGAAACAAAATTACTGCAACAAAATACGAATAAAAAAACATTTTTTCTAAAATTCTCTATTTAAATGCAAAATTTAATGCAAATCCCATTTTTTTCTTTTCCTCTATTCGTTTACTCTGCAGCAAACGAATTTAGTTTTTTTCACAAAGTAAATGCTGCAGGACTACTTCCACCTTCAAAGCAGAAAATTCCAAGAAAACTTAAAATGAAAATAATAAAATGCATTATATTTTGTATAGTTTGACTAGTTAGCAAAAATTACTGTCACAATATTCGTCGGAGAAAAAAATAAAAAGGAAAATATGCAAGAGAAAATTGTGACTTTATGCATTTTAAAATTTATTAATGGATTCTTTCTATTTGAAAAAATGCACAGAATTGGAAAATTAAATGCATTTCTTTATGATACAAGAAATATGAACAGAATCGAAATTATAATTCCTTTAATTGAAAGAACATCAAAGATACTTTAATGACAATATGCATACATATTTGGTATCAAAGAAGGGGACCATTTTTTATCATACACTTTATATTAAGAAATTAAATAAGATTTTGCTAGCTTTAAAATAAGACCAGTACTAAGGTGTGACTATATACAAAAGTATGTAAGTATGTACAAAATATCTTAAGATAAGTTTAGTTCGAACTAGATTTCCGAAGTTGTTAGTGTGTTGATTTCAAGGAAATTCATCTGTTCGAGAGCCCGAGTTCAGTTCCTGGCCAGACCCCATCAAACACAAAAAAATATTCCTGCAACAAACAATTTTAATTGAAAATGAGACCAAAACTCAATTAAAAATTTATTTCCCAGCTAAAAAAATATGTATGGAGCATATATGATATCCCATATATGGTTCGGATCCGAAAAATGAGGGTATATGGGCATATATGATTATATATATTCATATATTTTCATACATGTATGTGTAAATTACCTCCACAGTAAGCAAAGTTCATATTCATACACTCTTGATTCACAAAAGCGCACTGCTGTGCAATAAATTAAATTACTAAAATTAAATTTTTTTTAGACTTGAGAGAGAGGTTGTATTTAATGAAACATTTGTTTGGACAAATAATTCAAAACGAACTAAAAGTCATTTCATTCATCAAAAGGTAAATCAATTATTTAAAAAACACATAAATCATATTCGTACATAACATTTAGCTTAAGAAATCAGATTAAAAACTAATGCAATTAATTATAAAAGAAAAAATAATCCTTCTAACCATAGTTTTCAATACAGTAATATGAACTTTGTTTCTTTCCTAGAGAATTTTGTTATTTTCTATAAAATTAATGACTAGATTATCCTTTTGATTATTTGATATATTAAATGGGGCCACAATGTATAAAATCATACAAGGATTGTTTTTTTTAACAAAAAGTTTTTATTTTTTAAACGATGAGGGTACGCATATAAACTTTGCATACCGTATGTATTTTCCAATGGATTTCCAATTCACCAGTGATAAAATTCCCAGCTTTTTTGATTGCAAAAACGATCTTATGTGAAATCTCATGTACGCGTACATTCTTATATGGCTCCATGTATAAAATCTTACACATATATATGGATCCACATATGAAGAGCTTCGTAATTAAATTTTCATATATGAGCTCATATTTTATAATACATTTCATATATTAGTCCATATATTAGTTCATATATAATAGTTTTGCCATGTATAATTCCATATATTTCCATACATGAATTCATACATATTCATATATAGTTATATACATTCATATATTAAAAATATATGGACCATATATAATTTTTTTAGCTGGGTTAAGTCAATTACACTTTTATTTTCGTTCATCACATACGGAAAATTTTTTTATAAAACTGAAATATTTTTTATGAAGCAGGCCCTTGTTTGTTATATAAAAATCAATCGTTGCTACGCATTGCCGAAATAAAATAACTAATCACTTGGCTACATAGAGTAATTCGCCTGCTTAACACCAGAGGCGCTGCCACAACTGTATAAAAATTAACGAAACGCCCAATATCAGAATCGTAAAACTAATAATTTAATACTTCACCATCAGACTGCTCTTTATTTTTCCTTTCGGAAAGAAGGTAACATACATACATGCATATCATGACTTTAATATAGAAAGGTCATAGCTCATAATTTTTTTTTATTCAGATTTTTGCATTTTTTTATACATTAGAAGTTCTTCTATCGTTAGTTAGTCCCTTTCTATATTAAGGTAAAAATATCTACGTTTATAGGTATATTAAGTGTCTGAATGATACTTTTCTTTAAAAAAAAAACTTCAGAACGGAAAATTTTTATAACTTTCAGTGAATTATAACACCATAAATTAAAACAATTCTCGTATAATATTTCCTTTGAAAGTTTGTACTTATACCAGGCTGTTAAAATTGCAATTACATGAAAATAAATTGTATACCTGTAACTAAAAGCGATAACAGCATAAGCCGACTTAAGACAAAATCGTGCTATATATGAAATTACGCTAAATATAAAAAGAAAAGAAAATTTGTAATAAACTTCAAATTATACTAACAAATACATTTTTATAAAATCGGAAGTGCATTTGATAATACTGCTATCTTTCCTATTTATCTTGTTCATTTAGATTTTTTTTTTAACCTTCATGCGTTAAAAGTTGTATTAGTCGAAAAATTATTTTTCGACATACTCCACTATCGCTTGTGACCATGATTTTTTTTTATTTCTTTTGCAAAAAAATGTGTTCCTACGCCATCTAAATTAAAAAAAAATAATTAAAAAAATAAACATTAAAAATAAATTAAATATTGAATTTGGCTTAAAAATCTCCACCACGAGACATTTCATTTTACTTAAGAAGTATTAATCAGATATTTTTCTTTCTTACCTTTCCAAATTTTGATAAGCCACCAATATGGGGATATTTGCCAGGTTCGTCAACTTTGCAACAATCCGCCCTAAAAATAAATTTAATTGATTTAATTTAATTAGCCTAAAGCTTGTTTTTTGAGGAATACAAATTACTTAGGATAACTCTTAAGTAACCAATAACACCACACATATTTTTAAAAATTTTGACAAACACTAGCAGGACAGAACAAAATGCTGCTTTCGAAAGCCACTACACCTTCATCATCAGCGTTTTTTGTGTTCTCTTTGCTGTTCGTGGTGTTAGTTGATGCAAGTTTCAGCTTTGCATATACATTTTTGAATGCAAATGGAATATCAGAATTATTTTGATTCGTCGTATTAGAATTTGTCGAAAATTTTTTGTAATGAAAGCTCAAATTTAAAAACTGTAATTTGCAACAGTGTTGCCATTTTTGATATATAAATTTTCATTTACGAGTATTCTAACTTTCTACATATATAAACGGCGTAGAAAATATAAATGAATTCACAGAGATATTATTTAGATTCTCTTCAAGCTAAAAACAGATTCTGCGCCGCGCTCTACTTATTGTCCAAGAAGTGAGAAGGAACATTCGGAAGTCTTAACTTGTTTAACATATTCTTCAAATGTTCCTTTTAAAAAAATGTTAGTGTCCATCAAATAAATAAAATGAAAACCGAAATGCTAAAGCATAATTTTAACACACTTCACCAAGCAAACGTGGACGACAGTCTGGATTGGTTTTAGTTTAATTATTCGTCTTAAAGAGAAATTATTTTCATTCTTACTTACCAGGGTGTATTGCAGGTGTGTGTTAATGTCAAATAGCGAGCACCAAGTTGATAAAACATTCGAAGTACACTTAAACTTGTGCCAATTGCATGACCGCCTTCTACTCCAATTAGACTGGCTATTTTGCCACTTTTGTGGACTTTTTCTATTCCTGCAAGAGAAGCATGTAATTGAAATAAGGAAAAGAGAAAGTAAAATAATTGTAATGTTTCCTTTTATTTTATAACTTTGAAAATTTGTTTTAATATAAAATTGTTTGAATAGATTTTTAACTTAAACTGGATTAGTTAAAAAATAGATAACAAGACCACTTTTAAAAAGCTTTATGTATATTTAAAAAAAAAAATTCATACATTTCGCAAGCTTGCGGAAAGAGAATAAGGAAAAGACGTGTTAAATGCTTTAATTCGTAAATTTCCCTTTGCTGTTAGAATAACAAAAATATCACACATAACACACTTCAAAATCACAGAATGACAATGAGTTCTCAAAAGCTAATGTACATAAGTTAATACAATTCATTTTAGCAACTGCGTTTAGTCACAATTGTAGGGCAATTATAACAGATTGCAAGATATAAAAGCATCTATATTTTTTTTATGTGAAAAACTTAAGCTACAATTAATTACAATTAAAAGCACACAAGCGTATCTTACGCATTGGCTAACTGTCATACTTATACTATAGTATGAGTATACTTATACACATAAATTCATATATGGATAGTTAATCGGAAAAAAATAAATCCATGATACTCGAGATATTTTTTACCATTTGCCAATGTATACATATCAGTTTGCTGGTGGAAGATGAAAGTTAAGGGTCTAGCCCACATTTGTGCATCTGACATGGAATGGAAAATGTGTTTTGGCTATTTGAAAAAATTTGTTTTATGTGTGTGTAAATAAATAAGCCCTGTATATACGCATGTGTAGCCGATTAATACTCAGAGTATTTTTATACTTGTAGTTCACACAATCCATAAATCTTATCTTACCATAGTCATTCGTGTTGCGTAATTTTAAAAATGTATATAAAGATAGTTGTTGGATGCATATAGTTATACCTATTCCGTTTAAAATTAATGCGTGTGTTTTCTACTGAGTGTGTTTCTTATTTTTAGCTGTTCGCATTCATAACTACTTGACGGCCAATACTCAAAGAGAAAGAAAAACGATACATTTGTTATACTCTTTTCAAAATCGATCCTTAAATTGTTTAATCTAGAACTGATAATCATTTATTTAAAATTTTTATAATTACAAAATCTTAAAAAGAATTTAAAAAATTAAATTATTGATCAATTTATTTATGACTTTAGAAGTTGCAAAAAATCACAGTTTTAAATAAATCTTTATAAAAACTGTTCTGTTTAAAACATAAAAAAAAATCTATAAAATTATTGTTAATTGCAATCTGGGAAAAAAAAAGTTAAAAGTACATATATTGAAAAATGGATTTTAAATAATGTCAATATAATTTAAAAAATAAACTTTAAAAAATATATTATTAACAAATACAATAACATGACGAACGAACATTTAAAGAATCACTATGAACACGTTCAAATGTGCATGAGCACGTGGGTCAGTCAGTAAATGATTAATTTCATAAAATAACACACAGATTTAAACAAAAATCTTTGCATATTAAACATGCAAAAAATGTTTAATACGTTTAAAACAACAACAACAATGGAATAGTAAACATTTATGTTGCCAGTAATAAATTGCGACAACAAATGTTAATTGTTACTGAAAAGTCAGTGACACAAAATGCATATCAATCATGTCAGGTGTCAATAAGGTTGGTTAACATGCCAACATATTTGTCCACATACGTAAATACATACATTTTTATGAACATACATTTATATTCATATATATGTATATATCTACATACATATATAAAAAGGTGTATGTCCACCCATGCAAGTGTCGAAAACAAAAATAGTCCTGCCATTTCTTTTGCTAAATCTGCTGGCAACCACAAGGCTGGAATTACATAAAAATGCTCCATACTGCAAAAACTAGAAAAAATTTAAAACATTTTTTGCCTTTATAGACTAAAGTCAAAATAAAATATCGCACCTTTTTCTCGTTTTGGCGTTTTTTTCATTTTGGAGATTTTTTTTATTTTGGCGATTTTTTTTAATTTTGACCTTAAGTTCATATAGGCGAATTTTTTTTAGTTTTGGTGATTTTTTCGGTTTTTGGCGTTTTTTTATTTTTGCGATTTTTTTAGTTTAGACACTATTTTTCTCGTTTTGGCGATTTTTTTTATTTTGGAAATTTTTTTTTTAATTTTTGCAATTGTTTTTCATATAAAATTTTTTTTATAGTAGTGGCGTTTTTTTCATTTTGGCGATTTTTTTCGTTTGGTAATTTTTTTCGAATTTGGTAATTTTTTTACTGTTACAAATTTTTTTTAATTTTGGCGTTTTTTTCGTTTTGGAGATTTTTTTTAAATTTTTGGTGTTTTTTTCGGTTTGGCGATTTTATAATTTTGGGATTTTTAAATTTTACTGTTTTTGAATATTTCAAGAGTTTGTTTCTCACGGTTTCCAAGAGACAGCAAGTTGTCAAAATTACATAGTCAAAATTGCATTAACTGATGGACCACCCTATATACATTTTTTTTAAAGTTTAGTGTTAATTATTGTAGTCTATACAAAAATACAATAATTTTACAAATTTCAAGTGTCAATATACATATGTATATACAATTGTATGTATATTAGATGGGATTTTAACATTTTTCGTAGCTCGTTGTGGAGCACCCTTTAATTTTCTATTCTCAGGTATTTCTTGTTGTATACATACACATACTTCAGGTCCGTAGCTTTTGCGTTTAATAACGCTTTTGCCTGTAACGGACAGGCGGACATACGGACAGACGGAAAGCGTAGCGAAAACATTAGGTTTCCTTTTCACCTTTGGTGTACGGAACCCCAAAAATGAAATAACAAGTCCAACTTCATTTATTTTTTCTTTAATTCTTCTTTGAGCTTTTCGCTTATTTCGACATTTTGTATACAGGACTCACAGACTCACTTTATCGTTACCGCAAACGAATAAATATATCGATAAATATTACGATTTTCGGTTCGGAAAAATTTAATGAATCCAGGTACAGATATTCTATAGCGAAATATACAAAAAACTCGATTAGAAAAGAAAATAATGACTTAGGACCTTTGTATATTAAGGTAACGATGATCCTGTATCATTTCATATATTTTCAAATGTTTGCAGTTGCATGCATACGTTTGTGTTAGTTGCTGACAACCAAACCAGCCCATAAACTAAAAAGGTATCAATCAACTCGTTCACCCATTTATCCACACATTCATTATTCACTGATGTGCATATATATATTTTACATTTAACACAAATAAAATTTGTCAGCGATTCATTTATTTATTCTCTTAAAGAGTGCTTTTTGGCATTTGATTTTAAAATACATTCGTTGTGCATGTGTGCGTGCCCAATTTTCCTGTTTCATCCGGCAACAGCATCATGTGTTTTCAATTAAATGTTTTCTGTTATTTTTTTTTTCGTAAATATAACAAATGCCTTAATTGCCAGATGTATAAAAATTAAGCAAATATGTATAAAAAAATCATTGAATTCATCATCATTATCATCTCAGATAATAAATAATAAATGCATTTACTCGTATTTGCGATGGTTAATGAATTATAAGTGTTTTCTTGTTTTCATTATCGTTATTATATAGTAAAGTGCTGCGCAATACCATTTATAAGACCTTTCAAGATATGAGAGATTTTTCAAATGCTTTACCACAGCGGAATTTTCTATAAAAATCCGCTAAACAACACTGTTGGCAAGACATTTGTTTCAGTTGTTTGTCTTGCCAATAGTGTTGTTTAGCCTTTTGTTTTGAAATATTTTTTATATGTATAGATATCGCTCATTTACAGAAACAACATCATAAGTCAAAAAATGGAATTTTGCAATTAATGATGCAGAATTAGTCGTCATATATTCATGCATATTTTATAAATTTTTAAACAAATATCTTGCATAGTCATATCTTGAGAGAAAAATAAAAGTTTAAAGTATAAAGTTGTTTTCTGGCAAACTAGTTTTTTTGAGTTCTGACGTTATTTTAGTAAATTACCGATGTGTAAACCGTTTTATATATTTTGTTGCCAAAAAATGGGCATTGCCCTACAATATTGCGTTAATACGAATGCTTAAATTGTGTACCCAGCTTCATAAAAATCAGTTGGGTAGAAGAAGATTAAAAGGAAAAGAAAACCTTAAGAGGTTGGACACCGCCCACCAGAGTAGCAAGCCGAGCATAAAATTTCGGCGGCGGCTGAAAGACAAATATTTTCGGCGGCGGCGGCTGAACGGCTTAACGCCGATTTGTTTAAGCATTTGAAAAAAAGTTTTAACACAGTCTGTTTTTAGAAAATTATGTGAATTATTGAATCGCCACGTTGTAACATTATTTATTTTGCAATAGTTTGAATATTGCCGTAATTGATTTCGTAAAAAATAGCTAGCTTCGTAAATTATTTGTTAAACCATAGAAACATATTCTAGACTATCTGGGCAATTATGAATAAAATTTCGCGAGAAATTTCTCATTTTTTATATTAGAATTTTTTTCCCTATTTCTTGTTATTAGTTGGAATTTTTCCCCGGAAAAAATTTCTCGAGGAATTTTATTCTTGATTGCCTTCTACATAAATTTGATTTAAGCTTTCCGATTGAATTAAAAATTAATTACTTTATTGGAACACTGCTACGGATCAACAAACAAAAAGCTTTGAACAATTAATTATAAAAAAGTCGCCCGAATGTTTAAACAAAGAAGTCTATGTAAACGTGCATGTATTTAAGAAGGGACTCCAAAAGAGAACGTATGTATATAAGTGTTGTCGCAGCTACGTTACCGTTCACATAAACATTTTCTTTTTATGTGGAAGCAAAAACAACTATCTTTCCGGGACGCTCGCTATCATATTAAATACGAAATTTGAAAAAATATAAAAAATAAAAGGCAAAATATCGGCTGAGAACAAGCCGCCGATAAGCCGTGTGGTTCGGCGGCGGCTCGGCTTATTGAAAAAAATCGGCTGACTGGCTAGCCGGCAGCCGCGCCGGTACGGCTTGCTACTCTGCCGCCCACTTATTCAACCAATCTAGTGGTGCTACCACAAAGTACTAAAGCATCTGCCAAATTTCGTACTAATCGGTTGTTAACTAAATAAGCATATTTAATAATAATGGGTGTAGCTGCCGCCTACTTTTCTTAATGCAAGATTGTGTGGTCTTAAGAACCCAAGGCGTAAGACAAATTTCATAAGATTCGGTTTCGTAGAAGCTCATGACACTTAATATTCACACTTATTGGAAATAAAAGTTCGCATGTCGCGTGTCGAATTTTTCCAACACGACACGACCCGAATATGAATACCAAGATGTACGAAATGAGCACGTGAAAATATTTCCTACCATGAGAAAATTTAATTAAAGGGTGTTCTATCAGTTTATGTAATTTTGACAACTTGCTGTATCTGGTAAAAGGCAAAACCGTAAAAGGCAAAATCTTGAAATTTTCAAAAACGGTAAAACTAAAAAAATCCCAAAATTATAAAATCGCCTAACTGAAAAAAATCGCCAGGAACCGAAAAAAATCGCCAAAACGAAAAAAAATCTTGAACTAAAATAAATTGCCAAAAATCGAAGATATTGCCGAAATGAAAAAAAATCGCCAAAATGAAAAAAATGTCAAATTGGAAATAAAATCGTCAAACAGAAAAACAAGGCCTAAAACCAAACTAAATCGTTAAAAAAGAGAAAAAAGAGAAAAAAGCGCCAACACTTAAGAAATGTCAAAAATCGAAAAAACACAAAAAAACGCCAAAACCAAAAAAATTCTCAGAAACGAAAAAATGCCAATAACGATAAAACTTCCAAAACTATATATTATATAGGCTGAAGTACGTATTGTATTACATGTCTAGTGTCCGTAATAAACTCTTCGTGTGGGAGTCAAAGTCGCACTTTACTGAATTTTTTTTATATATTTGTTTAATTTCACAACTTTAAGCTCAAGAGGAGACCCCCACACTATTAATAAATTTGCTGGTTTTGTGTGTTTGACGATACAAAATATTCAATTTCTTCTTTACTCGAAATAAACACTATCGAAATTAGATTTTCTGTCAAGAACACTTCCTGCTGAGTCGTGTGTAGTTGTGTCACAAAAAAAACACGACACGCGCCTAACTCTAGTTCACGCGAAATGTGTTTCCTTTCACTCAAATTGTAAACGCCAATTTTTGCGTTGTTGTTGTGTCACTATACTATTTTCTAATTTTATTCACAATTTTTCTTTGTTCATGGGAAATATTTCATGCCTCTTATCCGCGATAAGAGTGATCAAAGAACGTTGCTCTGCCTACTTTTGTTAAAGCTTGATTGCTTACATCTTTTAATTGAATATTCTCTTGAAATAAAATGTAATGGCAGGAGATTTAAACCAATTTTAATACTTCCCCCCATCCTCCAGTTTTGAAGCGGATTAAAAAGAATTGAAATATTTGCTTGATTTATTTAAAGCTTCAAATGAAAATCTCAAGTTCATTGTAGCACGGCTATAAATTAATTACAATTCCTCCTTAAGCTATTTAAAAAATTTTAAAAACTTATTTTCTAATAATCATATCGATCAACATTTACCAAAGTAATTTAATTGAAGCACAAAATTTCAAATATGAAATATTTATTAATACAGAAGCTAATGAAAACATTATAAAAAAATAACTAAGGCATAATAAAAATCAAGTTAAACTCAAACATTATCGAATTGATAGCCATGACAAAATCACTTAAGCTCATTTAAAATCATTAAAATCTTATACTATCACATTTACTTTTGTATTTATCTTTTATTTCGTTTATTTTATTATTTTACTTGTCTCTTACCTGAGGCAGTTGTTACAAGAGACATATGATGTGGATAAAGATTGACTAAACGTCGTATTAGATCTATTTGTTCTAACGTCAACTGTACAGAATCCAGATGTTGCGACGAACAGGGGGCATACGCTGACCAGAACTGTGAAAGAAAGTAAATAAATAAAAGCAAAGAAATTGAAATAAAATGTTTCACTTTAAAACTTTGAAAGGACTTTTTGAATTTATAAATTTATAAATTTACTACTTAAACATTCCACAAAATAAAAAAATAAAAATTCTGCTTTTAAGCACAAAATTACTTTGAAATTCGTGTTTAATGTGAACATTAAAAGAAGGAAGAAATATTTATGTATGTGTGTGTGTGTGTGTGTGTATTATGCAAATGATGACAAATGTTGTCTTCCTTCAAGAGGATGATATTTCTTGAGGACATATCCATTCTCCAAAGAAAAACTTTTGTAAAGTAATGCGATATGCTTGGCCAAGCATACTCTCTTATTTGGTATTTAAAAGATTAAATAGACTTAGTTTATAAAATTTTGTGTAAAATCTGTAGTTCACTTTGTTTCGTTAATTTTTATGGACTTTATTAGAAAAACTTCTCAGCCGTACACACATATATACCTTTTCATGGCATACAAATTTATTTGTTAGCAAGGAATACATTTGCACATGTGACCAGCAGTGAAGAAAATACTTATGCGTGAAAATGAAATGAACTCCCAAAAGCTTATATTGCTGAATATTTTTCTTAAGACTCAATCAAAATACTTTCGAACGAGTTTTTGCTACAATTAATTGTTTTTGTAATTAAATCAAAGTGCATAAGCGATGACTGACAATCACACCTGTCCTGACTGACAATCACACCTGTCCTACAAACAAACTGGCTGAATCTATTTATTCAACTAAAATTGTAAAATTTCTTCATTACCGGAAATCAATCTTTGTAGCATATCTGCAATAACTGTCTGCTACAAAGCATGAGTGTTGCTTTCTAACATTTAATGGGCCCTAGAGACAAACAAATAAACCATCAATCGTGTGTGTGTGTGTGTACAGGGTGGGCTAAAAGTAAGCATTACACAGAAAAAAATAGTCCTGCAACAAACAACTTTAATTGAAAATAAAACCTAAGACCAATTAAAAATTCAATTCAAGTTAATCAAACTTTTGTTTAAATCAATTACATTACATTTTTAATTAGGGTGCCCCTGTCGCTGAGTGGTAGCGATGCTAGTCTCTCAGTCCAGAGGTCGTGGGTTCGATTCCCACCATATACTCTGGGTGTTTTCCGCATACAAGCTAATTGCTTTGCGTGTTGTGTTTGTTCTTTAAAAAAAATTAATTTTGGTTTTATTTTTTTATTTTTAAGTAAATTTGTCTATTGCAGGAATATTTTATTCTTTGCAATGATCCCTTTTTACTTTTATTTAAAAGTAAAAAGAACCTTAATCAGGAATAATTTCTTAATCGGGCTTAAGTTTAGTATTTTTGTTTTAAATTTCTGAATGAATAAATTTCTGAATGAAATATTTTTTATTATTTAATAGGTCAATTCATTTACTCTCCCAGCAGAAACTAGCAACCAGTGATGCCAACTTAGCTATTTTAGAGCTAAATTTAGCTCTTTTTGATTGCTTCTAACTCGAAATTTTTCGCTTTAGCTCTTTTTTAATAAAAAGAGCTAACAAAGCTCTTTTCAATTGTGGAAACGGCACGTTTGGCACTTTTTGGATCTTATAGTAAATTATCCCGCTTTAGCCCTATTGTTTCTGCTTTGGGCATTTACATTTTTGGCAACTATGTTTTTGCAAATGCAGATACTTTTTTCGCAATTATGTAAGATACATATATTTATGTATTTAGGTATTTCAAATAGTATAACCCCGTTTTTATTATAAAGTGTTCGTTTCTGAGTAATTAGAAAATTTTCCACAAATTATTGAAATGTATTCTTACTGCCAAAAATATAGGAAAGCTTTGAAATCAAATCCCGCGTTTAAAAAAATGGATTAAAGCAACAAAAGATCCTTCTAAAGCTAACTCTTTTTGAAAAGATTTATTGTTCTTATTTTGTAACTTAACGTATATACAAGTATATGTAAATGTGTATGATTGTGTGAAATGATTTTATTTTAAATTATTATTTTTTATTTTTTCTTACTATTATTTTTATTAATGTAAAAAAATCTTGAAGTGCAAATTGAATAATAAATATGTACATTCATAGATTTAAAACGGAAAAATCTTGAGTTTTTAAATTTAGCTCTTTTTAGCACTTTTTGGCTACTCAGTTGGTTCGTTTTGCCTTTGAATTGTTGGCATCACTGCTAGCAACGTAAGAGTAAGGGAGAATTTTACAAAATTACTCTCCCAAATATGACAAAAAAAAACTTGCAAGAATATTTTATTCATATCAGAACCATAGATGGAAATCATGATACAATTGTACTTTTTCTGATGTATTTTGTTTGATAATATTTTAAATTGCAATATTTTCTAGGAAATTGACATTTAATATGAAATTCTTTACACATTTTCATTTATTATTACAATTTTTATGCATGTTTCATAACTTTTTAATTTTATTTATTAACAAACACAAAAATGCCACTTTCCATCTCTGATCATATACGCGAAACAAGTAAAATTATTTGACATTAAAATTGAATTTATGTGACTTAATGAAAGAAAAACAATCAATCAGAGCTGTTAAATTTCGATTACGATTAGTAATCAATTAGTTTACATTTTAAAAAGAATTGTACTGAATTTATATATCCCTTTAAAAGAATTTCTGATAAATAATTGATTACAATTACTAATAATGGAAAAGTAATCTGAATTACTTGAAATTACAAAAAATAATCGAAAAGAATCGAAAGTAATTAATAAATAATCCGACTACTTTCAAAAATTAATAAATTAAAAGTAATCTTAAAAAGTAATCAGACTATTTTTTAATTACTTTTGATTGTTTTAAATTATTTTTTGTAATTTAAAGTAATTCAGATTTTCCATTTTTACTAATCGTTATCAATTAGTAATCATGCGAAACTGAATATAATCGAAATTTAATCATTACTTCACATTTCAAAAAAAAAAGTAATCAAATTAGTAATCAGTACGATTAATAATCATTACTTAACAGCTATGCAATAACTCAAGAAAACAGGCTTTCTTTTGGCATACGTATAGATGTTTTTTTAAACAAAGAAATACACATCATTCAGTTTTCTTTTTTCAAATATTTTTTAAATAATTAATTTGAAAACAAAACATACAACACGTGGTTGCATAATTCTTGCAAGTAAAAATTTGTTAGAATTTTTTTCTCTCAATTTTTCGCTCTCTCTCTCTCTCTCTCGTTTGACGCTCTCACCTTGAAATTTTTTTGAGTTAATGAACACTTTCCAGCAACAATTGTTACAAATTCGTAACAGTTTTTGGTAAATGAACAAACCTAATGTGATTTTCTAAAGAAAAATGCTCTTATGCAAAAACGATTGTTAAAGTTAAAGCATGTGCTAAAACCGGTTTTGCCATACAAAATTCGTTTGTTAAACCAATTCTAAATTTACCAATCGTTTTTGCATAACGGGGAAAAACTTTAACTAGACTTTTAGCTGAGTGAAATATGGAAATATGTTTATCTAGTTGGTTACAGATTGTTGTTAATATCAGCTATTTAACATGAAGTTTTAATGAAATGGAAAATGAGAAGTGATTGTATTGATTTACAATTGGTAAATGCATTTCTAAGTATAGTATAACTCTTCATTTTAATTTTTCATTTTCTTCCATTTTTTTTTCATTTCATATGTATCAAGTAAAAAGAACCTTAAAATATTATTAATTGTGCAGCAGTATAAGCACTAAAATGGTTAACCAATAATCAAAATAAAAATTAAATTGCTTGTTACTAAGTGTAATCTATAATTTATCATCAAAATGTCAGTAAAATTAAATGAAAATTATAAAACAATAAAAAATATTTTTTGGCCTGAATTGATCACCGTGCATTGAGATAGATAAATACCTGCGCCGACACCATTCCCTCTTTTAGTCTCCTCAGATCTGTGTGACTCCAGGCACTGTTCGCCCATGGCTGAATTTGTCTTAAATCTCCACCAAAATGAAAATCTTTTAGTTGATTTTTTAGAAACTTTCGTATATTCCAGGGTAAGTCGTTGTGTCTGATGAAAAGAACAATAATATAAATAATAATAATTAAGTATATATTTGTGTCTGAAAACTTTAATGTTAATGAAACGGAAAATAAAACAAACTTTCAAAATAAAGGGAAAACAAAAAACTTTGCTTTTAAGCAAAAGTCAACCATTATCAACTATACATATTTTTTGTAGCTTAATCAAGTGGTTTTCATTTTTATTTTATTTTTTTTTTGCTATTTGGTTTTTCTTTTCCTCGCTCCTTTTGTTTCTCATTATATTTTCATATTTTGTTAAATACAAATTGTGGAAATTTATTTTTCACACTTTTTATGGTATTTTATCAGTTTGGTGCCCGATTGTGCTTTGTTTTTATTTTTGTTATTGTTGTTGTTGTTGTTGTGTTTGTTGTAAAACTTACCCGTCTATTAATGGCACTTCCTTCAAAACATTTTTCACTCGCTGCAGACGATAGTCGAAATCGCTGGCCGAACATATCACAATCGGTAAGACCAATGGAAAGTAAACAAAAGTTAAGCAATTTAAGCCACAAAGCACGAAGCCTTTGGGAAGCTTCCTCGATTTCATTGCCTTTTTAAAGTGGCGTCGTAATAACTTGGAGATCTGAAAGTGAGTAAAACATTAACAAATTTTATTTTTTGCAGGATGTTTGTGAGGCAGTTAGAGAAAACAAAATGATGGCAGTTGGAAGGGTTAGAAAAGTTAAAAAAGTATCACTTCATATAATTAACTTTTATAATTGATATGCTCAAGTTTCTTATACATATAATTTTTATCAACCCTTTCTTCTTCTCTTTATACTTTTGAAAAGCTGTAATAAATATAATATTTATTTAAATCTAACGAATGATTTTGGAGAAAAAATTGGTCAGTCTTACAAATTTCGCTTGACGAAAATATCGATTCAGAACACATCTACTAAGACAAAGTATTATTTATTTTATTACAACAACTTCCCTAAGAGCTTGTTCTAATTTTTTTTCTACGCCAACATCACCGAATTAGAAAAAGGGGACATAAAAACCTTTCAAAAGGGATAAAAATAGTCCAAATATTCTTTAGAAATATTTGCATTAAAAGCCAAAAGCTCGAACTTCAACTCAACCGGTAGAACGGCGGGGTCCCCAAAAAGTAATTATTAAGTTAATTGATTTTGGGAATTTTGCTGCTAAAAATACTTTTATGGTCACTCATATAATTTTTCCAGCAAGTATCGTGTTCTTTTAGCTTCCTTTTTTTAATTTTTGGCCTATAAGAAACTTTATAAAAGTCTGTTTGGGAATGGGAATTTAAAGCATGTGAACCCACAGTGTAAAAATAAGGAGAGTTTGAGGCGTCTCTTAAGTTTTCAAAACTTCCGTACGACATGTATATTAGATTTTCGTAATCATCTCTCCCAGTATCAGGCGTTAGAACCTCATTATTTTAATTTTTTATTTTATATCGTACATTGTAATTTAATGAGACTTGAGACATAAACTTAATTTTATTTAAACACCCCTAAAGCAAATTTAATAAAACAAACGCAACGTTAGGCGGGAGAAAACACAATATTTATTAAATTTAATAAAGTTAATTAATTGAAATTTTTCACTAAACGAGTATCAAAAATACGAAAAAAAAACTAATAATAAAGGGTATTTTTTCATATTGGTATCACTTCTTTATTTAAGCATCCATTTAATAGTTTATAGTTGCTTTTTGTTAAGTTTGTTTTGAAATTTCATTATGAATCGAGACGAGAGCAACGCGTGCAAATTGTTGACATTTCCAATCAAAATAATTATTCCATTCGTCAAACCCATCATGCACTTCTTTCATTTTCCGATTAAGCCCATTTGTGGTTGAATGGGTATGAAAATAAGCAGAATTTTCGCAAAATCCACAAGTTTTTATAGAAACACCATTACATCTACAAAAAATTACTTTTTGGTGCTCTTTATGGACAACTGGAGTCATTGGTCCATATGTCTTCAAAAAAGATGATGGTCAGAATGTTACTGTCAATGGTGAACGATATAGGATTATGATTCGAAATGTTTTCATAACTCAACTACGTGGCATTAATCTTGCTGTAGTTTTAACAGGATGGAGCCACATGCCACACAGCGAGCGCTACAATTGATTTACTCAAAGAAACTTTTAATGAAAAAATCATTTCACGCAATGCCACAATTAATTGGCCACCAAGGATCGTGTGATTTAACCTCGTTGAATTATTTGCTTAGGTTTTATGTTAAATCACTTGTCCACGTCATTAAATCACAAACAACTGAATACCTAAGAATCAACATTCGAAGAGTTATTGGCGAAATACGGCCGCAAATTCTACGAAAATTTGTTGCACAACAGTTATTTGTGACCAAAAAATTAAACAACATGCAAATTAGTTATTTTTGGCAAGTATTTTTCAAAAATTTGTTTGATTCGTCATGATATAAAATCATCAACGTCTACCTTTTTGGGTTAATATTAATGAAGAAATGACAGTAGTTTCTCTGCCGGCGTCATATTACGAGAAAATCATCAAGTGTGGACACTACACACAAAATGGTAATTTGAATAATTTTATAATATTAATTAAAATATTTGTAATATCAATTAAAAAATTAATTAAATTTTCATCTGTAAATAATTTGATAATATCAATTCAATTTTCCCACTTAAATTAATTAATACAATTAAAAATTTAATTGAATCAATTAAATTCTTAATTGAAAATATTAATTGGTGAACACTTTTCTCTGTGTATGTTTAAAATATTTATATTTATATTTTATTTGTTTTTATATTAAAACTATATTTCCTTGTTTTATTATGATTTAAATTTGTGTCACTCAATAAAAAAAAACACCCTTTATGATGTATAAAATGTTTTTAAATTTTCTTCTTTTATATTATAAAGCAATGAGCTCAACTTTGCTTGCCTGAAGGCAACAATTGCTCCGAAACATTTGAAGGTTTTGAAAAATGCCATTCCATGTGAAAAAAAACACACAACGTGTAAACGCCCTGTAATCAAGAGAATATTTTATTGAAAAACTTTTTAGCAATAAAGCTGCTCTAATAATAACAACATTTACTAAATAATATTATAAAATTGTTTAAGAAGTATTTTCATGAAATAAACTGTTGTCTTGAATGCTTTTATAATTAATAGTTTTTAAACAAAAACAAAAAGTTTCATTTATATTCAAAGGCAAAATATTTGCGTACAAAATGCTGACTGCTGCTGTTAATGAATATACTTTAATTTGTTGTTGTTGTTGTTCTTGTTGTTGTTGTTGTTATGTGTCTTAGAAAACTTTATACAAAGTTGTAACTGTAAATTACTGCTGGCAGGACACTGCTTTCTTTATATTTTGTTGTGTTCTTGCCACAAATATGTCAGCTTCATTTATAAGAAAGTTTTATTTGTTTTTTATTTTCTTCTTTTCGAAAACTTTGCGCTCTAATAATTTGCGTTTGTTGAAATGACAAAAAAAAAAGAATGCACTCTTATAATAAATGATTAGTAGAAGAGCAAAAATTGCTTCTGTTGGTAGTAAATATAAGAACACTTCTCGTATCTTTCGTTCAATTATCAGATTTGAAGTTACACATTGCAAGCTCTTAAATATTAATGTTTGTATATTTTTTTTTAATCAATTTACGGTTTAATAGCAATTTTTGAATATTAAAGTATCAATTTCATAAAGTGCCAATTGTTAAGTGTACATTAATTTCAATAAATTTTTTTTTATTTCAAACCTCTGACTGCGCTTTGAAAATGATGCAGAATTGTGTATTTGTCATGGCACGCTGTAGGCATCACGTACCAATTCTGACCTTGTGTTCACTTTCACATGCCATGAAAAACTTTCATTTCTCTCCATTTTTCTTGTATTCTCAATTTTCCATTTTCTTAAATTTTTTTTAAGTGAACTCTTTCTTGTATTCCATTTATTTTATAATTTGCGTAAAAAACACTTGCATTTAGTATATGAATGGCATATTCATATACTAAATGCTAGAACGCATTCTTATACAAATGCATATACATACATACACATTTATACACACACACACACACATATTTGAGTACATTCATATGTAAAAGAAATAATAAAAATTTGTGTGATTCTGTTTTAGAATATTTTTGTTTTAAGTGTTGTGTTTCACACAAATCTACAAGAGAATGAAATGAAAATCTAAATGGATAAAAGCTCCAACATTCACTAAAAATTAGGTCAATCTCGTCATGCCCGTCAATTTCATAATTGTTTAAAAGGAATTTTCTTTAAAAGTTTGCCACAATAAAACTTTATGAAAAAAAAGACAAAATGAAAACCACTTAATGAATGAAATGAAGAAATAAAAAAAATGCATAGCCAGAATAAACAAGTAAGAGTTTTATGTTCGGCTAAAGCGAATCTTATATACCCTTCACCATACATAATTACATACATAAGTACGTGCAAGAGAACTGATTTATTTATTTCTGGTTCTATTGCAATTTACAGTGACAAAAGAATTTGATTCGAGGATTTTTATTTTCGATAATAGCACTCTGCATTTAAGAAACTTTTTATACTATTAGCATTTTCTACTTTTTAAATAAATGATGAGAAATAAAATCCACAAACTGAATAATATAAGTTTTGATATAAAATTTTCTGCTTTAAATAATCTGCAAGCAATTTAAAAATTACTCTTCATGTTTTGGCAGTACAATTTACGAAAACGGCTCATAGTACGCCATTATACATGCATCTCTTTTTAATCAAGATTTGATTTTGTGTGAGAGAGTTATAGAGAGAGTGTATATGTTTTATAAAATGCATCACAACCAATGGCAGGGATGGAAAAGTTGATACCATTGTAGTTTTTTTGATAGCTGAACACTTAAAAAAAAGGTTACACATTTTTTGATACTTTTAATATAAGTTTTAGTATTGTACATGCATACCAAATAATGGAACTGATTTCATATTTTCTAATATATAATAAAATTTAATATTTAAGAAATCTATTATTCGACATATTGTCATAATTTTATTTTAATTTGAAATTTAAATATAATTGTGACCATATGTCGAATAATAAATTTCTTAAATGTTAAATTTTAGATTTTATTTTTCATTTTGCCTTGTAATTACTTTTATTGTTATCCAATGGATTTCTAATTGTATAAAGGTGTAGAAATATAAAATAGATTCATATCGAATATAAATTATTTGCTGGGTTTTGCATGGGTTTCTAAGCCTACTATGCTTATTCTTCTTTTGTGATTTTCAAAAATATTATTATTTGTGAATTCTCAAATAGTTCTTGAAAGTCTGTGCATAAGATAAGAGGTTTGTGACTATTTAAAATGTGTGGTTGAAGTCTAATGATGATTTCTTCCAGCAACAATGAAATGCGTATAGACCAAGCTGAATCACCAGCAAATAAATTTCAAATTATAATAAAATTTAATATTACAAAAGTGTTTTTTTTTTTTGCAGCAAATGTTTTCTAGTGTGGATGAGGACTTAAGTAAACATTTGATTCCCACAGCAGGTTTTCGAATGTTTCATGGAATGGAACATGCCTGTTAATATATTATGCGGTTATGAATGTTCTTTAGCGATGTGCGAGTATTTCATGAAACTTCCATTTAATAAAAATTAATAACAACTCAGTTAAGGGTTGCCAACGTATGACCACCGAGTTGAACCATAATTGTGCTGAGAAAATAATAATAAGCAACATATCGTAATGCTTTCTAAAATTAATGAGTTGCCAGGTTTTACAAAGCAGTAACAAAAGCTTATTATTATACGCTTATTTATACTAGAGTATATTATTAAAATTTTCCGAATATTAAAACATATTCTATATGTAAAAACTCTTTAGTAAAAAATATATTTAATTAGAAAAAAATTAGTTATATTTAGCTGGTTTCAAATAATAACAGAAGTTAAAATTATCCAACCCTGTAGCCTTCTTTTTGATTTTTCTGATTTTAAATTTCAATAAATTTCTTTCTAAAATTTTAAATATGTTAAATTCATAAAAAAATATGTTTTATTAAGTTATTTTATTTAACAAAAAAATTTTAAATTTTCCAACCCTGGAATCTTCTTTTTAACTATTCTTATTTTCGACGCCAAGTATTTCTTTCTAAAATACAAAAAGTGTTTAATAAGTAAATAAAATAAGCCACTTTTGGTTAGTTATTTTATATGCCATAAAAAATTTAAATTTACCAGCCCTGTAGTAGGTTTTTTTTTATTTTTCTGACTTTCTATACCAATATTTTTCTTTCTAAAGTATAAAATATGTTTAATGAATAAAAAAAAATTTAATTTGATTAGTTACTTTTATATGCCAAAAAAGTTTAACTTTGCCATCCCTGGAACCAACATTTTTGATATTTCTGATTGTCAGTAACAATAAATTTCTTTCGAATATATAAAATATGTTAAATTAACAAAGAAAAATAACAAAGTTTTAGTAAGTTATTTTTATGACAAAAAAAATTTAAATTTTCCAGCCCTGGGGCAGGATTTCGTAACTATGAGTTATAAAGTGTTCATCAATTTCAATTTTCAAAATTCACCGCACTTTTACCAGTGAACAATTTTGACACTAGTGTTCACTATAACTAACAAAAGAATTCATTCTCACGGTTGCGGAAGAACAAATCAACAAGTGAACACTGAAATTGGTGAACACTTCAAGATTCATCGTTGCGGAATCCAGCCCCTGTAGCTTTGTTTTAGATTTTTCTAATTTTAAGTACCCAGAAATTTAATTAAATACTTGAAATATGTTTAATTAACTGGGAAAAATAAATTGGTAGAAAAAAATTGTTTTCCAGCCCTGCAAATGTTACTTTTATTTTTTTATTTTTCTGATTTCAAATAGCAATATTTTTCTTTCTAAAGTATGAAATAATTTTAAATAATAAAGCAAATAACTAGTTTTAGTAGATTTATTTTATAAATACAAAAAGGTTTCAACTTTCCAATCCTTTTTTCTAAAATATAACTAAAATTATATAAGTATGAATAAAGTATTTAATAAATTAATTGACCTAAAAAATATCAAATTTGCTACCAGTTGTGAATTGAATAAATAAATTTTGGTCTCAGCTTTTGCTTTTAGTATTGATATAAAAAGTGAGTTCAGTCGTACATGTTGCGGTGTGACAACGAATATCAAAATCATTAAGAAGAATAAATTATTTATTAAATAGAAACTGATTACGTTCAATGAAATTCCAGTTTGAAAGTAAAATGAATAAACAAATAATATGTACAAAAAAACACTATCATCATTTCAAATATTATTTTAGCAAAATCTAATCTATCTAGCTTTTACAGTGGCTGCTGATTAACTTAAAATTTATACATTCATTCATTCGAAATTAGTATGCAAAAGTCAGTGTTTGAGACAACATGAAATCTTTAATAATTTTTACTCTCATGTTTAGTGTTTGCGCTTTAACATATGCTGAGGAAGCTATGGGATATTTTAAGGATCCGGGTAACTACTCAGTTTGTTTTTTTTATGCTGGTACATAAATAATTTAAATTTTCTAATGATAACAGCTCATCCAGGAAAATGTGTTTATGAAGGTTTGGTTCTATCAGCTGGAGAAGAAGGAAAAGTACCCGACAAATGTGTGCGTGTCTTGTGCGGTGAAGACAGTCTTGCCACCATCCAAGGGTAAATACCTGATAATATATTCCATATTTTTATAATGTATGTATTACTATGAACTTTTTAACAGCTGCGGAGTTCAGATAGCCCAAAAAGGTTGTAAGTACACAGACTATATAAATGTGAATGCCCCATATGGTGAATGTTGTGAAAAGAAGCTTGTTTGCGAATAAAATGTGTGACTATCAGGCAATTATTTATTAATAAAATAATTTAACTAAAAGACTTTTTATTTGGTGGAAAATAATCTCACGAAAATGTTTTAAGGAAACTAATGTTAAATTACAGTATGTAAAATATATATTCGTACAGCATTACACATTTAAAAAAGTAAAACTTTTGCAATAAAGGAATAAGCTAAAATATTCTTATTTATTATGTACGAGCACGTGCGATGTTATACAATAAATCAATATCTTTTAGTCAATAATTTTATAGAAAATATTTTAATTCTCTAGATATTTTTAAGAAACAAAGTACAAAATGCACAAAATTATCTGTCATGTTTAAGCACATCTGAGTTTATAGGAGAGTGAGGAAAGAAGAGGGGTATAGAGCAGAGATCTGCATGATTGCAAATCAAACGGCATAATTTTGCATTTTCTTAAATTAATATTTAGCTGGGCACTTAACATAAAAAGTGAAAGATGCTATTGCATGATTCATACGACTATCAATAAGACTGTTGTCAATAAATACAATCAGTATAATTGTTTTGAAAACTTTTTAAAATCCCTTCCTGGAATATTATGAAATAAAATAGTTAGGCTCATTTTATTTTATAAATTATTTTAATACGGGAAAAAATGTTAATTAATACGCAAAGTTTTATTAACTTAAGACATTGGCCCCCATTATGAGCAACTTTCGATCTTCGACTGCAGTCAAAAGTGCTGATCGAACAAATTTTCATTTGGTATTATGACGATCATTCGACAAAGAACTTCGTTATTGTGAATAAAATCGGCAAAAAAAATAGCGTATAATTTGTGTTTATGTACTTAAAAATAAATATACACTCAAAATATTATGTAGGTAAATAAATGAAAAATCATTTGAATCAAGTAAAATTTCATTTAAACCCCCTTTCGCTTATATTTCATTTGAATCAAGCGAGTTTTACAATTATTTTTATATGTAAATTTTTTAACTAGCACAATATGTAAAAATCAATAAAAAATCATTTATTTTATTAAAAAAACTAAATTTATTTATAAGTTAGATTTTTTATAATAATTTTTTAACAATTGAAAATAACTGAACATTTTAACTGCACAAAAAATCATTTTAATTTTACCGTTGCTTTTTTAGCAACATACATAAAAATTAAAATATAATTTTTTTTTCGTAGGACAACTGCATTTTCATTTATGTTTGATTTTATGGTAAACTTCTGAAACAACTACAAACAGTTAATGCAAAATTTTTTCGAGTGTAGTTTAACACTTATGATTTTTAACAAATTTTTCATATTAAAATAATTTATCGAAAGCTAAATTCTGCTCGATAGAAAATTCGTTGCTCAACGAAATTTTCGTTGCTCATAATATGAATTGAATTTTCAATTTTCGATGTTCGATAGCCAGCAAATATCGAATGCTGTTTATCATAAGGGCTTTTATCTGGTCAACCTGCTTTTGTGAGTTATTTGATTATTATAAAAAACAATCAAACAACAGTAAGAATTTTTATTTAAATAAAAAAAAAAAGTGACAGAGAGTAATGACAGTCAGTTGTTAGAGATTTAGCACTGCAAGCATTATCAGTAGTGCATATTGATGTTACAAAATAAAACAAAAGCATTGTAAAATATAAGTGGAGAGCGAAAGTGCATCAACTCATACAGTTCTCCTGTACAGACTTGCCAGCACCCAAAAGTTATTTTAATTATCTTTTGTTATGTCATCAGCTTCATCAGCACAATAAGATAATTAAAGAAACAGACGGTGTATTTGTATGTAAAAAAAGAAAAACTGATGACGAACGAAGTGTTCCATACGGGCACTAGATATGTAATACTATGCGAACTTTAGCCTATATAATACGTACATAGTTTTGGCATTTTTATTTTTCCTTTTAAGGATTTTTCGGTTTTGAGCGTGCTTTCAGTTTTAGAATTTTTTTTTTTAAATTTCGCGATTTTTTTTAGTTTATGCGCTTTTTTTCTCGTTTTGGCGATATTTTTCGGTTTTTGGCGCTTTTTTATTTTTGCGATTTTTTTAACTTTGACGATTTTTTCCATTCTAGCGGTTTTTTTATTTTGGCAATTTATCAGGTTTTTGGTGATTTATTTAAAATTTTTTTATATTGTTGCTATTAACTTTTTATTTAATTTAATTGGGCCAAGGCGCGTATTTTGACTGAATTAAAATTAGAAGTGAAAATTTTTATAAAACAAATTGTACCAAAAAAAAATTCTTTTGTTATCGTGACAAATACTAGCTGAACGGAATAACATTAAATTTTTATTATTATTATTATTTTTATTAAATGTATAAATGTAATAAAATGTATTCATTACAATGTGTATAAAAATGTTAACAAAAGATTATTATCTTTTTTGATTCAAATGCTCCGCTTTCCGTTTAAATTTATACAAAAATGGTTTTTTCTTTTTTTTTCATTATTATTTTAACATTAATAAATTAACCGTAAAATTAGTATCAATCATAATAAATGTTTGGAAATAATTGTTATTATTTTCATTTCATTTAATACAACAAAGAAACAAACAATTAAATTTTGTAAATCAAATTAATTATTGAATAAATAAGCAAAAATTAATAAATAAGCACGAGACTAGGAGTATGTTAAAGATAATATTTATTGCTTAATTATGATAACCCAGCAAACATCAGATCCAAATTTTAAAATTAATTTATCTAAATTATGAACAGTAACAACGCGAAAAATCTCAAATGAATCTATACTTAATGAATTTTCATCATGATATCAATTTGACATTCATCATGATATAAGCTCATCAGGTGTGGACACTATGTACACGCAAAGAAAAAATATGGTTGAAGTAAACATTATCAAACAGCAACATATTATGATTGAATTATATGGTTGCAGTTAAATCATATTATTGTCAATAGGAAAGGAAATTGTTAATAATATTATATAATAATAATAATATTATCAACAAAAACAATGAACTTTGTTACACCTAATCTTATTATTGTAAATATGACAACACTATTGTTAGATATGACTAAAATATAATAAATATACACGATATACAGACACGTCTGTGTAAAGAGATAAACATATGTACGTATGTATATGTTTTTATTTTTCTACCCTTTTGTTTGTTTGTACTTTATTTATTTATTTAACACGACGCGTGCAATACCGATAGCTTACAAACGAAACACGGAACTGACAGAAGATGTTTCTTAAAAAGATTTTTTTTAAAATTTAACATAGTATGGTTTTGGATTATATTATTATTATTATATTGTTATCTTTATTATATTATTTTTAAATAATAACAAAAATTATGTTGCAGTCATAAGTTTTCAACACAACTATATTGGTAAACTCTAACCATATCACATTTTTTTATGAATATAATAATGTAATTATTAAATTCAAACTTTGCTTACCGTAGCAAAATTAATGTTTAAAATGACAATAACTAGTTTTTAACGACCACACATTTGTTTCTGAGAACATAATATTGTTTTCTCAACCATTCTACAACCATATATTTTCTTTGTGTGTAGTGCTCGTTTCAAAGCTTAAATCATCTAGACGACCTTTAATAGTTTTTGCATAAAAATTTATGAAGCCATCCAACTGTGCATTGTGCTGGTAGAAATATATTATAAGAAAGGAAAGTTTCAAAAGGGAAATTTTTCAAGGCGGAGTTCCTTGGACTCATATAATATAACTACGACTAACTAAGTACAGCCATTAGTTTAGTGATTTCAACATTAAAGTCAATAATATAAATTATCAATATCAAATGTTTTTTGGGCCATGAAAATGCATAAATCAAAAATTCATTTGTCTATGTACTCATGTATGACGAGCAATGTTATTTATAAATATGCATTTCCAAAATACGAGCATATTATTAAGTATTTAATACTCTGCTACGAGAGCACAATGAAGCAACTGTCAAGAGATTTTGCACTGGCAAATAGTTAATAACAATTGTTATAACTATAATTTTTAGATTCATAAGTAACTATAAATTTATAAAACACTTAATTAATTATGAAAGAAATTTTAATAAGAACATCTTATAAATTGCAAAAAAATACTCATCAAGTATTTAAATTAAAATTATATTTTGCACTAAGGAAAATGTATTGAGAAATATGTATTTATGTTGTGCTTGGAAATGTTACAATGAATTTATTTGCTATAAATACTGTGGTTGCAATAAATATTTTATTAGAAATGTTTGTTATAACAACTTCAATGGGGCAATATATAAAATTCTTGTTAAAAACATTTAGTTTGTTGTCTGTTGGCCAAGGGTATATAAAAGTCGGTGCGGTAATTTGCTTTAAGTACATACAGGTGTTCTCACACATCTTAAAACAGCTACTGCATATACGTAATATTGTTGCTATTGTAATACAAGGATGCTGAGACTCAAACGTGGCATACATAAATACCTGAGTTAATGTGTGTAAGACACACTTTAATAACATATAAGCACAGGTATACATACAGATATACATTCACAACTTGCAACCAAGGTTACAAATGATTTAGCACTTTGAGGCAAGAAATTCTATAAAATAAATAACAATGAAAAGCAACCATGAAGCTTAAACAAACAACTACAGATTATAAATAAATTAAAAGGATATTTAAATCTACACACATTGTTTGCATTCATATTAGGTTTTGTGTGAAGAGCTTATTTGCTTATGAGAATAACTTAAAATATGAATTAGAATTTTCTTATTAATGCTATCTTAGCTTAAAATAACAAATTATTGCTGAAAGGCATTTGATAACAAGATTGTCAGTAGATTGAAATTAAATTTTATTTTCTCTTAAAAATGTCAAATTAAATAATGAAGGTTGTTAAAGTTCATTCATTAATTACCAATAAGCATTTTGAAGTTTTTTGCTTCAAAAAAGCAGAAGCTGTAGAATCTTAGCTAGATAATTTTTGCTTAAATCATTTTCTAATATTCATAATACTCTATGAAAATGTATTTAAAGTTTTTAAATAATTTTCATAATGGAAATTTTCTTGTTGTGACAACAAAAGCCACTCAACACGCCAACACAACAAGTAAGAGCTTTTGTTTTCTTTGTCTTTTAATTTTACAACACAACAGCAAAATTAACAACAACAACAACATTAATTACAACGACAACTTTAACATTAAGCGGATGTGAAAAAGGTGGCCAAAGTAAAAGTTCAAAGCACCTGAATTATATGTATATAAAAAAATGAGCTGCATGTCTCGCCCTCTACTACCACTTATTCACGTTTTTAATTAAAGAAAATTTCATAATTTCACAACAAAGATAAACAACACTTTTATTACGACGATAACAAAGAGCATTTGTAAATATGTACAACTAAATGTTCACATACAAAAAAGAAAACAACAACAACAACAGAAACAGAAACAGAATAATAGAGTTGAACAACTTAAATTGTCGAAATGATTTAAATTTTGGCATAACAAAATTACGCTAGACTAAACTTAAAGCAGCAGCGAAAACAACAACTATATTTAAGAGTAGTAATACACAAAAGCTAAATTAAATTTCCTGCGCATTTGAATGTGTTTGTGTGTGTGTGTGTGTGTGTGTTACTGTTAGTGGTTAGTATGTGTGCGTGTGCATTCTAGTGTAAATGAACAGCCTTGATGTTGACATCATCATATCCGTATGCGTGTGTGTATAAGTATGTGTGTTGTGTTGAAATTCAAAAAATTTTCATGCGTACATGAAATGAAAATTAGGGTATCGCAAGTTACGAGCAAATGGAGAATTGTTAAAGCAATAAATTTTTCAGTTAATTTAAAGTTAATCATATTTATATGATTATGGTTTTTTTTCTTCAAAAATATTAAATAATAAAACATGACAGTAGTAATCATAATATGGTTATAATGATGAAAATCAAAAACCAACTAAAGGGCAATATGCGACTTATAATCATATTACGATTTAATGTTTCATAATTTTTTTTTTAAGTTCCTTATGATAAAATGGCAGATTGACGAGAAGTAAGCCTGTCGTTACTCTTAAATTAAAAAAAGAAATATTAGAACGAATTTATATTTTTAAGTTGTAAAATTAACATAACATTAAAAAAAATTAATTTTTTGTCCCATCAATAGCATTATATTTGTAAATGTTCGTATGTTTGTGAGTTTCGATCATTGGATTTTTTATACTTATGTTTCTTCCACATTAACGTACAAAAAGATTAATGGATTTGGATGATATTTGGAAGACGAGTAATATACTTTGGGACTTTTTATCTTTTTGTTACACGTATTATAAATAAAGTTTATGGGACAACTTCAGTTTATTTCTGTATGCAAACGAAGTCAAAGGAAGATGCTGGTAGTAATTTAAAATAAATATTATTATTTGTTTTTTAATTGACACGCCTTAAATAAAAATTAAATTATGAAATAAAGAATAAGTTAATCAATACTTAATATGATAAACGGATAGCAGATATCCATAGATATAGATATCCATAGCCAGAAAATATTTATTATTATTTTAAAAATATATTAAAGAAAAAGCTTTTGGGATTCGGTACTCAAAATAAATCCCTTTTAACATGAGGATGGTGGTGACCTCCCAGTCCTTCTGATTGATTGAATTAAGAAGTAACTTTGTTCTCTTGTTGCGCTTTATCGGCTAAACGGTTGAATCGACCATTAATAAGACCTTTCAAATGGTTTACTGCAGCGAAATATTCTAAAACAAACGTTAAACAATAATGTTGGCAAGACAAATAACTGAAACAAATGTCGTGCCAATAGTTTTGTTTAGCGTTTGTTTTAGAATATTTCACTGTGGTAAAGCATTTGAAAAATCTCTCATGTCTTAAAATGTCTTATAAATGGTCCTGTGCAGAACTTTATTGTAAACTAAGAGAAAGAGCGAGCTAAAATCAAGATTTTACGCTCGAAAACAAATTATTTCAAACTTAATAGTCTCATAAGTGCGAAAAAATCTTAATTTTTTCTTAAGAACGCATTTAAGATTGTAATCTTGAATAAAATCTTATTTTAAGATCGAATTCAATCAAGATTTTGTTCTTAATAAAAATTTTAAATTAAGATCATGTGACTTACAATTTAAGAATATAATCTATAAATTAAGAACGTCAGTCTAAAGGCAGAATTAGTTTGTACGTGCTGTTCTGTTCTGAATCAGCTGTTTAGTTTCTGTTTAGTTGAAAATCTGTATGTGTGGTTAGTTTTAACTTTTTCGTTCTGTTCTGTTGCGGACAGATCTGTAGAAAATAAAATTCAAAGTTAAGTGACAGTCAAAAGTGTGTATGTATTAGTGTGTTGTGATACTTTGTGTACAAGTGTAATCAATTCTATAGGTTGCCAGCTGATTTTTTTTAACAGAAAAAGTAATTGCAAAATATTTTATACGGAAAAGAACGGCACAGAACAGCAACAGAAAGTAAAGACTAATGAAGCCTTAAGTCCCGTTCCAGACTTGCAATTTTTGTTGCAGCAATTCTTGAATATGTTGAAGAGTGTTGAAATAGAAATATATACATTTTGTATTCTTCTGTCGCTCTTTCTCACTAAAAAATAAAAAGTTGCTGCAACAAAAATTGCCAGTCTGGACCGGCATTTACTGACCAAACTTCAAGATTTAAATATTAAGATTTCTGCAATCTTAATTCTACAAATCGTATTTTATCATTCATGAAAAGAACATAATTGTAAGGAAAATATACAAATATACAAAATTAAAGCTTATTTTAATTCATTTTGATTGTTTTATTTTAATAATTTAAAAAAACATTCCACACTTGCTTCTATGAGAAGGGAGAAGAGAAGGAGTAAAATGTTTTGTTTGGTTTTTTTACCAAAGCAAAAACAAAATCTATTAGGTTGAAGTCCTTCTAGAATCTCTTGTGAAAGAAGCAAGAACAGAAGGTCTGCTCCACAATGACAACGCGTGCAAAAAAGATATGAGTATGGAATGGAGTGAACTGGCCTTATACATCAAAAAGAAGGCGTACAGAGGCCTTTTAGAAGGCATCCCTACTCCTTCTAGGTCCCGCTGTGTATGTATATCTTTTAAAATGATTTTTTTAACAACAGCCGATACTACACCACGTCAGAACTAATAAAAACAGTAACGTTAAATCAATTTCATGAAAAACGCATACCGCAGGAATGTATAATTGCAATTTGCATATCGATCGATAGTTCTTTCCGTCGAATTTTCCTTTCCGTGCGGAATCAATAATACCAACCATTATTTTAAAAGTAGTGCCAAAAAAAGTTGGGGCAGGGGTCAATATCTGTCCTCAGAAATTTGCTCATCGGTTTTTATGAAATTCA
This sequence comes from Tachina fera, assembly GCA_905220375.1. Taxonomy (NCBI): domain Eukaryota; kingdom Metazoa; phylum Arthropoda; class Insecta; order Diptera; family Tachinidae; genus Tachina; species Tachina fera. Next base: position 189,382,028 of record LR999963.1, read on the forward strand.
AGATACGAAGAAAAAAAGCTGTCTAATAGAATCCAAAAGATTTTCTTTATGAAACGTTCTTAGGCTGCTGGGTATTCCAGCAGAAAGAAGAGAAGATTTTTAAAAAGGTTTTACTTATTAAATTAATAAGACTTTCTTCTTGAAAATATTTTTTTCTATTTTATGAGGTAGGCTCTGTTTTCTCTGTGTACAAAAATACATGTGCATCTAAAAGCAATGATATAGTATCAAGAGGGAGCAGGGGAAGGGGGCGGATTGTGCTCCTCCGAGACTATCTAATTTATTTTTATGAAGTGCAAAACATAGTTAGATCTGCGTCTAAAAGAACATTTAAAAAAAGTAAGATCATGAGGTTGCATAGAGACTGCAGATGCATTATACTTTATGGTCAACACAATACTTCCTTCCAGCTTTCATAATTTCAATTTCTTAAAGTGTCCTTGAAGCAATTTGGAAGAACATTAAAGAGAACATTAAAAAATTATTAAGAAATCCATTAAAAACATTATTTTTAATTTTTATTTTACTTTTGCTCGTATAAGTAGGTTGTAAAAAATTAATTTCAAGCGGGTAAGAACGCGTACATATCTAGTATAATAATAACAATGCTTCTCTAGTGGAAAACTGCTTAAATGCAAAACTGTGAAATTTTTCCGTGTGATAGCTAGGAAAAAGGATTTACAGCAAAAATTAAATTTAAAATATTAAAAACTTTTTTGCCAGAATCATGCAATACTAAATTAGGAAGAGTTCTTTATTATTTAATTTTCAGTAAGAAGTGCTTAAAAATTAAAACCAATTTTTTTTCCATTATACTCCATATAACAAATAAATTTCAAAATGCAGCAAAAAATTCTTGTTTTTAAACTACATATACATAAGGGAAAAAACGGAGATAAGAATAGATACATAAGGATTCCTTTTTTATTATGAGAAAAATTTATAATTTAACTTAGAAAAACTGTGATGCGCCTTAATGATGTTTGCCTTAAATAAGCTAAACAAGTGAGTAGTTGAAAATTTGCTTAAATTTTTCAACTCAAGGTGATTTGTAGCAACCAGCCAAGGGGAAGATATAAAAATTTCAAATTTAAGAGGAAGTGTTTCCAACGTATCTAGTTGCAAAAGTTTTAAATTGTTTAAGCAGCGCTACGAATGCTGGTAGTAAAATTTGGGATAATATAAGCAAATTTTTTTGTAGACAAGACAAGGGCAAGTACATAAAAAAGTACTTAATTAAATTATATCTTAAGTTCTTTCCAAATCTTAAACGACATGAGTAACAAAATTTCACATTAATTTTACAAATTAAATTATGATGAAACGAAATGTAATGACGTGCAAAGTGCTGGTAGAGTGCCAACAACACAACACATCGCAGCTCGCATCATATTACCAGCGATTTAATGCAATGTGATGAGACTCATTAACTTAATGAGTTGTCATTTTCATTAAGTAAATACCAAAAAAATTAAAAAAATACAGCGAAATTAAGCAACGAACTCACTGACTCACTCATGCATTCATTATTTGCCAGCCTCCGTTCAGCCTGGCAATCAGCACGACATCCTTTGCATCTGCGTCCATGTTTAATTAGAAAACAAAGCAAGTAGGTGAAGCTAATTAAGAGACGAAATTCCATAACAAACAAAATAATAAATGTTTTAAGGGCCTAATTTGTACAAAGAGCTTAAATTATTTTTATATTTAAAATTTACTCTGCCATCAAAATCGCCTCAAGCCTTTAGTCACTCATTCATTGTTCATTTGTCTGTTTACAACATCATTCAATTCATTTACATATTTATTAACTCGACTTTAACTAAATGCTCTCAGTTTGTTTGCATTTAATTTATTATTTGTTTTTTTTTTTGCAGAGGCCAATTACTAAATTGGCCCCAAGGCAAGGTAAGGGAAAAAGTCTTATTATTAAAGCTTACAAGTATTTAGTATATGAAATACTTACCAAAACTACAATGGAGTTGTAACATCTTTATTGGTTTTTTTGCTCTTATAACCACATTTACTTAATTATTTGTTTCTGTGTTTTAAAAGCTTTTGAAATTTTATTCTGCTTTTAAATTGACTTTAATTATGGATTATTATTTTAGGAAGATAACATTTGTTTTTAGTTTGCACAAGCACGACATAATTTCTTTTGGACAAATTTTTCTATTCATTTAATTTAATTTAGTTATATGTTTTTTATTATTTGGCTTAAATTGATATTAAAAAAGAAAATTGTATTCAGATGTTGATAATTTGTAACATTATTTAATGTAACACTATTTAATTTTTATACATATTAAACCTAAAAGGAATCATATGATAATAGAATGATTAAGATTAGAGGGTTTCAAACGGTAGTCGTAAGTGCTATAGTTAGTATAGTATAGTATAGGTTTTAACATTTTTGTTTTTCAAAAAAAAAACAAAAGCAAAAACCATTATATGAAAACAATTTAACACATTATGACACTTAAGACTACCGTTTGAATCCCCCAAATATGTATGCACTTTTTTAAATAATTATACACAGTCATAGACGCAGTCAGTTATGGTTTTACCTTAACTTCTAAGTTTTAAAAAGTTATTATTATTATTTTGGTATTGAAAAGTATGAATATTTTATAGAAAACTTATTAAGCAGCGCAAACTTACGACCGGTTTGTTAAAAGTTATAATTTCTTTCTAAGAATAATTTTATGTTCATCAGTGGGTTAAGTGTTAAGGTTCGTACAAACAAAAAATTATTTGATTAAAAAATCATCCTGGTGAATTTAAGATATATGAAATAACTTTCTGCTCCAAAGCGCGAGTATTGTTTTTAAACGCTTAACAAACTTATTGTAACAGTTGACTTTGGAAATATTAAAGTACACCATAAATAAGTAAAACCGACATAAGCTAGTCAGTAGCAAATATTTCACACCTCAAAGCCGCCACTAAAATATTTAGGTGATCAACTTTTTAAATTTAGGTAAATCAATACAACTGCAAATTTTTTTTATAAGTTTTAACTGTTTTAATTTTTTAATTTATATACATACATTAGGCCGGCTCAAGTTTTTTTTTGCAAAAATCGTATAACAAAAACGTATTCTACATGAAATTCTCAGAAAATTTGCCGAAAAACTCAAACCCTATACCGCGCCTCTCGACATAGTAATGTATTTCCTCTGCCTTAGAAAAATAATAAGGGTTTTCATGAGACTATTCAAAAGTCTCGCAAACTGTGCAATTGTGCATTTTTACACTCTCGTAAATATGTCAAATGTCAAAAATTGTATAGAATTTTATTTACACAAACCTGTTAAGTTTGCCCAATAATTTTGCCTCGTAAACTTAAGCTGTGCAATTGTGCATTTTCTAAACATCAACTTCTTACTTTTTTTGGACTTCTTTAAGCACTTTTAGACACACATACACACTTTTTTATTTTTATGAATATGTTTTTTAATTGAAAATTGCTTTAAATCTTATTATTTTATTTTTATTTAATTAATTTTTTGACGTTTGTTTCAAATTTACATTAGTTGTTTGCACAAAAGGTTAAAAGGGGCTTCATGAAACAAGTCTCGCAAGTTTGCCCAATTGCACAAATGGCAATTTTAAGAGTTCTCATGAAAACCCTTAATATTCTTTTAAATTACAATTTTTTCAAATAAAAAAATGTGTGTATTTAAATAAATGCTACTAAATTCGAATCATTATTCTCCCTCCCACGTATGGGCTCCCTGATTTTAATTTTTTCATTAACTACCTTAAATTTAACCATAATATTTCGTTCCCCATTTTCATCTTTAAAGTCAATGTCTTTAAATAAGGCAGGCAGTACCCAAACAAGAATCACCTCGGGAAGAGGATTTCGTTTGTACTATACGATTTCTTAATTTTTGTTCTTCCATACAAATTGACCCGTCCTAATATAAAAAAGCTTAATATAAAAAAGGCTTATCTCAATTTTTTTTAAATCGCATTTTAACGTTTTCTGGGAGACAACGTATAATTGCATCCTTCTTGAAGATTTTAGTAAGTTACAGTTCAAAGTCGAAGACTTATATCGACTAAAAAAATTATTTCTGCATGTAAATACTGTACTTTTTCTTCAGTTTTTTACTTCTCCTATAAAATATCGAAAATTCGATAACCGCCTATCTTATATTAAGCCATGGGTATACATAGTTTTATTGTCTGGCGGCGCTACCGCCTTCAAACTTTGCTAGCGCGGGAGTTTAATTGTTTTGATGTTATGGTAGGTACACACTTTGCAACATGTTAACTCAACATTTTTATCATTCGTGTTGCATATTTTAATACATACACTTCAAACTACAATTAACCCATAAACGCAATATCAGTTCTGCCTTTTACTTGTTTCTTCAGCTTATTAAATTTTGTTTTTATTTAAAACTTGATTGTGTTCAATGAACTAAAATAGTAAAATTGATAGCCAAACCTTGTTAAAAATTTTTTATACAAGTTACGCCATTTTGAAAATACAAACCAAACTGGTTGTAAAATAATTTACTAAGAAATTATTTGTAATCAAAATAGAACTCTTAAGACACCCGATTAGAGCTATGCTGCTTAGCTTTATTAAACCAAATTCATGATTGAGATAGCAATGCAATAAAATTATATTGTATGATGATGTCAAATTTGCCGCAAACATTTCAGCCGGCTTACAATCAATCGGCTTCATTCTCTGGTTTGTGGTCATATACCAAGACAATACAAAAATAAATTGAGCCCTCGTTATCATTATATTTTGTTTTGATTTTGTTTCACTCAAAAACAAACATCAAACATTTTGTTGCGTTTATTTTCGTATTTTGGTTTTAAGCACAAAGAAATCAAAACAAAACTTAATTTATAACTGTAATAGTGTCCATTATTTATTTTACGAAAATCACGTCCTAACTCCCTTGTCGCGACATAAAGAGCATAGCTCCAATAATTTCAAACAGTCCTTTTAGTCTGCCGAGAAAGGCAGACTAATGTAATGATTTCGACTGAAATTAAGTTAAAATATTTCCGAAATAAGGTCTGTTATGTTATTTCGATGAAGTTGTAGTGGAAAACACTGTTACTGCATCAGAAACTCCCCTCTCTCAACTATGGAAATATTTCCAACCATGAGATGCAATTAAAAAATTTAAAGCATCCATTTTGTTATAAAGAAAACTTTTTAAAATCTATAAAAGATAAAAAAGATGAGTAAAACACATTTGGGGTATTCAAACGGTAGTCATGAAGATCATATTAATATAATTGTTTTTTGTGAAAGACTTTATTCGAGTAATACAGAAAGTACTCCAGTTTATACCAACACAAATCAGATATTTGAAAAATTAACTCAAATGTAAGTTTGAAGGCTTATGGACAGCGTAATACGACTTGGTATACTTGATACTCGTGTATTTTTAATTTTGTTGTTTCTTATCGAAAGTCAAAAAGTACTAGAAGATGTATGTTATATTAACTTTATATATCCACGAATAAACCTATTATTCTCAATCATTTCTAACAAATCTCCAATTTTTTAAGATTAATGAACTTTAATTATTTGATTCCCATAAACCGTTGATCCCTACTTCAGAAAATTTAATGAATGCAATCATCACTTATGCACTGAACTAAGAGTCTGCAATTGTCTTTTGAACCTAATTCGCAACTCCTTTAAAATTTCAAAGTGTGAGAATACCACTCACCTTTCAGTGTTCATAATAACTATTATTATAAAAAAGAAAGAATTTTTGAAGATTAAGTTTTTCTTTTTAAAATTTTTTTTTTATTCAAATTCTATAGTTTCTTTTTGACGAGCGATTACAGTTGGGTTCTTCTTAGTTTTGGATAACATTTCCGAGTGATTGGGTTCTTCTTAGTTTTGGTTAACATAAAATATCTTTCGAAACATATATTTGCTTGTCCGATGAAATTGTAGAGTTTAAAACAGATCTAAATAACATGTACGCACTGACTTTTTGTCATGCTGCAGATGTCCATCGAGATGAACTAAAATCTTCATGGACAAGGGCTAAGGCATGCTATGAAAACTGTTTCTTTGAGGTAAAGAAACAAACTAGATAATAATATAGAAACTTTAATTAATTTATTGTTCAAAATATGATTTCCTTTTTTCGTACAATTATGAGTTTGTTCTTAAAGTTTCTGGGAACGCTTTGAAATGAATACCTCTGATTTCGTTCATTATTTTTGCTTGATTGTTCGACATTCATAAATAACTTTTAATTCCCATTTGCCATTGGACGTGACTGCACACACAAACATTTAATTTATACATGTAGCCAACATGGTCAATATCATGACATTTCTATAAAAAAAAACTAATGTGAAGAGTTTGCTTTGTGAAAATGTTGTAGTAGAGTTCGGTTATAACGAACAACTTTCATTTAACAAACAACTTCCTTTATTTTTAATTATTTTTCCTTTCTGATTGTTTTTAATATAATTTTTTTTTGTGAAGTCACATTTTTTTATAATTTTATAATGGTTAAATACATTTATCGATATCCATCTTTTGGTTAGTTAGGACCTTTTTTATTACATTAAACGATATATACAATTGATATATTTCTATAAAAAATATCGTAAGCTAGATGAATAGTATGAAATATTGACAATTATTGAGATTAATAAGAACGAAGATATATCTACTCAAAATCGTCGATTCTTGAATATTTCTGGATCCCTGCATAAATATTCTTTTTCCGAAATAAATCGCCGTTACATTTGTTTATCAGTAATAAAAATAATAAATAAGTTGATGAAGGTATGTGAAGTTTTATATAACATAATAGAAAAGATATTAAATATTAATATAAAAATTAATTTAAACATAATAATATTTATGATTTATAAAAGGTTTATAAAAAAGATTTCTGTACAATTTTTTTTTCAAAGGATTTATAAAATAAAATTATTGATGTGTAAACATCTATACGCTAGGGGGTAAAAATCTTTTTCACAATACAATCACAAATTTTGAGTAAGATCGCAAAGCGTTATCAAATCGGTGCGAGCTGTGTATGAGTGTATTAGTGTAATCATACGAGCAAGAAGTACAGAGAAACTTAACAGCTGCATAGAAATATACTCAACCGAATTTTAAAGCATAACTTAAGGAGTAGTGTTAATTTTAATAGAAATTGCTTGTGAAGTGTAATAGTGTTGCCAGTGGAGATAATTTTGTTAAAAATTTGAAAAATATAAAATAAATGTAAGCTTGTAAATAAAAGAGCGTTTTAAATGTCAAATATTTTTTTAAAAGATATGTAGCAGTCTTTATAAAGAGTTTATAATATTATTTAAGAAATTTATTATTCGACTTATTGTCATAATTATGTTTTAATTTGTAATTTATTTGCTTGTGGTTCAGCTTGGCCTATAAATGTGTGGTTGAAGTCTACTGATGATTTGTTACAGCAACAATGAAATGCATATAGGCCAAGCTGAACCACCAGCAAATAAATTTCAAATTAATTTATAATATTATATTATAAGATATCTTCATTACACTTAAGCTAGTGCACGACAATTGGATAACAATCTCATCTCATGCCAATTATTACGGGTGAAGATTTTAATACAAATTTTGCAAACCCACAGTCGTAAGCTTTATCAAAATTTTTATTTGACGTAGCATATGAGCAACTCTCCACAAATCCCCACAACTAATAAATCCACTACTATAGATGCAGTTTCTCATAGATTTTTTAATACAGTAGAGTCGAAAATTTATATTTCTTATTTTAGTTAACATAAGCCAATGTTAAAAAAATATCATTACTAGATGTTTAAAAAATATCCCCTGTGATCGGACTCACATTGTTTTTTTTATGAATAAGACAGTTAGCACATAAATTAAAGAAAAATGGCAAATCTCTCTCGTGAAGGAAATATTAGTCAGAATAATTATTACCTTTTGAAAATACTAAGACCACAAACAAAACTGTAAAACTTTAATATAACTTCATTAGTTGTTGGCCTTCAAAACAGCTATAAGTTTTGTTTTTTTATTTTCCCTATTTCCTAAGATCAATGCTGGACTTATCACCCTAAGAGCTTTAGACTAATTATTCCCCAAGCTAGTTTTCTATAAATAATGCAGCAAAGTATGTATCATTTTACCTGTTGAGTTTAAATCAAAGCATTGAAATTTGTAAACAACAAACATAAGCCTAAATATTACTACAGGTATTCAATTATAAAACAATTATTAATTAAACATTAATAATAAATATTTCACCAATACTCAATAATTTTGCTGCAAGCTTACTAAATAGTTTTCTTAAGTGTCTTTAAATTAATTATGGATAATTTCCCTTAGAAGGGAATTTGTTACTAATGTATTTACCGGCCCTGCTTCAGTAGCAACAATGTTTGTGATGTAATATTGCATACTTTAAGGGATTAGATTTTTTTAACATAAACATTATTCATCATAACTGTAAAACGTTTGTCCCATAAAAATTTAATTATTTCTTTATTCTATTTTAACTCATTTATAAATAAAGACATTAATATTTTTCATAATTTATAGCAAAATAAGCAGTCTTTTGAAATATTTCTTGTTATACACGCACATATAGACACAATCATAGAAGCACGTTCACATATTTTTTAGTAAATAATTGTATTATTTTTTTTTGTTATTGTAATTTCTTGAAACATAAACATTGGCAATTTATAACAATGCTCTGGTATCCTGTTGAAATAGTAACTTTACAAATTGTACATGCCTATCGATATCGTTATAAACTCGTGCTCCACAACCCGTATCCCTGCATGTAAAGAAATTTATGTTGGGACATTACGTGATTTCATTTTATTTAGTTTGAATCTTATGTGGTTTATTTTTGTGTGTGTGAGTTCTTCTTTTAACATTGTTTGTTATTGTTACTGTTGTGGTACTAGAGAAGGAAGTATACAATATGTTTTTCTTAGTGTTTTTTTATTTTGTTTTATATGTTTTCCGGCGGAGCTTTTTCAACGTATCCAACTTAACCGTTCTGTGTTTGAAATGAAACTAAACTCAAAAGAAATCGTCTGATACCGACTCAACTCGTTTCTGCCTCATCACAACAATAACATGTTGTGCGCTCACAAACAAGCGTACTCGTACAATAAAAACTATGTGGAAGAATAAGCAGCAGTATGCATGTATGAATGTATGTACATAAGTATGTATGTTTTATGTAAAAATGAAACAATGGGAACAACAGGCAACATCATTTAGTAATATGGGCCAAATTCAAGGAAAGTGTTTTTTTTCATTCTTTTCATTTTGAATGCAATTTTAGCATTGATGCTAATGATAACACAAAACAGTAGCCAAGGAAAAAAGAACTTCATATAATAATTACAGCAATCTAATCCAATAACTTTTAGGAAAATATGATAATTGCATACATTCACATCATTTATGGCATAATGGTTTTATTTGAAATGAAAATTATGTTTAATAATTCAAAATGCATCCAAAATAAGTTCTTTAATAATCTTAGTAAATTGTAGAGTCCTGCGTCTTGAACTCTTCCTCTCTCTCTCTCTCTCTCTCTCTCTGTCTCTATCTCGCTCTATAACTCAACTCGATTTTATTCTCTATTACTTTCAAATACTGGGAAATATTTGTTTTGTGCTTTTAATGTGTCACTACTTTCAACTGATTTGCCTTGAATCAGCTGTTAGCAGGCTGCTTTATGAATACACAGGCAAACGTGTGCGTGTGTGTATGTGTACATGTGCATTTAAGTGTCTGCCTTAACAAAAATTGTGTTAAATTTTTCTTTTAAGGTCTTTAATCAGGATTGACAGTTGAACTTTAGACACACACAAACACACGCATGTACTGGAACATGATTGTAGCACACAACCTCTACTGACCAACATTTGAAATGTAAAAAATTATTTTTGCTGTTACTTACATATGTATATTTGTTTTGTACTCGTACTTATTCCTGAGGAACCAGAATTAGGAAAACTGAATGGGATTGATTTGTCATTTTGTTGTAGAAAATGTTTTTTTTCATAAAATGCTTACATATATATTGCACTTACATACATAAAGGACAACGAGTATTACTTTGTAGAGCTGTTCTTATGTAGCTTTCCCTGATTAATATATAAAATATAATAAATAAACTGCATTCTGCAAAGAGTTTCTAATTAATTTCTCTATGAGATATTGAGATATTGTGCTCTGCCCGGATCATTGCACAGTAGGATGGTCTCAGACATTTTTTAGCAAAAACCATAAGGAGTGGTGTGAATTTGTTAATATTTGGCACCGAGCATTATATTAACCACATTAAGATAAAGTTTATTTTTTTTTACTTGCTCGATAATTCTTAATATATGTGGTATTAAGATTATTTTAAATAATAAAATAGATTTTCTTATTTATAGAATAAGGGACCCCTATTGAATAATAAGGATGTTAAAAGAAATACAAAGTATGTATGTATGTGAAAAAACACTTTTAAAATGGATTCTTTAATGAAAAGTTAAGTACTTGTTAGGACTACGTTACCAAACAAATAAATTCAAAGAAATAATTGCTTAGAATTTACATATTACAACAGACAAAGTTGCACCAACTGTAAAAGTTGCATTTAACGTAAAACATATTAACTGTTGCATTAATATTGGCATTGCAAACTCGTGTATTTTCAGTATATCATTAATATGTAATTACATACATTCATACATATGTATGTATTACATATTATCTATGTACATAAATGCATATGTATGTATGGTGGGTATATTGTACATATAACTAAATTTTTGAGTTATGTACTACATATAAATATGTATGTATGTATAAATGAATATTTTTCAATACAATATGATTTCTAATTTTTATCATATGCTTAAGTGTATACATATGTGTGTATGCATGTACATACATATATGTATAAGTATATAAGTATATGCTCCGACCACATAAAATCCTCCAACCAATTAATTTAATTAACAAAATCTGGCAATGACAATGAAGTTAATACTTTCCTGCTTGTACTTCCGTTAAACAAACTCAGCACAAAATTTCCTTTACTTAATAGTTTGGGTTTTAGTAGGTGCTAATTTTGCGTGCGATGGTAATGCCTTTGATTACAGCAGCTTTTGCTTTTTAACATTAGAAATACTAATAATTCAAGCTTTTAAAAAGTGTACTAAAATTTAAACATTTGAAGAACTTGAACTTACATCTCTGTTCCATATTAAAAAGTTTACAGAAAGCTTTAATAGTACTCTTATTTTCAAATTATGCCACTTAAATAAGTCAAAGCTTTCAACAATGCTGCCACCACTTATTTTTTTTAAGGAACAGAGTACAACGATGAACATGACGTTTTTCACGAAATGCATACATACCAGAGAATGACAGAAGTACATGTAGTTTTAAGTACTTTTTTTTGAGTGTTTGCCGTAAAAACAATTACGAATGCGTGCGTCTCACTCAAAATACAAACAAACGCATTAATTTTAAACTGAATACGTATAACTATAAACATCCAACAACTATGATTATAAACATTTTTTAAATTACACAGCACAAACGCCAACAACTAAAAAGTGTAGACTGTGCTACACATTTTCCATTCAATTTAATGATGAATAAATATTCCGAGTGTGACCGTATTTTTATTTTTTTTAATGAATAAATATTAATATTCTGTGTGTAAAAATACTCAGACTGAAAGTATGAGAGAGTGTTAATTAATTTTATATGCATGTGTTTTTCTATTTGTAGTTGTAGCATAGTTTAGTTTTTTGCATACACAAAGTAGAGATGCTCTTGTATATTGATATCGGCTTAAAGGCTCAGTTAGCCGACTGTTATGTAATGTAACTGAAACGTAGGAAACAGCTTATCGATATTTTTATATGAAAAGTATATTACGTTACATTACACCTCTAAGATCATTTTCTTAAGTGGGGTACACATTATCGAACATGAGTTACAGTCAAAAATGTATCAGTTTTGAATGATAGTGTTGGCTGTTCAGACTATCGATCATGTTCGACACTAAAACCTTCATTCAAGAAAAAAAATTGGACACACAAACACAAAAAAAAAATACAAATTAGATGCGCATTATTGCTAACAAAATTTTTTTATTATAAATTATTTTAATATTTTATTATCTCTAAGAGCTCCTTGTACGATTTTGTGTCAACATTTTATCTTTAACAGTACACACAACCTTGGATTTCATAAAAATATGTAAATTTTTTAAAAAAGTAATTTTCCGTGTCCATATTGTGTTTTTTATGCTACAAAAATATCTCATGACTGACGCTTTTTGGTACACACTATCCCTCAAAAGCAAACATGGCCGCTGACTGTCACTCAACCACAAAAAATTATGTGGCTGACTGTTTACTGGCGAAATTCGGTTCACACTATCGATCAATGTAAAATTTGAGCAAAACTGTCACTCATGTTCGATAGTGTGTACCCCACTTTACTATTCACATAACAATATCGATCAGCTGTTTCCTACTGTTGCAGTTACATTCCATCAAGGCTCAGTTAGACAACTGTAGAGTAAAGTGTGTTTAACTATTCTTGCTTATATTTTGCGATCATCGTATACTTACGTGGAGTGATATAACTACGTGCTAATACATATAGAAAATTAAAATAAGGGAAAAACAAAAAATGAATAGTGTATTTCCCAAAGGTAAATCAATAATTGTATACACAACAATCATTTCTCATATTCCGTTTCATTAAAAATTTACGTTAAATAGCTGATGTTAATAACAATATATCGTCGGCTTAGAGTGCAAACCTGCTAACTCACTTCCAGCAAATTGTACAAAAGAGACAAAATACTGTTAACGGTTTCTATACAAAGCTTAGCTTAATACATTAAATTTGTTCTATATATATAGATTCAAATTAAAATAAATATTTAAGCAAATGTATGAGGTGTCTTTTTCTCCTTCGAACGGCATTAAAATGTCATTTGTATAGCAAAAAAAAAAAAGTGGATTTTTCATTTTTACACTCTAAGCCGACGATATACCCAAGTATATAAACTAGGGTGCATGGCTGCACAGAAAAATATCGGTATTTCCCCCCAGGCTAATAAAGTTTAGTTTAATTTTTCTTCTCTTCTTAAGAAACTCACATTTATTAATAAAAATAGTTTATTCAATAAGAATTGAAATTACTGAACTTAAGCCCGATTAAGAAATTATTCCTGACTAAAACTAAATATTTATAACTTTTAATATATAATTCGATGCAATAATTCAGTTCGATAGCAAAAATTCACGTGAAAAGTATTATTAATGATAAGGGGAATAAAAACAAAGGACAAAATTTCAAAGCAAAAATTATTCACTATTGCAATTTTGTAAAAAGTAGAAATATTTCTAGGGAACAAATTTTGAATATGTTTTATTAATTTTTATGTAATATGTGGCACATATTGAAAACCATCGAGATTTAAGAAAGAGTTCATTTCTTCGAGCTTCTGTATTCTAGCCAACGTTTTTATATGGTATTTAAATTTGCATATCGTGATGCACTATAACATTTTTAAATGAATTTCGTAGCTAAAAAAATATGGACTAGGTTTCCAAATTTAGTACATGATAAAGAAGAAGACGTTGTATACCAATAGCACATACTTATGTATTTTTTAATCTTTTATCTATTCATTCATGTGTTTGGATAACGAATGTAACAAAATTAAACTTTTTTAATACAAAGATCTTACTTCTTTTGTTATTGTTTGTTATTTGATATTATTTTTATTTATTTATTTAATCGTAAGCGACATAAATTAGAGTTTTTAGGAGAAGGTTTTTTATAATATTCACATTTTTTTTACATACGTAAATTGTCGCTTATGATAAAATTTTACGGTTACCAAATTACAAATTTTAAAAGTTACCATAATTTTGGCATTTTGATAATTGTAAGCCATGGGTAGGCCAATAAAATTTTAATTCTAATAAAAAAAGTATATTTTCGATTGCATGTCGCTTACGGTAAAATCGAAAATAAGGCTCAATACAATTAGGAAACGGATTTTTAAATCTAAATGTAATAATTCAATTTATATTATATGATTTTATACTGATTATATCTGTGGTAATATGAATAATTGCTTGAGCATGCTTAGGCAAATTAAGATTTATTACATTATCTTACGCACCAGTTGAAAGTTGTATTGGTTATAATGCCTACATGTACAAAGAACTTATCACACGTTGGAGCCTTTTAATCCCTTAGCATGAAAACTTGTGAAAAACAATTGTTTGATTAAGAAGACTTAAGCGATTATTCCATACTGTCACAGATATATTTCTCAACAGAAGTACAAATAAGTCAGTATATTATATTCATAAAAATTTTCACATTTTGGTTTTTGGTTATAAAAATATTTTGATTGTGGCAACGCTGATTCTAGCATGTGTCTGTGACCAACTCTGTTTTACTTGTTTTGACATTCACTCGTTGTTTTTGTCCAAGCAACAGTGTTGCCAAAACGGCGGTTTTCCCGCTATATATGACTGTATTTTGTTGTCATTAGCGGCAAGTCTATTAAAACACCAGCGGGAATTTTAGCGGAAGAATTTCTTAGTTGACGGATTTTCAGCGTTTTTCTGAAATTTATAAAGAAAGGTATTGAATCAAAATAAAGTATTTTTAACGCAGCTCTGCAACATGTACCATGGTATTTATGAAGAGTTTTTTTCGATATAAGCACGCACAGAGAAAAGAAACTAACGTCACTTTTTTGCAAATAAAAATTTGACATATTGTGGTCGTGTAGTATCATGTGAAACGTTAAGAGGTTAAAAATAAAATCATGTATATACATACGAGTATAAAAGTGAACAAATCTCATTTTTAGTGAATAAAATTTAATTAGAGATTAAAAATATATTACATACCAATTTAATCATTCTTTTCATATTAAAAATAATAGTAAACAAATCTTTAAACAAACGGAAAACAAACCGAAAACTGGGTGATTGGACCAGTGAGTATGAGGAAAATATAATATCAACCAAAATGTCTCAAACATAAATTTTTCTGAATAATTTGTTTTTGATTAGACTTTTTTAATTAAATTTTCCTTCGAAATTAAACTTCAAGCCAATTTGAATTGAGCCACAGAGTTTATTTTATAGCACTATTTTTTAATTTCAGATAGTCAGAAAGTCAGGAAATTTTAACAATACTTTACAAATACTTCAAGCAAAACGGCAAGATATTATACTACACGTGTAGAATAATTGGGGTCTATCGCAGAAAATATTGAAAAGATACATATTCAGCTTAAACATTAATATTATAAGATGGAAAAGTTCCTTGGATTCTACTTTTTCCTGGTTCGATGTTCGTGTATGGAAACTCTGCAGGAAATAAAATACCTACTTAAGGAGTAGGCTGAGTTTTGCTTGCAAATATTGGGGAAATATGAGATTCCAACATACATACATATGTATGTACATATATCTATGAATATGTATACATATTTTATAAAATTTATATTATTCTCTTCTTTTATCAATCCATAAAAAAGACATATGTTGGTTATAAAAAATTCAGCGGTTATATTATCGTTTATTTTTATTCAGCTAGCGGGTTTTCAGGGCTATATGGTGGGAAATGCATATAACATTTTGGCAACACTGCCAAGCAACGACCTTCAAACAACCTTTTGACGTTTTCTTATCAATTGTTTTTTTAACTCGCTCACATTTTATTTGGAAATAAGTCGTATTTTGTTCGCCCTCCAGAAGAGAAGCACCAGCACCAGGAAAACTCCGGGAAACCAAGGAAAATATAATTGTGAAAATAGAACATTTTTGTATATTGAAGGTGAGTTTTATAATTTTTCCGAAACAGGATGTGATAAGGTGGGTGGAACTTGATTTGGATAGCTTAAAAAGTGCATTCACCATAAACGTGATGTGTAAAAAGTATTTCGTAACCACTTTCAGCTGAAAGTGTAGATGTGTATGAGTATGCGAATAAATAACTTGCAAAAATAAGAATATTTTAATATGTTAGAAAATATTACTTTAAACTTGAAAAATATGTATGGAAAATCAACTTTTTGAATACATTTTTTTTCTTTTAATTGAAGTTAAAAAAGATTCCACAATTAATCTTTGTCGTCCAGTGCTTCTCAAACTTTTTTTAATATACATTGGTGATTTTTAGAATTTTTGCCAAAATTTTTATTGCACATTACGGTCGCTTTTGGATGTCGTTAAAGTTTCGGCTAGTTCTCTTTCAAATTAAAATCATTTCTCTTATATTTGTTTTATTGTTTAATTTATTACATTGCATTTATGTTACGATTCAATCATGCCAAACAAAAGTGAAAGCATTAATGAAACTGAAATAGAATTTATTTATTTATCTGTTGTGAAAACATGACCACAAAATGTGATCTCAAAAATTCATTGATTTCGTAAAAATAGCGATCGATGGTTATTAGAATTATAACATAATATATCGTCATATAAACTTAAAAAGGACGTAACTTACAAAAACTTCTAAATCGTGTTTTTTGATTGATTATGATTTAATTAAAGAAAGTCCATCTGCCCTCAAGATTTTTATCCGAGTTTGCTCAAAAGTTTCGAATTTATTAACGAAATTCCAAATACTACTGAGATTTGCGGGTTTATTATAAAAATTTTTAAGGCTTTATAAAGTGTTTTTAAAAATGTTTTCCATACAAAATTTTTTTATTAAGGCTTATACAAGCCTCAAAAATTTTTATAAATAAGGCTGTAGATATTTTCTCCTGCAAAGTATCTTCCATGTAACTTACGCCCTTTTATAATTTATGTGACGATATGTGATAGATATGCAGTTTAATGTTTTAAAGTTTAATTCATTTATGAAAGGGCATTGAACAATTCCGCAGACGTACTGTATACCAACTATTCCCCAATTTAAAATTTTACACATGCATTCTTACATATTATTTACAAATTTTGAAATTTGATAATCGGCTGTTATCTGCACTGCTCATTATATAATTATAATAATTTTTTTTAAACCCTGTACTACTCGTATCAAAAAGCAAATAAGACTTGTTGACGAACTAAATATTAAACGTATGCATATACTACATATGTAAGTATGGACTTTGAATTTATGAATGAAATGCTTCCGTCATATATTAAAACTACATGGTATATGCAAGATTACATATTACACTTACATATTCACATAGAACTGTCTTATAGTTTTTATGTACTATTGTCAACATTTAAATTTGTTTACAAACTAATTTACTTTATACGAGAATTTACAAGAGACTGTTCACGTGAAATTCAACGCCAGATTCAACAAAAATGTATTATACAATAATATTTAAAGCCCTAGGTGGTCCTAAACTTTATTTTATCCTTTTTTTTTAATTGTTGGCTTAAGTCTGGCTAAAATTGAAGTTGATTCATATGAACGATTTGTATATCAAACGCAGGACTAAACAGAACATTAGGAATTTTAACGTACAGCTGTCAGCTCTTAATAAGCAAATGTGTTTATAGTTTCTTATTCCAAGTCTACGAGAAATAAATGATTGCTTTCGTGCCGGCTTTGAGTTAAAAACTTGAAAAACCCGAATTTATAAATTTCATTATGTACATATGTACATACATATGTATGTATGTATACCTACTTGAATTAGAAACTTGGTTTAACAAAAGAACACGCCTTTTTCTTATTAAAGTTGTATGTATTCACAAGCATCTTTTATATGGTTTTAATGAATACGCATGTATGTATGTATGTAAAAATGTATGCCGTTGTGGGGGCTCGTTTCAACACATAATTTTACCAGACACAAGCAGAGTTTTTAAATAGCAGATAAACGAGTACGTGGAATTCAGCAAATACATATTTTTTATTTTATATAAATTATTATGTGTATATGCATATACATAAGTACATATGTACATATGTATATACATAAGCACATACATACTTATATTAAATAAGTTGTTTGTGGTGTGTTATTTTTATCAACTCTTTGGTAATTTTTGTGTTTTATTTTTTCAAAATTTCTTCCTTTGTTATTGCCATTTTTTAATATCAGCATACTTATATACTTCTTTCTAGTGATAGTAGCTGTCTGTTTGTGTTTTATTATTATCTATTTATTTTATTTTATTTTTTGATTCACTAAAATGTATATAATAAAAAATTTGCTATGAAAAAGTATAGACGTATTTTGTTTTAAAACAGTTTTACTTGGGCCGTTCAACAAGCAAGGTGTGTGCAAATAATTTAAATAATAATTTAATTTAAAATAATACAGTTTTTTCAATAATTAAAGTATGTAGTATGTGTGTTGGCAATAGTATAAATATAAAAAGTGCAGCATTATTGTAATATAAATATTATATAAATACAACAACATTAATACTTAGATACACACATCTGTATGTACATACATATCGGTCATTTACTCAAACAACGTCTTAACTAAAAAAAATAGTTTGCCAGAAAAGGAGTTTAAAGACAAATTAATGGAAGAAAAACATTGTATGTATTTCGCTTTCAAGAGTTAATTTAAAAAGATATTTTTTTTTGAAATTTTTACACAATGCGAAGAACAATATTAGGATTAATTCTGCATCATTAAATCGAAAATCCATTTTTTTGAGTTATGACGTTGTTTGAGTAAATGAGCGATATGTATATCTATTATTATTCAGCAACCTCAATAATCACTAAAAAATACTTTTGCATATTTGCATATTGTTAGAATGTGTGTACTCGTATTTGTGTTTTATACTAAATTTCCAAAACCACATATCGTTAGCTGGAAAGAAAAAAACTAAAAATTATTTAAGAGAAGTTTATTTATATTTCATTTTTAATTCGTCTGGTTTGTATAATAAAGTTTAGAAAATTGCTAGACACAATTTGAGCCTTATTTTCGATTTTATCACAAGCGACATGTAATCGAAAATATCTTTTCTTATTGAAATTAAAAATTCAATTGAAATTAAAATTTCATGTGTTTAGAATTATTAAAATGAGAAAATTGTCATAACTATTAAGATGCAGGCTGTATAATTTTATCGTACACGACAATTTACTTAAAAGAAAAGTGACATATTTGAATATTTAAAAAAAAAAAACTTCTTCGCTTACGATAAAATCAAAAATAAGGCTCGATGTGTTTCGATGTAACGTACAATAATTAATTAAAATTCGTTTTGAATTGATTGTGAGTTACGTGGTTTTGAATTTCAGCTGACGATATGCATATATACATTCTATCTATTAGTACAATGTGCTGTTGAATATTTATGATATATGAATTATTCCCACTTATCGTGTTGGCGTTTCTCGACTTAAAATTCGACTATTTGTAGTTGATTAAAGAAATTAAGCTCCCTTTTTCTTTAATCTATTACAATACACCTGACTTTCCCCGCAAAATCGCCAATCACAATAAGGGGGATTATTTAAGTTATTTCTTTGTTAGTTCGTTTCAATGTAATTTAAGGAGTTTGGAATAGTTTAATCATTTAGTCATGTTTTAATATTTTCAATATTTACCCAACAACATTGATAACATTTCCAAAATATCGTTCTAAAACATTTAAATGTAGCCTTGTTATTGGTGGGAGAAAGATTTATCTGCAACATTTGTATATAAATTTGACCTTAGTCAATGTCATTTCAAATAAACAATTTAAATTTCTTTTTCATACGTGTGTACAATACTTGTATTCTGGTAAGAGCTTTTGGTTTTCCCTCTCTATTATTGTTTATTTCCACGAATGAAACACTAGTGTAAATGTGAATAACAAGAGTGAATGTACAGCGATAAATGAATTTGCAAAGTGCGCATGTGCTGTTTTTCGTATATTAAAAAAGTATACACAAGTAAAGTGAAAGCAAAAGTTGTTTGATAAGTAACTACTAACTCAAACTTACTGAACAACCACCTACGTACGTTACATTAAGTGAAAATTTTCCAGATATTAACCTGATGCTACACAATATTTAAATTCACTTTATCTTGCAAATTTTTCATTCATCAGTCTAAAAAGTTACATTAAACCAAAAGGTTCAGTATTAGAGAAAACATCGTGCTTCGAGGTACACAATTGAAAACGAATTTTCATATTGTTTAAATAGAATATTAAAAAAGTCATTTCAACATTTATAAATAAGTCAAAGGTCGGTCATCTTAGAAAATTAGATTAATTTTATTGATATTTATGCTTTTGAATAAAATAAATATATACTTTTTGGATACGGATATAAAAGAATCTGCCTATTTATTATATTAAAAGGCTTTACAATTTTTAAAATTGATAATATAAAGGTATTCATTTTATTTTTTTTTTGTTGGAAAAATTGAAAATGTAATATTTTTTACAACAAACACAGGAAAAAAAATTGAAATAAATTTTTTAATAATTTTTTCTGTTTGTTGTCAAAAAAATTATATTTTTCCATTTTTTCAACGAGAAAAACCTGAAATGAATACCTTTAATAATAACTATATAAAAATAATTTTCGTGGGAAAAAAATTGGTTACTCTGTTAAATTTGTATTTACATACTTGTAAACATACTTTATAAACATTTTGAAGTGCTATCAACAAGGTTGCTAAACATACATGCAGTACGAACTGGAATTTTTCGGCTCTAAATTAATTCAATTTGATTTTTTTTTTACAAATTTCTTAATGGTTTTCTATTGTTTCAGAGCTTAAAATAAATATAGAATGAGTTTAGCAAATGTCATTTGAAAACAACAATGAGAGCATTAAATTTTTTGGAAATATCACAATTTAAATGAAATTTTCAGAAGTTTTGAGATGATTTTTATTTATAAGAAAAACAACGTAAATATTTGACTGAAAGAAATTGGAAATTTTAAATTACATATTTCTAAAATAAAATAATAGGTCTGTCTGCGTACTTTTCCAGTAGCAAATACTCAGTCAACTTTTTTAGGAGAGTAAGACCAATTTTACTCTGTCGACTGAAAATATCTTAAAAAGTACGCAGACAGTATCCAGTGAAATCTTGCAAGAAAACAGCTGATCGGTGTGTAAACAATTAAAATAACAAAGCAAAAGAATTTTAGCCAGAAAAATAACATTATTGGAATCATTGGTTCTGCTTTTACGCCACGGTCGCACTGTATATTTGGACGTTTGTAGCATGAAATAAAGTGTTTTGTTTATTATAATTTATGATAAACGTTAAAAATCAACACAATTGTAACTATTTACCTCTGCCATTGTTAAATTTCAATTTCTATTTTCATTTCATATAAATTATTTCTTTCAAAAAGTAATAAAAACAGCTGTTCAAACTAGTTGCAAAATCTTGCAAGAAGAAATTTCTCCAGCAACATTTTGCAAGTTTTCTAACTTTCAACTGTCAAAAAGTTCTCTTTTTGGCTCTCTCGCTGCAAGAGATTTGGAGTACGCAGACAACATTTTGTAAGATTTTGCAAAATTTTGCACAAAATGATGCAAAATATGTGTACGCAGACAGACCTATTAATATTTTCTATCACAGCTGTACATTCATAAAATTGACACTGATGTTGTATAATAATAAATGGAAAGAAAAATTTTAAAATTTTATAAAATATTTTTATTGGACTCTATTGAATGGATTATTACAACGAGTGCATCACGAGGTGCTATAGTACATTAAAAAAAGATTATAATTGCTTAAAGCGCCAGGCTGAATCTTAGGCGTTAATTTTCGAAGAGAACTAAGCTAAAATCAAGAATTTATTTCTTAAATGATGCCGCTAAATATTTTTTTTAACTTCAAATAAAAAATTTTGTAGTTTTTTTCTAAAATAAAAGGCAATTAAAACATATTGTGCCCTCACCACCAAAGAAAGCTTAAGCGACATTATTTTCGAACTTGAGTTTTTGACCCAAATCGGTTATTTGCGATCGTAAATAATCGATTTCCGTAAAAAAAGAGGTTTGAAAAATGTGTCGCTTTAGCTTTTTTTTTGGCGGTTATGGCTCGATATACTTAATTTCAAATTAAATCTTGTTCTATAGAAAAAATGTTAAAATTTTTAACAATATTTACAATTTTATGTCATTACTAATTACTCTCTCTATTCTTTCTTACCTTTTCAGTTAAGCTAATCTAGTTCAAAATGACTACCTACTTCAGCTACCCCTCCGCAGAATTGCAAAAAGAACTTACCCGCATTGCACAGGCCATCGTTGCTCCCGGCAAGGGTATTCTCGCTGCTGATGAGTCCGTTTCCACCATGGGCAAGCGTTTGAAGGATATTGGTGTTGAAAACACTGAAGACAACCGTCGCGCTTATCGTCAACTCTTGTTCACCGCTGACCCTAAAATAGGCGAAAATATTTCTGGTGTTATCTTGTTCCACGAAACATTGTACCAAAAGGCTGATGATGGCACCCCCTTCGTTGAATTGTTGAAAAAGCGCGGCATCATTCCCGGCATTAAGGTCGACAAAGGTGTTGTCCCATTGATGGGATCTGAAGACGAATGCACCACCCAAGGTTTGGATGATTTGGCTGCTCGTTGTGCACAGTATAAGAAGGACGGCTGCGACTTCGCCAAGTGGCGCTGTGTCTTGAAGATTGCCAAGAACACCCCTTCTTACCAATCCATCTTGGAGAATGCTAATGTTTTGGCTCGTTATGCTTCCATTTGCCAATCTCAAGGTATTGTCCCCATTGTTGAACCCGAAGTTCTACCTGATGGCGACCACGACTTAGACCGTGCCCAAAAGGTTACCGAAACTGTTTTGGCCGCCGTATACAAGGCTTTGAATGATCACCACGTTTTCTTGGAAGGTACTTTGTTGAAACCCAACATGGTTACCGCTGGTCAATCCTGCCCCAAGAAAAACACACCTCAAGAAGTTGCTTTGGCCACAGTTGTTGCTTTACGCAGAACTGTACCAGCTGCTGTTCCCGGTAAGTCAATAGTCAAATTAATTTCAATCAAGCAAGCAATTTCTCTTACTCACAATTTGTTGCACTTTAGGCATCACTTTCTTATCGGGTGGTCAGTCTGAAGAAGAAGCCTCCGTTCACTTGAACGCTATCAACCAAGTTCCTTTGTTGAAGCCATGGGCTTTGACCTTCTCATATGGTCGTGCGTTGCAAGCTTCCGTACTCCGTGCCTGGGGTGGCAAGAAGGAAAATATTGCTGCTGGTCAAAATGAATTGCTCAAGCGTGCTAAGGTAAGTTGAGCTTTGAAAATTGTGGATTAAAATTATGTAAACGGGTGATTATTTTGTATATATTTAAATCAATTAAGTTATATTCGGGTTAAAACAAAACATTCCACGCAATCAAGTGTCTCAAAAAAAACATTATTAAATACATATTTTACTATATATATGTATTTCTTTCTAATACTTTTTATTTCGATCCTTAATTTCGGTTTAATCGTAAGCGACAAAAATTAGAGCTTTCAGGAGAAGGTTTTTTCTAAGCTATGGGCAGTCCCATATAACTTAAATTTCAATAAAAATGTAAATTTTTCACTACATTGTCGCTTACGAAAATAAGGCTCGTTATTACCAAGATATTTGGTTGGTTTAATGTTTTAGGATAATTGATTATTTTTAATATACTTTTTTCAATTTTTATCGTAAGCGATATATTATTGAAAATACACTTTTTTATTGAACTTAAAATTTTATGGGCTTACCCATAGTTAAAAATTATCAAAATGCCAAAAATGTTGATAACTTTTAAGATACAGGCTGTTCAATTTTATCGTAAGTGACAATTTACGTACAAAAACAAAATTCAATATTATAAAAAAAATCTGAAAAATTTAAGTTTTGCCGTTTACGATAAAATCAAAAATAAGGCTCGATATGTACATACATATTTTATATTAAGTACTAACAATAAATATGTACATTATAAATAAGGTCTTATAAATTTAAGTTAGCTGGCATGCCACAAATTCCGTACTTACTATTATTCCGAAAGAATTTCGGCAAAATTTTCATCCAAAAGAAAATTATGTATTAACAAAAAAAAATTTATTGTCATGAATATGACAATATATGTATGTAACTTGTATTCGATAATATAATTTCGTTCTCTAAGGAATCCAGAGGCCTGCACTGTAATTCAAAACTGAAGAAAATAGTTTCAAAGCATTTTCTTTCGTTTCGAATTACGGAGTAGAGTCCCAGTTATGGACTCAATCAATCAAGTTGTATTAAAATTTGTCAGCTATCGAATGCCGTAGTTTTCAGGATTCTTTTTTTGTACGGAACTTATTTTGTGACATGGCAGCATATTTACTTTATCAATTTATTAAATATTTATGTCAATGCTTTCCAATTGCTTTTTATTCAAAATCGCAGTTCTATCGTTACGCTTTAATTCTATTGAAAAAGAAATCTATTCGATTTTGTATGCTATTTGTTGTGTTAAAGGGAATCTACAATAATGTAATTGAAGCTATCGATACAAAAGTGGAGTAACCACAAAATTTTTTATTATTTAATTTATAATTATTAATTTAATTTTTATTTATTTTCTTTTGAACTTGCTTTTATGTTCACAATCAACAACTCTGTTGAGCAAGTTTAATTTTCTTATGCTTATGAAAGGGGTAATATGCCCCTTTCAGATTAGGCAACTTTACTTGCGCAAGTCTTGTGTTTGTGGGTGTCAGAGGAAAAGGCGGTTTGAAGGGGAAAGAATTGCCGAGATTTGAAACAGAATTGCCAAGTACATACAATCAAGTCTGTACTCATATCTCAGCAATTCTTTCCTCTTCAAACCGACTTCTTCTCTCACACCCACAAACAGAAGACTTCCGCAAGTAAAGTTGCATAATCTGAAAAGGGCCTTACTTCATGGCTCATTTATTGGACGCACTATTAAAATCGTATTCATTTTGACACGTATTATTATTTAACGTATTATTATTAAATATGAAATCACAAAAAGAAGACAATATTAATATAGAAATTAAATTTAACAAATGAATTTTACACTAACAATAATCGAAACTCATGTTAGGCGAATGGTGATTCAACTCGAGGTGAATATACTCCTGGTTCTGTTATGAGTTATTTTGCTCGTGCCAATTTGTTTGTCCAAAATCATATTTATTAAAAAAGTCATTGTAAATATTTTTCAAGAGTTAACAAATTTCATCTAAATGAAAACTAAAATCAAAATCCAATCATTATTTAGCAGTAAGTTAAAAATTACCTTATTTTTTATTTATCTCATGTTTGTTTTTATTTATTTTATTTTATATTCTTGCTACTTTATTTGCAACACTCACTCACTCACTCACTCACTCACTCACTCATGCTTCATACATGTTATTATTATTATTTATTTATTTAATTAAACTAATTTTTGTTTTCGCATAAATTTACATTTACATTAATTGACCCTTAACGGGGGAAAAAAGGCAGACAGTTTTTTACGTAGAATTTTTCTTTTTTCCATACAATGCAGCAACATTTGAGGTGGAGAAAGTGTTTGCCTTTTATTCACAATAAGGGCGGTTATATTTTGCATTAACATTTTTTATTTTAGTCTCCCTTTGCCGTGGTTGGCGTATCTACGACATTTTTGTACACGATTAAAGAACACCGCAACATTTGTACTTTAATCGAGGACCAAAATGTCGTAGTCGTAGTCGAAGTTGAAATATGCCAACCACGATAAGGGGAATAATTAATTCGCTTGCATTCATTACTCCTCATCATAATCTTTTTCTTTACAATTAATTGGCTTGGTTTATTTCTATAATTTTTTAAACATAACCTTTTTTATATTTTCCTTTACTCACCAAATCTATTATTATTTTCTAAAACCTTATGCAGGCCAATGCACTTGCATGCCAAGGCAAATACGAAGCTGGCTCCATTCCTTCCTATGCCGCCAATGCCAGTTTATTTGTTGCTTCTCACAAATATTAGACAAACAAGTTTGCTACTACTCTTCGGCGGCGATTTGTTTAAAAGACTAATTGGATAACTTATGTAATAGAACAGGAAAATTGAAGTGTCAAAGTGAAACCAAATAATTGGAAATTTACAAAATTATGTATATGTGTTTAAGTGCTTAAGCCAAAATTTGTTTCCATAAAAAGAAACTATTTGAAAATGAAATCCTATAAAAAGAACTTGTGCAATTAAACCAACATTTATTTTTTGAATATATTTTATCACGTCTTATATACTTTATATATGTACAATTTGTTTTATAAACATATGTATGTGTAGTTTTTAAAATTTTAATTGGCTGCAATAAAAATTTTTAAAAAAATATATAAATTAAAATTACAAAATTATTTTAACTAAATTAAAGTAACTAATAGTCTGTTTTCTGTAAAACAGAGTTTTATTCTAAATCTAATCTAAATCTAAGTATAAATCTGAAAATTGTAAATTCGCCGTCTACTATTTTTTTTAAATATCTGAAGAATTTACTGACCAATACTTTTATTTTTGATAATTTCCTTTTCTAGGGTAACGGTGAGGCCGCTGTTGGCAAGTATGTTGCCGGTAGTGTTGTAGGAGCTGGAGCCGATGCCGCATTGTTCGTTGCCAACCATGCTTATTAATTTATTAAATGAGAAATTGAAAAGTGTTGTTAATTGCAATTTATTTATTAAGAACAAGCAAAAGAAATTTCAAATTTAGATATTTGTTGTGATGAAGACAGTAAGAAAGAACGTTGTTAGAAAACCAAAAACATCATAATGCAAATTTGTTTAGTTGACACAACTCTTTAACATCGTTATATTATATAATTTATTTATATTTTAATTGTTAAGCACAAAAAGAAAAAAAAACAATCAAGAAAAAATAATAAAAAAAATATTAAAAAAATCAACAAGAACCCGAAATGTCTTTCTTTTCTATGCATAACATTGTACCTCACACAAAATTTTTTATTTATTATAAAATAATAATAATAATTTACAAAAATATATATATATTAAATATAACATAAAAAAAAGAAGAGGCCACTGCATGTGAACTGCTTTAGATCAAGTAAATAAAACAAAACTAACGAAAATTTTTATAAAAACAAGCTTAAATAAGTATGTAAGTGTTAATTTCTGCTATCATATCGGTGTTAAATAAAGCCCATCAATAATGAAAAAAGTTGTAACTATATTGTTATAAAATGTTGAAAAAAAAATAAAGCATTAATTTATTAAAAATGTATATACTCTAGTTTTTTGGATGATTGTTTTGTAAATTGCTCATGTAAAGAGCAATTAAAGAATAATTGGTTATATGGAATAAATAACGAAAATGGATGAAAAAAATCTTTACTAAGTAAAATTCTCTGACATAAAATATTGGCGAAATTATATATGTATAAATATAATGAGAGAAACCGTACTCGTAAATGAAATTCCGCAAGAAATTTTTTACACTTGCTTCGAAATCTTTCAGTAGCTCGTTTTTGACACAAACCTATGATCAAACCCATGTATTTAAATGGGTTTGATCATTGGTTTGTGTCAAAATCGAGCTACTGAAAGAGTTCGAAACAAATCTAATATTTTTTCCGGAGAACAATTTAGAACAATCAGGTATGTTCTGACACTCGCATCGTTTTCAAATCGCATACGAGTGCAAATCGCCAAACTCGTTTCTACATGTTCTTTAACTCGCTCGTTTTGCTTGCGACTTGCCATATTGATCAGCTGTGCGTTGAAATCGAAAGTGTATAAGTAAACAATGCGAAGAAAGAAATTAACAAAAAAGAACATTTTATAAATTTAAATTTTATAACAAAAATTTTGCAAAACCATTAATATTTCTGATTAAAATGAAAAGAAAAGATATTCAATTTAATTTATTAACCATTTTAATGTTTCTTTAAAGTTTTGTTTGAGCTAAATTCATCAGTTCACTTCAGTATACTTTTGTGATTTGAAGTCGCCAAGAGTTGCGATTGCGAGTTGCAGAGCACCTCTCTTGCGAGTTCAAGTCTCAATAGCAAATGTTATGCGATTTGCGATAACAAAAAATGTCTAATTGGAAAAGAAATTTCTCGCGGAATTTTATTCAAGATTTCCCTGATTATACAACAAATCTTAAACACGAGTGAAAGCGGATGACGCAATGAGACTCAATTTTTTTTTTCTGTTTTGCCTTTCTAATAGTTATCACTATTATTTTGACAAATGGCACTTTCTACAGGCAAAAAACTTCGCTTAAACTTTCATTAGAAATCACATGATTTTTCACAAAAAAGACGTGATCAAATCCACAACGGAATGGAGCTCATGAGCTTCAGATCCGTGTGAAATTGAATCATTTCCATATATTATGGTGTCCTGACATTCACTTTCGAATAATTGTTTCGTTTTACTTTCGACTGCAGCAAGCAAGCAGCATGAAAGCAAATGAATAAAAAATAAAATTGATTTAATAAAAAAAATCTTTTGTTTGGAGTTAGGTTTGATATCTTATCTACCTTTGAATCCACCTCAAGATGTCAAGCCCTAGCCGGAGAATACTCCGTATTTTAGTTTTCTTTGAACTCTACGGCATGGCCGATACATTGCCCTTCGAAAATTAGTTCGGAAAAGTTAAAAATTATGTGGATTGTGATTCGGAAATTTTCATTCTAATTGAAAACGTTCGAAACTCATGACAGACACCATAAGCTGACTATTCTCCCTTATTACGGTTGTCGCACTTGTCCACTTCGTGAGTTTGTACTAAATTAATCTAGCACAGTCATTTTTGCACTTTGAAATTCTAAATCGATTGCGAAGTAAAACGTTATCGCATACAAAACAATAACTCTCCACCATCTCAGTTGTGATGACGATTTCAAAAAAGTTCATCTTCATTTGTATTTTAATCTTGCTTGCAATGTGTCCTTTTACCGTTGAGATATTTGCCTCCTAGATAACAGCTTGAAATACTATATTTTGGTTTCACGCAAATCCTTTCTTTACAATTCCGTGCATAGTTAAGATAAGTTACTAACATCGTTTAAGTTTTGTAATTTCGCCACCTTAAATGTAAACGGACGTAACTACATTTTTATATTTTTTTACAGGAGAAACAAAAAACGTTACAAAATCAATGATAATAAAATATTCTAGAAAATTGTCTTTGCAATTTACTTGTGGTATATATACTTATATGTTTTTAACAATTTATTTTCTTTTTATATATATTTAAGCTTTTATGTTAGTTACGTTCCTTGCAATAAGAAAATAGATGCATTGGTAAGTCCTAATTTACACTATGCAATTCTTATTGCTAAGCTGATTAGTTTGTGTAAAAAAGATACGAGGGGAACAGAACCGTTTTTTCCCCTCGTCTCCCTAAACAAACTAATCAGCTTAGCAATAAGACTTGAATAGTGTAAATTATGACTAAATACGTCCGTTTGAATTTGTTTAATGAAGTCGTGATTTTTTATCGCAGAGGTCTAAATATGTGTAAGCACATATACTTTAATCAAATGAACCATAATGAATCAAAAACTCGATTTCCAATTTTTATGTAGTTACGTATGTTTGCATTTAAGGTGACGATATGAAAAGTCTTTATTTTTCAATTCAATTTTCCTAAATTCTCTTGAACATTTTACATATGTACATATTTCAACAACAAGAAATACAATATATTCACATTAAGTGACCGCCTAAAAGTATGCTCTAAAAATTTCAATTTATTTTTTGTCCACCAGAAAGTCGATTCATACGTTTAATTTGAAAATGTATTAATTCTCAAAAACTTGAACGAAAGCATGAAAAAATTAACTTTGAATTTATTTACTTGAACAACGTCATAACTCAAAACATGCGATTATTTTGTAAATAATGTCAAAATAGTCCTCATATTATTATTTGTGTACATTATTGTATAAAACTTTCATACAAATATCTTGTATAGTATATTGAACGCTTGAGAGAAAAATACAATTGTCTTTTTCAATTAAGTTGTGTGTAAATTGAAAGTTTTAAATCTGGTTTACTGTAAAAATAACTTTTTGGAGTTAAGTAAGACATTGCTCCAATAAATGAGCGATATGTACATTCACAAGTATGTATGTATGTATAGCATAAATTTTATGATACAGTTGAGTTCGGTTGTAACGAAAACCTGTTATAACAGCTTTGCATTAACATATCATACATTGAATTTGTTCTTATGACGAACTCTTTTTTAAATTTTGTCAACCAAATTAGATGGATAAGCTTATAACGAATAAAAATTTCAACTTATTAGCTGCGTTCGAGAGCTCAAAAGTTTTTAGTATATTTTAATACGATTGAAAAGTTTGCAATTTGAAAGAGAAATATGACAAATCATCATTGACTGAGGAAATACAAGTTCCTACTGAACAAATTTTTGTCCAGTAAATCCAGTAAAATGAAAATGTAAGACAAACAAAAGCAAAGGGATAAAAGAATTTTTAGTTTTTTTATTAAATTTTCAAAATAATAAAAAAATAATATTAAAGTTATAAAGAACAAAATAAAAATTATTTAAGTTTGATGCCAGAAATATATTCGTGTATGTTATGTATTTCAAATGACATCGAAACTTGCAGAATAACCATGTAATTTATGTTGGAAATATGTTCTCGTATTTATAACAACAATGCTAATAAGTCATTTACACCCGCACAAAGTCCAGTAGATTTTAAGTAAAATGGTTATAAAAATCTATACCGTTTAAGGCAAGTTTTTTTTTAAATTTATCTAGATTTTTTATTCAAAGCAAAACATATTAACTGAAAATTTCCCAAACCTACAACCAATGTAGCAATGTAGCCGATTCACACACCTTATAATGCATTTACACGTACACAAAATGTAGCAGATTTTAATTAAAATCTTTATAAAAATCCATACCGTTTACACCATGTTTTTTTTGACATTTATCAAGATTTTTTTATCCAAAGAAATGCCCATTAACCGAAAAAATTCCAAAACTACAACCAATCAAATACAATTCAGCCAATTCACACACTTTTTTAAACAGACCGTAGCTAATTCAATCATCTTTTATATAAATATTTTGTACGGGGTAGTAAAAATAAAATAAAAATATTAGATTTTGAGTAGATTGCCTACAAATCTACAAAGCAATCAGCTGTTGTTTTCATTTTACAATTTTCCCGTTCGCTTACTTTTTTATGCAAACGTTTTAATTGCGAGTAATTTCTTTATATTTCTCAGTATTTACTTATTTATTGGATTTTGCGGTAAAAGTACTAGAACAGACCTATTGTCTAGTGTTTTTTGATAGATGTTGTTTAGTTAAAAAAAAAATAAATATTTTGTAATTTATAATTATGGAATTTATTAAATTTATTCAGCCTATAAAGAACTTCATTTTTAATAGTGCATTTACATTACCTCAAAATCTAGCACTTACGAGATTTTGAGCTAAATCTAGCGGCTTTTTACTATATTTCCCATACAAAACAAAATCTAGTTTGTGAGTAGATTTGTAGGCAATCTACTCAAACTCTATTATTTTTATTTTATTTGTACTAACCTGTACAATATATTTATATAAAAGATGATTGAATTAGCTACGGTATGCTTAAAAAGGTGTGTGAATTGGCTACATTGCAGTTGTTTGGTTGTAATTTTGGAAATTTTTTACTTAATGGGTTTTTGTTTTGAATAAAAAAGTATTGATAAATGCTAAAAATCTTGGTGTAAACGGTATAGATTTTCATAAAGATTTTAATTAAACTCTGATAAATTTTGTGCAGGTGTAAATGCCCTATAACGGACAAAATTTCCGGATCCCTAGGATATCGTACATACATTGTATGTATGTACATATGTAAGTGATTATGCTGCCAGATGTGTTGCTTGAAAATTACATAAAAATACGATGTAAAAATAGGATCAGGTGTTTTGTAAAAGTAGGAAGGGTATTGTTTAACTTTTAACATAAAAATGCACGTGCTATTTTTAGATAAGTATAGTAAAATATGTATTTAAATATTGCGAAGCCTGCTTGGCTGAATTCATTGCTAGTTTTTTATTCAGTTAACCAGTTTTAAATGCATGCCGCATGCGCCGCTCAACAAATCACACAATTTGGCCAACTAAATGATGGACATTTGGTGGTTGCTTTTGGCTTGATATTCAAACAGCGATGTAGCCGCAGCAGCAAGAGTAACAGCAGCTTCGCCCTTTACCCAGTTTTGGAAAAACACTGTGACTTAAAACGTTAAAGAAAAAAATATAATAAAAAAATCTTTAACTTATTGAATACAAATAATAATAATAATAATAATAAAAAAATCGAATATGAACATAAATAATAAACTGCAAATGGTCAAAACCACTTAATCAGTCTAGAGGTTATAGAGAAATCTCGTTAAAGACAATAAAACAAAAACCAACAACTGCTGCAACAACAAAAAAAAAAACACATTGTGCAATGAATGCACAATTAAATTTAGATATTTAACGCACAGTGATGTAAGCGGCAATTTAATTTTCTTTTTCTGTTTTAAGAAGAGTATGAATGAGCTTGAATTTTGTTTTTAAGTTTTCTTAAATTTTAGATAAAGTTATTAGTGATATTTTTTAGCAATTGATTATCTTTAACTTTAACCTTAGACTAACTGATTGTAAGCAATCGAAATGAATGCTCCAGGCACAATTCCGATTTTTGTCTTTATTCATTTATATTACAATACAGTTTCGAAAAGTGCATCTAGGTTCTAGAATCTCTTGAATGCATTTTGACTCAAAACGCGCTTCTCTGACTTTTAAAAAGTGTAGTGGAATGAAATGAAGACATCTCAGATTTTAGCTACTGCTGGTATGAACCGATTCGTTTTTAAAATGAATTTCCGTTACTTTTTTCTAACGATGAACTTATTAAAAATAATATAAGATCTAGAATAGAAATCACTCTAATCAGTGCTGCCAACTTAGCAGTTATAATCATAGCCCTTGTAGTTCTCAACACTATTCTATAAAGCCTTTAAAATAAAACAAGTCAAGCACATACATATGTATCATGTGGTCTCAAGAGTCCAGCTGACTATTTTGGCCACTTGTAATTTGAATATCCCTCAAATGTCGACACACATTTTCACTAAATTTTTTTGACATCCCAAGTATGAATTTTATGTATATGAATATGTCTTGAACTAAAATACATAAATTTTTTTAAAATTTTTCGCTCATTTAAAACAAATACACACCATCGAAACGAAAACGAAATTGAAAAAGCAAAATCATAAAACTTTTTTTAAAACAAGTTATGTCACTTAATTTTAAAATGGTATTTTCTAAATCAATGCACGTAATAAGTAATGAAAAAAATGCAAATAAATTAAAATTTTTAATGCAATAAAATAGTGAAAATGAACTTCAAATTAATGTGACGATGGCACAGGCATTTTTTGAATATTTGCGAATAAGTCTTGTTTAACAAAATTCAAATAATGGAATTCAAAGAAAAAAAAAATAAATAAACATGAACATGACTGTGGTTTGCCATCTGCAGTAGTTAATGCCAACTTATTCATTGAACGAAATCAAATTCATTAATGATTCAAGCCAATGCAATACATGAAAACAGTTAACATTCAATTTTGCCAGCTGTTTATGATCTTGAAACTTTGTTTGGATGTCGGTAAAAAAAGAATATTTAATCTAAATATTAATCTCTCTGTTACTTTAAATGAATTTTTTATTAAACAATTTTCATGTACATACATATATACATATGTATGTAGAGCGAATCGAGAACTGGGGGCCGGATCATGCAAACGATGAAGAGTTTGAAGAGTTCATTAATTTCAGTCCGCAAGTATATTTTTGGCAGAAATATTGACCATAAGAGAGGCTGGTAGTAGTTTCTGTGCAAAATAAATGCCCGGGCGAAATCGACATTATTGTAGGACAGATGTGTTCTTCATCTGCAAATCACTAACGTTCAGACGACCACTTTCTTTGGCCAATACTATTTTAGGGCGAAGCTTTTTAACGCAACATTAACTAACCATTACAGTTCAATATAACCGACTAGGAAAGTGAGCAGTACCACGCCCATTTATAGGAGTTGTTCTTACTAGATTATTATATCAAAATTTGGTATAACACAAAAGATATATACAACAATCTTGATATTTTTTTCTGTTTAATGTTAAATAAATTATGATAGTGGACATGAATAGAATATGGTAATACGTTTTATGGGTGGGAGGAGGGGAGGAGGGTGGATATAATTTTTGCTTCCTCTGGATCCGATCATGGCCACAGCGTTGTCAACTTTCAAATTTCAAAGCGCACCAAAATGTAGAAAAAAGCGCGCCATTTACAAAAAAACGCGCCAAGCTTAGAATTTATTTTTTTTATTTTAAAATGTTTATTGAATTAATAATTTTGCATAAAAAGTATAATATTATTTTTTTGTAAATGAGACATTTTTTAGATTAATTGAACTGTCGGATAATTAAAAAATATTTTTGGATTTTTTCATATGTAATATACTGAATACCTCGACCAAAGAAATATATGACTTATACAAGTTTCATAATTAAGGGCACATACATTAATTTGTAAAAAATTACACATTTTTCTAAATTAATTTTATAAATTCTGCTTAAAACTTTTAAAAAAGAGATCAAAAATTAATTATTCCAAATTAATAAAGTTAATATTTTCATCATTATTGTTATCATAGAGTCATAAAAAGGATTTCATTTCAAATTGTGATGTTTTGTAAACATTATTACTATTAATATTGTAATTAACACTATCCGCAAGTTGGTAAAAGTTTCACAACAAAAATTTTCCAGTTTTAACCCACTGTCGTGTTCAATTTGCGTTGGTGCCACCAAAAATTTAAAAACGCACCAAAATTAAAAAAAGCGCAACACGCACCAACTAAGGAATTTTTCGCACAAAAAATTTCAAAAAGCACCCAAAATGGTGCGAAACGCACCAAGTTGACAACACTGCATGGCCATCCTCCGAAATGTTCTCTTTAAAGCAACTTTCTCTCTGGCAATACTATGTTTGGCAACTCAGCTGTTTTCGTGTATCATGTTTACAGTTAAACATGAAATTAGTGTTGTCATTATCAGCTCTTTTCAGTGACCGCTCTTTTCAGCTCAGCTCACTTTACTGAAGTATTTCATTCAGTTAGCTCAGTAGCTCAGTTCGTTTGTAGTGAAACATTCTTTCAAGCATAAATAAAGAGCGAAAACCGACAAATTTATACAGAGTGTGTTCGTGTGTGTCATATATTGCAAAACAAGGCAGATTAAGTATAAAAAAAGATAAAAGTAAAATATTTTAATGAGTGGAATTTGTTAATAAATATACATATCTACATATGTATGTACATACATATGTATACTTTTTTTATGTATGTACTTGTGCGATACAAAAAAATTTGCTGTAAAAGCACGAGACTTGTACCGAACTCTTTCATTTGGTCGTTTTAGACACAAACCCTCTTAAATTACATAGGTTTGTGTCTAAAACGAGCTGCTGAATAAGTCCACGTTATTTAAATGAGTTTGATTATAGGTTTGTGTCTAAAACGAGCTACAGAAAGTGTTCGATACAAATGTAGAAACCACTCAGTACTGAGCTGACATCGCTCAGTGAATTGAACGGCTCACAGCGCTCAGTTAAGTGAATCGTTCAATTGAACTAGTTCGTTCATGAGCTACACAACTCTACATGAAATCTCATTGGTTTTAGCTGAAAGTATTATTTCCGTCATTTCTTTAATTGTGTAGTACCTGTTGAATTTCCAAAGATTTCTTTTAAGGTAAGGATTTATTTATGAGAATCCTTTTCTTTCTGTTAAAAACAAAAACATCTTTTATCGACTAGAACAATTGTACTAAAAATAGACTCAGACACACGTTTTTGCATTTGGTAAAAATTGATAAGTTCTTAAATTACCATTTCATCAAAGTTCGATTTGTTACAAACAAATTAATCATCATCATGGTGGTGTCTTAAAGCAATTTCTTAAATTTCAGTTAAAAGCATTAACGTCATTTATACTGTGCGGGGCTGTATGCGTATAATTATTTGCTTTTTGGTCAATATCCAACGAAGATCCTACATTTAACGTGTCTGGCATACGATTATGGCAAAGTTTTTCGGTGAAGGAGAGTTTTTGTTTGTTTTAGCTGAAGGGTGTTATTGACAAAAGCATTTGGCGTTAATCGATTTTACTAACTAACATTTGCAAATTTTGTGACAAGAGAGAAATACTCGTACATCCAAGAGTATGCCTAATTTAATTCATTATGGCCGAACGGGTGGCCAATCTGTCGGTGAATTATTTATTTGACTGGCAGTAAAAGTTTGTCTAAGCAAAATATGTAAGTTTGTATAAAAGTTTATACTGGATGGGATTGTAGTATTTATGTATATATATGTATATGTACATATGTAAGTGAATCTTTGTACATATATATGTATTATATACATACCTACACAAATTTGTGTATGGATTTACATATTTATGTATCTTCCCTGCAGAAAATGCGAATAGTGAAATTGTAGTGATTTACTAAAGACATTGTCAGCAGTAGTTTAATATTAGCTTGTCGTTGAAAATTCACCACTAGACTCTAGCACTACTGATTAAGTATTTCTTTTGGGACCACATGGAGACATTGGCAGCAAAGATTCACAAATAAATTTTAGGGGCTCTAGTCTACAATATTGATATTTCCTCGCTCGATGTCAATAGTAAAATTGTAGTGATTTCCTAGTCAGATTGTCAATAGTACTACTGACTAGGTATACCCCAGCCAATGTAATCGTCTATTGACACATAACATGAGGTTGCCATTCAAAATCTACCAGTCGACTTTAGCACTATTTTCTACGACCAAATGGAGGCATTTGAACCAAAGATTCACTAGTAAATTTTAGTGGCACTCGTCTACAGTTTTATAAGGATTGTGGCAACAAACTTAAACAAATACATACATACATACGTATATATTTTTCAACATTGTTGCACAGCATAATAAAAAAAGAAAAACCAACTAAATATTGACGCTTTCGTTAAAAATGTCACCAGAAATACACATGAACTGTTGTCTGTAAGGTATCTCTACTCGCGCATAAAAGGAAAGTTGTAGACATTTCAACTAATGCAATTGTCGCTAGAGAAAATAGTGCTGACACAGAGATATATGGTTCTAGGCTGACTGGAGGGTGTATTATATACTTACATACCCTGTCGGACAATGTGTGGTTGACTACAAAAATACTTAACTTATAGACTGACTAAAAACTTACTGCAATGTCATCCAGAGCAAACCCAAAATTGTTTCATAAGTTGAGTACGTAATCGAATTTGATGAGAGCAAAGAAATTTATTCTCAGCTACTTTGAAACTCATTTAAGTTTTATAATAAAATTTTGCTGTTGTTATTTTCGATGGTACTTTTGAGTACACAACGTGTTATGATACATGTTCGAACCCCAGAAATTTTTTTAATTTACTGACTACCAGGTGATTTAAGAAAGTCAACTTTAAGCTGGCTGAAAATAATGCAGAGTGAGACATTTGACTACCGCATAGAACATCGCAATGTTAAAATAGTCAGTTGATTACATTGAAAAGTAATCCAAGTGTCAGTCAGTAATAGTTAGTTGCGAAATAGTTAGCTTAAAGTTAATTTAAAGTTAACGTAATTTCCGATAGGGTATCTAAACATATTTGTGTCTGTATTTATTTATGTATCTTACTTGTTTGCATTCTTTATGTATGTGAAATTTTTCCAAGTATTTATATATTTTTGGAGGTGTGTGTTGTACCAATTTGTTTTATATTAAAACAATAACGATATCAAAAATAAAATAATTGAAGGCGGATGTTGTTTTCAATAGTTGGGCGATTCTTTGTTGAAATAACTATGATATGAATACAAGAGATATTGACATGAATTTAATATAATCTTAAAACTTTCGCTTTAAGAAAATATTAAGGGTATACATATGGATATGTAAGTGTATGTACATACATAAGCTTGTCGTTCCGTCTAGAATTTCAGAAATATTTATCTGACACCCCGTAAAGTAAATATGTATTTCTGGGTCCGTGACCGTCTGTTGGTGTATTTTCCGAAGTACCCAGAAAGGCTGTAGTTATTTGTCGCAAGCGGGGTGCCAGAATTTATCGTACATAGATTTGGTATTGAAAATAAGCAAAATCAAAAAGACGCATCCAGGGCTGGAAAATTTAAAACTATTTTGGTATATAAAATTAATTAAATAAAATTAAAATGTTTTCTTTATTAACAAAACATATTTTATATATTAGAAAGAAAAAGTTTGGTATTGAAAATCACCAAAATCAAAGAGACAATGCAGGGCTGGAAAATTTAAAATTTTCCTTTGATATTTAAGCTAGCTAACTAAAAGAAATTTACTTTTCTCTGTTAATTAAACATACTTTTGAAGTCTTAGAAATAAGTTTATGGGTATTGTAAGTCAGCAAAATTAAAAAGATAGTTTCAGGGCTGGAAAATTTAAGTTTTTTTTGCTATATAGAAGTAAATAACCATAAATTGTTTATTTTCCTTATTAATTAAACATTATTATTTTAGAAAAAAATTAGTAATGAAAATCCAAAAAATCATATCATATACTGCAGCATCACATATGTTTAAGTTTTTTGCGTGATTACATTGTTTTAGTAAACAAGCGATATGTAGTTATGTATGTATAAATGTGAAGGGTATATAAGAGATTTGGCACAGCCGAATATCGCACTTTTACTTGTTTTATTCAATATATTTTACATATTTATTACAGTTCTGCATAATAGTTCATTTTACGGAATCGTTCAGATTGATTCCTACAATCAAATGAACTAGTCCCTTAATTTTGCTCATTGTTATTTATTTTCTTTTTGTTATTAATCTTGTTTACCCATATGTATCTGACTTCATACTTAAATCCCATTTATACATTGGTGCTAATTTTAATATTGATTCTGACGTTTACCAACCCTTTGCAAAGAATGATGAACGATAAACTATAAAATCGTTCAAATTATTGAATCGTTAAACTGATCCAGTTCGTTCATTAACTACACAACTCTAATACAGCTTTTCCTCGACTTACACGATAGATGCGTTCCTAAGAAAGTTGTGTAAATCGAAATTTATAATTTTTGTATTAAAAATCGTGTAAATCGCAGAATCGCATAAACAATTTATTTTATTAAGAAATTTGATATGTATTTCAACCTAGTTTTTAAAATATCAGAAGCGTTTACTCAAAACACATAAAAATAAACCTTTATTCATTCCCTTGTTACTGCCAATTTCGGTGTTGCCACATGAATCTTAGTTATTAGAAATAGACGTTATTTTAAAAATTGAGGTGAGAACACATTGACTCGAACGTCCTTTTAGAGACAAAAGTATTCAATAAAACATATAAAAAATTTCATAAATCTCTCAATTTATACGAAAACGAAAATAATCGTGTAAAAGTGAAACCGTGTAAATAAGTATTGGGTAAACCGAGGGATAAGTGTATTTATATACAGTATACATTTCTGATTGTAGAAGAAATGTTTGTCGTTAATTGATTAGGTTGTAGAAATTTTTATACTGCCAAAAATTATATTTCTATAAAATACATTATATTTTATTTATTTCAATTCTTCACTTCCCCTTTTTATGCTTCACTGGCTGTAATATATTGTTACGTAAAAAGATTCCTACAGGGTTAATGCAAAGAATTATCTAGAAGTATTTAACTAAAGCGCTAAACGTACACACATATTCACGTGCAAGCACTATAGCAACAACAATTGTATACAAAGCTACAGACATACACGTATACAAATAAAAGTGCGAGCACTTATGGTAATCACCCTGTACTAAAAATAGCACACTGCACTAGCAACATACAAGTCGTTACTTTGAAAATTCAAAGATTAACGGCCAATCGAATCACCTACAAACATCTAGAAACGGCGATATGAATTTTCCCCATTATGCTAGAAGACTGTTTGAACATCTGGCTACCAATAAACAAACACGCCTATACGGCCATATCGTTTC
This sequence comes from Tachina fera, assembly GCA_905220375.1. Lineage (NCBI taxonomy): Eukaryota > Metazoa > Arthropoda > Insecta > Diptera > Tachinidae > Tachina > Tachina fera. Next base: position 189,422,126 of record LR999963.1, read on the forward strand.
TTATGTGTTGGTCTTTACTAAGTGCATGAATGCATGTAGCCACGTCATCTACTTGCGAATATTCTAGATCCGGTTTGGTAGTATAAAAAGAGAGCTGCCGTATGTCAGAGTCAGTCAGTACAAATTGGAATTTAGTAGAGTGAACATCGTTGAAAGTAAAAGACATCGTGCCGTGGATAATAACGTTAAGAAGTAAATAAGAAAAGACAAGTTGTAATTGGTTTAGTCAAGAATAAAAGGAAGTTCAGTTGCAAATAAGAAAATCGTGTTGTTATTTATTTTTATTTTTGAGCAATCAAAAGAACTCACACGTTTAATAAAATTTAAACGTAACATTTGGTGTCAGAAGTGGGATTGCAAAATTAAAATAAAAATAATTAATTAATCAGAGAATGAATTTGTAATACAAGGAAAGAAAATCGACAATGAAGTTCGAAGACCTAAAAGTGGAGCAACTCAAAAAGGAATTGAGTAAGTGTGACCTGCCGACAACAGGTAATAAGGCAGAACTTCAAAAGAGGCTAACAGATGAATTCAAGGGTCGTGGCGTTGACATAGGAGCGTACGAATTTGAAGAGAAATATGAGATGGAAGAAGCCTCTGCTTCTTTTACTAGTACTCCAACCAGTACAGACATCAGCGCAATGTTTGCTGCCATGATGAGCGAAATAAAAGCGCACTATGAGAAAATGGAAACTAGCCTGGAAAGAATGGATGAGCAATTTCAGGAGTTTTCTAAGCTAAACAACGAGAGAGTTCTAGCTGAAGTTAAGGCCACAAATGAGAAACTTCAAGAAATTTCTGAGAACTTATATAGAAAAGTAGACGGCATAAAAGTACAAGTCAGTAAATCAGACCAAAAGATTTCTGACTTGGAGCAGATCAACGATGAAATTTCTGGCAATGAAGAAAATGTTGACGAAATCAACAGCGAAGTGAATGAAGCTCGTGACTTAGAAGATAGTCAAGCGGTCAGTGAAACAGTGGAACAAGCTATGGGTGAAATGGTCTCGCTTTCTCAGGGTAAAGAAACTGCTACAGTAAACAAAGCGCGGAGCATAAAAGCAGCAAGGAAGAAGAAGACAACTTTTGTAAGGAACCTCAAGCGTGTGGTAAGGCAAAGTCTAGTCGAGAAACAAAGTAGAGTCAGTGCAATAGGCCATAAGTGTGGAAGGAGTGGTCATCTCCAGTGTATGGTAGGGCAAGCTCTAGCCAAGGGACAAGGCAGAGTCAGAGCCAAAGGCCATAAATGTGGAAGAAGTAGTCTTCTCCAGGGTATGGTAAAGCACGCTCTAGTCAAGAGACAAAGTGGACTCAGAGCCAGATGCCACAAATGTGGCAGAAGTTGTCATCTACAGCGTACGGCATGGCAAGCTGTAGTGGAAATACCAAGCAGATTCAGTACCAAGGGCTGCAAATGTGGAAGAACTTGTCATCTTCAGCGCAAGGCAAGGCAAGCTGTAGTGGAAACAGGAAGCAGAGTTAATACCAGGGGCCGCAAATGTCAACGAAGTAGTCACCTCCAGCGTATGGTAACACCAGTCAAAGTTGAAAGACGAAGCAGAGCCAGAACTAAAGTCTACAAATATGGAAGAGGTAGTCGTCTACAGCGCAACTACAAGGCGTATAGAAAACGAAGAAAGAAACAGGCAGTTATGATGTGCCTATTCGGGACGAATAGGCTTAAGTGGGCGGCAGTGTTACGTAAAAAGATTCCTACAGGGTTAATGCAAAGAATTATCTAGAAGTATTTAACTAAAGCGCTAAACGTACACACATATTCACGTGCAAGCACTATAGCAACAACAATTGTATACAAAGCTACAGACATACACGTATACAAATAAAAGTGCGAGCACTTATGGTAATCACCCTGTACTAAAAATAGCACACTGCACTAGCAACATACAAGTCGTTACTTTGAAAATTCAAAGATTAACGGCCAATCGAATCACCTACAAACATCTAGAAACGGCGATATGAATTTTCCCCATTATGCTAGAAGACTGTTTGAACATCTGGCTACCAATAAACAAACACGCCTATACGGCCATATCGTTTCTTATGTGTTGGTCTTTACTAAGTGCATGAATGCATGTTGCCACGTCATCTACTTGCGAATATTCTAGATCCGGTTTGGTAGTATAAAAAGAGAGCTGCCGTATGTCAGAGTCAGTCAGTACAAATTGGAATTTAGTAGAGTGAACATCGTTGAAAGTAAAAGACATCGTGCCGTGGATAATAACGTTAAGAAGTAAATAAGAAAAGACAAGTTGTAATTGGTTTAGTCAAGAATAAAAGGAAGTTCAGTTGCAAATAAGAAAATCGTGTTGTTATTTATTTTTATTTTTGAGCAATCAAAAGAACTCACACGTTTAATAAAATTTAAACGTAACATTTGGTGTCAGAAGTGGGATTGCAAAATTAAAATAAAAATAATTAATTAATCAGAGAATGAATTTGTAATACAAGGAAAGAAAATCGACAATGAAGTTCGAAGACCTAAAAGTGGAGCAACTCAAAAAGGAATTGAGTAAGTGTGACCTGCCGACAACAGGTAATAAGGCAGAACTTCAAAAGAGGCTAACAGATGAATTCAAGGGTCGTGGCGTTGACATAGGAGCGTACGAATTTGAAGAGAAATATGAGATGGAAGAAGCCTCTGCTTCTTTTACTAGTACTCCAACCAGTACAGACATCAGCGCAATGTTTGCTGCCATGATGAGCGAAATAAAAGCGCACTATGAGAAAATGGAAACTAGCCTGGAAAGAATGGATGAGCAATTTCAGGAGTTTTCTAAGCTAAACAACGAGAGAGTTCTAGCTGAAGTTAAGGCCACAAATGAGAAACTTCAAGAAATTTCTGAGAACTTATATAGAAAAGTAGACGGCATAAAAGTACAAGTCAGTAAATCAGACCAAAAGATTTCTGACTTGGAGCAGATCAACGATGAAATTTCTGGCAATGAAGAAAATGTTGACGAAATCAACAGCGAAGTGAATGAAGCTCGTGACTTAGAAGATAGTCAAGCGGTCAGTGAAACAGTGGAACAAGCTATGGGTGAAATGGTCTCGCTTTCTCAGGGTAAAGAAACTGCTACAGTAAACAAAGCGCGGAGCATAAAAGCAGCAAGGAAGAAGAAGACAACTTTTGTAAGGAACCTCAAGCGTGTGGTAAGGCAAAGTCTAGTCGAGAAACAAAGTAGAGTCAGTGCAATAGGCCATAAGTGTGGAAGGAGTGGTCATCTCCAGTGTATGGTAGGGCAAGCTCTAGCCAAGGGACAAGGCAGAGTCAGAGCCAAAGGCCATAAATGTGGAAGAAGTAGTCTTCTCCAGGGTATGGTAAAGCACGCTCTAGTCAAGAGACAAAGTGGACTCAGAGCCAGATGCCACAAATGTGGCAGAAGTTGTCATCTACAGCGTACGGCATGGCAAGCTGTAGTGGAAATACCAAGCAGATTCAGTACCAAGGGCTGCAAATGTGGAAGAACTTGTCATCTTCAGCGCAAGGCAAGGCAAGCTGTAGTGGAAACAGGAAGCAGAGTTAATACCAGGGGCCGCAAATGTCAACGAAGTAGTCACCTCCAGCGTATGGTAACACCAGTCAAAGTTGAAAGACGAAGCAGAGCCAGAACTAAAGTCTACAAATATGGAAGAGGTAGTCGTCTACAGCGCAACTACAAGGCGTATAGAAAACGAAGAAAGAAACAGGCAGTTATGATGTGCCTATTCGGGACGAATAGGCTTAAGTGGGCGGCAGTGTTACGTAAAAAGATTCCTACAGGGTTAATGCAAAGAATTATCTAGAAGTATTTAACTAAAGCGCTAAACGTACACACATATTCACGTGCAAGCACTATAGCAACAACAATTGTATACAAAGCTACAGACATACACGTATACAAATAAAAGTGCGAGCACTTATGGTAATCACCCTGTACTAAAAATAGCACACTGCACTAGCAACATACAAGTCGTTACTTTGAAAATTCAAAGATTAACGGCCAATCGAATCACCTACAAACATCTAGAAACGGCGATATGAATTTTCCCCATTATGCTAGAAGACTGTTTGAACATCTGGCTACCAATAAACAAACACGCCTATACGGCCATATCGTTTCTTATGTGTTGGTCTTTACTAAGTGCATGAATGCATGTAGCCACGTCATCTACTTGCGAATATTCTAGATCCGGTTTGGTAGTATAAAAAGAGAGCTGCCGTATGTCAGAGTCAGTCAGTACAAATTGGAATTTAGTAGAGTGAACATCGTTGAAAGTAAAAGACATCGTGCCGTGGATAATAACGTTAAGAAGTAAATAAGAAAAGACAAGTTGTAATTGGTTTAGTCAAGAATAAAAGGAAGTTCAGTTGCAAATAAGAAAATCGTGTTGTTATTTATTTTTATTTTTGAGCAATCAAAAGAACTCACACGTTTAATAAAATTTAAACGTAACAATATTATTGCTGTTGACAAATTGATTTTTGATGTTTAACGTGTAGGTACATTTTCAAATAAGTAGACAACAATAGCAGCTAATAATATACTATTAAGCTTTTGTTGGCAGAGATGGGATCATGAATAATTTTTATTTACTAACATAATGCTAATGACCAAGTTTAATAATTTTTTTTAAGTACATATGAAATTGCTAGAGCAAGTAAATATACGGATAGAAATGGCTGAATACCTGATAATTACAATTGTGATTTTTCATGTTAAATATTTTTATTATTGCAAATAATTCAGAATGAAATGAAACAATGAAACTCATATTCTTCTCTTTGAAAACAGTCTTGTGAAAGCAAAACGCAGCAAAAAAATCTAAAAAATGTGAACTATTCCATCTCCAAATCATCGGATAATGCAGCACATGCTATTGATTTGTATATTTTAAATTTCAACTTAAACAGGTGCAACTTACAAGCAAATTTGTGAAAATGATTCGCGGGCTAGAACAAATTCGATTATTTTAATAAAAACAAATAAAAATATGTAATTTGAACTAAAAAATATTTAAGTACAATTAAAGACAAAAAATTAAAATTTTTTAAAGTTGTTGGTACAATTTTAAACTTCTCTGCTCCAGGCAATCAAGATTAAACTTTCAAAGTTAGCGGTTTAAGCCCCTGTTTATAAATAGTGGCAATCGCAAAATCCTAATGTTTCAATTTCATCTCAATTTTTGCTGACCGCGATGAAATACTTTCGTTTTGGCAAGCCAACCAACAAAGAGATGAAATTTAGATATTTTTTTAAGACTCTTATTTAAAATTTTACTTTGTTTTTCGAATTCATAACAAAAAATTGGCTTTGAGACCAGAGTGAAATGGTGTAAAGTCATTTTAACAAACATAAAAAATAATACAAATAAATAAATAAAAGCAGTAATTTTTATAAATAGATCTGGCGTTTCAAATGGAGCATGACCTCTTAATTGTATATTCACTTGCCAAATAAGGTACATGTACCCATATTCACAGATCTTTCTCCGATGAACGTAATCTTTCAAATTAATTTTAGCAAATTTGTTATCTCCAGTTGGAAACACAATATTTAAAAATATATTTCAGTATGTTATTTTTATGTGTTTGGCCAGCTAAAAAGAATAGAGTTCTCCGCATATGCAATGTAATCGTTCGAATTGATAAACGATTGGTAAGGTTAAAGAATTCTTTAAACTGGTTGTCTCAAATTAACTTTAACTATTTGTTTCAAGGCGGTGTAAGTATTTGAACTGTTTTTGTCTTTTTGGACAGTTATTTTTTAAACTTTACTTTTAAAATGTGTAGTTATATTAATCTTCACGAAACCACAAATGCGAAAAAAGTCCAAAATTTCGACCATTAAAAGTATTGACATAAAAATGTTTACTGTTTTCTCGTTTAATACTTATCACTGTAATTTGGTAGGCATCTATGCATATGCTGTAGCCAAGATGAAATCTGTTCATTGTTTAAGTTCATCATTTTATGTTTAAAAGGAACAAAGTTACCAAGGTAAAATAAGTCAAATGCCTTTGTACATAAAAACTGTTTGAGAATTGCAAAAATAATAATTACTTAAGTAAATTTTCCGCTTTACTGGAAATAACCAAAACCCAATTTTGTCAGTTATCCGATTGTTTTTCTAAAACGTAGTTCGGATTACTGAAATTTGTTACATTTAAGCGTACTGCTTAAAATCAGTACAATATAATATAAAAATACAATAAAGTATGTAAGAGCGAAAAGGACAAATACATTTCACCATTTAATTTTTTAAAGGACAATACATGCACAATTTTTCAGCCTTAAGCTATGCAATCAATTTCTAATAAATAAATTTCTCATTGTTTATTTTTTCACTAAAGCGAAGTAAGTTTCATACAAAACGTAGTTGTGGGCTTGTTTTGGTTTTCAGTAATACGATATTTTCAGTGAAGCGACGTTTCGCTAAAGCGGAGTGAATAAGACTAGCTGCGTTTAAAATCAGTGCGGGGATTTGTATCGCTTTCAGTAATCCGATTTTTTTTTCAGTAAAGCGTGTTGCGCTAAAGCAACAAGTGTTAGTTTAGTTTCTACATACTAACGGCCCTATGTATAAGCAAAAATTGGCATGAAGATAGCATAAGTGACGAATTTAAATTAGGTGTTAACGAGTTCCTCTAAACAATCTGACATTAAAAATGGTCCCATTACATAATCTTAATCCACCTCTAATTCCTAGCATGATTTTTAATGTGAATATTTGTGGCAAAACTCTTTAAGATCATGTTAAATTTTGCCACTTGTGCTAACTTCATGCCAATTTTTGCTTATACATAGGGCCGATACCTTATTATAGAAAGACCCTAACTCTTTTTTTTTTGAAATCGAGATTTTTGCATTACCATTAAATCTACTTCAAAAAAAATTAGTTTGGGCCTTTCTTTATTAAGGTAAGGATATGTACATATTTAAATATATATTTACATACATAATATACATTGATTTACTGCAATAGTGTCACAACTCAAATATTCGCAGAAAACGTGTTTTAAGTTTTCAATTTACATACAACTCAATGCAGACAGATGTGCAATAGCTTTCCGTAAGCACCTGCCTTGACGGCCTAATCTCACGGGTGCCAAAGCACCGGGTGCTAGGTAAGACGCCAGACCATCGCCCCCATGCACCCTTTTTAGAATGAACCTATGCCCACTCCTCAAAGGCATAGGTTGCAATCTTTGTATATAGTTATCCCTGTACTATATTCAAGTACCTTGCTGAGGTATTTTGAGCTATCTAAACTCTGCTGCTATGTCGAAGTCATAGCTGCTGCTATGTCCGTGCCCATAGCAGCTTCTGTTGAATGGCAACAGCACCTAGAATAGTGTCTGGCTGACCGCGTCACGCCAATCACTAGCATTGATTTAACACTGGGAACCCAAGACTATTCTCCCAGCGATTTTGGTAGCAACCACAGCCACCACGTTAATTCTCCGGCTTCCACGCTATAGTGTTGTGTATACACCATAGCGAGGTCCCCAAGAGAATTCCTCAACCATTGCCGGTACAGCTCAACCACTCATCCGAAATGAACGAATGCCTGTGTCGCCAAATATCCAGTGCCTACTCCACACATACCAAAATCATCCCTTAAACCCCGTGGGGTAGGACGAACTCGGCATTTTAGCAAAGAACACTGACGACCACTACATGCCCTCAATAACTTCAAAGCAGCTCGGCTGTCGGGCCACCGGCACCCGTGGAACCAGAAGTAGCCTCTGGTCAGACCTCGAAGTTCCACCACAAGGGCTTCACCTCTATCGTCTTTTGAACTCAGGGGCAGTTCTAGGTGACGCTGCACCTAGCTGACAACAATTGTTTTCCTTTTATAAATATGTGCACATCCTTTGCTCTGTTATTTCAGAGATCGGGTAGTAACAACATAAGTTTTACGGGTAATGGGCCAAAGGTCCGCCAGCGGAAAAAACCACATTACCCTTAGCTGAGGCCCCGGGATTGCAACACCCGTAGTCTAAATACATAGACTCCCCTGGGGGTAACTCAATGCAGACACGAAAAACTATTCTTCTCTCAAGAGGTGGTAGATCAAGTTTTTTGTATGATAAAATACAAAATGGCGAACTATTTTGCATTATTAACCAAAAAAGAATTAATTTTTTACTACTGAAGTAAAAGAGCGATATGTGCATACATGTAGACATTTCTTCAGGAATGTCAACTTTTTGTAGCGTGCGACACCCAACAAATATACTTGTTTTTTTTTCAAGGAAACCGAATCTTTTTTACTTGTTTATATACATGCATAGTCCATTAGAAAAATCAAGTTACATTGTTCTGGAATGCAAGTTTAATTGCTTGCTGTCGCACGTGACAAAAAAGTGAAATTTCTCATGGAAATGCCCATATGCATTAATATTTTTGAATCGCCGTTAAATAGCTATTTGAATTTAAGAAAAAAATACTCTTTATAAAATATTTTCCAGAGTACGTTTTCATAATAAGTCTCCTTAATAAGTTTTAAGTGAAGCATTTAGCAACTCATAAAATAAACAAAATATGAGAAATTGCAAAGAAAACACGCCACAGTCGTTAACATTTTGTCACACTGAAGTCTATGCATAACTAAAGCGGGTAATAAATATCGATTTGCACACAAAATTTTTATAATAATTTGGATTATGTGTTTAAGTTTATGTCTGCATTAAAATACGAGTAAATGGCAAGCAACTGCTCATATTTAATAGGAGTGCATATTGTAAAATTATTTTATACAACACTTTTAAGTGCTTACGAACGAATACCTTCCAATATGATACTTGGGACACTTGGGCAAATTTTAAAGCTCCTAAAATGAAAGTATACAAGTGCTGACATATGCCTTGTGTTGTGTTGTGTGACAGAATTTAACTGTCTGTATGTGAGCGAATGCATAAAATCATGGAAATAATTTAAGGAAATTGCCAATGTGACCAGTAAATAAAAATTATTTCTTGAGGTAAAATTTATGCACGCAGATGTGCACACTTCTCTATATATATATATATATATATATATATTATATGTATATATACATATATATATATATATATATATATATATATATATATATATATATGTATGTATATATACAACACAACAACGGCCAACACACGATTTGCACTCCTACACGATGTGAATAATTTTATGAACAAAAAATAATGAAATTGGGAGAAAAATCAAATATATAAATCCCTTTAAAATTAATACGTAATAGGAAAATAAGCCAAGAGGAGTTTCAAAAATCAAACCATTTTTTTTTGTTAAATAGAATTGTTTAGATATACTTTTTTAGAAAAAATAATAGAATTGAACAAAACAAATATTTTTTATCTCTTCTTATTTATGATGGAACTACTATGATACAAGCAGAAATTATGTAACCAAGTGTGCATACATATACATACATACACATAGAAAAAATACCATTGTAAAATCAACATGCCAAAAGGTTAATTCAAATTCTTTCAAATCACATTAAATTTACTATGTTGTTTGAGTGTGTTGGTGGTTATTTGCTTTGTTCATAGCTGCAATACAATTTGTGCTTAGTTGTGCAAGTTGTTTTTGTATTGTTGTTGTTTTTTTGTTTGTAAACAGCCAAAAAACTGCCGCTGGCTGGTAGGCAGTGTACTAGTCTTGCATTAGGATGATCGCAGGTTAGAATCCTGGAGTCAAGTCAAAGTATTTTGAATTTTTTTTTAACTAAAACTTTTCAAGTTAAAGCATTTTGTTTTTTTAACTATAACTAAAATTTTTCAAACATATTATATGTAAAATGTCTAGAAATAATGTTAAATTATAGTTTAATATTCAGTGTGTATCTTAAGAATATTTAAAGTGGTTGTGGCTGCAAGAGTAAGCACGTTGACTACCACGCGATGAGTTCCGAGTTCAAATCTTGGCCGGGGAAGTCAATTTAATTTATATATAAAAAAATTTTTCTGATGTCTATGTCAACCACAAATAAGTTAAGTAATTAATAAAATACAGTTGTTCCATTAGATTTAATTCATGTTGATCTCACTTGAAATAACTTTGATTCAACATGATTCTTCATTTTGATTTTAACAGTACTTAAATGTTAATTCAACGTGAAATAAAGTTATTTCCAAAGGACAATTTTTGACAATTACTATAAATCGTGTTAAATTAACATGAAATCATATCATTTCATGCTTCACACATGAAGCAAAATCATTGTCAAAAAATTTAAAATTAACACTATTTTTAACGATTCTACATTGTTATTATTGTTATATCGAACACTAAATTTTACACAGTCTCAACTCAAAATTACCAAAATGTTTAATTTTAACCGACTTCAAAAAAAGGAGGAGGTTTACAATTCGTCTCTATTTTTTTAGGTGTGTATATTTATAACTCAGTACATTTTAGACCGATTATACAAAGTTATATTTCACAAACTTCTATTTCACTGATTTTTACGAAACTTGGCATGTACCCTAAGGCTGAGTTTACATCTGGCATTTCTTGTGTGTCATTTGCCCAAAAAAACGTAACCAACTAATTACTAATGAAAAACTGGTTGATTCAGACATGTATTTATTGATTTAAATAGTTTGCAATCATTTTGGAATCTATAAAATTGTCTATTAATTATGTATGAAACTGTTTAACTTAATAATTACATGTCGGAATCAAATAGTTTTTCACTAGCAATTAGTTGGTTACGCTTTTTTATGCTTGTGTGGCATTTTGGCACATATTAGATGTAAACCCGGCCTAAGCTTAAATAAAGGCACAATCTTGAGTTCAAAAAAGTTGGCGGGACACGCCTATTAAATTTTAGTATAATATTTCACGTGCTAAAAGCAAATACTTAACAAATACTTACGAAACTTAGCACACGCCTTGAACTCTGAAAGTGATTAATGTATCCCATAGTGAAGACCACTAATCCTTTCTACGCCTATGACAAGTACGGAGATTATTTTTGGCGTCCAAATTTTTGGTTTGGCGACAAATACATTTGTTGGCGATTTTTATGGATATTTTCTTAAACAAAATTGAACTTCAAAATTTTTCTAATTCAGGAAAATTAGTTTGTTGAAGGAGTAATTTCACAGCTAAATCCTACCAAAACTCGTCTGCAAGAAATTAAAATAATTTGTTTTTGATGATTTTTCTCATATTATATTTTGAATTTGGAGGAGCAAAATTTACAAGATATAATAATTTTTGGCGATTTTATTTCTAGTTTGGCAATTTTCTGATAAATTTTGATACAAGCATTTGAAAAAAATTTATATTTTAATCAGAAATAATTCATAGTTAGGCTCAAGTTCAGTAATTTCAATTCTTATTGAATGAAATATTTTTATTAATTAATGTGAGTTTCTAAAGAAGAGAAGAAAAATTAAACTTAGACTTTAAGCTGGGGGAAATACCGATACTTTTCTGTGCAGCCACGCACTTCATCAGCACCCTAGTCTATCTACTTGGGTAGAGATTCTTATTAATATCAGCTATTTAACTTAAATGTACAATGAACGGAATATGAGAAACGATTGTTGTGTATACAATTGATTTACCTTTGGTAAACACATTTATAAGTAAAAAAAAAAATTTATATTAAAAAAGTGTTATATAAGAAAAATTTATTTTCAAATATTTATATACTAAAAAAAAACTACATAAATCCGATTTTTGGCGACTTTTGTCGATTTTTAAAATCAATTTCTGCGAAATAGGTCGAGAAAAATCTACGAGAACTTTTAGAAAAAATTGTTTCGTTTAGAATTTGAAGGACTGAATTTTTAGTTAGTGAAAAACATTGGATTTTGCTTGTAATTCCCAAAGTTTAACTATAAATTTTGAAGCTTTTTTTAATTTTCTTGTTTTTAAATTTGATTAAATTATTTAAATATTTTACAATTGATTTTTAAATAACAATATTTAAAACTTAATCCAACAAGCCAGTTTTCTAGAATAATTTTAGATAAGAAAAAACATGAATATGGAATTAATTTATTTAAAAAAGTAAGTGTTTTCAAGATAAGCGCGAAAAATTTACTTTTGTTTACTATTTTTAATGGTTTTTAAAAATTTACAGATTTGATCTTTCCAACATAATATCAATTGCGGTTAAGAGATTAATTGATTGTTTTGCTTGAATAATATTATGATTTGTATATTTTTTTTAACTTTTCTAATACAATGGAAAAATTCTTGATTGCTTTTCAAAAAAATTTAATATGTCTCAAACTTTCCAAATGTGATTTCGATTTAGTAGTATGAATTAGATTGGGTTTATCCAAATTTCATATTACATACGTATGTACATATGTATGTATGTACTTATAAATAAAATGTTCATTATTCATAACATATTCGTACTACCCACAGTGCAAATAAAATTGTTTGAGTCTGTGATAAATTAAGGTTAAAAACCTGTGCTATTTCAATTAACATATTCATTGGGTTTTTGTACAAGAAGAAAAATTAACTTAACAAAACGTTTTATTTGAATTATGTACATACATATGTGTTCGAGATTAAATGTGAATAACTACCGCTTTGGCAATGAATTTAAAACAAAAAAAAAAAAAAGCAAAATGTTTACGCAAGTGACTAAATGACAGTTATTAATAGATTTATGTATATTTTACATATGTACATATATACTTAAATATGTAAAATTTGGTTACAGACAAAAGTCTAGTGCGACACGCACTAATACAATGATTTAAATTTGATTGTAAATGAAGATAGTTTTGAAACACAATGAATGTATGTACGTTTTGATATTTACAAATTTATTATTTACATATTTACATTTTTAATTCAATTCGCAAATAAAAATATTTAATAAAATATATTTACATACATACGGGCATTTCTCTCAGAAGGTCTATCGAGACGAAAAAATTAAAAGTTCTTGCAATTTTTTTTATTGCAAACTTTGAAAGAAAAACAATCAAATTTAATAAATCTGCAAAAGTTTTGCATTTATTCATTACTCATTTCGAGATGTTCATGTCCAAAGTCAAGCAAGTGAAAGCAACTTTTATTTTGAAAAATATTCTTAAGGCTAATTGTTTTTTGATTGAGTTTTTCTCTCTTAGATCTCCGTAAGGATATCAGGAGTTAGAAAGTAATGCTTAATATTCAATGTGATGAAAAATTATTATAAAAGTTTGCTTTGCATTTTCGTTAATTTAATGTCCCGTACGACATTGAAAAACACCCTTTTGTATCAATAAATCGAAACTGCTCGAAGAATGTTCATCAAGTAATGATTAAAAACCGACATTTTTAATGCAATTAAAATAAAAAAAAAATATTTTGAAAATAAAATGAATTGCGAACTTGGCGCTTGTGCAAAATTTGTCCGGTACGACATAGCTACGGAAAAATTTAATTATAAAAAAAATAATTTCTTTAATAACTAATTATTTTTGGAAGAACATTCTATAATTCAATTATTTAAATCAAGATGGAATAAACACAGCGGTACAGAGAAAAATTAAAAGAAAATGAAATTAAACTGCAAAACTATAAATTAAAAAGCCGAGAAAGATCGGGTAACGCTAGGAAAAAGTCAACAGCTTTAGTTGAAGCAAATAAAGAAGTTTTTGAAGAGAAAATATCTTATTATACCCGATGCATTTTCTTTTTCTAAAGGGATTAAAATGTATTTTATACCATCCGATGACATTGAGAAGTACTCTTCGTTGTATAGCTTGGGCGAAAAGTAGAAAAACGTAAAAATTATATCACACATATCTAAATTGCACTTCTTCTGTTGCAAAGGTCAGGAAGTGAAAGAAGCTAAAACTGTATATTCCAAAAAAAAAACTATAATTAATGTATTCAATACTATTCCTATTTAATTTTGAATATTTTGGGAAATATATTTACTTTTTCATCACATTCTGCATTTCCCTTTAAGTTCGTCATTATGCTAAAATATACACATTGCATACCTCTATTTTATTTCATATAGTTTTTTTTTTAATTTTTTATTCATAATTTCCCAAAAAAGTACCAGGAAATATTTGAACCTCATGATAGAAAAAAATTTCCCGTACGCCATGTCCCGTACGCCTATAATTAAATTTAAATAAGAAAAAAGCTATTCATATTTTTTTTAGCAAAATCTAGCCCATTTTAAGAAACATTTACTCACCTCATTCTAAAATTAGTAACATTAATTTATTGTTTGAGGTTTCGCTGAAATAAGCATTTTAATTGCTTCCTACAAACATACTCCCTTTTTTGTCTCGTACGATATTGTTAGTTTTTTGTAATTATCTTTAAAACTTAAAATTGGTTATAATTGGATTTAGTAGCATCAATAGAGCTAATCAGGGGCCATAACTTAAGCTAATAATCAAACAAAAATCTATTTTATATTAAACTCTTTTCCACTTTAAAGGCGTACGACAGTATGGAATTGCCCATATGCATACATATGCATGTATGTATGTATGTATGTATGTATGCATGTATGTGTAGATATGTGAACAATTATAAAACCATTTTTGTCGGCATTCAACTTTGATGATTTGGTGAGAATAGAAAAGATACCATTTTTTATGCTAAGGACGGTTATTACTTTTAATATTTTTTTAAACTTAATTTATGATAATTTAATAATTACAGGCAAATCCCGATAACTCGTAATCGCAAGGGACCGGCTATTTCTTACGAATTATAGGGGTTTTTGATTAAGCGGGATTTCGATTTAACGGGGTTAAAATAAAATAAATACGAATTAACGGGGTTTATCAATTGATTTACTAAAATGATCAAAGAAAACCTTTTTCTTTATTATTCATTAACAAAGTGATCTTAAGAAAATAAACAGACAAACAACCCAAACGAAAATTCCGCGCAAAAAATAAAATAGCGGTTAACAAAAAGTAATTATTTCCATGTTTCTATTATTTTTATTACGAATTACTTAGCAAAAAAATACGATTTATAAGAGGTAAAGAAGATTTTATTTGAAAAAAAAATTACGAGTTAACGAGGGGACCAAAATGTAAGGAAATTTAACGAATTAACGAGATTTTTTTAAGGGACCGACAGTTCGGAAATTACGATTTATTGTGGTACGAATTATAGAGATTTGACTGTATAATAATAGCAAGAAAAACAACAAACAATATTTAAATAAATAATAATAAGTATTTTTATATTTACTTATGTAGACATATGTATATACATACATATATTCACATGCATGTATTGAAAAAACTAGTTTTATTAAAAATACTTATGTAAGCTTTTAAGTCCTTAAAGCGGCAGGTCTGTGTATATAATATACAACTCAAGTTCAAGTTCAGCGCTGCCCAACATTTTGCAAGTGCAAAGCACAAAATCTCAACCCAAAAACGCTAAGTTAAAAGCTCAAAAAAGTGATTAAAACGTTTTTTTTTATTAAACAAAATCCGCGAACCATCTAGGTTATATGGTGAAAACACCCAGGGTTCTTGTACTCAAAATTCTGAAAATGATTTTGTTTTTTCACGGACGGCAAACATTTCTTTTGCTGCAAAGTCTTTTTGAACAGTTTTTTTTGCCACTCGTGAACATCTGTAATTTTTTCAGTTGTGTCGGTTTATGATTTAGTGTACGATATGTATGTATGCATGTATATGTATATCTTTGCACAGATTTGCATGTATGTATGTGTAAAATTTTTTTAAGTTTTATGCGGAAAACTTGTGCATGTATTTGTCTCAATCCTTTTGTTAATGTTTATTTTCATTAAACAATTTGTAACATCAGCATATGTTTTTGTATAGCAAGATAATTCAAATTGTTTTTATTGTTGCTGATTGTTTGCCGATTTCTTAAAATTATTTGTCCGATTTTTCAGGTTTTACAAGCATCAGTTTTTGTTGCTCAAGCTTAGATTTTCAATGAGAGAGATGAGAAAGTAATATATACCTTCTGTTAGGCTTTGCTCTTGAAAACCGAATAGAAAACCGTAGATTTTCGAGTTTTTACTTCTTGTTATTTTAACATTTATTTATTAATACTAAAATTTCCACGCGACTTCGTTTGTTGATCAAAAACAGAAAAAATACCAACCGCACAAATTTTTCCCGTTTTACCCTGTTCCGTTGCCAATGAGCTGGCAAGTAAAGGGTTGGCATCAGATGAGGGAATGTCGGACAGATCGTTGAAATTAGCGATGGGTCATTACTATAAAGTAATTGGGTAGATAGTAGGACCAACAGTTCATGGCGAAGTAGGAAGGATTGTAGAGTCTCGAGGCCTTTTTGGCCAGAACTTTGGTAGAACTTTATAGTAGTATAGGCGAAACCGATTATGGCCATGAGGCTAGATTTTTCTATCTTGGATAAATAAATGAAATGAAATGAAAAAAAGTAGACTAAGGAAGATCTAAACTACTACTGGTTATGAATAGAAAGGCGGTGTTGACAGGTCACTGCTCGGGCAGAGCAAGAACTAGCATTTGGGAGACTGGTACTCCAGATTTTTGTAGGATGTGCAGGGATGAAGAGCAACCAGAAACCATTGAATATATTATCTGTCACTGGCTTAGATGGCTGAGCAGACGTTTCCATGAAAGCATTACTGATGTCGGGAAGTGTAAACTAGAGGACATCAGGGGCTTCATCATGGGAATTCGGTGGCTTAGTGATTGATAATATGGTCACTTCTGGCTGCAAATGGGAGGGTAAATATCAATTTTGTTTGGCAACACAAGGGAATCACAATGGACCCAAATGGGTCTCCAAGTGGGGGTGCGGTAAAGCACCACCCTTCCTAACCTACCCTGTTCCGTACAATTTTCTTAATTTTTTCATTCATTCACCCGTAATGCATACCAAAAAAAAAAAGATTGAATTGATTTTAATATACATACATATATATTCAAATAATGATTTGAGAGCGGTACATACATTATTAAATTACTCATACGAAATCATTGTATCAAAGCTCACAATGGCTTGGTGGGTTTTCAATTAGAAGTATAACATATTTTCAATTTATCAATTAATTCAAATAATCCATTAAAATAAAGTTAACAAATTGTAGCCAGTCTTTTAATCTAATTTTACTAACGTAAGGAAGCGTCTTGTGACTGCGTTAATGCGGCAGGGTGCACGTGTTTTACTCCACAACAGTATCGTTATTTCAAAAATGTCCTCTGTGTCTGGATAATAAATTCCTTTTCTTCTTCTATTATTTGCTATTTATTGAGTGAAATATATAAATTCATAATTCTTGTTATTTGTGCTTATTTATAATTTTTGTTTTTAATTTTTTTTTGTTTCTTTATTATTAAAGTTTGTGCTATTCTTAGCATCTGCCTCACTCAACTGCTGCATCGTCATCATCATCATCATCATCAGCGGCTCTATTGTTTAAATATATTTTAATTTGGTTATTGTTGTTGAAAGTAAAGCGCTAATCAAATAACAATAAAATAAATAAGAGCTTTATTTGTAAAAGTATTCATTTCTTAATGTGAAATTTATTGTATAAATTTTCGTCCATAGTCGTACGAATTTTATATTTATTTACTTTTAATATTGTTTTTACTCACATTTTGTGCAAAAAATAATACAATAAAATACAATACAAAAAAAGAAAAGCAGTTCTCAGATTTAAAATGATATTGTTAATCTCTTTAGCAAATTGTTTGTAAATTGTTTTATTTGATTTTATTTTATTTTATTTATTTAATTTTTTGTTCAATGGTCGCAGAACGTGCGTTCAATGCATTTTTGCCTTGAGCTTGAACGTGTATGTGAACTGCACGTTATTTTATTTATTTATTTTTTCTTCTTTCAAATTAAATTTGATATTAATGAAAAGTTTTATAAGTATTTTTTTTCGTCTAGTTTTTCTCTCTTTTGTAATGGCACAGACTAAAAAGATTACAATTAGTTTGTAATTTCTATCTATTCTATCTATTCTTCTTTACATTTATTTTGTCTAAGCATAAAAAGTTTGCAATTTTTTCTATTTAAAATAATATTTGCAACACTCACAGCAATCACAAAAATAAATTTTTAGGAAAATTTAATATCATTTTAAGACTTCTCATAGCAAAATCACATACATAAATACATAATAAAGGGTCCGCCATCTAAAGTTTTTTTTCAACTAGTGCTTATTTCGTGAATGGTAACACTTAGCTCATGTCTGATTGGACAGATAATTAGTTTTATCCTTCCGCTGAACGAGCCAACTGACCATCCAATGCGTTTTTGCTTCGCTAAGTGGGCCAGCGATCGACTTATAGAAGATGCCGATTTTGCCAAAAAAAATCATCTTTTCAAATGAAACTCATTTTGATCTTGGCGGGTATGTAAGCAAGCAAAATTGTCAAATTTGGGGCACAAAAAACCCGCACGCATACATTGAAAAGCCGACGCACCCAAAACGAGTCACTGTTTGGTGCGGATTTTGATCCAGAGGCATAATTTCGAAAATGAGCAGAGTGGCCGTTACAGTCAATGGCGATCGTTATCGGACGAATTTTTGTTCACAAAAATTGGAGAGGAGGATATTGGCAACATTTGGTTTCAACAGGACGGCGCTACGTATCACACAGCCGAAGCTTCAGTAGTTTTTTTAGCATTTTCAAAAAATAAGTTATTTGGCGGACTCTTTATATATTAAAACTACGGCCTATATTTTACATCTCATACGTCAAATTTCCCACTACGAATTATTATGTTCCTACCAAAAAAATGAAAATACAAATCATTAGTTACAACACTGACGAAGCCAGATCCAAGTAGTTCCATTTCTGGTGAATCATCAATGAATTTAACACATGGTTGTCATAGGATGGAAGTGATCCAAATTACTGATTGGTATGCTCTTAAAAGGTTGTCTAGAACAATTTTTGATATAAGCAATAGCTGTAGAATAGCTGTGTTCACCCAATTTTATAACTCCATCTTCTCCGCCTTGAAAGGCTTTCTATTAGTTGACGTTGTAGTCAAAGCATTAAAACTTTCCATCTGTAACAAAAAATGATAATGAGTATTCAAAAAAATATACATAAATAAATAGTATTAATTTAATTTATTAATTACTAACTGCGTGTAATCAAAATTGAAGCAAAAATAATTCGTACGCTCACATATTTTCTCTTAAGCAACTATGACTATAGCCGATTCTATCATACATACAAGATCATCTCTACTTCATTTATGCGGAAAAGACACAAGCATATCAAGCGCATTGACTTATACTTGTAGCCGCAGTATACTTATTATATTCATAGCATGGATATTTAGTCGTACAAAAGATATATACACATGATACTTGGGATATTTATTCAATATTCGCCACCGTATATATACATATTTGTATATAAAATGGAACGGGAAATTTGTTAAGGCTGTTTAAAAACATGCTTTATGTGTTTGTTAGCCAAATAGCTTTGTATATACGCATGTGTAGTTGATTAATACTCATAGTATTTTTAAACTTATTCGTTTGATTGTAGCTTATACAATCTATAGATTTTAGTTGTAGTAGTTTGTGCTGCTGTTTAAAATTAAGGCATTTGTTTGTTATATGAGGGTATTGTTTTTTATTGTTAGCTGTACGCAATCATGGTTGTTTGACGTTCAATGCTCAAAGAGTACTTAAAACGATACTTTTGTCATTCTCTGATCTGTAGAAGTCAGGTGGCAATGCCAGATGACAAAACTTAAAGCTTTCTCTATTTTTATCTGAAAAAGCATCTGTCATCAGCTGTTTTGGTATAACAGTACAACAACAGTGTGCGTGTTGGTAAAAAATATAAAGAAGTGGGTTATCTGAAATATAATTAAACATAAAAAATTTCTCATCTCAAGTTAGGATAATTTGAAACAATTATATTTGAAAGCGTTAAGACAACCTTAGATTAAATAGCAAAAAAAAAAATACAAATACTGTACAAAACGAGTCCAGAGCCTGTGTTCTGTAACTTTGGTGAGAACTTTTCCAAACGAAAAGTTTGTTGTCATTCTGTGAAACACAGGATGCCTAACAAAAAACTTAGTTCCTTCCTCATGTAAGCTTATTTTAGGTTGTATGTGAATCAGCGTATGAAAAACAGGCCAACCAATATAATTGTTTGATTTTTCTCGACGCGAAAACTTCTCGCAAGTTACAGAACAGAGGTACAGAAGTGGTCATCCTTGCAAGCTTACACAAGCAGATGAGCGATAAATTATGCATACTGTTAAAAATTATGGCAAACGATCTCAATAAATTTTGCATTTGCATCATAGGATTTTTTTTTGTGTGTATTGCACAATTGGTCTCCAGATACATCGATTTATTAATAAAGATCCATTCAACTCAAGGTACATCATTTTTCTTTTATTTTTAAATTTTATATTATTTTTATTTTGTAAAAAGAAATCAGAACTTTGGCGCCAATGACGGTCAAAAGCACACACAAATAGCAACATTTTTAAATTTCCATGGTTAGCAAAAATCATTAGGGACATGATAAAAGTCTTGCCACCCTCTCTACACGCCTACCCACGTAAGTAAGTAAACATTTTAAGGATTAAAGTCGTTAAATAAAATGCCTGTTTGCGTATTTGTAAAGACAAAATGATCTAATAGAAAGAAAGTTAAAAACTTTTGAGAAATTTACGTATGTACATACATATGTATATGTTTTTTATGTAAATATTTAAGTGTTATATTTTATCAGCTATCGAACACGTGGCAAATAAATGAAATCGTCCCATATAATAAAATAATTGTTTTTAATAAATTAATGATATGTGTGTATGTGCATATGTATGAGTTTGTATGAGAATTGACTTTAAACGTACTCGTATGTATGTACGTGTGGTTTTTATACATACATATATTTTATTTAGCTTTTACTTCATAGACCCTGTCTGGTTTTTATTATAAAAAAAAAATAAATAAATACATAAAACTAACCGGACACAGTGGCACTTTTTATTAAATTGCCTAAAACCATGAATAAAAAAATAAAAAGATTGCACATTCAGCTGCTTAAAAATTTTTTCTGCTGCGCATCTACGTCATCATAGAATGTGTTTGTTGTAAGAAGTGTGTGTGAGAGAGAGCACATTCCACAAACAAATGTATGTATTTTTCTTTCAACAAAATTCTAGGTCTACAATGCTCCGCAATGCTCAATCTTGTTTTCCTGATTCATGGCCTAAATCAATATCATCTTTATACATTCAATAATGAGAGTTAAGGTGGTTAAAACTTACAATAAATAAAAATAAGCACATACCTACAACTTTTCAATAAAATTTAACTGGAAGTATTTTCATTTTATATCATTATCTGATGCCGTAGTTTGCCCTCTAAGTTACTCTGAAATCAATTTTAGTTAAAAAAATATAAAAAATATTATTTGCTTTTTAAGCAAAATGAGCCACAGTGCACCGTCCATGGTGGTTTGTGTTATTCGCGACAATTGCATGTGATACTCTGAAATCTTTTCCGTTTTGTTTTCTATACATTTTAAATGTAATTGCGAAATTTATTGGACACTTAATTTTGTCTTTTTTTTAATTTTCATTGAAAATGATCGTTGGCATCGTTGTACACTTACGTTCATAAATGTCACATCATTAAACATTGTCAACATCATGAGTAAAAACAATGAAAACATGGTAATCGTCATCATTTTACTGATCGTATGTAATATGCGGTAATAATTTATTTATTAAGTCAGCAATTCTATGAAAATAAATGTGCGACAATGTACTAGTACATACATACAGGTAACTCTCGTTTAAGCGACTAAATAATTGCAATTATTTGTTAATTGCCGGCTTTTTTTAGATATTTTTAATATAATGCACTTAAAAACTGTGGCATCACTAAATTTTTGCTGTTAAATCTTTGAAATAAAATAAAAAAATTTGCAAAATGTTACAATTAGTTTAATTTTTTTTTCTGAAAATAAAATTTTAAGCTCATTATTCACGGTCAAAATGTATGACCTGCATTATAATAATATTAGTGAAATTTTGTTTGTATGAGTCACACCAACGATGCAAAAAGAAAAATCTAAGTTTTTTGATTTTTGCTCATGCATGTATGCAATACAAACAGAAAGAACTCTCAAATCCTATACGCAAAAAGTTTTTGTATGTAGTTTGACAATTGCGTTGCAATTAGCTTGTAAGAAGAAAATATCATTTTATTGTGCAATGCATGCACGTGTATGGTGAGTTCTTCATGCACATGCATACAATGATTGTGTCATGCATTTTGACCGTAAATACTGCGCTTTAAGCTTTTGGAGCTTTTATGCCAGTTAAACCAGATTTTAAGCGGATTTAATTTACATGTGTTGTTTTGGTATCAACTAAGTGCGTAAATCGAGGGATACCTGTGCGTTTGCATGGTTTGTGTGCGTGTATCTAAAAATTTTGTAATTTAATAAAATAAGGAATAATGAATAGACAATATTTTTTTGTTTCGAGTTGGAATTGATTTTAACCCTGGCATTTCCAAGACTTGCTTGTTTTTAATTTGAGGTCGTCATATCTGGGACAAAATTTTAAAATCAAAAAAAGTTTAATAAAAAAATGCATGCATGTATATAAATAAATAATGAAAATATTAGACGACTTTACTCAAGACTTTCCAAAGTAAACTTTGCGTGAGTAAAAGCCGTCTTACAATAATGCATAGTCTTTTTTGCTATTCCACAACTGCATTCTAAGTGAAGGATAGTGAATATGAAACATATTTAGGATTTTATTAAGGTCTCGCTGAAGGGTCGTTTTTTTTAGCAAAGCTATAGCATATCGAATGAAGATTAATAGCTCCGATTGCACTCAAAATACTTCGATAGACAACTCAGAGCCCAGGCGTGTTAACTATTTGAAGCATATATGCACATAGTAATAAATATGTACTTTTGAAGAGTGCTCGGAAAAATATATTTACAAAATTTTTCCAAGATTCTTTAAATTGCTGAGTGAATGGTTTACTTCATGATTAAGTGAATTCTTCATTTTAATTCTGTTTAACTAACAAACATTAAAATGATATTTCTTTGTTTGATTACATGTGATAATTTTTAAGGAACAAATTAAGCCAACCAGAATTGTAATTATTCAAACACAGCATCAGCGTTCATGCGTTTGATTTAATGTGTGATGTGTTAGCTAAAGCAAATTCCAATCTTATATAAAAAAATTCAATGCAAATGGAATACGTGAATTATTTTTAATCAGCGTATTATAATTTGTTAAAGAAGGTTTTGTACTAAAAGCTCACATTTACGGTCACCAATTAACCGCATTCTTGCCATTATTAATACTCGTATTTGTTTTTCATAAAACACACACATGCCGGTTTAATTGCTTAGTCCTAATTTACACTATGCAAGTCTTATTGGTAAGCTAAATTAGTTTGTTAGGAAAGATAAACGAGGGGAAAAGAAACGCTCATTTTCTCCCCGTCTATCTCTTCCAGAAACTAGTCAGCTTAGCAATAATACTTGCATAGTGTAAATTACTTGAGACAAAGTTTTATAGTTTGTTACTTCAAATGCACCAAAACAAAAATAAATGTGAGCAGAAATTAGCAATTGCAATTGTTTTATCAAAAACAGAGTCTATAGATTATGAATCAATACCAGTTGCCTCCTTCTAAACACATTCTTAAATTAAACTTGAGTGATTGTAATTTTATTGTTATGTTTTATATATAACGAAGTCTATTGTTTCTGCTAAAAAAAACTCATACAATTATTTTGGAAATGCATTTAAGGAGGGCTGATTTTAATTTGTAATATTTGCCCAATGAAAAAACATTTGCTGCTTTTTCAAAACTTTTGTCAAACTTAAATTAAAAATTAATCTTTTAAATACTTATATTTGTATCTTTTGTTCTTGAAATGTTTTTCTGTCTTTCTATTGTCCTAAATTAATTTATAAATTTTTGTATTTTTATTCTTTTTAAGATTTAAGGGCAGACACAGTGGAACTAATTGCAAAATATGTGCTAAGAAGGAGAGGAAAAAAAGTGGAGAGAATTTAATCGTTTAGTCTGCTTATTTATATAAAATTTATATTAGTGGTATTCAATGTTTACTGCATTTTATATTGCAACAGTTTCATCAATGATGACTATTTAAAAAAAATTCAATAATAAGAGCATCTCGGTCTATTTGTTCTCGTATATAGTTTCCCAAAATAATTTAAAATATATTCAATTTCCTGATTTGTTTTAATATAACATGAGGAATCTATTATTTATGACTTTTTAAATTTAAGCAGATTTTAAAAAAAAATTCGTTTCTAAACGTTTTAAATTTGTATGAAAAATAAAGAAAATTCTTTTCAAAAAATATTTTTGCGTGTAATTTTCAAAACGAAAAAAATCTTTTGTACTATTTACAAAATCTAGCATTTAATTAAATTTTCTTGTTTACAAATGACAGCTGTTTGAGTATAGTGTTGATATTGCAATATAAATAGAATAACAAGTACAAAATTGGGTGATTTGCTGTTGGATGGCAAATATTTTGCTTTTACATCAAACACCTGTCAATAGCAAAAATGGTTCTTGAGAGCGAGTAGACAAGCCACAATTTTTTGGTGTTGTATTGACCTGACGTTGATGTTGGCTACTGGAATAGGGGTGATTGTTGAAAAGCACAGAAGCGGGCGTTTTTAAGGCGCTCGTATGTTTCCAGCCTAAAACCTGATTAGATCTTAATAAAACTAAATTTGCTCATTTTGAAAAAAATCCGTTTTTTTTTTGGTTAATTTGCTTGAAGGACTAAATTACATTTTTAAAAATTTATGCTGGAAAATATTGTTACAAATAAATATTTATTAAAAAAAATAATAAATAATAAAATAAATAGTGGTGCTCTCAGCACCACTGTGGTGTGCACAAATGAGCATTAATATCGTTGTATACATGGCAGATATTTTTAGTTTTAAACAAATTTAGCAATCAGCTACTTCTTAAAAAAAACTTTTAGGGTTTGTGGGGCAAGATAGCAAAGTAAAGAAAAATCTATTGTTTCTTTAGTCTGAAGCAAATGTGCTTAATGAGAGATTAATTTTAATGAAACAGATATTGCACTAATTACTTTTTCTGATTTTTTGTGTTTTAGTTAGAGATTCTATAAGTTCAGCAAATGTTTAAATCTTATTTTTTTTGGTAAAATAAAAGAAATAAGCAAAGCTTTTGCTGGGTATGTACATATTTTTTTACAAGGTATGGAAATAAAATTATAACTCTGTACACTTTCGGCTGTCCTGCTATTAAAACGATTTTATTCAACTGTATAAAAGTTAATTTTTGCTGGAAAAGTTAAAATGAAAGAAAAACTAGAGACACAATTAAAACAGAGATTATAAATGAAACCAATAAATTTGCATATATCTGCACTACTTGCAGAAGCATGCACATTAGAGTGGCCATTAGTTGTACGGAGAATTTGTTTTATTTGATTTCTTATATTCTCTCCCCCCAAAATCAGTTCAGTTTATGTCAGAAAAATTTCCAAAAAAATTTCATATCGACAAGTTGTATTTTAGGGGGTGCGTCCGCCCCTCAAAGTTTGCCCTGAAGCCCATTAATTCAATGTAAATTTTATTTTGTTTAGTTTTCTTTTGACTATATTTATTTATGTATGAAATAATTTAATAGATATAAGCTCTTATTGTACATGCTCAATATAAATAATTTCCATATAAATATAATTTTGTTAAATAAAATTTTTGGTATTTTGTTGGGTATTTTCTTCATTATTTTCTAAAATGTTAATTTTAGCAACAAAATTTCTTTGAAACTAATGCTGTAGACTAGAAGAGCTAAAATATTGCCATGTATCTTATTCTTGCAAAATCATTTTTTAAAATGATAGTCACATGCAAAAACTTACATTGAAAAATAGGCTTGAAAGCCAACTTTGAGGGGCGGACGCACCCCTTAAAACACAACTTATCGCTATGAAATTTTTTTGTATTTTTTCTACATAAAACTGAACCGATTTAAAGAGAGAGAATACAAGAAAAAAATAAAAACAAATATTAACGGCCACTCTAATGCACATGCACAGAGTAGAAAACAAACACGTTTAATTGCAAAACAAAATGTATATACAGCAAAATATGTTTTCATATAATTAAGTCTGGTGTAGTTCTATACTTCTAAATGGGCCTAATAGTGAAAAATTGTGTAGATTATGCTGTTGAAATGTGTTGAAAGAGGCGGTTTAGTGAAATTTTAAAAACAAATCATTGCCATGCTGATTATTTGAATTTTCAAACGAACAAGTTGTTTAATGAACGGAAAAAGTTAACTTCTTGTTTTGAAATTTCCATTTAAAGTCATAAATATTTGAAAGTAGTGCAAAAGATTTATTGGATGTATTGGAACGTGAGAATTTTTCGAGCCGAAAAGTACAACACAGGGCGAGTAAGAAATAAGACTATATTTTTCAATAATTATTGCAAATCCATTCGAGTTTTTATATGAATAACCCTGTGTAAAATAGCACAACCAACATAATTTTTTAATTTTGCTCGATAGGAGAACTTCTCACAAGTAACAGAAATAGAGCACACCAAAATTGAACAAATCCACATGTCAGGGCAAAAAAAAAAAACATATTCTTAGGCGTATAACTTTAAAAATATAAGATATACAACAAAAAGCTAAACTTCCAGAAGATATTTGATATATGGGATAGCCAACTTTGGCGTGTTTTAGTAGTTTAATTTATCCAAGAAAAAAAAGGCGGGAGATAGTTATTTAAAAATTTTATAGCAATTTTTCTTTTCTGAAGTGCGCAGAAAGAGAATTGCTTTTACTTCAGTGCAGTTTCAATAAGATAGGCAAGTTCACATAGAGCCAGTTCCATTATAGCAGAGTTGCAACAAAAATTTCCAAATAAAATTATTTCAAGAAACGATTTAAGACTGTACGAATCATCTCAAAAGTGAAAGTCAACCGAAGAACAAAAATGTTGTATCACCAACACTCAACACTCAACATTTTTAGACATTTGGGTATTTATTTGGTCAAAATGAATACTTGCCAAATTTCCGCAAAATGTTTAAAAAACCCAAAAAATTTTTGGGTGATTATGCATTGCAAATTCGGGTGATTGTACGTAATGAACAACATTTGACACTTTTGGGTTATTCTTCATTTTTTTTTTGGTGATCGGGCACTGTTTTGGACGTTCATTCATTTAGCAGTTTCGGGCTATTTGCACTTGGGCGATAATTCGTACAGCCTCGATTTAATCAACAAACTGAAGTGATTCCGATATCATGAACAACTTTTTATTAAAGTGGCACATATAGTCGCTGTTTTATCTAACTGGCCTATCTAACATTTTAAAAATTTTACAGGAGAGAAGCTTTTATGATTGCTTTATACATGTATTCTAATGGAAACTTCTGAAATATTTTTACTCTTATAGGCTCAACAGTAATGTTTACAATCATAAAAATTGTAGACAAGATCTATTATGACTCACAAGGTCTAGTAATGGACTTAACTCATTTTTCAAAACAAGTTCAAATAGCTACGAAATGTACGTCTCTCGCGCGTGCTGATCCCTTTGAAATCAACTATTTTTAAAAACCATTAAAAATATTTAATAAAATAAAACTATCCATCAAATGTAATAAAAAATCAATAAATTATGTCTACAAATTAAAAAAAAAATATTTAAATTTCCTTATATAGCAAAACTCATCAGCCCCCAGTTTTAGTTTCATTGTTTCATGCGCTCATCTCTGTTCCGATTGCTATTGTATGTTCGTGTATGGGTGTGCGCTTTTTTTTATTAATATTTTTGTTTAAAGTGTTACACTGTATGCCGGCTACTTTGTTTTGAATCAAACAAAGTAGCCGGCAATAAATGAAACAGGAAACTGTTAATGACTTACAATTTAATCTATTTTAGGAACAGGTTCAATAGCTTTTTTATTTCTTCTTCCACAATTTAAAAATTTCATATGAAATAAAAGGGATGCCAAAATCTATTTGCTGAAAATTTAAATCGTAAAGTGCATGAAGAGTGTGTGTAAAGGGAATAATTTAAATCAACGGCTTAATAGTTTTATTAAAGACTTGATACCAACGAAAACAATCAGACAAGTAATAAATGGGTATTTGCTTTTCATTTCTTGACTCTTCCGTCAAGGGAAATTCGTGCAAAGTGAAGCCTCAATGTTTATAGAAAAACTCTCAAAAGATTATTGAGAATTACAAGACTTTAAAACTACAGTAGGGTGAGAAACTTTTTGAATAAGACAACAAATAATATTAATTGGCATGTTAGGGTAATAACTTTTTACAACCTTTGGTTGTCATTTAGTGTATTGAAATGCCAAAATAAAAAACTAAATTTATGATAATTTATGATTTGAACGGGCTAAAGTTCGTATCGCTTTTTAAGCCAAATTACATGTGATAATTATTAATGAACAAATAACATCAAAGTTAGTTGTAAATATTCTGACAACACATAGTTGAACGAAACAGCCAGCCGTTTTCGAAGGCCACTATACCTTCATCATCAGCATTCTTCTGTGTTGGTCCACTGTGTGTGGTGTCAGTTGATGCAAATTTCTGCCTTATATACGAAACTTTCTTGCAAATGGAATACGTGAATTGTTTTGATTCATCGTATTTCGATTTTTGCTGAAACGTGTTTTGTAATGAAAATGATCATTTTATTTGTCGTAGTTAAAGTTGAAATACGCCAATGACGAAGAGGCCGAATATTCAAGTGCTATTCCTGCGTAATAGATGGGCTTAAATCCTGCAATATCAACTATTTCGAAGCTTTATAAAAATCAAACTACAAAAACTATATATACATGGTAATGACAATTGTGATGATGAAGATACGACTATACATGCTTATGAAAATATATACATATACCATCTTAATATGACTATAATCTAATTTAAAATTTGCAAGAGTAATTAAAACGAGTGAGAGAAACTTGTGTTATTAGAATGTGCATGCAAACATATTTCCTGCATACTTTTTATTCATATCCTGCCCGAATACAATTTGCATGTATTCAGTGAAGAATGTGTGGATAATTTATGCAAATGTGCTTGCGTGTGTGTGTGTAATGATTGTGGTTGTACGTTTCAAGATTTTTATAAAACAATGATGTATAAACTGACAAGCTGAAAGATTTTATAAAAAAAAGTTTGTTCTTAGTTTCTTGCAAAAATTAACTTGAGTTCTTTTTTTAAACTTAACTAAGTTAGCACTACACAGTTATTACAAAATCTTAAATATTTTTAAATACTTTTTTTTTGAAATCTAGAGTTGACACTGCAAAATTTCAAATTTGTGTTTGTATTTGTATTTATTATTTGCCTTCGTAATGGAATTAGTATATTAAAGTGAAATACAAAATATGGCATCTATTAGACAACATTTAAGAGCTACTTATATCCCTTAAGGTTCCTGGAGACTCATCATCAATCACATAGTTTTGGGTACAATCGTGTTGTCTGTAATTGTTGATGAAAAATATTTTATCCTTATAAGTTACAGCATTAGAATCAGATAAGTTATATGGACATTTTGTAGAAATAATAAATAAGCAACATAGATGGGGCTATTACAATACTGTACAGTCTGCAATATTTACTTACCAAGCTAAAAAAATATGTATGGAGCATATATGATATCCCATATATGGTTCGGATCCGAAAAATGAGGGTATATGGGCATATATGATTATATATATTCATACATTTTCATACATGTATGTGCAAAATTCATATCCATACACTCTTATTAAAAAAAATTATTAAAATTAAATTTTTTTAGACTTGAGAGAGAGGTTGTATTTAATGAAACATTTGTTTGGACAAATAATTCAAAACGAATAAAAGTCATTTCATTCATCAAAAGGTGAATCAATTATTTAAAAAACACATAAATTTAGCTTAAGAAATCAGATTAAAAACTAATACAATTAATTATAAAAGAAAAAATAATCCCTCTAACAATAGTTTTCAATACAGTAATATGAACTTTGTTTCTTATCTAGAGAATTTAGTTATTTTCTATAAAATTAATGACGACTGGATTATCCTTTTGATTATTTGATATATTAAATGGGGCCACAATGTATAAAATCATACATGAACAAAAAGTTTTTCTTTTTTAAACGTTGAGGGTACGGATATAAACTTTGCATACCGTATGTATTTTCTAATGGATTTCCAATTCAGCAGTGATAAAATTCCAAGCTTTTTTGATTGCAAAACGATCTTATGTGAGATATATGGCTCCATATATAAAATGTTATATTTATATATGTATGTATCCACATATGAAGAGCTTCATAATTAAATTTTCATATATGAGCTCATATGTTATAATACATTTCATATATTAGTCCGTATATTACTTCATATATAATAGTTTTGCCATGTATAATCCCATATATTTCCATACATGAATTCATACATATTCATATATAGTTATATACATTCATATATTAAAAATATATGGACCATATATAATTTTTTTAGCTGGGTATTGATATTTAAACATGATTACAATAATTTTTTGGATTTTGATTGGTGATTGCAAAATTGCAATCACAGATCAACATTATTGGTATTGATTTGGAAACATTTTCAATAAAAATTATTTATTGGAGTAAAAATAACGCAATATTTAATATATTTCTTTCATTAAAACATAGAATTTTTTACAATGTAATAATATTTTAAATAAATTTCTTTTCTTTATACACTGAAAGAATTTTCGGCAGAAATTCTATGAATTTCGACATTAATCTAATGAAAAATTCATTAAAATTCAACCAACGTCACGCTTCGTTGGATTAATGAAACCAGTTTCGTTAAAATTATTTTATTGAAAACTTCATCAAGTTTATTTAACAGTGTAATTAATGCAGTGCTACAACTTCATCGAAACATTAAAATAATTTCATAAAAAGAATGAAATAACTTAAATATAAAGGGGTTTCTTAATACTTAGAAAATATTGTTGACATAAATCCAATAAAATATTCTAACGAAACCAGAATATCAAGGAAGCAATTCCAATGAAATTGTGTCACAATATTCATGAAATTTTCATTGGATTTGTGAGATTATCATTAGATTTGTCAACATTTTTTAATGAAATTGTTTCATTGGATTTATGAAGCCAAATTCTTTCGGTGTACTAAACCTTGAAACTAATACTTCATAAAAAATAATTAAAAATTAATGAATAATAATTTTATTTAAAAGATAAATTAAATAAACGCTGACTAAAAATGACACAGAGAGATGACAATCCTACTTTTGCTTCTACCAGCCGGCAGAAGAAGGTAAAGGCGTGTTAAATTTTAAAAAGATTTGCCTTATTAGCAGGTATTTGTTAAGAGATCACAAATAAGTGTCAGGATCCAATAAAAACATATTTATTTCCTTACCTATACCGTTGTTTTTAATAAGTTTCGACCATCCTTACATCGAAAGTATTGAAAAATTACTTAAAGAGGTATATTACAGGCAAGTATACAGAATTTAATTAATCATAAAATAAGAGTATAATTATGCCCCATTATCTTTATTAAAATACTTATGTATGAACATAAGTATATTTTCCGTAATCGGAACATGTGGATATGCATTTTAAATTGTCGAAAATTTATAAAAAAAATTAATTTCTTGAACTGTTTTATTAATTTGCGTCTGCCTAATTAATATTAATTTTGTTACATTAGATTACGTGTAAGCTGACGATATATTATAAATATGCTTATTTTTCCAATTTCATTCCAATCGTTTCATGAAAGCTAGTTTGAATATTGATTACACCTTAAGATTTGTCAATAATTTCATTGACTGGAAAATTTTTGCAAGCAATATTTGTTTAAGGTGCCTATACACTAGTGATGAGCTATAAAGTGATTTTTTAATAATGTTGCTACTTGTGAATGTGACTTTTAAATTGCTGTTCTTTTAAACTGTGACTGTGATCACAGTTTAGCTGTATTTTGTTTGTAGCAGTTCTGTTATTTTGAGAAAATCTAATAAGAAGAGCAGCAGTGAAATTAAACTGTGACTGTGATCACGGTTTAACTATTTTAGCTCTTCTGCTTTAAAAGTCTTTATTAGAACAAGAACAAACAATTAGCAATCAACCCAATCCAAATATCGAAATTTTCGTATAAGAGGTAGAGAGACAAAAATTGCAAGTAAGAACATGTGAGATGTACATAGTTGCCAGAAAAGACGATTTGACACGATTTGACGATTTTTTATCGACAAAAACTGAAGGTATAAAAAATTTCATGTGGTAGCCTTAACTAATGTGAAGTAAGTATATAAGAACAATCACAGTTTGTATAAAAGAACTATATTTCCAAATCCTTTTACTTGATAAATTCAATCACAGTTGTGATTAGTAATTTTTCAATCGCTGTGAAAAAAGAACAGGTTTCAAAATATCGCTCAACTCTACTATACACTACATGTTTTTTACATTGCACCTGTAAAATTTTAGATAATTCGGTAAAACATGTCGGTTGTGACCTCAAAAACTTTGCTTGTTTAAAAATACACAAGCAAAAACATAAGACAAATTTTCAATTAGAGCCTGTTCTATTTTCTTATGTTCACACATGTGTTTTCAAATGTCTATGCCATGTGAAAACATTTATCGACGGTTGAATGTCTCCGATATCATTATCCGTCCGTTTAAAGTATTTGCACTAGTGATAAATTAATTATTTTTTATCTCATTTTAAAATTTTAATAACAATGATATAAAGTATATAACAAGTGTTGATACAAGCTCCACATTTTGCAGATTAAAAAGAAAAAACTTAAATAAATATTTGTGACGCGGCACTTCAGCAACGCTACCAAAGAAATTTCCATCGGCCTTAATATTTGAACATATCAGCTGTTGTAAACAATCACGGCCGATGTCACGTGTAATTGTACATACAAGTTAGTGACCAAAATTAAAACACAAGCAAAAACATGTACTGTATTGGTACCTTTAGTGATATTGCATAAACTGGCAATACCAATGAATACTTTTTATTGCGATTGCAATAATATTTTTTATCAATAAATTTGTAAAAAAAATATTGCAATAAAAAGTTTTGCAATTTTATTGATTTCTATTGCAAACCTGATTTCAGTAAATTTTTATTGCAAATACCCCGATCTATGATAAACAAACTCAAAAACTAAAACATAGTTCAGTGCTAAATTAAACATAATGAGAGTTGTTATAAAAATATAAAATTTAATAATAAAGGTTGTTATAAAAATTTAGAATAAATCAAATAGCAACTATACTCATCACAACACATAAATATGCATTAGATCTACAAACACAGCAAAACGTTTCTCCTATTAACATTTTTTAGTAAAAAAAATGCAAATAATCAATTTCAAATTTAAAGCAGTCAATTAAACTTTTGCTTAATAATTAAGTTGATAATAAGGTTAATTAAAAATTTTATTTAGTCAATTGAACTTTTGTTTAGAAATTAAATTGATTAAAACCCGGGTTTGAGTTAAGAATATATATTAGTTCAATTAAATTTAATATGTATTATTAATGGACACAATTAAATTTTTGATTGATTTAATGTGAATAAGAGACATGTTTTTCCTGGCTCATGATGCAAAGAAGCTCGATTGTGCTTGGAAACCAAACTTAAATTGCCTTGTCAACTGGAAACGCAACCGAAATTAAAATTAGCATTATAAGTGGCAACTTTCTTAAAGTTATCGAAACTACGATTACAAAAGACTGGCAGCTGCAAATAATATAAACAAAACTTCAGAATATAGTGCAGAGTATAGACATTACTACAAATCTTTTGATTAAATGGGCAAGCGTAAAATTAGTGGTGTGTATCATGCTGTCGTAAAAATACATTTTCAAATGATGTTTCTTAAAAGTTATCTTTTTTAAATTAATTTTATAAAACAATAAATTTTTCACGAGATTTATTATCTAAGAAAAAAATACTCATAATATGAGAAACGGTTGAAAAAAATTATTTCTTATGTCATCATTACAATAATAACTATTTTCTATATAAAACTTAATAATAAATGAATGCAATTTGAATTGCAATCACATTTTTTCTATCGCTTAAAACTGAATTTTTATGATCGGGTCGGTAACCTTTTCAAATATCTTGCAAAACAATTTATATTTGAATCAATAGTTAATTGTTCTGTTTTTGTTTACTCGTATCATAAGGTGTACATACTCGTATGTACGTGCTTTTATAATTTTTGTATATATCAAATTATCTACTAGAATTATTAAATATTAATTTTTACAAAAACAAAAGTCTTAAATGTGACCGACCTACACGCGTTTCAAATGCTGTTTTACACTTATTTTATTTCAATTAATTTTATTATACTTTTTTACATCTACGAGTATCATTTTAAGCAAACTGTGAACTTTTTGTTGTTTAACTTGTGCGATATGACATCTACAATTATGACAGTTTTGTGATTAATTAATTGTTTTCTCATTTATTTTCGATACAAAAACGGCTTCATCATGAATTGCCATTTAAATTTTGCTGTTGAATTTATTTGCTTAATTTGCAATACAATTAATTGATAAACTTAATCCAATATCAACTGAAAAAAGTTAAATTTTTAATAAGCCAACCAAATGAGCACTTCAGATGAGTCACACTTGTACGTGATCATACATAAGTTTTTAAATGGTACCGATTAAAATAATTATTCCAATTTTCCAAATTTCTTTCACTTGCAAATTATTGTATAATATATGTGAAATAAATAAATAAAATAAAAATATTCTTTGAACACATTCATGACAGCAGGCTACTGACTACAAACTTAAAAAAAAATACATGCGTGTATGTGAAAATTACTATTTTTAAGACAATAATGCAAATGCTGCCAAATTATAATAATTTCTATTTTTGTTAAGGCCAATGATCAAATTAGCTGCCAATACATGTTAAATTAATGCTACCTTAATATTATTGTATACTCTTTAAGAAATAAATTGATTCGTTTTAATATTTTTACGTAATATTAGTATATTTGAAATAAGAAATATGTACTCGTATTAATACTTCAATAGCAGCTGCTTATGATGCTGCTGCAGTTTGGAAAATAATTTAGATCATATAACTGTTACTTTTCTTTTTATCAGTAAACTCAACATTTTCATCATTATAAAGTACACGAACGAACAACGTAGGAAAATGATAAAAATGTCGGTGATCGCAACTTTAAGATCGTTAACTTCAAGTTTCTTTCGTTATTCTCACCCTGGTAGAAAAGCAATAACAAGTTTAGGCAAAAATTTGAGTCTACATATTCATTATGTGATTTTGCCGTGACAGTGTGACAAGGGGTTGGTCGAAGTAACGAAAATATTGCTGACGGTACAAATCTTTCGATTCCGCGGCGTTCTCAAGAGCTGGACATCGCCAAGACCACTCAAAGATCATGTCTTACACTAGTACAAGATCAAGCTGACACAAGAATTGAAGCCGATGGGCCATTTAACGCGATTAAAAAAAAAAGGTGTCAAGTCCTTATTGGAAAATCCTATACAACTAATGTGGTTTTTGAATTTGCTTAGAAAAAATTTATTGTGTATTAGTTCCTTCTTTTATCAGCATATTGCGTTTTTTTTAAGTTTCAGCCAGCAACGCTGTTTCGGAGGAAAACAACTTACTTGAGGTGTTTTACTGACATGAAATATGTAATATGTTTTGAGCAACACAAGTTTTCTGCTCCAAAACACGTACATGGAAACGTACTATTAGGCTGTATGAATTAACATACAAAAACTTCGCGCTATTATTCATTTTACTGTTTTAGGTTATTTTTCACCTTTTTTTTTGGTCGATTGATCACTGAGTTTTTGGGTGTTCCTTCGTTCATTTAGCTGTTTCGGGCGATTTGCACTTGGGCGTTAATTCGTACAAAGTCTTTTGTTTTATCGATTGTATAATATCAAATTTATTTTATCTTTCGTTCAAATAATAAAATTAAACTATTATTAATTTTAATGTTCTCGTCTTCCAAATTCTCACGCTTCGAATAAGCATATATATAACATCAGCTGATTTGTATCAGCTGAGCACTTCAATCGTACACACACACACGCATGATGCAGCGCACTGATGAATTTACAAACACGCATAACAAACGAATAAGCAGAATTATTGATAAATTATTATTTTGATTAAATATTATTTTAAAGTTAATCCAAAATCTTATAGGAAAATATATATAATTTTTGTTTTCAATTAAGAAAATTATTAAATCCATGACTTAATTTAGTTAAGATACTATATCAAACAACGATAGTTTTTTCGGTGTAAAGAAAACTTATTAAATATACAATAACTTTAGAGCAGTTATTTTGCAAATTCTTTCCAATTGTGCAAGTCGTCTTGTATCGTATCGTATGCAAAATGGTGGAAGATATTTACACTCACTACTACGAATTATTAAGTGTTACTTTACCATTTTGCACATGCTACGATGCAAGACCATTTGCGCAAGATTGTGAAGTGGGCTATTGTTTTAATTGTATCTAACCATATACATATATAAATATAATGAACAATTTTTATGCTTTCCAGATGTGTTGTTTTTAAGTGCCATAGCAATGGGCTCAGAATGTTAAGTCGTCGTTCACACTATGAAATATATCCTGCAAAACTTTTGAGCTGGCAGAAGAAGAATAATTAATCAAAAAGTAGTTATACTCAAACTGTACAGCATAACGTTATAGTGGGTTTATGAATGCAGTTTCGAAAGAGAATTTCAGAAAATGTTGCAGCAAATGTTTCATAGTGTGCACGACGACTAATTATGACTGCTTTTTATTAGAATTTTATTACAAAATCTTATTTTTAATTTTACATACATATGTTCAATTATATGTTTATTTTTCTTAATAAATTATAATTTATTGGTTTGACCTTTGAAAATGATTTTGGGCATGTGTTTGCTAACAAAAATAAAATTTATTGAACAAAAATTTTAATATTGGAAAATTTCATATTAAAATTTGGAATAATTGGAAAAAATAAAATTTATTATGATGAATGCGAAGCAATAAAAAAATTAATAATTCCAAAAAACAATGTAACATAATTTATATGTTTTTTTTTTACAGAAAAAGCATAATAATTATGAAAATTTTTTGAATACAGCATAATGAAAAAAAATTATATCCGACAGAGGCATGTACATGTGTACTGGATCAGATAAATAACTGTCTAAAAATTAGTTTTTTTAGCCTTAATAACAGCACAAAGCCCAACATTTGCTGAATCAAGCAAAATGAGTATTAAATTTATAAGCGAATTAAAAAATAAAATTTTGAGGAAGACTATTTGCTGCAACCGTCTAAGTCGTATTTTACGTACGCGAAGTTGAATCCAATCGTGTTATTTCTAACTTGCTTGCTAACAATGCCAGTATTGCATTGTGCATATTTTATATTTACAAAGGAGTGAAAACTGTGTGCCGCGTGCAACACCAAACAAATATGCTTGTTTTTTTTTTAAAGAAAATTAAAGTTTTTTTAATTCCTTATATATTTATTTAGGCCATCAGCAGCCTACAGTCTACATTAGATAACATTTAAGGAAAAATCGCTTCACATTGTACTGAAATATAAGTTTAATTGCTTGCTGTCGCACGGGACAAAAAAGTGGACTTTCCCGTGGAAATAACCATATACATACAGGTTTCTTTCGCCGTATTATTCAAAAATTTTTCTGTGGTTCCCCGTTAGACTAATGAGTAGTGTGTTAGTTTAGACTTCGAATGGCACAACACATATAAAAGATTTCTTTTTAACTTTTTAATAGCGGAATTAACTGTTCGTATTAAATTTATAACCCTTTTAAATATACTATGATTTTAAACGTCCAAGAGTGAGCGATTTTTATTTCTGTATTATAAAAAATGTTTATGGTTTAACTCAATGAGACTCTTTGAGAGGATTTGTATGTAGTTTGGTCTTCTTTTCTACAAACTCTGGTAAATAAATTCAACTACAACATCTACTACAGTTTTTAGTATAGTAGATGGTGTAGGCATAGTTAATAAAAAATGTATGCATTTTATTGTTGCCGTGCTTTAAATTTACCACGATTTATCAAAGCCACAATATATGTATAAAAGATCTACAATAGTCAACCGTGAATACCGCCAATGTCATTCTTAAACTCTCAAATATTAGTGTCGGCACTTTCAGAGCTCAAGTTATGTGTAAAGCAGTGTCCCGCGAAATAAAACATGATTGCATTGGTGAGTAACATGAGAGTAAAATAAAGTTACACATGAAGAAAAGTTTTGCAATTTAAAATACAAGCAATGGTTTGATTCTTTTTATGAATAAGGAATTTAATAAAAAGTTAAGTAAAGAGTAAAAAATCTAATAACAATTTCAACCATTCCACATTAAATTTATTCACAGCGCTTTGAAAAATATTAAAATGTCCTTTTAAACTATCTTCCCTATTATTTTTAAATATTTCATTACCTTAAATACATTGCATAGTTTGCAAAGCATTTTTAATGACGAAATATTTTTTAGCTTCCATAATTATTAAAATTTTTTTTTTTTGCTTTACAAATTAATTAAATTTAAACTTTAATGTCGTTCGGTGTTCTCAATAAAACTAAACAAAAAACCAGGAAAGAATTCGTACATGCGTGCACAACTTCGCTTTCATAGTGACGACGAAATGAAAGAGCATAAGCATCTGTGTGATTTTGATGTCCACAATTGTGGCATGGCTTGCGGGTTACTGGGGTAAAGTTACTTAAGAATTAGTTACGTAGAAGCACGTGAAATAAAATATTAAATTTTAATGGGCATGTATGACTTCGCACATTTTAGCAACTCACGATTGTATTATTAAGAGAGCTTAAAGTATATGCCAATTTTACTTACAATCACATGAGTAAAAGTGCACAAAGTCCAAGCAAAAATTATTGGGCGTGTCTCCAACTATTTTTTTTTTGGAATATAACTAACCCCGCTACTTTCAAGCTATATGCACAATGTGTCAACTTTTAAAAAAGAGCTTTTGTACTTTCATACCGACTAGAGCACAACAGCTAATCAGATATCGGCGACAACAATGCGTTCTCTTACTTTGCTCAAATACAAATATCAGAATATGTATGTTTGGATGTAGTTGGACTAAAATAGAGCTGTGCCTTTTCAGACAAAATAAACTTTTTTAATCGGTCTAAAAACAACGGAGCTATAAAAAATACAAGTGAATTGATAACCTCCTCCTTTTTCAAAGTCAGTTAATAATACGTCTGTTAAAAATATATCTGAATTCTGGATCTATTCTATTAAGACATAATTTGCTTGTAATGGCTCACAAAAGCTTTCCTGGTTTTCTGCACATTTTTAAAACAAGCTAGCGTGTTACATACATTTTTTAAGCGACAAGTATTTATCGACTTTAGCGATCATAATTTGACTTTAACAATTGAAATCAATAGTTTTAATTACAATGACATGTTTGAAGTTTTTGCTTTATTTTATTGTTTAATTGATTATAATT
The DNA here is from genome assembly GCA_905220375.1 of Tachina fera. Classification (NCBI taxonomy): domain Eukaryota; kingdom Metazoa; phylum Arthropoda; class Insecta; order Diptera; family Tachinidae; genus Tachina; species Tachina fera. Next base: position 189,461,738 of record LR999963.1, read on the forward strand.
AAAATGTTTTGCTCTGCTTGTCACCCAACAACGATGATGCAGAGCAGGTGTCATTTGATTGTATTCGAATTATTGCAATAATAATTTGGACCAGCGATTATTTGTGTGATATCATTTCTGTGCAATTTTTTATTTTATTTAATAAATGATTAAATACATACATACATATTTAAGTGCAATTAGCAAGGAAATAATCAAATGCAATTAAAACAGTTTGTTATTGTTCGACTGTGAATAAAATTGGCTTTCGGCTCACATTCATTTCAAATGATAATTATTAATTTTATTATTTCCATCAATCTTTTTGATGTTGATACATGCCAGAAAGAAAAAAAGAACTCTGAATATTTGATCCCGTTTAGTTATGAGAAACAAGAAAATCCTATTTACATTAAAAATTGAGTTTAATATCGTTTTAACAGCCAAGGCAGCATTTAATGATTTAAAATGCGAAGCAATAAAGCTGTGGGAAAAGATTGTACAAGGCGGAAATGTGTGGCAAACGTCCTTGAAAAGGAAAAAAAAATACTTTGTTCAAATTGAACTCGGTCTGTTTGGCTTAAACTGATATTCTCACAAAAACATACAAGCATTTCATGTGGACTCGCCCGAGCTGGGTGGAACACAAACCAACATGCTCACACACACACACGCACACAATTTAATTGTGTAAAATAAGGAATATAAATTCTGTTTAAACCAGTAAACTGTCGTTTTACTACTGCACACACACAAATACATACATACCCACACACACATACAAGTAGATATTGAGTAAGCTTGAGGATATTATTGTAGGATAACAGAGCAACCAGCAGCAAAATACGGTTTAAATTAAATAATGGTTACTCGCATCTAAGAGATGTCCCCTCAAACCTTCAAACATAATGAACATTACAGAACATTTATGTATATCAGAGTTTTTGTAAATGTTCATCAAAATTAAAACTGGAAATGAAGAGATTAGGTAAAATGCAAGAATTAAATGAAATTGAAATGGTTTCATAAAATTCACAATACGATTAAAGCCGGTGTACTCATCAGTTTGGTTGGAAATAATGTATTTTGCAATATTGTGTAAACTAGCCGATAAATCAAATCATTATCATCGCCGTGGTTGCTATTTCACTTAGCTCAAGGCTCATTTTCCAATGGTATTTCCTCCGCGATGCCCAATGGAAATACAAAACACAGAACTAAAATTGAGCTTATGGCTCAATTCTAGATTGCAGTGCACGCACGGCTTACTTTCAAAATCTATTAATACAAAGTTTTTATACATTTCGGGCATTATTTATACCATGTACAAATATAAAGTTGTAATTATGAGCATCAACTTTGAAACCGATGCGCTGATTGCTTCTGCGCGGAATTCTTAACACTTATCGACGGCGTTCAGAGAGGGTGAGTAATTTCATTTTGTTCTACTGTGGCCTTATAAAATACTAATTTTTGTTGGAAACAAAAACAATTGACGTTTTGGAACTCAGCCAGTTTCTCAAAATATGCAACATGAATTAGAAACCTACTTGCCATAAACTTCCTTATGAGACGCCCTGCACAACTACACTGAAATAATTTTGTTCATAAGTTCTATGAACTTCGACATTAATCCAATGAAAAAATTCATTAAAATTCAACCAACGTCACGCTTCGTTGCATTAATGAAATCAGTTTCGTTAAAATTATTTTAATGAAAACTACATCAAATCTATTAAACAGTGTCATCAATCAATCAATCAACGAAATAATTTCATTAAAACGATGAAATAATTTCATTAAAACCACAAAATAGTTTCATTAAAACCACGAGATACTTTCCAACGAGATAGTTTTCAACGAAATAATTTCATTAAAACAATGAAATATCTTCACAAAAACAGTGAAATAACTTTATTGCAACTGTATGGGTCAATAAGCATACAAAGAGTACAAGAACAATCAAACAGGACTACCTTTGATGCAAGCTTTTGTTTGACAACTGTTGAAATACAGTTAATATATCAGACTTTTATGATTACAATGAAATTTTCATTGGGACAATGAATACATTTCATAGCTATAATGAAATTCTAAATTGCTGTATATTTCATTAATTTTTTTTAGTTTTAAACAATTTAATCTTTAACTTAATTGCTTTAATGTATGTATTTATATATATATAATTATTTCAAGCAAGAACTGTAAATGTTTCTTAAATATAAAAGGGGTTTTTAATAATTAGAAAATATTTTTGTAATAACACCAATGAAATATCGTTACGAAACTAGAATACCAACGAAGCAATTTCAATGAAAATTTAATGAAATTGTTTCGTTGGATTTATGAAGCAAAATTCTTTCGGTGTATAATTCTTAAAGTTCAAACCACTTTTAATTAATAAATATATTTGATCCTTATCCTTAAAGCAGACACTGATAACATCGCTTAGAATCAAATATGACAGCGGCAACAAACAACATTTGCAGTGCATATTTATGTATATATTTTTTCTATTAGCTGTGTGGCAAGTATGTATAGAAATACGTATGTACATACATATGTGCATATTGATGTTTATACATACATAAGTATGTATGTATGCACATAAATATTTTCATATCGTTGGTCACAAGTAGAAAGGCTCTAACTCAAATAATTGTAACACTACAGGAGAAGGTAAACAGATAATAGAAACAGTAGAAATTGCTTTCTACAAGTGCTTGTAAAAGCTTTATTTTATACACTATTGCAATAAATTTTTTTGACGAAGTGTAAGTGTATATGTGAAATATGTTGGAATCACTGAAATACACAATTTCCTAAAAAAATGCGAGTTAATACCTTTCTACTTGAGACCATCGTTATGTATGTATGTTCGAACCTTCATAATGGCTTCTATGTGTAAACATTTAATGTCAATTTATATCGATTCCTGAAAAAGTATTTATTTTTGCATTTTATTTTTACAAATCATTCTCCATAAATTTTGTGAATTCCCAGAGCTCTAGTGCAAATAACAAAAACAGAAGCAACTATGAATTTAAACACTAAGCAACACCTTCTTTTTTAATGTTTGATTTTCTTTCAATATCCTCCTCACAAATGATATGAATGAACTTGGCTTCTTACAAGCGTCATCATCATTAACCTCAACAGCAACAAACACAAAAAAAAAGAAGAGAATCTATTGTTAAAGTTTTCAATTTCTTATCAACAATTCTTGGAAGAAACAGTTACTCCTTTGCACGCATACAACAGCAAATACCATCATCATGCATTTATTCTTCTGCGCACAATAGACGAATTATTTATTCTATGAATGCAATTGAAATAAGTTCCAATGGAAAAAGTTTATTATACAATAAGCAATTACTTGGGAATCCTCATACGAACAGGTAGACATTGATTGTTTTGATGGTTTTTACGCGAAATAGCGTAAGTCGTAAAATCCGGTTTTCTTGGAGAGGATTATTTTTATAAAAAACAAAAATTTATTATTTAATAAATATGGGTATATTTCATTTCCCTACAAGAATAGTATCTTTGAATCGACCGGTCATTTAATCGGTAATCATGTATGATATATTCGTCAGTGCGTGAAACAAAGTTTCTATCACATTATTGAGGGAAAAATTAAAATGTAATGGAAACTTTTAAGTACGTGTGATGTTGCATCTCACTCTCTCTTTCTCTCTAACTAATTAATTTCTTCGTCTATGTAACATATATTCGAATTGCTCACTCTACTGCTAATCAATGACAGCATAAGTATTAGTCAAGTTTTACTGATCATAATTGTATAATATATCCCTCACAATTGAGGAATCATATATAATTTATATACTGACAATAAATATAATTTTCATATTATTTTATTTGTTTTTTTATTATAAAAGGTGACTTAAAAATAAATAAAAAATAAAACATTTATTTTTATTTAGGAAATTTATTATTCGACATATTATCATATTTGCTATTTATTTGCTGGTGGTTCAGCTTTGTCTATATGCATTTCATTTTTGCTGTAACAAATCGTCAGTAGACTTCAACCACACATTTTAAACAGTCACAAACTTCTTACTCGTATCTTATACACATAGTACGGTGTCTGCTATTGAGGCTTGGCTAAAACAACAGAAGGGCAAGAAAAACCATAATTTAAATAAAGAAGCATGTGCATTTGACTGACCTTTATTTTTGAAAACTCAAAATATTTAATGCGGGAACCTGATAAATTGTCTCTTTTAACAAAAACAATTAATTGTGTAAAATTTTCAAATTTTTCATCTCCGGATATAATAAATCTAGCAGCAAAAATAAAAAATAAAAATAAAAATATTTATATATTAACTGTTATATTGTTTTAAAAGTTTTTATCATAAAATCCCTCCATTATTATAAAAGTGCATGTTTTTTTCTACATAATGCCAAAAAGTCTACCAAAACAGGCAAACTACGCATGGTGCGGTACTCATTTTCCTTGCTGACAATCACAATTCCCTTTTTGTTTTTTTTTTCAAATAAGGAAAGTGTGTTTATTTTTTTTAGCGCAGTAGCAAACGCCAGATATTCACTAATATTTAATAAAATAAAACTATTTTACAAATGAAATGAAATATGTAGCATCAAAACTCATCAGCCACCCAATATGTTATCATTTACTTCAGAAAGTTATTTTGTTTTCTCAGCTGCCTTTGAGACATTTTGATTGTTTCCATCATAAAATCAATCGTTATTCAGTTTTTGCTTCATATATATATTTAAGTCTGCAGACGCTTAATTAAATCTGTAGAAAAACAGTTGTTATTTTTCTGATACTCGTGCTATTAATAACGAGTTAAAAAGTATTTTCTATTATAAAAAAAATTCTTATGAAAGGTAGCGCACGTAATTTTTTTCTTCTGAAAGTACAATAAAGTAACTTTTATGTATACAAAGTAAAGCAAAACAAAAATAATAACATCAATAAAACAATTCTTACTAAGAAAAAGTAAAAGTTTTCTCTTGCTTTTAATTTGCTCAGTGATGCAAAAATTTTCATTCAAAAATTTTATTTTCCCCTATTAAAATTCAACCTCATGTGTCCATTTACCTAAAGTCAAATGTAAATTTATTTTCAAATGCGGCTACTGCCACATCATGTGTGTAACCAAATAACATACATTTCACCCTGCTAGTCGATGAGTTCAAATCACGGGTGTGTGTTTGTGTGTGTGAGTGAATTCTCTCATAAGGACCTTCCATTTCCATTAAGATTGAACATAAGCAAAGTCAACTAAAACATCTATTTAGAAATGATTGCACATGAACACACATACACAAACGTTTATATTTATAAATGCATATACATATGTATATGCATTTATATGTACTACATATGCACATTATATGGGTTTATATATTAGACTAATAAATGGACTTTTGATATAGAATATTAATGTATGTATTTGAAATTTAAAACAAATTTAAGCTTTAAAAGTTAACTAAAATATTCATGATATGCAATCAATGGAAAAGTATCTCGAATGGTTTTTATATATTGATATACACATACATAAGGAAAAAAATTATTAAAAAGTTGTGCTAGAAAGTTGTTTAAGAAAAAATATACTTTTAACTAACAGAGAATAGACAGTGGAAGTGAAACGAGGCCAGTGCCACAATTCAACAACCTAAGAAAAAAAACACAACAAGGTTTTGGGAAAAATTTCTTTAGTTATAGAAATTAACGAGCTCTCACTTAAACCAAGAAGTTTCGATATTTGTTCGCAAATCTAAGAAAATGAACATGTACGCTAAAGCGAACTTCTCTCGATAGTTTCTCGAATGTCTGACGATAACCTAGTGAATGTATGCTAGTCTGTTAATCTAGAGGTACAGAGTTCGAGCCATAACAGCTACGTAGCCCTGCAGAAAATTTGGTGACAATTGATCCAAACATACTCCTCCTATGGCTTGAGAAAATGCGAGTTTTACCAAAAGTAGGGAGTAGTGTATGGTGAAAAAAGACATATTATATAAATGGTTACGTATTCACCATGTTCATGGTGTTTCGTATTGATCTTTAGGAAATTTAATTGGGTCTCGGTCTAGTATTTTAGTAAACGGTACTGAACTGGTTCGATGTGGTTGAATCCTGGACTTATGAAATAATGTAAATAAAATGTTAATTATTTTCTCCAATGTGACTATGGAACCAGTCCCGCAACTTTACTTAGATATTAACCTAAGGTTAATTAGAATTTATACTTATTATATATGGGTGGCAGTGTGATTGAGTGGGTAGTAAGGGAGGGTAAGCCTGCCATGCAGAAGGCTATCAGTTCAAAATTCTATTTGTAGTAATAACAAACCTTATAAGTTTTCATTGCTAAAGTTAAATGTCGGAATGACTCTTATATTTTATTTTATATGATTCTACTCTGAATACGTCCCTGTAAGATAGTTCAGTGACAAGTCACAAGGTGCATAAAAAGTATCAATTAACTCCATCTTAGGCCATACCCATGTTAAAGTGACTGTCCCTATCATTTGGGGACCGATCACGTGACTAGTCCTGTGTCAGTTCATTTCCAGCAGGGAAGTTAAAGAATTAAAAAAAACATACATAACTATACTTAATTATGTGCAACAGAGAAAATTTGCCTAATGTAATGGATAGCCGTGTTCAAATCCTGTAGCGTAAGTTAGAGAATTAAAAAATAAATAAAATAAATATATTAAAAAAAATTTAAATAATTTTTTTTTAATTTTTCTGCTGCCTTTTTGCGATATCAAAATTAGTTTGATATTGCTAGCAGGCCTTCGAAATGGAATATTTTTTGAAACAAAACTGTCATTCTGGATAGTTTTATAGGATAAATATTCGAGATATATTCGAGGCCGATAACATTAACGAAAGTTTAAGTGAAGTGGGTATAATCTCCTTTTAGCTCCATACATTTGTTCCCAGTCCCATTTAGCCATCAGGCGCCGACGTGGAATATCTTCTTCATTATTGGCAAATCTTTTAGCATCGAGTAATTTTTCCAGCGTGGAAGTTGAAAATAATCAAAGGACACGAAGTCTAATGAATAAAGTGAGTGATGAAGCAATTCGAGGTTTAATTCATTGATTTTGGCCGTCGCAAAATTGGATGTGTGAAGTGGTGCATTGCCTTGATGAAATAAAAATTTATTTTCGCTAAATGCTTTTGGTCCTTAATTTCATCACTTAAACCCTGCAATAAGTTAGCATAATATTCGCCATTGATTATTTTGCGTCTGATGATAATTAATCAAAATTAGCCCACTCACATTCCAAAAAAAAAAACAAACACCATACAGGGGACTTTCTTCGCCTTCCTTCGATACAATTTTCCTATTCCTATTAAGTGCAGTGAGTGACTGTTCTTTTATTTCATATGTGAAATAGTGGACTCAGGTCTCATAAAGCTACGAATCGAGACCAAACCTAGTTGTTATTGTGGTGAAAAATCGCCAAACACTCTATTAAAACATCTGTACGACGCCATTTTTTTTCTATGATGAGCCAACACCTGACCCATTTTGCAAACAGATTTCTTGTCTTTAAATTTTATGTCGATATACTTTTTTAAATACTCTTTATAGAGATAGCTCACGTACTTTCAGCCAATGATTATCCAATACCATTTGGTGGATATTCTTAACCACTTCTGGCCTGGGCACCTCAATTCGTCAATCAGTGCGATGCTTGTCTTTGCAGCTCGTATAACCTCATTTAAACTCTGCCACCCAATATATTATATAACTATAGTTGTAAGCAAAGTATCAGACGTACCCACAGTAGAATCTAGCTTGGCTTTTATTTCGGTTGGAGGGAGACTTTTCATATATTCAAAGACAATGACAAACAAAGCACATGTTTCGTAATATTTCCATTTTTCACCAAAGTATATTTTTATTTCAAACTACAACCGCCATGTATAGATTGATTAGTTTTGGGACTGCCTTCGTACTGGTATTATATAGCAACTAAAGTGTAAAAATTTCCACGATGCGCTTGAGCGTATGCCAATTTAATTTATAACATGAAATGACATAAAGTGTCTATAAATGCACAACAAAAAGTGAGCGAGTAGAGGAGAGCAATTATTAACCCCTTATATGATTAAATTTTAGAATATGATAAAAAGACTCCGGCTACCCGTATTAAAGATAAGAATCACAGCATGAGAATGTGGTATTAAAAGTAATGCAAAGATTTTCTTTGGTGATGCTTAAGTACATATCGTCGGGTGGTTACTGGTTTGCCGCACAGCATATTAATAATATATTATTACTGCGCAAACCAGTAACCACCCGAAGATATATCGAATTTTATAGGTCATTAAAAGCAAATGAAGATTATCTTAAAAATATTAAGAGTAAATTAAAAAATATTATTTTCTGATTATATTTTCTCCTGAGATAAAATTATGATGGCTCCCCACTTCATTATCTTCCCCCCTCTCTCTCCCGATTCCATAAGCTAAAAAAAATCAAGTAAAATTGCCGTGTTCACAGAATAAGAAACAATTTGTGTCACGAGTTCTGCGAGTTAATTTTCTTTGCCCATATTCGTACTGTCTTGCTTAAGTGATTGTATAGAAAATTATTATGTTAACTTTTTACCACCCAAAATAAGCTCCATCATGTTTTTTAATGATTAGTTATCAATCATCGATTAATGAATTAAAAAGGCTTTTTAAAACTGATGTATGTATGTAAATCACAACAAATAAAAAAGTACCCATTCACTCTTAAATTACACAGTGCAACACGACAAAAATATATCCATATACAGACACTACTACCTGATAAAAGACCAAAAAAAAGTCCAGAGTCCCCCAGTTTTGCCCCATGTCATGCACGTTTTTTAAGCCCCTAAAGATTTAGAGCCTTGGTATCATTTTAGCATTTTCTAGGGCTCATATCTTGCAAACCGTTCGGAACTTTGGTTTACTCTCTGAGCAAAGTTGCAGCTAATGCCATAAAAAACAAAAATTCAAATCTTTGGGGTTCCATAAAAAATAAGGGGTGGCTTGGGGCAAAACTGGGAGACACGGGTCTTTTGTGTTTTGGCTTTCATCACGTATTGGTGTCCTTATGTGATTTTTTTTAATCACTTAAAAAATTCCACACAGTGTTATCGAAAGGGGTTAAAGTGAAAATGAAATTAGTGCCCACCTTTCTTTTAAAATGTGTTACTGTGTCCAATTTTAAATAAACTGAGTGCAAACATTTGATTATACCTAAATATTATATAATTTACAAAATATACATAAATAAATGACTTAAGTTGGCTGTAAGGCCAGGCCAAAAACGACAAACGTTATTAATGTTTGCTTATTTATTTTAAATTGATGAATTTTGAACAGCTAAAGATCACAAAAAAAATATTTTTGTGAAAAAAAAAAATTAATGAATAATTTTATTTTCTATGCTATATAATAATTATACTCAAGACAATAAAGACAAGTTGATGTTTAGAACTTTTGGAGCAACCTTTAACATAAACAAACCCTTTTAAATTAAAATTTTTATCATATTGTAATTTTTGTTTGTTTAATTTTTGTAGCTTTTCGGACTTAAATTACATTAAAGAATTTTCTACCTTTGGGAAATTCTCGTACTGATACATAAACACACACACATGCACAACACATCATACGCTCATATGTATGTATGTATGTAAGAGAAGAATTTATTATAGAACAAAAAGGCAGGACTATGAAAATAAAAAAGTGTGACCAAAAAAGTGTATTTAAGCCAAAACACAAAAAAATACAATAACCAGAATGAAGTGAAAATAGTTGAAAAAGTAATTTAATGTCTACAGTGTGACTTATAATACTGCTAACAAAAATCTACCAAACGCCTGTAACGAAATTTTTTTGCTTAACAGCTGAATTTGCATAAAATTATTAATCCCAAGGGTCCGCCAGATAACTTTTTTTTTTTGAAAATGCTATAAAAAACTACTGAAGTTTCGGCTGTGTAGCACGTAATGCCGACCTGTTGAAACCAAATGTTGTCAATATCCTCCTCTTCAATTTTTATGAACAAAAATTCGTTCAACATGGCCCGATAACGATCGCCATTGACTGTAACGGCCACTCCTTGCTCAATGGCCCGATTATGCTGTTGATGATGTTTTTTGGCAAAATCGGCATCTTCTGTGAGTCGATCGCAGGCTCACTTAGCGAAGCGAAAACGCATTGGATGGTCAATTGGCTCGTTCAGCGGAAGGATAAAACTAATTATCTGTTAAATCAGACATGAGCTAACTGTTACCATTCACTAGCACTAGTGAAAAAAAACGTTAGTTGGCGGAGCCTTTATATCTACTCTTAAAATTTCAGCGTATTCCGATTACTATTTTGTTGATAAAATTTGTGTTACTTTATGGTTTTAATTCGAAATGTGATGGTTTTTATGATAAAATTGCTCAATTTTTGTTTGAGTTGTGACTCTTTTAAAAACGTAGATATTCTTCCCCAATAATATAAATGTTTTAAATGGAATTTGCTTACTATGATGCAATAAATTTTCAAATTCTCTTAAAATATAACTACACAAAGACTTTTTCGTCTCTACTTTTGTGAAAAAAATCGCCAAAATAAAAAAAAAATTGTCAAACTGTAAAAACCGAAAAATATCTCCAAGACGAGAAAAAATACAAAAACTAAAAAGAGCGCCAAAACTTAAAAAAAATCTTCCAAAAACGAATAAAACGCTAAAACTAAAAAAACACTCAAAACCGAAAAAAAACCCAGAGCCAAAAAAAATGCTAAAACTATATTTTATATAGGCTAAAGTTTGTATTGAATTACATATCTAGTGTCCGTACGAAACCCTTCGTGCGCGGGTCAAAGTAGCACTTCACTGAATTTATTTTTTTTATCTTTTTACTGAAAAATGGGCAGAAAAAGTATCACAGCTGACTAGACTAAACTAAAGAAAAACGGTACCAGAAATCAATTTTTTTCACAAAATTAATTGTGTTTTAAAAATAGTATTATTATTATTTAATTGAAATTTATTTGCTGGTGTTTAAGCATTATCTATAAGCATTTCATTACTGCTTTAATAAATATTCAGGAGACTTGAACCACACATTTTGAAGAGGCCCAAACCTCTTTTCTTATGAACAGACTTTCAAAAACTATTTGAAAACTCACAAATAATAATATTTTTGAAAATCACAAAAGACAAAAATAAGCGCATTAGGCTCAGAAACTTATACTAAACCCAGCAAATAATTTTTAATCGATATGAATCTATTGTATTTAATTGGCCAGTCGTCTGCCATAAACTGGCTGTAAGGCAATAATTATTGTAGCAGCCTTCACATGTCCCCCTGTTAGAAACTACCATGTGTGGTGGTAGTAAGTAATATAATTCATTCTAACATGAAATTATTTTTGGAAAGAAATGAAAGAAAAGTAAGCTTTTATAATAAAAGCGAAATAAAAACGAATTTGGTAAAAATCTGTAGGAGCAGAGCACAAATAATCGATATCCGGTTTTATACACAAGCACATGCAAACAGGAAAACACTATCTTGTTCATAAACGCACACGCTCATGCACATGCAAACGCACACTCACGTGCACACCCAACGGTAATCAAAAAACGAAAACTATGTACAAAAATATATAAGAAACACAAACAACAAAATCAATAAATGAAAGTACATGCATACATACAAACTTTTTGGCATGGAATATGTGAGTGTGTGTCTGTGTGTGAAAAAGTTCAAGTTCCAGAGAGACTGTGTGTTGACACTGTTAACACGTCTACTCGAAAATAGAAGCAAAAAAAAAAAAATTAAAGTGAAATTTTAATTTTATTTAAAAGACAAATTTACTTTCTGGAAAAGCTAAATAAATAATATAAATAAAACATTTTTCAAGCACATTTTTCCAGTCTTCTCCTCTGACTCTTTCTATTACACAATCAGTTACAGAGTGCAAGTTCTTGGTGTGAGTTTTATAGCAGGATGTGCACTCGATTTTAAACAAGTTTACGAATAAAACATACAAAGTGGCAAGCACAGCTGCAGAGAATGAATGCACAAAAGGAAAAACTTTAAACATTCTTTTATTGGATGTACAATTCTTAGATGTCAAGGACATGGTGGCTGCCAAAACCAAAGCATTAAGGGGAGTTCGTTCATTCAGTACATCCATAAAAAAAGAAAGAAAGAAAAAAACAAGCAAACAATATAATACATAATAACAATAAAGAAAACATGCATAGACTTAAGAAAATTTAACATTTATTCATTCAAACTGTTCATTTTTTATATTTTCCCTCATTTAAAATAAATGTAATTTTTTATTATTTTTAATTTTACTCTTCTTTGTAAATATGAAATGTCATTGTTGCAGCCAATTTAGTGGCACATGCACTTGTTTTCAATAATCTGCAACTGAGTGGACTTAGACGTGATAAATATTTGACATGACATATTTAAAATTTAATTATATACACAAATTAGGAATGCAGACACATAATCCATCGTATAATCCATATTGCTTTAAGTAATTTTAATTTGTTTGGCAACGAAAGATAAATTCCAATAAATACTGATCCCGCTGTTTCCTTCGGACATTTTCCATGTTCAAAACTTAATCTTAATAAATGTGTATAAAACAAGCGAAAAATTGCTTAAAAAAATTAGAGCTTAATAACAATCACATGAAAAATATCACAAAAAACCTTTATTTTTTTTCAAGTACTTACAGATAAATCCTGGTAAAACGAATTATATGTCAGTTGTACTGAAACATATATTACATAGCCAAGTTTTTAAAAGGTTTTTTTTATTTTACGAAGGCGACACTTAGAAGCATTAAAAGCTGTTGCTAACAATGCATTGCATTCCGAAAAGCACTAATGTAGGCCAGACTGTAAAAAAGATGTTCTACGATCGTACACGAACAGTTCACAATTATATACACATTAGAGCCCTGCATTAGTCAATTTAAAAGAACTTTCAAGACATTAGCGACTTTTCAAATGCTTTACTGTAACGAAGTTTTTAAAAACAAACACTGAACAACACTGTTTACAGGATATTTGTTTCAGTTATTGAAGGTATAAAGGTAAATTCTTTCGTGACGAAAGAATTTGTGATGTTTGCTTTTTCCTACACGTGCGTATACAAACGTCATGCATATACACACACACCAGAGATCAGATTGAATGCCTTATTTTGGTGTTTTGAATGCAATCGCAAAAAACCTGCATATTGTTTTCAATCCACAACATTTGAAAGAAACAACGCATGACACAATCTAAAGAAATGGGTGCGGCCAATTTTATTGCGTGCATTGATTGTTTTATGTAAATGTTCACTGGTCTTGTCAAAAGCAACGAATACTCAGCGAATGGTGCGAATGCTTTTTACTTTGATTGACCACAACGTAGTCTTTGTACTTTGTACTTGTATAAAACTCTTACATTAGTATTCATAAAACACGATATAGATTTGAAATGTATTTTATGACAAATTTTATATGAAACAGTTATTTGAAATATATATTTCAGATCTATTTTATATTTTTTTAAATTTTACTTTTTGTATTTTCTTTTTTTTACCGTAAATATCAACATTTATTTTTTCTAAAATTTCCTGCCTCACACTGCATTTTTTTTATTTTTATAACCAATAAAATCACTTAAAATAAACTTGCTATTTAAACCTGGTATACTAAAGATCAGCGAATACTGAGTGAATGGTATGAAAGCAATCCCTTCTTTCATGCTGCATCATTTCATTTCGCTGCTTGTGTCATATCGGCATTGTAATAATAGAGTGCGTATGAGCAATCAATAAATCGCATTGAATTGTATCATAGCAATTACATTTGTTATTGTTGTCGAATAAATGCAAGGCAAAAGCAACGAATTTATGAATCGTTAGCAAATACGAATGGTCTCATTCTGTTCTCTGACACAAACATAAGTTGTGTGCATCCTCTTTCATTTTAGCAGAGACACCTACAGCTAGCACTAGATACTAGCTAGTTAGTATCACTTATACAAGTCAGGAGCCTCTTAGCAACAGCACAGACCATATTGGAGATGCCAAAAAAAAATAAAAGTCTTTAAAATCCCAGGAGTTTGCCAGCCTTGTGCGGAAAATTACGGAACCACTCAAAATCTGAAATATCCGCAATAGTAGCACCAACATGTTTTGTGATTTTTACCAGTATTTGTGGTATTTGGAGTGTTTGTTACGAACATAAGAATGTCATCTTGCTTGTTTTCAATTATCAGGAGTCTACTGTATTTTGGCGTTTAATAAAATCACATTTTTCCCTAAACTCATACTTTCGAAATGGGTTTTGGGCAACACACACACACTGGTTTTAAATGACGTTTATTTGTTTTGTTTTTTGGCTGCGTGAGGATGATGTTGTTCTGTTGGTGGCATGTATATAAATATGTATATACATAAGTATGTATATATATTTAACTTTTTGTCTGAGTTCAGTTTCCTTTTTGATGCACTGAATGCAACTAAATATAAAAACATGTGCCACGTGCTACCACTGAAAAGCATTTTGCTTTTTTTAATGGCCTTTGGGACCGAAATTGTGCTGAAATCTTTAAAGCAATTTTTGTTTATTTAATTTGTTTTTGTTATTTTTTTCATGCAACTAAGTTTGTTGTTGTTAGTTGCTTTATTAACAAATTATCAAATAAATATTGGAAAGTGGGAAAAAGAAATTGTTGTTCAAAATAGCAAATTAAATTTTTGCATTGCAGTTGATAATTGAATTATAACTCGATTGATGATAAATTAATAACTTGCTAATGATAATTTAAAACTGTAACAGATGTGATCATTTAAATACGACGAATTAGTAAATGTCTGCATGAGCATTCTGCAATTGAAGAGAATAACTATAGTTATATAATAATTTTTATTTGTATGGCAAATGTTAGGTAAAGTAAACAGCTTACGACAAAGGACGAAGCACAGAGGAGAAATAATATCCTACATTAATTACTACGAGGTTATGCTGATCGACGTGATCATGACCAGAGTAAACAAAATATATCAGATCAGTTTGCAGTAAATCTTCCCTGATACAGTCCAGATTCCAGAAAAGAGAAGTTCTAAGACTGAGTGCAAATTACTGCATTCGATATCGAACGAAATTCGAAAATGCTTCTATTTAAATTTTATTGAAATATTTTAAAATTACTCCTAATAAATATAAAGATACTGTTACAAGCTCAATGAAAATATTTAAAAATTTATTCTGTATTAAGTGCCCGCTCTCTTTCAAGTTAGGACAATCACAGAGAAAATCTTTAGCTAACTCTTTTTCTCTATCTCCGAGATAATAACTTCAGTAAGCATAAAAAATAGAACATAACATTTTTGACATAAGTCCAATGCATATTTTTAGAAACTAATTTCAGAAATCCATGATTAAGCCCTAATAGAAAATTTCAAAATTACAAATCATTTATTGGAGAGTTATTTCTTAATTGCCACCCGAGTATCCAAGAATGTATACGAGTGTCAGTGATTTCTTAAGATATCGTGCCACAACTACCAAAAAAAGCTTAAACGACATTATTGTCGAGTTTAATTTTTTGACAAAATTCGATAATTTGCGATCGTAAATAATTGATTCTCGTCAAGAAACGAGGTCAAAAAATATGTGTCGTTTAAGCTTTTTTTTGGCGGTTATGACACGATGACTTTGCTTAGAACTTCCAGGTATTAGTTATAAAAAGCGTGTTTGATCTTATACACTAAAAGTAATATTTATTTATTACGTATGAGAAGTTTCAAATATGGTTGGTATTTTAGTTGTTTTACATTTTACAATTCCTGCAATAACACAAAATAAATCAGTAAACTTTGTTAAATAACTTCAGAAGAATTCTTACATATTTGCACCAAGCAAAATAAAATCAGTTTATCTTCACCCATTTAAAAAACAACATACGAGTAAAAACCTATTTTTAACAATGTAAATATGCCTTTGGACAGATACGAGGGCAGGTCAATAAGTGAGTGACTTTCTGAGTTTCCTGCTTTTTAACTGAAAGAGCAACACTGCTCCTTTTAAAGTTTGAAAAAGCCTTTGGTAGCAGACTACCGCGTATCTTGAGAGAAAATGGGTAAAAGTGAAATTTAAACTCTCATTGAGCATTTTTCTTAAAGAAAAAAACATTACTCAAGCAAAGACGAACATTGATAAAAACTATGGTGAATCTTCGCCATCAATTAAAATGGTAAAATGTGGTTAACTGAATTTCGTTGTGGCCATACAAGCACGGAATATATGGCAAACGTTGCGGACGCCCAGTTGAAGTCTCAGCAAACGAAAGAAATGATAAAAAAATTAGGATATATAGTTGAAGTTCAGAGAGAATGACTCAAAGCTTTAAATTTCGAATCATTTCTTGAAACAACTTTGGCTTTGTTCAACCTGAATATGGATGAAATATTGATCCATCACAAATTATCAGAAATCAAACAGTAGTCAAAAAATTTAATGGCGGTCCTGTGCCTGAGTGGTAGAAATGCTAGCTTCTCAGTCCAGAGGTCTTGAGTTCCATTTCCGGCATATATCCTGGGTGTTTTACTCAGAGAAGCTAATCGCTTCGCTGATTGTGTTGTATTAAGGAAAAAATTAAAAAAACATGTTGAGATGTGGAGAGGGTTTCTGGGGAAAATTGGGTTTGTTAGCCAAAAAAAAAAGAAAACACGGCAATCGTTTTTTGGGATGCACGCCACAGGATCCACATTGACTACCATCAATAGATTAAGACAGTCAATGGCAAATATTATACTTATTTATCAGATAGATTTAACAAGGACTTGACCGACTTCGAAAAGAAAAAAAAGTTCCTTTCT
This sequence comes from Tachina fera, assembly GCA_905220375.1. Classification (NCBI taxonomy): domain Eukaryota; kingdom Metazoa; phylum Arthropoda; class Insecta; order Diptera; family Tachinidae; genus Tachina; species Tachina fera. The sequence continues at coordinate 189,478,613 of LR999963.1, forward strand.
ACTATAACATATAACAATACAAGCGTACACAACAGAGCAGTTCTCATACTAAAAATGTATGAACTGGGCTATAAGTTACTCACTACTCCGAAGTTCCAAGTGACTTTTTGTTTCCAAGCCCGAAGAAATGGCTTGGCTGAAAAAGATTTGACTACAACGATCAAGTCACCTCACAATCAAATACCTATTTTGATGACCTAGGCCAATCTAAATTTTTTTTTGGAAAGATAAAAAGATAGTAGAACTGTTGGAAAATAAAATTATTTTTCATAAAAAATTTAGTGTTATATTCGAAAAGTTACGGACTGACTGAACTGCTTTCATACCAGCTTCCATTTCATTGATTCTTTTGAAAGTTTTTTTTTGTCCTGCAATATGATGCCTGCATGTATGTGTTTATGTGCAGCAAATTGTTCCATATCTCACAAAACTACACATGTTTCGGAATAATAAAATTCAATGTAAAGAAATAAATGCTTGCAAAAATTTTTAAAACGCTAAATCATATTAAAAAGTTTAAAAGGACTCTCTCCTGCCACATCAAGAACATTTTAATGCCCAGAGCATATTTTATGAAAAATTTATTTTATTAAATTGCAAAAGGTAAAAAGATATTTTGATTAAGTATGCTTAAAGGTAGAAAAAACTTTCTTTATAAAATAATTAGAAACTCAAATAAAACTTTTGGTTTACAAAAAAAAAATATGTCATAAAAATTAAAGAAGCAAAACAATTTTTCTCTGTTTTCAATTTTGTCATTTGCTGCACAGACACACTTTACTAAAGTAAAACAAAAATTGCTTTAATAGGTATTTAATGAAAAAATATCTTGCTTTTATTTATAGGAAAATTTTATTTTTGAATGACAGCTACTTAAATTGAAGAAAGATTCATGCAAAACTTTATTTATTTAGCAAAAAAAAAAAAAAAAGAACACACACATATACACTCGAACAAATTTGGGAATTATTCTTGAATTGTACTCTGAGTTAAGGCTCAGCTAGCCGACTGTAATGTGAAGTAACTGCAACAGTAAGAAACAGCTAATCGATATTGTAATGTGAAAGGCAATGAAAATGGTTATAGAAATATAAAAATATCGATGAGCTGTTTATTACGTTGCAGTTACATTACATTAAGGCTCAGTTAGCCGACTGTTATGTAAAGTAACTGTAACGTAGGAAACAGCTGATCGATATTTTTATATAAAAATTAGGATACGTTACATTACATCTCTATAACCATTTTCATTACTTTTCACATAACAATATCGATCAGCTGTTTCTTACTGTTGCAGTTACTTCACACTACAGTCGGCTAACTGACCCTTTAGAATCGACTAACTGATCCTTTAGCCAACTGTAATATCGATATTGATCAATATTGTTATGTAAAAAGTAATTGAAATGTTAATATAGATGTATTGTAACGTAACTGCAATCTATGAATCTGTACATTACTTTGCAAATAACATTATCGATCAGCTGTTTCCTATCATTGCAGAAAAATTCCATTACATTCGGCTAACTGAGCCTTTAATCAGTATATATTTAGGAATTTATCTTTTGATCAGTAACTTGAGTAGTTTTAGGTTTTATTTGAAAAATTGTACAAATTATTGTTTGGAAATTTTCTCTTTCACTTGACATATTACGACTATATAACCAGAAGGGGGTAAAAGTGTATAATTACTATAATAAGTAAATAACTAAATATTATGAATGCAATAAATTAAATGAAAATAACAATCTGCATTTATGCATTTTATTAAAAGTTTATTTTTATAACTTTTTCCCAGCCGTGACGTCATTTATTTGATAATTTCAGATAAAAATCTTCAAAAATTTGTTTCGCTTGTTTTACACGTTATTCGAGATTGACATTATCTATGTATGTTTCGTGACAGTTTCGGGATTATAATTTAAAATGTGTTATACATATATAAAAGTAAGTATATACTTACGTGTGCATGTATACTAACAGTCGTCAGAAAAACGCGTTGAAAAGAGGTTATTTAGTGAAGACAGTGTGTTAAGGAGGTTCAATGGTTACCACACAATATTTTTCACTTTGCTATTAATCATTCATCTGTATGTACATACGTAAGTAGATATTGTTTATCTATAATAACTGTCATATAAAAAGAAATATGTATATTTATATGTATGTATGTATGTGGATAAATAATTTAAAATTTAATAAACTTTCCACTATAATGTCAAGTAGGCTTGAAAAACTAGCAGACTAATACGATTATTATGTCGAAAGTAATAAATAAGGGATTTAGATAACGTGAGAAAGATATTTTGATTATAAAAATGACATGATTACGAAGAAAAGAGGCACAGGTTATTAATATAAAAAAATAATTATATTTATTTTTTTTTGCACCCAGAAGAACTTATGATAAGTTATTGTTTTAACAAACATGTTTTTGAAACTGCCCCACAAAAAATGAATGACTAAGACTAACATAAACAAATTTTCTTCACTAACACATATGCACCAATTTTACTTTGATTTCAATACTGACAGTTAATTGACTTAGTCATTTGATCGGTAGTGGTGAGTGATTTATTTATTAATTATAGTTGGTCTACTCTAGCATATACATTTGTATGTTGGAGTTGAACATATACGGCCTTATGTATAAGCAAAAACTGGCATGCAGTCAGCATAAGTGACGAAATTGAGTGAGGTGTTAAAGAGTTCCTCTATACAATTTGACATTAAAAATTATGTAGTTTTAACCCACTACTAAGTCCTAGCGTGATTTTTAATGTGAAGTTTAATGGTAAAACTTTTTAAGGTCATGTTAAATATTGCCACTTATGCTAACTTCGTGCCAGTTTTTGCTTATACATATGGCTGCTAATGTACATATGCCAAAACTCTTAAGACATCGAGTTAGTGAATAAAAGAAATTTATTAATTATAATTTAATGTATATATATCTTTTAAAAATTTTAGATATTTGTATAAAGCAAGGTGTGTTGAAGGCAAAAAGATGTGAAGAGGGTTAGATAACGCTTAGGGTATTGTGTGTTTTTGCTTATTTATATTTTTCGTTTTAAATATTTTACTTTTACTTTTATTTTGAAGATACCTTTTATAATAAAAAACAAATAAAATCATATAAAAATTATATTTATTGTCAGTATATAAATCATGTATGATTGCTCAATTGTGAGGGATATGTTAGTCAATTATGATCAGTCAAACTTGACTAATATTTATGCTATAACTGATTAGTAAAAAGTAGGAGAGTGAGCAGTTTGAAGACATGATATACAGTCGAAGAAATTAATTAGTTAGAGAGAGAGAGAGAGAGATGCACACAAAAGTTTCCATTAAATTTTTCATTTTACCCTTAATAATGTGCTAAAAACTTTGTTCTACTCATTGATGAATATATCCTGCATACCTGCCGATCAAATGGCCGGCAAATTGACTGACACTATTCTTGCAGGGTTTTGTTTTAACAAATATATTTTTGAAACGGATTTTAAGTTTTATTATATTCTTGGTTTGGTTTGATAAGTATATGCAGCCTTATTTATTAAAGTTATTAAAGCTTTATAAAGGGGTTTTAAAACAAATTTTTCTTATTAAGCCCTTATAAAGCCTAAATAATTTTTATAAATAAGGCTGATAGCAAATTATTTAAATATAAAAAAATGTGTGTTTCATTTTATTTATTTTTTATGAATTTGGTATTAATATTTTTCCAATTCTGTGGTAGATCATACTTCAGTTAAAATATTTGGTTTTTGTATTAAGTATTTGAATAAAAAGTTAAGTTTTTCATGGCATTTCTTTGCATATGACTAAATTTACACACCGCAATTTTGGTTAAGCAATTTTTGGTTCATGAGCAAGATATTGTAAATCCTCTCTTCAGTATCTTCTCATCACTCTTTCTCTCACATAAACTCAAAATTTGCTCAACTAAAATTGCTATGTGCAAACAAAGTCTTAAGAGGCCGGTTCCAAAACTAGCCAACCTTATGTACAGATGGCGCAGGTGAAAAGTGTTAAACATTTGTTTTAAGTTTAAAGGCACCATTAGGCTTTGTATTTTTTTTTCTTGGAGCCAACAAAATTAAAAATAACTCAGTGAATTTGTAAACATGGCAAAAACTTGTCACCGTTTTCTAATTCAATACTTTCATATGCAAAGTCTTCTTCCAACCAATATTACAGCCAAGATATATTCAACTCTGGAGAATGATTTTGAGAAAACTGTTTAAGTGATACTTCTCTTTGAAAGCCAAAAAAATACATCAGTAAGTCCTAATTTACACTATGCAAGTCTTATTGCTAAGCTGATTAGTTTGTTAAGAGAGAGAGAGAGTGAGACGAGGGGAAAAGAAACATGTTCCCCTCGTCTCTCTCTGCAACAAACTAATCTTAGCTTAGCAATAAGATCTGCATAGTGTAAATTTCGACTAATTAATTTTTTCTGTGTATCGCATAAATTTTAAGTAATATTTTGCTTTTGCGCTGAATTTGCTTGCAGCTTCCCTCTCCTTTTGTGGTTTCTCGCAAATTATGAATGAAATTGTTTGCTAACGGGTTGCGTTTGTACGTCAGCAACTTTGAAATTGGTTTTTTTTTTAATTTATATACTACGAGAAATGCTAAATTGAAAACAATAGATAGTAAAATAAGCAAATATTTGAGTAAAAAATTAATACATTTTAAGAAGACTAAAAGTTTTTTTCTTTCGCTTAGAACTTTCGAAACGTAACAATGTTAAGTGCTCATGGAATCTAAAATACAATTGTATGTAGATAAAAAATTAACGACCTTAAAGTAATTTTCATTGAATTAATTTAAGTGTTGCGGAAATACACATTTTGTGCACGAACTATCATCTATCCGTCCTGCCAGATGCTCACCCAATTAATGCTGATAGAAACTGGACGGATGAAAGGACGGACGGATGTACACACGGACTGAATTTAAAAGAAAATTTTTATTTTATTTAATTATGCACATTTAGGAAAATTTTCTTTATGAATTCATAGATAAAAACGGTTTTACTTGAACTCGTTTCAATATTCAAAAAGAAAAATTAATTTTTTAAAATTTTCAATTTTTAATTTTTAATTGTACAATGTATGAATGCACATTTAATTTGAACAAGTTAAAAGGAATACTTTTTTTCTCATTATTTTAATGAATGAATTTTTAGCTTTAGGATGACGCTTTTTCGTTTAAGTAAAACGTAAGAATAATGAATAAATGTCAAAATTTGTTCATTTCAGACACTTAAAAATCTGAAGGCGTTATTTGAAAATAATGGCAATGATTCTGCTTATGCTGATAATGACCGTCTTGTATTTATTGTTTGATGTATTTCACATTGTCAAATAGTCACTTTTGAAATGAATTTTTATTAAAATGTTTTAATGTTTTTACTTGTGCTTCTATTTTCCAAGTTTCCTTATTTGTAACAGCTCAACGCCAACAGACATGCAACATGTTCAATGGGATTTTGTGAGAATAGTTTGTTCAACCCAGAAAGAACTTAAACTGTAAGTAAGTAATGTATTCCTAGAGAAGATGTATTAGAGATGGGCTGAGGAGTAACAGGTTATTTGGGCTCACGATTTTGTGACTGATTAAAGTTTTAATCAGGCATAACATATGTATTTATATTTGTTCTGTTATTAGTGCTGCCATAACCATAAACAGCTGTTTATGCTTGGATTTCAAGAGTGTAATGGTAGATACACACTTTGCAACGTGTTTACCTAGCTTAGTTTATATTACATGTTGCATATTTTGATACATACACTGTAAATCAAAACATTTTAATATTTTTGAAACTATGCGACCAACAATGCAATCATGCGAACATGTCGCAAAGTCTGTACCTACAATAACAGCAAATATGTCTAACCAGCAATCAGCTGCTTATGGTTACGGCGAAAAACCAAAATTCAATTGGCTTCTATGGTTATGGCGAATCATCCATAACCAAATACAGTGTTGCCCATAAGTTTGGTTCAAACAGCTGTTTTGTATGGTTATGGTTAATGTATGTACGTTTAATTAAGGTAGAAATACATAACACGCGCTATTTCGTCCACGAAATTGGTGCGATTAAAAATGGCAAGTTACACAACATGCATTATTAACGCCTCTTCTATCAGCTTTTTATTTATTTTTACATTGAAAAATTTACTTCTAACATTTTAAATTCCCTTTTTATGCAGTAAAACATAAATTTAAAACTCTTCAATAAGGTTTTCCTCCATGATTCTAATTTATTCTTTTTTATTGTCGGCTGATTAGTTGTCGAATCAACACAACACGTTAAAAAGTTGAAAGTTAACCAACTTTCTGCGGCAAACGCATCAAAGAGTTTCATATGTAACTTCTCGTAAGCAAAAACACTATTTGAACTTTTTTTGACAGATGCCTACAGCTCGCACGCGCACTAACGCGTGTTATATACTTTCACCTTTAAAGTGACTGTTATTAATGAAAGTAAAAAAAGTTTCGTATTAAAATTTATAAAAATTATTTCTTCAAATTTTACAACAAATAATGCAGATTTTGCCATTTGCGTTTAAAAAATTCCAAGTTTACTTCAATTATGCAAAAGTTCTGCTTAATTTTAATAACACACGCAAAATTTGCTTATATTCACGCTCACTCACGTGCAAGTGCAAGCATTTGGAAATACTTTTAATTGATTTAAAACTTAAATAAACTTCGCTGCCAAAAATTAAATATGACAGGAAAAATCAATTTATTTTTATTTTTGCCATTTTCAACAGACTCGTGTGACCTAGAAAATATGCCATTAAGAAATAGGTGTTTGGCTTTTCATTTCGACTAAAAAAAATAAAACTACAAGCATTTTTCGGATAAGCTTTTTCTTTATCTGACAAGTTGGACAAGATCATGTGAGAATAAATATGATTTAAAATTTAATTTAAAAAGAAATATTTTCAATTTTTGTGCAAAAACATATTTTTTTTTTGGATTTTTGTACAATAATTAAAAAGAAGGAAAAAAAAGCCAAAATACTTCTTCCCACACTGTAAATCTTTCATTTACTTTAATTAAATATAGCTATTTTTAAATCAGATAATTTTCTAAAAACCATTAATCAAATTTCGTTATTTATTTATTTGTTAATTTTTTTTGTATTTACTCCTCTGTGATCTTTAACAAAATCTTTCCTAATTGCTTCTGGTAATTGGAAGAAAAATGATTATGTTAACCGAACACGGCAGGTCAAAAAAGTTTGTAGTTGATTTAAAATAAAATGAAAAAGCTTTCAGAATATTTAACGAGAACAAACAAACAACACAACAACAGATGGCGTGAATGCGAATCTTTTTTAAGTTTTTTTAGGATTATGTATTTATCGGTTTGATCACACTTTTTGAAACATTCATGTTTGTGGTTTTACAAATATATTTTCAGTTAAAGAAATCTGAATTATGTTTGAGGAGGAAAATTAAAAAAAAAATCTCTGTTTAGTACAATTTTTTTAAGTAAAAAATACAGGTGCATGTGGTATGCTTCCATACAACTGAGATTTTTTTTCAAATATTTAAATTGCTACATACATAATACGTTCACGCCATATGCACAATGTGCAAACTTTTACAAAAGAGCTTTTGTGCTTTTACACTGAGGAGAGCACAACAGCCAATCAGATCTCGGCGACAACAATTCTTGCTCTTACTTTGCACAGAAACTACTAAATGTCGCTTAAGATTCAATTGAAAATAGGGCTCGATATTATTTTGATTCGATGACCCACTGCAGATTTTTCTCAACCAAAACTAGTCAGTATGTATTGCAGTGTTGCCATAATTTTACAACTGTAAAGTTAAATTGAAATGTCCTGAACTTTATCACAAAGTTTTGATAATGACTATTAGGGCACAAACGCCATTTAAGAGAATGAAATTGCACAAAAAAAATTTGTTGGACACATCTCTTCCGAAGACAAAAAAGTATTGTAGCCTAGAGGTCTGCGTAAACAGTCTTAAAAAGTAAATACGTTTGGTTTTTTAAATGTGTTCTAATGGCATGTATTGTAGTAAACGAATAATAAATGCTTTCGTATAATAAGCGAAGCACGATGGATGCATTGGTTTTTGTGTAAATTAGTGTTAACAAGCGATATCTCGAAAACTTCTTGTTCATAACAAACAATCAAAAGAAATAGTGTTGATGTTGATGTTCAAAAGAAGTAATGTTGATGCGTGTATGCTTGTTATTTTTTATATTATCCGTTTGGGTGTGTGTGTATGTGTGCGTAAGATGTAGATGGTAAGATATTATGTGTTTAAGGGAGGAGCAAGCGCACACAACTAATGTCAATGCATATGTGCGTTTGTGTGTGCACAGAAATATAAAAGAGCATACACACAACTTATGTTTATATGTTAGTATGTACATATGTACCTGCATGACGTGTGTACTCGCCCATGCCAATGAAGAAGCAAGCATCACAAATTCTTCTGTCATGAAGTATTTTCTGTTTTACTCCTATACCTGCAATAAGTTAAACAAATGTCTTGCCAACAGTGTTGTTTAGCATTTCTTTTAGAAGATTTTGCTGTAGTAAAGCTTTTGAAAAATCCCTCATGGATTAAAAGTTCTTGCAAGTGGTCTTGGGCAGGACTTAATTGTAAACTTAGCACAGGCATAATTATTAATAAAGAAAGAAATTTCTTCTTACACAGTGATTCTTACACAAAAAGAAAATATTGCAAACAAAACCAAAAATCAATTAAAAATGTAATTGAATCAATTGAACTTTGTAATTAATTAACTAAATTATTAAACAAAAGCTTTGTTGACTTAAATAAATGTTTAATTGATTTTTTGGTTTTAGTTTCAATTAAGGTTGTTTATTGCAGGGATATTTATTTCTGTGTACACTGCAGTGTGTAGTGTCAGTGTACTGTCAGTGCAATGCATCAATAATATGCCATAATTAATGTTCTAGACAATCTGTAGCGTGTAATTAATTTTTATCAGCATACAGCACCCATTCATTATTTATTGAAGTACTTTTATTATTCATTAAAACAACAGATTTATACTATTGTGAGGTGTTAAACTTTGAAGGATCTTTTAAATATTCAAATATTTGCCTACCGAGTTTTGAACTTATTTAATTCTTTTTATCTTTTGTTGGCTTGTTTTTTAAATTTCTTTGTAATTTAAACACTCACATTCCGGGTTTAATGAACTTCTCCCAGAGATCATCAAAACATCGGATCATCAAAAACAACAGCAAAATATTAAACGTTTTATAATACTCGTAACATGTACATATTTAGCTTATTATATTTCGTTTGCAATGTTTGAGTTTCACAAAATTAATGTATGTAAATAAATCGTAAATTATATAATTTTATTTAATAACAACTTTTATGTCGTAGACACACGAATAGCTGATGGCTGCATTCTTTTGTAATTCTTTGTTGCCTGCCTGATATTTCCGGATGGAAATACATAATACACAAAATACTTAATTCGCCCCCAAAATGTATGACCCAACAAATGTTTATTCTTTTACTTTTGTAAACATCAAAAATCAATTAAGAATAATTTAAGTATTTTTGTTTAATTTGGTAGCTACAGCAAAGACGAAATTACTGGTACTTCTGGAGGAAAATTATTCAGTGCTGGATTTAAGTATAGGCCCGTGGGTCCCGGGCCCAGGGTGGCATGATATTAGGGGCGAAAAAAATTTTAAGCAGCCCAAAAATAGTTCGAAATCTATAATTTTTGTGAATTATTTTTGCTTTATTATTATTATTTATTTAATTAATTGGTGCAATAAAATTTTTTAGATTTATATGATAGTCTTCTAAAGCCCTTGGTTAGACCATTCATTGTTCATTTTTATGATTTAACAAAGGTTCGGTTAAGTATATTTTAAATGTTTATTTACGAATCCAGAGCATACTCTAGTTAGGAGGTATTGAGAAACAGCGTTTAAAAACTTCTGATTTGTGTAATTGCTTTTGCTTTTGCTTCTAAAAATGTATACAGTCGCTGTTAAAGTACTAATTCACACGTTGAATTTTAAGACGTCTATTTTTCTTAACTCCTTTTTGAAGTTGCTACCAAAAATTCCTTGCATTCATACGATGTTTTTTTGACGTCTAATTTTACTTCTCTCCACCCATATAGCCAATGAGCTAGAAGAGTACCAATAAAAAATAACAATAAGATTGAAGAATAACATTAAAACGTAATAACAATAACAACAATATCAATGTAAAGAGAAATATAAAAAAAACATGGAAAACAGAAATTGAGTAATTTTTTCTAACCCTATTTCTTCTCTACCCCGTTCGGTATCAAATCAAAAATTGCGTCAAAAAATAAGCTTCATAAAAGTCTTCGTTTGAATTGGGTGAAAGTGAACGCATAAAACGAAAAGCTATACATAAGGCAGAGTTTCACATTTGACATGATCGAAGAGTTGTTGGTTTGCTCATTTAAATAACTAAACTATACTTTTTTTGTTTTGTAAAAAGTGTTACTGGAACGCAACAAATAAGTGTGTATTAATCATATGATATTCGAAAAAAATTAGCGTGAAAAAATGGTGAAAAACGAAAATTTTTGAGTTAAAACGTGGTTTGTATGATCTATTAGGATCCCTAGACACGTTCAGATTATATTGCCAATATTGTTAGCAAAATATTAAGAGTCCTGTTAGTTATTCTAAAAGAAATTAAAAAAAATACTTTTGCACAAAAAGAAAAGTGCATGAAGAAATAATTTTATATTAATTTAGTGGACTCTTAGCTACATTGTTTCCATATATAGTAAAGCGCTATCACTAAGTCTGAATTAGCTATTGGCCAAAAACTGGTAACACCATTTTTTAAGGGAGCAATCTTTGGAGATTCATAGATATTAATTGGTAACCAAAATCAAAGGGGTTTACTTCCCTTTGGTAAAACTATCGAATCTATATTGTCAGGACCTTACGGATTTTTTACTGTTGCACAGTGTAATTTAAATATTTATAAATTGCATATTTAATTTAAAAAATTTTTTTTTCTTAGAGAAAAAAGGGCGGTATAGCTCATGGAACCTAGGGCGACATCAAACACAAATACGCCACTGGAATTATTTGAATCAAGAATATTCCCTAAAATGCCAGAACTCATTCTTCATATTGAAGCATCATCTTAATAAATCCTTATGTTGTTTTTATAGGACTTATTGGATGTTGATGTTTTATTTATGTTGGTGTTTATGTGATTTTAATTTTAGAATAAACATGTATACAGTGACAGCCAAAACTGTTTAAACAAGGCAGCTTACGATGCAGGTTTTACGAAATTTCTAATGCGTCAAAGTAAAAAATTCTGCCAAAAAATTGTAGAGAGTATAAAATTACAGAAAAAATACAAATATGTGACATTGGTTGCATAAACGAAAAATTTTTAAAGATGTTCCCTAAGGTTCAATCAGACGTGCTATAACCATAACCATAGAAAACAACTGTTCGAACCAAACAGCTGTTCGAACCAAAACTTAATTTATTTGATTATAAATGACGCGCCATAACGCCATAGCCATTACCATAGAAACCAATTGAATTTTGGTTTGATTATGGCTATGGCACGTCTAATTTAAGCTTTAACACCGTGATACACTATCCGACATAACCGTGCAGCCTTTGAGCAAATACAACGCTGCTAGGATGAAGTCTATGAAAATTTTCGAAAAACAACAACATCATTCATCAGCTCAGGGTTGTATTTTTTCGTAACTTGAGCGATTGTGTAGGATAGTGAGTCATGGTCTTTATGCAATTTCTTTTTTTTTTTTTTTTTTGATTTAAGTTTGTAATAAAGTTTTTGTTTATTAACAACATGCCGGCAAAAAAAGTTTACTTGGAAGTTTTTAACAAATAATATGCCACTCCATCGGTAAACAAACAAACATTCATTCTTCGCTTTTATGATGGAGGAAAGATGAGGAAAAATATTTTTCTCAAAAACTTGATAATAGCAAATGAATGAAATTTGTAAACATTGAAAAAAAAACATAAAGATAAACGCTCAAAGTTACGAAAGTCGCATTACAGTGATAATTTCATAATAATGCTGTTGGTTTTAGCCATGTAATAAAAAAAGTTGCAGAAGATATTAAATAATAATTTTTAAATTAATAATAATAACTTTTTTTTGCCCTAGCAACATATTTTCTAATCTATTTATTTATTGTATCTTCATTACTTCATCAGCTAACAAAAATTGTTCTTAAGATAATGTTGACCACAAAATTCCTTGTTATGTTTTTGTTTTTTTTTCAGAACAATTGAATTAGGTAAATATTATGATTTGCTCCAAAAAAAAATGCTGTTAAAAATACTTGAAATATTTGTAAGCTGTTTTCAAGCCAAGTTTTATTTAAGGTTTAACAGATTAACATGATGAGTCTAATTTTTTCAGCAAATAAATAATAAATCGTACAATAGCAGCTTTGATTATTTGAAATGATTAATATTGGAGCAATAAAATGTTTTGGCGGACAATTTATATCAGTCTCATTCGGAAAGCACCTGACAAATAATAATGACGTGATGATGCGGGGTGGAGCGTGAAGTTTTATATTTTGAGAAACATTTTTACAGATACAAAAAATCAATATATTAGAATAAATTTATTATGCAAAATAATATGATTAGTTTTTAATTTGAATATTTATTAACATGCTAAGAAATTTATTATTTCACTTATTAACATGTTAATTTAATAAATTAGTATTTAATATAATAATTTAGATTTATTGTTTTTTTTTAATTTGAATATTTAAGTGAGCACGCGCGTGTATGTAACGTAAGGGTTCAGAAAGATTTTACGATTTTTCGATTATGTTAAAGTTACGGAAGTTGATTTTTTATTTATTTATTTTTTTTTTTGTAATAAAGGCTTGCCCTTATTTCAAAATTTTTATATTTACTACACCCATTTACAGCATCATTGTTATAGGCCGTGCAATCATGAGTTTCAATCACGTTTTGCTTGACATGTTTTTCAATAAAAATGGTCGGTTAGCTAAATACAAAAAATAAAAATATTTAAATAATTTATTAAAATAGTTGTTGGAGTGTTATCACTTATTGTACTCGCTTTATTTTATTGAATTTTTTACTTAAATCTTTTTATGGTTGTTGGTTGAGAAACCACGTTTGTTAAGAAAAATAACACACCAACAAATATTCATATCGTTTCCAAGCCCCCTGATTCGAGCGCCATAAAAGTAAATTATATTTAAGCTAAAATAAAGCGAGTTACTCTAAGTTTATTGTCTTATTTTCATAATATGCACACATACATTCTTATGTATACATATATATCTACGAGGGAGGTTCCTAAACTAGGCCACCTGACATATGAATGGCAGCAGTAGTTTAAAAAAAATTTTTTTTGGTGAAAGTGGCAACCTCAGGATGGTCACCTTTATGCAATTCAACACTTCCATTCGAAAGGTCGCGGTCCAAAAAATATTATAACCGAGCTAGATTATACCCCTGGGAGAGTCTACTTCTTCAATTAGGCGCTGTGAAATAACGCCCAAAATAAAATGAAATAAGCCCGAATAGAATAAATCCCAAAAAACGAAAAAAAATCGCTAAAAAGAAAAAAAACACCAAAACAAAAAAAATTTCTTAAACTAAAATAAATCACCAAAACCGAAATAAAGTCAAAAAACGCAAACTGCACCAACACAATAAAAACGCCAAAAATAAAAAAACGTCAAAACTAAAAAAACGCCAAACCAATATATTATATAAGATAAAGTTCGTATAGCATTACATATTTAGTGCTCGTACGGAAGGAACCCTTCATGTGCGAGTTAAAGTCGCACTCCATTAAATTTATTTCCTATTTCAAAAATTTAAAAAAACTACTCTTTGGTAAAATAATTGCCAATAATGAAGGGACCCTACGTCTGCAGTTTATGCATTTTTAAGCAACTTCTTACTTCAGCAGAGTATCGAAGCTAGTAAATATTGTTGAGAAAAGCGTATCGAGGTAAAATTAAAATACTTTTTTCCCAAATTTGTTGTGTTGCCTTTGCTAGGTCCGTTAGTCTTAGGACTGCCCTCACACATATTAATGTGTGTACGCTAAAGTAAGTAAAGTATATAAATAGCGTCAGACCTGGCAATTTTCATAGAGTTTATTTTCTATTGCGTTATTTTAAAGTGAATAAACGAATAATAAATGGGCAGCTTTGAGTCAAAGCCACATTTTAATGTATCCACCACCATTAACGGCCATATTTATAAGCAAAAATTGGCATGAAGTTAGCAGAAGTGACGAAATTGAATTAGATGTTAACGTTACAATTTGTTACAATTTGACATTAAAAATGGTTGCATTACCTAATCTTAATCCACCTCTGAGTCCTAGCATGATTTTTAATGTGAAGTTTCATGGCAAAACTATTTAAGATCATGTTCAATTTTGCCATTTATGCTAACTTCATTACAATTTTTGCTTATACATAGGGCCGTAAATCTTTATGGAAATTTGACACTAAATGATAAGTATAACTAGACTCTCTAGTTAAGTATTTAAATTTTGTTTTTCATTAGAAATTAAAATGTTTTTATTGATTAATCTAAAATTTCAAGAAGATAGAAAAATTTAACTTTTTTATAAACACAAACGATTTTTTTTGTCATTTTAATTAACTTTGATTTTTATTATTCGAACTTCATTTATTTCTATATTTATTTTGAAATTTGTATGAAAAAAATATTTTTTAAAAAGAATTTTCACTATTTTTGACATGAATCTGAAACGTTTAGAAACGCAATTTTTTACGAAATCTGCCTATAAGACTCAGTGTGGATATGATGAATTTTTTGTGCCCCTTCGGCAATCACTTAGCAATATCAGCTTTTTAACACGGACTTTTCAAAAAGCAGGGAATATGAGCATTTGCGTTTGATTGCATACCAATTATTTCCTGGATTAAAAATTCATAATATTTTTTGTATTCCAATTCAAATTTCAGCACGAGAACAAATGTTTAAGGTACCCATAGACTAGACAATATTATTGACAACTTTACTACTATTATTATTGTGCCTTGCTCTATATTATTAAATAAGTTGCACAATATAAAAAAATTTTATTTAAATAAAAATATGTAAAAATAAATTAAACCTTCCATAATTATTTCTTGAATAAATCAAAAAAGATTTATAAGTATATTGCGCAAAATATTTAATTCAATTGAAGTTTTTTTTTAAACTCATATAATATTTCGAAGCAAGAACTATGGGCACTCGTCGTTATCTTAATAAAGAAAGGCACTTACTAAATATTTTTTAAAATCTAGTTTTTATATATTTCGATACAAGAATATCAATGCATAAATTTAAAAAAAAAAATATAAGTTAAGGACTTTCTGTATTAAGGTAATGATATATGTTTAAGAAACTGTAAATTAATTTTTCGTTATATAAACTTGCACAACAAAATCGAGGTTTTTTCATGATGTTTAAATAAAGATGGCCGATTCTTATGTATTTTAGTCTCTTGATTATGATGGCGTCATTAGATTTTTTTAAGATATATTTTTGTAATCAGCGAATAAAAATACATGAGAATTAGTTATATTTGGTAAAAAAAACTATAATCAAAAAATTTTCAAGGACTAAACTAAGAACACACGATTTTAGATATCCTTGCAATAATATTCAGATACCCTGATATACTCATCAATGTGCATCTATTTAAATGAAAGGGATTTTTTTTGTAGATTAATAGTCCAGAAAGTATTCTTAAGTTTGGTGTACAATCCATGATATATTAACAGAATAATTCAAAAAGAGGTGCAAATTATGCAACTCCTAAATGACACTATATCTTCAAAACCAGAGCTGATAGAGAAAAATTAATGACGCCATCGTAATCAGCAGCCAAAATACATAAGGACCGGCCACTTTTATTTAAACATCCAAATCAATGTTGTGCAGTGTAATCACACACACACATATGAATATAAAAAGTTAAGCAAACTAAAGGTGCAATTAGACCAAAACAAAATTTAATTGGGGTCTGTGGCAATAGTTATGGCGTTATGGCGAGTCACCTGTAATCAAATACAGTGTTGCCCGTTATGTCACGTCTGATTCCACCTTAAAGATAATGTTTCGTAACGTGAGCGATGGGAACAACATTGTCACCACATTATAAAATATTTTGATTTTGCGAAATATATATCGAAAATTTTTTGATTTTATTCAATATATTGTGCCACCTACTAATACAACATGCATACATGCAATTTTATTTGACAATATCAATTTTTGGACAGTAATATTGAAGATGTGTTAAGTGCCCTGGAGATGATGAAATAAACCCGGCAATCAGTGCATATGTGTGAGTGCCGTATGCTTGTCGGTTACAACGAGACATGCAAATAAGCAAGTCATTCACCATTTTTACTTAAACGGCTGACTTAAAAAACATTAATTCCCTTGTCTCCGAAGAAAGTGTAGTATTTCATAACACCGCAGGACAAAACATTGCCAATGAACACACTTTCAAAACGTCGTCGACCAGTATTAAAAACGCCACAAACATGGAATCAACACAACTGATTTAAAGTTGATACTAATGGTTACAATGTTTTGCATTTTTGTATCTGTACACAATGTAAATACCGCAAAAAGTATTGATTGGAAGTGAGCTTACTCTTGTTTTTCCGCACACTTTTACATTATTAACAAGACTCACAAGGAAATTGATGTTTTTCTTGTTAATAAGATTTGAAGACGAAGAAATAATCAGCCGTCAAATGGAAAAATCAAAACATTTTTATTTTCATCACCCATTGCAATGCATTGCCGACAACGTGTACGTGTAGCCAAAAAAAGACGATTGCAAGTAGACAACTATGTGATTGATGAATTTATTTGATCGTGTCCAGGGCACTTGAGCATAAAACGAAGAGAAACGTTGGTAATAAAAGGGAGAAATATAAGAGAAAGAATTAAATCGTGTTGAGGCAATCGCTTTTTTAATAATTTATGTTTCTATTGTACTATCCTTTAGAAGATTACAGCGCTGCTCGTCGAGTTATATAAGTTTAGAAAAAATGGCTGTTTTAAATATTTGCAGAATATTTTAGTTCCATTCCATTGCACTGTACATTGTTTCACTAGTTAGAAAAATAAAGCGATAGGAAAATTTTCGATTAGCTAATTTGCAAAATTAATTTATTATATTCGAGTTTATTTTTTAAGTTTTATGAGTTGTGTATATTTTGCAATTGTTGTTAAGCTTTTATTTAATTTTTTTTAAGATAGCAATATACTACTTTATAGCACGAGTATTATTACCTGACAGCTACAGCGGGGACTAAGTATTAGCAAACTACATATAATACTTTTATACAGGGGCGAAAACGTTTATAATTGTTTATTAACGCAAACGAACAGTTAATTAAGTTAGAAAAGAAAATTTATTTGTCAAATAGTTACAGTTGAAAAAAATTTCTTCCCAAGAAGTCATACAGGTTTTGCGATCCTGAATTAGTGCAAAATTTGGATCATCTCTGATAATTTTTTTATAGGCTTGTCGTTGCAAGAAGTTCTGTTTTACAATTTCTAATCACGACTTTTCCTCTATCGCGGAAGCCTCATTCAATATTTTAAATTTTTTTTGGTGAAAACTAGTTCGTAAATTTCAAAAGAATTTATTTTTTTTAAAAATCATTGTGAGTAATTTCAAAGACTTTGAGGAAATTACGAGTTCTCGTATGTCTAACATATAAATTTTTACTCGTTTTTCTGGTAATTAGCTGCATATTTTTATATAGATTCTTTGGAAGCAATGAAAATGTAGTTCTTTAAGAACTACTTCTATTTCTTTACAGAGTCTTATTGCAACACCCTGCATAAATTGTTTATATATTGGTTTTTAATTAAATTTATCGTAACAAAAATTGTAAATTGTGAACGTATTATTCATAAAAGTTTCTTTTAAATGTTCAATGTGATTTTGAAAATATACGGCAGCAGCAGCATCAGTTCGTTATAAATTGTTGCGACTGTTTTGGAAAGCTTGCTGCTGGTATGAAACTAATTTTTTAATTTATTATTCATAAAATGAATGCAAACTAATTTAATTATTACAACTCACATTTTATTTACACCCTACAACGTTAGAATCAAGTGGAAGTCTGTCTGGCCATGACACACTACTAAAATGAGCGATAACAAAAAATAGATAATATGATACATATGTACGTATGTAAATACATATGTATTTAGTTTTGTTTTAAAAATACCTTTATGAGCACACGTTTTGATTAAAAGATCAAGAAAATTTTGTTGAAGATGATTCGACAAAAATAGCAGAAGCAAGATGCTAGGTTTCCATAAGATTTGAGTGAAATTCATAAAGTTCATGAAATAATATTATGAATTTTCTCTTTAGAACTGAAAAAGATTTAAAAACAATAGATGTTTGATAAGAGATAACATCTTATCATCTTAATTTCAAAACAACAAGCCCTAGAAAAAATTATGAATGAGTTGGTGTTGATTATTTATGAGTCGGCTTGTATCAGCAAAATTTATTTTTATCCCGAAAACGCTTAAATTTTGATTGTCTGATTACAATAGCAAATAATACGAACTTGACAGTTGAACTTCATATTGTACGAGTACATAAGATGAAAATAGAACAGGCTTCTAATCTCTTCTAAAAAAACACACAACGATTTAATATATGTAGATATGTTTCTAATAGAGCATTTACATTAGCTCGAAATCTAGTGCTTACGAGATTTCAATGTAAATCTGGCTGCTTTTTACTACCATTCCCATACATAACAAAATCTAGTTTGTGAGTAGATTTGTAGGAAATCTACCAAATAGCTAATATTTTTATTTTATTTTTATTATCCTGTAAAAAATATTTATATAAAAGATGATTGAATTAGCTACGGTCTGCTTGATAAGGTGTGTGAATTGGCGACATCACACTTGCTTGGCTGTAGATTTGGGAAACTTTTAGTTAATGGGTTTAGGTTTGGTTAAAAAAATCTTGATAAATGTAAAAAACTTGCTGTAAACGGTATAGATTTTCACAGAGATTTTAAGCAAAATCAGCTTAATCAGTTCGCAGTGGTAAACTGTACAAATGACGCAAGTGTGTAACATAAAAATAAACATAACGGTATGTTATATTATTCAAGAAGACTTTATTGCAAAAGAAATTGTTGCAGTCGTTAGGGATTCGTTCAATTAACTGGTTTATAAAAAAGCCAAGCCACTTTGATCATTTTGAGTTATGACTCTTTATAATTTAGTATGTGATATGTACAATAGGAGGAAGACATAAAAAATTTTTATTTTATCGATATTCTATTTTTACACAAAATTGCAGATATGATATAAAGATTTTTTTTTACATCTGTACTTCAAAAACATTTTTTGAGATATTTCTATGTTTTAATAAATGAGCGACATGTGAGTTGCGTTTGCCTGTGCTGCCAAGTATTTTAAAACACAATATTTTCTCTTAATAAAAGGCCTCTTGCACTACTGCAGCCACAAAAAGGACATCCAAAAAAAAGCTTAGACTAAAAGCTTTAATACCTACACCGAAAGAATTTTGCTTCATAAATTCAATGAAACAATTTCATTAAAATTTTTTCACAAATCTAATGATAATTTCACAAATCCAATGAAAATTTCATGAATATTTTGAAACAATTTCATTGGAATTGCTTCCATGATATTCTGGTTTCGTTACAATATTTTATTGGATTTATGACAACAACATTTTCTAATTATTAAGAAACCCCTTTATATTTAAGTTATTTCATTATTTTCATCAAATAATTTTATTGTTTCGATGAATTTATAGCACTGCATTAATTCCACTGTTAAATTAATTTGATGAAGTTTTCAATAAAATAATTTTAACGAAACTGGTTTCATTAATCCAACGAAGCGTAACGTTGGTTGAATTTTAATGAATTTTTCATTAGATTAATGTCGAAATTTATTGAATTTCTGCCGAAAATTCATTCAGTGTATGAACACCTTTTCACTAAGCGTTATTTCTTATTTCACTGAGAGCAACAAGAACATAAGTATATTTTTGTGATTGAAATTATAAATTTGTAAGTAAATTTTGGCTAAAGTCCAATATTTTAGAAATCATTTCATAAATATGTATATTTATATTGTGTTGCATATCGTTTAAGATTTATAAGTAAGTGTAAGTCTGCTTGCGATACTTGTGTAGATAAAAAATTTGCTAAAGCCCGTTCGACTTCGCCGCTCCTATTATAATGAAATGAAAAAAAATTTGTAATTTAGTACAGCATTTGAAAATCTAAACATAGAACTAATTAATGGCGTTTTTTTCAATAATACTTGTTTCTGTCTCAAGAGGCAGCATTTAAGCTGGTACATATATGTTCTTAAGTTCTTGAGTAAGCCCTCCTAATAAATTTTCTCTGCAAGAATTGTTTTTGTTTTATAGCTCACTTACACCTGCACGAAATCTAGCAAACTTCAGTTAAAATCTAATGTTTATTACGAATTTTTATTCTAAACAAAACCCTTTAACTGCAATTATTCTAAACTCCAATTCAACAACTGCAATATAGCTAATTCACACACCTTTCTAAGTACAGATACTTACTTTTTAGTAAAAATTTGAAACAAACACAGGCGCATTAACTTAGATTTTTAAGTAGATTTCGACAAAATATAGTCACAAAGTAGATTTTGTTTTATATTTTGTCCGAAATCACGTTAGTACCAGATTTTGCTCAAATCTAAACGATCGCAAGCACTTAGAAATTGTTTCCTGGTTTTGCAATAGGTAGAAAGTATGTGTATAATAGTTACTTCGTTGTAATGAATAAAAGAAGCACAATGTGTCGTTAAAGTCTACCGACAATTAGTAGAAGCGACAATGAAATGCATATATGCTTAACTACCAGCAAATGAATTTCACTTGCGAATTATAATGAAATTTTTTAATTATAGTAAGCAAGGATTTGGTAGGGCAGAACGTAACAACATGCACTCTTTGAAATCTGCTACAGGTTTTTTTCTTTGATTTACTGCGTCTGGTGTTAGTGAATGCAAAGTTCAGCCTTAAATAAAAATATTTTAAGAATATTTTATACTGAAAAGCTTTCAATCAAACAAACAAACAAAGAAACTAATAAAAACACATTTATTTTTCCCTCTACTATTGTTTTCATCGGTTACATAATTTTGAAAATTGTGATTTACAAGCAAGAGAATATAATTTGCCGCCAAAAAAAAAATAATTATGAAGTACTTTAAATTTTTCATGTATGTTGATGATTTGGGAAAATAGAAAACAGATCTCATTTATGCCATTGAATAAAAATTACTTATTTAGATCAAAGTAATAATGGCAAAGATATTAACATACTTGCTCTGTTTCTCAAAATAGAATTTAATTAAATTTTTTGTTTTTTAATTTCTCTGTATTAAAGATTTATTTTTTTAATTTTCCTTAACAACATGTTTCTTCATTAATTATATCTTTTATATAAAACAGAAAATTATTATGTCACGTCCGCGTATGTAAGCAAAAGTGAATAATTAATTACATTATCACCAATTATTATTTCTATGGCTTAAGACAAGTGTGCTGCAGAACTGCTGCTCATTCGTTTTGGTTTTAGAAATTGCACATTTATCCTTCATCAAAACTTATGCACATACATACGTATTGTGTGGAATGTTAAGAGAAATTAAAAAATAAATTAAGAAAATTTTGCCACATGAGCGATTGTTTTTGGTAAAACAAGAATTTGGAGGGCATATACATATGTACTATCTGTGGTTCTCATGAATAACAGCGCATATCCAAAAATCGAGTTTTTTCAGCAGAACCAAAAAAACTTCTCATTGAAGCTTATTTACAAAAAGGTAGAAGTTGTGTTGTTATTTGGGGGAAAAAGTAATGTGCGTACGTCCATATTTTCCAAAATTTTCTTACACCTTTTAAAAAGCATTTAAAATGCAACAATTTGACATCGTAAACTCGAAATTAAAACTATATAACATGGATTGTTATTCATGAATACCATAGATAAAATGCCATAATATTTTATATATATTTTTAAGACTTTGAATTTGGTTTAAAAGTGCAGAAATATGCAGTTTTAAATTAAAGTTTGAACCAATGTTGCTGAAAGATTCCAAACTTTTATTTCTACTTGTATTTTTACAAATACGGGAGAGGCTTCAAAGCTATTAGATCTGAAATGTGGTCTTTCGTTTACGGTGCACTTTAAAGGACTCCGCACGACCATTGAAGTAGTCATGAATTGGGGGTTTTAGGCCATAAACCGTTAAGAAAATCCACAAAATTTTATTAGATGCCCGTCCGTTGAGGGTGCGTAGTCTAGCTGAAGTTATTAGCTGAAATGATGCAATGATTGATCAGAAGTTTTAAGGTGAGAGAATTGTGCGCAAGATGATTACTGCGCTTGCTTACACTACAGTAAAACCAGTGTCGTAAGGATGTTTCAATAGAGTATTTGGCAATAGAGTCGAGTTTTTGTAACCACCGATGAGGCATGAGTCAAAGCATGGGGTTGGAATCGAAGAAGCGTGGACAAATAAGATAAAGACAGTTTCATATGCAGGCATGGTCAGTTATGGCTGTTGTTTCTGTGATGCCAGTGGGATAATTATAACTGATCATCATTAAAAAGTACAAAATAGACAACTGTTAATCAGGCAACGAAGCCAACCTGGTTTGTCGACCAGCACCGACTGAAAAAAAAATCTACGGCGACAGCTGAAAGTCAACTGAAGCCAAAAAACGTCAACTAATAAATTAAAACTATGGCGGCTGCTTAATCAGCTAAAAAGGCACGTTTTATTTATCATTTCTTTCTTTTGAGCAAATAAAATGGATACATTTTCTTTACTTTTTATTATCAAATTACCGGTTCATTCGGAGCCGTTCGTTGTCTGAAAATGCTAGCCGATGCAAGCCGTATGCATCGGCGGCGGCTCATGGTGCTCAATATTTATCGGTGGCGGCTGTCAGTCGGCTCTGAGCCGATCGGCTTCGTTCCCTGCTGCTAATTTATGGCAGCATTTAAGTGATGGAATTAAGGAAGAAAGTACGCACATCCACTATTGCGATGGCCAACATGAATGAATCAATTTTTGAATTGCTTTATCACGTAGCTTATGCTTTGGACTATTTTCTATTTCAAAAAAATTATTCCGTGATAAAAGATTTGCTAACAGTGACGAGTATATTTTGCATTTGAAGGCTATTTTAAGGAGTTAGGCAGTTCTTATTATTGAAGGTATTGAATACTGCTGGGGAAGGTGTTTGTTTTCTTGTAGAAATGTTGTAAAAATTAATATATTAATAATAAAATTAATATATTTTTGGCTTGGAAGCCAATTCTAAGGAGCGGACGCACCCACTAAAACACAACTTATCGCTATGAAACTTTTTTTGTATTTTTTTAACATAAAACTGATCCGATCTGGGGCGAGAGAATATAAGAAATCAAAAAATAAAAAATAACGGCCACTCTAATGTTCATGCATATATCGATCGATTAAGAATTTTTTTTTAATTTGTTATGTTTTCCTTGCTATGTTTTCCTAGCAAAAATGATAGTTTAAGATCGCCCTCGTATGTACTTGTCATTCCAATTTGAAATTTAAGTTTAGTCTTCATTTGATCTGTATTCTGTTTCAGCACTTATATAAAAAAATTCTTGCCTCCCACCTTTTAAGAAACACTCTAAATAAATTTTATTCGATTTCATGTCATGTTTGTTTAAAAAATATGGTAAATTTTAAAAAACAACTCAGCATACCCTTTTTTATAAGTCAATAAACTAACGCTTATTATTTACGAGTTTATTTAAATATTAAACATAAACACGTCGTAAATGATTTGTTACAGAAGTTGAATTTTCAAGCTGTTTTTATTACATAAAATAAATTATGCTAAACGGTGTGGCTAAACTTTAATTAGTTAATTTAATATTGAATATTTTTATATTGTTTGTTTTTGGCTTGGTGCTAAATTACACTTAACAAATTATGTGCTACAGCGACTAATAGGTTCATTAAAAATTATGTTAATCAAAATTTAAATTTTTTCTACTACAATAAATAAAAAAATTGAAGTTTATATAATAATTTGGGGGATTCAAACATTAGTCTTAAGTCTTAAAAATTAATTACTTCAAACAAAATTTTTAGACCACTGTGACAATATGAATAAATTTTATTGCTTAGTTCTCTCCAAAAAGATGCAGTAAAGTAATTTTTGAGTATGCAGCAAAAATATAAAATGTATGTAAGTGTAAAAATTATTTAAAAAAAAAATCATGCTTATTTATAAAAATTATTGGGTGCCTCGGTAGGCTAGTGAGTAGTTCGCTAGCCTATTAGTGTGGAGGTTGTGGGTTCGATTCCCACCATAGACCCTGGTCTGTTTCACTACAACGAGTGAAGGTCTTTGTTACTATTCTCGATTAAATTAAGTTATGGTATAATTTGTAATTGTATTTGTATATATATAAATTTCAAATTAAAATATATATTGTATTTTATATTTAATAAATAAATAAATAAAAAAATAAAAATTATTTCAATTATTTTTTAAACAGTTCTTAAAATAAATTTTCATACCAAAGTTTTCTTAAAAAGCCTTTATCAAGCCTTAATAATTTTTATAAATAAGGCTGCATGTGTTTAGCGTTTGCATTATGCTTTAAGGCACCCGAACAGCAATTTTGAACTATTTGTGTTTATTTATTAGAATATATCTAAATTAGTCCATGTGCAAGATAAGTTCTCATTCTCATTGTATTTAGTTTTAGTCGCAGCTGATAGAAATAAACACGTGCACAGGTATAACTTAATGAAGAATTTTCTCTAGGAGTAGCAGTTAAACAATGCCAAACACTC
This sequence comes from Tachina fera, assembly GCA_905220375.1. Classification (NCBI taxonomy): domain Eukaryota; kingdom Metazoa; phylum Arthropoda; class Insecta; order Diptera; family Tachinidae; genus Tachina; species Tachina fera. The sequence continues at coordinate 189,503,613 of LR999963.1, forward strand.
TTTCGCAGTAAGCATACAATTGTTTTTCTTGTGGAAAGCTTTTTCATACCCAAGTGATCCTTCAAAATTAAAAGCAATGACCCCTGTGAGCTGCTTAAGGCTCAAACAATCTGTCTGGTCAACACAACATTGGCTTGCATGTAAGGCATCTTTTTTACCATTGAAATTGAAGGTGAACATTTCCCATAGTATTTTTCGAGTGATGGGGTTTTTCGAAAAAAGATTTAATAAGCACACAAAATTCACTTTTTTCATTTTTTTTCGCAAATCACGATAGGCTGATGTAAATGGCGTAGCTTAAAATGCGTAAATTTGTTTTAATACTTATCGCTAAGGTTTTGGCATTGGTTTTAGCAAATAACAGATTAAAGATGCAAAATCCTCATACTCTTTATTTTGAGATTCAATATATACAGAAACAAAACCTTATGTGTTTAATGGTTCTTAAATTTATAAAAAAATATATCATTTTACTCTAGGCATATTTATATCGGGTATACTTTCCAATAATTAGCTTTTAATATATACTGAAAAATTCTAGTTGCCATCTGCGAGAGATTCAAATCACAAGCGGCAAAAACAATCACCTGATGGAAAATTGCAGCATTCAACATCGACAGGTTCCTGGGCTTTCAAGGCTTACATAATACGAATTCGCTTTGCCTATAGTTTTGTATGAAAATCTATCACTTCCGGTTGCAGGTATTTCTGGTAAAAATATTCCCCAAATTAAATTCATTTTTAAAAACAACCCACTGTAAACTAAATAGTATATGTATGTATGTATGTATTCACAAAAGCATACATGTGATGAGTAATTTTCCCTCAGTCTTTTTTTTTCTTTTTCTTTTAAATATTTGTATTACAAACAAGCACAGAGGCATTTATTTATAAAATATCTATACGAGAATTGCTTTACAATGCATTAATATTTTTGTGTTTTCTTAAGAATGTTGATTTTAGCAAATTCTTGTGTTCATTTATTTTTTCTTCTGAAAAAAAGTTCATAAATAAATTCAACAAAAAAAAGGATTAATAATAATGGGCATTCCATCATTTTGATTGGAAATAACGAGTGTTGGTGTTGGTGTTATAAATCATAATGGAGAAAAAATTTTCGAAAAATATTTCAAATGCAAAAGCAAAATAAAAAAAAAATAAAAAATATGTACTCGTATAATAAAAATCAGTCACAGACGCAAGACAACTGAAATTTTGCCTGATAAGACTATTCCCCAAACAAGGAACATTTTTCAGCAGCGAAAACAACTTTTGTACTTTTGCCAAAAATAAAATGCATTTTTATTTTAATTCTAAAGAAAAATATCTATTTAATAAACAAAATTTAAAGTGAATTTAAATAAAATTAATAATTTATTTTACAAATTGAATGCAATTACCACCAAAGCAAATGCTTATGATGACAAAATCGATTAATTGTAAATCGTTTGCTGAATTTGATTTTAAAAAAAAATTTTGAGCATTTTAAAAACGCTCACTTCTATTTTTTTTTCAAAAACATTTTTGCTGTCTCGGAGGATTATCTATACATACAAATGAAATTGAAGAATCTGTTTCTAGTAGCAAAATAACAACTTTTTACTTAATGCATATGGAAGTATATACGATACTTATTTATAACAAAGAAACTACTTTATAATATTTTTATATGTATCTATTTCTGAAGCTTTGTTTGTTCCGGTTATTCTCCAGAACGGCTGAACCGATTTCAACGGAATATTCACTGACATCAAATTGATGTTTTAAAGCGTAACTTTGGCGGTTTTTATATTACTGCATAAGTTGGAGTTCCCAAATCGGGTAAGCGCATAGTCAAACAGAAAACTGGCATGATGAAAGGGAGAATACGCGTACTAGAGGGCTGCGTTAACAGTCTTAAAATGTAAACACGTCTTGTTTTTTAAATTTTTTCTCGTGGCATATACATATATGATACAAGTAAGCGATGCACGATGGATATATTGATGTTCACGTATATGAGTGTTAACAAGCGATGTCGTGAAGACTTCGAAGACAATCAAAAAATAGTATTGTATAAATGTATAAATGTAGTAAATGTATCCTTGTTATATTGCATATTGTAGGTTTGAGTGTGTGTGTGTAAGATGTAGATGTTAAGCTATTATGTGTTTAAGGGTGGTATTTTAAAGCAAGTCGACACAACCTATGTTAATGCATTTGTGTGTTTGTTTGTGCACAGATCAAAGATCATACACACAATGTGTGTGCGTATGTACATGCATGACGTTTGTATACGCGCCTATGCATATCAAGAAGCAAACAACTTCTTCTTTCACGAAATATTTTCTTCGTTACTCCTACACATACAACAACTGAAACAAATGTCTTGCCAATAGTGTGGTTTAGCATTTTTTTTAGAAGTTTTCACTGTAGTAAAAAAATTTAAAAAATTTCTCATGTCTTAAAAGTTCTTGTAAGTGGTTTTGTGCAGGACTTTAACGCGTACCTGTAATACAAAAAACAATAGTAATTGCATATTTAGTGAGCTGCTGCCTTAGCTAGAGTCCTCAAATTTAGTATAGCTTATCTAGAAAATAATAAAAATCCGATCCTATATTGTATTGAATTTTAATCAGAAATAACTTTTTAGTCAGGCTTAAGTTCAGTAATTTCAATTCTTATTGAATGAAATATTTCTATTAATTAATGTGAGTTTCTAAAGAAGAGAAGAAAAATTAAACTTAGACTTTAAGCTGGGGGAAATACCGATACTTTTCCGTGCAGCCACGCACTTCATCAGCACCCTAGTCTATCTACTTGGGTAGAGATTCTTATTAACATCAGCTATTTAACTTAAAATTTCTATAAAACGGAATATGATAACTGATTGTTGTGTATGCAATTGATTTACCTTTGGTAAACACATTTATAAGTATCACTTTATTAATTTTCTGTTTTTCCATTTTTCTAGTTATGTCAGCACGAAATTTTAATTTAATAAGGCTGGAGAGCTAGGACTATGGAGAATATTCCCAATAGATTTTATGTGGATTATTTGAAAAATAAAGTGAATAGTCGCATTGAAATTTATGAAATTGTTGTGACGGTAGTGGGACTTTCCATACTAAAGGCTGTGATTCACACAAGTCTTTAAAGTGTGTGTACCTTGAAAACAAACTGCGTATTTTAAATAAAAATCTAGAAGAGAATAGAATCAATAGTCAATACAAAAATACTAAAAAAAATAACAACCGATTGCAAGATAGAGGAACGTTTCGGGGACAGTCAGACAGACTAGCGTTCATTTAGGTAAAAAATTGGAAACACGGATAAATTTGGATTTGATGTTATTAAAAGTAAGAAAACGTTTTTTAAAAAAGTTTAGAAATAGCAGAGTTCTGAGGAAACCAACATACATTAAGAAATTAAAATAAAATCGAATTGATAATCTGCTCCCATTTTTGAAGTTGCTTAAAGAATAAAGAAATAAAAAAACACACAACAAAAACTTAAAATATCTAGAGACAAGAAAACATAAAAAAATGGACTCGCAAATAAAATAATAAGATTAAACCTTTACTCAGCTCTAATAACTAGACGAAGTCGCTAGTAACAGCTAGTTTTTTTATGTTAAAAAGATAAGGCAAGTTAGTTTGGGTTTCTAAGCTCCTAGATATGCCTTGAAACCAAAAAAAAGATAGTGCGAAAATACAGAAATATTAGCTTTTAGAGCGCTCGTGTTATTTGAGTTTTAACAAAACTATTTTAATAATAAATACTTTTATTGTCAGTTGATTATTTTGATTTATAGCAATTCTAGTAGAATAATAGGCTATGGAGCACCTTTCTAAGCTACTTTACCTAAATGACTTCACAATAATCAATAATTATTTTGCACTAATATGTCAATATTCTATCATTATAAAAGCGTCTAGATTATCTGATTTTCTTCAATTAGCTTGGACACCAGATTTTTTTTTCGAAAGAAATTTTTATATGTTAAACAAGTGCTTGAGTTCACTGCACCTCACGTCATTTTATTGTTGTTTAATTTTTAACTATTTCGACTTGGCTAAAACGCACTTTTTGGATCTCAGCTGACAACAAAACAAAACAAAGTTGTTGTTATCAAACTTTATCAAATTCAATTGTTTGTCTCAATATATAAAACATTCCAATGCTCGTATAAAGTAATTGAATGTTCCATTTATTAGGCAAGCAGCAGACATTTTTATTTGGTTAAAGAACGTGATTATAATAACTTAATAACACCAAGAAACAAAACAACAAGCTCATTACTTTTATTAAGCAATTAACTGAATTTCTGATAAAATATATAGAATTTGGGGAAAATTTAAGCGAAATTAAATTTAAATTATTTTTAAATCAAAGTCAAAAGATCGAATAGTTTTTCTATATCTTATTTAGTTTTTAAATATGTAAACTATGACCAGTTGAAATAATATTATGGAATAATTAATAGTGTGACGAGGTAGTTTTTAGAACAATTTACGTTTTCGACAATTCATTTCATTTAATTTCATCATGATATTTGCATGTGGTTCAGGTACTTTTAGTTATTGATCTACGAGTAGAATAAATTTTTTTACGAGGGCGGTCCCAAAACTATCTTGCGTGATGGATAGATGACGGCAGTAGTTTGAAAAAAAAACAAAGAAGAAAAATAATAAGAAAATAAGTTCCAAATTTTCGTGTGATCTTGAAATTCATTCATATTTGGAGGTTGCAAATTGCAATTATCTGACGTATGAGCAATAAAATTTTATTATTTATTTACACACTCTCACACAATGATCATACGCTTGCGAAACCATCATTAATGGTATCAAATAGAATATAAAAACACGAGCGAGAGCAGAAAATAAAATAACCAAAGGAAAAACAACTCTAATTGATACGTACATACATATATTTTTGCTTCTTGCCAAGTATGTCATGGAATATTCCAATGCGACTGTAAAATTTATTTTAAAAACACAAGCATGTATGTATGTATGTATATGACAAATAACAATTGCATATATTAATTATAGATACGAGTACACTGTTGTTGCCAGTCACAATATATAAACATGCACGCAGGCATTCCATCAAAGAAACACACACACACACACACATACAACCGCACACATACTCACTAGGAGGTAAAGAGAGTGTAACTAATATTGTAAGAAGTAACAGACAGTTCCACTTACATGCCCAGGTTAAATATTTAAAGCAGAAATGCTAAGAAAGATTAGCGAAATGAGATAGACATTTACACAAACACAAAACAACAACACACACCCACACGCACACATCGCTATGCACTCTGGCTTGTTTGTATTTTGATTATAACGGTGTTTACTTGCAAAACTGATGAAAGTTTTTTTCCCATGCACACAGGCAGAGACACATTGAGAATATGCATTAAGTACACAGACGTTAAACCATATCACACATTGACACATACTACAAGAAATACAAATATGTACGTATGTATGTATCTTGTAATGTTTATGTTTCGAAAGCAGAGTTTTCAAGGAATTGCTTGCAAAACTTCGTCATTTATTCACACTGAATTGGCAAAAAAAAATTTTTTTTCCGTAAAGAAAGTCATAATTTTTTTATTTGCTTAAAACGAAATCATACCCAGGAAAACCAAAAAAAAAAACATGAAAATGAAATTCTCTGTCATTCTCAAGCATTAAAAGAAGTGAATTCATGTTTAAAGTATTCCTAACTCCGATTAAATTGATTTTTATTGAAATAATGAAAAGTAAAATCCAAAGGCTTTAAATTCAGGGAACATGCAATGTCTCAATACCGACCTGCAATTTTCTTAGAGCTATGCCAGACACAGGATCAAGGACGTGATTTCCGTAACAAAAATAATCGAAACTATTACGGTTATAAATTTCTTTTTCTTTTTATTTCTTTCTTTACATTATTTAGTTTTGGTATTCTTTATTTTTCTCGGTGTGTAAGAAGGAGATGTCAGATAACTGACTACTAAGAACTTTAAAAAACAGGGGTGCTGAGTCTGCCTTTACATAAGCGAAATGTTCACACATACAAATATTTGCGACGAATTGGTTTTGTTTTATAAATTCAATAACATAATAAATAAGTTAGATGAACACTAAATAAATAGTTTGAAAAGTACAAATAATTTAATTACATTGTTGTTATATTAAATTTGTGTTATATAGCTAAGTAGCATAGCTCTAACCGGGTGTCCTAAGACACCTCTCTCTATTTTTTTTAATCACGCTTAAGTTAAGTATTTTTCAATTCTTATACATGAAATGTTTTTGTTTGTTAAAGTGATTTTCTAAAGAAGAGGACAAATATTAAACTAGACTTTTAGTGGGAGTGGGGGGGGGGGGGGGGGGGAGAAAATTTAAAATTTTTCTGTGCCGCTACACACTTCATCAGCATCCATGTCTATCTACTGGTGCAGAGATTATTTTTAACATCAGCTATTTAACATGAATTTTTAATGAAATTGAATACGAAAAATGATTAAATTATGCATACAATTATTGATTACCATTTTCTGTTTTTTTTTTTAATTTTTTGCTTGGTTTAAAGGCAATTTATTTGAATGCCTGCGTTAATGTTTCTTCTCATAAAAACACATGACCACCAATGTAAATGCTAATGTAAAAATCATGAATGTTTCCCCTAAGTTGAATCAGTTCAGCAGCACGTGAGCACGTGATTTAATCCCATTTTTGTATTTTTGCTGAGTAGTTACATTTTTACGTCTTTTGTAACTGACTTTGAATATCATTATAGATAACATATATAAAATAGTTTATTTAATTAAATCTAATATGCAGATTTTGTAAAAAATTTCGTTTCTAAACGTTTCAAATTTGTATGAAAAATAACGAAAATTCATTTCAAGAAATATTTTTTCCATACAAAAATCAAAATGAAAATATGGTTTGAATTTACAAAATCTACAATTAATTAACCTACATAACTCTGTTCGACGATTGTATCGTTTTGTCTCTATGGCCGAAAAAAAAGCTGGTCCATGCTGGAAGGTTTGTGTATTTGCTTTATGATTTTTTCCAAACATTTTATCCAACACATATTTTTTCATATATTTTTCAAACTATTGTATAATACTGTAATTTAATTTTTATGTTCTAAAACATGGTAATAATATTTTTATTTTTCATTATCAAAGACAACAACCATTTTTGAAGGATATGAGAATTCAAACACAAGAAGTATTTTCAAAGAAAAACTTCCTTAATCTTCTTACTGAATTAGGGCATAAATTATTTTTAACTTTTTAGTGCTTATTTTTGATATCGTTTTCGTTTTTTTTTTAATTTTTATTTTGAAATTTGTTTTAGGGGCGATTTGCCAAATATTTTTGTGCGCCCAATTTTCTAAGTTCAACATCGCCTCATTTTCAGATCTCAGGATTTGTGCCAAGTTCCATAAATTGATTAAGTACAAGCACGTGAAATATAATACTAATATTTAATGAGCATGACTCCGCCCACTTCCTTAAGCACAAATTTATGTCAAAACAGATAAAACTCTTCGCCAAGTTCCGTATGAATCGGATAAGTATAAGTAAATATAATTTAATATCAAGCATTCATGAGCGTAGTCCTGCCCACTTTTTTGAATGCAAGATTCTGTATTTTTAGGAGCTCAAGCAAGATCTGTGCCAAGTTTCGTAAAAATTTATTGAGTACAAAAGATTGTGTCTTTCATTTAATACAGTTATAATGCATCTTCAAACGATTCAAATATGGATATATGTAAATTTTTATTAACATTTTTATGGTAACGACTTTTGAAGGAATAAAAAAAATTAAGTATGAAAATACTTTTTTTATTATTACAAGCTTTTATTTAGTTTCACTTGTCCCGTTATCTGTCTGCAATCAAATCTTGCAAATTAAATTTGTTCCACTTCCCGGTTTTTGATTGAGCTGAAATTTTGCATGCATATATAAATTGGATGACAATGCAACATTATTATGACACAGAGTCGCTCCGATGATGGCGGATAATTTCTTTTAAATAATTTTAATATCATAAAAAACAGTTTACGAGTGAGTAGTTGATATTATAATTCAATTTGTCAAAGCTTGTCTTTAAAAAAGGTTTTTTGCTTTTGCTTGTTCAGGTTCAAGATCAACATTTTTCAACTTTTCTTGTTGGCAATAAAATTGTTTTTAGTAATTAATGTGTTTCTTTCATTTGTTTATTCAATACAACCAAAGTTAAGTTATACTCTTTAGGTAAATTTTCTGTGCAGCCGCGTACTGCAGGAACCGGTATGCTTATCAACCAAATTTGACGTTCCAAATTAAGGCATGATACTTCTCACAACGTTTTTTTTTAATCCTACTTTTGTCCAACTGGTAAATAATTTTATATATGAACCACTATCTCTTCAATTATAAGTGATTTTATTCTTTAAAGTCCTGTAAAAAGAAATTATAACTAAATGAATAGAAACTTTACGTGGAGGCAGACAGAAAGACAAACACACATACACACACACACTCAGAATCAAGAAATTTACAATTACATATTATTATATATACTTTAAAATAAGTACAAGAAATAAACAAGTGGGTTTTTTTTTAATGCGACTTCAATCTGAAACCAAAACAATTTTGATGTGAACGTACAATGAATACTAAATAAATAAATAACAAGTTAAAAATATAATAAAAATGAAAAAAAAAAACAAAATCATACTGATAAAAAAATACCAGTTAAGTAGCGTGAGAATAACAAGATTTTCAACAAATCATGCTGAATGTAAAAAATTATTCTGAACTTCTTAATAGAGAAAAGCATCAGCCTATTATTAAATATTCACGTTTTTGATTTTGAGATTCTTTGGCAGCTAATTCTTATTCATAAAAATAATATTTTCTTAATAAACAAAAAAATTTCGTGCAAGAACTATAAATTAATTTTATATATTTTTTTATGGCAAACTTTGCCCAAAATTATTTCAATATACATTTTATAAAAAAAAAATATTTATGTTTGAATCATTGCAAACCTCCCATATAAGCCAACACCAGTTTTTAATATTCTTTTGTTTTATTACCTTTTACTGCTGTTGGTTAATCTAAAAATAAATCTGTTAATTTGTTTATTTCTCTTTCTGAAAGCAAACAGAATTAAAATAAGAATACAAGTAAGACTTTTTTTTGTTTTATTTTAAAAGATAATCGTACGAAAGATACATATATCTTATTTGTCAGTACAATTCAAACAAACCAAAAAAATAAACTAATTTCGAAATAGTTATAAGATATTAAGAAAGAAAAAAAAAACAAACAAACAAACAGCTTAAGTCTTTGTACAAATCAATAAAGCCACTTAACCACGGAAATATGCAAACTTTATTTGGCAAGTTGTTTCATCCAAAAATAGCAACAGTGTGTTTGCGTGTGTGTGTTGCATTTAAAAGACAAATTTGTTTTACCAAACAAATAATATATACAAACAAATACATACAAAAATCTTTAAAACATCATACGATAACAAAAAATAAATAAAAATTAAATACAACTAAGCAACAGTCAAATCACACGAATTTTTTGAAGCCACAAATGAAATTAATAAATTAAGTAAAAAAAATTTGCCAACAGTATTTAAACGAAAAATATGGGTGTTTTATTATTATTTTTCAACTTCAAATAAATTCAATCAGCAATTTAGCTTTTGTTTTTGAACACATAATCGACCCTTATTCTAGTTGTCGCCATCGACGTAAATTTAACACAACACCAAAAAATTGGTGCTCGTATATCCGTTTTCGAAAACAACTGACTCCTATTAGCAGGTTTATGCGATTTTCTAGACCTTAGGGAACGGAAATAAATTGTCAGTTGCGAAAAATTCTTCTCGAGAGCGACTAAACAAGCCCCAATTTTTTGATATTGTGTTAACGTGACGCCGATGACGACAACTGGAATAAAGTTGATTTTATATTTCGAAAATCAGTGACAAACTTGCTTAATAAGAGTACAAAAAATAACAACTCAGTGTAGGGTATTTTTGCTAAATAACTCTGCGTTGGCAGCTATTTCTTGCGAGTTACGAGTAGCTTTAAATTTAACAAGTTGTTTCTCATTTAAAGATTTGATTTTAGACAATTTAATAATAAAGTATAACTGTTGTTTTATTGATCAAAACTTTTCCATGTATCTGCAAAATAAATTAGATGTACATATGTATGAGTTTGTGGTTTTGCGGAAAAATGCGAGAGTACCTGCAGAAAATATAAATTTTGGCTAAAGTCACATGAACTATTGCAAATTTTGTTGCTGAAAATAAGACGATTTGTTGCTTGTACATGTAGAAAAAATTCTAGAAGATGTTTGATTATGAGATTTAAAAAAAAGCGAAATCATCGAACGTTGTTGAAATTGTAAAGAGGGGGATATGCCACGGCTACTCTTGCATGTCCATATATTTTAATGAAATTTTTTATGGCTGTATATTCTGTATAACCCCTCTAATTGATCCTTGAAATTTTGAAGCGATAGTGCTCTATGACGAAGATCTTACCTAGCGCCAAAGTGAACAGTCTAAAGGTGTTAAATCACAAGATCTCGGCGTGTAATTTTATTATACTTTTTGAGAAATCACACGGTCAGAAAACCTTTTGCGAAAAAGAAGAGCGATGGTATCGTTACTTAGGTGGGCATCTTGTTCAAAATAAAATTCGGTTGACATAAATATCTTCAAATTCCGGCCTAACAAAATCACTAATCATCGTGAGATAGCACAATTCAATCACCTCAAAAAGTTCTCATACTCATCGCAGAAAGCAGGCATAGTTTTCTATTCTAGCACTTTAACAACATGCCTTCAGGCTTAATGAAGATAGACTTTTGGTGACCTTTCTTAACTATCCGTGGTGAAATTTAAGGATATGCAATATTTTATTAGGAGCAGTTCGAATGGTTCCATCGTAGACTCCAGCTACAGAAAGTTTACCACGCCGCCCCAGGCCAATATTCTAAATTCTCTCTTACTTTCTCATTTCTATTGCTCTATTTTTGCAGGTAACAAAAAGAGAGATAAGGGGCTATTCAAATAATGATATTTTCGGAGTTTTTATATCAACCCTCCCCCCCCCACCCCTTTGTAAAAAAAAACGTTACTAGGGTTTTATAAAAAATTTGCGGCGTGTAATATGTGAACAGCACCTAATTAGTTGTAGTAAAGTGAGCTGCAACACTCTTATTTTACTCATTGACCTTTCAACGTAACCTAACTCAGCCTAAATGTTTAATATTTGAAATAGGTTTTGACTCAAGAATTCTGATGTTTATTATTTTTGGAAAAAAAATTGTGCGGTTTTTTTTAAGTTTATTTGTTTATACATATGATAGTCATCCTTATTGTAACTTGTGCTGATTAAAGCGATAAAATTAATTGGCATATCGGTCGGAACTTTTATTTGAAATTCCACACGAATTTATTTCGAAATCGAAGACTGTGATTTAGCTTCTTGTAATTATAAATTTTAAAGATTTAGTTTTGAACCAAGCACACGCAACATTCTATTTGTGAATATTAACTATGCAATCTAAAAACAACGCAACTATTGCACAGTGGCGAGGTTTCATACATATTTGTGAAAAACTATATGGCTTCTTGAAACCAAAATCCCACTGTATGTCGTATTGCGGGGCTACAAAAAATTACATTATTTTACAAATTAATCTTCTCTTCCCACAAGTCAGGAAGCCTGGACTTGCGTAGAATAATTTGTATGAAAATCTCTCATATAAATTTTTTATTCGGGCCTACTTTTGTAAACAGTACGAAATTAATTTGTTATCTTGTACGGCCTTCCAAAAGCAATATTTTCTGATTTTATTGGAAAACTGTTGATCAGTTGATAGTTTTTCGTTTTTATTTTGTTTTCAATAATTTTGCCAAATTATTAATTAATTTTATTAGTTTGTTTACCAATTGGATTTCTTGGACTTTTCCTATCCGCTGCGACTAACACATACAATTATCAATTACATGTTTCCTCTTCCGTTTCCTCCCACCCGCTAGATTTGTCGCCCTGAAAGCTTTCCTTGCCTTTTATACTTACACAAGCCAGGGTTTTCTTTTTCCGTCTTCATTAAAACATTTTCTAATATTATTTTGTATATATATTTAATAATTTATTATAGTTTTGTTAAGCCACATTCAATTGTTGTTCTAAGTTTTTTTCTTTTATATAATATTTTATTTCTGGTGGAATTTTGTTTAATTTTACTAAAATTACTGGTATTGTTTGTTATACTCGCAATCAATAAACTGTTAATTTTAAATTTCTATGTAAATAAAACTGTTAATTAATTAATTATTGTTGTTTGTGTTTATTTTTTATATTTTTTTGCTTTTAATAACAAAACAAAAAGTTAGAAAATTCTTATAGAAAAATAATGAGTTTTTATTTGTTTTCAGCAACATCACATGTTTTTTGGTAGTATTTCTTTTTTGTTTGTTTTTTTAACTAAGTTATTTTTTTTATTTAAATAATTAACTACCAGAATGTTTTTGAAGAGATTTATACACAAAAATTTATTTAAGTGCTCTGGTTATATTTTCATTTATTTTTTTTTTCAACTATACAATAATAAATTCGAGTTTAAGACAAAGACAGTTTGGTTTTTGTTTTAGAATATTTCTTTGAAAATTTATTTTGCCAATTAAAGCAACAAGAATTAGCTAATTTTTTTTCTTCTAAGCTTTATTAGATGTTTAACAAACAACTGCATATATATCTTTTTTAAGCTGGTGTGTGTGTGTGTGTTTATAACAATATTTAATATTTTTCTGGTACTTTTGTTTTAATTTCAATTCAATGTTTTTTAAACAAAGCAAACTGATTTTAAAAAAGAACTTAAAGAATTATAAAGCTTTTCTGTGTTAAAAGTAGTTATTTTAACGTGTTTTTCGTTTATTTGGTTTTTGTTAGAAATAAGACAGCAAGCATAATTATTTTGACATCGACAGAAAATATTGACAAGTTGTTTTGGTTTCCAATATAAATAATCGATCGAACGTTTTCTGTAGACATCATGGATTTTTTCTTTAACTTGTTTTTTTTTCTCTAATAAAGAAAATACTGTTTCTTGTTGTTTGTAGAAAATAAATTAATTAATTACTTATTTATTGGTTTTGTTTTTTTTTTTGTTGTTTCGTGTTAAATAAAACTAATGAGGTATTCTCTTATTTTGTTAAAATGTACATAAACTTTTTATATTAAAACCAGTTTTAGAATAAAATAGATATTTATTTTAAAAATATGTAATAGACTTTTTTTCATTAATTCTGTGAATGTATTGTATTTAATATTGTTGTTATAATTGTTAAAATTTTTCAATTATTTTAGCACGCAATCAAATGAGTTTAGTAAATTGACTTTAATTACTAGTAATTTTAGTTTAGTTGTTGTTTTTTTTTAAATTAAATTTATATCTCTCGTCTTCTTAAAATTCTATGTTAAAGTTTTCAATATGAAAACAGGGTTTCATTATAAATAGGTTATTTTCATTTGGCTTTTATTTGTATTAAAAAAAAATTACAACAAAGAATTTTATTTAAAATAAAATTAAAAAATATTTATAAATAGTTTGAAAATAAATTTCTATATCATAAAAAAACACAAATTCTGTTTAGCACACGTTTCTCGATACAACAATATTTTGACGTGAAGTTCACACAATATTTGCAACATTTTTATTACAGTGGACAGATAAAGCTAAAATTATTATCTTCAGCAGAATTTTTTAGAAGAAACGCAGAACGAAATGTTATGGTAGAAGTAAATTTGTTTAGGAGGAATATTAGCGAAATATTAATTTGTGAAATTACTTTTTTGAAAGCCGAAATGTTTGCTTAATCAATAATTTTGGAAATTTAATCATTGTTAAAATTGGAACACATACACACATTTATAAGAAAACGACTATTTTACGCCATTACAGAAAGCTGCACCAGCTACAAGACCACTTTAACCGCTCTCGAAAATTTAAGCAGATTTCTTTTTTTGTAAAAGATCCAACACTTTTAATAATTTAACAGAAAGAAAATCTCAAAATTTACATAAAGAAATAAAATGATTCGTTGTTACATTTTTTCGTAGTAAGTACATTTTAAACAAGTAATTTTATTTTGTTTTAATAAATGTGAAAGTCTAAGAGCCTATTTCGCCAACTTATTTAAATATCAATTCATATTTAAAAGTAATTTATCCATACAAAAATTAATGAAAATCGACAGTGGCACCACTGTAATATGTATGAATGTATTAGTACTTTAAAATCAGCTGCTTATGATGTTGCTGTCCTTGTCAATAGAATTAAGTAGCCGACTACGTACGGCGATGAAAGCGTAAATATTATTTCTTATAGCGTTATTGTGTTTCCTGAAGGCAATACAGGAATCTAATTGTCGCTTTAGATAATGAGGTGCTTCGAAAATCGAAAAAAATACATACTAAATGAGCAACAAATTTCCACCCAGCTTTGGAAAGCTTCTGCTGATAGAGAAACCCCAAATTTGGTCTAATCATCGCTTTCGATTTCCAGCTGATTCTATCACTTTTTTTCAAAAATCACAAGAACTAAACTCCGACGCTGGCGGAAGAACTGACACGAAAGCTGCCACTGTACACATCTGCGAATATTGAATGGAAACAGTTAAGTTCTATAAAATTAAATTTCCTAATTTTTTTATAAAACGAGTACAAAGATGAATTCTTCTTCCACGCAGATCTTTAAGTATTAGCTTCGACTTAGTTTATGTCAGCTTTATTTACTTATTGTGCACCTTAATATTTTAAAATACAACTGTTAAAAACATTGATTTTTTACCAGAGAATTACTGCAGGTATTCTTAAGTTGCTGATATGCAAAGAAGCGTAATTTCCCTCACTCTATCCCAACAATCATTTTAAATACCTAAAACTCCCTTCAAATACACAAATAACACTATTTTATTTATTATTAAATTCCAGGAAGTCTGACAATTAAACAGGAGCGAGGTTAAATACCTGCCAGTATTGATTTTCTTTTCAATTATTTATTTGTGGGAGTGAATTTTTCTCTTCGAAAAAAAAACATAAATTGATTTAAACGACTTGGCCCACAGTTTTGGCCGAAACTGTTGAAATTTTGTATGCGCGTGTACATTGAGTTAACAATAAATAAAATTATAAATTATTTGTTTGCTTTTAACATTTATAGAATTTATGTTTGTATGTGGGATTTTAGATTAGGAAACCAAAAGAAAAAAATAGAAACATTTTTAATTTTCTGCTTGCATAAATTTTAAACAAAAATATGCTATTGAAAGACACAAGTTAAGTGGCATATTAAGGAACTTGATAATTGAAAACCGAAATGTGTGTGAAATTCAAATTCATGCCCAGTGTAATGCTAATAACACAATTGGGACGTAGGGCGAATATTCATCGCCCAATATGAAATATATTTGTGTGTATGAAAATACACACAATCACGGCGTCGGCCTAGTCACCATATGCGGCGAATTCTTCTTTTGATTTATTTCTACAACAAAGTTTGGTTATGATTCCATTAAGCTGAAGTTCATATCGCTCTGTAAGCGAAACTTCTGGTTTGCACAAATACTAAACAAGTTTAACACTTATTTCGCCGTTATTGTGCTTTATATGACGAATTCATCATGTAGGGCGATTTACGTCGTTCGTTCCAGTTGTGCTCCAAGCATATTGAATGAAATAAACGAAGTATTGAGTTCAAGTGCAATTGTGCTTGTTGCATTTAAGTGTTTTTGTTTGTGTCAGTGTATGTTTTGTATTACAACAAAAGCTAAACATGTGTTTCTTAACATTTCAGTATATGTAATTATAATTCCATTTTTTTATTATTTCAATAAAATATTATTTTTTTTTATTTAAAATTTATTTCATGAAAAAATTCCTTGAAGTTTTTCTTTTGTTTGTTTTTTTTTTTTGATTTCTTTTTAAAGGTACTTGAGTTGTAAATTTAAGAAGCAAGAAAAGTGTCTTAAGATGGATTTACATTATTTTTAAAAGTGTATATTTATATAAATAAGGAATAAATAAAAATAAATTAAGAATATCTAGTAAGTCAAAAAAAAAAAAAAAATTCAAATAAAAATGAAAATAAATCAGCACTTATTCTGGTAAATTAATCATTAATTAGGAAAGTATTAGGCAACTTTACTCATTTACTACAAAAACATCGTAACTAAAAAAAAAAAATTATTTTAAAGAAATTAAATTTATTTCAATTTACACACGACTTAATGAAAATAGAATATTTTATTTTCCTCTCAAAAGCATTTTTCGAGTTATGACGTTATTGAAGCAAATGATTATTATTGTGTATATGCATGCATGTGTATCATGGCATCCAACTTTTCACTTCTTTAATACCTTCCTGTTGTCTCAAGCATTGACAACAAACAATTTAGTTAAGTTTAAAGGGAAACTGCTATTTCATCGTTTAATCGAAAACTAAAAATGCAATTCCAAAATTATTAATATGACATGACTAGATTTGTGTGAAAATTTGTGATTCGAAAATTAAAATGTTGTATTTCATTAATATTAAATTTTAGAATAAAGCTGATTTATTTTGTTTTTATTTTTGTTCTTTCTTTTTTTGTGTGTCAATAATTTAATTGAAATGTCTCTTTGTTCTCATCTTTCGATTACATAACGCGCGTGTTATGATTATTTTATTTAATCTAAAATGCAATTGAAATTATTAACTCGAAATGATTATAAGTAATAATAAATTGGCTGAATTTGTCTCTAAGTGACTTTTCAAATGTGTCTTTGGAAAATTTCTTGTAACATATCGTTTTATTTTTAATTTGAGATTCATATCACTTTATAAAGATTAGAATATTAAATATTGTTTTTAAACTTTTAAACTTTTCGCTTATTTGTAATTTAAAAAATGAAAACCTTGACTTTCCTGCGCTAATCAACTGCTTTTTTGTATTTTTTTTTCAGTTTTAGAAACTGTCTTGTACTTTAACATTTCTTTCTTTGCTTTTCTTTGCTTCTTTTCTGTCGGTCTGTTGTTTGTGTTTAATTTCGTTTGGTTTTTAGTTTTTCTTTTTTTTTTCTTTAGTACAAAAAATAACCTTTAATATCTTAATTGAAATATATGTACACACTGTACACTATGAACTATTTACATACTATATATATATATACATATGTACATACTAAACTTATGTAGTAGATGTGTATAAATATTTGAGAGAATGTATGAATGAATGAATGAATGTGTGTATGTATGTATTTTAAGTTGAAAGAAATATGAAAAAGAGAGAAATACTTAAATTTAAATTTAAACTTCCGTTGGAGCAGCAGCATCCAAAGTGGTCTGGGTACACGAGTGTGCTGATGCACAACCAAGATTCTTGGAACTTTTAAATAATAATTTATACAATTTGTGTCTAACTGGTAACTTGGGGGTGTTGTTGGTGTCACTGCTGTTGTTGTGCTGAGTGGTGGCTATGATGCTGCCTCCGTGGCCATTTAGCGGCATTTGTTCAATTATTGTAATGCCCCTTTGCAATACCGGACGTTGTTTTTTATTTGTACTCGTGTGTTCAGTTTTCAGTTCGTCGACCTCCGTGAAAGTCTTTTCGTAGTTTTGTTGATTTTTGTTTAGGGTAAAGTTGATGATGGTGCTGCAACTGCTGTTCTGTCTTAGTGGCACTGTGGGGCAATTTTTATTATTGTTGTTGCTGTTGCTGTTGTTGTTGTTGTTGTTGTTCATAAAGCTAGCCGGCACTGAATTTGTGCCATTGCTGGCCAGCGAAGTCTGTGGTGTCAGACATTTGGCCGATTGGGCGGAGTACGTAGAGACTCGACTGCTGTTTCTTTTTAGTTTAGAGTTGCTACATTTGGAATTGCTGGTGCGACAACTGGAACTACCTTGTCTTTGTAGTTGTGAGTCCCGGCATAAGGCTTCAAGACACACCAGTCTCTTCACACCTCTCCTCACCCTCTTGTTGCGGTAGGCAAATATGAAGGGTGAACTAAGATTGGCCAACAGAATCATGAAAATGGCTAAATGACTTGATTCTTGAAAGTTGGCAGCAGGGACGCGGCTCTGCAGTAATACTAGGAAGCCAAAAGGCAAGTAGGAAACC
Source organism: Tachina fera (assembly GCA_905220375.1). Lineage (NCBI taxonomy): Eukaryota > Metazoa > Arthropoda > Insecta > Diptera > Tachinidae > Tachina > Tachina fera. The sequence continues at coordinate 189,521,793 of LR999963.1, forward strand.
AGGAACATAATTACCACCAAAGTGCTTATGCGCGCTGCCCGCGATTCATCACGGTATTTGAAAAGAGACGAAGCATTCGACAGTCTATGGCGCAGAGAAGACATGTAGCTCGGAGCTTTGGGTGAGGCGTGTATGGTGGCGGGTATTTGTAGTGACTGATGGTGGTGATGCAGATGTGGGTGGTATTGGTGTGTGTTTCTATTGCTAATGGGGTTTTGTTGAAATGAATGTCTATTCAAATGAATACTGGGCAGGTTTTGTGGTAGATGTCCTCCTAGGAGATGAGGCGAACAAGTGCTTTCGTTGAGAGGCTGAGGCAGAGTAATACTTCGTTGTAGATTTGGCGAAGAGTGCACTTGGCGTATGGCTTGTAGTCTTGCATTTTCACACAAATCTTGGGAAGATGTAGCCAACAAATCCAATTGGCGTGTGGAATAATTGCGTTTAATCTCACCGCTGGCTGTTTGCAGGGTGAGTATAATGTTTTGCTGCTGCTGCTGCTGCTGCTGCTGTTGGTGGTTACAGCTTTCGGCAGCAGGTATTTCAATTAGCTGATCATGGGTACTGCTATTTTCAGCCTCGTCGGACAGGCCATCATCGGAAATGGGTGGCAAGAGCACTTTGACCACCGAGTCCCGTCTCAAGCAGGCGGGAGAGCCTCGTTTTTCATTACAATCGATTTGCATCTGCAAACCTCCATACTGGGAGGAGGTGGAAGAAATCGAATTTCTATGTGCACATACACTATTCGAATACTGTTGGTTGCCCGTGGGCGGGCCATGTGTTAGATTCAACGCACTTTGCAACAAAGGGGATGAACCATTCTGACGCATCCTCAGACCATTTTCACGAGCCTCGCTGAAAATACGCCAATACATGCCGCACACAAAGCCAAATGGCAGCAGTATGATGAGCAGGAAATAGAGGCAGGAAAACACCATACTAAATATGTTATTTACAGAACTGAGGCTGAAGAAAGTTGTCGAGGAGTCAGCATAGCGATTCTGTTTGCTGATGATGGTTTCGGACTCAAAGTCAATCTCTCTAAAGGCTGACAAAGCTCCAAACATTATGCCCATAGCCCAGGTAAGTGCAATTAGAACCCAAGATTTTACTCCCGATATGCGGCTGTGGTAACGCAGAGGGTCGGTGACTGCGCACCAGGTATCACCCACTACCAGAAGTACACCCATGGCTCCTAAGGCTGCAGCCATATCTATGGCCCATGATCTCATTGTCAGCAAGGGCAGAGCCAGACGTTTTACCTCATCCTTCATTTCCTGTTGCTGCTGTCCTTTGTCCTTCTCTTCTTCAACTTCTGTAATGACCAAAGTTTCACTATTTTCATCTATTGTCAGCTCTCGACAGTAAGTCGCATTGCACTTGTAGATGGTTTCAACGGTACGTGGACCATTCTCACTTTTGAACGTTTCATCATCCTGCGACACATTGTGCCTGAGAATGATGCCCTCTCGTTCCACCAATTTACCATTGTGTCTAATGGTCATTTGGTGATTGCCAGCCTTCGAATAAAACTCGATGCTGTCATCGTTTGTGTTGGCGGTTAAGAAACTCAAGCCAGACTGACTGGAACCGGTTGTAATACTGCTGTCATTTGCACCGCTCTCGCTGTCTTTATCGCCAACAATGCCACCGCTTAGAAACAAAGTGGGCGCTAAAATTAAACAACCAGCCAAATTAATGATGAGCAGATTGATGGTGAAGCGATTTGCTGTGGTTCGCAGACCGGGTGTCACCCAAAAAGCAGCCAAAGCCAACAAATTTATTATAAACGACAGCAAAAGCACGGCAAATATCAAAAAGTCTATTGCCATCATTAAGCATAATACTTGTTATAAGTTAAAGTTAAGCGTGTGTTCTCGTTAATACTCATTTATAAATTGTTTCTTTTTGTTTGTTTGTGATTTCGTTATTAGCTTTAATGGTTCGCAGTTCTTTTCATTTTAGCATAACTTCACTTTCAGGTTTTAAAGTTTCGTATTTTTATCTTTTTTTTCCTTTTCGTTTGTGTTTTATTTGTTTATTTATTTTTTTTCTTTCAGTTTGTTTTGGTTTGAGTTTTTCTAGTTTTTAGTTTCACAGATTTTTTCCTGTGGCTTGTATTTATGAAATTCTTTTTTGTTTAATTTTATTTTAGATTTCTAGGGAATTAGACACAGTACGTTTTGATTACTGTTTTCACTTCTTAAGATTTCTGTTTCTTTCTTTTTATTTTCGACTTTAATAAAAATACTTTATTAATTATTTATTTCTATTTGTTCACACAAAATATTTACTTGTTTTAGAAACAAACGAAAAAAACATTTGGTTTATATTATCGTCATGATTTCCATTTAAACGCTTCAATCTTTTTTATTTTTTGTTTTTTTTTTCTTTTAAACAGAAGAACGCGTATACTGGTTTTTCAACTTTATTTTTTTAACATTTTCTCATAAATTTCAATACTTTATTAAGTTGTTTTATTTAATTTTTCTTTTGTTTTTTAAATTTCAATACACAATTAGTTTAATATTTGGTTCAGCATTATATTTGAATATTAATTTTTGAAAATCGTTTTGAGCAAAATACATATGTAAGTATATTTATTTGTATGTATTTTTCTTTGATTTGTTGTGTTGCACTTTGTTTTTAATTCAATGAATTGGTTTGATTTCTTAATAATTTAATTTAAAAGCATTTACAACGCGCCAATTTAAGTATTTGTGTGTGCGTGTGTCTGAATAAACGTTCTGAACTCTTAAGCGTTTCAAGCACAACTGATCTTTGAGCATTTGCAAATGGCTTTTTGAGTAAACGACTGGCATATAAAGACAATTTACAAAGCACGCGAATAACTTCAACTGTTTGTGCGAGTAGCTGGGAGTGTGTGCGCCCGCTTGTATTTGGATTTTGTTTTGAATAAAAGCTCTCCCATTTAACTAACGGCCTTTAAATGTGGTTTTGTTGGGGAATGAGATTTTATTTTGTTTTGGTTAACGTATGATTTGGGAGTTGTTTTTTTATTTTATTTTGTTTGTTTTTAAACAAATATTGCGGTTTTCTGAACAATAATTCTGAACGTGAGCGTAAAGAGAGCTTTGAGGCTTTGAGCAAATGCAAGTAATGAAATGAATGAACGAATGAATGATCAGTCTCTTTGGCGACAAATTCCCACGATCATTTTTGCTGTAACTAAGCAACAACAAAATTAATAGCGGCAACAGCAAAACCAGATGTTGTTCGTTGTTGTACAAGCAGACAAAAAGTTACAATAAAATAATTTGATTTAAAAAAAAGCCTTCAAATACAATGTTTGCGATGATTTAATTCAATGTAAATTCTCTTACAAAAAGCAAACGTCTGTTCATTCTTGTTGCTCCCTCGAATCTCAGCATTTGCCTTCCTTGTGTACGTACTCTCCTCGTATCTGCTCTTCAGAGTTGTGATATTTGATGCACCGATATATTTTTTCTTTTTTTGTTTAAATTTTGCTGTGAGTGAGTCGTCTTTTTAAATTTATCAATGATTTTTAAATAGATTTAATTTAATTTGTTGTTGCTGCTGCTGCTGCTGCGTGTATGTTTGTTCATTCGCTGATGTTTTTAGTTAATGTGTAACTTTTGGTTCCGCTTTATTTTTTCTTTGGCAACTTAACACATTTCAATTAAGGAATTGAATGGTGGTGTATGAGGCGTATGATGCACGAGTAGTTTCCAACGTCGTCATCATTATCGTCACATCAACTTTGCGTCGCTTTAGTTTGTATTTCTTATTTCAGTTTGTAGTGTTGTTGATAGATACCATAAGTAAGTTAAATTATCATGTCTAGACATGTGCAGTTCTTGTTCTTTCGGCTTTTTTTCTAATTAAAAAAAAAAGAAAATTTGTTTATCTGAAATGAAAGAGAAAAAGAAATATAATAATTAATTAGTTGAAGTATTAAGTTTAAGTCAATAAAAATTTTAATGATTTTTTTATGTGAACGTATCACTAAATGGTACTTCCCCCAATAGAGAGAAGTGTTTGTTTTTTTTCGAATATTGTTTATGTGATCAATTGATTGAGAGTACAGGTAACCCTTGTAGAACGTGGCAGCCGCGCTCCATAAAAAGTCATGTGAAATAGATTTAAAGTACAGGTAGCCCTCATAGAACGCATCCATGAAAAAATTTATTCAGTCGCATTATATGGCACAAAAGGATATTTAACAGAGTGAAGCAACTTTAATTAAGTAAGAAATTTGGATTATTTTAGGGATAAAGCATGTAACATTACATTGAGTCATCAATATTCCAAGGAACAAGGAAAATTAACATCAATCTAACCCACCCATCGCAAGTGCTCATGTAATCTTTATTTATCAAGGTGATAGCCAATTTCGCAACTCCAGCTTGCTTTAATACTCTTTAAGACGTAAGTAAATGTATCATATTATATGCTTAAAAAAAAACAGAAAAGCAACCCTATTGCTCTCGTTACGATGTCCGTCTGTACCTCTGTCCATTGCAGGTTTTTTTCTCGAGAACCGCTAGGTATTTTCCGCACAAAAGCTAATGGCTTTACGGGTTGTTTTAGTTATAAAACATATAAGGACAAGCTCTTGAAATTTTCAAAAACGCTAAAGCCAGAAAATATCAAAATAAAAAAATCGCCAAAACGAAAAAAAATCGCTAGAAACCGAAAAAAATCGCCAAACAAAAAAAATTCTCTTCAACTAAAATAAATCGCCAAAAACCAAACAAATCGCAAAAAAAAAGAAAACGCCAAAACTAAAAATATTTCCAAACCCGAAAAAAGTTTACCGGATACTTAAATTGTTTCGCACACTACTTAATGGGAAATTAAAATTTAATTTTTCTCTAATCACTTGAGCATACAAGTCATTTGTAGGAAACTTTTAGAAAATATGAATAACGATATAAGAAAAAATACTGATTTATAAACTTAAAAATCACATACTTTTAGTTATGACTCTGTTGAAGTAAATGTGCGATATGTACATATGTAGATATGTACTTATTCCAGCTAAGCCAACCATAACATTGGTACGATTTTTATTATGATACACCCAGAGAAAAAATAGCTTAAAATCAATAAAAACCATCTTGAGTTAATAAGAAACATTAACGAAAGTCTAGTCATGTTGAAATTTTTTATTTCAATATGGAAAAATATTAATTTACGATATTAATTTTTCAACTTTATTTATTTTTAAGTACCTCAATATACATTTTTTATTGTATTGAAAATTATTGAATTAATGTGACGCGTTCTTATTTTTAATTTGCGCCTATTCCCGGAGTGTACGTGCGTTTTAGAAACACAGTCTTGGTTTATCTAGTAGTTATGGTTTAACTAATGATATGTGCATGAAACTTGATTAGTTAAGCTTTGATCACTAGTTAACTAAAAACTCTGAATTTGGGACCAAATATTTCATGGTTGTAAACAAAGGATCAAACATCCCTAGAGAAGAATCTGATACGGACTTAACATAAATTGTACTGAGATCTTTCGAATGAAAGTATTCATGGAATTACATAACGTTGACCAATCGTAACATTACGCATTTATCTTTTCCGCATTTTACTACTAATTATTCTAGCTCTTACATCAACTCCGCCCAATTTTCATTTGACTAACGATAAACGTAGAATAAGTCATTAATATAATTTCTTTGTTTCATTATTTTTAAGTGTACTACACTCTCAACTTAGCAGTTGTGTAAGCAAATTAATCAAAAACACAACTTAAATTTCCATTTGTTGCCAACTCACAATCTAACAATTCTTGCAAACAACTAACTACACAAGTTGTAAAACGTTTTTAAATTGCATTAGAAAACGTTACTTAATTACCCAACATTATGTTTCGCTTTTCCGCCATCTCTGTTTCTAAGTAATGGAATTTTTTTTCTTCTTTCAATCTCAGTAATATAAATACACACCAGACACATGTAAACATTTTATAGTTTACAAATCATTTATCATTATATCAAAGTGCTTAATGTATGCATGTAAGTATATAAATATACTATAAATAGATGTAGATGAACAGACATACAACTAGTTAAGTAACGAATTAATGGGTGTACGTATGAATCATTAGTTGAAAGACAATGGAAAACTAACGGGCAAAATAAAAACCTTTCCCACAAATCTGACCGCAATTATCTACAATTATGTACATGAATGTCAACATTTGCGGTGATTTGTTTATCTTTTCAAAGCTTTAGCAACTAGTTCTAGTGCTTAGAATGGGTCCATACGTAGACATTTTTGTTTAGCAAACTCATAAGATATTTTTATTAAATAAATACAATTTCATGTTTTTATAATTTTTAAGGAATTGTTATTAAACCAACATAACCTAAGGTAACACCAGAGCGTCCTCCTTCGTCGGTATTGTGTAGCAGAATCATCGGTGCAATAAATTGGCTAATATACATCATTTTAAAAATGTAATGGTCCTCATTGACACCAGAGGCGCTGCCAAAATGCAATATTAATAAAAAAACGTGCAGAAAACAGAGTTGTAAAAGAATGAAGCTTTCCTGTATCACTATCCCTTTTCTAAAGAAGGCAATAGCCAGTAATAGTAGCAAGCACTCATTGCCTGAGTGTTAGTTACTTCTCTTTAAAATAAAAAAAATATTAAGAATTTTTGTTTGCTGTAGGGTAGACTGCTTTCTCACTTTTTCGTTCATGAGCGAGAGGAGAAAATATTATAGCTCACGTCTTCATTTTATTTTACCCGCTTTTACTGTTCTATAAACTCAAAAGTTGCTCAACTAAATTTATCGTAAGTGAACACAGTGTTAGGAAAAATTAAAACGGATTAAAAATTAAATCAAAATGTTTATTGTAAATTTAAAAGTTTTCTGTTTAGTTTATTTTATTTATTATCGTTCGAACTTCATTTGTTTCTATACTTATGATTTTATCAGGCAGTTTTTCTCTACACTTTTGAATTTACGAGTATTATACTTTTGAGAGTTTTTCTGGAAAAATATTAAAGTTTTTTTTAGTTTTTACACGCATTTTTTGCTGATGAGTTTCTTAAAAAAAAAACAAAATGCACAAAATTTCTTTATGATATTTAAAATTTTTTTTCCGATGGCTTAAATATCTTTAAATATATGTACGTAAAATCTTTTAAGAATGTTCAATTATTGAAGTTTTTAACTGTGAGTATCCCAAATATAAGTATGTATCCACATGCCACATATATATATATATATATATATATATATATATATATATATATATATATATATATATATATATATATATTTATATACCGACATATATACATAAACAAAAACTTACAATATGTATATATCGTTACCTTAATGTAGAAAGACCCTAAATCATTACTTTTTTTGAAATCTAGTATATTTCTACAGAAAAACATCTAATGTATCGAAATATGCAAACATCTGGATTTGAAAAATATAATGAGCTTAAAGCCTTTCTATACTAAGGTAGCGATATGTATGTTTGTTTATCGTTTAAGTAATTTTAAACAGACACTAAAATATATTTAAAATGTTTGAGATCTTTTGACATGACACTTTTAGCGTTTAAATATCAGTATAATTTTATTGAAAACAACATTTTTTTTGTCGTGAAATTAATTCTTAAGAATTTATCGTTTACCTGCCAAATAATGACAAATTCATATTTAACACTTCATATTCAGAATTGATTTTTGGTTTATAATTTAAAAGGCAACATAATGGATGATTTATAATGGATTGAAATTTAAAAAGCGGATTTGACAAAATCGAATTTTTGTGCTTATTTCTATGGACTTATCGGTTAATTATGGCACTTTGTATACAAAGCTGTTCAAGTAGAGAATTTAAAAAGAATTATATCGCTTATATACTTGATTAAAGTCATATCTTGAAAAAAATATATTAATGAGATAATAATGTATAATTAATACTAATATCGTTTTTCACATTATTTAAAAATTCAAAACAAAAAATAAATATTTTGTACCATATGTACATACATACATATATTCAACTCTTCCGAGAAAAATAAACTTTTCTTTTTCCATTTAGTTATGCGTAAAATAAAACTTTAAACTCGATTTCTATAAAACTAGTTTTTTTAAATAATGGCGTTTCTCAACTGTATACACGATATGTATTAAAACAGCTTGATTCAATTATTTACAATTTAGATTTATGTATGACTGCAGCAAAGGCCGTATTTTAAACTTGAAACTTCCCTCCAGCTTATCTTTTAAGAACGCATAATATGTTATAGAAGGAGAACTGTAATCTGAAATGGATTAGATCAATATTGATTGACTTTCTTTTCAACCTAACTTAAAATTTATTAGCATTGATAATGTTAATATATACCATACCATAACAACAATTTTTGAACTAAATTTTTTGACCAAAATCGACCGTAAATAATCGATTTTCGTAAAAAAAACATGTTCAAAAAAATTATAGGTTAATCTTTTTTTCACGGTTATGGTACGATATGTTCATACTTAAATCAGCGGCTTATCATTTATATATTATATTTAAGCATTACTATTTCTTGCTTTGGCTAAGACCAACCTTGATACTCGTACTCTAAAAAAAATATTGCTCATTAATAATTTAGACTATTTGTAACTACACTTTTGACATTGACATGTAGACATAATTCCGCTGTAAAATGTTATAAATTTTTAACAAACTCTGCTTGAATGAATTTATTTTAAGTCTTTCTGGTTATTTGTTTAATTAATTACCAACTTTGTCATATAAAGGCACTAAAGATTTGAATTAAAAAATTAAAGTACATATGTACATACATATCGCTGTTTTGTAGCAACATAGTCGCAACTCAAAAAAGCTCTTCAAAGTATTCAATTTACATGCAATTCACTCAAGACATTAAAAAAACCTGACTACGAGCAATTTGGAACCGTTAAATATCGTAAATGGTCATTCGAAATGAAAAATCATAAGAGAAAATTAAAAATGATTTTAAAAAATGTACCTGTCGAATGATGCCCATTTTGATATAGTTCGACGACTTTTTATTTTATTTTTTTTGTACAGGGTGGCCCAGAAAGACCGAAGTGGTGTGAATTCCTTATAACTTTTTATTTAAGACATATTTTTTTAATTTTTTGTTTTTTAAATACAGTAAATTTATAGGGAATATTTTAAGATTAGTTGTTAAAAATGATATCCCGCAAGTGGAGGCCATTTTCTGCATCGCACAAATGTGCTCTTTCCATTTCCATTATTCATAACTTATTTATGAGTGACGAAGCCCATTTCCAATTAAATGGGTTTGTTAACAAGCAAAACTTTAGGATATGGGCTAAGGAAAACCCGAGAGTACTTCATCAACGACAATTACACCCAGTTAAGTGTACTGTTTGGTGCGGTGTTTCTTCAGAAAGGATCATTGGTCCATATTTTTTGGAAAATGAAAGAGATGTCGCCATTTCCATCAATGGTGATCGATATCGGGCCATATTGGAAAATTTTGTAAGGCCAGCCGTGGAATACCATCCGCAAATATGGTTCCAACAGGATGGAGCCACAGCGCACACTCCGAGGGCCACAATGGCTATTTTACGCGACATCTTTGGGGAAAGAATAAATTCGCGTAGAAGCAAATTTTAATTGGCCTCCGCGTTCCCCGGATTTAACCGCTCCAGACTGTTTCCTTTGGAGTTATTTAAAAGGGAAAGTTTATGTTAATAAGCCTAGGACTATTGAGGAATTAAAAACCAATATTCCAGACGAAATTAACAACATAACACCGGAAGTTTTGCGAAAGGTCATGGAAAATGTGTTGAAAAGAGATCATTTGTGCGAAGCAGAAAATGGCCTCCACTTGCGGGATATCATTTTTAATAACTAATCTAAAAATATTCCCTATAAATTTACTGTATTTAAAAAACAAAAAATTAAAAAAATATGTCTTAAATAAAAAGTTTTAAGGAATTTACACCACTTCGGTCTTTCTGGGCCACCCTGTATTTACAAAATGGCGTCTGTGGGCTGCCATTTAGATTTTTACTACTGTCATATCTTTAGTGACACTCGCAAGATTAAGACAAGTCGATTGATATAAGAAATCGGTCTACGCTTTCGTTTCACATAGTGCCACAAAAGAACACACATACATACAAATATACGAGTACATAGGCTGCATCGCGCAGTCGGCTAAAAAATATTCCTTTCCCTTTAGTGTTCAAGCCTTAAAGGCGCAATATTTGTATGTAAGATATATGTGTGCATGTATAAGTGTGTGTGTTTGTGTGTGATCACAAGAAAAAAAGCCAGTAAAATTAAACTTTTTTATCTACAGACAAAAAAATATTGAATAGAATAATAAAATGCATTAACACAACTTAACTTGGTTTAAAGGTGATTAAAACCGCAATGAAAAAATCAAACAAATTTGTTGTTTGTAAATATGTACATACTTACATACGTACATATGTTTAGACATGCATACATACATATAAATACATACATACATATTTCTTTATTTATTATACTATACTGAAAGCTCATTTTCATTGCTTTTCACACAGTATTATTACAAATAAAATACATTTTTCTTTACACTTCCATTCAAACTGTTTACATTTAACAGTTGTTCCAATTTTCCTTAAATGAACAAGCACACAAAGATACATATGTACAGATGTATTTATGGAAGTGTGTACAGAATGAGAGCAAAAATTGCCGACATAGTGACTATTATGCATACATATGTACATATGTACTTTATTCGAGTTTCTATAGCACAAAACCATTGCAGGTTCTTTTTAACATCTTCGGGTGTAAAAATATCTCAAAGTTAATACATCATAAATAGTTGCCAAGGCCATGCCATATGTTCTGTAACTTTGGAGTACAATCTCTTTCGCTTAAAATCGATTGACAGCGGATTTTTGCCCACGAACATTTTGAAATCTGTTTTCCAGCCTTGGCTTATAAAAAAATTTTAATGTCGAGAACTGATTTTTTGATTTTCACAGATCAATGCAACAGATCAGTGCAACACCGTAAACTCTAGCTTTTATGGTTTATTTGGAAAACTACATCCACGTAGAGACAGAGAGACAGATAGACATCGCTTATTCGACTTCGATTTTAATCACTTTCTGGATCGGATGTGAAAATTGTGTTAATTACAAAAGAAATGGCGAATCTATATATAAATATTTAGCCTTAAATTTTTTGGTGTAGGGTACACAGAAAAAACTTTATTTTGTATTCAATTACCAAATTTAAAAAAACCAAACAATATTTTGAATGACCTGCCACAGAATTCGTAAAACTAAATGTATGTATAAATTTGTAGAAAAAAATAAATAGAACGAAAATTATATTTTTTATTAATGTAATTTACGATATACTCATCAAACTAAATAAAGAAAATAATAAAACTTAAAATCGTTTCCAAAAATATAATTTTATCTGTGTATTAAAGAAAATTACAACTCTCAAGGAAGGTATTTTTTGAACTGCTATATACGTCATCAAGCCTTCGCCCATTTCAATGAATTTATGTAAGCGGATGCAATATTGCGGAGGTGTTTAACTTAATGCAGTGCGAAATAGGCTTGGGTCGACCTAGTAAACGAAAAAATAATCAGAAATCATTAAACTGAGTAGATGGCGTTGCTAGGCAGGACTTAATTAAACTTTTTGAACAGAGTTGTTTATCGATTCGCTTGAGACTAAACAATAGACAAGTGAAATGCATAAAAAGAGAAAAATTCTTCTTCAGGACGATGGAATTAGATTTCCAAACACTGATTCTATTGCAAATATTCGTCCTTGTCATGCTAGGCGTATTAGACTTCGACTACGACGTTTTTGCAAAAGACTAAAGAAGTTGAAGTCGAAATACGCCACTCACGATTAAGCTGATTAACTTTTTAGTTTTCAATTAAAAAAGTCGTATTCTTATGTATGTATAACATACATACCATCATACATACATACGAGTACATACAAATACAAATACAATAGTTTGCAAACTATTACTGCAGAAGAAAGAAAACAGAAAGGGTGTTGTTAATACTGACATCAAGTCTGTGTTATTATTGGTGTAAATATTTATGACATTAACATTTGTTCAGCTATCAATCAAACAAAACTGATACGGATGACGAACACGCTATTGTTGTTTTTTTCGCACTTTCTTTATCGCTCATACTCGTCCATTCTTCATTCATTCATTCATTAATTTCTCAATATTTGGAAAAACGGAAGCAAACAGCGTCAATAAATTATTTAAAACCCACATTCCCAGACCAAAGATTTTTTTCCAGAGTTGTTTCATACATCAATTTTAGTTGTAGCGAAAGAAAGTTTTTGTTTTGAATAAATTTCTTAAAACAAATATTTGACACACATGCGAAGCTTATCATCAGTGACTTATTATTAGAGAGAAAGAGATGTTGACAAAACTTGTTTGTCAAAAGTAAATCCCCTGTCTTGGAAGTATATTTTTTTAATAATAAAAATTTATATGTATCATCTATGTATTCGGTTGTTGCTCCCTTCAGCGCTGGCAGTTTCACTGGAACAGTTGCTTGCTGACATCTATTTGTAATAAACTATATGGTTATCTAGAGAAAACAAATTAAAAATTATTCATGACAAAACTTTCCATTCAGCTAATTTTTTTTTCATTATTTTTACAAGTTTGATTGTTCTTACATCAGCCAGAACGTCAGTTAGTCAGTCACTGTTGCATAGTGCGATATGATAATGATAACTTATTAAATTGTGGCATTTGATTTTTTTATTTATTTATATCTGACATATTTCGTGTGTTTTTATTTACATACATATACTCGTATGTATGTATGTATTTATATTTATAGTTTAGTTGTAAAAAGGGCGTTTTGTTTTAAAATTTTAACAAGCTGTTGCATCAACTACAAATTACCATTCATTTCCATCACGAGCAAAGCACGCTTTATTTTGCATTTTACTCGTGTAATTTAAAACGCAAAAGTTTTTTTTTGTATAAATTCAAATTAAGGCCTGTAGAGGTAAAAAAAAAAAACAGAAATCAACTCTAGCTACAGGGGACAGAGTTCATTTGAATAAAATAAATATTTATATTTAGAAAACTCCAGCAGACAGAGTCATACAGTCAATCGGTCATAGTTGTCTGATTAAACAGTAATTAATCATTTGGATGGAAAATTATTATTGTTGTTTGTATGTACGATAAACAATAATTTCAGTGAAGTGAACCCATGATGTTTTGTTTGACATGCCTCCGACCGAGCGATCGTCTTCTATTTTTTTGTATACAGTCATTGTAACAAATTGCAAAGATACAATAATAATATTATTTTTCTTTAAAAATTTAAATTTTAAAAATATATTATCCAATGTAGTATAGGGTGTTGCATTAAGATGTTTCATTTTGAATAGTCCGCTATATTAACAGTGTTGTCATGACTCAAACTGCAACTATTTGACAAATCGTCAGGTGGTTACTGGTTTGCTGCAAAGAATATTAAGAATACAATATTCTGTGCGGCAAACCAGTAACCACCTGACGAAATGACAAGTAAGCACAACGCGTTTAATAATAATTCAATAAAGTGCGAATTTAACTCGAACACGAAGGGTTCCCTACGGACACTAGATATTTAATACTATACGACCTTTAGCATATATAATATATAAATGTTTATATGTATATAGTTTTAACTTTTGTCCGTTTTTTAAGATTTTTTCGGTCTTTGGGTTTTTTTTGCATATTTGGCATTTTTTGGAATTTTTGGCATTTTTTTTGCTTTTGGCGATTTTCTTTAGTTTTAGCGATTTTAACTTTTTTTGGGGGGGGTTTCATATTGTCGATTTTTTTTAATTTCTGCGATTTTTTCGGTTTTTTGCGATTTATTTTACTATTAGAGATATTTGGTAATTTTTCCGGTTTTTGGCGACTTTTTTCGGTTTGGCGATTTTTTTTAATTTTGGGTTTTATTTAGATTTAACGTTTTTGAAACTTTCAGCGGCTAATTTTTTACATATTCTGTAAAAAATTCAGGTCGGCAACTCTTACGATTTTCGAGAAAACAGGCTGTGACCGACAAACGGTTAAAAGGACAGCGTATCAAATACAATGGAGCTTCTTCTCACCTTTGGTATATGGAACCCTTACAATTCACTACAAAAATAGTGAACATTTCGCGGTCATAGTTTAGAAAAGTAAATTGTTTTTGGAGCGTTCATTTTCCCTTCCCACGAATTTTTGTTGGAAAAACTCTCAACATGATGGTGCTGCCTGGCACACAAGTAACGTTAGGTTCTCTCTTTTTCGTGAGAAGATGGGATCTTGTGGCTTAATTCGACTAGGATTTTTTCTTTAGGGAAAAATTAAAGATAAGGTACTCGTATATCGAGCCATAACGGTCAAACAAAAAGCTTAACCTTAAGGATCGATAATAATCGATTTTGATAAAAAAAAATTCGTCATATTAACGAGGTTATACAGCCGCAATTGTACGAGTTGTTGTTGGAAAATTTCCTAAAAAAAGAAAGAATGAAAGGGCATACACTACACCTTAAAATTAATTAAACATCCGATTATTTCGCTTAAAATTGCTCGTTGTTTACATACAGAAGTTAAACCTCTTATTGGAAAACCCTTTATTAGACAAAAGCCATCAGATACGAACAAAATTAATGTAATAGGAAATTGTACAAATTTCCAAACAACATAAATACACCTGCACTATTTTAAAATTAGTGGAAGGATTTAATATTTATAAATTTATATTTTTTACGGGGCACATATGACATTAACTATAATTTAAAACGCAATTGTAAATCGTATTACATGCGATAAATGCGTGAGAGTTGTTACATGAACAAATTTTCAGCACTAGTAGGACTGATGTTGTCACATTTCGACTTAAAACACTTTTTATACAAAAGAAAGAAAAGAAAAGAATTCATAAATTCATACTCGAACATACTCGTACATTTGCACTTTTAGATGTTATGTGATGTATCTAATCCTACCATTAAATGTCCAAGCTGGCATATGACAAAGCCGATTAGATTATTTTGGTTATTTTGGGAAAAAATTAAAGTAGCTTTAAAAAACTAAACAACATATTGCTAAAAAATCATTTTATGGGAAAATTAATATTTCTAAAGGAATTACATTTCAACCTCGCTTAACGCAGCTAATTTAAAAATGTACAGTTGCGATAACTAAAATCTTCGATACAAATTTAATTATGACATTTCTCGTACGACGTTTTTTCCACTTTAGATACAACATTAACGGAAATCTCTCTATCTTGTAATATTAAAAAAACTTACACTTTGATATGGAATTTTAGTCATTCAAATACATAATTCTATAAAATTGTTAGTCCTCGTCCAGACTTGCAATTTTTTTTTGGAGCAATTCTCTAGTTTATTTGGTGAGAGGGGTGAGAAGATTGGGGACGGGTACACAGTTTCATGTGCCCGGCAATTCTTTTTTGATTTGAAATTCGTAATTGTTTATATCAAGTTGTTAACTGTCTTTGACGTTTTTTATTATTTTATTTATTCAGTTGTGTGAAAACAAAAAAAAAACAAAAAACAAAAATAAACAAAAAATATATAGAATTGTTAATTTTTCAGGGTAATTCATGGTGTAATAGACTTTTTTAATGCATAATTGCAAATTGGAAATCCATAATGTGGACACTTATGCAATTTCAAAGCAGAAATTTAAGAAATTGCAGCAACAAAAATTGCAATTCTGGACGAGGACTTATTCATCCAAAATTTTGTAAATTTTTTTTTAAAATTTACAAATTATAAGTTTAAAATTTCAATGATATATTGAGAGTCTTATGATTTTTATTTTAATGTTGTAAAAATGTTAAGTTTATACTCATAAAGAGATGAAAACGGCAGAATAATATAATTTTGCTTCTAGTTGCCACACTTTTTATCTCGTTTTCATGAATAATTTCTTTCAAAAAATATTGTAAAATAATCTTATCAAACGATGATCATCAGTTCTTTCAGAACATCGCCGCAAGGTGGCGCTAATCCAGCATTTGCTATAAAATAGTAAGAATTAGCCATAAGCCAGAGCTAAGCTTTTCCAAAAATATCTTAGAACATTGTCAAAACATATTTTGGCAATTTTCCTCATTAACTAAAAAATAATGAATGGTATTGTAAAAAATCATCCATTTCGGGAAAAGCCGATTTTAACACATTGAGAATTATATTAACTTTGATAAACTTTAATTTTTTAGTATGCTGTAGAATACTCATGAATCATTCATGTTTATTCCAATGTAATCTTAAATATGTGTAATCAATATTTAGAAATATACTTTCTCAGATTTCATTTGCTGAGAACTATAAAAAGTACGAGCACTCATTTCGGTGGAATTAACATTCATGCGTAGCTATTTTTTTGGATTTTAAATTATTTTAATAGAAAAACCCAGATAACTTAAAAAGGTTCCAAACATTAAATTTGAAAACTTGTTGCTTGAAAGAAAAAAAAAATAAAATTTCTGATTAAAATTCACTACAGTTCAATTAAAGAATCTAAAAAAAAATTTCTCACAAAAAAAAAAATATTAAAAAAAGTTTTGCAAGTTTGATTTGATGGAATTCCATTATGACACACAACAAAGTAAATACATACATAAGTGATTTTTTTCTCCAAGATCTAGAGCTAAAGCCAAGTTGAAATTTCACAAGCATATGCTCGTAAAAGATATAAGCACACGCATCCACTGACGTAAGCCTTTTGAATATTGTAATAATTGTGCCACTTCAAAATACGAGTATCACAACATCCATTTATGTATATTTTTAATTGGCATCCGGCTTTTAAATATCAAGTTTCATGATTTATTTTACAGCATAATTTTTTGTTTACTTTAACTATTGTTTGTTTATTTGCAAACAAAAAAATATGTGTCAAATAATCTCTATTCTTCAGAAATTGCAAATTTGATGTTGGCGCTCAAAATAGTACGCGAAGCATTTTCTAGAACTTTTTGCCTTTCATCAAAAAAAAAAATATGCATAATTTGAAAAAAATATTAGCATAACATAAATATTCGTTAGAAAAAACCACATAGATTAATTCAACTATCAATATTTTAATTTAATATTTGTGACAGAAAATTTGATGCTGGTAAAAATAACACTAATCGTCCAAATACAGCAGAGATGGTAAAAAATAATTGTACCTCTTACGCCTAAAGCGTTTTAATAGCTTAACATTCAAAGACGAAAGACTGGTAAATATAAAAATACTATGGCCAGCTGACACTTTAACGTAAACTTTTTTGTTTATTTTAATAAGATTTGCTCGAATTTATGAAAAAATCTACTAAAAATATACTTTTTTTATTTATAGCGTTTTGCGTTTCTGTTAACGATATTAGTTTAAAATTTTTTTTCTTCCTCAAAAGATAGTGAAATTTTTTTTCGTTAAGCCTGGTACTCGAAATGTTTACATAATCTATATAAAAAAAATTCACATGAAATATTTATGAAAAAATGTTGCAAAACTTGTACTCTGTTAAAGTCGTGAAAAATTTATGAAATGTATCTGGCAACATATTCTTATTATCTGCGAAATAATGTGACGGCATTTATTTCGCCCTAAATATTGACAACTGATGTTTTTGTTTACAAAAGTCGATGAATATTGCATACTTCTAA
Organism: Tachina fera; assembly: GCA_905220375.1. Taxonomy (NCBI): domain Eukaryota; kingdom Metazoa; phylum Arthropoda; class Insecta; order Diptera; family Tachinidae; genus Tachina; species Tachina fera. The sequence continues at coordinate 189,539,509 of LR999963.1, forward strand.
CCAATAAAAACGAAAATTTTTTTTAAAAAGCAATATGGACATCACTTTTTAATTGACGATATGCTTTGCCAGAGCATTATAATGTCAAAAATTCAACGCACTACGAGACAAGTATTTTGATATTTAACGCTTTCGCAAGTTCAGAGTCTAAACAAAATGTTTACGGTGCGGTGCGATTTTTCGTTGCGGGAGAGACGAAAGACGGCAACGGCAATACTTGTCATTGTTTGTTTAAATTTTTATTAATTTTTTTTTGCATTTTTATAACTAAAAACAAAAAATGATTAACATTTTATACATTCGCAGATATATTTGATATGTTTTTTAAACTTTTATAATATATGACAAAAATGTTTGAACTTCAAAATCATGTTTTTTTTACAATAATGTTGTGAACACAGCCAATTATTCAAAAACTACGGCAACGTCAGCAAGAGAAAGTTGAGATAATAAAAAAGTCCGCAATAAAAATAAAATAGATTTTAATTTTATTCCGTCCCGCACTGCGGATTTTTACTTCAAAATAGTATGGAAGTCCGCACCGCAATAAAAAATCGTTACATTGTGTTCAGACTCTCAAACGGAATTTAAAAAAAAGCCTTATATATATTTTTTTTTAATTAGGTTAATAAAAAATACTGTCGCATATTTAATGTCAAAACATAATATACTTTAAGAGTTTAAAACCAGGGGCCAAATTAGGGCACTCGATACCGTTCGAAATTTTAAAATATTTCCATATAAACTCTATTGAAATATTTTGTAATTTCGTTCGTTAACGTGTGCCGTAATTTGCCCCCAGTATTACTTTACCAAATACTGGTTCTAAACTCTGTTTTAACTAATAATATACGCCATTAAATTTCAAACCAGTATTGCCATACAAAATAATGATCTTAATCTCTAAAAGTTTACTATGTTTTGACCATGAATATGCGTCAATATTTTCAAAGTAACAAAAAATATTAAAATTCGTCGACTAGTGTATGCGTGCAAAAAAAAATCCACCACATGACAGCTTCATGTGTTATAGTAACAAATCATTTTTAATTTATGGAAAGAACCGCCGCGGCCACCAGTTCCGAACGGCATTAATCGTTTTGCTTTCCGTCTGTCCAAAGTCTAAGAAAAATTTTATTTTAGTATATTGATCTACTTAACTCAGAGTTCTTTGGCAGTAGTCCAATCAAAAAGTAAACAAACAAGACGAACTACAAAAACAAGTTCAATTAAAAATAATCTTGTTTAATTTTTTGATTTTGTTATTGTAAGGGAATTCCCTGCAAATAACGAGTTTTCGAAATAAACCAAAATCTTTATTTAAATCATTAAAACAATACAAACAACAACAACAAAAGCTTTGTTGATTATTTAGTTATAGTACGCCGCGGCGTTCTAGTATAAGAACTTGTTTGAAAGCTATTTTTAAAACCTTTAAAACTTGTTGATGGAAAAATACAGCAACAGCCAGTAGTGGGCCGCAATGTTAGGTGACCTCTGGGTTTGTAATTGAATGCTGGATTTCATTTTAATCGTTATTTTTTTTAACTTCTTTATACTACTGATTTACTTTTTAAAAAAGAAAACGTCATTTGATTAACTGAGTCGTAATGATTTGTTAGCAGTTAGTTAACTTTAAGCAAGTGCGATCGATGAGTTTTACTTTTCTTTATTTAAATATTCTAAATTTGTTTATGTTTGAGTTAAAATTATTTAAATAGTTTGACGTCATTTTGTTAAATACACACATATGTATATACATACATACATATGTATGTACATATAGTACATGTGTACATATATTGTATTGTTGTTTAAATTTAATTCGTTTACAGAAGGGAATGGGAATTATTTCTTTTTGTTTAAAACGAAAAACAACGGAAAAGGATTTTAACTTTTATGACCGAAAAGTTTCAGACGTAATTCTGGTGCTAATAAAAGCGTTACGTAAAAGTTTCTGTTACATTGACCACAAAAAAAAAAGAATGTGTCAGCAAACTTTTCTTTTATTGCAATATGTGCGAGGATCGTTAAAAAAGTTTCCGGAATAATTAATATGAAATCAGCTTGAAGTCTCCCTTTTAACCAAAAGAGGAAAATAAAAATGATAAAAAAAAACTGTAAAACTGTCACAATTCAAAATGTTTGGGTTTTTCAAAAACCTGTTCCCTCAACAAATCTCTCACGACCGCAAAATTAGTTTGTTTTAAAAAAAATGTTGCTTGTTCGATTGAGTTGTGTGAAATTAAAAATATTTTAAGTTCGTTTTCCGTAACACAAGTTATGATGCTGTTGTAGTAAATGAGCGATAGATATATGTGTACATATAATTATGTACAGTATACTCGTAATCTCGAATTACCGAACCCAATATTCTATGTAATCCAGGCAAAACCTTTAAACTATAACTTCAGAATCCGTTAACTTATTATTCGACCAGATTTTCAGTAACACAAGAATTGATTTTTTATGGAGACTTTTTGAGATCAAGATTAAGATTAGTTTATTTCTCTAATTAGCTAATCCGAAAATTAACTTAATCTCATATAATTGAGTTTGATGTTTTTGAGTGGTAGTTTAAACTTTTTGTTATGTGTAGTATTACCATACTGATTAACAAAATAGTGGCAACATTTTCTGTGCAAAAGTTATACATGTTATCAACACACTTTGATTTTTTTGTAGGAGGAAGAAGAAACTGTCATATTTTATTATTTACAAGTAAAATATTGCGCGTGTTAAAGGAAATATATATATATAATATAAAATATATATATTTATTTTAGCGACTTTAAATTATTTTACCTTATAATTTTAACAAAAATTTATATGTTTCACAAGTGCTTGTTGTCAATACTAAAGTAAGATTAAACCACCACGATTGGCCGCTTAAACTAGCAAGTAAGCCCGTATAATCGAAAACAAAATTAAATTTATTTGGTCAAAATATGGCATAAAACAAAAGCAATACAACACAAAACACATAAAAATAATAAAAAACAAAAGAATTGACAAAAATATTTTCATTATGTTTGTAATTTGACAAATAAACAAAAGCAAGTTGCCAATAATCATTTTTAACAAACAATATCCACAATATCCACAGAAATGTTGCCACCAACCAAACATTTTATTATTTATTTTATCGGACAGTTGTAAAAATGGACAATTTTAAAGGTCACTTTATAGTTCAGTTTTGCTAAAGTTAGGAATAACTATCCGAAACTTTATCGTTAAGTCATAATAATGGCCCTAAGAGTAATAAAATAAAGAAGAGAAGAAATGTATAAAAAATAAAGGAAAAATTATTGTAATGATAAAATTATATAAAATATGCCACACAATGTTTTGTCGTGACCTTAAAATATGTTATTGTCCACATATATTGATGGAACCCATTTGGCTAAAAACGTAGTTTTCTTTAGATATGCACAATACACATTTTTGCCTACAAATCCCCAAAATTCCAGAAGTTATCCGAACAAAAACACGACAACACCGAAAACGTGAGTGTATCACAGCGGCAGATCTGAATATCAAACAGAAATTAGCCCTTCTGTCGTACATTTGCACCTTCAAACTTAAACTAACTTTCTCGAGGGGTGTCCCTTAAAAATCACAACAATTGTATATATGTACATAGATACAAAGGTGACTGTTTATGCAACCAAAAGATACGCTAGTTTTAAGATAATTGGTAAGACTCCGACAGAAAGTAAAATTTCTGTCTCAGATTCAGTGTTCCCGCTGTCTTTTTTCACGTTTTAGGTGTTGCCGTATTACTAGAACTTCTATAGTGAGAGAATACTTAAAGCAAAATACATTTTAACTCATATATTTTTCAAGAATATTGGTAGATACAAAACGTGGATTATTTATATATAAAATAATGGAATTTCGACGAACAGGCGACTGTAGTTTGATATAAAAGTATCATTTAAAATTGCTCGCAAGCTAAAAAAGCCAAATTAAATGAAAATGTTATAGTTTTGAAAATATTTTATATAAACTTTGAGTAAAAATTTAAAAACTTTTTTGTTTTATTTTGGAACTATTTACATATTTATTATGTATGCTGCTTGCCTAGTTTTCAATTGTCTGAATTATCAAGTTTATAATTTATATTAAAAGTTGATAATTTTCTTTTCATAGTGCAGCACCTTGTGTTTGAAATTTAAGGAAATTTAATAAAGAATATTGATTGTAAAGGAAATTTATTTATATTACGAGTAAATCGATTTCCTTTTTTGTATTTTTATTTTTGCACTTGCTGGCATTGCATTTTAGAGTTCATTCGCCCCACTTTAAAAACGGTTGTAATGCACTACGCCAGCAAAGCAAATGGACATGACCACGAGACGGCAATCTATTGCAAAGGTCAATAAACCAAAAAAATATTAAATATAATGTAAAACGATTTATATTAACAGTCAAATACTTATTTTACATTTTTTGCTTACTTAATTTACATGCACATATCCAATGGCCAAAGCTTAAAATTAGTTTCTAAAATAAATAAATAAATAGTTTGTAGTAAAGAAAAAAAATGAGAAAAGTAAATAAGTTTTTAATCAACCGCATGTTAATTGTTGTGGCAATTAGCACACATTTTATAAAACAACGCCCACAGTCTCATAAAATGAACGTGTGTTTGCCTTTATTAATCCCTTTTGATGGATATGTTGAATTCCCAGAAGTGTATTTCGTCTTTAGACTACAGAAAAATACAAACATAATAATAAACAAATTAAAGAAGGTCAAAAGTACAGAAAAAATTTCAAGTTTAACAAAAAGAAACAAATTATTTTTAAATATAAAACAACTAGCAAAACTTATCAATTGATTCCTTTACTTAACACCGGGTGCAGATAAGATTTTTTTATAGACTTTAGAAAAATGCAATTCATTTCAATTAATTTATTTTTTTTAATTCATTATTATTAGTGGTATTAGGAAAACAAAAGTTATTGCCACAAAAGTACTTAAGTCTTCTTTCCATTACGTTTGCATTTGTTCAAACTTAAGTTTTGTCGTATTTATTTTTCATACTACGAGTATTTAGTTAATTACAATAGAGGTATGCGCAGGCAGCATTTCTAGCAATTTTGTTTTTATTTACAGAGAGAAAGTATTTGTTAAGCTCTGTACAGACGGTTGTCAGATCTTACAATATTCTGACATCTCGCAATATACTGGTAATAAAAAATTAGATTGTCAGTTCACACGGCTCTACTAAATTTGTTAGAAAAGCTTACAATTTAAATTGTCGCTATGAACATTGTCACTCAAAAAATTGTAAATTCAATAGGTTGTCACGTATAAAAATTTTCAGATCTGCAGTAAAGCGTTGCCAGACCCAAGCCTTCGACTTTTATTTTTTTTACTTAAAATTCATTCCTGCATTTTTTTTTTATTTTTTTTTATTTTTTAAAGAACAAACACAACCCCTAAAGCGATTAGCTTGTCTGCGGAAAACACCCAGGGTCTATGGTGGGAATCGAACCCACGACCTCTGGACTGAGAGGCTAGCATCACTACCACTCAGCCACAGGGCACCCAATTTGACAGAATTTGCCTGTACTTGTGGTAAGTGTAAAAATTATTATATTTGAGGACCCATCCCACGATGTCGACAACCGTCGACTTGTCGCACACTTACATTCAAAACAAAAACAATATTTAGGGCTTTATTCAGAAAAAAAACTATTTTGGTTTACAAAACATTTAATAAACACATTTCCATATAAAATTTGTTTTGCAAACCTTTTGTAATCCAAATTATTCTTTCTGAATACAAATTATTCTTTCTGAATACAGTTAGAATTTTGGTGTTTGTTTAAAAAATAGTTGTCCGACAAGTCGAACGTTGTCGACATCGTGGGATTGGCCCTTGTTCTTAGTTTGGGTATGTGAGTCTCACATACACTGTACATGTATTTATGGTCTAAAAAAACTGCGTATGCTCGCGAGAATAGGAAATTGATAGAATGGCCATCACTGTTTTAAAGCCTTGAGCTTTAAGTCAGGGAAAAGGAAAAGTCATAATGTGAATTGCGTGTAATAACATCATTGCAAATGTGCCAATAGCTATATAACAATTAAAACGCCCTTGTGAATACATTTAATGGCGTTTTTTATTTGTTGTAGACTTCAATGGTAGACAGACATTAAACATGCATCATAGTACGAATACGTAAATAATAACTTTGTTTGAATCTTCTTTATAAAAAATATACTTTTGGCTATTTCGTCGGGTATGGTTACTGGTTTGTCGCAATAATAATGTTTTTTAATATTACGTGCTGCAAACCAGTAACCACCCGATTTATTTCCAACCAACTACATACTCGTATATTTATATTTTTAAATATGTAGTTGTTTCGTTTGTTGAGAGCTATCGATATTTTTTTTTTCATTCAGGGCCTAATGTCAGCAACAATCGAATACAGTGTTGCCAATAAGGTTAGTAAAAACAGCTGTTTTACATGATTATTGCAAAACGTTTTATCGAAAATAAAAATTCTGAAACAATGCGACTTTTTAAAGGGCTTATCGCAAAAAAGTACATACATATATAAAATATTATAGAACTTTTATAAATTTAACAAATTTCTAATGAATAATGAATGCAGTATAAAAATATCAATTAAGTTGAAATAGATACACATACTATTTTGCATTTTAAAGCGTCAATTGCAAAAGTCCGGTTAATTCTGTTCCCCAGTGTAAGCACGTGTCTCATTTAACGATAAATTTTATATAATTAAACTGTTTGTTCTTTGTTTTAAAAATTCACAAGAAAGTTTTGTGGACAATATTGTTTTTTTTTCTCTTTTACACATTTAACATTCGAAACATTTTCCACCACACAAACAGAGGAAATTACAAATAAATTAAATCAAGGGCATAATTTGAATTGAATTTATTGAGTTATTGATTAAAGGACAGCACGAATAACATTTAAGCAGCAATTTGTTGTTAAGAAAAAGTCAAGGATTTTAATTTATTTTCCATTAAGATACATCAGAAATAGAAAAACATTCATACGTATTTGTTTATGCTACGTTTAGAAATAAACTCTTCTTAAGTGTTTACAATGCAATAATGGCAATTAATTGTTTTTTATTGATGTTGTCAATTTTTTTGTCGAATGTTTTATCCAATTACTTGTTGATTTTGTATAAGTAACTATAGGTAAAATGCTACAATGTCTGTACGTGCTTCCAGAAATAACAAAATTAGTTTGATAAAAGTTTTGTTTCATTAATTCATACACAAAATGTTCAGCATAAGTTTAACTACAAGAGATTTCGCTTATATTGAAATGCCTGAAATGAAAGTGAAACGTCTTATTGAAATCTTTAGGCTATTCAAAATTAGAATTGTAGAAAGTTAAGAAGCACACAAAGAATTTATTGGTTCTAAGACTGAGTTCACATATGGAAGTTTTAGTTGAGCAATTTTTGAGCTTATGGTAAAGAGAGGAAAAGATAATTAAAAGTGAGACCATCATATTTTGCTCTCTATCTCTGTCTCTCTCTCTCCCATGAACTAAAAAGTTTCTGAACTAAAATTTTTGTGTGTGAACTCAGTCTAAAATTTAGACTCTAAATAAAAGCTGAGACTCATTACCCTACACAATCGCGTTGTATGATGGAGTTTATGAAAATTAATAAAAATATTTCATTCAATAAGAATTGAAATTACTGAACTTAAGCCCGAATAAGAAATTATTCCTGGTTTATGAAAATTTTCAAAACAGAAATCATTAGATCAGGGTTGTATTGTTTCAAAAACCATGCGATTGTGCTGGATAGTGGGTCTCAGCCTTAAGAAGCTTTTAACCAGCGTTGCCGTTTATTTACATTTCAGAAGGCAAATTTAGCCAGTTTTTTTTTCAGGCAGAAAAAATTTATGTTTCAAATTTTTTCTTATTTTAGAACTTTTTTCATTCAATGTTCAAAAGAAGGTAAAGTTTATTTATAATTTCTTTTAACATTTTAAATTTTAAGTCTCTTTTTTCTCTCTATTATTCGATTTTGTGGATGCTTAAAAATATATCTTGTCATAATAGCAGCTGCTTTGTAGTTTGCTAGAAGCTTTGAATCTCATGTTTAAAAATTTATTTATTGGAACGTTTAAACGATAAGCAAGGAAATAATTTTGTGTGAACTAAAATTCTCTGAAACTTTTCTTATGCTTTTCCTTCAAACTATAAACACAATTAAACAATTTTTACTTTTCAAAGCTTTCATTATATTTTCCCTTTACTGTTAGAGCAAAAAAATTAAGTGCACTGATATTAGGAAAATCGTAATGCAACAATTGTTTTATGAATTTTGTGTAATTTCAAAGTATTTGTACTGACCAATCCAAATGAGCTGCAGGGTGTCCCTTAAATATAAATTTGATTTGCGCTTAGCTTAAGATAGCTAAAAATAAGCATTAAAATCAGAAATCATTAAAGAGTCCCGGAGGCAAATAATGACATTTTAAAGCGATAAAAAATTTAAAATTTTTCCATATAAACTGCACTAAAATATTTTGAAATTTTATTTCATATGCAGCGCCTTAATTTCAGCTCTGATATAAGTCTTACAAACAACGTCCAATAAAATATGTTATTAGCGCCAAATTGAACCAAAATCTGAATTTTAATACTCTTTTAATACTCTGTTAATACAGAGTAAACTTTACGACAAAATTATATTGTTTGACCCTTTCGATTTTTTTAAAGTTCATTCGTTTTTCGAAACTCTATTTTTTTGTCTTTCACTGTCATCGCTTGTGACCACAGATATATTGAATTCAAAAATATATAATTGTGGGCAGTTTCAATTACAGTTCTAGGGTTTCAATTACAGATCTAGGGCTGTTCATATAATTCAATAAAAAGTCAATTACGAGTATCTAATAGTTATATGTTGAATTTTATTTCTGCGAATGTAAGGACTAAGTATATATTCAATGAAAAAATTTAGCATATTGTATGGTCTCATATTTATTCCAAAAACATAAACATACATACAAGTTTTTTCCAAATTGCTTTTACTTTTAGTTTTAATTTTCTAGGGAACCCCTAAACTTTCGTAAATTTCCATGTGCAACAAACACACTTAAACCACATGATACACACATGACTGCATTTATTATTATTGTTATTTTTTTGTATTTTCTGTTAACAATTCTTAGCTTTTGTTCACAGCGCAGTTGGCTAAGAAATTCTGGTCTATGCAAAATTTTCAATACACTGCAATACACACTGTAATACATACATATAAATTCTGAACAATGCACAGTGGGATTTTTGTCTAAAAATTTCTCTTTTGCAACCACTTAATTTCAAAAATCGAATGATACAGTTTTTTAGAAAAATTTTTAAATATGAAATGTGCATTTGTGATTTTTTTTTTAAATTTTGTTATAAATTATATTTTATTTATGAAGGAAATTACTTATCTCTTATCTTTAACATGTATATTTGAAAAATACAGATTTTCTACATATATTTAAATAAAAATTGTGGCGATAACATGTCTCTTTAGCAAGATAAGAATCTAAAATTTGTCTTATTTTTTGTTTTCAATTGAAAACAATTGTGTGGCCCCATTTTCAGTCAAGTTGTTCTTTCAATAAAATTAAAGATGTGAAAGTCTTGTTACTTTTTCCAATATAATGCTCGATGCTAGCTTTCAATGATCTACGATCACTCCTTATAATTTTTCACACAAAAATTTATGAAGATAACCCACTGTGCAATTCCCTTGATGTATTCAAACGAACCGATAGATAACTTTAGCTAAAATTATAGCATTTGCTAGTATCAAATTAGTTTCGGTTGAAGATTTTCGTATCGTATATTAAGCAGAAATTATCTTATTGTTTGTGTTGTCATCTAATGCGGCTGGCTTACAAAAGGTTTTCTTGCAATACAAATTAAGTAACAAGACAAACAATGGTTGATACTTTTGCGGGTGTAATTAAATTGCTGGCGAAAGCTAAAATCGAAATGCATAGAAATGAGTTTATAACCTTTAAAGTTTATGGCTTTTTCTATTCGAATAATCGAACAACAACTTAATAGCATTTCCTCCCTAATCCAACCATTGTTCCGGTTAATTTGTAAGAAAAACAATAATATATATTTATTCGTAATAAATTAATGATGCTACATATAAAATTTGTGTAACAATTTGAATATTCGCATAATTTTTATGCGAATAGCCAACCACCCCTGCCAAACTTGTTTTTCTTGTGTGAACATTTATAAACTTTGTTGATATACATATATAAATATGTATGTGAGCCCATTATTTTGAAAGTTAGGTAAGTCCATTTCTTGGAAAATAATGAAATTAGTTTTTGTAGATTACACCTCTTGTATTTTTTTGTATTGCAATCAATTTGCAAAAGTTGACTTACCCCACTTTCATATAAAAAGGCTCATATAATAAATGTAATGCTCTTAGTTTAAGTGTTTTTAAAAAAAGATTAAAAACCGATTTGAGCCTTAAGGAATGTAATCGTAGTTAAATTTATTTTATGTATGAATTTTTTTAGTGAACAACATGTTTTGAAATCAAATTAAATTTTAATGATCATATCAATATGTACTTGTGTGTGTATGTATATTTGTTTATTTAAAATCTATAACACAGAAGTGATTCTTTTTGATACAATGTCACTATTTAGTTATAATGATTTCTATTAGAATAAAATACCGGTAAAGATTCATACATACAATACGCATATTAAGCTTTTATGCTAACAAAAATTTTCATTCAAATTGTAGTTGTAATTATGGCCATTATTTTTTGAAAAACAAAAATCAATTTGGCCTGGGAAACTCAAAGACTTTGTTTACGAAAATTTCAATTCAAGATTTAATTACAATGATATTAAAAATCAATAAATATTTCATTAAATTATACATACCTCTGTATACATACATACATGTGTATGTAAGTATATAAACCAGTTTATTATTTTGAATGTCGACAAAATTCTTATTTATATACAGAATATTCACAAAAACTATAATAAAACCATGAAATTCAATGCACGAGTTTCATATAAAATTAAGTGTAAACATAAATTATACTTTTTTTAATAAGTTTATTTTTACTTGTTTTCGAAAAATATGTTTTTAAAATCATAAAAAAGTATTTAAAAAAAAAATTAAATATCGTTATTGAAAGAGTCTAACTAAATTCTCGTCATATTTCAATAGCTAAAATTAAAATGGCGTTTCTAATATACAATTTGTTATTTTTATCTGAGCTCAGTTGAAAATAGAACATATATGAGCAGGTCCATAATTTTAAGGATTAATTCTTTTAACATCTGTTGCGTTATAACATTTTGTTAAGTTATTTACACAATTAGTTTAGAATTGTTGCGTTTTGAACCAATTCAGGGTAATTAATTCGTTTTGATATGAATGATCGGCATGGAAATTTTACGATTTAATGTGAACTAGGTTTAGAATTAGAATTAGATTTTATTTTATTTCAATAATATTGTGCAATATACATACATTTAACATTTTATTTTGCATTTCATAAACACTATTTCCAGGCAAATTTAATTAACAGGTGACAGCTATCAAGACATTTCCACATACGTTAGACTCGCCTTAATTCGCTTGGAAAGATTTATACTTGGATTGTTAAAAAAATGTGTGTTGACATCTCAGAGATATTTTTAATATTGTTTAATTGTAGACTCGCCTCAATTCACTTTAAAATGTTAATAATTGGTATGCTATCACTTGACAAGCGGCGAAAAGAATCATCTGATTAATTGAGACCACTTGGGCGCAAATTACGGCATTCGATATCTATCGAATCATAATTAGAATTCTATAAAAAAACAATTAAAATATTTCCCGCATTTATGTATTCGCCTGGATGGAATAAAGCAAAAAAACATCATCTCTTTTTCATTGGCCCTTTAGGTCAAAAATAGAAACAAGGCGAATTTTTATGAGAAAAATAATATTTCATATCAAGGTGAATTGACACAAGGTGATCTTGGTTTATAACTCTGCGTATTCGCCTTGTATATTTCTTAGTGTAAAATGTCCTGCTTTCAAAATATTTCTTAACGTTTTGACTCATTTGACAGCAGCGAGATTATGTCAGCTGGTGAATTTAGATCGCCTTATGTGAATTCGCCTTGGTTAATATTAAACATATCAAAGTGAATTCATATCAGCTGGTCACAATTTGGCCAGGTGATTATTTTCGCAGCTGGTAATTTAAGTAAATTTAAGTATCCCTTCGATGTCATCACAAATTTTTTATTATATTTTTTTTTTGTGAACATCCCAAGTATGAAGTTTTCAAAACCAATTCAGACGTGTCTACTTTATATGCCTGTTAATTCTCTTATTTTGGATTTACTTAAGACAAACTTTTTAGTTTGATACTTAAAGTATGCGTATTTGTTTACGTAGCAAAATAAATTAATATATCGTAACTTTAATAAAGAGAGGCCCTCCCTCATTATTTTTTTTTTGGAATAGAGAATTTTATAATTTGTCTAAACATTATAAGTTTTTCTAATGAAATATACAAGAGACTCGATTTCAAAAAAAAATCATGTATTAGGGCCTTTCTATATTAAGGTAACGATATACATATACTTAAAGTAATAAAAACAAATTAACAGGCATTCGAATAATTAGGAAAAAACATATAACAATGGCAATACTGTTTTAAATAACAGATGGTGAATTTTAGCTTTTCAGTATAAAGAGAGCTTTCAGCAAATTGTAATACGATGAATAGAAATAATTCACATATTCTATTTGCACTAGAAAAACAAGGCTGAAATTCGCATTGGCTGACACCACATACTGTGGGGAAAATACAAAAAAGCTGATGCTGAAAGTGTGATGTTCTGTTCTGCGTGTGTTTGTTAGTCTATGTTGTTATTTGTCCCTTAACCCTTAAAAATTGTTACGTGTAATTGGACTTCCTTAAAAATATGAACTTTAGCCTCAATAAACTATAAATATAATTTTTACAAATCAATAACCAAATTTATGCATATAAAATATTTTAACAACAATTACTCGTGCACACTTAAATCACTAAAAGTTTATTGAACTTTTGCCAACATGTTGAAAAAAATTTATTACTTAAATGGAATGATACTATAAAATAAAACTAGTAAAAAATATATATTAATATGAAAAGCGAATAAAGTAATAGAACACGTTCGAAGCTCGTTAACAGTAAATGCAATGCAATTTTTTTTTGTTTAATAATTGTATGATTAATTTGAAAAAAAAAATATATACAATTGTGTAAAAGTTTCTATTCAATTCTAACGTAGCCAAATGGCTGACGTCGGTTGAAGGAACTTTGTACAGTATTATAAATCTTACAGCGGCAGGTGTCAGTTATGTCAGTATGTGTGCATTAGATGCAAGTATGTTTTTGCAAAAGTTCTTCACTAAAGGGATTCACGTCAACTCTTGCAACTGCATAAAATGTCCATGTCCATGTTATGAGCAACCTTAGTTGACTTGGTTTTGAAGTGAAACACAATGTGTGTTGCATGATTGTTAAAAGTTTTTATTAAAATGACGAAACAAAACGTCAAAACTTCACTGATTAATTTTGTAGTTAATTTAACAATAATAATATCGCATTTTCCACTTTACAATATGCCAAGAACTATAAATTTTTGTTGCTCCTAAAATCTAATTTTTAAATTACTTTATAATTTTTATATATCGACAAGTAAACAATTTTAAAAGTTTTTTTGAAGTTTATAACTTTATTTATTTATTTTTCACAGAATGCATTTTCGTCATTTACTTGATTTTCAACTCAAAAAAATGTATACCTTAAACAGTTATTCCTGAATTATTATTTGGTATAGATTAGATTTTTCAAACATTTTTTGATCACTTTGTTTGGTCTTCTCAATAATATTAAAAGTTGGACAGTTTTGCGAAATTTACACCTTAATACTCAATTTACTCTTTTATCTTGCAGCTACTGAGTTCCTGATAATTCTGTGAGATTATTTGAAAATTTTGCAATTTTGCAACTTTCGAAGTGAATACCTTTACTCTTCTTTCCCATCAAAGCGCATAAACTATTTATTATTACTGTAGCTGTTGCCATTGTTGCTTTTGTACAGATACTATTATTTTACATTTATTTCTAAATGCTACATAAGCCGCATAATAAGCATGATATTCAATCAAAGTTGGCGTACTTGCGTCTCAAGCAATGGCAAGGGCCACAAGCCGATAAGCAAACACAAATATAATCAAAACTTTGAAGTAAAGATGTTTTCTATAATATACAAGATATTTTAAGCATTTGCAGATGTTACTGAAACTCAGCTATTCGTTGGAAAATATCATATCATATCATATATATCTTCTAGGCTTTTAGCTAGGACCGCCTTTTTTCCAGGAAAGTCAAAATAGATCCAAAAAAATATTACAAAAGATGAGGTTGTTATAACTTATTTTTTATAATTCAATGAAACTATTTTTTTAAGCTTAAGGTCAATTTAGTATATATTGTTTTTATATATTCTTATTTGCAAACCAAATGAGAAGTTCAAGTTTCGCCTAAATCAGGAATCAGCATATTCACCCTTATCGCGAATAAAAAACGAACATTTTGTTAACTTGAAATATTTCCCATGAACAAAAAATGGTGAACAAAATTAGAAAATAATGTACTGACACAACAACAAAGCAAACATTGGCGATCAAAATTTTAGGGAAAAGGAACACATTTCACGTGAACTTTTATTCCCGGTAAGGGTGATTATGTTTGCTCAGAACAAAATTGATTTTGTAGTGGGAAAGATTGGATTGATCCTACACTTATTTTGCTTCACAAATTCTAAAGACCGAATTTCATAATTTGCACTTAATATACATACATACATACATACATATAAGTTTAACAACCAGCAGTTAAATTCTAGTCAACTATTTCCAAAAATATTGAAGAATTGATAACAAACTTCAATCAATATATTTCTTAAGCAATTGACATGCCTGCTAATAGTCATATACATACATACATACATACATATGTACATATATATGTATTAGCTTCTTTCGGCAATGGAAAGTAAAGAGAGCACAGATGGTAAAGTATTAAATTATCCAGTTCAATTCATTTTAAAAATCCGCTATTGTAAGTTTTGTTAATTTGTATGGCATCGTTGCAGCGCCTCTGGTGTTAAGTGGACGTATTACTTTACGCTATGAATCCATTTTATTAGTTATTTTCTTCTAATATACTGATGTAATATATCCGGCATAAAATCATGGACTAAATGCAAACAACAATTATTTATATAAAATGTTATTAGAAACCCTGACATTGCCATTACCAGTATGCTGGTTAGTGGTGAATTATTAACAATTGCCAGTCATTGTAAAAAGAGTTTCATGATATATTGTTCGCTTTCCTTTTCTATCTTAAGCAAATGACATTCAGTTCTGTTCTAAGCTAAAAGTATTGAATTGAATTCTGTTTGTGCATATTAAATTATAAAAATGCATTTGCATTATTTTTTTTAATTTCAATCATACGACTGAGTATTGGTGTTTATTGTTGTAAGGTTTTATATTGTCTTGTAGTTTATGATATTAAAATATAGCAAAGTTTACTATTGCTTGTTTTTACCCAAGTTTTTTTATAATTCTCTTCATTTTTTTCATTATTTTATTGACTTAAATCTTTTTCCTCTTCTCACAGTTACAAGTGGCTTTAAATCAGAATAATTTAAATCTATGAGATGCTTGCAAAAAATAACACAAGTGTTTTTCTTACAAACGGAATTACTTTAACGACCTTGAATAATTACATTTTCTTTTCTTATTTTCACATGGAGTATTACATAAAGTATTACACCTTTTTCAAGTAAGGAATTTAAGAATTCACAAATGGAACAGAAATTAAAATCCTCAATAAATGCATGCCAGGTTTATGCTACTCAAAAAAAAAAAGAACACTGTGCAACAAATTTAAACTTTCTAAAAAACTCGAGTAACAAAGTTATGCATACATACATGTATTTCATACATGTGATTCGAAGTCAGTGTTGCCAGATATATCAAAATTAAGCAACGTATTATAGTTCCTTATGGCTCTATTACGGTTTATAACTCCACTAAGTTGAATTGTAACTGCAAAAACGTAACTTAAAATACTGCGCTTAGACACGAGAACATTTGGAAGGGAAAGATTTAGTTTGTTAGCATTTTACGGGTGTTTTTTGTGTTCTATAATCGGCGAAGAGAATTCCAGATGTTTTCCTTCCAAATGTCTGCGCGTCTAAACCAAGATAAAGAAAACTTAAGTATTTTTTGGTATCACAAATAGTCCAAGTTGAAATTACTTTGATATTGCCAACGTAAAAAAACCAACGATTTCACAACAGCTGATGCTATTGGTGCGAAAGATTAAAATAACACAAGCTTATTTGTTTAATAAACAAAAAAGATATAAATTTTGTGGTAAAATCGATAAGTAAGGAAAAAGTTCTCAAGTCATATTTTACTGTTTTGCAGAAAAGCACTTTTAAGGTCTCAAGTCGATTCTCAGAAATTTATTTCTTTTGCAGTTAAATTGGGAAATTCTCTGTTAACATTTATTTTTTTCATCCAACATCATTCTACACACTATAAGCAATACATCTAAGTTGAAATATACCAAAGTATAACCTCAATTGAAATATTATTCCGAATGATATGAGAAGTCTAAAGAAGATAAGTCGCAAGTCATAGTGCCTTAACTTCCTTAAAAGTCACACAAATTAATTGAGATTTTGACCAGAAGTACTTTTGAATATGCATATTACGAAAAATCAGCTTATCTCGACTTAAGCACTTTTTCCTTTTTTCCATAGAAGGATGTATAAATGCTGATATTGATGCGTTGTGAATGCGAAAAGGGCAACGTAATCACTGAACTCCTTTGAATTTTTTTTTTATAATTTTGTATTTTATTTGCGTATTCGTCATAGTGTATTTAAACCTGCAAGATAAATAAATTATTATACAATAGTAAGTATTGGGATAATAAAATGCACATACTTACCCGTCCCCACCCATGTTCAGTTATTGGAAACTCATCTGAATTATTTGGAGCTGTGGCAAACTCTTTCCAAAATTATTTATTTGAATTTTTATTGCATCCTAATTGTGGCTTGCATCGCAAGTTTTTCAACCTGTTGCTTTTTTTTCTCTAAATTATTTTAAAATCGCTGAGTAATAAATTTAGTGCAACTCAAGTTAAACAATTTTACTTACCCACTTTCCATTTTTGGTTAATAAATTATTTAACACAACTGACAGTGACTATTTGAAAATGTTTTACATTTTTGTTAACCACACTCCCTGACTAATCACGGTATTCGATACGACTCGTAATTTAAAAATATTTCAATAGAGTTCATATGGAAATATTAAATTAAATTACCGTTATTTTCCCCCAGGTTTTTAAAATATAATACGGCAAAAAAAAGCGATATCAATTAGACTTAATTAATTTTGACAGGTTTTATTCAATTTTAACTGAAGTGGAGTTGATTTTTAAGCGGTAATAGGGGCAAGAAATTTAAAACTAAAACCATTTGTTCTTTTATTTCAAATCCATTACAATGGTTCTTCCAGAGGAAGTGTGCTGCAGCAGCACTGATCCTTACTTTACCTTTAGATTATTTAAAACATGACTTTGAAGTTTAAAGTTCAAAATCTATTATTCTTTAACTCTAAAAATAAAATTAATATCCATGAAGCAGCGAAAATCTAAAACAAGATTCTAGTTATCTGCAATAGCACTTTAACTTTGATCACGCTACAGTTGTGTAAAAAGACAATATTAATTGCTTTTTGTTTTTTTTCCTTCAATATTTACTTTAATATATAATATTAATTAACTATCAAATGATTTAACAATTATAATCGCCTAAACGATTTTAATTTATGCAATTTATTTATAAATAAATAGAAAGAAATAGAGAATAATGAATATTGATAAGAAATGTCTAATTAATATAAAGAAATATTTAATGAAAAAAACTAAATAAACGAAATAATGAAGTAAAATGCAATTGAACAAATTACAAACAAACAAACAAACAAACAATTAAAGCGACTTAATCAGGTTTAAATTGATTTAATGGAGCAAATGCAACGAATGCATTATTATTACACTTATTAAATAAAACGTCATAAACGTCACATGGATATGAATGTGATTTTTGTTTTTACTCAATGTTGTCTTTCATATCGTGAAATGCAATTATTTTTAACGCACACATGGGCTTAAACTCAATACGTGCATTTAATGCATTTTACTTAAAATCGTAACTGACCCAAAAAAATATAATACAATGGCGAGTAAAAGTTGACTGAATCATAGCAAATATTTGTTATGTGCGTATTTATTTATTTCTAGTCACAAGCTCAACTAAAAATAGCTTCAGGTTTTTTATTTAATTTCTATAATAAAATTTTCTTTTTTAATACTGTTGCAACAGTGAGTGAGTGGCCTTAATTAATAAAATTTGCAGGACCGAGCAATTATTAGCATAATCATGCTAATTGTATTCATTCGCACAAACACACACCATTATGCTAGGAACACAACTGGGACGAACGACGAATTTCGTCCACGTCGACGAATTTGTCGATAAGAATTCGCGAATTCAGCGAATTCCGTTTTTTTACTTTTGCTAAAGTTGGTTATTGTGTGTGCAAAGAGAAAGAGAAAATTTTTTTTCGACGTTCGTCGGCGTACAGAATAGAAATAAACCTTTCTCAGAGTTCGTCATGCACGACGAATTTCGTTCAACGGCGGTATTGTGTTGACTTTCATATGTACAAATGTGCTCTTAATTATGAAAGTGGTCTAAGTCATATATTCCTTTGGTCGAGATATTTAGTAAATTACATTTCAACAATTCTAAATATATTTTTATATTATACAACATTTTAATTTAGAGTTTTACTAGTCTCTATTAATATATGTTTATTTAACATTTATTAAATATTTATTGAATTTTTTTAAGATTAATTTAATATTTCGAGGCAAAAATTCATGTGACTTGGACCACTTTCACAATTAAGGGCACAAATGTATTTTATTTTTTATGACAAAATTTCGAACCAAAAAATTCGTTGTTCGTCCCAGTTGTGTTCCTAGAATTAAGCGACAAATACACTTTTTTGCATATTAATTAATTTGTAATTTAACATTTTTTGTATGTACGAGTACATTGTATTTGTGTTTTAGCGCACTCCTTTCAAGCTCAATAACATTTTTATTAGGTCAGTGTAATATTTTGTATAAAATTATAACAAATATTTATGTGTTTATTAAATACAAATGTTATTTTTGTCTTTTTTTCTATTAAGTAATTTATTAAGTAATTTATTTATTAAATTTTTGGGTTTTTTTTATAGAAAATATTTCTCAAAATAAATAAAAATTTCAGCAAAATAGACATTAAATATTTCACAATTCCAAATGATTTATGTTTTTAACAATTTATCTGTTGAGCATTCAAATTGGAGATGGAATCATGTACCACGTTTAAAGATGTACGCGTGGCTCATGTTCGTGTGTGACTGGCCCAACGAACAACATTAGTCATGAATTCTTCCTTATTACCAAAAATGTTTGCTATTTGTATTTTAAATTTTTTAAAACTTTTTCATCAGAAATCAATCAAGCAAAACAATTAATTACACAGTATCACGCGTGCTTACTTGCGATTTTGAGGCACGCACTTGCTTTTAGTACGTCTCTATTTAAAATACAATATTTTAAAAAACTAATTAACAAGTGGGAAAAAACATTTAACAAATGCTTAAAAACTCATATACATCCACAGCAGCAGGGGTTTGCAAGGACTTGGGAAGATGCGAGTGAGAAACAAGTATTGATGAGCATCTGACGTGTTTGCTTAATGCGAGTCTTTCAAACAAATTAAATCTAAAACAAACTGTTGCATATTTTGCTTGCGGCTTGCCATATCGATTTTAGATCAGCTGTTTATTGAAATCGTAAGCTAGGGAAAGTCAGAATTAACAAACCAAAAGAACGTTTTATAAATTTCAAACTTTTTATTAAAATATAAAACAAAAACAATGGCAAGACTGTTGTAAATTGAGAAATGGTAAACTTGATCTTTCATTACAAAAAAAGCTTTCAGCAAATTGTAATACGATGAATCAAAACAATTCACATGTTCCATTTGCACTGGAAAACTGAGTATATAAAGCAGAAATTTACATCAACTGACACCACATACAGTGGACCAAAACACAAAAAACGCTGATGATGAAGGTGTAATGAACTTTGAAAACAGCTAGTTGTTCCGTTCTGCTAGTTTTTTCAGAATATTTATTTATTTATTTATTAACTTTGGTGTTATTTTTTCATTAATTAATAATTATGACTTGTATTTGGTTTAGAGAGCGATATGAACTCTAGCCTTATCAAATCATATATGTAATCTTCTTTCGAGAAAAGGGACCTAGCGTGTGAAAATGAAGTTTTGAGAAAAACGCATTTAAAAAATAAAATTTTAATGTTTTTTTTCATTTTTATCGATTTTCCCAAATTCCCGTTTTTTGCCACACTTTTTCCGAAGAAGGTCACATATATAAAAACAAATTAGCTTTTATTTTTTCATTTAGTGAATATTTGACCTGTTTCATACACATCAATTTGTCTTGCTCAAGTTCTGATTCTATAGTGAGAAAGAAAGAGAGAAATAAACAAATAGTATGTATTACTTTCACAGCTCTCCCATATAAAATTAAAACTTGAATAAGAAAACTTGGTATGTGTTAAAGAGGTTCTTACCTTAAAGTTTGATTTAAAATAAATATGTACATCAGTCCAATCACTGCAGTATACTTTTAAGTCTTAAACTCGCCAAGAGTCTTGCGATTGAAACTGATAGAACGCATCTCTCGCTGGTTCAAGTCACAATTGCAAATTTTATGCGATATGCGAGTGTCAAAACCTGGCCGCAAATAAATATTACTTTAGACAATTAGGCCCTTATTTGTTTTCCTGTTATCAGTATTTTCTGGAAGCATTCCCATCACATTTATTAAGTTCAATGACTCCGCTTAAAAACAAATTTCTTTTAAAACTTTGTTTTTTTTTAATATTTTTCTTTTGCGTCGTGTTTTGTTGGCATCATTTTTCAGTCGCTTTGTTTTAATTAGAAAAGATAACAAATGATTTCCATACATTTTAACATTCAATATGTTTGTAAAAGTCTTTAGTTATATATACATATTATTTTAATCCCATTCAACGTTAACAGTCATTTCAAGTTTAAATCAATTTTTAGCCTTTCTTTTACAAGACAGTTGGAATGTTGTTTTCGTGTCAATTGGCAGTTTAAGAAAAAAATAAAATAAAATCGAATAGAATAGAATAAGTGCTTCATGGCATTGAGTTTCATTTTTAATTTATTTTTAGGCAAATGAAAAAGTTTTATCAATAAATCGCACACATCAAAATGATGCAAAAGCAGTTGACAATAAATTATTTTTGTTATCAAAATTTAAATAAAAATTAATTTGCTGAGTTTTCTTAAAAAGTTTTTTAGTAAAATTTGCAAGCCTTTTTAAAAGAAAACTTTTTTTGCATTCCTTAAACTCTTTAATTATTTCTTTGTTAAATAAAGTTCATTGAATAAAATAAAAATAATTTTGAAATATTATCGCAACATTTATTCAATTACAAGTGTTTTTTATTTATTAAATTCATGTTATTTCAGTTGAATTTTAGTAATACGATCATTATTATGAGCGCCACTAAATTGAACTGCAGTTTTTGCAAAAACTGATAAATCAACACAAGTTTATTAGTAAACATGTCAAGTGGAATTTTTGTTGAAATTTTAAGACTACATTAAATGCAAAGCAATTTATAATTTGGAATTTTTTTAATTTAATGTTGAGCACGAGAATGGCGGCAGAAACTGGAATCAAAGAGAATAAGTTAAACTGGCAACGCTGATGACTTTAATGGGAAATCATCTGTATTGGAGAAGTAACTTCACCGGCTAATGCAAGATTTTAAGAATCTCACTCATTTTTAATTAATTAATAATAATTATTATTATTATTAATAATTATTTTGAAACAAGTCTTGATTTGTAGGGAACTGGAGCAAACATTGTAGAACACAATCAGACACCAGTAGACTGAAGTATCAATTTTTGTGTGCCATGCAAAATATGTAAATAGTGGTTAATTTATCAATTTAATTAACGTTCTTTTTTTAAGCCCGGTATATTAAAAACTATTAATCTGTTGACAACCAAGTATATTTCTTGCATAAAAAACTACCTTCGAAAGATTAAATAAATGTAATTCACAAATTCAAAATGTGTACGTATGTTTTTACTTATTTATGTATTTTACATTTATGAAAATTTAAAATATGCAATTGAATTAATTTTATGTTCACGCATGTGACTCTCTAAAAGTGCGATATAAAACTGCATCATAATGCATTTTAATGCTTTTGAATAGAACTTATTGCCAGTCATGTACAAGAAATTATTGTTGTTGCCATTGAAATAGATATGAAAAACATTTTTGAAATTTTTTTAAAAAATTACTCACAATCTTATGTAGCACACACATGACGAGTGGAACGTGAGAGAAATATTTAGAAAACTAAATCCCCTACAAACACACACAATTGATGTGAAAAAGAAGAGAAAAGTAAGACAAAAATAATAAAATTAACAATAAATTTCTTTATCAATAAATCAATACTAACTAAGCAAGTTCGAATAATAAATAGAATGCAGTTAATTAAGTGAAAGTTGTTCTTTAATTTTAAACACTCATTGCACTCAGCTCTACGCATCGAGGAGGGACTTGTCACTAGCGCGAATTCCATTTCATTCATTCACTCATTCCAGACAAATTAAATCTATAAGTGCGAGGGTGGGTCAATAAGTCCAAGAATTTTTTTAATGACATACATTCAACAATTTATTTTTCAATACAGTTTTCTTTGAGCTTTGTCAAAAGTTTCTCCAATCGAGCCATAACCGCCAAAAAAGCTTAAGCGATGTGCTTTTTTAACTTCGTTTTTTTAACGAAAATTTACTATCTACGATCGTAAACAATCGATTTTCGTAAAAAATTAAGCTCGAAAATTATCGGCCCTCCTCTGTAAACCGATCGCTTTGAAATCGCACGATTTTGAAAACTTACTCCGACAATAGAAATATTTTTTTAGACTTTTTTTAATTTTTTTTAATAGACTCTCAAATACCAGATCTGAAACAAAATTATCGTGTATCATTTTAAATACGTGTGCAAGACAATTATTAATTTTTTTTAAACGAGAAATTCACTCGGGTTTGATTAATAGAACAGGGCCGTATGTCGCTTAAGCTTTCTTGGTGGTTATGGCACGCAATTTAATTTTCACTTCTAAAAAAAGTTTTGTCGAGGTTATCACAATAGGTTTATAAGATGATTTTATTGTTGGAATCAAATACCTTTCCGCCCGATCATCTTTTCAGGTTTATGAACAATATTTATTCACTCCAGGCTAAATCCAACTAATACGGCGGATGATTCGTGGCCGGATTTATGGAATTTTGTCATGGACACTGCGTGTGAAAAGACCTAATAAGTTTGCATAATATTCGCAATTTTTTATTTTACGCCTTTGAAGTTATTCTTGAGGATTATAATGTCTTAATGATAAAAAACGCTCACCATCACCCTTAGAAACCGAACATTTCTCCTGTATATTGCAACGTCAAGCACAACCGCGAAGTTGTTATACAATTGCGTTTGTGGTCGATTGTAAACAAACGCGGCACCCATCTGGTGGAAATCTTTTTCACACTCAAGTGTTCATTCAAAATTTAAACCGCTGGGGTCATGTGATATCGCTATGGCTTCCACAATCTCTCCTATTTTTTTTACCATCGAAATGGATGAAGAACAGAATCCATAGTATAATATGACAGCCCCCTTCCCCCCCCCCCTGCACTACAAAAAAAAAAGCTAAAGTGACCCACTTTTTACATCTCGTTTTTTTACAAAAATTGATTATTAACGATCGCAAATTATCGATTTTGGTCAAAAAAATTCAGTTCAAAAATTATGTCGCTTAACATCTTTCGCCAGTTATGGCACGATATATATCACGTTATACATACATATGTATGTACATGTATCTATGGGTGTATGTTCATAAAATTGTTTATTTCAAATAAATTTTATTTCAACTGTCATTTAGCTTTCATATCATATGGAAACTGATTTCTTTGCTTTTTTACCATTTACGTGCACTTCCGACATTGTCATCAACATTAAACTCAAACCATTTCAAATGTTGCGGGTGAGTAAAAGGTTTTATTTTAAGCAAACATACATACATTCATCTGTACGTACGTGTTATGAGATTCGGATTATAAAAATAGAAATAATAATAATAATAATAAAATTCAGCTTACTCATTGACTAATCAAAAAGTTATTATTATTAGAAGAAATGAATGAATGAAACAAAAACAATACAACATATTTTACCAACACATTTGCAAAAATTTTTTATTGAATTTTGGTCGCCGTCGCTGCCATTGTAATAAAATTTGAAGGATTCTTTTTAGAATGCGCATGTAGACACTTACCCCCTTATGCAAAAAAATATTTTAATTTAGCTTTAAAGTTCATATTAGTTGATAAGCACTTTAAGGCTAATATTGCTTTGTTAAGAAATTGTATGCAAAACACAGCTTTAATTATTTTGTTATTTAATAATAAATACTGGTAACACCACCGTGTTCAACAACCACTTCACAGCTTAAGATGTACAAAATCGAATACAATTTCATTCGGGTAGTCAATTTTTTTTTTATTTTATTAAAAAAAAATTTATTTTCTTGAAGTAAAGCAACCTAATTTAAACAATATGACCTTCTGACACGTTAGGATAACAGATAAACATTTCTATGAAGTATGCGTAAAAAAATATGAGGAACAAAAAATAATTATCACAAATTCTTTTATTCGAATGAAATGAGTATTTGAATATCGAGCTCTTTTCGATTTGTTTTGATTGTATGTACATCACTAAAACATTTTTGTACAATTGTATTTATTTTAATACTTTTTTTATGGATTTTACCATGTATTTTGCATCAGTTGAATAATTTGATTATGTTTTCCATTACATGACAGAAATAGTAAATCTAAGCTAAGAGCTAACAATTCTAGCTTCATTTTCAAATGTAACATGAATGAATATGTGCTTTATTAACAATTATATTTGGGGTACAAAATACACATTTTGAAAATATCAACTTAAAGTAGTCTTAAGAAACGTGAGGACCTACTTTAGAAATTTGACATAATAATTTTTTTAGAATACAACTTTGCTTAACATTGCTTTGCAAAGCGATGTTAAGTTTTTTTGTATAAGACCCTTATTTATTTAATTTTCAATTGCATAGAAATCGTATTTAAAATCACGTTTAAAATTGTAATTGAAAAGACAACTTTATGCCCCAATTCAGTAAGAAGATTTAGGACGTTTTTGTTTGAAAGAACTTCTGAGTTCTTTTGTTTGAATTCAGTAAATTATTTAATTCAAAAAGAATTGTTGTCTCTGATAATGAAAAATAAAAATTTTATTGCTATATTTTTAAAACATAAAAATCACATTAAATTAGTATTCAATAGTTTGAAAAATATATGAATATATATGTGTTGGAAATAATGTTTGGAACAAAATCATAAAGCAAATACACGAACCTTCTAGCATAGGCAATAAATAATTATTGTTTGAAGGAATCATAACTGCTGCTTTTTTCCGTTCATAGAAAAGATGGCTCAATCGTCGAATAGAATTAGGGCCTTAAACAAAATCTCTAAAAAGAAGTTATTTGTAAAAATTCTGGTTTTGAAATTGAAATTGTTCTTTCAAATACAACTTTGAACGATAAAAAAGCTTTTGAATTGTTTAATTGTTTTCTTTTTCATAAATTTTATTCATTTACTTGTTTATATGGTCATGAAATAATATAATTAGTATAGAAATGAATTTTAAGGAATTTTTGAGGATTTTTTTAGAAAAAAAAAATATATATATTAAAAAAAAATTTCGATAAAGGCAACGCTGAAATCACATCTATACAAAAGTTTCCGTGTAGTGTTGCATTTCGCTTTTAATAAACTACTAGAAGTTTTGACGGATATACCCGCCATCACTACCGTTGAAATGAGTGGTAAGTCGACTGGCAACTAAATGATGTTGCGCAGCTAACCCCAACCAACTTCTGGAACAATAAATGGGTATTGCATAGAAAAATAAAGCGAGTAACAAACAATCTGCACTGAGTTAAATAGTATACTATATATTTATTTCTTTCTGCTGTTAAAATAGTTCCATACATATTTGACCCAACTCAGTGTATCTTGTGGTTATATACTCGCATTCATAATATATTGCATTTAAACTGTTTTCAAAATTAAAAACATTTCTTGTAGTATACTGCCATCTATATTTTAGGAAACGCTCTTGAACTTCTTGCAAAATTAAAGAAAATTTTCCCTCATAAACGTCTTCATCAGTTCTAGAAATATTAAGACACATACATACAAACATTAAATATACTTAAGGATAATGCACACTTTATCTTCTTTAATGCTTTTGAAATATTAGGGTTTGAACTGAAAGCTGTTTAAAAACTTCCATTTGCCTGAATAAATAAAAATCACACAGTTTATTTTTTTATTTTTTATTTCCATCCTCAAGCAACACTCGGATGAAAAAAAACTGCAGATATTTTATTTAAAAAGAAAGAAAATTTAAAAAACGTTCTGTTTGCAAGAAATAATATAAAAACAACTTGAAGAGAAGAAAAAAGAAACCGACAATCAAATGAACTAAAAAAAACAAGAAAAACTGACGCAATCCAAATAAATGTGACAAATGTGCCATTCAAGTGAGAGATTGTGTGAACTAAAAAGATTAACGTTCCTCCTCTTCATTTCCTATTTTTTATTTTTTTTTGCTTGTGTATCTTTATGTGTTCCGATGGTGGTTTACAATTGAATTAATTTTTATTAATTTTGTTGTATAGTATTAACAATATAACACTACAAAATTTAGTTTTATTTTCATTTAATAGAAACATGAAATATAATAAAAGTACAAAAAATTATCGATTAAAAACTATTTGAACAGTTTTATGTTCATGCATCTTTTAATTTAATTCAATATACATCCATACATATCGTTGGTCATAAGTAGAAAGGCCCTAACTCAAATAACTGTAACTTTACATGAGAAGGAATAAGCACAATAATAAAAAAAAGTACAACTGCTGGTGCAACTGCTGGTATAACTGCTTTGTATAACTGCTTGCAAAAAGTTATTTTTTACAATATTGCATAAAATTTTTGTGACGGGGTGTATTTGTATCCCTTTTCCACAAGCAAAGTTAACTTTGCAAAGTCTTAATTCAGCTGGAAGAAAGACAGAAAGAGACTGTACTACTCTGTCTTTCACACAGCTGAATTAAGACTTTGCAAAGTAAACTTTGCGTGTGGAAAAGGGGTATTGTTGTGAAAAATTCAATTTCGTGAAAATAAGAGTTAGGGTCTTTCTACTTGTGACCATGGATAACAAAAACAACAAAAATACAAAAAGGAATTTGTGCTTTACAACACTAATTTTGATTTAGAGACTGTCTAATTAGAAAGACAGTTGCCATATGAAAAAATGTATCTGCCTGAAATGCATGAGGTTTTTCTTTTTTGTTTTCATTGTTGTAAGAGGTTTGGGATAAAGTAATTTCGTGATACCGTATGCAGTACGACCGACAATCATGATTGATGACTCAGGTATTAAATATTTAATATGTGACAAATGTGTAACATATGTCAAGTTTCTGATAATGACTTTGCGATGTAAACGCAAAAGCCAACTAAAATTTTTTTAATGGTTTACCTTCACGTATCTCATATCGTAGATTAAAGCAATACTTGTACTTTTATACGCTCATACTACATACATATGTATGTATAGTTGTATGTTTAAATATTCACTACAGGGACAAGTACTTACTTTGGTTCGCAGTTTGGGAAGTATTGCGGTTTTCACTTGCCGGCAGCAGTTAAAGCCTTCAACTTTATTGTACATATCGCTCATTTACTCAAACAACGTCATAACTCAAAAAAATAAATAGTTTGCGAGAAAAGGCGTTTAAAGTTTTTAATTAAAAACACAACTTAATGGAAAAAGAAAATTTCATTTTTCGCTCAAGAGTTGAGTAAACAAGATATTTTTATGAAACTGTTACTCAATATAAATAGATAGATTATCGGATTTTTTGAGTTATGACTTTGTTTGAGTAAATGAGCGATATGAATGCTTTTCAACTTCTGACTACAAGTTGCCAGGAAATTCTTATTTTAATGTCCTAATTTTAAAATAATTAATAAATCTCTGGTGGCCAGTTATTAAACATAATGTTTCATTACTTCTATCAGGCGAAGGAAACACCATTAGCCCAAACCCAATTTGCCATAACACTCACTCTTAAAACCGAACTTATCACTTTGTGTATTCCTGCGTTCAAGTGAATTTATGTATGAGTATATAGTAAGTATGTACGTGTGCATATATTTATATATAATTATGTATATGTTGTAGTAATGTGAAGAATGTTAGTTTTTAGATATTAGCGAATAAAAATCCGAAGGCGAACATTAAATTTTAAACGTCCAGATGTACAATGGCTTAATTTAGATGTCTGCAAAATGTTACATATAAAATTTATTTTTAAATCAGTGAATGACAATGAGTACTGAAAAATTTACATAAGTAAATAGTGTTTATTTAAGTAACTGCGTATATTCATAACTGTAGCGCAAACAATTTGTACACCCACATATTTTCTCTCAAGCACCTATGACTAAAGCTAATTCCAACATACAAAAGTATCTCTACTTCGTTTATGCTAAAAATTAAATTTAATTAACTATAAATAAAAAGAAAAAATAATATATCCCTGTATATACGCATGTGTAGCCGATTAATAGTCAGAGTGTTTTGATACTCATGTGTATGATTGTAGCTCACACAGCCTATAAATTTTAGTTTTAATTGTTTGTGCTGCGTAATTAAAAAAAATGTGTATAAACATGGTTAGTTATTGGATTTTTTAAGTTGAACGTATTCAGTTTAAAATTAAAGCGTGTGTTGGCTAATGAGCGTGTTTGACGGCCAATACTCAAAGTGTACTTACAACAATAATTATACAATTATCTGATTGCATTAGTACTATTTCGTAAAAGTTATGTCAAAATTTTAGTGGAAGTCATTCCAATACGTTAAAAAATTATACAAAATATAAATGTCAATTATAAGGTTGACTATTTTAAGATTACCTATAAATTATTCAATCTTATTATGTAACAATATTAACCGAGCTTTAGAAACAATAGCAGCCAGTTGTTTTTGACAACAAGCAGACAAACAGCAAATTTTTACGGAAAATATTTCCATAATAGGAGGACAATTTTATGTTGAAAATTAACTTCCTTATTTATAAAACTTATTAAGGCTTTAAAAAGATTTTTTAGAACAAATTTCCATACAAATTTTTCTTAAAAAGTATTTATAAACTCCTATTAATTTTTATAAATAAGGCTGTAAGTTTTTTATTAAAAATTATTACAAATTAATGTTTGAAGTGTCATTCATTTTATGTTTTAAGTATTTTTTGATGAAAATGCTCTACAAGAAAATATTTGGCTGGATTTGACCAATACGAATTCGAATGTCATGAAATAGTCGAACATTCGCTACATCACTAATAAGTACATAGAAATGTGCATAAGTATGCTTTTTTATATTAACGAGTACAAGCATATGTATCTTTAAGCAGAACATACTTATACATATGTACAAATGTACATATTTTGCTGTATGTTCTGTTGACCCAGTTTTTCTAGAACACGTTAAAATACAACAACTACAAGTATTGACAAGTTATTGGAAGAAGGGTTAAAAAACTGCAGGGCATTAACTCATTCACAAAGTCATTTCAAAAACACAAAACTGCAGATGAAAGCAAACAAAAGGTTACATTAATTTAATATTTGTTAAAGATAAAAATTAAAATAAAAAATCTTATTTAAACAACTATAAATAAAATTATACCTGTTGTTGCGAAGAAAGAAATAAATCTCCCACCCCTCCCCTTCTTTGACATTTGTCGTATAAATGGGAAAACATTTATGACATGTGATAATCTAAAACAAAAGTTTTAGTTACAATCTCAGGGCAAAAGCATTAAATTTAATTCAAAACTAGAAAGAAGTAGTGATTACTGAGTAACCATTAATATACTTATATTTATATGTAAATATGTACATACGCACCTACATCTGTATGTATGTCCATCATTCCAATACTTTGCAGATACGAGTATACATATATATTTATACTCGTACTATAAATACATATTTATGTACATATTTATTTATTTATTTATGTACACATTTCGGTACTTGCGTACTTATGCACAGAATGACCCAGATTGCAAAATTCTTTGTTCTTCTTAGAAAAACTAATACAAAATAGCAAAACAATATCAATTTCAAAACTCTTTATGACAATAAACTAGTACATGGAATACTCGTAAATAAGGAAAAATAATATAATTCAGGCAAGAAAAATAAACAACTTTTTGCATGGAACGAACGAACGAACACAACAACACATCTACTCGTAAGAGATAAAAGGTTTTGTTTTTTTTTTTGAGATTCTCGTACAACCAAAAAAGTATTTTTTTTGTGTAAATATTTGGTCCATCTTAAATATCACTTCTATTAAAACTTTTTCACAATAACATTTTTTTTTCTTTTCGGAGTTTGTTTAACAAAATGTCAGATTGTTCTGCTGCCTCTGCTGGCGATCCTGTCATGTGATCTTATTTGATTAAATTACGCTCTAGAGCAGAGCAGATTTTAATTTTTTTCTTTTAGCCACGCGCCACATCTTTTAATATTTATGAAAGTATGTATGTATGTAAGTATATAAAATGTATCTTGTGTTTAATTTTTTCTTTCTTTCTTCAAAGACAAAGGCAGTTTTGCCTTTTAGAAAATCAATTTATTTGCATAAAAAATTTACAAAGTGTTGTGATTTTGCTACTTCTTTAGTTTGTACACAAAAACGATTAAGATTTTTTTTAAGTATTAAATCTGATCAATCATACTTAAAAGCTTTTTCATTTATTTAATCAATTTAAAATTATTTTGCACCTCTATTATGAAACTGTTTGTGTTCAATAAAAAAATGTGCCTGTTTTTGTACATATTAATCATTTCGCTTTTCAAACAAGTATTTAACGCTTAACGACGAAAAATCTTACAAAATTGTTGCCAGATGAAATTGATGTTAAGAAATCGTCAAATAATTTGGGAAAAAAATATTTTAATTAAGTTACATAAACTATTTTTTCATATATATTTAATTCTAAGACAAGCCCAATAGAAGTTACGAAATGGTTAACTGTCATATAAAGTGTCATAATGCACTGACTTTTTGACACTTATTATCAGTATGCTTTGACATATCATGATAAATAGATTGTACAACGCAAATCAGTCATCAATTCGTGCAACGCTTAGACGACTTCGTGTGTAGCAATGAAACTCATTTTTGCTGTTAAGTATGTTAAGTTTGTTAGTCTCGGTTCACACACTTCAACTTTTGTTGATCAACCCGTAATTCAGCTGTAAGAAGAAAAAAAGAGATATTTGTACTTCCGTCTTCGTCTTTCTTGCTGCTGAATTACGAGTTGAGCAACAAAAGTTGAAACATGAGAAACCAATTAAAAATAGATCCTACAAACTCCATTACATCAAAAAAATGCAAAGTTTGTTGCAAAAGTTATTAAATGTAAAGTCAAATGAGAATGTATTCTGGCTCTAAGCAGTATTTATAATAAAGTTTCGGAGTTTCTTATACTTCTTCTAGTTTGACTTGCATAACTCAAATGTGTTTATTTTAAAATTTCTTTTAATGAAAGCAGGACCTATTAAGTTTTACTTACATGTTTGTGTCTATTAATCATATTTTTAAAGGCTCACTTACTTTAAAATTGAGTGTTAAGTATGCTTCAAGAAATCTGGCATCCTTGGACAAACACGCGCACTTGTAATGGGCTAAAAAGGAGATTACAAACAGATTGAAACGTGTGCTTTGTTTACGGTCTACTGAAATCATTGATAAGAAAACTAAGGGCATTCAGGTATAAATGGAAATTTGTAACTTATGTCTGCAATATTGGAATGTAAAATAAAAAAATTCATAAAATTATTATATTATATATTTTATTCTGTTGAATATATATGCAGGTCATCAGCTATAAACTGATTATAAGTCTATTAAAGTCAAGCTATTAATAATCTTGCATTGGTAGTATCGACCCATATCCGCTAATATAGCTCAAGCGACGAAAAAACGATTTTGGGCGTGTGTGATAAACGGTAGAAAAATACTATGGTAAAAAAATATTTGCCTGTGGTGAAAAAATTTCATTTTTCTGCTGTGCCAATGTAAAATGTTGACAAATTCGTTTTAGCATAGAAAGAAGCTGATGAAAAAATTGCTGTGACGGCGAAGTAAAAAATTTTACTACTACTGGGGCTAGTGAAATTTTATTCACCTCAAAAGTGTCAAAAATTTTCTTACACTAGTACTTTGCTACCGTTTAGTACAGGCCCTTTGTGTCAAAAAATTAAGTTCGAAAATTATGTCACTTAAGCCTTTTTGGCGGTCATGGCACGATATGTTATTTCATATCAAGCGCTTTAAAACAGCTGTTGTAATAGAACAGTCCATTAGTTTTCAATTTTAATATTTAAGTATGAATATTTGAGTAAAATTAAGAAACTCTCAAATTAATACAAAAAAAGAACACTAAAGGAGAAAATTGAATTTATATGTATGTAAATAAGTTTAAAACCTTTTTGTATATTTAAACAAAAAATACAAAAAATAATCTTAAATTGTGTTTATTTTTGTAAAGCTATAAAACGCCAACAAACAAACGTTCATTCAACTCATTTAGTTTTTGTTAAATGCAGAATTTTATTACAAAATTCATTACAAATTTCAAGGAAAAGTCTTCAATATTTGTATCTATGAATATGATTTTATATCAAAGAAAATAAAATAAAAAGCAAACAAAAATAAAAATAAGCTGTTGTTAAACAAAACGAATAAGATATATTTTTTTATTACCCAAAAATTTAAATATGTGTACTCGTACTATCAGAAGTCCTATAAACGGACACAAAATGCCACAATGGCTGGAAATATTTGTGTAAGTTCTTACTGTTTTATGATTTTGTACATTTCTATTTATATACACAAATGTTTATATGTGCTTATCTATTATATATAATTTTGTATGATTGAAATGAATGCTGCTGGTAATTTTAACAATTCGTAATAATATTCATGAGTTGATTTATGTACAAAAAACAAATTGTTACAAGGAATATAACTCTCATTTACTTTAAGAGTGGCACAACTCAGAAAAGTTTCTTTTGCAGAAAAAGTGTTCAAAATTTTAAATTTACATACAAGTTAATGAAGTCAGAAAACAATATTCTTCTCTCAAGAGATGGTAGTACAAACAATAAGTTTTTCACAAATTAAGACACAAAATGCCGAAGTATTCAGCATTATTAATTCAAAAACGGGAATTTTTTTGAGTTTTGACACTATTGAAGTAAAGGAGCGATATGTACATATTACAGTTAACTTTAATCGACTAAATTGACAAGCTTTTAGAAAACTCAAAAATATGTTTAAGTAAAAAAGTTTATATTTAAGAACTTGCTCACATACTACTTAAGTATGGCAATAACAATGCAGATATATGTACATACATATATTACAAGTAAATCAATCTCCAAATGAAAATATTAAAATTCCATATCTTTTTGCCTAAAGTTTTTTTTTTCAAATACAAGTCACTCTATTCCATTTTTAACACTTTAACCACATTTAAAAAAATCATTTCATTCGTCATCATCGTCTGTCTATTTTATAAAACAACTTCAAACAAACGCGAGAACCCACAACTTCAAAAATAAAACAAATTAATAATTTCATTAAATAAAGGACACAATAATTATGCTTTTCATCCACATCCTTCTTGTTGCTAAATGTAAAATACAATAGAAATAAAAATTTATGAAAACACACAAGCACGTTTCCTTCTCATTACTAATAAAACGAACCAAACCATTCAACCAAAAATTGGCACTACGGTGTCTGTATCTTTTTTTATTATATGTGATTTATTTATTGTACGCTTAAGAAATTTTACTAGCTAACACATACATACATATGTATGCGATAAGGTTATTTACAAATTTGAAACAGCTTTCAACCCAGAAGTTTAAAAACTCTATTATTTATTAAAAGCCTCAGAAAAGTTTGAACACACACACACGCATTCCAATAAATATTTACACTCACGCGCCCACAAGGGAATATATACAATGAAACAAATTTTGGTCACACCCAACAAACATTGGCCCAAAAACTTGTTTCAAGTGTGATGTTTTATTATGCGGGTTGGTTCTGTAAACCGAATCGAGAGATTTTGAAAAACGAGTAAATGGCTAATTCGCTTTCTTCAAATTATTGGATTTGGCAAAATTTTGAATTAAGTCCTAGTTTACACTATGCAAGTCTTATTGCTAAGCTGATTAGTTCTTAGGGGAGAGAGAGACGAGGGAAAAATAAACTAGTACTCAGCTTCATGTACTGTCAATATATTTTGCTTTCTCATTCGTAATGTAAAAAAGCACACATGCAGACACAGAACTGAAAAATAAGACTTGCATTGTGTGAACGCTAATGAAAGTTCAAAGAAGAAAAAAAGTGATAAGCTTGGCAATAAGAGTTGACTAATGTGAACTGAGACAAACTATTTCAACGGCAAAATATTTCAATGCCATAGACATAACCATACTAAACAGCTGTTCGAACCAAACTTATGGCCAACACTGTATTTGATTACAAGTGACTCGCCATAACGGCATAGTCATAATTATAAGCATAGAAACTAATTGAATTTTGGTTTTTCATCGTTTGTTGGTTAGAAATATTTGTTATTGCACTTTTAAAACTAATAAACAAATGAAAACATAAACAGCTGCTCATGGTTATGGCAGCCCTAATAAGGGAAGCAAATGTATTTATCGTTATGGAAATGGTTATGGCTATGGCATTATGGTATGACACGTCTGATTGAACCTTAAGTGTTGAGACCTGTCACAAAATTTGCTAAATAAGAACAATTGACCCCTTTCAAATCACAACACCACCTAAAAGTGAAAAGTCCCATTAACTAATCTTTGCCGATTAGGAAACAGTTGTGTGGCTAGTTTGGTCTTGGTTTCCTTTCCCGTAGCGTATTTTCAAACTCCTGTAAGCAACAGCTAATCAAACCGGCGTGATTTTGAAAGGCAATTAGATTTACTCTGTCGATTAATTAGGAAAACGTTATGTTAATGATGTTTGCAACTAACAGTTAAAATAAAGTTTTCAGCGAAGTTATGCAAGTTAATCATGAAACTTTAACAGAATTATAATCAGTTGAAAACTTATTATATATATCAAGTCTTAGGCCAAATTTATTACCACCCACTTGGAAATAAAGTTTTAACAATAGTATTACATACATTTACATTTGTATATGCTTAGTCTGAAAGAGGCTTTGGGCGAAAGTTACTTTTCAAACCTGTTGGGGTTCAAAGTTATTTTTGCGGGGTATGGCCTTGATTTTTAAGAAAAAGTAATTCTTTCTATATACATATTTGTTTATAATATACATATAGTTGGTTGCCTTAATATAAAAACGTCCTAACTCTTTTTTTTAGAATCTAATTTTTTGTTTGTTTCGAAAGCTAAACCTAATCTATCGATATATGCCAAAGAGTCGATTTGAAAATAATAATGTGTTGGAGTGTTTCTATATTAAAGGAACGATGTATACATAAGAGTTTTTTATATACATCGTTTTCCTTTAATATATATCGTCTTAAAAAATCAAAAACAGCCTAAAGTATTTTACAGCGAAGAAAAAAAACTTTAGGTTTTAATGTATTTAGTTCTCAAAGATTTTTTAGAGTTTGAGTAGATGGATTTTCGTTAATTTTACCATATCAATCAAAGAGACGATTTTACAGTTTTTATAACTTGCGTTTTTCTGATTTTAAATAACGATATGTCTTTATGCATATCGTTACCTTATTTCAGAAAGACCCTAACTCATTATTTTTTTGAAATCGAGATTCTTAAAATTTTTCAATGCATTAGAATAGAATAGGAAAAGGGGAAGATCTAATCCAAAGACTGGATATATATTTATCAAAATATATACTTGAACTAGGGCCTTTCTATATTAAGGTAACTGTGTATAAATTTTGTTTACTCATGCCAGAGCCATCATAATTGTCGGTTGCACAAGCTTTCTAATTGCAAGCAATAATAATGGAAAGTGTAATTAATGTTTAAAATACAGTTTTCATTTGAAATCCGAATTTGCTATCACTTAAGTCTAATAATAATATTAATTATATAATTATTGGCCTTAATTATGCAAAAACACAATTTTCCTTACTTCTATTCAGATGCATAGTTTTATTTCATTTCCCTTGCTTTATTTTCCTTTTCTCAAAACTTATTATGTTGCCAACTGACGGGATGAGTGGCAAGCAAACATCCCTTTTTCATGTAAGTACACATACACACATACTTACATATATGTATACATATTTGAACAGTGAATTTATTCTAGTGTTTAAAAGAACAAGCAGAAACTAAACTTCTAGATAAACAGTTTTGTTTGAAAGCATTTGCTCGTGCTCATGCATTTAGAGGGAAATTCCTCTTTTTAATTTGCCTTGAACCTCGCTGGCTTGCTTACCCGTACTACATTGACAGTTATTTAAATGAAGATTTTCTTATTTGCAGGCCAATAAACTTTACATTCCTGCTTTACTTAGTTTTACAACTTAAAATCCTGGCAATAAAAAATTTGCATGCAGTTTGTTGGTGCCTGCCTCCCTCTTGTTTCCTGAAAACTAATTTTCTATTTTAATTTTTATGCAACGCAAAGTTGTAGGAAAAGGATTACATGATTGTTGTTGCAAGAACAGCTGCTGTTGTTGGTCGCTGTCACTGCTATTGTTCAGGGTGGCTTGTAGTTGGCATTGAATTTGTGATAGTTCATTGTTCTTCGTTGCACAGACACGAGCTGCTTTTATTACCATCTCTATATTTACGTTTATGGCACACAAGTAAATAAATATTGCACAAACTCACTCGTACTATACACTACAAAACTATTTTATTATAATGTCCGACAATGTTGTAAAAGTGCCAGCGAACAAGAGTTTTTGATTTAATTAAAAAACGAAATGATATTTTCATTTCCATAATAAAAATCTCACATTTTAGATACAATTATTCTTTTAATTGCAACTTAGTATTTAATAGATTGGTTGGAATTGAATTTAAAAATTTAGAGCTCATCTTATGTCATTATTTTTGGAGATGGGCGATCCAAGACATTGAATACTTTAATATATTTCAGCGATTTTGTGCTTATCAGAAAAGTATCTAAAATTCTAATTAATTTTCACTGTCATGAAACGAAAATTTTTATCGTCTATACAATGGATTGCAAAATTGTAGCACCTATTGTTGTGCTCAAATTAACTCACTTTGATCGTCTGAGAGTCAAACTTTCAGCGTGAACACACCCCAATTTTTTATTGACTTATTTATTTATTTAAATGTCACAAATACAATTACAAATTATATAGTAACTTGTTTTGACGAGCATAAAAATCGTAACAAATACGTTCATCCTTGTAGTGAAACAGACCAGAGTCTTTGGTGGGAATCGAACCCACGACCCCTATACTGATAGCTTATCACACTTTCCACTAGGCTACCGGAGCATGAAATTGTTTCTTAGTATTGCCAAGAACAACAAATTTTTACTTGAAAGTGTTATGGCTCAAGACAACTATTATCTAAGTTGTGAATGGCAATGCCAATGTAAAAGTTGGCTTGACTGTCAGACAACTAAACTGAAATAAGTTGGCATATTATAAATGATAAATATAATCATGATATTTTTAATATTTTTTTAAAAAGTTGCACGATATCATTGCAGTGTCATCAAGCATAAAAAATATACTGAACAAAATTGCAAATTTCAAAAATATATAAAATCAACAACAACAAAAATGCAAACAAAACTTCAAACAACTCAAAAGTTAATTCTTTAAATTATAAAAGAGACCAAAGAAGAACAAAATCAAAACGCTAACAAGATTAAAAATATGCAGAGTTCTGGTTTTTTATATAAAAAAATATGAATTAAATGATTACATAAAAATTATAATAGTATGAAGAAAGTGATTTTAACTTATCACAAATATCTTGTTTTTAAGAATTTGCCATTAAGATTGTTTTAGCAAATAAAAAAAGCACCTTTTGCTTTAATAAAATTTTAATAAACATAAGCGGAATACAATGTTTTATATAATAATTTTCTTGGCTTAAAGCTTAAATCTGGTTTAAAACATGTTTGCAGATTAAATGTGCTATTCAAATATTTTGGTATAATTAAAAATATTAAATGGCGTTGCCACATGATTAGAAATTAACTATTTTTTAGTTCAGTGCGAAATTATCTATTAGTATCAATAAATTTTTGTCAAGTGTGTGAATGTGTGCTTTTATAATCGAATGTGGCAACCTTGATTAATGGATATATTTTATTACTCTTTTAAAAAAATTAACACCTTAAGTCGGTTACTAAACTTTAATATATATATATATATATATATATATATATATATATATATATATATATATATATATATATATATTTAAAAATGTGACAAAAGTGTGAAAAGCATCTTTTAAATCTTTTTATTTCCGCTAGTTTTAGTTTCTATTAAAATTCACTTGACAACAATGATTTTGTATTTTGATTGTATTCATTCGATTGTAATTAAAATTAACAGCGTTTGCTTTTCGCACCTAAAATATTTACACTGGGCTTGATTTAAATAAAAATTGTCGCTCGACGTTGACTATGCAAGCGAAATAAAATAAACATAAAGTAATAAAATAAAAATTAAATGGTAATATTATTCATTAAGGTTTGAAAAAGTACTCCTAAACAGAAATAATTATTACAAATTGTTTTTCTTTTCGTCTTTTTTTAAGAATATTTAAAAAAAGGAATAAAAAAATATATATAATGCTGTGCTTGCAATTTTATCTGTAAACTTATTTAAACTTAAAAATTATACCATATTTTTAGAATTTCGTATAGAAAAAGTCTGGAAAAAACCATTATAAATACACATACAACACTACGAACACGACTGGGACGAACGATAAATTCACCCAAAACGACGAATTTGTCCATTAAAATTCGCTGTGTGAATTTGCCGCATGAAGTAGAATAATGAGATAAGAATAACAGCTGTTATAGAGTGGAAGTTATATATTATCCGTTCTATGCATTGTTGCGTTTTTCGCATGTGTTAAAAATGTGGAATCAATGCAATTGTATGCGAGCAAAACGCATAGAATGCATACTGGTATTATGCATAAATTCTTTATGTTAGTTCAAACTCGTTAATTAGATAATTTTTGACATAAACCAAGAACAAGACCTATTTAAATTATATGGGTTTGACCACAGGTTTGTATCAAAAAAGCCTAGCATGAAACAGGTTTACTTTCTTCTTTTATATGAGTCGCATGCTTCATGTCAGCTGTTTTTGATAGCCAAAGATGACATATTGTGCTTTCAATGATATCGATAAATACGTTGCCAATTATGCCAAAACTATTTTTATTTGATAAAAAATGTACACTACAGCTAATCAAAACAAAAAAAAAACAAAAAAAAACTTTGCGTATAGAACGCATTGCAGGAAGCTTGGATTGAGAAACGCATATAGCAAACCAATGTGTAGAACGAATGGTATGACCTTAGGTTTAATTAATAAATTGATACAGCCAATATACCACTTCATATAACCAACCCAGCCACAAACTTAACAATCTCATGCATAACCTCCTCTTGTTGTAACAATGTTCGCTAAATGTGTGCTTTGCATAAGAAATAGAAATAAATCGAATTCCGTGCGACACCATGATTGTGTGTTATTTCATATATGTACATACATACACAAATTTATCATATTTTTGGCGACAAATATTCGCGCCTAAAAATTCATCGTTCGTACCAGTTATGTTTTTAGCATAATTTATGTAAATCAGGCCAACCTAATGAATAAAAAAGCTATCTAAATATCTCTTAGTACAGATATCACACAGGATATGTTTCAAAAATGAATAACAGTAACAAGTGAATTAGAATATAGGACTCAAAAAAAATGACAATTTATATTAAAATAAAACTAAATGAGAAATACGAGCAAACACTTGAACGAAGTGTAAATAGACTCAGGCATACTGGAGCCTAAATATATTATTTTTAATTTCATTTATTTAAAAACAAGCTTGAAAATTATTTAATTTTAACATAGACAACATTTTTTATTAATTTTTTTATTTTGAAACAAATACAACCCCGCGAAGCGATTAGCTTGTCTGAGGAAAACACCCAGGGCTTATGAATCAAATCCACCCAATATATTTCTGTGTTTAAAAAAATCTATGTATGTCCCGGTGCAGACTTGCAATGTTTGTTGCAGCAATTTTTAATTATATGGGAGAGCGTTGAAATTGAAATATAAACATTTTGTATTCATCTCTCGCTCTCTTTAATAACAAAATAAAAGTTGCTGCAACAAAAATTTCAAGTCTGCACTGGGACTACGTACCAGTATTTAAAACCAAATTAAAAACAAATATATTTATAAAATTTTTAAATTCATTTATCACAGAAGAGAATGTTCGTGGTTCATTTAAATAAATTTATATAAATTCTTGATTGTCTGGCATTTATTTCATATTTTTTATATGACAAATTATTTTTTCTAATTGTTGCAAATATTAAAATATTATTACTACTATCAATCAAATATCAACATTATTTATTCCTGAAGATTTCACACAAAGGAGTAGCGAAATATTTAAAAAGAAAATATTACAAAACTCTTTTCGTTTATTTCTACCTTATGATTAACAATTTAATACTAAAACAAAAAATAAATAAAAAAAAGGTCAAAAAAACATAGAATAAATAATAAACAATATTTTTATAAACAAATTTGGCTGTACATTTGTACTACGCTTTGGTTTTTATGGAGTATTGGAAAAGTAAATGCCCTTCATGGTGGGCATTAAACTATGTATGATTATTATTTTTAATAGTGGCAAACTAAAGGTAAATGACTTTAAGGAAAACTCACAACAACCAATTATTATTCGTATGGTTTACTTTTAATAATATTCAAAATACAATTAATTAAGTAATTCAAAGTCTATACACTTAACAAGTGGACAAGGAAAAACATATAATTTCAGCAGCAGTTTAATCAAGAAATTTTTACTGTTTTCCAACTGGAGAAAAGTAAAAAAATCATATGCATTTTGTTGGTATAGTTAGTTGTCAAAATCATCTGTTAAAGTAAGCTGCCAAAAATGACATCCGTGAGTTATGAAAGAGAATTCCAAAAAATGTATTAAACAGTAAGAAATATATCTCTGTTTCCTGCAGAGTCTCGAGAGTCTTATGGAAAGACTTGATTAGGCGAAATCCGAACTATTATTGAGTTTGAAGTAAAGGATTCTACGAGTCTTTACAGCAGTCTTGGGTGGTAATTTTCTGGTGGGAGAAACTGCTACCCCATATTTTTGCAGACTATGTGAGAATGATGGAGAGCCAAAAACACTGGAATACATTATGTATCATTGCCTAAGGCTACAACGCTACAGGCTTAAGTGCTTGAGTAGTGGTTTTAATGAGGAACTAAAAGGTATCACGAAGTATAAGGTCGCGTATATCAGCGGTTCCGTGACGGGTATTAACTGTCTTATTGACAAGTAATGTGTACACTGATTCTCATCCAGCCAGGGAAAGACTGAATTAATGAAGGTATTCATAATGAAAAGCAAAATTGCATTGGCACTATCCTTCCTAACCTGCAAAGCTGAATATGTCTCTGATGTTCGACATAGAATATTTTAGTTTGTGGTGTTTATGTTCCACAGGTTTTCAATTACTTAATTAAATGTATTATGATTATTTTTAAAAGAAAAAGAAAAACAGAAATAATTGTTTGTTATGATTTTCCTTAAAGTCATTTACCTTTAGTTTATTACTACTCGTATTAAAAATAATACTCGTGGCCAAACATAGTTTAATGCCCACAATGAAGGGCATTTACTTTTCCATTACTTCAAAAAAACCAAAGCGTAGTAAAAATGTACATTAAAATTTGTTTATTATTTATTCTTCTATGTTTTTTGACCTTTTTACACATATATTTATTTTAGTATTTAATTTTTAATCACAAGGTCGCCATAAGCAGCAACAATTAAATATTTATATTTTTTTCAATATTTCTCTACTCCTTTAGGTAGCATCTTAAGGAATAAATAAAATAATGTTGAATTGGACAATAATAATAATATTTTATTATTTGCAAAAATTAACAAAAATAATTTGTCATATAAAAAAAAATTGAAATAAATGCAGAACTAAAAAATTATAATATCAAATGTAAATTCATCACAAACATTACTACGAATTCTCTGGTGTGATGAATCAATTTAAAATTTGTAGAAATAAATTTGTTTTAAATTTTATTTTAGATACATACACATGTATGTACATAAGTTTTTTTATTTATTTTTTTTATTTTCATATGAATTGTCGTTTCCTTCAAGGGTTAAATTTTTAATTCACTTGTTGCTGTTATTCATTTTTCAAAGATATCCTGTATGATATCTGTACTAACATACATTTAGATAACTTTTTTATTCATTAGGTTGTGCTGATTTACATAAATTATGCTACAAACACAACTGGTACGAACGATGAATTTTTAGGCGCGAATATTTGTCGCCAAAAATAAAACATATTTGACATATAAGCAAGGCGAATTCATACTAGGTAGTCGCAAGGGATCAGGTGACTATTTTCGCCACTTCTAATTCGAATATACCTGGGATGTCAAGACACATTTTTCAGTGCATTTTTCTGATATTTCAAGTATAAATTTATCTGAGCGAATTTGGCTGAGTATACCTTATATGAAATTGCCTTGACATATAAGCATGTGCATCGGGCGTAATTCGCCCACTCAACGTTTATACATTAAATTTTATTATTATTATTATCACACATTATTTTATTACTTATTATTTTATATATTTTCGCTTTTTTATTTATAACTTATAAAATTCATATGTAAAGGGGTTCATAGACTTCAATAGCATGCACGCGCAATCAATTGTTTGTGCCAGCGGTTTGGTCGTGTAGTTGGAAGACTCTAAACTTTTTCGGAAAAAACTCTTCTACTGAAATTATATGTTTTTCCTTTTCCATCAAATATATATCATGTTTATCAATCTACAGACTTTTAATTACTTAATTAGTTGTATTATGATTAATACAAAAAAGAAGTATATGAAAATAATTGTTTGTTATGCTTTTTCCTTAAAGTCATTTACCTTTAGTTTGTCACTATTAAAAGTAATAGTCAAACATAGTTTAATGCCCAAAGTGGAGGGCAATTACTTTTCCATTACTCCAAAAAACCAAAGCGTAGTAAAAATGTACCGGCAAGTTTGTTTATAACAAAAATGTTCGTTATTTATTCTTTGTTTTTTGACCTTTTTATACAATTTATTTTAGTACACATTTAATTGCTAATCACAAGGTCGGCATAAACAACAAAAATTGTATATTTATTTTGAATTTTTTTTTAATATTTTGCTACTTTTTTATGCAGCATCTTCAGGAATAAATACTGTTGAATTGATAGTAATAATAAAAATATTGACATAATTACAAAAAAAAATTTGTCACATTAAAAATTTTAAATAAATGCAAAACAAAAACAAAATAATAATATAAAATGTAAGTGCATTACAAACATTACTACAAATCATCTGGTTTGATGAATCAATTTAAACATTTTAGAAATAAATTCGTTTTTAATTTGGTTTTAATACATAGTCCCAGTCCAGTTTTGCAATTTATGTTGCAGCAACTTTTTATTATTTTGCGATAGAGAGCGAGTGAGGAATAAAAAATGTATACATTTCTTTTTCAACATTCTCCCACATATTCCAGAGTTACGGCAACAAAAATTGCAAGTCTGTACCGGGACATACATAGATTTTTTTAAAACAAAAATTTATTTGCATCTGTGTTAAAATTAAATATTTTGGAACGTTTTTAAATAAATTAAATTAAAAATGGTATGTTTAGGTCCAGCATGCTTGAGCCCGTTCGCATTTCTGTCAACTATTTGTTTGTAATTATCATTTAATTTTGTTTTTATATGAATT
Source organism: Tachina fera (assembly GCA_905220375.1). Classification (NCBI taxonomy): domain Eukaryota; kingdom Metazoa; phylum Arthropoda; class Insecta; order Diptera; family Tachinidae; genus Tachina; species Tachina fera. Next base: position 189,584,132 of record LR999963.1, read on the forward strand.
TCTTTTAAGGGTTACATCTTTTAATTCACTTGTTGCTGTTATATATTTTTCAAAGATATCCTGTATGATATATGTACTAAGAGACATTTAGATATCTTTTTTATTCATTAGGTTGGCCTGATTTACATAAATTATGCTAGCGAACGATGAATTTTTAGGCGCGAATATTTGTCGCCAAAAATAAGACATACATATTTATATATATGAAAATACACACTCAATCAGGGAGTCTGACGGAATTCGCCACAAGCGGCGAGCTTTTTGTTATCTTACACAACCTTTTTATGCATATTTTTACATTTTTATTTTTTATATTTGTGATGATATTCATATGTAAATATACATATGCTTTCTACAGGAAATGCGCCCCTTACTGATTTAAAAAAAATAAACCCAAATCCTTAGGCTGACTTCTCACACGTGTTTTATTTTTATTTCGCACTTACTTATCAGTTGGTAGAGCAGGTTTTATAAAAAATGTTTTAAGAAATTAGTAACAACGGTTTGCCATCAGAAAGAATATTTAGAATAGGATGAAGCATTTTACTTATAAAATTCCAAAGTGAGATGTTCGTGTTATTGCTTTATGAAGGTTATAGTCATATTTTAGTCTATGAAGGTAAATAACACAACCGATTATTTAACGTAACAAAGTAAACAAAATGTTGAATTGCTATAAACCTTTTAAGTCATAATTAGGTTAAAACCATTATTCTTAAATTATACATATAGTACACATGAAAATGAATTCAAATAAATCATACGTTTTATAGACACGTGCACAATGCCATAACAAATACATAGAAATACACACATACACCTACATAATTGAATACATATTTGTATATCCTAGATTTCGTATGAGGCAGTGTGTCGTTATTTTTTACCGTAAAAAAATCTAATAATAACAGTAAACCCAAAATTATTGCATGGAAGGGGGAGTCCTAGTCAGGTGTTTCAGCTGCGCTGGTGAATCTATCAAAACACAAGCAACGTGTTTATTATACTTATGTACATATTTATTTTAAGGTGCCTAATATAATTAGCCGTTACTTTGATGAACTAAATTTTAATTTAATAATTTTTTACTCTTACTCGTGTTTTGGTCACTATGTTTTCATAAAGGAACTAATGTTAAGATTTGTCAATATCAAATAAACTCTATTATATCTTAGTTTTACACTAATTTACACGTCTCGTATTATTAAATTCATTGTCCAAGCAATTTAAAAATATTTGTTAACACATGCCTCTCTCAGCCTGAAAGGGATTCATCCACGCTAATCAAAAACAATTATTTTTTAAAACCTTTAAAAATATTTAATAAAATAAAAATCAATAAAGTATAAAAATATTGTTGGAGTTTCTTTATGTAGCAAAATTTTTTATGCAATAAATATTGTTTTCTTATTTAAAGAACCACCGTTTTTATACTCGTATATAAAAATACGAAAGTTTTTTTATCGCACAGCAAGAATTTAAACACGGCCATATGCATTTGAATTCTGCTTAAAAAAACTCTTCAGTAGACTGCAACCAAAAAATTATTGAAAAAAAGAACTAAACAAAACGTCATACTAACAGCCGATTTTTTTTTATTTTTTTACTTCGCACCAGGACGCTCCATTTTTGATTTAGAAAATTTGGTGCTCGATTCAAGAACTTCAGTTAATTTTTGTATTTTGGTTTTTGAATTGGAAACATTTTGTTCTCTCTTTGACAACGTATAGTGTTTTTATTCACACTTTCCTTTGACAAAGTTTTGTTCTATGTTTGAGAACATAATAGGTCTGTTCATTAACTTTTCTTTATTGACTACTAAAATTATAGGATATGTGTGTATAAAGTGCTTCACAAAAACACAGTTTTTTCAATTTATACCACATTTTGCAACATTCATTCAAATTCTAACACACTTGTAAATCAAAAGATTTCTTTTAATTAATAGTATGTCTTAAAGAGCAACTACATCTATGAAATTTTTTGCAGATTATCACTAAATTTGCGCGTGCTACAGTCTACAAGAAACTACAATAGACCTTGAAGCTACACCTTAAACGTTTTCAATCGATTTAATTAGAAACTACATGTCATTGTTATCGCAACCCCACCCTTGTTTGCAAACTATCTGCCGCTACGTTTACGGCAATATTACTTATAACTTTTCTTATTTTCTTATTTCTCTTTCTTCATGCCTTCTCGTAACTATTTATTACATTTATTTACCTTCAGTTGCATTCAACTGACTTTATGCCATTACAAATAAGTTTGTTAAATATCAAGTAATAATGGACCAATTAAATACATGTGCACGCTTAAGGCCTCCCCAATAGTGCGTCATAGATATGACGATATTCTTAGACAAAAACAATTCAATAAAGAAGAAAACAACTATTTATTAAAAACATATGTATCTAAGTAAAGAAAGTAATAAATTAAAATATTATGTCATTTTTAATACAATGAAAAAAAATTAACAGGATTCATCAATTTTTTAGCGCCAAATTATCGCAAAAACGAAAACGGTTCCATTGTTTTAAAAAAGTTTTATTTTTAATTTTTTTTTTTGCAAAAATTATTATTATCATTGTCAATTCAACATTATTTATTTCTGAAGATACTTAACAATACACTTGCTGTTGTTTATTATTTTTCTATATAAAAATATTAAAATAAATATATGTATATATCTATAAAAAGGTCCTAAAGCATAGAATATATAAGGAAAAATTATGTTATTAACAAATTTGATTGTACATTTTTACTACGCTTTGGTTTTTATGAAGTAATGGAAAAGTACATGCCCTTCATTGTGGGCATTAAACTATGTATAATTATTATTTTTAATATTAACAAACTAAAGGTAAATGACTTTAAGGAAAAATCATAACAAACAATTATTCTTATATTTTTCTTTCAATAATATTCATAATACATACAACTAATTAAGTAATTAAAAGTCTATGGATTAATGAACAAGGTACGAGTACATAGATATTTGATGGAGAAGGGAAAGCATATAATTTCAAAAGCTTTTTTAATAACATTTTTTTTATTGAATATTATTTAACAAGAATAATCGTTTGTTATGATTTTTCCTTAAAGTCATTTACCTTTAGTTTGTTACTACTTGTATTAAAAATAATAATCATACATAGTTTAATGCCCACAATGAAGGGCATTTGCTTTTCCATTACTCAAAAAAAACCGAAGCGTAGTAAAAATGTACAGTCAAGATGTGATGAATCAATCATCAAATCATCAAAGCTGTTTTGAATTTTATTTTAAACTCATACAAAGATTTTGTTATGTAAAAGTTTGTTGTTGTCTATGTTAAAATTAAATATTTTAGAAAGTTTGTGTTTAACTAAATTAAATTAAAAATTTTATATTTAGGTGCAGTATACTTAAAGTCCTGTTCACATTTTTTCAACTGTTTGTTCGTATTTATCCTCTAATTTTATTTTTATATAAGTTTCCGTTTCTTTTAAGGGTTATATCTTCTAATTCAATTGTTACTGTTATTCCTTTTTCAAAGACATATTCTTATAAATTTGTTTTGAGTGAAATTTATTTGTGACTGTTCAAAATATGTGGTTGCAGTCTACTGATGATTGGTAAAGCAACAATGCAATGCATATAAACATGCTTAATCAAAAACAAATAAATTTTACTTAAGGTAAAAATATTATTGTTTTGTATGGTGTATGTTTGATTGACCTGGATTGGATTGGATGATAGAAAACTAGGCTAGGCTTATGGTCCTCCATCACACATCGAATACACGTCAACCACACACACATGCATGCTTTTCTTACTTGAAGCTCTTTATTTTTTACTCAAAACAAGTCATGGACATAATAATTTAGCGCTTGTTTACTTTCTTTCAGTAAATTCCTACTTCCCTTACAAAAAATACAAAATATATAAAAATAAAAAATAGGTGGAGAAAATTGCAAGAAAGTCATCATTAAAATTCATTAGTCAATCGGAAAAAATATGTACCCGAATTAATAGAAAAAAAATTATTAGAAATGACAGATATGCTTGAAGCAAAATTTAATAATAAACACGGATATGAATCACACACACACTCGCACATGCAGATGTACCGGAAATGGTGCATGATGGGAGAATAAAACTGCTCACATAACAACATAAACACATTTGCAGGTGAGTATTTTTGTGTGAGTGTGTTCAGAGATTGTTTATGGTATCGACTCATACATACACACATACATACACACATACATACAGGTACATGTGTATATGAAAACTTTAAATGTGTTAAATTGTTATGTAGTCTTTAATTTTTCTTCGCTTCTAAAAAATATGTTCATCAACATCATTATTATTATTAACAAGAAATCTTTAAATAAATAAATTTTGTTTTCATAAATCATTCGAACTGTAAGAAATCACAAGGTGATGAATGAATGAGGCATTTTTCTCTGACTGTTAACTCATATTTGAAAATTAAATAAGACTGCTGGAGTAGTCAGTTCTGGTTTTTTTTTTGATAAATTTCCTCCCATTATAGAAATATAAAAGTTTGAGTTAATAAAAGAATTGCAAGCAATGCTAGGACACTTTAAGATTTTTTTTCTTCTATTTGTTGGTCAGTTTAATTTTCTAATTAAAAATTATGTAGACACAAAATATGCCATTTTTCAATAACGCTGTAACTCAAATAAATAATGCAGAATTAGATGTGCCCTTAGTTATCAAAGTTGTCTTACATTTGAACAAATGAAAAAATATTTTTATATTATACAACATTTTAATTTAGGCTTGTTATAGTCCCGAATAATAAAACTTTATTTAATATTTATTAAATATTTATTGCAGTTTTTTTAAAGTTACTTAATATTTTGAAACAAAAATGCACATGACTTAGACCACTTTCATAATTAAGGGCACATATATTATATATTACTAATATGATTGTTCATATTGTGTAAATAAATTTTATACAAATATCTTGTAGACTACTCAACTCTTAAGGGAAAAATTAAATTTTCTTTTTCCATTCAATTGTGTAGGAATTGAAATCTTTAAAGTCGTTTTATTTAAAAGCAACTTTTTTGAGTAATGAAATTGTTTTAGTAGATGAGCGTTTGTTTTTTATTTTATTGCACTTACGTTTGGCAATGACATTCACCCTCATAGCGAGCACTCACGAGAGCAGCGCTAATTTAAACTAAAAATATTTTCATGCAATCGAACTATTTGTAAACATTTTTTGGAAATTAAATTTTAACTGTTTCTTGCTTAGAAAGTACAAAAAAGAGATAATTAATATGGTGTCTTTATCTAAATTGTATTTATACATACAAACACACTTAAGTCAATTATTTTAACGAGAAATAATGTCATCATTTAGTTCTTTTTCACGATGTCACGTCAAGTACAAGAAGCAGGACAATTTATAAGACAAAGTGTTAAGTAAAGTTTCCATTAGTTAGTTGGCGTTGAAATTCTTATATACTTCTTTTGAATAGATGAAACTTTTCGTTAAAAAATACTTTTTAAATGCAGTAATAACTTGAAATCCTTTTAATAAGAAAGGCCGGAAAACAATTGAAACCAATGAAAGCGAACTTTTAAATTTTTTTTAGCCTTCAAGCCATTTTTGAAAGTAGTTGAATTTACCATTATATAAATAATATGAACAAAAATATTTTACAAGTGATACTTTTCCCAGGAAAACTCTTGAGGAATAAATTTTTAATGTAACCACTTCCACTTTTATTTTATTTTCATTTTCTTTCGGCGAATTCGGACAAGTAACAGGGGACAATAGTTAAATAATGAAAAATGTACGTAAAATAAAGTGAAATTTTAATTAAAATTATATTAAAATTCAGTTCAAATCCGTTTTACTTACTTTTCATTTAAATTTAGCAAAAAATTTAATTTAATTTTAACTGTTGTATTAATAAAGGCTCAGTTAGCTGACTGTAAAATAGCTGCAACAGTAGGAAACATCTAATCGATACTGTTATGTGAAAAGTAATGAAAATGGTTATAAAAATGTAATGTAATTTAACCTACTTTCCATATAAAAATATCGATCAGCTGTTTCCTACGTTGCACTTACATTGCATTAAATTACAGCCGGATAAAGGCTCAGTTAGCCAACTGTTATGCAATGTAACTGCAACGTAGGAAACAGCTGATCGATATTCTTATATGAAAATTAAGATACGTTACATTACATCTCAATAACCGTTTTCATTACTTTTTACATAACAAGATCGATCAGCTGTTTCCTACGTTGGTAGCTGCAACGTACACATTACATACAGTTGGCTAACTGAGTCTTTAGAAATATTTTGGGTTTTTTAAAGGCTTATTTGACATAATTCTATGGGAAATTTGTCAAATAAACCTAAGATATTTTTATATGAATACGGTAGTTAATGTTTAAAATAAATACATACATATATAAAATTAAAGAGAGTAAAGTGCATGCTTGCACTAAAGTACGTGTAAAAAAGAGCATAACAAAGGGCGGTCTTTTGCTTATCATTGCTTTAAGTCCAATATAAAACTACACAACGACCCAATCAAAAATGTTACATCTTTTGATTGTGTTATTTTTAAAACTTTAATTGATAAGAATTTTCGAAATTTATGGAAAAAATTACTTCGAAATATCTATTAAAAAATAAGTGTCATTTTGATCCACATGACTAAGAAGGGTTAATTTAAAAAAAACTTAATTTAGAATATTTAAACAAAATTGACGAGTTTTCCAATTAACTAAATCGGGAGAGTTTTGCAAAATTTTGACTTTGACATTAGAGAGGATTTAGCTCAAATTTAGTGAGGATTTAGCCTGGGCTTTTTGAAAATCAAATTTAAGTTTTCAGTGACACTATAATGTATTCATAGATATCCTTCTTCTTCGGAATAGTGAAAATTTAAAGAAATTTTACATGTGACTCCTTTATGGCAAAACCGTTATATCTCAAAACAGGCTTTTTTAGGACATTGAGTCACATGTCGTACAGCCCTATGCTCCTTGTAGGAGTTAAAAGGAACATATATATACATATATTGAGTTGTATGTAAACTGAAAGCTTTAGCCATATTTTCAGAAAAATTTGTTTTTTTTTTAATTAATCATATGCTGCAATAAGGAACCGATATGTAAATTATTCTATTGAAAACCCTAAGCTGTAACAAGAAAATCATTTAATGATAATACAAGAAAGAAAAGCAAACACGAATACCTTACGCAAGCACCCACAATAGTTAGTGCTGTCACCAATTAACTAACAGCGAAATGCTGCTGTCTGTCACTAAATTTAATTTTTATTTTAGTAGAAAAATCCACATGAACCCATTCGCCAATTAATTATGTTAACAAAATATTCAAACAACCATTACTAACCCGATTAGGGAACAATACATTTCTTTTTTCTAAAAGCAGACGGCAGGCACAAATGGCAACGAAATACACTCCACATGAATTAATTTTTGCAACTTTTATTACAAACAAATCCCGAATGCACTCACTACACGACACCAGTCACATACGGACGCACATACACACACAAACGCTTAATGCAACTTTAAAGTTTATAAAATAAAATAAAACAAATGCAATCAATATCGATTTTAGTATTAAAACAAAATAGATATATAAAATTAAATAATACCTTTTTGAGTTTTATGCTAAAGTTCTTTCTTTCAGTTTTCTTTTAATTCATTTTAAAATTTAAAGTCCATTAATTTTGCTGCTTTTGAATTATTTTAAAGTTTTTGATATTTTTAATTTATATTTTGTTTGATTAAAAATTTAATTACTTCAACAACTTCCACTTTTATAGCAAAGTATGTTTGTCTGTTATTATTATTATTTATAAGACACAGAACTCCGCAACAAATTTAAAGTTTGTTGGCCGAAATGCGTTTAACAACTAACAATCGAACTCATTGAAGTTGCCCTCATATATATGGAATTATGGTAGCAACAAACGTTAATGAAAGGAAAATTGTCTCAGCCCATTTGCTGCAGGCTGTTCACTTATTTTGTTCTTTCGTGCGCATACTTTCACTACAAGCAGGGTCCCTTCGGTTTAAAGCGAACACGATTTTCTTTGTTGCAACATGTTTGCGGCGGCATATCAAACATAAACACAACAAGGATTCGATTCAAAATCATGTACACACATCACTATTGGCAACGTTCGGCTACAAAAAGAAGTAAAAGAATGTCACTATGGGCCAAAAGCTTCTAATGAAGATTTTATTTTGAAAATAAAAGGACTTAAAAAAATTATTTATCAGCAAACGTTTGTTCTCGACGAGGAATTAAATGACATCGAGCTTGCATTCATATCTCAATTCAAGAATTGCTTTTGCCCCCAAAAATTATTAAAAGTGTTTAGTTATTATCTATTTTAATATTACTCATGAAAGTCACTTGTCGCAATGCCCCCTCCCCCCCCAAAATTATTTAAGCTCGCCCGATGCTTTCAATTTAATTTAATTTAATTTAGATTTATTTATGCTCATGGCAGGTTTGCTCTCGTGATAACTATCAAAGCGAACTTTAACGTTGCCATATTGTCTCCGAAGAAGATATGGTAAGCTTATCAATAACTTTATGTCAGAGATATAAATTTAAATTAGTGATTGCCACTAAGTATTTTTAACAATCAAAACTCGGTATCTACAGCAATGTTGGCACAATACAAAAATGACATTATTTATTTTATCGTGCAATTGTAATAACCCAGCTAAAAAAATTATATGGTCCATATATTTTTAATATATGAATGTATATAACTATATACGAATATGTATTAATTCATGTATGGAAATATATGGGATTATACATGGCAAAACTATTATATATGAACTAATATATGGACTAATATATGAAATGTATTATGAAATATGAGCTCATATATGAAAATTTAATAATGAAGCTCTTCATATGTGGATCCATATATAAATATAAGATTTTATATATGGAGCCATATAAGAATGTGTGCATACATGATATCTCACATAAGATCGTTTTTGCAATCAAAAAAACTTGGAATTTTATCCATTAGAAAATACATACGGTATGCAAAGTTTATATGCGTACCCTCAACGTTTGAAAAAGAAAAACTTTTGTTACATTGTGGCCCCATTTAATATATCAAATAATCAAAAGGATAATCCAGTCATTAATTTTATAGAAAATAACAAAATTCTCTAGATAAGAAACAAAGTTCATATTACTGTATTGAAAACTATTGTTAGACGGATTATTTTTTCTTTTATAATTAATTGCATTAGTTTTTAATCTGATTTCTTAAGCTAAATGTTATGTACAATTATGATTTATGTGTATTTTAAATAATTCATTCACCTTTTGATGAATGAAATGACTTTTAGTTCGTTTTGAATTATTTGTCCAAACAAGTGTTTCATTAAATACAACCTCTCTCTCAAGTCTTAAAAAAAAAATTAATTTTAGTAATTTAATTTATTGCACAGCAGTGCTCTTTCGTGAATTAAGAGTGTATGAATATGAACTTTGCATATTGTAGAGGGAATTTACACACATGTGTATGAAAATGTATGAATATATATAATCATATATGCCCATATACCCTCATTTTTCGGATCCGAACCATATCATATCCGAGCATATCATATATGCTCCATACATATTTTTTTAGCTGGGAATGGAAAAAAATTCAAAAGTCACTTTATCATTCAGTATGGATTAACTAACGGAAATCTTATATCTAATTTGTGACATTGGTCCTAAGAATGTTATATTTTTTGGGAGACTCCTCATTTTACCAACATATAAAAATCGCTAAATATCGCTATCGTAGAAGAGCATTTCCATAGCAGAAAAACCCAAAGCAACAAAAAAACAAATAAAAAAAGGTGCTGAAATGTTTAATAATAGACAATTACGTTTTGTGATGTAGAAATACAACTCTTCAGCATCATACCTCAATATGCGATGACCTGAAGGAAGGTCTTATTATGAACATATCTAAAAACGGTGATCTTTGACAATGCTAAAATTTGCACGGTATCACCCTAATCACTACATAGGACAATATGGAACACATTGAGTGTCGTCGTAGAATTGCTTGATGTTACTTGGGATGATAAGGTACAGACAGATTTGCACAATGTTGGCCACTTTCCTCAAAATATTTTAAGGCAACTATTATGCAGTATTTGTCATATGAGAAAATTTTAATTCCAAAAACAAAACACATGCAAAATTTTGTCATTTTGTTAGCGTTGCGGTTTACAAAATTTAGAGCATTAATTTAATTATTACATATTGTTACCTTAATATAGAAAGACCTTAACTCAAAATTCTTCAAATCGAGATTTTTGCCGTTTTCGATACATTAGATGTTTCTTATATCAAAATATTTAAGAAATTCGAATTCACAAAAATTATGAGTTAGGTCCTTTTTATATTACGGTAACGATATACATAAGTATGTGGAAGTTTTAAAAATTTTGCTTCCACTTTATATTTGGGTCCAAAGGACGTTTATTGGATTGATCAATAAAAGTTTTAATTGCAGCAGTTAAACCTTTTTTTCAAAATTTAATTGATTAAAAGTTTAATTAAAAATTTAATTCAGTGAATTATAGTATAGTTTAAAATTTAATTAAGTAAAATGACACAACTAAATTTTTAAATGATATGGTTTTTTTTCATTAAAGTTGCAAAACGGTTAACAGTTTAATCGAGTCAATTAAAACTTTGCTTAATTGAATTAATTGATTTTTTTAAAAGTTTAAATAATTAATAATTTAAACTGGACACAATTAAATTTTTATAATTTTTTTTTTCAATTAAAGTTGTTGATTGGAGAAATATTATTAGTAGAAAAGTTTGTATCTGTTAAATTCGGTCACTCATTTCTCGTGGGAATGGTAGTATGTACCTAATAGAACCTTATAGAGGAAACTTTGGCATCTAAAACCACCATAAAAAAACATAACGATTTTATTTATTATTTTATAATGCCAACGTTTAATGAGCCATTTGTTGAACTATTGCTTAACTTCTCTAAGTTAAATAACTCTGAAACTGATTTTGCTGCTTCTGCAAAATTAAATTGCTGCCTAAGGAAAATTTGATTTACTCATAAAAACTGTTAGCGATTATTTTACAACGCACGGAGCCATAGTGCGTGCATATTAATAATATTCGTTAGTTTTAAGCAAGAAATCAGTCACGTGTTTGAAAATTCTGTAAATATTCCCTTGCACTTTTTATTTATATTTTTCGAAACAAACATGTAGGAGTTGCAACCTCTAACACACGCTCGTTCACACACCCAGCGATAGTGTTGTGTAAACAGTTTTTTTTAGCCGGCTTATTTTGTTATTCTCTCTTATTTTCTCTTCCTTAACTTCCGTTTTTCTCCCGAAAAGGATGTCTGTGGTTTTTTTATTCACTAAGTATTTTTCTTTGGTACGTTTGTTTCTTTTTTTTTAGTAGGTAACCAGGTTAGGACTTTGTGCATTTAAGGTTTTTTGTTTAATTTCTCTGTAACTGCTCAATATTCACAGTTGCAATATTTTTTTAATCATTCAAAAATTTACTTAAGTTTTGGTTTTTTTTTAATATAAATTGTTATGCACAAGTGCAAGTAAGACTGAATGATTGTTCCTTGTGTTGGTTGCAGCGTAGTTTCTGTTGGATTCAAGGATTCTTTCTATGAGATCGTAAATAAATTTAGTTTGTCACCAGCAGTGCTGTTGTTCATGTTAATAAAACAGTGTAGAGTAAATTATGCAAGTTGAGACACACCTCCTGGGGCATGGGGTGCTATTAAAATTATGTAGTTACATTTTTATCTTGCAAACTAAAATATTTATGGTTTATGTGCTGTATTAATATCTTTCATAAAGCACAAGTATACAAAATAAACGGGTGTGTTTGTTTATTTATATTTTAATAACATCAAACGAAAGTAAAGAATTCATGAGCATTATTGTAATACTCGCTCGTATAATATAATAATTTATGTGATAAATGTGTGATATAAAAGTTAAAGTCTTGAAACTCTCAATAATTTTAATGCGTTACTGGCAGTTTGAGAATTGAAAATATGTTTAAAAGAATTTTCGAAAGAAAGTTTATCTGCAATGTTTTACTGTTGTTGTTTTTTATAATGGAAGGAGAAAATGATTTGCTAACAATTAATACTTCAGGTTGTTGATTTCATTTTGAATTAAATTTAATTCAAATCGTATAAAAGTAATAGGTAGGAGTTGTCATGTAAAGGATTACTTTTATTTATTGCATAATGGTCGTATGTTTAATGCTGTGATTATTAATTAATAGTAATTTCTTTTAAGGAAAAAAAAACAACTTGTAAAAATTAGCCACAAATATTAATACCAACTACAACGCAATTGAATTTAAAACTAGTGTTATATATGGCAACCTTCTACAGTTGCCTAATTATATATAATTATAGAAAATATCAGTATAATCTGTCATTAATCTGGCATGTAAAAAAGTTTCAAAATATAAAAAATATATCAATACATTAATCAGAAAGGCCCTAACTCATAATTTTTATTTTGTTTTTGCAGTCGAGATTTTTGAATTTTTTGAAGGATTAGATGTTCTTCTATCGAAATATCCAAAAAATAAATATTTAAAAAAATGAGTTAGGGCCTTTCTATATTAAATTAACGATATATAAAAAATTACTTATCACAAAGACGTTTGATTCAGTGGAATTATCGATGAAGAGAAGGAAGTGTAAAATGTAGAATTACAGCCTCTTTTGTGAGTAAATGCTTACAATTTTTTTTGCATTAAAGCCTTCCCAAAGATGAAGCAGTTTGTTTTATTTTATTTAAATTTTTTAATTTATGCTTTTTGTTTTAAAAAAGCAGCAACTAAAAAATTGTGGTTGTCAATATTATTCTAATTTAACAGCTGACATTAACATTACGGTTCCTGAGGAAATACCGTGTGACGGACAAACAGACAGACGGACAGACGGTTTACGGAACCCTAAAAAGGAAGCCTATTATTTTCGCAACGCTGTCCGTCTGTCCGTCACACGATATTTCCTCAGGAACCGTAAGAGCTACGGACCTGAAATTTGGACAGAGAACCTTGGCCACTACAACAACAAATACATGAGAATTAAAAACTAAAGGGTGTTCCAAAACGAGCAACGAAAAATTTTAAAATCCCATGTAATATACATATAATTGCATGTACATATGTATATTGCCACTTGAAATTTGTAAAATTAGTGTATTTTTGTATAGACTACAACAATTAACTCTAAGATTTAAAAAAATTTAACTTAAAGGGTGGACCAGCAGTTAATTCAATTTTGACTATGTAATTTTGACAACTTGCTATATCTTGAAAACCGTAAGAGGTAAACTCTTAAGATTTTCAAACCCGGTAAAACTAAAAAATCTAAAAATTATAAAATCGCGAAATCAAAAAAAAATCGCCAAAAATTTAAAAAAATCGCCAAAACTAAAAAAATCGCCAAAATTAAAAAAAAATTCTAACACTAAAATAAGTCGCAAAATTCGAAAAAATCGTCCAAATGAAAAAAAATCGCCAAAATTAAGAAAGCGCCAAAAACCCAAAAAAAATCGCCAAAGCGAAAAAGGCTCCAGTAACAAAATAATTTTTAATATGAAAAAAAATCGCCAAAATTAAAAAAATCGCCAAAAATTAAAAAAAATTGCCAAATTGAAAAATCGCCAAAAACCGAAAAAAGTCGCCAAAATGAGAAAAAAAGTGTCAAAACTAAAAAAGCTCCTAAATGAATAAAGTCGCCAATATAAAGAAACGCCAAAGACCGAAAATCGCCAAAATTAAAAAAAATCGCCAAAAAGAAAAAATCGCCAAAAAATAAAAGAACGCCAAAAACCGAAAATAAATCGCAAGAACGAGAAACAAATTTCAAAACTAAAAAAATGGAAAAAAAATCAAAAAATCGCCGAAAAAATCGCCAAAATTAAAATAATCGTCAAAATAAAAAAAAATCGCCAAAATTAAAAAAACGTCAAAAACGAAAAAAAATCCCACAACTATATTTTATATAGGCTACTAAAGCTCGTATTGAATTACATATCTCGTGTCCGTACGGAACCCTTCGTGCGCAGGTCAAAGTCGCACTTTACTTAATTTATTTAAAAAAAAATTTAATTTTGCAGATGTTGAGTGTGATCCGATCATATGCAGTTTCCTTTCTTCTTTTGGTTTTTTCGTAACACCGCGTTAATAAAAAAAAAACTTATAAAATTAAAATGCTAAAGTAACTAAAAGACCATATTATTACAAGACGGTACGACATTATACACGGCTGACTTACATACTCACTTACAACCTTGCGCCACGCCACACACCATCATTTAAGCCATACAATCAGACAATCAGCTGTTTATTTGGAAACTTAAAAAAGAAAAAGGAGATATGGAAGCGGTCGTCTACCTTTTGCTCATATCAAATTACTGTTAATAACCTTAAACATCGTCATCTTTAGCAAAATCATGATGTTGAAGATGATGATGTTGATGATGATGATGATGTTAAGGCTGAAGAGACAAAAAATAAATGTGTTTAATTAGGAATGGCCAGTCCAGTCAGTCAGCAGACAGAACGTTGTGGTATTTATGTTAAATTAGTCCACACATGAAGTGTTAAATGAAACTGATGTTTCATGGATGTATTTTCTGTTTTTTTTTTAAACGGGTCTGTTATTTTTTTATTTTTTTTGGCTTCAATATGTCAAGATAAAAGAGAGATCAATTACCAAAAGTATGAAAATTTTGTAATTTTTGTTAAAAATTTCAAAAATTTAACGAACAAATTCTTAATTCCTAATTATTATTATTATCGAATAAATTACAACAGCTTATAATATATCTACAAATATGACTATAATTATGAAAATACTATAAGTCGTATGTAAATATGTATTTTGGTTCATATTTAATGGATTGCTTTACATTTGAATATATTTAAAAATGTTTTTATATTATGCAACATTTTAATTTAGTGTTGTATTAATCAGGATTAATAAAAAATAGGTAGTTTTATTTAATATTTCTTAGTTTATTTAAGATTTATTTAATATTGCATAGAAAGGATTTATATGACTTAGATCTTTAATAATTATGGGCGCAAGCCAACTAATTAAAGTATAAGTCAACTTAAGCTGAAAAAAATGGGAAGAGTGTTGTAAATAAGTGATCATAAATGTGAGATTTCATTATATATAAAAAACCAACATATAGTAATGCGGTGAATCTAAACAATTCACATATTCTATTTGCATTGGAAAATGTAACTTGGCTTAGCCTAATCGCAACAAAAACAATATTAAATCTTTCATTACAAATGTATTTTTCAAGCGAATGTGTTTCTGTGCTGGTTTTTTTAATAAAATTTTATTTCCATAAAATTTATTCAAATATCAATTCCTTCTCAAGTGAATTTCTTCTTTTATAACAAACTCAATTTCTTGCCGCAACATGATCTCCTGCTAAGCAGCGGCCAGTAAATTTACAGATAAACATAAGAAAAAAATTAAAAAAGGACTCGGAAGATAATTTCACTGATCACTGAGCATTTATCATTTGCAACTTAGAATAAAGTAAGCAACAGTAGTGTGTACCTAGTTGCTGTGTGATACTTTCCGACATGACAACCACATCTTCTTTTTTTGCAAAAAACGGAAATAATTATGAATATCTAGTGATCTCAACAGATGTTCAGTTTTGTGTTAGACATGATACTCTTCCTTAAGATCAATATCTCGTTACATTTTAGCACTTTTTTGCCAGACTTGTTATCTTGGAAAAAAAAAATTTAGATTTTTTCAACACATGTCAACTATGATGAGAACTGGGGATGAAAGAAAAAATTATAAAAGTATCAATTTAAGAAAAATTCAGTATTTATTTATAAAAAAGAGATAAGAAAAGAAACAAAGCAGACATAATTTAAGAGAAAAAAATTCGCAAAGTTAAGTCTGCGTCATAGCGCTGTAACTTGCAAAAATGGTAATTTGGTAAATGGTAAATTAGCATTACAGAATTATTTATGGTTCGATTATGGGTGGCAACTAAGCTTCAGTTGCCTTGTCAACTGGCAACGCAGTTTACAAAGAGTTATCGAAAACACGATTATGACAGATTCGCAACTAAAAATAGTTCAAAAGAAGGCTTCAAATTATTAGAAATATAACCCAGTAAAAAAAAGAGCTTGCAAGGAAGAAAATAAGTTCCTGAAATTAGATAATTTCTAATGCTTTTTACATAAGGATTCTCTGTTTTGTTACATACGCGTATTCAGTGATTTCAAAGTCATGTTCATGATGTTAATAACATCTCATTTTTCGTATGTTCTTTTTTCTTTTCCTAAATTTTAGTAATAATTCATGGCTTGGATTTAATTTTCCTAAAAAATCAAGACATATCGTAAATGATATCCAAGTTTGCATAAACAACTTCTCAATTAATTATATGGATGTTGTTAATAATCGATTCCCAAAAAGTTAAAAGTATACCCTTATTGATACTTCCAAAGCAGAGAAAAAGTAGTTCCTGAATAACTAATTCCAATTTTTTCAATGGAAAGTACTTAAAAAATTACTCACAATAATGATGATTAGTTCAATGGAACTATTTTCTTGAAGAAAAGAAGGAAGTACAAAATGTTGTATCTATTAGACGGAACAATTGAAATTCTTTAGAATTATCGCCTCTACTGTATGTTGATGTTACTGCTTAATATAATCACAGTTTTTTAATCAAATTTTCGTCTTTCCAAAATTAAAAATTTTTAATTTTACCACCTTTATTTTATGCCTTAAAATATATGCAGCAACTAAAGACTTGTGGTTGCCAATATTATTGCAATTTTGCAACAGAAATTAACATCTGTTAGCTGGCAGTTGCCATACGTCGTAATAACATTTTGGCAACTGCCAACGCAGCTAAAATTTGGTTGCCATCCTTAATCAAGGCATTATCATTTAACTGATATTTAATTACACACTTATGTGTTACTCGTAGCAACAATAATACGGCTATCGTAACATACTTTAAAGTGCAATTGGGAACCCCAAAACAATTTTAACTCAACGGACACTTAAGTATTGTTTTACTAAAATTTATTAATGCTTATAAAAATTCTTTCTACGATTTCGATAAGAATCCAAACAAGCGCCAGAGGTAAAAACCAAAGCACTCGTAGATACTTTTTTATTTAAAATGCAAATTTAACCGAAATAATAAAATCCCCTTAAATTGCATTAAAGTTTTTATTCTCATAATTCCTCGAAACAGAAACCGCAAGTTTCCGTGTTTCACATATGGGAGTATTAAGATTTCCCAGTTTTTTTATTATCTCCCATTTGGTATGCGAAGAAAGAAAACTGAAAAGCTGCACAGATTATTTTATTTATACGAGCATTAAAGATAAAGTTTACTACACCCACTCAAACAGCAAGAAATGCGCGCACGCAGGCGTATTTAATATTCCGAACAGACTTATTATATGCAAATGATTTTGTAGCGCTTAACAATTGAAAAAGAATGAAGCATAAAACGATTATTTAATAAACGTCTTCGATCGTGTGCCAAGTGAATTTTAAATAAAATATTAGATTTCTTAAGTTTTTAATGCTTTAGAACATACGACAAAATCATGATTATCGAAAGAAAAACCTGACTTGTTTGGCAATTTACGCCAATTGATTTTGTTGGGACAATTTTAAGAATAAGAATATTTTAAAGTGGCAGACGTGTTTAAAGTCAGCCAGAGCTTTAGATTATCACCCCTATTCTGCATTTCGATTACGTTCCCGCATTCAGTTACGCACGGATCGAAAAGAGGTATTCTGCAAAAAAACCGAATCGAAGGAAAAAGAAGAAGAGAAGAGTATGTTTAAACCTGCTGCTTTGCTATGGAACGGGTGAAATAGGAACAGATAAATTAAGCAATTTTGCGAAATTTTTAGCAAAAAGTTAAATTTAGTGCAAAAAACCAGTGATTTAACATTAAAACAAATGATAATTAAATATTGTGAAAATTTTGCAGAGAGCTAAAAACAAGAGAGTTATTTGTCCTGTCGCGCCGGAGGTGATATTTTATTTTTTACACATAATTGTAACAGAAAAATAAAGTTAATTTGTTTAAATTTAATAAAATCCGCAGACAATATCGTTTTTCGTTGTCACTAAATGTACATATGTCAAATTTGTATACTGTTCTACCTGTAATAAATTAAATAAAAATCTCATTTCAGTACAGAAACACAAAACAAACTGCGTAGTTCATTAATTAACCTTCTTTTGCATTTAATACTTGCATTATTTTTTGAATTAAAAAATTAATTTTGAAGCTAAACAAACAAAAATTGAAAACGCTCCGCCACTAAAATAACAACTTACAAAAACGTAGTTACAATCGAAATGCATAATACGTAGAATCGAAAAAGAAATCGAAGAACGGAACGCAGAATACCAAAGTTGCCAAACGGACAAATTTACAATCCGAATCGAAATGCAGAATAAGGGTGTATATCAATAGATTTTAATTGTGATTTAGGTTTGGGTATTTTTTTAAATAATAATAATAAAGGGATAGCAGTTCTAGAGAGAAATTCCCGGAAGAACATTGAAGTTACATAAAATATTACACAATAGCCCGGAACATTCACATCACATGCGTGGAAGGTCAACAAAAAGCAGACGCATTTAATTTATTAAATCATATTTCCTATTTTTACCCAATTCACAATTTTTAAGGTCTGCAACATTAGCAAACGATATTTGCATAAGCATAAATATCGTTACCTTAATATAGAAAAGCCTTAACCCATTATTTTTTTCCAAATCGAGATGTTTTGCATGCTTTGATCTATCGAAATATTCAAAAGAAACATTTAAAAAAAATAATAATGAGTTGGGGGTTTCTGTATTGAGGTAACGATATATAAATATATATACATCAGAGCTGTTAGATTTCGATTACAATTAGTAATTAATTCGATTAAATTTTAAAAAGAATTGTACTGATTATATAATTCCCTTTAAAAGAATTTCTGCTAAATAATTGATTACGACTACTAGTAATCGAAAAGCAATCTGAATTACTTGAAATTACAAAAAATAATCAAAAATAAAAGAAAGTAATCAAAAAATAATACGACTGCTTTCAAAGATTAGTTTTGATTATTAATAAATAATCAAAACTAATTAAAAATAATCTTTAAAAGTAATCGGATTATTTTTAATTAATTTTGGATTATTTTTTGTAATTTCAAGTAATTCACATTACATTTCCATTATTAGTAATTGTAATCAATTTGTAATCGTGCGAAATTGAATATAATCGTAATTTAATCATTACTTCACCTTTAAAAAAAAGTAATCAAATTAGTAATCAGTACGATTAGTAATCATTACTTAGTCATGTTTTAGACTTGGCAGTTTTTCTTGAAGCAGTGTTTTTCAATTTTCTTTTAAAATTGCTGGATTGTTTAAACTCGGACGGTTTCTTGTTCAATTTTCCTATTGCTTTAATGCAGCGAATGAAATAACAAAAGAGAATTAAAGTAACTTTTTTGTACAAGCAAGTCAGTACCCCTGTTCTTTCCTCATTCCGCTCTCTTCCACAAACTGAGATTTGCTTCAAGAAAAACTGCTGAGTCTAAAACATGAGTTAACAGCTATGATGAACATATAAGAAGCACAAGCGATTTATCGATACCAACAGTAATTCATTCCACGTTTTCCCAAAACTTTAAATAATTTCCAAGTGCCATACTCACATATCATATTGGCTGAAGTAGTTAGCACGTTGACTCGTTGGTTCGAGTCCGGTATCAAACAGTCATTACATAGCAACAGCACGTCTTTTTCTGATGTGCATTAGTGTCCCTTTGTATCAATTGTTGTAGGAAAGTCTCAGCAGATAATAATGGTAATGTAACATCAGAGCGCCCTCCTAGCAGAATCATCGTCGAAGTAAAATAACCAATAAGCACAGCTTCAAAAAATTTAATATGCCTCATTAAACACCAGAGGCGCTGCAAAACTGCATTATTAAAAATCGTGCAAAAAGCAGAGTTGTAAAAGAATAAAGCTCTATCTCCTTTCTCACCACATGTATTCTCTAACATTTGCCCTTTCCTAAAGAAAGCAACACCTAGTAATAATAGTAGGCATTCATTGCCTGAGTGTCACTTCTCTTAACACAAAAAAATATCATATTCAAAAATTTAAAAGTACAAATTTAAACAAACCTTCGAACTAATTCAATCAAAAGATACAAGCAAGCATATATCAACAAAACTAAAACAACAGCAACAACATATGAAAACTCAGAAGGACTGGATTCACACATGGCAATATTAGTAGAACAACTTTTTAGCTCATGGCCAAGAGAGGAAAATATGATGGTTCCCTCTTCATTGCCTTCTGCTCTCTTTTTCATAATCTCAAAAGTTTCTCAACTAAAATTGCCGCTTGTGAAGCCAGTCAAGTCAGTCAAGGTACCAGCAGTTTTACAACAAAATTACATCAACAAAAAACACACGCATTTTGTTGGAAGCATCAAAAAGAATAGTGTCAACATTTTAGTGTGTGATTTAATAACACACACGCTGACACCCACTTTATGAAAAATCATGCTCACTGCCGCATGCATACTTTATGCACAATTTTATCTTACGCAGCTGGGCTTCTGGCGGTGCCTGACTGAGCCGTCTTGCAGCTAACCAAAACGAATTTACAACCAGGTGGTGTTAACAGCTGAAGTGACTGTGTTGCCGAATGCCAAACTTTATTTATTTTGTTTTGTTTATAATAAAACTGGGTTAAAACGAATCTTGTGGTAATTAAAAAAACCTGTGTAATGATATGCATCAAAATGTACTTAAAATATTTTATTAACACAAATAGATTTTCTACATCCAAAAAGTCAACATAAAAGTCAAAATTAATTTTATTCTGCAATAAAAAAATGTATTGTTTAAAATGGAGAATCTGTAACAACCAAGTTTATTATTCACAAGTTTTTTGTACATTATTAATGTTGTGGTTTTCTCTCAGGCATGGAAAAGTTTAAGAAATCTTTATTTTTTTTTAATTCTCATATACATATGAAAAAAAAATTTACATTTTAATAATGTTTTAAATGGTGATAAAATAAAGGTGAATAACTTTAAGGAAAAGACAAATCAAATATTTTTTTCAAATAATAATTATTAGTA
The DNA here is from genome assembly GCA_905220375.1 of Tachina fera. Classification (NCBI taxonomy): domain Eukaryota; kingdom Metazoa; phylum Arthropoda; class Insecta; order Diptera; family Tachinidae; genus Tachina; species Tachina fera. Next base: position 189,605,401 of record LR999963.1, read on the forward strand.
TAACAGAACTAATATATACAAATTAAAAAAATATAAAAAAACTTTCATAACAAAAAAGTTGTATTTCCCTCTTGCTATTTTATATTGAATTGACAAACTTTCGAATTGATATATAATACGAGAATTATTTTTGTCTACCATATCAAAACTTAGTGAAAGCTTTTGTAAACAAAAGTTGATGATGAAGGTGTACCGACCTCCGAAAATAAATACACATGTATTTTTTTACGAACTTCAGTGGTCTTGTCACGCGCCTAAGGTTTTATTTAGTTTACCTGATTCGCTTTGAAAGTATGTACATACTTTTTCATCAATAGTAACCCAGTAAAAAAAGAGACTCCAAAAAAGTCATGAAAATGTAGAGTTTACGATCTGGAAGTAGTGAAAATTTCGATCCGATCTAATGATTTTTACATAGGGTTGTCATTGCAAGAAGTTCTCTTTTTCGATGCCTGGTCACTGAATTGGAAGCGATATTAAGAAAAATTTCCTTTTTTGTGTTCTATGATAATATTTCCATCTAGGAAAAATGGTAAATAGTTACCTATTTTAACAATTCGTTTCTTTTTATACGAATTTAAGCCCGATTCAGTGTTTTCACGTAAATTTAAGCAAATAACTTTTAAATTTTAGACTAAAATTAGTTCATAAATTTCTTTTAAAAAATACATTTTCTATAAAATCTGGTGAGTATTTTCTAACACTATGGAGGAGTTACAAGGTTTTGTGTGGCTAAAATAAGCTTCGACAAAGTCTCGGCAAATTAAAAATATCGATTTTTTGGAAGCAATGAAAATGTAGTTCCACTAGAGTGACTTCCATTTTTTTTCACTGGGAAGTAATATATTTATGTACATATACGTAAACATAAATTTTTGGGGGTTTAGCCTCCGTTCAAAGTTTCAATAATATTTAAAAAGATTTAATACTGTGTAAACATGCTAACTCACTTCAACAAAATTTTACAGGACCCAGAACTTAAGAAATTAGTTAAATATACCTATAGGTATTTAGTTTAGTTTTTTCGACATGTTTCAAATTGAAATAAGTATTTTATATCGTCGATAAGGCGTCTCTTTCTCTTTTGCACGGCATTAATATATCATGTTTTATAAAGAGTGGATTTAGCAGGTTTACACTCTAAGCCGACGACATGTGTAAATTGTATATACAAACATATGCACGTTACCCGCAAAACCTTAATAAAACATTTTTAAACAATAAACGCACTCATTCGTATGTACATGCATACATACATACAAGGCAAAAATGCATACATACATACGTATGTATAAATAAATCGCTTTAAATAAATTAATTTGAAAAAAAATTTTGCAATATTTATTTTTGCTTTATCATTTTGGAAGTTATGACGTACATACATACATATGTATGTATGTATACATATATTTTTTCACTGTACGAATGTACATATTGTGCCGGAATTACGACTGCAAACCATATTTGAGTAACTGGCAAATTCAATAACTAACGGTATATGCATAAATACATACATGCATCTAAATAAAGTCAACATGACCACACCACAAGGGATTTTCATGAATCAAATCGTGCGTAAGACTAAAAATCAAGTTATTTAAGAGAGATCAGAGATTTATACTTTGGAAACTAAAGCGACCTACATATATCCATTTTCCAACAAATATTACCAAAAAATGTCTTGTAAATTCTTAGTGCTATGAACGTTAAAAGTAAGTATGAGCATATTTTATTTATAAACTGCTGTTTAGGAATACAACAAAAAACCAGGCCTGAAAATAGTTGTTCTTTAATTTATTTCAAATCAAAAACATAAACATGTAATTGACTGTCGATTTCATATCATATGCTAATTTTTTAAGATTCGCATAAAATTATTAAGATAAAGAACTTGATGCGCTCTTTATAATTCTTTTTTACTAAAATCAAGTATTTCACATAAAATAAGTATAAAATACAAATGTTTTAAAACACTTTGTTTTCTGTAAATGTATCTATGTATCTACAAATGCTATTGTTTTGTAAATGGAGTTTTTTGTAGTTTTTATGATCTTTTAGTTTGCAATTTTTTATTACTGAGTGAATATATTTCAGTTTAAATTTAAAATTTTTTAAATTAAACAGCAAATTATGCTGTTTAACACACACAAACTATTAACGGTTTTTTTTAAACCAATACAGTATTTATTAGCTCAAACTATGGGAACGTTTTGGAAAGAAACACAAACAAACAGTGTGGCAATCCCGTGCACCATCGCACGTGTAGTAACAAAACAGCTGTTCTGCCGCTGTTAGTATGTAATAAAGTAAACAAAAGAAAGCAGCATAAACTAATTTTAAAATATTTGCTATATATTTTTTAAAGCTAAAGAGATGGAAAGTTTACCAGAATTTGTGCAATTTATGCAACCAGCACAGAGATTGGATTTGAAATCAGTCGCATTGACACACTTGCTGGGTAAATATTATACACGGATCAAGAAAAACAAGCAAAAATTTAATAAAAATCTTGGCTACAGGACTAACAGGTTCTTCAGAAGGAAAAGATGCTATATTATCGTTGGATGATATAATTATAGCCTTGTTTAATTTAACTACCGATAAAACTTTGGTCATATCTAAAGATGCTGTATTGTGCCTCATCAATTTAACTGCCGACGAGCAGGGAGCAGTAAAGATTTTTCAATCTGCTAAAGAAGCGCAACCAGTAATTTCATAGTTTTTTTTTGCACAATGAAGTCTCTCTTTACTAATGCGTATTGATATTTGTAGAAATTTGACGTGGTGTCTGCTGCCGTTAAAGAAATCACCGATGAAAATTCTGAGTTAGCCGATCCTTGGTGTATGGTTTTGAGTAATTTAACTCGTGTGGAGTCCCTGGCTCATGAAATTTTAAATGACTTGGAAAAAGATCCTAAAAGCTTGTTAAATTTAGCAAAAGCATTTGCAAAGTTGGACTACAATAAAAAGAAAGCAAAATTGCACTACCTGGCTCCCATTTTCTGTAATTTAACACAAACTAGTAGGGGCCGTGAGTTATTTTGCCAGAATAAGTACAATCTATTGGACAAGATTCTTCCATTTGTGTCTTATGAGGGTTCAAATGTGCGACGTGGTGGTACTATTGGTATTTTGAAGAATATATGCTTTGATCCCGTGTACCATGACATTCTCTTAAGGGAAACCGATGATATTCTGTGTGCCATTTTGTATCCACTTTGTGGTCCTGAAGAATTTACGGATGAAGAAAATGAAATTTTGCCATTGGAGTTGCAAGTAAGTTAATACTATAGCTGTAGGATATATCTTTGTTCGCATGTATGCATATATATGAATGTGGACTTACCTGTGGTATCGCATATTATTTGTATTTTAACATATCGAACACAATTGGAAAACTTATAAATTCAAGAAACACAAAAAATATAATATTCACTATATTAACGAGTGCATGGCGCGTTTAATACTGAAAACGCAAGAAGAAGATAATGTGCATTCAAAAAAGAACCAAGGAGAACAATAGCGCTGCCATCTCGTTCATTGTTTATATTTAGCAAAGCAAATTCCCAAATTTGCAACTCCAAAAATATTTTCAAATAGGAAGTGAAGTGGCAACTTAAAACTTGAGGGAAATGGAAGCACCTCAAGTAAAAATGTCGTTTTAAATAATTTTCATATCATAACGATTTTCAATATTACTGCACATAAAGTTATGCAAGAAAATATTTAACAATCAACACCGAAGAAAATTTCAGTGGAAATTAAATAAAAGTGTCCACTGATATCAAATGCTGTAATTTAAACAGAAACAAAGGACTACAAACAAAATTATAACCGATTGTCTAGTTTTCAAATAACTTAAGCATATGCAATAACAATACATATTTCATATGCTATAAAATGCTTAAACCCCAAGAGCAAAAAGCTTTGCTTTTTCTAAAAAAAATTAAAACTAAAAATATATAGGTATAAAAATAAAAAAGTACCGATTAAACCCGTAAAATCTGCTCTGTAAAATAAGTATAGATATAAAAAATTATTTCTTTGTTTGTTTTTTTTTTGTTGTGTGGGTCAGCTAAACTTTCACTTCATTAGTTAATATGGCATTTGAGGGAAACTAATAGATTTATATGGCTACATGCCACAGCACTATGCGGTCCTATTGCAGTACTTTACGTTAAAATGTTTCAAATTGATTATAAAATAATTTTTTTTTTTAATTTCACTAGTACTTACCCGAAACCAAGACCCGAGAGGAGGATCCTGATTTGCGCAAAATGCTATTGGAATCTTTACTTCAATTGTGTTCTACTAAAAAATCGCGAGAGCACTTAAGACAGAAAGGTGCCTACGAAATTCTTCGAGAATATCACAAATGGGAAGCTAAAGTCGGCAAAGACAAGGAAAGTCTACTGGCTTGTGAAAATGTTGTAGACATATTGATAAAGTAAATAGTTGCTTCTAATAGAATTGGTTATTTCATAAATAATAATTACTTATAATCTTCACTTAACGTTTCCAGGAGAGAAGATGAAATCGGTTTGGATAACTACAAACAGGTGGCTGTACCTCAAGATGTGGCCGAAAAGTTTATAAAAGAAGATCAGGATTATTTGAAGGATCTACTGTAGAAGTTTAAATAAAACAACTTGCGTTCCATTATTACTGATTGTTATCTAACAGATTTCTTTTAAGTGATAATTTATTTCATAATGCTTTTTTCATTCTGTTGTTAAAACTTTTGATTTTCTTTTCCTATAATTTTTTTTAAGCAAATGCTCTTAAATGCAAAAATTAAATGTACATGTTTAAGAAATAAGTTTTTTAAATATATTTCATGCGATTTTGTCGTTTTTTCTTTATATAGAAAATTTGATAGCTCATATTATTTATTTGCTCTTAGCGACTTGCTTAAAGATTAGAAATTTTCTTCAAAGAAAATTGCGAATTTTTATATTTTTATTAGATTTTACGTTACAATTGTAAATTCAAGCATTTCTTTAAATAACTAATAATCAAGTCAATTATGCCCTGTTTCTTTTGAGAACTTTGTTTTTATGCTCGTAATTTTGATTTATGTTAATAATTTTATAAATTTTATTTCTTTTTAAATTTGAGGACTATGCAAGCTTATTATTATTATTATTATTAATTTAGCATTTATGGTTAGTTTTTTTATACAACAATTTATGTTTAATGTCGAGAACAACGTTAATTTTTTGTGTTAAGCCCAAATATTTTACTTAGTCGTGTGTATTAAATATTTTAGTTTTTTTGTTAGTTTATATAAAGGAAACCTTGACAACAAGCTCATTTTTGTATTTAAATGATGAATGTTTAAATATTTACGTTTGATTTTTATTCAAAATTTTTGTGTTTTTATGCAGATTTAGTAGGTTGCTTTCTCTAAATAAAAATTCCTTTTATTATCACACCTTAATTTGATTTTAAGTTGAATTTTTGTATTTTTTCATATTCGTTATATATTCTATGTACGAGTGTTTGTATTGTATATGTATATTAAACTTGGTCCTTTTATATTTACCTTGTTATGTTCTTTTCATTTACTTAGAACTAAACTATGATTAAAAACGAATATATTCAAGATTTTTTATGGGGAGCAACATAAGAGTCATCATAAAGAAATAAATTTTGCTCAGAGATACTTTAAAATTGAAAAAACCATAGTGGTGTTGTTATCAGGATTTTAGATTAAGTGGACTTAGTACTTGCCCGTCTTTGATACAGATTGAATTATACTGGAACTCGTTAGTTTTGAACAATATGTTCAAATTGAAATGCGTGTGAAAATTACAAAAAAATCTAGTATTTCTTTTTCCGAAACAATATGTTTTAATAAAGTTCATGGCACTCATTCTGACAAAGTGTTAATGTTAAGTGAAAATGTGTGTAACCCTTGAGACGATAGTCGTCCGCTTATTAAGCGAGTAACAATTACTTTAATTTATATTACATATTACAATTAGTTTAAAACAGTTAAAATTTTTAAAACAAAGTCACATAATAATGCTTTTCAAAATAAAATCATATCAGGTGGTCTCAACTGCCTTGTTTTCTGAATACTGGGTTCATTTTTTATTCACATGTCAAGTATAAATTTATCGAATCGAATTAAGGTGAGTCTACCTCATATGAATATTCCTTGCCTTTTTATAATATACATATTTTGTTATTTGACTGACATTGCTGAGTTTTTTTTGCAAATTTACCCCAGACTTTAGCAAAAATATTTTTAATATTAAAATGCATATTATCCACACACACATCTGCAAGTTAAGAGTGTAACATTGCATTTCAAAAGCATTTTCTTTCGTTTCGAATTACAGAGTACACCTGGGGATATTGAATCACAATAATATCTCGAAAACTCCTTTTAATGCATTTCTATCACAATTGAGTTTGTTTGAGAATACCCATAAATATCTTGATACTCTAATACATATACATATGCCCTAAACTTTATGAAAAATATTCGCTGAAAATTATCGGCCCTGTTCCGTAAACCGAGCGATTTGAAATCGCATGATTTTAAAAAATTTAACTCCGACAATAGAAATATTTTTTTTTTATTTTTTTATTATATACGGCTCTGTTCTGTAAACCGAATCCGAGTAAATTTCTCGGTTTCAAAAAATTAATAATGGTGCTGCTGACGTGTTTAAATTCGTTTTACAGAACTGGGCCGTATAAATTTGAAAGACTTTCGATAACTGATTTTTTGTTTCCATTTTGATAATAACGTGCAAAAAGGTAAGGGAAAGGGGCGCTAAGTAAAACTCAGATGTAAATCTTTTCCTTCTCTTCTGTAATTTTTTTATGTTGTACAGTGTTATTTGCCAATCATATGAGTATGGAATTATTGTGAAGTTAGGAAGGAGCCCATAGTGCATTTGAAATAAATCTATCTTTTTTAGATTAAATGGTACGTATTCAGTTTGACTTTAGTAACGACAACTCACATAAATGTATGCATATCGTTGCCTTAATATGGAAAGGCCCTAAGTCATTATTTTTATTTTTTCTTAAACGAGATTTTTGCATTTTTTCGATACATTAGATGTTCTCAGGGATCGCAAATAACGATTATTTTCCAAATTTAAACTGAAAAAATCACACTAGTAGAGAAGTCCTACGTGCAAAAGGAATATACCAAGGTACTCAATTTTACATGGACTACCTATAGATGCAATGATTTTTATTTTTTGATTTTTATTTATTCCTCACAAAATAACAGTTACTTTCTGATTTTTATTTTTTTGCTTAAAAAAATTTTAATTTTTAAAATGAATAAACTATAAAAAAGTAAATTTAATTTAGCATATAATAATCTTTTTTTACAGACTCTAGTGATAAATTCAATTTTAAAACGGGTAATATTAATTTTTACGCAAAAATTACACTTTCTAAATTTTAAAAATTAATCAAAAAAAATAATAAAAATCAGGAGGAATAAATAAAAATCAAGAAATAACGATTAAAAAGTTATTAAAAAAAATATTACCGTTACGGTCTCTGGATGTTCTTCCATCGAAATATAAAAAAAAACTCAATTTCAAAAGTATAATGAGTTGGGGCCTTTCTATATTAAGCTAACGATGTGTACATATTTGTATATTTAGTGAATAATTATTTATTATACATTAAAAGAGTTAGTTAATTAGTGTGGTTACATATAAATATATTTATATATTTGTTTTTTTTTTGTTTAATTGTTAAACTTAGGTGTAAACATCGCATTACTTTTTAATCACATTTTACTTTTAACTTTTAAATAGGTTAGTTAATTGGCCCTATTCTCTCTCGTCTTAAAACGACAGATAAAAACGGTAATTTTACTTTGAAAATGTACCGTCTTACCCTAGTACCGTATTACCATTTCAATATAAAAATATCGTTATGCCCGATTGTATTAAGGGAGACATTAAAGGATTCCAATGGAAATTTATATTATATAAAATTTATATTATATAAAGAATTAAACAATTGAAATTTTCATGATAAAAAAAATTACAATTATGCATTTTTCCATGAAATTTGTTGCACGAAAAAATAGACTGATATAGAAAATTGACTTAAATAAATAAACTTAAAGCTTATGGTTTCATTATTTTAAAAATCCTTGTGCGCAAAGTCGCAATTTGCACTATGCAAGTCTTATTGCTAAGCTGATTAGTTCGTGAAAGAGAGAGAGACGAGGGGGACCATAAACGTTTCTAATCGGCTTAGCAACAATACTTGTATAGTGTAAATTAGCACAAAATAAAGCTAGTAATAGGTCTGTTCTGTTACATAGTTATCCAAAAACGTTCCAGATAGCAATTTTTCTGCAATTTTGAGAAGGAATGAGAGAGTGATTTTTTCATTTCCTGTACAAACTAGTACCAACTTTTTCTTCTGGGTGAGTTCGGACAAGAATTAAATAATCAGCTCTTTTCTGTTTACATATGAAACTGAAAAACTAATCAGAAAATTTGCAAATATAGGAAAAAAGTTTTTACATAAAAATTTATTAAAAAACAAAATGGAAGCTTTTTTGAACAAAGTTGAAGTTGTAAGTACATTTGGGAATATTTCTCCATTTTATTAATATAAAAATGTCTTTTTTTAGCTGGTACTTTTTGGAACTCATTTTCATTTACTTCTTACAGCTGTTGCCAATGATGCAAAACTTTTGTTTTTATAATGTTATGCGTTTTAAGCGAATAAAATCACTTAAATTAAATTTAATGTAAAAAGTAAAGTAAAGCTATGCACAGACTGTTGTCAGATCTTACAATATTGCCACAGTAGAATGTGCTCAAAATGTCTTACAACAGTGTGAACTGGCAAATTTTTGTCAGGCGTCGTTTCCAGAAAAATCATTGTCAGTCCATTGAAAGACTAGCAGCTGACAACAAATTGTCAGATATCTTACAATCGTGTGAACACATTGTTAAATTATTGCCAGATATTTGTCAGACATTTTAATATTGTCAGATGTGCATAGTTTATGCATCTGACAATGGCGTCATTGTAAGAGAATTATTTCTATGGGAAACACCGCATACGCTTGATTTTAAATAAAACATTTATAATAAAATATATGCACACCAAATCATTGCAATTGTTTCTTTATGGTCCATAATAATTTATACATTCACTTTTTACATTTAACACAAACACAAACGATTGATATTTAACAATTTCTAAAAAATGCTTTGAGCCTGGCAACCCATAACAACAAATCTGACAATTTGTGTATACGACAACCGTGTGAACTGACAATTTTTCGACTGACGATTTTGTCAGATGAATTTATTGCCATACAACCGTCTGGCAATAAATTGTAAGATTTTCTTACAACCGTGTGAACTGAACAGAAATATTGTACTGGCAATTTTTGATTGCCAGTACATTGCCAGCACATTGAGAGATCTGACAATATTGTAAGATCTGACAATCGTCTGTACATAGCTTAAGCAACATTAGTATTTCGGGATGTGCAATTATGGTTTTTTGCGTTCCAGCAATTTTGGATAGCTTTTGTATATTCGTAGTTTGTTTTCTATTTTCTTTTTTCTCTTATTAGTTCGAACTTGTACGAAATCTTGCGAAACACACCTAATAATATTCTTAATTCTCTTGGAAGAGAACAAATTATATGCGAGTTAAAACAAAAATAAAAATTAAAGAATATAAAAATAGTTACAATTTATTTGAGAATAAGTATGTATAATGACTAAGTTACGTGCCAGAGGAAAATGTGTTTTTCTTTCAATTTGCTGCTTAAACATACTTTTCTTGTTTTTGCTAAGTTAATTTTTTTTTATAAAATTATTTCTAACTACAAATGCAGTGAACGAATGAATAAATATCTTCATATTTTATGGGTGATTGGCTTAAAAACAAACAAAAAAAAAATGTTTTTTTAGAAATTTAATTTTTAGTATACCAGTGCGCATAAGTAAGTATTAAAATGCTTAAAGAATCCAATAAATTTTGTGTATTTTTCTTTTTTCTTTCAATAAGTGTACGACAAACGTTGTAGATTGCAATAGATTTATGGTGTAAAATGTGTGAAATTTGTTTTTAACATATTTTATTAAGACATTAGTTATAGTCCATATGATATTATTTTTAAATGTTTCTTTGGTTTTTCTTTAAATGCTATTCATATTTACAGCTTAAGAAAATATATGTATACATTCTTATTATGGTTTGTAGTTTATGTTTTATATTAAAAATTTAAATACTTTTAACTCTAATGATATGAGTGGAGAGTCTACTGCTCTGCTACCTGTTATTTAATAAATATTGATGCATTAATAGTACAACTATTGATATGAAAATATATTGCAATCTAACAGATGAGTAATGTGATGTATGCACAGATGGGGAGGCGGTATTGCAGGCATCGGCATCACTGCAGCTTTGCAGGCAACCATGTACATATCTGAAAGGTAAAAAACGCTGTAATTGAATTTAATTGAATCAATTGTTTCCTTTTCACTTACCTGCCATCATAGTAGAATTTACCACAATGTGACATGCGTATGATTTCCGTATCTGTGGTTAAAGTACCGCTATCTAAAGCACAGCCTCTAACAGTTATTGTTTCACCTGTGTCATCTACATGAAAAGAAAAAAATCCATTAGCAGCAGAATATTAAATTGACAAATTATTATAAATGTACAGGGTGTGTTCGGTGTACATTTCCATATACTTCTTTCGAAAAGTAAAGCAAATGAAAAGATAACAACTGCACTTTTTGCTTTTTGCATGAACTTACCATAGTAACCAGCAATTTTAATGCACGCTGTAGCTGGAAATAGTCCATCTCTACCTTTACGTCCGCCCATGCATGGTGATTCCAATATGCCGGTTGAGTAATTATTGTGAAAAGGATCATCGCAAGCCTTGTTGGCGCCATTATATGAAACACACTTGAAGCAGTCGATGGCGAAAACTGTAGAAAAGAGAAATGGGAGGAGGCAACAATTATTACATTACAACAACTTAAACAATAAGCCCTTATGTGTGCTAGCAACTACAACTATAACACATATGTACGAGGTCAGTCTCAAGATTGCTAAGAAAAATATACTTAAAGCATTGTTTTTACACAAAATCTTAGGCTTTCTAATAGGAGCTCATAAATATTTTTTTAAAGGACTTATCGTCCTGTTTTCTTACATACATATTTACATAACATACTTGAGTATGTATGTATGGATGTGTGTGTGTGTGTATTGCATGCCTATGGATGTGTCTGCAGTACAATGTCTGTAGATTCTACATGCATACTTGGTAAAACCGATTTTAATCGTTTCACAAAATTATCATTCAAAGTGCTGATATGATTTTTAACGTGTGTGCTTGTTTTTCTGTATGTGAGTGAGTGATGTCTATGGTGTGTTAAGACTTACCACCGCCATTTGTTATGGTTGTCATCAATATGACACATACAAGTCCTTTAATGGTTGCAGACCAAAAGTTAAATGGCAAAGGCATCAACGGCAGCAGCATATTGTTGTTGCTGTCGCTATTTGAAGACGTACAAACACAATTTTGCCTACACCAAATGGCTGAAATTGTTGCTTTAACTGTGGTTGTGCTTCGCTCTTCTTTTTTTTCTTTTTTGGTTTTGCTTAAAATATGTAGATATATTTTACTTTTTCTAGTTGAACTAAAAAATGTTAATTGTAATACTAGTGGAGGCAATTACGACGGTGATGACGATAATGTCGAGGATGTTCTTGATGTTGATGACAACGTTGACGTAATGATAGTGATGTGATGACGTTGCCCTTTTCCTTTCTGTAAGCTCTTTTGCTTCCTTCCCTCTTTATTTAATCGTTGTAGCTTTGGTTGTTGTTTTTGTTGTTGCTGTGTATTAGTAGCTGTTATTGTTTCTACATACATGCGACTATTGTCACTGCGACATCAACTGTTATGTTTGCTGGTACTTGTTGTGTGCCCTTGTTTTTTTAGCGTGATTCTTGTTTTTAATGGGCTGTCTTTATGTCTTCTTTCTCCTGTAGCTGCAATTGTTTTTGTTGTTGTGGTATGGCAAAAACCACTTGAATACTTAAGATGATTTAACGACGACAATGATGCTGCTGCTGCTACATTAACTACGGCGGCACGCATGATTTAATGGTTTTAGGAAATTGTAAAAATCATGTTGCCCCAAAATACACTGTTCCTTCCATTCAATTTAATAAGCACACATTTTGGGCTTATAATCGACAACAAAAAATCAACAGTTTACACATAATTAGCGATTATTTTAATCTGCAAAGAGAATTAATGGAGAACGATTATGTATGTAAGTACATGCAAAGACATAAATAAATGAAGGAAAATTAATCTTAAGCATTTACACATAAAAGTCAAAGTTTAGATACATTTTTCCTATTGCCACCCCTTATTATTTATTTCTTTAGAAGCAGAAAAAAATATAATTCATCTAAATTATTACTAAGAGTTTTTTGTTTCACTTTATAAATAACGAAAGCAGTTTGCTTTGGAGATATTACGATTGCTCGAGAACTATTGCAAACTATTTTTTTAAGAAAATTTAATAAAAAGAGATAGAGAGAGAGAGAAAGTGAGAATACCCAGCGGGATGGAAAAGGATCGCTGACTGAATGTTAATGTTTAACTTAAATTAAATATAAGAAACAACTAAAAGTATCACATTTGGATGTGACGAATCTTCAATATACTTCAACATAATAATGTAAATACATATTTATTTGTGTTCTGAAAGAAAAATGGTTGATATATTTTTTTGATGTGTAAACATTTACACGATAGGGGGTAAAAATCTTTTTCACAATACAATCACAAATTTTGAGTAAGATCGTAAAGCGTTATCAAATCGGTGTGAGCTATCTATGTATAAGTGTATTAGTGTAATCATACGAACAAGAAGTAGAGAGAAACTTAACAGCTGCATAGAAACACACTCAACCGAATTTTAAAGCATACCTTCAGGAGCAATGTTAATTTTAATATAAATTGCTTGTGAAGTGTATTAGTGTTGCGAGTGGGGATAAATTTGTTAAAAAGTTGAAAAATATAAAATAAATATAAAATTTTAAATAAAAGAGCGTTTTAAATATCAAATATTTGTTTAAAAGATATATAGCAGTCCTTATAAAGAATTTATAATATTATATTATAACTTATTTTCATTACGTACTGTTGCCTTACACTGAAGCTGGTGCACGACAATTGGGTAACAATCTCCATCTCATGGCACTTATTATGGATAGAGATTTTAATACAATCTCAAGTTTTATCTACATTTTTATGTGACGTTTTCCACTTGCATATGAGCAATTTCCATAGATTTTTAAATACAGTAGAGTCAAAAATTTATATATCTTATTTAGGCCAATAAAAAAAATTCATTACTAGATGTTTACACATCTCCCCTGTGATCGGACTCACGTTGCATTTTTTTATTTGCTCAATAAGAAGTAAGTGTTATGATGAAGGGAAATAATTCTCTCCTACTCACCCGTCCAGGTAACACCACGTTATGAGCTGAATAGAAAGAGCCCCAAATGATGGCATCGATTTTTTTTTAATTTTCTCGATGGGCAGTCGTATTGAATATATGTGAAAATGAAAAAAAATTTAGCTTAATATAATTTCAAGTCTGTTTAAAAATAATTAGCTGAAAGATCGCGCATTTCTGGGCAAATACAATATTCGTATTTAACAAATTTAACTCATAAAGATTCTTAGCTGGGCCTTTAATCACTCCTAGAGATGGGCGCGTGTCGTGTTTTTTTTCATGAAACGAACAGGCATGACCCAGCACGAAGTGTTCGGGACAAAAAGTTTAATTTCCTGTGTTTTCGGGTCGTTTCGTGTTGAGCAAAATTGACACGAAAAACACAAAACGATTTTAAGTATTAATTAATTTCCAGTAGAGAAAAAATTTAATATTTTGTAACTTCAAACACACAACACGAGCATTTTTGTTGATATTGTATGGGCATCTGAAGCTTAAAGTTCTGTATGTAATTCAATAGTATTAGTTGTAGTGGCAGATAGTAGCACTTGGCAGCGCAATATTTTGAAAAGCGACTCTTTAAAAAAATATTTTATGTGAGCTATGCAGTATCATGTTGAGCAAATTCTTCGCGTGCGTGCCCTCATACGTGTTGAGTGTCTTGTTATTCGTGTTCATGTCATGTCGTGTTGGAAAAATTTGACATGCGTCCATCTCTAATCACTTCAATTATTTCCTATTTATATTTTCAACTTAAAAATTTTAACAGAGTTTAAATTCAATTGTTCAATTAATGACGAAGTGACAAAAGCTTTCAAGATTATTAAGGAACAGATATTGAAAATAGGTTGCGATGAAAAGTTCCATCAATGTTAATTATTTAATCAGCATTTGATAAAATGCACCAATATAAAATTAAATTTTTAATTACCTAAGAAAAGCAAAACTTAGTTGTTAGAAATTAGAAAAAAAAACTGCATTTATCACAGGAACTGCGCTGAAGTTATTCATATTTACAAACTTAAGTATGTTTTTTTTAATTTGTGTTCATATATATGAGTGTTTAAAAAAACAAAAATAAAAGTGGAAAGTAAACTAAAACAAATGAAAACAATTCAAGAAATTCACGTGACCTTCTCATATTTTCCTAGAGAGTGAAGCACAAAAGAGATTAACCTCATAAAATTTATGTTTATAACAAAATATAAAAGCAGCTTAAAGCCCTTATACAATACACCTTAAAAAAATAAAAACTAAAGCCAAATGGCGAAATGGAAAACAAATACAATGTCAGAGAAATAATTTTAACTTTCAACTGCACCCGCAAAATAAAAATATACATACATACATTTGTAGCCTTGTAGAATAAGTCAAATTCAGGCATATATGTACATATATTTTCCGATGAGAGCAATAAAACCTTTTTACGAGGACGATCCCAAAACTAGCCAACCTAATGTTTACATGGCAGAGAATGACAATGAGTACTCAAAAATATATATATACTTAAGTAAATAGTCTTAAATTTAGTAACTGCGTATAGTTATCATTTTATCGCCAACAATTCATACCCTCACATATTTTTTCTAATGACTATAGCCGTTTCCAACATGCAAGATCTAACTAAAACACGCTACAACATTGACTGTCTGTATAGTCGCAGTAGGCTTATACTCGTGGATGTTTATTCGTACAAAATAATATACGAATTATACTCGGGGTATTTATTCATCATTCGCAACCGTATGAATACATTTGTGTATATGCAGTGGAATGTAAAATTTGTTTTGAGTATTTAAAACATGCTTTATGTGTCGCCGTAATAAACCTAAGCTTTTGCGTCGATTTAAAACCATGGATAAGATAAAAATACATTACTTACATCTGACATTAAGACACATTTAAAGCAGTGGACTGAAATGAGAGAACCATATCCGAAGAAGGTCATGACTTTTTTTTTGGTTTTTTGCTTATGAACGTAAAATAATTGTGATTGATTACCTACAAAATTTAGGGCGAGTATTATGCTCACTTATTGCAGCATTTCAATGACTTAATTAAATAAAAAGGAGCGTTAATGGTGTAGTGATGCGCCCCCACAGCATCTCATGTACAAATGTCAACATCCCCTACACGTGGCGTACCCTGTTATAAGCTGACGAGGATCTGACGACCAACCATTGGCGGTATAATTCTTACAAACGTTGGCGGATAAATCTAAACTGTCGACTGACTTCCTGCAGACGTACTGCCAGCCCCAAATCCAGAATTAGTTGCAGAAGTCCAATCAGAAACTTCAAGTAAAAATAGAGGCCCTATGCTGCTTATAAGGAGCCAAAGGAACAAATATATATATAATTGAAGAAATGGCATGGTGGTTAATAATTTGCTAATAATGTAGAGGTAAAGTCTTTTTAAGAAACCATCGAAGTTTTTGAATATCTTTGGAAGAAGTGTATTTAGCTTAAAGAAGATTACATTGAAAAGCACAGACATTTTTTTATGTTTTCTTTCTTTTGGCACCACTTTCGTACATTTAGGTTTCCTTCTTTTTATGGCTGCGTGTAAACATTTGCTTCTGCCACGTTCGATGGTGTCTGCAGCCCTAAATGTTCATTCGCATTGATTTTCGACAGATTTTTACGATCTTATAATTCCCCAGTGTTTTACAAATTTGATGGCAACAAAATAAATTTATGGTTCTTGTAGACGCATAGAAGACGAATCACATTCGCTACTGTTCATCAATAATTTATGACATTTCTGTGAAAATTTTATGTGTTTTCGGCCAAAGAAAAACACATTAATTCATTGTACAAATACAAAAACTAAATTAAAAATTAAAGCTTAAAATATGTCTTTATTTATTGCAAATTCCTTTCCTAATTTTCTAGGTAAATTGAGAAAATTTCTTTAAAATTTTTATTTGGCTTAAATTAAGGGAAAAGGAATACAGCCAATTTTAAATTAATGATTTCTTTTTATTTTTTCGTTTTTATGCCGTCCCAAAATGTTCAGTTTATTAAAAAAAATACACTTAATTTAATAACACAGCATTATTGTTATGTTAAAATTTATAGCACAATAAAAGTAAAAATATAATTTACAATAACAACAGTTTATGAAACAATTATAATTAAAATAACATTAAAGAAAAAGAAAGCCTGGAGCACGAAGCTCCATAAAGTACCACAATGAATATAAAAATCATTATTATTAGCACAAATTTACTTGTTTGCAGGAGAGAAATAAAAGTAAATTTATCTCGAGCTTTTAATGCAACATTTGGTAGCAAACAATAAATTAGTAGAAGTGTCTAAAGCAGAGACAGCCAAACCCCAAAAAATATTGACTACCATTATGCTTTCTTTCGCCTAATTCTTCAAATTTTTTATTATCTGTTTGTTTGTTTGTTTTGCAAAAAATTTTCCGATTATCACCTTTAATTAAAAAAAATATAAATGTACAATTAAAAACTTAAATGAGTTAATTAAACTTCTGTTTAAAATTTTAATTAAAAAATTTTAACCATCAAAATTGTGAAAAAATTCTTAAGCTATGTACAGACGACTGTCAGATCTTACAACATTGTGCGATCTGGCAATATGTTGACAATGTAGTGGCAATCGAAAATTGCCAGCACAAGGAATATTGTCAGCTCACACGGCTGTTAGAAAATCTTACAATTTATTGCCAGACGGTTGTATGACAATAAGGTTATCTTACAAAATTGTCAGTTTACACGGTTGTCATATGCAAAAATATTCAGATCTGTTGTTATGCGTTGCCAGACTGAGAGCATTTATTAGAAATTGTTAAATATCAATCGTTTGCGGATGTGTTATATGTAAAAAGTGATTTATTATGAACCATAAAAAAGCAATTGCAATGATTTTGTCTGCATATATTTTATTATATATTTTTACTTCAAGATGTAGCGTTTGCAGTGTGCCCATAGAAAGAATTCTCTTACAATGGCACCATTGTCAAATGCATGAACTTTGCACATCTGGCAATATTACAATATCTGAAAAATATCTGGTAATAATTTTACAATATGTTCAGACGGTTGTAAGGTGTCTGACAATTTGTTGTCGGATGCTAGTCTTGCAATGGACTGACAATGCTCTTACTGGCAACGACGTCTGGCAAAAACTGCCAGTACACTTGGTTGCAAGAAATTTTGAGCACATTTTACTGGAAATATTGTAAGATCTGACAACCGTCTTTACATAGCTTTAGTTTTCCAATTAAAGGAATTTATATTTTTAATTTAAAAAAATAATTGAAAATATAGGTATATATATGTATGCATGTATATCAACTTTTTAAAACGTTAAACTCAAGTAAGCATGCAATCTCCATACTATAGTTTATCAACTACAAAATATAAGTGTCCGTCTGCAAAACCGCATAATTATTCAAGATGACTAAAAATATTAATTTAGCCAATTCAACAATTATTATAATGTCATTGATTATTCTGCATGCCTTACTGCTATCAAAAATAGTCTATTAATACATTTAAACTCGTAACTTATTGTAACTTATATATTTGTAAACTATTTTAATTTTTGTTCAATATTATGTAATATAGTATGTATATTATTTTGTTAACATATGTAGGTATTTTGTTAATTTAATATGTCTGTAAGGATTACTATTCCATAGACAAATAAATAAATAAAAAATTTTAATAACGTGGAGGAGTTATTCTTTTCCTGTCTTATAAAACTTACATATCGAGCCTTTTTTAATTTTATTTTAAGCGACATGTTATCGAAAATAGGTTTTTTTATTGAAATTAAAATTTTATGGTTAAGAACTATCAAAATGCCAAAATTGTTGATAAATTTAAAGATATAGGCTGCACAAATTTATCCTGAGCGGCATTTTACTTACCAAAACATATTTAAAAAAACTTTCTCCCAAAAACTTACATTTTTGTCGCTTACGATAAAATCGAAAATAAAGCTCAATATCATGTGTTTAATTTTGTAATTTTTTAAAATGTAATTTTAATTAATTTTTTTAGCACAGTTTCCAAGCAAAAATTGGAATGCACTTAAATTCCTTTGCATGCTTAAGAATTGCGCAAATCAGTAAATATTTTAATTAAAGAGCTTAAGAAGGTTGGTATCTTGTCTGGTGCTACACAGAAAGAATCCTTTATAAGAATTAAACAAATATTTAAAATTAATTACCAGATTTATTTTATTTACAAATACTTTTGAGCGACTCATTCCAAAATAAATATATTTTTGAATTGATTTTTTTTTATTTCTACAAATAAACCTTACGATTCCGTGTAATGGCCCAGCACCTTCAGATATATGTATATACAAGCATTTTATAAATTTATTTAAAATAAATAAATAAACTAATTTTAACAATTCTTAAGGCCTTCAGCAAAATTTTATGCTGCTTTTTATTATTAAAGACAACAACAAATTTATAAGTGTAATTAAATTATCTCTCTGTCAACATTCTTTTCTTTTTATTCAATCAATTCATTTCTGTAAAATTCCACTTCTTTTTTATTTGTTGGTCGAGTTGTAAGATCTATTGTTTGTTTCTTTTTTACAACATCTTCCATCCTGTTTTGTAATGTTTTTGTCTAGTTTTTCCTTATTTATTTTGTTCTGCCTTCTATTAAAGTAATTACTTACAACAGCAGCCATCACTGCAATATGGATGACCAATTTGCGCCCTGTCGTTATGAACATGATGAAGAAGTTCTCAACGATAATGTAATTTACCAAATGAATGTATACAAACCACTCATTTTGAAAATGAGACAAGTCAATTTAAAAAAAAGAAAGAAAATTAATAATACTAATTTTTTTAAATTCACTTGCGTGTGCAGTTTCCGTGGAAAAAATCCATGAATTGGGCTTCAAATTGCTCCCTCATCTGCCTTATTCTCCAGATTTAGCCCGTAGTAACTACTTCCTATTTCCAAACCTCGGTGGAAAGAGATTTAGCTCCAACGATGAAATTATTGACCTAACAAATGCCTACTTTTGGAAGGGATACAAAAAGTGGAACTAAGTGGACTGAAGGCCAAATTTTGTAAATAGAAACATTTTTTTCGTTTTGAAATTTGTATGGAAAAAATATTTTTTGAAACGAATTTTCGTTATTTTTCATACAAATTTGAAACGTTTAGAAACGAAATTGTTTACAAAATCTGCCTATAAGTGTATTGAGTTAAAAGGAGATTATATTCAAAAATTAATTTTTGTTTTCCTTGATATTTATACAGAATAGGCATAAGACAGGACACTCAAAAAATAGTAGGACTAAGTCCAGCATTAATCGAAAACAGTAATTTATTTTAATTCAAAGATATTGATAAGGGAAAAAATATAGCACTGATTTTTTTTAATTCATGCACAAATAAAAGATGTTTGATTTCATTGACTTTTAGAACATCCCTCACCTTTCGAAAATTATAGTCACTTCAGAAGATTTAATTGAAAAATGCAAATTTTTCGAATATTTATATTAATTTGCTCAAAGATTATATCAAACTTAGGTTTTTCTCTAAAGTTTTTACTTATTATTAATTAGAAAATATTTAGTGTGTTTATTATAAAAATTCATATTTTTATCTATCAAGACTAATATTTTATACATTTTTCACAATTAAAATCAAATTGGAGTTGTCATGAATAACAATATTTAAACATTTCCAATACTCGTACCAAAATCAAAATTAATTCTCTACATGTGATTAAAATATTATAAAAATTTTAAAATGCACTTAATTGCCTATACGTATATCGTTATCGTTATAATATATGTATCGTTACCTTAATATAGAAAGGCCCAATTTAATTCTTTTTTTTTTAATTCTAGTTTGTTGTATATTCCGATAGAAGAACATATAATGTATCGAAAAATGGAAAAGTCTCGATTTCAAAAAAATATGAGTTAGGGCCTTTCTATATTAAGCTGACGATATGTATCGTTTTTAAACAATATGAAAAGATACCCTCAAATACTCGTATATTGCTATTGTCAAGTTTATTCAGTATTTACTCTTTTGCATATGGATACGTATGAGTAATACTGATGAAGAATAATATATTACTCATACGTACTCCAACTCTAAAAAATCATTAAAAATTTATACCGAATGGATAAATAAATAATTCCTTATCAAATTAATAAATAAAAACTGTTTATAATTTTTGTTTTTCAACTCGAAAATTCAGGTCTCTGTTTTTTACGAAATAAGATTATACATTAAGTTAAGTCAAACAAACCTATTATTATTATGATATAATTTATTAATTTTTAAAACTCGAGAAAGTTATCGATAAACTTCAATATTTTCAAACTTTGTGGAATTTGAGTAGATGTAAATATATCGAGCCTTATTTTCGATTTTATCGTAAGCGACAAAAATTAAATTTTTCAGGAGAAGGTTTTTTAAAATATTGAAATATTTTTTTGTACATAAATTTTCGCTTACGATAAAATTGTACAGCCTGTATCAAAAAAATTTATGAATACTTTTAGCATTTTGATAATACTAAACTATGGGTAGACCCATAAAATTTTAAATTCAACAAAAAATTATATTTTCGATAAGATGTCCCTTACGATAAAATCGAAAAAGGGGCAAAACACGATATATAACATTACAATCTGGGTCCACAGAACGCGTTCCTTGCTTTTCGTTTGATGTACGTTGTGTGATGTATCATAGTCTTGCTTTCTGGCAATAGTTATTCATTGCTTATGTCCTTTCACATGAATAATTTTTTTTAAGATTTGATTTTTAACAAACATTATGCAAATTGGTATGCATCTTGATTTGATGCTTCTGAAGTGTCAAATCGCTTTATCTATCTTTGTATGTATGTACATTTATACCAAAACTAAAATTGTAAATTTTTACTTTATTTAAAATAAAGAATGAGAGTCGTGATCTATAAGTCCAATTAGTAAACTTGTTAAGGATTTTAGACGTCAGTGTGTTTTTAACACTTCTTAACTAACTCTTTCACTTTTAATAATATTTGAACAACCATTGACTAATTAAAACGATGCGTACTTACTCGTAAAGTTAACAAGTTTTCTCAAAAAAGGAATAAATGAGTGCTCTAAAACGAGTACCAGTACATATTTCTTATGCAAGGAAGGCTTTGAAACTTCATTATTTGCTTTACAATATTTACACATCGTTGGCAGCAGCTGCTGCTAAATGACGAAACTTTTACCGAGAATAATCGTTACTTAAATTAATGTGTTGTTCGTAGGTGTAAATGAGTATGTGGGTGGGGATGTCAGTAATTTCACATGTATTCTTTCGCCATTTAGTGGTTAGAAGCGACAAGACGTAAGCACACACATATACATACATATACACGCATGAACTAACATACTTTCCCTTACACTTATACACATACTCATGGGCTTATTATTTATTACTTGCTGTTAAATTGGCTGTGCACATAAATGTGAACAGCGGGCAAAGTCAGAAAACATTTTTACTGCAGGCCTTATTAAAGACTTGATAAAGGAATTTTTGTTAAATTATTATTTACTTAACTTCAAAAGAATGTTTTATAGAAGGTCTCGGCTTCAGAAATACTGAGTAAAATTTACTGTTTATTTTTTTTTTCTTTGCCAAAGCAAAAGCCATCAATTTGAAGGACTTTCAAAAACTTGTTCGAAAGAAGCGAGAGTGAAAGGCCTAGCCGTCAATGAGCAAACAGTCCGTGTGTATCCAAAAGAAGGGGTACAGAAGTCTTTTAGAGGCCTGCTACTAGGCCTTCTTGCTTTATAGATGTGCGGCAATCTTGGTGTGTGTTCTTGTTCGCAAGTTAGAAGACGGACAAGTAAATTAACTGCCACTTATTTATGTATATTAAGGTACGTTCACACTTGACAAACAAAAAAGCGTTACTAGTAAATACTAATGAATAACCTTTTAATTTTAACACGAGCTTATTAATACAGCAAATAAATTCGGACTAGTAACAAAAGCTTACCAGCATAATTCCAACTGTGATATTAGAAGTTAAGAAAAGGCTGTGATATTTTATTTTTATTTTATTTATATTTGCAATAATTTTTTACGTTATGTGTTTTATGTTGTACATGCTATGTCTCTTTAAAATAGAACCTAAAAACTTAAAAGTAACTTGAAATAAAAGATAAAATATATTTCAATAAAAATAATTATCCCTGAAGATGTTGGAAAATCCCAACGAAACGTCGGATACATTAAGAATGAAATAGAAAACGTCTTTTATTTACATTTTGAAGAAGTTGAATGACCTTGAAAGTCTGAATAGATACAATATCTATAAAACTACATATTTTACCACTTTCATTACATAGCAATCACTACAGGTACTGAATTTAATATTCTAGGGCTGTTGTTATTATAAAAAAAATGTTCAAGACAATCTTTTAAACTCATACCATTTAGTTATTGGAATCGCTTCCATCATACGAAAACCATGAGTTAAATTCATTAGTGTTTCAACAACAGAACTACTTGTCATATAATGACTTACTTTTCTGATTACCAAATTTCATTACTCGCTTACAAATCACATTACCACAAATTGAAAAAAATGATGTACAAGTCGCTAAATGAGGAGAATGATGTTTTTAGATTGAATAGATTACGTGAATAAGTTTTGTGATTATGTAATTTTTTGCTGGGTTGTAGCTGCGCTCATCAATGCTATAACTAATAATTTGTATGCTAATTTTTTCTAAGAAACTCAAACAGTTTTCAATCATGTTGAATTATAAGACATTGTCTTGACTTAATAAACATGTTTTTGCATCAAATGTTTTTTTATCGTAGTTACTTTTTTTGGGCAAATATTTGCCAAGTGTGAACGTACCTACGTAAAATATTTACAAAAATAAAAATAAAAATGTATTCTAACTAACATCAGCTGGTAGACACATGCATACACATTGAAAATTCATATTTATGTACTTGCAAATTTGATGGATGAATGTGAATGGAAAGCAAGTTAAAATTACTAACTACGACAGGCATAAGACTGTTGTATAATTTGCAATTAATGCCCAAAAATTATAGTAATTGCTTGCAGGCTTTGATATAAAACATTTGCCAAAAATTTATTTATTAGCACAAACAATCAATGTATACCGTAATGGGAAGTTTGGGAAAATTATTGAGACTTACAGCCAGTTTATACAAGAAGTCTTAGTGATTATATATCTTATAGTTTTTTTTTGTTATTGGGGTTGTAGAATGCGATTTTGGATGTTCTTTGTTTAACAACGTAAAAGCTGTCAATTTATTTTAGTTATATATCATGCTTTATCTTGTAATTAAGGGCATGTCTTTGTAGGCCGAGTATAATTGAAAATTATTTTCAAAGCTTAGCAGTCATATACCAGTACTGAAAGCCTTCAGTTTGACTACTTTTCTTTGTGAAATTAAATTTATTGTAGAATTTTATTCTCTACAATTAACAATTCTCAGGGTAGATTCACTACAAACTAGATAATACATTTTTAATTTTGCTAAAAAGAAAGAAAGAAGTAAAATTTTTGAGAGGAAGGACGTATAAGAACTAAATAGCACTAACGGCCAAACCTAAATTGGAGCATTGAGCGTTCCGTAATGTACTGAAAGTACATACTTGCTTTTAGCACTCAGATTTAGGTTTGAATGTAAACTGTAAGAAAACTTTCTATTAGTTATATTCTCTATAGTTTCCGTGTCGTAGAAACACAAATAAATTTAATTTAATACTCATACATCACAAAGACGCTAAATGAATTTTAAAAGTATTTTTAAAATTTTTCACTTTTATAAGTTTTTATTATTTTATTACTTTGTAAATTTTATTAAATAGTTGCGTTTCTTTTTATTTCGTAACATCCGCACTCCTTGCAGCTTTTTAATGTTTTCTTGCTGCTTATGAAAATGTTTGTGTGTGTGTGATTGTATTCTACTATGCACCCTTATCCTAGCGGAATTATGTATTTTAATTTTAATAATTTCGCAGGGTTTATTTAACTGTAAAAAGTTGGATTACAACTATTAAGCGTAATAAAGGAAAACAATAAAAAAAATTCAAGAAGTATGAAATAAAAAAGAGTAGGAGGAGCTATGCAGTGTATGAACAATGAATTTAAGTCCTTAAGCCGCTTAAAGCAGCATAAATAAATGAAGGGATGAAAATTAACTAAACAACGACTAAAATGTGGTAAAATATATACGTAAAAAAACATTTATTACATAAGTCCTTCCGCAACATACGCTGTATAAATGTTAAAGAATATATTAAAAAAATGTTGTGAAATTCATTCCAAACTGCATTTCAACTTTTTATATTATATTTTGGGCAGAAGAGATTAATTTTCCCAGCTCTGCTTTATGGTTTATTTAAATAAAAAAACACATAAAAACGTGCAAAAGAATAAATTATTTGAATCTGGTAAATTCCTATAGGTGTTTTATTTTTATGTACCAATTTTCCCAGCAGAATTCTTAAATAAATT
Source organism: Tachina fera (assembly GCA_905220375.1). Taxonomy (NCBI): domain Eukaryota; kingdom Metazoa; phylum Arthropoda; class Insecta; order Diptera; family Tachinidae; genus Tachina; species Tachina fera. Next base: position 189,630,444 of record LR999963.1, read on the forward strand.
TATATGTATTTCAAGTGTGCTTTAGTCGATATTTGTATGCAAATTTTGTTTTAAGACACACTTCAAATCAAAAAAAAAATTTTTGAATAACGTCCCTTTTTACAATGTGCAATTAAAATATAACACGGACTTTAACTGCAAGTTTTGTATAGGGAACTTGCAGTTAAAGTTCACGTTAATTCTTATGTGTAGTTTCCACAATACAATCAAGCGACTTATATAGAAAATATATATGAAAAGCACTAAAATTTTTAGTGATTCCTATATAAATTTTCTAAGACAAGTTGCATGCTTGCATTGTGGAAACTACACATTAATCGTACATTGTGAAAAGGGACGTTAGGCATTTTTCTTTTTCAAATAATTTAAGTACTTGAAAAGTAAAAAAAGTTTTTCTGCTTAGAAAAATTCAACTTAATTTTTCCTGCAATCATTTTAAGTAAAAACTTTAATTTACTCATAGCTAATTTAATAATATGCTTTGATTGCTTTTTAAAGAATTGGTTCCAGCTAAATTTAAATATTTCTTTTCAGTTTCAATTAATAATAAAAATTATTTTTAATTAATTTCAGTGCAAGGAATACTTTCGTAATCAGGCTCAAAGTCAAATTATTTTTTAAGTGAGAAATTAAAATGATTTATTTTTAGTAGGACACCAGACAATTCAAATAAGACTAGTTAGCAAAATTATCTCTGCTAGCACGCACTTCACCAGCTCGGAGAATTAGTTGTGATCACCTGCTTTAAACATGAGTTTGTAATGAAATAGAATATGAGAAATGTTTCTTTTTGTTTAAGTATTTATTGATGTAGCAACGCCATGTACATGCATGTAATGTAACCATTTCTACATCTAATTTTAATATTCAGTTATATCACTCTCTTATTAATGTCATAATTTGTAATGAAGACTTTTAAAGTTAAATTAGAAGACAAACACTCTTAATTGGGTAATGAAATCAATATCAAGTCTGAGTACGACAAATGTTAGTGGTAAAAATATACATTAAGTAATCGATGATAAAAATATGTTCGGGTTTAGACAAGCGAACGTTTAGAAGAAAAACATCTTGAATTTTCTTTTGCATTTTTCGCATTCACACATTTATTATTTTCCATGAGCACGAGCTTTTACTCACTTCATCTATCTTCTGTTTTATAGCACATGCCATCAATCTTTGATGTGCTATTAGTTTTAGTTAATTTTACTTTCAAGCATAAACACATAGACCACAGCAGGCCACCGGCTACAAACTGTTAAAAATACAATACACACGTTTGTGTATATGAAAACAATATTAAGCAAATGTATAACTACCAAAATGTGAACATAATCAAAAATGTAATATGAATGAAAGAAAATATAAAAATTAATTCATTCTTATACTATATTCATTCTTATATAATATTTATATAAATGTGAAATATTTTAAAGTGGCACCACTGCAATTTATGTACATATATATGTACATATATGTATACTACATACAATATCAGGTGATTATTACCCTGCGTCTATACGAGCCATCGACTTGGATATGACCTGAACACGACGCTGGTAGAGCAAATACCATCATCAATTTCTTTTTTGTGGTAAATACGTACGATGTTCATGTTCAGGCATATTAAAGTACTCATATTTTGCGTAAGTGCAATAGAAATGGAATATTAAAAAATTTGGTTCTATCTCTTTTCTTTTTGATCTGATGGCGAACATTGTTGCTCAGCCATATGTTCAGATATATGAGCGGTCTCCATTAGCCATCTGCGATATCCGATATGATGCCCACACCAAATTCATGGCTAGTGAACAGCCTAGTTATGATGTTGCAGTCGCTTTCAAAACAATTAAATAGCTGGCTACAGCGCTACAATTGCAGCCAGCGGTATTTAATATCATGTAGTTCGTTGTCATAAATGTGTTAAATGCAAAAGTATTATCAAACCGCGTGTTGCAAACTAAACATATTTCGTGCTTCTGCCTTTGCGTGATTTTTAATGATTAATTTCTTTATCATATTCGAACTTGAACCTGACTAAAGTCATTTCTTTCATTATAATTAAAACCCGTTCCACAATAATATTAATATTATAAAAAATGACTCAGATGTTTTCGCTACTTTTTCTTTTAAGGCATAAAATTCAATTTTCCGGCATTTTAAGGCAAAGAGCAAATAACTTGAAAGGAATGATACGCTAAGCAACAAAGAAGTAATATGTATGTACTTATATTTATATATACATATTTGATAAATATTATTAAGCAGCGATGTGATTAATGTTAACAAAATTGTTTCGTAATATTAAAAACTCATACCCCTTTCCAATTTCTATGGTATAAATTCATTAGCTTTGCTCGTCATAAAAGCTAAAATTTTACCAAACTTTAATATGCTTCTTAAATATTAAATGAAAAAATCCCTTCCTGCCAATGTACGATGATACTTAATGAGATTTTACTTTTGAATATTATCAAGAGTATTATGCACATACGAGTATATACAATTTGTTTTAGTATTTTAATTAGCATAACTTTAAATTAAACATACAAGCACGTATCCATTTCATTTACAGGATTAATATTTTAAATTAATATTAAATAGATTTACAGAACGTTATCAGTTTTAGATACACATACATTTGCTTGTATATGTTTAGAAAAACAACAACTTATATGTATATTGTGTCATAACCGCCAAAAAAGCTTAAATGACATAATATTCGAGCTTAATTTTTCTTACTTAAATCGATTATTTATGATCACACGAATAAGTAAACGATTTTCATTATAAAATGAAGTTAAAACAAGTAAGAGTGCTGTGCCGAATCTTATATACCCTTTACTAAAGTGCATTTACGTAGTATAGAGATACATAAATAGGCACATATATATCTGGGTACATATTTATTTTGTGTATGTATCATTTTTTGCTCAAGTTAAATTCTTAGTAAGTGACCCTCTCGAAAACAATATTTAATATCCCACTTGACCTGAAATTCGATAAAAACGAATGCTCACTAAAGCGAAGAAATTTCGAAACAAAATTTTTCAATATTTGTTCGAAAATCTAAAAAAATCGAATATTCGCTAAAGCTCCGAACTTCAAACCTCTTTCTTGTTTTTAATAACCCTATAAAATTGTTTTAGTATTGTACCTTCATACCAAGTAAACTATCTTGTTTTATTTAATAATCTTTGGTGTTGCATAATTTTTAAGTGTCTCAATTTAAACATCCCATTGGAAAAGGTATATTCGCGGTATTATGTAACGAAGGTTTCAGTACGGACACTAGATATGTAATAATATATGAATTTTAGCCTATATAAAATATAGTTTTGGCATTTATTCGTTTTTGGAGTTTTTCGGTTTTAAACTTTTTTTAATTTAAGCGTTTTAGTTTTGACATTTTTTTGCGTTTTTGAACTTTTTTTAATTGGATGCTTTATTTTAGTTTCGGTGCTTTTTCCTCGTTTTAGAGATTTTTTAAATTTGGCATTATTTTTTAATTTGGCAAATATTTTTAGTTTTGGTGCTTTTTTCTCGTTTTAGTGATTTTTTTAAGTTTTGGCGTCTATTTGTATTTTGGTGATTTTTTTCATTTTGGTGATTTTTTCATCTTAGCGACTTTTTTTATTTTTGGCGATTTATTTTACAGCTAGATTTTTTTAATTTCTTGTGTTTTTTCGGTCTTTGGTGCTTTTTTCTAGTTTTAGCGACTTATTTTCGTTTTGGTGCTTTTTTAATTTGGTGTAATTTTTTAGTTTTGGTGCTTTTTTCTCGTTTTAGCGATATTTTTTTTTAGTTTTTAACGTTTATTTTTATTTTGGCGATTTTTTTCATTTTGGTGATATTTTTTAATTTAGCGACTTTTTTCATTTTGGCGATTTATTTTATTGCTAGATTTTTTTCCGATTTGGTGCTTTTTTTATTTTGGTGATTTTTTTCGGGTTTTGACGCTTTTTTCTCGTTTTAGTGATTTTTTTTAGTTTTGGCGTTTATTTTTATTTTGGTGATTTTTTTCATCTCAGCGATTTTTTTCATTTTGGCGATTTATTTTAGTGCTAGATTTTTTTCTTTTTTGGTGATTTATTTCGGTTTTTGAGTTTTGGTGCTTTTTTCTCGTTTTAGCGATATTTTAGGTATGTGGTTTTTTATTGCTTTTTTCTCGTTTTGGCGATTTCTTTATTTTTTAACGTTTCTTTTTATTTGGGAGATTTTTTTTTTAATTTTGGTGATATTTTTCATTTTGTCGATTTATTTTATTGCTAGATTTTTTTCCGATATGGTGCTTTTTTCATTTTGGTGATTTTTTTCGAGTTTTGGCGTTTTTTCAATTTGGTGCTTTTTAGTTTTGGTGCTTTTTTTCTCGTTTTAACGATTTTTTGGGTATGTGGCGTTTTTTTATTTGGTGCTTTTTTCTCGTTTTAGCGATTTTTTTATTTTTTTAATTTTTTTTTAATTTTGGTGATATTTTTAATTTTAGCGATTTTTTTCATTTTGGCGATTTATTTTATTGCTAGATTTTTTCCAATTTATTGCATTTTTTCATTTTGGTGTTTTTCGGGTTTTGTCGTTTTGGTGCTTTTTTAATTTGGTGTAATTTTTTTAGTTTTGGTGCTTTTTTCTCGTTTTAGCTAACGTCTTACCTGCATTAGTTTATCATGAAAATTAATATAACACCTAGCTTTCTAGTGAATTAGGAATTGCCTAACTCTAGTTCACAAACTCTTTTTAAGTGCCATCGAATTGGGGCGGGGCGGTAATTTTTTTTAAGTTGGGAAAACTAATATCTATTTAAAACTTGAATTAAATTACGTATATAAAAAACATACATATATTGTGAAACACTTTCTTGACATACTTATTTATTTACGGTTTGGCTGTAATAAATTTGTCTGTACATGTCTAACTACATTTGCATCCATGTGTCACGTATCCCTGAAGAATGCTTGCTCATGTATTTATTTGTATGCAGGTTTCGTTCCAAGTTCATGCTATAAATTTAATGTTCGCTCATCTTCTTTTGCAATTTAAAATTCATTGAAATGGAGACGACACTAAAAAAATCTAAAAGGAGTAGATAGTTATTTTTATTCTTCTTTTTTCCATCCTTCCTTTTACTTGTGTGTCCTTGTTGTTTGTTGTATGCTCGTCCTTTTGTTGAACTTACACCTTTTGAGGTATCCATTATAACAACTTGTTTCGAAGAACTTGCAAAACGTACGTACGCACTTCTCAGCAGAAATAGTTAGTTGCATATTTAAACATTTTAAAATATTGTGTGTATGTTTGTATGTACACACGTATGTATTTGTTAAGAGTTTCGTAGTAACGAGAATAAGTCAGAAGCTTAAAAGACTAATATATTGGGTTTATTGGAAAAACTTTATTTTTATCAAATTTAAAATGCGTGCTTTGTAACTAAATACGTCAGCACACACATATGCACCAGTTTATCTATGTATGTATTTGGACTTTTAAGTGTATCCCTCGTTAAAAACGTGTTGCTGAAAATTTAAAATTTGTTATTTCTTACCCAAGAACTTACTGTTTTATGGATGTGACCCTCAAGATGGTTGCGCAGTTAATGTTATTGTTACTGCGTTTTGTTATTCATGGAATTCATTAAATTTGTAAAGCCCAGAAAATACCCAATGCAATGCAATTAAAGTACAAGAACAAACATTCACCTTCACATTTGCTACAACTTCCAGTAGTATTCTTTAAGAATGTGTTATAAAAGTTAAGATTGCTCAAGTTCAGTTAGTAAGTGTTAGTAAAAGTAAATACATATTCTTCGTGTGTAGAATTTAAAAGGTGTATTTCTTTTAGCTTTAAACTTAAAAATGAGTGCTATAGATGAACATCACTTTAGTTTAACTTGTTTGCTGAATTATATTAGTGAAGTTGTTGTTAACAGGACAAGTTGCAAAATTTTCGTTATGATTTTAATAAAATGGTTACTGAAATATTTAATGTGAACTAAAGACCTGCAGAAGACCAGTTAAAAGAACTTTTAAGACATCAGGGATTTTTCAAATGCTTTACTGTAGCGATTTCTTCGAAAACAAATACTGAACAACACTGTTTGCCAGACATTTGTTTCAGTTATTGTATGTATAAAAACAAATACTTCGTGACGAAAGAATTTGTGTTGTTTGCTTTTTCCTACTCATGGGTGCGTATACAAACGTTATGCATGCACGTACACACATGAGTTGTGTGTATGCTATTTTATTTTAGCAGAGACACCTTCAGCTAGCAATGCCACAAATCACGTATCCAAGTCATGAACCTTTTAGCAAAGACACTAAGCTTACTAGAGATTCCTAAAGGCTCCCTAAATTCCCAGGAATTGCCTGGCACTTCTCCGAAAAATGAAGGCAACACTGAAAATCTAAAAAATCCGCAGTGGTAACACCATCATGATCTGCAGCTGTTACCTGTATTTGTAACTTGGCACTACTTCTTCTTGTAGTATTTGGGGTGTTTGTTACGAACAAGAAGTGTTTGCGACATCACTTGTAAACACTCATATACACAAACATAACTACATTCATGGTGCTTCACTTATTATACGCCAGCATTTGTTATTGGTTTACTATAATACATGCCCCTGCAAGATGTTTAAAAAGCAAGGAGTATTTACATTTCAAGAATGTTTACGCATGGCTCTAATGTGTACACTGATTCTCATCGAGTCAGAGAAGGGAGAAAATAATGAAGGGAGTCTCAAATGCATTAGGAGATAACTTAACACTTATTGCGATCTGTAGATACCTGTCAAAGCGTACTCAGCAGCTCTTGAAAGCAAAATAAAATGTTCTTTTTCCATTAAGTTGTATGTAAATTGAAAACTTTTAACTCGTTTTTTGGCACCTTAATTTTAATTTTAAAGTATGGCCTTGTTTAAGTAAGCGATTATTATGGGTATGAATGTATGTACTTTGTTTTAAATTCGTGGTTTGTGTATATTTTTGTCAGTGTTCAGTCATTTGGGTACCTTTATATGAATGATTCTTTTTTTTTTTGGAAAATGTTGCATATTTTATTCACTCGTAGTTTTACTTTTGTTTGTACGGATATATATTAACACATCACTTATTTATTTCAACAACATCATAACTCACGAAATTAGTTTTACACTCAGGGAAATGCTGCAAATTAAAAATAAGAACGCGTCACATTAATTTAATAATTTTCAATATACTAGAAAATGTATGTTGAGATAATATTTTTTCATATTGAAATAAAAAATTTCAACATGACTAGACTTTCGTTAATATTTTTTATTAATTCAATATGGTTTTTATTGATTTTAAGGTGTTTTTTCTCTGGGTCTACAGGAAATTAATTTAAATTTTTGACTGCACAGGCAACTTAAGGGAAAAATTAAATTATGAGTTTTCTCTCAAGAGTTGAGCTTATAAGATATTTTTATGAAATTTCAATACAATCAATTAGGCTTATTATAAAAAAAATTTCACATGGAAATTTCCGAACATATGAAGAGTTTGTAACATGAATAAAATGTATGGTGAAAGTTATGGAACGTTTACATTTTCGAACTCCTAAAAAAAATTTTTTGTGAATTCGTATGCTTTCAAAAAACTTCATATTTCACAATTATTTTTAAAACTTATGAAAAAATTATGCACAAGTATTTTTTCTTTCGGAAGAAATAGAAAGTTGTAAATTTTTACAGCCTTATTTATAAAACTTATTAAGGCTTTAAAAAGGCTTTTTAGAAAAAAATTTCACACAAATTTTTCTTAAAAAAACTTCATAAAGTCTTAACAATTTTTATAAATAAGGCCGATAATTTATATGGAAATGATAAAACGAACGTAAAATTGTATTCGGAAATTTTCACAAATGGCATTCAAGATAAGGCTGAACATGACTATGAATATTAAAATTAATTCTGCATTATTAACTTAAAAATCAAAATTTTCAAGTTATGATGTTATTGAAGAAATGAGTCATATTTTTGTACAAGCTCACAATAATACTTTCAGCAAAGTTAAGTAATAGTTGGCTTAACAAAAGAGAAGAATGAAAAACTTATTTCATTAAATGTATGATAATGGTGATGATAATATTTTGCATCATCATCATCATCATCGCCATCACCATCATTATCGTCATCATCATCATCGCAAGGTACTTACTTGTAGTTTTGCATGTAAATACGTTGCTTAAATATTAATGCCCGATTTAATGAAATATTTTTGTTGTTTTATGCATTCAAGTTAAATAACTTTTTGCTGTTAAATATTTTAAAACAAAAAGAAGCGAGTATTTTGAATATTTATATACAGTTACATTTGCATACATACACATTTCCTACTAAATTATGAAAATAAAATTTAAGTTGCTTTAATATTTAAAACACACTAGAATTTTTAGTTACAGATTAAGAGAAGCATTTATTTCTTAAGGTTTCATGGGTTAGTGGAAAAAATTAATAAATTATAAAATTAATACAAAATTCATTAAGATTTATGTACCAAGTTTTTCTTTTAACATACACGTTTTATTAAAAAATGGCACATTGTCATATTTAATTATTTAATTACTATATTTTTTTTCAGTTTTGTAATTGTTTTAATGCAATTTACCTTCATATAGATATTTAATAATTTTTCCCATTACCATTATTTTAATTATTATTGTTATGCTTTCATTCTTTATTTTATTACTTAAGGCCATTTGGAACTGACGTTAACAATGATTGTGTGCACGTGTTTCATTTGTATAAAATAAAAATCAAATATTTTCTTTCATCATTTTCATGAAAATCTATCTGTGAGTCAGGCAATTAAAGACAATCAAAATAACCTGAAATGATAATGATGCCGCGAAGTCTTTAAACAAAAAAATGATAAATGCAGAAGATATTCACTAAACAAGAAGCTTGCAGATAATTTAAGTTTGTGCAGATACACACATGCAAATCGACACACACATATTTATGAAACGCATTGGTATTAGCAGCTGTCGTCGAAGGTCGAGCACTACTGCATTGGGTTATGAGGGGGAATTAAAAAAACCTCATTTTACAATTGTACCAGCATCAAGCACACAAATACCGCTGAGAATTGAAAAATTAAAGAACAACTAAATTACGAGTAATATAAATTAAAATATGTACATTAAAGGTCACGCTTGCGCAAACATTTGCCCAAAAAAAGCAACCAATAAATATCAACGGAAAAACTTTAAATTCGTTCATGTTTTTGTTAAATTAAATAGTTTACAAAAATGTTGACATTGTGTATTAAATGCTTATGAAACTGTTTAACTTAAGAAACACGTGTCTGAATCAAAAAGTTTTTCTCCAATATTTAGTGGTTATGCTTTTTTGGGCAAATGTTTCCCTTATTTATATCTTTTTTACAGAATCGTCATAAATTTAAGAAATACAAACACTAGCTGCAAAGCTTCTTTGGGTTGTCTGCAGAAAAGTCCAGAGTCTGTGGCACGACTCGAGCCTGCGGTGCTCCGTCTACTAGATTAGCCAAGAGCACAGTCGTTTTAAATAGCCTGCAATTTTAATATTTCTTATCACTCAAGCTGTTACTCGTATATCGTATTCATAAAAAGTCATTTTGGTTTACAAAGTTTTTACAAATTAAATTTTCTATTAAAATTCCTTTGTTAAATGTTTTGCAAAGCAAGATTGTTTTTTTTTAAATAATATTGTAATTGATTACATCCTATTATCCTGCTGGGTACGAAGTATTTATGTATTTATATATGCCATATTGAATTAAACTGAAGTATTTTTATGGATCAATGTAAAATTAAAACTCAAAGTTTTTACCCTGTAAATACCTTTCCCTTCACAAAGGCTGACCACACACAATTCATTTTAGTATTTCGACCTCATTCTTGAGGTAAAATTAATTTTATTTTCATTTTAATTAACATGTTTGGGCATTTATTTAACAACGCACAAAGACGGAACATTAAAGAAAATAATTAAAAGATGTAAAGGATTTGTGTTTTTTCTTTATATTTTTATTTACAAAAATACTTGACATTTTTCGGCTTTTGAGAATCTTTAATATTAAAATGTTCTTACGGCTACACTTGTGGGATGCGAAGACTAAAAAAATAGTCTATTTATTTTATTAGTCTTCTCATTCTTAAATGGTCTCTAATTTTTTTTTATTTTATCCTTCTCATATTCGTGGTGTTTGTATCTTGAGATTTGGAAAAGACAATTTATAAAGTAGCTACATTTTTAAGTTTGCCTCATTGTGCAAGTGGTTGTATTGGTATGTCTCTATTCAGTAGGAGTGCCGTGATAGTATCACTGAGTTACCAGTATCAGGATTAGAAATAAATAAAAATTAATGTGTTTTTGGGTAATCGCACTATCAACGTTATTGAAGACATCAGCAGCTTTTTTATTTATTTTCCTTAGACGCTTCTAAAGCTGAGTTCCCACTATCGGCGCATGTACTGCCTAGCCTAGATCCGAACATCGAGACAATGTACCGATTTTCGTCGGCTCACTGCAATAAAGTCGAAAGTAATAATCTAAAATGGCCTTTATTCTCAATTAATTCCGAAATGAGCCTGTACAGCTTTATTAACAATGCAGTGAAATGCAATCGTGTCCAATAATTAAGAAATAACGCCATATTGATTGATTTCTGATGTCTTAATTGCAGTGAGCCGAGGAAAATTGGTACATTGCGCCGATAGTGGGATCTAGGCTTAAGGATGCTTCCTTATTTTACTAACAATTACATACTTCAAAACGTTGCCATTTATTGAAAATATGCTCCATGCAGTATAGCACTATTTCACAGGATGTTGATACTTCCAATACAAAAAAAAAATCATGCAAATTGGGACATCTTTCATTATGAAATAACTTTTAGTTTTTACTTTAATTTTTGATATGAAATAACTCCCAAATGAAAAACCTCTCAACGAAAATACTATTGGGACTTATTTCCCATTCAAAAAATTTGGTTAGTCGGAGTAATTTCATGGTTTTTTGCACTAATTTCATTGGAAATTTGTACATTTTTAATCAGAGAAGTCCCTATCATTGGGAGTTATTTAATTTAAGATATTGGAAGTTGTTTAATTTTTAATAGTTGGGATTTATTTCATTTTAGTTGGGAATTATTCTATGGGGATTTAGTTGTTTAATTTGTGATTTATTTTATGGTACCGTTTAGAACCGGCAGAATTGTTTACATTCTTTTCAAAATCTCCCACTGTGCAATATTGTAACGTTAAATTGGTTGTTCAATTTTAATATAAGCCTAACTTTCTTAATTTACGAATGGCATGACTGTTTGCATGAACTGCAAATATGTCCTTAATTATGAAATTGCTCTAAGTCATTAATATTAAATAAATTTATAGTAATCGAGAATACAAAGTACATCTCTAAATTAAAATGTTGCATAATATAAAAATATTTTATTTTTATTTTTTTTAAATCTAGTCTACTAAATACCTTGACCAAATAAATATATATGACTAATATCACTTTTATAATTAAGAGCACAAATATTTTTCACCATGCAACATTTTACATTGCGAAACTCCGCATTTGCCTCTTAAACATTCCAGCTTTCGCAGTGAAATTATTTTCCTATTCTCGACTGGCATCCCTATTTTGACACCATTTTGAGAGTACGTGTACCAAATTTTCTTTTAAGTTTTTCAATGCATTTTACTATGAAAGTTGTCCCCTATGAAAATGTCAGAATGAGTTTGTTTTGAGGTGATTATTTTTTGTATTTCAGTATGTTCATGTGGTTTTAGTGTAAATATATTTCTTCTTCATTTATTTGTACACTGCGAAACACTTAAATAAGAAATTTACTTTGGATAATTTTAAACGAATAAATCTCGTAGGGCAGATATTGGAGAATTAAAGAATTTTTGGACTTTTAAGCTCTACTAATTTTTTTTTTAATAATTTGAAGAAAATTTGTATTTTTTTTACACCACTGTGCGACGTAAAGAAGGGTATTGTGCTTATCAGCCTATGTATATATGTATGTTTGTGTGTTCTTTTGCGGCACTATATAAAAATAATGCTTGAACCGATTTTTCTTAATTCCGAGAGTGTCACCAAAGATATGACAGTAGTCCAAACCCAATATGGTGGTCAAGAGACGTCATTTTGTGAATACGAAAAAAATAAAAAGTCGACGAACTATATCAAAATGCGTATCACTCGACAGGTACATATTTTAAAGTCATATTTAGGTTTCTGTTATGATTTTTCCGTTTAGGACCTAACATAAAAATCAAAATGAAACTTTCTCCACTTGACTTAAAGTTATCACAATTATGATTATGATACTCATATAAGAAATAAGAATTAAGCAGAAAACTGTTAAGTAAAATTGTTTTTTGAAAAATACTTGTAATAAAAATTATTAGTCAGATAAATAACTACAAAATGCCACCTGCTAATAGACAGGAACTCAAAGGACAATTCAAGTCCTTTAGAATTAACACCTTTACTGTAAGTATATGTTATTACTTAAAATAACTTTTAACTAACAATTTATTTTTAGCATATTTTCGCTTTTCCAAAGATACAGTAGTTGGTTTCATTAAATTTTAATTCCTTTTCCTTTTAACTTTTTTCTTTCATAACTATGCAGCCACTAAAAATCTGTAGTTGCAATACATAATATTATTTTGACAATTGGCAAGGACCCTTAAGCTAGGTTACCATCCTTGAAAAAGTAATTTTTATATATCCAAAAATAGAGTATTGCAATACTGATGAACTTTTAAAATTTCCATATGTGCACTGGGGCAAAGTTGAAGCCCCTTTTTAACTTTTGGGTAAACATTTAATGTCAGTTGAAAAAAAGTTTCAAAAAAATTTATTTATATTCATTTCATGAGGACCCTTATTGAATTTGAAAAACATGGAAAGCGCAAAAGTTTCTAGAAGTTAAGAAATTTGATTAGGCATTTTGCGTTAAAGCGATCCTATACAATCTAGTGAAGTTTACTTCCAGACATTTTATTGTGTCCATTAAAGACTCCTTTGTATAAAATTACTTTAAAGCCATTTTGTACTTTCTTACAAGCCACATCTTGTTTAAAATAAAAAATATGAAGTCGATAGTGCCGTAGTAGAACTTGGCATAGAATACCACAAGCCCCCTTTCCAGCTAAGTCATCGTTGCGAAAATATATCCTCCTTTCTTAAGTCATGAAAATAAAAGTAGCATTTATCTTGTCCATGGATACTAAACTTTCTTCGCCAAAAAATTATTCCTTCAAGATTAAATTCCTTATTTAAGTGATTCACAGTGTATGCAGAAATGAATGCTTCTGTGTGTATGGGATAGTTTGTTCGTGAGCAACTGTATTTGTGATCCCTGGGGCGAAATGAATTCTTAGCAGTTTCGAGTGCAATATTATCAACCGACCAAGCTCCAGCATACGCTTCAAACATTCGCTTCAAACTAAGTTCACAACAGTCATGTGTATAAATAGCTGGATGTGAATGTGTATTAACTCCAGTTTCATATAAATAATTTGTATGCTTAAAAATGTGTGTCATCATATTTGTGGTGGGATGTGTGTGTATCTAAAGCCATTGTTGTACGTTTTATGTATGTGCATCTTTTTTATATATTTTAATTTATCTCGTTCTCTTTATACTTGTATTTGTCTACGGGCGTATTTTTGTTGGGGTATGAGTAAGCATATGTAGTGTATGTTTATGTATGTATGTGTGTATATATGTTTTTGTGTATAGCTATGTGTGCATATTTGCACATGCATTAGGGTTTACTGCATTAAATCTGACATATTGACATGTAACAGATTTACTTTAGAGTGTGAGTGTGTCTGTGACTGTGTTTGTTTTTTGTGTTACATTTATAACACCTGCGGTTGTGCGGTTTGAATCTCAGTCAAGGTATCATGTGGTTGTTGCACTGCAGATGTTTTCTGTGTGTGTGAATATGCGACGTTATCATCAAAAGAAAATATGCACATATGTACACACATACATACATACATACATACATTCATGTGTTTGCACTTAAAGAAATATTCTTACATTCTCAGTGAGCTCATTTATAAATAAGTATCGCTTTCATTTTTTATATCCTTCTCTTGGATGAATGAGTATGATAAATATATATGAGTAACAAGTTTTCTTTTTTAATTTTTCTGTGGAAGTTAACATTTTGTAAGTGGTTTGTTTTCTTTTAGCAAATTTGAAACAAAAAACATTTAAATAAAAAATAAAACTATAATTGATAAAAGCAAATTAAAAATGTGTAAGCATAGAGCTTGAAAGTTTTTTCAGAGAGTTTGAAGTGTTAATTTAAAATTTCAGCTTTATGTCTTATAAAATACTTTAATGTTTAAATTAATTAATTTATTCCGACATAAACCTAAATTTGTCATAAAGTTTGAAATCTCTTACTTTTGAATGTGGTTGTGTTACATTTGCTTCAAGATATTTTTGGCTCACAACTCTTACGGGCCCAGCAGCTATTTTGTTTGTGTTCTGAGCTATTCGTATCTTAAAAAGTCTAGAAAGCCTATTGCTTACATCCTTCAAAAATTCAAGCTATTGAACACTTCACTTTCTTTTCTTCAGGGGTTAGTCCTTTATTCCTTACACCAAATGCTTCAGAAATTAGCCTTAATTAATGTGTAAAAAAGTTTTTAAAATAAATGGATTACTTCTACTTTGTTCTCTACAACTTCTCGTGTTTTATACACTTCGGTTAAACTTTTAAGGAAAACAAGATGATGAAGATGTGAGCAAAAGTTTTCATCTTGAACCGGTAACACACAAACTTAAAACTTTCAACTTTACTTTTTATTCTTTTGCATTAACATTTTACTATTGATTTTGTATGCGAAGGTGTGCCAAAGAATGAGGTTTCATGTTTCGCAATTTTTTTATCCCCTTGAAAAAAAAAACTTTTTTATTTTAACGTTTCAACAAAAGAATATAAAAAGCCGAATGTGTACAACGAAATACTTTTAATAACACAAATGAGTGTAAAAGCAAGTAAGTTTTCTTTTATTATATTTTCTTTTTTAATTAGTCGTGTAAATAGTTTTCTTTTATTGCAAACATTCATGCGAGCAAAGGGAAAAAACACACAAACATTATATCGTCACCTCAAACGCGAAATCGTATTTTTTTTTGTTTGTTTTGAAACTACGTTTCCAAATACAAGTTTAAGTTTTTGTGGAGCACTAAATTTTGAAATGTGTACATAAAACTTTTATTTTGATGTCTTCATCAATTATCTGGTTTTTTTATTTCAGATAACGATATTTGAGTTTTATTTAAGTTAAAAATTTAATATAAAAATTCTATGGAATTGAATTGTTTTTTCTTTTCTTTCGCAATTCTTTCATATTCAATAAGTTTATGCAAAATAAAATTGTTCGTAGTATATGCACGTTTGTCAGATGTATGAATGTACTTCTTATCGATTGAACTAAGAATCATACATAAGTTCGTATTCAATTCATACCATCTGCATGCGAGAAGGACTAACTACTACATGGAATAGATGTTAACGAGTGTAAAAATATACACCCACACGCACACACACACGCATAGACACATTTCAGTGAGAACAGCAATTTGTCTTCTTAAATCTTTTTCACTTCTTTTGAACGCACTTGAGCCACAAAAAGCGGCATAATTTCATACAAACTCAAACTATCACTGACACGTGTGAGCATGAAATAAATATAATAAAGGGTTTTCCAATGGGGACTTGATATTGTTGAAGCAGTTGAATTAGCTGTTATTTATTAATTCTATGTATATTGCCAAATCAGCATAGAAGGGTATATCGTTAAAAAAAAAAGTGCAAATGGTAAAATTACATTATTAAAATGTCATTTTTCCACCGCGACCAAACCAACTTTTGTTGGCCAGAATTGTTTAATATAAACACCAACGTCATGCGATTTCTTTAGGGTGGAGCTACTTTTCACGCAACTCATGCCAAATTAAACATTTTGCAAGAGCAAACTGTGGGTCTGGTCACCTCACATGGAGACCATTTCGGTTTTTGTATTATTTATTGCACAAAACATATATTGCAATTATTAAAAATATTATAAAAATATAATTTCGAGCCACTGTAACTCAGCACTATTTTATTAAGGGCCCATACACATATACTGCTTGCAGCTACTGCCGATGAACCCTTGGTAAACGTGTGTGATTGATAGTTTACCTCAAACTTATCAATCATCATTTAAAATAAAAATTCATAAAATAAACATAAGTTGGAGAACAAATAAAATTATTAGTAGAATTCAAGAAACTAAGAAAAGCGTATTTTCTTTACACATTTTTTTTCAAAACTTATTTTTTGTTTGTTGTATTTCCTTTTATGTTTTTTTTTACATTCGTTTTTTCAGTAAAGCGTAAAATTTAAAAAAATACATATCAGAAAAATTAATAAATTTACATTTCAAAATCAAAAATATTTTGATTTTTCGTATTTCATTGTCTGTGTGACAAATATATTAATAAAAATTAAAAATTTACCAACACATGCTTATCGCATGAGCATGAGCAGTATGTGTGTATGGGCACCTTTAAGCACAGACCCCATGCTGTGCGTCTGCCTGTAGGTGAAATCGATTTTCCGAAGCCCCTAATAAATTAGAAGCTTTGGGTTTGGACTGATGTGTCAAAATTTTTCCTAAATATATTCAAATTAAAACTCAAGTATATCAAAAGACGGTTCCAAGCCTGGAAGATTTTATCTTTGTTTGATTTGATTACGATAAAGTTGGTATCGCTTTGCAAGCCAAATTAAATGTGATAATTATTAATGAACAAATAACACCAGAGTAAATTGTAAATATTCTGACAAACACATAGTAGAATGGAACAACTAGCTATTTTCGAAGGCCACGACACCTTCATCATCAGCGTTCTTTTTGTTTTTGTCCACTGTGTGTGGTGTCACCTGACGAAGATTTTGGCTTTATATACAATTCACATATGCAAAGGGAATATGTGAATTATTTTAAATCATCGTATTTCTATTTTCTGAAAGCTTTTTATAATGAAATTGCAAAACAATACAAACTTAAGCCTGATCAAATCATAAATATATAAGTAAATGAATTTTAAACAATAATAATTAAAATTAACAGAAAATAGAATAATTTTTTCGTTTCTTTATCAATAAAACATATTTCAGAAAATAAAAGACTGGTATAGAAAATCAACAACATCATAAAGACGGTACCAGGGCTGGAAAATTTAAACTTTTATTGGTATAGAAAAGTGACTAACTAAGACTAGAATTTCCTTTTCATTATCAATCGAACATACTCATATATTATGTTTTATAAGGAAATATAAAGGCATAAAATAAGTAAAATAAAATAAAAAATAAGTTATCAGGGCTGGAAAACTAAAAAAAATTTGTTTTGTTTAAATAAGTAAATAACTGTCAAACACATTTTATATTTTGAAAAGAAATAGATTGGTATTGAAAGTTGACAAAATAAAAAACATGGTATCAGGGCTGGAAAATGTAAGTGTTGTTGGTATATAAAGGCAACTAACTAAAACAATTTTTTTCTTTTTTTTATGAATTCAATGTATATGATATTAACTTAATTTATTTTTTATTTTTAATTGAATATAGTTGGTATTTTAGTAAGATCAGTACTCAAGAATTAATTTTTTTTCGAATAATGTTTATATAAAAATTTAGTTTGGCCATATAATCATAAGTTTTTGTTGCTACACTGTAAAACATGGGCTGATTAGGCTCTAAGGACAATTTAACATTAAGTTTTAAATGCAAAAAAAAATAATATAAAACAAGTCATCTTTTTTGGTATGTATTTTAAGACATTTGAACATCATATGTAATCAACGAAATTAAAACGGTATCAACTTTTCCACCCCTGCCATAGTTTCCGAGTAAAAAAAGACAATCCAAAGAAGTTTTTAAAAGGTAGAAATTGCCTGCAAATAAAGGGTATGCATTATTCGGAACAATAGTTATAATACGAGTACTCTTATTTGTTTTTTATTAACATGTGAATATCAAATTTAATTTTAAAATTTCTTCTTTTGGCGTACAATTCAATTCAAAATATTCTTTGTATAAATATGTTTTCCATGATTTACGGTCCCTTGCTTATACGATTACCAACATGTTTGACTCATATATTAAGGCAGCCATCCGTGTGCATTTTTTTTTATCCAAGACCTTGTGCATACATACGCAATGAATAAAATGAGTTGCGCTCAAGTGCACGAGTGAATTACAGACAGACAAATAGATAGACATCAACATACGCACATGCACAAAATACAAGTGCTTCGTTTGACAATCACTCAATAAATGAAATAGCATACTTTACGTATTATGATCTATAGATACAAGTATAAAAAAAATATGTGCAAACACGCGCACACACATACAAATTTATTGCGACAATATTTAATACATAAACTAGAAACTAAGTGGAATGAACGGCAGACAGACAGAAAATAAAGAGGGTTAAACGAATTTCCTTTTTTGCTGGAAAACACTTGAAAACAAACAGAAAACAAACAGAACAACAACAACTGCTCAATAGAAAAAAAATATAGATTGATATGCTTAGAAAGATAGAAAAGTATTCGTTGAGGGCACTTCACACAACCAGCAAAAAGGCAACAACTTAAACTGAAAATGCGGAAGGAAAGTGCACAAATTGCTACAACTGTTAGTCAGCAGCTCTTTCGTGTAAAGCTGGGCGGAGTGTGGGCGAATGAGGAAAGACGAACTTTTTTTTCCAAATTTAAAATATCTAAAAAACTTGCAAAGTTTTAAAATACAAAAAATAATCAAACAAATTAAAACATCATTTAAGAAAGCTTCTTGAAGAAAGCTTTGGTAAATATTTTTATTTTCAAAACTAATAGCCCAATTTACAATCCTTGCATCGTTGCATGTGCACAAGACTT
Organism: Tachina fera; assembly: GCA_905220375.1. Taxonomy (NCBI): domain Eukaryota; kingdom Metazoa; phylum Arthropoda; class Insecta; order Diptera; family Tachinidae; genus Tachina; species Tachina fera. The sequence continues at coordinate 189,649,429 of LR999963.1, forward strand.
TGAACTGGGGTAATATATTAGCCCAATTCGAAATCTTGTGCAAATGGTCTTGCATAGTAGCATGGCAAAATGGTATAGTATATTGATACTCACCACCAAGAATTGTTAAGTGGTGAGATGAATATTATTCTTATTCTTTTATATCTGAACAAATATTTATTACAATCGTTCATAATAATTTAAGAAATAAGATTAGAATTAAGTAAGTAATTAAAATAAGTTTCAAAGTTTGTCTCAAATAATATATTTTGTTCAACTTTTATAATAATCCTGATGGATAATGGGAAATTTAAGTTGTTATTTGTTTATAAAAATTGTATTGTCTTTTTGTATGTTTATATATAATACAGGGTGTTTCAATAAGATGTTTCATTTTGCATAATAGGCGATACGGAAAAACTAAGCCATTAATAAATATGGAACCACATACTGCTTCAAAGGCGCATTGCAATTATAAAATTAGTGTAAAAAATTTAAGCTCTTGATATAAATTATTGATGTGAAGAAGAAGAAGAAGAACTGAGAATATCACTATTGTACCCCCAAGGTTTGTCATTTCTCGTCGATCTTTGGCATTGGGCATTCCTCAAAAGATTTTGTGTGGCAGAAACTGTCAAATATTAATAAAGACAATGTTTGTTTTAACCTAAAACAATCCTAAAACGATCCTTGAGATTCGACGCCTTTAGACTTTCTTCTTTGAGGCTACATGAAAGATGAGGCCTATGCCAATGAAATTCGTAAACTTGTCAAGGATATATAGCCGGAAATGTGCGAATTCATGAAGGAAAATTTCATTAAAATAATATCGTCCAGCAAGCGTAGTCGTGGCGACCAGCTGATATTGCAAGTAAATCATCATTTCCTTCGCTGAAAACTAATCTTTTTCTTACATACAAATATTAAACTTTCAATTTTAAAACCCTTTAGTTTTGCCCATTTTCATTATTTTAACGCTTACAAAGAAATCTGTTTTAATTAAATTAGAGTTTATGCAGGTGCGTATGATTGATGCCTTTATCATGAATGAAATATTATTAATACGCAAAATTTTATTTAGTTTTACGTTTTTCCCTCGAAGTGCTATCACCCGTAGAAGACTTGAAGATTGAAAAATAGTTGTTAAATTTAAAATAAAACCAAACAAATCTGATAATTAATGATTTTATAATATCAACATCAGAGAGATATGTTATAATATGTTTTCTTATGTTTTGCTGTCTTATGCTATGTTATATTAAGCTCTGTTATGTTTTGTTGTATTACATTATGTTATGTTATATTGTCATGTTATATTATGTTATGTTATATTATTTTACGTTGTGCTATGTTTTATTGCCATTTTAAACTTATCATGTGACTTTTCGTCACATGTTAAAAATTTTAGTAATTTTGTTTTTCGAACTTGTATTCTCATTACATATTTTTATAACAATTTTATTAGAAAATTTTTTGTTCCGCCAGAGAAAAAAATATTCCTCCAATCAACCTTTAACTGAAAAAAAACCAAAACATAAAATAAAATTTCAAATGTGTAAATTAAAGTTTTCAATTAAATAAATTTGTGAACAAAAGTTTAAATGGCTCAATTAAAATTGTATTTTTATTATTTGTTTGTGTTTTTTAATTAAAGTTTTTGACTAGAAAAAAATTATGTACCCTGTCATTAGAAACTTCGTTTTGAAGATACAAATTTTAAAAGTCACAGCATTTTTGATTGTTTGCATTTCAAACGACATTTCTTGTATTCAATTTCATTGCCGGCTCAAAAGCTACAAAAGTGAATACGTGACAGCTGATGAAATGCATGGCAGTACAGAAAATAGGTCATTCTTGCAACCAATCTAATGAAAAAAAAGGGGCATATTAGTAAGACCCTAGTGAGCTTAAAAATTTTATTCTAACAACCAGTCCAGCTTAATTGTTCATGCTTTCTTTCCGAAAATCATAGAAAGCAATTGGAATAAAATTTTATTTCTAATGAAACAAAGTGAAACTATATTGAGCTTGAGCTTTAATAAGAAAACATTCTTTAAATCTAAATTTAACATAAAATAAACCAAATTTACAGCATTTTCCATCAAAATGATTGATAGCTAAATGATAATAAATATAAAAATAAAAAAGTTTTATAAACGTGTTTTATTTTAGTATGACATAAAATCGTTTCATTTCGTTAGCTCATGCAGCAGCACTTGATTAACTAATATAAACATTTGAGCTTGTGGAAAAGGGGGAACAATTTTATCTCCAAAATACAAACACCTGCTTAATGAGAAATTTATAATTTTTTTTTTCTCTCTTTACTAGAAAGTTTCATTAAAAACAATTTCGTATGTTGATTACAAAATCGAGTTCAATTCAAAACTTACTCGGTGTGTAGCTTGGGGTGACGGCACAATTGAACGGATGTTTGGTTGGTTGGCCGATTGTTTGCTTATAAACAGAAAAGGCAACACAACCACAAAAAACTTAAAGTTCAGCAAAATTAAAAGTTGTTTATTAAAATGCCTCATCAACAAGTAACACCACTTGTGTATGTGTGTGTGTTTTTGGCTTTTTATGGGTCAATACCCATATCTGCAATGTTATTGTTGTCATTCAAGAGAAAATGCTTGCTGGCATTTTGAAAACATTATTTTAATATTGGCTTCTCTCATGCAGGTCGACCGACATCTGAATGAAATAAATTGCTTCAACTCCCCTCAGCCGTAAATTTATTTTTGAAAATTTTACAAATATGACCCCATTTAATTCAGCTCAAGCATTACAAAAGCCAACTTCTGAGAGTTAACAAATTTTTAACAATAGAAAAATATCTCTTGAGATTATGAGAAAATGCTGTTGTTAAATTAAAGTTTTTATAAATTAAAAATAGAAAAAAATAAAATAAAAATGCTTCATCATTTCCCCTATTGTGGGGCACAATACGAGTAAATACTTAACTGAACAATGCAAAATATTCATCACAATGCTGTTGCTGTTGTTGTTGTTAAGTCAACAGCACGAACATATTGTAATGAACTTTTTGTGTGTGCTTAAGGTTCAGCTAAGCATTCGCTTTTCCTCTTAACAAATCAGTTATTATTATTGCAGTCATTAAATCAGTATATTTTTTTAAGTTGGCTAAAATAAAAAGAAATTTATTCACAACACATCTCACATTGCAACAAAACATATGTATGTATTTCTCTATTCACATGCATGGAAAAGCAAATTGCAAGTACTTTTTTTTCTTAATGGCACATACGTATGCGAGGAAATTGAATGTACATACATTCGTATGCAAGTTCTGGATAAAGTTTTGATGCAACAAACAAAACCGAGTGCATTTATAAATTTAATTTTCGTTTCAAGTAAATGAAAAACCGCTCTGGACAGCCACTGCTTGGTCATCAGCAATTTCACATTCAGTGTGTCTGATTATACGTTGCATAAAAGAAGCAATTGAGCAAAAGAGAAAGAGAGAGAGAGAGAGAAAGTAGTAGAAAATAAGGGCACGTATGTATTTCCATGTTCAATGACATGGCACAAAAACTATTCTCCATACTTGTAGAGCGGAAAAACCGAATGGAGTAGAGAAATTAAACAAAAACGAGAAGCAAATACAATTTTCTGTTGGAAAAATCTAATTTGCCATCGTTTGTAGGGATTTGTAATGGCTTTCATATTGAAGATTAATTGCTAAGGGTATATTGAAATTTTAAAAAAGAAAAACTAAACGCAATACAATGTGTGTGATGGCGTTAAAATTATTCAAAAACATATTTTATTAAAACTACTGAAGTGGGTCTTCAGAGGGAAACTCTGAAGTAAATTTGTTTAAGTATAGACCACAAACAAATCTTGGAAAAGTTTTCTAGTGGTTGTCCCCAAGAAAATGCATCTCTTTTGAATTAAAAAAAAAAAAGTTTAATCCCATAATTAAAATATTTTTTATTTATATTATGTGTAATATTGCTATTCCAGCTCAATATTGTATTGATGCTCCAAATTATTGCCAAAAAGCTTTTAAATTTAATTTAGACAATGCCTCCAAGCTAGTCATCATTAATAGGAGTAGCTCCACCCAGTTCACTAAATGCTATTTCAAGCTCAAAGTGTGTGCTTAGAAAGCCTATAGAAGCACGTGAAATATAGTTTTTGTGTATTAATGGCCCTAGCCTGCCCACTTTTTTAAGCAAGAGATAAGTAAAAGTACTTAGAATTAAAGAAAGCAAGTTTGGTGGGCGTGTCTTCCCCCCCCCCCCCCCCCCCCTTCTTTTTGGCAAGCCATATCTTCTGACAAAAAATATCACGGAGTTATAAAGTAGCACACATAAAAGAAAATGTAACGGAATTGAGAAGCTTGGCTAAAAGGAGGTGTAGCTTCTAAAAAGCTAATAGATCAGCTCGTTTTGACATATTTAATTAAAAGAAATTTAAGCCTTAAATCTTTTGAACTTTTCCATGCAATAATGAAGCCACGTTATGTTTAACGACATATTGAGTTTCATTGATTGCTTCAGCAAATAAATTTAATTACAAACGATATTTTGTTGAATGTGAACAGCAACATGATACTCACTCATAGAGAAGAAACTTTCAGAATTTAATGAAAATATATCAAAATTTAAATATTTCTTAGCAAACAAGCAAACAAATCCCAACACTTACACACACACATACACAAATAAACACACAATTTGTATGCTTTGCACATTCAAATATAAGAGAAGATAATATGTATGTTGTAAAGAAAGTAGGAAACTGGGGTTAGTAGAGATTTCCTTTTATATATCCGGCTGTTTTAAAGGAAGTCTGCATGAATGAATGAATAAAAATTGATTATGATTAAAAGGATATGGATGTAGACATTTAGGCAATACATACACAGAAAAAAATATTTTCAAAAATCTGTATTGTGAATATGGAAAAAGAATTCAACAAAATTTGATTCAAACACATTGCTTATCAATATTGCAAGTAAGCATTAAACTGTAAACTGAAAGAATTCAATCGAAAAAATTTTCGTTGGATTAATGAAACCAGTTTCATTAAAACTATTTTAATGAAAACTGCGTCAAATGTATTAAACAGTGCCATCAATGTAATGAAAGAACGTCATCAAAACAACGAAGCAATTTCACTAAAACAACGAAATAATTTCATTAAAACCACGAAAGTTTCATTAAAACAACAAGATAATTTCCAACGAAATAATTTCATTAAAACAACCAAATAACTTCACAAAAACAATGCAATAACTTTATTATAACAACGAAATAACTTAATTGAAACTGTATGTGTAAATAAGCATAGAAAGAGTACAAAAACAATCACATAGAACTAAATTTGATGCCAGCTTTTGGTTGAGAACTGTTGAAATACATTTAATTTATCAGACTTTCATGACTACAATGAAATTATCATTGGGACAAAGAAATACAATTCATAGCTATAATAAAATTCTATTATTTTATATTTATATATTTTGTTATTTATTTTAGTTTTAAAGAATTTAATCTTTAACTTAATTACTTTAAGGTATGTAGTTATCTATATATGTTTATTTCAAGCAACAACTGTAAATGTTTCTTAAATATACAGGGTTTTCTTAATAATTAAAAAATATTGTTGTCATAAATATTGTTACGAAACAAGAATACCAACGAAGCAATTCCAATGAATTCACAATATTCATGAAATTTTCATTAGATTTGTGAAAAACTCTAATGAAATTGTTTCGTTGGATTTATGAAGCAAAATTTTTTCGGTGTATATACAGTATAAGATATACGCCGTTTAATTATTTTTTGTAATACGAATTGTTTTTGCTATATAATAAAATATTTTATTTGACGTAATATATGTGTATGTAGGAATGCACAATTTATTTCAAATAATTATGTAATACATACCACAGTGAGTTTGGATAAATGCATTTCTAAAGGTATTTAAGAGTATTCTCATAATTACCTATCCGTGGTAATTAAATGTTTCCTTTTAATACCTTTCCCGGATAAGTACCCCAAAAATCTTGAAATTTTTGATCATGTAATTAACCGGTGCTTACTGTATAATTAAAAAAGGGCTGAAAACGTGGCAGTCATCTACACATACAACAACAATTATTACTGAAAATAAAATTTCAGTCAGCTTTTTTTCTTTGATTCATGAAATTTTTTTATTGACTGCAAAAATATTTTCAATAATTGTGCATACAATTTTATTTGTCAATAATACAAAAACTGCCATTGCAAAAAATTCAAAAGATTTTTTTATTGAATCGGAGATTTTTTATTCAAATATCAAAATCATTTTTTTCTGTGTACCAACTTCATGGCGTATCATATAAATACAATATCGATTGTCTTCTTTACAAATGCATTTTACAAATTATGTAGTATGTTAACTTAAAGGGCTTAGTAACCAAATTTTTCACTCGTTATAGCAAAATTAGCTAGAGTCTATGGTGACAATCGAATCTTAGATCCAACTATTAATAGACAAATAATACCGTCCCTAATGTAAGAATTATTTTGATAGTGGCCCATTGGGCCATATATAGTTTGTTGACTACAACTACAACATAAGAAAAATTAAACATGTAAAAAACAAATAAACTAGAAACAATATGCATTAAAAAATTAATAAGAGTTATAATATTATTAAATGAAACTACTACTATATAAATTCGAAGATATATTGCGAATGAATTTAAATATATGTATTCAGAATGTAGATCAGTTCAATTGTGAGAAATGTTCAACAAGCTTTCCTTTGAAGAAATTACGTATAAGATGGAATGTTCTTAAGGATTCTGGCAATGAATTCCAACATTTGGCGACTCGGTCAACATATTTCATAAATAAGACGATTTCAAATATTATTTTGCTAAATTTTCTTTATATAAAAATGTTGATTTCCACATCATGTTCAATAAATATTTGTACCATTTGTCATGGTACACCACAAACTTTAAAATAGTTGGAATTAAAAAGTTTGTGTTTTGTGCCATTTTGATAGACCAAAAATTGGTTGTAAGGTGACTATAGTAGTTGTGATACTTCCCATACTTAACACTTAGTGACTGTAGCAAACCGAAACAATTCTATGTTTAAGTTTTTTCTTTCTATTCATAAAAAAGTAATTAGCTAAACAAATAGTTTAATTGGTTTAGAAAAAGTATACATAATAACATGCAACTTTTTTATCGTTTCATACTTGTATCGCTATTATTATATTAAAGTAAAGGAACAACCATAGAAAAACTTTCTCTTAAGTATAAACAAATTTTATATTCTTATTTGCATACTTTATTATTTTTAACAAACTCATTTAACTTTTTATCCTTCTATATGCAAATTAGCCTACAGTTTTTATATTCTACTTGTGTGTGTGTGCTTTTCCTTTTATCTCCTTTTGTGACATACATACACATACAGATGTATATGTCACATACGTTGTTTTTTTTTATAATAAAATCATAACCATATTATAAGTATAAAGTTTATTTATTTTTATTGCAATACAATGAGCTTTTTTTATGTGTAATTTTTTTATTATGTCGTGTATGTACGCTAACGTGTATATGTATATAGTACGTTAATAATACTTAAACATGAACAATATTATCTGTAAAATGAATAAGTACACCTGTTTCAATCTGGTTGCCAACCTGCAGCCATCCATCCCATTCAATAAAATTTCATATTTATTTTATTCGTTTATATTTATTTAAAAAGGATATTGAAGGGCCTGAGCATCAGATAGCAATGAAATAAATGTTCTGTTCACAATTGTGTAGCAGGACAATATCGCACACACACACGAGCAGTGTTGCCAGAATCGAGAAAAAATCCCTGCAAATTGGTTTTGGAAATATTATACTGCGTCATTAACCTATTGTAGGATTTTTGTTCCAAATATTATTATTATTATTATTATTTTGCTTAAGTTTTGTTTCTTCAAATATTGACGGCCGACTTGAGAATCAAATTTATATGAAAAACCCGCCTGAATTATAAATATAGAATTATTATTTTTTTATGAAAAGTAAAATAAAGCTTCCTAAAGCAAAACTTTATAAATTTTAAACCAATTGAATTAGTTTTACTTAATGCCTTAACTACAAATAAAATCACATGTTTTATCAAATGTTGGCCATAAATAAATTCCTGATGGTAAAAGCTGTAAAAACTAATAAAATAATTTCATAAAAAAGCTTCACAAACATTTACAACCAAATTTGCCAATTGAGATTAAAAAAAAACTAAAATTAAATTGCAGCAGTCGTCAGTTATTGTTTCTGATTTTATTGTTTGTGCAGGCACTCACATGCAAATGACGTTTACAATTCCATAAGTGTGTAATATATTGTTTGTAACAAATGTTGACATATTTATTTAGCATTACTCGTATCATCATCATCATCAATATTATCGTAACTATTAACATTTCAACTATTTCTTTTGTTTTTGATGTTGTAACAGTTATGTTTAATTATCTTTTTTTCATTCCCTTTTGATTCGTTGCAAAAATGTCATAGCAATCATTAATCATAAAAGGATAAACAATAAAACTATATAATTTGCTATGAATATGTATGTAAATAAACATATCGCCCGTGCTTCTCTAAAGGAATTGAACTCAAAATTTTAAAAATCCTCAGCAGAGACAAAAAAAACTGTTTCACATAGAGCTGGGGAAAGCGTAGAGAATATGATGTAAGATTTTTACAAAGCACTAAAAGGTAAAAATTTTCAATTGGCCGCCTTCAGAGGAACAAGTGCGATATGTGTATTTACAAGTAGACAGCAACGTTTACAAATTACATGTTGGAAAAACAATTAGTTTTACTGATGCTTGTTTGTGTTGGTCGGCTACTTTGTTGTTGTTAAATAGCTACACACGTGCAAATGTGTGGTAGTAAAAAGTGTCTTTACATATTACATATGTATATACATATGTAAATACACACTTGCAACTTATACATAAATACATGCATGTGCTTGTATGATTTAAATAATTTAAAAATTGAGGGCAGTTTTATAGTTTTTGTCATGTGAAGAATGATAAATGATTCACATACATAATATTTACACAAATAAATATATATGTATGTACATGCACATATTTATGTATCTATACGCATAAACATACATCGAAAGATATACCTCTTTCTCTATTACAAAAAATAATTCCTTACATCGTATTGCATCTTCTATAAAAATTTCATGCAAATGGCTTGTACATATTTTGCAATATCTTCATGGAATTGCATGTAAATTGTAAAACGTTTAAAATCATTTTGTGCAAAACTAGCTTTCTAAGATACAAATATGTTGCAACAAAATAAGCGGACAGGCAAATAAAATTTTTTCTCAAAATTCCTTGATATTTTTTATAACCAGGGAAACCAGAATTATGTAAAAAAAAGGTTTTTTATGTGTTTTGTTTTTAAACAAAAGTTTAATTTACTTAAATAAATTTTAAAATAATTATTTATATTTTTTCAATTAAACGTGTTAATAAGAGAATATAAGCATCTGGTCAGGTCTACCTAGAATTCACTCATAATACTTTCCAATGACATTTTTATTTACTATCTTACAAAAGTGTTCTTAAAGAATAAGATCTTTAAACAAAATATTAGACACAAATTTCTAATATATTTTAATTAAGCTTAAAGTACTCTGATGCCATAAGCGAAATCAGTTTTAATGTGTTGCCGATTTCATAGACTAATAGCCTAATGTCAGATATTTGTATACATATATGCAAAAGTCACATCCGCTGTGACATGTTACCAACCCATAAAAAAGTATTAGTGTGTGCTTTGTTATGCACGTACTCTAATAGAAATAGTTGACAATATCCGTTTAGAAAACAAGGCACGTTTGTAAAATAAAATCAAATGCTTAAACTCAACGATTTTATTGTACACAACAACAATGAAAACTCAAACGAGAGAAAAAAAACTGCTAACGCAACTAATACCCACCCATTCCTTTAACAAAATCAATGGAAATAATACTAAATAATCTTGACGATTCGTCGTATGTTTGTTAGTACGAGTATTTATGTAATTTATGTTTTTACTACCGAAGCAACCAAAAAAAGCCAAAACAATCATTAACAATTCTTAAAGGGAAATGAGACTTCTTGAGCTGGTGACAACATCATTTCCTTTCCACTACCATGGACGAGCTTTTCTTTTATTTTACTTTAAACTTTTTCCTTTTTTATTTAATTTAAGTTTTTCTGTCTGTATTGCCAGTTGCTCTTTTAGATGAAGAGAAAGAAGGTGTAATAAAGAAAAATTTCTACTGCAATTGCTTTCATTTATAAAAAATAAAGTCAAGCAAAGAAAAGTAAATAAATTATAAGTATGTTTTTTTTCACCATAAAGGAAGTTGACTAAATGACGAACAACCAACAAACAACACCTTATCTGAAGGAAGCGAATTTTACAAATTAAAAGAATGTTATTTAATTAAATGAAGAAGAAAAAAAACTCCAACTGCCGCCCAACAACAACAAACAAAAATAACTTCTCTCACTTTTAAGCAAATGATTTACGAATAAAAGAAAACTGTAACAATTTATTTCGAAAAAAAAATAGTAAATCACTGGATAACAAGTTTAATACAGCGAGATAAATATTTCTCTAACATTCTTTCAAAGTACGTAACGATATATATCAATCAGTTGCGGCAAGTGTATTAACTTTATTGTAAATTACGCAGCTTCAAGATTAATCCGCTTATCAAGTAGAGAAGAAAGGAATTTAAAGCATAAAGAAGTAGGGATAACAAAAGATTCACCGCTTCTGCTGAAGTGTGAAGAAAATATATAAATTTCAGTGTTGAAACGTGCACAGACTGTTTAGTATCTGCACTGCTTAAGCTTAAGTGAATAATTTAGGGAAACAACATTATTGAAATTATTATGAATTATTCTATGGAAATAAAAACTACTTCCCCAGCACAGTCATCCAACAATTTAACATGGAAATAATAAAGAAGTTTATCCACATGGAAATCTGATACGAAATATCTCAGGCTTTGTATATTTTGTTTAAAATTCTTTTCAAATATTTTGTAAGAGAATCATGTCGTTATAGTTATATTTTAGCATATTCAGGTTGCTGAAATTTCTTTTGAATAATTGTTTTAAGATTTTATAACAAAAAAGCCTAACCCACTGCTTGTGTAAGACGTTTCAGCTAGAAATCTAGGCGTTTCTGTAATAGATTAAAGAAAAGTTTTACAAGTTTCCTTTAATCTATTACAAAAACGCCAAGATTTTTAACTCAAACGTCTTACACAAACAGGGGATAAAACTTCTTCAAAACTAGTGGTTAACAAGTTCTCATACCACCGACATGAATAATTTTAAGTTATCAAATCAAAAAACATGACATAATGACAAACTAATTCGATTTAGTAAGAGTGTTATTTTATAAGTCGGTATTACACCAGTGCTTGTTCCCTGATTTTAAAACTTTATGATGTTAATTTTTACAGCTTCAATGCTTAGGAATTTATTCGGATTTAGGAAAGCGTTAAACTTGAATTCACTTTTGCACATTGACAGCTGATAGCTGCCATTTTGTTTATGTCGCATTAGCTGTCATTTATTCAATCTGTTTTACTAAACTCTGCTTCATTTGACATTCTCTACCAGCAGCCTAAAAGTAAAAAAACTTCTTGCCAATAACTTCTGTTAATAAAAAAAATATATGCGTATGCACATATCGTTTTTTATCAATTTTTATATTTCGATAGAATAACATCTAATGAATCGAAAATTCCAAAAATATCGATTTAAAATATATAATAAGTTAGGGCCTTTCTATATTAAGATAACGATATTTATATTTAAATCATGATTTTTTAAGATCTTTTGGATTTGATTTATAAAAAAACCAGAGCTCGCTAAATATGCTCAACCAAATTTCTCAGTGTGGTCTTTTCACTCAAAAGACCTTAAAAATGAGACTTAATTACTCAGTGTCTGAACAGCAACCCTCTTTTTTGTTTCAATCACGTGAATCGGTCTTTTACTGGCCGCATGATGCAAACAGAATCATTCCTTGCTCAGCTACTGAGGGTCAGTAAGTGAGCAAAACAAGTAAACTGTTCGCAAAAAAGGTCTTTATTTTTGTTGTTGCCTTTGCTTTATGTTGTTGCCTTAGATATTTCCACACAGGCAAAGCATTAAAGAGGAAGGGAGAAAATAATAAAAAATAACAATATCTGTAAATCACACTGTTCGTCAACGACGTGTAAATGTTAAACAAAAGGCAAATATGTTTACAACAAAAACAAACTTAATTTTCATGTATTTTATTCAATAATGTTTAAAAAATAAAATAATAAAAACAACAAATCGCAACACACATACATGCTCAAAAGACCGTTTGCCAAGATTTTAAAAAATAAAGGGTCTCGAGTGAACACATGAGCCGAACGATTGAAAAAAACCAGTCGTTGGTTAAGCGAAGAGCAAACCAAACAAAGAGGAGCGAAGCTTGAGAGTTTTTTCGTGACAGTGTTGCATCGTGTCAGTGGACGAGTATTATTTTTCTGACAACAAGCACGAGAAATACCAATTATTGCGAACTCTGAAAAAACACTTAAAATTTAGAGAAATGTATGAAATCTTCATTTGAGTTGGTTGAACGATCTATATAATTCAATGTTTAAAGATGATTTGATGCAAAGGTTGACCGCGGCTACACCTAAAATGTTTCATATAATGGATTCAGTTTTGGTAAACTCTCACCGACATATCGACTGGTATCTTACGAATAAATACTTCAATAATGTTCAATGAAACTATTTTTTTAAGCTTTAGGTCAGTAAATTTCATAAATTTCTTTATATTTTTATTTTTATATGGATATTTCGTTAACCTTTGGTTAACTTCTTCAGGATTATTCATGTTTTTATATTTTGATAATTAGTTTTCGTCTTTTTTTCTTTTCAATCAAAAAAAAATTTTTATAATTATAAATAACAATGTGTGTCATATAATTTTTTTAACAAGTTTTGAAAAAAACAAGAATAATCCTGAAGAAGTTAACCAAAGGTTAACGAAATATCGTTATAAAAATAAAAATATAAAGAAATTTATGAAATTTACTGACCTAAAGCTTAAAAAAATAGTTTCATTGAACATATAAAAAAGGTCGAAAAATTAGATAAACAATTTAATACTTCAATAATGTCTTCCAGTTTGTCAACCGTTGCGGGTTTTTCTCTGTAGATATAAGCCTTAATATAATCCCACTATAAATAGTCTAAATGCGTTAAATCTCACGACCTAGTCAGCCAATTGACCGGCCCAATATGTGAAATAAACTGTTCGCCGAACTCGCCTCTCAATTGGGTCAATATTCCGCGTGTGACAAGTCACATGTAGTACCGTCTTGATGAAACCACACACAAGTCCAGCTCTTCCATTTCGGGCAAAAAAAAGGTAACAGAGGCCAATAGTGCCGAATCGATAATCCATGGTCATCGATAACACTGACACATATAGCTGCAATATTTTACTCTGTCCATACACTACGTATGCGTGTTTGTTTTTTAATGTTCAATAATGTAGTTTTGGTGCGAAATTTAATCACAAGATTTTGAATATCCGTCTCAGAAGGTCGCTCAAACTGAACATAAAATTTAAGAAACCAAACATGATTTGATAATACAATTTAATAGTCTGCACACGTTGTTCATTTGCATGATACAATTATACTAGGTAAATGCACAAGCCCAGCCTGTTACTGTATACATTGCATATAATTGTCAAACTTTGTTTACAAGCTGCAAAAACGTTAGTGTATGAGTGTGGATAAAATTATTACAGTATTGCCAATGAATTTATACATGGCTGTGTCTCCAATTACTCATTGAAGAAAACTACACTACATATATTTTGTGAAGGTTAAAATTAAAAGAAAAATAAATAAAAGTTGAACCCAAAGTAGAATTACTCACAGATTCTACAAGAATTTAATTATATGGAATACACATGTGAGTAGAAATTACACACTGTCTACCTACATACAGATTGGCAACACTGAATAGCTATAAACATGCAGGAATGCCACGTCTGCAATTGTACTTTAGTTACTCTGTAATTGTTATTTTTATAAACAAAAGGCATTTGTTTCTGACAATTTTGGGTTTGCTCATACCAACAAAATACATGTGTTTTTTGGTGCTGTAATTTTGTTGTAGTCGTACATGTACCTAGTATAATTGTATCATGTTCATTTGGAAGTCGATTCAGCTAAGCTGCCAAAAACAGTGTTGCCAAAAAAATTAGTATTTAGGAAAGATTGAGTGCCACTTATAAGTTGTTGTAGTAACCAAGTAGACGAGTATGTAAATATAAAAAATGAATGCTATTAGCTTTCTGAATTAACATATCATGTTGCTGAATAAGATGGAAATTTTGCTGAAAAATAAAAAATGATCTATTTAAAAAATAAAAAATAAAATGAAACTATTTTTTTAAGCTTTAGGTCAGTAAATTTTATAAATTTCTTTATAAAAAAATAGTTTCATTGAACATATAAAAAAGGTCGAAAAATTAGATAAACAATTTAAAAAATAAAATATTATATTACATAAATTTAGAAATTTAGTTATAATGTGTATTTCTTAAAAATTCCTTTAACAAACCGTTGCACAAACCCTAATAAAAACTCACTTGTAAGACTAAACTCTTGAGCAGATTATACTGCTGAATGCAAGGTCAAAAAGTTTCAAATGAAAAAGTTTTTAAGTTTGAAAAGGAAAAATGTGTAAGACCTTAGAATTAAAAACACTTTATGTTTCTATACTAATAATTTAAGCAGTTGAATTGATTGTAATAAATATTCTGTTTTATTTAATTGTTAAAGGAAACAACTACAGCATAAATTTTTTTGCTCAGAAAAAGTTCAATTAAATTGATTGTATACTTTGTCCAACATTTTATGAACATTAAGTAAAAACGTTAAATAAAAGTTTGCACAGTATTAAAAATTCATTAATTTGCATAAATGTAAAAACGATGTTTATATATATATTTTTTTACATGACACGCAAACAACTTTTTTTTATAACAAATTAATTTGTTCAACAGACCGCAAAATTAAATAAAATACTCACTTGCACATAAATAATAAAAGTAATAATAATTTTTTTTTGCCTTTTACAGCCATTAGAACAAAAAAGATTTGTACTTGATATTTTTACTGTAACGACTAGGAAAAGAAGTAAATTGCAAAAAGAAACAAAAAACAAGGTGTACTTTTGTTGGGAAGTGTGAGAAATTTTAGTCAACTTTTTCTTATGATTGTATATAAGGAGCAGTTAGAAAACTTAATTATATATTTGAAACATATTTTGTTATAACTGCAAGTAAAATGAAATAATTGAAAACCACTCAACAGCGAAAAATTTCAGCTTTGCGCGGAATTAATGGGGAAATATTAAGAATTATATGACAGTTAGTCCCTACATTTGCTAAAAATAAATAAGTGGAAAAAATGGAAGCAGTACCTTTTAGAATGTGTGTAAGCAAACCATCAATAGAATGTTTCTTTTATTCTTACTAATCATCAAATAAATTGATGACACCCAACTTTTTGGTTGTAAAATAAAGTGGAACGGAAAATATTTTGTAAGAAATATTTTATAAACTAAAATAAATAGTCGTAAAGAATAACATACGGGTATTAACAATAGTACTGGTATTAATAAAAAAAATTTCTTTATACCTACAACTATTGTTTTTTTTTCATTTTAGAATTTTATTCAACAACGGATTTATTTGAAAATAATCATGTTCACAATGAACTAAAATATACATATATGCAATTTGATTCCTATACAAACATAAGGTTCTTTCAGACGTGTCATAAGCATAAACACAGAAAACAGCTGTTTGAACCAAACTTATGGGCAACACTGTATTTGATTATAGTTCACTTGCCACAACGCCATAGGCATAATGGCTGTGCTGCTATAAAGTTACATACGTTTGCAAAGAAAAAAAGGAAGAAACACATACAAAGGCGGTATTCGATGTTTAATGCAAAATGGTCTTGCGTAATTGTAAATGCAAATAAATATCGTAGCTTTTCTTTAAAATCCAACAACAAAAACACACACAATCCAAAGAAAAGCTACGATATTTTGCATTTACAATTACGCAAGACCATTTTGCATTAAACATCGAATACCGCCAAAGTAATGACAAGACAACAATCATTGCGAAGTTCAAACGAAGCATATAGCCGTGAGTGAAATCTTGTGCGCCTATTCACTTGCACTAATTTTTTGCTTGTCACGGTAAATTAGAAAAGTTTTTTCTATATGATCGATCGTTTTTAATGATTCCTAGTATGCTTACATAGTGTTTTTGCAGTTTAAATGTGCATGAAGAAAAGAAATTTTCAAATTTATAAAACTAAATTAATAAGAAAACACACTTTGCCTGGTTGTTAATTTTTATTCACTTACAATGTCATTTACAAACCAAGAAAAATTTTCCTTCTTCATAAAACTATTTCAAATAAAGAAATAAAGAATTTTAAAATGAAGAAAAACTTTAATAAATGACCATTACAAAAAAATATTTCAACCACAAGTTCAAACACGTACTCGTAGCACAAAAGAAATAAAAAGAAATTAAAGTGCTGTTGAAACTAAATAGCAAAATTTTTTAAAAAATCGTCTGCAGCCAAAAAGAGAAATTAAGCTAAAAAAAAGATTTCAAATCAAAGCAGCAGCATTTTCAAATTAATACTTAAGCAACTTCTTACTTGAAATTTTGTTAGAAATGTAGCCAACAGAACGTAATTTTTTGAAAAACCACATACGAAGACGAAATAAAAATATAAAATAGAAATAAAACTCTTGTGTAGCTTAAGGCAAAATATTACGAAAGTTCATCACACTTTAACGAAAAACATAATGCTATAATGAAATTTTAAAAACTCTCGCAAAAGAAGATTAAAATCAAATATTTTGATTATTGATGATATTACGAACAACAACTTTCATTGAAGTAAAATAATTTTAAAACATTTTCTTGATTTTTCTTTTAATAAAAATATTATCCAAACGAAATATATAAATCCATCGTTGTAAAGCAAAATTTAATAAAAAGCAAAATTCAACTTGGCTGCAGTCAACTTTGCTTAAGATCCTCAAGGATAATCGTTATCTTTTAAGCCAATTATGTATTCAATGTAAAAGAAAACAAAAACAAAAACGAATTCATACAGCCACCCACCCCACCCCACTTAAAATACGATAAGACAAAAAATACACAACAAACCCAAAATTAAAATGTTATCAAATGTAGTGAAGACGGACTACGCAAATTTGAGTCTGCCTTAACAACTGTCCATCATATAATCTAGGATCTGTTTTTTTATTTTCCAAGGGGTTCTTTTAGTTGTTTAACCCTTGCAATTTGTATAAAAACTAAAATCTTATTTTATGCCTCTTGCAAGGAACAACAGTATTGTCAACAACAACAGCAACAACAAGCAAATTAATCCAATTTCCCCAACCATAAATAGAATGTCTTGGATTATTTCTTGTTTATTCTTAAATATTTTTTTCAACAAAAAAATTTTTTAATATCTCGATGTTTGTGTATGCAAATGTTGTATTTTAATGTATTGCAGAAAATATTCCACATAAAATATTTCCGAATGAAAAAACATTAAATAAGCAACAAGAAATTAATCCAGTGGGTCAACAATATAATTGAAAAATTATTGATTGGGAAATTTACTGAAAAATCAAGAACAAATTTTCATCTCCAAAAAAATTATAATAATATATACAGACAGCAGTTCAAAGAACTTCCTGATAAATATTAATATTGCTGGAGTATCTAAGCTGCCAATCATGATAGTTTAATATTAAATTAGGTTCATTCGTTCATTCGTTCATTCGTCCATTCGTCCATTCGTGATGATGATTTTTGAAGTTTATTTTGCAAAAAAATTTTCATTTCCCAGACATATAAAAATTTGTAGTCTTAAAATTTTGTATGCAATCACCTCCACTGATGTCTAGATTCACTTAGAAAGGGATTTTTAAAAATTCGACGATGATGTAAAAATATTTAAAATCAGTATATTTACATCTCCGGAACTTACAATTCCTACTCAATTTAAATTTATGTAAAAAAAATTATGGTTTTTGATTTTAGTGCTCTCAAGGGGATAAAACGGACTAAACTCCAGTTTTAGTATTTTTTTATCATCCATCATCCAATTGGGTGCCACTGTGACAGAGTGAAAGCAATGCCAGCCTTTCAGTTCAGAGGTCGTGTGATCGATTCCCACCATAGACGGGTGCTTTCCGCAGACAATATATGTATTAGAGTTATATATAATACAATATATAATACATACCACTTGTGTTTTTTTATATAAAAAATCACATGCATATATATTAGAGTTGTGCTATTAAGGAACGAACTAGTTCAATTGAACTATTCCCCTGCGTGAAGAATGTGAACTTTTTTAGTCTAGTGGTTCCTCTTTGTTCTTTCGTTCGTTTTTGTTTCTTCGCTCGTTTTTTGGTCTTTAGTTTGTTTTATTGTATCTTATCGTGCTAAACCAACAGATAAAAATTTTACCAAAACGGATCAATTACTCATATTGCGGTGCTTTTTCCAAAATTATGCTTTCTGGACTTGTTGTTGTACTCGGCAATATCAATCTATACCTATGATACAACAATACAAAGGTAGAGCTACTCTCTCTTTTATTAATTTCCTGACGTTATTTCCAATTAGTTGTCACATTCGAAATTTTTTATTAATTAAAAAATGAAAAAAAAATTATTTTAATAAAAAAAATTTTCAAATTCTAATGGCATCACTTTCGTCCTTTCGTAATTTTGGCCTGCATAAAACTTAAATTTTTCTATGGCACATGTCTAGATTTTGAGGCCTTGCGACTTCGCTGCCAAGAATCGGCTGCCATATTTACGAGTAACAATCAAGTTAGCGAATAAAAATTTAAATTTATTCGTAATTTGAGCAATTTTTAACTCGAATAGTTGGTTAAGAATTGCAGTTATCTAAATACCGACAATGTCTGACATATACTCGTACGAGTGAGACTGTAAAAGAAACATCTAGTGGAAATAATGAAATTACTTAACTCATTGTTTAATAAAACGCAACGCTAAGCGTTAAGAAATTTTGTATGTATATTTAATATTAGTTTATTATATAAGTACTTAAAGTACTATTATTTAAACTCAAACCATTTATTTTCTTCTTCTTTTTGAAGAAGGTGGTGTTCGCCCATTCTAGAACTAGACTGACATATTTATATGGTTTGGCGCCTTGCAACACACATGTTTGTTTACTACAACATCAATGATAAATTAACAACGGAACGAAAGAAAACTATATTAGATGAAAAAATTATAGTTTTACGTGTAAATAAAATTTGCCAGCAGCCATTAAAATATAATTAGAATAAATTACACACATCATTATCAACAGAAAAAAATAAAGTTGAGCACAAAAATCTCTTAAATTTCACTTACGAGCACATGCATGAAAGCATTAAAAATATACGAGTGAAATTTAGATCTTCTGCCAAGAGGTTGTTGCATTAAAAAAAACACTTTTGTTGCTATAGTGACTATTTGTTGCCTGTGCAAACATGCACGTGGCAAATAATGCTTCAACAAGCATTAAAATTAAGATTGAGTTAAGTTAAATGATTATTTGTTTGACCTTTCAAGGAAGAGTATGATAAAAAAATAACATTTAGTATAAATAACAAACAAATTAAAAATTGTAAAAACTTTTTGTACACTTAAACTGAACAAATCCATTTTCTGCACTTCCAATAAAAACATTAAAAACAAAAGTACTTCCACAAATTGTTTTGGTAAAAAATTAAATCAAAACACTTGAAAAAATACCCGAACTAGATGGTTTCATAATGGACCCAAGTGGGTTATTATTTTTTCAAAATTACTGCAGGTAAATAAAATTTTAGATATTTTGTGCTTATTTTTCAGTTATCCTTCAGCACCTTTTTCTCTTTGAAACTTATTTTTTGCCTAGTGCTGTAGAATTGTAAGCACATTAAGCAATAAGTGTAAATTTTTAAGCTGCAAAACGACTTTAATTTATTTTACCAAAACACTCTCGATCGTAAAATATAAGTCTTTATAACAAACAAAAAGTTATTTTATATATTAGAATATATTTATGTCTCGATCTCTTGGTCATTTATTTTTCGTAGTTAACGTCAGGTCACGTCATTATCCTTTTCTACTTTTCCTGTTTCATTAAATAATACCTCGATAAAATATCTTACTAGACACGTACTTTGTTTAACAACTAACAAGTAGCTATTATTGAATAACAATAATTATAACTCCTAAAAAGCTCCCTAAATCATTAGTTCGGATAAAATATACAAAACTTCAGGGTGGTCTTTGTGTCAATAAAAATAGTCTCATGTATACACAAACAAAATTTATTAAGCCATTTAAAGAAACTGTTGAAACATGAAGATACAAAAAAAGTTTATGTATTAAGTTATTTCTTCGTTTGTGTTTTATTCTTTAATTTTCCTCAACTGTTCCCTTGGCCTTAAGCAGACACTATTTATTTCTAAATACTTACACTGGGGAGTTAATGCACGTATGGTAATAGAATATTTCCAAACCTTTTATTGTTATTTACTGAGTTGCTTATAGTAAATATTTAAGATCAAATTACGACCAGCAATAAATGCCAAAATTTGTAAGAAGAAGAGGAAGTATGTTTATTACAAATGCAAAACTTTTAGAAAGTGTTTTATATTGTAAAACTGCTTGTAAAAGCGTTATTTTCTACACTATTGCAAAACATTTGTGTGACGAGTTGGCTGAAAAACTGAATAATATAATTGGTAGTGGAGTGAGAAATCATTAAAAACTACTTTTAATTTTTAAAACCAAAAATCATTTAGTCCCTTCTGCCTTAAAATTTCATTAGTGTCCAGATTCTCAAATTCTACTTTTGCACTTATTATTAAAAATTATTATTAAAAAAATTTAATTACAAAACAAATTTTCCTGAAAAAAATTAACAATTCTATTTACTATTTATTATACTTAATTGTTTTTTATATAACTGAGGAAATAAAATAAACTAAACACTAAACTAAACAACTTTAAACTAACAAGTGCGAACTTCAAAAGAAAAGTTATTTGCAGAACGTATGAAACTGTGTACCTTCCCCCCTCCCCCAATTCCTCTCAGGTCAAAATCCTCTCACACCTTTCAAAAGTGAACTCAAGAATTGCTGCTGAAAGTCTGGTCAAGTACTTGGAAACTTGATTGTAATAAATATTTAATTTTTTGTTATTTATCCAAAAAATTATTCATATTAAATTTTTAATGGGACTGATAGAAATCCAAAAAAAAATATCATTACAAAATATTAATTATGAAAAAGATATACTAAAACTGCACTATTTTAAAGTCAAGTTTTTTGTATATTTCGATAGAAGAACATGTAATTTATGGTAAAATAGAAAAATCTCTATTTTAAAAAAATTGTGAGTTAGGGCATTTCCACATTAAGGTAGCCACATCATTTAAATGTCAATGCAGTGAAATCCCCTTTCGGAAATGCAAACAAAGTAAGATAATTAAATACATATTTTTTATACACACACCGAGAGAAAAGTACTTTTTGTATTAAGCCAACTAATAAATTTTATTCATATGACTCCCAAGCTGTAACAGTAGTTTAAACAAAAATAACATCAGTACACAAAAACAATTTTAAATTAGGTCTAAAAGAAACAAGAAGAACACAAAAACATTCCCAGCGGGAAAAAGGAGCAATAAGGATGCCTTTTAGAAGTATTTCTCTCTCACTTCTTTTACCAGAGATTGTAAAAGGCCTTCAAATAAATGGAATTTGCTTTTGGTTTGTTAAAAAAATTTTACTCCTTATCTTCTCCCTTCTAATAGAAGGGAGTGTGAAATGTAAGTTTTATTTTATGCGAAACAGTCGATGCCTTCTATAGAACTTTCTTAGCAGTTAAATACGGATAGTAATTGAATCCAAAAATTCCTAAGCATGCCAGAAGTAAGAAGGTCTTCTTCTGTGTTTTTTTTTGTTAACTCCCGAACAATACCCGCTTGTGTAAAAACCATATGGTTCATTTTTGCATTCCACAGAACCATTTTGCAACTACATACCTTTTTAGTTCATTTCAGCTACAATGGACGACCACTTGTTCAAACAATGCCTGCAGGGTATCAACTTGTTTATGTAATTAGCGAAAGGATAACAAAGTCAACCAAGTATTTCTATGCAAGAGGAAAAATATTTTATTTAGTTTCTTTTATCGGCAACAATACGTAAGTGAAAACACAAAAACATTTAGAAGCAAAAAAAAACACATAAAAACTAACAACCGGGTCGTTACTGCAGTGCAGCTTTATAACTGTTGAGTGAGTAAAAACAAATATTGAGACAAAAGGCAAGAGAGAAAAAACTTTTAAGGTTAAAATAGTGTAACACATATGTACATATATGTACTATTTACTACTCGTACATACACGCGCACACACACATACATACGTAAGCCATCTCAATGACTCAAAGTCAGATGCAATTAAACTAACAAGTGGGCCAGTATAAATTTTAATGTCCTTTTCCTTTTGTTACTACTTGTTACTAATACTATGTTGTATTGTGCATATTATTTCCCGTTTACAGCGCTGGAGGTGCTTAAGAAACTTTTTTTTAATTATTTTCGTGAAAGAATAAAAAGAAGTTTATTTTTTATTTAATTTTTTACATGAAAGTATCCAAAACATATCTTAACAACAGTACAAGATTACAAAAGTGATAGAAAACTATTGACTATACAATGAATTCACAGTTGTGCCCTTAATTATGAAAGTGGTTTAAGACATACGCAAATTTGCTTTGAAATACGAAATAAATCTTTAAAAACTTCAATAAATATTAAATGAGTTTTTATAAATCCAGACTAGTACAACTCCTAATTAAAATGCTGCATTATATAAAAATATTTTTTAACTTTATCAAATTTAATCTACTTAATATCTCGACCAAAGAAATATGTATATAACTTAGACCACTTTCATAATTAAGGTCACAATTAATAGATAATTTTTGTTATTATTCTTAATTAGATTTATAACAAATAACGTACAACAATTTGCCAAGACTATCCTCCCTATAATTAAAATGTCTTTCGATAAGAAATTCTCATCTTTAAATTTTAATAAAGCTATATGTGTGTGAAATATCGAAATTTTTATTTGCTTGAAAGACCTATCGCCATGCCATTATGTATGGGATAAGAGGACCATTGCGGTTTGTGGATTACTCGCATATACTTCTAACGCCAGAAGAAGAAAAAAACGCGTTTGTACATCGCGCAGTGGTTCCCAAGCCAAATAATAGATAAGAAATATAAATCTTCTGAACTAGTGGTTCCAATAAAATATTAAGGATACAAAAGAGATAGAAGAGGACTCTTTTACATATGAGTGCGTATGAGTAATAATTATTAAAAGAAAAAAGAAAATATTACTCATACGTACGTGGAGTCAAAGAAATAAATGGTGAATAAGTTTGTCAATACAATTTTACATTTGAATTGGCTATAAAAAAAGTTCGGATTATTTTTTCAAATTTCTGGTTTTATTGGAAAAGTTTAACTTTGTCATTTAAGAATGGAAAACAATATCATTTATATGACTACCATGACTGGCTCGGCAATACTCCATCCGATGGGCTGAAGATTATTTGGCAGTAGATGAAGAATTTCGCCGTAAGATTGTGTTTTCAGATGATGCTCATTTTCATCTCAATGGCCGAGTCAGTCTATTTGAGGCTATTTTTTAAATTTTTCTTTTACTAATAATATTAAAGATATCGTTTAACTAATTTTTTTAGCTTGCACAATTCAGTTGTTATTTTTAATACAAGAGCAAGCATAAAAATATCTTGCACAGATTGTTAAGCACTGCTGACATGTTTAAAATTATTGTCTTTTTTATGTTCCTAAGTACCTAGATATTTATGTGCATATGTATGCAATTAAAATCTTCATTAACAGATTGAAATTTTCAATGTTTGCAACATTCATAATTTATTGAGTTTTTGTATCAATATACTATAATCATCATAAAATATCATTTTTTAAAATGCTACTGTATTGGATTGAAAATCTCTTTACTTTTCCCTAACTTAACTATTAAAATATGTGTGTTTGTATTAAATATTTTTAATTTTACAAACACACATAGTATTTAATATTTTTAAATATCTTTCTCCCAAAGTGCACGATTGATTAAATGTATAAAAAAGCAAATTATTATTTTTTTCGAAATATTAATGATGAACTAAAAGATATTGGGTCTTATTCAAAAAAACTTAGCAAGGCTTTGCAAAGCAATGTTAAGTAAAGTTGTATTCTAAAAATATAACTGTATCAAATTTCTAAAGTATGTCCCAACGTTTGTTAAGACTACTTTAAGTTGATATTTTCAAATTGTGTATTTTGTACCTCAAATATTTTTGTGAATATATATGACATATTGCTTCATGTTACATCTGAAAATGAAGCTAGAAGTGTAAGCTCTTAGCTTAGATTTATTATTTCTGTCATGTAATGGAAAACATCATCAAATTATTCAACTGATTCAAAATCCATAAAAAATATTAATATAAATACAATTGCACAAAAATATTTTAGTGATGTACATACAATCAAAACAAATCGAAAAACGCTGGGTATTCAAATACTCATTTCATTCGAATATAGGAAATTGTGATAATACTTCTTTCTTCCTCATATTTTTTCCGTATAGAAATGTTTATCTGTTGTACTACCATGTCTGAAGCTCATATTATTTAAATTGGGTTGCTTTACTTCAAGAAAATAAAAATTTATTTAATAAAATAAAAAAATATTTGAATACCCGAATGAAATTTTATTCAATTTTGTACATCATAAGCTGTGAAGTGGTTGTTGAACACGGTGGTGTTACCAGTATTTATTATTAAATAACAAAATAATTAAAGTTGTGTTTTGCATACAATTTCTTAACAAAGCAATGTTAGCCTTAAAGTGCTTGGCAACTAATATGAACTTTAAAGCTGTAGTAAAATATTTTTTTGCATAAGGGGGATTTTCTATTGTAAAGAGGTTTTGACAAATTGTTCGAATAGTTGAAAAGTAATTTCGAATGTTTTTCTATTCTACATTAAAAAATTTTAGAACATACAAACTAAATAAAAACTTTGTTGGAATGATTTTTGACCGACTATTCGAAAAGTTATTGCTTGAATGACACTTTAATTTTATAATTTATATTATAGCAGCTGCTTAAGCCTTAAGGTACGGTCACACTTGACAAGAATTTTTCCAAAAAGCATAACCATTTAGTACCAATAAAACTTTATTGATTCAGACATATGCTTATCAAGTTAAACAGTTTCTCATAAAGTTGGATTCTATGAAATTTTCGATTATTTATGTATGAAACACATGTCTAAATCAGAAGGGTTTTCATTAGTATGAAATAGTTACGATTTTTGGATAAATGTTTGCCAAGTGTGACCGTATCGTTAAAATTTTTGAAACTTCATTTATCTCTAGTACTGTTATTATAGTAACCACTCTTCCCATCGTCCTTAACATTACTTTATTTAGGTAGTTTGTTATTTATGTCTATTCAGATACCACAAATTGAAAAGCAGTACAAACACAACATAGAGTATACAAACACAATTTATCTACACGTACAAACGCACAAGCCTACATAAATAAGCTCACATACATGCATACATTTAATTTTTTCGGGCATTTGTGTCTTTGTAAGTCTCACTGAACATTTGCTCTACATCTTTACAGGGCAGTTCCTAAAAAAATTATTTCTTACTTTCTTTTCGATATAAAATAAAAAATACTAACCATATCCTTAAATCTTTATTCAGCTGAGGTGAAAACTGCTTGAGTTATTTCCTTATCAGTTCTACAATTGTATACTCTTGTTCTTATTACGGAACAAAAATAAATCATGCAAAGTAAAAGCCATTTGTTTTAGAAACTGTGTAATGGAATGCATAATTTTGTGAGCTACAAAGCAAAACTGTGATACAAAATCAGAGCAAATAATTCAAGATAAACACAACACTTAAAAATATGATTGAATCAATCAGTTCTCATTGGCCATTGTTCAAAAGAAAAAAAGCTGAAAGCAATACTTTTTCAAAATTAATGCACGAACTTACATTTTTTTAAGTTCTTAATTTTTTTTTAAATAAAAGAAAAGTTTTAAGGGCCAATTTGACCAACTTATTTAAATATCAATTCATATTTAAAAGTAATTTTTCCATACAAAAATTAATGAAAATCGACATTTAAATATAAATTGATATTTAAATAGAGTTTGTGAAATTGACCCTAAATGCCAACAAATTTTTATTAATTATTAAAAAAATAATTCTTAGATTTCTCGTATTTGTTTTCTTTAAAAAAAAAAACTTAAATATGTCATTATTTCCTTGTTGTCACATTGTTTGTGTCACATAAACCAAAACATTTTATGCCCAACAACTGTGTCGCTGCAACAAAAAGGAGGGCAAATGAAGGGAAACTGAAATTTTAGCAGTTTTCTTTAACATATTTCACTTTAACATATCTTAAGGGTAGTAGAATAACAGTAAACTTAAAAAATATTGTAAACAGAAAAACCCTGGGAAAAACAATAAAAGCAGCAACACAAGAAGAAAAAAACAATTACAAATCCCAGTGCAACATCAAAAGTAAACAATTTTTGACTGAAAGGAAAAGCATATATACACATGTACAAATGTATAGCATAAATTAACAATAATACATAAATATATACATACATAAATACATACATACATACATACACATGTACGTACGTACATATATACCCATTATTTTGAAATTATTGAGTGTAAAGGTACGGTCAGACTTGGCAAACAATTCCCTGAAAAGGCATAAGTAAATACCAATAAAAAAGTGTCTGATTCAGACATATTGGTTGAATGTTTGATTCAATATCACACAGAGAAAAAATATTCCTGCATTGAACATCCGTTAAAAATATACTTAAGTCAATTAAACTTTTGTTTAATTCCTGCAAATAAACAACTTTAATTGAAAATAAAACCAAAAAGAAATTTAGAATGCATTTAAGTCAATTAAACTTTTGCTTAAAATTTAATTAATAAGTTTTATTAACTCAATTACATTTGAATTGATTTTTTGTTTATGATCAATTAAAGTTGTTGATTGCAGGAATAGTTTCTTCTGTGCACGAGCGCAAGTTCAATACAACGAGAGGAACTGTGTTATAATGGTAACTTTTCCTTGTGAGTAATCTACGATGCGTCCAAAGGAATCACAAAATATTTTTTCCTTCTTCAAATGAGCTTTGAAGTTATTGCCTTAATAAGTCATCTATATCTTGCGAAAGAGTCCTGAAACGATTGATAAGCACACTTTTAATGGGTTCTAAAATGCTTAAAGGTGAACTTAAAAAAATGTTTTGTTTGTTTTAATTTGATATTATTATTAGTGCGTTAATAAATGTTAGACTAATAGGCAGATTTTGTAAAAAAAATCGTTTCTTACCCTTTCAAATTTGTATCAAAAATAACGAAAATTCGTTTTAAAAAATATTTTTCCATACAAATTTCAAAACGAAATAAACGTTTCTATTTACAAAATTTGGCCTTTAAATTGAAACAATTTCAAATAAAAAACTCTAATTATTAAATTAAAGTATGTTCTTTATGTATTCCTGATTTCGTCCCCTTTTTCCTTTCGCTCACCCTTTGGGACACGGTCAACAGCATGAAATTTAGGGAATTTGTCAATTTTAGGGAATTTGTTTTTATGAAAAGCATCTTCAAAAAGAAGTAATTATAAAGAGAACTTTCTTTTTATAATACTGATCTTATTTCTTTAGTCAATACCTTTATAAATGTATTTATTTTGTTACAATTGTTAATCTGAAAAAAAAACTTTATTTCAAAAAAACAATTACATTTAAAGACACTTTAGTTTAAAAACTAACTTTACATTCTTACTCCTACACGTCTGCTTTAATCAATAACAAAAATTAAAAATTTTAAAAACTACCGATATATTCAGAAAAGATGTGATATCTTCTAAGCGGTTTAACCGATTTTTTCAAACATATGTACCTAAGAACACTTTCTATTAAGTCAGCTTTCAAACAGAAAAAACTAAATCAAAATCGGTCCAGCCGTTTGGTCTGTATGAAAACTTGTGCAGACTCACAAATACACAGATATAACACCCCTTTTTAGTCGGAGGGCTAACAACTGAGTTGAAAAGAAGTAAAAGTAACTTTTTCCTGCTAAATTTTCACCAAAATGTGTAGCGATGAAATTCACCTAACTAATAATGCGTTAATGGCGACGTTGAGGTACTATATGAATACACTGATTTGATTCACTGGCTCAACCAGCATCGTAAAGGCTTAAAAAAGCATACACAAGATTAAAATACGATTCTGTTGAAGTTTCGAAAAAACACTCGTCCAACAATCATAAAAAATATGCGCAAAACATAATTTTACTCGTAAAAGTCAAATGATATCATTGACTTTTGACAATGCTTCGGTGCTCGTAAAAATGCGTAACCAATCCATCCAACAATTAAGTCCAAAAGATTCCAAAAGTAATCATTTGCAAGATTACATTTTGAATTTATTTTTTCAGTAATCATCTGGACGATTAAATAAAGAGTCGTGAAATTATTGTGCTTGTTAAATAATCTTCCAAGTGTCAGCTGGAAGGTACATGTCAGGGATGGCAAAGTTGGTACAATTGTACCTTCTTTGGTACTATTCAAACTGGAAAGTACAATAGTACACCAATGACTAATTTAGTACATTTAATGAATCTCCCAAGTTTCACTCCGCATTTATTTTAAAACGATTGCATATCTCAATTCACACTTTTGAACAGTGAAACTCATATTCTTCTCACTTAAAAATAATCTTGTGACACCAAAACGCAGCGAGAAAATTAAAATATGTGAACTCGTCTATTTCCAAATAAGTTTTGTTCTAAATTTGGATGCTAGAGCACATTTTATTAATTTGTATATTATAAATTTTAATTTAAACAAGTATGGCCAGAATAATGTCGATTATTTTATTAAAAACAAATAACAATATGTAATTTGAACTAAAAAAATATTTTTAGTACATTCAAGGCCAAAAGAGTACAAGTTTTTAAAGTTGTTGGTACAATTTTAAAATTCTTAATGCCATCCCTGGTACATGTACATATAAATTTATGTACACACATACGTAAGCATGTATGTATGTATGTATAAAGAAAACCAACACAAAAACATAAAAATATTCTTAAACTTACGCCAAGAACAAAGCAACATTTCTTTAGTAACATCATTCGCAAGAAAGTAAACAAAACAACTGATGTCCTGCTTTCTGAAGGGTCTCCCAGTCCCAATGTTAAAAATTTAATATTCAGCAAAAATGATTTTGCCGCATTTATATGAAAGAAGAAGAGAAAATACATTAAACAACAAAACAAAAATGTAGATATATTTCATATTTCTGTTTAATGAACACTTTTGAATATGGAAAAGGGAATCTAAAAAATTTAAGTATATCCAAGCTTGTCTTTGAAATTATTTTCTCTTCTCCTTTTATTATTTAGATTTTAAGTTAAGTACACTGTCATGAATTTTGTTTTTTATCAAACAAGAGCCAAGCCGAAATCTTTTGCCAAATTTTGTTTGTATATTGACACCAGTGGAGAGCAATGGAGAATTATATTACTCATACAAATGTAAATATTTATAAGCTGCTAAAAGCAATATATTCTAAAGGTAAAAATTAAATTCATAAAAAAGAAGTGTATAGTATAATAATTTGTGTATGTATGCCCACCGTCCATAAATATGCACTGCAAATATTTAAAAAATATATATACATATATATTTGTGGAAGAGAGAAGAGTATTAAAGTACTTATGCAGAAAGATTTTTTATTTTAATTTTTTCATTGTTAAACATGTTTCTGGGAGTTCAAATTTATTAGCATATTTTTTTTAATGAATTTCTTTTTTCTTGTATTATTTATTTTTTTTTAGTGTATTAATAACTTTTTCTGTTGTAGTGTGTGTTGTAAAATTTCCTCCTCAAACCATTTTAAAGCATCTCCTAAGTTCTTTTCATCTTTGAATTACCGTTTTGAATTGAACTTTAGATTTATTTATCTATCTTTCTGCATATCTATGTATCTATTTATCTTTATATAAAATAAGTCCCCTTTCATTAGTGTCCCTTGAACGATATGAAAACTTTTTTCTTTTGTTCGCTTTAATACAGGGTTATCTCAAATAAAAAAAGTGTAGAGCTAATCCTACAAAATTTCTAAGAAATAATATAAAGTAATTATAGTGATTTTGTTTCAATCTAGTTACTAAAAACAAACAAAAATTCTTTATATTTTATAAGTAAGCTTGAAAATTTTTGTAACGAAAAATAAAAACAAGTTGTGGAAGAGGACTCAAAAAAAAAGTAAAATTTTATACATCTAGATACACTCGTTTTGGCCTGAGAATATATTTAAAAACGCTTTAATTTCGCATGGGTTAAGTATTTTCAATTGTAACAAAATAAATTTTATTTTATTTTTTATCTATAACTTTAAGGCACATTTGTTTACATTCAACAAGAAAACATGAGGTTGACATTGTGAATGGTAAAGAATTAAATGTACCAGTAGTAGCAGAGTACACCCAGTATGTATATACATATGTAAGCAGATGCATATTTACTTATTAATGTACATAAATGAAAATATAAAAAAATATATACATATATGTACGTGATATTCACACTTTAGTATGCACAAGCACATATAAGAAGCAGAGGAGTATGTGTGTTGCATATACATATGGATATATGTATGTAAGAGTCAACAGCATGATGTTGGCTTTAAAAGGAAAATTTTTATATATTTTTAAAAACGAAAAGTAAGCAAAAATTTTATATTTATCCATTTATGAGTAAGAATTCACCCTCATCTCAATCAGATTTGATTTTGTAAAACAATTCAACTACTCCAACACTCTCATGAACTCATGCATAAATAATATTAAAGTCACACATGATGTTTTCTTAAAACCAAAAACTAAAAGCAAATAATGAAGTTACATATCTCACAATTTTAAATGTAGGATATTCTCTTTTCAGTATGTAATTCTGTTTGAAATGGTAACACTTGTTTTCAGCACAAAAATATGTTAAATCAGATTTTTTCTATTCTATTTATAGCAGGAAATATTTTATTTATCAATGTGGTTTTCAAAAACAGATAACAAGATAAAAATAAATAATCTGAGATAGGGACATCACTCTTGCTAATTTGTACATAAACAAAGACGAAAAAAACAGAAATTAATATGTATACTTATAAATGGATTTACCGACGGTTAATCAATAACTGTATAACGAATAATAACGAATTCTCATATTCCATTTCATTAAAATATATGTTAAATAGCTGATGTCGGCAGCTACTCTCTGCCCAGGTAGACGAAATACGTGGTGACACAGAAAATTGTGGCATATTAACCAACTGCACTATGGAAAATTTTTTCCATTAATTTTTTCCCAAGCAAAAAAAATTAATATTGAAAATTTGCAATTATTTTTAGAATTTAAAAGTCTCTGTTAACCTTTTTCCCTCATTTGGTTTCTAAACAAGTTAACACAAGTAGCAACTGTATGCAGTGAATTTCAGAGGAAAGTTTCTGCAATAAGACTTTACAAATTTTAAAATTTAATAAATGGAAGATAATGTCAAAAGTGCGCTTTTTTGGTATATATAAAATAATTTGGTGAATCTCGTATTAATACGATTAAATCGAAGTGATCTTAAGGTAATTTAATAGAACAATCGATTATATTCTGAACTTGAAATATTTCAGTTGCAATTATTTGCCATTTTTTCAAAAACCCTTTTTTCTAAGTTAACTCGAACGAAATATTTTACTGTACGGGGAAAAATCGAAAATCAATTTTTCCTTAAATTCAAATTAAAACAAAAGTTTTTTTTAAACAAATTAAAAGGTGTTTAAAAATTGTAACGCGCAAGAATGCGTGAGCGTAAGTCAAAAAATATTTTTTTGTTTGCTTTAATGTAAAAAACAACAACAAGGAAAATAACTATTTTTTTATCATTTTTCAACAACAATGATTTACATTCACTTTATCAAGTGTTTTGTGATTGAGTCTAGTTAGCGTTTCCGTAATAAAAATTTTAAGTTTTTTACAATCGAACAAATTTAAAATATTGTTGAAGGCTGGTGTTTTATTAATATATGTGAAAATATATCACGCGTAAGAAAACGTGAGCGTGAGTAATACAATTTTTTTTGGTGATATTAAGTATTACAAACTTTAAAAGGGATGCTTCCATAGTTTGATTCTAAAAAATCCTTTCAGTCGGTCCTGCCTTTTGGCCGTAATCAATTATGGCCACAAAAAGGGTAAAATTTCCTATTTCTTTGGTAAATCACATTAATTAATACAATATTTGAAAAAACAATGAACTCAACCCTGGTTAAAAAATATCAAATATCAAAAGACTTTTGATTTTTATTGTGCAATCAAGAAAATTTTGTTATGTGGTGGAAACATTTTTCAATATTGTTTACTTTTACACTGTCAGAAAAATTGGGCAATATTGTCTTTGAAAATATTGTGCCATTTATTACATAGCAGTAAAACGACAACAATATGTACAACAACATATGCAATAATCTTGTATAATGAATTGGCCGCTTAACAGTTCAAACAAAATAATAAATATAAGATAGTTTTAAATGATTGAAATATTTAAAGTTGCCATTTTCATTCGCTGCATATTTTTTCCTTTGCCTGGACTTTGGCAATCTAGAAACATTCTTTTGCATTTTAAATAACAGAGATATGCCCTTCAGTTATAATATGCATTTATAAAAGAGTACGAGTAGCAGCTGCAAAAAAAATAATAATAAATGTTGAAAATATGTATTATGTTTTAATATTTTTATGCACGCGTTTTGCTCATTTTGTATTTATGGTTTTTCTTCTTAGCGGGTTTTAGAAATGATGAGGAAAAATTTTAAATATAAATATAAGTAAGAGTGCCCTAAAGCATTTTTAACTAAAATATTTGAACATGCAATCGTCCATTTCAGTACACGCACACACACACAAACACATACTCACAAGCCCAATGAATCCCACTAAAATAAGTGATTCTTAAAACCACATTTATGATGGACTTCTTGATCATTCGATGCAAGTACGAGTATCATATTTACTTCTAGTCCTTTTTGCAAACGTGCATATCAGGTAAAATTTTCTTTTCAATAATTTAATTTTATCAAAAATGATGACACTGTTTTTTATTGAAAGAAACTAATTTTTTTAGCAGAAAACCACTTTTAAACTTTGTTGCAGCAACTTTTAATTTTCTAACGAAAGAGAGGGAGAAAGGAATGCAAAATGCATATGTTTCTATTTCAACACTCTGCCACATGTTAAGAATTGCTGCAACAAAAACTGCAAGTCTAAACCAGTATTTAGGATTTTACTTTCAACATTAATCTAATATTTTTTCTATACTGAAAGAATTTTTTTTCATAAGTTCTATGAATTTCGACATTAATCCAATGAAAAAATTCACTAAAATTCAACCAATGTCATGCTTCGCTGGATTAATGAAACCAGTTTCGTTAAAATTATTTTAATGAAACTACGTTAAATGTGTTAAACAGTGCCATCAATGCAATGAAAGAACTTCATCGAAACAACGAAATAATTTCATTAATATAACGAAATAATTTCATTAAAATAATGGAAAAACTTTATTGAAACTGTACGTGTAAATAAGCATACAAAGAGTACAAAAACAAATTTGATGCTAGCTTTTGCTTGACAACTGTTGAAATACATTTAATTTATCAGACTTTCATGACTACAATGAAATTTTTATTGGGACAACGAATACATTTCAAAGCTATAATGAAATTCTAAATTGCTGTATATTCTATTATTTTTTTTAAGTTTAAAGAATTTAATCTTTAACTTAGTTGCTTTCAGGTATGTACTTATCTATATATGTTTATTTCAAGCAACAACTGTAAATGTTTTTTTAAAGGGGTTTCTTAATAATTGGAAAATATTGTTCTCAAAAATACAATGAAATATTTTTACGAAACTAGAATACCAACGAAGCAATCCCAATGAAATTCTTTCACAGTATTCGTAAAATGTTCATTAGATTTGTGAAATTATCATTGTTTCGTTGGATTTATGAAGCAAAATTCTTTCGATGCACTCGCTTTAAAGATTTTTTTAAATGTTTTTAAGATTCCTTGATATAATTTAATAACAACGTCACCTTATCAAAGCCAGAAATTCAAAAACAGATTTTGTATAAACTTTATTACAAAAAACTTTTTAAGTTTTGTTGTAATTCTTTTAATTCCAAATTCCTTCCAAATTCCTTTAACCAAGTTTAGCCGAATTTGCATTTCCAACAATTTTGGAGAGCTTAATATTCCAATGCCAATTTGGATTAAAATTATTTTTCTTAAAAAAATATATTGCAAAAAAGTCCTGTAAAAACTAATATTAGAGTTTAATGTAAAAAAAACTCAATCAAATAAAATAATACAAATTATTACAAATATATGTTGTACATCTAGATGGGCATATTTACTTATATTGACTTTTTCATTTAAATGCTAAATTCTTTTCTCCGAAGTAAAAATGTCTATGTGAATATATATATGTATTTATGTCAGAAATATCTATGAATAATATATGTATAAGATTTGTAATGCTATTCTCCTGTTGCTTTTCAGCCAAGTGGCCAAGTGGAAAATCAGATTAATTTTCCTTATATTTATTACATTGTTTAGCCATTCTTTGTATTTCTGCTTAACCAGCCCACAATTTTCTCATTGCCATTCATGATGATGATCAACATCACAATTACCTTTATTGCTATGACATGTCTCTGGCTTCATGTGGCATTCAATTCATTTTGCCAAAACTTCATTGTATTCCTATTATTTTTGTTTTAACTGCCTGTCATTTGTTTAATCACGTTCAAATAATTAAGTGTCGTTATGTCAGTCAAGTCAATGGACACGGGTAATGAATGTGAAGGCGGATTCTCAAATGAAATATAATCTGAACCCCAAATGTTTTTTTGATATTAAATATTTTTGTTTGAACAAAAATTTAATGAAAGCCATCAAAGTCATAAGAGAATGCTGAGAAGTCATGCTGTGATAGATTGAAGCCTACATAAGAGTACATACATATACATATGTAGCGCTACGCTGCATGATGTAGTTACCGGCATTCACATGATACATTGCAGCCATTTTTTCTAGAGCTTATCCTCAATTTTTGACTTATCATCCCCAAATTGAATTTTTTTTTATTAAAATTTTTTCTTTTGTAAAAAGATAAATTTTTTTAATTTTATTTAAAAATAATGACAAAATCAACATATTTATTCTAAAAATATTCATTTATATCGACAGCTGAATTTACATTCATATTAATTTAATTTGTACTTATAAAACTTGTGAAGAAAAAACTGCACATAGTTTAATATACACAAGTATAAAAAAATTTTTAACCAAAGCTTATCATTTCAAAAACTTCAGAATCTTTGTTGTACATAGTACAATTATTTTTAAAGTGTGTGTTTATTCTGAGAAGTGCTTCCAACAAGTCGTATTGCATTTTGTTGCGTGTTTTTTTGTTTTGGTAGTGTTCATTATTGGTTAATCTGCCTGCTTATTTCTTCTTTATTAGAATATGAATAGTAACACACATTTTTAGACTTGCCAGACGCATTTTTCTTAGTTTAAAAATTATTCTTGTTACCATTAGTTATAAAAAAAACTCCGCAAAAAAATCCCTCAAATTTTGTTTATCATCCCCAACAAATCGCCAGATCTCTAATGCGAAATTTTCATCCCCAATCAGGAAAAAAATCTCCAATTTTGGGACAAATCCCCTAAACTGGCAACACTGCATGAATAGTCTATTAAGAGAGCGGTGAAACGTTTTAGTTTTGATTGGTCGCATTCATAAAACGTAACTGTTGCGCAACCGTTGAGTGTTTGTCTTAGAAACGCATAGTTGAGTATTTCCGCTACAATCAACAGTTGAGTAATTTTCCATCATAAAATTGTTTGTGCTCAGCCTGAACATCTGATCGAATAGAGCTCTTTCTTGTATGTACTTTGTTAGGTGGCAGGAGCAAATACATGTTAAGTTTTACACTAACTAAAGTAACGAAATAAAGATATACAATTAAATTATATACATCAAGCCGTTTCTAAGATGCAACTGTGGGGGCCAACAGTTGCCAACAGTTTCACAACTGTTGAGCTCAACAGTTACGTCTTCTGAATGCGCCCATTGTTTCCTGAAATTGAAGCAATGAAAGTGCACTTGTTTCTTTTTAAAATTTTTCTTCTATTTACAAAATCGTACTTTATTACTACGATAGATAGCATAATAATTTTTAATTACTTTGTGATCATTCGCAACATAATTTTGCTTGGCAAGGCGTTTTGTAATGCGGCTTTATGAAATCTTACAATTTGTTCGAACACAAAAAAGTTGACGGCCGATAAGTAAGCGACTCTATTTAAACCCTTTAATACTATCTATGGACTTGTTGTAGCAAAACCAACTTCCGATAGTTTTAATTCTTTTATATCTGGAAAGTTTTCCTTGCAAAGTCCTAATTCAGCTGGAAGAAAGAGAGAAAGAGAAAGTATTGCTCACTCTGTCTTTTACACAGCTGAATTAACACTTTGCAAAGTAAACTTTGCATTCTAAAAGGGGTATTTGTTAAAAACCATCGTCGACAACCAGGCAATAGCAACGGCATATTGCGCGAATATACTTCAATAGCAAAGATCATTTCTACCATATATTCCAGCTACAAAGAACAACTTTTTGCCGTTTCCATTCCATGCTATTATTTTTTAATACAACAGCCTCTTAATATGTATTCAGCTCAATTTTTCTGCACATTAAAATTATATTTTTTTACACATCCGTGTATGCATCAAAATCGTCTCTAGTCATTAAAATTATTGACTGATTTTATATACAAACAATGAATGGTTAATTTAAACAATTGTTTCCATTTAGATTGCAAATCTTGTTTGGCATGAACAGCAACTCTTAAATATTGCAAACTAAATACAATTCAAAAATAATTTGGAAAGTACAATAAATTGTGGTTTCTTAGCGGTATAAAACACACACACACTTACGAGCACACACATGCCAACATGCATTTACTTACATTCGTAAACAATTGAGTCTGATATAAACAATAAGACTAATGAAATCACAAAAATAGCAATTGAAATGAAAAATTCCATTTGGAATTGAAAATAAACCAAAATCTAAATTTCATTTTAAAAATCACAATATTGTGTTGATTTGTTTATTTTGCATGCACCCAGCAAACACATCTGTTTGTTCTACTAGAAAGAACTCTACTCTCTACTCTACTCTACACTTTACTCCATTACTTTTAGTAACCGTTATCTGAAAGTGCCGTTGCCTATTAAGTAAAACAAAATCTTTAACTGGGTTCACACACAGCAATAATTGTTGAGCAACTTTTGAGATTATGGGTAAGAGAGAACTATTTGGTGGTTTCCTTTTTACCCGGCTGCGCAATGCAAAGGAGGGTATTGTGTTTATCAGACTATGTATGTACGAGTATGTACATATGTAAATACGGAATAAAATAAAAAGTGCGCGAACTATAAATGGGCATCATTTCTCGGATTTCGGATTCTCTTATGATTCTTCATTTCGAATGACCATTTCGAATATTTAAGAGTTTAAAATTGATCGAAGTCGGGATTTTTGATTATTTTTAATTACAACTTGTTTAGAGTTCCGCAAACCAAAGGTGAAAAGGAACCCAATTATTTTAACTACGATGTCCGTCTGTTTATCACAAGATGTTTTCTCTATAACCGCAAGAGCAACGGACCAGAAATTTTCAAAGAATATGTAAAACTTTTTCCGCTATAACGACGCGTATATGACAGTTAAAAATTAAAGGGTTTTCTAAACAGAGCAATGAAAAAAATTTAAATCCTAATGAATATGGAGACAATTATATATAGACACTTGAAATGTTCAAAGTTGTTATATTTTTATGCAGACTTTACCAATTAACACTGGAATAAAAAAACAAATTAAAGGGTATTTTATCAGTTAATGTAATTTTCATTATGCAATTTTGACAACTTGCTGTATATTTGAAACCGCAAAAAGTAAAATCTTGAAATTCAAAAACCCTGAGACTTAAAACTCCTAAAACTAAAAAATGCCGAAAGGAAAAATTGCCCAAATGAAAAAATCGCTCAGATGAAAAATATAACAAAAAATAAAATAAGTCGCTAAAATGCGAAAACAATACCAAGAGGAAAAAGGTCACCAAAAAAAATTAAAAACATCGCCATAAATCTAAAAACCGACAAAAGAAAAAAAACGCCATAAATAAAAAATCGCTAAAATTAATATTATGTATATATTGTAAAAAAAACGACAAAATTAAAAAGCGTCAATACTAAAAAAGGCCAAAAACCAAAAAATATCCCTAAAATCTGAAAAAATCACCAAAAAGAAACAAGCGTAGTACGAAATCCTTCCCGTTCGAGTCAAAGTCGCACTTTACTTAATTTATTATAATCTTCACTTCACTTCAATCTGATCCATATGCACTTTAAGTAATCCCAGAGTAAATGTTGGCCTTAAAATGTAGAGGAATTGTATATTCAAATATAATTGATTTTTATAGTTTTCAATTAAATGTATTTATGTATGTTTGTTTGCTGGGACTTTTTTCATTGATCTCAATATTTAGAATTTGTATACACAATTTAGGGATTGTATTAGAAATCAACTTAAATTAAAATAAATATAAATATAAACAGTTAACTGGAAAATCAAGAAACAACAAACAGATGTATGGCCATACAGGCACACACAAAAATATTCATTCATACATACGAGTACATATGATAAACATACATACATATGT
The DNA here is from genome assembly GCA_905220375.1 of Tachina fera. NCBI lineage: Eukaryota > Metazoa > Arthropoda > Insecta > Diptera > Tachinidae > Tachina > Tachina fera. The sequence continues at coordinate 189,688,648 of LR999963.1, forward strand.
AGACCGAATGAAGATATCAAAATAATGACATAATAATGAGGACCAGTCAAACATCTAAAGAAATCGAATAGTATTTTCAAGTTTACTACAAAAAGCAATAGAAGCTATAAACTAACTGTCAAAGATTAGTTTATGAAAAAATTTTTGGAAAATTATATCAAAAATTCATACAAAATATTTAATGATTCAATGAATTTTTTTGCTGAAATGTTGTTTTTTCTATGTATCTGAATTGTTCAAATTGTTATAGATGTTTTTATGGAAAACACTTCGCTCATTTACTCAAAGAACGTCATAACTCAAAAATTCTATTCCGTTCCATTTTCCAGTTAAGGATGCAAACTTAACCCTTAAATCGTTCTTCATGTTGTGTAAGAATTTTGTCAAATAAATATCGTGTTTAATCAACTTTTGAGAGAAATATAAAATTTTCTTTTTCCATTATGAGCGATTTGTAGTTGAACGATAACATACTCGTATCACCTGCTCAATAGCAGTAATAACTATAAAAATAATTTTCATTTGAATTGCATTCAAAATTTTATAATTTTTATATACTTTAAATGTACATAAATTTGGAAGTAACAAAAAGGCAATCATCTCCTCCATAGAAAAGAAATGAAAAGCTATAAAACTCAATCACACGAGCAACATAATGAAGCATGTAGAAACATACTACACACACATGAATGAATTGATGCACCAAAAGCCACAAAAGACTATTCATTTATGCACTCAATGTAGAAGAATATTGTAGTAGTAATATTGACATGAATAGCTTTATGATGCTAAAAAAAAAACGAGATGAATCATGTTTTGTTGTGAAAATGTCATAAAGAATTCTTTACCTTTGGCATTAAATCCTCAATATACAATGTGATGTGAAGAACTAGTTTCGTCTTGATAACTTTATTAGTTTATATCTGAGCAATAATTCATATGTATGCATGTAATAAAAATCAATCAAACTCTTTAGAAAAATATATTTTCAAAAACGTTTTTCAAATTGATGCCCTTTGTGATCTGAAGAATGTAATGCAGCGACATAATAGATAGATTAATCATATAAAAATACACTCGTAACGACATCATCTGTTACGCTGTTTGTGCCACCAATGACATTGTCAAATGTCACGTATTGTGACACATAAAGCTTTCTAAATAAATATTCAATCAATTTCACAGGCGCTTAAATATGCTTCTTCTACGCAAAGCAATTTATGCACAAATGCACATACACGCATAAGTGTAGGCATATGTACCCTGTAGGAATTAATAAAATAGGAAAACAGTAGTGATTCACTATTGACTTTCTCACCAGTGCTACTGAGAAATTATTCCACAGAGAGTTTTCTTTGTTATAGACATTTAACATGCGCGTGTTATTTGAAATCTACTAATGACTTTCTTACTATTGATTACGTAGTTCTTTTGGGACCAGAGGGCAAACACAATTCATATAAAAAGTTTTTCGATATCGAATGCCGTAATTTTCCCCCAGATTTGGACATTGGATACATAAACTCACTAGTACATTTAAACAACTCTAATCTACACTATTGACATCGGTACTATGTTGCCGACAAGTTGTTACCTCGGCTCGTCGTTGAGAGTGCGTTGAGAGTGCATCTCTGGCAAAATATCTTCTCATCAAAAGCAAACACCAACTGCAGACAATTTGTTGACAATGTAGCTTAAAAGTTGCCAAAATAGACGACAACAATATGAAAACAAATCGGAAAATAAAGTTTGCGAAAAAAATTAAATTAATTATTAAAGAAAAAAGTTTATATTCAAAAATTATCCTAAAAGTAGTCGTTTCATGGTACTTTATTTTAAATCACAAATATCATAAATACGAGCCCTAACTTTGAAAGCAATTACCTATCACAACTAAATTCAGCGTATTTGAATTAGCTTTGCGACCAGGGGGACCAGCTTGTTAAAAATAAAATGGAGTCAAATTCGAGTACAGTGTAATTAAATCAGGGGGCAAATTACGGCATTCGATTCGTTTCGAAATTTTAAAATATTTCCATATAAAGTCTGTTGAAATATTTTGTAATTTAGTTCAGTAACGAGTGCCGTAATTTGCCCCCAGATTATAAAAAATCTATAAAACACTAAAACAGAATTCATACATACATATTTACTTAGTACACTATTTTCAATTCTAATTTTTTCACATCCACCTCTAACAATATTGTTAAGAAATATTTCAAGAGCATAAGCAAGTTTATTGTTAAAATAAGCAATTTGTGTAAATACTACTGTATATATATGTATATATTCATCGCGAATTTTATCAGGATGTTCCCATCGTATCGAACCCATAGTTCCGCATTACATCTGGACTCGGATACCCAACTGGGTACTTCCGCAAACTAGTGGAGAAGGTAAAATTCTTGTGTATGTTATGTTGAAGTAAGAAAAGTTCTAAGGCTAAATAAAATAAGTTTTCCTAAAGAAAAATTTAAACTTTATTAAATGCACAATTTAAAATTATGTTTAACTTCACTATTAAGCAATAAAATCCATTAAAATGAACAGAATGACAAACATATAAAAACTTGATGATTGCGTGAAATGTCATTTGAATTTTCTCAAACTCTTTTAATTCTACTCGTATCATACGTATGAATTCACACAAAAGGACAAGTATCCTAGCCACCAAAAAATCTTACCTTTAGAACACAATCTTGCTATTAAATTTTATTTCGAGTCATTAGCAAAGCTAAGAATAAATTTATCTTCAACTGCTTTGAAGGTGTTGTTGTCTGAATTAGTTATTGGTATGACTACAAAGAAAATAAAGGTCGTTGAAAATCCGATTTTGATCGCTGGTTGAAACCAATCATTTTAAAATAATTAATTTTTTCTGTCGACTTTTGTAGCAAGTATTTTTTTTTGATCCAGCTCTGATTTACAAACATTTGAAAAGGAGTTTAATATCAATTCATTTTCATTTTTATATTAAATACACATGTTTGCTGGGAAATATTCGAATTCATATATGCACAAACGTGAATATTAATCTACGTGTGTATGTACATGCAATGAAAGAAGGGCTGGATCTATTACCTATCTCCATATCCGTATACTTAGATAAGGTTCTACATAGTTTAACACCACCGAGTGAAGTAGTCTTACAAAAACAGAATCATATAGATTACTCTTGAATGCCTACGTGTAGAAGGCAGCCACGTAAACCAACCAACTAACCAGTGCTTTTATGAAACAAGAACGTTGTAATGTTGCTGAGTAGTCTTCATTTGTTCTGTCACACAAACCGGTCACTTCTACCGATTTGACATCATTGTTATATGCAAACATCTACAACAACAGCATGAAATGACAACAATAACTACGAGTAATAATAACAAATGAGGTTAACCAAAATAATGTAACAGTTTCTGGGAAAACATCAAACTATTATACATTAACGTTTTATGCTTGATCAGCAGGCGAAAGGCTCCAAAGTAGAGATGGGTGCGTGTCGTTTTTTTTCCATGATACGAACACGCTTGACCCAACATGAAGTGCTCGTGCCAAAAAGATCTGATTTCGTGCATGTTCAGCTCATTTAGTGTTGAGCAAGATTGACACGAAAAACATGAAACGATTTTAGATGTAAAATATGTATGAATGAATTTTAAGTAGAGAAAAAAATTTAACATTTTGTATCGTCAAACACACAACACCAGCATATTTTTTGATATTGTATGGGCCTCTGAAATTTAAAGTTCTGTACGTAAACCAACAGTATCAGATGTCGTGGCAGATAGTATCAGCTGGCAGTGCCAACTCGGTGCCATATTTTGAAAAGCGACTCTTGAATCTGATCTTCAATACCATACAAATAAGATTTCATACGTGTTGTGCAGTAGCGTGTTGACGAAATTTTTCGTGTGCGTGTTTCGTACGTATTGAGCGTGTTGGTATTCGTGTTCGTGTTCGTGTCATGACGTGTTGGAAAAATTCAACACGTGCCCATCAATACTCAAAAGTACAAATACACTCCCACAAACAAACACATGTTAATGCATCTGTACGTTGTTGTCAAACTACACGGCCAGATGCAAAAACATAAATTGCCATACACAATATTTATTCACACACATGCACACATACAGCTCAGTTACACTTTAAGAAATTTACACAGCAAAATATTAATTTTAAATAAGAATTCCATTTACAAGAAGACATATATAGATACATATATGTCCCCTTATCTTGGTTGGCGTATTTCGACTTCTAGTGCGGTCTTCTGTAATCTATTACCAAAAAGGTCGTAGTTGAAGTCGTAGTAAACCAACCACGTCAAGAGCCATTTATTATTGCTTTCCGTGCCAATTTGACTATGGGCATTTCCACTATAAAGTTTACTTTTTTGTCGCGTGCGACAGCAAGCAACTAAGCTTGTATTTCAGCACAATGTAACTCGCTTTTTCTTAACATTTTACTTAATGTAGAGCTGCTGACGTCCTACACGAATATATAAAGAAGTAAAAAAAGTCTCGCTTTCTTTGGAAAAACAAACATAATTGTTTGTTGTCGCACCCTACAAAAAGTTGACATTCCTGTAGAAATGCCAATATTTTCTCTCTGTGTATGACTAATTTATTTGTTTACCACAATACATGTTGCAACATTTGTTCTCTGTGTATGGTATTAGTGTGTGCTCGAGTGTGTATATGTGTGTGTGTGTGCCTGTTTATTTGTGTGTGTGTGTATATATATATTTATATATATGCCATAGTTCACTTTTTATGCAAATGCAAAGTTCCTTTTCATATTCTGTTTGTTATTGTCATGTCAGTTATGGTTTTGGCATACAAATGTGTTTTTACACGTTTTATTTATTTATATTTTTCTGTGGCTTTTCCATAGACATTGTTGCCATTATTGTTTATTGCCTTACGCCTTATAGTTTTATTTTTTTCTTCATTCCATACATCCAGGAGCTAAATTTATGAAGTAAACTTTTTCTCTATCGCTTGCAATCACACAAAATACAACGACCCTTAAAACTACACAAAGATATTTCAATACACATTCATACATACCCTGAAGGAAATGTCGATGGTGAAAATGTACTGAGTCACTTTTGACTTTTTCGCCAGTACTACTCTACAATTATCCCCCATACAATACTTTGTGCTATAGACATTTAGCACGTGCTTGTCATTGAAAATCTACTAGTAACTCTAAAACAATTGACTAAGAAGTGAATTCATAGTTCTTATGGGAACATGGAGACGTACCAACCAGACATTTACTGGTACATTTATATACCTTACGTACATACAAGTTTATGTATGTTGTCTTCCCTATTTCTTTTATACTGACGAATAGAAGAGAAATTGTAGACAATGTAACTAATACTAGAATTTTTGTGTTGACATAGAGACACTTGGCCCCAGTCTGACTGCAGGGTAAATATTCACTTATGGGTGTATGTGTTCATTTTGCATGAATTTCATGAAGTTGTAATTTATAAAGAAATACAAATTTGTCAAGTGCTTAGTCAAAATTAAAATTTCACTTTGAATAGCAAGTGACGTTTGAGTAAAATGTTTGCATTGCAAAAATTTTCAACTTGAGTTTGTTTAGATAATATAAAAACTACACTCAAATAAATTACATGCTACTATTGTAAAATGTATGTACTCTCTGTACTTAATTGGAGATATTTTTAGCACTAATACGCTTGCGAAACTTTTACAAGAATGAAATGCTGCTTAAGCTTGAAATTTTTTTTATGGAATGTGACCATGCCCATAATAGTTTAAGCTTCTTATTTCGAAAGTGTGCACACCTTGGGCGCTTTTAATGATACCTACTCGTACAATATCTACTACATTTTTTTAAGTGGTTCCATTACATTTTAACTTCGAGTTATGTATATACTATAGGTTTGCACAGATATACCTGTTTCTACCAGTTTTACGTTTATTGTTTCTGGTATTGGACAGATAAATATGTTATTCCATAATTTGTTGGTATAAGCAAATCAGTACCCCTCTTCTTTCTTCATTCTTCTCTCTCTCTCCAATAAAGTCAGATTTGATTCAAGAAAAACAATCGATTCTAAAACATGACTAATAACAGACACGCTGAATAACATATTTATCTGTACAATACCAGAAACAAAAAACGGTAAACTTATGCAAACAGTTATATCTATGCAGACCTATAGTATATATATTTCTATATCTGGATTCAGTAACTTTTTACGAAACAAAAATAGTAATATTTATGCATACACTTACTCGTTTGCGGTAACGATAATGTGATTCTATAATATAAATTTTTTTACGACAGTATACATGTGTTTGTTGTATCCAAATATCATGTGGCATTCCTACATACAAAATGGCGAAATAAGCGAAACGCACAAAGAGGAATTAAAGAAAATCTAATGAATTTTAGCTCATTATTTTAATTTTTTTCTTCAACCGATAGCGAATATCGTTAAAATACATATGTTACTGGATAGCAAAGTGTATAGATTTTCGTTAAATATAATAAATTTAATACGATTATCGTACCAAAAGTTACTGAATCCAGATACTGCTCATGAGCTGTTGTAAAGTTAAAATGTTGCATTTTAAAAAGGAAACCGCCCATTAAAATGCAACCTAATACTGTATTTGTTTCTAACCAACCGATTCTGACAAAATTTTGTACATACCTTGGGCTCTTAAAATTATACAATGCTGCAGTACTTAAGGTGAGAGGGGAAACTATACACACACTTGGGGCTATGGCATGGACACAGTATATATTGTATTCACAAAAATCGACAGAAGCAACAAATACAGATGCCGCAATTCGCTTTTCGAAATAATTTTCCACTACACATGACGTCATTAAACACCACAAGCTGCTTGTAAGTTATAGAAATTGAAAAAAATTTGCTAATGCTTATTTCTAGAGATGTGCGACGTGATGTGAGCGTTTTTTACTTACAACATGCACGCTCACGCGGAAAAATATTTTAAAAATCAATAAATATATTAAAAACTTTCACGATCACGAATAAAATATTCTTAATCGCACACTAGTGATTTACAAATTATCACGATCACGAACGCTCATGAAAAAGTATGTAATCAAATTAGTATGGTTTTTGGGTTATAAAATAGGTTTTCACACATACATATGTACATATATATGTATGTATGTATGTACATGTGTATGCACGTGTATATGTAAAATTTACATTGCACAGTGGGGACAAAATAAATGGTTATAAATCTAGAACTTCTAAAATACTGATTGGATTTATATGAAACTTCTAACACCCGTAGAGGAGGACTTAGGCAATATAACACACTGCATGACAGTCTTCTGGTTTGAGCTGAAGATGAATTACAGTGTGCCAAAGTTGACCATCTGGGACTCAAAAAAACTTCTGAGGCTTGTAACTTTTTAACAATGATCCGGTTTTTACCGGATAAAGCATATTGAGCAAATTTTAATTTGAAATTTATTTGCTGGTGCTTCAACGTTGTCTATATGCATGTCATTGTTGCTGCAACAAATCATCAGTAGACTTCACCTACACATTTTGAACAGTCACGAACGTTTTTTGTGATTTTAAAATATATTATTTGCGAATTCTCAAATAGTTTTTGAAAGCCTGTGCAGGAATGATTCCTCGTGAGAGCGTGAGAATTCGTATGTGATTCTTAAAAATAGCTCACGCACGATCACGCACGAGTAATTTATTTTAAGTCACGCTCACGCACTCACGCGTGATTAATTATAAATTTGATCATGATTCACGCGTGACACTACAAAATCACGACATTTGCACATCCCTACTTATTTCTAACAAAATAACATGCATGAACTTATAATTTCATTTTGTGACATTTACAGTTTGGTTGGTCCACGCTGTTGCCGACTATCGCTCGCCTGCATTTGCAACTACAAACAAGCATACAAGATTTAAATTACATGGGTTTGATTATTGGTTTGTGTCAAAAACGAGCTACTGAAAGAGTTCGATACAAGTCTAGACAGCATTGTTAAAGAACATTGAAGTTAACATCGTGGTATTCCAGCAGTGAGTTATTTACACATTTGCTTAATTCACAACAATATTCATCGTGTATTTGTGTATCAAATACACTTTTTGTTTTTTAATTGTGAACACCCTCTGTGTAGTGTATTAATGTATTTTGTATTTTAAATGAAAAAAGAAGAACAAGCTACATACAAATTCTCTCAGAGAGCCTCTCTCTGAATACAACATTTTAAAAACATATAAAATAAAAGTGTAATAGTGTATTTCATTTTTATATGAAAATTTCACACAACAAATGTTACACTTTTGTATTTAATATGATAATACAATCGATACAGAGATACCAGAGGTTTTATGAATTAAGCAATTGTATGTCTAAAAGCTGTTGATATCAGCGTTAAGCAAATTAAACGTTTTGATTTGATAAGAATTGTACAAAAGGGGACTTGTCATCTAATTGCAATTATTCGAATATACAGAATAACACTTTTAAAAGGTAAAATAATCATAACAATATGCAATAAATATGTACTTTTATGAGTTATTACAACAATGTTATTACTAGAACGATGTATGTACTCGTATGTATATTTTATCATTTTCCAATTTGTCTGAATTAATTAATTTTTTCAGAACATCATCAATACAAAATTAATCGAATTTAATTAATCTATTGCAACTGAAGGGAAATACATAACATAATACAAGAATTCAATATTTATACAAAGTGGTTCGGTCTGGCCGAATTATCGTAAGTGTAGCTGCATGGAAGGAGTTTTAAGTGGCTTATTAAAAGCACATGTCAAGTATTTCGCTTATTATCATTATTTTTTTTATTCCGACTACTAAGAAAATATACAAAAAAAAATAATAAAACAGAAAATTGAACAAACAAAAAAACCAACATAAATTCTTGAAGAGGAAAACACAAAATTACAATTTAGTACTTACAGTAAGCTTCGAGTATTGAGATTTTCGTTGATTGTTGTTGTGGTTGTTCGTTATGTAGTGGTTGTTAAGGGCCGTGTTGTTGTAACTAAAGGGTGTTGGCAGATTGTTGGTTGTTGGTTGCAGGCGGCTGTTGGTTTTTGTTTTTTTTTTGTTTATGTGTTGTTTTCTGTTGCTTGATATGAAATGTGTTTTTGTCAATTTTTATTTCTGAATTTTATATTTTCCCCATTTGCTTGAACTACTAAAAAATTTAATTGAAATTATTTATATCATTTAATGGCACGCAAATAAATTTAGTTTAACTAAAATGCAAACTGTAACAATGTATTTGTAGTCATATGTTATTACGACTTTGTTCTTAAATTTATTCCATGATGTGTTTTATTTAATATTAATTTAAGAGAAAAAAATATACAATATTATTTAAAATTATCAAAGATTTAATTAATATTTTCATAAGGTGCAAATAAAGTACATTTACTAAATATAAATTAAAATCATTTGTTATAATTTGTTTCTTGTAATTTGTAGTGTGCAGCTGCTTGTGTTTTGGTTCAATTTTTTTTGGGTTCAGCGTAATTAAAAGTTCGTGTAGCCGACCTTCCCATTGTTTGTAAGCAACAACATTACAAGTTTACAAATGTGAATGAAAAGTTTTTATTAAAATACTATGGAGGGAAACTTGTAGAGGGAAACTAGGTTAAAATGATTCAAAACCATGAACGTCAACGTCATGTTGTACAAAAAAACGAACTGTCTACTAGCAGCTGACTGAATTAGAGACGATAGCAACCACTACTGTTAATAATATGTATGCAACTTTGTTTCTGCCACACTTGGCTGCAACTATACCTCCTACAATTCTAATTGTTCATAACAGAACATTAGAATATTATAATTGTACTCACTAACTGACTCCTGTTTTTTAACTTTTTTTGTTTGTTAATATGGAGTAGCTTAGGCTTTGTTTAGATTTATTAGCTACATAACAAAGAACAATGTATTAGGTATGTTTTTGATAAAAATTCAAATTCAATTCAAAAATTACTTTGTACACTTAATTTAATTAAGCCAAAATTTATTTGAAATGTGGTGATTTTTTAAGAAATAAATTAATTAGCGAAAAATATAAGCAGAATAAAACTCAACATACTGTTTTTGAACGTCGTTATACCTTCATAATCAACGTTCATGTGATAGGTCCCACTGTGTGTGTGTGCAAATATTAGTTATATATGTATATATGTACATATTTCATTGCAAATGGAATACGTGAATTTTTTTGATTCATCATATGACACTTTATTGAAATATCTTTTGTAATGAAAGCTCAAATTTATCATCATTGATTTACAATAGTTATAAATGTTGGGCATGCCTATTAATGGCCTCAAACTTAACATTTGGAGTTATAAAATTGTCTATTGATGAAATGCAAAGTTGTCTCAGAAACAGTTAATTTTTGGTACGCTAGGGTGTAAAAATCTTTTTCACAATACAATCACAAATTTTCAGTAAGATCGTAAAGCGTTATCAAATCGGTTAGAGCTATATATGATTGTATTAGTGTAATCAAACGAACAAGAAGTACAGAGAAACTTAACAGCTGCATAGAAATACACTCAACCGAATTTTAAAGCATACCTTCAGGAGCAATGTTAATTTTAATAGAAATTGCTTGTGAAGTTTAATAGTGGAAAAGTTTGGATAACTTTGTTAAAAAGTTAAAAAATATAAAATAAATAAAATTAAAATAAACTTTTATATAAAGAATTTATAATATTATATTATAACACATCTTCATTACATACTGTTGCCTTACACTGAAGCTGGTGTACGACAATTGGGTAACAATCTCCATCTCATGCCAATTATTATGGGTGGAGATTTTAATACAAATTCTGCAAACCCACAGTCGCAAACTCTATCAAAATTTTTATTTGACGTTTTCTACTTGAGTATGTGCAATTCTCCACAAAGCCCCACAACTAATAATTTCACTACTATAGATGCAGTTTTTCCTAGATTTCTAAATACAGCAGAGTCAAAAATTTATATATCTTATTTTAGTTACCATAAGCCAATATTAAAAAAAAATCATTACTAGATGTTTGCACATCACCCCTGTGATCGGACTCGCTTTTGCTTTTTTTACTGCGAAAAGGTCTGCTCTGAGCCTGTACTTCAAAGCTTTAAATTTTTATACTAGCTCTTTAAATGGCATATTTTTCGCTCCTTCTAACTTCACTATGTAGTATATCATTCATACATTATTTTCCTCGTTTAAGATATTGGCCCCTGTGTATTTCTATTGTCGTCATGTGGAGCAAGCGACAACACCCAAAAAACCTAAAATTTTTTATATTTCAATCAAATTAGTTTTATATACATATTGTGTGTGATGACCACTCACATAAATACATATACATATACATATGTTTGTATACATGCTTATGCCTAAACACATATAAGCAGACATACATACAAATGTACATATGTAATGTCAAATTATTATTATTTTTTTTTGAAGTGGTCACCACCTGCACTTATATATATTATTCCAATGTTTCTTTCCTTCAAAAATTTTTATTTTTTTTTATTAAAAAATATTAAATGAAAAATTTCTTTTTTTTAGACCACCGGAGAAGTCCCTCAAGCTAAGTACTTTTAAGCTAAAACCCACATATAAGAATTAAATCACCCATACATTCATACAGCAATGCACAGTGGAGCAAAATAAGTGTATATGTATGTATATTTATTTGCAAGACGACATAACAGTAAATTTCAAGGAATATTGAAACATTTCTGAAGTTAAAAGTTGTGGTCATTAAAGTTTTGCAAGCACAGTGGGCTTAAGCCGTTGGTCGGCGAAATAAGGGCGCCGAGCATTTTAATATACTCTTCTTTTACGTATGTGTACACACGCATTGATGAGAAATAAACAACATTAATCAGTCTATCATAAACATTCAAGCAGACAAGTTGTGTGTATCGCATGCTGTTAAGACTCAATGTTGCCACAATAAGAAAATATGTGGGATGATAATTTACTAAAAATTTTAATTTTCAGAAAATTATTTTTACAAACCGGATTTTTTGAATTGACAATGTGTGTTGTCAGCATGAAAAAACATGACATGCAAAGGCATTTCAGGCATATATTTAAATTATTTTAAGAAAATTTCCTATAAAAACATATTTTTACTAACCATTGCATGGAGGTAGCACTAAGAAAAGATGCCTTTCTTTATAAACAAAACTTGAGTGTTTCTTCTGACCATAATAAAATAAATTTTGCTTTGGAGATTTAAAATTTCAAATTAGGAAAATGACACAAAATTTCACAGGCAACACCGGATTGTGGTGAGAGTATAACACACACAATTGTAAGATGCAATTGTATATGTTGCCAATCACGGACTTAAGCACTATCAGCTCATCGTAAAAATGATTGGAAAATTTATATTTTAAAAAAATGTATTTGGAATCCATTTTATAAAAATTTTGTATGAAAAATTTTAAATAAAATACCATTCACACTCATTTTAAATTTTATGAATATGGCGGTAAATATAAGAAATTAAATTAACTAAAGAAAAATAAAACTGGGTGTAAATTACAGTATCTGGTATCGAGCAAAATTTAAAATCATTTTAATAGAATTTAAATTAATATTTTTCAATTTCGTCTTCCATGCTCATACTACACCAATCATTAAAATCATGAAATACACTTACTCTCTTTTGGTGATGGCATAATAAAGTTTGTGATGTACAGTTAAAAGCGGACAAAAAAAACCCAAAAATTCATCTTTCTAAAGGTCCATATTTGAAAGCCGAAGATGTATAAGTGCAAAAAAAGTTGAATAATTTAGCTCTAAAGTTTTTAAGTTCCTATGGAGCTTCTGTTTGTAAAACTTTTAGGCAAAAGAAGGCAGTTTGAGTTCATCAAATCAAACAGGTCTGAATTTTTTATATTGCTAGATATTAAATGTAGAGCTGGCGAGCAAAACCAGCAATCAACTCTTTATTGTTGAAATAAATAATTTACTATTTAATTTCCTTGTAAATAAATTATTGAAAACTATCTACGACTTATTTCGTCGATCTCTAACGGTCTCAATACTATTTCAATATTAAATTATATCGGACTTGTTCCTCTTAAAGGGAAAAAGCTTAGTTGTTTTTAATATATCGCTCATTTAATCAAACAACGTTATAACGCAAAAAGTGTAATTTTTGCATTAGTGATGCAGAATTGATCCTCACATTAGTATTAGTATTGTGTAAAAATTTCATAAAAATATCTTGTATCTTCAACTCTTAAAAGCAAACTTAAATCTTCTTTTCATTTAAAAATTTCATAAAAATATCTTGTTTCCTCAACTCTTAAAAGCAAACTTAAATCTTTTTTTCATTTTGAGTGTAATCTGAAAACTTTACACGCTTTGCTTGGCAAACTAGTTTTTTGAGTTATGTCGCTGCTTGAGTAAATGAGCGATATGTACTCTTACAACACAAAGGTGGATACAACTTTAGTTTATTTTTTATTAATGTAAAATTTTTTATACCGCCTTCTTGCAAAAAGATAATATTGCAAAATTTTAAGTTGACCCCTTTAGAGAAACAAGTGCGATATACATATACACATTAATGTGTGTATGTCTGCATGCATGTACATTAATTTGACAAGCCGTTAAGGATTTTATTTGATTTGTTTTTAGAATAAAAAAACGTTAATCCTGCCCACTGTCCGACGACCCACTAAGCTCATTTATTCCTTTTTCACACACACAGATACACACATACATACAATGTATTTTCTACTTTCATGCTACTTTCACCACACTACAGAAGCAACAACTTTAAATTTGTTTTAGTTGTTGTAGTCAAAGAAACGAAATCACTCGCCATCCATCTCCAACTTCAAAAAAAAAAAAAGAAGGAAAAAAACACACAAAAAAGCAAAAATGTTCAAACAATATACACGCACATTTTAGAAAAAAATATTTAATTGGAACTTGCAGGTAAAAAAGAAAGAAATAAATAAAAAAAACTAAAGCAATGGAAAAGAGAATGAAAAAGTACTGGAGGCAAACACCCCAAGTGTGCGGTTTTTCTTGCTGTAATTATGATTATTATTATAATTTTTTTGTTTTGTTTATTTTTTCTTGTAATGCTCTTGGTACGCACGCAGCAGGATCACATAAAAAGAAAGAACCCGAAACAAGTTTTCTTGCTGAAGTAGAGCATTGAATAACAACTGTTTGGTAAGAACAAAAAATCACTTGTTTTTAAAATTACTTTCACAAACACTTAAGAATATAAAGAATTATTCCTTTCTTATTTACATATATGTATATATACATACATACATGCATACATATGTGTATTTACTAAAAACAATTGCAAGTTGCTTTGCTATTTAAATACATTCAATAATTTTAATTACAAATGCCTTTTTCAAACCGGACTTAATTTGCTCTCGTAACACATTTCTTCATATTTTTTATGATTTTCATTTATATTTTTATTTTCCTGAATACGTTCATTTATTTCTTATTTTTACTTTACTTTCAATTAAGTTTCTTCATACCGACGCTATTGCCCCCGTTGTGTACGATTCAAATGCCGCAAAATGACTGAACTTTCAAGTGGCATTTGTAGTTATCTCGTTTTATTCTTACGAAACAATGTAGTTACTCTAAATTGCATGTGATTACATTTGACTTTGTTGGGGCATGCGCTTTAAGACAAATTGATTTGCTTAACGGCTGATGCTGATTGCCAATTTTCCAAAATTTTGAAAATTTATCTGAAAATTTATTCGGTATCATTGTTTAATTTCATTCGTATTTTTAGTTTTAAATTACTTTATTTCACAGCCTGAGTGGTCGGATTGAACGATAAATATAATTTGATTTATCTGTAGTTTCATTTAATATATTCATGGCATTTTGTACACGTAGATATCATATCCAAAAACTTTGGACTGCTAATAAATAAATGCTTTGTTTTAAAATATTTCGCTGTAGTAAAACATTTGAAAAATCTCATGGCTTGAAAGGTCTTATAAATGGTCTTGTGCAGGACACTATTGTACGCAGTCATTATTTGTTACCGTTTTTATGCTTTGACTAGAACGGGATTGTTTGTATTTTCTGAAGCGTAAGTTTAAGAAACATTTTTGACTCCGAAAAATATTATTGCAACTTTTGCTATACAAATATATTTTGTTGTTCACTGTACTTAGTAGAACCGCAGGCATTTAATTTGTTGTCTGTTAATAAATTTTGAGTGTTAAGATTTTAACAGGCCTGAACATTAAAGCGAAAATGGTTTTTGTCTTGGCTAATACACATGTTTATTTCAGTGCTACTACGTTAAAACAAAATTTCAACACGATACGCAACTTGGTAGCACTCTTGGCAAATGTATAGCAAAGATAACAACCACTGAGTCAGTGCATAAATCATTCCTAACAGAAATAGAGAAGGCACTTTTTATTGAAGTACTGCGAAAAGTTGAAGAGTATCTTTTAACGGTTTAATGTATTATTTATTTATTAAACCCATCAAGGAAGTGTTATGTGGCGAATCTAAGACAATTCAGTTTGCTGTAGTCAGATTTGTCAAATATTCTGCGAAATATTTATTTTTAAATTTGCCTTAAATTTGTTAACAATTTTTTCAGTTAGGCCCCTTTCACATTAGGCAACTTTACTTGCGCAAGTATAATTTTAATTTTTATTTATTTTCTTTTGAACTTGCTTCTATGTTCACATTCAGTTCATTTGTTGAGCAAGTTTAATTTTCTTATGCTCGAGTTTTCTTAATTTGTTGACGTTTTGTGGCAGAATTGCCAAGTTGTCGCAGAATTGCCAAGTTCAAGCAAATCTGTACTCAAATCTCGGCAATTCTTTCCCCTTCAACCGACCTTTCCTCTCACACCCACAAACACAAGACTTGCGCAAGTAAAGTTGCCTAATGTGAAAGGGGCCTTAGTGTTTTTTATGGGAATTGTACAATATAAGTTTAAATTTTTTAACGCACTATTAATCCCAAATTATTATTTTACTTATTAAGTAAAATATTTTTTTATTAAAAATATAAATTGATTATTGAGGGTTTTAGCTGGATCATATGCGCATTTCACTGTTGTTAACGCAGATCATCGGGCAACCTTAACCCAAAGTTTCTTAAAACAACTAGAGTTATTATGCTATAAACTTTCATTTAAACAAATGAGAAGCTCAACAACAAATAACAAAGTTGAAACAAGAACTCAATAATCAACATGTTTTTTATTTTCTTAATTTACCATAACTACGTTGGCTGACTTTTTTCAGCTTAAAATTTTAGCTATAGGAATATGTAAAACAAATAAATGTAAATAACAATAACAGCTATTCAAGAATAGAGTGTTGCAACACAATTTTTTCATTTGCTGTAGATTTTCAGTTCTTCATCAATACACCCCAGATAATTGTTGAATTTAGTGTGCTAAAGAATTTTTGTATAATTTTCTATGGAAATGTGTTGATTCAATAAAAAAAGTATTTGGTTAAAATTTCTGTAACTTCTCCGATATTTGTTAAAAATTGTTGAAAATATTTTTATTTTTTCCTAATGAATTTCTAAAAAATTTTACTTTCAACCAACACAATGGATGTAATTACGAGTGTCACATATTTCGACTACGACTACGACGATTTTTTTAGTTTAAAGCAAAGGTCTCTATACCCTACAAATGTAAAAGCATTTTTAGTTTTTGAAATTTTTTGACCGAAATATGACACTAAAAAATAAAATATATTTTTTTTTTTGCTGAGCTTTGTTAGGGTTACGTACACCAAAAGTGAAAAGGACCCCTATTGTTTTCGCTACGCTGTCCATCTGTCCGTCACAGGCTATTTTCTGAGGAACCGTAAGAGGTACGAACCTCAAATTTGGACAGAGTATGTAGAACCTTGGCCGCTACAACAACAAATACATGAGAACTAAAACTTAAAGGGTGTTCCAAGACGAGCAACTAAAAATTTTAAAATCCTATGTAATATACATACAATTGTATGTACATATGTATGTATATTGACACTTGAAATTTGTAAAATTATTGTATTTTTATACAGACTACAATATTTAACACTAAAATTTAAAAAATTAAATTAAAGGGTGTTCTATCAGTTAATGTAATTCTGACTATGTAATTTTGACAACTTGCTGTATCTTGAAAACCGCAAGAGTTAGACTCTTGAAATTTTCAAAAACGGTAAAACTAAAAAATCTCAAAATTATAAAATCGCCAAGGCGAAAAAAATCGCCAAAATTAAAAATAAATTATAACACTAAAATAAATCGCCAAATTCGAATAAATCGCACAAACGAAAAAAATCGCCAAAATAAAAAAACACCAAAAACTAAAAAAAATCGTCAAAACGAGAAAAAGGAGCCAAAACTAAAAAAAAATTAAAAAAAAATCGCCAAAAAGAAAAAATGTCATAAACCGGAAAAAATCGCAAAAAATTTGAAAAAAGTGTCAAAACTAATAAAAAGAGCCTAAATAAAACAAGTCGCCAAACACCGAAAAAATCGCCTAAATTAAAAAAAAATAGCCTTAATAAAATAAACGCCAAAATTAAAAAAAATCGCCAAAATAAACAAAATCGCAAAAATTTAAAAAACCACCAAAATCGAAAAAATTGCCAAAACAAGAAAAAAGTGTCAAAACTAAAAAATTTCCAAAGTGAAAAAAAATCAAAAAAACGAAAAAATCGCCAGAACCAACAAAAATCGCCTATATGAAAAAAAATCACCAAAATTAAAAAAAAACCGCCAAAAGGAGAAAAAAAGTGCCAAAACTAAAAAAGCGCCAAAACTTACAAAAAATCCCCAAAACCAAAAAAAAACGAAAAAAAAATCAAAAACGAAAAAAAGTTGAATTACATATCTGGTGTCCGTACGGAACACCAAAATTTTACAAATTTTCGACCAATAATAACCTTACACATTAGCGCAAAAGAAGGAGAAAGCAGTTTTAATAATGGAAGCTTTTTGAGTTTGCTTCGCTTACACCATAATGTCGCATAATATTAATATGTATTAATTTCTTTCAGCAGTAAATAAGCATGTCTTATTGTTTAATTTCGTTTGAATTAAAGTTCAATAAATACTAACAAAGTTACTGCGTTCAGTTCTTTTGGAAAAAAATTGTCGCGTCCTCCTTGTCACGTCTGTACTTGTACTGTACCCATTTAAATAAAATTACATAAAACCAAATTTTCATATTTCATAAATCTACACATAACCGATCTTCATTTCCACATTCACAAAAAAATTCTTAACAAAATAACTTTTACTTTTGCCGCGTTCATTTCTCGCATTAGTCTTTGCTACAATTTATCCGCAAATTAAATCAAAAAAAATTTTTTGGCATTACCCAATTTTTTGGTAGACATGTATATGGACATATATCGAGCCTTTTTTTTATTTTATTCTAAGCGACATGTTATCAAAATGTCAAAATTGATATGAAAACTTTTAAGATACGGACAGTAAAATTTTATCGTAAGCGATAATTTACATACAAAAACTTATTTTAAAAAACGATTCTCCGGAAAAATTTTATTTTTGTCGCTTACGATAAAATCAAAAATAAGCCTCGATGTGTATACTTTTGGTAAATATGACTACAAGACCGATTGTAATAAAATGGACGAATATTTACTATATAGAGTAAAAGGATACAAATGTCATAATTTACTTGAAGAATATTCCCTCAAATAGTTGTTCATTCTGACCTCGCATGCCTTTACACTTACCGTCATATGTATTCGCACAATTCAATACTTTGAAATTTTATTTAAGAAAAAGACTATTCTATTTTATCACAATTCGTTGTAAGCCAAAAGTAAAATAAATAAATATATAATTAAATTAAAAATCTTAACTTAAACCAAAATTTAAAAAGTTCCCAACTAATTTAATTTCATTCGCCAACTGTCCTTAATCATATCGGCAGCTTTCTCGGCGATCATAATAACAATGGCATTTGTGTGTCCAGCTGGTATAGTGGGCATAATAGAGGCATCAACTACACGAAGATTTGTTATGCCATGTACTCTTAGCTGGGGATCTACCACAGCTTCTGCATCTGAGCTGGGACCCATTTTACAAGTGCCCACTTGATGTTGCAAACTAGCGCCGTACAGCCTTAAACAACACTTCCAATAATCATCGGAGGCAAATTGTAGGTGTTCACAGCCTAAAAATGGACTTCGGTTAAACTGAGTGCCCATTCTACGCATCGCTTCAGTTTCAGATATTTTTAAAGTCTGTAATGAGTTCAACTTAAATTTATTATATTAAAAGATAAATCATTATATAACTACCAATTTAACACCTTCTATCATGGCTCGTATATCATCAGGATCTTGCATGAAATTCGGTTCCATTTTGGGCCAATGAAAAGGATTATTGCTACGCAAAGAAATGCGCCCTTTACTTCTGGGTCTTAACAGCACCGGCACCAAACCAAAAGTTTCCTGAAAATGGCATTAAAAAAAGATTAAATAAAAAAGATTTCCATTAAATTGTGAGTTACTGTAAATAACTTTATTATGCAGTCCCTTGAAAACAATTTCATAAAATTCATCTGGCATGCCCAACAAATCTCTCATAGAACCCATATGATCGCCGCTTAGAGAACCTGCCCCCAAAACGATTTCCACATCAGCATAGTCTTTGTCATAGACAGAGGAAGGTGTTCTAATAAATGCAAATGCCTCAGCTCCCCCCGGTATAGTATATGGTCCTTTGCCTTCCAAAATGTATTGAAAAATATCTGTGGGATTCATAAGTCTGCGATCGTTGACTGTGCTGTAGTTGGTGGTAAATACTAGACCATTTAGTGTTACGTGATCTTGAAGATTGTAGCCCACATTTAGTTCCTTCAGTACAGTTATGTTGTGCTCTCTGAGATTTTCCTTGGGCCCTATGCCTGAAAGCATCAGCAGTTGTGGGGAGGCTATCGAACCAGCCGACAGTATAATTTCCTTTTTGGCGCGTATTTGGAATTTGCGGTGATATTTTACAAATTCTACTGCACGAGCCTTAAGTTTTTGAAATGGAGCACAACAGGGCTCTATTAAAATTTTGGTTACCCATGATTTCATGGAGAGATGCAAATTTGGGCGGTGGGCCACGGGCTGTATGAATGCCTTACTGCTGCTACATCTGCGACCATTTCTTACATTTGCTTGCGAACGACTGAACCCCAACAAATGTTCACCATTAGGATCGGTTATGTTGTAGCCCATCTCCTTGCTAGACTTTAAAAAGGCCTTCAGTAATTTCGATTTATAGTCGGTGTAACCAACATTCAGAGGTCCTTTGCTGCCATGATATTTGGATTTCCTCAATTCCTCAATATCTATGTGCTCTGATTTTTTAAAATAAGGCAGCACTTCAGCATAACTCCAACCCTTGTTGCCCAGCTGAGACCAATGATCGTAATCCTTACGATGGCCGCGGGTGTAAAGCATGAAATTTATAAGACTAGTTCCACCCATACCTCTACCCTTGGGCCAATTACACACACCACCTTTCAAGCCTTGACAAGCGTTTGGCGTTGGATCCGGCTTGTAGCCCCAATTGTAACGTGTCATTTGGGTGAGAGCAGCTGTAAGGGGCACATCACTGAGAAAAGTTTCTTGGTCACCAGCCTCCAAAAGCAGAACTGTGGCATTATTAATTTCACTTAAACGATTCGCCACCACACAACCACCAGATCCTGCACCAATTACTATGAAATCATATTCCGGCAGAAAATCTTCAGTATCAGGCAGTCGCGTATTTAATAATATTGTTTCTATATCACGTGCCAAGTCGACGAAATTTTGTCCCCAACTGATATTTACGATTGACAAAAAATGCACAATTAATGCGTTAACTCTCAAGTGCGACAACATACTGCACACATCTTAAGTTTGAGCTGAAGAATCTAAAATTAAATAAGTTTCATAATATTATTTTTAATTAGCACTAACATGTAAATTTCGAAAACGAAGAAAACGAAAAAAGTTCTAAGCAATCATTGAATAAAATTAGCATATTATTGAAAGAAAAAAATAGAATAATTATGAGCTTTTTCACTGCAAATTTAAATTCACTTTCAATCTCAATCGTTTGAGAGACAATTTGAATGAGACTACAACGAATGCTAAGTAACACAGACAGCTAATCAGTCAGACGAATGCATTGCAATTCTATATTTTATTTTATTTGCATGCGAATATAAACGTTACTGCAAGTATTTTTCTTCTAAAGATTACACAACCTTGAAACTGTCAACAAGTTGCTGCCTTAAAATGTCTTGCCTTGACTTTAAAGAATTTATTGAAATTGCAAGTTCAGTTACTTTTAATGAACCAGTTATTATACACTCCTCTTTAAAAACTGGATATAAAAGTTGCACTCAAAAAAGTTTTCTACTGACTGAATCTAGTTTAGTTTAGAACTTTAACGTGAAGTAAAAAGTTAATGAAAATTTAGTTATTTTGCTAGTATTTTGTAACTTTGTATGCGCATATGTACATACATACTTACTCGTATGTTTTAAAATCAAACCACCATATACATATTTATATTAACGATTTCTGTACAGTCAATATTTTCAATAAATTTAAATATGCATACAGTAAAGCTAAAGCACTCTACTTCTTCTAAATGTTTTGAAAGACAACCCAGTTTTAGTCGATTCCTTTAAAACCTTCCTTAAAAAGTATGAGTCTCGGTTTCGAAAATTACTGCCGCTGCCTGTACAGCCAAAATGAATTTCTTTTAAGCAAGATGACTTACTTATCCGACCTTTAATTCTTGTGTACTCCCTCCTAATAAATTTTCACTTTATAATGTACATTAAGTTTATTTCCTGCTCCTTGGGAAGGCAAAAAATTTTTGCTCTTATTTTTAGAAAATAGAACGCTATGAGTTTAATTTTCTATTTGAATGATTTTTTATTTTTTTATTTTTTTTATCACATTGATTGCATCAATATTATTAAAACCGTATTTACATTGTGGGTTTTTGCCCCCCTTTAATCTAATGTTTGAACCCTTTAGACGCACAAAGGTTGCTTTGCAAAGTCTTAATTCAGTTGGGAGAAAGTCAGGTGGTACAATAGTTTCTTTGTCTGTCCTTCTCCAAGCTGAATGAAGTCTTTGTGAAGTAAGCTTTGCGTTTTTGAAAGGGATATTTCTTTTGATGCCTACTACTATTAATTTATTTTTTTTTGTTTTGTTTTTTAATTTCATTAATGCAGTGTTGCAGCGCCTCTTGGTGTTAAGATGTATTAAATTTTCAAAGCTGTAATAGCTTTTTTATTGGTTAGTTTACCCCACCGATGATTATTATACACCACAGCGATGAAGGAGGACGCTCTGATGTTACATTAGGGTTAGTATCCGCTGAAGTCGGTGTAGTACAGTAAATAGTATCTATGCCTTCATAACTTGAACTTTCCTTCAACAACTGATACAAAGGGACACTAATGAACATCAGAAAAATGCGTGGTGTTGTTATTTAATGATTGTCGGAGACCGGACTCGAATCCAGGACCATCGGTTTTGTAGACAACGCCACCTTCACATCGATTTTGGTAATTGCAACACTGGGTAAACTTTTCTATAGCTTTTGCCTACAAAACACTCACTTTCTTTGAAAGAGTGAATGACTTTTTCCCGCTCTGAAGCTCTTATTGCTTTTTTGTAACTTTTTTGTAAAAGGAGCTAAACTCATTCTCAGAGATGGGAGATAGTCGGTGCTTTTCATTTGACGTGACATAAACTTAAATTTCAGCAATCCATCTGCATAAAATAATACCCGTTAAGTTTATCGAAAATAATTAATTTTTATTTTGTTCAAGTAAATTACAAAAACAATGGTAAACTTATACGATTACACTTTGCAGTGAACGGTATCCAAGGACAAACTTTATAAATTTATATTTTTTAGCAAATCAATCAATATACACGCTATTTATTAATAATAATAAATAAATCATAATAACTATTTTATTTTAGTGAAGGTTCACACCGCCTCTTTAATACAATAATAATTGCAACACTGCACAATGGTGCAAATTGCATTTTTCAGGTGCAAATTTTTTGGTGTTTAGAAAATTTTTATAATTTATTTATAAACTAATTTTGTATGTGAATCAATTATTTTGTCAATTTGTAGAAAATTATTTTTCTTAGCTTTTTTCCAATTTTTGAAACTCAAGCTTTCATCATGTTTCCATATTTTGAAATATGAAATACTGGGGGTCTACTCTGTAATTTAAAACGAAAGAAAATGTTTCTGAACTTGTATGTTAATAAAATGCAATTTTGAAAGCACCTTGCTTCGTTTTACGCAGTAGACCCCCTGACTATTTTCTCAATGATGTCCGTATAGCAGATGTAGCCACCGACAGAAACATGAGAGAAATGTTATCGCGTATGTGTGTTTATTTGTATAAGAAGCCGATTGATGTTCGGCACTCTGGTGCTACTTTGACCAGCTCAGCCGTAAGCATCTCACATCTCAAGAACGAACGAGTCAAAAGATCGAAAGCAAATTTGCCGCATTCGATAGAAATTGAGCTCACTTATATATTGTAAAACAGTGAATCGATGCGCTTTGATAAATATCGAAAATTTTTGCAAATTAAATTTTCACATAAATCTTTTTTGTTTCAAACAACTGTTAAGCTACTAACCCGATCAAGTTCTAAATCTAATTATCGATTGCTGCCAATTTACTCGTAACTAAAATCGAGTAATTCGTACGAGTGATATTATTGACGAAAATTTTTTGAAGAAATAGTTTCTTAAAAATATGCAAGTTCAAAATTCTTTGTCAAATCGATTTTAAATATTCATTAATTTGTATAGACTTAAAAAGAGTATTGGAATTTTTTAAACTCGATTTTTAAATCGATGTTCAATAATTTTTAATTATTTGAACACTAGCGAGAAGTTTCAGCTTTTTCTATATTTTTTATCAAACCTTGCACAAAAGTTTGAGACAAATTACGGTACATATTTCCATGTATGCTTTATTGAAATATTTTTTAATTTCGTTCGTCATCAAGTGTCGTAACGATGAGTTTTGAAGTGTACACCAATTTCAGTGTTCACAATTCACCGAACTTTTTCCAGTGAAAAATTTTGACACAAGTGCTCACTATAAATGTCTAAATAATTCATTCTCACCATTGCGGACGCACAAATCAAAAAGTGAACACAAAAGTTAGTGAACACTTCGAAACGCACCGTTGCGGAATTCGGCTACTGAACTTATTTTTTATTAGTTGAATTTTTTTAATTATTTATTTTTCTTGTTTTAGTAACTTAAACGAACTTTTTTTGTTGGTCTTTCATTGTACAAAGTAAATTTGAACAATGAGGCTGCATCAGGATGGACGGACAGACTATGGATATGTTCTTAAAAGCATGACCGCTCTTAAAAAATAATTCCATTGACGCAGTAGTTGGTTTACTAAATTTTGTTTTTATGTGAATTTCATCCGATTTTTGAGTTATGCCAAAAAAAACTATTTCGGGCCACTGTTCACTGGCAAAACTTAAAAACAATCTTCTGTTTTATTACAAATAATAGTGAAATATGAATGTGTATACATATATATATATTTTCATAATATGTAGAAATATATTTAATAATGATCATAAATCAAATGCCAAATATCGTCGCTGTTTTAACTAAATGACTTAAATAACATTTTTTTAATTTTACAGGAGAGCAGCG
Organism: Tachina fera; assembly: GCA_905220375.1. Lineage (NCBI taxonomy): Eukaryota > Metazoa > Arthropoda > Insecta > Diptera > Tachinidae > Tachina > Tachina fera. The sequence goes on from LR999963.1 coordinate 189,713,445, forward strand.
TTTATGATTTGTTTATACTTGCATAATGCATATAAGTAATGCTTACAGACATAAAATTTGTAGACAAGGTATTTTGAAAAATAAAATAGCAGCTACCTCGGCTATTTAAAGCCGCAAAGATATGTGGCATTAGATTTATGATTATTAATTAATATAAGAGATAATCTTAATCTATTTCCCACAAAAATTACTGCTTAACAGAAGCGCTTTGTTTTAAGGGAGACAATCTTACAGAATCACTTGCTCTTGCGCATGAATAAGGCATTTTTTTGTTCGAGATGAACCAGGTAGAATCAATACATTTACCTTCCAAAAAGCCGTAAAATTATTTTGTTAGAGCCCGCCTTACGTTACTGCTTTTCAGAAGCATTTTTCGAAGCTTTTGTTATCAAATAAGCAATACATTGCTTCCCTCAGTTGTTCCTCAGTGCTTCCAAATAAATTTTTTTGCTGCGTTGTCTTGTTTGTTTGATTTATAACTCAAATAGAACTTATTTTTAATAAATTAATTTATCACGCCAATAGCCAATAAATTGTTGTACGATTATATAAAATAGTTTTTAATGAAATTTTGTTAGTGCAGTGCAGGTGTACGTATTCTATCTGCTTAGTTTTATCGATTCTACTCCGAAAGTTGCCAAAAGTCATAATCACCAAATATTTCATGTCTCATTGCATATCAAGGCATGTTATTAAAAAAACGCTGGATAATTAAATATATTCAGTCCTAATAGGGAATACAACGTAACTGACATAATTTCCGATATTTATTTTCTTAATGCAAAATCGTTTCCCAACCTCAAATAAGTTGTCTGGTAAAATATTAAACATAATATTATAATACGAGTATATAGTTACATATATACAAGCTTTTAAATTTTAAGGTGAAAGACATCGACATGCCGTTTTGTATTACCGTAATAAGAACATAGCTGGCGTAAAAAATTTAAGTATTAGCGAATACGACAACGAATCCATTAAATATGTACATATCGCTATCTAAAATTCAAAAAGGCATAACTAGTAAAAACTTAATTTTGCAGGAAAATCAAAAACCTTATATGGTTCATATTCATCATACCAACAGTGTTACCAGACTACTACATTTTTTAATAAGTCGTCCAAACAATTTTTTTAACAACTTTCAAATAAAACCATTGCGTTAGAAAAAAAAATGTTATTAAGTTGTTTTCCATTTATGAAATAAGCACACTTGGCCCTCTGTTTTTTGAAGAAGTGTAAAATGTTGTCAATGTAGTTTAATGGCATTTATAATAATCAATTAAAAACTCGATTTTGAATTTTTTGTTAGTTGCTCCGTTTTGCACTTTTGACCTAGAGATGAAGTAGTGAGTAAATTTTCACTCACGATTGTGCATTGTCATGGCAAAACTATTACTAATGCCCATCATATTATTTTTATTCTCTCACGCATATACGCTCACGTTAATATATGTAAATAAGAATCAAGTACGGTCACATACTCTGATGGTCACGACATACCCATGGAAAAAAATTAAATTAAGGAAATAATTTGTATAATTTTATCATTACGCGCCCTCAGGGTACAACCAATACTACAGTATAAATTTTATACTCACGTATGTACGCTCACGTCAATATATGTAAATAAGAATCAAGCACGGTCACAAAAACTCATGGTCATGTTAAGGATATTTTTTGAAATTATTTATTGTCAAGACTTGCACTTTTATTTGTAATTGTATTTGTATTCCACAATTTTCTGATTATTTAAAAAAAAACAATATTAAATCTTAGTAATATTAAGTTTTTAAAAAGAAAACGCTATTATTAACAATTCGATGAAGTTAAAATTCTCCATACCCTTAATATAAGTAAATAACAATTTCTGCAAAAGGTTGGGCTGTATTTAGTTAAAAAAAATTGTATCAGTTTATTTTCTCGCGTACAATATTACTTAAATTTAGTTGGAATTTAATACATAAATTAGCTTTGTGTTCACGATTTTATTTTATTAAATTTTAAATTAAAATCAATCTTTAATTTATATTAACTCATTTGCATGCTATAATCACATTTTCATTCAAAAATTGTGAAGATATTTATAAATAAATAAAAAAAATCTTGTTTTCTGTGTTTTATATTATTTTTGCAGTCACATTTCAGTCGTACTTGTTATTATGTATATGATTTCTTATACTTAAAATTAACGTGAAAATTATCTTTAATAAATTTTTTTGTTGGAAATTTTAAAAAAATATTGCAAAAAACAATTAAAAAAAACATTTTCTAAAAATATTTGGGGTATTCAAACGGTAGTAGTATTAAGTGTCAGAGTGTCATAATCTTTTTAATTATTTTGTTATAATTGTTTTTACTTTTGTTTTGTCGTTCAAACAAATTTAAAAATTATGACACTTAAGACTACCGTTTGAATTTCCCAAATATTTATAGGAAATGTTTTTTTTTACTACGCTCATTTACCTTAACAACGTCATAATTTTAAAAATATGAACTTCGAGTGAATTATGCAGAACTGCTCATATTGTTATTCGCATTTTAAAAAATTTCAGATAAATACTCGTTTCTTTTATACTCAACTCTTGAGCAAAAAAATAAAACTTTCTTTTTAAATAGAGTTGTGTGTAAATTTAAAACTTGAAAACTCTTTTTCTGTATAGCAAGGATTTTGAGTTATGATGTTGTTAAAGTAAATGCGAGATATTTAAACTACCTAATCTGAATAAGAACTATCCAAAATTCATCACTGGCCGGCACTCCGAAATATGTATGTAAATCACAGATGGCATCAAGTTACGTATGGGAGCGTATACACTGAGGAAAAAGTCATTGCAATATCAACGTCTTTTGTGGTCAATATAACAACCGACATTGTCAATTTGTTTACAACGTCAACTTGTACAGGGACATGTACGAACTGACAACGGTACATTGTCAACTTTTGGTTATTGACAACGATCGTTGCAACTTTTAAACGAACGTTTATGAATTTACAGTGATTTCATGTCAACTTTATTTGTTTATTGATAACGCTGGTTGTCAACTTGTACACATTTGTTGTCAATACTTCATTGCGAAATTGACAACTGGGTGTACAATTTTAACATACGAATATGACCAGTTTGAGCACATATTGTGTCACTTTTTCTCTGAGTGTATGAGCAAAAACTTTTGCACGCAATCATACTCATCACTCACATTCCCTCCTCTGGTCTTTTAATTCCAAGATTCGTAACATTTTGTTGATGCTTCATTAAACAAATTAAAATAAATTATTATTATCTTATTAGAATATTTTACGGTAATCACTTAAAACTATTTTTGTACTCTACTTGAGAATACAACAAAATGTGTGTGACCTTGTTTCTACAATTTCAGGAAGTTAAAATTAAATTGGCTAACATTTTTGTGTAAATTCTTAATACGAGTATGTGAATACTTAAGGCAGATATTTCGATCATGTAATCAGCAATTTTGTTTCTGCTTAACACCAAAAACCGGTAAAATAATTTAAAAATTATATGATTTTTTTTAATATATATATGAAACTTGCTTTTGTAAGAATATTCTTATCACAAAATTGAAATGATGACTACTTAAAAAAAATTTAATTGTTTTCTTTATTTTTTTGTTATAACTTTATTTAACGATCATTTTTAATATAACTTATTGATTGAGTACATTTCGTTAATTGGTTTTTAGTCATTAAAATTTAGACAAATTGAGTTTGCTACTCCTATAATCATCTCTTTGAGTGAAGTTCCGTTTTGCAATTCATTTCGCTATATAAATATGTGTTGAATATTTCAAACATGAGGTGATATATAATAAGAGTAAAATTAGTAAATATCGATTTTCATAAGATACATACATATCGTTAATTTAATATAAAAAAGCCTTAACTCATTTTTTTAAATCGATTTTTTTGTATATTTCGACAGAAGAACATCTAATATTAGGGCCTTTTTATGTGAAAGTAACGATATGTATGTGCCCTTAATTATGAAAGTGGTCTATGTCATATATTTCTTTTGCCGAAATATTTAGTAGATTAGTTAAATTTTAAAACATTATAAAAATATTTTTTTATTATGCCGTCTTGGTTTACATATCGTCATCTTAAAAATTTTAAAATTTAGATTTTTTTATGGATTAGTATTCCCTATATCATAACGCACATGTGTGCAAAATTTTGAAAATCTACTATTACAAATTACCAAGTTATTACAATAGAGTTTTTACCTAGAGAACCGTTACGCTCTAAAATAAATTCAGTGAAGTGCGACTTTGACCCGCGCACGAAGGGTTCCGTACGGACACAAGATATGTAATTCAATACGATCTTTAGCCTATATAAAATATAGTTTTGGCATTTTTTTCGTTTTTGGTTTTTTCGGATTAAAGCGTTTTTTTTAATTTTGTGGTTTCTTGCATTTAATGGCGTTTTTTATTTTTAGCACGTTTTTTCTCGTTTTAGCGATTTTTTTTTGGTTTTTGACGTTTTTTTTTTTTTAATTACGGCGATTTTGTTTTTCATTTAGGCGATATTTTATTTATGTCGATTTTTTCGGTTTTTGGCGTTATTTTAATTTTGGCGACTTTTTTCATTTAGGCGCTTTTTTAGTTTTGACACTTTTTCTCATTTTGGCGATTTTTTTCGGTTTATGACGTTTTTTTCAATTTGCCGATTTTTTCATTTTGGCAATTTTTTTAGTTTGACACTTTTTTTCTAGCCTTGGCTATTTTTTTTTTTTTTTTGGTTTTTTGCGCTTTTTTAATTTTGGCGATTTTATTTTTCTTTCAGGCGATTTTTTTATTTATGTCGACTTTTTCGATTTTTGGCATTATTTTCATTTTGGCGACTTTTTTCATTTAGGCGCTTTTTTAGTTTTGACACCTTTTTTCTCATTTTGGCGATCTTTTTCGGTTTTTGGCGTTTTTTCAATTTGTCGATTTGTTTTTTTATTTTAGCGATTTTATTTTTCATTCAGGCGATTTTTTTATTTATGTCGACTTTTTCGGCTTTTGGCGTTATTTTCATTTTGGCGACTTTTTTCATTTAGGCGCTTTTTTAGTTTTGACACTTTTTTCTCATTTTGGCGATCTTTTTCGGTTTTTGGCGTTTTTTGAATTTGGCGATTTTTTTTATTTTGGCGATTTTTCATTTTGGGGATTTTTTTTTTCATATAAACAACTATTTTGGTTTTCTCGCCTTTTTCGCGTTTTGGCGATTTTTTTCGGTTTTGGTGTTTTTTTTAATTTTGACGATTTTTTTCATTTGAGTGAATTTTTCGAATTTGGCGAGTTGTTTTAGTGTTAGAAATTTTATTTCATTTGGCGATTTTTTCGTTTTGACGATTTTTTTTTAATATTTGGCGATTTATTTATTGGTTTGGCGATTTTATAATTTTCGGACTTTTTAGTTTTACCGTTTTTTAACAATTCAAGAGTTTACTTCTTACGGTTTCCAAGATTTTTCAAGTTGTCAAAATTACATAGTCAAAATATAGGGTTAGTTAAAAATAGGGTTCCGTACACCAAAGGTGAAAAGAAAAAAATAATTCATCAAAAATCCCGATAAAAGTTTAATTTTGTTGCATAGTGTAATTTGAACAAACATTAAGTACTTATTTTTTGCTTGAACCAGTGAAAGAAACCATAAATGTTATTATTTATTGTAGGTATATGATATTCATATGTATTAAGAAATTGTTATTTATTGATAACAATTAGTACTGCTGATAGGTTATTTGGGATCAGATTTTTACAATTCCAAATAACCTAAGTGACACTTTGGTTTTATTTTATTCAAAATATGTTATTTTTGTTTTAATATTCCAAATAGTTCCAATTTTATAAAGTTCTTTCCCTCTCCTGTAAACTTTTGAAAACTGCAGATAGGTTATTTTGTCTTTAAGGTGATGATACATATATATTAATTTATCTAATATTTATTAAATATTTATTGAATTTTTTTAAAGATTTATTTAATATTTCGAGCAGAAATGCATATGACTCAGACCACTTTCATAATTAAAAGCACATGTGTTGATTTTCTTTGGCGCTACAATCAAAATCTAAAACTTAAACTTCAATAGGAGTATCATTGAAAAAAAATAATGCTATTGTTGAAAGTCTTATTTTTTTTTGTAATACTCGTAAGTAGCAACAGTAAATATACACGTAGTTATTTACATATGTATGTAAGTGTGTACGTGTGTAAGTAAGTGTCTTTATTAATATTCACAGCCAAAATAATTGAAATGTCAAGATTAAATAAATCTTAAGAGACCTTCATGGCAAAACAAAAGCAGATTTATTCATTCACAAAAACTGCAAATAATAATAGACCGCAAATCCCACTGTAGTTCGTCCGATCAAGTTTGGCCCTATACATGCAGTTACAAGTTAAGCATTTTAAACAAAATTGATAAAAGTTGTTTCCCATATGGCATTGTCTGCAAAAAGATCAGTGGTCAATTGATCTGTTCATAATACGAAAACCAAAAATCAGATTCCATTTTTGCCACCCTACAATTTGATCCCCCTTATTAATGCACAGAAAAACTCATGTATGCACTCGTATATAAGTAAATGTATGTCTAAATGTATATATATATATGCATATGTATGTATGTATGTGTGTACGTAATTACATATTCTAATTAAATACTCGTAAAGCATTCAACATTAACGACTTGACTTACATATTTGCTTATTGATCAGCATGATGGAAAAGGAGATGTGTTTTTGAGATTTGAAACGCCGTTTGCATATAAATTTAAATATAGACGTTGATAGAATAATAAGATTTTACAAAAAAGAATTTTTCATTTGTATCATTTTTTTTTAGTTTTCTTCGGTTGTTAATCGACTCACCCACCACCCACTCATATACATATGCCCCTAGCAGTGTGTACATTTGTGAACATACCCAACAAACCAAATGCTTCAAAATTCGTAAGGCATTCTTAAGGACTTATTACGGATATCGTAACCATTCTAATTAGGGTATCTAATTTTCCGGATTTTTCCATTTCCCGGGAATCGAGAAGTAAAATGTTTTATTCCCGGGAATTCCCAGGAATTTCAAAAAATAAAATAATAAAATGACCTCAATAAAAAAATATAATTTTATGAAATAAGATACAACATTTAAATTAAAAACAAAACAACTTATTTCGTTCATTTCATGAACAATGTTTTAAAAAAACAAAAGCAAATAAATTCATATGCTTTGAGTTATAGCATGTATAGAAATTCCATCTACATCTGCCAGTCTAGATACTATTTCCTATAAAGACCTTTTAGGTTGAAAATATTTCGCAACACTTCAAGTTGTTGGAGTCACCTCGAAACCTCTATTTACATCTGCTTTCATGCTTATATTATGCATCGTTACAAAGTTAAATTTTTAAGTATAAAAAACAAACGAACAGTAATGTAAAAAAAGCAAATTCCATAAACGTAAATATTACATTCCCGAAAATTCCCGTTGAAAATTTCCCGAGATTTGTAAGAAAAATAATTAACAGGAATATCCCGGGAGTTCCCACGTAGAAACTCTGTTCTAATATAAAAATTATTGCTACGACTTTGCAACGATATGTCGTTACTAAATCGTAACGGCATGTAAGTATATTTTCTGAACAAATATTTAAATATTAATACATATTCAGAAAGTGCGATAAGAATATTAAACCTTAAAGCCTCATTAGTCTTTACTTCTGTGGCAAGAAGGAAAAAGTGCTTAATGATACCTCTGTAATCTGCATATTCGAAAGTACCTCTGGTCAAAATCTCAATTCATTTGTGTGATTTTTCGGGAAGTTACAGCATTATGGCTTGCCACTTATCTTTTTTAAACTTCTCATCTCATTTGGAATAATAACTTAATTTAGGTTATACTTTCGTATATTTCAACTTAAATGTATTACTTACAGTGTGCAGAACGATGTTTGCTTAAAAAAGTAAAGGTTAACAGGGAATTACACAATTTACTGTAAAGAAATAAATTTTTTAAAATCGACTTTAAAAGTGCTCTCCTGCAAAATAGTAAAATATGACTTAAGGCGCAGTTAGCCAACAGTAATGTAATGTAACTGCAACGTAGGAAACAGTTCTATCAATTTGTTCTTAGAAAGCATTTGTGCATTGAAAAAGGCCTTGTAACGTCTGCGGCTGTAATCTCAAATTTAAATAATTCTTTTTATGTAAAATATTTATTTACCATCACAATGAATTGAATACTAGCTATTAGATTTGTTATTTTTAATCCGTATAATTTTTACTCCGTATAATTTTTACTCTTGGCTTTAATAGCAGACAATTTCTTCTTGAAATCATCAAAATGTCAATTTTCATTAAATTTTATAGGTGTGTGCTTGTACAATCCTTCAACAATTCTACAACAACATAAGCGAATAAATTTTTTATTTTATTTTTTTTTAAGAACAAACACAACCCGCAAAGCGATTAGCTTGTCTGCGGAAAACGCCCATTGTCTAATGTGGGAATCGAGCCCACCACCTCTGGACTGAGAGTATAGCATTGCTACCACTCAGCCACAGGGCCAACCAACAAAAACAACAGCCTTGCATTAATAATAACTTGTCAACAATTATATTTTTGAAATTTAAATTTTTGACAAAATATGACACAAAACCATATAGTTATTACAAAATATGATACAAAAATTTGCATTTATGATCAAATTATGCAAAAATATGCATTTTAAGTAAAATAAGCAAAAATATGCATTTTCAGTAAAATATGCAAAAATATGCACTAACAAATCGATGCCACTTTCACGCAAATTCAATGTTTATTAAAGATATTTCGTTCTTGCTATTATCAGGGTTAAGAAAAAAACATGCATTTGCATGAAACCCCTGTCTCTGGTGATGAGTTTTGTATCGACCATTTTTATGTTTCAACATAATTTTATGTCTTGCAAACATTGAAATTTTTTAAATTCTAACAGCACCATCACAGTTTATATCAAATTTTTTTATGTATTTTGCTGTTTTTGATTTTCACAGATTGAACCGAAACATAACAGAACGGACCAGAAAAAGTAACGACTTGTCAGTCAGAACAAAACAAAAATTAAAAACTAATTTCGCATTTAAAATTAATTTTTTTCTTTATGTTTTGTTCGAAAATTAGCAAAGCGTCAAGGTCAAAGTAAGTTGAATTGCTAAAGTTTTGTATTTTGCAAATAATATGCTGTATTATTTCATTCGTCATGGTTAGATTCCATACATATGTATACATACTTGCCCCAATGCAAAATGAAATTTATATTATATACAATTCACTCGAAATATTTATTGAATAAATAAAATATACTCATGTTTGTTTGTTATAATTTTGCTTTTAACAAATAAGACACTACTGGAGTTTTCCGAAAATGGATTTTATTAGTACATTGCTAATATACGTGCATGTGTATGTCAAAAGAAAACACACACACAGACACATTTACAAAAAAAAACAGTAATTTCTACTTTGTGGATTTTCCAAAAATTCCTGCCTTTTAATAGAATTAACCGTGTCAATAAAACATTTATAAAATACTTTGTTAATTTATTCACTAACGCAATTTTTTGCTTTTTAAATTTGAATAAGCGGGTAAATCAATTAAACGGAAACTACTGTGCACATGTTTGTATGTACTTACTTCTCCATTAAATATCTGAAATAATAGTTGAAATCTTAGTTTTTCCAAATTCGTTAATAACGTACATATGTATGAATTTTAAACTATCATTTAGGCTGTATTGAACATAATTTTTTACTTTTTTTAATGAAAAATACTTTCCATACAGTGACAGCGATACTGGCAATTGTTTTGTAAATAAATTTTAACTCAGAATCTGGAATAATTGAGTTTACAGAAACCGAAAAAGAAAACTTTGTCTCAAATAGGACATACAAAACACAAGCAAACAAACACCACACCATTACCTTCTCCTTTATATTTTATTTTTTGTTGATTGCAACTTTTTTGTGCTTATGTCTCGATAGCTGCCAGTTACTGCATCAGATTTTATTTTAAGTACGCGCACTTTTTTTTAATACTATTAACACAATTTTTCAAATTTGTTTTATAAAATTTAAACACTCAAACACATACATTCAAATCACATTAAGCGCTAAAAATCATAAATAATCAAACAATAGTCACAAGTGTTTATTATTAAGTTGAAAACAGTTAGTGTGCAGCTTATTTAGGCAAATCAAATCAACAAGATGATTATTAAATTTATGCATTTGAAGCATTTGGCCAGTAAATAAATTTACTTAATACTTCAAAAATACTAAAATAAATATCCTGCTTACAACTACTTATTTTCAATATTATTTTCGATTTATTGCTTTTCTCACGCTTTTATAGTTTTATTTATTTCTTATTAAAACCGTCGTTCAAATTTTATTAAGCTTAACGTTTTCTAACGACGCATGCGTGTGTTTTCTATGACTGTTCATTGACAATTAAATGGAAATGGTATCAATCAATGATTTAACAGTGTTTGGCACTTAAAGCTGCCGCCTGCTGTTAATGTGTTAATACGACAAGTCACACTCTGCTGCTACTACACAGCATCTATTAACTTCACATTAGAGATGAGCAACTGTCATGGGTTTGACGGGAGTCACGCATACACACTAATGATCATCAATGAATTACTTTATGAATAAATATATTTTGAAAATGTCGAACTGTAAGTCATGTCAAATAATTAAATTTTCCCGAGAGTTAAAACGTCCTATTCTAAATAATAGCTGGCCACAGTGGCACCAGACACCCGAACTTCAATGGGCTTTTTATACAAATGAGTACGCATACACGAACACATTAGTCTCATTGGCCAAACTATCGCTATTGATATCGATTTCGCATATATATCGAACATTTATCGTATAAAACTATCGAGAGTGACACTCAAATATTAATCACAAAAAATTCACCTATCGCTAACCTTTGTCCCAAAAAACATTCGATCTCTAAATTTCGCTAGCAATATCAAAAGTGAAAGAAAATTGAACTATTTTCGATATCCCAAAAAGGCAGTCGAAAAAGAAAAAAAGTAATTTTATTTTTTTTATTTATTTATTTCTTAACTTATTTTATTTATTTGTAATACCTTGACTTACGCTGCAGGATTTGGACATGGTACCTCCATTCTAACAGACTAAAGGCCATGACTCACTGTCATACAAAGTCGTGCGATCTAGGAAAAAATACAACCTTTGTGTGATGAATTGTTGTTGTCTTTTGAAAATTTTTATAAACGCCATCATACCAGGGTTGTATTTTTTCGTGTATCGCACGACTTTGTATGATAGTATATCATGGCCTAAGCACACATCCACTAGGCTATCGTGACAAATTTTATTCTGTTCAATTATCGCACATATGTATGTATGTAGGTGTGTGTTCTTATTTTATTTTTTAACTTACAGTGCTATGATGCTTCGAACTTGGTACTTCTACACTAACAGTCTACAGGCTACAGTCACACATTCGACAAACTATGGACAGAAGTTCGAGGCTGGAAGTTTTGGCAAAAATTTTAATTTTCTTTGATTAGTGAACAAATATCGAATAGTTTTGCTTAGAAACTTCTTCGCATTCGTTTTTATCGAATCTCAGGTCAACTGGGATTGCTGTAATCACTTGGCGGGAAATGTAAAATAGTAGAGCTAATTTCGAATTTAACAACGAAGGCCGGTCAATAAGCCCGTAATTGAAACATACTTTTATTTTTCAATGTAGTCTCCTTTGTGCTCTATACACTTTTTCCAATGTTTTTGCAATTTTTTATCTCTTTTTTTGTTTGTGAGATGATTTCACCTTTGGACTCCGGCCTATTTCTGTTGAGCCATTTCATAAAGCTTGGAAACAAGAAATACTCGCACAGGTCTAAATTTGGATGAGGGAGCAATTTGTAGACTAACTGCATTAACCTGGTGGGGGAAAAAACCCAAAAAAATTATCGCCATGAGTTGATTGGCTGACAAACCCACCTTGGCCTTCTTTTGCTTCAAATCACTCCTAGAAACTCACTGTTTTGACAGCTGTTTAGTTTCTGGTGTGTTGTGATGGATCCACTCAAAATATTCGCCATATTATGGTTGAAGAAACGTGGCGAGCATCTTATGAAAAGCTTTCTCATACAAAACTGATCATTGAAAATTTAAGCCACTGAGCCATGTGGGATGGTAATGGCTTAAACTATTTATCTGACTTTCAAACTCCAATTGGGCAATACCATATGTATAGACTTCAAATGGGCATCCAGAATGTTTGGCATCTTCCGTGCTTTACGCAAACAAAGAAGTTCTATAAACTACTTTTTACCATTGACATTTATGGAAAAAGTCACCATAGTATTTATGAAGCTCAGCTTTAGTTTGAGTTTTGAAGTTATTTCCACGCAAAATAGTTTTTAATGAGCACACGAAATTAACTTTTTCCATTTTCTTCTCAGCTCACGCGATTTTCTGCTATGAATGACGTAGTTTGTTCAACTGACAGTTTGCTTTTCAAAAAGTTGCGGAGTTATTGTTTCGTATTATCTAAAAAATTTCTTAATCATTTTTTAAAGATAAGAAACATGTAATAAGTAAAACATTCTTGAGCAATGGTTATTCAGAATAAGGCTACAGTGCTGCGCATGATTCACGCATGATCATGCTAATCACGTGAGTGGCACCCATCTTCACACACACATATCTGTATGTACTTACATATAAAAACATATGTAAGACTGTATATTGCAAAAAATTTTAATGCAAATGGTTTACAAGAACTCCAAAACTAATATTGAACTTTGGCCCTTATTTTCGTTTATGTGATAAACATCACAAATGCGCTGAATTCCGCTGGAGATTTTCAAGTTTAGGATTTTCAAGTTCAAGTCAACAAAAACATGCAAACATTAAAAATATATGCATACATACATACATACATAATATTAGTGCATACTACCCAGCTAGCCAAAACATTCGTAAATAAATCGCATTCGAATGTTGCGTAATCATTTCTCGGACAAAACACTCGAGAACGACTATCGTAAACGGAAAGAGAAAGTGCTGCTAGAGCTCACTCGTCGCTCAGTTTGTGGTCGATATCGATGTTTCGCTTACGAATTACGAGTAATAGCGAACCTTTAGCAATATCATTAGCAATCGATATCATTGCTTCTTAATAGCAAAAAACGTTATTCCTCTTTTGTTGTACATTTGTTTGTTGCTAAACTTTTCTTACGACAACGTTTCGAGAATTGTTGGCTACAGCGGACGTTCGTTTATTTTCGAAACTCAGGTTGGCTGGGTATGCACATGCACATAGATACATACATGCATATATTTATATTCAAATGAATTTTTTTATGAATAAATAATTAATAATGAATAGAAATTATTATTGAAATTATGATGAAATTTTAAATCTTCATGTATTTAATGGCTTGTTGTGAATTTTTTGCATATCTCTGTTTCACAACGAATATTTATTATGCTGAACGTCTAAATTGTTATATTCGATAAATTTTTAGTCTTCATTTAATAGGAAACGCACTGCGACAAGGAATTCACGAAAATGAAGGGTACAATGCCGTACATGTAAAGCTCTCAATGTAGTGGTGCCCATACTTGATCTTAAGCCCCTCTGGTATTCTCACTGCAGTTTCAGTTAGTGCAGCCACTGTCCCATCTGAATTTTCCCCTTTGAACTGAAGGCTGGATCTCCCCTTGTAACAGCCAGTGTAAGCTTTTATACCAGCAAATATTGTCCAACTGTGCATTCATAAGAAAAAGTATTTTGTGCTGCATAGTCGGGCTTTGTTATCTGCTTTAAGATTGATCGATAAATCGCTTGACTGTTGCCCTTGACGAATATTTGTGAACTCTTCACAAAACTTGCCGACTAATAACAACTTACAAAAAATAATGCATATCGAGGGGTTTATATTCAAAAAGTGCTATCTGCAATTCTTGAATATTTTAATAGACAAAATAAAACTGTTATTTTCTCGAAGTCCAAGAGCACAATAACTGTATTTCATTAACATTAGTAGAATTAAGATGCCTTCTGTAAATGGTACTATTTATAAAAATTTAGTTAAAACCCTTGCACTTTGAGAAAATAACAGTTTTTTGTGGTCTTCTAAAATTTTCAAGCTTGCAGATATTATTTTTTGAATATAAACTCGCGATATACTACTTATGTATGATGTATGTTTGCACATATATCTACGTATCGTTATCTAAAATGCAAAAAGGCGTAACTAACAAAAAATTCAAAATCGAGCTTCTGACTGATCAGTGATCCCAATTTAGGGGATTTCTCCCCAAATTGGTGATTTTTTTCGCGATCGGGGATGAAAATTTCGTATTGGGGATCTGGGGATTTGTTGGGGATGTAACCAAATTTGAGGGGATTTTTTGTATAACTGATGGTCAAACAAGAATGAATTTTGTGAGACATTTTTAGATTTTTTAATTGAACTTTAGTGAATTTTAATCAGAAATAATTTTTAGTCAGGCTTAAGTTCATTAATTTCAATTCTTATTGAATAAAATATTTTTATTAATTAATGTGAGTTTCTAAAGAAGAGAAGAAAAATTAATCTTAGACTTTAAGCTGGGGGAAATACCGATACTTTTCTGTGCAGCCACCCACTTCATCAGCACCCTAGTCTATCTACTTGGGTACAGATTCTTATTAACATCAGTTATTTATGAGGGAAATATGAGAAATATTGTTGTGTATACAATTGATTTACCTTTGGTAAACACATTAATAAATATCACTATTAATTTTCTGTTTATGATTTTTGAACTAAGAAATATGCGTCTGGCTAGTCTAAAAATGTGTGTTACTATTCATAGTGTATGGTTTCTAATAAAGAAGAAGTATCAAGGCAGATTAACAAATCATGAACGCTACTTTAACAAAAATACGCAACAAAATGCAATACAACCTTTTGAAATCACTTCTTAGAATAAACACACACTTTCAAAATAATTCAATTTGTTGTGACAAATGTATTCCTTCTGCTGAAATGCTAAAACTTTTTAATACAAGTAATATGTACAACAAAGTTTCTGAGGCTGTTGAATCAGAAGACTTCGATTCTGAAGTTTTTGAAATGGTAAACTTTGGTTAAAAATATTTTTATACTGCTGTATATTAAACTATGTGTAATTTTTTCTTTACAAGTTTTTTATAAGTACAAATTAAATTTATATGAACGTAAATATACTCGTATGTATCAGTATAAATGAATTTTATTGAATAAATATGTTATTTTTGTCATTATTTTTCAAATAAAATTAAAAAAATTTTATTTTTTTCACAAAAGAAAAAATTTGTATAAAAATGTCAATTTGGGGATTTTTGGGGATGAGAAATCAAAAATTGGGGATAAGCACTTGAAAAAAATTGGCAAAACTGTGACTGATTACTATGAATGCCATTAAATTATACATATGTCTTGACAAAATTTTACACTTCTGCCCAGTAAAAAAAGAGACTCCAAAAAAGTCATGAAAATGTAGAGTTTACGATGCGGAAGTAGTGCAAATTTCGATCCGATCTAATGATTTTTACATAGGGTTGTCATTGCAAGAAGTTCTCTTTTTCGATGCCCGGTCACTGAATTGGAAGCGATATTAAGAAATATTCCCTTTTTTGTGTTCTATGATAATATTTTCATCTAGTAAAAAGGGTAAATAGTTGCCTTTTTTAACAATTCGTTTCTTTTTATACGAATTTAAGCCCGAAACAGTGCTTTCATGTAAATTTAAGCAAATAACTTTTAAATTTTAGACTAAAAATAATTCATAAATTTCTTTAAAAAAATAATTTTTTTTTAAATTCTGGTGAGTATTTTCTAACACTATGGAGGAGTTACAAGGTTTTGTGTGACTAAAATAAGCTTCTACATGGTTTTTTGCTCACTCTCGGCAAATTAAAAATATCGATTTTTTGGAAGCAGTGAAAATGTACTTCCGCTAGAATGACTTCCATTTTTTTTCACTGGGTGTGTTCAAAAATTACGCTTCCTACAAGTTTTTTTTTAAGTTTTTTTTTAGTTACGCCTTTTTGCATTTTAGTTAACGATATATAGTTTTGAAAATCATATTTTTTTCCGTGCTGCAGTTTGTTTTCTTTGTGATTATAGATAATAGTAATGATTTAAAAACAAGATGTATTAAATAATTAAATTACAGTAGCATCTCGAATAAGTTAACCAAAATGTCCCAAGGGTAATTAACTTTTTCGAACTATGTACTAACTATTCTAAGTGGTTTTCAAAGTTAAAAAACACAATAATAATAAACATAAACTTTTATTTTCGTTTCCGATAAAATACGATACAAAAAAATAGCCCAGATTCATCTGCGTTATAAAGTTATGCGAGGGAGATGTCCATTTCAAACATTTTTTCTCGTAAATTGTTAATGAAAGATGCTACATCCAACGTTGCAATTTTATCACTGGCATTAAATTGTTTTCGAGGGTGCAATATGTCAAATACGTTATTAGCGCTTGATTTTAAAATTGGACCAGTAATTACACAATTCCGTTTTAGTTGCTGCAAGAACCATCTATACAAACTTTCCTCAACATCAGCATATTCGGTTTATGTACTGTTCTCTTATATGATTTTGCATATGTGTTCGTGACAGCGTAGAGAATTCCAGAACGTCTTTTGTTTATTTTTGAAATGGCTACTTTAGATACAGCATAATCCAAGTCCCATCGTTTTAAGTTAGTACATTGATCAATTTTATTTTCAAATCTCTACTTTCTGTTGTAAATCTTATCTGATTTGCGACGTTTTAATTTTGACATTTATAATTTTATATTAATATTGTTTAATATTTATTTAAGTGTTTATAAACAAATAAATATTTCCAAAAAATATACATATATGACTTAGGATACTTTCACAATTATGGGTACATACATACATAAATACATAATGGTTTGTGAAATATTTATTTATACTACAATATGACGCACTCCTCTGGGCTACTCGATTATTGATATCTATTTATTTTAAAATCGTTTGGAGACTGCCCCCACTAAGTTTTTACTGTTAACCACCTCCGTTAAACTGACAGGTTGATACGTCCCTGCACTTATGATATGTCCGCCGTTTTCAATATAATTAAGTAGCTGACTGACTACACGACGATGATAGCAATCAGCAGCATTTGTACTCTTGTTGTTATGTTGCCTGCTGTGCTCTATGTGTTTAATGCACAGTGTCTTTAATATACTCTCATAATTTAGTTATTTTGGAAGAAAAAAATTATATTTAGCAATTAAATAAATATTGGTTTTTAGGTCAAAGGCAGACTGTTCGCTTATTTTATTTTATTTATTTTTTATCAAAAAAAAAAAACAATATTATTAAAACTCGAATAGACATGATTTGCACTATTTCTTTTACATCAATAAATTTTGATTGTTTTGAATAAAATTATTTATCTTAGAGCGGTGGGTGAAAAATTTATAAAATAAATTAAATAAATTAAGACTGAACCTGAAAATCAAAATGCACAAGCAGTGTACTCGTGTTTGCAATGTTAATAAATTTAATAGGCATACATACTTACGTATATACATATGTAAGTAATTGTTATTACAAGACTACTGCGAAGCAAAGTGTAGTAAATATGTAAATAGTATGTCGTTATTTTTGTGTGTGCATCTACTCCCTCATAACTTCTCAACTGAGTAATTATAATTATTAGGAAGCATCTTTCGAAGCGTCTATTGATCGTATGCCTCTAGAGAACATAAGCTAAAAAATTTAACAATGCGGTCAGTGTGCTGCATGAAATGGTCCAATGGCTTATCTCGCACAAGTACATATGTATGTAAGTATGTATGTATTAAATATCCACATACATATGTATGTACGTGCATTAAAAGAAATTAGTTGTATGTTGTTTATTTAATCGACGAATTACGCGCAAATTACTGTATGTATTTGAACTGTATTAAGAAAAGAATAAACATTTTAATAACAACAATATACATCAATAATTTGGCTTACAGAGTGATAATCAAATCATAAATATAGAAACAAAGTTCGAACGATAATAATTAAAACTATGTAACTAAAATACACATTTTCATTAACGGATGCTTCATTTGTCGTATCAATAAACTCTATAAAAGAGCAAGTAATAATAATAATATTCGGCTATACCGAATTTTATATACCCTACACAAGTCACAATGGACATATATATACATATGTATATAGACAAAAGGGTGGACGATATTTTTTTTTGCAAAAATCGTATAGCAAGAAAATTCTCCACAAAGTTCTGATAAAATGTGTCTAAAATCAATCCCTATACCGCGCCTCTCGGCATGAAAATTTAGTTCCTCTTCTTTAGAAAATTACGGACTGGCCCACGATGTCGACAAGAAACTTTCCATCGCTTACTTACATTGAAAACAAAAACAAATTTTCTTATTTTGTTTATGTTTTCAATACAACTAAGCGACAGAAAATTTCTTGTCGACATCGTGGGCCAGGCCATTAATTTTTTTTAAATTGCAATATTTTCAAATAGAAGAATGTATGTATTGAAATAAATGCTACTAAATTCGAATCATTATTCTTCCTCATACGTACGTACTCCCTGATTTTAATTTTTTCGTGACCTACCTTAGATTTATCCATAGTATTTGGCTCCCCTATTTTATCTTTAAGATCAATCATCCTTATTCCAGTTGTCAATATCGACGTCAAGTCAATACAATACAAAACAATTGAGGCTTGTCTACTCGCTCTTGAGAACAATTTTGTGCTATTGACAGTCTATTTCTGTTACCTAAGTTATATATAATAAAATGAGCCTGTCAATAGCAGTCGGTTGTTTCCGACAACGGGTAGAGAAGCCCCGATTTTTTTTGGTATTGTATAGATGTGATGTTGATGTTGACAACTGGAATAAGGGTGAATATCTTTAAATTAGGCAGGCAGTAGCCAAAAAAGAAGCATCTCAGGAAGTTTTCATGTAGAGAGGGGCGGTATAGGGTTTGATTGTAGACGCTTAGTTTCTTTTCGCAGAATATTCTTAGAATTATATGTAGATTTCGGTTTTACTATACGATTTTCTAATTTTTTTCAAATCAAGCCGGCCTAATATACTATAGATACATACATACTTTCGTACATACTTATTTATACATATATCCATTACGAATTAATTTACGATTGACAGATTGGTAAACCTTCAATCTTCGCTCAATCCGAAAATCACCATTAAATTTTGATTTGACCGTATTTTTATATAATTCAAGCTTTGGTCTTAGGTCTTTTGTACCCATACAGCTATAGCTTGAATATCAAAAGACTTAAGACACATACATGAAACTGAGAGAATCCAAGAAATATCAGCCTTCAAGTGAATTTGTTTTAATCTTTTTCGATTCGGGCAGGTGAAAATAACAATAGCGGTATATTTTTACTATATATATCTTAATAACTCATTAAAGGAGCAAAAATATGGAAAAATGGAAATATTTGAATTTGAAAATTTTTAAAGCACTTTAAAAATTGCATATCGAGTTTGAGTTTGCATTTACATTTGCATTTGCATGTATGTGTCTTAAGTCTTTTGTTGGTTGCTCATGCTGTCTGCGAATAAAAGACTTAAGACCGAAACTTCTAAAAAATTTGAAAATTCGGTCGAAAACAAATTTAATCGTGGAATTCGTACTAGTAGGGTCAGGAAGCAGCCACGCGTTTCCGAAAAAAATGCTAAACACTTTAAAAGTTTCAAAAATTTATTAATTAATGTTTTTGTCTTAAGTCTTTCTAATTTCGTTATACATTTTGTTGGGTAGCTGGTTGCAAGGACTTAAGAGACATATGCCGCTAATTAAAGAATTTTAATAAATATTTTTGCCAACTTGAAAACTTGAGAAAGTAAAACCCTTGAAATATGCAGTGATATTTTCTATGTAATTAAATATGTAAATATGTATGTATGTATGTTATTTGTATTTTTCTTTAATTCGGAAAAAAAATAATTTAGATTTACAAAACGCTTAACAAGCAAATTTCCGTACAAAATTTGTTTTGTAAACATTTTGTAAACTAACATTATTTTTTCAGAATACGGCAGTTTGTATTGTATATGATTTTAAAATTTGAGTTTGTGTTAACCAAGAAGCAAATTTAAACGGGCTATAGCAGCCCCATCTGTTTTTCAATAATGTATTAAGCCTTGTGCTTGAATACTTACCGCATCAATTGAAATTCCATTTTATATTAAATGCAAAATTACCTAAAACTTAAGTTTTAAGTTCAGTAAAAACTCAATTTATTTTTGGTTTAATTTTATGTATTAGGAGAATTGTTTATATTTTTTTCTCGCATTAGAATTTGTAGTTTTATATTCAAAATATGTATGTATGCATGTATATGTTAAAATGTAACAGAATATTTATATTTTTAATGCATATGTATACAATGTATATGTATATATGTATACATATGTGTGTACATATCGAACCTTAACCGGCAAAAAAAATAAAAATTACAAAAAGTACAGAAAAAAAAATTCAAGAGAATTTTTTTTATTTTTTTCTCTGATATCTTCAACTTCTTTTGAATGAAAATTTAATTGCAATCTCGAAGAGACCTTATATATGTATGTAAGTTATAGATAAAGTTCGCATTGATTATACGTATTAAAAACAGATTTTCAACAATAAAAACTGATGATTTCCATAAGCAATGGGCCTTATTACGGTTCCCGAATTTTTCTATTCGACTTCGAGAGTTTGTAGCAGATTAAAGTGAAATATTGTATGTTTCTTTAATCTAGTACAGCAAGTTGAAGTCGAATCTTCAAATTCGAGAACCGTAATAAGGCCCAATATTAAAATAAATAATTACAGGCAACTTTATACCTTTCTATGCCTATGAATCTATGCTTATGAGATAAATAGACGTTCTAGTTGGCATGGCAGCTGGTTTTAGATACTGTTTAAGTTTGTTACACATAATTTCGATCATTTGTTAAATAATACCGCTTAATAGGTTTTTTTTAATAGAAGAACAAAATGATGTTTCACATCATATACTGGAGGCCAATTAATAATTCATGATTAATGTATGTTGCATTTTATAAATTTTTTTAAGTGTTGCAATGGTTTAGCCAAAGGCTATTTGTTACGAAATCTTGCAGGAATGCTATTTTTATCACAGAGTTTTTTATGTCCTTAATTAGGGCCCTTTTTACAACTTGCCGCTTGCCGCTTTGCATTATAAAATCTTCATTTATTTTTTTATCCATTAACTTGATAATAATAACAATAACAAAATGGAAGTTGTAATAATGCAAAGCTATTTATGGGGCAGACAAAATTCTACCTTTAGCTAACGGCAAGTTGTAAAAATGGTCTTAAATTTTAGTATTTATTTAACTCACTCGTTCAGAAAAAATATTTTTGTATTTAAAAAGGCTTATAAAATAAATGTTGTACCTTTTATAGATCGAAAATAAAATATTTCTTATAAATTAAACTCCGCATCAAATAGAGAATTCCGAAAAATAAGCCAGTTACGTTATTTTGTCGGTATGAGTTCGATATGTACATATATGTATTATGTATATAACTTTATTGAAAATCTTCAAAAGTTATTAAACTTTCTTTAAAAAATATATAGCCAATTCACAATGCGTCATATTTGTTGTATTGCTTAAAATTTTATAACTCTCATAAATAGATTTAAGGGATTTAAACGGTAGTCTTAAGTGTCTTAGTGTCATAATAGCTTAAATTATTTTAATATAATTATATTTTCTTTCAAACAAAAATTTTTAAATATTATAACACTATACTTATTAAGACTACCGTTTGAATCTCACAATTATATGTTAATGCATATAAATTTGTTGACTTCACATATATGTTTTTTCAGTCTGCTATTCAGTCAGCCTGTTTTATGTTTAGAAAATCAACGCTAAGTTTTATTTTGAATATTATTTTATTTTTCTTTCAAGATTATTTATTTTTTTTTCTTTAATTTTTCTGTCATTTAAATTTAACCTTTATGACAATTGGGCCTTAAATAGTACTTCATTATGTACTTATCACTTTAAAACGATTTGTGAATTGGCTTAAGATTATGGTGGTCGTAATTACTAATTTAAAATTAAAAAATTAAACGATCTTAAGCAAACAAACATTTTTTAATAATTACTGGCGCGATTATGGATGGCAAGCGAAGTTAAATTGCGTTGCCAGTTGCTAAGACAAATGAAATTAAAATTAGTATTCAGTGCAATCATGAACAAAAATTCCGCGCGAATTTTTTTAACCTTTCCCTTTTCTCCTATTATGAATTTGTTTTTTCGGTTTTTACCAAATGCGGGAATAAAAAAACTCCCCGGGAAAAAAGTAGTTATTATGAACGAAATTCAAATTGCTTTTTTCACTAAAAATCTGTCCCTTGCAAAACGGAAGAGAGTTTACATAAAAACATATTTAATACTCCATTGAAACAAAATTTGTAACATAAACTTGTAGTTTATAGTTATTTTATGTGGAAAAACTCAACTAATTTCCCAATAAATCGTTTATAAACTTATTTTTACACATTTTTTCAAGTTGGTGAATTTTAATAATTTTGTTTACTCTCTCACTAAAAAAAGGGAGAAACTTAATGTCAACAAACAAGCAAAGCAACGAGCTTAGAAATGCGGCGATGCTACGTATTACTCCTTTTTTGATCCCAAGGAATTTATGATTGGAGGAATGTTTTCTCGAGAAAATTATTTTCCGTGAGAAATAAATTCCGAGGGAATATTCATGATTGGGCTGATTATGTGCGGCAAGTTTCTCGAGTTTTACGAATTTGTAAGAATTGTTACTGGAAAGTGCTAATTAATTCAAAAAGTTTGCAAGGAGAGAGCGTCAAAAGAGAGAAAAAAATTGGAGAGACAAAAAATTCTTACAAATAAATATTAGTACAATTTTTACTTACAAGAATTATCCAAACAGCTGTTTTGTGTTTTATTTATTTATTTATTGAAACATATTATACAAAGTAAATTTGCATAAAATGGTGTTGCACAAATATGGGCGGAGTAACTTGACCATATGCCCAAGATGTTATTAAAAGTCTTTTAGAAAGTTTTGTGCCTTCACATAGGAAGTAGTAGTAGTAGTGGTTGTTAAATAAATTCCACAAAAGAACCGCAAGATTATTCGGTACTCTGTGGCAGATCAGTCAACCATTGCGAGCGAGAGGAATTTATTATTTGAAAAATATCTGTAAAAGGAAAACTCAAAAATGTGGATTTCTTTGTTTAAAAATATGTTTTTTTTTTTTGGTTTATGCTATAAATACAACTGGAACGAACGACGAATTTTCAGTTACGAATATTCGTCGTAAGAAATTGTGTGTATATGAAAATACACACAATCAGTACGTTGGATGAAAGTTGCCGGGCGTAACGAACTTGCGATAGATTTATTTCTATTTTGTACGCCGACGAACGACGAAAAAACAATTTTTTCTCTCTCCCTTTCTGTCTTTGTACACACAACAAACAACTTTATCAAATATCAGAGAGGAATTCGGTGAGTAAATTCGTCGTTATATTGCATCACACGACGAATTTACGCAGCGAATGCTTATCGATGATTTCGTCAACGTGGACGAAATTCTTCGTTTGTCCCAGTTGTATTTACAGCATTATCATGTCTGATCAGAGATGGAAAGTAGCATTTTTGTATTTGTTAATAGAATAGAATTAAAAAGCTTCAAAATATAACTAAGTGCTAAAAAAATATGTTCAGTAAGTGCTTACTTATCATAAAGATAAATATTTCAGCGGAATTATTTTTTGATTAATTATAGACGTAAAATCTATTAAGTGGGCCTTAAGGGACAATTCAAATCTTTTAGAATTAACGCCTCTACTGTGAGTACATGTTATTGCTTAAAATAGTGTTTAACTATTTACATGTTACCTTTAAAGCATATTTTTGCCTTTCTGAATAAGGAGTGGATTTAATTTAATTTAGACTCTTTGATAGTTTTATTTGTATCACTTTTTTGTTGTAAAAACTATGCAGCAACTAACAATTTTGAAATTAAAAGCTCTTAGTTGCCAGTAGCCAGTTGCCGTCCGTAATACCATTTTTGGAACGCAACTAAAGTTCGTTTGCCATCCATAATAGAGCAATAAATCAATTATCAGTGTATAAATAATAAATGTTTCTTAATTTTTTTTATTTGCGTTTTAAATTTAAAATAGTTATCGTGATTAAGAGATGACCGTTATTACTAATTTATTAATATATTGTAAATATGTATGTATACACATTTATGTATGTGTGTATGTATTTATGTATATGTATTGCATATATTTAATATCTTTATTATTAATACTAAAGTAATAAAATAATTATATGTATATATATTATTATTGCTATATATTGATGGCTTAATGTAAAAAGAGCGTATCTAAATTTTTTCGAAATCACGTTTTTAACGTTTTCTGGTAGTCAACGTATAATTACATACATCCTCCTTCAAGAACGAAGTAAACAGCAATTAAAATAAAAGATTTATTAAATTTTTAAAAATTATTCTTGACTGTACATAAATGTTTTAGTTTGTATTCAGTTTCTTCCTTCTCCTGTAAAATATCAAAAATTCGAGTTACGCCTTTCTCATATTAAGCCATCGATATGTACATATGTTTGAAAATAAGGTTTGTAAAATTAATAGGACAATGGTTATTATCGTTTATAACTACATATTTCAAATATTTTCTTAACATTCGCTACAAAAAGCCAGTACATATTTTTTTTTTGTTTAATTTTAAAACTGTTTTGTTAATAGAGTATGTTTTTCTAAAAAGTATCAGACATATTTTTTCAAGTATCAGGGTTCCTACACACAAATTTATAAATATAATAATTAATAAGAAATTGTTTAAGGGAACTAAGTAATAGCATGAATATGTGTATAAATTGCTTTTAAGTTTTGTTTTCATCTATAAATAGCAAAAAGGCAATAAAAAGTTTTATGTTTTTGTTTTTTTTTATATTATGTACACTAGGCATATAACCAAATTTTGAACACAAAGAAAATTTCGAATGTTTTCGAAGAAAAAAATAAATCTTACAGACAACAGAATTTTTAAATCGTAAAAGTATATTATTAAACTGAATTTTATGTTAATATATTATAATTTAAATATAGTTTTAATTTAATAGGTCTTTTCGACTGTGTTTGGGTATCTGTGTTCATTTTTGATATTTGCAAAAGGAGTTATATGACTAATGTACATACATATATGTATGTTTGTGTATATATATATATATATATATATATATATGTGTGTGTGTGTGTGCATTCAACGTGTGTATGCAACGATCATAGATAGTATTTAATTCAACTCGTTTTATGTTTCTAATTATGTTGTATATTAAATTAAGAACTTATTATATAAATATAAATAATTAATATGCATCTAAGAAGTTTAAAATTTATACGATATCAGTTCATTTGTGTTTTATCATTCAATCATTTCGTATTGGCAGGATATTAGAGCCATAAACATACATTTTTTATGCAAATATGTGCGTATTCCATGAATCATATTGAGTGTGTTAATGCCAAGCAACAGAAAAAGATTTACATATGTATATGAAAATTTTTTGTTAAATGTCTCTCGAATTGATGTAACAACAAAAATTCTGCAAAAAAATTTCGCATACGCATAGGAAGGATATTTTGTTGGTGGCGTTTCCAACTCTGAATTCTCTTTTGTCAATATTTTTTTCAGTGTATTTTTCTTACTTTTAAATTCAATAACGGACATTAAGTGCGTATGCAACAATCATCATTTACAAAAATTTGAATGTATTCAAGCTTAATACTGAAACTGAGCAGTTGAACCCGATTTTCAAACTTGAGAATTAAAATTTTCAACTCACTACCTGCAACTCGTATGAAAATATGCGAATAGCGAGAGGATGTAGCGATAATTTTCTTAAAAAAAAAACGTTAATAACACTGTGCTCGAATTTGAAACTTTTTTTGTAACAATCCGGAGACCCGGTGGCTAATTCAAGTACGCTGAATCCAATGGTGATAACCATTTTTTTAGAATAGCTGTTTTAAAAATAATGAAGATTAAATGAAAACTTGGCTAAAAGCACCTGAAAATTTTAATGTTTTCCAGTTTTCTACCATTTATTAACATTTATATCGATATATCTGTGGCAATAAGGATAAAGTGCTTAAGTCATATTTTACAGTTTTGCAGGAGAGGACTTTTAAGCGTTCCAGTCGATTTTCAGAAATTTATTTCATTTACAGTTAAATTGTAAAATTCTCTGTTAACCTTTATTTTTTTAAACAAACATCGTTCTACGCACTATAAGTAATACATTTGAATTAAAATATACGAAAGTATAACCTCACTTAAGCTATTATTCCAAATGATAAAAAATAAGATAAGCTGCAAGTAATTTTGCTATAATTTCTTGAAAAATCGCAAAAATTAATTATTACGCGGGTGCCATTAATTCAAAATGAGCTTATCTCGAGTTAAGCATTTGTTTTAGAGAAATAATTAAAAAATATTATTGGGAATTTTTTTTCGTCAAAAAAATTGCAATTTTTGGGGACAAATTTTAAATTAATTTTTTTTGCAAAAATATGTTCTTTTGATTGATATAAAAATGAATGAGTGATAGAAAACCGGGAAAAATTGCGATTTTTAGGTGCTTTCAGCCAAGTTTTCAATCAATCTTCATTATTTTTTAAAGAAGAGCTATTCTAAAAAAAAGAAATGGTTATCAACATTGGATTCAGCGTAATCGAATTAAGTTTACCCACCAGGTCCCACGCTTGTTACATTTTTGAACTAGCACAGTGTAATTAATTTAAAAGAGAACATGAAAGTCAGGCGAAAAAGCCGCAATGTAACTGAGTTTTGCTTTGGTTAACAAAACCAGTCTCCAGTCCTACTAAAACTCTGGGTGTATGTATATATGCAGTTAAGTGCATATGTATGTATGTATGTATGTATGTCTCAAAACTTACTTCAAGAAATTGTTATAAATTATATTAAATCCAACGTTCTAATGTATTTTTTCGGATTTTGTCATTGGAATAAAATAAAATCAATTGCATTGCAGTTATATTGTACATTGTTTTTTTTTGCATTTAAACAGACGAACAATTTAGTTTCTTTCTTCTTACTTTTTGTTTTTTTTTTCGTATCACAATGGCCGTTAGGAAATAGATATAAATACAAGTACATAGATTTTGTTCATGTTTTTATAAAAAAAATTTAACATCCTAAGAGTATGCTTTAATAAAAATGGTGTTAAATGATTGTTGACTTGTTTAGCTGCACTTTTCGCGCAAGTTTATGAATTTTGTATGTTTGTTATTTGAATACTTTTAAGCGTTTTCAATGTTTCTAAGAAAAAAGCTTTCGTGTATCTTACATTTTATATTATATGTATGTATTGGTGAAACTTGTTCAGCCACAATGTTTAGCTTCTTACTTTAGATTCTTTTTGCCAATGTTGCTGCAATATAGTGAGTATGTGTGTATAATTATTTTCTCACGCTTTTCTTGTTTCTGTTTAAAAAAAAATATTTTGTACATGCGTCGTACATTTTTCAATATCATCAATTTTCTAAACCTTTTGCTTGGTATTTTCGCGGAAATGTTTGTTTTCCGGATTCGCTAGAACAGATTGTATGAATTCAGAAGTTTCCTGCTGCAATTGCATAAGTCTTTGCTGCAGCAACTGATTACGTTTAACCAATTTTATAGTTTTTATAGCTATGGATAGTAAACCGTCTGTGTTGCGTGTGTTGGTAGAAGATTTCTTACTGCTGCAACTGTTAAATAGTTGCTCAGCGGCTATAAGTCCGTCTCTCAATAGGGGATGATTGCCTTTTTTAAGTTCTGCACTTTTCTCCGTATCAAAACTAGTCATGGAATCCCATTCATCTGTTTCCATGTCATTATCACTGCCAACAGCGCTCATGTCACTATCAAACTCATCTTCGTCCGAATCGGAATCATCGCAAGAAAAGTAATATTTTTTCCGGTTGTCATTTTCGTATGAACGTGCCGCTTCATTCTCACTATTATCGCTGCCACCTCCTCCATCATAATTTCTTAATGCTGAGAATCGTTGAAATAAACTTTCTTGGCATTCTGAAGTTGGCGATGACTTTTTTTCTTTGATTGATGATAACGAGATTGCTTCTGATGATAATAATGATGATGATGATGATATATTTGTTGTATTGCTGTCATATGTTGCTATTGAGTCGTTACTAGTTGAAATTTCATTTGCCAATCTTAAATCAAATAAGTTTTCGGCATCTGTACGTGTCAAAGAATTTTGTTGCCGATGATTATTCGATGCTGATGTATCATTTGTGTGTTGTTGTAAATTATTGTAGTTTAAACTAGCTTCTGTGTTTGTGTTGCGATAGTTACCGGTGGGCCTGGAATTCCTTTCAGTTTGATCGTTTGCGGTTTGTTTACTTAAGGCAGGGGTAACTTTAGGATTCAGAGAACTTTTACCAACTGAAATGAGCAAGAAAATAAGAAAAATTATTTAGGGCATTAGCAAAAAAAAGTTTAAAGTGTAGATCATAGCTGCCCAGAGAAACGCCAGCGTACCGAACATCAATCGGCTTTTTATACAAATGAATACACATACGCTTATATTCATGATTCACACACATCAGGTTTAGCTGATCAGTTTTAGTCCAATTTTCTTTTGAACCTGCATTTGCGTTCATACACACCGTCAAGTCAAGTCATCAAGTCTCATCAATTTGCGTTGTAGTAGAGTATTACGAATGACAAAACAAAACGATAAAGCAAACTTGACTGGTCTGTACCCGTTTTTATTATCTTTCCTAAAAGCTCAAGACTTGCTGAGTCAAACCTGACGTGTGTGAATCAGGACATACTCTCGGTTTTCTCTCTGTGGGCAGCTCTGGTGTAGATGAATATGTATGTATGTAATTGTATTTTTTTTTTTTGCAAAAGCTAAAGAAAAGCTAATTTCATAATACATTCATTCATTAATGTAAGAGATACATATGTGTGTACATATGTATGTATGACTGTGTCTGACCATAAAAATATTAAAAGCTAAATGCCAGCCGACATCAATTAATTGAAAAATACAGCAAATGTGTTCTCTCTGCACATGTCGCTCGCAAATGACTGACTGTTGAGGTTTGCGACAGTTGTATGCAACAAAACATAAACAAACAATCAGCAAGAGGAAGGCAAATCATGCATGAATGAAAACGTGACCAAAAACAAGAGTGTTGAGTAAGCAAAACTACTCGTTTCATCATTATTTCTTTTTTAGCAACAAAAAACAAAAATAAACAAATGAGAACGCTATATTCGTCTGTAACGATTTAATTTTAGTATTAATACCTATAATAATAATTATTAGCAAAAATGAATAAGAGAAAAACTAATTATGACTCAGACTATTTAATATCAATTAATATTATTATTATTATTATTACTAATTTTACTTGAAATTTTAAAAGGCTATGAATAGCATTCGTGGTAACTAATTATTTACAGAATTTGTGTTTCACAATGTCGTTTCATTGA
Source organism: Tachina fera (assembly GCA_905220375.1). Taxonomy (NCBI): domain Eukaryota; kingdom Metazoa; phylum Arthropoda; class Insecta; order Diptera; family Tachinidae; genus Tachina; species Tachina fera. The sequence goes on from LR999963.1 coordinate 189,743,145, forward strand.
ATTATATATACATGTGCCATTTTTATAAAATTTTATACATTGTAGGTATACATTTTATAAAAATGGCACATGTCCAAGAATAATATTAGTTTTAAATTAAAATGTATTTTAACATGCGACTATTTAATTGTATGTATGTATGTATGTACTAGTACAAGTGTATTCTTAATTTTTTTATTTATTTATTTTATTTTGTACTTTTAAAGCCGATTTGCATAATGAACAAGCTCATCGATTTTTTGTGTTTTCCTTTTTTTTTGCAAATGCTCAACACAAGTAATTAAAATTAATGGAATTCTTGCTCTTGTCAATAAATCGTTCAATGTGAAATAACGTGATTTTAAATTCGCACACTCCGGCGACAGGTGACATCAATACCGCGATTTAACGACATAAAATTCTTCTTAGATTCGGCAATAAAAATGATATAAGCATACATATACACATAAGTATATAGAATTTTAATAGCCCAATTATTAAAAAGCTTTTAAATATAAAAAATAATAATAAATAAATACATAGGTACATACTTATTATTTTTATAAAATGAAACAGAATTATCATTCGGTAATTTATATCTATTGTAGAGAAAACAATTTCTTTTTCGTTATATAAAAACTAACATTACAAATCTCTAAGTTTAGAGGCGCTTGTTTTTTTTTCTTTCTTTTCTAATATGCACGTCAATAGTCAAACTGTTTCAAAAATATATTTTCTTCTGTATGAAAACACAGATATAAGGTATGAAAAGGCGCAGCTGCAGTGTGGTCCCAGTGGGCTGCGCCACCTCTACTTATTTGAACTTAAATTACATACATACATATGTAATTGAGCACAACCGATTCCTATGAAAATTTGCCAGCCGCAAGCAAAGTGGTGAATTTAAATAATATGTACATATGTAAGTGTGTATAATTTCGGCAAATATGTATGCACGTGTTTTATATCACATTTTAAATCAATTTGGGTTATGTGTGCTTTATGTACATGTGTATGTATGTATCTCTGTGCTTTTTTCGTAATTTAATTGCTTATTTCCTTTTTTGTAAAGTAGACTTACAGCAGGTTTTTCGATAACATAAGCCTTTATCCACTTATGTATGTATGTATGTCTCGTTTATAAACAATAACATTTAAAAATTGGTTTTTATAAAACATTTTCTAAAGCTTTCGTTTATTCCATTTTAACACAAAAAGAGCTTTTTTCGTGTAACCAAAAACACATCCATACACACAATAACAAAATTATTACAGTGACGTACTCTATTTAAAATAAACTATATTTTAAATCTGTGTATGTATTTAAAAAAAATTATATGAAACATTTTGTAAGCAATTTTATTTTTAACGGATTATTTAATTCTTTCAAAAAAAACTACGTCACATTCAATATTTTCAGTTGTTTATAAGGAAGTAATTTTTTTTTCTTATAACCTTCACCTATTTTGACCCAATGCCAAACACTTTTGTGATTTGTTTTATGATATAGTATATATAAATCAAAAATTATTTGACTGTAAAAATATCAGATTCAAGGGAAAAGTATGTTATTTTTACGGAAGTCATGATTCGTTCTTGTGAAAGTTAAGTTAGTCGGATTATAGAAATACTCATTCACATTTACTTGCTTAGTTTTTTGTTTTTTGTAAGTTAAAGTAAAAACAACAAATGAAAAATTGTTTTTACCGTTTTAGAATTTTTTAGCATTCAAAATTAGCAAATTCGTTTCTTGTTGGTTTACCAGCTGAAGTTTTAGTTAAGGTCGCTTCAGACTGTAATACAAGTATTAATACTTTTGTGGAAAATGCAGCTCTGACATGTTAAGTTATTATTATTTTTTTTTAGTTTTTGAAACAAATATAAAACCAGGGATGAATTTTCGTTAAAAGTATTAATACTTGTATTATAGCCTGAAACAGCCTTTAGCAGCAACGAAATGCATCTAGAATTGCTTAACCAACAACAAATAAGTTTTTTAAATTCGCATTCACTTTGACACACGTTAAATAAAAATAAAATATTGCAATTAAAAATTAAATTAAATTTTCGTTAAATTTAAATGAAAAATAAGTAGACCGACCGGTTTTTATGTGAATTTTCCTTTATTGTTAATTAAAATTTCAGTTAATTTTACGTACAAAATTTTATGAGTGCAGTAAAAGTGAAAGCTCTATTTTTATCACTCGCATGAAAACGAATCAATGTTACAAACACGTAAAAACGTTTTCATTCGTTATTTTTGGGAACGTATGTATACACTTATTCGTTTTCGAAAAACAGCCTGTTACTTCAGAATAGTTAATTGTACATGTCTTTTTTTATATATCGTTCTATCGATTTTAACATTAGGTTATCATAGTTCCTCATTACACACTAGTTGAAACACTAGATCTGATTCTGATTGATATCGATAATTCCTAAATTTTTTCTTAGTCTTATCCATTTTTAACTAGTACCAATCTATTTGTGCTACAGTCTTGTAACAACTAGTAGTTTAGTTATAAACTAGTTATAAATGTAGCTGCAGGGTACATACGTAAGGCGTTGGTATATGCGACGTACACATACTTTCATAATTAATATTCAGCAGAGACGTTTATTTTGTAAAACACAATTCCGCAAAATTTAATTTGTTTGTTTGGTTAAAAATCTAGGAAATGTTTTTAACAAGTTTTTTAAAGTACATGCGTGGTATAAAGAATTAGTAGAGCCTACAAACGTTATTTTCTCTTGGCCTTAATTCGAATGTATGTAGATAAAATTTTTTTCAGTCATAATTATTTTTTTTTTTTTGCAATTCCTGCACAGCGCCATCTTTAACAAACATATTTAGGAAACTTAAGCAAACTATTGTTGCATACATACATACATATATGATCTTAATAGGATGTGGTATTCGTGGTATTCCCTGAAATGTACAAAAAACAAAACAAGTTGCCAAAAAGAGTATTTATATTTAGTTCATTACAAAATAATTGGTCCTTTTCACGTTTTTAGTACCGTTTTAAAACAACACATAAAAACAATAATTTTATGTGGAAATGATAATGCGGTACTGTGGTAGTGCGGTACTAGAGTAATACGGTACATTGTCAATGTAAGATTTTCTTTTTTCTTTTTAGAATAAGAAAGGAAATACAAAATCAAACTGCACCAGTCCTTTTATTTTCTGTTTTGTTTTGTTTTTTTTTTAGAAAAGATATTCCATGTTACATGGACTACCTACATACATATGTATATGTATATGCATTAGTTTTTATTTGTTTAATTTTCTTAAAAAACTCAAATAGGTATACCGAATATTTTTAATTTTTATTTATTCCTCACGAGATAACAGTTACTTTTTTATTTTAAATATTTTGTTCAAAAAATTTTAGTTTTTAAACTTAATAAACTATAATTAATTGGCTTTTTTCAGACTGTAGCGATATATTAAATTTTAAGACAAAAAATACATACGCTTTATTACCTTAAAAATGTTTAAGCAAAAAAATATATAAAAATCTAAACGTAACTGTTATTTTGTGAGGAATAAAAAAAAATCAAGAAATAACTTTTATTTTCCGAGGAATAAATAAAAATCAAGATTTAATAATTAAAAAGTGATTTTTTAAATAAAACTGATAACCGTTACGGTCTCTGGTTATAAGTTTGTAGTGTTTATCTATGTATCGGCTTATTTGTGTGTCTGTACGAGACCAAGTACAGACGAAACGGCTGTACCGATATAGTTTTGATTTAGTTTTTTTCTGTTTGAAAGTTGATTTGATTGAGAGTATTCTTAGCTATGTTGGAAGAAAATCGGTCCAGCTGTTTAGAAGATATCACATGTTTTCTAGATATATCCAAGTTTATAAAATTTGTACTGTTTGTTTTTTTTTTTTTTTTTTTGAATGAAGTCTGCATATGAGTTCCATAAGAGGAAACAAAATGCATGTAGACAATACTTAACCATAAAAACAAGAAAATTATGTATATAAAGACTTTATGTCAAATAAATATACTCGTACTTCGGTAATTCATGCATTTTTAATTTTTGTTATTGCAAATATTTAACAAACTTTGTTAAAGGTACTTACCAAAATTGACAATATTCGAAAGTGCCTGATTCAGTTGGTGGGAGCCTTGACCATGCCGTCGAATATTGGTGGTCGTCGCAATAGTACGCGTTTGATGTTTCTTGCCTGAACATATAGTTGGTGCCATAGTGTGTGATAGTTTTGCGGTCGTCTATTTTTATTTTCTTTCAGTCAAGTTAAAATTGTAATTTGGTAAGGAATCTATAAATAAAACAGAAGAAATAGGTACATAGTTAAATTTCTAAGAAATATAATTTTTGCCCCGACAAAAATTTGTTCGTAATCAGTGGATGAAACCACCTTAAAGCACAAACAGATTTTTTTAGAATACGGCAATTGATTTTATAAATAAAAATAAACTGTTAACAATAACTTTAAATTACTGAGACACTTAGGCCCAAATTTACAGTCATTAGTTAATTACAGGAACTTTTTATAAAGACTTTGAACCCGAACCCCGTTGAACAGAAAAAGTAAAGTTAGATGAGCGCGCACTGTTTTATCCATTTTTAAGCAATAATACATCAAATAATAACAAAAGCCATATGCTGCCGATAATGAAACCTCTTTGTTTGATTTGGGTTACCATTCCTTGCTCATATTAATAATTTTAGTTAAATATCATATTATTATATATATTATATTAAATATTAGTTAAACAATAGTTATCATTTTTGTTTACAAATAATTAACCAATGACTGTAAATTTGGCCCTAAGTGGTCAAACAGGCCGACATTGCCACTTAGGGGTTAAATTTGCAAATACATACATACATACATATTTTCAGCGCGCATTTTTGGTTTGCGCGTGCAGTCTGTAGACATTTATTCTTCTTTCTTTCTTTTACCCCCAAAGTTTTAAAGGTTAGGAAGACACGCAATGGCATCATACATGCATACATACTTATATTCGTTCGTTTAATTGTTAACGAGTTTTGCTTGTAGACACAATTTATATACATACATATGTAGATATGCACACAAATGTTTATAAATATGTACATTCTTATATACATATTTAGTTACTTATGTACATACTTAATGTACATTTATACAAACATGTGTATGCGTCTGCATATCTACCTCAGACGAGTGTTGGCACAATTGGTACAATTGTACTTTTTAGCTACTATTCAAACTCAAAAAGTACAATACCAATACAATACCAATTACTAATTAAGTACATTTAATGAATCTCCCCAGTTTTAGTAATTTCACTCCGCATTTATTTTCAAATGTTTGTATATTCAAAATTTAGAAATGCACGATTCCAGTTCAAATTTATAAATTCATAAGATAAATAAAATTAGCCGATATTCTTATAACAGCTGCAGTCGACTTGAAGACTGAATTCAATAAGTTCCAATAATATTTTTGCACAAATATCCATATAATTTTTAAATATTCACCCCTATCGGCAATCAGCGTGACCGTTTGACCGACTAAAGTGGCAAATTACCACTTTTGCGACTGCCTTGCCACTTTTTCGAGTGCTTTTGCCACTTTTTGTCTCCATTTTTTTTAGAGTGAATTGTATAAAAATACATTAAAAATAAAAAGTTAAGTGTAGTTTTCTGGTTTTTTTTAATTTTGTCCCCTTTTTTTTGATAAATCCCCTTTTTGTTGTCGCTTTTTGAAAAATGTTATCGGTCACCCTGTCGGCAATAAACGTGAAATGAGTTCCCTTTTCCTAAAATTGTAATCGCCAATTTTTGTGTTGTTGTTGTGCCAGTGTATTGTTTTCTAATTTTGTTCTCGACAAAAAGTAAGTGAACGTATATTGGAACAGTGGGAATCGTTACGGTATTATTTCATTTCAAATACAGATACAGATTTGAAGCATTCTAAATTGAGTTTATAACCCGTGCCACGAAATCAAGTAATTTCAAGATGAAATTACGCTTAATACTCATTCTATTCCATTTCATTTCATTTCTACATTTTCTAGTGCCGTTTTTTAAATTACGTTTTTATTTTTGAAATGTATTCTGCAAATTATAAATTCCATAAATATAGAAATACAGGTAGAAGATGCTTTCATTCATATGATTTTAATGAACGATTAACATTTTTGTTTCGTCAAATGTCATGTGATTTTTGATATACGAATAGACATAATGATAACATAATTTCACAATTTAGAACTCTTGCTGATATTGAAATATTATAATATAAATCTAGCACAGATTTAATTATTTGCTATTTCTGGGTTCTCAGAATATCTATATTAATGTAAATGTAATGCAATAAAATTGCTTGAAATTCAAAACATTTAAAAAGGTCGGTAGGAATACTTTTTGAATAAACTTAATTCCGTCACTGCTGGTGTATCTGTTTTTTGGTATAGGAAAAAGTTTCAACTTACGTCAAAATGGATTAGACGAGAGCTTTAGAACACTTTATAAAAACCACTTTTCAAACGTTATTGTTTGTAAACGAAACATAAGGCTTGTGTTTTCGAAAGACTGTCTGTTATTAAATTCACAAAATTAAAATTGTTAGAATGTACATAGATATATACACATGTATGTGTGTATACATATGTATGTACGTATGTACAAAACTCTAATTCTGATCTCGAAATCAAATTGAGATTTAATAAAATTTTGTATACCTACCAAAGTGAATTGTTTTATTTTTATTATATTATAGTACATATCGGCGGTTTTCGGTAATAACAGCCTATGTCCAAAAATCATATTTTTTTAGTACGGTAAAAAAAGTTACTTTTGAAGCTTACATACATACATATGTATATAAAAAAGAGAAATTAAAAAAAAAATTAAAAAATTTCAATATGAAAAATATTTTATTAAAAAGATTCATTGAAAAAAATTTTAAAAATATGAAAAAAATATTTACAAATTTGTGAAAAGTGCTGAACTTTGCAAATATTATTAGTGGTAGCTACCGTGGAGATATTTTATCAAGATTATGTGAAAAACTTTTATTATTTTTATGTTAAACAAATTTTTTATTTAAAATATTTTGAATAAACTAAAAGCCATGTTGTTTTTTTCATTGTTGTATCTTTTCATTGTTCTTGTAATCCTGATATTACCTGGAAATAAATATGGCTTGGTAGAAATTGTGTTATTGTTTTAGAAAAAAAATTATATATGTATATATGTACATTCGTCCATATTCTTCAAAAATTTCTTAGAAATTTTTAAAAAGCATTTCAAATACTTATAAAAATTTGATATCATAAACAGGAAATGAAAAATACATACATAAGTACGTAAGTATGTATGTATGTATACAACATTCCTAATTTGAACTAAAAAAAATATTTCAGTACACTTAAGGTAAAAAATGTACAATTTTTAAAAGTAGTTGGTACAATTTTAAAATTCTCAATGTCATCCCTGCCCCAGACAACGTGAAATATACAAAAAAATACAAAAAAAAGATAAAGAACTGTTGGGCACGTGTGGATTTTTTTTGTGATTTTTTTTTTGTTTGGGTATCGCCATAAGAGTATTAGCACTTGCGCTGATGTACATAAGTATGTATGTATGTATGTATATACATACGTATGTACATACTCATGTACTTTTAATTAATCATTGTCAATGTGACCATTGTGCAAATGGACGGCATTGGATACGAGGGCAGAAAATTCGTTATAAAGATTTCTTAATTGATTCGAAATAGGTACATACTTACTTACATACCTATGTATATATGTAGGTATGACGTTTTTTATATACATACATATCTACATACGTAAACGAATTGCAAAAATTAAGAAAATACCGGACTTCCTTGAAACGTATTGCTAAGATTGCTGCCCATGCCAAGTTAACAGTGTAGGCAGTATTTGAAAAAATTCGAGTCCAAATCACTGGCAAGCAAACCTAAAATGTAGCTTCCGTTTAAAATCACTCCATTACTTAAACCATTTACGGTGTTGATAGACAATTTTTTTCTAAAATCGTGAAATTTAATAAAATTAAATCGTCATAATTTTCAAAGCTAATCGTCATACAATAAGTCCTAATTTACACTATTTCTACTATTGCTAAGCTGATTAGTTTGTTTGGTGAGAGCGAAGAGGGGAAAAGAAACGGTTCTGTTTCCCCCGTCTCTCTTTCCTTAGCAATAAGACTTGCATAGTGTAATTTTGAACTTAATAACCGTCTTTAATCGAGTATTCATGTAGTTATATTGGTTGATTTTAAATCTAAAAATTAGTGTTGATATGTACCTATTTACATACATACATACATATATATTATAATAGGTACATACATATGTGTAACAAAAATACATAAGTACAACAAAACTGTTGGCGAATTTCAAAATAAAAAGTGTATTAGAATTGTGTTTTTTCATAACATTATTCTTCATGCCAATATTAAAGCATTCCAAATCATGCGTGTCACATATGAATCACGAAATTCAAATAATAATAATAAAAAGAAACAATAACAAAAATGTTAATAAGAATTAAGAGGGGAAAAACTTCAAACTGGGCCAGGTAAATTCACTCACAGGTAGTAACGATAACACAGCTAAGGTTTTTTTATTATAATTCAAAATTAGCACAAAACGGAAACAAATATGAAAACGAAATTTTTAAAAAATGCAACAAACAAAATTCCAACATGGAAAATATTTTCTCAAAAAACCGAATAGAAAAACATGAAATAATAATCAAAATCCTCCTCAAAAATTGGAAATATTCGTTAGCGCTGCCAAATTGGTTAGTTCAACACTCTCCCACTTTCAACAAGGCAAATTAACACAAGGTGGTCCTCATTTGCAAATCAGCGTATTCGCCTCGTAAATATATTTATTAGTGTAAAATTTCCTGCTGTCAGTATATTTCTTAACGTTTTGATTCATTTGACAGCAGGGAAATTAAGTCAGCTGGTGAATTCGCGTTGTTTTGATTCATTTGACAACAGGGAAATTATGTCAGCTGGCGAATTAAGATCGCCTTATGTGAATTCGCCTTGGACAGGAATTTAGTAAATTTGCTTTGAAATTGAGGCATGCAGGGTACTTAAACAAAATAGACAATACCTACAGTTTAAAAAAAATTTTAAATACTCGAAAAAAAAATTTCTACAGTTTACAAAATAAATTTAATTTGAATGCAAAGTTTAAATAAAATCGCTGTGAAACGAAGTGCTTAATATGCCCTACTTTTTTATGAATGTGGACCCACCTTCTTCCAAAAAACGTGAAATTTTACGGCATTAGAAGAGCAGTTTAAGTAGAAATGCTTAAAATGATATGTACATATGTATTATTTTCGCTATCTTTTATAATCTTAATATTATATTGTCACGTTAATTCTTTGGTTATATAAAGTTTCATAAGATTTGGTATGGTACAAGGTCTATTTATCAGGTCAATGCAATCCTCCTGATGATTTCTTCTGTTTTAATTTTTAAACTGTAAAATTTGTTTACGTTGTTTATACCTATAGTTTTGATTTTTGTATTCCTATAATTTTGTAGTGTTACATAGACCTAATAAATAGTAGGTATTAGGCATGCGCAATAGTAGAAATAGCTGAAAAACTGTCACAAATTTGCAAGTTAAATAACAGTTTTAGTCAAAGATAAAACAATAACTAAAAATTTAACTATGGAAATATTTTAGATAAAAGCTAACAAATATACTTATTTCCCAGATTTCGAAACTCTTGTAGGATATTTACACATGTACAGTATCGGCCAAAACCTAAGCACCCCCCTCAGACATTATTTTAAATGATGATTTTTTTTAAAAACAAAGTTATTAAAATTTTTATTTTTATTTTTTATTTTTTTATTTATATCTTTATTATTGAAAAATACAAACTTAAGGAATTCAGAATTAAATTAAAAAAAGTTAAAATTCAAAAAACATTTTAAGTCGCAAATATAAGCGGACTAAACTAAACCACCCTCAATTTAAGGTGCAAAAAAAACTATTGAAATCAATATTTCGTTGCAAATCCTTTATTCTGGATGACACATGCACATCTTTCAGCCATAGAAGATATTAAAAAATATTAATTATATCAGGTGTTATTGGTTCCCAGGCTATTTTTGCGACCTCAAATAAATTCTCTTTGGTTTTTCAATTTTCTTGGTTGATTTTTAAGTTAACGATCTCCCACAAGTTCTCGATTGGATTAGTATCGGGACATTGGGTTAATCCAACGGAGAACTTCTATTAACTTGTTCTGGAAAAACTCATTTTTTCCCCTTTTGACGCATGTTTTGGGTCATTTAACATTTCTTGTTCAGCATAAGGCAACATCATGTCTTTGAATATGTCGCATATATGTACATACATATGTATGCATGTACTTACTTATAATCACAAATGATTCAGATGTTGGATTTCGGGTACAAAATGGTTTGTCTTACAGCAATGTTCATAGTCAAGCCTGTCGTTTTACATTACATCGATGATTCAATACGTACATATGACAAATTTTTAAAATAAATATGTAGGTACCTACCTATGTAAAATATTTTAGCAAAAGGTTTTACTAAAATATTAATATACCTATTTAAGGTTTTTTTAAGTAAAACGTTGAAAGCGATATTAAATAGTTTTTAATTTTACTTATAAATTACACGTACAATTGAAGACAGTTTTTAATTACGAACGATACATGGGGGGGGACCACTCTGTAATTGGAAAGAAAATGCTTTCGATTTTGTGTTTTAATAACATTTACTAAATTCGAAGCCATTTTCTTTCGTTTCGAATTACTTAGTCGACCCCCTGTGCGACGGGCTTAAAATTTAAGCCTTAAATACCACATATGTACATACATATGTACACCCATACATATCTACTTACTAACTAAAACTTCTCTTTATATACATACATATGTGCATACTTACATATGAACATATCGCTTCAATGTATGCGAAATAATAAATTTAGACCTTTGGTTACAAGTGCTAATTTATTATCCAAGTTTGTGTGCGCTGAAGTGAACACATACTTTTTATAACCATTCAAGGCAAAGTAATAAATAAACAATCGTCTACACGTGGAGGAAATGGCCTAAATGTTAATGGAGTGATTCAATAACACAATTATACACACTAACCCACACATACATACACCCATTCATGTGATGAATGAGCATCAGCGTTGCCATATATTATTTTAAGCAAACTAATAATTTGGATACGAGTATAAAAAAAATTGTTTTAACGGACAAAACCTTTTGCCAAAAACATTACATCCAACTTAATTATTTAAAAACCTTTTATTATTTACAAAATGTTTCTTTGCCAGAAAACTAGTTAAATCTTTTCAATTTACAAGAGTTGAGTAAACAAAATATTTGTATCGAATTTGAACACAACCATCCTTATTCTGAATATAGATGCCCGGGAGTTTATTCTTTATTTATTCTCTATTCATTGTTCCCCTATTTTAAAAAAGTTATTTGCAAACTTTCAGTGAAAATAAAACAACTGGATACAAAATAGCTGATTTCGAAAATTCGAAGTTCTCCCTCAAATTAAAATTTTATTTTTAAAAAAGTTAGTGAATCGCACTAGTGCTGGATTTGATTTTTAGAAAGAGAAAAATTTTCTGTAATTCTGTATCATTAACTCGAAAATTCAATTTTTTGAGTTATCACGTTGCTTGAGTAAATGAGCGATATGTAGATTTTAAGCCTGCATCACACTATCGGCATAATATACTGAGTTTCGTCGGCTCACTGCAATTAAGTCATAAGTAATAAGCCAAAATAGTATTATTTCTCAATTTATTCTGGAATAAGTCTACATGGCTTTAGTGGTGCAATTAGGTCCTTATATTTCAATTACCTAGTTGACATATAAGAAAAATTTATTTTATAAATCCTGCCTTATTTCAGTGAGCCGACGAAAATCGGTACATTGTGCCGATTATGTGATCCAGGCTTTAAAATAAATAAAAAAGATATTAAATTAAATACCAAGTAATATAAATTTACAAAAAAAAATATTTATATACACAAAACACTCGAAAACTATTGAAATCCTCGAAAACTGCAAAAAGCGAATAAATCTTCACATCTGACAGCGCTGGTAAGCAAATATGTATGTACATATGTATGTGTATGAATGTATATGTAGGTATGAGTGTTTTTATTTTTATTGGTTTGAAAGCACAAAGTGTTTCGTGCTTTTTTGCATAACAGTAATTTTAAAAATAAAAAAAAATTTTAACTTCTTTAAGTGCCTCTCCACTCCCTACAGTTAATCACATGAGAATCTGTTGTGAAACAAGCGCAAACTAAATTTAAAATTATCCAAGTGTTAATAATGGCAACATGAGCCCACAAATTTAATATTCTTCTGTTTCTGTCTTTCTAGGTATAAAAAGCAGTTCAGGCAAAATTCTTATTAATCTGTATCCGAATTGTTGAAAAATATACTTTTGTATGTATATATGTATGTATGTACCTTTTAAATTTCTTGATAGGTACACAATAAAATGCATGTGGGTATGTATGTTTTACTATGTAGAACTTTTTTAATCATGTTTTTACACTAATAGGGCCGAAAACATTTTGATACATAAGTAAGGTTGTTATAGGCACGTCCGCTTTTTCCCGGAATCTGTACTCTTTTTTTTGTCATTTGTCCTCGAATAGTTGGCGTCCGGCAAAGTCCTACTTTTCTACCTGCGTTTAGTTATCTGTTTTATAAATCTGTTTTATATATAAATAAATTCCGTACGGACACTAGATATGTAATTCAAAACGAAGTTTAGCCTATATGTATAAAATATAGTTTTGGATTTTTTTTAGTTTTGGCGTTTTTTTTTGTAATTTTTTTAAGTTTTAGCGCTTTTTGACACTTGTTCTCCTTTTTTTCATTTTGACATTTTTTCACTTTGGCGATTTTTTTTTTAATTTTGGCGATTTTTTTCATATAGGCAATTTTTTTCGTTTTGGCGATTTTTTTCGGCTTTGCGACTTTGTAATTTTGGAATTTTTTATACCGTTTTTGAAAATTTCAGGAGTTTGCCTCTACGGTTTCCGAGATACAACAAGTTGTCAAAATTACATAGTCAAAATTACATTAACTGATATAACACCCTTTGATTTAAATTTTTTAAATTTTAGTGTTAATTGTTGTAGTCTGTATAAAAACACTTATTTTACAAATTTCACGTATCAATATACATATGTATGTACATACAATTGTATGCATGTATATTACATGGGATTTTAACATTTTTCGTTTCTCGTTTTGGAACACCCTTTAATTTTAATTCTCATGTATTTTTTGTTGTTGCCAGTCACAAAACCTCTAATTCCATATTCTGACAGCCTTATGCATAACGAAAAACTGGCATGAAGTTCACATACAAAGTAAGTACAAAAGTGGCAATATTTAACATGGTTTTAACGAGTTTTACCATACAATTTTATATTTAAAATCGCGATAGATATCTGTAAAAACAATATTATTCGCCGATTTTTAATGTCCAATTGCATGGAGGAATTCGTTAACATCGAGTTCAATTTCGTTACATCTGCTAACTTCATTCCAGTTTTTCGTTATGCATAAGGCTGTTAAAGTTTATTTTTTATTTTAGCCTGTAGCCTATGGCCTGTGGCGGAAAGCGTAGCGAAAACAATAGGGTTCCTTTTCACATTTGGTGTAATGATAGTGATAGTGGAATTTCCTTTGATAGTCTTGGCAGGCTACCATTTTCTTCCGAAAACGAGCACATTAATTATTATTAATTATTATTTTAGTCGAAAAAGAATCGCAAATTGTAAGCACTACCACTACTACCGTCTTGGATATAATTCGAAATTGAATAGAAGCGCGAGTCGTAAAACTCTCTTTTAGAAGTATCACGGCAAAGCTTCCATATTCTCCCGAATTAACAGTTTTTTTCGACTCAAAAACGAGCGCATTAAGTGATTATATTTAAACGCCCGGAGCAGTCGAAAAAGACTCGAATATGATTATAAATTTCATATAATGCTGACTGGGTTCACACGATATGTTTAGCTACGTACACAATTTATACACAAACCACAAATTTCCGAAGAAAAATTTATGTTTTACATTCAACACACTTTTAATATACTTACATACATATTACTTCCAGCAGCAGAAACAGTTTGAAAATTAAAAAAATAGAACAGCAATATTTTATGTTTTTTTTTACTTTCACTCTGCAGCATGCTTACATTGACCTTTTATTACTAGCACTTTTCAGCCTTGTTATTTCTAAAGGACTTTTATTTTTTATTTTGTTTCAGCCCGATGCTGTACTCAACTGAGTGAGAACGCAGCTGCATTAATTCTACAATTTATCAAAGTACATACATCCAAACATATATTTTATATATGTATGTAAGTATGTATGTACACATTTGCACTATTTGTATGGTGTATGGGTATTCACTTAGTATATTTAACTGTACACGTGTGTGCATGACGTCAGTAAGAGCATGCAAGTATGCAGTAACAAAGTTTCGCAATCAAACGTTAAATTACAAATAAGTATATGCATATACCTATTTTGAGCTTCAAAATAATCATTTACACGAAGTCATACACATACATATGCAAATATGTATGGATGTATGCATGTATATATGAAATAATTACACAATTGTATCAGAGAATCGTTTTAAGACTTCGATTTTCAGTACTCTTTGAGTATTGGCCGTCACACAGCTAAAAATTATAAAACAGGCTCATATGCAAAAATACAAGCATTTATTTTAAACGGAATACGTATGTATAACTATAACAAACAACTATAACAAAACAATGATACCCATGAGTATGAAAATACTCTGACTATTAATCGGCCACACATGCATATGTATATACAGGGCTATTTTATTTACACACACAAATAAGTCATGTTTTCAAACTGCCACACACACACACACACACACATCCACACATTTTCCATTTTATATACAGAAATGTGCGTGTGGCATTTCTTTCAGTATATAGTAACTGAAAGAAAATTTCGGGGCCTTGAAAATTTTGTCAGGATTTAGAGAAATTAAGAAATTTAAATTGTTGGTGAAATCCAAAATTATATCTGAAAATATGTACATACATTTTATCTAAATTCGTCTCACTAAATCTTACATATGTACATACATATGTACATACTAGTGATGCAACGAATGTCAATTTCTGATAGTCGCGAATACGAATACGAATATTTCAAACGATATTCGCGAATCTGAATACGAATATTATATGCAATATGAAATATTAAAAAATTGTTATGAAAAAGGACTTCACACTCTTGTTGGCGTACTTTAAAGTTAATAAAAAGTACCCAAAATTTTAATGATCGTCATTAAATAATATTTGAAAATGATACAAAGTACAAATTTTTATAAAAAAATTAATGTATTTGTACAAACTAAAATTTTTAGTCATTTATTTAAATTTCGTTTAGGATTTATGCATTTATTTATTTAGTTTCTTTGGAAAAATATTCGTATTCGTCTGAATTAGGCGAATACGAATACATTCCTATACCTATAGTTCATCATTTATGATTGCACACAAATTTTCGAAAACAAATTTAATAAAGATTATTTTGTAATTGCTGATTCGGAACGTACCCTCAAACACTCTTCTCTATAACATCATTTCAGTACATATGTATGTGTGTATGTATGCACATATGTATATATGCATTTACATAGAAATTAAAAATATTTTGCATTTATTTATTACTGGAAATTGAATGACTCAATGCCAACAGATACTTTGTAAACACACCTTGAGAGCGAAAACGAATTAAAGCATTCAAGTCCACATGTCGCTCCTGCTATTGCACAATAGTCATATTTCAAAAAAAAAATGCGTTCTAGAAATTAATAATGCAGAGTAATTCCTCATATTGTGATTTATCATGATTAAAAATTTCATACAATCACTCGAAATTTTAATGAAGTAAAGTTTTTTTATATCTTCATGCAGTTGTAAGTAAATGCAACACTTTACCGATTTTTCTATAGAATTACCATTTTAGAGTTATTACTATATTGCAATAAAGCAACAGTGTGTTGTGTAAGTGGATAGATGCTCGTGTGTCCATGAGCAATAAAAAAAATATTATAAGTTGGCACATTAATTTACACGTGTTGGAATATAAAAATGGAAAAACAAACAAACAAACAAAAATCAGTCATTGGCCAGCGATAATAAATGGGTTTGTTTGTTGTATCTAATCTGGCGTATGTTCGCTTTATTTTTGAAAACAAGAAAAATAAAGTATAAAATAAAAATAAAAACGAATGGGTACAAATACATTGTATGTAGTAGGAAATTTAATAGCGGAAGTAAAAACAAAATTATATTAAAAAAAAAATAAATATGGAAACTTGTGTTAGCAATTAATTGTAAGACGATAATTACTTTTAGTATTCATACATCTGTACGAGTATTTCGTAAGTCTTTTCGCTTATTTCAGTTTTATGTGGCATTCATTCATACAAAAAGCACACACAGATAAGAACTATTTTATTAGATACATACATAATTATCTTTCCCCCACAGCCTCGACAGAAAGCAATATGTACGATTATTTATTTATTAATTTAATGATTAATAAAATGAAAATTTTTAGATTTTCTCGAATACGAATACAATGTAGATGCATTTTTCTATTGCTTTTGCGTCAATACACTTGTTCGCGTAGATTAGCATTTTTAAAAATTGTCACTAAATTTAATGGATGTTGTTAGTCCGATACAATCTACAGATTCTACGCACACATTTTTGTAATTTCACAGATATTCAGAATGAAATTTTATTGTACATCACAAAACTATTTTCGTCCTGATAATTTATTTTAATACCTATTCAAAGTTTCGTCTAAAAGCTAAATAAAATAAGACTGAAACCTTTTTTGGCAAACTTTTATATGTATGTACCCCTGCAAATTAAAATAACCGAGATTTTGGAAGCAGTAGATAATTTTCCCGGGGAAAATTACGTCATTCGATGTGTACGAAACTTCTATACAAACTCAATTAAAATTGTATGAAAATTTATTTAATATCAGATTATTTAATTTGTACCCTGGTGCACGAATACTCTCTATGTAATGATGTACATACATATGTAAAATATTAGTTATTATTATACATATTATTATTTTATTTAAATTATAATGTATAAAGCTACCCAAACTTTTTCTACATGTCATGAAGTATTTAGACAATTTCGAAGTTTTTTTATGTGTTGAAATCTGAGGGATATTCAAATTACAAACGGCGAAAATAGTCAGCTGATCAATCAGTTGAGTCTCCACCCAGCGTTGCAATATTTTTTTCTCAAAACCCTTAATTTTTTCTCATTAAAAATCTTTTTTTTTAGTGATTTTACTAAAAATACATATATTAATAAGAGTTTTACTGAATGCAAATTCAGGAAAAGTTTATTTTATTTCAAATGAACTAACAACAGTGGTCGCCAAACTTTTTTCTCAAGAAAAATGTTTGGGGACCACTATTTTACAAATTTTGTACTTTTTGTTGATAAATGTCTATTAAATTATACCTTCATCATCCTTGAAGTCTAAATACACAAAAGCGTATAAATGGAACGCGAAATACGAGTCCAAAGTAGAAAAGTGTAGGAAAAACCGAAAAAATTATATTTGGTGAAATTTACTAATAGAATATGTATATCATTCGAAAGGTATTTGTATTTTCTTTCAAAATCCGTTCATAAACTCAAAATTGGTTGATATTTAACTTAGTTAGATGTTGATAAGTGTTTACGGGTACGAAAACCCGTTTTTTACCCGTAACTCAAGATTTTGGAGGTGTTTGGAAATTTTAAAATACAGATTGTTGTTATACTCGACAATACCTACCAGAAAAACAATTACACTTCGCAGGTATTTTTTTTTGTCACACTGTGTAATATACTAAAAGTATGAGTTTCAAAGCCTACTAAGCTTATTTTGTCTTTGTGATTTTCAAAAATATTATTATTCTATGAATTTTCATATAGTTTTTGAAAGTCTGTGCATAAAGTAAGAGGTTTGTGACTGTTCAAAATTTGTGGTTGAAGTCTACTGATGATTTGGTTCAAGCGCCAATGAAATACGTATATAGACCAAGCTATACCACCAGCAAATAAATTTCAAATTAAAATATAATTATGACAATATGTCGAATAATAAATTTCTTAAAAGTACCAAATATCATATTATTAAAAATCTTATTTTTAACAAATAAATCTTTTAGTCTTTTTAACATCCTGAGAAACTTTGAAAATAAGATAAATCTTCACATATGGTAACGCTGACCCCACGTAAAATTTATTCGACTTGGTGCATGTATATTAGTGTCCTGCACAAGACCATTTATAAGATCTTTCAAGACATGAGAGATTTTTCAAATACTTTACTACAGCGAAATATTCTAAAACAAACGCTAAATAACACTGTTAGCAAGACAACACCTGAAACAAATGTCTTGCCAACAGTGTTTTTTAGCGTTTCTTTTAGAATATTTGGTTGTAGTAAAGCATTTGAAAAATCTTTCATGTCTTGAATTATCTTATAAATGGTCTGGTACAGGACTTTAATGCATATGCATCTATTTTTGTTGTTTGTTTTTTTTTATAAAAAAAATGCTTTCACTTTTTCGGATATGCAAGTACAAGATACAAAGCATAAAACGGTTCAAATTAAATTTTTCCAACACTACACGACGCGAACACGAACACTAATATGTTCAATACGTACGAAATACGCTCGCGAAAAATTTTCTGAGCACGATACAGCACGCACAAAATCAAGTTGAATAACAAAAATAATTTTTTTTTATATTCAAATTAATACATATTCTTGTGAAATTTCAGAACTTTAAGCTTATCAACATATTTTCAGTCGTTTGCGATTAAACGACTAAAATCTAAAATTAAAGTTTTCAGGAAAAGGTTTTTTTGTATATTTGCTGGTGTTGCGTGTTTAACACAATAAATTATTAAATTTTTTCTTTATTGGATTGCATATCGCGCCTTATTTTCGATTTAATCTTAAGCGACAAAAATTAAAGTTTTCAGGAGAAAGTTTTTTTTTATATTTCCTGGTGTTGCGTGTTTGACACTACAAATTATTAAATTTTTTTCTTTATTGAAAATTAATGCATATCGCGCCTTATTTTCGATTTAATCGTAAGCGACAAACAGTGAAAGTTTTCAGAAGATTTTTTTTATAATATTCAAATATGTTTTACATACGTAAATTGTCGCTTGGGATAAAATTTTACAGCCAGAATTTTAAAAGTTATCCACAATTTAGTTCAATTTGGCAGTTCTAAACTATGAGTGGCCTACATTTTAATTTAAATAAAAAAAGGTTAATATTTTAACACATTTCGCTTGATATACATACATACATATATGTACTTAATACCTAAAATCTTTTTGTGTTCTTCGTGTCAATTTTGCTCAACACGAAACGACCCGACCACGCACGAAATCAGATTTTTTATCATGCTGAGTCGTGCGTGTTTTCGTGTCACGAAAAAACGCTACATGCGCCCATCTCTACTCCGAACTGAACACGCTCATTGTTATCTAATACATATCTATGACATAAATTTATATATTACGCAAACTCTTAAAGTTCTAGCCTCGCTAATTCTTTTATAAACAATGATAATAATTATGGCGTTATCAAATAAATTTAAAGTAATTTTCTAAAGTTACATACACATGTTCATACATACATACATATATGTATCTACATACATATACAATGTAGTGATTCACTAGCGAAACTTCAAGATTTGTTACCACGAACTGAGCGACTAGTGAGCTCTAGCAGTTCTCTTTCATTTCGCTAGCAATAATCGTTCTCGAAGCCCTGTCATTTACTTCAGCATTATTTTAAATACTGACATAAATACATGAGCATATATTATAACACTGATATATATAACACTGATATCATTAACTTTTATAGAACCATAAAGGTTAATGACAGGGGATTTTTGAATTTTAAAAACGGCATAGAGAAAAAGCATGTGCCTAGAGAGATAAAGTCATAAAAATTGCACGAAATAATTTTATTCTTATATTAAAAATAATTTCATATCATTTAAATAAAATAAGCTCTCAGAAAACGTGATTTTTACAACAAAAAATTATTAAGACAACGTGTGAATATGAAGTAAAGTTCTGCACAAGACCATTTATGTATAAGACCTTTCAAGACATGAGAGATTTTTCAAATGCTTTTCTAAAACAAATGCTAAACAACACTGTTGGCAAGACATTTGTTTCAGTTGTGTTTTGGTATAGAGTCTATACCTATAACCTTCGATAGTCCCACCCAAAATATTTGAAAGGATTAGTTTTAAACCATTTTTATTTATCAAGTATGACATTTTCTTTCTGGAAAAAAATTTTACACTTTTCAATGAAAATTCGCAATAAAATGATTTTCTGATAAGTTATATTAGCAATTATTGTATCATCCCTTGTGAGCTTAAATTTTTTCTTTAAACGAACGTTGAATTGTATTTTTTTAATAAAATTTTTTACATTTTTTCCAAAAAAAAGGCCTTTAGTTAAGAGAATAAAATTGGCGCTTCTGTTTTAGCAAAATGCAGCTCTCCCTGCCCTTCGACAAAACAGTTATAAATTTCCCAACGTTTAAGGCTCACTTAGCCGACTGTAATGTAAAGTAACTGCAACATTAGGAACAGCTGATCGATATCGTTATGTGAAAAGTAATGAAAATGGTTATAGAGATGTAATGTAACGTAACCTAATTTTCATATAAAAATATCGATCAGGTGTTTCCTACGTTACAGTTACATTACATTGCAGTCGGCTGACTGAGCCTTTAATCGAATTACCATGCTTACGATTACGATTTATCGCTCACTACTACTTTTTAGTTTACTGCAGCATTTTTCCATTATAAGTTTTATAAGTCGGTAATATTCGATCAAAATTTAATCGAAATTTACAAAATGGTTATAAAAAAAATGTTTTTAAAAAAATTTTTATAATAAAAGTACTTCACTTGTGCAATTTGTAAACAAGTTATCTATTATTTGTTTTATTTTTTGCAATTGTTAGATATTTCTTCTTAACATGAAATAAAAATACTCAATGAAACAAAAGCAATAATACAATGTATAAGTACGTATTACATACATACATACATATATGTATGCATATACTATATAATGATACATATTTTCAAGTTATTATGGGTACTCGTAACGACTTTTGCTTGCACGTATGTATGTATGTATTTCTCTTCGAATTTCGTGCTGATAAACGAAACCAAAGGCCTCACTTTGTTATTATTTTTTTTTTAATTTCGCTGTTGCTGTCGTTATTTTTATAGCTTTTCATTGAACACATGCTAATACAACAACCAATTCTCCCCAAACCTGACGTTTCCTATCTTCAAGATATTTTAGCGGGCCCAAACACGAGCAGCAGCAACAGCAACAAAAAATATTATTAAAATAAGTGGAATTTGAATTTAATTAATTGCAAAAAATATAAACAAATAAAATGAGCGCACACGTGCATATAAATGTATTTGTGCAAACAATGTTCATATACATATGTACATATACATATGATCGTATATAGTACGAGGGTTGCTCTTTTGTTGCATGTTTTCTAAAACGATGACAAAATTAATATTGGGCAGAGATTGGCATTCTTGGAAGTGCATAAGAATTTATGTATTTCCAAAAGTTTTGGTCAAAACGTTTTCAAGCCTTTGCTTGCAAAAACATAAGTTTATTGCAACAAATAGGACGGACATGACATGCACATTGGCCAAATAAGTTAAATGCCATTATGTACAAATATTTAACTTTTCTCATTTTGAGAATGAATGAAATGCAATTTCTGGCAACGTCTAACTAATCGAGATTCGACTTTACTTGCGTCATATTATATGTAGACCATGTTAGACACGATTGAGGAGGGTGCTTAACATTTGCAGGCAATAAATTAAAAAATAAATGTCAAGAATATAGTTTATCCGCATGATAATAAATGAATACAATTTAAGTTTGACTGCTTTAATTTTTTATTCAAACTTCCATTTGGCACCAACTCCAAAACGGCAATTAGGAAAAATAATATACAATTTATAAAATAAAAATAACAAGGTTATATCTAACTACTGATTCTGACAAAGGGGAATTAAAAAATTTTAGAAACATGTTCTTTCAACTAGTAGTTTTTATTTCGGAAGAACTTGGTAATTAGATTTGAGCAACATAATCAGGGCAGTCATGAATAAAATTCCGCGAGAAATTTCTCCCTTTTCCAACTAGATTTTTGTTTGTTTTCCCTATTACTTGCTAGGTTTGAAACTACTCCCAAGAAAAATTTTTTAGCAGAATTTGTTTCGTGATTGCCCTTGAAGAATATACAGGCACAAATTGTTACTACTCATACAATTTTATCTTGTTTTTTTTTTAAATAAAACTTATACCGAGTACACATTATGGCATTTTGTGACATGGCAATAATGTGTATTAGTGGAAAGGTTTGTCAATTCCGAAATTTTTCGTTGTTTGGCATGGCTTTCCATATAAAACACATAGGGCCTGTCCCACGATGTCAACAACGGTCGACTTGTCGCACACTTACTATTTGAAGCAACAACAAAATCTTAAATTTTGTTTTTGTTTTAAATGTAAGTGCACGACAAGTTGAACGTTATCGACATCGTGGGATTGGCCCATAATGTGATGTCACAAAATGCTATAGATTGTACTCGGCATTAGTCATCATTTGTAGATATGACCGCACGCGCACTTATCAACACATACACGTACGTACATATGTATGCACGTAGTAGGCAAGTGAATATAGTAAAAGCTTTATCGCTTTATGAGCAATGATTACAAAGTCATTTACATGCCAAACTAGCTATAACAAATATCACTATATAACAACAAATATAATAAAAAATAAATAAAATTAAACAATTTTACAAAGAAAATATCGTTACCTTAATATAGAAAGGCCCTAACTCATTATTTTTAGCAATCTGGATTTTTAGATTTTTAAATACATTAGATGTTCTTCTATCGAAATATGTACACAAGAAACCCGATTTCAAAATAAAATGAGTTAGGTGCTTTCTATATTAAGGTAACGATATGTGAATTATTGTATGTATATTACAGGATATGCAAAAATCCTTAAATTTATTAACAAAAATTATATGTAGTAAAAAATCCGTAAAGCAGCCTCGTCCAAACACACATACTGTGATATGTGCATTTGAGGTAAAAAGCTTTGAAAGCTTTTGAATTTGTTCTTGTTTATTTGCAAAATAAGAAGAAACATTGTTGTCGCTGAGATCTGGTTGGCTGTTGTGCTCTCGTCGGTGTGAAAAGCTCTTTATAAAAGTTTGTACATTGTGCATATGGCTTCGCTGTAGCCAGCGTGACCGTTTGACCGACTAAAGTGGCAAATTGCCACTTTTTCAACTGCCCTGCCACTTTTTCGACCTCCTTGAAACTTTTTGTCTCCCTTTTTTTAGAGTGAATTGTATAAAAATGCATTAAAAAGAATAAGTGTAAGTGTAATTTTCTCGTTTTTCTTAATTTTGCCCTTTTTTTTTTGATAAATTCCCTTTTGGTTCCACTCTTTGAAAAATGTCAACGGTCACCCTGGCTGTAGCTGCGCGCAAAGCCAAATTTAATTTACTGAAATATTTAAGTACGAATCTTCTGTTTTCGAAGCTTATTTTCACGACAAATAAATTTTTGCCTACATACTTAAATAAGTACTTTCACATAATGAAATAAAAAGCGCTTAAAATCTCCGAAAATAGCGGTACGTAATATGTGAATTTATTAATTTCGCAATTATGGAAAAATAAGTTTGTACACGTTGTGAGTTTGGTAGCACGTTTGGATATACAACGTGTGATACATATTTCGGACCCAACAACATATTTTTGACTATTATTATTTTCTGACTACCACGTGACTTAAATAAAGTCAACTTTAAGTTATTTGAAAAGTGATGCAGAGTGAGACAACCCCTAGGACAACGCAATATTCATATAGTTAGTTGCTTCCATTGTAAAGTATTTCCGGCATCAGTCAGCATTACTTGAGAAATAGTTAGCTTTAAGTTAGTTATAAACGTTATAAATTTAGGGCTTAAGAACCTACAACAGACATGTGAAACAATAACGAAGTTAATTTGAATAAATTAAATAAAGAGGTAGATATTAAGCATTCTGTTCTATCACATCCTGTTATTATCACACGTACATATTTATCCTTTCTTGACCGCCAAATAAAACTCATGCATAAATGCAAATATACACATGTATATGTATATGGATATACATACATATGTATGTACTATGTACACATGAATGTACATATGTACTTGAATGTCCTTTTGCACGAAATCGCACAATGAGAACTTCATTATTTATTTTAAAATTCGCTACGGGATGGTACGGCACGTTAGTACGTGCATGTCTTCGACCTTAAGCGTCCTTGAGGAATGAAATAAAAAAATCATGTTGCTTTTATATATTTACGCTAAGCAATATTAAAATCAAACACATACCCACATACTTACGTATGTATATAGTAAGTAGATATCGTCGCGACAACTTGAAAGAAATTTTATAGGAGAGACAAAAAACTGTATACATTTTCTATACAAATTAGTTTTTTCGACAACTATAATTTCAAATCAAAGTAAATACTTTAGCCAGTAGAAAAACAATACTTGACAGGATTAAAAAAAACGAAACTACATACACATATATCGTTACCTTAATATTGAAAGGCCCCATATGTTATACATCTCGATAAAAAAACAACTAATTTATCGAAAAATGCAAACATCTCCCTTTCTTTATTAAGGTAACGATATGTACATACGTACGAAGATTTTAATAAATAAAACATGAAAATCCTGGTTTTATTTCTATTTTCAATGTAAATAAAAGAAATTGGAATTAATTAATAATTAAATTAAATTAAAATAATATACATACATATGTACATATCTTCCAAACTGTTTGACTTATATTAAAACACTTGTAAATTTAAAAAAACAGTCTACAGCGAAATATTCTAAAACAAACGCTAAACAACACTGTTGGCAAGACATTTGTTTCAGTTGTTTGTCTTGCCAACAGTGTTGTTTAGCGTTTATTTTAGAATGTTTCGCTATAGTAAGGCGTTTGAAAAATCTCTGATGTCTTGAAAGGTCATGTGCAGGACACTAGTAATGTTACCTGCAGATTTTTATAACATTTTTATAATTTATGGCAATCGCTCACACAAAAACTATTTTTTTCATTTTTAGGGTTCCGTACACACAAAGGTGAAGAGGACCCCTATTGTTTTCGCTACGCTGTCCGTCACACGCTATTTTGTCAGGAACCGGAAGAGCTACGGGACCTGAAATTTCGACAGAGTATGTAGAACCTTGGCCGCTACAACAACAAATACATGAGAGTTAAAAATTAATCCATCAGTTAATGCAATTTTGAATTTTTAATTTTGACAACTTTCTATATCATGGAAACCGTACTCTTGAAATTTTCCAAAACGGTAAAACTAAAAAATCCGAAAATTATAAAATCGCCAAAACAAAAACAAAAAATAGCCAAAAATTAAAAAAAATCGCCAAAACGAAAAAATCGCCTAAATTAAAAAAATCTAACACTTAAATAAATCGCCAAATTCAAAAAAATCGCCTAAATCAAAAAAATCGGCAAAATGAAAAAAAACGCCAAAAACCGAAAAAAATCGCCAAAACGCGAAAAAGGCGCTAAAACCAAAATTTTTTATATGAAAAAATCGCCAAAATAAAAATAATCACAATATTAAAAAAATCGCCAAATTGAAAAACGCCAAAACCGAAAAAAATCGCCAAAATGAAAAAACGTCTAGAAACAAAAAAAATCTACATATGTACATAATACATGAAAAACAATCGCTAAAATTAAAAAAATCGCCAAAATTAAGAAAAAACGCCAAAAACCGAAAAAAATCGCCAAAACGAGAAAAAAGTGTCAAAACTAAAAAGTTGCCAATATGAAAAAAACTCCAAAAACTAAAAAAATCGCCAAAACAATCGCCCATATGAAAAAATCGCCAAAAAAAAACATCACCAATCGTGTCCGTACGGAACCCTTCGTGCGCGGGTCAAACAATCGCTAAAATTAAAAAAAATCGCCAAAACGAAAAAAATCGCAAAAATTAAGAAAAAACGCCAAAAACCGAAAAAATCGCCAAAAGGAGAAAAAAAAAATTTCCAAAATGAAAAAAAAAACCGAAAACCCAAAACAATCACCAAAACCAAAAAACAATCGCACATATGAAAAAATCGCCAAAAAAAAGCGCTAATCGTGTCCGTACGTATACCTTCGTGCGCGAGTCAAAGTCGCACTTCACTGAATTTATTTGAATTTTGGTTTTTTTTCTCTAATAAATTGCCTAAATTTTTATAGGTAAATGAAAAGAAAAATGTGATTAATTATAATTTTTTTTAAAATTTAATTTGAGCAGTTTTTATTGACGGTTACGCTATAGTATAATATAAACCTAGGTATACAATTTAAAAAGTTGGAATGAATTTGCATCCATACGTATCCATATATAAATATATGTATGTATTTATGTATGTACCTACTAGTGATGCACGAATATTCGTATTTGAATTGCCGAATATTCGGCCGTTTTTAGATATTCGTATTCCTATTCATATTCGCCAAATTCAATACGAATGCGAATATTTTTTCAAAAAATTTAAATAAATAAATGCATAAATACCTACTAAACGAAATTTAAATAAATGGATAAAATATTATATTGTACCTACGAATCCATTAAATTTTTTTTTATACAAAATTTATGTTTTGTATCATTTTCAAATATTATTAAATGACGATCATTAAAATTTTTGGGTAGTTTTTATTAACTGCTGGTGTACTTTAAACTCCGGCAGTAGTATCAAGTTCTTTTTCATGATTTTTTTTTTTATTATTTCATATTGCAGGCGTAAACATAACCCCAATTTAATGTCGATAAATGTCACATATAATATTGATGTTCGTATTCGCAAATATCATTTCAAATACTTGTATTCGTATTCGCGAATATCAAAAATTGACATTCGCTACATCACTATTTCCTACATATGTACAAAAAATGTATCTATGTATGTACATAGGTACGTGAAGAATATTGTTAAGCTAAAGCGGAAATAAGCAATATGTATGTTATTGTTTACAATGTAAATCTTAAATTCACTTCATTCATTCATCTTTGCCATACAAATTTTAGAAAAAAACTGTTCCTTTCCTTTGTTCATTTATTACTTTTTTCCCCGTTTTAAGGTTATGCGGAGGTTAAAAGTTACTTTACTTACTTTGATTATAATCAAGGAACAACAATGAAAAGGGGTTGATGCTGGTTTCTCACAGGAATAATATCACAAGCTGTTTTAATAACTTTTATTAAGCACTAATATTTCATTTTCTTATTAGCAATATTTACTCAATATTTTCTATTTGCATTAATTCTTATTTTTTATTTGGCACTTGTTTTATTTTAATGTAAATACATATGTATGTATAATTTTCATTCATGTGTATTAATTAATAATTTCCTTTGCATACTTGTGTAGGATTTTTTACAAATTTATTATTTTATTTTGCCACATTATTTCAATTAACCGCCCGCGTCCAACGAGTTCGAAAGTGTTAAACATAGTGATTCTCTCAAGAGATTGCTGTTTAAATTTAATAAACTCTTACAAAATTATAGAAACAAAACACAGGGTTTCCAGACTAGTTCGAGCCATATTCCCAAACTTAAAATATATTTTTTCGAAAAAGTCTATGAATAATGTCTTGTTCAATTGTTTTATAAATATACTCGATGATAGATTTTAACTTTTTTTATATAACTTAAGTGATATATACATAACAGCAGGTATTTAACTTACCTGTGTATTTTTTTAACTAAATATAAAAAAGAGACAAAACTTAATGTCTTATATGGAAGATATCGAATAACTGAGCACGAATTTGGAAAAGGACACATTAGCCATACACCTGCATACATATGTATAATCAGTAACCCCCTGACGATATGAAACCTTCCTAGAAAAGCGTGCAAGCAAATTTGCTTTTTATTGTTGTCAAACTTACAATTACTATATTATTCACTACTTATGTTCTTTGAGTTGAATATGCGGTATAACAATTGCGAATAATAATTAATTGTTAACGTTAAGTGGGGTACACACTATCGAACATGAGTGACAGTTTTACTCAAATTTTACATTGATCGATAGTGTGAACACGAATTTCGTCAGTCAACAGTCAACCACAGAATTTTTTGTAGTTGACTGACAGTCAGCGGCCATGTTGGGTTTTGAGTGATAGTGTGTACCAAAAAGCGTCAGTCAAGAGATATTTTTGTAGCACAAGATGAATGCGGAAAATTACTTTTTTTTTAAATTTACATAATGCAAGGCTGTGTGTGATGTTACAGACAACATGTTTACTCAATATCGTACGAGGATTTATTAGAGATAAGAAAACATTAAAATAATTCATAATAAAAAAATTTTGTAAGCAATAATGCACATCCAATTTGTGTTTTGTCTGTGTTTGTGTACCCAATAATTTTCTTGACTGAAGGCTTCAGTGTCGAACATTATCGATAGTCTGAAAAGCCATCACTATCATTCAAAACTGATGAATTTATGACTATCACTTATGTTCGATAATGTGTACCCCACTTTAAGTTGGAAATTTGCCTCATTACCCAAAAAGTGAGGAATGTAGCAAAATATTTTTTAAAATGTTTATCAATTATGGATATGATACAATGAGATGAGATGATGATGAGAATATACTCAAAAGTTAATAAAAACAAGACTTAGTAAACAGTTTACATATGCAAGAAGTAAGGCTGAAAGTTCCCCCAAAGTTGCTTTGCGGATTGAAACCCTAATTGGGCAGTTCTCACAGCGCATAATCAATACATGAGTATGACCATTGTCAAATTCAAAAATATGGCACAAAGTAGGGAAGCACATATTCATGTAGGTGTATGTCGAACAAATTGGAGATTTTCAAAAAATAAAATAAGGAAATCTTTTAACAGAATACCTTCAAAATATTTATGATATTCAATGAATTTATAATAAAACATGCATTAAATTTAATACTAAAACTATTATACAAGTATTACTGATAATGAACATTGTTGCTTTCAAAATATTTTATTTAAAAACTTAGTTTAAGAAAATCATATAAAACACAGAATTTAGCAAATAGGCGATTTTTTAGAAAACGTAAACCTCCTGATTATGTACATAAGTCGTGCTGGATTGTAGTAAGAGAAAATTCGACACGACTTGCGCAATATTTTTGATATTTGGGAAATTTTTTTTATCTGGCAGCCCTGACAAAAATTCTTATCTCTCTCAATAGGGCTGAAAGGCAGGGTTCTCAGTTTCCCCAATTTTAATTTTATCCTAACTCAAATTTCCAAACTAGCTATTTTCTTATCCATAAAATAAACAAAATAAGAAAAATTAAAAAAACAAGGTTTTACAGGCTGCCAGCATTATGAGAAACCGGCTCACGTGAGTTGCGTATGTATTTATATACTTACACAATCACCCCTAGATAGATATTAATTCAATTATATCTAATTATAACAAACAAAACTTAAACTGAGTCAACGACGCTTTCTCATATGTACATACATATAAAAACGTCTTCAACATAAGTTTGAAAATGTTAACTTTCGTTCAGTTAAATTTAAATTCCTTCAATTGTATAGTATTCTGTAATTTGATTCCCCATCCGTTTTGTTGTGCAACAACTTAAATATAAACAAAAAAATGCATTCATAAATTTTATTGAAAAAATGGCATCGACATTAATTGTCGCAACTTGTGTTTAAATAGAAAACATATTCCAAATACCAAGAGAAATCGATAGAAAGAAATTTTACGATCGATTTTGCTTGCTAAACATATTGTACATACCAATAAAAAAAGAAAAAAAATTGCAAATTCTCGTATGCTCTGAAGTCCCGTTGTGCTAAGATTTTAAAATTTAAATTATATCCCAAGTTATCCCCAAAAATACAATACAAAAAAAGTTCATTTTCTCCAGAAAATCCCCAAGAGATTTTCACGCAAGTTTTATCCCCAATCACAAAAACAAGTCTCCAAAACGGAAAGAACTGCTGAGAGAGATGATTAGCCAACAGTTTAATGACCGCTGATTGATGCACGTGTATTCCATTTAAACAAACGCTTACACGTCTTCGGTACCAAAATGTTCATGTGCAAACAGATAATGTTTGTCATGTTTTAGACTCGGCAGTTTTTCTTGCTCCACTTTTGGTCTTACAATGAGAAAGAAATAGATAGGTATACAAAAGACATATATTACTTTCTCAACTCTCTCATACAAAATCAAAAGTTGAGCAAGAAAACCTGTCGAGTGTAAAACATAACCTAGGAACACAACTGTCACGAACGACGAATTTCGAACATAACGACAAATTCGTTCATTAGAATTCGCTGAGTAAATTGTAGATTTGTATCGAACTCTTTCAGTAGCTCATTTTTGGCACAACCCAATGATCAAACCTATTTAAGTTACATGGGTTTGATCATTGGTTTGTGTCAAAAACAAGCTACTTGATAAATTTCGCTACAAGTCTAGTAAATTATTCGACGTCAACAGCGACGAATAAGTAACAGCTCTTAAGGCTCAGTTAGCCGACTGTAATGTAATTTAACTGCATAAATACGTATCTGAAACCAACAGTTTTTCATTAGTAATCACTGGTTACGCTTTTTTGGGCACATATGTGCCAGATGTAAACTCGCATTTGGTTATTGCTTGTGCAAAGAGAGAAAATTGTTTTTTCGTCGTTCGTCGGTGTA
Organism: Tachina fera; assembly: GCA_905220375.1. Classification (NCBI taxonomy): domain Eukaryota; kingdom Metazoa; phylum Arthropoda; class Insecta; order Diptera; family Tachinidae; genus Tachina; species Tachina fera. Next base: position 189,774,163 of record LR999963.1, read on the forward strand.
AAAATTAAAATAATTATATTTCAGAGATCGTCACGCACGACGAATTTCGCACGTGGTATTGTGTTAATTTTCATATGCATAAATGTGTTATATTTCTGCTGAAATTTAGCAGCGAACAATTCGTCGTTTGTCCTAATTGTGTTGCCAGCATAAGTATGTCAATATCTATGTACATTTGCATTGTACATACTTATGTGTTTACACATTTGTCTACACCTAGCTGGCAAAGTAGTCAGACATTGCCTGAATCACACATTTCGCGCAAGGGTAGAAAATTTTTAAATCTGGCTGTCTAGCCAGAAAATATTTCCTTAGCGAAATAACTATTCGACATACATAAGGCAGAAAATCTTTTACCGTACCCAACAGCAGAAAATCTTTACTCAGCGAAGTCAGCATCATACCAAAATTGAGCGCATTCGATGGAAAATATACCATAAGCAGAATCTAAATTTCGTTATTTAAATTAAAAGGTCCATAATTATGGGCCATAAGGCTCGCCTCCAAATTGTTTATTTAATTTTTTCTTATTTTTTAATTTTCTATTGGATATGACAATTTTTTTATTATTGAATTTAAATTCCATGTTTCATTTTTATTTTATAACTGGGATGCCAGCATAAGTACTACCCACAATTTTATATATCGTCAGTTGGTTATTGGTTTGCTGCAAAGTACATTCAAAATACATTAAGTCTGCATCAAGCCAATAACCAACCGACGATATGGTACGTACTTTTTTTTAAAGTTGGCAGCACACAAAAACGCAAGCAATGCTGCCAACTTGATATTTCTACATACCCTGATAATTGTTGCCACATCAAAGAATTGTTGTTATATTTTTCGTAGTATGTACTACGTAATAGTGGGTACAGACTTTGCAACTTGCTTACGCAACACGTTTTCGAATATTTTGATACAGACACTGCAACCTACAACACAACCGTCAATGCAACTCGTAAACATCAAAACATTTTGATATTTTCTAAAATTCGAATGCAACTTCGAACGCAACCATAAACAAGACTACATACTATGCGGTCAACAATGCAATCTGCCTGGTTGTATAAACACGTTGCTAAGTCTGTATCTAGCATAAAGAATTTTTAATGTATTTTGAATACACTGTGCCGCAAACCAGAAACAAAGCGACGAAATGCTGTCAAACTGTCAAATGCTGTTCAAATAAAAATTTAAATGATATGTACTAGGCGTAAGTAATCCTACTACTATGTTCAAATTTGTGAAAAATATTGCGCAAAATTTATTATCTTGCGAAAAATTTTACATGTAATTAAATAATATTAATCAGACCTTGAAACCAATACTACATATGTACATATCTTTGGAGAACTAATGCGATAAGGTCATATTTACTGTTTTGTTTAAAATTCAAACCTTACATACAGCTAAGACGGTAGCACTGTTTTGCATTCTATACAAAACGGCATTGCCATAAGCAACCCCCACTTCCCATTCAAATATTCCTACATTACAAATGGTCTGGTACCCTTATCTAATAATAACAAATTCGCCTCGCCTTGGTTGCAATCAAGGCAAATTCAAATATGTAAATATGTACAAGAATAAGAAATTTGCTGATTTTGCATTAAAACGAAGGGAATCTTCTTAAAATATATATAAAAGTTTTATTAAATTTTTATTTATTACCATGGTGACATGGTCTTGCAAGGATTCTCAAAACTATGGACATCAAATTGACTTGGAGAAGGCAGTGCAATGAGTATGTATGTATTTCAAAGATGACGAAACCTTTTGCTAATTCAGGAAAGTGCAATATGTATTAAAATTTTTAAATGAAAAAAACTACATAATTTATTTTTTCAGGAAAGGGCATCGCAATTTTATTGCAAAGTTATTAATTGTGTCTGTCCCAATAAGGAAATAGTGGTTCTTTGTGGTTTTGTTCTTTTGGCGGAGCGAACTATTAAACTAGTTTTTATTTTTTTAAATTTATTGCTCCTAATGATTTGTTACATTATTCCAAATCAAATGATCAAGAATACTTGTTAAGTGGCCCATTATAATACAACGTAATTTATTCATTTAGCTGAAGTCGACTTGAGCGCTTGCATTTTACAACTACTTTTTCCAAACATTTACATATGTGCGTACATATAAGTTTTGTATTGAAATTGCAAATTAAAAAAACATTTTTAATCCAGATCCAACTTGAATATAAATTCGTGTGTGTACTTATTTAAAATTCAAATTATTTGGCCTAATTACGAGTGTCTTATTTCGACTTGGACTTCGACGATTTTGTAATAGGCTAAAGAACATTGCAATATTTTTCACTTTAATCTATTACAAAATAGTCGTAATACGACAAACAGGCCCTTTATTTGTTATTGTAAATTCATGTTCAAATTGAATTTCTATTAACAACTTATTAATTAATTTCAATTTTAAAGAAAATTATGTTATATGATACTTATTAAATATTTCAAACTAAGTTATCAAATTTATTTTAACAGAAAGAACTAGATAGTAATATTTACATATTTATTTATAACGAAAAATTCACATTTATTCGACATTAATTCTAATGAATTATTATAAAGAATCTATGCTTGTTCTGGGTTGGACTAGTTCAGATGCATTTCGTTTCTGCTTAGCCAACTCATCATTAGAGTGCAAACAAGAAATTAGAATTGAATCGAACTCATCCAGTAGCTCGTACTTAACACAAAGCAATGATCAAACCCATGAAATTTACTACTATTAAAGGAGTTCGATCCAAGCCTAAAAAAATTCTTGAAAAAATTAAATAACTTTTTAAAGTTGTGCAAAAACATATCAACACATTATTGAGAAATAAGATCTAAAAACTACAACAATTTTAAATCCTTATAATTTTTATTGAATTTTTTATTGAGTTTGTTTCCCATTTAGCAACGTAAAACATAAACAAGAAACATGAATTATTCATAATAATTAGTAATATGGATACATATGTACACATAATAATTATGATTATGTATGTAATTTTTAATATCAGTAGAAATCAATAAATTAACGATTTCTTTTTTTAAATATTAGGCCCAATTCATACGAGGATTTAAAAATCTTGTTTTATTTCTAATTCTCTTTAAAAGTTGCTTTTTAAAATATATTAAATTCATACGATGATTTTTTCATGTTTCTAGTTTTGAATTTTTTTCTTACAAAAATTGTATCAATGTCGCCGTAGATTTTTAAAAAATCATTTTTCCGCACATGTTAAAAAATTTCCGCAAGTGAAAATGTACAAGTTTTAGTAATTTAATTTAAGAAAAGGTAAATTAAAAATATTTAAGGCCTTATTCAGAAGCAGGTAATATTGACTGAAAACAAATAAATGTCCATACAAAATTTTTTTTTTGTAAACCTCTTGTAAACCAAAATTATTTCTTCTAAATACAACAGTAGTTATTATTTTGTTGGAGCTACAGTAGGTTACTTAAAACTTGACATATGTATTTGGGGTGTCTCCACTCACAGAGTTTATTAATATTTAAATTAAATAGTTTTAAGTAATATCTTTACAGCTTTATTTATAAAACTTATTAAGGCTTTTTAGAAAAAAATTTCATATAAATTTTTCTTAAAAAGTTCTTATAAAGTCTTAATAATTTTTATAAATAAGGCCGTTAATTATTAAATAATTGTTTAATAGATGCTCATTTTCTCTTTCCTGAGGTGCTTGCCGTTAGAAGAATATGGGCAGACCTGATCCAAAAACAGGCACTGCGACAACAAAATAATTGAATAAAAGTCTATATAATTTCGATCAAAAACAAACTTTTAAACGATTTATGAACACAAATATATTTTTAGTATAGTTTGTAAAGAATTAAACAATAAATTTTTAGTTAATTGATTTGGGAGCTCCCACTTTATTAGTGCTCAACGAGGAGCTCTTTAAGATGTTTGTCAATTAATTAAAAATTTATTGTTTAATTCTTTACATGGCGATCCTTCCTGTCAGTTTAAAAAGTTAAAAAAAAAGTTGAACAAGTTTAAAAATTCATCAAAAATTTTTTTGGAGTGCACTAAGAGAGCGCCAAATTGAGACCCGACGGACAGCCAAGTTTCCGTCGGAAGAGTGTCTAGCCAAAAGTCACTGGAAATATTGTCATCAGTTCTATCCACCGCAGCAAGTAGTGCCTCTAAAAATGCCGTAGCTGACTCATCTATATAACGTTCAACTCAGCTGATACAACAAGTAAAAACTCACCAATTATATGAAAAAAAAATTACATCCCATGGCTCAGAAAATCAACCAGGACCTAAAGCTATTCAACACAAAAAGGAACAACAATTAACAGCAATACCAACAATACAAAAACCAAAAAGAAGAGGCGGAATAACACAAAAACTTAAAAGGGAAAAAGCGATACTGTTGAGGCTCATCAACAGTGAACCACCACCATCCTGGGAAGCCTCCGCTGAAATGTGGAACAAAATTAATTCTTTACAAGTTAATTTTACATTTATGCACTAAAAATGCAATATGAGAATAATAAATACATACATTTTAGCCAAAATAAAATATTTGTCCGATATTCCCTATACTCCTATATTAGTGACAAAAATACCTACAGGTAACACTGTTTTGTATTAAAAAAAAGATGTTGACACATTGAATGAAAAAATAAAATAAAGCAACATATGTACAAAAAATTAAAATATGTGTAAAGAAAATATAAAAAAACTCGGAAAACGGAAAATGTGATTTTTTACAACCAACTTTGCTTTTCTTTACAGTTCGCCTACAAACTCTAAAAATCGTGTTTCAAAAAATCATTTAAAACCCAACTCTTGTTAATTAAAAAAAATTAAACAAAATTTGTAAAAAAAACAAAAATTAAAATGTAACAATTATACATGTACAGTGTGTCTGTATATCAGTTAAGGAGATCGATCAGATCTTATTCTACCTTGTTTTAAGTTATGCTGAAGCCGGTTTTTAACATGCTAAGTTTTTGGAATATCGAAAAAACCGGTTATTTTAAAATGAATCGGATAATTTATAAAATATGTATAATTTATTTTTATTTTTATTGTAAATAAACAAGATGTATGTATATAGTTTAAGTATTCTGCTGGCGTAATGTAGAAAAGTGTCAGAAAGAGATCGAAAGACTAGGAAAATTACTTAATGCTTTGTATGTATTCCATAAATCCAACCAGTAAAACCAAGGCGAATCCTTACTATGAATGTACATACATACATACATATGAATTTGCCTTGAGTGAAACGTTTTTTAAGCCTGGACCACACTATCGGCACAATGTAGTGATTTTCGTCGGCTCACTGAAATAAAAACAAGAAAATTAATAAAAAAAAAAAAAAAAAAATGTTTAAGTTAAACGGTTTTATTGTAAACAGACATAGTAATGATTAGTTTTTTTGCCAGAATGCTTGTTTGTTTCACAAATATTCAAATTCACTACATTTCAATTAAATCTAAAAAATGTCTCATTTTTATTCAACAATTATTTCAAGTTTGTTGTTATAAAATTCAGAATATATGTATGTATGTATAAATACAAAAAATTTAAAATTTAGAGAAAGAACATAATGATTATCAATTTTTTATGGTATTGAAAAGTATTGAAATTAATAACAATAGATAATAAATTGACCTAAAGTTGAAAAAAATAGTTCCATTGATTGTATAGGTTCCTAAATATCATATCTGAAAAAAAATTATCGTGTATGATTTTAAGCACGTGTGCTGTGCCATTATTAATTTATTGAAAACGAGAAATTTACTCGGATTCGGTTTACAGAACAAGGCCGTATTACAACTAAACGGATTGAGATATTGAAGTAGGACCCTACTTTTAAAAGAAAAATTGTAATTGCACTAGAGCATCTATTTACGTCTACTCTATTTGTATCACTTTTTTAAATTCGGTTTTACATATCGAGGGCTTATATTCAATACCCGCCATACACCAATTTTTGGAAAATGACTTTTTGATCGCAAATTGTTCACTGATGCCAGCTTAATCTCCGACAAAAATTTCCGGAAAAAAATTAATATAAGTCCTTTTTTTTAAATATTTGTGATATCGCTATCAACCGCACGATTTTTTGTTTAATGCAATACCCGCCATACGCCATAATTGAGAATACGGAACGAATATTGATATTGTTCTTACATGTTCGTCGGCGTTTTGTATGAAAACTCAATCAAGATATTGACAAGAATTTGATGAGGAAACTAGACAAAATATTTTTAATATGTTTTGGAACCTAAATTGGGAATCTAAACAAGTGTTTGTAAAGAACCGCGTATCACAGATACCAATAAAAAGAAAACGTATTGAAAATTCCACAAAACGGCACAGCTTTTTGTTTAAACTACCATACAAGCATGGTTCATTACAAGTTTGCCGTTTTATGTTTTTTCGACTCTTTCGATAAAAAGGGACATGGTTAGAGGATGGGTAACATCCAAAGATAAACCGGGAGACAATGAGTCGACAGCACAAACTCAACGATCCATGTCTAGTTCTAAAAGAACCGATGGTAAGATATACTTAAAAGAAAATTTCCAGAAATTGGACAAAGTGGAAAGCCATTACTGTCGTAAAGAAACGAATAAAATCTATATTGCCGCAACATTTACCACAAAGGCAGACATTTACCGAGACTACCTTGAGTACTGTTCCGAGAAGCAAGTATCATCTGTTTAAATTTTTACGTTTTCGAAATTTTTTGAAGAGCAGAATTACGGTCTTTTTATGCCCCGCAAGGATCAATGCGATATGTGTGTCTCGTTTAATTGCAAACAAATAACGTCTGAACAATATAACGATCATATTTAAAAAAAACAACGTGCTCAAGATGAGAAGAATCTTGACAAAGTCGCGGCACAAGAAGGAAAATGCCACGTTTTTACTATGGATGCACAAGCAGTTAAGCTCTGCCCAAATATAAATGCGTCAGCTATCTATTTCAAACAACGTCTACAAGTTCATAACTTCACTCTTTGCAATCTTGCCGATCACCAATGCACTAACTATTGGTGGAATGAGACACAAGGCGATCTGTCTGCTTCAACATTTCTTTCCATCATACTATATCACTTGAAAACACATTGCTCATCAGATAATTTACCAATAATAATTTATTCAGATGGTTGCGGTTACCAAAACCGTAACCAGTTGTAATCAAATGCCTTATCTATTTTCGCTATAGAAAATAATAAAATAGTCGAACAAAAGTACTTGGAGAAAGGTCACACACAAATGGAATGTGACAGTGCCCATGCTAAAATAGAAACCAAACTTAAAAATCAATCAATATATTTGCCAATAGACTATATCAGAATAACCAAAGAATCACGAAAAACAGTAAAAATTAATGACACAGTAATTATTAAACCATTCGATGCCATGTATCTAAATTACAGTTTTTTTTAAAAACTTCAATGATGCCAAACTTATTCGCTTTTCGAGCATTAGACCTGGTCGAACCAAAAATGATCCAACAGTTTCCCAATTAAGATCACTAAAGTATTTGCCAAGTGTCTCCACTTGAAATTCGATGACTGAAATATTTATGTACCTACATAATGTACATATCGTTAACTTAATACGAAAAGGCCCCAAATCATAATTTTTCAAAATCGACTATAAACTAAATTAAAAAAATTATAATAAAAATAATATAACACTAAATTTGTTAAGTGTTTTTAATAAAAATTGCGTTTAAAAAAATTTTGTATCAATATTTCATCTTTTGTTATTAAGTTTGTTCCTCCTTCTGTAAACTAAGAAAAACATGAGTTGGGGCCTTTTCGTATTAAGTTAACGATATGTATGTATGTAAGTATGTAGTTACATATCGTCGGCTCAGGCAGAGGCCACGCAATGAGCGGCAAGTGGCTTCTTACTGAGCGTCATTTCTAAGTTAGTTGTTAAAATACCATTTTCAAGAGAGGTTTAAAGGTAATAAACTTTTAAAAAAGTGCAGGCCGGCATTGTCTTCTCTTTTCTCCATATCCTTTTTAAGTATTTCCATCCTTTCCTTTTCCAATTTAAGAAATTCTGCATCAACATTCATTTTCTTTTTTTTTTCTTAATGGGACTGGGGTGAAACAATCAGTAGATGTATTGCTAGTGCTGTGCATATTATTATTAATCAATGTTAGTTCTTCAGTACAGCTGCTGATAGGCGTATTGTTTACCAATATAATATCGTCCTCACTCTGAAGATCCTCAATAATAGCATTTATTTCAGTGCCTGCAGTATCTGGCTCCTTCAAATTTCCTTCGGTGGGATCTGCAGCAACAGTGTCTTTGATGAAAGTCATCATATCAAAATATTGCCATCTTATTTTGTTTGTATGAGCTCTGGAGCCAGATGTTACTGGTGGATTTTTTTGCAAAGTTTTTCGGAATGTGTCTTTTTAAATTTTTCCACTTTGCTTGCGCTGTCTCTCCTAGAAATAAAAAATAACATAATTACAATAAATATATTTATTCACTACATAATTTATCGGTTATAATTTTATTTTTAAAATTTGGTAATATATCTTGTCATAATAGTGGTCGGCTTTGTACAGATGAAATTATAAGCTCCGGATTCACTTTTGCCATGTTTATAATTCGCCGCTCAGAAATCAACTAAAAATTGGAACAAGTTCTATTCCTGAGCGGCACCACTTAGATGCTCACAAATGCCGCTCATTGCGTGGCCACTTCAGTAGTATTCCATATGTTTTAATTTTTTGCCGTTCACCGCTTTGCCGCTCACTGCGTGGCCTCGGCCTCAGAGTGTAAAAGTGCTACATCCACTTTTTATTATATATTTTTAATATTTGATATACATACCTATATTTTTTTAATTTAAAACTCTAAAAATGTCGAAAAAAAACTTAATGTAGGTAGGTATTAGGCTAATTTCTTAAGCGCTGTAGCATAGAAAATGTAAACAGTATTTTGTCGCTCCTTTAAAATTTTGTTAAAGTGAGTTAGCAGCTTTACACTGTAAACCGACGATATGTAGCTATTTACATGCAACATTTGACAGTTATGATAGGTATTATGAGATAAATTTTTGTGTGGTACACAGTGTTGTCAACTTTGAAACTTCAAAACGCACAAAAATGGAGAAAAAAGCGCGCCAGAGAAATACAAATATGATTTATACTAGTAATTAAGGGCATACACATTAATTTTTAAGAAATTATAAGTTTTTGTACATTAGTTTTATAAATTCTGCTTAAAACTTTTAAAAAAGAGAACAAAAATGAATTATTCCAAATTAATAAAGCTAATATTTTCATCATTATTGTTATCATAGGGTCATAGAAAAGATTTCATTTCAAATTGTGATGTTTTGTAAACATCATTACTATTAATATGGTAATTAGCACTATCACGAAGTTGGTTAAATTTTCACAACAAAAATTTCCCAGTTTTAACCCACTGTCGTGTTCAATTTGCGTTGGTGCCACCAAAAATTTAAAAGCGCACCAACTAAGGAATTTTTCGCACAAAAAATTTCAAAAAGCACCCAAAATGCATCAAGGTGACAACGGTGCTGGTACATATCTCTCAAGTATACATATGCATACATACTTACATATGTACATATTTTGGTGTGTATCGGATGGATTTAAAACGTTTTAAATAATTTGAAATTTATATGTAACGGTTTAAGATCTAGATAGGCAAATATTTTGTCTATATCGTTTCGTTTAGTCTGTCAACCTTTTCTTCATAATTATGTGCCTATAAACTTGCGCTTTTATGTACAAATGTACATGCCTACATTCATATGTGTAGATATGTATGTATACATATGTATGTATGGTCAATGATCGCTAAATAAATTCTTTATTTACATATCCATATCTATTTTCTCCTACTATATTTTTCTCATAACATAAAATTAGTGTCTTCCCCTAAACTTTCACAAATATTCATTTTCAATATTAAAGACTTGGAAAAACTACAAAACTCAACTGAGTATTAATATTAAAGTGAATTTATATTTCGAAACCTTAACTCGAACAGAAAACAAAAAATAAATAAAAGCACCAAAAACAACAGCAGAGCAGCTGAACGAGCACAAAATTATACAAAAGAAAAAAAGTAGCATATGTATGTATATATGTACATACATACATACATATATAAATATGTATCTACGTGTGTATGTATGTATATACTTATAGTGGGTACACTTTCAGATATACACATTCAGATACTATATATACATACATGCAAACATAAGCACATAGATACGTAAATCCATACATATGTATGTACATACATACATATTCATGGTTATAAGTACATACACATTCAAACATAATGGAAAAAAATAAAAGAATGAAATAAACACAAAATTACTACCAGTCAACAACGTCGTCGAAAGAAACTACGAAATACAAACAAGCCCAGCACAGCACACCAGAGCACTCAACTAACCATGGATAAGGGAGGGCAATGGTATGATGCGAGCACACGAGTTATAGCACATTACAAAAAAAAACACTTCCCAACAAACAGAATTCCTTACTAACGAACTTGTAAAAAAAAGCATAAAATTGGAATATATGGTCCTTTAGAAAGACTTTTCGTAAAAAAGAATTTCTGGTACCTTCACTGGAAGACTGACGAATGAATATAGTGTTTTCCAGGCTGATTTCTTGGCGGTCCTCAGGACCACGGACCTGGTGGCCAGCAATGTAGCTGAAGGTGAGAAGGTAACCTTCTACGTCTACAGCCAAGCAGCGCTAAAAGCTTTGAAGGGACACAATGTCAAATTGAAACTTGTTAGTGACTGTAGGAATGCCCTCAACTTGCTTATGGATAAGTATAGTGTCAGACTATTTTGGGTTCGTGGCCACAGCAGTGTTGAAGGAAATGAAATTGCCGATGAGCTGGCAAGAATAGTGTCGGCGTTAGATGAGGGAATGTCGGACAGATCGGTAAAATTACCGATAGGTCATTACTCTAAAGAACTCAGTAATTGGGTAGAAAGCAGTACCAACAGTTCATGGCCAAGTAGGGAGGATAGTAGAGTCTCGAGGGGTTTTTGGCCAAAACTAGACTCAGGAAGATCTAAACTGCTACTGAACATGAATAGGAAGGCGATGCGAATCATGATAGGCGTGTTGACAGGTCACTGCTCGGTCAGAGCAAGAACCAGCATTTGGGAGACTGGCACTCCAGATTTTTGTAGGATGTGGAGGGATTAAACATATTATCTGTCATTGACCGAAGCTGCAACGTCATAGGCTTAAATGGCTGAGCAGACGTTTTCATGAAAGCATTACTGATGTCGGGAAGTGTAAACTAGAGAACATCAGGGGCTTCATCATGGGAATTCGGTGGCTTAGGGATGGATAATAGGGTCACTTCTGGCTGCAAATGGAAGGTTAAATATTACTTTTTGGGCAACAGAAGGGAATCACAATAGACCCAATTGGGTCTCCGAGTAGAGGTGTGGTAAAGCACAGCACCACCCTTCCTAACCTAACCTACCTTCATTGGATGACCTTCTAACAACTCTTCGTTAGAATGATTTATAAAATGCCTTTATTAAAAGGCCCTCAAGATGCCTGTAGCAGTAGGCTTTTAACAACTCCTGCATAAAATGGCATTCAACAGGCCTTCAGTAGCAGACTTTTCATCAGGACTGTTAGGTGAAGCGAGTGTGCAGGCCTGCTCCGCAATGACAACAACTGACACAAAGGGACACTAATGCACATCAGAAAATTCGTGGTGTTGTTATTTTAATGACTGTTGGATGCATGGATCGAACCCAGTAACTTCGGTTTTGCAGTCAACGTGCTAAGCTAACTACTTCAGCCAACGCCACTCTCATATGTACATTCAATAGCTAAAGAAAGCGTCCACGCATCTCAAGCAAGTTTGCTGCATTCGAAAGATGTTGTGTTCCTCACTTATGTAGATGTCGTGAAAATAACATTTCATAAACTTTTTTTTTTAATTTTAAACTACTAAAGGGCCACTCAGACTATAATACAAGTATTAATAATTTTGACGAAAATGCATCCCTGGTCTTATATTTGTTTCAAAATTTCAAAAAAACAATAACAACTCAACATGTCAGAGCTGGGGGTCGGTCTACTCTGTAATTCGAAACGAAAGAAAACGCTTTCTAATTTACATGTAATTTATGTAAAAATTCGAAAGAATTTTCTTTCGTTTCGAATTACAGAGTAGACCCCCTGCATTTTCCACAAAAGTATTAATACTTGTATAATAGTCTGAACGGAGCTTAAAGGCCGTGATACCCTATCATAAATAGTCGTGCGAAAATGCAACACTTGTATGATGGAGTTCATGAAAATTTTCAAAACACAATAACAATTCATCACACCATTGTTCCACTCTTTCGTAGATCGTGCGATTGTGTAGGATAGTGAGCCATGGCCTTAAACCGATTGATTAAGTTCAAGATCCAACCACCTCTTAACCTAAAAAAATCTCGCTTGCTACCAATTTGACTAAAATCGGCCGATTGGTTCGAAGATGCGTTGACGAAAAATTTCTAAAAAAACGCTTTTTTATTCTAATAGCTTCAAAGGTTTTTGTCAAATTAATTTTAGATATTCACTAATTTTTATAGACTTAAAAAATTTATCCCAAAATTAGATTGAAAATGTGCCAAATGATACGTGACATGTATGTTTGTATGTAGTACATCGTTGTCGAAAATTAGATAAAAAAAAGTTTTTTATTAATCCATAATTTCTTGTCAAATCGATTTTCAATAGACATTAACTTTGTTTGGACTTAAAATCTGGCGGGAAAATTCATTGATGGCCGATTCCCATATTTTTTACAGAAACCTAAACTACCGCCGCTGTATGTTCGCTGGGTATCTAAGAGCAAATTCGTATAAAAATGTACATTTATAAATTCAGATATATGTATGTATGTATATATGTGTATTTGTGTGTATATAGGCAGCCATTAATACACACAAACATTCAGAAACGCATCCATACATATACATTTATACAAATATTTACGTATAGTATCTGTGAACGTTCAAATACGAAATGGAAACGTACAAACTGAACTAAACTGAAGTGAACTGAACTGAATGAATAAAACAGAGAAGAATGTACGATAACCATAATAACAACAACTACAATTATTAAAACTGAATAACAAAAAAAAGGTCGATCAAAACCGATAATATTAACATCTCTACACCTTCCCACGTTTTATACATACAATGTACATACATGGATATATGCGCGGCTGATAAAAGGTTTCAAGGCCTTATCACTGGATAAAAATGCACTTTTGTCGATCTCTGCTATTTCTATAGCTTTTTATTGAAAAATATAATCGAAATCTCAAAAAAAAAATACAAATGTGTAAATAGTAGTATGTTCTTATCCAAAAATTTCGTTCCTAAAAGCTTTAAGATCTAGATCGGACCAAGTTTTTACCAATTTTTGGCGCCGTTCAAAATTTATTCGGCAACTAGACACCGTCTACTTTTATATGGAAAAATATCAAATCCGGCAGCACTAGACCACTGCTGCACTCGTATAGCGCGTCATCTTTAAGCAGGAATTAATTTTTATTCCAGTTTGTTGAACTATTTTATTTTCTATTGTTTACTATTTTTGACTTTTCAGAAATTTCGAATCTTTGGTGAAAATGTAGGCGTAATGTAGGGTATAAAAAACTCATCAACAAAAAAGATATAAAAACTCTGAAAATAACATAAGCCAGCAAAAAAATATATAAATAAAGGAAACAAATAGGTATGTAATAAAAGCATTGAGTTAAGCTACAACCGAGCGAACGAAAAATGTAAGGTAGCACTAACTAGTGTAACATGGTTGCCATGTTTTATAATAAATAGATTTTAAAAAATGTACTGGCAAGCAAATACATCATATCGCTCATTTACTCAAGAAACGTCACAACTGAAAAAAACTAGTTTGCCAGAGATAGAGTTTAAAGATTACAATTTACACACATTTTAAGGCTCAAACAGACGTACATAACCATAACCATAGAACAGCCGTTCGAACTAGTGATGAGGAATAACGTGATTTTTTAATAATGTTGCTCCTTGTGAATGTGTTTGTAGCAGTTCTGTTATTTTGAGAAAATCTAATAAGAAGAGCAGCAGTGAAATTAAACTGTGACTGTGATCACGGTTTAACTCATTTCAGCTCTTCTGCTTTAAAAGTCTTTATTAGTATTGGTATTTTGATAAATACTAATAAGAAGAGCGACAAGAACAAACAATTAGCAAATCAACCCCGTCCAAATATTGTGATTTTCGTATAAGAGGCAGATAGTTAAAAATTTGCAAATATGAACAAGTGAGAAGTACAAGTTGCCAGAAAAGACGATTTGACGAATTTTTATCGAAAAAAAATTCATGTGGTAGCATTATCTAATGTTAAGTAAGCATATAAGAACAATCACAGTTTGTATAAAAGAACTATGTTTCCAAAACCTGTTACTTGATAAATTCAGTCACAGTTGTGATTAGAGATTTTTCAATAGCTGTGAAAAAAGAACAGGTTTCAAAATATCGCGCAACTCTAGTTCGAACCAAGGTAATGGACAACACTGTATTTGATTATAGGTGACTTATAATAACGCCATAACTCTCACCATAGAAACCAATTGAATTTAGGTTTTTTTTTGAATCAATAAAAATATTGTCTTAGTTAGCTTATCGCCAATTCTTTACAAATTATAGAGCCTGTCCCACGATGTCGATCTCAACAAACGCTCGACATGTCGCAACAAACACAAATTTTAAAACTTTGTTTCAAATTCATTACTCTCATTGCAATTATTTTTTAATTTTCCAAATTTTTCCGGATTTGTAACTGAATTAAATATTCTATACTATAAAAAGATTGAAGTTGAAACTCCAAAAATAAAATCATGAGCCGCAAAAATATAAATATAATGCAATGTTTGCAATCTGTAACTAACACTGTCGTCTAAGAAATCTGATTTAAGGGCCCATTTAACAGAAAAGAAATATCGTGATGCTACTAAAGCGATTGATCAAACTTAAATTCATGAATTATTTATCAAATAATTAAAATATTTTACAAATAAAATTACAAATTACTTACATACATTGTAACTTATTTTGACAAACATGGAACTTCACACGTTGTAGTGAAGCAGACCAGAGTCTTTGGTGGGAATAGAACCCACGACTTCAGCACTTATAATCTAGCACACCTATTTAAGCCCATGACTTACTATCCTACACAATCTCACGATCTACGAAAAAATACAACCCTGATCTGATGAATTGTTATTATCTTTTGAAAATTTTCTCACAAATCGCACGACTGTGTAGGATAGTGTATCACGGCGATGTCGTTAAAATTATTCGTTTTAGGTATTGCTAAAGGCCCTGTTTCATTATCCTACACGATCGCACGATTCATTCACAAGAAAATCTTGCAAAAGACTGACCGACTTTAAAAAATCACTTCGAATTTGTGTTTTAGGTGCCAACAATGTCATACAAAAACTATGCAGAAACAACATTCTCAACTGTCTGACAATAAAAACAACTTTGATCGCATGGAATCTATCATGCACGACTTGTCAAAAAAATCCGTCACGCAGATTCTTTTTTAGTACACACTACATGTCATCTTTGAGAAATCGCGCGATTGTGTAGTATAGTGAATCACGGCCTTAAGGATTCATTGTTGATATCGCAGGCAAATCTTCGAGAATATATTTGGTGCCACAAATTGAGTTATGAGCGAGCTCTACGAGCTCTTTTTCGTTTCACTAGCAATAGGTAGTCGTTTTCGAATCTTTTATCCGAATAATACATATGTATTTGCCAAAAGTTTGAAGGCGATATTATTATCGAACGGATTTACACACGCACTTATGTACTTATGTACATACATTTATATACATATACTATTTACATACGCATAAGGACCAATTTTACAAAATTAAAAATAATTACAGAAAAATATTTGGGGCAACCATATTACCAACAACGTTGACGATATGAACAAATAAACGATAGAACTTACACACACATGAAAACATTCATAAATATATATGTATGTATATACTTACATAGATACATACATACATATTTATGTGAGTACGACAGCCGACCTCAGTTTCACATACAGAACGTCGGTCTCATCAACCAAGTAAACCAAATAGGCAGCCATGCCAGGCCATGCAAGCAATTTACAGAGTAAAGACGTGCACAGTTCCAGTTGATTGCATAAGTTTAGTTTTATGTTGTATGTTAGAAGTGAGTATTAGCGAGTAGCTCAGTAGTTCAGTTACAGTTTGGCATTGTTTCCGTAGTAAAATAGAACCTAAAGTTTAGATATGAGCACATAAAATGGGATAAATTCACACTCAATGTTTCTCTTATGTACTTTGTGTCATGAGTAATTATTGCGTTGTTTCCAAAAAATAAAGAAAATCACTTCCTTGTTAACCGCTTGTACCATAAATACTTTTCACTGTTACAACAGAAATTTGAGAGCAGGAAACTGGTAAATTTGCCACTTCAATGGAATCAACCATGTATCTTATCTTCCTTTTTGTTATTTCTCCGTTACGTTATGTACCTTTTTTTGGCAATACTTTATTGTGTACTCTTGCACATGTTTATTACAGTGTAATGATATTTTCCCTCTTTTGCTGTTCTCATTTTTGTAATCACAATAAACTGAAAACTGATTTAAGTAAGCACAGTGGAAGGAAAAACTGTGCATTTTTTATTAAATGACTATTTTTTGCATTACATATGTATGTATATAAGTACAAATGTATTTACGAGTACTTGGAGACCAGTAACTCGTTTCTGTAACTTGTGAGAAGGAAACGGAATTGAATCCACCTCAAAATATCAAGACCTAGACGGAACATACCCCAGCATACTGGACACACCTGACAAATTTCCGTATTTCAGTGTTCCGTTTTCAAAAATTGGGTGAATTGAATTCCCTTTCCGAACGGAATTGAACTCGTGTGGCATGCCCTAATATATGCAAGTAACTACGCAAATTTTTTTATCCAAAAATTTATTTTTCTCTATCTATATTTGTATTTAGATTTGTTGATATATATTCAAAGGATCACGAGCTGTACGATAATTTCCAAATACATAAAAATGATTATATAATCAGTTATGTTATGGTTGGATCCTTATACTATTATAATATTACCTTTAAAAGTAATGAAAACGGACTATAATTATCGCAATCCAACTTTTAGCGAGAGCCGTTAAAAAAATTCGAAAATTTCGAAAAATTTAGTTTGATCCTATTACATGATCATGGTAGACCCTAGTAAGGACAAAAATATATACAAGGAACATGTACTGCTATTTCTTCTTAACAAAAATGGTTATATAAAATTTTACTGAAAAACGCCGCATTTGAAAGTTATACAGATAAAATTGTTTATAGTGAGGATAGGTTACTTTGTGTATGAAAAGTGCAATGCGCATGGCCGGCTTGCACGCTATTAGTGCAATTTTTACACACATATGTATGATTTTTTATGGCCAGCCAATTAGAAACTGCCAGTGGAGGAATAAAATATTTAAATACTTTCAGCATACATATTGTTGGCTTAGAGTGTAAACCTGTTTACTCACTTCCAGAAAATATTGCAGGAGAGGCAAAATACTGTTAACAATTCCTATACATAACTTAAGAAATTAGCCTAATGCATTAAGTTTCTTCGACAAGGTATACATACTACATATTTTAGGAAGTCGATGAGGAGTCTCTTTCGAACGGCCTTAAAATGTCATACGTTATAAAAAATGGATTTAGCAGGTTTACACTCTAAGGCTAAAATTCACAGTCTTTAGTTAACTAAGTCCTGATTCACACACATCAGGTTTACCTGATCAGTTTTTGTTCAATTTTCTTTTGAACCTGCATTTGCGTTCATACACACCGTCAAGTCAAGCCATCAAGTCTCATCAATTTGCGTTGTAGTAGAGTATTACGAATGACAAAACAAAACGAAAAAGCAAACTTGACTAGTACGGTCAAGTCTGTACCCCTTTTTATTCTCTTCACCGCTCTCTCCTAAAAGCTCAAGACCTGACGAGTCAAACCTGATGTGTGTGAAAGGGCACTAAAGAAGGTGGTTTAGCCAATGAAATTTATAAGAAAAATCGTTAGTTAAACCACAGGTGCTAGTTAACTATAGACTGTGAATTTAGACCTTAGTCGACGATATGTATGTACATATGTATGTATATTCAGTCTTCGATCAGTCTTACGAAACACTGTGCAGTAAAATAAAATATCGCAACTTAACTGAACTTAAATGTCAAGAAAGACCAGAGCAAAAAGACGCATAAAAAATAATAGTAAGAATAATAAATAAGAGTATGCGAATGAGTACAACACTGTAACATTCGCTCCCTACCACCCTCCTCCTTCCCCTCGCTGGGAATCATTCTATATTTTTGTACTTGAATGTTTCAAGAAGGAAATATGTACATAACTACGTACATATATATATATATATATATGTTTGTAGCATCCCAGTTGACCTGAGATTTGATATAAACAAATGCACACTAAAGCAAAGAAATTTCGAAACAAAATTGTACGACATATCTAACAAATTGTTCGCGAATCTAAAAAATTTTAATTTCGCTCGATAGTTTCTCGAATGTGTGACGATAGCGTAGTGGATGTGTGCTAGTCTGTTAGAATCGAGGTGCAGTGTTCAAATCCTGCAGCGTAAGTTGAAGAATTAAATGGAATAAATAATATAAATAAAATAGATAGCTAAAATACAAAACAAAATTATTTTTCTTTTCTTTTTCTGCTGCGAAATTAGTTTGATATTCGGGTCTATTCTTCAAATCACGACATGTCAAATCACGGTGATTTCAAAAAATTAATAAAAGCTAGCTAAATCATTGATTTTTTGAATTGCACGATTCTTAGCGTTGGAAGTTGAAGGAAAATATTCTATTATAAATGACAAAAACTTAAAATACAATAAAAGCCCACTATCAAGTCAGCTATTAGTAGTTTACTTTTGAAATCACGTGGTTTGAAATCATCGTGATTTTCAGAACAGGCCCTATTGCTAGCGAACATTCGTAATCGAATGTTTTTTGCAACAAAACTGAGCGACAAGTAAACTTTTTTCGATTAATTTTTGAGTGTCATTCTCGATATATGTATGTTGGAGATATATTCGAAATCGATGTTATTAACGAAAGTCTTGGTCATGTGGGATTCTATACAGAACACATTTGAATGTATGTACATATTTTATGGAGCCCACCGAACAACCAACCAGTCTAAACTCAAGCAAACGGCAACATGCCAGAAGTGGAGAAGGGAACGTTCATACATTCATTATTTTTCCATACTAAAATTTTATTTTAAGAACCAGCAGTATTCAACAACAACGACGACGGCAACAATGATGGCTGACGGGTAGAAATCGAGAAAACAACACCACATATTGTGGCATTAGCAAACAGCGACTATGAACGTAGTAAATTCATACTGAGATACACTTACACACGCACTAGTGCCGTAACGAATGTCATCTTTTAGATTTTTGCGAATAAGCATATTTCGAGACTATATTCTCGAATACGAATTTTAAATTTCGAGACATGGCTCGACTTAAATGTCTGGCGTATACCTACATATAACTTGTAAAAAATCTCAAAAGATTTTAAAGAGTTTTATTCGATTAAGTCGCCCATACACAAACATATGATCTGTGAGTGGGATTTGTACGCGTAGAATTTCTCCACATATACATATACGAGTACAAGGCGAATTCACATAAGGTGATCTTAATTCACCAGCTGACATAATTTCCCTTCTGTCAAATGAATCAAAACGTTAAGAAATATTCTAACAGCAGGAAATTTTACACTAACAAATATCCAAGGCGAATACGCAGAGTTGCAAATCAAGACCACCTTGTGTCAATTCGCCTTGTTCGAGTAAATACTTCAATCAAATCGCTTTAGAGGAGGAGGAGGTTTTAAATTCGCCTGTAACTTTTAGACCGATTTTTTAAATGTTTCCTTTTGTCTGCCCACAAAAAATTTTTTTTTTTTTGATTTTATGATCTTTTACTTACTTTTACTGTAGGACCTAGGGACCTGCAATTGGGTCTCCGAGTGGAGGTGCGATATATCAGCACCTTTCCTAACCTAACCTAGGGAAAGGCAAGGGAAAATTTGCTGGTTTTCAGTCAACCAGCCAACTTTTCAATCGATTTTTATGAAATTCATACACCTGCTTTTAAAAGGACACATAGGTTTCATATTTTCTATACGCTGTGACTGAGAACTGGTGAGAGGGGTGGCAATTTTCCTATTTCCGGAACTATAGGACTTTTTTATGAAATTAAAATCATGATACATCTGCTCCTTACATTAATTTGTAGCTAGTAATCTTATGTGTAGCGGTGTGGTTATAATAATTCCGTAGCCTTATGATATAAATTTATGTTATGTATCATTCTTTAACTAATCCAATATATATATATACATTTATTATGTAGCGACGTATCATTTTAAGTACTCCTTGATTATTGGCCGTCAAACAACTATTAATCCATACAGTTAAAATTAAAAGAGCATGCTCATATATAAGCATTAATTTTACACCAATTATGTAGTTATAACCATAAATATTCAACAATTATGTTTTTACACACTTTTTTATGTTTTACACAATTGGCAACAACTAAAATTTACAGACTCTGAGCTACAATCATACGCATGAGTATAAAAATACTCTGGCTATTAATCGGCTACACATGCTGCGTATATACAGGGCTATTTTATTAACACACACATAAAGCTTATTTTCAAACAGCCACATTCATCCGCACGAATTTTCCATTTAATTTTATATACACAAATGTATGTATATGTTGGCGAATGATGAATAAATATCCCTAGTATCATGAGTATAAATATACTCAGACTATAAGTACGAGGTAATCAATGCACTTGATACGCATGTACCTTTTTATTTTTAGTTGTAGCGTATTTTAGCATTTCGCATAAATGAGGTAGAGATGCTGTTTTATGTTGGAATCGGCTATATTCATAGTTGCCTGAGAGAAAATATGTGAGCGTACGAATTGTTTGCGCAACAATTATGATTATCAGCAGTTACTAAAATTAAGACTATTTCCTTATGTATATTTTTGTAGTACTCATTGTTATTCTCTGGTATGTAAGTATGTCACTAACTTTTAAAGTAATTCGAATATAATATTCCTCAATTCGTATTCGTAATCGAGAGTACCTAAAAATTGGCCTTTGTTTGTTACATCACTAATACGTGTGTATGTGACTGTCGTAAAGTTTGACTGGTTGACGGTCTGTTGTTTTGTTTGCGCTTCCACAGTATACTCACACTACATGGCATTTTACTAAAATTATTATTTTTCCTTCTTTTGCTTGTGTATATATGTACATACATATGTATGTAAGTGTGTTTGTATGTATAAACATATGTACACTGAATTTTATATTGATGCGCAGTTTACTTCGTCCCCATTTTAGTTTGTTGTTTTTATTTTTTATGTTTTTGTTTATTGGGCGACGACGACGATGTTTCATGGCTTTTTCATGGAATACTGACAGTAAATTTTTACTATTTGTTCGTAAGCTTTTCGCTACAAAAGCGTACTAAAAAGCATTGCGGCAGAAAAGGAACTTTTGCGATCGATAGGTATGAAAAAGGTCGACTTGCAACATGGATGACAGGTTGGTCGAATGATTGTACTGTTAGTCAACGAGCCACATATTATACATACATATACTTATGTATGTATGTATCTTTGTAATGTAGAATTGCAATATGCACACATTACATACATATTTACACATGCACTATACGTTTGTGTTACATTCGTCGAAACGAATAGCGTTTACTTACCATCACTAATTTTGCTTTTAAGCTGACTTTTAAGTTCGGAAAGAGCTGAGAAACAATGCCTCTGAACGCAACAGTATCACTTTGCGTTGCCGCATTGCATGACTTCGGCCTCTTCCTGATTATCGTAGACGTCACTCCGGAGGGATTACTGCCAAGGTCATCGCATATACCAAAGAATGGCCTTATGCTGATTTAATCACAGTTTTTAGCTCTTCTTCTTTAATCTTAAAAATTCGTGTAGCTCGAGATTTTCCGTAAGGCCCCTAGACCAATAAATTCCCTATGACCCCATATGTATTCGCTTCTGAGTATAACTATATTCTCATTCTATCAGAATAGGGGGTTTCCCCTGCACACTAACCTTGTCCTCTTCATGGACATGTTACATGCATAGATTCCTTTACTAATAAAGTTCCTTGCTCCTTGTTATTGTCCAAGCAAGCTTTACACGTTTCACAGTCAAAGAAGTTACTACCGACATTAAACCTGATTATTAACCTGACCTTTTGCTCTAGGTTGTTCGTTCGAACTTTAGGGTCCAGTTCTTTTGGATCCAATACGATGATGCCTTTGCGCTACCTGTAAGTTGGAAGTGGTAAAGAAAGGGAGTATAAATAAGAAAGGGGGAAGATATAGATGAATAGTTAAGCCATAGAAGGGGGTTAGCGGCCATACCAGCCACTGCTCCTAATGTAAAGACTCATATTTTTAGTACTATTTTCGATAACTCGAATAGGCTACTCAAGGATAATCTGCCAAGGAAGCGCAGACGGAGATCCTCCAGAGCGGGGCAGAAACAGAAGAGGTGCGAAATGCTTTCACCATCTTCATCATTACAACTGGAGCAGTAATCACTGTACGGGAGACTCATACGTTTAGTATAGGTTCCGAAAGTGCATTGTCCGATCAATGTGGCCAAGAGATTCCTCAAGTGCTTCATAGTGAAGTTCATGAGGTTTTAAGTTTGATTGATTAACCAAACCTCTCCTGCTTTACTCCACGAACGTCTTAACAAATCCTGGATACCACCACCGAATAGTTGGGGAATGGTACTCCGAAACACAAGAAGGGATAGGTTATGGAGTATTTTCAGGGACCTTAGGTCTTCGTATTGCAAAGCGACTTCCGGATCACTGCAGTGTCTATCAGGCATATATCCTTGCTATAAACGAAGTTGCGGTGTCAAAGCAGTTTAATATTACGATCATCTCCAGCGCTGATGAGCTTGCTAGAACTGGGACATCTAAATAAGAAAAATGCAGCTTTCTTGATTATAAGAAATAGGAAACAAGATTTGTTTCTAGTTCTAGTGTCCGTGGTAAGCGGACAATGTCTCATAGGTAGGCATGCACAAATGATAAAGGTCGAATACAACGATTTTTGCCGCAGTTGCCAAGTAAGTGTATAACATATTCTGTGATACTGTCCTGGACTAACAAGAAATAGAATGACCACATTGGGCGCTATTGAGCTCCAGAAACTTTCTGACTTTGCCAATGTCGAGCTGCAACGTATTAATTAGTAGCACTGGTTGGTTCGCTGGTTGGGACACCCCATAAACAGAGTCTCAGTGGTATCTCAATGAACCAAAACGGTCTAAATGAGTCCCGGGTTCTGACTGCCACCCTTACCTAATCTAAACTAACCTAAATATGTTCACCTGTTCCTAGCAGAGTTCACCAAGTACTTGTAACAGTTGTAAGTATTGCAATAATAAAATAGGATGTATGAGAAGCATACACAAGTTTTAAAGTATTTAAACCGTCCCTCGCAACAAGACTAATAATTACGTATTGCACTCATCTATACAATTATGTGAAAATATGTATGTACATGTACATTGCACATATGTACATAAACATATACATACATATGTATTCGAAGTACGTAGGACATTGATGAAAAACAGTGGGAGTATTGTTTGCTTTTAGTGCAATAATAGACCAGTATTTTTCGGCGTTAGTGTTGTCAAAGCGCCTCCACAACAAAGCAAAATATTGTATATACATATGTATGTATGTATGTAGCTGCATACATATGTACATACATATGTATGTATAGAATTATATGCATATGTGCACATCACTAGTACGTATCATAAAAACAAACATATACCAACAATATTGCGTTTAGCGCACAGAAATTTTATAAAACACCAGTCAGTCAGTCAGAGGAGCTAAAATATAAACAATATAAAAAGTAGAAAAAAGCATACAAACGGGTAAAATATTCGTAAAAAAAACAACAACGAAAGCAACGATAATAATTGTATGCGTCATGCGATGAAACATATTCAATATTTATTTGCCATGAACGTATTCGTCAGACTGCTATTTTAGTTGTTCGAATAAAGAAATAAACACACACATGCATGCACTTTTACACACGAGCACACACAGATACACACTCACACACATTTACAATTTCAAGAATAAGAACAACAGCAACAAAATTATTCTGCAATGGATGAACACATCTGGTCGAAATTGCATATACACTCGTAGAGGAGTGAAATGTTCTAAAAATTTTGTAAAAATCAACCGCCGTTCACGTCACGTCAAAAAAAAATAAAAAATAAACAAATAAAAATAATTGTACCGGTGAAGGGTATGGCAATTTGCTATTAAGTTGTTGCTTGAGAGTTGTTTTGTTTTTAGAACTGTAATAAAAGTAAATGAATGAGACTTTGTCAACGATCATTCCAGTATCCAGTGATAATCAAAAATATATTTTTTATTTGTTGTAAACATTTATTTTGTGCAACACTGTACATAGTACGAGAGTGGGCCGTTTCAGGTCCGCAAAAAAATTATTAACTAGTTCGCGAAGTACACATTTAACATTTCTTGTGATGTCAATTTCAAAATGTGTCCAATTCCACACAACGACAAATATTGGAAATAACAAATGGTGCGACTAGTACACACTATTGTGATGTCACAAAAGTGTGTACTCGGCAATATTAATTAATTAATTAATAGACAATTTTATAGAATCCAAAATGATTGCAAACTATTTAAAACAATAAATACATGTCTGAATCAAACAGTTTTTCATTAGTAATTAGTTGGTTACGTTTTTTTGGGGAAATGACACACAAGAAATGCCAGATGTAAACTCACCCTTAGTATTTGGTTATTATTTCATGAAAAATTTTTTGGTTTATTAAATTTAGCATGGAAATTCGTTTCGTAAAGGTCTAATAGATCAGAAATATTTTTATGAATAAGCCATTAGAATTTTTTTTTTGATAGATAAGATCACAAGGAAGGACCATTCTCAAGTAATTTGGTTCTTTGCAGTTAATTCTCTGAAAAAATGCACAATTTAGGGCTGGTAACTCCGAGAGCAGATACAAAAAGGTTCCGCACCAAACGGCGTTCGAATTTTTTAGATTTTCTGATTTTAGTTATTCTTTGTTTGAAAACAGGCAATTTTTACTTTAATATCTGGGGAGGTATTGAAATATATATCATTTTAATAACATTTAAACTTTTTCGCTCGTGGTTTATTGTATTTGAAATAGTAAAAAAAATGGATGATTTTAGAAATTCATTCGGTGCGGAAGGTTTTTGTTTCAAACTGGCCCAATATATCGGTTCTTATAATCAGTACAGTATTCCCCATAGCGTATTGCTTGTCAAATTTTTAGTAAAAAAAATTATATGTCTAATATACATATATGTAGATATCTAATGTATAATTTTTCTAGCGCTGATTAAAAATAATAACAACATTTTTCAATATAAGTAAACGATCGAACTTTTTTTGTTAACATCTTGGGCTACGCTGTAAAGCAAAATTTATCTTTCAAATATTTAAAACTTATCTCTTAATAGGAGTAAACACATACATACATATATGTTCTCGATATTATTGAAGAAAATTATATTTTAAATTGACAGAAATGTTGCTAATTTATTAGATAGGTATTAAAGTCCTGCACAAGATATTTTATAAGACATTTTTAAGACATGAGACATTTTTCAAATGCTTTACTACAGCGAAATATTCTAAAACAAACGCTAAACAGCACTGTTGGCAAGACATGAGTTTCAGTTGTTTGTCTTGCCTTCAGGGTTGTTTATACACTAATAGGTATATATTCGGCACTTAATGTCAATAAATATTGTTAACTTTACAAAAAATATTTATTAAATGCAAATTTTGTAAATAGAAACGTTTTTTTCGTTTTGAAATTTGTATGGAAAAAATATTTTTTGAAACGAATTTTCGTTATTTTTCATACAATTTTAAAACGTTTAGAAACGAAATTTTTTACAAAATATGCCTATAAATATTTATTAAATATAATAAAAAAATAAAATATTTATTAAATAAATCAATCATATTTACTACTTTCACATAAAACTTGTCTAGCAGCAAATCTTGAAATAAATTAGGAAATATAATAATTACTTAATCAACAATATTTTATGTCTTCATTTCTCATGCAACATTTTTGTACATACATATTTGTGTTATAACTTAACTGCTTTCGGTTTATTAATTACAGCATAATAAGTTTTTTGCAATATTTTACTAAAATACAGCCGTAAAAGTACTTGTACAATTTACTGAATTTTATTTTCATAGAATTTAAATTATATTTTCTCTTTTCAACAGAAATTTTCATAATTAAAATTACAACTCTGGTCTTCAAGTACATCCTTGGATTTGTGCAGTTAGTGTTGCCATGTTTTTAGCTTTAAACAATAATTTAATTTTTTGTTGAATTTCATTTTTTTCACCACTCGCTTATATTGGGTTAACAATTTCATCATTTATAAAAGCAGCACAGAAAAAAAGGAAATAAAAAAAAATAACCAACTACTATAAAAACGTAAAATACTGTAAGTGCTATAATCAACCAACAACGTTGGTTCGTTATAAAGTTGATTTATACAGGGTGCTTAGGCAAATTTATTACTGTGATATGTATGAAAGAGTTTTCTAAACAGTTACGAGAGCTAGCTTTCACTATCTTTCAAGTTTGAGAATATTTTGAAAAGACAACAACAGTTCGTTAGATGAGGGTTGTATTTTTTTAAAAAGTTATTAATAAAATCTCATTGAGGTATATAATAAATATGTTCAAAATCATACATGGGTTCGGTTATTCAGCCATTAAAAACTTAACTACTCCATTTAACCCAAATAATTGAGTACTAAATAAAAATATCATTGGGTACGAACCAAAGCTATACAAAAGACTAGCAACAGTTCATAGTTTTTTTACAGGAACTGAAACCATGAAAAAAATGGGTTCAGGTTCGGGTTCGGTTTAGTCAAAATAAAAAAATCAGGTTCGGGTTCGATTCTGGATTCGGGTTCAAAGTTAACAAAAACTACATGTGTTTTATTAGTAAAAGCTGTGTTAGCTTATACGCTGTTTTTCTATCAAAGTTAGACTACACAGATACATATGTATGTACATGTAAAGGTGTTCAATCAGCCTTGGTCGTTATTTTATTTTGACTTTGTTTTTAATTTTTTTTGCATTCATCTTATTATTCTTCTATTAAGTATTTTTCTATTTTCTTTATTTTTCAACCCGAACCTTTCTGAATTTTTCGGTTCAACGGGATTCGGGTTCAAAGTCTTTATAAACAGCGAACCTGAACCCATTTGGGTTCGGGTTCGGTTTCAGTCCCTGATTTTTTATAATATAATGTTGTAAGCATTTTACATGTTTTTCATTTTTATATGTATTTTTAAATTTCTTTTTCTGAGAGAATATTAATATTTTAAGAAAGAAATAGAGCAACGAATAATTTTTACGATTAATACTAGCAGAAGGGAAAATTATTTTGCTTCCGAAGGCCGTGTTTTTTCTCTCTTATTCACTGCTTTTGGGATAAGTAAATAAATCTTACACTTTAGAAAATTTTTAATGGAAATAGAATATATGAATTTATTGATTTAGCATTTTTCAAACAAATATAAAGTAATAATAAATAATAATAATAAAGTATGATTGTATGAAGGTGT
This sequence comes from Tachina fera, assembly GCA_905220375.1. Lineage (NCBI taxonomy): Eukaryota > Metazoa > Arthropoda > Insecta > Diptera > Tachinidae > Tachina > Tachina fera. The sequence goes on from LR999963.1 coordinate 189,802,110, forward strand.
AGAAAAATAAAATAGATTCATATCGAATATAAATTATTTGCTGGTTTTTGTATGAGTTTCAAAGCCTACCAAACTTATTTTGTCTTTGTGATTTTCAAAAATATTATTGTTCTATGAATTCTCATATAGTTTTTGAAATTCTGTGCATAAAGTAAGAGGTTTGTGACTGTTCAAAATTTGTGGTTGAGGTCTACTGATGATTTGGTTTAAGCGCCAATGAAATACGTATATAGACCAAGCTAAACCACAAGCAAATAAATTTCAAATTGAAATATAATTATGACAATATGTCGAATAATAAACTTCTTAAATAATAATAAAGTTACACTTTTTTCATTAATTATTTTTTTAATACTTAAGTTACAGAGAATATTTCGTATCAAGTTCAAGTTATTGTCCTACGACGCATTCAGGTTGTTAAATACGGTTTTTGGTTTGAACATTTTGTATCTGTTGCAACTTGCGCATTTTATTTTGCTATCTCTTTTATAAATAGTTTGGCGGTATTCAAAGTTTAATGCAAATAGTCTGGCGTCAGTGTAAAAGCAAAACATCGCAGATTTTCTTTAAAATTCAACAACAAAATATACACATAATCCAAAAGAAAAGCTACCATATTTTGCATTTGCACTTACGCAAGATAATTCGCAGCAAACATCGAACACCGCTAATGTTTTCTAGCAAAGCATTTTTCATGTTTAATCGAATACTTCTTCTTACTAACTAATTCCGTACAGTGTTGCCGTCAATGAAACATTCTGTATTTCGCCAAACTTAATATAAAAATTATACAAATTTTCAACATTAGACAGAAAACGCAAGAGAGAAAAATGGAGAAATTGATTTTAAATTTCTGCTTCCAAGTCTATCCTGCAAGCTGACTCACGTGGCAGAGTTGTGCTTCTCAATACAAATACCACAATAGAAACTATTAATTAAATTATGCCTCAATATCTGCATTCAGATTTGTTGATCTACATCAAACATCTTAAAAGTAAAGTCAAGAACATTTTTAATACTAAATAATAAATTCATAAACTAACTACAGACGTATTTTTCTTTCATCGAAGTCACAATTTTTGATATACGCAGAGTAGAAAGCCCTTAAGCCTAAGGTCGAGTCAGCAAGGGAGGGCATTTTTACTCAAATTTAAATAAATTTACATAAATTTGTATGTATATTTTAATATACAGTCATTCTAAAAATCTGAAAATTACATGTGATTTTAAAAGTAATAATGGCCCTGCAGACGTTTTTAAAATCATCAAACCATCAGAAATATCAGAAATGATATAATCGAAAAAATAAATAAAGTGAAAAAATATATATGCAATTTGTTTCCCATTTTTTATTGAAATACATTGAAATACATTTTTCAATCGTCACACCCGGTATTTTCTTATTAAAAACACATACTCGTACAACATTAAATACGTACAAAAACACATTTTGTACAATTTAAAAAGCACAAGAACATGGAACATAAACTCAAGTGACTGTTTGCATGCCAGTCTGACTGACTACGAACCACCATAAACGCCACTACAAATGCAAACTTTCATCCAAATGAAATACACATTTAACCAACCAACCCACCCACCAACCCATGAGCTCACAGTGTAAGCAACTTCCACACGACTGAACAAACACACACACATACACACGGACACACTATACATACACATGAATTGGTACAATATAATGATAACAGCTATGAGTCGAGTCGAGTTGGCGAAGTTAACCTATTCACCATCGGAAGGTAAATAAAATGCACACAGCCACACACTCACACACACACACACACTCACTCATACTCGTATTTACAATGGGATATAGAACAAAAGCAACATTTACGGGCAAAATCATCGAACCGACAATCCACCCACCAACAACATCCTTCCACCCACCTAACTACTGACAGACAGACTACAACGTCAAACCATTATACTAAGGACAGACGGTCGGTTGGTGTATTGGGCTGCGATGACGAAACAATGGTGTAACCGACGGACTAACTAACCGAAACCAAAAGCCATACAATACTGAATATAAGACATACATACGAGTATGAATGTGTGTGTATGCACTCGTTTTGTTCTGTTTGTAGGTATGTATGTGTGTATGTGAAAGTTATGTATGTATTTATGTGCTGTATGAGAGGAGGTCGCAAATGGCTGTGACTCACTCACTGAAGGATACAGATGCGACTGCAGATACATACATACACATTCACACATACGGCAAGGGCAACAACAGCAACTTCAACATCAACATCACATAATATTTAAAACAATATCAGCCTTACACACTAATACATGTACAATTGCTATGTACAAATAGATACACACACAGTCGCACATACAAATGTAAATACGAATACAAAGGTTTGTTTCTATACATGAGTGTGTATTTGTAGCATCAGTAGCAAGGACTCGTTAAATGAAAATTACAAAAACTGAAGATATTTATTCATCAGTAAAATACACATTCTACAGTGTAGACTAATACCTCTCTACTTCTGCGTTGTACGACGACGTTGTGTATTATTCTACTCGAAAAATCTCAATCTTCTTTTGCTGCAGCTTCTTCTCATATTTTTCCATTTAAAGACTTTGTAGGAAAAAAAATATAACGATGACAATATAACTAGGATAAAAGGCGCCCAAAAATTTTAGCCCACTCCATTCACTTCTTGTCATGAAGCAGACAAACAAACTTTCTAGTTATCATTAATATCGCCTACAACCCTCCCAAGTATTTCTTAGAATGAAAATTCGATATCTTTTCGTTGTAAAATATGTACATAAAATACTAACACCCAGTTGACCAAGACTTGCGTTAATGATATCGATTTCGAATATATCTCGAACATTTATCATGTAAAACTATAGAGAGTGATATTCAAAAATGAATCGAAAAAAGTTCACCTGTCGCTGAGTTTTGTCCCAAAAAAACATTCAGTCTCGAAGTTTCGCTAACATTATTAAAAGTGTGAGAATATCGAACCAATTTCGATATCCCAAAAAGACAGCAGAAAAAGTAATTTTATTTTTTATTTATTTATATTTAAACTTAATTATTTTATATTTTTTAAAACCTTGTCTTACGCTGCAGAATTTGAACATGGTACCTCCATTCTAACAGACTAACACACATCCACTAGGATATCGTGACAATTTTTTTTCTATTCAATTATTGCACATATGTGGGTATGTGTTCTTATATTATTTTTTAACTTACAAAGCTGTCATGCATCGAACTTGGCACTAACCGTCACACATTCGAAAAACTATCGAGAGAAGTTCGAAGCTCGAAGTTTTTGCGATTATTCGAATTTTTTTAGATTTGCGAACAAATATCGAAGAATTTTGTTTGGAAATTTCTTCGCTTAAGTGAGCATTAGTTTTTATCGAATCTCAGGTCAAGTGGGCATATAATTTTGTATGCATACACACACCTACATATATAAAGATACTCACTTTTATTCACTTAGAAGCAGACCTTACAAAGTATGAGTTTAATTTATTAAATGCTGGCTGTATGTCACGAATGACACAAACAATGTTACTGGTTTATCAGCATAGCCCAGTGGCTTCACGTGCCCTCACATGAAATAATCGAGAGGTGACAAATTGCAGGACCTTGGAGTTCAATTGACAGGTCCCTTTCTCGAAAGAAAATTATCGCCAACTTTTTATTTCGCCAATTCGATGGTTGCGGTTACCACATGGCTCGTAGCGCCATTCTTTTGAAAGTACATATCGCGCGAATCAATATCATCCATCCATATTTTTAAACAAAAAATTGTGGATCATGGTGCCGCAAAGATCTTCATTAGCCATAACGCAGGCCCCCGCTTAATTTTTGAAGCAATAAGACCCAGCGATGCCACCAGCGTGTTTCACACCATATTTCGCAATTTTGTTTATTAACTGATCACAGAGTAAATCTGGGTGTCTACTCTGTTATTCGAAACGAAAAAAAATTATTTCGAATTTGTATCTTAATTACATGTAAATTCGAAAGCATTTTCTTTCGTTTCGAATTACAGAGTAGACCCCCTGGATAGATTGGTAGCGTTGTTCAAGCGTAAATATATTTATGAAGATTTGCCATAGTAAAAGTCAAAAAGTTAGGCGCAGTATAGCAGTTTGTTTGACAGTTACACCTTCTCTAAGTTCTATCAGGGAGTCTACTCTGCTTTCGAATTTGTATGTTATTAACATTACAAATCGAAATCATTTTCTTTCGTTTCGAATTACAGAGTAGACCCCCAGGCTTAAAAACGCCGCCCTTATTGAATTATTACTATTTTTTATGACACACTCACCGTGGACCAAACGCGTGAGCAGGACTATTTCGGAAAACTAATCAAACTTGTTTCTTTTTTATATATATTACATTGCGACCAATGATTCCATCAATATTTCGTCTATACCCTGTACACAGAAAAACTATTCCTGCAATAAGCAACTTTAATTGAAAAAAGAACAATTAAAAATGTATTTAAGCCAATAAAACTTTTGTTCAAAAGTTTAATTAATTGCAAATATTAACTGACTCAAGTACATTTTGAATTAACTTTTGATTTTATCTTTACTTATTTGTTTATTGCATGAATATTTTTTCTGTGTAGACAGCAGTCGCTTTAAATGGAAAAATCCGTTTCTTTTAAAGTAAAAATTTAAATAAATAAAAAATTTGCAAACTTGACTCATTAGGACATTTATTTATCGGCCCTGTTCTGTAAACCGATCGATTTAAAATCGCACTATTTTATAAAAATAGCTCCGACAATAGAAATATTTTTTTTAGATTTTTTAAAATCTTTTTATTATATAAGTTTTTTATATTAGTTTTCAAATTTCATATATGAATGGATACATTAGATCTACTTTGGTCGCATTGTTCTGTGCTTCCCGCTACACTTAATTATTTCATCATATCTGAACGGAAATGGTCGCCTATGATTTTAAACACGTCTGCAGGACCATAATTAATTTTTTTAAACCGAGAAATTTACTCGTATTCAATTTACAGAACAGGGCCGAATGTCTTTAGATTTAGAAAGAACCAGCTACAATTATTTTTAAATATGCGGTAGAAGTAAAAATGAAATGTAGCTTCTGTTAAGATTTTAAGAACTCAGTCTTTTAAGAGGCTGTTATCAAGAGCTCCGTTCGACTTCTCTCGACATACAATTAAAGTTAAGACCGAATAGAAATTATTGAACATAAATATTAGTGGAATTGCAAACACCTTACGCAGATGTTTCTTTAAATCTAAATTAACTATTTCTAGATAAGGGATTTTAAGAATAAAATTAGGTACACAATTTTTTGGATTCCATGATTATTTTATTAAAACCAGCCACGAGTATATATGTACATACATATGTGAGGATCTAGAGTAAAGAGTTCTTTTTACTCCAAACAATTTGAATATATTGATTATTTTGTAATAAAATTATAAGACTTCGTTTAAATTTTCTTATCGTAGGGATTTATATAAGTGATAAGCGACTGAGAAATGATATCGCATGCCTGCCATGCCAAACTCGAAAGACCCATTTATGAACCACATCAGTTCAGTCATGGCTGCTATCTACAGCATGAATTCTATGTGTAAATTTAAAGATGACTTTAATGCATGTACTAGTGTATGTGTGTGTTTGTGAGGAGAGAATAGATGCCAGTGTTTGGGTTGAAGGCAGGCGTTTGTTGTTGATTAAATTTCTTGTACTTGTGCTTTACAAAAATTGATGAAAATGGAAGAATATCTTTTCTACTCTTTGCAGGACAGACAGATAGATACACTGTCCTCTTATCCTTGGCTGTGTGCTCCGTTGCTCGTTCGTCTACACAAGACTTTTGGACAAATGTAAACATCGTTAAGGAAAGTATAAAAAGTGCGATGAAGGAATTACACACAAACGCACATAGAAAACACCACATTCAATAACAAAAAGATAGATACCAGAGTGAACAAGAAGTTCTGTTGGATACGAGAAACATGAAAAAAAATCCAAGCGACAAGATATTTAATATGAAAGCACTCTTGTTCTGAGTACCAAGTTCTGTTTATGTGTGTTTGTATGTATTTGTATGTATGTATGTATGTATGTGTGTGTGTGGTTGTGTGTGATTACAGCTAAGGATGTTTGTCAGAGATGTTTTATTATTTTGCTGTATTTTTTATTATTTTTTTTGTTGGTGCTTCTTTTCCTCGTTTGTTCATACTTTCTGCTTGTTTTTATTTTACTTGTTTCTGAACTTAGTATTAGAAATGAAAAATAACTGCGGAGACAAAAGATCTTTAAAAATGTACGTTAGAAACTTAACAATTTAAATGAATTTATGTAACGCTTATTTTCACTGAATGCGAACGAAAGAAATATTTTGTTTTTAAATGTATTGCTATTGGCAAATGTATTAGAGAAATAAATATTTCTTTACGCATAAAGATTATGCAAACCCAGTTAGTAGTATTTTCAAATTCACGGAGTATTAATTTTATTTGCCCTCTTATAAAACAATTGAGGACTGCACTGCGAGTTGTGAAAATATAATAAGCTTTTTTTTTATTGGCGGATGCTTTTACAGCTTTTCGTTTCCAAATAAAAAAAATTATTTCTATTTACCACTAATAAATAATAAAAAATTATTAGATCTGGTGCAAACAGATCAAGTTTTCTTGCTCAAGTTTAATACTGAGAAACAAAAACAAAGGTGCATACATAAACGATTGAAGTGTATCTTCTTTCGACATTTTAAGTTTTCATGCTAAATGAAATATGAAATCATGCTAAATGAAATATGAAAGGCACTTGTTTTGCATGGAATTTACAACAAACACATGGCGTGTTTCTAAGAAATTGTAGGATAATTTCAAGGGCTGGTTAACATTGTTTACATGTCAAATTTTTCGTGCGGAATGTCGCTTAACAGAGTGCATACATATAAGGTTTACGATTACTTAAACTACCTGCTAAGATTTCTGCGAGCTAATTTTAAGAAATTTTCTTGAAAATTTCTATCGCTTTTTTAACTCGCCATTAGTGTGCCAGAAAAGTCTTACATGAAAACTTAGTGTGGGTTTTACAGATCCATTTTTTCAATGCAATTTTCCGGTCTTCAAAAAAAGACTAATTAATATATTTTAAAGTACATCTTCTTAAGGAAAATAAAAGGAAAAATAAATAAGCATGTAAATAAAATTAAATTGTTGTTATATATATTTACTGGGAATTCGTTAACAATCAGTCTGATTATTTTCATGGCATATTTTTACATTATATTGAACTTTGTCCCTGCAGAAAACTTGGTGAAAATTTACTATGACTTGAGAAAACGGGCGTGTTCCCAAGAGTAGGGATTAGTGTAGGGTGAAAAAAGAAGATATGCTGTAAATTATTAATAGTTTTGATACCTTGTTTATAATAAGAACTGTGTAGCTCATTAAAAAATACAATAACTGCAGACTCCTCCTCTTCAGTTGCTCTCTTGTCCCGGAGTTTAAAGCTTTCGAAATAGAAAATAATCAGAACAGGCCAAATCTGACGAATAAGATGTTTTGGGGCATCGCAATAGTGGATGTGTGAAACAACACCTTCTTTTTGTCAAATGCGGCCTCTTTGCTTAATTTGATCACATAAACGCAATAAGTTTTCCTTTTCGAAGATAATCAAAAAAAAATATATATATATATCCCACACTCATCCTTAAAACCAGACGCGTTGACCTTGCCTGCAGGTGGATCTGTGTTCGCCTTCTTTGAGGACGATTCTAAAATCTCAGTCCTCTGCTTTTTCTCAGGTTATGAATCGACGGAAAAACTCAGCTTTATTGTGGTGACGCGTTGTCAAAAACTCTATTGAAATATCTTCACGACGCTGTCGAAGGTTGCTGCATTGTGAGCAAACGTTGTACCCATCTGACGTACAGCTTCGTCATCTTCAAATTTGAGGTCTTTTTGAAATTGCTATAATTTCAGATTGCGTACTCACCTTCAGCCGACGATCATCAAATACCATTTTGTAACTTTTATAAACCATTTCTTTCGTGAAAACCTCAATTGGTCGATCACTATGGTGTTTGGCAGTTCGCAAAGCTTCATTTAAATTATGTCACTTAATTTCTTATAGTCGTAAAGGAAGGAGCAAACTCCTCGGCCTTAATATTCGTTGGTCTGAGAGCAATTTTTTCATCTTTACAAATTTATTGAGATTGTTCATATTTGATGCCAAAATAACTTAACAACGTGGCGCCTTGAAAAATGTATGTTTCATAAGGTTGCCTGCCACTTTTCACGAAAGTAGTTAATTTTTTTCCAAATACTGCCGACATTAACGGGCGGACTAACTGACTAAAGCTGACTGTGTTATTAATGCCTCTAATGCTGAATCGGTAGCCATGCCTTTATAATAGGATTTTATTTATTTTTAATTTTTTGTTTAAAGCCTGAATCACACGATCGGCATAATGTACCGATTTTCGTCGGTTCACTGCAATAAAGTCATAAGTAATAAGCCAAAACGACATTATGTATTACTTAATTAATTCTTGAAAAAGTCTATATGGCTTTATTACCAATGCAGTGTGGTGCAGTTATGTAATTATATGTCAATTAGTTGAGAAATAAGACAAATTTACCTTGTTACTTATGAATTTAATTCATTATTTCAGTGAGCCGACGAAAATTGGTACATTGTACCAATCGCGTGATCCAAGCCTAATATTTTCTAATTTTTATTTTTTTTATGTCGTACAGTGTTGTATGCAGTACAGGACTTTTAAATAATTTCTAATACATCTACTTTCACTTTTCTTATCTTTTTATTCTACGAGCACATCTACTAATTTCACTTTCGAAAATGGCTGTGGAAATTCTAATTTGAAAACAAACGTACGTATCTCTAACATTAAAACAGCATAAAAAACCACTCAAAGTGGCATTGAAAATCATTCATCAAGTACTTAAATTATTCAACATCTAAACACATGCATACACACAGTAAATATATTGAATATGCATACCAAGGAACGTACATTTTAAGTTTAAATGTTGTTAATGGATATAGTACATATGTATGTATAAGGATTTTCTTTCAGAAATAATCTAGAAAGCGATAAAATGCAACAGCTCGTTTTGAATAATTTTCCCCTTTTTTTAATTTTTGAAGATTTTTGTACTTTTGTATACATACATACATACATGCATGCATGCATGTACTCGTACAATGATGACATCTTACCATCTTACAGCATTTAAGAGCAGCATGGTTTATTTAGCAAAATATTCAGCATGTGTGATTTCATGGATGCATTTAATATATCCTTACATACAAACACACATACATATGTATGTATGCATGGCTGTGCGACTAAAGATAAACATTGTACAAATGCGAATGCATACATATACAACATACTCATACTTGGTTGGTTTGTTGGAGGATTTGTTGATTGTATTACTCGTATTTGTATTGAAAGTTTTTAGCTCAGTGACCTATTTAAGTTCAAACTCAAGGATTTGCAATATCCTTCAAATAAGCATAAAAACAACACACTAGTAACGACAAAAACAACAGCAACAAAGAAAGCCACTATCATCATCAGTCAAATATGAATGAAGCACGCAGAAAACTCTTTTAAACATGTTAACACATTGCAGCACACACATCCTCTAAATTTGCTCGCACTAAACATGGTTGATAACACAGGCTTTCTTGCACAGGCAAACATACATACATACATATACATAAATATGTATGCAATATTACTTATACTAATGCAACTTTGTGCTTGCATACAAAACCACGAGTACACGTCTTGATAAATTTTTTTTTTGTTCGCATCCGTGTATGTCAGTGCTTCAAGTCTGAGAATATTTTAGTGCTCCTACTACAATCCTTTATGTTAATAATAATCATGATGACGATGATGCTGATGATGATGACGATGATGCTGGCTGACGTACGAATATGCGAACAGCAGCAACAACTACTTTACAATAACTTTTAGCCTGTCGAGCGTAGCATGTTAAACAAATATAGACAGCAGTCAGCCAGCCATTCAATGAACCAGCCAACCAGCCATTCAGTAGACACATGCATCCATACGCACATACATACAGACATAAATATGTACAAACATCCATATGAATATACCTGTACATACACATGTACATATGAATGAATACATGTATTTAAATTAGTACGTGCTGTTGTTATAGATTGCCAACTTCAATGCTGCATCCTGTATCATGTATTTGGGCAAAAAAAGAGCAGAAAAACAACACACCGTATAACATCCTTTATAATGCTTAACAACAGTCAGTCGGTCGTCTTTGGTTATGCCCACCGCAGAATATTTGCATCGTCTACGCACCTTAAACGATTTTAACAGTGAAAGTGTTTTCTTGAGCCAAAATATTTTTGGAAGAAAATTGTCAAAAAAAACAACGTTAAAGTTATGAATGAAATTAAGGGATTCCCTTTAAAAATTATGTACGTACATGTGTATGTACATGTCAAAATTTTGTTATAAAGGTATTGCAGAAAAAGTGTATGCATGTCTCAACAGCATTGCAAATATACAAATCATCTAATTTAACAAAAAAAAAAATATAGAAATAAATCTTCACTAGTATGTATTATAAATTTTGAGGCGAGTTTTTTTTTGTTTATTACCCAAACCGTTTCACGCCCAAACCGTTAGTTAAACCGATTTTAAAAATTTTTTCACCAATCGAACACTACATTACCAGCGTCAAATATAGGATAATTTTTAAACGGTTACGAACCGGTTTTTTATATTTGGTACTTGTTCTTTTTTTCGTAAAACAAATTTTTGATCTAGTTAGTGTAATTTTTCTTTCGGGATTGATATGTTAGGCAGTTTTTAACCCGGTTATTATGGATTTATTAAGCAGATCAACGCGAGCTCATCTGCTGCTAAAAGCATGTAATCAAATAACATAAATAATGTTTTTATACTCTAAATTTCGTATTCGACATTGAAGAAATGCCCATATATGTACATACATAGTCTTGGGTCGGAACAAAAGCAAAAAAATTTATTTAAAAAAATTCAATGTACAATTTTTACTTTTTGCCAGAAAACTATGTACAGTGTTAAGATATTACGTAATTTTCTCTATTCTCGCCAAAAAAAAACTGCTGTCTTATCACTTTTTCTATATATGAAATCAAAAACAGTTTTTTGCCTCTACTGAAAATTTTTACATTTTGAGTTGTTGCTCTTTAGGGGAGCTAGTGCGATATATTAGAAAATATGTATGTACAATTTTAAATTTCTCGTTTTCCTGGAACACAGAAAAATAATACATAAGTATGTATGTAACTACGAGTAGGTATGTATGTACATACATACACTCAAAAAAAAAATTAACTAAAATTTTGGACAATTTTCTAATTTGAATAAAAAAAAATTGACGTATGGCGCCAAAGCTGTTTTTTACTTGAAACCAGTGAAATATTTACTAAATTTCTAGTTCATTAATGAACTTGTTTATAGTAATTATATTTTCATATTTAAGTAAAATTTTCCTAAATTTAAGCAAAATTTTCTCATAAAATTCGGAGCTTTGCAAAAAAAATTTTTCGTCCTTGATCTCAAATTTAGTAAATTTTGCAATTTTGTTTGTCTTTAATTCTGGTACTTATTTTGTTGTTAATTAAATTCTATACCAAATGATATGTTATTTATTATATCTTCCTATTATATTCTTAATTATAATTCACCATACATACATATAAATTCCTTGAAAGGAGACAAGTACTGAACCAGCAACCTTCTGATTGATAAGCAAGCACTCTAACCAATTGCCTAACAAGGCAGCCTGAATAAGCCTTGAAATTATTGCGTTTTAAAGTTTTATTTTACTTACAGAAAACAAATTTCAAATTCAAATATTCCTCGAAAATATGAAAAATTTACTTAGATTTTTTGCTAAATGCAAATCAATAATAAATTCCATAGTTCAAAGAAAAAATACTTAAAACTGGGAAATATTTCCCTAAAATTTAGTATACCTTTTTACATCTTTTAAGTAAGTCAAATTTCCTGAACTAATCAGGAGTAATTCGTTTCCTAAAGTTTATTTTTTGATTTAAGGCGAAATTTACTAGTCCTTAATATAAAATTTCCTTCAATTTATAACCATTTTCCTACTCTTAGTAAATATTTCCTTTAAGTCAGTAAACATTTCCTGAAATGTGAGAAATTTATTGTGTATTTTTATGAACTATTTTTGAGGATATGAACTTTTTATTTTTTACTCATATTAAGTAATTTATACAAGATTTTTGTAAAAATTTACTTAAACTTAGAAAAAATTACTTAAACTTAGGAAAAAGTTTTTCTTAATAATAGTACATGTCTTTTTTTTGAGTGTAGGTATACGAGTAGCATGTATTAAGGATTTTGTAAAAACCGCCTCCAATTCAATTACATGAGCATAAGTATCTTTATACATAAATATATTTTAAGGATTGCCCTCATCTACTCCGTCAAAGTCAATAAATTGTCTGCGTACCTCGCAGACATTTGGACATCAAGACGTATACGTGTTTAATTTGTTTGAACGCAAACAAGACTGGGAAATAAAATTCATATGCAAAATTTTTAAAAGAATTCTAACTAAGCTCCTCTAAGTTATGACATCATCATAGAGCACCCAATCTATTATGTACGAGTGTTATGTGTGCGTGTGTATGCAGACATGATATGTTTGTATGTATGTAACTGTTTTGTTGTCACAGAATTTTGCATGATTTTCATTTTTGTTTACATTTACCAGACTCCCAATAATAAAAAAATGAAAATATAAACTTTTCTACTCGTAGATACCTATGTACATACATACATACATATATTTAAACATAAATGCGAGGGTACGAGTGTACGTACATGCATACATACATGTCTCACTTTACTTTCTTCGCCAACAGCTTTTGAATAAATCCTTTCTTGCCATTTATAATACATGTATCAATGTAAGTAAGTATTGACAGAAAGGCGGACAGATGAATGGCTCCGATTAAGGTATGTATGTATGTATGTATGAGTGTATATATGTATGTGTGTCAGGAAACAAACAAACATATCCATACACACAACTTAAGAACGAAATGTTTGTCACTGCTGCTGCTAACTTTTTAATGTTGTTGTTGTTGTTGTTGCTGTTATTGTTTTTGTTACTGTTGTCGTAGTTTGTTCATTCATTTATTTTGCATTTTTTTCATTTTTTTCTTCCATATTTAAGCATTGACGGTTATAGCCCCCATTAAGCTGCCGTAGGTATCAGCAGCAGACAGACAATTGACGACCTTGACTTTTTTATATTTATTTTTTTTTATTATTTTGTTTTGTTTAATATGATGATTTTTACGTTTCGTTTATTTTCATTTTTTTTTTTATTTCATTCGGTTTGTTTTGTATTTGAAAGTATGCCACCATTTAGCCAGCAAAAACGAGCATTCGTCATTAGTCGATGAGTTGCGTTTGAGCCGCATTAAGTAAATTTATGGTACGTGTACAAATTGTGTACGTAAGTATGTATGTTAAGTGAGGAGCGGATAACAATAGTCGTACGCTAGCATATGTACAATATTTATCTGAAACTTCACGCTCGTATAGCAACTAATTCAAATTTTTTATCACTTTGCATCCAAATATTTTTCATTAGCAGCTGGATCTCGGCTTTTGTTTAATTTTTTGAGAAAATAAATTAAATAAATAAATAGCTTTTTCATTGTGGTCGTCTCAAAGAAGAGCACGTAAACAAACAATCATTTAGTGTATGCAACGATTTTTACTTTTTATTCGCATGCTTTATTATTTTGCGTGAAATCAGTTTAAAATCTCTTGGGAAAGAAACACAAGAGTTTTAAAAGGTCAATAATAAGCATTATTGGTAAAAAGTAGTGTTATGGGTCACATCATTTGTTTTGAAAAATTTTAATCCTTCGGGCATTATTTAAAGCTAAGAACTTCTGCGACTTCAACACTTTCTATCAATGTTCTAACTGAAACAATTTTGAACCAAATTAAGTTCAAATACTTTATGAGAATAAAGATGAGCTCTTAGCAAAGACATGTATGTATGTCGTCGTGTTATCTAACAATAACTCCCAAGGAAATTATACCTAATAACATTAATGCCACCAAACTTCAGTTGCGTTGTGAACTGGTAACGCAACTAAAACTAAAACTTATTAATATTATGGAAAATTTTCTAAAAGATTTCAAAAATTCGATTATGAATTATTGGCAATTGAAAATAGTATAAAAAATCTTCAAAATATAAGATACATAAATATATATGTATGTAAGTGCTTTAACAGTCGTTAAGCAGCTCTGGGCTGAAGGCCAGCTCTCTTGTCATCGTAATTACTTCTTAAGTGCGGTCAGGCGTGTGTGACTTGTTTCGCCTTCGAGAGTTTTTCGTCTCGCTCGCTCTTGTTGGCTGATTTGCCACGTATAAAACCGTATAGTATTGACGTTCTCTTGTGGAACTTCGTTGACAGCCACGTTTCCACTTCCTATGTGAAGGCATATATCGTGTATATTTAGTCACAAAAACGTTTTTTAATATACTGGCCACTTTTGCGAAACCATATTCTGCAAATTTACTTTGTAGAATATGTATTAATAGCAAATAAGTGCTACAAAAATTGCTAAGTGCTTATTAAATTACTTATAATATACATACATATGTAGATGATTTTTTTCAGTGGAACTATTTTTCGTTGAAGAGGAGGAAGTACCAAATCTGGCATCTATTAGACGGCACTCAAGCGACCATTCAAATTCTTTGGAATTACCGCCTTTATTGTAAGTAAATATTAACGCTTAAAATACTATTTAGCTAAAAATGTTTTTTTAGCTTTAAAAAATAAATAGTTTATTTAATTTAATTTTCATTTTGTAATTTCTTAATTTTTCATTTTATCATATTTTCGCCTTAAAAACTATGAAGCAATTAAACATTTGTGCCACTTGAAGTTAGCAGCTGCTAGTTGTTTGGCAAGTGGCAACGCAACTAAAGTTCGGTTGCCAACCATAATCAAAATTATAAATAAGGAAATTATTTGGAACAGTGAAAATTATATAACACCCAAATTTTCTAACTTTTTTCTCAATAAATATAACTCCCATTCAAAAATAAATCAAATATGTATGTACATAAGTCTCAATGAAATAAAACCGAAAAGGTATAGAACAAGTCCAAAATACCGGAATGCTTTAGAAATCGAAGGTAGTTCTGGATTTATTTAATAATTAACATGTATCTACAAAAAAACAAAAAAAAACTCCAGAATGCAGATATAAATTAAAAGGCGAAGCCAGCTTTGGACTTACAAAAATCCTTTATGGCAACAGATGCATAACTCAAAAAGCTAGTTTTGCAGAAAATAATTTTTAAGTTTTCAATTTCCATACAACTCAATGAGAATAAAAAAATATTTCTTTTCTCTTATATGAGATTCTTACTGCATTATTAACACCAAAAACGCATTTTTTGAGATCTGACTATGTTGCAATAAAGAAGCGATATGTAGTCCTTTACGCTTATATTTGAATTAAAACAAAAGTTCTATCTTTTGAGCAAAACCCATTTGAACTCGTACTGCGTTAAAATTTCCAGCGAACAGTAAGTTTTAATTAGTTCTTATTTTTTTTATTAAATCTGTGAATTACGTTAGTGCGTTAAGATGGCTATTAGATTTTGTATTAAACCAGAGGATACGTAGAAATTAATGCAAATTAAATAAAACAAGGCGCAAACAAAAGAAACTCTTTTATATGATCATACAAAAATGAGTCCGTAATTTAAATTAAATCATCAGCATCAACGTCAGCCCCGTACAACTGCAACTTTGTAAGCAAAACGCCTGCGCCAAAATAAACCTTGTATAAATATGTATGCATATACATAAGTATGTGTGCATGTATATAAGTATGTACATTCATACATACATATGTATGTATGTATATGTGTACAACAAACCCACCACTAAACATACTTTCCTTAGGAAAACTATACGAGAATAGAATTCAGCAACGTTTAAACAGGTTTAAATTTTCCTTATCATTCCAACCAGTGGCGGCGAACTTTTAAACAATTAACAATGAAATAGTCCGTTAAGTTTTCCATAAACTTGAGAGTAAGAAAACATCGCTTATTGTGCCAGCTCGTTTATGTCAGACAACTCTGAATAAATTTAATCTTTCTATGCTTTTATTATTATTATTTTTATACACTTGACTTTTCAAACTTCTTCTTGGGTAAAGTCTTCTTCCAAAGATACTTAAGTATATTAAAGCATACACGTATTTATTTATATGTACATATATATATTTCTCTTTGTATACAGTTCGACATCTAATTTGGCAACTTAAGAAGTTAATGAATGTCATACTAAAATTAAATCAAAGCTTTTTAAAGAGCATTGTAAGGATTTAACAAACATTATAATTTTTTAAATGTTAGTTCTGGTATAATTTAGAAACCTTGGTTAGTTAATATATCGAGGACTCACTGTTTGTATATATGTAAGTGCCCCCAGTAAGCATGCGCGTTTGATCGGAAATGTGGAATGATGTACAATAAAGCTTTCTGATCGATATTAATTAAATTAGTAAGGCACAAACTATCTAAAATTGAGAAATGTTTTTATTTCAACTCAAATGTTTAAACGAAATTTTAAATAAATTTTAAAATTATTCTTATTACTAGGCTTTGGAAAAGGGAAGAGACGAGAACTTTTCGCGCAATTCTCCGAGAAACGTGAAATTGTAAATTAAGCAGCTTACTTATTTAATTTTTTATTATAGTTTATCCTTTTCTATATAATAAAAGATATAATTCTTTATTTAATTAACGTGGTGAAGGATAAGATAGAGGAAAGTTTCATTCCTTTACGACTCTGTGTTTTTTTGCAAGTTTCTAATAATGCAGAGTTGCAGAGCCTCTAGAGTCAATGAGGCGTATTGAATTTCGAGCGGTGTTTGGTAGCCATTTTATTGGTTATTTTACTTCGCCGATGATTCAGTTACACAATACCGACGAAGGAGGGCGCTCTGATGTTACATTAGTATAAGTGGATACTGAAGCTGAAGCTAGTGTAATTAAGTGACCAGTGTCTATGCCTTCATCACTTGAACTTTCCAACAACAACTGGCGCAAAACGACACTAATGCATATCATAAAAATGCGTGGTGTTGTTATTTAACGAATTTATCGGTGACCGGGCTTGAACTACTTCTGTAGTCAACGTGCTAACTACTTCAGCCAACGCCACATATAAATTTGTAATGGCTTAAACGAAATTCTATTTTGAGATCCTTGACAAATCTTATTATGGAGAGGGAATAAAAAAAACTAGAAAGACGATGGGTTCAATGTATCGATCCTGGGAAATTAAACGAATTTTGGCGGAAATAATTTTATTTTATGCAGATTTATCACAGAGCCCTCATATTTTCGGTTTCGGTACAAAGGTACAAGGTAACTTTCATTCTAGCTTAAATAAATGTCAAAGGATGACGGCTCAATTCTTGACATTTCATCATTTAACAGCCAATTTACTTCCTAACCTAATATTTCACCAACCTTTATTCCAATAATATGTTTCTTTTTGAATAGGTCACAATTTTAACAGATGTCATGACTGATGCATTAAACACATTCACCACAGCAAGCTACCGACTGCAAAATGTCAAGAATAGAATACACATGTTTATATGAGAAAGACTCTTTTGAAGACAGCAAGGCAACAGGACGACAGGTTGTTGTCTATGCTAAACTAATTTCTATTACTTTGGCTACAATGAGCAAATGGAGTGTTGCCAGTATAATAAAAAATGTTGAATGATTGATATGGTACAATTATTTCATATTATTTACCAGAATATATATCCAAAAATTATGTAAAGAATAAATTGATTCATGTTTGTACTTTTACGTGAAATAAGTACATTTTAAAAGAGTAATTAATTTTTATAAATGCAATACCGATCTATCAGGCGTAGATGGTGGTGCTGCAGTCTCCAAAAGAATTAAGTAGCTGGTTACGAGGCGACAAATACAGCTTGCGACATTTGAAGTTGTGTGTTCGTGTTGCCTTCTCTGGTGAATGTCTTTAATGCATGAGGCTCTTGAAACACCTTCTCGGTCCTGCAAGCGTAGCCATGGCAAGCATTTGGCTTGTGCTAGTCCTTAAAGAAATTTCACTTGTATGCGTGTGTGTACTAGTCCACGGATGGGTATATATTTACATACACTCTCCCTCAGTTGTGTGGAAGAATTTTTGAAAAAAAATTTTTTTTTGAATATTAGTCCTGATTTAAATTAAAAATGTTTCAGATCTTAACAAGGTGTTTCTCTCGAAATCTTTCCAAAATTTATCCAGATCGTTATAAAACAAGAGCGTAAAGTTTGCCTCCTCAACAAATTATTTTAATTTGCAATTTTAAAGTGTTTAATTTTTTTTAGCAATTTGTGAACGTCAGAGCAAAATCCGATCACTACCAGCGGCATGGTGTGTTTCCATTGTTGTTAATACTTTGCAGAATGGCCAACAATACAGGTTGCCATGACACAACTTGCAACGATGCATTCATTCTAACGGGCAACGAGAGAGTGGAATTTGTGGTTTATGACGAAGTTTTTCGTCTATTTGGCAAAAAAAAGAAGGATATTTGTATGTACAAATGCATAAGTTCAAACATGTGTAAATGTGTGTGTGTGTGTACGTATGTGTGTGTGTATGTGTGTGACAGAGGAAAAATAAGAGTTTTGCCCCAAAACTAACTGCAATAATAAAACAAAACAGGAATTAAAGAGTCAAAAGTACACGCTACAATACGCATTAAGTGTTCACCGCCGTATTCATAAAAAATATTTAATTTTTATTAAACGCTTATTTGATGTATATCTATGGAAAATTTGTCAAATAAACCTGTAATAAACCTCAAATATATTTTATGTATTGTACCGTTAGTCTTCAAGCATTTTATTGAAAGAACTATGGTAAAATTTTATAAAAATAATTTCATAAAAATTCTTCAAGTCGAAAGAATGCGAAACGTATTATTTTGTGCATATCCAGTCTTATTTTCGATTTTATCGTTAACGACATGTAATCGAAAACCGACTTTTTTCTTGAAATTAAAATTGTATGGTCCTACCTATAGTTTAGAATTATCAAAATGACAAAATTATTGATAACTTTTAAGATACCGATTGTATAATTTTATCGTAAGCGACAATTTACTTGTACGTATGTATGCAAAACATATTTGAAAATTAAGAAAAAAACCTTCTGAAAACTTCAATTTTTGTCGTTTACGATAAATTTAGTTAGTGTTCAACAGCAAGTGTAATATGTACTACCATTAACTTTTCTGAAACTGTTTGATAATCCATTTCAATAAAAGAAATATGTACTGTTAAACTCAAACAAATACAGATAGAAAACATAATGTGTATGCATGTGAACACATGCCCTGTAGGAAGATTGAGGTTAAGTGTCTCAAAGTCATCGCTTTTGTCGACATTTTTTGTGACTTTTACGCGTCATTGTCAACGTATCGTCCACAAATTAATAATTGATTTTGATGTAAGGAAAACACTTTGTCAGATGCACAAAATCATGTTTCTTTATATTTTATGGGTTTGTTGAAAATATGTAGAAGGGGCGTCAAGCAATACATACTTCAGTTTTATAATAAGAAAAATTAAAAATTTTAGAAACCCCCCAAGAGACAATTTATGATAACTTTCAAACTACTCGACCGATTTTCTTTAGTTATAGACTAGAAGAAGCTACGGCGTCAAAGACACACAAGTTCAAAAGAATACATGCATATGTATATCTAGAAAAGATGAGATATCTTCTAAGCACCCCAGCCGATTTTTTTCTCAAACTCTGGATCAAGTCACCTTGCAAACAGAAAAACCTAAATCAAAATCAGTCCAGCCGTTTGTTCTGTACATGGAGTCGTACAAAAAAGTTTAAAAATTTTAGACTTGAATTATTAAAATGTACTAGTGAGTCTCTGCTTCGAATGTCAACATATAGTCTCAAAAGAATTGCCTCGTCAGTAGTAATGATTATGACATTATGATCATTATAGTACTGGTGACAAAGTCAATAATGAATCACTATCGTTTCACTATTGAAACTTCCTACAGGCTATCACATCAATACATATAAACGTAGCCACCAATACAAACAAATGATCATTTGTATACACATACATAACGTATGTATCTATGTATATACTCGTATCTATGTATTCAGTGCACATTTATACCACGTACAAATCCATATTAAAGCAATATTCGTAGGCAGCAACCACGCCAGCTGTAGTGTAGGTAGGCAACAAGATGTGGCAGTGGTACGAGTACGAAGATTTCGATGTGGAATGAAGCAATGCAATGTATGTACTAAATACGAGCAATATTAGGTGCATAACTTTTTATAATTTCTGAAATTACGAAGAATACCAATATAAAACTTAGTTTAATAATACATTCACTAAATCCTTATTCTCTAAGCACAAGTTGAAATCATCCTGTAATAAAGAAAAATCTAAATTAAGAATATTTCTTATCTTATAAAAAGTACTTAAAGCTCGCATAATATGACCATTTATGGCATAATTAAGGGTAGTTAAAAGAATAAATCATTGGACCTGAGAGATCTTAAAGGTGTACAAAAATAAGCCAGGCTAAATGAATATTCGCAGTCAGTGATACCATTAATTAATTTAAAAAATAAGCAAGTAAGGTGGGGTTAAGATCTAAAGTAGGCAACGATAATAAGATATATGATGAAAACTCGATTTTCGAAAATAGCGGTGAACTCAGTAACTCAGAACTTTCCTTTGGCTTAAAGTTAAGAAACGATTAAAATGAGAAAAACTTAATTTCGTATGTACTTAGGTTAGATTAGGTTAGGAAGGATGGTGTTGCAACACTCCTCGGCTCAGAGACCATTGTGATTCCCTTCTGTTAGTACCCGTTAATAAAAATGTTGCCCCAAATGTATCCAGAAAACCTTCTATTATCTGTCATTAAGCCACTGGATTCCCGCAATGAAGCCTCTGATATCACCAAGGCGCTCATGGATTCGTCTGCTCAGCCATACAAACCTATGGCGTTAAACCTTTGTGCAAAGACAGATTACAAAGATGTCAATGGTTTCTACAGAAATCTGGAGAGCTAGTTTCCCAAATGTTGGTCCTGGCTCTGACCGAACAGTGACCAGTCAACACGCCTATCAACCCTCGCAATATTTCCTACTTACTCATGAACGGTTGGTTAATGTTTTATTTTTATTTTTTAAAAAAGAGAAGTAACACTCAGGCAAATGAAAGCGATAGTGATAGAGAATACAGTTGGTGAAGGAAGACATAGAGGAAAGCTTCATTCTTTTACAACTCTGGTTTTTGCACGTTTTTTATAATGCAGTGTTGCAGAGCCTCTGGTGTTAAATGAGACGTATCAATTTTTTTTGTTGAAGGTGTGGTTAGTAGCCATTTTATCGCTTATTTTACTTCGCCGATGATTCTGCTACACAACGAAGGAGGGCGCTCTGATGTTACATTAGGATTAGTATCTGCTGAAGTCGCTATAGTTCAGCGACCACTGACTATGCCTTCATCACTTGAATTTTCCTAATGCACATCAGATAAATGAGTGGTATTATTATTTTTAATGACTTTGGATACAGGCATTGAACCCAGTACCTTCGTAAACTATTGCATAATTAAAAATATATTAGAGAAACATCATACACATTTTCGAAGGGTAAAAAGGCTGGTTGCGTTCCAAATGTGACATCTAATAATTTTTTATTTTTAGTTTTTCTTTTCTGACCTCTAATGCCCTCACATGTTACTGTGAGTGTATATGTATATACCCAGTGAAAAAAAATGGAAGTCATTCTAGCGGAAGTACATTTTCATTGCTTCCAAAAAATCGATATTTTTAATTTGCTTAGAGTGAGCAAAAAACCCTGTAGAAGCTTATTTTAGTCACACAAAACCTTGTGACTCCTCCATAGTGTTAGAAAATACTCACCAGAATTTAAAAAAAATATTTTTTTAAAGAAATTTATGAACTATTTTTAGTCTAAAATTTAAAAAATTTAAAATTTAAGCAAATAAATTTACATGAAAACACTGCTTCGGGCTTAAATTCGTATAAAAAGAAACGAATTGTTAAAAAAGGCAACTATTTACCATTTTTCCTAGATAAAAATATTATCATAGAACACAAAAAAGGGAATTTTTCTTAATATCGCTTCCAATTAAGTGAACAGGCATCGAAAAAGAGAACTTCTTGCAATGACAACCCTATGTAAAAATCATTAGATCGGATCGAAATTTTCACTACTTCCGCATCGTAAACTCTACATTTTCATGACTTTTTTGGAGTCTCTTTTTTTACTGGGTATGTATGTATTTATTTTTACAAAAACTTTTTCTTAGCGGAATTTTATTCACTTGATGACTTTAAAAAAAGAATTCTTCTTCTACAAAAAGTTATACCTCTAATGTACATACATGCATACATATATGAAAGTATGTATGTATGTATACATACGAGCACAAAGAAGTAAGTTTGCTGGTGTTTCGGTCGATTAGACGTTTCCACCGTCATGTAGTCGTTCAAAAAGTGTTTCTGTCGTTGAGGATGTTTGGCAGTTTTTTACTGCCATGTCTTTCTACTGTTTGTTTATTGTAATATCAGACAGAGTATGTTCAGAATTTTGTGCAGTAGTCAGGCTGAGGACATCGAATACCAAATAAGTATGGAAGTGTAGTTCGGTTCGGTTGCCTGTTTACTCCACTCATACGCTCTCTAAAGCACTCATCCAAATTCATGCTCATACAACATAACTATACCTATGTATGTATGTATATGTATATGTAAATGCATTTGCATGTATATGTATATGGATGTACGTTTGTAAACTTGTCCATACATCTGCATAAAAACAAAAAAGCTTTAGCTTTGCCATACGATGGTATGGCACAACACTCCAAGCCGCTCCAAAGCCTCTAACCTAACTTAGTATTATACTTTACATTATTGCTGTTGGTGTCGTCGTCGCTATTGCATGCTGCCATTGTTTATATGTAAGTATGTATGTATGTATGTATACTTATGTGCATAAATACTTTGAAGGAGACTTTGGGGGAAGCGAAATAAAATGTATTTTTCAAAATGAGCGCATGCACAAAATAAAACGAGCTCAAAATGGAGATTTGACATTTCGGCGTTTGAATGTTCAAAAAGTCGGTTGGTAAGTCGTTGATGCTTGACAGTTAGGTTTGACAATAACTACGAAGAGGAGGATTAAGCAAATAAACTTATGTACGTATTTATGTACGTATGTACATATGTATATGTACATACATATACACATGTGTGTTTCTAATCTGCATCTACTTATGTATGTATGTACATATGTGTGTGCAATGTGTGCTGCATTTGCAAATTTTTGTGTGAATGTGTAGATTTATCCAAACAAAGTTGCATACACTTCTACACAAACCCATAGGCATGTACATACATATCTATGTATGTATCTACAACAGCAACAACAAAATACTGTACATACTTAGATAGATAATATAAATCTACATTTATATCAATTATGTTTGGCAATGTTGCTTCAGTGTGCCCCCAATTTTCATCGGGATTGCACTGTCACAGTGAATCCTCGTCCTGTTTAACATACAAATATCAAATTTTTTTGTTTATTTTTGGGTCCTTAACTTTAGTCGTTGGTTCCACCTGAACGATATGAAAATCAGTTTTAGATTAGTAAACTAAGTTAATTTTGAAATCGATGGAGATGCTCGGGGTCCACTGCGGGTAGCACAAAGTCTGACGACTCGAGCTCACAAAATGGCTTTACAAAGGCAAATAAACATCTAATTACATACATATGTACATATCTAATTTAACACGACTGTTTGAATTCACAATACAAAATATATGTAATTTAACAACTTTAAACACTATGGGCCTAATTCATAAAAAATATTTTGATTTTATAAAATGTTTATTAATCAAATTTCCATAGAAAGTTTGTTTCATAACGCTCTTATTAAACAGAAATATATTTTATGAATAAGGCAGTATAATTCTAATAATTACATATTATCCTAATTTAAGGGCATGGCTGATTTCCTGCTCTGCGTCTTTCTTCTGAGCGTTTTAAACGTATATGACGTATGTCCATACGGAAGTTCTACTTCATAAGCAAACTGCTGCAACTAATCAATCAGTAAATGACTCAGTATCCTACACAATCGTGTGAATTTTGTGAAGATACAACCCTGGTATGATGGCGTTTATGAACATTTTCAAAAGACAATAACAATTCATCAAATCAGGGTTGCATTTTTTGGGCAATAATTGTTTGGATTTTTTTCCAAAAAATTATCATGAAACATTTAAATGCGTTATTTTTTACACTATTGCAATAAATTTTTGTGACGATGTGTATTCGTGTGAAATGTATCAGATGCACTGAAAAACTCAATTTCGTATTAATACGAATTAGAGCAATTCTACTTGAGACCATCGATATATACATGCATATAGCTACCTTAATATAGAAAGGTCCTAACTCGTTATTTTTTGAATTGAGTTCTTCATATATTTCGATAGAAGAACATCTAATGCACCGAAAACTGCAAAAATCTCGATTTCAAAAAAATAATGCGCTTGGGACCTTTCTATAATGAGGTATCCATATGCACCTACTTATAGCTCATTTACTTCAATGGTGGCACAACTCAAAAATACTAGTTTTGCAGAAAACGCGTTTTAAGTTTTCAATTTGCATACAACTCAATGGAGAAATGAAAAAAAAATCTTCTCTAAGGTACAAGCTATTTGTATGAAATTTTAACACAAGATAAAATACGAAATGGCGCATCTTTCAGCTTTATTAACTCAAAAAACTAATTTTTTGAGTTATGTCACTATTCAAGTAAATGAGCGGTATGTATGTATGTATGGATACCTTGTACATGGTGGCGCAAAAATAACCTTCCGATCTAATTTGACTGTAATTTAAAAAAAATTAAAAACTTTGATTCTTCTTGTGGATTATTTTTATTTGGTCTTTTAATTTTTTTACATCAAGTCGAGAATATGATGTCATGTAAATGGCCGCCATTTGAGCCCTTTTTATGGCATTTTCCATCACTTTGGCCAAAACTTCCGGCGATAGGTCCTCACATTCTTTAAGAGCTGCAAGATTATGAGGCTTGTCGACATAAACCCGCGACTTTAAAAAGCCCCACAAAAAGAAGTCTGCAGCGGTCAAATCAGGCAATCTTGCTGGCCAGTGCAAATCGCCAAAACGGGAGATTAGGCGCCCGGGAAATGTTTGGTCAAATAAATAGTCACCAATATTCCGCGCTCTGGAGGATAGATAGGAGGAGGAGGATTACTTTTGCGCCACCTTGTATATGTTTTCCTTATCACAATTTATATTATCGAGGTTCACCTAATGCGGCTCTTACAGACATGTATACATACTTCTTTACATACATACATATGTATGTATGTACGCGTATACAACAAGCAAATTCCTTATCGTAAGGTACGCTATAAAATGAAAAGCGTCCAAACAACCAACGCTACTACTTCAACTGGAAGGCGACTAAAGCAGAGTTATGCACATACATATGTATGTAAGTATGCATGTACGTATGCACATATTTATGTACTGTACATGTACAATATACATTCATATCCATACATATTTACATATACCCATAAGTATTTATGAATTTTTTGTTTTAATGTTTAGTTTAAAAAATCCAGTGTAAACTTTGCACTTCAAGATACAACACGAAATGTATCACTTTAGCGCAAATTCATTTTTAAAGCTTCGATTTCAACGATAAATGAAAACAGGAAAATACGTAAAATGCGTAAATTTTCAAGCACTACCTATCCGGTATGTTGAAACTTTTGTCAGAATGTACTTTAAACGAAGCAAAACCCAAATAGGCAATTATTGAAAATTGTTTACTTGAGAATGTTTAGTGAGTAAAAGGTTACATGAAAATTTAATGTAAAATACTTAGAAAAAAAACATTTATGTATTAGAATTTATAAGTGGAGACGGTATTAGTTCAAAGTAGGTATCAACTGAAACCGATTTCCCAAATCAGAGATAGGTACACACATACATACATACATATGTACTTATGTATGTAAGATGTTGACATAGCTAAATATAAGTATATATGTACATACATACATACATACATATCGCACTTGATTTAACTCAAAATTTTAAAATTTTCAGTAGAGACTAAAAACTGTTTGTGGTTACATTTTAGGAGAATTTGAAAATCCAAATACATCATGGCAAGCAAATTCCATTTGAAAATATATTTAAATTTTTTTTTTATTTCAAAACTTTTCAATTACTGGATAAGAATATCTAGGTTTTGAAAATAGTCGCATATCAGAAAAAATTTTAGCAATTTTATCAAAAAAAAACACATAGATTTCGTATTAAAATTATAAAGTAAAACAAATTTTATCAACAATAGAGTGGTCCAAATACGTTGAAATTTTTACAGCCGATAGATATTGTTGTTGTTAGTTGATTTCATGTAAAAAGTGAAATTTCAAAAAATTTTTACTTATTACCCTCCCTCTGGTTGATTAAGTGCGAAATGTATATAACTAACAAGGGAACATCAAATAAATAGATATGTCTGTATGTACAGTGTGCAAAGTATATATTCATACACCCTTAATTTAAAAAAAGTGCACTGCCTTCTAGTAACTTAAATTACCAAAAGGACTGTTTTCTTGTATGATTTTGTATGCCTATGGAGATTTTATTTAATAAAAAATCACTTGAATAAAAAGAAATTTCATTCATAATTTTTAAAGAAAAGGTGAATAGACTATTAAAAAAACAAAATTCATATTCGGACATAAATTTTTATTTTCAGAAATCAGATAAGGAACTAATGCAATTATGAAAAAGTATTTATACAAAAAAAATTAAAAAAACCTGACTGCGACCAGCTTTGGCCATTCGAGATGAAAAATCATTAGACAAACCTAAAGAAGATTTTAAAATATGTACATTTCGAATGATACCCATTTTGTATAGTTCGCAGACTTTTATTTTTTTCGTATTTACAAAATGGCGTCTGTTGGCCGCCATATTGAATTTTGATAACTGACATGTCTTTAGTGACACTTCCTTGATTAAGACAAATCGATTGACGCGTTCGGTTTTGATGTATGTACATACATACATACGTAGACTGATATATACAATACCCTTCTTTGCGTTGTTCAGTAGGTTAAAAATAAGCCGCTTTTGTACTAACGATTGTTTTCAATGTAATATTTTAAGAATACTTTTTGCATTAGCATAAATTTTGTTTATTAGAAAATATCTACATTGATAGAAAAGCCTTCATTGGATCAATGAATTTTGTCATTAATAACGAGCTAATGTAAGAATTCATTGTACCTATTTATGAAGAATACTTTGTTGAGTTTCATTTGCATAGGTATTATGAAACTTCATGCAGGGGGCAAATTACGGCACTCGTTAACGAACGAAATTACGAAATATTTCAATAGAGTTTATATGGAAATATTTTAAAATTACGAACGGTATCGAGTGCCGTAGTTTGCCCCCAGATAATGAAAACTTTGAATAATCGTATGAAAAATTTCATTCATACAATAAAGTATTATTAATGCTGCTGCTTCATTAGCTGAATGAATTAGTGTAGAGAACTTCACTATTTTCTATAAAATTATAGAATGAAATGTCCATTTGATTATTAAATAGGGCCTCTATGTATGTAGCTATATATGTAGTAGGTATGATACCTATCATACAAGGAAAATACATATTTTAGTGGTTTTATTACAAAATCTTTTCTTTTCAAACGTTGAGCTTGTACGAATATGAACTTTGCATACTGTAGCTTTAATATTAAGACCTAAGAAAATTAGAGAAACAATACAGAGTAGGTATTGCAACATGCTAATAACACTAAAACCTGATGTTTGGGAAATAAATGAAAAGCATAATGCATACTCGTACATACATGTGTTTTCCAAATAGCGGCACATTTTTGCTATAGTTTGTTTTGATTCTCTCTATTTTGTACCACTTTCCTTTTGGCCACACACACACACACACACTTTTAAATTGAGAGGCAAGAAATACCTACAGGCATATGCACTTTCAACATTTAGAAAAGCTTACACATGAAGGAATTAACAATCTAAAATAAATTGAATGTCCAAAACACAACATCATAAACTTCACTTCGTGCTATTAAATGGCTGCAGTGTTTGGCAGTTTTTGTTGCATCTAGTAGTTGGTTGGTTGTTGCCCACATAAATTTAAAAATACCGGCAACCAAGAAACCAACGTTAAACGTTCATTCATTGATTCATACAAGTCCGTCATATTTAGACAATTGTCTTCTGAAGTACATACATACATACATGCATATGTACATACATATGTACATAAATTATAAAATACAATTTTTATAGATACAATTTGGTAAACAATTAAAAAGCAATAAAAGCATTCAAAGCAATAAACAGACACACACACACATATAAACTTACTAACCGAGCCTCCTAAGAGACCAACAGAAATCAACGATCAAAACAAAACGCGCAAAAACAGCACTACCATTATGCATTTACTACTAAATAATCCTATAGATAGACAGACAGACAGACATCTAGCAAAAAAAACGACTAAGAAAATTATGACCAAAACTCAGAGAAAAATGATTATTTTATGTACTTTTTCCAATTCCCACACACACACACACACAAAGAGATACGCATACCCCTCTCTATGTTCACTCAATTGTATTCAATAAAACTAAATTATGTCAAATGTTTGCAAAATATTGGCGCTAGCGCTGCGACTTCCTTTTTTATATCCGTGGTGAGTTACGTGGTGTTATTCGTATTGTTGCCTTTGTTGGTTGCTCTTCGCTTCGTGGTGCTTGCCATCTTCCAACGAACCTCAAACAAAGCAACAAAAGAAAAACAAATGTTTCGATTACAAAATTATTTATTTAGTTATTTTTTTTAATTTCAAGCTTCAATAAGAAGTCGGAAATAATACTCCTCGCACTCGTATTAGCGCGCATCAAACTGTTATTTTATTAAAATTATAATTTCTTTTTGTTTTTTTTTTTTGTTGAAATTTTTTGTTGTTAAGCAAAGTTTTTTAACATGAGTTTTACAAAAGCAAAGTTATTTTGCTCATGAATTTTGCCGACGGAAAATTATTCAATGCGCAATGTATTTTTTCGCATGCATTGCAACAACGCTTCTTGCTTAATTTTATACATACATATGTACATTTACTCAAACAACGTCAAAAAAGTAGTTTGACATAAAAACGAGTTTAAACTTTAAAGTTTTATATTTAAAATTCTTTTTTTTTTATTAGTTATGACTTTGTTTAACGAAATGAGCGATGTGTATATGGACTTACACAGATACAAGAGTTGCTCACGCCTCAGATGTTTAATGTGAATCATGAGCAATCGTGAATGTTGCGCAATAGGATCGCAAAATTCGTAACTCCCCTTATTCTGTAACTGTTTGTCGATATCACTTCAATACAATACCAAAAAATGTATGCTTTTGTACTCGCTGTGAAAACCAAGTGAGTGCTATTGACAGGCTAATGCTGTTTTCTAGACCTTGGAGAATAGGAATAGACTGTCAATAGCATGGAACTGATCTCGAGAGCGAGTCGACATGCTTCAACTTTGTTTTTATTAAATTCACGTGACCTCGACAGACAGGCAAATATTTTCTTAAGGCTAGGCTAATCTTGCATTATGCAATATGTCGCATTCAAGAGGGATGTACAGGAAAAAATAAATGCGCTGCATAAGAACTACTGGAAAAAGCAGCCTAGCAAATTAACTGAATGAATGCGTAATTGAAGAGGTAGCTAAATTGATAGTATAATTTTCAAGGATGCTGGCGATAGGGAACAAAAGTCATAATTATTTAAAACGTACGTAAAATAATGCATGAGGTCCAACCTCGGAAAATCAGATCTAAGACACTCTGAGCAAAGGTTAGGGTGACATAACCAAAAACTACTTTTAACAGAATGTTCAGGATGTATACATATGTATATATACATACATATATATATATATATATATATATATATATATATATATATATATATATATATACATATATATATATATATAGAAGTGGGAGTCACATACATATAATTCACATATCATAGATTATTGAATGCAGAGCTAACAGCAAAAGAACTGAGAAGAAGAGCAACTCTAGATGGAACTATATTTAGAAACTTTAAAGCATCTTTACAAGCATAGAGATATTTAGAGCTGCAACTAAATTATGTACATATATATAGGACTAGTCTAAGGAAAGAGTTTCGATTTGAACGACAGCATCTCTACACCGCTTTTGATTTGATTAAAATCCCAGTAAAAAAATGGAAGTTATTGTAGTGGAACTACATTTTCATTGCTTCCAAAAAAATCGATATTTTTAATTTGCCGAGAATGAGCAAAAAACCATGTAGAAGCTTATTTTAGTCATACAAATCCTTGTAACTCCTTCATAGTGTTGGAAAATACTCACCAGAATTAAAAAAGTTAATTTTTTTTTTAAGAAATTTATGAATTAATTTTATACCCGTATTCTAAGGTTTGTGACAAAATAAAACTTATAACAAATCAAAATTTTTACATTGCTTGAATTATAAAAATTGTCATTTGTTATAAATTTGTCATAAAGTTCAGAATAAGGGGGTTAGTCTAAAATTTAAAAGTTATTTGCTTAGATTTATTTACATGAAAACACAGTTTCGGGCTTAAATTCGTATAAAAAGAAACGAATTGTTAAAATAGGTAACTATTTACAATTTTTCCTAGATGAAAATATTATCATAGAATATTATCGGATCGAAATTTT
Source organism: Tachina fera (assembly GCA_905220375.1). Taxonomy (NCBI): domain Eukaryota; kingdom Metazoa; phylum Arthropoda; class Insecta; order Diptera; family Tachinidae; genus Tachina; species Tachina fera. The sequence continues at coordinate 189,833,173 of LR999963.1, forward strand.
CACTACTTCCAGATCGCAAACTCTACATTTTCATGACTTTTTTTGGAGTCTCTTTTTTTTTGCTGGGATAATACATAATCTATAGGCATTTCTAAGGGATTATAATAAATTTAAACATTATTGTTTTTACACTATCTTTTCTTAAAATCTTAACAGTCACGTTCGAATCGCAATTTTTGATAAATAACTTGACATGCATCATTTACCTTCCTCAGCAGCATTCAGCCACAAACTCATTCATAAATAAAGTTCAGTTTGACTTAAGTTATTCCTTTTACTCTAGTATACTATCAAGTATCTTTCTCATCAAAAAAAAAAAAAAAAAAAAAAGAAAGAAAGCACGTGATGGCTGAACTACACAATTGGTTGCACGAATTAACATGCACATTCACATGCATTCGTACAATGTACATACATGTGTATGTATGTATGTATGTGCACTCGTATCTAAAGATGTGCATCATACATATTTTGTTGCACCTTCTCAGCGGTTACTAATTAAATTATTATTGAATGCTCATCTATAACAAACAAACATAATTGTTGTACTCGTAAATGCACTCCGTCATAAGCATACTCACACACACGCACATACATATGTACATATGTACACACACACATGCATCTTTAATTGCACTAGAAGTCAGATTATGATGTCATAAACTAGCGAATGAGTAACCAATACCTAATATATGTATGTATGTAGATTGTACATTTTTTCATACATGGGAGATAAGCAAGCAGAAAGAAAGAAGAAGCAAGAAATGTCTACTTCTGCTATTCAGTATGGGTGCACTATATTCTTTCTAAGCATCCACATTCGAATTTTTGTGGATCTCAGTTAACAAAATCTGACAAATTTCTATTCCCATTAAATTCGTGCATTTATTTTCTATTCTAATCGATTGCGTATCAAAAGTTGGGCAAAATTGGAGCTACTCGTATGATTTATGTTTTCGTTGAAAGATAATCCTTGAAATGTGTTGAGACATTAAATCACATTCTAAATCATAATTTTTATTAATGCATCTCATATATACATACGCTCATAATACCTACACTGTTGCACAAAATACTCGTAACATTTTAATGGAACGGACAATCTACTGCTCAGCTTGCAATCGGGCATCAAGAAACAACAGCGCAACAACCCACAATCATACCAAATGAATAACTAAATGATTCACTGAATGACTGACTACTTTTGAGTGAATAATAATAGGTGATGACAAGTTGTCACACACGAAACAAAGCACAGCAAGAAATGCATATGTATTTGTGCTTATACATATGTATTTGTGTATGTGCATATCTATGTCTGTATGTACAGAGTCGGACAAAAATATTCACACAGCACCATGTTTGATTTCGATCTTTTATACCTATTTAATATTTTGTATAAAAAGATAGAGTTCAATAAGTTTTTATTTAAGTTACATGTATGTATATTTACTTACATGCTGCTTATATATGTAAGTAAATAAAAGACAAATTAGAACTTTCAGCGAAACAAAAACACATCTTTAATTCAAGGCACGAATTCAGGTAGACAAAAAAAAATATTATTTATTGCCTTATAAAATCAAATTTAGAAGAAGTTAATATTTTCTATAGTATATTTTCTTGGAACATAATGAACCAATAATTTATTGTTACATCAATTCCAAAATTATGCCATTATTTTTTCAGAAACTCTGAGTTGTGATTTACTGGAAATATGGAGCATTCCCACTCATCTGTCCAACTCATCAGCAAGATGTTCAAATGGGATCATCACATTCGAACGCCATTGGCTATGTTTTTTGGGTCGTTCTCTTGTTGGAAACAGAAATTGTTTATAAGACTCAAGGCCTGTCCCACGATGTCAGCAGCAAACTTCCGATCGACAACTTGTATTGCAAACAACAATAACATTAGAAAATTTTTTGTTGTTTTCGATATAACGATCGAACGATTTCTGGTGACACCGTGGGACAGGCCATTAGTTTATCGACACTTTGCAATCGGCTTTCTTTTAAAATACTTAAGCAAACGAATGCACAGTGGGGGCATCGCGCCAATGTTTTTCGTATCAATTCATATCTCCACTGCTAGAATAGTGAGGGTCACTAAATTGTATATGAGTAGTTTTTAGAACAAACTGCATGTTCCACCATAGTTTTGGTGGCATATTTAGAGGGAGGGAGGAGGTGAGACATGTACCCTCATACTAAGTAATTAATAATGAATAAATAAACATGATTTTTTTATATAGGAAATACGGAAGTAAGAACAAAATGCATAACCAACAAAAAAAGCAAAAGCTTATAATTTTTTCATTTGCGCTCCTAATGAATTGCCTGCTATTTAATGACTTCGGATACGAATTATCCAAAAATGGTTAGCTAAAATCACACACGTTATTTTTTAAATCATTATCTCAGGACCGATCTTCCTGAAATCTTCTCAACTGAAACTCTGGAATAATTTATAAGCTATTTTTTCAACCACGCCTACCTTTTAATATTATGTCACTTCTTCCACATAGTTTTTAACTTTATTTTTATAATATAAACGAGCAATTTTCGAAATTCTTTTGCATATGAAAAGCTCCACAATTGTTTTAAATTGGGAAGAGGGAAGATTGTCGCAAACTCCCCGCCCCAATAATTTATAATCAAACATCTGGCGTTCAATTTTCAAAATGCTTTTTGTATATGGAAGAGGTTCACTTGAATAGTTTCTTGGAAATCGGGGAGTATTATATGTATAAATGCGACCATGACATTTGGATATTTTTAATGAAATCACATAAAATAATAACAAAAACCAACAGCAATAAGAGTGTTAGCGGAAGTCCTTAAGCGCTTATTATTGGTAGAATATAACACGTGATGCTTTTACCATGCGTGAAATGACCGCGTTTGGACCCCATTTTGCATTGTACCGTTGATGAAAACTTAATTCCCTACACATGCTGCATCCGTATCACATCTGTCACGGTGCTTGACGGTACTTATAATATTGCTCTTCTCCATTTCGTTAATTCGCTTACTCCAATCTTATATGCTTATTATATGCTATTTGGAACAATTTTTACTATTTCTATTACTAAAAGCTAAATTTCTTATTGCAACTCGAGAGCTGTAACCGGCACAATGCCGGTTTCATCTACTTCATCTTCTTTGCTTCCACTTCCATACACTTAATTTTGGAATACATATTTTTTCTATTATTCTTACAATCTGTAGTTCTTTTTCTAGAACAAGCTTTCGTGCTCGACCAGTACGATGAGAAGTTGAGAAGCTGGAAAAGTCCTTAAATGGTTTTATAATTCTGCCAAAGTACAACAGCTTCTTTTTACTATTTTTCTAATTTGTTCATATAATCGTTTTCCTTCCAGGAGGCCTAAAACAATTTTTCTCTCAGCTTCTGTTCTTCTCTTGTGTTTTGGGGCCTTTTTAAATTAGTCTTCCAACAACATGTTAAAACAAATTTGGCATCGAATGTTTTACAACGACATTTTTCCATATTTTACGATAAGTAAAATTTAATTTTTGTATATTTAGCACTAATATGTGAATACTTTTGTCCCCTTAAAATAGTGATTTAAAATGTAACATCCGACTGTCTAGTTTCAATTGCTGGAATATCATTTTGTTCTCGGGCTTTTTGTCTGAGAAATATTGAAGTTCCAAATTATCAAAAGAGGTGCTGTATGTGAATATTTTTGTCCACATCTGTACTTATGTATGTATGTATGTATGAGTGTAACCGTTGATGATGTCTGAACATTCTACCAATGAAATATGTGCATTCATTCGGTTATATCAGTGCATGGTTTTATATTCTGGTCTACAAGTGCATGTGGCAAGGCTGTGTGCGGTTGGTCCGTATCTTTCGTTGATGTGGAAGTTTCTTTTTAATGCACCGACTGACGCCGAGTAATTAAGACATTTTAAATTTACGCATCAGACAGACACTTGGTAGACAAAAGGTAGACAGGGCACAATCAAGCTAAGTGAATTCGCTGGCAGGCTGAGTACGTTAAGTACGAAATGAATAAATGTGAATGAAAAGCAATGAAAGGAATACATGAATGTGAGGAGCATGCATTAGCCTTGTTTTTGTGTTTCGTTTTTTTTGTTTGTACAAAGTCTCAGTAGGTCACAACAATCAGCATACCACGACATATTAATCACTGCAACAGCGCGTTGTGTCGTCACAAATTAATTCCTTTAGTCATTAACTACAATAATAATTGCGGGTATCTATCTTCGCTTTTGTGTTCTTAATCGTACGCAATTGCATTTGTTCCAACTTATTAGTTTATCTTTCCAATTGTAACAAAAAATATTTTGTCAGATTTGTATCAGTAATGAATGAATTTAGAAATTTCGAAGATATTTGCAAGTTTGTGAGTTTTATATTAGGTCTGTCTGCGTACACATATTTTGCATCATTTTGTGCAAAATTTTGCAAAATCTTACAAAATGTTGTCTGCGTACTCCAAATCTCTTGCAGCGAGAGAGCCAAAAAGAGAAATTTTTGACAGTTGAAAGTTAGAAAACTTGCAAAATGTTGCTGGAGAAATTTCTTCTTGCAAGATTTTGCAACTAGTTTGAACAGCTGTTTTTATTACTTTTTGAATGAAATAATTTATGTGAAATGAAAATAGAAATTGAAATTTAACAATGGCAGAGGTAAATAGTTACAATTGTGTTGATTTTTAACGTTTATCATAAATTATAATAAACAAAACACTTTATTTCATGCTACAAAAGTCCAAATATACAGTGCGACCGTGGCGTAAAAGCAGAACCAATGATTCCAATAATGTTATTTTTCTGGCTAAAATTCTTTTGCTTTGTTATTTCAATTGTTTACATACCGATCAGCTGTTTTCTTGCAAGATTTCACTGGATACTGTCTGCGTACTTTTTAAGATATTTTCAGTCGACAGAGTAAAATTGGTCTTACTCTCCTAAAAAAGTTGACTGAGTATTTGCTACTGGAAAAGTACGCAGACAGACCTATTCATACATATCGATGGGTTTATATAAAAAGGGCGTATCTCGATTTTTTTCGAAATCGCTTTTTTAACATTTTCTGGCTGACAAATTAAGTATAACTGCATCCTCCTTCAAGATCTTAATATGTTACAGTTCAAAATCAAGGACATATGGTAACTTATTATATCTGCATGTCGAGCCTTATTTTCAATATTATCGTAAGCGACAAAAATTAAATTTTTCAGGAGAAGGTTTTTTTTTAAATATTCAATTTGTTGTTGTACGTAACTTGTCGCTTACCATAAAATTTTACAGCTTGTATCTTAAAAGTTATCAACAATTTTGGCATTTTGATAATTCTAGTTTTAATTTCGATAAAAAAGTCTATTTTTGATAACATGTCGCTTACGATTTGACAAATTTATTCCGTCTTACTCTATATTATGAGAGCAATTATGAATAAAATTCCACGAGAAATTTTTGCCGGGGAATAATTTCAAACCGTAGCAAATAATAGGGAAAACAAAAAAATCTAATTAGAGAAGGGAGAAATTTATTGCGGAAATTTATTCAGAATTGCATTGTATAACTAACTGAATGTCGATTCCTCAACGCTATAAAAAATTAGCACTTACATATCTACTTTTCGGTAACAATTCAGTACCATTGACAGCTTCTTACAATTGAAGTAGAATACAATACAAGGCAAGTGCAAACTTTTTGTTGTCGGGTTAACGTAAACGTAAGAAATATTTACCGGATAATGCGTTTCGTCTTTCAAAAGTCCATAGATATGTAAGTATGTTCGTGTTGGTTAAGATTATATAAAAAATGTACATATGTATATTGAAAACAAAAACAAATTTTCACATTTAGTTATGGTTTTCGGTATAAATTCTCTAACATCAAATGTGATTAATCAACTTAAAAATTGTTAACTTTATCAATATAAAAACTTTTAAAATGCATAAAATTTGTTATTAAAGTAATATTTATTAAAAAAAAACTAATTTATTTTACCAACAAATTGTAGATCCCGAAATCTCGAAAATCCCGAAAATCCCAAGATCCCGAAAATCCTGGGATTTCAAAAAATCAATCCCGATTGGCATCCCTAATAGGTACAATTTAATGTTAACATATCGATAATGTTGATCCAATATTCTATGTAAAATAGTGCCCTCTTTACGTAACACCATCGATATCGTAGTAATTAAGACTTTATTATTGGAAAAAATAAATTTCGTGTTATTTAAAAAAAAATTTTAGGATTTTTCCCCTCTGCTGTCCTCTTTATACAAACTACGCAAAGCAACCCTAATTAAAGCAACCTTTTCACGAAATTAGAAACATCATAAGCAAAATAAAACCTTCATTACCACGGCTGGAAAAAAGGGCAATATGTACACATAAGCCATATGTACATACATCGATACAAAACGAAAAATAACACACAAAAAATACAGGCATTTTGTTGGTAGAAATAAACATTATAATGACATTATTTTTGTGTGCGTTTCATATGTGTGTTTTCATCCCACACACACTTTATGCAAAACCACACATACACTGACGCAGAGTTTATACAAAGTTTGACATTTTTCTGTCTTCATAATATTAACCAGCTGGACTTGAGGTGGTACCTGATTGAGTTGCCTTGAACTGGCTCTTCCACACAGGTAAAATATTTCAATATTACCTTTAAATAGTTATTCAGTCATTAAATAAGCATAGCAACTAGCACAGCAGAAGGAAAAGAAAAATACCAAGAAACTGTTTACTGAAGCAATAGGGAATTTTTTGAAATTGTTTGTACTGTTATGTACGAGGATTCGTGCATTTTGTGAGCGCACACACACACACATAAGCACGACTATACTAGACACCAGGGAAGGCATTGAGAATTTTAAAATTGTACCAACAACTTTAAAAAATTTTACTTTTTTGACCTTAATTGTACTAAAATATTTTTTTGTTCAAACTACATATTATTATCGTTTTCATAAATTTGCTTGTAATTTACACCTGTTTAAGTTGAAATTTAAAATATACAAAGTAATAACATGTGCTCCAGAGTCCGGTGATTTGGAATGGACTAGTTCACATCTTTTTTTATTTTCTTGCTGCGTTTTGACTTCACAGCAGGGATGGCAAAGTTGGTACAATTGTGCAATTGTACCAAGGAATCTCTGCAGTTTAACTCCGTATTTCTTTTCAAACGATTGCATATGTCAATTATCACTTTTGAACAATGAAGCTCATATTCTTCTCCTTGAAAACATTCTTGTGAAAGGAAAAGGCAGCACGAAAATAAAACATATGTGAACTATTCCATTTCCAAATCATCGGATACTGGAACACATGCTATTACTTTGTATATTTTAAATTTCAACTTAAACAGGTGTAACGTACAAGCAAATTTGTGAAAACGATTCGCTGGTCATAACAAATGAAAATATTTAATTGGAAATAAAAAAATATTTTAGTACAATTATTATCAAAAAAGTACAACTTTTTTAAGTTGTTGGTACAATTTTAGAACTCTCAATGCCTTCCCTGCTTCAAAGGACTGTTTTCAACGAGAAGAATATGATTTTCATTGTTCAAAAATTAAAATTGACATATGCAATTGTTTGAAAAGAAATACGGTGTGAAACTGCGGAGATGCCTTAAATATACTAAATTAGTCATTGGTGTACTAATTTACTTTCCGAGTTGAAAAAGTACCAAAAAAGGTACAATTGTACAGACTTTGCCAACCCTGCTACACACATTTTTGAGAGTATTGAGTGTCTTGCGTATGCACGGATGCCATATTTTTATTTGGATGGTCACATTTAGACCAAATAAACCAATCTTCTCTCTATGTACTTATGTACAACAAGAAAAGGTATTAAATAAAAATATAGTAAAAATTAGGAAACTTTAAATATATGTAAATCAGCGGATATAAGTATGTACCATACATATTTCAGTATTTCCTGTTTTAATCCTCTTAAGGGTCATTATTACAACTTAAAGTTGGTTTAATTTTAGTTTAACCTAAAGTAAGCGCTAAGGTAGAGCAAATGTATACTTCCTGGTAAGTTAAATTAAATTTATAATAATGGATAGCGTTTTATACGTACGACAAAATCCTACTTTTAACTAACTTTAAGTTGTAATAATGGCCTTAAAAATATGCATATTTAAAAATTTTAAATATAGTTGAAAACAAATCTTTTGAGGAGTTTTCTCAATATGTATCTTTCTATTTCAAAAGTGATTATTTCAGTGACCGCAGATAACGATTATATTCCAAATTTAAACTATAAAAAATCAAACTAATAGAGAGGAGAGAGGTGTTTCGTACAAAAGAAATACACCAGGATACATACCCCTTGTTATATCGATTACCTTTACTTAGAATTTACACATGTAAGTGCAAGTTCGAAAAACTCAATACTCTCACACTTTTTTACTAAACACAATTAAATTTTTTGTAATTACTGCTCAGCTTACAACACAATTTCCTTGTAATTGAATTATTGTAAGTAAAATGACAAATGCAGAAACAGTGTTACTGAGAATGAGTTTAAAATAAATGTATTAGTACTTCGAATAATAAAAGCAATATTTATTGCACATTTCACACGTATTTATAAAAAATAATATACAAAAAAGGACACAACTTTACAACAGCGCATCTTAATTATATTTTTATATGTGAATTTCATGCCTTTGACAAAAAAAAGTTGTTGAAGAAAATATCATTTTCAGTAATTTTATCATTTCGGGAATACGGTAATACTGATTTCATAAATTTTTTGAATAAACATATTTTTTTATTGAAAAGCAAATTTATTTTCATAAGACGTCTACGCTTCGAGAACGTTTTTTTTTAAATTTAACTTACAACGACTGTGTAAACTCTCAAGTAACTTGCAAGACTTTCGGTTATTTCTTCGAAATATTCGTGTATAATACGTATGCACTACTTACAAGTAATTACTTACATGTGTAATTGCGGGGTAAGAGTTATTTTTTGAGTTTTAGTTTTTGTTCAGAAACAGTTAATTTTTTATTTTGATTTTATTTGTTAAAAAAAAATAACTCTTAAAATGTAAAAATCACAATTTCTCCTATAAAACTGATATTAGCCGACTCAAAATCGAATTTATTGCCACAGTCTGCAAAAACGCTATTATATGTTAAATTAAATTTCCATTTTTATATTTTATTCAGTTTAAAAACTAACAGCCTTTACAAAACTTCCTAAGGCTTTGTAAAGGCTTTTTAAAACAAATTTAAAAAATTATAATAATTTTTATAAATAAGGCTGTTAAACAAAATAAAATAAAAATCAAAAAGTAAATTTTATTTTCTGGGGAATAGTTAAAAATCAAGATATAAGTTTGATTTTGTGAGGAATAAATAAAACTCAAGAAATAATGAATAAAAAGTAATTTTTAAAATATAACTTGTAGCCGTTACGGTCCCTAGATTATTTTAAGGAATACTCGATTTTTTAAACAAAAAAACTACGCGAACAGAAAAATCTGCACATTTGGCAACACTGTGCTTGAACGAAAACAAAACATACACAAACTAATTTTTTAACATTCACCATCTACACTAGTAAGTTTTAATGTGTGCAGCGTTGCCGTTGTGACACTAAAATACCACTTTTGAAAATTGTTCGTGCCAATGACTTTTTATGACCCCTTTTTTAATTTATACCTTTGTATCATTTTAACAAAATGTGTGCCGTAAGGCAATCATATGCTCAAAAATTTAACGAAGCACAGTCTTTCATATCAGGTATTGGACACAAAGCTGTTCGTCTAGTTGGCGATATTCGGTTCGAGGGGGTCGATAGAAAAGCCAATAAATGGTGAAAATATTGCAAAAAATCTGACACTCAAGTCCTTGATTCCAAATGCAAATTATTTCTGGGAGAATCACAATGAAAAAAATATGTATTTTAACTTACTTTCATCTCTAATCTTAATAAAACTTTTTATAAATAAATAGGTATGACTTTTCATTACTTGCAAACTATTCTTTATCTGGCGTTCGTTCCTAATTTTTTTCCACCTGTAAATTTAAACTTAAGGTTATTTTGACTATATCCACTTAAAAAAAATATTTGCTTAATCCGATCATTTTTACAATCTGGCCGGATGGAGGACTAACATTAATTTATAATTAATTTAATAAATTTATTTTATTTTAATCTAATATATTAATTTTTAAGACTCGAGTTTATTCTTCTAATTGAAATTAATTATATTCATTTTGTTCACAAAAAGCTTGACCCTATTTTACTTTAAAATACACTTTTTTCTTAAATGCCCTTTATATGATACTTTTTCGAAATTTTCAACGGCAACCATGAATGTGTGCTGCTTTTTGCTCTTTATTACCAGCGTTGTCAACTTTTAAATTTCAAAAAGCACTGAAACCGCTAAAAAAAAGCGCGTAATTTAGGAAAAAAGCACTAAATTTTTAATTATTTTAAAATATTAAAAAAAATTTATACACAAATATGCATATAAAAATAAAGGAATCGGTTGACCTTGCATTCCATTTCTAAAACTATAAAATTGAGGCATCCGATACACATTTTAATTGTATAAGAATGAGTGAATTCTTAAATAAGTTTGGCGAAGCCTTTTGAAGTTATCACAAAAAGATTTATTTTTAATAGTTTTTCGCCAGGAAACAAACGTATTTTTCGAATTCAGTAAAATTAGCAGTAATTGGTAAGTCTTTATGAGGTTAAGAGCTGATTACATTTTGAAATATAATAAATTATGATGGAAATAAAAAGGTTTCCAAAATGTTGTGCAGCAAACCCAATATAAACAACAAATTTAATAATTAAAAAAGAGTGATTTCCAAGTTTATCAAGTTAAAAAAATATTCATATGTACTATGTACTTATTAATATTTTAGAAAAAATTTAACCAAAATTAAAAAAAAAATTACTCGACATTGGGGAAAAATGTTGCCATTTTTCAAACTAACGAAGGCGTGAACCAAGTGTAAGGACATTCTGTTTCGTATTTTAGACTTAAATAAAGTCATAGGAAAAAAATTCGATCAACTTCAGCGTTTAAATATGGAAGTTACAGAAGTTTGATGGGAATGCAACTTTTGATAATTCCTCCAACGAATTCATATCAGCTGAAAATTCGATAGTGGACTCAATATTTGCCCTAGACTAGACAAAATTTCGATATTACACTGTACTTGGACAAATACTTCTATTGTGTCTTTTTTGTTGTGTGGCGAAACATTGTTTATATTAATTATGCTTAAAATGTTAAAATTTGTGGGTAATATAGGGATTATTTCTTCAACCAAGCATTGTACAATCTTAGTAGAATTGTTTGAAATGATTAATTTAAGTTCAGAGCTAGTTTTTTAAACATAGACTTCCTCGGAAGAAAAAATAGGTAAGGAAATTTTTCTTTGAATTTTTGGTTTAGTGCCACCGCCTCGAAACAAAAAGCACCGAAATGAATTTAAAAAAGCACTGAGCACTAACTTCAAAATTTATCGCGTCGAAAATTTCAAAAAGCACTAAAAATGGTGCGAAAAGCACCGAGTTGACAACGCTGTATACTACTCTCTCAGTAGTGAGTAGAATATATATTTGCTTTTCCTGTTACTATGCCCCTTCATGAAAATGACGTACACAATTTTTGTAAATTTCATATGTACATATGTATGTATGTACATACATATATACTGAGTACAACATTGGTATACATACATACATTTATAGTTTTTGATTAAACTGTAGCAAAAGCCATACAATGCTGACTAGCTGCGCAGCAATAATTCTCATACAACGAAAAAGAAATTTGTTGTTTACATGTACATATGTATGTGTGTGTGTGTGTGTATGAACTCACACTTCGTACTCGTGCTTTTGAAAATAAAAACAGTCGTACTCAAAGCAGAAGCAAAAAATTTAAAACAGTTTGACAACGAAGCGCTTCTACAGTTTTTTGTTTGAACGAAATTTTCAGTCAACTCCGAAGTGGAAGCAGCAGATGTTGTTTGTGTGGTTATTTTTTATTTTGCTGTTTTAATTGCTTTATGTTTATAAATCATTCTATCGCTGCTTTTCTTCAGTCTTATATATAATACATACCTACTTGTAAACGTGAAATAAACATGAGAACTAGGAACAAGCAAATTTGGAATTTCTTCGATAACATCGAGGAAGAGGGTATAGCTGTATGTACAACGTGCCATAGAAAGCTTCAGAACAACAGAGTTTCAAACTTAAAAAATCATTTGTTGAGACTGCATAACATATTCGTAGACACTACGCGAGAAGATACGCCCGAAATTCCTACCGTAAGTTCATCAAAAGTTGTAAAAAAAAGTAACATAAGAATTGAAAACAATAAGAAGCAGTTATTACGATCATATATTGGATTGATCACCGACGACTCAATTCCTTTTAAAATATTAAATTCTCCCAATATGAAAAACATTTTGAGTCCCATTTGTGAAAGTCTTAAAGCTACCGATGGAAGAAAAATTTTTTTAAATGCGTCAAACTGCAAAAAGTCTCTGCAACTAGTTGCATGCAATATAAGAAGCGACATAGCTACGGAGTTAAAAAATAGATTGATGTCAATAAAAATCGACAGTGTTACGCAACTATACCGAAATATACTTTGCATTAGCGCACAATTTATAAGTAATAGCCAGATAGAATCACGCATCCTAGGGCTGGTGGAATTAAAGGATATTGGACCGAGTGCAAGCAAAACCCTAAAAGCCGAAATTACAAAAAAATTGTTGGAAAAGTATCACATTACTGTTAACCAAATTGTGTCAGTTACTTCAGATGACGGCACAAATATGTTTAGAGCAACCAAAATACCATCCTTCTTATCCGAAGGAGAAATTGAAGAAAATGAAGCGGACTGCACAAACGATGAATACATGAAAAAAATAGATCTTGAAGACGAAATGCCGCACATGTTATTGGGCAACATTCAAGTTTGTCGCAGCTCTGCTCATATTGCTCAGCTTTGTGCTCTCGACGCGACAAAAGCTACCTGTATAACGAAATATATATTAACATGTCGTAACTTGACGAAATATGTAAGAGACATGTCAAATGGATATCGAGATATTTTCGAATCGAAACAGTGGACGATGCCCCAATTAGACTGCCCAACAAGATGGGGATCGACCTACAAAATGATAGAAAACTTGAAAGCCGCAAAAGACGCACTGTCCAAAATTGTATCTATTAAAAAAGAAAGCCAAGACGACAATTTCGTGATTAATGACTCGTTTTGGGAATTCATTGATATCTATTGCTTTATCTTCAATCCCTTGCAGAAAACCATAAATATATTTCAAACGGAGCAGTTGCACTATGGGAACTTTTACGCTCAATGGCTGAAATGCAAAATATGTACAGAAACAATTATTAAAGCATCAAATCAGCCATTAGTTCAAACACTTGGCGATAGGATATTGCAGTCGTTCGAAAAAAGAACCGCCACGTTAATGCGCAATAGCAGTTTGATAGCATGTTTGTATTTAGACCCTCGGTTTCATCACACCTTAACAACAAAGCAAAAAAACGAAGCAACAAAGTATTTAAAAACAATATGGGACAAAATCAGTTATTTTGACCCCGAAGAATTTGTGGATTCAACACCCAGTACAAGTACACATCAATCTGCTAATCAGTTTGCTGACCTTGAAGATGCATTATTAAACGAGTATTTATCGCGTGGAATTCAAGATAAGGTAGCTGCTCCTGGAGTCGATGTGTACACTAAAATTAAAAATTTGAACCTTCCATTTTTGAGAAGTGATAAAAATGTTCTTACATTTTGGAAGGAGAAGGAATTTACTGACCTAGAGCTGTATAGATTAAGCAATGTATGCTTTGCAATACCAGCCACTCAGGTATGTATGTTATAACTTTTGTTTTACTCACTACAATCAAAATGATTATGTTAAAAATTTAAAATTTTTTATTCCTTTTTATGGAAAAACCGAAAATTCTTTTTACTAACTTGATACATTTAATTGCCAACAGGTGGTCGATGAAGGAACGTTTTCTGCACTAACGGCGTATCAAGATTTGAGTGAGGAAGAACTGGAAAATATATTGCTTGTAAAACTTAATCCAAAATCCCTCGATACTGCTATAGAAAATTTCTTGATCTTCGAAGATCAAGATGAAGATAAAACAGGAATGTCATCTCCTAATTTAAAAGAAGAGGATAGCGACTGATAAAAACCATAATTTTTAAATTTTAACTTTTTAATTTTTTCGTTTTTTATAAAATTAAAAGAAAATAACTTAAATACTAAAAATAAGGCCACGATGAAATATAATTAATATTGTTAATTTTATTTAAAAAAATATGAAATTAATTTCCTTGACTATGTACATACATACATAAATACATACATAATATTATATACACTTAGCCGCAAAACTCTACATACGACTGAATATTTTGAAAAAATTTTAGGTTTTAAAGGAAAAACATTAATGACCTTATTCAGAAAAAAATTATTTAGGTTTACGAAACTTTTAATAAACAAATTTCCATACAAAATTTGTTCTGTAAACCAAAATAATTTGTTCTGAATACGGCAGTAATTGTCTCAACTTTTTTTATGTAAATTAATTAAAATTAATAAAAATATCACATTTGATTTCAATAAATAGTCCTCGTCCATACAGTGAAACATTTGCTGCGAAACATTTTTGATTTCTCTTTTGAAACTGCATTCGTGTACACACTGTGAAGTTTTTGTTTTGCAGGTTAATACATTTTCTCACACATTTTTCATGAGAAACAAAGTACCCTTTGCTATTCCTCTTTCCCCTCTTGTCAACAAACTCAAATGTTTTGCAGCAAATGTTTCACTGTATGGACGAGGACTTAATATTAAACAAGCAAAAAATAATAAAATTCAATATTTTATGTGATTGCAAAGTGTATCTGATTCAGCCTTCACACACGACAACAATTGTGCTGGCATAACAATCCCATGTAATATACATACAATTGTATGTACATACATATGTATGTACATATATTGACAGTTGAAATTTGTAAAATTAGTGTATTTTTAAATTAAAGGGTGGTCCATCAGTTAATGCAATTTTGACTATGTAATTTTTACAACTTGCTATATCTTGGAAACCCTAAGAAAATTTCAAGACTTTACCAAAAATTTAAAAAAAATCGCCAAAACGAAAAAAATCGTCAAAATTAAAAAAAATTTCTAGCTCTAAAATAAATCGCCAAATTCGAAAAAAATCGCACAGATGAAAAAAATCGCCAAAATGGAAAAAAACGCCAAAAACCGACAAAAATCGGCAAAACAAGTCAAAATTAAAAAAAAAATCCCAAAACCAAAATAATTGTTTCTATGAAAAAAAAAATCGCCAAAACCAAAAAAATCACATATGAAAAAAACGCCAAAATTAAAAAAAATCACCAAAATAAAAAAATTTGCCAAAATTAAAAAAAAAAATTTTAAAAACCAAAAAAAAAATTGCCAAAACGAGAAAAAAAGTGCCAAAACTCAGAAAGCGCCAATAAACTCAAAAAACCCCGAAACTAAAAAAACGCTTAAAACCGAAAAAACCCAAAAACGAAAAAAATGCCAAAGCTATAAGTTTATATTGGCTAAAGTTCGTATTGAATTACATATCTCGTGTTCGTACGGAAGGAACCCTTCGTGCGCGGGTCAGAGTCCCACTTTACTGAATTTATTTCCATTTTTTTAACTCCTGCTAATAGTCAAAATAAAATCTAAGCAAAATCTAACACATACTGTTAAAACAAAACTAAATGAAAACAAAATTATAAAATAAAAGGTGCTATGTGTATGGATGTGGATATGTACATATGTACATGTAAGTATGTCATATGCATTTTTGCTTCGAAATATATAAAATACATCTTAAAAAACTTCAACAAATATATAACAATTAGGTATTAAATAAATTTATATTAATCGAGACTAGTAGTACAAGTCTAAATTCATATGTGGCATAATATAAAAATGTTTTTTGATATGTTGAAATGTAATCTACTAAATATCTCGACGAGAGAAATATGTATGTATGTATATGAATTATACCACTTTCATAATTAAAGGCACAGACAAATGTATGTATGTACATATATCGTATTTGTTGCCTACAATAACCTTAACTCAAGTTATGTTTGATTTTTCAAGTCAATTCTACAACTAGAAATCGTTTGTACTTTTTGTAAGTGGGTCACGAATATTAAGTTCCAACACACAAACAAACACACACACATGTGTAATTGTGTTGCAACAACAGCAACCAAAGTATGTAATTTCATTACATTTTTATAGACGCGACAAGTTAGAAGACTCCTTCCATTATTTGCTTCCTGCACTCTTTATTTTTTACTTAAAACTGCTACTCGTTGTTGCTGGTGGTATCGACTTGTGTATCGAACTTAAATACTATTTATAAGTACCTAGTTTGGCGTGCGATTTTGTGTTAAAACAGTGTGAGCAGCGAGTATTGGATACGGTTAAAATACAATTTTCATTCACATTACGTTTCATTTGCTCCAAAGAATTGCCCAAGAGTTAAGTTTTGGCAAAGGATTGGTAATGCTTTTTTTATATGTACATACATATGTATGTATGTATGTACTCATTTATATTATCACTAAGTTGTATTTGATTATTGCAATATATACATACGTACATACATATATGTATGTATATACCTACTAGATATTTGCATATTTAAAACAAAATATATAAACACAAAAATACATAAATAGTAATAAAGAAAAATTGCATTTTATGGGTGCTCTCAATAACAGCAACAACAAAAACACCAACAGTATAATCCATGGATACATTCATACATATGTACGTATGCATCTGTGTATGTACCGACTTGTTCTCTTGTTTACATTTTTTTATAACATTTTCTTTTATTTTTTTTTGGGTTTTCATTCTCAATTTTACTATAAAATGTGATGATTGCGATTGTGTCGAAAATTTTTGAAAAGGGGGTTAAGTGAGGTCGTGCTGTTTTTGTGTTTATTTTATTTTTCGTTTATTACGTTTGTAGCTGCTTGATGCTGCTTTCGTTGTTGTTATTGTTGCTTTTGCAGCTAAGCACATGCTTTATTCTCTCATGCTGTTATATATATATATACATACATACATATTTATAATTTTATTACCGGTGACAAGTGGTTTCTTATGGATATTCATTCATGTAAAGCACACATACAAACACAAAGCTACATGCACTCTTATTATTAATACTATTTTCACTCCTTGCCATTTTATTGTTTTTGCTTATTAAAACTTTTATATTTTTATCCATCCATATACTACATTCATACATCCATAAGTCTGAATATTAAGTATTATGCTTCGTTTTTACCCAATTTATGTTAGCCGGATGTCTTGTATGTGTGTATGTTTCCTGTCATAATACATACATATTTACATCATACATACATTGATTCATACATACATACATACATACATATGTAGATTCATACTTGTGAGCATACAAAGGTACACACAAGCATAAGTACTTTGGGTTTCCTTTTCCCTTAGAAAAGCCTAATAAAATGGATGTTGTTGTAGTTGTTTCACGTTGGGAAAATTAAAAACCAAAACAAAATAGGAAAAGGGTTTGTTTTCTTTAAATTTATGTGAATGAAGTGGAGTGTGTGAATGAATGTGTGTGGAGGAGAATGCTTTTTGTATACCGAGTTTTTCTTTTTTACTTTTATTTTTTTGTCTTTTCCACCGAAGAGGCACAGCACAAGAAGAATTTTCTAATTTGGTTTATTTTTCTTAGTTTGTTTTTGAGTTTTGATAATGCGTTCCAATTTGAATGCGTTCTCTTATCTCTGGCGCAAATTCTTGGCAGCAGTAGTAGTGAAATGAAATTATTGGTGGTGGCAGTGTAAATATATATGTACATATGTATGTATGTATGTATATCGGAGGCAATAGCAGCAGCAACATGTCATAAAATGTTGTATTATACTTGTTGTTGGCTGATGTTTGATGGGGGTATGTATGTATATGTTTGTATTTTAGTTTAATCTTTTTATTTGTCGTTTAATTTTATTTAAAACGTTTTATTATGCACACATACAACAAACACCCATACATACGAACACGATTTAATATAAATTTTTATTGTTTCTACTTTTTTGCCTTTTTTTATTAGTTTGGCACGCGCCATCACATGTAGTCGTAGGTCGGGATCTGTTGATTTCATCTACTTGGTTTTTTTTTATCAGCTGTTGTCGGCAAGTAGTTTTGGTAGTAGTGATGGAGGGGCTTGGCGCTGCGGCATTTGTGTTATTTTATAATTCCTCATTTTTGTCGTTTTTCATTTTTCACATTATGTATTTATTAATGATTGCCAGTCAAGTGTTTAATTAGGTGTGTAGAAAAAATGTCTCGCAAGTTAACAAAAAAAAAAGAAAATGATTTACGATTTGTTTACAAATAATATAATATAATGACATGCATGCCATAGGCACATATGCATACATACATATATATGTACACATATATATGCACTTCTACTAATTAAAATAAATACTCTGACGTTTAATTTTTAACGGCGCATAGTGGTGAGTAAGACAAAAATAATGGTAATAAATCTGTATCTTCTGAACAGCTGATCCTATACAAAATGATTTATGCAAACAAATGGAATACGATCTAACTTTTAAGAAGTGATGTTATAATTACAGCTGCCGTATACAGGATATCAAATGTGGGCACTTCGTATTATGAAAACATTTCCAAACCTAAAACACTTGCAAAGCTGCACTGACTTTAAACAAGCTTGATATTTTGGAAATTAAATAATAAAAATGTGTTAACAATTGAAAGAATCTCTGCAGACTGAGTTTATAAAAACTTGTTTAAATCGAAGCCAAGACATTGGTATGGTATGAAATATTTGCTTTTGATTGTTTTCATATTTGTGCCCTTAATTATGAAAGTGATCTAAGTCATATATGTCTTTGGTCGAGATATTTAGTAGATTACATTTGAACAGTTTAAAAAAGATTTTTATATTATGAAACATTTTAATTTGGAGTTGTACTAGTATCGATTAATATAAATTTATTTAATATTTTTTTAAATATTTATATTTATTGAAGTTTTTCAAAGATTTATTTCGTCAGCTTAGAGTGTAAACCTGCTAACTCACTTCCAGAAAATTTTACAGGAGAGTCAAAATACTTTTAGCGGTTTATATACAAGGCTTAAGAAAACAGCCTAATACTTTAAGTTTCTTCGATATATAGAGGTTCGATGAGAGGTCCCTTTCTCTTTCGCACGGCATTAAAATTTCATATGTTATAAAAATTGGATTTAGCAGGTTTACACTCTATGCCGACGATTTAAAATTTCGAAGTAAAAATGTACACACTTTTATAATTAAGGGCACATTTGTTAGTTAAATTTGTAGAATATATGCATTTTGATAAAATTTAAGCACATCACAAAATAAATATTACTTTGAAGAAATTAAAACGAGTTTTTTTATTTGGCAGAAATCTACATAAACTGACACCACACACAGTGGACCAAACACAAAAGAAAGCTGATGATGAAGGTTTAGTGGCCTTCGAAAAAAGCTAAATGTTCCGTTCTACTACATGTTTGTCACAATAATTACAACTAACTTTGGTGTTATTTGTTCATTAATAATTATCACATTAATTTGGCTTGCAAAGCGATACGAACCTTAGCCCCGATCAAATCATAAATATAGACATAAATGAAAATCGAACAATAATAATTAAAATTAAATAAAAAAATTTAATAACACTGTGATACAAAAGTTGAGAAAAAAATTATTTAGGGATTGTAATGTACCAATTCTATTTTGCTGGAGTCCATGGATGACGAAAATATCGTTGGTTTGTTTTAGGTTACTTATAAAGTGATTTTATAACGGTAAATGCAGTGAAAAACGGGGTTTCTTAGATTTTCAGTATTAAACAGTTGTAACTTCTGGATTACAATGGATTTCTTTTAACTTTTCGTTGGTTAAAAGGATCGAATATTATCTTTCAATCAATATATAGTTTTTGTAAATCGACTAACAAATGGCTAAGTTACAGTCGTTTTGAAGTGTACATAAAACCCATCAAAAAAGTATTCTTTCAGGCTTATAGCCTGAAGAAAGTGAGCAGTAAGCGTCCGAGTGAATATTTTTTTATTTATTATTATTTATTTATTTATTTTGAATATTTTTTGTGTATCACAGTGTAATTATGTGATTTATACGGTAGCCATTAATGTTGTATTGTCATAATGAACTAAAATTTTTGTTTGGTAAAACAGGCAAAAACAATTACACTTAAAAAATTTAAAACGTTATGAATGTATGACCTTTATTACTACAGTTTGAATCCCACAAATATATTCATATCTTTCTACTTAAGCTGAGATGATCATTTTTCATTACTTATTATATTTAATTATAATGGGAGCGATCCGAGTGCAAATTTTTGGAAGGTTAAAATCATTACTCCGTGTAAATTATTAATCAATCACCGCCGACGGGAGTGTGTCAACGAAAATTCACCAGAATGTAGAGAAAAGTGGTGACTTGGACATGCTTAACCTCAAGCTTCCAAGAGTTACATATGTATGTATGCATGATGTTCGTTCTTGTGTTTGTAAATTTGGCAAATTGTCCGCAAGTGCAACAAGAATAACCACAAAAAAATCTACGAACTTTTAAAATATAAATATAGCTATCTACATATTCTGCAATAAGCACCGGTCATACCCAACAATTTTTAAGTCAGTAAAATACATACATACATATGTATGCACTTATACATTCATATACATATGTACATATTTACATAACAGTGAGCGTAACGAAATCCTTAAAAACTTAACTTGGATGCAAAACAACAGAGAGTATTAAATGAAAAAATGAAAATAGTAATAGAAAATAAATAACAGGTGTCAGCAACAATATACATACATATGTATTTGTTTATTCAGTTTGGATTGAGCGACGAAATATGTAAATCCACAAATTGTATAAAAGAGATGTGACTCTGGTTTTAGAACGGTACAAATAATATTTCCATGACGAACGTCGAAAAAAAAAACAATTAAAAATTTACCGAGCGAACAACAGCGTCAGAGAAATGCTGCACAACTGACTCACAAAACATTTCAATGGAAGCCAACAACAATAAAATGAAGAATGCAACGATCGTAATTTAGTTAAATTTTAAAATATGTATGGATTTATACATACATAAATACATATGGAAAGCCAACAAGAAATAAAAGTTGAAATGCAACCAACAACAAGAACAACAATGCAAAAAAAACGAGAGCACATCCAGCTACATCGAACAACAAAACTTGGACAAACGAGCAATTTGGAAAACAGGAATCAGCAACAAATTACTAAAGAAATATTCAAAACAAAATAATAGTGATGTGTACACACAAACATACAAATATGCATACGGATATGAATGTTTGTATGGATGTATGTATGTATGTGTGTATAATACAAATTACAGCTAAAAAATAATAATACAAGCGAGGCACGAAAAGCAGGACTGTCAGAGTCGACTGCTTGCCTCAATTGAATTTCATCTTTCAAGTTGTGCACACATGAATTTAGTTCAAACATTTTAACATTATAACTACGACGAATAATTCTCAAACTTTATTTTACGAGTACTTCCAGCAAAAGGGGAAAACAAGAATAACAACTAAAAAAGGAAGTTATTTAAAACAGGGACGTATGCTGGTGGTCTACTCTGTAATTCGAAATGAAAGAGAATGCTTTCGAATTCGCATGTAATTAAAATACAAATTCGAATGTATCATCTTTCGTTTCAGGTTACAGAGTAGACCCCTGAATTTCCACAAACAAAATCACACTAATTACCAATCCAAAATTATTATTTTACTTAGGCTGATTTTACATCTGGCATTTCTTGTATGTCATTTGCCCAAAAAAACGTAACCAACTAATTACTAATGAAAAACTGTTTGATTCAGAAATATATTTATTGATTTAAACAGTTTGTAATCATTTTGGATTCTATAAAATTGTCTATTAATTATGTATGAAACTGTTTAACTAAATAAATACAAGTCTGAATCAAATAGTTTTTCATTAGTAATTAGTTGGTAACGCTTGTTTTACGCTTGTGTGGCATTTGGCACACAGATGTAAACCCGGCCTTATTCAGTAAATTAATTGCTCAATTCACAAGCCTTGTTGTATTGCTTGAAGTAGTATTTGAAAACAAATAATGTTTTAAATTATTTAAATATAAATAATTATTTTTGCTCTCCAGTAAAAATTTTTACTACATTATGACAATATGATATAATAGAATATCTTGTGAATTTGCCAATTGTTTATAAAATGTTTTTGTTTTGAGAGATTTTATTTGAAATTTTTTTAGAATTGAGGAATTGCTTTTTAAATATACACATTGAAATTGAATATTGAGTGATAAGGTAGTTCCTCTGAGCATTTCACTGTTGCTAATGCAGATCATCAGGAAGCCTTTACGAGAAAAAATTCTTAGAACAAATATGAATATTATGTTAAGCTTGCATTTAAGCAAATGAGAAGCGCAACTAATATCATAGTTGAAACCAAAACTCAACAATCAACATGTTTTTATTTTCATACTTTTTCCTTCCCTTTAAATCTAATCTGAAATCTTTTTACGATTATAATTCTCAAGATACACAAGGTTCTCGCCGCACATTATGCGTGAGTGTATGGTTTCAATTTGGTGTACATGGTTTTGCTATCATTGCTGTATTCTCCAGTGTACACTTTGTAGTGTAGTTTCCATATAATAAACAGTCTGATTTTCTACAAAATTTATATGAAAAGCAGAATTTTTTTAGTTATTTCTATATAAATTTCCTAGACAAGTATACTGTTTTTTAATAGGTCTGTTCATTTACTTTCCCAGCAGAAACTAGCAACGAGAGAGTAAGGTAGAAATTTACAAAATTACTCTTCCCATATGAAGAAGTAAATGAACGCTTTACTTGTAAGAACTTGCTGGAAAATTTTATTCATATCAAAAATCGCGATATCATTGAACTTTTTCTGATGTATTTGCTTTGATAATGTTTTAAATTGATGTTTTTCTTCAAATTTACATTTAGTATGAAATAATTTACACAGTTTCATGTATTATTTAACACATGTATATTTTATTTTCATAATTTTTTCATTTTATTCCATTAACATATGTATACAAAAATGCGACTTTCCATCTCTGATCAGATATGAGAAAGAAATAAAATTCTTTGGCAATAAAATTAAATTTATGGGGATTAATGAAAACAAACTATAAATTGAGAAAATATGCTTTCTTTTTTATACGTATACATGCTTATTTTAACAAGGAAATTCACATTTTTCAGTTTTCCTTTTTCAGATATTTTTGAAATAATTAATTTGACAACAAAATAAACAACAGTTGGTTGGATATTTCTTGGAAGTAAAAATTTTACTAGTAATAATTTTTAGGATTTTTTTTGTCTCTTAACCTTTTTCTCTCTTTTGACGCTCTCTCCTTTGACGCTCTCCCCTTTTGAGTTTATGGACACTTTCCAGTAACAATTGTTACAAGTTTATAACAATTTTTAGTAAATGAACAGACCTAATGTGAAAACTAACTGCACTTTAAAAAACATTAATTTTTAAATAAGTTAATGCTCAGATATGTATCAGTAATTTAGAGTAATTTTGTCTGATGTAATGAAAAGTTGGACCGACCATAAAATCCCGGCCTAGGACATCGCAATGTTATATCAATAATATTTTCTGCATACATTTCGATTATATTTGGACTAGTTTTAGTCCTTTCTGAAGTACATTTTACATGCGTGTATGGGTTGACAGCTTTATCACTACATTCAATATGTATGTATGTATGTATGTATGTTCTTTGTTTACTTGTTGCAATATTATCAAAGTATTAAGCTGAAATCGGTGTGGTCAGATAAGTGAATGCATTCATTTTCTCTAATATCTACGTATGTATGTATGTGTAACTCAAGGTTAATAAAAAATAAATAAACTCCACCTAAAAGCTGCGCTCATGGAATTTTTCGTTCGAATGTTATTCGGTACGATGAAATCTTTGCTTTGGTTGCTTTACACGTTTGGATTTATTTAATTTTTTACATCGGCCCATCAAACATTAGCATTTAATTTCATATTAATATGATAACAAACTGTTATGATATCAAGGCTTCTTCTCGAGTAATAAGGTATTCCCGATGAAAAACTTATCATAAATAAATAGAATATTTAGATGATGACATCCTTGAGTTGGCAAACAGTGTTTTGTTGGAGGCGACAGCTGCTTTTTTATTTTTGCCATTTTTTGGTTTGCCATTTCACTTAAAATGATATCGGCCATCTGACGGTCTCAGATGGTACGTACAGAGCGCAATCTTTATGTGCACTTTTCACTTATGTACTTGCTGCCGCCTAGTGTTGCGATCCAAGTTCAATAAAATGGCAAAGCAAAATAGCCACAAGATAACTCTCAGCTATCATATCAATTAATTAATGATAGTTGTATTGGTTTAGAATTTAAACTTTAGATCTTGGTATTCGAAAGTGGCACCAGAGTGTCAAACATCGCACAGAGTACCCATACGCAAATACATTTCTCTCGGTGACCAGCATTGGTTTAGATATTTACTGAATAATAAGACAAATTTTGTATGAAAATGTGTCTTAAAAATCCTTAATAATTTTTATGAATAAAGCTGTACAATGGGGCTGTAAGTATTTTTAAAATCATAGGTATACGATTTTAATTGACAATGGTTTCAGAATAAAATCCTCAATTCAAACGTTTGAAATGCACAAAAGTGTTTGCTGGGAACGTTGTATAACACAAAATAAACAGCAAACTCACACATTAAAATGCACACATAGATACATATTTATGTATGTATGGATGTATAATCATACATATATATTGAAGTCCTGCACAAGTACACTTACAAGAACTTTTAAGACATGAGGGATTTTTCAAATGCTTTAC
The DNA here is from genome assembly GCA_905220375.1 of Tachina fera. Lineage (NCBI taxonomy): Eukaryota > Metazoa > Arthropoda > Insecta > Diptera > Tachinidae > Tachina > Tachina fera. The sequence continues at coordinate 189,858,287 of LR999963.1, forward strand.
TGAAACAAAATCTTCTAAAACAATTGTTAAACAACACTGTTGGTAAGACATTTGTTTCAGTTATTGTAGGTATAGGAGTAAAGAAGAAAATAATTCGTGACGGAAGAATTTGTGTAATATCAATCAGCTGTTGCAGTTACATTACATTACAGTCGGCTAACTGAGCCTTGAAACACATAATAGCGTACTATATAGATCTTACACACACACTCTCAAATGTACAATATGCAAAATAACAAGCATACACGCATCAATACTACTTCTTTCCATTGTTTGTTACGAACAAGAAGTTTTGTCGCTTGTTAATACTCATATACATGGTGTTCATTGAACACAAATGAATTCATCGTAATTCGCTTATAATACTACAGCATTTACTATTAGTTCAGTTTAATACATGTCACAAGAATACATTTAAAAAACAAGATGTATTTTCATTTCAAGACTGTTTACGCAGGCCTCTAATACGTATACATATCATTGAATGCATGAATGTATATTTCGAATATCAGTATCTGTGTCAGTTTGTGCGGTGTTTCCATGTACATACACACACACACTCACACATGTGGACTAATGCCTTTGTGTGCTGTAATTTTATTTTATATTTTTTTCCATTATCCGATTTCTTTACTAAAGACGAAATATGTCAGTGATAGAGAGTTGCGATAATGCTGGCACGGCATGTTGGTTTTCATATAAATGTTTTTTTTTATTTTTTTGAACATTTGCTTCTATACTGGTGGCTGGTTGGCTTCGCATTCTTTTGTTTCATACTCGAGAAATACGAAACAGACAGAGTTTTATAGAATAAATTCATTTCTAGTTTTTTTCATTATACTGGAAACTACACATAATTAAACTAAGTGGCAGGGCAATAGAGATACATACATATGTATGTATGTGTGCATGCATATGTACATATATATTTACATATAAATATGTAGGAATGTATATTTGTATGTAATATTGTATCTATGTATGTAGTATTGAAGTTTGACACGACAAGTTAGTTAAGTATTCATATTTGATAAAGTTCTCATTTAGTTCATGTTAAAATTGACTTAAATACATACTTTAGGTTTATTGACACCCAGTTAGTCCTAGTTTACACTATTCAAGCCTTATTGCTAAACTGATTAGTTTGTAGGAGGGAAAGACGAGGGGGAAAGAAATGAGTACTCAGCTTCATGTACTGCCAATCTCATTCGTAATGCATACACAAAACTATGCATAAAAAGTGTGAGCTGAAAAATAAGACTTGCATATTTTGAACGCCGATGAAAGCTCACAGAACAAAAAGTGTTAAACTTAGCAATAAGACTTGACTAGTATGAACTGGAACTTAACGACTCCAGTTAAATTAAAAGTTGATGCAGAAAAAAGTTATTTATTTGAAATTGGCGAAGGTAAGTCACTTCAATTAATATATTTAATCAGCGGATTACATTACTTTTTTTTACTTTGAAGTTGAAATATTATATACATACATATGTATGTATACAAACAATTTGGAATTAAATAAATTAAAAAAAATTAACATTAATTTTTTGGCAAAAGACATTTGATTATGTTCCTTATATCGTGTCACCTTCTAACATTCCAGCAAAAAAAATTTGGTACAAGTCAGCACTAAGACAAAAGCGCTTCGGAGATGCGTAACAACACACAGTGCATCCATCCCCTCTGCCTTAGGAGGATGCATAACGTAAGCGAATGCGAAATTTTACACAAGCACTAAGCACTTGGTCGGCTATTTATGCTCCAATACTTGAATTTTTTTATAGTGCATCCCCTTTTTGTTTACCTGTATACAAATTTCAAGGCAAACGAGATTGTTACTTCGCGATTTGATTTTTTATTTTTTAATTGAATTGTATTTGAAAATAAATATGTGCTGAGGTAGGTCAGTGGGTAGTGTTCCTGCCTAACATGCGGAGATCGTGGAATGGACTCCTGATTCAATGCGCGAACAAAAAGTACCTATTTGATAAATGTATATTAATGTACATAATTTATTATTTATGGAAGCTTTAACATTCCATAAATTGACTACATACTGAAATAAGCACTTGAAACGAAATGCTCCAAATTGGGACATCGCGAACAAATATCATGCCATACGTAAGCAGGCTTGTAAGCCAATAACAGCTTGACATTCCCTTACAAACCTGCTTACGGCGAAGCAGTATTTATTACTTGGATAATATACACATAAGCAATTTTATTGTGCAATATCAATTATTGTACAATTATATTGCAAATGTATGGGTATTGCAAACATAATAATTTTTTAATTGCAGTCATGTTGTGCTAATTTCTTTTCTACAACTAATGCACTCTTTTGATTTCATGCAAATATTTTTGTTCTTGTGCAGCAGAGAAACGAACTAACTAACCAACCCTCCCACTCACTCGACTTTTTGATGCATTTTATTATTCAGGGTATTCAAACAATTTTATTTTTATTGTTTTACCGATTTTTTACTGCTACTAAAAAGATGCTGAAGTTAGTGAAGTAAAATTTTTATAATTTTGTTCCAATAATTTTATGCAGAATTCAGTACAAAATAAATAAAATTTATAAAAAAAAATTGGCCTCGTACTTCCCTGAAAATTCTTAGAATTCCCGAAAGTCATACTCATCTCGAAAATATTCGTATCTGCGTTAATCTAACCAATTCTTTACATATCGCTTACAACTGACTATGCATTCAAGCCAATATAGAATTCGTGCAAATTGGCAGGAACACAAATAATTTTCTGATGTGACGTCATAGTCTTACACACTAAAAAATACTTTTCAGTTTGCCGTTATTCAACAACTTTTTTTTTAAATTTCCTGTGAAATAAATATTTCCAGAATTGATAAGTACAATTACAAATAAGTTATTAGATATTTAGTTAAAAAAATGAGTTATTAAAGCAAAGAATTTTCAAATCTTTTTTTTGTAGAATTTATTAAAATTTAATGTTGTTGTTGTTGTATATGTTGTTGTCAAAACCGTGTTAATTTTTTTAATGTTTGAATATATTTGATAATTTTAATTTTAATTTTTATTGATAAATATTATTATTGAATTAAAGGACAAAGTTGTCAAAATTCATCTCCGTAACCAACGAGTTAGTTATCGAATCTAAATTGTGACTATTTTTTTCTGTGTATGCTCACTAGACCACATATCGAGCCATAACCGCTAAAAAAGCTTAAGCTAACACATTTTTTTAATTTCGTTTTTATGACGAAAATCGTCTATTTACCATCGCATGATCGATTTTGGTCAAAACAAGAACTTCGAATATGATGTCCCTTAACCTTTTTTTGGTCGTTATGGCACGATATGGTAATGAATTAAAAATGCTTTTGAAAGCTCCAGTGTTGCCAAAACGGCGGTTTTCCCGCTATATATGACTGTATTTTGCTGTCATTAGCGGCAAGTCTATTTAAAAAACCACCAGCGGGAATTTTAGCGGAAGAATTTCTTAGTTGACGGATTTTCAGCGTTTTTATGAAACTTATAAAGAAAGGTATTGAATCAAAATAAAGTAAATTTAACGCAGCTATGCGACACGTACCCTGGTACGTTGAGTTTTTTTTTGATATAAACACGTACAGCGAAAAGAAACTAACGTCACTTTTTTGCAAATAAAAAATTGACATAAAAATTAACAATCGTGTAATATAATGTGAAAATTTAAGAGGTTAAAAATAGGAACATACATATGTATATGCATACGAGTATAAAAGTGAATAAATCTCATAATTAGTGAATAAAATTTAATTCGGTTAAAATTATATTTCAAACCAATTTAATCATTCTTTTCGTATTAAAAAAATAGTAAACAAATCTTTAAACAAACGGAAAACAAACCGAAAACTGGGTGATTGCACCACTGAGTATGAGGAAAACATAATATCAACCAAAATCTCTCAAAACAATAACTTTTTCTGAATAATTTGTTTTTGATTAAAGACTTTTTTATTGAAATTCTCCTTCGAAATTAAACTTCAAGCCAATGTGAAGTGTGGAGTTTATTTTATCAACACTATTTTTTTAATTTCAGATAGTCAGAAAGTCAGGAAATTTTAACAATATTTTACAAATACTTCAAACAAAACGGCAAGGTATTATTCCACACGTGTAGAATAATTAGGATCTATCGAAGAATATATTTAAAATATACTGAATCAGCTTAAAGATTAATAACATAAGACGGAATAGTCCCTTGGATTCTACTTTTTCCTGGCTCGATATTTGTGTATGGAAACTCTGCAGGAAATAAAATACCTGCTTAAAGAGTAGGCTGAGTTCTGCTTACAAATATTGGGGAATTACATACATATGTACATCTATGCATATGTATACATATTTTATAAAATTTATTTATTCTTTTTTTTACGAATAAACCATAAAAAAGACATACATATGTTGGTTATAAAAAATTCAGCGGTTATATTAGCGTTTATTTTTATTCAGCTAGCGGTTTTTAGCGGGAATTCAGGGGTTTTATGGTGGGAAATGCCTGTAACATTTTGGAAACACTGAAAAGCTCCCATGCCGGGAGTCAAATGAGAGAACTGATCTTGCTCATTTCAAGTGTATTAAATTCCTTTATGGTATCTGCTAATCGCTGCTTTATTCGGGTTTTAATTTCTTAAATTGCTTTTCAATTTTAAACACATATTCTAAAGCCTGAATCACACTAACGACATAATGTACCGATTTTCGTCGGCTCACTGCAATGAAGTCATAGGTAACAACCCAGTGGAAAAAATGGAATTGGGAAAGGATAATTTGATCGAACACAATAATTTCACATTGATTTCCATGTGCATTACGTCATCTGCCGAAGAAGGATTGTAGGCATTAAAATAATTCATTACTTTCCTAGGACATGTTCTGCGTTAACAGTAATGATTCCTATGATGGAAAATATACATGCTCTCCTTTACTATTCATTACCTTTTCCAACTGGGAAGATAAAATGACATTATTACTCAATAAATACTGGAATAAGTTTATATAGCTCTATTATCAATGCAGTGTGGTGCATTGTGGTGCATGTCCTTGTAAATCAATTAGTTGAGTAAAATCGGTACATTGTGCCGAAAGTGTGATCCAGGCTTAAGCTCACTTAAGCAATTCAAAATTTTGGAACTCACAACGGCTTTCGAAAAGAACAAATCGGATTTCTCTAAAATTAATTTTCTATACGTCCAAGCCATATGCAACATCTGCAAACTTTTACAAAAGAGCTTTTAGTGCTTTCACACCGACGAGAGTACAACATCCACAGCAACGCCACAATAGACAAAAATGCTTGCTCTTACTTTGCAAAGAAACAAGAAAAAATGTAAGAGCTTTCAAAGCTGTTTACCTCAAATGCAAATGTTTGGACGTAGCTGTCCTTTACGTATAATTAATATTAATCTCCATTCGAAAAGGAAAACATTCGTATTTGTATACGAGTTCTTATACATTTTATTTCGGAAACGTTTTATATCAAATCTAAATACATAATAACTTCCCAGGTATTTAAATTTTTCTGGCACAACTCAAATTCGACAAATTTCATGATTTTCCCATACATTTGACTGTTTGTATGGGAGCTACTATAATGAAAAGAGATAGAGATTTGTGTTCTTTCAAAGAAATATTGGTCAGCAAAAAATTACACATTATCATCAGAACTAATGGCCATATAATGACTTACTTTTCTGATTGCCAAATATCGTTACTCGGTTACAAATCGCATTAGCTAAAATTAAAAAAAATTATGTAGAGGTTGATAAATCGAGATAAAGCCCTATTTCTTTAAAATAATGGGAGCTCGAGGAGCAATTGTGCTGTATAGGATATATAGTTTTTGGGTTACTCTACGAAAAGTGTGGATTATACGGAAGTTACTGACTTTTGAGAGCCTGCCACCTCACCAAAAGTCCTCCGAAAACGCGACGATAAGTATTATTCAGGATCAATATCCATAAAAATGTGCTTTGATCCAATCAGATGAAAATAGGGTGCATAAATCGGCAAATTGGAATTTGTAGGATTCTTCATCACTTTCGTTAAAAATACAGGTATAAGAATCAAAAACAAATATGTACTATGTATGTACTTAAGTATGTATGTACTTGTATAGAGATTCGAAAAATTCACTTTTGATGTTATACATAATTGTTTGACGTCTGTAGGTATTTCATGTGCAAGATTTTGTTAGTAGAATATTGGACTTTACATGTCATTACGAATACACTGACGGTTATGGCTTCAGTAGTCTAATCGTATCGCCTTACTTTTGAAATTGTCATTTAGTTTAAGTTATCACTCTTTTATGTTATAGCTGAATGAATGCCCTTAATGTGGAGGAGCTGTGATTTAAACAAAACGTTGCGACGTTCTACAATTTATTTACTGAAAGAGACGTTCAAATAACGAATAATTTCGCTTGATAGACACGTTAAGTGGCCTCTAGATCACAAATATTTAGCAACGCTAACTGTTTTTGGTGTAGATATATTAAGTTTGGTTTACGTTTAGAAGATAAAGTTCGGACTTCCACCGAGCCAGATGGAAATCAGCAATATATACACGTATGTATATAAAAATAAATCGTCGATCGTTAGTCCCGCTAGTTTCGATTTCAACACGATTTTTTTTCTTTTGTCTCCTTAGATGCCGGCTTGGTTAAAAAATAATAAAGAAAATCTTAAAGTAGTTCTAAAAAAATAATATATCGAGCCATAACCGCCAGAAAAGCTTATTTGACACTTCTTTTAGAACTTCGTTTTTTGACGAAAATCGATTTTGGTCAAAAACTTAAAATCGAATATCATGTAACTTAAGTTTTTTTTGGCGATTAGGGCACAATGTAATTATAATAATTTTGTATCAATAATAATGGTAAATTTCGGGATTGTCGAGGAGTGGTCATAAGAAACAGTTTAGTATATAAAGCAGAAATCTACATCAACTGACACCACACACAGTGGACCAAACACAGAAGAATGCTGATGATGAAGGTTTAGTGGTCTTTAAAGACGGCTAGCTGTTCCGTTCAACTATGTGTTGTCATAATATTTACAACTAACTTTGATGTTATTTGTTCATTAATAATTATCACATGTAATTTGGCTTACAAGGCGATATGAACTTTAGCCTGTTCAAGAAACAAATGAAGTTCGACCAATAATAATTAAATTTACCTTAGCGATTGTTTATTTTGTGCTGCCATCTGTCTGAAGGACATATGGGCTTTATATTTTTTTAAAAGTTGGACCTAGGGGTCAAAGTGCAAATTATACCCTCAGAATATATACCAGCGACTTTTCTTGAATTCAAAACATAGATAAATCAAATAAATCATATAAATCATATTTTGCAAGAACTACAACCAATGAAGGAAGGCCAGGGGATAATTTCAGCCTCTCCGGCACTATCCAACCGATTTTTATGAAATTCAAAACGTCTGCGTCTTTAAAATTAAAGCTAGAACCAAGAAGGGGCATGAGGAATTTCTTCTTCTCCGAAACTATCCAGTATAAAATTCATAACATAGGCAGGCCTGTGTCAAAAATTAGATAGGAGCGGGTCAACCCCACAGACATGTTTATTATTCAAATAAAAATAGCGGGGGATTATCTTCCGTCGAATAAAGCAAATGACAATTAAGGCCGGGGCACAATGAATCCGCCATACGTTAAACTTCGCCTTTTTCAACTGACATTGGCGCAGCGACGGAGAAGGTTGGCACAATGAGTACTTTATTGTGGTCGCATTACTATGTTGATTCTCTATTTTATTTATCAAATTCAACTTTTTTATTTATTTCTTTTGCTTAATTTTATTTTTACTACCACAAAACACAAACACATACCAAAAAACATACCAAAAAAACCAACCAATATCTGTCAAACTACTCAACGTACGCAAAAAGTTAAAAGTTGAACAATTTTTGTACTTTGCGTTGACGGACAAATACTGAATGTAACAGACCTCATAAGAAACCATGTAATTCAACTTAGCTGTCAGTTGAAAAAGGCGAAGTTTAACGTGTGACGGATTCATTGTGCCCCGGCCTTTAGCACCATTTTTTTTGTGTTTTATACTAATTTAAAGTTCTATGCGATTGACAGTTGCTTTGTGGACGACCCAATGTCGCAAACTATTCATAGTAATTGAGACCAAATTGCTTTTAGCAGACATATCAATCTGTAATCAAACAAAATAATGTTTCAAACTCAAAGAGGTGAGCGTCAATGAAAAATTGCAGTGCAAGCTAAAAGTTTTAGGTGCAACTACCAGAAATTTATTTCAGTAGCAATTCATGTACATACATACATAGACACCTTTTACACATGCATAGTTTACTTTGCAAAGTCTTAATTCAGCTGGAAGAAAGGCAGAAAGAGAAAGTATTTCTCCCTCATCAATTTGCCTTATTATCAATCGAGACTCGTGGATAACTTCCGATTTAAACAAAGAGAACATCGTAAAAAAATTAAACAATCACACATAGTCTTTCACGCCAACTCGCTCGCCTCAAAATTTCAAGCTTCAATGCCACTAAATGAATGACTGGCACTTAATGCGTTCACATTTAGCCATAAGAGTTTTTTTTAGTCACATCTCACGTTAATTTCGCATTGGCAATAGGTAGGTACCAAACCGAAAATATGTTCGTTTTTCAGTTTTACAGCATGTCTGTATGTATCTTCTTGTCTTCTTTTCATAATAAACCGAATGCAACAAAAATTTACTGGCTGAAATTTATAGAATTTAATTTTCTCAAAACTCAAAGGAAAATATACATATGTACATTTTGCATACATATGTACATTCATATATTCATAAATTTTATGTAGGTACTAAAAACGACAAAATTTCTGTTTAAAGAATTTCACTGATTCGTATTCGTACTGAAAAATCGTTCAATTCCGTTGTTGTCTGTTGAGTACATTCAGACAGACGGACGGAACAGACAATGTAAAGATTATGCTACTCGTACCTCGAAATGTTAAAGTCTTAAATATTTTTAAACTACAAAGAAAAGTACATTTTGTTGAATTTTTATTTTTATTATTATTTTTGTTGTTGTGTGTGTGTGTGTGTATTTTAATCTTTTTTTGTACTTATTTCAACCCACAAGTCTTTCTCTTTTTCGAAATTCAACACAAAGCAACAACAACAATAGCAATGAACTCATACATCCTTCTATGTAGTCGTAATACCAGCGATACGAACGAACTACAACAGTATACCCTGACTTAGTATAAAGTATAAATATAAAAAAAACCCAAGCCATTTAAACGAGCGACAGCAGCAACAACAAAAAGTATCTACCCATGGTTTCAGTACAACAGAAATCTGTATTTTTTCCATTTTATTTCTGAACATTCATTAGTTTGGGTCTTTTTTTTTTGTTTTTTGTTTTGTTGAGTTGGTATTTTTTTGCTGCTGTTGAATTTCATTCCCACATTTCGTAGCATTTACACAATTTATACTCAGAGCCAGAACCAAACAGCCAGGCAGGCCATCCGTCAGAACTGTTGTACGACGAAAATACGAATAAGTATGTATGTATGTATATGCACAAATACGAATACACATACACACAGCGTACATACATACATACATAGCAAACAAAACGTCAGACTGACGTTACGTTGTTGTTTGCTGTTTTTTGTTCGGTCCACCACCGTTAACTTGGGAGGTATATTGATTTTGTCATTCCGTTTGTAACACGATTAAATATTGGTCACAGACCCCATACTTTTCTATCAATATGTCTGCATATTAAAATGCATGCATACATGCACATACATATGCATATGCATGTATGTATGTATGCATTGTTATGTATATGTGTAGTATATACTAGTGCTATCCTTGTATGCACATATGCATATACATATGCACACAGCTATAGATCCATATATTTGCCATATGAAAATATCAAGCATTATATGAAGACACAGTGACGATTTTTGATGCTTTAAGTTAAAAATTTTAAGTATGTATGTATTCGCAAGTTCCCATATCTGGACTATATGGATCAAAATTTTTCATTTCTTTAAATAAAAATTCAGTACTTAAGTATGTCTATATGCACATAGTACAGATTTGTGTAAGTAAATACGAGTATTAAGCTTGATAGGACCACATGGATCAAAAATTTTTACATAATTTAGTCCAGGTAACTCAGATAATTTACCAAATGGACAAGTTTAAATATTTTCATGAAAGAAGCAATTTTTGAACTGTATAACAAAAATATTGCAACTCGAAGTTCGAGCAGAATTGCTTGTGTTTCGTTGGCACCGTTCATCTGTTTTCTTTATCAGCTATTGCCGCAGTAGCTTTCACAACCTCAGCAACAATAAAAACATTCATGCCAACAAAAACACGTTTATACTTTACTTCAGCATAGCACAGTGGTACATTTAACACGAAACAATTTTCAGAAGTTTTTTGTTAACTGCATTGAAATATGTATTGAATAAAAATCATGCAATCTTATTTGCGACATATACAGCCAGTTTGTAGAAGACGACAAAACCGAGACGCCACCAGCTATATAGATATACAGTGAAAACTCTCATAAGCGGACAGCCACCGTCGACCAAAATTTGTCCGTTGTTGGGAGGTGTCCACCTATGGGAGTTTGACAAAAAAAAGGACAAAAAAAAATATTTTTATTGTTTATTTAGAGAATTAACACAAAATTCAATTCATATCTAATTAACAAAAAAAAAAGGTTTAACGAAAAAAAGAAAATTTAATAAATTAAAACAATAATGTCTTACTTATTAAAAAATTCATGGTAAGAGGAACACACATTATACGCATTTGTATGTACTTATTTTGAAATAAAAAGTCTTTATAGTTTTTTGTTTCATATTTGCTTGCTTTTCTGTCGCTAAACGAGTTTGAAGGTGATTTTCTAAATTTTTTACAAATATAAAAGCTGCATAATCAGTTTTTACAAATTCTTTGATGTTGTATTGTTCAGCTGAGTAAGTATGTACATAGTTGCCACATGACTATTTTTAAGTGAGAAAGGTCTGTATGTACAATTTAGCTGTCCGCGTCCGTTCAAGGGAGGGTCCGTTTTTGGGAGGGAAATTTGCTCTGAAAAATTTATTTGGTGCAACGTCATTCGAAAATTGTCCGCATATAGGAGGTGTCCGCTTAAGAGAGTGTCCGCTATTGGGAGTTTTCACTGCATAGACTGTATAGTAGAGTTCCCTGGATACAATAAAATAGACTCATCAATCACATGTGAAGTTGTGTGCGTGCAGTCGTATTTTGTCGGATACAAGTACGCATTGTCGGCAAAGATTGATGAAAATTAAAAGAAGTGTTTAAATGAACGTCGTCTCGGCACTGACTTATATAGACTGAATGACAGGTTTATTTGATCATCTCCAGGGAAAGATATAGCTTTCATAGAAAACGGCCCGATTTTATCATGCGACGTACGTTGCTTCCCGTATAAATACATCAAATTTGTGATAAACGCGTTAAAATAACACAAGAAATTCGGGATAAAAAATTTATTTGTCTTAAAAAATTTAATTATGGTTTAAGAATTATATTGTTATTTGAAGAACAAAAAGTGTGATTTTTGTGAAAACAACTTAGTTTTTATATGATGTTAATGGTATGAGTGAAAACTTTTTTGTATGTGGGACACCAAAAAATTTAAATTTTTGGTTGCTGATGTATGTATACTGTATACTGTTAACCATCCATCAAGGCCGAAAAATTTTCATTATAATTATTTCATTGTGAACATTAATACCAAAAGCACAAAATCAAACTAAAAATTAATGAAGGCAAGCATGGTAACTGCAAGACAACAAGCACTCTTACGCGAACTTGACAACAAGCAATTTGATCGTGTCGAAAGCCTTTTGCATATTATCCTTTTTACACCGTAGATGTATGTCGCTGAAATGCACATTGCTCTAATTGCACAAAAACGACTTCTATCTTTGTCGCGTCTATATCTCCCCGATATTTTTTTTATATCATTGATTCCGCCCCACATTTTTTTCTTTTAATATAATACTCGTCCTATCTTCAAACCATTCCTTTTTTGTTTTTGGCTCAATTAAAAATGTACGAATGTCGCGTCCGGCGACGAGAAATTGTACACAGGAAAAACTAAATTTCATTTTCAGTAACCAAATTCATTGAATCAGTAAATGTTTTGTATGAATACACCCAGTAAAAAAAGAGACTCCAAAATAGTCATGAAAATGTAGAGTTTGCGATCTGGAAGTAGTGAAAATTTCGATCCGATCTAATGATTTTTACATAGGGTTGTCATTGCAAGAAGTTCTCTTTTTCGATGCCTGGTCACTGAATTGGAAGCGATATTAAGAAAAATTCCCTTTTTTGTGTTCTATGATAATATTTTCATCTAGGAAAAAATTTAAATAGTTACCTATTTTAATAATTCGTTTCTTTTTATACGAATTTAAACCCGAAACAGTGTTTTCATGTAAATTTAAGCAAATAACTTTTAAATTTTAGACTAAAATTATTTCGTAAATTTCTTAAAACAAATTATTTTTTTTTAATTCTGGTGAGTATTTTCTAACACTATGGAGGAGTTACAAGGTTTTGTATGACTAAAATAAGCTTCTATATAGTTTTTAACTCACTCTCGTCAAATTAAAAATATCGACTTTTTGGAAGCAATGAAAATGTAGTTCCACTAGAATGACTTCCATTTTTTTTCACTGGGACAATTTTATAAAAATTCAGATCTAGCTGAGTTCGGCTGAAAGAATTTATTGTTTAAGTTTGTTGGTTTTTATCTTGCTTGTCAATAGATCCAACATGCTGCTCTGCTCTTGTTGTTGTTTATTTTGATTGATCGTGTTGTAGACATGTATTGCCGAAAACTAGCCGACAAATCACAAATAAGATCTGAACAAACAATTTACAGGATCAGCAAAAAGTATTTACTGGAACTAAATTTTATTTCAAAAAAAAATTTGTCTGAAAATTTTTTGTGCGTAATTTTTTCTGTGTATGTTTCTACATTAGAGCGGGTCGATCTGTATGGACAAAACTAATCGATATTGTGCCATCGATTTTTCGATAGCTTTTGGCATGAGGAGAAAAAAGTTCCACTACGACATATCAAATTATTAAATTTTTTAAATAATCATATAAATAATTTTTTTTGTTGTGGTGGAGTTAAATATAAAGTAATATCATGAAAAATAATTATTTAAAATCAGCTACGTCCACGTGATATGTACAATGTGCAAACTTTTATAAAGTCCTTTTTGTGCTTTCACACCGACGAGAGTACAACATCCACAACATGAATGCAACAGAATACAATGCTTGCTCTTACTTTGCAAAGAAGCAAGAACAAATTTAAGAGCTTTTAAAACTGTTTACCTAAAATTCAAATATGTGTATGTGTGTTTGGACGTACCTGTTTTAAATTTGTTTGCGCTATACAAGAAATCTGCACATTATTTGAGAGGCCGACAGAAATTCTAACGAGAACGTTCGCATCTTAAATCTTTTGTTTTAGCGGAACTTTTTTTCCTCATGTCAAAAGCTATCGCAAAATCGATGGCGCAATGTGGATTGCAAAATCGACCCTCCATTATTTACATATGTACATATCGAGCCTTATTTTCGATTTTATCGCAAAAGACATCTTATCAGAAATATACCTTTTTATTAAAATTAGAATTTTATGGGCCTACCTATAGTTTAGAATTATCAAAATGCCAAATTTGTTGATAACTTTTAAGATACGGACTGTAAAATTTTATCGTAAGCGACAATTTACGTACAAAAACATATTTTTCAATTCACAATTTTTTTATTTTAAACAAACACAACCCGCAAAGCGATTAGCTTGTCTGCAGAAAACACCCAGAGTCTATGGCGGGAATCGAACCCACGACCTCTGGACTGAGAGGCTAGCATCGCTACCATTCAGCCACAGGGGCACCCTGTGTATTTTAAAAATAAACTTTCTCCTAAAAATTTAATTATTGTCCCTTACGATAAAATCGAAAATAAGGATCGATATGTATGTATGTATATGAATTTATAGAGTGCATCAAGTTTTATTGTTTTATTTTTAAATAAATTGTTTGACTTTACTTTCAATTAACATTAACTGTTTGCGCAAAAGTTTAAAAGCGGCTTCATAAAACAAGTATCGCAAATTTTGCCTAATTGCACAAATTGCAATTTTAAAAGTTTTCATGAAAACCCTCATTAGGTTACGCACAAAAAATTATGAAATTTTTACTTCAGTCTCTTGAATATTTTTTTTTAGTTTTTGCAACAAGAAAATAAATTAAGTTACATGATTACGCATTTCAACTAACGATATATAAAAAAATTAATTTTTTCTAGGCAAAAAGCAATCCATCATTTTTTGGATATTTTAGAATCTAGATGATTCCTTTTTGAAAAGACCAGTCCACCGTACTGTATCAAACTCATCGCATTGAGATACGAGATGAAGTCACCCAACCCAATATTTTATACATAAATCTGAAAGGTCGTTTAGTAGATGACTGCCTAAAAACTTGTGCCTCGAAAGATGCAAAGCTGGTCATTCGCAAAGAAATTGGAAGATTGTATATAATTTACTTTGTTCTCGCCAACTTCGGCAGAACTCATTTTAGAGCAGGCCTATTCCACTAGCATATCCAGTGCCCCATCACAAATGCGACGAGCCTAGAGATTTTTCTACGATTCCTACTTGTTAATTGTATTGAGCGACTTTTTCCTAGCAACCTTGCGTGTTTATATTGCACCATCTATATTCAGCCTTATAGAGATAATGCTTGAAGATGCAGTTTATAATAGTACGAAACGGCATGGCTACCGATTCGGCATTGTAGGCAATTAACTGTAGCCAACTCGTCTGCCCGTTCGTTACCTGAAAAGTTGTTATGTGCTGGAACCCAGCATAGATAGTACAATCTTACACTGTCCAACTATAATAGAAGAAATGGTATACGATATTAAGGATCGAAGCCCCTTCCTATCGATCAGCACTCTCAGCCTTGCCATTACAGTAAAAATTTCGGCTTGAATTACAGTTCCTTCGTTAGGCAGACGTAAGGAGCATCCTAAACCAAGATCGTCTGAGAAGACTCCAGAGCCGAAAACACAGACAATTCTAGTTTCATCAGTGTATACTCTGACGTCGTATTCTCTTACTATTTTGAGTCTCTTGCACTCCCGCCTGGATGGTATTAGAATTTCAAACACTTTATAAAAGTTCAGATGGAGCACTATGTAATCAGTAGATTTCCTATGCGTAGAGGGTAATTCATCCAGCATTCTGCTATGGCCATAATACCTTGATCTCCAATACATGAAGATCGATCGGAATAAGGTCAAAAATAGTGCACAGAACCTCCGTAGGACTAGTACTTACACATCATATAATCCCGACGCAAGTAGATCTCTGTATTCTGTAAAGTTGATGTAACACATACATATTTGTTAGTTGTGGCAGGCCACTATACTACAAAGCCTCAGCATTGCGTAATCATACAACTGCACTTTTTTTAAGCAACGTTTTTGCTAGGGAAGTCTAAACGTGCAGGTATATATGTCCCTATGTACTTATACTATATAAGTGAATTGGGAATGAATTGCAACTAAAACCTTCGATTCTGTTTTAAAAAAATTTAAGCCTGCTCCACTGTGCAGCGTTGATGATTCTTCCTTGCAAACAGTTTTTTGTATATTTTGTGCCGTGTTGTATTCAATGGAATCGAGTTGAAACACCATATACACACAACAACAACGACCATATACCTAATGTATAATACAAAAACAAAAAACGACTTATACTCATGCAGATACACAAAAACACACAGATACGCAAACATATTAACAATTTTGTAGGTTATGTGTATATGTATACATACATACATACATGCAGTATGGGTGTGTGTGTGTGTATATATGTAGTTGAGTTTCAAAATGAGGCGTACATACTCTTTTCATTTCATAAGACTTGTTCGCCGCTCGCTCGTCATATCAGGGTTGAATGGAAAATGTTTTTGTATCCAAAGAGTAGAAAAATTAAAACCGAACAGAGCTTCTACAAAATAAATAATGATTAAATGACTGTTGTTCGGTAAAACTGTTTGAATTTTTGCTGTCGAGACGAACTGAATGTCGTTTTTATGCCGGTTGGACAGTCGACGTGACAGACAAGCAGAGAACTCTTAAAGTTTGGGATGTAACAATAATAATAATAAAAGTTGCAAACGAGCAAGAAAAACAGCTTGCTTATACATATTTTACAGTGCACGTTAAGAATTAAGAAACAGTAGTGATTTAGTTTCACTATTTTAACAACTTTTCACATCCATAAATGGCTTCTTACATATTTACATATGTACATACATATGTATATAATAAGGCACGTAAAATGGCATCTATGAGGAAGGAACGACCTGCTACAGCGACCCCAAGTCATCTTATAAAATCTAAGCCGAAGCATTAAACACTACAGCAGCGTACCGGTCACAATCTGTCAAAAATAGGACACATGATTGTTTTGACACCATTTAAACTACACAGTTAAACGAACAATATTGGCCCTGTCGCCAACTTTGGCGATTTTTCGGACATTATCTGTCACGTTTGTGCACAATATGAAATTTTTCAATATATACAAATTTATGTATGTATATGAATATATTTACATAGATACAAAATAGGTTGGAAGAAAAAGTTTGTATCGTACTGTATTTGTAAATTTGACTCACATCTATGCATACTGTATTTGATTGTATTTTCGTATCTACAGATAGCAAAAACTGAATCGTACGAGCTAAGTATGTTCATATATTCATATGCACATACGTGTGTACATACATATTAAAACATTAGAACATAACTATTACGAATTGTAGAGAACAACAATCAAATTCCCAGGAAGACATTTTTATTAAAAATCATTCAAATGATTTTTGAAAGATTGTTTATAAGATAAGGGGTTTGTGACTGTTCAAAATGTGTAGTTGTAGTTCAATCGGTTAACAGGCAATCGGTTAACCGTTTAATTACTACCCAATGAACTGATCGGTTAATTTAAAATCTATGGACATGGCCATAAACGAGTTCAGTAGATAACCTGGTACTCTAACTGGAGGGAACTGTTAAGTTTAATAATTCAATAAGAGCCAATAGTACTGTTGACAACAATTTAATTAAGGATTAGATTTAATGAGACCCAGTACGAAAACGAAAGCTAAGAAATTCATAAAAGAACTTTTTTGCAGAATATTCGTCAGATGATGGCCCGCCAACAGAAGGAACTATCGATAGTAATACAAGAAATGTTCCAACAAAATTATCAGAATTAGTTTAAGAATCATTATGTGTGTTTTTGGTTTTAGTAAGAAACTCAAATTAATAAATAATTTATGCACTTTTATTTGTTGAAAACACTTGATTTATGGAAAAACTTTATTAATCGGTTAACCGGTTGATTCCGAAATTAACCGGTTATTAACCGATTAAGCAAAAACCTCGATTAATTAATCGAGCGATTAGCCGATTAAAGCAAACCCCTGATTAATTGAATACTCTAGAGCCTACTGACCGTTTGTTAAAGCGATAATGAAATGCATTTAGACAATACTTAACCACCAGAAAATAAACATCAGTTTTAGTAACATAGAATTTGATTATATGTACATGGGTATATACATACATATACGTGACAGGGCATAGAGAAAGGGACCTAAGGGTAAAAAAAATCAATTTTCCGATCCCATGACCCAAAAGTGTTCCTTCCCAGATATATGCGCGTTTTATGATGTGAGGGTACACCAAAGATACACGTATTTAAATCTTTAAAATGGCTCTCCTGAACAAAACCGGTTTTTATCCCTAGGTTCCTTTCTATTTTGCGCGTCATATATGTGACAATACATCATAATTCCTTAAGTTGACTTAACAATGCTAGATATGCAAAGAAAGGATAACGCGAAAGTAAAGTAAAGTTTCTTCATATAATTTGGATATTTAAGCCTTTGGGCTAGTCGGGTTTTTTTGCGGGTGAATACCAAAGCTTAAAAAGACTGCTGAGTTTGTGAAACTGCATAAGTTTTTTCTCACTTACATTATATATTATAAAGTATTTGATGTAAAGTACTCACATATAGGTATGTATATATGCACATGTCTATGGAAATATGATATATATAGTCTACAATTGGCTCTCAGAAATGATAAAATTGTGAACAAGAATCAATGATGAAATGTTTTTCATACCAAAAACTTTTAGTAAATAATGAAAAACGTTTTGATCGTTGTGTGCATTTTTCACATTTACAACTACATTTAGAAGTCTTTAAATTAAACAAAATTTAAATTCAGGATTTATAGCGTGTTTTTTTATATATTATTGAATGAGCTACAAATTTTCTTGGGAGTCGAAGAATAATATTGCACAAATTCATTATTCATTTAAAATCAATCGATTACGAAATCAATTCGTTGGCACTTTGTTTTACTGTATATAATGTCTGAAAATATGTTTATATATAGTATGCATGTTGCTGTGTACTTTTACAAATATACATATGTACATAGATACATATGTATGCATGTATGTATGTATAGAAACATTTTAACCTTTATGTACATTTACATTAGGGTGGGTCGATTTGAAGGAAGGCAAAATATTACTGAAAATCGCAGATAAAGAAATAAATTCATATATATATATAGTAAACATCTTGTATGTAAATAGTGCTTCATGCGTTTGAAGCACTACATACAACATATTTTGATATTTCCACAAGCTTAAAATTCGCTTTGGTCCCATGATTTCTAGGGAAAGTTTCCTTACGTACCTTTTCACAATGTATGGTTAAAAACTAACTGGGACTTTAACGGCAAGTTTTGTATGGAGAACTGTCAGTTAAAGTTCACGTTAACTCTTAACCATACATTATGAAAAGGGACGTTAGTGTTTTTCGCAGAATTATTTCTCCCCATTAAGATTTCAAAAAACTTAACGGGTCATAACATAAATAGATCCGCATCAATGTTGGCCAATGAGAGAAATGTATTCGTGTATCTGTATTCATTTGTATAAGAAGTCGATTGAAGTTCGGCACTCCAGTGTCAATTTAGACAGCTATGATGTGCATATTTATTTACATTAGAGTTGCATTAGAATGTATGAAAAATATAAAATTATAATTATCGTAAAAGCTCAAGCAAATTTTTTTTAATACATATGTACTTAGTCTGAAACTTAAATAGTGAAAATTTTAGCTAAATCGGACTAACCCAATCTGAATGCGGGACATCAAAGTTCAAATATTGCAAAATTCGCTCATTTACAAATAATTCTTTAGGAAATTCTCTAATTTTGCACTGATTCTTCTGAAAATCGGCGAGAGTGCTCTTTGTAATATGCTAAATTGTATTTAAAATTTTTTGTTAGAAAAATTAATCCTTCGCTGTCAAATTCGACTATTTGTAGTTGATTAAAGAAATCAAGCTACATTTTTCTTTAATCTATTACAATACGCCTGACTTTCGCCGCAAAATCACCAATCACAATAAGGGGGAATATATTTTTTTTAATTTTAAAAATATTTAGCAAAACCATTGCATTACTTAATTAACAAAATTATTATTTCCTCTTACAACAGCACCCTTGTCGGTTTTCAGAAAACTTGGTTTAAAATTTACGAATTTTTCAACTAAGTGCTGGTAAGTTAGTAAATTTTGCAATATTTGAACCTTGACTTCAATGGGACACGGCTGAGAGATGTCCGATTTAACTCGAATTTCCAGCATAATAGTTTTATACTAAGGATTTGTTACGGTTTAGAAAATTTGTAGTGTGGGGGGAGGGGTACAGAAACTCCGAAAATTGCGTTCCGTATAATGTGATTGGCCCCAATGTCAATTATTTGTAACCATACATCAGAGCTGGGCACCGAGAGACACATTCTTTTGTATAAGAAGCAGATTGATGTTCGGCACTCTAGTGCTACTTTGGGCAGCTCAGCCATAGATATAGATTAGAGTACAGATATATATATATATCGTGTGAGTTAAATTTTATAAGTGAAACTTGTCAGTAAAAAACTTGATTCAGTATTACGCCCGGGTTTTTATGAAAACCAAAAGTTGAATTTTCAGTGCCACTCTAATATACATTTGTACATACTGCATAAACACATATGTATGTATGTACATCTATATATATGTATATACATCTATATGTATATATATATATCCATACATAGGTATATACATAAATACATACAAATGCAAGTATATTTACATAAGAAATATATACATACATATGCATGTATGTATGTACATATGTTTGTATATTCACAAAACACTTTTGTGTTTGTGTAGACTGTTAAATTGTGATATTTTCACTTCTGCAGCACAGCACAAAATAGTACATAATACTGAAACTACAACAAAAATAGCATAAGCAAATTGAAAAAATATAAATTTTTTACAGACTGTAATGAGAACGAAAAAATAAAAGATATAAAGAAAACTACAAACAAACAAACAAAAATAAGTTTTAAATGAAAATTTCGAATTAATGAACGAACGAAACGAACTGGATGTGGATGGATGCATGGTTGGTTGGCAAGCAGGCAGGCTGGCTTGGCTGGCTTGGCTGGCTGGCGATTGTGCGAAATGTATGAAACGAATCAATAGTGAACTGAACTTAAATTCAGCTCAACTGTTTTAATATACTTTTCATTATTATTTGTGATATTGTAGTTGCTAAAGTTGTTGTTCAAACCGCTGCTGATATTACTGTGATGATGTGTTGTTATGACTTTTTGTGCTGCCTGTTTGTTTCTCTTTTTTTTCAGTTTTGTGGTGCTGTGTGTGCTTTTTATTTTTTATTTTTATATTTTTTAATTTCATTTGCAACTCCCATCGTATTATGAACAGATTTCAACAATTTGAATGAAAATTATTGTTTGGTTTTATATTGTTTTTCTTTCTTCCTTCTTTATCTGGTTTTATTTCTCTTTTGGTTGCAAGTTGCAACTCAACTCAACTAGGCTAATTAAGCAAAAGCATAATTTTCATGTTATGTTGGTATTTCTATAGAAAACTATTTAACATTTAAGCCGTATACGAAATGCATCGTAACGACGACAGTAAGTAATGGCATTGGCAAGATACATATGTACATACATGATTATATGAGTAGTAAGCACTCTGCTAAAGCAACAAGATATTATTGAAAGCTATTTTGTTGTGCCTGTTCTTTGAGTCTGTTTTTGTTATTGAAATTTTATTTATAGTACTACCTATTGGATTTAGAGAACATTTTATCGCAATAAATACGAAGAAATTTATTAAACACATACAATATAGCGTGTGTGTGTGTGTGTTGTAAATTGCACATTCAAGGTGATCGATTTTAATGTAAAATTTAAGAGAGGAAGAGCAATTATTGCAATAAAAGAATGTATTTAACAAGAGAGAGACCTCAAGAAAGTAGCACTACTATCTTTTAGTATTTTAAAAATCGGCAAAAACAATCGTCCATACATATTACATACACACGCACTCACTCACTCACTTATTTAGAATAAAATATTTAAGTGTGTATGCATGCATAATAATAATAAAATTTCTGCTTCCTCTTATTTTTACTGTTGCTTCTGCTGTCATCTAAAAATTTACGAGAGCAGGAACCTTAAAATTCGTACACTCATACACAAATGTACAGATGTACATACATATGTATGTATGTATGTATGAATATTTTTTCTTACCTTTTATTGTTGGTTTATTTTAAAAGCGGAAATGATAACATTAACATTGAGAAGAGATACATACATGCATATGTATGTATGTATGTATGTAGTAAATCCTAGTCGAAACATGTGAAAATTCCCAACATTCTTGCTGTTAGGCTATGAAACAGAGATGTGCAAATGTCATGATTTTTTTTTTATTCATTAGATAAAAAATAAGTGCTTGGCCGTGGTTTGAAATAAAATTCACGAACATTCTTTTTACAAAAAATAAATAAATTAAATAAATACAGTGAAGAAAAGTAAGTAGGTATACCAATTTTTAATTAATAATAAATTTACTTGCTTAATTCACAAAACCTCTTGTATCTCTGTATCGATTGTATTATCATATTAAATACAAGAGTGTAACATTTGTTGTATGAAATTTTCATACCTATAAAAATTAAATACACAATTACACTTTTATTTCATATGTTTTTAAAATGTTGTATTCAGAGAGAGGCTGTGTGAGAGAATTTGTATGTAGCTTGTTTTTCTTTTTTCATTAAAAATACAAAATACATTAATACACTACACAGAGGGTGTTCACAATTAAAAAACTAAAAGTGTATTTGATACACAAATACACGATTCAAATTG
This sequence comes from Tachina fera, assembly GCA_905220375.1. Classification (NCBI taxonomy): domain Eukaryota; kingdom Metazoa; phylum Arthropoda; class Insecta; order Diptera; family Tachinidae; genus Tachina; species Tachina fera. The sequence continues at coordinate 189,880,725 of LR999963.1, forward strand.
TTGTGAATTAAGCAACTATGTTTTTTTTTTTTGTATCAAGGATCCTAATGATTTGTTCGTGAATTTACATAATACATACAAATGTATTTATTTATGTATGTATATGCAAATTCGTTCACAGATTTTTTTATACAAAAATATATTTTCCTCTATCGTCTATATTTGTATCAAGGTTTGTTGAAATATATTCAATGGATCACGAGCTGTAAGATAATTTCCAAATGCATAACAAAGCTTATAATAAGCAGGTATTTTATGGTTTGATCTTTATATTATATTATTTGGTCCAAATGTAATGGGGCTATATAATCTAAAAATTTTACCATATAAAATAGTGAAAACGGATTATAATTATTGCTATCCAATTTTTAGCGAGAGCCGTTGAAAAAAAGCCTTTCCAAATAAACCTAGTTTCATGTCATTAAAATACCATGATAGGCCATAGTTAGGACAAAATTATATACAGGAAACATGTTGTGCTATTTATTCTAAATTGTTATATAAAAATTTTCCGAAGATAGGTAATTTTTTGGATGAAAAGTGCAATGCTTATGGCCGGCTTGCACGCTGTCAGTGCAGTTTTTACACACGTGTGATTTTTTTATGGCCAGTTCATCAGAACCTGCCGGTGGAGCGAATAAAATAAAAATATTTGGCATACCATGAATTTTTTTGTGGTGGTCTAATGTACATTTATACATACATACATACGTATAATATGTATGTAAGTATACATATATAATCAGAACTTATTTAGTACGCACATGAGTATGCAACGGCGTGAACCAAAATAACTCACGTGCATATCTCTATCTGAAGCACAATCGACTTGTTAGTAATGCTGCTTTTATTTTGACTTTATCTTAATACGTTTGATTGTGCTCTTTAGCTGTTTAGTCGTAGTGATCTTTCCGTTTTAGCTTTCTATTAAGTACGAGTGTGGAACATGTATGTATGTATGTATCAGGGAAAGCAACATACCAATCTTCTTCATCACTCTCATTTAATGGAGTACGTATTTTATGATGGTCGTATTGTCTTTCCTTGTGTGTTCTTGTTATTACGGGCATTAAACATTATGTTGTGTCTTCTGCAGAATTCAATTACACAGGTGTATTGCAAAAAAAAAAACAGAATGAAAATCAAAACAAATAAAACAAATAAAGCATTTTTTGATCTTACGTAACAAGAAAAACTACTAAAGAAGTTAACAAGTAAATTATTTGCACTGCATTTTGTTTCTGCTGATAACGATTGTATTTCTTCTTAGTTATAGTGAGAACAATATACTCGTATCTGCTCACTGGCAATTTCTCTTTCTAGGTATCATTTTTATGGAGGTTTTTGTCAAATCAATTGGATATGAGTCATTGAACACCAACATCTTCTAGTTGGGAATTTCTGAGGCAAAATTCAATAAAAGTGTATTGTTATTTAAGCAGCCACAAAATCTTATTATTCCCGGGTGATTATTTATGAGTCAATAAACTTAATTGACAACACTGTTTCCTCTAAGATCCGAGTTTTTAGTTCCCAAGTTGTTATTGGCGCTTTACTAAATTCTTGCTAGAGTAGATAACGTTATAAAATTGTTAGAATTTATTTGGAAACGAAATTAATTCGCGAAAATGTATGACACCTTTGGCTAAATTAATTAATGTAAGAAAAATTTTACGTTATTAATGGAGTGCACCTACCGCCATGCGAGGATATCTTGTAGAGCTGCTGGAGCTATTACAACTTAAATTCAACTTCAAATTGTATTGATATGTTCACAAAAGTTGTTCAACTTTACCGCAGCTAGAACTTTGCTAAATATTGTTAGCAAAAAATTAAAAGTTATTCTGGAAACAATAAGAAACAAGTTTGTTTTTTGCTTTGCTTTGGCAATAAAAGTGTACGAAGAAATTATTTTCAGCAGGTAGGATTTATTTCGTGAATATATTTACATTATTGTCATATATAGTTAACCGCTAGCATCACGTCTGAATTAGCTGTTGGCCAAAAACTGATGACGCCACTTTTCAGGGTGCACTGATTTTGAAAATCTTTGATGCGAATAAAAAAAATTTGGTCACCAAAATCGCCAAAGTGAGTATAGGGGTTTACTTCTCGTTGCTAGTACTATCCGTGTGGATTTTTCACTGCAGATTTTTCCAAATTTGTTATTAATATTTAATGTTGTTTTTTTAATTTATGCTCTTTGAGAATAAAGCAAACATATTTAATCAATTTAAACTCTTTTATTTCAATATTAACATTAAAAAAATTTAGAAATTTTTGTAAATTTTAATTGAACTTTAGTGATTTTTTTTAATCAGAAATAATTTTTAGTCAGGCTTACTTAAGTTCAGTAATTTCAATTAGTAGATAGCCTGGGGTGCTGATGAATTGCGTGGCTGCACAAAAAAGTATCGGTATTTCCCCCAGCTTAAAGTCTAAGTTTAATTTTTCTTCTCTTCTTCAATAAGAATTGAAATCATTAAAAAATTGTTTTATTAGAGCATTAAAAATAACAGCGATTTTAGTAATACATTTTTTAAAATTAAGAAACAAAATAAAAAATCATATACATATTTATAAAGGAAGATAATGTTTTTAGGCTTTCCACATTAAGAACTTTTACAAAATAAATAAAAAAAATAATGAAAAATGTATACTTGAGACACACGGTCTCACGCACCGGGTTAGTAAGGTTAGTGGAGCTTTCCTGTGTGTATGTCAATATGAAAACTTCAAAACAAACACCACTTACCAAGATGTAGGACTAGGGAAACAGTCATAAACAAAAATAGAAAAACAATATACTCATTGACATTAAACATTGCACCTGATTGCAGTTTCTTTGCGCAAATGCGATCAAGGAAATAAGCAATAATTTGATATTATCAAAAATAGCCACAATAACTTTACAAGTCACACACGCATCATAACAAGAGACATAAAGGTATTTTTGTAGTTTAAAAGGACTGTGATGCAAAAATAAACATTTGGTTTCAATTTAATGAAACAATTTTTTTTTTAAGCTTTAGGTCAATTTAATATATATAAAAATTGACCTAAAGCTTAAAAAAATAGTTTCATTATATATATACAAAAGGTCGAAAAATTAGATAAACAATTTGGTTTCAATGTTTAATTTTGTGGTAATTTTTGATTTATGATATGATATGTACTTATATTTTAGATGTTGGTTATACAGATTTATACACACATTGGTAAATCCTGTGTTTGCGGAAGTTACATTCGTACGCATGCATTTTTGCTAATATTGATACTGTTTGCATTCCGAATGAGAGATATTCATACAAGCTTCAGCAAAAATAGTACCTTGGGAGTACTTTAAAATAACATTTAATTATTTACTTAATTGTTTTTGAAAGTGCCATTGCTGACGTTACCAAAAATTTACGTCAGTTTGGAAGTTAATGTGAATTTGCATAATTTTTAACAAATTTTGCTTATAATTAGAACAGTTTAAATGGATAATAAATTTCTAGGTTCATTCAAACATTTTTAATTTAAAAAACTTTGAAACCATATGCCCAAAATTTATTTAGCATTATTCACCTCGTTTTAATGACTTTTCAAAACGTTAAGTACATTTTAAGTTTCTAATGTATATGTATATGCTTGTTTATACCATTTTTATTAACATTTAAGAATATATGTATACATACTTATATTTTAGAAAATTAAATAAAAATACGACTTTAGTATTTTCTCAAAGGTTAAATATATAGTTCATCATTTTAAAAATCTTTCGACAATTTTTAAAGAAAGTTAGTACGAACATACATATGTATGTTCATTATTTCTTTAATAACCATAAGAGTGCTGAGGTTCTAAACGATATTTCGAAACGAAAGAATATGCGTTCGATTCAGCGTGTTATTATTAACATAGAAATTAAAAAACATATATCTCGCTTGGCATTAAGGAGTAGGGAGCAGCAGGCCTAACGCTATGATATATCGACATTTCAAAGACAGCGAATTTAAAAATGGAAACAAAAATAAAAATCCATGAAAGAGACGCGTTAACTTTGGGTAGTATGAATAAAAAAAGTAATTGCTTTTTACTTAAAAATTTGTTTTAAAACCAAAAATTTTTATGTGTTTTTTGTTTCTTAAACAAATTTTTAAGTAAATAGCAAAAACTTTTTTTATTCATACTACCCTATAAGATGCACACTTGTATTACTTTCGGTTCAGATTTTTAAAGTTTCATTGATCATCGCATAATAGCACATTTTTATAAAATAATGATATATGATAAATACTTTGCATATGTATGTATTTTACATGTTATGATTCGATCATAATTGAATTGTAAAAATAAAAAATAATGTGTACTCATAAACTTAAGACAGTTTTTTTCTTTAACATCCGATAAAAGTTTAAAAAAAATATATAAATTACCGCCAAAATTAAACACTTTACTATCCAACAAGTGAAGATTTAAATACGATTTTAAAACAAACAAACGATGAAAGGCCTTTTCACCAGACATTAACACTTAACAAGTGAGAAATTGACGAACCATTAGTATGTACATACGTACATACAACTGCCAAGACACAAATACAACAAAGTTAAGTTGAAGAACAGATGTTTTTAGCTCACCAAAACAAACCCAAACTTTATTCATCGCCGAAATGCAACAGTTTATTCCATAATCATGAAGTACCATTCGCTAAAAACAAAAAAATTGTTTACAAAAGTGCATTCTTAAATTACGTACACATGCACATTTGTATGTCCATATGTGTATATGTACACGCATACATACATACATACCTACATACATACTTACGTGCACAACATCGCGCTAGTCGGTATTAAAACACTTTGCAGCGATATCAGAGTTGGGTGGTTAAGGTTAACGATTTAATTAGAGAATAAAATATTCAAGAAACGATTTACTCTTTTATATGCATTTATTAATAGGCGAGCGTTCCCACATGTTGTTGAATTTAAACAATTTATTCACCACACATGTGCCTACATACTTATTTATGTATGTATGTATGTATGTATAAATTCCATACGAAGTCATCAATATGTATCAGCATCACCTGAAAATGTCCTGACAGTCAGCTCGTTGTCTCGCAAACACAAACATGACTATTCTCAATTTCAAATATTTTACAACTTAACGCGCTTTCCACCGAGTACGCTCAGTTAAGACGCACTCACTAATAGCGTAAAAAAAAGTCAAAAGAAGCAAGGAAGAATGAAAGGATGAAAATACAACAAAGCACAACCTCTTCTCGTACTGCACTAAACATTAACACACGCACATAAACACCAACGCCAACTTTTAAACTGTTAAATAAATATCATTGATAAGTCTCCAACACACTAACAACATCATTAGTAACGACGGTGTAAAATGGACTTTCGGCTAAGTGGCAGGCAGGCAGGCTGCCAGTTGTGTTTGCAAAAGCATAAAACAAAATAAACATTAAACGACAGACTACCCTCAATCCTCAATCGATGCGGATGAGAAACAGAAATAATCTCAAATTTAGTTGTTAGCAAAAAGCCGTTGCCTCAACAACACTATCAGTGCCGTCGTCGTCGTAGCTTGTAGTTATAAAACTGCTGGAAGCTGCACTTCCAATTTCTCGATCTCTTAAAAAACAAACAGAACAAAAATCAGCAAAAAAAAACCTTAGGAACTTAAATATTTTGATATTCAACCTATCGCACATGGGAACCTAACTTCACGTCTCCAACCAACCAGTTCAATTGACAATGTTATGATTTGTATGCTTTTATTCTTTTTATATTCATCTACATATGTACATACAACATACAAACTTATTATCTATTAAAAGTATTTTTAGCTATTCAAAATAAGTTAAAAACATAAATAGCAATGTACATATATGTACATACATACATACATATATATATGTTTGTATGTATGTATATATGTATGTATGTATGTACATAAGTATGTATGTAATTTGAAAAATGTTTCAAGGCAAAATGAACTTAAGACTGCGTCATACTACGTAGACCAACAAAATAATCAAACAAGCAAGCAAGCAAGCAACCAGCTACCCGACATTAGCTGTTTAGTCTTTTGGTCGCTGCTCGCTCGGCCCAAGCAAAGCACATCATACAACAATCGGCATTGCCTTCAACCAATATTACCTACCAACAAACCCAATATCCAACAACTCAACTTCCATCGATTATTGTTGGTGCTGATTTTTAGCCAAATATTTTTTTACTTTAAGTTGTTGCTTGATGGCTGACTGACTCTTTTTCGACTTGTCTTCGCTTCAGATATATTTTTAAATTTTTTCATATACATATATCTACATATTTATGTATATACATACATACACACACGTATGTATGTACATATTATCGGCCATTGAATGCGAGCGAGTATCATGTCTTTATACCTACAAGTTACTTCATCATAAGACTTTTAAAGAAACACAAAAAAAATCGAATTTTTTGCCTCTATTTTTTATACTTATTTTATATCTAAAAGCACAGTAACTTATACGATCCACACAAACAACCAACCAACCATACATACCAATCCATCCCACCGTATATCAACGTTAAAGTACAAGTAAAGTCGTCTTATAGTACGTATGGCTAAAAACTCACATCATCTATGTATGTATGTACATATGTATGTATGTATGTATGACTTGTGTATAAATTTATGCACACATATGTACATATGTATGTATATATGTATATCCATGTGAATATATTTTAGTTTGCACGAATATACGATACTTACTGACATCAGCACACAGAAAATATAAAATATAACATACAAGAAGAAAAAATCCCAACTGACAACATTCCACACATGCATGCAAGTGTATGAGTACGTGCATGTGTATGAAATATAAAAACCCCACTGTGTGGAAACAAGCACACACATACACACATCCACACATAAATGAATCCAAATAATAAAACTAACAACACTACAGCACAAAAACACACTCACACGCATACACAAAACCCCAAATAGTTCCCCCGACTTCAAACAAATTTGTTTCTGTATAATACTGTACGATGAAGGTGTTGGGTTGCCACATTATTTAAAAAAATAAAATTTCTATCATAAAAAGTGGAGAAAATTATTCCACCTCAATGGTATTTCCAACAACAGTTTCGTAAAAATATTTTTTTTGTAGTTTTCATTAAAAATTTATGATGGAATAATCACTTGTACAAAGGCCATACATAGGCTTATGAAAAACTTTTGGTTTTTGTACTAGATAGATCAAAGCACGTATTCAAGTTTTCTTTAATCTAGGCCGGAAATTCCGCAGAAGACATCGTTCTTAATACATAATATATGTAGGTAGAGGTATATATTTTTTATAATTAACTCAAACTTCGATTACACTGCTCTGTATGAAAATGGGCCCTGAGACCACTTCAGCTGATTCTTGCGTAAATTGACCTCCGTTTCGCCCTACCACTCATCATTTGCGCGGGATTACTCCTTCTCCCATTTTTTATCCCTTTAGGTAATTTAAAAATTATAAATTTATTATTCGACATATTTTAATTTTAAATTTATTTGCTGGTGGTTCGATAACAATACTTTTTATACATCTTTCACAAATTTTTTTTTTATTTTTCAAAATAATGCGGATCCAAAGTATTCATCTTCACCTCCTCACGAATCCTCTTTCTTTGATTTTAGCGTTAGTTCTGTCATTAATTCATTTGAATCTAAATCAGGACAGAACACTAAACTTTCGTCATCCAAAAAAAAAATAATAATAATTTCAAGTTTGTCTCAACCTCTCAGAAGAGATTTTTATTCTATTTTATAGGAGACTTCTGAAGTCGAAACCCAAGGAGCTTAGACTTACTCTTACATATTTTCAAAACCCCAAAAAAGATCATTCAACTCCGACTGAGTAACGAAATGGGGCAGTCGAAGTCTGTGCTGGTTCTAGTTACAGGTTTTTGGTGGCACTGGAATTGGCAAAGATTCGTTGTGAGGAACTGGTCTTAGAGTTGAATTAATATTCGGATATAATAGTGTGCTTAATTCTTTCAGAGATCCCGTTGATAGAAGTCTTACAATAGTAACAATTCGTGAGATAACAACTAGATTCGTGCCAAACCATGGGTACAGAAAATGGTATTTATTTACGGGTCCCTTTAAGCCATTTTGTCAATCAAAGTAGAGGTTTTCTTTGTGTTTTTATTGTCAAATCCTATCAGGATGATTTTTAGACTCGTGTGGCATAGTTCAATAGCAAAACAAATTTCTTACTTAATTACAATCCACATCGGAAAAAATGTCAACTCTTTTACTCAATTTAGACAATACCGAGATATAGATGGCTTTGAAGATAAAAATTGTAGTGCAGAGCTATGCAAAAATTTAATAGCTGAAATAATTTTTTATAAATTCTAAATTGAATTCAGGGCCATAAAATTATCGAAAACAGTGCGGTGTTGTCCCTCAAAAATGGTAGGTTATAGAGGAAAACGGAAGATATATTCGGATTTAGGAGCTTAATTTACATAAGAACTAACGGAAACGGTGTCAAGTCTTTTTCCTTTTTTCTTTTTTAAAAGTGTTAACAGTGAACTTTTACTCTTTCACACTGTTGACAAGTTTTACAGAGAGCAACTAGGGGTATTGTGAAATATGCGGGTAATGTGTAAGCCCCCCTTTATTTTCCCAAATATATCTTACTTGTATGTATGTTGGGCTAAGAAAATGTTCGCAGAGGCGCAGTATGCTTTTTTTGTGCTCATATTCAAACTGTTATATTGGCCCAAATATTCAGATTTTATCTGTGGTTCTTATAAGATACTCACTCGAATTACAAATTGTGAACTAAATAATAATTTTAAATGGTAAGTACATATGTGAATTTTATAAGTTTCTTAATACTTATCAAATTTGTCTTATTTTCTCAAATAATACATAACGGCCAGGAGGTAATATAATGTTTCAAATTAATTAAAATAAAAAAAATATATATTATATACCTGCTAAATTGTTTTTGTATTATTGTTTTGTTTCTGGTCATTTGCTGTAAAATTTCATATTACTATTTTTGAGGTATCTCAGATTTTTCATTAATGATTTTTTTTAGTATTAAGGTAATAGGTACTATATTTGTGATATATTCAGTTAGGCAATCAATCAACAAACACATTGCAACCAGTTCGATGAAAATTGTACTGACACTTTTATGACGAGATCCAAAACAAAAATAGGGGTTCACAATAGCCGAAGTTACTTACATATCGTCAGTTGGTTATTGGTTTGCGGCACAGTATATTCAAAATACATTAAGTCTGCAGCAAGCCAATAACCAACCGACGTTATGTACATATCTTTACCCTAATATAGAATTGCCCTAACTCATAATTTTTCCATTTTTCGAAACATTACATGATGTTCTGCTATCGAAAAATAAAAAAAACTCGATTTCAAAAAAATAATGAGTATATTAAGGTAACGATATGCAGGTACCCTCGTTAAGGCTGGTGCTTAGTATACTTCATAATCGTACGAATTTTTCATAAATAAGTTTCATTAGACCAGCGTTGCATTTTCCCATAAATCGTTTGAATAGTAAAATACTTGATATTTTTTTTCACTTGAAATGTACTTATTTCACTAAAATTATATTGTATGTAATCTGGCAGCTATACAGTAGATTACCCGTACTCTGATAAACCAGCAGTTTTATGTGGAATCTCTCATTTTTATTATTTTGTAGCTCAACTCTGTGAATTTGCTTTATGTAAGTTTTTGTCGAAACACATTTTTTACTACTGTGCTCATGTATTATGTAGAAAGAAAATGAAAAAAAAATAATATAAAATAAAATAAAACATTTACTGAGCGTATGACATCATGCTCTCTCCTTCGCACGCCATACTGCCGTTGCGTTCTAACACCTTGTATTGCTTTTATTTCCTTTGTGTTTCTCGTCTCTACATAGCGAAACCATCATCGTGCGCACACAGATACACACAAACACACTCAAACACATTGTATTATTCACGAGCTATTGGAAAAGAAGGGAAGCAGAAAGAAGGGAAAAATACAACAACTAGAGGTCTGTGTGCCGCTTCAAGACTCTGGTGCACATATCTTTCACAACGGTTGGTTATTTCTGATTTTACTATGGTAGACTAAGTACACGTCCGTTCGCTCGCTGGTCGCACATAAGCTTTTTGTCGTAGTCGTATATTTCAAAAGCGCGTAATTTTGTGTGAAAATTTTTAAAAATAAATAAGTTCCTAGATAATATAGCTGGGATAAATAAAATAAAATATATAAATCGACTACCCAACCAGATAAACTGAATTTTAATAAAAATTTTATTTTTTTAAATAAAAAAATTTGCGAACAAATGTGATTTTTCTTAATTAAAAAAAAAATTTCGCAGGAAACAGGAAAAAGTCATATTAATCTACTTCTAACCATATACAGGTACTCGTGTTTATGAATATGTATGTATGGACAAATGTGTAAAACATAAAATTTGTTTACATTAAACAGTTTAATTACCCATAAAGTATGTATTTTATTTGTTGACATTTAGTTCAAAATAAATCTAATCATTTGTGCAAAAAGAAAAACACAAAGGAAAACAATAAAAAAAATTCGCGCATAAGAAAGACATAATCAAAACAAACCATAACCAACTATTCAATCAAATAACAACAGCAAAACAAATTCATATAAGATTCATTGATCAACAGCAACAACAACTAATTTTGTGAATGCACTATTCGTTCATGCACTCACTAATCTTCTAATGACTGTGATCAAGAAAAAGAAGAAGAAGAAGAAGCTAAACTAAATTCAACACACAAAGTTGATAAAAAGTAAGTGCACAGACAAGAAAGACATAAAATACTCATAATAAAATAAAGTCAAGACATTATTATAAAGTGAAAACTTAAGAAGAGTTACCAAAAAGAAACAAACATGTCAAAAATTTACTCTCAAACACAGTGCTGTCGTTGTTGTTGTTATTGTTGTTGTTGTTTATGCCTGTATGCATCATCTATCTTATTGTAATACAACAAAAGACACTCTACCGACACAACAATAAATAGAACACAATCAAAAATCAAAATCAAATCTAAAATCAAAGATTGACATTAATAAAAGAAATCAATAACAAAAGTGGACAATCTAACAACATTGGAGGGATCTTTCCACTTGCTGACACCACAAAGCCTACAAGACAGTATTGTGGATTTATTCATTAGGTTTAACAAAACAATGTGTACAGAGGTAAGTAACTCCAAACTTTGAATGCAAAATGTTCACATTTATTCAGCAATAAGCCACCACAACAATCTAAAATTCAAATGCTAAACATACTACATACATACATATGTCCACATGAATCTACTCGTACAAACAAATACAATACATGCATGCATATCCTTGCAATCATGTAAGTGTTTGATTTTTTTTATTATCGATTCAAGTCAAAAGTTGCTCAAAGATAAAACGTATCAGAATTGTTAGAATGTGCAGGTTTTATTTCAAATTGAGTTTGATTTGAAATTAAATTTTTCCTCAAAAATAAAACTACTAAAAATAATTTGAAATGTTTATTCGTTTATTTCCAACTTAATACACAGATTTTGTAAAAAAAATCGTTTCTCAACGCTTCAAATTTGTATGAAATATAACAAAACGAAAAAATCTTTTGTATTTACAAAATCTAACTTTAAATGTTTTCAAATGCGCATTTAGTTATTCTAAATTCAAATGTTTAGCAATAGCTTAAGAAGCATCAAAGCTTGAGAAAGCGCGATTTGTGAGAAGAAATCTCAATACATAAAACACATGTACATACATACATATTCCTGTGGCAAAAAAGAAAAAGGTGCTTAAGTCGAGATAAGCTAACTTTGATTTAAAGGCACCCCTGTAATATGCATGCTCGAAAGTATCTCTGAGCAAAATCTGAATTATTTTGTGCGATTTTTCGAGATGTTATAGCTCAATTACTTGCTGCTTGCTTATCTTTTTCCGACTCATAATCTCATATGTATGTGGAATAATAGCTTAATTCAGCTTATACCTTTATACATATGTATATACATACATATATTTTAAATGGAATACATATGTACATACATATATACATGTGTGTATATACATATATTACGAGTAGTTAGAGTGTTTAGAACGATGTTCTCCTAAATAAAATAAAAGTGAACACCGAATTTTCAAATTTGAGGGAGGCGTTGGCTGAAGTAGTTAGCACATTTACTACAAAACCGAAGATCCTGGGTTCAATTCCTGTATCCGACAGTCATTAAATAACAACACCACGCATTTTCTGATGTACATTAGTGTCCCTTTGTATCAGTTGTTGTAGGAAAGTTCAAGTGATGAAGGCATAGTCACTGATCACTGAACTATACCGACTTCGGCAGACACAATCGCAGGTATTGTGTAGTAGAATCATCGGCGAAGTAAAATAACGATTAAAAATGGCTACTATACACAGTTTCAAAAATTTAATGAGCCTCAATGAAACCAAAGGCGATGCAACTCTGTATTATAACATGCAAAACGTAGAGTTGTAAAAGAAAAAGAAGCATTCCTCTATCTCTTCCTTCACCACCTGTCTTATCTGTCACTATCCCTTTCCTAAAAGAAGGTAACACCTATAAGTAGTAGTAGGCATTCATTGCCTAAGTGTTACTTCTCTTAAAAAAATAAAAAAATAAAAAAAAATTAACAGTAAAAGAAATAAATCGATTTGATAGTTTAAAAATGACTGCTCTGCTGCAAAACAGTTAAACATGACTTAAACACTTTTTCCTTATTGCCATACATTTGTGTACATACATTTGCACTTTGCCTTTTGTTTTTTGTTGGTCAACAACTACATCGAAATAAACTTTAAGCAAGCTTTAAAATAACTAATCTGTGGTCTAGTGACGAACATGCCAATTTGAATCACTCTTATTATATCCTTTAAATGATTACATTTAAAGAAATATAATGTAGTGTCTTTAAAACACAAATGCATATAGTAAAAATGTCATTTGATTTTCATTTGTCATTTTCACAACTTGCCTTTAGCTAAAGGCAGGATTTTGTCTGTCCAATAAATGGCTTTCCATTATAAAACCGTGATTTCAGCGTCACTTAGACTAAATTATTCATTCACACACAAAGTTGCAATACAATATGTCCAGCAGCTTAGGAGCAGCTCAGTTTCCTAGACATATGACGAAGAATTTTATATAAATACATATTGCTCCTTTATTGCAACATAAACATGTCTAAAAAATTGGGTTTATGGAGTTAATAATGCAGAAAAAATTCTTATATCAAATTTATTTAATTTTGTGTAAAAATTTTATATAAAAGTCTTGTACACGCACCTCATCATCGGATTTTCTGCGAAATTACCTTTTTTTTGAGTTCTACCTCAGTTGTAATACAGAAGCGATATGTATTTTAAAAGTTGTATCCAATACAATTGTATATTTCATTCTAAATGATATTTTTAAGCGAAAACCTTCTACAATTCTCGATTAGTTTGTGCTGGCTATTCATCATAAATATACTCGCACTTTGAATGACTCAAATCGAACTCTAACGCATTTCAGAAATTATTTATTCCTTCACCAAGACTAGGATCAAAATTAAATTTTAACAAGTCTAAAAGCTGATCTGTTGTGAGTTTAATCATGGATGAATTAATAAAATCCAAGACAAGCGAGAAATGCCAAAGCGGCTGTAGCTGTAGTATTAATTTATTTATATTTGCCTTAGCTTAAATATTCAGCCTGATTGTTTAAGGCGCTGGCGATGGAAATTTTGGCGTTTTTATAATGGATCAAGGGAAGCTAGTACAACCTTCTTTTAAACTTCACATGCTTTACACAATCAGGCAGATTGTTATACTCGTAAAATTTTTAAATAATGCCTCAAAGAGAATGAGAACGAACAGCCTCCACAAGGGTGGTACTGTTCCAATCGTTAAAAATTTGTTTAAATTTATACTACGTATCAACTTATTAGCAAATGAATTGTTTCTGTTTTTATGTGTCCATTTTTTTAAGACTCCAGAATGTCTGTTTCCATGTTGATCAAGTAAACAGTTTTATAATTTTTTGTGATAAAGCCGTAAAGTTATTGAACAATGCAATTATTTGCTTAATAGAACCATCATTCATAATATCAAAGATGCCATTCACACAAGCAAAGTGTAATTTTTAAAGCCTTGAGATGGTGGGAGAGAAGGGCAAAGAGCTACCATTTTCTTTTCGCTTCTATGCAAATTAAAGTTAAACTGTGAGGAATGAAGAAATTGTACCTTCATATCCACCATCAATCAATAATTTAAATAAAATATTGTTGCGATTTGTAACAAAATATATCAATGGTTTTTATTTGTGAAACGCCTTAATATTAACACTCGTTAAGGCCTTCTTTTTTGATGCCAGTTTATATCTGCACGCGCTGAAAGGCAAGTCAAATTAAGAAAAATGCAACAACTTATTTATTGCAACAACTTATTTTATTGGCTACTGGCGCTTGATGTTAATAGTAACCGTGTGAACAAGACTCTCATTATAGTTAAGAGAAAGAGGATATTCTTACGTACGGTTTTAAAATATAAAATCAAATTTTTAGTAACTATTGTTAACATACTACTTTTTATTGTAAAAAATCTGATGGAGGTTACAAATTATAGAACCTTTAGATCAGTGTTAAGCAAACACATCCATATACATACATATGTATAATATGAAAGAGAGTAAAATGCATGCTGGTACGAATGCACGTGAAAATAAGAGCATAACGAAGTGCCCACGGGCGACCTTTTGATGATATCAGCTTTAGATAGAATCGGTTGAATCAACAATTTTAATGAATAGCCAGTAGTAGGCAAAACAAAATAACTCTAATTGGAAAAGAGAGAAATTTCTTGCGGAATCTTATTCATGATGATTTCCCTCTATATTTTTTGAACAATGTATTTGATAAATATAAAGACAAACTACACAGTACATGTATGTATGTAATTATTACACAAGCAGAAAGGAAATAACGCTCCTTTGTTGTAATATAATTAGACGGTTTTTCCACACTCCAAACTTTGCTTTGAAAAGCCTTAAGTTTATCGGAGAGAAGGAAAAAGAGCTGCCATTATCCTCCGCCTTCTCTCCTATGAACTGAGAAAGTCTTTGCAAAGTAAACTTTTAGTGTGGAAAAGCCGTCTCACTTCAAGAAAAATGCGTTCTTCAATTTAATAATTCAGCATGATTTGTCTTATTGTATTTTATCCTTTTTTTAAATTGCATACAATTCACAGTCACCTTTTGAGATAGGAAAAAAATTATAATGTAGGAGGAAACTTAAAATATTTTTGTAAAAACCGGACTCAAATCGAAGTCTTAAGTAAATTTAAAATATGTAAGTTAATAAATAACAACTGTCATCCTGTGATCAATTCGATAAAATCTTTGAATATTAAGAGCCAAAGAGCCTTGCTTACGCGTTCGTAGTATTTTATAGTATTTGTCGTCAGTTAGTGTCCATAATATGCAAATTCTTAACAGCACGTGGTTATTGAAAGCAGGTATACAAATCTATGTGTGCTTAAAGTTCGTTCTTTTGTTTTCATTATTTGCACGTTGCATATACATACATACATACATGTACAATTTGAAATATGCATGCATGTACACTACGTACATACTCGTATGTACATATATATTTTTGCGCCTTTTACTTTGTTTTGTTCTCCTCACAATTGAGAAAGTATGTATGTAAGAATTAAGAAGGAACAAACAATAAAACAATAAATTGCACTGCTTGGAAAAGCACATCTTAACTTCCTACAAACATACACACATACATACATAAATACACATAGTGATGTTGATGATGATGATGATGATGGTTGCGGTAAGAGCAGCGGTGGCGCTTGCTGGTTACTTACGTGTTTATTGAATACAACACTTGTCATGCTTACTCTAGTTTCTCTTCTTCTTGAAGGCAATAATACATAACAAAAATAAAAATAAAAAAATAAAGATAAAAAGAGAAAAAACAGCAATTCAATCAGCCATTCAAATTAAGCCACCAGCAAGCAAGCACCCTTAAGGGTTGTCGTCTTACATTACAAAGGTCAGAAGGATAAAAAATCAAGCCACCATGCATGCAAACAACAGTCAAATAAACAACTCTTTCATTTACTATCATATTTTCACACAAAGACATCTCGATTGCATTTGGTGCAACAGTTCGTTTTTCCCTTTTTTTTTTGTTGTTGTGTGTGTCTAACAAACATTTAAGCACAAACTCTCCTGCTGGTGTGTTTAAAGTGGTTACTTCTTTTCTATTTTTGGTGAATTTGTTTTACTGCGCTATAACTGTAATTAAATTTAGTTTAGTTACCATTTGACTTTCTTACAAAGAACATTTGCGGAAGTAGTTTGCGTAGCCATTAATGGACAGAAATGACGTTTATGTTTCAGGGGGTTGAATAATAGAATTATTAAATGATTGCTAATACACACATGCATGTACATACATAAGTACGTATTTACTTACATTTGTATGTATGTATGTATGTATGTATTCGTACACATAATAAAAATATGCAAATTCATAAGCACCGTGCAAACGTATAAGCACAAAACAATTAGAAGAGCACTATTCATCATACGCACCGAATCACGGATGATAACACCGCCAGCGGATGGAATGAGTATTTGGATTTTTATAAGAGAAGTCTACAGAAGATGCAAATATTTGCAGATGGCTGGCTAGTCCGTCATCTTATGATGCGTGCTGCAATTATTATTATAATTTTTTATTTGTTTTATTGAATGTGTAGGGCTGAATATAAGCCTGTATGTATGTATGTGCAATTCAGAGTAGCGTGCGACAACGACTAACTGCAGAAACATACAGTTAATTTCTAACCACTGAGACAGACAGTTAAAGTTGCCTCTAAAGCACAAGGAGCTTTTTACAAGACTACAATGAAGCATAATATATTCATGAGTGGCTATCAAATATACGATTTTTCCCGCACTCATACATACATACAAACGTTTGGATAAAAGTTTGAATCTTTATGTATTTATGTATGTACATATGTATGTATATGTAAATTTTTTTCTTTTAAAAACCATACAATTTCCAAGTAGTGTAATATTTTCTAAACATTGTTAAAAGGAATGAAAAAGAGCTTTTTTTAATCTGTTCTGCTGCTTTAAACGACATCACGAGAACTTAGCAGAAATGATGGTTATTGTTGAGTTCTTACATTTTCATTAATTGCTAATAAAAATTGTTTGGCTTTGTAACTCCCTGAAATGCAAATACACAGCGACAACAGCTGATTATGGTGGGGCCATCAATTGTATAACTAAAACAGCTCAGGGCAAATAAAAAAAACCTGTTGATTTTGTGTACAATATTACTGTTATTTATTGTTTGACTTATAAACTTGCTTGGGTGAAGATCTTAGTGGAAATAGAATTTCTTTTACTTCTCCACTTAAGCACAAATGTAAATATAAATTTATGAACATACATACATACATACGTGAGTAGATGACCATTTGTTTTCTAGTTTAGATTAAAAAATAATACTTATGTATATAAGTATAAAAATTTAATATTGTATTAAATATTGGTAGTATGCATGTATGTGGTAAATTTATTTTATTTTGCTTAAATGGGTTTTGTAGAGAGTTTCATTCATGGAATAATGGCGAAGAATATATGTATATATTATTTTATTATATATTTTCATAAATTTTTATTGTCAAGTTTGTCCACTACTAATTCTGACTAGAGCATACTGACGGACACAATGCGAAAAAACATTGATAATAAAAACTTTGCAAAAGTAGTGTCAAAATATACGATTATTTTGGCAATTGTTTGCACATCATGTGTACACGTTGTGGGAGTATTAGTCAATCTTTAAACATAAATATACTTTTGTTTGTATATTTAGCATATGCGCACAGCATACTTTCCATTTTTATGTTACGCTTTTTCGAAACATTCCCTTCTTCTTCGTTAGCTTAACGGAAATTACACCCAACATTCAACCACTATCAGGACGAACGAACATCTCCCACTCAACATCATACAAATACTTGTCCATGCAGCTTGAAACAGCTGAAAATACATAAGAAATATCATTTGCCCAGATATCCTCCTTTTCTATACATATTGTTGTGTGTGTGTGTGTGTGTATATACAACTTAATTTTACATGTATGTATGTATGTGTAACCCCAATATTACAACGAAACGAATAAGCTGGTATGAAAAAAGCCCAAACCAAACTCCTGTAAGGACGACAATATGAAACTATATACGAGACTATTTACCACTAAGAGAAAATAAAAGCTACGCAGTGAAAAAGGATCTGTAGCTATACTTGTGTATTTATTCCATACTTATTTATGTATATATACATATACTTACTTATGCACAGGGATATGTATAGCAAATAATTTATCCTTATATACATATGTATATGCACACATCTACATGCACATACTTATTTATGTATGTAGATGTATATGTGTGTCTATGAATATTGCAGATAGTAGCAGACACTAGGGATGCCAAAAGTTAAATCTGACGACTACGTGATTAAGGATTTAACAATTAAGAATCACGCGAGTTTTATGGATTTCGGGATCTTTCGTGAGCACCAAGCACCGGAGGTGTACTCTGTAATTCGAAACGAAAGAAAATGTGGTATCATTGCACGTAGCGACGTCTTGTAGAAAATAAACGTAGCCTATTACCAATATCTTCCGATTACAGCCATGAAAAATAGTTTGAGGAATGCCCAATTCCCAAGATAGACGAGAAATTGACAAACCTTGGCTCTCATCAAAATTGTGGGCTACAGCAGCAATATAGTCACTAACTTCTCCCAAGCGAGAAGCAACTGCATGACAAGCCAAAAATGCTTTAGTTTTGCGAACTACGACTGTGAAATTTTCACCATTTTTTGTAGTGAATTTTAATAATTACAATGCTTTGTTAAAGCGCAATTTTATTAATTTCATAGTTTTTGTATGTCATCTATCAAGTAGTTAGAGCTTGAGTCATGACAACTGTTATGACTCAAGTTATTCAAAATTAAACGCCTTTTTAAACACCCTGTATAATTGAAATAGAAACTGTTTTAAGTAATTCCTTCCTGATAGCACCCATATGTATGTTTGTATCTAAACTATTATCAGAACATTCTCCATGGATGATTGAGAAAATTATACAATTACAATATACATTCGTATAAGTGTATATGTATGTTCAATGAAACTACTTTTTTAAGTTTTAGGTAATTTATACATTTTTGTATTTCGATAATGCGTAAATTCTTCAGGATATTTCTTATTGTTTGTCGAAAAGGTTGAAAAATTAAATAATTAATTCCAATATAAGAAACTTAGAAATTTTTCCATTTTGCCATTTCAGGATTAATTAATTACCAAAAAATCTGGCACTTTCAGGATCACGATTGGCAACTCTAGTACACACAGAGCTTATTATAAAATTATAATAGAAAATAATATTATAATAAGGCCTTTACTCAATTCACACACACACACACACAAACACAAAATACATGTAAATAGTGTGCAGGCATGGAAAATTGAATAAGACTTATAAATTCCTATTTGGACAATTTCTTGATGAGAAATAACTAAGAAATAATACTTTGAGTCAGTTCTTAAGATTCTATTTTAATTTGTTGAATTTCAAAATCTTCAAGTTGCTAGTCAGAAGTTCGCAAGCTGACATTGGTATTTCACTTAATACAAGTGCATGCTTCTTTGTCCAACGTTCATTATTTTAACGGTGGCTACATTAAATCCGTTAACAAAATAACCCCGATTTTACACTGGACTAAATAAGCTTTGAAATGCACACGATTAACAAACTTGCAAGACTGATTTGATAAATATTTGCTAAGCTTGAAAGTAAAAAAAATAATAAAAAGAAGCATAAAATTTTCGAACTAAAAACGGTAAATATTTTCATATTTATGCATTACCCCTTTTACACACGCAAAGTTTACTTTTCAAATTCTTAATTCAGCTGTGTGAAAGACAGAGGGAGAAATACTATTTCTTTCTGTCTTTCTACCAGCTGAATTAAGACTTTGCAAAGTAAATTTTCCGTGTCTAAAAAGGCTATAAGTAATAAGGATTTGTTCTAAGTCATGTGCTAGTATTTTTGATTACAATTAATATATCATACGCATAAATGTAAACATATGTATATGTATGTTGTCGGAACAGGTTTATTTCATAAAATTTGGAATAGTAGTATTTATTTTCAAGTTTTAAATTCTTAAAAAATACATACCTGCAGTATGTCGCAAACCAAAAGGTTAAAATGATTGAATTACCCACCTCTGGTAAAAAAAATTCTTGTCATACATACAGCATTGAAAGTATTAAAAGGGAGAAAGCTGTTTCAGATTTTGTATACTTTCTGCCGTACATAACATAAAGCATTGAAACTATTAACAGAGAAGAAGGCCGTTTCACGCCTTCTCTTATGCATACATACATATATACATACATACACATGTATCTATCAATATAGTAGATGCAACCACGATAATGAATACGGTAGTGTGTAGTTCTCATGAAAACTTTAACCAAACTTTGAGGATTTCAATTACAATTACAATTACAATTACAATTAAAGTAAAGTGCAATTAATATTTTTTCAATTACAACTACATTTTTTCCCTAAACTTAAAATTTTTCTTTAAGAGAAAAGGTCAGCACTCCAAAAACAAGAGGATCTATTGGCCAATAATTGTTAGTCACAAGATAACTTATGCATTTTAAGGGCCAATTTCAGCAATTCCATTTAAATAGCAATTCAAATTTAAAAGTTGCGTTTCATTGAAAAATATATGTATGTATATGCAAAACGACTTTTAAGTTCTATTTAAATATGAATTTATATTAAAATATAATTGGTGAAATTGGTCCTAAATAATCACCCTTATTCCAGTTGTCGTCATGGACGTCACTTTAACACAACACCAAAAAATTGGTGCTCGTATATCCGTTATCAAAAACAACTGACTCCTGTTGGCAGGTTTATGCTGTTTTCTAAACCTTAGGGAACGGAAATAGATTGTCAGCTGAACAAAATTGTTTTCGAGAGCGAGTAAACAAGCCCCAATTTTTTTTGGTATTGTGTTAAAGTGACGTCGATGACGGCAGTTGGAATAAGGGTCAATATATATATATATATATATTCATATGTAAGCCCCTATAGTCGTTATCCACTATCTGACTCTGAGAGTCAACACAACTTTTTCATTGGCATTGTCATTCACAACTTAAATAACTGTTGATTTTGTAGTTGTATTGTAACATAACAAGAAATTACTTGAGCGACACCAATTACAAATTTCATGTATGTAACACAAAAATAAACATTAAACCTGCAACATAGAAAAATACGAATAACCCACACTTCTTTACTAACTCAATCACATTTTGCGAACGTGCAGCCAACTTGCGGTTCAACTTGCAAGAGATTTTTAATATTTAAGTGAATTTTTGTCACTTGCAGCAAGTACTATAAGCAAGCAAATGATGAAACAGTGATGCCCAGCATAAGATTTTAAAATAATAATTATTGCTCTCATTCATCGTATTTCCGAATTGTATACTCAAATTGAAAATGTCCATCCCCTATTATTGCCACAGAACATACAGCTTTCTGTTCAATACATTTGAACTAGAGTATTAAAAAAAATCAATTAATTCTTGGCAAAGATTCTTGTTAGGAAAATAAAATATTTTTATTTTCATGTCATAAATTTTTACATTTCAGAAAAGCATTTGAAATGATAATGTTGCAGAAATTTCAAATGTAGAATCAAAATCTCCAAAGTATGTAAAAAGTCCTCGACAAATTCTCTAAGTCCCAAAATGTTTTTTAGTCCTCATTTTCGAGAGAAAAGGCCCCCGTTCGAGACAGACCACCTAATCCGGCAACACTGGTACAATAACTGTAATTAACGTCCTGTCCCACGATGTCACCAACGTTCGACTTGTCATTACATTGGAAACAACAACAAAGTTTTTAAATTTATTTTTGTTTTGAATGTATAGGCGGGGGCACAATGAATCCGTTCATACGTTAAACGTCGTCTTTTTCAACTGACATTAAAGCAACGACGGAGAAGGTTGGCACAATGAGTACTTTATTGACGGACGAATTAGTAGGTTGATTCTCCATTTTATTTATCAAATTCAACTTTTTCATGTATTTCGTTTATTTCTTTTGGTTAATTTTATTTTTGCTGCCACAAAATACAAACACACCAAAAACTTTCAAAAAAAAAAAAAAAAAAACAATATCTGTCCAACCACTCTACGTACGCAAAAAGTTAAAATTTGAACAATTTTTGTACTTTGCGTTGACGGACACGTACTGAATGTAACAGACCTCATAAGAAACCATGTATTTCAACTTAGCTGTCAGTTGGAAAAGGCGAAGTTTAACGTATAACGGATTCATTGTGCCCCGGCCTTAAGTGTGCGACATGGCGATAGTTGGTGACCTCGTGGGACAGGCCCTAAATATACTTTTCACGCACACAAAAAATAACCAAGTATGAAATTTATTTCATTTTAAAATACAACAATTTTCTCATTAAAAAAATTATAATAAATATATGTATTTGTTTGCAAATTTTTACATTACAAATGTCGGCAAGTGAAATGCGTATTTACTACTCGTACTTAGTTTCACCAAATACAAACATTGCACATTATGCGTAAAGGTACTTACGTATGTAATACCTGTAATATAAAAACAAAATATTAAAAAAATTTCGTTTGCAACACATGATCTGGCATCCCTGAATTTGAAATGTTTTCGAACTTTTTGAAATCAACTCTTCATAATCTTTTTTAGTTGCTTGCTTGTTTTAATATTAAAATCCCCTTTTGCTTTGCCACTTTGCATACATCCATGTTTTATTTTTAACATTGAGACTGTACTTCGTGTATTCACACGAAGATACTTTTTTCCAAACGGATGGCATCTTACTTGTTTTTCAGTTTCCATATGCCTTGTTTGAATGTTCGTTCATTCGTACATTCAGTTTCACGTCTGTGTGAATATGCACACAGTCAGTACGTACGTTCGTTCATTGTGCTCGTTATATGAGTTCAGAGCTATGTATGTTTTTTTATAACCAACATTCCGAACTGGTGCTTGCTTGTTGGCTGACTGGCTGGTTCGTTGGCTGTCAGTACTGCCTGGCTATTGTACGTTAGTTCAGTTTTTAATAACAGTCAGCAATATTGGATGTGGAAATATGTATGTACATACATATGTATATACGTTGTGTATATTCAAGTTTTATTTTATTTTTTCATTTTCTTCATTTGGTAAATTTTTTCAAGTAATTTTTTGTTTGCCATACACTCGTTTGGACGGTCGATCGAATAAACAACGCAGCCAACAACAAAAATAACGACAATGAATGTACTGAAATAATTGTGTGGCTGTGTGAGACTTTATTTTTGTTTCGTTGAGGGTTACGGAAACAAGGGAGGAGGTATACGGAGATAATTGTGTAGAGCCAAGTGAATGCCATGATAGCTGACATGGCGGCAGCAATGGCGACGAACGGCGGCGTTTCGACAACAACAGGCTTGCACACTCACATTTCGTTTTATGTACAATTTTATTGTTTAGAGAATTGCGTTTTTTAAGTTTGTTGGGTTGCTTTTTTTCAACATGTAGGATACACGTTAAAAAATTTTAAACAAACGGGCAGCAATCGTTTGCAATTAGTCGAAGTGAAAATGTTTGCTCAGTGTATATTTGCATATACATATGTATGTATGTATGTATGTAAATATGTACATATGTATGTATGTAGTTTACAACTTCAAGCTGTTTCCTCGCTCGGTCGGAGTATTTATGCTTAGTGGGATTGCAAGTTTCCAAAGTATCTCGTACAAGTAATAATGCATGTACATATGCATATACATATGTATGTACATATCGTTAGCTAAAATGCAAAAAGGTATAACTAACAAAAACATAATTTTACAGGAGAAGCAAAAAACTAAATATAAAACTAAAGAAACTTGTAGTTACGTTCTCTTATTTTTATAAATAAAAGCATAATTTTTGAACGCAGAAGTGTAAAATTTTGTCAAGACATAGGTATACATAGTTTAATGGCATACATAAAAATCAATCAAAAACTCGATTTTTAATTATTTGTTAGTTACGCCTTTTTGCATTTTAACTAACAATATAGTCTACAGTGAATCACAAAAGTCTTGGTACCTAAAATATTAAGAAATATATTTTTGTTCATATCAAATCTCATTTTGAATTTAATTGTAAGAGACAAAAATTAAAATTTTCAGGAGGTTCTTATAATATTCAAATAGGTTTTACACATGTACGTATGTAAATTGAATTGAATTATGAGTTTTTAAAACCCAAAACTTTTAAATTTTTATATAAAATTCTTAATTTTTTCCTCAATTTCTACGATACCTCTTGTTTGCGGCTTTTAAATTTATTATTTTTGTATATTGTGATTCTCAATAACATATTAATAGGCAGATTTTGTAAAAAATTTCGTTTCCAAACGTTTCAAATTTGTATCAAAAATAACGAAAATTCGTTTCAAAAAATATTTTGTCCATACAAATTTCAAAACGAAAAAAACGTTTCTATTTACAAAATTTGCCTTTAAGAGTCTTACTGTAAGCATCCGAAGTTTTTTAACTAATTTCAAAATATTTTGGGTTGGAGTCCAATGATGAGTTTCATGAGTAGGAACAAAGTGCATGTAGACGTTGCTTATCAAACACAAAATCCAAAAAGCACTATAAACATTAAACATATCACTCATTTACTCAAACGTCATAACTAAAAAAAATAAAAAATTGCCAGAAAACAAGTTTGAAGTTTTCAATTTACACACAACTAAATTTTATTTGAAGAGTTGAGTAAAAAAGATGTTTGTATGAAATTGTGAAGAACGATATGAGGATTAATTCTGCTTCACTAACTCGAAAAATTCAATTTTTCAGTTATGACGTTGTTTGAGTAAATGAACGATATGTTGAAGTAAATTGAAATTAGAACATCTGAAATATTGAACCCACTGTGGATTGTATGTATTTTCTTTTCAAAAATGAGAATAAGAGAATAACAATATATATAATTATTTATAAAAATTGTTAAGGCTTTATAAATACTTTTTAAGAAAATTTTCTATGAAAATTTGTTCTAAAAAACCTTTTTAAATAAGACTGATAAAATTTAAAATGAGTTTTAAATAAATTTTATTTAAGATTTTTCATACAAAATTTGCTTTAAATGGATTTCAAATCCATTTTATTTTTTTATGAATATGGGGGTAAGCATTAAAAACCAGTATTTTGTATGGTAATACTGGGTACATTTTTTTTGTTTTAACTATGAATATGCGGCAAGGTTTTTCCAATTCTGTAATTCATACGATATCTGTTCGTAGCATAATTCAATTCGAAAACTTACAAGAGATACTGTAGTTATATGTTGATATTCTTTATATTGAGACTTTAGGGGAAAAAACCAAATACGCATACATACATGCCCACACACAAAATATTGATATTCATACATACCCTGCAGTCAGACTGGGGCCAAATGTGTTTATGTCAACACCAAAATTATATTAGTAGTTACATTGTCTACAATTTCCCTTCTATTCGTCAGTATAAAAGAGAGAGAGAGAGAAAACAGATGTTGTGTATTTCTGTCAATATACATAAATTTGTATGTACGTAAGGTATAGAAATGTACCAATAAATGTCTGGTTGCTATGTCTTCATGTTCTTCACTACCTGGTCAATTGTTTTAGTGTTACTAGTAGATATTCAATGACAAGCACAGGCTAAATGTCTATAGCATAAAATATTGTAAGGGGGATAATTGTAGAGTAGTACTGGTGACATAGTCAAAAGCGACTCAGTACATTTTCACCATCGACATTTCCTTCAGGGTATAAGTACAGACATATACAAACATACATACATATGTATACGAGTATCTTTAAGATTACGCATACATTTTAAATGTGTATGTATGTGAAAATATTTTTATATTCAATTCTCAATTCCCCATAAATTCACTTTAGGTTGAGTTGCCTTGTTTTGTTTAAAGCTGAAATAAACTCAGAGTAATTCATTTGTTATTATAACATGTCTGACGTTCAATGTTTTGATGGACCGACGTCGCCAATTATGTATGCACATTTCTTTATGAATTTAAGACTGCTGTTGGAGGAGTTATCGACTAATAAATGTAGTCATATTGGCATGGGCATTTACTCCAACAACGTCATAACTCAAAATAAACTAGTTTTACAGAAAATGATTTTAAAATTAATTCATTTCATTTTAGTATAAAAGATATTTATATGAAATTTGTAGACAATATGAAGAACGATTATATGAGTATTAATTCTGCAATGTTAAATCAAAAATCGCATTTGTTTGAATTATGACGGTTTTCAAGTAAATGAGCGATATGTAAATAAATACATACACATGTATTTACGCACATGAAAGTTGGTAATTTTTTTCTTTGAAAATCGTATAGAAAAAATTAATTCGTATAGAAAAATTAATTTTAAAAAATTGTTTCCTTTGAAACCCTGGTCTAAAATTAAAGCCTATTCTGCGTAAAACAACATAACAATTTCCTGCCCACATTCTTCTACGCAGCATTTGGGACTGAAGAATATGAAAGTTGTTTTCTTAAACAATTTTGTTTGCATATTTATTCAACTATGCATACTTATTAGCATACATATGTATGCTATCTTGCGTTATTTTCGATTCAATCGTAAGCGACAAAAATTAAATTTTCAGGAGGTTGTTTTTTTAAATATTCAAATATGTTTTTGTGCGTAAATTGTCGCTTGCGATAAAATTTTAGAGCCCATAAAATTTTAAATTCAAAGAAAAAGGCTATTTTCGATATACTACATACATGTCGCTTACGATAAAATCGAAAAAAAAGTTCGATATATGTATGTTCACATTGGTCCTTTATTGCGAAATAGTGATATCTTGAAAAATTATTTTTTTTTTGAGTTAATATGTAAAGCCCAGTACGCAGTTCTTACGGAATTTCAGGTTTTCATACAAACTGTATGTAAAAATAATTACGGAAATTCAGGTTGGTAAATTTCATAAAGAAATTTTCATTTGCTAGTACGGACTTTCAAAAGAAAAATATACTGAGTTTTTGAAATTTATTGCCTATCTTAAGGATTTATAAATATAAGTGGAGACTTTTTCTGTCAACACTGGGCACACTGCTACACGTTCAATATATATTGTGATATTTGGATCCTGATCCCTTTTAATGGATTGATGGATCACAAGCGTATGCTACACGTTCAATATTTATCGCGTCAGTATTTTCGTTATTTTTGTGTGCTGTGCGGATCGTTTATTAAAAAAATGTCGCGAGAAAACCAAAAAAAATCATTAGCCGACGAGTGCCACAACTCCGGCAATTACTCCAAATTAAAAATAAATTCTTTCATAATAATTTTTTCTCTCGTTAATTCCGATTCTACCTGCAGAACCCACTCGCTTTCACTATCTTCTGCCGTTACCCTTTATTAAAACAAACTTTACACAAATGTAATAAACTTTTTTACTTCTTCTTTATTAAATTTTGCACTGCGTCTTCACTTTTTATTAACGTATCGCGATCTAATATCATGATCAGTGATCCGCGATCCGCGATAAGGATTCCATAATTTAGGCCTTTCTGCGATATGGATCGCGATCCATCAATACTGCATGCTACACGTTCAATAAATATCGGGATACTGGATCGCGTTCAATATATATTGAACGTGTAGCAGTGCCCTTTGTGTGTTGAAAACTTAAAAATAAACGAATTTGTGTGTATGCAAAAATAAGTCTCCAAAAAAAAGGCTACACATTTATTTTTCCGTGTAGAAATAAATGTAAATTTACAAACGTGAAATTCCGTAAGAACTCCGTACCAGGCTTTATGCAGAAAAATTCGTTATGTCATATTCCATATTGAGTTGTATGTAAATTGAAAACTTTAAACTTACGAGTATTTTCTGCAAAACTAAATTTTTCGAGTTATGGCTATGTTGCAATAAAGGAGCGCTATGTATGTACATATGTATGTATGTAACATCATGTCAATTTCAATTCTCTCATCTCAAGTCGTCTCTGAAAACTTATACATAGGTGACAGGATACAAAGCGTAACTTCATAATAGTGTCATCAGTTATGAGACGAAGTTCTCGGAATCAATGAAATTCAATCAAAAATAATTTTCTACAAAAGCTCATATGCTCAAAAACTAGATTATCTTGGAAAGTTATAAAAAAAACCTGAAAAACTCAACTTCTTTTTGTAGGTTCGTTCGTTCTCTAGAGTTGAAATTCGACCTATTTTATTAAAACTCGTCTTTTTAGTTATTAAAGATGTCATATAATGAAGAATTTAAAAAGATATGTACATATGTAAATCTTACATATCTACATGCATACATACTCATGCACGTGTATACGTTTGTATGTATTTAAATTAGCGATTAATATTACGACTAATGGAAATATTTTACCTCACTAACTACAGACAATATCATCTTAGATCTATAGTCTGAAAATCATTCAAGCTTATTCGGAATTCTGTGATGAAAACATACCCTGCAGTCAGACTGCAGACACTAAAATTCCAGTAGTAGTTAGTTACATTGCCTACAATTTCTATTCGTCGGTATAAAAGAGAGAAAACAGATGTGGTGTACTTCTGGTGGATTTTGCAACAACTTGTCAATTTAATAAATGAATTTGTATGTACATACATATGTACGTAAGATATGTATATAAATGTATCAGTAAATGTTTGGTTGGTATGTCTCCATGTTCCCATAAGAACTGCATATGTAGTCACACCCTTGTCAATTGTTTTAGTGTTACTAGTAGATTTTCAATGACAAGCACAGGCTAAATGTCTATAGCACAAAGTATTGTATGGGGGATAATTGTAGAGTAGTACTGGTTATAAAGTCAAAAGCGACTCAGTACATTTTCACCATCGACATTTCCTTCAGGGTAGTTAGTATAAGCTTTACATTCAGCTTGTGAATGTGTATATTTCACAAAATATAGTCGTCACCAAAATCGTCGTTATAGCATGAACTTATGCATACATACTTATATACATACATATGTACATACATACATATGTATGTATTTTGATGTACCGAATGATGCTGGCTGGTGCTTTAGAAATCAGGTTTTTCATGTGGTATGCGTGCATTTACTAAGTACGTGTACGTTCACACATGCGTGTGTGTGTGTGTGTTTGGGTTTGTGCGAAACTTGAAAACCAGTCACCACTCACTTATACTACATACATACATTTTTAACAGTGTACTAATATCAACAATTCGAAAAAGCTTTTTGTTGTAAACTTTAATAGTGTAACGTTGGCCAACGTCGCGACGTCGACAGTCTTCAAAGGCTTGCTCTTTTGTTAAGTTCAGTCGCAACTAACAGGCTTGGTTGGCAAAACAGCAACATTTTTCATTAGATATTGTTTTACTTCGAAAGCTGGTTTCACCACCACAGCACTATGGTTTATGTTATTTAAGCTTTAGATTTTTCACTGGCTTATAATAGTGGTTATGATGATGGCGATCGATGTTGTTGACTATGTGGATGATAATAATGATTTCTAGCTTAGCTGCTATTTTTAAAGTACATAGATACATACATACATTCACATGAGTGTGCGTGCGTGTGTGCATGCAATTACATTTGTTGTTTCCAATATCTGGTAAATTTCTTGCTTCGTTAGCAAACCACTTACATAAAGTAATCTCAAATAATAGACCGTCCACTAAACGCAGTTTTAAAATTTCAGTTGCATATTTTTTGGAATATTCATGCTTTGGAACGGATGTTTACATTTTGCTTATTATTATGCATATCTATGTATGTATGTACAAAATTCAAAGGTATGCACGCAGAAAATCTTATAAGACCCAATTATGATCAATACAGTTGCTACATTAAATTAGTGTTTTGTTAAGTAATCAATTTTCTCATTTTTTAAAATAAGTTTTCAATTAATTTTATATCAGAAATAAATATCGATATCTAAAAAATTGACGATATTATTTTGTTGCTCATTAAATGTACTTTCAAAAAAAATACGAACACATTTTGTGCCATAATTGTAAACAATACTAATTTAAAACGTACATTTTCAAAATTTTTTTAAATTTTTTAATTTTTAATTTAAATTTTTTTAATTTCCAAAAATTATAAAAAAAATTGTATTTATATTTTATAATTGATTTATCTACAATATAATTTGGAAGCACATTAGTTTAATTATCAAAACTATATACATATGTGACGCGCAAAATAGAAAGGGGCCTAAGTGTAAAACCGGTTTTGTTCAGGAGAGCCATTTTAAAGATTTAAATACGTGTATCTTTGGTTGACTTCAATTTCATAGAACGCGCATATCTCTGGGAGGGAACACTTTTGCGCAGTGATGCCAACAATTCAAAGGCAAAACGAGCCAACTGAGTATCAAAAAAGAGCTAAAAAGAGCTAAATTTAAAAACTCAAGATTTTTCCGTTTTAAATCTATGAATGTACATATTTATTATTCAATTCACAGCAATTGATGCAAATATTTATCTGCATTAACAATATAACCACACACATTTACATATATACGTTAAGTTACAAAATAAGAACAATCATTTTCAAAAAG
Source organism: Tachina fera (assembly GCA_905220375.1). Taxonomy (NCBI): domain Eukaryota; kingdom Metazoa; phylum Arthropoda; class Insecta; order Diptera; family Tachinidae; genus Tachina; species Tachina fera. Next base: position 189,911,593 of record LR999963.1, read on the forward strand.
AGTTAACTTTATAAGGATCTTTTGTATGTTTAATCCATTTTTTTAAACGCGGGATTTGATTTCCAAGCTTTCCTATATTTTTGGCAGTAAGAATCCATTTCAATAATTTGTGGAAAATTTTCTAATTACTCAGAAACGAACACTTTATAATAAAAACGGGGTTTTACAATTTGAAATACATAAATATATGTATCTTACATAATTGCGAAAAAAGTATCTGCATTTGCAAAAACATAGTTGCCAAAAAATGTAAATGCCCAAAGCAGAAACAATTGAAAAGAGCTTTGTTAGCTCTTTTTATTAAAAAAGAGCTAAAGCGAAAAATTTCGAGTTAGAAGCAATCAAAAAGAGCTAAATTTAGCTCTAAAATAGCTAAGTTGGCATCGCTGGTTTTGCGGCATGGGATCGGTCTTATTCGATGCTCAGATGTTGTCCACTCCAAAAAAAATTTAAAATTTATTTTTTCCCCTAGGTGCTTTTCTCTATGCACTGTCACATATACAGGATGGGGCAAAAGTTACCATGGGGTTTAAAAGTTTAATAACTTTTTCGTTTATTAATTTTTTTTTATTTTTTTCTCGGGTTATATAATAGGTATGTTTTATTTGAAACATATACCTACTTAATTTTTAAGCAGCTATAGCTATAGCTACTTAATAAGTTTATACACACTTAAATTTGTTCTGAATATTTATATAAAGTTCGAATAAAACATACCTAATATACAAAATGGAAATTTCTTCCATCAAAAAACGAAGTTCAAAAAATATGTTGCTTAAGATTTTTTGGCGGTTATGGCTTGATGTGTTGTTTATACTCAACTCTTGAGAGGAAAATTTATTTTTCTTTTGCTTTAAGTTGTGTGTATGTTTGAAAACTTTAAATGGAGACCAATCTAACACCACTCAGTAGTTTCAGTTTCACTGCTCTAGAGCCATATTAAGTTTTATCAAAATGGGCCGTCTGATTTTATAATACACTTGTATATTTCTAACATTTCCTATGCCCATATATGAAGGTATGCTTTTCTATTTGCTTTTGGCTCTTAGTGTAGGCAACACAGTGCAATGCAAAAGATTGAGTATGCGCAACATTTTCAAAAATAGATAATAATAAAAAGCTTTCCGCACTCAAAAAAACAAACGATCAACAAAGAGCAACACATACAAGTGTACCTACATACATACATATGTACATGACTGTATGTATATTCATAAGATTTTCGTAAGAAAATTATAATTTTGTCAAAGCCCCGCACACTTACTTGCAGAGATAGGAAACTTACAGAAAGAAATATGTACATACATTACGGTGTATGTATGTATGTAGTGTTATTTTTTAAATAACAAAAAATAGTAATAAACAAAAAAGAACAAGAAACAAGATACATACATACTCGTATATGCATAAGTTTACAAATGTATGTATGTATATCTATGTGTGCATGTATGTGAGTATGTATGGACCTCCCCATCAAACACGAACTCGAACGTTTGATTTAAAACTTTTATAATTTGGCATTGAACACAATTCTCAAACGTTGACAGATTTTAATGTATTATCGAACATGAGTGGAAAATAAGTGTCTGGCAAATTGCGCTTTTTTTTTGGCAAATGTTATTGTTTTATTTTAATTCATCAATACTCTCAACAGCTTCATGAGAGTTTAGGTATATGCAAAAAAAAACTCAAATATATTATTCATAAAGATTTTATCTCATTCACATTCTTTAGGTTTAAGAACAAGAAATAGTCTGTTAGTAGGACGGATGAGAAAGCAGTTCGTTGCCCAGTTCGTGGGCTTTTTAGAATGCGAGCCGCCCTAATGTACATATGTACATACATACATATGTACATACAATAAGGCCCAATAATTGACTTATCAATTAAATTTCGTTTAGCTAATTGCCACTTAAATTTAAGTTGCACTTTAATGCAGTTTTATTTTTTCTTATTAAATTATGAACTTTTAGAGTACAGCAGCACTAAAATATTTCCAAATATTATGGAAAGCTTTCCAAGCAACAGCTGTTGAACATAAATAAGAAAGTTAAGTAATCAACGTGTATAAAATCTAAATTGCATAATAACAAAAATTAAAAATTTTAAAAACCCCCGAATATATCTAGAGAAGATGCGATATCTTCTAAACGGCTGGACAGATTGATCTCTCGTTCAAGTCACCTTTCAAAAAAAAAAAAACTAAATCAGAATCGGTTCAGCCGTTTGGCCTGTACGTGGACACGGACAGACACACAGACACACACTACAAACTTATAACACCCCTTTTTTCAGTCGGCGGTTAATAAAAACACCTTTTATGAAATCATACGAGCATCAATCAGAATGCATTTTTCAAAAATGTATGACTATGTACGACTATGGATGAAAACCGAACTTCAGTTGCCTTGGTAACTGGCAAAACCACTGAAATTGAAATTAGTATTATGTATGGCAACATTCTTCGGTTGGCCAAAAGTTATAGAATATACAATTACTATAGATTGACAACTGAAAATAATGATGATTAGTTCAGTGCAATTATTTTTCGATTAAGAGAAGGAAGTACAAAATGTGGCATCTTTTTATTAAGAGACAACTCAAAACCTTTAGAATTAACGCTAGTGTGAATACATATAATTACGTATGTTATTGCCTAAAACTATTTTTAACTATAAATTTTTTTTAGCTTTAAAGCATATTTTCACCTCCCCCAAAAAAGGGAGTAGTAGTTTATTTTAAATAATTTTATTTGTACCATCTTTTGTAACTAAAAATGTGTGCTTGCCAATATTATTGCAATTTTGGCAACAGCTGTTAGTTGTCAGTTACCATACATAAAAAACATTTTGGCAACTGGCAACGCAACTAAAGTTCGGTTGCCATCCACAATCGAGTCATTAAACTAAACTATCTTACTACACCTTTTTGTTAAAAAAAAGCTTTTGTTCTCAATTTTCAAATCGCCCTCAGTTTAGAATCAAACACTCATTTTTGTTAGGTAGACATACATAAATACATAGACATACATATGTATGAATTGTACATATTTTTAGTATGTATGCATGTATGAGTAAATTTGTATCTGCAATTTTCTTTCTAAATTTAATTCTTTCATGAGCGGAATTACCAACTTTAACATAAAATAATAAAAATGCTCTGTTTTTTTGTGTTGAAAAAATAAGGGATGAAGTGAGTATAATTCTATTTTATCATCATCGTAACTTTTTACAACCACCAACAGCAAAAATACAATCTAAATAAATAAGCACGAAGAATAAAAGCAAAAAAAAATAGGAATGTAAAAACGGCACGTCAAGGAAAATAAAAATAACACATGCCGTGCCATGACGGTTGTTAGTTAGCGTTAGCTGTAGCAAAAGTAGTGGTAGAACAACTAAAATTGAATCGATTCAAAACTCACCCTGTAAAATCTAAGAATGTTTGCCTGTCTGCTTGCCTGGCTTTGTTTAAACCGTCGTCTCTGTATCTTAAATATAAAAATCCTTTTAGTAAACGACATTCTACATGCTAACATATCGTCACCTAAAACGAACAAGGCCTTAACTAACAAAAATTTCAAATCATTATTTTTATAAATTGCAACGTACATACATACATACCTACCTTGCCAATTATTTTTGTTTTGTAGGAAATGTAATACAAATTTAACAATGTGTGGCAATATATTTCACAAATAGTAATGTATTCTATCTACGTATAAACGGTGAGTTCAGTATTTGCAAATAGTTTTATTTGCAAATAAGATTTGCGTATAAACGAGGTATATAAGAATATTCATAGTCAAAATAAAAATACTTTCATGAATTAAAAACGAGTATTACCATACAAAATACTGGTTTTGAACTTCTACAACACAAAATACTGGCTTTAAACTCCTACAGTCTTATTTATCAAAATTATTAAGGCTTTATAAAGGGTTTTTAAAACAGATTTCTCTGCAACATTTTGTTTATTTAGCCTATATAAAAAATTTTATAAATAATTTTTATAAATAAGCCTAGTACTTTGTTTTGACTATGAATATGTGCCAATGTTTTTAAATCCGAAGCAAATAAACTATTGTTAAAGAAGTTTTATATACAGGCGTTGTTTTTAACCCGAAAATTAGCACATTTTCGTAATTGATATAAAAACATGAATTTAAAATTAGTCAGAAACTTCAGTGAAATTTGTTCATAGAGTTAAATAAAATAAAAGATATCACGGAAGGAAAAATTAATTCTAACAACCGCTGTTCAAGCTTTTACAGTATTTTTTTAATTCATTGCACGTCTGTATTTGGACAGTGTACAATTACAAATTACAACTTATTAATTACTTAATTAATTCGATTTTGAAAAGATTTCTTACCCGCTGTTTCCATAACACGGAGTGACTTTCATAAAAATTTTATAGACGAGTCGTCTGCTTGACTTGCGGAAGGAAATAGGATGTTAAAATATTTTCTTTGAAAAAAAAAACTACATACGTAAATATGGACTTGTCGTCACTTTTACCACACGGTATAAATATTTCGGATCAGGCTATTATATAAAAACCTTCGCCAATATGCGCCACTGAGCCTGAAGGAGGACAAAATAGGAAGGAAAAATCACTAGGGCGCAATTGAAAAAAGTTGTTTAAAAAAAATTTAAGTCAGGGTAACATGTATCGCCAGCTCCGTAGTTAAAGATTAAGAAGTTATGCGCTTTAGCTAACGATATGTACATAGAAGGAACAAACTAAATATGTACATACGTATGTACGTATGTGTGTATGCACGTGTGTGTGTATGTAGCTAAATTCTAAATAAAGTAAAATAAAATTCAACAAACAGCAGCAGGGCAACGGCATATGGCAACTCATAAACACAATGGAAACATTTTCATTGTATTTTTTTTCTTTTTGATATTTTCTGTGAAGTGTGTGCTTTCTGGAATGTATGCGTACGATAAGTACGCTGTAATGTAACGTTCTTTACGTACTACTAGTTATTTTTATCCCTACACATCTACATATGTGTGCACATAAGTACATACATACATACATACATACATATGCATGCAAGGATTTGTGTCCGTACATTTTATTTTGCTAAGAAGGGGATGGCAAGGATGATGTTATTGTTGTATGTACGTATGTATGTAAGTGTTTAAATATGTACATATGTATGTACATCTGTATTGTATATTGTATGTTTGTATGAAAACAACTGCGTCATCAGGCATATTCCAAGCGAACTTTGTTTGTATGCATGCAAAGGATATTTTTCTCTTTTTTTTAAAAGAGAAAAGTATGCATGTTTGTAATTCGATTCGCAGGTGATTAGGGTCTTGAAACTACGTAAATATGTATGCATGTATACATGTATTTATGTATGTGCATACATACATACATACTTACGTATGCATGTATGTAAGTATTTAATATTTATATCGCGATCCTCTTGAGTTTTATAATAATGATGTTCTTTATTAGTGGCACAAATTTCTAATACACAACACTCCTACATACATACATACATATGTAAATATTTTATTAAATAATCACCTATTGTTTCAGGTTAACTCAGCCATGGGTCTGCAAGCCACAACCGCTACAAAGCGGAAACATGAACTTACATTTGAAAGCAAGGATACAAATACCTATACAAATTGTCCGCCGCCAATAAAGACCAGTAAATGGTCATTAAAAAATAATAACTACATAGATGCTATCGAAAAACAAAAATCAACAGCTACAAATGGTTTCAAATTGAATAACAATAACAAAAACAGTTGCAATGTTGCAAATAACAATAATAACGAGAATAAGAGTTGTGAAATTTCATGTGGCACAATTTCGTACAATCTAAGAAATGGCAAAGAAGTTATTAGGTCCAAAGGCACATCCACGAAGCCCGTATTAAATGCTGTTGTTCCAAATTCGCCAGTTGCTGCTGCAGAAGTAGATGCGTCTACACCACTGCCGCCTACATCATCGAGTATTGTACCGGAAGATAGCATAGCAAAGCTGGAAGTTGTGGCAAGTGTACCGTGGACATCTGCACCGGAACCAGTCGATTGCATATCGAAATTACAAGCGGTGGCCGTACCCTGTGATCCATGGGGCAGTATAACGACGCGCTCCACACTGGCTACAACATTATTAAGCGCAGATGAATTAGATGATGACGATGACGACTTTGAAGATGACTACGAAGAAGAAGAGAGTATTATTCCCACATATTGCCCATTGAGATATCATGCATTCCCATCTGCAAATTCACCATCTCCGCCTAACCATCAAAATCAGCGTGTGCTTAATAGTTTTGCATCATCTTCGACGAGCTATGGTTCTAGACCCAATTATTATTCGGAACCTTTCCCCCAACAAAACTGCGCTCGTACTGGCGGATCACAACATTTGCGTGTAGGCAACGGATTTACATGGCCGAATGGTAACAATAATAGTTTTTACACTTCTGCCGAGTCCGCTTACACATGCACGCAGCAACAACAAGCCGCTCCACAACAAATGCAGCAGCAAACTCAGCAACAAACAATTAGATGTGCGGAAAATGGTAAATCTTATCTGGAACTAGGATGCACCAGTCCAATATCGAATAATATAACAAACAACCCTTCTTCTACACTATCGCCTACATCTTTCACCAGTGTACATGTCACCGCACCCGCTGTCCATGAACCAAGAATGTTATTAAAACGTTGTTGCGACGGCCGCAGTTCTTGGTGCGGAACAAGCAAATCCTGTTACAAAGATATTCGTCTCAAGATTCGCAATTTATCCATGTTCAAGCTTTCTCGTTTCCGTCAAGTATCCGAACAGTCATTATACAGATCAGTATTAATATGCAATACACTTAAGAGAATCGATCGGGAAATTGAGGCGGAAACAAAAGAACTACATCAAGTAGCAACACATGTGGCACAGCAGCAACATCATACACATATAAATCAATCTGCTGCTCATCATCAACCGCAGTATCATCATTTGCACTCCCATATGCAAATACAGACGCCATTGTCTTCTCACAACAGCAGCAATAACAACAGCAATGTACATCATCACCAACTGCCACAACAACAACAACTTCAATCCCAACAGCCAATTCTACACCACCAGCATCAGGATTATATGCCAATTCCCAACTGTGGCCGTCTTGTTGGTAATATTGAGTATCAGCATCAACAAGCTGCTGCACAACAAAGCTTCCATCAGCAGCAGCATTACCAAAATGAACGAATGGAATCATCGTCACCATTCCATAATTCCTTGCAAAAGTGCGCTACACCCAGTCACATTACTAACAATCACGGCAGCTGTACGGGATCAGTGACAACAACTCTGCACCCATACGACCATTATCCTTTTCGAGAGGCGCACACGGGTCGTGCCACTCCTTTTCCAAGCCAACCTGTGATATCAGTACCACCTGCTTCAGCTCCTACATCGCCTTCATCTTTGTCGCAAGTGCAATCGCCTGCAACATTGCCCGCATCAAGTACAGCAGTAGAAGTTGCAATAACCTCTCCAACAGCACACGATGCAGATTCGGGCTATGCGGATGACGACTCGGCTCGATCAATTAACTGGAGTTCCGTGCTTAGCCTATCATCCCAATCAGCCTTGGACCCAATTAACAATAACGATCTATTTACAATATTACCACCCGCAAATCCAGCTACCGCCGTACCGGTATCCATATCTACATCTTCCTCTACAACAAATGGCATCGATACCAATTCTTGCTCATCAATGGGTGTGGCAATAACTGGTACATTCACAACAGTTCAGTCACCGTCAGCGACATCGCCAGCTGCGACAAATAACACATCGATCATTCCTCCATCAGCCACTACTACTGCCACCTTTACAACATTATCAACCATCTCATCTGCAACGCATTCACTAACCTCCTCTTATGTTAGCAGCATCAGTTCCAATTCGAATTCGGCTTCTTCAACTTGGGAGTACGGATTTTTAGACATGGAGTTTGGCTTGGGAACCGAATTCACAGAACTAGCTCCCAGCTGCAAGCTCTCTGCCGATGATTTCGGATTCAAAAGCAGTTTAACTCCCGTTACTGTCACTCGGTACGATAACGAACTTGAACAGCCTGCACATATAATGGTCGGCAGTTAGTATCAGTTGTAAACAACTCACTCGCCTCACCAAACAGTTTTCCAATGGTTCAACAAGCTGGCCAACTCCTTCTCGTCCATAAAAAGTATTTCTTCTAAAAATTTTAGTTTCAACTTATCAAGCTTGAAAACGCCAATTCTCTTCATAAGTAATAGTTTAAGTTAATGTTTTAATTTCTTATTATTAGTTATTCCCTCTTCAAAAGTAAATTGCTCAGGTTGTGAACACAGTTTTTTCTCTAAGGGTTACAATTTTTATATAAAAATACAATATTAAAAAAAAGTGCTACGTATGGAAGCCAATGGCCAATACTCTAAAAGTTTTTGTTCCATTACTTTAATTTGCATTTTAATTTCTATCTCCATCTAACCGAACAACAATTGCAAATTGAACTACACATACCGACATATTTAAAAATTAAAACTTTTTATACATAAATATTTACATATTTTGTAAACGCCTAATGCTTATTTATGTACATACATATGTATGTATTAAAAATTTTGTTTTCTTTCTAAATAGTTTAAGAAAAGACTAACTGGATATGGAATTCATTCTTCAAAAGCCAAAGTCTTAGAATGTATCAGAATGGAAAGGTGCTTAAAACAACAAAACCAAAAACAAGTACATACACACATAACTAAGAGTAGTATCTCCAATTCCAAGTTCAATTTTGTATAGAAAACGAAAGCTTTTACGACTTCTTTCAAACAAATAAATCGAAGTTAAAGTTGAAGTTGAAGTCGAAGTCTAAGTCCAACGGCCTTTGCAATCCTAGTGTGCAATGCTTTAACACAAACATGTATTTAATTCCTATTTTTACTCTGCATACAATTAGTAAATTTTTATTTAATATTTTGTAAATAATTCAAATTATTATTATGGTAAACTAAGAATTTAAAAAATATATACATACAAACATACATACATATAGATATATAGATACATACATAAATTAGCTGCAATCTAAGATACTGTTATTAAATTAAGAAAATTATAAATTTTATTTAAAAAAAAAAACAAAAATAAATCTTTTAAAAGTTTCTCTATGTAATTTTGGTTTAAATTATTTTGTAAATATGTATTTCAAATAACTTCGTATGTATAAATATGTACATATATCGTAGTATAAAATTCAAAAGGCTGTAAGTTGATTGATTATGATACAATCTAATAATAAAAAAAAGTAAAAGGGGTGCACCCTCTGCTTTTTGGATTTTAAATGATGATATGTATTGTTATGCATATAAGTATGTACATACATATCTATATAGTATACAATCGCAAATTAGAACCAAATCAGTTAGTGTTGCTTTTGAGCTCAGTAAAATTTATGAATTTCAATTGTTGTAGTTCTGCACATTTCTTTAAAAAAAATTAAACAGAATATAGCGAATTTTACAAAATATCTATAAAAAAAATATCTATAATTTCGTTGCTTCAAGCAAAACATAACAATTTAATATACATATAACAAATATGTATGTATATAATAAAATATAAAAAGAAATGTATGAAAAAGTAATAGATTCGAAAATCTGCAGATTTTCGATAAAGCGAAATATCAAAATGTTCTCAAATGATATTTTAATATTTTTTTTACCTAACGAGCTTAGAAGCCCCAACATCTAAGAAACACACAAGCAAAATTCTTTCTTTTCAAATTTCTTTCTTTCGTTTTTCTTTTTCGAAGAATTTTGTTTCCAATTAGTGAGAGTTCTAATTTATGAATTTATACATATATATTATATACTATGTATGTACACATCTAACTGCATACATTTAAAACATTTATAAAAATATTTCTGAAAAAAAACCTAAAAAACAAGGACAACAAATAAAAAAATATCTAAGATTTGTTTTAAAAAATTTTAAAAATTGAGTTTTATTTTATAACGAGTCTAACTTTACATATGGTATAAATTGACGAGGTAAAATAATGATGTGGCCGTTTTTGGACTTTTCTTTCTAAAACTTCTCACATTGTGGACTGCCCATTTCGATTCGTAGTCCAATTGCAATTGCTATCCACGAGAATATAATAATATAATAATTGCGTTCGCGTACTCAAAAGTTTTTAAAAACTTTTTACTAAACTTTACTGCATTTTACTATTTTTTATTGCGTTCGCGTACCCAAAATGCAGTAAGTGAGAACACAAATTGAGAGAGTAAAGTGACAGTTCTCGACTGAATGTTTTGGAAATTTTTACTGCAGAAATTTGTCGTAAGGTGTGTTTTTTACTTTTGAAGTAAAATGCAGTAAATGAGTAGTTACTGCAAAAATTTTAAAATTTAGTCTCTAAAAGAGCTGTTACTGAAAAAAGTACACGAACGGAAAAATAGTAAAAATTAGTAAGATTGTACAACAGCTGATTTCAACTCCACATAGTGTTGAAACATATATAAACTTTTGACTATTCAACTCTTTTTTTCTTATTGGTACTCGTGACAATATTTTTATAACACGAACAATCTAAGAAAAAATTTGGTAACTTATTTCATATAATATTTGTAATTAATTTCTTTTTTATATCCTTGTTTTTTTGTTGGTTAAATTAATAAAAATTACATGACTATTTGTTAATATTACTGATTACCTGTAAGGCAAGTGCAATAAGTAACCAGATACTTTACAGTTTTACAACTCTGAGTAACTAGAATAATTTGCAAAACAAAAGGATTAATAAAATAAACAGTAAAATATGTATATTAACATTTATTATTGTTATGCTTTGCAAATTAATTATTTTTTTAATGACTTACACAATTTTTATTTAACATTTTCTCAAATTTTTCACTTTTCAATTGCTTACTTTTCATTTGTTTACATTTTGAATCATATGTTTTTATCTTACTAAACTTAACTACAATTGCGTTCGCGTACTCAAAAGTTTTTACAAATTTTTACTGAACTTTAATGCATTTTACTAAATTGCGTTCGCGTACCCAAAATGCAGTAAATGAGAACACAACTTGAGAGAGGAAAGTGACAGTTCTCGACTGAATGTTTTGCAAATTTTTACTGCAGAATTTTGTCGTTATTATACAAAATTTATTCTTAGATTGTTCGTGTTATAAAAATATTGTATCGAGTACCAATAATTAAGAGTTGAATAGTCAAAAGTTTATATATTTTTCAACACTATATGGAATAGGAGTCAGCTGTTTCTTTTATCTTACTAATTTTTACTATTTTTCCGTTCGCGTACTTTTTTCAGTAACAGCTCTTTTTGAGAGTAAATTTTAAAATTTTTTCAGTAACTACTCATTTACTGCATTTTACTGCAAAAGTAAAAAACACACCTAATAACTGAAACAAATCTCTTGCCAACAATGTTGTTTAGCGTTTGTTTTAGAAGATTTCGCTGTAGTAAAGCATTTGAACAATCCCTCATGTCTTAAAAGTTCTCGTATGTGGTCTTGTGCAGAACTTTATTATATATATGAATGCCGGATAAACGATTTTCTTTTCAAAAATTAAAACATTTTTTGGTAATTTTTTGAACATTTTAGCTGTGTTTAATTTATTATTATTTTAAGATAACTTTTCACAATTTAGGAGTAACTGCAAGTTTCTCTTACAAAACTTGCCGTTAAGATCCCTGTTAGCTTTTAATTGTACATTTTTTTTAAACTGCGCGGAACTAAATGCATTTGACAGAAGTTCTTAAAAAAATCAATTTGCACGGTAATAGTAATCATAATATCATCTTATTTATCCAATACACGAACCTTATTAAAAATTCTTACCTACGACGATTGCCAATTAGAGGAGTAGGGAGCACTTATTTTAGCACACTAAAAGCAATACTGTTCGCTGCTTTTCACTTTAAGTGCAGCTTTTTAGCGATTTCTAACAAATTTTTATATGTTTATTTTTTAAAGATTTATATTAAAATAAGTGTTATCAAATATATATTATTCTACGTCCCCATCTGACCAGGGCTATCAGATATGGCGACTTCTCGCCAATCGTGGCGATTTTTAAGCTAGTTTGAAGTCCAAATTTTTTGTTTGGCGATATCGCGATTTTGCTTTTGATAAATAAATTTGTTGACTATTTTTTAACAAAATTTAACATAAAAATTTTTCTAATTCAAAATTAAAATTCTTAAAATTTATGACTCTTTTCATGCAACGACCTCAATTAACGCAACTTTTCTCTGTTTCATTTTGTTTTTTACTTAAGTTTTCTTATAAATAAATTCAAAACTACAAACCTTTGTGCATGAAATCTTATGCTTGCGTACGAAAATCATTTTGATTTACCGCTGTTCTAGGAATGACAAAGAATTTTTACGTGGTGCTTCTGTTTTTGTCACCAACGTACTTAAGTTTAAAAAATTCTTTGGTTGTGAGTGCATCTTCAACTTGATAACAACCATCAGTATAACTTTACTTACATTAGAATGTGTATTTTTTACTTATTTTAATTATATATTTGTTTTTATGCTTTATTTTAATTGAATAAATGCATTTATTTTAAAAAGTTAACCTTTTATTTGGTTTAAAAAAGCTTTTTAGTGGAAAAAAGGCATAGAAATTTTTACTCGGTTTTCGCAACAGACTCTGTTTTCACAACAGCCCAAAATTTCTATTGCATTCGTTAACCGAATTTGCACTGTAAAATAAATAATTATATGCATTTTTTAATAATCCAAAGAGGGTCATGCGCAACATCAATTCCTGGGGGCCAATGCACACCCCAGAATGGTATTTCTACGCCCATGCATTAACGTGCCTTTGATATTTCTATTACCCAACTTGCTACAAAACGGGCATGGAACATCATAACTGTAAAGGCTAATTCCGACAGGGATTGTTTTAATTTGCAACGATTTTCCATTATCCCACTTCAAATTTGGTTGATAAACTCAAAATTTTGTATTTATCCGATTTTTACATTATTTCAAAATGATTTTATAATCTATTGGTACATACATATGTAAGTATGTATGTATGTATGTATGTATATGAAAATAAGAAATAACGATAAAATGTTTTATATTTTTCTCTAAATACTAAATAAATTTCCAATATTATGTAGAATTTTGTAATATGGCTTGGTTGTAATTGCTGTCGGCGAGTTTTAAAATATGCCAGTGTAACATTGAAAAAATCCGAGCTTACCTTTTCCTTGAAGTTATTTCATTCTTCAATTTCATTCAAATCTCGCTGCAGCTTGTTTCTCATTTCGTCTGTTACAACAAAGTCTTTTCCATGCCCCGGTATTATATGTGAACATAAATTTGCCATTTTTAATCGATTTAATCTTTGCAATTTTGGATTTTGCGATCCAGCGTTTAACCATATTTGAGAGTTCCACACATCTTGTACATTTTCGAATAAGTCCCCGCATATTCCAACCGTTCCCCCGAGCTGAGTGTTATTAACCAACAGCGAAACACAATTTAATGTGTGTCCAGGTGTATGCATTATTTGTACTTCTTTATCAATTAATTGAAAAGGCTGATCCCAATTATAATTCGGGTATCTATCTTTCCGCGACATACTCGTACCCGTAAAATGCCATTCAGCATTGGTAAATAGATAATTACATCCGGTATGGTCTGAGTGTTCATGTGAGCAAACAACATAATTTATGTCCTTAGTTTCCATTGAAAATCTCTTTAATGCTTTTACCATAATGTCACCATCCCAAGCAGTCATGGTATCAAAAACTATATTTTTGCCGTTGCTACATTTAATTAAGGTTGAAGTACAATTGGCAATCATATCTTCAGAATCCATAGGATCACTTTGTGAATATCCAACTGTTAAAATATTTACGGAATTAAACATAACTTTTACTTTATTTTTAAACAAAATTAATATATTTAAATGTTGCCTTGAATTGTTTTTTTTTTCACGGACTGTATGAGCGGTCAATGTTGTCAAAAGCGCTGAAAGTTTTCGGCTTAAATATCAGCCGCTAAAAATAAATCAAAATTTAGCGTATGTTTACATCTACGCTGAGTACGGACGAATACCCCTTTTAGACACGGAAAGTTTACTTTGCAAAGTCTTAATTCCGCTAGAAGAAAGACAGAAGGAGTATTTCTTCCCCTGTCTTCCACACAGCTGAATTAAGACTTGCAAAGTAAATTTTCCATGCGTAAAAGGGATATTACCACAAACCGTACGATAAATCAGACATGAATGAGATTAGTAAAATATTTTTTTAAAAATACATTGAAATTTCACTCTCGTATGTTAAACTTTTATTTAAATAAATGAGAAGCTCAACAAATAACAAAGTCGAAATAAGAACGCAATAATCAACATTTTTATATTCACCCCTAACGGGAATAAAAGTTCACGTGAAATGTTTTCCCTTTCCTAAAATTGTTTTCACCAATGTTCGCGCAGTTGTTGTGTCAGTATACTGTTTTCTTTCGGGAAATATTTCACGTTAACAAAATCTTAGATTTTATTCCCCATAAGGTGATTTTTTTACTTTTTTATTTATACATACGTTTATTTAATAAAGCTTACATTTATTTATTTTATTAAATTTAACTCTTTATAAAACTACTGAGAATCACTTGAACTCGAACTGGAAGTGTCGGTAGACATTACTTCTACATCATCCTGAGATGCCTCTTTATGTGAACGTGTTTCCAGCGCCACAGAATTACCAGAAGATCCCATTGACATGTGTAATTCGCCCATATTAGTCCAATTAAATTGATTTTGGAATGCATTTGGAACTTCATTCATGCTACGTTGGTTATCGGCCATACTATTTGGATGGGCTACGCCACCACCATTAATATTCAAATCCGATTTACCTAAGAAACCATTTCGCATCTCTATGTCAGTAGGATAAGGACGTCGAACATCGCCAATGCACCATGTCAAAGGTGCACTAACCGCATTTGCTGAACTTATACGGTGGGCATATTTAATCAATTCTTCAGACGACACGGGTCTCTTGTTGGCTTGATTAATACTAGCTAACTTACGACGTGCTTGGAATATAGCTGTAGATAAAATGTGTTCGGCTTCTTTCAGAGACTTTTGTAATTTTTGTATTTCACGATCCTGAAAGGAATTTCTTTAAAAATTAACCTTTCTACATATATACTAATTTTACAAACCTGCACGTCAACCTTCGCTCTCAATTCATCCATATTTCGTTCTAATTTAGCCTGTTCATCCGCCAGCTCCAGCATTTTACGGAAGTCTTCATCCTTGGAAACCAACAGGTCAACTAATGCGGTATGTTCTGCAGTTGATATTTTCTGATGCTTCGGCGAAAGGTTATCTATAAGTTCTCTAAAATATTTTATTAATATTATAACAAAAATACTCCATTAGAGCTTACCTTGATATCAACTCCATATCGTCTATTAACAGAAGTAAACGCTCCTTGGTACTCAAATGGAAAGACATAATCCCTTATTATTGAAAGGCTGCGACAAAACTCAATTCACTATTATTTATTATTTATGTATTAATTATGTCTAAAAACCACTAAATATTATCAAGTATATGTGTTTAAAAACAAACAAGTAAATAGGTAATATAAGATGATAGCAGGGAATGTTAAAAGTATTGGATGATAACATCTGTGACTGAACAGTGTTGACAATATAGGTTTTCGTTAATTATGGCTCTAATTGCGAGTTTTTCTGGCTGATCGATTAATTTTTGAATTAACTTCCGAAAAATTATATAATAATAAACAAAAATTCAATTCATTGTTCTCATTTCCTATTTGAACTTGTAAAAATCGTTACAACAAAATACTTCTCTCAAAAGTGGCCCTAAGATCTACAGAATTGCTTGCTTGCGCTACGCGATACGTTTTACTAACTCTACTTGAACTTACTTGTACGCTACTTTTTATACATTACATTTCTTCTTCTGTCTGGTATTGCACTATATACAAACCAAGGCACATATATTTGCTTGATACAAACTAAAAAACGACACGCATATCGCTCGTTAAAGTTTTCAATTTATATACATGCATAAACACAAGTTAAAGAAAAACAAAACTTTATTTTGCTTTCAAGAGTTGAGTAAACAAGATAATTGTATGAAATTTTGTCACAATATGAATAACGGTATGAGGATTAATTCTGCATCGTTAACTCAAAAACTAAATTTTCTTCTGTAAAAAAGAACTATATGTAAATGTACATGACTCTGTGAAGAAAACGTGAAAACAGTCAGGCTCCGCTAAACAAATGTTGTGGTGTAAGTGCGTACATGAAGCCTGGCCAAATAACATTAGACGATTTTGTGGAAACTTTGTCCTCTGGGATTTTGTGCTTGAACAGTGTCATCCAGAAAATTATGAAATAGTTGTTTGTTGATGTAAAAACATGTATAGGTCTATTTTCCAAAAAGTGTCAAGTAAATTTTACAGACACTACTGCTATAAACCTGTTAAGCGTCCCGACTTTAGGGTCAATACTAACGTTTTGTCGAAACCTCTAGAGAGGGATGGAGGACATAAATATAACGTGGACATTAAGAAACACCTACAATCAAAAATATTAGCCACTGGCCCGATTACAGTTGCGGAATATATGCAGGAGGTCTTAATAAACCCACAATCTGGATATTACATGCACCGTGATGTCTTTGGACGTGAAGGAGATTTCATAACATCGCCTGAAATTTCACAAATTTTTGGAGAGGTAAATATATATGGCGCAATTAAGTTCGTGTTGAAAAAAATAATAATTTGAAAGCTTATTGCTATTTGGGTTTTAAGTGAATGGCAAAAACTGGGTGGAGAACAATTCCAACTTGTCGAGCTTGGTCCGGGGAGAGGCACTCTTGCACGGGACATCTTGAAAGTTTTAGCTCAATTTAAGTTAGGAAGTAGCTTCTCGATGCATCTTGTTGAAATTAGTCCTCATCTTAGTACGCTACAGGCTCAACTTTTGTGTTATAAACACGAGCACACTGATAGTAATATATCGGGTTGTTATCAAAAAGGCGTAACTGCCTCAGGCATTCAAGTCTATTGGTATTCACGTCTAGAAGATGTGCCTACTGGATTTTCCATTGTGTTGGCACATGAGTTCTTCGACGCATTACCAGTCCATAAACTGCAAAAGGACAATAGATTATGGAAAGAAGTACTTGTCGATATAGCTGAGGAAGAGGCAGGCACCGATTTCAGATACGTTTTGTCTAAAAATCAAACACCTGTCTCGAAATTATACGAGCCGCTATCTGATGAAAAAAGAGAGACCATTGAATATTCTATGGAATCCGATCGCTTAATAAATTTGATAGCTGATCGATTCGAAAGAAGTGGAGGTATAGCGCTTATAATTGACTACGGTCATTTTGGTGAAAAATGCGATACATTAAGGGTAAGGCATACATATATGACTTACACTATTAACTTTAGAAATAGTAAATGGGTTCTAAGTTGTAATTTTTAAAGGCTTTTCGAAACCATGAACTATTTAATCCATTGAAATCTCCAGGAACAGCCGATATAACAGTTGATGTTGACTTTAGGCAAATGAAACGAACTGCTGAAAAGAACAACAAGCTTGTATGCTTTGGTCCTATTGAACAAGGGACTTTTCTTCAACTTATGCAGGGAGATGTTCGCTTGCAGGTACATATTATTAAAAGCAGATGGAATATTTTAAACGTTTTCATATATACATTCATCTTTTAGCGCTTATTAACAAATGCATCGCCTGAAAATGAAGAGGCAATAAAGTCCGCTTACGATATGTTGACGCATCCAAGTAAAATGGGTTCTCGATTTAAATTTTTTTCCATGTTCCCAGCAGTTTTAAAAAATCATTTAAATAAGTTTCCCGTAAACGGGTTTCAATAGCAAAGTTTGTTAAAAGTAAAATTTATTTTTAAAGATACACACATGTTCTAACATTTTGTTAATTTTTATGAAACGCCTCGTTGATGATTTTAGATTCTTGAGGCGTAAATTGTAGAACAGCACTAATAGCGTTCATCATATGTCGCTTGCCATCCTTGTCCTTGGATACTATATAACTAATAATAACATTTTTTAAATACTCCAAATTCGCACCTTCCCGTGACATACATCGTTCAAGTCTAATAAAAGAAACAAAAAGTAAAGTATTCTTGCGGTTTCTTTTACGATATTATATTCTATTAAATAAATAATATAATTGTTTGTAATGCATATCACTCACTTTGATGAACAATGTCAAAATTCAAAAAATTATTTTTTAGTAAATAACGCAGATAAGTTATTCACATGGTGTAAAAATTTAACACAACTCTTGGGAGAAAAATATTTTTTTTCCTTTTCCATAGAAAACTTTAAAATCGCCGTCTCTAAAACTAGATAGTTTTTTGAGTTATGACGTTGTTAAGGTACATCATAAATGAGTGATATTTACTATTTACTTTCGCACCAAAAAATGGTGAACAGAATCAGAAAACAGTAAACTGACACAACAAAGGAAAAATTGGCGATTAAAGTTTTGGGGAACACATTTGAGGTGAACTTTTATTCCCGATAAGGGTGATTATGTATATAAACATGTCATGACCTTACCTATCGACTTGTTCCTCAAGCAGTTCAATTTTATTGTTTAATTCTTCTTGAGCGGTAACTTTTTCTTGAATAGCTTTACGCATCGCTGTTTCTGCTTGATATTTTGCTTTTCTCAAGTTTGCTATCTCTATGTCTTTACGAGCGATTTCATTCGCGTAATGCAACATGTGACAACTATCGCCTATTGACATTTTTTTAATTTTGACGTTCGATTTTTTATACGCGGAGGGCTCTTGTTCTGCTTCATCAAATGTTTCTCCTTCAAATAAGGTAGTGTTGCTATCATCATTTTTAGTTATACCGAATTTTGCAGAAATTCCACTAGTATGTTTGCTCGAATGAAGAATTTCGAAAGTTGTTTGTAAAGCTTTAATCTCCTGCTCCTTTTCATCCAGTAGTTGAAGCGAGCGTTGCCTTTGTTTTTGTAATTGCAGCTCCAAATCGTTAAGTTTACAACGATAGTCATTTTCAATGTCAACGTGTAATGTCTGCAACTTTTTACGTTCTTCCTTTATAGCCACTCGTAACTTTTCGTTAAAATGTTTTAATTCTAGATCCTGTTCATCAATGTTCCTATTCAAATCCTTCACCTTTTCCTGTAATGTAGAAATGTGCTCTTTTTGTTGTTTCACTCTTTTTTCAAGTTCATCAATTTTAATTTTTGAGGTTTCGAGTTGCTGGGTGGCTCTTAACAACTCCTCTTCACATTGAGAATGGTCAGCACCAACAGAGAAAATTTTACTCAAATCAACGGGATTTATTGAATTTGTATTCGCTTCCATGAGAATTTTTTTTAAATGCATTATATTTTCGACGATATTTGATATATCGTTATTAGTCAATCCTTTTTTAGTGCTCTGGATGGATGTACTTTCCAATTGAGTTTTGTTGAAAGGTTCTGAAGCTATCTTTTCTAAGTCATGTATTTGCATCTTTAAAAGTTGAATAGATTCCTGATCTTGTTGCCTTAAGCGATCATAGGTTCCTACGGAAGTGCTTAATTCCGCCAACCTAGATTCCAAATTGGCTACACGGTTCTCGTGTAAAACAGCAAGTTTTCTCGATTCTTCTTCCGCCAGTTGAGCTCTGTGCTGTTCATTTTTAATTGCAATTGCATGATGATCCTTCAATTGCTGCATTTCGTTTTGAAGTTGATTGAATAATGTGCTTTTTTGACAAGCTGCCGAAGAATCATCAGCAGAGGTTCCTTGACCGTTCAATTGTAAGAGTTGCGCTTTGGCCTCTTTCAATTGAGTTTGTAGTTCCACAATTCTCCTATTTTCTGCTTCATTGTTGACAAATTGTATTTTAAAATTGTTTAATTGCATTTCTATACTCTCCTTGAGATGTCTTTCATCAGCATATAACTTTTGAAGTTCTCGTATCATTAGCATTTGATTGTTTGTTTCTTTTTCACGTTCTTGTCTCTCAATAATCAATTTTGCCTTGTGCTCTTCAATATCAAATTGAAATTGTTCTTCTTTTTTCTTTATTGTATTTTGGAGATCGTCTATTATTTGTTCTTTCTGTTGAAGTTGGGAGCGCAAATTTTTTTTATCGGTTTGAAACGATGCTTCCATTCGAGATTTTTCAGCTGACAGAGTGGCTAATGAATTCATTAGAGTTGATACTTGTGACTGTAGGAAGCATTTATCATCTGATTTGAATTCATCCTTTGATTTGACGACATCCTGCAAGCCTTGCCTCTCATCTTTTTCATCTGAATTATTGGAGGATGTTTGTTCTGAGTGCTGGTCATCTTTTTTAGACAGAACGGCCGACAAGCTTGCTTCAAGTGCTTCTTTTTCTTTAAGTAAACCCTTGTATGCAGCCACAATATCTATTTATATTGGGTAATGTCCCAAATAATAAAAATAAATTTATACATTCATAAATACATATGTATGGATATGAAGATAAATACGAGTATATACAAACATATACATATATACTAAGCACATACCACGAAATTTTTTTACTTACCTTTCAACCTTTTTTCATACCGAGAAATTTGCTCCTTCTGAGACTTAGTAATAGATTCCAATTCATTTTTACTACTCCGCTCCATTTTTTTAACATCTGGTTAATTTTAGAAAATTAACCTATTGCCGTACACCTTGATTGTCCAATTTGTATTTTAATTTACATTAAATTTCCAGCATCTCCCAACTCAAATCTGAGATATTTTTAACGATTGACTTCGAGTTCGTTGGGATAAAAAAGTTCATAAATATGTAGGCACCTGGTTTCTGTAACTTGTGAAATTATTTGATATCGAAAAATTATATTGCTTGTCCCGATTTTCCCAGAATGATTTATAATTATAGTTGTCAATAAACGAACCACAGAGGATACAATCCACAATACAAACGAATAACAAATATATGAAGAAAAATTGGTGTGAAGAAGAATAATGAACAACTTGACACATGAACAAAAAAAATGTCAATCAGCTGAGCAATTGCATAACATGAACAGCGTTGCCACAATCGAAATCTCTGTAACCGGCTTAATAGAAGGGCGTACCAAACAGGTACGCGCATAACATAGTGTCCACACCTGAAAAATTTGTATTGTGATGAATGTCAAATTGATATGATGAAAATTCATCACGTATACACTCAATTTATTAATTTTATGAGACTCACGGCCTTGATATCAAATGTCATTTTCTGTGTCACTGAGCGTTTATTCATTTCGTAGACTGGGCAGTTTTTTTGAAGCAAGACTTAGTTTATGGGAGAGACGGGAAAGAAGAGAAGTACTGACTTGCTTGTACAGAAAAGTTTTTTGACTCTATTTTGTTATATCATTCGCTGCATTAAAACAAAGGGAAATTTAACAAGAAATCGTTTATGTGTAAACAAACGAGCAGTTTTAAAAGAGATTGGATAGAACTGATTCAGGAAAAACTGCTGAGTCTAAAACAATACTATTTTTCATATATTTATTTTCATATTAAACAATTTTCGTTGACAAAAGCAATTATTTGTGAACAAAAAACTAAATAACTCGAAATTAGATATTTTGGCAAGTATTTTTCAAATATTTGTTTGATTCATCATTATATAGAATCATCAACGTCTACCCCTTTGTGTTGATATTTAATATCATTTTTCATTCATTTAATGAAAAAATGGCAGTTGCTCTTCCGGTGTTATTGGCCTGTTTCACAATAACGAAAGAAAACTTTCGATTAACAATTTATACTGAAAAAAAAAACAAATTTTCATATTTTATTGTATTGAATATAAATTTTCACTCGAAAGCTTTCATTTTTTATTGTGAAATAGGCCATATATTACGAGTTATAATATAAAATCGTCAGGTGTCAGGTTATAGTAAACATTAGTTTCTAAATTATTAACTGTAAAAAGTGCGGCGAAGTGTGAACACTTCAAAAGTTATCGTTGTGGACATAGACTAGCAATTCATATTCTGTGGTTCTGGAATCCGGCCCCAGGTGATCTTGTTTCATCAAATGGTGATTATGTACATATGTATGTGATGAATAAGTACCCAAAATGGACAAAAATACACAAGTAACCTAAGCGACAACGCCGAACACAATGTCAAAAACAGACATCGTTAAAAAAATGAGTTGAAAGCAAAATATTAAAAATTTGACAATAATGCAAAGAAATCACATAAAGAAAAAATATCAATCGCCTGCATTATTTTTGTGATATTTTATCAATTAAAAAACTGATTTAAAATGACATTTTTGTTACAAATAACAAGAAAGTTAGTGACTACTTCTTTCCAAATGACAAAAGGCTTGAGTAGACGAGCAAATCCTGGAGTGGGTCATCGAATAAGTGCTATTGAAGATTCTGTTAATGTTGTAGAAAGTGATCCAGAAGGTTTTGATGGTTTGGAAAGTGATTTCTTTAATGCCCACCAATCGCACAAAAAACATGAATTGAGTTTACAAAGTCATAAAGAAAATATAAGGTTACGCATAGTAAAAAATAAATATTTCAGAAAAGATCCGCTTCCCAACTTGCTCACTTATGCCGAAAAAGATCAAATTAGGTTTTTGCATTCGAGCGATGGCGAAGAATGGACGGTTGATAAACTAGCAGATAGTTTTCCAGCTAGTACTGAAACAATACGTTTAATTTTAAAGTCTCAGTGGTCTCCAATGTCTGCAAAAAGGATACGTTCTCATGATGCCAATGTCTTAAAAAATTGGGAAAAATTTAAAAATGGAGATTTAAATGAAAGCATGAGCCCAGATCTGAGGGAACATTTGGAGAAATTTGAAAACGGAAGAACAAGTTCTGAAATTTTAGAAAACACTACGCAATTTCGAAAAAAGGAATGGCAAAAGCCTAGAAGCAATGAATTTTCATCTATTATATTATCGTTGCAATCAAAAAGTATTGATAGTACTGCAAAAAAGATAATGTTAAAAGCTAAACCAAAAGTCAAAGTTACTAAATCCGATAGTGCAGGTTGCGAAACGTACCTCGCAGGACAAATAAAAAACAAAAAGCCAATCACAATTCATCAATTAAAGAGAGAGCATTTGGTTAAAAACAATAATGATTCCATGATATGTAATGAAAACGAAACTTTAGGTCACGAAGTAGCTCAACAAAACAATATAAGTGGTGCAGGAATATTGGCAATTAAAGACAACTTTTCATCTTCCGGAATTAACATTGATTACTCTGAAAAATTTGCAACAAACGAAATAATTGTTAGCGAATCTGATAGCCAACGTTATGGAATGTCTTCAACAAAAAGGTAAGTTTCAAAAAGATAATTTTGAAAGATTAGATTAAATAATTACATATTTCTTTTAGAAAACTTTAAAAAGAATTTAACTTTTAACCGAGTTTTAAACAATTTTTGTACTGTGGAGGATTTGTTTTAGTTCAATAAACCAACTTTAATTTCAATAAGGAGTTGATAATATTGGGAATAATTACGAGTGTCGTATTTCGACTACGACGATTTTGTACTAGATTAAAGAAAAAATGTTGTTTAGTCTAGTACAAAATCGTAGTAATCGTACTCGAAATACGACACTCGAAATTATGCCCATTATGTAGAGACAGAAAAGCTCTTTTTCAAACTTATTTATGTCCCTATTTTTCTAAAATTTCTTAGAACTTCTTAAAAAGCATTTAAATTAAAACAATTTGATATCATAAATTCGAAAGGATACATATGTATGTAACATATATTTTGTTATTAATGATAACCACAGATTGCCTTAAAAACCCCTTAAAAATCGTGGTATGAATGGCCAAGAGTCTATATGCCTTCACATGCAACAAACAACAAGTATTTTTAAAAATTGTTGAATAGCTCAATTAATATTAATATGTATACTTAAATTTAAGTACATAGTTATGTACATACATATATATATGTATCTACGTTTGCATTTTTTTTAATAATTCTTCCTCCGATATTTTATAGACGAATTCACATACCACGAAAATTATGGCGAAAAGGAGCAACATATTGCACAAATAATTGCTACTATGATGACGATGGGGAATTTCTTTATAAAGTACTTTTGTAATATATGTTAAAGCCTTTTCCTAAATACTTTTAGCTATGTATAAAATGTTAATAAAAACTTATTAAAAATTAAAAGAAGTTTAAAACGTGCTAATTGGAATTGGAAAAATGTCTGTGTATACAGTATGTGCATATGCACATACATACACATATACAAAAATATGTATGTATGTGTATATGTAGATATGTACATAATTAAAAGTATATATTAGGTCTAATTAATACTTCGATTACGACGATTCTGTACCACATATGTATATTAAAAAAAGTTGAAATATTCGGCCTGATTACTAGCTTCGTATTGCGACTACGACGATTTTGTACTAGATGAAAGAAAAAATGTTGCAATGTTCTTTATTCTATTCGTAGTCGAAGTCGAAATAGAAAATATAGACCCATATATTTAATAACATGGAATAGTATCAAATAAACTATTTAAGTATACTTTAAGACAAAAGGGATAAAACATTTTGTTATTGCCTGTGAAAAAATTAAAAAAAAAATCTTGTTGATTTTTTATATAAAAGGTATTTTATTTTTTAATATTATATTTAGTAACAAACAATTTATTGAGGCATCTGTTTCAGTACTATTTAAAACAACATCAGTTTGATTTTCCTGAAAATGGACTAGATGAACCCACTGATGGCGGTGTTGTTGTGGCGGCATTACGCACACCATCACCTTCACAAACATATTTACCTTTAAAGGAAGTAAAATATAGAAAAGGTTTTGAGCACGTCTAATTTAATTTAATAATTTCTAAAATTACCTGATACAAATCTTTTTTTAACCAGTGACACTCGGTAGCCATGGCCATGTAACTCAAATTCGATACCAGATAAAGTTGTGCCTTCACAATTGAATTGCGTAGTTAGTAATGTTGGCGTGGAAGGTCCATCGCTTAATTCTAAACGTGCTCTGAGCGTTCCAACGCCACCATCTTGTGAATTCTGAGATATATCGGTAAAGTTCCACACCAATCGATTTGATTCACCCAACCTTAAGATATTACAAATTACTATAGTTTGAAAAACGTGTAAATATGTATGTATGTTTATTTCAATCCATACCAAGCAGAGTGAGGTTTAGATTGTACATTTCGGACTGAACCATTTACCGGCACCAAAAGCGTTACATTCAAAAGTGGGCATGCCATATTCATCGCATGATTGTTATATTTATAGTCAATCTTGAGAGCTGTAAAGGTGGGTTCACATTTCCAATAGCTTACTAATTGAAATGGACAAGAGCTAGCGCCAGGCTTAGTACGAACTTGATATTTTAGAATATCAACATTGAAATAAGATGCCGTAGGATTTTGTTCCGCCTGGCGTCTCAATAACGTTGTTAAAGCGGTCATATTAAATTCCAGCATAGTGCTAAATGAGCTGGATTGATTTTTGTCCCTTAATTAAAAAAAAATAAATAAAAATACTCATATAAATAGTCATTATTATATATATACATATCGATGGCTTAATACTCGTATACGAAAGGCGGAATTCGAATTTTCGATATTTTGTAAGAGAAGCAAAAAAATTAAGGAAAACTAAAGTATTTACATGCAGAAATAATTGTTTAAGTTCTTGATTTTTAAATTTAACCTACTAATATCTACAAGGAGGATGCAATTATACGTTCTCTCCCAGAAAACGTTAAAAACGCGATTTCGAAGAAAAATTGAGATACGCCCTTTTCATATTAAGCCATCGATATGTAACTATGTTTTAACCTTAATAAAAAGTAAAATATGTATATACTAACAATCCCAGTTTTTTTGGAAATTATTTTGTAATTATAACAAAATGTACAATTCAAAAATTTTGGACTTTTTATTTTCAATAAAAAAGTATTTTTCTTAAGATTTTTTATATTTACTTTTGGGAGCTTTCGTTTTGGGTGATTTTATGTAGCAGTTTTTAATATTAATGGTATGTATTTTTAATAAAATATGTACTTCAAACTAAAATTGATTTTTTTTTCGTTACAAAATTCCTTCTCCACCCCCTACGATGAAATCAGATTAGCGAAAAATACAGAATGTTTATTTTCTTTTACTTGGATCGAAACGTGAATGCGAGTGGGATTTTTAGTGCATAAAAACTTACATTTGTTCGAATAAAAATTAAACTTACGTTTGCACTAATTTACTATTTGGTATAAAGTGTTCTAAGTTTTGTACATTTTTGATACGAAATCCCAATTTAGCTGGATTTGGATTGTTTGTCAGCAGACCAGCAATGCCTGCAGGGAATGATAACATCATATCTCCGGATATTTTTACTTGGCATCGCGATTCATCGCTTCCTCTATGAGCAAAGAAATATAAAAATAGAACATTGACTAATAAGTTATTTATAATTGTAGTTTTGATTTACCGGAAATAGGCATGAATAATTTCGTGAAAGGCTACCGCCAAAGGTATAGTATCGGAGATTCCTATTGTTAAGGGTGATGGACCCCTTGAAGAGCTAATACCGCCGATGGCTGTCCGGAATTCTAAAGATCCTATGCTATCAGCGCGATTAATTGGATTAATTGTTGCTGGACTAATCCGACCTCTTGCGGCCACTAGCATTTCAGATCGTCTTGATGGCGGTCGTGGTATAGCAATACTACCAACTGTACTAGATGTTGGTGTTGGTATTTGTCGGCCTTGGCTTTTAGAAAGATTGGCTGAAGGTGGGGCCGATGAACTTACATCACCCAATTCAGAAAATATATCTCCCAAATCAGCATACCTACATATACATAGATATATAGATAGATATATCTATGTGTAGACACATATGTATACATGCATTTATTTTTGTATAGTCACCTAAAATCCAAAAAGTCGGTACTGCACTTATTTTATTACAGATGCTAAAAATTTAATCAATTTCTAAGTAGGAAAATTTTTGCTCGTATTAAGCTTAGAAACCCAACACGGATCTGATCCAATAAAAAAAGTGAGGAAATAATAGTATTTTTTTCCTAATGGTATTTACGACCTTTTGGAATTGGGTTTTCTGAAGCCAAAAAGTTCATTGTTTTTTTTAAGAAAGTAACAATAAGATGCAAATTCGTTCAAACAATTGGGGTATTTAAATGGTAGTAATAAATTAAAATGTTTTAAAATAATAATATGACTGCTGTGAGCAACCCTTCATAATTTACAAATATAAATATTGTACTTATTTGCAGTGTTTAAAAAACTTAATTCGAAGTAGCAAATGTCGTAAAATTTCTACTTTTCGCTGCTTTGACTTTTTTCAACTGTTTAAAATGAACCAATACTTTTGGTTCTGCTCGTGAAAATAATCAACAGTTTCAGTCGAAACAGAAAACGAATTATGCACAATTACCGCAGCACTTTCAATTTAATTTGCTGTTGCTTTTGGTTAGTTTCTGTAGTAAAAGCATAAGCAGTCTGTGTGCCTTTGAAAGTACCAAACAGCCACAGTCGAAGAGGCAAAAGTTCTTGCTTTTAGCAGGTTCAGTCAACTATTTTGTGTTGTTTGTCATATTTTTGTTGTTGTATTTGCACATCAGACAAGAAGTAATAACAAAAAGTACTTTACTGCGTTTGTTTAAAACTTCTAAAAGCAAAAATTTTTGCTTCTTAGACTGCTGCTTTTACTTGCGGTACTAACCAAAAGCAAATCAAATTCAAACTTATCAAATTGTCGACTGCTGAAAGTTCTGCGCAATTCGTCATAAATCGTTTTGTGATTTTGCTTTGACTGAAACTGTTGTATTTTTCAAAAGCGAAAGCAGAAGCAAAATCAAATGAAATGAACATCATTTCACTTTTTTAAACACTGCTTTATTTGTATTTTTGCTTTAGCAGCTTTGTACGTTGCTTACTCTCTCTCTCTTTCGCTATTTCTCTCTCAATTCCTTTGGTAAACTATCACATTTCTCCATGTAGTTAGGGCATAACAATAAACATAACTCAGAAGGTCCTATTATTTTCAAAACGTGTTCAAAAAACAATTGGGATTTTAGGTGACGATATGTTTATGTAAATACATATACGTATGTATGCATGTAAATCAGCTACGTCCACGCCATATGCACAATGTGCAAACTTTTCAAGAACAAATTTAAGAGCTTTCAAAGATGTTTACATTAAATGCAAATATCACAGTATGTGTGTTTGGACGTAGCTGATGTAAATCCTAGATAAGGCCGGCCATCAGCGCAAAATTGGTATAACCCAAGTTTTTTTGGTTGCTGATGTGGTGATACATACATTCTTTATATTACCAACTATCGACACAAAAGTAGAGTAAGCCATCTTTTGGTATTAAAAAGAAGATGGAGCTGAGCATACATACATACATATATGTATGTAAATATGTTTATGTATGTAAGTAATAGTAATAATAATAATAATAATAATAGTACTTAGAGTTATTAGACATGGACAATGTTGGACTTTGTAAGGGAGCATATGGATGCACCGCTGCTGTTGGTGTAGAAGCATTTGAAATTTCTGGTGATTGTTGACGTGATGTTAGCCTGGATTGTTGTTGCAGTTGCTGACTGTGCTGCTTTAAAATCAATTTTAATAAATAAATCGTTATTATTTTGATTTACAACTGTTGTGTATTTCGTATTAGTTTTTTTACAGGGACCGTAACGGTTATTTTTATTTCAAAAATGACTTTTTAATCGTTATTTCTGGACTTTTATTTAGTCCTCATAAAATAAGAGTTATTTTGTGAGTTTTATTTATTCCTCGCACAGTTATTTCATGAGTGACTTTTATTTATTCCTCAAAAATAACATTTACCTTTTGATTTTTATTTTTTTTTTTTTGCTTAATTTTTAAAAGTTAGAAAGCGTAATTTTTGCGTTAAAATTAATATTATCCGTTTTAAAGTTGAATTTATCGTCAGAGTCGGTAAAAAAGATTATTATATGTTAAATTAAATTTACTTTTTTACAGTTTATTCATTTTAAAAATTAAAGTTTTGTTGAGCAAAAAAATAAAAATCAGAAAGTAAATGTTTTTTGTGAGGAATAAGTAAACGTCACAAAATAACTTTTAGTTTGTGAGGAATAAATAAAAATCAAGAAATAACTGTTATTTTGTGAGGAATATATAAAATGTTATATATTCCTTTGCACGTAGGACTTCTCTATTAGTGTGATTTTTTCAGTTTAAATTTGGAAAATAATCGTTATTTGCGATCCCTGGTTTTTTATAATTATGGGTTTGCTCTATGTATGTATGTATATATGTACATATGCAATTATTGTCCTAACTAAAAATTCAAAATATTTTATCTTCCACATCCTTGAAAAAATTTCAGCATTACATACACAGTAAATCGATATAATAAAAATCTGATAAATTAATAATATTTTGAAAACTTAAATACCATTTTGCCTAGTTTATTTTTTTATGTACATACATGACTACGTTGGCGGTAGGAACTAAGTCCCCAATGAACTAAGTCCCCAAAAAAAAAAAAATGAACTAAGTCCCTAAAGTTTTATATGGATGGCAACAAAAACAATTTTTGGGGAATTAGTTCTCTTTTAGTTAAATTTTTGGGGGCCAAGTTCATTTTTATGTTTGGGGACTTAGTTCATAGCGAACTAACTCCCCAAAACTTTCGGGACGTAGTTCATTTATGTTTTGGGGACTTAGTTCATTGGGGCTTAGTTCCTACCGCCGACTGCGTTAGATTAAAGATCAATATGTAAATGGCGCATGTGTTTTTGTATGAAATCACATAAGTACCTACCGAAAATACTCCTGTTGGCGATAGAGAAATATTTTCAACAGTCGCTCTTAATTCATCGACACTGGCTGACATAGGTGCCTGACCATTGCTCAATGGTTTTATTTTCACATGTATGCGTTTTTCAGGTCTGGCATTATCTGAGTCCGAATCGGAATCAGAGTAAAAACTACCGGCTGGAACATATGTTACATTACAATAACATCAGTGGTGATTAATAACCATTTTTAGAACTACATATTTACCATTTTCTTTGTTTTCATCCCATGCGACCTCTTTAGGAGGCTGAAGACTGTAGCCATCTTCATCAACTTCGTTGCTACTAAACTGCTGACCACCAACAGTCGCTGTACTATTATTTTTGTTAGTGTGATTGGAGTCGCTGGCTCCGCTGACGTTGTCAGCTAAAGCAGATCCTGCAGATACATCGGGCGCAGTTGATATACCAGAGTTCGTAGCACCAACGGATTCTGTTCCAATTATGGCTAATAGTCCTGGATTGCTTGAACTAGAGCTTTGTTGTTTAGATTTATTCTGATCTTCATGTTCCACCGAACTATTTCTTCCGCGATCCACACTATAAAAAATTAAGGGTTTTAGTAAAATTTAATTTTAGTACTATTGCAACATAGGAAAGTCTCGAGAAATGCGTTTTGTAAGTTATTAATGCAAAAAAAAAATAGTTATATTTATATTATTTAATCCTGTGTGAAAAGGGTTGTATACGCACCTCTTAAGAAAAGAAGTTATTTTTATTTATATCTTCACTGAGTTGTATGTAAATTGAAAACTTAAAACTTAATTTCTGCAAAACTAGCTTTTTTGAGTCTATGTTGCAATAGGGGGGTGATATGTATGCTCGAAGAAAAAGTACGGACTGTTTCATTCAAGAAGAAGAACAATACTCTTTCAAAACCGCTCTCAGTGTCCAAATTGTCGAGTACGGGAACGCTTTTCGAATAAATTCGAATCGCGCGAGATCCCAATGTAGAGTAATATTAGTAATTATGTTGAAATATATTTTCTAATTTTGTTTTGAGACGTGAAAGTTTCGCAGAAGTTGATTCCCTATTACTTGCGGATTTATATAAATGGTGTGAAGTTTGAATAAGTGGCAAAATTTAACATGATCTTAACGAGTTTTGCCAATTATCTTTGTAAAAATAATTTTTTTTTTCAAAAATTTCAAGGGTTCAAAGCTCTGAAGAGTATGAAATTTTATAATCAAATGCATTTTCTATTAGAAACAAAGAATTGTATTTTTATGGCAATATTTACATATATATACATATGTATATATGTACAAATATTAAATTCGAAATATCAACTTTAATTGTTAGTAGTTGACATGATGTTTGCAGATTTGTTTATTATTTAAAAAGAGAGGTTCTATGAGGAATTAAGTTTTGGCATTATGGATTCATAATAGTGGAAATTCACATTAACACGCATGTTAATCTTACCTTTGTGTGCATTCTTCCTTAATGTTATCCGACATTTCTCCATCTTTTTTTTTCTTGGATTTTTTAGTTTTGGTTTTGTCACGTCGACTTCGCAGTATGCCCGACACTGGAGAGACAATTAAAAGTTTTTAATATCATTTTCCAAGAAATGTTGAAACATGTTTCAACACACTTTCTTTCTGATTCTTTAAAACGTAAAATGTGTATGTAATTATGTAGTAGTTTCTGTTCGAGAATTTATTTGAAAACAACTATAAAATGCAGAAGTTTGTTTTGTTTTCAATACAAATTGTCGGAAGAAAATTGTTTTACGTTTTAAAGAATCGGGCAATAAAAATCAATATTAGTTATATAAATAGAAAATATAATTATGTATGTATAATTACATACTAGAAACTCAAACACCAACTCAAAATACATTCTTTGTATATACTACTTTTAAATTTAAAAAATAATAATAATGGTTTTCTACGATTATAAAAGAAACAAAGCACCAAAAACTTCCTTTTTTAACCCCTTCATTTTAAAAATATTAAAAATCTGAGTTTCAATCGACACAAGATCATACCCTGAGAATTCGAAGAGAAAATATTTAAAAGAGATGTAGTCCGCCTTTGACTTGTGCCCAGTGTCGAGGCAGGTGTTGCTGAATTAGAATTGCTGTTTGTTGTATTTTGTGGTTGCAAATGCTGATGGTGATTTGTAGTACTAGTTGCAGTTCCTGAACGATCAGAAAATTTGTTAGTGCTTAATATGGAAGCTGATATATTTGGTGATGTAGCTGTAACGACGTCTCGTTCTAATTGTGAGTTTGGTGCTAATCACATGTGAAGATGAGAGGAAGTTGTTCAAACGAATTATAATTAAATACATATATTGATTGAATTATTAGTTTTTGAATAACGACAATAGTAGTACATACGTATTTTTAGTATTATAAGTAATAGATAAATTGTTACATAAAGTTGGTGTTTTGAGTATATAAAATTTCAAACTCATAAGGACTAAATACTAGTTTTGAATCTGCTAGTTTGTCATTTAAAAACAGGGATATGTAAATATGTACATATGTATGTGTATTGTCTACACATAATAATATACATATCACACTAACACAAAAATACCCGGTGGGGGGGAGGGGTTACAGCATTCGATATCGAACGAAATTTAACAATTTTTTAACAATTTTTATTAACTCGAACAATTTAATGTCTCCAGTAGGGGAAAAAAGAGATATTATTTATCTTTCAGATAAATGAGTATATTTCGCTATTTGTATAAGAGAAAAAAGACAACTTAATTATCATAATAAAAAAATATATAGAAATATTTCAAGAAAATAGTCACATTTCAAATTCAAAGGAAAAATTATACAAATTAATAAATGTTGTTCGTTAGTTAAGCACATCGTTCCTGCTTAGTCAACACACGTCATTTAGATACTCTTACCAAAGTGAATCGATTTGATTGGGTAGATTCCGAAAACAAAATTTTTACAAAAATAATTTTTTCTAAACAAGTTTTAAACTACTAAGCCGTCAGGTTCAAAATTTAAACAGCTCTTAAGCTCAAAAAGACACGTCGGTTGATGAGGGGTGGTTCATTCGATAGTATCCTTGACGAGGAACTCTTTTTTCTTCTTCTAACTCGAAAAAATTTCGTCAATGCGATTTTGAATATTCACTGATTTTTATAGAATTAAAAGTACATCGGATGCCGCAAATTTTACCAAAATCTGTAGCTGAGCGAGAAGTTTCAGAAATGGCTCGTATTTTTAAGAAATGTGGACAGATTTCTATCGTTGATGTAGGATATGTACATATGGACATGAATATAATAAAATGTTTCGTTAAGACGGTATTGTTGCTAAAGTGGGATATGTTCGTATGTATGTATGCATATGTACGTATGTAAGTATGTATTTACATACATACACATAAGTACATATGTACATATATGGATAGATACACACATATGTACATTTGTATATGCACTTATGTACACATGCATGCATGTATGAATGCATTTATGTATGTATGAATGTATGTACTAATGTATGAAATGTTATGTTAAATGCATGCATTTTGGAAGTTGAAATGAGACTTAATGAAAGCTAGCAGATATTTCAGTCAGATGAAAGATTTAATTTATTTTAACCTCTTATAGATTTGTTTGTAATAGATGAAAAGAAACTTAATATATAATTCATAGTTTTATGGCGTTGAAAATGTTTTTAAGGCATTACAAGGACGGAATAGAAAGAGGGAAGGTAGAGAGTAATAATGTTTAAGCAGATTTCAAAAATGAACCTTGATTATATTCCTGCAGTGATTGAAGCTCTGGGTTAAGGGAATTTTTGTTGATGGTTGTGGTAGTTGTGCCGTAAGTGGTGGTGGTGGTGGTGGTACTACTAGTAGTGTTATTTGTAGCAATTATATTGACTGATTGTAAACTTGTGATACAATGGCTATCCATACCGAAATTTCCACTACCGCTTGTGGCAGATGTAGACATTCCGGTATTTGGTTGTTGTTGTTGTTGTTGTTTGCTGGGATTGCTCGATGAAAACCAACTACGAAAATTGCTTTTCACTGTACTGGTGCTTGATGGTGCAACATTTGTTGCAGATATAATTTCTGGCGATGTTGGCCGCGATCCAGTTGTTTTCATGCTATTAACATCTAAAGCAGATTCGTCAGCATTTATAACACTATCACTGCCACTAGCGATGCTACCAACAGATAGAGCTTCATTGCCGCGTAAGTCAATTGAAGAACTTCCACCACGATTTATGCTAGTGACTGAACTTGAAGTTGCACCCACTGATGGTTGATTCAGACGAACATTTGAAGTGGCTGATATTTGTTGATTTATAGATAATGGAATGAATTCGAGTTCTGGCATTTCTAAAGTTATAAAAATGGTACAACATATATGCACATAATTACAAATTAATAACAGCATATACTATGGAAGTACATATGTATGGGTGTACGTGTATACACATACATATGTAAGTGCACATACATGTATATCACTCCTTTAAAACAAACGGGTCATAACTCATAAACTCTAATTCGTAATTTTTGAGTTATGTGATTGTTCATGTAACTGAGCGATATAGTATGTATGTATGTATATTAAAGTTTATTTACCCGGTTTCTCCAAGCCTGTATATTTATTTAATACAAATTGTTCCAGCAATTTGTCAACAGTCATGTCTAAAAATTGTCGTTTAAAATCGGAATGTACCTATAAATATACACATAACAAGCAAGTTTTAGGCACATACATAAATATGTACATATCGTTACCTTAATATAAAAAGGTATATTTCGATAGAACATCTGATGTATCGAAAAATGAAAAAATCTTGATTTAAAAAAATAATCAGTTGGGGCTTTTCTATATTAAGGTAACGATATGTATATATGTATGTATAGCCACATCGAGCTTTTGTTGCAAGAGAGTCATAACGCAAACAAAAATTGTTTTAAAGAAAACGAGTTTAAAGTTTTGAATTTACTAACAACTTGATGGTATAGAAAATATTTTTATGAAATTTTTACGAAATATAAAGAACGATATGAATGGCTTGTTATGCTTGTTATTTCTCTTTTGCAGCAAAGACTCGATATACATACATACATACATATAATCTAAACCAATTGTAAAATTTTTGAATTATTGGAAAGCAAATTAGGAAATAAAATAAATATTTATTATTTTTGTTATTATTATATGTATTCTTATGGGACTTAAAATACATATTTAATTTTTGACCCTGACTTAATTTAGTTTTTCACTGGTATTTTATATGATACTTCAGGAAATAATTGAAAACAAGTATGTTTTTATAAATTTTTTAGAAGTTACAAAATAATAATAAAGATAAATTATATACATACATACATAATTATCTCTATTTGTTTAGTTATGTCAGCTGTCTGAAGTATTGATCGAAAGCAGTGATTTTTTATCATCAATTCGAGTTGACATGAGTAACAAATTTTTAATATTTTTCTGCATACATATGTATCTATGTATGAACATATGTACATATTTACAAATTATATATATATTATATACAAATTTGAATGTGCACTTCATTACCTATTAAAATATGTGTGTATATTTACGTATACGTAATAAGAAAACCGCCTCAAATTATTGTTCGTATTGTCAAATTTATTCATCATTTACTATTGAATCAGAGTACGTATGAGTAATGCTGATAAAGAATAATTTATTACTCATACGTAAACATAATCAAAATAAACATCATCAAATTAAAACGAAATCACTGGTCGACCAATGCTCAACATAGTGTGCAAATATATATCAATCCAAAATTTCTTTAAAAGTTTTTTTAAGGCTTCTCGGACTATAAAAATCGCTGAAATTTAATTTAGCACGACACCTTCACTGGTAATTCTGGATAGCTAATTGTGTGTCAAAGCCGATATGCTATATGAAGGTGGTGTGGTCTTTACATAAGGGTAACAAATGGGAACAGACACGGGTATTGGTGTTTGTATCTAGCGGACGAACGTCCATAGTTCTTTCAAACTACCAAAGGAATGTAAAGTGAGCAGACAAGAATAGAGTTGGCGTTAGATGAAAAAATGAAAGACAGTAATTGGGTGGTTAACAGCACTAACCATACATGAGAGAGCTGAGAGGATGGTAGTCTCGCAGGCTATGTGGCAAAAACTTATCTTATTAAGATCCAAACTGCTGCAGGATATGAATAAAAAGGTGCTAGGAGTCTTGATAGGCGAGTTTACTGGTTATAGCTATGTCAGAGCGAGGACCATCATTTTTGAAACTGGTACTCCAGATTTCTGTACAATAAGGGGAGTATGAAGAGGACCAAAAAATCATAGAAAATATAATCTGCAATTTTTCGAGGCTCCAACGCCATAGTCTTAGATGGCTGAGTAGACGTTTTAATGAAAATATTAATGATTTCTCTAAGTGCAATCTAGAGAATATTGGGGTCTTCATCATTGAAATTGAGTAGCTTAATTGCATGTAATGGGGGTTTTCTGGGTACAATGTCGGTTAATTTTGTTATCGGGTACAAATAGAATTGAATCACAATGAACAACACTACCTTTCCTAACCTAACCTACACCGCATGAGAAATTTTAATTTTTTTATTATTTGCAGAAAAGTCAATGTTTACATGCTCCTTATCTCTTATCCTTTTGCATTTTTAAATATTCTTAGGGCCATTATTATCGTTAGTAAAAGGTAGGATTTTGTTGGATTGATAAACACTTTTTCATTATTACAACTTCACTTTAACCAAAAGTGAGCGATAAGTTAAAGGCAAGTTCACCCTCATGTAACTTTTATTGTGACGTCTAGTCATTTGAACTTGCCACGTTTTGATACGTTGCCACACTTTCTACTTAATATATTACAGTCAAATTTTATTTGATCAAAATTTGACACAAAACAAAAAAATATATAATACAAACATATAATAACACAAAAAAAACAAAAGAATTGACAAAAATAGTTTCATTTTATTTGTAATAATAAACAAAAGCAAGTTGCCACTAAGTATTTTTAACAATCAATACTCACAATATCTACAGAAACGTTGTTATGCAGTGTATACACGATACTTAATTTCGTACTTAGCGTAGCATGAGTTGTAGTACAGGTTTTCAGATTCACGTTACTACAAATTTAGTACGATTTCATTCATTTGAAAAAATATTTTACTGCAATATACACGCGGATGAATGAATTATGCAGTTGAAAAGAATAAAAAAATAATGCAAAAACTAAAGGGGGATGTTGTAGAGAATGGTTAAAATAATGTTTTATTTTATTTTTAATTAAAATATCCTCTACATAAAGCTTATTTTAAAATTGAGCCGCAGAAATACTGTGTTTTCTACCTCAGCTCCTCATAAAACAAATTTTGCTGTACAAGAGCATGATACACATTAATTATTATCGTACTTAGCGAAGCTCCGCCCACAAAAATCAAAAATTTTTGATTTTCATACTACAAAGTATACTTTATAAGTACGACAGCATGATAGACGTTACTAATTTCATACTTGTACGATTTGTAGTATCGTGTATAATCGCCATTACCAAACAAAAATTTTATTGTTTATTTTATCGGCAGTTGTAATAATGGAAAAAATTTTAAGGTCACTTTATAGTTCAGTTTTGCTAAAGTTAGGATTGACTACCCGGAACTTTATCTTGGAGGAATAGATTAAAGGATCCAAATTTTGAAAAACTGATATTGTTTAAAGAACACAATGTATACAATTTCAGAGCTATTATACCTATGTTCTTTATGTCACGACACAGAAGCTAGAACGTGATTTTCGCAACAAAACCAATCGACACTATTACAGTTTTTTTATTTATTTGTACTTAAACGCAGAGTATGAAAATATATAATATTTAGGGAATTCACAATGAGTATATTAAAATTTTAATGTGGCAATATTGTACCATTTTAATTCTTTCATTGCAACGATATAAATACGCATTATGTATATATCAAAGTCAAGCAGGCAAACACATATACATCTTTATATTATTTATATTATAGTGTATAATTATTATATATTATTATTATATTATTATTATTATACTATAATATGAGAGAGAAGGAATATTTTTCATCAACTACAGCTGCGCTGACAGTTTTAAGGTTCAATCAGACTTTCCGTAACCGTAACCATAGCAAACAGCTGTTCGATCCAAACTTATGGGCAACACTGTATTTGATTATAGGTGACTCGCCATAACGACATAGAAACCAAGGCGGATTCAGTATCAGGTGAACTCATCCCTACAACAATTTTACAACACAAATTTGGTAAAGGGTATAAAAACAACATGCAGTTTGCTGTGCTACTAAACCA
Organism: Tachina fera; assembly: GCA_905220375.1. Lineage (NCBI taxonomy): Eukaryota > Metazoa > Arthropoda > Insecta > Diptera > Tachinidae > Tachina > Tachina fera. The sequence goes on from LR999963.1 coordinate 189,949,918, forward strand.
AACTGTCAGAAATTTCCAAGCAAATTTTGAAATTTTGGTTCAAATTGCTCAATTTGGCATCAACAGCTGATAATCAGCTGAATACGCTTTGATAGAAACTATGACGTTATGGTTATGTTACGTCTAATTTAAGCTTTAACATCCTTAGTTTAATATTACCATATTGCCATATTAAAAATGACATGCGTTTTATACTTTTAAATTTGCCAAGTGGTAATTAATTTGGTTTACATACAAAACAAAAACAACGAACTTGCCAGACCATATTAAAGTATTAAAATTGAAACGTTGCAATATTGAGACATAAGTATTTTAAAACGATATTTTGAACTCCCTAATTATAATCGTTTTGTGAGGCTTACGTACATATATTTTAATACTCCCAATATAGAAACATAGACAGTGATAAACATTTTGCACTATCACTGGGCAAAGTCGTGATGCAAATTTATGCACTAAGCCCGACTATGATTATTGAACTTTAAAACATTTTTTTACTAGATGATTAAAATACTTTATACCTGGCCAACCATATCGTGGTTATTTTGCAACAATTCCAAATATGTAGAAAGAAATTCTTTCATTTGACGTAAATGCATTTCCTCAATTTCTTGAAAACGCTGAAAAATTTAAAAGAATATTTTAATATTGTACGAACATATACATATACATACATATATATATATATATATATATATATATATATATATATATATATATATATATACATACGAATATGTATTTATGTATGTATTTATATGTATGCACCCAGCCATATGAATACATACATATGGTTCTTTTTTAAACATACCTTACAAGTCTGCGTCATGCGACGTTCGAACTCGCTCTTAATAGGATTATGTTTGTCTAGTAATACTTTGTAATCTTCCTGCAGTTTACGTAATTTAATTTCTAATTTATCGATATCTTTTTGTGATGAATTTTCCTTGCGAAGTTTTTCTAATTCTTGTGCTTTACTGCTATATAAATCTCTAGCCTTCTGCACATCAGCTGTAGAATTTTGTACCGCTTTTACACATTCTAATGTTTGTGCCTCGTCCTCTTTAACAGTCTTATGCTTTTTATGTAATTCATCCGTATATTTTGCAACATCCTTCACCAGTTCTGTAAGCTTTTGCACCATTTGCATGTGTAATGTCGACAACTTTTCAGCGGATGTTCGAAGTATAGTCCACACTGGAGAAAACGTACTATTTAATGTTCCCGTACTGGCTTTATGAGCCAGCTTTGACATTAATTTTGAATTTTGTTCTTCTACACTTGATTTTTCTCGAAAAAATTCGGAAAGTTCTTTACTGGCTTGTAAGCCATATTTCATATTGTGATACAAGACATCAAAGCCATTGTTTTTCTCCCCCTAAAATCATAATGTTTATTTTTTTAGTTGTGTGGAGTATACAAAAATTATGTGCGATTATACAAACCCAAAAGTAATCGTTAAAATCAACAGTCATATTGAATATTTATTAATTGATGATATTATCTGCAGAATAAAACTTCTCCCAAAATGTCGATGGTATACAGGCAAAAAAATGCATTTGGCTTGTTATTATAGGAATTTTACTTTCATTTTTACCCTTAAATTAGATTACAAAAATAAATGTATTAACAATTAATTTTAAATCATTACCATTCTTAACCTATGAGTATGCACAAGGGTGATGGTCTCACAGAATTTCGAATTTAATTGTCAAACAGCCGGATTGAAAGGAAGTTGGGTTTAATATGTAAGTTACGCTTATTAAAAGTTCAGGTGTCTCAGTCTGTAAGACCCCCATACCCACATTCTCCATTCTGGCAATATACACCTAGAAATGATGCTACATGCAGCTAGAGAAAATCTCGAACTTCAGTGATCCCGACAGAGTAAAATAAAATATGATGGTTTCGTTCAGACATTTAGGTTTGACATGCACTAAACCATTATGTCTAAAGTGATCAAAGCCGAGTCTTTTTATAAAGCTTTTTTCTTATATTTTGTACTTTTTAAGTTTATATTAACTACCCAGCAAAAAATTACTCATTAAAATCAGAACTACTTGCCATATAATGACTTAGTTTTCTGATTACAAAATTTTATTACTCGCTTACAAATCACTTTACCCAAAATTTAAAAAAATGATGTACAAGTTGCTAAATGAGGAGAATGATTTTTTTAGATTAAATAAATTACGTGAACACGTTGCAAAAAAAAAGTAAGTACTTCTCAAGAATCGATTATTTTCGTCTCACGCCTTGTTAAAATCATTAAGTTGGTAATCCAGTAGGGAAGAGCTTCCACCAAAAATGCTTAATTCCAAGCTCGATTACCTTTTTTGAAATTTTTTGCTGGGTAGCTTTTACCAGCAGCTCCGTTCGCGTTAATCTGTTTGAACACGTACATAAAAACCAGTTTAAAACTGCTTAAACAATAAAACCCGAAACGAAAATTACCATAAATGCCCAAAAATGTGTATTTCAGAAAAAATTCGTACCAAATATAAAAAACCGGTTCCGAACCGAATAAAAATATCCTATATATGACGCTGGTAATACAATTACGAGTAGCGTTTTGGACGTGAAAGCGTATCAAACAAACAAACTCTCTTTTACATTTATATTATTAGATAGTAAGGATAAGGAGTTTATTAGCAAAATCTACACAGAAAAAAATATCATCAAAATGCAACCAGCAAAACAAATTGTTAATAGTTAATTTAAATTGAAATATATATTTAGTTAATATAAAAAATTAAGTTGTTGATATGACAAACACAGAAATTTTTTTAAATAAACTGAACTAACAAAATTTTATGTTATACATGGCGCAAAAACTCAAAAAACTCATTGTTGATTTAACAAATTAAATTACTCAACAAAATTATTTGTTAAATTATATCATAGCAGAATACGCACATGTAGAAGAAACAGAAGAACTCACATTTTGTGTCTATTCATTATTTGCTTATCTAATAACGATTTGCTCTTTAGCTGAGTGGTAAGTAAGTCAGTCCATTAATCAAGAGATTGCCGGTTTGACTCATCCAAACATCTTTAAAATTTAACAAAAAACAAAATTCTAAAAAAATATAAAAAAATACAAAGAAAGAAACAACACCATTATAGTTGGAAAAAATTTTTATTCTTTTAACAACTCAATTGTTAATAACACAATAATTTTAATTGGAAATAATTAAGTTGATTTTGTTTTCTTATGTTACAAATGTGTGTTTGTATTTACAAAAATCGTTTTAGGTGCCTTTTTAAATAACATTTTAATTGTATTCACAAATAAATTATTTGTATTTGCAAATCTTTTTTTTTTCTGTGTACAAGATATTAAAAATAATACTGTATACATATGTACATATCGGTGGTCACAAGTAGAAAAGCCCTAACTCGTATTTTCATGAAATTGAGCTTTTCAGTGATTCCAATATATTTCACACATATATTTCATTCATCATAAAAATGTATAGCAATAGTATAAAAAATAAAACTTTTACTTTTACTTTTTTTTTGCTTGTGCAGCTGCAGTTGTATTGTTTATTATTATGTTTTTACCTTCTCCTTTAAAAGTACAATTATTTGAATTAGGGCTTTTCGTAATATTTATCTACATATTTTTTCGCTTGCGGTAACGATAAGGTGATACCGTAATTTCTTTTTTGCGATAGTCTCCAGCTTTATCTTACTCACCATTTAATTCAATATTATGTGTGGTATCTCTGTATGCGAAATGTGAAAATAACCGAAAAGCTCAGAGAATAATAAAGAAAAACTCAATGAATTTGATCTTGTGATTTAATTTTCTTTCTCCAACCTACAGTGAATATCGTTAAAATATATTACTGAATAGCAAAGTTGATATATTTTCGTTATATTTATTATAGCGATACAGGTACACATGTTATATCTCTTAACTTTTCTCCCAATATATGGTTACTTACAATAAAAGTTAGTTATTTACAACTATAACCGTTTAATTCTTATTTTTTGTATTCTGAATAAAACTAAAATACGAAAAAGCACGTAGCCAAATACCCAGGGTATCCAAGTATAGGAGCTTCCTTAGGATGCTGCAAACGACACGTGACAATGGAAAATTCAACAAAATAACTGCCAGAGATAGGTTATGTTATGTTAGGAAGGGTGGTGTTGTAACACAAATCCTCTAGTGGACCTAACTTGGTTAATTGTAATTCCCTTCTATTTGTACCCGATAGTAAAATTAACCCCCTTATACATACTTAAAAAACGCGTATTACCTGCAATGAAGAAAGCCACTCAATTCCTTGATATCGTCAACCATCTAAGCATAAGGCGTGGCATTGCAGCCACGGTCAATGACAGATAATATGTTGGATGGTTTCTGGTTATTTTCATCCTCGCATATCTGAAGTGCCAGTTTCCAAAACTCTAGTCCTTGACCCTAACCGAGCAGTAACCACTCAAATCGCCCATCCTAGCAACTTTCTATTGATATCCAGCAGCAGTTTGGATCTTCCTAAGTCAATTTTTGGCCACATAGCTCTGAAGACTCAACAATACTCTCTACTCTCCTTGAATGGTTGGCCCTCCCTCTAGTAATGCCCCAGCGGTAATTTAACACATCCGTCATTTCATATCCTCATCTAACGCCAACTCTATTCTTGCCTGATAACTCTTCATTTCTTTGGTAGTCTGAAAGAACTACGGCTGTCCGTCTGCAAGATATAGACACACCAGCAACCGTGCCTTCCCCATATTTGGTCCGTATTTAAACATCATACCACCTTTATATATCTTATCAGATTTGACCCAAGAGTCCCTATCTGGAATTAATTTCAACGACCTTATAGTCCGTGAAGCGGGGCGGCCTAGCTAAAACTGTTCTCATTCAAGATTGCTGTGTGACCTATTACTCCTGTCCTCAGGAAATCTGCCTCTAAGAGTCTAAGGAGAGTTCTCATCGCTGTTCTCACCACAAAGTCTTCTATGGAAAGCAGGTCAAGAATGACGTCCACCTGTGATGCTCAGCGGGGCGGACCTGTGGACCTTAGCAAGTAATCTCCTAATTGTATAGAAAATTATGGTGATAAATACTGCACCAAGCAAGATCTTTGTCCATATTTTAATCTCACCACTTTTAGTAGTTGAAGTTTTCGGACCTTATTTTTACATTTTTAAGTTTTTTGATCAGATCTCATTCCTTTTTAAATTTTATTATGCTGGGCGTACTGCTGCCAACTTTAAAGAATCAGACCAAAAAAAAATATGTGAACTCTTATACAATACAATTCTCACTTTTTCACAATATATGATTAAGAGTTAACGTGAACTTTAAGTGACAGTTCTTCATACAAAAATTGCCGTTAAAGTCCCTATTAGCTTTTAATTGTACATTGTGGAAAGGGCCGTTAGTACAACATTGTCTGCTAGACCCGAAAATAAATACGTGTTTTTGAAGAATCGGTTATGTAGACGCATATACAACATTCCATTTAATATTAATGTGCGTGGCCTTTGCCGCTTCAATGAGTGCAAGATTGTGTCATTGCACAAGAGATAAGAGACCAAGGTATGTATGTATAAAGGAATCGGTAGTGTCGAAATACATAAAATTAAAAATTTGAGAGGCGTGAACTCACCGACCAGAAGAAAATCGCACACGCAAATATATATATTTAAATTATTATTTTTTATGTATTTTGACTTACTTATTATATAGATAACACATATACATACATATGTATGTCCATATCCTCTCATGAAGAGACATTGGATAAGGTTGGTTCAAAGGATAAGGTTGGTTCATAGATTTTTTTTCGACTTGACAAGAACTTTTGTAGTTTTTAAAATAAAGCGCTTTTTCGAAAATTTCCCAGAAAGATACATATACATACACATATCAGACGAATCAAGCGATTTATATAAAATTTGCAGCAGTGTTGTATTTTCAGTTTACGAGCTGATAAGATTTTGGATTTAATCGCATTTAATTAGCAGTTTAAAATTCATTTCAACAAATTTTTTTCGAAAATTTTCAAATTTATCAAATCGAAATTTGATTTAAGTCTTTATATTGCCGTAAATTTGGTTCTGATGGATTAGGCCGTTCTAATGTTACAAGTTTACAAGTATGACTGCTTTACACGCTATAAATATCATCGCAAAGATAGTCAAAACGTGGAGGGAGCTTTCATCAGAACTCAATTTTCGAAGTTTAAAATATATACATATGTACATATGTACATACTAGTCTCCCCCAGGGGAGACTAGTATTGACTACGGGTGTGACAAACCCGGGCCCCAGCTGGGGTGATGTGGTTTTTTCCATTGAAGTACCTTTGGTACATTACCCAGAGAACTTATGTGTTACTACCCGATCTCTGGAAGCAGAGCAAAGGATGTGCACATATTTATAAAAGGAAGACAAATATTGCACGCCCGTTGTTGTCAATTAGGTGCAGCGTCACCTAGAACTGCCCCTGAGTTCAAAAGACGATAGGGGTGAAGCACTTGTGGTGAAACTACTAGGTGTCACCAGAGGGTACTTCTGGTGACACGGGAGCCGGTTGCCCTACAGCTGAGCTGCTTAGAGATAAATGCATTGCGGTTGTCAGGATCCTGTGCTGAAATGGTTGTTCGTCCTAAGGGGCGTTGCAAATATGTGTCAGATCGTAGTAGGCACAGGATTTTGGCGGCGAGCTTGCGTTCTTCTCGCGTGGGTGGTTCTCGCTGCTCTTAAGTTTTGAGTGCATGTAGCGGTCGTCAGTTTCCTTTGCTAAAATGCCGAGTTCGTCCGTCAATGGTTGATTAATTCTCTTGGGGACCCCGCTATTGGTGTATACACAACACCATAGCGTGGAAGCCGGAGAATTATCGTGGTGGCTGTGGTTGCTACCAAAATCGCTGGGAGAATAGTCTTGGCTTTCCAGTATTAAACCAATTCTAGTGATTGGCGTGACGCGGTCAGCCAGACACTGTTCTAGGTGATGTTGCCATTCAACAGAAGCTGCTATGGGCACGGACATAGCAGCAACTATGACTTCGACATAGCAGCAGAGTTTAGATAGCTCAAAGTACCTCAGCAAGGTACTTGAATATAGTACAGGGATAACTATATACACAGATTGCAACCTATGTGCCTCTATGGAGTGGACATAGGTTCATTCTAAAAGGGTGCATGGGGGCGTCGGTCTGGCGTCTAACCCAGCACACCGTGCTTTGGCACCCGTGGGGTAAGGCCGAAAAGGCAGGTACTCACGGAAAGCTATTGCACATCTGACAGTGATGCCAGATTTATGATTTTCAAATTATTCTTATAGGAGTAGCTTATTGAAATTTCTGTTAAGTTAAAAAAAAGAAAACCTTTACACCTGGTTTAGTGTCCAGGTGTGTGCGCATATACATATTTATGTAATAACACGTGAAATGTAGAACATTGAGAACATTGAGTTTGTTGTGGTACAAAGAACTTCACTCACCGCTAAATTACAATTTTGTGAGGTGTGAGATTTTCATTATATAATAAAGCAAACCTTTCCAATTCAAATTAAAATACGTACAAAATATATCTACCATACATAAGTACATGTGTATGAATATTATAAAATATTTATTTGTCACCGTATTCATAAAAATAATCTTACAAAAGGTTTACAAAAGCAAGTTTTATGGAAATTTATTGCTTAAACGTTTAGTAAACCAAAATTATTTTTTATGAATAAGGCCTTTACTCTTTCAGATTAAATGATTTGACTAGCCGCTTAAATGAATGAACTGTGCTAAATAATGAATGTATTTATTTTGTATTATTTATAAAAAAAATTGTCAAAGATTTAAAATTTTGTTACAAAATACAAAAATAATAATATGTAATAAGCATAGTAATTGCATAAGTATGTAAAACCGATTAAAGTACATGTATGTATATGTAAACTAGGCAAAGTCATCAGCCCTCATTTGCAAATTAGCTTTAATTTCTTCAGCGCGCTCAACTTCATGTTTTAAACGTTTTTCTAAAGCTCTACTTAAGATGGTGCAACAGTCTTTAATGGCGTGGTATACTATGTTCTTTATTTGCAATTTATCTTCGTGATTAGTATGTGAATGAGAGAGTCGTCGAAACTCATGGGTCAAATGAAAACAGTGTGTAATATTCTCTGGCGAAACAAAATCCTCTGCCACCTTGATACAGTTATGAAGATTTTGTACTTGATGTGGTGCACCAGCCGGAATAAAAACAGCATCACCTAGACACTGAACAATTGGATAGCCCTCGACTCCATACTCGTTGAAAAGTCTTGCCCGCAATTTGTCATCTAAGTACCAATTTTGATCGTGTATTGGATCATGATCAGGTTCTAAACGGAAACCCTTTTCAAGAGTAACCCTATTGAGCAGATCTCGTATTTTATCGGCGTCCCTTGCAGGAAAAATATGCCATAATGCTCCGGGTAATACATTTTTCTTATGAACTCTGGCTCTAGTTAAAAATTCGCAGCCACCCATGGCTATGGCTTTGCAGCATGCGGAGGTCTGAGACTTACTATCAGAGTCTTCCGGTATGCCCACATAAACCATAATGTTAACAGCGTCAGATATATCTAAATGCAGGTTTGTAGTTCCTTTATCGGGATGGAAAGCAGAACCGTAGGCATTATACATTTTTGGGCCCAGGTCTGGAGGAACAAACATTTTTGGTAAACAACTGGCTATATTCAGATTGCCTGTACGTAGTGTGTATTCTGGCATTGGAAGTCCTTTCATTAGATCTTTATATCTTGTAGGTAATATTTCGGCAAAGTCATCGCCAGGAGGCCAATCTTTCAATTTAAGCAGCATCGGTTTTCCGTTGGCATCGAGGAGTCTCTTTTTCATGCATTGAAATCCCTCCCAGAAATGACGCATTGGCTGATTGGGAACCAGATTTCCATTAAGACAGTTTATAAGATCATTAGGCTTTTCACCAAAATCTTTTAGAAAAGCTTCTGGACGCCAAAGATCTAAATTCAAAGATTTAGCTACCTCTGATATCATCACTGGTTGACCACATTTCCAAACTTCTTGGAAAAGTATACGATTATCCGGATGATTTGCATTCGTTAAACGCAAGAGTTTACCATCGCAGAGCCACTCGTGAGGAACTCCTGGAGCTATTAATGTGGAATTTGTTAGCATCATTGCTCTAGGAGGCAAAAATCTTCTATATCCTGTCAAGCCTTTCCGCAGAAAATTAATATGTTTGAAATTATCGAATGCCGTAGTGATGGGATCTTTTCCCAAAGTTTGTTTGTTAAATATTCTCCCAGGCACATAATCAATGCCTTTAGCACGGGCGAACTCTAATGCTTTCGAATGTATTTGTTCTAAACGCGCTTGTTTCCTAAGAGTTTCTTGTGTGGCTAATGAAGAAGCACTGGTTTGTTGCTTTAACTGAGACTCTTTTATCATGTCTTGTATTAGATTCTTCAAATCGCCGTTTGGCATTTTCTGAACGCTCAACAAACAACCACAAAGTTGTGGAATTTCCCAAAGAGTTCTAACATCATGCAGTAGTCTGCCCAAAATATTCAAGGAATCGCCAGCAATAATCTGAGTCAAAATAAGTTCCTTCGTGTGATGAATAACACCTCCAGAGCACAATAACCAATAGAATTCATCTCTACCTTTTGGTGGTTTTTCATTTGCTTGAATTTTCCTCACAGTCCTATTTTCCTTCCGATCTTTAAAACAGTCGATGCATACCCCAAATCCACACTTTTCACACGTCCAATGAAAATTAAAGAGGGTCGTATCGCAAACGTCACATATTTCTCGTATTCCTTGAACTACTTTTTTCCATGCGATTGTGCTATTGGAGTTTTCGTGAAGTTTCAGTGCCTCCGCCTCTTGCCGCCATAGATAGCAAAACTGGTCACCCACATGCAACAATATATACCGACATACTTGTATGTCCATATTTCCAGCAGTTGGTTCAGTTTTCTCGTCGGGTCGCCAAATGTTTATTTCATCTTGGGTAGGATCGATATATGGATTAGGAAAGCCGGCAATCAATAGTTGACCATTTTCAGTATATTGAAGACATCGAAACTCATAAAAACGGCAATAAACATCATTGGAGCCTTGTTGTGGAGTGCGCCTTCGACATTCTCTGCACTTGTGAATTTTCATTCCGTTCACATTTGACACCAAACTATTTGGGCCAATTTCCGAAGAAGCAACAGAAGAAGTGTTAGATTGTAATTTAAAACATGGCAAATGCTGTAAGAAAATTTGGCAACTTTTGCGATATTGCTTATCTTTTTCTTCTTCCTCTGGTGTTAGCTTTTCTAAGTTTTCTGAGTTATCTTCATCAATTTGTGAATTGTTACTTATTTCATCTTGACTTCCAGTGTTTAGCATGGTGTCAAAAAGTGCTTTATTAGAATCAATATTCAATTCTTGCGTTATTTGATCGACTTTTGATCCATCCTCAGTAATATTGTCTTTATTGCTAACATTTGAAAGATCAATTTTTTCTTCTGATTCGTTTTCAATTACAAAACCTAATTTATTTTCGCTTTCACATAATTGATCTTTATCGACATCAATGTTTTTAATGATATTAATTTCCTTAATATTCTCTTCTAAGACATCGCATAGTTTTTGTTGCGTATTACTGTTTAATAATGACAATGTTTCGTTTTTAATGTTGTCTATTTTTTGCTTAACATCCGAATTTGTAATGTGGATTTCAATTATAGATTTTCGTTCGTTTCCAACATTTTCCAAGCGAAGTTGTTTTGAGACGATGGGCAAGACTGCAATATTATCCTCAACTTTTTCGTCATCATGCTCTCGCTTACGCTGTATTCGAAAGTTTTTCAACTCATTCAAATTTGTTTTCTTAGATGCATTATCCTCTGGCTCTAATGGAGGGGATGATCCAAGTTCTGCTTGAATTTCATTTTGCATCTCTGGCATTTCAGCTATCAGAGCAGCGGCAAGACTATAATTTTCTGAAGACATGTTCTTTATGTATGTATGTTTTTTTCTATGACAAAGTAAAAAAAGAAAAAAAATTTTGGTATTACTTCTCTCAATGTGGTGAAAACCTCCCGTGTTCTGGATAAAGTGGCAGCAGTGAGTTCGTTTCATTTTTGTCACGTCACGTAATCACAACTTATTAAATGAAAACATTAATATTACTCGTAATAACTTCTTCTCAAATTATTTCTTCGTTTATTTAACAATTTCTTTTACTTACGTATAAGTACAAATAATGTGGATGGCAGCTCCAGTCAAATTTTATTGCTGCAAAATAATTTTTTATCCCAAATATATACATACATACATATGTACATACATTCATATTAAAATTAGGATTTATAAATTTTGTTCATCTAAAATCGTATGGCAAAAATTAAGTATCCAAAATTTTATTTAAGCAAATTTGTTGTAAACATTATTTTATAAAACGCAATGCTTAGCGTTGAGAATTTTTATATGGACAAAAATTTTAATTACAAAAACAAAATACATAGAAAATTTGTCAACACCTTGCGTTGCGCTTTACAAAATAAGGCCATAAATTCTCCGTACCATTTTTGCCAGCCGCACAATTTGAACAAACTTAATATGATGTATATGTATGTATTTATGTAGTATGTAGATCACAAATGGTGAAGAAGATAAAATAGTATATATGATTTTTATTTCTTCCAATTTAACTACTCACTACCACCACATTATCTACTTAAACGTAATTTTAGTAGGTATAAAAAATACTGACAAATTGATGACCTACTTCTTTTTTGAAGTAGATAGGTTAAAATTATATATCTACTCGGGCCAGTTTTTGCGCGATATACATATACATACATACGTTCTAGAGGACATCGCATGAAAAAACCCCTAGCCAAAAAAATTGTTACATGAAAAACTACATATGTAACTTGAAATAAAAAATAAGGAACAAACAATACAAATATCGATGTTTGTAATAAATACATACATACATACAACACTATTTGGATTGTGGCGTGCAAGTTATCACAGTTTATTTGTTTTCTTTTTAATTTAATTACATAAGAATAGATTCATATCGTATAAAATTTATTTGCTGGGTTTTGTTTGTCTGAATTTGTTAAAGCAACAATGAAATGCATACATACAATGCTTAACCAACCATCAGTAAATAAATTTCATTCACATATTTAACTTTAAATTTCTATAATTCTTATTTATTTTTCCAGATATTAATATAGCGAATTGACTAATTTAATTTTTGTAAGAGAAAAGAAAATACAATTACAATAACTTTTAACTAACTTTGAGTAGTAATAATGGGTAGTATGAATAAAAAAATTAAAAGTAAAGTTAAAAAACAGATACATATTTGGGGTTTTAAAACAAATTTTTAAGTAAAAATCGCCAATCCCCTTAATGTCTTTCGATTAATAACAAACATCACTTAAAAGTAATTGGATTGAAATGTGTAATTTTTCACATGGACCATGTTTAAATTCTCAGTAATTACAACAACAGCTATTTATTATCGGTATGGTAAGGTTAGGATCCGTACTCCGTCAATAACTTCTTCACCCTCCTGAAAACATTAAAATTTTCCGAAAAACTAAGCTAAGCAAGCACCAAGTAAGATTTTATCGTCATGATCATTTGATAATGCTACAAATACCAATACCGATTTAAAAAGTTACCTAATTAGTACTAACCCAACAATACGTAATATCTCTGGGTGGGGAATGAAAGTGAAAACAAAAATAATATTTAAAAACAACACTTAACATCCAGTTTCTAAAATTCGCAAACAAACTATGTGAATTTGACATCCAGTCACCTCGACAAACGCGGCAAATTATTTTAATTTTCTTTATATGTATATGTATTGTATGTACGTATGTATGTATGTATGTAGATATTTTGTAAGAGTTGAGCTTTTATATGTGTTTTTTATTCAAATGTAAAGGAATAATACCTATAAGAAATACCGGAATATATTTCTTTAATATTGGGTTCTTAATGTATTAGGAATTTTTTGCTTGCTTTATTGTTTAATCACCACCTACATAACATCTTTGGACAGGAACGAAATTCATGTAAACTAATAATTTTGTTATTTCTTTGTTTGTACGTAACAAAATTATTAGCAAAAACTGAGGGCCTGTCCCACGATGTCAACAACGTTCTATTTGTCGCACAGTTACATTCGAAACAACAAAATTTTAAAATATGTTTTTTTTTGGTTTGGAATGTAACTGCGCGACAAGTCGAACGCTGTCGACATCTTGGAACAGGCCCTAATATTGCAATACTTTTGAGATAAGTTTTTGAAGTTACATACATATCAGGGACGGCATTGAGAATTTTAAAATTGTACCAACAACTTTCAAACAATTGTACTAATAAATTTTTTTAGTTCAAAATGCATACCTATTTTTATTTGTTTATATTAAAATAATCGACTTTGTTCTGGCTACCGATCGTTTTCACAAATTTGCTTGTAAGTTGTGATGTTAAAGCATGTGGTGATATACAAATTAAATGCATGTGCTCTAGTATCCGACTTTAGAAGAAAAATTATTTGGAAATGGACGAGTTCACATTTTTTTTTATTTTCTCGCTGCATTTTGCTTTCACAAGACTGTTTTCAAGTGAGAAGAATATGGGTTTCATTGTTCAAAAGTGAAAAGAAATGCGGAGTAAAACTGGGGAGAATCCTTAAATGTACTAAATTAGTCATTGGTGTACTATTGTACTTTGAATAGTACAAAAAAAGTATAATTGTACCAACTTTGCCATTCCTGAAACATATGGTATGTGCATAAAGTGTGGGAAAGTTATATCATTTGTTTTGGATGGAATTTATAAGACCGCAAAATGGATACATTTGTTTTAATTTGCCTATAATTTTTGAATGACATAAACATATTATCATTTCAAAGCGCAATTTATAATGGAAAATTGTACATTGATACAGTTGGGAATAATCGATAGATTTTTAAATTTCATGCCATTTTCCGCTGTTATATGAAAAGACCCCACCAGTTTTTTCATCACTATTTACACTTCCTATGTATGTACATATGAATGGACATTCAAATGCATGTATGCATATATGGATATGAATGCATACATACATACATATGTATGTATATCTGTGCATAAGCCTTAGATAAAAAAGTTTATTTGTATAAGTTCATATAAGATTTGACCTCTAGATTTACATAAATAAATGTCATAAATGGAAATTTTTTTAATGTTAATTACTAGGAGCACATGCATATCTATATACTGCTTAATTGAAATTTAAAGTGACATAATTGCATATTGTAAAACAAATACTGTCCACTTACGTATATGTATACATATTCATAATTATATCAAATCAAAAATGTATACATATATATATGTACTTACTTACATATAAAATAATTTTACTGCATCAAAATACCACTCATGTTTTTGGGGCGTTTACCCTATTGTGACTCTGCTAATCAGTATATTTAATTTTATGCACATTTATTCCAATAATGTATGTGTGGAGACTATTTAACAAATATTTTCACAGTATTAACTTTTATGCATATGTAACTTGCTATATCCCACCACATTCATATGTACTTATACCAGTTATTTTTTAATCATTATTGATAAGGTTAATTATTTTTACATGTTCTTATTTGACAAACTTATTAATAGACTTTCCCATAAAAGTAATTAATGCAAAGTTTAATTAAATATGTAAATGTATAAACAAAATACTTTAGAGATTTACACACAACATCGACGAAAAATATTACAATAATGGAGAACAAGCTGTCAACTTTAAAAGAGTGGAAAATTTATGCAAGAAAGAAATCACAAAAAAGAAAAATAAAAAAATAGTGCTACCACACTGATAAAATTACGCTGACGCATAAGTTAGGGAAGAAATTTCTTTTAATAATAGTCTCTTTACACTTGTGTACCCATTAATGAAAGGAATAGATCTTGTAAAAGTGAAATATCCTAGGCATCTTTTTCATATACGTTTATATGTGTATCATGTACTACATAGCATTACCATTTTTCGAAAAAAAAAACCCCGGGCCAAACGACTACTCTGAAGTTCGCGAGATGCAGAGCAATACCCAAGGACTTTATTTACAGATAATGGACCGGTTATCATTTTATCTTGATCAATGAATTCTTTTGTAAATTTATTGACTTATTGAATTCATAAATATTCAATCAGAAGCAGTTTAAAATATGTAAGTACATACATACATATACATTAGGGGATAACTTGTTTGAAAGAAAATTTTAAAAACCGGTATCTAAGGTCAGTTTGAACCCAAAACCTCCCGCAACGAATGCAGTTTCTAAACCTTCTAAGATTTTATTGGTTAAAACAACATAACAATATTAATAAAAGTACAAAATAGATGTTGCATGAAATAAATTTTAAGTTTAGTATTGCCGTTATTTGCATATCGGAAACAAACCTGGAAGGGTATTTTAAATAGTTCCATCAAAAAATCCTAATTACAAGCTTCATCGCATTTGGTGCGAAACCTTTTTTTGAAGAAATAAAAACGCAATTATTCATATTTTTCGTGGACCATTCAGCCTTGCCACGCCAATTTTGATATTTGCAAAAAATTCCAGAAATAATGTCCGTAACATTTCTAAATTTTTCTGTTTGATTTTAAATGTTTATTCCTATAAAACACATTTCCGTAAACTTTAAAAATGTGCTGACTAGTATACGCCGTGCTAATGATATATTTTGCCCATATCACTGAAATTATACAAAGTAGAATTTGTTTCTAAGCTTGTGCATTTGTATTTTTTATTTAAAATTTTTGTAGTATTTATTATGAAATCGATCCATTTGCTAATCCTCATTTTGTAGTTCTAAAATAAGTCTTTGGCGTTCTTCTGCCTGTCTTAATTTTCGCATTACTAGGTCTTCGTAGTCTTTTGTCGTTGATGTTGACTTTATTTGGTTTGTTGACCCTGCTGGTGGTATAACCCAAGCGAAATTTAACGGATTTTCCAATAAGCCTTTTTCGTACGCTAAAGCCATCTCCGCTGATTCTAACGTTTTAAACTCTACAATCGCACTGCCACTTTTTTTACTCACGACTAAAGCCACAATTTCTCCATATTTTTTTAAATATGTATTTAGGGTTTCATGGGAATATCCACCATTTAAAGGATCGTTTTTTTCCGACTTCCATTTGATTTTAAGACGATAAATCGCATCGTTCCGGTTTTGGTAATTCACATGTTCATCTAAAGATTTTTGCAGTTGCTTCTTTAGCATTGCCTGTTCTTCTTCCAAAAGACGAGATCCTTCCCTTCTTAACCTCTCAATCTGTTCATTCAGTATGTCTTCATCGGAAGCAGGATTTCTAACCGTTGCACTATATTGTGCTTGTGATTTGCGTTCCCTCTTTTCCAAATCATCTTTTAATTTCTGTCGCTTACTGTCCAATTGCTTATGTCTTAGCTCGGCAGCCTTCTTTGCTTTCCAAACAGTATCATATGCTTTTCTAGCCGCACTGTCTGTTAGTATTTCAAGAGCCTTTGAAAGCTCATGGAAAAGTTCTGCCGCTTTTGGATTGTTGGGGTTTTTATCTGGATGACACTCCAAAGCTTTTTTCCGGTAGGCTTTTCTTATAACATTTTCATCATCTTCGATTTGTACACCCAAAATAGCATAGAAATTGACTTCGCTATATTTTTTGTGTGTCATTTCTTTGTTTTTCTCTTTTACATTGTTACAATGGCCATTTAAACAGGGATGGAAAAGTTGACGCTATTTTACTTTCTTGTGCTATTTGATCAGAGTGGCCAGATATTAAGCTAAATCTCACCCAAAATAGAGCTAAAATATCACATAGTGGCTACACCTGTTATAAATTTAATTTTTATATCGACGGATGGAATCAATATAATTTTGTTAGGTGTACTTCAAATTAGACAAGTGGTACAGCATATTCACCTTGTATATGTGTTAGAGTAAAATTTCCTGCTGGTAGAAAATTACCGAACGTTTTGCACAAGAGAAATTAACAAGTCGAATTGAGACTAGGTGATCTGAATTTATTTATTTTCAATTCAGTAACAATAAAGCTTATAAGGCCGAATTTGCATTGGCTCATGTTAACGTTAACAACCATGTCAAAGCCTAACAAAGGTGAGGTGAACTCTTCCTTAAAACAAATTTTACAACACAAAAAACAGAATGCAGTGCAACAAAACCAATCTGTCAGAAGATGTCCAAGAAAATTTTGACATTATGATTCAAATTGCTCAATTTGGCATCAACAACTTTTAATTAGCCGGCTGAAAATTCATCTTGGCAACGCTGTTAAAACGTATACAATAAAAAAAATATGAAATCGATCTCTTTTTCACATCACGAACACTGAAAGAAATAGTAATGTTTTGTTGTCTTTAGAAACTACAAATTAGATAAGCAGATGCAGAGTTTTGTTTGCTGTTGGTTAAAGGCGAGATAATTTTGTCAAAAATGTTAAGCGGAGAAACATAATAACCATCTGGTATATATATATTGACTTTGACATATCGAGCTATTACTGCTAAAACAGCTTAAGTGATACATTTTTTACGAAAAAAAATTTTTGTTTACGATCGCAAATAATCGATTTTGGTAAGAATAATTAAGTTCGAAAATTATGTCGCTTAAGCTTTTTTGGCGGTTATGTCATATTATCAAAATAATTGTCTCATGTATAATTTGTCAAATAAATAATTAAACACGCATGTACAAGGTCAATCACTATAAATGCGAATAATTTTTTGCTTATGTAAACAATACTTGCATGTGGCAACAGGGTAATAGTATCACAACGGTAACGCTTCCCACGAGTGCACGAATGGAAATCATGGTACAATTGTACTTTTAATAGTACATTTTTGACCTTTTTGGTACCGTGGTACTACCGCGAGTTACTTGATACAATTTAAAAATGTCAATATTTCAATATGTGGTAGCATTAATTTAGCCTATGTTCTCTTTAATTTACCTTTATGAATATAATATTTAATATTTTTTATGTTATTTTTATTGTATACTGAATTTTTATATAAATTTTTTTTAAGTTACTGTGTTTTATTGCATACTTCTTCATATTTATACACATTTTTTACGTTTCTGTTTTTATTAATTAATATTAAAAAAATAGTACCGTCATGGTCTAAAAAGTACATTTTGTTTTCATAGTTGGTTTTAAATCCAAGAAGTCATTTTCCTTCCCTGCCTAAATGTGATCAGCGAGACCGTTTGACCGACTAAAGTGGCAAATTGCCACTTTTTCGACTGTCTTGCCACTTTTTGTCTCCCTTTTTTTAGAGAGAATTATGTAAAAATACATAAAAAATATTATTAATTTTTATAAATAAGCCTGAAAAAGTTTAGTGTAGTTTTTTCGTTTTATTTTAATTTTGCCCCTTTGATAAATCCCTTTTTTGGTGACACATTTTGAAAAATGTCATCGGTCACCCTGAGTGTGATTCACGTTTTATCACAAAGTTTTCTATGGTTTTATTGTTTCGTGGTTTTATTTTGATCCCAAATCAATCCAACGTGTTCGTATATAAATTTTACTTTGTGTTCAAGTGCAAAAAGCTCGATAAAAATTAAATTTTTTCACAATATGAATTTCTAAAATGAGTGTATATCACGATGAAGTTGAAATAGAAGACTTTGAATATGATGAAGAAGAGGAAATTTATTATTATCCGTGTCCATGTGGCGATAGATTTCAGATCTCGAAAGTATGCGTATCAATAAGAACTTTTTCCATTAATTATATATTTGGTTTGTTTATAGGAAGAACTTATAGATGGTGAGGAAGTTGCTATCTGTCCCAGTTGTTCCCTCGTCATAAAAGTGATTTATGATCCAGTAAGTAAAATATTAAAAAACTTTGAAAAGCTGCTGTGCATGTCATGGTTGGTGTGTAAATTACAATCTTATACTTCGCGCGTTAACTTCTTTGTAAAAAATCTGGTAGAATTCTAAACAAAATTTGTTAAGTACTAGCCGTAAGTCAGAAAGTTCTATTCCGTACAAATCGGCATTAATTTTTTTCGTTTAAATTATTCTTTTTGTTTTCTTGGAAAAATTTGATGAATTTTAACGATATACATAAGTATAGGAAAAGCTTATTGAAAACGGATTAAAAGCATATTACATATCGTTGTATAACTCAAATAACTGTTTAACGCCCGGGATTCTGTCTAAGTGTACAATATAAATTTTGGGAAAATAACCAACATGCTATAGGGGTTTCCAGATATATCCTCAAATTGCACAACGTGTTAACCAAACTTTCAAAAACAGAGTATCTGAGCAGACAATTTCGGAATCTGGGGTTTATTATGTAATTCGATTCGAAAAGAAAACTATTAGAATTTGTATATTGTTAACATTATATTCGAAAACATTTTCGTTCTAATCGGATTACATAATAACCCTCCAGCTTACGTAAATTCAGAATAGGTTAGCGAAGATCATGGGCTTTATTACGATTGTCTTATTACGACTTCGACTACGAAGATTTTGTACTACACTAAAGAACGTTGCAACATTTTTTCTTTAATCTAGAACGGAATAGTCGTAGTCGAAATAAGACACTTGTAATTAGGGCCCATGAACCATTGGATTTGCTAATAACACTTCATAAATAAGTATCTACAATTAAATTTTTTACTTACAAAAAAAATTTATTTCCTTGAAAATTCCGTCATTCTGGTACACAATTGTTGCTATAACGAATCAAAATTTAATAATGTAATTGAGACTATCAGCGCAAAAGTGGTGTAACCCATATTTTTTTGGTTGCTGTTCTGGTGATAAATACATTCTTTACATTACCAACTATAAAAAGTATAGTAGTTATTAAAAAGAAGAAGATGCTGAAAAATCATTTATGCACGGAATACCTAATTTTTTATACAATATCTAATTTTAATATTTCCATTTGATTAATCTTATTTAATATTTCACTTAGGAAATGTTTAAGGCCGAGGAACAAGAAGACACAGTACTGAATGAAAAGATTGCCCAACTGAAATTGGAAATCAACTGATAAAAATTGTATATGATGATTAAACGATTTAAATTTTTAAATTATTAATCAAAAAGAATTGTTACATACATATATGTATTCATGATTATATTATTATATTTTTATTTCAAATATTTGGAAACAATAAAGTGATACATGCAAACCAGAGAAAAAAGAAAACTTGAATTTTTAATACTCTTACTAACTCATCGACACTAGATTTAGGACGGACTCGTTCACTAGTTCAGTTTTGACACAAACCGGTGATCAAACCTATTTAAAATACATACATACCTTTTGTTTAATAACTAAATGCCTCAAATTACTGAGGGACCAAATTCCATTGATTTTTTCACTTTATGGAATATTTTTCAAGGGACCTGGGAAATAGTTCAAATTATCGAGAGATTCAGATTTAAAAGTTTCAAATTTCGGTGTGTAATTATTTTTATGATGAAATTAATTGGTAATGTAATTTAATTTTTGCGTATGTATGCTCAATGTGCATGTATTTTTAAATTATTTACGTTACGTATGAACATACATACATACATGTAGTTTTCCGAAATCATGAAAAATATTGTCTTATTTATTTAAACATTTATACTTTGCATGCAATAGAGGTCAATTTGTTTATATAAAAGTTATTTGTTTTTGTATGGACAACAAATGATTTGTGATTTATCTTTCGAGCATATCGATTTTGAAAAGCAAATAAAAAATAGTTTGTGAAGGGTCAATACTTGAGATAATTCATAAAAACAATATACTTTTCATAAAAGCCGTGTATATAAGAGCTTACAAATACGGAACAAAAATAAAATTCGAAAATCTTTGCAATAGTACATTCAGTTGGATACGGTTAAGTTGATATTTACACATTTACAGAAAAAAATTAACAAAATGTTTCACGGAGGAGATATTGCTTCATTTGTGCTTTTTATTGCGTTATTTCCTTCCGCCGATCCTTGTACGAGTGTGAAGCAAAGGTACAATTTTCCCAATTCTGATGTTTCTATAGAACTCGACAGGACAACGTTTAAACTACAATACAAAATATTAAAAGGTGTGTTAAAAGTTTAAGTACGTAACATATATGTACGTACATATCGCTAATTTACTGCAATAGTGTCATAACTCCAAAAATTCGTTTTTTGAGTTAATAATGCAAAAGTGCTCCAGAAATAATTGCTTAATTTAGCGTATGCTTTGCTATATTTGAAGTTGAATGTATTATGTAGTATCATTAAATTATGCATGCATTCAGTAAAAATTATTTCTTTTATTGTAAGTACAAAAAAATTCGCTGGTCCTATTACTATTTATTATTTCAATCATGTACATAATTGTTTAAGAAAATGGGGGACAAATTGCAGTGTTCCATACCGAACGAAATTTCAAAATATTCCCATTTAAATTTTATTGAAATGTTTCAATTTCGTTTAGGGGCAAGTTACGGACACTATATCGAACGAAATTTCAAAATATTTCAATGAAATTTATATGGAGTAAAATTTAACCTTAAGGATGCGCTCTTTAAGTATTTTTTTCGCAATAAGATACAAATTTCTTAAGTAATATTTGTATCCAAGAATGGGGAAAACTCTGTAGAATTTCAGCAAAATATTTGCTTTACGTCCCCTGAACAAAAATTAAAAAAAAAATAAAATGGGATATCGATTAATATTTCGAAATAATGCAATAGAGTTTAAATGGTAATATTTTTAAATTTCGTTCGAAATCGAATTCTGTACTTTCTTTTGGCGTAGAGTAGATGAAATGATGAAAGATATTTACAGTTATAAAAAGAAGCAATAGGTATATTCCTAATTGTAAGTTTAATACATATGTATGTATGTAGGTACATTGGAGCTGCAAACTATTTCTTTTGAAAATTTTGTTACAAACAATAACTTGGAAACTACAAGCAATGGAATGTTAAAATTAACGGATGGTTCGAATACCGTGCAATTCGAATTAATATCATCGAATGAAGACATAACGCACGTTCGCGTTATACGGGATAATATAGTGGGTATCGTCCAACCTATGGACTGCATTAGTTTGAATATTGGAAATACTCATTGGTACGGAGGTCCGGAAGATCGCCATCAATATTGGCCAATTGAACGACAAGTATTTGCAAATTATTCGTATTTAACGAAAGAAGACCACAATGCAGGTATAGCCGAACGGTATTGGCTTAATTCTGATGGAAAGTTTTTCTATGTAGAGGATGAGACACCGCTGTTTATTGAGCAAAACTCCGAAGGATACGAAAATAAATTGTGTTTTTCTGCACTCAAATCCCTTCCATATGATATTCGAATGAGACAAGTAACTTTTATATATCATATTGGTATAGCGGGAAATGCAAAGGCGGCACATATGTATGCAGTCAAAAGTATTTTGGGCCACCCAAATGAGTATCCCGATGAACGTATGGTCCAATATCCAATTTGGTCCACATGGGCCCTATACAAAACCGAAATAAATGAGGAAGTTGTTCGAGAATTTGCAGACAAAATCAAATCACTAGGCTTTGAAAATAGTCAATTAGAAATCGATGACGATTGGGAAAACTGTTACGGTGCAATGACTTTTAAGAAGAGCAAATTTCCTGATATAAAAAGATTAACAGACGATTTAAAGGCAAATGGATTCCGAATAACTTTATGGATACATCCGTTTATAAACAAAGATTGCGAGGAAACTTATAATGAAGCGCTTTCTAAGGGGTAAGTCAGCGCGCAAATAAAATTTTAAATTTGTAAAAATACAAAATTTTTTTTTTATTCGAAGATATTTAGTTTTAGATCATAACAAGAATGCCGCTACAGAATGGTGGAATAGTAAGACTGGTGCAGCAGCTTACATAGACTTTACGAAATCTGAAGTGCAAGATTGGTTCATCCAACGTTTACGAAGACTTCAAATTGAAGATGGCATCGACAGTTTTAAATTTGATGCTGGCGAGTCCAGTTGGGTTCCTGATGACCCAGTTTTAAATACATCAATCAATTTCTCACCAAGCCAAATCACTAGAGACTACGTACGTACAGTTGGATCATTTGGTCCGATGGTTGAAGTACGTTCTGGACAAGGTACGCAAGATTTGCCAATATTTGTGCGTATGATAGACAAAGATTCAGAATGGAAATGGGATAATGGTCTTGTGACTTTGATAACAACTTTGTTGCAAATGAATTTGAATGGTTACCCATACGTCTTACCAGATATGATAGGCGGCAATGGCTATAATAACAAGCCCCCTTCTAAAGAATTATTTTTGAGATGGCTCCAAGCTAACGTTTTTATGCCCAGTTTACAATTTTCCTATGTCCCATGGAACTTCGATAACGAAACAATTGAAATTAGTAAAAAGTTTACTAAGCTGCATAGTGATTACACACACAAAATAATAGAACGTTTTAAACTGGCTGCAACAACAGGCGAACCAGTTAACACACCACTTTGGTGGGCAGACCCAGAAGACGCTACAGCCCAGGGAATTTTCGATCGTTAGTATTTATACATATGTACATTTACCTATTTAGCTGTACGTACATAGATACATACATACCATCTAGCATTTTTTGAAATATCACATTGCTGAGTCTTTTCAGAGTTACTATTGACGATCAAAAACTGATTAATCACTTACGTGACAAAAAAAGGACTAGAAAATGTTACGCGATAATGGGTAAAAATTGTTCGATTTAAAATACAATAACAAATTGTATAGCAATCGCAAATTAATCATCCAGACGTGTAAAATGTGACTATTATTTTCGTTAGTTATTATCATATTTTGCTCATCTGGAAGATTGTGAAAAATGCTTAATCAAAAACAGATCTTGCAGGTGTTTGAAAAGTGATTAAATATCAATTCATATTTAAGTAATTTTTTCATGCAAAAATTAATGAAAATCGAGATTTAAATATGAATTGATATTTAAATAGAGTTGATGAAATTGTCCCTAAGAGTGGGCAATTCAACTTCAAGTGGACTTTGTTGCAATTAATGCACTGTTATTATTATTGCTTGAATGCGTGAAAGTTCAAAAAGACGCTTGGACACTTTTATATACATATACATATGTAAATGATTCAAATTGCAGTCATAAATGACATAAAAAGACTCCGAAATTAATAGAAATATGAGTGATAAATGACAATAATATTTTTATATTTTTACTGCTAAACATACTTATAAATTTCCCATAAAAGACTCGTAAGCCATTAGAAACATGACTGAAAGACAATTCGAAAAAGAGCCACAAATGAAGTGAAATAAGACTAAGAAATGGTCAGAAAACGATTCGAAAAAGACTTTAAATACTACTAGAAAATGCAATGACTCTAAACTAATATTGAAAAAGACTAATAAATGACATATAAAGAGGACTCCTCTTGATAAGTCACCGACAAAAGCTAGCTTTTTAATCGCGCAAATGAGTAAAAAAAAAGATTCGAATTTGATCGAGTTTCAAAAAATGCTGGCTGGGAGACTTTCGAAGAAAACCTTTATGTATGGCCGACTTCCTAAACCCAAGTTGCAATTCATATTTACAATGCATACACTTCGCAAACGCATACATATGTAAGCTTTCTGACAATGTCCAATGTTCCTAATCGTTTGGCAACTCATTTTAATGAGTATCAGTTGTCAAACTCGCGCATCATTTCTATTTTGTAGGCAAACATATGTATAAGTTGCATAGCGACGTTCCTAAATGCCGATAAAATGCATTGCACACGCATTTTATTAAATTGTGCATTGCAACTTGCGTTTAGGAAGTCGGCCTATTATGTACATACACACGTACATATGCAATACATGTGAACATATTGAATAAAACATAATAAAAAAAGGATTATATTTACAGAATTTATGCTTGGCGATGACATTATAGCAGCACCAGTAGTAGAACCTTCTACTACAAAGCGTGATATATATCTGCCTAAAGGAAAATGGCAGGATGGAAACACATATGCTACACATAACGGTCCAACTTGGCTAATGGACTATGCCGCACCGCTGGATGTTTTACCTTATTTTATTAAAATTAAATAAAACTTTTAACGCAACAGAACAATATCTTTAAAATAAAGGTATCAAAAAATTGATGTCATAAAAGCGTACACTTTTAAAAATTTGCATTATAAAGGGGATTTTGTTATATTCATACATACTACATACATACCTCGGAAACAAACAATTGTGTAAAAATTCCATACAAATATCTTGCTTACTGAACTCTTTAAAGCAAAATAAAATTTTCTTTTCCTTTAAGTTGTGTGTATGTAAATTGAAAACTTTACTTTTTTTGACTTATGACGTTGTTTGTGTAAATGTGCGATATGGCAAACTTCTCTCTAATATACAGGGTTATATGTTCATATAAAAAATAGACAAAGATTGGCGCGAGCATTCACTTTTGGCCCACAAATAGCCACATCTTTCTTCTGCCCTATTCTGTAAACCGAATTCGAGTAATTAATAATAGTCCTGCAGACTACTTCAGAATCTATGTATATACATACATACATATATAATAAAAAAAATTAAAAAATAGTTATATTTTCTAAAATCGTGCGATTTCAAATCGATCGGTTTACAGAACAGGGCGGATTAATTTATTGTTTCACCATAAATGAGAATTCGTCGCTTTGTGTAAAACGTTAACTAGTGAACGAGTTCGACGCACGCCTCACTTCCGACTTGGGCCGAAATAGTTCACTAGTTTAATTTAAATAGCCGAACGAGTTCGACACAATTCTAAACGATGGCGAACCAAAATATGAAAAGTTTTAGAAAACAAGCGAGCTTTCTAGACATTTGTTTATTTAATACTTTTTTATCTTAATGATGATAAGCATTTTTCGGCATTCCAACTCTGGAGCAATCTACAACTGACCGTACGTGGATTTTCCAAGTTCAAACCAGCAACACTCAGCTGTTGGGCTTGAGCCTTGTTGGTGATTAAGGCAAAAGCCAGACACAATGGAAACTCTAACCGCTTGAAGTCAAAGGGCAAATCAGTTGAAGCCATCGGTATTCGTGGTATCAGCACATTTTTGATATACATAATATGACGATTATGAAAAAGTTGCATTGTTGTTGAAAACATTTGAAAGCAACAGTCTAATGATAATTGTAAAATTATAAACATTTCTTTTTTCTCTTGCACGCTGAATAATTATTACATACATACATACATACATAATACACATTGAGAATTGTTAATACGAGTACATTTATTGAAAATTATTAAAATTAAGACACAAATCAATATATTTGAATTATAATATATTATATGAATATTAAAAATCAAACCATTTTCCATAATACATATGTATATAGTATATAAATTTTGCTTTAATGAAAAAAAGATATAATAAATAAAGTAGCAATTGAAAACAAATTTAGTTTACAATATTTAAGATGTAAAATATGGCAAAGAAAAGTAAATTCAGCATATGTATTATCGAAAGAAAAAAATTTAATTTTATGTTGTAATATAAAAGATTATACATACATATGTAAATAAAATAAAAACATGAAAACGTATATAATTTGTTTTATACTTTAGCACCAAACTATTTAAAAAATTAAAGTTTGCATATATGTATGTACATACATACACACATAGTCTCTTTTTGTTCTTATATGCAAATATATTTTGTGCGTGCTCCAAAAAATCGAATACTTATACAAATGTTTAATTGTTATTTTAGGCTCCTTTTCGATTAAAAATTTTAGTATGGATTTGATTGTGTAGTAAATTACACATTTTTTTGTATTGTTAAAAATCTAAAATAAAATTAAATAAAAAAACTTTTAAGAATCATAATTAGCACTGACAACTGATGTGTGTAATAAGTAGCGCACGTAGCATTTGCTGAGCTAATGTGCATTTGTTTGCGCGATTATCTTCTTATGTAGTCTCCCATTCGATGTGCAAAAAAGTGCTACCATCCTTTATTTTAATTAAATTTATTTAGAGAAGCTCACATTTAAACTTGCGATTTGTATGTTTATATGTTTTACGACCCTTTTTCCCTCTGTGTTCTTTATCTTTGCGAATCTCACGGACCAAAGTATAGAACGCGTCGTCTACACCCATACGAGTTTTCGCTGAAGTTTCTACAAAGGGTATTCCATATTGTTTTGCTATCTGTAAAATAAAATCGTTGCATTTACACAAATTTTACAACATTTATTTTTGAATTGAGTATACTTCTCTAGCTTGGTTCATATTTACAGCCCATGCTTGTAAATCACATTTGTTACCAACTAGGACCATTGGTACCTCTTCAGCATCTTTAACACGTTTTATTTGTTCACGATATGTGCCAATATCTTCAAAAGATTTTGCGCTGTTAACTGCAAAAACTAATAAAAAACCTTCACCGGTGCGCATATACTGATCACGCATCGCAGAATATTCTTCTTGGCCAGCGGTATCTAAAATATCTAACAGGCATGTTTCACCATCTGTTATTTAAGAATAAAGTTAACCAATTTAGATGGAATATTTTTTTAAAGACTCACACAACAAAATTTATTTTTTGAATTATAATGAAAAAAATGCAGAAAATTACATTATATTATATAATTGTCCTCCAAATAACTACTAAATATTAAAAAATCTTTATGTTCCATTGAAAATCGAGTTGGATAATTATAACTCGAAACAAAACTTTTATTCGATCTTGATTGAATCTCTTTATTTTTCTAACAACTCTCATATACTTCGTTCTAATTAAATTTAACATGCTCTGAATAAATAAAATTACGATATTTTTGTACTTGTTTCCAAGGGTTCTTGAAATAAAAAAACATGTTGCTTGTATAAAATTTTCATTAGTTCATCATTCATTAATTCAATTATAGTTAGAAGTGCAGTGATAAGTGAACATTACTTAGCAGTATGAAAACAAAATACTGGAGCTCAAGTCTACGACGAAAAGAGATATGTTTTATCTCTTTTGTGTTCATAATCGGACCTGCCATTTTGTTAGCCGTTCCCTACATCAACAACTTCAACGGAAATCTAAGACCCCTTTATGACACCCAAAGTTTACTTTGACTCCTTTTTTTGACTTTGAGGGGGAAAGGGGAAAGAAGAACAGGGGTTGTTGTACTCGCAAAGTTGATTTGTTCTTCGATCGCTTCTTTCGTAATATAGCGAAAATTTGTCTCACTCGGACTGCTCTAACTTTCAAGATATAAGATGTTTATTTAGTATCGGCGTGGTGTTGCCCACTTTTATATCCGTCATATTGTATTGTCATCGAAAGTTTATGTGTGCAAACCCCTAAGCTGATCGAAGTTCTTGAAGTTGCTTAAAAGTGCGTTGAAAGATTCCGTCACATTTCGCTGCATAACAACCAAAAAAACACAAGCGACATATTGTTTGAACTTCGTTTTTTACCAAAATTCGATTGCCTACGCCTCGCTTAAGCTTTTTTGGCCGTTATGGCATCATATGTACGTACATACATACTCACAAAAAAGTGCGTTCACGAAATATGTACACATTCAAGAGTTGTTCGTTTGAATCGAATTACCAAGATTTAAATCGAAACAATGTAATTTTAAAAACGGTGTAGACGTTATTGTGATACATCTTCAAAACATTGTTGATAATTTTTATGAAGATGTTTGAAACTGCTAAGGATTTAAAAAATGTAATTCTTGTTGGTTTCGCATGACTATATGCTATAAGCATGATATCAATATCGTGTGCTACATCATCTAAATAGTAAAAATTTTAAAAAACCTTATGCCTAAGTTTGCACGATCGTATTTTTCTTTCGGTTACGTTCAAATTAAACATAACGAACGAATTTCGAAATCGTAATTACATACTTAGTTTGCTTTTCTGGTAAAATAGTATCAATCCAAAAATTAAAACACATACGAAATGGTTTTCAGATCCTGGCCGATAATTTAATAATAAGGTACTTATGTATAAACTAACAAGATTTGTACTTATATATATATATATATATATATATACATATATATATATGTAGATAGGTATGCATTTTAAAAATATAGAAATAGTTCTGGTTTAAAAGCAATCTTAATTTATGAAATTAGTAACTTACCAATTACTACTTGTTTACGATAAGAATCCTCAATTGTTGGGTCATATTCATCGACAAAATGATTCTGTATTAACTGAATTGTAAGGGCAGACTTTCCAACACCGCCAGCTCCGACAACAACAAGCTTATATTCTGTCATATCCGTGTTATTTCTCTTATTGTTAATAAATGCTTGAAATAAAGCGACTGCGATATGCGTTGTCTCTTAATTATTATTATAGTATTAAATTTTTTCGCAGGTTTTTTACTATTGCATCCGTATTTTGTGGATTAATCTAATGCATGTACAGTATGTGAGTCTTTAAGTTGAAGTCTAAGAAATAACATTTTACGTAAATTGTACATGGAACATAGTGACAATATCATACTTACGACAAATAGATACAATAAACAACCAATATTCATTTACATAATTTTATAATCCAAATATTTGTCTTCCAATGTATTTGGAACTATTTTGTAATAATGTGAACAGAAATAAACTTGGTCAGAAAGTTACAATAGAAATTTTCGTTATATATCCACTTAGTAAAATAAAATCTTAATTGTTGGTTGAGATTTTTTTAATTAAAATAATCCTTAACCGGGTGTTACTCGCCTATACATATATTTTTTCTTTGTCACTTGTTCTTTTGCGCATACCTTTGCAACTGGTTTATATTGCTGTGCAACTCAATCAAGAACTATTTGCAACCATATCTTCTTACTTTGCATAGCAATTTCTTTTTACCTTAGTTCTTTTAGAAGTATTTTATTTTTTAATATTTTTTAAATGAAGATTTTTCACACTTTAATTAAATTAACATTAAAAAGCGCCTAGCATTTGCAGAAACTTCAACAGCATTTATCATAATTATTGGAGTGTTCTCCTAGAAAGAGAGATATAATAAATTATCTTGTATGTAAAAGGCATTCACCACAGAATAGTATCAAGAATTAATGACGGCGTTATTAATAATGTGTCGACTGAGTAATTGTATATATATCGCTAATTTACTCAAACATCATAACTCAAAATATGGAATTTTTTAAGTTGTGTGTAAATTGAAAACTTCATACGTGTTTTCTGACAAATTGTTTTTTTTTCGAGTTATGATGTTCCTTGAGTAAATGAGTGATAATACAGGTCAATTGCACAGTGGATACGTAATATGGCATTTAAAAGAGGTGCACAATTACCGAGATTACTCATCAGCTGATTGTGTGCTACCACTTTTACAGCCTGCATTTATTTGACACAAAGTATTTTTATACAACTGAAAAAATTATAATAAAACCGATAAAAAACCTGACTACAACAGAAAGAAAACGTGTGGAAGTGGTGGCTTAGAGTGTAAACCTGCTAACTCACTTCAACCAAATTTTCCGGAGACAAAATAGTGTTCATATTTTCTATACATAACTTAAGAAATTAGCCTAATGCATCAAGTTTTTTCGATATGTAGAGTTTCAAATTAAAATAAATATTTTAGGCAATCAATCAATGCACGGTCTTTTTCTCTATCGAACGGCATTAAAATCTCATATATAATTATTGGATTTAGCAACTTCACACTCTTAGCCGACAATATGTATGTATTGATAGACATGGAGTAAGCAATTAGTTCTGTACTCTTCTAGCTTATTGTTATTGTTACTCTTCTAGCTTATTAGATACATGACTGGAGAGAAATAAAATTCGACGTGCAAAAAACCATCGTATGAATGCAAGGACTTTTGGGTAGCAACCTCAAAAAATGGTTATAGAGATGTAATGTAACGTCGTAACCTACTTTTCATATAAAAATATAGATCAGCTGCTTAGGCTGAGTTAGCCGACTGTAATGTAATGTAACTGCAACTTAGGAAACATCTGACAAAATAAAAGCTTGTTTTTAGGCTTATACCTACAAAATCCAAATTTACATTTGGCTTGGTATAATGACATTAGTCTACCACCTAATAAATGCGCCTTGACAACACCTAATGAGCAGTTGTCAGTTTTTCACAGTGCTAAGTCCCAATTTACATTTGAGACATTTCTTGCCGGACATTTTTTCAATTCTCTTTTGTTCTTGCCCGAAGCTTTTGCATATTGGAAATTAATAGACAAAATTTTGCAGTTTGTTTACTTCCACTTCGCTCCAATGAAACGCTAATGTAAAATTCACTACTTTTTATTTTTTATTATTAGTTGTGGTGCTTTTTCTACTTGTTTTTTATCACTTTTTTGCTGGGATGTTTTAACCACAGGTTAGGGTTTTAACTTTGAAATTAATTCTAAACTCCAGTTTTTTTAAATACGTAGTTGGCTAAATTTTATTTAAATTTAAGTTTAATTATTTCAGTGTTCAGCTAAAATTCTTATTAAATTACTTTGAAAGTATGGTATTACATAATTTCAAAATATTAAAGGAAACTTTCCGAACACAAATAAGAAAGCTAATTTATCAACGTATAGAGAAGTGAAGAAGCAAAAAAGGCATTTAATCACGCATACTCTGAAATCAAAGTGATTTCAAATCACGAAATATATTTGCATATACATAAATAGATTTGCATAAAGATCTTCTAAAAATCGGCTATTAAGATACATATATAGGCCATTTATGTTACAAATACAAACATACATGCATATATACTTTTTGCCTTAATCTTTATTTTCAAAATGTTTTCATAATATTAATTAGTCAGAACCTTTCCTGTACACAATTGTAAAATTTTTTAACCTTTACTTATAAAGTCTGGCTACATATGTACTAATTTGTAAAAAAGGACTGAATAAATTTTTAATAATATGCAATTAAAAATTAATAGGTATATTATATTCTTTTTTCAGATATTGAAATTTTAATAAAGTACATTGGAGTGTCATTTTTGTAAACGTCTTGTAGCACGACGTATTGGACGATCACCAGGACCTGTTGTAATACTTGACGGGGATGGCGCGAACATGTTGTTCATCGTTGGAGCAATAGATTGTACATTTTGCGCGTTTACAGTATTAAAATTGAATGCAGTTGGTTTCGATATTTTTGAGCCGTCACTGAACCCAAAAATATTCATTGAAGAGCTGCCATTACTGGTTGATACTGGCTGGATCTGTTTTTGCTCTGTCGTTTGTGGTGAACCAAAGGAAAAAGATGTATTACTTGAGACATCATTTAGTTTTGTCGTAGCAGGTGTACTAAATGTAAATGCGGTTGAAGGATTGTTTGGGATGGTAACAGCATTTTCTGACGAATTATTGCCTACGCCAAAAGAAAATGTATTTTTCATAGACGTTGCAGTTCCAAATGAAAATCCACCAGGAGATTTTTTATTTTCTACTTGCTTATTTAGAGCAACGTTAAAAACGCTTATTGCGTTATCAGATTTCTTGGAGCCAAATGTAAAAGTATTACTTGAATCGTTAGCAGATAACACGCCACTAAAGGTGTTGTTTATAGTATTTGTTTGCCCATTTAATCCAAATGTTCTACTTTCCCCACTATTACAAACTGCTGGATTGAACGAAAATCCTCCAGGAGCGCTGCTGCCATTACTTGTGTTCGTAGTTGTGGAAGTAGGCAATTTTGAACCAAAACTAAATAAATTTGAATTTGAGGTACTATTGCTAGTGATATTAGCGTCAAATGGTGTCGGTGTTATCGCTGGCGTTGATTTGTTATTTGCACTCGATCCGAATGTATGCGCATCAGCTTTCATAGAATTTGAAGCAAAACTTGGTGATGTTGTTTTGCTCGAAGAATTGAAAACATTTTCCAAGCCAAAAGTAGCAGTAGACAATCCTGCTGCTTTAGCATTAAAACATTGGGAGCCGAAAATCGTTGAAGTTTTCAAATTGAAGGTATTATTTTCGGTCTGATTAGCAACTTCCTGGCTAGGTTGGGCACCTAAAGAAGAATTCTTACCTTTTGGATGAGAACTTTCAGAAAAACAAGAGCTCATTGGCTGTGTTTGAGACGCAAAGTTAAGATTAGTCCCGAATGCATGAAGGGAATCGCCAGTTAGTCCACCATTTGAAGTGAACGAAATTTTATTTTTTGAATTGCTTAAGTTATTCGAACTATCAACTATACCAAACGGTATAGCATTAGTTGCATTAGCTGCAACAATTCCCATCGAATCTGTTTTTGTAGATAAAGTTGTTGAGCACGTTGAAGTACTAAATGTTATTGGTCCAGATGGCGTAGTTGTGGTTGGCAAAGATGTAGAAGGAACTGTAAACTTAAAAGCACTATTTTGCTTTGTAGCGATATTAAATGGCGGATTACCATCAACCGTCGTTGAAACATTGCTAATGGAAGTGGGTTTATTCGAATTTGAAACTGTTGAAGAGCTTGGGGTATATGAAGGAGTACTGATAAGTGCTGTTGATGCAGTCGAAGGATATAGATCAACTGGCAATATTTTTATTTTATCATTTAATGAGGACTCTCCGAAATTAATGGAGCTACTTTGCGTTGTGGGAATAGATGAAGTTGGCACTGTTTCAGCTTTAGATTCTGCAGTATTATTAGTAGATGAAGTGTTTACTAACAATGCTGAATTATTTGCAGAAAAGGAGAACCCACCTAATACAGGTACATCGAGTTTTGATAGCGATTCTGTATTTTTTGTAGTAGCAACACACAATTTATTGGGGACACTTTCGGCTGATGATGATGATAATTTTAGACCGACTAGAGGGGATGAGGTTAGGTTTGCTGAAGAATTTGAAGATTTTGCGGATGACGCTGTTGTTGTTGTTGTAGATAAGCTTGACATACTTGAAGAGTTAGGCTTTTCTACATTAGTGGAGGATGTTACTGTAGTAACCGTAGTTGCTGTAGTTATTGTGTTAGTCGATTTTAGCGCTGATATAACAGGACTTGAATTTATATTTTTGATATTCCCATTAGCTGTTTGATATTCTACCTTGCCTTTTG
Source organism: Tachina fera (assembly GCA_905220375.1). Classification (NCBI taxonomy): domain Eukaryota; kingdom Metazoa; phylum Arthropoda; class Insecta; order Diptera; family Tachinidae; genus Tachina; species Tachina fera. The sequence goes on from LR999963.1 coordinate 189,984,020, forward strand.
GCGAATCTAATTCATCAACATCGGAGTTTATATACAGTTCTCCTTTTAAACCACTCAACATCAAAGCTAGTTTTGATTTTTGTGTCCTTTCCATTAGAGGATTTCTTACACAATTTTTTGATGATATCTTTTTCGGTTTTACAAATGGTATACTTGCACAATCATTGGAATTATCAGTGTCTCCTGTTGCCAGTTCGAATGTTGAATTTGTTCCAATGTTTTCGCTTTCATCGCATTTTTTATTAAAGAGAGTTAAACGCGTCTGATTTAAATTTTTTGTGACAGTTCGATTTAAATTATAAATGGGCTCCGATACGGTTCTCTTAACACCACAAGCGTTGTTTTGGTCCTGTACACAAGGAGTTTCTAATATAGGAGAAACTGGATTAACTGTGTCTATTTTTCTTAGACTACTTTCGAGATTTTCAGATCTCATGTCGACATGGTCATTATTTGACTTTTGCATTTCATATGATTCTAAATTTGTTGGCATAGTTTGATTTAAGCTATGCACTTGTGATACTCTCTTTCCTTTTATGCTTGAACTTAGAGAACTTTTAATGTCATTATTGTAGTTACAAACCCGTTTCTTTGCTTGTTCTGGCGATGTCTGCGTTTCGCGTTGCAGTAGATCTTGCTGAGGCGTCATACAATCCCTTTGTCTTTTGTATCGCTGGCAAGACAATGTTGAATCTATGAAATTTTGTTGAATATGCATTTTACTGTTGCCATTATCAATAAAGACATTACCACCGCGATTACAATATTTCTTCGAAGCTTCTTCAGATTGTAAGTCCTGAAATTAAAATTTTCATTTAAAAATACAAATAGGTATATTTATTCATGCTTACGTCACTATTGATACGCTTGCGAGATATTTCCTTCAATACATCTAACACACTACGTGTTGGAGCCATATCATCCTCAGTAGGCGGTGGATGAATTATTGGCCTATTCTCTCTGGATACGTCGTTTCCTTTAGGTTGCAACCCAACCACGGAACTAGATCTCAAAAGACTAGAAATTGTGTTTCCATAAAATGAGGACTTTTCTATCAAAACAAAAAAGTTTATTTGTACGAAACTGGTATACAAGTGTGAATGTAAAATTCATATGCAACAAATTATTTACCTGGAGGTGGTATTCGTATCATTGATAGTTCTTGTTTTGTAGCTCTGTATGGTAATTCTGTTTTTTTTAGCGTTACTGCTGGAAAATATCCTGGTTTGGTATATAAGCTATGAGCAGACATGCTTCGATTCAACCGTGTTCCGTTCTCGTGATATTTCACAATGCGCGAAGCTAATCCTTTGCTTTGTATATCGGCTGCTATTCTTGCATCAATTTTTGTAAAGTTTTTAGTTTTAGAACTGTTACTTAAACCATTACTAAAACACGATGCTTGTGTATTACTTAAGCATAGACTAGAGTAACTGCGATGATTCGGACTAATAGAACCCCACGAAAAACTATGAATGTAAATTACCAGACAGTAAAGATTAATGAAAATCAAAAATTTTATATTAAGAAGGGCATTTACCTGCTTCCGTTAACATGTGTGGATTCTGCGATAGGATTGCCTTGAGCAATGTTAAAGCTATATCGTCTGTCTAAAGAATTTCCTTCTTCCATGATACTTGCGAAAAGGTGTTCGTCTTATTTTTCCCAAATTAAATTTTTATCACAAAACACTGCAGTCGAACAGTTCAGAAGTGGTTCAGAAATTTTAGAAAACAGCGCACATTTTGGAAACGCCAAATTTTCTTTTGTTCTTATGCGTACCAGAGACCTGCGCCGACCAGCTTACAGCCGGCTGAGCCGGGCCGCTGAAGGCTTTATGTCAGCCGCCGTCGATTTTTTCTCGGCTCAAAACGGCTAAGATTAGCCGCCGATTAATGCCGCCGATTTATACCACAAACAAAAATCAAAAGATAAAGACTATCCAATTTTATATTGATTTTATGTGTAATAAGTTTTTCTTTATATATGTATGATAATTTTCTAGCAATTTTTAAGCTTTATTTGGGGTACAAAATAAAAAGAATGTGGCAACGCTGATTAAAACAATTTTCCCCTGAAATTTAGCTGGAAAACAATTGGTTCAGTTCAAGGCGAATTCAGTATCAGGTGACCTTATCAGCCCGGCTGATTATCAGCTGTTGATACAAAATTGAACAATTTGAACCAAAATGTCAAAATTTGCTCAGATATCTTTTGACAGATTGGTTTTCTAGCATAGCAAACTACATGTTGTTTTTTGTGTTGTAAAATTGTTGTACTGATAAGGTCACCTGATACTGAATACGCCTTGGTTCAGCTTGAAAAAAAATAAATTACTTTAAAAAATTCTGTGAATTTACTGTGACACAATTGTTAAAATCGTGGAGCCGACCCAGCCAAATTTCAGCCGCCGCCAAACAATTTTTCATCAGGCCCCGCTGCCGACAAAATTACTCGGCGTAGGTCACTGAAGTGTAACAATGACAAACCACTGCAGTGAACGATGTCGGAATAAATAGTTGGAAAATCAATGAGTCAAAACCTACCACTAGCGCTGCCAGATATATTGTTTTTCATTTTTATTGTTATAAATTTCGTCGTCTCAGAATAGATTTAACCCATATGCCACAAAGTTGGAGTGGAGAAAAATGACTAAGAAGTTTTACATAAAGTTTTCTCAAAATATACCCGATGGATTTATTGTGTATTTGCACCACTGTTGTTTTGAAGAAAATTGTAAGTTTTTTCGAACTTACATCAATGAAGTTAGAAGTTAATATTATTTTATTGTAAAAGTAAAAACAAGTTTTGTGCCACATACACCACTTTTCTTTATATATTTTCTAAAAATAGCTTTTTGTGCTCGATACGTATACCTAACTGCCAAGGCACATCAATCAGGTAACCGCATTTCTACAACAAATATTACAACAGCAATAACAACTTGTCCTTTGTTTGTGAAAATTACCATCTTACATTTCAAAACAGGGTAGCATCGTCAGAGTATATGTTTCTTATAAGAAATGTCAAACACAATACAAAACTGAATATTCGTTAGTTGTTTATGGACACTCAAATAAAAGCGTGTTTTTAGGTATAAGCCTATAAGCCAACATTCCAAATTTGACATTTGGATTTATATAATGACATTAGTCACCTGCTGTAGTGCTTCCACCCTATGTACAGCTGTGAATTTGTTGTTTTGTTTATTGTTCTTGCTGCCCAGAGAAATAAGTCGATGGTTCAACGCCGACTAAGAAGCCGCCTCCGAAGTATTTTTAACTATCGAGTCGATCCACTTACACAAGAAAAACAATTATTTATTTATTAAATGTTAGAAATACAATGACAAGTTATCTAGTAGCTTATTTTGACGAGCATAGTAACAAAGATCTTCACCCAAAGAAAAACAATTAATTGAAGTGTATTGTCATCGGTCACCATGCTGCACTCGCTCAACATTGCGTAGAAATGAAAAACAACGCAGATCTTGACAATGTTAGAATATTAGACAATGAGAACAAAAAGAGAACTTTGGAGAGATTGAGAATTCATAAAAGATTAAAAAGTTCAATAAACAGAAAGGAAGACAAGGACAATATAAACGCCAATTATTTAATAGCAATAACATAATAATAAATTTTGCTCCAACTGTGATACTAGGTTTACGTTTTTTGCTTTGATATTTATTTTACGTTAATTATATTTACATTTATTTACTAGCCGTCCATACAAGCAATAATCTCAGCAATTATTGCCTTGGCAACTGTCAAATTCGATTGCCGACACTAGATATTAGCGTGTAGAATGTATGAATATGTGTTAGAATACATATTAAGCAACAAATGTTAAAATACATTGCTGAGCAATAATCTCTTAACACATGGCAAAACAGCAAGAAAAAATATTTTAAATAAATAGAATTTCAAATTTCAATCAACAAAAGATCTAATAAAAGATAATTTAAGTAAGTATATGCATACAAATACAAATATGTTTGTATGTACGTGTTCGCCAGCTCTAGATACATTATTGAACACAATCAATTTGACGTCATCATTCTGCCGACGTTATTGCTAGTGTTAAGACACAACAAATTGCTCGTGTGGTCGTACTGTTACCATGAAAAACTCAATACTATCACAATTTTTTACTAACCCATTCACATTTTTCGCACTAGCAGCAAATTTTACATACGAGTGAAATTTTGACACTTTCATGCAACAAAATGTCAAATAAACTATTGGAATTACTCTGTCAACAATATTAAGCCAATTAACTGGATCATGTTATAATTAAAATCATGATTAAAACTAAAAATTTCGATTGTTTTCGATTAAATTGTGTGTTAGTTTCTTAAAATTAATACAATAAAAGGAAATATTTGTGTTATAGATTGCTAATATCATTAAAATATTGATAATAATAATTAATGCCAATTATTTCCTTAAAAATGATTCTATGTTGAGAATTTGGCAGCTCTATTTTGTAAACAAAACAAAATGAAATGAAATTTATAGTTGTGATTAAAAACTTTAAAGAAATAGACATGGACGTAAGACTGTGCCAAAGAAAACATTATAAAACTAATAAATTTATGAATTGTTGAAGCTTTAAAATCAAACTAATTTTTTGGAGTTTTCTTCTTGGCAACATTTTTAAAATGAACTTTCACTCTCATGTGTAAACAGAAATGCAAATTGCAAGAAATTCGAAAAATTTTTCGTTGATACGTATACAGCACTTGCATGAGAGTACTCGTATGTGTAAAGGTAGGGTTAAATATTGAAACGAGATCACATGGTGTCAATTCGCCTTGGATCAGTATGTATCAAAAAGTCCCCTGACTGTTGCGGCAAAAGTATTTATGTAAACGAGCGTGAATTTAAGAAGTCTCCAAAAGAAAAAGTAAGCTTTGTCGCAGCTACGTCACCTTTCATCTAAACGGGCTCTTACCGAAAAAACTGTAGATACATTCATACAAACATATTTATATGGTCATTGAAATATTCAGATATCAAGCTTCGAATGTTTATTAAATTGCTGTAATGGACTCTTTAAAAACGGTTTGTAGAGTATGTTTACAATATAATTCAGAATCGAACTCTTTTTTTGATGAAGTGGAATATGATGATTATATAAAATTGGGGAACATATTTCAAAAGGTTACTGGTGTTGAGGTAAGAAGCAAAAAATATGTACATACTAGGTTTGTACATAAACTTACTATTGATACATTAAATTTTTGGAATTATATGCAGTTGCTCGAAAATGAAGATCCTAAACCATCCCGTTTGTGCCAGGAGTGCACTGAACGCCTTTTAAATGCTTATGATTTTATTGGTTCTGTCGAGAGAGCTGAAATAGATATAGAAAATTATTTAAAGGCTGGAGTCGAGGAATCGGAAGAACAATTTGAGCTATTAGATGACAAAACTGAAAATGAAGCAAATGACATAGATGTTCAAGATGTTGAAATATTGGAGGAGGAGTTTCAAATGGAGCAACCGGCAATTTCCAATGAAGTTATAGTTGCCATGGATGAGATCTCACCCGAACAGGTGGAGGACATATTTGAAGAAAGCAAGACGTAATATAATCACAAGATTTTTACAGCAAGTGTTAAATTAATATATTCACTTGTTCACTTTATATACATATTTAGAGAAATTGTTGAAGGAAATGAAACAAGGCGGTGTGACGATACTCTTGGATCGCGCTTATCTAAACGTTTGTTATCGTGCCACTATAAATGCAGCAGTTGTCAAAGATCGTTTGCAAAAATACAAACTTTAGAACGTCACATAAAAATTGCACATACCGCCATTCCGCGAGAAGAATTGGCAAACATTTCTACACAAGCTAATCTTGCAATGGATGACAAGCAAATCTCGTGCTCTTATTGCCCACAAATGTTCAAACGCCGCAATAATTATATTAGACATTTGACAGCAAGCCACTCAAATTGCGTAGAACAACTTACTGAAGAAGACAAGAAATTAATTAAAACCAAGCATAACTATAAAAGAAGCAATTGCCCTTATTGTGGAAAAAATTTCACGCAAGCCAGTTTAATTGTACACATCAGAAGGCATACAGGTGAAAATCCTTACCAGTGTGATCAGTGTGATAAAGCGTTTCCCAGACGTCAAGATCTTGTTGTACATCAGCGTAAGCACACTGGTGAAAAACCTCATATATGCACTGTTTGTGGCAAATCGTTCTCCCGAGCAAACAAGTTAGCTCGTCACATGCGTGTTCACACGGGGGAACGTCCGTACAAATGTACTAATTGTCAGCGAAGTTTCGCACAGTCAAATGATCTTAAAATTCATATGCGACGACACACGGGTGAAAAGCCTTATAAGTGCAGCATTTGTATGGAGGCCTTTATTTGTGGTGCAGCTCTACGAACGCACCGGCGTCAAAAAAATCATCATTCTGAAAAGGACGAATACGATGACCCATTTGCCAATTGGAGGGTGTCTAAACGTGAATTAAAAGCAGACAATGAATTATCTATCAAGAAAGAATGAATGATGTACTAATATTGAGTTTTTCAAAGTTAAATATACATGGTAGGCAAATCTACTAGCGACTTATAATTTCATTATTTTACAGTTCCTTATTCTCGGTCTCCAACTAATATAAAATTACTAACTTTAACATTAACTTCAAGTTAATGTTAAGTGTAGACTGCTCAAGTTAATGCTTTTTTCAAGTTACTGCATTTGTTTTAACAACTAAGTTATAACTTCAAGTTACAGCAAAATTTCATGTCAGGTGGAGACGTAGAGTTGATATGCTTGAGCAAACTGGTCTGAAAACAGAAACCCGATTTTCCAAAAAAGCGACAATTTTCAAACTTATATTTAAATATATAATGCATATGGCACTTGATCAACAAGAGGGTATTAACTCAAAATTTTCAGTAGAGACGAAAAACTGTTGTTTGCTGTTACATTTTAAGAGAATTCGCAAATATGAATACATAATAATAAGCAAATTCCATTTGAAAATATATTTGCAATGTTTTTATTTTAAAATCGGGAAAAATCTGTTTTAAAAAGAGTAAGAACTCCAAAAAATTTTAACATTCACAAAAGCAGTCACATTTCGAATTAAATCATAAAGTAAAATAAAATTAAGTGAGACATTTTTAGATTCTTTTAATTGAACTGCAGTGAATTTTAATCAGAAATAATTCTTAGTCTAAGTTCTATAGTTCCAAGTCTAAGACTTTAAAGTCTAAAGTTAAAGTTTAATTTTTCTTCTCTTCTTTAGAAACGCACATTAATTAATAAACAAATATTTCATTCAATAAGAATTGAAATCACTGAACTTAAGCCTGACCAAGAATTATTTCTAAGTAAAATAAAATTTTTATCAACAACACAGAATCAACTCAAAATACAACCAAATTTAAATAAAAAAAATCGATTATTTTTAACTTGAATGGCTCAATTCAAAATAATTACTTTTTTATGAAAATATACGATACAATTCTATTTCCATTTTTGTATTAACTCACAAAACTTGTCTCAAATGTGGTTTTTCGAGAGGAAACAGTAACAGGAATACGTTGAAATTTTTACAAATAAATAGCTATATGCAAAGTGAAATTTCAAAAATGTTGACTTAATACCCTCTTGTTGATTAGGTGCGATATGTACTTGCACTGAAAAATGAGTATATTAAGCTGAAATATGTGCCGACAGAACGCACAAGAACGCTGATGGTGATTGTGTGGCTATCTTCGAAATCTGGGGTCTACCTTGTATTTCTAATTTGAAATTCTCACGTTTATTTAATTTTAGAATCGTATGGTAAACAAAAACAATTTTTTAAAATTTATTTTGGTTTTAATGTAAAAGTTTCACTTCTTCGACGCGTAATTGCTAAAAAGCGTTTACACAAAAACTGAAATAAGACTAAATGTTGCGAGTATTTTATAAATTTATTTAATGAAACTTGCTTTAAATAAATGGGAAGTTTTAAAAATAAATGTGTTTCGCCCTTATACGCAATGGGGTACTGCCATCATTAAAATTAAGAGAAAAATAATTAATAAAATTAATACAATACAGTATACAGTATACTGTATGTATTTCAATATGAAACACTCTCGTAGAAATTAAATAAGGTTTCACCTGAGAAAGAGAAAAAGAAATTTATTGCCTACGATTATTGGAAGAATAAGATGATCTAGATTGAGAACGTGAATGCTCACGGTCACGAGCACGGCTGGACGGTGTGTAACTGCGAGATTGAGACGAATTGCGGGTGTAATTAGATTCATTTCTATATCGTCGGCGATACTCTTCTTCTGAATCACTAGACCGATGTTTGCGGCTACTTGTAGATTCACTATCTCTTTTTTTATGTGAACGCGATGAATATTTACGATCGTACCGATTATCTTTACGCGATTTCTCATACTGTCTTTCAGTAGCTGTGTGTGATTTATATTTTTTATGTGATCGGTTTTTATATTTTGAATTATGAGACGATCGGGAAGTAGAAGAAGAATCGGAATCCGTAGACGTTGACGATGAGGAAGAAGATGAGGATGATGAAATTGACTTTGAACGAGATCGTGATTGTTTACTTCTACTCAGACGTCGCCTCTTCTTCGATTGATCATAACTATGATCGCGATCATGCCGTCGATTTAGTTTTTCATTGTTAAGGGCTTTCTCTAATGCAGCATCAGCAGCATTTAAGGCATTTACCATTCCAGTACTTGAATAGTTGGGCAATAAACCATTAATGTCTGGAATATTTTGTCGCTGACAATTGGGTGCCGCAGTTATAGTGGCATTTGTGGCATTATTCAAATTTGTCAGAAATGTAGCTGCATTTGGTAATGCCACACATTTATCTTTGTTGTCACTAAAGCGTGTAATGCGCTCTCTACGACTACTGCGCTCCTTTTGTCGTTTTCCTAGGAAGATATATTAAAAAAATAATAATTTTCCTTAATATGTAGTACGTTGATTTCTATATTTGAACATTAAATTTGTAATTTACTATTCTCTTAATTCGATTGTTTATACAAATAACACAGACCAACAGTGAAATTCCTTTTGAGAAAAACTGTGAAATCTGTTAATAGTTTAATGCTCTAACTCGAAAAGACAACACAAAAAGATACATGATAAAATTACCTTCACACTGCCTTGATATTATTTTTACTTAACTTTTAGTTATTCACAAATTAAAAAAAATAAATCGAAAAAGTATTTTTTAAGCAAAACTAAAAAAAATTTTTCCTTAAAAAAATCAAAAAAAAAAATGTCCGAGGATACTTTTCAGTGCATTAGACCCTTAAAGCCTTCATGGTTTTTCTCAAAAAGAAAAAAGATATAATTTGTAAGACTGTGTTAAAAATAATATAACACGAAGAATTTCGGTTAAGCATGTCTTAGACGAATTTCATAGTAGAGTTCAACTAAAAACTCTTGAAAAAAAAACACACGAAACTTTATATCTTTATAGAAAAACTCTCAAAATGTTATTAAGAATTATATACATAAACATAATAAGGTACAAACCCTCAAACAAAAAGTTTCAAATTTACAACAGATTTGTATTTTTTCTAGACGTGCTTAACCCACAACAAACAAAAATTAAAATTCTTATATTAATACATTAGACTTAACGTGAAATAGACGTCTTGAAATAAACGTGTATTTAAACGTCTGGCATGTAAAGTGCAATTGCCGGCATTCATAGATCTTGTTCTAAAAATAGAAATTTGATACGTCTTTTTCAGAACTAGAACTGAGGGGGAGGGTATAGCTTCTGCCCTACCAAAATTATTCAAAAAAATTTTAAATAAATTTTAAATGTACTTAGACGTGCTTCTTAAAAAGGAACATTTGCTTTGACTTTTTTTAAAAATTATTTTTAATTTGTGTTGAACAATATTTTAACCGTTTACAAAGCAACTTCAGCAATTTTTTGTTAACAACTTGTGTATAAGTCAACAAATACTAGAAGCAGACCACCGCTTAGTTGGACCTGGTTAGTATTATTATTTTAACCCTTTTTTTCTAATTTTTAATTATTATGTATGTATGTATATTAATTTTTAAGTATTTTTAAAACAAATGAGATTGAAGTTCTATTTTTTTTTGTCCACGTACAAACCAAACGGCTGGACCGATTTTGAATTATTATTTTTTTTTTTTTGAAAGGTGACTTGATCGAGTGGGTTCTTACCTATGCTTGAGGAAAATCGGTGCGGCCTTATAGGCTTTATTATTACTGAATTGAAAATAAATATATATATTTGAAAGCCAAATTTAGGATATTTTTTAAACGGTTCTGAACCGGGTTTTTTATATTTGACACACATTTTTTCCGAAAAACAAATTTTTGGGTTGGTTATGTATTTTTTAAACAAATCAACACGTGTGGAACAGCAGGTAAAAAAAAGCTAGTGAAATATAAATACGACTTTATTTTTTTTTAATTTCTAAGAACATACATGCATACATTTATGTTAAGCGTCTTATTTTGTTTAAGCTGTCTTAACACATGTCTGAATTCTACTCTGATGTCAACAGCTAACTCTAAGAATTGGACTAACTGTCCAAAATTCAGATTTTACCTACATACATACATACATATATCGTATTATAATAAAATAGGCAACTGACCTGAGATAAAATAATATTATATAGGAGGCGCTAATTCAGTTTTATCTATTGAAATTAGATGAAATCTCTGATATTGTAGACGACAACGTTTCAAATTTATATGAGGAAACTTTTTTTTTTTTACTAATTTGAAACTTTTAGAAATTTCATTATCAAAATAAAATATCCAAATAAGTTGTAATTTTTCGCCCATATTATGGATTATGAAATTTAGTCAAAAAATTATTAATACTGAATATAATCTGACGTACCGTTTGGATGTTGTATCTTTGTTTCAGTTATCTCACCAGAATCTTTTTCGTAACCTTTACAAAAATTATGACCGCCGTGTGATATATCTCTTGCTAATGATCGCTCTTGCTTTCCACGATTGCATTCGCTCGCCTCCTCTTCTTTACGCACAAAATATTTAAGTTTCTCTTCCTCTCGTGCAGCGGCTGAAGCCACACGTTCTTCAATTTCTTCCGCAGTTTTTGCGAATGACTTTCTCTTAAGCCGTATTATATTCTGTTGCAAGTAATATTAAAATGATTTAACTTTTATTTAGTAATACAATTTTTTACCTTTATTTCTTCCTCTGAATCATTATCGCTATCTGATTGACATGATACTCTCTTAGATGAATTGCTCTCATCATTATCACTTTCATTTTCACTTGAGCTATCGCCATACGCTGCCAAACCTATAAATTAATTTATGCTAATTCAAATACATACATACATACATAAGTTTTTATAATAAAGAATAAAAATATGTAAAACAAAGATCGTTTTAAATGATTTAACTTATATTTTAAAGTCCAAAAGAATTGTTTTTTAATAGTATCTAATATGTATATAAGTACGGTCAATAATTGAAGCTTGTATACTACATAAGATACCTATTTAGTGTATGTAGTTCTCTAAATTTGTTTGTACATTGGCATGTATGGATTGATTATGATATACATACATAGGTATATACATATGTATATACATATGTTCATATTAATAATTTTACAATTAAGAAATAAGTACTTACCCAATTTATCAGTTAGGGTAGATAAAGCACTTTGGCGGATCACTTGTGCTGATGACGCTTTTAGTTTGTATATGTAAAATGTACATTATATTACATATAGAAGATTATTAAATAAAACAATAAGAGGCTTAAAGCGCTAATTTTCTTTTACAAATTTAAACTTACACTTCACTCAAGGTCGGCTGCGAAAAAACTGCAAAAATCTTTTAGTAATAAGAAAAGAAAATATTTACCTTTAGATTTATATAATTTAATAGTTTCATCAGATACTTTGGAAATTTCTTCATTTGTGGCTTCCAACAAAAGTTCAGTTAAAGTTCGACGTACCACTATCATCTGTGCAACAGCATATGGTGTTTTTTTTATTATTTAAAAATGAAAATATAAAAGAAATGTTGTGAATTTAATGTATAATTTTTAAAACTTGCTATCAAATAGCCTCAAAAGACAAACTTTTTTTTTGAATGAAAAACTAATATCTGATTTACATTAAGCATTTTTTCGTGAAGTTTCACGAATTTTATTGCACACAACTTTTTCTATTTGCTAATTGTAGCGATATAAAAGAGAATGTTATATAAGAAAAGACGTAGAATGATTCTCTGCTGCATTTTGGGCAACGCTTTTGATATAAGATTCTCTTCCAGGCCTTCTATTGCAAAATAAAAAATTTTTCATGCAACTAATTTCATGAAAAAAATGCTTAATGTAAATCAGGTATAAGTGTACCTAATTTATATTAAGAATTTTTTTCATGAAATTAGTTGCATAAAAAATTTTTTATTTTTCAATACGAGGACTGGAAGAGCAACTTATATCAAAAGCGTTGCCAAATTGCATCACAGATTCATTCTACTTCCTTTTTTATATCGCCGCAATTAGCAAATAGAAAAAAGTTGCATGCAACAAAATTCCATGAAAAAATGTTTATTGTAAATCAGGTAATAGTATCGATATTTTTGTGTTGCACACTTTTGGGTTTTATGTGACAGAATGTAAGTTGAAAAATGTGTGTTAATGAGATAAAACCACGCAACTAACAAAAAATCCAAAATCGCATTTTTAATTAATTATTATTAACAAAGAAACTTTGCTTCAGTCACTTGAACAATTTAGTCTAGTTTTTTCTCTCTTCTATAAAAATTAAAATAGTGTAGTTACGTTATTTTGCATTCCAGCTCACGATATGCGTGTAAATCAAAAATTAACTAATTTTGAAACATATTTGTAGATTCCCTAAATTATTCTTCTTAAAATAAGTTTTTATAAAGATCAATTCCTATAAGATATTCGCATTTGTGTATACATATACACACATATCGATGGCTTAATATAAAAAGAGCGTATCTCGATTTTTTTTTCGAAATCGCGTTTTTAACGTATTCTGGAAGATCTTAGTACGTTACAGTTAAAAATCTAGCACTTATTTCCACTTAAAAAATTATTCCTTAATTTTTTCTTCAGTTAAATTTTTGATATTTTATGGAGAAGCAAAACTCCCATAAAATATCGAAAATTTAAGTTCCGTCTTTCGTATATTAAACCATCGATATGCATATATGTAGATAAATGTTCACTTTTACTTTGAATTAAAATTTTACACAAGATATGAAATACTTAATTAAGTATTTTTTGAGAGAAATAAAGCAGCGATATTTATTAAATAATTTATGATCTTACCATTTCGGCTAGTTTTTGTTCATAAGACTTATCTTCGGAAGAACTGTATGTATCGTCTTCTTCTTTTTTGTTCATTTTTACACTAACACCTCTTTGCGTATTTACTTCAATTGATGCAGGCTCTTCGTTATCACTACTTTCCTCATCTAAGCCTATGTTCGGCTGCATTGTAGAACGTATGATAAGAATAGATAATGAATTGAAGTTGGTTATTTTCATATACATATGGATGGTCGGTCACAAGTAGAAAGGCCCTAACTCGTATTTTCACGAAATTGAGTATTTTGCTTTATTATTATGTTTTTACCTTCTGCTGTAAAGTTACAGTTATTTGAGCTTATGCCTTTCTTATTGCGACCAACGATATGTACATATACTTTAATACTTACTGCATTGAAAGTATTAATGGACTTTATAACTAAATTTTTATTAGAATTAATCTCTTCTTCTGAGTTTATATCCTTATTTTGATGTACCTTTTCCAATTGCTTTAGCTTTTGTCGTTCCATTTTTTCTAATCCCTCCCTGAAAATTAGTCAGTTATGATAAATTATGTTGACGATTCGCTAGATAATACTATTATACTATTCCTAATAGTTTCAAATAGTTACATATATGTACATTTATGTATGTATTTATTAGTATAATAGTTTATATACTAAACACATACATAAGTGTCAGTAATTAAGAAAACTAATTTTAATTAAAATTCCAGAATGTAATTGTAATTGGAAATATTTCAATTAAAAATTATATGTGATTGTAATCATTACATGACTTTTTTGTCAATATAATTTTTTCTAAACTAAGTTTTTTAAATGTTTAGTAGATGAAAAATTATTTACATACATATATACATATAATGTACACATGTCCAATAAAGAAATGCCACCTCTGCGCGTGATTTCAGTGAATCATACATGGCACGCTCGAGAAGTTTGTCGTGAGTCAGTGTATTAATGCACCCATTAACAGTTATTATTTTAACGCCCAAGTGACAGCGTTTAACAGATGAAAATTTTGAAAGAAATACATGTAATTGTAATTGTTTTTTTTTTAATTTCAATTACAACAAAATGTAATGTAATGTAAAAAAATTTTGAAAAATATACAATAAGTGGATTTAGTTTAGCAAAAGTTATAACGAAATATTTAGTATAACGATGTCCCAATGGTACTTCAGTTATTGCGAACTGTTTTTAAGTCCTATGTATAGAACTGCACGAAAATGTATACGCTTATAATTAACAAATATCGCGTTATTTTTTAGTGGTTTTTGAAAAGAAGTTCCTTTAACCCGCGTTGCCACAACCAAATTAATTTGTGACAAATTGCATATATGTACTATGTACGAACTACATGGCATATATGTACATATGTATGTGTGTAGGTACATGCATTTTTTTAACCTACATATCATAACCTAAAATGCGAAAAGGCATAACTAACAAAAATATAATTTTACAGAACCAAAACACTAAAAAAAATTAAACAAACTTATAGTTAAGTACCCTTGTTTTTATTTGTTACTGAAAGTGGCATTCATAGTAATCAATAAAAAAAATTGATTTTGAATTGCATACTTTTTAGTTTCGCCTTTTTGCATTTTAGCTAGCGAGATGTATAAATGTATATTATTATGCACGGTACTGATTTTGATGAATCAATAATCAATGTTTAACAATAAACTAACAATAATAATTTGTCGTACTGTGTACGAATTCATATATTTTTTAGAAATTTGTGCTTTGGATCATTTGCAAATGCTATGACGATCATTAAAACTTTAAGATAGTTTTTTTTATAAACTTTTAAGTACGCCAACAGGAGTATGAAGTTCTTTTTCATAACAATTTTTTTAAATTTTATTTTGCAGGCGTAAATAGGACCCCAATTTTATGTCTATAAATTTAACATATAATATTCGTATTTGCGAATATCAAAATTTGACATTCGTTACACCACTAGTATGTGTGTATATAGCTTGGTATTATGATAAAATTTCTTTTCATATAGTCCAGAATTCTGCAATTATGTTAATTAGTTAGTTATATTCACATTAAAAATTAGGTAAAACAAAAATAAGATGTGGTTTCATAAAAAGAGCTTCTCCGTTTTGCAAATTTTATAATATGTTATTATTAAGTTATTACATATAATCCCCACATAATATGATAGCAAGTGTTATTCTAATACTTACCTTATCCATGCAGGTAAACCTTTCTTTTTTGCCGCATCCATCATGTTTGAACTATCTGGCTGGTTTGCAATATCCGGCATTACACGTATTTGATTTGGGTTGGGTACGGTAATTTTTAACAAAGAGGGAATATGTGCTGTAGAAGTTGCTGGCCGATCATTTACAACATTGTCCATAGGGAAATTTTCGCGGCTTGGCCAGGGATTCCAATGACTGTTAGTCGGAGATCGAGCACCTAATATAGTGTACCACAAGAGTTAATATTTAATTTGTCTACATGTGTACATATGTATGCTCACCGATTTGAGTATTGCCGTCGCCAAACAACCAAGATTGATTAAAATTATGTATATCTGAGGAAGTTCTTAAATTATCGGTAATCCTTTCTTTTGTTTTGTCATCTGCTTGTTCTTCATCGTCCATGTCCATGTCAGCTTCTCCCTTTTCTTCATATTTCAAGCTGCTGCAGATAGCATCTGTGCCTTTATTAGCACCTACATCGGATTCTGTTTTTGCTTGCAATACAGAATTGTCTCGCATTTGAATCCACTGCTGAGCCAATTGGGCCCAATCGATATCTTGGCCTGCAGCCATAGCATTGGTGACAGCTACTTGGTTAACAAAACCATAAGAACTAAATTGATTTAAACTATTAATACCATCATTAGAATCACCGCCGGAAAACATTTCCTCCTTCTTAAAAATCTCTCGTAAATTATAAAATTATTTAATAATGCTTGCAGTGAATACAGCGATAAAAGAAATTTATCCGAAAAACAAAACTTTGTTTAGAGATAAGAAAGTACTGGTTACTCGGTAGTTATTAGTATTACTGCCAGTGTGACCATACTCGAATTATTATTGCAAAGTCAAAACAACAGGCGTTTTGTTTGTGTCATATTACAAGACAAGATGTCAAAAACTGTAGAATATAACCATGATACAATAATACAGGTAGCCGCAAATCTACATTACATGTACAAAAATTAAAACAAAAGGGATTTTTATTGCTGTTTTGTGAGGACAACTGTCAAAAAACCAAGAGAAAACAAAAGACATGTACTTGCGTTGTCTCTTGACTTTGCAAAGCTTGTATTAATACAGTTTTAACCCAGCCAACCTGAGATTCACTGTGGCGAACAATTCTCGAAACATTCTCGTTAAAAAAAAGTTTAGCAACAAGAAACAATTTGTTTCTCCCAATTTTTTATTTTTTTTTGCATACAATAAAAGAGGAACAACTTTTTTTGCTATTTAGAAGCAATGAAATCGAATTATTAATGACGTTGCTTATGATTACATGATATCGCTAAAGGTTCGCTATTGATTGGTGAGCGAAACAACGAAATTGAAAGATATGCTGCCACAAACTAAGCGATGAGTGAGTTCTAGTAACACTTTCTCGTTCCGTTTACGATAGCCGTTCTGGATTGTTTTGTTCGAGAAATGTTTACGCAACATTCGAATTCGATATTATTTACGAATGTTTTGGTTAGATGGGAATAGGCACCATGTGTATTGGTAAAACATAAACAACATTTGGCAGATCACATCACAAAACAAGCAAATAAAAAACCCTTTCAGCTGGTGCTTCGAGGTTACCTGTATTATTGTATCATGAATATAACAAGAAGAAAAATTGTGTGAAGACAGAACCAAAGTAAATTAATTTAGGCACAACAATGATTTATACCCAAGTTGAAATTACCTCAACAACACAACTTTTTCGAAGGGCTATTTGTCAAATAGTCTATATGTACATACTTATATGTACATATATAAAAATCACAATCATATAAAAATAGACAACGAAACGACCTTTAATTACGCAAAATCTTGTGTTTGTATGATACAAGGGAAAACAGAATTCCCTTCTCCCCTATAACAGCAACATTTAGCAAACGGCACGAAAATATACCCACGATATTTTAAGGCAGTTGATACATTACTTTTTATGAGACCAAGCTCAGTTTTTATCAAGTAAACAATTACGATACTAGAGATAATAGTTTTTGAGTATATGCATTATTACGAAATTCAAATATAACGAGCGCAAGTACAATATGGTAAAATCAACTCTCCACACAGTCTTGCTTTGACAAATTTGGTGCACAGCATTTGTTTCCGCCATCTATGAGTCAGCAACGAAAACTCAAGAATAATTATATAATATTATATGTATTTTTGGTGTAATGTAATGTGTCTGGGAAAGAGTCAGTTGTGAATCAGCTAAGCATTATAAAACATCTTTGAAAAAATAATGTCATTTAGGCAGGCTTTTTTTTTACCCGACTGCCATGAATGAAAGTTTGTAGTTTCACGCGTTTATTTTAAATATTTTTGTAAATTTTTCTTTTACCACTTATCTCCCAAACGGCTTCATGGATTTCGACAATTAAGGTGTTGGTATATTTGTCTTAAGTTCCCAAGTGTTCTTAGACAAAAAACAAAATGACGGATTTTTCTCGTGAAATATTAACACGACAAAAAAATTTTTTGCCACTATTAAGAAGATTTGAAGATTCGATTTTTTTGCTTCCCGACTGTAAAAGTCACTATATTTCGCACTACTAGACTTGTTTTTAAAATTCTCAGTTATTTTCATTTAGTCGGGTTATTTGATTTTTTAAATTTATTTGCCATTTACTTTGTTGGCGACATGTAAATGAGCGTGACTTTTCGTAGGGTATTTAAAAGAAAATTGCAAAAAGCTTTTATGTAATAAAAGCATCAACATTTTTCTTTATTTAATATAATTTACGTACCTTTTCACAATGTATGGTTAAGAGTTAACGTGAACTTTAACTGACAGTTCTTCATACAAAACTTGCCGTTAAAGTCCCTGTTATCTTTTAACCATACATTGTGAAAAGGTAAGTTAATGTAATTAATATAATTAATTAATAAACTAATCAAAAAGTTTGTTAACGACTTTTATCAAGACAAAGTTGTCTGAGCTGAAGCTCTGACAAAATCGTTAAGACACTGCAATAACAGTAATAAATACACACCACACCTGACTTTTATAATGATAAAAATTTATAAGGTATAGACTCACTGTAACTGTAGCGCTAGTCGATAATAAATGGAACTAAATATATATGATACAAATATTTTTATCAAAAAAAGTCAAACTTTATATTGAAAAATATTTTTTTATGTCAGCTTTTTTTGCTATATGGAATTTGACATTTTTCATGATAAGAATACATCAGATATAGACGTAGGGTTAAAGGTAACAATATCAATATCAACAATATTAATCAACAAGAGGGTATTAACTAAAAATTTTTAAATTTAAATTTTAAAATTAAATAAAAATTTAAATTTTTGTTGTTAGTTGATATATACTGTAAGGATTTCAGCGTATTCCGATTACTATATTGTTGTTAAAATTTGTTTTACTTTATGATTTTAATTAGACATGATAAAATTGCTCTATTTTTTTTTTGAGTTGCAATTCTTTTCAAACCACAGACACTATACCCCAATAATTGCTAGGTTTTAAAATAAAAACAATGTTAACATATTTTCAAATGGAATTTGCTTACTATTATGTATTCGGATTTTGAAATTCTCTTAAAATGTAACCACAAACGTATTTCGTCTCAAAATTTTGAGCTAATAGAATAACCTCTTGTTGATTAAGTGCTACAGGTTCAAAAACTATCTTTCTATCTGATTGAGGTATCGTGTTAATCACAGATATGTTTACTGCCTTATCCATAAAAAATATTTACCACCCATGGTGTTCATACAAGCCTGAAAATATGCTGTTATCTTTATCATAATCAAACACCATGTATGTCTCCTGAGGAAAATTTTAAACACACACTAGAGGGTTGCATTTGTATGTATACTTGTTTGTTTTAAAATCCAAAATATGTATGTGTTTTTGTTTTTTTAAACAAATTTTTAAGTAAAAAGCAAATACTTTTTTTATTCATACGACCCATTGTCTGTGCGTGCTTTTCCAAATTACAATAAGATTAAAAACAAATAACAATTGCTTATTGTATTGCTGCTGAGGAACTGTATGTATCTGTTTTTGCTCAAAAATACTAGTTGTAACACAAATATATGATAAAACCACTGTTTAAACAAATATATGATAAGCAGATGTTCGTGTGCACGTTCGTAAAGTTTTTTGTGGCATTCGTATTGTGTGTAATTTTGTTTTTGTATTTGCAGGTCACGTGTTTCGTGTATCATTTACTCACATACATATGTATGTATGTACGTGAAATTTTACCTATATTCATTCATTCATCAGCCACGTACATTTTTTCTCAACACACCATAATGTACTTATGGTAAAAGCAATTTTATGTATCTTATTTGTTTTAGAAAAACAAATACAAACAAATGTGTTGTTCTCATTGCCAACCATACAATAATTCCTTAAAAAAATCAAATAACATATTTGTTCATACCAGAACCAAAAAAACGCAAAACTGATGCAAACAGATGTATCTTTGCAATGCTATATATAGTACATACATCCATATACATATATACATAAACATATACACATACATATATGTGTGTGATTAAAGTCCTGCACAATACCACTTATAAGAACTTTTAAGGCATGATGGGTTTTTCTAATGCTTTACTACAGCGAAATCTTATAAAGGAAACGCCAAACAACACTGTTGACAAGACATTTGTTTCAGTTATTGCAGGTATAGGAGTAAAGAAGAAAATACTTCGTGACGGAAGAATTTGTGATGCTTGCTTCTTCATACGCATGGGTGCGTATACAAACGTCATGCATATACATACATACATACATATGTACATACCTACACAAGCGGTATGTATGGTATTTTATTTTTCTGCGCACATACAAACGCACACATGCATTGACATTAGTTGCGATCTCTTGCTTTAGAAAAACTTCCTTTAAACACATAATAGCTTATCATCTACATCAGAGCTATTCTACGTTTTTGGTTCGCGTACCACAAAACTCACAACCAACAATTCGCGTACCACCAAAAAAATTTTTTTGTGTATAAACAAGTATGGACTCAATAAATAACCAAACAATTTTAAAATATTTAATCCATTTCATTTATTAATAATAAAATACAACAAAATTGAAAAGAAATTAAAATTATTAAAAACATTACAATAATAAATAAAATTAAATATATAAAAATTAGGAGATCTTGGCGATTTCAGTACCTTATTATTCAACTAAAAGGAAATTAAACATAATAATAAGTAATTGCATTACTTGGTTAGTTAATGAAAAAAATTCTCAAATTTTCGATGATTTGGCGTGCCACCTGGGAAAGTTTCGCGTACCCCAAGTTGTACGCGTACCACAGGTTGAATAGCCCTGATCTACATCTTACACACTCACACACACACACACACACACACTCAAACGTACAATATGCAAAATAACAAGCATACACGCATCAACACTGCTTCTTTTGATTGTTTGTTATGAACAAGAAGTTTTCGCGAAATCGCTTGTTAACACTCATACATACATATGTATGTATACACGAACACCAATGCATCCAAAGTGCTTCGCTTGTAATACAACAGCATTTACTATTGGTGTAGTATAATGCTAGAGTTAATGTCGACGTCGTCGACGGCGTCAAATGTCAAAAAAAAGTTGAATCGTATGAAATTGTATGACAGCAGGTAATTTCAACGCCGTAAGAAATTCGACGCCGAAAAAGTCCAATCGGTTTCAACTTTTTCAGCGTCGTTGCGGTGTTGCTTAATGTTGTTGTATGTTCAAAGTTGTTGTATTTTCAATGTTGTTGTATATTCAATGCAGTAGTACACAGCTGTGTTGACGTCGTCGATGGCGTTTACATTAACAGCAAAATGAAATTTTACGAGGAACATCACAATTTCGGCATTAAGACGCCGTCAACGACGTCGACATTAACTCTAGCATAATACATGCCACGAGAATACATTTAGAAAACAAGACGTATTTACATTTCAAGACTGTTTACGCAGGTCTCCAATGTGTATATATATATATATATATATGTATATATATATATATATATATATATATATAATATATATATATATATATACATACATATATATGTATATATAATTATGGAGATACAGTTGTAGCATTAGCATGGGAACCATTTCTGCTTAATTTCAATCATACATACTCAGAATACAACAGCCGTCAGCGCCCCGTAATTAAGGAAATATCATAATTAAGGCCCTACTATAAACATGTGTTCATTCGCTGATCAGGGAGCCGCTCACTATGGATACAGTCGTAAAGGATTTAATGACAGCATCTCTCGAGAAGCCGTCAAACTTTCCAGAGAATTGCTTATACGAAACTAACGTAATCTACGGAGTATTGATCTTAAATTTACTTTAGAAGATGAAAATACTTGAATTCTCTGACGCCATAACGTTAGGACTTCAAGCCAAAGAGTTAAGCAGAAACGATTGAAAATGCGAATATACAGATCGTAAAGTCTTAACTAAGGTCAATGGGTTTAACTTTATCTTACCATAAAACAGAAGCGGTTCTCCTCTCTTTGGTCAGATTCACTGAAATAAGATGCTTATTTTCAGAACTGTGTAGGAATACGGCACTTTTACTATAGAGTTAGATAATACAAATTTGTGTTTACCAAATTTGCAAGAACATTGGGCATTGACTGGCAAGGAAAGATAAAGTTACTCACTGATACCCGACAGCGGGACATGGTTTACTAGAAGACATGGAGATTTGTAGTACTATCCCGTTTTATTCGAATTGTAGTGGAAATATTGAATATATTTGTAGTGTGTGTGTCTGTACAAGAACTTGTACAGACCAAACCGCCTGGACCGATTTTGATATAGTTTTTTCTGTCTGAAAGTTGACTTTATCGAGAGTGCTCTTAACTATGCTTTAAAACAATCGGTCCAGCCGCTTAGAAGATATCAAATCCTTTCTGGATATATCGGGGGTTTTTAAAATTTTTGTTATAATTTTATTATTTGTCTGTTTACAATTTCAATTCAGAAGATTTTGTGAGGCTTAGTACTAGACCGGAGAATGTAATTTCGATTATGCTAGAATCCTTGTATAACTGTATCCGAGTACTTAATTTTATAAAATTAGTTATATTTGAACTCAGTAGATTAGATGAGATTCGCAGAAGAATTAATATATGTAGTTCAGATCGGATCTATTATCAGTTTACAGCACGTTATGGAGAGCATTGCTTAAATTAAATTTCAACGGTTAAGTTACTTAACAAAAAAAATCAATCGGTTTAGCATTACGGCTACACTTTTAACAAATAATAAGTTTGCTAGAGTTGGCGAGTACTACGAGTATGTTATTTGTTGCTTTTTGATAATGAGCATGTGTTGGATTGTTTATATTATCATTTACTTCACTTTCTGTTTTACTTGCTGCTTATACAAGATCCCCCAAAACAATTTTTATAACCAGCTTGTTGATTGCTTTTAGTCGACTTATAAGAGCGTTAGAGTTCACACGTTATCGGCTCACTGTTGTGATTCGTTGAGAATTTCAAAATTATTTTCAAGTCTGCAATTCATATTTGTTCAACAAATAAATTACATACATACAAACACAAAAAAAACATATGTACTACATAAATACATTTGTATACTGTAGAAGAAGATTTAAAAATAATACTGATAATTTTTCCCTCATTTTATTTTTTATTTTTGCAATTAAAACTGGTTTATTTTGTTAAAAAATTCTCACTTAAATATTATGAACTGAATTGAAAAGAACAAAATAAGTTAAAATTATAAATATACACACATATGTATATGCATATCTATGCACATATGTAAGCACCAATGTGAAATATTATTTTACATTCTACATACATACATATGTACATATATAACGTACTTGTATATACATATTTATATATAATCGTTACATTTTATAGAAGTACAAAAATAAACGCTCCAATACGAAACAAACAGCAATAAAAAGCCAAATATATAAGTATAAAAAAAATCATGGCAGTTGACTATGTGTTAGAAGATTTGATGGACAAATTGGGTAAGAAATACATAAGTACATACATATACATAAGTATATCAACTTGTAATAATCACACTAAACTCACAAGCATTCACAGCCTTAATCTCATAAATAAAATTTTTTTAAACAATTTCCCTTAACAAACTGCCAAATGAAGCAGCAAAATAGTTTAATGGCATGCCAAGCGATTAGGTTGAAAGAAATTCTTATCAACTGCCTCCCATTCTCATAATAAACTACTCGTAGGTACTTACTAATCTTTAAAAATCTTTTTCTGTTATCAATTCAGACTAATATTTTTGCTCTTATCTAGTACTTCTGATGTTTATACATACATACATACATACATATTCGTATTTACATATGTATTTAGTTAACTTAAGAATTAAGATAAATACATACATACATACATATGTACTATATATGTATGTACCTACATATTTTACATTACGGTGGGTCAAATTGTATAGCAAAAAAAAAAAAAAAAAAAAAAAAACATTCAAAGAAAATTTTTGGAAAAAACATCACGACATCAAGATTTTCTACTAGAACGCTTCGCGGGGTGTATAAATCAAGTATAGTACGATTTGTAATAGAGAAACTGAAAGTTGTTTCTTAAATAAAACTCAAATCTTCTCTCAGTTTTTCCAAATTGGTTCGTTTTCGGAATATGTACATATGTACATACATATATCGTTGTTGTTGACATAAATTAAAATAACTCTAGGGTGGTTTGTGGTTTGTCATGTTTATTTAAATGAATAACTTAGAATTCTAAAAGCTCATTGTTTTGAAATTCTACTTATTAGTTTCGGAAATATTCTTAACTTAACTTTTTAAATTGTTTGCTTTTCATAACCGATTTCGGTAAATCGGTCAATTTTGCAAAATTTGAACTTTCACCTCAATGGGGCACGACTTGGAGTTGTCCGTTTTAGCTCAAATATTCACCATATTAATTTTGTACTGAATCTTACAATATTCCGTCTGGGATTTTATGAAAATCTAAATTTGAAATTTCAATATGTACATACACTGAAAGAATTTTCGGCAGAAATTCTATGAATTTCGACATTAATCTAATGAAAAATTCATTAAAATTCAACCAACGTCACGCTTCGTTGGATTAATCAAGCCATTTTCGTTAAAATTATTTTATTTAAAACTTCATCACATTTATTTAACAGTGTAATTAATGCAGTGCTATAACTTCATCGAAACAATAAAATAATTTTATGAAAATAATGAAATAATTTAAATATAAAGGGGTTTCTTAATAATTAGAAAATATTGTTGTCATAAATCCAATAAAATATTCTAACGAAACCAGAATATCATGGAAGCAATTCCAATGAAATTCTTTCACAATATTCATGAAATTTTCATTGGATTTGTGAAATTATCATTAGATTTGTGAAACATTTTTAATGAAATTGTTCCATTGGATCTATGAAGCAAAATTCTTTCGGTGTACTAGTGATGTAACGAATGTAAATTTTTGATATTTGCGTATACGAATACTATATGCAATATGAAATATTAAAAAATTGTTGTGAAAAAGGATTTTACACCCTTGTTGGCATACTTTAAAGTTAATAAAAAGTACCCAAAATTTTAATGATCGTCATTGAATAATATTTACTAATGATACAAATCACAAATTTCTATAAAAAAAATTAATATATTTGTAAAAACTAAAATTTTTTGTCATTTCTTTAAATTTCGTTTAGGATTTATGCATTTATTTATATAATTTCTTTTGAAAAACATTCGTATTCGTATTCGCGAATATCTTTTGAAATATTTGTATTCATATTCGTATTCGCGAATATCAAAAATTGACGTTCGTTACATCACTAATACATACATGTAAGTATGTACAAGTATGTATGTACATATGTAAGTGAATTTTTTTGCAAGCAAACCGATTCATATTTCATTGATTTCGTTGCACAACTTTAGATTCTACTTAATATTAAGTGACAGTATTCGGTTTTTTTACAAAGTTTCTTTATGCATATAACACACAATTAATATAATGTGATGTTAAATAATCACATTATATTAATTGTTGAATAAAATCAAAAGTTGTTTACCAATTTTAATAAAAATGAAATTCACATACAATGTATATGCTCAATGAAAAATATATATTTAGATGTGTTCTTGAAAAATAAACAGTAAATTTATGAATGTCTCTGAAACTAATAAGTAGAATTAAAACAATGGGGATTTTAGAATTTCGAATTTGTCAGAGAGCAGGTTTGTTTTCAGGTCAATAAATTACTTAGTGAGCTAATTTCAGTTTCTCTAGTTTTATTCATCTCTAAAAGAATTTGCTTCCATGCTACATACATATGCACTATATGACCTATCCTAATGAACATGTGGTTAGTTAAATGTTTTTCATCAAACATCTTATGTATATAAAAATGAATTCTGCGATAAAAAAAAAGTATTAGAGAAACTGAAAGCTGTTTCATTAATTAATATTCATACGTTTTTTTGTTTACCCTAATATACATTTTCATTTATGTACATACATACATAAGTATGTATACATATGTATGTATAATACAGTGGTTTCTCGGTTTAACGAATGATATTAAGTCATACCGTCGTTTAAAACGCTTATTGCCAAGCAAAAGCTGATATTTTTTCCTTCTTATGAACCAAAACTTGAACAACATCATATAACACTGCTTGAGTTTACGGAAAACAATTTTCAGCTTATTTTTATATAAAGAAAGAAATAATCAGGGCAATTATGTATGTAAAGAATTCCGCGAGAAATTTTCCCAGGGAACAATTCCAACTAATAGCAAATGATAGGGTAAGCAAAAAATTCTAATTGAAATAGGGAGAAATTTCTCGCGGAATTTTTTACATAATTGCCCTTAATAGTTATTTTAGAGCGGCAAAACCCTTTTGAAAGATGTACTCTTTTAAAGTTGTTTGTATTTTAAAAATTTCTGTGGGAAAACCTAACGACATCCCCTAGAGCTCTTTAAGTGCCATTTCACACTATGCTCTTTTAGCCTGCCTTGTTTTGATAATTTTCTTTTAAATCTCCTACGAAAAGTCATGCATATTTACATTAAGATTGCATTTTTAATTTGTAGGCAACGCAAAAGTAATTAATATTCCTCATATTTTTAAAATATTTGGTACAATGAGTGCAATGCTTTTTGAAGGGATAATAAATTTTCGACCATTTGCAGTAATCTTGACAATAGTACACATATAACATATCGTAATCTGAACTCAAAATGGGCGTAACTTACAAAAAGTTTAAAATTGTTTTTAAATTTGTTTGATTATGATGTAATTAAATCAAATCCATCTACCCGCCACATTTTCATCAGAGTATGTTTAAAAATGTCAAATTTATTGACGAAATTCAAAAGATTGCTGAGAACTAAATGCACTATAACTTGTAATGTTATTACTTCTTCTGTAAAATATCATAAATGTATCTTACGCTTTTTTTAATTTATATGACGTTATGTATATTGTCATCTACATCAGTGTTTTTTATTAGTTTTTTTTGTTTTAACTCACCCTACGTCTACACCTGATATATTTTTATCATAACAAAAGTGAAACTTTATATTGAAAAATAATTTTTTTTTATGTTAGCTCTTTTTTCTATATTGAATTTGACTTTTGTCATGATAACAATATATCAGTTGTAGACGTAAAGTTAAGTTCAATAGTATTTCCTTTATTCTGCTTTTGTTTATTAATAAATTCGTTACCCTCATACATATCTGTGGCAATAACGAAAAAGTGTTTGAGTCATATTTTAATGTTTTGCAGGAGAGCACTTTTAAGCGATCTATCGATTTTCAGAAATTTATTTCTTTTGCAGTTATATTGGGAAATTCTCTGTTAACCTTTAGTTTTTTAAGCAAACATCGTTCTACACACTGTAAATAATATATTCGAGTTAAAATATACCAAAGTATAACCTCAATTAAGCTATCATTCCAAATGAGATTAGAAGAAGTCTAAAAAAGATAAGCCGCAATTCATTTTGTTATAACTTCTTGAAAAATCTCTCAAATTAATTGAGATTTTGCCCAGATGTACTCTCAAATATGCAGATTACTCAGGTACTATTAACTCAAAATTATCTTATATCGACTTAATCACTTTTTCCTTTTCGCTTTTTTTATTTAAGTGTGTTTAGCGTAGTTGCTAAAAGCGAGCATGCATTCGTTAAACCGGGAAATCACTGTATTAAGATTTTAATAAGATAATTTTAAATAAATTTATAAATATATGTGTGTATGTTTGCAGTGTGTATGTAAATATGTATGTATGTGCTACATATTTTTTCTTTTTTTAGTACAGGAACACTAAAATATAACTCGTGATCGTTTCATTAAATGCGTTAATGAATTTATTAAATTATTAATAATTATGTACATATGAATGTATGTATGTATGTATGTAGGTCTGTCTGCGGTAAAAGTAAAAACAATTAAAAGTGTAATAGTTCAAGTGCTCGTTTATAATTAATATACAATATTTTCCATCAGCGTTGCCATTTTAGTGTGTTCAAAACGATTTTCAGCATTACAAAAATAGAACCCACAAGGATTTGGCTTTACTTTAAATTCGTTTTCTTGTCTCTAATAACCGATCAATCAGTGACCAGTTCTAAAAGATTATTGCAGCAAATCGACTTTTGCGACTTGAAAAAAAATCTTTAATTAATAAAATTTTTATTTTTCATAATTTTCAATTGCATAAAGCGAAATTCAATGATAAATAAAAATATTTGTAGGTACCACTTCTCAAAAAATTTCATGGAAAAATTCTCATATATTATCTGGTGAATTACGTATTAAAACTACCAAATGTTGGTGGCATTGATGTTATTGCTCTAATTGTCAGCTACACATTTTTTATTTAATTAATTAGACATTTGACGACACATTAAAAATATTCGGTACAGGGTTTTTTGGATTTTTTCCGACTCAAAATTGATTTTAAAAATCGCCAAAATCAAGTTTATATAGTTTTTAGGGTTCCGTTCACCAAAGGTGAGAAAAAGGCCGCTACAACAACAAATACATGAGAGTTAAAAATTAAAGGGTAATGTAATGTAATTTTGACAACTTGTTGTATCTCCGAAGAGGCAATCTCTTGAAATTTTCAAAAACGGTAAAACTAAGAAATCCCAAAATTATAAAATCGCCAAACCAAAAAAAAATCGCCAAAAATAAAAAAAAATTCTAACACTAAAATAAATCGCCTAATTCGAAAAAATCGTCCAAATGAAAAAATCGCCAAAATGAAAAAAAAAACGCAAAAAACCGAAAAAAATCGCCAAAGCGCGAAAAAGGCGCCAAATCTAAAAAAATTTCTTATACAAAAAAAAAATGCCGAACTTTAAAAAAAATCGCCAAAATGAAAAAAACCGAAAAAAACGCCTAAATGAATAAAAATCGCCAAAATGAAAAAAACGCAAAAATAAAAAAATTGCCAAAACGAGAAAAAAGTGTCAAAACTAAAAAAAATTGCCAAAATGAAAATAACGCCAAAATGAAAATAACGCCAAAATGAAAATAAGGCCAAAAACCGAAAAATCGCCTGTATGAAAAAAATCGCCAAAATTAAAAAAAACTCCAAAACTATATTTTATACATATAGGCTAAAGTTCGTATTGAATTACATATCTAGTGTCCGTATGTATGTTTATTTGATAATGAATGATGAATAGCAGAAAATCGCCAAAAGTAGAAATAAAATCGCCAAAAATTATTTCTTGTACACTTTTCTAATCCAAATTTAAGATGCATTAATTATTTTAATTAATATAAGAAAACCCATCAATTTCTTGCAGAAAGATTTACTAGTTTTACGATTTAACGTATGTACCTACATATGTATGTAATTGCTGTCAGACTTGTTCGCTAAAGTGAATTGTTCCTTATATACAGTACTAAATTAAAAAAGATAAGCGTCGTTTATTTTATTTAAAACTCAAAATAGTTTAAAATACATACATATTTCATTAATATTAATAAAGAAAGGAAAAATGCCTAAAAACAATCTAATATAACTTTTTCAGTTTATTCTTCTTGAAGCAGCCCATATTTTTTACACAAATCTGTCACTCTCATACCATTTCGGTGAACATGGACAATTTTAACTTTCCTTTACTTTTTTGTTAGAAATTTTGTTTTTTATTTTTTATTATAGATTTGTTCATTTAACCGAGTACCTGAGTTGCAAATAAAATAAATATAAGATACTGCGTAGAAAAAAATTGGGTGTTCAATATATTACTCCTTCAACAAACTAATTTTCCTGAATTACAAAAATTTTCAAGTTCAATTTTGTAAAAAAAAGCCATCAAATTTATTTATCGCCAGACAAATCGTAATGTCGCCAAATCAAAAATTTAGATCACCATGTTTGACGAGAAATCGCCATATCTGACAACCCTGGCCCCTTACTTCCAAAACCATATCGTTCATTTACTAAAACAGCGTCATAATTCAAGAAAATATGGAATTAATTTAGTTAATTAATCTTCATATTGTTATTTATATTGTGTTAAAATTTCATACAAAAATTAAGTTTTCTCTTTCCATAAAATTTTCTGGAAAATACATTTTTTTTAGTTATGACGTTGTTTTAGTAAATGAGCAATATGGTGAAAATGAATAGTGGGTTACAATAATTAGTAGCATATAACAAAGATGGATCTTATGTGTATGCAAATTTCAGTTTTATATAATACATACATATGTACTAATTTTTCAGTGCAAATGGAATATGAGAATTGTTTCAATTTATCGTATTAAAATTTTTTGAACGATTTTTTGTAATTATAGCTCAAATAAGCCATCTCTAATTCACAACAGTCTTGCCTTTGTTATTTCTTCTAAAGTTGGTTGTTGTGTGTGCAAAGAGAAAGAGAGAGAGAAAATTGTTTTTTCGCCGTTCGTGGGCGTACAAAATGGAAATAAACCTATCCCAGAGTTCGTCACGCACGACGAATTTCGTTTAACTGCTGTGTTGTATTAATTTTCATTTACCCAAATGCGTTTTAAATTTTGTGACTAAAGTTCGCACCGAAAAATTTGTCGTTCGTCCCAGTTCTTTTCCTAGCATTATGCACATGCTTGTTAATTGAATTATTTTTGTTTTGTTTTGCTTAAGACAAGCATTTTTTTGATTTGACACTTCATGTTCATTTGTAAATTAGACCGACTCACTTGTTCCCCTCTCAAATTAAAGATCGGTATTTTTAATAAGGACACCCAAAACATTTGAGGGGTCTAGCGATGACCGTTCATGAGCCGTGTATAAAAAAGGTCTATTTTTGAAGTTTTTTTTTGTGCATATTTTCGTATTTTGTCCCAGAACAACCTTTAAAAAAAAGTACATCATCTGGTACCAAGATATTTGTATGACATTTTTATAATATTTAGACCTGATGATTAATTCTGTATCACTATCCCAAAACTTATATTTTTTGAGTTAGGACGTTCTTTGAGCAAATGAGCGATATGTCTTAAAACTGTCAAACGAACAAAACAACTCGTATCGTTGTACAAACAGCACATTAGAATTACTCGTACTATCACTTTAATTGAAAAGAAAACGATTAAAAACATGTGAATGTAATATACATTACAGTACATCAGAGATAAGGAGTTACTTATTTCATATAGTATGTACATACATACATACATACGTATAAACCAATATTTTCAATAAATTTTTCGGATAAACTAGAAGTCAATGATAATAGAAATTATTTATATTTACGACAGTGTTTTAACGATTTTGCTAAATTAAACATTTACTTTACATCATTGTTGACACATTCTGTGCTTACATACATACATATGTATGTATGTACATATAAATCTGTTGTGATCGCTGTTATTTATTTTCAATTAAGTTTAAGTTGTATTTAGAGCAATTGAATTGAATACAAGCCTTTCAATTGAATTCAATTTGCATAAAAAACAAAACTAATTATACAAATAAATGTAACACACATACATATGTACATAAATATATTACGATATTTTCATAATGAATGTACATACAAATCGTTCATTTATTTGATAAATGTCATAACTCCAAAAAAGTAGTTTTACAGAAAAAGAACTTAAAGTTGTATCCGCTTATGCAAACAATAACTTGTGTTTGAAGTGTACATTAAAACCGGGTTATCTAAATTTTGTTTTAATGTTGAGTGTACGAGATATTTGTATGAAATTTTCACACAATGTGAATGAACAACGATATGACGATTAATTCTGCATTATGAACTAAAAAGGCGGATTTTGTGAGTTATGACGTTGTTAAAGCAAATGTTTGACATGTACTATTTATGTACTATATACATATGTACATACATAGTATCGTTTCAAAATCCAATGAACACAATTTCAAATGTATATTTATTACAGTCCTGCACAATACCATTTATAAGACATTTCAAGACATGAGAAATTTTTCAAATGCTTTATTACAGCGAAATATTCTAAGACAAACGCTAAACAACTTTGTTGGCAAGACATTTGTTTTAGTTGTTTTTCTTGAAAACAGTATTGCTTAGCGTTTGTTTTAGAATATTTCGCTGTAGTAAAGCATTTGAAAAAAACCTCTCGTGTTGGAAGGTCTTATAAATGGTCTTGTGCAGGTCACTAGTATAGCATATGTACATATGCACGTGTGTATGTAGTGCTTAATAGTTTAAAAAATTCTATTTCACATTGATTGAAGTCATAAAAATTTATTGAAATAGTTTTAAGCTGCGCTCAAGGAACCGTAACAAAGTGAACAAGTTTAAAAATAATTTTCAACAGATTTATTAGATACATACATATGGGTATACGTTAAAAAATCGAAACAGGACTTTAATGGCGTAATGAAAGGATTGAGAAATAGGATACTCTCTTTTGTGGATTGCTTTCGATTCTTTAATATTTACATACATACAATAAGTGAAAGATTTTTTCACGTCAAATTTTATTAAAATTATAGAAAACAATCTCTTAAGTCCCACACCACAAACTAAAAAGCATACTTTGTGTCCCAAACATTGGGACAAAATCATAATTTACAATAAATAAATTTGTTTTTACAAAATATCCTTAAACTATTGAACTTACCAATACATAAAAAGATCGAATTTGTTTGCGTTTCTTTGTGTAGTACATATGTATTATTTATTTCTTAATTCTTCTTACATACGTATGTCTGTTTTCATGCGTTTTTCATTGATTCGAATCTTAAGGTGCTTGATGAATCTGTAAGAAATAAATTTTTATTTTATGTTTTTAAATTGTACACTTAGTCGCAAAACTCTACATACGACTCAATATTTTTAAAAAATTTTAGTTTTTAAAGGAAAATTATTAGTTTTGTAAACTTTTTTTATTTTTAAGCAGAAGTAATTTAAATTAAATAAAAATATCACTTATGATTTAAGTAAACCATATTAAACAAGCAAGAAAATAAAAAATTCAATATTTTATCGGATTGCAAAAGTGTGCATACGATGTATTGTTGAATATATTGTGTAAAATTTTTTTAAAATTTTAATAATTAAGAAACCAGATCTTTAGTTGCTTTCGCTGACAAATTTTCTAAGTTTTCGTTTTAAATTGTACTTATTTGAGACGATGGCCGTCTATTATTGACGCCTCTGCTTCAAGGAAGCCCATAAATAATCGATCAGATTTAAATCTGGGGACTGTGGAAGATGTGGAAGCTTCGGTTTTAGTTTATAAAGAAGCCATTCCTTAACCAGCCTTAAGTTATTCTTGGGGTTATTATCATGCATAAATATATACATTTATCTTTAATGTGCGATTTGTTCACATTCTACAAAAAATAATTTATTAACATATCTTTCAATTCTACAACCCCATCAGCACTTATGCCCTCTTACACCGTTACGGAGACCCCATCATGTTTGATAGCACTGCATACGTTTTATTATCCAAGTCAATATTACATTTTATCCATGTTTTTGGTGGTCCGTCGTTTCCAAATAGGTTGAACTTACACTCGACCGTAAAAAGTACTCTTTTCCAAAACTTAGATTTATTAAGATTGACGTCTTTGTACTCCAGAGCATAATTATATCGTTTAGTTTTGTTTATGGGACTTACATACGTATGATCGTTTTCTGGCTATACACGTCTATAATCCAACATTCTTTGAGCAATAGCGAATTGTATTAGCATCTACAAGAATTCCATAATTAATTTTAAGGACCTCTTTCAGTTTCGTGCTACTTCTCTTTGTATTTTTCGCAATTTCTTATTTATTTCTTTCTTTCTTTTCTCATTTAATTCCCTTCATTTGAAAGATTGAGGACTAAATTTCGAACGTCGGTTGATATGTCACAATATTTTTTTAGGTTTTTTATCTCGAAGTTATAAAGTGGGTCCAATATAATAGTCAAGATACAATATTTTCAAAAATTAACCATTAAATAAAAATTATGAATAAAAAGTATGAAATGCCTAAAATCGTATGTAGAGTTTTGCGATTAAGTGTATATCCTTGTTAGTTAGTTAAAATTTTATAAAAGTATTATTGACGCATTTAAAAATTATAACGAAATTTTCAATAATTTTTTAAACGGGTGAACAGCGGCGATTAAACACGTGCCATATACAGTTTTGCTAGGTTAGGTTAGGTTAGCAAATGGTTGCAATACACCTCCATTAGGAGACCCAATTGGGTTCATTATGATTCCCTTCTATTAGTTAGTTAAACTATTATCTGTCATTAAGCCACTGTAATCCCATGATCGCATCCCTGATATCCTCCAGTGTACGCTTTCGATATCACTAATGCTCTCATGGAAACGTCTGCTCGGACATCTAAGCCTATGGGGTTGAAACTTCGGGCAATAGTTTCTGGGTGATGATGAAGGGGATCTTCATTGTACATCCTACCGAAATCTGGAGTACCAGTTTCCCAAAGCACCTATAAATACTAGCATCACCTTTCTATTCATATCCTGTAGCAGTTTGGATTTTCCTGACTCAAGTTTTGGCCACATACCCCCCAAGACTCTACAATCCTCCGTGTTTTCCTAATTACAGAGTTCCCTGTGGTAATGACAAATCAGTAATTTAACCGATCTGTGTGTCACACATTCCCTCATCTAACATCGACCCTATTCTTGCCAACTAATCGGCAACTTCAGTTCCCTCAACACTGCTGTAGCGATAAATCCAAGATAGTCAGACACTATATTTGTCCATAAGCAGGTTGAGGGCTCTCTTACAGTCACTAACCAGTTTCGATTTGACATTATGCCCTTTCAAAGATTTTAGTGCTGCCTTATTGTCAGCGTAGAAGGTTACGTCCTCGCTTTCAGCCACGTTTCTGACCACAAGCTTCGTGGCCCTGATGATCGCCAAGATCTCAGCTTGGAAAATAATGAATTCATTCGACAGTCTGAAGGATCAACGAATGTTCCCTAAGATTTAGACACCAGCCCCTCTGTGTTCTTCCAGTTCTGATCCGTCTGTAAGGACACTATCGTCATGTAGGATATCAGATCTGACCCAAGGGTCCTTATTCGGAATTACCATTAAAACCCATTTCAACGACCTTATAGTCCGTGAATCCAGTGTTTGCAGAGCTCCGCCCCCTAAAACTGACTTCATTTAAGATTGATGCGTCACCAAACCTGCTCCAACTACACTAAGGATACTTTTAGTCGCCATTCTCACCATAAAGTCCTCTGTTGGAAGCAGGTAAAAAATGATGTCCGAGGCAGTCTCAGGTATGCTTCTCTGGGCACCTGTGATGCCCAGCGAGGCGCACCTCTGAACCGTAACAAGCAATCTCCTATGACTCCCCTTTCCCAATACCTCCCACCATTCCACACAACCACAGGAAATAACGGGTGTGGCAATCGATTTGTAAATTCAGTTTACTACTTTCGGTTATGCTTTCGGTTGTAGATCTGAGTTCCTTCCTACAGAGTTACTGAATGCGTAGTAGGTATTGAGCCCGTTTTTAGGGTTCCGTACACCAAAGGTGAAAAAAGGAACCCTATTGTTTTCGCTACGCTGTCCGTCTGTCCGTCACACGGTATTTTCTCAGGAACCGTAAGAGCTACGGACCTGAAATTTGGACAGAGTATGTAGAACCTTGGCCACTCCAAAACGAGCGACGAAAAATGTTAAAATCTCATGTAATATACATACAATTGTATTCACGTACATATGTATATTGACACTTGAAATTTGTAAAATTAGTGTATTTTTATATAGACTACAACAATAAACATTAAAATATTAAAAAATTTAAATTAAAGGGTGGTCCATCAGTTAATGCAATTTTGACTATGTAATTTTGACAACTTGCTATATCTTGGAGACCGTAAGAGGTAAACTCTTGAAATTTTCAAAAACGGTAAAACTAAAAAATCCGAAAATTATAAAATGGCCAAACCGAAAAAAATCGTCAAAACCTGAAAAAAATCGCCAAAAATTTAAAAAAAATCGCCAAATCGAAAAAATATTACAAAATTAAAAAGAAATTATAGCACTAAAATAAATCGTCAAATTCGAAAAAATCGTATAAATGAAAAAAAAAATCGCCAATATGAAAAAACGCCAAAAACCGAAAAAAATCGCCAAAACGCGAAAAATGCGCCAAAACCAAAATAATTGTTTATGTGAAAAAAAATCACCAAAATGAAAAAAAATCGACAAAATTAAAAAAAAATATCCAAATTTAAAAAAAATCGCCAAAACGAAAAAAATCGCCAAAATTTAAAATAAACGCCAAAAACCGAAAAAAATCCTCAAAACGAAAAAAAAGTGCCAAAACTAAAAAAATCGCCAAAACCAAAAAAATCACCAAAAAAACGTTAAAATTAAAAAAAAAACGCCAAAATAAAAAAAATGCCAAAACTATAGTTTATATTGTTCGTATTGAATTACATATCTCGTGCCTGTACGAAACCCTTCGTGCGCGGGTCAAAGTCGCACTTTTCTGAATTTATTTAGCTTTCATGCATGTTTTTTTGCCAAGCAAGCTTGCTATCTAGGAAAACAGTCAAGTATTGCGCTCTCTCTCCTAGTATTAGCTAAGCCCCTCCCATACTAATCAGTACAAAGCTATCTGTTTTGTATGTCCTGGTAAAGAAGAGTGACTACGTCAAATAGTTTTGCTAATTTTTAAATGAAATATTAACGGCTGTATTAAAAAACAAGTAACAGTTCTATTCCTCTTTTTAGTATATTTAAGAGTACATTAAAATAAAAACAGTTATTTACTTCCACTGAAAATTTGTAAATTTTGAGTTACTAATGCGATATGTTTTCGTTATGGTATTTTTCTTTTTTTTTAGGAGAATTTGGAAGGTATCAAGCGTTTCAATTCTTCCTGCAAGTATTGTCCGCCCTGACAGCTGGTTTGCATATGCTGTCGCTGGTAACAGTTCAGGCAGTGCCCGAACATCGTTGCTTTATTGAAGGTGTTGACAACACAAGTTTTTCTTACGTTCCATGGAACACTTCCGACATTCTGCGTGCTATACCCGTGAAAGAAAATGGAGAGTTAGACTCCTGCCACATGTTCAATGGTAACAATGACACTGTTGCTTGTTCATCGTATGTTTACGATAGGACTTATTATGAAAGTTCACGGGCGATAGACTGGAATTTTGTCTGTGATAAACGTTGGATGGGCAGCATAGTTCAAACGGTGTTTATGTTGGGAGTTTTTACAGGCGCTGTGGTACTTGGCGGTTTGGCGGACAAAGTGGGACGCAAAACTGTATTCTGCTGGTCGGCCTTATTACAGCTGATTATTGGCGTGGCGGTAGCTTTTATACCAGAATACTTTTCCTTTATGCTGGCTCGATATCTTCTAGGCATATTTGGTTCTGCTGGAGCCTATATCTGCGGTTTTGTACTTACCATGGAACTTGTTGGACCCAGTAAACGTACTGCATGCGGTATAACATTTCAGGTTGATTTTGGTTCTAGTTTATTTTTTATTTTTGTTAACAATTTAATAAATAAATTTAACATGCATTTCCTTTCTCCTTTCGTTTCTAGGCAGTATTTGCTGGTGGAATTATGTTGGTTGCAGGCTGGGGAGCTTTAATAAAAGATCGACAATTCCTGCAAGTTGTTTATGGATTACATGGAGTTTTATTTTTGGGCCATTGGTGGCTGTTGGATGAGTCACCACGTTGGCTATGGATGCAAGGGCGCGCTAGTGAAGCTGTGGACATTGTTGCCAAGGGCTTGAGAATTAATGGATCTGGGATTCCAGTGGACAAGCAATATTTCTTACAAAAGGCAAAGAGTCAACAAGTTATAGAGGAAAAGGCAACTGCCGGATTAAGTGATCTATTTAAAACTCCAAATTTACGATCGAAAACGTTGAATGTTTGCCTTTGCTGGTTTGCAAATTCTTTAGTGTACTATGGCCTGTCTTTGAGTGCGGGGAAACTTTACGGAAATCCCTACTTAATTTTGTTCATTATGGGCTTGGTGGAGTTCCCCAGTTATTTCACCATTGCTTTAGTTTTAGATCGTTTGGGAAGAAGACCTATTACCAGTACACTTATGTTGGCCGGAGGCCTTTGTTGCATGGTAGCGGCCTTTATTGAGCAAGGTACGACTGTTTCAACCAGTATTGTGATGATGGGCAAACTCTTCATTGCCGGATCGTTTGCTGTTATTTACAACTACTCAGCTGAATTGTTTCCTACGGTTGTTCGCAATTCAGCAATGGGCTTGGGATCAATGTGCGCTCGTTTATCTGGTGCACTAACACCACTTATAACCCTTTTGGACTCGTTCGATCCGAAAATTCCAGCTGTAGTATTTGGATTCATTGCTCTTTTGTCGGGATTATGGGTAATGTTTTTACCAGAAACAATGGATCAACCAATGCCGGAATCCATCGAAGATGGCGAAAACTTTGGCAAAGGTGATACTTGGTTTAGTCAGTGTGCGGGCAGAAAACAAAGAAGACGTAGCACTATATACCCTGATGATCCCGAGCAAATGGTACCTTTGAAAACCATACAAAAATAAATTGCTCACAAATTCAATACACGGGCACCAATTTTGTTTTCGTTTTTTCAAAAAAAAAAAAAAAAAAAAAAGAATTAAAAATACCAAAAACAGATCAATTAAATTTCTTTTACAACATTAACATTAAAAATGTAAAATAGTATTTTTTCTTCATATCATGTTAAATTAATAAATAGGACAATGAAAAAAGTACTTTAAGATTTATTAATCATTTTTTTTTAGCAATTCATCTCATTTTCAATCAGGGCTATCATGAATAAAATTCCGCGTGAAATTTCTCCCTTTTCCAATTAGAATTTTTTGTGTTCCCTGGGAAAATTTTCACGCGGAATTTTATTCATGATAGCCCTGAATATAAACTTTTTAACTTTTCAAAGATAACTTTTTCTTAATTGATAATTTACCGTGCGAAATTCTTTACATAAAAAAAATGTTTTAATATTTTGAACGCGCTAAAGTTCGTACCGCTTTTTAAGCCAAATTACATGTGATAATTATTAATGAACAAATAACATCAAAGTTAGTTATAAATATTCTGACAACACATAGTTGAACGATGAAGGTTTAGTGGCCTTCGAAAACGGCTGGCTGTTCCGTTCAACTATGTGTTGTCAGAATATTTACAACTAACTTTGATGTTATTTGTTCATTAATAAATTATCACATGTAATTTGTATTTTATTTACGTAGATCTACGACCAACGACTGAAAACATGTATTTACATGAAAATCGATTATAAGCAATATTAT
This sequence comes from Tachina fera, assembly GCA_905220375.1. Taxonomy (NCBI): domain Eukaryota; kingdom Metazoa; phylum Arthropoda; class Insecta; order Diptera; family Tachinidae; genus Tachina; species Tachina fera. Next base: position 190,023,428 of record LR999963.1, read on the forward strand.
TTATATTTGGCAACTAAGATTATCAATTGTTAGCTGCCATTTGCCATACATAAAAGCATTTTAGAAACTTTCAACGCAACTGAAGTTCGGTTGCTATCCATAATAGACACATTAATGTTATATTTTACGTTTGAGAGCTGAAATGAAATGAAATGTCTGAAATAGAACTAGGTAAGTAATGAATTAGAAAAATCTGAAAATACGCTTGTTACTTGTGGCGGAGTCAGGCCCTTTAAGTACATAAAGATTTTCAACACAATAGATTCTATTGAACTTTACGTTTTCGAAAGTCGGCGTTACTACGTCCATACAATTTTAACTAGATATGTATGTATATCTTGATGTTCCTTGGATTATCTGAATTTAATAAAAAATCTTGGGTTTAAAAAGTGGGTTAGAACACGCCCATTTAGCAAAAATTTAACGTTATTATTTACGTGCTTCTAGCATAACATCTCTTATGAAACTTCGCGCATGCATTGGCCTCTTGTAATAACACAATGTTGTATATTTCCAGGTGGTCTATGCTACCCTAATCAAGTTCTGTGGCACAGTCTGCTTTTTTCTGAGAAAGGTGTGCAGTGGCAGTCTACTTTTCTATAAAAAAGTGTGCTGTGACAAACGCCCATGTTCTGAAAAAGGCATATCACTTAAACTTGGCGTTTTTAAAGTTTTCTAACAAACGAAACAAAAATAAAAGCGATTTGAAAAGACTACGTTTACTTGTTATAAGAAAAGTGTGCTGTGATATTCGCCCATGTTATAAAAACCGCATTTCTATAAGAAGTGTGCTGTGGCACAGTCTACTTTTAATATAAGAAAAGTATGCTGTGGCACAGTCTACTTTTTATATAAGAAAAGTATGCTGTGGCACAGTCTTCTTTTTGTATAAGAAAAGTATGATGTGGCACAGTCTACTTTTTATATAAGAAAAGTGTGCTGTGGCACAGTCTACTTTTTATATAAGAAAAGTGTGCTGTGGCACAGTCTACTTTTTATATAAGAAAAGTGTGCTGTGGCACAGTCTACTTTTTATATAAGAAAAGTGTGGTGTGACACAGTCTACTTTTTATATTAGAAAAGTGTGCTGTGGCACAGTCTACTTTTCTATAAGAAAAATGTGGTGAAGCACAATCTACTTTTCTATACGATAAATGTGCTATGGCTTAGTCAACTTTCAGATGCAAAGAAAAATGCTGATTCACATTTAGTTAGGTTACATTCATATGTCTTCGATTTATATTTTTATTAAAGTACATCAACCATTTTTCCATACATACAATTTAACTTAGATTATATACAGGTAATTTAGTGATTCGATAGTATTTTTTTTGTTAATATCCTTATAAGAAAAAAATTTAAAATTTTTTCCATTTTTATTTTCAGTACTATTCTTTTAGAAATGATGTACAAGATTAGATTGCATATACTATACTTTATTCAAATAAAATGTTACAGAATGGGTAGAGACTTCGCCGATTTAATTGATCTTAAAATAAATAATACATTCGTCACTATGAAAACACGTACATACATATGTACATACATATGTACATACTTATGTTTATATACGTATGTATAGATGTGTGTATATCGCGGTTCATTTAGCAAGTGAAATCGAAAATTAAAGCTTCGGTATTTCAGTTTCATCTTCATGCATTAATTATTACATATAGTAGCATATGGGTATATTTTTTATACATACATACATATCTAAATATAACTTAAGTAGTATATTTATTCGACGCGTGTCAAAACGAGCACGAATGAAGAATTTATTTTTGTTGATGGTTTATCTAAAAAAAAGTATTTATGTACATATATGCTGCATTTTGTTGGTCCTAATGTCAATTCAGAACACCTTCCTTTCAGCCAGACTGGGACCAAGTGTCTTTGTCAACACTCAATTTACTAGTGACAATTGTAATAGTTAAATTGTTTATAAGTTTTCTTCTATCCGTCAATATAAAAGAAAGAGAGAAAACAGATGTAGAGTATTTGTGGTGAAATTGGCAACAAACTTTTCAATATATGTACAATAGTGCTGGCCACAGAGATATGTATGTAAATGTATTCGTGTATGGGTATTCATTTGTATAAGAAGCCGATTGAATTTCGGCACACTGGTGCCACTTTGGCCGGCTATGTTATACATACATATGTATGTATGTATGTATGTGTACAGATTTGCATGCATGTAAATTATAGAAATGTACCAGCAAATGTCTGGTTGGGATACATATTTCCATACTCCCATAAGAACTATGTACCTAGTAAATTTTTTTAGCGTTACCAGTGGATTTTCAATGACAAGCACATAATAAATGACTACAGCACAAAATACTGTATGGGGATCAAGGAACTTGCATGGGTTCAATTCATTAATTTTAGTGGAGATGATCTCCAATGACACGCTATTGTAAAAATAATGCATGTTTCACCTAAATCGAACCAGTTAGTCATCACTGAACTCATGATTGAACATATCGAATCATAACCGCCAAAAAATGCTCAACAGACACATATTTTAAACTTCGTTTTTTAGATCGCAAATAATTGATTTTGAAAAAAAATTAGTTTCGGAATTATATCGCTTAAGCTTTTTTCTTAGCGGATATTGCACGACATGGATTGCCATGTTTTATTTTCTTGCTGGGAATTGAGATTTATTAACTACATATACAAAAATAATTAGCTAAAAGGCTACAATAAAAAATTTTGAATCTTTATTTTTTATATTTTTATAGACTAGTTAAACTAACAAAACAAAAAAAAACATAAATTCTTTGTTCATATCTAAATATTTTAGAAAAAATTAAAATATTCATAATTTTATTTGAATATTTGCTTAACAGCTTTATGGTCCAAAGAGATAACAATTAATTCGAATATCTAGCAAATTTTAAGGAACCACGTCGAAAACAACCGATGCTTACTAAATTCAGGTAGAGTTGTGACTAGAAAGGATCGTTTCAGTCACGGTGATTAAATCACAGATACAAAAACATCACTGATATTTAATAAAACGATTGAATTTAAAAAGTATATATACATATCAAATATTTTTACTTTAATTCAGTATACATATGTATGTATGTACATTAAATTAGCTCACCTTCTGTGAAGGTAAAAATAAGTTTTCTTCCCAAAACCTTTCGCATTTAAAACTGGGGCCTGATTAAGTGTTTGTTTGTATTTAACCGTAGTCTCTGCAGGACATTTAAAAACTTTTGCTTTATTTTATAGGTCTTTTCAAGCCGCATCTACATACAACCGTCAAACATTATTTTAAACATGTAAAAACGTCAATTGCTATACCCCAAAAATATTTAGGCAATCGGCATAATACAAAGAAATCTATAATCTGAGAGGTGTTACAAACATATTTTTCGTGAGCCGCTCTAATGTTATATAAATTCTAAATACTCGTAATCATGTATGTGGTTCTTTTTTCAACTTCGTCGTTAGCAATCGATAATGTGCAAAGTCAAGAGAGTATAAAATGATACCATTGATTCTTTTAAGCTGGTGCAGCAATGCAATGCAAATTTTACATACATATTAACGACAAAAACTTAACTTTAATTCAAATATTTAACAACTTTAACCTTACATTTAACATTGAGTTTCATTTTGTTTTGTTCCTTTTTTGATTTAATTAAACAAGTATATAGCTTTAGTTTTAAAACAAACAACAGCCTACATATAACAAAAAAAAAGTTAAAGAGTTCGTTTGAACATACTAGCCTGGCTTAAACTTCATTTAGTCTTGATTACAAACCTTTCCTGTTTTAGTTTTATGTTTATGTTCTTTCAGGACATTTAGTTGGGACTATTGGCAATTTCGAACCGGTAGCATTTATGTCCGATGTAGGTTCTGGCAATTTTGCTGTGTGTACAATGATTCCAGGCTGGTCCTCACTTTGTGGATGGAGCTCATGAGATTCTCCTGGAGTAAGACTTGCTAAAGCTGCTAAGAGATCGTGATTCACTAATGGTTCATTCTCTTCTCGTGGTTCCCAACCGGCTGGAGGTGAAGCCGGTGGAGATATTAAAAATTGTTTAACCGGAGCCGGCGGTTGAAGATTTTTGTTTGATACAGGTGTGACAGGTTGTGCGAAATAACACGTTATTACAGTTTTCTTGTTGAATTCGTATTGATGCAACTTAATACGAGCGTTCGCAGCTGCAATAGCATTATCGTAGTTTACTCGTAAACGTCTAAAACTTCTTAACCACTGAAATGTGACTTTCTCGCTGAACATGCGAAATAAATCCTCCATTTCCTGTTTCAGTTGAGGGCTAGCAAATACTTCAGAGTGTATATTAGTAACGATAATTGATGTTGGCAAGTCATCAAATGAATCTGGATCGATTTCAGGTTCGGAATTACTATGAATTTCACCATCAGCCAATGTTGGATGCTGACTTGACAAACCATCAGCCGGATTTATATATATATCTTGATCTGGGGATACTTTATCAATGCTCTCAGACCCACTGCTACCCCGAGTAGAAATGGTTTTGCTTTGAGCTATTTGCTCCACTGTTGCATTGTTTTCATTATTTTGCGTATTCGAATAAGGCGAAGACATAGTGGAATCTAAAAATGAAAAGTTTAGTTTTTTTTTATCAAATAATTTCTCTTGTACAGGTTTTCCAATTTTTTTCAAATAATAAAAAGCAAACAGATTTATTTATTGCATAAATAAAGAAATAAAACGAGTAAGGTATTAAACGAACAAGAAGATAGATAATACGATATTGAGAAAACTCAATCAACATTATTTGAAAAACATGATAAAATATGTAGATATGTACATATTTTCGGGAATCGAACCCACGACCTTTGGATTGACAGGCTATCATCGCTACCACTCATCCACATTTCGCGATTCCGATGAATGGCGTATGGTTTGGGGAAACCGTAATAACACTATCTGCGAACATTCAATAATTGTACGCCACTGGCGGCATTATCAAAAAGCTTATTTCTTCAGAATTTACTCTTTCAGGCCCGCTTGTATGAATGAACATGCATATTTACATGCCGTGGAAATGTATGGACATACATACTTATCTACTTATGTATGTACATACACAAACGCATGTATTTGTATATAGAAGCGGTAGTTCGGTCTTGCACAGCTTTGGAGTCGTGAATATAGTGATCAATAATTTTTGCGCTCTTCATTTTTCTTAATTATATAAAAGTGTTCAAAACGTTTGCTATTAATAAGTTATATTAATCATTTTCCTTTTATATGTATACATATATGAATCCGTGTATGTGCATTCATATGTACATATCTATGAACTCGATAAGCTTATGCATAAAATTATTGGCAAAAAATTAGCAATACTATTATGTTATTAAAAATACCTACAATATTTTCCCAATGAAATACTGTATTAATTATTCTATCAGGAAAGTTTAAAATTTACTTAATTATTAGTGAAATACTGTCCACATAAACTATTATATTTCTTTTAGAAATAATCTTCCAACTTTGTTATTTTTTCACTTTAATTTTATGTACTTTATTTTACATTTCCCAATAATTTTATGTAAACACCTTTTGTCAACTGAGTTTTTTGGTGTTGCCAACCAATAACACACATATAATACACAGAAAATAATAATTGATAGTTATATGTTTCTGTTGAATGTTCGAGCTTGAGGTATATATATTTCTTTTTCTTTTTTTCGCCACCCCGTTGAATGTCGGTTCAAATCACCAGCTTACAGGCAACTTAAAATTATATCATTCAGATATATGCAGGTGCTTACTCAAATCTGACATTACTCCTTTCCTTATATTTTTGACACCACTCAGTGTTTCTATACAAAAACAGCTGAGATCAGATGCTTTGATGTCATATGTTATATAGACATGTCGTGTGAAACCGGTTTGACCAAACTACCAATGCAGTTTTTAGGTGTTTTGCTAATGGTTTTACCTAGTTATATTTGCCTTGCCGTGTTTCATATCCAAATCGCCGGCGGTTAACTACTTTTAAAGCGGCGGCTTAAGTATTCTAAAGCCGCGTCACAAAGTAATAAACCTTGTCGCGCTAAAATATTGTATCAAATTTGTGATAATTGCATTATTTTTTGAGAAGTTGCACCAGTTGTACATTGGAAATAATTAACCATGGCAAATGTAGAATCCATGATTGTAGAAGAGAAACTTCAAATTAAGCAAATTGACCGTGAAAAGGTGAGTACGTAAATGTTTTGCAAAATCTTGGAACTTCATGCATAGTGTATTTTAGACATGTCCTTTACTTTTGAGAGTTTTTTGTTCGACTGGAAGACATCATTCAGTATCGGAATATATGTATAACAATGTTCCTACAAACGAATTACAAATTTACACGTGGATGGATGCATCATTGCATGAACTGACTTCCCTTGTGCGCGACGTTAATCCCGATACTCGCAAGAAAGGAACCTACTTCGATTTTGCCATAGTTTATCCTAACTATCGTAACAATCATTTTCAAATGCGAGAAATTGGTGTTACTTGTACAGGACAAAAGGGTGCCGATGATAACAAAACATTAGCTCAAGCAAAGTTCTGCATCGGAGATTTTCTTGATATCTCCATAACGCCTCCCAACCGTTTACCTCCTATTAGACGACAACGTCCTTACTGAGATACAATAAATTAGAAAGAATAATACTAATCATTTTCATTAAAACACACTTGGATCATATTTTACTTCAACTACAATCTATCAACCATATTTCATCTGCGTTATTTTAATACTAAATAAAATATGGTAAGAATTTATATATTGTTTATTTTACATTTTTCTTTTTTTAATTAAGACTTAATGATGATGTAATATCTATGTAATGCACGGCTTATAATAACTAGTAAGAGGCTATCGATAACAACTCAGAATTGCATCAAGCCCCCAAAAATTTATAAACATTAATTTCTGTAATTGACACTCGGTCTTTTGGATTTCTTTTTGCCTAATTGAGACATATCGATTTCTATTCCATTTGGCAAAACAGCACGATTCTCTTCATAGTTGATAAATCCATTGTCTTGGAGGCTAGCATCTTCATTGCGTTTGTTGGGGTCACATTTTATACCAGTTTCATAATGATATTCCCGTTTATTTCCATCAGGATCAACATAGCCATAAGTACCTCTAAATGAGAAATATTATGAATTAAAAAGATTTTAATGAATAAATTTCAGAAAAATACAAACTTTGTTACACAATCTGTGCCAATGTGTTCTTCCTTGAAAGAGCCGTCATCGTTTTCATAGCCCCACGTAATACTGCCATCTTCATTTTCTTCTCGCCATTTTCGTATGGTTTGTGCCACTGGACGCTGTCGTCTTGTATTTTGTTGACTATCCCTTTCCTGTAATACAATTTGATTTTGCTCCAAAGCAGGGCGAGACTGAATGGGCTTTGGTCTAGGGCGTGACTGGACAGGTGCAGGCTGGGGGACAAATTGTGGTCTTGTTTCCCTTATCTCAGTAGGTCTGTTGCGAATTATATGGACACGTTCGCGTTGCTGTTGTGGTGGCGGCTGAGGAGGAGCTGATTGATGTGGGGCTTGAGATCTGTCCTGGCTAAATCTAGGGCTATTGATAATATTGGACCCGATGCCAAAATCGTTGAAAACTTGCTTAGAACTTGGCGTAGTTGCCTGTGATGGACGTTCGGGAAATCTAGTAGAGAAGGGATTGTTATTGACCAATGGTTCCTCATTGGTTAAAAGATGTGATATCTGCGTTTCATGTATAGCATTTTGCTCGTTGTTGAGAAAAGCTGCCGCAGTTTGCTGGAACTGCGCTTGTTGAGCCTGAGCCAATTGTTGTTCTCTCAAGAGCTGGGGCAAATACACATCGGGTGCTTCATCTTCTCCGGACTCGGTAACTGGCTTTGCCTCTTCGACTACACGAGGAGGTATGTTATTCTGTGCAAAGTTTTGTGATTTCGTTGATACCGGTCTCCTGACACGTACAACTGGTCTTGCAATGGGTACAGGAGCTGCTCCAGGAATCGCAAGTCGTGGGGGAAATTGGGCATTGACTAGATATACGGTTGTAAGTAATATGATCTGAAAAAAAGGAATATGTATAAACAGTTATTTATTTTTGTTCTCGATAAAAATTAACAACAAAAAGCATGACCTTTGTCCACTTGTTTCATATACATAGATATTTCTCTCGCTCTCTTGCTCTAATAATTATGCTATTATGTATAGCAAATAATTGTTTTTCGAAAAAATATTTCATCGCTTCTAAGATCAGAAGAAGTGATGCAAGTACATATCGCATCTTTATTGCAACACAAACATATCTAATAATAATGCAGAAAAAAATTTATATGCTTATCGTATCGCTCATTTACTTCAATAGTGCCATAACTCAAAAAGTGCGTTTTTTGAGTCAATAATAAATATGTAAATAAATAAATAAATCGGCACTTCGTATTTTATCTTGTGTAAAAATTTCAATAAATAGCTTGTACTACTACCTCCTAAGAGAAGAATATACTCGTATTTTGTATATAAATTGAAAGCTACATACGAATATTGAGTTGAATGTAATATCATTTAAAATGTGCGGATAGAGCAATTTATTTAACTAGTAAACAATTCTTATTTTATTTATTTATTTTTTTTGTTATTTTACTTACTATACGGTAAATATATTATTCTTATTAAAAATACATTTAAATTGATTATGCAGATCATCGGGGAACCCTTTATCCAAAAAGTTCTTAGAACAACTAGAGATATTTCAGGCTTATCAAGAATAAAATTTCACATGGAAATTTCCGAACGTGTGAACAATTGGTATCAAAAAACTTCATACGATTGCGAAATATTTTGACAATTTATGAAGAAAATTATTCACAAAGATTTGTTTGTTGGAAAAAGTGGAAGTATGTAAGCTTTTAATTTTATTGGAATCGGTGCTACGAAATTAAAATTCATGTGAAAGAAAAATTTCATTCGGAAATTTTCACATGTGTAATTCACGATAAGGCTGTCTATGTTAAACTTTCATTTAAACAGATGAGAAGTTCAACTAATATCAAAGTTGAAACACGAACTCAATAATCAACATGTTTTTTTCTTCCAGATTTTCGTACAAAATTCTTATAAAGCATCAATAATTTTTATAAATAAGGTCTTTCTTTACTAAAACAAATTAATAAGTAGCTATAATAAAAAATATTATTTTTTTTTAATAAAAACAAAAATCAGTAAAGTGCGACTTAGACCCGCGCACGAAGGGTTCCGTACGGACACGAGATATGTTCGAACTTTAGTAGCCTATATAAAATATAGTTTTGGCATTTTTTCATTTTTGAGGTTTTTTTAATTTTGGCAATTTTTTCATTTTGGCGATTTTTTTAATTTTGGCCATTTTTCCTGTTTTTGGATTTTTTTTTAATTTTGGCCATTTATTTAGTTTTGACATTTTTTCTCGTTTTGGCGATATTTTTTTTAGTTTTGGCGATTATCGGTTTTTGGCGTTTCTTCATTTTGGTGACTTTTTTGTAGATTTGACACTTTTTTCTCTCATTTTGGCGATTTTTTTTTCAGTTTTTGGCGATTTTTCAATTTGGCGATTTTGTTTAATTTTGGCGATTTTTTTCATTTTGACGATTTTTTTTCATATTAACAATTATTTTGTTACTGGAGCCTTTTTCGCGTTTGGCGATTTTTTCGGTTTTTGGAACTTTTTTTATTTTAGCGATCTTTTTCATTTTGCGACTTATTTTGGAGTTAGATTTTTTTTAATTTTGGCGATTTTTTTCGTTTTGGCGATTTTTTGAATTTTTGGTTTTTTTTTTGGTTTGGCGATTTAATAATTTTCAGATTTTTTAGTTTTGCCGTTTTTGAAAATTTCAAGAGTTTACCTCTTACGGTTTCCAATATATAGCAAGTTGTCAAAATTACATCGTCAAAACTGCATTAACTGATAGACAACTCCTTAATTTAAATTTTTTAAAATTTTAGTGTTAATTGTTGTCAAAAATACACAATTTTACAAATTTCAAGTGTCAATATACATACATATGTATGTATGTACATACATATGTATATTAAATGGGATTTTAACATTTTTCATTTCTCGTTTTGGAACACCCTTTAATTTTTAATTCTCATGTATTTGTTGTTGTAGCGGCCAAGGTTCTCCGTAGCTCTTGCGGTTCCTGAGGAAATACCGTGTGACGGACAGACGGACAGCGTAGCGAAAACAATTGGGTTCCTTTTTTCACCTTTGGTGTACGGAGCCCTAATAAGTACATTTATATGTATGTATGTATTGGGTGTTTTTTATTGAGGTATAGAACTTTAAGTTGGCATCACTTTTTTAACTGGCGGCCATTTTGTCAGCTGTCAAGTGATTAATATTTAGTTTGGTTTGCCATTTCATCATGAACAGGTTGACAAAAGAACAACGCTTGCAAATCGTGCAAATTTATTTCGAAAATAATGGTTCAGTACGCATCCGCAGAGACGTCGAACAGTGCGCACCGAAGAAACAATTGCCGCTGTAGAGCAAAGTGTTGAAGAGGACCCGAATGAATCGATTCGCCACCGTGCACAGCAATTGGAGCTTTGTCCATCAACTTTTGTTCCCGAATTGGATGGCATGAATGTGGATGAGTTGTGGTTCCAACAAGACGGCGCTGCATGCCACACAGCGCACGTCACAATCGATTTATTGAAGGAAACATTCGATGAGCGCATAATTTCGCGGAATGGACCTGTCAATTGGCCACCAAGATCGTGTGATTTGACACCATTGGATTATTTTCTTTGGGGATATGTGAAGTCGCTCGTCTACGCCAACAAACCAGAAACTTTAGGGGACTTGGAAGCCAACATTCGTGGCGTTATTGCCCCATATGCTCGAAAAAGTGGTTGAAAATTGGACCTGTAGAATTGGCTTTATTCGAGCCAGCCGCGGCGGCCACATGCCCGAAATCATATTTAAACATTAATGGCATAAAATTATCCTTCCAATAAAGCCAAATTGATGGACATTAAAACGATTTTCTTGTGTTTTATTTCAATTCGAAGTTCTATACCTCTAAAAAAACACCCTGTACATATGTACAAAAATTTCTTTCACAAATTGTTGATGTTGGTGATACGCTTAAATTGGATTAAAAATCATATCAAGCTTGTGTGTTTTTTGCTTGAAGGTTTCCAAATAGTTTAAATCAACCTTAATATTCTGCCCTGTTCTGTAAACCGAATCCAAGTAAATTTCTCGTCTTGAAAAAATTAATAATGATATATATTTTAAAAAGATTTAAAAAAATATTTCTATTGTCGGAGTTAGTTTTCTAAAATCGTAAGTAAGAAATTGCTTTATTAATAGACTTTTTTAGATCAGGTAATTGGGCCTATTTTCGTTCCAGTATCGTTTTAAAACGACACATGAAAACGACAATTTTACATTGAAAATATTCCGTTTTTATGTGTCGTTTTAAAACGATACTGAAACGAGAATAGGCCCGAATTAATAATTATTTCAGAAGCGTCATCAAGCGTCAGTTGAGGTCAATCCAAATATATATTTTTATCATAAAATAATCGTGAAAACAAAGTATTTGCGTACTCTTTTTTAACCTCGAGCTCGTTATTTAGTAATATACATACATAAATTCTTACAACCTTATTTATAAAACTTAATAATAATAATTAATAATTTTTATAAATAAGGCTGTTGTTACAAATTTATGAAATGTAAAATATTTTTTTTTATACATATAAAATAGTTAGGAAATTATTTGAGCATTCGAATATTCGACAAAAATGATTTTTGTTCGTTAAAAAAATCTAAAGCAATTGTACGAATATTCGAATAATTTTTATTCGAATGACACAACTATTAACTATACGGGAATATTTTACTAAATGAATAATAATATCAAATTATTAGTGCGTTATCAAATCTTATAATTAGACAGAAAGAGTTAAGTTTAACAAATATGTATTTGCCGTAATAAGAATGCACTGTACACTGAACAACTGTCCGTTTCCAAACTACATACTTTGATAAGAACTTTCAAAAGAAATTATTTGGCTTACATTAACTGAGTTCAAATATGATTGCTGGGTGTATAAAAACGATTTTTTATAGTTGTATTACTCTGGTGTCATGTTCTGTCTGGATGATGGATGGAAAGTGTATTTATGTATATATTTATGCACATACGTATGTACATATGGGTAATTCCAGAAAAAGGTCTACCAAAAAAAATTTTTTTTGCTTAAAAATTTCGTTTTTGTTTTAAATAATAAAAATGCTTTACAAATGTAAAACCATTTTTAAATTGTGAAATTTTTTGAGCAAAATATGGGACTTTTAAAAGAAATAATTTCTTTGCTGAATCTTTTTTTAGCGATTATTTAAAGTAATTTGTATTATTTTTCTTTTTTTGTAATTTCCAAATTTCCTACTAACAACAACCTACGCACTAGCAGAAAAAAAGAAGACTGGAGCTCTAATAAGAGAAGTTGTTTGAGGTTGTTTCCACCTATACCTTAATGTCGCATACGTCGCATAAAATCAATATTTATTAACTTTTTTCAGCAGTAAATAAGCGTTTGTTACCGTTTTATTACTTTTTAATTAAAGTCCAATCAATATTAGAAAGGTTACTACGTTTAATTCTCAAGAGAAAAAAATGTCGCGTTCGTATTTTTACTTTAACCATTTAAAAAAAAAATTAAAACAAAACTTTCATGTTTCATAAATCTACACATAAAAAATCTTCTTTCACCTTCATTTCTAAATTTACAAAAAGAAAATCTTCATAAAATTTCGCTGAATTATGTACATATATTTCTATAAGTGCACAAAAATAACTTCTATTTTTGTCGCGTCCGTTTCTTGCTGACATTTGCTTATATCTTTTTACTATGTTATTGATATCGCCCAGAATTTTTTCTTAAATATACTACTCCTTCATTGCTTTAAAACTCTAAGATATATATTGTTTTTTGCTCAAATAAAAGTGTACGAATGTCGCGTCCGTCTCCTGGGAATTGCCCATATGTATATAAAAGTATTTATGTATGTATGTATGTATGTATGTATGTATGACCGAGTATTAAGTCATAGCCGGTTTTAGTTTTAGGAATTGTAAATATAAATTAATTTTTGTTTGTTGGTAAAATGCAATAGATTTGATTGGATCACTATTATTTTTAGCAGCACTAGCTACACTTATGGCAACAAAATTACTACCACTGCAGGAAAGAAAAAAACCAAACTGTGAGAATGCAGTGCATAAAATTGAGAGTTTGCATTGTTTTGGTCATTTAACAAAACATTGCATGAATCTAGTCCACTCGATTTAGCTCACATTATTGTTATTATGTAATAAAGTTTTTCTATTGTATTTTATTTTTTAATTTTATAAGTATGCACATTTATTCATTAATTTGGCTTAGACATGTGTGTATGTATGTATGCTATTTACATGCTATACACGGTATTAGTAATTAAAATATTTGTTTTTTTCCCATTCGTAACATTTCTTTTCACTGTCGGGGACATATTAAATGCTAAAAACGGGTTTTTCTTGAATGTTGGTTTGCGTTTCATTTTTGTGTGTCTGAAGATTATTAAGGAAATAAAAGTCCAAGTGACAATTACTGTTACATTTTTTCCAATGTCGATTACAAGTAATGCCTTCTTAGTTCTTTTTGTTCCAGTAAAATTTCGAAAATCAGATGGAATTTGACAAACTAATAAGTGTTCTGAGAAAATTACTTTAATATTGAATGTAAAATTATAAACTTCTCTTGCTTTCGTTTTCAATAACGGCCAAAAATGATTTTTATTTTATGCATTGCAATTACTAAATGTTGTTGTACTTGGTTGATTACGCCATAAAAATGTGCTGGTGTTTGTGGTTGTTATATGTACGATTAGGCCAGATTATGAAACTAGTTTACTGGTATAGTTTCTACTCTAAAATATTTTTGCTGCAAAAGCAGCAATATTTTTTTTATACGATTTTTTGTTAAAGTTATTCAGGTGAAAAAATTGTGTTGAATAACAGCAAACAAGGAACTTGATTTTTCTATAATTTGCAATTTGATGAAAAAATAAAAATAAATTATACATACATACATACATATGTACATATTTATCTATTTTTGTGTCAATCAATAAAAGCTTAAAATTTAACTAGGAATCTATTAAATAAAGCTGCATATGCGTGCGCTTAAAAAAACACCCTGTTCTAAAACTCACATTTGTTTTTTAATAAGAGGAGTATTATTTGTACGTCTTTTTGTTATTGATTATTTATTGTCGTAATTTAATTACATCCATCTTTCAATTATTTTTTGGCTTAATTTTTTTGCGTTAAACTTAATTTAACCGCTTTAAAATTGAATTTATCGCCAAAGTCTTAAAAAACACTCTTACGGCCCTTTTCACAATATACAATTAAGGGCTAACAAAGACTTTAACCGCAAATTTTGTATGAAGAACTTGCAGTTAAAGTTCATGTTAATGTGTAGTTTTCCCAATGCAATCAAGCGACTTGTATAGAAAATTTGTATAGGAATCACTCAAATATCTGAGTGTTTTTCATATATTTTTTCTAGACAAGTCGCTTGATTGCATTGTAGAAACTACACATAAGTCTTATGTCTAGACAATTTGAATGAAACTCACTCAAAAATATGAGTGCTTTCCATATAAATTTTATACTCAATTCTTGCGAATGGGTTGTAGAAACAGTGGGTTAATCATACATTGTGAAAAGGGACGTTATATGTTAAATTTAATTTACTTTTTTATATTTTATTCATTGGCAGATTTTGTAAAAAATTTCGTTTCTAAACGTTTCAAATTTGTATGAAAAATAACGAAAATTCACTTCAAAAAATAGTTTTTCCATACAAAATTTTAGAACAAAAAAACGTTTCTATTTACAAAATTTGGCCTTCAGTTTAAAAATTAAAATTTTATTTTCTGAGGAATAAATAAAAATAAAAAAATAATCAGTAAAGTTGAATTTTTTTAAATAAAAATGTATGCCCTAATCCAGTAAGAAGATTTAGGATTTTTCTGCTTGAAAATACTTTTGGGTTCTTGTGTTGAATTCTCTAAATTATTTTCTTCAAAATTGGTTGTTGTCTTTGATAATAAAAAAAATAAAAATATTGCTGCCATGTTTTTAAAACATAATAATTAAATTAAAGTATTATACAATAGTTTGAAAAATATATGAAAAAATATGTATTGGAAATAATGTTTGGAACAAAATCATAAAGCAAGTACACGAACCTTCTAGCATAGACAATAAATAATAACTTTTTTAAAGAATCACAACTGCAGCTTTTTTTTAGTCCATAGACAAGATACAATCGTCTAACAGAATTAGAGAATTAAACAATAAAAATCATTGCATCTATATCATTTATTTTAGTTTTATATATATTGGCAATTCCACAGTCAAGTTACGCAATTGTCACATTATGTCACCAAACAATTAAGCTTGTAATTTATTCCCATGATATTCGATTTGTTCCTATCTTTTACTAAACCAATTTTTCAACAAGAAAAAATATATATAAAGCATACGTTTTCTTTGAAAAACAAGCTACCAACTAACGTAACGTGAAAAAAGTGGACTTTTCTGTGGAAATGCCCATATATCAGCGAAGGGCAGATAGAGCGGGTTGAACAAAAGAGTGTAAATTAGTTGCTTTACACTTAGAGAAATTTTTGTATTGTTCTTGAAACTGTATGTAAAATAAAAGTAATTCATTAAAAAAATTCAAGACATATTTTTATAATAATAAATGTTTATCAAACTTAAAGCTAGAATTTTTTTACGAGTATTAGATTTTTGACTCCGTGTCTATAAAATAATTTTATATCATCTTAGCTTAGAAAACAAAACATTTTTATGTTATGCAAAAAACAAACAAAAAAGTTGTTATTTGTTGCTGTTAACGAAATCTATTAAATTATCTATATCAATTTCTTTTGCATAGCATTTGATTTTTAGCAATGTCTCTAAATGCTTATCTGAAAGTTTATTTCTAAATTTGTTTTTAATCTGAGACATTGATGAAAATGCGGACTCGCAAGTATATGTTGTGCCAAACATTGAAAAAAAAATTAACATTAAATCCCTAACTGACGGGTATTTCTGAGGACAAATGTTTTTCCAAAAGTCGATTCCTAATCCCATTGGAATAGATAAGTCCTGCCGCATTAACGTCAATTCCTCTTCAACAACCTTTGGCAAATTTTCCAATGAACAGGTAAGAGGATTGTTATAAATGTTTATAATCAATTGTATGTTCAAAAAATCCTTAAATCTACTTTGGAAATTATCCAAAAGTAAATTTATTTCTTCCGCCAGTTCTTGAAGCTTTTCATTATTTGGAAATTGTGTAAAAATTTCTTGAGTTTTTGGAAAATTTGCTAAATTTTGGCATCCAATTTGACTTTTCAAAATAGAAAGTTTTCTTGAAAACTCATTTATAGCATGTAATAGTTCATTTATATTTTTATCTTTTCCTTGTAACACAAGATTCAAATTATTAATGTGTTGTGTTACGTCAGCAAGAAAGCTTAAGTCGTAAAGAAAACTAGGACTTTTTAAAGAATTTAAGATCTCTATATCTTTCGAACAAGCCTGCGATTGTAAAAAGGCTTCTAGTTCTACTCTAAGATTACATAGACGCTCTAAACATTTTCCGCGACTTAACCATCGCACTTCCGTATACATTAATACATCATCATAATCAGCGTCTATATCTTTTAGAAACTGTATTAACTTTCTGTGTGTTAGACTGTTATGATCCCCTCTAAGGCGATTAATTATTTTAACAGCTGTTTTCATGGATTCTTGAAGACCTATCCTTTTTGAAAACAATGCATGTTGGTGGATTATACAATGAAATGTGTGTACATTTACCCCAGCTTTCATTAACTGACCCACAAAACCCTGGTTTCGTCCAACCATTACTGCAGCGCCGTCAGTGCAAATAGAAGAACTTTTTTCTTTTTCTATCAGAGATAAAACATTCTTATTGAAAGCGTCAAAAATAACTTCGCCAGTAATATTTCCGTAAAAAGAGTGTAAAGTTAATATTTCCTCAAAAGAATTAAAAAAATTGTCAACCGTTCTCATACAAATTATCATTTGGCTTATATCGCAAATGTCAACACTTTCATCTAAACATATTGACACGTACTTGGCATTTTTTATGCGTTCATTTGTTTCCCAATTAATAAATAGCCCTATATCTTCCGTTCGCCGAGTTAATGTTCGACGAGATAATGGCATTTCATTAATTATGTTCCCTATTTGTTGTCCAGCTTCACCAAATAAATTCATTATTGACAAACAGGTGTCTTTAAAAAACTGCCCGTCATCAAAAGGCCGACCTTTTTTTGCTACAGCTAAGCGGATGATATAAGTGGCCTTTACCTGCGGATCAACCGTGCAGTTAATAGAGCTACTCGCACACCTTCTTTTAAGGCGAAGATTTTTAAGCCTAAAATCTTTTTTTAATTTTTCAATAAATTCCTTTCTGTCATTTCCAGAAACAGAATCCATTTCCGCATGAAATCTGTCATAGTGTCGCTTAAGGTACGATCGATATACATTTTTTAATACCTGATTACAGATAAGACACTCAGCTTCATTAAATATATTCAAAGAAAATAAGAAAAGATTTTCAAATTCTACATCCCACATTTCTACTGAACAGTTAATAAAACAACCTGAGAAATAAACATACATAAGACAGCTTGATCTCAACAGAATCTTTATTTTTTATAGTTACTGCTTATAAATCGTATTTATATATTTTGAACTCACTTGTTGATGATCAGTTCATACATTTTTTTAAGTTTAAAAGCAGTGTAATAAAACAAGTATATGGTATGTTTTGGGGAATTTTAGTAACATCTTAATAGGAAAATTTTTGGATTTGTAGCAACTCTAGTTAAAATAATCATGATGAGTAATTGCAAAATACCCGAACAAGTTCGTAATTTGAACAAACCAGCGCCCCTCGCTGCCATATATGTATATATTTACGTTGTCATGTTAGTTACGTCCGTTTGACTTGTTTTTTTTTTTTTTGAAACAAGACGTCAGTGGTGCGATTCTGTAACTTTTAACGAATCGACAATCGTAATTTTTGTCTATACATTTTGTCGCTTGCAATAACGATTGTGTGATTCTGTAACTACTTTTTAACGATAGTATGCAGATGTTTTTTTTTTGATTTTTGTCGATAAAATTAACAGCACATAAATTATTGTCGCTTAAATATTGATACAGCTGACATTAACCTACAGCGAATATCGTTACAAATGTTACTGAATAGCAAATTCGATAATTATTTTAACGATGCGATTATTGTTAAAAAAAGTTAGTGAATCGCACCACAGGTGTCGATCAGCTGTTTCCTACTGTTAAGGTAGAGATCCATAGCTCGATTTTTGCGCGTTACGCTTTCTATGCATATGTCAAAAAAGTAGAATCAATGTAATAGTATGTGACAAGTTACATTGCAAAAAGCGCAGCACGCGTAGGCGCGTTCAAAGCAAAATGTAAGTCTACTTTCTACTTTTGTACGCGTTACAAGCACCATGAAAGAAAGTCAGCTGTTCTTAAAAGCTAAAGATGTTAAATAATACTTTATTTCTTATGTTATCGATAAATATTATTTTGCCGTGGATAATTTTTTTCTTTTTTTCAATAAAAAAATTTCTTAGTAAAAAAAACAAAACCAAAACAAAAATAAAATGGCGCATGAAAAGCAGTGCATGTAACTCAACGGAAACAAAGTATAGAATGAAACAAGAGGATGAAACGCCTATAAAGCAAAACGCGCAAAAAGCGAGCTATGGACCTCTACCTTTAAAGTTACATTACATTACAGTCGGCTAACTGAGCCTTTAATCTAATATATAATAATATGCCAAAGCTAACTTGAAGCTAAAGTAGATTTGTGCAAAGTATCTCCTACAATATTTTTGCAGTAAGAAATATGTAGATGCATTCGTAATTAAGTATGTCCTTTTGAATTTCTTTAATAATGTTGGAGCACGTACACCATTGCACGTTTGAAGTTTAAGAAGTATCAGTTTTGATTCAAAGAAAGTATGTTCCAGTGTTGGTTAAAGATGCCAAAACTCTTGAAAGGAGTATTTTTTTTTATCAATTACATTAGATCAAAATTCATAGATCAATATACATATGTACATCGTCCAAGTGTAACGGGTTGCGCAGCTGCATTACAAACAAATTAACTATGAAAGTAAAACTTTATCTAATTGAAAACAATTTGTAATTAATTCGAACCGGCATAAAACTGTATGAAATAATTGAAGTAAGAATAATTTGTATGTGAAATAGTTTATTCTAATCTGTCTGGGTACCTGCGAGTATAAGAATTTAATTTCTTTGTAGAACAAAGACATTTTTTTCCTCTTACAAATGAATGAATAATAAATTGCAAGTGATTATATATATGTATACATATCGTCACCTTAAAACCAAACCATCGTAACTACACTTTTATATATTTTACAGGAGAAACAGAAAACATTTTAAAATCAATAATAATAAAGCGTTCGTTACAATTTTCTTGGAAATTTATTTGTAGTATAGATACTTTTATGTTTTTAACCATTTATTTCCTTTTTATATATATTTAAGCTTTTATGTTACGTTACGTTCTTTGCAATAAAAAACACAAGCATTCGTAATTACGTACATTTGAATTTCTTTAATAAAATCGTAATTTTTGATCGCAGAGGTCTAAATATTTTCGTGGACATGTAATTTGATAAAATGGACCGTAATCAATCGAAAACTCGATTTCGAATTTTTGTGTAGTTACATACGTCCGTTTGCATTTTGAGGTGACGATATGTATGTATATACTAAAGTCCTGCACAAGACCATTTATAAGGCATTTCAAGACATGAGAGATTTTTGAAATGCTTTACTAAAGCGAAATATTCTAAAACAAACGCTAAACTACACTGTTAGCAAGACAAACAACTGAAACAAATGTCTTGCCAACAATGTTGTTTAGCGTCTGGTTTAGAATTATTCGCTGTAGTGAATGAATAAATGGTCTTGTGCAGGACTTTAGTATATACTTACTTACATACATATGTATGTATGTATAATTACATACAATCTAGTTTTATTTGTCTTCGATATAATTTGGAATTGCAGCTGAAAAATTACATACGAAATGCATACATACATACATAAGTGCATGCAGCATTTAATTTTTTAATTTTTATAAGTGAATGTCAACAATTTAAATGGATTTGTTTATTTTTCATTGGCGATGTGTATTGGAACGTGTTTAATACATATAAACTCTACCAATCCACAGTTGCTATTTTAGTTTTAATAATTAAAACTCACTTAAAAGTTTTATGAAAACTTGCTTTAATTATTGTATTATTGTTTACGATCTTGAACAGGCCAATGCCTGCAATAGAGATCGTAATTAATAACGATGGCGATTAAACAGCTTTGTCTATGTATTTGCGTTATTTTCGGTTCCCAGGTACCGTTATTAAAACGCCGTCACTTTCAGTATGTTTAAAAAAGTTTTTTTTTTGAAAAATTGAAATTGGTTCTTTAAATAAATTGATTTCTACTTCAAACGAGCTTTGAAATAACCGCTTTAAGTCCTAATTTACATTATGCAAGTCTTATTGATAAGCTGATTAGTTTGTGGGAAAGAGAGACGAGGGGAACAGAACCGTTTCTTTTCCTGTCGTCTCTCCTAACAAAATAATCAGCTTATCAATAATACTTGCATAGTGTAAATTAGGACTAATGAATCTCAACGATCCGGCGAAAAGTATTGCAGTCGTACACCGATGTCTAAACGATCTCCAAGAACGCCTTTAATCCCAAAATGCTAAAATTTTATTTAGCTACAAAATAAATAGGTTCGGTTTTGTATTCAATTTACAAGCCTTGTTGTATTATTTAAAGTTGTATTATTTAAATTTACATTTAAATGATATGGGCATTTCTACAGAAAAGTCCACTTTTTGTCACGTTACGTCACCATGCGATTTAGCTTGTATTTTAGAGATATGCTGGGGGGTTACTCTCTATTGCGATGCGAAAGAAAAATGCTACGAAATCGAACGATTGGTACTCTCTAATGCGTTTGCGCATTTGCTTTTCGCATTTGTTTTTTTTTTCGTTCGCAAGTCTGGTAGCACCGCACTCTGTAATACGTTAGCGCATGTCAAAAATATTTTATACACACAAATACTTGCGACAACCAAAAAGCAAACGCAAAGGAAGAAAAACATGTAAGTACATACTTAAAATTATTTATTTTTGAATAATTAATTTGTTATTTTTAGGGAGAAATCAAAGAAACTGTTGACAAAGCACAGGCAATTTGAAATTCTAGTTGAATTCATGGTGCAGCATAGTGATTTAGCGAAGGGGCATTTGCAGACAGCAAATGCAAAACAAACCACAAATAACTTGTGGACGAAATTGTCGGATGAACTTAACGCTAATGGACCACCTGTAAGGGATATAGCAGGTTGGAAAAAGGTAAGGGCAATGGTGTTATTTATATACATACATATGATTAATATTAAGCTAACAATGTATACATACTTATGCAAACATATTTATGTATGTACATAGGTTTGGTCCGATTTAAAGAACCACACCAAGCAAAAGATGCGTAGAAATAAATTGAGCATTAGTGGTACGGGTGGTGGTCCATCACAATTTTGCCCACTTTCTTCCATTGAGGAAGAAATTAGTAATCTACTTCATATGGAAGAAGCTGTAAGCGGCCTACCAATGACGTCTTGCTTTGGTACAAGCGGTTGTAACACTAGCCATGTAACGTTAGTGAGCAGTGATTGTCCGGAGGAAGTTATGAATTCGCCGCAAAACAAAAAACTTGATGAAAACTTTCTCACCGCTAAACGAAAGAGACTATCAGCCATAAATGACCGGGAGAATCTTCTTAAAACGCAGGTAGAAAATCAAGCATTATATCAAAATGATTCAGTAATAGTACTCAAAGAGATACGGAACGATATAAAAGACTTAGCGAGGTATGCTCGGAAATCATACGAATTAAAAAAAGAAAAGCTTGCACTTTGCAAGGAAAAATTTAAATTTAAAAAAGAGTGCAATATTCAAAATCAAAAAATCAAACTAGAAAAATTAGAGTTAAAGAGAAAAATTTTAAAATTGGAGACTGAAAAAGGAATAAGGATGTGATAACGTATATAAATATTTATGCTTTTATGAATTTTTTATTATAAGATCTTTTGTTGTGCACATGAAGTGCCTTGTTTTGTTATTTAATTTTTAACATTATTATTTACTTACACGTACAAATGTATCTATACGATAAAATATATGTACATACTTATGTAAAAATTTTTTATGCCAAACAAGTGCCATTTTTATTTTTAAAATAATATTTAATATAAAAGTAAATAAAATCGAATTTTATGATCTAAAACTCAAGTTGTTCTTAATTTCATTGCGTATTTGTGTCGCAATATGCAAATGATCATTATTGAGCTCATTGTCATGAACTGCAAATTCAATTTCGCCGGAGACGTCTCTTTCAGGTTCCTCGAACAGTGGTGCGTTGAAGTCTAAACAAATATTATGAAGAGCACAGCACACATTCATTATTTGAACGACTCTTTCTGGTGAGTAATGCAATTCCCTAGCTGCTAATAGACACCGAAATCTACTCTTTAAAACACCAAAAACTCTTTCAATAATGGATCGCCCTTTGCTAAATCTTTCATTAAAGTATGATTCGGCAGAGTTTTCTCTGGCGTTTCTATATGGGGTTAGCAGCCAGGGTTCCAAAGGATAACCTGAATCACCTTTGAGAAAATCCAATAAATATTTTTCTATTAAATATTTGAAATAATTTACCAATAATCCAAAAGCCCTTTTCTCCTCTTTCAAAACGTTCTTTTAGCTTTTGTTTTGCGCTAGAAAGGCTCCACACATGTGAATCATGACATGCGCCACCGTATCGGCTATCAACAAATCTTATGAACATTTGGTGATCACATATCTGAAAAAGTACAATCAAAATTAAATTCAAGAAACAAAATATTTATATAAAAATAGTGCCGTACAACCATAGCATTCATACTGTGTTTCAATTTTCGGTTAAAGTATAAATGTTCACTTCTAACCGGTCTAACCATTTGGATATGAGTGCCATCCACTGCACCAATCACGCCAGGAATGCCACATGTGTGGTAAAAGGCTCTTTTTGCATCTTGCTCTTTTTCCGCGGACATATCAAAACTTATATGCTTTTCACACAGTATTTTCTCAATCGCCGTTAAGACTTCTATTAAGCAACGAGACATTGATTGTTGAGATAATCCTAAAAAATGGTCTTGCCCAATTTGATGTTGGTATCCGCCTTGTCCCAGTAATTTTAATGCAGCGCCTAATTTTATCATATTTGGAATCGATGTCGATCGCCTTGTAACTTTCAGCTCATGTTGTATACTATTTAAAACATAAACAAACGCGTCTTTATTAAGACGAAAATTTTGTACAAAACTAAAAAAAACAAATTCTTTACAACATTTTCCACATTAAATTATTTGATTCTTACATGCGGTCACTTAGTGAGAGTATATCGCACCTACTTCTTAAGATTCTTCTTGTAATTCGTGCAACAGGTTCGTTTTCGTCTGCCATCCATATCGCTACGGAATCCATTAAAGTTTTATTTAGCACTAATTTCTTTTTTTCACACAATTTTGTTTATAATATTTATAAATAACTCACAAAAGCTTTAAGTTTGTTTTGCAATGTAATTTACTTTTCTTATTTTGACAGTTCATAATATGAGTGTTATTCAGTGTTGCATACATTAAAACAAAAATCGCAAAAGTGTTTGCGAAAGAGTTACAGAGTACCAAATTGTACTATTAACGCATTTACCTTTCGCATCGAATTTGCTTTCGCATCGCAATACAGAGTAACCCCCCTGTTCGATTGCTTTCTAGTTTTTAACGAATGCAGACTTAATTGCGCTCTACACCGACATGCAAAAAAATTATATAAAACATTAGTTTTTCTTTGCAAAACAAGATATATCTGTGGAAATGCCCATATACAACATGGCTTGTGAATTAAGCAATTGTTTATTATAGGAGTACAAAAATTCAAGGAACAAATGCAGTTTAGCGAATCAGCTCCAAACAAAATAAAAAGTAGCATATGTGATAGAAAATTTAAAAATAAGAAGAAAATATTAAATAAAAAAGTTGGCGGCGACGACTACTTTCCGAGTCATGGGGCTCTGAACTTTTTCATAGGAAACAGCGAAAAATTTCCAAAATAAATAGGTTATCTCATAGGAAACTAAAAATATAAGGAACAAAATTAAGTAGAAAAATTTGCTCCGAAAAAAAAGAAAACTTTGCAATGCAGAAAATCTGTATTAAGCTGTGCCGTTTTCTATCACACAGGCTAATTTTTATTTTGTTTGGAGCTGCTTCGCTAAACTGCATTTAAGCTAAATTCAATTATGCTTATATATTCTTTATCACGTCACCCTTGCTGAGTCGGTCACCAGCGTGAACAAAATGTTGGAAGACTTTATTCATCATTTCATCGTCAGCTTTAGTGAATGTAGAACGACAGAAAAAAACGTTAGAATAATGTAAGAGCATATCAGAAAACTTACTTACTTGTTATACTTTGCTTTACACTAAATTCCTCTTTAGTTTATGACGTTATAAATATTTAACTAAAAAATTTTTATTTAGAAAGTTTAAAAACACTGGCGCATATTCAAAAGCAAAAAAAGTTATACTTTAAAAATTTAAAGCCATTATTTTATATTATATCCAAAACATTTTAATTTATAAACATATTTTTAATTTAAATTACTCTGCACATTTGTGCTGTTATAAAACTGAGTTGAAAACAAGTAAAAATACTTTTATTGACAATTTTTAGTAAACATAACGTTTAAATTCGCCTGCAGTAACATAAAATGCACTGATTTGATTCAATCGTCCAATAATCGTCAAAAAGACTCACAAAATCATTTGCAAGAGTAAAATACGATTGCGGTGAAATAATAATCTTGCAATGTTTGTCAGAATGCTTAAACGACGATCGTGGAGCAATGTAAAAAACTCTGATCCATATCAGAGAGCAGCATGATACTATTCGCATTTGCTAACGATTCATAAATTCGTTGCTTTTGCCTTGTATTTATTCGACAACAATAGCAAATGTAATTGCTATGATACAATTCATTGCGATTTTTTTTTGTTGATTGTTCATACGCACTCTATTATTACAATGCCGCTATAACACAAGCAGCGAAAAGAAATGATGCAGCATGAAAGAATGGATTTCTTTCATACCATTCACTCAGTATTCGCTGATCTTTTGTATACCACGTTTAAATAGCAAGTTTATTTTAAGTGATTTTAATGGTTATAAAATTAAAAAAATGCAGTCTTATGGAGGAAATTTTAGAAAAAATAAATGCCGCTATATACGGTGTTAGAAAAAAATAAAATAAGAAAAGCAAAATTTGGAAAATGTAAAATAGATCTGAAATGTATTTCAAATAACTGTTTTATATAAAATTTGACAAATCTATATCGTGTTTTATGAATACTAATGTAAGAGTTTTATACAAGCAAAAAGTACAAAGACTACATTTCGGTCAATCACAGTAAAAAGCATTCGCACCATTCACTGAGTGTTCGTTGCTTTTGGCAAGACCAGTGAACATTTATATAAAAAAAAACAATGCACCCAATAAAATTCGCGGCACTCATCTCTTTCGATTGTGCCATGCGTTGTTTCTTTCAAATGTTGTGGATTGACAACAATATGCAGGTTTTTTTGATTGCATTAAAAACAACAAAATGAAGCATTCAATCTGACCTCTGGTCCATATGTATGTACGCATACCGGTAGTCAGTTTTCGGTAAAGACAGACATTAATCAGTATTGCGAATTTGTCTACCCAATTTATGGCTGAATTATTTCTTTATTCATTTCGTTTTTTGTTTTCTTTTAATTATGCAACACTGTTTGACAGTGTTGCGGATTTCGTTTTGATAATTTAAAACTCGGAGAACTTGAGAAGTGCAAAAGTATTTCAGGCGAGTTAATTTTATTGATTGTACAATAAAAGCAGATCAATAAGGTACCCCGAGATCTATAACAAATAGTGCTTTGAACAAAAACCACATGCACTTCGTTGGCATAAATGACTATGAGATTTTTCAAATATGATCAGAAAATCTTTTAGATGATTTAGGGTATGTAGGCATGTACATCAGAGCTGCCCACAGAGAGAGAGAGAGAGAGAGAACGAAGAGAAATGTATAAGCGTATGTGTATTCATTTGTATAAAAAGCTGATTGATGTTCGGCACTCTGGCGCTTCTCTGGCCAGCCTGGATGTACATATGTATGGCATTTTGCGGCACTATATAAACCGAACGTGTGAACCGGTTTTGATGATTCTTACATCAATCGATTTGTCTTAATCCTGGGAGTGACAGCAGTAGTCAAAAATCAATATGGCGTCTAACAGACACGGTCCAGCTTACGAACGGTCATCTCTAGACCCCTCAAATGTTTTGGGAGTTCTCATTAAAAAGACCGATATTTGATTTTAGGGGGTAACAAAGCCGCGTTTTTCATCTTCATACAAGGTGAGTCGCTCTAATGTGTAGTAATTGTTTTAGAAATTGATTATTTCCAAATGTATCTACAATATATGCACATACATAACTACTTACATATCCATGCCATTATGTGTGTACCTACATACATAAATATTTGTATTGTTTTTACTTTGTTAACTCTTTGAACGCAACAGCAAAAATTATTAATGAACAAAAAAACTCAATGTGCGAAAAAAATCGACTAGAGTTAAAACACAAAGAAAAAAATATAAAAAAAATATAATTTTGTTACACCCTTTTTTTCAAGTAATTCAAAACGGATAGTCTTTGTAGTTGGAGATTAAGTTATGTCAAGACAATAGTTTAACCTTGGATAGAAATTAACGAAAAAGCGTAAAAAAATAATAGACAAAAGGCCAACTCACATAATTAGTTTTTAAATAACTTTTAATTATTTCGCTTATTATTGGAAACTTTGTTTAATTTAATTTTTTTTTTGATTTGCAACAGTAACTCTCGAAAAATGCTTTAGAATCAAGTTATTCAACATTCCATAAAGGCAATAAAAAGTATGTTCATACTTACTTACATTTGTATGTACATATGTATATTCGATAGCAACACTACGTGAACGCCTTACAGACACACCGCATTCGGCACAAATTTGTGCTCAATAATTGGCTTTTTGCCAAAATATAATGATTGAAAAAAAAGGAGTATAGCTTACCACTTTTAATTGTTGCAATTTCATCATGATGTTTTCAATCTTTTTTTATTTGTTTTTGATTACTGTTTATAAATTGTTTTTAAGCACTGTTTTGCAATTTGTCTGCTTGTACGAGTATCTTTTACAAATGGAACAAACAAAAAAGAAAAACGTTTTTGATTTTTTGTGCGTTTCCCACACACTGTGAATACTATATATGTATGTATGTAGTTGAGAGCGCGATCACTCTATTTCGTTTCAAAGAGTGTTGTAATAAAACCGTTACCACCAAACTTCAACAAAGAAATGTTTTAAATTTAAGAAAACTTTGCAGTTTTATACCACCAACACCAAAATAATGGCGATTATGTATAATTTGTTGCTTTTTCTACTTTGAAATTGAAAGCTTTTTCAACTTTTTTTTTTTGTAGCTAGATACATACATATGTATGTATGTTCTTTGCTAGCGCTGTCTGTTTATTAAATGATTTAAATTTTTGAATTAATATGTAATTTGCCAACTTATTACAAACGTATTAATCTGTGCCTGTATTACTGGCTTCTTTTAAGAAAATATTCTGATAGAAAAAATGAAAAAAAATGCACACATTCATACATATGTATGTATGTACATACATATGTATTTACTTACACACTTGACCTGAGATTCGATAAAAACGAATGCTCACTAAAGCGAAGAAATTTCGAAACAAAATTCTTTGATATTTGTTCGCTAATCAAAGAAAATTCGAATGTTCGTTAAAACTTCGAGCTTCGAACTTCTCTCGGAAGTTTTTCGAATATGTGACGGTAGCCGAGTGAATGTGTGTTAGACTGGTAGTCGAGACATACCGAGTTCGATGCATGACAGCATAAATAAATAAATTCAGTGAAATGCGACTTTGACCCGCACCCGAAGGGTTCCGTACGGACACGAGATATTTAATTCAATACGAACTTTGGCCTATATAAAATATACGGCCTGGCCCACGATGTCGACAAGAAATTTTCTGTCGCTTGGTTATATTGAAAACAAAAACAAAATAACGAAATTTTGTTTTTGTTTTCAATATAAGCAAGCGATATAATGTTGCTTGTCGACATCGTGGGCCAGGCCGATAGTTTTGGGATTTTTTTTAATTTTTGGCGATTTTTTTTATTATGAAGATTTTTTTAATTTTGGCGAATTTTTTCATATAGGCGATTTTTTTTGTTTTGGCGATTTTTTCGGTTTTTGGAATTTTTTCATTTTGGCATTTTTTTTAGTTTTGACACTTTTTTCTCATTTTGGCGAATTTTTCGGTTTTTGGTGTTTTTTTATGTTATGGCGATTTTTTCGTTTTGGCGATTTTTTTTAATTTTTTATTTTCGGTTTTTGGCGTTTCTTCATTTTTGCGGTTTTTCTTCATTTAGGCGCTCTTTTTAGTTTTGATTTGATTTTTTTCGATTTTTGGCGTTTTTTCAATCTGGCGATTTTTTTTAATTTTGGCGTTTTTTTAATTTTGGCGATTTTTTTTTCATATGAACAATTATTTTGTTATTGGCGCCTTTTCGCGTGATTTTTTAATTTTTTCGGTTTTTGGCGATTTTTTTTGGACAATTTGTTTGAATTTTGCGACTTACTTTAGTGTTAGTTTTTTAATTTTGGCGATTTTTTCGTTTTGGCGATTTTTTTAAATTTTTGGCGATTTTTTTTTGGTTTGGCGATTTTATAATTTTCGGATTTTTTAGTTTTACCATTTTTGAAAATGTCAAGAGTTTATCTCTTAGTGTTTCCAAGATATAGCAAGTTGTAAAAATTACATAGTCAAATTTGCATTAACTGATGGACCACCCTTTAATTTAAATTTTTTAATATTTTAATGTTTATTGTTGTAGTCTATATAAAAATACACTAATTTTACAAATTGCAAGTGTCAATATACATATGTACATACAATTGTATGTATATTACATGAGATTTTAACATTTTTCGTCGCTCGTTTTTAAATATGTAGTACGTACTTACATAATTTAATATTTCTCTCATCTTCATTTATTTTGAAACAACCAAATCAATTTCTTTTCACTGTTGCAAGATTTGTGCAGAGGTGGGTGGTCATGATTGGAATTTTAATTTCATGTACATACATATGTAAATAAATACATATATATGTACATATGTATGTATATACATAATACAAATCGTGCAAAATGCAAAATATTTACATATTCGTCGTAGCGGTTGTTTTTTACGATTTCGTGTGATTCCTTGATTTGATTTGTGTTTGCTTTCACATAAATGATCATATGTACTATATGACATGTGTTTGCGTTTTTATGTGTTTATTTTTTAAATCTAAAAAAAAGCTTTTTATAACGTTCATGCACAGGTGTATGCACTTACGTATGGATGTATACATATGTATATGTGTGTCCATACATCCCAACATACAATGCAATAATCTATAAACTACTGAACTTGACAACGAACTTGACAACGAATAATTTTATATAAATATTGGCTTTTAAGTATTTCATAAGTTTTTCATAATTTCGTCTATAGTGCAATGCGAATTCACCAGCAAAAAAAGAAAGCGGGATTTAAAAATAAATATCTTTTAGAAAGCGAGATGTGTAATATGAACGTACACAGTTTAAAGTTTTACTTTTAGGAAACACAGTTTTCAACTCAAACGAAATGCATTTAATTAAACAAAAATATTTATCTACAAACTTGTATAACTGTATGTAAATAAAAATCAAATGTCGATCGTTGGTAAGTCCTAGTTTACACAATGCAAGTCTTATTGCTAAGCTGATGAGTTTGTTGGAGAGAGAGAGAGACGAGGTGGAAAGAAACGAGTACTCAGCTTCATATACTGTCAATACGTTTTGCTTTCCCATTCGTAATGTTAAGAAAGCTCATATGCATACACAAAACTAAGACTTGAATTGTGAGGACGCCGATAAAAGTTCAAAGAAGCAAAAGTTATAAGCTTAGCAATAAGACTTGACTAGTGTGAACTGGGACTAATCGTATCAATTAAGAGCGGCTGCACCAATTTCACTTTTGGTTTAATGTGCCAACTCCCATATAAATCTATTTTATTTTGGAATATTGGCAAGAAACGTAGAATTTGGTGTAAGTAACGATTTTTATAATGTGCGATGTCCTCCAAACTCCCAAAAAAAAATTTATTTATATCTAGAGAAATAATGTAGGGAGGACCTTGAAATATTGTGGGGATAATTTTGTTGATATTGTGCATTGTCTCTGGAAACAATATCATGGCGTGGCGCTTCCCGCAAAGAAGCAACATTTATTTAAAGTTATCTTGGAAGTCAAAATAGTAATAATTTTAAAATTTTTTCGTAAAAAGTAAATCCAATAAGAAGAATAGTATAGAAGGAGTCAATAATGGAGCAAAAAATGTGTCACCTGCTAAGTAAATTGTGTAAAACGCAACGCTAAGCGTTAACAAATTTTGTATTGAAAAGATTTAAACTACAAAAAGAAAGGGCCTAATTTTATAAAACGCAATGCCAAGCGTTGGGAAAATTTATATGGAAAATATTTAAACTACAAAAACAAAATACATATAAAATTTATCAACGCCAAGCGTTGCTTTTTCCAAAATTATGCTCTAAATATAAATTTTTGATATCCTGGCATCTGCTATAATCATAAACTTGAAATTCTGTTGATTCTGTCGATGATAAAAATAATCGGTATTGGTCCTGTGAGCTGTGGCTCCTCTCAAATGGAGAAATTTTTTACTTAAAAAATTATCTTGAAAACTAAGAGTCTGAACACAATCTAACGATTATTTATTGCGGTGCGGTTCTCAATACGATTTTGAAGTAAAACTCGAAGTGCGGGACGTAATAAAATTAAAATCTATTTTATTTTCATTGCGGACTTTCTTATTCTCTCAATTTTGATACTCTTTCTCTTGCTGACCTTGCCGTAGTTTTTGAATAATTGGCTGTGTTCACAACCTTATTGTAAAAAAACATGATTTTGAAATTCAAACATTTTTGTCATAGATTATAAAAGTTTAAAAAATGTATCAAATATATTTGCGATAATATTTTAATTTCAATTAAAACAAACAATGAATTATTGCCTTCGCCGTTTTCCGTTGTATTATGTTTATTTTTCTCTCCGCAACGAGAAATCGCACCGCACCGCAAACATTGTGTTTAAACTCTAATGCAGTGATAATTTTGAAACTTAATGATTATTTATGTTAATAATGAAGATTATATTCTACAAAAGTAAAGGTTAAACAGCCAGCGTGGCACTCTAAAATAAAAAAAATTTTTCTTATCATCTCAAAACGTAGCGAAGCACACATGTTTTTGGCTATTTAAGCAATAACTACACTTAAAAAATAATGGGAATGATTTTTTTCAGTAGCATTGTGATAAAAACTGCATAAGAGATGGAAAATTTTAAAACTCTAAAATGCGGAAACTAAAAAGCGGGACTTAAGCGCTTTAGCCGGCATGTCTGCTCAGCTTACTTATTATTATTTTTATTGAACAACACAATATGACGATTGAAAGAACTTATCTTTTTCAATACATTCTAAAGCGATACATGAAAAGTGTCAACAAGTACCGCTATGCTTTTTCTTAGCATAGTGGAGCTGAAGAGGAAACAAGTTAAAATAAAAGGCGTCGTAATACCTGCACAGCTATTCAAAGAAATATTTGGAGGTATTCCTATTAAGAACCCCCTAATGTTCTTCCCGTTCGTGAAAAATCGCATTAAGCTACGAAAAAACAAACTATAATATAAAACACAGAAATAGTTAATAAATAATATTTAATTAAAGGGAAGTAGTACATAAGTAAAAAATTAATTTAATATTATTTTCGTAAACTTATTCTACAATAGCAAGGATGAACTTATAGTATTCATGCGCATACATATAATATTTCCAAGACGGTTTCTTTTTGATTTTTCTACAATTCTTATTCTTATCATTTTTCAATATATTTTCAATTCTCTTTCAAGCTTAAGGCTTATGTTAGAAATATTGGTATACTATTTTTCTCAAATCATTTGCTTTGTTGGGAAAACATATGTACATATATACATGCATGCATACATACATATTTAATCACCAGCACAGCAATACTTAAAGCTTTTAACAAACTAAAGGGACCGTTATTTTTATTCGTTTGTTTTTTGGTTCATAGATTTTCCGTTATTTTTGAAAGCTGCCACCAGCATTGCCAGCTTAGTCGATTTAGGTAAACTCATGCAGATTAATCTAATCATTTAAATTTACATACATATATACTCGTGCATACATCCATACATATTCATGAGCATTTATGTACATATGTATGTATGTACATACATTTAGGAATAAACTCTACATACACCCATCATTTTTGGGTTTTGCGGAAACTTGCTAAAAGAAATTAAAAAAATTAATTATGCCAATATTTAAGGTGCTAATAAATATGTATGTATGTTTATACAAAAAATAAAAAATATAATAACAACAACAGTGGCAAAAATATTCAAAATACATAGGAAAAAAGTCTACATACAGGCATAAAATACATGAAAAAAAGCAATGTGAGTCCGATCACAGGGGATATGTGTAAACATCTAGTAATAATTTTTTTTAATATTGGCTTATGGTAACTAAAATAAGATATAAACATTTTTGACTCTATGTTTTTAAAAATCTATGGAAAACTGCATCTATAGTAGTGGAATTATTAGTTGTGGGGGTTTGTGGAGAATTGCTCATATGCAAGTGGAAAACGTCAAATAAAAATTTTGATAAAGCTTGCGACTGTGGGTTTGCAAAATTTTTATTAAAATCTCCACCCATAATAATTGGCATGAGATGGAGATTGTTACCCAATTGTCGTGCACCAGTACGTAATGAAGATACATACATATGTTATAATATAATATTATAAATTCTTTATAAAGATTGCTATATATCTTTTAAACAAATATTTGACATTTAAAAAGCTCTTTTATTTAAAAGTTTATATTTATTTTATTTATTTTATATTTTTCAACTTTTTAACAAAATTGTCCCCACTGACACCACTATTACACTTCAAAAGCAATTTTTATTAAAATTAACATTGCTCCTGAAGGTATGCTTTAAAATTCGGTTGAGTGTATTTCTATGCAGCTGTTAAATTTATCTGTACTTCTTTACACTAATACACTCATACATAGCTCACACCGATTTGATAACGCTTTGCGATCTTACTCAAAAATTGTGATTGTATTGTGAAAAAGATTTTTACCCCCCATCGTATAGATGTTTACACATCAAAAATACATGCAAAATGTTAGAGGTCGTCAACTTGTTTGAAAATTCTGTAATTTGTGACGTCATTGCCCTTTAAACTTTAACCATGCTTAGCTAGAGATAAAATTAAGTAATTATTGCACATGACGTAAACTTAAATTCAATATCGTACATATTAAATAAAAATAAGAAGAATTGGAATTTATTTCAAACGTTCTTAAACAATATTTTCATGTCCGTTATTACATGCCACCAATTTAACACATTCTCTTGTCTCTCTTTAGTCTCACGTCCAAGCTAAAGTGGTTGGTAAATATTGAAAAAGGGTGTTGAATATGAATATTATACAACCAACGATTATTTTCGTCAATTTAAGACATTCACTCGTATTGCGTATGTCACGTCGAATAATCGACCACGAGAATTTCCTACTAGATTAAAGAAAATGTGTAAAAGTTTTGTTTAATCTAGGACAAAATTCTCGTAGTCGAATAATCCACGTGACATACGAAATACGGGTGATTGATTTTAAGGAAAAATTATGAAATAGTCAAGTTGAAGAAAATCGTCAATATGAATAATTTCTTTAGTTATTGCGACCTTTTTTTTGTTTTTGAAATGACGAAAATGTTATGAAAAATACATTAAAAAACATCTTAAGTAAGACGAATTCATACTAGATGGTCGCAAAGGATCAGATGACCATTTTCGCCGCTGGTAATTTGAATATTCGTTGGATGTCAACACACATTTTTCTGACATTTAAAGTATACATTTCTCAAAGCGAATTTACCTGAGTATACCTTATATGAATTTGCTTTCAACCCACTTGCAATATAATTGTGCAGTTTTCCGTATTGTACAATAATATCCAATGTGTATGTCATATTCGGCGGTGGCACAATATATTGGCAAATATCAAAAGACTTTTGATTTTTATTGTACGATTAGGACAATTGCGTTCAATCTTGTTTACATTTCACTGTCAGGAAAATTGGGCAATATTTTCTTTGGAAATATTGTACAATTTATTGCATAGTATAGGTCAAAACGACAATAATATATACAACATACATATGCAATAATATTGTATAATGGATGGACCGCTTAAGGTAAATTTGTCATGAAGTTAGCTGCAGGAAAGTTAATTATTTGTCAATAGGAGACGGGGAGAAGCATCTGCTCTGTAATTCGCTGCAAAATTTAAATGATTTTTCTCAAAAACGATGTATTGAATGAGTTCCACCCAAGACTATTTGCGTCCATCTGCAAAAATAGCAGCCAATTCAAATCATGACATTATGTATTTAAAATTGGTTCTGGCTGTGTATTTAATTTCCATATGTTTTATAAGAGACATTGTACGAAAAAAATTAAGTTTCGTAATTTTTGGAAAGAATCCATTTGTCGTGTAGATGCTTTGCTAAAATATGTATATTATAAGCAAAATATTGGGCCTTATCGTGGTTGGTGACTATGAAATTTAGGTCTTAGATTAAAGAAAAAAAATTTGCGCTCTTCTCTATTCTACAGAAAAAACTTTGTAGTCGAATCCGAAATATGCCAACCGCGAGTAGAGGGACTATATACATATATATTATAAGCAGTAAATATTTTTTTATCAAGTCACATTTATTTTACTTTGTTTCAGTTTAATTTTTATCTCCTGCTATTTAAATTACAATATGTGTACATCATTCATATGAATGTATGAATGTACGAGTATGCAGCATGAGGTCCTTGTGAATCAATTTTTATACTAGGGAACAACTCCTTTCAGCTTCTTCTTAAAGCAGTAATAGTAAAGAGTGGTATACATATGTATGTATGTGTGTATGTATGTACATATGCATAATAACAAAACCTTTCAAAACCAATCTATTTTATCACAGATACTTTTAAAACTTATATACACCAAACGTTTTCTTTTTCGTAATCAGTTTTCAACGTCTTTCATCATTGCCAAGGCAATTGCGCCAATTATGCCACACACGCCCATTATGCTCATAGGTAACAATGGTTCAATATGTGCCTAGAATTGAAAAAATTTATTATAATCTTAAATTAAAATTGCTAAACACTTTCTTACCAGCAGCCACATGTAAGGTACAATTATTAAGGCGACTCCGGCTGCCAAATTACCCATTCCAACACCAAAATTGCGAAGTACTGTGGGGTATTGCATGGCAGTGTATGTGGGTATGATGGCATTATTGGCACCAATGACGCATTTTGCTAAAGATTTCAATTTAAAAATGATTGTGTGATGACAATGACAATATCAATGATAAGACTTACCAATCATTGCTAGAGCAATAATATAAATATTATATTCATTCCCTTTGGGTACAATGTTGGTGGCCAAACAACAAATGCCAGGTATCAGCATGTACGTTATTAAATTCATTCGTATTCCCAGTTTTAATACAACAAAAACACTCAAACAAACTGAAATAGCCTCCACTGTGCCAGCAATAGCCTGAAATAATAATAAAATAATAATAAATATTTACATATGCAGGTATTAATATGAATCAATAAATACATACATATATATGTATGTATGTAAAATAATATATAGATATGTATGTATATATGTATGCATGTATGTATATACATACATACATATGTATGTAGGAATGTTCCTTTGGGAAATTTGTACACCTTAAGCAAAGTTATTGCAAAACTGTGTCGATATCCGTATTCACTTTTTTATTGTGGCGCCGGTACCAATATCGGTATGTACCGTTGCTCAAACTTGAATAGCCACCGATTTTATAATCTATATACATATGTACATAAATACATATATAAAACGGAATTTGTGTTTGTTTGTATCTTATAGGAGGCAAGACCTCTGGACCAATATTCCTGAAACTTTCACAAAATTTAACTACGACTCTGGAATGGATTTTAGGCTACTTTTTTCAACCACGCCCACTTTTTTTAACTAAGCTACTCCTTCCATGTACTTTTAAACAGATTGTATAATGTAAATGAGGATAACTTTGCCCATTGTGGAACAATTTACAAAAATTCTTTTTGCATATTGAAAAGGACCACTAATTTTTGTTTGAAAATTTGTAAGGATGGTAAAGGAGTCTCAAAATGCCTGCCGACCTGCCCCTGATTATCAAATAAATTTAAAAAAAAAGCCTTTTGCATATGGAAAGTTGCATCAAGTTTTTTTTAAGGGGTGGGGCCGAATTGTGCCCGCCAAAAAAAAAATAATTATCATATGCAAAAAGAATTTGACAAATTTTCCAAATTATTTTTGCATATGGAAAAGGTTCACTAATGAAAATTATAACTGGCGGGGTGGGCAAAGAGAGTGACCGCCCCATTAATTGATTATCAAATAACTTTGTTATTTAATTTTTTTTGCACTAAAATTGTT
This sequence comes from Tachina fera, assembly GCA_905220375.1. Taxonomy (NCBI): domain Eukaryota; kingdom Metazoa; phylum Arthropoda; class Insecta; order Diptera; family Tachinidae; genus Tachina; species Tachina fera. The sequence continues at coordinate 190,060,540 of LR999963.1, forward strand.
TTATTTCTTTGGAAATTTTGGGGGGGGAGGGTGCAAAATGTTTTTATCAAATATTTTGGTCATTTGTGGTCATTTTCCAAATTAATTTTGCAAATGGAAAAGGTCCCCTATTTTTTTTTTTAATTTTAAAGGAGGGTATGGGGTGTTGCAAATTTCCCGCCAAAATAATTGATCATCAAATAATTTTCTCATTTGAGAACCAATTTTCAAAATACTTTTTGCATATGGAAGAGGTACTCTAAATTTTTTTAAAGGAGCGGGGATTATTATAATGGATTATCACATCTTTTTGCATATAAAAAAGGTTCACTAATGTAAATTGTAGGGGTGGGAGAAACAAAGTGCCCGCCCAAAAAATTCATTAGCGAATAACCCATTTCAAAATTTTCTTCATGGAATATTTTTTTGTTGGAAATTGTGCAGCAATTTTGATATATCTTTTTGCTTATGGAAAATATACACTAAAAATTATTATCAAATAACCTATTTCAAAATGTTTTTTTTATTGAAAAGACTCCCTAGGATTTTTTGTTGGTAATTGGGGATAGCAAAGTACACCTAGTTAAGCTGGTATAATATAGAAAGACCGAACGATTTGTTTCACAGATTCATTACACATTTTTAATTTGCATTTATTAATATCGCGACACCCTCCGTCGATACGGTGCTATAAAAATAAACAAACGATATAATACCAGAGTTGTAAAAACGATTAAATTAATTAGGCTTCTCTAATCTTATCTGTATCTATCTGTCATTCGCAATCTGTTTCTTGCACTATCCCTTTCCTACTATCAGTTAAGGCCGAGGCACAATGAATTCGTCTTACGTTAAATTACGGCTTTTTCAACTGGCATTAATGCAACGATGGAGAAGGTTGGCAAAATGAGTACATTATTGACGGAAGAATTTGAATAACTTCTATATGTTGATTCTCTATTTTATTCATTAAATTTTATTAAATTTTAACCTAAACCAGAATATCTGTCAAACTACTCAACGTACGCCAAAAAGTTAAAAGTTAAAAAATTTATGTACTTTGCGTTGAGGGGCACGTACTCAATGTAACAGATCTCATAAGAAACTATGTAGTTCCACTTAACTGTCATTTGAAAAAGGCGAAGTTTAACGTATGGCGGATTCATTGTGTCCCGGCCTTTAGTTATTCGAACCCAAGTTAGCTGAAAACTTAATATCTCTCTATGCTCACAAAATTGCCAACCTAACCTAAAAGCGTTTATCTACAGCTGATTACTGCTGTGGAACTCTTTTTCGATGAAGAGAAGAAAATATAAGATATGGCATCCATTAAGGAACAATTGAAATCCTTTAGAATTAGCGGCTCCCACTGTGAGCAGATGCTCTTGCTTAAAATAATCTTTAACTAACAATTTCTTTTTTAGCTTTTAAATTTTTTTAGCTTTAAAGCTTATGTTCAACTTCCCAAAGAATCGGAAAGTAGTTCATTTAATTTATTTTAAATATGTATATTATGCAACTAACATAATGTGCACGCACACCTGATGAATTTACGAGTATATCATGATGAATGTCAAATTGATATCATGATGAAAATTCATCACGTATAGACTCAATTTATTAATATTATGGCAGCGTTATGATATAATCATCAGAGCTCACGGCCTGATAAATTCATCTTGATATCAAATGTCATTTTATGTGTCACTATTCATTTAACGTTTATTTATTACACAATTTTCGTTTAAAAAAGATGGTACAACAATTATTTGTGACCCAAAACTTAAACAACACGCAAATTAGATATTTTTGCCAAGTATTTTGCAAATACATATTTATTTGATTCATCATGATATCAAATTATCAAAGTCTGTCTACCCCTTTGAGCTGATATTAATGAAAAAATTACAGTTGCTCTGCCGGCGTTATATTACGAGTTATGATATAAAATCGTCAGGTGTGGACACAATGTAAAGTTCAGTTGCCATCTACAGTGGAATCTCTCTTGAGCGGACACCGAAGGGACCATTGAAATGTGTTCGCAAAAGGAGACTGTCCGCTCAAGAGAAAGCAATACTTTGCTTATGGAGCTGTCGGGACATGTCAAAAGTGTCCGTCTAAAGGGGGTTTCCGCCTATAGGAAGTCTCCGTTAAGGGAGATTCCACTGTATTCATAATCGAGCCATAAATTAATTAATTTTTTTAAATAAATTTAGAATTTTTGAAACTTAAAAGTTGCTAAATTCTACTGAATCTGAATCATGTAAATTATTATAAACACATGCATTTAAAATAACAAATTCTGTGGCATATGTCTCAAGATGAAAGGACCTCGTTGCATAAATATCGAAAAAAAATACATACATATGTACGTACCGTATTTATATAAATATTTCCACCTAAATTGCTCAGATGTAGAGTGAGACCGAAATAAATGATAATTAAAGTCAACCAAACGACAAGAGTCAGACAAGTTGTGCGCCAATATGTTTTATTAAACACCACAACCAAAGGACTTGCACCACTAGCTATCACTTCGTTTGGATTTATTTTTGTTGGTGTTGCTGTTGCTGTTGTAATTGTGGTGATTGATGTGATTTTTGCTTGTTCAACCGTCTGAATTGTACTTTTTCTTGGTACTACCGCTTCCAAGGACTTTTTGTAGTTTGTGGGCAGAGTTGTTCCATTCGTTCGTGCCGCCCTCTCTATAATGGCAAATAATTCTTCCAGCCTGCCTGTAGCCAAAAGCCATCTTGGTGATTCAGGAACACAATACCTGCGAAACAAAAATTCCAAACAAACAAAAAAACATAAATATGTGCAATTGAAAACATGAAAAGAAATGATTTTCCTTTTTCTTTTTTAATTGTTTCATCTCACCCCCCAACTCTTTCTTACCATATGGACTGAATAGCGAACCATGGTAACGATATAACTAACTGCATGGTGCGCCAATCTCGTACGTAATACGCAATTCCTGCCGTTAGTACGTAAGTAACAGCGACCGGTAAAATATTCAAAATGCCAATAATTGTGCGCCATTTTCCGGAGACCAATTCGACCACAAGCACGAAACTAACGACTGCCACAGTCATCGATGCGAATCCAATTATAACACGTAGTGTCATGTACATGGCCAAAGAAGATGAGAAGGCCAAACCAGTACCTACACACACACAAACAGACAGACACGTGCAAATATTTTAAAATGTTGAAAAGGAAAAAATTAAATGTGACCCAAAAGAAAAAAATCATGAAATTATATTTACATACATACATACACACAAAGTAAAAGCATGCATAAATACATACATACGTACACTGAAAGAATTGTTTTCATAAATTCTATGAATTTCGACATTAATCGAATGAAAAAATTCATTAAAATTAAACCAACGTCACGCTTCGTTGGTTTAATGAAACCAATTTCGTTAAAATTATTTTATTGAAAACTACGTTAAATGTATTAAACAGTGTCATCAGTGCAATGAAAGAACTTCATCGAAACAACGAAATAACTTCATTAGAACGATGAAATAATTTCATTAAAACCACGAAATAGTTTCATTAAAACAACGAGATAGTTTCCAGCGAAATAATTTCATTAAAATAACGAAATAATTTCATTAAAACAATGAAATTACTTCACAAAAACAATGAAATAACTTTATTATAAAAACGAAATAATTTAATTGAAACTGTATGTGTAAATAAGCATACAAAGAGTAAAAGAACAATTCTACAGAACTATCTTTGATGCAAGCTTTTGGTTGACAACTGCTGAAATACATTTAATTTATCAGACTTTCATGACTAAAAGGAAATTTTCATTAGGACAACGAATACATTTCATAGCTATAAGGAAATTCTAAATTGCTGTATATTTTTTTTTTTTTTTTAAGTTTTAAAGAATATAATCTTTAACTTAATTGTTTTAAGGTATGTACTTTATTTCAAGCAACTACTGAAAATCTTTCTTAAATATAAAGGGATTTCTTAATAATTAGAAAATATTGTTGTCATAAATCCAATGAAATATTGTTACGAAACTAGAATACCAACGAAGCAATTCCAATGAAATTCGTTCACAAAATTCGTGAAATTTTCATTAGATTTGTGAAATTATCATTAGATTTGTGAAAAAAAAATCGAATGAAATTGTTTCGTTGGATTTATGAAGCAAAATTCTTTCGGTGTATGTAAAGTATTGTGCAAAAGCAAAGCAGTAAAAACTGAAAATATTGTAACAAAAACTCTGCCCATAATTTATTTAAAGTGAAAAATTTAAAACAATACATAGAATTTTTTCTCATCCCATCCTGGATCTGGGACTAACAGCAGAGAGTGTACAGCAGTGAGCAGCAATGAGTAGTGAAAAAGTGAGTAGAGTTGAATCATGACTTATAATTTTTTGTATTTATGCGCGTTCAAAGCTATTGCAATGTTGTCTATGAATTAGATTCACTCGAAAGTTTGAAGTGCGCATCGAACTTATACTTAGCAACATTTAGCAACGTTGTTGATTTCGATTCTCCTAAACTCAATGCCAATGGACGATGCAAATTAAGTATGATTCACAATGCGAACTTCGCCTTACGAACCCAGCAAAAAAAGAGACTCCAAAAAAAAGCAATGAAAATGTAGAGTTTTCGACCTGTAAGTAGTGAAAATTTCGATCCGATCTAATGATATTTACATAGCGTTGTCATTGCAAGAAGTTCTCTTTTTCGATGCCTGGTCACTGAATTGGAAGAGATATTAAGAAAAATTCCCTTTTTTTTGTGTTCTATGATAATATTTTCATATAGGACAAATGGTAAATAGTTATCTATTTTAACAATTCGTTTCTTTTTATACGAATATAAACCCGAAACAGTGTTTTCATGTAAATTTAAGCAAATAACTTCTAAATTTTAGACTAAAATTAGTTGAAAAATTTCTTTAAAAAAAATAACTTTTTTTTAATTCTGGCGAGTATTTTCTAACACTATGGAGGAGTTACAAGGTTTTGTATGACTAAAATAAGCTTCTACATGATTTTTTGCTCACTCTTTGCAAATTAAAAATATCGATTTTTTGAAAGCAATGAAAATGTAGTTCCACCAAAATAGCACAAATAATTAAATTAAATTATATTAATTATTGTGAGTTTGCGTAAATCAGAGTAGTTGAGTTTACACGATGTCTACCCATTTATATTTAAAATTTCATGAGTCATTATAAATAGCAAAACAAAAAAAAACGGTTCATCGCAGATCACTGGTGTACGCTTCACTTTTAAACAAAATCAACTAAATTTTTAGTCTATTTTTTTTTAAATTTAATTAACTCAATTAAATTTTTAATAGATTTTTAAAATTAAGAGTGAAATGTGCAGTTTTCATATGCAAGCAAGCATTCCCTATACAAGAATTAAAGGAATCTATGTATGTATATAGGCATATACATATACATATGTGTGTATATAGGCATATACATGTATACACACATGTATTCCTGTTTATGAAACAATGTCCCGGTCAACATCTACAGCAAAACCGAAAACTGGTGGTCTACTCCGAATTTCGAAACGAAAGAAAATGTTTTCGAATTTGTATGTTATTAACATTACAATTCGAAAGCATTTGATTTTGTTTCGAATTACAGAGTAGAACGGGAAGTCTTCTTCTTCTTATTTCTTGAAATCAAAGAACACGATTTCTTTTTTATTTAGGTATAGGTCCATGACTACCTGGTTATTATACAGTAATTTGTTGTTATCCACCTTCTATTTGGTTTTTCTATAGTCTTGCGCTTAAGTAGGAGTATGACCTTGCACAAGAGCAAAGATAAACCAACACATTCCTTTTCCAGTTGAACCCGTAAGGTTGTGCCAATCATTGTAAACTAATACTTATGTAGATACCTTGCAGAAAATTTGGTGCTAATTGATCCAAACGTAATCGTCCTGCGAGTTTTATCAAAAGTACGGAGAAGTGTATGGTGAAAAAAAGACATATTGTGTAAATGGTTCACATATTCACCATTTTCGTAAGGTATCGTCTTGACCTTGAGCCAGTTTAATTTGAACTGTGTAGTATTGCACTGAACAAGTTCGATGTGGTTGAATACATGGACATGTATACATACTGTTAATTGCTCCCTCCAATGTGACTCTGTAACCAGTCCCGTAACTATATTGAGATATTAACCTAAGCTTAACTGGTTTCAAATACTTTTGAAATATGAGTGGTCCTGTGGTTGAGTGGTTAGTGTGCAAGCCTGTCATGCACGAGGTTGTCGGTTCGAATCTAAAAAAATATTCTGCTTAAAAATAAATTATAATTGCATTTAAATAAATGAAAACTTATATTTTTTTATTGTTACAAATACAATTATTTATTTTTAAGTCCTCGTCCATACAGTGAAACATTTGCTGCAAAACATTTGAGTTTGTTGACGAGAGGGGAAAGAGGAATGGCAAAGGGAACTTTGTTTCATGTACACGAAGTTCATGTTGAGAACGTCATTCTCGCCTCATTCTCATGAAAAATATGTATATGAGAAAATATTTTCTGAAAAACAAAAACTTCACAGTGTGGACACGAATGCATTTTCAAAAGAGAAATCAAAAATGTTTCGCAGCAAATGTTTCACAGTATGGACGAGGACTAAGCAGAAATTTTTTTTGTTACAGTTAAATGTCGGAATGAAATATATATATAATTTATATTATTCTATTCTACATCGAATAGGTCCGTATGCGATAGTTCAGTGATAAGTCACAAGGTGCATACAAACTATCAATGAACCCCATCGTAGGCCATCTCCATGTAAAAGTGACTGGTCCGCTTCATAGGAAGTGTTAGAACTCGAACTAATCCCTATCACTTGGGGACCGGTCACGTGACTAGTATAGTGTCAGTTCGATTTCCTGCAGGGTATGTATGTATATGTACGTTTATGAATAACTAAATAAATCTAAAATATTTATTTTCAAATTTATTTGCTGGTGGTTCAGCTTGGTCTATATGCATTTCATTGTTGCTGTAACAAATAATCAGTAGACTTCAACCACACATTTTGAATAGTCACAAACCTCTGATCTTATGCACAGACTTTCACGAACTATTTGAGAATTCACAAATAATAATAATAACAATGAAATGCATATAGACCAAGCTGAACCACCAGCAAATAAATTTCAAATTAAAATATAATTATGACAACATGTCGAATAATAAATTTCTTAAATGTAAAATATTTATGCATACGCAAGTATGTATGTATTTACATGTGTATGTATGTGTATGTGTATCTATACAAATCCAATTAACTGAAACAAAATGCAAAATTTCGTTACTAAACTTACTTACCGAATAAAGTTTGAACCATTGCAAAACCCATTAGAGTCTGCTTGCGTCCGAAACGGTCAGATATCCATCCACTAGAAACACTTCCCACAGCTGCTCCAGCAAGAAAACACATTTCTACAACACTTAAAAACTGATGCTTGGAACAAACTAAATCGAATTCTTCCACCAACGTCTTAGATCCATTTTCGTCATTGGAAAATTCAAATTTATTGCAGGACGTGTAGTTCAAAGTTTGTAAATTATTTTTTATGAAATCTGTTAAGGATTCCAAGCTGCTTATTTCACTGTAATCCATGTCTAAAATTGAGCAGGAGTCGGGAGTTTGTGTTAAATTTTTCCATGTTTCAGCGTCTATGCTGTTCAATTGTTGGGGTCTGGCGCACCAAAAATCCTTACTGGCTGTCTGAAATGTAAAGATTTGTTTGAGTCTTTGATTAATTACACTGTGCTAGTTCAAAAATGTAACAAGCAGGGGAGCTTAGGTGGGTAAACCTAATTCCAGTACGCTGAATGCAGTTGTGATAACCATCATCACATCACATCACATCATTTTAAGGTTAGCTGTTGTTAAACTTAGTTAAAAGCAACTAAAAAATCCCAATCGAATTCGAAGCCGACGATATATGTATGTATAGTATATTCTTGTAACCTTACCCTACGTCTACACCTGATATATTTTTATCATAACACATAGAATAAAGAGCTAACATAAAAAAAATATTTTTCAATATAAAGTTTGACGAGGTGTAGACGCAGGTTTAAACTTTTGTTTTAAAAAGTTATATTCTTCAATTTTTTATTTTTATTTGCTCTAATTTGAAAAGCTGCTGGACAAAGGGAAAATTATCTAATCCGACAACACTGACTTGACTGGCTAACGACGAAATCAAAATCACTTTCGCTTAGTGTGAAGCCAATTTGAATTTGTAATAAAAAAAAAGAATTAATTAAAAAGCTATAAAGATAAATTGATGATGATCATATCACAGATAATTATAGATAATTTTAATTTAAGTGAAACAAATTAAAACAAAGTATGTAATTTACATTCAACAAATTCATTCAACGTTCATATCACGTGAATCAAATCGAGTTCAACGTTACTCACACTTAACTTGAACTTGATTGTTGTTGTTGAAAACATTTGTTAAAAATAATGATACATGTATGTATGCTCATATATATTGTTTTTTGGTCTAGAAATTTTTTACTTATGGGAAGCAAAAATGAAACTCTTGCTCCTCGGACTAATTTTACAATTTAACTCATGATCCACATACGCAGTGTTGTGAAAAAGGTCATTTGAAGAAAAAAAAGAACAAAGACTTCATGAACTAATTTTTACTCAGTTCATGGCGGCAACGAACATAAAATTACATATACTTGCAATCAATTAATAATTGTGGTGCAGCACCGCATATTTGAACAAATTGCCGAAGTGATTTGGTTGCCAGTCTAAGTGGTCGACTGACTAAGAAGGCTTATCTATTATACTCGTATTAAACTTGGTCAAATATACGTTGCAAAAAAACAAAAAAAAAAACAAACCTCAAAAATTCTAATCCAACCAGTTACGAAACAAGAAACTCAAATGTTTTAGCGTAATAAACTTCCGTTGCAATTGGCCCGCAAATAAAAAAAAAATTAAATAAAAAATAAATAAAATTAAAAAACCAGTAGTCAAACACCTTTTGTTGCCTGCCTGGCTCTGCAACTAATTAGTGATACATATTTGTAAATTTTTTCCCTTAAACGAACAATAACATTTAATAAACAAGCAAATGGTTCGTTCGGTCAGTCAGTCACTCAGTCACTCAGTCACTCAATACGTCAACGTCAGTTCGTTAACACTGAAAACAGTAAGAAATATTTCGTTTCGATAGTTATAAAACAGTGTACATACATGAAATACAAATGAAAACAAGTGCATGGTCGAAATGCATTGAAATATTGATAAAATTGCACACCAATTTGACTGCCAGCAACCAATATTACCCAAAACTATTTCGATTAATTTATTTTGTCTCCTTTCGAGCTCTTCCTCGCTCAAATGGCGATTATAACTTTCGTCTATTTGAAGTAAATCCGTTTCATTTTCTTCACAAACTTCATTCTCAATGATGGCGGATTGCATATTGCAATGAAGCGAAAAAAAAATAAAAAAAAAATCACCAGATGTTCTCGTTGCAAAATCAAAACTAAAACTGTGTTTAAAATAATATCTCTTACAGATTTTATAATGACGAAACTTAAATCGTTCATTTACATATCAACTTTTTTTTTTCGTAAAATTTAATCTTTTAAATGATAATTATTTATAATGCATTTTACATTTGTGGTACGACGAGGTCTAATTTGGGAATGGTTTTTATTATTATTTTTTTACTCGGGTATTTATTTAAGGAACAAATGTTGAATGGATTGCTCAAGAGATATTGAAGCTAAAACAAATGCCAGTGCTCGCTCACACAAACAAAATATCGTTACAAAATGGAAGGATGCAGTATTGTACACTGCAAGGAAATCCTTCATTCAGACAATGAAATTCTTCATTGTGAAAGGGTGGGTTATTAACTCAGTGCGGTGTTGCCAGAAAATTATGATGAGAGAATGCTAAATCGGTCAAAACTTCTTCTAAACTGTTCTACAGAAGAAAAGTATAATGCCAGATTAAAATGTAGAAAAAAAAAACGATTGAAATAGTTTTGAATTTTATGTTTATAGAAACTTATTGGTATTTACGGGTATTTTTATAGCACATAAAAACATAAAATAGTTAATAATTGGTCATTTTTGTAAATTTTACAATTACGTTTAAAATTTTTTAACGCACTAATAACCCTAATTATTATTTTACTCATTCATAAAATTTTTATTTTATTAAAAATACATTAAAATTGACTATTGAGGGGTTAGCTGGATCCTATGCGCATTTCACTGTTGCTAGTAGAGATCCTCAGAGAAGTTTTACACTGCAATACATGTACATTTATAAGAAAACTCCTCTATACAGAAGAATTTTTTAACAAATAACATTTTTAAGCTATTGCAGAATTTGAAGGTGTCGACCGTATCAAGAAATTCCGTAACGAAAATAAAAACCTAAGGCTATTTTTATTTGAATCGCCCACTGTATGTTAACCCCTAAAGTATGCTATTGATTTCATTAACATATAGTTTTGCTAGAACAGATTTTTACATGTAGGAAAACAATGTGGCGTACTTAAGAGCAATCGTAGTTGACAAAAAATGATAAACACAAACAAACAGACAATTCGTAGGTTTTTTATTTAAAAAAATAAATTTGCATAAGTTGATAACAAAGAAGTGGTAAGCAATAGCTTTATCGCGGCAGTCCCCGAGTGCCACAAGTATTTTTTTATTTTCATCAAATTCTGCCAGAAAGCATTTAGAAGAATTTTTTGAAAGTTTAATGCTTTTTAGCTAATGAAAATGCCAAATCTAGCAGTGAAAATTCTAAAATGGCAACAATGACTCAGTGACTTTCTGAAGAAACACAGGTTTTTATATATCAAAGTTATTTAATTGTTCAACTTTGAGCTCTATACACTAACACCATGTTTGTGTAAGACGTTGACGTTAGAAATCTTAACGTTTTTGTAATAGATTAAGAGAAACTTGTACAGGGTGGCCCAGAAAGACCGAAGTGGTGTAAATTCCTTATAACTTTTTATTTAAGACATATTTTTTTAATTTTTTGTTTTTTAAATACAGTAAATTTATAGGGAATATTTTTAGATTAGTTGTTAAAAATGATATCCCGCAAGTGGAGGCCATTTTCTGCTTCGCACAAATGATCTCTTTTCAACACATTTTCCATGACCTTTCGCAAAACTTCCGGTGTTATGTTGTTAATTTCGTCTGGAATATTGGTTTTTAATTCCTCAATAGTCCTAGGCTTATTAACATAAACTTTCCCTTTTAAATAACTCCAAAGGAAACAGTCTGGAGCGGTTAAATCCGGGGAACGCGGAGGCCAATTAAAATTGCTTCTACGCGAATTGATTCTTTCCCCAAAGATGTCGCGTAAAATAGCCATTGTGGCCCTCGGAGTGTGCGCTGTGGCTCCATCCTGTTGGAACCATATTTGCGGATGGTATTCCACGGCTGGCCTTACAAAATTTTCCAACATGGCCCGATATCGATCACCATTGATGGAAATGGCGACATCTCTTTCATTTTCCAAAAAATATGGACCAATGATCCTTTCTGAAGAAACACCGCACCAAACAGTACACTTAACTGGGTGTAATTGTCGTTGATGAAGTACTCTCGGGTTTTCCTTAGCCCATATCCTAAAGTTTTGCTTGTTAACAAACCCATTTAATTGGAAATGGGCTTCGTCACTCATAAATAAGTTATGAATAATGGAAATGGAAAGAGCACATTTGTGCGAAGCAGAAAATGGCCACCACTTGCGGGATACAATTTTTAATAACTAATCTAAAAATATTCCCTATAAATTTACTGTATTTAAAAAACAAAAAATTAAAAAAATATGTCTTAAATAAAAAGTTATAAGGAATTCACACCACTTCGGTCTTTCTGGGCCACCCTGTACAACTGTTCTTTAATCTAATCAAATCAAATCTTTTTCCGCCGAGCAATTTCTTCAAGTTTGGGAACAAGAAATGGTCACTGGGGGCTAAATCTGGAGAATACTGCAAATGAGAGAGCAAATCGTAGCCCAATTCATAGATTTTTGCCAGGGAAACTGCACATGCGTTTGTAGTCGAGTGTGAGCAACCGCGGCGGAAAACGTTCTCATACCCAAGTGATCGATTATTCAAAATTAAAACCACGGAGGCACGTGAGATGCCTATGACAACCACAATCTCTCTTACTTTCCACCTCCGATCCGCTAAAACGATGCCATGATTTTTTTTAATTATTTGGGACCAGCAGACACCTCAACTGAGCATCCGGCCACAACGAAACTCAGTAAACCAATTTTTTACAATGTAAATTGATGGTGAAGAGCCTCTATGTATTTACCAAGGTTGGCTTTGGTTTGAGTGATGGTTCTTTTCCGCAAAAAATAAAGCCTAATGAGCACACGGAATTCGCTCTTTTCGGGTTCCGTACAGCAAATGTGAAAAGGAACCCTATTGTTTTCGCTAGGCTGTCCGTCAGTCTGTTATCTTGGAAACCGTAAGAGGAAAACTCTTTAAATCCCAAAATAAAATAAAATCGCCAAACCGAAAAAAAACGCCAAAAACGAGAAAAAGCACAAAATTAAAAGAAATTCTGGCACTAAAATAAATCGCCAAAATTAAAAAAAATTGTAAACATGAAAAAAATCGCCAAAATGATAAAAAACGCCAACAACTACAAAAAGCGGGAAAGTCTGCTATCAACGGCTGTCAAACACAACCTAATGACGCAGCTTGTTCAAATTTAAGCTCAAATTATACGTGCAATAGCCATAACAAACCAAAATTAAATTTTTTTCTATGGCGTTGTGGCTAGTCAGCTATAATCAAATACAGTGTTGCCCATAAGATTGATTCGAACGGCTGTTTTCTTGTGTTATGGTTATGGCAAGGCTGATTGAACCTTTAGACAGGAGTCAGCTGACAGTTGCTTGTTGACAGGAGCAGTGTTGCCATTTCAATTAAGAGGCGGTAAATTCGAAAAGACAATTGAGTTAATGTCATCTAATGAATGAAGCCCTTCAATGGATCATGAGGAATGATTAATTGGATCAATGAAGCATGACTCATTGGATCATTGAAGAATCATTCATTGGATCAATGAAGAATGATTCATTTCATAAAAAGAATGAATCTCCTTCATTAGTTGAAAGAATATGTTTCATGAACTAAATGTAATTATTTTAAATGAAGTCGATCCATTAATATGAAGAAAAATTTTTCATATAATAAATGATTGTTTATACACTCAATTTATGTAATTGCTTCATTCATTCAATGATTATATTTCATTAAAGTAATGTTATTCATACATTTCTATTTATTGCATTTTTTATTTTTTTAAATTGAAGTAAAATCCATAGGAAGGCCTAGCAAACGTTGAAGAAATGTCTTATATTTTGACACAATTCATTGACCCATACATGTACATATATATATTTTTTAAATTCCGTACCAGATAACAATTAGTGCAAGGCCATACATGCAGGACATTGAGGCAATGACGCACTTTCTTTGCCATTGTCCAGTTTTCACCCAGCCGAGATCTATGTAGTTATTTTGGGGATGATAGCTTACCGGAGGTTAAATATTCAACTTAGAGCCATTATTATGACTTAAAGATAAAGTTTCGGATAGGTATTCCGAACTTTAGCAAAACTACTTTATAGTTCAGACCTTAAAAATTTTCCATTTTCCATTATTACAACTGTCCGATAAAATAAATAATAAAATTTTTGTTGGTGGCAACATTTCTGTGGATATTGTGGATATTGTTTGTTAAAAATGATTAGTGGCAACTTGTTTTTGTTTATTTCTCAAATTACAAACATAATGAAAAAATATTTTTGTCAATTCTTTTGTTTTTTAGGGTTCCGTACACCAAAGGTGAAAAAAGGAACCCTATTGTTTTCGCTTCGCTGTCCGTCTGTCAGTCTGTCCGTCACACGGTATTTTCTCTGGAGCCGTAAGAGCTACGGACCTGAGACATTTGTAGATTTTTAATTGAACTTTAGTGATTTTTAATCAGAAATAATTTTTTAGTCAGGGGGCAAATTACGGCACTCGATACCGTTCGAAATTTTAAAATATTTCCATATAAACTCTATTGAAATATTTCGTAATTTCGTTCGTTAACGAGTGCCGTAATTTGCCCCCAGGCTTAAGTTCAGTAATTTCAATTCTTATTGAATGAAATATTTTTATTAATTAATGTGAGTTTCTAAAGAAGAGAAGAAAAATTAAACTTAGACTTTAGCTGGGGGAAATACCGATACTTTTCTGTGCAGCCACCCACTTCATCAGCAGCCTAGTCTATCTACTTGGGTAGAGATTCTTATTTACATCAGCTATTTAACTTAAATTTACAATGAAACGGAATATGAGAAACGATTATTGTATATGCAATTGATTTACCTTTGGTAAACACATTTATAAGTATCACTATTAATTTTCTGTTTTTACATTTTTTCATTTTTCTATTTAGGTTAGCACGAAATTATATTACTCTACCTAAGTATTTTTAACTATTCTTGCTTATCTTTTAAGATGTACCTACGTATGATGATCGTAAAATATAAGCAAGAAGAGTTAAACATACTTAGGTAGAGTAATATACATAATTCCGTGCTAACCTAAATAGAAAAATTAAAAAATGGAAAAACAAAATTAATAGTGATACTTATAAATGTGTGCCTATGTATAATGATCGTAAAAGATAAGCAAGAATAGTTAAACATATTTAGGTAGAGTAATTACTGAACTTAAGCCTGACTAAAAAATTATTTCTGATTAATATTAAAAAAATTAAATTAAAGGGTGTTCCATCAGTTAATGCAATTTTGACTATGTAATTTTGACAACTTGCTATATCTTGGAAACCGTAAGAGGTAAACTCTTGAAAAATTTCAAAAACGGTAAAACTAAGAAATCCGAAAATTATAAAATTGCCAAACCGAAAAAAATTGCCAAAAACATGAAAAAAATTGCCAAAAATTAAAAAAATGGTCAAAAAGAAAAAAATCGACAAAATTAAAAAAAAAAATTCTAGCACTAAAATAAATCGCCAAATTTGAAAAAATCGCCCAAATGAAAAAATCGACAAAATGAAAAAAAAACGCCAAAATGCGAAAAGATCGCCAAAATTAAAAAAAAACGTCAAAAACTGAAAAAAATCCTCAAAACGAGAAAAAAGTGCCAAAATTAAAAAAATCGCCAAAACGAAAAAAAACGCCAAAATTAAAAAACGCCAAAAACAGAAAAAAATCCTCAAAACGAGAAAAAAGAGTGCCAAAATTTAAAAAATCGCCAAAATAAAAAAATTGCCCAAATGAAAAAAAATCGACAAAATTAAAAAAATCGCCAAAACGGAAAAAATCGCCAAAATTAAAAAAACGCCAAAAAAACCGAAAAAAACCCTTAAAACGAGAAAAAAAGTAACAAAATTACAAAAATCGCCAAAATAAAAAAATTGCCAAAATTAAAAAAACGAGAAAAAAAGTTGCAAAACACAAAAAGCGCCAATAAATTCAAAAAACCCCAAGACTAAAAAAACGCTTAAAACCGAAAAAAAACCCAAAAACGAAAAAAATGCCAAAACTATAGTTTATATTGGCTAAAGTTCGTATTGAATTACATATATATCTCGTGTCCGTACGGAACCCTTCGTGCGCGGGTCAAAGTCGCACTTCAATGAATTTATTTTTGTTCTTATGTGTTTTGTGTTGTATGGTTTTTGTTTTATGGCACATTTTGATCAAATAAATTTGACTTTGTTTTATAAAGTAGAAAGTGTGGCAAGGTAGGATGAACTTGTCTTTAACTTATCGCTCACTTTTTGTTCAAATGAAGTTGTTATAATGAAAAAGTGTTTATCCATCTAATAAAATCCAACCTTCAGCTAACGACAAGTTTTAATAATGGCCCTTAGAGGTATTGACTGGGAAAAGTTTGAGTGACTACGTCAATAGTATTGAGTTCCTAAAGGTGGGCTTTATTTTTTAAATCATATGACAGCGCACAATAGGCATATACTGGCTTAGGTGTATGCAGGTCCCCTGACATGAGCGTAACGGCTCCTCTCGTCAACCTAACCTAACATAACCTAAGCCATTTAGTAACATTATAAACACAATTTCATGTTCATTCATTTCATTTCAGCTTGAAATTATTTGGATTCTCTCTCAGCAGCCTAAATTCCAGATTTGAATAAATAATAATTTATGTTGGTAATACGCTCGAATTAGTGAAAAAATTGTTTTCTACTCGTATAAAATAGATTTATGACTTTTTCTATTGAAAAGTTGTTTAACAATTAATATACATAAATTAATTTTTGTTAGTTGTTTTTTTTTTGTTCGAATTTGACTAAAGGTCGTCATCTTTGTACAAAATAACATACGAGTAATAATATGTAGTTTTTTTTACCTGCTACATAATCACATGAATATTTATTTAATGATTTAAAAACAAAAAGTGCCTAAAATAAAATTTCTCCTGAAATATTCTAAATTCTAAATTTTTTAGCTTTAACTGAAAAGTTAAAATATTTGGAAAACAAATTTCATATGAAAGCGAATATATGTACATATCGCACACTAAATCATAAATAGTTACAACTCAAAAAATTTCAGATGCTGAGTAGTGGCAAACAACTGTTGGTACCGTAGAAATGAGGCAAGTTTATAACATAAAAACAAGCATAATGATGTTTTATATTCTTCAAGAAGACTGTATTGCAAAAGAAATTGTTGCGGTCGTTAGAGATTTGCTGAATTAACTGGTTTGATTATTTTGAGTTGTGACAGTTTATAATTTAGTGGGCGATATGTACGCATATAATTGTGAACATATTTAATATCTTTATTTCACATGGCCATTATCTCAGTAAGTACATCAAAATAAAATGCGAACTACCTTATCAATATTAAAACATAGTTTGTAGTTAAGAAATAAGAAATAACTTTCAAAGATTAGCAACAGTGAGCAAAACCTTAGCACTATGTACTTGTCACAATACCTTTTTTTTAACCCCCGACTAAAAAAGGGGCGTTATAAGTTTGTAGTGTCTGTCGGTGTGTCTGTGTATCTGTGTGTCTGTCCGTGTCCACGTACAGGCCAAACGGCTGAACCGATTTTGATTTAGTTTTTTTCTGTTTGAAAGGTGACTTGATCGAGATGGTTCTTAACTGTGTTTAGATTAGAAGGTGTCACATCTTCTCTAGATATATTCGGGGGCTTTTAAAATTTTTAATTTTTGTTACTATTATTGGTAAACTCTTCAACAAAATTTATTTAAACCTGATTCACACACCTCAAGTTTTCTTGCTTACGTTTTGATTTTGCATGGGAGAGATGAGAAGGTAATATTTACCGTTTGTATACGTCTCTCTTTCCTTCTCACTATACAGTCAAAACTTGAGCAAGAAAACTTGAGGTGTGTAAACCAGGTCTTACAGCTGAAATTTTAAGATTTTAGGCGTCTAAAATATTTTTTACGATGACGTTTTGTCATTCTATGAGTCGACCCTGCGTGGATGTTTCACGTGTGTATTTGTGAGTGCTTGTGTGTGTGTATGTATCTAAACATCTCATAACTTAATAACGGGTCATCAGCTCGGAAGCAAATTTGTTGCATTGTAAAGGTATTGAGTCCACTTCGATGTCATAAGATCTTGAGTAATTCTATTCAGTTCGGTAGATTTCTAAAATTAAATGTTTACAAATCTTTTTTGTTTTTTTTTTAAATTTTAAACTACTAATCCAATCAATTCTAAAATCTAAAAAGATCTGTGAAAAAGTCGATTGCTGCTGATTGGACTAAAGTCCGACGAGTCATTCAAAAGCTATCGTTGTCGAAAAATTTCAGAAAACAACTTTTTTTTTTAATAACTTTAAAAGTCTTCTAAAAATCTATTTCAGATATTCACAGATTTTTATATACTTTTTACGTTTAGGGATGACCTGCAAAATCAACCAATTCCCATATATTTAGTTGTTGACTCGTCATATATTATTAAAAGAAACTCTTCTCTATTCAATCTTTGAATTGTACTTAAATTTTTACCTCCGAATTCCGCTTCTGCATGCACTTCAGCGTGCTTGCTAACTTGCGACTAATTAAAAGAAGAACTAACTTAAATTGTTTTCTTAAAAGAGGAAACACTCAGGCAATGAATGCCTACTACTATTACTAGGTGCTACATTTTTTAGGAAAGGATTAGTGCTAGAGATAGAGGACAACTTCATCCTTTTACAACTCTCAAATTTCTCCCTTTTCCAATCAGTGATGCCAACTTTTTTGACTCTAAAAGCACATCAAATGTAAAAAAAAGCACAAAAAAGCTCTAAAAAGCGTAAAAACACTGAGGCATTCTAAGATATTCTCTATTTTGGCAATAGTATAATTTTTGATATAAATATATCATACAAAAAATGCATTCTTTGCACTGAAAAATATATACACCAATTTTTTATTAAAGTAATTTCAAGAAATACACAAATTTCTTAAATTTGTACTTAGTGCTTTTTCTTAGTTTGTTTTTGTTTTCCCTACTACTTGCTATTAGTTGCAATTGTTCCTCAGGAAAAAATTTCTAGCGGAATTTTATTCATGATTGCCCCCACAGTGTAACAGCGCCTCTGGTGTCAATGAGGCGCATTACATTTTCGAAACTGTTTTTAGTAGCCATTTTATTGGTTGTTTTACTTCGGCGATGATTTTGTTACACAATACCGACGAAGGAGGATGCTCTCAACTTTTCTTCAAACAACTGACATAAAACGACGCTAATGCACATCAGAAATATGCCCGGTGTTGTATTTTAATGACTTTGTCCGTGACTGGGATCGAACCCAGCAATACCGGTTTTTTAGTCCACGTTCTAACTACTTCAGTCAATGCCACCCCAGAATAGAACTCCCTGCTATTCGTAACAAGTCTCGTGTAAATTTTAGTCGAGCTTTTTTAATGTTTATTCTTTTTTTTTGGAGCTCTGTATCTATAGCTTAATTCCAGCTCTACTACTTCTCTGTGAATAATACTCTTGCTTATCGCTAAGTTTAATGAACACTTGTCGACCTAAAAAGTGAATTGCTGCTATCGTAATTGATATTTCAATTTTTTTAAACTATAGATTTTTTCGTTTGACACATTTTTCTCTCAAAGTCTCTAACTTTGCATCTTGTAACATAAAATGAAAACATTTTAACCAATTTGTAATCGCATACATCAAATCGATCATTTTAACTCAAGTTCTGTTCAGTTTATTATCTCGGGAACAACATTAGAGGCCTTATTCAAAACGTTTAACAAACAAATTTACATACAAAATTTGTTTGGTAATAAACATTTTGAAAATCAAAAGTATTTTTTCTGAATACGACAGTAGAACTTTAGACACAACAATTAGAATTGTAGGGCTTTTACACCTGCACAAAATTAAAATCTTTATGAAAATTTATACCGCTTGCACTATGTTTTTTTTTGACATTTATCAAGATTTTTTTTAATCCAGAACAAAGCCCATTAACCGAAAAATATCCAAAACTACAATCAAACAACTGCAAGGCAGCCAATTCACACTCCTTTTTAAGCATACCGTCGTAGCTAATTCAATAATCTTTTATATGAATATTTTGTACAGTATAGTAAAAATAAAATAAAAATATTAGATTTTGTGTAGATTGGCTGCAAATCTACTCACAAACTAGATTTGGTTTTGTATGATTAATCTATTAATTACTAGATTTCGAGATAATGTAAATGCCCTATTAGGAGGAACTGTATTTTTAAATGTAAATTTTAATTTTTTTATCATAAATAAAATATATTATATGAACAAATTTTTTTTTGTGAAATGAAACTTGTTCAGTTAGTTTTGGCTTATGTTTAACATAAACAAGATGTCATGTTATGGATGAGTTTCAACTAGAGTTGGGTCCAACAGCTACACTTGCATTTAAATTACACCACCACTTGTGAGCAAACTATGATTGATCTTGTCCCACTGTATCTAGCAATTACAGCAAACAAGTGTTATTGATATCTTATATTCACAATACTATTAATACAAACATTTGCCCCAAAATACAATTTAATTTGTAATAATTAATACTCGTACTTAGTAATAAAAAAATAGCAACCGCAGCAAACAACATTAACATTGAAGTGGCCACAAAACTCATTGTTAACATTGGCACACAAAAAAAAAACAAGAAAAATTGTAAACTACAATACAAATAAAGAATGTTATAGTAGATAATTATATTTATATTAAATACAAGAATTGAAAAAAAATTTGCACAGGTTCATTTTATTTATGTACATTTAAATGTACACGTTGTTTTTCTTATCATAATGAGATAAATGTATGTACGAGTAGTATCACAAAATAAACTTACTTGGAATACAAAGTTGAATATGTGAAACGTGGAAGCACTTTGAAACATAGATAAAATAAAACACCACACCAGTTGCCACAAATTGCCTGGTCCCAGTATGTGGTAAAGACGTTTTGATTGGAAATGCTCGATTTCATCTTCAGTTAAATTGTTTAACTCTAAAGTTTCACTATTCAAAAATGTTTGCTCTTCTGCATTTGCATCGAGTGCATTTACTTTGACCCGACTATACATTATTCGAATACAATATATGTATGTATGTACAATGTATCTTTCTTTATGCTATACTATATACGAGTATTACGTATATTTTTTTTAATTATTTGTTACCCACAACTTGTCCTACAACTACTGTCATTGAGATTGTCTATTAAGCAACTGCTGCCACTTGAACTGAGAAAAATACTAGAAACCTTTTCATTGATAATTCTTGATTATTTTGAGAAAAGATAAACTTTTAGCTAAAACTAATCAACACCGCAGTTAAAATAAATAAGGAAAACGTCTAATAAAAAACCAACACTTGCTTGCGCTTGTTCGCAAGTGAAAAGTAAACAAATTAATAACTTAAAAAAAGCCAGTTTTACAGAAAACGAGTTTAGTTTTCAATTTAAACAATTACAATTCAATGAATATCTGTATGTATGTACATATGTATGTATATAAATAATATATTCTGTTCTCAAGGGGTGATTGTACAAGCAATTTGTGTGATTTTTTTATATAAAATAAAATAAATACCTGTATTAATTATTAAATCTAAAATATAATTAATTTTTTAATTTACCATATTATTGGAGTAATTAAGCGATATGAATTATATGTATGTGAAAATATGAATGAAACAGACAGGAAGAAGTTGTATTCTATGTTCCAAATGGAACAAAAAAAAATGTCAAAAGCACGAAACAAAAAAGCGAGGGTATCACACTTGTAAAAGCTTCATTCGGTTGCTGCGAACGACCTAAAGTAGGAGTTTCCAAGATCCACTCCTAGATTTTTTTATGGTCTCCACCTGTTAAATCTTATTACAAACGTTTGCACTTGATAATGGAAAATGCCACAAAGAACTAACTGTAAGCGATACAGTTAGTTGCGGTAACCATTAACAAGTGAGAATGGGACGCAAAACTCTCGATGGCCAATAAACAACAGTGGCCTGGTTGGATTTAAGAAATAATTGCCAACGACGCGTAGTGCTAGGAACACAATTGGGACGAACGACGAATTTCGTCCACGTCGACGAATTCGTTGATAAGCATTCGCTGCGTATATTCGTCGTGTGAAGCACAATAACGACGAATTTACTTACCGAATTCATCTCTCATATTTGAAAAAGTTGGTTATTGTATGTATAAAATCAGAGAGAGAAGGAGAGAATTTTCTCTCAATTTTGTTTTTTCGTCGTTCGTCGGCGTACAAAATAGAAATAAATCTATCTCAGAGTTCATCACGCACGACGAATTTCGTCGTACGGCGGGGTTGTGTTCATTTTCAAATGCACAAATGTGTTTTATTTATTATGACGAAAGTTAAAGTAAATTTTTCAATATATGTATTTAAAAAAAATAGTCTACTATATCTACAATACATATAATTGCTGTTTTAATATTAACTGCAAACAACTAAATAAGATGCCTGATGCCTTAAAAAATATTTAAAAAACTTTAAACGGTAAATTTACAAAAATTTGTCGAGTGTAGCAACAATTAATGCCATAGATAGATACTGCTGACAAGTATAAGTGCGTGAAACAGATAATAATACTTTTCACTCACGTACAGACTAATGTGATGTGTTAAAAAAAAATTAATACTTATAGGTTCTTTGCGTACTGTTATATAGAATATATTAAGTGCAATAGTGGTTACATTTATCAAAATAAAAAAATTCCATTTTTGTCGTAAGTCGGTTATTTGTCCCTGTGTGCATAGTGGGTAATTAACGGAATGGGTTGTAATTTTTAGTATCGTGGGTAGAGCGTGGGTGGGTAACTTCTTTTGGATGTAGACCAAGTGTAATTAAAAACTCTTTCGTTTTTAAAATCTACCCTTCCATATTTAATTGTTCCTTTATGAATTTTTTGATGCTTTTTAAAGCTTCCCAGCAAAAAATTACAATACAAAGTCATTAGTTAAAGCATTGTTGAAATCAGTTCCAAGTAGTTCTATTTCTGGTGAAAGATCAATGAATTTAACAGTTGGTTGTCACAGGACATAAGTCAACGAAAAAAATTAATAATATGCACTTAAAACGTTGTCTAGAACAATTTTTTATATAAAAAACATTTGCCTAAAAAAGCGTAACAAAAAAACACTAATGAAAAAAGTTTTCGTCCAGACACTCTTTTATCAAATTAAACAGTTTCGAACACAACTATTAGACAATATCATAGAATCCAACATTATTGGCAACTCTTTAATTTGACAAACTTTTGTCTCAATTGAAAGATTTTTCTTTAGCATTTATTGTTTGCGCTTTCTTGGGCATATGTTAGACAAGTGGGATCTTACCTTCAGCTAACGACAAGTTGTCATAATGGCCCTTAGAACATTAAATTCAGTTGCTGTACTGATTGGTATGCAATGAAAGTGGTAAAACTTTGAAACTAGTTCGGTTTTTTTCCTGTTTTATTCTTTTATTATGGCTTTCTTTAAGATGGAAAAATGGAAATATAAAAAAGCTTGAGACCAGCAAAAGATGCGTTAAAGGCACTTTGCATTTCTTTTAGTCTTAAAATAATTTCCCGGTATAGCGATTTATTATGTCAGAGTCAAATAAAGGATTATGACTTATTTGTTAACTTTTCGTTATAAAAACATAAATAAATAACAGATAATATATTTATCTTATGCCCTAATTCTATTCGACGATTGTATATATAGCCTTGGCTATTGACGAAAAAAAGCAGCACTTGTGATTCTTTAAAACAATTATTAGTTATTGTCTATGCTAGAAGGTTGGTGTATTTGCTTTATGATTTTGCTCCAAACATTATTTCCAACAAATATTTTTTCATATATTTTTCAAACTATTGTGTAATTAATTAATATAATTATATTATTAATTATAAATTAATTTTTATGTTTTAAAAACATGGGAAATACATTTTTATTTTAAATTATCAAAGACAAAAACCATTATTGAAGAAAATAATGTAGAGAATTCAAACAAAAGAACTCAAAAGTATTTTCAAACAAAAACGTCCTAAACCTCCTTACTGAATTAGGACATTAGTTAATGATTTTTTACTCCGATTTTTTTTTAATTTTTACCCTTTTTACTATATTTGTATATGATCACAGCGCTTTTGATTACCCAACAGTTGGCGTCACTGTTCTATCCATATTTTATAGGCGATTTGACTGCTTGTAATATGGAAACTATACCTATTAATAAAAATTTTCAATTTAAAACCCCTGTTTCTACAACCCAGACGTTCGACTAGAGTTTAAAATTTATATGGAAAGCATTAATTTTTTTTAATGATTTTCTCTCTAATTTTTCTAATTTTTAATTTATTTTAAATGCATTTTACAAATAAGCAACCCTATTATTTAGAACTTTGAATTTTGAATTCTTTGTGCGACTTTTTTATTTTGGTATTCTTCTTCATTAAATAAAATTTACTAAATATCAAGGCGAATTCATACATATAAGGTAATCTCAATTCGCCTTCTTCCTATTTTGGACACATTGCTACCGCCAGGGTTGTCAGATTTTTTCCGATCTATTTCGCCAAACTGATTAAATTTTTTTTAAAAGTCCTCTAAATCAATTTAAAAAGCATTTAGCTGGAAATCGCAAAAAATTATTTCTTGTAAATTTTTCTCATCCAAATTCAAAACATTTTAACGACTATATTTAATATAAGAAAAGTCATCTAAACCGATCTGTTTTATTTTCTTTCAAATTTTCAGTACACATTTTCTTGGCATTAAAAATATAAATTTCTCAAAGCAAATTGAGCCGAGTATACCTTATATAAATTTATCTTGGGAAGTGCTCGGGTGATTGATAATTTAGCTTATCATCGCAGGGGATTTTTTGAAAGCTTTTGACCACTCACAGTCTTCATTTGGGGACAGGGAAAATAAAGAAGTACGAGTACTATCTAGATTGAGATTGAACTTCGGGTGCATTTATTGTAGATAATTTAATACAGTAAAGCCTCGATTATCCGTGGATTCGATTAATCGGCAACGTCGATTATCCGGGAAAGAAAAATTGTAAATTGTTTTTTTTGTCCATCGATTTAATTTTTTTTTGCATCGATCAACCGTGATTGCGTCTATTATCTGGGATTGCAAGCACGCAACCGTTTACAGCCAAAATATTTTTTCCTTATAGTTTTGATTAAACAGAAACATATAATCCATTAATCTTTCTTTTATTGTATGTGGTATATAAAAAATATGTAACTACATATGTAAATACAAAAAATGTGAATTCAAATCCGGAATACACAAAAACAAACCTCTTAAAATCGATTATCCAGAATGCTCCTGCTCCCGACCACTACAGATAATCGAGGCCTAACTGTATATAAAGGGTGTTTTTTATAGAGTTACACAGGTTTAAATCATAATAAAACAAGGAAATATGTTTTTAATATCAATGAAAAGGGGCATTATTGGAAAGAACATTTTGCGAAGTTAATGTTTAAATATGATTTCTGCTATGTGACCGCCACTGCTGGCGCGTAGAAGGTGCAATCGGGAACACCAATTTTCCACAACTTTTCGCAGCATTTGCGGCGGTATTTCGGCGATAATTCTTCGAATGTTGATTTCCAGGTGTTCAATTGTTTGTGGTTTATCGACGCAGACAAGTGACTTAATATAACCCAAAAAAAAAATCCAATGGGGTTAAATCACACCATCTTGGTGGCCAATTAATTGGGCCATTACGGTGCCCCTGTGGGTGAGTGGTAGCGATGCTAGCCTCTCAGTCGAGAGGTCGTGGGTTCGATTCCCGCCTAGACCCTGAGTGTTTTCCGCAGAAAAGCAAATCGCTTCGCGGTTTGTGTTTGTATATATAAAAAAATTTTTTTTAATAAAAGTTTCTCTGAGTAAATCAATTGTAACGCCCGCTGTGTAGCATGTGGCTCCGTCCTTTTGGAACCACATATCAGCAAGATTAATGCCACATAACTGAGATGCGGAAAAATTTCGAATCATGTTCCTGTACCGTTCACCATTGACAGTAAAATTCAGAATATAATCGTTTTTGAAGACATGGGCCAATGACTCCGCCAGCCTATAAAGCGCACAAAACCAGTAATTTTCTGTGTATGTAATGGTGTTTCGACAAAAGCTTGTGGATGCTTATTTACGCACCCATTCAACCCGAAATGCGCTTCATGGGAAAATAAAATTTTGAATGCACGATGAGTTTGACGAATAGAAAAATTATTTTGGTTAAAAAATTTCAACAATTTTCACGCGTTGCTCCGGTCTGAGTAGATTCATAATGAAATTTCAAAGCAAACTACACAAAAGGCAACTATCAGCTGATAAATGGGGGCTCAAATAAAACAGTGATGCCCACTAAAAGTTGTAACACTCTTAAAAAAAACCACGCTTTACATACATATATGTATGTATGTATGTATGTATGTATGTATGTATGTATGTATGTATATGACAAAAAGTTACGTCTGCACAATGTCTAATAATTATTCTATTTATTTCACTGATTTGATTATAGAGTAGAGTGTAGTTATTATTCCGATATTTACTCCTTGTTTTCATAACCCAGACGGTCCAATTGAGTAAAAAAAATTTAAATTTTCTACACGAGTCGACCGCCTGGCTTATGGAAACAGGAGGTTAATGCCTTACTGAAGTGATGGGCAGTGTAAAATTTTTATGTAATAAATAAATATTTCTTTCCAGTTGCCTGTATTTGTGTTTCCAGCTGTGGCTTGGCTGCCTCCAAAGACTCCTATTAAAGGTGGTATGTATCAATTCTAAATTACTTTTATAACACTTCAAATATGTGTATAATATGCAGTGTTAATGTAGTATGTACAAAAACATAAATGTTATTGCACTCGTACTTACAATAATATTAAATCTTGAAATTAAATACATAAATTAAGTCGAACTCTCACAGAGTTGAATATTTTTTAAACAGGTATAAGTATTCAGTTTAATTCGTAAGTTCGAATTATGCATAAAATTACAAAAAAAAATTACGATGTTACAGTAGAACACCGTTTGTTTGTATTATGTATTGTTTTATTATTAATTACATTTTTAATATTATAAAGTGTCTGTGTAGTCTAAAGGAAATTATTATTATTATGAAAATTAATATCTACGAATTTAAAAAAAGGTTGTTTTTTGTGATATATTCGTTGCTGCTAAGGCAACTCATTAGCAGACTTTTGCCACAATTAAATAAGTTTACAAATTATTTGAATTTTTGAATTTTAACAAATATCTCTACTTGAAAAAACTTTAAAACTGGTTTAAAATCGCTAAAACTATTAAAAGAACAGGAAATAGGAAAGAAGCGTTTTAGCAAGGAAATTGTACAAAATTAATAAAAAAAAATATGGGGTACGGTTATCCTACCAGGGCACCCCTTGGAGCTTCCCACTAATTTCAAGCTCAAAGCTCTGGAAAATATATTTATGTAGTAATTTAAAAAATAATTTCAATACTTTCGACAACAATATATCTACGGACCTGAAATTTGGACAGAGTATGTAGAACCTTGGCCGCTACAACAACAAATACATGAGAATTAAAAATTGAAGGGTGTTCCAAAACGAGCAACGAAAAATTTTATATAGATACAATTGCATGTACGTATGTATATTGACACTTGAAATTTGTAAAATTAGTGTATTTTTATATAGACTACGACAATTAACACTAAAATTTAAAAAATTTAAATTAAAGGGTGGTCCATCAGTTAATGCAGTTTTGACTATGTAATTTTGACAACTTGGAAACACTAAGAGTAAGGTAAACTCTTGACACTTTCAAAAAATCCGAAAATGATAAAATCGGCAAACCAAATAAAAATCGCCAAAAATTTAAAAAAAATCGCAAAAACGAAAAAAATTGCCAAAATTAAAAAGAAATTTCTAATACTAAAATAAGTCGCAAAATTCGAAAAAATAGTCCAAATGAAAAAAATCGTCAAAATGAAAAAAAGTGCCAAAAACCGAAAAAAATCGCCAAAACGCGAAAAAGGCGCCAATAACAAAATAATTTTTAATATGAAAAAAATCGATAAAATGAAAGACATCGTGAAAATTAAAAAAAACCAAATTGAAAAAACTCCAAAAACGGAAAAAAAATCGCCAAAATGAGAAAAAAGTGTCTAAACTAAAAAAAGCTCCTAAATGAAAAAGTCGCCAAAATGAAGAAACGTCAAAAGCCAAAAATCACCAAAATTAAAAAAAATCGCCAAAACGAAAAAATCGCCATAAAATAAAAAACGCCTAAAACCGAAAAAAATCGCCAAAACGAGACAAAAGTGTCAAAACTAAAAAAATTGCCAAAGTGAAAAAAAACCCCAATAACCGAAAAAATCGCCAAAACTAAAAAAAATCGCCTATATGAAAAAATCGCCAAATTTAAAGAAACGCCAAAATAAAAGAAAAAGCAAAATTTAAAAAACGTCAAAAACGGAAAAAATGCCAAAACTATAGTTTATATTGGCTAAAGTTCGTATTTAATTACATATCTCGTGTCCGTACGGAACCCTTCGTGCGCGGGTCAAAGTCGCACTTCACTGAATTTATTTTTAAATTTTCCTCAACGATATCTCTCGAATGAATCAATCGATTATAATCGCAATTTTTTTTTAGTTTAATAGGCAGATTTTGTAAAAAATTTCGTTTCTAAACGTTTCAATTTTGTATGATAAATAACAAACATTCGTTTCAAAAAATATTTTTTCCATACAAATTTCGAAACAAATCAAAAACGCTTCTATTTACAAAATCCGCCCCTAAGAAAAAGTTTAAAATTTATTTGAAATTTACGAAAATTAAAAAGATACCGAATCGAATCGGTTAGTTATATTACGAAATCTAAGTTAGATTAATGTAGTTAGAATGCCGAAAATTTGGTTCCGTTCAGATTAAGCCAATCTGAAGTTATAAAAGGTTTAAATTCATACCCGCATGCACAAACTTACACACACACATTCGCACACATGCATACATCCATCCATACGCCAAAGTATAATTAGCCAGAATAGATTACCATGACCTCGAAACGTCGAGATCTGAGGTTAAATTACGACATTTGATCTCGTACAAACTTTCATAAAACTTTAATTGTTTGTAAGAAAATTTCTTTCGATATTATAAAAATCGAGCTTGCTATTTTTGATTGCGAGAAGTTTAAAAAAAATAAATCTGAAATGGAAATCGAGGAATATTACGCATGCAAAATCAAACAATGTTCTATTAATTGGATGATTTTGGTCATGTAAGAAAGTAAATAATAAAATATAATAATTATAAAATATAAAAATTACGGCATTCGATATGGAATAAAGTTGCATACTATTTTAATTGTGTTTGTATGGAAATTTCGAACGATATCGAATACAGTAATTTGACCCCAGAACACTCTTGTGTAATGGTCAACAAATCTTTTGCTTCGCGGAGTTTTGGTGCGGCCAAAATATTCAAACTATATCGTTAAAGATTTTAAAGTTTTGCTTGAGCCACTTAACCTATAAAAACTCCAAAGAATAACTAAAATAAAAAATCCAAATGTAAAAAACTTTAAAAAGGCTTTTAAAACTGTTAAAGTTGAAAATTGCGAAATTGGAAAAAATCAATAGCTGTATTCGATGCTTGATGCAAATGGTCTTGCGTAAGTTCAAATGCAAAATATCGCAGCTTTTCTTTAAAATGCAACAACAAAGTACACATACAATCCAAAGAAAAACTACGATACGTTTCACAATCTAAAGTTGCAGACGAATGTCATGTCATGTCATGTCAAAATTTTGTCAATTTTGTTTTTTTATTTTTTTTATATCTTAAAAATAAATATTACAATTAATAAAAACACTTTTACGCACGTAAAAGTCCCTGTAGGAAGTTTGGGTGTAAATGTCTCCAAGCCACAAATTCTGTCGACTATTTTGGTGAATGTTTTGCCGACATTGTCAACGGAACGTCTAAATATTTACATATATTTACTGGTGATGAGAAAACATTTTGTCAGATACACACTTTCGGGGGCAGCAGATGTCGGCTGCATTATCTTTTGTCAATCAATTGTCCCATAATATATTACAATATCTACACAATATACATATTATATATATTTATGTATATAAATTTAAAAAAATTTGTTGTTGTGGCTAAGCACATCGATATGCATTTCGTTGTTGTTCAAGCAACTCATCAGTAGGTTTCAACTATGTATAATTGAAAAAATCTTACAAAACCCCACACATAAATCTATATAATTACATACATATATACACATTACAATATGAACAAATAAATAAATATATGGTTCCAAAAGAACTGCCTAGTCCATAGTAGTGACCAGAGAATGACAATGAGTACTGAAAAAAATATACTTAAGTAAATAGTCTTAATTTTAGTAACTGCGTATAATCATAATTGTCGTACGTTCACACATTTTCTCTCAAGTAACTATGATTATAGCCGATTTCAACATACAACAGCATCTCTACTTCGTTTACGCAAAAAACTAAAATACGCTACAACTACAAATAAAAAGACACATACGTATGAAGCGCATTAACTCTCTTTCATGCATATAGTCCGAATATGCCTCTACTCAGGCTGTGGATATTTAATTGGACAAAAAACTAAACACATGATACTCAGGATATTTATTCATCATTCGCCACCGTATACATACAAGTGTGTATATCAAATAGAATGGAAAATGTGTGGCGTGCGTGTGGCTGTTTGAAAACATGCTTTATGTGTATGTGTATAAATAAAATATCCCTGTATGTACGCACGTGTATACTATTAATAGTCAGAGTATTTCTATACTTATGCGTGTGGTTGTAGCTCACACACTCTATACATTTTAACTGTAGTTTTTTATGTTGCGTAATTTAAAAAAATGTTTATGAACATAGATGCTGGATGTTTATCATTATACGTAACAGTGATCTGCACGATTACGAATCAAACGGCATAATATTGTATTTTCTAAAATTAATATTGAGCTAGCACTTAACATTAAAATAATGAATGATGCTATTGCATGATTCATATCAATGATACTGTTGTTAATAAATGCATGCCACTGCTTGCAATCTCTATTCATTCATATGATTCACTAAAGCAATAAATCAGTATCATTGTTTTGAATGCTTCTTAAACCCCCTTCTGGCAAATACAGTCTTATGTAATATTATATTATAAAATAATGTAATATTATATATATGTATAATAAAATATTATATTATTTATTTTATAAATTGTTTTAACACAAGAAAAACTATTAATTAATACGCCATGTTTTATTAACTTAAGACTTCATCTAGTCAAAATGGTTTTGTGAGTTATTTGATTGGTATACAAAACAATTTCTTTAAGAATTTCTATTGATTTTTACTAACAGCGCAAAAAAAAGAAAGTGAGTTAAAGACAGTCAGTTTTTAGAGAGGCAAGCAATATCATTAGTACATTTTGATGTTAAAGAACAATACAAAAGCATTGTAAAAGTGAGTGGAAAGCGAAAGTGGATCAACTAATACAGTTCACTGATACGAAATCGGTTTAAAATTAATGCGTCTGTTTGCATATGATCGTGTTATTTATTTTTTGATGTACGAATTCATAGTTGTTTGACGCCCAATACTCAAGGATTACTTAAAACGATATTTTTTTTATCATTCTCTGGTACTGATGTTCAGTATCTGATTTTCAAAGACACACATAAATATCTATAGAAAAAAAAGGATTTTCTGGGGTAACTATTATTCGTTATTAGTACTGCTGACACTTCCTACAGGGAGTTACAAACATGCACACAGATGCTCGTACCTTACATGGTATTTACTCGCATAGCCTTTCTTAATATTTTCATAAGTGTTTTATTAAACAACTTCGATATTATTTTTAGAAAGTATGTACTTGAAACAAACATACATACGAAAGTATATTTATGTACATACTTACATATGTATGCAGTGTAGTCAGTTGAAGTGTTAATTTTTATTGCGACTTTCTAGTGTTTCAAATCGGAAATTCTATTTTGATATCAATGACAACTTGATAATTATTCCCTTGTTGCTATTGAAAGTGCACGAGCGTGGTGTTTAATTCGTTTGGTGGGAAAAAGCATTTCTAGAAAACATATGCCACAAAATTTTAGGGAATGGTAAGATTGGGAGGGAATTTTCTACGCCCATGTTAAGTTAAAATAAAAAAAAACTGCACAACTCCAATATGTGACAATTAAAACGTGTTTGTTTTGTTTGTTTGAAGTTAACTCAAATACCGGAAAGTGTGTAAACAGCGGAACAATGTGATTGATATTCATTAAACCGATACATGAAAACTTAATAAGCAATCAAATCAGTTAATTAGAATAAATTTATATGAATTATGTACATTATGTGTACGTACATTAGGGGGGTAATTTTTTTTTCAAAAAAATCTTATGGAAAGAATAAAGAAGACTGACTGTCCAAAAACCAAAGATCGAATTTCATATCCTATTGCTTCAGATTTTCTTGCTGATAACAATTCAAGTGAACTACAGACTCTGAAAGTTGTTTTTTAAGTAATTTTGTATGAACTTATCAGCTCTTCTTTAGTTTCGACTTTCTGCTGTTAGAAATAAGAAATTGCCGATTTCAGATTTTTATACCCTTCACCAAAAATGGTAAAGATATCTACAATATTCTTTCTAAATAGGGCAGTCGAATAAGCGATTTTCGCCTTGTTCGTCTGTCCATCTGTCTGGAGGTGTAATAAATTTTCCAAAGCCCTAAGAAAACTGTAGATTTTGGTCCGTCCTGATGGAACCACATATCAGCAAGATGGATGCCATGTAATTGAGGTACGAAAAAATTTCGAATCATGTTCCTATACCGTTCAGCATTGACAGTAACAACATTCCAACCATCATAATATCTGAAGACCATAAAGCGCACTAAACAATAATTTTCTGTGGATGTAAAAAAAGCTTGTGGATTCTCCTCACTCCAAATTCGACAATTTCGCTTATTTATGTACCCATTTATCTAGAAATGGGCTTCTACGGAAAATAATATCTTTTATGCACGATGCACTATGCACAATGAGTTTGACGAATTGACCCAACAATTATTTTGACTAAAAATTTCAACAATTTAGACGTGTTGCTCTGGTGCAAGGTACATCAATCAGGTACCCGCGTTTCTACAACAAAAATAACCACATGTATTTTGTTGGTATATATTACCATCTTACTTTTCAAAGCTGGGTAGCATCGTCAGATTGTATGTTTCTTATTGGAAATGTCAAGCACCATACAAAACTGAATATTCGTTAGGTGCTTATGGATACCCAAATAAAAGGATGTTTGTAGGCTTATACCTACACAATGCAAATTTGACATTTGGATTGGTATAATGACATTAGTCACCTGGTGTAATGCTGCCACCTAATAAATACGCCTTGCTTTGGTGTTAGTCTATTCATAATGAAATTTCAAAGCAAACTAAATAAGAAACAACTATCAGCTGTTAAATGGGTGCTCAAATAAAGCAGTGATGCCAACTCAAAGTTGTGACACTCTAAAAAAAGCACGCTTTGGCCTTAGATGTGGATGCATAAAATTTTAAAGTCCTTTCTAACTAATTACTTTATTTTAAAAGTAGAAAATACTAATAATGTGAAAAATGTGTCGTATATTTGAATCCAGTTGCTTGTGTTGTTAACTTGTTGAATAAAATGAGCAGTAAATCTTTATGTCGATTTGTGCTTAATAAAATTGAATTTAGAAATCAGTCAATGATTACATGTATTTTATTTTTAAATCTTATTTAAAAACAAAATTTTGTTTTTCACTTCAAAATTAAATAATTCTTAAATAGCCAACATTGTGTATTTAAGTGTGCATTTAAGTTTTACAAAAATACCATATGTTTTGTGCATGTGTGTGTTATTTTGAAGGCATTTACATGAACATCATGTGGTCGTATTAAAAATAATTTCATTTAATTTTCGCAAATATACAACAAATGTAACATATATTTTTATTTTATATCATGAAATATAGAAATAGAAAAATGCATTGTGATGCACTTTTTGTATCATAAAATGTGTTTTTTGTTATTTCAGTTTTCTGCAAATTGATAAATCAATTTTCTTATTTATATGGAACAGCTGTTCTTTGGAAAACTGTCCATAATGTTGTAGTGCTATCGTCGTACTTTCAACGTAATTTGACTGTATTTAAATACATTTTAATTTTTTATGAAAATTTACTCAAACTATGTTTAAATATTCACTGATTTATTAGCCATTAGAGCTTTTCTTAGATATACTTTTCTCGAGTTTTTTTTTCATCCATTAAATTTGACCCACCCTAATGTAGGAGGCATGTTCAAACTAGGTAATTGAAAATAAATACATAGTATGTATATCATATTTTTGTTTTCAAAATTATTTGTTGGCACGCATAAATTAAAAGTAAATTGCAAATATTTAACCATAATTTTTTTCTGCGCCTTTAATGAATAGTTTCCGGGTAAAATTAAGTTTTATTTTATGAGTACAAATAAAAAATTATTTGCCTCTTTTTATTGTCACACAATTCCAAAAGTTTCACATTTGCTGATCGAACGAAAGGTGAGAAATGAAATTTTGCTGGAGCTTATTCGCTCGTATGGCTGTGATGCGTTTTTGTTTGGTAACTAAGAGGGATAAGGATACTCGTATCTAGGAGAATAAAATGTTAAAGGTTTTAAGCAAAATTTCTACATCTGTTTGAAAGAAATAAAAAACGACATTACCATGTCATTTCGATTATTTATCACACATGTTAAGAAATATAATTCAAAACGGTGTTTCGCATAAACTTTGCGGTTAATTGGCTAATGATCGAAGCAACTAAAATTGCAATGCAAAATAATAATATTCATTTCAATAATCACAATTGTAGTCAAAACAATAATAAAAAAAGAAGAAATTTTTTATTTGTTATGGGCATGTGTGTATGTACATATATACACGTTCTCGTATTGATAAAATATGAAGCCTTTTCATTTTAGCGTGTCTTTGATTGCTAATATTATTTTTCGTCATAAAAATTTTATTGTTTCACAAATAGTGCACAGTGGAGCCGATTGCAATATAAACATATAGGAATATTTAACATCTGAACTGCTTATACAAGAGTTTTCATAGACAGCGAACTATTATTGACTACTTTATTGCTTTTATTATTGACGCTTTGACTCACACTATGCAATAAGTTGCACAATATTAAAAATAAAAAATATACATAGGATACATATGGATATTGCCTAATTTTTCCTATAATATATGTACAATTACTTACGCTCAATTACTTCAATATCGTCAAAGCTAAAAAACAGTTCATGCTGTGAAAAATTTCATACAAATATCTTTCCGATATACTCAAATCTCAAATGAAATCTTTTCATTTCCATAGTTCGCTTATGGATTGCATGTTGTGTAGTCAACTCTCAACACAACTGAAATTAAAATTAATATTATGTATGTACATATTTATGTATATATGATAACTTTCTCCAGCTGCAAAAAGTTTATCGAAAATATGATTATGACAGATTGGCAACTGCAAATAATGTAAACAAAACTTCAAAATATAAAAAATGTAAGTGCTAAAGTAAAAATTCTTAATTAAATCCTTAAGTTCAGTGCAATGATGGAAAAATTAAAAATATAAATGGTAATGACCGCCAACAAAAACAGCACTTTTTGAAAACTTTTGGTACTTTTTATGAAACATATATGTACATATGGCGTACATAACCATTTACAAACAAATTTGGCAATATCATTTTGAATCTGGCCTGAACACAACTAATTTGTCCCATCATTACATTGCAATTATCAGCCGTAAACCCAGTCATGTTTTCCAAAAGAACATTGGCCAAAGAAACATTGTGTTGCCGTAAAACGTATACAATTTTATCCGTAGTTCCCTTTGCCGAAGGATCCCTTACAGGTTCAAGTGATAAGAATCTATTCCTTCATTTTCCAATGAAAGTTCTCACAACGAGACGTAGCAAGGTGCTTATGCAACCAGTCAAGTTGCATAATGTGTGGTCTTGTTTATGGTTGCGTTGTAAGTTGCATTTGAAGTTTCAAATATATGAAAATTTTTTGATATTTATAGGTTGCATTAATGGTACCATTGTAGGTTGCAGTGTCTGTGTCAAAATATGCAACATGTAATATAAACGTGTTGCGTAAACACGTGACGAAGTGTGTACCCACTATTATGTTCTTGTTTTGTTTCCAATGTTGTCAATGATTATAAAAATAGTAACGCTAGATTTCTAAACAGGGAACAAAGCAAAACAAAAAAAGATTACTAAATTGCAAAAAAGTACTGAAAATAGTACAGTAGTACTGAATTTTCCATCACTGGTTCAGTGGAATTATTTTTTTTATAAATTATAATTTTTTTTATAAATTATTATTTTTTTATTAAACAAAAGTAATTGTAAAATTTATTTTTCGTGATATATGCATACATACATATGTACATATATAAAAACTTCAATAAATTAAACAACTTGGAATTATGTACTTAAAAAAAATGGAAAGAGAAGGACTTATTCGTATTGTTTTATAAAATCTTTATAAAACTATTTATTATGAATAAATCAGATAATTTTTAGTGATATGAGTGGTGGCAAGTCATTATTGTAAAATGTTCTCAACACATTACAAAATATTCCTTTTTGTTCAAAATATTGTGCCACCTTTTATTCAAAATATTGTGCCACCTTTTATTCAAAATATTGTGCCACCTACTAATATGATATGCACACTGACAATAATTGATATTTTTGTACAATATATTGCACAATTTTATTGCACAGTCTTATTGCACACCTTTATTGTAAAATTTTATTGTAATTATTGCACAATAATATGACAAATGTATGGGCAAGTTTCACGTGTTGAAGAAAAAATATTTATTGCTCGCTGTTTTTCACCTTCAACGATCTGAGACAATTTTATTTTATTTTGCATTATTGACTTAAAAAGTTATTTGTGAATACTAAAAATAAGTTTTTTACAGACGAATATCTCTTAATCTTCAAATCATATTTGTAGCGAAGTTCATGTGTAAACAACTTTTAAGAAGGCCCGCCTCATCCTTCTCAATTAATGTACAGGTAGCTCTCCTAACCCGGAAACCCGTGTTTCCCAACTCAATTGCACTCTAACACAAATTTAAAATTGCGAATAAAATTAAAAATTAATAACCCACTTCTCAATGATAATTTAAATAATAAATATTAAAACAAAACCGTTTTCATATCATGTATACTCGGATCAATTCACTTTGAGAAATTTATACTTTTAGGTCAAAAAAATTTAGTGAAAAACGTGCTAACATCCAACGTACATATTTTCAAATTACAAGCTGCGAAAATAGTCAGTTGCGACAAGGGTTGTCAGGTTTTTTTCCGACAAATTTATTTTAAAAAACGTGAAAAGTGGCCAAAAATCAGTTTTAAGTACTTTTGTTTTTAGTATATACTTGAGATTAAGTTTTTTTTTAAATAACACATTTTTTAATATAAATTTTTATAAAATGATCGTATAAAAATTTATCAAAAAATCGCCAAAAACAGAAATAAAATCGCTAAAAATTAGTTCTTGAAAATTTTTCTAATCCAAATTCCAAAAAAATGTATGCATATTACCATTTATTTTTAAATCGTTCCCACTGTGCACCACAACAAATTCTATTGTCTACCCAACAGT
Organism: Tachina fera; assembly: GCA_905220375.1. Taxonomy (NCBI): domain Eukaryota; kingdom Metazoa; phylum Arthropoda; class Insecta; order Diptera; family Tachinidae; genus Tachina; species Tachina fera. The sequence continues at coordinate 190,097,907 of LR999963.1, forward strand.
GTACTCGTACATAAGAAGGCACACAATATCATTATAAATAACCACAAAATATTAATTTGTGAATTATCTGCCCTGAAGTCAAGAATTTTGAATTGCATTGGCTACAACAGAACATATGTATGACATTCATATGCACATAAGTACGTAATTTAATATGCATGTCTATTGCAAAAAAAAATAATAATAAAAACAAGCAAGTACAGAGATAAAACTGCATACGTTCGTAAATGAAAAATTAAAAAAAAACTTTCAAGTATGTACTGATTTTTTAATTCTTGCAAAGCATATCAAATTTCAATTGGCCCGCAGGTTAATTTATTTTCCCATAAAATCTAAAATCATCAATGAATCTTCTTCCTTCCCTTGCAATTATGAATTTTTATTTGAAATCGAAAATATGTACATACTTATGCATGCGTAACAGCTTTTGACTTCTTGTGTTCGTTGAAGCAAAAGCAAAAAATATTTAAAGTTTTTCGTAGTGAATGATACGAGTATTTGCATTGCTTTTAAAATATAATCAAGTGCATCTTTTCTAAGAAGTCATATTAAAAACCTTCTAGAAACTTAAATAAGAAGCATTTTTCCGAGATTGGAGACCCTGTCAGTCCGTGGTGTTTTTAGTACTCGGCGGAATATCCCTATTTCGAAAGTCTCCAGTTTCTCTATTGCTCTCTCTGTCCCATATTGTAGCACAGATCCAATGTAGCATTTTATAAAGCGTACTTTTGCTGCAAAGTTGATGTCGTGACTGGTCAACATTTTGTTGTATTTTAAAAAGGCTTATCTCGCCATTTCTATGCGGCATTTAATTTCTTTTGAAGGGCCCTACTAGTTATTTATCCACATGTTGTAAACTACGAACTCGTTTGATTTAAATATTTTGTACTTGTATATTCAACGTTGCGTTGAGATAGAGATTTAGGTGCAGGCCATAGAGAGTATTCGTTACTTTCATTTTATATTCTTGAGAAAATTACAGATGCCCAGTTTATCATTTAGTTCGTTTAGGCCTTATTTTCTGACGATCTCCATTACCGTGTTCTTTCCGCTCTTCGCATTGAAATCACCGAGTATAAATAAGTGTCATTTCATGATGTTTAATAATTTTCAATAGATGTTCAATTTTGCTTTAAAATTCTTCTATCTTCATTATCATTTGCATCACATGTGGGAGTGTAAACTTAAATGATGTTATTATTATATGATTTTCCCATTATTTTTATTAGAATGTTTGACTTTAAAGGGGCAATAAATAAACTTTTTTATGTGACACCAACGAACAAACAAAAAAAGCCTTTTACTCCTAACACTGGTAATAAATCAAAAAAGCAAATTTGAAGACAATCAAAATTGCATTTCGCGAGTTATAGAATAATTAGTAGTTATTTTGTGGAATGGAGGGGGCAGAGAGGGGGAGTTAACTGTTTCTACCTTAACAAACCTCAAGGCCTTTACTGCAAATTTTTATTTTATCCCATTTAATTTTCTGATGCTAATTATATTTATTTTTTTCCTAAATCCAATAATAATTTGATTTATTTTTAATATTTACTAATACCCCCAATAAGCCAACGAACGATACGATAGCGTGTTATAACACGCTACAAAAATTTTAAAATATGACACTATGACACTTGAGGCCACCGTTTGAATCCCCCAATTCTAAATTTCGATGTGGTAAATTTTAGTTAAATAATTTTTAACAAAACCTCTTAAATAGAAATTAGTTTAAATGGACTACAGCGACAAAATCAGCAGGGACAACAACCTTTAGCTCTGTTGTTTTGCTGTCGTCCAAATAATCCTTCTCACATATAAACATGTTCATTCTATTCTTCAAACCTTGCAGTCGGTAGCTTGCTGCGGTAAATGGGTTTGATGCTTTATTTTTGTTTTTTAAATTGAATTAAACACATATGTATGTATGTATGTATGTATGTATGTCTATGTCTGTAGCAAGTCAACTTTTTTATTTTTGATAAACAGCAGTTTTTGTAAAAAGTTTTTCATAATATTTGGATTTGGAATTTTTTAGTGCTACAATATTTTCAACTTAATTTAATAAAAATTCACTACAAGAAATGAATGACTGAAACTAACTAAGGGTCTCCACTAGCCATGAACTTGGTATGGGCATCATGTCGGACATCGCAAATGGTTAATGGAGACCGCTCATGTCCAACTTTCGTCCATGCTCTGACATCAATGCCCGAGAATATGTCTGAGCAACAATATTCGCCATGAGATCCTCCGTCCGCAACCATTTGCAAAAGAAAGAAAAGAGACAGAACAAACTTGGTAAATATTCCATCTCTATTGCACTACCGCAAAATACTTTGATATGCCTGAACATGGACATCGCTCGTGTTCACCACAACAAGGAAGTTGATTAATTTTTCACAGTTGCTCAGCCGGCGTCATGTTCTTGTCATGTCCAAGTCGATGGCTAGTGGAGACGTAGGCTAACACAAAAACAATTTATTCACTAACACACTTGCAAAAATTTTGCATTGAATTTAATAGTGACAGTCAATTTACTAGTCATTTGATCGGTAGTGATGATGGATGGGAAAATTTTCACTTCTTGGCTACCTAAGCGCTACGTAAACGCTGCTAAGAATAATTCCTAGGAAGTTCATATGTTCTAAAAAGTTGTTTATTAAAATCTTTGGTACGTTTATGTAGTTGATTGTGTCCTTGAATTTTAAACGGTTTGCTGCCCATGTACCTGAACAGGGGAATAAAGTAAAAAAACTCGAATTTTTAAATTTTTTTGCGATTTTGATCTTGAAGATGAAGGGTTTTTGATTTTATGTGTTCACAATTTTTGGTATTTATGACTAGAGCTACAACTTTGCCTCAGAGAGTAAATAAAAAATTCGAACCGCTTGCAAGATATGAGCCTTAAAAAATACAAAAATGACACCAAGTCCCCAAATCGTTGGAGGCCCATAAAAAGGGGGATGACTTGGGGCAAAACTGGGAGACAGGGGACTTTTTGTTTTGGTAGTCGTGCCCGTATATGGTTATTTTTCCATGACTTAAAAAATTACACACATTGTTACTCAACTGTGGGGCATATGTTAGTCAATTATGATCAGTCAAACTTGACTAATATTTATGCTATCATTGAATAGTTAAAATCAGTGGAGTAAGCAGTTCGAATATATTTTATATATACACATGCGGCGAAATTCATTAGTTAGTGAGAGAGATGCAATATCATACGTTATTTTGGTATTATTATTATTATTTTGTCCTTAACTTCTAGTTCACACTACCCAATTCTTATTGCTAAGTTTATTACTTTTTCTTATTTGAACTTTCATCGGCGTTCACACAATGCAAGTCTTATTTTTGAGCTTATATTTTTTATGCAAAGTTTTGCGTATGCATGTGTGCTTCTTTTAATATTGCGAATGAGAAAGCAAAATGTATTGACAGTTCATGAAGCTGAGTAGTCGTTTCTTTTCTCCCCTCGTCTTTCTCTCTCTCTCTCTCTCTCATACAAACTAACCAGCTTAGCAATGAGACTTGCATAGTGTAAACTAGGACTAATAATGTGATATAATCTTTGTTCTACGCAATGATGAACATATCCTGCATGACTAAATGACCGTTTAATTGACTGATACTATTCTTGTAGGGTTGTAATGAAACACTGAAAAAATTTAAATAAAACTTAAATTTAAATAAAAGTTAACTCAATACCTATTCAAATATTAAGCCTAAAACTGAAAGTTAATCCGGTAGTCTCGCCAGTCTGGTCAAAAACATGTGCAATTTGAATGAACGTGCGTGAGTTGCGTCATGATGTGATACGTAATTTGTAATTTATGAAACACAAAACTTGTAACTCACAAAGACAAATTGCTGTAAGGGTGCATGAGTAAATTACTTCAAATTTTTTTTGTAAATATATATGTGCATACATGTATGTATACATTTATGTGTGTATGTGTGTAGGTATGTATTCGAATAAATCGCTATTAACAAAAATTAATATGCTTCAAACAAATTTAAAATAACTATGGCCATTAAATTTAATTGTATATATAAGTACATGCATACATATTTACAATTTCTACCTTCAAGTGCGTTTTGATAACAATCTCCTATTTATTTTTTTTTTGTGCTGCAGTTGATTTGGTAAAGTGCGATTATATTTTAATTCACAAAATACATTATAGGTCACTTTATTTTTTTAAATTAAACAACAAGCGACCTCCACGGTCAAAACTAATTGGTGTATGCATATTAAGAAAAAAATAATAATAATAATAAAGGTAAAGCAACTAACTGGACCCAATAATCTCCTAACAATAAATTTTGGCACTAAAGAAACAAATTCAAGGCAAAATTGCTTAATATTTTTTTAAAGCTATTGTTTGATCATTACTAATAGATATTTTCATGTTAAATATATATACATACATACATATATGTGTGCACATATGTATATACCTGTGCATACATACTTTTGCAGATTTTATCTTTGTATACTAGTGTCATGGCAATTTTTGAAATAATAGTACGCAGGAGTACACACTTCAAAGTTTCCAGTTTTTATTTTAATTGCACTTCTATCTTATCACTCTTTCATAACATTTTTTTTCAAATATGTTATTTACAATTTTTTTTTAATTATGAACAAAAATACGCATACTTTTCAATCATTTAAAATTTTTAGATAATAATATTGAATGTTGCCCTAAAATAGTGACTTCTTGACGTTTTTATTTTTCGATGAACTCGATAATAAACTAACAATTATAAAATTTTCGAAATTAAATTTACTAGACGAGGCTCGAACTCGCTACTTCATTTTTGCCACAAACCTATGATCAAAGACATGTAATTTAAATGAGTTTGATCATATCTATGGCAATATAGAACAATACCTTAAGTCGACTTAAGCAAAGCATGGCATTTCGGAAGTTTTTACGCTTTCACTAATATATTAGAAGGCTGTAATGCATTATTCTACTTTCTTGTGATTCTTTCTTTCAATATGTAAAATTTTAACCCCTGAAAATTCCAACTGGAACATAATACAGCACATATAAGCTTAACTTTCTTAAGTCTACTTAAGCTACTATTCCATATTGCCACAGAAATGTTTGTAGAAAAAATGAATTAGTGAACGAGTTTGACCCAAGTCTAGTTCGTACAAATGTTGTTGATAATTTCTATGTAAACATTTGTTTATAAACAATGTTTTAATTAAAATTACATTTAAATAAAAACATTTAAACTACATGGGTTTGATCATTGGTTTGTGGCAAAACTGAACTAGTGAACGAGTTCGACCCAAGTCTAATTGGAATTACCAACAACTCCTGTACGAACTACGACTCCCACAATAGGTTGTGAATTGAGCAATTGTTAATGAAATTAAAATTATAAATTTTGGTTGACAGTCACTGGAAATAATGCTACAAGTAAACTTTTGGTTAAATTTAAAGCAAAAAAAAACGTATACCTTTTAAATAGTCAATCCATTTTCATATAAGGTATACTCTCCCCAAATCGCTTGCAAAAAGTTCATACTTTGGATGTCAAAGAAACAAAAAACAAAATTACTGAAAAATGTGTGTTGACATCTCAAGGATATTCAAATTACAATGGACCAAAATACTTCTTCGCCTTGTTGAATACGAGTAGTAGGTAAATGCATATATGAGGAATCATAAATTGACAATAAAAGTACAGACTGCTTTAAATGAAAAACTGTTTAAAACTATTAGAAAACTTGTTTGAGACAATTACTGGTTAAAATATGCTCTAAACCTTTTCATTTCCAGACCCATTAAGTACACATACGAGTAAATTCATCAACCAGTTCTCTGACGAAAAGTATAAATCTCTTAAGTCGACTTAAGCTGAAATGGAGTAATTTTTTCTGCAAGTTAACGCAAAATTACTTTATTAGGGTTCCGTACAGCAAAGGTGAAAAGGAACACTTTGTTTTCGCTGTGATGTCCGCCACAAACTCTTGCCTCGAGAACCGTATCCGATAAGGACTTGAAATTTTCACAGAATATGTCAAACTTTGGCCGATATAAGGACAAAAATATATGACAGTTGAAAATTAAAGGATGTTCTAAAGCGAGCAACGAAACATTTTGAAGTTCTAAAGTAATACAGCCGAATCCGCTTTAGCGCAACACGCTTTACTGAAAAAAAATCAAATTACTGAAAGCGATACAAATCCCCACACTGATTTTATACGCAGCTAGTCTTATTCACTTCGCCTTAGCGAAACATAGCTTTACTGAAAATATCGTATTACTGAAAACCAAAAGGAAGCCCACAACTACGTTTTGTATGAAAATTACTTCGCTTTAGTGAAAATATAAACGATGACAAATTTATTTTCGCTCTTGCGTACTTTTTTGTATTTTTCTATTATATTGTACTTATTTTAAGAAGTACGCTTAATTGTAACAAGTTTCAGTAATCCGAATTACATTTTAGAGAAAAAATCGGATAACTGAAAAAATTGGGTTTTGGTTATTTCCAATAAAGCGGAGTCTACTGTATGCATGGAATTATAAATTAAATTAAACTATTTTTTGAGCTTTAGTTTGTGACTATTCAAAATGTGTGGTTGAAGTCTACTGATGATTTGTTACAACAACAAGGAAATTCATATAGACCAAGCTGAACCACCAGCATATAAATATCGGATTGCTTTAGTTTAGTTTATATTTTGATTCATTAGTTCGATATTTCGTTAACCTTCTGTTAATTTTTTCAGGATATTCTGGAAAATGAAATATTTACTGTCTTATTAATGAAAAAAAAATTATTTTATTTTATAAAGGCCTTATAAAACCAATTTTGTATGCAACTGTTTTATATGCCCTCTTATAGATAAATCAAAAACTTTTTTATGAATGAGGTCTTTCAAATTTAACTGAAAAACATTTGTTTGCGTCACTACTCGTGGCCACACACATTATAATTTGTAAAAATTATCACAAAATAATTCGATTATTTTAAAAACTAATGGGAAATATCAATTGATATCATAAAGTTAGTGACGCTAAAGTACTCAACAAAAATAAATTGGTAAAAATATCAGGCCTCTATTTTCGTAAATCCAAATTAAGACATACCGACAATAAATCATTTCCTTGTCTTCTATTATTGACATACGAGTAATTTGTAGTTCAACTTTCCTCTCTTGAGGTTTGATTATTAATTTAAGATGATGTGGGGAAAAAAGACTTTAATATTTCCAATGTTGCTTGTTATTTTGAGGTCAAAATAAAGTTTTATTTTATTAAAATTTATTGCAAATCAAAATCTTTTGTTCTATTCAGACATGCCGAAAAAAAATTGTACTAAAGCCTTAAAGTGAAGGTACATAAACGTGCCTGAGGCAAGGGGATAATGTAAGGATAGTTGGCGAAGTAAAAGATAGATAAATGGGTAGAAAGATAAGTTTAATTATTTCACAATTCTGTGTGGGGTGATTAACATAATTTTTAAGTAAATTTATTAGTTATTTTACTTCTCCGACGACATAAAAAAATTTATGATATTGATATGACTGTATCTGGTCAGACATCTAACTTTGCACTCAACGCACTAACTACTTTGGGGGCCAACAGCACCTTAAATGATATCTTAAATTATTTATTAAACACTCGTTCGTGAAGGCTTATGTATGTATATACACATGTATTTTAAATTAGATTGAACTGATTTTTATTAAATTTATATTACTTGTTGTTGATTGTTGAGTTCATATTTTTTTTTTAATATCAATATCATTTTTTAATAAACTGATAAAAAGTAAGGCTGACTTCCGAAACGTTAATTAATTTCTCTTCCAGCAAAGTGTAGTGATTCATAACGTTGCAGTCAAAAACATTTGACAATGCACGCTCACCTTTTCAAAACGTTTTCGACAATAATTAAGAACAAACTTTGTATTGATACGCTTTAGAAGTTTGATTTTGGCATCACTGAAGCATTGTGATATGCTGCTTATAACTCGTACGTTCGTAGCACAATCATACAATTCAAAGCAGTACCACATCGGTTCTATGTTTCAAATAATTTTTTGGACTCAAATCGATTATTTGCGATCATAAATAAACCATTTTCGACAAAAAATACGAAGTCCAAAAATGTGGCGCTTAAGTTTTTTTTCAGCGATTATGGCTTGATATGTTAACAACACATGTGTCAAAAAGTTTTAATTATTTTTTAGTAAATGGTGAAATAACATTAAATATAATGCTAAATAATATTCATAACAGCAAAGTATATTAACTGACATGTTGCATTTCATTTCCCTGAATCTGTTTCTTTCTGTTGGAAGAAAATCAAAAAAATTTGTGGGAATAAAATGTTTTCCTAATATCATCATTTATGTAAGTGAAGGTGCAATATTCGCAATGGAATGTTTGAATTCAGACATTTAACAGTCCTTTAAAATTCAATTTTATTAAAACAAGTTAACTGGTTTAATACTAAAATTAGTTTAAAAATTGCAATCGTATCAAGTTTTCCATCCCTGGCATAGATTGTGTTGCTTTTTGTACTCGTAAAAACCGTCGTTAAATCCAGTCAAATTTTATATGCTCAAATTTAGAATTTATAATGAGAAATACAAGGAATGTCATACAAAAGGTATATATTACTTTCTCTCTCTCTCTCTCTCTCTGTCTCTTTCTGACACAAAATCAAAAATAAAGCATCAAACAGAGATACTTGTAAAATGGCGCACTATGAGCCGTTTTCGTAAATTGTGCGACCAAAACAGGAGAGCAATCTTTAAATAGTCGTACATAAGACTTAAATAAATGTTGATGAAAAGGGTATATGAGATTCGGCGAAATCCAATATAGCATTCCCACTTCCTTATACATCACTTTTGGTTTTTAATTCAAGTCGTTTATTATTTTATATGAAAAAAACTACTCTGTTATGTGATACACGTACAGATTTAATTAATTCAAATTCCATACATACTCACTCATAAAAGCATACATAAATATTTCTCTCAATTGAAAAACAAATATAAGTAGGCAGGCGTAATTAGCCCTTTTATTCCTAAGTTTTCCTTTTTTGCTCCTTAATAATACAGAACGCATATCCAATATATATTTTATATCATCTAAAGTGCGGAAACTATCAAATTCTTGTCACTCTAATACTATTTGATTGATGAATTTTTATTATAAATATGAATTTAAAGCCTGGTTCGCTAATTTTTAATATTAATTTAGAAAAATATCCAAATATTAAAAAAAAACTTAATTGTTTATAATCATATGTTACGAGTATTATTTTAATTTTTTTTTTCGTTTTACTTTTGTAATTGGCTACAATTCCAGTCTCTCTTTTATTATTTAACAATTATTCTAAAAATATTTGTATATAAATGGAAAGATATAAAAAAAACGTTAAACACTAAAAAAAAGTCGTGAGGAAAGTTTTAAATTGTTTCTAAAAGTAGTAATTTTTTTGATAGATTTATTGAGCCACTCACCTGGAAAACAAAAGCAAACATTTGTAAAGTTGGAGTTATTTGAAAAAAACTCAATATTAGTGTCCAAATGAAATTCCATTTGGCATAGTGGCCAATGTAGTCAGAAATTATATCACTATCTGCATCGTCGCTGTTATTTTTTATGTGATTGTGGGTGATAATTTCTGGTTCGCTATTTACTTTCAAGGATGAGTTCTTTTTGAGATCTTCCGAATGTCGGCGAAAATCTAATGATATAACACTTATTTCGGGTGTGCGAGACCCCTTGGCATCGCGATAGCCGCCATAAAGATTTGCTTCAACACTTCCGCGATTTGAGTACGAGTTCAAATCGAAACTTAATGAACCGCGCCGTAAAACACCACTCATTTTTTTTACTTTCTTATTTAAATTGAATTTACAATTGGTATATATTTTTTTAAACAATAATATTTTTATAAATATAACTTATTGTATTTTGTATGTATGTATGTTATTTATTAGTTGGTTCGAATATTATTTTATGTATATATGTTTGGCAATAATTTGTAATGTTTACTGCTTAAAGGTTTTTAACGATCTAATTTTGATAACGGCTCGCTTAGTTGTTTTAAACTCAGCAACAATAAAAGTAAATATTTTTTTTCTGATAAACAAGAAAAACCAAAACGTTTGAAAAGCAAAAAAAAGTTAACAACACTAGATCTACAGGTGTATTTGTTAACAAAGTTTTCACCCATCGCACCAATAGAAAAGCACTTGTGCGCGGCCGTTAAGTTTGAATCAATTCAAAAACGAACAAAAAAGAGAACTTGAAAATGTTGAAATAATTGAAGCTTTGAAAAGCTTTTTTAACACTAAAAATAACGCCACCTGTCGTATTTTCTAACGAAAATTATGAACTTTGTTTCGTGTCTGTTCATCAACTTAAAAATTAAAAAAAAAATTTTTTTAACTCTACTCAATTTTACTAACAAATATGAGTTGACATGTGAGAGATATTCAAATTACAAGCGGCGAAAATAGTTACCTGTGCAGTTTCGAGAACTTAATATGAAATGAATTCGCCTTGGGTGGGTGACATAAAATACATAAATAAATAAAGGGTGGCTGATGCATTTTTTACATAAAGGAAAAATTTTTCACTTTTTTTATAAATTACATAAAATATTGATTTTGATTTAATTTGAACAATAGTTTTATTTCACTAAATATTTTTAATCGTTTTTAAAAATAATTGAAGGTCTTAAAAGCAAATTGGCAAGTGCAAGAAAGAAAACTCTTCACTTGTCCCCCTTTGCTTTTAAGCCAGTAAACCGCACGCCATACCACAATTGTGGACAACAAAAGCACACACACGGTTACGCTCGTAAATTTAGTCGTCACTATGTAGCGACGAAAAAATTCGTGATCAAAAATGCTTTTGCTAATATGCAATGTATTTTATGTTATGAAACATTTAAAAATAATAGACACGATAGTTTAAAAATGCATTTTAATAGTTTCCACAGCGCTGTGAATAAATTTAAATTTTTTAATGGATTATTAGATTTTTTACTTAGGTTTTTTTTATTAAATTGCTTATTTACAAAAAATATTCAAACAACTAATAACCACAGCACGTATTTTAAATTACAAAACTTTCCTTCAAATGTAACTTTATTTTACTCTCATTTTTCTCACGTACACAAAGATATTTTATTTTGCCGATCACTGTTTTAAGCCCTTCAATTGATTTTAAATTTAGATCCACGCTGAGAGCATATGTGGCATTTAAAAAAAATTAGTCCATCGAAAGTTAAGTTTTTTGAAATAGTTTTATTTGAAAACTTTCGGTATAACTGCCTTAAAAGGCCTGGCTATGTGGGAACTTGCCCCATCTTGTTCAAACCACACAGAAATTAATGCAGGTACTTTTTGGGTACTGCACACTCCTCATTTAGAGTTCAACTGAGTGTCTACCCAGCATAATTCGATGTATCGTAATTTTTCTTGTATTAAAAAGAGAAATAATCGTACCTTGAGACCAAACCAACGTCATAACTCAAAAACAATAGTTAACGAGTTAAAAATTTTCAATTTACACACAGTTTAATGGAAAAAAAATTATTTTTCTCTGTAGAGTATTCAAGATCAGCGTGACCGTTTGATCGACTAAAGTGGCAAATTGCCACTTTTTCGACTGCCTTGCCACTTTTTGTCTCCCTTTTTTTAGAGTGAATTATACAAAAATACATTAAAAATAAAAAGTTTAGTGTAGTTTTCTCGCTTTTTTAATTTTGCCCCTTTTTTTTGATAAATTACCTTTTGGTGCCACTTTTTGAAAAATGCCATCGGTCACCCTGCTCAAAATATTCTTTTTATGAAATTACACCATATGAATAAAAAACAATTTGAGTAGTAATTTTGTATCACGAAAGTAAAATTTTTTTAGTTACGACTTCTGAACAAGTTTTTTGTAAAGCTAGATTTTTTAATTTGAAGGTAGAGGAGCGATATCGTTTTTTTTGTTTGTTTTATTTAGTTCTAATTTTGAATGGTTTAGATTTTCCTCTTAAAACTCCCACATAATACCCACAACATAAAAACATCACAAGCGAGATCATTTTAAATAAAAGCAACAAGTATTTTTATTTATTTAATAATAAATGTAAATATAAAAAAGGCTTACATCGTAAGTACAAATTACATAAGGAAACTATTAAAAAAAAACACTAAACGGATATGTATACATATACATCCAAGAACACATATGTATGTACATATATACATATGCATGTGTATATGTATGTATATATAATATATTATGTACATATCTGTATATACGTGCATATATATTTTTTTAAAGGATTAAAATAAATAAGTACATCCTCGCTTATATTATTTATTAGACCGATACTTTACTATTTATAGATACAACTATTTTAACACATACTAAGATATGTACATACATACATACAATATGTACCAGAGAATGACAATGAGTACTCAAAAAAATATACATACATATGTAAGTGAATAGTCTTAAATTTAGTAACTGCGTATAATCATACTTGTAGCACAAACAATTCGTACGCTCACAAATTTTCTCTCGAGCAACAATACAATGACTATAGTCGATTCCAACATACAATATCATCTCTACAAAGGCACATGCGTATCAAGCGCATTAACTCCCTCTCATAAATATAGTATGAGTATGCTTATAGTAAGGCTATGGATATTTAATCGGGATATTTATTCATAACTCGCAAGCGTATATAAAATGGAATGGAAAATGTGTGGATGTATGTGTCTGTGGTTGTTTGAAAACATTGTTTGTGTGTGTGGAAATAAATAGCCCTGTGTAGGCGTTTAATAATCAGAGTATTTTTATACTCATGAGCATGATTCTATTCTATAAATTTTAGTTATAGTTGTGTGTGCTGTGTAATTTAAAAAATGTGTATAAACATAATTGTTGAATGCTTATAGTTATACGTAATGGGTTTAAAATTAATGCGTGTGTAGCATATCATCGTGTTTTTTTTTATTATTTTTAGCTGTGCGCATTCATAGTTATTTGACGGCCAATACTCATAGAGTACTTAAAATGATACTTTTGTCATTCTCTGATGTGTACATACGAGTATGTAGGTATACAAACTTATGCACTTATTCATGCATACATATGCACTTATTAAGCATATGTTTTCTACTAAACCACCTTTTTCATTCCTAATTCTTTTCTGGACCTGATGCATTAAACAAACTTTCAGTCATTGAAATAAATGCTTGAGAGTATGTATATTAATTCACACTTTTTCGATGGATCGTTGTTTCGATACATCTTTTTTTTGACTGACCTTTTCAATATACATATTTTTATGAAAAAAAAAAAAAATTATACATACATAAAATAAAAAAGTTTTGTGACGACAGACGACGGGTTCAATAATTCCCGCCAAAATTTTTATAAACTGAAGAATTTTTTAAGGTGGTCTCATTAATTATATGTACTTATGTATCTTGTAACATTTATTTATATATTCATTGTTAGTAAAGTTTAACAATTATTCATGTACTTACAATACATACATTCATTTATATATATGTATGTATTTAATTTAATAATTTTGGAAATTATTTATTTGCTGCTAGTTTTTTGTGTTTAGAACTACATTTACAAATATGTATTTGAATTTTTGATAAATGCACAATTAACAATGACTTTTAATTAACTTGGGATTTCATTTCAATTGATTTCATTTTGTTTCCTTTAACTTATTTTATATAATTAATCTTGTTTTTATTATTATAAGAATTTTTTTTGGGGAAAAATTGTTTTCATTAATTGACAAATGATTTTGTTTGAATTTTTGTTTATATTTTTTTTATTATATAATACATTTTGTTTAATTTTAATGTTTTGTAATTGTTTGGTAATTGACTACTCTCTAAAAAAAATCACACATACACTTACATAGATATTATAATATTTAGATATGTATGTCTGTTTAAACTTAAAAAAATGTTATATAGATCGCATACAAACATACTACGATTTGTTAAATAATTAAATGTACATATCGATGTAACACACACCCTCAAGTAGATTGTTTTGTGAACTTTAAGCTGGCGTCACAGCACGGCCACTGCTTTTTATTTCATCTTATTTGACAGTTCTCAAATGTTTTTGCAATCCTTTGCGAATTACACTTATGCTGTTATAGCACAATTATGGATTATTTTTAGTCAACCAAAAAGATGATTTTGTTTCTGAGAGGATTGATTCATTTATTCTGAGCAAAATAAAAATTTTAAAGGTTGGTGAATCTGGCAACTCTGGACCAAAAAAATATATTGTTTCTCCCACTAAAAAAACTAAAAAGAGTATTTTGTTTCTGAGAGATTTGATTAATTTATTTTTAAGAAATAAAAATTTTAAAGGTTGGTAAATCTGGTAACTCTGCACCAAAAATATATATTTTATACTCCCAGCCCATTTTTTTGATACCCATAAAAAAGTTTTTTTTGACTCAGGACTGACTACGAACCTATATGGTGCTGTTCGATTCCATATTTGAATTCTACTCATCGAGAGTATTAATTTGAGTGCCATGATCATGGGTCTAGGACCGAAAATGTGGCCACTTAGCAAGTGGCGCCGTTGATATATTGCAAAAATATATATTTTTTGATCTTATGCTCTTATTTGACAAGTCATTGGGATTTTTTTAAAGATTTTTGACATCTGCTCGTCGAGAGCTTTAATGTTAGTAATTTGATCATGAGTGTAGGATCATAAATATGGCCACCTGCGCTCTTAGACCCACCGTCGCATGCCCATTTATTTTTGTCTGAGAGGATATAAATACAGATTGTTTACATTGTCGAAAAATTGTGTGGTGTTGGGCCACGCTAGTTTATTATCAAGTTATCAGTACCCTACTCAAAGTGGGCAGGGCAACACCAATTCAAGTTTAAAATAATGTTACATATTTCACACCGAAAATGTGAGAAACCATGAATGTATTAAAAGTCGGAGCTTTGATGTCGTCGAAAGGATCAACGGTGATAAGAATATAATAAATTCAGTAAAGTGCGGACACTAGATATGTATGTAATACTTTACGAACTTTAGCCTATATAATATGTATAAAGTTTTGGTATTTTTTCGTTTTTGGAATTTTTTCGGTTTTAAGCGTTTTTTAATCTAGCGGTTTTTCGTTTTTTCGGTCTTGGCAATTTTTTTAGTTTTGGTACTTTCTTTTCTCCTTTTTGGCGATTTTTTCGCTTTTTGGCTTTTTTTATTTTGGAATTTTTTTTTATTAATTTCGGCGATTTTTTTCATTGTGGCGATTTCTTTCATTGTGGCGCTTTTTTTCATTGTGGCGATTTCTTTCATTGTGGCGATTTTTTTCAATTTGGCAATTTTTCCGGTTTTCGGCAATTTATTTTAGTTTTAAATTTTTTTTAATTTGGCGCTTTTTTTCGGGTTTTAGCGATTTTTTCGGTTTAGCTATTGTATAATTTTGGGATTTTTTTTACCGTTTACCGTGTTTCAAAAAATTGCCTCTTAGGGTTTCCAAGATACAGCAAGTTGTCAAAATGGCATTAACTGATAGAACACCATTTAGTTTAGAATTTTTAAAATTTTATTGTTAATTGATCTAGTCTGTACAAAAATACACCACGATTTCAAATCTCAAGTATCTATATACATACAATTGTATGTATTTGTTGTTGTAGCGGCCAAAGTTCTACACACTCTGTCCAAATTTCAGATCCGTAGCTCTTACGGTTACCGAGAAAATAGCCTGTGACGGACAGACAGACAGACGGACATAGTAGTGAAAACAATAGGGTTTCTTTTCATTTTTGGTGTACGGAACCCTAAAAAAGAGCGTGAGCAGGAGGGAGCACAGCATTTACAAAAGGCTGTCAAAAGTACATGAAACAATCGTATGTGTGAGTGTGTGTTAACTGCAGTAGTATGTGTGAATACGATGCAACTTTAATAACATTTCATCTTATTTCCTTTCTCAGTTTGGCGAAGCACGAACAATTTTCTCTTCAATGTGTATGTATGGATGTGTTTGAGTAAATATGTATGTATGCATGTGGAGATATGTGTTTTTATTTTCATTCTTCTTAATTTTTGAAATTCGTAACTTAAAGGTCCTGCCTGCTGTGCAATTAAAAACAATTAAAACTATTTATTATTAGAAAACAATTTTAAATATATAAAATTAATTTGCTTTGAGTATTTTTATCCATACCTTTTTTTCTTTCTTTTGTTTGTATTGAAATACTTATACTGCAATAATTTAAACTTATCTAATAATAACTAATAAAAAAAAGAGGGAAAATGTACTTAAATTTTGGACCAGCCAAAATTTAACTTAAATATGTTTTGCTGTTTTAAATATTTATACTGGAAATTCTTAGTGATTGATACACAAACACAAGCGTGTGACGACGACTCTTTTAACATCTGCAATAAATTGAAGAAATCATAGATGATTGCAAAAATATATATATTTTACTTTAGAGTTGTTAATGGCTGTTAACTGGTCAAGCTTGTGAAGTTTTTTTCTCGCTTGTGCTTACTTTTCTTCATGCGCATGTGCTTTTGAATGTTGTTTCATGGTCTCGGGTAAAAATAATACAACGAATCCTCCGAATAGACACCATGCCGTCAAAAGGGACATCAGTAAATGATCTTCAATTTTGGTCTACAAAATTATTAAATTCGTTATTGAGATTTATTGTATAGATACATTCATATGTGTGTTAATAATACGAGGGTTGTGATTTATATTTTGCGACACTACAAATGCAAAAGTGCTTAAATACTATTGATATGTTTTCATTGCTTTTCCATACCAATTAATACGACTAAACGAATTAAAAAAAAAATAAATACAAATTTGACTTATGGGATTAAATTTGAGACTTCTAGACCGGGCATGAACTGCTTCTTTAGACCATAGTCGGCCAAAGTGGCACCAGAGTGACAAATTTCAATCGGCTTCTTATAAAAATGAATACACATACACGAATACATTCTCTAGGTTGGCAGCACAGATTTAAGCTTAAATTAGACGTGACCATAACCAAACCAAAATTCTATTATTTTCTATGGTGAGAGTTATGGCATTATGGCGACTCACCTATAATCAAATACAGTGTTGCCCATTAGCTTGGATCGAACGGCTGTTTTCTATGGCTATGGTTATGTCACGTCTGATCGAGCCTTTAGACACTGTAAAATGACATTGAGTATAATATATACTTTTGGTGTGAAGGAATAAAAAAATGTATTTCGTGCAAAATATGAGTTAACAAGTCCGTGATTTTTTGAACCTCCCGACTGCTCCTGTCAACAGGCAACAGTGGGATGACTCCTGAACAAGTTGTGTCACGCGATTTGAGAAGAAAATGGAAAAAATGGATTTCGTGTGCTGTTAAGAATATTTGTTTTTTTTTTTTTTTTTAAAAAAAAACCTTCAATCAAATTAAGGATAATTTTAATAGTCACCACGGGAGGGAAGCCTTCATCATCAATTTCAAAGGCGAAATAGGCGAAATCTAGCCTTCTGGACGCCGTTTTGGCGTCTCTACACCAGAAACCGTTGGAAAAAAATTTGCGATGTTTCGTTTGCCGATGGGAGATTGAAAGTGAGAGAGATTGTGGAATTTTTTAATGGTCACTTGGGTATACGAAAGCTTTCCTCAAGACAGTAATGTGCTGCGTTTGCGCACATTTCACCAGAAAATCAATAGTGTGACAACTTCGCATGCGTGTTCGTTCGGCGTGGTTCAACCGCAAAATGGATCCACCGCAACATACCAGACAACAAACAGCAGTCAAAACAGTGGATTTTTCGGGGATGAAACGGTGTCAAAGAATATGCCAATAAATAATTTCAATCGTTTTTTGGGAAAAGATTTAACTCCAATGATGAATTGATCTCAGAAACAATTACAAATTTCGATGATTTCGACAAATGTTACGAGTATTTCTTGGAAGGGATAAAAAAATTAGAGAATAGTATATAGAGCTAAAAACATTGCACGTTGAAAAATAAAATAATTTTTTTTATCGAAAATCCTGTGTTTCATTCAAAAATTGCCGAAATTAATGACCCGTTCCCACTCTCCAGTATTGATTTCATTCAGGGTTCACAGGAACACATTCATGCTTGGTTTACTGTAATAAGTTGTTTTTGAATTCCTTGAATACCACTCTGATCAAACATTTTCGACGTTTCCTTGCACCAATTTCGCTCCACCGTCCAGCTCATTTAGTATTGAAATTATTGTAAATGCTGTCTGCCCCATTCCTAAAATATGCTGAAAGTAGTTGTGTAGAATTTTGTTAATTCTTTTTTTTTTGTTAGTGAAAAACCCGATTATAATTCATGTTAAGACGCTGCCACACCACGAGATATAAAAAAACCAACCCTCGTATTTTGCATAAAAAATCGCTTATAAATATATTTGATTACCAATAAAGACAAATAGGGCGTTAATATTAGAGCCAACCCAGCAGCAACATTACAAGCCCCAACTCCGACATTTCGTATGGCTGTTGGATACAATTCCGCTGTGTACACCGGCATGATGGTATTGCCTGCGCTTATCGTAAATTTTCCTAAAATCAAAAAAAAGTGTCATTTCTGTTTGATAAATGTAACAAAAATTTTTGTAAGAAGTAAGAAAAGTAAGATAAGCAAAAAAACTACTTAACAAATAAAACGTTAATATGCTTCGAGAATGTGCCTCGTTTCTGTAAGGAATGTGAGAACTTTTCGAGTCGAAAAATTTTTTATCATCCTGTGAAACACAGGGTAAGTAAGAAAAAACTGTATTTTTTGATATTTTTCGTAAGCTTATATACATTTTTATGTGAGTAACCCTGTGTCAAATAGGACAACCAAAATAATTATTTAATTTTTTTCGATGCGAGAACTTCTCACAAGTTACAGAAATAGGGTACTGGTTCACATAAATTGCACCTGTCTATCAAACACTCGTAAATGGTTAACGAATGTGCTGCACAAAACACACATACACAACATCATTGGTCGCATTCATAAGACGTAACTGTTGCGCAACCGTTGAGTGTTTGTCTTAGGAACGCATAGTTGAGTATTTCCGCTCCGCTCAACAGTTGAGTAAGTTTCCATCATAAAATTTTTTCGCTACCTATAGTCAACACGTCGTGCTCAGCCTGAACATCTGATCGAATAGAGCTCTTTCTTTTATGTGCTTTGTTAGGTGGCACGAGCAAATATTTGTTAAGTTTTACACTAAAAATGCGATGAAGTAACAAAATAAAGATATACAATTAAATTATATACATCAAGCCGTTTCTAAGACGCAACTGTGGAGGCCAATAGTTGCCAAAATTTCACAAGTGTTGAACTCAACAGTTACGCCTTATGAATGCGCCCATTGAAATTCTTTGCAGGATGCAACTTTTAAGACATTTTGTTCATAAAGTTGCGGTTTAAAGATGAGCAGAAAGTTTAAGAAAGAATGCACGAAAAATGTTACATCACACTTTTGATTTTTGAAGTGGAACTATGAAATTAGTTTAGTTATTGCAGCAAGGTTGCCGAAGCAAAGTTTATAAAATGCTTTAAAATCAACCGCAATTTAAATTTTTCATTAATATAATTTTATTTGAATAACTTTTTCGACCTTTTATAAGTTGCGCTATATAAATAAGGTCTTTATTTTTTATAAAAATTATATTGTAATTAAATCCGATATTTCGCTACTTCTTTGTGTAGCTTCGTCAGGGAATTTATAACAATAATTATCGTAATTTTTCATTAATTAATGCTTTCTTTGCTTTGCCACGAAGCTTGATTTGTAGCAGGAGCATAGGATTGCTTTCAAAGGGAAAAGCACTTCAAAAGGAGTTAAGTTTAAATACCGGGCATTTCACAAAATTATATATAGCATATGTACATATGTATGTAGTTTGCAGTTACTTACCGATCATGATGAATGTAATTTTTAGCCAAAGAATGTCCTCTTGCCCTTCTGTTATTGCTGCACAACAGCAGGCAATGCCAGCGCATATAAGAGTGGCACTAAACAGCCATTTCTTACCGACTTTCGATATTATGTATATGGCAATTGCAATTGCTGGAATTTCTACTAGCCCGGCTAATGCCTACAAATAAAAAAGAAAGCAAATTGAATTATTGTTATTCCAGTTTTCAACATTGACATCACATCAATACAATACCAAAAAAATAAGAGCTTGTCTACCCGCTGTCAAAAACAGCTGACTGACAGGCTCATGCTAATTTTTAAAATTTATGGAACACGAATTATTGGCCATAGCACAAAATTCTTCTCCAAAGCGAGTAGACCACCAATAATTTGTTGGTATTGTATTGAAGTAACGTCTAGGCTGGAAACTGGAAAAATTTATGTAAATATTATGATTCGTCACAATGAGTCTTTTCACTTAAATATTAAATAAATTCTTTTTTCAAGATTAGTAGATAGATCTTCAATCAAACAATATTACACACGCAATCAAGCAACAAACCCACAAAACCAGCGAACTGTAATGAATATACATATTTTTTGATTCATACATACATACATTTTTAATTTAAATTTTTTTTATAAGCTAACGCCGATGCTTATTAAAATATAATTTAAAAAAAATTGTTTGGCATTTTGCCCGCAAATGAAAAAGTTCATGTGCAAACAAACACACTTCATGGCAGGGAATATAAAATGAATTTTTATTTTAAAATAAAAATATATGAAAAATTCAAATATTGATTGTAAATTTTTGGGTAATAAATTAAGAGGTAAGGTAAAGAGTGTTCCAATAAGACGTTTCATTTTGAATATCCGCCAAGTTGAAGTAACTTGTAACTACTTGACAGATGACAAAATTCGTGAAGAATTCATGGCCAGCAATTGTAAAACTGGTAAAAAAAATTTGAGCTGTTGGGACAAGTTAGTGATGTGAAGAATCAAAAACAGCTGATAATATTAATGTTATATCAGGGTTGATTTTTTAATTGTTCGACGATCTTTGGAATTGGATATTCTAAAAACTACACATTACATGGTATGTTTTATAAAGATGTAGGTTTTAAGGCTTTTAAAGTTTAGTTAACACAAGAAGTTAAGCCGGCAGACCATAAACAACGTCTTTGCTGGTTGTAACATTGAAAGGTATACATTCGGAATTTCATAGAAAAATGATTTTGAGTTATCAGGTCCATTTACACCTCCGATAATTTTTTAACAAAGAAAGTAGTCGCATTTGAGGCTCGGAAAATCCAACTATTATTGTTGAAAACCCTCACGATCCTCAACGTGTTAGTCTTTGGTGCAATTTTCTATCCGTTTTTGGAAGTTTTTTTATGTGGAATACGTTTATTTTCAACAAAACAGCGCTACGTGCCACACAAGTAGAGATAACAAACGGGGAAGCCATAAGCCGGGGATTTTTTAATTTTAAATCCAGGTATTTTCGGGATTTCTTACATCCCTTTTTTCATAAATAATTTAATTTTCACCTGTTAAAACAGGTTAAAATAACAACTTTGATGTATTTTAAATTGAAAAAAGTCAAAACTAAAAATAAATTATACATTAACTACAGTTTCTACGCGGTGAAAAAAGTACCTGGAATTATTTTTTTTATAAATCCCGGGAAATTCGGGAATGTAATATTTACGTTTTAGGAATTTGCTTTTTTTACATTGCTGCTCATTGTTTTATTACTTAAAAATACAACTCTGTAACGATGCATAATATAAGCATGGAAGCAGATTTAATAGATGTGTCCGAGGTGACTCTAACCACTTCAAGCGTTACGAAATACTTTCGGCCTAAAATATTTTTATAAGAAATAGTATCTAGTTTGGCCGATGAAGATAAAATATCCATTCATGCTTTAACTCAAAGCATATGAATTTATTTGTGTCTTATTTGTGTTTTTAAATATTGTTGTTCATGAAATTAAAGAATAAAGTTGCTTTATTTTTATTTTAAATGTTGTATGTTTTTTCATAAAATTATATTTTTTATTGAGGTCATTTAATTAAATTCATATGTTTTTGAAATTCCTGGGTATTCCCGAGAACAAAACATTTTACTTTCCGATTTCCGGAAATTAGAAAAATTCGTGAAATTAGAAACCCTAATATTAACCCTACGTTGGGACATAAAAATTAAATTTGAGGAGCACTAAACAAAAATCAAAGACAAATATTCGGTTTGGAGCCATTTTTTCTAGTAGAGTCCAAAGGTGCACCGTGTGCTAACTGTGCCACAAACTTTTAAACTTTAAAAATATAATCGCAAATAGTAATAAAGAAAAACTACAACTTAAATTCATTAAAAATTCAAAAAAGAAAAATAATTAACCAATTACTTAATTTAACACGTTTTTTGCTTCTTTTCCAATATTATGAAAATGTTAGTTAGGGCGTTTTGCGTTTCAAGTGACGATGTAACTACATTTCCTTCTAATAGTTTTTGGAATTGAGATTAACCCAAAATTCCCAAATCCTAAACATTTGGGTTTAATAAAATCAGTCCCGATTGGCATCTCTACTCACAAGTAACGACACTATCGCGCTTTTGAGTAAAACCGTTTACTGACCATGTGATTTCTCGTAAGAAGCGATCCCTATTGGCCACCGAGATCTTGTGATTTAAATCCGTTAGAGTTTTTTTGCCCTGCGTGAAAGATAAGTTGTATGCCAATGATCTGAAATCGATTCAAGACTTCAAAGATAAAATTCGTTAAAAAAAAGTTAACGAGAACATGCATACATCCACAAATGTGCGAATTGGTGATGGAAAATTTAATGAAAGGAAAATATGATATTGGTTTCCAATATTAATGACATGTGATACTCTTTACAATTAATTAAACATTCGATGATTTCGCTTAAAAATGTTCGTTGTTTGCATATCAAAATGAAACCTGCGGGCAAATTACGGCACTCGTTAACGAACGAAATTACGAAATATTTCAAAAGAGTTTATATGGAAATATTTTAAAATTTCGAACGGTATCGAGTGCCGTAATTTGCCCCCTGTTATTGTAAGACCCTTTATGAAAAAACATTCGCCCTTATTACAGTTGTCGCCATCGAGACGTCACTTTAACACAACACCAAAATATTGGTGCTCGTATATCCGTTGTCGAAAACAACTGACTGCTGTTGCCAGGTTTATGCTATTTTCTAGACCTTAGGGAATGGAAATAGGTTGTCAGTTGCACAAAATTCTTCTCGAGAGCGAGTAAACAAGCCCCAATTTTTTGGTATTGTGTTAAAGTGACGTCGATGACGACAACTGGAATAAGGGTGATTTTGAAGAAGTAATTCAAATCTATTAAATATATCCTAATTCTACTAAGCATTTAAGTTTTTCATATTACTGTGAAAATAATTACAAGCATTTTATTTATTATTTATTTATTCAATATATATATAATTTTTACATGAATTATGAACTTACCGAATTTAGATAAACGTTGCCGCCAAAAGTGCTCATGTTCAATATGAATCCGTAATAAGCCAAATTCATTGTGAACCAGATGCAAAGAAAGCAAATTGTGATGCGTCTTAAGTAGGGCGATCGGAAGAGGCACATGAAATTTTGTGAACTTACTTCTTGTGTGGGCGGCTTCAACATGGACTCGAAGTTTGGTGGCAATTCGCGTTTGTTAAAATTCGCTGCTGCTTGCACAATACGTTTCACTTCTTCGACACGGCCCTTAACCAGCAGCCAACGTGGAGATTCGGGTACAACAAACCTAAAATGACAGGGAATACAATTTTAGCTTTTACAATAATAATTCATCTGCCCACTGCTCTTCTTTTTCTAAGCACTAACAAAAATGTGTGCGTTGACTAAATGTTCGATCGTTTATCTTAGCGGGACGTAATAGCTTCATGCATACTTACATACATACAAACATACATACGTATGCACGTATTCTGTCTACATTGTATGTGTGTATGTATGTACATATGTACATACGAGTATGTCTATTTTATTTTTTATGTGTCTCATTTCTTCATTATAAATTATCTTAATTTCATCTTTATTGCGGCTGTTGTTTTTTTTCTGTAAATTTATTTTCTAAAAAAAATTTCATTGATCTTATTTGAGACTATTGGGATTCAAATGCTTGTTGTACGAAAATACAACACTTGTAAGAATTATTTATTGTAAGTGTGAATTTAATTATTTTTTTTTAACAAAATAACAAGTTTTGTTAGCTGCACATATACGAGTAAATAAATACATATTACTCACCATAAAAAGCACAAAAAGATTCCTGGCATTCCGATGCACAACTGAAGACGTTGATAATCCTGCGTCAGATACGCAATACCGGAAATCACCATATAAGATATTGGCAGTGGAAAGAGATTATACATGCCGGCGATGGTGCGCCACTTGCCGTCAACATATTCAATAGCCAAAATTAGTCCCGAATATGTCACCGATACTGACACCAGACCCAAAAGCGCTCTCAGTGTTATATACAATTCAAAGGACTGGGCGAAATATAGTGCTAGACCTGTTATTATATTAAATTTGGTATAAATATATTTGTGACTAACAAATAATTTATAAATTTGTATTATATATGATGAGGGCTTAATCTGTAATTCGAAGCGAAAGCAAATTCTTTGGAATGTCTTTATTAATAATATCGCTTCTTTATTGCAACATAGACATATTTCAGTGAATAGGTTTCTTGCGGTTAATAATGTAGAAAAATTCTTTATACGTATTACATTTAATCTTGTGAAAATTTTCATATAAGAAGCTTGAAAATGCATCTCTTGAGATATGAAAAATATTTTAGGATTCCGTACACAAGAGGCAAAAAGAAACCCTATTGTATTCGCTACTACGTTCGTCTATCCGTGACAGGCAGTTTTCTCAAAAACCATAAGAACTACTGGCCTAAAATTTTCACAGAATATGTAAAACTTTGGCCGCTACAACTACAAAACAGTTGAAAATTAAAGAAAATCTAAAGCGAGCAACGAAATATGTTGAAATCCTACAGTCAGTTATATATAGACACTTAAAAAGTTCAAAGTTAGTGTATTTTTATGTAGACTACAACAATTAACAGTGTAATATAAAAAATCCAAATCAAAGAGTATTCTATCAGTTAATGTAATATTGACAACTTGCTGTATTTTGGAAACCGTAAGGAGCAAACTCTTGAAATTTTCAAAAGCGGTAAAACTAAAAACTCCCAAAATAACAAAATCCGCAAAACGAAAAATCGCCAAAAACCGAAAAAACCGCTGAAACGAAAAAAGCACCAAAACTAAAAAAATCGCTTAAACTAAAATAAAACGTTAAAACCCGAAAAAGTCGCCAAAAAAAGGACAAAACCTGAAAAAATTTCAAGAACGAAAAAATTCTCCAAAAATAAGATAAAGCACCAAAACTAAAAAAATCGCCAAAAACTGAATAAAAGTTTACCATATACTTAAATTAAAGTTAGTGTGTCTACATCAGGTAAGATAAATATCGTATAGTATAAATAACATGGGTATTATCCGCACGGAACCCTTCGTGAGCGAGTCAAAGTCGAACTTTACTGAATTTATTATATCTTCGTCGAGTTGTACACATGTAAATTGAAAACTTAAAAAGTAGTTTCTACACTCAGGGAAAAGCTGAAACTTAAAAATAAGATCGCGTCACATTAATTCAATAATTTTCAATATAATAGAAAATGTATATTGAGATACTTAAAAGTAAATAAAATTAATAGATTACTACTGTAAATTAATATTTTTTCATATTGCAATAAGAAATTTCAACATGACTAGACTTTCGTTAATGTTTCTTATTAATTCATTATGGATTTTATAGGTTTTAAGATATTTTCTCTCTGGGTGTACAAAACTAGATTTCTTGAGTTATGCCTCTGCTGCAATAAAAGAGGGATGTGTGTATTTGAAAATAATGTTTTTTGTCGAATTACAAAGTAAACTTCCTGGTATGGTTTGTAGGCCTTTAAGTAATGTATAAAATATTTGATTCACAAAAATTACTTGAAATAACTTGTTCTGAAAAATATGAGCAAAACAAATCGAGCCGTAACCACCAAAAAATCTTAAGCGACATAATTTTTGAACTTCATATTTTTTACCAAAATCGATTATTTGCAATCGTAAATAATCCATTTTCGTTTAAAAAAATAAGTTAAAAAAATGTGTCGCTTAAGCTTTTTTTAGACATAGACCCCAAAAAAGTTTAAGGAACAAAATATCCGAACTTGATTCTTAGACCAAAATATGTATATTATTTGCTACCGTAAATAATAAATTTTCGTAAAAAAACGAGGTCTAAAAATGTGTTGGTTAAGCTTTTTTGGCGGTTATGATGGCTCGTTATGTCGATTGTTTTTAGATCAGCTACGTCCAGCCCATATGCACAATGTGCAAACTTTTATAAAAAGCTTTTTGTGATTGCACACCGACGAGAGTCCACAACAACAATACAACAGAATACAATGATTGCTCTTACTTTGCAAAGAAACAAGAGCAAACTTAAGAGCTTTCAAAGCTGTTTACCTAAAATGCAAACATCATTGTATGTGTGTTTGGACGTAGCTGTTTTAGACCTATAATTTCTAAGGATGATTTGTAAAATCTAATTTTCGTTATACGATGGTTTTTCAAGTTCAACTGCCACCCATGCAATGTGAACTACCCTAATGTACTTTTTCAGAATTTTTGATAAAATTCCTAATCTCGAATCTCAAAAATTATTGAGATTTGTTCATCCTCGTTACTGGACATTGCATTATGGCTTGAAGTGTTCTTGAAGTCAAATAGGAAATGAATAAATGTAATTTTACATGTACATGTCCACATACATACATAGTTATATATACACGTAATAACAAGTGTAATAAAGTCCTGCACAAGACCACTTACAAGAACTTTAAAGACATGAGAAATTTTTTTCAAATGCTCTACTTAAGTGAAATCTTAAAAAAGAAAGACTAAACAACACTGTTGGCAAGACATTTGATTTAGTTATTGTATGTGTAGAAGTAAAGAAGAAAATATTTCGTGACGGCTTGCTTCTTCATACGAATGGGCGGGTATACAAACGTCTTTCATGTACATGCATATGCACACACGTTATGTGTAAGATCTTTTATTTTTTTGCGCACATACAAACGCACACATGTATTGATATTAGTTGAGTGCGCTTGCTTTAAAAAAACACTCTTAAACGCATATTAGCTTACCATCTACATCTTACGCACACAGTCAAACATATAATATACAAAATAACAACCATACACGCATCAACACTACTTCTTTTACGAACAAGAAGTCTTCGCGACATGAAAATCAGTACATCCATCCTGATTCGTTTATTAAAAAAGCAAGACGCATTTACATTTCAAGACTGTTTGGGCAGGCCTCTAATCTGTAATATATTTTTGAATAAATATTGATTGCACAATATCTCTAAGGATCTGTGTATGTACAGATTTAAGTGTAATGTATGTATGTATGTATATGGATGTCTTGCTGCAATGTGAACAATGCCTTTCGAATTATTCTTCAATCAGGCCTTGTACTTGAAAGGTGCTTGGATAAATGAATAAATAAATGGCTAACTGAATGCATGCATGCATTGCTTCAACACATAGTAGTCTAGTACAATTGTGTATGTGAATGCATACATACATACATACATACATATGTATGTGTGTGTGTGTGTGTGTGTGTGTGTGTGTGTATGCCATTAAACACAATGTTAATGTAATTAAAGCCACTCGACATAAATGAATGAATGAATGCATGATGAAAGAACAAATGAATAAATATTCCTTTGTGCAGGTAATCATTGGCCAGATTGAAGGATGCAGTCAGTATCAACTGCCAAGTTCAAAGGCAAACCAAGGCACATCTAGGTGCCTTAATCTATATACATATATGTATGCTGGTGAATATATACGTTTCTAATTTTCTTTATATGCATGTATGTTTGTAGTCTTAAAGAACACATTTCGAATTAAATAAAATAATTCAATTTATTAACATTAAATACATTTTACCGAATATTGTCTGCAGTAGAGCTGATATGAAAAGCATTGTCTTCCGTCCAAATTTATCCGAAAGGTAACCGGATATAATGCCACCGGTTGCCACACCCAATAGAAAAAACATTTCAGCAACACTTTTCAAATATTCCTTATCGCATACGAGATCCCATTGTGAAGTCCAAGTATTTCCCATACTGTCGTTCACCGCATATTCCCATGATGAGCACGCTGTACGATTCTTGTTTTCCATGAGAGACTGCAATATTGATTCTTGCTGTAACAATAGATGAAGGAATACGAATATATGTGAATGCATATGTGAATAGACAGACATATGAGAATATACAAGTATGTATATTCTGTTATCAGCAGAATTTTGCTATTACAATTTTTATTTTAAATTAGTTTTTTTTCTCTACATTTTCTAAATGGGATTTTTCACATGACTTGTAAATATGGGATGAGTTTGATTCAGTTGGTTGCATTTGCAGTCGTATTAATTTTGTGTAATAAATTGCAATGAACATTTAGTTTTGAACTCACCTGGTACATTTGCTTATTGGTATCGTTACTAATGATGCTCCAGTCAACTGGAGTCTGGTAACAATTGTCGTTGGAATTGCTCAAATTACGCCACACTTCGACAGACAAATGTTGCAAATGTGTTGGACGTCTGCACCAAAATTCTTTATTTGAGCCCTAAAAAAATGTACAAAAAGAAGGGCGAAAAAAAAGAAAACAGAAACATTCTGCTGTTATCTAAAATATATATCGTTTCCTTTAAAATATCTGTAACGCACTTGATACACTGAGGATGATATGTGAAATGTGTTTGGCACTTGAAAAAGTGATAGTAAAACTGTCATCAATAACTGCCATTTTCCAAAGTGACCCACTAGATCACCAATGACATCAGTCTCTTCCTCATCGTCACTATCGCTACCACCTTCACCATTGCCATTACTGTGGCCACTACTCTTCGAAGACCGTATGTATGTGTCAACGACCTTGCCACCATTTGAATCTCTGGCACCACTGTTTCTGTGTTGATCTATGGCAGTGTTAGTGACGTTGTCCTTGTGGCTATCTATTTTTGGGTCCGCTGCTGTTGGTGGTGACCTCGCTATCGGCGGCACCCTTTCGTTATTGTTAGGTGGCAAGGTTTTCTGTTGATCGTTGGCAGAGTTGCAATCCTCGTCTTCATATTCCAATGAGGACGGTTTACTTGTGAGCATCTTCCAGGAATATGCTAAAAAAAATTATAGATTTCTTAAAATATAAATTTTTATGACTTTTACATAAACTTGAAAATCTTTTTCATTTTTAAAATATTTGACCTTAACATAAATTAAATTTGTAGCAAACAGAATTTTGTTTTCTTAGCAACATGGTTAGGTTAGATGAGAAAGGGTGGTGCTTTACCGCACCTCCACTCGAAGACCCAATTGGGTCCATTGTGATTCCCTTCTGTTGCCCAAAAAAAGTAATATTTACCCTCCCATTTGCAGCCAGAAGTGACCATATTATCCATCACTAAGCCACAGAATTCCCATTATGAAGCCTCTGATGTCCTCTAGTTTACACTTCCCGACATCAGTAATGCTTCCATGGAAACGTCTGCTCAGCCATCTAACCCTATGACGTTTCAGCTTCAGGCAATGACAGATAATATGTTCAATGGTTTCTGGTTCCTCTTCATCTCCGCACATCCTACAAAAATCTGGAGTGCCAGTCCCCCAAATGCTGGTTCTTGCTCAGACCGAGCAGTTACCTGTCAAGACGCCTATCATCATCGCAACATACTTAGCACTCAAAATCATAAATTTCATGAATATAAAGCCTTGAAGGTTTCAATTCTTAAAACGTGCTCAGAAGACAAGTGATGAACAATCCAACATCCCGGCTCAAATTAGAAAACCCAGGCAGTAAGATTTATGTCCTTCTTGAAATTTCCACTCGGTTAACAACACTGTACAACAATTTCGAAATTTTTCCAAAATTACGGCATTCTGACAATGGATTCTGGTAGAGGAGATAAAACAGCGTTTTGAAATATCAAATATTTATTTAATTTAGGATAGATTTAATTTTCCTCCCGTTCGATACTATGTTCAGCAACTTTGTAAAAAATATTAAGAAAAATATTTTTGTAAAACATTGATCCTCTAATCCTCACATAATGGTACTTTCTGGCTCTATTCTAACAAGTCGTAGAAAAAACAATACTAAAAAGAAGAAGGACGCGGATGCAAAGTTCTACAAAAATGTTGGCCAAGCTCCCGACTGTAAGAGTCGCACAGTGGGACTTTTGACAATTTTAGGTGGCCAAAATTAATAGCTTTCGTTCCGGAGCATTTATCATGATTAAATTTGGTATGGATAATGTCTGTGTACCCACCACATATCTTTGTGTATTTCAATGCCCTGAATTCTTTTTTTTTTTGCTCTTTAAAACACAAGATTTTGAGTAAATAGATAAAAACCGAAAAACTGCTGTTTTCTTTGCAATTTACTGCAAATAGTACGCTTTATGGTATCGCCATCTTTATTTACGTTGCTCAACGGGAAAAAAATCATTCAGGTTATTTAGTAAAAATACCAAATCTTGGGCTTCTCTAATAATATTACACATGTACCTACTTAAAATTTAGGTACATGCTCATGTCTGCACAATTTCTGGAAAAAAAGAAGATTGAACCTAATCAGCGGTAAAAAAAGGGGAAGGTAAAGTAAAAAGGGGTTCGTATTTGGGGCATCTAAGATTCTTTTTATTATGATGCCACGGTGAGCTTTCACAAGTTCAAAAGGGGTGGGCAAACATCCTGGCAGACCATCAGCCAGAGGGTTTTATAGTGTGTGTGCGCAGGGAGTAAACCAGACTTGCTTCGATTTTTTATTTATTTTGAAATTAAAGACTCTATTCAGTAGTAGTAGTATGAAAGCTAAACAAGGTGAACTCATTTAGTTCTACTCCATTAAAAATTTTATATGCATATGTAATTTTTTTGCTTCCTTCCTTGGTTTTAGTGCATTTTTACTTGGATGAATTTTTGTTTAAAATAAAGTCAATTTAAGAAAAAATTATAATATAAATGATAATATGCATTCAAAAACTTTTACAATAATAATAAAATCACTAAAATTTTTACTTATTGTAAAAATCCTGGGGGCAAATTACGGCATACGATAACATTCGTAATTTAAAAATATTTCAATAGAGTTTGTATGGAAATATTTTTAAATTACGAGTCGTATCGAATGACGTGAAGAAGCCTCCTGTTTTTTAGCTTCTGTTGATACTGAATATTTGATAACCGTTATATTCATCAACATGTTTTTGTATCTCCTGTCTATTACATATCAAAAAATCAACAAGATCGGGGAACTTTTTGTATTTTTGGCCAGCTGAAAGTGCAATAAGTTACAGTGTGAGTCGCTATGTTCGCATGATTTGTTTTATGTATGTATGTATTAAAGTCCTGCACTAGACCATTTACAAGACATAAGAGATTTTCAAATGCTTTATTCTAAAACAAAC
Source organism: Tachina fera (assembly GCA_905220375.1). NCBI lineage: Eukaryota > Metazoa > Arthropoda > Insecta > Diptera > Tachinidae > Tachina > Tachina fera. The sequence continues at coordinate 190,129,530 of LR999963.1, forward strand.
GCTAAACAACGCTGTTAGCAATACATGTTTTTTCAGTTGTTTGTCTTGCCAACAGTGTTTTTTAGCGTTTGTTTTAGAATATTTCGCTGTAGTAAATCGTTTGAAAAATCTCTTATGTCTTGAAATGTCTTATAAATGGTCTTGTGCAGGACTTTAGTATGTATCGATCATGAAACTACTTTAATTATGAAGTTATGCAACATTACTATGTACTTGTTTTTTGCCTTATAATTTTTTAAATATATTTTTATTTAAATATACGACTAAATACATACATACATACAATTTGGTAAACGTTTTGGTTTTTCTTTTGCAAGCTTAAAAGAGTTTCACTGGGTTGCTGCTACACGCTAGCTCATATTCATGTACTCATGTACATTTGATTTAGATGTTTTTAAATTAATCAGGCAATAACAAATGCAAACGTTTAGTATGCTAGTATAAGTTTGTAAGCTTACTAGGCTTATACATATATCCATTCGTGCATTCGAAATGATAAAAATACATACATAAATATCTCTCGTTTACTAGTTAGTTTTGCCAGGAAACGAGTTTGAACTTTTAAATGTATTAACAAATTAATGAAAAAGAAACATTTTTTTTGCAAGAAAAAACTTGTTAAACTCTTCGTCGTCTCAGAAAAGATTTAGCCCATATGCCACAAAATTGGAGTGGAAAAAACGACAAAGAAGGATTACCATGAAGTTTTCTTCAAATATACCGGATGGCTTTCTTTTGTATTTGCACGCACCACTGCTTCCAACACATGATTTAAAGAAAAATTAAAATTTTTGTCAACTTTCATCAATGAAGTTGGAAGTTAATATTACTTTATTGTAAAACTAAAAATACGTTTTGTGCCGCATACTCCACTTCTCTTAATTTATTTTTAAAAAGTTGCTTTTTGTGCTCCTACGTATGCTTAACTGCTGTGAATTTAAAATTTTGTTGTTTTGTTTATTTTTCTTGCTGTCCAGAGTAATAAGTCGATCGTTTAACGTCGACCAAGAAGCCGCCGCCGTAATATTTATATTTAACTATCGATCAGCTTACACACTTACACAGAAAATACAAGTAATTGAAGTGTACGAATATTTAATATAAAGAATTTCATTAAATTAAAATGATTTTTGATATACTCAAGCATGCATGTATTTTATTTTAGTGTTTATCAAGTTTATATTAAAACATTTCATCGACGGCTGCTTCTGGGTAATGATGTTTTTGCTTAACAGTCGCCGTTGAGTTTTTCTTACGGCACCTTGTTTTTTTATTATTAATTTCTTATGGAAATGAAGCAAAACAAGAGTTAGCATGAATTTGACGCAAACGCCAAACTGTGGCACGTATAGCACAACAATACTTATTAAACCTTAGAATACTGGATATGGAGTAAAATGATAAATAAATTTCATGAAACGTGTTTTTGATTCAGAAAGAGGACATTCAAAATATATATTATTATTATATATTATTTAAGAATGGTCACTGGAGCAAAACTATTCTGGGTCGACGACTTGTGGCCATTGCTAAAAGCAAACGCTTATAACTACAGAAAACCTTATGCATGCGCTAAATAAGAAAGCCACTTGGCCGAAATCATATTCAAATATAACCTAAAAAACCGATACTTCCAAAAAAGATAATTTAGTATATCATTGCTCTCTGATTGTTATTAATTCGCCTTGAGGTCCGTATGAATTTGTAATCAATTTCACTTCAGCTTCCCGATGAATTAAATAATTTAAGTTTCAAGCATATAGAGGCCAAATTCGAAATCAAAGTGCTTAGAGTCAAGCGAAGTACCCTTAAGCGGGAATATAATGTGTTAAAATGTGCTACAAATAGACTCAAAATAACAAATTTTTTTCGCATTTGAGCGATAATTGATGCGTTATAGTTCATGTGCGAGTAACAATTATATTATACAAATGGTGTTAGCTGATGTAGGGGTTATCTTTCTGACAGTCTCTCAGTCAACTATCGCAATCACCACACACATTTTTAGGGCAATATTGGAAAAGCAATTTTTCATTTCTTTTTTTTTTTTTTTTTTTGAATTAACACGCAACCGGAAATTAGAAAAAAAAAAGTTGTAACTAATCAAACAAACCAACAAACTATAAATTCCTGAATTACTAGAAAACAATGGGAATGAGACGGCAGCACTTCATGCAGCACCACGTCACACAATTCAATAACTCATCTCATTAAATACAGAAGAATTTATCATGAAATTATTAAAGCGAAAATATCTAATAGAAACACAATGTTGCAGGTTTACTTAATCCAATTAGACATTCAGTAAGCAAAAAGCAAAAAAAAAAAAGAAAAAAAGAAATAGAAAATCCTTTAAGAACACATAGACGCACTTAATATTCAGAAAACATTCTTATATAAACAAAAAACAAACAAAGAAAAAGTTTGTAAGTAAAAAGCACAACTTTTAAAAACATCTTAGAGAGAGAGAGAGAAAAACTTTTCTTATTTCCGTTTAAAATTGTTGCAAAACTAACCAGTTGACTACAACAATTCATTTCGATTAAGTCAAGAGTGTTATTGACACGACTACATTCCATTATTCCAGTATTATTCTTCTTCTACTTTAAGAGTTTGGCAATTTTTTTTGGATGAAAAATCTCACATTTTCTTAGATATCATAAGAATTTTATTGGTAAACTTATCTAAATCACAATCCAATATAATTGCACGGGGAGAGGGTTGAACAAGTTAATATTCAATATATAAAAAGCGAAAATTTAAATAAAAAATTTATAGAGAATTAGACGAAGAACTAAAGTGTGGGAAAATTGAAAAGCTATTATTACTCTTTCTCATCAATTTATCGCCCGATTTTGCGGATTTTCGACAGCAAACTATTGTAGTGAAATTCTGACAGATCGGTTCCACTACTCGATCGGTAAGCCTTCGGAAAATCTTTAATAGATTTTTATAATCACCCAGACTTTCAAAACTTATCAATAATTTAAGGTTATGAAATGTGGGGGTTGCAATGAATAAAATAATCAAATGCTTGTTTTACAATATTTTCGACTGAAAATGCTCGCTTAAGCCTGGTACTCTGTTCAACATTTCACGCGAAATGTTGACATAATCCATTTAAAAAAAATTCACATGAAATATTTATGAAAAAATGTTGCTAAACTTGTACTCTGTTCAAGTCGTGAAAAATTTGAGAAATGTGTCTGGCAACATTTTTTGCCATCTGTGAAATAATGTGACTATCATTTATTTCGCCAGAAATATTGACAGCTGATGTTTTTGTTTACAAAAGTCGATCAATGTTGCATTCTTCTAATTAATAAAAACGATAATTTTGTCGGAAAAAGCAGTATGGCCATCACTTTTTGCGTGTCAAATTTTTCACGAGAAATAATCAATGTTGCTGAAAATTTATCACAACTTCGAAAAGAGTACTTGGTTTTAGATAGAAAATGATGCGCTTCATATACATAAAGTTCCCCGTAATTCCAAAAAAAAATTTTTATTGTATTTTTCGTATTTTTCGAAGGGTGCAAAACAATATTTTTGGAAATATTTACGAACATATTATTATGTATTAAGGTAGTATGATTAATTTTTAGGCTCCAGTTTTGGAATTTGAGAGAAAAAGGACTTAAATTTGATACTTTTAACGAAGATATTGAACAAAAAATTTCCTTGTAATATTTTTTATAGTATTACCGCTTGATTTAGTAAAAATATGGGTTTGGTATTTTTCGGAACAACACTTTGACTAGCACTCTATACTTTTAATTCTATGAATAGCTGGAGTAGGCGAAGAACAAGTATGCCATGCTTTTACAACATACTTTTGACGAATTTAACAAATGTCATTCGGTGCGTGATATTTAAAACTAGAAGATTTACGGCCTGTCCCACGATGTCAAAAGAAATCGTTCGATCGACAACTTGCATTGCAGACAACAATAGCATTAGAAAATTTGTTGTTGTTTTCAGTACAATCGATCGAACGATTTCTGGTGATATCGTGGGACGGGCCGTTATATTTGAATTCAATATAATAAATAAATTGTTTTAAATATAATAAAACTGTTATTTATTTAATTATTAACAATCAATCATATCGGTATTTTTGCAACATTTTTCTATAATAGCGAAATAATTTATAGGCTTTTTCCGCAAAAAACTGCAAAAAATCGACTTTTGCAAATTTTAATTTAAATTGCGTATAACTTTTGATTTAATTATAACTTTGATACCAAGGTTTTTGTTAATGTTACAAAGTTTGTTCCTTACCCATAATGAGTTTCCTTTTCTAAATCCAACAAAATTTATTTGCCTTCTGCATTATTAGAACAGTGGAACAAGGTTGGTAAAAAAATTCCAAAATTTGAATTTTTTTTCTCGAATGTGTCCTAAACTGTAAGCGAAAATCCATTAATATAGCAGACTTTCTATAGTCTTGCATAGGAAAAAGAATCCACTTGCAGAAAATATTTTTTATCAGATCAAAAACATCAGGTTGTCATCGGTTTTAATTTTTCATTAACCCTAGGTTGTCCACTTTGGGGCTTTGTGGCTCCGCCCCCTTTAAAGAGATATACTCAAAATTCTAGACTTAAGTTCTGTGACACCTCCTCAAATGGTGAATGAAATTTTATAGTAATCGGAGGGCTATTTTAGGAACTGCAGAATTATTTCCATTTTTTTTTTTTACAAAATTCACACTGTATCGGGTACTTTAGGCCCCACTAGTCACCGTCGGATCGAGCTAAAAAATCAAGACCGCATTTACAGCAACCCTCATATTTTAGACAGCCAATATATTAAGAATTTGAAAGAAAAAATCCCATACAAACTGCTACCAGTCTAGTGTACATGCAAGTGATGCACGAATATTCGTATTCGAATTGCCGAATATTCGGCCATTTTTAGACATTCGTATTCGCCAAATTCAAGCGAATGCGAATACGAATATTATTCCAAAAAAAATTAAATAAATAAATGTATAAATTCTAAACGAAGTTTAAATAAATGGCTAAAAATAAATTTTCATTCAATTTTTTATAGAAATTTGTGCTTTGTATCACTTTCAAATTCTGTTTAATGACGATAATGGTTAGTTTTATTAACCTTAAAGTACGCCAACAGGAGTATGAAGTTCTTTTTCATAACAATTTTTTCATATTTCATTTTGCTGGCGCAAATATAAATATACAAACATATATATACATATACATAAATTCATAATTATTTTTTTGTTTCCATCTTTTTTTTCTAAATCAATGAGACATAAAATTAAAAAGTTGTATTTTATCTTCCTGGAATTGAAATTTTTTAATCAAGAAAGAAATTATGTATATATACATATGCATATACCTGTATGTATATATGTATGTACATATGTATGCATCTAAACATACATACATACACATGCAAGTAAACTTAACAATTTAAAATATTAATCAAAGGCTGCTGCTGTAAAATTCATAATTTTCCATTTAATATTTCTTTATTTTTTAATGTTTTTTCGCCATAAAAAGTTTTTATATAAAAACATTAAACTTGTTCCATTAACTATAAAATATAATATCGTTGTGCAAGCAAGCAAATTTACTTTCCACAACTGACGGCTCCATAAACTGAAAATAGTTTTTCTTGCACCGACCGAGTCTGGATAATTAATTATAATTTTAATGATACGAGAAACAATAACAAGCAACGTCATACGCAGGCAGTGTAGGGTTGCCAATTCTTCGCTTGCTGTGTCCATTCCTTAAACTGGAAGTCCAATTTTTTAATTTCCATTAAATTATTTGTATCGCTTTCCGTCCACAGTTTCTTTCTTTAGACTTGATTCACACACAGCAATTTTAGTTGCTCTATTTTTGCATATTGTTTTTACGTTCAAACACACTTCGTCACAAACATTTATTGCAATAGTGTAAAAAAATATACTTTCACAAGCAATTGTACTGTTTATTATTATAATTTTACCTTCTCCTGTAAAGTTACAGTTATTTTAGTTCGGGATTTTCTACTTGTGACCAACGATATGTATGTACATATGAAAACGAAACAATTTTTGAATACCCGAGTATGTAGATACATAACGCTCCTTTATGGCAACAGAGGTACACCTCAAAAAAGCTTGTTTTGCAGAAAATAAGTTAAAAATGTTAAATTTATATACATCGTCAGCCCATTATTGGTTTGACCCACCGACCATTTAAACAAAATGAGTTAAGGGTATATATATTTCGATTATCTTCTTTCTGAATTCAAAATATGTTTCGTAAAATAATTATGATTTCTGAGATACTTAGCTTTCATTTTGCTCTATTTCAACTATATTAAGGTTTAATAAGTATTGTTTTGCTGCATATGCCACAGTTTGGGGTTTGCGTCAATTACTTCGTACAAAAACATGCGATGTAAAGTTAACTCTTGTTTTGCTTTATTTCTATAAAAAAAATTAATAACAAAAAATTCAACGGCGACTGTTAAGCAAAAACATCATCACCCAGACGCAGCCGCCGATTAAATGTTTTAATAAAAACTTGATAAATACTAAAATAAAATAAAAGAAACCTTAATTATGCATGCTTCAGTGAGTAAAAAAAAATCATTTATAGGCAGATTTTGTAAAAATTTCGTTTATAAACGTTTCAAATTTGTATGAAAAATAACGAAAATTCGTTTCAAAAAATATTTTTTCCATACAAAATTCAAAACGAAAAAATCGTTTGTATTTACAAAATTTGACCTTTATATTAAAAACACTTCACACTTATATTAAAAACACTTCAATTACATACTTATTTTTCTTGTGTAAGTGTGTAAGCGGATCGATAGTTAAAAATATTAAGGCGGCGGCTTCTTGGTCGGCGTTAAGTGATCGTTTAAGTTCTCTAGACAACAACAAAAATAAATAAAACAACAATAAAGTATTCGTATGGAGCACAAAAAGCTACTTTTTGAAAATAAATTAAGAAAATTGGTGTATGCGGCAAAAAAACGTATTTTTTTACTTTAACAATAAAGTAATATTAACTTCTAACTTTATTCATAAAAGTTTCTTTAAAATTTACAAGTTTCTTCCAAACATTTATCGGAATCAATGATGATAATACAAAAAAAACGTCATGTAAACCTTCTTTGTCGTTTTTCTCCATTCACAATAAGGACATTCTTTGCTCGTCACAATACCGAATGAAAATTCGTTCGATCAGTTTTTATTGTTTTATTCGCTCCACGGGCAGTTTCTGATAGACTGTGTAAAATTTGCACTAAAAGCGTGAAAACCGGCCATGCGCATCGCACTTTTCATTTAAAAAAAATAACCTATCTTCGAACAATAATAATAAAAATAATCTATCTTAACTAAAACACTTATGCCGCCAAAACTTTTAAATGCGCCGATTTTTGGAAAAATTTTATATCACCATTGTTGTTTAGAATAAAGCACAACATCTTTCCTGTACATAATTTTGCCTTAACTATGGCCTATCATAATCCTTTAATGGGATGAAACTAAGATTTTTGGAGATACTTTTTCCAACGGCTCTCGCTAAAAATTGGATAGCGAAAATTATAATCCGTTTTCTTTATTTTATAAGTTAAGATTTGTAGGTTATATAGCCCCAAAAATTTATAATTAAATAATATCAGGATCAAAACATCATACACAATAGAAATAAGCTTTGTTATTATCCTTAACAAAACTTGAAACAAATATAGATTAATATGAGAGAAAAATATATTTTTGTATAAAAAATCTGCGCACATACTTTGATATATTATGTAAAATAATGAAAAAATTATTAGGATTCTTTTAAAAAAATAAAATTTATTAATTAAAAAAGATTTAAGAAATGTATTATTCGAAAATAGATTCATATCGAATATGGATTATTTGCTGGGTTTTGTAGAAGTTTCTAAGCCTACTACGCTTATTTTTCTTTTGTGAATTCTCGGGTGGTTTTTAAAAGTCTATCCATAAGATAAGAGATTTGTGACTATTCAAAATGTGTGGTTGAAGTCTAGTGACAACAATGAAATGCATATAGACAAAGCTGAACCACCAGCAAATAAATTTCAAATTAATTAAGAAACATTTCACTGTATTTGTTTAAATATTCCAGAGGTAGAATTTTATTTTATCAATAATTTCATGTACATACATACATACATTTTAAATTATCAAAATTGAGTCAAAATGATTAACTAAATAAAATTAAAATATATTAAATTAGAAAGTTCATTTGCTGTACAAATAATCCACAATAATCTTGTGAATAAAAATACGAGTACATTTGTCAAAAACTTTCAAATAACATTTTCCCATGAAGCACAAAACAAAAGTCATTAGTTGAATATTGTTAATTGTGTTTAGATATATACCGTGTTTAATAATAATAAAAATCAAGGTTTGCAATCTCTTAGTAAAATATGCACATATTTCAATATGAGAGGAGAAATACTTTCGGTTCTTTTAAATCTGAAATAAACGTTTTGACGTTATTTGTCTAGAAATTGAGTAGAAATAAGCTTCCCAGCAAAAATTTTGTTTAAAAAAAGCAGGTTTTTACTATTATAAAATAAAAGTAGCGCTGACAAACCTGCTGATATCGCTGCTGACTTTTGTATGGCGAGTTCTCGGTTTGGAGCACTACATTTTCGCTCACTATAAAATCAGTTTTTTCCTGTAGTTTGCTTCATATACGTTCACTGCTTTTTAACAAGCTCGTATTTTAAAGCGAAGTATGATGCGCTTTATTGCCCTATTTCTTCAAAAGACATGAAAATTTTTTACTGGGTTTTAGAATACTCGAAAATATCTTTATTGAAGCGATAACCCTAAACATCTGAGCGTGTGTACGCATGGATGCAGAAATTAAACAGGAAGTATGATTTAGTACCTTAAAAACATACTGCACATACACACACTTACACTTTTACTTATATGTATGTATGTATGTACGAGTATGTAGACGTAGCAGAGAAAAAGCGTTTCGCAAAAGCAAATTGCAATCTTTATGTGCTAGTGTGTGTGTGTGTGAGTGTTCTGCCGTAATAAGCCAGTAAACTGCCATCCATGGTCATGTGGTGACCATCATTGAAGGTCGGTCAAACACACACACACACACGCGTGGAGTGTGTATACAAACATTTCTACTTTCGAATATTACAATGTACAAGTGTTCATACATATACCCAGCAAACATTTTTTGCCGATATGTCTGATAAGAGAATAAATCTAAAATTGTAATGGCTTCATTAGTCAAATCGTATCGTGCTATTGAGCATCAGCTGACAAAATCCGTGACATTTAAAAAACTTCTTGATACTTATTGAAAATGTATTGGCAACGTTTGCTACGTAAAAATCTACAGAAAACATATTTTTACTTGGCAAACGTCAACTTCTGGCCTTCAACATACATACACTCACACGTATAAAGTAATGAGAAATACAATAACAACTAATACATTCGCTGGCAGCCTAACTAACATCCATATCCTTAAGGGCTCAGTTAGCCGACATTAATGGAATGCAACTTCAACCGTAGGATCGATATTGTTATGTGAATTAAAAAATTGGACGTACCAAAGATCTTAAAGGCTCAGTTAGCTGACTGTAATGTAATGTAACTGCAATGTAGGAAACAGCTGATCGATAATTTTATATGTAAAGTAAGTTACGTTACGTTACATTTCTATAACCATTTTCATTACCTTTCACATAACAATATCGATCAGCTGTTTCCTACTGTTGCAGTTACTTTACATTACAGTCGGCTAACTGAGCCTTAACACTTAAAAAATTTTTGCTAGAAACTGGGCTATAAAGGAATCCTATATAATATAGTGATATTGAGCTCTAGGCATTTTTTATTGGGTCCTTCAAAGACTCATTTCTATCGAATTGGCCGTCATCTAGTTTTCTAACCAGCCACCTCCAGACATTTTCGATTGTGTTAAGAGCTAGAGAATATGGAGGCCAATTCTGCATCCTGATCTACACTTGTGGCAGTGTGAATTGGAGCATTGTCGTGTTGATAGGTTCACGGTATGTATCCGAATAAGTTTTTAAATTGTGGAAACGTGCCTTGTAATATCTTATATTGCGGTGCTTCACTCATTGTTTCCGTATCAAATACCAATTCGATAACGCCATTTTCGTCAGAAAAATATTCGTTCAAAACTGATTGAATTAAAGTCCTTATTTAAGTGGCTCGCAGTGTATGTATGTATGTATGTATGTATGCGTGTGTAACGCAACAGAAAACATGCATTTTCTTTGTTAAACTATGTATTTATTTTTAAGAAGTTATTAAAATTCTTTAAGTTTAAAAATAAAAAATAAATAAAAAAGTATATAGACAAATATGTCGAGGGTTTATATTCAAAAAGTGCTGTCTATCTGCAATTCTTGAATATTTTAGTAGATAAAAAAAACTGTTATTTTCTCGATGTTCTTCTAAGCTCTTCTAAAAAGTTCAAGCCTCGATGTATTTCCTTACATGCTTTTTTATTACATACATACATATATATGTATGTACATACATACATACAACTTCATAACCTAAAAAGTTATATTTTTTTGAGTTAATAATGCAGAATTAATCTTCATATCGTTATTTATATTGTGTTAAAATTTCATACAAATATCTTGTATACACAACTCTTTTAGACAAAAATTTAATTTTCTTAGGGGTAAATTGAAAACTTTAAACTCATTTCCTGTTAAACATTTCTGTTTGAGTTATGACGTGTTTCAAGTAAATGAGCGATATGGACATGTACATACATGTACATATGTATGACCGTTTGCGCAGATGAATGGAAAGATGTATGTATGTACACACGTATATACATATGTACACACGGTTGTCCAATCTACATATGTATGTATGTATGTTTACAAAAAATGACCAAAATTTTAATAAATTTCAACAGAGCTGTCAGTTTGTTACATGAAAAAGTGTCGTTTTGTTAATGTCAGAACATGAACAAACAAATGTATAAAGAAAAATGCCGTTTGCAGTTGAAATTTTTTTAAAAATATGTCTTTCTAAAGTATTTTATTGTGTTTTACTTTACTGTATGTAGCATATCGAGTTGTTACCTATAACAACCATCCATCAGTGTATTTCAGAAAAAGATTTTGTTAAAAGATTTTTATAGGGCATTCATGTTGAAAAGAAATCTTGGCACTTGTGTAGTTGTAAATTGCGATTTAAATCTTAGATTTCGAGCATGTATGCAATAAATTATACATAAAAACGGCATATTGCAACGATACGCACTACATGTCGGTATCACGGTTGCCGTTGTGGCTCAGTGGTAGCGATGCTTAGCCTCCCAGTCCAGAGGTCGTGGCTTCGATTCCCACCATAGACCCTGGGTGTTTTCCGCATTTTCCGCAGACAAGCTAATTGCTTTGCGGGTTGTGTTTGTTCTTAAAAAAAACACCCACGCAAGAATATGCCATGCACAAACTAGTCTCTATAGCTGGTTTCATACAACATGCATTTTACAACTGACCTGTCCGTTATGCTGCTCACATGTTATTTGGCAGGTTTGTCAAAATCACCAATCAACAGACAATTTATAATTTTTGCTTTCAAACGTACATATGTATGTATATTTTTTTTTAGTTACATACATATATTTCTTATATTTTTACTACCAGACACACACTCCATTGTTATACCAGCTGATGTCAGATCAAAATAGAACGCGCTCTAATTTTAATTTTGTCCTCTGACATTTCGTTCTGACTTTTACAGCAGCAAAGTTTTAATGCTTTCACGAGGCCTTTATGTTTTTTTTGAGGTGAGAAATTTGACACGTCGGATGTAAAATACAGTTCGTGGTAGACTTGTATCAAACATGTTCAGTAGCTCGTTTATTGGCACCAACATATAATCGAATCCATGTAATTTAAATGGATTTGGCTGTAATTTTGTGTCCAAAACGATCTACTCAAAAAGTTCGATGCCAGTCTAATTCGTGGCTTATGCCTGATTTACTTGATGGCATCAGGGTCTATTAGTCGATAGTGTATTTATAAAAAAATAATATCCTTGTATCTGAGAAGAGAATATAGCCGATTTTTTTGGGTTACACTAACTTCTTGCATGTATGTTCAGTAAAGGCCATTGATAACTATCCTACATAATCTTACCACTTACGAAAATACAACCCTGATCTGATAAATTGTTATTGCCTTTTGAAAATTTTCATAGACTCCATCATACCAGGTTTGTATTTATTCATGCGTAGCCTCACAAATCTGAAGCGATCTACCGTCAAATTATCTGTGTGCTGTCAGAAAGATCAGATGAAGATATAAATATTGTCGGAATAAAACCCTTCCTTCACAATTAATACGAATAAGGATAGCATTCGGTGCCGTGGCCAATAATTGAGATGAAATCGAGAAATAATTTTCGGATGACTCAAATGTTTTCCCTCCAAATCAAAATTATACTTGGTTAGTATACAGCATCAATTAGTTTATGTACATATGTATGTACATAAGTATGTAAATATGTACGTATTTATGTATGTATATACATACATATGTATATTGAGGGGGGGACCAGCAGAAAATGTTCTTCATGTAATTGTGTTGTATGCTACTCGTATTATTTAATTGAGTCACGAATATTCACTGATTGTATTGTGCATTCCAGCACGGCTCGGTGTCAACTTAATTTATTAATTTGTTTGCACACAACATATGTAAGTATGTAAACATACATACATACAATGTAAGTATGTATGTACATACATACATATTTAAGTGTACATAACCGACAATGTAAACTGCTAAATGCAGATAAAGATACCGAACAGAATCGCAACACATTGTGGTTGGAAAAATAATACTTACAATAACAAAAGCAAGCAGTCAAATATTTAAGGTCAAGCCATGTCAAGTCAGGAAAAAACAAACAAACGAACAAAAAAATGAAAAATTTATTGTTTATTTAATCGGAATACAAACAATGTATCAGCAGTTCTTAAATACAAGTTTTACTTAGGAGTGAGTAGTTGGGAGAAAAACTAAAACTAAAATCCAGAAGATGGATGGATATTCTCATTGCTGCCACACTTTGCTTCATAAAAAAAATTATGTACAACTAACGAATAAATTGTTCGTATCTGGATGCTTGATTAAACTGAGGGAGAAGCATGAATGACTGAATGAATGAATGAATTAAGTCAAACGGGAAACACAGGACAAGTCGACCAAAGTAGATCTATGTATCCCTAGCCAGCTGCTAGAGCAGCTCATCTAGACCTACTCTCCTGATTAAACTGAGGGAGAGGCATACTGTATCGTTCATAAGGATTGTGAAGTCCTTAACATTTAAAACATTTTGCAAATAGTTACCTCATGTTGCATTTTCTGTTACCAATTGCTAATAGAAGGATGATAAATGAAATTTTTGTAAATTTTTCGAAAATGTTTCAGTGGTTTTTATGCCCTATGGAATATTGTTGCAGCATTTTGGTATTACGAAGTATCGGCGTACAAGCTGATGCAAAATTTTAAAGGTTTTTTAGTTTTTGTTTGCTATTTAAATGCAAGCAATCAAGTAGAATCGTGAGATTCCATTTTAATAATTTTTAGTTGTTATTTTATTTTACTTGTTCAATAAAATATTAGTTGTTTCTTAGGCCGGGCTTACAGCTGTGTGTCATGTGCCAAAGAAAGCGTAACCACTAATTACTAATGAAAAACCTTCTGATTAAGACATGTATTTATGGATTTAACCAGTTTCCAATCATGTTGGATTCTATGAAACTTTTAACTTAATAAATACGTGTCTAAATGAAACAGTTTTTCATTAGTAATTAGTGGTTACGCTTTTTTTTGGCACATGGTGGCACACATGCAGTGAAAGATGTAAACTCAATCCTAAAAATAAAATTGACCAGTCGTTAAGCAGCTCTGGGTCGGGGAACATCTCTCGCGTCATCGTAATTATTTCTTAAGTGCGGTCAGGCTTGTGTGTGTTGTTTGGCCTTCGAGAGTTTTTCGTCTCGCTCGCACTGGTTGACTGATCTGCCACGGATAACCGTATAATCTTGCGGTTGTTTGTGGAATTTCTTTAACAACCACGTTGCCTACTTCCTATGTGAAGGCATAGGTCGTGTACAGTCAGTCACAAAACCTTATAAAATTCTGTTAATACCATCTTGGGCATATGGTCTACGTTACTCCGCCCATATTTGTGCAACACCATATTATGCAAATTTACTTTGCATTAATATGTTTAATAAATAAATAAATAAATAAAATTGAAATTCACCATTTCACTGTGACTAATGCAGATCTAAAGATATTCACCTTTATTGCGAATCTGAGGGAATATTTTTTTAATCCCATGAGCAATAACTTGGCAACGCCAATTAGTAGGGAATAAAATAAACATCTGTGACAAGTCTAACATTCTATTGTGAATTGATGGAATTTAATTTTTTAACCGTATTTTTTAGGGTTCCGTACACCAAAGGTGCAAAAAGGAACACTATTGTTTTCGCTACGCTGTCCGTCTGTCCGTCACACGCTGTTTTCTCAGGAACAGCAAGAGCTAGAAACTTGAAATTTGGATAGAGTATGTAGAACTTTGGCCGCTACAATAACAAATACATGAGAATTAAAAATTAATGGGTGTTCCAAAACGAGCAACCAAAAATGCTAAAATCCCATGTAATATACATATAATTGCATGTACATACATATGTATATTGACACTTGAAATTTGTAAAATTAGTATATTTTTATATAGACTACAACAATATTATTAAAATATTAAAGAATTTAAATTAAAGGGTGGTCCATCAGTTAATGCAATTTTGACTATGTAATTTTGACAACTTGCTATATCTTGGCAACCGTAAGCGGTAAACTCTTGAAATTTTCAAAAACGGTAAAACTAAAAAATTCGAAAATTATAAAATCGCCAAACCAAAAAAAATCGCAAAAACGAAAAAAATCGCCAAAATTAAAAAAAAATTCTAACACTAAAATGAGTCGCAAAATTCGAAAAAATCGTCTGAATGAAAAAAATCGCCAAAATGCGAAAAAGGCGCCAATAACAAAATCAAATTTAATATGAAAAAAATCGCCAAAATTAACAAAAACAATCGCGAAATTGAAAAATGCCAAAAACCGAAAAAAAATCGCCAAAATGAGAAAAAAGGTGTCAAAACTAAAAAAAAGCGCCTAAATGAAAAAAGTCGCCAAAATGAAGAAACGCCAAAAACCGAAAACAGCCAAAATTAAACAAAATCGCCAAAACGAAAAAATCGCCAAAAAATAAAAAAAACCAAAAACCGAAAAAAATCGCTAAAACCAAAAAAAAATCGCCTATATAAAAAATTAAACACATCGTTAAAATAAAAAAGTGCAAAAATTAAAAAAAAACTCAAAAACGAAAAGAAAGATGCAAAAACTATATTTTATATAGGCTAAAGTTTGTATTTAATTACATATGTATCTCGTATCCGTACGGAACACTTCGTCCACTGGTCAAAACCGCACTTCACTGAATTATTGTTATTCAGTATTTCGTTCGGATTTGTTATCGGACGAAGAAGAAGAAATCAAACATATTGGAGAAAATAAAAAGATGAAATTTGCGAGATGCATAAAATTCACTGTGTAGAAAACTGCTCAACAGCAGATAGGAAAGCATCAGCGATTCCATCGGTTGTGAAGTTTTCAGCATGTCTACTCCTTTCTGCACAAGCAAGTTATCAAAAAGGTGTTGGGCGCAAATGGACAGCGTAATCTACTTTTAGTGAGGTTTTAGGGATTTTTGAAAACAAACTTTGTCCAAGGTAGATTCGTTGGTCGAATATTTTTATTCACCAATTTTTGGAGAAAACCCCGCGGAATAAAAATCGGCGATGCCATATTTTTTCAAACATTTGAGTTTTTTTAAGAGGAAATAATTCACGAG
The DNA here is from genome assembly GCA_905220375.1 of Tachina fera. NCBI lineage: Eukaryota > Metazoa > Arthropoda > Insecta > Diptera > Tachinidae > Tachina > Tachina fera. The sequence goes on from LR999963.1 coordinate 190,145,500, forward strand.
GGAAAAAATATTCAAAATAGGGGTGATTATGTTCAATTTTTATTTGAGCAAATGAGAAGTTCATATAATGTCTTAGTTAAAACAATGATATTACATATGTGCCCTTAATTAGTAAAATGGTATAAATCATATATTTGTTTGAGTGAGATATTTAATAATTCAAAAAATATTTTTATATTATGCAACTTTTTAATTTAGAGCTGTACTAGTCTCGATTAATATAAATTTATTTAATATTCATTCAATATTTATTAAGGTTTTTTAAGACTTATATAATACATTTTGAAGCAAAAATGCATAATTAAGGGCATATGCACACACATCGGAAGAATTGCATGAGAAGCGAAAAAAAGTTTGGTTTACATTCCAGATGCAGTGAAAGGATGTATTTCTAAACTGGACCATTATATGATGTGTGGGCGATGGGTGGTGCTGATGGTATACAATATGTTACCTTCAAATCCTCTGGTCTAATTTAGTTTTAGCCATCTTCCTTAAAACTGAATACAATCACAAAACAAAGTTTTTCAATATTTTTTGTGTGTAAGAAAGAAAGGTTAGTTTTCTGATCCTAATGACGCATATACGATTAATAAAAATAAATAAATGTATTAAAAATTAATTGTTCCAGCACCAAAAAAATATTTTTAGAATACGAGATTAGCAAGATTAGCTAAATAAATATTTATTTAATACACATATTTTGTGAAGAGGAGGTGTGTGTAACTAAAATCTGCTTATCGTTTTTCCCCATGTTATTTTTGTACACAAATTGTTTAGAAACAATTCGTTTTGTAAATAAATTATTTACTTTTCGTTCAATTTGTAGTGTTTGGAAAATATAATTTGGCGTTTATTCAAATTGGCCATAAATTTAATATGAAATGGCTGCATGAACAAACAACTGAATTGTTATAAACAAAGCGGCGCCGATAAGTAAACATAATTTAAATATTAAACTTGCCAATATAAATGGGCCATATTAAGTTGTTGGTCTAAATGTACATATATTTATTACATACATACATACATATGCATGTATGTAGGTATGTACGTTTTTAATAGCAATAAATAAAATTAAAAATTTTAATATTATTAAAAATATGCTACAAATTATTTTACTTGAAGACGTAAACAAATATTAAAAAAATATATTATTGGTTAAGCATTTCGTTTCACCTTAAAGTGCGTTTATGTACATTTGAGCAAAATCTTGTACTTACCAGATTTCGGGAAAAATCAAGTAGATTTCCTATGCAAGACAAAATCTATTTCGACATTAGATGTTATCAAAATCTATTTAAAATCTAGCAGAACTTAATGGTTTTTTCTTTAGAATCAAAAAAGTTGTGTGGAGTGGCATTTCTTGTGTGTCATTTGCCCACAAAAACGTAACCAACTAATTACTAATGAAAAACTGTTTGATTCAGACGTATGTTTATTGATTTAAACAGTTTGCAATCATTTTGGATTCTATAAAATTGTCTATTGATTATGTATGAAACTGTTTAACTTAATAAATACATGTCTGAATCAAATAGTTTTTCATTAGTAATTAGTTAGTTACGCTGTTTGTACGCTTCTGTGGCATTTGGCACACAGATGTAAACCCGCCCTTAGATAAAAAATCTTGTTAAATGTAAAAAAAACTTGGTATGTATAAGTAGTATAGGTTTTCATAATGATTTTAATTTAAATATGTTACATTTCGTCAGCAGACTTCAGCTAAAAAAATCAGTGTTAAAAAACTGCAGTCGAAATAGCAAAGGTCTCGACCTGTTTATTTCTTGACTGTCCAATCACAACTTGTTGCTCATACTTCTGCAATTGAAATTGAAAGAGTCGTAGTTGAAGTTAACACAATAAACGATATACACAAGATATACACAACGAAGAGCTCCAGCTATCGTCATGTTCGTACAGTTTTCGGTTTGACTGCCTGCTGCTTTATATAAATACGAAGTTAACGAAGCTGAAGTGTGTGTTTATGTGTTTGAATATGTGTTTGGTATGTGCATGAGTGTTTTTTTCATGTATGTACAAATATAATAGTAAAACAAATAACAACAACAGTTTCTCCAGCAAGCAATTAAATACTCAGTAGAAACTGCAAAATCAAAAAAAAACACACTACGATAACTTCCGAATTTATTTAAAGCAGCAGTCAGACAAACAGAACATGTCGAGAGCTGAAGTCTTCGTTTTGTATGGCTATTCGTTTATTGTGTTAACTTCTACTGCGACTCTTGAATTTTCAGAAGCATGAGTATAAGAAGAAGCAAAAGAAAATAAATAAATGGGTAGTTTTTAAACGCTGAAAAATATTATCAATCAATGTTGACAAACGCTTTTTTGATTTTGCTGATTTTCAATAACTCTACCTAAGACTACCTTTCCTGACGGACTCGGAAAATTGATTTCGCATATAGACACACGGATATCAAGTATCCCATATCGCATATAAATATTGTGGAAATTGTAAAAATTTGCATTATCAGATCAAATTACATTGAATATTTGTTGTATTGATTTCGGTAATCCCCTGGTTTTGCGGTAGTTGCTCGCATCCTGCCGCAGGCTCTGTGAGGTGTTTACTTCCACTGGACTCCGATTTACATGCATATATATATATATATACATATGCAGGTATGTATGCTTATGGATCTACATACATACATAGATTTATTTGCACTCAAGTAATTGTGCATGTTAATTAAAGTGTGATTGCCAGTTGTTGTAGGCGTTGCAATTAATAAATATGTTCCACATTTTTGTTATTCGCAAAAAAAAAAATTGCAGAATTGCATTTTTCTGATGCCTGCCCGTGTGACTTGAGGATACAGCAAGTTAAGTAAAATTTACTCTACATACATACAAATGTACATACATACATGCTTTTAGTTTGTGTGAAAGTAAAAGCAAATATTAAAAAACAACTTAAATTTATTGAAAGAAAAGTTGTTGTGAGTGAACTGAGGCCTGACGTACTTGCACATACCGTTTAAAATATTTCCAACGTAATTGGAAAATCTGAAATGTTTATGGAAACGCGATACTCTTGGTGTTTAAACATAAATAAAATTATTGATATAAATTGATATTTTGCCCCTAACATGGCACGGAAATTCATGCATCATTTATATTTCTGTCTCTGCAATTATTTTATCTCATACGTATGCATTTCATTTCTTCTACGAGCTGAAAGAAAATATTAAATATTTTATACGTGTATGGATTTATGGATGTATGCATGTATATATTTACTTGTGCAGTAGATATTATTAATATTTGTTCAATTGCAAACCTCTCCGCTTGTTGCATAACTATGCAGCGTAGAATTAATTGCTGAAGTTTTTTAAACTTTAATTTTTAAAAATTGTTATTACATATATATATATATATATATATATATATATATATATATATATATATATATATGTACATATCACCTTAATTCATTGCTAATTAAATTCAAGTTATGACATCCTTATATTGCATCTGTACCGTGAGGGAGAAACCAAAACTTAAATTGGGTTCTGCAAAATATATTTAAGATAAGCCAATTGACTTTATGTGATACAACTTATTAGCATGACTTCTTTGTTTCTTCAATCACGTATCAGGGTGACTGGGAGTAAACTTTTATAATTAAATTATGCTAATCTTGGAATATCTAAGAAATTTAAATGACATGTAATGTTTTTTTAACTTTCTTCTGACAAACACACAGTAGTCCACATCACAGGGAACAGGACTATTGTATTTACTGATAAAGTGTAGGGTTTGCTTACGGAAAGCTTTCAATAAATTGTGATACGCTAAACTAAAAAAATTCGAGTATTACATTTCCATTTATTTCATTGCTGTAAATATTTCCTTAAAAATTATTCCATATTATTTGACCTTCTCAACTATGCGAATGTGGGCCTAATTTAATCTAAATAAAAAAAAGAAACTAAATAGATCCTACGAAATTTAAAAACTTTTTAATAGGCGATTTCATAGTTATTTTTAAATATGTAATTGTTAAGGATTTTTGCTGTATCATAAGAAAGCTTAAGAGGCTGCCTGCGTGCCAGGACAAATATGTACATATCGATGGTCACAATTAGAAAGGTTCTAACTCAAGTAATTGTAATTTTACAGGAGACGGTAAAAACATAATAATAAAGAGTACAACTGCTTGCAAAAGCGTTTTTTACACTATTGCAATAAATGCTTGTATTTGTGTGAAATGTATTGGAAAAACTGAAAAACTCAATTCCGTGAAAATACGAGTTAGGGCCTTTCTACATGTAATCATCGATATGTAAGTGTTCATGAAAACAACAATTTATTTCGTAAATATTCTATCATCGTAGTTATTTGCATTTTACACTGTTGCAGGAGTGTATGATCGTGAGTAAAAAGTTACAATGTCATCTCCAATACTCGTATCAATATATTTATGATACAAAATATGTACAGCGTTTATTTAACTGATCTGCCATTGAAATGAAATAAGTTTTGCTACAAGTAAATATGTACATATGTATGTATGTATCTACATACAACATACATACGTTTACACATATATATATGTGTACATGCAGTTGTATATATATTTATATAACTTAATTACACAAATTCTTAAATACACTTGAAAATTATTTAATTGAATTGTGAATTAGAACTGTGACATTTTTTCTTCTTATTAAATTTTAATTGTGAATATCGTTTTATAATTTGTAAAACTTTAAATTAATTTAAAGTATTTAGTTAATTGTATTCTTATTAAACTTTAATTGGTCGATTAGGCATGGCAACCGTACTTCAGTTGTCGAGCTAACTAGCAACGCAACGGAACTGAAACTAAAATTGGTATTATGTTTGGCAACTTGCTCCAGTTGCCAAAAAGTTATCGAAAATACGATTATGACAAATTGGCAAGTGAAAATAAGTGAAAAAAAATCAAAATATAATAAATACAAATGCTTAAAACAAAATCATGGAGTAAAAGTGTTTAAAACAATATTAAAACAATACTTATCTTAAAAATTATTAGTCAAGTGGATTTAATTGCTGATGAAGAGAAGGAAATGCAAAATGTTGAATTTATTAGACGGCCAAAAATAGGTTTTAACATTCTCTTTTAACTTTAATCATATTTTCTTTTTAATATGCAAAGAAGAAACTCAAAAATAAAAATAATATAGCACTTACTTTTTATTATTTTTTTTCACTTTCCACTATGCTGCAACTACAAATTTGTGATTGCCAATATGGCAACTGAAATTACCAAGTGTTAGTTGCCAGTTGCCATCCCTACTACCATTTCGGCAACTAGCAACGCGACTAAAGTTCGGTTGCCATCCATAATCGAGCCATAAATTGCTGGGAGTTTTTCTTCAACAAAAATTTTAATTTTTTTGAGATTTCGTTTGGGATTTCTTTGATATAAAGCTTAGAAGGGATTATTTTGAGCATATTTTATGATTTCTGTTATTCTCTAAAAATTCCTCATCACTTGAAAATAATCAGTATAATTTATGAAAAAAAAATGAGAACAAAGTTTAAAATTTAATAATTTTACTCGCAGACTATCAATTTGACTTACATAAGATTTTTCTAATCAAAATCCATGCATAATTGAATTATATCTACTTTCAAATAACTAAATAAAACTAAATTTATGTTATTTCGTTCAATTCAAAGAAAGTCTTCATAAATTTGTCTCTACACTATTTGCCTTTTCATTTGAAGTGAAATATCGTAGAGTTTCTAATTTAAAAACTTTTATTTTTCATCTGAGCTCAGTTAGAAATAGAACCTTCATCCATCTTCATCGTATATACTTACAATCATCCCTATAGGGAAATATTTCCTCTTATTACGAATAAATACCCATATCGTGAATAATGAGTTGAAGGGAAAAATGTTATCGTAAATTGTTTACTCCGTTATCAGTCCCAGTGAATGTAAAAAAGGGACAAAGACTTGTAAAGCTTAAAAATTAATTGAAAATTAAACAAATTAAATTTCACAACAAAGAAATAAAAGTTTTTGGTTTCAAATAAAATGTTTGTAAGTATAAAAAAGAGTTTTTAATTATCGTAGGTGAAGTGGGAACAACTTCTGTAAAATACCAGCGCCATAAAATGTTCTTAATGTGAACCAAAAAAAAGGTGTATTGTAGGGAAATTTTTACATTATTTACTGATCTTGTTCTAAAAATAAGTATTTACAAACTTTGATATTTAATTGAAATTAATAAATTGAAATTCCGCCATTTATTTATTTCGTTGGCCTGCAAAAATAAGTTGCACAGAACAGATGTAAAAGTGAAAAATCTCCCTTGAAAAATATCCATGATAACTCTACATCTCCATCTGACATGCAAATTTGTTGTAACTTAAAGCTATGACAGAGTTGTTAAACCAAATGCACTAACAATAATGTTATAACTTAAAAATTCATTAATTTGACCAGCCTGCACTTAACATTAACTTGAAGATAATGCTAAAGTTAGTAATTTTATGTCAGGTGGAGACCGCAAGTAAGAGGAGTCACAAAAAAGCGAAAACATTTTTAGCGAAACATTATTCACGATTGCAATTTTGTGAAAAGAGGAAAAATTCTCACGATAGGGATGAATATTTTGGTTTTTTCACTTCACTTCAGCCCAATTGAATAAATAAAATACATCATTTAATTTCAATATTTCCCTTAAAATTAAGTATTAGAGGTTATAACTACTTATTTTTAGGACAAGATAACAAAAATTCCTTGCATAGAATATGAGTTTTTCCACTATGGCTAGAATATTTAAAAATACTACTTTACATTAAAAAATATTTCATTTGAAACACAAAATTTGTGTATTTCTTGTAATTAAATATTCTTCCCGTTTTTTTAATTCACTGAGAATTGACAGCGAGAAAAAAGTACACGGGAGATTCACGATAATATATTTCCCTTCCAAGGGTATACAAATTTAATGAGAACAAAAATTCCACTTGCTATTCACGATAGAGGTAATTGTGAATTTTAACTGGTCAAACTCTATTGAAATCAGATGAGAGCTCAGACAAGTAAAAAATGTAAAACTGGCAATAATAAATCATTGTGGCATACAGTAAAGTCCTTTCATGTTTGCCTCGAGATCAGCAAACTAAGGTATTGGCGTCAATGCAACAATTTCTTACCAGTATTTAGAGGTACATTATTTTCATGAAAGTTATTAAATGTCATCTAGATTATACTGGACTGCAAAATCGACCTTTGAAAAATGTAGTGGGCACTCAACTTCAACTTGAAGCATTAAAATCGCAATATGTGCAAAAATATCTTTCTTCTGGATCTAATTTAATTGGAGTTTTTTCAGCAGCAGAAAAAAACATTTCTTTTAGCAAATTAATTCTTATTTAAGTTTAAGTTCATCAAGCGATTTCTTTGCCTGCACTCATCTTAAACTTGGAAAATAATAACTATTCGCTTAATACTCGTGTCATGATGGTGTTTGGTGCCCATGATTAATATTAATTAAACTTTTATATTCACACAATGCCTTTATATCTATTTAGATGCACATATAATTTAAAAATACATACAATAGGCGGAAAATAATCAAATAAATAAATTAAGACAAAGTTATTTAATTGCTAAGGGGGAACAGATATACGACATTGTCGTAGTTGTGCCCTAGCTCAAAATTATACAACCATTGAGACATCTTTTTTTAGTTTTTTAGAAAAGGTTATTACATAGAATTATCTATTAAGAAGGGAAAAAAACTTACATAGCGAAGCAAATGGTAGTATAGTGCCAACATCATTGATGTTTTTCGAACTACTCAAAGACATTTCTTTTAAAAGAGAAAATTCCTTTACAAAAGCGCTAACAGACATCACTTTTTAAAAGCACTTTCAATTAATTACTTCTGTTCGCTAATAATTTGTTTTTTGCTTTTAAACTTACATTGTATCATTTAATAAAGCAATTTTGGTACGATCAGACAATTTTCGAATCAATTAGATATTTTAAAAACTGCGTAACTTAATTTACTGCCTTATTCATAAAAAATAATTTTGTTCTATAAAATGTTTATACAACAAATTTCTTACAATAAATTGTTTTAGAAACCTTTTATAAACCAAAAATATTTTTAAAATTTTAAAACTGAGCTAAATATAAATGGATTGGCCAACAAATGGGGATGCCAATCGCGGAATATCGATCGTCGAATGTTGGGACTTGGATATCGTTAGCCCAAGATTTTTCGTGATTAAAGAAGCACTAAATTTCACATTTATTTTTCGATAAGTATTCTATTTATAGAGCCGTTGTTGGGTGAAGCCGCCCAAACTAGTAACCTCCAATAAAAATATAAAATTATTTCCCGCGTGGAATATGTTTGTATAAGTATGAAATAAAATTAAAATGTGTATAAACATGTGAAATAGTTGACAAAATAAATAAGTCAATATATATAATTAAAAATTTTACTTGATTCACAATAGCAGTTAACCAGTGGCGTCAACAAGTGCATTTAAATTATCCATTCTAAATCTAGTTTACATTTGCATTTGCATTTTAGAAATTTCAAGAATAAATCTTGCTTAATGCACCCGTTTTAAATTTCCTTATTGTTTTGTGTTAATATAATGGATAGTGTTGCTAGACAATGTATGAAAAAAACGATAGTTGCTTTAATAAAATTCATTAGTTATTTCTAACTAGTTTATCTCATACACTTTTTATATAATTGCTTATGGCTTCTTTGTAAGAACGGCTTATAAACTAGAAATAAAATTTAATATAATTAATTTTTATGTTGAAAAATATGGATTATTCATATGTGTATTTGTTTCCTCCTTCAACTTTTATAAGTAACTTAATTATATTTACATATACAATACTTTAGTTAAATTATTTATTTATATTGTTACTATTACAGAAAAGTGAATATTATTTTTAATTAAAAATATTTCATTGTGCTAAATGAAAATATTTCAGAATAATAATCACGAAAAACTTCCAACTAACTCTTGAAGCTTTTAATTTTAATTGTTATTGTTCAAACTTCATTAGTTTCTATATTTATGATTTCAACAGGCTAAGGTTCGTATCACTTTGTAAGCCAAATTACATGTGATAATTATTAATGAACATATAACATCAAAGTTAATTGTAAATATTCTGACAAATACGTAGTAGAACGGAACAAGTAGCTGTTTTCATCATCATCAGCGTTCTTTTGTGTTTGGTCCGCTGTGTTTGGTATCAGTTGATATATATTTCTGCTTTACAAACGCAACTTTTATTGCAAATGGAATATGTGAATTGTTTTGATTCATTGTATTAGAATTTTGATGAAAGATTTTTTTTGTAATGAAAGCTCAGTTGTACCATCTCTAAATTTACAACAGTTTCTTCTTTACTAATTATGCACATGATATTTAATTTGCTTATTTTTAGTTCTACTTGAGACAAGCTTTTTTGGTTTTTTTGCTATTAAGTATATTTGTTTAATTTAATTTAATTGAAGCTTTCGCACGCCTATTTTGATAATTATTGGAAATTTCTAAATAACTCACCACCAAGAACCTGTTGTATTAAATGTACTTTAGAAGGTAATTATGTAAATATTTGCCATCACTCAAAATAACGCATAAATTTGAAAAGCTTTTGGTAAGGGACTGAAGTATTTAGCACGTTGACTGTGTCCCTTTGTATCAGTTGTTGTAGGAAAGTTCAAGTGATGTTGGCATAGACAATGGTCACTGAGGATCCATGAAAAATCGCCCAAAAATAAAAATTAAAAATTTCCCAAAATTTCAAAAGGAAAAATCAACCAAAAAAATTAAAAATCGCCCAAAAAATAAAATATCGCCCAAAATTAAAAAACAACCAAAAAATATTCAAAATTATAGTAATTTCATTTTTATATTAAAAAAAAAACAAAAGAAGCGTAAATAATATTCGTTCGTTCCCGAAATTTCTACACAATGGTGTTTTCCGACACGGCGCAGCCTAATAAAGATTTTCTGCTTTGCAGAGTTTCTCTGTTTAATGACATTTTCCTGCACTGCCGGCCTTTAGACGTCCTTGAGGATTTTCTCTACGATGGTATTTGGGTGTATTTTTCCCTTTTATCTTTAAATGTTTGAAAAATTTTTGTGCGATTTTTCTTATGAAAAATTACTTAGAATTTGTATGAAAAAATTTTTGGGTGAATTTTCACTTTAATTTTTGGGCGCTTTGGTTTCGGGTGATTTTTAATGAAAACATTTTTCACATGAAAAGTCGCCCAAAATTTCAAAATGAAAAATCACCCAAATTTTGTATGGAAAAATTTTGGGCGATTTTTTAATTTTATTTTTGGCGACTTGGTTTCATGGAGCCGGTCACTGAACTAGATCGGCTACACTAATGCTAGAGTTGTAAAAGAATGTAGCTTCACCACCACCTATCTTCTCTATCACTATCCCTTTCCTAAAGACGGTAACACCTAGTAAAAGTAGATATTAATTGCCTAAATTTTACTTCTCTTTAAAAAAAATTAATACTGTTTTGCTACAGCCCAGTTCATTATAACCATGTTCCATTGTATATATAATGTGAGGCAAAAATGCTTTAAAGACATCTTTTTATTTTTTGCTTTACGCAATACAAAAAAACGTGTGATATGACGAAATTTTAATTTTGTCTTACAACATTTGTGTAACGTTTAACTTTATTAATTAATATTAAAGCGTGCAAATAATCGAAATTGTTTATTAATACCTGCTAAAACCCGAAATACAAGCCAAAACAAAGAAGTACCTGGTTTATTAACCTTCATTTATATTATAAAAAATTTATTTTTGTAAACAAGAATTCCTTTGAACGTATTTTTGAAATATAAGAACTAAAAAGTTGCTCATTTGCTTTGTTTTTCATTTTATTTACATACATACATATATACATATATTCATATGTATGTATATGTACTTGTAGATACATCCCTACAAGAACACTACCCCTCAGTTGACTGCTCATTTGATCGATAGTCAGGCAGGATATATTCATCATTGCGTAGAACAAAGTTTCCATCACTTTATTAAAGGCAAAATGAAAAATGTGATGGAAACTTTCGTGTACGTGTGGTCTTGCATCTCTCTCTAACTAACGAATATAATATATAGTTGAACTGCTCACTCCAGTGCTTTTTAATAATCAATGATAGCATAAATATTACTCAAGTTTGACTGATCATAATTGATTTATATATACCCCACAAATGAGTAATCATACATGATTGATGTAATGACAATATAGTTTTTATTATTTAAATTTTTTTTATTATAAAATTTATTAAAAATAAATAAATAATTTAAGATAATAGATATACTTTAGCAAAAAAATAATAAACCAGGCGGTATATTGCCCTCCGTACACCTTTTCACCACCAACGCATCTTGCTTTTTACAAAAACATATCTAAAATTTTGAAAAGAAATATAAAATAAATTAAATTTTGTAAATTTCTTTATTAAATATTGTTTTTACTTATCTTTTTTAACACTTTTAAATTTTACTTTTCACAGACAGAATTAATTTTAGTTTTCTTTAAATAAAACTTGATGTAAAAGTTTTGGCATATGTACATTAGATGTCCCACTCTAACATGTATGCTAGAGTAGAACAACTATAATTAATAAATAAATCCATCATCACTTCGTATCAAATGACTAGTCAATTGACTATCAATATTGAATTCAATATAAATTGCTGCAATTGTGTTAGTGAAAAAATTTTGTTTGTGTTAGTTTCAGTCATGCATTTCTTGTAGGGATACTATATATACGTACGATTGTACATTAGGGAAATACATTTTTAACAATTTTTCAAAATATCAAAATTAGTATAGCACAATCCGATAAAGCATAAAAAACTATAAGGAAAAATACATTTATTTTTCCCTAAGATAAAAAACGTTCACATACCAACCGCGATGGAGTTATTTCTTCTATTTGGTTAAGAAAAATTAATAAAATGTTTCTTTAAAACAAAAAATAAATGAAAACCGACCGTATACAATTATGAATATTCAATATTGCATTAACAAGACCTCGAAATAATTTTAGATTATGTAAAATAATATTTTTGTTAGTTCAAGTCCGTGCTTTAAGTGTTTAGGAAAAACAATTGGTGTGTGATCTTTTTTGAGAAAAATTACAAAAGATTATGATTTTCGTGGTTACTAGGACATGGTTGACCTCATGGCACTATGCCAAAAAATTGGTTATACCCCTAATGTACATATTCCACAACAGTACAACACAAAAGGATTTTTAACTATTTTATGTTAAAGGTCATTGATTTTTTGTGTTTTACTGTAGGAAGCAGATTTTTATTGATATTCATTAAATATTTTTTTTTAAATTCACAACGTTTAGATAAAATCGAAAAGACCGCAAATGCGGATTTTAGTTCATTTTAATCTTTTAACTTTCGTTCATAAAATCGATATTTATGAAGAACATACATACATGGAAAAAATTTTTTTTTAATTAAAACTTTTTAATAAGTTTTTAATCTCCCCAGCAAAAAAATTAACACCTTTTATTAAAAAAAATGTATATATGCAAATATGTACACAATCAATTACAAATTTAATCGAGTCAATTAATTTTTTTTCAAGTTTAATTGATTAAAAGCTTAACTAAAAGTTTAATTGAGTTAGTCAAAGTTTTGTTTAAAAATTTAATTAATTGAAAAGTATAATCGATACAATTAAATTTTGTATTGATTTTTGGGGCTTTTCTTAACTGGAGAAATATTTATGCTTGGGTTTACTAAATAATCTGCTTATAGACAATTAAATATTGCTATTTTATCAAAATCTCTGGCCGACGTCATGTATGAATATTCGACGTAATTATCCTCAACTCATTACTAAAGGCTCTTTCATTAAAATCTTGCTTCATATATACATATATAAATTTAAATTTCAAAATAAAGTGTATGTGAGATGTCATAGAAATTTTTTTATTCGTTTGAATGCCTTTCGATGCCATCATATATAGAATATAGCATCGTAGAAATGTTCGCTGTGGCTTCGCTGCATGGCGCGCATCCGAAACGTTCTATTTTCTACGACTTTGGCGCGCAAATCAGGCTGGATTCGATCGATGTCATGAATTATGTTGGTCGCTGTGGCTTATTTGCATAGACCTGAGGCATAATAAAATCTCACTGGAAGAAGTTAACATAACTTCCACGCGAGATGACCAAGCCCTCAAAATGTCAAATGAAACCACAAGTCGCCATCCAAATGCCGAAAACAATTTGAAAATCGGACAACCAATAGCTTTGATGATTATCTCTTACATAAACATTAACAACAATTTTTTTCTTTGTCATAATTCATGTTCACAACTCTTTGAGTGTGTCAATGTACATGTGGCTTTGTTTATTCTAGTTCTCTGAAGCACCAACTGACTACAGGCCAAACTCAAAGACAAACAAAGCAGACGACATCAGACCTCTGGAGAGATACAAAACAAAACCGAAGGAAAACAACAAAATAACAAAACTAAAGACAACATGTTGACAATGTCCTTGGGGAAAATTATAATTATCTGAATTTTGTGAAAAGCAAGCAGCATGAAACGAAAACAAGAGAAAAACTAATGAAAAAGGAAAATAAACAATTTACAATACGAGTAAATCAGATATGTACCAGGCATTTGTTAAATACTCGAGGAAAACAGTGAAACATCTTGTATCAGGACAATCACTAATTCAGACTACTTATGTATGTATCTTTGAACAGCAATTATTGTTTGCTTATTACCTCATTTTGGTTGGATTAAAAGAATATTGTAATTTAAATAGAGAAACATTTAAACTGAAACAAAATTAATTTTAACTTTAAATTATAAAAATGATTCTATATAAAATATAGTATTTAAATAACAAAAATTAAAATTTTTAAGAAACCGACACGTACATACCAAACGGTTTGATTTGATTTTCTTCCATTATAGGATTGATGATATGAGATCAACTCATATTTCAAACAAAAAAGCCAAATTAAAATCGGTCTAGCCGTTTGGAAGCTACGGCGTCAAAGATATACATAAACGGCTGGACCGACTTTCTTCAAATATATGTACCTAAGAACACTCTCAGTCAAGTCACCTTTCAAAAAAAAAAAAAAACTAAATAAAAATCGGTGCAGCTGTTTGGTCTGTACCTGGACTCGTACATACACACATATACTCTTAGACAGATGTACAGATCCACAGAAATAATACAGACTTATAACAACCCTTTTTTGATCGGGATTAAGAATAATTTGCGTATAAGTGCATGTGTCATTTTTGAACTTTAAATATCTACTTGTGGAAAGCTTGACAGTTTTTAACCGATTTCAATGGGCTTTTTCTGGGCCAGCAAGTGCTTGTGAACTAAATTTCAGGAATAAAACGAAAAGGAAGTGGATTCTAATCGATTCTAATCGGCTACGTTAATTTTTCCGAACATTACCGAAAGCCGAACTTTTAGGCAATTTAGATTTTTGTTTTGAATCTCCACGAGATATTTACAATAGCATTTCTCCCTTCAAGGGTCATACAAATTTCATGGGAACAAAAATTATACTTGTCATTCACGATAGTGGTGACTGACATGCACAATGATTTTTCGTTTGCTTGTAGAAATAAGCGCAGATTTTCATAAGTGAAATTCTGTAAAAAAAATCAGTAGCAGGTTCTTTTTAAATTTCGACGATCTCTTGTTTTTTTAAAACTAAAAATAATTATAAAGGAATAAGTTTTATTGTTTGAGTAACTAATTGACCTCACAAGTATTAAACTTGTTTTTTATTGTAAATTTATTAATGAGTAGGGTTCGGATTCGGTTCAGCCGAGTTTATAGACTTTTGAAAAGTGACTTCAGTTCGGACACTAACTTTTAACGTCACAGTTACACATGCAAAAGTCGTATGAAAGAAGTTTTACTGTATTCTTAATGATACGAGTATGAATGGTCATTTTGCCTGCATGTACAGAATTTATTGTTAACTTTTTCCATTGATTGCAAATGTTGAAAAGGAACGTACATACTTATGTATACAAAAAAAAAGAAACCTGAAAATTTGTTATACTTATTTTTCTGAAAGTTTTATTTTTTTTGTTGATATTTTTGATTTTATTTATTTCTTTCATTTAATCTAACAAAGATTGGAATTGGTTTTTTTTAAACAATATCGCGTCCTCATTGCAACATAATGACATGAATGTACATTTATGTAAAAAAAAAATACAAAAAAATTTCATAGCCATAAGTTGTGTTTCAGCCCATTTATACAGTGCGATTTTTTGTTCTTTTGTTTTTTTTTTTTGCTTAGTTTTCCTTTGACTATATGCATATTTATAAAATGATTTAATAGATATAAGCTCTTATTGTAAATGCTTAATATAAATAATTTCCATATATGTATGTAAATATAAATTTGTTACATAAAATTTTTGGTATTTTGTTGGTTATTTTCCTCATTATTTTTTTATAAAATATTAATTTTAGCAAAAACATTCTTTGAGACTAATGTTGTTGACTAAAAGAGCTAAAATTGCCATATATCATATTCTTGTAAAATGTTTTTTTTGTCATATGCAAACAAATTACATTGAAAAATAAGGCCTGAAGGCCAACTTTGATGGTCGGACGCACCTCCTAAAACACAACTTATCGCTGAGAAATTTTTTTGTATTTTTTTACATAAAACTGAACGGAATTGAAGGGAGAGAAAATAATAAATAAAAAAATATTAAATATTAATATTATTATAATCTATAAATCGTTCATAAGATATCGTTGAAGGAATTTTTCGAAAAGACCGCTTTATTTTAATAACAGCAAAAGCTCTTCTGAAACCAATTTTAAGGATTCATTTACTTTTGTGGATTGATAAAGCTGCATCAAATAACGTAAATTTCTTGTGAAAATGATTTGAGAGATATGTATTTTCTAATTTCGCCGCAACTCCATGCTTTGAGCTTGAAATTAGCGGGAAGTTCCTGTGAAGGCTTGCAAGGTCATCATGATTAAATATATGGAAAGGTTAGGTTAGGTTTGACAGGTTGCTGAGAAACAAAAGTAAGTTTTCTGCTCTCTTGGGTTCAAATAACAGGTCGCTTTTTATTACCTGCGAACATGAAAGGAATAGTAAAAGTACAGATGGCGAATCGACAGTAAGATAGAGAGAACAGTATTGCGATTCAGTAACATTTAACGATCCAACAATCGTAATTTTTGTCTATACATTTTGTCGCCTAAAATAACGATTGTGTGATTCTGGAATTTCTTTTTAACGATAGGACTCAGCTGATATATTCTGTTGATTTTTGTTGATAAAATTAACAGCACATAAATTATTGTCGCTTAAATAACGACACAGCGGACATTAAACTACGGCGAGTATCGTTAAAAATTTTATTGAATAGCAAATTCGTTAAATTTTCGCTATATATAAGAAAAGTTAGTGAATCGCACTACAGGAGCTTAATTCATTTGTTCGTCACACTTGTCAAATATTTGCCCAAAAAAACGTAACCAACAACCACTAGTGTCAAAAGGTTTGATCCAGACACTTGTTTATCAAATTAAACAGTTTCGAACACAACTAATAGATAATGTCCTAGAATCCAACATTATTAACTACTCTTTAACTTGACAAACTTTTGTCTCAATTGAAAGATTTTTCATTAGCATTTAGTAGTTACGCTTTTTTGGGAAAATGTTTGACAAGTGTGACCGTACCTTTAGGCACATTATTTTACGCCACATAATCTTATTAACTATTTAACGATTAATTGCTACAATTATCGATAATATGCTTTCACAAAGATACTAATGCATATCAGAAAAATAATTGACTGCCTCTCGAATACCATCAAGCAAATGGAAAACTTAAAAAAAAAATTATTCTGTAACAGTTTATTCTTCGAATTATGAATTGTATGATAATGCATTTTTTTCTGCAAGATACAATTTTTTCTTCTAATTTCCTTCATATTTCAGCTTTAGAACATTTTAAAGTATTTTCATTAATCTACATACAGTTTTCCTTGCTTTCATATTGTTAAAAACAGATTAGATTATTAGTTTTGCTGAATATTTTTCATTTGATAGTTTGCAAGAGCATGTTTAAAGGTACAGTAAGCTTTCAGTAAATAAAATCTGCTTTGAGGCACTGTAAAAATCCAAAGTGTTTATGTATGTATGTATATATCTATGCTTGTTTATTATAGAAAAATTTATTAATGATCTCTTTTCTAACATTTAGTACTGCAAAACATAACGGGATAATCAAATGAATTAATAGTGTAAGTTTTATGTGAACTCAGTGCAGTTTGAATTTGTTTGCGAGCTGAAAATATATACGTGTGTATGTATGTAATAATGTGTGTGTGTTTCAATAAAAATCAAATGAAGGATGCTTCTTTTGAAAAGTAAGCACATAAATTGTCTACATACTCTTACTTCCTTCCATGCGTGTGCAAGTTCATTCATGCATGTATACTATGTCTAAGTACCTAAATGCACTCACACATAAGCGCATTCCTCAACAAACTTTCCCACACACTCTCACACACACACACACACACAACTGGCTCGCATATGTATGTACGCCATACAGACAGAAAGAAAATTTAATATCGCTTATACGTCATGGTTGCCCAACAATTCAGCAGCACCCAGAGTAAGAAAGTTTAAACCAACTTTTGCTAAACTTTTAAGAAGAGTTTATGAAAAAGTACATATTTTGAAGTAAGAATGAATGAATACATTAAAATACAGCAGGCAACTGTTACTTATGCAAATCAAGAAAATAAATAACTAAAGACAAACATCGAAGATTTAACTAAGACAAAATCATCGTGCGAAAAATGAATTCTCTAAACAATGAAAAAAAAAAAATTAAATAAATATTATAAAGACACAATAAAACACTAAACAATACGTGTGTAGGTACGTATGTATGTATGTATGTATGAACATATTGGAACAACTTTTAAATGTACGTTTATCAGTATGTAAGTATGTTATCTGTTTTATTTTTTATTTATTTTTTGTTTTGTATTTGTAGCTTGTGCCACCATACAAAACAAACGCTTATGCATACATACATGCAAACATACACACACTTACATACATATATACATACATATGAGTTCATATTAAATGAAAATAAGAAAATCTATACTTTTTTTTGTTGAAAGAAAGAAAAAAGAACTTTTTTACACACAAAGAGTTTGAAACATTTCTTTTTCCACCAGCTTGATTTTTTTTTTTTTTTTGATAAAGATTTTCTTTAAATTTGCCACTGGACAATGCAGAATTCATTAAAACTGAAAACATTAATTTATGTGAAAAGTAAAGAAATATGTATTTAAAAGTAAACAATTTGTTTTTATTACCGGAAAAACTGTATAAATTTTAGCGCGTCAATTTATCTTTGGCTATTTTATATTTTTTTGTAAATTATGCGTTTGGGATTTGTTTGTTTTCTTTGCTGGCTTTTAATCATCAATATTCGTTCGAAATCGTTTGTTTTTCTATTTAATTGGATGTGCTTTATATATGACAACAAATTTAGCAATTATTTTTATTTGTTTGTTTTTTTTGTGTTGTTTATCGATGCTGTTCACACATTAGAGTCCCGAGAGAAACTGAAAACTCAGATGTGCTACAAAGTACTTTTATGCGTTGTTCTACGCCAGAATCAGTATTCTGACAACGCAAGCAGCACAATAAACGTCAGCTGCGAAGCTTTTGAAGCAACACAAACAAACAGCAGCCCATAGTCTGGTACTTCAACATTTCATTACATTACTACACTCATTTTGTGCCAACATCAATATTACTTTACATGATGACATTCATTCACCATTATCTTCGTGATAACCATCTTCAGCATCCCAACATCAAATAAATGCCTGGTGCTGATGTTATTGCTCTTGTTGTTTCCTTCTTTGTTTTTCTTATGAGAAGAAAATGCTCTTAAATTTTCATAAATTTTCCTTCTGAAGCACACTTTTCAAATCACTTTTACTTTCGCCTCTCTGTGTTCTGTTTACATAAGTATGTTTGTCTGTAACTTTGCTTGCTTTTCTTCTCTTAAGTTAAAGTACGAGTATTAGAAAGAGTAAAGAAAATTTGGAAGAGCGTTCACAACAAAGTTGCTAATCAGTGATGGCAGTTTTCTAATCAGTGTTACACTTCAAATGCCGCATCACTTTAAGTCACTTTAAGGGTATACAATAAACACGCAAGTGAAAATTGGCTTCGTTGCTCATTATGATGGCCTTGTCCGACGGTCATCGGACAACAATCCGTATACAGTTTCTAATTTGTAGGGGAAAATGTTCAAATCGTTCACTAAAATTCGTTGCAACGAACGTCTGCTAATGTCTAATTGTGTTTTGTTGCTGTTTGTAGAGTCTCTCTGAGTTCATCGGCAACAGCTGCGAGAATATCGCATCGGTTGGTTATTGGTTTGCGGCACAGTATATTCAAAATACATCACGTCTGCAGCAAACTAATAACCAACCGAGAAATAAGAGAGATAAGGTGTCATATATGGCGATTTCTCGCCAAACGTGTCGATTTTTCAACTTGTTTGGCGTTTTAATTTATAATTTAGCGTTTTGGCGGTTTTTCCCTGCGATAAATGGCGATTATTATGGCTATGTTTTTAACAAAATTTATTTTAAAATTTTTTGCAACTCATGGAAATTAGTATTTTGAAGGAGTAGTTTTAAAAATAAATCCTACCAAAGCTCGTCTGCAAGAAATTAAATGAGTTTAATTTTGCAGATTTTTTCTTATATTAATTATAGTAATTAATGCATTTAGAGTTTGGATAAGAAATATTTACAAAAAATTATTTTTATTCCTGGGTTTGGCGATTTTCTGCTAAATTTTGTTGGGATTATTTTATAAAAATTTATATTAAAAAAGTCACATAAAAAAATCCATTTTCAAATATATATGTGCGTATGTAGATTAATACCCTGTTTCCACAATTGAGGTAGGCGACTCGTCTGAAAAATTTACGTGAAAATAATTCAAAAAAATGTGTGTTTTTCATATAAATTTTCTACTCAACTCAACCGTTTGGGTTGTGGAAACAGTTGTTCAGAAAATCTACATAAAAGAGAAATTGGATGAAATAAATCGAAAATAATGTGGCAATCCTGCTTGCGACATCTATAGTGGACTCAGTTTGCACGAGCCGCTCAGCGAAACGATTAATTGCACAAGAACTTAGAAATTCACTCTGCGTGAAAACAACGGACTGAACATTTTCCATTCTTGAGATTTGTATCGCTCTGTGGCTTGTTGACAACTAATTCTTTCAATTCAAATTATAACATTTCTTGCGCTAGCTTGTATTTGCATGCATAGCCGTATTCACGAAATAAAATGCTAAATATAGCAGGAAATATTCCAAAATGGCAACACTTTTGCTAAGAAGTGTTCTCTTTGAATCAGGGGTGGATAATTTGAATTTTTTTGGGTGCTGGTTAAGTTAATATATGCTTTGCTCGTCTGTAAATCAGGATAGACTATCACCAAAGGATATGAAATCTGAAAGCACTTTAATATTTACTACTGCCTTTAAATATTATCAGAACATTTACTACTCTACTATATTTTGAAATGCTGAATTAAAAAATTTATTAAAAAATTATTTTTTTGGCATTTTCTAAAATATTTTCATTATTGCATAATTTGTATTAGTTTTATTTTTAAAATTTAATGCATAAATCATTTTTATAAGAGTATTAATTAGTCTCATACGTGGTGGTTCAACAAGCTGTTGAAGATAAATTTGTACCGTGAAAATACAAAATGTACGTTAGAATTTCTCGTTAGGAATATTACAAGAGTTTTTTTATTTCCTGTACAAATCGGGGATGGAAAATACATTACAGTCAGGTTTATTCTTATTCTTGATCTTGCATATAGAACATTTTTTTTTTATTCATACCACCCAATAGCTTGCTATTTGAAATATATGGAAATTCAATTATAACTGTAACTGTGTATGTTCAATTTCATTTGAAAATCTCTGTTTTCCATGTCGGGTCAAAAGTAAATAAATATTCATATAAGCGTATGTTTCTCTTTCAGTTGTTGTTGTGTTTTTGTTGTCTCTTGTTATTCTCATTAGATAAGATGTCATGATAAGCCAACTAGTCGTAACTCAAAGTGGCACCGTTGTAATTTAATTTGTTTAGCTGTTGCATATCGGAATTCCTGCAGATTAGCGCCACGTCCGCTGTTAATTTGAGAGACACCGGCATTTTAGAAATTAATTGGCAAGTATAATGTAGAAAGCATGTGTGTGTGTGTGTATTTAAAAAATAGATACATATGAATTTATCTCAAAGCAAAAAAAACGTCATAGAGCATGAGATGAAATAATGCTGCTGCACTAGATGTCCGTTTGTCACAGATGATGCGTCGTCTATCTCACAACATGTGCTTTCACTCGAACAGATGTCTTCTTCAAAATTATTTTAACAAAAAAAAATAAATAAATGTTAAACGTACTTATGCACAATATTTTATTTTGAATGTGTTCTTCTATTATAAGCGTTTGTTTTCCCCCAAGTGCAAATAATTTAATGGTTTTTGATAATTAATTGCTGGCATTTAAAATTGTGCGCGAAAAAAATAATCATTTTATATCGTGTTTATATTTCGTTACAATTAAGAATGTTACGGTCACAGCTTTTTAATCTGACTTTTTGTTGAGAGTTTCACTTTATCACCACAAAGGTTAGATGCATTTTAATTAAAATAGTTAAAATAAAAACTCCAAGGCTATAAATATAAATTAAAGAAAACTGCATTTTGTTATAAAAACTACAATTTATGTATATTTGTGTTTCATTTCGATAAGAAAAAAAAAACAAATTACTTTCTAAGGTTTTGAATCGTATAAAGTAAAATAAGAACTTGGCTAAAAGTGCGTATGAGTGTTAGTTAATTCATAGATCTAAATGTTGCGTATACTTTTGGGAAATTTGTGAATGTATGTATGTATGTATGTATGTGTCTTGTACAGGGACACAATCGAAATCGTATCAGAGCATATTTAAAAATTAGAGAGACACATCGTGGTATTTACATATACTGTTTAACAATAGGCCGCAGGTAGTTCTTGGTTATTATTGACTTGGGACTTTGTGTTATACTAGCCTATATTCAAAGTTTATTATTCAAGGAAATAGATACTCGTAAATTGGCAAGACAAAAAATTAAAATAATTATTAATGCATGCATGTTTATTTATTTTTATTATTTATTTATTTGTTTATCTGCTTATCTGTTTGTTTTTTGTTTTGTGAATGAATTAGTATGTTGTTATTTATCTCTTTGCACGTAAAACCGACAACAGTCGCTGACCGTATTATTGTCTCAAATGGATTATTACTGTTATTGTTGTCGGTGTCGTTGTTGTTATTGTTGTTGTCTGTTGTGTATGAAAAAAAAAATATTTGTTAAATTGAATTTAAGTGCTGATGAAGAAGATTGAAATTTGATGCGATAAAATGAAATGGATGGGTACGAGTATGAGTGGGTTGATATCGTCGCTGTTTTAACTAACCGACCTAACTGACATGTTTTTTTGAAAAACTTGCTAAGTTCACTACCCAGAAAAAAATGATTTGTAAATACAATAAATTTTTTTGTTATATCAATTAAATAATTAATTCATTTTGAACCTACAACGATTTTTCTAAATAAAATTAACAAAATTGTAAGTTAAGGGAAAATCTGAAAAATATTAAATATTAATATCAATATCAATTTGAAATTTATTTGCTGGTGGTTCAGCTTGGTCTATAAGCATTTCATTGTTGCTGTAACAAATCATCAGTAGACTTCAACCACACATTTTCAATAGTCACAAACCTCTAATCTTATGCACAGACTTTCAAGAACTATTTGAGAATTCACAAATAATAATATTTTTGAAAATCACAAAAGAAAAATAAGCATAGCAGGCTTAGAAACTCATACTCATACTCTTTTGTCAAAGTTACTGTTATATTAACATTGCTAATTGTTGAATTTCCGTACTCATTTTGATTATCACAACTGTTGTATTAACAATGATTTTAATACACAATCACAATCCGCGAAACGATTTTTTGCTTGTCTGCGAAAAGCACTAATTGTCTTTTGGCGGAGTTGAACCGACAACCTCAGGACTAATAAACTAACATACTTACCTCTCAGCTAAAGAGCAACGCTTTATTGGATGCGCAAATAATGAATACACACAAAATATGATTTCTTGTTTCTTCTACATGTGCCCATTCTGTTATGATATAATTTAACAAATAATTTTGTTGAGTAATTTAATTGACCAAAAAAATTTAAATTTGTTATATCAACAGTGATGACTGTTAATTTTTAAATTAAATATTAATAATTTGTTTGGTTGGTTGCATTTTGATGATATTTTTTTCAGTGTACTAGACTTTACGAGTCATAGTAGACCTTGTCTACAATTTTTATGACTGTAAACATTACTGTTGAACCTATAAAAGTATAACTATTTCAGACGTTTCCATGAGAATGCATGTAGAAAACAATCATAAAAGCTGCACTTCTGTAAAATTTTACAAATGTATGATAGGTCAGTTAGATAAAACAGCGACGATATGTTTACAACTGTTTATTTACAAGTATGTATATCACTTTAATAATCTATGATTAATAGTTTTGAGATACCATTAGATATTTAAACTACTAAATTGGATAATGTTTACACCAGAGTATTTTACGTGAAACACTAAATAAAATGAAATAATAATATAAAATGAAATAAATAAAATGACCATGCAAAAATGTGACTTGGTCATTATTTTCAATACTGCTCCAACTCATATTGCCAATAATGTATATAAGTACATACATATATGAAAGTATGTATGTACATATGTATGATTTTTTACATTTTGTGCGCTTATTTTCACAACAACTCACACATTTACATATGCATATAGTAAATAAAAAAGATAAAATAATAGTAAAATATTTTTCCATGTTAACGCGAAGAGTTGGAATGTTCATTATTCTCTTGTAACGGAGTCAACATATTATGAGAAAGTAGTTCTCTTAAAATCAGCAGATTTGACGTTTTTGCATTTATTAACGCCTTTTCCTCTATTATTACAACTATATTTTTAACCTGATATCAAATATATATTTTTTACTTTTAAAGAGAAAATTTTCCACTTTTTTACAACCCAAATTTTTCTCAATGCCTTAAACACATAGACCACAGCAGGCTACACAACAATTAATTATGATGACAAGGACAGCGACATCGTAAGCAGCTGATATTCAAGTATATGTAAATAAATATTTCAGTGTTGCCATAAAAATAAAATTACTTAATCAAAATATGCTCATATCACGTAATATTTTAAAGGTAAATCAATGTATTTCCTTGGGCCTATGCCGTAAAGTACTAGTGCAAGTAAATTTTTGACACTGCTGAGGTGAATAAGTTTTCACTAGCTCTGGTGGCTAGTAGAATTTTTGACACAGCAGATACACTTTTGACAAGCAGCAAATAAGAAGCATGGTATCATAAAAGTTAAAACCACCGCCGTCGCTTCGAGCCCTCGTACATTAAATAGATTTTTACGACTCTTAAATGTAGTTAGACTGTGAAAAATGCAGCAATTTTTTATCAGCTTCTTTCAATGCTAAAGCGAATTTCTCAAAATTTTGCATTGTCAAAAAATATATCAATTGGCACAGCAGAAAAATAAAATTTTTTCGACACAGTCAAATATTTTTTTTACGATAGTACTTTTCTACCATTTGACACACGCCCTTTATGTGAATTTTTGGAATAATATCCAATAATTTTAAGCTTTAATTCATTTCATATTTTTTATTATATTTGCAGTACTATATTTTTGTGACATAAAAGAAAAGCGTTTAAGTCGAGCTAAGCTACTTTTGAGTTAATGCCAGCCATATAATCGTCATATCCCAAAAGTACCACTGGAAGAAATCTTCATTAGTTTGAGCGATTTTTCAAGAAGTTATAATGCAATGAATTGATGACAATCTTTATTTCGATCTCAAACGGAATAGCAGCTTAATCTCTGATATATTTCAAATAGAATATATTCATTATGGTGTAAAGAATAATGTTCTCCTAATTTCCCAATTTAACTGTAAAAAAATTTTCTCAAGGTAGACTTCAAAGTTTAAAAGCATTCTCCTACAAAGCACTGCGCTTTACTGGAAATTACCAAAACCAAATTTTTTTCAGTTATCCGATTTTTTTCCCTAAAACGTAGTTCGGATTACTGAAATTTGTTACAGTTAAGCGTACTGCTTGAAATCAGTACAATATAATAGAAAAATACAATAAAGTACGTAAAAGCGAAAAGGACAAATACATTTTACATTTAATTTTTTGACGGACAAAACATGCAAAATTTTTTCAGCCTTAAGTTAGCAATCGATTTCTAATAAATAAATTTGTCAGTGTTTATTTTTTCACTAAAGCGAAGTAAGTTTCATACAAAACGTAGTTGTGGGCTTGCTTTTGGTTTTCAGTAATACGATATTTTCAGTAAAGCGATGTTTCGCTAAAGGGAAATAAGAATAAGACTAGCTGCGTATGAAATCAGTACGGGGATTTATATTGCTTACAGTAATCCGATTTTTTTCAGTAAAGCGTGTTGCGCTAAAGCGGATTCATGACTTAATTAAGCACTTTTTCCTCATTGCCACAGACCAAAGGGAGATTGTGGTCGATATCCTGCTATGATCTATCTGCCGTATTCAGAAAAAATAATTTTGGTTTACAATAGGTTTACAAAACAAACTTTGTATGGAAAGTTTCTTATCAAACGTTTAGCAAGCCTGAATTATTTATTTTTTCTGAATAATTTTTAATGATTTATAGTGAGATTTTGGATTAAAGCTCTTAATTACAGATATTCCTACTGATAAAAATATATATACATACATATACCCAGCTGTCAACTTTTGCTTTGAAATTACTAAAAATATAAAAAACAATTATACACAAACTTAGACAGAAATAAAAAACAAGTAAGAGTGCTATATTCGGCTGTGCCGAATCTTATATACCCTTTACCAAAGTGCGTTTATGTAGTATAGAGATACATACATAAGCACAGAGATATGTAGGTACATATTAATTTTTTTTGAAAAAATTCATACTTTTTGTGCAATTTTTAGGTTTTAGGCATTATGTTTAATTTGGTGCTTTTTTGCTATTTTTTTCATATAGAAATTTTTTTTGATTTTGGCGATTTTTTCGGTTTTTGTCGTTTTTTTTTTAATTTTGGCATTTTTTCGTTCTGGTGATTTTTTTAATTTTGACGATTTTTTTTCATTTAGGCGATTTTTTTATTTTTTATATATTTTATTTTTTTGTGGCAATTTTTTTAGTTTTGACACTTTTTTCTCGTTTTGGCAATTTTTTCGGTTTTGGCGACTTTTTTCCTTTTGGCAATTTGTTTGATTTTGAAAATTTTTTTCATTTAGGCGATTTTTTTATTTTTTGGCGATTTTTTTCATATAGGCAAATTTTGTTTTGTTTTGGCGATTTTTTCGGTTTTTGGCGTTTTTATTTCTTTTTGGCAATTTTTTTAGTTTTGACACTTTTTTCTCGTTTTGGCGATTTTTTTCGGTTTTTGGCGATTTTTTAATTTTGGCGATTTTTTTTCATATAGGCAATTTTTTTTTGTTTTGGCGATTTTTTTCAGTGTGTGGCGTTTTTTTTTAATTTTTGCGATTTTTTTTCATATAGGCAATTTTTTTTTGTTTTGGCGATTTTTTTCGGTTTTTGGTGTTTTTTTTAATTTTGGCGATTAATTTTCCTTTTTGGCGATTTTTTTGATTTTTTTCATTTAGGCGATTTTTTTTTTCATTTTTGGCGATTTTTGTTCATATAAGCATTTTTTTTCGGCGATTTTTGCGGATTTTTGTCATTGTGGGAATTTTTAGTTGTTTGATTTTTTTGGCGTTTTTGGCGTTTTTTTAGTTTTGACACTCTTCTCCTTTTGGCGATTTTTTTCGGTTTTTGACGTTTTTTTTAATTTTGGCGATTTATTTTCATTTAGGCGATTTTTTTTAATTTTTGGCGATTTTTTTTTCATATTTTTTTCTCGTTTTGGCGATTTTTTTCGGTTTTTGACGTTTTTTTTAATTTTGGCGATTTATTTTCGTTTTGGCGATTTTTTTGATTTTGCCGATTTTTTTTCATTTAGGCGATTTTTTTAATTTTTGGCGATTTTTTTTCATATAGGCAATTTTTTTTTTGTTTTTGTGATTTTTTTCGGTTTTTGAAGTTTTTTTTTAATATTGGCGATTAAATTCGTTTTGGCGTTTTGTTTTGATTTTGGCGATTTTTTTCATTTAGGCGATTTTTTTTTCATTTTTGGCGATTTTATTTTATATATTAGCATTTTTTTTGTTTTGGCGATTTTTTTCGGTTTTTGGCGTTTTTTTTTAATTTTGGCGATTTTTTTTTGGTTTGGCGATTTTTTTGATTTTGACGATTTTTTTCATTTAGGCGATTTTTTTTTTGTTTTGGCGATTTTGTTAGTGTTTGGCGTTTTTTTTTAATTTTGGCGATTTATTTTCGTTTTGGCGATTTTTTTTTATATTGGCGATTTTTTTCATTTAGGCGATTTTTTTTTTAATTTTTGGCGATTTTTGTTCATATAACCATTTTTTTTTGTTTTGGCGATTTTAGCGGTTTTTCGCGTTTTTTTGTCATTGTGGAAATTTATTTTTAGTTTTGACACGTTTTTCTCGTTTTGGCGATTTTTTTCGGTTTTTGGCGTTTTTTTTTAATTTTAGCGTTTTTTTTTATTTTGGAAGTTTTTTTTGTTTTGGCGATTTTTTTTAAATTTTTGGCGATTTTATAATTTTCGGATTTTTTAGATTTACCGTTTTTGAAAATTTCATCAGTTTAGCTCTTACGGTTTCCAAGATATAGCAATTTGTTAAAATTACATAGTCAAAATTGCATTAACTGATGGACCACCCTTTAATTTAAATTTTTTTAATTTTAGTGTTAATTGTTGTAGCATATACAAAAATACATTAATTTTACAAATTTCAAGTGTCAATATGCATATGTACATACATAATACAATTGTATGTATATTACATGGGATTTTAAAAGTTTTCGCCGCTCATTTTGGAACACCCTTTAATTTGTAGCTTTTATATATTTGTTGTTGTAGCGACTAAAGTTCTACATACACTGTCCAAATTTCAGACCCGTAGCTTTTACCGTTCCTGAGAAAATAGCCTTCTTCCTAAAACATGAAATATGTTTAATAATTAGAAA
Organism: Tachina fera; assembly: GCA_905220375.1. Taxonomy (NCBI): domain Eukaryota; kingdom Metazoa; phylum Arthropoda; class Insecta; order Diptera; family Tachinidae; genus Tachina; species Tachina fera. The sequence continues at coordinate 190,173,910 of LR999963.1, forward strand.
AAAAGTTAAAGTTTTCCAACCCTGGAAACGTTTTTTTAATTTGTTAAATTTTTAAATTTTTTTTTAATTATAAATACCAATTTTATTCATACCGAAGTATAAAATAAGTTAATTTAATAAAAGAGTAATAAAAACTTGTTTTCGGTAGTTATTTTCTATGGGAATATTGAGTATGAGTTTTCCAGCTCTGAAACCGTTTGCTCGATTTTTCTGATTTTCAATAGCAAAATTTTTCGGAAAATTTCTGACACACCAGTCCAAGAACGAAGTCTCTAGCTCTTCTGGGAGCTTGGGAAAACCGTAAAGACACGTACAGACAGACGGACAGACGGACATCGCTTGTTCATCTTCCCTATGCATAAGGATCCAGAATATATATACTTTATGTGTCTCTTATTAATATTGTAGAAATTACAAACGGAATGACAAACCTATATATACCCTTTTACCATTTTTTGGTAAAGGGTATAAATAAAACAGAATGTAAAAAACAAAAACACACAACTGCAATTGGGCTGACGGTTCTACGCTATTTACTATGCCAGGCTAACAAATTATATTCGAACGCTTAAGTAAAAATAATTTTATAGTCATGAATTATTAAGAATTTATTTTTGTTGTTGCTTAAGCTTGTCTAGATGCAGTTGGTTGCTACTTAGGCAACTCATTAGTAGATTTCAACCATAAAATTAAAAAAAAAAATTACAAAAATCACTTGCCGACAAAAAACTTAAAATAAAATTATTATATATATATATATATATATATGTATGTATGTGTATGCATACATACATGCATAGGTGTGTCATTCCGTGACATTTTAAAATTAAATACTTACCATTTTTTAAATTATCTCTGTATTTTGAGCACTTTGCTATCGGAATCATTCGTTCTTGTGGCGATCCTGCCAATAGTTCAACTGCCTCCTCATCATCGTCTTTTTGCAAATTCAAATTGTCAAATTTTTGTTTCTTGGACATTTGCTTGGAGTTATTTTCGTATTTGAATTAGAAATGAGGATTTTAAATTTTTTTGTTTGATTTTTTTTTATATTAATAAAATCTGTTTAGATATAAAATTTATTTTGTACTTGTTATTTATTAACGTTTAATTATTTTTATTTTTCCTTAAAATGTTTAGTAATACACTTATTATATTATTATTATTTCTATTTTATTCAAACTTGTAAGCAAGAATTTGTGACAATAATTATTAAAATGGTCCACATCATATATATTTTTAAATTAACGTTTGTTACAGCACTAATTATTATACCAAATTATTATTATGTTCCAAAAATCTTTAGTGAATATGCATTTCATTGACTGCAATATAAATCATCATCTCATGCAACAAAAATTTTAAATAACTTTTGTCATTGTTTCTGATATATCACATCGAAACGCCAGAAAATATTTCTATCAATACTTACAAAAACTAATAATAAATTCAAACTGAAACAAGGGCCAATTAATGAATTAATTTGGTATCGAAGATCAGCACCAACTTAAACTTACAACAAAAATATGAAGCTCATTAAGAAACGGTGTTGCCAGAAGTGAGCAAAAGTGTGCGGCCAAACATGTCCATATTTTTGTCACTAAAATTTAATAGACATTTTATTTTGATTAAAATGTAGCATTTATTTCTGTATAAATGCAGAAAATGCATTTTCAAAATATATTTTTAAAGTGTAATGAATAAATTGTGCATCCGAATTTCTCTAAGTTAATCCTTACTAATTGTAATCTACCCTATCGCGGACAGTTTTCTATCGAAATATTTTTGATTCCCTTTATCATGAATAATATTTCTCACATGAATTTTTTTTTGTTCTAGGGCAAGATCAGCAAATAAATCAACCAATCAATCATTCCCTGCAACACATTTTTTCATAGAGAATGATCCTTTTTGATATTTTTTTTTTTTGGATATTAAATTTTTTTCTACTGCACCTAAAATACTTTACAATTAAAAACTTTACAATTAAGCAATGAATGCCTACTACTATTACTAGGTGCTAACTTCTTTGGGAATGTAATAATGATAGAAAATAATACAGGTGGTGAAGGAAGAGAGAGAGAGGAAACTTCATTCCATTACAACTCTGCTTTTTTAGGCGTATTAATTTTTTTAAGCTGTGTTTGGTAGCCATTTTATTGGTATTTTACTTCGCCAGAGATTCAGCTACACAACGCAGGAGAGCGCTCTGATGTTACATTAGGATTAGTATCTGCTGAAGTCGGAATAGTTCAGTGACCAGTGACTATGCCTTCATCACTTGAACTTTTCTACAACAACTGATACAAAGGGTGGTGTTCTTATTTAATGACTGTTGGATACCGTGATTAAACCCAGGATCTTCGGTTTTGTAGCCAACGTGCTACCTACTTCAGCCAACATTTTTTTAATTACTTTTTTGTTTGAGATAATTTGCTTATGCATATGTAAAATATATAGGAAATTACTTAATTTGGGCAAATCAAATGTTTTGGCCTAAATCACGTACATATATTATTTGGCATAATAAATTTTGCTAACTGTGCTATGTACTTTTGTGAGGAAATTGTCTTGTTTTTGGTTATATTCCATTTGTGTCTTTTCAAGGTTTTCTTTGTAAAATCTTTAGTTTATAAAAAATATATATTATTTACTCAAAAACGGCACAACTCAAAGAATGGAATTTTTTAGTTAACGATGCTGACTTAATCCTCATATCGTTCTTCATATTGTGTAAAAATTTCATACCAACATCTTATTTATTCAACTCTTGTAAGCAAAATAAAATTTTCTTTTTCCATTAAGTTATGTGCAAATTGAAAAATTTAAACAACATATCGTTGGCTTAGAGTGTAAACCTGCTATATGCACTTTTTATAGTAAATGACATTTTAATGCCGTTCGAAAGAGAAAAAGACGCCTCATCGATTTGCTTAAATATTTATTTTAATTTGATTCTCTATATGTTGAATAAACGTAATGTATTAAGCAAATTTCTTAAGCTTTGTATAGAAACCGTTAACAGTATTTTGTCTCTCCTGTTAAATTTGCTGGAAGTGAGTTAGCACGTTTACACTGTTCTTTCTGAACAGCAGAAAATTTTTAATGAAAGTGAATTGAAATATGTACATATGTAAGTATACCGAAATCAGCATAGAATCAGAAATAGACTTTTTCATTATTTGTATACTGGATCATAATTATCAACACTGTTACTATTAAATTTTTTTGTTTTTTTTATCAAACCGCACGAGAATCATTGTGTTCCAAAAAATTATGCTTGCACCTGCTCGCGTAATAAAAAATAAAAAAAAACAATTTTAGTTTTAGTTGTGTTCACTTTATTATATATCTCGATTTCATTTGGCTTCATTTTTTATTAATTTCGGAATCTGTTGAAGCACCGGTATGGTTCCAACTGATTTTTTTGAATTATATACAACTTGCAGCCAATTTTATTCACACATTTACTATTTGTTTATTTTGTGTTTTTCGTTTAGTTTACACTATCGAAAATAAACGTCCGCAGCCGTTGTTTTAAAATTCAAAACTAAACTGAAAAAATGTAGACCATAAATGATATTGTCCATTCCAGCGGCTGGATGTTTGCTTGCTTTATTTATTTATTTATTTTTTTTTTTTGCATAAAAAATGTATACAGTTCATCACATATGTATGTAAATATCTACACACAAATTTACATACATATGTACATACATACATACTTACTTGCATATATACTATTTACATATCTCTACTTTATTCAAAGAACGTCATAACTCAAAAAATGGAATTTTTGATTTCATGATCCAGAATTAAAGTCCTCATTGTATTCTTCATATTGTGTAAAAATTTTATATAAAAATCTTGTTTCCTCCACTCTTGAAAGCAAATAAAATTTTCTTTTTCCATCAAGTTGTGTGTAAATTGAAAACTTCATACTCGGTTTCTGGCAAACTAGATTTTTTGAGTTATAACGTTCTTTGAGTAAGTGAGCGATATGTACATAAAAAATAAAAATATTGCATTCTGTATTTATTAATACGAGTATTATTTTTTGGGTTTTGTGTTTAAGCTTGAGAGGCGAACACCAAAAAAACACGATTAGCTTCATTAGCTGAAGCTGAAATTGAAATGTGTTAAACAAACAAATGAGAACACTTATTCGCGTTAAACCAGCCTTTCAATTTGTGTTATAAAGGGTCTTCCAATAAGATTTTTCAATATGATATTTGAAAAACAAGTACATTTAAACCATTAATACATAATAGAAAACAAAATCAGCCAAACGGCCACCATCGATAAGCTTGCAAGGTCATGTTTGTTTACCGAAATTTTTCATTGCCAACTCGCACAATTTCGGGTGTATGTGGTAATTTGACGAACTCCATCTTAAACATCTAGTATAGGCTGTGGACATATACTTTGTATTCCACGTAGCCTTAAAGAAAAATTATAAAAATTAAAAAAAAATTAAATTATAAAGTGTCAAGCCAAAAGATCTCGGTTTGATGGCCTCTTGGAAAAACCGCATTGTCAGTAAAATTTTCATTGTCGATGGTCGGTACTTTTTATGTTAAGTGAACTTTAAATGCCTTAAGACGTACTAAGTCATTATGCAAAATGCGGTGTAATGTCGTTTGTGGGATGCCCAATTGTAAAGATCGATGAGAAATGACAAACCTGGGTTTTTCTCAACACCTTGGGATACAACAGTAATTTTCTCAGTTTTTGTTGAGCGGCGTGCATGAGATCGATTTTTCACATTATTAACTTTTTCCACAATCTTCACAATTGCTGGCCGAAGAAGTGCTTCACGTTTCGATCCGAAAATTCTTTTGTTTTGCGAACTATGACAGCGAAATTTTTAATACCTAAGGCCAGAATTAGTTTTTACTTTCTGTTCTGTTACGAATCAGCTGACTCTTTTTTGTTTATAGAAATATAATGCAAGTCAGTTTTCTGTTTCGTTCTATTCTGTTGAAGTTCAACCTGTGAAAATCAAAACAATTGTTAAGTAATTATAAGTGACATCATAAATTAAATAAAAATATTTTGAAATAAATTTTGATTGTGTTTTTTAGAATTTAAAAAAAAATTTAATTTTAAAATAAAAAATAAAATTATATTAAAACTTAACAAAGGACGATGCTAAACTCATCGCTTTAGTGGAAAACTGCGACCCTTCTGATTAGAAACAGTTGATAAGTTACTACAGAAAAAGTAAGTACTTAAATTTAGAAGCAGAACGGCACAGCACAGAACAGCAACAGAAAGTAAAGACTAATGAAGCCTTTATTCTGTTTAAAATGACAGGACTTTAAAATGAAACGTCTTATTGGAACACCCTGTACTTGTATATGTACAAAGTAAGTACTTATTCATTCATACATTATGGTACGTACTAGATACCAGTATAGACATACATACATACAAATATACATATGTACATACATACATACCTACACATCAATGCATACGTAGTTCACAGAAGTAAACACATTTTAAACTTTATTAATTCTGCACCAGACTTGTTGCTGCACTGAAAGAAAGTTGTTGTTAAATTCGAAATTTTAATTTTTATTAAAAATAAAATTAATGTAAATTTTAATCAAATTAGCTAATTTTAACTTTTATGATCAAAAAGTACCGAAGTCAAGAATATAATATGACGTGGGGGTAAAAAAACTATTAAAGACAGAAATGTAGCGCTTACAGAGCCATGAACACCCATATGCAAAATGTTATGATCGGACTAAAAATGGCGACACAGTGAACAAAATACTAAATGACGGTATTTGTAGGCCTGGCAAAAAAATAAAAAATATATTTTTTGGAATATGTTCTTAAATTGCCTTTTATCTTAGGGGGTGACTGTCATAATTTTTTTTTGTATGTGCAACATAAATATCGTTTATTTACTCAAAGAACGTCATAACTCAACAAAATATTTTTTTGAGTTAATGATGCAGAATTACCACTCATTTGGGTATTCATATCGTGTAAACATTTCATACAAACATCTTGGTTACCCAACTCTTAAAAGCAAAATAAAATTTCCTTTTTTTCCATCAAGTTGATGGCAAAATATTAATTTATATTGCACATACAAAAAAGTTATGACAATCACCTCCTAAGATAAAAGGCAATGTAAAAAATTTCAAAAAATTTATTTTTTATTTTTTTCACGCCTAAAAATACCGCCATTTCGTATTTTGGTCACTGTCGCGCCATTTTTAGTCTGATCATAACATTTTGCATACCGGTGTTCATGGCTCTGGAAGGGCTAGATTTCTATCTATCTATTTTTACATAGTTTTTACTACCATGTATGTAAGTAAAAAAAACATAAGTCCAACACTTGAGACTTGTTCTGAGCTTCTGTTAAACTAATCGTGATGACATTAATCAGGCATGTGATTAAAATTGATTTAGTAAATACATGGATCCCAAAAATTCAGCGACGTATTGACCGGCCCTCATATCTTATTTAATGCGTTTCATTTATTTAATCGTTGCCAACTAAAAATATTTGGTTGTCCACAGGATTTTATACATCCTGAAAAGTCGCATCAGATATACATATGTACATATTACTTAAAAAAAATTGACGCTTGCCGCATGACTTAAATCGACTACAAATTATCTCCGGGGCTGTAGAACTCTATAGCTCTATACAAAAAATTAAATAGACTCGCGGGTTTTTGAATTCTAGGAAGCATTTTATTTTATATTACGTGTGTATTTATTAGGGATGTAACGAATGTTCGCATTCGCTTTCGCATTCGCAAATTATTCGCTTACTTTTGTTATTTGCATTCGCTTTTGCATTCGCTAAAATGTATGCGAATATTTGAAGCGAATACTAAAGACAACAAAATTAGTACTTCTTTTACGAAAATAGTTTTCAATTATAAACAAAGCTTTAACATTTTAGAGGAAAAGTTTTCTATAAATAAATTGGCATAAGTATCAGAATGAAACAAAAATCCAGCCGTGTTTGGAAATATTTATCAGTTTTTGAAAAAAGCTTAAGACTAGTCTGTTCAAACTTTTGAAAAATATTGAGCACCATTTATTATTTCGTACAGAAAATCAAATTTAAATTTGTTTTAAATTCTATGCGAAAAAAATGCCACACATATTATTTCACATTAAAACTTAAAGTTTTGAAGATATACCTATATGCAATATGAACATAATAAATACTAATTCACCAAAATTGTTCATGAATTCATGCCAATTTTTCTTAATCAGGGCTATCATGTATAAAACTCCGCGTGAAATTTTCCCTGGGAATAATTCCACCTAACCAAGTAATAGGGAAAACAAAAAATTCTAAAAGGAAAAGGGAAAAATTTCATGTGGAATTTTATTCATGACAGCATTTCATATGAAATGTCGAACTGGATTTAGGGCCAAACTACGAATGGGTTAATTGCTTAACATTTTGCAAATTTATTTTTTATTATCTGTACTTTAATATAATTTCATTTATAAATCTTCCTTTTTTAAGAATTTAATAAATTAATATATGTTTGCCCAATTCAAGACTCAATTTAAATAAAATGCTTTACGTAGTACATCTATGTATATAATATAACTTCATGTTCTAAAACAAATTTAGTTTTATGTGATTTCTGACCATATTGTAAGTATTTGCATTCGCTTTCGCTTTCGCATTCGCTTTCGCAAAAATTCAAATGCATTATTCGTTTTCGCATTCGCATTCGCTAAACTGGTATTCGTTACATCCCTAGTATTTATGTATATATTGTTTTTTATTAAAAATAATTTTATAACGAGAATTTTCATAAATTTGTTTTACAAACTATTAAGAGGTTGCACACTACTCCCTTCGTTCCTTCTTGCCAAACTTTTCGCCATCTTCAATAGTCTCAGGAAGTGGAAAGCCTCGAGTTTCTGGCAATATAAATGTTAAAACTCCTCCCAGTAAGGAAATTGCTCCAAATATCAGCGACGGCAAAAAATAATATACAGCTCCCAGCTCTGATATGAACGGAGCTACCATAGAACCGATACGTCCAGCAAATGAACACAACCCCACACCATTTGAACGCACTAAAGTGGGAAATAGTTCGCCAGCGTAGAGATAAACATTGGGAAATGTTATGGCTGCACCAAACAAGCCCAGAGTTGCGAATGCAACCACAACAACTGAACTCAACTGTTCGAACATCGCAATGACTAAAAGACCTGCAGCGCTTATGAAATTTGATATAATGAGCGTCAGCCGACGTCCAAGGTATTTAGTCATGAAGACACAGATTATGGTACCTGGCATACCGAGAAAACCTCCTATTGCAACATTCCAAAATATATTGCCGCTCAGTCTGGAGATGTATTGGGCGACACCATAGTAAACAGCACAAACATTTAGCCACTGGTAGGCCATGATAATTGTTTTCTGGCGCAGATTAGGCGAACGAAATAAATCAAGCAAGTTTCCTTTCTTGGGAGGAGCGTTAGAAGTTATGGCTCTGTATGCTTCTTCAATTTCTGGCCTTATACGTTCCGTAGGCATTTTGTTAGCTCGTGCGATTCTTTCTAGTAATGGTATGGATCTTTCCAGACGACCGGTTGTAAACAACCAACGAGGCGACTCAATGCAGAGGCATATATAAATTAAATATACCGCTGAAAAGGAGGAATAACTCAAGTTGAACCATTTCCAATCGCGCAAATAATATGACAGCAAAGGCAATGAGGCATGGCCTAAGTTGAAAGGAATTTGATATAAAATGGATATAACTTCTCGTCTGCTGACTCCAATTATCTCCATAATAAGAACAAAACTGTGCATAAATAAAAATAAGCATAAATATTGCAAAATAGCTTTCAAAAGTTATGCACTCTCCCACCTGGTGGTCATGGTACCCCCCGTAGCGCAGCCCACTAAAAATCTAAACAGCACATAAAACCAAAACCATTGCGAAAAACTCACCATAACCCCGGTGATGAGTTGTAGCACACAAGCAATTATAAACAAGGGTTTGCGTCCATATCTTTAATTAATAAAAAGTCAAATATGTAATCGTTAAAATTATGAATTAGGGCCTTTCTATATGGAGGTAGCAATATATTGCTTACCTGTCAGCCATAATTCCAAACGAAATGTTACCAACCATAATGCCAAACATCACCATGGTTTGTGAAAAGCTCGCCAGTTGCTTATACTCACACACTAGACCGAATTGTGTAATTATAGTCTCATCAAAAATACTCCGGTCGTGTTCAGTTCTCTTACACGCCTTGTCACATGGATCTATGCCTTCGGGATTAAGACAAGTGTAATTAGTTGGTGCCGCCAAAAACACATGGCCTATTTGCACCCAACCAGTTGGAAATTTCGACAAAAATATCAACATACAAAACCAAAATTGAAATCGCCCCATGTCCCCTAAATGAACAATTATCGGATCGATTTTTTTCTCTAGAAAACGAAAGATTTTCAAAATAATTTTATGCGGTTGAACTAATTTTTTCGCTTCACTATTAACTATTTACCTTCCGGTTTGGGTTCCATGGCTTTCAAAAATAAATCGAAGTTTTACTTATTTAAGTACGTCGGTAGGTAAGGCTGTATATTGTTTGTTTAATTCCAAATGATATTAATTATTTTTATTTATTTTCTTATCAAAAAATCAAACAAGTCAGGCCTGGGTCTGCTAAATATAATTTGATACTGGCAGACTAGAAACCAAGGCACATTCACCAGGTAGTAGCTATTTTTTTTAAAGTAAACTTCATCCGAAACTTCAAAAATTGTTTACGAAAGAGAAATTAAAAAAAAATTTAAAAATTTTCGATATGAAAAATATTTTATTAAAAAAATTCTTTGAAGACAAATTTCAAAAAATTTTGAAAAGCAAATTGCAAATTTTGTTAGTGGTAGCTGCCGTGGAAAAAATTTTTCCAACTTTTTGTGAATAATTTTTATTATTATTATGTCACAACAAATTCAGTTTTTGATATTTTGCATAAACTAAAAGCCATGTTGTTTTTTTCATTGTTGTATTTTTTCATTGTTTTTGTAATCCTGATATTACCTGGAAATAAATGTGCCTTGCTAGAAACCATTACCCTACTTTTATACCTAATATATTTTTATCATGACAAAAGTCAAACTTTATATTGAAAAATTATTTTTTTTATGTTAGCTCTTTTTGTTATATGGAATTTGACTTTTGTCATGATAAAAATATATCAGGTGTAGACGTAGGGTTATCATCACCGTCTTGAATATAAATAAATATATTAGCAATAGAATAAAAATGCCAGCAGAATAACGGCATAATATTGCCTGCCAATAGCCTTGCTTATGTTAAGCGTGTGGAACACATTTGTATTTATGTTAGCTCATACATAATATGGAATAAGTCAAGAGAGAAGCTTCATAGTAAAATATATACATCCACAATTCACTTGTAAGTATCTAGTTAAACTGAACATTTTTTATTTTTATCAATTTGATACATTACTATGTGCATTAGCAATTTATTTTACTAAACATGTTTTCAAGAGATTATCTTACTTTGTTTAATTTCTTTTTTCAACTTTACTAATATTATACAAATGGAAAAAGTAATACATGAAAGCCGAAAGAAATTAACACCGAGTTTGACGTTTTAGGTTTGCAATAATTGTTAAAACATAATTTTGACATTCACTAAAATGTACATATGTGTCTAGACAGAATGTTATGCCAGGCTAGCAATAAATATGTTTACCTAAGTATATATCAGCTTGTATTTATTGAAATTACTATAGACCAATGTGTATATCTAGATGTATTGAAGAATAGTTTGTAGGAGTACTTTCTACAGGACAATGACTCAAAGTAAACAACCTATAGGGCGGAAATTTTGTATTTTTTAAGGCACTGTATAATAAATGTGGGTGGCGTTGGCTGAAATAGTTAGCACGTTGACTACAAAACCGAAGGTACTGGGTTCGAGCCCGGTATCCAAATCAAATAACAACAAAACCAATTTGTCTGATGTGCATCAGTTTCCATTGTATCAGTTGTTGTAGGAAAGTTCACCGGCCACTGAACTATACCGACTTCAGCATTTACTAATCCTAATATAATATCAGAGCGCCCTCCTTTGTTGTATAGCAAAATCACCAGCGAGGTAAAATAACCAATAAAATGATTACTAAGCACATTTTAGAAAATTTAATACGCATCATTTAACACCAGAGGCGCTGCAACACTGCGTTATTAAAAACGTGCAAAAAGAAAAGTTGTAAAAGAATGAGACTTTCTCCTATCTCTTCCTTCACCACCTGCCTTCTCTATCACTATCTCTTTCCTAAAATAAGATAACACACACCTAGTAATAGTAGTAGTAGGCATTCATTGCTTGAGTGATACTTTTCTTTAAAAACAAAATAAATACTGCTCAAAGTCTAGATTTCATTCCAATTGACCACCTGAGCATGTTTAACAAACAAAAAACAGGAAAGCGCATAATCGGAAGCAAATCTTAAATAAAACTATATGTGAGAGAAAAATTAAGCTGCAAACGACAAAATATGTAATGAAATTCCAAAAAAATAATATTTTGTATAAATTATTTAATTTGTTGAAGTAAGTCCCCATAATATATTAGGCGTCTCCTTAGTTTTTGGGGTTCGAGCTTGCGATGTTTCTCTAATATCTGTTGTATTATTATACATTTATGAAATTAAGCTCATTATTTTTCGAGTTAATTTATCTTGTGTTTTTAATCGAAGATACTTTAATTGTATAATGGTGTGTCCTTAGTTTTGTTGGCTACGGTATATATGTATCTTTCTTCTTGCAATGAAAATAGAAAAAATATATATTTCCATTCGACCAAAAACACCTTTGTAAGCAAAGAGTTTTGTTACATTATTTCTCCAATAGAAAATGTGGTTGAAATATTGAATTTTCCCTTTTACCGAATTCACAAACCATCATTCAGTGTAGGAAAACTAAGAAAAAGCTTTTTTCATAGTTTCTGTTATGCACAATGTTGGAAAATGTAAAGATATTTGTGCACATTTTAACGATTTTTCCTTTAATTTTCTTTATATAAAAATTGTGTTATTCGAGAGATAATGTTACAATATTCAAAATAATTTTCATGAAATTTGTATAATTAAAACTAAATTTCGGAATTTAGTGCCCAAGTCACAGAATTCTAGAAATGAACTACTACAAAACATATTTTTAAACTGCGTACATGGTTTTTAATTTTCTCATCTTTTGTCGTTTTTAAAGGACTTTAAATTTCTTAAGGAGGCTTTTCTTAATATATATTTTTTTACAATAAGATGAAAAAATTATGCTAAGTCATAATTTACACTATGCAAGTCTTATTGCTAAGCTGATTAGTAGGTTAGGGGTAGAGAGAGAGAGAGAGAGAGATAGAGCCGAGGGGAAAAGAAACGTTTATGTTCCTTTCGTCTCTCTCTTCCACAAACCTTAGCAATAAGACTTGCATAGTGTAAATTACGACTAAGAAATAGAAAAGTGAAAACTCGATAAAATTTCATAAAAATGTTTACTTTAGTTCTCCTGGAAAATTATTTTAAAAAAATGTCCATGTTGTTTTTTCTTCCGTTCTGTATACAGTGAAACCTCTCATAACCGGTTATTAGAGGTATACGCTTGTGAGAGAGGTACATATCTTGTGGTACTTTATTGTGGTTTAAAAAAATATATTTAGAGTAGACTGCTTCAACTTATATTGGTACGATTTCAACTGTTGGGCTTCAAAATGTTTCAAACGGGCAATTTGTATAAGATTTGTAGCAATATAAACTATTAAAGCGCACATTTTATATTGCTTGTTCTGTTATTAGAGGTGTCTGACCATAGGAGATGTCCGTTATGAGAGGTTTCTCTGTAGTTACTTGCTGGTCTAGTGAAAATTTGTCAAAGTAAACTTTGCGTGTGCAAAAAATACATATGCATGTATTGACGTAAAGTACTGAATTCGCTGATTGCAAAGATATCGAGGAACACTCTTTTTTCTTTTAGCATATCTAAATGTAAAGTAAATTAAATTAAATTGAAAGTTATTAAGAAATTATAATTTACTCTCCGACATTTTTCTAACTCTAATCACTTTTAAAGTAAGAACTCTTTTCGTATTTTTATAATCTATGAAAAATCATATAAACTTTGATCTGCAAAAAGCCTGTAGAACAATTTTCATAAACTTCTTCTATGTATTTCTAAAACACAAGTTAAGGACATTTTCAAAAAAAATATTACCACAAAAAAAGAAAAAGAAATAAGTATGTATGTATGTGTATTTGTACACATGTATGTACATAAATACGTACGTAACGTGCGTTTGTACTTTGGCACACGAGCCAAGTCAGCGAGAGCAGCGATAACTCAGTGCAAATTGTTGAGACAGAAGCTTGAGTGCGGATGCTGCAATTAAACACAGCTATTAAGTGCAAACACAAACATTTCTAATCGATATGCTCCAGATATCGTTTGAAAGGGTGAGAAGACGTCTTTGTGTAATTAGAAATAATATTTTTAATAGATTTACTGTTGAGTAAATAAGTCCAACAGCAAACAACAGTATTTTTGTTAATGTAAAAAAAAACATTTGTGAAGAAGCTTACTACTGAGTTCGGCCTGAATTTCAGTTTCCCATAAGAAAGTTTCACTCCAATAAGGCATTCCGAACTTTGGCAGTCGATAGCGGTCACATTTTTGAAGCAACAATACAGTATCTGTCGAATCAGTCTGTTTAGCCAAATCAACACGTGAAAATTATAAAATTATTTTATCAAAATTGATGTTCTGTCGGGCAACGTTCCACGCTCATGTTAAGGTGATGTCAACTGGCCACCGATATCGTAAGATTCAACACTGTTAGACTTTTTTGTAGGACTTTCTTAAGTCGCAAGTCTATGCGCATAAGCCACAAACGAAAACTTGCCTCAAAGCCAATATAGTTCATATCATTTGGTCAGCTTGATTGAATCATCCACTCGATTTATGCGCTAGAGTTATGAAAAATTTGATATTTCGGATGTGCGCCAATCAGCGAAGCCTCGCCGGACATTTGCAAGTACATAATGGCATCAATAGGCACTCAAAACTAATGAACAATTTCCATGATCACACACTTTGCTTTATTGAAATTTAAAGATAAGAGAATAAGATACCCTTTTCATGTGCAAAGTTTACTTTGACGAAGTCTTTTAAACTTTCTTTCATATCTGCACACACAAAGTTTTTTTTTCTTTCCACTATACCACGAAGTAACTATACACAGCGAAAGAAAAAACAAAAGAATCCAATTCTCTACTAGAATTGAAAAACTTCGCAAAATAAATTTTGCATTTACAAAAGATCTCTATCTAACCTTAAAAATAGTTTTTCTTAATTTTAACACACTTTTTTGCAACATGTATTAACGAGGCAAGTGCTATTGTACTAACTTCGCATCTTTTTTTATATATTTTCTTATAAAAAGAAGTACAACTCAGGCAATTAATATGCCGACTATTATAAATTTTTTTATGTGTTACCTTCTTTATGAAAGGGATAGTGAAGAGCACAAACAATAATGCAGGTCAGAAAAATCTATAATGTTGATATGACTGAGTCTTGTTAGGGATTGAAATCTGGCTCTCGGTGACCGTCGTTTGCTTTGTGCTCAACGCACTAACTACTTCAGCCCACAATACTCTCTTCACGTTTTTTTTTTTAATCCCATACAAATTCTGAATTTCTCATTTTGAATTTTATCATTTTAACCATATTAATTTTGGAGCACAGAAAAGACTTAATCAGATGTGACATAACCATAGCCATAGAAAACAGCCGTTCGAACCAAACTAATGGGCAACTCTTTATTTGATTATAGGCGACTCGCCATAACGCCATAACTCTCACCATAGAAACCAATTGAATTTTGGTTTGGTTATGGTTATGGAGTTATGGCTATGTCACGTCTAATTTAAGCTAAAATGGTGACTTCTGTCTTGATCTTGTTCTATCGCTACAAATACATCTCTGATTATTTTTAAGTTTAAGTTTCGGTTTCCTTTACTTTATAGTACATAATTTATCATCTATACCTGTGTACTAACTTGTTAAAATAAAATGTCTGGCGAGGAATTCACAGTTTTATTCAATTTTTTTCTACCATAATTTATGTTTCATGTAAACGAGTCAGACCCCCATTAAAATCGTAAGTAAATGGCTTTACAAACAAACAGCAAATACAATTTCTGTTCCTGACAGAATTTAAAAATGGCTGCAGTTTTACATGCGAGTCAAATGCTTCTTGCCATTTACGAATTTTTTGTAAATAGTCTGCAAATCATTTGAATAAGGAAACAAGCTTTTAAACTTTGAGCAGTTCGAATTTTTGCTATAACATACTGCAGCGATTGCTATATGTACGTACAGATATGTTGGCTAAGATTAACGTGAGTATTTTTCATTTTGATCTAACCTCACGGTGATTTTAATACGGCGTTCGAAAGCGCCCCTGTGTATACCAAGACTTGACTTGACTTGCTCTCTTTGAACATAATCATACATCATGACTATGAGGAAGCACCTTGCTGAGGTAGTTCGAGCTGTCTAATATCGCTTCTTAACCAGTTTAAGATGCTTACGGGATACTACCATAGCGTGGGAATAAGCCAAAAGCAACACCAGTATCATTCGCCGCCATTATTAGCAATATCTATCTATTGAATAGTAACAGCGTTTAAAATGGTATATGACAGACCTCAAGCGACCAGAGACTAGCATTGGTCTGTTACTAGGCATCCGAAATCTTCCAAATATTTTGGTAGAAACTATGGAATGGGAAGAGCTAACATACAGCGACTGTAGTTGCTTACAGCATCCGCATGTCCTCCAAAAGAAGAGCTCACCCATTACCCTACACAGAATTCCTCCTGCGGATTTGCAAAATTCCCGCTACATACATCTTGCAACATTAACTTGCCATGGTACACAGAAAAAAATGATTTTGATATTTGAATACGAAAATCGCTGATTCAATAAAAAAAATATTTTGAATTTTCTGTGATGACGATTTTTGGCATTATTGATAAATAAAATTGTATGCATTTTTATTAAAAATATTTTGTTTTTCAGACAATAAAGAAATTTAATGAGTCAAAGAAAAATTATGTTGACTGAAATTTTATTTTCACTTTTTATTTGTATAAATAGTTTAGTGCTTGCTTGCAATTTTGATAAGCAATGTGCAAACACAATCAGAATTTTGTTGAATTCTTTTTCCATATTCAACAAAACAGGTTTTTGGAAAATATTTTTGGAATATTTTTTTCTGTGTAACCATCATAAGTACGAGTTTATTAAGCTTCGTGGGGTTATAATGAAGTCTGCCAGCGGATTTCGGTCGATAATTTTTTATTTTTTCTAATACATTTACTTATTTATTGTATCTTCAAATATGAACTAACAATAAGTATTCAAACCTTAAATCTAAAATATAAGTATTAGGCCCGACCACTGTCGGACATAAACTTACTGATAGTTATAAATAATACATACATAAGTAGTGATAATCAAAAAAAGAAAAAAAAATATTTTCAAGCAATCCCATCTGGAGTGTTGAGTTTGAGTATAAGAGCCCTTGTGTCGGCGGATGTGACCAGTAAAATTCAAGATGTGACTCGAGTTTTGATAAATATTTGCTTGCGTATTTTGCAATTTCTTCAATCACTAGTGGCATATTCAAATCACGATGCCGTCATGTCATCATTCATTAACTTCAGATGCAGATAGTCGGTTGGGCCGCTGGTGCCCGTAGTACCAGTATAATTTACCGTTAAACTTCGAAACTTCGAACGGCTCCCCTTCTGTTGTTTTATCAAGTCAGTGCAATTGAAGATGATGCTCCAATTTATCAGGCAAGTAGCAAAGCAGCGCTTAATTAAATATGTGTTTATTAGTTTCTCTGATATTTCAGAGATTTTGTAGCAACATATAAGTTTTATGGACGTCTAATCTCATTTGGAATAATAGCTTAATAGTATTTCAACCAAAATGTGTTACTTATAGTGTATAGAACCATGTTTGCCTAAAAAAATAAAGCTTAACAGGAAATTTCATAATTTAAATGTAAAAGAAATAAGTTTCTTAAAATTTTATTCTCCTGTAAAACTGTATAATATGACTTAAGCACTTTTTCCTTATTGCCACAGATATTACAAATTATTAAAACTATTATTCCTTATTAATATGATTTATAGTGTATCCTGACGTACATATGTACATACATACATATGTACACAACTGAATAAATGTCCAATGGGGCTGGAAAAATGGGGAGATACTTTTCAGGAGAAATTAAATGAATTGTAAAAACAACAGACAGAGAAAAAGAGAAGAGAGATTTGCCTACAGCAATATAACGTAGAGTTATTATTCGCTAATACTCGTAACAATCTAAGTTCACTGTCATATGTATAAGTAATTTTTGTTTTTAGCCTCCTTTTGAAAAATATCAACAAAATTTATTTTTAGTCGCTTATTCTCGAACTATTGTGTTTAAATCTGTTGAATATTTTTAAATATTTGTTTGCAACAGCAACGAAATGTATGTACATATCGAGGGTTTATATTCAAAAAGTGCTATCTGCAATTCTTGAATATTTTATTAGACCAAATAAAACTGTTATTTTCTCGAAGTCCAAGAGCAATAACTGTATTTGGTTAACATTAATAGAATTCAGATGTCTTCTGTAAATGGTACTATTCATCAAAATTTAGTATTAGCCCTTGCACTTTGAGAATATAACAGTTTTTTGGGCGCTTCTAAAATTTTCAAGCCTTGCAGATACCACTTTTTGAATATAAACCCTCGATATGTACATACATACATATATAAATCAATGGATTAAAAACATAATTAGCATAATGTGGCAATAAAATACCGCAACAACATTTACGCATGCATAAATTTCCCACAGTTTGACGGACGCATCTCTAAAAGTTGCGACAATTAATTCAAATTACCGTTACAACAATTTTACACTTCATGTATTGTTGAGCTTCATAAATTCATATTATAATAAACAAACACACTTTGCTTAAACAGTACATGCACAAGGAAATTGCCACAAGCTTATGCTACACACTCACACATAGTTACATTCATATTTATGTACATAAATTCCTTAAACACTTTCATTTTAAGGATGCCAAATTAACGCATAGAAGAAATCAAATGCCAATTGCTAAAATTAAATTAATTTTACGAGTATTTCATGATCGGCAAAACAAAAATTAGCCACGTCAGAGACAGTTACTGAATATATGTAGCGTCGTTTGTTTCGCCCACTTCTCCGCCCCTCACGCTCAATATTTTTTTGACTTTCTTCATAAATACACAACCAAACTTATTTAAGGACGATCAAACAAGTTCAAATAAGTGTGTACAACAAGAGACGCGTGTGTGGCACACGTCGCAAGATTTAAAAAATAAAAACACACACAAACTGAAACGAATTTCCCGAGGCGAGAAAAACCACTATAGTCAAACAATTGAACATACAATATGTTTTATGTTGAAGCGGAAAACAAACCTTTTCATTACCAGTCATTTGCCATGTTTGCCATGTACTTACGACAACCAGCCGAAGGTGCGCCAGCACCCACCAACAATTCAATAATAAAATAGAAATAGAGAAGAAGAAAAAAATAAACATGATGACAGTAATCTTACATTTGATGTTGATGTATCTCAATGATAAACAGTTAAAGCATCCACCCTCAAAATTTATGAAACTACTGTAAGCGAAAGAGAAAGGCAGACTAATTTAGAGTGAGAGTGAGAGAGAGAGAGCAAATCTGTGATAATTGCTAATACGACAGTTTCAAGTGCAATCCTGTTACAAAAGTAATAGCAAACATACACACACACTTATCTTGCAACTAGTTTACAGTCGACAAACAGTTTATTATACTCAACATATGCACATAGAATTTTTCTCATGGCCCTTTTCAAAAATCTCTGCTTCCCCTTTCGTTTAAGTGAGTGAATGATGTTGTTCCGGATTTACTAGGCCACAATTAAATTATCGCATTTCAATAACAATAAAACCGCCAAACAAACAAATACACAAATACGACGAGAACTCGTGTTAACATTAGTTTAATGTTTTTTCTTTATCTTTTGTTTTTTGCTGAATAGAATGGAATCTTGTTTTGCAATTATTTATGTATGAGGTGTTTAATCTCCGAACCAACCAAACTTTGTTAATGTAAAAGGTGTGTGGGAAATAAAAATAGCTTAAGTTGTGTTCCTTTCGATTGCCTCGAGCCATTTAAAATAATTAGATATATGTTAATGCAAAGATACTCGAGATATTCGGTATGTATCTAACTTAGATTGCAGGGGTACTTCGTGATCGTATCTTTTGTAGCTTAAGATATCCATATCCTTAAATTTAAGAGAAGGAGAACACATAGCAACCGCTTCAACGTAAATTGCCCATAAATAGTTATAAAAAAATTGTATGATTTATAAAAAAAAAACCAAAAGTGGCACAGATATGATCCGGCAAATATGTATACCGGGACAAATTTTCAAATCTTGTCCGCAAAAATGGTAATGTTATTCAATCCTGGACATAATAATAAAAATACCAAAAAAGCTCGACCTCGCTCAATACAAATTACAGATGAATTTCACTACTACTACACTTATTTATCTTTACAGATTATACCACCGCGTTTGACAGTATTTATAGGTCGAAAATATGGGATATATTTAATGCGCTTGTCATTCTTATTGTGACTCAAAATGTTGGATTCGAATGTACAGTCTTGCAAAACGGACGTCTTTCCGAACCATTTACAATCTGATATGCAATCGATACTCAACGATGAAAATAAACACAGGCAAAACAAAAGACATCAAGACAACAACAATACAAAAACTTTCATATACACTGAATATTCAACACAGGGATAGAAAGGCAACGGTAGCAGACTACCAAAATGCTTAAATGGATGCATACAGCAATTGTGCATCCAATACTGACTTACGGGTCTGTAGTATGGTTTCCTGCCACAAGTAAGAAATACTTGGTTGATCAACTTTATAAATACAGAGATCCGCTAGTGTAGGGATAACAGGATGCCTTCGGCGGCTCTGAATGCTATACTAAACCTTATTCCGATCGTCCTTCGTGTTTTGTCGCTATCCTCAAGTAGTGCGGCAAGATTAGCGACATCTGGGAGGTTTATATCAAGGTCTTATGGTCATACCAGAATCCGGGACCTACTACCTCCTACGCTGGGTAAATATACTGATTACATGCTACCTTAGACTTTGATAAAGTATTTAAAGCTCTGATTCCATCCAGGCGGTAATGGAAGGGCGTCACAATGGTAACAGAATACGACGTCAGAATATACACTGATGGATCTGGTCTGTAGTGTCGACTCTGTGGTATTTTCAGACAATCTTGGTATAGAATGTTGCTTTCGTCTCTCTAAAGAAGCCAATGTATTTCAGGCTGAAATCTTGTCGTTAAGGGAAGCAGCTAGAGTTCTGATTGATAGGAAGGTATCTTCCTAAAAGTTGGTATCTTTTTTTTCCTTTTTTTAAGAGTAGTAACTCTCAGGCAATGAATACCTTACTACTATTACTAGGTGTTACCTTCTTTGGGAAAGAGATAGTGTGATAGAAAATACAGGCGGTGAGGAAAGAGACTAAGAAAAGCGTCATTCTTTTGCAACTCTGCTTTTTGCACGTTTTCAATAATGCAGAGTTGCAGCGCCTCTGGTTTCAATGAGGTGCATTACCTTTTAGAAGCTGTGTTTAGTAGCCATTTTATTCGATATTTTTGATGTGACATTAGGATTAGATCTGCCGAAGTCGGTATAGTTCAGTGACCAGTGACTATGCCTTCATCACTTGAACTTTCCTAATGCGCATCAGAAAAATGCATTTAATGACTGTCGCATACAGGGATTGAACCCAGGATCTTCGGTTTTGTAGTCAATGTGCTAACTACTTCAGCCAACGCTGAAGTTGTTATAATAAAGTTATTTCATTGTTTTAATGAAATTATTTTGTTGTTTTAATGAAATTATTTCGTTGGAAATTATCTCGATGAAATTATTTCGTTGTTTCATTGCATTGATGACACTGTTTAATACATTTGACGTAGTTTTCAATAAAATAATTTCAGCGAAACTGGTTTCATTAATCCAACGAAGCGTGACGTTGGTTGAATTTTAATGAATTTGTTCATTGGACTAATGTCGAAATTCATAGAACTTATGAAAAAAGTTTAAAAAGACAATCAATCTCAAAATCTCAAGCCTCTTCATTTATTTTTGCTTCATAGCTGCAGTCGCCTGCAGACTTCGCATATTACTCAATGAGTATGAATGGCAAATACTGCTGTCATCAGCGAAAGAGTAGATATGTTAAAAGAAGTTTGACATATTTAGAAAAATAAGAAATATAGTAGAAGGAAGAACAGAGCCTTATTGTGGTGCACCTGAATTTAACTTTAACTCGTTGGATTATATCCGATTTATCCTATAGTGCAGTCCTATAAGAATTCAGAGAAGTTATCACCAACACCAAAAGCAATACATTTTGATAGACTTCTTATGACTTTTTCACAATCTATCAAACGCCTGCGGTATATTTAAGAACAATTACATTTGTCTTTGCTGCAACTTGCTCCTAAAAATTTTTTTCTTTGTCTCCAGTAATTTCGCTACCAAGTTTTCTCAGAAAAGTACATGTCGCTCAGAATAATTACTATTTTCCTTGGGGTAATCTATTCCCTAAAAATCATCACCTGAGTTTTAGTTTAATTTAATTAAATAAAAATGTAGTTTCTAAGCCCTTATCTTACTTGTTGTGCAAATCAAAACAACAATTTTGTGGCAAAAAGGAAAAAATGCTTAAGTTGAGATAAGCTAAACAAATCATAAATATAGAGATAAGCTGATTTTTAGTTAATAGCGCCACTGTAATCATCATATTTGTGCCCTTAATTATGAAAGTGGTCTAAGTCATCTGCATTTTTGCTTAGAAATAATAAATAAATATTAAAAAAAACTTAAATAAATATTTTCATATTAACCGAGACTAAAAAGCTCAAAATTAAAATATTGCATAATTTTTTTGAATTTTTGTAATGCAATCTGCTAAATATCGCGACCAAAGAAAGAAATCTACGACTTAGACCACTTTCATAATTAAGGGCACATTTAAAAGTGTTCTTGACCTGCAACGACTTGCTCTTTATCTTTTTTCTGAATAAAATAAAAGTTGACACCGAATTTTTTAACTTAACTGTAAGTCCCAGTCCAGACTTGCAATTTTTGTTGCAGCAAATTTGTATTTTTTAATGAAAAAGAGCGAGAGGGAAATACAAAATATATAAAAAATAATAAAAGCACTTTATCCTTATTTCCACAGATTTTACAACTTTTATAAACTGTTTTCCGCAATTATTCTAATATATTTGATTCCTGGAAACATCAGTTATAGGAAAGCCAGAATATTCCTCAACATTTTTTTGAAAAACAGAATAAAGAACAAAAAAAAAACATTTAAGATTTTTAGCACAAATGTTTTAAATAATTTTTTAATTTTTTCATAATCATATGAGTACAACTTACAACACTTTGGTTTCTGTTTTGCCAGGAAATAATTATGGGTAATTTTAATAAAATGTTTTTAATAAAATGTGAACTACAGGGTTAATTTATTTATAAGGATTTCAATATGAAAGATTATACGAGTGTGTTTTATCACAAGCACCGCCCACTTAGTTTGATATTAGCGAATTAAAATTCAGTGGATGCTGAAAATCTCACAACATAATCTTACGTTAAGGGGTGGAAATCCTGTTAAGTATAAATAATAGTTTGAAGGATTTTTATTCTTGTTGGAATTTAAATAATCATATAAAAGCCAGAGTATTCCCAGGAGGGCTTGTTATTTAAAAGTAAATCTTATTAGAGTGCGGTTGACAATTCAATTAGTTGTGAAAGTATTTAAAGCAGTTAATATTTTAAATGTCGCGTAATCAATTGCCCGATTCATCGTCGTCACCTCCAATTAGGTTGGTTGTAGTTTCAATTGAAACATTTTAAATTTAAAAATATTCCAAAAAACCAATTCGAGTTAATTGTGCTCTAAAAGAAATTCGATAAATACACTTGTGTGAACTTTATGATTTTTTATTGAGATGGAAATATAAAACAATATTCAGAGAACAATGTATAAAAAATATTTTATTTTATACGAAAAGGAAATTTTATCCTGCAACCGAGTGTACTTAAATGTGAACAAACAAAATTTGACATGATAAACTTAAGTAATTAAAAAAAAAAATGCCATGAATAGTCGTCAAAGTGAAAACTTCAAAAGCAAGATCTTTATCAAACATAATTTGTTGGGTGGATCCATCACAATGAACAAAGTCCCAAAAAAAGTGCTTCATGGAATAAACAATCTCCTAAAACTTTGTGCAATTTCTCCCAATAACGTCCAAGAAAATAATGTCCATAGATATTCTCTCCTTTCACTTCCTCTTCAAAGTTAAAATAATAATAATAACACTGTGTGAGTTCAAAAATGTAACAAGCGGGGGACCTGGTGGGTAAACCTTATTCGCGTACGCTAAATCCAATGGTTCCAAACATTTTTTTAGGTTCGCTCTTTTTTAAAAAATAATGAAGATTGAAAATTTTATTAAAAGCACCTAAAAACCGCAATTTTTCCCAGTTTTCTACTATTCATTCATTTTTATATCAATTAAAAGAACATATTATGGATGAACATCCGTCCTAAGGGCATTTTTGAAAAAAAAAATTGCAAAAAAAAATTAAAAACTTCACCCAATCAAAAAAGTTGCCCCAAAAATATTGACGCAAAAAATTTGAAAAAAATTTAAATTTTTTTTCCAAAAAGTTTTCTCTGGACGCAAGTTCATCAATACATGTCTTTTCATGCGATATATGTATATCGACATAAAGGTTGATAAATGGTAGAAAACCGCTTGTTACAAAAAAAAAGTTTCAATGCACAGTTCGAGCACAGTGTAATTAATTCTAATTTTTTTTATACATGTTATGATGTATCTGGTGGCATGCAATAATGCCCACGGATATTACATCCGAAAGGAAAATTATCCAAAATCTGACTGAATGCATAATCAGCTGATTTTTCTTTAATTCTTTAAAAATTTTGCAATTTTTCATAACGAAAGATTTAAATACATATGTAAATACACAGAAAAATTATTCCCAAAAAATTTCAAACAAACGTTTGTTTTAAATAAAATTTAGGTTCAGTAAATATTTTTTCCTGCTCCAGTAAATAGTTTGTTCCCATTTTGTTATTTTGTTGAATCAGACAATTTGTTGATTGAAAAAACAGAGGGCAAACCACGGCATCCGATTCGACTCGAATTTTTTAAAATATTTCCATATAAACTTTATTAAAATATTTTTAAATTACGAGTCGTATCGAATGCCGTAATTTGCCCCCAGGGTTTTGTTTCAAACAAATTATTACAAAAGTTTGCATTTGAATTTAAAAATTTCTTTGTAGGACCTAAATTGAAAAAATTAATATTTGATTCAGAGAATTTTGTGTTTGAAATGGAAAATTTGTTTTTTCTGTGATATATTAAATCACCCAAAGTCATACTTGAGATGTCAAAAAAAATGTACTAAAGAAAAGATGTTGACATCTGACAGATATAAAATTACAAGCGCCGAAAATAGACAACTGAGCAGTTGAGACCACCTGATATGCGGCAGGGTTCTGTTTTCGACTCTACGACATAATCAGGGCAATTATGAATAAAATTCCGAGAGAAATTTCTCCCGGAAAACAATTCCAACTAATAGCAACTAATAGGGAAAACAAAAAATTCTAATTGGAAAAGGAAGAGATTTCCCGTGGAATTTCATTCATAATTGCCCTGAATATATAAAAAAATCAAATTATTCAATTCAATTTAACTTCCTGGTTCAAATATTAAATAAATAAATACATACATAAATAAAATAAAAATATTTTTCTAGCGTTTTAAAGAAGAAATTTAAAGCCATACAATTTTGAATTATTCGAAGTTGTATTTTTTATAGAAGACATTTTAAAAATTGTAGTGAAGAGTAAAAAAATTCCTTTAATAAATTTTGTTTGTTTTTCTAGAATTAGTAAACTGCAAATTAAAAGGCATTAGATAAGTAGTGCTGGAATAAGCCAAATAATTTCTGACGTGCCTTTTTGTACAATTAGGAATAGTAAAAAAAAGTATGATTACTTCATTCAGGCTATTGTTGATATTCAGGGCTGTCATGAATAAAATTCCGCGTGAAATTTTTCCCTGAGAACAATTCCAACTAATAGCAAGTAATAGGGAAAACAAAAAATTCTAATTGGAAAAGGGAGAAATTTCACGAGGAATTTTATTCACGGTAGCCCTGATTAACTTCTTTCTGCTCTTGTTATATTTTTTAATAAAAATGTCCGTCTGTTAAAAACACATGCTGTAATTACTTCCTTTAGAAAGTATTTGAAAAGACTTTTGATCTATGTATGTACATATATATTTTATTCGTCATTTTTTAGCCACTTATCTTTTCACAATTTCGATGATGACATGATAAATGAATTACCATCATGTGTCTACGCTGGTGGCACTCCTATCGGAAGTGGAAATGGAAACCTGCGTATGAGTTCAAACTTTAGACAAATGCAGCAGCAGTATATACAACAAGGAAATGGTAAGATTCACATCAAATCGCACAAAACGAAATTTATATTCTCTTGTTGTTAATTGCACAAAAAGGGCTTGTTCGGAAATGCATCACTACTTTGATTCATACCAGCAAACTTTAGTTTGAAATGCAATACAAGTTCGCTGATCATTCTTTTTTTGTAGTAATCATGATTGTACCTCATATTTATCATTTATTTCTGGGTTATCTACTTCAGCGAAGCACTTTAGAACATTCAAATTTTCATTTGCAGCGCAGTGATGCATTTACGAACAGGACAAAACATATAATTTCCTGTATACATTTTAAAATTGTATTCAAAAGGCAAATTCAAAATTAATATCCCTACAAGAACACTACCAGTCAATTGACTGCTCATTTGATCGATAGTCAGGCAGGATATATTCATCATTGCGTAGAACAAAGTTTCTATCACATTATTAAAGGCAAAATTAAAAATATGATGGACACTTTTGTGTACGTGTGAAGTTGCATTTCTCTCTAACTAACGAATATAACATATAGTTGTACTGCTCACTCCAGTGCTATTTAATAGTCAATGATAGCATAAATATTACTCAAGTTTGACTTATCATAATTGATTTATATTTCTTTCACAATTGAGTAATCATAAATGATTGATATACTGACAGAAAATATACTTTTTGTTTTATTTTATTTGCTTTTAAAATACAAAAGTAAATATCATATTTAAAACAAATATACAAATTAACAAAAACACCAAATAACTTAAGCGGTAGCCAGACCTCTTCACACCTTTTCATCACCGTCACACCATGCTCTTTACAAATATCTAAAATTTTGAAAATAAATGTACATATTAAATTAAACTTTGTGAATTTCTTTTATTCATTATTTTACTTATCTTTTTTAGCACTTTTCTAAACTTTAATTTTCACAGAATGAATTGTATTGCCGCCTTCTTCAACCATCAACGAATCATCCTTTTCCAAATATCTAAATATTGAAAAAGAAACTAATACATACATACATACATACATACATACATATGTTTATTTAATTAAACTGTATAAAATTTCTTTTGATCATTATTATTTTTATCTTACTTTTTCACAAACACCATCATTTTTTTACCACTTTTATGCATTTTAATTTTAAAAACCGAACGAACTAAAAATTATTTTCAGTAAAATTGAATATTTTAAAAATTTTGACATGTATACATTAGATGTTCCACTCTAGCATATATGTTAGAGTAGAGCAACTATAATAACTGTTGAATTGAATGTAAAATTGTTGTAAATGTGTTAGTAAAAAATTGTTATTTGTGTTAGTTTCAGTCATTCATTTCTTTTAGGGATCAAGGCGAATTCAGTATCAGGTGACCTTATCAGTACAACAATTTTACAACACAAAAAACAACATGTAGTTTGCTATGCTAGAAAACCAATCTGTCAAAAGATTTCTGAGCAAATTTTGACATTTTGGTTCAAATTGCTCAATTTTGTATCAACAGCTGATAATCAGCCGGGCTGATAAGGTCACCTGATACTGAATTCGCCTTGTTAGGGATATGATGTATGATGTTTTTTTTCGAGTTATGGGGTTTATTTTTTTAATTACACTGCTCAGCAAAAAAAATTAGTTTTAAATAAAAATATGTTAATTATATGGACAACTTGTGCCCTGAATTCAAATCAGTTTTCAGTTTTTGTCGATCACCTACAGATTTTTTGAATGGGCGTGGCTAATATTAATTCATAAACAAGGCGGTCACGCTAATTTATTTCAATATAACTCGATAACGGTTTCCTCGTTAAACACTGAAAGATGCAATATAGTTTTTTTAGATTTTCAACGATTTCGAAAAAAAAATATTTTTGATGGAAAATTTTATTTATTTTAGTTCTTAAAAGTCCGTGCATAAGATAAGAGGTTTGTGACTATTAAAAATGTGTGGTTGAAGTCTACTGATGATTTGTTACAGCTACAATGAAATGCATATAGACAAAGCTGAATAACCACCAGCAAATAAATTTCAAATCAAAATTTTATTTTATTTTTTTGTTTGTTTTCGAAACTTTATAAAATACGGCAAAATTTTATATATTTGTTATTTTTCGGAAATAAAGATGCAAAATAAAATTATCTTTGAATCAATTCAATACAGCTTTTTTCGATTTTCAACGATTTCGGAAAAAAATATTTTTAATGCAAAATTGTATTTTCTTTTTTGTTTGTTTACGAAGCTTTATAAAATATTAAGACGGCAAATATTTTATATTTTTGTTATTTTTCGGAAAGCTCGGTATGCTGCGAATAAAATAAGCTAGAAGTAAAGAAAATCTGTGCAAAAACGTTGATTTTATTCACATTTAAAGCAGGTACACTTTGACAAACATTGTGTAATAAATTTATCCGTAACACACTTACACCTTGTGGTTCAATTGCAAAGTCATAAAGTTATGGTTTCTGGAATGATAGAAATATGTATGTATGTATACAATAGCTAGGAAAGCAGTGTGACTACATAATGGAAATCAATATCTGTCTGTTCCATTAGCTCATGCAGTAACTATGAAAGAGAGCTGTGAAAACATGAAATTTTTACTGAATACAATTCAGTACGATCGCTATTTTTGGAATATACATATGTACATGTGTGCCCTTTTTTATGAAAGTGGTCTAAGTCATATATTCCTTTGGTCGAGATATTTAGTAAATTACATTTAAACAAATCAAAATATATTTTTATATTATGCACCATTTTAATTTAGAGTTGTTCTAGTCTCGATTTATATAAATCTATTTAATATTTTTTAAATATTTATTGAAGTTTTTCAAATATTTATTTGATATTTCGAAGCAAAAATGCATGGGACTTACATAGATCACTTTCATAATTAAGGGCACATTTAAGGGCGATTTAAAAGAAACTGCTATGCTGAGGGTATTAAAAATATGACTAGTAGCAATAAAACTAATGAACGCCATTCGTCCTAATCTTGTTTATTTTATCATGAATGTTCGAATCCTTTTTTATATTTAACACCTTCATAAAGCTAAGAGTTACTAAGAAAACAGTGCTTTCAGTTTATTTAAAAAAAGATGGTTATTGAAAAAATTATAAGAGAGGAAAACACTGATTAGATTTGTATTAAATTCTAAAAATGTTGCTTTCAATGTCAATATAATTGAAGGTAAAACAAATCTACCAGTCCAATTCTAAATATTCCCCGGGAAATAATTTCCACGGTTTTAATTTTTTTTCTGCAAATAAAATCCATCCATTCCAAACAGATTGAGATAAAAATGCAAATTTCAGGAAGAACTTCGAATATTCGAACTCAGACTTATTGAAATGGGTGCATAATGAATAGGGAAGATGATATTCTGGATAATGCTGTACATTTTCTTATTATTTTGCAATTGACATTTTGGGAAGAACGTTTGTTCAATACCACTCATTTACATCATTTAGTTGAAGAACGTGGTAACTGAAACAAAAAACATTTTTAAATAAAACGAGTTTAATTAAAGTTTTCAATTTACACACAACTTGGTGGAAACAAAATCAAGAGATAAGTTTACAAGATATTTGAATGAAATTTTAACACAATGTGAATATCTATATGAGGAATAATTCTGCATTATTAATCCAAAAATTTAATCTTTTCATTCTCGCATAAAATTCTAGCGGACATAGAAAAAATATAATAATACATTTTCTTCGATTTCAAGTTAGCAACATCAATTAAATATTAAACTTATATACTTTTCAGAGAATATTTTAGACTCTTCTACAAATATTGGCTTGGCCAACAACAACAATTCATCTTTAATATGTGGCAGTCCAAATGCCGGTAGTGGTTCATACAATTCGGCCCCCTATAAAATACAAAGACAACAAGCCAATGTGCGCGAACGTAAAAGGATCCAGAGGTCGGCACCAACTGGGTACAAAATATGATTTCATCTTAATTTTATTATTTGAAAATACATTTTTCTATTTAAACAAAAGTTATTCTAAAAAATAGCAAATAAGTTGATATACATATATTTTTGACAAAAGGGATTTCTCTTCCTTTTTATTTCATTTCAAAACATGCAGTAGTATTAATTCAGCATTCGATGAATTGAGAGTCCATGTTCCGACATTTCCTTATGAGAAACGCTTAAGTAAAATCGATACTCTGCGACTAGCAATTGCTTACATTTCCTTGCTGAGAGAAGTGTTGCAGTCCGACTTTGATCCATTGACGTACGTGGAAAAGTGTTTACGTGGTGAAATAAAAGCAGACAGAGCTAATTGGAACACAAGTGGTAAGCAGAATTTTCAGCACAGAAATCGGAACAACGAATTTTCTCCAAAAAGCATTAACATTTTATTTTATCTATTTCAAATCGATTCGGTTAAAAAAAATCGATTAACATCACATAATTCGATAACGTCTCCACATTCAAAGCAAAAAATTAAAAAAAGTATTCCCAACAAAATGCATCGTAAAGAAAAGAAGATCGGTATGGAATGTGTGGAACAGGAATAGAGAAACAAATAAGCAATTTTCTAAACATTTTAATATGAAGAATTTTTGTGTGTTGTTGGTTAAGAAACGTCTATATGCATTTTGTTTTTGCTTAAGAAACTCGTCTGTGGGCTTCAACCAAAAAATTTTTAAAAAAAGCTATCAAAACTGCAATGTTTTTAGAAAAACTCCCAAAATGTTATTGAGAATTACGTATTCAAACATGAGTCAAAAAAGCCTCAAATTACTTTAATGTTACTCGCAGTATTTATCGTGAGCATTTAGCGAAAAAAACATGTTAGAATATAATTATTTTCAAAAATAAAAATTTTTTCCGCAACTGCTAGACATACTGCGTCTGAAACTATGGAACAGATTAATGTCGCTTTGAATTTTATTAATTTTTTTATTTAAATAAGTAGAACAAGTCGTTCGTGAATTACGCTAATATGTATATCCAAAACTTTGGATATCACGTTATATCTTGAAAACAGGAACCAATTTCCCGACCACAACTTTCATACAAATATAATTTATACTGGGGGTCTACTCTGTAATTCGACACGGAAGCGAATACTTTCGATTTATAATGTTAACAACTTTCAAATTCGAAAGCATTTTCGTAAGTTTCGAAACACAAAGTAGACCTCGTGAACTCTTGGAAGATAAATAAAATATTTACAATTAACTTTGCTGTTATTTGTTCATTAGTAACACTTTGCTAGTTCAAAAATGTAACAGCGTACTCGAATTAGATTTACCCAACGGATAATTACCCAGCAAAAAATTTCAAAAAGGGTAATCGAGTTTGGAATTAAACATTTTTGGTGGAAGCACTTTTCTACTGAATTACCAACTTAATGATTTTAACAAGGCGTGAGACTAAAATAATCGATTCTTGAGAACAACTTACATTTTTTATTTGGCAACTTGTTCACGTAATCTATTTAATCTAAAAAAAATCATTCTCTTCGATTAGCAACTTGTACATAATTTTTTTAAATTTTAGGTATTGTGATTTGTAAGCGAGTAATGAAATTTGGCAATCAGAAAAGTAAGTCATTATATGGCAAGTAGTTCTGATGGTAATGTATAATTTTTTGCTGGGTAATAATATAATTATCACATGTAATTTGGCTTACAAAGCGATACGAAATTTATCCTAATGAAATCATAAATATAAAATTTTCTTTTTTCCTTGAATTGTGTGTAACTTAAAAAAAATTTTAAACTTGTTTTCGTAAATCACCTTTTTTTAATTATGATTTTGTTCAAGTAAATGAGCGATATGTATTTAGATGTTTTACATTGATTCTTTACTTGTTGGCCTCTTATAATAAATGTGATATTTTTCAGATTTGACGGCACGTTTATCATGGATAAATTGGGAAAATCTCGGAGTTCATCCAGGCAGAAGAACCTTGTTAACATCTTTGGCTCTAACTTCCGAGCCAATG
Source organism: Tachina fera (assembly GCA_905220375.1). NCBI lineage: Eukaryota > Metazoa > Arthropoda > Insecta > Diptera > Tachinidae > Tachina > Tachina fera. The sequence goes on from LR999963.1 coordinate 190,205,658, forward strand.
TGTGGAAACCATTGCGGAGCACCTTAATTCACTCATCCCAACAAATTCATATTCGTTATGTATTTTAATGCTTTTAAGCACTATTGTATTCTAGTGATTGTTAATCCTACTGTCTGTCTTCCAGTTTTGTTCAAGCAATTATTCAAGTTTTAATTTTTATTTTCAAAGCTTTGTTTATTGTATAACCAGGTTGTATTTTAGAATTATCAACCAAATCCATTTAAATCAATAAATAAGTGAATTACAAAACCACTCCTACTCTATCCCACTTCAAATTGTTTCTCAGGAGTGTAGCGGAGCACTGATTTTTTGTAGTTGATAGACACTATCGGTCCTATGTATAAGCAAAAATTGGCATGAAGTTAGCATAAGTGACGAAATTGAATTAGGTGTTAAGGATTTCCTCGATACAATTTGACATTACAAATGGTCGCATTACCTACTTTTAACCCACCTCTAAGTCCTAGCATGATTTTTAATGTGCAGTTTCTTGGCAAAACTCTTTAAGATCATATTAAATTTTGCTACTTATGCTAACTTCATGCCAATTTTTACTTATACATAAGGCCGTATGTCATTTATTGTTCGAACGATTAATCTCTAGATTCTTCATCGCAGAAAATCAAAATTCAATAGGGTATGTTGGCATTGATATATAATTGTTTATTTTTTATATCTACGGTTCACATTTAATTAAAATATAACAATTTAATAAATACATTTTTGGTTTTACTGAAGCAACATAAAATTTGTTCGTTATGTCTTTCTTAAACAAAAAACATAAATAATTAAAGGCATAAATAAATAATTTTGATTAAGCTAAAGCAGAAACAAACGTAAAAGAAGCAATACTTGTATTTTAGGTAAATCGCTTAAGCAAACATAAGAATCTAAAACTTGTTTTATTTAACTTTTGTTATTATTACTTACTAATATTGTACTTTTAAAGTCATTTACAGTATCTTAGCCTTTTTTTAAATAATAATATGTAGTCATGTATTTCTCTTGTAATTTATAAGCAAATAAATAAATTAAATAAAACCGCTAAACTCGAAAATAAAACAATTTTTGAATAACATAATATGCTCAATTCACAAGCCATATTGTATCGTTTAAAGTTGTATTTGAAAAGAGAATTTCTAACTAAATCTCGAAAAAACAAAATAAATTTTATAACAAATTTAGCAATTAACATTTTTATAATTAGTTATCAGATTGGGCAGCAATAAAAGTTAAACGTTAAATTTTATTAAAAAAAAAAAACAATACACAGTTTTTCAAAAGGACTTCGACAAGTATTAAGAACGTCGCAAACAAGCAATCAGTGCATCGGTTTTAAATTTGCTGCTCATGCTTACAATGTTTAGCAACTTTGTATATATACACGATATAAATATTGCAACGAAAATGTATACAAACATTGTATTGATACGTTTTGGAAGTCAGCCATGCTTCGAAATTTTTTTAGTACAAATAAATAATTTGTTTTTGTGCAGATACATTTCAGATTTTATTTTCAAATACAACTTGAAGCAAGGCGTTTCATATTAGGAGTTGGCAACTGCTCAGGTGATTATTTTCGTCGTTTGTAATTTGAGTATACATACGTTAGACGTGAAGACACATTTTTTTTTGATCTCAAAATTATATAAATTTCTCAAAGAGAATTGAGCCGAGTATGCCTTATATGAGTTTGCCTTTTACTTGAAGCAATCAATACAACAAGCTTTGTCAATTGAGCAATAGAGTATAAGCAATTACGTAATTGTAATTAATTTTGGTTTAAATTTTGACTGATTTTTCCCCCTCATTTTTGCATCCTCTTCTAACATTCGATCTCAGGCAGTTATATGATAATAAGAACACATCTACATAGATATAAGAGTGTAGGTGTTTGAGCATGTATGTATGTATGTATGTAGATTAAATGATTAATCTCCAACTTATTTAATTTATAGTTCATAATCTTTTAGACTGGAATTATAAGACAACTCTTTATGCAATTTGAAACTTCCTCATTTAGTTATAAAAACAAATGAGTTTTTCTATCAATAAATAAAAGTAGTTTACTGGCACAAATAACATAAAAAGTCATCCTAGACGTGCAGCATAAGTTATTCACTAATTTACATAAACAATCAAGGATAATTGTTCAACTAGAATAAATCTGAATAAAAGGAAACTTTTCGTGTAGCATATTTGAAACTCAGTCCGTTTGTCATGAAAATAAATTTATAATAAGTTGATTGATTTGTATCAAGTATCCAAAAGTATCCAAAGTATCAGCATTTTTAATTCAAGCTATTCGTTGTTATATCGCATTTTAGAAGCTGCATATTTAATTAAAGATGAATTAAAGCCACAACTATATTAATAATGTTATATAGGTCTATCTTCATACATACATACACATATACAATTAATATAATTAAATAATAAATATTAGTGTGTTATTTAATAAATACTACTTATATCCTTGAAATGATAGGGAAACAATAAAAATACAATTGGTAGTTAACTATTTGCAGTTTAAGTGTTATTGCGGCCAACGCATATTTTACGAATTCTTTCTAATTCACTACGCTTCAAGCGTAAATTAAACATAGCCTGTATGAATGCGTGACAGTCTGTCACAATTGCGTCATGTATTAATGTCTCACGGAAGAAATTAGCTAATGCGCCGATATCATCAGCTGCTAGGATGGCTGCTTTGTGCGTAATAAACATTGTGAGTGCAGCACGAAAAACAATCTAAGATGATTCGAAGTACATACATATTCATTTTATTGAAAAATTAGTCGAAAATTAAAGAATTCATAAGTAATGCAATTTGAAATAATTACCTTGTATCCCTCAGCAAAAACACAATCCCATATGCGCAACACTGTTTCAGCAGGAAGAACTTCGGCAAAAATACAAATAAACCATTTACTGGCAATAACTGCGTATGGGAGACCTTTAAAAAAATAAATTTACACGCATAAGAATCAAACAAAAGTTTTACTTATATGCTGGCGAATTTCAACGTACCCAACTTTTCTATATGCTTATTAACTGTTGGTAATCGACGTATTACCATTTCCTTGAAAACGGCCATGTCCCTCAATAAGTTTGCCATATTTCTGGTATGATATTGTGGAACAATGTTTTCTACCATGTGCTTTAGCAACCAAAATGACTTCTCTTCGTCATCGGTAACAATGAGCAATAATCCCGCAATATAATTTAGACCTTGGCAATAGCCAACATCGCGATTGTGGTGAGCATACGCTATCAATATGTTGTATAAACGCTCCTTTTTCGTCTCAAAAAATATATTGTCCGGGAAAGTTCGAGGTAGATCTATTGATATGGAATCACTTATTTCTTTTTCATATGACGTATTCAATAAGCTTTGATAAAGATTAGGTGAGCGCTGTTGCAATGTATAAGCACCGGATATTTTCATCCAAACGTCAGGACGGAAGGGACCTTTTTAACAATGTTTAAATAAGTGTTAAAATACACATATAAGTATCTACCTCATTTATAGAACAATTACCTGGAATCCCTTTGCGTATGTACCGTTTTAGTTTAGGATTGACATTTGTTAGATCATTATTTTGTTGTATAAGTGTCTCCCATTTTATTCGCCGTTTTGCAAGGGTCTTTAAATATGTTGACATGAACCCTTCATATGACTTGTAATCGAAATTTTCCGTTCGTTTAAACCCATATTCATCTACATCACTGAAAAAATTCAAAGATTTTTTATTACAATAAATAACTAGCATAGAATTGCATTCCAGTTTTTTTAGTTAAAACTTGCACTGACTCTTTATTCTCAGATGAGATTGTTTTTATTCTAGTTCCATCATCAAAAATAAAAGAACTATTTCTGTCTTGGAAAATGAAACCTTTGAAACAATACATCTCTTACTATAATAAGATTCAAAAACAATAAGATTCATAAGCTTCCGTCAATGATTGATTACGTTTGTCAATGTTTGATAAAATAAATTATATTTTATTTATAAAAACTTTGAGGTTTTGAAAAGTAATTTATTCTGTGTTTCGTTGAAGAGCGATGTGCGAAACAATTACAATATAAACATAAAAAGCAAAATACTTCAAGTCGTGTATAATCACGGAAATACAACAAGATGTATTATTACTATTATTAATGGCATGTATTATCGCCCGTGCCATTATCCTCTAGATCAGGCTTCGCTAGGTAGTGTTTTTTGTGGTCTTGAGTAAATATAAATTTTGTAATCATGCGTCTAGATGCATTTCGTTGCAATGAACTTTTTTAATTCGCATCTATTCATATAGAGTTGTGGTTAAATAGAAACAAAAAATTTAATTTTTTATGAAAAAAAATAAAGTTCAATTGGTGAAATATACAGAATAAATAACAAATTCGTCATTATTGAAGTGATAAAAAGTAACAACCAAAAAAACTTTAAAATCAAGGGAGATGCACTGGTTCATCACCCAATTGATAAATCTCTTTCGCATTGAATGTAAAAACTAAAAATAATTACATAAATGGGCATAGGTACATAATTATATAACATTCCTTTTCAACTTTATTAGAAAATAGCACAGCTATTGGTTTACGGGTATAACTTAATTTTGTGATTGTGTAATAAAATATATCGTCGGGTGGTTACTGGTTTTGCCGCAGTAATGTGTTCTTAAACCAGTAACCCACCCGCCGATATTTGTATTCAAAGATGGACGTAATAGTTTCAAAATACCAAGCAAAGGAATCTATGTATAAACCCAAAAAACTTACCTAAATTTTGACGAAGTTCCAGTGGTAGCCATATATTTGCTGTTTCTAACAAAATATATTAGAAAAGAGGGATGATCTAATCGACAATTCGGTTGATTGATGACTGATTGCTAGACAGTAATGTAAATCAAATTGGTATCAGTGTCTTAGGTGTGAAGGAACGGTCCTATGTTAAGCAACTAGTCTGCAATATCGGTTAATATGAGATAGTTTCCTCTGAAAAAGAAAAAAGTTTCATTAGTTAAAACCTTTGTGAAAGCATATTAAATTTAATCACCTTTTGAAACCTTTTCCACTGGGTGGGGGGTATACTGACTGAAAAACAATTTCTAACCGGAAAAAACCAAAATCGTGTATTACTTTTGCAGTTAGTGAATAATTAACTATATTTTACCTTTTAACTAATTTCAAAGCAATCGGGTATTGGAAATTAGCTCTTTTTTTTTGATGGTGGGAGTATTTCAATCATCTATTAGTTTCTTTACACTTCATTCATTTATTTATTTGCAATTATCAAACTCTTGAATGCTTATAGTTTGCTTTTAAGCATGTTGTTCTTTTAGCAACAAAATTTTTCATAATTAATTTAAGTATATTGTTTGTATTCTCATTTTTAACTTGTGATTAAAACAAAAAAATTTTCTATTGGGAATAAATGATGGAAAGTGTCAATTTAATAGAGTTGCCAGGTTCTGAGTATTCATGGTTATTAGGCACCCTGTGCTTGTCACAGACTACACATACCATGTGAGTTACTTTTAACGTGTCTTCCATGAAATTTATTAATTCATGACTTTATTGGAAAAAAGAAATCATTAATCATTCTTCTTTAAAAGTGTTTTGTCCCTGCCAGTCCTCCGACATCGATTTTAATTTCAGCTCTGTGAGGTGGTTTTGCAATAATTTCAACCTGGCAGTGCTGCCTCAGAGAACTGTCATTCGTTATGCAATTCAAGTGAAAATATTGTGAGTGGAATTGATTTATTTTCTTATTGGAAATAAATATAATTTTTCAAGTTGTGTGTAATATTATTTAAAAAATTTCTAGTTCTTGCACATTAATCGAGTGGGAGCTTATGTGTGATTCGTAGTTTAACGAGCCCAAAAATAATTGATACAAAATGTTTCGCAAATGTGTAAGTTTGCCAGCATCTACTCTTTTGGCAGCAGTCGCAGTACAAAATGCTTCCTCTAGTTCCGAACCTAACAAGGAAGGTTCGGTGAATGACTTGGCCCACTATCAATGCAAACCTACGGATTTGCCCCTATACGCTCCGTTACATTCTTACAATAAGTAAGAGAATAATGAAAATTCACATTTGATATATACATACATAAATATATAGAACTAAATTATTATTGTTTTTATAGGCCACAAAGAAGAGAACATCCGCCAATGAAGTCACCTATCAGTGATACTATAGAGAGTGGTGTTCGCGTTGTACGTACGGAAGTTCAAAATGCTTACAATGTATTAGATAAACAAAGGGAAACTGTTATGGATTATTTTTACCACGCGAAGGAGCAAACTCAGTCAACAATAGATTATTTGAATGAACCACACAATGTTATGCCCCGAACTGGTGCTATAGCTATTGGAGGATTGTCCGGTTTCATTTTCGCTGCACGAGGTGGATTTATCAAAAAAGTTCTCTATACCACAATTGGTGCCGGTGCAGTAGCTTCCCTGTGTTATCCTAGGCAGGCAGAACATTTTGCTCAAGAAGCACTTTTGGAGGCCCGCAAAGGCTTTGCCATCGCCTACAATTTTGTAAAGGGTGTCAAGCCTGGTGACGAAGTATCTGTTGAACCCATTACTAAATTTCCAACTAGTCTAGAAGACATTAAATTTTTAGTTATTGATTTATATGACGAAGCAAAAGAGGCTTTGTTTCCCGAAAAAAAATGAAATCAAACTTAAACCATATTTTTTAATAGCAAGTTAAACCGATTAAAATAATAAGAAAATTGTTTTTTGTCCATTAAAAATTATGTATCAACAAAATTAATTAAATTGCTTAATATTAGTAGAAAGAGTAACTAAAGGTATTTTATTTAAAAATAAATAAAGTTGAGAATATAAGAAAAGTTTTTCTTCAAAAACTCATGGATTCGAAACTCTAAACAAAAATATGTTTGTTATGACTTCGTGCAAGCTTTGCAATATTTCTTAAATCATGGAATATGTTTAAACATACGAGTCAACGGCTCGGAAGCATTCGATAGATATTGAGCTTATTTAGATGTTGTAAAATACATAAATCGATTTTAAAATCAGATCTAATAAGATTTTAAAATTTTCTCATTTACTTGCTGCCAATTTCACTAAAATTGGATGATTCGTTCAAGAGATATCGTTGGCTAAAAATTTCGAAAAAATCTTTTTTCCTATAACTCCTTCGACAAACCGATTTTAGATGTTCACCGACTTTTAAAGGCTAAAAATTGTATCGGATACAGCAAATTTTAAAAAAATTACAACTCAGTGGGCAGTTTTAGGTATAGTCAACCGATATCCATATACTTTTTATTTATTTTGGAATTGTTTCGTATTTTTATTTGTTTGTTGTTTTGATTTTCTGGAAGAAATATCTAAGTGTATGTATATGATGGTCTGGTTACTCCTTGTCGAAACGGTTGGTCACAATCCATTAATTGTGACAAAATATACTTTGATATAAACTACCATCATAATACTAAGGTCGGGTTTACATCTATGCACCATGTGTCACACAAGCGTAAAAAAACGTAACCACTAATTACGAATGAAAAACTGTTTGATTATGTTTGCGCCTACAAAATGAAAAATTTGTTAGGAAAAAGAACTTCATACTCCTGTTGGCGTACTTTAAAGTTAATAAAAAACTATTAAAAATTTAATTAGAATTTATTTTTAGCCATTTATTTATATTTCGTTTAGAATTTATGCATTTATTTATTTAATTTTTTTTGGAAAAATTTTGGTATTCGTATTAGCTTGAATTTGGCGAATACAAATGTCAAAAAATGGGCGAATATTTGGCAATTCGAATACGAATATTAAGTGCATCACTAATCCATACATATAGCGCGCACTAAATCATGAACAGTCAAAACTCCAAAAAATTAGAGATGTTCAGGAATGGCAAAAAAATTTGGATACCGTACAAAATTCCATAACTAGTTATGTTACATAAAAGCCGACTAACGGTATTTTATATTCCTTAAGAGATTTGTTCAGTAACGGTTTAAGATTTAATTAACTTATACTGTTTTCCAAAAAAAATCGTAAATTTCCATTTTCGGCGAATGTTTTTGAATTTTCGAGGTTCAGAAATTCGTTTTCTTAGTAATTTTCACAATTAGAGTTCCTAAGTTTTTATAATTGCTTTCAAGCCTTCGTGTGTACTTCAATTTCACTTTAAATTTTCTACCTTATGAATTTCTTACGGAAAAATTTTAAATAGTTGGTCGTGAAAATTCTGATATAACAATTTTTCAGTAGTTTAATTAAATTAATGTCTTTGAATATTAATGTAAGAATAAAAACAAGATCATTTTGTTAAAAACTTTTTATTTCTATAATTGTATTATAATCCTTGTTTTTTTTTTGTTTTTCCGTCTTTGGGCAAGATAATAAAATGTTTTATTTTTCTATTTTATGGTCCGTTTTATAAATAAAAAATAAATTCACTTAAAATATTAAATTAATTCTTAACAATTGAATTTTAAGCTAAAAATGACTCTGGGGTGTTTTTATTTTGTTTTTATAATTTATGCGTGTATTATGTACAGAAGAAATAGTATGTTAGTATGTATGTATGTATGTATCTTCAATTTTTATAAAATGTTTGATGCAAATTTAATTAATTAAACAATAATAATTGTGTCTAACTACATTTTAATATAATAAAATAAATAAATCACACATAGTATTTATGTATATAAATGAGAGAAAAAGAAATAAAAAAATAACAGAATATTTCAACAAATGAGTTTAGATATTTACACATATGATTAATAAAAGAAATTATAATAATTAAAATTATATTTGTGGCTAGACATTGAAAAGCTTATCACGTTACATTTTCGATAATCCAAGGCACAAATTTTGATATGCGGGTACAAACGCCCGGCAAGTTGGCCTCGGCACAGCCTATTCCCCACGATATGATACCAGCCAAAAAATAACGACCATCTAGGGATTTTACCTAAGCAAATGGAAATGTAATTACACATGTATTTTTAATACTCGGGAAAAAAATATATTTGCGAACCAACCTGCAGTGGGCCACCAGAATCCCCTTGACAAGAATCTTGTCCTCCGGTCTCGTAACCAGCACATAAAAATATCTCAGGTATAAATTCTTGTCTTCCTGCTCTCAAAAACATACTCTTGCAGTTATCATTACTAACAATCGGCACCGAAACCTTGAATATTATTTATTAATATTAAATAAAAAATTATTATCAGTATTTTAGATAAATACTATGTATGTATCAGAGAATGATGAAAGTATCGTTTAAAGTATGTAGATATTCTTTGAGTATTGGCCACCAAACAAGTATGAATGCACACAGCTAAAAATAAAAAAAACTCGCTCATATGCAAACACACACACACACTAATTTTAAACCGAATAGGTACAATTACGAGTATAAACATCTATCAGCTATGTTTATACGTATATTTTAAATTACGCAGTACAAACAACTGTAATTAAAATTTATATACGCGTGAGTATAAAAATACTCTGACTATTAATCAGCTACACATGCGTATATCGAGGGTTTATATTCAAAAAGTGCTATCTGCAATTTTTGAATATTTTAGTAGAAAAAAGAAAACTTTTATTTTCTCGAAGTCCAAGAGCAATAACTGTATTTGATTAACATTAGTAGAATTAAGATGTCTTCTGTAAATTGTACTATTCATCAAAATTTAGTTATAACCCTTGCACTTTGAGAAAATAACAGTTTTTTGCGCTCTTCTAAAATTTTCAAGCCTTGCAGATAGAATTTTTGGAATATAAGCCCTCGATATTCAAGGCTACTTTATTTACACACATACATAAAGCAGCCACACGCATACCACACATTTTCCATTCCATTTTATATGCACAAATGTGTGCATATAGTAGTGAATGATGAATAAATATCCCGAGTATCATGCGTTTTTTTCAGACTAATTATCCATAGTCTGAGTATAAGTATGCTCCGACTATTTTTATTTTTAGTTGTAGCGTATTTTAGTTTTTCACGCAAACAAAGTAGAGATGCTCTTGTATGTTGGTATCGGCTAATATATATAGTTGCTTTATAGAAAATATGTGAGCGCACGAAATGTTTGCCCTACAATTATGACCATACCAAATTAAGACTATTTACTTAAGCATATATTTTTTGAGTACTTATTGTCATTCTCTGGTATGTATGTACATATGTATGTATATGTTTTTTATTTGAACATACATACAAACTACTAAGTATGTACATACCTCTTGCAAAACGGAAGGCAACGTCCCACCTTCACTAAGTCTTCCCCAACCAGTCACTGTTGCATTCATACCTATAAGCAAACTATCGGTTTGTGGAAGGCATATTGGGCTTACATGCGGTGCAAATTCTAAGGGTTGTTCCAACTTTACCAAGGCTAAATCATACTCGTATGTAAAGAAATTATAAAGGGGATGCACAACCTTCTTGGCAACACTTCTTTCAATGTAGGGCAACTGTTCCTGGACGTGGGAAAAATCATACTCTCCCACACGAATGCGAATTTGAGAAATCAGCAAGCTGTAAATAAAAAATCAAGCAATAATAAATGCACAGACATACAATACATATCGTCACCTCAGTATAAAAAGACCCTAACTCGATTTTTTTTAAATCGAATTTTATGTATATTTGGATAGAATAACATCTAATGCATTGAAAAATTCAAAAATTTCGATAAAAAATTACTTGTTAGGCCCTTTTTGTAATAATATGTACTTAATGAGTACATGAAGATCATTTACTTCAACAAAGTCATAACTCCAAAAAACTAGTTTTACAGAAAACTATCCTTCAATTTAGACACAACTTAGTGGAATGTCAACATTTTGTAGCGTGCGACATAAACAAATATACTTCTTTTTTCAAAGAAAACGAAATTTTTTTTTACTTATTTACATATATACTTATTTGTGTAGGCCGTCAGTTGCTCTAAGTCAGGCAAAGTTTTAAGAAAAATCGAGTCACGTTGTTCAGAAATACAAGGTTAATTGCTTGCTATCGCACGCGACAAAAAGTGGAATTTCCCGGATAAATGCCCATATGACATTTTATTATAGAATTTTTGCAGTTTTTAAAAATTAATTTACAGAACGCATTTTTATTTGTTTTAAGATAATAGTCTTAAGTAATTCTTATATCGTTCGTCCTGGAAAATTTTGAGATTTTTCAATTTCTCATTCAAAAGGTATCAAATTTTCAAAAAATCACTCATTTCACTATTTTGTTGATAACTTCCTTAATAATGGTCCAAATAGTTTTTTTAAATTAAAGAAATATATTCCAATACCTAATTAACACTATGAATTTTTTTATAAAAAAAGTATGTTGCATGCAACTTTTTCTTTTCCATATAGCAGCGCTATAGAATAGAGTGATATATGCACATATACATAAAAATTACGCACAGTACAAGAATTTTTGGCCTGATTTACTTCTTCAAGAAGAGGCGTATTGAAAAAACAAAAAATTTTCATTCAAATCTTTTTGATTAAGATTTTAAATCTTGTTTTCAATGGAGTGCATCCTTCGATTTTTTTTTTAAAAAATTTTAATTTTAAACTAATATCTACCCAACAACTCTTAAGACCGGTCCGGTAGTGCGACATCCGTCAAAACTATTTTTTATATTTGAAAATTTTTAGAAATATATGTACATCTTTTTAAGTAGTTGTTGTTTAACAAATATGAAAGTGAACATAATTTTTGCACTTAATTAATATGTATTAGTTACTCTTATTTGGGCAAATAATCGCCAAGTGTGACCGTCCCTTTAGTAACGTATATTTTTGCTTCTGTTGTTAAAGTTAAGTATTAAATAAAATAATTTTTTAGTCAGGCTTAAGTTCAGTAATTTCAATTCTTATTGAATGAAATATTTTTATTAATTAATGTGAGTATCTAAAGAAGAGAAGAAAAATTAAACTTAGACTTTAAGCTGGGGGAAATACCGATACTTTTCTGTGCAGCCACACACTTCATCAGCACCCTAGTCTATCTACTTGGGTAGAGATTCTTGTTAACATCAGCTATTTAACTTAAATTTTCAATGAAACGGAATATGAGAAACGATTGATTTACCATTGGTAAACACATTTATAAGTATCACTATTAATTTTCTGCTTTCCATTTTTTTTTCATTTTTCTATTTTATGATTAAAAATCACTAAAAAGTTCAATTAAAAAAAAATTACAAATATATTAAATAAACTTATTAAATAATATTATTAAATAAATTTTTTAAATAAATTTCTATAAACCAAAAATAAATGGACTTAGAGCACTTTCATAATTACAGGTACATAAATATCTATTTATGTACCGGTATGTATGCATGCGTGCTTAAATATGTGTGTATGCACATGTACATACTTACTCATCAACACAGTGACCTGCTGTTGCAATCCAATTTTCATTTATAAGAGCTCCGCCACAACGGTGCGTACTTGAAAAGCCAAAGAAAGATGTGCGACGCACAGACACCTGCCACGGCCAACGTCCGAACGCTGCACTTTTTCCACCTACAATCCGCGTTTCCGGTCGCGTTAATACGGGTGTTCCACATTCTGTAATTTTTGTTTAAATTTTTTTATGAATAAAGAAGGATGATTTGCATATTTTCGTTCAAATGAATGAATGCATACATGTGTGCTTAAGTATGCATGTGTGCAAGTACATATTTGTGTTCATGTGTGTATGCGATAAAATTAACTCACCACTGCGAGCGGCCGAAATAGTTTTAATGGTGGTGCTATCGCTGTCCAAATGGTCGCCAATTTCATTCGATTCGATTGAGCTGAGATTATGAGGTGACGTCAATGTGTTTGAAGCAACTGTTGTAGTTGGAGCTGCTGTTGTTGTTCTTATTGTTGAGGTTGTTGGTCTCTGAGATATTTTTGTTGGCAAAGCCTCTGTTGTTGGCCTGGACGTCGTCGTTGTTGATGGTTTTTGACTATAATTTGAAGATGTATAATGAGTCGTCGTCATTGATGTAGTAGTTGAGGGTTTTGAAGAAGCATACATTGATGTTGATGGTAAACTCGAAGTGGAAGATGATGTTGTAGTTGTTGCTGTCGTTGATATTGCTGTACTGCTGCTTGTAGCAGAGGTAGGTTTACTGTATGGTTTGGTTACATTATGTGATGGACTTAATGTTGGTTTAGCACTTTGTGTAACAACCTTTTCGTATAAAAAAAAAAATTAAATAAAAAATTATTTAGTCATCTTTTAATTTCTGATCGGAATGATGTCTTCTAATGACTCCGCCCATAACGTCAATGTGTATGTTTGTGTGCAAATCAGCATTAGCTTCCATATACAGTAGTTTCCTGGTTTAACCAACAATATAATGCTGGGCCCATTAGTCAAATTGAAACAATCTTTTATATCGAGGGTTTATATTCAAAAAGTGCTATCTGCAATTCTTGAATATTTTAGTAGACAAAATAAAACTGTTATTTTCTCGAAGTCCAAGAGCAATAACTGTATTTGATTAACATTATTAGAATTAAGATGTCTTCTGTAAATTGTACTATTCCTCAAAATTTAGTTGTAACCCTTGCACTTTGAGAAAATAACAGTTTTTTGCGCTCTTCTAAAATTTTCAAGCCGTGCAGATAGCATTTTTTGAATATAAATCATCGATATTCGAATGATATACATTTATGAAATATAATTACTGAAACTGTATTTCCAAATAAAAGCTTTTATTTTTCATCTATCATAAAATAAAATTTAATAAGCTTTTAAAAAAAAATTATCCGACTTCAAAAATAAGCGCTAGAAAGCTAAAAACAATTTAGGTTCAGTCGAATAAAATTTAATATGTGGTACCCACAGTGCTATTAGAAGTCGGTGCCAATCAGGTAAGCAAATTATATGAGTACATTTGGTACAAAATTTTTTTTGCCGAAATTCCTTGATATTTGGCATAACTATACTTCTGGTTTATATAAATGACTGTGTCAAACTATGTTTGTATGATGTACATACATCTATTTGTCGAGTTATGGGGTGCTAAAGTGTAGCTGTTTTATATTTGTTTTAAATTATTCGTATTCGTATATCGAGTTTCGAGCATTCGTCTACGATAACTTTGTCCTAGATTAAAGTACAAAATACAATAGGGTGGATATAAAAAACTAACTAACATACATATGTATTCCAATTTTGTCTAAATTTGTCCCAAATTTTTTTCTTTCGAAACTAGTCTAATATATACTCATACTACTAAAAATCATTTTGAAGGTGAAGTATACAAAATACTTTAAGAGATAAGCACCAAAAATGACAATTGCAAACAAAATCATTTTTAACTTACCCCCCATATATTTTTGTTTTCTTAAGATAAAATTAGAGTATGGTACTCGTACATGCAGTACATGCCAGTTTCTACTAAATCTGCATAATATCTTTCGTCAAAAGAAATGCCATTGTTTCACATCTATTGATTTATAGCAAACCTTATTAAATTCTCTTTACATTCATAAAGAGAACCAACAATTGGATTTATAATTTTTTAACAAACTAAACCGTACGATAAATAGTGAATACATATAACATAATATTCGTTAAACCGGGAAGCCACTGTACTTACTTCCTTTTCTTATTTTTCAAATTCGACTGTGAAGCATAGAAAGGTTGTAGTAAAAAAAGCGAACTCAATCTATTGAAAAAAACTTAATCAGAGAATATCTATGTATATATGTGTAATAGTAAATAAGTATGAGTTTTGCTACGTAGAGAAAAGCTTTAAAGATAGCCACAAGCGTACAAAGGGTTTTGAGCCGCTGCACCATAGATCTGATGCACATCGTCCATGTGAGAACATATTCTTATGAAACCCAAGATACGAACATCAACAATGTAAATAAGTATTCACAAAAGTACATAAACACATACATACATATGTATGTATACATACATTAGACACAAAATCGAAGATCTTTGGTTTGGCGCACCCAAAGCCAAGACAATCTTTCATCAAGTATTTTAAAACAATAAAACGTCCCTTAGGGCTATAAATTCATTATCCCTTACGCAAAGTTGGCCATTAAGTCAGCCAAGGAGTGCGCCAAAGATTACATATGTAAATATGTATGCCAAAAAACAATGTTTAAGGTAAAAAAAAAGTGAATGGCCACAATGTCTTCAATTATTTACCTGTGGCTTAGTTTTTGAAGTTGATGTCGTCATCATTAGCGTCGGCGTAGTTGTTGTTGTTGCAGGGCTCTTTGAAGGCTTAGTTTTGTTATCTATGTTTGTCGTCGTCGTCGTCGTCGTCGCCGTCGTTGGGGTGGAAAGTATATTCACCCAAGGTTTCTGTGTTAAGTGTTGCTGCAGTTGCTGCTGCTGCTGAGTTAACCAACTTGGAGCAGTTGTTGGCTTTTTGCTTGGAAATGGGGCCTTAGATGGCTTAGGTCTCAATGTGAGCGGCTTGTCCCATGGTGGCGGGCGAGGCTTTGTAATAAAATTTGGCTCGGTCGTCAAGTGCCAATGTTGGTGTTGCTGCTGCTGATGGTTTACTAATAATAAGAAAAATAAAAGTTAATATTTGTAAAATTGCCTGCAATTGAATGGACCAAAACTTTTAAAAATTTATTATCTTTTCGTATTTTACTTGTTGTTGCTGAGGAAATGCTAGCCGACGATTGGAGATCACTTAGAATGGTGTTTGATGTCCACAATAAGGAGGGGTCATCTGTCGGTGTAGTTGAGGAGGTACCAGTAGTGAGGCCCGATAAGGCCGTGCTTGCATAAGGAGGCTTGGAATGATGTGGTTTGAAAAGTGCCCCTTGATGATGAGGACCTGAGGGCCTGATGACCAAGGTGCCTGCGCCATGTGGTCTTTCTATTGTAGTCATACCGCTGACAAGCAAACGCAACATAAGCACATTTAGGTATGTCCATATGTAAGTATGAAATACGATTAATTACCTGATACTGGGGCGATGGGGTTGTTGGGGCGGTCGAGGTCTGTGATTCATGCTACCAATACCCAATGGTTTAGTGGGTCTAGTATATGAAAACGTATTTTGTTGCACTATGTTGTCGGTATAGTTGTGGACACAACATGAGCCAAACATGAACGAATCCACGCACATACCGACGTGACGGCCCTCCGACTTTATACACTCCCACACGAACATGCAAGTTCCGTCAATGCGACCCGTTGAACATGGCTTTGGACTTATTTTAAAATTTTGACTTCTCAACAAGCTCTCATCCAAATTGTGTTGAATCTGTAGCCCATTGTAGCCAAAGGCAGATCCGCCAATGTTATGAGGCTGTCGAAAGAACGAATGATTTTCTTCATCTTCTTTCGAGTTTAAAAATAAACTTTCCCTATGACCAAAATTAGTGCTAAAGGCACTCGCCTCGGCTTGGCGATGATATCCTCTGGCCGCCAAAGTCAATGGTAAATGCGTTAGACTATATATTAGGCAATTGACTAAAACTAACGCTAATAATACTTCTAGTATTTGGTTGAAGCAGGGCTTTTGAGGCCATCGTAAATATAAATCTAAATATTTCCACCTTTGGGTTAGCGGTTCATTTCTACAACTACTCGTATCACTGTGTGGATGTGAGATATGCTGGTGCTGGTTGTTTTGCGGCAGATGACTGTGAGTGTGATGAAATGTTACGGGTACATTTCTTCCTGGTTTTTTATTTCTTATGCGTTGAGGCCAAAATATCTGTGTGGTGTAGTTATATGCTGTAATGACTGCGTTTCTTCCTGCTGCAGTCTCTTTAATAGCAGTGGTACTATCATGATCATAACCATCGTTTTGATTGACTAGCCATTGCTGAGTATAGCGCTTCTTCAACATGTTTCAAGTGAATGCAATGACCTGAAACAATGCAGCGAAGTGGTATGAAAGATATGAAAGCAAAAGTAGATTCGTGTGAATTATTAGAAAAGGTATACACACATCAATAAAATAAGAATTTTGAAAATTTTTAATTTTATCAGGTTTTATTTCAAATAAATATAATAAAATTTCTCAATATATTATTTCGACTGTTTCAGATTTTCAAAAAATTTCTGATGTTTTCAAATTCTTACAAAATGCATAATCGGAGTTCAACGTTTGAAAATGTAAGACTTGGCCCAAAAGTTTTAATATCTACCACAAAAATGTCCAAATATTTCAGTGAATTATTTTCTGAACATTAATGAAAAATAAAAGCCAAATTCTCAGTATCGAAGCATGTGCAAAATGGTGTAGTATATACATACTCACCCCTAAGAATTGATAAGTGGTGAGTATCAGTATACTATGCTACGATGCAAGACATTTTGCACAAGATTATGAATTGGTCGAATGTTGTTTATCTAAGAATATTTACAGTGAGTGATTAATACACATTCAGACAAAATTCTATCACTTTAGTTTTAAGACAACAAAAAAGTCATAAGAATAATTTTTAAATACTCGTATATATTAAAATATTTGTAATATCAATTAAAAATTTAATTAGATTTTTAACTATAAACAATTTGATAATATCAATTAAGTTTTTCCACTCAAATTAATTAATACAATTTTTTTAATTGAATAAATTAAATTCTTAATTGAAAACATTAATTGGTGAATACATTTCTCGGTGGGGCTAAAATATAATACTCGTAAAGTACGTAATATGTATCTTAAAAGTTATAGATAAATATAACAATAAAACCAACCAATAAATACGAGTGGGATATGGAGCTTAATATATTTGTTGCAACTTGCAAGAGAGTGTTTCATTCGTTATGCACACATACTCGTATGTAGGTATGTAGTTCCTTTCTAATATTTTTTTTAACTGTCCTCTATATATTTTAATACATACGTAAATAGGTATTATAAACTATTATAGTAGTGTTATGTACCTACATACATGTGTGTTAAATTTTGTAAATGTAATTGCAGAGTGCAATGTGTAAAGTTTTCAAGTCGCTTCAAACAATGAAATGTTTTCAAATAAGAAAACATTTGTTATAATATCACAGTGGAAACCCAACAAACATTCGATCAAACGCATGAAATATAAATAGTTTTAAAATATTATCACAATAATATTATGGAATATAAAGCGATCAAAAACTAAAGCAATTTCATTTGGTCTTACTGAGAGTCCTGTTCATGCTTTCGACTTGAAGATACTGATATCGACCGTGTTTGGCCGCAAAGGTATTGAAATTGTTTTTAGGTGAGTGTATGGTTCATTGCGTATAATATATGCCAGCAATATGTACACATTAGTGATGCACGAATATTCGTATTCGTATTCGAATTGTCGAATATTCGACCATTTTTAGATATACATACGTATCCGTATTTGTGTTCGCAAAATTCAGGCGAATACGAATACGAATATTTTCCAAACAAATTAAATAAATAAATGCATAAATTCTAAACGAAATTTAAATAAATGGCTAAAAATATTCGTTTGTAAAAATACATTAAATTTTTTATAGAAATTTGTGCTTTTGTATCATTTTCAGATATTATTTAATGACGCTCATTAAAATTTTGGGTAGTTTTTGTTAACTTTTAAGTACACCAACAGGAGTGTAAAGTCCTTTTTCAAAAAATTTTTTTAATATTTCATATTGCAATAATATTTACAACGTTTGCATGTACAAAATTGAATTATGTCAACACATATAGTTACATATCGAACCTTAGTTTAGATTTGATCGTTAGCGACATGTAATCGAAAATAGAATTTTTTATTCAAATTAAAATTTTATGGGCCTACCCATAGCTTAGAATTATAGAAATGCCAAATTGTTGATAACTGGCTGTAAAATTTTATCGTAAGCGACAACTTATGTATAAAAAATATTTGAATATTTAAAAAAACGTTCTCCTGAAAACTTTAATTTTTGTCGGTCACGATAAAATTGAAAATAAGGCTCGATATCTACTTACACGTTTTGTATACAATTTTTCATTTCGATGCATCGAAAGAATACATCGATGTTTTCCGATTGTTTAGGAGCAAAATAAATATTGGACTATATCGATGTTTCGACACAAAACATCCCTATTTCACATATAATATTCGTATTCGTATTCGCGAATATCGTTTCAAATATTTGTATTCGTATTCGCGAATATTGTTTCAAATTAAAAATTGACATTCGTTACATTAGTAGTACATACATATATACCTTTTCGCTCATACTCATCTCATGTCGCAAATTTGGTATGGTTGAGGTTGAGGTTGTATCGACGTCACTGTTGAGAGTCTTAAAAGGGTACGGCGCATACCGAATGTATGCGTCAAATATAGTAACTTGTTATTA
The DNA here is from genome assembly GCA_905220375.1 of Tachina fera. NCBI lineage: Eukaryota > Metazoa > Arthropoda > Insecta > Diptera > Tachinidae > Tachina > Tachina fera. The sequence continues at coordinate 190,224,992 of LR999963.1, forward strand.
TTTCATAATGTTATAAGGAACTATTTCCTCTTACATTTGCGTACCCGATTTATTTATTTTTTGTATGAATTAATTTGTTGAACTAAATGTGATTAACTCTTTCGAATTTGTAAACGTGATGAATATATGTTTTTTTTTGAGGTACTACCTTACTTCTTTCTTTAAATGTCTTGAAATAAATTGCTGATAATTGATTGGCACAATGCTTTTCTTATTTTTTCTTTCTATTTAGTTACATTAGTTGCATTTTTATGCTATTTTGGCTAAGAAGACTATTCTCTTCTGTGAGTACATAATAATTTATAATACGAGTACTTTACTTCCCTGTATAAGTGACCATTTTAAGCTTATGTATATATAGAAGGTCCCAATCCAAAACATGCTAAGTCGACATAGCATGTCTGTGGCAATGAGAAAAAAGTGCTTAAGTCATATTTGAATGTTTTGCAGGATAGCACTTTTAAGCTTTCAAGTCGATTTTCAGAAATTTATTTCTTTTACATTTAAATTGGGGAATTCTATGTTAACCTTTATTTTTTTAACAAGCATCGATCTACACACTGTAAATAATAAATTTTAGTGGAAATATAATAAAGTATAACCTCAATTAAGCTATTATTTCAAATGAGAATAAAAGTCTAAAAAAAATAAACCGCAATTCATTTTGTTATAAATTCTTGAAGAATCGCTAAAACTAATTGAAATTTTGCCCATAGGTACTTTCAAATATGCAAATTACGGGGGTACCAATAACTCAAAATTAGCTTATCTCGACTTAAGCACTTTTTCCTTTTTGCCACAAATGTTATGCTGGGAATATCATTTATAACTTTATCATTTATCAACTTAGATTCTGTCATATTATGATATACATTTAATTTAATATCTCAGATTGTTATTGCTTTTTAATAAATGTTATAAATTTGGCCTTATGAAATGTATAAACAAATTGATATGTTGGCATAATTAAAAAAAGTCAAAAGCTTGGAAAAAAGCACAAACAATTCCCCCTTTTTGTTGAGATAGCTATCTTTCTATAATTATCCGCCAATATTTGAAATTAATGGGTTTCATAATGATTTGCATTTTAATATCAAGCCTTCTTGTTTGCTGGGAAGTGCCTTTACAAATTTTTTTTGCAAATAACAAAAGTACGATTATGAACATAGTACGTATGTATGTATGTATTTATGTGTGTATGTCTGCAGATTGTAAGTTTTTTTAGTAGAGACACGCTGGACAAGCATACAAGTGTGTTTGTGTTTTGAGTACTTCATAAATGCAATGCATTCATCTGTATGCAAGCATTTGTTGCACTTATTGCTGAAGTACATGGTATTGGCAACATGTTGTTGTTGTTATTTTTTTTTCTTTTTTGTAAGCAACCAGTGACTGGTTTAATTGCAGCTTTTCACTTTTGCTTTAAAATTGTTTATTAAGAAAACAAAACAAACAATCGAAAATAGCAAAATGTGCAAGTAAAATTTTTTTCTTTTGCTCTTCCATGAAATGCAGGAGAAAAAAGGCTAAATATTTTGCCGAATGCAATTAAAAGCTGTGCGTTAGTAATTTTCTAGAGGTATCAAATTGACTGTTAGATGTCTGCCGTATGATATACATACATATGTACATACATCGCATATTTTAGGGATTGGCTGCAACTATTCGCTCTACAACAGAAACTCCCGCTCAAATTTCAAATTCTGTAATTTGGGTTTGGTTTGAAATTTGTTTGCCAAACCTAGTTATGCACATGTTTGGTTGTGTATGAATTTTAGCGATTATGCTGGTTGGCGACAATATATGTATGTACATATGTATGTCAATATGTATGCATGTGTGTATGTTTATGTAGGTACAAGTGTTTTTGGGAACGAATATCAATTAGGTTGGTCTTAAAGCACTTTTTCTTCACTCTTCACATTTTTTTTTGCAAAACTCAACATACATATGTTTGTATGTATTATATTACCTAAATATCTATTAAAGCAATATTAAAAATTTTTTTATTTACACGGGGTCATTTTAGTTTTAATTAAAATAGGCGGTTTTATAGTTTTTAAATATTGTGTTATGAAGTTTGCCGGTAAAATATTTTATATTGTTTTTAATTAAATATTGTGTTATGAAGTTTGCTGGTAAAATATTTTATATTTTGTCTACGTTTAATATTTTTTCTTGAAGCCATCAAAAATAGAGGAGCCCAGTGAATTTGTAAACATGGAAAAAAAATTTCAGCATTATTTAATTCAATACTTTCATTTTAATGATTAACATGAAAGCCGATCTAGATTCTACTTAGGGGGAGTCTGCTCCTTTGTTTGGGACTGTAAAATATTGGGTACTATAGTTCAAATGAGCCTGGAGTGAGGCTACCAAGACGAATACCGTGAAGTGTACACGTCAGGAACGGTTAAGAAAGTTCACAAAATAATATTCCAACTAGCTGAAATAATTGGTTTTTCAAAAAGTGTTTCATCTATATAAAGCTGAGTTTCTGCGTCGATTTGTAACCGTGGATGTGACATGACTCCAACTCCAACAAAGTCATGAGGTATGTTCAAAAAGTCCTGATTCACACACGTCAGGTCTGAGTCGTCAAGTCTTGACTTTTTAAGAGAAAGACTAAAAGAAAATGGGGAGAGGTAAGGACTGACCGTACCAGTCAAGTTTACTTTTTCGTTTTGTTTTGTCATTCGTAATATTCTACTACAACGCAAATTAATGAGACTTGATGAAATAAACTTGACAGTGTGTATGAACGCAAATAGAGGTTCAAAAGAAAATTAAAAAAAACTGATCATGTAAATCTGATGTTTGTGAATCAGGACAAGGGAAAAAAATCAAGGACCACCTTATTTTTCACAATTATTTTCCTCGGATTATTTCCAAACTTGAAAAAATGGCTAGATGGTAAAAGATTTGCCAACATTGAAGAGGTAGAGTCTGCGCGTGATTACTTTTATGAGGAGCAAGACAGTTCTTAGATCCACAGGGTATCAAAGGTATTGAATATCGTATCAAAATAAAAGCAGATTATATTCAGAAATATAGAAAGTATTTCTCAAAATTGTTGCGTGTTATTTGTTGGGTCGGCTAGGCGTGGCATCGGCCTCGTATTTTGAGGGTTTTTTCCAGCAATACCAATTTTTAAGACAGTCACCTCATATTGAAAGAAATTATATTTGCCTTTGCTAAATACCAACAATGTTTGAAAATACATACATACATATCGTTAGCTAAAATGCAAAAAGGCGTAACATACAAAAAATTGAAAATCGAGTTTTTTTTCTTGATTGTTATGAATGCCATTAAACTACATGTCTTGAAAAAATTTTATACTTCTGTGATCAAAAATTATGTTTTTTCTTGCTTCCACTGTAAAATTATATTTTTGTTAGTTACGCCTTTTTGCATTTTAGCTAACGGCATGTATATTTGTCGCCATAAATTTATTTTCTCTGTTGGTGTTAAATACATGCATTATATACTTTCTCTGTAATACATTGGGAAATTCACTGGCCAATCGACCATGTGAACACGTGCTGTGTGTAAAAAAGTGATGAATGATTTTAGTAGGAAGTTCCCGAACTCAATTAAAACACCTGCCATTATAGAATCTATAGAACAAGACATTGCATCGATTCTCGCATGAATCAAGTTAAGTTGGATACCCTACTACCCGACCTGCGTGGTCGGGAATCCCCAAAATAGATTTTGAAGCGTCAGCCCATACATCAGAGTTGTATTCCATTTCCCCACGAATATAGGTGGTGGATACAAGAGATTAGGCCTGGATTTTGTTTCGTTATGCCAGTGAAATTCTAAGATATATAAAAAATTTTGCGAAGAACTGAGCTTAAGGCGTAATTTTGCATGGTCTATTATAAAACTTTGCTAATAATTTATAATTATTTCATAACAAATTTGCTTCAAACTTGGAATCCAAGAATTAATTATCGAATATTCATTCATAACGAGATTGAGGATTGTATTGAAGTCGTATCATACAACAAACTATTATACGAGTATGTATGTATGCATTTGCTAAGTTCCACAATTTCGTTTCTTGGGCAGATGTTCACAATATTTGTTACCCATACTCAAAGTAGTGAGAGTGTAATCTATAACGAGAAACTTTAAGACGTGACTTTATTTCTTATTTTCTCACAATTGGTAAGAAATAAAAATTTACGGCAAATCCGCCATGTGTGTACATGTCATTGAAATAAATTAAATTACACTACTTGTACGGTAACAAAAAAAAATAAGCAAACTTGAAATAGAAGAACACGGTTTGAAATTCTTCCCAATTTAAGCTATTCATTTTGCATTTACATATTTTATTTTTATCTTTTTATTTTTAAAATATGGGTCAGTCAGTTCCTGGATGAGAGAATTTATGTCTGCTTGTTTACTGGTTTACTGGCATGTCTTTTTAGTTGGCGAGTTCAACGCCCATTTATTTTTATTTATTTTTATTATTTCCTTTATTATTCTCTTCAGTTGTTGGTGAAGATAGTGTCTTTCATTTACATATGTGTATTCATTAAAACATTATATTTAACATAATAATAATAATAATTTATAGACTGTTTTATTAATAAGAACAAATTAATACATGCATTTGTTTGAAGTTTAGAATAATTAGTAACATAGATACAAAGTAAATTAAGACATGATGTATTTTATATGACCTTGACATAAGAATTAAGTAAACAATATTTGCTTAAAAAATTATCCTATTGTAGAAATATTGATTACTCTATACATACGATTACGCTAAAGCTTAACCTCCCGTCTAGACTGGCAATACATTCAATAACATTTATTGCAACAAATGTCAAAATATTGATATTGCCAATGGAGACAGCTCATTGCCAGTGCTTGCAATAATTGTCAACAAACTTGGTGTTAATTTTTGGTTGAATTTTCTCTATTTCGATTGACATTTAGATAATATAATTAAAATTGAGAAAATAAACATATGTAATATGTACATTAGAGTGACCGTTAGTTGTATGGAGATTTTTTTGTTTGATTTCCGCCCCTAAAGGTTGGCCCTCAAGCCCATTTATTCAATATATTTTTTTTTTTTTTGTTTAGATTTCTTTTGACTATTATTATTATTATTATTATTATTATTATTATTATTATTATTATTATTATTATTATTATTATTATTATTATTATTATTATTATTATTATTATTATTATTATTATTATTATTATTATTATTATTATTATTATTATTATTATTATTATTATTATTATTATTATTATTATTATTATTATTATTATTATTATTATTATTATTATTATTATTATTATTATTATTATTATTATTATTATTATTATTATTATTATTATTATTATTATTATTATTATTATTATTATTATTATTATTATTATTATTATTATTATTATTATTATTATTATTATTATTATTATTATTATTATTATTATTATTATTATTATTATTATTATTATTATTATTATTATTATTATTATTATTATTATTATTATTATTATTATTATTATTATTATTATTATTATTATTATTATTATTATTATTATTATTATTATTATTATTATTATTATTATTATTATTATTATTATTATTATTATTATTATTATTATTATTATTATTATTATTATTATTATTATTATTATTATTATTATTATTATTATTATTATTATTATTATTATTATTATTAAATAATTATTTTACATGCTTAATATAAATAATGTCTATATAAATATAATTTAGTTATATAGAATTTTTTGTATTTTATTTTCTTCGTTAATTTTAAAATATTACTTTTAGCAAAATACTTTATTTGAGCCTAATGTTGTTGACTAGAAGAGCTAAAATATTGACATATATCATATTCTTGTTAAATGTTTTTTTAAGACAGTCACATGCAAGTAAATTATATTAAATAAATAAGCTTGAAGGCAACTTTGAGGGGTAGACTCACCCCCTAAAAAAATAAGGTCTAACTGCTTTATTTAAAAAAATATTACAGCTTTATTAAGACTTAATAAAAACAATTTTTTATGAAAATCTGTTTTATAAACCCTTTGTTAATATTTTTATTAAATTGAGACTTAAGAGACTTACATTTCTTATTAATCAGAAATAACTTTTAGACAGGCTTAAGTTCAGTAATTTCAATTCTTATTGAATGAATTATTTTTATTAATTAATGTGAGTTTCCAAAGAAGAGAAGAAAAATTAAACTTAGACTTTATTAGCTGGGGGAAATACCGATATTTTTCTGTGCAGACACGAACTTTATCACCACCCTTGTCTTTCTACTGGGGTAGAGTTTTCTTATTAACATCAGCTATTTAACTCAAATTTAGTATGAAATGGATCATGAGAAATTATTTTTGTGTATACAATTATTGATTTACCATTGGTAAATAAATTTAAAAGTATCACTATTCATTTTATATTTTTCCATTTTTTAATTTTCTTATTAACTTTACGTGTATGTTGCAAAATTTGTATATTATTACACATTATTTTTTTTTTTTTTTTGCAAAGAAAATATTTAAGTAAAAATTTCAAGCTGATAATACTCGTCAAAAGTTTATTTTTCTAACATTCCTTATCAATCTCATGAATCCATTTATGGTTGTTTGCTTAAAAGCCAACGACTTTTTATGGATTTCTTCTCTTTTTAAATTCTTAAGCGCAATTATCTCTAGTAGCAGAGCTACTGTTCTTGCAGCAATAAAGCAAAATTGATAATTTTTTTTTATGTCCATCAATTTGTATCTGCAGCAAGAATACGCAGAATTCTTTGCTTTTTAAGATTCTAATGTAAATACTATAATGTTAGTTTTTATTTGATGAGTAATAGCAGCAAGTATTAGCTATTATTTATATTGCATAAAAGGCATCGAATTTCTGTCAAATAAAGTAAAAATTTCTGAAAATCAAAAAAAATGAAAAATTAATTGATTTTATTTTCTATCTCCTTGAGCCATCAGACTAATCGATGAGTCTTTGATTGTTTCCCATTGTATATATTCTAATTAGTTTTTTGTCTTCATTATGATTATTGTTAATCACGTGTGGCGTTGCGAATCGATTTGATTGATAAAGAAAAGTATGTTAAGTTATTTATTTGCACATAAGCCATTGTTGGGCTTGTATAAATGTATGTATGTTCACAAGTACTTTTTGGATGCCCCATTGGTAGCAAGTGCTTGTCAATAATGTACAAAAGCAACATTCTTTCATAAAACAAAGAAATAATAGATATTTGTACAAACATACATACGTATTTATATGTTTATATATATTCACACAAATATTCACAATTCATATAAACAACAGATGACATCTACTTGAGGTGAGAGTTGTTAATTTTGATGAAATTTTATTATTGTTGCGATTTTGATTTTCGAATCAGCACAAAGTGTACAAGTATTTTGATGATTTCTCTTTATACGAATGGCGCTCATGAAGGTATAACTGAGTCTGTGAATATGTTAAAAATGACAATAAAAACTTTTTTAACTTTGCCGCCTCTTGCAATAACTTTATGTGGGATTTATTTTCAATGAAATTGATGTTTCAAATTAAAGCTAAACGGCTTGTATACATATACATGTGTACATATTATGTAAAATTTTTATAATTCATGATCTTGATGACATACTCTTTACCAACGTACACAATGAATTTCATTTCATAAAAATTGTTCTAGTGCACAATGGTCCAAAATTCATAATTTCTTGTTTGATATTCATATCAAGTGTTATTAATTATTTGATCAATTGTATGAAATTTTGTTTAAACTGTAAATATTTATAATTTTTATTAGGGATTTCATTTGAAATGAAAATATTTATATACATCAATGGGATTTTTTTAAGAACTAGTTGGTTGATTGGTTTACTTGCTAAAAACACGCAACCAAGTATAATCGTGAGACTCCGTTTTTAAAGATACCATTCTGTGTACCTGACCGCAATCTTACCTATGAAAGAGGTCAGGTTCCAGTGTTAGATACAGTGGGCAGTCAGTAGTGAGATCCTTTATAACAATCTTCCTATTTTTGCTTACTACTTGTTCTAAGTATATATCGTAATTAAAGAAGAATAGAAAAGTTAATTTAGATTGCTCGGGGATATGTTGCATTTTCTGTGCCACCACGCACTTCATTTGGTACACATGTGCTGATCTCTACTTTTTTTGGTATTCATTTATATATTAATTTCGATAGCCCCAACACATAAATATTATCTAGAACGTTTTATATAATACATTTTAAAGTTAGAAAGTCTTATGTTTTAATTGCACTTACGATGCTCGATAACAGTATAGGGAAAGGAAAACCTTCATTTGATCAATGAATTTTGTCATTAATAATGAACTAACGTAAGCAATCATTGTATTAATAAATAATACTTTATTGATTTTGATGTATATTACGAAATTTGATTCATACAATAACGAATTATTAATGATGCTACTTCAAACATCACGGTAGGATACAATAACAGCTATTTTGGAGGATAAAAGAACTAATTCTAACTAAACTAAACTAATGCTCAAGACAGATAGAGTTGACAAACCACTTGCTGAAAATCTCTACACTGAGAAATAAAAGATGGCTAAAATAAATCAATATGTTAAAAACTGTTCTAATATTTTGCATTCATTTCTATTCTTCTTTTCAACAAACTGTTAATTGCTTCAAATATTTTCACTAATCTTCTTATAATTTGTAATTAACATTCACTAGACTAAGAAAATCTGTAGACTTTCTTTGTTTTGAGTGAATTTATTGAAATAATCATTAAATGGTAAAAAAAATATGGGAAAGTTATTTTCTAAGTAGCCTAATTAGCTGCAATAAAACATACATACTACATGTACATATTTATATACATATTTTTAGCTTTAAATGGGAAAATATATGAAAATAAGTAGTTTTTAATTTTTAAAAATACTTTCTTGACACACTACAGCTTAAGAATGCTTTTTGTTTGTAGGTTAATTTATAGAAATATTAAAAAGTTTAGTAACCAAAATCACATTAAGATTTGTTAACGATAACTTTTAAGCATAAGTGTTGAAGATTTAAATACCTAAAAATAAAAAATCACCTTTAACTATTTTTATCCATAAGACTTTGTAAAAACATATTTGTATTTTCTCCTCTAAAAGCAACTTACTACATATTTAATGCTCTTCATTTTCATATTTATGTTTGTAGATATTTACGTAGATACTATTGCACATACATAAACATATGTATGTGTATGTATAAACTTAAAATGAATTAAATGAATATTATCAAAAAGTTGGAGTTGCATAATTTCTGTTTTTTTTAGTTTTTATTTTCATGCGAAATGACACAAGTAAGTCACGCATGCTTACAAATTTGCATTGCAGAGAAATAAAGTTGATATAAAAATATAAATAAAAATTAAAATAAAAATAAAAGTTTTATTTGAAGTTTAAGAAACAAACGAAAGCAAAACGGCATTTTAACATCAAAATTATTGAGTTTGCATACACTGAGCAAAACATTTTGTAAAAGTTTTGCCAATTTATGAATTTTTTATTTATAATTACATAATAACTTTAATTAATAAGAAGAAGAATTAAATAACATTTTTTAGTTTCTATTGAGACTTCGTAATTGTTCTCTTCCGTTTCCGATTATTCTCAAATAATACAAACGACGAGTTTGTAGCTTAAGTCTTTTGTTTTATGTCGTCATTTCTCGTGTGTCGTGCAATTACATGCGATTTTATATAAGTACATACACATACATACATAATGAATTTTTGCAAAACATACATATCTCTCATTTTTGCAGAATAATTCAAAATAATTAATAAATTAAATAGCTGGTACAACCACCTTCAGAGAGAAGAAAATGTTTTAATGTCTGCATTGAGTTGCATATAAATTGAGAACTTTCAATATGTTTTCTGGAAAACTAGTTTTTTTGAGTTGTGCCACTATTAAAGTAAATGAGCGATATTTTGCTGTTTATGTGATGTGTTATTTTCTTATTTTATTTTATATGACGCCACTGAGAATAATATAATGGCATCAAATCGCATAGTGGAGGCGGCCAGTTAACAGGCTCATCGTTTCATGAAATTGCTCGTTACCCAAATGTAATAATAATAATAATAATTAAAGAAAGATACCGCGATGTGGAAATCGATTTGTCACATAATAAAAACATATTTTCAAAGTGTGCATATTCATATGTATGTATGTATGTCAATGTGTATGTTTGTGTGCATGAGTAAAAGAAATATACACACATATAAAACATATTTATCTATGAGGCATGTATGTATGTATGTATGTGTGTACATTTGCAGTTGAGTAAATGTTAATGTATTTCTTATTACTTTTAAGAGTTGTCTTATACTGTTATGTCATTTTAGCTATGAATGAAATTGTTATTGTGTTATCTTGCCATTATTCTGCTTGATGGCTTAAAGTAATTTTGGCATTTTGATGAAATAAGTTTTTGTACAAAGGCAACATTAAAATAAGGAATTTTGTGAAATAATTTAAATAAAAAAAAAGCATTTTAATGTTTCTTTCTGAGGTTAAAGACATAAACTATTATAATCTAATCACTTACCAAGTTTTTTGTTTTTCCAATTATTAAATTATGCACAAGCTTAATCATGAAGTCATCTATCACAACGTAAACAAGGAAACGAATTTATACTTGAGCGTAGTTGATGATCGATCAATATCAATATATCCTTTTCTTCTGCTTTTAAGAAGTTTTAAGGCAATTTTATATTTTCTGTTATTTTTAAGAGTTTCTGTATGAATATAATAATTATACAAAAAAGGATTTTAATTTATTTATTTTATCTTTTAAGGTTATATTTATTATTTTCTTTTTAGCTATAATATTTTTTTTTAATTTTTATTATTGGATTATATTTATTTCTATTGCATGTATTTTTTTTTGTCCTTAACTCTCTTTCTCTATGTATCTCCTTATGGTTGCGGTGCATTGCACTCGAGTTATTTTTTATTTATTTTATGAATTGATTAAATTTTTATGCCACTTTTATGCCAGCAATTAAAAATTCGTTTAATAAAAGTGAAAAACAAAATAAAATACACTGCATGTTGAAGATTACCTTTTGAATTTAAGCAACTTGCATTGTTTGAATGATTTAATTTTTTTTATTTATACAGTGAAAGCTCCTATAATGGACAGCTCTTATGGCCAGACTAATTTTTAATTTTTTCTATACATACAGCATTGCAATAAGCGAACGCTGTTAATTTTCCGCTGTCGAAATATGGAGGTTTAAAAGAAGTTCGCTCTATTAATTAAATGGCTTCAACCAATTTTGAAAGGCAGATGAAATTTTCAGCATTTTTCCAGGGGTGCTTTTGTTGTACCTTAACATACCAAGAACATTTGACAATTATAGTTTTGAACAAATTGAGTCAACCCACGTTGGATCAGTCTATGTTTTAATAAAATGCACCATTATAAAATACAAGATTAAGGTGATTCTATTATGACGTGTGTGACCATGATACTCACATTTTTTGTTTTAACTCAAAAATTTAATAAGATGCATGCAATAATTTTGGTGTAGTAATGTGTTCAATGTCCCAATAAGCAATTTTGCTTGAAATCAAGTGTACAACAACTTTTATTCAAGCCACACATTCAATTATCAAGGGTTGAATTATGCTTGATTTTTAATTTAATTCAATAGCATTCTCCAGTGAAAAGGGAACTTGAATTCAATGCGAACAATTCAGTTGTAGTACAGTGCAATTCAAGCCTTGAATTATATTACAAATTAAGCCTTGTATTACAATTGAATTCAAGTGTATTTCAAGCTAAAAAAAACAAGGCAAAGAAAGTAAAATGCAATTCCTTTCACTTATTTATTTATGTATTTTTGGTATTTGAACACATATTTGCAAACATAAAAATTACTTGAAAAAATGCTTGAATTCAACTTTGTTTCTAGTTCAATTTCAAATGCTTGAATTCTAATTTTTTTTAGTGCTTATTGGGGTATTTTTGAATTTATTAAACACTTACTGGGGGAAACAATTCTTCCTTTAAAAGTAAGTATTTTGCAGATGTGACGGTTGTAACCTAGTATAAAGATTTGATCTATTCCCTCATAGCATCCAAGCTACTTGCCATAATTTGAGGATTGAAGTATCATGGGAAAGGCCGCACAGTGGACTGCCTTCATACGTTTTTGTGCAAAAACTATAAGCGGTTCTAGATTATTGAAAGTTGGCATCGTGCATTATATTGATTGAATTAAGAATAATTTGAAGTTTGATCAAAATCGGCCACTACCACTGCCAATGAAATCCATACAACATATAGAAAATTTTTTTTAAATGTATCTCTATCATTCAAGAAAAATCTTTTCTTATTCTTCATCTATTAATTAGTCGAATACATGGTCACATTGCAAATTCTGTTTGGATGGCTCATATCTTACGGTGCGCCGCGGTGGTTATAAAAGGGTTTGATGACAAATGTCAGAGCTTGTCGAAACTTCATGTTTTTTTCCTAGAAAACATTAACCTGTACTTTCCGAAATTTTGGAGAACTATATTTTTATCGCAAGAAAGGAAGGCCACTTCCCATTTCAATTAAAAGAACAGCTTGGTGGAAAGTGGGGCTACATAATATTTTTCAATTGAAAATCACAGATATGTTAAAGTTAGAAGCGTTATGGATTTGGGCACATATATCTTCTCAACGATTTATGATATCGCCATAATTCTTTTTTTTAGTTAATGGAGAAATGCTATATTTTTCAAATACGAGTACATATGTATATTAATCAATGTCAAGGACCACTAAATTGTGTGAAAATATAAGTAATTTCTTGCCAGGGTGCTAAGCCTTCAGATAGACTTTACTTCAAATTTTAAAATAAAATATAATTAATGAAATTTATTTATTTGACATATTGTCAGAAATGTAAATACAATAATTGAAATTTATTTGCTGGTGGGTTTAGCATGTCTATATACGTATTTCATTGGCGCTTGAAACAAATCATCAGTAGACTTCAACCATAAAGTAAGAGGTTTGTGACTGTTCAAAATTTGTGGTTGAAGTCTACTGATGGTTTGGTTCAAGCGCCAATGAAATACGTATATAGACATGCTTAACCCACCCGCAAATAAATTTCAATTATAAAATATAATTTTTATAAAAAACCATAAATGCACATTTCACATTTTTTAAATTGAATGGTCGTACAATAGAAGTTTTTAATATAAAATCCCACTATGCACCGTAACCCTGCGTTTTCACTAGCCATTGACTCAGACATGACATGAACATGACGCCGGCAAAGCAACTGTGAAAAATTCATCAACTTCCTTGTTGTGGTGAACACGTGCTATGTCCATGTTCAGGCATATAAAGTAATTTGCGGTAGTGCAATAGAGATGGAATATTTACCAATTTTTTTCTTTTTCTTTTTTCTTTCCATTGCAAATGGTTGCGGACGGCTAATCTCATGGCGAACATTGTTGCTCAGACATATGCTCAGAGCATGGACGAAAGTTGGATATGAGCGGTCTCCATTAGCCATTTGCGATGTCCGACATGCTGCCCATACAAAGTTCATGGCTACTGGAGACCCCTGGTTATGTCTTGTTTTAGCTTCGGAACCAAAATTTTTAAAACTGCTTTTGGCAAGACTGTGAGAATGAAGATTTAAAAAATTCTTACCGCACAAAATTAAACCAGACGTATTATGTATGCATTCATAAGGAAATTGTATTATGAACAACAATATTATTTACTTGATTCGGAATTTTTGGACGACAAAGAGATGTCAGTGGGGAAGGTCTTTTTTGGAAGAACTCCTCCAGTTCTTAACTTGGTAAGGGTGCTACCACTTGAGGAAGGGTATTGCAGGATTCTGATAATTATTTTTTAAATTATATTATCATTATTATTATCATTAATTTTTAAAAATAAGCTGAATCTCGGCATCGCAGACAGCACTTCTTTTCACATGTTGCAATTATCTTCCTTTAACTTCAGACCAGACAACTTGAAAGGTATTATCGCATCTCGGCGCATGAAGAAAAAATACAAACGTACATTCTTTCATATAAAAACTTATTTAGTTTCGTATGCAGTACGAGTGCATAAACCGGAGAAGGCGAAGCGAACTATGCATATATGCAAGTATTTCTATGTATGTATGTATGTGTGTAAGTACAGACAGTACACGTAGATACATACAAACATACATACATATGGATGTATGTATGTTCCTGTTTGAAGAAACATAAGAACAAAACGAATAAGCAGCAGCAGCAAATTGTGATGACTGAGTCTGAAGAAAGAAAAGCTTTCTTATTTTTAGTTTTCATTTCGATATTTTTTTTTTTGCTTTAGTTAAATATTTTCTAAGCATTTTCTTATCTACTTGTGAAAATTACTTATTGCTAAAGCATTGAACTTTGTCTATTCGTCGATGGTGCTGCTGCTGCCGCTGCTGTTGTTGTTGTTCTTCTGTTTTTTTTATTTTTATTGAATTTAACTTCAAGAGTATGAGGGGATCGCAAGAACATGTTTTAAAAGTCGACTAATTAGTGTACGTGTTTTGTTACAGTTATCATCTGCTGTTATGTATGAAAAACTAAAAAAAAAATCTTTGAGAATCAGTTTTTCGGTTCAATTGAATCGGGATTCTTTTCTGTGTTCATTTGCAATCTCTCTTCTAATGCAAAAAGAAGTTTGCAAACTGATGTGAAAAACCACTGTAAAAGAAAAAGCAAAAACTTTAAGATAGTCAAGTATTTTATTTAATTTTTTCTCTGCAGTGCAACAAATGCGGAAATTGTTAGAAAATTGTTTACTAATGTGTCGCTGGTGAATGTTAAGCACGAGCGTTCGAGTTCAGATAGAAACAGTCTCATGTCTCATGGCTGTTGGTTATACAAACTACAGTTTATTGTGAATTTACTTTGTTTATTGTTTGTATATATACTTATATATTGTACATGTGTGACACAAACGACACATACATACATACTTATGTAGGCTTCCTCAAACAAATTAGATTTAATTAATGCAATTTTTTTTTATTTATTTATTCTAATTATTCAGCAATTGAAGTTTGCTGCAAAAAAATACAAATTAAATAAATAAGAAAGCAAAAGGAAATAATTCTTCTTTAACTGTTTGAATTTAATTTTTAAGCGGGCAATTCGATAAGGAAATATAAAAACGAATTACCAAATAGACAAAAATTGAATTAAAAAAACTTTCAACGTTTTTATTTTAATGTCATTGTCATTGAAAGTTTTACACTTCTAAAGGTAGTCAATATGGATTATGCCACGAGCATCCCGAAAAACGCTTGACATGACTTTATTGGCTGACAAGCCTACCTTGACTTTTTTGGCGCCATTTTACCCCGAAGTAACTGATGTGTTGACAGTCGTTAAGTCTATGGAATGTTGCAGTGGATCCGAGTGCGTTCACGGTTACATTACTGTGCAAAACCTCGTACACCAAACACCTCGTACAAAACTGCACTTGTGTTCGACAATTTTTTTCACTTTTAATACCCGATTGGCCAACACCATATCGTGAATTTTTAAAATTATTTCTTGATGTTCGATATCTTCCGTGGTTATACGGTCACAACAGGCTTCAGTAAACCACTTTTTTACGATTGCAATAGTCCTTGTTAGTAAATATTAAAGTCCTGCACAAGACCACTTACAAGTACTTTCAAGACATGAGCCAGCAAAATCTTCTAAAGCAAACGCTAAATAACACTGTTGGCAAGACATTTGTTCAGTTATTGCAGGTATAGGAGTAGAGGAGAAAATACTTTATGCACAGTTTTACCATATGTAAAGATTTATCTTGTTTTTGAAATTTTTAGACATGTTAAGACGACAAAAAAAATTTGTGTCCAAAAAAAAGATTTTTAATTTTTTTTTCGTGCTTTTAAATATTATTGAGGATTTTTTTAAACTAAATTACTTATAAATTCTTTGATTTGCTTTGTAATAATCTTACGCGGAGTCTATACAGCAATTTTTTTGTGTGATTTGGTTTTACGTTTGATAGTTCACTGGAAAAATAATAAATTTTAACTCGAAGATTTTTGAAAAATAAAGATAGCTGAAAAATTTGTGATGTTTGCTTCTTCATACGCATCGGCGCGAATACAAACGTCATGCATGTACATATACACGCACACACGTGGTGTGCAGGGCTGTCAGATATGGCGACAGATATCGCCAAACGTGTCGATTTTTCAACTTTTTTTTGGTATGGCGACACGGCAATAAATAAATTTGTTGGCCATTATAATGGCGATTTTTTTAAAAATTGAACTTAAAAATGTTTCTAATTCAGGAAAATTAGTTCGTTGAAGGAGTAGTTTCAAAAATAAATCCTACCAAAGTTCGTCTACAAGAAGCTAAAACAATTTGATTTAATTGATTTTTCTTATATTAATTATAAACATTAATGCGTTTTGATTTTTGATAAGAAAAATTTACATGAAATAATTTTTGGCGATTTTATTTCTAGTTTTGGCGATTTTCTGATAATTTTTGATACGATCATTTTATAAAAATTTATATTAAAAAAGTGCTACATAAAAACAAATTTATTATCAAATATTTACTAAGTCATGTTTTAGACTTGGCAGTTTTTCTTGAAGCAGTTCTCTTCAATTCACAGATGGTTTCTTGATAAATTTTTCTGTTGTTTTAATGCAGCGAATGAAATAACAAAAAAGAACTGAAGTAACTTTTCTGTACAAGCAAGTCAGTACCCCTCTTCTTTCTTCTTTCCCCTCTCTGCCATAAACTCAGACCTGCTTCAAGAAAAACTGCCGAGTCTAAAACATGAGTAAGAAAAATTACATAAAACTGATTTTTTGCGACTTTTGGCGATTTTCAAAATCAATTTGGCGAAGTAGGTCGGAAAAAATCTGACAACCCTGGCTGTGCGTATGATCTTTTATTTTTCTGCGCACATACAAACGCACACAAGCATTGAGATTAGTTGTGCGAGCTTGCTTTAAAAAACTACCCTTAAACACATAACTTACCATCTACAACTTACACACACAGAGCAAACACGCATCAATGGTATTACTTTGGATTGTTTGTTACAAAAAAGAAGTCTTCGCAACATCGTTTGTTAACACTCATATCAATACATGAACATCAATACATCCATTATGCTTCGCCTATTAAACGACAGCATTTATTATTGGTTTAGTATAATACATGACACGAGAATACATTTAAAAAACAAGACGTATTTATATTTCAAGACTGTTTACGCAGGCCTCTAATAAATATTAACCTCAGGCTTGGTTTGAGTGATGGATTTGCTACTTTTATTTAATTATTTTTGCCATTTATGGCTGTGAAACACAAAATAAATTATGCAGCTTTTTCAAATTTGGACAGAAGTCAACAACCGACAGTTTGCTACTGAAAGGAGTGGCGTTGCCTTTTGGTTAAAAGGTGATGTTGAATCGTCATATAATATTAATCCCAAGGCAACTGTGAACCTGCATATTAACAGTTAAAAATTTAATTTTGTTTGTCTTAAGTTGCCGAGATAAACCAATTTTCATATCCAAAATGATCCCTGCGCAAAGTCTCAATAACATTTTTTTGCCATTTTTCAAGAAGTTTTAGCGCAATGAATTGCTGCTTATTTTTCTTCGACTTATACTCTCATTTGGAATACAAGATTTTTTAGCTCATATTTTGGCATATTTCAAATTTTATTGTGTAGAAAGATGTTTTCCTAAATGCAATAAAAGTGAAATCCGAATTTCCTGAAAATCGACTTGAAAGCTTAAAATTTCTCTTCCAAAAAATAGTAAAATATGACTTAAGCGCTTTTACCTTGTTGCCGCAGAATAAAATTGGACAAAGTATTTTTTAATAAAACCACGAGCCAATTTATTAAAAAAAAACTTTTTTTTCTTATGTTTTCCTTCATTTCGGGATCAGATCATATCTAAACAGAACATATTTTGATTATCAGATCACGAGATTTTATTTGTTCTGCTGGACAGCGCTTTTGTTAAAACTGTATCTAATAAGTTTAAATAAATATGAAAACATTTGCAAACATCCTTATAAGTCACTTGAGTCAGATGTGGCAAATGGTTTGGTTGGTTGTAAAGGTTTTAGCTTTTTAATTATTTACTTCTACCTGACTAACAACACAAAGTAGTGAAATAGTGTTAATTTTGAGATTTCAACACTTTATTTTCTTTCCAACAACAACAACAACAACAACAACAATAACAAAATGGTATGAAATGCATTCAACTACTGACTGCTGCACTCCACAATGAGGCCTGTCTGCACTTCAACAAAAAGAAGTAAGAAGATTAGCAAAACCAAGACGCACGTTCAGCTACTAAATAAATAAATAACTGGATGGCAAGTTAGTCCGAGTGGCTCGCTGGCTGACTGACCGACTGAATGACTAAATGACTGACTGACTGACTGACTGACTGACTAATGCAACATTAAATATTAAAAAAAGAGAGCGAACGAGTACGTGAATAAGTCTACTTACTACAATACAATACTCGTATTTAGTATTTTGCAACCATGCGTGCGTTTCTTTAATAAACTATAGATGCTCCTCATTTTTGTCCAAGCAAGTTAACAAGAAGTGTGTATGTATGCAAGTATGTATGTATGTCTGCATCTTTGTTGTTTCTTCTACTCTTAAATCAAGCAGTGTGCAAGTGGTTGAATGTACATAAGTGGTTTGTTCGTCTGAACGTCGATATGACCGCATTGCGTTTGCGTTGACAGTAAATGCAATTTGAACTTGATACACAACAACGTGACACGCATTCGATAATTTTAGTTTTAGTTTCAGTTTTGGCTTTAGTATTACTACTATTATTTTTATTTATTTTTTCATTAAACAAAATTTAAAGATTACTCGCACTGGCTGGCTCCTTGCTGCGAGTATTACACTTTTGTTTTGGTCGATACCACTACGTGAAGCTGGTTAAATACACAGTTGGCTTTGGAGCTACTTATTAAAATTATTGGTTGCTTAATTGCTCATCTGGCTAATTCATAACAGACTTGTTGTTAGTGACAATCGCAGTAAAGTTAAGCTGAAATTCAATATGTCGTTTTAATTGTAACATAAAGTCTTCAAAATTGCTTTTTTTCGCCAAAATTACAAACAACCTGTGGACTCATTGTAATAGTTTCCGATGTATGTAGTTTTTAGTGTTCACATGAACACAAATCTAAAACTTATGTATAAGCTTTTAAGCTTAGGACAAATATCACATACGCATTTAGTAATCAAGCTGATAATCAGTCTGAAGGAGACTCATGTCCCCTTGCTAAATTTTGGGGTTTAAAGATTTTCAAGTACTCAGGAAGTTACAAGATTTATGAATGAATATATATGTTTATTAAGGTAAAATTAGGTTTAAAAAAGGAGCAATCCGTTGCGGATTATCATATCATGTATCTTAAGAGAAGAATTGAGGGGAGTTCGCAATAAAGAATCCAAAAAAACCTATTAATCTTAGTAAAGTTAAGAACCTAGTTTCTAAATATATTTTTTTAAGTTTGGTACAATTCCCAAATAGAAAATTTGCCTTTTAATTTGACTGAATGTTATGTATTGACAAAAGTATTGTTCCATGTTATATAATCAATAACGCTCATGCAAGCCAGATTATTCTTATCTCTGTTATTGAGTTCAACAATTTCCGAAGTGCTGGCCTTTTTAAGCCTAGAATCTCTTTTGTCTTTTCACTTTTTGGATTCCACCAAAAACCCAAAAACTTTCGGTAACCCTTCCAATGCGTTACAACAGTAGAGTACTGTCAATCTCTAATGTGTGGTTTTTAGCCCATTTTTTTAGGGTTTTTTTTTGAACTTTTGAAAAGGTTTGGCGTTGGTTCTCGTATGAAAATATTAATTAATGATCACATTCCCGACAACTGATTGAAGTTTTAATTTCGAGAAATATCCAGATGGAAATTGGAATCCATAATATCTAAAATTTTTCGCAATGCTTATATGAGTTTAAGATAAGTGGTTTGTGACTATTCAAAATGTCTGGTTGAAATCTACTGACGATTTGTTACAGCTGAACCACCAGCAAGTAAATTTCAAATGAATATATGAGTTTATCAAATTTTTTTTTTAAGGATGCACCGAAATTGATCTTTATGATTTCTTAAGGCATCGATAACTTTTCTACTATGCATAAATATAAGAATTAGTGTTATGCTATATATTTCCTATATGCATTTAATACCTTCCATAATGACGATCATCTCAATCTCAATCCAAAAGGTTATATTATGGGCCAAAAGGCAAAAAAATTTACATATATTACATTACAACTTATGTCGAAGAATCTACTACACAATCGGTTTCCAATTTTTGGCCCGTTCATGTTAAGAATAGTTTTGGAATAATCCCATACTATTGTTGCTCTCTCCCATTCCAGACTTTCTCATATTATGCGATTTTATCACATATGACAGTGGTAACGTTGAGCGTGCGTAAGATATACATACATATATATTTCTTTTGTTTCTGGTTGTATGTTCTCTGTTAGCCATTCTTTCATTACCACCATTCTTTCAATACCACAAAGCTATTTCATATTTCACCTATATATCAATTGGCTCGACTGATAGGATATTAATGTGGTTCTTATTGCACCACAAATGCTCATACAGAACTGTATCTGTATTTTTTGAAAGGTTTTTACATTAATACTCTTGTTTTAATATATTATTTTTATTTAACGAGTACCAAAATGAATATGATTTAAGATAATTTCTACATAATGTATTGCTTAGGCAGCAACGAAATTAATCAAGACGTGTTTAACCAACAGCAAATAAATGTTTTAAGTTAACATTATTTTCTAAAGACATATTCACCTACCAAAATTACGATACGTAAATACATATATTATGACTAAGCGTACCACACTCGTGTAAAGCCTGTGTTTCATCATGGGATTTATTCCCCCATTTGAACCCAATTGCATTTGTGTAAAAGGTGAACACTCTTTGTACTTTACTTACACTACTTTCTATATGGTCTCCTATCAAGAATCACTCCAAGATATTTCACTTTTTTGTTAAATTATATTGTTTTATGTTCAAATAGGGGAAATTCAACAGTAGGAAATTTTCCGCGTGGACAAATAAATTTAATTTTTTTTCGGGCTAACTGCGATCTTTTGCCAAGTTACAAAGTAAGTTAAGTTCAGTTGATCTAGAGTGGTTTTGCCTTATTAATATGAGCATGTCTTCTACTGAAATTCTTTTTCAGATAGAATCCTTAGTGGCGTTTGGTGCTGGTAACTTATAATAAAGAAAATAATATATCTCCCTTTGGTGTTCCACTACATAAATGACCTCTTGTTTTTGTGTATCGTTTACTCAGAACTTATCAACCCGATCATAAGCATATGACTGATCCAATGCAGTCAAAGATGATTTGGGTTCCAATAAAACGCAAAAATTAAACTTTATTGAAATTAATTCTATATCAACTCATATTTTATTTATTTTTTTTTTTAATTATTAAGCTAACACATTTAAATAGAGTCATTGACCGCACAAATGAAATAAAAGAAGATTTGATAATGACTGATATTTGCTTTGATTTGCAGACCATTTACTTTGTAGATCCACATTCGCATTCAGTTGCGTGATGTAATTTTTATTTCCGCTTAATTGGACTGGAATTTTTATTTAATCTTTCGTGATTCATTTGACTTTGTTTGTTGTTTAACTTACGTACGAGTAAGTAAGTAATACAATTTTGGTTTTCTTGCACATTCGATCTTGACCGACTTAATAACTTTTCTGAGAGATTTTGTAATAAATGTTACGTGCTTCAGTTCGCATTGAACACTTTTCGCCATTCACTTGTTAAGGAGCATGCACATACATACATACATACATACAAACATACACATGTATACTATAGACAGACTTTTTTGTTGACAACCACTCATGCAAGCAATAATGAAAATATGCATTTTATTTTCCGCTTCTTAATATTTCAAAAGCATGCGCACCACTTTTTGCGACTCTTGCATAAATAATTACTTAATGTAATAATACGAAACAAAAAACTTACATACATTTTATGAGCAATTTGCTTAAAAGTGCACAACAATAAGATTAACCAACACAATCAAGTGTAAGAGTCAATAAAAAAAATCATATACTGATAATATAAATAAAAAAAATTATCATATAACTCTCACTTTTAAATGAAATAAATATAAAACACAATAGTAATAATAATAATACCACTTATTCTCTAACCATCTGTCGATGTCACGTCAATGCAATAACAAAAAAATTACCACTTGCCAACCAACTTGTCGAAAATAAGTGGCACTGATATAGACATGTTCATGTTATGTTCTACTCGTAGAGCTTGGAGAAAAAGGAATATACTGCCAATTTCCCGAATTTTTTGTTTTTGTATTGACTTGGCGTCGACAGATAGTTACAGAGTGCGGCGGAGTAATAGTATAATTATTGTTAACTGCAACATATTTTTATGTCGCTCATAATGAATGCACTTGTATTGAATGTTTGTTCAGAAAATCTTTTTGCTTATGTTTTTTTATTTATTTTTATTTCTTTTTAAGTAAAACTATGCATGCAAGCGTTAGTTACATTTTGATCGCTTATTTAATTTTTGCACATTTGAGTAGGCTTTTTAAAACAATTACCAATTCATTTGCAATAACGACGAGTGCATGTAACTCGTATTCTTTTTTTTTTGTTTTAGGTGAAACACCACCTTCCATTTAAGATGATTACACTTTTCTATCTTATTTTTTTATTTATTATTGTTATTATTGTGAATATTAGTGGAGATTGATTGAGACATGGAGGTAAAAGTAATTTTCTTTTATAAATGGCATTTATCATTAATATCGGAATGATCTTTAACTTGTATTTCACTCAAGCTGAAATTGCAATTTATTTATGTGCACAAACACACACACACACACACAAATATACAAGTGCATGCATACATATGCACCTGTGTCCGTCTTATTATGTATAGTTAGTAAGGAATATATACATACATACATACATATGGATGCAAGCATGTATGCGAGTATTTATGTGAATATGAAAGTATGTAATACTACAACATGTTTTGACTTTTTTTATATGTATTATTTTTTTAAGGCTACATTTGCTTTTTCGTCTTGTTGTTTCTTTTTTTTATTACTTCTTGGTATTATTGTATCTTTAAAGCACTTATGTTAAGACTATTTGGCCAACCGTACCCAACGAACCGCTCTAGTAGAAGCTTGTGACGGAACTGTGCAGTAATTGTGTTAAACTTAAAAATAAAGCCTCTAAATGTTGGGGAAAAAAGACTTGAACCGGCAACCACACTCGTACGTACACATGGTATACTTACTGCGGTTTGGAGCAGTGAAAATATTTACATGAGAGTTTTGATTGTTTAATTCGAACTCAGGCAACAAACAAACATATAAGAGAGAGCTTTCTTTATTATGAAGATGCTGCGCAAATCAGTGTTACCTTCAGCAGCGTTAAAAAAATATATTTTTCTTCATAACATACTCGTACATACATAATAATATTGGATAACAAATAAAAAACAAAGTGAAATAATTTTAAAAAGGAAAATTAATAATATATAATTTTTATTTCAGTCGGGGTTTCGAATTATTACAAATGTTGCATCCTAAAATATTGTTTTTTTTTTGTTCAACATATCAACCTACAAATTGAACTGATTTAACAAAGTGAAATTAACCTAGAATAATGAAGGCTCAAAATTTTTATAACTCGCAAAAATTTTCAACAAATCACTGATTCGACAACGTTGAACACGCATGTTAATACGATATAATCCTGATAATTCGTAAGCTAAAGGGCTAACTCAATTTTACGAATTAGAGTAGTTTACGAAATACTGAGATTTCGAAGGTTAAGATTAAAAAAAAACGATTTATAGGGGTTTGAATTTAATGAGATGTGTTTTTCTCTGTAATTTTTATGTCACACGCTTTACAAAATTTAAAAAAATTTCCAGAAAGATAACTAACGGCAATTGTTAGTAAAGTTGTCAAAAAATATTGCTTTTGTATTTTTTCAAAACATGTTAGCCCAATTCACAATATTGTGCAAATGGTCTTGCACTTGCTACGATGCAAGACCAATTGCACAAGATTGTGATTTGGGCTATTGGTTCTTATTACGAACTATAGGAGGTTGTTTATGAGTAAGTACGATTTAAAAGGGTCTCATAAGACTTTGAATTAAAAAAGCCATTAACGAGGGATTTTTTCGAATTAAATGGGTCAACCATTTCTTTCGAATTATTAAGGTTTTTGAATTAACGGGGTACGAGTTATCGCGTTTTGTTTATAAATGTATAATATTTTATTGCTATAGAGTAGTGATCAAATGTTTGGAGCTAACGTTTAACTAAAATCTTAAAAGAAAATTTCTCAGAAGAACAGGGTTCAGCTGTCGGGTATAAAGCGACAAGGTCTCTAATATTATTTTTTTCACGGAGAATTTAATAAGGGATAGTCCCAGTCTTTCAGCTCTGTTCTTGCCTAAGCATATTATTTTCAAAGCACCCATGCCAGTTTTATGCTTGACTATGCAAATTATTTTAAATAACCTACATATACCAAAATGGATGACTTTAACTATTGCAGTTCTCTACATATCCTGTAACTTTTTTTCTGGGTTTTATTCACTGTCTTATTCCGCCAGTTTTGTGCTTGACTGTGCACATTACCTTCAACATATATTTTACAAAATGTGAAGAATTTCTTATTGTGTGTGCCCCTGTGACTAAGTGATAACGTTGCTGGCCTATCAGTCTCGAGGTAGTGGGTTCGATTCCGCTGCTATAAACCCTGGGTGTTTTTTCACACTAGCTAACGCCTTCTTGGAGTATGTTTGTTAAAAAAAAGTTGTCTAGATATAAGATAATTAATAACCACTATGCCTATGTTACGCCCTGTAACATCAGTTTGCTGTCAGTGGAAGTTCCATCCAAATTAGTCCAGCCATTTCGGAGACACCAGATAGACAGACCAAAGTTTTTGAAATTGTTTTCTTATTATATTGTCATATGCATTTGGTAAAAAGTTGTTATTTTCACATTACAAACAAACAACTATATTTATTTGTAGAGATAACTTAAATGCCGAGTGAAGTTAAAGGTTTTTTTTGTGGTGTTAATTGATCTCCTCGGACACATTTAAAAATTAAAGTGGTGAATTCAAATTAATGCATTTGATAGTTTTAGCGAATCAGCTGTGTGAAAAAAAATTTTATTGGAGCTTGCAGCTTTTAAATTGAATATAAATGCTATAGATATCAACACATCTATCTATTATAAACTTGTCAAAGCGAATTGATGTGCATCTCATATAAATTTGCCTTTGATCCTGCTCTTTCTATTTATGGTTGTGCAGCAAGGCAAATTCTAGCAGGGTGGCCTCTATAGCTCAGCTGATTACTTTTTTCTACGCTTGTAATTTGATGTCAACACACATTTTTCAGTACATTCAAGGAAAGTATTTTTGACGATTTGACCCCAGATGCCAATCAGGGCAATTATGAATAAAATTCCGCGTGAGATTTCTCACTTTTCCAATTAGAATTATTTTATTTGTCCTGTTACTTGCTATTGTTTGAAATTGTTCCTCATGAAAAATCTCACGCAAATTTTTATTCAGAAGTTTCCTGTATAAATACATTCAAAATCGATTAGAAATCTTCCATAAAACTTACATATGAAACCTCTCAGATTCATCTGACAGAAATCTGTACGATAGATTCGACGTCATTCATACAAATATTACTTAATGTTAACAGCATTTAAAAGCAAAATTAAAATATTCATGGGATTCAAATCAGAGAGATTTTTAATATCTCTCTTTTGGTTGTAAATCAGTGACAAAGAAACATAACACAGATGATTAATTATTTTAATGAAAATCTTTTTGTTTCTTAGGCCTTGTATCACTTTTTATTCAGCAAGAAAGTTTAATATTAATGAATGAGTAATACATTTTATAATCAAATACATGTATGCTGCATTTCTACATACACATTTGTATATATATATATATGTATATGTTTGTAATCGTAGGTATGATACAACTTTTGGGAACAAGAAATTGGGCACTTTAAATTTTTCCATTAATAAATAAATTGTTTGAGATAAAACTGTTTACACTATATTTTACATCATTGTATACATTCTTTAACGCCCACTGTACGGCGTTTAATTATACATGTGTAGAAATGACTGCATGTATGTATGTATGTATGTATGTACATTTCATTGTCGAAATTGGTCAAGGTCAAATTATAAAAATAAACACATTTTAATATTGCTTTTGGATCAAATAATACATTCGCACTGTTTTATTTTTTTATTTAAGGTGAAAGTTAATTTTGGGAATTACCCATATGGTGGTAAAAAAATAAAAAACTTGATACCTAGATCTCTTAAAATAATACAATTATACAAAATAACTAATGTTTTAAGGTTAAGATATGGGTAAGGCTAGATGTTGAAACTTTCTCGTCATATGATATTTTACATCTCCTTTCGTCAAACGGTCCAGAATTGTTTCTAATGCTAATATTATATTATCAAAGCAAAAATGAAATAGTGTTTTCGTGATTTCTTAAACACTTCTTTCTTTGTATTAATTTTTAATGTCATCGTAAGTCTGAATAAAACTAAAAATTATGAATCCATGAGCTACATGAATCTACATATAAAATACTGCGGTATAATTGTCGCTTTTGATAACGAGCTGATTCGATCACATTTTTTCAGTTTCAGCTTATGGCATTCAGTATCGATTCGAAATTATTCCACTAGCTGAGCCCGGCATAAATTGCACAGTGTAAGATTTTGTTAATCTAGCTGGACAAAAGTCGTTTTTTGAATTTCAATTTGATTAAATACTTTTATCAAATATAAAAAAGCACTTGTTATAAAATAAGAAAATGCAAAAACTTTGCCTAATTTATCAACAATAACAATATAACGGTACTTTAAACTTGAATATTTTTGAATGAATTAAAAACAACAAAAACACTTACATGAATTGCCCATTTTTAAAAGCGTGTAACTTTTTATTGGAATGGAATTTTTTAACGATTCTTTTTTTTTTTTTGTTAAGAAGCCCAACTTATTCACTGGACCTGGAAAATTCTTTTAGTTCTTTCTAGTTCATTTAAACAATTACTCTTTTGGTTAAGTTAAAAAAAAAACTAAATTCTATAATCGATAAATTCTGTTCTTCATGACGCTTTAACACCAAATGGGTTTTAAACGAACGTCTGAAGTACTTACTTTAAGGCACATATAAAGTTATCTGCCGAGATTTGCCGATAAAAAAAGAGACAAATAATTAGTGATAGTACCACACACCACGAAAATTTTTATATAAGGCTAGACACACCCGAAAATTAAAGCCTTGAACGTTCCGTACACCATATATGTGAAAAAAAAAATAAGCAGTGGTTTTAATTCTCTTATTTAATTTTATTTATATGTACATGTGACATACCTTGCTTATTTTTCCTTTGTGATTTTCAAAAATATTATTATTTGTAAATTATTAAATAGTTTTTGAAAGTCTGTGCATAATGTAAGAGGTTGAATTCTACTGATGATTTTTAAGCTGCAAAGTTGGCTTAATGAGGTACTTAGGATACCAAGATACTTTCAGATTATGTTAATATGTTCTCAAAAGTTATTCAGCTTTACCGTAGGTACAACTTTGCCAAATATTGTTGGCAAAAATTCAGGAGTTCCTGTAAGTTATTCTGAAAAACTTAAAAAAAAAGTTCCTTAGTTTTTGCACAAAAAAGTGCACAAAGAAATAATTTTTTTGGCATAAGATGTTCGAGGGTGGCGTTGGCTGAAGTAGTTGCACGTTGACTACAAAACCGAAGGTCGTGGGTTCGATCCCAAATTCCAACAGTCATTAAAAATAACAACACCACCCATCATTTGATACCACAAGACGCTGCAATACTGCATTATCAGAAAAGCGTGCAGAGAGCAGAGTTGTAAAAGAATGAAGCTTTCCTCTATATTTTCCTCCACCGCCTGTCTTCTCTACGTATCTTTTCTTCAACTGACAGGTAGCACAAAGCGACCATTGTATTGGACCCAAGTGAGATGGACTCTAAATTTCACCCTTCTGTACCAGTAGCCTGCTAACCTAACCTAAGATGTTTGCAAGATTTTTTTGGTAGACTCTTAGACACATTATTGCTTTATATAGCTAATTCTCGAAATCTTTGAAGGCCCATAAAAAATTGGTCACCAAAATTGCCAAACTGGGTATAGGGTGTTATTACCCTTTGATAGTACTATCGAAGCTTTACTGTGAGGTCCGTGTGCTTTACCAAAAATCTCAGTTTGTTGCATAGTGTTATTTTTGTATGTATTAAAGCATCTTTGAAAAGAACACTTATTAAATAATTATAAATTTATCGGATGCCGCGCTAGCCTTGAGAGTAGTATGTCAATAGCCACCAAAAACTATCACTATAATTTGAAATTGTATTCGTACGATTTAATAAATTAATGAATAATAATAAAAAATTCATCACAACAGCAAAGAGCAAGACATGAACAGTGAAACGGCTCCCATTAGAAACCTACACAAGACCATTTATAAGACCTTTCACGACATGAGAGATTTTTCAAATGCTTTACTACAGCTAAATGTTCTAAAACAAATGCTTAACAACAATGTTGACAAGACATTTGTTTCAGTTTTTTGTCTTGCCAACAGTGATGTTAAGCGTTTGTTTTAGAATATTTCGCTTTAGTAAAGCATTTAAAAAATCGCTCATGTCTTGAAAAGTCTTATAAATGGTCTTGTGCAGGACACTAGTTCCCATCTCATTTGTAAAACCCTATAGGAGTACATGCATGTAACTTTTTATTTGTTCTTAAATTTAGAACAAACAACGTCCGACCATTATTAATTCAAATATGCCTCCACTTACTAAGTCTTCTGCAAGATCAAAAACAACAACAACAAAAAGTAGAAAAGGTTGAAAAAATAGAACTTTCAAATGAAGTGAATACTTATTAAATCACTTAAGGTGTTTTAGTCCACAATGAAAATTTTCTCTACCCGTTCGCTGATACGGAATCTAAAGCAAACTATAAACACTTGAAAAGAAAAAAAGTTTTTTTTTGTTTTTAACTGAATCCTAAAGTACTCGTAGAAGATTTATAGCAAATATTTTTCAACGTTGCAATGTGTGGCATTGAGAAACTTTTCTCTTTTCCATCGATTAAGGCTTGTTTGTTGGTCTTTCAAGATGACTTAACAATTTTTAAATAGTTCTGGAACTTGTGTGTGTGTGTGTCTGTGTGTTTTCTTAGCGGAGATTAAGGTAATTTAATTTGTTCTTTATTACACATGCTGTTTTTGTCATTATATGATTTAAGTGGCTGTTGTTTGTTTATGTTTGTTGGATGGTTGGATTGTTGACTGGATGACTGGGTGACTGGTTGTTAATACTCTTTAGTTATTTCTTTTTTCTTTGTTTTTAAATTTTTTCATATTCTTCTTCTACTTCTCAACAGGTTGGTAGCGTTCATTAAATTTACTCAGTACGTACTTAGAGTTTTCGATTCATGTAATCGCCCTTGTGTACTTATGTGTGTGTGTTTGTATTATATTATACGAGTATTACATATATTTGTATTACATATATACTATGCATACATACGCACATACATCTATATTTTATTAAATGTTCTATTTGGTCGAAAGTGTAATGGGTTGTTTATTTTATTATGACGTTTTTTGCAGGTTATTGACTTATGGTATTTTCGCATTTGAAAAGTTAACATTTCAGATTAAATTTTATAAGTATACATGATGTGGACCATTTTGTGTATTAGAAAAAAGTGTCAAAAATTTATATTATTATTGAATCAGATGTTGATGAAAAAATTTCGCAAAAATTTACTTTATTAGTAAACTAGAACTTAAACTATTTTTGGTTTCTAAACCATTAAATTATTTGATAAGTATTAATGCATTTTCCAAAAGAGTAAATCAATAATTGTATACACAATATAATCATTTCTCATATTCCATTCAATTAAAAATTTATGTTAAAAAGTAGATAGACATGAGCAACAGAATACCATCAAAATTTTATTTCAAAATAAATAACAAGAAACTTGACAAAATTGTATGACAAAATAATGTGTCACAATTTATTAGAATACGGGTATTATTGTAAGTTTATTTAAGTTTTTATATAAATAGCACTGTATAAAATACTCAGAAGTTTTAGCCCGTTCAGCGTGCTACAAAATCAAATATTTTCATGATTATGGCCGAAATATAGTTGAAATTAAATAATTTCCCATACATTTTGACATATCTGAAATTAACAATATACACAGCTGTTTCTGTATGAAAAACTCCTTTTTTCCAACCATGAATATGTTTACAACCACGAGAAGCAACAAAAAAATTTAATGTGTCAATTTGGTTAAAAATTGTAAATAAAAATATGAAAAATATTGTCATTTGAAAAACTTAATTAAATGTTAAAAAGCCCTTATTCAACCGAAACTAATGCTCCAATGAATGCCGCAACAAATCAGAACTTTGCGAAATTAACTCAAATATTATTTAGTATCAGCGTGAACACTTCTAATATCGTTCGTAATTTCATCTTGAAATTACTTTATTTCGTGGCACGCTGAACGGAGGCACTGGTTTCAGTTACGAGTGTGTTAAAACTTTTAAATTCGAAAAAAATTATATCATTATCACATTGTGTTTCGGATGAATAAGAAAAAACCCGTACGCACTCACCCTTATGTTTTGAAAAGCTGCAACTTAAAAATAAGAACGCGCCCTATTAATTCAATAATTTTCAATACAAAAGAAAATGTATATTAAGATACTTAAAAATAAATAAACTTAATAAATTACTACTGTAAATTAATATTTTTCCATATTGAAATAAGAAATTTCAACATGACTATACTTTCGTTAATTAATCTTTTTTTCTCTGGGTGTATGAAAAAATTTAATAACCAGTGCCCAATGCGAAAACTTCTCGCCGGTCAGAGAAAACAGGTCATCGTTCGATTTAATTTTTGCTTTGCACATATTTTAAGTTTCTGTCTTAAGTCTTTTGTTTTAAGTACTGTTTCAGAGAAAATTTCGTACAACTACAAAATGCATTAATTAATTAATAAGCTTGTAGTAAATAAAACATTTTCATGCATTTTACACGAAAGCTTTTTTCATTTAAGCTATTGTAATTTTAATCCGTGCAGCATATTTGACACTTGCTTATGCATACAATACATTTTGCATTTTTGTTATTGTTATTATTTTGCATTGAAAATGGAAAATAAATTAAAAAGAAAAACTTTATGTACAAAATTTGAAACACTAAGATTTCAGTTGTATTTGCTTTAATAAAACGTTAAAACATGTTTGATATTTTTAACAAATTAATAAAATTAATATAGTTATAATATCCACATTATTATGCTTGTTGTTTGTAGATTTCACTGTAATGAATATAATTGATTCAAAATTTTTACACGATATTTTTATTTCGCAGCTGCTGCAGCTTCAGTTAAGATAAATTTTTTTTATTAAATATAAAGCGATGCTTTATTTAGCTAAAACACACAACTTGTTTTACCCATAAATAAATTGATAGTACCACAATAAAGACCCGAAGCCATCACTTAGACTAGCGTTTTTCATAGTTTTAATAATTTAATTTAAACGAAATACACGTATAATGAGAAATTGTGGAGAGCTGCTTCACAGACAAATTTTCCGAAAATAAAGAAAAAGCAAAAATATATTGCATGAAGGCTAAAATAGTATGACAATTTTTATGTTCATGAAGACAAGTATGTTAATATCGTTGTAACTGATCTCCATTACTTTGAAGTTGATGACGACAATATATCGCTAATATTACTAAATTAATTATTTATGTATTTATTCGGAGTCTTTTGTGTTTTGTGAAAGACATACATACATGCATACAACTACATAAATAAATAATAAATTATATTTGGTGGTGCGAATATTTTCCACAAAACATGATAGATTTACAATTGCAAACTTTATTTTCAATCATAAAAACACGAACTTAAAATTAATAATTTTAAGTTTCACTATTATTTCTCTTGTGATTTGTTTGACCATTTATTGCAAACTCTAACATGAATGGGATAGTAAAACTCATAAGGTAAATTTAATGAATAAATACAGTTGAAGTTTTTCATTTTAAATTATTTTATAGATTATTTATTAAATGAAAAATATTTATAACGAATTAATTAATCACCCTTATTTTAGTTGAAGTTATTAACTTTGCTGTCATTTTAGCGTCAACATCACCTTGTTTCAACGTCTCATCAATTGAACAAAAATGTTTGCATTCTATAGCGGAAAGACGATGATGTTGACTTTTTATCGTTTATCTAATACACATCTCTAAATATTTGTACCAGCTGCATAATGTACTTGTTACTTTTGAAAATTTTATTAAAAATTAACAGCCATGGACCTGTGGCAAAACTTAAATAAATATAATAAATAGTAACAAAGTAAGTAAAACAAAACTAAATAAATTAACTAACATGTGCATGATTAGTAAAGAACAAACGACAATGACAAAAAAGCTTTCAGCAAATTGAAATACGAAAAAGCAGAAATCTACATCAACTGACACCACACACAGTGGACCAAACACAAAAGAACGCTGATGATGAAAGTGTAGTGGCCTTCGACAACAGCTAGTTGTTCTGTTCTACTACGTGCTTGTCAGAATATTTACAATTAACTTTGGTGTTATTTGTTCATTAATAGTTATCACATTTAATTTGGTTTACAAAGCGATACGAACCTTAGGCTGATCAAATCATAAAACTAAAAATGTCCTTATTTGTAAGATAAAAGGCATAACAAGTTTAAGTGTTTCTACTAGCTAATTTATTAACTACATTTTTCAACTGGACTCCCTGAACTGCCCCTCTGGTTTCAGCTTTTGAAACTGTGGAAGATTTGCCACAGCTTATTAAACTTTTTAAATATTACTACTACTTTGCTTGCGCTCATTTTCTTCTTAACTTTAAACTCCAAATGGCACAAAGCTTATTAACAAAATTTATTCTTATATTGCACTATTTACACTCACTATTCCCTCAACGTGAACTATACATTTCTTAATCTTATCAGCGCTCAAAGATAGTTTAATAATTTCTCATTCCAATGCTTTCTAAAATTATTCGGAAGAGTGCCTCTGCAAAATCCCACCGCCAGAGAGGAATATTTTGAAAATCCTCTACTACTTTAACAAAGTGGGTTAGAGTTGTTATATTAAATTTTTCATTTTTTCAAATCAACTTAAATGATTATCAAAAATGGCGACAGCAAATTTAAAGTCGTTTCAATACAATATAAAATTCAATACAATACAAATAATGTATTGAAAGTTATTGATAGTCTTCCATAGCGATAATTAGAATAAAATACTGCAATAATAAGCACTGGATACGATCAAATGAACTCATCAAGCACAGAGATATGTATATACGTATCTCTTGTTGGAAATGTTTGATGAAATTCAAAAAGTTTTGATATTTTATTTGATGAATAAACATCAGTTTCTTTGTAAGTTTTTTTAATAACGAAGAAATATGTAGGTGGACAAACAAACTTTTATATTGCACTACAAAGTCAAAACACAAAACACTCACACATATGCACTGATTGACAAGTTTGTTTGATAGTTTCCACGGCACTTAAGCATCGCAAAACAATATCGTTTTATATTGATGTTGACAAGTAGAATAAGGATAAATATCTGCATACAAACATATAAGTACATATCTACGGTCCCATTCCAAAACATGCTAAGTCGACATAACATGTTATGCTGGGAATAGCATTTCTGAATTCATCGTTTATTAACTTAGATTCTGTAAAACTTTGATAGTAATCGGACTTTTGTACCAAACGAGCAAAAATGTACTTAACATAATTTGTCAAGTTTAAAAAGCTCAATTTTTGAATGCTTTAAGTACACTTAGCATGATTTAGTTTCGAATTAAGTAGTCAAAAAAAATGTATTTAAATTTTTCTTCAAATTAAAACATGCTATATGTACTTAGATGACCATTGTAGGTGAGAAAGGACCACCACATAGATGCTAAGTCTAGTTAGACGACAATATTAGGTATTCTAAGACACTTTTAACTATGATCTACAATAAATTTATGAAGTTCAAATAAATTTAAAAAAATTCTGTTGCAACTATTGCATGATTACAAAAAGCCTCAAATTTCTATCTCATATTATTACCGAGATATCATCAATAAACTTTGAAGGCGTTTATCTCAAAAGTGACTTTTTTGACTTAGCATGTTTTATAATCGATATATATATAAAATTTTAGTATGTGTATATACAAATTAAAACAGATTTGTTTATGTACATATGTTTTTGTTTTTTAAAAGAATATCGAAATCAGCCAAAAATTTTGAAGGCAAAAAAAACTCGAATGAATTACAAAAACTTTTAAAAAAAGATTTTTCAATAAGATTACTGCCCTTGCAAAACTTTTAACATTTTATACTTTTTACTCCATACTTGACAAGCAGTAGCTAAAGGCAATTTCTGTAAGAAAATAACTCAAAACTGCCTTATCGTAAGTGTGCGGATTCTTAAGAATTTCGCAGAATACTCTTAAGAACGTGAAAGATAAACTTTTGGCAAATAGTAAATATTTGGGTTAATTACGCTTTCAATCGCAAAAGATTTTTTTTCATTTGCTTAAAAAGACCTTCTGGGAACTCATCAAAGCAAACTAATTGTAATTTATATAGGGGGGTAAAACGCGCTTCAAATAAATCAAAAGCGACTATGATTTTGTATCTTTTTTGGCTGCTACTGATTAAGGAAACAAGCTGATCTTCAGCAAATATCTACATATGTACATATAAATACTTATTTTCAATAGAAAGCAGGCGCACTTGTACTCGTATTATTTTTATAAACGAGTATTTCTAAGTTTAGAATTTGTAATTGCTTAGAACTTTTTTTTCGTTCTCTCTCTTCCATTTTAACAATTAATTTTTACACCAAACACATTATGTTTCCCCACACATAAGTATGTATGCATACATGCATGTTTGTATGTCTGTCTGTATGTACAAATATTTATTTATTTGCTGAAGACCGAGTTGAGACTGTGAAAATCAAGATAAAATTACTGATACACGTATAGCAAGCAAAAGGATTACCTACTCGTACCTTATTGCAACCACATGAGAAAATTAAGATTAATATTGTACCATTAACTTAATAGAAGTGAGAAATAAAAACAGCTTCATCGAACTTACAATGTTTGTATATTTAATTCACACACGTACTAAAATACATAAATATGTGTATATGCCCATTTAATGTGTACAAACAATTTCAATTTATCTTTATGGCCACAGCCAAGGTAAAATATCTTTAGAAAAAAAATTAACAACAACAACAACGAAAACAAACACCAACACTGTGTTCAAACGAGCACAAACCAATAGCCAGCAGATACAAACGACTGACTACTACTACTTACTATAAATGCACGGTGCAAATTATTAACCTCATGTAAATAATGAACATACAGATAGATATTAACTTGTATTCGTAGTAAAACCAAAACCAAAAATAAAAATAAAAACAATTTAAACTACAACACAAAAATAGACAAAATTGCAAATCGCGGGTGGCGGAGTTGGCAGCATGATAGTGTTTTTATTCTTACCTTCACTTGTCAGATTGCCCAAATGCCTTGAGGCTTCATTCAGCTTGTTGCTTTATATGGCAGCAGCTTGAATTGGCTCGCTCTTTTTTTTTAAACTTATGCCAGTGCTGTCTGTTAATGTAAAAGGTACAAGTGTAGATTTTTTAGCTGCCTGGGTCACGTTTTCGGCACGAGTGTTGATTCAACTTCATAAAAGAACTGCAGAAGCAAAACAAAAAGCAAAAAGCCAAAACAAAAACAAACAAAATAAAAAATAAGAAACCGAGATGACCAAGTTAACTAAACAAAGATCAGGTATTATACCAGACACTACAACAGCCAGGCAGACAGTCAGCTATACGACTACACTTACAACTACGAGTAGACAATCCAACAAGCAACAAAAATTGTACAGAAATAGAAGTAGGCAGCAAAGCAATTCATTTTGGCAACCATGCGCTTTAAGATAACAAAAAAAATATAAATAAATTCATGATTTGCAATGCAAGGTAGTGCAACCAACAAATGTGCTGCAACGATACACCTCTCCAAGAAGACGGAAGCAAATTACAACAATTTGCATGCAACTATAGTAGCAGCATTACAAGATCCATTAACACTTTAAATGAAATTGAAATTTTGATACCAGCCACAATTTACTTACACACACACTCATGCATATTCGTGCATACACGCACATCCCCAACTCCGGCGCATTCACATTTACAAATGCACGACGACTAGTTATTACACGAGACAATCTCAAGTGCAATATGTTTAAATAAAATCTCATTAAATTAAGCCAATTGTGGCAATCATCCTTAAATATTTAACAAAACAAACAATACAGTGAAGTGTATGTAATATTATCATACAATGAGCACCCTACACCAGCGACTGACTTTGGTCATATTTTAGACTTGGCAGTTTTTCTTGAAGCAGTTCTCTTCAATTCTGTTCTAAGACTGCTCGGTCGCTTACACTCGTACAGTTTCTTGTTCAATTTTCCTATTGTTTTAATGCAGCGAATGAATTAACAAAATGGAATTGAAGTAACTTTTATGTACAAGCAAGTCAGTACCCCTCTTCTTTCTTCTTTCGCCTCTCTACCACAAACTCAGACTTGCTTCAGCAAAAACTTCCGAGTCTAAAACATGAGTTGGCATAAATACTTTTGAAATTTTCTATTAAGAATTTAAACTAAAATTGTAAAAGTATATATACTCGTAAAGTAGTTTTTTAAATCTATTCTGGTATTGTAAAATTGTACATCAAACTTCATTTGACTAACGTTAATTAATTATTTTAATTAAATTTCATGAAATTTGCCATAAAGTTTCTAAATTTGGAGCTGTAAAAATTAAAACACATTTGGATTAGAGAAATACACGCTTCTTTTCTACCAATAGCACTGTTCTGCAACAAAATATAAAAAAAGGAAAGTGCCCTGATACTATTTCAGCAGATTCCTCCTAAGTCCGAATATGATCTCTCTTTTCCTCCCATCTCCCACCATTTTCGAGGGATCACCCTGCACTATTTTTGATGACTTTATAGCCCTGAATTCAATTTACGAGTAGTTGTTAAATTTTTCTATAGCTCTGCACAACAGTTTTTATCTAGCTTCAGTGGGTCTCTAGTGATCGTAAAATTAATATCTCGGTGTTGAGCACGAGGATTCGGTGCTCTTATATTGTCTAAATTGAGTAAAGCGGTTGTATTTTTTTCGCTGTCAACTGAAATTAAGTAAGAAATTTTGTTTTACTATTGAACTCTGCCACGTGAGTGTAAAAATCATCCTGATTGCTTCTGATACGTTTGCGGGGAGTTGACAATAAAAGCACAAAGTAACCCTCTTTCTCAGCTTTCTCTACTTACTTCACTGGGACCCATAAATCAGTGACCTTCGCTGTGCCCATGTATCACCTCACGGATTGTTACTATTGTATGACTTTCATCAACGGGATCTCTGGAAGAAGAAAGCACACTATTCAATATCCAAATATCCTTTCAACTCTACGACCAGTTGTTCACAACGAATCTTTGTCAATTCCAGTTCTGCCCAAAATCTAAAAGCTAGAACCAGAAATAGATTTCGAATACTCTGACTCTCAGCCTGCACCATCAAATGAAACTTGCAACGGTTATAAGGATTTTCAAGTTGATCGACAACCTGATTTCGCCACTCAGTCGGAATTGAATGATCTCTATCGGGATTTGAAATTGTAAATCTCAGCTGCTTGGGTCTTGACTTCAGCAGTGGAATCTCCTAGAAAAGGGAGTAAAAATCTCTTCTCAGAGTACCAGACAATCAACCTTGAATTTATTTATTTCGGAAGACGAAAGAAAGTGTTCCGTACTGATTCAAATGGATTAATGACAGAACTGAAGGTTACTTATGACCCTGACAGGTGGAGACTGTTTATATATTCAGCAAACGAATCCTTGATAAAATATAGTTTAAAAACTTAAATTTAAACAAAAAATAAAGTTACTGTTTTAATACCCAAATTGAATTAAAATATTTATATATTATTAAAACAAAAGATATGTATGTATTAGTTTTTTAAATGCTTTAAACTTTCTTCCGGAATCCTGGGATTCCGAGTTATTTAAAAAAGCTCCCGCTTTCCTGGAAAATGAAGAAGTGCGAGGGGAAACCCCTATTTAAAGACGTAGTTAGCTCTACATTTATTACAAAATATAAACGAATCGAACAGCATAGCTCTAAAGTACAATGATGTAACGTGATTGCCGAAATTCGCATATACGAACTCGATTATGCAATAAAGCCTTATTTCCTAAGTGTCTTAAAATAATTTTTACTGGTATTATTATTATTATTATGTATTTCTTCTGATAAGTTATTTGCATTTCAGGTAACGATATGCCCATAATTACATATATGTATAAGCACATATTTCCAAGTTCTCTATATACATACATGTACATATGTATTATGTACATACATACCTACATATGTATGTAAGTGTGTATGCATGTGTGTCTTTCATATGTTCGTTCAACTTTTAATACATCATACATACATATGTACATCCCAAATATGAATTTGTTTTTACACAAAAAAATATGTTTGCAACAAAAATCGTATAAACTTAACTCTGTACATAATATGTATGTATATATGTATGTATTTTTGTATCTATGTTTTAAATTCATACATACCAATATATTCACATGAAATTATGTACGAATAAGTATGTATGTACGTACATGAATTCATACATACATACAAGAGGAACATTATACGTACATACTCGTATGTGCATGTGCATACTTCTTGCAGGATTGGCACAATCAGCATCACGATTGTTTTTATTCTCAAAAAAAAAAACAGAATCTTTAAAACAAGATAAGAACCACAATCACAACCAGGGTTACCATTTTACACCGACCTGGCCCAAGTTTTTCAGATTTTTTGTTGCTAATGCAACCGAGTTGGTATCAAGTTTGTGTACATTTTTTAATGTCGTTTAACGCGCTTCAAGTTTTGTTGAGCAACTTTGAAGTTTAAATAAGAGAGATATAGAGAGAGCATGTATGTCTTCTTCTTCTTGATTTATGTGAAAATTAATGTACAGATTTTCATTGCTTTTTACATTCCCTCAGCATAATTTTACATATCGTCAAAAAGCAAACAATACAAACAAAATGAAATTTTTTTCGTCAATCAGAGTTGGAGACGATCAAATAATCCGCTGTCAAATAAAAATTATAAAATTGTTTTGATTCTCATCAGTTACTGACGATAAAACATGACTACAAGCCCATAACTATGTGATTGATGGTGTTATTTGATCGTCTCCGGGTCACTTTTAATCTAACAGCAAAGTAATCGAAATAATCACTACTGACTGCTACATATAGTTATCATCGATTATATAATATAAATTTTTACCACTGGGAAGCCCTTACATTTTCCCCTCCCTATCTCTCTCTCTATCTCTATCTATATATCTCTCTCTTCCTCAACAAAATTTGAGACATTTGATACTTAACTTAAGGCTCAGTTAAGGGTCAGTTAGCCGACTATAATGTAACTGCAACGTAGGAAACAGCTGATCGATATTTTTCTATGAAAAGTAGGTTACGTTACATTACATCTCTATGACCATTTTTATTACTTTTCACTAAAGCTCAGTTAGCCGACATTAGGAAACAGCTGATCGATGTCGTTATGTAAAAATTAATGAAAATGATTATAGAGATGTAATGTAACGTAACCTAATTTATAATAATTAAGGCTCAGTTAGCTGACTGTAATGCAATGTAAATGCAAGTAGGAAACAGCTGATCAATATTTTTGTTACTGTTGCAGTTATATTGCATTACAGTCGGCTAACTGGCTTTAAAGCTTAATAATGCCATAGCCATAACCAAACCAAAATGCAATTGGTTTCTATGGTAATAGCTATGGCGCTATGGCGAATCACCTACATATATTCAAATACCCATAAGTTGGTTCGAACAGCTGTTTTTCATGGCACGTTTGATTGAACCTTTACACCCTTTGCGCACACGCCAAC
Organism: Tachina fera; assembly: GCA_905220375.1. NCBI lineage: Eukaryota > Metazoa > Arthropoda > Insecta > Diptera > Tachinidae > Tachina > Tachina fera. The sequence continues at coordinate 190,265,458 of LR999963.1, forward strand.
TTTACTTTGCAAAGTATTAAGTTTATTGGGGAGAACGGAAAGAATAATCGGGGTGAGTACAAACTTTGTTGCACTCTTAAAACTGCTTTGTTCTTCGTGGTGTAGTGAAAATTAACACTATTTCAGCTAATAAAAAATTAACTTACTTCTAGTAGTGAAATTTGAATTTTTAACTCATTAAATCGGGAAATGCAACGTTTTCGTGAGGACATCCACCATTTAAACTGATATGATGATCGATACAGATACAGTACGTGCAGTTTAATATTAAACTGGAAAATTTTTAAATATTAAATATTAAACTGCAATAATTTCTGACGACAAACGTTCATAACGTAGATAATTTTTAAAATTTTTCGCAATTATAATACAAAAAAATGTCTGTCAATTTTTTGTGGATACAAAATGTCTATCAGATATTCGATCGTATATTTTCTTTTCATTTCTTTCTACTTTGCTTTCGGTAGCAGATCATAATAAAAATATGAATAAGATGTCAATGAAAATAATCAGCAAGTGGTATAAAGTCAAATACGATATTACAAATTGTTTATAGCACATAAACAAGAAAACAACATTCTAAGCACAATTTTATTTGGACAAAAAAAACTTGTTTTGTGGTATCCCTAGACACAAACAACCACTCTACAAAAACAGGCTTTTATATTTTCCGTTATTTGTTACATCACGTAACTGGGCCTAAATACACACGAAATCATCATACTCATGAATTTTCAATACATATGTACTCATACATACACACAGACAATATCCATACATCTGTATCTGTCTGTAGTTTTGCTTCATTTTTGAAAAGGATTTAAAAAAAAGTTAACAAACCATCAAGATAATGGCGATGAGAATAATATGGACAAAAAAATGTTTATGCAAATTTCAACTTTTCAGTCAATTTAATCGTAATTAATTAAATACTTCATTGTGTCTTCTTTTACTTCTTCATTTTGGAATTGACTTTAATTTATTATCATCATCATTACATACTTGAAAAAATAAAATAAAATTTGAACGTGCCATAAATCGATTTGTCCATAAATATAATTTTAAGTTACGAGTATAGTTATTGAAATTTGTGATTATTCTATCACTTGTCTTCAAACGAATATTCAAATATTTATGATACATTTTCAAATCAGTTCGCTTTACTTTCTATCATGTTTCCTTTCTTTCTATCCGCAAACGTTAAGCCTGAAGTTATTTATCAAATTATGTGTCTCATAATACAAGAAGCAAAAGAAAATTGTTAAGTAGACGGTAAATAGTCTTGATAGTATATTATTATAGAAAGAACAACAGCAAAAATATAATCAACTCCACACTTGGGCCAATCACACTAATAGTTATTACAAGTTCACAAATACGAGTACATTGGCGTTCAAAAATATAGCAGTTCATCATTGAATATAAGCAAACATGTACGTAATTGATCTAAATCAATGATAATATTATTTTGAGTACGACTGGATGTCTAAGTAGGTGAATCTGGTCAAGCTGATCAATTTATATCTTGACGAATGGTGGGCAGCTTAGAAAAGGAAAGGAAAGGTTTGGCTTTCATTCTCCGTAGTCAGATAAAAATGGTCTTGTAAAACCAACTTAAGTGCGATTTCACACGTTTTATATAAAATTTATTAATAGATGATAGATGTGTATAAATCGATAATAGTTTCGTTATAGAATGAAGTCATTTGAACACATAGGAGTAGAAAGGCCATTCTGGGACGTGCATTGCCCTCCTCATGTACTTATTTATCATTATGAATATTACTCATGACAATCATCAGCCATAATGTCCTCCTAGAAAAAAAATTTTTTTTTCAAATCAAAGATATTTTTCGTTAAATCTGAAACCCTATACGACAATAATATTTATTTATGTACCACCAACTATTTATTAGTTTGCTTAAACTGCCAATACACGTATATTTGGTCGTCTCATTTGTGAGTGCTCGATATCTTGTTACGAGTTCCACAGAAGTAGACTACTTCCTTAACTTTTTTGTATCCATTTCCACCATTTCTTCTGATTCCCATATTTGGAAAAAGAGGTCATCTTAAGTTGACAATGACTTGTATTGGTGAAAGTAAACCAATTTTGTTCAAAGAATTTCTTGATAAATTCAAGACAGAGTTGTGCTGTTAAATTTTGCACCAGTGTTGCGTTTGTTGAGGGCGCCTTGATAATCTAATTAGAGCAACAACAAAAACAACAATAATAGGTGCAACAACAAGGAATAAACTTAAAAAGAAGTTTGTGTCATTTTCCATGTGTGAACTGGCATTTAAAATGTGATTGGTGATGAATTCATAGCAGAACGTTTTTAAATTCACTAAACATCAACAATTACAAGTTAATTACATGTTTATTTCTTTTGTACTCATATCAACAGACTTGTTAACAACAACTGTCTTCATGGAACAAGAACTTTTTGTGCGTTGTGTGGCACTCACTCGTACATCACACGCAACCAGTTCGAATGTTTGGATGTTTCTAAAGATGATGAGTTTTGAAAAAGAAAACTTCCTGCTTCATAATCTCGCGTGTTGACAATTAATTGTCTTTTTAAAATTATATGGGACTGAATAATAAATAAGATTACATGTAAAGTTGGCTCAAAACATTTTCAAAGATAAGTCTGATTTCTTACAAGTGATAAAAGAATTTAATTATGGCTTTTTTTGCATAAGCAAAAAAAATATTAAGAAAATTTGCGATGAAATTGACATTTTATAGTCATACAACCAAACTCTGATCGTTTGTAAAGTACTGTACTGTATTAAAATATTATTTAATAAAATTCGTTTTCAATTGAAATCAAACGCCTAGAATTTTAGTGATAATTCCATGTAATCGTCCTTTGGCAAATCTCAGTTTATATACAAACAGCTACAGCGTAATGCTTATCTTATTTCTAAGTTAATTTATATATATAACATATTACAGGAACGAAAAGATGACAACCGTTCTGGCTGGCTGATTGAGGTCTTCACACACGAAAAAATTGGAAAAATACACAATGTGATGTTGCCCGATCGAAGACTGAAAGTAAGAAAGATTGTGGAAGCAATGGGCATCTTACATTGCTCAGCTGCCTCAATTTTCAATGAGAAAGCTTTCCACAAGATGGGTGCCACGAATCGACCGAAAACATAATCGTTTGACAATTTCCCTGGAGTACGAGTTCTTGCGCCAACGGTGTACGTACTAATGTTATATTTATTTTTTTAACTCTAACCTTCGAGTATTAAGTATACCTGCATAAGAAGTAGACTTTAGCCCGAAATAGACTTGAACATTTCAATACTAGAAATGAAAGCTTAAAAGAGTATAAGTATAACTATTAAAAATTAAATTAATTAATTAAAGTACAGAGTTCTTGCTTTCAACACATTGATTTTCTATAAATTTTCTTTTTTCCTTCCCTTCTAGACAAACTTCTAACTTGGCATATTAGAAAGTTCAAAATTACCCATAATTGTGTCCCGCATTTGAAAAGTAAAAAATTCAGTAAAGTGTGACTTTGACCCGCGCACGAAGGGTTCCATACGGACACGAGATATGTAATTCAACACGAACTTTAGTAGCCTATATAAAATATAGTTTTGGCATTTTTTTTCGTTTTTGAAGTTTTTTTAATTTTGGCGATTTTGTTATTTTGGCGATTTTTTTAATTTTAGCGATTTTTTTGTTTTGGCGATTTTTTCGGTTTTTTCCATTTTGGCTATTTTTTTTTGGTTTTGACATTTTTTTCTCGTTTTGGCCATTTTTTCGGTTTTTGGAGTTTTTTATTTTTTGGCGATTTTTTCGTTTTGGTGATTTTTTTAATTTTGGTGATTTCCGGTTTTTGGCGTTTCTTCATTTTGGCGACTTTATTCATTTAGGAGCTTTTTTGTAGTTTTGACACTTTTTTTCTCATTTTGGCGAATTTTTTGGGTTTTGGCGATTTTTCAATTTGGCGATTTTTTTTAATTTTGGCGATTTTTTTCATATTAACAATTATTTTGTTACTGGAGACTTTTTCGCGTTTGGCGATTTTTTTCGTTTTGTTTTTTATTTTGGAGATTTTTTTCATTTAGACGATTTCTTCGAATTTTGCGACTTATTTTAGTGTTAGAATTTTTTTTTAATTTTGGCGATTTTTTTCGTTTTGACGGTTTTTTTTTGAATTTTTGGCGATTTTTTTTTGATTTGGCGATTTTATAATTTTCAGATTTTTTAGTTTTACCGTTTTTGAAAATTTCAAGAGTCAATATACGTATCTACACACAATTATATGTATATTACATGGGATTTTAAAATTTTTCGTTGTTCGTTTTGGAAACCCTTAAGGTTCCTGAGGAAATACCGTGTGACGGACACGGTACGCTGCCCTAGCGAAAACAATAGGGTTCCTTTTTTCACCTTTGGTGTACGGAACCCTAAAAATTTTTCAAAGTTAGCGTTACCTGAAAATGAGAAGACACTCTGATGGTGTTGAAAAAAATTTATGTGAAACTAAAGTGATAATTGACCTTACTTTTATACATAAATATTTGCTCGTACGTTTGTGTGAGAATTTTATTGCATAAACCACATTCTTTGTCAAATCTGCGTCGAATTAGTTATTGGTTTTCTTTATTATTCGTATTTGTTTGGAACATCATTGAAGTAATGATATACATTTATCTATTATATAAGTATGTATGTATGTATGTATGCAAATAATCTTTAATTAACCTTCTTTCAAAACACTTAAAGAATATTAAAAACTGGTATCTTTTGATAATTATACTTTAGCCGCTACATTGAAGTGAAATAAATACTACTGGCTGGTAATTGTGCTCACTAGAATTAAAGTGACTCAAATGTAAATATGTTTTGGGGAACTCGAATATTTGCATATTTATATACACACATACACATATACAAACATAAGTATGTCTGTTTGTTTCTGTTGCAAGTTTTAGCGCAAACTTGAAAAGGCGTTCGATTATCATTGCAGAAGAAGACTAAGGAACTGTATTACAAATATTTACCTGAAGTGCTTAAATGTAAACATGTTATGTAGTAGAATAAACGACCGACATTGTAATCTCCATTCAATGCAATTTTTCTTATTATAAAACAAGTTACACCACATCCATAGATTATGCAAAAAATAAAATAAAAAATAAAGAAGAAACTAAAAAATAAAGAATTATACTTGTCTTCAGCGAAACCCTCGTGCAAAAAATACTAGTTAAATTATAAGCTATAAATTTGAATTGCTTAAATACTTTAACGTTTAAAAAAAATTGATTTCGTTTCTGCGAGTGTAAACACTTCAACCACATCACCTTCAACATTATTTGGTGGCAAGCAGTTCAACCAGGAAATTTAACAGTTCTGGTTAAAACAGAGAGAAAATAACAAAACGAGATCAATGTTTCAATATTGCAATAAAAGACAGGAAAAACTGCTGGAAAGCTGTTTACAAACTTTATTTTATTTAACTCCCTGCATTCGAACTTGTGGTCACACTTTCTGCCATTGTCAGATAAATATTTGTGCAGTAGTGAAGTAGGGAATGTTTGCAGTCAAATTCGCTAATATTCGCCTATTTCTTGACATTCGGATTCGTATTATTTTTTTTTTAACTCGGGCGAATAATTTAACGAATATTTTCATCCCAACAAAATGCATAAAGAGTTAAATAAATCACCCAAGAAATATTATTTTGTAATTATTTTTAATAGTGGAATGTATTTGTTCTTCATGCGCACATATTTATGTACGATCTAACTTTTACCAGCGGCTCTGCTCGCCTCGATCTGATAATTTGGAAACTATACTTAAAATGTATGAGTTGAAAAGGTTAAAACCCGGTTTTTAAACCGTCTAAACAATCAAACTCGAAATGTAAATTGCCCTAGAAAGACCCAAAAATTTGTTTTTCGGAAAAATCTTAGCTAAATTGAAAAACCGGTTCCGAACCAAATAAAAAATAGGCTTTGTTTGACACTGCTAATGTAGCTTTCTATTGGTGAAAGAATGTTCAAAATCGGTTTAGTGGTTTGGGCGTGAAAACATAGCAAACAAACAAACAAACAACTTTCACATTTACATATAATATTACTAAGGATGTATAATATTAAATTATTCAAATTCTAATAGAAGAATGTGAACTTTTCAGAAAATAATTGTGGTATGTTACATTTTATCATCAGTTTTTGAAGTTTGAGGGCGAATTTTTGTGAAATATGTATTTCGCGTTCTATTTATACGCTATCGATCTATTTAAGCTTTCAGGATATTAAATTGTACTTACATCATCCTGAAAGCTTAAATAAATCAAAAGCGTATAAAAATAACGCGAAATATATCATATAGGTACTTTTTTAAGAAAAAGTCTTCTAATAAAATGTTTAATACCTCAGTAAATTTCTAGGGAATTTTTTAAAAAAAACTTGTCCAAAATAAAAAAGTGTCGAAAAAACCGAAAAAATTACATTCGATAAAAAAATACGGACATATATCTGAAATTCACCGAAAAGAACTAAATATGGTTCGAAAGGTCTTAGTCTATTATTTTTAAGTTTATAAATATAAAATCGGTGAATATTTACCGTAGTTAGAGGTTGATAAGTGCCTACGGGTACGAAAAACCGCTTTTTACACGTAACTCAAGATTTTGGAGGTGTAAAAGTCAATGCTAATTTCAAGAAATAGGAAGCAACAAGTAATTCTATGAGGAAAAGAAACTGAGTAATAATTTAACAAATTTGCAAATGGTCATATCTCGAAAACCACTTAATGGATTTTAAAATAAGCAGCAGATTCGTAATCAGCTTACCAAAATCTATAAAATTCGGGTACTAGTAGATGGTTTATTAACAAAAATTTTTTTGTCATTACGAAAATATGAGAATTTTTGCTGCAGAAAATTCATTTGGTGCGGAACTTTTTTTTAAGATATCAAAAAAATAAAAACGCAGTTTGTCTTAGAATTTTAGCCCGCATGTGAAAACCCAGTGAGCCCTTCGCGTTTTGCAAATTTTTTATTTTCTGCATAAGCCTAATGTACATGTATATTTTTACTTCATCCTGTGTAATTGCTGATCTAAGTATTTCTGTGTGAAATGTGGAATGTTTATTGTTATTATTAGGTGTCTTTTAGTAATTTCCCGGTAATACGAGTGAGAATACAATAGTTTAGAAATTTGTTTGCTTTTTATTTGTAATTCAGTTGTTAAAATCATTAAAATTTTGTAATAATTTTTACAAATTATTGCATGCGCGAACAAGGCTATTGATGCAACGAGGTTTTTTTAAATAAATCTTATTTTGCAGATGTATAGATCGAGTCATGTCTCTGAGTGTTTCTAAATGTTTGACTTTTTATTCTTATTTGTGAATATCTAAAAATTCACATTCTTTACATCTCTAGTATGTAGCATGTATGTGCGAATGTATATAAATACATCCAAAGATACATATGAAGACATCTTTATATGTATATGCCTATGAATGTATTCATTCTTTATGTGGAGTAGGCAGTAGATGAATTTTAAACAACCATCCACGTCTGGAAGATATACATACATACATACATACATACATGTGAAGTATAAGTACTAACATTCTTATACATACATACCTGCATATCTAGGTTGATGATGCTAGACGTACTTTAACTTCTTGACCACAAAGTTAGATGCGATAGATAACTGCACATTTAAATTAAATGCACTTGACTTATTCTTTTATTTATTTAGAGCTTAAAATGAAAATAATGAACTACTCTTAAGCATGTAAATACTTACATAGATACATACGAGTATGTATGTATAGACAAACACGCGAACTTACTGTGAAAAATTAAGCATAATCGAAGGATATATTAATATTAAAATATTTTATTGAAATATACAACTGCACATAAAGTAACTTTGTAATTATTATTTTTTCTTAATTTTTTATTACATATTTTTTTAATCAATGTGTTTTGGCAATAACACTTCGAATTGAAATCATGACTCACTTTCTGGCGAGTCTGTGATCAGGGATCGCAAAAAACGATTATTTTCCAAATTTAAACTGAAAAAACCACACTAATAGAGAAGTCCTACGTGCAAGAATTATATACCAAGGTACTCCATGTTACATGGACTACCTATAGATGCAATGATTTTGATTTTTTTTTTGATTTTTATTTATTCTTCATAAAATAACAGTTATTTTGTGACTTTTATTTATTCCTCAGAAAATAACAGTTACTTTCTGATTTTTATTTATTTTTTTTTTTTTTTTTTGATAAAAATATTTAATTTTTAAAATGAATAAACTATAAAAAAGTAAATTTAATTTAACATATAACAATCGTTTTTACAGACTCTGGCGATAAATTCAATTTTAAAACGGGTAATATTAATTTTAACGCAAAAATTAAAGTTTCTAAATTTTAAAAATTGAGCAAAAAATTAAAAATCAAATGGTAACTGTTATTTTGTGAGGAATAAATAAAAGTCACAAAATAACTCTTATTTTGCGAGGAATTAATAAAAATCATGAATAACTGTTATTTTGTGAGGAATAAAAATAAAAATTATAACCGTTACGGTCCCTGTCTGTGATAACTCCTGTGTATTATACTGTACTGAGTTTTAGTACAACCAAGCCAAGCATTACGAGGATTGTTTAGCTGAAACTGATTCTAATTGATTGTTCTGGAAGTATGTACACATGTATGTATGTAAGTATGCACAAGTCGATTACATAAAACTATTTTTGAGTAAATTTGATTTACTGATTTAAGAAATTTGTTCATCATTTTGTAATGAACAAAAAGAACGTTATAGTCAGTCGTAAAGCAACTCTGGTGCACAGGTTAATTTATTTGCCTGAACTAACTGTACAGTTTTTCGGTTCTTTTGTGAAATTCCGTAGGTAACCACGCTGCTGCTTCCTATATGAAGGGTATACATACATACATATGTATGTATGTATGTATGTCGTTTATAGTCAGTCACTAAAGCTTTTAAAAAAATACCGTTAATACTCGTAATATCATGGGCACCCCCTCCCATTTTTTGTTCAGCCATACATAATTTGCAAATTTATTTATTTGGAAAAATGTTTTTAATAAATCATATTATATGCTATACTATGTATTTATGTATGTATGTATGCATGTTTTAAACAAAATATCTACATCAATCAAGAGGACAATAAAAACGCTTACATTTGTATGTGTGTTTGTATGTATATAGCTGCATATGCGTATGTTTGTGGGTAGTGTGTGGGTTGCTGCTTTCCCTGTTAAACAAAGGGCTAATCCATATAGCTTTTAGACATTTGGCCAGACGTGCAGCCAACAATCTGCCGCAAGAATACATAGAAGAGAAAAATATGTCGTACTTAGAAAAACATATGATTTTTAAAGCTGCTGCATATGCACAAACACACACACACTCAAATAAATACGGACATTCATATGTATGTATGTAGTACAAATATTTATACTTATATAAAATTGTACAAATTAATCTCTTGATATTCGATAAGCCATTAAAGAAAAAGAAACTTTTTCGAGTTTTTAAAGTTTCTTCGGTTGGCTTTGTTCTTTTTTAATGTTAATGCTGTTGTTTGTGATTGTGCGTTTTAATTTCGTAACTATTGAAAATTTCAATTAAGAAATAGAAAATAGACAGCCAGTCATTTGAGAACCTCATACTTAAATAAATATACTTATATAGAAAAGCCTGGTAGATAATGCAATAAGAAATTGTTTTCATTTTCAAATTCCCCGAGCTCTTAGAAGCAACAAGACTGAGAAGAAAAGAAATGCACTTCAGTTACTTAAACACAAGCAACTCGAATCATGATCAATACATATCGATTGATCACCATTTTTTATTTATACCACATATTTTTCATTTTATTCATTCGATTTTTTATTTGCAGACATGTATCATATGTATGTATGTACGAGTAAAGGTGCTTTAATGGTTAAAAACATGTCAAAGTAAAATGAATTACTTCAGATATTTCTTGTCTAATACTTCCGTATTTTATTTAAGGACAATACCTGGGACGTAGAGAATAATTTGAAATTCCATTAATTTGTATTTTCAACTTAAAGGGACGAAATTATTAAAGATATTTTAAAATTATTTGTTGTACATAATACATACGACTATTATGAACAAGTATTTTATTAAATAAGTGTAATCTATAAATTAATTTTTTTTTCATTTCAGGTAGATAAATGCCGAAATGTTCACTTCAAATACGACAAGCTTAAAGCTCAGTTAGCCGACTGTAATGTAAAGTAACTGCAATAGTAGGAAACATCTGATCGATATTGTCATGTGAAAAGTAATTTAAATGGTTATAGAGATGTAATGTAACGTAACCTATTTTTCATATAAAAATATCGATCAGCTGTTTCCTACGTTGCAGTTACATTGCATTACAGTCGGCTAACTGAGCCTTTACCTTGAATATTGCTTTAATTGACTTCTTTTTTATTTTCTGTGTGTTAATTAAGCTCGAATAAATATTTACGGAAAGTAATGGTTTCGTTCAAAGGAGTTCAATCAGGTACCACCACAATCCCAGCTGGTTGATGTTTACAAGACAGAAAAATGTCAAATTTTGCATAGTGTGCGTGTGTGTGGTGCTAAAACCACATTCTACTTAAGAACTTTGGCACTATTCTGTTGGTATTCTATCAACGAAAAGTGTGTGATTTTTGATGGTACATGATTGAGCTGCCTTATTTTGTAAAATATATGCTCGATCTGAACAAAATTTATGCAAATATAATTTGTTTAACACTAAAAAATCCAGAGTCTCCGGCAGGAATCGAACCTGGGACCCTCCGACTACTACACTAGTACACTACCTGCTAGTCCAGAGGCGCTCCAATACCCGATATTACTAATAAAATAATTTCATATTAAATAAAGGATATACAGCAAAATTATGTTAATAAATACAAAGAAAAATAAATGCATTAGAAACAAATTCTTACCAACTCGTCTAGAGATAATCTATGCACGTATAGAAGTATGTATGTATGTATGTTTATTAATTACTTGTGCATAATATAAATTCATATATAAATGTATTTATTATTTATTATGCAACTTTTCCAATAAATTTAAATAACTTTAGATTTGCTGCATTTAACACAATATTTTCTTTTTGAAATAAAATATTTTACTCAAATACGGATAATATTTCATGCACTCACATAAAAGTTGAAAGTTTAATGAAATGCTTAACATTTCTTTTTCGATTATTGCACTTTGCCAGAAAAACCTTGGGTGTGTTTGATCTTTTTGTCTTTGAAAATTTATATTGATCGATCAATTAGTATTTCACAAAAATAAATCTATATGTACATACGTACATACTATGTACATACATATTTTGTATAATTGCACTTTTCTTAAACGCGTTCTCCACCAAACTGACTTGATTAGCAGCGTTCGCGAGCATTTCAACTGAATACCGGACCACAGCCGCTCTGCCACATGTTCAATTGTATTGCATGCATGCCGCAGTATGTTAAAAAATTTAACATGTACTCGTACTCCTTAACCATAAAACCAGCCAGCCAGCCACCACACACTTACTTGCTGCTCATAAATGAACTTCATTATTGTATTCAGACCCGTTTAATGTTTCGAATACAATATGAACGCAATATATGCGCAATATATGTACATAGTACATACTATGTACATATACACATACATACATAAATACATACATATGAATGTAAGTTATACTTACTAAATACAAAACGAAACGTAAGACAAAAATATAATAAAAATGCTGCAAAAAATTAAATTAACTAAACATCAGCACAACGGCAACAACAAAAATGTGCTGCAACAGGTTGCAACTTAACTGCAACTTGAATCAACCACAAAAACAACTACGGAGGAGAGATTGTATCTGCAGAAGGCAGAAAGAAGGCAGCAGCAGCACGACATGCACCAGCACAACAAAAAAATCAACAAATATCATTTTGCAGCATAACAAGATCATCATACTCCAAGAAATCAAATCAAAGAGATCCACGGAGAGAAAAACTAACTTAATGAAAAACGCAACAAGCAGTATCTAATGAATAAAATTTTTATAAAAAGTGTTGCCTCAGAAACAGAAACTAGATTTATTCAATGCACTCGTACTAGGAGTTCGTTCGTTCGATATATTTTCTACTTCTAACTATTGCATTATCGGGCACACTTTGTATTATGTATGAGCGCTTAAGCACACGCAAGTAATTATGAATAACCATTTGAGTTAACCCACAACTTCTGAAGAACAAATGTCATGTACAGATGCACCTTATTCGAGGTAATATACATACATACATACACGTCTGCTACTTTGTCCACCTCCAATGAACGAGTACTTGTGTTCACTCTACTATTATATTACGAAAAAACTTGCACAAATGTTAAATGTTGCAAAGTACGAGAAAAAAAAAGCTGCCCTTAATAGGATTGGTACGAGTATCTATCCATGTTGGAGTTATTCCAGATGTCAATCATTTTCCCATCCACTGCGTATGTACATACATATGTATGTATGTATGATATACATATTACACAGTAAAAAAATATAAAAATGCTGAAAATGCAAGGAGTCCCACCCACAGTGGGACAATTTCATACGTTTTTGTGCAAAAACATTGAAAGTTGGCATTATGTTGACTAAATTTAGAACAATTTAAATTTAATTTAAATTAAAAAGTGTGCATTTCAAAACAAAAGAGAATTGCCGAGCACATGAAACTTCTCACCTCTCTCATCTATAAACTCAAGAATTGCTGCAACAAAAATTGCAAGTCAGGACAGGGACTTAGTCCCTGAAATTCGCACTTTTTAATTTAAATGTATTTGATGTTTTATTTTATTTCTTCAGTTTTATGAAAAATACAAAATACATACAACGAAAAGTGAATAAAATGTTTAATTTTTCAAGGAAATTTGTGGTGTAATAGAATTTTTTAACAAATAATTGCAAAACTAAAATTTCATAATGTGGACATTTATTAATTTCAAAGTTGAATCTAAGAAAATTGCAGCAACAAAAATTGCAAGTCTGGACAACAAGTTTTTTAACCAGATATGCCATATAAATCGATTTTGAGAACGAAGCAATTTTAAAAATCGTTTTTATTACACTTTTCATCTAAGTGCCCCTGTGGCTGAGTGGTAGCGATGCTAGCCCCTCAGTCCAGAGGTCGTGGGTTCGATTCCCACCATAGACTCTGCGTGTTTTCTGCAGACAAGCTAAATCGCTTTGCGGCTTGTGTTTGTTCTTGAAAAAAAATTTACTTATGTATACAAAAATGTATTATAGTATTTGTTACAAAATACTTTTTAATAAAGAAATGTTACAACGTCCTCCTTCTTTGAAATCGGCTAAAAAACACCCTTTAAAATTGATTCATTTTTTAAATCGATTTGCATCACGTGCCTGAATATTTTATTTATTATTCGACAAAAGTTGTTATTTATTCCTCATCTACCATTTCTTTGAATACATCGGCACAATCCATATCCTGTTTGAAATCGACGAAAAATTTCGGTATTAGTCGAAATTCTATTGTATTTCCTAGACAACATTAACCTATTCTTCCTGAAGTCCATATTTCTTGCTTCTTCAGATTTTCACTTGCATTTATGCAAAAATATTCTTCTACGCCACTTTTCGCCATAATTATTAATACATATTTGTTACATTCAATAGTCAATAAATATCTGGCCTAAAAGTATGCAATAGTTTTTTATAAAAATTAAGAACAAGTCTGGTGACTTTTGCCAGACATTTATAATTTTCTTCCTGTTCCTGTCCTAGAAATTGCTAAGAACTATTTTTTCTTTAATCGAAAGAAGACATTCTCTGATTCTCTGCTTTCTTATTTTTTTTTTGTAAAGTGAAATCAAAAATAATATAATTTTAGAGGCTTATAGACTCGAGGATATCTTCTTAAGGGCTTATGATATCCCCATAATTTTTTACGTATGGAAAAGTGCTATAATTTTTAAATATGGGCTGCTCCGCAGTCACGTAACGTCACCAGGCAATTAAGCTTGTAATTTGGAGCTATGGCGTTCGATGACTTCCTATGTTTATAACTACGTTATAAACCAATATCCAAAAAATTATATAAGACATACGTTTTCCTTGAAAAACAAGCTATGTCACCAAGTAAATTTTTCCTAAATTATATATAGTTTTTTCTAAAAAACATAAATGCACATTTCATATATAAATATTTCTCTACTAAACTGCATCATTCGATTTTTGAAATTGAGTGGCCGAAAAACAGCGTTTTTCACACCAAAATCCCACTGTGCGCCATGTATAGAAAAAATAATTAATTACATAATTAAATTAGTTAAACATATACATATAAATATGTATAGATGTATATATGCATATATGGGATATATGGATCCTAACATATTTTTTTAATTAAAATTTTTCTTTACTTACAAGACCCTTATAAGCTAGTAAGGTGCCATGTTATGAGATTCTACTTAACAGTACGAACACTACAACAATTAAATCAAATAATTGAAAGAATTTAATTGAATTGCATGTATATTCATTTCAAACAAATAAAGTGTCTATGACCAAGTTTGATTTAATACGCCTCATTGACACCAGAGGTGCTGCAACACTGCAAAATGCAGAATTGTAAAAGAATAAACTTTTCTCTAGCTCTTCCTTCAACACCTGTCCTCTCTATCACTATTCCTTTCCTATTACACCTAGTAATAGTAAGAGGCATTCATTGCCCGATTGTTACTTCTCTTTAAAAAAAAAGTTTGTGCAATGCAATGCCGTTCATATTATGTTTTTGCTTTAAAACGCAATACCACACATCGAAAAATATCGGAAATGACAAACGTTGTCACTAATACACACAAATACTCAACATAAGTGTAGATATTTTTATGGGAATGGAGAAAATGTTAATTGTAAAGTTAAAAAAATTAACAGAATTTTGAAAGGGAGGTAAGTAATTTTTTTTTAAATAAAATAATGGAACTTATAGATTAAACTTGTTATGATTTTTTATTTGCAAGCAGCTTAATAATGCTTGCATTAACTTGCCTCAATTTCGAAATGATTAGTTCACTTTAAAGTTAAAATTTTCCCAGAGAATTGCAATTCCGCGGTGTATAGCAAAACCTAGAATGTGCTAAGAAAATTATGCATTTGCCACTTCTAAAAATTATGACTGACCAAATTGTGCTTCAAAGCAAAACATTCTCAACTGCATGAAGTTCCATAAAAGTTGTTTATTTTTTACTTTGTTATATAAAGCAGTGTTATTTTTTTTGGTGCACACGCAATGCCATTGCACAGTGTAACGTAAATGAGTAAATTAAATTAAAATTAATGTGAATAAGTATCGTTGCCTTAATATAAAAACTCCCTAGCTCATTATATAAAAAAAAACTTTTTCATTTTCAAAAAAAAAAACTTAATAAATTCAATAAATTGTCCAATACTTATTTATTTCGAGTTAAAGTTGAAAGTAAGTCCTGATTCACACACGTCAGGTTTGATTCGTCAAGTCTTGAGCTTTTAGGAAAGAGTGGTGAAGAGAATAAAAAGGGGTACAGACTTGACCGTACCAGTCAAGTTTGCTTTTTCGTTTTGTTTTGTCATTCGTAATACCCTACTACAACGCAATTGATGAGACTTGGTGACTTTACCTGACGGTGTGTATGATCGCAAATGCAGGTTCAAAAGAAAATTGAACAAAAACTGATGTGTGTGAATCAGGACTTAATGAACAAATTTACAAATAAACTAAAAAGGGGGCCTTTATTATTATTACTGAGTATTATATAAAAACCTAACAACTTTCCAAGTTCCAAGTTCAAGCGTGTATCCAACTACTGTACCTTGAAGAATTAAAACAAGTGATATATTGAAAGGCTTTTCATTTAAGGTAACGATATGTACGTTCTTATACTGATACATACATATGTACATATGTATGTATGAACACACATATTTCGTTTTACTGTGCGACGCCCAAAGAGATAAATTACTTTCAAATAAAACAATTTTCCTCTATCTATACGGTTTTATGTTCCTCTGGCCTGTTTTTAACTTTTTTTTTGGCAGTTGGTATATCAAGTGCAGAACTACAGTTAATTCTCACAAATGTATTCAGTGGCACATTTTGGTCTAATAAGCAAGAAATCCATTAAGTGACTGAGAAAACTAGCCAACGGTCATTAAGCAAAGAATGGCTGTAAATAAATTTAGTTAAGGAATTATGCATAAAGAATTCGCACATACATACATATGTATGTATGTACAGTTCTAATGTGCGTTTTAAGCCATAAAAATTTAATCAATAACATTTAAATGCAGGTGCGAAAACTAATTTCTATTATTGTAAATTTGGTACATAATAACGCGTGATCTCCGGAGCAGAAATTTTTACGATACATACATACATATGTACATGAATGTACATATATTTACATGTATGTATGTATGCATGTATGTATTTATAACTGTATTAGCACTGGCAAATTCTAATACTTTTCATTACCCAGGAATTCTCAATAATGTTTCCCTTCAGTACCAGTAAAATACGATTGAATTAACAGATTTTTTTAATTGCAAACCTTTAGCTTTTCTTTACATACTTATGTATGTATAAGGCCTGGATCACACGATTGGCACAATGTACCAATTTACGTCAGCTCACTGAAACAAAGTCATAAGGTAAATTTTGCCTTTGCCTCAAGTAATTGTAATATATGTATGTAATCACATAACTGCACCACACTACATTAGCAATAAAACCATACAGACTTTTTCAAGAATTAATTAAAAAATAATTTATTATTAAAATAAATTATTGCTTATAACTTTATTCCAGTGAGCTGAATATTGGTACACTTTGCCAATCGTGTGATCCAGGCTTAAAATAAATTTTTAATGAAAAAAAAAATTATATCTTAGTTGTAGGAAAAATAAAATCATTCCATTTCAGGAAGCAATATGTTTTTAACGTGCTTTCAAAAATATGAAGTTACACATTTCATATTGATTTTCGAAAATCGAGCTTTCATCAGATCTCAACATTTTGAGGTCAAAGCAATGGAATTTATTCTAACTATTTTTACAATGATTTCCGTATGCATGTTTGTGTATGTGTGCGTGTATCTATCTACCCTGTAGCAAATAAAATAGTCGATTGACAAAAAACACTAGCTAAAAAATAATTATTTTGCAAGTGACTACAAATTGGTTTAAATCTCATGCAGATATCAACCAAACATATTGAATAGAAGCACACGTAAGAAATAAATAAAAGCAAAATATGTAAATGAAAAGAAAATAAAAAAAAATAATAAGAAGCATGCCATGAAATCAAATGCCAAATGTTTGTGTTGAAAAAAATAATAATAATTTCAATACTTAATATGTATAATATTTTCTATGAGCAGGAAAAACTTTCGTATGAATGTATGTATTTTTGTTTTAAATATCAAAATACTAATTATTTCTATATATCAATATACATATATTCATTATATATAGTATATGCATATGTATGTATGTATATGATATACAAATGTGTATGAAGATTTACATTAATATTTATTTAACTATAATAGATATAAAGTGACTTCAGAGTGGTTGAAAAATAAGTAGTTAGTAGTCAATTTAAAAGTCATGCAGAGATGGCCAATTGACTACTGCCTATGACATGCTTATGTTAAAATAGTGAGTCGGCGACAAGGAAAAAAGTCACTTAATCAACCAGTTGTGGATATTAAAAAACCAGTTTGAAGGTACTTACAAATGTGTTTGAGTTCCTATAGGGTATGTATGTAAACTTTTCATAACTTGAGAATTAATTAACCCTTCGCTCGCAAGCAAATTTAAGGCAATGGAAAGACATTGACTGCACTTAAATTTATTGTTATAATGAACCGATTCAAAAATATTGTTTTTGGAAAAAAAATCAATTAAATATACAATAAAAAAATAAAAGAAGAATCTGACATGAAGTTAGCATAAGTTACGACATTTAACTAGGTGCTAAGGAGTTCCTCGACATAATTTGACATTAAAAATCGGGCAATAATGTAGTTTTGACCCACATTTAAGTCCTGGGGTGGTTAATATGTATAATATGTATAATTAATATAATAATAAATTAATAAATTAATATGTATAAAATTGTATGGTAAAACTCGTTAATAGGGGAACAGCAGCTTAGCAATAAGACTTGCATAGTGTAAATTACGACTTATGAAACTGTTAAACTTAATAAAGACGTGCCTGAATTATTAGTATTTATTGGTTACGCTTATTTGCACAAATATTTGCAAGGTGTGGACTGTACCTTTAGAAGTTTGTAATTTATTTGAAGAACATTTAAGTTCTCTAAATTAGGAAAATAAAGCAATTGGAATAAATAATAATTAGTAAAGAATAAATTAGTAAAGAATAAACGACAATGGTAAGTTTGTTGTAAATTTGGGCTTTCATTACAAGACACGTATCAGCAAATTGAAATACGAGGAATCAAAACAATTCACGTATTCCATTTGCAAGAAGGCTTCGTATATAAGGCAGAAATCTACATTAACTGACACCACACACAGTGGACCAACACAAAAGAACGCTGATGATGAACGTTTAGTGGCCTTCGAAAACAGCTAGTTGTTCCGTTCAACTATGTGTTGTCAGAATATTTACAACTTCACATGTAATTTGGCTTAAAAAACTGATACGAAATTTAGCCCATTCAAATAAAATCATAAATATAAATAATAATTATTACACAAAATACTATGTAGTATTAGACATTTCAAGAAATATTTTACTAATTATGGCTAATGAAAGAAATTTCTCAAAAAATTTGTGTCAAATAATAATATAATATACGAATATTATAGCCTTCTTTCTTCTGTTCATAGTAGGATTGATTTTGCTTAGGTTGATATTGGGCATGTCTATAAAGGAAATCCAAAGGATAACTAAACAATATTTACCGGGAACAACTAGTTTCAAAAGATTCGAGTATCTACATGTATGTAAGTATATATTTATGTATTTATGTATTTATGTATCTCTTTGTGCATATACACATACATACATACCGCCATACGTATGGATGTGTGTGCATATTTATTTATATTATTTGATGCATTTTTTACAAACTGTACAAAGTGACTCTGGTGTAATTAATTTTTAATGAAAAAATCTATAGACTTTACACTTCGTTAAGTTAATTATTTTAAGATTAAAAAAGCCATAACCACCATCCACTCATAGATTGCATGTATAATCCATCATCTATTTGGATTTACTATGTACGTAAATATATAAATAATTCAAAGTTGAAGCAATTTTAACAAATGTGATGCAAACAGCGGGAGCGGGAGCGGCAGTGGCGACT
Organism: Tachina fera; assembly: GCA_905220375.1. Lineage (NCBI taxonomy): Eukaryota > Metazoa > Arthropoda > Insecta > Diptera > Tachinidae > Tachina > Tachina fera. Next base: position 190,284,915 of record LR999963.1, read on the forward strand.
GCAGCATTATTAACAAATGAATGAAATAATCTATTTTTGTTGTTGCTTTATCTGTATTTATTGAAGATAATTAATTGCGAAATTGCATGAAAAACATCTTATAAGTGCAAACTTATGCATACTTATGTGCATAGTGTTTACTTTAAAATATTGTATTTTAAATCGAATTCCAATCGCTGATTTTGTAATGACCACCAGACCTCAAATACCTAACACAAACATGCGCATCTAGATATATAAAATTTTACATACATACACACATATGTATGTACATATATTGAAATTTTTATAAATGACTATAATATAATGATTAAATATTAGGATAGCCTTTATTATCGCAACCTAATTAAGGCAATAATAACTTGTTTTCTGCAATCATGTATCTCTGCAGAAAATATAATGGCGGTAATCGGTGCTTGATGCAAATGGTGTTGCGTAAAAGCGTAAACGCAAAATATCATATGATTAGCTTTTATTTGGATTGTGTGTATATTTTACTGTTGGATTTTAAGGACTTACACTTACGCAAGACCATTTGCATCAAACACCGAATAGCGCTAATGGTGTTGTCGCAACAATTCCACAACCATGTTCCTTCTCTGTGTGTGCACAATCTGACCTAGGGAATAACACAGTGTGTGTTCACGTCTGAAACTCGAATACCCTCCCACAAATCTCTTCAAAGCAAATCGCTGCGTTTATTTGGACCAATGTTTGCCAATTGTGACCATACATTCATGCAAATACATTTCATACGAACACCCATGGCATATTTCTATATGGTTTTCATGAATAACAACTTATGTTAAATTTTTCTAATTTTCAAAAAAGGCTTAAAAAATTTTTCAGAAATGTGGATTTATATCAAGGCATATTGGCTTGCGACATGGTAGATTATTCTATTATTCTACCATGGCCTGGAACAGAGATCTGTGGTTTTCATTAATAACAGCGTATGTTCAAAAATTTAATTTTTAAGGAGAACCAAAACGAGTTATTTTTGAAGCTGCGGTTTCAGTATCACAATTTTTAATTTTTTTTTACACTCTCATGTATATGTATATGTATGTATGTCGGTAATGACCAGTGAATGGGGGGGGTGTCATTCAAATTCATGTTTTTTCCCTTAATCCTTATAATGGCAAGAACGAAATATATTTACAAAACATTGAATTGCGTGAAAATGGCATATTTTTGCATTAAAGCATATTTTTGTATATTTTCCTGAAAATTCATATTTTTGCATAATTTAGTCATAAATTCATATTTTTCTCTCATATTTTGTTATTTGTGTCATATTTCGCCCAAAATTTAAATTTCAAAAATATTATTCGATGTAAAAATTCTGCTCGCCTGCAAAAGTAAAGTGAACAAAACCAAGGGAAAAGTGAAAAATATTATTCATTATAAGGGGAATCAGAAAAGGGGTGATGAAGTTTCTCTTGTTTGTATTCAATTCAGGTACTTTTATTAGAAAAGGAACATTTGGTAATGAGTATGTGTATAAAAAGCTTAAGAATAAAAAAAATTAATTTTAATTACCAGCCCAGCGACAGTTGAAGAGGGCTTTATAGTGTTATTGCCTTGTATGTTGGTTGTTTTGTTGTTCGTTTTTTATAAAGTATAAACTTTTGTCGAAGAACGTTAAAATTATCGCATTTTTGCTTTAAATCTGTTAGAACTTTTTTTGATAACAGATTACATTTTTACAATTTTCTTACATGTCATTGCTACAGACTGCTTAAGCCCCGTTCAGACTATTATACATGTATTAATACTTTTGTGGAAAATGCAGCTCTGCATTTTCGTCAAAAGTATTAATACCTGTTTTATAGTCTGAGTGCCCCTTTAGTAATGGTTAAAAGTATTTAATGTAAAGTACATTTGATATATGTTTAAAATATACAAACCGACCCTTTTTTGTCGGTTTTTGATTTTTATGGGTTAAAAACGTCGGTTTCGGTTTTGGCTAAAACCGAACGGCAATCCCTAGTATATATGCATTTCATTGTTGCTGTAGCAAATAGAAGTATTGTACAAGCAACCACACCTACGAAATTTAATGGAAATTGTCATTTTGATGATTTCAAGAGGAAACTGTCTGCTATTAAAGCCGAAAATAGTGAAACAATTTTGCGGAAATTTGATACTGACAATAACTTTTTAAAATATGTGCATATTTTATTGTTTTTAGTGCTTATTTTGCGTTTTTAATGTCATATTTTAGGCGCCTAAAATTAATTTTTTAAATGCATGAAGTTCTTGTGCCTGGTAATGAAAATATTCCAACTAATTTTTAGGAAACATTTTCTTAAAGATTAGGGAGGCAAATTAAAAATCGACTTTTATTTATTCCTCACAAAATAAATGTTATTTTGTGACTTTTATTTATTCCTCACAAAATAATAGTTACTTTTTGAAATTTATTTATTTTGCTTAAAAAATTTTAATTTTTATAATTAATAAACTATAAAAAAGTACATGTAATTTAACATTTAAGATTTTTTACGGACTCTGGCGATAAATTCAATGTTAGAACGGGTAATATTAATTTAAACGAAAAAATCATGCTTTCTAAATTTTAAAACTTAAGCAAATAAATAAAAATCAAAAAGTAACTGTTATTTTCTGAGGAATAAATACAAATCAAGAAATAACTGTTATTTTCTGAGGAATAAATAAAAATCAAGAAATAACTGTTTTTTTCTGAGGAATAAATAAAAATCAAGATATAAGATTAAAAATTAATTTTTAAAGTAAAATTTATAACCGTTACGGTCCCGGACTTTTACCGCTTTTCCAATAGATACATACATAATAATATGTACATATTATGTATGTATATCGTTTCTTCCGTTTGCAGAGCCTCATTACCAGATACAGTATTCCACAGATAATTGCTCCTCGAAAATCTCAAAATGTTGGTAATTAAGCCGGAAAACATTTAAACGAATTCGTGTAATTACTTCGATGATGTAATTAGGGGAATACTTTTTGCGCAAAATTATTTTATTAAAAATACAATTTTCTTTTATTTTTTAATGTAAGTTATATGTGTACTTATGTATGTATTAATGTTATCAATTCGCCTTGGATGTTGTGTAAAGCAACAAATGCTCATCTCATCCATATGCTTGCATACACATACGTATGATTGACAGATTCTTATATAAACTTGGTTGCACTACTGACAGTGTTGCAAGTAAAAAGGAATTTAGATAACTGAAAGAAGAAAATTGAGGGGAAACTTTATTTTGGGGATTTAAAATTTCAGGCAATTACTCAAATTATGTATGTATATTGATGTTAAAAGCACAAAAAGGCCGGGTTTACATATGTGTGCCAAATGCCACACAAGCGTAAAAAAAGCGTAACCAACTAATTACTAATGAAAAACTGTTTGATTCAGACATGTATTTATTAAGTTAAACAGTTTAATACATAATTAATAGACAATTTTATAAAATCCAAAATGATTGCAAACTATTTAAATCAATAAATACATATCTGAATCAACACAGTTTTTCATTAGTAATTAGTTGGTTACGTTTTTTTGGGCAAATGGCACACAAGAAATGCCAGATGTAAACTCAGCCAAAGTGTCATGTAGAAGAAGTGATAAAAATATACAAGCAGTTGAATGTGTCAATTTGATATTTTAGTATCACCAACGGTAACGTTGCTTGTCAGGAAACCTGAATGTTTTTTTTGCAAAGGTCGTTGACTAATCTCACCCAGTATTTGTTGCACCCGTTGCGTTTAAGTGGATTTTGTGATCGTAATTTGAGCGGCCAGATTTTAGGAAGGATGTCGAAAACAGCACTTATTGTTTTAGCTCCTGGGGCTGAAGAAATGGAATTTGTGATATCGGCCGATGTACTACGCAGAGCTGGGGTAAATTTACATACACATGTAATATGTATGTAATCACTGCATATAGTTGTATGTGCATTTAACATACATAACTGCATATGTACATACATTCATAGCCCGATTTAATAAATTAATTTTGTTTTTTCAGTGTTCTTTTGGAACTAACCTTTAGATTAATGATTATATTATTTTGTTCTATTTCAAACACTAGATAAAAGTAACAGTTGCTGGTTTAAGTGGCCCTGAGCCCGTAAAATGTTCTAGGGATATTGTGATAGTGCCAGATGTGTCATTGGAAGCTTCAAAGAGCAGTAAGTATGATGTAGTTATACTACCCGGTGGCTTGGGTGGATCTAAAGCAATGGCGGACTCGCTAGTAGTAGGAGAAGTATTGAAACAACAAGAAAGTGAAGGACGTATTATTGCTGCTATATGTGCTGCACCAACAGTATTGGCCGCACACAGTATATTTCAAGGGAAATCTTTAACGTCTTATCCATCTGTAAAGTCCCAATTGGAAACTTTGTACAAGTAGATACATTTGCTGATGTTCGATTGTAAAAATATATTTATAATTCTAATTTGAAGGTATGTGGATGACCAGAAAGTTGTTCATGATGGCAATTTGATTACTAGCCGTGGACCAGGAACTGCCTTTGACTTTGGTCTTAAAATCGCTGAAGTACTTGCCGGACCTGAAAAGGCTACTGAAGTGGCCAAAGGGATGTTGCTAAAATAATCGTGTTAATAACTACTCTAAAATAAAAACTGTTTACTGTATCAAAATAATTGTATTTGCTTTGTAAAAAACGACACTCAAGGAAGAAAAATTAGAAGGGTTAGTTTTTACTTTTTCATTTCATTACTGGTTGCCGCACTGTATATGTGACGCGACATGACGAAAGGCACCTTATCTTCTGACGAATTATTCTGAACAAAATGACATGCAAGTCTCAAAAATTTACGAAGTTTTTATTCCAAAAAAGGTAGTTTCGAAATAATTGAGGTTAAAGTCTGTTAAAGAGGTTAAACTTCATCCTTGTAACATGGGTAGAGGTTTGGAAAATGGACTTCTATGCCATCTTGCGGATAAAAAATCAAATAATCTATCAATTATAGTTCATCTTGAGATAGGAATGTAGCGTTAGGTGTCAAAAACCCATAATATGAAATTTAGACTTTAATTCAAGTTTTGGTATGTACTGAAAATTTTGCTCTGTCCCTTTTGTCATGTCGCGTCACATATTAAGAATACATTATTACTGCAGCAAACCAATAGCCACACGAAGATTTGTAGAATTATGACAGGTATTTAAGAAGTTGAGAGCGAATGGATGAACATACATATGTATGTGCGAAGAACATCATCCGGCTACACATACCACGGAGGTATCCTCTGTGGAATTTTCGTGTTTTTCGGAGTTATTTATTTAAAACTTAGTCGCGTTTTACACAAATCAATTTTTGTTGCTCAAATTATGATTTTTATAATGAGAAAGAAAAGGGCTATATATGTAAAAGGTAGATATATTACTTTCTCATCTCTCACACAAACTATAAAATGTTGACCCACTAAAACTGACCTTATTGAATTTTAAAACAAACAATTCGAAAGCGACTGGATTTATTCGAGCAATCAGATCAAATAAATCTGTTTTAATTACAATGTTATTCGATAAACTTTTTCAAAGAACATTTTTAAGATTTATCCCTTGTTCTGTAAAATTTCTTACCTTTCTGCGGTACCATGTGGATTTGTACCTCCTCACGGCATAGTTTAAGCTAAGATATTAAATTCCTGAAAACTTCCAGTAATCAATAGTTACATATGTATATTAGTAACTGATGCTTGTTTATGATTTGAAATTATTTTTGATAATGAAATAGTTCGAAAAAAGTTATTTTTTATTTTTAAATCTTATATTTATTTGTATAAAGTATTATGTATATAATATGTATAAATTATTATATAGATAAAATGTTATCTATATGCTTTATATTTTTCGATCTGTATTTCTCTTCAAAATTCTCAATATTTTTAATTTTTAATCAATTTTGAATTTTTTTTCGAATTATTAACTTGTATTGTTTTTTTTTCTTGTATAAACAAGTTATTTTATTAAAATTAGTATAAAAAGTAAAAAATAAAGGTAAATATGTATTGAGTCCATTTATATCATTATTTAATTAATTTTACTTTAAAAAAATTCTTTAGCACGGAAACCAAAAATAATGACATTGGAATTTTTTCTAACCAGAACTTATATGAACAGAATTTATAAAAACCAATAAAATGTAATAAGAACTACATTTTTACTTAACAGTTTTTTTAATTTTTTTTTCCTTCTTTTTTATAAAATAATAGTTTATTTTTATTATGACTTATATTTCTTAAACTGTAAAACTTCGTGTTAAAAAGGAAGTCTTATCTATTGTTGATAAATTAAGTTTTTTATTTCATTTTATTTAAAAAATATTTATTTCTATTATTAAACTATTCTGTTTGAATTTTAATTAAACTTTATTATTAAACTATTTTAATGAAGTTTTTGTTTTTGTTTTTAATTAGGTAAATTTTTGCTATGAAAACCTATGAAAATCTTTACTAGTCAAATAAATTGTTTAAGGTTATTTTATTAACAAAAAGGGTAAACATTTTAGCAAATAAAAGAACATCAAAAGGGGTCTAAAGCTAAACTAAAACATGTTCCAAAAAAATAACATCACACTTTTTAATAAAAGTTGGTAGGTTGTACAATTTGTTGCATTTAATTAAGCAAAAGGATTTTGCTTTCTCAAAAAAAAAAATTAGTTAATGCCTAGTGATTAAAAAAAATATTTTCAACAAATATACTATACATACATGTACATATGTATTTATGTATGTGCATACGTACTAAACATCTGCACAAATCCTCTCGTAGAGCACTTGCAATCATTCGTTATTTTTATTACGATTCATGATCGGATTTTTTATTCGAAGCTTGCTGCATAAATGATTCAAGAGCACGAAACAACAAAAGTACTCGTAATTCTCAGATAGAATGATAAAATTATTTATGTATAATGATTTGTGTTGCGGGCATTGAAAGGGACCAACGAGTCCTTGTTTGAATGAGCGAGCTGTACTCTCAATTCAAAACTATTGATTGAAAAAGAAGAATGAAAGTATGACTGACTTCCAAAACGTATCGATACAAATGCCACTGTTCTGTAAACCGATCGATTTAAAATCGCACGATTTTAGAACACGTACTCCGACAATATAAATATTTTTATTTAGATTTTTTTTAATTTTTTTTATTGTATAGATTCTCAAATATAATATCCGAAAGAAAATTATTGTGTATGATTTTAAACACGTCTGCAGGGTCATTATTAATTTTTTGAAAACGAAAAATTTAATCGGATTCGGTTTACAGAAAAGGACCGGTTTATATTATTTTCGGATGGTGCATTAATATCATGTACAGATACAAAGTTACGAAGCATTGTAACGCTTGTTTGCGGCAAAAATCACGCAGTTATAACTTTTTTTAATCGTTTTCTTGTTTTATGACTATAACGGTAAACGAATCGTTCTAAACGCTCGTCTATTCAAACCTTTTTGTTTTCCTAATTGCTGAGCTGTTGATGTGAGAGAAAACTATCAAATATTTTTACTCGCTCTCAATAATTTTTAAAAACTAATAGATTTTAATTAAGTTATGATGTGGATATTATTATTTTCGTATACTAAATATTTTGTCCAGTTTATTTAGTTTTTAATACATTTTCCATAATTTCTTTTCAAATGGCTCTATCTTTTGATTAAATTAGTTGGAAATTACTAACAAGAAAGATCGGAATTAATCACGCCTTTCCACAACGAATATTTTTAAAAGTATGCAATTTGCATCAAATATCTAATTGTGTAGATAGATGATTCGTTTTTTTTCAGTAATGCGTTTGTTTTTGCGACAATTGCCGTACTATGATTCAAAAAGAAGATTCGTGCAGATTTCTAATATGCATATGGGTACATACAGCTGCAACCAAAATAATAGCACCAGCTGAATAATTTTTAAACATGTATATAAAAATATTTGTTTCGTTATAATTAAAAAATATATATAAATTAGTTTATTGTAGTAACTTAATAGAACTTTGTTAATTTAATAAAAAAAACAACTTTAGCAAATTTAGCAGTCAAAATAATGCATTGCAAATACTTTTCTAGTATTGTGTGATTCTGAAAGTTAATCGAACAAAAATTAAAAATTTCATTTGTGCTTTTTTTTGGGGAATTGATTGAGTTAATTTTACAGCTATGCTAATGATCAATTAAAATATTAATTTTGTAAAAAAGTGCGCTAAGACTATTAAAGTTAAAAACATTAAGTGAACTGCAACCATCAAGATTATTTTTTAGCAGTCTCTAACGAATACTTTATTTATATGCTTGCCGATACATCCAATTAATTTTATCTGAACTCAACGGTGGATTTGATTCTAACTTTTGTTTAAATTTCAGAGCATGAATTTCGGAACGTGATTTGTCTTGAGTTTTTTTTTAGAACGGCTTTCTCTGGCGATTAGTGCTTTCCACATCCCATTGATATATGATAGAAATTAAAATTATACTTAATTTTACAAACAAACCCCGAATATTATATGTAATAGTTACCGGTTCCACTTTAGTTTTCGCAGAAATCCTAAATTCATTTTGACTACGAAATTTAACAAGTTGGCAAAAGGTCTATCGCAATCAAATAGAACACAAACGAGATTAAAAACAAATTCAGATAGATTGTATTTTAGTCTATTTGGTGCTATTATTTTGACTGGTGCTATTAGTTGCTTCTATTATTTGACTGCTTATACATACATATGTATATGTATGTATGTATGTACATATTATGCATATTGATGGCTTACAGTCAGACCTTAAGAAATAAAGTGATCGCGGTATGGTTGAAAAGAAAATACTTTTTTACGCCTTATCACTTTTTTTATCTATTGTTCTTTTTTTGGAGTTTTATTGACTTTTTTCCTCCTCCTGCAAAGTAACATAAAAATCGAGATACGGCTTTCCTATATTAAGCCATCGATAGATATGTCAGTATATTTGCATAAATTTATAAAACTGATCTTAAGCCTAGAAATTGGTTTTCTGTTAAGAGTAGAAATAAAGTGGCGCGTGAAATGTGAAGACATGTATGTAAATATTTTAAACAAAAAAAAAATTATTACGGTTTATTAATGATCATTAGTGTTTGGTTTTGTTGGTTTTATGGATCAACAAAAAAAGTTATTCTCAACTGTTAATATAACAGCTACTACATATTGCATATTTTCTCTATTAATCTAAAGTATAGTGGAACATAGTTTCGTTGTTAATTTGTTTGAATATATTGAAAACAAAAGCAAAATCCTTTTTCATAATTATAATCTTTCTAATTGGTATATTTTTATATTAAACGTTAAAGACAATTTTGAATGAAGTTAAAGAAGATGAGTGGAAAACTTTAACATACGACGACTGACTTGTATTCTGTTGGAGCGATTTCCCAAAATTTTATTATACGAGTAGTCAAGTAGATTTTCAGTAGGTGTCACTATTTAATGGTTTCATTTTAAGTTAAGTTGAAAACGTGGAAAACTATAAAAGCAAAAAGAACAAAACAAATGATGAAGCTAAAAATAAAATGTTTTTTTCATTGACGTTTTAAACACTTACATACATATTTTTAAGAGAGTATGTTAATTCAATTAACGTTTCATCAAAATGTTTGAATAAAAATTAAACAAATGTTTAACCATTTTTCTAAGCATAAAGTTTATGTCAGCATGAGTAACTGCTTATTTTTACTGGATAAATTCTCTTTCGACTACTCCTACAGAATACTTATAAATGAATTTATCAAATCAAAAGGAAGGGCACATAAACATCAAAGTTATTTCGTGTTGTTCTTATTAACTCCTACAACCAAAAAAATTTAAATCAAGAGGAAACAATTTCAGTTTAAAAATAAACGTTTATGCAAGAGAAATAAGTTTGTTTACTTTTTAAAATAAAACTGCACGTTTTGGTTTTAAAACTGCTTCGTTATAAAATTAACCCGGTTATATGTACATATATCCATATTAAAGAAAAATTTTTATAGCAAAAAATGTTCTTTAAAATGCCTTCTGGAAAAAGAAAACTCAAAATTCTTGTCTTAAGAATGACTTCTTGGTTCAATTCAATGTGAATGAATGGCATTGTAGTAATTTTTTAAAACTTCCTTTAAATCCAGCGATCGTACTGAGGATTAGATATTTCAATATGTACTATGAGCATGAGGAATTAAAGAGAAAATTCATACACTTTGACGGAAGCAGCCTGTCTGCTGTCTGTCCTGTTTGTCTTTCCATTAACCAAGCAATAAGTACAATTATACAAAATTATGTGATGATCCTTTGAATTAGTCATGGATTTTTTATATTTGCATTGTTGTTTTGATGATAAGAAAATGTTTCCCGAACTTTTAATTCATTCATTCAGTCTCTAGACTGTATCGTTTTTTTAAGTTATATTTTTTTCAAGATTACTAAAATAATATTTTTTAGTTGGTTGGTTAATTGCTTACTTCCTTATAAGCATTATTAAGCGCTTTTTTGTGTAGTACATATTTATGTATATGTTTGTTTGTATGTATACATATATGTATGTGTGTATGAATGTATGTTTGTGTGTGGTACTAAATGTTTTTTTATTTAATACAACTGCCAGAGTAAAATGTTTATTATGCTTTTCGAAACATAAGTTTTTAGTTTTATATGTATGTATGTATGTATATGTATGTAAGTCGTTTATGTTTTGAATTTTCTTGTTTTCCCAAATGTTTATTTTTATATGTATTAAGTTTTAATTTAAGTTCTCCACATTTTAAATACATCGTGGTTTTAAACCCGAAACGTATTTACGAAGTATTAATTCTATTCGTATAATTATTTTCGATTTAAGTAAACCAAAAAAAATAAAAAAAAATAGAGAATTTTTTGAAATAATCGCCCCTACCAAAACAAATGCATAATAAATTAGAAAGAATTAAAAGAGGGCATAGACTTTCGCAATTGAAACACGTGAGAATCCATAAAGGTGAACGGGGCTAGCAGATTTACTGTTGTAGATTTTCCCTAAATGGAATAAAAAAAATTACAAGATTCCTTTTTTAATTTTTATGGTAAAAGATCTATTTGGGCTTTATGGCTTTATTCGGAGCGAGTGAACAAATCTTCGGTTGTAACTATTAGTTTCTTGAGTAGCAGTGTTTGTTTACTTTCATTGAATTATTTATTTCTTGTTTTGTTTCTTTAATTATTATTGGTAGTGGTTGCTTTTTAGTTCTTTTTTGTTTGCTAGTTTATCATAATTGTTAATTTTTAGGATATAATTGCGTACCAACGTTTACGAAAGGAAAATAGGATCGTTGAAAACGTTGAACTGTTTATGTTTAGGCGTGAACACGGCTGTTTTCTCCTGTTTTATTAGTAGCTGTCATAGGCAATATGTGTTGTTGAATTATAATCAAATGCTTAGCATTCTTTTCTATTGCATTGATGCCAAACTAGCTGAATTGCTAATGTGTGATGAAGTACCTAATGTAGAGGCCATATCCTGATAGCTAAACTGTAAAATTTAGAGAAAACAATAAAAAGAACATCATCAAACATCTAAATGTGTAATTTAAACAACGATTATGCCATTCATTATACTAGTGGATTTTCTTACTTGTGGAAAATGTGGTTCTTCAGCTATTGAGCCCAGCGGTCCAGAAGGATCGGGAGGTGTCAGTTCGACACTCTCACCAGTAAACTCTTTGTCAAAGTAACGTGTGTCAGTATCCGAAGTTACTTGGGGTTTAAATGGTGGCTCGATCTTCAAAACAAACATTATATTTGCAATACATTTGCGTGAAAAAAAAAAAACAAATCAAATATACAATGGAGGTATTCGGTGTTTGATGCAAATGGTCTTGCGTAAGTGTAAAATATCTTAGCTTTTCCTTAGAATCCAACAACATAATGCACACACAAACCAAAGAAAAGCTACGATATTTTGCATTTGCACATACGCAAGACCATTTCCATCAAACATCGAATATCGCCAATGATTCGAATCGGTCGGTCTTCCGTAAGTGTAAATTCATAATATTTCGTATATTTTCGTTGGATTGTGTGTGTGTATTTTGTTTTTAGATTTTAAAGCAACGATATTTCTCATTTACATTTAAGGCACGATTACACTTGGCAAAAATTAAAATACCAATGAAACCCCTTTCGATTTAAACACGTGTTTAACGGAAATGTACGGAAATGTTTGCCCAATGTGACCATACCTTTACGCAAGACCATTTACATCAAGCACCCAATACCGCCAATATATTTATATACATAACATATATGATACATACATACATATCGATCATTTACTCGAAGAACGTCATAACTCAAAAAATTGAATTTTTGTGTAAAAATTTCAAAAAAATATCTTGTTTAGTCAAGACAAAATAAGATCTTTCTGTAAATTGAAAACTTCAAACTCATTTTCTTGCAAACTGTTCTTTTTTTAGTCATGACTTTGTTTGCGTGTAAATGAGCGATATGTACATATATTGCATTGTTACATACCTTTTTCTGCACCAAATCAGTCCAATTTATGCTGGCGAAGAAAGGATGCACTTGAATTTCTTTGACATCACCTGGTCCTCCACCCAAACGTTTTTTGGGATCCTTTGCCAAAAGACCAGCCAGCAGACTTTTGGCTTCATCCGAAATCATACGGGGAAATTTGACTTCTTCCATAAGAATTAATGTAAAGAGGACGTCGTGATCGCGATTATAAAAAGGAAGACGCCCGCAAATCTAATTTGAAATATAAAATATATCATTTAATATGTTTTTAATAATTGAATTTATTTTCCGTACCATTTCATACATAACCACTCCAGTGCCCCACCAGTCGACAGCACGCCCGTAATCATTGTCCTCCAATACTTCTGGCGCCAAATACTCCGGCGTACCACAGAAAGTTTTCGTCGTGCGTCCATAGGTTATATCTTCTTTGCATAGTCCGAAATCTGCTATTTTAATGTGGCCATCTTTATCTAGGAGAAGATTTTCGAGTTTCAGATCACGATAAATAATGCTTTGTGAGTGTAAATAGCCAAGAGCCGATATTATCTCTGCTCCGTAAAAACGTGTCCTTTCCTCTGGGAAAATGCGTTCACGGCTTAAGTGAAAGAATAATTCACCACCATTCACATATTGCATTACGAAGCAAAGTCGATCATTAGTTTGGAAGGAATATTTTAAAGACTGCAAATAATAACAAAAAAATAATATATTACATATGTACATAATTATTTAAAAGGCACATATTCCCACTTTTGTTTGATAAGTAATTATCTTATCCTACTATTATAAATTTTAAAGATTCGATGTTTTTTAACTTATAAGGAAAGGATCGTTGAAGGGATTTAAAAAAAAACTTGGGCACACAGACTGGTTTGTTGATTTGAAACATACGATACTTTTTATATTTCCAATCAGGTTTATATTTTTAAGAAAAAAGTTTTAAGATCTTTGACAGGAATTAGACCATTATTACAAAATAATCAATCCTACCAATATTTTAAATGTGGAAGTTTGCAAGTTTGGATGTTTGTTCTTCCACTTTAACTTTAGTAAAAATAGTAAAAATTTGTACTTTTTGTACTTATGGAAATTCGCATTTCTTAAATTATAGGGCTGTACATTTGCAAAATTTATTAAATAGCGGTTTAAACAGATCGACATCATTCCATTTTTTATTTTAGATATAATAAATTCAGTGAAGTGCGACGACTTTGACCCGCGCACGAAGGGTTCCGTACGGACACGAGATATGTAATTCAATACGAACTTTAGCCAATATAAACTATTGTTTGGGCATTTTTTTCGTTTTTGGGTTTTTTCGGTTTTAAGCGTTTTTTTAGTTTGCCGGTTTTTCGAATTTATTGGCGCTTTCTGTGTTTTTGCACTTTTTTCACGATTTTTTTTTTGGTTTTTGAAGTTTTTTTAATTTTTGGCGATTTTTATTAGTTTGTCGTTTTTTTATTTTGACGATTTTTTTAATTTTGGCGTTTTTTTTCGTATACGTGATTTTTTTTTTTTGGTTTAGGCGATTTTTTTAGTTTTGGCACTTTTTTTTCTCGTTTTGAGGATTTTTTCGGTTTTTGGCGTTTATTTTTAATTTTGGCGATTTTTTTTAAATTTGGTGATTTTTTTATCGTTTTGGCGATTTTTTTCACATTAACAATTATTTTGGTTTTGGCGCATTTTTCGCGTTTTGGCGATTTTTTTCGGTTTTTGGCGATTTTTTTTGGTTTGGCGATTTTATAATTTTCGAATTTTTTAGTTTTACCGTTTTTGAAAATTTCAAGAGTTTACCTCTTACGGTTTCCAAGATATAGCAAGTTGTCAAAATTACATAGTCAAAATTGCATTAACTGATGGACCACCCTTTAATTTAAATTTTTTTAATATTTTAATGTTAATTGTTGTAGTCTATATAAAAATAAACTAATTTTACAAATTTCAGGTGTCAATATATACGTATGTACATACAATTATATGTATATTACATGGGATTTTAACATTTTTCGTCGCTCGTTTTGGAGCACCCTTTAATTTTTAATTCTCATGTATTTGTTGTTGTAGTGGCCAAGGTTCTACATACTTTGTCCAAATTTCAGGTCCGTAACTCTTACGGTTCCTGAGAAAATACCGTGTGACGGACAGACGGACAGCGTAGCGAAAACAATAGGGTTCCTTTTTTCACCTTTGGTGTCGGAACCCTAAAAAGTAACTTGTTCATTTCTCGCGGAACCCTAAAAAGTAACTTGTTCATTTCTCGCGGAATTTTATTCATGAATAATGCCATTGTATGTAATCACATATGATATTATTCAGCCTTCTATAACACACATCGATAGTCTCAAGTAGAAAGGCCGTCGTAAAAATTTATTGAAATAGTATAAAAAATAACGCTTTTGCAAGCAGTTATTCAGCTTCTATTTTTATGTTTTTACCTTGTGCTGTAAAGTTACAATTATTTGAGTTACAGCCTTTCTACTTGAGACCAAAAACGGTATGTATGTTTGTGAGTTTAGCACAACAAAAAGGACAACTTTATATTTCTCAAATACCAATTATTTTTTCTTCAATATGTATTTTTGGAAATAAATTATAATTATAAATTTTCAATATAAGCATTTTTGGTTGGCCTTGGCCTCTACAAACAATTACGTTCTTATATCCATAAGTATTGGCAAGAAATTTCGTACATGTATACTCGAATGTACATATACAAAACGTCACCTAATGTCAATGGCAGCCACCAAGGCGAATCCATATTAGGTGGTCTCAACTGCTCAGGAGAATATTTTCGTCGATTGTAGTTTGAATTTTTCAGTACATTTTTTAACATCAGAAGTATAAATTTTTCAAAGCAAATTTATCTGCCTCTATATCAATATGCAATATGTAAAGATTTTCTTAAAGGAAGTCGAAAGGCTGCTTTATACTAGATAACTTTAACTTTATAATATTTTTTTCTTCTCTTGCAAAAATAAATATAAAAACAAATGTATGCTCACTAAACACATTTGGATTTTAAATGACGATATGTATGTATGTAAATGTTTGTGTGTAATACGTACTATTAAAAATGGATGATTTGTTGTTTGCAAGACTCGACTTTCTGTGATTGTATGGGCTACTTCGTCCTTTTGTATTATTACTTCCTTTTTGAGAATTTTAATGGCATACAATTTGGCTGTTGCTTTCTCGCGGCATAAAATTACTTTTCCAAATGTTCCTTTTCCCAAAACTTTTAAAAATTCAAAGTTCTCCAAAGTCTTAAATAGTGCAAAAGAGTAAAACGAAATTGAAAAAAAAATCAAAATCGTAAAAGAATAATAAATAACATATTAAAACATACAACTTTCTTTACTCCTCCACTGCTGCGCGTTGAGGTTCCCTGTACGGAGAACTTTTCACATAATTCATTCTCAGCTATAGACGCCATATCGACATCTGTCATATCTGTGTTATCTGAAGTACACATTGCAGTCTCTCCCAGTTCGCTCAAGCTGCTTGCCACAGTTCTGAAACAAAGCATACAACAAGGTAAATATAAAACCATTTTTAATAGATTTTAGTTACCTTATGGCATCTGTCCATTCTTGTCTCTCTCTTTCAGTATCAACGGAGAATGTTCTCTCAACGACAGAGGTCCACTGCAAACCACGTATTATAAATGTAAAAGGTCGTGGACGATCAACAGTCATTATTTGGCAGCCTTTAATAGTAAAGTCGTTTAATGGTCTCTCGGGCGGAGCGTTTTCATTGGGTTTCGAACGCCATCCATGGAGTGTACCATCACTTCGAAGTATGAAGTAACGAGAACGCCACGTTTTGATGTGCTCACCGCGTTTTTGCAACCAGCCCTCTTTGACTATTGTTGCATTTGAATGACTGCCGCCTGCTTCATTTGAAACAGTTAATGATCCAATATCTGCCATAGCTACTTTTGGAAATATCTGTGAATTATTACAGGTAATAGAGGACAATTGTTGCTGCTGCGATGAATTTATGATATTTTGTGTACTTTGAGAATTCTGATTGCTGTTACTGCTAAAACTACTGAATGGGCTAATAAATGAAAACGTTACAAAATTTAAACCCAATAACCCAGTAGAGGTAGATCCGGGAAGAGCAGCAGATGCCGTTGTTTTACCACCGGCTGCCGCAACCACTGTTGATCTCCTGGGTGCTGCAAACGGTAGGTAATTCGTGATGAAGCTGTGTCAATCTTAAATACCAATAACTTACTTATGTATATACCAATAACTTACTTATATTCACAAATAAGCTGGGAGGCGATAATTTCTAAAAAAAAAAATATATATATACATGAAACACCATTGCTAAATTCACAAGCCTTGTTGTATCGTTTAAAGTTGCATTTGAAAGACAATTTCGAACAAAATCTCTCAAAAAACCATAAATACATATTTTACAAATAAAATAAAAATAAATATGTGCAAAATAAAATTTTAAAAATGTAGGTGTAACCTTGGGCACAAACCTTCTTCTTTAACAGAGGTATGTTGGCATGCTAACATGGCCCTGTTAAAGAAAGTTTTTGGCCTCGTATTTTATACTTGAAGTTTAATTTTTTAGTGCTTTATTTAAATCTTTGAAAATATGACAACAGCACAAAATTTCGAGTTGGAAAGTTTTCTATTTATTTATTTCAAGATATGAAACTATATACATACATACATACATATGTACATATATACATATGTATTACATTTTATTCGTTTATCGAAATGAATAAAGTCACGTGATGTCAACATGCAGATGTTTCCAATAAAAGCACACAAGCACAAAATCATTTGGTAAGGTTAGGCTTGACAGGTTCTTGAAAAAGAGTAATCTTTTTATGCAAAAACGATTGTTAAAGTTAAAGGATATGGGCAATTCCACAGAATTTCATGTACGATGTCACGTACGTTCACCAATCAATTAAGCTTGTATTTCAGAAAAAAAAATTTTTCTTTATCTCTTTTAGCTCTACCTCTGGTAAAATATAAGAAAAAAGTAACCGCCTTCATCTGAAATATAACCTTAATTGTTTGGTCAACGTACGTGACATCATACATGACATTCTGTTTAGCCACGCAATATTCGTTTGTTAAACCAACTTTAACTTTGGGAATCGTTTTTGCATAAGGTAGTGTGTCAGGTTCCTTTATATTACCTGAGGAATTGGACTATAATAAAATAGTCTACATGTGAAAATTTAATTAATTTTTAAATTTATATCACAAATATTTATTTGATATTAACAATATTTTAATTTATATTACATATTTTCTTATATTACATTTACTACTATCAATAAATTAACCTGTTGCTTGTATATAATTCCTTCGTGTATATATTCCTTCGTTTCAATTAAGTTTTGGAAAGAAAAGCCACGAATATACAGAATTCTTCTTACAAATTTTGAAATTTCTTGTGAAACTGATCTCATTTCAACCACCTTGTACAGTGCTTTGTATTGATTATTGCATATATTTCTCCAGAAATTACATTAAAACATTAGAAGATTATAAATAGAATCTCTATCATTTGATTACTTTTTTTATAGTTGCATTGTCGATATCGTTTGTTAAAATTTATACATCAACATCTGTATCATATCAAATTTCATATACATACATATGTATGTACTAGTGATGCACGAATATTCGTATTCGTATTCGAATTGTCGAATATTCGGCCATTTTCAGGCGAATACGAATGTATAAATGACTAAAAATTTTAGTTTGTACAAATACATAAATTTTTTTATAGAAATTTGTGATTTGTATTATTTTCAAATATTATTCAATGACGATCATTAAATTTTTTTGATACTTTTTATTAACTTTAAAGTACGCCAACAAGAGTGTGAAGTCCTTTTTCATAACAATTTTTTAAAATTTCATATTGCATATTCGTAATCGTATTCGTATTCGCGAATATCATTTCAAATATTCGTATTCGCGAATATCATTTGAAATATTCGTATTCGTATTCGCGAATATCAAAAATTGATATTCGTTACATCACTAGTATGTACACATATACATACATAGGTATCAGAACATTATTTTCAGAAATGCTCACAATGTAGCTACTTATATAGCAGTCATCCACAACCAGTCTATTTTAAAAAGTATCGCATAACTTGAGCTAAAGATTCCAAATTTAGTATATAACAAATAAATCTATGTATGTATGTATATATGGGCATTTCCACGTTACGTCACCAGCAATTAAGATTGTAAGTTAGAGCCATGCTGTTCGATTTATTGTTGTAGAGCTAAGGACGTTCAAAACCAATATCCAGAAATGAATAGGTATAAAATTTACAATTTTTCATTGAAAAACAAACCATGACACCAAGTAACGTAACGTGACAAAAGTGCCGTCCACTTGTGTGATAAACAAATATAAACTTTCCATTGAGAAACCTTGCATGTTCTGCAGGGTGGTTTTTGTATAGGATTATAAATTTTTCTTTATGTAAAGTTGAAAAGTTATTTGAATTTAATTATAAAATATATTTATAACTTGTGACGCCGGCTGCACCATCAAATAACGTCCTTTTAACAGATTCTAATTCTGTTATCAAGGTTCTCCGTCATGAACTTCTTGCTCGAGTCTTAGCGGATTCGAGACATTTGTGGGCTCCAGTTCAGTGCTTATATGATGATAAAGTAGAATATAAACAAAAATATAGAGCACGCCAAAAAAATTTCAATTTAAACGATTTGTTCCAATTTAAAATAAAATGAACTTTGCCAAATACATATTGGTATGTATGTATATATAAAGATATTACGTATACATATGCATATATGTTCAATGTACGTCTCACACAGATAAAGTTCAATGCTTTGCTAAATCACTACTTTCCTTTTCGAAGACCAAATTACAACGATAAAGATTATCTTTTCTATATAAAAGTTTTATCTTATATGTACTAACCAGCATGTTTTATTAACATTTGTTTATATGGATATGTACATATATATGTATGTATGTACGAAATATGTATTTATCATTTCTATTTCCGAGTTTTGAGTGAAGATTTTCCAAAGTATCCAAATATCTAATACAGTTTCTATTCCGTCTATTCTTTGGACCACCATTGAAAATATTCTTTATTTTTATATGGATTGTTTTACAATTTATACAATCTAATGAAAAAAAGGCGATACGCGTTTAAGTAAATTTCAAATATGGGCACTTTTCGGGTTATGTATTGATATTCCTCGGAATCTCTCCTAACATGTATGTACTGCATTTAGAAATTGCATTTAAAATATGTACATTTCTATATCTAAGTATATACATACATACATATGTGTGCATGTAATTAGAACAATGTATTTAAATATTGTTTTTGATTCATGATGACTGGTAGTTACAGTTACAAGGGTTGCCATGTTTTTGAAAATTTTCTTACACCTATTACTAAAAATACAATGTCTACATCCATACATACATGCATACATACATATAAACATTTTTTTGATAATGCACTTAATATTTTCATTTATTTAAAACATACCTCGATTTGTATTACAATAAGATTTTATATCCTTGCTACAGATCTTTTTACAGAAGCGGAACTTTGATGAGGGTAAAGTAGCATTAAATTGTTGCAACTTCTTATGAAAAATCTCCCTTGATACTTTTTGTCGTCTTCCGTTTTAATGGTGATTGCATTTGCAAAATATATACAGGGGTCACACCTGTGAGACGTTTTATTTTTTTACAACTGAAGAAAGTATCTCATTTCCGAAATTCATAGCTTTTAAGAATTTTCTTCTACACACTTAAATGAAAACATTATTTATTATTTCGTTACACACAATATCGCATTAAAGGGAGGATTTTAAGTAAATTTTTTTTCTTTCACATTTATATAAAAATCTATTGGTGTTTCAAGTACATTTCATAAACGCAAAATTTATATATAACAACTGTTTTAAATTGTATCTTTATATATTCTTATTGTTTTTCTTCACAATCTATCAGAGAATCTCAACAAACAACACGGCGGCTATAAAAATATTATGTCGCCATTTTTATTTTTCATTCATTTCGGCGACAGGGCTGCCAGAAGTTATTGCTGAAAAATATGTACTTTTTCGAAAAATCATCGGCATTTTCGGCATAGTAATTTCGAAAATCGTCAAGAAAATCGGCATGAGTTTTTCATTACTACACGTCTCCACGCATAATAATTGTTTCCACACATAAGCAATAATGTCGGCAGAATAACAATACAAAAATGTTCAAGTGCACCTTGCACTAAGCTATACAACACGCATTGTTTAATTGGACATAAATTTAAAAAATTCGTTGTGTATGGATCAATGTTTTTTGGCCTTATTTTAATTTTATTTGATTTAAAGTAATTTATTTATATTGGTTTTATTGTACATTAAAAATTCTGTATTTTTAACACAGCCACAAGTTTATTATATTTAATTCACATAAACAACAAATGTCTACGAAAGTTGACAGCTTTATGTTCAACATTATTTCTTCGAAATAAGTTTAAACAACTATTTCGCAATTTATATGAAAATAGATGTTTCTTCGTCCACACGTGAACATATGGTGTTGGAAATAGAATTTGACAGTTGAGAACATAATTATTTCCAAGTTTATTGCTCGTGGAGACACCAGTTACTTGCGGTCTCCACTGGGCATAAAATGTCTAACTTTAACATAACGTGAATACTTGATAAAAATTTATCATAACAACTAACAAAACGTTGGCAGATCCGTTGCAAATATTTTGTTAATGCAAGCATACATTCGAAGACGTTGTGGTGTTTTTATTATGATAAATGGCCTGTCACATAAGAGACTAAATTTTATGCCGATACAATTTTTGTTCTTTGTAGAACACACGAGACTAATTCACCTGGCATAAAAATGTATACGTACAGACAGTTTCGTGTGTATTACGCTACGTCTACACCTGATATATTTTATCACAACTAAAGACAAACTTTATATTGAAAAATAATTTTTTTTATGTTAGCTCTTTTTTCTATATGGAATTTTACTTTTGTCATGATATAAATATATCAGGTGTAGACGTAGGGTTAGTGTTTTTTATATTCTTTAAACATTTGCTGTTTTTTAAGTTGTGTGTGTATTGGTTTTGTGCTGCTGATGGGGGGCTGTGCCTGGTTGAAAAATTGTTCCAACCACAAAACCCCTCTCTTTGCCTCTCCCACTAACAAACTGGCATGTTATGCCAACACAATTGTTCTCGTGTGTGATAGCACAATCATACTTTCTTTGTCGTCGTGAAAAATTTAATGCTCTATAAGCAAATTAAAACATATTCAAAATTCACTATTGTCTGACTGGTACTTTTAAATACTCGTGGAAAAGAATTTTTTTTATTTATTTCATCAATTATCGTGACATGGTGGTTCTCATACCCTGCTGGACGAAAGTGTGAGAAATAAGTTAATTTTATATTTATAGTTTGAACGGGCCAAAGTTCGTATCGGTTTTTAGGCCAAATTACATGTGATAATTATTATGACACTAAAGTTAGTTGTAAATATTCTGACTAACAAATAGTTGAATGGAACAACTAGCTGAATTAATTTTATTTGAAATAAATTGTGGGAAAGAATTTAAGTTCACTTGAGACTTGAAAGCATTAAGACATTGAAAATTAAATAGGAGATCTTAGATTTTGTAACTTTCAAGATAATGACTTATGTCCTTATATATATAATAAGTATATTTTGGACAAAAGTTAAATCAATTGATTTTCCAAACAATAAACTTCTTTTGCACAACTTATGTGAGTTTGTTTTTTACTTTTTCTTGACTTTGCACTCAGCTAGTGTTGAAAGAATATTAAGTAATATTAATCTTACTAAAACCAAGATCTGAAATTTACTGGAAAAAACTTATGAAATCATATTGTTTTCAAAAGATTATTTGTAGTGTAAATCTTCGAAAATTAAGAACAATTTTATAAAAACACAATTCTAAAATATATGTAAGTTATATTTAGAATTTACTACATTGACTATAAAGTCGTTTAATTTGTTTTTTGTTACATAAAATAGTCTTTTATTTTTAATATGATATATAAGTTGTTTAATAAACCGGATAATTCCTTTACGGCGATTTTTTGACGAATTGTTTTGAAAATTGTGACTGTTTTGACGATTTTATGTTTGAAATTTTTCGATTTTTAGAATAAATTATCTAACAACTTATTCACTCTCTTCTTGTCGTAATTCACAACATTTACAACAACAACAAAAATATCCAATTATTTGTTTTTTTGTCATCATACATTTGAACGTTCAAACCTTGAACATCGTACCAATGTTGAGTTCGAAAAAATGGGGTACGGTGAGATGTAAAAGTAAGTGTAAATTGATGATATATTAGGTATGTTTTATTCGAAGCATATATAGCTATAGCTACTTAATAAGTTTATACACACTTAAATTTGTTCTGAATATTTATATAAAGTTCGAATAAAACACACCTATTATAACCAATAAGAGTTCAAATAAATGCGAGTAGTGTTTTCACTCGATTATTTAAAAAATTGATTTTCTTTTTCTTCTGTCTAGCTATTTTATTGCGCAATTTTGTAAATTTTTAATGATTTACCGTTTCATCACACGAAAACGTTGAACACGAATTCCCGAATGATTCAGAAGCATCCACTAACCAGACAGCACCATCATCAAAAGTAATTTTGTAAATTATTACCAATATTAGAAACTTTAACAGCTTTATTTACAAATATTATTAAGTCTTTATAATGGGTTTTTAAGAAAAAATTGTTTTAAAAAGCTTTTACAAACAGCCTTAATAATTTTTATAAATAAGTCTGTATATATTCATTTTTTACATTTCCCATGAAGCACTACAATTTACATTGATTTCATTTAAGTGCATTATCTTTTACTAGGTGCAAATAGTTGGAATTATTTAAACATGAAATAATAAATATTTTTTAACAAAAACGTTAATCGAAATGAAAAGAATCTAAGCAGTTGAGAAGAAGAAAATAGTATGAATGAATATTTAACAGTATGTTTGACAATCAAACTGTCATCGAAAAATGTATTTAAATAAAATATACCAAGTGTTCGACTTCATTTTGTTATAAATTTTAAGAAATTCCGTATCGTTGGAGATCCTTTTTTGCCCAATCAGAGATCCTTTTTTTGAAGATCCTTTCTTCGTCGACGACGACATCCCTTCAGAAAATAGATTTCATGTATTTTTTCACACAACAAATAATTTTTGTTTTCTATTAATATATTATTATAATTCATGATGATAGACATTATTTCATGTCTAAAACATGATTTACATCCCACGTCATTGCTGCCTAATCACAAAAATTTCGTTTGTAAAGGAAGTTGGCGAGTTTTCAGTTGGTTTGATCAAAACCAAAATTTTTTACCTAAAATCGGAATTTGTTTATTAATGAAAAATCGGCAATGCCGAAAATTGGCGCTTGGCAGCCCTGCACGGCTGCTGTAAAAAAATGTCGCCATTTTTATTTTACACCGTACTCATAAAAAGTGCCACCAAGTTCGCAATAAGCTCACCCACCAAACACAAACGAGACGCAATTACACCAAAGGATACGGTCGGTAGTGCAGTGATATAATGACAACTTTAAATGACAAAATCAAAACTATGTAAATGTAAAAAATGATTTTTGTTTCTTATACAAAATTAACCGTCTTCAAAAGAAAGAGAAAAGTGTTGAAATTCTTATGTTTATTTCAGTTAAGAAATGCATGGCAAGCAAAAACAATTTTTGAAAATCTGTTTTTGTTTTAAATTTAAAGTTTCACTTCTTCGACGCGTTTTCCAGAATAGCCCCCATTATGAGGCTCTTACGTTGTTTCGTGCTGAATTTCCTTGAAATTGACAGTGTTGACACAAATTAGGCAATATTATTTTATAAATGATGAAGAAACAATTTAAAATGCTGTTGTAATCAGCTGTTAAATTGAGCCTAGAATTTACAGGTAAGTGGAAAGGTGATATTGCAAGCAATCTATTTTTCAATTAAAAAATTTGGATTGTGTTAGTAAGAGAAGTGTGAGTGTTTTGCAAATTGAAGGGAACTGAAAAATTAAATTATATCTGTGCTATTCTACAACATTATATAATAAGTCGCATGCAAGTTAAAATAGAATTTTAGATTTAATGTTAGTAGTAAACAGAAGATATAAAGGGAATTGCCAAAAATCAATCTGGAAATGCAATGTGACTGCTTTTCAGCCCCCATCATAATTAAAAGGCATGACTTCATAGCCATGCGGAAAATTCATTTTGTGAATTGCGTGTTAGCAACATCTGATGTAAAACTAGCTGAGTTAACATCACTGATTGTAGCAAATATGGACGTTTAGTCCAGTTATTCTGACATAAATAAAATTTTGCAGTTTTATTATAAAAATAAAGAAACTTATATCGTTTTGAAACTCTAGTTCGATCCAAAAAGTTTCATAAAACACTAATTTCGTGCATTCGGGATATAATCTTTCAATAGTGTTTTGTTTTTATAGCCTCATTTTTTATGTGAAACAAAAAACATTTTTTCTGCTTGGGGTAAAAATCGAAGTGCTTCGTCGGTCTGCTTAAAAAACAAAGAATACTTCAAATAACATCAAATAATGAACATTAAAATCAATTTAGTTAAAACCTAAACTAATAAAATCAATAGATCGATATATATATATATAATAGAAAGTAATTTTAATGTAATTTAAAGTGGGCGTTGTAAAGGCTGCCTATTTCCAATATACAATACATATGCATGCATGTACATATCTACATATGAATAATTCTTCATTTATTTAATAACTACACGCGTTTTAATAAAAATAAAAAACGGTAAGTCGACGTCATTTTCTTTTTGTAACAAAAATCATAATTTTTCCTTTGGTCCATGTATATGGTACGTATATACATACATACTACGTTTAAAATTATGTATTAGATATGTATAATTACATATGTACATACATAGGTACTATATGCCAATTTCATCACTATTAGTCTAAATAAAGCCTAATTGCAATGAGGGGTTAATGACTATAGTTGTTGGTGATATGTATAATAAATCTGAAATATAATTTTACACAATTTATGTATGTAATGTACATACATACATATGCATGTATGTACTTTGTATGCATGAATAAATAAAAATACATTCTCATGCATTACTAATAGTTTTACAAAAATAGTGTTTGCGGTGGTTTGCATAAATATTTACCTAAATTTATACCATATGCATATGCATACATACGGAGTTTCTTATGCCCCAGTAAAAAATTTCATCAGCAACATGCATATGTACATATTGTTTTTTGTAATTTAATTGCTAAAATCAAGAATCAAAATATTCTTCTGGTCTCCTTTTTCCCCCAAACTTTGTATCCGTTAAGTTCAATTTATCTGGTTGATCACAAATAGAGTTGCCATACTAGGAGATTTATTCCATAAAAAATTGGTTGCATAAATTAGTTTAGGAGTTGAGGAATTTTGGGAAAATATCTTACATATTGAAGATATTTGGGCGATTTTCATTCGGTCTTCATTTGATTTTATTCCTTTTTAAATGACAATTATTACAATTTCAGTTGGTCTTAGTGATTACGATTGATTATTCATTTCGCTTACATATGTAAGGGCATTTCCCCCGTATGGTCTAACAGGATGGAAAAATTAAATGTTGATTATCGTCGTGTTTTATTGTTTATAATTATAAAAAAAGTCTATGTTTACATAATAGAATGGTTTAATAGCATTTCTCAGCTGTTTTACTCGAGCAAATTGGGCTGCAATTCATTGTTTTATGAAAAGAATTTATGCCAAATATGCATACAGGGCAAATTCAACTCATCAAAAATTAAAATTAAAATTTTTAACATAAAATATAACATTTGGCCTAAACATGTCTATATGCGTGCATTTCGTTGTTGCTTTAACCAATCATCGGTAGACTTAAACCATACTTTTGAAAAGTTTTTTATGCTCAAAAATCATTTGAGAATTTACCAGCTTCTTGGTAAATCGAATTATTACAATAAACAAGGCCATTTTCAAAACTTGCCTTTAGCTAAATGTAGGATTTTGTCTACCCGATAAATGGCTCTGAATTAAAAAAAATTCATATATTATTTTTTTTATCCATTACTTATTATTATTATTGACAAAAATAGCAATACAAAATTTAAGTTGTAACAATACAAAAATATTTATCGGGCAAACAAAATCCTACCTTTAACTAAAGGCAAGTTGTGAAAATGGTCCTTATTATAAGAATGTAGAAATATACTCCGTCCTAGAAAAAGTTTTCTATCAAAAGATTGATTTCCCACAATTCGTATTGTGTTTATTTTTGTATATAAATATATGATGAATTTTGAAAAAAAATTTGTATAACGAAAAAAGTACTTCAATGTGTGCCGCAGTGCATAAGATGTAGTACATGTATGAACACTTTTCATTTCGTTCGTAATTTGAGCTGGAAATTAATTAATTTCTTGTTAGCCTAAATGGGCTATTAATATTTTTTGGCAGCATTTCTCATGAAACTTTAAACTTAGTACAAGGTTTTAGGGCCAAAGTAGGAACGAATTGGTTGATTGCCTAACGTTTCGTAAATTTATTTTTAATTATCTATACTTATTTTAATATGATTTCATATACGAATCTTCATGTTTAGGAATTTTTTTTTAATAAATTAACAAATATTTGTTGAATTCTAAACGTATTGTATTGCAATTTTGCATTTGTTGAATTCTAAACTCAAATAGATCTATGTATACTGCACAACTTCATTATCTTATACAAATTTATTTTCATGTGATTTTTTTATCGTATTGTAAATTGCATTAGTTTTCGCAAAAATAAAATGTATTATTCGCTTCCGCATTCGCTTTCGCGAAAAATAAAATGTATTATTCGTTTTCGCATTCGAATTCGCATTCGTTAAACTGGTATTCGTTACTTCCTTACTACCTAAATGCATATAGACAGGCTTAACCCTATGTCTATACCTGATATATTTTTATCATAACAAAAGTCAAACTTTATATTGAAAAATAATTTTTTTTATAAGGTCTGTTCAATTACTTTCTCAGCAGAAACTAGCAACGAGAGAGTAAGGCAGAAATTTACAAAACTACTCTCCCAAATATGAAAAAGTAAATGAACGCTTTACTTGTAAAAACTTGCAAGAAAATTTTATTCATATCAGAACCATGGATGGAAATCATGATACAGTTGTATTTTTTCCGATCTATTTTGTTTCATAATATTTTAAATTGCAATTTTTATAAATTGGCATTTAGTATGAAATTCTTTACACAGTTTTCATGTTTTTTTACTATTTTTCTGCATTTTTCATAATTTTTCAATTTTATTCATTAACAAATACAAAAATTCCACTCTCTGAATATATATGAGAAACAAACAAAATTATTTGCCATTAAAATTAAATTTATGTGGCTTAATGAAAGAAAACTTTTTTCATACGTGTACATGTTTTTTATCAAAGAAATTCAAATCTTTTTCAGTTTTCCTTTTTCAAATATTTTTTAAATAGTTTATTTGACAACAAAACACACAGCAGGTGGTTGGATAATTCTTGCAAGTAAAAATTTTACTACCCAGCTAAAAAAATATGTATGGAGCATATATGATATGCCATATATGGTTCGGATCCGAAAAATGAGGGTATATGGGCATATATGATTATATATATTCATACATTTTCATACATGTGTGTGTAAATTCCCTCTACAGTATGCAAAGTTCATATTCATACACTCTTGATTCACAAAAGCGCACTGCTGTGCAATAAATTAAATTACTAAAATTAATTTTTTTTAAGACTTAAGAGAGAGGTTGTATTTAATGAAACATTTGTTTGGACAAATAATTCATCAAAAGGTTAATCAATTATTTAAAAGACACATAAATCATATCCGTACATAACATTTAGCTTAAGAAATCAGATTAAAAACTAATGCAATTAATTATAAAAGAAAATATAATCCGTCTAACAATAGTTTTCAATACAGTAATATGAACTTTGTTTCTTATCTAGAGAATTTTGTTATTTTCTATAAAATTAATGACTGGATTTCCTTTTGATTATTTGATATATTAAATGGGGCCACAATGTAACAAACGTTGAGGGCACGCATATAAACCTTGCATACCGTATGTATTTTCTAATGGATAAGATTCCAAGTTTTTTTGATTGCAAAAACGATCTTATGTGAGATATCATGTATGCACACATTCTTATATGGCTCCATATATAAAATCTTATATTTATATATGGATCCGCATATGAAGAGCTTCATAATTAAATTTTCATATATGAGCTCATATGTTATAATACATTTCATATATTAGTCCATATATTAGTTCATATATAATAGTTTTGCCATGTACAATCCCATATATTTCCATACATGAATTCATACATATTCATATATAGTTATATACATTCATATATTAAAAATATATGGACCATATATAATTTTTTTAGCTGGGTAGTAATAATTTGTTGGAATTTTTTTTCTCAATTTTTTTATCTCTTTTGAAGCTCTCTCCTTGCAAACTTTTTGATTTAATGAACACTTTCCAGTAAAAATTGTTACAAATTCGTAAGAATTTTTAGTAAATGGACAAACCTATTAGCTCTTTTTTCTATATGGAATTTGACATTTGTCATGATAAAAAAATATCAGGTGTAGACGTAGGGTAACGACCAGGAAATAAATTTCAATTAAAATAAACTTATGACAATATGTCAAATAATAAATTTTTTAAATGTATTTACATATCGCTCATGTATTTCAATAGTGTCATAACTCACAAAAACAACTTTTTTATGAGTTATGACAGTTTTATTTATTTTTAATTCTGAAACTATTGAAATAAATGAGCGATATGTACGAACATACAATAAATTTTTTTGTCTTCCATTCAGACAAGTTTTTGTTATTAAAATTTAGTCATATATTAAATATACTTCCACTCATCAATTTGCCACAAAACTTTTCGAAAATGTTGAACTCTTGGAATTATATTTCGGTCACGCCCTTTAAAATTTAATACTATATATTACTTACTCCTACTTAACATATTCTTACGAAACTTGGATTCTGAAACGATACAATATGATGTACGCAAAATCGGATTCATGACACTTTTAAAAAGGCCCGTCTGCAGGGACGATTTTACCTTGTTTATTATGCTTTGCCTATAAAATTTAAATTGTTTCTGTCAAGACTTGTCTAATCCATGATAATTTATTTTCCCTAGTACGCTGAAGGATAAAATCATAAAAAGAAATTGTGCCGGAAACTAAGATTGTTTGTGCTAGCAACAGAAATTGAAGCAAACTATCGTTAAGACGATAAGCAGACATGGCTGAAGATACTGAATACAAAAAACTGCCTGTAGATGAAAGGTGTGTTCATAAGCTATGGAAGGCTCGTGTAGATGGTTATGAAGAAGCAGCAAAAATCTTTCGAGAGATAGATGATGAGAAATCCCCAGAATGGATGAAATTTTTGGGTCTAATAAAAAAAATGGTAGTAGATTCAAATGCCATGGCCCAAGAAAAAGGTCTAGAGGCTGCCTTAATTTTTGTAGAAAATTGTGGACACGCTGGCAAAACAGTAGGAGACGTAATGACGGGGATAGTACAAAAGTGCATTGCTGCTCCAAAAACCAAAACCAAAGAGCTTTCTGTTCAAGTAACTTTAATGTATATTGAAATAGAAAAACATGAAGCTGTTCTAGAAGAGCTTATTAAAGGTATGGAACACAAAAATCCTAAGATTGTAGCGGCCTGTGTTGCAGCCACAACATTGGCTTTGAAGGAATTTGGCAGTAAAGTTATTAGCGTAAAGCCTTTGATTAAAAAACTAGCGCCACTAATGAGTGATCGAGACAAGGCCGTGCGAGATGAAGGGAAGCAGTTGGCAATTGAATTGTACAGGTAAATTTTTTAATAAAAAGTAAAACTTAAAAATAAAAAATATTATCCATTTATATACTACATACATACGTTTATACGGGTAACTTACGAGTATTTGCAAATAGAGAATTTTTCGCATAAACGGCGAATTAATACTTTATTTGCAAATAGCTACCTCCTGATTAACGCATTTCATTAGCAAATAAAATGCTTGAGGTTGCCACGCTTACAAATGTTCGATCACAAAAAACTATAAACTTGTGGGCCTTATTAAGAGCAAAATTCTATATTTGACTGTAGTCGAAAGTTCTGATCGAACGAATTTTAATTTGGTATTATGAAAATATATCTCATATATATTAAAAATATATCTCACTGTAATTTTGAAATTTGCAACCACACTTAGGTTTTTAAAAATTTTATTTATTTCTTTATTTATTTAATTAAATTAAACCGATCTCTTATGGGCCATATATGTATGGGTAATGTTATAACAACTAGTAAGGTGCAAAATTCATTAGCGGTATTCACGGTTGGCTATTGTAGATCTTTTACATCTTGTAGCTTTGATAAATCGTGGTAAATTTAAAACACGGCAACAACAAAATGCATAAATTTTTAATTAAATAAGCATACACCATTTACTATACTAAAAACTGTAGTATAGTCGAATCCGCTGTAGCGCAATTCGCTTTACTGAATAAAATCGGATTACTAAAAGTGATACAAATCCCCGCACTGATTTTAAACGCAGCTAGTCTTATTCACTTCGCTTTAGCGAAACATCGCTTTACTGAAAATATCGTATTGCTGAAAACCAAAAGCAAGCCCACAACTACGTTTTGTATGAAACTTACTTCGCTTTAGTGAAAAAATAAACAATAACAAATTTATTTATTAGAAATCGATCGCATAACTTAAGGCTGAAAAAATTGTGCATATTTTGTCCGTTAAAAATTAAATGGCAAAATGTAATTTTACTTTTTTTAACTGTAACAAATTTCAATAATCCGAACTACGTTTTAGAAAAAAAAATCGGATAACTGAAAAAATTGGGGTTTTGGTTATTTTCAGTAAAGCGGAGTCGACTGTAGATGTTCTGGCTGAACTTATTTACCAGAGTTTGTACAAAAGAAGAAAAATATACATACATACAAATCTTCTCAGAGAGTCTCTTTGAATTGAACAATAAATGTTTTTTACAATACATAAGAAAAAATCGCTCACGCTTGGACGCTTAAAATCGTAGTATATTAAAAAGGGGTTTAAATTTAATACGAACTATTATAAAATACAAAAATATAATACAAAAAATACAATATTAAATATAGAATTAATCATGATAAATAATTCCCATATAGTGTAGTCTACAGTTATATAATATGATTCAAGAATACAATTAAAAAACTTGTATAACAAGTAACATTATAATTTTTCATAATAAAATACTTCATCGAAGCTAAATTCTGTTCTACAGAAAATTCGTTGCTCAACGAAATTCTCGATACTCATAATATTAATTTAACATTCGATTTACGATGTTCGGTAGTCAGCGAAAATCGAAAATCGAATACACCTCATAATAAGGGCTTATATATTTAAAATTTTTCTTTAAGGTGAATCATCTATCTGAATATTTCAAATACAGGGGGTCTACTCTGTAATTCGATTCGAAAGAAAATGCTTTCGAATTTACATGTTATAAACATACAAATTCGAAAGTTTTTTCTTTCGAATCGAATTACAGAGTAGACCCCCAGATGTCAGTCACTCAATGTAACTTTGTATTATGTATGCACATTTTTGTAATTCGGAAAATGTTTTTTCGTCTTACGAAATTATAGCTTTAAATCTTGAATAACATTGGTGAGAAATTTTATTTCATTCTTTCCTAAAAAAGGCTTCTTCTACATCCCTATTGATTGACTTTGCGTAATACTGAATTACGCCCACATATATTTATTTATTAATACAAAAAGTAAAATACAAAGTAAATTTGCAGACTATGGTTGCACAAATATAGGCGGAGTAACTAGACCATATGCCCTAGGTGTTATTAACTGTATTTTTAAAAAGTTTTTTTGACTGACTGTACATGAACGACCTATGCCTTCACATAGGAAGTATCAACGTGCTTGTTAAAGAAATTCCACAAAATGACCGCAAGATTATATTGTTATCCGTGACATATCAGTCAACCAGTGCGAGCGAGACGAAAAACTCTCTCTCGCCCACATATGTATATTATTTTCGTATCTGCGCAATTATGTTACTTATTTGTGAAAAATAAGATAAAGCTGAAATATAACCTATTTTTTCATAAAAAACACTGACGATTGTAAATTTTATAGCCAGTTAGTTTCACATGTGCATAAAAACGAACGTATGTACATATGAATGTATGTATAAATAAGTATATGTATTATTTGCAGATGGATTGGTCCAGCGATGAAGCAACAGCTTTCATCACTCCCTCAAGTAACCGTAAAAGAACTGGAAGATGAATTTGATAAACTGAAAGGAGAAAAGGCTGATCCGTTACGATATCTTAAATCACAACAAGAAAAACAACAGAAAATGTCTGCAGCTGCTGCTGAGAATGAAGATGGAGGAAATGGTAATTAAGTAAAACTGAAAAAAAAACAAACAAACAATCAAACTAACGAAACTAATTTTCATGCAATTATTCTAGAAGACTATGTTGATGCTGGCGGTGAAGAAATTGATCCTATAGATCTTCTTGATCCCGTTGACATTATTTCAAAAATGCCAAAAGATTTCTACGAAAAGCTTGAAGAGAAGAAGTGGACTTTGCGCAAGGAATCATTGGAGGCGTTAGAGAAACTTTTAGTTGAAAATCCTAAACTGGAAAGCGGTGATTATGGATCAGTGATAACTGCTCTTAAAAAAGTAATAACCAAGGACACTAACGTCGTATTAGTGGCCTTGGCAGGTAAATGCCTCGCTATGTTGGCCAAAGGCTTAGGAAAACGGTTTTCGCCTTATGCATTGGTGAGTAGAGAATTGTATAATGTTTATCTATATTCTTGAGGATAAAATCTTTTCTAAGGCGTGCGTTCCATCATTGTTGGAAAAATTTAAAGAAAAGAAAGCTAATGTCGTATCTGCTTTGCGAGAAGCCATGGATGCGATTTACCCATCTACAAATTTGGAGGCTATGCAGGAAGCAATTGTTGAATCTTTAGGAAATAAAAACCCCAGTGTAAAATCGGAAACAGCATCGTTCTTAGCAAGAGCTTTTACACGGACTCAACCAGCAGCCATAAACAAAAAATTATTAAAACTGCTGGTAACTACTTTAATTAAAACTTTAAACGAACCAGATCCTACAGTAAGAGACTGCTCGGCCGACGCTATAGGAACCCTTATGAAATTAATAGGAGAAAAACAAGTAGGACCATTTTTAGCAGATGTCGATGCCTTAAAAATGGCAAAAATTAAAGAATGTCAAGAGAAGGCTGAAATAAAAGTTAAAGTAGCTGGACCCAAAAAGGAGAGACCTGTTACTGCGCCTGCAAGTAGACCTACAGCTGCGGCGGCGCCAAAGGCTGGTAGTATTGATCCAAAACCTGTGTCGCGACCTGCCACAGCGGGAGCTAAAAAGGTTGCGGCCAAAAAGGGTTTCACGTCTGGTGCTGGTAGTAGCTCAGGCGCACCACTATCAAAAAGTGCTAGTGCGGCGAAAGTTTTAGCTAGTGAGCGTGAAATGTCTGTCGAAGAGGTGCAGGCTAAAGCAGATGAAATAATAGCTTCTAACATACTTTCTGGCTTAGGAGACTCGAATTGGAAAAACCGTTTGGCAGCTGTGGAAAGTTTTCAGCAACAAATTGCAGACTTCGATCCAAAAATGCCAGGTATATCACAAGTTTTGATTAAAACTATTAGTGGTCGTAAGCCCGGATTAAAGGAAATGAATTTCCAAGTATTAAAAATCAAATTGGATATTATTCGCGTAATTGCTGAAACTTTCACGATATCAACAGTGACCATTGACGTGGTGATAAATGAAATAACAGAAAAACTTGCTGACGTAAAAAATGGAAGTGCTGCTGGTGAAGTTCTGACAGCCTTCGCTGAAGCAACTAAACTGGATTATATTGTTGGGAAGGTGTTCTCCTTTGCATTCGAACAGAAGTCTCCCAAAGTTCAATCAGAAGCACTGAATTGGGTGAATAAGTCCATCTTAGAATTTGGTTTTCAACTTCAACCGAAGCTTGTGATTGAAGATGTGCGAAAAGCAGTACAAAGCACTAATCCTTTAGTTCGAGTAGCTGCCATAAGTTTAGTTGGCACATTGTCGATGTACATGGGCAATGCTTTGATGATGTTCTTTGACAACGAAAAACCAGCATTGAAGAGTCAAATACAAGTTGAGTTTGACAAGAATGCTGGTGAAAAGCCCCCAAAACCAATTAGAGGAAAGAAGACTTCTGCTGCATCCAAATCAACAGACGGCGGCAGCGATGCTGATTGCGATGCAGCAGATGAGGCAGATGAACAAGAACCTATGAATTTGGCCGATATGTTGCCAAGAGTTGATATTTCAAGTCAAATTACCGAGGCTTTGCTAAAGGAAATGTCTGATAAAGATTGGAAAGCTAGAAACGAAGGTCTTAATAAACTGCAATCCATTATTAATGATGCCAAGCTGATTAAACCCTCTATTGGAGATTTAGCACCTGCTTTAGCACTTCGACTGATTGACTCGAATGCAAAAATTGCTCAAACCACAATGTCGATATGTGAACAGTTAGCAAATGCAATGGGACCCGGTTGTAAGAATCACGTTAGAGTTCTATTTCCGGGCTTTTTGCACGCGTTAGGTGATAGCAAAAGCTTTGTTAGAGCTGCATCCTTAAATTGCATCAACAGTTTTGGCGAAAAAGGAGGCTACAAGGAATTTTTCGAAAATGAAATGATTGCCGATGCCCTTAAATCCGGTTCGCCTGCTTTGAAATCAGAACTATGGGCTTGGTTGGCTGAAAAATTACCACAAATGTCACCCAAAAGTATTCCGAGAGAAGAATTAACATCGATGATTCCTCATTTGTACGCACACATATGCGACCGAAACGCTGACGTACGTAAAAATGCAAATGAAGCTGTTTTAGGACTCATGATTCACTTGGGTTTCGAGGCTATGGTAAAAGCCTTGGACAAACAAAAGCCAGCTTCCAAAAAGGATATACAAGCAGCTCTCGACAAAGCTCGTCCAAACTTACCAATCAAACCTCTACCGAAAGGAAAGCAACAGGCGCCTATTTTAGAAGAACCTAAAAAATCAGTCAGAGGCGGTGGATCCGGTGGTGGTTCTGCCATTCAAAAACCTAATGCAAACAAAAGTACTGGCAACGCCAGGACGGCCAATGCATCATCACGAAAGAAAGAGGAAGATGTAGATACATCTCCTTTATTGGCCATCAATAACACTAAAAATCAAAGATTAATAGATGAACAAAAAATGCGAGTTTTGAAGTGGACTTTTACAACTCCCAGAGAAGAATTTATTGACTTACTCAGAGAACAAATGACTGCAGCAAACGTTAACAAGGGCCTTATGGCAAATATGTTTCATGATGACTTCAGGTATTGTTTTAGAAATATCTTACGTCGTTAATTATAATATACGTATGCTTCAACTTTATAATTTTATATTTATGCAGATATCACTTAAAAGTTATAGAGTCATTGATGGAAGACTTGCCACAGAATCCTAAAGCTTTAATATGCAATTTGGATTTGATTTTGAAATGGCTTTCATTACGTTTTTACGATACCAATCCTTCAGTTTTAATTAAAGGTTTAGAGTATCTACAACAAGTGTTTGTGACGTTAGTCGAACACGAATATGTTTTAGCAGAAAATGAAGGTAGTTCATTTATACCTCATTTATTGTTAAAGGTACGTCCTGGCCAGCTATTTGAAATTAAATATAGAACGAATATCGGTCGGAATAATTTATTATAGATTGGATGTGTGCTTGTGTAATATCGCTTTTTATTTTCAGTTGGGTGATCCCAAAGATACTGTACGTAATGGTGTCCGCTCGTTGCTCAGACAAATTCTCCTAGTCTATCCCTATACTAAGGTCTTTGTTTATGTTATGGAAGGATTGAAGTCTAAAAATGCAAGACAGCGTACAGAGTGCTTGGACGAATTGAGTTATTTAATTGAAAATTATGGTCTTACTGTTTGTCAACCATCGCAACAGGTGGCACTGAAAGAAATCGCACGTCACATTTCCGATCGTGACAACAGTGTTCGAAATGCTGCTCTTAACTGTGTCGTGCAAGGATATTTCTTGGCTGGCGAGAAGATATACAAACTTATTGGTCAGATGAACGATAAGGACTTATCCATGTTAGATGAGCGCATTAAACGCGCCAAGAGGCCACAGAGGAAACCTGAAATAAGCAATGTAGTAAGCTCAAAGCCTTCTGGTCAGATTGTACAGCAAGACAGTATTGAAATCGATGAATCGTCTACAAACGGATGTGATGAGTTACCTTTGCCGGAGGAGCACGAGCAAAGGTATATGTACTTCATGTGTTTATTTTTGCATGCAAATTTTAATAATATTTTAAAACTTGAAAATATCGGACTATACGCATTTTTATTGCTATTTAAGTTTATTTGATACATACATGTACATTTTTATTTATTTATTAATTTATTTATTTTTTGCTTTAGTCCTGAATATGAGACAAACGAAGCTAATAACTGCTATTTTGCTGAAAAAGAAGTGCGCGCTGCATCGCTCATAAGACAAGCGTAAATTTTGTTTTATTTTATTATATTCTTTTTTTCTTTTGTTCTGTTCTATTTCGAATATTATTTTCGAATTATTATATTCTTTTGTTTTGTTTTGTTCTGTTCTATTTCGATTTGAGTGTAATGCCGTATTGCTTGCTTTTTTGGCATTTGCAAATGCTTATTTAATTCACAAAAACACATTGAGGATAATGACTTAAAACGTAGTGAACACAAAACAAGTATGTATAAGAAAAGTTCGACCTGTGTGTTGCTAAACATCTGTACGAATCTATTCGAACAGCACTTCGAAGGTCACTGGAAAAATTAATAACGAATACTTAATAGCAAAAATTAATGAATAATCAAATCAAAAGCACAAGTGATTCGATTTTTAAGGTTTCGATAATACAATTTTTTGAAAACTTTACAAATAGTTTAATGAAAATTATTGATTCAATGGCTGTATAAGAAAACTTTTATACATTTGTTTTTTTTCGAAGAAGAAATTTTATATTGAAAAAGGTCATCGTAAAAACGTTTTACGGTTTTACCTCTTTGCCAAACTCATCTGCAACTTCGTCGCCCAACGTGGTATACACACCTGCCCCTGATTGTAGACTGACTGTCGGCTATAATGAGAATATCTCTGCGTGATATCCGATAAAAAAAATCAGTCAGAGTGTTGCTTTTTTAATAATATATATTTCTGTTTGTAAAGCTGAGCTACCCAAGGTAGCACCAGAGTGCCGAACATCAATCAGCTTCTTATACAAATGAATACATATACGCGAATTCATTTCTCTGTATTCAGCTCTGTTGTAAACTACTACATTCGTGCGGGAGTCGAGTCGGGAGTCTCTCCCCCCCCCCCGTTTTGAACCATCTGTAAATACCTGTATAGCTCTGAGCAATGGTATAACCGCTTCTGTCACTGAAAACCGAAATTTTCAGTTAAATTAGGGGTTCGGAATGCAGTAGACTAAAATAAATTAAAACTTAACAGGAAAAATATAAATTAATATTAATTAAATTTAATACACATCCGTGTTTTCCAAAACAGGAAAACTTATGATGAAAAAATATGTGTGTCAAAACTTTATTGTGACATTGCACTTGTAACAAAATCCTTTTTATAACTATTGCTTATTTAACATCTTGCAACCTGTTAGATTCGAACTTTTAATCGTTTGTGTTCCCTATGATAAACAATTTTGAAAATGTTGGGTTTAATTAAAATAGTTTATGTGTGTGCTTGTTAAAAAAATAGTGGTTGTTAAATTGGTCCGATGATCCAAGTTTCGTTTTTATGTGTGTACATTTGCACGTGTGCACGTCTTAGTTTATACTGCTTTTTATTCTTCTATCATCTTTCACCTAACGAGTAAGAATTGCTACAAGAGCACTAACACAATAAAAAATTAGAATGTTGAATGTTTTCTAAAAATTTAGATATGCATATTTACAACAGTTAGAAATTAATAGCGGAATTCACGGTTGGCTGTTATAGATATTTTACATCTTTTAGTTTTTTTATAAACAAAAGAAGAATAAGATGCAGATAGTAATTCTCGTAATTCTTTCTTACAGCTGGCTGAATTACGAGTTGATCAACAAAAGTTGATGTGTTTGAAGCGGGATTTAGACATTTAAAAACGTAGTACATATATTTAAAATGGTTTTAAATTTAATATGAACAGTGAATTCCGCTTATGTAAAAATAATTTTTGTCCATTAATTCATATTACTCATCCAGGAAAAAGCCGTCTTACATCGAATGGGTTAAAAAAAACTTATTTGAAATCCAGTTTAACTTTAATACCACCCTTGTTCTATTAATGTTGGAAAAATGGAAAAATGTAATTTTTTTTTAGACAAACAGGAAAAAATATTCAAAAAATTTTTGACAAATTTTTAGATTCTTTAATTGAACTGTAGTGAACAGAAAATTAATAGTGATACTTATAAATGTGTTTACCAAAGGTAAATCAATTGTATACACAACAATCATTTCTCATATTCCGTTTAATTGAAAATTTTAGTTAAATAGCTGATATTAATAAGAATCTCTACCCAAGTAGATAGACTAGGGTGCTGATGAAGTGCCTGGCTGCACAGAAAAGTATCGGTATTTCCCCCAGCTTAAAGTCTAAGTTTAATTTTTCTTCTCTTCTTTAGAAACTCACATTAATTAATAAAAATATTTCATTCAATAAAGAATTGAAATTACTGAACTTAAGCCTGACTAAGAATTATTTCTGTTCAAAAATTTTTTTAAAAAAATTTTTTCCTGTGTTGTAAAAAAATAAAATTTTTCCATTTTTTAAACAAAAAAAATGAAATGAATACCTTTATTATGAAAGTTTTAGTTCTTATATTTGTGAAATTACGCAGTCTCTCGCTATACTAGGAGTTAAATGAATTGTTTAGTTTGTGTATGACGTCGGCGACAAACTACTCGCCGCTTCAAAAAAAATAGTAATAAAATAATAACTGAGTTAAAAGATGGTGCAAAGGCAGGCGCCCTCAAGTTGGTTCGATTGGAACTCTGTTTGTTGTATGTAAGAATAATTAACAGCCTTATTTATAAAACTTACGAAGGCTTTATAAAGGGGTTTAAGACAAATTTTCATAAAAAATTTTTCTTAAAAAGTCTTTATAACACCGTAATAAGATTTATAAATAAGGCTGTAATATTCCAGATTTACAACAGCCCTCAAAATATATTAAAATCAGTGCTTTAACCTTAGGGAACGCAAAAAAATTTTTGTCATTCTGCAAATCGATCTAAATCTGTGGTAAAAATGTCAATTCTTATAATTTCGAAGATCATGCTTTACTAACTAAAAACGACTTTATTTATTATACATCATAAGACTTTGTTTACAGCACATAACTGCATTTGCAAACAAAAACCGACCGATGCCATTTTACTTTAGATTATATGACGGTAATATAGTATATGAGCAATATCTATAATCTATTTATTTTCTTTGACATAAGTACATGTGTATGTATGTTTGCATTTTCAATTTCATTGTAAAAATAGTAAAATTATAAATTGTTGTAATAAATATGCTTGTAACTGTTTAATATTGTAGTTAAGTAGCAAATTATGTATGTATTGGTATTATGTGTTATCGTATCACTTTCTTATTCTTAAACATTTTTCGTTTTTAGGTTATTGAATTAACGTAATTTGGCTTGAAATTAATAGTTAATGTTTTTTATATTTAGAACATTCGACCAGCCTACGGCACCTGTTATCAGCATTTTGAGTCAAAATATACAGCCGCCAAAAGTTTCAGGCCCATTTGGCTTAGATCCCAATAAGATAGCTGAAATTGAAAAAGATTGGGTACGAGTTGATCAATTGGAACGCGTCGAAGTTCCTAAGGTAGACATTTCTCTTCTGTTTGAACCCATTAAAGTGATTGCCACCAAAGATGGTGTCAAATACCCTCAAGATAAATTCGAACAATTGCTTTCGCGATCACGTTACATGCAACAAACCCATACAACTCCACCTCCTCAGTCTGCTGCAAGTGGATTAGTTGGCAAAAATGGATCTCCTTATTTAAGTCCGCAACAACAGCAACAACAGTTCAATGCAGCTCTCTACCAGCAAACAATGGGAACGAATGCTCAAAAGTATGTTAATACGTATGTGTATATGATGTGTTGGAACACGATTAGTAACAATTAGTTTATTTTAATTTCCAGTTTGGTTGACGTCTTACCCAAGCATGATCCACATTTAATAAAAATAATTAAAGCTACTAGTAGCATGGACACTTTAAAAGCTAGAGCGGCTATTAATGAGTTAAACGAAATAATTGATTCTCCTGAGAAGCAAGCCGTTCTGAAGGATTACGAAGAGATTTTCATTCAAAACGTGCTGGCACAGTTAAAGGTAGTAGTCAATAATTTTAGTAAATATCGTAAGAATTCTTTTTTACATTATGAAAAATGAGGTTACTGTTCGTAAATGAATTAGTGCACTGTAAATTCAAATTGAATTGTTTTAAATTGCTTCACTGAAGTAGATAACGCACAAATAAGGGTCAAATATAGGACACAAACATGGGTACCTATTACTAAAAAGGATAATCAGTGAACTTGTATTGCATTCTAACGAGATTGCAATGATTGAATCTGTCAGAGGGAGGCAAAAAGACTGGTTGAAGTTCCTTTTTCCGCCTTTTTCATATTCTAGAAATTATCTAACGGTTACACTTTATAATGCGTTCAACAGATATATGAAATGAATACGAGCAATTTCAATTTATCAGGTCGATGCAATTCTCCTGATGATTTGTTGAGTTTTTAGTTTTAAACTGTCAAAATTTTTTTATATAATTTTGGCACATATATAGCAGTTTAGCTTATTTTTGTTTGTGTTTCTGACATCTTAAACATGGTGTTGTTTTTTGTATTGCTATATTTTTGTAGAGTTGCACAGACGTAATAATACACGAGGAATATATTTCATTTTCATAAAAAGGGGACAAAAAAGTACCATATATGTAGGTAATTAATGTTCTACAAAACATTTTCTATTCTCTATTCTTATCCGCTAAAGTACAATATAAAATCGTTTTTAATACATAATTTTAAATTTTAAAAGTGTGTTAAAATTTACAAAAAATATAAATTACTAATGAAAATATTTTCAAGTTGTAATAATGGCCCTTAATTGCCTCTCATAAAATACTCAATTAAAAACAAACTACAGCTGAAATGTGGGGAAGATCATCTCTTCTCTTTTTTGTTTTTATAAAATTTGGCATTCTAAACGAATCGAATCGAATTTAATTAAAATATATTGTTGTAGGCAATTTTTAATAATTCTAGGGGGCCGCAATAATGGCCTTTCTATACCTATGATTATTTTACATTTATAACAAAAATAAGAGGCGTAAAAAACCAGTTTATTCAATATACGGACAACATATGTTTTAGAAAATTATGTCTCAGCAAAACCTAAAACCGGCCGAATCAAATACATTCACGTCTTCCTACCGTTTACTAAAGAATATTCACAAAATATTCTTAAAATTGAGAGCATTATATATGTATATAATGTTTGTTAAATAGATAAATTGCAGTTAATATAAATTGTGTTTGTGTTTGTATGTTTCTTAACTTTATTTTAGAATCTCTCACAAATGCCTATCACTGAATCACTTGTGGTTTACCAGCCACTCTTATCAATATTATATTCATTTTTCCACTCAAAAATGTTGGGAAAAACATTAAGTGTCGTTTGCATTAAGAACCTAATGTCGGGACTGCTTCATCTTTTGGCGGATCAAAAACTAAATGCAGGCGATGATGGCCAATACAATAAAGTAATAAATGGCATTTGCTTGAAAGTGTTGGATAAATCAAACTTCACTAACATGAATTGGTAAGTTTGCTTCAAATTTAGTATGAGAAATTGGGTTGTATACAAATTTAATGCACAAAATTATTCAGCGCTTTAATTCGATTACTACGAGAAACGTGTCCCGAGGCTGGTTTACCCAAATTTACGGATCTTTTAATGAAATGTATTTGGCGTAATGTCAAAACGTTGCCGGAAAGAAGTAACGAACTGAACTATGATGCAGTTATACTCGAAGTGCACGAATTTA
Source organism: Tachina fera (assembly GCA_905220375.1). Classification (NCBI taxonomy): domain Eukaryota; kingdom Metazoa; phylum Arthropoda; class Insecta; order Diptera; family Tachinidae; genus Tachina; species Tachina fera. The sequence goes on from LR999963.1 coordinate 190,327,863, forward strand.
TGTTGGCATTGCCAAGTTCTTGGTGGCAAACTAGGCCTTCGGATACACCCTTAAGAACAGTAAAAACCATCATACACAACATGGCAAAAGTTAAAGGGAACGCTATATTGCAACATCTGAATCAGATTCCCACACACTCTGAACTTCATGCCTATTTGATAAAAATTTTAAAGGTAGGCACTTGCATGATGCAGAAAATACAATATTTTCGTCGATATTAATTTTTTTGTGTGTAATTTTAGAACTTACAAAAAGAGGGAAATTTGCCGAGTTCTTCTCCTCAACGTTCGGCTTCTGCGAGGGATATTCAATCTAAACAAAGGATTTCAAATCAGACTCACGAAACCATGTCGCAAATATTCAAACTAATTTCTGACAAGGAAACAAAACAACAGGGCCTACAGAATTTATATGACTTTAAGGTGTGTTTTTTTATTTTAACTTTCATTACGAAATCGATTTTTCGATTTATATATGTATTCTCTTTTCGTTTACTCATTTCCATATTAGACTAAAAATCCCGAAATTGACGTTTCGGCATTTCTAAAGGGTGCTAGTCCCAGCTTTCAAAAATATATAGAAGAAGGTTTGGCTGAAATACAGCGTAGTGTTTCAACTAGTTCTGATAGAAATGTAGCACCACAATTGACTGATAATCGTTTGGGTAAGCTAAATTAAATAATTTTCAAAAATCATACAAAAATGCAAACAATTTCCCAATAACATTCATATCGTCGCCTTAAACGAAAAATCATGTCAGTGCAAATTATCGCATAGAAAAAGAAATACTTCAAATGTAGAGTAGTTGTGGTTAATGTAATTTTTCGTTATAACATCGCTATATTTTGAGATGCATATGAGTTTAAAATTTTTTTTAGAGACAATAACTTTTGATGTTATTTTATAATTTTTTTTTTTAATATTTCCCAAACTAATCTTCGTAATTACCAGAAAAAATAAATAAGCATCAGTTATTTTAGGTTAGAAAATTATAGAAAAAGAAATTGTTAAGCACTAAACTAAAAATACACGATTTTTAACATCCTTGTAATAATAGTAAGATATCCTAAAACACTCCTCAATGTGACTCCATCCAAATGAAAGTGTTTTTTGTTTAGATTAATAATCCAGAAATTATTTTTAAGCTTTGAGGACCATTCGTGAAATATTAAGCGAATAATACAAAAAGTCTTATAAATTATGCTAATGTTAAATTGTTAAAATTACTATATCTTTAAAACTAGAGATGATAGGAAAAAAATAAAGACGCCATCGCAATCAGAAAATTAAACTATAAACATAAGGATTTGCTATTTTTATTCGAACAACGAATAAACCTCTATTTTCTATTTTAGGAGAGAAGAGAAAAGAACAACCATTCTCTTTTCCCTTCTCTCCCATAAACTCAAGAGTTTGCAAAACCGTCTTCTTAGAACTCGTGATTTTCAGAACAAAAAAAAATCCTTCATTATTTTAATTCACCGTAATTTGAGAATTGCATGCTTTTTCATTTAAGCCAACGATATGTACGCACATGTAATAAATACAATACAACATATAATAACATAACTTCTTATTGGTAACCTCCATATGTTTACATAAAAATCACTTAAACAAACTGCTACAACTACTCGTATACACAATAAATATGTACACTCATACATATGTACATATGTATGTACATCAATCATACAAACATAATGAATATTTTTATCAAAAAAATATAAAAAATACAAAGTCGCACGATCTTCGTATCTAACAGATGCAAATTACCAGAACCAACATGCTTCCGCAATTGCTGAATATGCTTCTAATAAGCCAGATCCAGACTTTTGGATGGATCGTTTAAATCAACTTAGAGCTAAAGCAAATTTAGCACCTCATCGAAATGCTGATGGTAGCCTTTTACCCAATTCACATTTATTAATGATGGACAATAAAGTTATGGATGAGAACGTTAGTTTAAACACTATGAATTCCCAAAAAGTGTCTTTAATACGGAGAGATGTAAGTACATACATTATATATTGTAACTTTACCGTGTGTGATATGAAATACGAAATTTTATCTTGATAACGCAGAAACCAGAGATGTCTCCAAATCGTCTACAACATATTCAAGCCAAGTTGGCCCAGATAAAGAAGGAAAGTCATACTTAGATTTGAGAGTATTTCACAGATTATTTTATATTGTCCCTTAGAAATGCATCAGATTCGATATACATATATATATATATGAAATCGCTCAAATCTGAACCTACGCTTTCTTAGTCACCCGCATTTGATCTTGTTAAGCTAGCTGCACAGACAGACCCTGACAACTTATCACCGAAACATCATCATTCAGTAAGATTGTGTGCGATTATTAAAAAGAATTTTGATTGATTGTTAACTAGATCAATAACTCTACTAAAAAAATTAAATAAAAAAAAAATATTCAATTGCTTAACAATTTCAATTTCCGAATTCTAGAAAAAGAAAAAAAAATACGTTTTAAACAATTATATATGTATGTATGAATGTATCAATACTTAAATAAAATAAGTCTATTCCTTGTGTTAGCCATGCTTGAGACTTGTAATACAAATACAGATTTCATAAAAAGGACTGTTAACGATACTAAATGCATATGTATGTATGTGCGAAATCGCTCTAGCATAAATTTTTAGTTTTGTTTATGTCTCATTAGTTTGCGAATAAATCGTTCGTTAAATCATAATTTCGCAAGTATTGTTATAAGAAGCACAGAAACTTAAACATCTTCGCCTCATGCTTAATTATTTTAAGTTCTAATGCAAAAATAGTATTAAAGCAAAGAAGTTTGTTTTTATATTTACATACATAAAAATTCATACATACTCGTACATGCGTAGTAGTCGATTAAAAATACATACAATATACTCACATGGTTTTCAATTGTTTGTTTATTTATTCGTTTTATTACTTATATTTTGAACCATATCAATTGTTTTTCGCTCGTTATTATTAAGTTTTTCTTTCTTTTCAAATAATGTCATGTCATAATCTATTTATAAGAAATTTCACTAGCAATGTAGAACATCTTTAACTATTAATTTTTTTTATTATTAAGTTATGTGATGAAAATCGATATTCGAAAACGAGTCAATTCAAAATAAAAAAATTTAAATTATAAATTTCTGTTAGAGTTTCATCAAGATTGTTTGGGTTTTAACTTTTGGTCGAGTTTTTGAAAGTCAACAAGTTGATTCTGGACATCATTCGAAGATGGTCGTTTTAAGATCATTCGATTTCCGTCACATACCTTATTATTATTATAACTTTTTTTTTGTAGATGTAAGTGAACATTTTTAACACTTTTTTTAAAAAGATTTTTTTTACCTAAAATCCAATAATGAATCACTCATTATCTTAAATATATTACAGATTTCCTAGAAGTATATTCAAATAAAACTTACATAAAAATATATATTAAATCAAAAATGTTTTTCTTTCACCCACAAAACGAGAGGGAAAATAAATGGAGTCGTTTATAAGAGATAAACAGGTATCAGATTTCTTTTGTCTACAATTATTTTTGGGAATGCTGAGTATACAAAAATATAATACGAACAACTTTCTTTACAGAAGTTTAAAATTTTTGCCTACAAAGTATTTTTTTTTAATTTTAATTCATTTCAATTAATTTTTAAGGTTTTTGCGTGATTTTTTCCATTAAATCGTTTTCATTAATTTGCGTCCTGTTTTGGTTACATTCAAGGTACGAGTGTTAAAACAGGCGATATTATTATTCCAGCTGATTGCAGCGTGCACACCATAAAAGGAGACCTTCCCTAAGTTACATTGACAGTGTAATTTGTATTTAAAAAATTTAATGATTTTCTAAAAAAAATAAGAAAAAATCAAAGAATGCACCGCATATGTCTAACGATTTCTGAAGGCAACCATGAGAACGATATGGGTAACGATTTTTTAAATTTTAAAGATGCAGCTATTGTGATTGTTGTGGTCGGGAGAAGAGAAGAGAGAAGAGAGGTAATGTCAACAGCCCAGTTAACTGTTTTCGCCGCTTGTAATTTGAATCAGCTGGCAATGCACTTTTTCATTACATTTTTTTGGCATCCCATGTATGCATTTTTTAAAGCGATTTGGGGTGAGTCTACCTTTTATGATAATGTCTTGAATATCTACATTACGAAGTAATTCGCTCCACCTTTTTTTTTAGCAGTTTTGCGTAATTTTGTAATATATTTGAGTATTGCCCTGGAGATAAATTACATGTAATTATTTCTACCACCACATGTACAATATCGTCCTACCATGTCAAACTATCCAATATGCAAATTTGTACTTTTAAGAAGAGCGCAAATAGTCGTTAATTGGGAATTTGAAGTCGGCGTATTCCTAAGGATGCCAGGATTAAAATATTTCTTATTGAGTTATGTATCGTCTATGAGATTTTAAGCAATTTTAGCACTGTAACGAATAATAAAAAAAGAATTTTGCTTATTGGATAGATTGACATGATAGGGACGATATGTAAATACTAAAGGGCTGCGTGAGACGTTCTAAAAGTTTTATATTCTATTTCATACTACTTCCAAGCAGTGTGTTTTAGTGTAAACATAAATAACAAAACAATACTAAGGGTGAGTTTACATCTGGCATTTCTTGTGTGTCATTTGGCCAAAAAAACGTAACCAACTAATTACTAATGAAAAACTGTTTGATTCAGACATGTATTTATTGATTTAAATAGTTTGCAATCATTTTGGATTCTATAAAATTGTCTATTAATTATGTATGAAACTGTTTAACTTAATACATGTCTGAATCAAACAGTTTTCCATTAGTAATTAGTTGGTTATGCTTTTTTAAGCGTGTGTGGCATTTGGCACACAGATGTAAACCCGGCCTAACAAAACATGACTCACTAAAGTAAACCAAGCATCATTCGAAAAATTTTTATCTGCAGTTTTGTTAGTGTGTGTCAAGGCATATTAAATGTGCCTTGGTGTGTGTTCTCAAAACAAGTAGAATATCAAAACAAAAAGAGAGAATGAAACAAAACAAAAGTAAATCATAGCAGAAACATCGAGTGCAATAGAACACGAGCACAAACATGGAAACTAGGTATTTATATATGTATATAGGTATGTATACATAAATTGAAAATAAAAATTAACAAATTATTATATATACATAAATGTACATAAGTATGTACGATATTATTTCATTCCAACTAAAATATTTTTTCAGCTTTCATATTTCCAACGAAATGCAATGTTTCTTTTATATGGAAAAATGTCTGCTGTCGGAACATTCAAACATGTGTTGAATGTTCTGTGTGAATTTTGATGTTCTATTTCATTTTTGTTTTGAAAGGCTTAGTTTTACTTCAACATTGTTCTATTGTTCTATTCTTATCGAAAAGCAAAACACATCTTTTTTGAAAGTTTTGTTTTACAATAACGGAGCAATGTACATACACATTTTTAAAAATTAATGAGAGTGCTTTAAGGCTTGTGCCGCACTTTAGTGTGTACATACCTACAGTGTGGGAAAAAAACTATCTGAACAAATTCTCTATTTAATTTAATTTTTTCTTCCCGTCTAAAGGGAATATCCATATTCACTACAGAAACCTCAGTTCCACAGAATGCTCGCTGCCCACTCGTTTTAATTTGTTCAAAGCTCTCATTAGTAAAAGACGTATAAAAATATTAATACTAATTTCGTTGTAAAGCAAACACTGAAATGTAAAATCAATTATCAAAAACTGAATCTTCGATTTAATAGATATTTTTGTATATACGCACAATATAAAGCGATAATAGCACAAGTCGAAAAACATCATCAGGGCAATTATGAATTAAATTCCGCGAGAAATTTCTCCCTTTTCCAATTAGAATTTTTTGTTTTCACATTGCCATTAGTTGGAATTGTTCCCCGGGAAAAATTTCTCGCGGAATTTTATTCATAATTGCCCTCCATATGTAGTTTTCTACAAAACCGTTTTCTACAAAACTGTTTTTTTTTTGTTGTGACACTATTGAATTAAATGAGCGATATGTAGGTCAATATTGTTTGGTTTATATCTTTATAATAAACTTTGTTAGAGACACGTAAATATGAAGCTTCCTTCGTAGAATTGTGTAGCATATGCAACTCTATTTTGTCTTAATTAACTTATGCTGTTATCGCTTTTAAACACTGAAATGTTTTTCCAAAATTCTTAGCATTATAGTTTTAACAAATAAAAAAGAATTTGCTGGAAAAGAATAAATTTTATATACGTATTTCATTGTTGCTGTAACAAATCATCAGTAGACTTCAACCACACATTTTGAACAGTCACAAACCTCTTACTTTATGCACAGACTTTCAAAAACTATATGAGAATTCATAAAATAATAATATTTTTGAAAATCACAAAGACAAAATAAGCTTAGTAGGCTTTGTAACTCATACAAAACCCAGCAAATAATTTATAATCGATATGAATCTATTTTATTTTTCTACACCTTTATACAATTAGAAATCCATTGGATAACAATAAAAGTAATTACAAGGCAAAATGAAAAATAAAATCTAAAATTTAACATTTATGACAATATGTCGAATAATAAATTTCTTAAATGTTAAATTTTAGATTTTATTTTTCATTTTGCCTTGTAATTACTTTTATTGTTATCCAATGGATTTCTAATTGTATAAAGGTGTAGAAAAATAAAATAGATTCATATCGATTATAAATTATTTGCTGGGTTTTGTATGAGTTACAAAGCCTACTAAGCTTATTTTGTCTTTGTGATTTTCAAAAATATTATTATTTTATGAATTCTCATATAGTTTTTGAAAGTCTGTGCATAAAGTAAGAGGTTTGTGACTGTTCAAAATGTGTGGTTGAAGTCTACTGATGATTTGTTACAGCAACAATGAAATACGTATATAGACCAAGCTGAACCACCAGCAAATAAATTTCAAATTAAAATAGAATAAATTTTATATTTCTTTTTTGTTTTGTACTCGCAAACAAACAACTTTATAATAAATAAAAACATACTTACATATGTACATATGTACGTGTCAAGTGGTCGAATTTAGACCACGGTACGATCCTAGTAATAATAAACATATTATCAACTTGAAAATTTAAGAATAAAGTACTGTAGAGCAAAATATATTCTTGAAGATCATACAAAAGTATTTACACTTTATTATCTAAACCATTTGTTGTTTTTTCCTCACTTTCCATTTGTTGTTCAAATTCATCTTTGTCCTTGGGTTTGAATTTGTAATTTTCAAATCGAGACGATATCGTTGCAACACGTATAGCTGCTTTAAAGCTAACCTTGGCCTTAATTTTGGCTAATTTTGCCTTCCAATTTTCATCTCTTGATGGTAAAGCATTTAACCATTCGACCATTACATCGTTTTTTGGATCTACGATGGCTAAGGAAGACATGCAACCATCCACGGTGCCTAAAGCAATACAGCGTCCGTCTTTTGTGCTCTTAATTGCTGTCAATTCTGCCTGCAATCGATAATTAGCAATCATTTCGGTGTCTGAAGTGCGAAAGACTCTTATGGTTTTTCGGCCGCTGTGATAATAGCAAACGTATTCGTCGTTTTCCGTAAAAATGCAAATGACTGAAAATACGCCTTCGGCTACTTTAGGTATGAATGTTTTAACCGTAGTACCTTTGCGCAGCTCTAACATCTCTAAGCCTCCTCTCGATGGTGCATAAATACCATATTTTCCATCCTTTGTAATGCTACCGCTCCATTTCGGAATAGAGCGAACATGTTTTTTTGTTTTTATATCCATAATGCTGCCCTTTTCGCTATTTATTACTGCTACTTGGCTGGGCTTGTGCGGCATGGGCACTAGTGAAATTACTTCTTTGATAGAACACGCTTTTAAAAGTATTTTTGAAATGAACGTTCCATTTGTAGCACTATACACGGCGAGACAATCTTTGTTATTTTTATCTACAGTACAAACAATAATGTATGCACCATCAGCAGATATAACAGCTTGACGAAATGGTAGACCGGGAATCATGCGAATTGGATATTCAAAACGGAATAAAATAGAACCATCTGTTGGGAATAAATAAATAAAAAAAAATTGGTGCACATCAATTCCATTAAGACGAGAGAAACTTAATGAAATTACTGAAGGAACTTTAAAATCTCACCTGGAACCGATCTTATTGTTGTAATAGCAATAAAGCGATTTACGTCTTCAGATTCAGATTTAGGCTCTTTCTTATTTATATTTGGAGATGAAACAATCATTACTTTATATCCGCAGTCCATAAAAGATATCTGTTGTATTCCAGGCTGATCGTCACGGTAGAGAACCTGCTCAGAAACTCGATTCCATATAAGAAGTTTACCTGTTTCCGACGAAATTACATAGCGACCATCAGGAGTTATTTCTGCATGCGTTACAATAGCCCCCAGAGGACTGTCCGCTAATTTCGTTATCAATCTGCCACTTCGAGTCTCCCAAACTCCTACACAGCTTCGTGTGACCGTCACAGCGAAATCCACCTCAGACAGACTGCAAAAATATTTACTTTCAGAAAATCTTACACTTATGTACGAGTAGGTACATACATAATTACTCAGCAAAAAATAAAATATTATAGGTATTCATTTCAGTTTTTTTCCTCGTTGGAAAAATTTAATTTTTTACAACAAACACAGGAAAAAATTTAAAAAAAATTTAATAAATTTTTTTTAATTTTAATTAAAAAAATTTAATTTTTTACAACACACAGGAAAAAAAATTGAAAAAAATTTTTTAATTTTTTTCCTGTGCTTGTCAAAAAAATACATTTTTCCAACGAGAAAAACCTGAAATGAATACCTTTATAATGAAGTTGTTCAAAGAGTTTTTAATATTCACGCCTTCTAAATTCGCCACTATTGAAGTGATTAAAATCAACATCTAAAAACTTTACATTCAGGGAACTGGTTTAATACAGATTTGTAAAAACTATTTCTTTTTATCTTATGAATGTAATGTAAAAATGGAAACAGTTCGTACATTTTTGTCATGATTTTTTTTGCTGGGTACGTACATACATATGTATGTATGTACACACACACACACCCACACACACACATAAATAATGTGAAATTAATAACCTTATGTTGTCAATTTGTAACTCATGTCTATCTATTACATGCACTTTTTCGAAAATATTATTGATGTTCCAAACTTTCACAGATCGGTCAATTGATGAAGTCACCACATTATTCCAATTTCCGATAGTTAACGCCTCCAGCTGTATAATGCGACCAAAGTGAGCATCCAAAACTTTGACCAGTTGGAGCGTCTGCAAACACCATACATATAGATTTTTTCGAACTCCCGCAACAGCATAGTCTAATTTCGAACTGGTCATAATAGAATTTGATTCCATCAGTTTGGTAGTAATGTTTCTCACTCCATGAGGTAATGCTAAATACATAGAGTGATTGCTTAATCTGTTTCCGTCTGTATCTCCGAAGTCCCAAATAACAAAGCCTTTGCCGGCAGTTCCCAAAAGCATACGATCTTCTTGATCCAGACGCAACTGCAACAGCATTTCCTTTTCATCATTTTCAAAACGAGAAAGAGTTTTCTCCAATTTCCATTCAATGAACGAATTCTCAGGCGATTCTTCGAAACGATATACACTAACCTCGTAATTATCCTCATTCGAACATCCAAATATTTTTGTTCTTTTTTTATTCAGGGTCAAAACACTGAAAAAATGTAGTGTTGGTGCGCAAAGTTCGCCTCGGTACGAATCAAAACGTAAACGTGACTCGCTTATTGAACCGGACCAAAAAGTGATATTATATTCTTGTAGGTTATAAAACTCAATGTGTAGAATTTCCCATTCACATGTATTGCAATCTTCGGACAATGTAAATATCTGCACAAGATTTCCCCGCATATCGAATTGAGCCCATTTGCGTTTGCAACTTATAAACAAGCTTTTTGAGTCATAAAAATTAGGAAAAACATTATAATAAATTACATATATGCCTCGAGCAATTCATACCAATTGTATATGTATGTAGTATGTACCTTTGATTTAGCAAATAGATTGTACTTATTGGTCCATCGCTCTCTTCAAATGGAGAATTAATAATGACAAACTCACTCGATAACATATTCAGTAATACCGTTTGATTATTATTCGAATAAGCGGCAGCCCATTTGTTGTCAGGGCTTAAAACCAGCTGCTGCATAATGCCTTCGATGCCCGGATTAACATCGCGAGTTAAATCTGATGTCGATAGATCGAATGTTATGAAATGAGTCGATATAGAGACCATGTAACGCATATCACTCGTGAGACAAAATGCAAATACTGCGAATTGATGTCCTTCGAGCGAATACTAAAATGAGAAATATGTAATATGTACATCATACATGTCTTAAAGAAATCTTCAGCAAAAATAATAATTTACCTTTAAGGGCCCTCCTGGTGTATGGAGACAATGGTTAACCGGTATAAGCGCACAGTCCTTAGGTCCACACTGATCACAAGCTCTTAATAACATTTTAATGTTACAATTTCCCCCAATTTCTGGCAATAGCCGTCCAATTAACTGCGGAGCCAACATATTAGGATACACTGCCAAAATAGCTCCGCCTAAGCGCAGTGCATCTGCTACCAACATTAACTCTCGCTTTGCTTCTTTATCTTCTATATTTGATGAAGCATCTTCGAAGTCAGCCAACACAGCCTGCAGTGGACAACTAGAAAGTTTTGCATGCAACCACTCATAATTAAATAGTACGTTTTCAAATAAATCCTTAAAGCGTCGCGATCGCACAAAGTGAAACGGTAGTTCACCAAACTAATTGAAAAATTTTTATTATTTTCTTAATATTCTTATCGAACTTTTTCCTAAAAATTTTACTTGGGTCGATCATTGGTTTGATCATTGGTTTGTGGCAAAAATGAATTAGTGAACGATTTCGACCCAAGTCTACCAAAAATTAATAGTTTACTTGTTTCTTAAAAATACATTTAAATTGATTACATTTAAACAAATGAGAAATTCAAATAATATTATAATTTAAACAAGAACGCAATAAAAAAATATTTTTTATTTTCTTACTTTGCATATTTATTTTCTTGTAAAAAATTAAAGCTCCCATTGCCGTTCTCAACTCAACTCAGTTTAGTTGTGTGAGAGTCGAGGCCAAACTTAAACATTGGTATTGCCATTCACAACTTAAGTAATGGTGGAGTTTGTAGCTGTCCTGTGCCATAACATTTTCAAGTAAAAATTAGTTGTGATTCACAATACTTAAATGTAATTGAGTTATATCAAAGTTGGTTTGACTCACAGACTTGAGTTGAGTTGAGAACGGCAATATGGGTGTAAATGATGAGAATGATTTTTTTAGTTGTACCTTTCTTAGATTGTATCTTTTAGAGCTGCCATCTTTGCTCGTAAATAATAACGGTTGTATGGGCACCTTACGATCAGCAGAGCCCTCCTTTTCCGTCAGTCCAAAGCGGTGCCTTTGTATTTCAGTAAATTTGAAGGGCTTTGGCACTCCGCCGCCCCATATACCCAAATAATAATCAGCTATCATAGAATGAAAATACATCGCCATGTTCATATTTTTGAAATACCGCTCCTTTGCCGTGTCCCTGAACTGTCTGTGATACCAGTTCATTACGTTGACTCCGTCGGCTTCTCGTTCGCTGAGATAATTAGGCAAATCATTACGTATACGTGTCCACAGCAAAGGCGGAATACGCCTGACAGGCGGCAAGTGATATTGATAGACATCGTCCAAAACTTTGTCATCCAACGATATTAAATCCTCAAGCTCGCTTTCCGACAGTCCTGACTTTGAAGCTGTAATATAGGCCAAGGCGTGAAATACCAAAATACGTCCATGCTGCTTTTCAATCCTTTCAAACAACATCATAATTGAGTCCATGACGTTGTTAGCCAAATGGGTTTCCTGAGGGCGCGTGTAACTGCGCCAACGACATATTTCGGCAAACACTAATTTAACAAAAATTGGTAACGAACATTTGCTAATGGCATTTGCAACTAAACGCCACTGATAGTTGTTCAGATCTCTGCAAGCCGTTTTCATCCACATCTTGATCACATTCATTGCTAAATCTTCACCCAACGCTGTAACTTCAACAAAATTCTCTTCCACATCTATCATTTTGCGCAGAACGTGGTACTCCTGAGACACGACCGGATTATTTTCTTCGTTGGCGCACGAAATAATTATCTATCATAAAATTAAAGGTTGATCGTAGGACATCCCAGTAAGCATTTTTTTAAAATTTCAATCAAAGATTTTTCGAATCTGCGCTAGTTTTTGAGTAAAAGAAGAAAATAGTACCCTAGCCGCGACTTAAAAAAAGAGAAGTACACTCACGCAATGAATGCCTACTGCTTAATATTACTAGTTGTTACCTTCTTTAGGAAAGGGATAGTGATAGAGAAGACATGTGGGACAGGTCTTTTACAACTCTGATTTTTGCACGTTTTTAATAATGATCTTGCTAGAATTGGGACAACCTTACGGGTTCCACCGGATTTGGAATGTGTGGGGTTACCCCTACTCTCTTGCAAACTCAGACTTCGGCGCAGGGCAGAAGACAAATAGAAGGTGGGTCACAAGTAATGATTGCGTTATGGACTCATCTAAATAGGAAAAATACGGCTTCTTTAATTTTGAAGAATATGAAACCAATTTCGATTCTAGTATCCGTGCTAACCGGAACATCGATGAAGAGGAAAGTGTAGAACACTTTGTTACTGTCCTGTACTTGCAAGAAAGAAATTGGCCACAATGGGCGCTCTTGAGTTCAGGGAACTTTCTGACGTTGCTAGTGTTGAACTGCAACGCATTAATAGCTTTATATTGAGCTCTGGTTGGTTCGACGGGAGGGACCCCGCATAAGCAGAGTCTCCGTGGTATCACAATGAATCAAAATGGTCTAAATGAGTCCGGCTTTCTGACTTCCACCCATACATAACCTAATCTAACGTAATAATGCAGCGTTGCATAGCCTCTGGTGTCAATGAGGCGTATTAGTATTAGTGCTTAGTAGCCATTTTATTGGCTATTTTACTTCGCCGATGATTCTGCACACACAATACCGACGAAGGAGGCCGCTCTGATGTTAAATTAGGATTAGTATCCGCGAAACCCGGTGTAGTACACAAAGGAACACTAATGCACAACAGAAAAATGCTTAGTGTTGTTATTTTTTATGGCTGTCGAAACCGTGCTGGAATCCAGGACCTTCGGTTTTTACGAAAGGATATCTTGTGACACAGTATTCTTAAAAAGTCATTTGAATGAAACTTTTTTTAGTATTTTTTTTGAGCGCAAAACGCATTAATCAGTTTTTGGTTACCTAAGGTAGTCTTAAATACTATTTTTGGTGACTGATATGAACCTACTTAGCGTTTGGAAGATTGTTTTGGAAAAGACAAAGGTGGAATGATTCATGCTTGCATTTAAAAAAATCATTTATTCAAAATATAGTGAATGAATGTCATGCCATCATAACCTTTAGTCAACGACGGCGATGTGGCACCAATTAGAAAAATAATGATATTAATCTGTATTTTCTGAATTAGAAAATGATGTATACCAAAATCCAAAAGAGAATCTAAGCTTTCGGAAACGGTGTTTTGATGAGACACAGTTTGCAATAACAGCTGAGCCTCCGGATGCCAAAGTTGATATTTTCGCATTATGAAAACATTTTCAAACTTGTAACTCTTTCAAATGTGGACTGATTTTAATTCTTTTGGAAGTAAGTATGTAAATAAGAAAATAAAATGTGCTTACAGAAGAAGATATTTGCATATCAATTGGGAATTTTTTCATTCTTATCTAGACTCAATTTTGTTCTTCATTAATAATTTCATTTCTAGTTAAGCAAAACATTTTTTTTAAATCTCAGATTCCTAAAAGTTGTCATTTTTGGACATCTAATAATTCAGCTTAAGTCCTCCTCCAAATTGTTGGTACATCATCAGATCAGTCTCTAATTCTGTAACTCGGTAAAGCTAAATCTCTATCGCTAAAAATCTATAAACTCGATTTATTAATTTTCGGTTACGCATGCAATTTTCAAAAGAGTATTGCTAAAATAGCAGGCAATGACTTAAAAATATTAATCCGCCGAAACAAGGCGAATTCATACTAGGTGTTCGCAAGGGATCAGGTGACTATTTTCGCCACTTGTAATTTTAATATACCTGGGATGTCAAGACACATTTTTCAGTACATTTTTCTGATATTTCAGTATACATTTCTCAAAGCGAATTGAGCTGAGTATACCTTATATGAAATTGCCTTGCGCCGAAATTTTAGTGTTTTATGTCATCACCTTTTTTGTTTATTTTATATTTGTTCAGCATTTTAACGATCAAATTTAGCTTTACACAGTCAATCTCGAGTATGTATGGAAATGTGAACTTTTATTAGAAATATTCTTCAATTTAGTTTAATGAATAACACCATTTACCTTACAGTGTATCGGCAAACGTGTGGGTATCCAAGATACACTATTCGAATCTTGTGTGCCTGTTAATTGGTCAACTGAGTCAAGGTATAGTGTCAGAGGCTGATTTTCATTAGCATAAGTCAGCAATTGCTTAAAGTGTGCTGTCAAAGGCACCAAATCATCAGGAATATTTTCGAAAGGTAACATGTAGTTGTAGGAAATCTATAAGATTAGCGAATTCAGTGAAAGAAATATGAACAATATGGATAAATTAGTCTAACCCACCTGTTGGCAAATCGAAATAAGAGTGGGCGTTAAAGCGCTTGAGTCAGGTGTAGTGCCTAGAAATCTTATTATATTTATTGGTTTTTTCTCGGGAAACCATTCGGTTGCAACAAGTGATGCGCTTTTAGCTAAAAGAGACGTTTTTCCACAACCGCCTTCGCCATAAAGCACTAGTGGTTTATCTGAATCACCCAGCATATAACGCTTAATGTGCTCAAGACTTTCCTCCCGTCCATAAAATACCTTCACAGAATTATTGCAAGCGTGCAAATGCTGAAGGATTTCAGTGACTATCTGTCCCTGCGCACTGGAATCTTCTTTGCGCATAGCTCTGTCAACTAATTTGATAATGTTTTTGTAAAAATGCGATATAAAATGGTTCAGATATTCCTCGTGTGTTTCTATGTCTAGACCTTCGCGACCGATCCATTCTACGGTGTATTTTTGCGAGTTGCTGGCTTCAATTTTTGCAGGCAATCGATTATCTCTGAGATCAGCAAGCAGTTTCGCCGATTCGGTATCCAAGCTGCGGTTTATAATGTCAACGAAGAGGGAGGCCTTTTTAAGATTCTGCAGGTTAATATTGTTAATATAACGCACGTACGAGAGGCAATGATTTTTTGTATTTTTTACATTCAAAATTCCATTTATCACTTCGCGTTCGGTAACTAATCAAACCATAGAGAATAGGGAGAAAGGTTAAAATATTTGTTTGATCATACATTACCTGACATGAAGTAGTTGTGCACTGCGTCTTTATCCATTTTATCATTAGCTCCAAGTGAAGCAGCTGCTTTTCGTAACATTTTTTGCATTTTTCCCAATGTATCCCACCAAATTGCTTGATCTTCAGCTTGTAACTTGGGCACTCGTTTATTATTAAAATTAATTAATATAGAAGATATTGGTTGAAGTACAGAAACTGGAGGTACGGCGTTGCTGTCCTTTCTGTACCATAAATCCAATAAGGCACGATCTGCTCCCATTGTTGTCAACTCTTCGCAAATCATTTGCAATTCTGATGAGACAATATATGTGGGAATGGGACGATAACCATATTTTTGTCCCAAAAATACCACAAAATTCGGACCCATTGATAATCTCTGACAGTTCTTTATCTCTCTCATACAAAGCTCTGTGGTCATGTGATCATCTGTTGCCTCGTCGCGCACACCCCAACGCATATCTACCACCTTTACTTGTAATACTATTCAGTTAGCTTCAAAATCATTCATATAACATGCAATATTATCATTTATGTATGCATACCTGAAACTCTAAACCATGTTTTTCGCGGCAATAGTCCTTAATACGAGGATAACACTTTGCCATCAACGAATTTCGTTCCATTGTTGTATCTACATACATACATACGATACATGCATATGAACATACATTTTTTTACAATTTATAATTATCTACAATATACCACAATGGCCTCATCGTGCCATAAAATCGATTATTTACGACCGCAAATAATAGATTTGGTTCAAAACATTAAGTTGGAAAATTATGTCGCTTTAGCTTTTTTTTGGCGGTTATGGCACGATATTACTAAAGTTTTCGACATTTTCTTGATGCACAGAAAACATGTTTATCTAATTAACACCTTTAATTGAAAAATAACAAACAATCAATTAAAAATTTAACTGAGTAAAGTTAAACTTTTTACTAGACTACAAATATTTAAAAATATTAAGAGAAATGGAAGGATAAAATTTATATTTTTGGCTTATAATGAATTATAATGAAAATTCCACGTGAAAATTTCCGAACGTGTAAACAGTTTGCTTCAAAAAATATCATACGATTACGAAATATTTTGACAATTTATGAAGAAGATTATTCACAAAAATTTGCTTGTAGTACATAAAAAGTGGAAATATGTAAGTTTTTAATTATAATGGAAGGCCGACTTCCTGAACGCAAGTTGCAATGCATAATTAAAATCCATATACTTCAAAATCCCGCATCATTTTTATTTTGAATGCAAACATATGTATGTATGTATGAGTTGCATAGCAACGTTCCTAAATGCCGATAAAATGCAAAAACTGTCTCTGCAACGCAAGGTTGCACTTAGCCATACTAATTTTTTTAATTATGCATTGCAACTTACGTTTAGGAAGTCGGCTGAATTGACGATACGAAATTAAAATCTATGTGAACCAAAAGTTTCATTAGGATATTTTTACATGTTAAATTCATGATAATGTCAAATATATAAAAAAAGTAAGAAGCAGACTATTTTTCCCTGTCAGATTATGATTTTAGACAACGATTCTGGATATCGAAGTAATAACCAATGGTTATTACAAAATTGAATTGAGTCACTTAAATTTTTGTTTAAAATTTTAATTAAAATTTTTTTTAAGAAATTTATTATTCGACATATTGTCATAATTATATTTTAATTTGAAATTTATTTGCTGGTGGTTCAGCTTGGTCTATATGCATTTCATTGTTGCTGTAACAAATCATCAGTAGACTTCAACCACACATTTTGAATAGTCACAAACCTCTTATCTTATGCACAGACTTTCAAGAACTATTTGAGAATTCACAAATAATAATATTTTTGAAAATCACAAAAGAAAAATAAGCATAGTAGGCTTATGGTTTTGTATGAGTTTCTAAGCCTACTATGCTTATTTTTCTTTTGTGATTTTCAAAAATATTATTATTTGTGAATTCTCAAATAGTTCTTGAAAGTCTGTGCATAAGATGAGGTTTGTGACTATTCAAAATTTGTGGTTGAAGTCTACTGATGATTTGTTACAGCAACAATGAAATGCATATAGACCAAGCTGAATCGCCAGCAAATAAATTTCAAATTAAAATAAAATTTTTTTTACAAAAATTTTGAATTGATTTTTGTTTTTTTGATGGAGACATTTTTTTGTGTGCTCTGACTATTTTCGCAATGATGTCTCCGTATGGATGTGTTTGTGTGTTTGTGTACACATCTCATAATTTAAAAATGGGTCAACGAACTGAAAGTAAATTTGCCGCATTCGAAAGATGTTGAACTCACTTACATACATGTCCTAAGATAGTGAATCAATTCGATTCGGTAGATTTCAAAAAATTTTTGAAAATTAAATTTTCACAAAACTTTTTCTCAACAACTTGAGACATGTCCATTGCTGATAAGCGAGGGACTCGTTCGAGAGATATTGTTGACGAAAAATTTTTAAAAAATCGTTTTTATTTTCTCATACGAGTAACTTGAATATTCTTCGTCAAATCTACTCTAAATATTCACTGATTTTTGTCGAGTCCGTATTTGTATTTTACCGAATTTAAAAAAAATAATTAAAATATAATTTGCACATTTCATAAATCCACACAAAAGAATTTATTTCACCTTAATTTACACATTCACAAAAAAATGTTTCTTGATTCCGCCCAAAATGGTTTCTTAAATATAAAACTCTTCCTTGCTTCGAAACAATGGGCATATATCGAATCTTTCCATTCCATTCTTGTTTTTGACTCAACGAATGTCACGTGGGTCGACTTGGAAATTAACTTTTATGTCGTTTCCGATAGCAGCACAATAAGGTTTGTGATGTGTGTGTGTAATTGCGTATTATGATCAAAAAGAAATTATTTAATATTTACCAGTGAAAGTTGAACTTGTGAAGATACGAACAATTTTGGAACTCACGGGAGGCAGGGACTCCAATGAGCCAGCAAATATTGAGTCTATAGTTCGATCATCCATTGTAAGTATTTACTATTTAATTTTATTTCATTACAAAAATTATATAAGCCGTTGATTTTCTCTTGTTTGTTTTAGTAAATCACAAACGAACCTTAGCCAATGAGTTTTGTTTTAGTTTTAACTGAACCTGAAACCCACAAATAACAAAAGGTCTTGTTGATTGTTTGATCGATATTCTGGCAGTTAAATTACCAAAACACAAAATAAATATAGAACAATCAAGATGCGGTAGACAGCAGTAGAAACAACACACATCCATATGTATGTACATGTATAAAGCTTACATACATATTTACCCCTTGTCCTTGAAAAATTACACACTGAGACTAAAATAAAAATTAAATAAAAATATCTGGGATGTTATATGATTTTTCTGGTGTGTATTGTCGAGTACAACAACACTCTTATTTTGTAATTTTCCAAACAGCCCCAAAATCTTGAGTTACGGGTAAAACTCTGGTTTTCATACCCATATGCACTTACCACCATTAACTAACCTAAATATCAACCGATTTTAAATTCATAAACGGATTTAAAAAGAAGAATCTTAGAGCTTTCGAACGATATACATTTTGTTTCGATGTTTATTTATAATTTAATCGTATTGTTTTGTACATGTGATAATTATTAATGAACAAATACATACATATGTATTAACGTCCTGCACAAGACCACTTACAAGCACTTTTAAGACATGAGGAATTTTTCAAATGCTTCACTACAGCGAAATCTTCTAAAAGGAAGGCTTAACAACATTTGTTTTAGTTATTGCTGGTGTAGGATTAAAGAAGGAAATACTTCGCGACGGAAGAATTTGTGATGCTTGCTTCTTCATACGCATGGGCGCCTATACAAACGTCATGCATGTACTTACATACATACACACATAAATTGTGTGTATGTTATTTTATTTTTCTGCGCACATACAAACGCTCACACGCATTGACATTAGTTTTGTACGCTTGCTTAAAAAAAACTCTCTTAAACACATAATAGCTTACCACCCTGTAGGAAATTTGGCTAACTTTAAACTAGCTTTAAGCTAACTATTTCGCAACTAATACTGACTGGCACTTGGATTACTTCGCAATGTAATCAACCGACTACTTTAACATTGCGATGTCCTAGGCGGTAGTCAATTGGCTCACTCTGCATTACTTTCAGCTAACTTAAAGTTGACTTTTTTAAACCACCAAAGTCAGTAAATTAAAAAAAATTCTGTGGTTCGAACATGTATTATCACAATTTGTGTACTCAACGCGCTACCACTCGGCTAAGCTACCATCTAAAATAACAACAGCAAAGTGTTAACATAAAACTGAAATGAGTTTCAAAGTAGATGAAAATAAATTAGCTGGCATCAAATTCAATTACGTACTCAACTTAAGAATTAATTTTGGGTTTGTTCTGGATAATATTGCACGTAGCTTTTAGTCAGTCTGAGAAAAGTTAACTATAAGTTAACTATTTTTGTAGTCAACCACACATTCTCCGACAGGGCATTTACATTTACACACACACACACACACACACACACACACACACACACACACAATAAGGTACACTATTTTGATTGTGTTATGAACAAGAAGTCTTGGCGACATCGCTTGTTAACACTCATATACACGAACACCAATGCATCCATCGTGCTTCGCTTATTATATGATAAGACTATTTAGGCAAGCCTCTAATATGTATGTACCCGCATACCATCGTAGCAACGACGTGTTGAATGTCTTTTTCTGCCCGGGTATATATGGATTAGTGTCCTGCACAATATCATTTATAAGACATGAGAGATTTTTCAAATGCTTTACTACAGCGAAATATTCTAGAACAAACGCCAAACAACACAGTTGGCGAGACAAACAACTGAAAAAAATGTCCTGCCAACAGTGTTGTTTAGCGTTATTTTTAGAATATTTCGCTGTAGTAAAGCATTTGAAAAATCTCTCATGTCTTGAAATGTCTTATAAATGGTATTATGCAGTACTTTAATATGTATCTACCTTAATACAGAAAGGCTCTTCGTAAGAAAATAAATTAAAATCATATAAAATACAAAGTGTTAAAGAAAACTAGAAATAACATATCGGTGGTCCCAAGTAGAAAGACCCTAATGGCCCTTTTCACAATGTACAATTAAAAGCTAATAGGGACTTTAAAGGCAACTTTTTTATAAAGAACTGTCAGTTAAGGTTCACGTTAACTCTTACTCATACATTGTGAAAAGGGACGTATATTGTATTTTTTACGAAATTTAGTTTTTCAGTTATTCCAAAATACATTTCATACAAATACACCTCGTCACAAAAATTTATTGCAATTGTGTAAAAAATAACACTTTTACAGTCAGTTGTACAAAAAAGTTACATATTGAATATATATTACGGTTTCTGTTATGTTTTTACCTTCTCCTGTGAAGTTATAATTATTTGAGTTAAGAAGGCCTTTCTAATTGAGACTATAGGTCTGCACAGATATAACTGTTTGCACCAGTTTTACGTGTGTTGGTTCTGGTATGAACATGTACATACATATGTTATTCAGCGTTTCTGTTACTAGTCACAACTTATCGGTGCAAACAAATCAGTACCGCTCTTCTTTCTTCTTTGCTCTCTCTTTCATAAACTCAGATTTGATTCAAGAAAAATAATCGAGTCTGAAACATGACTAGTAACAGAAACTCTGAATAACATACAGTATCTGTACATAACAAAACCAACACAAACAGTTATACATATTTGTGAAAACCTTCATATACTTGAGACCAACGATATTACAAATTACATAGAAAATATGAGTGCTTACTTTAAGGCTTTTTAGGTTTTAAAGTTGGCAAAAATATTTATTAAAACTCTGCAATTGGCGACATGTCTCTTAAGTCTTTGTAGCTATCTACCCAACAAAATTTATGACGAAATTCGAAAGACTCAAGACTAAGCAACACACACTTAGTAAATTTTTGGAATTTTTTAATTGGTTTGCTTTTATCTCGGAAACACGTGGCCGAAAATGACCGTTTGACCCTACACTTACCAATTCCACACGCTTAATTTGAAAATCATTAAATTTCGACCGAATTTTCATATTTTCCGAGTTTAGGTCTTAAGTCTTTTGTGATATTTCCTCCAATACAGTTACAGCATTAGTATCAAAAGACTTAAGACACATACATGCAAATTAAAAAATTCATTGAAAATAAGACTCAATTGGAATCTGTTTAGTTATTTTCACGTTCAGCTTTTGTTTTTGTTTTAAATTGCTTTAACAATTTTTAAATTTAAGTACATATTTCCAATAATTATTTATTTTTTCCTTTAGTGAAAATATGAAATAAATACGAATCTGAAAATATTAAACTAAAATTCACTTGAAGGTTAATTTTCCTTGGATTCCTTCATTTTCATATACATATTTGTCCAAGTTTTTTATGTTCATGCTGTATCTGGTGTAGTTTTGATTTACACATTTATCCCAAGACCATTTTTATAAAACACCGGATACCGGAACAGCTGATTCCTTTTCCTGGTTACCCAATTAGCCCGATCAAAAAGCACCGTAACTGAAACTAAAATTGGTATTATGTATGGCAAATTCCTCAACTGCCAAAAAGTTATCGAAAAAACGATTATGACAGATTGGCAACTGAAAATAATGTAAACAAAAATTAAAAATATAAGAAATACAAGTGCTTAAAAGAAAATCATTAAGTTAAAAGTCCTTAAAACATTAGTCAGTTATCATAAAAATTATTAATTAAATGAAATTAACTGATGATTAAGAGAAGGATGTACAAAAGGTTGAATTACCCCTTTTTTTTAGCTGTAAAGCATATTTTCTTTAAATAATATTGCAATTACTTTTTAATTTTTCCAATTTTTTGTTTTTAAATCTATGCAGCAACTACATACAAATTTGTGGTTGCCAATATGACAACTGAAATTACCAGCTGTTTGTTGTCAGTTGTCATCCGTAATACTATTTCGGCAACTAGCAACACAACCAAAGTTCCTTTGCCATCCATAATAGAGCCATTACTCTTCAAAAGAGTTTTAAGTTTTAAATTTATATACAACTAAGTGAAGATACAAAAATATTTTCTTCTCCCAAGAAGTGCGTGTACAAGCCTTGTATAAGAATTTTTTTTCTGCATTATTAATCCTATAAACGCTCTTTGCGGAATAAAAGAGCGATATGTACTACATATGCATATGCAACAGCTTAGCTTCATTTTTTTAACAAAGAAAAACTCCGAAATCTTTTATTAACAAGTGAAGTTTCGATTTTTTTATTAAAAGTTTATTTTTATTATTTAATATTATGATAGGATTAATTATTAGTGAGGTTTTTAGCTATTTATTTTTTTTTAATTTAAATTTTAAATGTAATTTTGCAGTATATAAAATTTCTAATGAGTAATTTAATTTATTGACGTCGTAAAAAAGGTTAAATCAAACAGATTTATTGGAACTTTAGGATTTTCACGATATAGGATGTG
Organism: Tachina fera; assembly: GCA_905220375.1. NCBI lineage: Eukaryota > Metazoa > Arthropoda > Insecta > Diptera > Tachinidae > Tachina > Tachina fera. Next base: position 190,350,876 of record LR999963.1, read on the forward strand.
TGGTTGTTGGTTTTAGTGTGTTAATATTGCTTTAAATGACTTACATAAAAATATTTAGCTATAATTTCATTTACTTTATTACTTTATATGTATTTTATTTGCGGTTTGTTTTTCATATTATTTTACCAATGTATAAAAAATTTTTTTATTCGATTATTTTGGATATTATTATTATTATGTATGTAAGTAAGTAAGTATGTATGTATGAGTGTCTATCAAATGATACGTTTTATGTTATCAATAAATAAATTAACCATAACTATTTCAATGCATTTATTTATGTATATAAATAGATCAATAATAACAAAAATAATTAAATAAGTCTAATTTAATTTTTCATATGTATGTATGTATATTTGTATTTTGCTTCATTTTAAATTATTTCCTTCTTTTATTTTATTTTATTTGTTAATTTTTTCTTAATAAAAATCATTAAGATATGAACCGAAGTTGTTAATAATAAAGAAAAATAATAATAATAATAATAATAATAATAAACTATACATTGATATTAGATTAAATAAAATAATACATAATAAAAACAATAAATTTAACTAAAAAAAATATTATAATAATAAATTAAAATATACTAGGCGATTTTGAATCAAGTACATAAATATCTATGTATGTATGCATGTAAGTAAATATACACACACATTCAACATCTTTTGTTTAATATTTATTTTGTTTGTAATGCTTTTTTTTTAATTCGACCAGGTCGATCGAAAGCAGACATTTTGAATTTCAAATGTGTAATAAAAATAAGTTTATTTCTGTCTATTCTCAATAATTTCTATTAAAAATTAATCTTAGGTGGAGTTTTTTTTTAAATATTTCTTTTTTTTTAATATTTTGCATAAGCAAATTTATACTAGCAAACGGAAACACGTAGTGCTTTAAATTTTCTTGCTTTTATTTTAAAGATTTAATAAAGCTTGTTTAAAACATTGTGCCAGTTTTGTTCACCTTTTAAATACAATTACAACCAATTCGTTTATGTACTTGGATTTATTTTCCTCCATAGTATGGTTTATGAAACTTCATCATTGTTTAAAGAACAATTTGTTTTCGGTCATCGTTATTTAATTTTTTGGCAGTCAGTGCCAATTTGTGTACATGTGGGGAGGAGGGTGAGGTTAATGTGACTCTATAATAAGAAAATGCCTTCTTTTGTATATTTATTCATAATAAACATTAAGGAAACGGATGGCAAAAAGGAAGCAAGTAAGCAAGCTGCTGGGTGTTACACAAAGACTCAAACAAGCGGAACTCTGTTGCGTTTTTAGAAAAGTAGAGAACGTTAACAAACAAACAAAAAATAAGTAAACAATAAATAAACAATAATGAAATATTAATTAGCATTGCATTGCATGTTTGCAGAATTTGTTACTCTTTTGCAATAAAATAAATCAGCTTTTTGTTATTCAATGACCTCTAAGTGTTGGCAACTTGCTGTTCTAAGAAAATTTCGAAGAAAGTTGCCCAACACCTACCTTGGGGTATTATCAGCTTTCTCGCGGACTAGGGTTGTTGTGGTACTAACTGTACCGCCGTTTAGCTTCTGCAGAGATGATTTTCGCACTTGTATGGGTTTGAGGCGATCTTCTAGGTCGCTTAGAGAACCATCGGTTGTCTGTGAATCCTCGCTGAAGTATTTAATTAAGCGGTACATTATTTGAAGGATTCCGTATACATATACGAATAGTTTGTTCAATAAAACTTACCTGTCTGTCAAATCGTCATCGCCCTCTTCCATTGCTTGTTGTAAATCAGCAATACGTTGTAAAGCTAATCGCAAGTCATTCTTTAGGGCAGATGATTCCGATTCTACTTGCTCAATCTTCTTTTCCAAGTCTTTGCGTTTTGTAACAGATTCTTGTTCTCTACCAGAGACAACATGAAATTCTTCACGTAGTTCTCTTAAGCTTTTTTGAGATTTTTTGAGTGCATCTTGAGCTTGTAATTCCCTTACTTTTGCTTGTGACACTTCGTTTTGTAGCCGTTCCAATGCTTCTTTGTGACGATTAACTTGAACTTCTAAACGAGCTCTAGTAGCTTGCTCCAGTTCCAAACGTGATTCCAATTCTTTGGTGCGTAGCTCCAAACTAAATATCAATTTAAAATTAAATATTTTATATTTGGTTGAAAGCACACACTCAAAAAAAAAAACAATTATAAAAGTTTATAATTACCGCTTCGACATCATAGCCGCGGAGGGATCTGTCAGATTTTCAATATTTTCCAGCCTATGTTGTAGCTCGGTGACTTGTTCTTTAAGATTGTTGCGTTCGGCTTCTAATTCGGATAATTTAAATTCATATTCGGAGGCTGCAATCTGTTCGGTGTTAAGCTGTTTGACAGTTGCACTATACTTCTTCATTAGTTCGGCCAATTCTTCTTCATTTTCTTCTATTTGGGCTTGCAGTTCAGTGCGATCACGTTGGGCGGAATTCGCACGATCCTCAGCTTCATTGCGCGCTCTGTTAGATTCCTCATACATTACCTGCACCTCCGCCAATTCTGCCTCTGCAGTTTGGCGTGCCTTCATTGCTAATGTACGGGCTGACTCAGCGTCCTCAAGTTGGTTACGAAGTTGGCGTATCAATGTCTTGCCAGGTGTATCGGCCTTAAGTCTTTCCAACTGAGCGTGAGCATCTTTAAGAAGTGCTTTATATTTCCGCAGATCGCGACGCATCTTTTGGTTAATTGCTTCATCAGCTTGACGATCTGCCCGATCTTGGTCTTCCATTGATGATACGCGACGCTCTAGTTCATGCTTTTCTCGCAGTAATAACGTTCTTTCCTCGTGTTCAGTTTCCAATTGGCACTCAAGGGCTTAATTGAAGAGAAAAACCATTAATTTTTAATAGAACAAAAACACACACCTAAAGTAAAATGTATCTTTGAATGTAGATATGTATGCATGAACCTTTAATTACCTTTAATTTTCTTATATGCACTACCACGAGCCTCTTCCAGTTCTTCGTCACGTTGTTGGGCTTCTCTTCGCGCTTCTTTGCGCATTGTTTCCAATGTCATCTCCAAACGCAGTTTTGCTTGTTCCAACAACTGTACCTGACCTGCCATTTCATCCAACTCCTCTTCTTGTTCCTTGACTCTTCTGTCCAATTCGTTTTTGGAACGTCTTAACTGTGCGATCTCCTCTTCCGTTCCGCCGCCAAATGTCATTTCTTCCAACTCTCGTTGTAACGAAGCCAACTTCTCCTCCTTGAGTTCAAGCTCAAGGCGAGCGTCCTGAAAAATATACATACATATATTCTCTTTATAAGCTCTTATTAGAGAATTATATATCTGTGTACATATGTATGTAAATAATTGTGTTTGAGAACTGGAATTTTGCCGAAAAATCACATTCAAACCTTATTCAAGAGGTTAACAATGCGAGTACATATAAAAAAGTTTTGGACTATTGAAAAAAATTGGATTACGATGAATAAATACAATTCACATATTCCATTTGCATTGAAAAATATGTAAGTATGTAAGTATATTGGGCACAGCACACACAGACTCGTTGTACAAACGGTTGGTCACACTCCATTAATTGTGACAAAATACTTTGTATAATTACCATCATATAAGTATATAAATGCTAAGATATTTCTTCCAGAAAAACAAAACAACAAACAAATGAAAACGATGATGATGAAGGTGTGGCGGCCTTTAAAAAAAGCATGATGTTCCGTTCTGCTGGTGTTTGTTAGAATAATTTACAAAAGGATCTTTCGAAGGAAAGCGAAGCAAAGGCATTATTTAAATACAAGTACTTTTTTATGGACATAGTTTCATTACAATAAAAAATTTTTATGTTTATCATAAAGTTCGGGGTGCAAACTATGGCATTCGATATGGAAATATTTGAAAATTTAGATCGATATCGAATGACGTAATCTGTCCCCTTGTTTGGTTCTCCCATTTTCAATGCAGAGATGTAAATTCGAATCAACTTACCGCCAATGACTGTTCTAGTGTGAATTTTTCAGCAATTAGTACATCATTTTCTCGGGATAAACGTTCCTTCGATTGACGTTCTTGACGAGCTGTGTCCTGTAACAAAACAATGGAAGTTTTTTTTTTAACAAGTGAATGTTTTATAGGTATGTATGCATTTTAAAATAGTGCAAATGTTTTTTTATATTTCAATTCTTTAAAAATTTTTATCAATAAAATTAATTTTGGAATCTTTAGTTCATTTATATGTGTATATAAGGGTGGCCGTTATTTTGTTTTTACTTCTTCTACTCTCACCCCCTAAATCGGTTCAGATTTATGTAAAAAAAAATACAAAAAATTTCATACCCATAAGTTGCGTTTTAGGGGATGCGCCCGGCCCTCAAAGTTGGCCGGGTGAGAGTAGAAAAAAAAATAAAATAAAAAAAAAATCCGGCTACCCTAATGTACACATATTACACAGAAAAAACTAATTTTCCATTTCAGACACAAAATTCTCTGAATCAAATACTAATTTTTTCAATTTAGGTCCTACAAAGAAATTTTTAAATTTAAATGCAAAATTTTGTAATAATTTGTTTGGAAAAAACCCCGATTTTATCAATCAACAGATTGTCTGATTCAACAAAATTTTTTAATGGAAATAAAAAGTAAATAAAATAAATAACTGTTGTGTACAGTATGCAATTTCTATATTGGAACAGAAATGTTCTCTTAACAATTTTGTTACAAGTATTACTTTATATTAATTGTATCAACGAGAATTTTTCACTCTATATTGTTTTTTGTTTTGCTTAAAACAAAATTGGATCAAACTATTTACTAGAATAGTAAAAAATATTTACTGAATTAAAATTTTATTTCAAACAAACTTTTGTTTGAAAATTTTTTGGGAATATTTTTTTCTGTGTAATGCTTCAGTTTTTGCTAAAACCTGTTGATGAAAACTTATTAGAAGTAGTAAAATATACCGATCTGGGGCCCGTTTCTCAAAACTACAAATTACAAATCTACAAGTAAAATACACACAAAACAACAACACTTTTACACATTTTATTGTTGTTTTGTGTGTATTTCACTTTTAGATTTGTAATTTGTAGTTTTGAGAAACGGGCCCTTAAGTATAAATACAAAAAATATAAGATATCTGGAAAAATAATTGAATTAAGTAACAAACATCCAAACACGCAAACTTTTAAATTTATAAGGCCAGTAGAATTTATCATGGCGTTCGAAGGTTTCGTTAAGAAAAAAATTCAAGAATAGATTTGTTTATTTTCATTATTTTAGTTAGTGCAGTAACATTGATAAATGCCAATTACCTGTAATGCTTGACATTCAGAATCGAACTTTCGCTGTTTCTTTTCCAACAAATTATTGCGTCCGTTTTGTTCCTCTAAAAGCATTCTTAGGTCGTTCATTTCATTTGTCATTTTCTGAGCCTTGCGCTTCCACTGACCTACAACTTGACGTTGTTCTTCGACCTCTTCATATGCGTCAGATAGCTTAATAATCAGAATAATAATAGTGATAATAATAAATTTTACAATCTCTAGAGGACGTAAATGAAAACGAAGAATGTTTATGTGGATTTTGGTTTATTTTACCTTTTTCTCCAATTGCTTTTTTAAGCCAATAAGTTGTTCCAGATCATGCTCATGTTGTGTTTGCAAACGCCTTTTGGTAAATTCTAATTCCTTAGCCACACGTTCATACTTCAGCTTATATATGCCGCTAGATGAGGTACTGTCCTCGTTGTCTAGATCTTCTTCTTCTTCCGAAATTCCATTCAAATCGGATTTGGCACAAATTAATTCCATTTCAAGCTTTTCGGTGGATTCTTGTAGACCCTTTATTTTGTTGTCTTTCTCCGTCATTTCCTTTTCTAAACGTAGACGCTCTCCAGTTTCAGCCTCTAAACGTTCTGTTGCAATGTTAGATGTGGACCGCTCTTCTGCCAAATCTACTGTCATTTCAGATAACTGTAAAATTAGAAGAAAAAAACAACAAAGAAAACATCAGTTATTAATAAATATTGTAAATTAATTAAATCATGATTCACTCCAAAATTTTTAAATTTTTTAATATTCTTCAAAATAAACATTCCATGTGAATACATTTTGTACACATGTACATATGTATGTATGTATGTATGTATGCAGGACAGTGTGTTGAGTTTATTTTTAGTAAAGAGATATAAATATATTTTCATTCAATGTCACATATTCAAATCATTTTTTTTTATTCATACATACATACGAGTACATCCATATGGCATATTGCATATCTAGACCAGATATTTTTATATGCAGATATCTATATAAATAGTAAATTTATACAACCGTGAACTTGACATACAAACATATTTATGTATGTATGTGTGTATGTATATATTTTCCTTTTTTTCATAGATCATACATCTATACAACATTTCTATTATTTCCCACGTTGCTGAAATAAGGGAAAACATCTTATGTTTTTAGTTTTGAGATATTAAACACATTTAAATAAATTTAAAATTAATTAAAACTAATACAATTCCAAATTAAAATGTTGCATAATATAAAAATATATTTTTATTTATTCAAATGTAATCAAAGAAATATCTCGAAACAAAATATACATGTGTACATTAAATTACTTTCATAATTATGGCTACATATCGCGCACTTAATAAAACAACATCATAACTCAAAAATTAATAATTTCATTTTATTTTTTTAATGATGCCGAATTAATCCTAAAATTTGTTGTTCATATTGTGTACAAATTTCATACAATTATCTCAACTCTTTAGAAAAAAAATAAATATTCTCTTTTCATTAAGCTGTGTGTGTGTAAATTTAAAACTTTGAACTCGTTTTCTATCAAACTAGTTTTTTTTTGAGTTATGACGTAGCTTTAGTAAATGAGCGATCTATACGCTATGCTATGTCATCTATATCATATTTGCAAAAATTGTAAAAAGCTATATGCCTAATATAAACAAAAAATTTTTAGTGGTCCCACTTTCATTTAAAAAAAAATAAAATTACTTATTTAAAGTGTACTTATGTCACGAAAATATATACACAAATATGAATCAATAAGTTTTCATTCATTTCACATTTTGTATTATATTGACATCACTATATTTGGTCACTGTCGCTTACAAAAACAGATATTAGTCTAATTTGGCAATAACCAAATCATCGTGAAAATAATCCTTTTCCATTTTTGACAGGTTGTAGTCGGTAGCCTTTTGTCGTGGATGTGCTGAATGCATAAATCATAACGTTTTTCTAAGGGCTTTCTAAAATCTTAGCAAAATCTAAAATATTTGTGACATGTGCATAATTAGCAAAGAATAAACGACAATGGCAATACTGTTGTATTGCCATTGGCTTTCAGCCATTTGAAATATAATGAATCAAAACAATTCACATATTCCATTTGCATAAAAGTTACGTATATAAAGCAAAAATATACTTCAACTGACACCACACACAGTGGACCAAACACAAGACAACACAACGCTGATGATGAAGGTTTAGTGATCTTCGAAAACAGCTAGTTGTTCCGTTCAACTATGTGTTAGTCAGAATATTTACAACTAACTTTAATGTTATTTGTTCATTAATAATTATCACATGTAATTTGGCTTAAAAGCGATACGAACTTTATTTAGCCCGTTCAAATTATAGATATTTAAAGTGTTTTATTTGAACTATTTTAACACTACCCAGGCAGAAATTGTGACTTTGCCCAAAAAATATGTATCATCACAACACTGTAAATACAAAATTAAAACACTTCCAAAATTTTTGTACCCCCATAGTACTGTAAACACAAAAATATGACTTAACGTTTACAAATTCCGCGTTCTTAGTAATGCTATACCACTACAACACTGTACATTAGAGTGGCCGTTAATTGTATGGAGACTTTTATTTTTTGATTTATTCTACTCTCACCCCCCAAATCGGTTCCGTTTTGCATAAAAAAATACAAAAAATTTCATACCGATAAGTTGCGTTTTAGAGGGTGCGTCCGGCCCTCAAAGTTGGCATTTTACATAAAACTGAACCGATTTGGGGGGTGAGAGTAGAAGAAATAAAAAAAAAATAACGGCCACCCTACTGTACATATGTATATGCAAAAACTATATGTTAGTTTCCCAATACCCGATTTACAATAATTCTATACCGCTACAGCACCGTAAATACAAGTTTGATTTTAGTTCCCCAAATACCCCGTTTACAATAATTCTTTACCGTTATAAGTTTCTATTTAAAGTATTGTGACAACATTGAAAACAAGAGTCGGAGGACAGCCATTGGGCGTTATCATTTTAATGTTATGAGTAGATTAAAATGTTGGTAAACGAATGTTGTACTGATGTTAGTTGTACCTGCAGACAATCGTAGTAACGTCGTGCTGTTTGTCAAAATTTCGTAAATTAGTGTTATTGAAGTCCCCATTTAGGGTTTCTTTTTTTTTTTTTTTTTGCTTTACATAAAGGGTTTTCACGATTGTGCAAGCGCTCTTTTTATATATAATTGTATTTTTCGAAAAGCATCTAATTTTCTTAATGAATAATTTGACAGCTCGTATAATTCTGGCAACGCTGCCCGCATTTGTACATATCGCTCACTAAATCATAAACACTCACAACTCAGAATGATCAAAGTGGTTTTGTTTTTTTATAAACCAGTTAATTTAACAAATCTATAACGAGCGCAACAATTCCTTTTGCGATACAGCCTTGAAGAATTTATTTATTTCTTGTTCAGTATCAACAGTGTTGTGACTGTTTATTTATTTAATTTCAATACATAAAAATCCAGAACCTCCAATAACACATGTATTGTATTATTTATTTTATTCTATTACCTTTGACTAAAGCGACAACAAACAATTTTAATTAAAATGTTTAATTTTTATATGCCCTTGATTATGAAAGTGGTCTAAGGCGCTGGTCACACTTGGGCAAATATTTGCCCAAAAAACGTTACGACAAAATAATAATGAAAAAGCTTTCAATTCAGATACGTGTTTGTTAAGTTAAATAGTTTCCAATAATGTTGGAATCAATGACGTTGTCTATTAGTTGTTTATGAAACTGTTTAACTTAAGAAACACGTGTCTGAATAAAATGTTTTTTCACAAACATTGAGTGGTTACGCTTTTTTGAGCAAATATTTGGCAAGTGTGACCGTACCTTAAGTCATGTATGTATTTCTTTGGCCGAGATATTTAGTAAATTAAATTTGAACAAATCAAATAATATTTTTACATTATACAACATATTAATTTAGAGTTGTACTAGTCTCGATTGATATAAATTTATTTAATATTTATTAAATATTTATTAAAGTTTTTTAAGATTTATTGAAAATTGAAAATGAAGTAAAAATGAATATGACTTAGTCCACTTTCATAATTAAGGGCACATATTTATTTACAAATGAGCAAATATGCACTACTGTTTTTGAACAAGATTTTTTTCCGCTCATTTGCTTCGTTTGCCCACTTTGCATTAATCATTGTGTGAAAACCCTTGTTATTAACCGATTAAAGCATAAATGCGATTAACTGAATAGACATTTATGTATGCATGTGTGTATTCATACTCAACCAATATTAGTTTTTATACCTCATCCAACTCATTGTCATTATCGTCTTGAATGGTGCGATCATCGTCGTCGTCATCATCCATGTCAGATATACTATCTCTAGCCAAAGAGTTTGATCGCGAAGTGGGAGTTTTTGGCAATGTTTTTGAGAGTTGAAAAGCTTTGGTTAAAATGTTCTGCGACGATTTTGAATGTCCCATGGAGAGACAGCGGTCCATACTGTTGCGTTCTCTTTGCCTCTCGATAAGGCTGATTGTATCTGTTAAGGGGTCATTGGCATCATATAATTTATTATTAGTGGGTGTTGATCTTCCGCTAGTGGTGACTGAAGCCGTTGAACGATTGCGAGAACGCCGTCCCAAAGCTGTCCACTCTTCCTGAACATGATCAGTTCTTTTAAGAAAATTTTGTATCTTTTCGCTTAAGAAAGCCGACGCCGTTCGGGGATCTTCGAAAGAAGGAGATGGTCGAAAAGATTGATGCACTGGTTGCTTTCGGCAGCCTAAAACAAATGATAGGTTAGCGTCAAAAACTACTGGCGATTGTTCCATGTTTCTCATTTCATATGCATCGAAATGACTGCCTTGTGTATATGTTTGTGGAAAAACACGCCTTGGTGGTGTTTGTAGTCGAGAATATGAAGAACGTGAGGAACTTGTAGCTGCACTGGAGGTTACGGAGCCGGCTCTGGATGAACTGCTTTTCACTGAGAACGCTGGACTTGGTGAACGTGTCAAACACTTAAGTCTCTCAGACGACGATCGTGTACAGTGTCCGTTAGTAATGTATGGCGTAGACACGTGCGATGATTCATCTAATTTAGAAAGAGGCAGTTGTAATTTAACTTCCACAGGGACTGCTGATGAAGGGCAATTATTGCTTTCAACAACAGTCTCTGTTTTATTTGAGATTGTATTACATGGCTTCTTTGATACGCCCTTAGAAGTATGTAAACCATCATCGGAATCGTAGTTTGAGGAACGGGCTGAAACATTTTTTGTTTTGCCTATTGTTTGCGGGACAGGGCTTCGATCACTTTGTGCAGATAGCAATTTGGATTGCCTGCGTAAACGTTTGGGATCAGTTGGTGGTATGGGAGGACGTGGAAAGGGAGTGGGTGGAGGTGATGTCAAAGATGAGGCATTTGTTGCATTTGAAGACAAAGAAGAGTTACTCCCATCTTTACACAATGGCTCAGGTGGTGGTTGCGAAATCGTAGATTTGCTGCTACGCATTGCCAAACGAACACGTTCTAAAAATTTTGAATTTGATATTTCGTGTTCATTGTTTTTTGTGTTATTGTTGTTGCTGTTGTTGTTATTGTCGTTAGTTTCACTGTTGTTACTGCTTTTATTTGTATTTATTTTATTTATAAGTTTTGTAGATCCGGGTGTACTGTTGTTGTTCGACTGTAAATTCGTTTCAGGTGTGTGTGAAGCGGGTATTTGTGTAGTTTTCTCACTTTCCCGTGCCACCACCAAATCTTTCTGTAGTGGGGACATAGGAACGATATTTTAATTTCTAACTTTGATTTTTCTAAAAACAATTACAACATACATTTGTATGTGTATCTATGTATGTGTGTAGATATAAAAATTATTATTATGTGAAATAAAGCCAATAAAGTCGTTTTTCGATTCGTTATTCGTTGCGTCACAAATTTTGAATTTTGATTCGTTTTCAGCCTCGATGTATGTATTTTATATTTTGAATTAATTTGATTTTTTTTCTCAAATTATTATTTTGGGAAATATAAAATTAGTTTAATTATTGTATTTGTATGTATGTATGTTATTGTTTGCACTTATTATTTTTTATTTTATTTAACACAATCAATCATTCTACATTTTATTTCTTTCCTAATTTTTCACAAATACTTTAATCTGCTGTCACAAAAAAAAGCCTTTCGAAAGCACTTAAGAGGTTTTTCTTTCTCTACTGCCATACAGTGACTGAACACGTTGATTTCGGTCTGCTTAGTGAAAATTGTTAACCTCATTTTAGACAAATTCAGCAATTTCGAATGAGATTTTGTGCGTATAGTCGTAGTACGAGTACACATCTATACACATTAATTTTAAATTAAGAGAAAAACAAGTGTTTTCTTTTTGATAATAATTTTTTTCATTTTTTTTTCACGAAAAGCAATAGTCAAAGATAAATGAACACGCGTTTAACTTGTTCAATTGCCAAAAAATAAGAAATAAATAAAAGCAAACAATAATGATTATTATTTAGTTTTTGTTGCAACCTTTCGCGATTGATTGTTTTTATCGCACAAAGAAATATCAAATAATAAAAGTAAAATATTTTTTTTAATACATATTGGCAGTTTCAAGAGATTTCAGCGATGTCATTTTTGTATATTGAACTCATTTTTAAATTTTCATGAGTGTGAAATTCAATCCAAAAAAAAAAACAAACAGAAATAAGTTTGAAAAATTTGGCGAAATATTTAATTTTATATTTTTGAAAGTTCAATAATAAATCTAAGTATTTTTATTAGGCCGAATATGATTTTTTTAATTTGTGTTCAGTGCGTCTGAGTTGAATACTTACATATTTACTCATATAAATATAAATGTATTATGTACACATGTGTGTACATACTCGTATGTATGTATGTATGTATGTGCATATGAAAATTATCAAATTAACGAATTTTATTTTCAGACAAAAGATAAAAATAGTTGCAAATATACATACATATGTATATATGTAAACACATGTATGTACATATATGTATGTATGTATGTACATATGGTACATATTTATATGTATGTATGTTCCCCGACCAGATTTGCAATTATTGTTTGCTGTAACTTTCTAAAATTCTTCTTTAAAATTGCATTAGTGTGCAGATTATGAAATTGTACTTTTGCAATTATTTATTAAAAAAATTCTATTACACCGCAAATTTCAATAAAAAATTAATAGGCAGATTTTATAAAAAATTTCGTTTTTAAACGTTTCAAATTTGTATGAAAAATAACGAAAATTAGCTTCAAAAAATATTTTTTCCATACAAATTTCAAAAAGAAAAAAACGGTTCTATTTACAAAATTGGGCCTTAAAAATGTTTTTTTGTTATACATATTTAGAGTTTTTCATACAACTGCAGAAGCAAAATAAAATAAAACGTCAATTATAAATACCAACTTCAAATTAACAAGTGCGAATTTCAAAACAAAAGATAATTGCAGAGCACATGCAACTGTGTACCCCTCCCCAATCTTCTCAACCGCTGTCAAATAAACTCAAGAATTGCTGCAACAAAAATTGCAAGCTTGGATGCAGACTAAGCAAATACAATTTAAATATTATTCGTATATTCTAACGAATAAAGATTAAAAGTAAGTTATTCGAATAATTTCGAATTACAGTGGAGTTTGGTTATAACGAATTATTGCCTGCAACGGCCAAATATTCCTATCCTAACATTAATATACAATACAATCACCCTTATTAGAGTTGTCAACATCGACGTCGTATCAATACAACACCAAAATATGTTTTATATTAATTAAATAATACACTTTCAGTGCAAACTATGAATAATAATGTAATAAATATCGGTTTTGCCATCTTTCAAATTAAAAAGGGGAAAATTACACTTCATTCAAATTGAAAATATATAAATCCCAGTATAGATCATATAAATATAGTATTGCATTTTGTTATGGACCTGCGCATATATGAAATATTATACGAATTATACATACCTTTGATTCTAATTTTTGATTTTCAGTCTTTAATTCGCTGCGATCGATTTCAATTCTCTCCAATTTGGTTCGAAGAATTACAAGTTCTTCATTTGCGATTTTTAGCTGTTCTTCAGTTCGATGAACGTTCAACAGGGGCATCACACGCACTAAAAGTCGCCACCATGGCCAATCTCTCACAACTAGGAATGCTTTTACGTTACGTTGTATGCAACGCACCGCAAGTTCCTGAAAAAATAATATTTTTAACCAAAAGTTATATTATCGTTTATATATCGATGGCTTAATATAAAAAGGGCGTATGTATCTTAATTTTTTTCCTAAATCGAGTTTTTAACGTTTTCTGGGAGACAGGTCTCAGTATGTTACAGTTCAAAATAAAGAACTTAAAAAATTATTTCTGTATGTATGTAAATACTTACTTTTTCTTTTTTTTTTGCTTTTTCTATAAAATATCGAAAATTCGAGTTCTGTCTTTCTTGTATTAAGCCATCGATATGTAGATAAGAAGCGGAAAAAATCAATCTATGTACATATGTACATACTATGGGCCACATTCATAAAATATATTTCCTACCGCCCTAATGTACGACCCTAAGATCTGGTGGGTAAATAATAAAACGGGATATTTGAGGTCCACTAATGTTTTGGTCTCGCCTCGAGACAAAAAAGCATCAATATATCACAGAAGAAATCTGTTGCAAAAATTAAAAAGTGTTTAAGTCGAGATAAGCTGATTTTGAGTTAATGGTATCTCCGTAATCTGCATATTTAAAAGTACTCCCCATCAAAATCTCAACTAATTTGTGTGACTTTTCAGACTTATCTGTTTTAGACTTCTAATTTCATTTTGAATAATAGTTTAATTTAGGTTATACTTTGGTATATTTCCACTTAAATGTATTACTTATAGTGTGTCGAACGATGTTTGCTTTAAATAAATAAAAGTTAACAGAAAATTTCCCGATTTAATTGTAAAAGAAATAAATTTCTGAAAATCGATATGAACGCTTAAGAGTGCTCTCCTGCAAAACAGTAAAGTATGACTTACGCACTTTTTCGTTATTGCCACAGACATAACGAAAAATGTAGTTTGACTACCCCTAGGTTAGCCATACTTTTTTTCGAAACTGCCTTGCAACAATCGCTGGGGTACCTTTTTTTTTTGCTGTAAGGCTAGACGGTCTATTGTACATACAAGTAATGTAAATAGAGATCCCATCAGAATATTATTTTAGTGGGATTAAAGTTTTCCCCTTTGTATTCTTTACATCTGAGGTGTAGGGTGTATTCGGAAGCTCTGTAGAAAATACTACGGCAAATATTTTTGTGGAGCATATTAACCCTCTGCCTTCTATTCAGCCCTAAAAAAGGGGAGGGTAAAGGTAAAATCGCTCATTTGCTCAAACAATATCATAATTGAAAAAGAAAACAAGTTTGCCAGAAAACTAGTTTGAAGTTTTTAATTTACGCACAACTTAGGGCGACTTTTTGAGATCGAGATTAAGATTAGTTTATTTCTCTCATTAGCTAATCCGAAAATTAACTTAATCTCACATAATTGAGTTTGATGTTTTTGAGTGGTAGTTTAAACTTTTTGTTATGTGTAGTATTACCATACTGATTAACAAAATAGTGGTAACATTTTCTGTGTAAAAGTCATACATGTTATCAACACACTTTGATTTTTTGTGGGAAGAAGAAGAAACTGTCATATTTTATTATTTACAAGTAAAATATTGCGCGTGTTAAAGGAAATATATATATAATATAAAATATATATATACATATATATTTATTTAAGTGATTTTAAATTGTTTTACCATATAATTTTTACAAAAAGTTATATGTTTCACAAGTGCTTGCTGTCAATACTAAAGTAAGATTAAACCACTACGATTGGCCGCTTAAACTAGCAAGTAAACCCATATCATCGACTACCCAAAAATTGCAAATGAAGATTAAGGTTAATTTAATCTCTAATCTTGAACTCAAAAAGTCGCCCTTAATGGAATGAAATTTTTACAAAATATGAAGAACGATATGATGATTTATTTTGCATCAGTAACATGACGTTGCTCAAGTAATCGAGCGAAATGTTCAACAACAACAATTTTATAGCATTAGGAAAAAATATGTACATAAAACATCCACAAAAACATTCGCTCAGTTTGCGGGAGTCGTAGTTCGTACATGAGTTGTTTGTAATTTTAATAAAAACATTGTTTATAAACAAATGTTTACATAGAAAATACCAACAACTCCCACAATATGTTATGAATTGAGCAATTTTATATTAAATATTAAGTATACGCCATGGGGCCATGATCATTGTCAGTCAGGATAAGTAAAGATTATATATTTTAGTAGGACTTTTTACTTTTAAGTCCATTAATTTTACACTTTTAAAAGAGAAAGGTGGACATATCACATATTAAAATTTACAAAATTACATGTAGTTTTTGATAATTTAATTAACAACAACTTAAAACTTTATAACAGACTTTTTGTAAAACAAGTGAACAAATGTTATATTAAATTTTTTTCTTAATGCTATAAAATCGTTGATTATTGACATTTTCGAATGAAGAAGCAATGTTAAAATGTGACATTTTTATATACAAAAAGCAAAGCATATTTTTTATTAAATTCAAAGAATAATACTCACTTGTACCCTTCTTTGTGCCAGTGCCTTTCGTGCTAAGTAGCCGCGACAACAGGCCTGCAGTTGAATTATTCGATCCGATAGCAATTCATCGCGTTTTGCTTCGAGTTCACTTAAAACACCCGAACGAAATAATATCTGTAAGAAAAACAAATTATATGACATTAGAAAAAGAAATGATCAACTTAAAGTAACTGACAAAATAAAAATTCCAAATCGGACCATAATGTTAGCCTTATGTATAACTTGGATACGATCATACGAGTATCAATCTTCTTTTTCCTGCCGAAAACAAAATATTTCCCTTGTTGATTTGATGGTCTTTACAACAGGACTATGCAACATTTCCAGAAGGATTTATCATATTTAAATTAATTTGTGTTCTATCAAACATATTTCATTACATACATGTGTATGTAATTATTTTTCCGTATAGAAACAAATGCTATAAGTTTCATACTTGAAATTAAGGCACTAGTCGCGTCTTAAAAATACTATTTAAACCTGAACAAAAATATCGAAATGTACATTCATACATACGAGTATATACCAATGCTGATGACAAAAAAAAATTTATGATTTTATTGTCCACATAAAAGGATGATTTTATTTCAAAGTCTCTGACAAGGTTGTGCGTGTGTAAGTTTGTCATTCCACTCGAGCGAGTGGATTGATGAATTTTAAAACTAAATGTAGCCATAGAATACAATATTTTATTGCTATTATTATTATCGCTTTGGTCCACATTTTTCAGTACATTGCACAATATTAAAAAAAATATATGGCACAATTTTTCTTGCAATATTTGTAAAATTAAGAAAAACACACCCACACACACACACTAAAGAGAGGGATTCTTCTGCAAATACTTCTATAATTTCTCAAACTGACTTACACATTTTCCAATTTTTAATTACTGTTTGCTTCAAATCAACTCAAGGCGTTATCAAAAATTTTATCGAAACAATATCGTGTACAATTTTCTTGTCGATTACAAATCACATCTTAACAGTAATCGATAATCTTCTACAGGGTGGCCCAGAAAGACCGAAGTGGTGTGAATTCCTTATAACTTTTTATTTAAGACATATTTTTTTAATTTTTTGTTTTTTAAATACAGTAAATTTATAGGGAATATTTTTAGATTAGTTGTTAAAAATGATATCCCGCAAGTGGAGGCCATTTTCTGCTTCGCACAAATGTGCTCTTTCCATTTCCATTATTCATAACTTATTTATGAGTGACGAAGCCCATTTCCAATTAAATGGGTTTGTTAACAAGCAAAACTTTAGGATATGGGCTAAGGAAAACCCGAGAGTACTTCATCAACAACAATTACACCCAGTTAAGTGTACTGTTTGGTGCGGTGTTTCTTCAGAAAGGATCATTGGTCCATATTTTTTGGAAAATGAAAGAGATGTCGCCATTTCCATCAATGGTGATCGATATCGGGCCATATTGGAAAATTTTGTAAGGCCAGCCGTGGAATACCATCCGCAAATATGGTTCCAACAGGATGGAGCCACAGCGCACACTCCGAGGGCCACAATGGCTATTTTACGCGACATCTTTGGGGAAAGAATAAATTCGCGTAGAAGCAATTTTAATTGGCCTCCGCGTTCCCCGGATTTAACCGCTCCAGACTGTTTCCTTTGGAGTTATTTAAAAGGGAAAGTTTATGTTAATAAGCCTAGGACTATTGAGGAATTAGAAACCAATATTCCAGACGAAATTAACAACATAACACCGGAAGTTTTGCGAAAGGTCATGGAAAATGTGTTGAAAAGAGATCATTTGTGCGAAGCAGAAAATGGCCTCCACTTGCGGGATATCATTTTTAACAACTAATCTAAAAATATTCCCTATAAATTTACTGTATTTAAAAAACAAAAAATTAAAAAAATATGTCTTAAATAAAAAGTTATAAGGAATTTACACCACTTCGGTCTTTCTGGGCCACCCTGTATTACGAGGCAAGGAACACAAAACACATACACATAAATTAGATGCAAATCAGCGCTTTTCACAAAATAATTGTCAAAAAATTGTATTGGTACTTACAAGCAAAATAATTAATTGTGAAAAGAATTGTTTGATATAAAAAAATCACCTGATGAGTAATCTCTCTAATGCATGTGTGAAGCTGTTTGATATATGCCTGGAACAATATGTATGTATGTGTCAATTTTGACAAGTAGAATTGTACAATGCTGTCAACACATTACAAAGTATTTCTTTTTGTAGACTATAAATCAAAATATGTTTAATTTTACCCAAAATATTGCGCTTTCTACTGATAAAATACAATCTGAAAATTTTATTGCACAACATCAATTAGTGTACAATAACAAAATTCTCAAAAAATATTAACATGTTGCCAAAAATGTCATGTTTTACAATACTGAAAAACATATTAAAAAAACACAAAGATTTTTTATTATATGTATGTATGCAGTGAAATAAAATAAATTCAGTAAAGTGCGACTTTGACCCGCGCTCGAAGGGTTCCGTACGGAGACGAGATGTGTAATTCAATACGAACTTTAGTAGCCTATATAAAATATAGTTTTGGCATTTTTTTCGTTTTTGACGTTTTTTTTAATTTTGGCGATTTTTTCGGTTTTTGGATATTTTTTCCATTTTGGCCATTTTTTTAGTTTTGACATTTTTTTCTCGTTTTAGCGATTTTTTTCGGTTTTTTGGCGTTCTTTTATTTTTTGGCGATTTTTTTGTTTTTGGTGATTTTTTTTTTAATTTTGGCGATTTTCGGTTTTTGGCGTTTCTTCATTTTGGCGACTTTATTCATTTAGGCGCTTTTTTGTAGTTTTGACACTTTTTTTTATTTTGGCGATTTTTTTCGGTTTTTGGCGCTTTTTTCATTTTGGCGATTTTTTTCAGTTGGACGATTTTTTCGAATTTTGCGACTTATTTTAGTGTTAGAAATTTTTTTTAATTTTGGCGATTTTTTTCGTTTTGCGATTTTTTTGAATTTCTGGCGATTTTTTTTTTTGGTTTGGCGATTTTATAATTTTCAGATTTTTTAGTTTTACCGTTTTTGAAAATTTCAAGAGTTTACCTCTTACGGTTTCCATGATATAGCAATTTGTCAAAATTATAGTGAAAATTGCATTAACTGATGGACCACCCTGAAATTTTTATAATTTTAGTGTTAATTGTTGTAGTCTATACAAAAATACACTAATTTTACAAATTTCAAGTGTCAATATACGTATGTACATACAATTGTATGTATATTACATGGGATTTTAGCATTTTTCGTTGCTCGTTTTGGAACACCCTTTAATTTTTAATTCTCATGTATTTGTTGTTGCAGCGGTTAAGGTTCCACATACTCTGTCCAAATTTCAGGCCCGTAGCGCTTACGGTTCCTGAGGAAATACCGTGTGACGGACAGACGGACAGCGTAGCGAAAACAATAGGGTTCCTTTTTTCACCTTTGGTGTACGGAACCCTAAAAAGTGGGAACCGAATACATAGTTAAAAAGCTAAGGAAATAACTAAATTTTTTAATCAAACATGTGACGAGAAAATCGTAAATTCGGTATAAAATCAAAAACAAGGAGTATGTCGTATCAGGTGGTAGAGCTTTCTCATCTAATAATTTTTTGTTCTTCTCGTATTTGCTTTGTATCTGACAAATGTCAATAACTTCTCTTTGTTTTTTGGTATATAGTACAATTATAATTGTATGTTTGACATGCTTTGATTCCCTACACAGCTTTGGTTGTTCTATTGCTGTACAACAATTCATAATGCAGCCACCATGATCAAGAATCTACAAGCAAAATGCACCATAAAATTCAAAGCAGTTCGAAAATAATTGAATATTAAAATATATTAATTGAAAATTTATTTAAAACTGAATGTACATTTTAAATGTGAAATTTCTAACTTAATTACGTAAATTTCATATTAAAAGAAGACTTTATTAGTAAATTGAATTGTGACAAAGTTTTGTTTTCACTTTCATTCATTTATGAACGTGTGTGTGTGTGTAGAAGGAAAGTCTTTTGTTTTTAAAAAAATGTACATGCATAGCATTCCAATATTTGTTGAAGATCTCCAGAAATTCAATATAAGGCAACAACAGGTAAAATTTTGAATTTGTTAGGGGAAACTGCAATATGGGCACTTACAAATTTAGCCACACCTTTGGTATTAAATGTAGTAATTTTACGCACGTATTATAATACAAATTGATATGATAGCAACAAATGTAAACAACTGCACGTACAAATTTACATACATACTCGTACATGTGTATATATGTATGTGGTTATGTAAAAGCGAATTGGAGTTTGGTCTTTGTTCATTTCAGTATGAATGGAGCGCCAATCTTTCTGTATCGTATAAGATGGCTATCGATCGATTTAATTGATTAAAATTTGACGACATTACATACTACTTTCATAAAGGGTATTTCAACAGTAATTTCCGAACTTTAACAGTTGGAACTAGGGTTGTCAACTTTTTTTTGTCAAACGTCGCCGAGATAAATTTTGTGTATTTTTTTCTTAATATGTACATATATTAGAGTGGCCGTTATTTATTTAATTTTATTTTTTCTCCCCTAAATCGGTTCAGTTTTATGTAAAAAATACAAAAAAAATTCATAACGTTAAGTTCTGTTTTATAGGAGGTGCGTCAATTGCTCGAAGTAGGCCTTCAAGCCCATTTTCCAATGTAGTTTTTTGCACAGACTATCTTTTCAAAAATCATTTTACAAGAATATGATACATGGCAATATTTTAGCTCTTCTAGTCAACAACATTAGTCTCAAAGAAAGTGTTTTGGTAAAATTAATATTCTAGAAAATAATGAAGAAAGTAACCAACAAAATACCAAAATTTTTATATGTATACCAAAATTATATTTATATGGAAATTATTTACATATATTAAGCATGTAAAATAAGAGCTTATATCTATTAAATTATTTGATACATATATATATGTATAGTCAAAAGAAAACTAAACAAAAAAAAAACCAAAAAAAAATTACATGGAATAAATGGCCTTGAGGGCCAACTCTGAGTGGCGGACGCACGCCATAAAACACAACAACATATCGGTATGATTTTTTTTGTATTTTTTTGTATTTACATAAAATTGATCCGATTTGGGGGAGAAGATATAAGAAATCAACCAAAAAAATTCTTCATACAACTAACGGTCACTATAATGTATATATCGTCGGCTTAGAGTGAAAACCTGCTAAATCCACTTTTTAAAACATATGAAATTTTAACGTCGTTCAAAAGGGAAAAAGACGCCCGATTTGCTAAAATATTTATTTTAATTTGAAGCTCTAAATGTCGAAAAAATTAAATGTATTAGGCTAATTTCTTAAGTTTTGTATAGAAACCGTTAACAGTTGTTTGTCTTTCCTGTAAAATTTGCTAGAAGTGACTTAGCAGGTTTACACTCTAAGCCAACGATATTTACATACATGTATACATATTTTATAGATTTATTTTTATATAACTCTTTTTTTTATATAATTTTTTTAGGAAATAATCGTATAAAAATTTAGCAGAAAATCGCCAATAGAAGATATAAAATTTCTTGCAGACGAGTTTTGGTAAGATTTATTTTTGTATCTACTCCTTCAACAAACTAATTTTCCTGAATTACAAATTTATTTATAGTCAGAAAATTCACCATGTTGAAAAATCAGAAATTTAGCCTCCAAACAATTTGAAAAATATCTGACAAGCTACATCTGGCAAATTTGGCTGTTATTTATTCAGTCTGTTTTGCTAAATCACCACGCGCTTCGTTCAATTTACCGTTGCGAGCGTTATAGATCGATGATTACCAATATTATTTTTGTGCCAGATTTGGATATGAACACGAACGACATGTGGTTTTAACAAAACGGCGATACATATGCAGGTGCCACACACCTCATGCCACACGAGCGATTTGAAGGCCTAGGCATCTCACGTGGACGTGATTTGAACTAACTGGACATTTCGGACACACGATTTTTTTTTATATTCCATACATATTGGTTTTTCATAGTAATAAAAAAATCCATGATATCACACACACTTTTATTTAAATTTAAATATAGGAAGCCCTTAATGAAAGAACCTTTAGTCAAGGGACTCAGATAATTTTGCAGAAGCACGTATTTGTCAGTTATTCATGTGCATGCAGATATATGCATGTATGTATGTCTGTATGTATGTGTTTGGTATGTGAACTTTTACAGGTGTTTGCAAATATGTAATCATAAAAAAACAATAAAAAATATTTGCAAAACATTGCCAAGAAAATAATTTTGCATATGCCGAGCAAAGTGTGTGAAGCGTAGTTTTGCTATTGTGTATTTTTTAAGTGTCTTAATCGTAAATATACTCTTACCTACCCAGTCGGAATTTGAGTTAATTCAAAACTATTGAATTATCAGCCAAAAACTAGTCAGAGGTGGTTAAAATTCACCAACCAAACTCATTCTGCATGTCAAAAGTGATCAGTTTTAGTATTGAGTGGCCGCACGGCGAGTCAGTACTCACTCATGTAGTGTTTTGATTTAGTTATGATTTAACTTACTATTGATTACAATTTTTTAGTCAGCTTAAAGTTTAAAAAATTTTAAATTATCTTTTAAGAAACGAGAACGTGATCACTTTGTTTGTCAGCCATCATACTTAACACTTTACTATCGCGCCATATAAAATATAAACGCCACAGAATTAACACAAACATGAAGTTTATGCTGTCATCTTCTCGCTGAACTTTGACTTATCTCTGTATCTGTGTGAACTGGAAGTTATTGGCAAGAAGACAGTTGTACAAAAAACAACTAACTCAAATCTGTATCATTTATGAGTTAGTTCAGAAGATATCGTCGGCTTAGAGTGTAAACCTGCTAACTCACTTCTAAAATAAATATTTAAACATTTTAGCAAGTCGATGATGCGTCTCTTTCTCGTTCGAACGGCATTAAAATGTCATTTATTATAAAAAGTGGATTTAGCAACTCTAAAGCCTGGTACTCTGTCCACAATTTCGTGCGAAATGCTGTCTAACTACATATAAAAGTATTTGGTATGAAATATTTGCGAAATAAATTCGCAAAAGTAGTACTCTGTTCTTGTTGTGAAAAGCACATCAAATCATGTCTTTCCATGCAAAATTAGTCTGGCGTCATTTTAGTTTAGTGCTTTTTTCGAACGGAATTTTAACAATGTTGCATACTTTCAAGCAATAAAAGCGAGAAATTTATAAAAAAACCCGCGAGTTCGGCTACATTTAGTACATGTCAAAATTTTCACGCGAAATAATCAAGGTTTTTCACAACTTCGAACAGAGTACCAGGTTTAAGCCGACGATATATTTTTAGCTAGCTAATAAAATTCCGACTGGCTACATACATAAATACATACATATTCACCCGTACATACATATATGCATACCTATTTATATGAATATGAGGGACACTAAACATTGATTTGTTCGTTCGTTTAGAAAGCGATATTGCGTGAATATGATGAAAATTTTAAAAAACTTTCATACTCGTAGCATCACACCAAACCCCTATAAAAAGAATAATAAGAATGTATGACAACGAAGTTTTATTTGAAAATATAAAGCGACCTCTATTAAAAAGTAATTTTTTTTTGGAGAAAAATGAGTTCACTCCCACCATTAAAAAAAAAAAAGAAAACTATGTTAATCCCATTACTTCCATTAGATTTAAGCCGAAATGAAACAAAAAATATTTAATTGTGAAGAATATTAAAGAATATACAAATCAAATGTGAAAATGTGTCGAATAAAATTATTGCGCAGACCCATGGTGTACAGGTGACTGCGTAAGCATTTGTTTTACAAAAATACGGCAAAAATAGCTGTGTAAAGAACCGAAGAATGTCAAAAGTATAAAAATAGTTGTACCAAAACCAAAACAAAACGAAGTTTTTGAAATTCGTCAGCTACAAAGCACATAGAGCAAAAAATTATCAGCTGAAGTAGCGCTGCCACCTGGTTATATACACCTTGAGCAGACCATTAGTTTTTCTTTGAAAAATAATTTGGAATTTAATTAAAAAAAACTAATTTTTAAAATCGTTCTAAGCGTAACTGAGTTATGAAGTAACATACATACACAACAAAATACATACGGATTGATAACCTCCTAATTTTTTTTAGTCTGTTAAAAAACACATTTTTAAAATATTTTTAGAATGTTGACTTCACGCTTGCAAAGTATCACCACCGAAAAAGTCGAGCAAAAAATAGCCAAAAATATATTTTGGATCTTTTAAAATTTTTAATGTTTAGGTGATTGATTTTTCGTAATAAATAATTATCAAAAATATTAATAACATTAAAAAAGCCAAAGCAAAACAATTTTTTTTATTTCTTGGTCGTTTTTTAATTTTAACGTTTTTGACGATTTTTCTTGGACGATCATTTATCCTTTTTGGGCGATTCTCATAGCAGATTTGGGCAATTGGACACAATGAAAAATTACCCAAATATATGGGTGATCATTCATTTTTCAATTGCGCGATTGTTCAAATAATTTTAAGCGATTTGGTCTTTTATTCGGGCCTTTGTTCACTACGAATAAAAACCCAAAAATCTTGGGCGATTCAACTATCAAATGCTTTGGGCAATTTTCCTTGGGGTGCTGAATACATATTATTCTCAAAATGCAAGGGTTACACGATTTCCCGTGCCGATTCGCCCACCACAAGAATCGGCAAAAGAGACGAAACTTCAATCCCCCTTTAAATAAGACACTATGAGGACAATTTTGAACAAAATTCCGCGAGAAATTTTTCCCGGGGAACAATTCCAACACAATAGCAAGTAATAGGGAAAATAAAAAATTCTAATTGTATATTTTTTTATTTGTTCTCTGCGGAAGCCATTTCTCGATTTTGGCAAGCATGAATTACCATCATTGCCCTGATTAAAGTTCATCTTGATTTCCTGACCAATGACTTTGACCAATTAATATTTAAAAACACAGAAAACAAGCTTGCATCTTGTAAATCACTAATCGTCGTGTTTGCTGGGATTTAGTAGATATTATTTTACAGTTAAACATTACATTTACGAAGTATCGGGCTTTCATAACTGATTTATTGAACTACGAGTAGTTAGGATTTAAAAAATATTTATCGCAATTAAAATTAATTTTTAAAATATTTGGCCTGTTCACACGATGACGACAACGTTCGATTTGTTGCACACTTACATTTGAAACAACAAAATATTAAAATTTGTTTTTGTTTTGAATGTAACGGCCTGTCCCAAGATGTCACCAACTTTTATTGCAAACAACAATAAAATTAGAAAATTTGTTTTTGTTTTCAATATAAGTATTCGATCGAACGATTTCTGGTGACATCGTGGGACAGGCCGTAAGTGTGCAACAAGACTAACGTTGTCGATATCTTGGGATTGGCCCTTAATTTTTTTTTTTTTGGAAAATATTCCTATAAACGTCGAATATCAATAAAAAAGCGTAATACGAAATATATTGAAACCGGAGATCATCCTTTTGGCAGTATTGACTTTACCTATTCATTAATTTTGCACCTAAAGCCTAGTACTCTGTTCGAAGTTGTGAAAAATTTTCAGCAACATTATTTCGCGTGAAAAATTTGACACGTAAAAAGTGATGCCCATATTGCTTTTTCCGAAAAAATTTTCGTTTTTATTGGTTAGAAGTATGCAACATTGATCGACTTTTGTAAACAAAAACATCAGCTGTCAATATTTCGGGCGAAATATATGCCAGTCACATTATTTCACAGATGGCAAGAAAATGTTGCCAGACACATTTCACAGAGTACAAGTTTAGCAACATTTTCATAAATATTTCATGTAATTTTTTTTTATATGGATTATGTCAACATTTCGCGTGAAATGTTGAACAGAGTACCAGGCTTTAGGCAAAATTGATTTGTAAGTTTAATCGCACTGTATAGCATTCAAGGAGAAGAAGAAGAAGTTTGATAGGTAAAATTTAGCCCATAAAAAAAATAACATAATCAATTAAAAACATTTAATAAATGTATGAATTAATTATGTTTTACAATTTCGTTGAGAATTTCAGTAGAAGAAAGTAAAGGAGTTTTTGCAATCGAGTAGATGTGTCTTAAATTTTATGAATATTCTAAACTACGAGTACTTTTATTTAGACTATAAAGAAAGAATAGTATGAAAGTTCAGCCAATCCTTTAAATTATATACTACAAGAAGAGAATGTATACAAGAACCAACGTTAAAGGAGGAAATTTCTAAAGAAAAATTACAAATTACACCATTAAAGACAAGATTGATTGTTTATGTGAAAAATAATTTTATTTTTATAATAGTAAAAAAATCATATTCATATTTATATTCCTATTATACGAGTATAAATAAAAAGTGTTTATTATGTTATAAATATGTATAGTGAAGTGTGAAAATATTATGTGAAAGCGATTTTTTTTTAATAATTTCTCCACTTGCTCATTGGAAATAACTTCATGTAATTAGATTTTACAAAATCAATGAAGCCTAATAGTTACCTCTTTGGTATAATTTGGATAAATCTCGAGATGTGTCCTAATCACACTGACAGATTCAACTTGTGCTACTCTGCAGGTGGTACAAAACCGAGAATCGATGAAATTCTTTGAACTTTCACCAGATGGTTGCGTTTTAGTTTGGATATTATTCATATTACTCGAAGTATTTTTGGGAGGTGCGTTATTTTTATTTTTCAATGATTTTGAGTGTGACTGATTCATGGCTTTAAGTTCAAATTGCTTCAAGACTTCGGACATTTTTAAGGATTTAGTAACAATACAATTGCTGGAGGAATTATCACATGCAGATGAAGACGGTGAAGTTGATGACATTGATGAAACTTCTTCACTCAAGCTGGTTGATGACGATGAATTCGATGTGTCGCGATTGATGGAAATCTCCATATTTTCGTTTGATATATGGCCAGAATCGTCGGAGTCTGATTCTTGACTTTTTGCAATCAGATCGGGGGGATTTGAAGCTTTTTTGGCTTGAGTGATTGCCAATTGGCTTTCCTCTGATATTATTCGCTGTTTGTTGGCATTTAGGTGTGTAGCATTGGAAACTTGCACTAGAAGTTCTGCGTGTTTATCGGAAGTTTCTCCCAAAACAGGTGGTATAATTTTGCATAGTTCTAAGGGCGGTGCTGATATTTTTTCTTCGTTTGCATAGTTGAGCTTTTGCAGCCATTGTTTACGTTTGAGCGTTAAATTGTCTTTCAAAATTCTATTGCTAGAATTTGATTTTGCTCGGATTAAAGCTTTTCTGGAGTACGAAGGGACCTGAGTGCGCGGAGGTTTTAACGATTCAACTTTTCTCAGAATTTGTTGTCCTTTTTCAATACATTTATCCAACAACTCATCACTTGTTTTACTATGATGCGAGAGAAACATATGGCGATTCGAAGTTAGGTTTGAATTCTGGGAAACTGTTTTTGGTGTTTTTGGTTTATTAGACAAATTCTTTGCTGGCGCTATTTTTTCCGATTTTGAAGAATTTTTCGTTTTCGTTGGAGTGTTGGAGCAAATTTGATTATTTGTATTATTCGTATCTCGAGATCTGTGATTTTTGTTTCTTAAAGACAAAGACTGCACAGATTCTGATTCGTCATTAGTTTTAACTAATGGTGAAATGGATTTTTTTAAAGAGTTTGGATTTTGGAAATAAGAGGACCTATTAGAATTGAGATAACAAAAACTTTTACTTCGCGTTCTCAAAGGTATTGATTTAAGTATTGGTATTTTTGTGGCATTCGAAAGCTCCCAAACAGATCTGGACTTTTGTTGTTGGGCAAAGGCATAACGCATTTGCCGGAGACAAGGAGAATCTGGTGACTGATAACATTTTCTTCGAGTCAGAGAAAGTGTTGACAATGCTTTCTTCAATTCCTGACATTCAGTAGTGGGAAAATCAGCCTGCTCAGATGTTAAACATTCGGTACTTTTACTGCTTGCTTGATTTAATGTCATTTCTAAGCTTTTATCTGTGTCACACAATAAATTTTGATCACTATGTTCATTAGCTGTTTGAGAATTTTTGCAGTTTTGTCCAGTTTTCTCTGTTTTCGTTTCCATGTTGTCGCCATTAATGTTTGGCATTGTGTTCAATTGAATTTCGGGGTCGTTGTAATCTAATATAATTTGATCGAAGGTTTTTAATACAGACATCAATTTGTTTTCATCGTGAGACACTTTTTCTAGTTCCTCGAATATTTCATCTTCCAAAGATGTTTTTACTATATTCAAACTCAATTGGGCTTCCTCGTCATCGTCGCTTTCTACGTAAGAATTCAACGACGAGTTATTGTAGCATTCAGCGTATATATTATGTGTTTCTTTATTGCCATCAACTTTCGATCTTGGTACGGCTCTTCGACATTCAGTGGACGTTCTTGCCGTTTCTATCGAATCTTCATTAGCAGTGAGAGTATATTTTCCGGTAGACACACCGATCGAGTTTAATGCCGTCAAAGACTTTGAAGTCTTTACCGTTTTGTATAGTTTCCCACTGATTTTTGGCGTCAAATTGTCTTCAATCTTGTGACGAATTTTCGTATAAATATTTCCAACGCCTAAACGTCTGCCACTTGAAGTTGTTTGAAAAATTTCAGACGATTTTCGGTAATCGGCAGCATTTTTAGTCAAGGAGGGAGTACCTGATACTAAATTCTTCTTAGGTGTAACATAAAATTTGTCCATTTTTGCAATAGATTTTCATTGTTTATCCGTATGTTTCTGTACTTTTTATTATTATTTCTTTTCTTTTTATAAATTAATTCGATAAAGGAAAGTATTTCCGTTTTTTTTTAAATGCTTTAAGTAATTCCCCTCAATTACTTTGGCCAGCGATATTCACTCATCCAAAACTTAATTTCTTTTAGCGAACATTAAATGTTTATTATTTTTGTAATTTTATAATTTTTTTGAATCACGCATTTTAAACGTTCCGTAATTTGTAAATCGATTGTATTAATATCACGTCTTCTGTCCGACTGAATTAAAGTTTCTTCAACGTTTAAAGTATTTGTCCAACAATTATTTTCATTATTATTAAAAAAATCATGAACATGACACTGTGCAGATATCTAAGTGGCTTAAAAACGCACAAAGCAATATATATGAACATACTTATGTATGTATGTACGTATGTTCATTGATTATGAACATGAGAGTGAAAAAAAGAAGAAACCTGCATTCGTCTAAAGAAATTTCAACTGAAACAACCAAACAGCCAAGTAATAAGCGTTTCTTATTTCTGATTTTCTTTCAATTTGTTTGTTTCTACAATGTGGATCAAATATATCAATGTTTGAAATATTTTAAACTGGAAACTTAAATAAATCAAAATTTCGTTTAGAGTAAAATCAAATACTCGTAGTTAGTATTTATTACGCAGAGAATACGCACAGACAAGGCTAGACTATTTTTATAGCTGGGCTACAGTCGTTAGGTCAGGTTAGGAAGTGTGCTGCTATAACGCACCTCCACTTGGAGATCCAAAGGATGGGTTCATTGCGATACGCGTCAACCCCCATTTTTTTCGCAGAAGTGCCTCAATTATTTGTCATTAAGCCACAGAATTCTCATGATGAAGCCCTTGATATCCTCTAGTTTACAGTTACTGATATCACTCATGCTCTCATGGAATCGTCTTCTCAGCATTCTAAGTCTATGGCATTGCAGTTTCGTTCGTTAACTTAAACTGACTGTTCTTCATACAAAACTTGCCGTTAAAGTCCCTGTTAGCTTTTAATTGTACATTGTGAAAAGGGCCGTTAATGTTATAAAGTTAGAAAAAAGTTAACACAAAAACAAAATACATTTTTATTCAATCAGAATTTTTATATATTCAACTTGAAAAATGAGAAAAAATATTTTTCCTAAATTGACGTGTGTTATTCAAGATGTTCAATGTTTTCTGGTTCCTCTTCATCTGCACACATCCTACAGAAATCTGGATTGCCAGTATCCCAAATACTGGTTCTCGCTCTGAACGAACAGTGACCAGTCAACACACCCATCACGACTCGCAACGCCTTCCTATTAATATCCAGTAGCATGCGATTGTAAATTTTCTAAACTCATAATTTTGTATTTCTTTTTATATTTTTTGTAATTTATTTAATGTTGTGAAATGGTAATTTAATATCAGTTAATAATATCATTAATTGTCTATAAGGAAATAATTCTATAGACAAATAATAAATAAATAAATAAATACACACATACATACTTACATACATACATACATACATACATATGCATATAAAAGAAACCCTGTAGTAAATAAAATAGTCGAATGACAAAAAACACTAGCTATAAATTAATTATTTTGCAAGTGACTACAAATTGGTTTAAATCTCATGCAGATATCAACCAAACATATTGAATAGAAGCACACGTAAGAAATAAATAAAAGCAAAATATGTAAATGAAAAGAAAATAAAAAAAAATAATAAGAAGCATGCCATGAAATCAAATGCCAAATGTTTGTGTTGAAAAAAAATAATAATAATTTCAATACTTAATATGTATAATATTTTCTATGAGCAGGAAAAACTTTCGTATGAATGTATGTATTTTTGTTTTATATATAAAAATACTAATTATTTCTATATATCAATATACATATATTCATTATATATAGTATATGTATATGTATGTATGTATATGATATACAAATGTGTATGAAGATTAACATAAATATTTATTTCACTATAATAGATATTAAGTGACTTCAGAGTGGTTGAAAAGTAAGTAGTTAGTAGTCAATTTCAAAGTAATGCAGGATGGCCAGTTGACTACTGCCTATGTTAAAATAGTGAGTCGGCGACAAGGAAAAAAGTCACTTAATCAACCAGTTGTGGTTATTAAAAAACCAGTTTGAAAGTACTTACAAATGAGTTTGAGTTCCTATAGGGAAATATCCTTGGACCTAACATATGTACATATACATATATGCTTCTGTTATTCATATACAACAACTACAAGTGGAGATTACAGCCTTTCAAAAATCCACCACAATTAGCCCCCACGACCATATCGGAAAATAAATGTTCGAGTGATTTGATTGACTGATTTTATCAGACACTGTTTAGCATGTGTACAGTATTATATTGTTTGGAATAAAAAATGTTACATGTTTTCCAAACAATGCATTTATATGCAATTTTAATGTTTTAAAAGAAAGTTTACCTTTTGCTTCCATGATGGTACGTACGTACATATGTACTTATAAGCACATTTAATACAGTGAAACCTCAACTTGTGCGACTATAATAATTTAGCTAAAAGCAGCTGCAAAAGTGGCAATAATTGAGTTGAGCGTATTATGTATTACAAAGCAATTGCTTTACTGCCAGTTTATAGAAGCCATATAAAAACTCTCGTCTCACTAAGATTTGTTTTTGTTTTCAATATAAATAGGCAGACGAGAATTTTTACATGGCTTCTATAAACTGGCAGTTAATGTTTTGAGCTTGAAATAAATTATTGATACAATATCAGATGTTTGAAAAATTAAATTTGTTTCCTTGCTCTTCTTCAATTTGAATTGCATTCAATTTGCATTGATTGAGAGTGGCATTCAATGAGGGCTCACTGTATCTTCACTACATTGCATTTACTATTGGCCACTTTCAAAACGGTTTTATTATTTAACTCATTATATACATACATATTTACATTCAGCACCTGTAGTTCTTTCATTGTTAGTAAACAAAATATTTTATTTTAGCCAAGTTAGACGTTTCGATTTTCGTTGGTTTAATTTTAAACTTTTCGAATGTCATTTATAGTTTTAGTTTTGAATCTTTTAAAATATATGAAGGTTGAATTATTTATTTTTGAGTCGAAGTTCGCTGTCTTAAGTAACCGATATAACTGACATTTACAAATTTTATAGGAGAGCACATTTTTTAAATCTTAAACGTGGTCAGTGAAGCCAAAACTCACGCTTAATTAGTTTTCTGTATTTTTTTAGATACTGTAAAATCTTTTGCCCAGCGTTAAATGAAAAATATATAGCCTTGTTCGTAAATGCATCACTGCGCTGCAAATGGAAATTTAAATGTTTTAAACTGGTGAAATGAAGTAGATAGCTCACAAATAAATGTCATATATGGTGTACAAACATGATTACTACTACAACAGATTATAAGCGAACTTGTATTGCACTTTAAATAAAAGTTTGCACGTATGATGCAGAGCAGTAATGCATTTACGAACACACTCATAATTACACATACGCTTTTTATATGACAAGATGAAAACGTAGAACACTTTCTGCGTCATTTCCCTGGATTAGCAAGAAAGAGAATGTCCACCATGGGCCCTCTTAAGTTCAGAGAACTTTCTGAAGTTCGCAACGGTTGAGTCTTCATAGTATCAATATAAGTATCAAAAATAAAAAAAATAACTTTAAAAGTTAAATGTATTTAATTAACACGTATATTTTTTGGTCATAAGAAAGAACCCTGTTATTTTTAACTGCACTCTATACGAAGTTACTGATTTTATCCCAATTTTCGGAAATAGATTTTCATCATATTTCGACGTTTTGAGGTTGTGGGGGTCGATTCTGACTATTTTCACAAAACTGTTTTTTAAACAAATTTTAAACTACTAACGTCCCTTTTCACAATGTATGATTAAGAGTTAACGTGAACTTTAACTGGCAGTTCTTCATACAAAACTTGACGTTAAAGTCGCTGTTAGCTTTTAATTGTACATTGTGAAAAGGGCCGTATACCGATTAAGTTAAGAATCTAATCAGCTCTTGACCTCAAAAACACGTCGAGTTCTGCCGATTTGACTAAAATCGGATGATACGTTCGAAAGATTTCGCAAAAAAAATTTTTTTTAATAACTTCAAATGTCTTCATCAAATTGATTTTGGATATTCACTGATTTTTAGACTTAAAAAGGGTATCGGGTGCCACAAGTTTTAAAAAAATCTGTAAAATGGTGTTTGTATTTAAGAAAATCCAAAAATCCCGAAATTCGTGCACAGGATTCCCTTTTTGGCATCTCTCTAGGTATGATATGCCTGCTCATTTACTTATTTTGTTTAACCTTAAGATTAAATTTTTTGGTTGGTGTAAAATTATTTTGATTTATTAAAAACTCAATTTCAATGCAGCAGTAAAGTAAACCAGTATATTTTGTACCGCGTGTAATAAATGTTGTTTATGATGAGTTTTTTCGCATTCAAAATTATGTAACACATTTTGGGAGCACGACAGCATACATGCATATACATATTTACATACATACGTAAATAAGCATGAATGAATGCATATTTAATTAGGCGCTATTTCATGTGAATAAATAAATTATTCTTTTTGCACGGCAGTAAAGTTTAATCAACTGGTTAATAATATACATATGTACCATGTACCATGTAGTTTTATTTGAAAAACAAATTCATTCGTTTTATAGGTACAACAATTTCAAATCATACGTACGTATTTGCTTACAACAAACGCACTTGCCAATCCGTATAATAAAACAAATAAACGCCATAGTTCTCGTGCAACATTACGTTGTGAGCTTATTTGTAGCAACATGTTGTTACTCGTATAACCGTAATGCATTAAAGTCACATTCATTGTTATGTTCCAATATTGTTCATGAACATTCAATGATGTCAAGATCGATGACGGATAACCTTTTGCATATGTTGCTTCATCATTGTCTATGGCTTTGTTATCCATAAGATATTAATATTAATGCATAACAAAAGCACAGAGAATTTCCAATACATATGTACATATATCCATCCATACGCAAACATATTCTTTTTGCATATACGAATGCACGCACGTACGCACACATACATACATACACACGTACATATGTATGTATGTAAGAACTACAGGAAATATTTTAAATTAATTAGGCCCGACTTTTGGATAAAGATACATCTTCAACGCGGAAAAAACACTATTTGACTAGTTTAATATTGAAGTGAGAACAAGTGTAAGCTGTAGCTCATCATATTAATGTTATGGACTCATGAGCAACCAGAATGCATACAAAACCAGAATTAACAGTGAAACTATATTTAATACACACACATTCATATATATTTCTTATATGCGTACAGTGGGCAAAATGTTTATCTTTAACAAAATTTGTTAAGTAGCTCTAATTTCGCTTGTTTTTAGAAACTAGAACGGAAATCTATTACTTGATTTAAAAAAGGCCTATTTGCAAAAAAAACGGTTTTCGGTAAATCAGAAATATACATATACATATGTATATCGTTACCTTAATATAGAAAGGCCTTAACTCATTATTTTCTTGAAATCGAGATTTTTGCACATTACGATACATTAAATGTTCTTCTATCGAAATATAGAAAAAACTCGATTTAAAAAAAAAATAATGAGTTAAGCAGTACTCTATTCAAGTTTGTCAAAAATATTGATCAATATTGCTTAATCGTGCGAAAAAATTTACATGTAAACAATATTAACTGACGCCCGAAACTATGCTACAATTTCTTATGTTTGTAGTAGAGATGGGCAAATGCAAAAAATTTATCGATGTATAGTATATCGAATTGATATATTTTTTTAAAACAACAATATATTTTTTTAAAACAACGATACATCAATATTTTTTCCTACACATCAAAGTTTATCGTTGCGGAATACGAGAAATATCCACAGGGCATCCAGCCATTAAACAATGATTTAATATTTAAAGAAATTGCGAACAACTAACTTAAATCTTAATGAACTCCATGACTGGAGAAACCCCAAATTGGTAATGATATCTACAAAGGAAATAAATTTATACATACATCTGTATGTTTAATTTGTATTATAGCATAATTTCTGGGAAATTGCATTAATTTCGAATGCACAAGTAGTCACTTTAAGAAATTTAATACAAAATAACTACATATTATATTAAGTAGTTCTTTAAGGATTTATTAATCTTTACTTCCTGTTCTGTGCTGTGCCGTTCTCTTTCTAAATTTCAAAAAGTTACTTTTTCTGTAATAATTTATCAGCTGTTTCTGAGGAGAACGGTCACAGTCTTCCACTAAAGTGATGAGATTGGAATTGTTTTGTTTTTCTCTTAAAAATTAGATTTTTTAAATTTTTACAGCCTTATTTATAAAACTTATTAAAGCTTTATAAAGGATTTCTAAGAAAAATTTACAAATAAGGCTGTTAATGTACAATCACAGTTTATTTGGAAATATTTTTATTTTATTTATGCTGCCACTTAGAATTACTTAAATGTTCTTTTGATTTTCACAGGTTGAGCCGAAATAAACCTGAACGAAAGAGAAAACCTAACGCCTTGTATAAGATTTCTATAAACAAAAAAGAGTAGCTGGTTCGTAACAGAACAGAAAGTAAAAACTAATTATGCTTTTGAGCTTGTACCCACACACCACACACACATTTATTTAGCTACAAATAAATAAAAGTCAGCTGGCTGAATGGGTCACTTAATTAATATACATATGTACATATGCGCCTTGGCTGTTATTATGAAATTTATGTTTTTTATCTTCGCATCATTAGCAGTTATGCCAATATCGTACAGTTAAAAAACGGATAAAATTGATAGAGCTTCTTAAAAGTATCGAAACCCGATACTTGTAAATAAGAAGCGATGTAATGATATATTGGTTTTTGAAATATCGGCAATATATATCGATATATATTTTCTGAAATGTCGTAGAAACACAACATGTGTTTGTTGTAAATTCCATACGAAACAAGTGGCACTCTACTTATTTCGCATGAAAACTTAAAATGTTAAAGATTCATTTCAAATTTTTTTACCAAGATAAACAGAGTACTATTATTTCTGCAACATTTTTCTATGAACAATTAGTGCCAATTTTTTTATATGTACTTTGGCAGCATTTTGCGTGAAATGTTGAACAGAGTACCACGCTTTAGGGCCTTTCTATATTAAGGTAACGATATTTATGTATATAGCCGGTAATCTGGATGGCCTGCGGTAAACCTTGCAGGATGTCCCTGAAACTTTCAGCTAATTTCAAGTTCAAAACCTTTATTAAATCCGTAGAAAAGAACTTTCAAAACATTTAATACGAAATCTATTTATGTGAAGTCAATGTCTTTGGAATGCCGGTCATTATCGTAAAAATTGCCAAAATATATTCCCATGACCTCAAAACGTCGAGATCTGATAAAAACTGATAAAGCACTAGCATTTAAACTAAATTTAAATATGTATACTTCCACAGAAATTTAGTTTTTCTAAAAATAAATAAAAATATTACATATATAAAACTAATAATTTGAAATATATTTTTACTACTGTAGGTAGGTGCACAAGAATACATCTCATGTTGCTCAACTACATTCAGTTT
The DNA here is from genome assembly GCA_905220375.1 of Tachina fera. Lineage (NCBI taxonomy): Eukaryota > Metazoa > Arthropoda > Insecta > Diptera > Tachinidae > Tachina > Tachina fera. The sequence goes on from LR999963.1 coordinate 190,387,273, forward strand.
GTATATTTTTTATCTTTATATACATAATCGTATGTATGTATGTATGTACAGACAGATATCTGAACGAACAAGAGCATTACATCTGCGATGTGATATTGTGGCAAGTATGTATGTGTATGAACATGAACTTGACCATGAATAAAAAAGACAAAAGAAATTGGAAAACTTCTATAGCCGTAAAGCCGTATTGAATGACGTCACAGATGCATATAAAACAAATGAGGATGCACACTGTTACCTAAAGAAGTTGTCCCAGCAAATGTTTGCAATCACTTTTATTTTCCAATTAAATATGTGTGTAAGTATGTATATGTTTATTCAATAACATTTGTATTCTAAGCCTGCGGTGAATTAAAGATGCATTTTATGAATAAAACAGATCAAAAATACATTGACCTTATTTTCAAGAACATGTCACCCGTTGCGATTGCTGTTCGTATTAAGGGCTAGCAGAACCGAAAGACTTCATCACATCAAACCTTATTGGACTGTGGCATTCGAAAAGCTTTTGTCACATCAAATGTGTAGCAGGATCAATTACTTACTAAAATCTAGTCTTAAACAAAATAATATTTAACGTAATGAGCTCATAGCAGTGCCATAAACTGTTCTCGTAAAGTTCTGGTGATGGCGTTGCTTATACTAGTTGATTGTCGTCATGAAACTCGGAATTCGCAACGACATATTTATCAGACTTCGAGCCAAACACTGCAACGTTTTTGGGCCATAAGGCTGACAGAATTCTTATAGAATTCTATCTTTTTTATGACGTTTTTGTCAGACATCGCATTTACATATGCACTAGCTATGTATGGTTGTAACCAGGGCTGCCGTTTTTGGTTATTTCTAACCAAAAGTGGTTATTTTTTTCTTTAATGTGGAGATGTGAATATTTTTCTCATTTTGGTTATTTTTTAGCCAAAATAATGATACACATGCACATATTTTTTATGTTATACTTTTTAAGCTTTTATGTTCTTCAATTTTTAGTATTGCTACCAAGGCAACTGAAAATAAAACAGCTGTGGCTTAAATCGCTAGTGCAGCCACCTGTTATGAATTCGCCTTGATTGCTACTCACTTGTTTACAATACTTTTCTTTTACAACACTGTCAACAACTTTTAACTTAGCTAAATAGTCGCAACTCTGTACTACAGACCACTATGTAGTCTATAGGAGGTGAGTTTGTTTATCAGCCCCTATAGCCTCCTTCCTAAAAAAATTAGTCACATCTTGGAAAATGTTAATTAGTTGGACAAATTTAAAGTTTTTCGAAAATCTCCTGAAAACTCGAACTTCCAGTAATTCTGAGTATGCACGTTTTTAGAGTACCATAAGGTAGGTGACCACTTTTGTCCGCCAGCATCGTCTCCTTACCAAGAAAAGTGCGCAACCCTCAGAAAATTCCAAGTTTAAAACTTGACGATATTTGGTTCAAATTCATGTTTTTCAGAAACAGATTCATGGGCTTTAATAAAGGAAAACTTTATCTATAAATTTGCACTAATTTTTCCCGTCTCGGTTGCATCATTTAATGGAAAAGTCCTTTGGAAAGGCATTAGCCGAATTTTTATAGCTTAACAGAGCTCTGTTACCACGCTAACAGAGCTCTGCAAACTCTACATTTTCATAACTTTTTTGGAGTGATGTTATTTAATAAAAATACTACATATGGAAATTTGGTTATATTTTTTTTCATTTGGTAACTTTTAAAGCGAATTTTGGTTGTAAAAATTTTTTGGTGGCAGTGGCAGCACTGGTTGTAACCTTCTCCCCTAGAGTGGCCGTTAATTGTATGGATACTTTTTTTATTTCTTCTACCATTACCCCCCAAATCGGTTCAGGTTTATGTAGAAAAAAATACAAAACAATTTCATAGCGATAAGCTGTGTTTTTTTTTTGGGGGGTGCGTCCGCCCCTCAAAGTGGGCCATCAATCCAATTTTTCATGTAATTTTTTGCATATGAATATCTTTTTAAAAAATCATTTTAAATTTAAATTAGAATCATATGGCAATATTTTAGCTCATCAAGTCAACAACAAAAGTCTCAAAGAAAGTTTTTTGCTAAAATTAATATTTTAGAAAATAATGAGGAAAATAACCAACAAAGTACCAAAAATTTTATGTAACAAAATTATATTTATAAAGATTTTTTTTTTGTTTTAACCATCTACAATAAGAGCTTATATATATTAAATTATTTCATACATATACATATAGTCAAAATAAAACTAAACAAAAAAAAAACAAAAAAAAAAATTACAATGAATATGGGCTTGAAGGCCAACTTTGTGGGCATCCCCTAAACACAACTTATCAGTATGAAATTTTTTTGAATTTTTTTACATAAAACTGAACCGATTGTGGGGGGGGGTGAGAGTAGAAGAAGTAAAAAAAACTAACGGCCACCCTATTCTCCCCACTACTCGCCCGACAGTTTTCTCTCTAACTGTAAAATTATCTAACTTTCAATAATTACTTTATATGAAGGGAACATTTCCCCAACTTCTATACCACCATTTTTATGCTGACTGCGCACTTTGTCTTTAGAAGTAAATACCTAGAAAATTTTAAATTTAATCACAATTGTCGCAATTTGTTGAGCTGGTCCAACCGTTCTCGATTTACATGGAAAATAACGCGTGTTTTTTATGTTACTTAATTTGAAATTTTGCAGATTTCTTTTTATTGTCACTACATTGCCAGGACATTGAAAGATCTGGCCACATTGTAAGATTTGACAACCGTTTGTATAGAGCTTAGTCATCTTATTTTTTTAGTCTTAAGATAGTGTGCACACCTGATGAATTTATGTCATGATAAAAATTTATCACGTATAGACTCAATTTATTAATATTATGGTAGCGTTATGATATAAACATCAGAGCTCATGATCTGTTGAACTCATATTGATATCAAATGTTATTTTATGTCTTACTGTGCATTTTGCAAATATTTTGTTTTGATTTATCATGATATAAAACCATCAACGTCCACCCCTTTGTATTGATATTAATGAAAACATGTCGATTGCTCTGCCGGCGTTATATTACGAGTTATGATATAAAATCATCAGGTGTGGACACTATATAAGGTTCAATTAGTCTTGTATTAACCATAACCATACAAAACATGTATTCGAAGCAACTTTATGTTGCGCATACTGATTATCTCGTACATATTTATCTAGGTATAGGTTATTGCAAGTATGTATACATATGTACATAGGAGACTTGCAATAACACATAGGGACGTAACGAATGTTTGCATTTGCAAATTATTGGCTTACTTTTGCTATTTGCATTCCTTTTTGCATCCGAAAATTTTTTTCTTTATATTCTCTTATGAATACAACAATAAATTCACCAAGTAGAAACGCGTATTCATTTATGCTCCCTACTGTTGTATGTACAGATAATAACGACATGTGTTTAAAAATGCAAATGTATCCATTAATGAAATTCTACATAATCAGAATTGGAGATTTTGAAGCAATCAATAATCTGTTTTCGTATCTCAGAATAATATATACAGGCGATGTATGCATGAACAAAACCAAACCCCAAAGCAGTTTTAATCGAATCCAGATATTATTTGGATCATAAAGTATGTGTCATGGCAAATCAAACAATTATAATCAACACAAAAGACCACTGATTGGAGCATGCAGTTACTACCGTCATACAAATATTGGTTTTTAATTAATACGAATAGTGAAAGTGGTATGACAACAACTTTGAATACCCATCCAGCCATAATCAATGGAAGATGCACAGAATCTTTTTATGCGAAAGCTGATGAAAAATAACAACTTCTTTGATTTTTAACATTATTATACTTAATTAATTATTTTACATATAAACATTCAAATGTATGTATGTAATAAACGGTATTGGGATTAGTTGAGAATACCCTACGGGACATTTTTGTGAATTGTTGTGAGTGTCGCTAATGTTAGAAGTTGGGAGTTTTTATTTTTTTCTTGTCGGAAAATCTCAACGTAAGTCCTCGTCCATACAGTGAAACATTTGCTGCGAAATATTTTTGATTTCTTTTTTGAAACTGCAGTCGTGCCCACACTGTAAAGTTTTTGTTTTGCAAGTTAATACATTTTCTCATATATTTTTCATGAGAATGAGGCGAGAAAGACGTACTCAACAAGAACTCCGTGTACATAAAACAAAGTTCCCTTTACCATTCATTCCTCTTTCCCCTCTCGTCAACAAACTCAAATGTTTTGCAGCAAATGTTGCACTGTATGGACGAGGACTAAGTAAAAAAGGACTGATTTTTTATTTTAAGAGAAATGTGTATGGAGAATTTGAAACTTTTTGGTTTTTGTTAGTTGTGAATTTAATACAAATTTATTATTGTTCAAAATAATTTTTCTTAAAAATCTGTCAATCGACAAGAAATTTTAAGCAATAAAATTTCATATGCAAATTCTATTTACGACACCCTCAAAAATTCCATAATAAATCACTATCACTATGAGCCAAGGCGCATTATTCAGTTAAACTTATTGGAGCATCTGATCGTTCGTTCATGGCAACAAATTTTCAAACTCAAACTCCATATTGCAAAATTTAGTTGAAGTGAGTTAACAATACATACATATGTACATATACATACATACACTCTAAGCCGACTATATTTATATATGTATGAATGTATGCCAGGCACCCCTTTCATTTTAAAATAAAAAAAATTAGATATAACGATGTATCTTTAATATTAGAACGAATTAAAAAAACAAAGTGCGATTTTGATAGCGTATGAGAGCGTGTAGACATTTAAATTGATTTTAAATAAAATCTTTCTTAGTTTGAAGACTTTTGTGGACTTTTTGTAAAAACTTCTTCCATTTTTACAAACAAAATTCTTTCTAATTTGTACACAATGATTTGAATGTTTATGTATGTACATATTTACTCGTATAAATCTTTTCACATTAACGATTTTAATGAATAATATTAAAATAAAATTGTACATACATACATACGTACATATACGTGAATATTTATGCACAAGACACATATTGTATGCATGCATTTACACATACATATGTACATATGTATGCACGAGTATTTGCAATATTCGCCAAGAATTTCAAGTTTTAACGTTTAAAAAAATTAAGTGAAACAATTAGGGGACATTAACATTCTTTATATACAAACATACATACGAGTACATACGTACTAGTGTCTTGCACAAGACCATCTATAAGACCTTTCAAGACATGAGAGATTTTTCAAATGCTTTATACTACAGCGAAATATTCTAAACCAAACGCTAAACAACACTGTTGGCAAGACAAACAATTGAAACAAATGTCTTGCCAAGAGTGTTGTTTGGCGTTTGTTTAGAATATTTCGCTGTAGTAAAGAATTTGAAAAATCTCTCATGTCTTGAAATGTCTTATAAATGGTCTTGTGCATGACTTTAGTACATGCATACATACATAAATAAATAATATTGGCAGAGTTGCCGGATGAAATTGGTATAAAATTGTAGATAAATTTTGCTCATTTACTCATTAATGGTACTTTTAATAAAATTTTAATGTGAAGTTAGGAGAACTTTTTAATATTTTCATTCAATTTATTATTGGAACATAGACTAGTTATAAATGTGCTGTCTGCATCTCTCAATGCAAAAGTACAGTGTCTAACCGGCATTACCGCATTTGATTTATGTATGTAACGGTCCACACTTGCAATTTTGGTTGCAGCAACATTTTGTTTTTAGTGCAAAAAAAAGCGAGAGACGAATACAAAATGTGTATACATACAATTTCTATTTCAACACTCTCCCACATATTCATGAATTGCTGCAACAAATATTGCAAGTCTGGACCGGGACTATGTTTAATCGTAAATTGTAAAAATTCTCCTAGATTTCCTCTTATTTTTATTAAAGAAATAAAAATATAAGTAAAATTAAACAAAATCGTAATTTTATTATAAGAAATATTTAATATAAGAATACCGAAGTACATTTATTTGACATTCAGTCTTTAATGTATTAAGAATTTTTGTTTGTTAAGCAACGTCTATATGCATTACGTTTCTGCTTAAGAAACTCTTCAGTAGACTTTAACACAAAAAAACATATGCAAACATAATATGTGTGTAAGTTTAAAAGCCTCAAACATGTTATCGAAATTGATTTTTTTTCTAATTAAAATTTTATGATTCAGAAGAATTATCAAAATGTCAAAATTGGTGATAACTTTTAGCAATTTTATCGTAAGCGACAATTTACGTACAAAAACATATGTGAATATTAAAAAAAAAAATTCTCCTGAAAACTTTAATTTTTGTCGCTTACGATTAAATGGAAAATAAGGCTCAGTATTTATAAAAGATACACATTTATTCGAATAAATGCAACAACAACAACAACAACTGTAAAAAATTATTCAGGGATTTGATTCTAATTCCCAGAATGCTCTGATATTTTAAGCAGTCCTAAGCAACAACGTAAGATTAAAAGTTTCAAATTCAAAATCAAAATTTAAAAATTAAAAATGTATTCATCTTGTTTATATACATACATATGTACATACATATATACTCTTAATATATACATAATATTTTTAATGTTAATTTCATAAAAATTTTAAGAGAATAAAAGTGCCAAAAATTTATTAAGTGCGTTATAAATAAATAAGTAATTGTTATCGAAATGTGTATGACATACTTAAATATTTTAGTGCTAAACATAAGAATTTAATTTTTGTTTAGTTTAGTTTGATATTTAATTTTGATTAATACTTTTCAAATCGTGAAGAAATAATTTTTTTTTTACTAAAAATCGCTGATTTAGACGATAAAAGGCTAAATCTGGCAATCGTGAATAATAACATGAATACAAACATACATACATATGTACATAAGTATATATGTACATGCACTTGCTCAGATAAATCTTTTAATGTACGTTTATAAAATTAATGTATGACGCCTCAGTTTTATTTAATTTCTTTAATTTATTGTTATTTACTCGTGTGTCCAGTATAATCACATCAGGTTTGGGAAAACTGTTAAAAATAATTATTAGGATCGCAGTTTGTTGTACATATCGCTGATTTACTCAAAGAACGTCTTAACTCAAAAAAAAACCAGTTCGGCAGAAAACGAGTGTGAAGTTTTCAATTTACACACAACTCTATGATCGCAGAAAGAGTTGAGTAAACAAGATATTTGTATGAAATTTTTACACAATATGAAGGACGATATGAGGATTAATTCTGCATCATTAATACAGAAATTCCATTTTTTGAGTAATGACGACGTTTGAATAAATGAGCGATATGTTATTGGATATTAAAAAGCACTGCCATACTTTCCTACCTCATCTATATAATTATTAGGCAATATGTGTTTTGTAATCCCTTTTACGCTGGTACTACTGCACCGATTTTAAATAGATTTATTATTATTTCAGTATTTTAAAGGAAGAGAGTTCAATAAATTGAATTAGCTTAGTTAAAGGGATTTCGTTTGTGTTTTTAATTTCATGTATTATTTAATTATGCATATGTATGTAAGTATGTGGGTGGTTGATTTTTAATGCATTTTTCTGACGTTTAGCTAAATTTTCTTTGAATCTTAATAAAATTATTTACATTGAAATTCTAGAATACGGGCGATTGTATCGTCCGTTGGTATATCTAGTTACACTTATACTCTCAAATTAATTTTCGCTTTTAAACTATAGAGCCAGCGTTGCCAGAATTAATAACTTATCATATTTTTCATTATTTTCAATCAAAACATGTCTTCATTATTCTAGAGAAAGAAATATATTGGTGCATAAAGCACCAAAATAAACCTAAAATTTTCCACTCCCCCCAATACCAATCTATTTCTTTCTGATATATAAAATACAGGGTGGCCCAGAAAGACCGAAGTGTTGTGAATTCCTTATAACTTTTTATTTAAGACATATTTTTTTAATTTTTTGTTTTTTAAATACAGTAAATTTATAGGGAATATTTTTAGATTAGTTATTAAAAATTGTATCCCGCAAGTGGTGGCCATTTTCTGCTTCGCACAAATGTGCTCTTTCCATTTCCATTATTCATAACTTATTTATGAGTGACGAAGCCCATTTCCAATTAAATGGGTTTGTTAACAAGCAAAACTTTAGGATATGGACTAAGGAAAACCCGAGAGTACTTCATCAACGACAATTACACCCAGTTAAGTGTACTGTTTGGTGCGGTGTTTCTTCAGAAAGGATCATTGGTCCATATTTTTTGGAAAATGAAAGAGATGTCGCCATTTCCATCAATGGTGATCGATATCGGGCCATATTGGAAAATTTTGTAAGGCCAGCCGTGGAATACCATCCGCAAATATGGTTCCAACAGGATGGAGCCACAGCGCACACTCCGAGGGCCACAATGGCTATTTTACGCGACATCTTTGGGGAAAGAATAAATTCGCGTAGAAGCAATTTTAATTGGCCTCCGCGTTCCCCGGATTTAACCGCTCCAGACTGTTTCCTTTGGAGTTATTTAAAAGGGAAAGTTTATGTTAATAAGCCTAGGACTATTGAGGAATTAAAAACCAATATTCCAGACGAAATTAACAACATAACACCGGAAGTTTTGCGAAAGGTCATGGAAAATGTGTTGAAAAGAGATCATTTGTGCGAAGCAGAAAATGGCCTCCACTTGCGGGATATCATTTTTAACAACTAATCTAAAAATATTCCCTATAAATTTACTGTATTTAAAAAACAAAAAATTAAAAAAATATGTCTTAAATAAAAAGTTATAAGGAATTTACACCACTTCGGTCTTTCTGGGCCACCCTGTACATATGTTAAATTACAAAAACAAAAAATAAATTTAGTTTTGACTAGTTACTCCCTACGCACATTAAATACATATGTATATAAGTTTAAATTTAAGTACCAATCTATTTATGACCTATCAGCACAAGACCGAAGCCTCTAGCTTTTCTGGGAGCTTCACAAAACCGATTTCACGTACAGGTAGACGGACATCGCTTATTCGACTTGCCTATTTATAAGGTGCCACAATATATATGTACTATACTTTATAGGGTCGCATAGAAATTACACACAGAATGACAAACAAATTTACCATTTACAGTTTTAGATGAAGGGTATAATGAACATATGCACTTCATATGATATGGGCATTTTCCCAGAATGGTCTACCAGGATGGAAAAATTAAATGCTGATTATCATCGTGTTTTATTGTTTATAATTATAAAAAAGTCTATAGGCCCTATGTATAAGAAAAAATTGGCAGGAAGTTAGCATAAGTGACGAAATTGAATTAGGTGTTAACGATTTACTCCATACAATTTGACATTAAAAACGGTAGCATTACATAATTTTAACTCGCCTTTAAGCACTAGCAAGATTTTTAATGTGAAGTTTCATCGCAATACTCTTAAAGATCATGATAAATTTTGCCACTTATGCTAACTTCATGCCAATTTTTGCTTATACATAGGGCCGTATGTTTATATAATAGAATGGTTTAAAAGCATATCTCAGCTCTTTTACTTGAGGAAATTGGGCTGGAAGCTGGAAAATTTTATATTTTCTTTTTAAGCTACTTGTAAAGACATTTTTATATACATATGTATAATTATTTTCCGTGCAAAAAATATGTAATGTTTGCACTCTTTCTTCAAAATCTCTCTATTACCAAATAGTAAGAAGAGAAAAATTTAAGTAGAACAAAAAAAAAGTTCGAAAATGGGAAGGAGGCATGTTGATAATAATAAAAAAACATGTAGAAAAATCGTACATTCGCAACCGGCAATTAAGCCAATTAAACAAAAACCAGTAGAGATATTTTAATGTGTAAATACTTGATAGAGACCTACATTAATACATTTTTAAAATAAATTAATCACTTTTCATTATTCTGTTCCATTTCGCAGACTTTTACATTTCACTACTGTCAGCCAAAGTTGACCTCTATTTTGCGTACGTTTGTGACAACATGTTTATAACTTTTTTTTTTTTTTTATAACAAACACGACCCGCAAAGCGATTAGCTTGTCTGCAGAAAACACCCAGAGTCTATGGCGGGAATCGAACCACGACCTCTGGACTGAGAGGCTAGCATCGCTACCACTCAGCCACAGGGGCACCCTACTCACTATTAATATGAAAACTTAAACTCGATGAAATCCCTCTTTTGCACTAAACATAGAGCTTCCAAAATGCTATCAAATCTCAAAAAAAAATTGTTGCAAAAGTTTTGTTTTCTATATTTTTTGTACATCAAAAGCGTACGAACGTACGTTCGTGACCCCAGGAAATGCCCATATATACATACGTATGTATGTATGTATATGTATTAGACTAACTAATTATTTTTTTGAAATCGAGAATTTTGCATTTTTCGACAATTAGATGTTCTTCTATCGAAATATACAAATAAACTCTAGCAAAATTATTATAAAATATATACTATACATACTTACATACATATGGGTAATTCCAGAAAAAGGTCAACCAAAAAATATTTTTTTTGCTCAAAAATTTTGTTTTTGTTTTAAATAATAAAGCATAAAGCTCTATACTTTACAAATGTAAAATCGTTTTTAATTTGTTAAATTTTTTGAGCAAAATATGGGACTTTTAAAAGAAATATTTTCTTTGCTGAATCTTTTTTTAGCGACTATTTAAAGTAATTTGTATTATTTTTCTTTTTTTGTAATTTCCAAATTTCCTACTAACAACAATCTACGCATTAGCAGAAAAAAGAAGACTGTAGCTCTAATAAGGGAAGTTTTTTGAGATTGCTTCCACCTATACCCTAATGTCGCATACGTCGCATAAAATCAATATTTATTTACTTTTTTCAGTAGTAAATAAGCGTTTGTTATCGTTCTATAACTTTTTAATTAAAGTTCAATCAATATTAGAAAGGTTACTGCGTTTAATTCTCATGGGAAAAAAATGTCGCGTCCGCCTTGTCGCGTCCGTATTTGTACTTTAACCATTTAAAGAAACAAAATTAAAACAAAATTTTCATGTTTCATAAATCTACGCATAAAAGATCTTCTTTCACCTTTATTTCTAAATTTACAAAAAAAATTCTTTTCACCATACATACACATAAATTCCTTGAGAGGAGACAAGTATTGAACCAGCAACCTTCTGATTGATAGGCAAGCACTCTAACTAATTGCCAACAAGGCAGCCTGAATAAGCATTGAAATTATTGAGTTTTAAAATTTTATTTTATTTACAAAAAATAAATTTCAAGTTCAAATATTCCTCGAAAATATGAAAAATTTACTTAGATTTTTTTGCTAAATGCAAATCAATAATAAATTCTATAATTAAAAAAAAAACTTAAAACTGGGAAATATTTCCCTAAAAAATAGTATACCTTTTTACATCTTTTAAGTAAGTCAAATTTCATGAACTAAAGTCATTTCCTAAAGTTTATTTTTTGTTTTAAGACGAAATTTACTAGTCCTTAATATAAAATTTTCTTCAGTTTATAACCATTTTCTTACTTTTAGTAAATATTTCTTTTAAGTCAGTAAACATTTCCTGAAATGTGAGAAATTTATTGTGTATTTTTATGAACTATTTTTGAGGATATGAGCTTTTTATTTTTTACTCATATTAAGTAATTTTTACTAGATTTTTGTAAAAATTTACTTAAACTTAGAAAAAATTACTTAAACTTAGAAATTTTTTTTACTTGAATTTAGGAAAAAAAATTTCTTAATAATAGAACATGTCTTTTTTTTTGAGTGTAGATAACAAAAATTAAAAATTTTAAAACCCCTCGAACATATCTAGAAAAGATGCGATATCTTCTAAACGGCTGGAGTGGACCGATTGTCTTTAAGCATAGCTAAGAATTCGCTCGATCAAGTCCCTTTTCAAAATTAATAAAAATTGGTCCAGCCGTTTGGTCTGTACGTGGACACGGAGACAGACACACAGATACACACACAAACACTACAAACTTATAACACTTTTTTTTTTGGTCGGGGGTTAAAAACACGATTTCAAAAAAATAATGAGTTAGGTAGGTCCTTTCTATATTACGGTAACGATATGTATGTACATAAGAAAACTCATAGTAAGTAAAGTTCAAAGTTATTTGCTAGATTTTGCAACTAACATTGGTTAACGTCATTTTCATCAATAACATGCAGTTATGGTTTTTGCTATTTCTTTTTATATTTAATTGCAGAATATGACCTTAACAGAATGCAAGTGGCCATTGACCTGTTCAATGTTTCATTGATCAATTGCAATGACCAAAAAATACACAAATACAACAGCAAGCAGCATTGCAATTAAAGACTTCTTTTAAGACAAATCTTAAGAAGTTGATGTTTATCTGCACTCTACTGTACATAAAATAATGCACCCGTATCTACACATATTCATACATACATATACATACACATATACATAAATTTATGCACATGCACATATGTATGTATGTATGAATAGCATAATCATAGTTGAAGAATTGCTACTTGCATTTTTGTTAATTTTAATGCATCTGTGTTCTACGATCAATAGTAACCATAGAAAAGGAGCAATTCATACATACATATCTACATACATATGTACATACAAACATACATACTTTTTTAAGTATGTAGTTGATTTAGCGTACCACAAACAAGTGTGTTTGGTTTTGCGAGATAGTAAGTAAGTTTAGTTATTTTTAAAAATCCGCATATAAAATTTTTTTATTTCACTAAGAAGTCTCCACAATATTCTTTTAACTGATGTAGCTTATAGAATTTAACGCATTTGTTGTCAGAACGCGCGACGCGAAGGTTGCTCAATGAGCCGCATTTAATTTAATTTTATTTTAATTTTATTTGCAGTCATTAACAGTGCAAACGTTAAATTATTCAATTTGGTTGGATTTGTGTTGTCTTGATTCTTTTAGTTGTGTTGCATTCGAAATCCAAATCAAAGCCATGAAATTTTTATTGATTTTTGCTAATTTATTAATACTCGCAGCTTGTATCAGTGGTACGTTTAGGATAGTGACTTTAGAAAAGTTAAAAGTTAATAAAAAGGCAATTTCGTATGCCTTTATTTGTTATACGAGTAACAACCAAAAAAAAACTTCATATTAATAAAATCTGTAACTTGTTTTTGCGTCTTAATGTAGAGACATTAGCTGAGGGTTTTTTGTATAAACGTGGACACTGTGACATTACTTCATTTAATGTTATACAGGAAATATTGCAGAAGGAGGTTAAAGCTCTGTTCAATCCTGGTTTGCGTTATAAAGCCAGTCAACGTATACATTATGATCTATATACACACAAAAATAAAAATGAACGACAAATACTGCGGCATGGAGATGAAAGTGCTTTACGCAATTCCAACTTTAATGCTAATTGGCCAGTCAGGTAAAGAATCCTTGTAATCACGTATGTTAATGAAGATAAATAATTCATTTCCCACACACACACACACATTTTTTAATGTTTACATTATAGATTTTTTATACATGGATGGGCTGGCAAAAGCACATCCTGTTCTAATGCCGCTTTGAAAGATGCTTATTTGGGCGCAGGAAAATTTAATGTTATTTTAGTGGACTGGAGTGATATTGCTCTCGATATTAGTTATTCACGAATATCGCAACAATTTTCGGAAATAGCTGCCCAAATCGCAAAATTTATAACATTCTTACGAAAAGAAACTAAGATAGATTTGAATAATATATACTTAATAGGTCATAGTGCTGGCAGCCACATATCGGGATTGATTGGCAAACTTTTAAGGCCATATACATTAGGAGCCATAGTGGCATTAGATCCTGCAGGTTTGGCACAGCTTGGATTGTCAGCGGACTTTCGTTTGGCTCCTAATGATGCATTATATGTTGAGTCCATACACACTGACACCTCTCACTTGGGTAATCCCAGCACTGAGCTCAGCCAGGCATCATTCTTCCCTAATTGGGGTCAAGGCCAACCACATTGTCCAAATGCCACAGCAACAGAATTTGATTTTGCATGTGATCATTTTGCTGCTTTGTATTATTTTGCTAAATCAATAAGTCAACCAAAATTGTTTGGTGCAGTACAATGTCCAAATGCATCTAGTTTGAAATACAATAATTGTACATGTAGTTCGCAGGCTGATGAATGTGAAGCTGATGCATATATGGGCGGGGAGCCTGTGAGACCGAAAACTGGATTTTTTTATTTAAGCACCAATCGCAATTTGCCGTATGGCTTATCAAATACTGTGCGTATACGTAGAGCGAAACCATCAAACTTTTTGGAAAGCACTTATTTATCATCACAACTTTTAGGTGGTTTATATCAAGGCGCCAAGCATTTATTCTAAGACATATTACATACATACATACATGCATATCGCTCATTTACTGAAAGAACGTTATAACTCATATGAATTAAATATCTTCTTGTTTACTCAAGTCTTGAGAGAAAAATAAAATTTTCTTTTTCCATTAAGTTGTGTGTAAATTTAAAACTTGAAATTCATTTTCTGGCAAACTGGTTTTTTGAGTTATGACGTTCTTTGAATAAATGAGCGTAATGTACATACTTGTATTTCTATTTCCTTTTCAACGACTTTTTAATCCATGTAAAAATATTATAAACTTTTTTATAAATGATAACGAGTTTCACTCTTTGGTTTAAGTTTACTATGTTAGTATATTTTATTTACTAATATTTTTCACTAGATGTGTTTGTTAAAATAAGACTAAAAACTCGAAGATAAGAAAAATTCAAAATTTATATAAATATTATAAAAGCTGCTACAATTAATTATCGCACTCTTTCATGCATACACACATATATCGCTCATTTACTCAAACAACGTCATAACTCAAAAAATGGATTTTTCGAGTTAACGATGCAAGAAGAATAATTCTCATATCGATACTCATATTCTCACCTCTGGAGAGAAGTATAAAACTAATGCCCTAATGCAGTAAAAAGATTTATGACGTTTTTGTTTGAAAATACTTTTGAGTTCTTGTGTTTGAATTCTCTAAATTATTTTCTTCAAAAATGGTTGTTGTCTTTGATAATGAAAATAAAAATATTATTGCCATGATTTTAAGGGCGACTTTTTGAGTTCAAGATTAGAGATTAAATTAACCTTAATCTTCACTTTCAATTTTTGGGTAGTCGATTATATGGGCTTACTTGCAAGTTTAAGCGGCCAATCGTGGTGGTTTAATCTTACTTTAGTATTGACAATAAGCACTTGTAAAACATATAATTTTTTGTACAACTTATATGCTAAAATAATTTAAAAACACTTAAATAAATATATATATATTTTATATTATATATATATATTTCCTTTAACACGTGTAATATTTTACTTGTAAATAATAATATATGACAGTTTCTTCTTCTTCCCACAAAAAATCAAAGTGTGTTGATAACATGTATGACTTTTGCACAGAAAATGTTGCCACTATTTTGTTCCTCAGTATGGTAATACTACACATAACAAGAAGTTTAAACTACCACTCAAAAACATCAAACTCAATTATGCGAGATTAAGTTAATTTTCGGATTAGCTAATTAGAGAAATAAACTAATCTTAATCTCGAACCCAAAAAGTAGCCCTAAGACATACAAAAAATGTTTGTTGGAAATAATGTTTGGAGCAGAGAATAGAATGGGACCATTCGCATTTGCTAACAATTCATAAATTCGTTGCTTTTGCCATGCATTTATTCGACAACAATAACAAATGTTATTGCTATAATACAATTCATTGCGATTTGTTGATTGCTCATACGCACTCTATTATTACAATGCCGATATAACACAAGCAGCGAAATGAAATGATGCAGCATGAAAGAATGTATTTCTTTCATACCATTCACTCAGTATTCGCTGATCATTTTTATATCACGTTTAAATAACAAGTTTATTTTAAGTGATTTTAATGGTTATAAAAATAAAAAATGCAGCGTGAGGGAGGAAATTTTAGAAGAAATAAATACCGATATACATATTCAGTGTTAGAAAAAAAGAAAATACAAAAAGTAAAATTTGGAAAATGTAAAATAGATCTGAAATGCATTTCAAATCACAGTTTCATATAAAATTTTATATAAAATACTTTTCAAATCTATGTACATCGTGTTTATGAATATACGAGTTTTATACAAGCAAAAGGTACAAAGACTACGTTGTGGTCAATCGCACTAAATTACTTTCGCACACATTCACTGAGTGCTCGTTGCTTTTGACAAGACCAGTGAACATTTATATAAAACAAGCAATGCACGCAATAAAATTCGCCACACTCATCTCTTTCATATGTTGTGGATTGACAACAATATGCAGGTTTTTTGTGATTGCATTCAAAACAACGAAATAAGCATTCAATCTGTTCACTGGTTTGGAGTAAAATCATAAAGCAAATACACGAACCTTGTAGCATAGACAATAAATAAGAATCACAACTGCGGCTTTTTTTCGTCCATAGACAAGACGATACAATCGTCGAACAGAATTAGGGCGAATTAGTTATGTGTAAATTGAAAACTTTAAGCTGTTTTTTTTCACAAACTATTTTTCTTAGTTGCGTCTTGGTTTGAATAAATGAACAATATTTACATATGTCTGGAGATTTATTTTGACAAATAACTTGTTTCTTTATAAAAAAATATATATAACGCAAACTCAATACAAATATTTACTACAACTTTTTGTGAGAGTTTTTAATCAAACACCAGTGTTGTAAAGGCGGCTACAAAAATTAAAAAAATAAGAAATATCCTGAGGAAGTTAACGAAATATTGAACTAAAAAATAAAAGCCCCCTATTATGATTTACAACTAAATTGATAGTTGAGTTGTAGTTTCCAAATTTTTATTATGGATTACGACTTTTTTCACCATGAGACAACTGATTTTTATCAGTTGTATTTTGGTTTTTATTTCGAGTATTGTATTAGCTTTGCTTCATTATTCCAGACGCACAGCAATCCCATTTGTCAACCAGCCAATTATGTTGCCATGTTCATAAAACATGATATCTAAAAAAATACACGTACAATGGCAAAACTAGAAATATTTAAAAATGTTTTGTGATGGCCACTATGGTTTCAAAAAACATAGCATTTTCGAGCATTGTTTCGAATACAACTAAAATTAGTTGTAATTCAGAATACCAAAAACATAGTTCAAGTTGTTTTAAAGTTGTTACAATTTCAACTAAACTTAGTTGAGTTGTAAACCATAATAGGGGCAAAAATATAAACAGCTCCAAAGCCCAGTACGAAGTTCTTACGAAATTTAACGTTTGAAAATTTACATTTATTTCCACACAGAAAAATAATCTTGTAGCGTTTTGTGTAGAATCATGTTTGTATATACACAAATTCGTTTGTTTTTGAGTTTTCAATACACACAAACACTAAAAATTTATTACAATTTTATGAAAATTTGGAATGTAAAATTCCATGACCAAACAATTGTTTGAAAATTAAGGGCCTGTCCCACGATGTCGACAACGTTCGATTTGTCGCATACTTGCATTTGAAGCAACAACAAAATATTAATATTTGTTTTTGTTCTGAATATGAGTGTGCGACAAGTCGAACGTTGTCGATATCGGTGGAAAGGCCCTAATTTTTGTTTCAGTTGACTGAAAAAAGTCTCTCTCCTCTTATAGTTATAACATCCGTAAGATGGGCAATAAATTTAAAAAATTCCATGTACTTTTCTTTTGAAAGTTCGTACTAGCAAAAGGAAGTTTCTTTATGAAATTTCTTTATTAACTTTACGAACCAGAATTTCCGTAAGTTTTTTTTTTACATACAGTTTGTATGATAACCTGAAATTCCGTAAGAACTCCTTACCAGCTTGAAAAAATAGTTTTAATTCATCAATCAATTCATTATTTCCAAGGCAATTTCATATAAGGTATACTCAGCTCAATTCGCTTTGAGAAATTTATACTTGAAATGTCAGAAAAATTTACTGAAAAAAGTGTCTTTACATCCCAGGTATATTCAAATTACAAGGGGCGAAAATAGTTACCTGATCCCTTGCGACCACCTAGTATGAATTCGCCTTGATTTATTTCATAGTAATAAAATTATTTTTTAATGAAAAAAAGTAATTTCAAAAAATATACTTTTGTAAACTTTAAGGATTATTTAGATCTTAAAAAACTGAGGAATTTGAAGACCTTGTAGCATCAACAAGTTCAACGCTATTATAGGGATGGTAAAAAAGCTTCACATCTACCAAATACGAGTACAACATATTTTTCTGTAGAAAGAACATTCGCACTATTTTTTTTTATTATTTGTATTCACGTCAACTCTTGCAACTGTGCAAAATGCATAATTGCACTTTCTGACGTGAGCAACCCATTTTGTTAAGTCGTCTATAAAGCAGCACAATATGTATGTACATAGATAAATTGTACTCGTATGTTTCTTGATTGTTAAAAGATTTTGCTTAAATGCTGAAACAAAGTGTTAGAACTTCGCTGATTAATTCTGTAATTAATTTACTAAAGAAAATATAATTATTAATAATATTGCTATTATTTAACAAAATTCTAGTCTTTTGAAAATAACAAAATTATGCATTTGTTATCTTAAAATCGAATTTGAAGATTACTTTATAGTATCTAGCTAAGCATTTTTTAAATATTTTTAATTTTATAATTAAAAAAAAAAACATTTAAGTATTTCTGCGTTGTAATTTGATGCAGACCTGGGCAAAATGCATTACTTTTGCATTAGCATTAAATTAAAAAAAAACAATGCAAATGCAAATTTATTGAATTAACACTAAATCGTATGCTTTTAATGCCTTATTTTTTCCATTGAATTAAAATCCCCTCAAAGTAATGCATTAATATTGCATTGGCATTAAATTTGATATTTTTAATGCACTTTTTTTTGCATTGAATTAAAATATCCTCAAAGTAATGCACTAATATTACATTTGCATTAAATTTAATATTTTTAATGCACTATTTTTTGCATTGAATTAAAATATCGTCAAGGCAATGCATTAATATTGCATTGGCACTAAATTACACGTAAAAAATGCACTAATTTTGCATTAGCACTAATGAAGTAATGCAATATGATTCCATTATCACTAAAACATATTGTGCACACAAAATTAAATAAAGGGTGAACAAAACAAATGGTGATTAAAGAATACAGTAAAGTTCACATTGAGGCCACCTACATATCAAAAATATTCATTGAACATACATATCGCACTTACGACCCTTTTCAGAATGTACAATTAAAAGCGAAGAGGGACTTTAACGAGAAGTTTTGTATGAAGAACTGTCAGTTAAAGTTCACGTTAACTCTTAACCATACATTGTGAAAAGGAAGGTTAATCAACAAGGGAGTATTAAGTCAAAATTTTAAAATTTTCTGTAGAGACGAAAAACTGTTTGTGGTTACATTTTAGGAAAATTTAAAAATCCAAATACATCATGGTGAGCAAATTCCATTTGAAAATATATGTACATTGTTTTTATTTTAAAACCTTGAAATTATTATATAAGAATATCTATGTTTTGAAAAGAGTCGCAAATCAGAAAAAATTTTAGCAATTTCATCATAAAAACACTTTCATTTCGTATTAAAATCATAAAGTAAAAAAAATTTATCAACAAAAGAGTGATAAAAATACGTTGAAACTTTTTCAGTAGATAGATATTGGTGTTGTTAGTTGGTTTCCTGCAAAAAGTGAGATATCAAAAATTTTGACTTAATACCCTCTTGTTGATTAAGTGAGATGTGCATGTTCAATGAATATTTTTGTCATTTGTCGGTGGCCTCAATGTGAACTTTACTGAATTTTTTAATTTTTATTTGTTTTGTTCATCATTTGTTTAATTTTATTATGTACAATAGGTTTTAGCGACAATGCAATTATATTGTATTACTTCATTAGTGGCAATGCAAAATCAGTAAAATTTTTACTTGTAACTTAGTGCCAATGCAATATTAATGCATTACCTTGAAGTGATTTTAATTCAATGCAAAAACTAGTGCATTAAAAATATGAAATTTAATTCTAATGTAATACTAGTGCATTACTTTGAGGATATTTTAATTCAATGCAAAAAATAGTGCATTAAAAATATCAAATTTAATGCCAATGCATTATTAATGCATTACTTTGAGGGGATTTTAATTCAATGGAAAAAATAATGCATTAAAAGCATACGATTTAGTGTTAATTCAATAAATTTGCATTTGCATTGATTTGGTTTAATTTAGGAAAATGCTCAATGCATTACCTTATTTAATGCAAATTTCCCAGGTCTGATTTGATGTACGGTTGATCTTTTAAGTACTTCTTGTCCATTTTTTTTTGGATTGGCAATGCCCTAAAAAGTTGCACAACTTTTCAAAATTTACTCTGATAATCTTGCACTTGATCAGACCCTGACAATTGTGCATCATTTCTGCAAAATAATTTTCTATGCAATTTTGATTTCTGCAACAGTACAACTTTTAATGTGAACACCTTTATTACATGCATATGTAATAACACTAATTTTTTCATGGGCAAGATGTTCATATTCATAAAAAAAATGTACTTGAAATCTTTTTTAAGAAAATTTTTTATGAAAAATTTCATATGAAATACATTTCAAACTCATTTTAAATTTTATGAATATGAGGGACATCCTTTTAAATTTGTGTGTTTTTAAGAATAATTTTTTTGAATTGAAACATTTTAAATGCACCGTACTTCAGTTTTTTGACTAATGACATTATTTTAAGCTCCGATTTACATAAAACTTGGTCAAACCCTGGAGTGCACTAAATTCATTGAATATAAAAAATTTCATGAACTTCGTACCTTTTTTTTCTGTATTTCATGACATTTGTTATTCTCACGATGTAGAGGAAGGACGTGAATCATTGCAACAAGTTTTTGTTTTATTTATTTATTGATACATATTATACAAAGTAAATATGATTGCACAAATATGGGCGGAGTAACAAGATCATATATATGCCATAGATGTTATTACAGCATTTTAAAAAAGTTTTGTGACTGACTGTACACGACCTATGCCTTCACACAGGAAGTAGCAACTGGTTGTTAAAGAAATTCCACAAAAGAAACGCAAGATTATACGGTTATCCGTCGCAGATCAGTCAACCAGTGCAAGCGAGACGAAAAACTCTCGAAGGCCAAACGATGACGCGAGAGCTGTTCTTCAGCCCAGACCTGCTTAACGACTCAAGCAAGGCGAATTCAGTATCAGGTGACCTTATCAGTACAACAATTTTACAACACAAAAAACAACATGTAGTTTACTATGCTAGAAAACCAATCTATCAAAAGATTTCTGAGCAAATTTTAAAGTTTTGGTTCAAATTGCTCAATTTTGGATCAACAGCTGATAATCAGCTGGGCTGTTAAGGTCACCTCATACTGAATTCGCCTTGGACTCAAGTTTTTGTTTTAATTTTATATTTGGTTATATTTTATCGATTAAAATATGTATGTATGTATGTGTACAAAGTTTCAACTTTGTACAACAACTCCTTCTATTAATGGATGCTTGTTCTATCAAAACACAACACAGTGCAGCGTGATAAATTACATTTCAATACATTTAGTACACATTAACAAGGTTTACAAGGGTCATTTACAATCAAGAGTGTTTTCCACGCAATATTTGCGTGGAAAACAAAAAACCAAATAAGAATGTAAAATTTAATGATTTTTTTCTTACTTGACTTGGTCCTATACGATATGTGGCCGGATCAACTTCATTAGATGCCAATATTTGTTCGACTGTAATATCCTTATTTGATTCGACCACTAACAATCCGAAGCGCCTTACGAATTCTGCCAGCGGCACTGACTCTGGAAAGCCCAAGCGATGCAATCTGGCAGCGTCCAAAACTTGAGATCCTCTCAACTGAAAAAGTAACAGACAACAAAAAATTAATTTAAATTTTAAGTTTAAGTTTGCTTTTAATTTTTGTAACATACCTGACTCCTTAATAATGGCACATTAATCAAATCTTCTTTGGAATTTGGAACGCCTAATGTGTGAGGGGATCCATTCGATGATGAAAAACTTGTATGTTGTCCAGCATTGTGTTGCAAAAGGTAACAATGAACAAAATGAGTTCCAGTCCTTCTCAATGTATCGATAATGCCATCAACGGTAAACTTAACTTGCAGCATGATTGAATTTCGTTTTACTCCAGCCGAAGTAAAAGATCTTCTAATACTTGATACTCTTCTTAATGATTGGGTTCCTTCAAGGCCAGCAAATGAACCACAGAATACAATACCACCCGAACTGCGAGTCAGTGAGCCTATATATAGACGGCTAATTTCTTCTTTGGATGAATCTTGCAACAAGGAGCCGGCATTGCGAATGGCTGGATGTTCGCGACTGTTACGTACCCAACCGTTAACACTGTATAGTACAGGATTCGTTCCCTGTAGATGCTGGAGAACGAATTGCCTTGGACCTGTGCACTTACGTAAAAGCGTTTGGTGTTCACGGTCGCCATAATGAGAAAATAAACGTTCAAGGAATGTATCATCATTAGAATTAGGATATATGGACTCTTCATCCAGTAACCACAACAAACCACGTCGATCTTGTTCTCTTAGATCTCTTTGAGACGAACGAACTACATGATTCTGAGGCGCCCTGTCGATGAGTGAGACCAAAGGTCCTGGATTTGAATCACCCGCGCATTCTGTGTCGATTTCAACTAATTCCTGGGCATATCGATCTCTGGGCGCTACCAAAGAATTATGGTGAAACAACAATTGCAAACGCTCCTGTAAGTAATTGTGTTTCAAGTCCGATAAAGTTGCTCCGATTTGCGATCCACAACTTGCAGGGTTTTGAAATCCTGGCGTATCTACTAGAACTATAGATGCTATTGTATGTGCTGAAGTGCAGATAGCTTTGTTTATCAGAGCTACTACAGCTGCCAGAGCCTCGGAATATAAGCCGATAACCAAAGCATCTAGACTTTCCCATGCAAACTCAATATTATCACCCGGCGTTTTGGATGGACTAGTACTGCCAGATGAGTTAACATTAAAAGCGGCACCGGACAAATCTTCTAAGGATACTCCCAATAATGAGGCTGCCTTTCTGGCTGGAGACGGATTAGCGAATTGCGTTCTTGTACTTGTACCTGAACCTGCAACAGTCACGCCAGCCAATCCCAAATGATAAATCGAAGCCAAAATGCTCCATATGCCTTTAACAGCTTTGGCATCAATATTTAATGTGTCAAATGCCTGAACGATTCTCATAAATTCAACAGCAGCACGCTGTCTTTCTTCAAGTTTTTGCGACAACGATACAAACGGATGATTATCTTCCGCAGGTAAACTATCAATATGCAATTCTTTTTGCAACAAACCGGCCGCACCAGCCAGCAGACGAGACATTACGTGAAAACAATGCTCATTATTTAGTCGACGTCCAGCTCTTTGGCGTTCCGGCAAAAGAACCTGTTAACATTCTATTAAGTAGATTGATACAAGTTTTAAATGTTTACTGACCTGCAACGATGCCGATGCTATTTGACCAGACTGATCGAAATCTAAACTCAATAACTGGGTTAAACGTGTAGCATTAGCATTCAAACAAGTTTTTGCATTCCCAAAGGCCTCCAGAATAACATTCACTGAGTTCACCTTTTCTGCATTTAAAAAGTTATTAACGGAACCTTTCGAAAGATAGAAAAAGAAAACGCATATCGTTAGCTTAAATTTAAAATCTAGTAAATACAAGTTTTTTAAATTTTATAGGAGAGAGAAAAAACCAAACGACATTGGCAAGACTGTTAGAGGTGTTAAAATCGAGCTTTCATTACAAAAAAGCTTTCAGCAAATTGAAATAATATGAATTAAAACAATTCACATATTCCATTTGCATAAAAGTTACGTATATAAAGCAAAGATCTACATCAATTGACACCACACACAGTGGAACAAACACAGAAGAACGCTTATGATGAAGGTTTAGTGGCCTTCGAAAACAGCTAGTTGTTCCGTTCAACTAAGTGTTCGTCAGAATATTTACAATTACATAACTTTGGTGTTATTTGTTCATTTATAATTATCACATGTAATTTGGTTTAAAAAGCGATACGAACTTTAGCCTGATCAAATCATAATTATAGAAATAAATGAAGTTCGAACAATAATAATTAAAATTAACTGAAATTTATTTTAATTTTTAATTCGGCTCAAGGAATAAACAAAATTAACAAAACGCACAAAGCAAAGTTCTACAACGAGCAAAACATCTGTCCTCTCTTCCCTATCGCTTTCCTTTGATAAGAATATTAGTGAGGTTGCATAGGCTGTTTGTTAGAAGATTGTGTTTTTAATATACAACTCTCGTCATATTATAATCTTCTGATAATAATATGACGAGTAACAATAACAAAACCATCAACTTTTTTTCTTAATTATAACTTTTTTACACATTTTCCGATATTTTTTAGTTTTAATCTTGCCCAATCATGCATTACTAGCATGCATCTCATGAGGTATTTCCTTCGTATGCTCTATGTATATAATAGTGTTGTCAATAATTTATTCTAATAAAATTCGATGATTTTTTTTATTCGAATAGACAAATTATTTTGAGCTTTTGTTCGAATATTTTCGAACGAAGAAGGAATAAAAAAATTTAAAACTTAAAAAATTAGCAAAATACAACATTACATTAGAGTGATCCTTATTTTCAAAAAGTCATAATAATTATTTATTTTTTTCTGCATTATTAATTCCAAAAACTTGTTATTGCAATATGTTTATGTTGCTATAAATGTCGGAAGTTTTAAATACCTTAAATATCTAAAATAATCTTTTAAAGAGTGCCGATAATCCATATATTTAGCTTGTTCTTTTTTATTTTAGTTTATTCACAAATTGTGATGTTGGTGATACGGTTGAAATAAAGTTAGAGAGCATATCAAGTGAGTGTGTTTGATATTTTCAAATAATTTAAATCAACCTCAATATTGTTAACGATTTTAACGTTAGTAAAATTATCATTTAATTAAAAATTATCATTTACTTCAGAAACATCATTTAATTTCATAATTGTTGAAGTAACTCGTCGCAATATTTGTATCACATCTGTATCGGTAAAACAAAGTATTTGAGTACTCTTTTGTGACCTCGAGTCCGTTATTTAGTCATATAAATACTTAAAAAGTTATAAAGTAGTTACGGCAATTATTCGAATGTACTACAAAAATTTTTCGAGTTGGGAACTTTTTTTTGTAACAAGCGGGGACTGGGAACCTAGTTCGAGTACGCTGAATCCATGCGCTCGTTTAAAAAATAATTCAGATTGGAAATACGGTTATCATCATCATCAAATCACAACTTTTCCTTTGCTTTCTACCATTTATTAACCTTTATGGCAATATAATATCGCCTTAAAATACATGTATTGATGAAGTTGCGTCGTAAGAAAACTTTTTGGAAAAAAAATTTAAACTTTTTTTCGAATTTTTTGCGTCAATTTTTTGGGGCAATTTGTAAATTTTTTTATTTTTTTTTAATTTTTAGGACGTATGTTCATTCATAATATGTTCTTTTAATTGACATAAATATGAATGAACTAGCACAGTGTTATCTATTTCAAATCGAAAAATGTTTGCTCGTTCGCATAAGAATGGAAAAAAATTTCGACTTTTCGAATTATTCTTGTTCGAATAATACAGTAATATGTACATATCGCTCATTTACTTCAATAGTGGCACAACTCAAAAAAAAACCAGTTTTGCAGAAAACGCGTTTTAAATTTTCAATTTGCATACAACTCAATGGAGAAATGAAAAAAAAAATCTTCTCTCAAGCTATTTGTATAACATTTTTAGACAAGATACAATACTAAATGCCGCATCTTTCTGCATTATTAACTCCAAAAACCCATTTTTTTAGTTATGCCACTATTGAAGTAAATGAGTGATATGTACATATATACAATTTATTTATTTAATTTTATGTATCTATTTGATAAATAAAACGTCCTAAGAATTATTAGTATCATATGTCTGATCTAAATATATTTTAAATCATGTACATATGTATGTATGTATGTACAGTTGCACGTATTTTAATTTTCAAAATGTTTTGCGCTGTGTTAAAAAAAAGCATTGAGAATGCAACCCACAAAAGTTTTCATTTTGTAAACTAAAGCTTAATGTGGGCAAATTTTGCTTAAGAAATTGTGCTTTTTTTCTGTTTTAATAATATTGTCATTGTAATGAACAAATAAACACCCATATCGATTTCTTTTTATTATATGCTGCATTCTATTCTGTCTTAAGTGTATACCAATTATAATACAAACTTAAATTAAAATATAATAATAATAAAGTTTTTAAAGAAAAAAGTTTCAAGTAAACTATCAGAAAAAGGAAAACAACGACTTTGACAACTTACCAGCTGCCAACGCCAAATAATAAAGTGCGTGTTTAAAACTGGTTGTTTTGCCAGAACCAGAACGACCCATGAATATTAAACTTTGATCGCGACGAGATTCCAGCATTGCCCTGTAGGCGGTTTGCGCCAATGAATATATATGCGGAGGCATATCTTCTGTCTTGCAGCCGCGAAACATCGACACCACCTATTGAATAGATATGTAGATGCATTTTATATATTTTAGAAATGAAAAATAAAAAAATAACTAAAATACCTTTTCAGAATACAGTGACAAGGGTGCCATTGGGTTGACTACTAACAATGTCGGTCCTGCTTTGGTATGAATAAGATTACTAGCAAAACGTTGGCGTAAGCAATGTAATATGGACGCCTCGTTCAAATGTTTCAATTCACAGACGTCTTCCACCAAATCTAATGAAGAAGAATTTTGTTTTTCCACATCATCCTCGTCTACGGTCATCTCTTCGCCATTATGCAAGAGCTGTATAACAACCTTGTGATTATCCAAATGGGCTTTGGTCTGTGGCAAACGCAAAGCAGCACAAAATCCTCCACGATGCACCAGCCACACACGATCATTATGACCGTTTCCATCATTTGTAACGCAGCTAGAAGAGTTTTCTTCATGCGAATTTTGCTGTTGCAAGTCATTGGCGTTGCGAGACTATAAAAAATAAATAAATTCAAATCAAAATTTTGCACACATAATCACACAGTGCATATGTATCTAAGAATATATGTATATGCTGTTTATTTTTATTAAGGAAACAAAAATTGGATACAGCAGTAGTAATTTATTATACATACATACATATAGAAAGGTCGTAACTCAATATTTGTTTGAAATCGAGATTTATTAATTTTTCAACACATTAATGCGTGTTTAAATTTGGCACATACATACATATGTGCCCAA
This sequence comes from Tachina fera, assembly GCA_905220375.1. Classification (NCBI taxonomy): domain Eukaryota; kingdom Metazoa; phylum Arthropoda; class Insecta; order Diptera; family Tachinidae; genus Tachina; species Tachina fera. The sequence continues at coordinate 190,414,659 of LR999963.1, forward strand.
AAAAGCGTGACCACTAATTACTAATGAAAAACTGTTTGATTCAGACACTTAATTATTAAGTTAAACAGTTTCATACACAACTAATAGAAAATTTTATAGAATTCAACATGATTGGAAAGTGTTTAAATCAATAAAAACTCGATTCCAAAAATATAACGAGTTAGGGCCTTTCTATATTAAGGTAACGTTATGTTTGTATGTACATACTTATGTATGTATACATATATTTAGAGGTAGAATAATTATTTTGTTGTTGGAAGACTTTTTGAAAGCGGGAAAATTTATATTCTTAACACTGCCTTCAGTGACAACCGCTTTGACATTTTTCGGTCGCACGATCTGTAGGCCGGCCATTGGTTTAATAATAATTAACGGTGCCCACTAAACATGGATATGAATTCAAAATATTTTTAATGCATGCCACAGAATGACACCATATACAGACACCATACGTACGACTTAAAGACATTATAAATTCATATCGCTCATTTAGTTGAAGAACGTCATAACTCAAACTAGTTATAGTTTGCCAGAAAAGGAGTTAAGTTTTCAATTTACATACATACGACTTAATGGAAAGAAAAAATTTAATTTTTCTCTCAAGAGTTGCGTATAAAAGAAATTTTTATGACATTTTTACAATAAACACTCAAAAAATATATATAACTTTTTTACTTTTAATTTTAGTAACCGAGTTAATCATAATTGTAGACTATAGCCGATTCCGATATATAAAAGAAGTTCTTATGCGAAAAACTAAAATACGCCACAATTTAAAATAAAATGCCAGACGCGTATCAATTGCATTGAAGCTCTATCATATTTATAGTATGTTTACGATAATACTCAGGCTATGGAATTTTTAATCGAACAAGAAAATATACGCGTGATACTCGGGATATTTATTCATCATTCGCCACCGTATACAATACATTTGCGTATATAAAATGGAATGGAAAATGTGTGGGTGTATGTGCGGCTATTTGAAAACATGCTTCATTTGTGAGTATAAATAAAATATCCCTGTATATACGCATGTGTAGCCATCAGAGTATTTTTATACTCATGCGTGTGATTGTAGTTCATACACTCTATTCTTGTCATACTGTTACATATGCAGATATATATGTAGATAAAAGGCACATATGTATGGACCGATAAGCCAAGAATGCTGTTCAATTCTTCTAAAACAAATATTCGATGTTGTCTAGCACTAAGCGTACAACATTTCATTTTCAAAAACAAAAATAAAAATCTAATATTTTAATAGCAAAAATAAAAATTTGCTTGTTCCGTAAAATACCAATTGTTTCTTAAAACTTCATTATTGAGGATTATATCGAGTTCCTATGTGCATTTTACTGTTGCTTATGTAGATCATCAGGGAGCCTTTACCTAAAAAATTTTTAGAACAACTGGAGATATTACGTTAAACTTTCATTTAAACAAAAGAGAAGTTCAACTAATACAGTTTAAACAAGAACTCAATAATCAATAATCCTAAGGTACGGTCACACTTGGGCAAACATTTGCCCAAATAACCGTAACAACTACATACCAATGAAACGCCTTTTGATTCAGGTAAGGGTTTATTAAGTTAAAAAGTTTCCAACACTTGTAATATTGGATTTTATGACATTGTCTATTATTTATGTATGAAACTGTTTAAATTTATAAAAATGTGTAAGGGGTTTAAATTGTAACCATTAAGCTTACGCTTTTTTGAGCAAATTTTTGCCAAGTGTGACCGTACCTTTAGTAAAAGATCTTGCTGTGCTTCTGAGCCAGAGAACAGATTGAATGCATTATTCTGTTGTTTTGAATGCAATCACAAAAAACCTGCATATTGTTGTCAATCCACAACATTTGAAAGAAACAACGCATGGCACAATCGAAAGAGATGAGGGCGGCGAATTTTATTGCGTGCATTGCTTGTGTTATATAAATGTTCACTGGTCTTGTCAAAAGCAACGAATACTCAATGAATGGTGCGAATATTTTTTTACAGCGATTGACCACAACGTAGTCTTTGTACCTTTTGCTTGTATAAAAGTCTTACATTGGTATTCATAAAACGCGATGTAGATTTGAAATGTATTTTATATGAAATTTTATATGAAACAGTGATTTGAAATACATTTCAGATCTATTTTACATTTTCCAAATTTTACTTTTTGTATTTTCTTTTTTTTTTAACACCGTAAATATCGGCATTCATTTTTTCTAAAATTTCCTCCAGTGAGAGCATTTTTTATTTTTATAAACATTAAAATCATTTAAAATAAACTTGTTATTTCAACGTGATATAAAAAAGATCAGCGAATACTGAGTGAATGTTATGAAAGAAATCCATTTTTTCATGCTGCATCATTTCATTTCGCTGCTTGTGTTATATCGGCATTGTGACAATAGAGTGCGTATGAGCAATCAACAAATCGCAGTGAATTGTATGATTGCAATTACATTTGTTAAAACAACGAATTTATTAATTTGTTAGAAAATGCGAATGGTCTCATTCTGTTCTCTGTTCTGAACTATAATAATTTTAATAAGCGCAGATTCTGTATTAAAAATGAAATAAATATTAATAATTTTGTAAAAAAAAATGTGTCGTTGTTCATATTACAATTTACTTTTTCTTTAATACATCAGTGCATTTTCCACACATGTATACATACTTACATACTTATCGCTCATTTACTTGAACAACATCATAACTCAAAAAACTAGTTTTACAGAACATGAGTTTAAACTTTTCCATTTACACACAATTTAATTTTCTCACAAGAGCTGTATATACTACAAGGTACAACGAGTATAAAATTGAAAATTTTTGAAATTTTTACATAATACGAATAACGAAATAAGGATTAATTCTGCATGGCGTATTTAAACTAAATGAACGATATGTATGTATGTGCAATCATTAAAGTGACATATGCGGACACTGCTGAGCGGCAAGAGTAAACACACATTGATATCAAAACTCCGCTGTCATGCATCCGAATATTAAAGTTCTTTTACTATAGCGTTTAACTTTAGACGATGGAACAATTATTTTTTTTTTGTTTTTCTATTTTTGGACAAAACTTACATTTCCTCTTGCACATTTTAACGACATACAACATATGCACTTATGGATGTACTCATACGATGAACGCAAAATACTTTTATATTCTTCATTCATATGCATGTATGTACATATGTACGTTGTAGAAGAAAAAATGCGACAATCTTTTTATTACCTCATATCCTAATTAGTTGAAGTAGTATTCACATGAAGAGAGCATATACAATAGGGGTTTTTTGTGTATACATTTCTATATATATAAAATATCCAACTTTTCTATATACAAGTGTACGAGTATGTATGGATATTATCTCTCTTATGCGAAGTTACCGTTTGCATAGGACACACGAAATATTTTTTCTAAATCATAAAATTTTTCTATAGTGATTTTTTTTCCATAACAAATTATTTTAATAGGATTTTCCTAAAATGATTATCTCACATAAGGAATTTCTGGGTGCCTCGGTAGGCTAGTCAGTAGTGTGATAGATAGCCTATCAGTGTAGATGTTGTGGGTTCGATTCCCACCAACAACACAACAACTATCAACAGTGTTTGCCACTCCCTAAAATACGGGATTTTTGCGTTGTGACTAGAGTTGTGCTTATCAGCTATTTTTTAGTGATCGTTCTTTTTAGCTCAGCTCACTTTACTGAAGTATTTCATTCTGTCATCGCAGTAGCTCAATTCATTTGTAGTGACTCGTTTTGTCACAGGAAAGAAAGATTTATGCAGTGTGTGTATGTGTGTGTGTGTATCGTCAGACATTAGAAAACAAGGCAAATGAAGTGTAAAAAATAAATAAAATAGTTTTAATGTGCGGAAATATTGTACATACCCATATTAAATTTTCAAAATTAAAATTAAGTGGTACTTGAGATATTTTAATATTATCATAAGATGTTGTTATTAACTATCCTTGATGTACTTGTGTGATACCAAAAAAAATTTGCTAACTCTGGTTTTAGACTCGGCAGTTTTAGTTGCTCAATGTTTGATTTCGTATGAAAATGAATTTGGCGCCATTCGAAGTGTCATTGTTTGACATTTAAACAATTGCTATTGTTTGCTAGTAGAAGGTACGAGGTTAGTAAGAATGGAGCGCTACACGAATGAACAACGCATTCTCATTATGAAATTGTTTTACCAAAGTGGTGAAAGTTTTGCGGCTACAGTTCGCAAATTGCGATCAATTTGGGGTCACAATATTGCTCCGAAAGAGCAATATTGTAACGAGAAGGAGCGGAGATTAATGGATAAATTTGCCAAAACTGGGTCTGTTAGTGATGTAAAGACAACAACGCACCTTCGACCATGTCGATCGACCGAAAATGTCGCAGCTGTACATGATGATGTCATTCAAGACGGCGCCACATGTAATACAGCCAGAGAAACAATTCAATTGCTGCATCAGTCATTTCCCGGTCGTGTTATTTCGCAATTTGGACACCAGAATTGGCCGCCTAGATCGTGCGATTTAACACCATTAGACTTTTTTCCTTGGGGGTTTTTTGAAGTCGGTGGTTTACGCGAATAAGCCGACGATGACTCAAGCCTTAAAAAAGAAAATTGGAGGCTGCATTAATGAAATACAGCAGCATTTATGCAAAATGGTCATTAAAAATTTCATTAAAAGATCGTGTGTGTGCCAGCAAAGCCGATTTGAACTAGTTCGTTCATGAGCGGTACAACTCTAATTGTGACTGTTTATGATTTAGTGTGCGATATGTACTCGTATACCAAGTTAGTAAGTAAATATTCATTGTCATGTCTGCTTCAATATACATATATATTTTTTTTTTGAATTTCTAACTTTTTTCTATTTACAGTTTTTTTTAATTTACAGTAAACTTACAGTACAATACAAATATTTAAATATTTCCAGTACATACGTTTATAGTTACATAAATGAAAAATAAAAAATTAAGAATTAGTGTCATTATTATAGGAATGTACGATCACTACACTCAACATACTTGATGGAGAAAATAGAAGTTCATTGACCAGAATTAAATTAAATATAGCATATGACAAAAAAGGTAAAAACAAACTAAACGCAAATGAAATAATCCAATAATTACGTTGCTAATCATCATAATGATTTTTGAAAAGCATGAGGTAACTGCTTATGTATAAGACACACAGATATGAGCAGGTTATTTTGAAAGTGGCCGTAAGTCACTCCATTAAAAGAAATTCAGCCAGTTGTTTATGTTATTGAATTTTTAAGTAGTTTTTGTTTTTGTTTTGAGTAAAGTTATAACGGCACAAATTATATTCACAAATTTAATATGTATACGAGTATAATAAAAAATATTTAACTTTAAAATAACATTACTGAGCGAGTGACTAAATATTTTTAATGAAGTAACTTATGCCACTTTCAAAATACTTAAATTCCTCATACATAGATACATATGTATATATTTAGTTTTCCAATCACTTTTTTTTTAGAGATAATCCAGGAATGCGTTTTGTGTAACTTTCAAATATTGGAATAAAAATGTTTATTTCACAAAAAAATTTCAAAACTTTTTATTGATCCGATAAAAGTAATTGGATTCTACAGTTATTTCTTTGTACAAAAGCTTGAGGCCGATGTACATAGAAATATAATATGTACATATACATATGTATGTTTTCTTATTGACTGTCACAATTTTGTACGTCTCCGTCAACGCAAACTTTTAAAGTTGCATAGCGTACGTTGAGTAGTTTGACAGCTATCAGTTGATTTTTTACTTCGTGCGATTTAGGTTTTTGTGCTAAAAATCCATTAAATAAAATACAAAAAAATAAAAATGAGCAAACAAAATAAATAAAATGGAGACAAACTTATTGAACTCATTCACATTTGTCGAAGTTCACGTGAAATATGTTCCCTTTCCCTAAAATTTTTCCTGTACTATTTTCTAATTTCGTTCTCCATTTTTTTGTTCATGAGAAAATTTTTCAGGTGAAAAAAATATTCGCCTCTTATTCGCGATAAGGGTGATTGTTACTACGTCTATACGAGCGAATTATTTGCAAATAATAATATTGCAAATAGAGAATTTTGCCGCATAAATGGCGACTAAATTTTTTATTTGCAAATAACTAAATCACGAAGACAACTATCCGCATATAAAATACTTGAGGTTGCCACGCTTACAAACGTTTGTTAACAAAAATCAATTAACATAAGTAACCCTGCGCTTACACCTGATATATTTTTTTGTCATGACAAATGTCAAATCCAATATACCAAAAACAGCTAAGATAAAAAAAATTATTTTTCAATATAAAAGTTTGACTTTTGTCATGATAAAAATATATCAGGTACAGACGTAGGATAAGTTTTATTCAGAAGTGCTATCAAGATATTGTACTTTTGCTATGACGTATAAATAGTGAGTTATTTTATTTTGCAAACCGTGAGTGTATAAACGTAGTATATATCAAAATGTATTTGCTTCAATATAATCCATGGTGTAATTATAAAGGTGACTGCGTAAGGATTTGTTATAGAAAAATACGGCAAGCATAGCTGTGTAAGGAACCAAAAAAATAATAAAAAAACATAAAAAGAATTGTACGAAAACCAAAATGGTGGTGGTGGTTTTTGACATTCGTCAGCTACAAAGTATGTAGAACAAAAAATTATCAGCTGAAGTAGCGCTGCCACCTGATTATATACACCTTGATTTAAACTTTGTAGTAAAAGTCATAAAGAACTTTATCATTTGTGTTTGAAGCGGGCAATAAAAATGTTCGCAATCAGTATTTTGATGTATTATATACATATGTACATACATATGTACATTAAAGGAAAAAAGGAAACATGATGCAGTTATTGCATCTCGAATTATGGCGTTCAAATTTATGTTCAAGAATACCCCATTTCAGAATAAACGGAGACGATCGAATAAACTCATCAATCACATAGTTGTGTGCCTGAACTCATGTTTTTTTTTCTGCTACATGTATGTATGTATGTATGCGTTGTCGCCAATAATAGATGAAAACCAAAAGGTTTTGATTTTTTTTCATTGTTCATTCTTGGATCGTCTCTATCCCAGTTTTACACAAAAAAACATCGGTTCTCTCAAATGGTTATTGACGTGTTTATTTGTACGCCTCCTTTTAAGCGACTAACGTACGACACTCACACATATGCACTGATTGCCGGGTTTATTTGATCGTCTCTAGGGCCCATTAAAACTAAATTTTTGCTCTTTTTGTACAAAATTTTACATACATATACAGAAACAGATTTTTTATACTCTCTTTTATCAATCTTTTGTAAAAATATTCTCCCTTATTCTGCTAAAAATTCCAATTTCTCTACTGGCTATTATATTTTAATTTTTCAATACGCAAGAAATAAAATATCATCACGTAATTAATATCCAAAAGGCCGTAACCATACTTTTTAGTTTTCAATTATAAAACGACAACATTTAGTTCTGAATATTCTGCAGTTTTTCGTCACCAATATAATGTGGCAGATGTATTTTGGTTTAGTACATCATAATCAACCAAAGAGTAGTAAATTTTTAAATTTTTCTTACGGCCTTTTCGATTATCTACGGCAATATGAACAAAACAAAATTGAAATCAAACCTTTTTCTCAATAACTTCATCAAAATTTTTAAAATATCCGCTATTCATGGCTGCACCCGAACTTCGCATGTGTAATGATCGCTCCCATATGGTTTGCCACGAGGCCGTTTCGTTGCGGCGGCGAAATGAAGAACGAAGTATTCGATTATTCAAAGTATTGTTGGTTGAAGGTGAAGATGTTTTAATACCAGCAGCTGCACTATTCCACGGAGGTCTGATGTTTGTTGCAGTAGTAGGAACGTTTTTACAATGTCCATTTGATTTGCTGCTTGTTCGAAAGCTGCGATATTTTTGTATGCGTTCGAATGTGGAAAGGTTTGAAGGGACTGGAGAATGACGCTCACACTCAGAATTTTGTTCTCCTTCGCTATGTAATCGAATTCTAGTGCTAGAAACGCTAGATGACCTCTTTAGAGCAGGCGACACTACGGATCCTTTTGTTCTGTTGCTTGGTAATGGCGATCTCTTATTTGAACAATTTTTGATACCTTGCAACACGAGTTCTTTAGAACTTTTATCAAAAATCCTTTTATCGTCACTGATATACCTATATGATGGCAAATCAATAGCATTGCCTACAAATGAATTGTGATGTTCGGATCCACTGTCACTCACATTTTCCGAACTAATACTGCTTTTTCGTTGAAATTTCTCCGCTCGAGGCGCTGGTATTGGGCTTATCATTTTCGATTTTATTGTCCCACATGCATGAGCCTTTCCCGTACAACCTCTGTGAAATGCGGGATTAAGTGATGAACCCGGCTGAGCAGGTGTCGCCGGAATAATGGGCGTTCGCAAATTCTGCTCAAAACTTTTTGGCAAAATGAACATGTTGGCAAACTCGTAAGTGGTTTAAAGTCTACTGACTTTTTTCTAATTTAAGTCACATTACAATTTTTTTTTCATTTCAATGTTATTGATCATGTTATTATCTCGATTCAATGAAAAAAAGTCGTTTCTGAACTTAATTTGTATTACACTTATGTATACATATGTACATACATTATTCAAATATTGATTATTATTATTATTAAATTAACAATTAAATGTACATACATACATATGCACATAAATACATACATACATACATACATACGTTTATTTCCTATATACATACATACAAAACCATTCAAGCTTATTGTTTGTCAAGGTATTTAACTGCAATTGAACTTCTCAAACATTCCTAAAGATCAAATTTAAGCTTGAGCGCCAAGTAGAATTTTTTTCAATATAAAGCTAATTACGTTACTGCTGTGGTAATATTGCATACATACATTCATAATACATACATAAATACATACATACATACGTAGCTTAAATAAATAATAAACACATTAAGCACATTGACTAAAAGATGTACATATTTATAGACATTTCTTTACGCGATCTTCGCAATTCAATTGAATGTTTTAAAATACATAGTACATACTAGGGTATTCAATTAATCGGGGTTTTGCTTTAATCGGTTAATCGCTCGATTAATTAATCGATGTTTTTGCTTAATCGGTTAATTTTTTAGAACATTTCTTGTATTACTAACGATAGTTTCTTCTGTTGGCGGATCATAGTCTGACTCATAATGGCAGAGCTCAGAGACGAATATTCTGCAAAAAACTTAATTTCTGAATTTCTTAGCTTTCGTTTTTGTACTGTCTCTCATTAAATCTAATCCTTAATTAAATTTCTGGCAACAGTACTATTGGCTTATATTAAGTTATGTATTAAATAAAAATTTAATAGTTCCCTCTAGTTAGAGTACCAGAGTCTCTAGTAAACTCTTTTATAGAAATGTGTAAAGACTTTGAAGTTTTACTTAATTTAGAATTACTGAACATACTTCTTTGTTTGTATGAATAATAATTTCTCGCCTCACCTTTTTTAAATGAGACGGAACAAATAATTATTACGTTAAAAACAAGTTGTAATACAACAAAATGTGAAAAAATTTGTTACTTCGGTTAATCGGTTAATCGACTGAATTTAACCGGTTTAACCGTTAATCGAAAAAAGTGCATTTTAAATTAATCGATCAGTTAATCGGGTAGTAATTAACCGGTTAACCGATTAACGGTTAACCGATTGAATACGCTAGTACATACATTCCGTAAGAACGTGGCAATTGTTTGGGAACCTCACTCCCCTACTCCTTCTCAAGGATCCATCCTCCCATAACATTAATAAAATCTACAACTTTGTTAAATATACTGAACTGAAAATTTAATATCCCATTTCCATATTGTAACTACAACACATATTTAAAACTTACATACAATATTCAACCAGATGATGGCCAATGTAGCCACTGCTTTTTAATTGAAATTTAATCTTGCAATTAACTTCTTATAGATTAAATAATACACATGTATGTATGGATATGTCTAATAATATTTTCAATTATTATGTAATGAATAAATCGCTCAATTTAAGTCGATTAAATAACACTGTAAGTAAATACTTCAAAACGTCGAGACACGCCAACTTAATTTTGGGCCGTAGAACACAGTGGTATACTCCATTTTAAATGATTGGGTCAAAATCAAGAGATATTCCATTTTTGAGTATGTACTCGTATTGTCTCGCACTTTAAAGTTTAAAGTAAAAACATTTGAAAAGAAAAAATAACTAAGTACATATTCATACATACGAGTACATATGTACATATGTATGTATGTATATATATATATATGTATATAACTTTGCAATGATCGAAGTGTTCAGTTACACAACTTTATTATAGAAACAATTGTAAGAATTTTTAACAAACCTACACAATTCATTAAGATGTTGAGTGTTAGTTGACTGACTGACTGAAGGCTTGTACAATATGTTCTACATATTTAAGAACATCTACCTATACGAGTACTAAATACATACATAAATAAATATGTATGTATGTATGTACATATGTATGTGTGTTGGAATATCAAACTAAATTGTGTGAGCAGATTTAAAAAAAAATTTTTGTCTCAGATCAACAAATCCAACATTTCCAAGGACTATTAAGACTTTTAAACAAAATAATTTTTTTGTAATTAAAAAAAAACTACTTTACAGATTTAAAAAAATAACATTACAAGATTTTTGCAAGTGGAAGTTAGTTTCCTAATTAGATATATACATACATACATACATACATACATACATACATACATACATACATAAGTATGTACATACATATGTACGTACGCACAACAGCTCTTTTTGAACTAGTTTTCGTACACGTTCGAATCAAACTTGTTTCAAAATCCATTTAATTTACATACATTGACGTTTTTGACAGGACTAGTGTCCAACAGCTCTTTTGAACACAACTCTGGGGACAAATTACGGCATCCGATACGACTCGTAATTTAAAAATATTTCAATAGAGTTTATATGGAAATATTTTTAAATTACGAGTCGTATCGTAATTTGCCCCCTGTATTTGATTGAAATTTGTTCACATTTGTAAAAGTTACACTGTGTGCGTCCTTTCAATAACAAATGTCAAAACTGTTGGAATCGTAAAAATTTATTAACGGGCATGTTCTGACACTCGCATATCGCATAACATTTGCGATTGTGACTTGAACTCGCAAGAGAGGTGTTCTGCAAATCGCAATCGCAAGACACTTGGCGACTTCAATTCACAAGCGTATTCTGAAGTGAACTGAAGAATTTAATCTAAACGAAAGTTTAAAGAAACACTAAAATGGTTGATAAATGAAATTAAATATGTTTTCTTTTGATTTTGATCAAAAATAGTAATAGTTTCGTAAAATTTGTATTATAATAGGTATGTTTTATTCGAACTTTATATAAATATTCAGAACGAATTTAAGTGTGTATAAACTTATCAAGCAGCTATAGATATAGCTATAGCTGCTTAAAATTTAAGTAGGTATATGTTTCGAATAAAACATACCTAATACATAAAGAAAGGCCTTAACTAATTAATTTTAAATCGAGATTTTGCCTTAATATAGAAAGGCCCTAAGTTTTTATATCGAAGTATAAAAAAAAGATTTAAAAAAAAATAATGAATGAACGGCCTTTCTATATTAACGATATGTAAATAGTATGTATCAGGTTTGAAAAAAATTTACTTTTTGTTGAAATTATGTATGTATGTAAAATAAATTTGAATAAATTTCCTCGAGAAATCAATATCAATATAACAATATTGTAAATGCGAATTCGTTTCTATAATAATCTAATATCTAAAATATTATTATTTTAAGTCAAATAGGGATTTTTGTTGCTTCTGTTTTGCACAACACTGTATACGCACGTTCATAATTAAAATCATTTTATTTATAAAACAATATGTACAAATTAGAAATTATTTGCTTGTAGTAACGTTTTGCTCTGTCTTAAAAAATAAAAACAGCATCAATTAATCCGTTTTGGAGTTGAAGTTTTTTGTTTGTTTTAGAAGTAAAAATGCAGTAGGCTCTCGATAATTTGAAACTCGCTAATTTTAATCACTGGATAAATGTGTATAACTGTTTTCCAGTAAATTGAAGAAAATTCATCGGCAATTTTAAATTATCGGAATAGAATTTTGCTCGCCCACACGCTATAATCGGTATTTTTCGTCTCTATACTCACTATTAAACTATTTTAATATGCTGCCTTCTATTAAATAAAATGAATTTTTAGTTTATAGACATCCTTACTCCTTACTAATATTATACTTAAATGTGATAGTGAGTTTGTTTGTTTGTTTGCTAAGCGTTCATGCCCAAACCGCTAATCCGATTTTGAAAATTCTTTCACCAATGGAAAGTAGTCTTGTATTGAACTCTTTCAGTAGCTCGTTTTTGACAAAAAACAATGATCAAAACCATGTATGTAATTTAAATGGGTTTGATCATTGGTTTGTGTCAAAAACGAGCTACTGAAAGAGTTTGATGCAATACCTGATTTACATTAAGCATTTTTTCATGAAATTTCATGAATTTTGTTGCATGCAACTTTTTCTATTTTCTAATTACAGCGATATAAAAGAGAACGTTATATAAAAAAGGACGTAGAATGAATCTCTGATGCATTTTTGGCAAATCTTTTGATATAAGTTTCTCTTCTAAGCCTCCTATCGAAAAATAAAAAATTTTCATGCAACTAATTGCATGAAAAAAATGCTTAATGTAAATCAGGTACAAGTCTAATGGAAAGCTACATTACCAGCGTCAAATATGTATACGATATTTTTTATCCGTTTCAGAACCGGTTTTTTATATTGGTTAGGGAAATTTCCTTTCGTGTTTGATTTTTTTAACCAGTTTTCAAACCGGTTATGTATTTTTTTGAACATATCAACGCGAGCGTAGCCGCGGCTAAAAGCTATTATTTATGTGCATATTATGTACACAAAAAACCAATCTTGCTTCCCTATAGATACTTTGCAGTTTGAACTGGCAATATGATTGTGTTCATATTTCTGAAAAAAACAAGCAAATGAATTCATTCACTCCAGAGTCCATGCAATGCTTTTAGCATGTGTAACAGCTTCGATAATTGGCTTTAAGCCTGGTACGGAGTTCATACGGAATTTCAGGTTCTCATACAAACTATATGTAAACCAATTACAGAAATTCAGGTTGGTAAATTTCATAAAGGAATTTCCGTTTTCTGGTACGGACTTTCAAAAGAAAAATATACGGAATTTTTTAAATTTATTGCCTATTTTAGGGCTGTTATAAATATAAGTGGAGACTTTTTTCAGTCAACTGAAACAAAAATTAATGTTCAAACAATTGTTTGGTCACGGAATTTTTGACATTTCTAATTTTCATAAAATTGTAATTAGTTTTTAGTGTTTTTGATTGAAAAATATTTGAATATGTGCTTACATGAATATTTTTCCGTGTAGAAATAAATGTAAATTTACAAACGTGAAATTCCTTAAGAACTCCGTACCGGGCTTAAGCCTGGTACAAAAAACACCAAACACTATTTACAATTTAATGAAAATTAGAAATGTCAAAAATTCCGTGACCAAACAATTGTTTGAACATTAATTTTTGTTTCAGTTGTCAAAAAAAATTTCTCCATTTATATTTATAAATCCTTAAGATAGGCAATAAATTTTAAAATTTCCGTGTATTTTTCTTTTGAAAGTCCGCACTAGCAAATGGAAATTTCTTTATGAAATTTACCAACCCGAATTTCCGTAATTTTTTTACATACAGTTTGCATGAGAAACTGAAATTCCGTATGAACTCCTCCGTACCAGGCTTTAATGGGAAGAAAACAATAATAAATAGACATTTTAGTCAAACTGTTTTCAATTTGAACTCTCTCTCTCTTAAATGAACTTTTTCTGTAGTTCATTGAATTTCAAATTATCGAGATTTGACTGTGTCTTTAATGTTATTTTATCATGTTTTCGTATTCGTAAACAGAAAATAAAAGATACACAAATACGTAGATATGTATGTACATATGTACATTATTTGAATATACATATTTTCACATAAATATACATACATATCGTTGGTCTCAAGTAGAAAGGCCCTTTACAGGAGAAGGTAAAAACATAATAGAAACTTTAATATTCAATATGTAATTTTTTTTGTTGTAATAAATTTTTGTCACGAGGAGTATTTATGTGAAATTTACTGGATTCACTGAAAATCAAAATTTCGTAAAAAATACGAGTTAGGGCCTCTCTACTTGAGACCACCGATATATGTATGCTTATGTACATAGATACATAAATATGTTTGTATGTAACTTAAAACATTAAAATAGGATTTTTAAGATGCTTCGATATGATGCACAAATGAAATGCATAACGTCGTGTTGCAATTTGTGGTTATTATGCAGTTATGCGTTAAAGAATGGATCGTGTTGTTTTAAGCGACAAAAATAAATATGTATGTATGTAGGTACGTATAGGTATAATAATAATTAGATAAATAAATATTTGTTTGACACGTGATGCAACTGTAAAAAGTGGGAAAGTTTACGATCTGTATGTATGTACATATATATGTATATATATGTACATATATATGTATATGTATATATATTTATTGTAGGTTTGTAAGTAAGTAATTTTCCGTAAAAACTTTTTAGGTATGTAGTTACATATCGCTCACTTACTTCAATAGTGTCATAACTCAAAAAATAAGTACATATTTGAGTTAATAATGCAGAATAATGCGGTATTTCGTATTTTATCTTGTGTAACAATTTTATATACATATGTATACATGAATAGCTTGTATGTACCATCGGAAGAAGAATATTTTTTAATGTCTTCATTGAGTTGTAGTACCTATACAAATTGAAAACTTAAAACGCGTTTTCTGCAACACTGTTTTTTTTAGTTGTGACACCATTGAAGTAAATGAGCGATATGTATTTGGTTTTCAATTCACCTAGTTTAAGTAATTTTAGCGGTCTGACCCACGATGTAGACATAAAACGTTCGATAGACAACTTGTATTCAAAACAACGATAAAATCAGAAAATTTATTTCTGTTGTCAATATGTGTATGAATTCGATAGACATCGTGGGACAGACAGGCTGTACATTTATACATATGTATGTATCTATCTATGTATTTTATATTTATGGATGTAAAACTTCGATCAAGGAAGTAACAAAGGTTTTCAAAATAAACACTGTTTTTTATCCACTTATGTATGTATGTATGTATGCAGGCATTATTTATGTAAACAAAATGTGTATATAGCTACGTATGTATGTACATATATATTTATGTATACATATGTATACCAGGCGTAAACAATAATTAAATATTTTTCGAGTCACGGAAAAATTTTGTAACACTTTTATCCAGGTTAAAAAATATTATGTTCGTTATTACATCCAACGATATTTATGCAGGCATTTACATATGTATGTATAATTGTATTAATGTAAAGGTATTATCAGCTATTGATGGATCTAGTGAATGGTTATAGTTTGAAGTTTATATCTGCGATTAACTGCGACGAAGTATCGTTCGTACATAGAAACGGTTTGAAACATACTGATGGTGTCTAGACAAATGTTTTCCTCACAAACGACCAAATGACTTTAGTTGCAACAACAGAAGCAACAACAACACACAAAATAAGCTTAATACCTAAACAACAGCACAAGTACAAGTACATAAAATATAATATGGGGGATTTTAAAGAAAAATTATTCGGTCGCCTATTTGCGTTGTGTATTGTAGGTTAAATTAGCTCTTTCAGATGTAGGGAAGAATACATAACACATAGATACATATATACATCCATTCATATGAATGTATGTATCTATGTAAGTATGTATTTGTGTATCTATGTGTGTGCAAGGTGTGTATGTTTGTACTTTTCTGCTGGCTGGCTGGTTTTTTTCTTATTGTTTTTATTATTATTTCTTGTGTTTGTGGTTGCAAAGTAGACTTACAAAATATATATTGTTTAGTTTGTGTTGTGTTGTTTTGTATTTAATATTATTTCTTTTCTTCTATCTATCCACGCACATATAAACACACCCAACATTCAGGCGTACGGTCTTTCCGCTGAACGAATTGAGCACTCCAGAACCTCGCTACGAGTATCAATGCAGTGATCGTACTATGTACTTGTGCTGTTTTTTATTTTTATTTGTTATTAAAACCGTACATATCAACAGTCTGGTTGATAATTTATGTAGGCTCAAAGAGGTGTGTGCATATTAAACATCTGCTCGAATATACTCGAACAGCACTTGGAATCGAATATTTCCTTTGCATGACTTAATTTGATTCGAAGGTTATTTCATAATACACAATTAATTAAAAATCGAATGTAGAGTTTACTTGCGACACTTGAAATAAAGTGAAAAAACCTAATAATGTTGTTTTGAATGAGTTGTAGTAGGATATAAAATCTTTCGGCTTAAAAAGAATAATTATACATTAATTTTCTCATTTTTAGATGTTAATACATTTGCCAGAAAAAAATATTTTGAGAATTACTATTAGGTGTGTTCATTTACAAAAATTGTTACGAATTTGTAACAATTGTTACTGGAAAGTGTTCATTAACTCAAAAAGTTTGCAAGGAGAGAGCGTCAAAAGAGAGGAAAAAATTAAAAATTATTACTAGTAAAATTTTTACTTGCAAGAATAGTCTAAACAGCTGTTCTGTGTTTTGTTTTTAAATTAATTATGTATTTCAAAAATATCTGAAAAAGGAAAACTAAAAATGTGCATTTTTTCTTTTTTAATTTATTGTTTTTTTTATTAAGCCACATAAATACAATTTTGTGGTCAAAGAATTTTGTTGGTTTTTCATATCTGATCAGAGATGGAAAGTGGAATTTTTGTGTTTGTTAATAGAATAAAATTAAAAATATAATAAAATATTCATAAAAATAGTAATGAAACTGTGTAAAGTATTTCACATTAAATGTCAATTTTTAATAATTTTGTCATTTAAAATATTAAGTCTGTTCATTTACTTGCAAGAAAATTGTATTCATATACATACATATGAGAACCATGGATGGAAATCATGATACAATTGTACTTTTTCTGATGTATTTTGTTTGATAATATTTTAAATTTATTTTTTTTTAGAAATTGGCATTTAATATCAAATTATTTGCACAGTTTTCATGTATATTTAATATTTTTATGCATTTTTCATAATTTTTTAATTTTATTCATTAACAAATACAAAAATTCCACTTTCCATCTCTGAATATATATGAGAAATAAACAAAATTATTTGCCATACAAATTTAGTTTATGTGGCTTAATGAAAGAAAAACAATAAATTAAGAAAACATGCTTTCTTTTTAGATGTAAACGCATGTTTTTTACAAAGAAATTCAAATATTTTTCAGTTTTCCTTTTCCAGATATTTTTTAAATAATTTATTTGACAACAAAACACACAACAGGTGATTGGATAATTCTTGCAAGTCAATATTTTACTAGTAATAATTTGTAGGTATTTTTTTGTCTCTCAATTTTTTTTCTCTCTTTTGACGCACTCTCCTTGCAAACTTTTTGAGTTAATGAACACTTTCCAGTAACAATTGTTACAAATTCGAAATAATTTTCAATAAATGAACAGACCTATTATTTTAAAGTTAAAATAATAATAAAAATAGGTATTTCATGAATTTATACTGTCAACATTTTAAGAACTCCTTATATATATGCTTAATTCACAAAACCTCTTGTATCTCTGTATCCATTGTATTATCATATTAAATACAAGAGTGTAACATTTGTTGTATGAAATTTTCATATAAAAATGAAATACACTATTACACTTTTATTTCATATGTTTTCAAAATGTTGTATTCAGAGAGAGGCTCTCTGAGAGAATTTGTATGTAGCTTATTCTTCTTTTTTCATTAAAAATACAAAATACATTAATACACTACACAAAGGGTGTTCACAATTAAAAACAAAAAGTGTATTTGATACACAAATAAACGATAAAGATTGGTGTGAATTAAGCAATTGAATTTTTTCTGAACTAAAAAAGTTTATGTATTTGCGTTTATATAAATTATTTCATTTTTTACAGCAAAGGCATCCTAACCCATATGATTTAAAATATAAGATTTTTTGTGCAATAACACAAAAAGTATTAAATCATTCAACGTTCCTTCACAAAACGTCTTTGCATAATTGCACATATAGTATTTGTGCAATATTATGTGTGATTAAAAAAAATCATCACTTTCATACATAAATTCTTCAAATTTCAAAATTTTAAATTAAGCTATGGAAAATTGGTGTGGCTTATGATGTTTTTACGCAAAAAAAGTAAATAAAAGCATTGAAATGTAAAAACACAATAATCGTCTAAACCAGAAACTAATTGGAAAATTTATTAAATCTCTTGAGGGAATGTTGGGGGATGGTTATTCATTTCCCTGTACTCAACAAGGAAAATCACATAAAACCCGTATTTTTATTCCGGTGGCATATGATTACAATAAGCTCTTAAATTTATTTAAAAAAATTCGAATATTTTTGGCGCATATTCATAGTCAAAACAAAGTATTTTGTATGGTAATACTGATTTTAAATTATTAAAGTAATATGTTTTGAAGGAAATTTAAACACCTTTTAGACACACAAAATTTAATTCAGCTCGGAGAAAGACAGAAAGAGAAAGTGTTTTCCCCTTCTGGCTCTCAAGGCAAACTTTACGTGTCTAAAAAGGGGGATATTAATTCTTGGATTAAATAAGAAGTATGTTTTTTCTGTACAAAAAAAAGAATATGTGTTTGAAAATTTACTGTTTCAAGAAATAATACTCATATTGTTAAATAAAGATATTTAAACCAATTTTGCAAATTTAATTCAATATTTCATATTTATATTTATATTATATTATTAATATACATATGTATTCGATTTATCCATAATATTTGGTTCCCCATTGTCATCTTTAAAGCCAATGTCCTTAAATAAGGCAGGCAGTAGCCAAACAAGACGCAGCGCAGGAAGAGGAAATATATGTATTTTCATGGCGAGAGGCGCGGTATAGGATTTGATTATAGACACATGGTTTCTACGCAAAATCTTAAATTATATGTAGATTTCGTTTTTACTATACGATTTTTAATTTTTTTTTTCATCCATATAAAATGACCCGGCCTAATGTACATATACATATGTACATGTATATGTATACATCTGAGTGTGTACATATGTATGTTAACATCTCATAATTTTAGAAAATTTTCGAAAATAAAATTTTTACACAAACGTTTTTTTAACGTACTAATCCGATCACGTTCAAAATTTAACAAGTTCTTAATCTCAAAATGAAACGTCGATTGCTGCTAGTTTAACTATAATCGGGTAATTCGTTCAAGAGATCGTATTTTTCTAATAACTTAAAAAGTCTTGGTTAAATCGTTTTAGATATTCAACGATTTTCATATAGCGTGTGTGGCTTAGCGATAAGTTTCAGATATGGCCTGTAG
The DNA here is from genome assembly GCA_905220375.1 of Tachina fera. NCBI lineage: Eukaryota > Metazoa > Arthropoda > Insecta > Diptera > Tachinidae > Tachina > Tachina fera. Next base: position 190,434,253 of record LR999963.1, read on the forward strand.
GGTCAATTGATTCCCATATTTTTTTAACTTTGTGTTTGCACAGACATACATATGTATGTACATATGTACGCACTACTTAATGTAATATACACTTACCTTTATTCGTTTGCTGGCGCTGCGTTTTAGTGTATTACAATTGTTAACATTTAGAGTTTTATCGACATCGTCGGCATCGTTCGCATTACTTTGAGGCATACAACGACGACTAAGCTCAACTAGCTCTGAAACAGGTTGAACCTGAAATATAAAGCATAAGTATTGGTCAATATTTAATATTTCAACTGAAGTAATCGGTTATACTTCGACGGTGACGCATTCTCCACTATTTCTAATCATTTCAATAATAACTTCTCGTGATAAGTGACACACGGAGTTTCCATTCACTTTTAACAACCGATCACCAGGTAATAAACCAGTAGAACTTCCACCAGCACCAGGTTCGGCGAAAATTACCGGTTTTAAAACCGGATTTGTCAGTGATTCTGATCGGTCTAAGCAAATGGCTTTGCGTAAACTAAACCCAAAATCTTGTCTTGGAGACTTTTTGCGACGAATACTCAATGTTCTTGGTGGCGGTAATTTAACTAGTTTAATTGCAGGCAATGGCAAGTCTGCATCTTCAAATGATTGTACTCTAGACCAACGTTCTATGCCCTGAGACTCTCCCACGGGGCTCAGCGAGAATGGCGGTGTGGCAAATGAGGAATTTGTAGTATCTGTAAGACTATCAGCGCTGGGCGAAGGTGATGTCATAACTCTAAGATTTGGCTGCGGAGCAAGTGCTGTATAACGGGCACTGGAAGGCAAAGTCATCGCACGTTGAATGCCACCTTCATCACTGCGCAAACTTTCTACAGATGTGAAAGAGGTTCCGTGCTGACTGGAACTGGAACCAATAGATCCAGCACCGCCCATACTCCGATTACCATCAAAAAGTATTTCATTTTGCATTGTGTTGCGAATGAGTGCATCTGGAGACACAACCGCAATTTCCTCATGTATATTGCTGATGTTACTACGCGATCCTTTTAGTATTCCACGTTTAGGTGGTTTTGGTGGAACCGGAAGCATGAAACGATTCTGTATAGAATAAGAAGAAAAAAAATATCATATTATCAGTTCAAATATGTTGATATTTTCATCATTATGACATTACCTTGGAAACGTCGCCAATTCCACTCAAATAAGAATTAGATTCCAAAATGGAATTAATGCTCATGTTACCGCTGCCATTGTAACGACTTTCTATAGTCGTGTTTACAGATGCTACAATTTCCTCATTTCCCCGATCTAACTCACTGCCGCCAGAAGCATCTGCATTAAGCGCTGCAAAAAATTCGGCGCTATAATCAGCAGTTATTCCGCTAGGCAGTTTTTCTTTCTCCTTCCTTCGTCCTCGTATTTTAAGGGATCTTCGAACCTACATAGGAAGAAAACTCTTTAAATAGTCTTAGATTATCTTCATTTCTTACATGTATTGCCTCATCCAATCTCAATAATTCTTCAGTGCTCATACTGCCCGGTACACCTGATGCATTTTTTCCGTCTTTACGTTGTTTCTTTTCACGTTTACGTTTCTCTTTTTCCTCTCTCTCAGCTTTTTCTTTATCGCTAGCATTTCCAGAACCCACCGAAACACCTTTTTTCATAAAATTAAACATTTTCGAATGAAGTGAATTTATTTTCGCTTAACCGGAAATTTATGCAAATCATTCAGTAAATTTACATTACAAGTTCAAAAGTCTTACACGACCATGTATTTGTAATAATTGTATGGTTTTAACGTCTTGTTCCTGTAATTGAATCCAAATGAAAAAAATAATTAAACAACTTTTAGATTTATCATTTATTGTCTGAAGCATGTACTAGTATTTTGATTTTATTATTCGAAATCAAATCTATATTTGTGGGTGTGGTTATTTCTTGAAACAAAATAGGTATGCAGTTATTCTCTTATTTCCATGTTTTGCAACACGCCGTCCTGCTTTGTCTGGTTTGTAGCCATGCTATCAACATTTAACGGCTTATTTCATTTTTTTCATGTGTTTTACACTACATACAACCCATTTGTATCTCACGTATGTAAGACTTAGATTTCAAATAGTTTTCATTCGCGTGTTCTTTAAAAATTGTTTTCACTTTTTGTCTTACATACATACATAGGTACATGATAACACACAAATAGTTTACATACTTAAATATGTACATATACATACTACATATACATATGTACATACATAGATAATTTCTTTTATTTTTTATTTTATTTTTATTTATTTGGTGTCTTTTTAAACTAATTCAATACCAACATTTGTATGTACCTTCTTTTTAATAAACTATTAATCCATAAATGCAAATACGAACACAACACATTCATATAAACAAGACGATACTGACACCGTACATCGAACACATAACATGGTAGTTATATTACAGTTATTTTGTTACACTGCAACATCAACACCATACAAACGTAACATTTCAGAAAAGGATAACAAAAAACAAACCTTGAATTGAATCATCTGGTAACATTGACTTTAATCCGCACCATGAACACTTATTTGTTTTCCGGCTAAAATTTGTTGTTTATTTAAAATCTTCCACAATTTTTGTACTTACATACGTACGTACATATGTATATAATATAAAAAGCATTATATTATACAAACGTTACTTTAATATAAAATGATAATCACTGCTTTATTGCAACAGAAGCATAACTTAAGTAAGCCAGTTTTACAGAAAATTAGTTTTAATATAAATATAAAAATTTTTCTAGATTGTTAACTAGATAAACGCATTTTTTGTGATACCTACATATATATAAGGCTATCAGCGCAGAAAAGGTGTAACCCACATTAGATTTTTGGTTGCTGTTCTGGTGATAAATATACATATAATTTACGTTACCAACTATCAAACAATATTAAAGTAAAGCGCATTTTAGTATTCTAAAGAAAATAGAGCTGAAAAATCATAACATTGCAAAGTAATTAAATAATTAAAAATAGTAATTGTTTAAGAACTAGATGTGGGTTACACCACTTCTGTGCTGGTGGCCTCTTTGAACTGAAAGTGAAACTCATTAAAATTCGGGATATACGTTGATCTCTCTTGTTTACTGCTCTCAATCGATTTGAGAATAGTTTTCACTGTAAAAACGAAAAAAAATTAATTACTCTGAACTCCTCTCATCTCTCTATATATCTCTCACTTCAAACTCTTCACACCTCAGACAGGGCATGTACTATCTTTTTCCTAGTTTTAAGTTTCCCCAAAGGGACCTGTTATTCGGACCCAAGTGAACTAAAAACTTACTTTCTATTTTTAGCAACCTACCAACCTAACATAACCGTGAATCATTTATGCAGCAAACTGCGAATTATGATTGAAAAAGGTGACACATGATTCGAACTGATCTACGAGTACATTCGTGCAGATGTTTAGTATATGTGTACATATATGTATACATATTAAGTCCCTTTTTTAACTTTACAATTTTTGAACTAGCAATACCCATAATTAAACTTTTTTAAAGTAATGTTTGTTTTATGTTCTGTTGTTACAAATGTACATTATTGACATTACCAATTATCAATAAAAAAAGTCCTTTGGTATTCAAAAGAAGATAGAGCTGAAAAATTATTTTTACACAGAACATAATATAACAAAGTAATAGAGCAAATAAATAATTAAATAGATCAACCAATTAATTAAATAGTTTTGGGCTACACACTTTTTTGCTCAGAGCCTCATTACATACATACATTAATAAATATGTATAACCTTTGTCATATACATATAATGTAGTATTTTTATTTCCGAATTAATATTTAAATATCAATAATTCAATTTTTTATCGTTTACGTTAACCGAAAATAATTAATTTTCCTCTAAAATATAAGTATAATTTTTTTCGTAACCAAACCAAACATTCGAAAATAAGTAAAAATTCGGTGAAGTGAAGAATTTTCGAAACAAAAATATTTACCTACCCTTAAAATGATCAGAGAATTGAAAAGTAACTAACTATTCGCATCAGCGAACTATTCGCGATAAATTACGGAAAGGTGTATTGACGAAAATTAAGAACAAAACAGACTTTGGCAAAAGCGAACGAAGAAATTTATATCGAAACAAATTTTTTATGAGTTTAATATTGTTTCCTTCGAACAAAAATTACTACGAGATTACAAGAAATCGTAAATTGTTCAACCCAACCGATCCGTTTTAAAATCGAAAATTCTGAAATCGCAATTTTCATGGACCTCAGTTCTGCATAATAGTTCTAGAGAGATATTGATTAAAGAGACTTTGCAACAATCGATTAAGTCGACTCAAAAAAATTTTGCTTTATTAAAGGTATTCATTTCAGGTTTTTCTCGTTGGAAAAATGGAAAAATTTAATTTTTTTAACAACAAACACAGGAAAAAAATTCAAAAATATTTTCCAAATTTTTTTTTTCTGTTGTAAAAAATTACATTTTTCCAACGAGGAAAAAACTGAAATGAATACCTTTATTATTTCACAGAAATGTAAACTTTTTGTCACGTAGGATGACCAAGAAATTAATATTGTATTTCAGACGGATGTGGATCGATTTTTATTTATCTTTTACAAAGATCCACGCATTTTTTAGATCATGATGTAAGGTGAAGAAAGTTGCCTTTTTTATGGAAATGACCATATGTATTGTACATACATATGTACATATACATATCTATGACAGCGTTTGTATGTATATAAATCTGCTTAACTGTAATGTAATTTTCTCCAGGTATAAAACTCCTTCCAAAATCACCTATTTCTAAAAAAACATATCGATTCATATACATACATACATACATATATGCATGTAGCTTATACATACCGTGAGAGTAAATAATAATAATGTAATCTTGTTTTTTATATTTTCAACATCACTGTATTCCACGTAAATATTGTATTAATTTATAAACACACACACATGAACAAATAAATGCATTTCAAACAAAAGAAAAATCAATGCAAGCAAATACCAACTAATAACAACCAAGCACATATTGCACAAAAAAGGTTTTTACAAATTTTTCTTTGCTAATCATATTTTCCTTTTATTTTAATGTTAAATAGGTATATGTATATGAACATTTCTACGTAGTAGACGAGATTACCTACATACTAATATTTTTATATTGATTTTTAGCACAATATTTTTAACAACAACAAAGTTAAGTTTCACCTTTCTGTGGTTGGTCGACATGCAACACCTTAAAATTGGTTTAGTTTTATTCACTTTCTTTATTTCGCATATATACTTTTATTTTAAACAAATTATTCTTATAAAAAATCTAACTACTATTTTTTATTCTGTTCTAATTTGCATGTGAATTAATTTAAAAACAAATTTTGCGGAACTAACTTTAGTTGAGAACTAATTTCTATGAGAAAAATAATAATGTCTCAATTACACAGTCGTAAAAAAAAGTAGGAATTGAGTACTGAGTTTCAATAAGTAACTGATGCTCATTTTACCCGTTCTTCCATCTCTATTTTGTAGCATAAAAGTGACTTGCGATTAGTTGTATCGATAACACAACGTTGAAAGTAATTTGGACATGGTTCAATCAATCAGCATATCAATTTAACAACACCTTGCAAGTAAATTCTATAATTTTCTTGGTTTAAATACATATGGATACTAGTGATGTAACGAATGTCAAATTTTGATATTCGCGAATACGAATACGAATATTTGAAACGACTTTCGCGAATACGAATACGAAGATTATGTATGAATTTTATAGACATAAAATCGGGGTCATGCTTACGCCTGGAAAACGAAATATGAAAAAAATTGTTAGGAAAAAGAACTTCATGCTCCTGTTGGCGCAGTTTAAAGTTAATAAAAACTACCCAAATTTTAATGATCGTAATTTTAATGCTATTTAAATAGCATTTGAAAATGATACAAAGCACAAACTTCTATAAAAAATTTAATGAATACATATTTATTTTTAGCCATTTATTTAAATTTCGTTTAAAATTTATGCATTTATTTATTTAATTCTTTTTTGGAAAGACATTCATTCGTATTCGTATTTGCCTGCATTTGGCGAATACGAGTGTCTAAAAATGGCCGAATATTCTGCAGTTCGAATACGAATACGAATATTCGTGCATCAATAGTAGATACATACATACTTTGTAAATATATCACTATGATGTATACAGAGAAATTTTAAGATATATGTATAAGACCGAATGACACCATCAACAAGAACTCATAAAAAAAGTGTCAAACTTGATATAAATAATATGCTTAATTTCACCATTTATAAAGTGACACTGTTTGGACAAACAATTTTGTGTATTTTGTGATTAAGGGTTTTGTAGCTACAAGCCTAAAAATATGCTCATATTTTCATCAGTACCAAACACCACAGAAATATTCAGTTCTACATAGTACATGCAGTCTTATCAGACATACACACATATATGTCCATGCATACGAAAAATAACATGAACTTAATATAAATTTAATTTAGTATAATATTTATCTGGTGTAGAACATAATAAATGATTTTTTTACCTTTTAGGTTTTGATAATTAAAACAAAAACAACACGGAAAATTCTTAAAACTGATTGAAGTATTTATTTACTTTTTAAAGATTATTTCATGAAAATGTTGCCAGCGGCTACGCCGTATGTAGTTTATCCGTGAGCTCGAATTTTGACATACTTTCCCAATCATTTCCGGTATATGTCACGAATCTTTTTTTACAGCGAAAAAATTTACTTTTAAAATACAAATAACAAAAAAAATTCACCCAATATATACAGTTAAGGACTAAACTCTCCATACACAGTAATAATCATTTTTGGGGTTTGAGGAAACTTGGGAAGAAATTCAAAAATAAAGAATGCTAATTAATAAATATCTTTTTAGTATGTACAAAAAATAAAAAAATTATTTATGTATATGAAACATTTGTAAATTTTTAATTGAACTTTTAGTGATTTTTAATCAGAAATAATTTTTAGTCACGCTTAAGTTCAGTAATTTCAATTCTTATTGAATGAAATATTAAACACATTTATAAGTATCACTATTAATTTTCTGTTTTCCATTTTTTTTTCATTTTTCTATTTACGTTAGCACGAAATTATATTACTCTACCTAAGTATGTTTAGTCATTCTTGCTTATCTTTTACGATCATCACATTAATTATTTTTACTTATTCGATGAACCATCGGTACATGCATGTAAGTATTATTGTAGTGGCTTTTATGTTACTTGTTGTTGCATTCTACAGTTTTTACTTGGATTTCCAGCATTCTGAAACTGTGATGGCCAAGTGAACAGTGATTGCCAAGTGAACATATTTTTTCACGTGCCCATGATTAATTAAGTGAAACATTTGTAAATTTTTAATTGAACTTTTAGTGATTTTTAATCAGAAATAATTTTTAGTCAGGCTTAAGTTCAGTAATTTCAATTCTTATTGAATGAAATATTTTTATTATTTAATATGAGTATCTAAAGAAGAGAAGAAAAATTAAACTTAGACTTTAAGTTGGGGGAAATACCGATACTTTTCTGTACAGCCACGCACTTCATCAGCACCCTAGTCTATCTACTTGGGTAGAGATTCTTGTTAACATCAGCTATTTAACTTAAATTTTCAATGAAACGGAATATGAGAAACGATTGTTGTGTATACAATTGATTTACCTTTGGTAAACACATTTATAAGTATCACTATTAATTTTCTGTTTTCCATTTTTTTCATTTTTCTATTTATGTTAGCAAGAAATTATTTATATCTATAATAATGACAATGGAAACAAAAATATTGAATAGTCATTGGACAGAAGTTTTGCAAACTCATTTAAAATATCTGAAAACCCATTATTTTCGAAAATTCAGTGATTTCCGGTACCAACCCGTCACTAAACTGACATTAACGTAGACATTGAAAAACTAGCTTCCAAGAAAGTCAATAAGATCCTCAACTGGTGTCCGGAAGTATTGCAAATTTTTATAATTTCTAATGTATTTTAAATAGGGTTGTCATTGCAAGAAGTTCTCTTTTTTCTGAAATAAATACATAATTCAGTGATTCCAAGTCCATGTTTTTTATAAATAAAAATCTAATTCTCCTCGAAATTGATTTCATTTTCTTAAAAACTCAACACATATCGTAAGTTTTTGCGAAAACTACAAATGATTTCCAATTTTGCATAACTGGAATAGCTTCTTAATTAATTAACAGATGTTTAATTTCCAATAACGGAACCGGAAGTCCTTCTTGTTTTGTGTATTTGACAATTTTTATTATTTAGCTTTGTTCAATAAATTTTTGTTAAATATTTAACAGTATTGTTATCAAAATTTGTATACTCTTGCAAAAGAGGATATCCAAAGGACATCGAAATATAAAAAATAGTAAATATATAATTTGTTAATTGTTACAAAACTGTTTAAAAAAATACCTAAAGCTCAAATAAATAGAAAAAAAGTAATAAATAAAAAGATAGAAAAACCAATATCAAAAAGGTTATTATAATTATGTACATACTTATTTTTAGAAACTAGAAAGGATCATGTAATTTAGTATAAATTGCCGGGTATTAAATTCTAGAAAGGGTCGATCATACATAAAAACATTTAAGAAATACGAGTAACTTGGAGCATAAGTATAAAGGTTTGTGTGTATAAAATTAATTAAACTCGAAAATAATGTAATACACATTGCTAAAAAACCAAACAACACAAATTATGAACAAAAACACCAAGCTACTGTAGATTGAGAAACATAAATTTTAAAATCTTTGTAACTCGTTTTATATATACATATATACATTCAACAAATGTGGGAGAGTTACTTGCATTAATGTCATTTACTTAAACATGTTTTTTTAATAATAATTTAAAGTTAAATAAAACCCACACCAACACATTTAAGAGTTTCGAGAGTTGGCCTACTATGAATATGTACGAATATGTAACAAAATTTTCTGATTCTGTTAAATGCTGGAAAGTTAAGCATATTTCAGTCAGTTGACAATTTTTTATCTTATCTTATAAATATTGAGTCCATGGGAACTTTTTCAAACAAACGATTTGATATTTCACGAAACATCGTTCCAAAGCTCTTTGCGTAGCCGGATTTCAATTCGTTAAATACCGTTTCCCAATTCTCATTTAAGAAGCGATTCATTGTTTTGGAGAGGGTGGCATCATTAAAGAGATTTTCGAAATGCATGTAGACACGTTTTGGATTAAGCGAAACGCGATACTCCTTCAAACGCATGTATTTTACGCCTTCCTTTTCAAAGGGCTCACCAATCAAACGATGTTCAATTTTAGTATTTGCAAGCGTTATATTTGCACGCCCATTACCGGTTATGGGCAATAATAGTATTCTACCGGACATTTCATAATCTCCCAACATTTCGATACGTCCTGTTTCACTGTCGCATATTATCAGATAATTATCCAAGTCGGTCCTGTAATTTCATAAAAAAAATCATTTCATTTTCATTACCTTAATATAGAAAGGCCCTAACACATTATTTTTTTGAAATCGATTTTTTTTGTATATTTCGATAGAAGAATGCAAAAATCTCGTTTTAAAAAAAATAATGAGTTGGGGCCTTTCTAACGATATGTACATATGTAAATACACCTGTATGTGTTTTGCTTCAACTGACCTGTATCTTTTTATTTTACTTGTTGATATCATCTCATGGACTAAAACATTTTTTAAAGTTTGTCTTAGATTTATTGGTGCTACTCCCGCATCTATAACCAGCGATTTAACAGCCAGTGGTTCAAGCGGTACAACTCCAAACTCCTTATTTCCTAAATAAAAAATGATGTCAAAGTAATATACACATACACACACATTGTTCATTTATTGTAATATAATCATATCTCAAAAAAATGCTTTTTGTGCAAAAATTTCAATTCAAATTACTTGGTAAATAGATTGGGATCGAACTCAATCATCAGAGCATTTTAAGCACAAACCAATGATAAAACTCATGTAATTTAAATGGGTTTGTCTGTTTGAGCCACGGAATGAGTTCGATCCAAGTCTGTTTCTATACAAATTGAAAACTTTAAACTCATTTTCGGGTTTTTTTTTTGAGTTATGATTAGGATTTTACATCATAAAATAAGACGAAATCAAAACCAAAAATCTGTTAAACGAAATATTTTGCTTTGTATGTATATATGTATGTATTTATTTACGTACTTATCTATATAGTAGATCTTACCAGTTTTTAAAAGTTGTATTGCCTTGTTCACCGCATCTACAAGACATTTATCAAAAGTCGAATCTCGTTTACATTTTGGAAAAGTATCAGCTGTTCGAAAAAATATATTTGTGTATATATAAATATGTAAATGTAAATAATTGGGTTCGCATACATGTACGTATGTGTGTATATACTTATATATTATACGTATTTTTTTGATATTTATTTTTTTTATAGTTTAATAAATGATTTCAGCCAGAATTTAGTTAAATTTTTCATATGTACATACATATGTATGTATGTCAAGAGGTTTAGTTTGTACCAAGAAATTTAAGTAATAACAAAAAATATGCAATTTAAACAATGGTGGTATTCGATGTTTGATGCAAATTGTCTTGTGTAAGTGCAAATGCAAAATCCAACATCAAAATACACACACACAAAAAAAGCTACGATATTTTGCATTTGCACTTACATAGCGTCTATACCTGATATTAACTCTGATAGAATATGAAATAGAACGTCGGCAGAATGAAAAAAAATATATATTTATATTAATATTAATATCTATGTAGGGGAAAATGTACTCTTGTAAATATCATAATATTTCATAATTAACAGGCAGCCGCGCAGTGAACATCTTCGTTTATTTTAATATTAATGTGTGTTTTATAAAAAATCTTGGCATTTCCTTAATACATCGTGTATAGCTAAAACATTTCAGCATTTGTTTACCAAAAAATATTCATTTTCATTTTAATACACAAATTTGTCTTCTCGTATCTACATATGTACATACGTGTGCGTTTTTTGACACTTGATATCATAATATTGTTTTCTAAATATATATTATGAAAACAATATTATAATATCTGATATAATATAAATATAATACTAATATTGCAGTCCACACGTAATATCACTCTCTCTGCTTTGAAATTTCACGTTTGTTGATAGAAATATATTTGATGTTATATCAGGTATAGACGCTATGTAACGCAAGACAATTTGCATCAAAGAGTCTAAACACAATGTTTGCGGAGTGGTGCGATTTTTCGTTGTGAGAGAGAAAAATAAACATAATACAATAGAAGACGGCGCCGCCAATACTTGTCATTGTTTGCTTAAATTTTTAATAATTTTTTTGTGCATACATTTTTATAACTAAACACAAAAAATTATTAACATTTTATACATTCGCAGATATACATATTTGATATATTTTTTAAACTTTTATAATATATGACAAAAATTTTTGAACTTCAAAATCATGTTTTTTACAATAATGTTGTGAACACAGCCAATTATTCAAAAACTACGGCAACGTCAGCGAGAGAGAGATAGTGTCAAAAATTGAGAGAATAAGAAAGTCCGCAATGAAAATAAAATAGATTTTAATTTTATTCCATCCCGCACTGCGAATTTTTAAGCTGGAGGTCCATACCATCCGTTCTTTGCATATGCGTTGTATGCGTTTCTGTACGTTCTCTCCGATTTTAAATTCAAGTTACATGCAATACGTCTTATGCGTAGGTAGTTTTGTAGTGATCATATTTGTAGTGTAAATATTTTTATCAAATAAACTCAATTTTGGGGAAAATGGAAAGTGAAATTATGACTTTAATAGAATTTGTGGAATTAATTGATTTAATGCACATAATATTTTGTAATGAAAATAATACATAGTATTTTTAACAGATGAAATAAGATTCTTTTCCATTGCACTTTCTTAAAAAATAATAAACACAATTGACCTGACAGTCAATACATATGTAAAATTAATTACTAAGTTAATGCAAATATAGTTCATGAAAGAACTATGTTAAAAATGTATATTAATGTGTTTAAGTCTTGCATATATGTACATATGTATGTAGTTGTAAACTTTATTACGAAAGCAGTTTCTTTTACTAAAAACTGTTTTAATGCAAAAAAAGAGAAAATTCAAATTCACCACACTAACATTTGGCTATCAAAAATAACTCACCTTTTCTCATGATGCATGCGACGCATACAAAAGTAGAAAGCTGGAGGTCCATACCATCCGTTCTTTGCATATGCGTTGTATGCGTTTCTGTACGTACTCTCCGATTCTAAATTCAAGTTACATGCAATACGTCTTATGCGCAGGAATTTTTGTTGTGATCATCTGTAGTGTAAATATTTTTTATCAAATAAACAAAATTTTTAGGAAAAATGGAAGTGAAAGTATGACTTTGAAATAATTTGTGGAATTAATTGATTTAATGCACATAGTATTTTGTAATAAATATAATACATAATATTAATCACAGCTGAAATAAGATTATTTTCCATTGCACTTTCCTAAAAAATAATATATACAATTGAGTTGATAGTCAGTATATAAGTACGTAAAATTAATTGATAAGTTCTTAATGCAAATTTTGTTCATGAAAGAACTATGTTAAAAATTTATATTAATTTATTTAAGTCTTGAATATACATATGTATGTATGTAGTTGTAAACTTTATTACGAAAGCAGTTTCTTTTACTAAAAACTGTTTTAATGCAAAAAAGAGAAAATTTAAATTCACCACACTAACATTTTGCTCTCAAAAACAACTCACCTTTTCTCATGATGCATGCGACGCATACAAAAGTAGAAAGTAGATCTACTTTATCCGTCCTATGCGTCTATACATTCTTTGCGTTTTGTTCTGTAACTTGCCACATACAATTACTTTGATTCTAATTTTTTGACACATGCATAAAACGCAACTACGCATTGAACGGATGGTATGGACCTTCGGCTGAAAGTAGATCTACTTTATCCGTCCTATGCGTCTATACGTTCTTTGCGTTTTGTTCTGTAACTTGCCACATACAAATACTCGGATTCTACTTTTTTGACACATGCATAAAACGCAGCTACGCATTGAACGGATGGTATGGACCTTCAGCTTTACTTCAAAATCGTATGGAAAACCGCACCGCAATAAAAAATCGTTCAGACTCAAACATCGAATACCGCCAATATAAACAAAACAATAACAGTAAAAAAAGAATAACGGAATAAAGTGGTGGCCGAAAATCGTTCAGGCATACATACATACATAAATACAGTCATATTTAAGTATATGTATGAGCTCTTGTTCAAAAAAAATATGCTGCCGTTACAACATATTCCTTTCTTACACGTGTAATTCCAACAAAATAAAAAATAAATTGCAAATTAAAAATTCTACTGACCTATTGATCCTTACGCTTTGTTAAATAAAAAAGTGAAAACAAAACATGTTACCTTTTGTATTAATAATTCAAATGACGACTTCTTTTATTTTTTTAAAAAGCCTAAAGAATCGTAAAGAATTAATTAATAGAACTGAACATGAAAAATTATTCCTTGAATTTGAATTAATTTACATACGTTTAAGAATAGTTTAGCATCAATAAACAAAAACAAAATGACATAATTTATCTTAGATATTTAGTAAACCATTAATGAATAAAAAACTCTGTCGAGCTACACATACCTCTTCTATCTATTTACATAATTATACATACATATGTATGTATATACATACATACATATATACATAATTACATAATATTTACACATTTATGAATATTAATGAATGTATTAAAGGGCATAACTATAAAGTTAATATTTTTATGCAAATATACATTTTTATTTTTTATAAGATTTTGCCGGTAAATTGAGCAGTAAAACTACAAGAAAACTATCATTTACCCTAGGTCATTTTTTATCTGAATTAATTGATGTATGTGTGAGAATGTATGTATGAATGTATGTATTATTGGCCTGCGTAAGCAGTCTTGAAATGTAAATATGTCATGTTTTTTAAATGTACTCTCGTGGCATGCATTATTCTAAGCCAATAATAAATGCTGTCGTACTATAAACGAAGCACGATGGTTGCATTGGTGCACGTGTATCTGACTGTTAACAAGCGATGTCGCCAAGACGTCTTGTTTAAACAAACAATGAAAATAAGTACTGTTTATATGTACATGTAAGCTTGTTATTTTGCATATTGTACGTTTGGGTGTGTGTGTAAGATTTAGATGGTAAGCTATTATGTTTCTGTTTAAGGGAGGTTTTTAATGCAAGCCCATACAACTCATGTAAATGCATGTGTGCGTTTGTATGTGAGAAGAAAAATAAGAGACTTTAGTATACGCCTCAATGAGAGAAAAAAGCACAAGCACCACAAATTCTTCAGTCACGAACTATTTTCTTCTTTATTCTTATACCTGCAATTAGTTAAACAAATGTATTGCCGAACACGTTGTGTTAGTAATGGCAACCATGAAAATGAATCAGAGTTGTTTCAGAAGATTTCACTGTAGTAAAGCATCTGAAATTGCCCTCATGTCTTAAAAGTTCTTATAAGACGTCTTTTGCAGGTCTTTATTATGTATAGCATGGTCCAGTTTGTGAGTCAGGGATGGTAACGTGGGTGACTTATCGATCATCAATATATAATGTTAGAAACTATTTCGAAATCTACGCCCACGAAATAGAATAAATATAAATAAATAATAAAATAACTTAAAATAGAATTAAACGATATAAGATATTTATTATATACCTTTATTCAAACTATAATAATATTATATTATAATCTAATCTTTAACAACCTGTCCCACGATGTTGACAAAAAACTTTCGATCTTGTATTGAAAACAAAAACAAATTTTCATATTTTATTGTTGCTCTTAACACAAGTTGTAGATCGAATAAATGAATAATTCTTGTATCCTGATAATATTACATACATATACATACATACATACATACATACATATGTATGTATATTTATAAATGTGAAAGTTTGTAAATCTGGAACCGCAAACTAACGGCCTGGCCCACGATGTCGACAAGAAATTATATGTATATTGACACTTTTAATTTGTAAAATTAGTGTATTTTTATATAGACTACAACAATTAACAGTAACATATTAAAAAATGTAAATTAAAGGGTGTTATTTCAGTTAATTTCAGTTAATTTTGACTATGTAATTTTGACAACTTGCTATATCTTGGAAACAGTAAGAGTTAAACTCTTGAAATTTTCAAAAACGGTAAAACTAAAAAATCCGAAAACTATAAAATCGCCAAATCGAAAAAATCGCTAAGAACCTGAAAAAAATCGCCAAAACTTTAAAATAAATCGCCAAAACGAAAACGATCGACAAAATTAAAATAAAAATTTCTAGCACTAAAATAAATCGCCAAATTCGAAAAAATCGCCCAAACGAAAAAAATCGCCAAAATGAAAAAAACGCCAAAAACCGAACAAAAATCGTAAAAACGCCAAAACCAAAATAATTTTAAATAATAATTTTAATAATAAAAAAAAATCGCCAAAATTAAAAAATAGCCAAAATTAAAAAAACGCCAAAAACCGAAAAAAATCCTCAAAACGAGAAAAGAAAGTGCCAAAATTTAAAAAATCGCCACAATAAAAACAATCACCAACCAAATAAAAAAAATATCGCCTAAACGATAAAAAACTGCCAAAACTCAGAAAGCGCCAATAAATTCAAAAAACCCCAAAACTAAAAAAACGCTTAAAACCGAAAAAAACCTAAAAACGAAAAAAATGCCAAAACTATAGTTTATATTGGCTAAAGTTCGTATAGAATTACATATCTCGTGTCCGTACGGAACCCTTCGTGCGCGGGTCAAAGTTGCACTTCACTGAATTTATTATAACAAAAATTGCACGGTTTAACCCATTATGGGCCTATACGGTTTTTAAAAATCTTAAAAATTCTAATCAGTAGCATATTCTTGTTAACAAAATGTAAAAGATTCTTAAGAAAAATTTCCAATATTTTTGTCATGATTAACCCATTACTAGCCAATAATCCTAAAAATATCATAAATGTAAAAGTTTGATAGTTTTGATGAAAATTTTTAGACGGATAGTTTGGTCTAAGTTAAAATATTGCGTACTTTTGAGGGGATAAAACACGTAAAAATTCGTATGTTTGGTACTATTTCTGTTTTTGCTTAACTTGGGCAATTTCAGTTTATTTCTGGATACGAACGAAGTCGCATATGTATTCACACACATGCATGGGTCGATATATACATACATATATCTCATTTAGTGCAATGGTGTCACAACTCAAAAAACCAGTTTTGCAGAAAACGCGTTTTAAATTTTCAATTTCCATACAACTCAATGAAGACATAAAAAAATTCTTTTTTTTCTCACGAGTTGACGGTACAAATAGCTTGTACCGTATGAAATTTTTACACAAGATAAAATTCGAAATACCACATTATTCTGAATTATTTTTTGAGTCAAACTATAATTAATTATAATAATAATTTTTTTTAACAACGGAATATTGTGGACACCCTAAAAGATTTTTTATGAGGCCCCATAATATGCGAAACACTTTTCAGTCCTCGTACATTTGATTTCTCTTTTGAAACTGCATTCGTGTCCACACTGTGAAGTTTTTGTTTTGCAGCTTAATACATTTTCTCATATATTTCTCATGAGAATGAGACGAGAATGACGTAGTCAGCTAGAACTGCATGTACATGAAACAAAGTACACTTTTCCATTCCTCCTTCCCTGTTCATCTACAAACTCAAAAGTTGTGCAGCAAATGTTTCACTGTATGGACGAGGACTTAATAAGAGGTTTATGAATTAAATTTTCTATGGAAATTTGATTAATAAACCTTTTTAAAAAATCAAAATATTATTTATGAATTAGTCCCATACAATATAAGGTAAAATAAAAAATAAAAACCGTTTCGATTTGAGATTTAGAATTTTGATAGGGCATGTTCTGCAGACGTTTTTAAAATCATATACCATACCATGACCATTATTAGATTCACTCAATCCTGATAAAGTAATTGCATTGTATTCGTTTATTTGTCGCTACTAAATCACTGCATTATTCTTATTTAATGGTGAAAAATAAATAAGAACACAAAATCAGTTTCACATCTATCAGGAAATAATCTAGAAAATATATTCTATTCAGAAGTCTTTCGTACTTTTAAGCCCAGGCGTGATCGAATGATTAAAAGAAAAAATTACTCACGATTATGCATAATCTCGAGTATTTATTTTACAATAAATAAGTACGTATGTATGTGTGTATTTTGCTTATGATGACGAAGAACGAACTTAATTATATTTTTTATGAGTTTGAAATTAAGGCGTATTGAAAACCAAAAATTATAGTGACGTCCATCAGCGTCATAACCGAAATATGTATGTACATTTGTACGTATAAATACATAAATATTTATACACATCTATATACATACATACATTTTTCGTTAATATTAAAATTAATAGCAACTTGAATTTAAAACTACTGGCATCTAATTATGTGCATTTTATTCCATAAGCCACTTTTTTTCTTTGCTGAGTCTTTTTCAACTTGACATTGAACAATATTTCTCATTAATTAGTTTTGTTAATGTGTATTTTATTAGACAAGTTCCATGCTTAAATATTTGATATTTTAACGCTTTTAAATTTGTTTGGTTTTTTATACGATTACATTGTCAAGGATATTTGAATACTAAACATATGTACAGACTTGAAGAACAGGTGTTTATGTACGTACATTAGAGTGCACACCACCGAATATAAAGTATTGTTGCAAGGAAGTTTCTTTAAGGATGTATTTCGTAATTCACTTTACAATGCATTATTTAAATGTTTAAGAGGTAATAAATATTGAAAAAATTTAAAAATATTTAAAGTGCAGGAGGCAATTCACGGCATTCGATACGACTCGTAACTTAAAAATATTTCCATATAAACTCTACTGAATTATTTTTATATTAAGAGTCGTATCGGATGCCGGAATTTTCCCCCAGATTTCATTAAATAAATTTGCACACAAAACGATTTGCATAAATCTCCGTTTTGTCGTATGTATTACAAAAATAAAAAATAAAGAGGAAAGAACATTGAAAACGTTCGTACGCTCCCCTGAAATTGTACCCGGAAACGTTCCATGTTAAAGAGAGCAGAGTACCCTAAAATGGCAATAAATTTGTATGAGTGGTTTGCAAAGCAAACCCTCCACAGTAATGTCTGAGTTTTTTCGATGAAAACCAAAAATGTTTCAAATGCGGATACAAGGTTCAGCCAGTATTTTAAAACATAATTTGCCAGAAAAAATTAAGTCAAATGGCCTAAAAAGACCCTTCTGAAAAGGGCATTGCCCCCCACTTAAAACTGCTGTTGCCTCAACATCTTAATTTTTTATAATTATAGAATACCCAGCAAAAAAAGGGACTCCAAAAAAGTAATGAAAATGTTGAGTTTGCGATCTGGAATTAGTGAAAATTTCGATCCGATCTAATGATTTTTACATAGGGTTGTCATTGCAAGAAGTTCTTTTTTTCGATACCTGGTCACTGAATTAGAAGCGATATTAAGAAAAATTCAATTTTTTGTTTTCTGTGATAATATTTTCATCTATTTCCATCCTATTTTAAAAATTCGTTTCTTTTTATACGAATTTAAGTCCGAAACAGTGTTTTCATGTAAATTTAAGCAAATAACTTTAAATTTTTGACTAAAATTAGTTCATAAATTTCTTTAAAAAAATAAATTTCTACATGGTTTTTTGCTCACTCTCGGAAAATTAAAAATATCGATTTTTTGGAAGTAATGACAATGTAGTTCCACTAGAATGACTTCCATTTTTTTACTGGGTACATATTCAGGGGTCTAATCCTCGCTTTCGATAACGAACTGATTCGAACACGTTTCTTCAGTTTGAGATTACGGCATTCGCTATCAAACAATGTAATAATATTGTTCGATATCGAACCATAACGTTACCTTTTTGCTTCTTCAAGTTTCAAAAAAAATCAAAGCGTTTTTTTTTTGTTATTAAATATGTATGTATATTATCTCTATTGACCAGCTGCTTTGTAAATAATATAGAAGTAAATAAAACATATAACAAAAAAAAATTATGCGTACTTTGAAAATAAATTCAAAAACTTGTTTGAAATTGCATTCTTAAAAAAAATGTCAAGCATCAATATGATCCCACCTTTTATAGTTGCAGCTATGATAAAAAAAATAAAAAATAAAAATATACATACATATGTATGTATGTACATGTATGTATGTATGTATGCACATACATATGTATATATTTTTGTTGATTTCCACAATTTTTTCTTGCTGATTTTGTAAACTTTAAAAAATCTATAAAACTTGCTGGTAAAAGAGCTTTGGACTGTTTTTTTAAATACAGATTAAGTAAAAATATTATTATTTACCATTTCAAATATTTTTTGAACGTTTATTAGATGTGAGTACTATTAATTTCAAATTATCAATTTCACTTTACTATAATTAATTTTTTGCATTTTACGTTTTCTGGAGAAGATGAAAACGTTTTAATTTTCACTTTCGTATAAATTTTGTCTTTGTGACAGACCTGATTATCAAAATAGATAGTACGTGTGTCCTTAAAATGAGCAAGGATATTTTATTTTAAAATGTTTTTTCTTATGAGAGAGCGAGCATCTTTCGAGGAACATGGTTATTTAATCTATTAACTTCTAAAAATTTATTACAAAAATTAAAAGCAAACTCTTTGTAGAATCTCATTTAAGAAAACGTACATACTACTCGTATGTAAATGAATATGTACATATGTATGTACATGTGTATGCATGAGCGAACATGCATGTTTCTAACTTATGGCAGCATAAACCCAGTTAAATACATTAACGTAACCTGGTTTTATTACGCCATGGTTTTAACTGTTTTTTTTTTTTTTTTGACTGAAAACATTTATTTTATTTTACTTTAAGTTATGAAATAATTAAACAACTTGTTGACGCAGCCGATTTTTATGGCGTCCAATAGAAAACTTACGCAAATCTTTAGCTGCACAAAGTGTTACAACAATCAAATGCAGTAATGCAATACGATGGAATAATATCTTGTTACACATTTCTGATTGAGATTAGCTTTATTTTTGATAAGTATGTTATTTAAAAAAATATTTTTATATCCAAAGTTTTTGTTTTATTTGTTTCAAAATGATTCGCAATCAACTGTATGTACACATTTCAAATTTGAATACAATAATTTATAAAAACCGATTTTATAAATACACCAACCCGTTTCGATTTTTTAAGTTATTATCAGTTTAACGCAAGAAATGCAATGAATTTGGAGCTCTCTTGTTGTAAGCTTTTATACAAAGCCCAACACAACACATTAAAGTTGCCAGATATGTAAGTAGATGCTTTGAAAAATATTCAAGTTTTTGTGGAAACAAAAATCTTTAAGAATACATGCATATGTAGATATGTATGCATGTATCTATCTCCTCTCAAATGGCCAATAGATTTTTAGGGCCTGTCCCGCGATGTCGACAGCGTTCGACTTGTCGTACACTTACATTCAAAATAAAAACAAATTTAATTTTTTTCTTTCTTCCAATGTAACTGTGTGAGAAGTCAAACGTTGTCGACATCGTGGGACAGGCCCTTATAAAAAACAATTTATTTGAGAAATTATTTAATTTTAACTCAGAGTTAAATCACTATGAATAATATTAAATTTAAGTATTTCAAAAATAATATTTACTCATTTTCAAAAATATGTAAAATCTGCAGATGTCTTATTACGGTTCTCGAATTTTTCTATTCAACTTCGAGAGTTTGTACCAGATTAAAGAAAAATTTTGTATGTTTCTTTAATTTAGTACAGCAAGTTGAAGTCGAATCTACAAATTCGAGAATCGTAATAAGGCCCATTTTTTCTTATCTCCATAATGTTGCCCCTATTCCACTCATCCCAAGAAGTCTATATTGGATTAAGTCGTGCTGAAAAAAAAATATTTTCAATCTTCGTTTCTGAGAATTTTAATAAATAGAAAACGACACAAATTCCATATTTTTTTCTCTGCTTTTGTAATTTACAATTTTTTTAAATATGCAGTGAAAAAACTCTTTATTGCAAAGTGTTTCGTATAAAAATACCCTAAAAATACTCTATAGCTATAACGAATAAATTTTGAGCTATAAAGCCTTTCAGGGCAATTATGTAAAAAATACCGCGAGAAATTTTTCCCAGGGAACAGTTCCAACTAATAGCAAATGATAGGGAAAATAAAAAATTCTAATAGGAAAAGGGAGAAATTTCCCGCGGAATTTTTTACATAATTGCCCTGTTTATATAGCGAAGTATTAATTCAAAAGCATCTATACAACGCAGTCAGAAGACACATCGTAAGTTTTTCTTCAAATAAAAAGAAAACACATTAAATTTAAATTGTGCACAATTTAATTTTTGTCTTTAAAGTGCAGTTTAAATGAAATATACCAGATCGTTTCAGTAGGGGTTTGAAAACGCCAAATTTCCAGGTTTTTCAAATCGCAAACGAGAACTTCAAACGATATGCGTTTGTCGGAACTTGTGCGTATACTTGATTTAATTTCAGCGTTGCGTTACATGTACAGCGGTTGCCATTGCAGAACACAATAAAGTGTGAAAGTACTAAAGTGATTTTGAAAATGTTTGCTAAAACGTTCTGCAGAAGAAAAATAAAAATGATAGATTTTAAAGACCTCATTTATAAAAATTATTCACACCTATCGTGAATAACAAGTGGAATTTTTGTTCACGTGAAATTTGTATTCCACCCGAACAGAAAATATGTATCGGGAATTCCACGTAAAATTTTTTTCACGCTATCAGTCCCAGTTTATGTAACGAAGGGAAGAAGATTTGTAAAGCTTAAAAATTAATTGAAAATCAGACAAATTTAAGTTCAATAATCAGAAATACAAAAACTTTAGGTCCCAAATTTAATTTTGTTTAACTTAAAAGTTGTGTTTCTAAATATTCTAAATGCAGTGGAAAAAATTCTTTAGCATTCCACCGCGGTGCACATAATGAAATTTGCCATTCCTACTCCATGAAAAAAGGTTTTGCAGGGAATTATTATTAAGAATCATGAATTACTTACTAATCTTGTGCTAAAAATAAATATTTATAAAGTTTCAAATATAATTCGAAGGAAAATATCGAAGGAAAATATCAACAAAACCAAGGGAAAAGTGAAAAAATCCAGGTGAAAAATATTATTCATGATAAGGGGAAATCAAGAAAGCGAAAAATTTCCGGGTGAAAATTATTCACTATTGCAATTTGGTGAAAAGTGAAAAAATTTCGAAAAAAAATGTTCACGATAGGAGTGATTAAGTTTGTATAAAGAAACATTTACCATGAAAATCTGTTTTATAAACCATTTATTAAGCCTTAATCATTCTTAGAGAAAAGGTTATTTTTTGTGTATTTTTATACAGACTAAAACAATTAACACTAAAGTTAAAAAATTAAAGGGTGTTCTTTCACTTAATGTAATTTTGACTATGTAATTGAGACAACTTGCTGTAAACAGTAAACCAAAAAAAAATCTCAAAATTATTGAATCGCCAAGCCGCCAAAAATTTACAAAAACCGAAAAAATCGTTAAAACCAAATTAAAAAAAATTCTAACTCTAAAATAAATCGCAAAAATGAAAAAGTCGCCAAAATGATAAAAAAACGCCAAAACCCTAAAAACCGCTAAAACGAGAGTAAAGCGCCAAAACAAAAAAAGTTACCAAAACCGAAAAATCACCAAAATTAAAAAAGCCCAAACGCTCAAAACCGAAAAAATCTAAAAAACTAAAAAAATTACAAAAACTAGACATATATTATATAGGCTAAAGTACAGTATTACACATCTAGTGTTCGTGTCCGTGTCCGTACGGAACCCTTCGTGCGCGATTGAGAGTCGCACTTTACTGAATTTATTATAATTAAGGCTGTAAATTTATGTACTTGGGCATTATTCCGAAAAACTTTAATGCTTTTTTTTAAGAAATAGTATGATAAATCTGTCAGCGAAAAAGCTAAAGTGGCAACAATGTGCATATGGTTTTTGATGAAATATGTATGTATGATTTGTTCATTTTATTTTTCAAGCATATTCAGCTATACGGTAAATGAAAATAAATAGGATTTTGGCCGTATTCTTTTTATAAATTAAAAAGTATGTAATAACAACATACATACAACAATAAATATCAACATACATACATAAATACATACATACATAAATACATACATACATAAATACATACATACATAAATACATACATACATAAATACATACATACATAAATACATACATACATAAATACATACATACATAGATATGTACATATGCATACATATGTACATTTAAAAAAAAACTGTGTAAAATTTAGAAAAAAATATTAGTAAATCTCAAATTTAATTTTGCTGCAGATTTTCGAATTTTAGGACCAGCCGTTCTTGAGTTATGCTAATATAATTCATGTAGCATTTAAATTTTTTAAGTAACGGTATATCTCGAAAGCTTATGAAAGAAAACTGAGGGCAGATTCCAGTTCATAGTCCCAAGCAACTTAAGAAACAACGCGCAATTCGTAGACACCAAAAATTTTACCCAAATGTAAGTAATAAGCCCCTATTAAATATTATTGTGATTTTCATTAATATAAATTAAAAAATATTAATAAAGCTTTTACTGAATTTGAGCATGTATCCAAAATATATACATATGTACATACTTACATACATAAATATGTATATTTTTTTATGTTAAAAAATTACAATACATATTGTAAACAATTTCTAATGGCAGGTACACACTTTGCAGCTTTGCAGTTTACGCAAGACGTTTATCATTCATGTTAAATATTTTGACACACACAGACTGCAATCTACAATTAAACCATAAACGTAACATCAGTTCTGTTGAAAGAAATTAGCGGTGAAATACATCAAATAGCAGCAATTATTTCTTTATAAATTAATAAAATATTTCTTTTTTCGACTACATACACATTATGCGACCAACAAGAACATTCCTTGTTGCATAAATATGTTGCAACGTGTATGTAAGAGATTCTTTAAAAGTTTGTGGATACAAATTTGTTTTTTGTTTTGCTGACTTGGAAGTTCTAAACAGTGTCGAGTAAAACTATATAATTTAAATATTTTTTTTTGCATTTTTTATTATTATTATTTAAATAAAAATAGTTTTGTTTTCTAAAATTTGCCTACAATCAATCTATGTATGTAAGTATGTGTAATAAGTAATTTGAAAAGTACTTTTACTGTGACAGTGTAATAAATAATATATGTATTTATTTATTTATTCAATACATACAAATTCTGCAAAGTAATTAGACCATATTGTCCATGATTTTAATAAAAATAAAATTTGTACATACTCGTACATACATAGATATCGCTCATTTACACAAACAACGTCATAACTTCAGAAACTACTTACCCAGAAAGCGATTTTAAAGTTGTCAATTTACAAAGAGAATTTAATTTTTTTTTTCAAGAGTTGAATAAACAAGATATTTGTATGAAATTTTTACACAATATAAAGAATGACATGAGGATTAATTCGGCTTTATGAACTCAAAAATTTAATTTTTTGAGTTATAACGTTCTTTGAGTCTTATAAGAAGTTTTAAGACATGAGGGCAATTACAAATGCCTTAGTACAGGGAAATCTTCTTAAACAAACGCTAAACAACGTGTTCGGCAATACATTTGTTTAACTTTTTGCATGCATAAGAGTAAAGAAGAAAACAGTTCGTGACTGAAGAATTTGTGGTGCTTGTACATTTTTCTCTAATTGGCGCGTATACAAACGTCATGCATGTACATACATACATACCTACATAGTTTGTGTATGCTCTCTTATTTTTCTGCGCACATACAAAAGCACACATGCATTTACATGTGTTGTATGCGCTTGCGTTAAAAAACCTCCCTTAAACACAAATATAATAGCTTACCATCTAAATCTTACACACACACCCAAACGTACAATATGCAAAATAACAAGCATACATGTATAAACAGTACTTATTTTCATTGTTTGTTTAAACAAGACGTCTTGGCGACATCGCTTGTTAACAGTCATATACACTTACACCAATACATCCATCGTGCTTCGTTTATAGTACGACAGCATTTATTATTGGCTTAGAATAATGCATGCCACGAGAGTACATATAAAAAACATGACGTATTTACATTTCAAGACTGCTTACGCAGGCCCCTAGTACATGCATACTACATACATACGTGGTTTCAAAACAAACCGCAATCTTCATACACAATCGTTGCTCAAAACTCAAAGCTAAAATTTAATAAACAAGATGCTCTCTCGTTACCAACGTAAAGCAAAAAGCTTTAGCGGATGCCAGACGTATCAATATTCAGCTTCAATTTATGTGGTTGCACCAAAAATAGTCTCACATATACTATAGGTGTGAATATTTTTTAAAAATAAACGCACACTACCACATAAATTGAAGCTGAATATTGCTGTGTCTGGCACCCGCTTTAGGAAGAAAATATGAAGGACTTGAAATATTCAACACACACACATTTACATATACATACATACTACAGTCTACAATCTACTCTTGCAAACTTAACACAATTTTTTAATTATTTTTTCACTTAACTTGCTAAAAAAAACTGTTTATTTTTGAAAAAAAAAACCTTTTTCAATGGGATCTCTTAATGTAATTCTTGCACGAAGGAAGAGCATGCAAGATAATTGTTTTATGTCCTTAACTTTTTAACATTTTCCCATGATTGAGAAAGAACATACCTTTTAAGAAGTTCGTATGAGAACGGTTTATAAAAACTTGGGGTATAAAAACGATTACGAATTGACTTTTTGGGGCGATTTTAGTAAGTGCAAATACAAAATATCGCAGCTTTTCTATGAATTGTGCATTTTGTTTAGAAGTAAAAAAAAAGTATTCTTATAGAAAATTGTTTGATGTTTCCAAAAAAAATTAACTAAAAATAATAGTTTTCGGGTGCAAAACCGGAAATAATTAATTCATAATAAAATTTTTCTTCGACACTTCGACACTTTTTTTATTTTTTTACCAAAATTATCACAGGGTGTTCTTATTATACATGCTTTAAAAGTTTCCAAATTGGATTTCCTTAAATTTGAGAGTTTTGAAAGCCGGAAATGAAAAATTCACACTAAAATTTTTCTAACTTTCAGTTTATTTCTTATCAAAAATAGGGTAGAAATATGTACTTATTATACTACAAACTTTTGGAAATGGGATCTTTAAGAGTTTAAGAGTTATTCCCCCTTGTTCCGGTTGTCGTCATCGACGTCACTTTAACACAATACCAAAAAGTTGGGGCTCCACCTGACTCCTGTTGGCAGGTTTGTGTTATTTTCTAGATCTTAGGGAAAGGAAATTGTTCTCGAGAGCGATTAAACAAGCCCCAATTTTTTGGCACTGTGCTAAAGTGATGTCGATGTCGACAACTGGAATAAGGGTGATTAAAATTTCTTTACAGTGCATTACACTTCAAAAGCGGAAATGCACATTCCCGGTTTTCGAACTTTTCCGCAATTTTTATTTTTGTTTCATTCGAAATTAGTCTAAGGAACATTAGTCTAAAGTATACTAGAAACATTTTGAAAGTGAGATATACATTAGTTTAAAAGATGGGCAAATAATTGTGTGTGGTTGTCGCACTGCGAAACCGGAAGTGAGCATGACAATAAAGAAATTTCTAACTTAGGAACAATTATTTTGTTTTTGTATTTTTTTTGTCTTAAATAAAATTTAAGCTAAAAAGTTCTCCTTTTACTATGAAAGTTTTGAATTGGGATTTTCATTAGTTTAAAAGATGCGTAAATTTATGAAATTTAAAATTTATTACGCACTGGAAACCGGAAGTGCAAATAATTAATTAGAATTTGTCTAACTTTGCCGTAATCTTTGTTTATTTTTTGTTTTAATTAAAAATTGACTTAGGGTGGGTATAGTAATAAACTGTAAAAGTGTATGCATATCACTCAGATATTCGTAATTCGCGATTACATTAGCAAATCCTTATTCATGACAGCAGTTCTGCAATGTTATTATTACTATTGAAATATCAACCCCAAATCGATCAGCAGAAATTGCAATAATTTATGTCACTTGTAACACTTGTTTGTACATATGTTAAGCATACATATTTACATGTGTATGTAAATACTGAAAAACGCAAAATCGTTCCTGATATCCAGTTGATGATGTTTTTAGTGTTATTTGTTTATCCAGTTAGTCGGTTGACAGACTAATAATGACTGCCCTTCTAGTTCGGCTTTGCTTTGTTCTAAAGTTTATTCAACCTATGTGAGTATTAACAACCGCATAACGCACAAAGCGTAATCAATATGTAATTACGTGAGTAATTAAGTACAAAAAGAAATACATTTCAAAGTATTTTCATTCATTTTTATGTGCCCACGTTCAAGGCACATCTACTACATCAGTGATCTGCAATGAATCGTTTTTTCACTATTCATACTGACTCATGAAATTTTATATATCTATATATTCGTAGACCTCGTTTAAACTCAACTACTCTGATGTACGCACACTCTCAATAAGATTGATTTATATGTATAGATTGCAATAAATATGAATGCGATGTCGACATTCACACCACACTCACACTCATAAATCACCTGAGTTTGTTTCAGGAAAATACTTATACTAATCACATTGATTTAGCTCATTTAACTCATCTATGTATGTTTATTTAAAAGTTTAGTCATTAAACAGCTTGCAAATAGTATAAAAACGTAGTAAATAGGCTTGTTTTTCAATCCCTGCAAAAAACAAAAAAGCAACAGAGAAACACATAACTTCATAATGAGAACTTTAATGTTCGTATGCGAAGCTCGCAGTGTGAATCATACTTATTTTGCATCGTCCATAGACATTTCGTTAAGGAGAGTCGAAATCAACAACGTCATAAATGTTGCCAAGTATGAGTTTAATGCGCACTTCATTCAAACTTTCAAATTAATCTGACTCATAGACAACAATGCAATAAGTATGAGTGCACGTACGTACAAGAAATTATAAGTCATGATTTAACTGTACTCACTTTTTAACTACTCATTGCTCTTCTCTGATCTATGTACATAAATATAAAAATCTATGTAAGTTGAATCCATT
This sequence comes from Tachina fera, assembly GCA_905220375.1. NCBI lineage: Eukaryota > Metazoa > Arthropoda > Insecta > Diptera > Tachinidae > Tachina > Tachina fera. Next base: position 190,462,575 of record LR999963.1, read on the forward strand.
CTCAAATTCAGCTTGTGTGGATACAAGCCCAAAGATATAAATATGAATGTATGTATCTATCTGTGTTGTATTCTTCTTTTCATTAGCACCATGTTCCTGTTTGACATTTCTTTCTAGAGACATACATTCAATTATTTAAAATTTTATTTAAATGCTCTGACTCAGTTTTAATATATGTAGTCAGATCTAAGCCGTGTTCCACACTTATTTTTTAACAATTTCACGCACTTGCATGTGTGGAATGACGAAGGTTCATAACTGTCTTTTATTGATACTACTCTCAGCTCTCTTAACTCTTCAATTAAAAATCGTCTCAAAATCTCAAGTGTCCACGAGACGATCCAACAAAACCATCAATCACCTACATAGTTGTGTGAGTGCAGTTGTGTTTTTTCGGTTGCACATACTCGTTGTCGTCAGTGCTTGATGAGAATTAAAAAAATTTTGATATTTTTATTGATCGTGTCCAACTGTGCCTACTTTACTTTGTCATGACATGGAGAAGTGCGCGGATAAAAAAAGTCATATTCGATTTTATGGAAAATTGCAATTATTTTTATTTTAAAGCAAACGATCAAAAGTCCACAAACAGTTTTATTATTATTTATTATCAGGGATAGGATTTCCATGTTGGTCGTAGATAAACGTACATAAATAAAATATGCATCTTTGCGTATCACAAATTTGTGACAAAATGGCATCGATTTGTTAGTGCATATTTTTGCATATTTCATAATAAATGCATATGTATTTTTGCATATTTCGTTATAAATGTATATTTTTAATAAGTTTTTTAGTTTTTCCTTCTTATAAATCAAATTTTGGGTTATTGATTAGTTGGAAAGTAATCAAAATCTGCAGTTCTTACGACTGTGTAAGAAAAATTCAATAACTTGGCTTGAGTCAAAAATGCCAATACAATTGAAAATTAAGAAAAAAAGTGAAGATATTATAAATAAATTAGAAATAGTTATACAAAAAAATTATGGACTTAAAAAATATGCAACAAATTGCATTTCTAACAACGAAAATTTAGAAACTGAATATTCCACAAACAAAATAGCTGCATTTAAATGCGCCGTTCACAACCTTATACAAGTTTTTAATGACAAAATGTTTGTTAAAAATGGAATGAAGCTGATTTTGTTAAGTTTTTAATGTTATTATATGTTGAAAAAAAAAATTTGATAAATGCATATTTTATTAGTTTTAAATACATATTTTTTTATAATTTGCTGCATATTTTATGTACATAAAACGTGATTTTAAGTGCATGGAGATCATATCCCTATTTATTATAAATCTCGCACAGGAGGAAAATTAGAAGGGCAATGCCCCCACCCCCCCCCCCACCCACCAACGAATTGTTTTTGCCCCCTGGATTAATTAAAAATTGTCTTTAATTATGTATGAATATATATTATATTACTCACAAGTCGTAATGCTCCTACCACCCCGGCCCAGCCCAGCACGAAATTTTTACAGCTATACCATGTTCTGTCTAGAAAAGAGTTCGACATCTACTTTCCCTCAAGACTTTGCATAATAATGATAATAATAAATATTATAAACTTCTTTAAACTTTTAGTTACCATGGTAAAGTAACTGTGGCAACAGAAAAACTTATAATATAAAATTAGTGGTTACAAACAGATGTACATATGTATGTACTTTAAAAATTATAAATTAAATGAAATGTTGTCGGCATCGCAATTAAACAAGTCTTTTGCATATTCCGCGCCGAATTTAAAAATTCCACACCAAGGCCCTTGGGTCTTTAATGGGAAGAACAGAAACACTTTAAAACAGTTGGGCACCCAATTTGTTAAAACGAATAAAAAATTAATGTTCAAAACGGTTGTGGGCACTCAAAAATAATAAATAACAATTTTAGCCGCCGTAGCTCCGTCACCATTACAGACACGTCGGCATCATCAGTCCAAACCGCAGCAAAATCGAACAGAATAAACACATTTCAGAGCAATCCCGGAACACATTCAAATCAATCATGGTCAATGTCGCATTCGAAGAATAAAACAAAAAACAACATTTTCACCGAACAACGTTGCAACTATGAACGCATGCAGCTACAGCAAGAGCAACCATGACCATGGTCATCGGAACAAGTCATACATTGTAAATTTTGTCTTGATAATAATCATCATAATCAACACACAACCACAGCAAAGTCTTTCGACGCAATCTATTCAAAACTATTGGCATTAACTAAGTTTCGAATGCAAAATCGCAACGAGTGCTTTTCTGATTACCATCATCACTTATTAGACATGCACGCACAAACACCATCTAATAACCTTGAAAAAACTTCGAAAAAGGTAACAGGCATACTACATACACCATTTCACAAGTTAAATAAAACGTTAATTTGCACTGATGACGACAACAAAAATGTATCTAGATCACGCGCATCAAAAACTTCAGCCCCATATGCCTGGCGTCAGCGAATATTAAGGAACCAACTGGCAAAAAATCTTCCTCACCGAAAATTCGGTACGCTGAACTTAGACAAAAGTGTTGCCTTAAGTTTTTCTTAATACAATAATCGTCGTATTTTTGAATAATTATTCCTGTAAACCATTTTTCTGCAACAATATGGAATAGTAGCTGCTAAGTAGTGCTGTATTATTCCAGTTGGAATTTGCAGTGGTTAAAATGCTACATATGGAAAGAAAAGATCACACGAAAATAGAATCATGCGTTAGAGCCTTTTAACTTTTTAGCTGTAGCCTTAAAACTTCCGAAAAACACTGCTTTGCTTAAGTCGACTTAAGCTATTATTCCATATTGCCGCAGATTTTATTAACTCATTGAATTAATTAGGCAAATACTCGAACATACATACATATGTACATACATATATACGAAATTATTTTAAATAAAGTAAAAATAAAAATTCAAAATGCGGTTATTAAATTCACCATAATATTTTATTCCGCCACCAAAGTGATATTTTTTAACTAGTACTCGTATATGAAAACAAAATTTAAGACATGTTTTCGTGTTTTTCATTCAAATTCTTCACGAAGAAACGCATGATCGGGCCTTTTCTGCAAATCACGACGAGAGCAATTCAAAAAAATTCCGCGAGAAATTTTTCCCGGTGAAAACAAAAAATTCTAATTGGAAAAGGGAGAAATTTCCCGCAGAATTTTATTCATAATTGCCCTGGACATGTCAAATCACACTGATTTAAAAAATGTAATAAAAGATAAAGAAACCATATATGACTTAAAAATTAAAGGGTGTTCTAAAGCGAGCAACGAAACATTTTGCAAAGTTAGTGTATTTTTATGCAGATTACACTATTTAACACTTATGCTATGATGAACACAACTGGGACGAACGATGAATTTTCGGTTACGAAATAGAATACATGTGTGTATATGAAAATACACACAATCATTACGTTGGACGAAAGTTGCAGTGCGTAACAAAATTGCGATAGATTTATTTCTATTTTGTACGCCGACGAACGACGAAATATAATTTACTCTCTCTCCCTCTCTGTCTTTGTACACACAACAACTACGTTTGTCAAATATTAGAGAGGAATTCGGTGAGTAAATTCGTCGTTATTGTGCTTCACACGACGAATTTACGCAGCGAATGCTGCTGTCCACGTCGACGAATTCGTCGTTCGTCCCAATTGTGTTTATAGGATTATATATTAAAAAATCAAAATTAAATTAATTTTTAATATTCAATTACGACAACTTGATGCCAAACTCTTGAAATTTTCAAAAACGCTAAAAGTAAAAAATATCCCAAGATAAAAAAAAATCGCAAAAAAATCAAAAAACCGAAAAAAATCGTTAAAACGAATAAAATCGCTAAAACTTAAATAAATCGCTAAAACCAAAAAAAAGACAAAATAAAAGTGCCAAAAACGAAAAAAGCGCCAAAACTTAAAAAAAAATTGTATAAAACTGAAAATGTTTACCGTTTAGTTAAAGTTTTTAAAAATGTCTTCATCATTTAAGATTATATAGGTTAAAGCTCATATAGAATTATCCTTCGTGTGCGAGTCAGTGGCACTGGGGTCTGAGCGTCGCTTTCGATAACGAGCTGATTCGATCACTTTTTTCACTTTGGGATTATGCCATTCGATATCGTACCATATTATTACATTATTCGATATCGAATGCCATAATTTCAAACTGAAAAAACGAGGTCGAAGCAGCTAGTTATCGAAAGCGACTATTAATTAGACCCCTGAATTTATTTTTAATCTAATGCGATAAATGTATGTATGTAAATACATACATTTAAGTTTATTTTCTCTTTTCATTATAAAGCTAGCTTATAATATAAAGTACCTTTGTTTTTTGTTAAGTATAAATTTACGTTTATTTTCAAGATTTTGCTTGTTAATTATTACTTTATTCCCAAATTCGAAGTATATATGTATACCGTTTATTTTAACGCTTATAATATACAATTACAATACATTTATTTCCTTTTTATTATTTCATAATTATTATATTTAAATTTGTGTGCAAAATATAACACAATAAAACAAATTTTTCTTGATTTGAACAATTTATACATGCTAAAGAAAAAAACAAGACATTTAAAATGTTTTAGCTTCGACTGAAACGTAAGTATGTGTGTGTGTGTGTGTGTTTAAATATGCATATGTATTTTTTTTAATGTTTAGAATTTTATTTTTTACTTATTTTAAATGTTTCTAATGATTTGTTCTGGTTTTTATTTATTTGGTGTAAAGAGGACATAATACATACGAGTACATATAAATTATAAAAAGGACGAACAATAATATATGTATGTACGAATGTAACTAACAACTTAATAAAAAAGACTGTGGCTTAAGAAAAACAAAAGTTTCTAATAAAAACAATAAATTATCTTACAATTATTTTGTTTAAAAAAAATACATTCTATGTAAAAAGCAAAAGGAAGCTTGTAAATAAAGATATTGCAGAAGAAATTATTATAATTCGTTAAACAAAATTTAAGAAATTTTCACAATTTTTAATTTTATAAATTATATATTATTATACAAAACGTATCCGTGTTTATGCAATAGAGAATGTGTGTCTGTTAACACTTTCTTGGTTTTAATTTTAAGTATCGTTTGTTTTTGCTTTTTTCTTTTAATATTATTAGTTAACCACACATTTGGATTTATAATAATTTTTTAACATGCTATTTGAACTCTGAACTTATTTCTTTTTGTTTTTATTATTGGCTCCTCTTGGAGGAGTTAATGGTCTCCCCGAACTTCCAAAGTTTGGATATACAAAACGTCTTTTATCAGCAGGTTTTAATATTTGGAAAGAGCACATTAAAGTATCGTCCACTGACATCATGGCACCTTATCAAATATATTTAAAATTTTCGACACATATTCAAATTTGACTCATATTATTATAAACTGTTAAAAATACTTACCAGCGTTATCGAATTCTCCGCAATAGTTTGGTGCTGAGAATAATGTGACAAGTTGGCGTTTTGCAAAAAATTCATATCCGTCTTCGACAACTTGATGAGCACGACAAATTAAATCGAATTCGTGTTTTTCTAAAAATTTTCCAACAACCTTTTTAAAGACAAAACATAAAAAATTATTACCGGATATGTAAATATTTTGGGTTTATATATTTTATACCTCGGCACCGAAAGTAAAACTAACACCGCGATCATTTTCACCCCAGCCCATTGTATCTTTGTCGGGATCCGACCACAAAAGATCACATAAAAGGCCTTGATCGGGTACATCGGTAGGTCTCATAATCCGCCTAATTTGCTCCATTGTAGTAAGATCCGGACTGAGACCACCATGACAGCAAAAAATTTTCTCATCCACTGTAATTAAATTATTCGTTTGTATATAAATACATTCATACAAACTTACAAATTAAAAAATAATAATTATTTATTACCTATTGCTGCTACGGGTAAGCAATTGAAGCAATCTGTAAACGTTTTCCACAATTTAATAGTATAACGTCTTTTACACTCATCATAAAAACTAAAAAAATTAATAAGAACGTACTACATATAAGTTGAGCATTCTAAATTATAATATTTATGTTCGAGTTACCCATAAATTCGATTAATGCTGGCACATTCATGATTTCCACGCAATAGAAAAAAATTTTCTGAATATTTTATTTTGTACGCCAACAGTAGACATATCGTTTCCAATGATTGTTTGCCACGATCAACATAGTCTCCCAAAAATAAATAGTTTGATTCTGGGGGAAATCCTCCATATTCAAAAAGGCGTAACAAATCATAATACTGCCCGTGAATGTCACCTACAAATTAAAACAATATTCATATGTAGAAATATTTCAAATTCAAAGGATATTAATTATATCGCATATGTGCATATCGTCGTTGCTCCGACAAAATCAGTATGTATGTTTTACTAAGTTTTCAGGAGAACAAAAAAACTGTTTTATTTTGAAACGTTTCAATAGCGGAATTCACGGTTGGCAACTTTATATGGTCTTCACAATGGAAATTTCCCAACTTTTAAGCCTGGTACGGAGTTCATACGGAATTTCAGGTTCTCATACAAACTGTGTGTAAAAAAATATGAAAGTTCATAAAGAAATTTCCATTTGGTAGTACGGACTTTCAAAAGAAAACTACACGGAATTTTTGAAATTTATTGCATATTTTAGGGATGTTATAAATAAAAGTGGAGACTTTTTTCAGTCAACTCGAACAAGAATTAATGTTCAAACAATTGTTTGGTCACGGAATTTTTGAAATTTCTAATTTTCATCAATTTGTAATGAATTTTTTGTGTTTTTTTTTGTGTTGTAAATTAATAATAAATGAATTTATGTGCATGCGAACACAATTCTGCACAAAAGGCTACACGATTATTTTTCCGTGGAGAAATAAATGTAAATTTAGAAACTTGGAATACCGTAAGAACTCCGTACTGGGCTTTAATTAAGCCCAATATAATTTCAAATATTTTCTTTTATTTAAACAGATTTATGTTTATTTAAAAAGATTTGTTTTGATCATAGAAATTCAACATTATTTTCCCTAAAAGCTGTTAAATAAACAACCAACATTTTAAGCTTAAATATGTATATGATTAGTAAGTATACTGCAATTGTCTTACTAGGAATGTATGCATTTTGATATGGCTCCAAATTTTCCATTATACCTACCTTAAGTGTAAAATGTATGAATTATAAATATAGATTTAGACGGCTTACCACATATCTTAAGAGGGGCTTCTAATTCCAAAAGAATTGGTTGTGAAAGAAATATTTCTCTTGACTTTAGGCATAATCCACGTATTTCACTTTCTGAGAGTTGCACATTTTTTCCTGGCCTGGCACCACGTACTGCAAACAGTAGACAAATACTTGTTGCAAAAAGACATAAACACTCGACATAAATTATTATTATGTACCTTCTAATAATCTTGATATAATGCTGTCAATATTCATGTCGGACATGTCTCGCCTTTGGTGTTGTTAGATGTTCACGGTTTTTCTTTACTCAACCGAGCTAATGTTTGATTTGTGTTTCCAGTAATCACAAATATTAATTGAAGTTTCAATTATTTTCGCAATAACAAATTTGTTCACATTAAATCACTTGAATATTTGTTTTCTTAAGAACTCCGATCACTTTGCTTTTTTGGTATACTTACTATGCACAAATTGTCCATTAAAGGGTGGGGGAAAAGAAAAGGAAGAGCTTTTGGATAGCTCAACCAATTAGGCAAGAAGTTGTCGGTATTTTTATATGACTCCGTTTATAAAACTATCACTTTCTTCTTGTTTAAAAGGATTCTTGAGATATTTTGCAAGTTTTGCGTATGAACTTGACACTTATTGTGCATTTACCCAAATATTTATACAATAAAATCTCTGATTAATTCGAATAGCAGATTTCTCAGCACGACACGAAGACAAGTGGAAACAGAGAACACGAATTAGTGCTAAAGATTTCTTCGGCTGCTTATTCAAAAGTAACCATTAACCAATGTTACAAATTTATGTGGCAACCTTAAAATATTGTAATGGGACTGCAATAATCAGAGTTGCCGACTTGAGGTACACACTTTAGAGCAAAAATTGCTCTAATTTTGGCACGATTGTGTGGATTAGATTGGATTGCAGTGATTGAAATCATCCGATGTAACATAAAAAACGCTAGAACAATACGTCCTACCTTAAATGAACGAATCTTTTCATATGTACAACATAACCTGTGCAACATAAGATGTAAGAAGATGTACCAGCGCCAACACCCTAAATGTAAAAACCATCTAATAAAACTTCTGGCAATACTGATATGTTTTGTTTTTTTTTGTTTTGTTTTGTTTCAACCAAGGTGCACAGTTATGCAGGTTTGTTAATAAAGGAAAATATTCTTCTTCTGTGTTTAATTAATATTATATTTGTGGTATTAATCACAAATATAAAAACTTTGTGGAATTAATATAAACTTTGGTAAGAGAAATCCTATCGATATATCAGCCATAGATATTATCTATATCTTAAAAAATCATTATCAATTAATAACTGTAAAACAACACATATTGCTGTACTTTGTAAGAATGTGTTAAAATTGCAGGTAAAGGTTGTGGACAAGCACATATATTGGATTTGAAGCTTCCTTCATACCCCTTTTACAATCAACATAATGATACAGGAGTGTACTAAATTAGGGACAAATCGGGGTTAGATCTTCAACAAAAATAAATACAAATTATCCCATCGGATGGAAAATTAAAAAATAAAAAGAAAAATAGTGTCGGCGGCCCTTAGTTTCCGAGTTATGGGCACCAAAATTCCAGTGCAAAATTGTGATTAAATGATATAGTTTCCAAATTGTTTAAGAATGTCTAAGTATTTAATGAAATTTTTAAAAAAGTCATTAACGCATGGTGGAGGTTTTTCCAAACACGGCGCTGTTTACTAAAGTTTCTGTAAACGCCCTTTGGAATGGCTTAAAAATGTTCTCTAAATATGGGTTTTCTAGACATGTCTTTTATGCGAGCTTAAGGATATTATCCACCATGGTTTTTCCAATATGGCGCTACTTTGTAAGGATTCTTGTATAGCCGGACTTCGGCCAGGTCGCTCGTGCCGATTTTTTATGCATACTCACGCTCTAGGTCACGCATGTGATAGGAACGATCAATTAATCACGTTAGCGGTGACCATCTCTATTTAGCCACGCACATTATAAGTAAATAAGTAGGTATAAGTATTTATATGATAGATTTATGCATGTATTATTTACAACGTTAGCTTTCTCCCGTGACATTAAATAGAAAATACTGTGTATTAATTATTTTTGTTACATTTAGGAAAACAACAGGTTTATATTATAACCTGATGCCAACGAATGTTTGCTGTTTGTTACCATTATAGGTATGCACACTCTTGTTTTTTGTTTAATGATTCTAAATCCAATTGAGATTGTTTTCTGATCTTTCTCTCTGTGATAGTTTAAAAAAGTCTTGGACAAGCAGACAAGCACAAAACTATTTCAAATCATACTATGTAGGTATATAAAAAAGATGAAAGTAAACAAGCAAAAAACTTTACACTACATGTACACATGTATACATACATATGTATGTACATACACATAGTAGGTATATGTACAAAACTGTAATTACTAACAACTTTTTGTGTTATTGTTCCCATTTCAAATAAATGTTAGATGAGTAGCACTAGACCACTTTCATAAGTATGACTACATATCGTTAACTTAATACGAAAAGGCCCCAACTCATAATTTTTCGAAATCGAAATTTTTACATATTTCGATACACTATTACTAGATACACCTCCTCCAAAATACTACAAAATACAGAAATACTAAATTTATAAAGTGGTTTTAATAAAAATTGCGCTTAAAAAAATTTTGTATCAATATTGCATCTTGTTTTATTTAGTTTTTATTCCTCCTCCTATAAACTATAAAAAACATGAGTTAGGGCTTTTTCGTATTAAGTTAACGATATGTATGTATGTATACACAGATATGTACGCATGTGTGTTTTTATAGATGGTGCAGCAATATTGTTACATTAAAGAATAAAACTTGCTCCTCCAGTTAATACTACCATCGTCTGTCTATCTACATTAATACCCAACCATTCAACCGACAAAGCAACCATGCTCCAACCTCTCTATGATCGTAGACTATGATTTAGTAAACACAGCTAAATACGAAACAGTTTTACTTCCACATTCAATAGTGTCACTTTAAACTCCGAACGTAAACCTACATTAATTCATACATGGATACATTGTATGTGCATATGTATTTCGCATTTGTATATTGAGCAAATAATAATAAAGATACAACAAGATTTAAATTAAATTATAATTTGGTAATGAAATAGTACCTATATACTTACGTGCATACATATATACTTATGTACATCGAACATACATACTTACATACATATATGTATGTACATATGTATATATGCATGGAATTAGTAAATATTTAGGTGTGAAACAACAAACAAGAATTTGGAAACAATAATCGAACGTGCACATGTACATATGTATGTACATGCATACATATTTATTTACCTATACATAACATTCCTAATCAACAACGTCATAAGACTCGCAAGCATTTAAATAATTTGAAATTTGCATTTTATGTTATTTTCTTTACCAAGTCTGTATGTACCTATATCGTTTTTTGTAAGTAAATAATCAATTCTTAGTGAAAAAAGAAATATTTAAGTATGTGATGGAAATCTGTCTTTAAAATCCAATAGCTTTAAATGTAAACAAATTGTGGTGTTCCTATTATACATGCATACATATCGGTTTTTGTGTATTAGTTTTTAATGCCTTTTCAATAATTTTAGTTGAATTGCTTTCCAAAATTGTTCTCTATTGTTTAAATTTTACCTCTTGGTGTGCGTTTCGAAAGCCAATAGCGTTACTACATTGAGGTTGGTCAAAAAATGTTTTGAAACTATTCACACCTTTCCAAAGCGAATTGTTTTAAAATCGTTAGTTTTCCATCGCATACCTACATACATGAATAATCATGTTTTCACATTGCAATACAATACAAAATAAAACAAACGAAAGTATCTAAAAACTGATTTCAAGTTTATGTCTGTGATTTTAAATGCAAAAATATCTATTGATATTCGATTTCTATGTATTTTTTTCGTTTACAATTTTTAATTTTATTTCATCACAAGTTTAATGATTTTTTTCTTTAATATTTTGCAGAAATAAATTTTGCTAAGAAATGACTCAAACTAATTCCCTGCCTTCGATTGAACAAAAGTTGCTGAATGTTTTAGCTGGACAGGATTTGGGCGACATAACACAAGAATTGTGCGACTTCTCATTGGAAGAGCAAAATGCTACAGCTGAAGCCCAAGGAATACAACCAAGTGCAGCTTCTGACTTTACACCTGTTGTAGGCAAAACTGTAACATACATAGTGGCATGTGTCTTATTCAATGAGGAGCATCAGGTGTTGGCCATGCAAGAAGCTAAACAGTCTTGTGCAGGTATGTAATTTTTCTTAAGCACACAATATACAAAATAGAGAATGAAAATAAATTCTTGAAGTTTCATGATCGGGAGATACTTTTCTTAAGAACCCATGAGAAGTCGGTCGAAAAGATATTTCGAATAATGAAAAAAAAATTTTGTTTTGTTTTCATGAGCTTGTCTAATATATGTGCATACATAATTACATACCATCACCTTAAATGCAAACGGACGTAACTGCAATTTTAAATTTTTTACAGGAGAAACAAAAAGCTTTTCAGAATCAATAATAATAATAATGTATTCTTAAAAATGTTCTTCGAAATTTACTTGTAGTACGGATACTTACATACATATGTATATATTGTTAACTATTTATTTCCTTTTCATATACATATATTTAAGCTTTTATGCTATTTACGTTCTTTACAATAAAAAATAGATGCATTCGTAATTGAAATAGATGCATTCGTAATTGTGTCCATTTGAATTTCTTTAATAAATTCGTAATTTTTGATCGCAGAGCTCTAAATATTTGTGTGAACATGTAGTTTGATAATATGAACCATAATCAATCACAAACTCGATTTCGAATTTTTGTGTAGTTACGTCCGCTTGCATTTAAGGTGACGATACATACATATTTATATGAACAACATTTTTATGAAAATAATAGACCAAAGAACATTTGAAAGACCTTTTAGTAGACTGACATGCAAAATAAAAACAGCTGACGATAGAGGTTAGCTGAAATGCAAAACCACGTAACTAAAAAACAAAAATTAAAATTCGCATTTTTTTTAATTAATTATTGGGTATTACATAAAAAACCATGTCCCTGCTCATATCCAAACCTATAGCATAACAATCAGCCGTAGTAAAAATGAAAATAAAGAAACTTCTCTTGAGTCACTTGAGTAATTTTGTTTAGTTTTTCTCTCTCTTATAAAAATTAAAAAAGTGTAGTTGAATGGTGTCGCATTTCAGATAACGATATACTAAATTTTAGTAACAATAAATATTTTTGAAATATGTGTAATATTTAGAGCCTACCCTACAATTTCGACTTACATTCAAAATCAAAACAAATTTTAAAATGTTTGGCCTGTCCCACGATGTCGACAACGTTCGTAGACAACCTATGTAAGTGTGCGACATGTCGAACGTTGTTGACATAGTGGGTCAGGTAAAAAATATTTATACTTTAAATATTAAATAAATAAAGTTGACCAATATGCAAAATTTTTTATAGACGCACGAAACGACCGCGCAAAATAAGTACAGTATTGAATCTACATACATAAATAAGTAACGAAACTGGTCCCTTCGGTGTCTGCTCAAGAAAGAATCCACTGTATTTATATATGTATTTTTTGTGAATATTAATTATTAAAATATGGCATCGATTTCGGAAAGTATTATATTTTTTACTTTTTATTGGTTGTTTATTAAAAAACTTTATTGATAACTATTTAGTGCCAATTTTAAGTTTTGGGAGTGGTCACGCCCACTTTTTGAAATATTATTGGTTCTACCCACCTTTATAAATGAAAGATTTTTACATGCTGAGTACTGCAGGCTTTAAAATCGGTTAAGTAGAAGAACCAACCAAGGTATATACTAACAGTTGTATTTATAATAATTATTAAGGCTTTATAAATAAAGACTTTTTAAGAAAAATTTTCTATGAAAATTTGTTTTAAAAACCCTTTTTAAATCCTCAATAAGTTTTATAAATAAGGATGTATGCTTCGTAGCAATCAGTTAAGTAAAAGTACATAAAATCAAAGAAAAAAATTTAATGGGCGTACTCCCGCCCACTTTTTCGTCCTCCCTTTTTTGTAGTAACTTTTGCCTCAGTACCCTAAACTTAATAAACTAAATATGTTTTAGGTAAATGGTATCTTCCCGCTGGACGTATGGAAAAGAATGAAACAATTTGTGAAGCAGCTATTAGGGAGGTTTATGAAGAAACTGGTCTCAATTGTGAAATTACCACAATGCTGGCAATAGAGGCAGCGGGCGGCTCGTGGTTTCGTTTTGTTTTAACTGGCCGAATAACTGGTGGTTCATTAAAAACTCCAGCGCAAGCAGATAGCGAATCGCTGCAAGCTAAATGGGTAGAAGACATAAAAGATTTGCCGCTAAGAGCCAATGATATTCTTAATATTATCGATATTGGAAGATCTTACATAAGCCGTAACCAGTCACCACAACCAGCCTTGTGGCATAATGAAATAATTCCAACTAAATATTCTCATCACAAAAATTATTTGCGCGTTGTCGCCGTAATCCGCAAACGGGCAACAAATGCTTTGAATGTATTAGTAAGTGAAAAGAACGTTCACCATTTCCCAACAGTCGAAGTTCATCCACAAAGAAGTTTACACTCCACATTACGAAAATTTATGATTGAATTGTTTGGCGCTGAGTTACCTCAACATCGTCCGCATGGTATTTTAAGTGTGGAACACTTACCGTCACCACCACCACATACTACCGATGGCATTTGTTTAAATATTTTAGTCGTATTCCGGCCACCACTAGAAGAAGTTTCTCTAATTGGCAAGTGTACTTGGCACGAGCTGAGCAAAACACTAGAAGAAAAGATTGGACGAATCCTGTCCAGTAAACATTCAACAATTCCCCTTAACGTTATTCGATAGAAAATTTTTTAAATTATAATTTGGTTAAAAATAATACGAATATTTTGTATTAAGTACATGCATATGTATATATAGCTTTAAAATGCTCTTTGTTTTTTATACATAGTACGAGTAAATATTACTCACATAAATACATATATATAATGCTCATTTGCCAGAAAACCTCCATATTTCGAAATACATTTGTATAGTATATCGCACTTGATAAACAAGAGGATATTAACTCCAAATTTTTAAAATTTCTACTGTAAAAACTTCAACGTATTCCGATTACTCTTTAATCTTTAAAACCACATTTGAAAAAATTGTTGTGATTGTGTAGTGATTACCTTTATATCACCAAAAATTTATTATTTTGAGTTATCTAAATAGAAATGTATCGTATGTTTTCATAAAAAAATTATTATTTTGATTTGAGCCTTTATTCACGTTAAAAATAATCAAATTGCTAATGTAACCACAAACAGTTTTTCAGTAGAGAATTTTAAAATTTTTAGTTAATACCTTATTGTTGATTAAGTGCGATATGTACTTACATAATATGTTCACATATCCATGTATGTATGTATGAATCATATAAATTTTTATTATTATATTTCTAAACGCATTACTGAGGCTGAGGGCCTCTTTCTTAACATTTCCACATTACAATATATTCTTCTGAACACGTAGAAATGGTTTTGAAATCGTAAATTTGGTTAAAACGATCGTTTAGTCTCAAGGCCACAATATACATAAATCTTTTTTTTTTTCTTCAAACAAAAAGCATTCCTCTATTTATAAAAATCTAGTAAATTATGTGTTTGAATTAAAGGGATAAATTTGCAAAACCTATCGATTTGAATAGCGATTTTATTGCAACGATTTCTTATTTCTGAACGATTCTCGTTACTGAATTAAAAAAGAAGACCAAAAAGTATTTGAAAATAATTTTAAAGCATACACGAAACATACCGTCACTTAAAACTTGGAAGGTTGTAACTAACAAAAAATTCAATTCAATTCAATAGACTTTCGATTGATTATGATGTAAAGGAGATCAGTTTGAAATTTATGGTTTTTCTTTAAAAAATCTAAAAAGTGTACCGCGGTCTTTTTGTATATAAATTTATACACACATACATACATACATATGTAATTATTTTACTAATGATTTTCTTAGACCAAATGAGCAATGTGCACATTCAATTTTAAATTTACTTAATTAGGTAATTAAAAAAAGCTTTAATTAAACAATCATAAAGATATATTTACATACACGTACATACATATACATATATGTATGCATATAAAATACATACAAGCATGCTTACATAGAATTGTTTAACGTTTACTGAAATAAGACAAGACAAGAAAAAGTTTTAGGTATGGGTAAAAATAAAGACGTGTATATTAAAAATATAATGTTTATTTAAATGCATTTTTTTCAAAACATAATTTTGAAAGTTTAACTCTAATTTTTAAGGGTTTTCCAATTCATGCAGAAGTCGCAGGCGCATATGTACGTATGTATGTACATTATAAAAATTAAATTTTTTTTCTAGCTAGGACGATGTTAATAAATTAATTGGAAAAGGTGGTAACATCCACTATATACATAAATATACATAAGTATGTACATATGTATTTATATTACCTTGATAAATATTTAAATTCTTGGATCATAATGCACTATACATTAGTCTTTCCACACAGTATTAAATAAATCCATAAATGAGTCGTAAATCATGAAAGTTATGGCTACATCAAGGCACACGCGACCAAGACGTGGCACAGTTCCCTTGTAGAAAGCGGTAACACCTTCATTTTTCCAAATTTTCATAGCACAATCGGCGGTGTTTTTATATTTGGAAGCTTCTAAGCCTTGCATACGTGTCTTCACTACATCCAACGGAGTATTACCAAAAACGGAGGCTGCGCCAGCTATTGCACCAAATGCACCAACTAATAATTTTGGAACATTCTTCTTTTTGTCATCTCCCTTGTAAAGATCCTTAAGGGACTCCATTACAAAGAAACGAATTGCTTGATTGGAACCTTGTTTCATAATGGTGGGTGTCAAACCTTTGTAAATGCCGCTAATACCTTTAAATGAAATTTGAGTTATGGCTCAGTAAAATATGAAAATAATTTGTGGTACCTTCCGTTCTTATTATACATCCTACACCATGGGCAAAACCTTTATATTGAGGCTTAGCGCTACGCTGATCGTTAATGAACTTCACCTTTATTGTTTCCATTGGAGTTACAGCCAACACCGCCTCACATACGCCAGCACCTAAGCCAGCTAACAACTTTCCAGAATTACTTAACTGACCATTGGAATCAGCCATATGACCACGTAATGTTTCAAATGCACCGAATCTGTGAAATTAGTTAAACTTTTTTATTCATTTTATCTTTTTTTTTAAATTAAGTTATATTTTTACCTAGCTGCTGATTTAGGTATACTTCCATACACTAAAACACTTAATCCTCTATACAAGCCAAAGAAACCTCTTCGTTTTATTGTTTTTTTCACACAATCCCCAATACCATTGTATTGTTTATTGGCACCTTTTTCATCCAATTGCAACTGTGTTTTAACATATTCCGTGGGGTATGTGATGCAAATTTCAATTCCACCTGTAATGCCTCCAGCAATTATGCCTTTTAAACCCTTGCCACCACCGCTGGGAGCAGCAGCACCCGTGCAAGCCATCCAGGGTCGATTGCCGAATGGATTGACGAAAGTACCAACAGCGCGATCCATTTTTAATTTACTTTGGTTACACCTACACCTTTGGAAGAGGCATGAAAACAATATGTATATATACATATATACATATATGTATGTAAGTATGTATATGCGCATGTGTAAAAATAGCATTCAAATATATGTTTGGATATGTATGTAAGTATTTATACCAGCAGATTCCAACACACTGCTAAATTTTACCTTCTGTGTGCCTATTTGTTAAATTTTTTATTTTTCTTTCATTCTGAATACGTTAAAATTTAAAAAGTATTTATTTAGATTTTTAAAAATTAATCGTTTTCAGTTGCTCTATTCAGAAAAAAAAGTATATATAGTATATCGTGTCCTAACCGCCAAAAAAAAGCTTAAGCGACATAATTTTCGAACTTAATTTTTTGTTGACCAAAAATCGATTATTTGCAATTTTAGTCAAAAAAACGAAGTCCAAAGAATGTGTCGCTTAATCTATTTTAGCGGTTATGGCACGATATGTATACAACTATATTTTTAATCATGTATATATATGTACATACGTAAATGTTTTTTAGCCGTAAAACCTTAATTTGATTCACAGTGGATCGGCCTGATCACCTCTCAGTTTCATACGAATTAAGTCTAAAGTCGACATCCCACTATAACAAAGTACCGATTTTCGTAGGTCTGCTCACTGGAATAAAGTCTCAAACAATAAAGCAAAATGGCTTTAATTCTCAATTTATTCCGAAATAAGTCTATATAATATTATATTTTATATACATATATACTTATGTATGTACATATCTTCATTAACAATTCCGCGCAATCATGTCCTTATTTTTCAATTAATTGAGAAATAAAACCAGTTTTCCTTATTATTATTATGACCTTATTGCAGTGGGCATATGAAAATCGGTACATTGCGACAATAGTGGAATCTCGACTTTACACTTAAGATATTCTAAATAAATAAACACAAACACATTTTGAAAGCTTTTTTGGTTTTTCAAGATTTTTTTTTATAAAGTCTACTGACAACAACAACAACAAAAAAAACATACTAAAATATTTCATATTTTTCGGTATATATGTATATATATATGTATGTACATATGTATATATGTATGTACATATGTATATATGTATTAATATTTAAGCTAATAAAAATAAATTTCACTACATTTTCAACGAAATTTAAATTTTTATGCAAAAGTATTTATTTTGATATGAAATAATTTCAGATTCAGTCCAAGAGAAAACTTGGACTGATTAGACTAATTTTGTTTAAAAAAATTCTAAAATTCAGTCCAGAAAGTTTAAGCGAAAACGATATACAAAAGATTGATATTTTATGTCCTTTTTACGACCTAAATATTATATCTTCTAAAATTACCTTATGTAAAACATACATATTTATTTGAATATTATAAAAAGAAAACGTTTTCCTCCTGAAAACTTTAAATTTTGTCGCTTACTATTAAATCGAAAATAAGACTCGATATGCACTTTTTGTTAAAATTTTTTGGTCAAAGATCTGTTGCAAAATCTTTAGCTATAAATATTTTATTTAAATATACATACATAAATACATACATATGTATGTACATATCGTTAGCTGAAACGTAACGTAACGTAACGAAACTTTTTTAAGTTCTATAGGAGAGAAAAAATCTAAATAAAATTATTTAATTATTTATTGTTATGATAAATTAATTATTTATTGTTATGATAAAGGTTTGAACATTTGTGTGGTCATGTGTTTCAATGTAGATAATATCCACTAATTAATTAAAAATTTGATTTTGAATTTTCTGTTAGTTACGTGGTTTTGCATTTCAGCAGACGATATGTACATATGTATTTATTTATCTGTGTATGTATATTTATTTGCATTACGAAGAAGCCGTACGTATTGTAGGTATGTATGTATATAATGGAAATCTATGGACAAATTTTGATTTCCTTACCTTAAAATGTACCTTCATTTGGTAATAAATTGATTTTGTTTAGTTAAAAACTAAGTACTAGGTATGTACATATGTATATGTGTGTATGTAGGTATCTTAAGTTAACTTAATTAACGAGGAAGAATAAAATATACTAATTTAGCATAGCACATAGCGGAAATACTAGACATTTTATAAACACCGTAGGAGATAGAAAAAAGTTAGGACAAAGCATTTACAGATTTCATAGTTTTTCTCTAAAAGGATTTTCTGTGTAATTAATCCATGAAGAAAATTTTTATTCTCCATTCTGAATTTTTATATCAGTTATTTACATACATACATATGTATGTATTTATGTAAGTATGTCAGAAATTAAAAACAAACAAAAGCACAGAGTAAGCAATTCTTAACGAATCGAAACGAGTTATGTAACATTGAGTAGAAATGTCGTTCTTGCTAAGCTTTTGATATATTTACAGTGCAGTTGCAATAAACACTTACATACATATGCACATTAGTACTTAAGCACATGTGCATCCATACTTGCATGCGTTCGTATATATGTACATAGATCTGCATGTATTAATGTACATTTATTTTTTCAAATTGCACGATAATGTTAGTTAATTAAAAGTGTGTATTCCACTAAAAAGATCATGAGTTATTAAAAACAAAAACAAAATATGTACATATACATACCATATGTACATACATATGTATGTGTGTATGTGCATACATAGATTTTTATATATTTTATAGTAGGTATTTTGTGCTCTTTTGAAAGCTTTCCGGCACTACGTCATCGTTACTTATCTACATGTACATACATATTTACATATTCATATGTACATATTTACTTCCAAAAATTTAATTTTTATTTAATACATGCATACACACATATGTACGTTTACAATATTTCTGTCAAAACTTAAAGATTGAATAAAAATAAAATATTTATTACACAAATTTGTTTCTCTGCGGGCACTGCTTGATTGTTTTTTTGAAAACGCGTTCATTTACATAAGTTTTGTTATTGTTGTTCTTGTGTTGTTCCAGTCACTCAACTCGATATTTGTCGACAGAAAGAAAAATAGAAAAACAATCGTACGATATGGTGCCAATCAAGCAACTACCGTGATCGCTAAACTAAATCGAATTTCCAACCTATATTAATTTTACTCATCTTTGGAGAGTCCACAAATGTCACAATAACAATAATTTTGTATATGTATGTATGTATGTATATGTATAGATTTGTTCGCAAACACATAAGGCCCATTTATTTCAAAAACGTCATAACCCGAAAAAAATTGTTTTACAGAAATCGAGTTTAAAGTTCTCAATTTACAAACAAAGGAATGCATTTCACTCCTGCTTCACGCAACTCGTCAGTGGACTTTAAGTCAAAAGATTTTGAAATTAGCTTAAAAAAATTTCGTATGTTTATAGTAAAACTCTTATGCCCTAATTCAGTAAGAAGATTTAGGACAGTATTGTTTGAAAGTACTTTTGATTTTGTGGCTTTGAATTCTCTAAATTATTTTCTTCAAAAAATGGTTGTTGTCTTTGATAATAAAAAATAAAAATATTATTACCATGTTTTTAGAACATAAAAAATTAATTAAAGTATTATACAAAAGTTTAAAAAATATATGAAAATATATGTGTTGAAAATAATGTTTGGAACAAAATCATAAACCAAATACACGAACCTTCTAGCATAGACAATAAATAATAATTGTTTTAAGGAATCACAACAAAAAAAACAATCAAAAAGTTTTGGTTAAAAATTAATAAACTAAAACAAAAATAATAACAAATAAAAACGTTAATACTGATGAAATATATGAATTTCGATAATCTTTTATACATGCAGCAATACAAATCAATTAGAAAGAATACAAAAATTTAATGCAGATGATTTTCGAATACAGAGAGTTACGTCAACGCTAATTAGAGATCATTATTTTATAGAAGCCTTCATCTATTTATTCTTTGCCAAACAATATGCAAAATTAAAGAAACAATAATGATTTTATAAAAAAATGTGTAAATTTTTTGAGATGTAATTATTAATAATAATTTTCATAGGAAAATAATTGAATGTAACAGTATCTATGTATGTATGTAAAAATTTAAAGTAGGTATGTTTAATTTTAATAATAAATAAAATAAAAAACATGAAAATTAATTCCTCATAATTAATTATAAAAATTGTATTTTTTGAGTTATGCCAATTTTGAAATAAATGAGCAATATTTACGTATACATTTGTATAAGTTTATTTATTTATGTATATAAATATATATTTACATATGTACATACATATGAACAAACGTTTAAGGTCTAGCATATCATTCCATACACTTCTCTCTTCAAATAAGCCAAACAAGTAATCTACAGCAACGACTAAAAACATCCAAACACAAACCGACGGCCAGACAACCAACTAATCGCATGGAATACAGTGGCTCTCAATTATTTCTGAAATGCATGTAAACATGTATGTACACACATACATACATACATATGTACCTTCTTGGCTTACAACTTTTGACCAGGGCAACCAAAAATATGCCAAATCATAATATTTTCCTCTGTATAGGTATGTCGTAAATCACAGAAGTCATTTCTTGGGGCATTCAAGCGGTGGTCGTAATGTTTTTGCTTTTGTTTTTTAACATTATGACACTTATTAAGACTACCGTTTGAATCCCCCATTTGTCTATTTAATTTTTTTTTTAAATTCTTTCACACTATGGTAAATGACGAATAAATACTTTGTTGGAATTGACTAATCAGAAATTAGATTTCACGTTTCTTAGTTTGAAGATGGAGCAAGCAGAAGCAGAGAAAAATGTATTTCATCTTGTGGGTAAACCCAGTTGGCCAAATCGTCGCAGACGAGATTGTCTTGGACGATTAATGTACGACACATCGCCTGTCGATTCTGTTTTCTAATAGAAAATTTAAAGGAAATCGTCATTCATGATTATCTGAGCGACACTGTCATTAGTTTTGTCTTCAATAAGACTTTGTTGAGGACAATCTGAGCGGCAGTGTCCTTAGTTTTGTCTTCAAAAAAGCCGTATTGACTACAATCTGAGCGACATTGTTGCTCATCTCGCCTTGTGTGACCTCGCCGCCATTTGTATGAAAATTCCGCTGACGATTTGTATGGAGCTGTCTTCAATATGTCTTCTACCGACTTAACATTGTATTTTACCCGTCGTCAAAGATGTCTTAAAGTCAACTGGGAAACTTAAGTACACACCTACATACAATGCATGTGCAAGACAAACTAAACCGATTCAAATAAATCAATAAATAACGTGTCTATAAATAGGGATCTTTGAGATGTTAAATTTAAGAAACACGTGCGTGCATACATACAACCTCATAATTATGTACCTACTAGTGATGTAACGAATGTCAAATTTTAATATTCACGAATACGAATATTATATGTGAAATTTATAGACATAAAATTGGGGAACTTCATACTCCTGTTGGCGTAGTTTATAGTTAATAAAAACTACCAACAATTTTAATGATCGTCATTAAATAGCATTTGCAAAAGGTACAGACCACAAATTTCCATAAAAAATGTAATGAAAATTTATTTTGAGCCATTTATTTAAATTTCGTTTAGAATTTATGCATTTATTTATTTAATTTTTTTTTTTGGAAAAATATTCGTATTTGTCTGGTACCTACATACATATTCTTCAATAAAACTTGGGAACGACTCCAAACAAACGTTTAAATTAGCAAGCATTTGTATTCAAGAAAATTATTGAGAATTGGGAAAGAATAAATACACGCTCCTTTGGTTAGAAAGAAATATTAACAGGCATAATTAATGGATAAATATCCACAGTATAAACTAATATTATTATGTACAATGTAGTTGTAAAAATTAGTACGTTCATGATTTATCTGGACTAACACAAAACACTTGTTATCCTTCAAACACGATATTTAAATGATTGCTTTGTTAGTTAATCACTCAAAATGCGGATGAACGTATTTGTGTGTGGATGGAGAGTTATAGTGAAGACGAGGAAGGATGTGATAATTGTGGTGAAACTTAAACTGATTCTCATATAATATTTGAATGTAATTTTTATGATAACATCAGATCCGAATATCCGTCAAGTATTCAAATTTAACTGATTTTTTTCCAAACAAGAAAAATACAATATTTATAAGATTCTAATAGACTTTCTAAAAGAAATTTAAATTCAGCTTTAACACGTATGTACATATGTATGTATGGCGTGTGAATTGGGTCATGGCGAAATAGTTCATCGAACTGGCCAAAAAAATCTCCAAACGCATTTTATCGATTGGAGTAACTGAATAATATTTTAAAAAAATTTATTTTTTTACAACCACATAGCTTTTGACAGTTTAACTGCGTGGCCCACGATGTCGACAAGAAACTATCTACATATCGCTTACTTATATTGAAAACAAAAACAAATTTTCTTATTTTGTTTTTGTTTTCAATATAACTAAGCGACAGATAATTTCTTGTCGACATCGTGGGCCAGGCCGTAAAAATGAAAACACAACAAATCATCAAGAGCATTGCATAGACCTAATAAGTAGACCTTGGTGTGCAGTAGGTCTGTTTTAAGTTGCATTTTTATTGACTGACTCTATAATCAATCGATCAAGTAAATCTTCTGCCCTTTGATTGTGGCGATGGTGGATGGAATGCCTTCCAAATTATCAAAAAACTACTGATGCTACAAGGTTAATAAAACATAATTCATCTATGTATGTATGTATGTGCATTTTGTTGAGCCTATTCCTTCCTATTTGTATCTCTTTATATATATCTATATCTAATTTACTAAAGAAATTAACAACATTAACTTTTAACTGAACGGAGTCAAATCGAACGGAATTGTGTTCGAATTGTAATGTTAATAACATACAAATCGAACAATTTCCGTTTCGAATCGAATTACATAATAACCCCCCAAATGTAGTAGAGAGAATATTCACGAATACGAATATTAGATTTAAAATTTATAGACGTGGCTCAATTTTCACATCGGCAAAATGAAAAATATTTAAAATTAAATTAAAAACTCTTGTGCATATCGCCAGCTGAAATACGAAGCCACGTAAATATCAAAAATCATAATTGAATTAATTATTTGGTGTTAAATCGTAACACAAATTTTCAAACCTTTATCATAACAATTAGCCGAATTAAAAATGAAAGCCATGAAAGTCATGAAACTTTACTTTAGTCTCTGTTTAGTTTCTTCTCTCTCCCATAAAATTTTAAAAAGTGTAGTTACGTTATTTTGCATTTCAGCTATAAATTACATTTGGTTAGGAGAGTGTTTCAAATTATAGATTTTATAACACATTTTTCTTAAAGCTACATACATAAACATTAAAAATGTATTCATAAAATATAGAAACTTAATTAATTTAGTATATTTATTAGGCAATAATATATCGGCGGATTATTTATTAGGAAAAGTACTCTTAATACAGTTTTTTTTTAAACGTAAGTGCTGAAAGAAATTAGTATGTATTTACTGAGTATGTATGTATGTATGTACATACATGTGTGTGTAAATATGTAAGTGAAAATGTAAGCGAAAAACTTTCTTCTTTCTTTCTTTTTTAAAGAAGAAATTTTAAAAGCGTAGCACATATTTTATATTTAAGGTCTAAACATATGCGGCTTTCGACTTTTTATGTTAATAACATGTAAATTCGAAAGCATTTTATTTCGATTCGAATTACAGAGTAGACCTCCAGATTAATTTGTATTTCAAATGTGCTTTAGTCAAAATTCGAATGCAAAATTTTGTTTTAACATAAACTTCAAACTCAAATTATTATTTTGAATACGCCAGATAAAGTGCTTCACCAAAGAGAAATTTTTATGGAAAACAAGAACATAATTTACAAATATTTATTGTATCAGTATCAAGTCACATTCACATTAATTGCTATTACCTGGTGCATGTGCCTTGATCAGTATGTTTTTCATAACATTTTTAAATTAATTTTAACTATACATAAGTATGTATATGTATGTGTATTATTATATGCTCATATGTAGGTCCATATATAATTTTCACTTGGTGAGGTATTTTATAGGTAATGGCCTTATACTTGGGGACTCTCATGTAGTGAAATATCACATCAAGACTTGTGATATTTAGTATAAAATGCCTACAGCGGTTAATAGAAATTTTAAATCACTCCAATTTTCTTGAGGATTTTGCGATATAATCTTAGTTTTCTATTTAAATTAAACTTGTGTACATATTTTGAATACATACATACGTATACGCTACCGTAGCTTGGTATTGAATTACATATTAGGATAATGCATAATAAATTATTTTAAGCCCACGAATATACTCATAAATGTATCGTAGATCATAAATGTTATTCCAACATCTAAGCAGACTCGACCTAATCGCGGAATTGTGCCCTTGTAGAAAGCAAAGACACCCTCATTTCGAAATATTTGTTTAGCACAATCGATTGTATTTCGATATTTTGAAGCTTCTAATCCTTGCATGCGAGTTTTGACTACGTCGAGTGGCGTATTACCGAATACGGAGGCAGCACCAGCTATAGCACCAAAAGCACCCACAACTAGTTTAGGAACTTTTTTTTCGTGATCATTTCCTATGTATACTTCTTTTAAAGTTTCCATAACGAAAAAACGTATAGCCTGATTGGATCCCTGTTTAAGCATAGTTGCAATTAGACCTTTATAAATGCCGCCAACTCCTAGAATATTTAATTATCAAAACGAACATATGTATGTATATGACGACCTAATAATGCTTTTAAATGAAGGTAAATAAATACTTACCTTCAGTTCGAATAATTGAACGAACGCCGTGAAAAAATCCTTTAAATTTTGGGTCTGAACTTCGCTGATCATGCACGAATTTTACTTTTATTGTTTCCATTGGTGTAACCGCAATAATCGCTTCACATACTCCTGCACCCAAGCCCGATAACAACTTGCCACCAGCACTGAGTTGGCCATTACTATCGATCATAACACCTTTCAATGTCTCGAAAGCACCAAATCTATGTGCGTAGATGCATGTGTATGTTGTACAGAGTAGGAAATAAGTTACTTTCTTTTATTTTGAAAATGTAAGGCTCAAAAAGGCCTGGTTAAAAATTTTACATCCAAAATATGCTCAAAGGATGAAAATATAGAAAGTTAATAAAAATGTTCTGTAAAAAAACGTTACAGCGTCAAAACAGGACTCAGTGTATAAGATTTAATGATAATTTAAATGTCGTATGTGGATTTTTTGCGGTTTTAAGTTAAGATCCTCAGGTTTTCCGACCTAATCTTTCATTTGGCGTAATTAGTTTTTCGATACCTCATACGGTTTTCAAGATATGGAGTGTTGAGTTAGTCGTATGTGGCATTTGCTGATGCAATTAATTTTATAAGAATTTACTCGAAACTATCGGAATCCACATACGACAATTAAATTGTCAACCAACGATTTGTATGAAATTTTTACACAATGACACAAAATGAAAAACGATATAATGATTAATTCTGCATTATCAAAATTCCATTTTTTGAGTTATGAAGTTCTTTGAGTAAATGAGCGATATGCAAAAGAAAAAATTATAGCAGCGGTATAATCTTTTATTGTTTTTTTTTTGTTCTGAGTACTAAACTGGATCTGCTTTTGCGATCCACTCGTACGAATCTAAAGCAATACAGGGGGCAAACTACGGCACTCGCTATCGAATAAAATTACGAAATGTTTCAATAGAGTTTATATGGAAATATTTTAAAATTTTGAACGGTATCGAATGCCGTAATTTGCCCCCAGGTCGCAAATGTTCAGCTAGCACCAAAAAAAAAGAAGGCTTGACAAAATCAAAATTTTGGAATAACTTTTCACTAATCGTTCGAATATTTTATTTGGTAATCAAAATGGACCCAATTGGATATCCGGTATAGCACCACCCTTCCTAACTTACCAATTGGTGGTGGACATGAAATACACGAACATTTAACAGATATAACTTGAAAAGTTAAAAAAAGAAGAAGAACTGCAATAATATAATACATATCGCTCATTTACTTAAATAAGGTCATAACTCAAAAAATTTTGTTTTTGAGTTAAAAATGCATAATTAACCCTCAAATCGTTATTTATATTATTCAAAAATTTAAAATAAATATACTACTGTATACTCAAACTCTTTAAATAAATATTCAGTTTAATAAATTGTGTGAATTGAAAACTTTAAACTCGTTTTCTGTAAAACAATTTTGTTTTGTTATGACGTTCAAGGTACTTTAAAAAATACTTAAGTTATTTTATATATGTATGTTTGTATGTGGATATGTGTGTGGATACATACATACATACATATGTATGTACTATATGTATATAGTATATCTTTTTTGTTCGTTAAAACAGTAAAGCCTTGTGGAATCCACATTTGAACCAGTCTTATGTACATACTAAGATATACATATAGACGTTTTTCTAGCCAAATTACAGACATTGCTGCGTACCAAAAATGCATTATAAATATGTTTGTCTAATACGTACATACACGCACATAGATACATACAATATGTACATACATACATAGCATTTGTTTTAGTTTTATTTACCTTGTGGCTGATTTCGGAATACTTCCATAAACTAAAACACTGAGACCTCTGTATAGACCAAGGAAGCCTCTTTGTTGTACTGTCTTTTTCACACAATCAAATATACCGCTATATTTCTTGCGATCACCTAAGTATTTTCATTTGAACAGGATTCAAAATAAAATGTCGACTTATTCCATTTTCATTACCTTTTTCATCTAATTGCAATTGAGTTTTTACATATTCGGTGGGATATGTTATACAAATCTCAATGCCACCAGTTATGCCACCGGCAACAATGCCTTTGAGTCCTTTTCCTCGATTTCCAGCTGGTGATACATCTGCAGCTTCATTTTTGGTTATATATTGCGTTTGGTAATGTGTATTCTTGGTGTTATCCATAATTATAATTGTCGCTATACTAAACTAAAAAAAAAATTAAAAGCACTTAAAAAAATATGAACAATAATTAATTAATTAATAATAAATGTTTTCTGCAAAGCTCTTGCTTTTACTGCAATAAATAACTGATTTAGTTATGTATTTATTTACATACATAAGTAAATGTATGTGCTTATGTATCATAAAATTTACTTTACTGGAAACACCAAAATATGTACATCCCATAATAATAGTTGTGGAATATTTACATATCCATATGTATTCAAAATTAAGTAAACCACGTGCAAACTACTATAACAGAAAACATTATTTATCAATGTCCTAAATGTAGTTGAAAACACATTCATTGCTAATACTTTGCTTTTGCTTAAATAAAAATTAAACATAACTATTAGATATGTACATATATTTTATAATTATGTATGTTGCATATTTTTAATTTATGTTTAATATTCGTATGTTGGAGAAAACAAGAAACTCGTGCATAAGCTTTTCATTTCCCACTTCCGGACAATTTTATAAGAACAAAGAAAAATCGATAGCATATTTTTAGGCAGCCTGTGGAACTTGTAACCCTTAAATGAGTCTTGAATTTTAATAAAGTACGAAATGTGTCCAGGAAACTTAAATATAATTTAGGCTTTATTTACTAAAAACTTTTTGAACTGTACAAATTAATCACCTGTATAATGCAATTTTACTCTACCGGCATATTACTATGTGAAACCGATTTATGTACATTTTGAAGTTCAGTGCTGCTAACTTATTAAAAGATAATAAATTTAATGAAGTGCGCCAAGATAGCGTCGACGAAATAGCGTCGATTTTAGGAATTAAAAAACCGGGAAAAAAAATTGGGGAAAAATCGTGGGTATTTTTAAAAATATATCAGCTGGCTGGCAACGATTTTGGGAATTCAAGGGGGAAACAAAACCAAAAACCGTGGATGAATTTTCCCAGGAGCATTCTTGGACCCCCACGCCAAAGTCTCATATATTCTTAAAGTGGACACTTAGGAGAACAAAATGAGACTACCGTGCAAAAATTCTAACGAACCGTTTTCGAGAAAATCGACTTAATCGAAAATGGCCAAAAAAAACCGTGGATGAATTTTCCCAGGAGCATTCTGGGACCCCCACGCCAAAGTCTCATATATTCTTAAAGTGGACACTTAGGAGAACAAAATGAGACCACCGTGCAAAAATTCTAACGAGCCGTTTTTGAGAAAATCGACTTAATCGAAAATGGCCAAAAAAAACCGTGGATGAATTTTCCCAGGAGCATTCTTGGACCCCCACGCCAAAGTCTCATATATTCTTAAAGTGGACACTTAGGAGAACAAAATGAGACCACCGTGCAAAAATTCTAACGAGCCGTTTTTGAGAAAATCGACTTAATCGAAAATGGCCAAAAAAAACCGTGGATGAATTTTCCCAGGAGCATTCTTGGACCCCCACGCCAAAGTCTCATATATTCTTAAAGTGGACACTTAGGAGAACAAAATGAGACCACCGTGCAAAAATTCTAACGAGCCGTTTTCGAGAAAATCGACTTAATCGAAAATGGCCAAAAAAAACCGTGGATGAATTTTCCCAGGAGCATTCTTGGACCCCCACGCCAAAGTCTCATATATTCTTAAAGTGGACACTTAGCAGAACAAAATGAGACTACCGTGCAAAAATTCTAACGAGCCGTTTTTGAGAAAATCGACTTAATCGAAAATGGCCAAAAAAAACCGTGGATGAATTTTCCCAGGAGCATTCTTGGACCCCCACGCCAAAGTCTCATATATTCTTAAAGTGGACACTTAGGAGAACAAAATGAGACTACCGTGCAAAAATTCTAACGAGCCGTTTTTGAGAAAATCGACTTAATCGAAAATGGCCAAAAAAAACCGTGGATGAATTTTCCCAGGAGCATTCTTGGACCCCCACGCCAAAGTCTCATATATTCTTAAAGTGGACACTTAGGAGAACAAAATGAGACCACCGTGCAAAAATTCTAACGAGCCATTTTCGAGAAAATCGACTTAATCGAAAATGGCCAAAAAAAACCGTGGATGAATTTTCCCAGGAGCATTCTTGGACCCCCACGCCAAAGTCTCATATATTCTTAAAGTGGACACTTAGGAGAACAAAATGAGACCACCGTGCAAAAATTCTAACGAGCCATTTTCGAGAAAATCGACTTAATCGAAAATGGCCAAAAAAAACCGTGGATGAATTTTCCCAGGAGCATTCTTGGACCCCCACGCCAAAGTCTCATATATTCTTAAAGTGGACACTTAGGAGAACAAAATGAGACCACCGTGCAAAAATTCTAACGAGCCGTTTTCGAGAAAATCGACTTAATCGAAAATGGCCAAAAAAAACCGTGGATGAATTTTCCCAGGAGCATTCTTGGACCCCCACGCCAAAGTCTCATATATTCTTAAAGTGGACACTTAGAAGAACAAAATGAGACCACCGTGCAAAAATTCTAACGAGCCATTTTCGAGAAAATCGACTTAATCGAAAATGGCCAAAAAAAACCGTGGATGAATTTTCCCAGGAGCATTCTTGGACCCCCACGCCAAAGTCTCATATATTCTTAAAGTGGACACTTAGGAGAACAAAATGAGACCACCGTGCAAAAATTCTAACGAGCCATTTTCGAGAAAATCGACTTAATCGAAAATGGCCAAAAAAAACCGTGGATGAATTTTCCCAGGAGCATTCTTGGACCCCCACGCCAAAGTCTCATATATTCTTAAAGTGGACACTTAGGAGAACAAAATGAGACCACCGTGCAAAAATTCTAACTAGCCGTTTTCGAGAAAATCGACTTAATCGAAAATGGCCAAAAAAAACCGTGGATGAATTTTCCCAGGAGCATTCGTGGACCCCCACGCCAAAGTCTCATATATTCTTAAAGTGGACACTTAGAAGAACAAAATGAGACCACCGTGCAAAAATTCTAACGAGCCATTTTCGAGAAAATCGACTTAATCGAAAATGGCCAAAAAAAACCGTGGATGAATTTTCCCAGGAGCATTCTTGGACCCCCACGCCAAAGTCTCATATATTCTTAAAGTGGACACTTAGGAGAACAAAATGAGACCACCGTGCAAAAATTCTAACGAGCCGTTTTCGAGAAAATCGACTTAATCGAAAATGGCCAAAAAAAACCGTGGATGAATTTTCCCAGGAGCATTCTTGGACCCCCACGCCAAAGTCTCATATATTCTTAAAGTGGACACTTAGAAGAACAAAATGAGACCACCGTGCAAAAATTCTAACGAGCCATTTTCGAGAAAATCGACTTAATCGAAAATGGCCAAAAAAAACCGTGGATGAATTTTCCCAGGAGCATTCTTGGACCCCCACGCCAAAGTCTCATATATTCTTAAAGTGGACACTTAGGAGAACAAAATGAGACCACCGTGCAAAAATTCTAACGAGCCATTTTCGAGAAAATCGACTTAATCGAAAATGGCCAAAAAAAACCGTGGATGAATTTTCCCAGGAGCATTCTTGGACCCCCACGCCAAAGTCTCATATATTCTTAAAGTGGACACTTAGGAGAACAAAATGAGACCACCGTGCAAAAATTCTAACGAGCCGTTTTTGAGAAAATCGACTTAATCGAAAATGGCCAAAAAAAACCGTGGATGAATTTTCCCAGGAGCATTCTTGGACCCCCACGCCAAAGTCTCATATATTCTTAAAGTGGACACTTAGGAGAACAAAATGAGACCACCGTGCAAAAATTCTAACGAGCCGTTTTTGAGAAAATCGACTTAATCGAAAATGGCCAAAAAAAACCGTGGATGAATTTTCCCAGGAGCATTCTTGGACCCCCACGCCAAAGTCTCATATATTCTTAAAGTGGACACTTAGGAGAACAAAATGAGACCACCGTGCAAAAATTCTAACGAGCCGTTTTCGAGAAAATCGACTTAATCGAAAATGGCCAAAAAAAACCGTGGATGAATTTTCCCAGGAGCATTCTTGGACCCCCACGCCAAAGTCTCATATATTCTTAAAGTGGACACTTAGCAGAACAAAATGAGACTACCGTGCAAAAATTCTAACGAGCCGTTTTTGAGAAAATCGACTTAATCGAAAATGGCCAAAAAAAACCGTGGATGAATTTTCCCAGGAGCATTCTTGGACCCCCACGCCAAAGTCTCATATATTCTTAAAGTGGACACTTAGGAGAACAAAATGAGACTACCGTGCAAAAATTCTAACGAGCCGTTTTTGAGAAAATCGACTTAATCGAAAATGGCCAAAAAAAACCGTGGATGAATTTTCCCAGGAGCATTCTTGGACCCCCACGCCAAAGTCTCATATATTCTTAAAGTGGACACTTAGGAGAACAAAATGAGACTACCGTGCAAAAATTCTAACGAGCCGTTTTCGAGAAAATCGACTTAATCGAAAATGGCCAAAAAAAACCGTGGATGAATTTTCCCAGGAGCATTCTGGGACCCCCACGCCAAAGTCTCATATATTCTTAAAGTGGACACTTAGGAGAACAAAATGAGACCACCGTGCAAAAATTCTAACGAGCCGTTTTCGAGAAAATCGACTTAATCGAAAATGGCCAAAAAAAACCGTGGATGAATTTTCCCAGGAGCATTCTTGGACCCCCACGCCAAAGTCTCATATATTCTTAAAGTGGACACTTAGGAGAACAAAATGAGACCACCGTGCAAAAATTCTAACGAGCCGTTTTTGAGAAAATCGACTTAATCGAAAATGGCCAAAAAAAACCGTGGATGAATTTTCCCAGGAGCATTCTTGGACCCCCACGCCAAAGTCTCATATATTCTTAAAGTGGACACTTAGGAGAACAAAATGAGACCACCGTGCAAAAATTCTAACGAGCCGTTTTCGAGAAAATCGACTTAATCGAAAATGGCCAAAAAAAACCGTGGATGAATTTTCCCAGGAGCATTCTTGGACCCCCACGCCAAAGTCTCATATATTCTTAAAGTGGACACTTAGGAGAACAAAATGAGACCACCGTGCAAAAATTCTAACGAGCCGTTTTCGAGAAAATCGACTTAATCGAAAATGGCCAAAAAAACCGTGGATGAATTTTCCCAGGAGCATTCTGGGACCCCCACGCCAAAGTCTCATATATTCTTATAGTGAACACTTGGGAGAACAAAATGAGACTACCGTGCAAAAATTCTAACGAGCCGGTAGTCTCATTTTGTTCTCCTAAGTGTCCACTTTAAGAATATATGAGACTTTGGCGTGGGGGTCCAAGAATGCTCCTGGGAAAATTCATCCACGGTTTTTTTTGGCCATTTTCGATTAAGTCGATTTTCTCAAAAACGGCTCGTTAGAATTTTTGCACGGTAGTCTCATTTTGTTCTCCCAAGTGTCCACTTTAAGAATATATGAGACTTTGGCGTGGGGGTCCAAGAATGCTCCTGGGAAAATTCATCCACGGTTTTTTTTGGCCATTTTCGATTAAGTCGATTTTCTCGAAAACGGCTCGTTAGAATTTTTGCACGGTGGTCTCATTTTGTTCTCCTAAGTGTCCACTTTAAGAATATATGAAACTTTGGCGTGGGGGTCCCAGAATGCTCCTGGGAAAATTCATCCACGGTTTTTTTTGGCCATTTTCGATTAAGTCGATTTTCTCAAAAACGGCTCGTTAGAATTTTTGCACGGTGGTCTCATTTTGTTCTCCTAAGTGTCCACTTTAAGAATATATGAGACTTTGGCGTGGGGGTCCAAGAATGCTCCTGGGAAAATTCATCCACGGTTTTTTTTGGCCATTTTCGATTAAGTCGATTTTCTCAAAAACGGCTCGTTAGAATTTTTGCACGGTGGTCTCATTTTGTTCTCCTAAGTGTCCACTTTAAGAATATATGAGACTTTGGCGTGGGGGTCCCAGAATGCTCCTGGGAAAATTCATCCACGGTTTTTTTTGGCCATTTTCGATTAAGTCGATTTTCTCAAAAACGGCTCGTTAGAATTTTTGCACGGTGGTCTCATTTTGTTCTCCTAAGTGTCCACTTTAAGAATATATGAGACTTTGGCGTGGGGGTCCCAGAATTCTCCTGGGAAAATTCATCCACGGTTTTTTTTGGCCATTTTCGATTAAGTCGATTTTCTCGAAAACGGCTCGTTAGAATTTTAGCACGGTAGTCTCATTTTGTTCTCCTAAGTGTCCACTTTAAGAATATATGAGACTTTGGCGTGGGGGTCTTAGAATGCTCCTGGGAAAATTCATCCACGGTTTTTGGTTTTGTTTCCCCCTTGAATTCCCAAAATCGTTGCCAGCCAGCTGATATATTTTTAAAAATACCCACGATTTTTCCCCAATTTTTTTCCCGGTTTTTGAATTCCCAAAATCGACGCTATTTCGTCGACGCTATCTTGGCACACGTAATTTAATGTACATTTACAAAATAAGAAAACAGCTGACTTCCTTTGTAATAAGACATGGCAACTTGTTCCAATATTTAACCCTTAAGATTGTAGCAATAAATTTTGTTCCCAAATTGATCACAATTGTTTTCGATGTGCAAATAACAAAAAATTGTGCATCTAATGAAGTTTTGTTGTAAAGCATACGTAAAGTAATTACGCAATGTGTGAATACGGTATTAATACTGTATTGCAACCTACGACAGATCCACCCTTTAGTCGTGGTCGGAGTTATCATAGGGGAAGTAGCTACACTAACTGGTATTGCTGAAAGATTGCCAATGCTCGACTAATCCTCGGTTGATTCAATCGTTTTGAACGTACGTTTAGGAAGTCATCCAGCAAATAGTGATTCAAGTGATTTCAAGTCATGCATACGACATACGATGCATAAGCAATGCGAATACATAACAGGTGATTTCGACAGATCAGGTGAGAACATATTTTCCGGCGTTTGTGATCTTAATTCGCAAGCTGAGATAATTTCCCTGCTGTCAGATGAATCAAAACGCTAAGAAATATTCTGACAGCAGGAAATTTTACACTAACAAATATATCATAGGCGAATTCGCAGTTGCAAATTAATACCACTTTGTGTCAATTCGCCTTGATATAACGTAACTGATTTTTCGCCATTTGTACTTTGAATATACATACATATCGCTCATATACTCAAAGAACGTCATAACTCAAAAAAATCATGATACAGAATTAATCCTCATACCGTTCTTCATATTGTTTAAAAATTGCATACAAATATCTTGTTTATTCAACTCTTGGGAGAAAAATACAATTTTCTTTTTCCATTAAGTTGTTTGTAAATTTAAAACTTAAGACGCGTTTTCTGGCAAACTGTTTCTTAGTTACGACGTTCTTAGAGTAAATGAGCGATATGTACCTTTGATTTCAACACATATGTTGCAATACATTTATTTAACATCCCATAAATATTCATAAAGTGTATTTATTAATGTATGTACATACATATATGCAACTTTACAATAACTAAGAAATACATAACATAACAGTCGTTTTTTCTGTAGTAAAATTGTAAACAACTTTTGACAGCTACGTATGAAAAATAAACGAGAAAAAATTAATCACCTGTGGATCTATTCTGATTCGCAAATGCGTTCGAATTGCAATGTTATTACCGCACAAATTAGAATGCATTTTCTTTCGTTTCGAAATACAGAGCAGAATATGAATATGTCTTATGTGTGTTTGGTTTTTTAAGGTCTTAAATAACGAACGACAGAGCAAACATCTTTTCAAATACATGAAAATTCAAATTCAATCAGGTGACCATATTTCAACAGATGATGATCAGCAGCTACTTTCTCTGGTCTCAAAATCAGACAGTGGTCGTTAACTTTTTTACAGCTTTAAAAAGTGCTTTTCCTGTAGTTTTGTACTTCATAACCAAATGAATTTACCTAATTGAGTTCGCGTTGTAGATTAATTAATTAAAATTTTTACACAATGATTGTTTTATAGTTTGAATTGTTCTGTGGAGTTACTCTGTAATTATATTCGAAAAGAAAACTTCGAATTTGAATGTTATTAACATTCCAATTCATTCAATACATTTTACACTGTAAAATAAGTTTTAACATATTAGTTGTTCGCAAACAGTGACTCGTTTCTGTAACTTTTGAGGAGTTTTCCTATCGATCAAAATTAAATAATTACTAAATTCATATAAAATTTGCAAAAACTAAAAATAAAAAAATTTTAAGTCATCCGTCCACCTTCTGGTAGTAAGTAGATTTCGAAAGCTTACCCATGAGAAGGGAAAAAACGTTTCTTCAAATTTCTTTAAGCATTTGCTAAATAAATAGTAATTTTTATTAAACTCAATTTTTTATATCAAAATTAATTTTACATTTTTGGCTTACATAATCCATAAATACACCCAAACATATGTACACAAATACATATGTATGTATATACATACTTATTTATATGTTATCTGTAATGGAAATGGATATATTGTTATTTAATAACAATTTGCTGTGCCATAATATCAAACAAGAACTCAGTCATTAATTTTTAGGTAAAGTAATGAGAAATAATTAATATCTTATACTTAATGGAAACAGTCAATAATAGGTTTAGGTAAAGTTGCAATATTTTATTCAACGCATTTAAATTTAAATGGCTTTGTAAACACGCACAGATTTAATATCTCCGATTGTAAGGGTCTAAAAACATAAAAAATAAAATTCATATTATTAAATACATGGATCAATTTAATTTGTAATTATCTTACAGTAATCAATTCAGAATCTGTGAATTCTCGAACGATGGTTGATGGTTTGTCACCTTTTTGTTCTTGAATCAATTTATCGCCATCCATAGTGCAAATAGATTTAACTTTGCGGCCATCTAAAGTTTCTTCGTCAAATTCTTCCCCCAATTTGAAGTTTATGCTTGAGGTTTTAAAAGTAGAAGAGGTGGTAAATGTATACAAATCCCCTTCTTTTTTCAATTCCACGGTTGGAGATACGGAATTGCCCATTTTGCGGAGGACCATGCCTACACCTAGAAAATAATGAAAAATATATTTAATTTACTTTCAAACAACAAATATCATTCAGTTTCGAATTTTAGTAAGCAATATACATATGTACATAGTACATACGAGTACATACATATGTTCTATTGCAAGCATGTACATATGTACAAAAGTAAGTTCTGAAAAAAAGTAAAAAAGTTAGAGTGTATTGATTTTTTCGAACTTGCATTAGCGCGTGTAAGAGATATGTTAAAATAAAATTGTTTCTTCTTGATTTTAAAAATTGTTTATATTTTTATAACGAATCAGTTTTAAAACAAAAATGTAAGGTACATACACACATATGTACATATGGAGGGCCGTTTATCAATGTCGCCAATCGACTTGTCTCTCACTTACATTTGAAACAAAGAACAAAATTTTATAATTTATTTTTGTTCTGAATGTAAGTGTGACAAGTCGAACGTTGCCGACATTGCCAAACCGACCCATAGTACTATCAATTTATTTAATATAATTTAAGACTTGACCAGTCTGAGTTCAAATAAAGACGAACATGGCAATTTAATAATCAATTTAAATTGAATTAAATTTCAATAATTGACACTTGTCTGCGTAAACAGAAGAACATTTGAATTAATGAAAACAAAATTATAAACATACATACAAATGTAGATATGATGCACGTATTTGTATTTTATCTAAGTGATTACTAAAATTCTTTTATTAAGTTTTTAAATCAAAAATAAAAATGAGAAGTTTGATTATATTCATATTGTTACCTTAATATAGAAAGGCCTTAACTCATTATTTTTTTGAAATAAATTTTTTTTGTATATTTCGATAGAAGAACATCTTATGTACCGAAAATTTTTAAAATATCGATTTCAAAACAATAATGAGTTAGGGCCTTTATACATTAAGGTAACGATAAGTAGTTGTACATCTACCGTAAGAAAAAATTCCATGATATTTCTTGTGTTCATTTGCTTTATTAGCACAATAATTGAAAGTACTTAAAATATACATACATACATACATATGTACGTATGCATATGCATCATACCATACTATATTCCTTATTGAGATCGCATTGCAGCATCATGTAAAGTGGGAAAGAATTAATGATTTTTTGTTCCGTCATCAATTTATTTAATAAATTAAGCTTGATCTTGCCCATCAACAATACTATACCAAAAATTATAAGACTGCATAGTATGAATGTATTGTGTACATACATGCATGCATACATATGTATGTAAGTATGTTGATGACTATTAATAAAATGAAGCACAATCTTAGTTCTATCTAATTGCGGGGATAAAAAATTTCTTTCGACATACGATTACGATGTAAATAGCCCCCTATAAAGGTGGGGAAACATTTAAAATCTAATTCAATTAAGTTTTCATAGATATCCAACAAATGAAATTTAATTGACTATAATTGTTTTTGAAAAATTTATACATACATACATATATATGTACATATGTACGATGTATTAGTGAAGGAACGAATACGAATATTATATGTGAAATTTATAGACATTAAATTGGGCTTCTTCTATTTACGCCTGTAATATAAAATATATAAAAATTGTCATGAAAAAGAACTTCTTACTCCTTTTGGCGTAATTTAAAGTTAATAAAAACTACACCAAATTTTAATGATCGTCATTAAATAATATTTAAAATAATACAAAGCACAAATATCTATAAAATGGTGTCTATTCTGAAATACGCGTCGACTTGGTGAAACTTACATGGAAAACAAAAACAAAATTGTGTAAATGTAAAAAATTTGTTTTTGTTTCTCATAGAAAATTAAACGTTTTTGAAAGAAAGAGAAACGCGTTGAAATTCTCACGTTTATTTCATTTAAGAAATGCATGGCAAACAAAAACAATTTTTTAAATTTTGTTTTTGTTTTAATGTAAAGTTTCACTTCTTCGACGCGTTTTCCAGAATAGCCCACAATATTTAATGGTTTCGCACAAAATAATATTTTTATTTATCCAATTATTAAAAATTCGTTTAGGATTTATGCATTTATTTATCAATTTTTTTAATATTCGTATTCGCCTGAATTTGGCGTATACGAATAACTAAAAATGGCCGAATATTCGGCAATTCGAATACGAATATATGGGCTCGGTTGGTTATTGTTATAAATAAATAAATAAATAAATAAATATTCGTGCAACACTAGTATGTATGTACTATATGCATTTACATGTGCATACATACTAGGGAGTAACGAATACCAGTTTAGCGAATGCGAAAGCGAATAAAATATTTTAATTTTTGCGAAAGCGAATATTGCAATACGTTCAAAAATAACATGAAAATAAATTTGTATAAGAAATTCAAGTTATGTTGAATACATACATAGATGTACTACATACATTTAAATTGAGTCTTGAATTGAGCAAACATTTATTAATTTATGCCCTAATTCAGTAAGAAGAATTAGGACGTTTTTGTTTGATAATACTTCTGAGGTCTTGTGTTTGAATTCAGTAAATTATTTTCTTCAAAAATAGTTGTTGTCACTGATAATGAAAAATAAAAATATTATTGCCATTTTTTTAAAACATAAATTAAATTAAATATAAATTAAAAAAAATATATGAATAATTTCATGTGTTGAAAATAATGTTTGGAACAAAATCATAAACCAAATACACGAACCTTCTACCATAGACAATAAATAATTATTGTTTGAAAGAATCATAACTGCTGTTGTTTTTTTTCGTCCATACACAAGACGATACAATCGCCGAACAGAATTAGGGCATTATTAAAAATACAAATTCTTTAAAACAGAAATATACATGAAATTATGTATATTAAAATTAGTATAGATAATACATACAGTCGAACTTCCATAACTCGAACTTCTCTTACTCGAATTTTCTCTAACTCGAACTAATTTGGTTGGCAGTAGCGTTAAAAGAACAAATCACATACAATTTTCCCTCCGTAACTCGAACTTCCATAAGTCGAAGTTCTCCATAACTCGAACAAAAAACATACACATGAACTCTATAACTCGAAGAATTTTGCTTGTTCAAATGGTTTTTTGTTTTTGTTTTAGTTACGGTTTGTTTGTTTTACTCTCTTTTGTTGCTTGAGCTGGTTTGTATATTTTACATGCTAGTTTTGCTTATTTTTTCGGGGAATTACAAATTTGTTTCTTTTTGTTTGCGTATCAGTTCTATGCCATGAATCAGAGGATCAAATCCTAAGCGGAACGGAGAGTGATGTCGAGAGTTCAGTAGAAGAAATTACTCAAAAGATAACAAAAAGTGATGTATAAAGTTCTTTCCGAACATTAAATAATTATTTACAGACAAATGACGCAACAACTGATGAGCACAATAAAGCTTTAAGCACATTGGAGTTATTTTTTCTTGAAATAACAAAAAAAAAGTAAAATTTCAGCCACTTATTTCCAAATATTTTACTTAACTGTAATTTTTTAACTATATGAGTACATATGCTTGTTCTTTTATATTTTTAAGTATGTAGTTTTCCATTAGAGGCTATTTTAAATAAAAATACATCATACAAAAACCTTTTATTCTATTTTGACAAAAAATTCTGTAACTCGAAGTCTCCATAAGTCGAAGTTTTTTTTGGGATAATGGTGATTCGAGTTATGTAGGCAATCAACCAATTCGTACTTTGACCCTCAAGTCCGGTACTTTGTTATACATTTCATGTGAAATTCTGTGAAAATACATATTACGAAAAATTGGAATGAATTATTCATGAAAGAATGTTGCAGAAGTAGCAGCACTCTATTCATCCTCAACATTTTAAATTTTCATGTAAAATAATATGAGTGCACTTGTTTAGAGTGGAATTTACAACAAACAAGGACTAGTTAATTAATATTGTTTGCATTTAAAATTTTTTGTACGAAGTAATGAATGGCGCTCAGGATTTTTCAACAATTTGAACAGATTAGTCTTAAGTAGAAAATATTTTCGCGCAAAACAAAACACTGCATTTCTTTTCCAAAAACTGGAATAATTTCCAAACGCCGCTGGATTTTGTTTTCATTTTCATACTTATGAGCACGTTTGAAAATTTTTTTTGTCTTTAGTTTTCGCTTAAAATTTTCGCATACATTTTAGCGAGTGCAAATAGCAAAAGTAAGCGAATAATTTGCGAATGCGAACATTCCTTACGTCTCTAATACATACATACATGCATACAGGTACATATGTATGTACATATCGCACTAGAAAAAAAAGAAAAAGAAAATTTTTTCTGTAAATTTCTTCATCACAATCCGCTAAACTGAATAATTTTTGAAGATATCGCCTAAAGTCTACTACATCAATCAGTATGATCTCCATTCAAGTCTATATACGTACATACTTACACACATACATATGTATATATGTACATATCCATACATAAGTATTTGTATATTGTAAACACTTGTAAAGATGTGTGTAATTTCCCATCAACAGGGCAAGTTCTTTTCGGCTATGCCAATTTTGCCATATTAGCCATTTCTTCAATTATTGACATAAAAAAAGAAATTTTTAGTCCACCTTGCCATAATTAACCTTTTTTGCAATCTAGAAAAAAATTTTGTATGTCAGTTTTTTGCAAGCCATTTTGAACCAATCTTAGTGCCAAAAAAAAACTTTATCTTTAATCATATTGATAAAATTTTATAAATAAACATAATATGTACATATTTATCGCCATTTAAAGAGTTTCTTTTTGCAATGATTAATTTGTTTTGCAATGATTAAATATTTTATTATGTATTAAAAAACAGACCATAAAGTCAAAAGTTTGCAAAAATTTCGATAAGAAAAGCACATTCAGCACATTATAATAAAAACCGATAATAATAAAAAATTCATTTTTTTATAAATCAGACAGTAAATAATGCATATCACTCATTTACTCAAAGAACGTCATAACTAAAAAAAACTAGTTTGAAAGAAAACAAGTGTAAAGTTTTCAATTATTGCATAACTTAATGGAAAAATAAAATTTTATTTTGCTTTCAAGAGTGGAATAAACAAGATATTTGTATGAAATTTTTACACAATATGAAGAACGATATGAGGATTAACATCATCCACATGCATCATTGACTCGAAAATTTCATTTTTTGAGTAAATGAGTGATTATTAACGACTGGTCGGCAAAATCTTCCGATTCCGGAACCGATATATTACCGAAATCGTTAAATTTTTTGTATGAAATGGTTGACACGACTTCGTAACTATCTGTTGGTACGAAAACGATACGATATGTCGGTACGAATTCGTAACGACATGTACCTAGGTACAATTTCTTTTTGTTTGTACAGCAGATTACCGCTTCACCGTTATGTTGCTGCACTTGCCCAAATAATTTCCACATACTTAAATTTTTTTATATTTTTTTACGTATATACTTAAAAATCAAAGTTTTAATGTTTTTAAAATTTTTATTAAACAATTGTTCAGAGAAACTACCGAAATGTCTTAACGAATTCGGTACGACAAGTCTGACTTCAGAAAAAGTCGAAACATTTTGTTTGGGGGATGTATGTATGTACATATGTATGCATGTATCAGATAAATATTGAATACCAAATCAATACCCCTTATTGCGAATGTCGTCGTCGACGTCACATCAACACGGCAGTAAAAATTGTCACTTGTTTACTCTTTCTCGACAACAATTGACTACTATTAACATGCTACATTACTTTACAAAGCCTTAGAGTTTAGTAAGA
Source organism: Tachina fera (assembly GCA_905220375.1). Lineage (NCBI taxonomy): Eukaryota > Metazoa > Arthropoda > Insecta > Diptera > Tachinidae > Tachina > Tachina fera. The sequence continues at coordinate 190,505,159 of LR999963.1, forward strand.
GATTGTCAGTAAGAGCCAATTGTTGCCGATAAAGAGTAGAAAAAGTGACAATATTTACTGTCGTCTTGATATGACGTCGACGACGCCATTCACAATATGGAGGAATATTAACTTATTTAATTTACAAGCAATTTATACTCAAGAATTACAACGAAGTTGTTTCGATATTTGTTGTTCAAACTAGCACCAGAGTGCCGAACATCAATCGCCATCTTATACAAATGAATACACATACGCTATTACATTAATTCTCTAAGTGTCCACCTTTGACATACATACATATGTATGTATGTATGTAGTTATAGATTGTAATTATTTAAAATTTTCTGCTCTTCATCAAAAAATACTTTCATAATTATATTTACTCAACTAACTTAAACGAACTTATTATGACGGATTAATACAAATATCTAGATTAGAAATGCAGTATCAAAGTGTTGTTCCAAAGTTCATACTAAACAAACCAAACTAACTAAAAATTCATACTTAAGTCTGCATAAATTTAAGTCGAAATCCGTAGTTCGTAAATAAATTAATCAAATAACAAACTATAAGTTAACGCACTAAATCCACACATGTAAATAGATATGTATGTACAATACATACGTAAAAATATAGATAAGGTGTAAATAAATATTTACTTCTTTACATACAGCAACATAAAATTAAAAAATTTTCAGAAGCAAATATGTAACTACATACTTTTATTTTCACATCCATACATAAGTACATAATCATTTTATATCACAAAGTACATATTTTCTTTTGCGAAAGAGCAAAGAAAATGATGTAAGATTTTTACAGTGGGTAGAATGTGACTATTGTAAATCGTTCTTTTTTGCAAAAATTTAAATTTGCAAAATTTTGAGTTCTCTCCTTAGAGTAACAAGTGCGATATTTAAACTTCGGGACATTTATTCTGATTATCGAACTTATTTAATGTATGTATGTAAATACGTTCGGTTACATCGATTAAAATATTTTTGGACATAGTAGGTATTGCTCTAAATTCACTTATAGCAAATGTTTTCAGACTTTTATATAGTTTTCTATTTTTTAGAGCTTGAAATATCATATCGCTCATTTGCTTCAATAGTGGCACAACTCAAAAAAACCAGTTTTGCAGAAAACGCGTTTTAAGTTTTCAATTTGCATACAACTCAATGGAGAAATGAAAAAAAAATCTTCTCTCAGGAGGTGATGGTACAAGCTATTTGCATGAAATTTTTACACAAGATAAAATACAAAATGCCGAATCTTTCTGCATTATTAACTCAAAAAACCCATTTTTTGAGTTATGCCACTATTGAAGTAAATGAGCGATATCTGAAATTAATTTAGTACGTATGATTTAAAACACATCCAATTGGGCCATTATTTTTGGAGAACGAGAGATTTACTCAGATTCGGTTTACAGAACATGTCTGAATATTATTGGGCTATATATATGTATGCATGTACATGTGTATATTTAACCTTCACAATATACCTATAAAGGATAATTTTTTCGAGGATTCTTTTATGAAGAGCAGGGCGTATTTTATTTAATTTCTTATAAAATACTTTTTTAGACGTTCATAACATTGTAAAAATAACAACATACTGTGGCTCACAATGAAACTGGGACAATATATTTAAGATTTTATAACTTGAAAAAAATAACACAAAAGTTATTTGAAATTGAATTAATTTAATTATTTTCAAGGCTTCATTAAACAAGATTCTAAAATATAAAAATTAAATTTATTTACTATTTCACTACTTAAGATATGATTAAAAAAATTTAAGATCCCCATTTTAAATCTCAAAATGAAAGTGGGACACCACAAAATAAAACAACGCTTCACTTAAAATTCACTCTTATATCCGTTTTTCCTCCTGATCTTTTTTTTATTAGATTTAAATAAAATCTTACAAAAAACAAAAATGGGGAGTAAGTTCATTTCCTTATTTACTTTTTTTAATCTTTTTTAAGTCTTCTCTTATATTGGGGACTTAGTTCGTTTTTTTTTGGGTGTTAGTTCATTTTACGTCGGGACTTAGTTCATAAGAAAATTGGGGTATTGGTTGATAATGAACTAAGACCCGAAATTCGGGAGTTTAGTTCAATTCGGGTTTTGAGGACTTAGTTCCCACCGCCAAACTAATCAGCTTAGCAATAAGACTTGCGTAGTGTAAATTAGGACTAAATATGTACATACATATGTATATACCTATGAATTTGCATATTTGCAACATGCTCAGTTAACACAAGTTTAGTCCTAATACATAGATACATACACACATACTTGCATACACATATGCATGCATGTACATACATACAAACATATGTACAGTAGTGTACTCGAACGATACGTTTGATATAACTCCCCACTAGTTACCCCCTTCCACTAATGGAAAAAAGGTATGTACATACATACATACATATATACACGTGAATAAATATATACATACATATGTACACACTAAGGTAACGTACCTTAATATACATATTAGAAAGGCCCTAATTCATACCGCCTCGTCCACGATGTCGACAAGGAACTTTCTATATATTAAGGTAACGATATGTACACATTTATGTATGTACATACCTATTTTCGTAATTCAATACTGTTTTTCATATGCACATGTATAAACATACTTATGTATGTATTTACATATCTACGTATTGATGTACATATGTATGTATGTACATCTGCTGCCCATTCAAAAAACAAAATAAAATTAGTGATAGCCGGCCGGCGTTTTGCATTTATTTATACATGTACATATATGTACATACATGTATGTGATTCACTGCATGGATGCTGCATACATCCATATGTAAATATATACATACATACATACATACATATGTATGTATGTATCTTACACACCTTATTAGTCATTGCCTAACAAGTGTTAATTCTACGTACATACATACACAAAAGTATACCTATTAGTTTGCACTTTATTTATTTGCATTCATATATATATGTATGGACATACATACACATGTACATATATACATACCAAGGCATATCAAATAGTAGTAGTTAATGTCTTGCTATATACGTAAATGAATGCAAGTATTTACGATTTATGTACATACTTACATAAGTATGTACATAGGTAAGTATGTATATACTCATAATTGGCCATTTGCAAAGCGGATACGCAAAGAAAATTTTAACTCACCTAATTCCTTCATATATTCATCGAAGTTCTCACTTTTGTCCAATTTGTACTTCTTTCCTTCCCAGCAGGCCATTTTAGAAGATATTTATTTGTATATGTATGTATATAAGCACTTACGAAAAATTACCAACAACCAATACTTCGCCACGAAAGCAAACTAGCAAACGAATGAGTATGAAAACTACACGGAGCGCTTTTATATCAGAACTTTTCGGCTCTTTATAACAATCAGCGTTGACGTTTTTGTTATTTTAAAGTAAAAGTATGCATTCTTCCAATGTGAACTTTTTCCACATTGGTAACCTTTTTTATAATCGAGTGCACATATATATCGCTCATTTAGTCAAAGAACATCATATCTCAAAAAATTGATTTTTTTAAGTTAATAATCCAGAATTAATCGTCATATCGTTCTTCATATTATGTAAAAATTGCATACCAATATCTTCTTTACTCAACTCTTGGGAGAATAATAAAATTGTCTTCTTCCATTAAGTTGTGTGTAAATTTAAAACTTAAAACGCGTTTTCTGGCCAACTGGTTTTTGAGATATGACGTTATTTGAGTAAATGCGACATGTTAACGTACATATGTATATATATGTGAAAAAGTGTAGACATTTTTAATCATATTGATATGCAATATTAAAAGCTTATCTTGCTGGGAAACAAATATTTTTTTTAAACATTTATAACTTCTTGAAGCAAAGTTCAAAGCGTACTCCTGCTTGAAATAAAATTCAAGATTACTGCAGTACAGAGTGAAGTTAAATGGTTGTCAACCATTCTCTTTTCCGCGGATACCATCCTCTATTTTCGTCATCTGTCCTCGAAAAATTTGGCATCCGTATAAGTCCTACGTTCTTACTTACTTTTAGTTTTATAATTTGATTTATAGTAAAATAAATACCCATGTTTTTGTTCTATTTTTTTTTTGTTCTACACTATATAGAGCGGTATAAGATTGGGCATAAGTGTAATCCCGTATGGAATCGGGACAACATATACTGTATAAAGGTGCCTATAGATCTGCTCATGCTCATGCAATAATCATGTGTTCATGCTGTAATTATACAGGTGAATGCAATGTGTATATAAGTAGGTGACAGCGCTACTTCAGGTGATCATTTTTAGCTCTATTTGCTTTGTAGCTGACGAATGTCAAAAACTTCGTTTTATTTTGGTTTCGGTACAATTATTTTTGTGCAATTAAATAAATTGATCATTTACAAAGTGTGGTAATTAATAACAACGGTCAATATACAGAGTGGGAAAACTGTAAAGCATATGGTTAGTGAGTACTACATTTATTTTTAAGGTAATCAGTAACATTAGCTAATAATTAGGAAAATCAAATAAAATACAAAAAGCAGTTAATAATAATAACATAAAATAGCGTATGTATATATTTTTTAGCGCTGTATATATTTGTAATCAGCTGTTTCCTTGATCTTACTAAATTATAACATTTTTCCCTTCGATTACTTTTGATCAGCTGGCTGTCGTCCTGCTATTATTCATAATATATTTAATTTTATTTTAGTTTTGTTTAAACAATTACCGTATTTCTTATAAGTTGAGTTTTTCAGTGATTCCAATACATTTCACACAAATACACATCGTCACAAAAATGTATTGCAATAGTGTAAAAATAACGATTTTACAAGTAGTTGTATAAAAAAGATACATATTGAATAGTACAGTTTCTGTAATGTTATTAACTTCTCCTGTAAAGTGAATGTTTAAGTTTCGGTTTTTCTATTTGATACCAGCCAAGGCCTATTTATAAATAGGCCTTGATACCAGCGATATGTACATTTTATCAATTCACGTGAAAAAATTACATATTCCTTTAATTCATTATTTTTTTCAGTGTAAGTACACACATACATTTTATCAATTCACGCGGAAAGATTAACATATTTTATTTATGTATGCCCTCTAGAGCTGGCAAACTATCGATAGTCCCGCTATTCGATACTTTCAATAGTTTGTTGGAAAAATATCGATAGTATCGAATGCGAAGGATATACAAATATCTAAGTTTTTCTACCAGTTGAATAACAAGTTGATCAAGAAAAGTAAAAGTGGGTTAGCCGGGCCTAAGACAATTAATTCATGTCAGCTGGAGGCGAAGAGTTAGGAATGTTAATTTTCATTTTTCAATATATATCAGTCATCTACTCAAACAACGTCATAACTCCAAATAACTACTTTTTATGAAAATATGTTGAATTTTTTTTGGTAATTGATACAATTTAAGTTTAAGATTAAATTTATTTTTTCAGTTATGACATTGTTGGAGTAAATGAGCGATATGTACTTTCAATACAAGAAAGCCAAAATGTTAAATTGTGTCGATTTTATTGCCAATTTGGAAATATATTTTTTTCAACGATACCGTCACTATCGAGAAAAAACTATCGATAGTCTAATGGAAACAAAACCATCGATACTATCGATAGTTTGCCAGTTCTAATGTCTTCTAGTTGACAATAAAAATCACACATTTTGGCAAAATATAGTACATTTTGTAAATTCATTAAACCCAAAAGAAAAATAATTTGTATTTTTCGCTTAGAAAATAGGAAATAATATTTCTATTTTTTTAAAGCAAAAATGGCAGATGATACAAATGAAGACAGCTGGTTGTATGGTACTTCTAACCCAGACTCCACTACAAATGAGGAAGAGCGTGTAGGTTCGGATAGTGCTGGTGATGCTGCCGGTATAGAGAAACTGAATACACAGGAGTTAAACAAAGCTGAAAATGAAGCTCTTGCTGCTGTCACACAAGGAGATGGTGTAAACAATTTGCATGGAAAAGATGGTCCGGTCGGTGACGAGTTAGCAGAATTTGAAGATCCGGCCCATGAAATGGAAGAAGACGAAGAAGCAACAGCAGCAGCCACCGTAGCTGATACAACGGATATTGAGGATAAGGAAGAAAATAAAGAAAGGGGTGAGTGCTCTGGCGCCGACGCTGAAGATGCTGAAGAAGACGACGACGATGACTCCGACGACGATATTAACGTTGTGATTGGAGACATTAAAGCTGCACCTAGCACTTATAATATAAATAAACGGTCAAATTTATTAGCTGGTGCAAGTGGTCAAGAAAAGTCCAAATCAACACAAGTAGGAAAATTTTCAATCGAAGATTTTGAGGGTGTGGGTTCCATTAATGGAGTAGCCGCACATGAGTTTAGTATAGATTCCCTTGAAGATAAACCGTGGCGTAAACCAGGAGCAGATATAACAGACTATTTCAATTATGGATTCAATGAAGAAACATGGAGATCATATTGCGAACGTCAGAAGAGATTTCGCGTGGCGGAGAGTGGTGTCGGCTTGGCAAGCTTAACTCAAAATCTAAATCTTCAGTCAGAAAGACAGGGTGAGAGTAACATTCCGACCGGTCTAATACCTGGAATCTTACAATCAGGTCCAATGCCTATTGGTCCCTTGGGGGAACATATACAAATGCCTCCTCCTGGCATGTTGCCATCGTCGGGAATGCATCAAGGGCCACATCAAGGCATTCCTTCAAGGTTTGCTTCTATGCCGAGAGGGCCTAGGCCTATTGTTCAAAGTGGAACAAAAGAAAATGCCATTCAAGTTATGACTGCGGAATGCCGTGAATACTCACGGCCAGGACAAATTGCACCTAATTTCGGTGGCCAAGGACCTCCAGACGATTCTTTCTTCCATGAGCCTGAGCCATTCGATTATGGATATGAACCAACACAAGAATCACAGTGGGGAGGTGATAATCCAAATTGGGTTCCTACTGGTATTAAAGAACTAACACCGGGACCAAATTCAGTTCAACCGCAACCAATTTCCGGGCCACCAGGAATTTTGCCTACTCCTATGGGCGTGCCGCCTCCTCAAATGGGAGGCCCGCCACCTCAAATGCGGCACCCACATCCACAGCCTCAAATGATGGGTGGTATGCCACCCCCAAATATGGGCATAGGTCCTCCTATGGGAATGATGATGGGACCAGGTGGACCTGGTGGTCCACCGATGCACATGCCTATGGGACCACCAAGAATGATGGGCCCTAATGGTCCTCCTGAGCGATCTGATGACGAACGTGAAAGAAGACGAAGAGAGAGGGAGTGGGATCGGGAAAGAGAGAGGGATAGAGATAGGGAGAGGTAATATAAACGTTATATATTTTATGTTATGATATGTTATTTTTTTATATTCAGAGTTAGGCGTGAACGTTCTAGAAGTCGCGAAAAATCCCGCAGAAGATCTAAATCTCGTGAAAAAGAACGAGATAAGGATAGAGAAAAAGAACGCGAAAAAGATCGCGAAAAAGATCGCGAAAAAGATCGCGAAAAAGAGAGGGAACGCGATCGTGATAGGGAAAGGGATCGAGAAAGAGGCGAGAAAGTTGAAGTAAGTGTTTTTTGTTCTTAAATAGTATTCTTAGTGTTTTTGTTTCCATTTACGAAATTAGGAAAGTGAACGTTCCGATGATGAACGAGAGCGCAGAAGAAGAGATCGTGACAGAGAGCGTGAAAGGGATAGAGATCGTGAACGGTAATTTTGTAGTTATTGCATGTACGTATATATATGTATGTATTTACATTTATTTTATTTATTGTTAGTTCTCGACGTGAGCGTTCAAGAAGTCGTGAGAAATCTCGCAGACGATCCAAGTCTCGTGAAAAAGAACGAGAGCGATCTAGTAAAACAGGAACAACTTCCTCTTTATCAACCTCCAATCGCAGTGATAAGAAAAAGTCCCATCGCAAAGAAGATGAAGAATAGAGCTAAAAGAAAACAGTGTTTTTTTATAGATAAAGAAAGTGGAAATATTTCGTCTAATAAAAAAAGAACTCCAAAATCTTTTGCGAGTATTAATACATAACCTACATCTACATATCGCACCACATTAAATCATATACAGTTACAACTAAAAAATTTCAGGTGCAGAGTAGTGGCAAATAACTGTTGATAGTGTACAAATGACGCAAGTATGCAACATAAAAACAGGCATAATGATATTTTACAATCTTCAAGAAGATTATTGCAAAAGAAATTATTGCTGTCGTAAGAGATTTGTTCAACTAACTCTGATCATTTTGAACTGTGATTGTTTATGATTTAAGGAGTGATATGTATACAATAACATTGTCATTGTTTTGCAGCGTAATTACCACAAAATATATTTTATCGCGGAGGTATATATGTATATTTGTATGTACATACACGCATTGTTTTGTACATGAATATCATGGTATGTGAAGTAAACGTATATAGTATACGGTTTTATTCTACAATTACACTCTGTGTGTGCATGTCCAAAAGATTGTTGTGTTACCAAAATCTTGTATTTCGCCTACGGCATCTCCCATCTAGATAAAAGATATGTTATGCCGTTTCTTAATCTACTACAAAAGGGTCGTCTCCCTAGTGCATTAATTGGTCATAAGGGTTATATATGCATGTTAATGTGTAAGTGCTATGTGTGCAAATCAGGACATTCTATAACGCACGGAATTTAAAAAATCTAAGTACAAATAGAATTGAGGAGGTCCATAACAAAATGCAACAATTCCACATGAGCAATTTTTGAATAAACGAATAACTGTAGCTAGAATGATGAGAATACATATTGGAATTATTCCATTTTGGTCGGAATATCTAGTTTGGGTATTGAGTCACAATAAAACTATAGACCTTTGGTATGTCATTTTGACATCGATTTTAAGCTGTAGAATTGTATTAAGTAAAAAAATCAGAAAGCTCAAAAAGTGGAAATGTTGCGTTTTGTCATGGACTTCCACAATTACATGATTCCATATAGACCCCATGTAATTGATTTTTCATGTTTTCAAACATTTTGATTTTCTTACGAGATAGTATACTCATTGGCGTAGCTAGAAATTCGTATGCGGTGTCATGACCTGGGGGCAAATTACGGCACTCGTTATCGTCCGAAATTAGGAAATATTTCCATACAAACACTTGAAATATTTCGTAATTTCGTTCGATAACGAGTGCCATAATTTGCACCCTAAGTTTTAAGAGTAACATGAAAATGAGTAATTTAAATGCAATTAATAATAATTTTTTAGGAGGCAGGTTGCATAAGCACGTTGCTAAGTCTGTACCTAACATTATATTTAATACTTTGACGTCTGTTTTTGACAAACAAAATTATAGTTTACTTAAAAATATGATTTTTCTCTATATTTCTTTTATTGTCAAACTCCATACTTAAAAACATAACATTAATAAAATTAAATTGAAGGCTTGAAAGCAACACGAAATGAAACCTATGCGACCAACAATCTAATCAGGCTGATTGTATTAACATGTTGCAAAGTGTGTACTTACCATTATTGTTTTTGTTGTGGAATTTGACAGTTACGATGTGATCAGCTGGCTTACTCAGCTGGTTGGAACGATTTTGAAAAAGCACGTAAAGAAATAAATGTGAGGCACACATCCAAATGTAATTACTGAAATAAGGAATAATGTCTTTGGAAAAATGTGCTGAAACGTGAGTATATAAACACATATTTATTTAATGTAGTATGTACTTAAAATTAAATTTTTGTTGATAGAACTTTGAAAATTCCATTCGATTCAACATTGCACGCTGAAATTGCGTTTCGCGTTTTAAGCGTAGATCAAGAACCTAGACGGAATTTTGTAAGCAAAAGTATACGTTTGGTGGACGACTGCATCGAAGTGCATTTTACTGCAAATCAAGTAAAAAATTTAAGAACTGCAATAACTTCTTTTTTCGAAAATCTTCTACTCTGCAGAGACACAATTAAGTCGTTTGATTTATCAACAACTCAAAATGCCGGAGCATACTCCGGCGCCAACACCGCATAGAGCTATTTATGGTTATGCATTCTACCAACTAGTTATAACACTCTTCGTATTTTATTTTCTATGGGCTCTGTTACCAACGAAAGAATGGGGTTTAACCTATTTGCCCGATAAATATTTCGCTATTCTGCTGCCAATGTTGGTTCTGATGGGACTGTCCTTCTTTGCATTCTTCATATACCCTGCCATAAATATGTCACTTACTGCAGATATAGATGAAATGGCTTCAGTGGCTGATGTAAACTTAATTTTGAAAGGAAAATTAGAATCTGTTCAATCTTGGAAGGAACTGCAAAAAGCACTAACATTACCTGACGAGTCGTGTCAAAAAAGCATAATCGATCCAAGTGAAAATTGTAAATACTGTTCAGAGAATCATCGCAAGCGTAAAGTATCTAAGCCGATTGATACTTTGCGATTTATGGATTTATCAGAAATAAATAACAAATTGTTTGAATAACCTCTAATTTTTATTAAAAAGCTACGTAAACATATTTTCACATTTATTATTTTTTAAACAAAATCAAACCAGAAAACTAATCAGGACGTCCACTCTGTAATTCGAAACCAAAGCAAATATCTTCGAGCACTTCCTTTCATTTCGAAATACAGGTGGAGACCCCCTGCCCAATTGTAACTCTTTTTGTCGCCTATCTAATCTTGGTGTATCAAAACTGAAGAAGTTACAATTATATTTCTACGGTAAAAAAGCAGCACTTTTTATTTAGTTTTCAGCTGATCATAAAATTAAAAAGATTTATCTAATATATTGTTTTACTTTTTTTTGTTTCTCACTGTTGTCCATCCGTCTTCTGGTTCAACAAAATCATCCTTTTCACTATCTTCTGAACAGCTTCCGTCCTCCGAAGACGAATCCCCAGCAATTGGCGTATATGTGACCTTGACGTCTGGTTTCAACCATTCTTTACCTTGCGGCAATTTACTTAATTCGAATTCTATCTCAGCATATTGACCCAGCAAGCTCATTGTTTTATAACGTAACAGGTGTTTGCTTATCTCAATTACAGATCCATCTTCGCATATTGTGTTAAACTCTTGGTCCATTAATTCTTCAATGACTTCCTGCAGTTCTCCTTGTGTAATGTTGTCGTTCCCAATACAATACTCGTAAGTGTAGTTCATAACATCTATGGCCACCTAAATTTTATAAACAAAAAATTTCAGCCGCAAAAATTTTATTCGTTTAAAACTTACTTTTTGGCCATTTTTACCACCCATTCCATGCTCTACAGCTAATCGCAGATTTTGCCAATTATTAAATATTTTTTCAACAATAATGCGATAGTTTTTCCGAAATTCTTCTGAACTCATGGCTTAAATATTTTTGTTGATTTTTATGTACATATGCATTCACAGTGTATATGCATGCATTCAGTTATATACAGTTATATACAGTTATATGCAATGATACCACGCTTACCTATGTATTGTATTGGTAGTTTTTTCCACTTTCACGTGCATTTATATATAAGAATAGTGCTACCAGATCCCTTAAAAAATAATTTATTATTAATGTAACCAAATTGAGTGGTTGCTAGAAACAATAAGAAGAAGCAATTGTTTACATTAACTTTTTGCGCTTTTTTTTGGAAAATAAATAGTTTTGTCAAATGTCGGGAATAAATCATACAGTAGAATATAATATTATTGATGACGATTTGACTACTGTAAATTCTACTTCCAATGCACAGGACTACGATAATGATGATGGTGATGACGGAGAAGAAATTACAGCCCAAAAAGTATTGGAATTTTTGGAAACTGCTTGGATAAATGAAATCTGTGCACCTGAAATCCTTCCCCACCAAAATGATATGCTGGAATTAATGATTGGCCAAGTAGCACACATGGAAGAGAATATGAAAGATTTAGATAAAAATGATTTTCGTTATATTGTTCATCAAATGGAGTTGGAGCGTATTCGTTATATTATGGCCAGTTATTTGAGATGTCGTGCACAAAAAATTGAGTCGTATAGTAAACATATTTTAAATGAAGAATCGAAGAGAGAGCCAGATGATAAACATTTATCAATTGAAGAAAGGAAGTTTGCTCAGGAATATAACGATAATATTGAAGAATATTTTCAGAAAGTGGCTTTACAGTATATGCCCAATATGCAGAGATCTGAAGCTGATCAACGGGTAGTCAGACCAAATCTAATGAGCCATGTGTTCATTAAAGCCAACGTTTCCGGTAAGGTTTATGAATTACTTCATCTTATAATCTATTTGCCTTTAATGTTTTTTTTTCACTTCTATTACTTTATCACATTACTAATTATTGAGTCTGCAAGTCACATGAAAACTTTGTTTCGTTATCACAGTAGGGTCGGATCGATCTCAGCGGGGAGGTTGACTGTGTTTAAAACTACATATGTACATATGTACATTTGATGTTTGAAACTACATTTTTAATTCAGAAAAATTTTTGTTTAAACAAAAATTAAGGTTGTCGCTAAAATCAATTGACTTCAGCAGATGCAATAGAAACTTTAAAACGTTATTGTAGTGCTAAAAACCATTCAATATTAAATTTTAATCGACATAAAACATAAACGGGAAATAAAAAGAATATTATAATATGTGTATGTACATATGTACATGATTGAGAACTAATATAGTTTTGTAGAAAATAAGTTTTCAATTCAATGAAGAAATAAAGCTTTTTATATGAAATTTTTACACAGTATTAACGATTTTTTTCATTATTAACTCCCAAAATGAATATTTTGCAATAAAAGAGCGATTTCTACTACATAAATACAATTATAATAAATCTATCTGAATCAAAAAATTATACATTCTTTGAACTATTTTTTTGTTATTAATTAAAAAAATGTAAATTGAAAATTTTAAAATTTTATTGAATTTCCAAAATAAATAAGTTTCTAAATCTCTATTGCTGAACACATACTCCATTTCCACAATGTAAAAATAATAAAAATTAATCTTATTTGTTTTCAGTTCCTGCTGTTGTTGTTGGAGTGGACGATGAAGAAGTTGATTTGGCAGCTGGTTCTCAACACATTATTCCCTATCAATTAATTGCCGACTTAGTACAAAAGAATAAGGTCCAACTGTTGTGATAAAATGTTATTAAATTTTTAATTTAATTTTTATATCTTATTTTGGTTAACACAAAAATTAAATATTTTAAATTAAAATAAGTAATCCACAAATCGGAAGAATGATAAATGTTGATTTAAGAAAACTGGTTCGAGAATTAAATATCTTAATAACTCTGCGTTTGCTGCGAACATTTAAATTTAAACTAAGGGCATGTGAGGATCATTATTCATTCCGATTCATCACTTAAAGAAGGGTTCAAAGGACGTTTCGGCACTTCGGGATGATTGAACATAACTCGTTTGCGTGGCAGTGGTACTGGATTTTTATTTTTATCTTCAAAATGTACTATGGCTTTCACAAGATGATCATCTGGTTTTCTTATGGGTGAGGCCAAGATACGGTCCAATCTCAGTTTGAAGTTTTCGCTGTCGTTTGTTGAAATTTCTTTTAATGGTGTTGAGGCTTTTAAAAAATTATCTTCCTTTTCAGATAAATGTTCCTCCCCATCCACATATTTTTGAATCTTGTGCTTAACATCTTTTGTAGCCTTTAGTAGGGCTTTGGCATTTGCTGGCAGTTTCGTTGAGCATAACTTGTCAACAAAGTTTTTAATTTTATTTCTAGTAGCGTAATACTGTGGGTGTTTCTGTTATGCATACGCATGAATACAAAATTAATATATTACATATACGTATATTCAGGTATGTGATGAAAAATAATTTAGACACAAAACCAATTTGGAAACGATAAAAGATGTGATGAGTTTTCTATAGTCGTTTTCTATAATTTTCTATAAATTTCTTTTCACAGTTCTATTATATGGTTTGAATTTGATCTTCTAGTGTGATTTTTAGAAGTCGGTAGTTTGATATTGGCTCAAAAATGATACTCTAAAACTTAGAGTCTACATCGATCGGAATTCATCACACCTTTTTAAAAAGATTGCTTTTAAATCGTTTCGAAAACGATCGTTTTAACTCACATACCTGATTATTATTTTTATATTTTCAAAACTACCTGTTTCAGTTTGCTCCTTCTTCCATTTAGTTCCTCAAAAAATCGTTTTTTTAAAGAGGGAGTTAAAGTCCTTGTTTTCATATCTACACCCAAAGAAGATAAACGATTATTTGTAATGCGTTTTGCATCCTTTTTTGTAATAATTTTCGCTTTAGCTCGTTCTTGTGTACTAAAATAAAATTGTTTCTTTTAATGTCAGACAATTCGCAACTTTACTTACTGGGAATAAAAGCTCTTTTCATTTAATATCTGTTTTTGGTTTCTGTTACTTTCTGCAGACACTTTTATTTCCTCTTCATCTGAAATGCTGGCTGAAACATCTGTAGCGTCCTCTTCAGATGAACCTGACGTAGTCACAGTATTCTCAGAGCTGTCAGAATCTACATACATACACATACATATCAATATTTCCATATCGCTCATTTACTGAAAGAACGTCATAACTCGTAAAATGGAATATTTGAGTTAGTGGTGCAGAATTGATCCTCATATCGTTATCATACAAATATCTTGTTTAATCAACTCTTGAGAGAAAAATACAATTTTCTTTTGCCATTAAGTTGTGAGTAAATTGAAAACTTCAAACTCGTTTTCTGGCAAACTGGTTTTTGTAAGTTATGACTTTCTTTGAGTAAATGAGCGATATGTATGTTAATATATATATTTAAACACGGATATTAAAATTTTTTATAACGAAAATATATAATATTGTACGTACTTTTTTCTATATGAATCACATCGCTGTATTTAACAAAAGTGTGGTTGCTCTCTGAAGCTGAAGTTTCCTTAAGTGTATGTTCGGTTTTATGCGAATTTATCTTATCTTGTTCATTGTTTTTACGGTTTTTACACTCTGGAGTTTCATCAGCATTTACTTGACCAACCTTACGATTCGTGGATTGAATCTTAGTAGTTTCCAAATAACAATTTTCGCCTTTTGTATGATTTTTTTTAGATTTAAAATCTTTTTCTAATACAAATTGCTCGTTTAGTTTAATCAAATCTTTTTCCAATTGATGCAATTTGGCCTTATAGTTGAATTCCATATTTTTAACCACATCCTCAACATTGGCTGCAGTTACTTTGCCTATTTCTTCTACTTTTTCCATTAGTAGTCTTTCTAAATCTTCCAGCGATGTTTTTCCGTTTTCATTGTCCTGTTGTATTACTCTCTCGTTTAGCGTAGTTTCTAGTATTGTGTAAATATCTTGTATTTTTTTATTGACTTCAGCTAAGAATTCGGAATTTTCAATTTTCTGTTCTTCTTTCCACTTAACAAACTCTTGCAACTTCTCTTGTAGCATAGACAGCTGGCGTCCGTTAAGTGAATGGCTACTTAAATCGCCCAGTGTACTATCATCCTTTTCCTTTATTTCGGATAAGTTGCTTTGAATGCCAATACTGTGTACAAATATTTTTTCAGATTTTTGAAATACTTCCGGCACAATTTCCGGCATATTTTTTACATCGGATTCGAAATGTTTCTCTTTAATTTCTCTTTCTGCGTTATTTAATCTCTCTTTGAGTTGCTTTATTTCAAGTTGTAGTTTAATGGTATTTATTAATGTTAAATCATTTTCCCTTTCCTTAGATGGAGACTGTGATGATTCGGACTTTTTTTGCGATCTTGCCAAACTTTCGTTATGCTTGCGAGATATATGTAAGTTGAGCGCATCGTTACTTACAAAATTTTTCGTGCACATATGACATGGGTAAATAACTTCATGTATTGCTTCCATTTGAGTAATTTTCTTGTGCAACTGCAGTATTTCGTTGTTGGCCTCAGACAAATTTCTTTTCAATGTCGCAAGCTCAATTTGGGACTCACCGTGGCACTCTCTCAAATCTGTAACAGTTTCTTCCAAAAACTTGCGACAAAATATTAGATATTGCACAGAAAATTGCGACAGCATGAAATATTTAGCTATCCCACTATCTAAAATATTTGAATCTAAAATTGATCCCAAAGGCACTTCAGAAAGGTGATTTAAAACAGCATCAATTTGTTCAAAGCTTTGATCTTTTATAATTCGCTCTATTTCTATTGAACCTGTAATTGATAAATAAGTACATAACAGAAACATTGTTTATATTAAATATTATTTTTAAAACTGCAGCATTTTTAAAACACACAATTCTTAAGAATGCTTTTTTTGGCTGAGTGTATATGTGCATATGTATATCGTTATCTTAATATAGAAAGGCCCTAACTTATTATTTTTTGTTTGAAATAATCATACATTAGATGCTCTTTTAGCGAAATACCCAAAAATCTAGATTTCAAAAATTAATTAGTTAGGTCATTTATATATTAAGGTAACGATATGCATGTACTTTCACAATTTTGAAATTATGTAATTTATTTGTAAATTTTTTTTCTTTTAAGCACAAGGTCAGTTTTTTCAATAAAAGCTTTTTATTTTAACAATAAACAATTAACAATATTCTTTTGCTTAAAAGAAAATTTACGAAGAAGGAACAATATTAAAAAATTTTAATTTATACCAACTAAACGCCAGTCCAAAGGTCCATCTTTATAATTGCGCAACTTAAAGCCAGAGTCTCTCGCCGCCTTAGGATAATTGTAAGTAAAAGTGGTCGTCATCTTTGTTAAAATCAATTAAATTGTCTTTTTTTATAAAGAAAGAATATTTATTTCAATATTTTATTTTTACTTAACGCGTGTCAAAATGAATACGATTTTTAAAAATTTATTTATTTATTTATCTGCAGCGAAATGCATCTAGACGTGCTAAAGCCAGCACCAAATAAATTTTTCAATAAATAATATTACTACGTACAAATACATATGTACATATTTTTCCTGAATTAATTCTCTTTAGTTTATTTTTATTATTCAAAAAAGCGGTTGCCAGGCTACCAAATCGGTGTACATATATATACGTATACACATACATATGTACATATTAGTGACCTGCACAAGACCATTTATAAGACATTTCAAGACATGAGCGATTTTTCAAATGCTTTACTACAGCGAAATATTCTAAAACAAGCGCTAAACAACACTGTTGGCAAGACATTTGTTTCAGTTGGTTATTTTGCCAATAGTGTTGTTTAGCGTTTGTTTTAGAATATTTAGCTGTAGTAAAGCATTTGAAAAGTCTCATGTCTTGAAAGTTCTTATAAATGGTCTTGTGCAGGTCACTAGTACATACATATGTACATACATGTGTATGTACATTCCCTGCTAGCATATGGAAGATTGTTTTATCAAAAATCACCTAACTAAGTCTTCTTCGAGTACTTTTGACGATTAAAAACTGATTAAACACTTGCGCGCTTGAAAAAATACTCGAAAATGAGTCGTGCTTATACTTTAAAAGTAATTTATTTAAAAAAAATAGTAACTATTTTGTTAAGCTTGAGGTCTTTTTTTAAATTAAATTAATTAATTTATTACACAATATTTCGACACGCCTTTGTGTGTCTTCTTCAGGTGAAAATTTTTTGATTTGAAAAATAATTTGTCATACATACATTTAAACAAACATGCATACATATAAAAAATTTAAATAAACTCAAAAAACAATTTTTAAAAAAACAGAAACATTCAAATAAATAAAATTTGATTGGATAACATGTAAAACATACAAATACATAAATATATATGTATATATACACATATATACATACACATACACATACATACATATATATATACATATATTAACACATACATATATATATATATATACATACACACATATATACATACATATTTACACACACATATATACACATATATATATACATCAACACATATATACATACATACACATACATACATATACACACACATACATATATATATATACATACATATGCACATATACATATATATGTATATATATCTTATTAACTATTTAAAGCTATATAATTATATTTCTGTCTAAGAAACTAAATATACATATTTATAAAGGGTCCTATTTTTTACTTATTAAATTTCTATAATTTTGTGCTACATTTTCTGTGTCTGTCTTATAATTTATTCTACGTGTTATTGGTGTATTAATTATTTGTAACATTTCTAGCATATAACGACGCTTATAGTTAAGTTCTGTGTTTAGTACTGATACATTTTCAAAGTCTGGATAGTGATTTAATGCTGCACAATGAGAAGATAATGCTGTTTTTTGAGAATTAATGTTTCTATACTTCTGATCTGATTTATGTCCTGCTTATAAAACTTTCAGCTCAATGAATAAATTTTTTAGTAGAACAAAGGATAAAATTGAAAAATGGGATATGTCGAATTTAGTATATCAGATATCATGTAGAGGGAATAATAATGAAAGTTGTAATAAGGTGTATGTAGGTACAACGAAGAACAAACTAAAGACTAGAATAGCAGGACATAAATCAGATCAGAAGTATAGAAACATTAATTCTCAAAAAACAGCATTATCTTCTCATTGTGCAGCATTAAATCACTATCCAGACTTTGAAAATGTATCAGTACTAAACACAGAACTTAACTATAAGCGTCGTTATATGCTAGAAATGTTACAAATAATTAATACACCAATAACACGTAGAATAAATTATAAGACAGACACAGAAAATGTAGCACAAAATTATAGAAATTTAATAAGTAAAAAATAGGACCCTTTATAAATATGTATATTTAGTTTCTTAGACAGAAATATAATTATATAGCTTTAAATAGTTAATAAGATATATATACATATATATGTATATGTGCATATGTATGTATATATATATATATATATATATGTGTGTGTATATGTATGTATGTGTATGTATGTATATATGTGTTGATGTATATATATATGTGTATATATGTGTGTGTAAATATGTATGTATATATGTGTATATATGTGTGTATGTATATATATATATGTATGTGTTAATATATGTATATATATATGTATGTATGTGTATGTGTATGTATATATGTGTATATATACATATATATTTATGTATTTGTATGTTTTACATGTTATCCAATCAAATTTTATTTATTTGAATGTTTCTGTTTTTTTAAAAATTGTTTTTTGAGTTTATTTAAATTTTTTATATGTATGCATGTTTGTTTAAATGTATGTATGACAAATTATTTTTCAAATCAAAAAATTTTCACCTGAAGAAGACACACAAAGGCGTGTCGAAATATTGTGTAATAAATTAATTAATTTAATTTAAAAAAAGACCTCAAGCTTAACAAAATAGTTACTATTTTTCAAAATAAAAAGGTCAAATAAAAGTTCAAAGATCAGTAATTTATTTATTTATTTTAAAATATATGAGTCATAAATGAGTCAAAACTGATCAGAAAAGCGGGTAATAAAAGACTCGTCAAGAAGAGTCTCATGTAGGGTACCACTTTCTCCCGACAAAACTATCTTCTATGCTCAGAAAACGAGCGCATATTCTTGTTTTTTGATCACTTGAAAGTATTAAACAAGAATCAAATTTAATTAAAAATTTCCAAAAATGCTAGCAGGGTTGTACATATTGCTTACCCTACAAGAAGACTACCAGTCAATTGACTGCTCATTTGATCGATAGTCAGGCAGGATATATTCATCATTGCGTAGAACAAAGTTTCTATCACTTTATTAAGGGCAAAATGAAAAATGTGATGGATACTTTTGTGTACGTGTGATCTTGCATCTCTCTCTAACTAACGAATATAATATATAGTTGAACTGCTCACTCCAGTGCTTTTTAATAATCAATGATAGCATAAATATTACTCAAGTTTGACTGATCATAATTGAATAATATATCCCCCACAATTGAGCAATCATACATGATTGATATACTGACAGAAAATATACTTTTTGTTTTATTTAATTTGCTTTTAAAATACACATGTAAATATCATATTTAAACAAATTAACAAAAACACATATTAACTTAAGCGGTAGCCAGCCCTCTTCACACCTTTTCATCTCCAACGCACCTTCCTCTTTACAAATATCTAAAATTTTGAAAATAAATATACATATTAAATTAAACTTTGTGAATTTCTTTTATTCATTATTTTACTTATATTTTTTAAGTCTTGTAAACTTTAATTTTCACAGAATGAATTGTATTACCGCCTTCTTCAACCACCAACGCATCATGCCCTTTCCAAATATCTAAATATTGAAAAAACGAATACATACATACATATGTATATTTTTAATTAAACTTTATACAATTTTTTATGTTTGTTATTATTTTTATCTTACTTTTTCACAAGCACCATTATTTTTTTTTACCACTTTTGTACATTTGAATTTTACAAACCGAACGAACTTTAAATTATTTTCAGTAAAATTCAATATTTTTAATGTTTTGACATATGTATATTAGATGTTCCACTCTAGCATATATGTTAGAGTAGAGCAACTATAATAACTGTTGAATTGAATGTAAAATTGTTGTAAATGTGTTAGTAAAAGAATGATGTTTGTGTTAGTTTCAGTCATTCATTTCTTGTAGGGTACTTACTTCAACAACGTCATGCTTCAAAAAAAAAATGCGTTAAACCCTCATATCGCACTTGATCAAAAAGAGGGCATTAAATCCCAATTTTCTTCTTTGAACTTTCATCGGCGTCCTCATAATCACAAAGTATTCTCTGTGCTCACAATGCAAGTCTTGTTTTTGACGACATATTTTTCTTATGCATACTTTATTGTGTGCATGTGTACTTTTTTAACATTGCGCTTCTTTTCCCCTCGTCGCTCTCTTCTACAAACTAATCAACTTAGCAACAACACTTGCATAAACTAAACTAACTAACTAACTAAACTAGCACTCGAAATTCTAAATTTTTCTTTGGAGGCCGAAATCTGTTTGCCGTTATATATCAAGTGAATTTGAAAATTCAAATACATCATGTTAAACAAATTTCATTAGAGAATACATTTAACTAATTTTCCTTTTAAATTTGTTCAGTTATTGTAGAAAAACAACTATTTTTGATAATAAGATAATAAGACGTGCCATACCATAATGTCATAGCCATAACTAAAACCGAAATTGAATTTGTTTCTGTGGTTATGGTTATGGCGAGTTACCTACATATGTATAATCAAATATAGTGTTGTCCATTAGTTTGGTTAGAACAGCTGTTTTGTATGGTTATGGTTATGTCACGTTTAATTTAAGCTTTACTACTTGTTGACGCCACCAAACCAAAAAATAATTAAAACATAAATTTTACAAACTAAAAAACTAAACCTAGCGTGTTTTTTTTACATGTAAAATTGTGTGACAAAACTCTTTATGGTCACTTATGGCATTCATGCTAAACGCCAGGTTTTCGCTACGACCGTATTCTATAATAAATTCATTAAAGTGAGACTTTGACTCGTGAAGGAAGGGTTCCGTACGGATGCTAGATATGTAATATTATATGAACTTTAGCCTATATAATATATACATATGTACTTTTGGCATTTTTAGAATTTTTTCGGCTTTGAGCGTTTTATTTTGTTTTGGCGTTCTTTTGGTGTTTATTGGGTTTTGGCGATTTTTTTAAAGTTTTAGCGCTTCTTTTCTCGTTTTGGTGATTTTTTTGTCGGTTTTTGGCGTTTTTTTCATTTTGGCGTTTTTTCATTTTGGTGATTTCTTCGGTTTATGACTATTTATTTTAGGTTAAAATTTTTTTTAATTTGGCGTTTTTTTCGTTTGGCAATTTTTTTCTGTTTTTAACGATTTTTTCGGTTTGGCGATTTTAAAATTTTGGGATTTTTTAGTTTTACTATTTTTGAAAATTTCAAGTTTACCTCTTACTTTTTCCAAGATACAGCTAGGTTGTCTAAATTCCAGCATTTAGTACAAAACTTTTTTTTAATGACAACTTGTGAATTAGTTTAATATTGCGGAAATCATTTTTAAACAAAAACTCCGACATTCATTTAGGTTTTTTTGTATTTTTTAAAAAAGCAGTTTTCCATTATTAAGCCAAAAGTAAATTTTTTAATTTTAATTTAATTTTTTATGTTGATATGGATATGTAAGTATGTACATGTCGTTAACTTAATACGAAAAGGCCCTAACTGATGTTTTTCATAGTTTACAGGAGGAGGAAAAAACTAAATAAAAAAAGATGCAATATTTATACAAACATTTTTTAAACGCAATTTTTATTAAAAACACTTTACAAATTTAGTGTTATATTCATCTAATTTTTTTGGAGGAGCTGTATCTAGTAATGGTCTAGTAGTAGTAATGGTAATGGTCTATTGAAATATGTAAAAATATCGATTTCGAAAAATTATCAGTTTGTGCCTTTTCGTATTAAGTTAACGATATGTATGTGTGTAAGTATGTATGTATGAATTTATTTATGCATTAGATCTGTCCTTAAATCCTAGTTTGCACTAGTCAAAGTCTTATTGCTAAGCTTATCACTTTGTCTTCTTTGAACTTTCATCGGCTTTCAGCTCATATTTTTTATGCATAGTTTTGCATTTGTGCTTTTTTTAACATTACGAATGAGAAAGCAAAATGTAGTGACGGTACACGAAGATGAGTACTCGTACTCTTTTCCCCTCGTCTCTCTCTCTCTCTCTCTCGCACACCTACAAACTAATCAGCTCAACAATAAGACTTGCATAGTGTGAATTAGGACTAAATGCCCAATTTGTTGTTCCAGTCAGTTGGCCGACTGTAACGTAAAGTAACTGCAACGTAGGAAACAGCAGATCGATATTTTTAAATTACATTACATCTCTATAACCATTTTCATTATTTTGCACATAATAATATCGATCAGCTGTTTCCTACTGTTGCACTTACTTTACATTACAGTTGGCTAACTGAACCTTTAAGTTGGTCTAAACGCAGCATCCCTTATTGATTTAGTTAGAATTAATAGTAATTTTTTAGCAAGAACATCGCCATTACAGTGTATCAAGGAATTTCAATTTAAAAATAAATTATGTAAAATAATCATATAAATTCTGTAAAATATGTCCACCAAACTATCATTTATTTTAACTTTTCTTTTTATTTCGAATACATATTCAATGGGTAAGTTGTGAAATTGAAATTCAAGTTAAATTTACATAATCAAAAAAAATTAGTTGAATTTTTTGATGTCTATTCTTTGTGGAACCACCCTTTAACTGCGCAAGTCTTAAAAACCAGCGAGGGTTTTATTTTTTACTTTTGTTTTTGTTTACAAACAAAAATTTTCTTTTCAGTCCAAGTGAAAGCAACAGGTTGCATAAGCCTGCAAAATAAAATATTTATACATATATACATATATATAATTTTTTTCTTCCACCTCACTTAGCTCCCTTAAGCTTTGAGGCGAACCCAGATACTAAGCGCCTTTACGATGATCTTTTGAGTAATTATAATCGCCTCATTCGACCAGTTGTCAATAACACCGAAACATTGACCGTGTGGCTTGGTCTTAAATTATCACAGTTAATTGAAGTGAATCTGAGAAATCAAGTTATGACAACCAATTTATGGGTTAAACAAGTATTTTACTTTGCTAAAGATGTCATATGTAACTTCGATAATTTATAATATTATTTAATTTAATTTTTAGCGATGGTTCGATTATAAATTACGCTGGGATCCTGAAGAATACGGTGGAGTAGAACAATTGTACGTACCGTCTGAGCATATTTGGGTTCCAGATATTGTACTTTATAACAATTGGGATGGTAATTATGAGGTATGTACTCGTATGTACGAGTTTATTTGAATAGTCAATATGATACGAATCCCGAAATTTCTGCATTTTGAAGTTT
This sequence comes from Tachina fera, assembly GCA_905220375.1. Classification (NCBI taxonomy): domain Eukaryota; kingdom Metazoa; phylum Arthropoda; class Insecta; order Diptera; family Tachinidae; genus Tachina; species Tachina fera. The sequence continues at coordinate 190,529,057 of LR999963.1, forward strand.
CTTAGCACTTTTGGTGTTTAATCCATTAAAGTAAATCAGAAAGTATATACAACTAATTCACTCATAATGCAAACAACAAATGAGCAGTTTATTAAATTTTCAATCAAGTTCTAGTCTTTTTTGACTCTCTTGCGCGATTAAAAAGCTAGAATATGCACCCATTTTCTGATCATAAAAGACAGTTTTGTCGGTAGAAAAACGTGACTACCCGGGACTCCTCCTGATAAGTCAATTATGAGTCTTTTTCTATATTATTTTAGAGTTATTTTCGACCCCTTTTCTAGTAGTATTTAAAATCTTTTTAGGATCGTTTTCTGATCATTTATTAGTCTTATTTCGCTTCATTTTTGAATCTTTTTCGAATTGTCTTTCCGTCATGTTTCTAATCGCTTACGAGTCATTTGTGAGAAATTTATCATTCTTTTTATTGTAATTTGAGTCATTTATCAGTCGCATTTCTAATCGTATTTGACTCTTCTTCGAGTTATTTTTAGTCGGCTTTCTGAGTCCTACGTTTAATGGTCAAACAGAATTACGGCATAAACACATTTTCCATATAAAGTGGCACAAAAATGAAGTCACAGAAAGCAGTCGAGAGATAGAATCTATTTCATTTTGACAGAGTTTTTTCTTATGCTCTCACATATAATTACTTATTCTCTCAATAAGGCTACAACACTTTCAATAAATTTTGTAAACAAAAACTACAAAGAAAAATAAGCACAAATGAAAATTAAACAAGAAACAGGAGCATTTGAAGTTACTGCCGTAGATTTTATTATGGTATTTGGTAATTTGATACCGATTTTCCTGAAGTTGCAGACTTATTCTATTTCATCATTTAATTTCATATTCGATTTAACTTTTATAAATAAAAAAAAATAATAAAGTTTTTGACATTTATTCAAGAATACGAAAGATTGCCCCGTTATACGTAAAAATAATATATTAAGTAGTGCTGAATCATCTATCTGCGTAAAATATGATCATAAAATAATAATTATTATCACTTTTTAAATACCTGCATGATCTGTTGTTGATTAAGCATTTCACAATCTTCCAGACAAGCAAAATATAATAATAACTAACAGAAATAATAGTCGGATTTTAAATGTCTGGATGATTAATTTGCGATTGCTATACAATTTGTTATTGTTATTGTATTTTGAATCGAACTATTTTTACCCATTAGCGCGCATCAATTTCGAGTCCTAGTGATCTAAAAATACTCAGCAAGGTGATTTTTCAAAAAACAATCTTCCAAATGCTAGATGGGTATGAATTCATTCATGTTAAACACTGTACAACAATTTCGACAATGAATTCTAGTAGAGGAGATAAAAAAAAATACGTGTGTTGGTGTTTTAAAAGATCACATTGGAATTTTATTTTAGGGGGCCTAAGTTTCCCCCTTTGAACTATTCGTGCAGCATATCGGTATATAAAACTATGTGTTCTGTACATCTGAAGTGTAGGGTATATTCAGCAACTTTCTAAAAAGTATTAATATTGGAAAATATTTTTGTTATATATAACCCTCTAACTCCCTTCCTCCCTCTAAGTGGTAATCCTATAATTTGCAACAATATTGGCAGCTAAAGTTTCATTAAGGCTAGGGTGCAGTTTCCTTTTTACGAGCAAACAACATCTTCGAAATTTTTTTTTTACAGAAATCACTCAAAAACTTGAGTGCTTTTTGTATTAATTTATAATTTGGAAACTACACATAAGAGAAGTTAGCATGCTCGAGCAAAGCTCTATTATGAGGAGTTCCGCAACAAATATGTATGTAGTATTGCAATTTGAAAAAAAAAACTAACAGCAGAAGTGGACGTATGAGTATTATACAACTCAAATAGTAGTTATAATGTTCATACGACTACTGATAGAATTGAGTGAATGGTTAACAATTTTTAGCTATTTGAAATAATATATATACATACACATATAGACGTATTCAGCCGTATTGCGTATGTCACGTCGAATATTCATCTACGAGAATTACGTACTAGATGAAAGGAAATGTGTTCAAGGTTTCTTTAATCTAGGACAAAATTCTCGTAGACGAATATTCGACATGACATACGCAATACCGATTATTGTCTAAAATGTACGAGTATGTAGTACACATGAATGAAGTATATATACCAGTTGAAAATTTTTTTTATAAAATTTCATGAAATTTGTTACACGAAACTTTTACTATTTGCTAATAAAAGCGTTAGAGCCGAGGGTGAAGCTGCAAAAAATAATAATTATTCCTGAATTTTTTAAACGTGGCCCATCACACAATTTTATTTGTTTTCAACTAGATTCTTTGAAAGTGGAATGATTTTAAAATTTTTTTATTTTTATTTTTTTAAGCAGAAATAATTAAAGGTATTCATTTCAGGTTTTTCTCATTGGAAAAATGTAATTTTTTACAACAAACACAGGAAAAAAATAAAAAAAAATTTTTTTTCCCTGTTTTTGTTAAAAATCAATACAAAAAAAAATACATTTTTCCATTTTTCCAACGAGAAAAACCTGAAATGAATTCCTTTAATATAAAAAATTCCAAAATTTTTTTAAATTTTTTTCCTGTGTTTGTGTAAAAAATTACATTTTTCCATTTTTCCAACGAGAAAAAAATTGAAATGATAATACAAAAAAATCCGAATTTTTTTCCTGTGTTTGTTGTAAAAAATTACATTTTTCCATTTTTCCAACGAGGAAAAAACTGAAATGAATACCTTTATTGTGTTAATAGAAAACAATAAAAATTTGTCGACTGTAAACTTTTGGGTAGGTAGTTACTTCCCAGGTGAATGCGTAAGGAATACAACAAGCATGGCTGTCTAAAAAACCAAAGCACGTCAAAAACACAATGAATGAAAAAAAAGATTTTGAAATAACTTTTGAGTAAAAATTTCAAAACACTGAAAGAAAAACCTTCGTAAATGCAATGATTTTTGACATTATAATTATGATTTTTTCATTATTTTTTAACTAATGCAACGCTTCATTCGCATTACGAAAATTTATCCATTAGCTGAAAACATTTTCTAATTAGTACATACAAGGGAATATGTTCATTCATGTAACGACATGTTTTTACTAAATAACGTAAATTTTCATATTTTAAATGAAAAATGTAATTATTGCAATGAAACTGTTTAGTTTATATAATGAAGTGACGTTAGTCTTACATTTTTTTAACGAACTATTTCATTGAATTAATTTGAATTTATTTTTTTGTATGAATTATACATAAAAACATGTATGCAAGTTTTTCATTACCCGAATGAAAATAATTTCGTAACATTAATGATACTACGAAATGTAAAATATTAAGCATTAAGAAGGTTTCATTCAATTAATGAAATTTGCATCAATATAATGTAATGTTTCATTTTATTAATGAAACTTGTCGTTGTATTAATGAAAGGGGTTCTTTCAATGAACAAACAGGAAACAGATGGGAAATATTAAATTAAGAGTCTAAACACAATATTTGCAGTGCGGTGCGATTTCTCGTTGCGGGAGAGAAAAATAAACATAATACAACGGAAGACGGCGCCAGCAATACTTGTCATTGTTTGTTTAAATTTTCGTTAATTTTTTTGTGCATACATTTTTATAACTAAAAATAAAAAATGATTAACATTTTATACATTCGCAGATATATTTGATTTATTTTTTAAACTTTTAAAATCTATGACAAAAATGTTTGAACTTCAAAACCATGTTTTTTTTTACAAAAATGTTGTGAACACAGCCAATTATTCAAAAACTACGCAACGTCAGCAAGAGAAAGAGTATCAAAAATTGGGGGAATAAGAAACTCCACAATGAAAATAAAATAGATTTTAATTTTATTACGTCAAGCACTGCGGTTTTTTACTTCAAAATCGCACCGCAATAAATAATCGTTACAGACTCTAATACGGTATCACGATTTTACCGGAAATATCATAATCCCTGTGTCGCAGCCTGTATTAAAGCAGCGTTTAAAAATAATAACACTCCTGAATTTTTTTTTTTAATTTCGAAATTTTTTGCGTGCATCATTTTATAATTGCATCAATAAGCGCTACAATACGGCCACTGCGCGCTACTTACTGTAAGCTAACTGGACCGTAGAACGGTGAAATAATTCATTTTCGTTTTATTTGCTTAATAATGACTGTAAAATTTAAGTTTTCCAATTAAAGTGCTTATGTTCTCTCTCTCCTCTTCTGTACATACACTTACATACATCAAACTCCAGGTGACTTTAATGACGAAAGCGACTTTGAAGTACACCGGAGAGGTATTTTGGGAGCCACCAGCAATTTACAAATCATCCTGCGAAATGAATGTGGAATATTTTCCTTACGATGAACAAATTTGTTTTATGAAATTTGGTTCATGGACCTACAATGGAGCACAAGTGGATTTGAAACATTTAGATCAGGTATGTGTCACATAAAAGTTTGATTTAATTTCAGAGAAAATATTTGCTGCAAATTATAACATATTTATTTTATCGTCATGGATCCTGCAAATCATTTCGTGATTAGAAAAGTTTTTTTTACAGGTTTTTTTTATTCTTCTTAAATTGAATAAAGTTTTACTGAAAAGTTATCTATTATACGTTTTCCGTATTATCTTCTTGTAATAAAAAGTTGCATCCAGGTATAAATACCAAAAAAAAAAAATAAAAAATAATTCTTTTATTTTAGGTTCCTGGTAGTAACTTGGTGCAAATTGGAATTGATTTAAGTGAATTTTATTTATCTGTCGAATGGGATATTTTAGAAGTTCCTGCAACCAAAAATGAAGAATATTATCCCGATACTTTAGAGCCATTTTCAGGTAGATTTTTGGTTGTTTGATTAAAGAGAACTGTTTTAACATGAATGTGCATGAATATTAATTATCCCATCCAGATATAACATTTAAATTGACCATGCGCCGTAAAACTTTATTTTATACGGTCAATCTGATAATACCTTGTGTAGCACTGACTTTCCTAACGGTGTTGGTATTTTACTTGCCAAGCGATTCCGGCGAGAAGGTAAAATATTTGCTGATTTCTTTCTATGCTTCCTCTATTTATTATGTTATTGTTACTTGTATAAGTTTTTTGTGGTAAATTTTGTTTGTTTGCTTACTGATAATATCAATTAAGATCGGCTATAACTTTATGTTCAACTGTTGCAAATGTAGCAAATATTTACATAAATGAGAAATTAGTCAATTGTTTTAATGTTTGCATGTACGTACATATATAAATAAGTATATAAATCATATTAATATTATAATTCGTATTTGATAGGTTTACAATTGACTAAATTTTCTTCATCATTATCATCTTTAAATTCATATTTATATACTTATGTACATATACATATACATATACATATGTATGTATATATATGTATGTAATTATTATTGTATTTTTTAGTTTACTTTTAATTTCATCTGAATAAAAAAGAAATATATTGTTTGTAATACAAACAACTGATCATTATCCTTAAAATTTAATACATTTTTACACAAGCGAATAAGTTTATGTATGTATGTACATATGTACTCGTGTGTGCTTATAAATCAATCAATTTGCATATACATATGCCCGCCTAGTGGCAAAAGTCGTAATGATTCATTCAAGGCAAATTCATATAAGGTATACGCAGCTCAATTCGCTTGAAGAAATTTATACTTGAAATGTCAAGAAAATGTACTGAAAAATTTGTGTTGATATCCAAAGTATATTCAATTTACAAGGGGCGAAAATAGTCACCTGATCCTTTGCGGCCACCTAATATGAAATCGCCTTGGATTCATTTTTAATTCATCGATGGCACTTGCTGAATTATCTTCGTTTTCATACTAAATGAATTTTGAAGTAGATCGGCCCTATTCTGTAAACCAGCTACGTCCAAGAAATATGCACAATGTGCAAACTTTACAACATCTACAACAATAACACAACAGAATGTCCTAATTTACAATATGGAAGTCTTATTGCTAAGCTGATTAGTTTGTCGGAAAGAGAGACGATGGGAACAGAACAGTTTCTTTTCCCCTCGTATCTCTCTCTTAACAAACTAATCAGCTTAGCAATAAGACTTGCATATTGTAAATTAAGACAATACAATGCTTGCTCTTACTTTGCAAAGAAACAAGAACAAATTTAAGAGCTTTCAAAGCTGTTTACCTCTAATCCAAATATCAGCGTATGTGTTAGATTTGTTTAAATTTTTTTATTATATAGATTCTCAAATATTATATCTGAAAAAAATATCGTGTATGAATTTATACACGTATGCTGCTCCACTATTAATTTTTTCAAAACGAGAAATTTACTCGGATTCGGTTTACAGAACAGGGCCGAATATTCAAAATGTCATATATCATAGTTGACAGAAGTTGATTTTGACTGTTAGACGTCCTCGTCTTAGTGAGTCCTACCGGACAATGTCATTGATATTCATTGCCGAATTCCTATGCCATGAGTAGCTAACTCAGAGACTCATGTCACACAATATCACTTTGCGTTGTCTGTGACATAAGTATGTATATATAGCAGCGTTCATCTGTCATGTATAACTATTTTTAATTATGCCATTGTCATATGGTTTCAGCAATGAAATTTTCATTTATGAAAAATTCGTTCAAAATGCGACTTGATACTGATTCTGCGATGATGATTATTCATCTATGAAAATGTCATAATGACAATTTTTGCTAAAATAAGCCACTGGGCATATATACATACATCCCAGCTAACCAAAACATTCGTAAATAATATCGTATTGAATGTTGCGTAAACATTACTCGGACAAAACATTCGAGAAGGGCTATCGTAAACGGAAAGAGAAAGTGCTGCTAGAGCTCACTCGTTTGTGGCAGCCAATCTTTCGATTTCGATGTTTCGCTCACAAATCAATAGCGAACATTTAGAAAGAAAGAGAGACGCCTCTCTCTCCTAACAAACTAATCAGCTTAGCAATAAGACTTGCATAGTGTAAATTAGGACTTAGCAATATCATTATGTAATCATAAAAAACGTCCTTAATAGTTCGATTTCATTGCTTCTAAATAACAAAAAATTTTATTCTTCTTTTTTTGTACATGCAAAAAAATAAAAAATTGAGAGAAACAAATTGTTTCTTGTTGCTAAACTTTTTTTAAAGAGAATGTTTCGAGGATTGATCGAAGCTCAGGTTGGTTGGGTTCATACATATGTCCATACATACAGATAAATATACGTGCGAGTGTAAAAGCGTTTTGATCATGTTGTTTGTGTGTATTCATTCAAGAGTAGTGAAATTTCATAACGTAAATATCATCGAATGTAATTTGTGAATCAATATTATACATAATAATAGTTATAACATCTAAATTCGTTTCGATTGTGTAGTTGTGTTGTATGTGCATTTAAGCAATGATAAAAAATAGCCAAAAATTCATTTACATGCATATCTCTGGTTTTCATGAATAACAACGTAAGTCGAAAAGTCAAATACTTCATATTGGAAACTACGAGCAAAGTAAAAAAGTTTCTTAATTTTATATTAGACTTAGACTCCTTTTAGACACGCAAAATTTATTTTGCCACCACGAAGTAAGTATACATAATAAGGAAACAAAAAGAAGCGAAAGAAGAACAAAAAAGCTTTCGGAATACATAAACATCTGTACTGCCCATCATTCCCTGTTACTATCTCTTCTATAAATTCAAGAGTTTGCAAAGTAAACTTTGCGTGTGTAAAATGTATCTTAACGTAGCCATTTTTCTTAGTGTGATTTTATAGATACGATATTGTATAGTTTTCGTTGAACACCACACATAAACAGTTACGAGTAAAACAACAATATGCGGACAACTCCACAAAAATTAAAAATAATTTTTAGATGATGCCACTATTTGAATAAATATAAAATTTAAACAGTTTTAAACATTTTTTTTAAATGTATTTATTTACAATCTATTTTACAATAATAAGTAAATTTAATAAAAACAAAAACTAATTAACAGATATTACTAAGCTTCAGTAAGCTTAATAAACTAAACCTAATATTATATTTACATATAAATATTAATATTATTATTACTATTTCCTATAGTTTTAAACATGTAAAAATATTCAACGCCTCACATTTTTCTAAATGTTGTTATTTCTATCTAAAGAGCTCGACTTACGCTGTTATTTTGAAAACCCCAGACAGGTGCTTATATGTACATACGTATGCATGTATGTACATATGTATATACATACATTCATATATACACATATGCATATATATGCATACACATTCATATGTTATTAAATGTTTGATTCGTGTACACAATACTTATGTATGTATGTATGTTGTTAATTTTTAAATATTATATTACCTTGTTTATTGCTGCTTTGTTTGACTGTATGTGTGTACTGAATGTGTGTAGTGGAGGGTTTAATATAAATTCCAGATCCTCCTCACAAAAATATACGAGTAAATATGAATTAAACGCTTGTATTTTACTTTTTAATTCAGAGCTTTAATGGCGTGGCGCCTGGCTACAAATTATGGGTTTAAAGTTTATTCTATTGGTTACCTACCTAGACCTACTTGTGTATGCAATTTTAACTTTCTAGCTATAGCGAGTGAATCAGAATCATTATATAGACGAGTGGATCTGTTAGTCAGTATGACTTAAAATATGCACTTTTTGCACTTCCATATTTCAGGCAGCTTTTATTGCATACTTAGTATGTAATGCTACCGTGACGAGGTCTCCTTATGTTTTAAGATTCATGATCTTACGATTGAGGAGATCAAAATTATGATCCTGTAAACATATATGTGTATAGGCCGGATCTTGGCCCAAATTAAGATACATAATACTCTTGTTTTCAATATAGTCACACCTTAAAAAAAGCTAGATTAGCAGAAAATGAATTTAAAGTTTTCAATGTCCGTACAATGTCAATGAATATATTTAAAAATTTCGTTCTCTCTCTCTCCCAAGAAAATCTGCTCATTATTTTTATTGAATTTGAAACTTGTACCATTTTTTTTATTATTTTATTAAAAAATAGCTATGAAAAAACTCAAGTTTAAATTTTTGTATAGTGTTTTCATGCCTGTTTTTAACGTTAAAGCCACAAACAGCTGATTTTGCGTTCACACTGCAACTTTGAAAAATATAGGTTTTAGACAACAAGTTTTCAATTTTTTAAATTTGTTGCTACATATTTCTTCTGTTTTTTTTTATAAAATTTATTTGACAAACTGTGGAAGAGCTGTTTTTTGTTTTATGAAAAACTTCAAAACTTTACAATGCGCTCTAAAATAGAAGATATTTTCCGTCCAAAAAATTCTTTTCCGATGCAATTTTTTTTGTTGCGAATGAATCCATTTTTAAGTTCAAAATATTTCAATCGCATATTTATTTTTAACATAAACATGATCATCTGCTTCCGGTCATTTTAACTTGGCAGCACTGAATTTAGTACAGGTTGCATTTCATATGGAAAAACCAAACTTTAGCAGTCGGTTTTAATGTTAAAACCAACTTTTATTAAAATAATGCCAGTGTGAAAACGCTATTAGAGTATTTGATGCAAAATACTCAAATAAATTTTGAATCGAAATTGATAATTTTTGTTTGATTGAACATTGGGTAGTATCAATAAAAAAAAGTATTTCGAGAGCCTATATTCAAAACACGTCAACTCAAATTTGCAAATTTGGTCAAAATGAGTTTCTAATGGCAAATAACTCACCTGTGCAATATTATTCTGAACATAAAAATCATTTTTTCTCTTTTTCTATTGATGAAAATAAATGTCAACTCCCATGTAAATTTCCAATATTGTTAAAAAATTAGTAATTTATTACAAATCTACCTCATATCTTATTGCATTTGGCATGCTGAACACGAATGTGGTAAGGATTTTGATATCCCATGGCTACCTTCACTTTAAACATATTAGTACATAGAGGTTCCGATAAAAAAATTCTGTAATGTATGTATAACTTTCAAACTGTTAATCGTATAGAAACATAATGTATGGACCAATTATAGTCAATGATATCAGCTTTCGAAATTGATAATTTGGAGAGACCCTGTTACACTAAAGATTGAGTTAGAGAACTTTGAGGGCCGAATGCACCCCCTAAAACACAACTTATCGGTATGAAATTTTTTTGTATTTTTTTTTAAATAAAACTGAACCGATTTGGGGGTTGAGAGTAGAAGAAATAAAAAAAATGTCTCCATTCAATTAACGGCCACTCTAATGTACATATATATATATTTGTAAGTTTGTGAAAAGCGTAATGAAATTTCTTTTTATTTGCAAATTGATGAGTTTGTTTTTAATATCCGAAATGGCTTTTTTGCATATGTACATACATATGTATGAGTGTGTGTGTGTTTGCTTATTGAAAATATAACAATGTTAAATGTTCAGTTCATTTATGTTTGTATGTAAGAGTAAGCTAAAATTGTTTGCGTGTGTTTTCCTTTTATAATTTTAATTAAAACAAAACAAAAAAAATAATAGCAATTTTAATTTTAAACAAAAAACAATATTGTCCTCACTACCTTTATTTCTTCTGTTAATATTGATGCAATACAATGCGATGCGATTGAAATCTATTGGCCATCAATCATCGCATCGATTTACATACATATCGTTGACAGGTTACGTTATGTATTTCCATTCTTGTGTCCCTGACTGTGTTCTTCCTTCTGTTGGCTGAAATTATACCGCCAACTTCATTGGCAGTACCGTTGTTAGGCAAATATCTGCTCTTTACAATGATATTGGTATCGTTGTCCGTATGGACAACCGTTTGTGTACTAAACATACATTTTCGGTAAGTACGAGTAACAAGAATTATTAAATATCGTCAAAACATGTACGATTAGACAGACAGACGGCTTTTATACACGCAAAGTTTACTTTGCAAAATCTCGAGTTTGCCAAGTAAACTTTGCGTGTGTAAAATTCGTGTTATACATTTTGAACACATACATTTGTATTTATGTACGAGTATGTATTTGCATCAGGTCACTCTATTCAGCGAAATTAATATATTTTTATCTTTTATTAATTATTCTTAGATCACCTTCCACGCATAAGATGTCACCGTGGATGCGTACAGTTTTTATAGGTTTTATGCCCAAAATAATGTTTATGCAGCGATCACCCATCGATATGCCCGATTTTGCCAACTATTATCCGGAATACAATGGTTACACAAACGAAATTGATGTTCGGTAATAACAGTTTAATGGGTTTTCATCTGTATGTGCATATGTATATGTATGTATGCATGTGCATTGTACATACACAAATACGGTTAATAGAAATTTTAAATATTGAATGGACTACTTATGAAGGATTTTCAACAAATTGGATGTTCAGAAAAGTAAAAAGCGATTTGAGCAGTTTGAAAATTGTTCTATGAAACAAAGATGTAAATCGTTACCTTACTAACTACATATATAAACGCTCTAACTTATTGTTCTTTTTGTCAAAACGAGTTTTATTGCATAATCCATCTAGACTTGGGTCGAACTCGTTCATTAATTAGTGTTTAACACAAAACCGACCATCAAACCCACTTAAATTATAGGGAACGAGCTGGACCCAAGTCTGAATCCTTCCAAAAAACTCAATTAAAAAAAAATAAATTAATTAGGGCGTTTTTATATTAAAGTAACAACATACATGTCTGATTTGTGAGTATGATTATTATGTCTTTGACGCCTTGTTCAAAAACAATATGTGTGTACAGCCTTAGTACTTCACTGGATAAATGAAAAATTTTCGCCATCATACCTACACATGAACATTAACGTAAATATTAAGGAACAAAATATTCAATATTTTTACATACCACCAACAATTTTTAAAATTGAAATATGAATAGTCCAATTTCCGTCATGACTTTTAACAAATAATAAAAATTGTGAAAATGTTTTATATATTTTGCAGAGACAGTGTCAGTGATTATCCTTGTGATTTCAAAGATGCTCAAGATGTGGTGTACGATAATGGCATACAGCCTTCCATAGGTAATTACATACTTACATCTGTATATACAAATGTACACATGACTCTCTAAACACATCCCAGCAAAAATTTTGTTTCAAGAAATCAGGTTTTTACTATTATAAAATAAAAGTAGCGCTCCTAATTTTTGTATGGCGAGTTCTCTGTTTGGAGCACTACAATTTTGCTCACTATTAAATCACTTTTTCCTGTAGTTTGCTTCATATACATTCAGCGATCACAAACAATTTAAACAAATTTCTTTTTTGCAAATAAAAATATAGCGGTCGATGTGTCAAAAGTTGTTGAGAAAATGTTCACTTTATACTTCCTCAAGTTTTTCTTACTGCAAACGAAGTGAAATGAAACAAATTGCAAGTACATGCATTTTTGCACTTATTTGCACACTCGTAAAAACCCTTATTAATTTAGGTCTACTATTAAATTAATATAAGAAAAAGCTATGTAGCGCTAAAGCATCATCAAATACATACAGTTTAATAAATATAATTTTCCTTTTTTATAATTTTCTATTAGTGTAAAATGAAAATAAGTTAAGCATTCTTCAGTATGAAATTAAAGTTGCTTTTCAAAGTATTGAGCTTGTTGGAGAGAAGGGAAACGAGAACGGAAGCTTTTTTCCCTTCTTGCCTACTCAAGGCCTTGCAAAGTAAATTTTGCTCGAAGGTAAAATATAAATTGAGTACTTTGAATGTTAGATCAAATTCTTTTAAAGCACTGAAATTATTTTTCTTCTAATATCAAGAAATTTATTTTTTTTTATTATTATTTAATTGGTTTCTTTAAATTTAGCTTCTTCTTTTTCCTACGTTAATAATTATAATACTTTTTAATTGACAGATTCCGATAATGTTATACCACGCCGTTTGACACCAGAAGTATTGCAGGCTTTACATGCGGTCAGATTTATTGCACAACACATCAAAGATGCTGACAAAGACAACGAGGTTGGTATTTATTTCCATACATACCTACACACTTGCATATCGTAGGTTGGTTATTGGTTTACTGCAGACATAATGTATTTTGAATATACTGTGCCGCAAACCAATAGTTATTTTTTCTATAAAATATAAAAAAGTACAAAACTCAGTTTGCTGGTCCTACACAGATTTTTTTTTTCAAAATGCAACCAACAAAACAATTAAATTAAACGTGACGACTGGTCTAAAACCATACTATGTGGAGTAGGTTTGGGGTTAGTCCGATGTTCTACAAAAAATTTGGCTATACAATTTTACTAAATGCATGCTATGTATGTACATATGTCAGAGCACACCGAAGCCCAAAACTTAACACGAACAGCAAAAAAAGGCCAAACCCAAAACTGCCCATTTTTATTCTTACAAATTCCCCTGTGGGAATTTACAGCCTTTTTGTGTAAGACGTTGACGATGCAAATCTTGACGTTTCTGTAACAGATTAAATGAAATATGTACATTGTACAAGAACAAATTTAATTGATATTCGATTCACAGTCAAAAGAAAATATACTTTAACCCCTATATTCATAAAAAAATAAATTGAATTTGAAATCCATTTTAGGAAAATTTTTTATGAAACATTTTAAATAAAATACAATTAAAATTCATTTTAAATTTTATTAATATGGGGGTAGGAGTTTAAAACCAGTATTTTTAAAGCATACTTTGTTTTGACTATGAATACGTGCCAATTTATTTATTTTTTTTAATAAATCTTAAATCATTGTGTACGAGCAAAACTTAAATTCATTGTGATTATCCAAAGAATATTGGTTTTTGAGGTTCAACTGTGAACTCCTTGTTCTTTTGCCTTTTTCCTTTTTTTTTTTTGCTTTTATCTCTTTGGTGTTTGAAACCTCAATATTAACAGCTGTAAAAGCAGTTGGTAGCTGCTTAAGCAAATTAGTTTTAATGGAGGAGGCAACTGGCAGCAGTACAACTAACTAATGAGTGAAAAAGCGAAACAGCAAAGCAAAAAGAGTGAAATTAATTGTGCAATTCAGGCTATAAAATGATGAGTTTTTCGTGGTTTTCATTAAGCTTAATTAAAAATCTTTTTAAGATTTTTTTCTTTTTTGGTTGTTAATTCTTACACAAACACTAACTACAAATTGTATTTTATTTGTTTATTTTTTCCCCATTTTTTATATGCTTTTTCCCCTCTAGATCATAGAAGATTGGAAATTTGTTTCAATGGTTTTGGATCGTTTCTTTTTATGGACTTTCACGCTGTCTTGTATCTTTGGCACTTTTGCTATTATTTGTCAATCACCCTCCCTGTATGATACACGTTTGCCAGTGGACCGCCAATTGAGCGAAATACCGTTAAGGAAAAACAATTTTATGTTGCCGCCAGATATTGTTCGTCAAATTGTTAATTAACTTTAAAACCGCTAAACATCACTTAGACACTCGTGCATTTCATTACAAAATAGCAATACCAATGATGCTTAACAGTGATGACGGCGATGATAATGATAATAGCAGTAGAAATAATATCATTGGAAACGAAAATGCTCATGATGATGGTGCTGAGGGAGAGAAGTTTGTTTATAATTGAAATTTAAAGCTTTACAGGCACACAACATTTGACACATTGAAGTCTATAAATTAAGTTAAATAAAATATTATATAAGAACTTACACAGAAGGTATTTGAACCAGCAATAATTAACCAACACTATTGACAACGATAGACTTTTAGCAAAAAAGGAAATTGTTTCTTTTTAACATGGAATTATTATATTTTTAAGTGTTTATTTGTACGACACGCACACACATTTATAAATATACAGATTGCACAAAGAATAAAACTTAAACAATTTTCAAGAAATAGTTGAGCATTTAAAATTTCAAAAAAAATTATGTCATTATTTTATTGGTTCATTATATTTATGTACGAGTATTTGGTGAGTATATTAATGAAAAGCAATATAGCAAGGAGCATTTGCAAGTAATGGAGTTTTTGTGTTATTTTTAGTCCCATTCCTCCTCCACTTTTTAATAACTTGATATTGGTGGTGCGCCTTTGTATGATTAATAAATATTGTACCACATATAGCCTAGCTATTTCCTTCCGTACGATCCATTCTATATAATCCTAAGAACATTTTCGGAATCCGATGAGTGGTTTGGAAAATCACTCAATACAAACTGACTCTTTATAACGACTTATGGCCTAATTCAGTAAGAATGTTTGAATTCTCTAAATTATTTTTTCAAAAATGGTTGTTGCCTTTGATAATAAAAAAAAAAATAAAAATATTATTGCCAAGTTTTACAAACATAAAAATTAAATGAAAGTATTAACAAAATCATAAAGCAAATACACGAACCTTCTAGCATAGACAATATATAGTAATTGTTTTAACTGCGGCTTTTTTTCGTCCATAGACAAGACGATACAATCGTTGAAGGCATTAGATAATGTACATTTTAATGAATTTTTTGAGCAATGGCGATTTTATATTTTTTATCCAGGCTTCAAGGGGTATAATATGTGTACGAGCTTCCTTCGGGACTGCGAACGTACCATAACTTTGTAGAGGAAGTAGAAGTTTCCAAAATCCACTACTAGAGTTTGTTTTTTATAAATCGTAATAAAAACGTTTTCATTAACAAGCGCGAAAGATGCGCAAAACTCTTTAAGGCCAAACAACTCATATAAGCCTGACACTTAAGAAACAACTACGGTGACGCTAGAGCTCATCTTTGACTTTTTTAAATTTAATACCAAAAAAAATGTTTTGATCGTTTTTGCTAAAATATTACTGTATGACACAAATTAATGAAGTCGAAATACCTGTAATGTGTTACTATTTTAATGGTAGGTATTGTCTATACTCGACAGCAATCAGTTTTTGAAATTTTCCAAGCACCGCCAAAATCTTGAGTTACGGATAAAACCCCGGTTTTTATTACCCGTATCCACTTATCAACCTCTAACTAAGTGGAATATCAATAGATTTTAAATTTATAAACGAATTTAGAAAGAAAATACCTAGACCTTTCGAATAATGTATATTTTATTTCAGTAGATTTCAAACATTTGTAAGGGGGATTATTTTTTACCAAATTTATTTTTCGGCTTTTTGTCATTTATCTACTTTGGATTCCTTCTTACGCAGTATTATTTTTATCGTAAACATTCTATTTATTACTTTACTTATAAAACATAATTGATTACGAGTAAAACACGGGCTTGTATTTAAAAAGCCATTAGAAGTTTAGTCCTCGTCCAGACTTGCAATTTTTTAAGATTCTGTTTTGAAATTGCATGAGTGTGCACATTACGAAATTCTTGGTTTGCAATTATGTAAAAAAAATTCTATTACACCAAACCTTTCCCTGAAAAATTAGCAATTCTTTTTAATTTTTGTAATATTTTATGTTTTTCATATATATTTAAATTATCAAGTGAGAATTGCAAAACAAAAGAGAATTGCAGAGCACATAAAACTGTGTACCCCCAATCTTCTCACCTATAAACTCAGTCAGTGAAGCCAACTTTTTTTACTCTAAAAGCACATCAAAATTAAAAAAAGACACTAAAAAGCGAAATTTTGAGACATAAAAATGGTAAAAAGCACTAACGTGAAAAGCGAGTGAATATCCAACGAGTGAAGTTTAATAATAATTAATAATTTTTATTATTTTCTAATACATTCTCTATTTTATGAAATATATCAGACGAATAAATATGCTTTACACTGAAAAAAAATTCACCAAGTTTTAATTAAAGTAATTTTAAGAAAAACACAAATATTTTTTAAAAGCACTATTTAGTGATTTTTCTTAGTTTGGCACTAACACTCAAGGTTTGGCGTTTTGAGTCTTTAAAAGGCACTAAAAATAGTGCATAAAACAACAAGTTGGCATCGCTGGTTGGGGCCTTCCAAAATTCAATTAAATAAATAAATTTCCCCAGCTAAAAGTCCAATTAAATTTTTTTTCTCTTTTTAGGAAAATCACATCAATTGTTTGGAATAAAATTGGCTCACTTACTGAAGCCTTACTGTTGACTACACAAAAGCACATAAATCTATATGTATTTTCTTTTTATAAAAATAAAAATGTAAGGCATTTCAAGTGAAAACAATACGACCGACATTCATTAAGACAAATTAAATATGGAAAAACAAAAAAATAACGAACTTTGGGAATTGTTAAATATGCAAGAGTGTTTTTATAAGATTTATTCCTAACAAAAATGTCTAAATACGGTTTAGACATTTTTATTCTATTAATTTAATTGGAGACTATCTGGCAAACTTAGTACATACGAAAACAGCAAAATGCTGTTTGTTTAATAGAAACATATTTGCGTCTGCTTTTTATAAATTTTTCTTTCTAAGTATTAAATGTTTTTAGCGGTTTCGATTTAAGTTAACATTTCTTTAAGCTTAACAAGCTCACATACATACATACATACATACATACATACATACATACATACATACATACATACATACATACATACATACATACATACATACATACATACATACATACAGACATACATACATACATACATAGATACATACATATAAATGTCAAATAAATCGTTAGTTGTGTCCAGTGTGGCCATTTTTTATTTTCAAAAATCTTGAAGCCGACCAAAAAAATCTTTTTTAATAATTTTATTGAAATATTATTAATATACCGCACTAAATGAACAAGAGGGTAGTAAGTCTAAATTTTTTAAATTTCACTTTTTGCAACAAATCAACTAACAACACCAATATCTATATAGTGTAAAAAATTTCAACGTATTTTGACCACTCTTTTGTTGATAAAATTTGTCTTACTTTATAATTTTAATTCGAAATGTGAGTGTTTTTATAATAAAATTGCTAAAATTTGTTCTGATTTGCGACTCTTTTCAAGACAAATATATTCTTTTACAATAATTGCAAGGTTTTAAAATAAAAGCAATGGCGGTATTCGATGTTTGATGCAAATACTCTTGCGTTAGTGCAAATGCAAAATATCGTAGCCTTGCTTTAAAATCCAACAACAAAATACACACACTGCTTAAAGAAATCTACACTCAAAAAAAAAGACATGTACTGTTATTAAGAAAAAACAATTTCTAAATTTAAGTAAAAAAATTTTCTAATTTTAAGTAATTGTTTCTGAGATCAAGCAAATTTTTACAAACATTTAGTAAAAATTACTTAATATGACTAAAATATAAATAGTTCATGTCTTTAAAAGCAGCTCATAATTGAACACAATTAATTTATTAAATTTGAGAAAATTTTCGTTTTCTTTGGGAAAATATTTTTTAAATATAAGAACATCTGGATTCGATTTGGAAAAATGTCCTCATAAAAACAATTTAATTAATTTAATCAGTTAATTTTTTTTTGAGTCTACCATGTTTGCATCAAACATCGAATACCGCCAATGTAATAATGTAAAATTTATTTAAAAAAAATTTTTACTCATAAATTTTTACTTTCATAAGAACAAATACACTTTTTTGTTATTTCTTAAATTTGCCCAAATGAAAAATCCACGATGTTTAACTGTGTTCACGCATGCGAATTAAAATATTAAAATTGTTGTTTAGCAAATTATTAATAAAAAAAATTTATTAATAGGAATTAAAAAAACGATTGAGAAAAGTCGCAGCGTTTGTTTTTTTGCCTTGCTGCAAAAATTAAAAAAAAAGAATGTGTATTTAACAAAGTTTCGGGTATTTAGAAAGAAAAAAAAACACCAAAAATTATCCAAAAAGTACTAAAATGCAACGCTGATTAGTCTTATATTTATGTAAGATTAATATCATGAAAGTCCCGGTCCAGAGTTGCAATTTTTGTTGCAGCAATTCTTGAATATGTCGGAGAGTGTTGAAATAGAAATATATACATTTTGTATTGCTCTCTCGCTCTATCTCACTAAAAAATAAAAAGTTGCTGCAACAAAAATTGCAAGTCAGGACGGGCACTAAGTAAGTAAATAAATAAATAAAAATTTATATAAACATACCTTTTACACGGCATGTAAAAAGCGACATTCGCATGTCAAGATGACGTTGTGGGAATTTTCAGCATGTCGGTTGCATTTTTTTAAAGTTACTAGTAGTGGGTACATGCTGTAAAATTTTTATAAAAATTTTGTTTCAAAATACAAATTTGATACATCTAACCGAATTAAACATATTTTCTGAGGCAACACATCTGTAAGCATGTGATCATCTACATGTGCACATGTTAGTACTACACGGCATATAGCAAATGTAGCTTCTTGAAGACGTCAGAGCCACGTGCGCATGTGTTTTTTTAGATGTTGTGTACTACAGGCTTAAGTATATTTGCGGGACTGGCTGTAGAGTGAGTTGGCAGTCTAGTCTATTGATGTTGATTCGACGGCGGACACCTTCAGACTGAAAGAATACCCCAGCAGAGACTCTCTTATATACTTAAAAAAAATATTCGTAATACATATTATACGCGAAATATTCGTAACACATACGCGTAATATTCGTAATAGTAGGCTATTGAATATTGTATATTTATAAATCTATTTGTGGCCTTCTCCTTTCTATGTATTTACATATATCTAGAAAAATATTTATTTTCTTAGCCGAAACTGCAGAGGGATGCTTTGAAAAAGCGTTTAGCCCTCAGGACATTTTTTTTCACTAGATGTAGTTTTATGGCGAATCTTATCTATTTTGCCTGTGTAAGCAGCAAAGCATTCCACAAGTGCGAATTGTAATTTACAAAAACTGCAAATATCGAAAAATAAATTACTGAAATTAATTTATAATCTCCCATGTTTTTTTTTTTCGACTGAGCGACTCTCGGGTATTGAATTAGTTACGGAAAAGATAGTTAACTAAAAATTTTAACACCATATGCTTGATCTCTGGTTATGAACATGTTAATGAGCTAGCTCATCTAATTAGTATTGTAAGTAGTTTAGGTTAAGTTATTTAAAATTAGTTTTTACCTCCAATAAATTTTTTTGTAAATGTACATACATGCATATAAATCTTTAAATCATTGTTAAATTGTATTAAGTAGAAAAAGGTAAAAATCTTCTACTCTTTAAAATCTATATAAATTAAGTGAAATGTAAATAATATAAAAGCAAATAATGTGAGTTTCTAAAGAAGAGAAGAAAAATTAAACTTAGACTTTAAGCACAACACACAAAAATCGTTTCTCATATTCCGTTTCATTGTAAATTTAAGTTAAATAGCTGATGTTAATAAGAATCTCTACCCAAGTTGATAGACTAGGGTGCTGATGAAGTGCGTGGCTGCACAAAAAAGTATCGTTATTTCCCCCAGCTTAAAGTCTAATTTAGTTTAATTTTTCTTCTCTTCTTTAGAAACTCGCATTAATTAATAAAAATATTTCATTCAATAAAGAATTGAAATTACTGAACTTAAGCCTGACTAAGAATTATTTCTGATTAAAAATCACTAAAGTTCAATTAAAAATCTACAAATGTCTCACATAAAAGCAAATATATAAATTTTTGGGAAGGAAATAAATAGTGCTGCAGCCTGTCACTTCTATTCATAACTTTTATGAAACAAAGAAGAAAATGTGGAAGTAGTTTAGTCAAAAGGAACTCCAACTAATATATTAATAGCTAATAAATCACTGAATGTTTAAACATAGTTTAAGTTAATTTTCACAAAAAATTAAAATTGATTTAAATACACTTTAATTTTTTCAGTGGCTAATTAAAGTTAATATCAAATTACGTTGAAAGTATGGTAGCACTACAATATTTCCAAAGAACAGCTGTTCAATATAAACAAGAAAGTTGATTTATCAATTTGCAGAAAAATTAAATAGCGAAAAACACATTTTATGATACAAAAAGAGCATCAGAATGCATTTTTCTATTTATATATTTCATTATATGAAAATATGTGTTGCATTTGTTGTATATTTTCGAATATTAAACGAAATTCACGACCACATGATGTTCATGTACATGCATTCAAAAAACACACACATGCACAAAACATATGGTATGTTTGCAAAACTTAAACAACGCTTAAATGCACAATGTTGGCTATTTAATTTTTTGGTGAAAAACAAAATTTTGTGTTTATATCAGATTTAAAAATAAAATACATATAATCATTGACTGATTTATTTGCGCTAAGAGTACTATTTTTCGTATTTTCAAAAATCTTATTTTTTAGCTCAGAAATCTTTTAGTCTTTTTTACATCTCGAAAAACTTCAGAAATAAGATAAATCTTCACATATGGTAACGTTGGTTGTGTCTTAAGAATGTATGAATGTATGATTTTATGTATGTATGTATGTATGTATGTACATACAAAGCATTTAATGTAAACTGTCAATTAATGCTTAGCTTAAACCTCAAACGAGAATTAGCAAAAATAGGCAACCAAAGTGAACACGTGTATTTGCAATTGTACTCGTTACATAAAGGCAACAACAAACATATAATATTGGAGATACTAGAAATCTACGTTTGTATATGGGAATGTTGTTATATAGTACTATTTATTCATCGTGCCCCATCCTTGGGAATGAACATCTGTGTGTACATTCATACATACAAACATATGTACTTATTTTGATAGAAGTAGAAATGCTTGAAAAACTTTTACGAAAAGGAATTAAAATAAAGTTTTGCCATCATTAGCAGGCAAAATGTGTTTTCTCATTACATACGTCCCAAAGCTTACCTTGAAAATACTCTTTCTCTAAAACTATAATCCAAATAATGTGGCAGGCTTACATACTTACATACAACTTTATTCTTTAACAAGAGGAGTGAGAGAGAGAGGGAGAGAGAGAGAGAGGGAGTGAGTGAGCAAAGGAAAGGGAAACAATTTCCTTTAAACGTTTGGCAGTTTCAAGTAATTACAGGCAACATTACTCTCTGGCTAAACTGTTCTAGCCTGCTTATGTGTGCATGTGTACAAGCTTATACACGTGTGTTCCTATGATTATGGGCATATAAGATTTACATATATGTATATTAAAGATACTACATACGAGTATGTAGTATGTATGGATATGTTTAATTGTATGGCGAACTTCCTAAACGGATCTGGTTTTGCAGTAATACCTGAACTAGTTCGTAAATGCAACCCTTCAAGGCAGAGTATGCAAAAAGTATAAAAATAATACAATAAAGTAACTTCAGGTACATATGTATGTATGTACATATGTATATACAATGCAAACATACGTTTAGGAAGTCAGCCTATCTAGAAAAAATAAATAGATATTTCTGATGATGGAATTTTATATGTTGGTGAATTTTTGTGTCTATCAATACTTGTTACTAAGTGTAATTAAAGAAAATACATGTTGTTACACTATTCGTTATAAAATTTTAGTGCTTTTGCAAATAATTGTGATGAAAATATATTTGATAAACATACCCTTACTAATATTATAAATGTGAAAGTGAGTTTGTTTTTTATTCATTTGTTTGTTTGTTACGCTTCCACGTCACAACCAGAGAAGCAAGCCGATCAATTTTATTCGGCGGCGGCTAAGTGTTGAATTTTTATTGGCCCACAACCTCTAAAACTGATATTGCAAATGGAAAGCTACGTTACCAGTGTACAATGTAAGATATTTTTACCCGGTTCGAAACCAGTTTTTTATATTTGATACAAATTTTGATTGTATTTGATACAAAGTTTGATTGTTTAACCAGTTTTAAAACCGGTTTTTATGTATTTTTTAAACAAATCAACGCAAGCTAGTATAAATACATTTTTCTTCATATTTTTGTTGTCCGTTGTTTGACAAGTTAAACTATTTACCACAATAAAATGTCTATTTTTAGGGTTCCGTGCACCAAAGGTGAAAAGAAACCCTATTGTTTTCGTTACGCTGTCTGTCTGACCGTCACACTCTATTTTCTCAGGAACCGTAAGAGCTACGGAGCTGAAATTTGGACACAGCCACCGCCGCTACAACAAAAAAATACATGAGAATTAAAAGTTAAAGGGTGCTTCAAAACGAGCAACGTAAAATATTAATATCCCATGTAATATACATACAATTGTATCTACATACATATGTATGTATGTATATTGACACTTGAAATTTATAAAATTAATGTATTTTTATATAAAGGTAGACTACTAAATACAATTAACACTAACATATTAAAAAATGTAAATTAAAGTGTGTTCTTTCAGTTAATACAATTTTGACTATGTAATTTTGACAACTTGCTATATCTTGGAAACCGTAAGAGGCAAACTCTGGAAATTTTCAAAAACGGTGAAACTAAGAAATCCGAAAATTATCAAATTGCCAAACAAAAAAAAATTGCCAAAAACCAAAAAAATCGCTTAGACGAAAAAAAAATCTCAAAAATGAAAAAATTGCCAAAAATTTAAAAAATCGCCAAATTAAAAAAACCAAAAAAATTTACATAACGGGGAAAAAAAGTGCCAAAACTAAAAAAGCAAAAAAACGCCAAAACTAAAAAACCGAAAAAACCCAAAAACGTAAAAAAGCCAAAACTATTTATAATATAGGCTAAAGGGCGTATTGAATTACATACCTAGTGTCCGTACGGAGGCCTTCGTGCGCGGGTCAAAGTCGCACTTCACTGAATTTACTTGATATATTTCATTTAGTTTATTATTCTTAAGTTTCTTTAAAAAATATGCAACAATTAAAAATGTTTCATAGCTAATATTATTGCAATTTGGCAACTAAAATCATTGTTTGACTGTTGGTCGTCACTTGCCATATGTAATAAAACTTATTGAACTGTACAACGCAACTGAAGTTCAGTTGCTATTCATAACCAGGTCATAAATTAACTATTTGACAACTAGCATATAATAATTAATATTCAAAGTTACTTTTTAGTCATTCCAAATGTTTGCAGGGTAAATCCTTGTGTCTAACAGGATACGTTGTATGCGTGTATGTATGCATACATCTCATGTGAACCTAATGGTATGTGTGTTCTGTGTAGTTGTTTTTATTTTCTTTTAACTTAAAAATTATTGAATAGTATCTGGAAAAGTTTCTAAAAACTTTATTTTTTTTGTACAACAAACATTCAGCTGCTTTCTTTACTTTGTAACAACTGAAGCAGCTCATTATTTAATTCACGTGCGATATCTACACTTACAGCCCATACCGTACACAAAAACAAGCAGACACAAAATAAAAACTTATTCAAATTTCTAACATGTTTTGAAAGAAACAAGAAAATAAAAGAAGAAAACTTGCTCATTTTATTGTCTTATGATTCGCTTTGTTTTGCAAATTGCTTGCCGTGGAAGGATTTTAGCAAATAAAGTCCTATTTCAATATCTTTCTATTTCAGTTATTGCCATTGCCTTTCCTTTACAACAACTAAAAATAATTATTTAAGCTTGTAATACATGTGCATGTAAAGCTAAAAATATTTCTTTTATTAAATATAAATTAATTTCTTGACTCCCTTTGCAGTATCATCATAAATCAAGCAACTAAATTTTTTATGTTTTGCAATACAGAATTATTGTTTTTTTTTCTCAAGATTTTAAAATTTTCATGTCCACGTCCGAAGGAGTTAAGCACCAACAAGCTTGTATTTATTACTGCGCACAAAGTGTTTTATTGGTCCGTATGCATTGGCATCTTGAGTACGTGAGTGAAAATTGAGTAAAACCAACCACAAACGGTCTAATAAACGTCTTAATGATTTGTTGAATCGCAAGCACAAACGAAGTATTTGTAAAAATTATTGGAAATTCATATCACTTTGAAGTAGGGATGGTAGCGTGACGAATATTTTCAAAACTACGCGGCCCCAACACAAATAACCAGATGAAAAAAATAATTCTGTTATAGTCACATAGATATTTATGTATGAACATATTTATATTTAATTTTAAAACTTTAAGTTTAAGATAATCATACACTATCAACAAACTTACTGTTGTTGCGTGATTTACGATATAAAATATTAAAGTTTTTCTTTGCTGAAAATTCATGCATACCTTAAATCATATCGTGTTTTATTCGTTTACATTTTGCTCAATACGACACGATCCAACCACATACCGTTGTCACGTCACGCGTAAATCTCTACTTTGAACTCTGCTTACGAACGCCAACACACTTGACCATACTCCATTTATTTCTTTTCATATTAAAAGTGTAAAAAAAGCTTAAATATCATATCGAAAATAAGTGTACCATATATGTATGATATTATTTATTTTTAAAAATCGCTTGATTTAAATTAAATAAATTTTCTATATTTATAATTTGAACAGGCTAAAGTTCGTATCGCCAAATTACATG
Source organism: Tachina fera (assembly GCA_905220375.1). Lineage (NCBI taxonomy): Eukaryota > Metazoa > Arthropoda > Insecta > Diptera > Tachinidae > Tachina > Tachina fera. The sequence goes on from LR999963.1 coordinate 190,554,363, forward strand.
TGATAATTATAAATGAACAAATAACACCAAAGTTATGTAATTGTAAATATTCTGACAGCACATAGTTGAACGGAACAGTCAGCCGTTATCGAAGGCCACTAAACCTTCATCATCAGCGTTATTCTGTGTTGGTCCACTGTGTGTGGTGTCAGTTGATGTAGATTTCTGCCTTATATACGAAACTTTCTTGTAAATGGAATATGTGAATTGTTTTGATACATCGTATTTCAATTTGCTGAAACGTGTTTTGTAATAAAATCCCAAATTTACCATCTCTAATTTACAACAGACTTACCATTGTCGTTTATTCTTTACTAATTATGCACATGATAGTTAATTTGCTTATTTTTGTTCTACTTAAGACAAACTTTTTTGGTTTGTTACTATTAAGTATGTTTATTTAATTTTTGCCACAGGCCCATGGCTATTAATTTTAGTTAATTATGATTAAAATTAACTAAAATAAATTTTCTATTATAATAATTTTTTTATATTGCTTTTGTCCGTAAGCAATTACCGTAGACGTAGTTCTACCGGAAATTCTAAGAAAAATATTTTAAGGTTTTTGGGTCTAATAACGAAAGAAAAAAAGTTCGGTCCTTCACATTAATAATTCTCATATTGAGTCTGCTCAAAAAAGCATCACAGTCTGCAATGCTTTAGTTATATACCTGTTTGGGTTCAATCCAGCTGCATCCAACTCATATGCAAATTATGCGAGTTTTTACAAAAGAACTTTGTGCTTTCAACAGCCAATTAAATCTCGGCGATGGCTTACTTTTCAAAACAAACAAGAACAAATTGTAAGAGCTTTAAAAGTTTTTTACCTCAAATCTAAATTTCAGAGTACGTGTGTTGGCACTGGTTTTGGACCAGCTACTGGTTTAATCCATTGCACCACACAGTTTTGTGGTTATATTTGAATTTGTTTGCATCGAATGTAGTGAAGAGCTGTGATGCATTTGTGAAAATCATTTAATATTAGTATCGATTGATCGTAGAGCTTTGGTTGGTTGGCAGATTTTCCTAAAACTTTCCTTATTTCCATAAAAGATGTCCGCACTCACTTTGGAGAAAAAAACTTTAACGTAAGGTCATCGAAGTGAGCAAAATGTACGTCTAAAGCAAGATATTCGCTTTGGTGAGTGAATGTTTTGACTAATGAAAAAAAATCCTTTTCTTTTATATCAAATGAAGGTCGGTGTATTGATATGTTGGCACATTTATGTAGTTTATTTAAAAAAAATCATTATTCAAATAAAGTTTTCATTGAAATTCGTTTTCTATAGTTTTAAGGAAATATTTTGGGAAGTAAATAAAACTTCAATTATAAGTGTGAACACATTTTTTAAGTAATGCATACCCACACACTTACACGCAAACGATTATTAAAGGAAATGTGCTCTTTTAATAGAAATTTTACGACATTTTGTGAAATCTTCGCTTAATCCTCCTTAATCCTCATTAGAAGTCGTGCATTGATATTTACCATTGGTTTTGGCGGAAACTTAACGCATCCTTATACTTTCCATATGTACATCAAATACTCACATGCACACATACATATGTACATTCATAAATACGAGTATATGTAAGTTTGCGAGTAAATAGGAAATTACTGTATGAAGTGTGCTTGTCTTCCGTTTTGGCAGAACAAATGTTTCGTTCCTTTTGTGGGGAAAGCCACGTACATGAACTATTAATAACAATAAATTGGCTTATATATTTTCAATTGTTAGAAAATAGTTTTACTAGTTGTGGGGCAAAGTGCACAACACTTACACTTACGGCTTTGTTACATAGTATAATATAATATAATAATGAATCTATATATGTACATGCATGTACGAAAGTACAAGTATGTAACTGAAAGTCATTTTCCGAGTGTAAAAATATTTATTTTTGCCTTTTTCGTTAATATCCGGCCATACAAAACTGTTTGTGGAATGTCCAATTCCAAAGATCGACGAGAAATGGATGAACCTGGGCCTTCCTCAACACTATGGGCTACAAAAGCAATATTCTCTGCTTCTCATCAATCAATAGCTTGTTCCAACTTCTAAAATTTTTCCACTATTTGCTCAAGGTGCACTCAAAAATCGCAAAACGAAAGCGAACTGTGACCGCGAATTTTTCCAATTTTTTTTCGTGAATTTTAATAACTTAAATGTGTTGTTGTAGCGTATATCGTTCCATTTTTGTCTTAGCGTTCCATTTTTAGTGTTCTGCACATCATAGGTGAAGAGGAACTCTATTGTTTTCGTTACGATGTCTATCTGTCCCTCATTGGCTGTTTTCTTGAGAACCGGAAGAGCCGTTACAACAAAAATATATGACATTTCAAAAAGAAAGTGCGTCAGCAAATGAGCAACGAAAGAAACATGTGGAAATCCTAATTTAGTATATAGAAAATTATATATATTCATATGAAATTTTCAAAGTTAGTCAAACAAATAACACTGAAATTTAAAAAAATCAAAAATAGAGGATATTCTATCTATCAGTTAATGTTACTTTGACAACTTGGTGTATCTTGGAAATCATAAGAGGTAAACTCTTGAAATTTTCATAAACGCTAGAACTAAACAATTCCAAATCGCCAAAACGAAAAATTGGAAAAAGCCGGAAAGAATGGCCAAAGCCAAAAAAAAGTGCCAGAATAAAAAAAAAATGCTAAAAAAACATCCGACATTTTTTTAAAAAAATCACAAAAATTTGCTAAAACTTAAACAATCGCTAAAACTAATTAAAATTGCTAGAACCAAAAAAAAAAAAAACACGGAAAAACAAAAAAAAGCCCTAAAACCAAAAAACGTAAATTTTTTTTAAATCTCTAAATCAGTTGAACTTATTTAACTTATTTAACTTATTTAAAATCAATTCACTCTTTGAAATAATTTGCAGTAACTTTTAACGATCCGGCAATCGTAAGTTTTGTCTACACATTTTGTCGCTTAAAATAATGATTGTGTGATTCTGAAACTTATTTTTAACAATAGGACGCAGCTGATATTTTCTGTTGATTTTTGTCGATAGATTTAACAGTATTTAAATTATTGTCGCTTAAATAACGACACAGCTGACATTAACCTACAGTGAATATCGTTAAAAATGTTACTGAATAGCAAATTCGATAAATTTTCGTTATAATTATTTTAACGATGTGGTTATAGTTAAAAATAAGTTAGTGAATCGTAATACTGGATTCAGTAACTTTTATTACGATAATCGTACCGCTATAATATATATAACGAAAATGTATCGACTTTGCTATTCAGTAACATATTTTAACGATATTCGCTGTCGGTTGGAGAAAAATAAATTAAGTCACAAGACTCAATGAATTTGGAGTTTTTCTTCATTATTCTTTGTGCTTTCGCTTATTTTCACACTTTCTATACAGAGATACCCACGTAATATTGATTAAATGGCGAGGAAGATAAATCTGGAGACAATCGTAAAAAAGAAATTACGGAATCACATTATCGTTACCGCGACCGAATAAATATGTCGATAAATATTACGATTTTCGATTCGCAAAAAGTTACATAATCCAGGTATATTCCCGGTCTGCAGACCAAAAACGCAGAATTTTTCTGGAGTTACTTTTTAAATTCGAAACAGCTCGCTTTTGAAAGCGACGATGTTTCCTTAGCTGCCCTATACAAATATAGAGCTTTATTTATTAAGATCCCTTCTGCAAACGAGGAGCTTACTTTGTAGTAGAGCTGGAAACCTATCGATAGTGTCACTCACGAAAGTTTTCGATAGTTTTAAAAGCTTTATCGATATATCGATTCAAGACTATCGAAAGTTAGGAAAAATATCGATATATTGACGATACTATCGTATCATAGTATTGAAGTTGTATGGTTTTCGTATAATGTACATATTTATTTACACTAATAACTCAAAATAAAATATTTTTAAATAAAACAAAGAAAAATTAAATAAAATTATATTTTTCAATTATATAAATAACAAATTGTGTGAAAAATAAGTGAGATCAGTGGAAGAAATTTTCCCGTCACTAAGTTATTTTTGTATGAAAAGCAAAATATTTAAATTTTTTGGTTTTACTGGTGTATCACTTACTATCGATAGTGACTAAAAATATCGATTGTTTTTAAGTATTATTCGATGGTAGAATTAAAACATCGATAGTCACGAAAAAAATTAACTCTACTTTGTAGTCCTCAGTTTGTAGGAAATAAGCTTAAATAGCTTTTATCCCCTTTTTTCCTTCTCTCCTACAAACTCAAGTCTTACCAAAGTAGGATTTCCGTATGCAAAACCCGTCTTGCTTTATTTTTTTTATATATTGAATATTTATTAAACAATTGCGATAATTAAACTATAAATTTCCTTCCATCTTAATGAGAGCACGAGTATTAGAAACATGGAATATAATGAGGCTAAACGTGTTCACGTTAGGGGAATTTGTTTTTAATGTTCTTATATCTTATAGTTTGCTTTCTTGTTTAATAAAGAACTCAATAGATATTTTTGTCAACTAAGCACCCGCCTTCTTTAGTTCCATCAGTTGGTGTGGTTTTTCATTTTCATTTTCTTTAATCTGATATAGCAAAAATAAAACCTTTTTTTTCTTCTGTTCAATACAAATTTAAACTTTGCATTTGTGGATTTCTAAAACGTTTCTAAACGTCAAGAGTTGGGTAAATACGAGTTTTTTTTCGCATCTACGAGCACTTAATGAATGTTTGCTTAGAGGGTTTGCTTTTATACGATAATTTTTTATATTTTCAGTTTTTTTTTCTTTTTTTTGTAAAAATAAATATTCACTACATAAAAACAATTTCTGTGGGTTTAAAATATTTAAAAATTTTTATGTCTTTGATTCACAGAAGGTGTGCCAAATTGTTTTAATGACGTACAAATATTCAACATTTTCATTTATTTCGGTGTATTAAAAAAAGTCATTTTTTCCAATTTAATCTAGTGTATTATAGAACAAATTGTGTAAAATAAAGAAGAAAAGAAAAATGAGAAGAAATAAAAATTAAACAAACAAGTTTACAACAAAGCGCTGTATGCAGAAGTACATAGATAAGTAGTTCTTCTCATTACCGCCTCTTTAATCTAACAGCTATTAAGTATTATATTATTTTTATTATGATTGTGTATTTTAATATTTTAATCTAAAAAGTTTATAAACAACACTCACGATTTGTAGCATATACAGTCAAATCTCGATAATTTGTACCCCGATAAATAGTAATTTCCGATAATTCGTAATAAAGTGTCGGTCCCTTGAAAAAATCTCGTTAATTCGTAGAATTTCCATACATTTTGGTCCCCTCGTTAATTCGTAATTTTTTTTCAAATAAAATCTTCTTTACCTCTTATAAATCGTAATTTTTTGCTAAGTGCCACTTATGATTCGCAATAAAAACAACAGAAACATATAACTACTTTTTGTTAACCGCTATTTTATTTCTTGCGAGGAATTTTCGTTTTGCTTGCTTGGTGTGTTTATTTACTTAAGATCAGTTTGTTAATGAATAATAAAGAAAAAGGTTTTCTTTTATCATTTCAGTAAGTAAATTGATAAACCCCGTTAATTCGTATTTATTTTATTTTAACCCCGTTAAATCGAAGTCCCGCTAAATCAAAAACCCCTATAATTCGTAAGTAATGACCGGTCCCTTGCGATTACGAATTATCGGGACTTGACTGTATCCTAAAGCTGCAAGCACACAGCAAAGAGAGATTTCCACTAATATTTTAAAAATGCTTATTGCAAAAATATAAATACAAGATTTTGTTAACATGGAAAATTTAAAAAGCCTGCAATGGAATTTGTTATTATGAAAAAGTCCTGTAAATAAAGGACTCGGTGTATTACGGCAATTAAAATTTAAAATATGTATGTATGTATGTATATGCATTGTTAGTCTTTCTGGTTGCAACAGAAATACATATTTTTTTAATTGTCTTCAACACCATTTTAAATATAAATCGAATGTCCTGCCGTAAGATTTTCCATGACAATTTTCCATTTATAAGAAAATCTATGTGTGGGTGCATGTAGTGGTTCGTACACTGAAGCATTGCGTGTAAAGCATTAGATTTATTGCCGCTTGTAAAAATAAATCTTATAGACCTCGCAAATCTGAAGTTGCGTTTTAAATTTTATTAAAAACAAATTGTTCGTTAGTAAGCTAAGATTTGATGTCGTGGGTGTTTGCTTAAAAGCAATTCATTCTTAGCACAAATTCAAGAATCATTATTAAATACATTGGATATTTATTAGAAAAATATAGATCTGTACAATATAAATAGATACATACATACACACACACCACTCATTTACTTGAACAACGTCATAACTCAAAGTAAAACTTGTTTTACAGAAAACGTGTTTAAACGTGTTTTGTGCACACCTTAATGGAAAATAAAAAATTTGTTTTTTTCTTTAATAATAAACAAGAAATTTTTATGAAATTTTTACATAATGTGAATAACTATGTGAGGATTAATTCTGCATTTTTTTAGTTATGACTTTGTTCAAGTAAATGAGCGATATGTATGTATGTAAATAAGATTTCAGTGTATTCTTCACATGCACACAGAGAAAATATTATCATAAGAATATTTACAGTTGTTGACCGGTTCGATTGCAAAAAGAAAGCAAAACTAAGAATTAAGGAAAGTCTTAGATTACATGGACTTTGAACTAGTAAATGTTTTTTAGGGTTTCGTACACCAAAGGTGAAAAGGAACCCTACGCTTTACGTCTGCCCGTCTGCCCGTCTGCCCGTCACAAGCTATTTATCAAAAGAGACTCAGGCAATGAATGCCTAACACTATTTCTAGGTGTTACCGTCTTTAGGAAAGGGATAGTGATAGAGAAGCCAGGTGGTGAAGAAAGTGATAGAGGAAAGCTTCATTCTTTTACAATTCTGCTTTTTGAACGTTTTTTAATAAAGTAAGTAAGTAAAGTAAAGTATTGCAGCGCCTCTGGTGTTAAATGAGGCTTACTAAATTCTTTCAAAGCTGTGCTCAGTAGCCATTTTGTTGGTTACTTTTCTTAGCCGATGATTCTGCTACAAAACGAAGGACGGCGCTCTGATGTTATATTAGGATTAGTATCTGCTGAAGTTGGAATATTTCAGTGACCAGTGAGTATGCCTTCATCACCTGAACTTTCCTACAACAGCTGCTATAAAGGGATACTAATGCACATCAGAAAAATTCGTGGTGTTGTTATTTAATGACTTTTGGATGCCACGCTTGAACCCAGGATCTTCACTTGCCAACTACTTCATGCAACGTCACCCTTAAATGGTCGACGTTTTCTTAAGTTATTTAGGCATACAGCTATTGTACCATCTTCTCCGGTTATCCAAGGGTATTTTCAAGCTAAAGTACTGGGCATAAGAAAAACAAGCGGAATGCTTGCCGAAAGAAGTGTTCGTGCGGAAATTTTCGCCGACAGTCAGGCAGCACTTATTGCGCTGAGATAACTGAAAACTTTCGTAAAGAAAATGTTTACATGTTCCTACGATAAATACTTAGAGCAAATAATACAAAAAAAATCGAAAGAGCATTCCGCGGTAGATCGTGGTATTGACGGACAAGTGGAAAATTGGCAGACACACTACTAGGCTAGTTCTACCCAAACACATAATAATAAACAGCTGTCAAAAAATAAACAGTTTCTGCATACGGCGCTAGCACAGATTGTCATAGGTGACTTCATGTGGTACTTCAATGCAGCGGGGTGAAACTAGTATGACTTCTCACTGGATCTAGCATTGGAACTAGACTTTTGAAGGACTCGGGCGAGTGAATTTGTATATATCTCAAATGGTTTACTGTGTGGAAGAAAACTGTTCTTATAAAATATGTATGTAGATGGTTGACTCTGTGGTAGAACACTTTTTTTATAGAAAATATGAATAATCTGAATAATCGTTTTTAGTGTCCTATCAACTTTTTTCTCAGTGTTTATGTGCATAAGTGCTAATATGCATAAAAAAAGGACTCCCACTTAAATGGTTTAATTAACAACTACATGGTAAGTACATATTACTAATAGATATTTGTATGTATACGTTGAATAAGATTTTGTGCTTAGGGAACATTAGCTGGAGTCTCTATTCGTTTAAATTTTTTTTGCCAACACACGATAATAGCCAAGATTGTTGTCACATTGGGGATGTTCAGTTGTCGTTAATTACATTAAGAAAAATATACGTGACTGTTAGCATGCGAACAGTGAATAAATGTGTATATGCATAAGTATTTGTTTCCTCAACTACTGGGAACAACCATTTGAGAAGATTAATATTTCTTTTACATACATACACATATGTATATGTACATGCATTGACGATTATTTTATAGTTTAAAATTTATACCGAGATGCTTGCCAGCAATTTTCATAAGCAATGCTTTTGAATCAAATACAGAATTTTGTTGACTTCTTTTTCCATATTCAACTAAACAAGTTTTTAAAAATTTTTTTTTGGATTTGTTTTTCTGTGATAAGGGTGTTCTTATCTTGGTTAATATCATTAAAAAAATGTCGAGGTTGCCTTTTCGGGTTTGCAGATGAAATTTTTTTTAATTTATTTTTTTTTAATGATTAAACGATTTTTCTTAGGAATTACTTATTCTATCTTATTTAATTTTTATTTTAAAATTTCTTTTGGCAACACTTTAGCTTTTTATAACTCGGCAAATGAACATGATAAAAAAACTATTTAGAAAAGTTGAGGAATTTCGGTAACCAATTTTTGTAAGTTGCCTGCTTCACGAATAATAACCGCTAAAAAAGCTTAAGCAATACATGTTTTAAACTTCTTTTTTTGACAAAAGTGATGTCATTTTAGTTTTCTGGCGGTTGTTGCACGATATTTATATGGAATGGCGCGACTTTCGTGGGTAGCGCGTTTCCGAAATGTTCAGTTCATATCACATCTAGTATTCGTTTGACATTTGCATTACTTATGAGTTAACAAATGTTTTCATAAGTCAAGGTAGTTAGCTTTGATAGCATTTGTGACTATTTCTTAACTGTGAGAGGATGCCCAAAAAACATTCCTTCTCAATGATTGAATTTATCTTCTCCGATTTTTGAATATATAATTTTTTTAACAGAACATACAGATTTATTACCACCATATAGGCCACTGTGCAGTGTTTATTTAATTTAAAAGAAAAATTAAATAATATTAACAACCCAGCTAAAAAAATTATATATGAATTTATATAACTATATATGAATATGTATGAATTCATGTATAGTAATATATGGGATTATACATGGCAAAAGTATTATATATGAACTAATATATGGACTAATATATGAAATGTATTAAAAATATGAGCTCATATATGAAAATTTAATTATGAAGCTCTTCATATGTGGATCCATATATAAATATAAGATTTTATATATGGAGCCATATAAGAATGTATGCATACATGATATCTTACATAAGATCGTTTTTGCAATCAAAAAAACTTGAAATTTTATCCATTAGATAATACATACGGTATGCAAAGTTTATATGCGTACCCTCAACTTTTGAAAAAGACAAACTTTTGTTACATTGTGGCCCCATTTAATATATCAAAAGGATAATCCAGTCATTAATTTTATAGAAAATAACAAAATTCTCTAGATAAGAAACAAAGTTCATATTACTGTATTGAAAACTATTATTAGAGGGATTATTTTTTCTTTTATAATTAATTGCATTAGTTTTTAATCTGATTTATTAAGCTAAATGTTATGTACAAATATGATTTATGTGTTTTTTAAATAATTGATTCACCTTTTGATGAATTGAAATGAATTTTAGTTCGTTTTGAATTATTTGTCCAAACAAATGTTTCATTAAATACAACCTCTCTTTCAAGTCTTAAAAAAAATTAATTTTAGTAATTTAATTTATTGCACAGCAGTGCGCTTGTGTGAACAAGAGTGTATGAATATGAACTTTGCATACTGTAGAGGGAATTTACACACACATGTATGAAAATGTATGAATATAGATAATCATATATGCCCATATACCTTGATTTTTCGGATCCGAACCATATATGGCATATCATATATGCTCCATACATAATTTTTTAGTTGGGAACATAAAATCATGTTATAAAACTTAAAAACTCTTTCAAACAATATTCAGAAAACTTTTCAAAAAATGCATCCTACTATTTTTTATATTTGCAAAAGTAAAACGATCTCTGTTAAAACATTGGAAGCTGATGTAAAAAAATTATAAATTACGTTCAACATCTACTGAAGTTAAGGGAGCGTAGTTATTTCAATGATGATATTCCTATCGACGAAAATTATTTGAACCTGATTCAAGTGTCTAGAAAACCTTTTTCAAAATCTGTTAGCCGATGTTTATCTGTATACATATTTATTATTTAACCTTTATATTTCTTTTTCATTTTAACTTTTTTGCATTTTAACTTTTGTAATACTTCTTTCAAAGGAATTGGCTTCTTTACTAAGGGTGTTCAATTCTTGCAGCAATGTAATAGTTTCACCTAAAAAAATTAAGTTTGCATATAATTGTAAAGGTCAATTCATTCCTTTTAGAATATAAATTATATTTTTGTTAACTTTTTTTAAATTCTTGAAATATGGATTAAAAATTTGGTTAAAACTGCAAAAATATGCATTTATTACCAAAACATGTGAAAATATGCACTTAAGATTAAAACATCATCCCTACCACGTCAAACTATCCAATATGCGAATTTGAACTTTGCAGAAGAGCGCGAAGACCCGTCAATTATGAATTTAAAGTCAGCGTATTCCTAAAAGTGCCATTGAGTTATCTATCGTCCGTGAGAACTTAAGCCTTTTAAAATGAGCTATGTCGTAAAAATTAGGGTAAGAAGAGAACGCATCTAAAAAACCAATTTTGCATATTGGATAGTTTGGCGTGGTAGGGACGATAGGTAAAAATATGCAACTACAAATCGATTTCTGATGATTCAGATAGATGAAAGTCCCAGCCCTGGTGATTAATGTAATTCGATTAGGCCAAGCTTTAAAATGCTGCAGAACACGATCTGCATAACTTGCAGCCGTATCAGTATCTTCATGATGAAATGACAAACGAAATCAAACACAAAGCAAATAATCACAATTAAAATGGCACTCATATCAAGCAGTGTTGCCAGCTTAATATTTTATTCCTCTAAAAAAGCACGCTTTCGAATATTTTTTTTAATTGTATTTTATAGCGTGGGTTTTTGGTAAAATTTAACCTTTATTGAATACTTAACTGAGTTTTTTCAAAAGTCTTGCAGCTCAAGTATGAAGCTATGAATGATTACTCAAACATTTAGCTTTTTTTGTTTGTTTTGAATAGGGTGATCCTTTCACTGCAAGATGCAGTCAGTCCTCCTTCAATATTATACTACATATAAAGAAGCTGTTACAACGGAAATTATATTGAAACCTTAGAGCTTAATCAGTGTAGATTGCTTGGAAAAGTGCTTAAAATTTTGGCTGTTATTGAATTTTTCCAGTATGTACTCCTGTTTAATATTAATGCAACCTCAATTTTAATAGTGAAAAAAAATCTACAAGTTAGCAACTCATTAATGTTTAAAACAGAACAAAAAATAAAACATATACATATACATACAAAAGAACTTTTGAGTTTTAACGTTAAACTTATTAAGAAAAATTTTCCCGCTGCAAGATATCTTGATGAGTTTATTCATACTCATACATTAATTTAGTTAGTTAAGTTCACATTTTTTTTTCTTGTCATTCTGTACTGGCTAAATGGATTTTTAATGTCTTTAAGTACATACATTGTTTTTCTTCTTCTTTCGTGTTCTTACTTACTTATATATTTACTGCCAATGTCATAGTCAATGATGGTGTTAAATACTAGCAAAGTGCTTTTACATTTTGCTGATAAGTATTCCAAAAGCCAGACCTGCAGTTTGTCCTTGAGCTTAAATATGGGAAACTCTGACTTGCAGTTATGTGCGTATGAAGATATTGTTGTACGTTGAAAAACTCATTTACACACGAAAAAGAAAAGCTATGAAATAAAAAATCACATATTAACAAAACCTTCTGTGAAGCATATAATAATGTTCAAGTGGAATAAAAGAATAAAGACGTATTGTGGGGAGCGGAACCATCGGAGAAACAAATGCACTCATTTACATGGCAAAGGAATAACTAATATTCCATGAATATTTGGTAACGTTTCTAAATAAAACATTGTATCAAAGAGTGTCATACAAACTCTGAATGTTATCATTCTTGTTCCATTTACACAATTACATACATACACCAGCGAGTAGGGCTGCGTCAGCATGTTCGTTAACTCGATAAATAAGGGGAGCGGAAACCAAATTACAATGAGTAAATAAATAGTACATACCAATTTTGTTTCTATAATGTGTTCGTTCGTTCCACAAGTGTAGAAAGCAGTGTTGCCACCATCGAAATGTTAAATTACACATGGATCATGACAAAATTACACATAAAATTACGAATTACATATGCGTTCTTTTTTTTTTTTGCAAAATAATGTCTATAATGCAGTTTAATATTCGTATAATATTGTTCGTTATGGCCAATAGCATGGCTGTAATGAAAAGTCAGGCGGCAAATCACGGCATTCGATACGACTCGTAATTTAAAAATATTTCCATATAAACTCTAATGAAATGTTTTTAAATTAAGAGTCGTATCTTAAATCTCCAACTATTTTTATCATAAGCTGAATTTACTATATAAAAAATATATAAATATTGAATGCTGAGTCTCTGCACCTTTCGCTTCACTTTGTTATATATAGTTTAACCTTTATTGTTCATAAATTATATTTGGACCCTAAATTAGTGTTATACTCGTATATTTGTACACATATCTATACCTGTATGTATGTACCCAGCAAAATATTAAACATTATCATCAGAACTACTTGCCATATAATGACTTACTTTTCTGATTACCAAATTTCATTACTCGCTTACAAATCACATTACATAAAATTTAAAAAAAGTATGTACAAGTTACTAAATGAGGAGAATGATTTTTTTTAGATTAAATGGATTACGTGAACAAGCTGTCAAATAAACAAAGGAAGTACTTCTGAAGAACCGATTATCCAGTAGGGAAGTGCTTCCACCAAAATTCCAAACCCGATTACCTGTTTTGAAATTTTTTGCTGCGATTTAGTATATTTTTGATAACTTTACTTCATGCAAACAGTATGATACAAAGAAAACATAAAATATTTATAAACATTTTTCATTTCGTAGAAAATGTTTAATATAAAATTAGCGGTAATAACTGTAGCCTGAATATGGGTAGTATGGATAGTAACCGGTCGGATAGTAGACACTTGGGGCGTAGTAATAGGGATTGTAATAGCTGTAAGGATCATAGTAGGGGTAATAAGGCGCTGGAACATAGTAGTAAGTAGGTGCGGGTGCCACCACAGCAATATTAGCCGCCGAAGTACCAGTACTCGATGTTAGATTGTAAGACAATGAGAAATTCGAACCCAATAAACTGAACAAACGTGGTTTTCTAATATTTTGATCAATTGGATCAAACTTTGTCAGTTTGTCCTTGCTGGCACTTGAATTGTTTCTGAGGTGACTACTTTTAACACTGCTGTAGTTGTAATTATCCTCTTTGTATTTGTTGTAAACTGTTGGGGTTGCTGGCAGAACAATATTTTGTAAATTTAAAATGCTTTTGCTGTTCTTTCCCATAAACTTTCTAAAGATGTCATTTTTGCTGTCAACGGATAAGACTTGGCTGCTGTTGTTGTTGCTGCTGCTGTTTCCACTGCTTCCGTTGCTGTGTGGCACAGCTGACATTTGCACTGTGTTTACACCATAACTCACAATTAGTAATGTCATGCCAGCAAACGTAATTAAAATATGACGAATACAAAAACAGCAATAAAATTTTGATGTTGTTGTTGTTGCTAGCGCTTTATTTGTTTTCATTTTAATTTTAAGTTTTTTTATTCTTTTTGTCGTGTGCCAGTTTATGCGTTGCTGTTGTTTTCCAACAATTGTCGCCTGAAAAATAAAATGTACAAAAGCTGAATTAAAGTTAATTAGTTCTGAATAAACTTATGAATACTTATGTATGTATGCTACGAGTAATCACCGCTTCAAATGAACTACAATATATGCAAGTGTTTGCTTTAACTCCCAGAAAGAAGTAAAAGTTATAAATATGCGAATATTAAGTGAAAATTATAGAGAAATGCACATAAAAAGAAAAAGGAACAAGACCACTTGAACTTATGACAAGATGAAAGTATTTAATTTTAATCTCAAGACACATAAAATATCACACTTTTTATTTATTTCTTAGAATTTTTATGCTACAGACCTCACAGCCGTCGTTGGATGATGGTTTAGTAGTTGCTGTTTATTTTATTTTTTTTTGCGTTTCGTCTTCTTTTCAGCTGTAATTATTCAAACTTTGTTAAATAAACTTTAAAAACAAATTGCTGCAAATCATAATTTAACTCAGATATTTATAGAAGTCATATAAATAAAACACTTTATTTAGAAGGTACAAAGTACGAGCAGCAAAAAAAAAGAACATCAATCATATTTGCTAAAACTGGAAAGCGACACGCAAAGGTAAATTTCAAATTATACAAATATTTGCTAAATATGTATGAAATATTTTTACTTTTATGCTCTTGATCTACTTTTGAGCAGTTGTCAAGGTTCTAAGGCAGTTAGTTTTACCTCAAATAAAATGTTTCTAATTAAATGATTTATTTTTTTTTTTTGAAAATTCATCTTGTGAATATAATTTGCTCAGTTAAAACGGATTCAAATTAACAAATCATGGCCAATTCTAATTTTTTTTCTTATTTACTCGTAGCTTTGATAAATATGTACATGTACATGTGTAAATATTTGTGAAATTTTTAGATGACGGTACGTTTGATTTCTTAAGCTGTCCTTGAAAATAGGTTCTATTTACAATGAGGTCTGATGAAAAGTAAATTAAACTGTGTATTAGAAATATAAATTGTTTCAGCAAGAATATTTTCGGGGAAAAAAAGAAAAAATATATTCAGTGAAGTACGACTGTGAACCGCGCACGATGGGTTCCGTATGGACACGAGATATGTAATTCTATACGAACTTTATTTCGCCTAATTAAAATATATTTTTGGCATTTTTTTCGGTTTAAAGCCTTTTATTTGTTTTTGGGGTTTTCTGTGTTTTAGGCGCTTTTTTAGCTTTGGCAACCTTTTTTCCTCGTTTTAGCGATTTTTTTTTGGGGATTTTGACGTTTTTTTTTAATTTTGGCGATTTTTCTAATTTGGGAAATTTTTTTTCATATAGGCGATTTTTTCGGTTTTTGGCGTTTTTTTTTCATTTTGGCAATTTTTTAGGGTTCCGTACACCAAAGGTGAAAAAAGGAACCCTATTGTTTTCGCTACGCTGCCCGTCTGTCCGTCACACGGTATTTTCTCAGGAACCGTAAGAGCTACGGACCTGAAATTCGGACAGAGTATGTAGAACCTTGACCACTACAACAACAAATACATGAGAATTAAAAATTAAAGGGTGCTCCAAAACGAGCGACGAAAAATTTTAAAATCCCATGTAATATACATATAATTGTATGTACATATGTATATTGACACTTGAAATTTGTAAAATTAGTGTATTTTTATATAGACTACAACAATTAACATTAAAATATTAAAAAATTTAAATTAAAGGGTGTTCTTTCAGTTAATGCAATTTTGACTATGTAATTTTGACAACTTGCTATCTTGGAAACCGTAAGAGGTAAACTCTTGAAATTTTCAAAAACGGTAAAACTAAAAAATCCAAAAATTATAAGATCGCCAAACCGAAAAAAACGCCAAAACCTGAAAAAAATCGCCAAAAATTAAAAAAAAAATCGCCAAATCGAAAAAAATCGACAAAATTAAAATAAATAATACAGCACTAAAATAAATCGCCAAATTCGAAAAAATCGTCTATATGAAAAAAAAATCGCCAAAATGTAAAAAAACGCCAAAAACCGAAAAAAATCGCCGAAACGCGAAAAATGCGCCAAAATTGTTTATGTGAAAAAATATCGCCGAAATGAAAAAAAATCGCCAAAATTAAAAAAAATCGCCTAATTTAAAAAAATCGCCATAACGAAAAAAGTCGCCAAAATTGAAAATAAACGCCAAAAGCCGAAAAAATCCTCAAAACGAGAAAACAAGTGCCAAAACTAAAAAAATCGTTAATACAAAAAAAAAAAAATCACCTATATGGAAAAAACGCCAAAACTAAAAAAATGCCAAAATAAAAAAATCGCCAATAGTCTTATTGCTAAGTTAATTAGTTTGTAGAAGTGAGAGACGAGGGGAAAATATACGAAAACTCACCTTCATGTACCGTAATGGTTAAAAAAATTCACATGCATACACAAAACTATACATACAAAATATGAGGTGAAAATTAAGACTTGCATTGTGTGAACGCCCATCAAAGTTCAAAGAAGAAAAAGCAATAAGCTTAGCAATAAGACTTGACTAGTGTAAACTGTGAGTTTAGTGACACGTTTTTAGGAACAAAGCTCAGTGAGGGATGTTCTACAAAGCAGAGGACTACGTTCATTAAATAGTGAAGCAAATATTCAACACATTCAGGAGAGTGTTGAGGATAATGCTGAAACATCAACACAATGTTCAAAATTAAGTTTTATGATTTTGGTTCGCTGGACAACGTTGTAATCTTCCATAATTAATCTCCCAGATTTATTTGAAAATTCAAAAAAAGTAAAATTAAAAAAAATTTAATTAGAAAAGTTTTTAAATCCCTTCGCAACTTTTGCCCCACCCTGTACTTGCGCCAAAAGTTAAAACTACGCCATTAATTAAAATAGAACTATATACGCTTGAACAAGGTATTAAAGTTATTAAAGTTCATTACAAAAATTGTGAAAATTTCGTGGTCACAGTTCTTAAAACTACAGAATTTTTGAGTCAGTGTGAAGCACCTTCTCATCAGCAATTGTGAAATTGACTGTTGAGACAAGTTAGTGATGTGAAGAATCGAACTAATGCAAGAATAACTGAGAATATTTGTGTTGTAGCCCATAGTGCTGAGGAAAAGCCAGGTTTGTGCATTTTTCGACGATCGTTGTAATTGGGCATTCCATAAACGATTTTATATGGCCGGAAGTGGAACATATTGAACGATAATTTTGTGCAAAATGAAGACATTTGTCACACAAGTAATGAAAGCATCGATCTTATGCGTGAAAAGTTTCCAGACCGTGAGCCGATTTCAATTGACTACTGAGATCCCTTCAGCCAATGGCCCAGAATCGATTCAAGATTTGAAAAATGGAAAGAGGGAAGCAGAAAATGTACAAATGGGTGATAGAAAATTTCATGAAAAGAATATCGTGCGATAACCGCCAAAAAAGCTTAATCGACATAATTTTCGAACTTATTTTTTTTTACCAAAATTGATTACTTGCGAACGTAATAATCGATTTTCGTAAAAAAAAAGTTCAAAAAATTTCTCGCTTAAGCTTTTTGGGGGGTTAAGGCTCGATATGGTCCAGCATGCGTAGCCGTGGTGGTCATTTGACTGATATTGCTTTTCATAACTAATGGCATACCAAATGAAACCTCTTGTTGAAAAACCCTTTATAACTAAAATTTGGTACGTATTATGTAGTAAAAATTTGCTCCTTTAATTTTGGTGAATTGTATTTCTTTTTCAAAAATGTTTTAACATGCGGAATAAAAATTTTTTTAACTTCCGTTAGAACCCTGTTACTTACCTGTATATATGCATATAGCGTCAGCTGAAATGTAAAACCACATAACTCATTCAAAATCACATTTTTAATTAATTAATGGGTATAACATCGAATCACAGGTTTCTACAAATTTCCAAGCCAATTCGGCTGATGAATTAAAAATTAAAATAAAGAAACCTTACTTCCGACCCTGGAATAATTTTGTTTAGTTTTTTCTGTCTCCTATAAAATTTCAAAAAGTGTAGTTACGTGATTAATTGAAAATTATTTACCAGAAGTTTTAATTAAGTTGACGCCAACGAAAAGCGAAAGTAAATAAATAAATTTCATTTCATATACAATTAGAAAATATAACCATTCACCTTTCTCCCCACAAACGTTTTGAAAATCACTTTATTCCAAATTATGAAACGACAATGCATTTTAACACTTAAATAAACATATTGTCCTTCTATAAATTTACTACAAGATTCGATGATTCCTTAGTTCACTGCGGCTGAATAGATCGAAGAAGGAGAATGAGGAAAGATGTGTTTCACTACAAGTTTGAGGATGTCGAAGAATAAATGAATTATTTGTTCAATTTGAAATGGAGTATGGCTCAACATAAGCACCATACAACAGCAATGTCAAAAACAATAATGAAACAAGAAGGCACTGTCATAAATTACATTGTTTTGTGGCATAAAATAGTTAAATCGATGCGTAGCAATTGTATGTAATATGTAGATGTATATGACGGCCGAGAGAGTGACTGAGCGCCGGCCAGTCTGATTATGGGTCCGTCCATCTGTGTGTCAGCGTTTAATGTTGTTGTTAAAATTTTGTTACTTGTTTAATTTGAATACATTGTTTAGTTGTTGCAAAAACCCATTGGAGTGCAATTAATGCGACTGCCTGTTGACAAGAGACCTTAGAGAAAATGGACAATAAACTTGTCTCCAATGTGATTTATTTTAAATTTATGGTTTGCTATGCTCAGAAGTTTGTCTTAAACATTTTCTTCGATTGTTGCATTCCTTAATATATAAACAATTATGGTTTAAGTAATGTTTGTGTAACAAAAATAAAAAAGAAAAGGAAAAGAAAATGTCTACGGAAATGTTGTTTAGCTACAACGAAATGCATCTAGACATGCTAAACCATCAACAAATATTTATTTATATTTATATTACTATTGAAATTATTGAGTGATATATAGTCTTTGCTATTTAACAGCAGGAAAATAGTTGAAATTTTCTTTTATTTTTCTCTAATCTTTCGCTATCAAAAATAAATTTCACTTATTTACTAATGCATTAAACACATTGAATACAGCAGGCTACAAGAACACACGACTTCAAATGCCGCTAGCAGCATTTGTCGCCTCGTAGCCAGCTACTTAATTATTTTGGAGACGACAGCAGCACCATCTGCACCTCATATTTAAGTATAAATACATTCAGTGTTGCCACCTTCAAATATTTCGCATTTATAAAAATTATATTACTCTCTAAAAATGTAATTATATGAGTTAAAAGTATAAAATTGAATCAATTTATTCAAATCAAAATTTTGGATATTGTTTCTGTTAAATAATATGAAATAATTGTACGATATCACTCACTCAACATTTTGTATTATACTGGTAACACTGAATTTTCTCATTGCAGCCAAAGAAATAGAAATTAGTTTAATTGGACCACAACGACAAAATCAGCCGCCATGTTGCCTTGCTGTCTTCAAAATAATTATTCTCATCTAAACATGTGTATTCTATTTTTGACATTTCGTAGTCGGTAGCTTGCTGTGGTGAATGTGTTTAATGCTTAAAACAACGTCATAACTCAAAACTAATAGTTTACCAGAAAATGAATTTAAAGTTTCCAATTTACACACAACTCAATGCAAAAAGAACACTTTATTTTTCTCTCAAGAGTTCAGTAAACAAGATTTTTTTTATAAAAGCTTTTACACAATATAAGGAACTATATAAGGATTAATTCTGCATCACTAACTAAAAAATGGCTGCTGTTTGAGTAAATGAGCGATATATTTTATGCATGTACGTGGTAAATTTTTATAATTAATCATACGCATGGTTTGCTTACTGCTTGGTTTCAGTTAAGGCTCAGTTAGCCAACTGTAATGGAATGTAAGTGCAACGTAGGAAACAGCTGATCGATATTTTTATGTGAAAAGTAGATTATGCTATTTTACATCTCTATAACCATTTTCATTACTTTTCACGTAACAATATCGATCAGGTGCTTCTTAATGTTGCAGTTACATTCCATTACAGTCAGCTAACTGAGCCTTTTGGCTTACAGCAAATTATGCTCTAGTATCGTATAATTAGTTTTTAATTTTTGCAGTGTATTATTTTTTTTACGAAAATATTTGCCTAAATATTTTTTACAAAGTTGCTAAACACAACGTATACCTCAGATGCAAAAAGCACATACTTTCATATACGGATATGCTGCCCGAACAGGCCAAGGGGATGAAACTTTATCATAGGCGTAGAAACTGCCATTCTTGAAAATGCATTGTACCTCTCAAGAACTCGTGTTGCTCCCTTGGAATCATTAATTATTTATTTTAATATTACTCATGAAAACTTTCTAGCTACACCAATGAATTTTAACCACCTCTAAAATAAAATTTTGATGTCAAAAAACGCCATCACTGGCATATTTTTTTTGGCTCCTCTACCAGAATGCATTGTCAGAGAAAATCGTAATATTGAAAAAAAGTTCGAAATTGTTGTACAGTGTAATTTAAAGTATTGGGCTTAAAATAAATTAAGTTCAAATAAAATTAAATTGTCTATAAATATTTCTGTGGCCAAAAGGAAAAAGTGCTAAAGTCGAGATAAGTTAATGTTGAGTTAATGGCACCCTTGTAACCGTCTTATTCAAAAGTACTCCTGTGCTAAGTCTCAATTATTTATTGCGATTTTTCAGAAAGTTATATTTTGCTCAAGTTCGGTGCTATTCACATATTGCGTAACACTATTTCGGAGTTTTTATAAGAAATTTTTAAACTCCCCCTGCCCCTACCGTAAAGCATTGCGTAATATGTGCATAGCCCCTTAAATGTAATATATACTGTGTGCACGCAAAGAAAAAATATGGTTGAGGGAACCATAATCAAACAGCAACATACTATGATTGAATTATATGGTTGTAGTTAAATCATATTATTGTCAATAGAAAATCAAACTTTTAACAATATTATTATCTGAGTTAATACTAATATTATCAACAAAAACAATGAACTTTGTTACACCTAATCTTATTATTGTAAATATGACAACACTATTGATAGATGTGACTTAAATATAATTAAGAATCATCATATAATGTTCTTATATTATAACAATATTGTTAAATACGACAACAGTATTTTTTTATATAATAATAATGTTTTGTTTTTCAATCATATATTTATTCGTAGATCTGTGCGTTTAATCCGAAATAAAAATAAATTAACCTTGTTGAAATAAACGTATATATAAAAATGTACACTTACATATGTGTGTATACTCGAAATACAGACACGTCTGTGTAAAGATATATACATATGTATGTATGCACTACCGACTGCTTACAAACGAAAGACTGAACTGACGGAAGATGTTTCAGAAAATGATTTTTTTTAAAACTTATATAGTATGGTTTTGGATAACATTATATTGTTATTTACATTATGTATATTATTTTTAAATAATAATAAAAATTATGTTGCAGTCATAAATTTTTAACAAAACTATATTGTTAAGCTCTAACCATATCAAAATTTTGTATAAATATAATAATGTAATTATTAAATTCAAACATTACTTCGTTTGTCGTAACGAAATTAATTTTTAAAATAACAATAACTAGTTTTCAACGACCACACATTTGTTTCTGAGAAAATAATATTGTTTTCTCAACCATTCTACAACCATATCTTTTCTTTGCGTGTGTAGAACGTCTTCCAATTGACCTGAAAAAGAAATAAATTTCTGAAAATCCTTTGAAGTTGTAAGAGTGCACTGCCACAAAAAAATAAAATATGGCTTAACCATTTTTACCTTATTGCCACAGATTTAGTTATAAGTTCCCCTTACGGATGCTGTTCAATGTGCGATAAAAAAATATGTACATATGTATGTATGTATTTAGAGTCCTTAGCTTTGTTGTAACATAATTAAAAAATAATAATAAAGCTTAAAGAATATGAAAACGCTTGACATTTTTAAGAAGAAAAAATGTTTTTTCAATTAATTTTTAGCAAGATTTGTATGGAATATGCTTTAGAAGGTTGCGCTTTGATAAATGAATGTTGCACTTTGTTCTGATAATGCAAATATGCATAATTATATATTAATAGCTTTTCAACGTCAATGTTTGCTAATGCAACATTAGTTTTCTTTATGAAACTGCTTGTTTCGACATAATGTTCTCATCGTTTCTTTGCCAAAATATACCCTTACTCACATTAACTACAAATTATAACAAACAATATTCCTCATTCCTCTCATACATATATGTTTTAGTCAATTCAATACACAAAAATATTCGTACGTCGATATGTATTAATTACACATAAACTACTAAAGATTTTTGCTTTGCAGTCATAGACGAAACAGTAGAATCATGCCTGCATACATGCATACTTAAGTACATATCGTTTTTCGCAAAATATCTTTATGTAGGTAAAACGTATTGTAAGAAACAAAAAAAATTAAGAGTAAATTTGCCTAAAACCAAAACAATATACACATACACAAACGAATTCATTTAAATAAGTATAAGGACAAAAAGGATTCACATACATGGATACACATTCATGTGAGCCATGCATGATGGTTCAGTAGTTGATTTGTGTGTGGAACTCTTAGCACGTGTTTGTTGTGCTGGTGTGTGCACTTTATCAACTGACAACCACAATGTCTTGACCATGTAAACACTTGTGTTCTTTAGTGTAACAGTAATAAACACACATTCTTACTTACTGACTTGCTTTTATTTTTATAAAACACAAGCCAATATGCCTTGTGTATGGCTTTTATAAAGCCAAAATTTCTCTAAAGGAAGTGTATTTATTATAGTATGCAGTGTGTGTTTGTGTGTGTGTCATTGTATGCACGTAGTCAAGTCAAGTCAAGTTTAAGCACTAAACCACAACATTTTCCTGTCTCTCAGGCCAGAATTAAGGAAACATTGATATTTTGTTTCTGCTCAAACACTTGCCAGCTATGAACAGGTATAAATACTCGTAAGTCAGTTCAATAGAGAAAACAACTATAATAATACAACATTACGGCAGAACAAAATATTTTTCTACGAGGATCAGCTTTAGAAGTCAAATAAAATAATTTTTTTTTTATTTTTATAAAAAGACAAGTAACACTCAGACAATGAATGCTTACTACTATTATTACTAGGTGTTACTTTCTTTAGAAAAAGGATAATGAGAGAGAAGACAGGTAGTGATGGAAGAGATAGAGGAAAGTTTCATTCTTTTAAAAATATGTTATTTGCATTTTTTTTTGTTTTTTAATAATGCAGCTGCAGCACCTCTGGTGTTAAATGAGGTGTATTAAAATTTTTTTTAGTTAGTAGCTATTATATTATCGGTTATTTTACTGCGCCGATGACTCTGCTATACAACGAAGGTAGGAGCTCTTATGTTACATTAGCATTAGTATCTGCTGAAGTCGGTATAGTTCAGTAACCACTGACTATGCCTTCACTACTTGAACTTTCCTACAACAACTGTCACAAAGGCACATCAGAAAATAGTGTGGTGTTGTTGTTTAATGACTGTCACTGGATACATGGATTGAACCCGGAACCTTGGGTTTTTTAGTCAAGTACTTCAGCCAACGCCACCACTATTGTTCCTATTCTTTTTTGCTGCTGAGAAACTAAAATATTTACTGACAGTACAATATCTATCTGAATTAGATTTTTCTAGAAGTTTGATTACGATATCTGTTGACGTGAGAAAGGGGAGAACAGACAACTTGTAAAAGATTCGTCGGATTCTGCTAGTTTGTCTCTTAAGTTTTCAATATTTCCATACAAATTTCGTGCTCTGTATGCAGATGTGACCGTCCCTACGTACGAGAAACATCAAGTGTAAACTGCATTTGATAAATATGTATTCATAAAGATTTTATTTACATCTTTGATATATATTTTTTTTTTTGGAAAAAATTTGTTTTAGTATCACTTTAACTCCCTTTACAAGCGTGCATAAATATCTTCATACATACATACATTTGTATATCGTTACCTTAATAGAGAAAGGCCCTAACTCAGTATTTTTCTGAAATCGAGGTTTTTCTATATTTCGATCGAAAAATGCAAAAATCTTGATTTCATTAAAATAATGAGTTATGGCCTTTCTTTATTAAGGTAACGATAATTATGTCAATTGGAAGATGTGTGAGGTAAAGGAAATGTGACAATCACAAAGCTGATTACTTGAGGTAAACACAGGAAATAAGCAAAACTCCAACTCCTAAAAGATTCTTGTAGAAACAAAAATAAAATACATAAATACCTTTTAACTGATGTTGCTGTGACCAGGTGCCTCCTACGCTTGTGTAATTTTTTTTCTTTCTATCACTTAATATAATTTTTTAATCTGCCCTTTGATCTCTTGAGATGGCAAGTAATCTTAATGCAATATTTGACAGAAAAATTTATTGTGCAGGATAGAAAGAAGAAGGAGTGAGTGTTGGAAATATAGTACTTTTCACTATAGTTTTTTATTCAGCAAATCCTTAACGAAAATGTGAATATATTGCTAAGAGAGAAAAATTTGTTTTTGGTCTGCTGTTCTTCAAGTAAAACTATAGAATTTCATGAAAAAGTTTTTCTCTATAGATGTTGAACACTCACACATGCATATACATACACATACATACAAACAAACATCTTAATTTAATATTAATTTAATTTAAAATGCTAATTGGATGTGATCCGCTATTCCAACTTTTGCATCATCTTTGTAAGAAATGCTAAAATTTTATTGTTGTAACGTAATCGAATAGAAGCGACAAGAAAAGTGTAAAGTAAAGCAGTAAAATTCAAAGAAGCATGAAAACTATAGAAGAAAAATCAAGACTAAATTGTTTATGACATTAAATTAGAGACAAAAAAAAGAGAGAAGAGATTTTTGTCTTTGACGTCGTTAAGTAATTTCAGCTGAAATAACGAAATTTTGTTAGAAAAGAACTCACAGCTATCCATAAATACAATACATTTGCTAATTTCATTATTGTTTTATGTATGGATGTATGTCCGCATGTACACATACATATTTTAGGTTTTAAAACAAATTTTTAAGTAAAAAGCTAATGCTTATTTTTTATTCACTTTATGCTAGGAACACAATTGGAACGAACGACGAATTTCGTCCAAGTCGACGAATTCGTCGATAAGCAATCGCTGCGTAAATTCGTCATGTGAAGCACAATAACGACGAATTTACTCACCGAATTCTTCTCTCATATTTGATAAAGTTGGTTGTTGTGTGTACAAAAACAGAGAGAGAAGGAGAGGATTTTCTCTAAATTTTGTTTTTTCGTCGTTCGTCGGCGTACAAAATAGAAATAAATCTATCTAAGAGTTCGTCACGCACGACGAATTTCGTTGTACGGCGGTGTTGTGGTCATTTACATATGCGCAAATGTGTTTTATTTTTTATGACGAAAGTTCGCACCGAAAAATTCGTCGTTCGTCTCAGTTGTGTTCCTAGCATTACCCAATAAATAATTATGGTTTTAAAGAATCACAACTGCTGCTTTTTTTCGTCCATAGAGAAGACGAAACAATCGTCGAACAGAATTAGGGCATTATTTATGCTGCCCTAATTAGGCAATTGGTTAGAGTGCTTGCCCATCAGTCAGAAGGTTGCTATTTCAATTATTGTCTCCTCTCATGGAATTAATATGGATGTATGGTGAATTAATTCAGAATATAATATGAAGATATAATACAAAAACATACCATGTACTAGAATTAAAGACATAAAAAAACTTTGAAAAATTTGAGATCAAAGATGAAAATTTTTTTTACAAAGCTCCGAAATTTATGAAAAAATTTTACTTAATTTTAGAAAAATTTTACTCAAATATAAGAATATAATTACTATATAATTAATGAACTAGAAATTTAGTAAATATTTGTTTGGTTTCAAGTAAAAACCAGCTTTGGCGCCATACTACAGCTTTTTTTTACTCAAATTTAGAAAATATTAAAAGGCTTTAGTTAGTTTTTTTTTGAGTGTACAGTCGACCCAAGGTAAGAGGGTCGAAAACGATTTTGTGCATACGCTTACGATGTTACGTTTTGAAAATATAATAACAACGTATGGCAGTCATAAATAGACAATGAAAGTTCTTAAAGTTTTTCCACTTTAAGAGAGTCATAAATGAGTTTTCAAGAAGGCTCACGCTCACATTACCGTTTTCTCATGATCAATTTGTACACATTCGTTGACAAATTGACACTCGCGTCTTCAAACTCCAAAATTTGACAACAATTTATTGTCAAGTTTTACACGCTCGTTAACAAAATGACAACCAGTGGTTAAACAAAATCGAAAACGTAGGGTGCCAAATTGACCACGAACGTTGTTGATTTTGCAATTTTTTCCCCTCAGTATAGGGTAAACGTTATATGGACAAACTTTTGTTCATTTATTTTAATTCTCCATAAGTCCAACCATATTTCAAGCTGGGTAATATGTTCCTGGAGATTGCGGGATGCTTCATCAGGGGTTTTGTGCATATTCATACAGGTTGTACCATAGGCAAATGTAGAAAGAAGTGTGGATATTAATGCTCACAGGAATATCACATGTATATATTAAATACAAGACTGGCCGCAGAAGAAAATGTTGGCCATAAAATGTTACTACGAGTACATAAATTTGCCAGAAATGAACAAAGTCCAGAACTTAAATAAATGAAAAAAACCAGTCCAACTCAAGATTACCCATTACTACTAATAATTTAAAAAAAATGTAACCAACATGCTGAAAATTAATATTTTAGTTGTCCCACAAGGGAGTTTGTAAGCATTAAAACGGCTGGTTTTGAAATTACTTTTGGCACTAAATTGCATTTTGAATGTATTTTGTATATCAGAAATCTCTTACTATAAAACACATATTTAAAATTTTGTATCTGATTAACTTTGTCTAATTTTTTCTTATATAATACAAGACATATTTAAACCATGGCGAAATTCACTTTGAAAAATTAGTTTTTGGGATATCAATAAATTTACTGAAAAATATGTGTTGACATCTGAGTAACATTCAATTCACAAGCGGGTATCGAGACCACCTTGATATAATGCAAGGCGAATATCGGAACATCTTTTTGACATCGAAGCGAATGGCTTGATGCCTTGATATAATGTGAATGATTTTTTTTTTGCTTTGCAATGTAAACTCCTTTCTATTTTTGACATTTTAAGCATTGTTGCTTATGCATTGTTATACATTTTGTAGAACTGCGACCTGTTACGTACATATGTATACTCACATACTTACATATGTACGTAAAGTATGGCGCAAATTGCTAAATTACTGTTAACAAAAAAATATTTTTGCGTCATAAAATGTTTCTAAAATGAGTTTTTAGAAATTTTTTTTAAAACTTTTATACACCATAAGTTTTTTATTATGAACAAAGCAGTAAAAATTTCATATATGTATTCTCATAATTCACCTTTTATGGATACATACTAAAGTCCTGCATAAGACCGCTTATAAGAACTTTTAAGACATGAGGGATTTTTCAAATGCTTTACTACTGCAAAATCTTCTAAAAGAAACTCTAAACAACACTGTTGGCAAGACATTTGTTTCAGTTATTGCAGGTATAGGAGCAAAGAAGAAAATGCTTGTTTCTTTCTACGCATGGGCGCGTATACAAGCGTCAGGTATATACAAACATTGTGTGTATGCTCTTTTATTTTTCTGCGCATATTTGCGCTTAATTTAAAAAACCACCCTTAAAACACAATAGCTTACCATCTACATCTTACACACACACTCAAACGTACAATATGCAAAATCAAATCAATCAATCAAAATCAAAAATTCTTCTTTTGATGGTTTGTTATGAATAAGAAGAGATCACATTTAAAAAAATTGAGATGAATTGTAAATATCCTCCTTTTTTGAAGTCGGTTAAAAACAAGACGTATATATATTTCAAGATTGCTTACGCAGGCCTCTTACACATATATATGAATGCTAATATGTTTATATAAACATAAATTGCAACATATGGCATATTTACTTTACTGTAAAACATTCTTTAAAGTATCAGTCCACAAAACTCCAATATGAGTGATAAGAATATCTAAAACAAAAACCGCGTACGACAGTTAAATAAAATTAAGTATTAAGAAATCCTTATCAATATATGTATGTACATATGTACAAAGCGTTGTGATGTTCATTCATCTGATGTGCATATAAAGTTTATATTATAAACTGTGTGAATTAAAAAAAAACAAATTACAAATCCTCATCACCGTCATCATCGTGAAATATGCTATTTTAAATTTTGTAGCGAATGTATGTCACACTGGAAAGCATTTGAAGTGACAAGTTTGCAAATAAAAGGAATACAAAAATGCAAAGCACAGTCGAACTTCGCTATAACGTGTGAAGTAAAGAGATGGCAGTCAACTCTTGATAATTTTAACTGTTTGCCAGGTCCGTTGTAAAATATGTATTTTTATTTTATGTATGGGACAAAACTACGTAACTTGTTTTCTTCGGTAATCGTTGACTCGCTATAATTTTAAGTTTTTTGACTCTACGCTCTATAATTTGAATAATTTTTATTATAACTATAATTTATAATCTTATAATTTTAATAAATTAATTTTTTTATAATTTTATCTATAACTTGAACTGACGATGCGATTATGTTCGTGTTTTTATAACAACAAAACAATTAAATCAAACGCTTCGGTTTCTATACAAATCCTTTAACCTTCTTAACGCACACAAGTGATGTTAATTTCTCACAATCGTTGGTTTATTGGAGAAAAGCACACTGAAGTTTGTAACTAAAATGAAAATTGCGAATTTTTTAATTATAATTATCTACTGTATCTGTATTAAGTATGAAGATTACAAATAAACAATGAAAAGTTTTAAGGAAACTCTTGTTAGTTTAAGCTTTCTATTATTTGATCTTCTTCTCTAGCCCCCTGAATTTCAAATTATCGAGTGTCTACTTTATATACACACATACACAAACATATGTAGGTATGAGCATATTTATAAATAAATATTTACATACGAGAACACAAAATTAGAAGCGTAATGTCCTCGTATCCATGAGTCTGAAAAACTTGATTATGATCCGGCAGGCGAATGAATTTACATACGTATATTACTCATGTCGTAAAGTCTACTACCCGATCGGTTGACATGCTTGTGTATAAGATAGTTCAAGCATTATGCCTTATTGTTAAGGTGAAAGTACATAACACGCGTTAGTGCACGTGCGAGCTGTAAGCATCTATCATAAAAAGTTGAAATAGATTTTTTGCATACAACAAGTTACATACGAAAGTCTTCGACGCGTTTGCCGCAGAAAGTTTGTTAACTTTCGTTAACGTTCGTTTCGCACGTTGTATTGTTTTGAAAACTAATCAGCCGACAATAAATAAGAAAAAATTAAAAGAAATTAGAATCATGGAGTAAAAACTTATTGAAGAGTTTGAAAAACATACATTCGACCATGTCACAGAGTTCAATGCCGGCATTTTGTCAAGTGTGTCCAGACTGCTGGGGACGCTGATAAGCTGAGATATACTTCAGTTAGAGCTCGATATCTTGAGGTGGATTCATTTCCGTTTGGAAACGGAATTGAACTATGTACCATGGCTGATTATTGGATAAAAAAGATTTAAAAATGTTCCAAGTCAATTTTTCAATGTAAAAATAAGTGAACAAGCTGATAGGAAAGGCGTTTGTATTGCGTGATGTGTACCTTGCCATTTTTCATGCGGTAAAGTTTTCAAACGACGAACTGACGAGTGTTATAAACTTCTACCTTTAAGGTTCCCTCCTATTCCATACTTTCTGGTGTTATGGTGACGCAGTTAGCGTATACATATCTAGTTAAGATTCTTCTTGCGCTACAGTAGTATAGGCCCGCACAGATATACCTGAATAACATTTGTATATGTACGTATCAGAACCAACACATGCAAAACTGGTGCAAACAGGTATATCTGTGCAGACCTATACACAGTTGTTGACTCTGTCTTCTTTTCTAAAGATGTCAACCCCACTAATGATACGTGCGTCGTAAGTCGTACCACACTCGTGTAATGAGAATGTATCATCTTGGGATTTATTGCCCATTTATACCCAATTGCTATTCTGCAAAGCACGAAACCTTTCTTTCCAGGATTATCTCCCATCAAGTATCACTCCTAACTTTTTGACTTTTCTGGCGATTTGTATTTTTTTTATTTTGAAATACGCGAGTTTTAAAAGTGAGAATGCTTTTTTCCGCGTCAACACAAAGAACTCGTTCTCTTATTGAATAATTCATAAATAGCTTATGCTATCTTTTTTCGCATCACTGTCAATGTCACATGCTTCTGAGTTTATGCATACTTGCAGCGCACACATACAGCCAAACATTCTTTGAGTGCATGAGTAAATAAAAATGTGTTGGTGTTAAACAATGACGGAAATAAAAGAAGAAGAAGAAGTAGAATATGGTGACGATGAGGTTGAGGACGGTTCGGTTACGATGATGATGGCGATGGTGATGCTTTTGAACGTGTGCCATATTGTTAATGGCATTTATAATTGAAAATATGTATGTATGTATGTATTTATGTAATAGAAAATATGTATGCCACATAAAAGGAAAACAAAAACACACATCCATACATCCATACACACAGATACGAGTACATACACGGCAATGTATGTCAATGAGTAAATGTGCTGCATGTTGACGAGTAGTGAGTGCAGTTAATGTATCATCCTTAGTTACATATTTTACTCCCTACCAGATGCACATACATGCACACATGTTTAGCATTTTGCATATTTTCATCTAAAGGAACTTTAGTTGATTCTTTTATTTTTGTGGTGTTTCTGTTGCTTTGGGTGGATTTTTTTGTTTTCTTCAAATGATTACCTTGGTTATGAAATCATTCTCAAAAATTTCAACATACTCGTACTACATACTTTCTAAAGTTATCAACTTTTGTTGCAGTTGTCCTTGTTGTTCTTGTCATTGTTGTTGACTCTGCAGTCGTTGTTAAATATTCATGTCGAAAATTGTTGTCATTTTTCGTATGCATGCATACATATACTCGTAAGTTCGTGGGCTTATGTGGCAGTGGCAGTATGTGATAGAAATGTTAGAAATATTTCCAACAGTTTGTTTTTTTTTTTGTTGCAATATGCGAGCAAGAAAACAATGGAAGTGGAAGTTTTTCTTTAAACATTTTTTTATTGGAATTTTGTAATTTTTATAATTTTATTTTATTTTTATTTTTATTTTGTAAGGGTTTTTCTTCAGTGTAAGTTAATGTTAAATATTTAAGTGGTGTTAAGCTGTGTTTGTGTGTGTAAGTGTGTGTTTGTCTAATATTTTTGCGCTAAAAATTATAAATATTTTATTTTTAGTTTTGTTAACATTTGGTTGTCATTCGTTCTTGGATTTATAAAATTTTTATTTTGTTTTTTGTAAATTGTTTAATAAAAGTGAAAAAAAATAAATTTAGGATTTCTTTTCAGTCAAGTTGTAGATTTGCCGGGCAATTACAGATAATTCCACATCTATGGGCTTTGTGTCATCGTATAGGGATGGTGCCTCACCCAAAATCATGAAAGTGCCCACTAACGAAGCAATCGCAAAAATCCATAAAAATAATCGATCCAAGACCATGGCCACAAATCCCCAGTCTTGATCTTCCTGAAAAATAAAGATAATTACAATTAAGTTGGTTAATTAAAATAAAATGTAATTCATATAAAACAATTTCATAGTTCTTTTACAAGTTTAATAAAGATACGCTTGTAAAGATTTCTTAGTTTACGATAGCTGTTCTTAATACGATGTCTCTTCTTAATAAGTTTTATATTTTATATTATACTAACATTACACTTGTTTTAAGTTCATTTAATTTTGATTTAATAATTAAAAATTTTAGTTCTAATGTAAAGCTTTAAATCATACATATCAATAAAAATTATAATAAAAACAAGGAAGAACAATTTATTCACCTGCAAACTTCTGTAGGGAGTATATTTTCAAGTTACTACATAAACTCAGTTTTTACCGGAGTTTTCAGCACTATTTGACATTAGTATTATTGAAAAAATTCTATATCTTTCGTTTCATGTAGAAAGGCTGTAACTCGCATAATTGTAACTTTACAGGAGAAGGCAAAAAAATAATAGAAACTGTAATTACCAAAAATATAAATTTAGATTTAGGTTCTAAATTAAACCCAACACAAACATTTGGAAGATATCTTATGCAGACGATATAAATACAATATCTTATTTTTATCATTTAGAAAAAAAATCATCAAAGCAATACCATTTTTATATTAAAATATTTTAATTCCAGTGAAACTTTTTGAATGAACATTTCAAAACGTATTGACTATTTGTTTTTCCTTTAGCAAGAGATTTTGTGTCATGAAAATTTAGCATTTTTTTCAGCCTGGTGATTTATCACATGCACAATTTTACTTTAGTTATAAATAATTTATCTTAATAAATATATTCTGGCAATATCAAAAATAATCCTATTAGATGATTATCTAGCAATATCACAGTTTTATTTTCTAGAAGTATTACATTCGTATTTCTTCGAAGTATCGCCCTGGCAATACGAATATGATTGTTGCCGCAATAATATTTTTCTTCCGAGCAGTACGAATTCGAATAATTTTCGTATTACTTTGCTTGTAGGGAATTATTAATTTCGTGTTGATAGGAATTTAGAAAGTTTAGTTTCCTAAAGACTTCCCTTTTTATATTTTTCGAGCCAGATTTTTCTGGTCTCTTTGCCGGTGGGCTCTTTTCCCCAACGTTTATTCGCAATTTGTTAACGTTTGTGTGAGATTATCTTCTGTATATTGAAAAGAACAGAGATGTAATCAAAACTAAATTACAATTTCTTACTGAAGTGTAGTTCATACATGATAATTAATTAATAATGGATAATTAATCGTCATTCACATTGTGTAAAAATTTCATACAAATATGTTGTGAACTTAACTCTGGAGAGGCAAATACGCTTTTTCTTTTCCATTAAAGTTACATTCACACTTGGCAAATATTCGACCACTACATAATAATAAAAAATCTTTCCCTTTAAGCACATGTTTATTAAGTTCCCAATAATATTGGATGCTTTGACATTGTCTTCTAGTTATGTATGTGACTGTTGTTTAGCTGTCTAAAAATTTTTTCATTAGTATTTAGTGGAAACATTTGTTTTTCATTGCCAAATATTAGCCAAGTGTGACCGTACCTACTTAAGGGCCACTCAGACTATTATACATGTATAAAGACTTTCATCACACTTTACTAGGAAGAAATCTAAAGACATTTCTTTTGACTGTCAAAACATCTAACGTAAAGTGAAATTTTGTGTTCACACTATCACACATCATATTACATTAAAAACACAAGTATATATAAAGCGAACAGCTGTTGAGTATTAACGTGCCGATATTATTTGTTGACTTCCGGCGGCAGAGTATTTTCATGCACGCTACGGTCGTGCCGGCCTTTGAAAATAGACGGTGGATAAAGTAGTTGATTTAAATAAGATAAGGAAAAAGAAAATACGATAATTTCGTTTATTTTCAGACATGGCTTGCACAAAAAATTATTTAATACGATAAGCATATATTTATAGTAGAAATTTGTAACCGTTTATGGCTTGCATTGGCTAGGTTATTGGTAATAAATAAATAAATAAAATAAATATAAAATATTTATAGCCAGTTTCAAACGAAGACATATACATACCTTAAATGACGGCACCGCAACGGCGTCGAAACAGACGACTTGTTAGTTTGGATTTCGTAATAATGCAACTCTGATCAGATGAGAAGTATTATCGTTTAAAAAACTTTCAAAAAATGGGCAAGTATTATGGGATGTCAAATTTTTATCGTATTATTTACCATTCGTTTTGACATTTTGAATTTACAATATCGCACTTGCACGTATTATTTGAATTTTGGCATGTATTAATACAAAGTATAATAGTCTGACTGGCCCTTTAAAGCTACTTTAACTACTTTATGTACAAAGATTTTCGTGGAAAAACTTTATCATTGAATCGAACTGTTTTATTTTTTCACTGGCTGGCTGTTTTGAGCTGTTGATTTTACCTTCTCATTTTTCTACTGTTTGTATGCATGTATGCATATATCGCTCTTTTATTGCAACAGAGGCATAACTAGAAAAGCTAGTTATGCAGAAAATCAATTTTAAATTTTCATATTTTAATTTTTTATAAAACTCAATGAAGATGTAAGAATATTTTCTTTTTTCAATACAATACTTTTATAAAACATTTTTACAGAAGATTCAATGTTATAACTCCAAAAAAGCATTTTTTGAGATATGCCTATGTTGCAATAAGGGAGCGATGTGTGCCTATGTTTTATATGTACTCTCGTTTGGAAATATTAAAGAGATTTAAATAAACATTAAACGAATATTAAATAAATCTTCGTCAATCCAAACTCCTGCAGAATATAATTATTTTTCAATTCAATCAAATGTAATCCATTAAACATGTCCAAACAGAAATATACGACTTAGACCATTTACACTACAATATATAGACAAACATGTACATATCGAGCCTTATTTTCGATTGTATCGTAAGCGACAAAAATTAGAGTTTTCAGCAGAAAGTTTTTTTTTTAAATATTCAAATACGTTTTTGTATGTAAATTGTCGCTCACGATAAAATTTAACAGTCAGTATCTTAAAACTTATCAACAATTTTGGCATTTTGATAATTCTAAACTATGCCTAGGTCCAAAAAATTTTAATTTCAATAAAAAAGTCTATTTTTGATAACATATCGCTTACGATAAAATCGAAAAAATGGCTCGATATGAAGATGTATGTACGAGTGCGTATGTTTGTTGTTGTTGTTTATATATTTTTCTTGTTGCAAATGTTTTGTGGTACTTCCCTGTTAGAATTTTGGTTTTTTGTTGTTGTTGTTGTTGTTTTTTGCTGTTGTCCAAAGCAAATAAATTGTTGGCCAATCAAGTGAAACAAAAGCAATTAAAAGTGGATTAAAACGAGGCCGAATGCCAAAAGTATACAAATACACTCAAATACATTTGACTACAATCGATAAATAGACAGATATACCAACCACTAAGACCAACGAACAAAAAAAAACAAAATTAAATTGAAAAGAATGCAGCAAAAATTTAAATTACAAATAAACTACAATTTAATGTAAAGCTTTTTAAAATTGAATCAATAACAACGTATTTATTTAAACTCATCATCATCATCATCGTCAGCAACAACAGCAACAACATCAGAATCATTGCTGTCATCATCATCATCATCGTCATCCTTGTACTGAAGCTGTTAATTAAAATAGTATAAACTTGTATTTGGATTACATTTTTGCTTTCTTTCTCTTCCTCCAGTGCATTGTTCGCGGTTCACTTAACCGTATGGAATTGTAAATGGGTGGGAGTGTAAGATTGAAGTCATGCAGAAATTCTGAACATACTTATAATGGGGAAGTGGCATTGAAGTGACCACCGTTTGTTTGGGCAACAAAGAATGATTTTCCTTGGTACAAGGAAATGTGCCCAATGCAAAAGACGGCTTATTTGTTAAACAAGTCTTTTTTGTTGTTCGACAGGGCTGCTAAAATTTTCTGTAAAAATATATTTGCGACTTTCAATAAGGCCATTCGAGATTTGACAGTTGATAGCAGCCATATGGTTGAACCTACATCTGTCAAATTGCCCGTCATTTATTCAGTTTGCTTTGTCAAATCACGTACGTTCAACAGCACGTGCAAATGAAAGAATTATTTTATCAAAATTGTTGTTCTGTTTGGGCAACATTTCACCTTTAGCAGTGAAGCCCATTTCTGGATGAAAGGGTATGTCAAAAAACAAAATTGTTGAGTTTGTGATGCAACCAATCTATATGAAATCCGAGAACATCTAATGCAATTCGAAGAAGTCACTGTTTGGTGTCCATTCGTTTTTCTAATTTGCTTAAAAAAAACAATTAAATAAATAAAAATTATCTACATTAGATGGAAAAGATTTCTCCACGGTGGCTACCACTAAATAAATTTTCAACATTAAGAACATTTCACAATTTTTAAAGGGTTTTAGCTTGTTCTTCATACTTTTAAATTAATTTTTCATAAATAATTTTTGAGCTTTTCCGGACAAATTTATATTAAAGAAGACAGCTAATCTGTAATTCGTTACTACCTGGAGAATGTGTCTTGGGTTGATGATTACCCATTTCTATTAGGAATCAACTTTTTATTTTCATAATTTCTTTTTGGGGCAACTGAGTTAAATTTAAATTATCGCATACTAAGATACGAGCGATTGTTCATATCAGTCATATGCTGCTAAGTTGTTATATTTGAAAAAAGCATAAATAAATTAACTATAAGCAATTTTTAAAAAAAGTTTGTTTGTTGTTGGTTAAGCACGTTCACATGCATTTTGTTGCTTCTTAAGCAACTCATCAGTAGACTTCAAAAGCAAAAAAAAAAAAAAAAACTTTTTTGTATTCATATTCATTTTGTCACAAGTTAGAGCTGAGGTGATAGACTAGACAAAACAGTTTGGGGACTGCTGTGTTAGACCTTCAACTTAATACAAAAGTTGGAAATGAAAAAAAAAATATAAAAATGTTGCTAAAAAGAAACACATTTTGCACATGGACATGTTGTTACTTTAACCGAAAATTCGAACTTTACAAGCTTCAATAGTGTTGCAAAATATTCTTTGCTCATTTTATTTATTTCATTTAAGAAAATTCTTAATATATTATATTTAATTGAGTTTTGACTGTGTTCACTGTATTTGCACTGACTATTGCAAAGTTTAATTAAAAATTCAATCAATTGCAATTATGCAATTTATATAAGTTTTCTTAATTTAAGCAAACTAACTAAAGAAATACTTACGGCATTGAATTCATCCTGACGTTGCATATGATTCTGTATAAACATGACATTATGAATGGCCTTTTCCAACTCAAAAGGATATTTTTTGCGAGGAGCCACATCGCTTAATGAATCATCCAAGCCAGAGAGAACTGATGGTAAGCCATTGTATCCACTTAAAGTACTCAGGCCGCCTCCCAATACGCCTATCATGCCACTGAATCTATTATTTCATTAAAAAATATAAAGGATATAAGATATTTTCCATGAAACAATTGAAAACTTCGTTATAATCATTTTCAATATGAAACTAAAACAAAAGATTTTTCAGTTTCTTATTTTTGAAAAAAAAAATCATTTGGGTGAATTCTTACCGATTTGTAGCCGATGCACTGCCAAGACCATTTCCCACCCTACACTGCATACGTCTTATAGAGTCTGGACTTGAATTACCCGAACTGATGTTCATCTCATCCATTAAGGCTTTGCCGAATTTCGTCTTATTAAAGTTCATGCCATAATTGACTTTACTGGCTGCCAAGTCTCTCAGTAAATCTTTTGGTACTCTCATTAGTAAAAGTTTCGGCAGTCTTTTTATAAAGAACGATCTCACCCAAGGTGCCATACGGTGAGTACTGGGCTTACGGTAGTGTATATTCAATATGATAATTGTGATGACGACACTCAGTCCAACCAGCAACATGGTGAACAGTAAATATTTGCCCAAAAGGGGCAGAGCCAAAGATGTAGAGGGTATAATTTCTGATATAAGCAAAAAGAACATTGTCTGCGACAGCAGAATGCTTATGCATAAGGCAATCTTTTCACCCGAATCTGCTGGCAAATAGAACACCAAAACCGATAAATAGGAAATTCCAACAGTGGGTATGATCAGGTTGACCGTGTAGAAGAGTGTTTTACGGCGCAGTGTTATATTAAAGAAAATATCTAAAAATAAACAAAAGCACACATACATACACATGCACATATGTATGGCCCCGTACGTATGCACATAAAGACATTTTAAAGACAAACATCAAGGAGATAATGAAAAGATATTAATATTTATGTATAGACTTTTGTTTAACCAGAAAAGATGAAACTATTATCTTCATTCATTCATACATACATACATACACACATATGTATGTAAGTATATTGAATTTATTATGAAAAGAATGTGGGAGTAGTTATGTATGTATGGAAGTGTGAATGTGCATATGTACATATGTACATATATAAGTATGTGGTTTAGAGATGAACAAAAAGCAAAAATAAAAATTAAAAAGTCGTTTAGTATTCTGTTGACAGATTGGTGACGCCATTGACATCAGATACACGTACATACACACATAAATATACATATATGCCTTTACATACGTTCATGTACATGTATATACATACATACATAAGTATGCATGTGCATTAGGGTGGAGCACAAGCCGTTAAATAATAATAAAATTTAAATTTAGAAAACTCTAAGAAGTGTAAACTTTAATGAAAGCTTGGTAAGACTTCGAATGGTAAATAATTGCAAAGGTAGACGTGAACAAAAAGAAATTACTGTCAGAACTATAGAGTTAAAAGTAATACCTTCCAGAATTTTTTCACTTTTTTGCCAAAACTAAAAACTATATATTTTTGAAAATGTGCAATGATTTTTGCTCTAATATACACGCATCTAATACAGAAAAAATTAAACGTCTCTGCCTACATTTTTTCCGCCACATTGCTGTACCGTTACGTTGAAATATGTTTTCCACGCCGTTCCTGAATGAGTTAACCAAGTAGTGGATACAGTGTAAATATCAGATGAAAGTTTCAGCAATAAAAGTTTATTTAATCTAAAATTTAATGACTGGAACGTAATGTCGAAAGGGAGTAGTTAATTGTTGCCTAAAACAATTTTGGTGATTTTGGGTATTAGGTCAATAAAATCGAAGTTATTGAAGTTACGTGCTGGAAAATTAATAGAACTATAAACACTTTTTCATTTGCACTTAAAAAAAAAAAAAAATTTAGCAGATGAAAGCAATAACACCCTGACAGCTCTCAAGGACAATCAATAATCTTCAGAATTTGAAATATTTCAGCTGGAAACATTTAATTTTTTTCCTTAAAAAAATCCATTTTTTAGGTAATTGCAACGTAATGCATATCTACTGTATGGGAAAGAAATGGAAAATCAATTTTTTAAAAGTTTCTTTAATGCACGGCTAAATCAATTAAAAAGGTATAAAAAGGATTCTGTAAAAATTGTTACTCGTGGGGATGCGTGAAAGAAAGTGAGCGAAAAATTATGTTTTCTTTTTTTGCTTTAATATGAGTTTAAAAGGAATAACAAAGTAAAAATCTCTTTATAAAATTTTTCGACAATTTTGATCTATAGTCTTTTTAACCCCCGACTAAAAGAAGGGGTGTTATAAGTTTGTAGACTGTGTCTGTGTATCTGTGTGTCTGTGGATCTGTGTGTCTGTCCGTGTCCACGTACAGACCAAACGGCTGGACCGATTTTGATATGGTTTTTTCTGTTTGAAAGGTGACTTGATTGAGAGGGTTCTTAGCCACGTTTTAAGCGGTCCAGCCGCTTACAATATATCGAATCTTCTCGTTTTTAAAATTTTTAATTTTTTTTTATTATCAAGTGTTTTACATACGATTTAAAATAACAATTGAGCATAGCATGTAAAAGTTTCCGCAATAAAAATGTGTAGTTTTCTAAATTTAATAAATGGAAAATAATGTAAGAAAACCTGAGTGTTAGTAGTTAATTTTTTTTTAATGAGATTAAGTGATATAAATTTTAAGGAAGTTAAAAGGGATGCTTCCTTATTTTTATTTCAAGAAATTATTTAAAACAGGCCTATCGTGTGGCTGTAATTAGTTATGGTCGCAAAATAGGGTAAAATTTCATATATAACGCAGTGCGCGCGCGGATCAGTTATTTATCTACCTAAATTCATAATATTATTGAAACTTCCGACTAAATCAAAGTAGCAAATATTTACATATGTATGTATGTATAAGTCGAAAAAAATATTAAAAGCTTTTTTATTTCTGGCAGTAACTGAAATAGATTCCATGATTTTTCCTGTCGTATAGCCAAACCCCACCCTAATACGTACATACACATACATACATACTAACTACATACATATACATATTTTCATTTGCATACATGTGTGTGTGTGTGTGTGTGTGTGGTTTTACTCAAACGATTATATTCAACAAGAAACTTATTCTGGGATATTGAAATTAATGCATGTATTTCACATTCAAACACATACATACACACATACTTATGCACACATGCATTTTCATTCCCATGCAATTATTTTCATATAAATATGTATGTACAATAATACAAAACATACTTGCAACTGATATACGAGTAAAAACATTGAGATATTTTGAGATTTTTATGCCTGAATAAATTTTAAATCTGTGAGCTTTTGTACCGTTTACACATGTGATACACATCCATACATACACACGTATGTAAGTATGTGTGTATATTGCATATGCATACATATGGACGAACACATAACACATACATAAATAAGTATGCGTGTCTATGCATTTGTGTTGTGGCATAAATGCTAAGCACCGCAGCACGAATCTATTTCAATAAAATCCTAAATCCTATAGGATTCCAATCATCATGTGACAACAATAAAAAAAATAAAAATGTACTGCATCACAAACGGCAATTGAGTTATATTTTTTATTTATGTTTTTATAATGTGGCTCCATTTGACATTTCGAATTACTTTTACGTACCGTGCTGCAGTTGATATTAAATATGGAATCGAATAAAAAAATTCTGTTCACGCGCTTTCGTCATTTTTATGGCCGTTGTCTATGAATATCAATATGATTTGAAATCGAAGAGAGTTTAAATACAGTTATATATGAGCACATTTTTATTAGAAACATAAACTTTGGGCCTTGTCCGATTAATTAGTTTAGTTTTAGCATCAAGTTCTTCTTCATAATATTATAATTAAACAAAATACAAGTTTGGAACTTCGGAAATTCTAACAATGTCTTTTCGTCCAACATACCAATCTAATGAATGAATAAATTAAGAAAAATATATTTACCTGGATATGGTTCAGCACAACAGGGATAATATTTTTCATGACGTTCAGCCGGCACACCCAAAATATCCCATTCAACACTGGGGTAATATTCACGCAAATCGATGCCAATCTCAACTTTATTATCTTTATCGTTTCTCTGATTAATGTGTTTTAAATCAATCTTTAAATAATAATAAAATTAAATTCTATTTATTACCTTCTTCAAGGATAAATACATACTACATAAGTACGTATATACACAATATAAATTATTTTGCAGCTAAAAACAAAAAAATAATTAAATCTTCTTACTTGGTCGCCATCGTAGGTCCAAGACCCAAATTTCA
The DNA here is from genome assembly GCA_905220375.1 of Tachina fera. NCBI lineage: Eukaryota > Metazoa > Arthropoda > Insecta > Diptera > Tachinidae > Tachina > Tachina fera. The sequence continues at coordinate 190,595,784 of LR999963.1, forward strand.
TAAAACAAGTTTGCTGATCAAATGGAAAATAACGCACATCAATTTCGCAGGATGACTTAAAAATAGCTGGTGGTGTCCACACCACTTTGCCAGTGTAGTGTAAAATAGCCTTCGTCATGGTTGTAACCACATACTCACCATCTGCACTGTAAAATAGTAAAATGCATTACGTATGCATGCAATTATTTGTTTACGTGGTAATTACTTGTTATATAATACAATGTCCGGCAGCCAAATATGTTCTGATGGCACATACAACTCTGTGACTCCGCCATATTCCGAAGGATCCCATTTGAATTTGTGATCTTGCCATTCATGTTCCAACCACACATTCGTCGTTAATATTTGATCTTTTAAATTCTTTAGAAAGAAATACAAAAAAATATTTATTGAATTTCTTCTATGAAATTCCACTTACCACATGTTTAATATATAGAATTGGAGCATGCATGTAACAACTGGTATAAAGCCCGCGTTTAAAATATAAAATTGATAGGGGCAATTTCCCCAAACTCTATTTAAATATCAAGTGATACTTAAATGTCAATTTTTATTATTTTTTGTATGGAAAAATTACTTTGAAATATGAATTGATATTTAAATAAGTTCGGGAAATAGGCTATAAGAGTTAGTTACTGAACTCAGTAAAAATTGGGACTTCAGAACCTTAACAGCTGATTGCTGCTATATTGTTAAAACATGTCATTACCTGTAGAATTGACTATCACCAAAGTCAGATAAAGCTTTTAACAACATGTAGAGATGATGAAACTCTCGAACACTAAAAAACCTACCAAAAAGAAAATATATTCAGGAGACTTACTTGATTCCTAACCTGACTAACTTTGATAGGTTTTTATGGTTTTTATTGGATATCTCCCCAATATCTCTTATTAAGAGCTCACAACATGCAAAAAAAAGTATAAGAGTAATCCGAAATGGATTAGATATATTTTGTTTGTCCCTGCTTTCAACCTAACCTGACCCAAAGCGTTTAACAACTGCTGAAAATGATGAATTTTTTTTATTTGGACAACGCAAACAAAATTGACGCTAGTGGGATGGATGACACCAAACCACATGACATCCAAAGAAGCCAATCTTTGGTGTAGATTTTGGTTAGGTGGCATTCGCCCATTTTAAATCAAAAATTTAATATTTGGGATGCTTGCATAATGTCATCGATAGTCCTTTCAAACGAGTAAAAATTGTCCATGAGATCTCATACATACTTTGCTTAATTTGATTTTAAGGATAGAAAGCGCACAATGAAAGACCCTATACAACATTAAGCATATCGTAATATCATGGATCTATGAACATGGGTGTGTTCGTAAATGAATTACTGCTCTGCATCATACGAGCAAACTTTTATTTAAATCATTTATCATGTGTGTACACCATATAGGCCATTTATTTGTGCGTTATCTACTTCAGTGAACCAGTTTATAACATTTAAATTTCCACTTACACAGCAGTGATGTATTTACGAATAGACCTCATATAATATTTCTACAAACGTTTATAAAATATCTAATGATTTTCGCCCCCAAAGAATGTCATAATGTGTAAGAGGGTTATGAGGTGCGGTTTAGCATCACCCTTCCTAACCTAACCTAATCTAAGTAAAACTGTGTCAAATGTATTTAAAGCTAAAAAAAGCTCACTGGCCTGAATTGCAGTCGCATCTCAACTACATTCCTAAATTTCCACTGGTTCCTTAAATTATATTGAAAGATCCTCTTGAGAGCAATATTTATTAAATTGAGTCTTAATATTTGTTGAAGCTATAGTTTTGTTTGCAAAAACTGTGGCTCACATTTGAAAAAAGAATTATAAGAAAAATAGGTATATTGTATGAGAAAATTGGTTTAACGAATACTTTAAAAATCGTTGATGAATATCAGTGTTATCCCTTACGAAACTTGTTCATTATATCCTGATGGAGAAATTTGTTGTAGTTTTTATAATAAATAAAAGAAATAAATAGTCAACGCGCAAATTCCCAAATGCTTGTAATGCTATATAGATGAACTTTACTGATATGAAGTTCTATCATTGCAGCAAACAAATGATTTAAATCGATATCAAACCAACAAAACACAATACCAATTGTGCAAGAAAGTAGATGAAACTACAGAAAACAATTGCCAACTGTGTAGTGAGAGTGGCCACATAAGCTACACAAATGAGTTTCATAAGTGTAAACCTTTTTTTTTTTTGATTGCCAATCCGTTTGTGTAGTTTATTTGGCTATTTAAACGGTTTTTATATTTAGTGTTTTGACCTTAGCAGATTCTATTCAAAGTCATTCATTAGATAAAGTATTGCTGTAAATGAAACATCCTGTAATTGACAAACACAATAGAAAAGTAAGGCCAACAGCACGTCGTATACACAACTTGGGAAGAGTAAGAAATACTTTAAGATTAACCTGTCATTATGCCCCAATCTCACTTAAACGTTCGTTACCTTCCTTATGCATAAATAGAGAGTACTATGCGACTTGCAAGAAACACATAAGTTGTAATCTTTGAACATAGATATCTCTAACTATGAGCATGCACTTGGATGAGATTATCGAGCTATCTAATTTCGCAATGCTTAAGAGGCTTATGGGAGACTGACCTGGTACGGGAGATAGCCAAAGGCGTATCCAAATACCGGGCTTATCCTCCACCATCCGAAGCAGCATCTGTTAATAGTATTAGCGCCAAAAAAGGTATCTAGCTGACCGCTACAGCATTACTCCCAATACTGGGATTGAATCAATTCATTCCAAGATGACAGTCTCTCGGAAATAGTTAAGTGGTTATCCATAACTATACCTTGAAACCTCTCATAACCGGACACTTACCGTCGAGGTATTTTTGTCCGGTTATTGCAGGTACCCGCTTATGAGAGTGGTAAACATTCTTTTATTTTAATTTTTGTTCTACAAAACTTGTCCGGTTATTAGATTTGTCCGGTAATGAGAGGTGTCCGTTAGGAGAGGTTTCACTGTGTAAATATGTATATACAAATTAACGTTTGTGTTTGTATGTCCTTTATGTGCGGCCAAACCGCTCATCTGAACACGATGAAATTTTTTGCACTAAGTCTGCACAGCTTCGGAAAGGTTACAGGGTATTAACTTTTTTGAAAGTAGGACCAGAAGGGCTAGATGAGGGAAATTTCTGTGCCTCCGATACGTGCAAACCGATTTTAATGAAATTTAAAGTATAGATAGATCCCCATCCAAGAAATCACGTTAGCTGTGTACATTTTTAAAAATAGGACCACTAGGGTGATAGCGGGAAAATTTCTGCCCCTCCGAAACGTTAAAACTGATTTGAACGAAATTTAAAAAATAGATAGTTCTGCATGCTCATTTTTAAAACTAAGGCCCAGGAGGGAAGTAGGGGAAATTTCTGTCCCTCCACAAAGTTCAAACCGATTTTAATGAAATTTAGCACACAGATAGATTTGCGTCTAAGGCTATGTACATTTTTAAAACTAGGAGCAGGAGGACGACGGAGAGATAATTTCTGCATCCGAAACAATTAAACCGATTTTAATGAAATTTAGAATGTAGATAGATCTGCATCTAAAAATTTTCATAGGCTATATACATTTCAAAAATTTGGATCAGAATTGGGGGATATTTTTGTTTCTCCGATGCAATCAAATCGATTTTAATGAAATTTAGAATGCAGATAGATCTGCAGCTAAAAATTCAAATAGGGTTTGTACATTTTCAAAATTGGGACCAGAAAGGTATCAGGGCTGACATATCTGTCCCTCAAAAATGTTCAAACAAACCAAAGAAATTTTATAAACTAGGACTAGGAGGATGTTAGGGGGATAACTTCTGAGACTCAACTGGATTTTGGCGAAATTTAATATATAGATACCCCTTCGTTTAAAAGGAGAAAAGCTCTATGTCCCTTCTCAAAAGTAAGTTAAACAAGGGGACATGGGATGAGTCCTGCTCCTCCGAAACTGTAAAACAGATTTTAATGAAATTTAAATTTCTGTCCCTCCCCCACTTTCAAATCGATCCTAATGCAATTTAAAAGACGATGGGCTTATATATTAAAGGTGATGGGGGCAGCAAAGCGCACCGGGTGTAGCTAATAAATATTTGTTGTAATTGTATTTATTGATACACAATTACTACTTTTTTCCTTTTTCATGCTTTATGTCTTATTTTTATACTTCTTCAAATATTTGTATGTACGAGTATATATTGCGAACCAAAGTGAAAAGAAATATTTATTTAAGTAATTTTGGGGGAATTGTTTTACAACTGGTGTGAGTGTCGATGATTGATTTTTTTTAATAGAATTTAGTTTTTACGCTGCAGAGGTTTGTACAAATGAAGTTATAAGGATTGGACCCTCAAATCTTGCCGCTCACTTAAAATAAATTGAATTTTCAATATTGTAACGTCATTAATGTGTTTTCTTATTATTTTTCATTGTCTTTCATTTATTTCTGTGAAACATGGCTTCACTTTATTACAAAATTAAGTTTTTCCTATAAATATGTTACAACAAATTGCTTTTATACACGACGTTTTGTTACGTGCTTTCATTTGAAACTGATTGGATGATTTGAAGACTGTTGTTTCTGAAAATCTATATGTTTATAGTATTTTAGCACGCACCATTGTTTTGCATTACTTTTAGTTTGTTTTATTGTTGCGTGTTGTTTGTGTTGTTAATGGTTTTGTAACAACTTAATTTTGCTTCGTAAACACTAGATGTGGCTTTTCCAGTAAGTATATGGATTAGTACAAAGTTTTTTGAAACGGATAATCAAAACAAAATTAAAATGGCGTTATTTTAGTTCACGGTCTAAAAATATTGCTGATCAAGGAAAAGTAAATGTGTGTTAGTTACATAAACTAAGAACGTCATAACTCACTAAAAATCAGTTTGAAGTTTTCAATTTACATACAAAGCTTGAGTAAGCCAGATATTTGTTTAACATTTTTGCACAATATGAAGAACGATATAAGGATTAATTCTTCATCACTAACTCAAAAATTCCATTTATATTGAGATTGTGTTCAGCTATAGAGAGTGAGTAAAGCAATTGACTTAAAATATAAACAGAATTAGTGCCAGTTTATAGAAGACAAGTAAAAATGCTCGTTTGCCCATTTATATTGTTTTTGTTTTCAATACACCGAAAGAATTTTTCTTCATAAATCCAATGAAAAAAAAAATTTCACAAATCCAATGAAAGTTTCATGAATATTGTGAAACAATTTCATTGGAATTGCTTTCTTGATATTCTGGTTTCGTTAGAATATTTTATTGGATTTATGACAACAATATTTTCTAATTATTAAGAAATCCCTTTATATTTAAGTTATTTCATTCTTTTCATCAAATTATTTTATTGTTTCGATGAAGTTATAGCACTGCATTAATTACACTGTTAAATAAATTTGATGAAGTTTTCAATAAAATAAAATTAACGAAACTGGTTTCATTATCAAATATTAATGTCGAAATTCATAAAATTTCTGCCGAAAATTCTTTCAGTTTATAAATGGGAAGACAAGAATTTTTTATTTATTTATTTTTATTATTTTTTTGAGATTAACTGCCAGTTTATAGAAACCATGTAAAAATTCTGTTCTGCCCATTTATATTGAAAACAAAAACAAAGCACTCAAAATTGCTCAATTCACAAGCTCGCATTGCAATCGTTTGCGTTAACTAATCGTCTGAGTATAAAGTTATTGTATTTTTGTTGCTGGTAATTTTTATACAAAAGTGTGTTTACACAATTGAATTTTATATGCTTTTCAAATTAAATGGATGTATTGAGGCCAGGTCTGGGAGTATTATATATGCTAGATTATTTTTCAAAAATCTTTTAATTATGTAATAACGTCAGAAAATAAATTCTTTTTCTTCAATGATAAGTGAATATTTAAGTTCATTTTAATCAAAATTATTTATGGCGAAAAACTATTAACTATTTTGTAATCAACTCAAATTTCCATACCTGGTTTACTCAAAATGAATGTAGTCCATTGAACTGACATTTTAAGTTTCTGACATTCAGAAAATTCAAAAATGCGATAAAATAACGATACAACAAATTTATATGTTAACAAGTGCATAAAGAAACATCGAATGAAGGAAACAAATTCCAAATATTGATTTTAACAATTAGAAAAGATCTTTTATTATGAGACTTGACAGTTAGTTACTGCACCAGCTGCTCTATTGATAAGATTTAGTTTTGTGTATGAAACTGGAGTAGATTTTGAAAGAAAACTCTAATGTATAAGATTTCGCCCAGTTGCAACTGCTGGCATGATAAAAGAGTGGATAAACAAACATACATGCATTCAATTTTCTCTTTAAAATAAAGCAACAACAACCAAGTGTTAAGCAATAACAACCAAGTGTTAAGATTTTTATGAAGAAGAAAAAGATGCATATCATGAAAAAGGAAATAAGTAAGAGTAGTGCTCGGCTGTGCCTTATCTGATATGCCCTCCTTAAGTTATGAAACGATATTAGATATTTCATGAAACAACTTTTGTACATATCTATCCATTACGAACTAATTTGCATTAGAACTTTATAGCATTAGGAAAGCTGCAGAAATCTTTCCAGAAAAATCAAAAAGAAATTTGCTTTTTATATAAAATTTTGAAAAATATAAAATTATTAGTTTCAAGGGAAACAAACTCTTGGCTAAAAATCTTTCTTAATACATATTAAAATTTATTTTATTAATAAAGAAATATTAGTCTTAGTACTCTGCAATATTTGAAAAAATTTTATATACCAAACAAAAATTTCCCATTTTCCAGCCCTGGCTTACAATAAAACAAGGTCCATTTAGGGAATCGCTGTTTTGATTTTACTAATTCAGTTGAGCTAAGACAAATCTTGAGACATTAATCGAAAAAGTCTTACTAAAACTGAATTACATACAAACAGTGGGTTATTCCTTATTCGATTATCCTTTTGACAAGGACCCACAATATATAATCAAGCTGCTGTATCAATATTATGGAAATTACCCGCAGAATGACAAACTTATTCTTTGATCATTTTAGTGAAGGGTATAAAAAATAAACCAAAAAGTGTAGATAGCAAACTAATTTAAACTTTTTCTTACAAAGTCTCCCATTTTTTTTAACATAAATAGAAAATTTTCTTATTGATGAGTTTGCGATAAAAGTTTGATAAATTTCACATCCGCCAGCAACGTTTGCTACGCAGTTTGCATATTTTAAATCAAACTTTAGTCGAATGCCTGTCTGTACTGAAAGTAAAGGCTACATTTTTTGTGGCTTTCAGTCAATAACAAGACCAATAAAACTTGATAAAAATCATTAAAGTTTGAAGAAAAAATAGAACTTTTCCCTCTTTGTTTCACTTTTAATTGAAAAGTAATACATTTTATTTTGAATAAGAAATCTTAAAATAGCCTTCAGTTATTGAATACAATGATTTGTTAAAATGATTTTTTTTTGTTCTTCTGCACTTAATGAAGCAACAGCAGCTGTTTTCCCAACTATACGACGAGCGAGTAGCAATTGACTTGTGGTGATTGGTCCTTATTCTCTTTTATTGCTTTTATTAATGCCCGTATGCCGAAAATAGTACGAGTATGTTCACAGAAAGCCACATTTTGTTGCATGTGCAATTGATATAAGAGTATGTTGTTTAATTGTTTTTTATTTGTTGCAAGCATACTGCAAAACAACATCAATGTGGAATTAATTTGAAATTTGTTGAAAAATAATTTAAGAAAGTCTTGAGAGGTTGTTTTTGAGATGTGGACATGAACTTATTGCTGTTTTATTAAACTTGATTTTCTCAATAGTTTCGTTAATGATTTAGATCAGTGGAGAGATTTCAAGAGTAGACTGGTGATAAAAGATGGACTTTTCTGTAGAAACAGCCATATATCAATATAAAAATTAATAATTGCTAGAAAATTGAGAAAAATTTAATTTTTTAGCTAACTTTAGTCATCATATTCAATCTTCAACACTTGGCACTGTATTCAGCGTATTCGAATTGGGTTTGCCCGCCGGATGCAACGCTTGTTATATTTGTTATTTAGCACAGGACTGATATTTTATTTCTAAAATCATTTATCTCGATATTGGGGGAAAAAACGATTGGTAAATTTAAAGTTGGTTTAACAAAGGAATTTTGTATGGCAAAACCAGTTTTAACGCATACTTTAACTTTAACAATCGTTTCTGCAAAATAGCAAATATCCCTAACCTTGAAATGAAAACCAGGCTTCAGCTATTAAAGTTTACATAGTCCAAATTTACACTATTCAAGTCTTAAGGCCGGGGCACAATGAATCCGTCATACGTTAAACTTCGCCTTTTTCAACTGACAGGTAAGTTGAAATACATGGTTTCTTATGAGGTCTGTTACATTCAGTACGTGTCCGTCAACGCAAAGTACAAAAATTGTTCAACTTTTAAATTTTTGCGTACGTTGAGTAGTTTGACAGACATTAGTTGGTTTTTTTGGTATGTGTTTGTGTTTTATATCAGCGGAAATAAAATTAAGCAAAAGAAATAAATAAAAAAGTTGAATTTAATAAATAAAATGGAGACTCAGCCTACAAACGCTTACGTCAATAAAGTACTCATTGTGTCAACCTTTTCCATCGCTGCGTTAATGTCAGTTGAAAAAGGCGAAGTTTAACGTATGACGGATTCATTGTGCCCCGGCCTTTGTTGCTAAGCTGATTAGTTTGTTAGGAGATAGAAACGAGGGGAAAATAAACCGGTCTGTTCACCTTGTCTCTCTTTTCAACAAAAATGCAATAAGACTTGCATAGTGTACATTAGGACATACTGCGAATTAAAAATATACATGCACACATACATATAGTACATATGTATGTGTGTAAGTTGTCAATGCGAATCAACTTAAATTCGCCTTACTTACCAAATCAATGAGTTGAGACAGTCGTAGGCCTAATTTTACAAGAACTGTATCCGTGTTATTGCTAACGGGTCTTATTAGACGATTATAATTGCTGAGCAAATCATCGTATAATCTTTTTGCATCGGGATTTGCCTGAACACTTTCGCACAGCAATATGAACACGACCAGTAAACACAACCATTTTAAATGACACCAAAGTGTTGATTTGTAGTGTAAAGCGGACATTTTCCTAGTTTACACAACATATACATACATACACATGTACATAATATATTCATATAAACATATTCATCATGCTCGAGCATGCATGCACACACACATATCTACACATGCACTTGAGTATGTTCTGCATAAACTTTTCTATTATTGTTTCGAATATTATTTTTCTGGGCTGTTGTTCTGTTTGCACAATTCTATATTCTCGATTGGGCGGAATTGTTCCGTTAATTCAAGTGAAATTTTTAAATGTCACCGGAAACAACGTCATTACTCTTGCACGAAATATTTCATAATTTCCCACGTGACGTCACTATTATTAATGAAATTTTTGTTGTACGTATGTATGTAGTTCTTTGGAATATATTTCTTAATAAAATATTCGGTTTTTAATTGTTACAAGCTCCTTTAGCCGGTCTTTGTTTGCAAGGAAATAAATGATTTACAATGATTTTGCACATATTTTCGTGTCTTGTAAATTTAATTGTTTTCCATTTCCTTTTCTATTCCATATTTATTGTTTGTTTATCATTTGTTAAAATTTTGTTTACATTGTTTTTCTGTTTTCATGTTTCTTTCTATTTTTGTTTCTGTGTGTTGCTTTGTGTTGGGAAAGGATGTAAAGAAATCTCGTTTTTTAAGGATAATGACGTCTATGAAAATTTTAGTACTCGTGTAAGTACTAAAATCTCTATTGAGACCGAACAACTCTCCACTATGAAAAAGTCAAATGTGAATTTGGCAATTGCCAAAATTTTACATTAAATTAAAGGTAAACGTTTTAGTTCGTAACACGATTTCCAGTTAAATATATTATTTTAACACATACATACATGCAACCATAAATATGTATGTACGTGGATTGTAACTTATTACAAATATTAGAGGTATATAATTATTTGATAACTAAATTCTTCTTTTCACAATATTTCTTGTCTGCTATTTATACAAAAAAAACTCTCGTTATTTCGCACGTTGTTCATGTTATTACGTTGCTTAAATACACTCTCCGCTGTCCTGTGTTGAAAAATCACAGGACTTGTACTGACTAGATTTTAGCGTTTGTAGCAGTTTGTTCCATACACTTTGCAATGCCAACAAATCCACATGAAAACCATTTTGTAGAGTTTGAGAAAATATATCCTCAATCTCTTGCAGCATCAGTCATCAGAATGAATGATGTAGTTTTGTAGCTGAGAGCATCTTCAATCCTTTGCAGGATAGGCATGAGAAGGAGAGAGCGAGAGAAAAACAAGCATAAAAGCAAAATGTAGTGGAGCTTAAAACTCAATTGAAGCAAATTGTTTCACGTAAAAATATATTTAAAAATATTTCTTTTTAATTTGTAATTAAAAAATAACACACATTTTATGAATATACATAAGTACATACACACATACATATACTCCTGTATCCTTACCTTGAAATCTTAACACTCGCTTTACTTCTCTGTAGCTCCTCATTTGTGTTCGTTTTCAAAACTGGCAAAAAGGAAAACAAAAATAAAAAATACTGAACAAGTATGTATTTCTCTCGAGCCACAGCCCAAATTTCTGCGTGTATGTATGTGTACATGTGTACGTGTGCACGTGTGTACGTGTAAGTGGAATTTTATCCCATTTACTTGTCGTCATCTCTTTAACATTTAACAAGAAAAAAAAGTATAACCATTTTTGCTTAACTTCTTTGGTAGTATTATAAAAATATAATATCACACATTCTCAAGTTTGTATCTCAGGTGACACTTTTCAACTTCATTTAATATTCTAGGGCAAACATAAAAAAATTAAAATAGAAAATATAATACAAAATAAGTTTTGCATACATAAACATAAATGCAAACACCTTAAGAGAAAGAAGCTCTTCAGACGCAACACACTCACATACATCCTTACTTCTACTTTTTGTAAATGCCTTTGATTTCTTTGCCAAAAAATAGTTTTTAAAGTTGTTATTAAACATTTTTTATTTCCTCCCACTCTCACTCACACACACACGCTCATACACGCAAGCACACGCATTCAACATGTTTCCTTTGCATTTTAATTCTTTTTGCTTATTCTTTATATGTTTGTATGCAGAAATAATATACATGTGTGTCTATACGAAAGAATGAACCTTCATATGTGTGAATACAGCAAGCAGGTGGCTTACATGCAAGTGTGCCTCATTTCGCTTTCGTCTCATGATTGCTGAAGATTAACTGGCTGCCATTAACACCTGCCAACATGTTATGGCATGAAGTTGTTGCTTGCTTTAATGTCCATCAATTTGTGGGACTACCACTTTTATTTTTTTTAAATCTTTTTTGGGTGTTTGGAAAATTAAATATTGCTGTTCAATAAAATTGTATGCATGTGCAATTGTGTGTGAGTGTTTATTATGGGTTTTGTTTTGTGATTAAGGCAATAATAATATAATTAAGTAGCCAATAAATAGAAAAATATATGTACATATATAGCTTCTAAAGCTTCTGGTCATTAACTTGAAATTAATTGAAATCTTTAATTTCAAAGCAATGTTTTTACATGGCTGTATATTCTTTAATATAACAGAGATGGAGAAATACGATAAGGCCATTTATGTATTTTTAATGGCAGGAAATCAGCTTAGAATTAAAAATAACGGCACAACGTTTGGTTACCCTTTGCTAAATTACTCATGATTAATCCGTCTAGACATACAATATGAATTTTTATAAAGATACATACATCCATATTCATTCTTATTCCAGTTGTCGCCATCATTTTAAAGTCCACATTCCTTTTTCATCATTAGCTCAAGAATAAATTTGCATTCTATAACAAGATGACAATGATTAGTTTGGGGAACAGAACAGTTTCTTTTCCCCTCGTGTCTCTCACCTAACAAACTATTCAGCTTAGCAATAAGACTTGCATAATGTAAATTAGCACTAATTATTTACGGTTTATCAAATGCACATCTCTAAATATTCAAATAAGCTGCGTGATTTTTTGGAACAAAAATTTTATTAAGAATTAAAAATTTTCTTATTTGTGAGATAAGCACAGAATCTATAAAAGGTGCAACAAATTTAAGTGCTTCTGCGTCTACAGTTAAATAAGTATGTTCTCCCTACGTGCTACTTTATTAGCTACATTTTCTAATTGGACTTCCAGAACTGGCTCTCTGTCTTCAGTTTTTGAAACTTCATAAAGTTTGCCACCGCTTCCTCTGATGGGATAAAAGTAAATTGGCTTAATATCGCTACACCCTTTGAACAGCATTCAGCTTTATTGGCAGCAATTTTCTTCTTAGCATCAACTTAGAGATGAACGCGTGTGGAATTTTTCAAACAGGACACGTCACGATGTCCAACACGTACGAAACACTCACGTTCAGCACGACACAATATGCACAATATTAAATTGAATAGTAAATAAAAATTCATTTGTTTATATTCAAATAAGTATGTATTTCTTATTCGGGCTTGAAATTCAGTAATTTAAATTCTTATTGAATGAAATGTTTTTATTAACTAATGTGAGTTTTTAAAGAAGAGAAGAAAACTTAAACTAGACTTTATAGCTGGGGGAAATACCCTTATTCAGCACCCTAATTTATCTACTTGAGTAGAAATTGTTATTAAAGCCTAGATCACACTATCGGTACAATGTACCGATTTTCGTCGGATCACTGAAATAAAGTCATAATCAATAAGGTAAATTGGCTTCGTTTATCAACTAATTGAAACAAAAGAACATATTTGCACCACACTGCAATGGGCAATAAAATCTATAAGGCTTATTCCGGCACTAATTGGAAATTAAGGCTATTTTATTTTATTACTTAAGACTTTATGGCAGTGAGCCGACGAAAATCGGTACATTGTACCGATAGTGGCATCTTGGCTTAACATCAGCTATTTGCGTATACAATTGATTTACCTTTGGTAAACGCATTTATAATTATCACTATTCATTTTCTGTTTTTCCATTATTTCATTTATCTACATATTAGGTTAGCACGATTAATTGTTTTCTTTAGTTTAAATTCATGCACACATACTATCTCACACCTTAAATCATTTCGTGTTTTTCGAGTCGAATTTGCTCAACGCGATACAACTCGCATGAAATCAGATTTTCTGTCGAGTCGTTCATGTCTGTATCAGGAAAACACGACACCCTCCCATCTCTACTTCGAACCTTAAGTCTCAACAAACCCACTAGCAAATTCTTTATATTGCTCGATTTACACTCATTATTTGCTTAATCCGAATGACAATTAACCTCTTATCGCCTGACCAAGAGACTTTTATAATATTCCAATATCTACCTACATGTCTTTCAAATTAATGAAAACAGTGGCTCTTTGACAAGGGAATAATTTTTCTGCAAATCTTCCACTAATTTGTCAAATTGTGTTCCAGTTGTTATATTAAAGCTTTTAATTTTTAGTTACCTTTTGTTGCTCTTTTTGATGATAAAGCTGTTTCAGAAAGTAAATGAATTAATATTATTTTTTAAGGTACGAATAATGGTTACCAACCTCCGTGATTTATTTTTGAATAAAATTTGATTTTAAAACAGTTTGTAAGCTTTACCTTAAAGTATATCAAATATATATGTCATATTGACGTAATTAAAGTAATTTTTATATATATACGAAAGTAATTTCACATTTTCTGCAGACCACGATTGAAAGTAAAATATTAATTTCACCTTTTTTTAAATATATCTTACAGATATATTGGAAATCTTGCAGATATATTAAATGGATTTTATTATGCACTTCCTGGTGATTTTTTCATTTCTTTGCCATGATGTTTATGTTATTATCATGTAATTTAATGCAATGAAATGCAACCGGATGTTATCGACTGCCCGGGGTGTTTATATTGCAATTGCATAAAAAAAATTTACAACATCAGAGACGATAAATAAAACAACGACAACATTTACCATTGCACATCCTAGAAGAAAAAAAAAACAACTACTACGACTCCTATTCTCCTATAAGATGATGATGTTGTTGACTTTGATGCAATTATTGTTCATTGCGGAGAAGATATAAAAAAATAGTGAAATATGAACTAGAATGGATTTCCTTGTACTTGAAAGTAAAATGGAAACAATAAAGAAACAGTTTAAAAACAAGTTAAATTTTTCCAAAAAATTTTAATTTAATACACTGGCTAACAGATTTTTTCTTATGCTTTTGTTTTGGCATTTCCAATAAAAAGAACTGATATCTAAAACGTTGCAAAGGTTCACATAACTTTTTATACATACATAAGTATGTAAACACATATGTATATTTTTCTTTTTCTTTTATAATATTCATATATTGACTGTGTGTTGTCCATTTGTCTAAAGACGTGTTTCTGTCACAAGTGTTTTGCATTTTGATTTTGTATGTATGTATGTATGTTTGGAATTTCATGTGAATATTATTATTGCAGTTTCAGCATTTTAAGCAAAACACACTTTTCGCATTAAAGAAATAAATATATAAGTGTGTGTGCAAGTGTAGAATTATAGTTCATTAAGTAATAAAGAGTATTTCAATGAGCGCTTCCTGTCTTTAAATTTAACTAAAGCAAAGTGTGTGTGAGATACTATCAACATTTTTTATTCGTTTGAAAGGCCTACTTTAATTGCCATAATCTATGAAATGTAACATTGTAAAAATGTCCACCGTGACTTTATTGGCAGCAGTATATCCGAAGTTTACACTTTGAGAGTGGCGTTGGCTGAGGTAGTTGGCACGTTGACTACAAAACCGATCCCAGTACTGGTACAAGCCCGGTATCCAACAGCCATTAAATAACAATACCAACCATGATGTGCTGATGTGTGATGTTGAAGGAAAGTTCAAGTGATGAAGGCGTAGTCACTGGTCACTGAACTATACCGACTTCAGTAGACCCTAATCCTAATGTAACATCATAGCGCCCTCCTTCGCTGTGTATCAGAATTATCGGCGAAGTAAAATAAAAGAATGCAGCTTTCCTCTATCTCTTGATTCACCACCTGTCTTCTCTATAACTATCCCTTTCTTAAATAATGTAACACCTAGTAATGGTAGTAGGCATTAACTGCCAGTGTGTTACTTCTCTTAAAAAAAATATATAACCTCAACGTGAAATGACCAGGCAGAAGATCACGGCATTCGATACAACTCGTAATTTAAAAATATTTCCATATAAACTCTATTGAAATACTTGTAAATTACGAGTCGTATCGAATGCCGTAATTTGCCCCCAGATCCTCAAGTGCGCTCGTATATAATGTCCAATGTTGCATGAGTTGTGTAATGCGTAGTGCCATCTTGTTGAAACTCTTTCTCTTAACTATCGCATATAAAAAGTATTCACTTGCTGTTATAACAAAACTCAAGCAAGTTTAGTGTTTTTTAATTTTAAGTAAATTCTATCAATTTGAAGGTTTAAATTTTTTAACACAATTCTTACGGAAACGCAAAATTCAGCCATTCTTAAAAAAATTTTAAGAGATCCAATTTGAAATTTTTCGAGAATCCATTACCGAATTTTTACTCGACGTTTGGTTCAATTCATCACAATTCCATTCGAGCACCGACCGATTAACGGCCCATTAACAGTTTTTCATCCGGTATCGAAACTGAATAAGCAGTTGGGCATCATTTCTGACATATGCAATTTCCTATCATATACATACATCGCTCACAAGAAAACTACACATCTGATACTTTGGACGAGCCACCACCCCAACCCATATGGCCAGATGACATTCCACAGACATATGCGGGGTCATGTAAATACGGTTGTACTCGTATATTTCATAATTCTCAAAATAAAAAGATACAATTTATGTGCATGTCTCATTTGATTATATTGTTTAGAGTTCCTCTTTAGCAGTGTTTCTTTATTTTATATTTTATTGTTTGAAATTGTTTGTGTGTTTGTGGCTGTTATTATCGTTTTTTTGTCGTTGCTGGTGATTTGAATGGTTGGGATGGTCTTGTGCTACTTAAGGACGCACTCGTCTAATAAATGCAAATTTATTTGTAGTGTAAGTAATGTTTTTCAGGATCATTTGTTTATTTTGAGTGATACATTTATTTCATATTCCTTCCTCCTACCAATTCAGCAATCAACTATTAATCTATTCATTCTCTTATTCATTGAATCTTTTAAAAGCCACAGACAAACAATTATGGATGCTTCTTGTAGTCGAGTCATACTCGTAGTCTTGTACATATTTTTGCTGTTTGCGAAAAAAATGAAAATATAGAGCAATTTATTCTTTAAGAAATCGCTCAATTGCTGAGGCAATATTGTAGAAAAAAACAATACAAAAAAAAGAAAAAGTAGAAAACAAGTTAAGAGTTTTCAATTTATTTACAATTTAAGAAATAAATAAAACAATATTCTTTTTTTAAAAGGTGAGTAGAGAAGATATTTGTATTAGTCTCTTAAACAAGATGAAGAAGGATGAGACGATTAATACTGCATTATTAATCCGAAAATTGCACTTTTCGAGTTGTCACTTTGTTCACGTAAATAAGCGATATGTTTGTATGCATAAGTATTTCTCCAACAATCGCTAATTTGAATTAAGCAAATTTATCTTTATTACGTTGTATTATTTATACAATAACCATTGATATGGACATGAAAATTGCAAAATATGCACTAAAAGCAATAAAACATGCAGTGTTAAAAAACTGCAGTCGAAATAGCGAAAGTCCTAAAATTGTACTATTTCTTCCACTTTTTATATTTTGACTGCCAAATCACAACCTGTTGCTCATATACTTCTCCTACTGAAATTCAAAGAGTCGTAGTCGAAGTTAACACAATAAAGGAAAAGCTCCAACTGTCGACATGTTCGCACAGCTTTCGGTTTGACTGACTTCTGCTTCTGGATGTGTTTCAATGTGTGTTTTGTATGTGTATGAGTGTTCTATTCCTGTATGTACAAATATAATAGTAAAACAAATAACAACAAGATTTCTTCCAGCAAGTGATTAAATACGCAATTGAAACTGCAAAATCAAAAGAAAAGAAAAACACACAACATCTCTACTACGATAACTTCCGACTTTATTTAAAGCAGTAGTCAGACAAACAAATAAATTTTCGAACATGTCTTGGTTTTGTATAGCTATTCATTTATTGTGATAACTTCTACTGCGATTATTGAATTTTCAGAACACACAAATGAGAAGTTTTTAAACGCTAAAAATATGCCCATATTTTTATTCAAAAGAAAAGTTTTTAATTTACATACAACTGAATAAATGTATACAAATATTTTAATTTCTCAAGAGTTGCTTGTACAAGCCTTTGACATTAAATTTTTACATAAGATTAAATATGATATAACGATTTTTTCTGCATTATTAACTCCAAACACGAATTTTTCGAGATATGTTTATATTGCAATAAAGGAGTGTTACATAAGTAGAAAGAGAAAAGTTTTGTTATACATATGTATATTTATTTTCATTTAAAAGGTGTATATTTTTTTTCTATAATAGAATGTAAAGTTCAATCATTTGCACTTGGAAAGCTTTTGGGCATTGAGAAAAAACCTTGTGACGTCTGTGGATGTGATCGGCTAAAATTTAAAAATACTTCTTTTCTACTTTATTCATTATAATGAATTGAATACTAGCTATAAATTTTTTTTTCAATCCGTGAGCTATCAGTCTTAAAAACAGAATTGTTTCACTACTTTTGGCCTCACAATCGTTCTACGGTTTTGCATTAATTCAACTGAATAAATTTGCCAAAAAACAGTTCTCATTGATAATTGTCAACAATAATATTTTTTGAAAATTTAATTTTTGACAAAATATGTCACAAAACCATGCATTTATACCAAAATATGAGACAAAAATATGCATTTATGACCAAATTATGCAAAATAAGCAATTTCGGCAAAATATGCATAAATATGCACTAACGAATTGATGACATTCTTACACAATTTCATTGTTTCGTAAAGATGTTTAGTTTTTGCCATTATCAGTGTTAAGTTTTCCTAAATCGATACACATGCAAAGAAAAGATCACACGAAATTAGAATGATGCTTTAGAACCTTTTATATTCTTAATAATGTGTCACTATTGCTCTGAATTTATTTTCCAAAATCAAACTACTCCTACATATTTCCCAAAAGAGAGGAACAGTAAAATTGACTGTCGCCATTTAAATTACATTCCTACATACATATGTTTGAAAACACTATTAAAATATATTTTTAACAACTCTCTACCTCCCCACCCCTTATATTTCTAATAAACCTTCAAATCTTACAACTTGCTTGGTCAATAACAATTTTTGCTCTTAGAAAATAATTTTATTTTATTGTATCTTGAGTAAAAGCAGCTTCAATGTATTTAGAATTAAATTATACTTAATACAACCATAAAAATAAAACATTTCCTTTAGCACAAGCAAAAAAAAATAAAAAAAAAATATACATTTGTTTTGTAAAAAAGCACATTAAGAAATCTTTTTATCGAAAACAGTTAGAGCCAAAAGTATGTATCAGTGGTCACACTCTAAATATGGAAAGAAAATATACAAGTTTGAGGCTTAAGCAAACGATTTACGTATTGGCTCGTGTGTGTAAACTTTCTGGCACAAGTATAGAGAGAGAGGGAGCTATTGCTCTACTGCATTCAAATAAACTTTAACGGCATACTTGAAATATAACTTTAGTAAAACATGCTCATATATATTCACTGCCACACACACACACACACACAAACACACACGCATACACTTGCAACTCACGATGCATGTTTTACTTATGTACATTTGTACATGAGTTGAATACTCGTAAAATGCAATTTTCTCATTTCTAAATATTTCTTGCAATTCACTAAAAAAAATTTGCTACTAAAAATGTATTTTTATTCCACACTACTACTCTTCTCATTTACTTTTAATGACTTGCAAAAAAAAAAATAATAAAAAGTAAAACGAACATAAAAGCAGCAAAAGGGTGATTTGGAAAATAAAACTAAAGGAAAAAAATGTTTGCTAAAGTTTTCAAGCAAATTGATTATGGGCTTCAGCCTAATTGATGATGAAAGTAAGAAAAAAAGAAGAGAACACAAAGTGTTCATCTAAAAGTAGTTTGCCATTATCTGCAGAAAAACTTGGAATTATTATTTAGTTTTATATGCTCTAGGAACAAATTTTGTGGTTAAAAGTTTCCATTTAGAAACAAAATCTAATTGTGGCCTTATAAAAAACAACAAAAGAGCCTCTGAAGAAGTAAAATATATGAAATAAGGATTTCTAATTTGCTCTAGAACTACTGGACTATTTGCTTTTCTTCCAACAAATCACACATATTAATCACATGATCCTGCCCTACACACCCCTCCGCAATTTTCTTTAAAAAAAGAAGAAAAATTAAATTTATTGTTGAATATTTTTTCATCACATGCACACACTGTTCATTTGTATTTTGTACTTTATTGAAAGATCAATTTTGTGGCGGGGAAAAGATAAATTGTAAATGTTAAAAGGAGTTTTACTTGCTGCTTATTGATTAATTGATAGAAGTTTGGGTGTAAATTGCTTAAATTGTTTTTCCATTTACTTTGAGGTTTTAACGGCCATTGATTTTATGCTTTTTGGAAGTGGAAGATTATTATCTCGCTGTTCTGGAATTTCAGTTAATTACGAAAAGCTATTATCTCAGTTGGGCCGTTAAAAATGAGGAAGATTATTTCAGTTACAAAAACAAGAACAAAAACAAAAAGAAAAACATACTTAAATGTATGAAAACTGAAGGGATAAATAAATGTAAAAGAAATTAAGTACTTAAGTTGGAATAAGTTTTCCTAAAACAGCATGAATGAGTAAGGAAATGCTGTTAATTTAAAAACTTATGATTATATTTGATGGCAAACGGATAATCCGATAAAAGCCGAAAACAAAGGGGGAGAAGTGGGTGGTGGTGATTATTTTAATAATATCATGCAACCCAAACTTATAGAACAAAAAAAATTATTTGGCATGTAGCAAGTTGTTGTTCCTCTGTCTTTATTAAATAAAAACGAAAATACTGGAAATTGTGATTTCTTATTTTTATTTAACACGTATCAAAACGTGTTAATACGAATTAAGAAAACTTCGTTTGTTGTTGGTTAAGCACGTATA
The DNA here is from genome assembly GCA_905220375.1 of Tachina fera. Lineage (NCBI taxonomy): Eukaryota > Metazoa > Arthropoda > Insecta > Diptera > Tachinidae > Tachina > Tachina fera. The sequence continues at coordinate 190,616,071 of LR999963.1, forward strand.
GATGCATTTCGTTGCTGCTTAAGCAACTCGTCTATAGGCTTGAAGAGCAATTAAAAAGGCTTACATATTGATTTCACGTGACCCCACAAGAAATAATCGAGAGTTGTCAAATAATATGCACTTGGAATTTCCATTTCTCGAAAACAATTTATCGCCAAATTTTAATTTAAATCAGATACGTCCAAGCCATATGCACAATATGCAAACTTTTACAAAGAGAGCTTTTCTGATTTTACAGTGTAAATTTTACATTGACGCAGCAACATTGCTTGATCTTACTTTGCAAAGAAACAAGATTAAATTTAAGAGCTTTCAAAGCTTTCGAATGAAAATGTCATAGTATGTGTATTTCGAAGTAGCTGATTTAAATAAATCGATGGTTTCGGACACTAAATGGCACGAAGCATCATTAAATCATCATCATTATTAAAACCTCATTTCTCACGGCTCAATGTTATCCATATTTTTAAGCAAAAGGTCAAGCATAACAATCATTGGTAGTGATCTCCATTGATCGCAATGCCAGCTCCAGCTTAAGTCTTGAAGAAATAAGGTCCAGTTGTAATTTGGTTGTTTGGCAAATACGAGTAGATTGGTTCTTATTGGAAGACCGTATATTTATATTTCTTATTTGATGGCGGTGAATTCGATAACATGTACATACATATAAGTTGAAGTGTAATTCGCATTAACTAAAAACGTTTCCAATCCTAATGAAGCATTGAGTATCGAATTTGGACTAATAAAATATTTAATGTGGGTTACGCAAAAATGTCTGTGGGCGTAAGTAAATACTTGATTTTAAGCGAAGTAGTGCGATGTGTATGTTTGGGTTGGAGAAAATATTTATCATTTATAGAAACCAATGATAAAGGTTATTTGTTTTGTGTTTTTTTTCTCAACTAAAAATATGAAATTCTTTAAATTGCAACACGAAAATTTTTGGTTAAAAGAATTTCTGAAAGTCGTAAAGGATATTTTTTATTAACAATTTGTCTCAGTTGTTGCTTTCTTGTTGGTGTTGTTGCTGTTGCTCGTATTTTATTTTATTTTATTTTTGTTATAAATACATATATATTGTGAATATTGTGTGTATGTATAGGGAATAAATAAACAACCATGGAGAAATTCAATTTCTTGACTTTATAATACTTTTGTAAATGTCTGTACATATTTTCCTTTTCTTTATATAAAACCAAACTTATTCTGGTGCCATTACCCACCAAAAAGTACTGCTTTCCAGAAGAGTTTTGGTAAAGTACACAATGCTGTTGAGCATGAATAAGGCATTTTTTTGCACGAGATGAGCCAGCTAGAAGCAATACATTTAGCTTCCAAAAAGCCATGCATTTTTGTTTTGCCTTACTGGAGTGCTTCACAGAAGTAATAATATATAATTTTTGTGAGAGGCCGCCTTACGTTACTGCTTTTCTTAAGCATTTTTTGAAGCTTTTGTTGTCAACTAAGCAATACATTGCTTCCCTCAGTTGTTAGTGCTTCCAAATGAGATTTTTTTGCTGGGTATTCGTCGAAATTGTAAATTATATATACAGTTGAGGTTGTGTGTGTGTGTGTGTGTGTTTAAGTTAAAATATTTAGTTCTGTAAATATTTAGATGGAAGCTCATTGTATTAATTTTACTTCTGTCACAGCTACCACGACTGCAAACTTAGCTGTGCGTACACAAGCATTCGCCTACGAATATTTAAGCTATTGCATGTATGTATGCTTCTGCTTGTGTATCCTTATTTAAGGAATTTCCAAGTAAATCTTGCTACAAACGCCTTCTTTTCAAGTATTATTTCGCCGGATTTTATCTGTTAAGTGTCATCAGTCTTATGCCGCCATTTATTTGGATTTTGTTTTATTTTACTCTGCTTCTTATTTTTACAATTCTCTTCCTCTTTTCACTTAAAATACTACAACAAACGACATATACAACATACTTGTCTACATACATACACAATAAGTAAGAATATGTGTATATACGAGTACATAAATGTATATAATCGCTTATACATACACATGTGTATGGATATGTGATTGTGTGATAGAGTGTGTTTGTGTGTGTGTTAAACATTAAAAAAGTTTTAAATAAAAGCTGAAAGAATAATAATGACGACAACAACATCAACAACAACATCAACAACAACAGCAACAACTGAAACACTATCAAGCCAAAAATGAACAAATGAGATAAAAAAGGAATATACATACATACATACATACATATGTACACACATTTACTATGAAAGCGCGTTACTTTTAAAGCAAGGACATACATAATTTTCAGAAATACGTTCATATTATGTTTGAGTGTTCGTGTTTGTGTTTGAGTTTGTGTGTGTATGAAGTTCTGTTAATTTGGAATGTAAGATTATTTCTTTTTTATTTTTTTTTTTCAAATGTAAATAAACATACAAACATGGTTTTATGTGTTTTTTTTTTATTGTGACTGAGTGTATGTAACTGTTTGGCAGGAAGTCTACAAGAACCGTAAATGTACACGTACATACAACATTGAAAAAAAAAGTATTTGTATTTGTTTTTTGCTTACAGTAAAACTACGGCCGATACTTAACGTTTAAAGTTTATTTAAGTTTGTGGGGGTAGAATGACATTATTTTCATCTTGAGCTAATAGACGTATTTTTGTCAAAAGTTTCTTGGTCATATATTTACTGTATTTATGAAGGGAAGCTGTAAAAAGGCTTCTTAGTTGTACACAGATAAGTTGGGCGTTTTATTGTCTATTTTTATTAATTTACTACTCCATAAAATTGTTTATGTGAGCCTGATGCTCCCTTTAAGCCTCTTGTCGTTATCTTTCATTTAAATAAATATGTAATTTGGTTTCAATTCTAATTCTGTGGCCGCTTAATAATTTAAAATATTTGGAATGTAACTTTAAAAGTTCTGTGAATAAATATGAACGAATATATGTACACACGTGTGTGTGTATTTACTCGTAAGTTCCAAAAGAAGAATAATATCTGCTCGTACATGCCAAAATGTTTTTTTTTCAGTAATATTTTTAACATACATTTGCTTTAATTCAATTCCACATTTTTAAAATATTTTATTTGCTTGTATAATAAGACATGAGCTTACTTATTTGCTTGAACTGCTTATCCTTATCTTTTCATTTTTCTTATTAAGCAAATGTAGAATATGTATGTATTATAAAAATTTCAATACATAAGTATTTAGTTCTAAGAATTCTTTGGCAGCTTTTAATAATTAATTCCTTGCAAAATGATGTTTGATTCAATTATATTTTTCGCACTAAAATCAATTCGCAAAAAAAATTTTTCACAAATATTTTTAATTAAATAAATGTGAAAGCAACCATCTGTTTCGGACAAAATTTGTATAAGGACAAATATTTTTGATGAAATAAAAAAGTATATATGTAATTCAATTTATTTTGTGATAAGTATTGTTTAATTTAAAATGAGCTTTGAATTTATTAAGCCACATATTATTTTTGGGATCATTGAATGATTGTGATAAATCTTACAGAATAACATAAAACATTAAGCTTTATTTTTGTTTGCATAATCATTATTGTTAACAAGTAGTTTAAGAGAAAAATAAATTCACTGAAGTGTGACTTTGACCCGCGCACGAAGGGTTCCGTATGGGCGCTAGATATTTAATTCACTACGAATTTTAGCCTATATAAAATATAGTTTTGGCACTTTTTAGGATTCCGTTCACCAAAGGTGCAAAAAGGAAACCCTATTGTTTTCGCTACACTGTCCGTCTGTCTATCTGTCCGTCTGACCGTCACACGGTATTTTCTCAGGAACCGTAAGGGCTACGGACCTGAAATTTGGACAGGGTATGTACAACCTTGGCCGCTACAACAACAAATACATGAGAATTAAAAATTAAAGGGTGCTCCAAAACGAGCGACGAAAAATGTTAAAATCCCATGTAATATACATGCAATTGTATGTACATATGTATATTGACACTTGAAATTTTTAAAATTAGTGTATTTTTATATAGACTACAACAATTAACATAAAAATATTAAAAATTTAAATTAAAGGGTGATCCATCAGTTAATGCAATTTTGACTATGTAATTTTGACGACTTGCTATATCTTGGAAACCGTAAGAGGTAAACTTATGAAATTTTCAAAAACGGTAAAACTAAAAAATCCGAAAATTATAAAATCGCCAAACGGGAAAAAATCGCCAAAAACCTCAAAAAAATCGCCAAAAATTAAAAGAAAAAATTTAGCACTAAAATAAATTGCCGAATTCGAAAAAATCGCACAAATGAAAAAATCGCAAAAATGAAAAAAAACTCTAAAAACCGAATAAAATCGCCAAAACGCGAACAATGCGCCAAAACCAAAATAATTGTTTATTTGAAAAAAAATCGCCAAAATTATAAAAAATCGCCAAAATGAAAAAAAAGTGCCAAAACTAAAAAAATCGCCAGAACCAAAGAAAAAACATCACCTATATGAAAAAAGCCAAAATTAAAAAAATCGCCAAAATAATAAAAATCGCCAAAATTAAAAAAAAAGTACCAAAAATTCAAAAAACCCCAAAACTAAAAAAACGCTTAAAACCTAAAAAGACCAAAAACAAAAAATGCCAAAACTATAGTTTATATTGGCTAAAGTTCGTATAGTATTACATACATATATATTGTCCGTACGGAACCCTTCGTGTGCGGGTCAAAGTTGCACTTCACTGAATTTATTTAGGCTTTTGGGGTTTTGTTTTTGGTTTTGAGCATTTTTTTCTCGTTCTGGTGATTTTTTCGGTTTTTTGGCGTTGTTTTCATTTTGGCGATTTTTCAAGTTTTGAAACTTTTTTTTCTCGTTTTGACGATTTTTTCGGTTTTTTGCTTTTTTTTTCATTTTGGCGATTTTTTTTAATTTTTGGCAATTTTTTTATAGGGATAATATTTTTTAGTTGTGGCGATTTTTTAAATTTTTGGCGTTTTTTTTCATTTGTGCGATTATTTAAGTTTTGACACTTTTTTGCGTTTTTGAGATTTTATTCGGTTTTTGATTTTGGCGTTTTTTTCATTTGGGCGATTTTTTTCATATAAACAATCTTTGTAGTTTTGGAGTCTTCTTTGCGTTTTGGCAATTTTTTCGTTTATTTCATTTTGGCGATTTTTTTAATTTGGGTGATTTTTTCGAATTTGGCCATCTATTTTAGTGTTGGATTTTTTTTAATTTTGGCAATTTTTTTAAATTCGGCAAGTTTTTTAATTTTTGGATAGTCCTATGAAGCTGTGTCTCGGTTGTATAAAAGATAAAAAAGATTTAATTTTTTGGCAAGTTGTGTAGACAGGATGTAAGATTTAGGAGTATGTTGTACAACTTCATTTAATTCTTTTCTTATTTTCGTAGTGGTTATATAAAAAACACCACGCACAAACTCAAATGTGCCACCAGCAAATTTTTTGATAGTGAATGGATGTCCTTAGCTTAAAGTTCGGAAATTAAACAAAAATATGTATTATTTTAATATATTTTTTTTTCAATATGATTTCGCGAGCATTGAAAAATTAATTGTTATAGTAACTGCTTTCGGTCGCTAGAAGTGACAACTGCAGGGCCAAAGTAACTTTTTAGAATAATAAGAATTACTTAATTTCTATCGACTTCCGCAAAGACTCAACTCAAACTCTGTGCATGTGTGCACAAAATATGTTTGTGTCGATGTGTATGTGATGTATGGAAATCAATGGCGAATAAAAGAAGCAAATAAAATAAAGTGAAACGGGCAAAAGCTGTGGGACCAATTTTCTAATTAATTGTGCTTAGATTTACACTTAAACCATAAAGAATTCTCTGCCGCTTAACAATCATGTAGACCATGTACCACAAAGGTCATACAAAATATGCAAGAAAAGTCTTGATTTCTTTTTCCTTCATCCATTAACGAAAATTTAATTACTGCAGCAAGTACTTAATGACTACAAGCAAAGACTTTTATTTACTATAAAAATAAAAATATATTTACGGCGATCATTAACAATTGTGGCGTTGGTTGTAAAACCTGTTAAACTGTCATAAAAATGGTTCGAATTAGAGAACAGGAGCTGTAAAATAAATTATACGAGCGATAGATTTTAACGACTTCTATAAGTTAAAGGTAAAATGCTTCATTTTTGTTTTCACAGAGTTTTGAACAAAAAAAAAAAATAAGTTTGGAGTTAAATTGTATTGTTGACTCTTGAGCATTTAGATTATGAAAGAATTTCAATTAAATACTTATCAATCTTGTTAACTAATAATGTTCGTTTAATAGTTATCTGTATTCAAACAGAAATCGAGTGTAATTTTATGAAGAGATCTAAACGCTAGTTTTAAGTGGCTTAGCGTCAGAGGGTTTTAAAAGTTTTTTCTTAAAAAAGAAACAAACATTTCAAGCATAACGACAATATGAAAATTAAGACTAACATTTGAATCCCTCGACTAATTAGTTTAATAATTTTTAAATTTGAAATTGCACAAAAACTTCGTTAGTTTTTAGTTTCTGTTCGAGATTATTTTTGTATCTTTGTGTGATTTTTTAATTATGGTATAGTTATTATTTTGATGTGTTAATTTTTAAAGAACACAATACGACACAGCCAATTGTAATTTTTTTGACAAACACTAGCAGAACGGAATAACTTGCTACTTCTGAGGAGAGCTACGTTTATCTCATTATTATTATTGTATTTTCTATACTAAGTGTGCTGTGGATTAATGCAAACTTCAGCCTTGCATTAAAATTTTTCTTTGCAAATGGAATACGTGACTTGTAACAGTAACAGTCTTGGTATTGTTGATTGTTTTTTAATTTGGTTTTTATTGATATAAGCATTTTATACATACTTAAGGTATGTTTATATTCGTTTAAGTTTTAAGTTTAAATTTCGCAAGGTTTAAAATCAGCAAAACTTAATTACAGAATCGGTCTGTCGTTACAGTGTTACACACTAAGCTTTCTTTCGAATTTTTTTAGTTCTCAAATATTAAATAATAAACTTCAATTGGGATTTTTGTAAACTATTTTGCTCATGACTGGGTACACAGTTCTTTACAAGATAAAGATTCTGAAAGCCAGTTTTTTCAGATTTCAAGTTTAGAGTTTCGGTTTCGGCTAATTTGATTGATCCATTTTCCAAACTTTTCTAATTTTGTGCGATCATGTCGGCAAAGGCAGTTTAATGACTTTATTTAATTTTTTGGTTACAGAAAATTATTGGAAACTGATATGATTTTATCCCTGTGTCGACGTCGTTGACGGCGTCTTAACCCCAAAATCGTGATGTTTGTCGTAAAATTTCATTTTGCTGTTAATGTAAACGCCGTCGACGACGTTAACACAACTGTGTACGACTGCATTAAATATACAACAACATTGAAAATACAACAACATTGAACGTACAACAACATTGAGCAACACCACAACGACGCCGAAAAAGTTGAAACAGATTGGACTTTTTCGCCGTCGAATTTCTTACGGCGCTGAGATTAACTGCTCTCATACAATTTCATACGATTCAACTTTTTTTTTGACATTTGACGCCGTCGACGACATCGACATTAACTCTATCATTAAAATAAATTTTACGAGGCTCTCAGGAAAGCTAGAGATAGAATGATTGGTATTGAAAATCAGCAAAACCAAAAAAACGTTATCAGGGCTGGAAATTTTAAAAACTAAAAGAAAATTTGTTTTTGTTTTCAATATAAGTAGGCCATAGGAAGCTTTTTTTGTCGACATCGTAAACCAGATCGTTAATAAAACTAATTTTTTCTTCATTCATTAAAAATATTTGCAGCCTTATTTATAAAAGTTATTAAGGCTTTATAAAGGGTTTTTAAAACAAATTTCTATAAAAAATTTTGCTTATTAAACATTAACCCGCATATTCATAATATTTAAAACGAGTTTGAAATGTATTTTATTTACATTATTTCATACAGAATTTTCTTAAAGTGGATTTCAAATACATTTTATTTTAATCAGAAATAATTCATAGTTAGGCTTAAGTTCAGTAATTTCAATTCTTATTGAATGAAATATTTTTATTAATTAATGTGAGTTTCTAAAGAAGAGAAGATAAATTAAACTTAGACTTTAAGCTGGGGGAAATACCGATACTTTTCTGTGCAGCCACGCACTTCATCAGCACCCTAGTCTATCTACTTGGGTAGAGATTCTTATTAATATCAGCTATTTAACTTAAATTTACAATGAAACGGAATATGAGAAACGATTGTTGTGTATACAATTGATTTACCTTTGGTAAACACATTTATAAGTATCACTATTAATTTTCTGTTTTTTCCAATTTTTCATTTTTCTATTTAGGTTAGCACGAAATTATTTTACTCTACCTCAGTATGTTTAACTATTCTTACTTATCTTTTTACGATCATCACATTAATTATTTTTACTTATTCGATGTACCATCGGTACATGCATGTAAGTATTTTTGTAGTGGTCTATGTTACTTGTTGTTGCATTCTACAGTTTTATTTTGATTATTCCAGCGTTCTGAAACTGTGATAACCAAGTGAACAGTGATTGCCAAGTGAACATATTTTTGTCACGTGCCCATGATGTATTAAGTGAGAAATTTTTTTTATTCCGTTCATTGTACATTTAAGTTAAATAGCTGATGTTAATAAGAATCTCTACCCAAGTAGATAGACTAGGGTGCTGATGAAGTGCGTGGCTGCACAGAAAAGTATCGGTATTTCCCCCAGCTTAAAGTCTAAGTTTAATTTTTCTTCTCTTCTTTAGAAACTCACATTAATTAATAAAAATATTTCATTCAATAAGAATTGAAATTACTGAACTTAAGCCTAACTATGAATTATTTCTGATCAATTAAAATATCTAAAAAAAAAATACATTTTATTTTTTTATGAATATGGGTGTAAGGCTGTAAATATGTTTAATTAATGAAAAAAACTTGTCTTATGAAGTTTAAGTTTCCCATCCCTGAAAACGTCGTTTTGATTTTGCTGAATTTTAATATATAAATAATGCTGGTTATATTTTGGAAAGAAATAGGTTAGTAGTATTGAAAATTAACAAAACTAAAGAACAGTTCCAGGGCTGGAAAACGGGAAAAAATTTATGGGTATATAAAAGTAGGTTAGGTTAAGAAGACGATCTCTTCTACGCACATAAAAATGATCTTCATACTCGTGGTTAAATAAAGATGAGATACAACTAATTACTTATTTAAAACATTTTGTCAAGCTATTTAGAGGAGGAAAAAAATTACTGTTTTATATTTAGTGCGTAAATACATATTTTAAATATATAATCGAATACATTGACTGAGAGCATAAGATGATTATTGTACTGGGATTTGGTTATTAAAGTTAAAAAATAGACATATCTTTCTTAAAATAGTAAGAGTATGTGTGTGCATGTTGGCTTTGTGCTTAGGCTTTATCATGCTCATGAAAATGAAGACACGTCCTAAATTCTTTCTATAGCTCTTCTGCTATTTTATTTATTTATTTATTTTTTTAACTATTTCATGTTTCAATGTTATTAGCTGTAGAAAATTTAGCTGTTACGTGATGCTGTCACAAAACGCCCAATAGCATTAGTAATGTTTTCTGAAATATAACAAATGTATGTTGTATCTTCCACCTTAAATATTACGCAATAACCTACGCACACACACACGTACATACACACACATACGCACTGAAGAATTATGTTAGAAAATATACTCTCAATGCATTATTTATACAGAAGCTTAAAAGAGAATAATTTTTCGAAAAGAAGAACTTCAAAATTCATGTTAAGCAAAGTGAAAGTTATCTAATGCAGCTAATTTATGAATTGATTCCTTGAAGGATCATAATGCCAAAGATAAAATATATTTAAGATGGGTGGTGGCGTGCCTGTTAAAATGTTTGTTTGGTTACAATGTTGTGTCATATTTGGTAATAAATGAGAGTTTGTACATGAACAAATGAATGAATGAATGAATGAATGAACGAATGTAGGTAAAAGTATAGTTGCTTGTGTAGGCATCGTTATAAAAAAGCATGTGTGCGTGCATGCATTTGTTATGAGAGCTTAAGGGCATTAGTGCTGATCATTTGATGTCCATTAGGAAACGCAGTTAAGAAAGCTTTTGTAAGTCTGATAAAAAAAAATATAAAAAACATTGATGGTTTATTTTTATTTCAACTATAAAACGTAGAATGCATAAGCAGCCTTGTAAATGAATAGAAGGAGTATGTATTAAAGCTTTGCTGCAAGACAGTCATAACGTGAAAAAATTAATTTTACACACAACGCATATTTAAAGTTTTTATTTTTGTAATAACTTAGCGGTAAAACAAAATGTAATATTCCTCTAAAAAAAAAGGAGTGAGTAAAGAAAATAATTGCATGAAATCCCTACACAATGTAAAGAAACGGGCCATAAGTCCAATATTTTTTTGAATCTGCAACTTCTTCTTCTGTCAACAAACAACTGTCATTTGAATCCTGTCAAGGCCTGCCACAATAACGAAAGAAAACATTCTATTGAAAATTTATAAAATTTAAGTTTTCTTTCGTTATTGTGAGACATACCATATGTTTCATTAAAAAACTAAAGGAGTTTTAGAGTTATTAACAACAACAAAAAATGCCTTTTTTGAGTTATGATTCTCTTGCAGCAAAGGCTTGAAACGTACATACTTATGTATGTATGTATGTATGTATATATTACATATAAGTAGTAATTATGGTCAAACGCAAACATATTTAAAATGCCCTTCATGCATGGAAGTGTAAGTGTGTTTGTTGTTGTTGTTTGTGTTTGGTTGTGTGTGTGTGAGTTAATAACTTTATGAATGTTAGAACGAGAAGCATATCATTTCAAATATGAACGTTCACTAATATGAACTATGGAGTATTACGAACGTTTATTTATTTTATTTTAGTTTATCGGAAGAAAAATGCTACACACGGACTATTCCGAGAACTATTTAGGCTTTTTTTAAAGAAAACTTGTACATATAAACTCATACTCCTGTAACTGAAGCAGAACGGACGTTTCAAAAAGGCCACAGACAAATTAATACAAGTCTATAATTATTGGCTTATGTACACCCACAACATGCATAGAGAAGGAAACGTGGAAAGTTTTTAAGAAAACTCGAAAAAAAATAACTTTTTTGCAGTAAAAACTAATAAGTTTTAAACACTTTTGGTCGGAATAAATTTTGCACTAGTTCCCAACAAAAAATCTTATTAATAAGCATCTAGTCTTCTAATGGGTTCCGATGTAATGAGTTGCTCTTATTTTCCTCATTATTTTGGTCGGATTAAAACTGCTTGTTAGTAATGAATAAAATTAATATTCTTTTATATCATTATCTGAAATTATTTAGGTGACCAGTTTCTTGTTAATAATGAAGTAAATAATAAAGCATTTTATGTTAACATTACTTTGCTAATGGAAACTAATTTTTAGCGCTTAAATTTTAGGACGGCAATAATTCCTTAAGCAGAGAACTTGGCTACAAATATGACGTATCAAGATTGTTGGAGTATATTTTAAATCTTAATGTAATGTAACAAATGTTTTTGCTATAAGTATTTTTGATCGACTTCAAAAAAAAATGAAATGGTTAACAATTCGAATTTTTTTCTTGGGGTTTAACTTCATAACTCGGTACATTTTAGACCGACTGTCTTTGTCTGAGAGGATATAGCTTCTCATTGGACCGATTGTAAAAAAGTGGCCGGGGACACACCCAGAAATTTTTTATATTTAATTTTATGACATTCTACTTATTTGATTGCAAGGAAACCTATAAAACCCCTTTGGTTTTTGTAATTAAACAATTTGAAAGTTGAAAAAATGGGCCCATTAAAATTGATTATAATATTTTACATGGGTGGAGTCACGCCCATTAAAATTTAATATTTTATTTTAAGTGGCTCTACTTAATCGATTTTTAAATAATGGGTGGAGGCACACTCATTAAAATTTAATTTTATATCACGTACTTCTTCTTATTTTATTCCATCAGATCTTTGCATTGAAGTTGGTTTTTCTTTGGCAGAAGGAATCATGTATTAATAATTGTATAAAATTTGTTTAAAGCCTGAGGCAGGTTTAAAGTGTCACTAAGCGTTGAGTTTCTGGTCATTACAAAAAGTTTGAATGCAAATGTAAATGAGAAAATCAACTTGCTCACACATGATATATGTATACAAAGACTTTGTAAAAATTAAGATACTAAATGCCTCTTACACTCGTAGCATTTAAAATTTAGAATAAAACTTAAATCTTAAAAGGTATTAAAGCATTCACCAGCTTAAGCGAATGCCCATAATGTTTTAATTGGGGAAAAAGAAGTATGTATATCAATATTTCTTAAAAAGGTTTTTAGATTTAAAAGAGTTTAAGCCAGTGTTGTAAAATATACTTTGTTTGAACTATGAATATGTTCCAATGACATTATTATGACTTGTGTGAAAACTCAGCTTCTTCATATGCAATAATTCGAAATTGTACTTGTGATATAAGAGGGTAGAAGGCACCCTTGGGAGTAATATACTTGCAACTTAATTGAAAAACACTTAAGTTGTGGTTCCTTAAGACTTCAATAAGACACGATATCCTTAATGCACAAAATAACAACACTGTGGAAACTTGAAACATGAAATAAGCATTTATATCAACCAAAAACAAAACTAAAAACAACAAAAAGTGTGTAACAAGAAGTAACAGGTAAAAACGGTTTGAAAACTCTCACACACATAAGCACACGTATTCAATTAAATCTCTCGTACGAGTACCGATCAGGTGAATAAAATACAGGTAACACTTAGAGGACATTTACATTTATAGTTTTGCCCCAGCTACGTGAGCAAACTGGAAATGCTTTATGGACGCTGGTTGTATAGAGGCTTGCGGGTTAGACTTTGTGGCTTGAATTGAAAATGAATTAACGAGTTGAATCTGCTTTGTGTGCATTTTGCACTCTTTCATATTCTTCCTATGTTGAGCATAATTTACTTATTTTTTTTGCTTGTTTTGGTATATTATTATTGATTTACCTACGGCAATACTGTATCGAATGAATTAATAAGAGTCAGGAGGCTTTTCAGAGGGACACCAAAAGATGCATTCAACTTCGACTAGGACATTTTGATCCTAGACTAAAGAACAAATGTTGTTAAAAAAACGTCATAGTCAAACTCGAAACGCACCAATCGCAATAAGAGGGAATGGTTGTAGCAGGAGCAAAAACCTAAATGTAAGAACTGTCTTACTCTTTCGTAAATAAACTAATAATCCCGTAGTGAGTGCGGGTTGTTGCCCAAAAGAAATATACACACCATCCCACATTCATAATTTCACATCCATAAAGTCTGTCAGTCACAAACGGTACCAAATGAAGTCACGTCCGGACGATTTTTCTTTTGGGTCCATATTAAGGTACGTGTATTTCGTCAAGTGTTGCAGGGTCTCTTACAGAATCCATGCATGTCTGCACACACACACACACAAGCATGTGTGGCAGTGTATGTAACTTTGTGAACGCTGTAGTACTACAAATGGCAAAAGATGAAAATAAAAATGGCAAATAAAATTAATACTATTATCAACAAGCACTCAAACACATACACACATACTTATGCGCATACATGTGCAAAAAAAACTTTTATCCTTGGACATTAGTTTAGCTCGTATATTAAAGCATTTGTCCTCGTCAGTGAATTTAAAGAAATAGAAATGTTAATGTTAATTTTAATTTTTTCCTAAATATTTTTCAGATACGAGTAAAAATGGAAATGAACAGTATATAGTGTGTCATACCAAAATTGAATTATCGAATATTTGATTTTCGTAATGACCGTGCAATTCAGTTAAACCACTTTATGTGATTAATTCGCCATATAAATCAGTTCATGCAAATTCTATGCATTCAATTAAAAACTAAAAAGGTTAACAATCCAAATTCGTTTTTAATACCTGAAGGACTTATTTATATTATTTTTTCTTTTCTTTCCACTATTTTTTTGTATTTTGATTTGTAATTTTAGTGAGGTATTTCCAGCAAAATGTTTGAATTCGATGTTCAGTTCTTGCTGGTTGTTGCTGCAAACTTTAGCCGTGGTAGTCGTACAAACTAACATACAACGTTCATGTTCTCCAATCATTCTAAGCAAATGAGTTAACCCTCCCACTGCTGCTGCATTTTTTTATTTGCTCAGATGTATGGAATATTCTATTTGTTTTATATTGCAGGATTTTTTATGTATTAAACATGCAGTAGTCATCACTGTTTTTGTGTTCGTTTCAAATGAGTCCATGAGTGAGTGTATGCGTGTGTTGCCTTTTACTAGAATACTTTGCATTTTCTGCTTATTTTGGCCAAATGCCAGTAAGCAGTATAAGCGCTGGTATCGAAAAAGTTTTTTCTTTTCTTATTTGCATATGCATGTCAGTCTGTGTTTTTGGAATGAAAAATTTCCACACACATACACATGCAGCATACAAGTGTTTCATTCAGAGTTCTATGTTTAGCGTGTGTGTGTGTGTGTTTATGCATGAATATGTAGTGCTTTAAAAATTAACAAAAAAAAATACAAAATTGTAAAATGTTTTATGAAAAAAAAGTATATGTATGCATATATTAATGTTTTTGTGGCAGGGCAAGAGAAATGTAAAAAATAAAAATAAAAGAAAGCAAGAAAAAGGTCTGTTTGTCTTCCACTTAAAACCGGAAACAGGAAGTGAGTACAACCAACACCGACTACAACATGAAACATTTCGTAGTTTTATTTTCGTCGCTATTGTAAAGTAACGTACGAAATTTAAGCAAAACGCATGAAAATTTGCATTGCCCCAGAGCTTTTTTCTGATCTGTAATAAAAGTAAATTTTGAAAGTTTTCGTGATGTTGTCAGTGGTAGTGTATCTCTTGCAAATGGATTGTATTTGAAATAATAAAACATGAAATTAAGAATATTAGGTTTTTAATATTCCTTTTAACTCGAGCAACAACATTAAGAGAGCAACTATTTCAGTTAATGGTAGAGTCATAGTTTATGGCTCCAGTATGGTATTGTTTAATATTTTCACGGAAAATTTGAGGAGTTATTCTATGTTCAAATAATGATAGTCTTATTTTTAAGATTGCTACGAGTAGCTCATTGGCGAGAGAGATGAGGGGAAAAGAAACGAGTACTCAGCTTTATGTACTATCGATATGTTTTGCTTTCTAATTTCAAATGTTAAAAAAAGAACAAATGCATAGAAAAAACTATACTATTGTGTGAACGCCGAAGATATTTCAAATAAGAAAAAGTGATAAGTTTATCAATAAGACTTGTATAGTCTGAACATAGTTTTATGCAGTATTCAAAGCTCTCGTGGTGGGTTAAGAAATACTAAGAAACTACTTTTTATTTTATTAAAAATTATTGACTGGACTGAGGAAGCAATCTAAAGAGATTAAATTACAATATCTTCAGATACACAATATTGGTAATCGAAGAAATAAAGTTTTTCTATGCAAAAATGCTTCCTGCGGGTAGAGAGGGGTAATCAGTGTTTGCAAATCAAAATATTATTCAAATGTGACAGCAGCTTATACCACAATGTCAATCAGACCATGTGAACACTCAAGCTTTACAAAATATATTTTATTGAAAGGATTGCGAGCGCTTGTAAAAAGAAGGACTAAAATTTCTTAGAAGTAAAACAAATTTTATTAGCTTTTTTAAATTTTCTAGTGGAATTCTTTCCCTATACTTCCTTTCCATATTGTCAGTATTTCTCTCAGATCTGCAGATTATTAGAAAGAAATTAACCACTAAGGGCGACTTTTTGGGTTCGAGATTAAGATTAGTTTATTTCTTTAATTAGCTAATTCGAAAATTAACTTAATCTCACATAATTGAGTTTGATGTTTTCGAGTGGTAGTTTAAACTTCTTGTTATGTGTAGTATTACCATACTGAGAAACAAAATAGTGGCAACAATTTCTATGCAAAAGTCACACACACTTTGATTTTTTTGTTGGAAGAAGAAGAAATTGTCATATTTTATTATTTACAAGTAAAATATTTCGCGTGTTAAAAGAAATATGTAAATAATATAAAATACATATGTATATTTATGTGTTTAAAACTATTTTATCATCTAATTTTTACAAAAATTTATATGTTTCACAGCTGCTTGTTGCCAATACTACAGTAAGATTAAGCCACCACGATTGGCCGCTTAAACTGGCAAGTAAAACTATATAATCGACTACTTAAAAATCATAAATGAAGGTTAAGGTTAATTTAATCTCTAATCTTGAACTCAAAAGTCGCCCTAAGCCAATCGATTAAATAAAATAAATTTAAGGTTTCTTATATATCTTATTTTTTTTTGTTATTAAAAATACATTGAAATTGATTATTGAGGGGTTAGCTGGATTGTAGTGGCGTTTTACTATTGATAATGCAGATATCAGGGAATCTTTACCTGAAAATTTCTTAGAACAACTAGCGATATTATGCTAAACTTCCATTTAAACAAATAAGAAGTCCAACTAAAATAAACTTAAATTTATTTAATTGTTCACTCGGAAACTAAAAATCCCGATGGAAAATATATAAAAAAAGGATCTAGCGGGCTGAAAAGGAATTTATTGAGTAAACTAATAATAAATAATTAATATAATTTTGTTAGAAAGATTTTGCGTACTCGTAATTTATGAGTGGAAGAGTGTAAGAATGAGTAACTTTTGCGCAATAGTGATGAGAGTACTGACTGCCTTTAAAAAAAGGAGTTCAAAATGTTTTTGTAGAACAGGCACGAAGATATCTTTAGCTTCATTGCTAGTGCGTTACATTTAAATTGCTTTAATTTGGTGTTTGTTTTTCTGTATTCGTCACTGTCACTTTAAATACCAGATGTAAAGTTCACCAACACTCATTTTATACAGTTTTGCAGCACTTCTTATTTTGTATTTTTTATTGTCAGGTATAACATTAAATTAATTAAATTTTATGCTGTATCATAAGCTTACATACGACTATATAGAGAACAAAGCAATTTTAATTTGCAGACATTTTAATTTTATTACTTTTTATTGTAATGCTAGATGATGGTACGGCACATTTCTCTGCCGCAAGTGTTTATGATCTACCGCGTGGCGTGCCGGTAGTTTTTCATAAGTATCTAGTTGCGGTAGCCTCCCTCCGAATCATTTAACTTTTTTGTTTGAGGAATTGTCATAAACATAAAACCAAAATTATTGCTGTTTTTGTCTTTGTTTTGCAGTCGTTTTGTATCGTCATAAAGTAACACCTTTTGTTTTTGATTCCATTTGGAGAAGTTGATGTTCAATAGTAAAAAAACAAACAAAGAATAAAGCCATGCCTGTGGTAAGATTTGGATTCCAAATTGCTTTTGTTGTTGTTTGTTGCTCTAGAGGACATATTTAATGTTTATATTCATAATAAAGATGCAAATGCTACGATGCCAGATAACAATGTTGAGAAAGTTGTGTGATTGCGGCTGTATATACTACTTTCAGTTTACAGATTATTCGTTTAATACATTTTGACTTCCAGCAGGAAATCACGAATTTATATGTTTTTATACTTGAATATGTTTACTTACCTGCCTGTTTGTTGTGTGTGGTCGTATTCGGAAATATAAAGCAGCCTTAAAACATAAAAGACAGGATGATAAGCTTATACAATAAAAAGCACAATAAAAACGAGATACAAAAGATAACATGTTCTGTCATGTCATCATTTAATTTAATTTTTAGATTTCCTTGTTGATTTTGTTCCATTTTAACATCAACTGAAATGAAATTGAGCGCACACTTGCAAAAATACAGAAGTTTATCAAGTCAATTTTAAAAAATTTGCGCTCTGTATTTATGAATTACCGGGTTTCAGGAAAAAGTCAAATTATCGATATCCATTTTATTAAATCAGCTTAACGACAAAAATTTCAGATTTGTTTAAATATTTAAAACAAGACTTTGTATTATTCGAATAGTTCTTTATTCAAGTTTATCATAATTAGGTTAAGCATCAATTTTTTTTGGTTATGTAATTTTTTTTTAAACTTCAAAGTTTTATTAATAATAAAATTGTCATCAAACTTTTATTGTGAATATTGTGGATAACCAAAACTTGAGCAGTTTTGTTTTATGGATTCTGAAATTACTACTGAATTGATAAATTTTTTTATATGGAAATCATTACTGTTATTATTTTTATTTTTATCCTTTTTATTTTAATATCTCTTTTATGACTATTATTTGTCTATTTGAATTTGTTGTGTGTGTCTGTGTATATCAAGTGAAATTAATCTTCATTTTTGCTCCAATGTTCGCATTATACTGGCTATTTGTGTTTCCTTTAACATTTCATAAATAATCACCTGGAAAATGAGTATAAACATTTGTTGTTTATACTCGCACACTCAATGAAAACTTTTCTACTCACCTCAAATAACTAGAAACAATCTTGACAAAGGAATATCTACGAAGTGAAAAAGTTTTCTTATGAATGGGGCAAATTTATATGTAGTCAGGGATTCCACAAAAAGAAAAGAAATTTTTTCCCAAACTTATTATTTAAAAATACCCGACTAAGTATATTAAAAAAATAATTGTAAAAATAAACCATATACTTTGATAAAGTCACATAAATCCTCGATTGATCATTAAGAAAAGTAAAATATGAAATTCTTTTACTAAAAAGATCAGAGACAAATTATGAATAATATAATATAATATTAATATATTCACTCACAGAAATATGTGAATTTCAATACATGAGACACTAATTCACATACATATATTTTGAGCTGATGCATATTCCATCTCAAATCGTTTACGATGCTTCAACTCACAAGCCTTCTTGTATAACATATAGTTGTTCCCTTCTTGTTAAAGCTTAAAGTTGTATTTAAAAAGAAAATGTCAACCAAAATGTCTTTAAATAAGAGCTTTTTTCAAACTATATATACAAATACAACTTTAATCGATACAACAGATTTGTGAATTGAGCAATATTTATGAGTACAACATTCACAGATGTTTATTGGATACTGACTGCGTATACTTAATATTTATTAAGAAATATTCATCATACGCCAACTGTACTCATAATAAAGAAAATTTTCACAAATTCGCACAAATGACATTTAAAGCTAAAATAATTTAGGATTGAACGCCAAATTTTAAAACTTTTAAAGCGAAATTTTCAAGAGTAGAAATCAATTTGAATCGTTCTTCTTTCCAATGAGTGATTTCTAAGAACATATTTTTTGTTGTCATCAATTGAGTTTTTGCTCAAAATTTGTAACACAATTTATTCACAATCGGACAAAATTTTCTCCCCGGTTATAGTATAACCTTTAGTTACTGCTGCTGCTGTTGCTGTTACGTTTCCAAAGCAGACAGTATGACAGCAAACGCACTTTATCGCTGTCACTTTGTTATTACTTGGTCAACATAATTTACTCTCTCTCTTTCATTTTGACACACACTTTTCTTGCTGAAGTAACGAATGGAGACACAACAACTGGGTGTGATGATCAACCTTTACTTGAGTATTGCTGTGTGTATGTGAGTAGATCTCTCTAAGTATAAGCGTATGTTGCCTGCTAAAAATTTTCCGACTCTTGTTTATTTAAAAAACTTTTTTATTATTGAAAAATTACACATCAAAAGTCAAGGTATAACGTGAAAGTAATAAAGGCCATTAAACACCACAGTGTGACGCAATGTAAACAACGTTGTAGTAGTTGTTGTGAATGAGAGATTGTCTGTACGTATGTATGCAGCAAATACCCAGCAAACCTTTTTTTTGCCGAATTCTAACAGAAACTTTGCAGAAATCGCGAAGTCGGTCGGAAAATAGTAGTAAATAATGAGAACAGAGTTTTAAGCACTTTAAAAATTCTTTGCAAAGTTCAAACATGATACTTTCAGAGTTATACTTTTTAGCGAAAGTTAAATAAAAAATTTAAAGGAGAAAATATAACTCTGTCTAAAAACAAACTAAGATTGAATAACTAAATTAGAAATAAAAAAAAGTAATTCTTAAACCCAAAATACATTGCTGTATAATGGATAATTTATAATCTTATAATAAAGAGAATTTACGAATTGCCAATATTTTTACCATATCCAAAAAGCCTTTCCCTACCTCGATCCGATAGTATATTTTAATGAAAATAAATTACTTTTTTACAGTTCACGAACTAAAAAATATCGCTTGATTGTAAACAGCAAAAGTCCATATTTTGTATTCAATTACTAAATTAAAAAAACTGAATAAAATTTTTACTGAAAAAGGACCTAACACAGGATTCGTAAAACTTAATCCAAATAAGTAAAAATTTAGTAAAATTAAAAACAAATTTTTTAAATAACTTAATATAAATTCATTGAATTAATTAAATAAAGAAAATCAGAAAAAAATTTAAAAATTAGTTTCCGAAACCTAATTGTTAAAATAAAAACTAAGTAGAACAAAAATAAGCAAATTAACTAACATGTGCATAATTAGTAAAGAATAAACGACAATGGTAAGTCTGTTGTAAATTAGAGATGGTAAATTTGGGCTTTCATTACAAAACTTGTTTCAGCAAAATTGAAATACGATGAATCAAAACAATTCACATATTCCATTTGCAAGAAAGTTTCGTACATAAGGCATAAATTTACATCAACTGACACCACACACAGTGGACCAACACAGAAGAACGCTGATGATGAAGGTTTAGTGGCCTTCGAAAATGGCTGGCTGTTCCGTTCTACTATGTGTTGTCAGAATATTTACAACTAACTTTGATGTTATATGTTAATTAATAATTATCACATGTAATTTGGCTTAATAAGCGATACGAACTTTAGCCCGTTCAAATATAGAAACAAATTAAGTTCGAAAAATAATAATTAAGAACTTATATTTTTTTGTATATCAAGTAATATTGACTATTATTGATTTATGAAAAGTATTAGAATTTGCTGGTAGTAAATCAGAAATAACAATTAAAAGAGTATGAGTGATTACCAAGAATCGGACCTCTTTTCTGAGCAAATTAGAAAAATTGTTACAATATGTCGGACCAATGCCCTCATGTAGAATGTTTTACGAATTCATACTTCGTGGGTTGGTTATTGGTTTGGAGCACAGTATATTCAAAATACAGTATGTCTGCAGCAAACCAATAACTAACCGACGACTTAGCAAAGTGTCAGCCAACTAAGTTCAAACAAGTCGCGTAAAAGCAGTTTGTTTTTAAAAAGAGTAGGCTTATGAAACATCTGTTGAATTAGTTTAGAATATGTCAAAATCCTTCTGATTATTGTAGGAAAGAATCCTGCAGTATTTCAGAAAATTTGCAAAAACTTTGAACTGAAAAAAGTGTTTAGTAGTCTGTTAAATAACTGAGGGAATTTTCGACGATTCGTTTGGTTGTCTGATAAATTTTCAAATAATTTCATCATACGTAACGGCAAAGGAATATTCACTGGGTATATGCAAGGATATGTTTGTATGTATAAATATATGTATGCATGTGTGTATAAGAGGCATTTTGTTATTTGGGTAGTGCATGGACAAGTAACTAACTTAATGTTATAACAAACAGTATAAAGACCGCAAATGACAGGTACGTTGAAGTAGATACTCAAAGTTTTAAGAGTTGATGTATGTATGTGTGTGTGTGTGTGTGTATGTATGAAATATCACAAAACTTGCCACATGTATTTTCTATGTTTGAACATACATACACGTGGCTTGAACCCAAAACGTTTTACAATTCAAAGTTTTATGTCACGACATTTATCATCACACTTTTCTTTTTGTTTTAAATGTTTTAAGAAAAAAAAACTATTCAAAAGCAATAATTCTATATACAACCAAAATAGGCCTTTACATGCTTTCGATTTATTCAGTAGAAAGAGAAATTCTATTTCAGGTGTGTATGTTGACATATTATACACTTCCTTTGACCATTAACATCAATAGAAGCAGGCATAAAAGAAACACTTCAAAGACAGATGTGGAAACAAGTTGAAGCTTTTAACAGTCGCAAGACCAAAAGAAAAATAAAAACGCATTAAAGTACAAAAGCAAAATGCAACACAAGTCTTAACACAGAAGATTTACTTTCAACAAACGCACTTTTAGTGAATATTTATGTCAACAGAAATTCATTTGCAACTGTACTCATTCAAACACACACATACACACTTGCATGCGTATGAAACGCACTGCCAAAAGAACACTCCATAATACTTCTCTATTACAAATCTGAATATCCTGAATGTCTAGAAAACATCAACTTTCCATTACTTGAAGCAAACGTGACTTTTATGGTTTGAAAGTTCTGACGCACTGGAGTTTAGTCTTAAATAAAATAAAAAAAATTAAATAAGATAATTAAACTCACTTCACGTAATACTGAGAGAATGTGTGTCTGCACACACATATACATGTACGTATGTATATTTACAATTATGCGTGTATATTATTATACATTAATTCGATAAAGTATTTTACATAAATAATGTTGACGTCAGATTCATTATTAAATTCGGAAGGATATGCGTAAAATTGTTGGAATAGTCTTTTCGAAAGTAATTTTAAATTTCAGTACAATTAAAAAAATCATTTGATGCTGCTTTAGCATGTCTAGATGCAAAAAGGAACCCTATTGTTTTCGCTACGCTGTCCGTCTGTCCGTCACACGCTATTTCCTCAGGAACCGCAGGAGCTCCGGACCTGAAATTTTGACAGAGTATGTAGAACCTTGGCAGCTACAACAACAAATACATGAGAATTAAAAATGAAATGCTGTTCCAAAACGAGCAACGAAAAATTCTAAAATCCGATGTTATATACATATAATTACATACATACATATGTATGTACATATGTATATTGACACTTGAAATTTTAAAATTGGTGTATTTTTATATAGACTACAAAAATTAACACTAAAATAAAAAAAATAAAAATTAAAGGGTGGTCCATCAGTTAATGCAATTTTGACTATGTAATTTTGACAACTTGCTATATCTTGGAAACCGTAAGAGGCAAACTCTTGAAATGTTCAAAAACGATAAAACTAAAAATCTGAAAATTATAAAATCGCCAAACCAAAAAAAAAATCGCCAAAAATTGAAAAAAATCGCCAAAACGAAAAAAATCGCCAAAATTATAAAAAAATCTAACACCAAAATAAGTCGCAAAATTCGAAAAAATCGTCCAAATAAAAAAATCGTCAAAACGCCAAAAAAAATCCCCAAACGCGAAAAAGGCTCCAGTAACAAAATAATTGTTAATATGAAAAACATTCGTCAAAATGAAAAAAATCGCCAAAATTAAAAAAAATCGTCAAATTGAAAAATCGCCAAAAACCGAAAAAATCGTCAAAATGAGAACAAAAAGAGTCAAAACTAAAAAAAGCGCCTAAATGAAAACAAGCCGCCAAAATGAAGAAACGCCAAAAACCGAAAATCGCCAAAATTAAAAAAAATCGCTAAGAACGAAAAAATCGCCAAAAAAATAAGTAAACGCCAAAAACCGAAAAAAGTCGCCAAAACGAGAAAAAAATGTCAAAACTAAAAAAATTGCTAAAATGGAAAAAACTCCAAAAACCGAAAAAATCGCCAAAACCAAAAAAAAATCGCCAAAATTAAAAAAATCGCCAAAATAAAAAAATTGCCAAAATAGAAAAAAACGTCAAAAATAAAAAAATGCCAAAACTATATTTTATATAAGCTAAAGTTCGTATTGAATTACATATTTCGTGTCCCTACGGAACCCTTCGTGCGCGGGTCAAAGTCGCACTTTACTGAATTTATTAATTATACATAAGTAAGTCTTTTAAAAAAATGTTAAGTACCCTGTAAACTTTTTTTCGGTTCTTTGGCGATATTTTTATTTTTTGCGCTTTTTCGTGTCTGGGATTTTTTCGGTTCTTGGTGTTTTTAGGTTTGACGTTTTTTCGTTTTTTGGTGGTTTATTTAAATTTTAGTATATTTTTATTTTTGGCGCTTTTTAGTTTCTTTGGCGATTTTTTCATTTTGCAAGTTTTAGCTTTAGCGTTTTTGAAAATTTCAACAGCTTTTCCTCTTATGGTTTCTAAGATACTGCAAGTTGTGAAAATTACATAGTCAAAGTTACATTAACTAATAGAATACCCTTTAATTTTTATTTTTGAATTATCAGTCGTCTGCATTCAAATAAACTAACTTTGAAAATTTCAATGGTCGCTATATAATTGCCTGTATTTTACATTAGGATTTCCACATTTTCGAAGCTCGCTTTGGAACACAATTTAATTTTCAACTGCCATATACATAGTTGTTGTTGTAGCGGTCTACCTTTTAAATATTCATATTTAAGTCCGTAGCTTTTACAGTTCTCGAGAAAACAGCCTGTGTTACAAAATAAGAAAGCAATTTGCACAAACTGACAGTATTCTTTAATGTGTTTCCCTTTTTTTTGTTTTGATAGAACTATTTTATTTAATTTCATTTGATATTTTGTTAATTTTTTTGTATTGCTGCGATTCCCAGTCTTACACAAAAATAGCGAATGAGATCTTTTTACGACTCACCGTGGTCATTTAGCAAACAATAGAAGATACAGATGGAATAAAAGTTGAAAAAAGATTTAGTGTTTGTCGTATGCTCTTTTTCTCAAATCAGTGTGACGGAAGATAAAAGTAAGTATTGCCGCTGTTGTCTATAACCACACACATACGCACACTATCATGCATACAACACGCGCTAATACAACCACATATGTACACACACACACACACACACACATGAACGCGGATAGAGATATTGTGATGTAAGTACGAACATCATCGTTACATTGATGCAAACCAACACTTAACCATTTAACATGGTGAAGGTGTTAAATGTTTAGTTTTGAAACAAGGCAAAGGAAGTATTTTGAATATAATTTTGGGTCAGCTCCTCAGGGAGCCATACATTAAAATCAGTGTCATCACAAAATGTGAGAGCAAAAAGAAAAAATTAAACAAAACCACAAATAAGACATTTTAAATAATTAATGCCTGCCTGCCTGCCTGTGCTTTTCGGTAGTAAAAGTGTTTAGAATTTTTAATTTTTGTGCTTTTTTATAAAACACAAAAATGCATGAAGTCCTAATAAATCATACAATTTCAAAAAGTCATGCCAGAAATTTAATAGTTAAACTTAAAATTGCTGTTAGTCAATAAACTAATTATACTTATTTTAAGAAAAATTTTGGAATGAATTGAAGCACATTATTTAACCCCATATAAGACTAAGTATATTTTTTCATATTTTTATTTAAATAATTTTAAATTAAATAAAATAAAATTAATGACTTGGGCCAAGTTTCGTGTCTTCAAGACTCCAAGTGAACATGGTATGATATTTGAAATAAGAAATCGATCAAGGAACATTCAGTTATTAGACAAACAAAGATTAGTATCGGAAGAATTTAATGTTTTCACGCTCACGTTCAAAAATATCAACGAATTATTGAACATGTGTTGTGTTTGGTATGAGGAAGAAAAATAAGTGCTGCTCTTGGCAAGCATGCCCGCAGTATATCGTGAAAGAATCACAATGGACCTAGAGGTCTCCGAGTGGAAGTTCTTTATCTAACAGGAACTTAATATGAACAAAATGCTTTAAAGCTTTAAAGCTCAATCAAATCTTTCTTTTCAGCACTTGTATCCTTATAGTTTTCAATCCCTGAATTAATTTTTTTTAATACAATAAATTTCTTTATTCTTAATTCTAATATAATGGCACAAGTGTTTTAGGGCTATTTTCATTTTATTTGTTTAATATATATAAATATGTCTGTCCCAATGTGCTCGGCGTACAATAGAATGGAACTTTATTCACTTAAGAAGCATAATGTTTTATTTTCTATTATGCTCTTGTGGAAATAAGCCCTGATTATTTCGTCCTTAAATAAAAGAAGGATTAAAAATATTTTTAAACTGATTATACGAGTATGTATATGTATGTATGTATGCATGAACGTTGTTTGTATATGTGTATATTACTTATTTATTTTGTGTTTATTTTATATGTTATTCTAGTATATGGCAAATCTGTCGAGGTGTTCTGCTTCAGCACCCAAGTGTTAGTGGGCGAGCATTCACAATGTAACAGGAATTTCTTTTTAGGATTTTAGTATAACATGCTTTT
Organism: Tachina fera; assembly: GCA_905220375.1. Lineage (NCBI taxonomy): Eukaryota > Metazoa > Arthropoda > Insecta > Diptera > Tachinidae > Tachina > Tachina fera. Next base: position 190,642,287 of record LR999963.1, read on the forward strand.
TTTTAATCTATCGCTCAATAAACAGATTTGAGTTATTGTGTATATGTGAGAAAGGGAAAATATTTTATTTTGGCCATAATGCCGATAGTGTTCTTAAATGTCATATAACATGAATATGAAGGCTTGAATAAGAAAATCTGTATTTGCTGGTTTTAGTGAGAGCAACTCCGCAGTAAAAAGGAACTGCAGTTAAGGAATACAGGAAGGAAGCGAGGAGTGATTTTTTTTTGTAAAAGTCAAAGCTATTCCATTTTAACACAGAAGCTATTATATGCTGCATGTGTCAGTGTGTATCATACATACATATCGTTATCTAAATAATAAAAGGACCTAACTCATTATTTTTTTGATATAAAGTTTTTTTGTATATTTCGATAGAAGAAAAAAAAATCGATTTCAAGAAAATAATGATTTGGGGCCTTTCTATATTAAGGTAGCGATATATAGTTGAATATAAATTTGTACATATTATGTAGCTCTGGGTCCAGCAAACACATAAATGGAAATCTTTAGTTTTTTTCTTATCTGTAATTATTATTTATGAACCTTAATTCAGTTTTTTATTTGACAGATAAAAAATTTAAAGACTTAAAATTTATTGAAATTACTTATTCTCTCATGATTGACAATTTAAAATAAATACAAGAGCAGCAATGAACAAGATTTGAAAACAACATTCTCTATAAAAAAACTGTAAAATTGTCATCCTTCAAACATTTGAAATATTTTTGTCTATTGGGTTGCAAGACAAGTTGCGGGAGGATGTGGGGATTTCGTTTCGCTATAGATTACGTTGAGTAGTTGGCAACTTATTTTGGATGTCAATGCAATATTTCACATTATAACACTCTCATACATCCTTAAATACGCTAACAGTGTGTCTATTTAAAAATATTTACATCCTTATAAACACATACAATAATAGTAAAATATTCTTAACATGCAGATAAATGCATTTTCTAATATCAGCTTAAGCATTGAAAAGTGCAAACTATTCTTGCATGCTGAAAACGTTAAACCTTGTCTTCTTATCGTCTACAAACAGGACAAATGTTACATGCAAGTGTGTCTCGTTAAGGGAATTTCACTAAAATTACTTAATAAATGTTTCATATAATTTTTATTTTCATAGAAGTTTTAATTTTAATATTCATTGAATTTTAAAAAAGACTATTTACTTTGCAATAAATTTCCCATGTGCTATCATTAGCAAAAAAAAAAAAAATACATGATAATGAAAAAAATTAATGTAAAATTTAAAATTTTATTTTATTTTTACAGTGAAGTAGTACTCAGGCAATTAATGAGCGTACTAACATATATACATACATACATACATAGATTTGTATGTGTGTGTAGTATCTTCTTCAGAAAACGAACAATGAAAGGAGAACAGATGGTACAGTATAAAACTATTGCTTAGCTCATTGTTTTGAGTGTTCATTTTATTGAGTGTTTTGTTAATTTTTATAGCAAGGTTGTGGCGCCTCTGGTGTTAATTAGCTGCATTACTTTAAGATATGAAACTTTGCTGATGAGTCATTGCTACAAATATTAATAAAGGAGGACACTCAGATTTCATTGGTATGGACACTAATGCTAATGAAATTTCTGTCAATGCCAGTGTTAAAGCGTAATGTGTTAGTACTTTATCTATATATTAACATTGGTTCTACGAAATACAATAGATCAGTAGATTTCACACTGACTCTTACTGCGACCTAGTTTTTGAAAATTGCAAAAAATCATTATCAGGAATAATTTCTTATTCGGGCTTATAATATTGTATTTTCAAATATACATGAAGAACACAATTCATGCTTTTTTAAAACAATAATATTATTAAAATATTAACAATTATACTTATTTGAAACTTATTGCCCTATAATTTTTTTATGTGAATATTCTTGGTAACTCTAAATAAGTAGCAAACAAACAAAATTTTTCCAACATTACTTTTCGACGTCAGTTTTAAAATGAACTTTCCCTTTCCTGTGAAAACGAACAAGAAATTTATTCATTATTATTATTCATTTATTTCATTAGAGATTTTATTCATAATGCGTATACAGAAATTTCAAGAAAGTACTTTCATGTGTAAATGTAGCGTAAAGAAGAGAAGAAAAATTAAACTAGACTTTTATTAGCTAAAAATCATTTTGGAAAATTAATTTTCAATATAATTGTAAATCCAATCAGATTTTCAATATGAACTGGTGGAGTTTCGGCAAAAACTTTGCAGTTCTCTTATTTCAGTTTGCCAGTTTCTGACATACATTTTCTACAATATTTAGATCCATAAACTGCGATAATGTTTAAATAATGATATGAAATCCTTATATTAACAACTCCGACTACATGCTTTGAATAATTATCGTGATGCAAGTAAAACTAGTTACTTTTGCTGAGTTTTGCGACATTTTCTTAAAATTAACTTCCCTCAATATTTAAATATTACATTTTCTTCACATTTCTTCCAATAAAGTTTAATCTATCAAAGTTTGCAAGCGAAGAAGCACGGGAGGCCATTGTGTGCTTGTTACAATCTGTACAACAAAACTATTATAAAACTTTTTAGGATAAGTATCATTTAAAATTATTATTAATATGTAACGCAGTTTTTGTTTCCAGCTGGGGTAGGTGTCAGCCTGTCCAGGTCCTTACCAAAGGTCTGCTTCCTTTGCAAATAATCACACAAAGATGTTGGTGTATAATATTCAGAGAACACACAATATTTTTATTTACGAAACTTAACTTAACTTATGCTATTTTACACTCAATATGTTGGTTATAAAATTCACTTGTGTCGTCTGGTTGACTCGTGGATACCTTGTCCTGAAATTTGAAGAGTCCTCGGAGAATATTGTTACCTCCTGCGAATAAACGAAAATATACGAAAATGCGTATGCCTTAATAAATACAATTTACGAATACACGAAAGATTCGGGAGTTCGTGTATTAACTAAATACAATATACGAATACACGAAAGATTCAGGAGTTCGTGCAGTCGGCTAAAATACGATTTATGTTCACTAACTACAAAACATACGAAAGATTCGGAAGTTCGTACGCCTTACTAAATACAATACACGAAAGATTCGGGAGTTCGTGTATTAACTAAATACAATTATCAACTCTACTAGGTAATATATGTACATCGAACAAGAATCGGTAAAGCTCTCGGATGATAGTTCAAGTGGCCTTCTTGTAACTACCATTCGTACGGTGTCGTGACTTGCTCCCCGACTGAGTATAAAGCTTGAAGTCTTATACTGTTTCGCTGATTAACTTGATGAGACTTCTAAGGTATATTTTGTCAATATGTATGTTTACTCACAACTGCGAATAAACCATTAGTAATGTATCCTACATTAATTGGGTTGGTAGATACCCCACAGTCATGGTGTACGTAACATAATATATGACATATGAAATTTTGTGGCGGCACGTTACAAATAAACTCAAGGAAATATTCGTATTTGCTAAAAGAAATTTAGTAAAATTTAGATTTAGAAAATTTTGAGACAACTTTCTTTTGATGACATACAAAATTTTAATTGCACGACTTTTGAGCTAAAAAAGAGAGATGTAAGAGGAACTGAAGGGTAAACATAATTGTTTGTACTCTTTATTTCAACAAAGTCATTCGTAGTTTTGGAGTTTTCTCCCGCATTGATGTTTGACATTTCTTTACGTGGCCGTGTAATATTTTTTTTAAATTTTTTTAAGAGGGGTAACACTCAGGCAATAAATGCTTGCTACTATTACTAGGTGTTACCTTCGTTAGGAAAGGGATAGTAAAAGAGAAGACAGATGGTGAAGGAAAATAGATTAAAGCTTCATCCTTTTTTCATCTGCTTTTTTTTGGACGTTTCCAAAATTCAGTATTGCAGCGCCTCTGGTGTCAATGAGGCGCATTAAATTTTTGAAGCAGGCATTTTATTGGTTATTTACTCATGTTTTAGAGTCGGTAGTTTTTCTTGAAGCAATTTTGAGTTTATGGGGGAGAGAAGAAAGAAGAAAGAAGAAAGAAGAAAGAAGAGGGGTACTGACTTGCTTGTACCGAAAAGTTACTTAAATTCTCTTTTGTTATTTAATACGCTGCATTGAAACAAAAGGAAAATTAACAAGGAACCACCTGTGTTTAAGCAACTGAGCACTTTTAAAAGAGATTGAAAAAGAACTGCTTCAAGAAAAACTGCCGAGTATAAAACAAGATTCTGCTACACAATACCGAAGAAGGAAGGCATCCTGATGTTGCATTAGGACTAGTATCTATTGAAGCCGATGTATTTCAGTGACCATCATCACATGCACTTTCCTACAACAACTGATACACGGGAACACTCTCGCAGACCGGACTCCCAGGACCTTTGGTTTTCTAGTCAACGTGTTAATTACTTCAGACAACTTAATATTGGAAAATAAATTTAAAATTTTAAGAAGTATTTGAAAAAAATGTTCATAACATGCTACATATCTACATAAATATCAAAAGTGTTTTATTTTCATACATAAATATGTATTTACATATACATAGGTCATTTAATTTAATATCATTAGAATTAATCCTCATCTTGTTTAAAAATTTCATGGAAATATTTTGTGTACTCAACTCTTTTTTCTTTTTCCATTAAGTTGTGTGTAAATTCAAAAAGAAATCACTCAAAAATATTATTGCTTTTCCTAGAAATTTTCTAGTCGAGTTGACTGGTTGTTACGTAGAAAACTACGCCCATAATTAATTTTGCTCTTTATAAACATATTTAAATATTAAAACTTAAATTAAATACTTTAACATTATCTGCCTGTTTATCGAAGACCAGCAAAAATTCTCAAAAGTGTTCTTCTTTTCAATATAAATAAGAGGGCGAGAATTTTTTATTGTTTTCTAAAACTCAGCAGGATTTATAATACTTGTAATATATATTTAAAAATTTTGCCCCACCAAATGTATAAATTTACAGGAACTATATACATATGTATAATACATCTGTTTATACAGTGCAAATTTTTTATCTTTTTAAAAGAAAAACTCTATTATGTACAATTCTCGCAGGTCCTTGCAACATTAGAATAGTTCATTTGTGTTGCAAACATGGCAGCTGTAAATTTTTTGGGGTGATTAAAAAAATCATTAAAGTAAGTAATAAAAATGCAGAGAAGTAAATATACTCGTAGAAATCTCAAATTCAAGGGCAAGGAAATTAATGTTATACAATTTTACGAAAATTGTACATGCAAAGGAAGTTTCATCTAAAATATTTTCTATTGAATTACAGATTTGTTACATTACAAAAAAATTTTTCACTTTTTGTTCAATTGTCATAAAAAAAATAAACAACAAGAGACCTGTGATTAAATTTCACATTGTACTTATAATTCCCATTCATATTTACTCGAACTTAATAAAAAGAAAAAACACATACATATGCTGAGCTTGGCACCATCTGCCTTCCACTGTCATTCTCAAGCATACGCCAATCTTATAACTACCAGATAGAGGAGGTACTTGATTAAATGCTTCTGCATTGTTAGTCAAAGAGCTTAGAATTTGGTAAGAATTCCAAAAGTATAGGGAAATTTAACTTTAACGTTATAGAAATTATGACTAAAGTAAAATTTTGTAATATTTCATAAAATTATCAAGTAATGTCCATTATTAAGCATTTCAGAACTTAAAACTTGTATAGAGTTTTTGTTATGGAGCATAAAAAACAAAAAGATCTTAAACAATAATTTGGCAAGTGTCCTTGTCGTACCTTTAACTAGCAAAGCTTTTGTTATCAATAGCTTCCTCGACCAATTATATTAAAACAATTTCCTTAAAGGTTTTTTATATCTGAGTATTTGCAACTTGAGGGTGCTGCTATTTTTTCTTTGTTTATTTAATGTTTAAAGCTCATACCTATGAAAATTTATAAGACAAGATGCACAAGAAATAATAATGAATAATAGAAAGGGGGAGGGGCAGGAAGTGAGCTAAGAGTGAATAGAGTTTAGTTAATATCGCTAAGAAGATGCAAACATAATATAAGCACTTGCTATAATGAGAAAATAATTTACTTGGTGACTAGTCCTTGCAGAAACTTCTGTTATATGATGTGCTTAGAAATTTGTGGTGCTTTGTTTATAATGCTTTGTATTGCCTTTCGACTATTTCTAACAAACTCCTTTGGAAAATGTATTGTGGCTTGTAACTGGCTTCCAGCAAATATCAACAGCATGACAAAAATTTACCTCTGCAAGAAAGTATCTCAGTTAATTTTTAAAAGGTATGGTGGTGGCAACGTAAGCATATAATTTGAAAAGGTGCATTTAAGAAGTATTCTATGCATTTAAAGCAATATCTTCGCTAGCTTATACAAATATTTTCTAAAATATAAAACTTTTAAGCACAAATATTCTTCCATTGAAGTGAATAGTCAGACCTTGAATGACTTAATGAACTCATTTATTTTAATGTGAATCCCTTTAAATATTTACTGCATGTTTTTAACAAGAAACTTTAACAAAGAACACAATGCCTCCATAAAGTTTGCTCTACAAAGATGAAAATAATAAATTTAAAATAACAGGCAAATCTTTTGAAAATTGATAAAAAGTACTTTACAATATATTTGATAATCTAAAGACATATTTCGATATACATACATACATATTTTAGAATAAATTCTAGCACATGCAGGTTTCCGTATGTACACTACATATGTCATACTCTACGAACCTTAGCCTATATAATCGAATGTCTTACTTTAATGCAGACATATAAAAAAAAAATTAAGTACACGACAACCTTATTCCGGTTTTTGCCAATTTTTAGGGTTCCGTTCACCAAAGGTGAAAAATGGAACCCTATTGTTTTCGCTACGCTGTCCGTCTGTCCGTCTGTCCGTCACACGGTATTTTCTCAGGAACCGTAAGAGCTACGGACCTGAAATTTGGACAGAGTACGTAGAACCTTGGCCACTACAACAACAAATACATGAGAATTAGAAATTAAAGGGTGCTCCAAAACGAGCGACGAAAAATGTTAAAATCTCATGTAATATACATACAATTGTATGTACATATGTATATTGACACTTGAAATTTGTAAAATTAGTGTATTTTTATAAAGACTACAACAATAAACATTAAAATATTAAAAAAATTTAAATTAAAGGGTGGTCCATCAGTTAATGCAATTTTGACTTTGTAATTTTGACAAATTGCTATATCTTGGAGACCGTAAGAGGTAAACTCTTGAAATTTTCAAAAACGGTAAAACTAAAAAATCCGAAAATTATAAAATCGCCAAACCGAAAAAAAATCGCCAAAACCTGAAAAAAATCGCCAAAAATTTAAAAAAAATCGCCAAATCGAAAAAAATCGACAAAATTAAAAAAAAAATTCTAGAACTTAAATAAATCGCCAAATTCGAAAAAATCGTTTAAGTGAAAAAAATCGCCAATATGAAAAAAACGCCAAAAACCGAAAAAAAATCGCCAAAACGCGAAATATGCGCCAAAACCAAAATAATTGTTTATGTGAAAAAAAATCGCCAAAATGAAAAAAAAATCGCCAAAAATTAAAAAAAAATCGCCAAATTTAAAAAAAAAATCGCCAAAATAAAAAAATTGCCAAAAATTTAAAATAAACGCCAAAATAATAAAAATTGCCAAAATTAAAAAAACTTCAAAAACCAAAAAAAAAATCGCCAAAACGTGAAAAAAGTGCCAAAACTCAGAAAGCGCCAATAAATTCAAAAAACCCCCAAACTAAAAAAACGCTTAAAACCGAAAAAACACCAAAAACGAAAAAAAATCCCAAAACTATAGTTTATATAGTTCGTATTGAATTACATATCTCGTGCCCGTACGGAACCCTTCGTGCGCGGGTCAAAGTCGCACTTCACTGAATTTTTTATTTTTGACGTTGTTTTTAGTTTTGGTACTTTTTTCGTTTTTGAGGGTTTTTCGGTTTTGGGGATTTGTTTTAGTTTTAGCATTTTTTTAGTTTTGGTGTTTTTAAAAATTTTAGAATTTTTTCCCCTTTTTTTGCGATTTTTTCTTCGTGGATTATTTAGTTTTATCGCTTTTAAAAAATTTCAAGAGTTTGCCTCTTACGGTTTCTAAGCTATAGCAAGTGGACAAAATTACATTTTTTTGTTTTTTAAATTTCAGTGTTAAATTCTGTGTTCTGCATAAAAATACACTAACTTCGCAAATTTCAAGAGTCTATGTATATGTATTTTTTTGTATGTATCTATATTACTTCAGGATTCTTTAAAGGTTCTCAAGAACCATAGAAATCATAAAACTTCTCTCCCACAAATTCAAGACTATGCAAAGTAAGCGTCTACTTGAGAAATTGCAATCTTATATTCGCGCTAAAAAAACAACTGACTAGAGAAAGCTAAAGAACTTCGGCATCAATAATTTATTTGTTTAAAAATTTCTTATTGCTCTTTATACATTTTTGTGTTCTTTGAAGAACAAAAGTGTGATTTTTCTGAAAATAAATAAGTTTATTTTTATTCTTTTAACGATGTGTGAACCAAAATAAATTGATAACCAAATAATGTCCACAATGCGATATACAACCCAAAAAGAGAAAAAAAATTTACAATATTCGTGCGATATCGTTTCCTTTAAACTGCCTGTTAATACACAACTGTCTATTTAACACCAAGTGCAATTAAAATCCATAATAAAAATAATAATACTTTTTATTATTACGTCTGCATGAGTACATTCAAATCATACATACACATATAGATGTGTATGTACATTAATTATCTAATAGTTTTGCTTCACACTTCTAATTACTAGAAGTACATATATTATACTCTTTTGATAAATATATTTATACTTTCTGTTATTTATTTACTATTTTGCTAACAAATATTAAAAATTGTGAGGCTCATACATTTTCAGAGAATGTATATTAAATATTTAAGCACACCTGCATTTTTATTATTTATTTATTTAGTTTTCGCTTTTATATTTTGCTGGCCTTAACACATAAAAATAAATACGCCTATGCTGCTCATATGGCCCATGAATTGTTTCAACACACGTACTCAAACACACACATGCATATGCATATATGTATGTATGTATGTATGTATGTTGATTTGTGCATGCATACCCAGATGCAAATTTATACATACATGCATACACACAATTAAAATAATGTTAAGTGCCGCTACGGGCAATGGAAAACATGCAAAAACCAAAAATATTGCATACTTTGTAGCGCAAAAAAAGCTGTGTTTGTTTTTTGAGTGCAGCCAGTGTTGCCATTCACAGGCATATTCTGAAGTCAGAGTGATTTTGAAATCATGCGAATGATTTTTCATTTTTAGTATTTTTAGTATTTTCGTTGTTTTAAATCACGAGTAAAAGGTTTATTATTTGTTGTTGCCATTTGCACTCATATTTTAACTTTGGATATTTATTTTAAGCAATGGAATTTCACATTTATTAATATATTTTCTTTTATATAATTTTAGAAAAACTTGTTCTTAATATTTAATTTCGTTAAATTAATTAGTGATATACTACACGATTTTAAAACTTTGTTGCTCTGGCAACAAACTTAGATTCTATTTTGTATGGGAAATTAATACTAGGTACTTGCGACAACGTCGAAACTTGCACCGAGCCCGGTTTTCATTACGTGCAAGAATCGAGTTTCTGCTGTAGTATTGTCATACATTTTTAAATTTTCTAGTTCCTTTGTGTAAATAATTAATTTAATTACAAAAACAAAAAAAACAAATATACTCGCATGTATGCAATAGTGAATGGCTTAAAAAACCTAAGTAATTTGGTACCAAGTAGTATTTAATATAAAATAATTTAGAGATTATGCCTAATCAATAGCAAATTTAAGTCTGATTCTTGCCTGCGTACTCTTTGATAAGCCTCCTTTTTTAATTTTATAGAATTTATTTATAAAAAAACATGCAAATAATTTTCGAATGTTTAAATAATTTTTTATTAATGTTTATTAATTTATAAAAAAATATGTATATATACATCTATATATTTTTTTAAAGTTACATTTATAGTTATTCCAATCTTTAAACAGTGTCATATCAATCTTATTTTTCATCAATTTAGTGGAAATTTGGTATTCCGTTAAATTAAATCTTAGGCAAATAAATTTTCGAATTGAAATTGTGCTTAAATTTTTTTATTTTTAAGCTGTGGCACCCTTTAAATTATGTCACTTTAGGGCCGGACCTAGGCCTAAAGCCACCACTGCCAACTTTTAGAATACTATTATGTTGACTACTAGTCAAAAAAGTGCTACGACTAAGAAATATGTTATGTAAAAATTTAGGTAAAATTAAGAAAATTCCGTTTGTTTACATGAACTTTAATAAAAACTTGACTGCTTTTAGCAGAAAAGGATTTTTTCGTTTTTCGGTATTTTCAAAATTTTTTTCCTAACAGAATAGGCAAAGCGAAAACTGATACCTGGCAGCTCTAATAACCATCATCAACAGCATCAAACAAAACAGCACAGTAGTCGTCGTTTTCACTCTCATTTTTGCTCTCAAGTTTTTTTTTTCAAAATATATCAAAGAACAAGCATTTACATACATAGATACGTATGTATGTTTGCATACAGGTACACGGTCAGTCATACACAGACGTATGACTATTTGTATCCTGTAAGCAGTCGGCTTACAGATACCTCATCTTCGAATCTTCTGGATGATAGCCTTGCAAAAGGTTGATTTTAACAGTCTAACACACCATGAAGTTTTTTATGTGAATTTTTAACCAGTTTCACAAAGAACCGCGCTTAAATTAATCAAAGAAACTTTTTCCTTTGGTAAAATTGTTTCCATCTTCTATGTTTCAATCTAAATCAATTGGCGGATTCAAACTGTAGTCTTAAGTCACAATGGTTTAAATTATTTTAATATAATTTGTTTTGCTTTTGTGTTTTTTTTAAACAAAAATTTTAAAACATTGGGTAAAGTGAATAAAAAAACATTTGCTTTTTACTTACAAATTTGTTTAAAAAAACATACATACATATTTTAGGTTTTAAAACAATTTTTTAAGTAAAAAGCAAATGCTTTTTGTTATTCACTTCACCCAATATGACATTGTTGGACATTATAACCACTTAAGCTTAGTTTAAAGTACGATTTTGTCGGACGTATAAAAAGTTTTTGATTAGTACAAGAAAGAATTTATGTATACACGAGTAACATTCGCTATTTCTAACAACTGCCTCAAAAAAAAAACTGCACTACCATCGGAAACCAAGCATTGGAGATCATGTTATGATTGCAAATTTAATAAAATAATTGTCATCGTTAAAGTACTTCTTTAATAGAAAATGTGTGCAGGGTGGTAAGACTTATACATACACACATTTTTACAAACTGTAAGTCTGTATTTGCTTTACTTTCCACATCATACAAGCACTGCTAATTCCATCGTTTTTTTTTTGTTTTTTTGTTTCTTTGTGTTGTGTTAACCATCATAGAAACGGTATTTAAGGCACATAACAGCGTGATTGTGTGTGGCTAAGAACAGTAAAACAATCTCTGTATGAATGTTGAATGTAACCAGAAGGCTCAGTTGGTTTCATTACTTGTTTGCTAGTGCCATTGTTAATGCTTCATTAAAGTATTAAGATGAAAATTACAAAAACCCACCCCATTAAAATACTTTTAGTAATGGCATTCCACCAAGATATTAGCTTTAGTCTTATTAATAAATCAATAGACTTCATCAATTAAGTTTATTTGAATTATATTCAAGCAAATTGATACAATGTGACATATGTTTATACATACATACATATGTTAATATATGTACATATGTGTGTTATGTATGTGTGTAACACCTGAAGAAAGAAAATCAAAGCTTGATACACTTAATGCATTTCGTAAAATAATATTGCGAAATAACTCTTAAGAAAATATTTATCTTGCTGTTCTGTAGATTTGAACATATTTGCTTGTCTTTCGGTAATGCCTCAGAGAAGGTACATAAAACTATTGCCAATCAGTAGAGCAAATACCATGACTTGTTATCATCGATAACCACAAGGACTGTCGTCCACTTTCCTCAATCTACAACTGCTGTTTTTCAAATGTATCTTATACAACAAATATGTAGTTTTTGTTAGTGTAATGTTTTGAGGATTTCGGCAAATGTCTTTAAAAATAATGGAGTACACACGTACATACATATATACATCAGAGCTCTGCATGATTACGCTTCAAACGGCATAATTTTGCATTTTCTAAAATGAATATTATTTCTTAAATGAATATGGGCAATTTTTCGAGCAATTCCAGTTATTTTCGCGTGCGACAGCAAGCAATTAACCTTATATTTCTGAACCACGTGACACACTTTTTCTTAAAACTTTATCTAACGTAGAGCTGCTGACGGCCTACACAAATATATAAATAAATAAAAAAAATGTTTCGCTTTTTTTGAAAAACATGCATATTTGCTTGGAAATGCCCATATGCTATTGCATGATTCATCCATTGATATGTTAACTGTCTTTAATAAATTTATGTCACTACTTGCATTTTCTATTCATTCATATGATTAACTAAAGCAATGAATCAGTATGACCGTTTTGAATACTTCTTAAAACCCCTTCTGACAAATATAGTTTTATGTAATATTATAAAATAAAATAGACAGGCTAATTTTATTTTATAAATGATTTTAATATTAATTAATGTGAACTGTTTTTTTCATCTAGTCAACGGGCTTTTGTGAGTTATTTAATAATCAAACAACAGTAAGAATTTTTTATTTATTTTTTTACCAACGACACTTAAAAAAGATAGTAAGTTAATGACAGTCCGTTGTTATACCGTAGACAGACGACAGCGTTAATTTGCATTAAAAGTTCTCTAATGTGAATTAAAAATTTACTCTGACAGACGACAATATTCGCATTAAGTAAACGAATTCTGTGAATTATTTCGTACCACACTTCGATTATTTTCCTTAGAAGTCTTAAAATGGAAAGAATGTGTTTCGATTTTAATATTTCTTGTTTCTTTTTTAAAAAACAATTAAAATACCTTACATTTCCTGACTTTGAATCCATTTTAATTTTGAAAACGAAAACAATTTGCCATTTGATTGACGGTGTTACCATATGGGGACGGTGTTATCATATAGCTAAATTCAGTATTAATTCACTTTCATTTACTGAATTTACGGTAAATCGAATGCGCATTAGGATGGGGATAATTCACAAGTTAATTTGAATTAATACCGTAGACAGACGACAGCGCTAATTTGCATTAAGAGCTCACTAATGTGAATTAAAAATTTACCCTGACAGACGACTGTTATTTGCATTAAGTAAACAGCTAGCAAAATCTGTGCATCCCTTTCGTACCACACACTTCGATTATTTTCCTTGGAAATCTTAAAATAGAAAAATTATGTCTCGATTTTAATATTCTTTTTTTCTTTTTCTAAAAACAATTAAAATAACTTAAATTTCCTGACTTTGAATCCATTTTAATTTTGAAAACGAAAACAATTTGCCACAATTTGATGGATGGTTGGCAGTGTTACCGTGTTACCATAAGAGGGCGGTGTTATCATATAGTTAAATTCAGTATTAATTCAGTTTCATTTAGTGCATTTACGGTAAATCTAATACGCATTGGAATGGGGATAATTCACAAGTTAATTTGAATTAAGACAGTTAATGCAAATTAACGCTGTCGTCTGTCTACGCTATAAGACAGTTAATGGAAATTATCGATATCGTCTGTCTATGCTATTAGAGAGGTAACGCTGCAAGCAATATTATTAGTATATATTGATGTTAAAGAACAAAACAGAAGCATTGGAAAAGTAAATGGAGAGTGAAAGTGACTTGATTGGTACAGCTCTCTGATATACATGTGTATTTTAAAGGAAAAAGCTAAATTCAAACACCCCATGCATGTGCATGGTACAATAATTTATGATTATCCACAAACATGTTTTGCATAAAGTATAAAATGCATATAAAAGTAATCTTTGAATTTCATAAATATCGTCACCTTAAATCTAGAAGAAACAAGAACATTTAGATATTGGGATCCATCTGACATGGGTTAAAAAGTTCCTACTGTCGGACAATCATGTGTACAAATGTAATTCAATTTGATGATAATAAAGCAAAGAGACGATTTTAAATATTTTGTTAGTTGTAACTTTTAGGATTTTATGTGACGATATGTGTGTATTTATGTATATATGCTCAACTTAAAAAGGTTAGTTTTGCTGAAAACGAGCTTAAAGCTTTCAATTTACACACAACCTAAAGGAATGATACAATTTTATTTTTCTCTCAACAAGATATTGAATTTACAAGATATTTAAAATTTTTGTTTGTTTTGTTGTTTAAGCACAGACTTATTTGTATTATATTCCTGTTTAGGGAACAATCCAGTGGACTTCAATCCAAAATTTTGGAAATAAGCTAAAAAAAACTTCGTATGCTTATAGAATATATTGGGAATTACACTTATAAATATAATAAGTGTGAAAGGCTTAAACCAAAATCTTTAAAAATGTTTTTTGCAATTTCGCATTAATTTTTAATTTTTCGCACATTTTTTACAATTTGTTACCGCATTGGCAAACAATAAAAGTATGTATTTAAAAGGCGAAAAGAAAAACAATGTATTAATTGATGTTAGCTTAATTCAAAACATTTCTGTTGAATTCTACTCACGAGTTCCTTAAGCACGACAAAAATTTATATAAACCGTGCTTAAGCAACAAAACAAACAAAAGTTTTTAATACTTTAAAGAATGTATGTCAAATAATTATATTTCGATATATCTTACATACGTACAAGATATTTGTATGCAATTTCTACATAATATGAATAACAATATGAGGATTACATCTGCATTTTTAACTAAACAATCGCACTTTCTGAGTTATGACGCTCTTCAAGTAAATGAGCGTTTTATAAGTGCTTAATATAAACAAACTAAAACATGCAGAAATAAATATGCATATGCATATATTTATACATATACATACATACGCACACCATAGATGCAAATGTGTTTGGCTTAACTTGGATTTTGAAGAAGTTTCTTTAACGTAATCGTACGTACATGCATCCTTATTCCTTTATGTACATTTAACCTCCACAATTTTCCATTTTGATAAGAGTTCAAGATGATTTCTGCATAAAAGTGGTAAACTAAAAATATTAAGAACGATATTCTGATCTGGATGATGTGTCTGCTGTCGTTTAATCAAATTGCAATATTTTTCAAGATATTGAATGAGGTTCTCCATGCAAGTGTTACGAGTGCACGTGCATACGTATATGTTCCTATATACTTATAAATAGATATATATATATATATATATATATATATATATATATATATATATATATATATATTAGGGTGGCCTTTATTTAACTTTTTTTGATTTATTCTGCTCTCACCCCCCAAATCGGTTGAGTTTTATGTAAAAAAATATAAAAAAATTTCATACCGATAAGTTGTGTTTTAGGGGGTGCGGGGCCGTACGCACAAGCCCTTATATTCAATATATTTTATTTTTTTATTTTTTTTAGATTTATTTTGACTATATATATTGTATATGTGTAAAATAATTAAATATATATGTATATAAGCTCTTATTGTACATGCTTAAAATAAAAAATTTCCATATAAATATAATTTTGTTACATAAAATTGTTGGTATTTTGTTCGTTATTTTGCTCATTATTTTTTAAAATATTAATTTTAGCAAAAAAATTTCTTCGAGACTAATGTTGTTGACTTATCGAAGTAAAATATTGCCATATGTCATATTCTTGTAAAATTATGTTTTAAAAAGATAGTCATAGGCAAAAAATTACATTGAAAAATGTGCTCGAAGGCCAACTTTGAGGGCCGGACGCACCCCCTAAAACACAATTTATCGGTATGAAATTTTTTTGTATTTTTATTTTACATCAAACTGAACTGATTTGGCGGGTGAGAGTAGAAGAAATCAAAAAATAAAAAGTCTCCATACAATTAACGGCCACTCTAATGTGTGTACATATTCAAATGTATTTGCATGCACACAAAACTATTTCAATGTAGAACAGAATTAAAATGCACAGAATCAAACAAGTTCATTCATATGAAATGCAAAAAATAGTTGCTTCATCACAAAACAACAAAAAATAGTCGTTGAACAGATAAATAAACCGAATAGTTTAATATGTATAAACAAAGTTGAAATACCAAAGTATTTATTTAAGAGTGTGCGGACGGAAATCATAACCAAACATAAACTCAGACAGTGAAGCAGTATCTGCTTGAGCTGCGTCTTCAATTTTTGTGTGCGTGTTTGCAGCTTCGTAAGGACATTAAGTGACGCACAAAGAAAATACATAATAATTTAGTTTCTGCATATTTTTTTGTGTTCTTATTATCCTTTGTGATGTGTACCGGAATTTCATTTATTTCTGTATACAAGTTCATTCCTTGTGGCATTCGATTGTAAGAACAGAGCGACCGTACAGCGAACTCACATGTACAGCATCCACGCCCTGTATGTAAATTATTAGCTGGGCTTATGAAAAACTAAAAAGACAGGCTGCTTTGTCTTAACAAGTTTGTTTACATGTGATTGAACAATTGGATGCATACATGTGGCTGCGTATATGTACGCTCTCTTTTTTTTACATCTCTGCTTTATAGGATATTTTATGTAATTAAATTCTATCGTTCTCAGTGAAATTTATAAAAAAGAAGAAGATGATAGTTAGAGCAGTAAGAGAGTAAAATATTTTCATTTGAGTGAAATCTCCAATATTCTGCAATATCTTGCAGCCAAATTTATACTTTACATTTCTGCTTATTTTGTTTGTTTTGTTTCACTTTCCGTTTTCTTTTATTTCCCTATTCGTCTGCTTTGCATGGGTAAAACGCCCTATTTTAACATCTGATAGCTATTGTTTTCCTTGAATTTGTTTAACTGAAATCAGCCTTCCGAGCAAATATTTGTTTGTGGAAAAAAGTATTATTATTACTGTTAATCCAATAAACACAAGAGTTTAAATATTTCAAATTAAACATTCAGATATTTTATTCATTTTTGTGGAATGAAATTTTAAAAATTCAATAAATAAAGTTTTATTTTCAGTTGCATGTGAACTGTGTCTGAAGTAAGATTTAAGAATAATTAAGTACGGACGTGTTTCATTCAATTCAATTCATTTAAAAAATAAAAATAAGGAATGTAATAATGAAATGACCTCTCGAAAAAGGGCGTTAGTACCAGATACTTTTTAACCTAAATTACAAAAAATATACATTACAGAAAATTAACAAAAACAAAAAAGTAAAGAAAGAAATGAAAAAAAATAAACACAACGTAACACAACACCACACAAAGTCTGGTAGGAAATAAATACTCCAAAAATACTCGTACATACATACACACATACATGACATCCAAATACAACAGAAACAAAACATGAATACTCACTCGCACGAGTTAAACTTCGTCTGGAAAACATGTTTATTTGTGTTAATAGAGTAGAGATTTTCCTGAGATGAATTAAAAAGATATAAAGGAGCACACACATATACATGCATACACATGCACACGCTGTAATTATTTTGATGTAAATGTCTGTAATTGGAGAGTCAGCGCATGCTGAGAACATGGACATGATGTGCGCCAGCATCACGTTGGGTGCGTTTCGTTAGTTGCCTTCTCGTTGAGATTTGTTATTAACCATTCTTGTAGCTTTTGTGTAGAATGTCGCTCGCCTGTAGTTGAGAATGTTGTTTGAAAGAAGAGTCAAAAAGCAAAAATCTAATGTTGATATGAAATCCTGCATGCTCCATACGCAAGCTGCCAGTAGTTGCCTCAGAGCCCGCGGGTTGAAGAAAACGTTTTGGTTAAACGTTGCGTGTACAAAGTGTGCCGAAGAAGAAGATTTTTTATTGCAATAAATACAAAAGAATTAAAGAAAAAGAATAATAATTATGCAGCTATGAAAATTAATTAATTTCAAATAAATTAGTGTGTGTGCCAAAATATTCTGAAGAAAAGTGAATGAAAATCTTAAGAAAAAAATGCAAAGAAAATAAATAATATTAGAAAATTATTAAAAAATTAATTTAAAAGAAAGAGTGAAAAGAAAATAGATTTTTATGCATAGATGTGTGTATGTGAGTGTTAAATGGAAGAAATGAAAAAAGTGATAACAAGTTAACAAAATAATAGAAGAAAATTGATTCGCCTGGAGTCCAGAAAAATTAAAAAAACCAAATGAAGGGGAAAAATACATAAGTGAACAAAAATAGTGTTACAATTACAGTTTGAAGTCAATATAAAAGAACATACTTACATATATATATATATATATATATATATGTACTTACTTACATGTATGTATGTGTGTATATTAAAATCTTTACTGCCGCCTGGTTTTTCCTTTGTGAAAAGAAATACATAAAGTTTATCTAGAGATCAATTCAACTGCCTGTTATCGCCGCAAAAGAATTAAACAAATGTAGGTTTTAATGACACGACAAAATCAATTACAAAAGCAGCTTTAATTCTGCTATAAAATGTTACACATTTTCAAACTATTTCAATTTTCTTCATTTATTTGCTTTCATATTATTATTTCATTTGTCTACTCTAGTGCAAGTGGAGAAGCAGTCAAGGGAAATTCGTTCTTAAGTAATACGAGAATTTCGTTGACGCACAATAAATTGTCGGAGCGTATAAGTTTTATTTATTATAATTTGTTGCTTGTTGTTTGGAGTTAAAATAAGAACATTGTTTTTTTTTGTTCTTCTAATAACTAACAAGACCAATCAATCAAATCTACTGTGGTGGAAACTTGATGCTGATAAATTATGAAGCTGTTGCTGCTCCTTTTAAATTGATTTTTTTTTCTTATTTCAAGTGTTAAAGCGATTGCTTATTTGTCTCATTTGATTATTTGTTACCATTTCGAAAATATCAGTGAAGTGTCGTGTGCTAAGCCTACAATTCACTGGTTACTTGGCAGAAAGTTTTTGTTTTCAGACAAAAAATATTTGTGCACATGTACAAATCTTCATATGTATATGTGTGCATATGTATGTATATGTGTGTATATGTATGTATGCGACTGCGGTATACACACTTATGCATGTGAATGTGTGTGTCAGAGTAGTATTTTGTCTTAAAGTTGCTAATTTTTACAGCAAGTACATGAATAATAATAATTGTAGTTTCTGTTGGAATTTTTGTTTCTTGCTTGCCTTTCCCTAAAAATTTCGTCCTTTCACAGAGCAAAGACTACACAAGAGAAGAAGAGGAAAAGAAAAAAGAATAGAAAAAAAGAGAATGAAGAAAGGTAGTCGAATTTTTCAGCCAACAATATGTATTGATTGTTGTATGATGCTTATGTATTTTGTTTTAGAGTGTGTGGGTGGGTGGGTGTGTGTGTTTTTTGTTAAAGGATACTCTTGCAACGTCTATTGTTTCTCGCAATGCTTAGCAGTCTCTGTTTCGTTCATGATGCCTATTCATTGTTTATAAATTTGTTTTGTTGTTCTTGTTGTTGTATGTGTTATCTTGTTGAACATTTTTTGTTTTGGACTGTTGGAGCCAGCAAAGCTGTAAACAAAAACTTGTTTCTTTTTGCCTTTGTAGTTTTGTTTCTGATGTATCAATTGTCAATTATTGATATTTTTTTTTAATTCCAAGGAATTGTTTGTAGTGTGTGCGTGTGTGCGTGTGTGTGTGTGAAGCATGTGTATCTTCGTCTGAAGTGCTTTAGCTGACAATATAAAACTTAAGGCAAGTTTTTAAATATTTTGATTACAAAGGATGTTGCTACCATAAATACAAGTGTATGTCGCTCATTTACCTCAACAATGTCATAACTAAAAAATTTTTACATTAAAGGAAATGAGTTTAAAGTTTTCAAGTTGCACACAACTTATGGGAAAAAGAAAACTTGCTTATTCTCCCAAGAGTGGAGTAAAAAAATATTTGTGTAAAGTTTTTATACCATCTGAATAATGATATGAGGATTAATTCGGAATTATAAAAACTGCATTTTTGAGTTATGACGTTGCTGAAGTAAATGAGCCATATGTATGTATGTATGTAAATACATACTTTAATTTCCTACGCAATATTTAATATTCCGGTAGAGTAGCTTATATGTATGACCTTTTAATGTAGGAGTCTTTTTGTCCGAAACCTCAACTTTTAATATACTCGTACTTCCATACATATGCGTATGTGTGTAAATTACAGCTCATCCATGTTGAACATTTCACTTCTAGTGTTTTCAAAACATGCACGAATATTCGTTTTCGTATTCGAATTGTCGAATATTCGGCCATTTTCAGTCGAATACGAATGTATTCGTATTCGCTAAATTCAGGCGGATGTGAATACGAATACGGATATTTTTCCAAAAAAAAAAATTAAATAAATAAATTCAAAAATCCTAAACGAAATTTAAATAAATGACTAAAAATTTTAGTTTCTACAAATACATTAATTTTTTATAGAAATTTGTGTCTTGTTTCATTTTCAAATATTATTCAATGACGATCATTAAAGTTTTGGGTACTTTTTATTAACTTTTATTAAGTGCACCAACAAGAGTGTGAAGTCCTTTTTCATAACAATTTTTTAATATTTCATATTGCATATAATATTCGTATTCGTATTCGCGAATATCGTTTCAAATATTCGTATTCGTGTTCGCGAATATCGTTTCAAATATTCGTATTCGTATTCGTATTCGCCAATAACAAAAATTGACATTCGTCACATCACTAATATGTACATATTAAAAAATTCGCATGAATTGGTCATGAGCAAATATTGCTCTTCTTGGGTAAAATGTGTCAAATATATTTTCAACATTTTAAGTTTCCATGCAAAATAATGCCAGTGGCATTTGTTTCGCTTGGAATTTACTACAAACACATGGGATGTTCTTGCAAACGAAAGAAAGTATAGCATACTTACAAGGGCTAGTTAATATTGCTTGCATGTCCTATGTTTCGTACGAAATAATTAATGTTGCTCAGAATTCTTCACAAATTTGAACAGATTTTTAGTTAGACTTACGGTCGCAGTGCAAAAGTTTAACGATGAACACCTTTCCAATAAGCAATAAGCGCATGGGTTTCAAATATTTAGAATGTTGTTTAACTGTGTGCATGAAAACGATATGAAAACCACATTGAAAATGTGTGAAACTTTGCATTGATACATTTTGGAAGTCAGCCTATGTATGTATGCATACAAATCAGCATCTCTTGGTATAACAAATTTTGATAATCATCGCAAATTTTAAATACCAATTTTATCCATCTTTTAAATTATATTTAAAGCGATTGTGGTATCTGGTTTTCTTAATACTTCTCCCTCAGCTCTTAAAACTACTTACCGTTCATATCGATTTAATTGCCCAAACGTTTTTATGACCTATTTGATCGAAATGTTTTGATTCCTTTTGATGTCTTGCCTTCGCCATCATAAACTATCATTATTGTCTTAGTAGACTTGTCTTGTAGCTGTGTATTCAATTTTTATGTGTCCAATAAACAGACAGGATGTATTCATGTCCTGCTTTACCAAACCATACAATGTTTAAATTTTTTTCTTTGCTTGTTTCCGCAACATCATCACAAAAAGAAAGAAAATAAATAAAGTACATACACCCATAAACATGGCAGAACAATTGCAGTTGGGGGATGTTTTGTTGGAGATGAAAAAATAAATTTCTTATAAGAAATTGTACTCGTATACTTAAAAATAAAAAATAAATAAACTTTAAGGAAAAAAAGAAATAAAAAGAAAACTCGACTTTAGTCATATTGCAATGGGCGACTTAACTAACAATGGTCATATAAATATAGAAAACAATACCTGACAACTTCTTTTGTTCTCAGGTTTATACTTATTTTTATGTGCAATTCCGCTCAACAAAAAACTAAGAAAAAATGCAATACGTGTTGATAGTTGTTAATGTTGTGCAAATGTTTTAATATTCAAACAACTCAAATTGCTCTACTTTTATTATGTTCTTGCTGGGATTTTTGTTCAGTCCTTTTTGTTGCATATTTTTGAGAAATAATTTTGTATGTATGCATGTGCTTGCAAAACAAATACAATTTGCCCCACTGATTTAGTGATTTTTATTCCCGCCTTTGTTTCATGCAGTGTCGGTTTTAGGAATAGAAAATTAATTTTTTTTTTCATTTACTGTGTGCTGCTGCCAACGAACTTTGGAAGCTGTCAACGCCACCAACCCCAACCCCAAGCGTAAGTACGTAGACAATTGTGTAGACATTTTGCATGCTGCTGCATTTTGATCACAATTGCAATAAGCATGACTGAAATGACTGGAATGTGGCACAGTCTAGTGTTGAATAGTGTGTTTAGTTAGTTGCAAAAGTTGGCAGGGAGACGGCATCATTAATATAATGGCGTCTAAAGTCTTCCTAATGGAAGCTGGAGACAAACTTAGATAAATCAGTATGAATGTAAGTACATGAAATATACAAATGTACACTCAAAAAAAAAGGCATGTATTATTATTAAGAAATTTTTTTCCCTAAATGCAATTAAAAAAAATTTCTAAGTTTAATTAATTTTTTCTAAGTTTAAGTAAATTTTTACAAAAATCTAATAAAAATTACTTAATATGAGCAAAAAATAAAAAGTTCATATCCTCAAAAATAGTTCATAAAAATACACAATAAATGTCTCACATTTCAGGAAATGTTTACTAACTTAAATCAAATATTTACTAAGAGTAGGAAAATGGTTATAAACTGAAGGAAATTTTATATTAAGGACTAGTCAATTTCGTCTTAAATCAAAAAATAAACTTTAGGAAATGAATTACTCCTGATTAGTTCATGAAACTTGAATTACTTAAAAGATGTACAAAGGTATACTAAATTTTACGAAACTATTTACCAGTTTTAAATATTTTTTGTTTGAATTATATAATTTATTATTAATTTGAATATTTTAACTTGAAATTATTTTTTTGTAAGTAAAATAAAATGTTAAAACTCAATAATTTCAATGCTTATTCAGGCTGCCTTTTTAGGCAATTTTGGTTTGAGTGCTTGCTTATCAATTAGAAGGTTGCTGGTTCAATACTTGTCAACTCTCAAGGAATTTATATGTATGTGTGGTGAATGGTGAATTATAATTAAGAATGTAATATGAAGATATAATAAAATAAACAACATATCATTTGGTATAGAATTTAATTAAATATAAAAATAAGTACCAGAATTAAAGACAAAAAAAAATTGGAAATTTACTAAATCAAACACGAAAAAATTTTTTGGCAAAGCTCCGAATTTTATGGGAAAATTTTCCTTAATTTTAAGAAAATTTTACTTAAATATGAAAATATAATCATAGTAAAACTAGTTATTAATGAACTAGAAATTTAGTAAAGATTTTACTGGTTTCAAGTAAAAAACAGCTTTGGCGCAATACGACAACTTTTTTTTATTAAAATTAAAAAAATTTTCCAAAGTTTTAGTTAAGTTTTTTTTTTGAGTGTACATATGCATATTTGTATTTACATGTGTGTGTGCAGTTAAATTGCAAAGGACCAACAATCATATATAAGCATAAGTACTACGAGTATATGATGTATATACACATACTTACATACATTAAAAACCGACAGAGTCCATCACTAAATAATACTGTCATGCATATGCATGCATACATATGTACATTCATTCTTAGTTACAATACAAATGCAGCAGTGGTTGCAAAAGATGATTTGCTCGGTCCTTTCACTTGGTCATATTGTAATATTATTTCTTTGTTTGTTTCTTGTTTTTTTGTTATTTCATTTAATATACATTTTTTGTTCTTTCCGCAAACAAGCAACAACACTGCGACGACGATTGTGTTAGAACAATTTCGTTTTGTA
Organism: Tachina fera; assembly: GCA_905220375.1. Taxonomy (NCBI): domain Eukaryota; kingdom Metazoa; phylum Arthropoda; class Insecta; order Diptera; family Tachinidae; genus Tachina; species Tachina fera. The sequence goes on from LR999963.1 coordinate 190,666,247, forward strand.
TAGACGCCAACAGTTCGCTGGCAGGATGTTCATGATAGTGCTTTTTCTTACATACATACACCTATCCATAGATTCAAAGCTAAGTAAGTGTATGTCAAGAGATGCCCAACTAGATATACTGCAATTGCAAATAAGTTTATACGTACTCGTATATGTATAAATATGTATGTATGTGTGTACATTAGGGCTATAACTTTTTTAAACTTTTTGCAAATATCAAAATGGCTCCTAGCACAGTTGACCAGGTCATTATAATTTAGTTTAAAATATAGTATTACTTTTTCGCGCTTGTCAGAAAACTTCGCCCATAAAACGAGTTGAAGTTGGGAAATCAGTTTCTAATCAGTACAAGACATTTATCCACCCAAGTTCAATTTGAAGACTTTCAGTAACTAAACAAAATTTTTCAATTTAGAGTTTTAGTTTATTAATAAAATATTTAAAAACAAGGTAGGTAGGTTAGATTTTCTTTTGGAAGATTCAAAAAAACAAAATTTTTTTTTGGGTGAGATTTTTATTCCTTAATGACCCGGGGTAAATTACGGCACTCGTTACTGAACGAAATTACGAAATAAATTCAATAGAATTTATATGGAAATATTTTGTAATTTGCCCTCTGGATTATCTTTTCTTTCGTAAGTAACATACAATACGCTATAGCATGGTGCTAGGGCTAAAATTTGGTTATGGCCCTAATGTATAGGGTGTCTCAGTAAGAGTGCACTTTTGCATTTTAAAATAAAAACAAGTATTTTATGACGGAGTTGTGATATTTTTATTGTATTGTAAAGAAGATATGTCTGATTAAGTATGGAATTAAATATCCGGCAAATGTCCCCCACGGCTCCGATGACAGGCCATCATTACTCTTTTCATGAAATTTTCCATGACTCTTGCACAGAGATGTGACTGTATCTCACCTATGTATATCTCACAATACATGTGTATGTATGTATATCTGTGGCAAAAATGAAAAAGTGCTTAAGTCGAGATAAGCTGATTTTGAGTTAATGTTACTTCCCTAATCTGCATATTTAAAAGTACCCGTGGGTAAAATCACAATGAATTGCGTGGTTTTTTAAGAAGTTATATCAAAATGAATTGCGAATTTTCCTTTTTAGACTACTAATCTCATTTGGAATAATACTTTCAGAGAAAAACAGCTTAAAATCAATAAAAACCATATTGAATTAATAAGAAACATTAACCAAAGTCTAGTCATGTTAAAATTTTTTATTTCAGTATGGAAAAATATTAATTCACAGTATTAATTAATTAATTTTATTTATTATTTTAAGTACCTCTATATACATTTTCTATTAAATTGAAAACTATTAAATTAATGTGATACGTTATTATTTTAAAGTTGCAGCTTTTTCCTGGGTGTAGGTTACATTTTAGTATATTTCAACTTGATTGTTGTATTTAACGACGTTTACTTAAAAAAATCAAGGATAACAGAGAATTTAACTTTTAAAAAAATAACCACGTTTTCTTTATTGCTACAGGTATGTGTAAGACATTTAATCGTTTAATTTAAAGTGTTTTTTACAAACATTTTTGCTACAAAATATTTGTAAATGCATACGTTTAAATAAGATCGATTTTGCTCACGCCTAAGAAGAGGCACGAGATCATAAAAAAATAAGTTCAATGAACGAAATCTCTGAGTATGCATACATACTCATACTTACCCCTCTAAAGGGGGTGAATTCAGAAGGTGCAATTATAATTTTTGGCACGAAAATGATACACAGTGATCATTTCTACTCACTGTAAGATTTCGGAACTGTTTTGAAAAAAAAGTATACAATTGACGTCCTAATGATACATGAGTATATTAAAAATCAACGACAATTTTGATTTGATTTCATTTAGAGAAACAAGTATGGGTTATGTATGTATGTATATATTTGTGTAATATCAAATTCTTTGCAGTCATCTTATCAAATGCATCTTCGAATTGAATTCTTAAAAGTATTTTGGAGAAATCTCTTAGAAATAAACAGCAGACTTCAACAACGAAAAGACAGATTTATTTTGCACTCAAGGAGTATTCAGTACCGCGTGGCCCTATCAGCACAGCTGATCGCCAGCTGACCTTACCCCATCGTCAAACTCCATATTAAATAGCATCAAATCTTAAACCAAACTGTCAAAATATAAATAAAAAATATCCTACAACAATATAACCAATTCACTGAACATCAACCTGAATTTTTATACCGATAACATCAGGAACCTCTGATTTCTGAATACTTATACTACCCATACTAACAAATGGAGTAGCCTTTTCTTTTGGCCCAATTTTATAGTGTCACCAGTAATTTCTGCACACTGTTTTTAACAAAAAATATTTATGTACATCAAATTTTCTTTCATTAACTGGCTAAATTTGTGTTTTTTTATATACGGTCACACTTGTCAAACATTTGCTTAAAAAAGTGTAACCACTAAATTCTATTGAAAAATCTTTCAGTTTAGACAAAAGTTTGTGAAGTTAAAGAGTAGCCAATAATGTTAGATTCTATGACATTGTCTATTAGTTGTGTTCGTTTTTTTAAGAGTCTGAACACAATGTAACGATTTTTTATTGCGGTGCGGTTTTCCATACGATTTTGAAGTAAAAATTCGCAGTGCGCGACGGAATAAAATTAAAATCTATTTTATTTTCATTGCGGACTTTCTTATTCTCTCAATTTTTGATACTCTTTCTCTTGCTGATGTTGCCGTAGTTTTTGAATAATTGGCTGTGTTCACAACATTATTGTAAAAAAACATGATTTTGAAGTTCAAACATTTTTGTCATAGCTTATAAAAGTTTAAAGAACATACATATATATGCACAAAAAATTAATAAAAATTTAAACAAACAATGACAAGTTTTGCCGACGCCGACTTCCGTTGTATTATGTTTATTTTTCTCTCCCGCAACGAGAAATCGCACCGCACCGCAAACATTGTGTTTAGACTCTAATTTGATAAAAGGGTGTCAGCATCAAAACTTTTTTCATTAGTGCTTTTTGGTTACGCTTTTTTGGGCAATTGTTTGACAAGTGTGACCGTACCTTACAGGTCTTGAATTTATGTCTTACAAATATTCTTCTTGGAATTTATTCTTATTAATGCAATTAATAAAAGTAAATAATGTTAACATTTTTCTTGGCATTTTTTCAGAATGGGTGGCAAGAACAATAATAAGATTTGGTTTCCACACATCAGATTATCTCATTCAAGTTTTCATTTTAAATATACATATATACATACATATTTATGTATGTATATACATAATCTCTCTCATACAAAATCAAAAAAAAATATTATACAAAATTATTCAAATTTAATTTCAATATTTTTCCCTTCCTTTTCTCTTTATAGCCCCAGTGTGTGTTTCAACGTATTACGCTCCGCTAAGTGTACCGCATATTAACAAAGCATAAGCCCTGAACAAAAAACATACATTTAAAAAAAAAGAAACCAGTTTACATTTCTTTATGGTTCTTTAAAATTACGAACAATCGCTAGGGTTTTATTTTTTCCTTCTTCAATAGTTTGTGTGGGGATTGTGTGTACGAGGCAACTGAAAGTGCTCGATTTTATAAACAGACTTCAGTTAAATCAACATTGCGGCATTAAAAATGGCACGTTACTCGGACTCAATGGACGTGCATACACGCTCATTTAGATTTGTGTAAATTTTGAGGGAAAAAAATAATACTCGCATTAAGAATAATAAAGAAAAAGTGTTTGTCTTCTTGAGTGCAATATTTTACAGACCTTTAAGCAAAAATGCATAATAAATAATAAAAAAAGAAAACTATAAAACAAGCAACAGATTTTCTACAGCTGCTTTCTCATACAAAAAAATTAAAGAAAATTAAAAATTTCCTGCCCACACTTTAAAGGGAAGCAGTACACAATCGCATTTATAGTTTAAAAAAAATTCTGTATGTATTTGCATTTTTAAGTGTGTCTGCATGTATGTATTTAGAAAAAACTAATAAACAGTCGAACTGACAGACAATTAGCCATAAGGGCAGACATGAAATTCCCTCTATATTACTGCCAATAAACTCAAAAAATATGACATTCATTTCATTTATTACGAGAAGTGCATCACTCAAGCCTTTTTTCGTGTGACTTTTCAACTGCATCTGGAATTGGCGAAAGATTTCTACTTGTTGTATTTATGTATAATGCTGGTTTTTCTGCGCACAGCAACAACAAAAATTTCCCGAAGGGAACGCTGTTCATACAACATAGAAAAAAATAAATAAAAAACGAAAAATAGCAAGTCAAAGAGGCTCGGCTTCGATGCCATTTGAAGCCATCTAATACAAAACAAACATAGAAAGCCACAAAAAAGGGAAATAAACAGAGAGTAAAAGAAAATACGGCTAACAATACAAAATCTGCCACCACCACCACCACCACAACCTACACTCTACTACAAAAGCCACAACTAATATTATCACGGGGCTGTCATTCATGTCAACTGTCACATACCATTGAAAATCTCATCTGTCAGCTGAGTGACATAAAAAGAAATCGCAAAATGTTGAAATTGCACTACTTTTGAACACCAACAACACTGCAGTCATAGAAGTTGTTCTTCTTAGTCTAAACTTATCAACAAAACCACCCAACATATAATTATTCGTATGCATTTGAAACTCGATTAAATCGACTAAAGCATACGATACGATTGCAAAACGTGAACATTTGAGAAAACACATCAACTCAAAGAGGGAACATAAAAAATAAAAGAATTATTGCTAGATGCAGTAATTTCCGCGGTATCTTGTCACAAATCCGTTCGCCATCGGAACTTATTCAACACCGGTATTGTGCAGAATTTTATACGATACCGCTTAACAGTAAACGCTTACCTACTTCATGTGGCGGAGGTAGGCGGCGTTGGAGACGGGTTGGCGACTTGTGCCATCGCTTGGTCAGCAAACAGGGGAGTAGAAGGCAAATTGGCGCAAGGCTGCCATTTGTAGGCGATGCACCGTCTTGCGGGAAGAGAGTGAGTATATTTGAAACGTAAAATATTATGTAAATTTGTCCAAATACATAAATAATTGCTTTACCCCACGTCTACACCTAAAATATTTTTATCATGACAAAAGTCAAACTTAAAAAATATTTTTTTTTATTTTTAGTTAATTTTAATTATTATACTGTGCTAGTTCAAAAATTTAATAAGTGGGGGACTTGGTGGGTAAACCTGAATCAAATTGTGCTAACTCTTTTTTTAGGTTAGCGCTCGTTTAAAAAATAATTCAGATTGGAAATACGGTTAAAATCACCTAAAAATCACAACTTTTCCCCAGTTTTGTACTATTCATTCATTTTTATGTCAATTAAAAGAACATATTATGGATAAACATATGTCCTAAGAACATTTTTGAAAAAAAAAATTGCAAAAAATTTCTAAAAAAATTTAAGAATTGTCCCAAAAAATTGATGTAAAAAATTCGAAAAAAACTAAAATTTGTTTCCCAAAAAGTTTTCTTAGGACGCAACTTCATCAATACATATCTTTTAAGGCGATATATATTGACATAAAGGTTAATAAATGGTAGAAAGCTAGGAAAAGTTTTAATTTTTAGGTGATTTAAACCGTATTTCCAAACTGAATTATTTTTTAAACGAGCGCTAACCTAAAAAGAAGGTTAGCATAATTGAATTCAGCGTACTCGCATAAGGTTTACACACCTGGTCTCCCGCTTGTTACATAACAAGTTCAGAATTCGAGCACAGTGTTATTGTTTGAACTTTATTTGTTTCTATATTTCTGTGGCAAAAAGAAAAAAGTGAGAGTTATTGGTACCCTCCGTAATCTGCATATTTGAAAGTACCCCTGGTCAAAAATTTCAATTAATTAGTCTGATTTTTCAAGAAGTTATAGCAAAATTACTTGCAGCCTAAGTTTTTTAGACTTCTAATCTAATTTGGTATAAAAGCTTAGTCGAGGTTATACTTTCGTATATTTTAACTCAAATGTATTACTTACAGTGTCTAGAATAATGTTTGCTTGAAAAACTAAAGGTTTGTAGAGAGTTTCCCAACTTAACTACAAAAGAAAGAAATTTCTGAAAATCGACTTAAACGGTTAAAAGTGCTCTCCTGCAAACCAGTAAAATATGACTTAAGCACTTTTTCCTTATTGCCACAGATTTTATGAATTGAACAGGCTAAAGATCTTATCGCCTTGTAAGCCAAATTACATGTGATAATTATTAATTAACAAATAACATCAAAGTTAGTTGTAAATATTCTGACAACAACACATAATTGAACGGAACAGCCAGCCGTTTTCGAAGGCCACTAAACATTCGTCATCAGCGTTCTTCTGTGTTAGGTCCACTTTGTGTGGTATCAGTTGATGTATATTTCAGCCTTATATACGAAAATTTTTTGCAAATGGAATATGTGAATTGTTTTGATTCATCGTATTTCAAATTGCTGAAAGGTGTTTTGTAATGAATACTGATATTTGCCACAGTGAATATTTGCATAATTTGGTATCCATGGGCCTCAAAAATATCCATACCAAGACAGAGGTTTTGAGTTGAACTGTTAGGTCGTCAAATTTAATTGTTTTTCAAAAGACGGGAAGTTTGTCGAACTATGTGAAGTTCGTCCTTCGCACCAATTTGTATTTATAGCATAACGCATCGTCCACAATGATGACAAGGAACTATTTTTGACAGTTGTAGTGAACACTGGAGTCAAAATTTTTCACTATAAAAAATGCGGTTAATTGTGAACCTTGAAATTGGTGAATTGGTGGTGCCGTTGCGGTCTCCGGTCCTTTTATTTAATTAGCTCTTGCTGTTGATGAGCCATTGTTTATTTTTTTAAACAAAAAATAATGTCGGTAGAATGTCCCAGAAAATTTCGTAATAAAACTTATTTCAATGGATGGCGTACATGTACAATGTTAAAACACAAATTAAATCTTTCGTAGTAATATTTATTTTGTGCCTCTGCTTGATTTTTATTTTAATAATGTTATTATAACTAACTTTTCGCCATAAAATTTGCCATATTATTCTTCAATAAAAGCTAAACATCAAATAAATGGCATTTAATTTGAAATATTATATCTTAACATTGTTTCTCAGCTTTGTCTTACAACATTTATTTGCTAACATGTGCCCAAACTCTAACATGTTAACAACTGGTATTAGGAAATAAGCTTGACAAACGTACATGCATACATACATATACATATGTTTCGTCAAGACCGGGGGTAGGCAAATTGTTTTGCTGGAAGTGTGCCCACCCACTCGACGCCTATTAACCACACGTTTAAAAAATGTCTGCACATTATGTTGACCTTATCAATATGATGTAGACTTTTCGTTTTCGTTTTATTTTTATTTTAATTTTTAATTTTATTTATATATTTTTTCTTTACAATAGAGTGCTAAATTTTGAAAAATTTTTGTGTTGCGTGAACTTAATTTTGACAAGCTGATGAAATGTCAATATCATGTCATGTTTCTAACAAAAATTTATTTTAATTTATGTTAGAAACTATGCAGTACAATGTTAAATATAATATTACGCCATGTGTTCGTACTTTGTTAAATAATAAAAATCCCAGAGAATAATCATATTTTTATGATCTGCTTAATTGCCATTGTTGTCGTTGTCGTTGTTCAGGTTTGCTAATGAGCACGAGTAGATATGTACAGCGTTGTCAGTTACATACATGCAATGTATACATGTATTCTTCATTATCTGCCCATCAAACTGTCTAGTTGTCAATCTGTTTGTCTGTCAGTATGGCTTCATATAGATAAAAATATTATCATTTTAAATTATAAGTATGTATGTATGTATGGATTTGTGTAAAATGTTGGAGCTTTTCTATAAAGAGATAAAGATAATAACCACGTTAGGGGCTTTTAAATATTTGAATTGAGCACCATTCTTCAACGCATATCATATGGAACAAAAGGTATTTTAACTCCTTTGCATTGGCTGCACAGAGTGCAATGATGAAAGTGGTTTAATATTACTAGTTAAGCTATTATTATAAGCAACATCGGCATTAATGCGGCTTTTACTGTTTAGATCATGTATGTGAAGCTTGCCTTGTAAACTTGTTTGATGAGCAGTACTGACAGATTCTTTCAACAAATCAAATTACACTTAAAAGTAGATTGAAATCCAATTTTTTACCACAAAATATTTCGTTTAGTATTTTCGCAATTCAATTTATTGTCCGTCAAATTGAAATTTTCATCGATAAACTATATTATATATATTATATATTAATACATATATATATATATATATATATATATATATATATATTAATACATACATACATAGTATGTATTTAAAAAATTTTGAAAGTCAAATTGTAAGTACTTACGACTACAGAGGACTTTGTAGGAAAAGTATGTATTTGTCGGGTTTAACCATTTTCTTCTGATACTTGAATATTTGTATGTTAAAAGTTTCATTTAAATGTCTTTCAAGTACTGAAAATAAAAAATTCATATTTAAATAGCACTTTAAAATAAATTACATTTATGTAATTAGCAAGTCAAAAATTGGACAGTATACTGTTATTTATGCAAGTATTAGGTGTGTTCATTTAAGCCGAATGTTGTGCAAACTTTTACAAAATTTTACTACAATGCGTTCGTTTTACACATTTGCAAAAGTGAGTGTAAATGGAGAGACTAAATTGACAGTGGTTGACTGAGAGTCAAAACAAATTTGGTTTGGAAAAATCGTTGCCAGTAAAATGCAGTACATGAGAAAAATACATGATTAGATAAAATAAGCAAACAATAGTAAGCAAACAAAAAGGAAAAAATAAAAAAAAATAATTAAAAGACGAAAAGCTGAATTAAAAATGTAATGTAATGAATGAAAAAAAAAATTAAGTTTTAATAAACATTTATATATTGGAAGAATAAACCAAATCTATGATACCATTTTTCTTCTAACTATTCTTTTTATTTAATTATTTATTTATTTCCATTTCATTTTACAAAATAAATTTATTAAATATAAACTTGTTTTGTTACAATTTAAATTTAAAATTTTTTAACGCACTAATATTATTATTTTAAACTTATACTTGTTCTTTTTACTTAAATGTTTTAGAGATGTTTAGCCAAAATATATGTATTTGAATACTTATTAGACATCAAATATTGATATATATTCATATGTCATTTAATCAGAAACAAAATTAGAAACCATGTACAAAATAAACGAGTGTAGAAGTTACCACAGAATTGGTGTAAAATGTAAAAAATAAATTTCCCTTCGAACTTATATTTATATGTAAAAGTTCATGTATAAATTACCAAAAACATGTATATGATGGGTAGTCAAAACAATCCATATTCTACAACACTTTAGCTTTTAGTGATCACCTCTTTTGATTAATCTGCAAATATTTTTGTAAAAGACCCATTTAAATATTATTCAAAATTTACTCATTTGCTGGATTTTACCGAAAAAGTAAGCAAACGGACCTATTATTAGGAACTTCACTGTTATATAGTTTTTGAGAATATCTTATTGTCATTTAGCCTAAGCTAAATTTAAAAATTTTACTTGACTGGAAACAATATTTTCTCTACTCTGTGCAATGAGTGTACAAGTAGCAGCATAGACAAAATTTCATGCTTAAAGAATCGTTATGGTTTTGTTTTCCATTATGTATTTTCCTGGCTTAACTCATAAAACTTTTTATCTTTATAAATCAGTTTTGATTATTTGAATTTTTTCACTGGTCGCTTTAACATGATTCATATCTGTATGTAATCCAATGAAATCTGAATTTTATTTAAAGACATTTGCTTCTGTTTTTGTATGTATGTTTATATGTACGTATGTATGTATTTATGTTGATAAATATATATATTATTATCATATAATTCTTTGATACAACACTTGCCACAGATAAGGAAAAGGAGAGATATAAAATACAAAAACCAATAACAACAACAACGACAAGAACAAATTCGAGGAGCCAAATAACTACCAAAAATATGGAAAGGAAACAAAGAATTACTTAAAAGAACTTATTTTCTTTTCTCGTTAAGATTTATTTTATCTCGCTTTGAACTTTCATATACATACGATAAACTCTGCCATGTTATTCATATTCACATTCTTACACTTGCGTTACTTATGGGTTTTATGTCAAAGTGTGTAAGTAAGTCTGTCTGTGGTATGTTTTGGGATGTTTATTTGGTTCCGAAAAGAGTGATGAGTAGGAAAATTTTGAATGCTGGATTATGTTTATGGGACATTAAGTTACACATACAAACGACAGTCGTCCAACAGACGTATGTATGTACAAGCAAGAATGATAAATAGATATTTACAAACATATACATAGCTATACGTACATTTGTATCTGTGTATGTATGTATGTATGTACGTACATCCAAGTTTATTCACATTTTTATGGCACTTTCGTCATACTTTTCTTTTGCTCTTTTTTATTCTTTTATATCAATGGAAGCTAAATGGCTGGATGTATTGTATGAAAATTCATACAATAAGAAAATTATTATTATTTCTTCAAGTTTTCTGCAACTCAGCAAATCACATACATAAATACATATGAATGTATGTAAATATATAAATACAATTCATATGTATAGAATACTTTTTTATGTATATGGAAGTATCTGAGACGTGAAGCATTTATATTATCATACACAAACTTCTACATACATATCTGTCTTAAATGTTTGGAGTAAAGTGAAAAATACGAGCCCATTACAATTATTGATTGGTTAAACAAACAAAAATGCTTCCACATCACCAATCAATGTAATTGCCTAAGAAGAATTTGTTCCAAAGGTCTTATGACAGATATTGTTTTTACAAAAATTATATTTTTGTATTGTGTTAAATTCATTGCGATACCTCATAAATGTGATTATTTATTAGTACGTACACATTTACTCGTATATATGTTTATATGTACATATATCTTCTATATAATTAATAGGCAAGAACATTTTTTATTATCCGCAGCTTATGCTCATACGAGTATTATAGAGCCAATTTCGACAAAACTTATGCGAAAACTGTAGGTATTTATTGACAGATGTTCACAACCTATATTTGATTAAATTCTGTTCAGTATTTTGGAAGCTGTAGGCGTTTAAAATTGGTAGTAATAGATTCACAAAGAATACACATACATGTACACTTATTAGCTTAAACTTGAAGGAAACAAAGTGTTGGAGATCGTTGACAGCTGCTGAATTTCCATTAGTGTCTATGAATTTTCGCAATAAATAGTTAAAATCTCATAGATGACAGAATTTGATTTTGTCTGTTAGGTGTCTTCATATCATAGTAAACAATCTTCCTTATCGTGGTTGGCGTATTTCAAATACGACTACGAATGTTTGGTAATAGATTAAAGAAGACTTCAACAGTATTTCTTAATACAAAAGATTAAAGAAAAACTTTTGAAGTCTTCTTTAATCAGTCGTAGTCGTATGATACGAGTCGTGAAATACGCCAACCACAATAAAGCAGAATATTTTCGTGATTCATTAAAAAATTTTTATACTAAGTGTTGCAAGTTCTGAGACTCATGGCGGGTAGCATATGATGCATAAATCCTTTTAATTCTAGCATTATAATATGTAGATTCATAAATATTTTGTTATTATACTCGTATTTGCCATAGTTTTGACCAAATTGCGACATGATATTGATTATTTGCCGATGATTCATCTAAGAAAATATCATAATGACATTGTTAGCCAAATACGCCAGAATAGGTTTGCTCCACCGACCATTCCTCTAAAAAATGAGTTACACCCAGAGAAAAAAAGCTTAAAATCAATAAAAACCATATTGAATTAATAACAAAACATTAACAAAATTTCTTATCTCAATGTGGAAGAATATTAAAAAAAAATGTTTACTCAATATAAATTTTCTATTTTATTGAAAATTATTGAATTAATGTGACGCGTTCTATTTTGAAGTTGCGGATTTTCCCTGAGTGTAGGAATGGAATATATATATTTTGAATACCCTCTTTCTGAATCAAAAACGCGTTTCACCAAATTTATTATGGTTTCTGAGATATTAAGCATTCATTTTGCTCTATATCCCCTATTTTTAGGTTTAATAAGTATTGGTTTGCTGTACACGCCACTGTTTGGTGATTGCGAGTAAAGATGGCTTCTAGAAGGTCTCTATACTCCTTTTTTTTTGGGTGTACAAGGCCTGCTCGCTCCATGCCATACTCAAATTTTTTGCTATGTTGACCTTCGGATATCGTTTCTTTCACTAGAAGAGATTCTAAAAGGCCTTCAAATTAGTGAATTTTGCTCTTGCTTTAGTAAAAAAAACTAAAAAACATATTTTACTCTTTTTGGAATGTGTATCTTATCTTTTATAAGAAAGAGTCGAGGCCTTTATAAGGAATTTTTTAGCAATTAGATAAGAATTGTAATTGAATCGAAGCGAAGTAAGAAGGTCTTCTGAGATTTCCCGCTGTATTATCAACGATTTCAACCATATTTATATATGTATGTGCACAAATTAGTTCATAAGTTATACTTCATATTTTGGATGTTGCGATTATCATGTTAATAGTCATTTTGATTTGAATATTTTAAGAATGTTTTTAATTAATTACAAATTAATAAAAGAGTTTTATGTGTTAAAAAGCATTGAATTGTTTAAAGAAATGTTTGTTAGATTATATCGCCTTGCTCCTTTAAAGGAGGTCAATCAAAATTTGCGAATTCTCAGTAAAGGCGACAAAATGTTTTTATTAAATAAACTCTTACTATATAACAAAGGTGGATACAACCGTATTTTTTGGATAAGAGTAGAGAAGTCATGTGTATAGTTTTCTTATGAAAAGTGAGAATTGCAAAGTTTTGATTTGATCTCCTTTAGAAGATTAATTGCGATATGTAATACACTTATACAACATGAGATTCTATGAAATGTAAAGTCATTAAATCATGGATTCACTTTACAGTAGATATTCAGTGAAATACGACTAGTTGGAATAAAACATTATATTCTTTGTTTTAATTCTTCATAAGATTGTAAAAATTTTTAAAAAGAAAAGAGACAAACCTGCAGCCAGATGTAAATTATAAATTCGAACCAATTATTTTATTATGCCTCTCACCCTCCGCATCTCTTTCTCTATCATGGTTACCTCAAGCAATGCAAATATTACGACTACTTCACTATTCGAAGAAATAAATGAGCAAACAAACAAAAATTGCCCAAGGCTTTAACAAACTCTAGACTAAATTGGACTTCCGTTGCCATACATACATTTTTCAAATTCTTTTCATGAACCCTGTGCAACAAAAGCAGAAAAAAATTCAACTACAACTAAAGAGAAAACCCGCCCAAGGTATCAAAACACAGTATCAAATGAAAAATTTAACTCATAATAAAAGTACGAGCAGTTAGAAGTATGTACATACATATATACATACATATAAGCAAAATAAGGAAGGACTAAAAATAAGCAAGCAATACAGCTTTTGGTTTTGCTGTAATCGTTGCAATGCATTTACTTCAGTCGCTTTATTCCAAACATCTTATTTTATTTGTGCATGTTGGCATACAAAATGTCATCGCAATTCTTTTTTAAGGAAAAAAAATTATAATAATACGATTTTCTTTCCTGCACAGTCAAACACATCCGCACTCAAATACGAATACAATATTATGAATATAAATTTGTGATTTAGTTGCAGGTCTTAAGTGGCAGCTGGTAGACTCGTATTTGTACTGGATTGTTCGGTTGAACTGAACAAATCTTAAACATATTGAAACAAAGTGCACTCATGCAAAATGGAAAGATACGAACGAGTATTCCATAAAAGTACAATTGTGTCAGGAGATATTTGTGTTCACTTATTTAAATAAAATTTAACGATTGCGACTTTCGCTGTACGCATTCACTTCTTTGGATTTTTGGTTTAGAGAAATTTCTTAATATTTATTTTTTTGGCAAAATTACATTATATTTGAATTTGCTTTTTATTTTATTTTTTAACATTAAATAAAAGATGCTGTTAAACTTTTCAAGGATTGCCAAATTTTCTTGTGACCAAATAAAAATTGTGTAGAAACAATGAAAATTAAAATTATCGTTAACGCATTATATAACAGAAGAGTCAGAATACACGTGTATTACATATCGCCCATTTACTGGAAAAATGCTATAACTGAAAAAACTAGTTTTAAGGAAAAAAAGTTTAAGGGAAAGAGATACTTTTATTTGTCTCCCAAGAGTTGAGTAAACAAATTTTTACACAATCTGAAGAACGATATAAGTATTAATTTTGCATTGCATATTCGGTATGTGATTGAGTACTAAATTGTTTTTATTCATTGTGATTCTTTGATTCTTAATCAAAAAAAAACATCCTGAACAGGACGCAAACTTTTTTATGTCTGTAATTTAATTAGAAAATGTCATTGTGCCCTCACAAAATCCCAGACAATTGGAACATCTGATAATGTCCAGATTGAATGAAAGCGAAGAACAAAAAGTAACGAATTTAACATTTACGAGTGACTATTTAATCAGATTCGCCATTAAATTGAAGCCAAATGTCAAAATAACTATAAAAAGTACATCATGATGAACATTTTACTCATAAAATTGAGTAAATGTATCTGAATAGCGCAACCACAATTTCCACAAATGTGCATTAATTCTAATTGACCGACTATAAGGCGATTTGAAATACTTCATTTAAGCATAAAAAAGTATAAAAGAAATAATGTATTATCTTGTAAAAGGGAAGATAAATGTTTTTCTATGCATTTTTTTTAGTAGTAAGAAAATCCGTCATACTCGTAATATTTTAAGGGTGGGCTGGGCTAAAATATATTTTTCTACTTTCATTCTAAGCAGGCAATAAATATAATGAATTCTTATTTAAGTTCTATGACATATTAAAAACTCAAACTACGAGTACAACAGTAGAACAGAATGTGTCACGAGTATGAAATGAGGAATAATGATTATAAAAAAAGATGATGCTGATAAATTATCAGCAAGGAAATATAATTTAATGTCTAACTAAAATAATTATTAATAATAATAATTAATTAAAATAATTATTAATAATAATAATTACCCAGCTAAAAAAATTATATATGGTCCATATATTTTTAGTATATGAATGTATATAAATATATATGAATATGTATGAATTCATGTATGGAAATATATGGAATTATACATGGCAAAACTATTATATATGAACTAATATATGGACTAATATATGAAATGTATTATAATATATGAACTCATATATGGAAATTTAATTATGAAGATCTTCATATGTGGATCCATATATAAATGTAAGATTTTATATATGGAGCCATATAAGAATGTATGCATACATGATATCTCACATAAGATCGTTTTTGCAATCACAAAAGCTTGGAATTTTATCACTGCTAAATTGGAAATCCATTAGAAAATACATACGGAATGCAAAGATTATACGCGTTCAACTTTTAAAAAAGAAAAACTTTTTGTTAAAAAAACCATTCTTGTATGATTTTATACATTGTGGACCCATTTAATATATCAAATAATCAAAAGGATAACCCAGTCATTAATTTTATAGAAAATAACAAAATTCGCTAGATAAGAAACAAAGTTCATATTACTGTATTGAAAACTATTGTTAGAGGGATTATTTTTTCTTTTATAATTAATTGAATTAGTTTTTAATCTGGTTTCTTAAACTAAATGTTATGTACGAATATGATTTATGTGTTTTTTTAAATAATTGATTCACCTTCTGATGAATAAAATGACTTAGTTCGTTTTGAATTATTTGTCCAAACAAATGTTTCATTAAATACAACCTCTCTCTCAAGTCTAAAAAAATTTCATTTTAGTAATATAATTTATTGCACAGCAGTGCGCTTTTGTTAGTCAAGAGTGTATGAATATGAACTTTGCATACTGTGGAGGGAATTGTATGAAAATGTATGAATATATATAATCATATACGCCCATATAGCCTCATTTTTCGGATCCGAACCATATATGGGATATCATATATGCTCTATACATATTTTTTTAGCTGGGTAATTAAAATAATTATTAATAATAATAATAATTAATTATAATTATTAATCCATTAACATATTTAATTTTTTAGCTTAACGTTATAGGGGCTTACTGATTTAACTATAAGTTTGTAAATTTCATCATATTTCGAGGTTTTGTAGTCCAGGGAGTTCATTCTGGCTATTCTGTGCGTATGGCTGTATGTATATGTCAGTGTGCGTATGTGTGCGTATAACATCTTTTCCGAATCAGCTTGGCGTGGAAAATAACCACTTATGAGCTAATTTTTTGATGATAAATGATACTCCTTTTGTGAGAAAATGGTACCCTGCAGATGAATCGTACCAAAGAATGATTTATGATACGATTTGCTGATTAATTATTGTGAAATTTTCTGCTAGCATTAAATCACTAAATCACTCTTTTGCGGTGTCTTTGCATTTTGTTCCTCTATTTTCAAGAAATAATAATTTGACATTTTGATGAATCATAAATGAATCCTTTTTCAATCACGCAAGTGATAAATCAGTGATCTGAGGAAAATCACGCAAGAGATTTCTGCAAAAAATTGGTATCAAATTTGCCGCATTCAAAATATGTCGTAAGACATATTTTCACGCGATTCCGTTCCGTTCCGTAGATTTGAAATTTTTTCGAAAATGAAATTTTCACAAAACGGTTTTTTTTTATAAATTTTAAGCTACAAAGCTAAACGCAGTCTTATAACATCTTAACCTTAAAAATAAGCATTGATTGCCTAAACTCGGGTAATTCGGTTGAGAGATATCGCTTAGGAAAATTTAAAAAAATTCGTTTATTTTTAATAATCTTAGAACTTTAGTCAAATCGATTTTACATATTCAATTATTTTTAAAGACTTATAAATTTATCGGACGTCGTAAATTTAACCAATATTTACAGATTACTTCAAGAGACATCTTTTACGAAATTTCTGCTGAAATCGATTTCCATATTTTTGATTAATTTATTTTGAAACTACAAGGAGAACAGAAAAAGCTCGTTTAGTATTTAGTGACAATTGAATTTTAAGGAATTTTAGGCAAATTTAATTTAATGAACATAAAGTATGCAAAGTTCGTATTGGTACACCTTCATTAAAAAAATTCACTGCCTTGTAATAAACTAAGTTTCTTAAATTATTTATTTCTTTGCAAGATTTTATTTATTTTATTGTATTTAATGAACAATGAAAAAATAATTTTTAATTAAAATATTTTTTAAAGAAAAGCAGAACTTACTAGTTTTAAAAAAAACAAAGTTCGTGTTCCCACACAGAAAATTTTTTAAAAATCAGATTAGAAATTGATGCTATTAGAAGAAAAAAAATAGTCCTTTTTTATACTCAAACTAGTTCTTAAAATAACTGTAAACTTGGTTCCTTGAGGATATGAGTGATTTCCTATATTTTCTATAAAATGATTGATCGAAATGTCATTTTGATTGTTTGATTTGTTAAATAGAGCAACTTTTTATAAATTATTTAATTACAAGAGTTTTTCTTTTTTAAAAGATGAGAGTGTATGAATATGAACTTTGAATACGGTATATGTGTGTTCATTGTTTTGTTTCCTTTTTCTTATAACTACCCTGCAGGAAATTAAACTGACACAATAGTAGTCACGTGACCGGTCCCCAAGTGATAAGGACAAGTCCGAGTTCTAACACTTGCTATGAAGCGGACCAGTCACTTTTACATGGGAATGTTTAATTGATACTTTGTACGCACCTTGTGACTGGCCATTGAACTATCCCAAAATGACATATTTGGTGTAGAATAATATAAATTAAATATAAATGTCATTCCGACATTTAAACATTGAAGACTAATAATTTTTTTTTTAGTTACAAATGCAATTATAATTTATTTTTAAGCAGAAAATTTTTCTAGATTCGCACCGACAATTTCGTGCATGACAGGCCAGCATACCACCACTCTACAACACTGCAACTCATATTTCAAAAGTATAAATACCAGTTAAGGTTAAGTTAATATCTCAGTACAGTTACGAGACTGGTTCCAGAATCACATTGGAGGGAGCAATTAACATTATATTTGCACTATTTGATAGGTCACATCTAACATGTTCAGTATCGTTTACTACAATAATACACATAGTCAAAATTAAATTGGCTCAAGGTCAAGACGATACATCACGAAAATTGTGAATATGTAACCATTTACACGAAATGTCTTTTTTTCTCCATACTCTTCTCCGTACTTTTGATAACGCTCATATTTTCACATTTTCTCCAGTCATAGGACGAGTAACTTTTGTATCAATTGTCACCTAATTTTCTGCAGGGTAATGCCTTTTCTTAACATTTCTTTTATTAACATTTGACACTCGACTACAAGAAATATTTCTGTTAAATTAGAATCAGTGTTGTATTGTGCATTAATATAGAGAATTACTTGAGAGAACTTGAAATTCGTTAATTTACATATATCTCCCGATAATTTCAACTGTTTCGCAGGTACTTTGAAAATCATGCAATGGTCCCCTCGGCTACTTCAAATTATTTTAATTGCATCTTTGTCGCTTTAATTTTAAGTTCTTCAACTGCAGGGCTCTTAAATCAAATTATTTTATCGTGCGGCGTTTTATGAAAACAATAAAATAAGAATAAAATAATTTTTCTTCATTGATTTGATATTGAATTGATAGAAAGAAACAATACATGTTAGAAAAGAACTATATAAAGAACTATATATAAAACGGAAACAACAAGATGTTTAAATGTTGTCAAATTTTTGCAATAAGAAACCGCTGGTATTAAGACAAAACAAACTAAACATCGCTATGTCTGACCATAAACCGCTAATAACGACCACTTATGATTCAAGCCTGAAATGTCAATTTTAAGTTGAAAAATTGTGAATTTTTTTTATTCAGATCTTCATTTGTTATCGATAACTTTAGTCAAGTTGTTGACATTATTTCATTAAACTTAGGCATTTGTTTTAGTTTATATGCATTGCTTTATACACCAGAATGTCTTACATTTCATAGACGTTCTTTAATTTGAAGTTGGGTTTTTCTTCATTCCATTTTCGATTGATTTGAGGCAAATATTTAAAGTTCAAAACACTAAAGCACAAGTCACATAATCAATCATTCATACTCATTACTTCCAATTGACTGTTTAATTGTAACAAAATTGATTTTCACATCATCTTTTTTATTCGATCACAATTTGATTTTCCTTTTTTTTTGTTAATCAAACCTTTTATTTGTAATTACAATTAAGTAACTCAAATCTGGCAAAAGTTCATAAGGCAACTGTGGCATAGTTAAAAAGGAAGAACGATTGGATTAAAAACTTAATTATCAATCATGTTTTAGTTGTATTTCTTTCTTGTATATGGCCTTAATTAATTTCCATGCTTCGGTCAGTTGCTATATAGATGCGGACATTTAACAGCAGTTTTTCCATTTTAAATGTTGCAACATTATTACTGCCTCGTATATATGTATTTTTTACCATCTTCTTTGTTTCTTTCCCTTATATTGCACTTGGCATTAAACAACATGTTAGAGAGCAAGAAGCACTTGGTTATAAAACAGCAGTTTGAATATACTCGTACTTTTTATGCAAAAGAAAATTAATTTAAACGGCAGTATTCTTAATAATGTAATTGATTTTCTTATTTGTTGCCTGGTCATTACGTATTTATTTGCAAAATTATGTACGAAATCGATGTAAAAATGATTTGAAACACTTCAGTTTTTACATCGTGGAATAATTAAAATAATTGTTGCCATTGAAACTGTCATTAAAGCGGGGCGCTTGCATTCATGCGAAGTTAATACAGTTTGTTCTAGAAACTTGATAATATAACAACTGAATACAATTCAACAAACATTTCCACATCAAGAACGCTGAACACGCGATTTTAATTATTTGTCAGCAAGTTTTCATGTTGTTTTTTTTGTATTAAAGGTATTCACGTCAAAATTGCACTCTTGCGGAAAAGTAAAATTACAAGGTTTTAAAAAAATCTAACAACAACCATATAGAAAATTATTTTCCACAATTAATGCAGAACTATCAGGATGTTAGTAAGTGCAAGATTATCAGAGTGAATTTTGCGAAGTTGTGCAACAAAAGCCCTACGAAATGAGCCAAAAGTACTTATGAAATCATCTCTACACGAAACTACAACGCAGAAACCCTGTTAATTAAAATATTATGACATGGAAAAGTGGTTGAAGATGAGTTCTATAAAAAATTAATAACTTAAAAAACTAAAAATTTTAAAAGTTCTTTACTTATTAAAATATAGAAATTGTGGACCCGTGCTCAATTTCGATTTTAGGACAACGAATAAATTTGTAATTTTCAAGGGACCTGCAGCGCGAATATGTTTGTTTTTAAGAATAACAAATTTATATGATATTAAATTAATGAGAGAATTAAGCAGCAAAACTTGACCGTTTTAACAAAAGCTTTTATTTATTTATTTTTAATTATTAATAGTAAACAAATTTACAAATTAATATTCGATTATAGGAAGTGGTTTTCGTCCTTTTATTCATCAAGAAATATATATTTGTTGTCAACTAAACAAAGTTGTTTTCCCACATCAGAAATTCCATTTATGAATTTCCCCACAATTGCAAGAGTTGAGGTGAACACCTTTATTATTTGCTACAAATAATGTGCACAGATAAAAATTATTCTTAAAGTCTATATTCAAACTATAGTGGACATTTTGTTCAAGGACTAAAAGTAGTCTTTCGACTATCCATCCATCCGTTAGCAATTAATTTTATTTATCATCATGCCTGCTGCTAAAGAAGAAAAAACCAAAATCTGCCACGAAGCATAGAATAATATTCTTTAGTTTGAAAATTGCAACACATTTTTGGCATAACTATCGTAATTGTGTACAGGACTTTTTTTGTTACTAATTTTAATGCTAGAGTAATAAACGAAATTCTCTTGCAATCACAAATATATAAAAAAAATTTATAAACTGCTTTTTGAGCCTTTAATCCTTTTATGCACGCACACTTGAAACTAAATTATGCGTTCACTCTTAAGCTATTACATACATAAATAAATACATACATACATACATTTTGGCATGCATACATGTGTGTGTGCCCGTATGTGTGTATATAACAGTATTATGTAAAAGTGTTTGTGTCTATTCATGTACTACATACTGTAGTTAAACAAGTTACAAAAGTTGGCTCATAATGTAATATTTGTTTTAAATGAACAAAGGTTGCATTAAGTTTGTATATGTGCGTGTGAGTGTGTGTTTGTTCCAAAAGTTTGTGTACACTATCAAGTGACAGCTGTTCAAATGGATTTTAATGTCAATTTGTTACCGTTGTTGCTGATGTTGTTGTTTAGTAGTTGATAATGATGTAAGTTTCTTGTTGTTTAGTAAATAACTTGTACTATGACTAAAAGACATCTGTATTCAAGTACTCGATGTGATGCCTTTTTCCTTGGTGTGTGTACTCGCGTGTGTGTGTGTCACTTGAACATGAAAGTGTGTTAAATAATTTATACTTTAACAAGCGAATGTAACAGTTTTTGTGATAACTTCCAATTATGTTGTACGGACATACGTAAATGTGTGTGTATAATTAATATGGCTGCTGATTTTCAGTGGAGAAATTTGTCCAAAACGTCACTGATGCGGTCATTAATCATTAAAGTTGCAGTATCTAAACAAATGCTTTCGAAACATACTTTTTGATTAGGAATAATTTTTGTTTCTTGTTAATTAGCACTTTTAGATGCATTTCATTTCTACTTAGGAAACTTATCAGTAGACGTCAGTATTTTTACACACTTTTTCATTATAATTATATCAAAATGTTTCGCGGGTTTTTTATAAATGATATTTTATATTGGGACGTCACAAATCCCGTTCGTTTTCGTCAAAGCAGCAACAAAACATACTTATGTGTTCAAAAATGTAATTTATTTATTAATAAAACTGAAACTATGTTAAATAATACGAAAGATAATTAAGAAGTTGAATTTATAAAAAACAAAAGGTGATTAAAATCGTGAAAACAATAGTGAATTTAGGATATGCAGAAAATTATTATTAAAAAACAATTAAAATGAATTTTCCTTTCTGATTTAAAAGCATTGTTTTCGAAGCTTAAAATATATTTGAAGTTAATTGTAAAACAAGTTCCATTTTCACTGGAAAATGCTTTTGAAAAAAAGTAAAAATCAAGCAGAATTCAATTGAATGTGTGACTGAATAACAATTGTTTCACACTTGATTTCAAACAAATTTGCTTATTGGTATATGTTCGACAATTTCTGATAGTTATTGTTTATGAACATCAGAGAATTAATAAAATCCTCTAGGGAAGATGAAGATAGTTTTCCATTCTCTATAAAAACATTATTATGATACGCATGTGACATTAAGGTTTAACAATACGCGAGAATAATAAAAAGAGCTTTGGAGTAAAAGATTGCCATTGCAATAAATTTTTATCTATTTGCTACAACACAGCTTTAATTTTCGTTGCATTGGCACTATACTTAGTGAGTTTTACATTTCTAGTTTAACCCTTGTCAAAAATATTTTTGTTTTTATTAGGCTTTATGAGAAACTGGTCAATTGAGGTCCCGTTGTGCTGTCTGGGTGGGCGAGAGAGATTTGATTAAACAGATTTGAGTTTTATATGTCACATTCTAATATTTTTGCAAGAACCAGCAATTATATAAAACCTATCAGAAACTCCGTTTTATCAGCAAAAAAAGGGCAAAGACAGAGTAGATGTTCGACCGCTTCTTTCTCATCAAAGTCACAACAACTTCTATAGATATAATTATATGGGAGATTTAATCTCCTAGCTTATCCTGTCTTGTTAGTCCTTGAGATTCATTATAGGATCTAGTTTTTATTACTGAGTATTAAAATAGTAGTACGATGTTCCCTCGCGTTGTATCATGATATCAAAGCAACAATATGGGAATATTGGACTTTACTCATATTTATTTATACTTTGATATATTTTAGATCGTTTTTAATAGGTTTCGAATAATTTCCAAAAGAGTTATATCTATCGAACTTATTTGATGTAAAAAATGGAATATCCACTCGAGAAATCATCAATCATCATTGATTAATCATAGAATTTTTAGTCAATTGATTATTCGAGTAAATAATTTTAAACCTCCATTCCATAAACTTCCAAAATCCATTTAAATTAATGAATTTAAACCCATGCAAGTTCCCTGATTCGATAATGTTTTTTCACGTAAATACAAAACAAACAAATAAATAAAAAAATTTTGTTGCAGGATACGAACCGAGCCGTTCTCACTCTCAAGGTTTAATTCCGTTTTTGCATGCCTTTTTCGCTGGGTATTTATTTCAATATATTACCCAGTAATATTGTATGCGTTTTTAATGAATTCAAAAACTATAGCATTATTTATGATTTGCGATGATATATAGAATGCATTTGAAGAATCAAATAATCAAGAACGCATGATACATTATTTAATTTTGAACGCGTTCATTTATTTTTTGCTGGGTATGTATATTTAATTGATTTATAAAAAAAAATATTTATTATCCAAATAAATTGTGTATAGATATTTTTCTCATTGGAACTTAATTGATAAAAACTCTTCAAGTTATACAATAAACTCAAATTATCCACATTGTTTTAAAAACCTAAACCCATTGCTCGACCAAAATCAAAACATCATTAATTGTTTACTCGAACCAGACCAATATCCGACCAATATTTATAAAATGTGAAAGTTGAGAAAATAAATACTTTTTATTATTTAAACCGTTTTCTTAAAATACGAAAACATTTTCAATTATTAAAAGTTCACAAAACAAAATTTCATAAATAATGCAAAGATGACAAGAAGATGACAAAGAATTCACGTTAAGAGGACTTTAATTTTAATGATCAATGATAATTAAAAGTATCTGATTTTTTCTGTGATACACAAATTCATTAGAATTTATTTTGCACATACAATCACTTGCCCCAGCAAACTAAAGCACACACACATATACACACACACACTCGCAGACGTGCGCGCTCGCACACACATACACACAATTTATGTTAACCATAAAATAGTCATAAATATATTGTGTAGCTGTGTCTGTGGTTGAAAGGACTAAGGATTTTAGCTGAGTAAAGAAAGAATGAACAAAAGAGGACAACAACAACAATGCAAAGAAATCGAGTAAAACCCACTCGCAGCAGAGTAAAAATAAAAAATAATACAAACATTAAAAACAGTGGTTTATTTTGTGTAAATATTAATTAAAAGCCTTGAAAATTTTATATGTACGAGTATATTCTTCCCCATTTTACTTTTTCTCGCTATTTTCTTATTTTTAACAGCAGTGCTGTCAGATTAGAGGATTTATTCCTAAGACGAGGATGAAAAATTCACTTGGGTTTTGAATAATTTATTGAGTATATTTTTCCTTTTGGAAACATTTTTTCTTTCTATGTAGTAATAATAATATAAAGGACATATTTATTTTTATTTACTTATTTACTTACGAAAAAATTCAAAGACTAAACAAAAGATATATGAAGCACTAGCTACAGAGGCTATCGGCTTAATAAAGGACATAGTTTCGAATAAGAATTATTAAAAAAAATTTAACAAGTAATGTATTTTGTTGTTAAATCTTTTCAACTTAAATTATATTTAGTGAACTACATACTGATATATTAGTTGTGTTCATTCACTTTTTTTAGCAGAAATCAGCAACGGGAGAGTAAGGTAGAAATTTACAAAATTACTCTCGCAGATACAAAACTCTAAATGAAAGCTTTAAGCTGAAGGTCCATACCATCCGTTCTTTACATATGCGTTGATTCTAAATTCAAGTTACATGCAATACGACTCTTGCGAAAGTATTTTTGTTGTGATCAACTGTAGTGTAAATATTTTTATCAAATACATAAATACAATTTTGATGAAAAATTTAAAGTGAAATTATGACTTTAAAAGAATTTGTGGAATTAATAGATTTAATGCACATAGTATTTTGTAATAAAAATAATACATAATATTTTTCACAGCTGAAATAAGATTCTTTTCAATTGTACTTTCTTAAAAAATAATAAACACAACTGAGGTGACAGTCAGTACATAAAATTAATTGAGAGGTTAATGCAAATTTTGTTCAAGAAAGATAAGGATTTTTAAAAATTTATATTAATGTATTTAAGTCTTGAAGTAGTTAACTTTATTAGGAAAGCAGTTTCTTTTACTAATGCAAAAAAAAAATTTTAATTCACCACACGAACATTTGGCTATTTGATGCATGTGACAGATACAAAAGTAGAAATTAACCCTGCTTTATCCGTCTATACGTTCTTTGCCTTTTGTTCTGTAAATTGCCACATGCAATTATCTTGATTCTACTTTTCTGACACATGCATAAAACGCAACTTCATATTGAATGGATGGTATAGACCTTCAACTTTACTAGTAAATACTTGCATCAGAAACACGAATCGAAATCATAATACAATTGAACTTTTTCTGGTGTATTTTGAACATTCTTGTTTGATATGGGTCTATGGGTGTAATTCATAAAAAATATTTTAGTTTTAAAAAAGGTTTATTAATCAAACTTCCATAGTAAATTTTTTTATAAATTACTTATTAAACAGAAATATTTTTTATGAATAAGTCAGTATATATTTATAAAATAAAAATTTCAAAAATCGAAATTTAACATGAAATAATTCACATACATATTTGCATGTTGTATTTGTTATTTCATGCATTTTTCATTCCTTTTTAATTTAACTCCATCCCTGGTCAGATATGATAATCAAGTCTTCAACAATTGTAGTTCCTTGACCATAAAATTTTATTTAAAATGATTAATCAAAGAAAAAAAAAATAAGTTATGAATATATGCTTTCTTTTCACAAATGTATAAATATTTTCTTACACACACTTTAAGAGTTTTCCGTTTTCAGATATTCATTTGTAAGCAAAACACAGAACAGCTGTTTTGATAATTTTTGAATTAAAAATTTTATCAGTAAAAATTTTTTGTCTCTCAATTTTTTAATCTCATTTTAACGCTTTTCTTTCCTACATAGTTTTTGGGTTATGAACACTTTTCCAGTAACACTTGCCAAAAAGTCGTAATAATTTTTAGTAAACGAACACAGTTACTATCAAAAAGGAGAGCTTTTTTATTTAGATACATAAACTGGCTCATTAAATACCCAAAACTATAATGAAAATATATTTAATTGAAGTAAAAATTAAAATACTTAATGCATAAAGGTATTTATATTTAAATAATATTATTTCTTCTCGGTATATTTTGGAATAACATAAAAAGTAGGGGAAGCAAAATTTCTGGCAGCCCTGCTAAATAAATTTGATGCTTGCAGAAAACCATAAATTAATTCGCAGAATTGTACTATTTTTAATAAAGTAATTTAATGCCCGAAAGCACGAGGGCACAAGCATACTGCCATGACACATTTGGTGTTGTGGATATTTTTTTTTAGAAAATTTTCCAATTAAACACATCAAAAAAGATATAAACTTAAAAATAACAAGACTACTGAATTCAGGTAATTATTAAGGAGTGAATAACAATAAAGAAGCAAGTAATGCTATTTGTGATTTTGTATACTTTAGAGGATTAAATATTATTATTTCGACTAAGTTGCACAAAAATGCATGAATGAAACTTTCAACAATGTCTTCTCATTTGCCCAACTATTACAACAACTTAAAAGTTATGAGCCCACAAGCAAGGACATGAAGTTATATAAATTACAATTCTATTAATTTATCTAAATATTAAAAAAATGAGTAAGGACTTGAACAACATTCAAATAAATTGCTGCTGAGCCAATACTTGAATATTTTTTTGTTGTGTGCTTTAATATTTCAAAAGTCAACCGCTACAATAAGTTTACCTAGCAACACTTACCCTTGAGACACTTTCTTTGTCGTTGTCCAGCTTTCATTTATCTGAGATCCCTTTTTTTGGAGATGACACCTTACAGGACATAACCCACTTCAGAGGTGTTGTCTGGATAAATTTCAGGGTCAATTGCAATGATACTAAGTTTCTATAAAGATGGGGGTTTGTTTTCCATTCACATGAGAGCACACAATAGGCCTATCTATACTGGCTTATGTGTATGTAATGGTTCCTCTCGTCAACTTAAACCTAACTTTACGTTTTCCAGCAGAAAGTATTTGCATATTTACTAAAGATGCAGATATGTAACAACGACTGATCTTCCCTAGTGTTTTCGGCAAAACTTTTCAGCTAATGCACATGAGGCGAGTGCTCATTATACAACTTGAAGTCGGTTACCACATTTTTACATAAATCCTTCTTGTAAAATATTGACCGATTAGTCTTGAAATTATTTTAGTGAAGTTTCAGCTGCCACAGTTTCTTTTTTGTGTCGTACATTTCCAAGATTGTTAGCTTTATATTATCCAATTCATTTGTCTCATACTTAAAATCGCTTTTATATACCTATCGGACAGTATGACTATCGAAATGCCAAATATTTATGAGACACAGTGTCAACGCCTGTTTTTATTATTTTTGCATTTTCGAATTTTAATTATAGTCAAAACGTCCTTTTTCAGTTTAATTAGAATTGCTCTGGTTCACTTCATTTTAGAGAAACAAAATGTTCCAGTTTTTTTAGACACAATATAAATGATAAAAAAATATTATGTAAATTTTAATTGAAAATTTATTTTACTGTTGGTGTGCTGTTGTGTTGTATTCTTTTATTATTGTTGTAAAAACAGAATTGCTAATGACAAAGTGTTACTATCAAAAAGGATCTAATTATTTATTACAATTTAATTTTGCTCTCATTGCCTTTTTTTGCATATTATTTATGTTGGTGTTGTTATACACTCGTGGTTTTTATACAATGTTCTTTCTACCCACTTAACGTCAGCTTAATCGCAGGCTCCAACACACTCGTGCTACTCATCCACTCAGTCATGTTCAGATTATATAAACTGAAAAGCTTTTTAGCAAAGTTAATTCATTTTACTCGTATCTCACTCTTTTTTTTTTGCGAGTGGAAATGTGCTCGTGTGCATGTGAAGTAGTGCGTTTGGGAGTGTGTGAGTGTGTGTGTGTGTGCGATACACTGGAGCTAAATTTTTCGTTTCCTATGTTTCTGCTTTCACTAGTGGTTTTCATATTAATGATTTTTATAATAAATTTTTCATCGTGAAAGGACAAAAAATTTAATGTAAAGAATTAAGGAAAAGGTAAATAAAAAACAAAAACTGAAAGCACAACGTTAAAGTTCCCAGCAAAAAAAAAAAAAAGAATAGTTTTATGTTGCATAAACAATAGCGACGATCACGAGGATGAAAATCTTACTTGTTTATAATTTAAATTGTCTTGTAAAGCGGAAAATTTATGTGCATAAGCAAATTAATAAATTTGAAAATGTGCATCTGTGAGTGTGTGTGTTTGGAAAATAGTGCTGGAGTGATATTTGAACTCTTTTATGGTTCAGAAGAGAAAAGTTTACACTTTATATGCAATCACATTTTTTGGAATTTCAAAGTTTCTCTCTTCTTAAAACTCCATGAAAAGTGAAACACTTAAGATATTTTTGTAATTTTGTATGGTCAACAACTTTTGTACGCCACTACTGAATGCATGGAGTCACAATCATTTTTAATGTAATAATTTAATATATGTACATATGTATACTCGCAATTTATGATGTATTTGCATTCATAATTGTTGCGAGCGTGTCATAAAGAATGACCCAATTTGTGGCTCAGTTGCTGAGTAAAATATGAATTTACTTGCTGATGAAACTTTGAATAGTTCATAATTCCAATTAAAAATAAACAATTTGTGTGTAAAATAAAAAAATTTTAATGCAATATAAAATAAAAGTACACAAGTAGAATTCTTAATTCACAACCGTGCTGTAGTATGGGATTTTACATTTAAACGTTTTGATCTAGATTTAAAAAAAGGAGGAAAACTTAATAATTAGATATGCAAATAATTTCGTTTATTAACCCTTGTACATTAAAAAAACCATTGAAAATATTTTATATACATACATACATACATACATATTGATTACACTGAATCTTTTGTTCTTGCGTGTGTGTGTGTGTGTGTGTGTGTGTATTTGTTGGCGTCCTATAGTCCCATTGTAAATGTGTTTATGGGTCTCGCATAAGTGACAAAACGTCTTTATGTACATACACACGCTGTTGTTGTGGCGGTTGAAAATAAACTCATTTATATCCGTATCAAAAAAAATTAAATAGATAAATAAATTTTGATAGTCAAATTTACAATGTCAAAGAAAAAAATTTGGCAGCCAAACTTAACGAACCAAAAACAAGCAACTATAGCAAATTATCAAAGAAAATATATGAACATAAAAAATAAAAAAATAAAAACTAGAACAAACGCTACAGCAAATAAACAAAACAAGATTTAACCAACTAAAATGAAAGAAAGGCGAAAAAAGGGACAGACACTTAAACAAATTTTCAAAATATTTTTTTATATTGGCAAATTAAAAAGGATACAAGAAATAAAAACGAGAATATAAAATATCCTGAACGTCCTTTTTGGAACTTTTAACTTCTTAAATTTGTTTACAACTCCTGCGAAAGCATAAATATTACTTCTACGAAAGCCTTAAAATTAAAAGGTTTGAATTTTTGGATCTTGCCGGGGGGGGAGCAGTAAACGTTCTAAAAAAAAACATAAAACTGAACATAAAAAAGAATTTTAAATAGAAGTTATTTGTGTGTATGTAAACGTGAACAATTTTTAATTACTTGAGCAGTTTAGTCCGGAATTTGCACAGTGGGATTGTGGTGTCAAAGTTCCTATTTTATGACCACTTAAATACAAAAATGGAATGATGCAGTTTTGTAGAAAAAGTTTCAAGTTGAAATGTACATTTAATTTTAAGTAACAAATTACTTACATATACTTGCACGCATTTCAGTTAATCAAATTTTTTAAAATTTTTTTCAAAATTCCATTTGGCCTTAATACTTCCAAAAAGATATAGCATTTCTTTTTAAATCAGAAAAGAAATATGTGGATATCATAAACCGTTAATTTTTGTATTTATGATTTGAACGGGCTAAAGTTCGTACCGCTTTTTAAGCCAAATTACATTGTAATTTTTCATTGCTAAATGGTTTCAACAGACAAGAGCCATCCAAGCATGATTTTAAATGTGACAATATATTAGATTTTCTAATAGGTACTTGAGAACTTTGAATTTAATTTGTGAACGCACTATTTCACTTTTACTTTCATTTTTTCAGTAAACTCAACATTTTCATCATGGTAAAGTACACGAACGAAGAAAGCACGCAAATTATAATAAATTCAGTAAAGTGCGACTTTGACCCGCACACGAAGGGTTCCGTACGGACACGAGATATGTAATTCAATGCGAACTTTAGTAGCCTATATAAAATATAGTTTTGATATTTTTTTCGTTTTTGGCTTTTTATTTAATTTTGGCGATTTTTTTTATTTTGGCAATTTTTTTTACTTGGCGATTTTTTTTTGTTATGGTGATTTTTTCGGTTTTTGGATTTTTTTCCATTTTGACCATTTTTTTAGTTTTGAAATGTTTTTTCGTTTTAGCGATTTTTTTTCGGTTTTTGGCGATATTTTATTTTTGGTGATTTTTTCGTTTTGGCGATTTTTTTTTTAATATTGGCGATTTTCGTTTTTTGGCGTTTCTTCATTTTGGCGACTTTATTCATTTAGGCGCTTATTTTAGTTTTGACACTTTTTTTCTCATTTTGGCGATTTTTTTCGGTTTTTGGCGATTTTTTTTTTAATTTTGGCGATTTTTTTCATTTTGGCGATTTTTTTTCATATTAACAATTATTTTGTTACTGGAGCCTTTTTCGCGTTTGAAGTTTTTTCGATTTTTGGCACATTTTTCATTTTGGCGATTTTTTTCATTTGGACGATTTTTTCGAATCTTGCGACTTATTTTAGTGTTAGAATTTTTTTTTAATTTTGGCGATTTTTTTCGATTTGGCGATCTTTTTTTAATTTTTGTCGATATTTTTTTTGGTTTGACGATTGTATAATTTTCAGATGTTTTAGTTTTACCGTTTTTGAAAATTTCAAGAGTTTACCTCTTACGGTTTCCAAGATATAGCAACAGTTGTCAAAATTACATAGTCAAAATTGCATTAACTGATGGATCATCCTTTAATTAAAATTTTTTTAAATTTCAGTGTTAATTGTTGTAGTCTGTATAGAAATACACTAATTTTACAAATTTCAAGTGTCAATATACGTATGTACATACAATTATATGTATATTACATGGGATTTTAAAATTTTTCATTGCTCGTTTTGGAACACCGTTTAATTTTTAATTTGGTTAAGGTTCTGCATACTCTGTCCAAATTTCAGGTCCGTAGCTCTTACGGTTCCTGAGGAAATAGCGTGTGACGGACAAACGGACAGACGGGCAGCGTAGCGAAAACAACCCTATTTTCACCTTTGTTGTACGGAACCCTAAAAATGTTGGTGACCTCAACTTTAAGAGCGTTAACTCCAATTTTCGGTCGTTATTCGCGCCCTAGTAGACAAGAAATAACAAGTTTAGTGCAAAAATTTTAGTCTACATATTTATTGTGTGATGCTGACGTGCAAGTGAGAAAATGGGTTGGTCAACGTGATGAAAATATCGCTGCCATTCAGTCGTCCATAGCAGACGATCGAAATCAAACGATACATACTGATATTCGCTTACACCCATAAAAGTCCAAACTGACTCAAGAATTGAAGCCGATGGACCATATAACGTGATTAAAAAAGTTGTCAATTCCTTATTAGAAAACCCTATAGTACAAGAAACTATGGAGAAATTTATTTATTATTCATTTAAAAATAGGTTATATATCTTTTTTATGGGGTTTCATGGGTTGTGAGTATGGCCAATTTTCATGAAACTCGGTATGCCTTTTATTATTCTAGAAATTACATTTAAAGCGAAGTTGATGAATTATTAATCTAGGACCAATCCTTTTAAATTTGCACAAACATGTTCAAATCTATTCCACTGTGCTTTATTCTACTTTATTCGTCAAATTATGGGTTAACTATATTATATGTATCCATGTCTCAGATTCAAACTTTTGCTAAAAGGCCGCTTTGAGAATTTTTATTTTAAGCAGAGCAGTCCCAATCCGGTCAATAAATATCGTATGTTTTTGCTGCATAAATGAATATAACATATGAGGCTATCAGCGTAGAAGTGGTGTAACCCACAACGACTTAATTAAACAATTGCTCCATTTAATTATTTAATTATTTTATTACTCTGCAATATTATAGTCTGTGCAAAAACAATTTTTCAGCTCCATCTTCTTTAGAATACCAAAAGGTGGCTTAGACTACTTTTTTCTGATAGTCAGTAATGTAAAAAACGTATTTGTAAAAAAAAACAGCAACCAAAAAACCAATGTGGGTTACACCACTTCTGCACTGATAGCCTCAAATATACTTTTGGAAAGCTCAGGAGCAACATTTTATTTTTGACATCAAAGCTACAATTAAAAATAGAAAAAATTATTAAATGTTGCCAGTGACAAACTTTTATTTGTTACTGTATATCCAGAGTTATTTCTATTAGAAACCAATACTTAAATACCGCCTTAGTATACACATATTTGTACATATTTGTTATGGTTGACTCTACATACTTTAAAGGGAAACCGAGAACAAATTCATAATACATCCTTATAAACACCTACACATACATAGATTTATACTTGTAAACCTACATACATACATAAGTTCGTATATAAATATACACTTAACTTTTTTAGTTACAAACACAAGTAATTTTCAGTATTTAACCATTTGAAGCATTTTTTGTAAATACCATGCCTGCACACTCTCGTTAGGATTTTAGTTGACATCTGACATTTAATTTAGTGCGCTGTTCATTTGGTTCTGTGTGCAAATGTACTCGGAAAATAAATATAGAAGTGGGAGGCGAACATATGCCTGTTTGCGACGTGTTAGTCCGCCTGTAAGCTTTTGTGACTTTTTGTGGAACAATATTTCAAAATTTTGTCTTTAACTAAGCTTGTGTGCTTAAGAATGCGTTGAATCCGGCTTTTGTTTTAAGGTTTGTTGTTTTGTGTACTCGTATTTGAAAAACATTGTCTGCACTGTGCTTTTTCATATATGTTTCTTTTTCATCTGGTTTGGTGATTTGCCAAAAATTAAGGGCAAAAGAATCTTTATCCCATTTTCTATATTGTGCCGCTTAAATAAACTAGTGATGTGCAAATTAAAATACACAAATTGCAGTGCAGCTTTGGCTCACAAAACCACTCATTAGTTTTAATGAAACCATTAAACACGCCCAAACAGAAGTAAATTTAAATTTAGTTTTTTCCTACATTTGCTTTGAGTTTTTATGTGAGTATTATGTATTAACAGATTGGCTGCTTAGCACATTTTATATCGAACTAATAAATAAATATAACATTGGTTCGGCTGGTAAGTGGAGACGCCAATCACGTAACTTGTTTCCTATTATAAAACGAGAAATCCTTAAAGCTGGAATACTATTTAAAGTCCAGATTGGTTTTTGTTCAATAAAAACTCCCAAAGGCACTTGAGCCAGAGAAAACATTCTCCCCTGGATCAAGAGAATGCTTCGGTTTTTATTTGAAAAAAAATCTTGATCTGTACAATAACATAAGTAGCAATATGCCAAAATCGACTTTTTGTGAAAAAGAACTTTTTTTTTGTTGAAAATAATAATATAATAATTCCGGAATTCGACCAAATAATGTTTAGCAAATTTGTACAAAATCCTTTGGCGAGTATTTTTGCTGAACATATGAACTCATAGTATTTGCAAATCAGGGTGTTTTGATAAATTTTTCAATAAAAATTAATTTTTCGCCATCTAGCTGCAATAATTTGTGCTAACTACATTTAGCAATTTGAATACCTTTTCATCAATTCCTTTTCCTCAAAAAAATTTAAAAAATTTTAATCAGAAATAATTCATAGTTAGGCTCAAGTTCAGTAATTTCAATTCTTATTGAATGAAATATTTTTATTAATTAATGTGAGTTTCTAAAGAAGAGAAGAAAAATTAAACTTATACTTTAAGCTGGGGGAAATACCGATACTTTTCTGTGCAGCCACGCACTTCATCAGCACCCTAGTCTATCTACTTGGGTAGAGATTCTTATTAACATCAGCTATTTAACTTAAATTTACAATGAAACGGAATATGAGAAACGATTGTTGTGTATACAATTGATTTACCTTTGGTAAACACATTTATAAGTATCACTATTAATTTTCTGTTTTTTCCAATTTTTCATTTTTCTATTTAGGTTAGCACGAAATTATTTTACTCTACCTCAGTATGTTTAACTATTCTTACTTATCTTTTTACGATCATCACATTAGTTATTTTTACTTATTCGATGTACCATCATGTACATGCATGTAAGTATTATTTCCCCCAGCTTAAAGTCTAAGTTTAATTTTTCTTCTCTTCTTTAGAAACTCACATTAATTAATAAAAATATTTCATTCAATAAAAATTGAAATTACTGAACTTGAGCCTAACTTTGAATTATTTCTGATTAAAATTCACTACAGTTCAATTAAAATATCTAAAAATTTCTAATTTAAAAAATTTTAAAATCGGTTGAAAAATAGCCGAATGAGAAAGGGAAGAGCTATAAGACAATTAAAAAGTTTCAAATTTATATTAAAATATGTATATAACTTAAATTCGTCATTAAAATTTTGTACATTATTACATTTTTCCTTATCATAATAGTAAATGAAATGTAACTATATTTACATTTTGTTGCCTAAAGTAAAAACAGTTTCTATGGTCTTAACTACAAATGTATAATTCATTTCACTGGCATAAATTCACGTTTTTTTTAATATATTTACTCTATTTTTGTAATGAATGAATAAAATTTGCCGAAAATAGGCTTTAATGTTTTTTGTACCGCACAAATTGGGCTGAATTATATGCCTTGAATACTATAATATTTAAAATTCTGCGGTGCTGCTTGGAGATTTCATTCCTACTTCAAAAGTTATATGTGAATGAAGGTGAAAAAAACGATTTTTTTTAATTTTTTCGCTTTTGTTAACATTTTCCAAATTTTTTTGTAAACAAAAAAATGCGATCGTCACGCACCACTGCAGAAGTTTAGAACTTGAAATTATCAACAATTGTGTTGAATAGCAAGACATTATATTCAGCCCAATTTGTGCCGCGTTGAATGTTAGCAGTAGTATTTTCTTGCACCCAAGTTTTGTTGATGCCATTTTTATTTTTCTCAGTTAGTTGTTGCAACGATATCCGTAAATGGAAGATTACTACCCAAACTAAATATGCAAAAATAAAAACATTGATTTTG
Organism: Tachina fera; assembly: GCA_905220375.1. Classification (NCBI taxonomy): domain Eukaryota; kingdom Metazoa; phylum Arthropoda; class Insecta; order Diptera; family Tachinidae; genus Tachina; species Tachina fera. Next base: position 190,701,816 of record LR999963.1, read on the forward strand.
TAGCTGTTAACATAAATATTGCGTTAAATTCATAAAAAGTTAAAAGATCCAAGTTTTAATGGACACCCTAAATTTCCGTTTTAGGACAAGTGAGAATCACTCTAAATAGCAATTATTGTAGCTGACTCTACCCCGAAAGCATTAAAATTATTCGGCATATTGCTAAACATAAGTATTTGAAATTAAATTCTTTTATTTACAACTTTCCACAAGGAAAATAATAAAATTATTAAAATTCGAGTCCATATATATCATCTATACTACCAGTAAAAAATTACCAAGTAGCATGCAAATGTTGTATTGCATGCTGTATTGGAAGCCTTTTTGAAAACAGGAAAACTTAACTGCATCAATTTGCCCAGTGTGTAGTTCTTAAATTCTATCTCAGACATTATTTTTCTCACGAAAAAGTAGGCATCAATATGAGTCTACAGTGCAGCCAACAGCAAGAAATAAGGATAATGTAGAATGTCGATAATTTGAAAATCCCAATAAATCTTAAGAAAATATCGCGTTAAGTTGCAATATGCATTATGTAACTTAAAAGTATCAGTATCAACATTTGATAAATAATGTACTTATATATGTATGTATGCATGCATGCATGTATGTTTGTATAAAGCTAAATTAGGAATCAGAGAAAAGGCTTTGCCCTTTTATTTTATGTATTTTCGGTTCTAGTTTTCTTCTCGTGGTCATATTGATATTTGATTTATAAAATATTATTCAAATAATCGTAAGCAGAAAATAAATACAAACACACCGGTTAAACATATTTTTCTTATTTTAAAATTACTTTCCCCTTGCGATAACGAATTATCAGTATTTTACTGCAATAAACCTATGCATGCTGATTCGTTTACACACTAATATACACAAAAAAGTTAGAAAGGGAACCAATATATATAGAATGTAACTTATGTTAATTATTCTTTTATTCCACCGAGTTACAATTTTAACTCTTATTACATGTTGTCAGTTTTGATGTCCTCAATTCTTCAATATTCCTTGTTCGTTAGTTATTGAATTATTTTCTTTCGATATTCTTTTATTTGTCTCTCAAAATTTCAAATATTTTTGAGTTTTAGTTGAGCCTATAGCTCTGAAAAATATTCATTTTTAGCTTTCTCAAAAACAACTAAATAATAATGTAAGTCTTATTCGCCTAATTATGAAAAATTTTGAAATTATAGATTTAAAAATTTTTTGTGTAAGATCTAAATCTCTTCACAACAAAATTAGAGTGCTAATTTTTTGCAGTAAGTCTGTCTTAAAGTTCAAATAAATAAAAAACTGCTTGCCACACATGGAAATCCATTCTTCTTCAAAAAGGCTTTCGAGAAAACTTCTAAAATGTTTGATTAATTGTATGTATGTACATATGTATTTATGTAAATGTGAATGTGCTATTTTGTCGAACAGAAAATAAGCTTTTAAGACTTCAAATAAGTACCCTTAATTACGAAAATGGTCTAACTCATATCTTTCTCTGCTCGAGATATTTAGTAGATTGCATTTGAACAAATGAAAAAATATGTTTATTTTATGCAACATTTTAATTTAGAGTTTTTCTAGTCATGATTAATATAAATATATATATATATATATATATATATATATATATATATATATATATATTTATTGAATTTTTCTTAAGATTAATTTAATGTTTCCAAGCAAAAATGCATATGACTTAGACCACTTTCATAATTAACGGTTCTATTGCAATTTTATTCGTTTTGGAAAAAAAAACCATAGAAATGCCTTCTATACTCACATCTGAATGAAAGTCAATTATATAATATCTTCTTTAACAGACATATTTTGTAAAAAATTTGGTTTTTAAACGTTTAAAATTTGTTTGAAAAATAAGGAAAATTCGTTGCAAAAAATATTTTTTCCATAGAAATTTCAAAACGAAAAAATCGTTTCTATTTACAAAATTTATCCTTAAGTTGAATGCAAATTTAAAATATTAAACACATTTGCTGAAAACGGCTTTTTTTAGTTATGACAGTGGCAATTGTTTGGTCAAAATTATTCATTCTCTTTCCGCAGTTTGCAACTGTAGGCGTATGAGTAATATACTATTTAATAAATTTTAATACTCATACGCCTGCGCTTCCAATCACTGAAAAGTGAGAGCTTTTTAGTATAAAGTCGCTGCATTACACCATACTGTAAGAGGGTGCCCAAGAAATACCGGTTCTGCCTCTCTGATTACGTGAGTGGTTTCCTTCTCCACTTTCTACCAAAACTCTCCAACAAAACTGGATGTGCTTTATTTTCTTTTCTTATTATATTTTGGTGTACATAAATATTTAAACTTTAGAAAGAAGTCTGTTACAATCGTCTTGTGGTTTTTATACGATATTTTAATGTTTCTTTTAAGCATTTAAACTAAAGGAATAAAAACAGTTTTGCAGTTTTTTCATATTTTTATCAATGTGTTATAAAGAGTAAACTTTTTGCATCATTTGATGCAGTAATAATTTTATATTTCTGATGTGTTGGCAGTAGCTTTTCCTTTTTTTCATTATGGATACAGGGATGCTAGCTTTAATTTTTTTTATTTCCGTTTTTATAATCCTAAGCATCCTATTCGTATGTCATGTTTGCCAATCTTTTTGCTTATCATTACAATTCGCTTGGTTTTGGTGTTGGATGCTTTAAAATATTGACAAAAAAAAAAGAAGATAAATAACAGTTGGTAATTTTATTTATTTTTTTTACTGTTCGTACAAACGTACGTGAAACATACATACAAATGTACGAGTGTTCATGTATGTATTTTAGACGCATTTGGGAAAATTTCAGTTCAATGTATGGCAAAAAATTATTTAAAAATAGATATAAAAATTAAACCAAAATAACCTTGTGGTCATTGAATTTAATTTTTTCTGCCAAAATATTTCACAAAAAGAAATTCTTTACAAAGATGTATAAAAGCCTTTATAAGTAATACTTCTATTCAACTGAAGGCATCATCATCTTTTATATTCAAGTAAGAGTTTTTGCTAGAAAAAAGTGAAGACCAACTTCTAAAAATTCTTTTTAAAAATTATTTTTGATATGCAGTCTTATTATAACCCAAAACTATTAAATTATTAATTCATTAAATAAATATTTATTGATACTGAGGATACTTTCTAAGACAAAGTAAATTTTTTAATTTTAATTTATTTTTTGACCTCTTATGGAGCGCAAATTTTATTGATTAGAGGGCCTAAATGTATTTTTTCATTTGTGAAGAAATTAGGATGCTTTAACTCCCATAAAAATTTCTATATCTTAATTGAGTGGCATAGTGCAGAAATTCTTTCATAACTGTTTTGAACTGAAAAAATATGTTTTATTTTTTATATTTGAATTTAGTTTATGAACTTAGAAATTATAAATGTTCCTTAAAAGGAATATAAATGATGTAAAAAAGTCCTTTTATTTCCCGTATGATTCCTACAAAACAAAAGAAAATTTTTAGCAAATTGCTTTAGGGAAAGTTTTCGTTTACTAAAATATTCTTGTTGTTGTTGTTGTCACTGTTATACATATTGAAATTCAAATGTGTCCCAAAACAATAAAAAAAAATTGCAATTTTTTATTCTAAAGTTTGGCCGAACAAAAAATGAATACGAAAATTGCCAGCATGGCGTAATAAGCTACAGAGCAACTGAAAACAACTCTCGGCAAAGCTTTTAAAAGTAAATAAATTTACTTGCTTCATACACTAAATGCCATAGAAAATGCGAGTAGCAAAAACAGCAGAAATAGAAACAAACAAAAATGTAACAAAAAGTTCAAACTTCCATGGCCATTTCTTTGGCAAAATCTGCAAACAAGAAATATTTTTTAAAGACATAAATGTGCATAGAATACATACATATACATGTGTAAATATGCTTGTAAAATATATAAAAAACAAGCTTGTATTTTTCAAAAGAGTTCAGTTTGATTTATTCCAGTTTCAATACACTATAGTTGATATTTTTAAAGTCTTTAAAATTCTTGTCCTTCAACAAAATGTACCAGATCTGCTTCCCAAAGTCTCATACACTTTGTTATTTAGGTATTTATATTAAATATATAATACGTGAAAATGTTAATAATCACTTATACTTCTATAAACTTAGAAATAATTAAATTTGTAAACTCAATAATAGGTTGCAAGAGAATTCAAATTATTGCACTCATGTGCTATAAGACCTCGTCCAATTTGAGCGATAAAAACATATTAAAATACTTTGTGGCAACTCGTTTAGTTGGCAACTCGGTTTATTCGAGGAGCCGCAGAACAAAAGATACTTTTTCACATTTCTTTCGACAAACTGGTATTTTCATAATAACATTGGCAGTGCAGTCGATAATTTTTAAAATAAATTTGCAAACAATTAACCTGAGAAAAAAAATTTATAAAACATACCCTACGAGTATTTTCAAATAATTCTGAGGAAAAACTGATTTGTAGAATAATTCTTATGCCATATGTTCGTAAAACAACAAACAGCTTGACAACTCTATTTTCTATAGCTTTAAAGCATCCTTGAAAGGATACACATGTTCGTATGTACATATGTGTATATGCATGTATGAATGTAGATTTAATTCGCTAATTTAAAATTTCCTAAGAAAGATTTTTTTCTAAGAAGATGAAATATTTACATTAAATAATGTTCATTTATACATACATACTACATACACACATCATTATCATATGTATGAATATAAAATTAATTCCCAAATCACCAGAAAAACTAATTTATCTACGTAATCACTACCTTGACAGCAATCTATTTATTGTTCATATGATGTACGAGTATGTTCGGTATTCGTTAAAGTTGGTGTGTATGTGATTAATATGTTTCTTTCTGTGGCTCGAATCGAATTTTTAACAGCAATTCCATTAAATGAATCTAACATAAAACTATGAGCACACGCATATGCTCAACCAAATATTTACCAGCAAATCGCCCACACATACCTTTTCAATTCTTCCTCGAACAGAAGATTGTAGTGCCAAAGAATATTACACTCATCCGCATATGGAAATACTTATGAGTTTGTATATAAATTTAGACAATGACATGTATTTAGATTTTAATTATGTTGAAAAGAGTTACGTAAGGAAAAGGAAGAACTCTAATGTTTTGCTAAAAGAAGACAAATCGTATGTCAGGTGGCACAATCACTTTATCTTTTAAGCCATATCACAAAATAATCCCCATAATTTTATTCATACAAAGATGTTTAATTCATAAATGGATTACATACATATTTTAACTTAATGGAAAAATTAACAAACAAGAAAATATTTTATGGTTAAGATTGAGAATAAATTCAGTGAAGTGCGACTTTGACCCGCACACGAGGGGTTCCGTACGGACACTAGATATGTAATGTAATTCAATACAAACTTTCACTGTATAAAATATATTATTGACATTTTTTTTTGTGTTTAGGTTTTTTCCGATTTTGGGATCTTTTTTAGATTTGGCGTTTTTTCGGGTTTTGTCGTTTTGTCCATTTTTTCGGTTTTTTTTGGCGTTTTTTACAGTTTGGCAATTTTTTTTTACTTTTGGTAATTTTTTTCATTTTGGCGATTTTTTTAGTTTTTGCACTTTTTTCTCGGATTGTCAATTTTTTCGGTTTTTGGCGCTCTTTTTCATTTTGGTGATTTTTTTCATTGTGGCAATTTTTTATGTTTTTTGTTGTAGCGGCCAAGATTCTACATACTCTGTTTAAATTTGAGGTCCGTAGCTTTTACTGTTCCTGAAAAATTAGCCTGTGAAGGACAGACGGACAGCGTAGCGAAAACAGTTAGGTTTCTTTTCACCTTTGGTATACGGAACCCTAAAAATAAAGAGATGGGCCATGATATAGCACTTTCTCGAATATTTGAAGATGAAGTAGTGCGCTGACTGAAAATAAAATTTTCTTCGAGAGCCCAAGTTCAATCCCTGTTCAGACTCAGTCATATCAAGATCATAGATTTTTGTGATACGCGTTAGGATCCATGTTAAGGCGTGCAATCAATCACCAGTGCCCCTTTTCTTCGATATTTGTAGCAACCAATGATAGCCAAGTAAAATAACTAATCAAATGACTTCAAGCTTGTAATAGATTTTTATAACTTTTAAACTGATGTAATAGTATAATGGAGATGACCTAGTATACATTGTTATGAAAAATTTTATTAAATTAGTCACATTCGGTCATGCAGTGTATTTACGTATCAAAACATTTCCAGCATTCTGAATATAATTATTTCAATATTTTATTTTTATTTAACGCATGTCAAAATTAATACGAATTTAAGAAAATTATTTAATGTTGGTGTAACATGTCTAAATAAATTTCGTTGGAGCTAAGCAACACTTCACTATACTTTAACCACAATTTAAAAAGGCTTACAAGTCCCCAATGTTTATAAGAAAACTCTTTCTTAATAAATTATTGAGAATTATAAAACTACAATCACAGTTTTTAACTGTTGTTTAAAAAAACACTAATAATATTATTTAATATATATTAAATATGTATACTGCTCTTACATACATATATGTACATATATCTAAATACATATGTAATATAATAAATAAAACAGCTCTCTTACCAAACAGTTAAGAAAGAGTGTGAGATATAAACGCTTTAAATTTATTAAACTTGTTTCCATAATCCTTTCACATAAGCTCACATACGCATATACTTGTACATATTTATAACTTGAAAAGAATTAAGGCCAACAAGTAACGTCTTCTTAATTGTGAAAGGATATGTTCTCACATATTATCCTTGTTGCTAAATTTCAAGGCTTATGTCACTCACTGGGCTTAAGGTTTAAATAAAAGTTTAACAATTATTGTACTGCTACGTTCCATTTGAATGATTTCAAAAATAAAAGAAATGAATGAAATATTTTCTGAACGTGAGAAGGACCTGTTAATTTAAGATGAAAATGTAATATGTTAAACTTTAAAATGCTTAAACATAAGCACATGCATACATACAAGTAAGTATTCTTTCTTTTCTACATCCAAATGCTTAAATAAATTGAATTAACTGGGGAAAACAAATTGCTCTTGTTTGCACATGAAGTAAAAGAAATAAAAGAGCAGAGCATAAAAGAAAACGAAAGCTAATAAACCTTTACAAGCAGAAGAAGAATAAAAAAGAAGAAGAAGCAAAAGATGGGAAGGAAAAACTACTCTTATACATAAATACGAATTACTCGCACATACTGGCATACATTTAAAGACTTACACTCCCACACATGGAATACTTTCTTCTGAAATACCAAAAGCGAAATGCTCCTCCTCTTAACATTCTTACAGCATTTTCTAACATTCGTTATGTTCTTGTTTGCAAAACACGCACACAATCGTTCCTTGTGCTTAAAAGGACTTAGTAAAAGAAAACGCCTTAAATTTATTTTAATATTTCTTCCTGTTTTGTTTTTTTTTTTGGTTTTCATTAAGAAAAAATAAAAGAGAAAAAAATTATTTACAAAGCAAACTAAAAGACACGATGTTAAACTAAGCGAAAAAAACTCAAAAAATATAAATAATGTTTAATAAGATATTAGAAAGTTTTAAAGAATGCGACTCAACTGAAAGTAAAATTAATAATAAATTTGTAATACTTTGCAAATAGAACAGACACATTAGCCAAATACTATTTTTTATTGAAACCAAAAAAAAACAAACAAAAGACTTCTCAAAAAACATAACAAAAATCAACATACAATTTCTTCGCCTAGTATTAAATTAAACTTTTTTTCGGAAGCTCTTACGTGCTGGATCAACAACTTAATGATTTTAACAAGGCGTGAGATTAAGTAATCGATTCTTGAGAATTGGTTGCCGTGTTAATTTGGAAATATTTTCACGTAGTGTGTTAAAAGTAAAGGAATCAGTCTTCTAATTAATCAAATTTTGCCTGCTTTAAACACAAAACCAACTATCTCACATACACATATCGCTCATTTACTCAAAGAACGTTATAACTCAACAAAAAAAAAACCAGGGAAGAACATGAAATTTTTGCACAATTTTAAAAATGATATGAGTATAAATTCTGCATCACTAATTTATAAAATTTAGTTTTTGAGTTATGACGTTGTTTGAGTGAATGAGCGATATTTTTGTGCCAAGTTTTCGACACGTCTTCTTGGGTGAAAATTGTTATTATATTTTATAAATTAGTAACTCCGATTAATGACTTTTTTATGGTTGATTCTGCATATACATACTTACCCTTCTGATGCATTTATTCTGGGTTCCGCGAAACTTTTTTCCAAGTACTCGATCGCAATATTTTGCTGTTCTTGTAAAAAGAGGACAATTCGCTAGACTTAGCAGAGAGAAATGCTAAATGTTTCTGTGCTACCACGCAGTGTAAAGTTAGCCAATTAAGATCGCCAGGACTACATTAATGTCTTTTAATTTCCGCGTCACAAAATCATTAACTATCGTGTTTGATATCGGAATTCATTTACCGCAATAATTTCTCTAGACTTAGTTTCGAAAAAGTAAGATCCAAGGATTCCGCCAATAAAAAACTACATCAAACAGGTTTTTACCAATAATTATTGGGTTTTAAGATGACCGAATACGACAATTCTGCTGGTTAACGTAGCCTTTGAGGTGAAAAGGGGTCTCACACTCAAGATAATTTTTCGATGAAATTCCGCATCAGTTTAATGCGTTTTGGGGGGCAGAATTAACAAAGATACGACATTATTGATGATCGGGTATGCATGAGTTCTTATGTCAACTGTCGTTTAAAAGGCTTAAGACTTATCTAAATGACGGTGTAATGCCGCTTGTGAAATGTCTGATATCAAAGAGCTATGAAAAATGGACATACATGGGCTTTTTCCAGTACAGTAAGCTGCAGTGGTAATATTTTTAGTTGTGCTTGAGTATCGTGCACGAGTTTGGTTCTTTGGATTTTACTTATCATCTGTTAAGTAGTTGCAGATTGAGTCATGACAATTGTTGAAATGGCGGCTTTTGAAAATGAAACGCCTTATTGGAACACTCTGTATACTCGTATAATATGCATCACAAGCATCTAAATCTGAGAATAATAGTTATTATTTTTATGCACATATTTCAGAAAATGCCTGCGGTGCATCCACACAACTCCCCGCCACTGCATGTTGCAAATATGCAAAAGTATTTACGTGTGCATGTTTGTAAACGATAAAAAAAGATAGCAAATTCGTAAGAACTTTCATTCAAAATAAATATCAGGCTTAAAATATCTAAAGACTCTGTTTAAATTCTTAAATTTTCACAAAGTATTTGTTTTCTCTCCATCTCTTGTTAAACAAACAGCATTCTTCAGCTGTATCGTGTACGAAAAATCGTTCGCAAATTCCTACAGTCGTCAAATTGCAAAAATATAGATGAATGACTTTTATTGAAAGTGAACTTGTTTGTTTTAGAGTCAAAAAAAAGGTTAAATCTAAGTAACTACTTGAAGTAGCTGGAGTTTCTGTAAAATAAGTACATTATATTCAATTCATTCATATTCACTCTTTTGAAATATTCACTTTCTAGAGCATGCGAGTATTTTAATCCCAGGAAATTCTAACGACATTACATAAGATTAGTTTGGCTAATGTCAATGTACATTAATACTCGTATGTATGTATGTATATATACGAGTACATATTTATTAAATTCTGTTTGGCTGAACTACTTTACTTATGCACTTTAAGCACTCCTCACTTTTATTTTTGTTGCTGTGAAGTCAAGTGATCCAAGTTTATTCTCAATGGAGCAAATATTTTTCTTACCTTCAGTTGTAGGATAACTTTTCTTTTGAATCATTAGAGCGTGACTGCCAAGAGCCTTGGTTTTTTTTAGTACGTACACACATTTATGCATACACACATATATCAAAAAACTCATGCTTGTATGTGTGAAGATTTATGGCAAAACAAAATCACCAGATATACAAAAAGAAAACTCACTTTGCATAGAATGTTAAATTTGGAAAAAGGCAAATAAACGTCTGGATATTTAAAATGTTCGGGCAATTGGCACAACCACGTACACTTCTAAAACCATTTTGGAATAAAAATTTCTTCATAATACACATATTTGTATTCCGAAGTAGTGTGATATGCATAAAATTTTAATTTTTAATCACATTCAGTCACGCACTTGTCTCACCCCTCCCGGCCTTAATTACGGTGTCAGTTGTTAATTTAAAAAAAAAATTTAAATTTAAAATATGTATAAAGTATTTAAATTGTAGAAATTAGGTGTCAAGACTTTTGTAATGGAATTTGTCAAACTGGTATTAGTGTAGAAATAATGAGAAAATTATTCATTTATTTTAAACGAATAAAAAACGAGGTGGTTTGTGATACGAAAGATTTTTTTTCTTCTTTGGTATTCAATAAAAGTTGCATTGGGTATGAGATTTCTGAAGTAGAAATAAAAATGTAATCGTATGAAGAAAAATTTAATAAAAAAATGTTCTACCCGGCAGTGAGCGAATAAAGGGTTTTCCATTCGGTTGTAATTCTTGTACTTCCAGCCAACCGACAATGGTAGAACCTCTTGGAAAGAAGAAAATCAAAACATGTTTTTACATTTAAATTTGGGTAAGCCGAAACAAGTTACTAAAATTGTAAAATTCTACCCTTTTTCAAAAGGAAAATATAAAATAAAAAAATGCTTTTCACATCGCCTTCAATTCGGTGATTATAAATAAAAGAAAATTTTTTGCAATGACAAGCCTATATAAAACGCAATAGAGATTGTCCAAATTCACAGTACTTCTGTATGGTACATTTTATATTTTCATGACTTTTTGTCTTTTTTTACTGGGTGTCTTACTGCTACTGAACGGTTAAGTAACTCTAAGCAGTTTGTAATAAAAAGTAACACAAAACCAAAATTGTATCAGATTTTGTTGTTGTAATTTTCGACGTTTTTTAAAGCTTTTTTGCTTGTTATGTTCGCTTATGTAATAATTCTCAATTGTATTTTGAAAGGTTCTTCCTAAAAACGCAACAATTCTTAACAAAACAAATCGAAATACTTTATTTGCTTAACAGTGATTTTAGAACATTTAATCACACATTGTTAAATATGTAGATAGCTCAGTATTGGAATACAATGATACTTAGTTCGCTGTTCTTAATACAACACTAACCACCCTTTTTATACTTAACATAAGACTTACATAAAAATGTTAGCCACATCCACAACAGACAACTGCAGCGATACACCGCAACAATAAGTACACAGTTCAAGCACACAGTCTATCGTTGACAACTGTGTCTCTCACACCTCAACGAAAAATGTGCTGTGTGTGTTTTACTCAACATTCTTTTGCAAATATCTTTCTGCGATCACAATTGTACTTTGCATTATTCGTACTGTGTCAGAGACACAGTATGCAAGCAGCGATTGCAAGAATGCGATGAGAGCGAACACAGCACTCAGGCTGTATTAATGCTCTCAGTACCTTGCAATTTCACAATCGAGTCTCTTTTTTACAAGTTTTGCTTTTATAATTTTAATTTTTAGTTATTCCTTTGGTTTTTTTTGTTTTTAGTTTTGGCAGATCAGCTAACTGTGTCATTTTTGATACTGTACACTTATAAAACTTACTGTGTCGGTGGCACCGCAACCGCAACCGCAAAAAACCAAACACACTTTCTACACTCCACAGGCAATGACACACACACCAGACAATGAGTAACAAACAACATGAGTGCGCTCTTGATTGATTAAAAATAATACTGTGTCGACAATGATTGTACAGATTGCTGTTGCTGTGTAACCGACACTGTAATTTCTATGTGTGTACAGTAAGTGGCAAAAATTACTGATTATGCAGTTCCCTGATCCACAAAATCTGTACACTCTTATAGCTAGTAAAAAATTGAGTTAATTTTTATAAAAAAATTAAATTTATTTAAATAAACTTTAAATTTTTCAGTGGCTAATTAAAGTTAATATCAAATTACGTTGAAAGTATGGAGGCACTACAATAATTCCAAATATTATGGAAAGCTTTCTAAAGAACAGCTGTTTAATACAAATAATAAAGTTGATTTATCATTTATCAGTGAAATAGCAAAAATTTATATATTTCATAATATGAAAATATGTGTTACATATTTTCATATTATGCGGAAATTAAACGAAACTTTTTTAAATACGAATACATGATGTTCATGCACATTGCTTCAAAAAACACACATGCACACAACATATGGTATGTTTGTAAAACTTAAACAACACTTAAATGAACAATGTTGGCTATTTAAGATTCATTTAATTTTGAGGGGAAAAACTAAATTTTATATTTAAATCAGTTAAAAAAATAAAATACACATTAGCATTGACTGATTTGTTAGCCCTTGGCATCGTGTTACGAGTATAATTCTTTCTGTTGGCTTGTGTGTATGTAAGTTTACAAAAGAGCACCGTAGTAAAAGTATTATAGTTGCTGTTGTTTTTGTTTTTCATCCACATCGGCTTATAGGTTTGCGTTCTTGTATATTTCTTAACAAACATAAGTTGGCAGTATAACATTATAATTGTTGTCTTGCTTTAAATGTTGACTTCAATATCGTATTGTATATTTTGCATGGTTGTGTATTATTTTCTTTAGGAAGGAGTATTTATATCTGTATCACCTTAAGGATTATTGTTTACAAATGCTTTTATGGAAATTATTTGTATAAGGTTTATTTACGTAACAACATCATTATTTGTTTTTGTTTTTGTTAAGATTTATAACAAAATTAAAAAAAATCCAATACGATCTAGATAAATGTACGTATACAAACATATATGTAAATACATACATATATACATAAAAATTTATGTGTGAAAATAACAATATAAAAATATCCCCTCGTCATCTGTCTGAAAAATAAAATCATTTGTCTTAATTATGACATTTTTATTATATAAATACATACATATAAATATCCGTTTCCAAAGAAATATACGCAAATATGTATCAGTGTCACATTTTTGTTACATAATTCTTAATGAAATGGAAATTTGTTCGACAACATATTTAATTGTTGTTAAATAATCCATGACTGTTTTCTGTACGATTTATTGATTTAGTAAGCGAACATTATGTAGACACGAAAGCCAACTAAATGCCGATTTATACACTTTTAATTTAAATACTAATTAATTACATACAACGCGCACATACAATAATCTTATGGAAATAAAATTAAAATTTAATCATATGTCATGTTTAACTAATTCCAAATAACATACGAGTACCACGCACTGTGTGCCATTTTCCAGTTTCTATGGGTAAAATTGAATTGAACTTGCACTTTTTTATAATTTTTGTACAGTTTTATTCATTAATACTACAGGTGCATTTACACCTGAGCCAAATCTATGAGATTTGGATCACCATCTAGTTGATGTTGGCTAGATTTCAAAATCAATTTTGTCACTAGATTTTACCAAAATTTCTCAAACTCGCATGATATAACTTAATTTTTTTTGTACTTAGCTGCACCGCAGCTAGTGCAGAAGTTTAATGTCAGATTTCATATGCAAAAATTAGTTGTTAATGACTTCTTTGCATTAAACTGTGTATTGATTGAGTTATTGTATTTATGTATGTACATATTGAATTGATTTTTATCTTTACATTAGAATATTAAAAAAAAATATTGGCAATTTTTTATTACTACATATTATTATTATAGCAAAATAAGTTTCTTTGCAAAGAGATTTATAATAAGCTTTCCGCAAATTCAGGAATTTCACGCACAGTACATCGGTGACAAGAGACAATGACACGAAATCACATCCAGAAACATTAACGAAAATTTCATAAAATTTATATTTTTTCATGTTCCCATCAATTAATCACTTATTTATGTATGTAAAATGATAAGCATGATCAGCATTTAATGTACGAGTATGTTTATTTTGAAATTAAGGCCTCCGCTCAATTCATTAATATAAAGTAGAAAACAACAACGTACATTCGGCTGCCACCAATGCAATCATGCCAAAAATGCCTGTATTGTTCTTAAAAATTAAAAAAAAAGATTATTGAGAAAAAGTATTAGGATTTTTGCCAAGAATTAACCCATTACTGTAAATGTGAGAGTTTGTTTGTGAGCTTGGATCTTTGTTCCACTTCAACTTTGAAAACTTCTTAATGGATTACAAATAAAAAAAACAAAACTTTTGAACAGTACATGAAACTGAGTAATCCTTTCTTTTCTTCTCGTCCGTCTCTTCGGAAGTGAACACAGGTTAAGAACTATATTAAAGTCCTGCACAATACCATTTACAGCGTCTAAAGTGAAACATTCTATAACAAACGCTAGACAACACTGTTGGCAAGACATTTGTTTCAGTTGCTTGCCTTGCCAACAGTGTTGGTTAGCGTTTGTTGTATAAAATTTCGCTGTACTAAAGTATTTGAAAAATCTCTCATGTCTTGAAAGGTCTTATAAATGGTCTTGTGCAGAACACTAAACTACATATGGGTAAAAATAGGTCAACCAAAAAAAATTTTTTTTTTGCTAAAAAATTTTTGTTTTGTTTTAAATAATAAAGCATAAAGCTCTATACTCTATAAAATATGGGACTTTTAAAAGAAATATTTTCTTTGCTGAATCTTTTTTTACCGATTATTTAAAGTAATTTGTATTATTTTTCTTATTTTGTAATTTCCAAATTTCCTACTAACAACAACCTACGCATTAGCAGAAAAAAAGAGGAATGGAACTCTAATAAGGGAAGTTGTTTGAGGTTGCTTCCACCTATACCTTACTGTCGCATACGTCGCATAAAATCAATACATATATGTATCTATATTATGTGATCACCGAAGATAGTTCAAAAAAAAATAACAAGAATCGTATCAATAAAACTTCCATTGAGTGAACGCATACTTACAATTCGTGCTGTTGGCATGGGTGTAGAGGCAGTATAGTTGTTGTTGTTTGTCAGATATGTAGCGACTATGTGTTTTTGTGGTTGTATATTTGTTATGTGTAGAAGATATAACATTATAGTTGATATAGTTTAGATGTATACTTTCTTATCATCAGCATAGTCTTTTAATGTTGTATACTTACTTATCACATTATTTTCCAATAATATTTAGAATGTTCTACTTGTTATTGATGCCTTTATGAAGAACATTTGCAATTGTGAAATTATTGCTCAAATAAGCAGAACCACCAAATTCTTATGACATCCCTTTTGACTCAGATGAATTTATAATGCGTTAAATAGTTTCACACATAACACTGTGCAACCGTGAAAAATCTACATGGTCCTGTTATCTATTGGCTACAAACTGATGCCACCGTATTTTGAGGGTGCACTGATTTTCGAAATTTTTTGAGGCCCATTAAAAACATTGGTCACCAAAATCCCCGTACTACCCTTTAGTAGTACTATTGAACCTATACTATCACGACCATGTGTTTTTCCAAAAGTCTCAATTTGCTGCAGAGTGTAATTAATAGACACTATCTTAGAATCCAATATGATTGGACACTATTTATCTTAATAAATATTTATCTAAATCAAAATGTTTTACATTAGTATTTAGTGATTACACTTATTTGTACAAATGTTTGCCCAAGTGCAGCCGTAACTTTGGGAAGGTTCAAATTGTATTTGACTAACAATATTATCAAAGAATGAATGAATAAAAATTTACACATATAAACAATCTAATGTATATTTATGTACTTATAATATATAATTTAAATATTTAATAACGCTTTATACTTGTTTATTTCTTTTAGGGGTGGACCTGGCCTAAGATGGGGAGCGTGCTGTTTGCAGCTGTGTTCATAGCGTTACATTTTGCCACCTGCTGCCTGGCCAACCCAGATGCAAAACGTTTATACGACGATCTCTTGAGTAACTACAATCGCTTGATAAGGCCTGTTGGAAATAATTCTGATCGTTTAACGGTCAAAATGGGCTTACGTTTATCACAATTAATTGATGTTGTAAGTACCTATTGCTCATAGTTTTCCTTTCACAATTTTTCGTTATTTTTATCAATAATAACTCCGGCGATTCTATTTATTTTGAAGAAAATTCAGTTAAAGAGTTTGTAATAAAATCAAAGGAAATACTGAATTCTCGATTCAAATTTCAATAAGCGATCTCATGTACATATGTAGCTTTAGTAATTTACTAAATAGTTTTAGTTAGTTGACTTGAAAAATATTAATTAAAAAATTTGCCCCCTATGCAAAAACTATCATCAAACATTAATTTGCTTTAACAAACGAAGTTTTAACGCATGCTTTAATTTTCAAAAATGTTTTTGCATAATGGCGTTATTTATTAAGCTGCCCACACACGTGTGATTTTATGTGTCATTTGTAAATGCTCGTCGTCTTGTTACAATCATATGGGGGGTGTGCCCACACAAATCAACAATACTTGAAAAATAGTGGGCTTATGTGCGTACAATTGATAATGGGGCAAAGTCATAGTAAAAACAAAGTATTTTTTAAGAGTTTAGAACTAGTATTTTGTATGAGAATACAAGTTTTAATTTCTTAAAGCTTATGATAAGAACACAAATGGCACGAACGACGAATTTCGTCCACGTCGACGAATTCGTCGATAAGCATTCGCTGCGTAAATGCGTCATTTAAAGCACAATAACGACGAATTTACTCACCGAAAAATTCGTCGTTCGTCCCAGTTGTGTTCCTAGTATTACTTTATTTTGACTATGACTTTGCCCCAATTTATTTATTAATGTATAACAGAGATGTGTAATAAGTAAATTTTACATTTTAAATTTTAATTTCTCTTACGTCTGCATATAAAAAACGATCATTAATTTCGTATGAAAATTTGTTTAAAAGCGTTTTATTATCAAAAAATATTTTATGAATAAGGACACAAAAACACCTCAATTAGTTTTGTATTAAAACTACTTGCAATTTCAGCTTAACGGTTCAGTATAATTAATACATGTAATATTTAATTGTAATTGGTGCCTGGTACCCGTAATGTAATTAAAAAGAAACGGCTATACATATAAAACCCAAGTATCTGAACGCTTCCCTTGGCTTTGTATATCAAATACAGATACATCAAAGCCGCATCAAAGCAGCAACTCTACTAACATATATTGAAAATGCACTCTGAAATGTATTTATAAGATCTTTTATCCTAAATAACCAATTAGTAATTGTAAAGGGCAAAATTAAGTGCATCGTCATAGCTGTTGATTCAATTCATTGATTGTGGTTTTGTTGTATTTATTGTTCAATATACCAACACACATACATGCACTCATTCATTTGACTTTCAATTCGACAAGTTCGTCTCAGCAAAATTTCTAAAAAGACACGCACAAACATCTTCATTTATATGCAATTACGATAGTTTTACTAAAATTATACATATGTATTTATGTATGTATCTAAACACGCATGAATTAACATTAACAGCAACAGAAGTTCACACACAATATGACCTACCCGCCAACACACACACATACACGCAGAATAAAATTGAAGTACATTTTGCAAACATGTTTGTTTGCCAATGAAATTTTTTTAGATTTATTATAACTGACATTTTATTGGCAATTGCGTGTGCGGTGGATTTACATAAAATTTTGAATTTTCAATTTTATTGCCGCACACAAATTTTCTTCCATTTAACTTTTTTTCGCTCATTCTTGCACTCGTTCAATTGCCAGTTCAGGTACTCATTTTAAATAACGATAATTCTGTGAAATTGTAAGTGTCTATTCTGTTTTAGTTTTGTGGTTTGGAAAATTTCACTTGATTTGTAAACTACAACATGCAAAATAATATACTGAGAACTTAAAACCAGTTAACATGTATGTGTACGTACACTGAGAGAAAAAATACGAACTAAATTTAAGAACAAAATTCTTTAATTTAGATTGCAGAAATCTGAATATTTCAATCTTGAATCTTTTGTCAGTAAGATTGATGTTCTCAAATTTATGCATAAATTCTTAATTTATTTTATAATTCTTAAAATCAAGAACGTGATCCTTAACTTTAAGAAAGCATTCTTAAAATGGAGAACGTAATCTTAATTTTCAGAGTATATTCTCAAATTTTTAAGAATATGATTTTAATTTAAGAACAAAATTTTAATTTCGATTTAAAAAAGAAAATTTTATTCCAGATTACAATTTAAAATGCCATCTTAAAAAAATTAAGATTTTATTCTTGAATCAAGAATTTTTAGCATTCAACATTGAAATGATTTGATTTCGATCGTAAAATATTGATTTTAGCACAGTTTTCTCCTTAGTGTACATATGTGTGTAGCTGTGAATACTCATACAAACAAACTCATAAATATATCACACTTGGTTCCTCTAAACGGTTCAACGCAAAATCCATATACGTACATACATACATATCCATACATATGTATGTGTGTACATACTTATCTGTATGAAATATTCGCACCAGTTAGCAAAATTATAATAATTTTTGGTGTTTTTTTTTGTAATTGTTACAATCAAGTTTAAAATTTGTTAACACACTAAGGGCCATTATTATAACTTGACGACAGCTAAAAGTAGGATGTTATTGCATGGATAAACACTTTTTCATTATTACAACTTCATTTTAACAAAAAGTGAGCGATAAACTAAAGACAAGTTGATCCTACCTGTAACTTTTATTGTGAGGTATAGTCATTTAAAGTTGCCACATTTTCGCTACTTGCCACACTTTCTACTTTATAAAACAAAATCAAATTTATTTGGTCAAAATTGGCATAAAACAAAAGCAATACAACACAAAACACATAAGAATAATAAAAAAACAAAAGAATTGACAAAAATATTTTCATTATGTTTGTAATTTGACAAATAAACAAAAGCAAGTTGCCCCTTATCATTTTTAAGCAACAATATCCACAGAAATGTTGCCACCAACCAAACGTTTTATTATTTATTTTATCGGACAGTTGTAATAATGAAAAGTTTTAAAGGTCACTTTTTAGTTCAGTTTTGCTAAAGTCAGGAACAACTATCCGAAACTTTATCGTTAAGTCATAATAATGGCCCTAATAATACCAAATTATAATTTTGCATATTCAGTAAAATATTTATTTTTAATTAAAAATAAAATGAAATTGATTATTGAAGGGTTGGATCCAATGCGCATTTTACTGTTGGTAATGGATATCATCAGGGAACATTTACCCAAAAAATTTTTAGAACAACTAGAGATATTATATTAAACTTCCATTTCAATAAATATCATATTTGAAACAAGAACTCAATAATTTATGTGTTATTTTTTTATTGTAATACTTCACCATTGCTTTATTCGTTGACTTTTTTCAGCTCGAATTGCAGTTGAAAGAAGTATGTACAGAAAATAAAAGTAAAAAACTGCAAAAACTATTCATTGCTTGAATAGAGTGTTGCTACACAAGTATTTTTGACCGGTTGCAGTCAAGTTAATAATTTTTTAAATCATTATTATTACAAATTATTATTTTACTTATTCATATAAAAAAATAAATAATTTTTTAAACTTTTTTGCTGGTGGTCAAACATGTCTATATATATAAGTACGTATTTCATTGGCGCTTTAACCAAATCATCAGTAGACTTTAATTACAAATTTTGAACAGCCACAAACCTCTTATTCTATGCCCACACTTTCAAAAACTATTTGAGAAATCACAAACAATAATATTTTTGAAAATCACAAAAGAAAAATTAAGCTCAGTAGGCTGTTTGGCCACTGTTTATGAGTTTCCTGTGAAAAATGACAATATCAAAATTTTGAATTGACAATTTTTCGAAGAACTAGTTCCGATATTTACTATTATTTAATAAAAAATTTATATCAGTGTATTGCATAAAAGAAAACCACGATCGCAAGAAAATATTTTTTATATAAGTTTTACTATTTTCTTATATCCGTTGTGTACTGTAATTAAAGTACTGCTGGATTTTATGCCCATATCTGTACACTTTAGCTCATGTAAAAGTGCACATACATACGAGTATGTATGTATAAGTATTAGAAATATAAAAAGTATGTAAAAACAAATGTATTGCATTTCATTACATTCGCATATTTTTCGGAAAAGCACTATATATTATGCTCTTAAAGGCGAAATAAGGAGTTCGAATAAATTCTTTATTTTGAGGGCTTGTGTGTGTATGTGTGCATATGTGTTAATATGAAAATGCATTGGCATGTAAATGAAACAACTCAAACAAGCAAGAATGATTTAAGACATGAATGCAGAATATAAATTTAACGATTTTATTGAAATCAACAAATGAAAATTTTGTGCACACTGATATTTGCAACCACCACTTCTTACAGCCATTAATTAAATATTCTTGTCAAAGATATAAATTAAAAGAAATTGAGTGAAGTTTCTTTTAAAATAATATATAAAATCTCCACAAATTTATCGCAAACATTTGCAATCAAGAAAGAGACAAATTTTAATTTAAATCTTTCAGTGCAACTTAAGAAAATGTGAAAGCCATATCGCTGCTTTATTGCGACACAGATAAGACGCAAAAAATACATCTTTGTAGTTAATAATTTACAAAAATAGTTGAATCATATATCTTTTGTCAAAGTTCCAAACAAAAAGCTTACACATACATACATACATCTCTAGAGGAAAGAAAATATTTTTATATCCTAATTGAGTTTAAAAATTAAAAACAATTTTCTAAAAAAAATTATTTAGTAGTTATGTCTTTGTTGCAACAAAGGAGCGATATGCGTGTACATTCATAATACTTACTTACTTGTGTATGTGCTCAGGAGTCTTTTGAGGGAGTATATCCGGAAAAAGCAGGAATTATATTCATCTCTTTAGTTTACATAAATCCGAATTAAGTTTCTTTTTCAATTAAAATTAATAAATTAATCATATGTTTTTCTTTTTATTTGCAGAATTTAAAAAACCAAATCATGACGACAAATGTGTGGGTAGAGCAGGTAAATAAAAAAATATTTAACTAATCATTACATTCTTTATTTTTATAATACTTAAATATGGAATAAAACATCTGCTTACTTTTTTTCTACATGTAAGATATTAATTTTAATTTTAATTTATGGCAATAAAATTAAATACTTTTTTGATATTGTGTGACATGCATTAATATAAGTTTTTATCACATCTTTTAGGCTTGTTATTATAGCTTCTTTTCAAAGTCAATATTAGTTGAAGGTAACTTTAGCTAAAGTATGAAACAAAATGACCTTTAAAATGTTTAATAATTAAAATCTGTTTATAAGATAAAAATAAGATTTTAATACTGCAAGAAAAAATTAATGAATAAATGAGCGATTTATTTTGAAAGAGGCATAAGTCATCAATAAATATATATTACTTCTCTAAACTTTTAAATTTATAAGTATACTTTATTTTTCAAATTGATCTGATCTATATAATATAGAAAATATATGAGTGTCACTTCAAAATAATGGCATTACTTCAAAATTAAATTCAATTTAATTTAAGCGACTATTTAATAATTTTTAATAGCGCGACTATTATGTCACTATAAAAATGTACGACTGAAATCATAGTTATTCTGGAAACTGCGAAGCGGCAACAACACACTTTATTTTGTATTCATAAAATGATAGGCCTAAAATATAAGGACAGATCGCTCATGTATAAAAATCGTTATAAAGACACACATACATACATACTCTCACAAGCAAATATGGATGATTTTTTTTTAATGTTAAAAGATTATAGCGATTAATTTTGCGTTGTGTTGTGAAGAAATTTCATATAAATATCTTGTATAATCACTCCTTGAAAATTATGTATTTGTCACGCGATGTTGCCCGCTCAGAGCTATTTTTTTTTACTAGGATATAACTTTGTTTTGAACTTCCAAAAACTCGGTAGGATAGTTTCACAGAGGCATAAATTTCTCTCCTGTCCCCATCTTGGTCCTAATTTTAGTTAAAAATTAAATATATAGCACGCCTGTATCATTTAAATCCAGATTCGTCTATGTTTTGAATTTCATAAAAGTCGGTTGGACAGTTTGGAAGTACAGATATTTCAGCCTACCCAATGACCTTGAGTCCTTTATAAAAAACTATGTAGCCCAGATATAGGCAAGAAAAAAAACAAGTATTCAGATGGTCAATCAGTTCTTGAATTTTAGCGAGACTGAAGAAAGGTGATTTATTTTTACATACATATGTGTGTATTCATGTAAATATATATACCCTGTAGTAAATAAAATAATCAATTGACAAAAAACACTAACTTATAAATTAATTATTTTGCAAGTGACTACAAATTGGTTTAAATCTCATGCAGATATCAACCAAACATATCGAATAGAAGCACACGTAAGAAATAAATAAAAGCAAAATAAGTAAATGAAAAGAAAATAAAAAAATCAAAAGAAGCATGCCATGAATTCAAATGCCAAATGTTTGTTTTGAAAAAAAAAACTAAATAATTTCAATAGTTAAATGTATAATATTTTCTATGAGCGGTTCGTATTTTTATTTTTAGTAAATATAATAATAATAAATATTTACATATATGTACATACATATGTATGTATATGCATTTATATATTTACATAGATAATATAAATATACACATTTATGTATGTACATATATATGTATAATATATATAATATAAATATACATATACCTTTTCTTCACTAAAATATTTATTAACTACAAATTGGTTGAAAAATAAATAGTTAGTAGTCAATTTAAAAGTTATGCAGAGATGGCCAATTGACTACCGCCTGTGACATGCCTATGTTAAAATAGTGAGTCGGCGACAAGGAAAAAAGTCACTTAATCAACCAGTTGTGGTTATTAAAAAACCAGTTTGAAGGTATTTACAAATGATCTTGGGTTCCTATAGGGTAGATATAGATATTCGATCGTATGGATACAAAATATTTAAGGTTTATTAAGTTCTTGTTTAAAATTTGACATATTTCTATGGATAATTTGTCAAATAAACCTGTAACAAACAAACAGTTGAAAACTTTAATCGCTAAAATTCTACAATGTTTATATTTTCTTTGTTGAAAAATCAAGCTCAGCATAGTTCAAGAACATTTGCATATTTTTTTCCTGCCATTAAAAATTATTATTAATGTTTTTGCAATACAATGCAATTATCTGACATAAAGTAAAATTAAATTATTTCAACTTAAATAAATTAACGCTCTACAAATTAATACATACATTTATAATTGATATAATCGCAACAACACACTTCTTTATCAATTACAATGAATATACAATCTGAGCAAATACCAAAAAAAATATGTGTACATATATATGTAAATAAAAAAATCACTCAAACAAGCAATTATTGTTAATGCACAAACATATTCATTTATTTGAAAAAAAAAATCATGCAATTGCGTACCAACAAGCATATCCTTATATAAAATTCTTTTTAAATTTGCACAAGCCGCAAAGAGTTTGATTTATAAATATGTAGTTACATTGAATTCAATTTAATTCTTTATTTGTATAAAACATTTGTGATCATGATTACATAGACCTTGGACCGGACAATTTTCTTACTGAAAATTTGGCCTATCGGAAAATTATTAAAAGTTGCTGTTTTCTTGGTGCCACCCACATATTTTTAATTACTTAATGACAAAATTTTAAATTAAAAGCAATGACTTAATATCAGTCCAGTGCTTCTAATAATAAAATAATCTGTGTTTTATATAATATGATTTACGATCTCAGTTCAACTTTGGCTGAAGAAACTAATAGACTAATAGAGGTCAGCGCAGTTCAATTTTGTCCGGACAAAAATTAAAATCAAAGCAATCCAACCTGAAAATGTTCCTAACACAATTAATTCTCTCTATCTCTCTCTCAAGAAGAAAAACACCAAACTACATAAAAAATTTGTCCAGAAAAAAATTGTATTCGAAAACAATGAGTGAATCCAGGGGGTAAATCGCGGCACTCGTTATCGTACGAAATTACGAACTATTTCCATATAAACTCTGTTAAAATAACGAGTGCCGCAATTTGTTCCCAGCTTTATGAAGCATAAAACTTCTTCAACTAAAATTTTGAATAACAATTATTTTATATTCATGTGTAAGCTTGAGCAAGAAGAACTGAACCGTGAAAAAACTGACTAAGATTAAGTTCATATACGAAAAGTTTAGTTGAACAACTTTTTAGATCATGGTTGAGAGGGGAAATATGATGGGCTTAATTACGAATGTCGTGTTTCGACTTCAATCAGTGTTGCCAATTTTTTTCTGGGGCTTATCCCCAATTTTCGATTTGTCATCCCCAAAAATCCCCAAATTGAGTTTTCTGATTAGAATTTTTTCTTTTGTGAAAAGATATAAAAAAATTTTAATTTTATTAAAAAAAATAATGACAAAAGTAACATATTTATTCAATAAAATTCATTTATATCGAAAAATACATATATTTACATTCATATTAATTTAATTTGTGCTTATAAAACTTGGAAATAAAAAATTAAATATAGTTTAATATACACAAGTATAAAAAATTTTAACTAAAGTTTACCATTTCAAATACTTCGGAATCGAAGTCTTCTGACTCATCAGCCATAGAAACTTTGTTGTACATAAGTACTTGTATTAGAAAGCTTTAGCATTTTAGCAGAAGGATTAACCGCCTGGCCCACGATGTCGACAAGAATTTATCTGTCCCTTAGTTATATTTAAAACAAAAACAAAATAAGAAAATTTGTTTTTGTTTTCAATATAAGTAAACGATAGATAGTTTCTTGTCGACATCGTGGCCCAGACCGTAAATTTGTCACAACAAATTAAATAATGTTCAAAGTGTGTGTTTGTTCTAAGAAATTCTTCCAGCAAGTCATAATGCATTTTATTACGTATTTTTGTTTTGGTAGTGTTCATTATTGGTTAATCTGCCTTTATACTTCTTCTTTATTAGAAACACACATTTTTAGACTTGACAGACTTATATTTCTTAGTTCAAAAATCATTATTATTACCATCAGTTACAAAAAAATCCCAAAAAAACCCTAAAATTTGTTATCATCCCCAACAAACCCCGGATCGACTGGCAGCCTGTAAAAAAATTTTAAAATTGTTGTGAATAAACTGTTTCTCATCGTCTGATATTTCAGAAAATATGTGAGAAATTTTCCTAAAAGAGTTTTGGATATTCCATTTAATCGAGGGATTATCTGATGAACTTTGACATCAGAAATGTAAACAAAAACTATTCACTGGATGAATTTTCATACATATTCATTCATTTACATACATATACTTACATATCTACATTATACATGCATTTGTATCTATAAGCATACATGTTCATACATGCACATAAAATATATATAAATATGAATAAATAAATAAACAAATAAACAATAAGCTGAAAGTTTTCCATTTAAATCAATTCAATTCAATTTTGTTTTTGTTCTAACTTTCTAAAGCATTTGTTTTGTTGAGTTCATTTCGTTTTCAATAATTTATTCACATTTTAATTAGATTTTTATCTATTGTTCTATTTAATGTATTTATACTTTATTTATCCATTAACTTTTTGTTGATGTTATTGTATTTTTTTTAGGAATGGAATGACTACAAACTAAAGTGGAATCCCGACGATTATGGTGGAGTCGACACATTACACGTACCGTCGGAACATATTTGGTTGCCAGATATTGTATTATACAACAAGTGAGTACATTTAAACCTCATTCATAATAATAATAATAAGTCAAGCAGTCAAATAAAAGCGAAATAGAATTGAAAAAGTTAAATGCATTTAAAGATACTATTGTCATTTAATTGACAATGAAAATGCGAACTTTATTAATTGAAAAGAATCCATTGTAAGATTATAATTGAAAATTTCCTCTGTCGGGGAATGTTAGTTAATTGACTTTGCATTAATTAAAGCATATTGACAGGCATTCTGTTAAGGAAGAACAGAAATAAATTCTTAATTTGAACTGTATTTTTCGTTGATAATTACATAATGTTTGGATTAATAAATTAAAAATCTGCCCTTAGTATTATTATTAAGTAGCGAACCTTGAATTTAATTTATAAATTTTCAACAATAACATGACTGACTACACAGAAAGAATTAAAAAAAATGAATAATGCAATAACAATAATAATTAAAATAGTTTACTAAACACAAAGAACTTTGATGATGAAGATGTAGTGGCCTTCGAAAACAGCTAGTTGTTCCATTCTACTACGTGTTTGTCAGAATATTTACAATTAACTTACACGAAGAAAAACTTTGTGCAACTTCGAACAGTGAATTGCAACTTTGTATGAGTTCGGACTATTTTGTCACCGATGTGGAACAGAACTTATGTGCGTCAGCATTTAGAAAATATTTTGCTAAATTATTTTCTTTTAAAAATGTTATCAGTACTTAAGTAAAATCAAAATTCAATAAGGCATTTGATTAAGTTAGTATTTTGACACAAAATTACTATTAAAACCATTTGTAAGGCTATGTACAGACGATTGTCAGATCCTACAATATTGTCAGATCTGGCAATATGCTGACAATGTACTGTCAATCGAAAATTGCCAGTTCAATATTCCTTGTCAGTTCACACGGTTGTAGGAAAATCTTACAATTTATTGACAAAATCGAGAGTCGAAAAATTGTCAGTTTACACGGTTGTCATATGCACAAATTGTCAGATCTGTTGTTATACGTTGCCAGACTCAAAGCATTTGCTAGAAATTGTTAAATATCAATCGTTTGTGTTTGTGTCAAATGTAAAAAGTGAAAGTATAAATTGTTATGAACCAGAAAGAAGCAATTGCAATGATTTTGTGTGCATATATTTTATTATAATTTTTTTTTTAAATCGAGCGTGTGCAGTGTTGCCCATAGAAATAATTCTCTTACAATGACGCCATTGTCAAATGCATAAACTTAATATAAGCTGACAATATTAAAATGTCTGAAAAATATCTGGCAATAATTTAACAATGTGTTCACACGATTGTAAGATGTCTGACAATTTGTTGTCAACTACTAGTCTAGCTATGGAATGACAATGGTTTTTCTGGCAAAATGACGTCTGACAAAATTTGTCAGTTCACACGGTTGTAAGAAATTTTATTGGCAATAGCTGTACATAGGTTAAAGGCCGGAGCACAATGAATCCATCATACATTAAACTTCGCCTTTTTCAACTGACAGCTAAGTTGAAATACATAGTTTCTTATGAAGTCTGTTACATTCAGTACGTGTCCGTCAACGCAAAGTACAAAAATTTTTCAACTTTTAACTTTTTGCGTACGTTGAGTGGTTTGACAGATATTGTTTTGGTTTTTTTTGGTATATATATAAATGAAATGAGAAAATGGAGAATCAACCCACAAATTCTTCCGTCAATAAAGTACTCATTGTGCCAACCTTCTCCGTCGTTGCATTAATGTCAGTTTAAAAAGGCGAAGTTTAACGTATGACGGATCCATTGCGCCTCGGCCTTAAGGATCCTATTAGTTAGGAGAGCAAACTCTTCTCTTCTTTTTTTGATATTTTAAGCAGCCATTGATTATTCTTATGAAGTCTTGTTTTCTTTTTTTAAATACAGTTAATTAAAAACTACTTTTTTGAGATCTTTTAAATGTTAATTTTACATTTCACGTAATTTTAACATTTTCGTTGAAATTAAAAATTTAAGCTTATTTCAACAACCAACGTAAGCAGAAAGGAAAAGCCTATAGACGGTGTTAAGCCAAGGGTCCAGCAAAAATCCCTAATACATGAAAGACTAAAGCGTAGATCACACTATCGGCACGATTTTCGTCGGCTTACTGAAATAAAGTCCTAAATAATAAGCTAAATTTGGCCATTTTGCTTTATTACTTAGGACTTAATTGCAGTGAGCAGACGAAAATCAGTACATTGCGCCGATAGTGGGATCTAAGCTTGAGAGCTTATTTAACAAATTCTATTAAAATACCAATTCATAATCAAAATTTGTTTTTCATATTTTTTTCAATGAAAAACGACATTTAAATATGAGTTGATATTTAAATAGAATTGGTGAAAAAGGCTGCAAATGCCGGAATTATTTAAATTTTTTTATTGCTTGCAAAAACTTCGCTTTGTGCTTATATTACAATTACTTTTTTTTAACCAGAAATAAAAATAAAAAACCCTTTCAATTAATTTGTTGTAATACGAGAACAAATCAGAATTGCTTTTTATAACTACAATTTTCTTTCTAACTCTGAATTTCAAATTAAATTAGGCTTCTAAAATTTCAATCTTGCAACTGGACACAAAAGGGAATTAATTCTCTTTACACTAAGAAGAAAGAACAAAAGAAAATTAAGTAAGAATGAAAAGGATACTAGATACTGCTCGTGTGCATAAATTTTCAAATCGTGTTTTTGTTGTCGTTGTTGTTGTTGTTGTTGTATTATGATTTTATTTTTCGGGTAGAGTTTTTTCGTGCGTTTTTTTTCTACTGAGTGGGTGTTTTCAGAGTGATAATCGTTGTTTGTTTACTAAAACCATCATATTATCTGCTTTCCAGACTTTTGATTTTATAAATTTGCAGGACATGATGCTGCTGCCACTGATATCTGGGTGTTGTTGCTGTTGTTGTTGTTGGTGGTGGTGGTGGTATCGTAGCAACTGCTATCGTTAGCCATTACATAAGACTTTAAATACGAACGGGTGCCTTTAAATTTGTTTTTCGTTTGCTGCTGTTGCTGCGAGGTAACCAATGCCAACGGTGATTCTTGTTTATTTGGAATCTCGCAGTGTAAAACAAATTATTGTAATTAGTGTCAGTAATGCTCCGCCAAAACTTGATATTTTTGTAGCGATAATTTATGTTAAAAACATGAACAAACCAATTATAGCGTAACAAATTATAACTAATTAACGCAATGCCAGAGAATGGCCATAACAGTTTGCTTCAGTCTGTCCGTACACTGAAGAAAGCTAATTTAGAAATTTTACTTTAGCGCCCCTAATATTCACAGGATTATTTAATTTAATTTTTTAATAGCAATTGAATATAAACTATAATAAATTAATGTGCATGATTATTAATTACACTATGTAGCAGTTATACAGACATGTTCATGCTTAAAATCACTAAAATTATATTCTATGAATATAGTTTTCTGATTTAAAAACGTTTGTGTAAGTTTATAAAAATTTCAAATCCCCTATAATATATGTATATGTGCAAATAATATTTCTTTTTGTGATTTCTTGTCAAAATAACACAGTAAAAAAAAAGAAATCAGCTGTTCTAATAAGCTTTCAACAAGGTAAAATTTCGCCTGCTTGGCTTGTACGAACTGTAAAAGTCTAGTAATCGGAGGACAGCAGGTTCGAATCTTGCATTTTTTTTTTGCTCTAGTGCGATTTTTAGTAAATGACCTTTCGGTATTTTTCGATTAAATTTTTTTTTTTGATAATAGCAATAAGTTTAATATTTTATTCTACGCTCTGTACTTACATTCACCCTTATTCCAATTGTCAAAAATGACGTCACGTTATTAAATACCAAAAAATTCGGAGCTAGTTCACTGGCTCTCGAGATGTTTTAAAACCGCGCTATTATTTAATAACGCTATAAACAAGTCTAAGTATTTTTTTATTTAATAATCGTTGATGTTTGCAAAATTGTTAAGTGTCTCAATTTAAACATCGCATTGCAAAAGTTATATATCGCGGTATTATGTAAACGTTTATTCCTAAAGATTTTTTTTTTTAAATTTGTTCAGCATAAAGTAACGGTTTCTTGGAAATGAAATGGAACATAGTTAGGACTGTAGCAAAACTCGTAGCAAAATCTCAATGAAAGACCATCGATTTGAAACACAACTGTACCGAGAGTATAATAAGCAACATGGCATAAACCAGCATTTAAACTTTAAAAAAAATTGAGCAGATAAAAAGAATCTAAAGTTTAATTGGAATCTAAAGTTTAATTGGAAAAAAAATTTTAATTAGAAAAAAATTGTTTTTGGTTATATTTTTACCAACAATGTTTTTTTTAATTTCCAAACCTGGAACTATAATTTTAATCTTTCTAAATTTTTAATACTAATTTATTTCTTTCTAAAATATGCAATATATTTATTTTCCAAGCAAATAATTAGTTTTATTTAATTTTCTGGTACATAAACAGAAAAGTTTAAGTTTAAGTTTTCAGGGTCTGGAGCTATGGTTTTTATTTTTATAATTTTTATGCAAAACTATTTCTTTTTAGAACATAAAGTATAAATAATTTGTAAACAAAAAGAAAAAAATTATTTGACAAAGTTACTTATGTATAAAAAAATAATTTCTCAACACTGGAATCATCCTTTTAGAATTTCCTGATTCTTATACCAATTTAGTAGTTCTTTTAAAAATATATAAAGTATGTTAAGTAAACAAAGAAAAAGGAAAATAAAAAAATGTGGTTATTTAATTACTTTAATATCCAGAAAAAAGTTTAAATTTTCCAGCTCTGGAGGTGGGGTGTTTATTTTTATAATTTTTTACACCAAACTTTTCATTCCAAAACGTTAAATATACATATTTTATAAAGAAAAAGAAAAAAATTAATCAGACCTAGTTAATTTTATATATCACACAAAGTATAGGCTTCCCATCCCTGCAATCATCCTATTTGTTTTTTCTTGTTTTTTACATCAATCTCTTTTTTTAAGAACATAAGATATGTTTAATTTATAGAGAAATAAAACAGTTTAAATTATCCAACCCTGGAGACGTCTATTTAATTTCTTTTATATTTTTTAATTTGAAATACTAATTCTATACGTACTGAAGTATAAAAAAAGTTTATTTAATAAAAAATTAAAAATTAGTTTTTGGTAGTTACTTTTACTTGCATATGGCAAAATAGAGTTTAAGTTTTCCAGCTCTGAAACCGTCCGCATGATTTTGTTGATTTTCAATACCAATTTATTTCGGAGTATTTTTGACACACCAGTGTAAAAACAAAGTCTCTAGTTTTTCTGAGGGCGGACGGACGGACAGACGGACCTTCCCTATGCATAAGGATCCAGAACATATATATCATGTATGTATATTAAACATCAAATTGAGAAGTGGTAAGAAGAGTTTGTCTTGGTTTGGCGATGCCTGATATACAAGTACTAATAAAAGTTCAATACTTGCTTACATATCACAATTAGTTCTTCCAAACTTCCATTTCTTCGGTAGTTTGAATTTAATAAATCGGGTTCAAAACTGAAAGTAATTTTTCTACATAGAGCAAACATAAAATGAAACTTTATGTTTATTTATTTTTCCTTTTTTCCAGCAGAACTGTCAAATTGTATTCCCTATTTCATTTAAGGAAGAAAACTCTTAACGATCGAATTTGATGATACACATTTAGAAAAGGGCATACCAATATTTCTTTTCTAAATGTGCACCATCAAATTTGGTGTTTACTGTTTTCGTCCTAAAAAGAAATAGGGAATAAAATTTTACAACTTAGCTGAAAAAAAGAAAAATCTAAAAACATTAAGTTTCATTTATTGTGTCACACACAGTCGTGTATCGAAAAGAATTCTTTTGCACCGCCTTGTTTGCCCATTTTTTGTTTAAAACAAAAAAAAACAAGAAGTGGCACTTAGTAAAGCAATAAATTAATATTTGTATAAGAAAATCTCTTTTGTTTCATACTTACATATACATATGTGCCCACATACACAAACACATATGCATGCATACATACAGTCATACATTTTCTATTTGTGGATAGAATAAAAAAAATCAAAATATACATATTTATAAATTTTATAACCATACAAATATTTATTTATTTATTTGTTATTTGTGTTTGACTACGACTGTTTACCACCAGATTACATTCTGGTGCAAATGTGTTGGTAAAGTTTAAACTCTCTCACAAACACACACGCACATGCATTATAACCCAGCGGGAACTAGAAGGAGTATGTGTGCCTTCTAGAAGGCCTCTGTACGCCTTCTTTTGGATGCACAAGGCCTGATCGCTCCATTCCATACTCATATCTTTTTTACAAGCGTTGTCATTGCGGAGCAGGCGTTCTGTTCTTGCTTCTTTCGCCAGAGATTCTGGAAGGCCTTCAAACTAATAGATTTTGGTTTTGCTTTGATAAAAAAAATAAAAAAAATCCTTCTCTTCTCCCTTCTCATAGAAGCGAGTGTGAAATGCGTATTGTATATTTTATGCGAAAGAGTCCTTTAATAAGGCCTGCACCAGGAAGGTCTTCTAAGTTTTACCGCTGAGATTGTATGTAAGTGGAATTATGTGTGCGTGACATTATGAATTATATTTTATTGTTTTCATTTCGAATGTGCATGGCGGGCTGTTTGTGTTTAAGTTGGATTTTTTTAAATACAATTTAGTTTCATTTATGTACGAGTATTTACAATTGGTTTTTCTTTTTTTTTTGTTAAATAATTTTTGTACAAATATTTCCATTGTCTTTCGCTTGTTTAATGAATGTCAACCGAAATTACATATCTGAATTTTATGTTGATTTTATTATGCATTTATTGTTAAAATTTGCTCTTTGTTCCTGAATGCATCCATAATATTTAGTTATTTATATGTATACTTACATGCCTCTTCCGCTCTTCCGCTAACTCCTTCACATCATTGATTTGTTGGTTATTATTAGCAAATCTATTCATTTGTTTTTTTATACATTTACTATTTTTGTATTTTATTATTTAAATAAACAAATAATTTACATTAATAACAATATTTATTGCAAAATATTGAAGTTAAGGGGAAACGGAAATGTTCGCCCCTCTGGCAATTTGGTATAGAAAACTTAGAATATTTTTTTGCTTAAATATAAAAAGCCATAACCCGGTAGCTACTGGGTTTAATGAACTGTAGAGTGAACTGCATAAGATGAAGAAATTTATATGATGACTGACGTGTTTATTTGTATGTGGTTATTTAGACGACAAGCATACGACATTCAAATATATGACGGGTTTATTTGATCGTTTATTTGATCGTCTCTAGGTAGCTTAAAATGTCATATTTCGACAAATGAATAAGGAAACGGCCTTCCCCAACTTTTTTTGTTGTACTTGAATTTTATTTTTTAAGAGTCGGAATTTTTATTTTAGTAAAAAAAATATTTTGTAAAAAAACTAGAAGGGCTTTCCTGGTGGATCACTCCTAAAATTAATATTTTAGTAAACTAATAAAAAACTTAAAGATATACATGCACAACTACTTGTATTCTTTTGGAGACATATTAGGCTTCATTTCCCCGATATGTGAAATCCTAGAATAATATAAGCACCCGTAAATCTGTAAAAAATGCACAACAAATAAAATAACTGGGGTTTTATTGCAATTTTGTGATGATAATTGTCAAAAAAAAACAAGACAAGAAAACTAGCCTTTTCTCTATCTAAACAAGCAAATAAAAAACATTTATCAGCTGAAGCTTCGAGACTACCTATATTATTCTAATATGGTCAATATACTAAAAGAAACCGTAAAGATGAAAAATTTCTTCTTTTTTTTTGTCACAAGTTCCAAAAGTAATTTCTTATCTTTATATGAAAAATAAATCCCTTTTTTGTGACGTTATTATGCATGAACGGCTGGGCCGATTTTCCCCATTCTCTTAGTTTGTTTTGTTTGTTATTGTATGGAGAATGAAGTGAAAGAAAAAATTAAAAAATTTGCGCGGAACAGGGTAAAACGGGAAAAATTTGTACAGTTGGTGTTTTTTCTGTTTTTTGGTAGAATAATTATAATTACAGCTTAAACCCTACTCTCTTTCCTTCTGGATGCAAAAGGATATGTAAAAATTTCTAAAAAAAAACTGAAGCTATTTTAAGACATTGCCAAAAAAGACCAGTATATTTTTGAGAGTTTTTCATCCTTCCAAAGAAATTTATTAATTAATGAAACAAAGAATGAAATGATTTAGATGTTATAAATAAATTTAGGCAAATTATTTTTTACTGCACCATTTCTTGGAAAATGGAAAACAAAGAAATAACTTTTAGATTATTTTAAAATCATATTCTTAGGTTTTCGGGGTATAATTGGCAATGTTCCTGACCAACTAAGTGATAACGGTCAATCTTAGTATAGGCCAAATATGAAAAACTTATAAAACAACTAATGTTTTCGAGAATCCAAAGAAGCATTTTCTGTTTCAGGAAAATTTCAAGTTTATATATGTATGTATTTCCAAGACAAAGTTCACACACAGCAATTTTTGTTGGCAACTTTTTAATTCATGGGCACTTTGCTCTCCTCTCACTCTCTATCTCTCACGACAATGATTGCAGAGTATGAAGCTAGTCTAACTAGAATTGCATTTCTGGTGCAATATTTTAGTAGCTATTACTATAACTATGTTATGTGCGTGTTCCAAACCGAGCAACGAAAAATTTTAAAATCCCATGTAATATCCATATGTACATACATTTGTATGTATGTGTGTATGTATGAACACTTGAAATTTATAAAGTTAGTGCATTTTTATACAGACTACAAGAATTAATACTAAAATTTAAAAAAATCTAAATTGAAGAGTGTTCTATCAGTAAATGTAATATTGACAACTTTCTTTATCTTGGAAAAAGAATTATAAAATCGCCAAACCGAAGAAAATCGTCAAAGACCGAAAAAAACGCCAAAACGAAATAAAGAACCAAAAAAAATTCTAAAACTTAAATAAGACACCAATAACCGGAAATCGCCAAAAAAAAACATCGCTAAAATTAAAAAAACGCTAAAAATCTAAAAAATCTCCAATTCGAGAAAGAAGCGTCAACACTAAAAAATCTCCAAAACCGAAAAAACGCCAAAACTAAAAAAGCCATATTAAAATAAAAGAACGCCCAAAACCGAAAAAATTCCAAAAACGAAAAAAATGGTGAAACTATAGGCTAAAGTTCGTATAGTATTACATATTTATCTATTGTCCGTACAGAACCCTTCGTGCGCGAGTCAAAGTTGCACTTTACAGTATTTTTTTCTCCTATGTACCTATATTTCGTTAGATAAGAAAGCAGTGGCATTTTATACCGCATTTTTATTTGCTGCAGTTGAATTATTTTCAATTATGATTTTTTTGGTTCAACATCAGTCTGTATTTATCCAAAAGAAGTGAATTATTCACATGAAAAATAATATTAATATCATAAATTTTTAAGACATCATATGTATATGCAACTATTTATATAATTATTTACATACGGATGCATTCTTGCTTGTGTGTTTAAATAAATGAACTAGAATTCGTTTTCTTCCTTCATTTGATACATTTTAGTTGCCTCCACTCCATTGGTTAGAATTTTTTAATTAAAATGTTTGCTGTTGACAACTTCATTATCTCAGAGATCTCCAAATTCGTTTGCCAATGAAATATATTACATATGTATGTATGTGTGTATGTGGAACAGCTGTCATCAAGAGAAGTTTTATTTAAAACTGCAGGAAAGGACTCTCTTAATGAAACTAAACCACACAGATTCCTAAAATTATAAAAAAAAGTGCAAAGCTGCTTTTTGAAATGGAATAACAAATATTGTATTTGCACGACATTTGTAACATTTTTCGTTTAAATAAAAAAAACATGCATTAAAAAAATTCGTGTTAAGAGCTTGTAATAAAATAATGATTCATTGTGTATCTATTTGTACTATTTTCCGCTTAATTAAAATCAAATTGTTTCAACTTTTTGTATAAAAACATGAGTTCGATAAAAAAAAATTAAGAGATTTTATTATTTGTTTGGGGAGAACTGGATTAACAGGTCACATAGCAATGTTGAATAAGATCAGCTTAAGAGGAAGGGTTTTCGTATTCTCCAGACTCATGCTGTCTTAGGTCGTTGAATTTGATTTCAGTATGACATCCTTACTGGTAATTTCGGATGGGAATCTTGAGCCAAATCTGATAAAATGAACAAGTCTCATAGAAATGTTGAATAAAATCAGCTTAAGAGTATTTTCGTATTCTCAAGGCTCCTTGCTGGTCATTTCGGATGAGAATCTTGAATCAAATCTGACAAGCTATATGAGTGAAGGTCGTGCGTCTTTACACTCTAGTCTAAAATACCTGATATCTATATCTGAGGATGGATACTCGTAGTTCTTTCAGACAACCGAAGGAATGTAGCGTTTTCCAAGCTGAAATTTTGACTATCGTCAGAAACGATAGTGGCCTTCTACGTCAAAGTTTAGGTTGCACTAAAAGCTTTTTTTGTTCTTATGGACAAAGATAGTGTTAGACTTTATTCGGTTCCTGGTCACTAAAATGTTGAAGGAAATAGAGCCAGTGAAATCACCAGAATATGCTTGGCATTAACTCAATACTTGGGTGGCTAACACAACCAATTGCTTACAGGGTAAAAGAGTCTCGAGGGCCAAGTGAACAAAATTTTAATTAAAAAGATCCAAACTTCAACTACATATATTTAGGAAGGTGTTAAAAATCCTGATAGGTAAGTTGACCAGCTATTCAGATTTCACTAGGATATGCAAAAATTAAGAGGAATCAGAAAATATTGAGCATACTGTCTGCCATTGATTAACGTTTCCACACCATGGCCTAACCGGGCTCTGCAAACGTTTTCATGAGAGCATTAGTCATATTGCAAAGTGCAAACTAGAAGATACCAGTAGCTTCATCATGAAAATTGAGTGGGTTAATGGCAGGTAACTCCCATTTCTGATTATAAAGGGAGTTAGTTTCACTAATGGGTACAAATAGAAGGGAATCACAATGGAACCAGTTTGGTATCTACTACCCTTCCTAAACTAATCTCATCTTCAGTGCAATTTAATGTGCATGATAATGTCAGCATTTTAAAGTTTATTATTGTAGGCCTACATAAGAAGAAAATTGTTTACACCTATCACTCCTTTCTTTAAACATTGTCCATGTCTCAAATAATGTGTTTTTAGACTTGTTGCTCTTCATATTGTATTTAGTCGTGTGAAAAATTGTGTACAAATATCTTATAAACTCACTTCCTGAGAGATGAGGACTTTGTAATATTTAAAACTTTAAACTTATTTTCTGTTACACCAGCTTATTAAAGTTATGGTTATGCTGCTCAAAAAAAAACTAAAAATGCACATGTAACATTTGAAAAAAACACAATCGAAGTGAAAATAAAAAAAATATTATACCACTTGAAAAGCACAAGACAACAACAAGAGTTGACCGGAAAGAGAAATAATGATACGTCTGCAGGAAGGGTTTATTAATGATGTTTATTTTTCAATACACATTTTAAATGTATTTCATACAACATGAAATGTGTACGTGAGTGTCTCTTGTCTGAGGGTTGGAAGAGAATGAAGGAAAATGAGAGAATTAAGTAGCATTCTGTTTTTGTTTTTCCGTTTTATTCTTATTTCTTTTTTTTTTCTTGTTTGACTGAAATGAAATTAAATTTCTGAGATCATCGTAAGAATTAATTGCCGGAAGTGAGCAGGACACATGTATCCTTTGACTTGTTAAAGGACATTTTTATTTAATATATTTCTTTATTTTTTAATAAAATTATTGTAATTTATACGCGTATTACCAGAACTACACTTGGACAGTTTTTGCTTAAGAAATTTTAAATTTTTAAAAGAAAAGATAATATTTAATGGAATTTTTAGTAACTTTTCCAATGTAATCTGCTTCTCCACTTAGATGGAGTGAAGAAGCGAAAAATATCAATTCAGTTCATACAACTATTTCTCTTTTCCATAAACTTTTCTTATCCTCTTCATGAAAACATGGAATACTTAAATCGATTATAAAAACGCTTAACTAAAATTAAATTGTGTTCAAATGGCAAGTGGCCAGAAATTTAATTTGTGTGCTTATGCTTGTGTTGCTGTGAGTGAGTGTGTGTGAGTATGTGTGTGTGTGTGGGAGTGTGTGTGCATGCATGTGTGGATGGATGAGTTTTGTATATTTAATGGATATAAAATAAAGAACTTAAAGAACAGCGTTATAATTTCAAAAGTTTATTTATGTATGTACTATTTTTACGCCATTTGACATGAGTTTTTATATATAATATTATCTGCCCGCAATTGATATTGAAGTGTCTTAAACGTTTTATTAATTTTTATTTGAAAAAGTTCAAATTTCAAACACGCTAATAAACAACAACAAAAAAAGGAAATATTTTGTGCGCCGTATTCATAAGGGATTTATTTAAGTTGGGGTTCTTATACAAATAAAAAATTAAAAGAATTAGCTTTTAGTAAAAAAAATGGTACTGCAGCAGCTATTTTTCCACATTTGGAATTCAAATTTCAAAACTATGCATCTAAAATATGCCTTCTTATTCATTCATATTTTTGGTTTGAAAAAATTTATAAACAATCAAAAGTCTTCAAAAATTTTTATACAACAGTACATATGAAATCTAATACATTTTTTTAAATAAATCTAAGAAATTAAATATATGTATACTCCTAATTATATATCAACTACTATATATGTATATTAATTTTATTCTTCTGCCCTCTGTTTAATTTTCAGTGCTGATGGTAATTACGAAGTGACAATAATGACAAAAGCAATTCTTCATCATACCGGCAAAGTAGTGTGGAAGCCACCTGCAATTTATAAATCATTTTGTGAAATCGATGTTGAGTATTTTCCATTCGATGAGCAGACATGCTTTATGAAATTCGGCTCATGGACTTATGATGGTTATATGGTAAGTTGAAGCTTAAAATATTTTCTTTTGTGTACATTTTAATTCCATAAGCAACATCTACTTCATCAGCATTAACAAAGAATAGAAAAACATTAGGGCGAGAAAAGAAATAGAAAGAACAGAAAAATTAAATGAAATATAATAAATTCTCACAATTTTTGTAATTTACAAGAAATAAACATGACATTAATCTTAATTTTATAACCATTAAATCATTGTAAATGTCTATTTTTCGGATCTGCTCCTTTAAGTGATTGAGCGCATTCACACACATACATATGCACTTATTTATTTAAATAAATTTATGTAGGTACTCGCACATGTGTTTATTTATATTCAGCTGTCAGATTTATTTGTGAAAATTACTTTTGAACAATGAAATGTGTGTATGTAAACATCTGGGCATGCATAGATACGAGTACACACATACATACATACATAAGTGTGTATCGCATGAATATCCAAACGTAAGAAATAGAAAAAAATGTATGAAAAGCAAGTGTGATCTTTGACATTGTTTTCTTTTCATAAGCACATGCAAGAAAGGTAAAAAAGAAAATAACAATTTTCAAATCTACAACTTTCATCATATCGGTCATTTACTTCAATAGAGTCATAACTCAAAAATACGTTTTTTTGAATTATTAATGCAGAATAATTTTATATTTCGTATTTTATCTTGTGAGAGAAAATAATAGTTTTTTATATTTTTCATTGAGTTGTATGTAAATTGAAAGCTTTAGACATTTTCTGCAAAACTATTTTTTTGTGACACTATTGCTTCTGTAAACCATCCGCAACATGTATTTCAAAAAGCGCAAGTTATCTTGTAAAACGGTTTTTGTGCGTTCACACTAAAAAATACTTTTCAGTTTCAAGAACAAAAATGACGGTATTCAACAACATGTTTTAAATTTCCTGTAAAAAATATTTCTAGACTTGATAAGTACAATTACAAATAAGATATTTAGTTTAAAAAAATGATTTATTGAAACAAAGAGATTTTTTTTCAAACAGCAAAGAATTTTTGAATCGTTCTTTTGTAGAATTTGATACGATTTAATGTTGTAGTTGTGTATGTTGTTGTCAAATCCGTATTTATATTTTTGAATGTATAAATAAATATATTTGATAGTTTATTTATCAAACAATTTTTTTGAGTTGTACTGCGAAAACTTGCTGTATTGATAAATATTATTATTGAATTAAAGGATAAAGTTGTTAAAATTCTTCTCCGTAGCCAACGACACATAGTTATCGTATCCAAGTTGTGACTATTTTTTTCTGGGTTATATACATATATACATATGTTCATACATATATATGTATGTACGTCCTTGGAAATCCACTCATACATACTTGCCACTGTTGAAATTTGTGGCACAGTCTTGAATTAACCCGTACGCTGCGTAGTGAGATTTTAGTGTCAAAAACTCTATTTTTCAAATATTCCTTCAAAAATCTAATGATGTAGTTTTGTCGAGAAACATTTAGGTATAAGAAGAATTTTATAATTTATTTTTTTTAAATCGAAGTAAAGTCCATTACTTACATTTCCACGCAACTCAGATGTCGATACACACAATTTTTGATACGATATTAAAATTACACTTTTTAAAAATAAAAACAAATAATTTTTCTTGGAACTTGAAAAAAACTTTATTTAGTTTTTACAGTGTTTTCTGTGCCTTTTTAAAATATGACATTTTAATGCCGCTCGAAAGAGAAAGATACCCCACATCAACTGGCTAAAATATTTATTTTAATTTGTAACTCTACATGTCGAAACAAAATTAATCAGCCTTATCATGAATTCCACATGTGAAAATTTCCGAATCAAATTTTTCGTACACATGGACTTTAATATCATATCATCATTCGACTCGAACATACCAAATCTTTGTGAATAATTTTGTTCATAAATTTTCAAAATACTTCGCACTCATATGATTTTTTTTGATACTAATTGTTAACACGTAAGTGTTCACATGGACATTTCATGTGAAGTTTTATTTTTGATAATCCCGAATCCATAGAAAAAAGTTAATTGTATTTTACTTCTTCTGTGCAATTTGGTTGAAGAGAGTTAGCAGTTTAACACTCTAAGTCAGTAATATTTAAAAAGTATTTTTTCAAACAATGTTAGAATTAATCTTCATACGTACATACATATGTGCATACATACATACGGTGAATTTATGTACACATATGTATTCCCAGATTTTAATTTCTAGAAGTTATAAAAAAGTTATAATCATTTATTATTTACTAGATACACCAACGGGCGACACAATCGATGCATACAATAACA
Organism: Tachina fera; assembly: GCA_905220375.1. Taxonomy (NCBI): domain Eukaryota; kingdom Metazoa; phylum Arthropoda; class Insecta; order Diptera; family Tachinidae; genus Tachina; species Tachina fera. Next base: position 190,742,840 of record LR999963.1, read on the forward strand.
AATAAGAGAAACAAATGTTTAGATCAAAGAAAATACTACCACACACAATCTCATGTTTTGTTTCTTGAAAGGTAATAAATGCGTATGTAATATGTGTGCATGTAGTAGTAGCAACTTTAAACCCTCATAGCTCCCAAAATACTAAACCGATTTCAATAAAATATAAATTCTGCACAACTGTACCGAAAAACCTTTAAAACCATATAAAACCTTTTAAAATCGGTGCAGTAGTACCAGCGTAAAAGGGATTACCAAAAACATGTTTGCCTATTAATTATATAGATTTAGTTATGACAAGTGCAGTGCCTCCTTTCTGTAACATGTGAGAAGTTCCCGCAGCCACAAAAATTAAATAATTATTAATTTAATTATATTAAATAAACTTACAAAAACTATCAACAAATAAATATGTTTTCCTGTTTTTCACCCTGTGATTCACATGATGATAACTTGTTCGAATCGAGAATTTCTCACATTCTTATTACAGAAACAAGGCTCAGGTTTTAAAATTTGTGAAAAATACGTATTAGTAATGCATTGTTTTCTATCAATATTAATCATACGTAATAAAATCCAAAGGAGTATTATGACTAACGTGACCAGATGGATGGTTTTTGCAAAAAGATGAACATGACCGATCAAAGAGCGGTATATTGAAGAAAATACCGCCTAAAAGCAGGATTTAATAGTAAATATCTTTAAGAAAACGGGATATCTTATATGCATATACACAGTTGTGTATGTCCTTAGTGAACACACGGCCCTGATCTCCGATGATGTGAAGCAAGTGTGAACCAAATCATAATACTTCATATTTTTCTAGTGGTTTTACTTAGCCTAAATGGAATGTTAAATTTTGTAAGAAAATATGCAGAAATACAAGAAAAGTAAACATACATACACACTTTCGCAACTGCATCTGCACATATAAATATATTTGAAATTTAAATACATATAAAAACAAGAATTTATGTATGAGAATATCTTTCGATTTATTACAAATTAATTTTCTCTCGTATGCTCTTTTATTTTTCAGGTTGACTTAAGACATCTCAAGCAAACGCCCGACTCCGACAACATTGAGGTTGGCATCGATCTGCAAGACTATTATATATCGGTGGAGTGGGACATAATGCGCGTGCCGGCTGTGCGCAATGAAAAGTTTTACAGTTGCTGTGAAGAACCATATTTGGATATTGTATTCAATTTGACGCTGCGCAGAAAGACACTCTTTTATACTGTCAACCTAATTATTCCCTGCGTGGGTATATCATTCCTATCCGTCTTAGTTTTCTATTTACCCAGTGATTCGGGCGAAAAGATCTCACTTTGTATAAGCATCTTGCTATCGTTGACTGTGTTTTTTCTACTGCTTGCGGAAATTATACCGCCCACATCACTAACGGTGCCTCTGCTTGGAAAATATTTGTTATTTACCATGATGTTAGTTACGCTATCTGTCGTGGTTACCATTGCGGTGCTCAATGTTAACTTTAGGTAAGCATAGCCTCTCACAAACTAGTTCACTATATGGTATGTTATTTATTTTTAATTTTTTGCTTTTAGGTCTCCTGTAACACATAGAATGGCCCCATGGGTCCAAAAAGTTTTCATAGATATTTTACCGAAACTGTTGTGCATTGAACGTCCCAAAAAAGACGATCCGAACGACGATGAGGACGACCAACCTCAGGAAATTTTAACAGATGTCTTTCATCTGCCGCCCGATGTCGATAAATTTATTAATTACGATACAAAACGTTTTAGCGGAGACTTTGGAATACCAGGTATGTTCAGTTAAGTGCATCTTTTCTGCAAATATTTACTTGTAAAAATAATATAAATACATAGCTGCTTAATGATTAAATTATTTATATTAAGTAAATATAAATATTAAAAGAAATTTATTATTTGAAATATTGTGAGAAGTGTACATACATAATTGAAATTTATTTTCTGGTGGTTTAGCATGTACTTTATGCACAGACTTCTAAAAATTATGAGAATTCATAAAATAATAATATTTTTGAAAATCACAAAAGAAAAAATAAGTTTAGTAGACTTTGAAACGGATACAAAACCCAGCAAATAATTTATATCCAGGTGAACTCATTTTATTTTTTTAAATACTTTTATTGTTATTCGATGGATTTCTAATTGTATAACAGTACGACCACATGAGCAATTTGTTGTGTCTTAACACAAGCAATAACGTCGGCATAATGATGACGTCAAATTCCTTGTGTTCAACAATGTATCTAGAGGTGGCAAACATGTACATTCAAATATATTTGTATTTTTATGCATATACTTGCTTAAATTGTCCTTTATTAGATCTTTTGTTAATTGCAAATTGAAATTTTATTTATTTTATTAATTTAAAATATTTTTGCTTGCTGTTTTGTTAACAAAAAAATTAATATTATATTAATTTGACAGCATGTGTTAAGAGATTATTGCTCAGCAATGTCTTTTAACATATGTTGCTTAATATATATTCGAACACATATTCATACGGTCTACACGCAAATATCTGGTGTCGGCAATCGAATTTGACAATTGCCAAGGCAATAATTGCCGAGATTATTGCTCGTGTGGACGGCTAGTAAGGATTTAAAAAAATAAAATGAGTTCACCTGGATATAAATTTTTTGCTGGGTTTTGTATCAGTTTCAAAGCCTACTAAGCTTATTTTTTCTTTTTATTATTTTATGAATTCTCATATAGTTTTTGGAAGTCTGTGCATAAAGTAAGAGGTTTGTGACTGTTGAAAATTTGTGGTTGAAGTCTACTGATTATTTGGTTCAAGCGCCAATGAAATACGTATATAGACATGCTAAACTACCAGCAAATAAATTTCAATTATTATATGTAAATATAATTATTAAATATATAATCGCAACTAGATATTTATGAATTGTAATAATTTTAACCAAATAAGCTGGCAGTCTTATATGGTTTAACCAATGATATACACATGTATGAAGTTTCATAAGCTAAACTAAAGTCATGAGTTAACAAAATACAATGTCTTACATGCATTTAGACAGATGTGTTTCATATTAAAGTGAGCACCTGTCCTTACGGCCTAATATCACGGTGGTCTAAGCACCGGGTGAAGGTGAGCATCCAACTGCTGCCGCTTAGAAAGCACCATGTGACTTACCAAAAACACATAGATTGCTGCCATCTTTGAATATAGTTATTCCTGCGATATGAAGAACTACCTCGCTGAGGTACTTTGAGTTATCTAAACTCTTGCATTTGGACATAACACGGTTATTGCACACGCAAAGTTGACTTTGCAAGGTCTTGAGTTTGTAGGCGAGAAAGGAAGAAAGCTTATATTCCCATTCGACTTCTTAGTAACTGTGCTATTTAATGCAGTTTATACGAGGTTGGTTCAATAAGTCCGTGAGTTTTTGTCTGAAACGCATGTTTTGGGATAAAAAATCTGTTTTGAGCTCTATACGCTTCATCCAAAGTCTATCCAATTTCGTCAAATCTGTCTCTGGAGGTGTGCACCCTTCTATTATTCTGATGGAAAATAACTTTTATTAGCCAAATGCAGTTGTTCGTTTCAAATCCTCATTAAATCGATTAAATAAGTTGACATGCCATTTGCTATTTATTACTATACCCCGTACATGCCAAAAACGATCGTCATGACATTGTTGGCTGACAAGCTTGCCTTTGACTTCTTTTTCTTTGGTCTTTGTTCTGGTCTCCACGTTTTGTTCACGGTAACAAAACATCCTGCAAAGTTGTCAAGCGACTGCGTTTGTTGTCGATTGCTAGCAACCGCGACACTCATATTGCGGGAAACCTTTTCATACCCAAGTGATCATTCAATATTGAAACCATTCACTCACTTTCATTCACTTTCATTGTCACGCGACTGCGTTTGTGTTCGATTGCTAGCAACCGCGATACTCATATTGCGGATAACCTTTTCATACCCAAGTGATCATTCAATATTGAAACCATTCGCTCACTTTCATTCTTCGATTGAGCAACATCATAATGTGTGTGAGACTATCTCCTGTCCTTATTCACTCACAACAAAATTCATTAAACAAATTTTTTACATTGGCGTTAATAATGAAGAGTCTTCATAGTATTTATCAAGCTTAGCCTTGGTTTGTGGTTTATGGTTTTTTTAATTTTCTTCTCAAATCACGTTGTAGTCTGACAGGAGCAGTTAAGATTCGAGAAATTAAAAAAGTCTCTGACTTTTGTCCGATTGTGGCTCCATGGTGTCCTCATACTTTCATATTCAATGTATTTGAAATATAAAAATTTTAAAACTTAAATGCGATGCAAGGACTGCATTCCATTTACTAGAATTTAGTGAGATATTGCAAATTTTCCAATGATTTATATGTTGTATTGAAGTATTTAACCAATTTTTATTGAGTAATTTTTTTAATTAAAATATAAAACTAAAAAAATAAATTTTTGTAGTTCGGCTTTGTGCCTTTCTTAAATAGAGCTTAAAAGTCTTATGAACCAACTTAAGTATTTATTTTTATGTCCTAGTGAACAGTATTCTTTTATATAGTTTTCAACTTCATCATTTTCAACATGATAAAAATTGTTGTCATGCTGCTGTTAGTTTTTGAAGCGTTAATAATTTTAAAAGTTTGTTTATGTGCAAGAGAATTATTGTTTTTAAGATTGTGTAAGATTTATTAATATTTTCTTGAGGGAGAAACTATTTAAATTGCCCTTAAAAAATGTTTAAAACTTAATTACCCAACATAACTCATTCTCTTTTAATTTTTATTTTTTTTATATAAGCTGTTGAAAATATTTTTACTGTCTTTTTTCTTTCTCATAAAGAAGTAATATTTTTGGTAGATGATTCAATTATGTTGTGCATTTTCTGCATAAGTGATTTAGTTTGTCTTACAACAGAGGAGATGACAGTTTTTGAACATACGAATAGCTGCATCAACCGCTCGTATTTCTCGAATGGTGAAAGCTTATCAACAACACTAGCACCAATCATTAAGCCCTCATATTAAAATTAATCCTATTGTGATTTAGAATTAAATCCCTCATACGCGTAGCATTTGATCAAAGAAAGAAAGAACTTCCTTAGAAAATATTCCAGAACGAGATAAACACACATTATAATTCTGGGCAGCAGTTAACTTGTGTAGACAATTTTTATGAAAAGCACTAAACTTTTCGAGTGTATGTGTAGTTACATATACATATTTGCAATCGTCGTCAGCTGTGTACATACAAAGTTTATGCGGGCAATTTGCTTATTTTCTTTTTTCTTTTGCTTGATTTTTACGAAACAGAGTACCAATACATACACACTTATACATGTATAAATGTGAGAACATGTAGACTATAGCTGCATATCCGTTTCCGCTTTCAAGTCCAGACACGGTTTCTTTTATTTCCTTTTTTACTTGGCGGCAATCAGCAAAACTCTTTGTGTTCTTTTAATAGTTTTAAATTGTTTTGTTTGTATTTATCAGTCGTCAGAATGCTATCCGGCTTGTGCGAGTTAGATAACATTTCCTTATTTTTTTTCTTTACAGAAATGTCAAAATATAATTCACCCATTTGCATATAACAATAAAATATAAATTTTATAAGAATTATTACTTTTTGTTGGCAAAACAAACTTTCTGGCAGAATTTCTTAAATTTTCGAATGATTTAGAAAAAGTTTGATTGCAAACATTTCATAATTTTATAACCCTCACGTTTGCTCAATAAGTGCTTGTATTTTGTGAGTCTGTATGTGTGTGTGTGTGTTTTCTGGCAATTTTTAACTAGTTTCTAACTCGCAAAAACCTGAACTCTTAGGCACAATCTGCGAATAAATTACTTGCTGGCCGTATAATTTATTTCCTATCATTCCACTTAATAGATGTTTCAGTAAAAAGTTTATCTTATTTCCAACATATGACAAGTTTTAAAAGCCTTACATACATACATACATGCATATTAAATATGTTTTATTTATATTTTTTTAAGCAATCCAAAAGTTTTTTAATTTTATTTAAAAACTTTTCAGCTTTGCCTGCTCAACGTTTTAATGAATTTGCCGGAACAGCGGATATTGCGCAATGTTTTGGTGATCCGCCCCTGCCCTCAACACTGCCATTGCCTGGCGCGGATGATGATCTCTTTAGTCCGACTACTATTAATGGTGATTTGAGTCCTACTTGTTGCCAGGTCGATCTGAGTCCCACATTTGATAAGCCCTATGTTGGTGAAATGGAAAAAACGATTGAAGGTTCACGTTTCATTGCCCAGCATATGAAAAACAAGGATAAATTTGAAAGCGTAAGTATGAAATTGAATATGCTGATATATGAGTACATCAAAATATTTAAATAAAAAATAAGTTAATTAAATTCGTCAGAAGTTAAAGCACAATTATACCCGTATTCTAATCTCTGTGACAGTGACAAAATTAAAACAAAAGTGAGGTGACTATTTGTATATTTTGGTATTCTGAAAAATATTGTCATGAATAAAATATAACAAATTCGTCAACTTATGAAAAACACGTAACAAAATAAAAATGTATTAATTAATTTTCCTTTTAATTTACTTTTTAGGTGTGAGAATTAAAGAAGAAAAAGCGTGATTATTGAAAAATTTTTAAAATCTTATGCCAAAAAAGAATTTCTTTGTGCACTTTTTTTTGCAAAAGTAATGGAAAAAAATATTTTCACTTTTTGTAGAATAACTTCCAGGGACTCCGGAGTTTTTGCTTACAATATTTGGCAAACTTGTAGCTACGATAAAATTGGACAACTTTTGCGAATATATTAATACAATTTCAATGTGTCTAGGCACACTAATAACTCATACCGACCACTTTTTTAAATTGAAAATTAAAATTTTTTAATTTTTCAGTAACACTTTGTGCAAAAAACCCAATTTTTGCTTGCACTTTTTTTTTAAATAGAAAAACGAATATTTTGTTTTCACAACTTCAAGGACTAATAATTTTTCACTACCAATGTTTGGCAAAACAACAACAGAACCTTAAAACACTAAAATCTGCAACACAAGAAATGCAACAATATCAAAGAAAGGAAAAAAAGCTTTAAAACTAAAAAACTAACGTACAAAGTGTTCTTAAGGAGGTAAATAGGGCACCTAGATACGTTCAGATTATATTGATGTGTTCACAGAATTTGTCCAGATATATAAAATTTTCCCAAATATTGTTAGCAAAAAATTAAGAGTCCCTGCAAGTTATTCTGAAAAAAAGCGAAAAAAATGTTCCTTAATTTTTGCAAAAAAAAGTTCAAGAATTTATTTTTTTGGCATAAGGTGCTAAGATTTGTTTGGAAGAGGCTTTTACTACCCTCTGGTAGTATTATCAAACCTATGTATGACCCCGCCTCATGTCATAAAAAAATTAATTTCATTAAAAATTTGTTTAACATTATTTTTTAAATAAATAAAATTACAGCCTTATAAGAAATTTATTATTCGACATATTGTCATAATTATAATTTAATTTGAAATTTATTTGCTGGTGGCTCAGCTTGGTCTATATGCATTTCATTTAAAATTTCAAATTAAAATATAATTATGACAATATGTCGAATAATAAATTTCTTAAATGTTAAATTTTTAGATTTTATTTTTCATTTTGCCTTGTATTTACTTTTATTGTTATCTGATGGATTTCTAATTGTATAAAGGTGTAGAAAAATAAAATAGATTCATATCCAATATAAATTATTTGCTGGGTTTATATTTTCAAAAATATTATTATTTGTGAATTCTCAAATAGTTCTTGAAAGTTTGTGCATAAGTTAAGAGGTTTGTGATCATTCAGAATGTGTGGTTGAAGTCTACTGATGATTTGTTAAAGCAACAATTAAATGCATATAGACCAAGCTGAACCACCAGTAAATAAATTGCAAATTGCAGCCTTATTTATAAAACTTATCAAGGCTTTAAAAAGGTTTTTTAAAACAAATGTTCATATAAAATTTTCTAAAAAAGTTTGTATAATGCCTTAGGGCCTGTGCCAAACGGTAGCAAAGTACAAGTTTAAGTAAATTTTTGACACTTCTGAGGTGAATACAATTTCACTAGCCCCAGGAGCTAGTAGAATTTTTGACCAAACAGATAAATTTTTGACAAGCAACAAATAAGAAGCATGGTATCATAAAAGGTAAAGCCACCGCCGTCGCTTCGAGCTGTCGCCCGTTACATACATTTTTACGTCTCTTAAATGTAGTTAGACTGTGAAAAATGCATTATTTATTTTAATTTACGAACAATTTTGCATCATATGCATACGTAAAGTTATATAATTTTCTGCTACAACAATATTGTTTTATATAAAAATCTTATTTAAAAAATTGTTCGTAGCCAGTGGCTTGAGGTAAAATTTTTTGCTTCGCCGCCGCAGCAATTTTTTCATCAGCTTCCTTCTATGCTAAATCGAATTTATCAAAATTTTAAATTGTCAAAAAAGATATCATTTGGCACAGCAGAAAAATGAAATTTTTTCCCCACAGGCAAATATTTTTTTACCATAGTACTTTACTACCGTTTGGCACACGCCCTTAATAAAAAAAATAAGGCTGTGTCCAAACTAGTTTGAACAAAATGAATATTTGAAATTATTATTATTATTTTTATTATTATTATTATTATTATTATTATTACTATTATTATTATTATTACCTTTTTTGCAATTAAATGTCGAATTGTAAAAATATCAGTTGTCAACACTAATAATGTGCGCGACAAAAAGATACTTTTTGTAGCTTTATATACGAATCTGTTATAAAATCAAACGTACGAGGCCTTGGGTCAAACCTTTTGAAATTGAAATTACTTACTTGCCTTTTTGTCTTTGAACTTAAAACAACCAAATCAAAACTTGTAAAATAAATAATTGGAAAAAATTTACTTACATAGTGTCATCATTACAAAGGGAATTCAAGGGGAGCACCAATCTCAACCAAACTCATATATAAAATAAAAGTTTCTAATACGTTTCTTTTATTTTCCCTTATCCCCGATAATTATAATCATCTCCCTTCGAGTGATTATAATTAAAAATATCCCTCTTTTCAAGTGCTCAAGAAAATTTATCATAGCTCCCTCTTCATCGCAAGCAAGGGATATTTCTTAATAATAATCCCAAGATTATTCAGGCTGTTAGTTTTCAATTTGACATAAATCTCACCATAGTATGTTGAAAGCTTTTTTGAGCTTTTCCTTGTCATATGAACAACAGAATACAATAAAAAATTTATTTTATAATATATAACCCTACGTCTACACCTGATATATTTTTATCATAACAAAAGTCAAACTTTATATTGAAAAATAATTTTTTTTATGTTAGTCTAGAGACGTAGGGCAAAAAGAAACTTGACAAAATTGTATGAAAAAAAAAATTTTCAAAATTTATTAGCATACGAGTATTAGTTTTAAATTTTGTGATTTTCCACCACATCATCTTTACTTTTATTACAATTACTTAATTCTAAATAGCTTAATTTATTTAAGGCTTTGCATATGTGCTTACATATACATACATGTATGTGTAAGTTATTCAGTTGCCATATTGGGTAGTATGAATAAAAAAAGGATTTGCATTTTACTTAAAATGTTGTTTTAAAACCCATATTATGTAGGTATGTGTTTTTTGTTTTTTTTAACAAATTTTTAAGTAAAAAGCAAATACTTTTTTCTATTCATACTACCCATTGTAAATAGTTGAATACATACAAATATATTAAATATACATATATTTATAATGTCTAACAAATACATGTGCAAATCTAAATACCAGCAAAATCTTATCAAAGTTTTTGTTTTTTATAAACCAGTTCGCGCAATAAATCTATAACGACCGCAAAACCGTACTTTGTAGTGCAGTCTTCTCTAACCGAATAAATAACACCGTATTTGCTCTTATGATACATCTATACATAATTGCATCGCTTGTACAGCATCAATGAATTTTGGCTTCTTCCGAACATTTGGGATTTTCCGAGTTTCGATTGTTTTTACTTTATGTTAGTTAGGCTATGTTTTTTTTTCTTTTCTTCTTACATTGTATTTATTCTGCAAAATGGAATCAGTTTATAGTTTGTTTGAATATGATTAAAAGTTTATGGTGGCATTAGCATAAAAGCAGCAAACCCCACTGAAACAAATTTCTATGATTTTCTCTAATCAAGATATTGTGCAAAAATGAAAATTCCAATGAAGCAGAAAATCAGAGTGTTTTCAATATCAATACCATCTTGGCCCTGCAAATTTTACTTTTTACTATGCAAATACTACACCACTACCAAAGCTCTGATTATTTGCTTCATCACCAACATCATCAGCATCAGCATCATTGATTTGTCACAAATCCATTTTGTAGCACCTACCAAAATTTTCATTATCCAGCAAGTAACTGTATTTGCTCTCTCTCTCTCTTTCTCTCTCTCTTTCAACATTGGAGTCAGCAGCTGAACAAAAGTATGTACCACTCGAAGCTAGTTTCAACTAATACAGTGCTGTGCAAAACAAATACAACAAAATGAAATTTTAATATTTTAGACATTTGTTTGTTTGAAGCAACTCGTTTCAAACAATCATACGAAGAAATTAATACACATTTCTATTTTTAATTATTGATGTGTTCTTTCGGATAAAATAAGTAATATTCTCAAATCCATCAAACGAAATTGTGCAAAACAACATCAACAACTGGCATAATTATACCAAAACTGTAATATATTTCTATAATTCTATATATAAACACACGTAATTGTCAGCGTTGTCAACTTTCAAATTTCAAAACGCACCAAAATGGAGAAAAAGGCGCACCATTTACAAAAAAATGCACATAACTTAGATTTTTTTTTACTTTAAAATGTTTATTGAATTAATAATTTTGCATAAAAAATATAATATTATTTGTTTGTAAATGAGAAATTTTTTTAGATTAATTAAACTATCGGATATTAAAAAAATATTTTTGGATTTGTTCATATGTAATATATGAAATATATGACTTATACAAGTCTCATAATTAAGGGCACATACATTTATTTTGTAAAAAATTACACATTTTTGTACATTAATTTTATAAATTCTGCTTAAAACGTTTAAAAAAGATATCAAAAATTAATTATTCCAAATTAATAAATCATCATTATTGTTATCATAGGGTCATAAAAAATATTTCATTTCAAATTGTGATGTTTTGTAAATCTCATTACTATTAATATGATAATTAGCACTATTAGGAAGTTGGTAAAAGTTTCACAACAAAAATTTTCAGTTTTAACCCACTGTCGTGTTCAATTTGCGTTGGTGCCACCAAAAATTTAAGAACGCACCAAAATTTAAAAAAAAGCGCACCACGCACCAACTGAGGAATTTTTCGCACAAAAAATTTCAAAAAGCACCCAAAATGGTGCGAAACGCACCAAGTTTACAACAATGGTAATAGTACTTAATAGTTCTTATATTAGATTTAAAAAGTCGTTTTTTAATATTGTTGGTCCTGCTGAATATAGTAAGTCTGTGTTCAGACTATTCAAATCTTATAGATTGTTATTTTATAGGAAAGGCAGAGACTGTACTGCCTATTAGATGTGGAAAATTATCGATATTGTCACTATCGAAAGTTTTCGATAATTTGAACAAACTTTATCTCAATACGACTCAAGACTATCGAAAGTTAGAAAAATTATTGATATATCGACGATGCTATCGTGATAGTATCCATCGAAGTTGTATGGTTCTCGTGCAATGTACATATTTATTTACGCTAAAAATGTAAAACAAAATATTTTTAAACAAAACAAATCAAAATAAAATAGAATTTTATTTGTCAGTTCAATATATAACAAAACTAAAATAATTGTATGAAAAATAAGTGAGATCAATAGAAGAAATTTTCCATCATTCAATTATTTTCATTTATGAAAAGCAACATTTTTACTTTTTTTCCTCTAGTGGTGTAGCATTTACTATCGATAGTGACTAAAAAATATCGATTGTCTCAAAACAATCAACAACAAAATTAACTATCGATAGTACGATAGAGCCATCGATATTTTTCCAGCCCTACTGTTAATACGTTTTGCTTTCTCATTCATAATTTAAAAAAAAGACTCATAGCTAATAAGACTCGTATTGTGTGAGAGCCGAAGAAAGTTAAAAGAATAATAAGTAAGAGTCTTATCAATAAAACTGAAGAAAAATTCACTCTCACATTTTGAACGAGAACGTATGATAATGATACAAGATGTGCGAAGCATTGCCAAAAAAATTCATAAAAATCCGAAGCGAAATTTTTCAACATTTTTCTTTTGTTAAGTGGTTATAAATATTTTTATACAACGAAAAGCTTGAGTTTTGATGCCCATCAGCGGGAGTTAAGTTTTGATATTAGACCTTTAGTTACTTACGGTAATATTCTTAGAATTTTTTGGTAAATTTCGTTTTTGTGGGCCGCTTGTTAACAAAAACAATTAACCCACTCTAGTGTACTCATACATATAATAAAATACTAACATAAAAAACCCTGAATATAAAAGAGGTCAATCAAGCGAATTTTCGTAAAACTTTGTATCACAAACCCTTACAAACTAAATATAGATATTACGTTTATTGCATACTTTGTTGAGTTTCTTTTGAACTCTACTGTATATGCTGCATTTCGTATGTATGTATATTTACCCAAAAATGCAAACACTTGCATACAGAAAAACTTATACATACACATATCCACCCAAAGCACCATTCAACATAAAAGAGTAAACTAACGAAAGAACGAGAGATTGATGAAAGGACGTGTGTTAATGTCGTTTTGATTGTATTGGCGATTGTGGTAAATCTCGTTAAAATCAAATGTAATGTAAACTTTTTGTGATTAGTTTTTTTAAAAGTTTTTGTTTTTTGCTTCTGCCACATTAAAAGCAGAGTTTTCTTTTAGGGAAAGGTTTTGGCGTGGCGACTAACCAAATAAGTTAAATTGATTAAAATTTATTAAATCGAAATGGCATGAGCGGGTGAAATGAAGACGATGTAGTAAAATGTATTTAAAGATTTGTCATGCTCTAGTTCAGATGTGCATTTAAAATGTTTTTTCTTTTCTTCTTTAGCCTTTATTTGCCTTCGAATTGAGTTTTTATTGATTTAATTTGCAAACTTTTGCTTGTATCCTTGAAGGTCGAAGAAGATTGGAAGTATGTGGCCATGGTATTGGATCGTTTGTTCCTTTGGATATTTACCATATCTTGTGTGGTAGGCACTGCCTGGATTATATTGCAAGCCCCTAGTTTATATGATCAGTCGCAGCCTATCGACATCTTGTATTCGAAGATCGCCAAAAAGAAATTCGAACTTTTGAAAATGGGCAGCGATGCGAACTTATAGCGTCCACTTGGGTTCGCGGAGGGCTGGTGGAATATCATCACTAGAACTCTGCGAACCCTGCTTGCCGCTCGCGATGATGATCGTGGATAATACCCAGCTGTCATTGTCGAAGTGAATGCAGATCCAGCAAATAAAACATTGGAATTGGATAAAAGAGAGCAAGTGATCAAAATAGAATTTGATAATGAAGAATAAAGTCTTAAAAAACCCCCCCAAAAAATACAAATATACAAAAAAGTAGTTGTAAACTTATCAGAAATCATAATGATGTTGAGTAAGAAAAAAAACAAAACACACCACCACACCCAAAGAATTCGAAATACCACAAGCAAAGAAAAATTATTAGCATGGCAAAAGAAAATCCCTTGTTATGATATAATAAAAACGCAGTTTTGTATTCTCAATTAAAGTGAACGAGAAAAGAAATTAGCAAATCTAAAAAAAATTTAATAAACAAACAAATTCTGCGCCATCCAGGTATGATTTAAAAATTTAAGAACAAAAATAGGAAAACAATTTTATTACCATAATTGTAGTTAAACATCAATACAGCAGCAACTAATACATTTTCTACTGGTCAGAAAACAGCAGCCTACAACAACAACAAAAAATCCCACTTACTCACACAAACTCACATTCGTTAACACATACATACATACATAAACACATACATACAAAATAGTAACTAAGTAAGAAAATACTTAATACTTATTAATTACAAGATCAGAAAAACAACTAAAACTTAACATTAAACACAAAATTATACTCGCAAAATTCCAAAAGAAATTATTGAGATGAACAAAAAAATTTAGCACTTTTAATTCATAAATTAATTCTAATGAAACAAAAAAAATTTAAACTTAGAATAATTTGTATAACAGAAGAAAAAAATATTAAAAACCCCAAAAAAATACACACATACATAACTGACTTTGATTTGTTATTTGTTAAATTTTTTTTAATTTGTTCTTATTTTCAAATCCTGGACAACAAAAGAAAACGAGTTCCTTAACAAAATCAACAGAAAAACTAATTCACAGAGAACAATTACATGCACACGTACCGTCTTGGTCGAGCAACGAAAAAAAAAACGTAAATATTTTAAAATTTAAATGAATGCAAATTTAGTCACAGTTAAAAAGTCCACAGCAACACTCTCTCACAAATATAAATATCTAAATTAGTGAAGTACCGCAAAATTTAAATTAAGCAATTGAAAATAAAAAAATCAACGGATTTTAGAGATAAATTTCGAAAGGCTCGATCAAGTTGTTCTTTACAGTTCAATAACAACAAAAATATAAATTAACATCCAAACATTTGCATCATCTTCGATATTGTTTACATATACAATTTAACAAATTTTTTTCATCCTGACACATAAAAAAATATTTTTCCGATTAACATATTTAATTAAAAAAAAAAACAAAAATCTAATAAAAATTTAATTGCGCGAATGAAAGCTTTTATTTACTTAAATTTAAATGAAATTTTTAAATGAAATAAAATCTTTAAGCAAAAGTTTAATTGACTGAATTAAAATTTTAATTGACTATTTGTATTGATTTTTTAAATTAAATTGAAATAAATTTATTGTGTATAGATCTTGTAGTCAATTTTGATACTCATGACAATAAAGTTCTTAGAGTATAAAATACTTTAATTTGGAGTTGTCATGTCGCAAGTAAGGGAACTTGGGCTATACACATTGCTTCAAACATATTTAATCCTAAATCGGAAACGAATTGTCCAACATGGCGCATTTGTTGCAAACAAAATAACCTCAGATAAATCTGTGCAACAAAATTGTCGTTGCTCTGTGTTATTGTTCGATTGCAAAATCTTAGAGTTAAATCAAAAGCAAATCTACCAGGTAGCCCCTGTTCTACAACAATACAATACTAATAAAAACAACATGCTGGTTTTTTGTTTGTTGTCAAAATCATCTGGTAAAGCAAACTTGAAAACAGTCAACGTGTATCTCAAAAACGTAGATATTTGTATTTTTGGGTGTATTCTGTTTTCGACACAGAATAATTCTTTTGACAGTTGTCAGTTATTTGGTTTGTTTTAAATTGGAGAATTGATAATATTACATTTTGCGACAAGATCCAAATACATGACCCCAAGGTATTTCTTTTTAAGTCGACAACAATTTTTTTTCAAACAACAATTGGATTCTGTGGTGGCCTTGGTAATTTCACAATTAGTTGGACATGAAAAGATCAATCATCTGATGCAGTGCCACTACCTGATAGGTAAACCTTGACCCATGCCACAACAAAAAAAAGCCCGATTGAAAAAAATTATAGCATTGACGCCGAACGCGAGGATACAATATTACCACTTTATTCCTAATATTAATTCATTTTAATGGCTATGATAGACAGTTTAAACTTCTAAGTATTGCCATATTCAAGAGCAAAATACTAATGGCAACATTTAAAAATGCCATAATATTATTAACACAACTCGGCTAAGGCGCATAGACCAGGTGACAGCACCAAATCAGTTGATCAAATTGGGCTCACGTTAACCATTACTCTATTCAAGCCGTTTAACAGTCTTTTAATTTAATTTAATACAAATTTGAATATAAAATACAAACAAAATTTAAAATTAATTTAATCTCATATCTGAAGCTATAAAAGTTTTTCTTATAGAACAAAATAAACTAATTGAATAATTCATATTAAGTTTTGCATTACACGCCACCAATATCTAATATATTTTAATGAGAAACGGTAATGTTTACTTACCTTTCCATTTTGATTTTACATTGTGCCAAAAGAAATCACTTTCACAACAAGTTTACAAAAATATGTAACTAAAACCAAAACATTCTACTACAATACTTTTAACACCAGAAAGTAAAACAAAAAGTAATTTTAAAACTTCCATCAATTCATTAACAAACAAAAGCAAATCGTACAAATTCAAGTAATGAAAGTATTTTGTAAATTTCTGCACACCAACTCATACGCACATAAGCACAGATATGACATGAATGCCCAGCGAACATTTTTAACCTAATTCCGTAAAAAATTCTGGATAATTATTCGAAGTCGGTCAGACCTCTTGGTGTAAAGAAATTAATAGAGCTTTCCCCGATATGTCTGAAATAAGTCTGTCAATACTTTATATGAGATTATTGGGGAAATTGTAAATGAATTTTTGATATGGCTGAACAATGCAGGAAAAATATTTGACAAAATTTATAATTACAAACATTTTAATTATAAATTGATGTCGGAGAAATAACTTTTCCTTTTATATAAAAACACAAAATAAAATTTGCAACATTTTCTGAATACTGTTGATATTTATATCTTACAAGTGTCTAACAAACATATCTGTGGCAATATGGAATAATAGCTTAAGTTGACCTAAGCAAAGCAATGCATTTCGGTAGTTTTTACGCTTTCACTAAGATATTAGAATGCTCTAATGCATGATTCTACTTTCTTGTGATTCTTTCTTTCCATATGCAACATTTTAACCCCAGAAAATTCCAACTGGAACATAATAGAGCACAAATAGCTTTAACCTTCTTAAGTCTACTTAAGCTACTATTCCGTATTGCCACAGATATGTATATTCCAAAGCTTGTCTGCAGAAACACCTGGAGTAGACTCCATTAGGGATCGATCTAAGACACGAACATATGTAAATATCGTTACCTTAATATATAAAGGTCCTAACTCATTATATATTTGAAATTGAATTTGTTTGTATATTTCGATAGAAGACCATCCAACGTATCGAAAAATGCAAAAATCTCAATATCAATTTAATTTATGAGTTGAGCCCTTTCTTTATTAAGGTAACGATATATTTATTTCAATATTTCATATGTTTGGAATTCCTATTATTCTGACCTTTGATTTTCGTTCACAAACTGTCTTTTCCATAAAAAAAAAAAAAACTATTTTACAAATAAAGTTTTATAGAAACAATACATTATTTTGTATTGTTTTGTTTTTTTTTTTTTGGAAAACTCCATGTCCCTGCCTCCCAAAAATGCAAAGGGTAAAAAAATTTCAAGTGGCAAAACTTTGATTAAAAATTCCAAATCAATTTGTTTTTCTATTATTATTCTTACATGGCAGTGAAAATAATTAAAATTGTTTTAGTTATTTTGCAATGTAAGAGTTTTTGCAACTCCTACAACCAACCATATTCGTTCTACAATAGAAAAAGTTTAAAGGAGGTGGAATGGACATGCGAACACACATTCGAAGCGAACTGCTACGAGTGTAATAAAATTTTAGTTCTGTTTGCCAGATGGGAGAGACATTACAAGCAATATAAATGCTAATTTATTTAAATATTTTCATTGTTTAAATATGTAAGTTCTCTGACATGATTTTTATGTTACCAATTTCATTCATTCACTAAGTGGTGCCAACGTATGAAATGAAATTAAAGGCACTATTAAATTAAATTATTTAATATATTTTATAAATGTGTCCCTACGCTCCGTAATAATTTTTACATTTCCGATTCTCGTTCAATTGAATGAAGTTGGTGCAAATTGTTAATCATTAAATTCTTTTCATTTGTTCCCCCTCCCCCCCCCCCTTCGCAATATTTTCACTAGAAATTTAGTAATTCAGTATAAATATCTAGTAAAGCAGAATACATACATAAATTGAAGCAAAACAAAAAATAAATAAAAATAAACAAGTAAAACATACAAATGAAAATGATTAAAGAAATAAATACACAATTGAGAAATTACGTTTTAAGTGTAAATGCAAAAGTAAAGTGGACAAAAAGTTAACATTTTTTTAATAAAAACTTAGACTTAAATCAAGTATTAAATATATAAATAGTAGAAGAAAACAAAACTAATTTAAAAGAAAATGTATAATATTATAATGAATAAAAAAGAAAACAAATTTCACCACAAATAAAAAGAAAAAACTTAAATTAAAATTGAAACACACAAAAATTTCTTTAAATTTAACCATCTTTTTTTTAATTTAAATTATATGAAAAATTGGTGTTAAATAATATGAACAATATAAAAATTACTATTCCAATTGAGCTTAATATCTGATGAAAACAACTGAAAATCATTAAAAATTTTACACCAGCAAAGATTTTACAGTAGCAAACAAAATAAATACCATATAAAAAAATTTATTAAAATCATTAGGAAAAATAAAAGGAGAAACATTTTTTAAGCCAGGAATTGTTGCCAAAATAAAAAAAGATACACGTAAAAAAATTCCAACAGTCTACACTTTTTTAATTAATAAATTTAAGCAAAGGCTGAAGTAGAAACAAAATAAAGTAATTACAAATTCCATAAGAAGCATAACAACATCAACAACCACTACAATATTATCTACTAAATATATTCTATTGTATTAAAGGCAAAACACTTCATAGAAAATTTCACTCAACAATGCGCAAGAAAATGCAAAGCAATTGTAAATATTTATAAAAAAAAATTAATAACATAAAATAAAAAATTAAAAAAAAAAACAATAACTTTTATTAAAAAATTAGTCGTTTAAGTTATAAGTAAAAATAAAAAACAAAAAATTATAAATTAAAGAAAGAAAAGAACATTTCAGTTTGAGCTTCTTAATTAAGTTTGTTATTCGACTGTTAATTTAATTTAATTTTTTAACTTTAGACAATCAGCGGAAATAATAAAGTAAAATAAAACAACTACTACTCTTAACATATAGAAAAGTATATAAAATATTATTACAATTTTGTAAGTAAACTGATTTTCTTTCTTATTTGTGTAAGTTTGTTCTTTTTTTTCTAACTTTTCATTCTCGGGAAATCATTACGCTACTTGAAGTATAAGAAGTCGAATTGGAAGGTTAAAAAGAACTCGTTTAAACTTTTATTTGACTTACATATGTATAACAAAGTGCTGCAATTATTACATGAAAAACAATTTGAAATGGCACTAAAAATAAAACGAATTAAAAACTTTACAATAAATATGCTCTCATTGGTTGTGTTTTTAGATAAATAAAAAAGAAAAGTTAAAATTATAAAAAATAATAATTTATTTGCTTTCATTCTATTAATAAGGCTTAATTAACTCTTCTCTTTTACAAAAAAATAAATAAAAAATATCACTTTCAGTCAAAATTGCAACAACAACAAAATATTAAAAGCATTTAATATTTTCGCATAAAAATATTTCCTGAAACTCTTTCATTCATAATCATCAAATCGAATTAATTTTTTATTGTGATTAAAATTCATTTAACATTTCATTTTTTTCTTTCTATTAGATACGAGTACATTAAAATATAAACGCCAAAAATTGTGTTTATTTGTATTATAAATTAGCATTAAACAGAAAAATCAATTTGTACATTTAGAATTAAAAAATAAGGCATAAGAAAAGAGCAAGAATATAAATTTACTATGTTAATTAAAATATAAAATAAAAACAACAACAACAAAACAAAAACAAAAAAATAACTGCCACAAAAAGACAAGGAAACAAAAATAGTAAAAAAAAACCAAACAAACACAAATAAGTAGATAAACGTACATAAGTAAGTAAAGTCATAAAAATGAAGAAAGAAAAAAAAACAACTAACATCAGAATACCATACCAGCACTTTCTCCATTTCACAACAAACACTCGAGAATCGACTCAAAAAGAAAAAAAAGAAAATAAAAATACATAATAAAATGAATAAAAAAATTTCAATTTCAAAAATTGAAATTAACGGGGTTCGAAGTTAACATTGTGGGTAAGTTTGTAACTAAAATAAGTATAAGCCATAATTTCTGAAGCACACACACACACACACGCACTCTCACACAAACACACACACGCACGCACAGTCACTTCCCAACATTAAGCAAATTTCTCATTTGTTAAATTCTCTCTATTATTTTAGATTTACATTGTAAATATGGTGTCAAAGATGTAGCGTTATTAATTCTAAATGTTTTTTAAAAATTAAAAGAAAAAAAAATTTAGAAAAATACATTTAAAAAAAAACATGTAATAAATAAATGTAGTCATAAAACTTTCATATTAATTAATTTACGAAACTCCGAAGAATAAGTATATACATACATACATGCATACATAGATAATATACAAACAAACACATACATATATAAAATATTTGCTACTTCTGTGTTTTTTTTTACAGTTTTATTTGAACTAAAACGCAAATGTGGCACAGCATAGCACCAGCCCCATTATAACGGCTGAATCACATAGAATTCGTCGTATGGTTTACGTATCGATGGTCTCCAGTAGAAATGCCCTAACTCGTGTATTCATGAAATTGAGTTTTTCAGTGATTCCAATACATTTCACACATCAGAAAATATTATTGCAATAGTGTAAAAAATAATGGCCTATTTATTTCCCACCTGCGAAAGAAAACGTTCGACTTACAATTTATATTGAAAACAACATTAAAATATGAAAACTGGTTTTTGTTTTCAATGTAAATTGTAAGTCGAACGTTTACTTTCGCAGGTGGAAAAAAGGCCATAACGCTTTTACAAAAAGTGTTACAAAGCAGTTGTACAAGCAGTTGTACAAGCAGTTGTACTGTTTATTATTATGTTTTTAGCTGATCCTATAAAGCAACAGTAATTTGAGTTAGGATCTTTCTACTTGTGACCAACGATATATCGCCCTTGTAAACTGACACACCACACCACATTCACCACAGCAGGCTACATAAACACACGACTTCAAATGCCGCCAGCAGCATTTGTCGCCTCGTAGCCAGCTACTTAATTATTTTGGAGACGGCAGCAGCATCATCTGCACTTCATATTTAAGTATAAAAACATAGTTCAGTATTGCCACCTTCAAATATTTCGCATTTATAAAAATTAAAATACTCTTTCAAAAAGTACTTATATGACGTTAAAAGTATAAAAATTTTGCTGTTAAATAACATGAAATAATTGTGCGTTATCATTCATTCAATATTTTGTATTGTACTGGCAACACTGAATTTTCTCATTGCAGCCAAAGAAATATAAATTAGTCTAACTGGACTACAACGACAAAATCAGCATAGACAAAAACCTGCCGCCATGTTGCCATGCAGTCTTCAAAAGAATCACTCTCATATAAACATATAGTCGGTAGCTTGCTGTGGTGAATGTGTTTAATGTTTAATGCAACGTAGGAGTAGGTTGATGCAATAGGTACTTTGTTGACATTTGAATAGCCCCAACAGATTTGTTCTTCATTTTATTTATTTTATATTTTTATTATTAATTTTTATTCTGCCACAAAACACAAGAACCTAAATCAAAATATACCAAAAACATTAGCTAATAGCTGTCAAACTAATCAACGTACGCTTACGTAAAAAGTTGCCCAAATTTAATACTTTACGTTGACGAATACGTACTGAATGTGACAGAGCTTATAAGAACACCCGTAATTCAACTTAGTTGCCAGCGATGTATAAGCCATGACGGTTTCTATTTGTTTCGTGCTTAACTGTCATAATCAAATTGAGTTTGCATGAAGACATTTATCACTAACTGTATGATTAAGAGCCACTAATAGTTTTGATATTGTGGCAACACTGCAAGGCATTCCAAATAATCTTGGTTGTGAATTAAAGTACATACATATAATGAAAACTATCTTCTTTGTATTATATTTTTGTTAAAGGTCCAAATTTAGACTTGAATCGATCGCTTTCAGTAGCTCCAGTTATTCCATATCGTTAGCTAAATTGCAAAAAGGCGTAACTAAAAAAAAATTTAAATCGAGTGCTTAACTGATTATTGTGAATTGCATTAACTACATGTTTTGATACATTTTACACTTATGCGATCAAAAATGACTCTTCTATTAACCAAAAACAAGGACACTTAACTACAAGCTTGCATATATTTTAGTTACTTCTTTTTGCATTTTAGCTAACAATATGCACTTTGTTTCTGCTTAAGAAACTCGTCAGCAGACTTACATAAGTCGTTGTAAAAAAAATTATATTTGTATACATAATCTCAAAATAATTTTAAGAGTTTTCTCTTAATATACGAAATGTCTTAGCCTTTTTCGTGAAAATGTTTTTCTTAAAGACTGCGGTAGAATTTCTTGAGCTTGAAGCTTAAATTAGTCTTGTCATTGGTTTATATCAGCTACGTCCAAGCCATATGCACAATGTGCAAACTTTTATCAAGAGCTTTTTGTGCTTTCACACCGATGAGAGTACAACATCCCCAACGACAACAGAACAACAGAATACAATCCTTGTTCTTACTTTGCAAAGAAACAAGAACAAATTTAAGAGCTTTAAAATCTGTTTACCTCAAATACAAATATCAGTGTATTTGTGTTTGGACGTAGCTATGGCGTTCAGGCGAGTCACCTATAATCAAATACAGTGTTGCCCATTAGTTTGGTTTGAACTTCAATTTTCTATAGCTATGGTTATGTCACGTCTGATTGAGCCTTAAAGCTTAAATTAGACATGCCATAACGGTAACCACACAAAACAGCTGTTTAATAATTTTAGCTTGCAAAATGTTTACTTGAAAGAATTCAATGAAAATTTTTACAAAACAAAAGCTCTTATATATCAAAAATATTTTTATGAATGCTTCGGTTAAGCTGTAATGTTGTCGTTATCAGTAGAAGTCATAAATAGTTTCAGCAGAACGATGTTAAACTTAGTACATGTAAAAAGGTTTGGCAGGCGATTAATTAAACTTCAAATATACTTTATTATCAATAATAAAAAGTGCACTTTTAGTTTAAATTCATCATCTGATTTTTTTTTTATTTTTACAACCGCTTGTATGTACATTTTTCAGCCATTTGATAAGCATTATTTATGTAGGCACATGTTTCTACAATTAACTTAGATATTAAAGAAAAAGTTGCTCAATAATAATTTTAAAATGCTCGGTTTGAATAAACGAATAAAACAAGATTTGTATAAAAATAAATCAACAATTAAAATACAATGAATAGTTATGAATTTATTTCATTCAAGTTTTAATGTACCATTAATACACAACGAAATTTATTATAACCAAAAAAAAAATAATAATAATAGTTAAACAAATCTACGAAATTTTTATAAAATAATTTTCCTTAAAAGCTTTATTATTATACATATGTATTTCAGTTTTAATTAACCTTTTTTTAGCTCTTTTCATACAACTCTAATTAGCTTCCTATGAACCAGCAAAAAATATTTAAAAAAATTAAAAAAAAACATATGAACTACAAAAATGCGGCATAAGCTTGATTTAATACAAATATAAAACAGAAAAAAATCAAAAGTCTTCCAAACAAGAGGTCGTCTTTTCGTAATCTTTTATTTTTAACCAGAAAACATTTACTGAAATCACATCAATTCATTAAAATGAAAAAAAACACGAATTATTGCTTAAACGACGTTTAAACTTAAACCTAACAAAATGCCACAACTAAAATGGGAGAATAATTTAAATTATTACTGCCTTATTCTATTTATTATTATTTCGTCTGTTAGTCGGTTTTTCAAGGAGCCCAATACTTTATAATTCCCAATAAGAACAAGCAAACGAATCAACACAAAAACTATTTGAGACTTACTACTGCAATTTTTATTAAAAGCTCTTGAAACTTTTCATCAGTTAATCATCATTTTTCAAAACGACAAAAGAAACATTTTAATCCGCAAATCATTATTAATTATTAAAGTACCTGACAATAGAAGAAATAGAAGTAAATGCTGCCCACGCACACAGTTTCTTTTTTCTCCATGCACACACACTTCCAAATAAATACTTATGTGCATCATACGTATGTATATCCACACCCAAATCACATGCACCCCATCACCAACAACTTCCTCCTGCTCCTTAAAAGAAATATAAAAGATATGTAATTTTGAAAGTTTTTTTTTCACCAGTAAATAATTTTAGCTCGTTTTCCTTTAGTTTTATATTTTATTTTTTAATATACACATAAACAATAAAAATTATATAATATAAAAAAAAGCAAAAATACAGCACTGGATTGTATCGGTTTCAATTTCAAAACATTAAGCAAAACAACAAATACTAATAAATAATGTTTTACATCAAAAATAATCGTTCAAAAATATTTCAAATTAAACAAAAATTTATGTATATTTAATAAAACACATCATTGCAAAAGAAAAATACACTCACACACACACACACACTTAAGCAAACAATAAAATAATTGCTTTTCGTACAACAAGAGAAAAAAACAGACAAGGCAAACAATTGCTTAAATTATTGTAGTTTATCGAAAAAATAAATAAAAAAAAACTAAATGAATAATTAAATATTAAAATAAAAATAATAATAAATAAAAGAAACGGGTACTTTTAGGTAAATTTTATCAAACTTTTAGCTGTATTTCATTTTCTAAGGGTTGTGATTGAAATTTATACAAAACTTTCATTTCTTTGTTTTATGCTCGTCCTCCAGTTTAATTTTAGTTAAAAACAAATTTAAAAACAAAAAAACAACCCATAGTTAACTATAAAACAAGCTTCTTCTTGCAACTTTTGTAAAATATTTCATTAGAAATCGTTTTAGTTTCCTTTAAAAAAAATCATAAACACACATAGACACAAATACATACATACGCTCACACACACGCACACACTTTCAACAAAAAAAAACTCTCAAACTAGTTGAAAGTAAAATAAATATATTTATTCAATTTCCATAAACTAGATTTTAACTAAGCAATTTTTATGAGTGTAAAAACCAAAGAAACAAACAACTTCTTGTCTTCATATTTAAGTTAAAATAATCTTGTTTTTTTTTTTTGATAAAATAAAAAAATTATAAATGTACATTTATTTAAGGCAAATTTAGGTAAATATAATATACACATGTATGTACATAGTTTTTGTATGCATTCAATAATTATATAAAAATTTAAAAAAATAATACATAAATACATATATAAAAAAGTAAACATAACAAAAAATCAACATGTTAAAATATTTGTTGTAAGTTTTTAAAATTTTTAAAAATTTATTTTTTAAATTGTAACATAAAATGCAAAAACAACAACACAATCAATGCAGCAGCCACAGGCTTAAGGCTCAGTTAGCCGACTGTAATTTAAAGTAACTGCAACAGTAGGAAACAGCCGATCGATATTGTTATGTGAAAAGCAATGAAAATTGTTATAGAGATGTAATGTAACGTAATCTATTTTTCATATAAAAATATCGATCAGCTGTTTCCTACGTTGCAGTTACTTTACTTTACAGTCGGCTAATTGAGCCTTAAATCAAAGAGGAAACGACAGCAGCAACACAAATCACACATTATTATGCTAATTCCTCGTCCACACTATGAAACATTTGCTGCATTTTGAGTTTGTTGATGAAGGGGGAAAGAGGAATGGGAAAGAGTACTTTGTTTCATGTACATGCACTTCTCGTTGATTACGTTATTCTCGTCTCATTCTCATGAGAAATGTATTAAGCTGCAAAACAAATTCATCATAGTGTGAACAAGAATGCAGTTTCATAAAAGAAATCAAAAATGTTTCGCAGCAAATTTTTCACTGTATTAATGGGGACTAATGATTTACAAGGGAAAGAATTTCACCAAAGTCAGAAATCAAATTTTTATTGTGTTTTATTGCCATCATATTTGAAGTAAGAAAAAACAATAAATTAAATTTTTTAAATTTATTTATTTATGTATTTATTAAATATAAATTTAATATGGATAATGACCCCAATTTTCTAAATAGTTGCGTTAGTTTAGGTTATAAAGTGGGTGCCAGTCCGAAACGTGGACTCATTTGGACCCTTCTGGCTCATTATGAAACCACGGAAACAGTGTTTAAGCGAAGTCGCCATCCTTGAACTAACCAGAAACTGCATATAAAACTACTAATACGTTGCATTTCGACTCTGGCATCATCAGAAAGCTCCCTGAACCCAAGAGCTTGTTCATCCAGGGCAATGACAAAGAAAATATTCTATATGTTCTTCTATATCAATGGCGTGAGCCTGTTTGCCTTTGAGACAGTCTCTGGTCAGGTCAACAAAGACACTAAAACCAAGATTTGTTTCCTATTTTTGAAATCAAAAAACTATATTTTTCTTGTATCGAGCCATGACTGCCAAAAAATCTTAAGCGACATAATTTTCGGACTTAACTTTTTCACGAAAATGGATTATCTACGATCGAAAATTAATTATATATAATCGTTAGTAATCGATTTTCGTCAAAAAAAAAGAAGTTCGGAAAATATGTCGCTTAAACTTTTTTGGCAGTTGTGGCTCGTCATACTCGTTCGTATGTACACATCGCTCAATTACTTGAACATCGGCACAACTAAAGAAAAAAAATTAGTTTGACAATTTATACACAATTTAAAGGCAAAAGAAAATAATTTTTCTCTCAACAGTTCAATCTACAAGATATTTGAATGAAAATTTTATTTCATTGTTCAAATTAATAAGCGATATATTATTCATAAATAATACTAAATTCATCTAATGGCCTGGCTGATTTTGCAGTTTCATATAAAAAATTAATAATTGAAAAAGAATATTCACACACTGCATAAATATACATACATACCTTATACTTGTACATAACTATAGTACATATTTCTATACGTTTGTACTATAAAACATAAGCATACACACAACAACAATAACAACTATTGCATATTGAAAATACAAAAATATTAAGAAAAGGAAAATCTTGGCGAAAACTAAGAAACATATAGTCAAATATACATACATGCATATGTATGTACATAAGTATGTAACTTAATTTTAATGAAAACAAAAACTTAATAAATAATAATATAATATTTATTAGGTTAACAAAATAATGCATTTACATTTCACACATGGATTACAATTAAAATTTAATAAATAAAAAAAACATACATACACACATACACACCTACACAAACTGACAACACAAATAATTATACTTAAATGCAATAAAAAGCTCATGAATTAAAACTCAAATTAAAACTAACAAATTAACAATTAACAGATTATTCCGGCAAACATTACATTTGAAAAATAAAAAATTATAAATAAAAACAAAATGAGATGTGAAATGTATGTGTATAAATTAACAAACGATTTTTAGACTAATACATATGTAAATATGTATGTATGAAATAATAAAATTTTTAATAAAAACAAACAAACAACTAAGCGTATAAAATGTACTTACATATTTATTTCAGTAATAATTATAAATACTAATTATAAAGCAAATAATTTACAAGACAATTGCAAAACAAACACTTTTTTAACTTAATAATGTTGAGAAGAAAAAAATTAAGAAGAAACACGAATATATTCACCAACAAAATCATTTACAATTTGTAAGAAATTATGGCATTATTATTAAAAATAAATTAACAACAAACACAAAATTAATATAAATAAATTGAAAAAGGAAAAATTAAAACACTAAATCAAGAAAATTAATTAAAAACATAACATAGTAATATTAATTAATGATAGAAGAGAAAACAAAACCCCAAAAGAAAACCGAAAAAAATGAAATGAAATGAAATGAAATGAAATGAAATTAATAATAAAAATAATAATTATATAAATGTTACGCGTTATTATTAAATAAAAAAAAACTGAATAAAAAATAAAATGAAAAATAATTTGTTTTAAAAAAAAATCATTCAAAATCTTTTTATTTTCATCAGGAAACTCTGGGATCCTTGCATCAATGAACTCTAAGTGAAAAAAACGAATTCAAATGGATGAAGGCTTCAGCATAGGCGGCTGTTTTTCTTTTATTCGGGTGTTGTTAAAGTCGAAAAATCACCCAAAAAGTAAAAAATTTATAAAATAAAAAATAAAAATTTAAATTTTGAGAAAATTTGTTGGGTGCACGCAAAGAAAAAATATGGTTGAGGTAACCATAATCAAACAGCAACATACTATGATTGAATTATATGGTTGTAGTTAAATCATATTATTGTAGAAAAGTTAACTTTTAATAGTATTATTATCTGAGTTAATAATAATATTATCAACAAAAACAATGAACTATGTTACACCTAAACTTGTTATTGTAAATATGACAACACTATTGTTAGATGTGACTAAAATATAATTGAGACTCACCATACCATGTTCTTTTATAATAATATTTTTTAATACGACAACACTATTATTTAATATGATAATAATATTTTGTTTTTCAATCATATATTTATTGGTGGATCTCTTGTTTAAAACAGCTGTGCGTTAAATCCGAAATAAAAATAAATTAATATTGTTGAAATAAAATGTAGAAATGTATGCTTTCATATGTATGTATGTCTGTATATTCGAAATACAGACACGTCTGTATAAAGAGATAAACATAAATACATACGTATGGATATGTTTTTATTTATCTACCCTTTTGTTTGTTTGTACTTTATTTATTTATTTAACACGACGCGTGCAATGCCGATAGCTTACAAACAAAACACTGAACTGACAGAAGAAAAAAGATTTTTTTTTTTTTTGAAAAAGATTTTTTTTTTAAACTTAAAATAGTATGGTTTTGGACAACATCATATTGTTATCTACATTATATTATTTTTAAATAATAACAAAAATTATATTGTTAAACTCTAACCATATCACACTTTTTTATGAATATAATAATTTAATTATTAAATTCAAACATTGCTTTGCTTACCGTAACAAAATTAATGTTTAAAATGACAATAACTTTTTTTCAACGACCACATATTTGTTTCTCAGAACATACTATTGTTTTCTCAACCATTCTACCACCATATATTTTCTTTGCGTGTGGGCTCTCCCTATATTAATATCTTATATGAGACTGAATAAGTAATTTGTTTTGCAATATGTACGTCTTCCTTAGCGGATTACTTTTTCTCTTTCACATTCTCTCATTAACAGGTACAAATATAAGGGAATAAAAATGGGCCCAATTGAAGACCGAGTGGCTGAGTGTTACAACACTACTCCAGGGTAGATTTGTTTTTGGATTTATTTCGCCAAATTGGTTTTAAAAACCGCCAAAATTTGCCAAAATCAGTTTTATTTGGTTTTTCTTAATATATATTTGATAAATTCGATTTGTTTTTATTTCACAATTTTTTTAATATAAATTTTTTATCAAATAATCTTACAAAAATTTATCAGAAAATCGCCAAAACTAAAAATAAAATCGCCAAAAATTATTTCTTGTAAATTTTTCTCATCCAAATTCAAAACGCATTAATTACTGTAATTAATATTAAAAATAGCATCAAAGTAAAACTGTCTTAATATCTTGCGGACGAGTTTTGGAAGGATTTATTTCCTGGATTACAAAAATTTTTAAGCTCAATTTTGTTGAAAAATAGCCATAAAAATCGCCAATAAATTTATTTATCGCCAGAAAAGTCGCCATGTCTCCAAACCAAATATTTGGACGTCAAACAATTTGACAAATCGCTACGTTTGGCGAGAAATTGCCAATTGAAAGCACCGTTTTGCCCTTCATAGTCTAACCTAAACTTCTCTCTCTCTTTCTCACACACACACACACGAAAAGAAAACTTGAGCAGCAAAAATACGCGCATGCAAAACGACGCACTATGAGCCATTTTCGTAAATTTTGCGTTCAAAACATGTGGAGCAATATTTAAATACATAACATGGTTACATTAAAAGATTTGTCAAAAATTTTATTTTACATAAAAACTCTTGGACTTAATTTCATTGATCCAAGCGCCGCATAGTTACCAAATGCCATTTCTAGTAAAGAAAATCGACACGAGGAGTAAGCCAAAGCGCAATCGGTATAAGAACGTTTAGCTCGTCTGTATATCTCATCATAAATGTGATGTGCCTGTGGTTCATGAAATTCCACTGGAGCTGTTGGCAAACTTCAAAATAAAAAAGATAAACGTACGTTTTCCTTAAAGTAAATATAAGTGAAACTAGATATACCTGAAAATTTTTTTAACAATTTCCTCAATCATGCTTCCCCGGCGTTTGCGTAAATGTTTCAAAGTTCTGCCACTTTCACAAAGAGCTCGTGCTATGCAATCACTGCCACTGAAACCCATGCTGGAAGGAAATAAAAAATTTCAGAGTTAAATTACAACCATTCTGCCTTTTTTCTTCAAATAATCACTTGTCAAACATCAATTGAAGCTTTTCGTAGAGGTCTCTCCGGGAACGTCTTTGAATAACAGCTTTCGTGATATTGACAAATCCGTGGGCATGCTTACGTGCCCAAGCATAATTTGGTAGATCATAGGCCACACCCCAATTTAAGGCCCAACTCAAATAATCTTTATTAGGATTTCCCACCTGCCCAATGGTCATGCAAATGGCAGCCTGAAAAATACAGAAAATAAACACACATACATTAAGCCAAATATTTGAAATAATTGATAATGGCTCAAATACAAAACAAGCACGACTTACCGAAACAGAAGACCCTTCGGGAAAGGCAACATATCTTTTACGGCGGCTCAAATATTTTGTCGAATTATAATTGTAAGTTTCGCCAGATGTAAGAATTATCAAGAAATTTAAAATTGCTATAATTTTAAAAAGCATAATCTCTTGAATTCTAGCAGACATCTGCTTGTTTGTTACAATACAATTTAACTAAACGATAACGACTCCAAGATAGTTTCTGCCCATCTTCAAGTCTTCATGTGATTGCATTTGTTTACTTGAATTATTATCACCCCAAAAAGCTTTTCGAGTTTTATTATTTAGTTCATCGCAAACTTAACATAGAGAGTAATAAAGAACAAACATACAACAAGAATGACATTATGTATTTATATATATGTATATATGTATGTATGTATGTAATGTACGTTGAATACTTATACTTTCGTATATGAAATTATCTTCAAACTTTTTCCTTCTCACAAACTTTTTCATTTCAAAACTCATTCATTATACAATCAATGCGAACTCTGCATTGTTCACACACAATGTCACCCCATCAGTTTTCATTCAAAAACCGTGATTCCCAATGCGCTCAATGTTGACGCCCACTGGGTGATGCAAAGCATTCAGTTAGTGAAAAAGAAAATTGAGATTTATGAGATGTCAGTGTGGGTTAAGTGAGAGAGCCAACTATTTGTTACATATGAAATGTAAAAATTGGTCATTCCACTCTTGAACGGTTTCTCTTTCACTTATGTAATGCTATATAAATATAGTACATTTATGTATGTATGTATATTGAAAATACATCAAAACTTGATCAATAAATTAACAGCAGAGTGCTACGAAACGAGAGCTTTAGCACAGCCACACACATATGAAGAGTGAAACTGTCCCATATTGATATTGAAATTGAGAAATAGAAAGTACATGCACACCTGCTGCTATCATTTGGCCAACTTGGCAGGCCTGGTAGACCAATGAATAGTGGAAGGATTTATCAGCCAGGTAATGTGCAAATTATGGCATTCGATATCAATCAGAATTTATATACAAACACTATTAAAATTTTATGAAAATTTAGTCGAGATCGAAGACCGTAAATTAACCTCTGCACTAATAATAATCACTAATACGATTGAAAGAGAATTTCCGGTTGACTACAAAAATAATGAACTTATAGTTAACTTTTCTTATACTAACTAAAAGCTAACTACTATGTCATCCAGAACTCATCGAAAAATAATTGTTTAGTTGAGTATGTAATCGCAGAAGCCAATAAGTTTACTTCCAGCTACTTTGAAGCTCATTTCAATTTTATATTAACATTTTATTGTCATTATTTTAGATGTTACCTTAGCGCGTTGACTATACAACATGGATTGCTACATAGTTCGAAACACAGCAATATTTTTTTTTTGGTAAATTTACTGACTACCAGGTGTCTTAAATAAAAGCAATTTTAAGTTAGTTGAAAAGTAGTGCAGAGTGAGACAGTTCACTACCGCCTAGAATATCGTAATGATTAAATAGTTAGTTTTTTCCATTGAAAAGAAATCCAAGTGTCAGTCAGCACTAGTTGCAAAATAGTCAGCTTAAAGTTAGTTTAAAGTTAACTTAGTTTTCGACAGGTTGTTAATTTCCATTGTAATTGTGTGTATTATTTGTTCATTAAATAACTAAATAAATTTGTCTAAAAAAATGAGTTGTAGGTGAGATCAGGGGGAAGAAAGTATTTGCTTTCGTTTCGAATTACGGAATAGACTTCCTGTATGTGCAATAAACACAAAGAAAGTTTTATTTCTTATACAAAAAAAAAACTTTCAATTCCTTGTAATTTTACTATTAACAACTTTTTGCGGAAAGTGTTATTTTACGGTTTGCTATGTTCACTTTTGCGTAAAACGGGAGAAAAATTCACTCCATTCACATCACTCATTTACTTTAACAACGTCATAACTCAAAAAATTTGATTTTTAAAAATTAATACTTATTAATCCTTATTATTAAAAAATTTTAGGCAAATACATATCTTGGGAAAAATAAAAAATGTTCGTTTTCATTAAGAGGTGTGTGTGCAAATTGAAAGCTGTAAACTCATTTTCCTTCAACTCAGTTATCTTTAGTGATGATGCAATAAATTAGCGATATGTATATATATGTATATGTACACAATCATGAATATTTTTGAAACGATATTATCTTGGGAATACATGTATTTAGGTACTTTTATGCCAAAAATATCAATACACACGCAAAGAAAATATATGGTTGTAGAATGGTTGAGAAAACAATATTATGTTCTCAGAAACTAATGTGTGGTCGTTGAAAACTAGTTATTGTTATTTTAAACACTAATTTTGTTACGGTAAGCAAATAAATGTTTAAATTTAATAATTACATTATTATATTCATAAAAAAGTGTGATATGGTTAGAGTTTAACAATATGGTTTTGTTAAAAATTAATGACTGCAACATAATTTTTGTTATTATTTAAAAATAATATAATGTAAATAATGTTATCCAAAACCATACTATTTTCAGTTTTTAAAAAAATCTTTTTCAGAAATATCTTCTGTCAGTTCAGTGTTTCGTTTGTAAACTATCGTATTGCACGCGTCGTTTTAAATAAATAAATAAAGTACAAACAATCAAAAGGGTAGATAAATAAAAAAATTTACACACGTACATATGTTTATCTGTTCATACATACGTGTCTGCATTTTGAGTATACACACATAAGTAACTATACGTTTCTATATATAAATTTAATTTCAACAATATTAATTAAATAACAAGAGATCTACCAATAAATATATGATTGAAAAACATAATATTATTATTGTATTAAATAATACTGTTGTCATATTTAACAATATTATTGTAATATAAGAATGTGGTATGGTGAGTCTCAATTATATTTTAGTCACATCTAACAATAGTGTTGTGATATTTACAATAATAAGATTAGGTGTAACAAAGTTCATTGTTTTTGTTGATAATATTATTATTAACTCAGATAATAATATTATTAAAATTTTCTTTTCTATTGACAATAATATGATTTAACTATAACCATATAATTCAATCATAGTATGTTGCTGTTTGATTATGGTTACCCCAACCATATTTTTTCTTTGCGTGCACTTTTGAAAATATGTATGCATGTATATTTAAATAACTCAGATAGATGACTACGACGAATAAATAATTATTAATTTTTAAAGACTTTACAAATGTATATAATACATTAGCGATAAGCATAAACTGCATATTGTGTATATCCAAATAAATTATCCTGCGATACAAAGTTCTGCATATTCAAAAGAAAAAATAACATCATAAACTTTTGCATGGAAAATAAATTAATTCCAGAAAAATCTTAATTTATGTAAATTTTTTTGTACATCCTTCTTCCAAAAAATTCTCTGCGATAAATAAAATTCCTGAATTTATTAAAATTCATTATCACTAGTGTACGCACCACAGCATACGTACTCGTATGTACATACGTACGACATTGAGGTTCCCAGCAAATATTTTTTGCCAAAGTCAGTCCGAAACTCATCAAAAAAAGTGCCGAAAATTGTATGATGGTAACAAGAAATCGAACCTCGTTGGCTTAGAAATTTTGTATAGGACCCTCGAGTGAAATTTGAATGAATTTTCTAAGCAACTTTTAAATGAATCTTTGTAATATCTGAACAATTTTGAAAAACTGTCTGACAAAACATCAGAATATCTTATGCATTTTTTGATTCTTTTTAAAAGTACTCGTTTTAATCTCGGAAAAAAGTCAAATTTAAAAAAAATTACTAGCTATTTTTTTTTTGAAGAACAAACACAACCCGCAAAGCGTTTAGCTTGTCTGCAGAAAACACCCAGAGTCTATGATGGGAATCGAACCCACGACCTCTGGACTGGGAGAATAGCATCGCTACCACTCAGCCACAGGGGCACTCATTTCCACGACAATTTGTACAAATAAAAAACACGAAATTGTCTATTTGTTTGATTTAATTACGCTAAAGGTATGGCCACACTTGTCAAACATTTGCCCAAAAAAGCGTAACTAACAAATACTAATGAAAAAAGTTTTGATCCAGACACTTGTTTATCAAATTAAACAGTTTCGAACTCATAGAATACAAAGAATGTCATAGAATCCAAAATTATTGGATGCTCTTTCACTTGACAAACTTTTCTCTGAATTCAAAGATTTTTCATTAGCATTTAGTGGTTACATTTTTTTGGGCAAATGTTTGACAAGTGTGACCGTACCTTAAGGCTCGTATTGTTAGAAAACCAATTTTACATCTGATAATGTTTAAGGAACAAATTACACCAAAGACAAAAGTGTATAAAACTACTCTGAGAAACAGTAGCAGAACGGAACATCATGGTGTTTTCGAAGGCTGCCACACCTACACATTACACAGAAAAAAATTATTCCCAAAATATTTTCAAGCAAATGCTTATTTGAAATAAAATTTAGTTTCAGTAAATATTTTTTACCGTTCCAGTAAACTACTTGTTTCCAAAAAACTGTATAGAGCAGAAACAGGCTTCGACGTTTGTCGGTTACTTCTTGTCATTTACATGTATACAATACCGTCAATCAAAATAAGCAACAGCAAGAGCACAACAACACATAAACAAAGAAAAAAATTACCAACACAGTAGTGTAGTGATCTTCTGTTTGGTCAGATCTTTATTCTCTTGAAAGTGCTTAGCGGCCTAGACATGACCAAACAAAAATGATTCATGTCACTTTTAAGCACGTATGCTGATTGTTTTTATGCTGGACGCTGGATGCTGATGCTGGATGTGATGCTGACACGCTGGATGATCTGTCAAGCACACATTTTAAGCTTAGTTTTGTGCTGCCAATATCGCAAAAATTGCAATATCTGGTATTTAAAAAGAAATTAAATAAAAAACCTACACTCAGGGAAAAGCTGCAACTTAAAAATTAGAACGCGTCACATTAATTTAATAATTTTCAATATAATAGAAAATGTATGTTGAGATACTTAAAAATAACTTAAATTAACAAATTAATGCTCTAAATTAATATTTTTCCATTTAGAAATAAAAAATTTCAACATGACAGGACTTTCGTTAATTAACTCAATATGGTTTTTATTGATTTTAAGCTGTTTTTTCCCTGGGTGTAGTGTAATAGGTTGTTTTATTAACTTTTTATTTAGTTTATTTTTATTAAATAAAAAGATTATTTCCTGAGCTCAGCTAGGAGCTCTAGGAGTGTTGTTTAATGATTAATCTTAAAATAAAAATACATTGTCTTATATACTAGTTATGAGAATAAAGCTTAACCTATCTTAACATAAGACGGAAAAAAAAAGGTATATGCTTAATAAGCAAATTGTTCCTTTTAGTTTCCCACGGTAGGCGTGCTGCGTGCAGAGACTTGCGCCGACCGGCTGACAGCCGGCTGAGCCGAGCCGCCGAAGGCTTTATGCCAGCCGCCGCCGCCGATTAATTCTCGGCTCAAAATCGGCTGAGATCAGCCGCCGATGAATGAATTTTTTTTTACATTTTCCTTGTTTTAGGCTTTTTCACTAATAAATTTAAAATATGATGAAAATTTGCGTTAAAATTTTATTTTCAATTGGAATATATTCCGTTTATACGCACTTGTAAATAAAAGTGCCGGCTAAGTTTTTACGGCAGCTTAAAAATTCACGAAAACTAATTGAGAGTAAAGTGACAGTTCGTGGTTGAGTATTTTGAAAATTTTTACTGCAGAAGTTTTTCTTAGTAAAGTTTAGTAAGATAAAAACACGATTCAAAAAGCAAACAAAAAATGTAAAAACTTTGCTGAGGTTCAACAAAAATTGTGAGGCCGGGTTTACATCTGTGTGCCATGTGCCAACAAGCGTAAAAAACGTAACCAACTAATTACTAATGAAAAACTGTTTGATTCAGACATGTATTTATTAAGTTAAACAGTTTCATACATAATTAATAGACAATTTTATAGAATCCAAAATGATTGCAAACTAATTAAATCAATAAATACATGTCTGAATCAAACAGTTGTTCATTAGTAATTAGTTGGTTATGAAGCCCTAAGTCATGAAAAAACAATTAATTAATAAAGCATAATAACTGTTAAAATACAAAGCTCTCATTTACTCAAAGAACGTCGTAGGTAAAAAATTTATTTCTTGAGTTATTGATGCACAATTAATCCTCATATCGCTATTTGTATTGTGTAAAAATTTCATACAAATATCTTGAAAGCGAAATAAAATTTTCTTTTTCCATTAAGTTGTGTGTAAATAGAAAAATTCAAACACATTTTCTGCCAAACTTGTTTTTTTAGTTATGATGTTCTTTCAGTAAATGAGCGATATTTTTTTATTTCTTTTCAATATATTTATTTTTCAATTTGTATTTTCGAAAGCAAATATTTAAAAAAAAATTCAAAATTTTGTCATACAGTTTACCATAAAAGTTTCAGAACATAGTTGTTTATAGAAGAGACATTAAAAAATAATTCAATCATAACCATAAATAACTCAAAAAAAGTTTACATACATTACCAGCATTACAAAAAATTACATTTATTACTAGTTGAAACATTCATTCAACATTCAACATATTACAATATTGAAGTTTATTAAAGTGAAGTTTAATCTTGCAACATTTTATTTCCGCACAATATTTATCTTCCTCTTGTAAACGTTTGTTAAATAAGATTTGGCCTGTTCGTAAATACATCACTGCACTGCAAATGGAAATTGAAATGTCCTAAATTAATTCACTAATGTAGATAATGCACAAACAACTGTTAAATATGGATACAAACATGGGTACTAGAAAAAAATATCAGCGAACTTGTATTGCATTTTCCATAACAGTTTGCTTTCTTGATGCAGAGTGGTGATGCATTTACGAACAGGCCCATAGTTTCTTCTTTCATCTAATGATATTTTCGTTCTATATTTAGGAATGCCTATTCGTAATGAAAATATTACGTAAATTTTTTTATTTTGTGATCTATTTCTACGCAATTGCAGCAGACATCTATTATCAAACAAAAATAATTAGTTAATAACAAATTAAATTTTTTTAAATATGTAAGTACATACCGCACACTAAATCACAGTCAAAACTCAAAAAGCCACCAAAAATATTGTGGGATTTGACCAAGATGTTGCATGCACATACAGCTCATGCGACGTATGCATCTTGAGGCCAGATGAACTCTGCACCTTTCCGTTGAGCTAATGCCAATTTCCTTCTCACATTCTTTATGGGTAACGAATTTACCAACTTACTATATATGTACATACATATATACTATTTTCAACTTACCAACTTTACTATTAATTTTCATCAGAAGACAATTGATTTATTTGATACCACTTTTGTTTTTAAATGAACAAATTCGTAACATTTAGATTGGCTTTTATCAGCGGTAGCATATATGTACATATGTATGGATGGAAATCACTTTTAAAAAATGTTGTGAATTTAGGGATTTACTTTGACGCTATTGTAAAAGTCACAGAAAAGGAAATTGTGAAGGCGGCTCAGCCGACCCAGCCAACTCAGCCGAATTTCAGCCGATTTTCAGCCGCCGCCGAAAAGTTTTCCATGAGCCACCGCCGCCGATAAAATTGCTCGGCGCAGGTCACTGGCGGCGTGTGCCTCATAAGAAATTTGGAAAACATGGATTTTGTATTGTTTATATTTATTATATAAACACATGTGGTTATTAATTATGATTCATTCAAGTGCATTATGATGCAGCCTTTGATCAGACTGGCGAGTGTCAAATAGCATCTGTACAAAATACATATTTACGTTGCAGTCTGTCAAATGCATTTATCTAACACTTCATGCAGCGGTATTTGCCCGATTGCATGAGTGTCAAATGTCCAGTGTACAAAAATAATTTCAATGCCATTGGATGTTATGTATGTTGCGGTCAAGTTGACTTTAAATGTTTACTACGTAATGTTAGTCGTAGTAATAGTTAGAACACGCTACAGTAGTTTTAAAAACTAAAAATTAAATCTACTATTTCATTATATTCATCCGCCCGTTTTTAAGAATCGCACAACTTTAAAACTAATTTAAAATTGTATTCGTGCTTGATGAACATACACAAGACACATACAAACTCATTTTCACTAATACTACCATAATGAATGATGAGTATTTGATAGTGTTTGAACCGCTTTAAAAATACATATGATTATTTTAAAAATTTCTTCCGACAAAATGCTCGGTTAGACTTTTCTGATTAAATGAAAGCTGCATTGGACAATTTACTGTCTGGTTTGATGTTAGTCCGATAATTTATCAGAAAATTTGCATAAATAACGTATTAAGTATCTGCGGAAAATTAGCGCATCCTAACTGCTAAGTTTTTAGGCTTTTTCTAACATCAGACATGTCTGCCCAAATATGTTCACTGGGTAAGTACATTTAAGGTTCATGCACATAAACATTGCGTATGTACGAGTACTTATGAGCATGTGTAAGTGTATAAATACATACAAAAGAAAAGTAAACATATTTACAATCAACAGAATTTTTGCAATCATTTTATTCATTTGTTTTTCTCTACATTTATCGCTTTAAATCTGGGCAGCCCGCGAGCCATGAACCGCATTGGTTATGAAATCCAACCAACTTACACGACAATATAGACCATACAATTTAGCACATTCATCGATAGAATACCAATGCCTTAATGAGCGGCCAAATATTTTATGATGGAAGGCCCAAGGTTTTGTGTATCTGCAACCAAATATTGAAAATAAATATAAAATACGACATTCATGCGTATCTTAACACACGTTTGCATACATAAATTTGAATAAATTTTTTAGTTCCATTTAAAATTATTACTCTTGCAATAATTGCATAAGCATGTGAGTGAAAATGTATTGAATCATTAACGTATTTATTGGCTTAACAGTCGTAACTTACCCCAAAAATATATGAATAATGTC
Organism: Tachina fera; assembly: GCA_905220375.1. NCBI lineage: Eukaryota > Metazoa > Arthropoda > Insecta > Diptera > Tachinidae > Tachina > Tachina fera. The sequence goes on from LR999963.1 coordinate 190,782,624, forward strand.
ATGCAATAAGGAATGTCCATACGGCAGCAATAATTCTGATGATTCGCATAGAGTTCGCATGAAGCAGTAGCGTGGTAAGAAACCATGACTGAAAAGAAAAACAAAATGAAGCGTTTAAACTGAAATAAATTGGATATTGAAAACATGAGCACAGTTGACGGATTCACAATACAATATTACATAAGAAATAAAATTTTTGAAATTACAGTTTGTATCGATTCACTAACAATGTTCTAATGGGGTGGAGTCATAGTAATCGGTTCGAATTAAACGCACATACATACATTTTGGTGCGGATATCTTGCACAGAAAAAAATGTGCCTGCAATAAACAGTTTTAATTGAAAAAGTAAACAAAAAATCAATTAAAAATTTTATTGAGTCAATTCAACTTTTAATTAAATTTTTAAACAAAATTTTAATTGAATCAATAACATTTTTAATTGATTTTTGTTTTTTTTAATTAAACGTGCTTATTGCAGGAAAATATTTTTTCTGTATGATGCACGATTTTAACTTACATTAATGACCACTTTTCCATTAGATCGTAAAATATTCTTTGAGAGACCGTTAATTTAGGAAGACCCCAATAATCGTTTCGTTTGGCTCGCCGCAAACAAATATTTGAATATTTCTGACTATAATCATAGAATTTTTGCTTAGAACACCTTCTGTACAACAAAGCCTTCTGCTTGGAGTGAGAGTAGTACTTCCTTTTTATGTGATTTTCATTCAAATATTGTGGATGCATGTGCAGGAAATAGTTATGACTGTAGGGAACGACAACATGATGCTCATGAGGTGGATGCGAAGTTGTTGAAGTGGCCGCAGTGACAGGTCTTTTTGTTATTTTATTATATTTACTTTTAAATACAATAAGATCCGATGGCAACTCGTAATTTAAAGTATATTCGGTAATAATATTTAAGCCTCTTGGTGATGGAGAAATTATCGACTTGGCAATATTTCCCTGAACCTGCAATGCAAATTGCATTGTTTTATTGTTATTATTATTATTATTATTATTATTATTATTATTATTATTATTCATTAAAACGATATGAGAAGTAAACTCACAGATAACGTGGCTCCTTTTTCAAATATCAAATATCTTTTAGATCTTCTAAGAAAAATTTCATTAGTTTTATTTTCATATAAGAAAGTTTTCTTTTTACTGGTGGATGATGCAGCAACCATATGAAATCCACAACTATTAAGAACTGCACTTAAAAATGCAAAATAAATGAATATATTAGTCATAGCTACATGTGTACTCAATTCTAAATGTATTTTGTAACTAAATGCCATTATTTGCTAAATGCTGCTTGGAGTGCAATTAGTTGTAAATGCTGATAATGTCACTAAATGCATTTGTAACAAATGAACTTTCCAGACTCGAATATACCATTGCTAAGAGCAAACAAGAAGTCGGATTATTAGTAAATTAAATAAGACAAGAAACCTAAATATACATTTTTGCAAAGATTTACAGCGAAAGATGAAATGAAGTGCTCGCATTTTCAAATAATAAACTGTACAATTAATGCTGCAAACATTGAATACATACCGCGTACCACAATCAGTCTTAACGTCAAAACGCAGCACGCAATCATAATCATCATCATCATCATCATTATCATCATCATCGTTATTATCACTTTTAGACATCAACTTCTGAACTGTGAAAACAAAAATGTTTTTAAACTAAAACAACTAAAAAATTACCCACTTGAACTGGTTTTGTCCATGTTTTTGTGTTAAAAACTAATTTAATTAACAACTGAAAAGAAGAACTTGTCCTCAAATTATACACAAATCTTCTTTCGTTCAAATCACCCAGTAAAATGCTTCATTTCTTTTTTTTTATTTAAATTTTTAGTTTTATTTTCTTAATTATTTTACAAAAGCCAATCGAGTTAAACAAACGTACTCGAAACAACCGCTTGAATCCCATCGCATAACACCGCATCCCTTCCACATTGTCGTTTGAAAAAATTATGTTAAAGACAGTTGTCACTTCTTTTGTTCTTAAAACAAAGTAAAAAGGAAAAGAAGTAAAGAAAAGATGATAAGAGTTGTCCTTCATGAAAAACTTTGCAAAGAGTTTTAATCTAAAATACTGGAGACAATGAAAGTGTTGGAATTTTTAAGTGAGGCTTTGCCACTTGTGTTACTTCTACGGTTCTTCTTTTTTAGCCAAGTGGAAGCATTAATAAATGAGAATACAATAAGAAAATTGAATGGCATTGACATTTACAATGCCCTTAGTGTCAAAGAGGTTGGAAATGGTGAAAGCGAAAATAACTTTAAGACGAAGAGCGCCGTAGCACATGCCAGGGGTAAACGTTTTATTGCTTTTCCCGTTGGCTCATCGTTTTCGGTAAGTAAAGTTTATGTAATAAATTTTACATCTGGGAAAATTTTTTTTTACTTTTCCCCACTACAAAAACACAAACAGTGATAACCTCCATACAAAAATTATTTCTTTTCTTATTTAATCAATGCGGTTAACTAAAAATAAATTTAGTGAAGTGCGACTTTGACCCGCGCATGAAGGGTGCCGTACGATACGAACTTTAGCCTATATAAAAAATAGTTTTGGAATTTTTTTTTCGTTTTTGTGGTTTTTGCGTTTATTTGCGCTTTTTTAGTTTCGGCACTTTTTTCTCGTTTTGGCGATTTTTTTTGAGGTTATTTTTAATTTTAGCGTTTTTTTTATAAAAGCGATTATTTTTGGTTTTGGCGATTTTTTTAGTTTTGACACTTTTTTCTCGTTTTGGCGATTTTTTCTTTGTTTTTTTTTAATTTTGTCTATTTTTTTCATAAAAGCGATTTGTTTTGGTTGTGGCGATTTTTTTAGTCTTGACACTTTTTTCTCGTTTTGGAGATTTTTTTAATATTGTCGATTTTTACTTTTTTGGCGTTTTTTCCATTTTGGTGACTTTTTTCATTTAGGCGCTTTTTTTAGTTATGACACTTTTTTCTCATTTTGGAGATTTTTTTCGATTTTGGCGATTATTTTTCATTTTGGCCATTTTTTTGAATTTGGCGATTTATTTAATTTAGTGTTAGAATTTTTTTTTAATTTTGGTAATTTTTTTTTGTTTTGGCGATTTTTTTATGATTTTTTGGCGATTTTGTTTTGGTTTGGCGATTTTATAATTTTTGAATTTTTTAGTTTTACCGTTCAGGTCCGTAGCTCTTACGGTTCCTGAGAAAATAGCGTGACGGACAGACCGACAGCGCAGCGAAAACAATAGGTTCCTTTTCACATTTGGTGTCTATGAAAAATTTACACTATAGTAATAGATCCACCACCAGAAATGCGAAAAAAACTATTTAGGCGCTTATTAAATTTTTTAATTTGAAAATGGGCTCAAAATAGAAAAATTATTTGATGAAAATTTTTAATTTTTCAATTACTGCTCTGAGCGAAATAATGAAAAAAAAATCGGGAAGAAAGTGCACAAAAAAACATTTTTAGTGAAAGCAGAAACTAATTTTTGTGTAAATGGTCAGAAACTTAAAATCGAAAAAAATCATCTTTTAATCTCAGTTTGGACTTGTTTCCAATTTACTCGTGGTTGGCTTCGCGTGGTATAAGGATTTTCACCTTCGCTCAAAGAAAATTTGCTGCATATCCATACGCTATTGGGCAAGGTGCTTCGGTTCAGCTAAAGTTTCTTGATTTCGGAGCCTGTTTGTCATGTTGGCTGGAAAAAAGTATGCAGATATGTATTTTTTGTTTGTTTTTTGTTTTGTGAAAATCTCTTCAATATCTTTGCATTTAAGGCCATATTAAATATTTAAGTCCAGGATCAATTAGCATTTTATGAAAAATTATAGTTAGTCACGACTAAAAACATAAAAATTATTTAAAAACGGTAAAATGGCAACTTTCTAAAATATAATAAATTAAAAATGGCTTCAGTGGAAAAATTTGGTGCCATTTTCTCTGTCTCAGTCTTAGCGTCATTTTGCACTGCGTCAGAAAAATGGCCTAAATAAAAAACTATACCAAGCTGAAGAGTAAAACATATCCACAAAATGTTTTGCGAAAATCTTTCCTATTTTTAAAATTTTTATATTTGCAATTTCCATAATATCCCAGCAAAAAATTTTTCAAAAAAGGTAATCGGGTTTAGAATTAAGCATTTTCGGTGGAAGCTCTTCCCTACTGGATTACCAACTTAAAGATTTTAACAAGGCGTGAGACTAAAGTAATAGATTCTTAAGAAGTACTTACTTTATTTTATTTGGCAACTTGTTCACGTAATAAATACATTAGGAAAAAAATCATTCCCCTCATTTAGAAACTTGTACATCATTTTTTAGGTTTTATGTAATGTGATTTGTAAGCGAGTAATGAAATTTGATAATCAGAAAAGTAAGTCATTATTTGACAAGTAGTTCTGATGGTAATGTGTGACTTTTTGCTGGGATGTATTCCATTATTTACTTTTTATTTATTTAATTGATATTAGAATTATATAAAATATAACATTAATATATGCATTGATTGCACTGGCTGCCAAGGCCATCGGCTTGAATTATATTATCGTAAATATAAGCAAGATTCTTTAAGAAATTATAACAATCAAAAAAATTAATATGTAACAAATTAGCAAAAATATGTGTACTTTATGAAAAATCTTCAAACTTCGTATATTCAGTTAATTATTTTTTATTTTGTAAAACTTTCTTTTGAATATTTTTATTCTTTTTTTCACAATGTCTACTTGATGATTTCCTCCTCCGTGGGCAGACTGCTGTTTGCTTGACAACTGGCGTCATTGGAAATCCGGTAACTGAATATCTCAGCATGGGTTTGAATTGGGGCATCGCTTATAACTTGCCAAACTCATCATGGGTGTTACAACATGTCAACGGCTTTGACCCCAAAGATCCAGAAAAGAATGTAAGTCCACAAATTAAACGTAGACATCGACGCGACTTATATGGAAACCTGGAAACTCTCATAAATGGGTGAGTTAAAAAAAATTTTTAGTTATGTTCAAAACGAGCAAAACTGTATAATTTTGTCAAAAGGGTCAAGAGAGAAAGAGAGGATTTTTAGCTTTAAAATTTTTTGATTTATAAGGTGCTACCAGGCATGCTTTCGACCAGTTTCACAATTGCAGGCCAAGCAGGTGCTTCATGACGGCTCAAAAATTAAGTTTAGCAAAAGTTCAGTAATTTCAATCCCCATCGAATGAAATATTTTTATTAATTAATGTGAGTTTCTAAAGAAGAGAAAAAAATTAAACTAGACTTTATAGCTGGGTATTTTCCCCGAATAAGAAATTATTTCTGCTTAAAATTCACCACAGTTCAAATAAATCTAAAAATGTCTAGTTTAGCGAAATGTTCATAATTTTTGTAGTGAAATTTAATAATTTCAACGCGTTGTTCAAACGTATATTGTTCCATTTTTATTAATAACGTGCTTCTTATTTGTGATGTATCAAGTAAATAGTTGTAGCTATTCAAAACCTTTTATTGGAATTGAGGAAGCCAAATTACATGTGATAGTTTCATTAAAGGAAACAAACACTAGGAGAACGGTACAACAAAATGTTTTCGAAGACCGTTACACCTTCCTCATAGAGTTTGCATGCAGGGTGCACTCAAAAAATTTTAGTATTATTTATTTCAAAGTTGCACAAGTTTTTTTTAGATCTGATCATATTGATTGCTTCGCTATTATTTATTAATTGTTTGTTTTTTATTATTTATACTGGCACAGTTCATTTTATATAATTTTTCTAAATAAATAGGCTTTGCAAACAAAAATGTATGCCCATGTAAATAAACATATATACATATGTATATATGTATGTTTGTATTGGTTTGTCCCTTTGTGCAATTGTATATTTATTTATATGCGGTTGCTCCAATAAAATATCCTGCAACATTTTATTGGCATTTGAATTGACTACTTTTTTTTTTTTAATTTTCCGCAAACAAAATAAAAGTATGCTTTAAAATTACTATGTATAATCTTTTCGTATCTTTTTTACTTTGTTGTGGTTTTTATGGTCAATACATACAATTTAATATACACAAGGCCTACATAGACTGTTGCCAGCTTTATTTTATTTTATATTTGAGGAAAACCATCGTATCTAAAAATTGATACACATACATATTTACGTATCTCTATTCCAATATAACGTTATTTTGCAGCATATTTGCGAAGCAATGGCAACACTTACTGACATGGAACCGCATTTCACGAACATAATTGCAAGTGTTTGTATTTGCATCCATGAATTTATCTTCAATTTTATTATGTTGTAGTTTGTTTTATAAAGCCCTACAAATGTGTATGTACATACACACATACACACATATATGTACATGTATGTGTACATTTTTAAGGATTTTAATTTTTTTATTTTGTAATTAGTACTGCATATTAATTGTAATATGTGGTTTTGTAATTAAGAAAAATAAACAAACAAATACGAAAAAACAAAACAGTACACAACAGTTTTAGGGAAAAAAATATTTTCTGCAACAAGTTGCGCATTTTAGTTCTAATATTGCAAAAAGATTTCGAATTTAACTTTGACAATTACTTGGTAAAGAGGCTTAAGCACCATTTGAAAATATATAAACTTCTCAAATGCTAATTTTGCTTATTATATGTGCTTTGCATTTATCGCAAGAGCCGTTATACCGCAAGCTGGATGGAGCTTGCCTCAGTTTGCTATATATGTAAATAATTTTGATATTAAAAATATTTTTACTTCTGACAAAATGTTCAAGTTCATTTTTGGTGCTGTCAACTGAAATAAAACTTTATCAATGTAAGAAATGCAAATTATAAATCATAAACAGTCAGAACTCAACACCAAACTATCAAAATGGTTTTATTTTTTACCCGACTGAGCGATGCAAAGAAGGATACATATTGTATTTATCAGTCTATGTACGAGTTAGTGGCCTGCGTAAGCAGTCTTGAAATGTAAATACGTCATGTTTTTTAAATGTATTCTCGTGGCATGCATTATACTAAGCCAATAATAAATGCTGTCGTACTATAAACGAAGCACGATGGTTGTATTGGTGTACGTGTATATGACTGTTAACCAGCGATGTCTCCAAGACGTCTTGTTTATAACAAACAATGCAAAGAAGTACTGTTGATACATGTGTGCTTGTTATTTTGTTTGGGTGTGTGTGTAAGATTTAGATGGTAAGCTATTATGTTTGTGTTTAAGGAAGGTTTTTGTGCACAGACAAATAAGAGAGCATACAAAAATTATGTAGGTATGTATGTATGTACATGCATGACATTAGTATACGCGTCAGCTTAAGGCACCTGCAGGCACCGGACTTTCCCCTACTTCTAGTAACAATGATTTTTTTTAACTTAGTGAACAATATATATTAAAAATGTTCGTTTCCTTGTTTTTATAAAAATTGATGTTGCCTAAGGCAAGATTAACAAAAAAAACTTTTGTTTTGCGAAAAATATGTATAATACATACATATATATGTACATATACGATTATACATATACATACATATTTATGTATAGATATATATACATATGTGTGTAATGCCATTATGATGTAATCATTTTATTATTTCTTCATTGTTTTCCAGAAGTAATAAGAATACCTTCGGGTTATTTACAGCAGGTTAATTGTAGTTTACATAAGCAAATGATATTTCTTTTACAAAAAACTTGTTTGTTCAGCATGCCATTCATTATTTTAAATACACAAATCTAATACGAATGTGGCTAATCAATGGTTACTTAAGCAAATAGAATACATTCTTGTACACTTTGCTATGTATTTGCAGCTTATTTTACCAAATAAACTTTGCCACTAAATATATATCAATGAAAAACCTTTTAATACAAATACTTGTTTATTAACGGCCCTATGCATAAGCAAAATTGGCATGATCTTTAATGTAAAGTTTCAGGGCAAAACTCTTTAAGTTCATGTTCAATTTTGCCACTTTTGCTAAAATCATACCAATTTTTGCTTATATGTAGGGCCGTAAATGTTTAAATTTAATCAAAAAAGAGCGTCATCAGTATTAAATGGTTATGCTTATTTTGACAAATGTTTGCCAAGTGTAATCGTACCTTGAGCAACTTCATTACAATTCGTGTATTCAAGAGTGGTGAATTTGTTTTGTTGTTATTCACATAAGCATGTGGTGATTGCATTCAACTGTGGAATATAAACGTAAATCACATCAATCAAACTGCATATACATATGTATGTACACATATGTATATTAGGAGGAAAATGCAACAAACAAAGTATCTGGCACTGGCAACTCAATTACTTTCGATTGCCACTCTTGCATCTTTGTTGTCATTGCCTTCATCGCTGTCATTATCAGAGATTGAGTTCGTATTCAAAATTCAATGCAAATTCACGAAAGTGATTGAATGCGTCAATGTGTTATCCATACAAAACACACACACTAAAGGTACACAAACATACATACATCCATACACACATTCATACATAAAGATGACTTGCAACAAAAATTTTCAAAGTCGCGGGAAATCAAGGCAAAAATTTACAAATTTTTTTATGAGAAGAAAAAAAAGGAGAAATATGAACTTCTAAGAACATAGTGAAGAATTTATGAATGTTGTTCGAAAATTTAAGTTAAAGGAGCCAACAACACTTTAGTTTAAAGTTATACTGGTTGCCTTTGCAATTTTGAGGTATGATACCAATTAACAACTAAATATCTAATAATTTACACCAAGTTAATAAGACAACGTCATTGTAAAAAAATAAAAAACTCCTTGAAAATACTATGAGAGCATCCCCTAAGCTGGGAGTATAAATTCAGCCCATTCATATAAAAAATAACGTTAAATTAATATAGACAAAATTCAATACAAGCATGCATTTACAACCATGAAAAACCCGAACAAATTTCCTACGAAACCATATTTGAATCTATGTTTCCATACTTTAAGAAACGTTGCTATATTGTCAACCACGTAGTTACATATATCCAAAACCCAGAGAAAAAATTTTATCACGTGCTCAAATTGATTACATTCACTGTCAAAAGTGTATCAATTTGACAACGAAATATTGACAACTAATGTGTACAAATTGACAACCGTCATTATCAATAACAAAAAATTGACATCTTACTGGTGTCAGTTCGTACACGTCCGGGTGTAAGTTGATAACTAACGTCGTTAAACAAATTGACAACATATGGTGCTATCTTACGGCGATAAAGTTCCAGAGCATATTCTGCCAATTGGGCAAACACCTATTGGAGGCTTGAGAACTGCTAAAACTAGACCAATAGGCAATCTTGTGATTCAACAAGAGAGTAGTGGAAGATGAGGTTATCTAGCAACTGGTAAAGCATAGTATAGATCTACTACAATCGCAGTGTCGTGAGTTTCTCGTTTAACTTAATGCAATTATTCATATATTCATTCATTCATTAATTCCTTGATTCATTCATTAAGTCCTTGATTCATTCATTCATTCATTCATTCATTCATTCATTCATTCATTCATTCATTTATTCATTCATTCATTCATTCATTCATTTATTCATTCATTCATTCATTCATTCATTCATTCATTCATTCATTCACTCATTGATTCATTCATTCATTCATTGATTCATTCATTCATTCATTGGTTCATTCATTCGTTGATTCACTCATTCATTCATTCATTCATTCCTTTATTCATTCATTTATTCATTCATTCAATCATTCATTTACTAATTCATTCATTCATTCATTGATTCATTCTTTCATTCCTTTATTCATTCATTCATTTATTTATCCATTCATTCATTCATTTATTCGTTCATTCATGCTGCTATATTGACCACAGTATTTATTGATATTACAACGTGTTTTTCTTTAAGTGCTACCTGCTAATGAACGACAGCTAAAGAACTTATAAGAAATTCGTTCAAATTGGCAAACACCTAACTTGTGGCCTGACAGGAAAAAGGTTTTATTCTCTTTCAATTAACTATGAAATTTACAATGAAGTAAACTTGTGTAGATAAGAACTTGTTATAATTCAATCCCAGGTTGACAAAAGTGGTGACTTGGACCCTCTTTATTTCAAGAATACTTATCCAACAAGCACAGGGGCTTACTGACAAGAAAACAAATCTTGCAATTACAAACAGACCTAATATTGGACTATGTGGTCCAACATGATCCCATTTAAGGCACTCATGTATCATGCCATTTTCACACAAGCATTCAAGGCTGTCCGTGCTTTAACAAATATAGTCGTTCTTCGGAAGCCCACATGGTAACTTTTGCAGTTAGCCCAATATAATGCATGGTTGGGCAAGTCTTAGCCAGCTCTAGTACTCGTACATCGTAATGTTAAATCTACCATGATATCTTCATACATTTGGACTAGCTCTGGTTCTTTATGCAGTATACTTTATACATGCATTTGTGGACTAGTGGCGTTATTTGCAGATTCGGATTTGAAGCTTTGCATATCTATGTTTAAGGAAAATGTAACACTTTTGTATGCAAAGCAACATGTGTTTTGGCAGACAGCAATTTTTCCAAATTTCACATGGCAGCTTCATTATCATTGCAAACTCTTTGGTTCATAGAAGCATGTGTACATATCGAGCCATAATTGCCAAATAAGCTTAAACGACACATATCATGGACATCGTTTTTTTGACGAAAATCGATTATTTACGATCGAAAATGATCGATTTTATCAAAAAAAAATTAAGTTTTAAAATTATGTCGCTTAAGATTTTTTGGCGGTTATGGCACTATATGTCTATGCATGCATACATATGTACATATAGAAATATGCAGATACATATGTATGCATGCATGATTTTCCTTCAAAATTAACAACGAGAAAAAGTTTGTTCCTTTGTTAATGATGCAAATGTGCAAAATCATCGCCTCATGCATAAAACTTTAGTCTTACACCTACAAACACATGGCATGACACATACATACATACATACATATACACATACATATATACATGCATACATACATGCATACGTACGTACGTATTTATGTGGGTCATTTTAAAACATTTGTTAACTCGTTCTGTTCATCGAATGTGTTTGTCTTAAAATTTATATTGAAAACAACAATAAAATAAGAAAAGTTGTCTTCGTTTTCAATTTCAGGTATAGAACGAATGTATACTTTCGATATCGCTGAACGGGCCATGAATTTTAATAATCCAGCATGTTTAAAAATATTTTTATATATATCGTCCCTGTTTTAACTAACCGACCTAGCTGACATTTTTTTGAAAAATGAATTAAGTCCACAAAAAATAATAAAAGCTGTTCTTCAGTAAAATATCAGAAATGTTAGTTAAAACAGCGAGACTATACATACATATGTATACGTAAAATTAACAGATCTATTGGAACAGTGTTGGCAAGGCGAATTGTTAGTGTAAAACAAGGCGAATTCATATAAGGTATACTCAGCTCAATTTGCTTTGAGAAGTTTATACTTTGAATGTCAAAGAAATTTATATTCAAACTACCAGCGGCAAAAATAGTCACCTAAACCCTTGCGACCACCTAGTATGGAACCGCCTTGGTCTAAAATTTCCTGCTGTAAGAATATTTCTTAACCTTTTGATTCATTTGACAGCAGAGAAATTATATCGGCTGGCGAATTAAGATCAACTTATGTGAATTCGCCGTGATTCAATTTATCCCAGAATAGTATAGATATACATAAATAAATTTTGGTTTTACATATAAACTATTTCGGAATTAATTTCTAATCTTAATTTCAAAATAGTCTATAATCAAAACCGCTGATTATAAAAAAACAGCTTTAACTTTTTACTGTGTAATGTGAAGATTCCTCGTAAGGCCGGGTTTACATCTGTGTGCCAAATGCAACACAAGCGTACAAAAAGCGTAACCAACTAATTACTTATGAAAAACTATTTGATTCAGACATGTATTTATTAAGTTAAACAGTTTCATACATAATTAATAGACAATTTTATAGAATCCAAAATGATTGCAAACTGTTTAAATCAATAAATATATGTCTGAATCAAACAGTTTTTTATTCGTAGTTAGTTGGTTACGTTTTTTTGGTTAAATGACACACAAGAAATGCCAGATGTAAACTCAGCCTAACTTTCCCAAATCTTTACCTATTTAAATACCCGTTACTTTTTACATTGCGAGAGGCTCCACTGTGCCCGCAAACGTATTTCATGTGTGTTGGTGTTGTATTATTAGCATGTGCGAATACACACACACACACACAGCGCAACGTTCATCTACTTGAATGCATATTTGCCACTTACAAATGCATTATGAGCGCAACATGACTTTTACAATTGCTGCATGTCAACTAGAAAAAATTTCTTGTAATATTCAAATCTTATGCGGTTTTAAGATGTAAACGTGTTAGCATTTGCTATTTGCATATGAGTGTGATTTTGAGTATGTAAAGACAACATATTGTGACAAACATTAAGCTTAAGCTTCCGACAATGCATCGTTCATCTTTACGGAGAACAATTACTTTTAGATTTTTCAAATTGTAATTACGCAACAAATGAAAAGTTTTAGGCACTTGCTTATTCCAGAGTGCAAAAGTAGTCCGTAACAATTTCATTTATAATATACTCTATCTCACCTAGAAGCTCCATGCAACATACATACATACATACATACATACATAGTTGAGTGCTACTCGAACAATTATAAGATCAACTATTTACTCTGTGGCATGTAGAAAGCTTTGCAAATGCATTCTGGCTTTTGGTATGTATGTATTTGTGACTGCTTAAATAACTACATATAAATGTTTATATGTACACTAAAAAAAAGACATGTACCTACTATTATTAAGAAATTTTTTTCCTAAATTCAAGTAAAAAAATTTCTAAGTTTATGTAGTTTTTCTAAGTTTAACTAAATTGTTACAAAAATCTAGTAAAAATTACTTAATATGAGTAAAAAATAAAAAGTTCATATCCTCAAAAATATTTAATAAAAATACGCAATAAATTTCTCAAATTTCAGGAAATGTTTACTGACTTAAAGCAAATATTTACTAAGAGTGGGAAAGTGGTTATAAACTGAAGGAAATTTTATTTTAAGAACTAGTCAATTTCTTCTTAAATCAAAAAATAAACTTTAGGAAATGAATTACTCCTTATTAGTTCATGAAATTTGACTTACTTGAAAGATATAAAAAGTTATACTAAATTTTGGGAAAATATTTACCAGTTTTAAGTATTTTTTGTTTGAATTATAGAATTTCTTACTACAAAAAATCTAAGTAAATTTTTCATATTTTCGAGGAATATTGGTACTTGAAATTTATTTTTTTGTACATAAAATAAAATTTTAAAACTCAATAATTTCAATGCTTATTCAGGCTGCCTTATTAGGCAATTTTGGTTTGAGTGCTTGCTTATCAATCAGAAGGTTGCTGGTTCAATACTTGTCAACTCTAAAGGAATTTATATATATGTATGGTGAATTATAATTAAAAATATAATAGAATAGAATTTAATTAAAAATAAAAATAAGTAGCAGAATTAAAGACAAAAAAAATTGGAAAATTTACTAAATTTGAGATCAAAGACCAAAAAAAATTGTTTGCAAAGCTCCGAATTTTATGGGAAAATTTTACTTAATTTTAGGAAAATTTTACTTAAGTATGAAAATATAATTACTTTATACTAGTTCATTAATGAACTAGAAATTTAGTAAATATTTTACTGGTTTCAAGTAAAAAACAGCTTTGGCGCCATACGACAACTTTTTTTACTCAAATTTAGAAACTTTTCCAAAGTTTTAGTTAATATTTTTTTTGAGTGTATAGTATTTACTTATACGAATGTACATATGTATATATATGCCTTTGATAGTGAACTTATCAAAGTGTAAACTGTTATAATACACCAGCAAATACAACTTTAGGGCACCACCACAAAACAATCAAGACACAAACTCTTGGCAACAACAATATATTGCAACTAGAATACAATCTCTTTCCATGCCATTTCGCTAAACACATTCATTAATTCATTGATTCGCTCGTTCCCTCTTTCATTCACTCATATTCCATTTACCATCTGTTGTTAAATTTAATGGAATTCTATTTAGAGTTCAATATTTGATGCCACAAATGAAAAAAATAGTAGAAGTGGGAATGTTTTCTGGCACAGACAGTTTAGCTTTAAATGAAATTTAAGTCAAAATGTAAAACAATTCAACAAAGTGCAAACAACAAGCAACACATACATTCCTATTGTTCATGCATTTGTTAAGTTGTAATTAGACTCTTGCAACATGGCACATCATAACAATCATTCGTTGACATTGTGCGCCGCGTATCTCTTTGTGTCACACAAATTAAATAGTTTTTGTGTAACAAAGGCTGTCGCAATATTATTGATGATTTATGGGGATTTTATACAACAGAGAACAACAACTTTTAATGTTGCAGCAAGTAAAACTTCACTATTTGCAAAACCAACTGTTGCTGCTCACAACAATCAAGTCTTGGCCATAAATAACTTCAATGGGGATTACCTTAATAAACATCAAATCGCATTTGAAACATTTCAACTTAAACTACATGCTGCAGACGATAATAACTTATTACTGTCATCAATAAAAAATTGCACAAGAACAAGCAACTGCCGAAAAAACTTGTGTGACACAAATGTCACCACAGCAGTAGCGGAAAACCACGGCGGCAGCAGAATGAGCAGTGACATAAATAAAATAACAACACTCATCTCTAACACAGACAACAATATGACAAACATGACTAAAAATGTACCATGTCCATCGCCAGTGACACCAATATCGATATCTCCAACACCATCGCCATTATTTTTGCAGCAGCAGCAACGTTCACTTCTTCGTTCAAAACGTTATCTCTCATTTCCTGAAGGCTCATCATTTTCCGTATGTTTGCAAAAGACTTCATCATTCCTAATGCTTCCTTGTTAGTGGGTTCATTTGTGGTAGTTTCTATGTGATAAAAATTAAAAAAATTTTAACACCTTCATTTTAAATTTCCTTTTTTTTTACTATAGAATAGGAAAGCTTAAATTTTTCAATGTGTACGTGAAAACTAAAAATTATGTGAATGATTTGATGAAATTAAAAAAAAAAAACTTTGAAGAAATTTGCGGTTCCATTTTTATTGTTAATTTCATGCATTCGACACACTTTCATTTCCATTTTCACACAGACATACACTGCGCATCACTTAAATAAGGAATTTAATTTTATCAATTTGTAAGGAATTTTTTTTATATTCAATACTTAAGAAAGGAAGAAATATTTTTTCAATGATGACACTGCATGTGGTATTAAATGCATATCTACTATGGCACTTTTGAGTTGGTTTTTTAAATGGAAAAAGTGAGTGAAGCTTCATACAAACGTATATCAGAAGACTCGTTTCCATAATTTGAAAACTTATTTGGGCCCATATGGTAGACCTACCAACACGACAAAGCCAGAGCTGTAAATCAGTGAATTCGAGGGCAAGATGTAGAATTTCTAAATTGACCTTCATATTCTCCTATAACCTTCAATATCTTGGCCTTTGTTGTTAAAAAAGTATACGCGGGCTTTAAGAAATTTTATTAAAGCAAGAGTCTTTAAAAGACGCAATAAAAATAACTGGAGCTCAATACCACCAGATTATATAGGACCACTTAACCGCTTAATTTCTAACACAATTTTTGCAGAACTTAGAAATTTTGCGCATCCCATTTCTCTGAAATTCAAAAGAAAACTTTTCAATTTTTCTAACATTATAAAAATCGTCGATTAGAACTGCAATATAAAAATAAAAAAACCTTTTAATTTATTGTTGGTTAATTAAAAGCAAAACTAAAGATTTCTTGAAATAAAAAAATTACGAAATTAATAACAAGAATATGGAGATTAAAGTCCGAAATTTTGTAACCCCACAATATCTGATTTAAAAAAATATATTCTATTCGAAATTGGTAAAATTAAATTTTTTATGAAGAGTTTTTTTTTGTAGGTTAAGCAACATTTACATATACATATACATGCATTTCAGTTTTGCTTAAGAAACTCATCAATAAACTTCAACCAAAAAAATTTATGAGAAAAACTAAGAAATTTCGAATGCTCATAGAAAAAAGTTCAAAATGTTTTTGAGCTTCAAAAAAATTCGCAACAAACATCTCAATAAAATTTTGATAGTTTTTCTATAATAATAATTTTTTTTAATTATATGCTTTTTTCAAGAAATTTTTGGCTGAACTCTACTGATGACTTTTTGGATGTTTTTTAACCAACAACACACAAAAATTTATTTCGTTGCAGTAAAGGCAGACTTTAGGGAATGTAGGACAGAATCAATACACACCCTTGTGGTCCTCAAAAATTATTCATGTTAATATATTATAGACCTCTGACGTCAGATAAATATGCTTCAGCGCTGTTGAAATACAATTTAATTCCTTATTTAAGTGATTTGCAGTGAACGTATAGATAGAATCACAATGAATCAAATATTGTTCTAAGGTAACTTTAAATATTTATCTCACATATCAAATTTTGAGATTTATATTGGATTTTATTTAAAGAACTTTTTCGACCTTTTTATAAATTAAGAAATATAAATAATCGAAATATTGTAAGTAATATTACAATATTTCTACACAAAGAAGTAGCGAAATATTGGATTAATTACAATATAATTTTTATAAAAAACAAAGATCTTAACCTTAAATAATACCTTAAGTCAACTTAAGCAAAGCAGTGCATTTCGGAAGTTTCATGATGATTCTACTTTCTTGTGATTCTTTCTTTCCAAATGTAACATTTTAACCCCTGCAAATTCCAACTGGAACATAATACAGCACAAATAAACTTAACTTTCTTAAGTCTACTTAAGCTACTATTCCATATTGCTACAGATTTATATATCGTAGTTTATATGGGACTGTAATATATTTTAAAAATTGGGTGGCAAGGACGCTTTTTTTCTTAGTTAGATTTTTTTTCTACAATTCGTTGTTGTTTTGTTGGTCTTTAGGTTGCTGTTTGTTTTACAGTCGGAATTATTGGTAATCCCAGATATAACTACATGAGCTTTGGCCTCAATTGGGGTGTGGCTTACGATTTGCCCAACACAACTTGGATCTTAAATCATTTACACGGTTTTGCCAAACGCCCAATACCTGTGGCCGTTTGGCACAGACGATCTAGACGGTCTCTATACCAAGAAATCGAAAAAGTAGTTGATAAGTGAGATAAAAATTATTTATTTTAAATTTTCAATTTCTTTATTTGTTTTTAATTTTATACTTACAGTATGGGCTACAATGGACGCGACTGCATATTGAGAGCGTTGTGTGAGAGCCGGCAATATTTTCAGAAAACGAAAATGAGCATGATTGGAGAAATGCTAAGAGCAGTTTTTAGGTATGTGATATAAATGATTAAACATTTATGTCATTACACATTCAACAAATCATTTTTTTTCCTTTTTTCAGTTTACCTAAACAACGAGTATATTCACGGGAAGTAATAGAAAACTCTGATATTGAGTTGTATGATCGAGCCTATCGAAAAGCACGTTCGGTTGTAGACTGTTCCGAGAAGTATGATTGCGGGTTCTCTTTACTTGAGTTGGCATTTGGCAAATACTCTACACCACCATCTGGATACTATACAACACATTGAAATTGAGCAACATTTTCATATGAATTCTTATTGTTATATTGAGCAAAAGTAAACTTGTATCTGAATAAAATATGTAAAATGTTCGTCGGCAATTAACAAATTGAAGGCACGACTTAATGAAGGGCTAATTTAAGGTCTTATTATTAAAAATATTTTTCCCGCAAAAAATTTGTTTTATAAACCCTTTATAAAACAAAATTATTTTTTATAAATCATGCAGCTAATATATCAATAGTTTTATTTTTATTAAATATAAAATCCATTTGAACCATTACTTCTTAGACACATTGACCAAACACAGAGAATACAGACAGATACAACGACCTTATTTCAAAAATTTGCTTTATTCGTTGTAAGGATGTGATCGGAAAAAACTAGTGCGCACTTAGTTTAATTTCGTTTTATTTATTCTCGTTATTTAGTTTTTATTTCTAGGCAACGATGATATAAAAGGGAAGAAAATTTTGTCTGATTTACCTGGATTTCCATATTAAATTAGACGAGAAGGTTTTATTTATTTTATTATAAATATATTTACTGATAACTAAAAAAACAACTCAAAGTTTACCCAAAACCAAATAAAACCTTCTCCTCTAATTTAATATGAAACTTGAGGAAATTTCATATATGACATGATATTAGAATAAAATCCATCATAATCATAAATCCATCACTTGAGCAGTTGCGGGTATTGTTCTAAATGAACACGTGTTATACTTCTGCAAGCCTCTAATAATAATAATGTAATGAAGCAACTCGAACTCTAATGCATTCAGTTTGGCCATCGCAATAGCGGATGTGTGAACTGGTTTATTTTTTTGTTTTTTTTTACTTATTGCAGCTTCTACGATGAAAATTAATTCACTTTTTGAAGATAATCAATAAAAATTATCCCACGCCATTTACCTTCTTTGTACATAATTCTACGAATTCCTGTCCACTGCTCTGGCTGCTCCTTTGTGTCAGGTGTAAAATGGTGTACCCATGTCTCATCCATAGTAAACTCATATGGGTTATCTTTGTTGCGGTAAAACAAAAGTGGCTCCCATCTTGTGCACAGCTGTCTAATCTGTAAATTTTTGGTTAACATGCGATGCTTATCATTTTTTGAAATGCCTATCGTTTCCGATGACGGTCATTTAATATCATTTTTTGGATTTTCTAAACCGTTTCTGGCGTAGACACCTCGATTGGTCGACAAATATGTTGTACCTTATGGTAGTTCATGTAAAGTTTGGCTCCCAATAATTTATAGTCTTAAAAGAGGGATCACACTCTCCCAGAATATCGTCTTGAACATTGGTTGGACTAAGACCTTTACAATGGAAGTATTGAATTAAACAATTTTTTCCATATTTAAGAATTCACAGGAATCGTTTATTTCTAATGCTCAAATAAATACTTATCACAGTAGTGGTTTCGAACTCAAAACAACTATCTTACAAGGTTTCCACATTTCATTGAAGTAATTTTTTTAAACTGCTGCCACGACAAGGCGCCATATGTACATATATACGATAGGCTCTCTAGTTTTGGGACCAATCTCGTAAATACATCAACCAGAGGACATCAAATGGTTCAGTTTTTAATTCTTATTTTTTTTACCATACACTTTTTAAATTTCATCTAAGTATATATTTTACGAGAAAATTTCGTTTGTAGTGAGAATTACGAAACATGTTGTATGATTTTCTTCTGTGTACACACCGAAATATTAAACGGAAAAATTTTGGATTTTCTGGTTGTGTTTTGATTCGATGTCATGGTTTTGCATACGATACCTGAACAGTTCATATTTAGAATTAAAAAAATTCAAAACGAACAATAAAAAAGTTAAATATCGGTTTCTAATATTCACCCTTATTCCAATTGTCGCCATAGACGTCACTTTAAGACAACACCAAAAAAATTGGTGCTCGTATATCCGTTGTCGAAAACAAATGACTCCTGTTGGCAGATTTAAGCTATTTTCTAGACCTTAAGGAACGGAAATAGATTGTCAGTTGCTCAAAATTTTTCTCGCGAGAGAGTAAGCAAGCCCCAAGTTTTTGCTATTGTATTAAAGTGATGTCGATGACGACAACGGGAATAAGAGTGATTATATTTCTCAATGTTTTAATTCACAACAGTTCAACTATAATAATAGATAGTAAAAATATAATATACATACATATGTATATAAATATGTATTTATGTTTTTCTTTATTTGAAGTCTAACTCAAATTATACATCATCAGTAAATGGTGAAATATTATTGAAGCTGAGCGGGCAATGACTGTGCAGTAGTTGGTGGCAATTCTCATGTTTCAGATAAGGAAAATGTCTCCTGTCATCATCATTTAAACTGAAATAAAAAATACATAGATGTATAATGAAGTCATATCTGTATGTATACATGCAGATAAAGCCTTACAAATATTATGCTTATGTACATATCGTTAGTTAAAAAAGAAAAAAGGCGTGAATAACTAAAAACTCAAAAGCGAGTTTTTGATTCATTATAACAAAATCTTACACTTTGGCAATAAAAAATTATGCTTTTATTTACAAAAACCAAAGGTAATTAACTACTAATGTGTCTTGTTTTTTTTTTTAGTATTTTTCTTTTCCCGTAAAATTATATTTTTGTTAGTTACGCCTTTTTGCGTCTTAAGTAACGATATGTATGTATGTGCACATATACATAAATTAAAATTGTACAAACAATTAGAAAAATAATTCTGTATTGAAAAAAATCTTACGTAAAAATATATTTTAGCAATTTGAAAAGAATTCCATTGTCAAGGTCAACATTTTTATCCATGTGAGCTGTGCAAAATGCCTTTAGAACACATGCTTTGCCATCGAAACCACTTCTAGGATACAATTAAGTTCATACCAATTTTTTATTTTCAAATAAAATGTAGTCGATTTTCACTGATACATACTTGCCCATTAAGTCTCCTAATGCTTCATAAGTATCACGACGAAATGGTCTGACAATTCTGTCGTTCTCTATCGGATAATTGCAACGAAAACCGTAACCGTGAGCCCATATAACGGGTTTTGGCACAATATTATTTTTCGCATTCACACGAAACTTAATTATGCGAATAGGAAATTTAGAATTATATATAAACATACATGTTTTGATTATATACTGCAGAATTGTGCATGAGCAAACACATACAAACATACATACATCCATATATATGAATGTACTGATGTAGAGATATTTTCGGTTTAATTATTATGACCGCTTAATACTCACAAACATGCGACTGCTACTCAAAAAATCCAAGTATCTCTTGCCCCTTTTTAGCTTCTGGTTTGCTGCAGATCTTGCTGCAGATACATTTTGTGCACTTACGGTTGTATATTGTGTTGTTGCTATTGGCTTATTATCATTTAGAAGGTTTCCGTTTGAGGAAATAAATGCAATTTCCTTATCCGCAATATTATTTGAACTTGATGCCTGCTCTGTAACTAACAAGGAAGCTCTTGCTAAACTTGTTGTGGTGTACGAATGCAAAAAGCTGGAAACGCACACACCCACAACAAGCAACAAACATCCATTGGACGAAGAAAACATGTCAAAGGTATTTCTTTTTTCTTTAAAGGATCAGTTCTTATTTAATTAAATTTTTTTAGTTCTTCTTGGGAAAAATGCTATGCTCAGTAGCAATGATGCACGTAAACTAAAAAAAAATAACAACTTAACGGAAGAAAATTTATTGGGGCAAGAATATTTTTATTCAATCTTAATAATTTTTTTTTAATTCTTTTTAGAACATTGGAACATTTTTTGATGATGTTAATTAGAAAACGAGTTAAATAAAGCATGAGATAAAAAGATTAAACTCTAGAAGCTAACACTGGGCAACAATGAAAGTGCAGCTTGTTTTTGAAAATTGAAAATTATGTTTCTTTGAGCTTTATAGACATATCGTCATAAGAAACCCATAAATCGTAATTTAATTAAAAATTCATTTCGACTTATTGCGAACGATTACATTCATTCATCGGTACATAGTTTTACGTTATATTTAATAGATAAATATTTTTAAGTTAAGAATATCTGATATTTTTCTCTTTTTCCACCGAGATTGTAAAATATATATTTTACTTACGAGATTTCCTGCTAAATCTTGCTGTTTTTTACTAGTTTTCCCATACAAATCAAAATATATTTTGTCAGTAGATTTGTAGGAAATCTATTAAAAATCTAATACCCTGTACAACATATTTATAAAAAAAGATGAGTGAAATAGCTACGGCTTGCATAGAATGGTGTGTGACTTGGCTACATTGCAGTTGTTATTAGGTTGTGGTTTTGAAAAATGTTCATTTAATGGGTCTTGTCTTGGATAATTTTTTTTTTGATAAATGTCAAAATAATTGGTCTAAACGGTATTGATTTCATAAAGATTTTAAATAAAATCTGCTGGATTTTATGCAGGTGCAACTGGCCTATTAAAAACTTTTTCTAATAAGAGTTATTGTAAACAAAAATTAATTAATAAATACCAGCACACATGTGTAAATAAGTTTACCATGACATGAGTTAGAGGCATTAAAATGAATTTTGATTTAAGAAAAATCAACGGCGTACATGATAAGTTTGTTGTAGAACTTCCGATACGGTATAAATTTTTTATATTTTTATATTTTTTTTCATACTCATATATCAGATGGAATCCCAAAATATTTTTTGTATAAGAAATAATAACGTTTCATTAACTATTCAATTATCATTCAACTTACGTAAAAACATGTTTTAACAATTTAAACAACATTCCGCTGCTAAATTCACTTTCCGCATCCAAATGTGCGGTGCAAAAGGATTTCAACATACAAGCCTGGCCATCCAGGCCACTACTAATCAAATCAAATAAGAAAATCATAAAAATATAATTAACAGCAAATTGATTCAATGCGTGAATTTAACTTACCCCTCTAAGACATCTGTCAGGGATTGAAAAACATCCCTCTTGAAAAATGGTCTCCTACGATCGGACTTGTCGGGAAACGGAAAATTGGCACGAAAACCGAAACCATAAGCCCAAAGTGTATTTACTTTAAGAAGATTATTTTTGACAGTGGTGCGCCACTAAAAGTTAAGGAGAAATTAGCAAAAACGTAATACACAGAGAAGTTTTTCAACTCACTGACATACGAGTTCCTTTTGTGAAATCCAAATAACGTTTGCCTCTCTTTAGAATTGGCAAACTGATTGTTCCTTCTTCCTCAGTGTCACTTGAATATTTTTCAGAAACAATAGCATTTAACTGCGTTGACAACACGAAAATAATGATGAATGAAAGATAAGGCCAACTTAGTGCCATGGAAACGAAATTTATTTAACTAATTATTTTATAGACAAATTTCAATTTCCTTAAACAATTAATTTTTGAATAAAATAAAACCATTCAAATAATTTAATAACACTCTTTCTTCTGCACAAAATTTATTTCCCACTGTTTACTTATTATTTATTTATAATTTTTTTTTATAAAAAAAATCGTTCAACAGGATTGACTGACTGACTATTGCTGACACTAGATGTTGAGAATTGGTAATAATATTTTATTTCTAGATTATTCTGCTCCCTACTGCAAGTAAAATAAATTATCTTTAAGGTCTTTTTGTCAACCATAATATTGGTTTAGATGACAAATGCTCTACATTATTCCATTCATATTTATTTATTTTTCTTTGATTTTTATTTACTTTTTTCATTTCTGCAAACAGGCATATACATACATGTTTACTTTCGTCTCTTGTTATCTGTGCCTTTATGACACTGTGTGATTGTCAGTCAATCTTTTGTCAAGACTCAGTTAATATTTAAACTAAACATAAAAATATTTAAATCTTGTCTGTATTTTCATTAGAAAGAGGTCATTTAGCTAAATCGAGTTACAGAAATAGAAATAAATTAAATCGGTATTAGACTTAAGCTGTTTATTTTAAAAATAATAACCATCGTATTTACTTAAAAATGTATGTAGATTTCGACAAAATTTTCCTTTGCTTTTCAACACAATTTTTTTAGTGCGATATAATTTTGCAAGCGATATTGAATAGCTTCAATACCCTGTTTGTTGTAGGAAGTGTCTAGCTCCTTAAAATACATACATACATCAACATCAACTGCACCTCCTCATTGCTTGCAAATCTTTTTCAACACTAAAAGCCATATCAAAGTTTCAAATGCGCCCGTTTTCTTAACCTTTTGTAACGTTTAAGTGATGAAGATGCTTTATTGTTCGGAAAAAAATTATATTGCACTTAATCAACAAGTGGGGATTAACTCAAATTTTTAAAATTTTCAGTAGAGACGAAAAACTGTTTGTGGTTATATTTTAAGAGAATTTGAAAATCCGAATACATAATAGTAAGAAAAATCAATTTGAAAATATACTATCATGGGTTTTATTATAAAACCTTACAATTATTGGGGAAGCACATCTACGTTTTGAAAAAAGTCAAAACTCGAGTAAAAATTGAGCTATTTTATCACATTTCGAATTAAAATCCTAAAGTAAAGCGAATTTTATCAACAGAAGAGCAATCGGAATACGCTGCAAACTTAACAGTAGATAGATATTGATGTTGTTAGTTGATTTCTTGCAAAAAATTAAATGTTAAAAATTTGGAGTTAACAACCTCTTGTTGATCGATTATGAAAGTGGTCTAAGTCATATATTTCTCTGCTCTAGATATTTAGTAGATTACATATGAACAAATTAAAAAGTATTTTTTATATATATGCTGCATTTTAATTCAGTCTCGATTTATATCAATTTATTTAAAATATTTTTAATTTTTATTGAAGTTTTTCAAAGATTTATTTATTTATTTATTTATTTATTTGATATTTCGAAGCAAAAATGCACATGACTTAGACCACTCTCATAATTAAGGGCACATACATATGTTTTTTTTTGAACTATAAAAGAGAATTTTATTATTATTTTATTTATTTATTATTAAAGTTTAATGGAAATAAATAAATATGTAAATAAAAAATAAAAAATATATATTCAACACATGTCATTGCGGGTACTTAAATTTTTTTTGTGTGGGGGGGGGGGGGGGGTGTGCATTGCGACTGATGATTTTCATGAGTAATATTAAAGTAAATATAAGCAATTTTAAAAATAATAATAATAATTTTTTAATAATTCTGTGGAGCAATGACACCACCCTCCCCCCAGAAAAAACCTTTCTACGCCTATGACTTTAATACAATTTGACTCATAACAATTCTGTGGCAAAAAGGAAGAATGCTTAAGTCGAGTTAAGCTAATTTTTCGCTAATAGCACTCCTGTAATCTTCAAATTCAATTCATACATACATATACATACTTATAAATTAATATCTGAAGTACTACCAAAGAAATAAAAAAAAATATGTATGTGTACTAAATAATTCACTAGACACTCATAACTTTTAAATCAAATATTTGTTTAAAAACACAAATACTTCGTGATACAATTTCATCAAAAAATCCGTTAATATTCAATCCCACAGATGCATACATACTCGTACATATTTACATATATACAAACATACATATGTATGTGAAAAAGTTAACGTTCACTTGAGTTTGTAAAAATTTTTGTGTGAATCACAACTTAGCACCAAGGTGCGAATATTTGATTATTCGGCTGTAACGGTTCTATGTTCTCTAATCGTTAATTAATGCAACATGAAAGTGCCCCACTTGAGTTTATGACTTAAACAAATAAATCTAGAACTGTGAGTATGTTTTGAAACTTTCTTTCTTAAAAGTAAATAAGAATGAAAAAGATTAAATGGCAATGCTTACATAGTATACATATATTTTGCATTATGTACTCTAGTTGTTTATACTATCAAATAGAAAAACATATTTACGATTGTGGATACTAGAATTAAACAATTTATTTGAAAACGCATGAGCGGTCCCAAAAATAGCTAAACTAACAAAGAAAATGCAAGAAATCTTGGAAAAGCTCTCTTAATTTCTCAACATATTCTCCTTTTAGATCGATGCTTTTTTCTCCGCGACAGGCAATGTCTAATGAATCATTAGTTGTTACTTTTGTAGAGCAATCTCCAGTTGAAACTCCACACATTATGCTAAGCCCAGAATACTGGAAGTAAAAAACATTAAGCTCCCGCATAAGTTTTTGTGTCATAATAAAAAATACTAGAAGTAATTTTGTCTCCCGTTTAATCAACCCAGCCACTACAATCATCATTAAAAATCATTAAAAAATAAATAAAAATTATTGCTTTTTACAAGAAAGAAACTTTTCAACAACTCACGTTTCGTTGCGTATGTATTTCAGCACATTTCCAACAACGCTAAAGTTGCAAAATAGTGTGAGTGATGGTGTGCACGCACATGCAACTGACTCAATGCGAAAATGCATTTGCATAAATTTTGAAAACGTCAAATATTTCATATTCATCTCATCTCATTTCATGTAAGGCATTAAAACTCATTAAATTTATTTATTACACAAATGTAATTTGTTATTATCAATTCATTCTGCTAACTTTATTTTATTCCATTTCAATAATTAATTAGTTGACTCGCTCGAAACACCTGCTCACTTAAGATTTTAATATGAAAAATTATAAAAGATAATTAAATTTCATAATTGTATTCGCCCTGCATATGCACAGTAAAAAATTTTACATTAATTTTAATATTTTATCAATACAACAATCCCAAAAAATAATTAAATTTATTTCTGCATAGTATGAATATAAATGAATCTTGCTTTTATACACAGAACAAAATATTCCAAAAATATTTTCAAGAACTTGTATTGTTTTTGATATGGATATTGATATTGATATTTTATCACTGAAAATAAAATTTCACTCAACAAATTTTTTCTTTGATTCATTAAATTTAAATTCATTTTTGTTTATTAATTAAGCAAAAATCGTCATTACAGTAAATTCAATAATTTTTTTCTTGAATCGGTAATCTCCGTATCAAAAAATATAAAAATTATATTATATATTATAATTACTAAAGAACAAACGACCATGGCAAGACTGTTGTAAATTTATAGATGTTAAAATTGAGCTTTAATTACAAAAAAGCTTTCAGGAAATTGAAATACGATGAATCAAAACAATTCACACATTCCATTTGCATAAAAGTTATGTGTATAAAGCAGAAATCTACATCAACTGACACCACACACAGTGGACCAAACACAAAAGAACGCTGATGATGAAGATTTTTAGTTCCGTTCCGTTCAACTATGTGTTAGTCAGAATATTTACAACTAACTTTAATGTTATTTGTTCATTAATAATGATCACATGTAATTTGGCTTAAAAGGCGATATGAACTTAATTAAACCCGTTCAAATCATAAATATAGAAATAAATGAAGTTCGAACAATAATAATTAAAAATTAACTATAAAATTTATATATTTCTGTGTAGGAAATCTTGCGGAAGGAGTGGTCGAAACTAGAAGGTAATATCTAAATGGATCGAATTTATATATGGAAGGCTACAAGCAGTTTTAAAAACAAAAGGAAGTGAAACAAAGTATTAGCGGTTTTTTTCTGAAACTGTACAATTTTTTTCACGCATTAAACAAGAAGTATTTTTACTATTGTTTCACCCTTGCATACAAACTCTTTAAAAATCCTATGGAAAAAGACTGATTTATTGATTATAATCAAAATAATTATTATATAAATATTTTTTTTATTTCTTATATGTAGTAAGCAGCGGGAGAATTTTTGTAAGTGTAAGTATTTACACTGTAAATACACTTAAATTGTAGCATAAATAAAAAAAGTCTAAGGTGTAAAAATTACTATTAAATTATTAAAAAAGCTTATGAATGTTTTAACACATTTATGTTAGAAATCGAGTGCTACAGTGTAGTTAAAAACTTGTCTGATGTAATACTAAATCGATATTGTATTGTCAATCTAAATGAATTCAATTAATTGTTTTAGATTTTTTTTAATTTAAATAATTCATTTGTATTGCTTTTTCGTTTATGAAAAAAATGATTTTGATATGTATGCATGTGCATAGTATGTGCTGTCTGCCTTCGAATTTACTTTTACAATTATTTTTTCATTGATAAAATGTAGAGCTTTTGTCAATATCATCGTCGTTCTACTTGTTGCATACTTACATTTGAAACAAAAATTTAATTTAAAAACTGGCCTGAAGTCACTAAAGCTTCGCTTACGTGAGTTGAAGAATATACATTTTTTATGTCCAAGACTGCCCCTACCGCATGGGAACCTCATGCGGTACCTCAACGCACGGAAATCTCATGATTTTAATTTTTTTCGAAAGAATGAATATCTAATACTATTATTAGGTGTTACCTTATTTAGGAAAGGGATAGTGATAGAGATGACAGGCGGTGAAGGAAGAGACAGAGAAAAGCTTCATTCTTTTACAACTCTGCTTTTTGTACGTTTTTAATAATACAGTTTTGACAGCGCCTCTGGTATTAAATGAGGTGTATTAATTTTTTTTTTGAATATGTGGTTAGTAGCCATTTTATTAGTTATTTTACTGCGCAAATGATTCTGCTACACAACGAATGAGGGCGCTCAGTATAGTTCAATTTCCAGTGACTATTGCTTCATAACTTGAACTTTCCTTTAATAACTGACACAAAGGAACACTAATGTACGTAAGAAAAATGTGTGATGTTGTTATTTAATGACTATTGGATACAGTAATTGAACCCAGGACCTTCGATTTCATAATCAAAGTGCTAACTATTTCAGCCAACGCCACCAAACGCATGCAAATATAATGAAATATCCCACTTGAAAATAGTCTCACAAATTCTAATCTTGATTTGACATTATAATTCATTTGTTTTAGTATAGTGAGTATAGTTCCCTCAAGCAATCCTGCTCTTGATTGTTTTAAAGAGACCAAAACAAAGTCATAACTCACCCAATACTTACAAGTACTCTCACACATCTCAATCTTCACAAAGATACTAAATTTTAGTATAGAAGAATTCAACCTACATTAATGATCAACATGCAAATATAGTTAGTTATACTTTGTCAGACTGAGTTTGCTTTAAGATTTGCTTTATCTTTGTCCGTATAAGACATGGAGTGTTTCATTTTCACCATCATAAAAGATGCAGTTATTTATCACGAACTGACTCCAGGAAACCGTGAAGGCAAATAAGTGAGTGATTTACTTCCGATATTCATTTGAATTCTATTATCATTATCATTGAAATAAAATAAAATATCAATACTAACTACTTAGTAACATTTCACAACTTTTGTTTGTAACTGTACTTCCCATTATTTTAATATTCAAATAAACTATGTTAATATTCATTCATTGTAATCATATTTTAATGGTGATTAAGTATCATCAATCCGAAGAGGCAATAAATTTGTTACACCCGCTCATTGTTCCATACTTTGGCTACTGAAATTAAGAAAAAAAAAACATTTTTTTTTTCATTTTTATTGGGTACTTAGTTTTTATGGGCGCAGCGCCAGCAATTTAGTGTTTAACAATCATCAGCTAAATAAATTCAGTGCAACAGCTGGCCTTCCAAAATGCCCTCGTGCTTATGGGTGTTTTTTTTGTTGTGTTGTTATTTATTTTTAAGTTCAAAATGTTGCCATCATTAACTTGTCTTAAGATTGTTCATCACTGTTCATCTTTACATACAATATACTTATAAAAACTGCATTAATTTTATGGTTGATTAATAGTGCACATTTAGTGTGCGGGATGGATACATTACACATCATTGCAGATAAATTGTAAAATTTATTTATATCATATTAAATCATGTTAATAAATTAAAATTATACATTCTCATATGCAAGCTGATGTGAATAATAAAGAAAAATTATCATAATAATCACCATAATTTTAATTAAAAATATTTGCTGTCACTAAAGTAAAAGTAGAATAACGACAAGAAACAAAAAAGATATAAAATTTAAATAAAAATCACAATATGGTAAATATTACAATGCCAAATTTGCTCATCGTCATAGTTTTGCTTACATTATGTGGGTGGTTCCTGTTGCCCATGTGCATTATAAGTATGATACAACAACTTCACTGGGTAAAATCATTGTGTGATTTAAGAATTTCATTGTTTGGCTATAAAAACATCAGCTTATTGTCACTTAACTCAACACCAACAGCATTTGAAAGAGCTTCTGTATTAGAACAACATAAAATTCATGTTAACTATACTATACTTCGTTCCATTCTTGAAGAGAATGTAAGGATTCATAATGATTTTTATTATAGAATCAACAAAAGCGATCAAGAAATTAATTCCAAAAACAACCAAAATCATCAAACACTGCCTTACATCATACATGCCAATTCATCACTATTGGCGCCGTCATCTTTAACATTGTCAACAAAAACAACAGCATCAGCTACAGGCTCAATAAACTCTACATCACCAGTAACATCTTATTTTGAAGGTTTTAACTCATATGAATCTCCAACGCATTTCCAAAATGAAAAACTATTACTCCATCGAAAGAAACGCTATCTGTTGTTCCCTGAAGGCAGCTCATTTCAATTGGGCAAGTATAGCAAATTTTTAATCCAATAATTTTCATTCCTCCTTAATAGGAGAGCAGAAAATTAAATTAAAATATTTCTTTAAATTTGACTCCTATGGCTAGAGTTCTTCGCTAAAGTTCCGCTTCGAGAATTCTAGAAATTGCATAATCACATAAGTAAAGTATTACCGGCAATGTGACCACATTAGCTTTTTTAAAGCCTCAATTTAGCTTTAAGTTCGTTTTAGATATATTGTGAATTGTAGAAGCTTACAAACCAAGAGGTGGAAACTTTTATGCTAAGCTTTGAAGGAATTAAGCGGTTATTGGCAGCGATGTCAATTTTGTGCTTTTGGCACTATTTTTAGTGCTTTTTGCAGACTCAAAACGCCAAATTTTGAGCGATTTTTCCGTCTGCCCGTCTATCCGTCTGTCCGTCACACGGTATTTCCTAAGGAACCGTAAGAGCTACGGACCTGAAATTTGGACAGAGTATGTAGAACCTTGGCCGCTAAATATAACAAATACATGGGAATTAAAAATTAAAGGGTGTTCCAAAACGAGAAACGAATAATGTTAAAATCCCATGTAGTATACGTACAATTGTATGCACATATGTATATTGACACTTGAAATTTGTAAAATTAGTGTATTTTTATATAGACTACAACAATTAACACTAAAATTTAAAAAATTTATATTAACGGGTGGTCCATCAGTTAATGAAATTTTGACTATGTAATTTTGACAACTTGCTATATCTTGGAAACCGTAAGAGGTAAACTCTTGAAATTTTCAAAAACTAGAAAATCTGAAAATTATAAAATAGCCTAACCAAAAAAAAAATCGCCAAAAATTAAAAAAAAGTCACCAAAACGAAAAAAATCGCCAAAACTAAAAAATATTCTAACACTAAAATAAGTCGCAAAATTAGAAAAAATCGTCCAAATGAAAAAATCGCCAAAATGAAATAAGCGCTAAAAACCGAAAAAATCGCCAAACGCGAAAAAGGCTCCAGTAACAAAATAATTGTTAATATGAAAAAAAACGTCAAAATGAAAAAAAATCGCCAAAATTAAAAAAAAAATCCAAATAGAAAAATCGCCAAAAACCGAAAAAAAATCGCCAAAAATGAGAAAAAAAAGTGTTAAAACTACAAAAAAACGCCTAAATGAATAAATTCGCCTAAACGAAAAAATCGCAAAAAAATAAAAAAACGCCAAAACGAGAAAAAAGTGTCAAAACTAAAAAGATCCAAAAAGCGAAAAAATCGCCAAAAGCAAAAAATCGCCAAAATTAAAAAAATCGCCAAATTAAAAAAAAATCGCCAAAATTAAAAAAACGTCAAAAACGAAAAACGTGTCCGTAAGGAACCCTTCGTGCGCGGGTCAAAGTCGCACTTAACTCAATTTATTTCACCTTTGGTGTACGGAACCTTAAAAACTATTACAAATACATTAGTTGCACTGCTGGATGTCCTAAGTCATATCGTACAAAATATTTTAAAAACTAAAAGCAATACAATAGGAAAATGCAAAGAAATTTTTGGATTAAAAAATATTTATTATATATTTATATATAAATATCAATCAAACTTTTAGTAATCTACTGAAGCTCTATGAAATAATATTTTCTTATTTGAATTTTTAAATAATATAAAAACTACTTACCTCATATTTGTAACTGTATCCTTGATAACGATTTGTGATATTTTATCTGTTATCTCCACGAAAAGGTTTGTAGTCGCATGAACACAGAAATTTTGGAAAAATCTATTACAAAATACAAAAGGCAAGATTTTCATATGCCAAAAGAGTAGTATTTACTTATATAAGAAATTTTTGTAACTAAATTATAATTTGTTCTAAAATTACTGCAAAAGTGCTGTAATAAAACAATTTCTCGTTTAAAATATTTTGATGCTTCTAAGAGCCCTAGAGACCATCAAATAAATTCATCAATCGCATAGTTAAATGCAATTCAGCTACACGTCGTTGTCGTTAATGGTTAACGAAAATCAAAAAGTTTGGATTTTTGCTCTTAATGCTAATTATTTTTAACCGTCTCCAAGTCTAATCGATAAAAATATCGATTTCTTTGCGCTTCTTGCTAATGATCTAAAAGTGTGGGGACCAACAAAAATTTAAATACAAATTATTTGTATACTTATACAAATTCACTGATTGAAGTGCTTATTTGATCATTTCCATTGCACTTAAACTAAGGACGAGCCTAATACATACATGCATGCAACGTATAATGAAAAGATCGAAATTTAAAAATTTATTTGGGTTGCTTAAGCACAGCAAGAAGGATTTTTTTTGGTGCTCTAGCAGGTTAAATAAAAATAAAATATTAAAATAAAAAGGCTTGAAATAAGTTTTAATCTTAATCATTTGACTCATATATTTTCTCTTTCTTCGTTTTCTTCTATCTTCCTGTGCTGTCACAGTTATCACACTTTCTTTAATTCGTTCCATATTTTATTCTACAGTTTTTGATCTCATCATTCCGATTGTGGATTATACAAACTTTGCCATTATGGGCATTACGTGTGCAGTGGCCTGGGAGCTGCCGAGCAAACCGCCTAGCGAGATAATTGAAAATTTCCGGACAAAACTTAAAGATGGTGCGTACATTCTCAGCAGACGCAATGATTCCACACAGCAGCCACTAGAGTACATTAATACCCAACGAAGTGAACAAGAGGCCGCGGGGAGCAAACAAAGTTGGAAAGAAGGCATAGCAATACACAATCAAAACTATCTGTCACAGCTGCCACTAACAATTGCAACCGCATCCGGACGTGAAAGTTTTTTAAGAGGCGCACCAAAACCACCACTTCCACCAACATCAAGCAATTTTCATAACAACAATTTCATCACACAAGGAAATATTCAGCAACCCACAGCAACTCCAACAACATTTTTCTATAGCCAGCACCCTCAGCAACAACAAAAACAACAACAACAACTACTACAACAACGGAGGCACAAATATAATTACGAAACATTTGATGCTAATCAAAGGAACAATTTTTATACTATCAACAACAAGAACTTAAAACACAAAAATAAATTCACTTCTCAAGCAAACAAGCGCTTCTTCAACCACAAATATCATCCCCCAGGCAACAAATGGAATGTAGGGAATTGGCAACATAAATTGCGCCACCAGCCACAGCAGACAAAATTTCACTACAACGTTGTGGATGATTACGAGCATAATAAGGACAACCTGCTGAGGTGGGAAAGCAACAAAAGCCGCCTACAAAAACAATTGCAAAAAAATCAGCAAAACTGTTCGAAATATCAAAAGAAGTAAGAAACTCTGGACACTTTACAACAGATGCATTTAATAGTTAACAAATTTTAATATTGACCCCCTTATTCATAAAATTTAAAACGAATTTAAAATGTTTTTTATTTAAAATTTTTCATAAAAAATTTTCTTAAAACGGATTTCAAATTAATTTTATTTTTTTATGAATATGGGGGTGAGAAATTATTTCAATGTCACACTTCTCTCTCTCCCGCTCTCTGCCACTAACACTATAACTAATCAAATATTCAAAGTATTAACACTTCTTTATAATTTTTTCTTCAGTCCACAAACGAAAAATTTTCAAGCTCGCCTGTTTAGCGAACGAACAAGCAGAAGTCGTCGAATTTTAAATAAACCGCCGAAACACCGCATCTATCCAATATTTGGCAGACGCAGACGACGACGCAGCTCTGCTAACCATCATCGTTCTGATACCTCCAAAAATAATATGACCAAAAGCACACTAGATGACATCCATATCAGAGAACATTTACGAACGCGACAGAAGCTTTATGGAAAAATTGAAAAACTTTATGAAACGTAAGTACATATCATCGCACATTTACTAAAACAACGTCATAACTCAAAATTAACTAGTTTGCCAGAAAAAGGAAACATAATTTTTCTCTCAAGACTTGAGTAACGAAATATCTTGGTATGAAATTATATGTGAATTAATTCTTCGCCATTAAATCCAAAATTTAATTTTTGGAGTTAAGACGTTGTTTTAATAAATGTTTATTTGCATGTACACGTGTATGTGCATGAGTGCAACTTTTGACTGTTTCTGAACTGTTTCAAACAAACCCACCCACATACAGTTAAAAATTGCACACAACTCAAGTAAAACACAGAACAAAGCAACGAAAAAATTTACGAATTTTATATTTATGTATGTAACGCATGTGTGTACATATTTTTCCCAAATCCTGTTGACAGCCGTGGTCAGAATGGAACCGCATGTGTTTTGAGGGCGCTGTGCGAAACAACACAACGTATGCATTCAAATTTTCATTACAACGAAACACCTCAAACTTTTACCATGGAACTTTTGCGCTCAATATTTGCCCTGCCCAAAGATACACTGAGCAAATCAAAGGAATCACCGTTAAATCTAGATTACCGCTATGTGGATGCGGTCCTGCTCGCTCACGATGCCACTCAAAGTTGCAGTCAGAAGTACTACGATTGTGAGTACAACATCACTTTCGATTTATAGTAGACACATTTGTTTATTTTATTTAATAAAATGTTTAATTAAGCAGAAAAAAACTTTCTTTGATTTTATTATTTAATAGCGAATACCCGGCGTATGCTGCTACGCTAAAATAAATTAAACACATTTGGTTTTGGGAGAGGGGTATGATAATAAAATAATTTTGCCATATTAATGTACATAAAGTAATATTTATGTAAAAATAGTATCAAAAATTGGGATCCATTTGGCCTCTTACATGTTTAAATTTCCAACAAGGCCCAAGAATCCATTGGAAATTTACTTAGAAGGACTGCAATTGCATTTTAATTAAATTTCTTATTGCTTTCGAGAATGAATGGTGGACAAAAAAAATCCAAAGCTTGGCTTTCGCCCATTGTATCCTCTCAAAAGTACAAAAATCAAAAAGTACCATACACATTTCCACTTATTTTTTGCATAAAATCAGATTCAGTACTTTGTTCAAGTTTGTAACAAATTTTGAGCATTACTAATTATCCTGTACCGAAAATTTTAAATTCAAATATAATACCGGATGCTTATCATATAAAGTTTAATTTAAAAAATACATTTGCTTAATTCACAAAACCTTTTGTATCTTTGTATCCATTGTATTATCATATTAAATACAATAGTGTAAATTTTTTATCGAAAGTTTTCATATAAAAATGAAATCCACTATTACACTTTTATTTCATATGTTTTTAAAATGTTATAGTTAAAGAGAGGCTCTCTGAGAGAATTTGTATGTAGCTTGTTCTTCTTTTTTCAGTGCACACAGGGTGTTCACAATTAGAAAACAGAAAGTGTATTTTATACACAAATACTCGATACAGATTGTTGTGAATTAATCAATTGTTTAATCAATTTACTTGTAGTACTTGGTGTAATCAATAAACTTGTTTACAACAAACCGCATTTTGCCCACTTTCATATGGATTGACGGATAAAACTATTTTCTGTTTCCTGGAAATGAGGAAATGCTTGTAAAAAATACAAACACATTTAAGCATCTACAACAAAGATTCCAGAGCAGCTCTACTCCATTTATACGAAAAACTAATATGTCTACGACTGCTCACAATAGACTTGTATACGATACAACCAAAAATTAAAAGGAACATGCGTATCAGGAGCATTGACTCTCTCTCTTATAATTATTGTCTGAGTATAAGCATACTCAGACTATGAATATTTAGTTTTATAACAAAATATATACATGATACTCGGGATATTTATTTATCATTCGCCGCCATATGTATGCACACATTTGTGTATATAAAATGGAATGGAAAATGTTTGTGTGGGTGTTTTAATACATGCTTTACAGATCTACCTAAATTACGACACAAAGCGTTGTCTGTCTTTCAAAATTTCTCATGCCCATACAAAATATATGAAACCAACCGAAATAACGCGGCGTCAACGCTTAGCAATTGGAAAATCCAATTTTAATAGCGCGTAAAGCGAAAGCGAAGCTGGTTGCAAAATTACTGTTGTTTTTGTTGTTAAGTAATGTAATTTTAGCTACTTTCAGGTAAATTTAGCAGTTTTATTTTATATCTCATTTCTATTTAGAGGTTTTTATTAATCAAAGTGAGTATACATTACTATTTCTGGCGCGTAAAAGCCAAGCGCTAAATTACGTTGCGCTTTGCGTCGTAATTAAGGTTGCTCTGTTATGTGTGTGTAATTAAAATAGGCCTGTATATACTCGTGTTTAGCCGATTAATAGTCAGAGTATTTATATAATCATGCGCATGATTATAGTTCACACAGTCTATAACTTTAAGTTGCAAATACAGGGTGTCAATCAATAAATAATTTGTTGAATTTCTAGCGTTTTAATACTTTTTCCATTTTCGTTTGAAGTACAAGGGAACTGGAAAATACATATAAAGTAAAAAAAATGATGTCAGCATACAAAAAATAAAGAAAATAAATTGCTGTTAGTGTGTTTGCGAAAGAGTTACACAGTAAAGAAAAAATATATGTGTAAATACACATACAAGACCACGTCAAATAAAAGACCATTAAATATCCTGGCAAAAACGAGTTGTTTTAGAGTTTCATTTGAAATTCTAAATTTTCCCAGTTTTAATATTTTTATTTGTTGCCATCAAATGCATACTTACTACATACTCGCACTTACAAACATAGTAGTTATTTAAATGACGTGCATTTTTTAATCGTTCCATTTAATATTTTTACTCCTTTTTTTGTATGAAAATGAAACAAAAACTGTTTTGTCATTCGAAGTATGCACAAGATTGTTAATTGAAAAAAATATATAGTTACACATAAAAGAAATTAAAATAAGAACTTCAAACTTAATGAATGATAGAGCATGAACTAATTTAAACTAAAAGCATACAAGTATTTGAATCATTTCCACACATAATAAACAAATATTTGCATATGGATATATTTCCAAGAGATTAGAGCTTAAAACAAGTATTCCCAGTAAAAAAAATGGAAGTCATTTTAGTGGAACTACATTTTCATTGCTTCCAAAAAATCGATATTTTTAATTTACCGCGAGTGAGCAAAAAACTATGTAGAAGCTTATTTTAGTCATACAAAACCTTGTAACTCCTCCATAGTGTTAGAAAATACTCACCAGAAAAAAAATGTTTTTTTTAAAGAAATTTATGAACTAATTTTAGTCTAAAATTTAAAAGTTATATGCTTAAATTTACATGAAAACACTGTTTCGGGATTAAATTCGTATAAAAAGAAACGAATTATTAAAATAGGTAACTATTTAAAATTTTTCCTACATGAAAATATTATCAGAGAACACAAAAAAGGGAATTTTTCTTAATATCGCTTCCAATTCAGTGACCAGGCATCGAAAAAGAGAACTTCTTGCAATGACAACCCTACGTAAAAATTATTAGATCGGATCGCAATTTTCACTACTTCCAGATCGCAAGCTCTACATTTTCATGACTTTTTTGGAGTCCCTTTTTTTGCTAGGTTGTAATATCAATAGATGTAATTAAATAATGGTTAATGGTTTTTGGAAGTTACTCGTACTTTAAAATTTTTTTTTTGTATATGATTATGGTGAGCAAGGTGGATTTAATCAGTCAACTTCATTTCAGCAGATAATAATCAGCTGTTAGTTTCTTTGGTGACAAAATCAAGTCAAATGTTAGTAAAACAAACTCGAAAAAATCTTTTTTCTTCTAATAACTTCAAAAGTCTTCGTCATCAAATCGACTTTAGATATTTACTGATTTTTATAGACTTGAAAATTTACCAAAATCTATAGCTTAGCAGGAAGTTTCTTGCCTCTGAGACATTTAATTCCGCTCACTATCAACCAGTTTGTTTAAAAGCTCAGAATTCCCCAATCAACTTATTGTAAATTTACTTTCTTTTTAAAAAATTTACTTTTTTCTAAAAGTTTTTCTCTAACTAAACTGAATCGGGCTTGCAAATGACCATCTTGAAGCTACAGTCACTTCAGTCGTTTAATCCAAAAAAAAACTTCAGATAGGACGTTTTGCTGAGGTGAAACTTTTACACCTTATGATATATCCAGTGCCAGATCGTATATCACCCCTTCCTGAAAATTTAGCGTTTTTTGGATATAAAATAAAAAGTATATGAAATTTATGAATAAAACCTTTTTTTTTGTCAAATTTTTTAAAAATAAAAAAATTATTTCACTATATACATGATATACATTCCACTCTTTCAGTTATTTTAAGAATTCGTAGGAATAAAGTACAAAGCGCCTATTTCTATTAAATAGAAGAAGTGTATTTTAGTGTATTTAATAAAGGTGGGCGCAAGACATTAAAAACTGCTCAGTATTTTCTTTTTTCTGGATCAAATATTGTTTGATTGTAAATTAAATGTAGAGAGCAATGCAACAAAACGCACAAAATTTTTGTACATCAGTTGAATAGACAGTTGTGCAAAGTGTGCCATATTTATATTGTACACTTCACTGTGCACCATTCCTCATTTCAAAAACCCAAATTTAATATTAAGCAAAAATAAAACTTTTTACAAACATATAATGAACAGCAATGAAGCTATACATACATATGTATGCTTTCACACTATAAACAATATTTCATTTCATTTGACACCATTGTCAATCGGTATACATGCTTCGACACTGCAATAACTAATGACCTAGTGTGGCTGCTAAGCAAATGCCGTTGCAGGCTTTTGATAAAAGAGAGTAATAATTTAAGTGTTTTCATAAGATGAAGAGAAATAAAAAAGAGAACAAATCAATAATGTACATCATGGAGATTAAGCAAGCAAATGTTTTGTGCTCACCTCTAGTATTTAATTTCTCAAGGATGTACATCATGAAGATTAAGCAAGCAAATGTTTCCTGCTCACGTCTAATATTTAATTTCTTAGTAATTCTTCGTCTCAAAGTCATCTTCACGTATCTTCGAAAAGAAAACGTTTTATTTTTTTTTTTAATTTGTTGTCAAGTTTCAACAAGTGATATAATAACAAAAATTAAAAATTTTAAGAACCCCCGAATATATCTAGAAAAGATCTGCTAGACCAATTTTCTTCAAACATAGCTAAGAACCCTCTCGATCAAGTCACCTTTCAAACAGAAAAAACTAAATCAAAATCGATCCAGCCGTTTGCCCTGTACGTGGACACGGACAAACACACAGATACTCAGATCCATATACACACAGATACACAGACACACACTACAAGCTTATAACACTCCTTTGTTTAGTCGGGGGTTAAATAGTATTCCGATATTTTTGTCAGATATATATAATTATAGGAATATTGCCATTCTGTAAATTGAAATATTTTAAATTGAACAAACAGTTTACTTTAATTTTAAGATGTGCATTTTTCTTTCACATATTAATATTTATATTTTAGCTTAAATCAAGTTATATACATTTATATAGAGTGTTATATACATACTTACATAGTTGTAGAGTGCCTCGCTAATGAATAAAAAAGTTATAAACAATTAGCATCAGCACTTTGTCTTTCATTTTTATGTGTTTAGCTGTAAGAAAAGAATAAATCATGCAAGAGTACATTTGGAAGTTCTTTTACACCATTAACACTTAGTTTCACTTGAAGCTCTGAAGTGTTGGCTTCCAATTTCAAATAATAAAAAGTATAAAAAGTATGAATGAAACAAGAAAAACAAAGTTTTCATAGAATTCAATTTGCTAAAAACAAACATCGAATACTGTGAATATAAAACAACATGAACTCGCTAAAAAGTATTCTCATTTTTGTATATATAATGGGAACCCCGGTGAACTTTCTGCTATGTTTCGAAATAACATCAACCAAAATTGGTCTGGAACAAACAGTCGAGCAACAAATGAACAACGACCAGCTGCATCATAGGTTTCCAGACAACCTCTCAGCTGGTCAAAGTGATAACCGAGTTTTAAAACGTAAAAGAAGGTACTTGGAGTTTCCAGAGGGCTCGTCATTCCAATTAGGTAAAATTCAAAAAAATAATAATGAACGTAAATACATTAATTTTTATTCATAAGCGTATACATTGTCATGAAAAATGCGAATATTTAACAAAAAAAATGCCAAATCGAGCTTTTTGTTTATTCTAGTCAAAATAACTCAGCCTTTGATTTTCTGTAACGATATGTATACATTCACTTATTAAAAGTCTTTTTTATTATATTAATCAGTTATTAATTTATTTAAAATTTATTCCAATTTTAGTTTATGATTTAATCATCGGCGTAGTCGACTTTACCAACTATCTAATTTTGGGCGTTACTGTAGCCTTAGCCTGGGAATTGCCATCTAAGCCACCTAGTGAAATATTTAACGACATCAGTGAACGCTTAAAGGATGGCACCCTGGGCACTTCACGCAATGATACTATAGAAAGTATTAAATATACAGACCTTCATATTAAGACACCAGCAACCAAAAATCCTTCTAATACATACAAGTATAACTTAGAGCCAATGTTTAGAACACCCATGCACTATCGGTATTATACATCTCAGCCAACAGATAATTTCTATAAATATAAAAGCAAGAAAAAAATACCGAACCAATACAAGAGTTGGTCTAAAAAGCTAAATATGTTCTACTCTCCGCAACAAACAAAGTGGACGAACGCTCAAACATATCCTAAATTTAATGCTAAAACTTTTAAATATCCCTGGTGGAATTTGAGTGAACGGTGAGTATTTCAAATGTTTGCAAAGGAAGAAAAAAATATGTATTATATTAATGTTAAATTTAGCTAAAAAAATTAACATCACTAAATCTCTGACATTTAGTGCGATAGATATTTTACAACTCACACGATAGATTTTGCGCTGGAACTGAAAATTTAGTGCGTGACCCAGCGTGACCGTTTGACCGAATAAAGTGGCAAATTGACACTGTGTACTTTTCTTGTTTTTTTTTAATTTAGCACCTTTTTTGATAAATCCCCTTTTGGGGCCACTTTTTGAAAAATTTCACCCTGACTACCCCAGACTAATTTTGAAATCGTTTCCCATCTCATAAATGAATATTTTATATAATTGAAACTAAGCTTTTGCAAGTCCTTATTAATATTTAACGCGTCTCAAAGATAATATGCATTTAAGAAGTTTGTTTGTTGTTGGTTAAAGTAAGGCCAGAGCATTTCGTTGCTGCTCAAGCAACGTATCAGTAGACTTCAACCACAATTTATAAAAGCTTATAAAACCCCAATCCATGTTGCCAATTTTTTCCCACAAATATCGCTAAAGTAGACAAGAAAATAGCTGAATTCGCAACAGTGACCCCAATGTTTATCTTCAAACTATGAGTAAATTATTGAGAATTACAAAAATACAAGCATGTTACGCTAAGACACTTTTTCAAAAAACAATTGGGGTATTCACAAGGGTGTCTTAGTGTCCTAAGTGTCATAATATCTTAACATTTTAACATAGTTTAAAAAAATTTGGGGTTTTCACACCGAGTTTGTTAGTTTGTTAGTCGTTGATCGTTACTTTTTTACACGCAATTTTTTTTTGTATATTTAACGCGCTACCGGATTAACATTTAACAAATTAACGACATGGCACCCATGACAAAACAGCTGTTAGTTGGTAACTCACAATCAGCTGTTGCAGTTTCTAAGTAAATATGATAAAAAAGTCATTTGTGTGTTTTGGCAATTTTCGTGTACATTGAGAGTAAGTATGTTCATTAAATGATTTTTTATTTTATTTTAATAAATCATAAACTGTTCTTAAAGTAGATTTATTGGTTAATCAGCTGTTTTTGCGAAAGTTACCATACTAACAAAGTTTTAAAAAGGGGGTCGTTCACAGTTGATAACTTTAACAAATTAACAAACTACCGAGTAACAAACTAACAAGTTCGGTGTGAATGCCACTATTGTTGTTGTGGCTCAAACAAAAAGGTCATAAAGTAATAAGACTTTCTCAGCTATGTTTATTGTTTGTCATAACTACATGTAGAAAAACGTGAGAGTTTACCAAAAGGAACTAAAAGAAGGACAGAGTAAGCAATGTACAAAGGCAGCGTTGTCAACTTTTAAATTTGAAAAAGCACTGAAACCACTAAAAAAGCGCGTAATTTAAGTAAAAAAGCACTAAATTTTTAATTATTATAATATATTAAAAAAAAATTGTTATACACAAATATGCACATAAAAAATATAATAATCGGTTGACTTTGCATTAGGTTTTTAAAACTATAAATTTGAGGCATCCGATACACATTTTAATTGTATAAGAATCAGTGAATTCTCAAATCTGTTTGACGAAGCCTTTTGTATTTATTATAAAAAAATTTACGGCCTGTCCCACAATCTCACCAGAAATCGTTCAATCGAATACTTATATTGAAAACGAAAACAAATTTTGTAATTTTATTGTTGTTTGCAATACAAGTTGTCGATCGAACGATTTCTGGTGACATCGTGGGACAGGCCATTAATTTCAATAATTTTTCGTGAGGAAATAATAGTATTTTTCGAATCCAATTAGAAATAATAGATAATTGTTTCTGAGGTTAATAGCTGATTACATTTTCAACTCGATGGTCTTAGTAGTTAAACAATTTTTAAATAAAATTTGGATTTTATTATATTATGCTGTGAAAACATTATTTCGGCTGAGACTGAACTATGTAAAAAAGATAATAAATTATGATCGAAATAAAAAAGGTTTTAAAAGTATTGTGCAGCAAACCCAATATAAATAACAAAGTTAATAATTAAAAAAAGTGATTTGCAAGTTAATCAAGTTAAAAAATATTCATATGTATGTACTTATTAATATTTTAGAAAAAATGTAACCAAAATAAAAAAAAAGACTGGACATTGGGAAATATAGTTACCATTCCTTGTTATAAATAACCAAAGCGTGAACCAAGTGTGAGGACAATCTGTTACGTATTTTAGGCTTAAATAAAGTCAAAGAAAACAAGTAAGAGTGCTATATTCGGCTGTGCCGAATCTTATATACCCTTTACCAAAGTGCGTTTATGTAGTATAGAGATACATACATACATAAGCACAGAGATATCTAGGTACATATTCATTTTTTGAAAAAATTCATATTTTTTTCTAGTGCAACTTTTAGGTTTTTGGCATTATGTTCAACTTGGTGCTTTTTAAATTTCGGCGATTTTTTTCATATAGGCATTTGTTTGGCTTTGGCGATTTTTTTTAGGTTTTTGACGTTTTTTTAATTTTGGCGATTTTTTCGTTCCGGCGATTTTTTTGATTTTGACGATTTTTTTCATATATATATTTTTTATATATATAATTTTTTTTTTATTTTTTTGTAGCAATTTTTTTAGTTTTGACACTTTTTTCTCGTTTAAGCGATTTTTTTCGGTTTTTGGCGTTTTTTTATTTGTGGCGATTTATTTTCGATTTGGCGATTTTTTTTAATTTTTTACGATTTTTTTTAATTTTGGACGATTTTTGTTCATATAAGCATTTTTTTGTTTTGGCGATTTTTGCGGATTTTTGTCATTGTGGGAGTTCTTTTTTGTTTTGACACTTTTTTCTCGTTTTGGCGATTTTTTTCGGTTTTTGGCGTTTTTTTTAATTTTGGCGATTTATTTTCGTTTTGGCGATTTTTTTGGATTTTGGTGATTTTTTTCATTTTGGCGATTTTTTTAATTTTTGGCGATTTTTGTTCACATAAGCATTTTTTTTCATTTAGGCGATTTATTTTTTAATTTTTGGCGATTTTTGTTTACATAAGCATTTTTTTTTTGCTTTGGCGATTATTTTGGATTTTGGCGATTTTTTTCATTTAGGCGATTTTTTTTTAATTTTTGGTGATTTTTGTTCACATAAGTATTTTTTTTTTGTTTTGGCGATTTTTTTAGATTTTTGGCTTTTTTTTAATTTTAGTGTTTTTTCATTTTGGCGATTTTTTTCGTTTTGGCGATTTTTTCAAATTTTTGGCGATTTTCGTTCACTTAAGCATTTTTTTTGTTTTGACTCTTTTTTCTTGTTTTGGCGTTTTTTAATTTTGGCGATGTTTTTCGTTTTGGCGATTTTTTTTGATTTTGCCGATTTT
Source organism: Tachina fera (assembly GCA_905220375.1). NCBI lineage: Eukaryota > Metazoa > Arthropoda > Insecta > Diptera > Tachinidae > Tachina > Tachina fera. The sequence goes on from LR999963.1 coordinate 190,826,960, forward strand.
TTTTTCATATAAGCGATTTTTTTAATATTTGGCGATTTTTTTCATATAGGCATTTTTTTTTTGATTTGGCGATTTTTTCGGTTTTTGGCGTTTTTTTAATTTTGGCGATTTATTTTCGTTTTGGCGATTTTTTTGGATTTTGGCGATTTTTTTTTCATTTAGGCGATTTTTTTTTAATTTTTGGCGATTTTTGTTCACATAAGCATTTTATTTTTGTTTTGGCGATTTTTTTCGGTTTTTTGCGTTTTATTTTAATTTTAGCGTTTTTTTTTTCATTTTGGCGATTTTTTGAAAATTTCAAAAGTTTAACTCTTACAGTTTCCAAGATATAGCAATTTGTCAAAATTACATAGTCAAAATTTCATTAACTGATGGACAACCCTTTAATTAAAATTTTTTTAATTTTAGTTTTAATTGTTGTAGCTTTTACCGTTCGTGAGAAAAAAGCCTTCTTCCTAAAACATGAAATATGTTTAATTATTAGGAAAAAAGTTAAAGTTTTCCAACCCTGGAAACGTTTTTTTAATTTGTTAAATTTTTAAAATTTTTTTTTAATTATAAATACCAATTTTATTCATACCGAAGTATAAAATAAGTTAATTTAATAAAAAAGTAATAAAAACTTGTTTTCGGTAATTATTTTCTATGGGAAAATAGAGTTTGAGTTTTCCAGCTCTGAAACTGTACGCCCGATTTTTCTGATTTTCAACATCTGCGTTTAAATGTGAAAGTGACAGAAGTTTGATGGCAATGCAACTTTTGATAATGCTTCAAACGAGTTCATATCAACTGAAAACTCGATAGTGGACTGACTCAATATTTTCCCTAGACTAGACAAAATTTCGATGTTGCACTATACTTGGGTAAATACTTCTATTCTGTCTTCTTTGTTGTGTGGCAAAACATTTTTTTATAATAGCTAATTGTGCTTTAAATGTTAAAGTTTGAGAGTAACATGGCGCTTATTCCTTCAACCAAGCCTTGCACAATCTTAGTAGAATTTCTTTAAATGCTCCATTTAAGTTCAGAGCTTATTTTTTTTATATATAGATTTCCTCGAAAGAAAAATAGATGAGGAAATTTTTCTTCGAATTTTTGGTTTAGTGCCACCGACTCGAAATAAAAAGCACCGAAATTAATTTAAAAAAGAACTGAGCACTAACTTGAACATTTTTCGCGTCGAAATTTTCAAAAAGCACTAAAAACGGTGCCAAAAGCACCGAGTTGGCAACGCTGTACAAAGGTGCTAAAACCAAAAAACAAATAAAAACAATGTTATAAACATTGTAAATTTTAAGGGCTTGCTCACAGCAGTCATATTTTTTCGTTTTATTACTTTAACGTACCTTTTCACAATGTATGGTTAAGAGTTAACGTGAACTTTAACTGACAGTTCTTCATACAAAACTTGTCGTTAAAGTCCCTGTTATTTTTTAACCATACATTGTGAAAAGGTACGTAAATGTGTTAATTTATGAGTACCTTCTGAATACCCCAATTATTTCGTATTTTCTGTTTTCATTTACAGCCTCAAAAATTCGTTAAGTTCACGTCCAAGTATTAGAAGATTTGATCAAAATATAAACCACAGCGGAGGACAGTTCAACAATAAAAAGCCTTTTGGCACTTACTCAACATTTAGAGGTACAGGACGCTCGGAACATCGAATTTATCCCATTTTTGGAAAGCGTAGTATTCATGCTAAGAAAACACAAAATAAAAATACATCTTCTCAGCATCATCGTTACAGAAGAAGTGGCATTTTCGCAGATAACCCGTCTAAATTGGATCAGATTCATATAGAATATCACCGCAAAAGTCGACATGATTTGTACCAAAGAATTGAGACATATTTAAATGGGTAAGTTAAAAATTTATGGTGAAAATTAAAGAACCAACAATGTTTGAGAGTCTCTGTAGATAATATTAGGTTGTAATCATTAATTACGTACTTATAAGTTTCTTTTTAAGGCCGTTTTTACTTTTAGGATTTTACCCCTGCTAAAATCATTTAAAATTTCTTTTAGTAACCCTTCGAAAAACCTCGCATACTTTCACTTAGGATACTTTGTAGCAGAATACCTACCTTTGATATTTTTTTAGATAATACTTCTTAAATTGGAGACACCACTTATACACAGCATAAGTGGAATTCGAAAGAGGTCAAAATGTAAACGAAGCATTGTCAATTCATGTTACAATCTTCTCTACACCCTTCACCTACAAAGCTCACATAGCAGGGGCAAACTCCTAAATGTAAATATCTCCTTATTCATAAAATCTGACCAGAATTGAGGGAAAAATCGTGACAACACTTTACTAAAACTAATTGGAGTAACTATATCACACTAGTTAAATACACCAACCAAATGCAGCAGCAACGACTTTTGCAAACTACTCATGAAAACCAAAACTAAGTCTGATGGCCCTCCTGAATAAATTTTCCTTGTTTTTGTTTTTCTAATGGATTTCCTTTGTTTCCCACATTTGACTTGTTTAATCTTAAACTTTTGTGTTGTGTTGTGTTCTGTTCTTGTCTCGTAGTCTCCTTTGTCATCATACAATGCTAATACACATAGAGTGGGAGGAAATCCCTCAATTATTTAAAACAATTTCTTCTCAGCAGGGATTTAAGCGATCAACTATAAAAATTATATAGCAATAACAATTACAACAAGTGCTAAACGACCATTTGACTGAATGTGTGACCTAACGAGTGGTGTATGGGACGAGCAAAGCCATACAATCAAACCATATTTACAAACTACAATTCCATTAAGTACAACATTGAAAGTAAAAGAATTTAATTTAAAACTCGCATAAAGTATTTCAAGCCATGTTTTACATGCTTCAACTTTTGTTGCTTGAAATACGAGTTTAAAGGGGAGAGATTAGAGAAAAAAAAGAAGAAAATTACTTCAAGTTGACTTCGATTTTGCATTCGTTGCAGTAAAACTGTAGGAAATTTTATAGAACAGATTTTATTTGTCTAAAGAAACGAGCAAACTCTCGTATAAAAGAAATTTAAAGTATGTAACTTAGGTCAGGGAAAATTTAAACGTGTTAAGCGACCTAGAAACTATCAAACTACTCATCAAGCATTATTATGGCAGTATTAGTGAACATAAGTTTGTATGTGTTGATTTTTGGCATTTTGATGTAATTTTTTGTGCTTGTCCATCAAACTCGAATACATTTTAAATGAGATTTCAATATGCGAAGTTGTTAAAACTTACGGATGCATGTTTCTTTTTTTAATTTAATTGAAATCCAAATGTTGTTGACAGCACAAAATTAATGCCTGACCGGCCATTCAGCATTTGACAACAAACACTTTGATGTCTTTGGTTAGACTTTATGCATTTTATTTTTTTGTAAAATTTTAACTTTCGAAATGACACAGAAAAACCATGAGAAGCCCCAAACATAATTTTGGACTGTAGAGCACAGTGGTATAACCCGTTTTGAAAGATTAAGTCAATATCAAGAGATATTGAGTTTTTAATTTTATAATGTCTCTTACTTTTCTGTGCAGCCACGCACTTCATCAGCACCCTAGTCTATCTACTTGGGTAGAGATTCTTATTAACATCAGCTATTTAACTTAAATTTACAATGAAACGGAATATGAGAAACGATTGTTGTGTATACAATTGATTTACCTTTCGTAAACACATTTATAAGTATCACTATTAATTTTCTGTTTTTTCCATTTTTTTTTCATTTTTATATTTAGGTTAGCACGAAATTATATTACTCTACCTAAATAAATGTGTTTAACAAAGGTAAATCAATTGTATACACAACAATCGTTTCTCATATTCCGTTTCATTGTAAATTTAAGTTAAATAGCTGATGTTAATAAGAATCTCTACCCAAGTAGATAGACTAGGGTGCTGATGAAGTGGCTGCACAGAAAAGTATCGGTATTTCCCCCAGCTTAAAGTCTAAGTTTAATTTTTCTTCTCTTCTTTAGAAACTCACATTAATTAATAAAAATATTTAATTCAATAAAAATTGAAATTACTGAACTTGAGCCTGACTATGAATTATTTCTGATTAAAATTTACTACAGTTCAATTAAAGAAACTAAAAGTTTCTCATTTTTTTGTAATATAATTTATAAAATTGGGCTAAATAGCGCCACAAGCTGCAAATAATTGAATTGTATCCACTTGCAAATAGACGGCCATCATTTTTAGAGTTAAGTATCGACAAATAAACAACAAATAACGTTATTTAAAAATACTTTTAGAAGCCTTTTTCCATGTATACACTGAAAGAATTTTCGGCAGAAATTCTATGACTTTCGACATTAATCTAATGAAAAATTCATTAAAATTCAACCAACGTCACACTTCGTTGGATTAATGAAACCAGTTTCGTTAAAAGTATTTTATTGAAAACTTCATCAAATTTATTTAACAGTGTAATTAATGCAGTGCTATAATTTCATAGAAACAATAAAATAATTTCTTGAAAAGAATGAAATAACTTAAATATAAAGGGGTTTCTTAATAATTAGAAAATATTGTTGTCATAAAACCAATAAAATATTTTAACGAAACCAGAATATCAAGGAAGCAATTAAAATGCAATTGTTTCACAATATTCATGAAATATTCACTAGATTTGTGAAAAAATTTTAATGAAATTGTTCAATTGGATTTATGAAGCAAAATTCTTTCGGTGTAGTATAAAAAACGCCTGCGGAACAATACAAACTTAAATATGGAATATCTCTTGATTTTGACGTAATCTTTTAAAACGGAGTAAACCACTGTGTCTTACGGCCCATAATTAAGTTGGGTTGTTTTGGCATTTTTATGTGTCATTTTGACGTACTTACAGTTTTTTTGTGAGTTTAAGACATTTATGTCCCGTTTATTTGTTTCATTTCAGACGAGGTTCACATGGTCATCATTGTGTTCTTAGAGCCCTGTGTGAGACGGGACAGAAATCAAATGAACATAAGCCAGGCTCCTTTGTTGGCGAATTGATGCGCGCCATATTCACAATGCCCGAACCCCTGAATCCAAATCTTGAGAGCAATCAACGACTTGGGTACAAAGAGCAACGCTACGATGCTGCTAATGCGCTCACGGACGACTGTGCCAGCCGTTATAGTCATTGCAAAGATTCACTGTGGTCTTCACATTTTGTGCTGTGAAGTAAAGATCTTTAATCTATAATCTGTTAAAAGGAAGCAATTGTGTTTTTTGGAAATTTATTGTGTTAAAATATGATTATATAAAGTGAATGCATGATCATACTGTAATAAATACAAGAAATTACATGGACTTTTTTTAATTCAATAACCAATCTAATATACTAAATGGACATTTATTGCGTATGTGGGCATCACAAGTTTGGTAGTCTGTATCCATAATATGACTATAGTCATCTTTTAAGCCGTCAATTTTCGGAAATCTGCAAAATGAGTACATATTTTGTTTATTAATATTTTTTATTAAAAATTTTATTCATTAATTGTTTCAATTTATACTAAATGTAAGTTTTTAGTCAATATTAAAAATTTTAATTTTCATCAACAAAAAAATTTTATCGAAATTAAATTTATATATTTTCCGTGTATATTTGTAGCACTAAAATTAAGTCCATTAATTTATGTAAATTAAATACTTACGTGAAGATAATGCGAAGTATGTCCTGAATCATGGAATAGCCAGGTGGCAATAAGAACCTTTTACAATCGCATACTGCCCTCAAGATGCAAGATTTCATATCAATTCCTAAACTATTAAAAATAATTTTACAAAATCAAAAATTTGCTATTTTAATTTCATTTTCATAATACATACAAAGCAAAGTAAAGGAAGGAATAAGATATGTACATGTATGTATGAACACAATGTAACGATTATTTATTGCGGTGCGGTTTTCCATACGATTTTGAAGTAAAAATCCGCAGTGCGGGACGGAATAAAATTAAAATCTATTTTATTTTCATTGCGGACTTTCTTATTCTCTCCACTTTTGACACTCTTTCTCTTGCTGACGTTGCCGTAGTTTTTGAATAATTGGATAAGTTCACAACATTGTTGTGAAAAAAACATGATGTTGAAGCTCAAAAATTTTTGTCATAGATTATAAAAGTTTAAAAAACATATCAAGTATATCTGCGAATGTATAAAATGTTAATAATTTTTTGTTTTTAGTTATAAAAATGTAGGCACAAAAAAATTAATTAAAATTTAAACAAACAATGACAAATATTGCCGTCGCCGTCTTCCATTGTATTATGTTTATTTTTGTCTCCCGCAACGAGAAATCGCACCGCACCGCAAACATTGTGTTTATACTACATATTAGGGTGGATTGGTTTTTTTACAAACATTTTTAGGATAAATATGATTTTACGGAGATTTCTGAAGAAGTTTGTTAAATAAACTTTAATTTTAAAAGAGAATTAGTAATTACGGAAATTCTAAAGTATTTTGTAAGTAGGACTTCATGAATCAGTTTTATTAATATCAATTTTCAATTACCAAAAATTTATATATTTTTTGGTTGGAATAATAACACTGTATGTAAGAAAATACTTGGGCGTGATACCATTTTTCTGATGGGTAAAATAATTTTTTTTATTTATTAGGTCCAAGTTTTTTCTTTCTAAATCTGTTCTTAAATTTAAAATCGGTTTATATTCAACTAAGTTATAGATTATAAGTGCATACGGGTACAAAAATCTGGATTTTTACCCGTAACTTAAGATTTTGAGTTTGTTTCGAACATTTTCAAACTATTTTGATATTGTACTCGACAATATACGCCAGGGTAGTAACAATTCCCAAGTATTTTTACTTCATTAAATATTTTCACGCAGTGTTATATCTAGCTTTATTCCAGATGGATAATTAAACAGTCCGAACTTGTACAAAGTTGCCCAAAAGCGTTCCAGATAACAAATTTTTTGCAATTTTGAGAGCGAATGAGAGAGTAGTTTTTTCTTTTTGAAAAAGAATTAAATGATCAACTGTTTACATATGAAATTTAAAAAATTATTCAGAAAAATTGCAATAATACAAATTTTAGAATATGGCCCTAACACAACATGAAATTGTGGCCAAAGCGATTGTTTTAGTTAGTTTGTATCCCTTAAAAAAATACTCACACCTTCGACAATCCTTCAAAGTGATGAAAAAGCTCTCTGCGACTACGATAAGAATGATAGTGGGGGGAGTCTTCAAATGGTTCCAATTCTTCAAAATAAATTGGTTCATATTCCAAAAATTGGTCGACATCCCGGCCATAACGCGGTCGATGGTGCCAGTTGCGATTATTGGACGCATGATAATATTTCTGTGGTGCAGACCATTTCTCATTATATTTGGAATATTTATTCGTATACTCTTGTTGTTTTTCTTGTGACCAGTGATAGTTGTGGTACTTATTTAAATACTGTGGAGAACTGTACTTGGACCACTGTTGGGATTTGTTTTGATACAAATTAAAAGATGGCGCTGGCAACCATTGCAGTTGCGATATATTTTGGTCTATGCGTTGCACCTTTGGTGGTTTAGTGGCCGGCTTTGCTCGGTATTGAATCAACGATCCAGGTATTCCCACTAAATACAGCGGTGTTGGTCTCTTAGGCGCAGGTGCTTTTGTAGTAGGCTTGCGAAATCTTTTTGGTATAAGATCAATTCTGGCTCCGGGCACGGGGTAGTAAACTGCTGCTTCTAATACAAAATTAAATCCTTTTGGATACAGGGCCAGAAGTCGTTTGCTAACATTCATTGTGAATTTAAGGTTTGAACCTTTAGGAAATATCATCCAACGCTTCTTTCTTGAAAAAATACGTTCCGCTGCAGGTCTCAAAATGGATGTTTGATTTCTTTCTATTATACGAGGCTCAGTCTGAACGCACAACGGACACTTAATGAATGTGCATACAAATAACAACAATAAAATTCTATCAAAATCCATTCGAAACAAAATTCTTAACGCGACAGAGTGCAAGTCTAAATTGAAACTGGATTAATATATCAACATGTTTATGCATATTTGTCCAAGTATCTATTTCAGTTTTGATTGCTATTCTTCTTGTTGATTTTTTTGATTTGCTATTAGGCGACATTAATCAAGATTCTTTCATTAACGGAGCACAAAGGCTTGTTAATAAGACATGACATACTTTAACAAAAGCCAGCAAATCAAGCGTAAGCCCACGATGACAAATACTGATTGATGTCTTCATTCAATTTCGTTAAAAACGTTTTTAGCATTCGTGGGAGTTTGCGCTTATGATCATTTCTAAAAAGAGTCAGTATTAAAAGTAAAATCATCAAGTAATGTAGAAAGAACTGTTGAAGACTTCGAATATGAAATTAATATTTATTACAATTTTAATAGTGTGTATAATAAATCCATCTCTATCACTTTTATATCCAGCTTCATCGACCTTGGGTGTAAGTTTGACAAAGTAGTGAAAAAAAGTACATATATGTATATGTGACCTTCTCCGAGGAAATGGATCTAGTATGTCACAACCCGGGAACTTGGGAAAATCGATAAAAATTAAAAAAAATAAAAATTTTATTTCTTAAATGCGTTTTTCTGAAAACTTCATTTTCACACACTGGGTCCCTTTTATCGGAGAAGTTTACATATACAAAGTTTTACATATTAAAAAAATTTATAATTTCTACAACTAAATGCAATTAACTTAATTCAAACAATGGTTGTGAATCGCGGTGCAGTGATCTCACATCACTGCAAGCATCATCGAATATTACGAATGTTCTCACCACAAACAATAAGCAATGAATGACTGTTGCTCTAAGCAGGACAAATAGCAGTGGTCGCAGAAATTGTAACACATGCAATCAACTAATCGAACTAACAACCTCACGGATATTTGTGACACAAAATGAAGGCTCCTTAAAGGATTAAGAGAAACCAATATATAATATATAGACAAAATTACTGGGTCGGTTCTAATATATCCCACAGATATCAAATGGAGAATTACAATTAGGATTCATTCGTATTGTTGCATCTGCATCATATTTAATTCTTTTCGTAATTTTAGAAAGATTTGTAGTAATTCAAATACAATTACATACGAGTGTTTTGATCCAATTTCTTGACTGTTCACAACCACTTCTGTCATACATGTTTGTGTGTTTTGTTGTAATTGTTGAAAGATTTTGTTGGAGATCGTGATAATCCGATTTTGTTCAGCCTCCAAAGTATCATTTTATGACAAATGGATTTCTTTCAAATACGAAATGACCGATGCAACAACTTCTTGATTTAGTAAATCATACAAAGTTGTTGTGCAAATCTGACTTGATACCAGTGAATGTGATTGGGATGGATTCAAATGAATTTTATTATGGATATATAACTCGCACTGTGGGATTTCGGTGGCAAGAAGCCACTCAATTTCAAAAATCTAATGATAACTGCATACTGAGATATTAAATGGGAATTCATGGATTTTATTTGATTTTTGAAAGATTGAAGAAAAGTCCATGCAAGGGTTCCAACCAAAAAATTATTTATATTTTGCAGATTGTAAACTATTTTAGATTTTAGGTAGATCTTAGTTTGTAAGGACTAAAAATATCGAAAGACTTGACTTGATCAAGTGCATATTAAATTCCATTACTCTGTATGACTCTTGAGCTTAAAATCTTAAAATTGTTGTAAATTTATAAAATACTAGAGAGTGAAATTCAAAATAGAGATCGCTGACACTCTTTGTCTAACGCGCATCATAATACCAAATATAAATTCGTTAGCCCATTCACATATTATGTAACACTATTTTCTGAGTTTTATACCCCTTCGCCCCACTACAGCAAGACTTTTGCAAAAATCGCCAAAAACCGAAAAAACGCCAAAACGAAATAAATATTTAGAACTGAAAAAATCGCCAAAATTAAAAAAAAATTGCCAAAGTTAAAAATCGCCAAATTAAAAAAAGAGCCAAGACTAAAAAAGCGCTAGGACTTTAAAAAATCACCCAAACCGAAAAAACACAAAAAGTACGCCAAAATTAAAAAACGCTCAAAACTGAAAAAATCTTAAAAACGAAAAAATGCCTAAACTAAAGTTGATATCTAGTGTCCGTATGGAACCCTTCGTGCGTGAGTCAAAGGAGAATTTTATGCGCAAATATATGCACATTTGGATTGTAAAACGGTTAAATTTTTTCTTAATTTGGTCAATATAATGTCAATATTTAAATTTCTATGACTACTTCTTATAGTTTTTGCGCAAGAATGTATGAAGCCATAATACAGTGCCTCGTTCCAATTTAGTTGCCTGTTTTTATCTTTTATAAAACAAAAACAAAATCTTGTGCATGCATTTATGTATATCGGAAACAAGAACATCTTCGATTTTTTTTTGTTGCTTCCAATATCAATTCGCCCACGAAGTTACATTCATTTATATAAAAAGCACTAATATTTTTTTAGTGATTTTCATAAAAATTTTCTGAACGAGTTGTCTGTCTGCTCGACTGTGGAAACAGGGGGTTAAACAAAACAGTTTTTAATCCAATTATTATGTGTGATTTCTTACAGTTGGTTTCTTCGGTGTCGGTACCAATTTTGGAATTACTGCCAGAAAGACGTTGCTTAATAGACTGGTGCTTTCAAATGTCTTACGATTTGCCCAATAAGCTGTCGTCCTTTTATAATATTCCCATATGGCCGGGCAAACATGATCAAAAAGTTCGCAAACGTGAGCTTAATTCAGTTTTAGTGGACCCTTTCAACAATTGGTCCTTACTTGAAAAATACAATAGCACTAAGCACCAAGGACGGCATCCAAGTGATTTCACGGCTGGAGAACTGTATCAAGGCATTGAAGATTTCTTGACCAGGTAAGCATATGAACAATTTAGCTAGTATCAAATTAAAATTTTTTTAATTCATGCTCAGTTACGGTTTCCACGAAACATGTCTTTTGAAAAGTGTTTGTGAACTGGCCAAACATCCGTTCGACGAAGAGCATCGAAATATTTTAACTGACATACTAACATTTATTCTAACGTAAGTATAATTTGCTTTACTTCAAAAATATTGTTCACTTAACGCTTTTCTATTTTACCATATTCAGTCCATCGTTACATGAGGGTTTTGCTAAGTCTGAACAAATTTATCGTGAATCCTATGAAGATGCAGAAAAAAGTGGTTTCCTGGGAGAGGATTGTTCATTTTTATACTATGATTGTAAACATGACTTACTCACAAGTTTTTCCCAAATAATCAGTTAAAGTTGAAGTAAAATTTTTACAAATTAAATCCCTTTTCACAATGTATGATTAAGAGTTTTTCATACAAACTTTAAGTTAAGTTAAGTCCCTGTTCGCTTTTAATTGTACATTATGAAAAGGGCCGTTAGTGTTATTTTTATTTAGGTTTTCGTAAAAGCTATTGTAGTTAAAATATTAAATAGACTATCAATACATTGCGGGTACAATTTCCGACAATTTTTTCCCAAAAATCCTTGATCCTCCGCCAAACTATAAAGAGTTTCCTCATATGTTTCGCTATCCGAGAACCCCTGGTGTTTGGAAGGCCTTAAATATATAAAATGGAAAAATCAGATTTTTAATTAAAATTGTTTCATTTTTAAAATCTTAATTCTTCTATCGTCTAGCCTTCTTTAAATATTAATTATTACACTAGTGGAAGGAAATGTGAATTTTACTCACTTGGTTGAGCAACTTTAAATTTGATTCACAACTCACTTTAAAAAGAAATTGACGACATCTGTAAATAAGTTTGTATGGTCTTCATCGAACGGATCATGTGCCAGTTCACAAATCGATTGCTTCAAGCATGATGCATCGAAGCCATATCTAAAATATTTTAATAGCATTAAGTTTTCTTCAACATTGACATAAATACATAGAAGAATTTATCTAGAACTAAAACATTTAATTGGAACAAAATACAAATAATCAATTAAATAATTCATTGAGTTAATAAGAAATTCAATTAATTCAATTAAATTTTTAAACAAAAAAGTGTGAATGATTTTTGTTCTTTTTTCAATTAAAGGTGATAACTAGAAAAATATTTTTTATTTTTGGTGAACATACCTTTCCATTGTATTTTCAAGACCTTTGTAAAGCTGTTTGGCCGTAAAGTCATGCTTATGTACGCCACGAAAGCTAGAAAATAAACTCCTTGACCCATTTGTGGCCCATATTGGAGCCATATAAAAAGATGAAATATTATATGGCATATCGTAATTCATTTGCAATCCCCAGTCAAAATATACTTTACGATCCAAGGATAAGTCCGTAATAGGAACAGATATGGAACCAATCAGCTTTTAAGTTAACCCATAAGCTTTTAAAATAAAAAATCAATTTAAAAAAAATGTATTTCAACTCACTTGGATTACAGTGAATTGTGGATACAATAGAGCACTTTGTGAACATTTTATTGAAATGAAAATTGTTAAAAATTCAAAGAAAACTTGTCTCTTGTAAGACATTCTAATCGGGAATCGTGCAACTGACTAATTGTATAATTAACACCAGATGACGCTTGTGGTTGAGATTATGGACTTTTTTCACAGTTTTATTTATGCAAGTTAAGTGACATTATTAATTTCGCTAATTGATGGCATGACTAAGAAACACTAGTTTGTATGATTTAAATATTAATAAGAGAAACAAGTTCTTGGCTGTTTATCATTGAATTAGTAGAAGTTCTTGTGATCTAGTTTGGAGTTTGTTACCACATTAGTTATAGACGTTAACAAATCTTGTTTGCACTCGTAATAAATCTCAGCACAGTTGTAATGCAAAAAACCCAAACGTTCTGCTTCTTCATAAACCTCCCGGTATAGAGACTCAGTTGATGAAAAAACTTCATGGATGGAGGGTCTATAAACATGTTGTGGCATGCTTTAGTAAAATTCACAGAATTAAATTGGCCACTTACGTTAGAATAAATGTTAAGATTTCTGTTAAAATATTTTGCTGATCATCCAAAAAAGGATGGCGAGCTAACTCGCAAACACTTCGCAACAAGCAGGTTTCATGAAATCCATAGCTAAAAATAATAGTTTGTATAAGTTTGAGTAAATTGTTCGTAATGTTGTGACATTCATTGTACCTCACAAGTAGATTCTCAAAACTGTGATACAATTCACCAGCAGTAAAGTCACTTGGGTGTTTTCCTGCCTCTATAACAGCATCCATACTCTTATATTTAAGATCAGCTGCATGCCAAAGAGTTTCATTATTTCTACGCTGATGTCGAATGCCTCGACGTTTACGGTCATCGAATTTGCCCGGCCAAATGGGTGCATTGTAAAATTGCTCTACATTAAAAGGCAAATCAAAGTTTACCTGAAATCCCCAATCCCAATAAAGTTTGCGATCGGGTAATTCGATGGGAGCAGCAATTGAAGCTGTTAACTAAACAAGTCAAAAAATAAAATTCGTTGAATGTTACTAGTAATTCTTACTCATAAGTTTACTTGAAGAACAGATGATGCAGGAAATAAAAGTATCGCCTGTGTGGAATATCCCACACAGAAAACAGCAAACAGTAATTGATATGAAACTGTTAGACTCATGCTTAGAGCGGTACAATTGTGAATGATTCAAACTGAAGAAATCTTAAATAAAGTTTTAAAAATTCTAAAAAACTAAAACTTTTTCTTTTTAATATTATCTGTTGAAGATAAGCACGAAAAGCAATGATTATGTATATAAAACTTAATTTAATTAGCAACGATATTGAATTTAGAAGTTCGTAAATTATATGACCAACTGACATAATTATCATCTTTTTTAAAACAGTAAGAGAATACTTACACTGAAACTGTTGGCAAGACATTTGTTTCAGTTATTGCAGGTATAGAAATAAAGAAGAAAATACGTCGTGATGAAAGAATTTATGATGCTTGCTTCTTCCTACGATTTTTGAAATGCTTTACTATAGCGAAATATTCTAAAACAAACGTTAAACAACACTGTTTGCAAGACAAACAACTGAAACGAATGTCTTACCCACAGTGTTGTTTAGCGTTTGTTTTAGAATATTTTGCTGTAGTAAAGCATTTGAAAAATCTCTCATGGCTTGAAAGGTCTTATAAATGGTCTTGTGCACACCCACGTTGTGTGTATGATCTTTTATTTTTCTGAACACATACCAACGCCTACATGCATTGACATTAGTTGTGTGCGATTGATTAAAAAAACCTTCTACATCTTACACACACACTGAAAAGTACAATATGCAAAATAACCAGCATGCACGCATCAACACTACTTCTTTTGAGTGTTTGTTACGAACAAAAAGTCTTCGCAACATTGCTTGTACACACTCATATACGAGTACACGATCATCGATGCAACCATCGTGCTTCGCTTATTAAACAACATCATTTATAGTTGGTTTAGTATAATACTTGCTACGACAATACATTTAAAAAAAAGACGTATTTACATTTCAATTTTGGTACAGAATTTCTGATGTGTTGGTAAATTTTAATCCTTTTAGTTTTCCCAAGAATGATTTGAGTGTTTTTTATTAATTTGAATATAAACCACTATTGATCAAAAGTTTTATTAAGTTCAACGCAACAGGCAGGCACTTTATCATGCAGACATTTTTTTGTCCAAAAGCTTTAGTGTAATTTTTTCATATCCAAAGACATAGAAAAAAATAAAATTATTACAAAAACATAAATGTGAAAAAAGGGAAAGCTTAACAATTTTGCATTATACTTTTTTTTTAATTTCCAACTTAACCAAATCTCAACAGATTTTAAGGAAAATTTTTCAATAATTTTTCGAAGGAGAACTAAATTATATTATTGAAAACTTTCAACTCCTGAATTTGGAGGATGTAATCGAATTTTCAAAAATTATATATTAATATCCAGGGCTCAAATCATCACATACGTGATCGTATCGACAATCGTACGAAAACAAATTAAGTGATACGTCAGTCGTATAAGCTGAATGCAATTTCAGTACGTTCACGTATGTCACAATCTGAAAATGGCGTGTTAACGTGATGAGTTGTGCGTTCATGGATGTGACGATTCGACCCCAGGTTTTTTTTTCACTGCAATCAAATTTTTTCTATGCATACATATTACTCATTTACTTGTTTACTCTACTCTTGAAAAATAATATAAAATGTTCTTTTTCCATTAAGTTCTGTGTAAATTAAAAACTTTAAACTCGTTTTCTGGCAAACTAGTTTTTTTTGAGTTATGACGTTTTTTAAGTAAATGAACGATATGTATTTTCTTTAAGGAAGTTTTTTTTCGGCATGAGTGTGAAGTGGATTTTAATTTAAGAAAAACAAAAACAAAAATATTGAAGCTAAATTAGAAGAACTTTATATTGAAATGGTCATTTAGTTATTGAAGTATCTTTTAGATTATTGTATATCTCACCTTCAAAACACTTTTATTATTATGAATATATTTTAGACCCTGTAGTTTTGTATTTTAAAAACATATAAATTGGGACAAAGTTAAAGAAATTGTAATTCAAAATGCTCACTTCCAATTTTGAAGTGTGTTACGCGTGTAGAGAAATTTGCACCTCAAAATTTTGCATTACAATTAAAAATTCGTAAGCTAATGTAGCTAAAAAAAATAAATAAAACAAAAACAACGGATCAAAGTTACAAAAAAATTTAATTTGAAATGCTCATTTCCGGTTTTTTGCAAAGCGTTACGCGCGTAGCGAAATTTTAATAACTCTTAAGCTCATGGAGATCCCATATTTATGTTTTGCTTAGGCTAAAGTTAGTATCGCTTTGTAAGCCAAATTAAATGTGATAATTATTAATGAAAAAATAACATTAAAGTTAATTTTAAATATTCTGACAAACACTTGGTAGAACGGAACAACTAGCTGTTTTCGAAGGTCACTACACCTTCATCATCCCATTATCAGACCTTTCCAGTATAATAATATTATCCTAAGCTAATTTTGTAGAAAAATAAACAAAAAAGAATTTTGTGAAATCGTCATATCCGGTTTCAAAAAAAAAAACTTTCTAAAATAAATATTTTTTAAAGATCAGAAGATGCCACAGAAGCTATCATAGATAGGTATTTTAGTTTTTTTTTCTTAATTTTATTTTTTAGACCGAAACAATAATTTAAAAATGTTTCAACAAAAGCGGCAAGACTTTAACTAACCATCCCATAACCTCGACAAACGAAACGGTGGAACCATTTTTTTATGATAAATTTTATCTCAGTATTTTCGAAGGATTTCTTTTTTATGGATATGGGAAGGAGATTAGAGGGAGTTAGAGTCCTTAGTGAAAGCAAAATAAAATACACAAGTACATACATACATACATATTTACATATGTATTTATATTGAAAATTATAAAGCCATTGATTTTATTTAATTTTGTTGTGATCTTCATATGGATACTTAGACTTCTATCAAGACATCTAATTTCATAGAAATGCTCCTCGTAGACCATCAGCTGCGAGTAACCTTAAATGACTTTGTTATTTGCATGTAAGAAGATTTTATAAATTGTATAAAAAGATAAAATTATGTTATAACATTCATCAAAGAGTAAAAATCCAATATGAAACCATCACTGGTCACTCACTTTTAGTATTAAAAACACAAATCAATCGCTTTAAATATTTAACTGGATATGCCGTCAAAAATTATAAATTTGCATTGGCCATGAAGCACGCCTGTTAATCCCAATGATTTTGACAATAATGGAAATAACGAAGAGTATAACAAATAACGGAGTGCTGGTGGCAGCAACAGCAGCAAATAAAAATATATATTGCAAATAAAATATGTATGGATGCAAATGAAAAAATCCAAATGCAATTCTCTGCGCATACACTCAAAGGAACTCACACAGTCAAGCAAGCCATATTCATACATACATATGCATGTATGTATGTATGCATGTACATGGCGCGTGCTTTTTTCAGAGGCAGAGAACTTTAAGGCTCAGTTAGCCGACTGTAATGTATATTAACTGCAACAGTAGGAAACAGCTGATCGATATTGTTATGTGAAAAGTAATGAAAATGGTTATAGAGATGTAATGTAACGTAACCTAATTTGCATATAAAAATATCGATCAGCTGTTTCCTACTTTGCATTACATTAATCTCGGCTAACTGAGACTTTAAGTTGACAATGATGTTCGATAGTACGTCAGTCATTTTTACAGCTGTTACCTGTTTAGTTTAGTTTAGTTTACTTTGACAATCAATTATGGCAAATATTTTATTTCTATTGTAAAGCTCTATACCTCAAACAAAAGTTACCCGTTACCCGTTGCAGGAAAAAATAAAATATTGTCATCGTTACAATTTATGGACTAAAAACCATGTATCAGCGTGCTAATTACACGCAAAACCACTTTAGTATTTTAACCATAAACATGTTACAAATCGTAGTGTCATCAACATAATTTCAAAGCAAAACATTAAAAATAATACGAGTAGTAGTTACATTGAATAAATACAAGTGGCAAAAATATTAAAGTTTTTAATTGGAAAAGTTTGATAAGAGGGTTTTGAAATAATTAAAATGAAATTAGTTCAATTTAATGGTTGCAAAACGTTACTGGCACTGATTGTCATACTTTTCGTTTCACTAATTTATTATGACAATCCCTTAAAATCTTTCGCTCAAAGATTCAATGATGTTGGATCCATTCAAAGTTTTTCAAACAAAACCAAAAATGAAGAAACAACGCCGAAGAGGATAAAAAGATTTTTAATATTTCAGGGTACAGGAGTTGTGAAAGTGAGTTTTATATAGTTTTTACATTTGATACAAATTAAATTCTATTACACTAATGAAATATCAATTCATATTATAAGTTGGTAAGATTGTCTCTAACAAGAATCATTTCCCATTATCGTGTATGGCGTATTTCAACTTTGATCTACGACCTTTTTGTAATAGATTAAAGAACACCGCATTATATCTAGAACCAAAGTGTGGTAGTTGAAGAAATGTGCCAACCACGATAAGGCCAATTAAATTAAAAAAAATAAAAAGTTCAAAGTAGAAATAAGCAATCCACTGATTTTTTAAGAATATCGTTGTCAGTGACCTGTAATTTATAATTCTCAATGTCCTTAAAAACCATGACCGTAATTACAGTTTAACATTTTTGAGTTCTTTTATTTAAAAGAACTTTATTTAGCTGTAGACAGCTGTTATCATGAGTAAGTAGTAAGTAGTAAGAGAAAACTGGACTGCTTGCAAAGATAACCAAGAGAAAAATTACCAAAAATTATTTTTAAAAATATAAATATGAAATATTGGATACTTAACCCAAAAAATAAAACAAAATTAAAACCAAATCAAAGTGTATTTACACCAAGTGGTCTTATCATTACAACAACGTACATACGTTCAAAATTGTTGTAAAATTTCTAGAATTTCTTTTATTTGTACAGTGATAGTTAAGATTTTATGCTATTTTATATGGAGTTTGACGGATGGTGTAAAATCAGCTGACGATCAGCTACACTGATAAGGCAACCTGGTACTGAATTTGTTTTCGCTACGCTGTCCGTCTGTCGGTCTGTCCGTCACAGGCTATTTTCTCGAGAACCCTAAGAGCTACGGACAGAGTATCTAGAACTTTGGTCGCTACAACAAGAAATACAAAATCTATATTAAAGGGTGTTCTATCAGTTAATGTAATTCTTACTATGTAATTTTGACAAATTAACGTATCTTGGAAACCGTAAGAGATAAACTCTTGAAATTTTCAGAAACGGCAAAACTAAAAAATTCCAAAATTCTTAAATCGTCAAACCGAAAAAAATCGCCAAAACAAAAAACAGTGCCAAACTAAAATAATTATAAAACTATAATAAATCGAAATCGGAAAAATCACCGAAATAAGCGCCAAAGTGAAATAAATCGCCAAAGTGAAAAAAATCGCTAAAAACCGAAAAAACCCCAAAACGGGGAAAAAAGGGCCATTACTAAGAAATCGCCAAGCCCGAAAAAACCCCAAAAGCTCAAAAAAAAAACTCAAAGCCGAAAAAATTCCAAAAACAAAACAATGCCAAAACTATAATATATAGCTTTGGCATTTCATGCACTTACTTTTAAACTCATAAATAATTTTTTCTAGTTCGTTTTTGGAACATCATTCCCCGTTACGATGGCAGACAAAAAGCGATCATTGAACTATTTTTATAATTTTCAATTGCAATATTCTCCGCCGACTATGCCTACATATTGGTGGAGCGTATTTAATACAACAACATTTGAAGCTCGGAAAATTTTACGTAAGCGCTCATTAATAAAGAATGTGATGCATATTGATAAAAGTCGTGCTATGATCTACGAATTTATAGAAGCAATACTAGAGCGGTAAGTCGTTTTCATAAGCCTGTACATACATATACATCTAACAGCCCATTTCACAATGTACAATTAAAAGCTAACAGGGACTTTAACGGCAATTTTTGTATGAAGGACTGTCAGTTAAAGTTCACGTTAACTCTTAACCATACATTGTGAAAAGGGAAGTAATACTTTTATTTAATTTTTCACCAAGTTTCACCAAGTGCCTAAAAGCCAAAAATGTATCAAAGAAAAGTAAGCTGAGTGCGAAATTATAGAACACATACAATTAACAAAGAAAAGAAAATAATATGCAAAAAGAATGAACTCAAATATACGGATACAAAAATGCATTACATTTTGGAAATTTCACCGCTGCTCTTCTTATTAGATTTTCTCAAAGTAACAAAACTGCCACAAACAAAATACTGCTAAACTGTGATCACAGTCACAGTTTAAAAGAACAGCGATTTACAAATCACGTTCAAAAGAAGCAACATTATTAAAAAATCACGTTATCGCTCATCACTAATCTGTAAAGACTGGTTTCACACACAGAAATTTTTAATGAGCAACATTTTTCCTCTCTCGCAAATGAACTAAAAAGATGTTCAACAAAAATTGCCAAGTGCAAATCCAGTCATATCGCTCCTTTATTTCAACCTGGTCGTATGTCAAAAATATACTTTTTATGTTAAAGAACTCTTTTATTCGATTTCATTTTGTGTAGAAATTACAAAAATGGCCTGCACACTCTCCTCTTGAAATAAAAGAATATTTTTATATATATTTTGAGTTGAATGTAAATTGTAAGCATTAATCTAATTTTCTGTAAAAGTAGGTACTATATTTGATTTATGGCTTTATTACAATATAAAAGCGGAAGCATTTAAAGAACAAAATCTTTATGCCAAGCCAAAACAAAAATTCAGCCCCCACCCAAGGCTGGCTAAGCAAAGAATATGAAGACACTTATGCTAACTAGCATGAGGTTCTTCTAAATAAAGAGGATGTAAATGTTTATGGAATTCTTGAAAAAATTAAAGTTTACTCAATTTAAAATAATGTTACTCATTAATAATATTTATTATTACTGTCAACAGTTCTGGATATATCGGCAGAGATTGCTTATTGAAGATCATTTGCGAGCTGGCACGTGCCCCTCTAAGTGAAGAATTAGAAATGGATGAAAATAAGATCACAACGCTAAACGCTGACGTCAACGAAGAAAATACAATATTGGATGATTATGGTAGAAATATTTACCATAAACTTATAAACACAATTTTCATGTTAGTTTAACTAATTTATATTCAAGTTTTAATATTTAACGGCCTTATTTATAAAAATTATTAACGTTGCCAGTTTTTGCCAGTGTGTACTTGTAGCCGAAAAACCACGACTACTCGCACATAAGTATGTGATTGATGAGTTTATATGATCGTCTACAGGGCACTTTATATAAAAACTCATACTTCCAGTTTTTAGAAACCAATTAAAAATTCTGGATGCAAATTACGGCACTCGTTATCGAACGAAATTACGAAATATTTCCATATAAACTCTATTGAAATATTTCGTAGTTTCGTTCAATAACGAGTGCCGTAATTTGCCCCCTGGTCTGCCTATTTATATTGAAAACAACAACAAAACACTCAAATTTGTTTTTGTTTTCAATATAAATAGGCAGACGAGAATTTTTACTTGGCTTCTATAAGCCGGCAGATAGTAAGTGTTAGGGAATTATAAAAATATTAAGCTAAGAAACTCAAGAAAAACACTAAATATGTATGCATTTGCTATTGCGAAAAATAATAAACAATATATAAGAGTAGTCAGTGCATTCGTGTTCATTTATTTTTACTTAACTTTTTTTCGAAACCCATAGCTTAGAATTATCAAAATGACAAAATTGTTGATTACTTTTCAGATATAGGCTCTACTTCGGTCGGACCAAAAAAAATTATATTTCATTTTGTCCTTTGAATTACATTTATCGAAAACTAAAAAAAAATCTAAAAAACAAACGTAAACAAACTGTAAGTGTCAAGTGTTTTTAAGTTGCCAAAAATTATACGAGTAATACAAATTGTATGACACTTGTACGTTAGCGAAAAGTTTTCCACTTTTATTCACGTTTGTTTGTGATCTAATTATTCTTTTATATACATAGATATAATAAGACTTCTTTTAGAAATGCAAAGCTTACTTTGCAAAGCTTTAATACAGTTGGGAACAAGATATAAAGACAAAGTATTTCTCTCTCTGTCTTCCTCCCAGCTGTGCTAAGACTTTGCAAAGTAAGCTTTGCATATCTAAAAAAAGTCTAAATACATTTGCATGAAAGTTGAATTTAACCAGGTGGCAGCAAAAGGCAACTGACTATTTTGTGCTCTGAGTTTAGTTGTGCCACAGATTGTCAAAAGTAGTTGTTGATAGTTTGTGTTTATTTTTCAACAAACAATTTCAATGAAATGCTTTGAAAATTAAAAAAAAAACTAAGCTAATTATTATAAATTGTAAAAATTGCACTACTTTTTGACAAACACTAGGACATTATACAAACAAAAATGCATATTGTTATTGCGTCATTGTACTTGTTGTTCGCCTGTTGCCACCCGGATTAACACATCTTTCTTTTATTTATTTGTCACTTATTAACCTGAACTTTCTCTTCAGACCTCAGAGCTCAAATGTGAACGAACGTTATCTTGATGCGCGTAAAGCCGGCCAAAATGGAGCAAATTGTGATGAAACTTTTGGAAAGTGCAATATTATAGAGAAGTTGTTTAAACAATTTACGCAACTGGTTTAAGATAAATTATTAAAATTACACTTCAATATGAATCCAACAAATAAATAATTTTTGTTAAAATATTTTAAAAACTGTGCTATAAACAATGTAATATCGCCACACAAAAAAAAGAAAAAAAGTAAAATTATATTGCTTTTATATACATATTATTTATTAAACAATACTCGTTGCACAGTGGTTCCCATGCCAATGAAGAGGTAGTAAATTCATATCTGAACTAGTGGTTCAATTACAAAAGGATATATAGAAAAAAAGTGCTTTTTTATTTCTTTGACACCCAGCTATAATATAATATGAAGTACAGGGTGTCAAAGTTGACCACTTCGGATTATTGAAACTTTTCCTAGGATTTTAGTTTTTTGAAAAGCGAATAAGAAAATTAAAAAAAATTGGAAATAATTAATATATCTAATGCAATTTTAGAGGTACATATTTGCATTTCAAATTAAAAATTTTAGTTTTTGACCTTGACTTAATTTGAATTTTCGCTGGTATCTTATACAAATAATTCAGCAAATAATTAAAAATAAGTATTTATAAATTCTCTAGAAGTTACAAAATAATAATGGAAAAAATATCATATAGTTGTCTCTATTTGTTTAATTATGAGAAGTTTCTGTTCAGATTTAAAAATTTCTGCAAAACGTATCGTTTTTTTTTGTTAAAATTAGAGTGCTTATTTTTGTAAAACTTCTTAAAGATTTTTCGAGGAAGTGGACCTTATTCCAAAATGTTTGAAGATAATAGGATTCAAAAACTACTTTTAAAAAAATTTGGTTTCATTTATATTTGTACCCTACGTGCAGCGTTGGTTGTTTGTTTTATAAACCTTTTTTTATTAAATAGAAATATTTTTATGAAAAAGGCAGATAAAATGAGACTATCAGTGCAGAAGTGGTGTAACCCACATACGAGTTTTAGTTGCTGTTCTGGTGATAAATACATAATTTACGTTGCCAACTATCAAACAACATTAGAGTAAACCTTATTTTGGTATTCTAAAGAAAATGGAGCTGAAAATACGATTTTGCCCAGGTCACAATATTGCAAAGTAATAAAGCAATTAAATAATTAAAAAGAGATGTGGATTACACCACTTCTGCGCTGGTGCCCTCAAATAAATTATTATATTAGTCCTACATTTATATAAGTTTAATATTATGTAAATAAATAAATAAATAATAATAAAGAAGTACGTATTAGTAATACTGATAAAGAAAAATTAATTACTCATACGTTCTTATATGCAAAATATACATATAGTAAACTGTAAAGTGTAATAGATTTTAGAGGCCTGCGTAAACAATCTTGAAATGAAAGTACATCTTGTTTTTTAAATGTATTCTCGTGGCATGTATTATATATACTAAACCAATAATAAATGATGTCATAGAATAAGGGAAAGACGATGGATATATTGATGTTCAGGTACATATACATATAAGTGTGCATATTGTGCGTGTGAGTGTGTGTGTGTGTAAGAATTAGATGCTAAGCTATTACAGCCTTATTTGTAAAAATAGAAAAGGCTTTATAAAGGCTTTTTAAGAAAAAAATTTTATGAAAATTTGTTTTAAAACCCCTTTATAAAGATTTTTTTAAGTTTTATAAATAAGGCTGTTGTTAGTGTTTAAGGGTGCTTTTTTAAAGCAAGCGCACACAACTAATGTCAATGCGTGTGTGCGTTTGTATATGCTCTGAAAAATAAAAGAGCATACAGGCAACGTGTGTGTGTATTTACATGCATGACGTTTGTACACTCAAAAAAAATTTAAATTAAATTTTAGTTAGACATGAACTGAACCTAAGATAAATGAAACGTATATGACTTCATGAAATGTGATTACAAGGGTGCTATTAACTTTACAGTTTCAGGCTATTATAAGTTTTGTGAAAACGCACGATTTGAAATCGAACGATTTCCATTACATACCAGAATATTTGTTACTCGTTTTGTTAATGGGTTGTTAGTTGAAGAACCTTTTGTCCAAATTAAAAATTAACTATGTGGTTGTTATAGAAAGTGCTGCAAGAGCAAAACCGAAAATTCCGAGTAAAAAATTAATCTTAAATTTTTTTTCCTATTGAGTTTATTTAGTATTGAAATTTTTTGCCAACAGAAAGCAGTTGGAGGGAACTATACATATCAGAATTTTTATTTATGTATAGTGATAGATAATTACATATTAGTATGAAGTGTTGATTGCTGCATCTAACACATTTGTTTTTTTATTTTTAACACTTGTACGCTTTTGGTTTTCTGTACCTTAATTAAAATCTTTCTCACAAAAACATCTCACGCAACGCAAAAACACATGATAATACAATTAACATACTACATACATACATACATACATACGTGCATATGTATCTAATTAGCAACATTACTCGTATTACTGAATTCAATAAATATGTATAGCAGTCGCTTTTCTATACTTAAAACAATAACATATCTTTTGTATTTTTTTATAAATGGAGGCCTTCAAATTGACAAAATTGTTGTGTATGACAGCCGATCTGACAGTTTGAAATTATCTTCGAATTGGAAACTGTGAACTTTGCTCAATATTATTAAATTATTTAAAAAAATCTCCGCCTCAAAAAGAAAATATAACAACACCCGATACATATAATTTATTTCATTTGTATATACATGCATACTTACATATGTATGGATTTCATTCTCCTCATATGATTTTATTCCACATGATGTAGTATTTATACTCACCTTTGAAAGAAACGTTTTAGTATTCTTTGTGTTTGTTCTCCAATCAAAACTTGAACTCTTTAATGGGAAGCAATACGTTTCTGGTTCTAATACTTTTTTACACAATTGCTAAACTTACTATTGTGGATGTTACAAGCAGCGATTGCAGATCTACGGCAACAGCCACTGATCTGCACAAATTTAACAATCATATATTGAGAAGACGTATTAGAGCCGTAGTGTTTCCGAATAAAGCACAATTACTGTTGACACCGGCTTTTACAAAAGCAGTGTTAGATGGACGACCTAGAGGCCTTTCGTATTCCGTAGAATTTGATATGTATACTCCTCTACCAGATACTATTGAAGGCTGGAAACCCAACATATTGATTAATAAATTTAAAAAACAAGATTCTGGCACTTCAGCACAATCACCAAAAACCAGTGAGAGCAGAGCAAATATTTCCCAAAGCTGTAATGAAATTTTGGCCGACCATATACAAGAGCAAAATCAACGATATGTACAGGATTATGATTATTACACGTTTCCATTTCATAAAACTGAAGATAAGAACACAGTAGGGCAGCACAAAATACTAAACCTCATTTATAATTACATATTTCATATTTAATTATTTCTCTCTTTTAGGAATTTATGAGAAATCCATATCGGAAGTCAAGTAATCTTCAAGGCCCTTCGGCTTATTTTCACAAGCAACCGTATTTTAAAAAAATTAAAAAAAGATTTTCAGAACTTAAGGAAAACAAAGACTACACGGAACAAATTGAATTGAATGATGACTATCAGAGAGACCGGGAAAGAAAGCAATTATTGAAACAGCTTGAAATTTTCGGTCAAATATTTAAATTTAATATGACAAGTTGCGCTCGAAGAGCAATGTGTGAACTGGCCCTCTATTTTCGATCATATGGAGAATCGGTAATGGCAGACATAGTAAGACTCATACTGTAAGTCTATTTGTATTATTATACATATGTATGTACATTTGTAAATCATAAAGCATATATCCATCGTTTTATTTTATTTCAACAGATTTCCATCATACGGCTCAAATTCATTGGATCGTGTTGAAATTTTTAGCCCAAATTATAACAAAGTCAATTGTAAACTGCATTTTCTGATATCATGTCCATACAGTATCATAGATTTTCTACCAAAAGCATAATTGTCACTTTTGCTGTTGAATACATACATACATATGTATTTAGTACATATCGCACACTAAACCATAAACAGTCACAACTCAAAATTATCAAAGTGGTTTTCCTTTTTTGTACTCGTAAGCCAGTTAATTGAACGAATTTATAACGAACTCATCAATCTTCTTGAAGAATATAAAATACCATTATGCTTGTTTTTATGCCACATACTTGCGTCATTTGCACAGTAGTATCAACAGTTGTTTGCGATATGCACATAATAATATATAGGACTTAAGTGACATAATATACATAAGATTGGCAATTGGATATTCTCTATTGGGGATTACTTTTTATTTATCCAACAACTATTTGACTTGCAAGCAAAGAGATCTTACATACTTACCAAATACGACATAAAACCGACGTAAAATTTATAAAATAAAAGAAACCATCCAGGTTTTTTATTTAAACGATACAATAAAATAATAATTAAGGAAAAGGAAACGAAATTCATGAATATCAAAAGTAAAAGTTAAGATTTAGTTAATTTTGTGAAAAAAAGTCTATGTACGAGTATCCACTTCTGCACGTTTAAGAAAAAATTAATTAATTAATTCATATTATTTATATTATATTACTTTTAATAAAGGCTCTTTAATTTAATTACGCTTTTAATGCATCTATGCATACTTTTCATCAAATTCTCGGCCCATTTCATTTGGACTCGAAATAAAAATTCATTATACATATGTTGTTGGCGCACTGGCGTTCTACCCAAGATATTTTTTTGAAAATAGCCCGCACATTGTGTGAAATTTTTGCTTTGACAGTCAATTCTTAACAATTTTGGTCGATGATTTTGATCTCCCATCTTGTTCATGTTGTGTGAGCACTTTGTTTCATAAAATCATCTACATTATCTTTCATGATTCTAAGACAATTTTCTTTTCTCATTATACTATCGATTTTTACTAATGGACCAAGACGGCACCAAGTGAAGCAGGCCCAAACCATTAAGCAGTAGTACTTCTTACTATTATTAGGAAAACTATTAATTTTGTTTTCATTTGGCCATATAACCCTCTTTCACATTCCACTTTTTGTGCTCTAAGCAAAACTTAAGAAAACTTGAGTAAAAATAAAATTAAAATAATAATAAGTTTTTGAGTAGATTTCCTATAAATCTACTGACAAATTAAATTTCGTTTTGTATCGAAATCTCGTAAGTACTAGATTTCGAGGCAATGCAAATGCTCTATTAGTCAATTTTATGTAATCCAACATGAGCCATGAACTTGGTATGGTCATCATGTCGGACATCGCAAATGGCTAATGGAGACCGCTCATGTCCACGTTTCGTCCATGCTCTGACATGGATGCCCGAACATATGTCTGAGCAACGATGTTCGCCGTGAGATTCGCCGTACGCAACCATTTACAATAGAAAGAAAAGAGATAAAACAAAATTGGTAAATATTTTATCTCTGTAGCGCTACCGCAAAATACTTTGATATGTCTGAACATGGGCATCACCCGTGTTCACCACATCAACAAAGAAGTTGATGATTTTTTCACAGTTGCTCTGCCGGCGTCATGTTCATGTTATGCCCAAGTTTATGGCTTGTAGAGACGTAGGGTTACCTACGAAACTATGTTTTTCGACTTACGCTGTTATAGCTTGTGTCTACATTTTTTGTTAGGGTTTAGAAAATTGTATTTCTCATTTATTTATTCATTATGTATGTATACCTAGCCGATGGGCCATAGGCGGTCACATCATACTACTCAAAAATGTATACTGAAAATTTTATAAAAAGCGGTACAAAGGAGGAAGGGGGTAGTATAAAAATTACGAAATAGCGTTACGTAATATGTGAATGGTTACTGAACTAGCCATGAACCTGGTATGGTATGTCGGACATCGCAAATGGCTAATGGAGACCAATCATATCCATGTTTCGTCATGCAACCATTTGCAATAGAAAGAAAAGAGACAGAACAAAATTGTGTAAATATTTCATCTCTATTGCACCACCGCAAAATACTTTGATATGCCTGAATGTGGACATTCATCACAACAAAGAAGTTGATGAATTTTTCACAATTGCTCTGCTGGCGCCATGTTCGTGTTATGTTCAAGACCAGGTCTCGTGAAGACTTGCAGGGCTATCATGTATAAAATTCCGCGTGAAAATCTCCCTTTTCCAACTAGAATTTTTTGTTTTCCCTATTAGGAGTAGTTGGAATTGTTCCTCGGGAAAAATTTCACGCGCCCTGGTAGAGAGTAAGATGAATTTCAGTCAATTTCGAAAATTACTTTAAACTCTCGTATTAACTGGAATATGCCGTAACTGAGGTAATCTAAGATATCTAGTTTTTATTTATCAAAAATAAAGAAAATTTAATTCACACACAAATAATTATACTAAAATCCAGTAAACATTTTTAAACAAAAAAAATCTAAATTCAAAATTAAGAAATGTATATCCAAATTCTATGTAAATCTTCAAGACCACTCTCAAATACTATAATGTGTAAATTATCAGCATTGAAGCGATTCAAATCGCGTGGAACGTGTGCTTTGTATGAAGATCCTTTATGCTCAAAGGAATCCCTTAGCAAACAGAAACCATGCCCTTCAAAACTTCGGAGACTTGAAGCCAAGGAAGAGACTCTAAAGACGGATTCAATGTGGGAGAATCCTGAATGTTGTAAAGATCCCTGTCCTGACTTTCTCCCACGGTTCGATGAGCTTTACTATCAGTGTAGTGACAAACTGAGTAGAAAATATCAACAAACTTGGATATCTTGCCCAGAACTACAATTTGCACCAAAAAAACTCTGTTATGATGAAAATAGTAAACTGCCTCCCATGGAAAAAAGAACAACTAAGAAAAGACCACACACTGCATGTCCTGTTGGTGGTTCTAGAATTTGTATGGATAAAAGAAGTAGAAAGTGTCCAAGAGTTATGATGCCATTTTGCCGTGGATCCCGCCAACCACCCAAATGCAAAAGGGAGCGCTCAATAAGTAATTGTTTAAAAGAATGTACCCCCTACCCAAGCTATTCGGAATGTTTACGAAAACCGGATCCACTTCATCCAGTTGAATGTCAGTGTCTCGATCACCCAATGATGTGTGACGTTTGGGCTGAAATGAGGCGTCGATTGACATTTGTAAAACATTAAAATAACAACTTTTTATTAGGGATATACTATATACTACACATGTATGTACATACGAATGCATTATGTAATATATATTTTGTAATTAGAATTTAAAAAAATATACACACATATGGATAATCCATACATACAATTAACTTTTTTGTTTTTTTTTTTTTTTAATTTTTGAAGAACTCCTTATATTTTATAGGTCTATTCCAGATGCATAACAAAACAGTCTGAACTTGTACAAAGTTAACCAAAAGCGTTCCCGATAGCAATTTTGAGAGCGAATGAGAAAGTATTTATTTCATTTCCTGTACAAACTAGTACGAAGTTATTTTGCTGGCTAAGTTCGGACAAGAAATAAATAATCACCTGATTTTGGTTACATATGAAACAGAAAAATTAATTCGAAAATTTGCAAATATAGGAAGTTAGTTTAGTTTAGTTTGATATTTAAGTTAATCTACTAACAGCAAAATTTTTTTATTAAAAAGCAAAATTGATGGTTTTTTAAAAAAAATCTGAGTTCTACGTACATATTTCTCCATTTCTTTAACATATAAAAAAACATTTTTTTAAATAATTCACGTAGCTTTTAGTTTTTTTGGAACTCTTTCTCCATGGTGTAATTATACACCTTGTCATTTCCATTTACTTTTTACAGCTGTTGACAATGATGCAAAATTTTTGTTTTTATAATATGCGTTTTAAGCGAATAAAATATGAACCAAGGCGGATTCTGTATCAGGTGACCTTTTCCACCTCGCTGATTATCAACTGTTGATGTCAATGGAGCAAATTGAACCAAAATGTCAAAATATGCTTGGAAGTCTTCTGAAAGTATGGTTTTGTAGCACAGCAAACTACGTGTTGTTTTTAGAGTTGTAAAATTGTTGTAGCGATGAGTTCACCTGGAGGCAAATTATGGCAAAATTACTCGATACAGTTAGAAATTTTAAAATATTTCCATATAAACTCTATTGAAATATTTCGTAATTTCGTTCAGTAACGAGTGCCGTAATTTGCCACCTGATACTGAATTCGCCTTGGTTTGCTTCTCTACGTACACAAAAAAACTAAAAATTGCGCCATCTGTCGGACGAATTACAAACTACACAGAAACACTACTCACGGCCCATAGAGAATATATATAAAAACACGCGCCGGTCTTTTACAAATATTTTGTGGGGTGGAAGGCGAAAATCTGTTGGGGCATTGAAGAGTTCACCCCTAACAAATAAACGTGTTTTTGATTTTTATATATATTAAGACAACATTATTATTTATTATTTTTTTCTACCTTTTTTATAATGCATTTTATAAAAATACATTAAAAATAAAAAGTTTAATGTAGTTTTCCCGTTTTTTTTTAATTTTGGCCCTTTTTTTGATAAATTCCCTTTTGGTGTCACTTTTTGAAAAATGTCATCGGTCATCCTGCTCACCGGTAAGCTCTTGTGATATCGAAATAACCCTCAATGTAAGCGAATTCAATTAAATGTTTGTAGCAGGGACAAAGCGCTAAATCTAAACACCGCCTGTCTCTATTATGTTGTGACTGAACTTTTCCTCCAGAGGATATTCCTTGGTATCTTAATTTTTGCCATAGACTTGTTACACTAAAAATGTTTAATCTCTTTGAAAATGTATTTCTTAAAGTGAAATTAGATTATTTAAAATTTAGACTTATGAGTAGTGCAAACACAATATACGCTCTAAGTTCTGCATATGGCAAATGTGGTGTTTCAGTCATCCGTGTGTCGGGGCCACAAACGAGGAACGCTTTACAAGCTATAGTAAGAAACCACGAGGGACTAAAGGGGCGCTATGCTTATTTAAAAACACTTTATCATCCAACAACTAAAGAAATTATTGACAAAGGTATAGTATTATGGTTTCCTGGGCCCGCTTCGTTTACAGGTGAAGACTGTTGCGAGTTTCAGGTTCACGGATCTTTAGCTGTGGTTGCTGCCATAATGGATGCACTATCTAATATCTCTGGACTGAGAGCAGCAACTCCTGGGGAATTCACTAAACGAGCATTTTTCAGCAATAAATTGGATTTAACAGAAGTTGATGGCTTGGCAGATCTCATTCATGCTGAAACGGAAGCTCAAAGGAAGCAGGTAAGCTATGTAGTGTCTTACAAAATAGGGCTTACATAACTTTTATAATTAAAGGCTCTACTGCAAAGCACAGGGGTACTTTCTAAACTCTACAATAATTGGCGTAATCGATTGATACGTTGCGCTGCCCATCTGGAGGCTTATATAGATTTTGCGGAAGATGAAAATATTGAAGATGATGTTATTGTGGCAATAAAATCAGAACTAAATCAACTCAAAGAAGATATAAGCGACCATATCAATGACCAAAGACAGGGAGAGATGTTAAGAGATGGTGTCTGCACTGTTATTATCGGTGCGCCTAACGTTGGCAAAAGTAGTTTCCTTAACTTGATGTGCCAAAAAGATGTATCAATTGTGACTGAAATACCGGGAACAACAAGAGACGTCATCGAGTCCACACTTAATATTGGTGGATATCCTGTACGGTTTGGTGATACTGCAGGACTTAGACGATTTACAGATGACAAAGTAGAACAACAAGGTATATTAAAAGCCAAAGATTGCATGGAAAAAGCAGACCTAATTTTGATCATGTTAGACGCAGGCCAATTAAAACAAGCAAATGTAAATGATTTAAAATCCTATGATATGTATTTACACAACTATTTAAAAGATTTGGAACTAAATGAGGATATACTAGCCAGAAAACGAACTCAAATTGTTATAAACAAAACAGATTTGTTGTCCGAAAAGGAACTTTCAAGCATTCAGCAACTGTGCAAAAATTTTGTGGTATCTTGTAAAGATACGAAAGGGTTTAATAATGTATTTCTCAGTCAATTTAAAAATCTACTAAAAGAGCTGTAAGTACTTTCGAGATTCCAAAGAATGTATTAACTTTTGTAATTTTCTAGTTGCGGAAATCCATTACCCGAATCACCTCGACTTACTCATGCACGATATCGGACACATTTAGAACAATGCATTTCACATATAGATATATTTCTATCGCAGTATTCTCCTGATATTTTTCCTGATATGGCTATATCTGCTCAAAAATTAAGAACTGCTGTTAAAGACATTGAACGAATAACTGGCCATGTTAGTACTGATGACATTCTAAACGTTGTTTTTAAAGATTTTTGCATAGGAAAATAGCAAAAGGGGGTAATAGGTGTTATTCATAGAACCTGATACCTATTAAATTTTATTTTTCTCAACAAAGTCAAATGATTTTGTTCACGATTTAGTCTTTTTTTGTTTCAACCACATACAAATTAGAGAATTCCATGTGCTATGGAAGCCACAAAGTACTTATGGAAGCTATTGTAAGATCTGAATGCTAATATGATGTTACTGTTTCTGTGAAATGAGATATTATTGTTCCCATCTTATAATAATGAATTAAATAAAATATAATTATAAAAAATTGTAACTGCACGAAAACTTCGAGCCCTTTTTTCGATTTTATCGTAAGCGACATGTTATCGAAAATATACTTTTTCATTGAATTTGAAATTTTGTGGGTCTAACCATAGTTTGGTATTATCAAAATGCTAAAATTTTTTATAACTTTTTAAGATACAGACTGTACAATTTTATCGTAAGCGACAATTTAAGTACAAAAGCAAATTTAATATTTAAAAAAACCTCTGAAAAATTTAATTTTTGTCGCTTACGTAAAAATCGAAAATAAGGCTCGATATCAGCGTTGTCAACTTTGAAATTTCAAAACGCACCAAAATGGAGAAAAAAAGCGCGCCATTTACAAAAAACGCACCAAGCTTAGAATTTCTTTTTTTTTTATTTTAAAATGTTGATTGAATTAATTTTGCATTAGGAGTAAAATATTGATTTTTTGTAAATGCTAATTTTTATTTAGATTAATTGAACTTTAGTGAATTTTAATCAGAAATAAATTCTTATTCGAGCTTAAGTTCAGAAATTAAAATTCTTATTGAATGAAATATTTTTTATTAATTAATGTGAGTGTCTAAACAAGAGAAGAAAAATTAAACTAGACTTTTATTAGCTGGGGGAAATACCGATATGTTTATTCGAATTTTTCTATCTACTTGAGTAGAGCTTGTTATTAACATCAGCTGCTTAACGTAAATATTTAATGAAACGAAACATGAGAAATTATTGTTGTGTATACAATTATTGATTTACCTTTGGTAAATACATTTGTAAGTAATTCGGCTTAAAACTTTTTAAAAAGAGATCAAAAATGTATTGTTCCAAATTAATAAAGCTAATATTTTTATCAGTATTGTTATCACAGGATCATAAAAAACATTTCATTTCATCACTGGTATTAATATGGTAATTAAAACTATCAGGAAGTTGGTAAAAGTTTCACAACAAGAATTTTCCCGTTTTAACCCACAGTCGTGTTCAATTTGCGTTGGTGCCACCACAAAATATTTGTATTATCAAAATGCTAAAATTTTTCATAACTTTTTAAAATAGAATTTGTAGAATTTTATCGTAAGCGACAATTTAAGTACACAAGCAAATTTTAATATTTTAAAAAAACCTGAAAAATTTGATTTTTGTCGCTTACGTAAAAATCGAAAATAAGGCTCGATATATATGTATGGAAATAATTAAATGTTCCTAAATTATACGAGACATGCTGTGATTTTGTATGAAGGTAATATCAAGCAACACCCCTTTCAGACATGCAAAGTTTGCAGACTGCAAATTAAAATGCGTGTCTAGTGGTAAGTACAGACTAAGCAACGTGTTTATGCAACCGCTCCAGGCGAAATCAGTATCAGGTGTACTCTTCCCTACAACAACACAAAAAACAACATGTATTTTGCTGTGTTACAAAATCAATCTGTCCGAATGTGTCGATGAAAATTTTGACATTTGGTTCAAATTGCTCAATTTGGCATCCACAGCTGATAATCAGCCGGACTGAAAAGGTCAACTCGTAATTCAGCTGTAAGAAAGACAGAAATACATATATCTCTTATTCTCTTACAGCTGAATTACGAGTGGAGCAACAAGTTGAATCGTGTGTACCGGAACAAAGTTGTAAACATCTTTTGACAGATAGTTATTTTTAGCACAGCAATGACTGTGCCTCCAATTACACATTGAAGAAAATTACACTACACATCTTTTGTGTAGGTTAAAATTAAAACAAAAATAAATAAAAATAGAACCCAAAGTAGAATTACACACAGATTATAGAAAGTTTAATATATGAAAACTTTAGAGAAAAAATTCCTTAGTGTGAACCGTGACTAACATAACCTTTCATAATTAGATTCAAACCAGCTGTTTAATTATTTTGTGGGAGTAGACTTGGCAGACTAAAGAAAAATATACATAAATATTGTTATCGTATAAATTAATGAAAAATATGAGCGATTCTATGAAGGAGTTTGATAGCCCCAGTTTTAGTGTGGAGAAATGTTCGTATAACAAATAAAAATATATTTCCTCTAGAATGTAGATACATATGTATGCACATACATTCATTTACATATATGTACGAATGTAATGTACATCTGCATGGATCTAAATATTTTTCTTAATACTTGCAGACACCAAACATTTAGTAAAGGAATGTGTGGGTGGTCCAGATTTACAGAAAAGGAGAAAGGAAATTCAAACTTACAGTGACCAAACTTCAGCTACCTTGAAGAAATCGGTTTACGCAAACTATATGCAGTTTATTGAAACAGCCAAGGAAATATCAAGTACGTTTTATGTGAATTCCTAAACGTACTAATTATACTTACTTAGCACCTAAATTTTTATTTTAATCCATACCCACATACATACATACACTTTTAGGCTTGGAAACCGAAATGACTCAATTGTCGTTGCTGCTGAACGAACAGCATAATATATTGGCTTCTTTGACAGATGATAAGTCAAGCGGAACAAATAAATCACCGGACGAAGAAGATAGTGAAGCTCAAGATCAGCGGGAAGCGGATAACATGCATGCAACGCGCGCTGTTAAAGAAATGGTGCAGGGTTTCAATGGCAATTTAGAAGGGAAAACATTTTTGAATGAAGGTGCTCTAACTGAATTAGATGGTAATGACCATCGACCCATTCAAAGGGTGTTTTTCTTTCTTTTTAATGATGTTCTTATAGTATGTAAGGTTAAGCATGACAAGTGCGTATCTCTTCTAAATTAAGTAGAATCGTCATTTTCTATGCTTATAATTAATAAATTTTAGGCGACTGGAATTTGTAGCGGAATATAACCCTAAAAAGATAGCTGTAATTAATATAAAAGACTTGGATGGCGTTAAAAACGCTATTAACATTATTACGCCAGATGGTACGAAAATTTTTCAAAGTATTACTGCTGCTGGGAAATCGGAATGGATAGAACAGTTTGAGGTTGCTTTAAAATGGGATCAACAGCAGAAAAAGTCAAGAAAAGGTCCAGCCCCGCAGCCACCAAAGGATAAAGTGGAGAACACTCTTTCAGTGAGTGGTAAATCTGTGGATCTATCTCCAACAGAGACTCTACCAAAACGTCAAGAAAACAATGGCCCGGAATGGATTTATACCGCAACCGACGAAATACAAACTTTTATAGCACAGCGACACTTTGAAGATGCCGAGTCGCTTATCAAACGATGCCAGTATTTATTGAATGAGAACAAAAGTTTTGAAAATGCTGCTGATATAGACTTAAAAGTTCAGCATTTGGAGAAACAACTAATGGAGGTCCTCTTGAAAGAACTGTCTAAATGTCATGCCAGAAACTTACAGGTTACTTTAAGGTCCTCTAGACGTTGTCTTCAGATTCTAGTCAATATGGGTAAAGCTCGACAAGCGTGTGGAAATTTATTAAAGGTATGTTCTATAGCTTTGCGCAGTGCCCAGAGAGAGGCACGAAAAAATAACGCTGAGATATCCGAACTGTTCTTCTGTGACTTGGCTCAAGTTGCATGTGAGTTTTTGTCTTCATTCGAGTCCCAGCCGGCCTGCGTTAGTGGTAAGCACATATTACATAAATATGTATTTATGTATATGCATATGTACATACATGTCTGCATGTGGAAATACAACCAAAATTTTATTTTAAGTTAATTCAAATAATTTGTATTTTAATAGCACTTGTTGTGTGGTGTAACGCTGAACTTCAGTATTTTGCAAATCAACTAAAAAAACATTATCTTACAAAGGGAAGTAATTTGGAAGCTATTGCCAAATGTATAGAAGGTGTACGACGACCATGCACAAAACTAACTGAAATTGGCTTAGATTTGTCATACCACTTAGAAGGCTTGCTGCGCGCTGATTTGGTTGCATTAATTAATGATTCTCGCATTCGATTGCTGGATACTATAGGCCGCACAGAAGATTCTTGGCAGCCCTATAACATGCAAACTAAATCCAACTTAAAACGTTTACTTTTTGAAATGGATGCGTTAGGAGTTAATTTGCGGCCTCATACAACCGGAGATACTTGGATAAACTTAACTCAGTCTACTATAAGCTTTACACGACATTTTTTACAATTAACTCAGTATTCCGCTAATCTGGCTAAAAGCGAAGCCCTTTCCCAATCTTGTCAGATACTACTAACGGACTTGTTGCAAGTTCAACAGGCTGTTAAACCTCCTCCTGGCTTGAGCGTTGATGTAAGCCAATAAAACATTTTTTTATATCTGGATTAATTATGACTTGAAATTAATTTCAGCCCAACTTTGTGATGAAGAATAAACAGTTTCTAGTTGAGGAGTTATTGCCTATTGCAATATCAAAATTCCGCCAAATCAGTGGCAGCAGTGCGACCAATTTGCTAAATTTGCAAAATCAAACACGCGAACCACAAGTTCCCATCCCTAAGAAACGTAATGTCTACCAAACGGATGTCTTTTAAAATCAGATTTTTATTTTGTATATTGTACTAATAATAATCTTAATATTGGCATAGTAGAGTAGCTGTAACCATTAAAACAAGTTTGAAAATTTTATATTGATGTGCGTTACATATTCTCTCATTATAAAATTATAAAATAAATATAAAGTTTGTCCACTACTTCCTTTTCCTGTCATTTCTAAATTGGGGGTGTACTCTGTAATTCGAAACGAAAGAAAAAGATTTCGAACTTGTATGTTTCTAACATGTAAATTCGAAAGCCTTTTCTCTCATATCTCGTGAACAACTAAACGATCTACATAATATACCAAAAGAGCCGCATTCCCGTTGATCTGTTTAAAAAATACATAAAAACTGGTTAAACAACCAAACCCGAAATGAAAATTATAAAAAAAAAATCAATATAAAAAACCGGTTTCGAAATGGATAAAAGTACGCTATATTTGCCGCTGGCAAAGGCCACATTTAATAATAATAATTTGATATACCTTGGGATCCTTTGTGGCAAAAGCGTAGCAGACAAACTCACTCACATTTATAATATTAACAAGTCCTAATTTACACTGTGCAAATCTTATTGCTAAGCTGATTAGTTTGTGGGAAAGAGTGGCGAGGAGAACAGAAACGTTTCTGGGGGAAATTATTTTCAAATTAAGAAAATCAATTATTCTCCTTTTTATTTAATAAAAATGTTCACAATATTTAATTATTATTTGTTTTAATTGTTATATAACTGTTTTTTGCACTAAATTTAACTTTTTGCAAAATTGGTTTTTTCTGTTCCTATTTTACAAGTTTCATAGCAAAGCTTCTTCTCTTCTTTTTCTTTCGATCAAGGTTTTCTGCAGAATACCGTTTTTGATCCCTGCTTAACTGAATGCGGTCGAAATGTAGATTAAGGGTGATTATTTTTTAAACGATATTTTTGCATTCTTCGATACATTAGATGTTCTTCAATAAAAATATACAAAAAACAATAATAATAATGAGTTATGACCTTTCTATATTAACAGGTATAGAAATTTTCTAAAGCTATCCGTACAACTTAAAGCATGCTTTAGCTTTTTTAAAACCAATATAGTAGGGGTGGACAGCTATACTAGCTTCGGGAGCCACGTTTACGAATTAATGGCTCTTATCGTGGTTGACGTATTTCGACATTTTCGTTCTAGATTAAAGAAAAAATGTTGCGGTGTTCTTTTAAAACCATACATATCGTTACCTTAAACAAAACACATACTAGTTTCCTCCTTAATTTATTGACAGCCTGTTCCAGTTACAATATTTCGCAATTTTGTATATACATACATATATCGCAGACTAAGTCATAAACAGTCACATCTCAAAATATTTCAGATGCTGAGTAGTGGCAAACAACTCTTGATACCGTACAAGTGATGCAAGTATGGGCGCATTCATAAGAAGTGGCTGTTGAGCTCAACAGTTGTGAAACTGCTGGCCCCAACAGCTACTTCTTAGAAATGGCTTGATGTATATAATGTTGTTGTATATCTTTATTTCGTTACTTCATCGCATTTGTAATGTAAAAGTTAACAAATATTTGTTGCTGCCACCTAACAAAGCATAAAAAAGAAATAGAGCTATTTGACCAGCTGTTCAGGCTGAGCACAACGTGTTGACTATAGGTAGCGAAAAAATTTTATGATGGAAAATTACTCAACTGTTGAGTAGAGCGGAGATACTCAACTATGCGTTTAAGTGAGACAAACACTCAACGGTTGCGCAACTGTTACGTCTTATGAATGCGACCTATGTAACGTTAAAACAAGCATAACGGTATTTTATACTCTTCAAGAAGAATGTGTTGCAAAGAAATTTTTGGGGTCGTTAGAAATTTTGTTAAATTAACTCATTAAAAATAAACCAAATCGCTTTGATCATTTTGACTGTTGATGATTTAGTGTGTGCCATGTGTACATGTGTAAATAAGGCATCGCAGATGTACATAGATATGTTTATAAGCTTTGTATTGATTCGTTTTGGGAAGTCAGATAAAAAAGGTTCGATCTCTAACTTATATTGAAAACAAAACAAATGTTGTCCTTTTATGTTTTTATTACAATTGATCGATCGATTTTTCTGTCGACATCGTAGCCCAGCCCCTTGATTCCTATATCTAGCATGCACATCAGTCGATGCATAAAATAATACGAACATTCATTGCTTTTTAAGAAAAGCTGTTGTTAGATCTGAAGCGTAATTTTCGTTTGAATGGGCTCATAATTAGAAGATTTTATTTTTGAAAAAATGTTTTTGTGCCATATTTGTGATGGTTTCCGACAGAAACTGCGTTTAAATATTGCAGGCGTAAATTGAACCCCAATTTAATGTCTATATATTTCACATATAATATTCGTATTCGCGAATATAAAAAATTTACATTCGTTACATCACTAGTACGTACATTTATTTTACCTAAATCAATATAATAGGATATACGCCGGACAGCTATTTATGCACTTCACTAA
Organism: Tachina fera; assembly: GCA_905220375.1. Taxonomy (NCBI): domain Eukaryota; kingdom Metazoa; phylum Arthropoda; class Insecta; order Diptera; family Tachinidae; genus Tachina; species Tachina fera. The sequence continues at coordinate 190,866,581 of LR999963.1, forward strand.
ATAAATTCACTCAAACTGTATACATTGCCCTAGTCTAGTTCGACATATTTATTAAAACGCTCACATAAATACAAGACAATACGGACAAAATTGTTATTATGCATAATTGAAAGCATTCCACAATACAAGAGTTAATAAAGCAAAATGTTTAATATAAGACAAATATATAATTGAGTATATATGTATGTGTAACAAGTACGTAAAAAAGGTAAATAGCTGAAAGCAAACTAGAAAATTATATTTATTCCCATCGTTCAAATCTGGAACATAGTGCCATTATATTACAAAACTAGACCTAAGTGTATTTACATAGTTTATTTTTAGTTTTGTTTTTCTCTCATTGAAAAATTAATGTATATGCAGTATTTTATTTATTATTTTCCTTATTCCTAGAGCTGACGGTTACAGAAAAAAGGTCATATAATAAAAGGTTTTTAATCAAGAATGAAAGAAAGAATGAATGAAAAAGCAAGAGTCCGTGCAAATTTTATACGAGAAGTAAATTTATTTACTTCGGTATAACCGTGTGGGTGTCTTTTGTATATTTTTATTACAATTAATTCAAGAGTTTTGCTTAATTTTTTTTTCATGTCATCCTCTACATATACATATATGAAACGAAAATTTAAGTTCTTTCACTTTTACACAACTTAGTTTATATGTTTTTATTTATAAATTATTTTTGTATTGTATTTATTGTTAAGACTTATATATTAGAGCATTATGCATAAATTGTGTGTTTTGTTTAATATTCTTGTTTATATATATATGTATGTATACATGTATGTACATGTATATATGTATATACACATACATGCATTTATATATACATATGTATATGTACACATACATAAATACATATGCATATATGTATATACATACATATGTATATACGTACATAGATATTATTAATTGTATTCGTTTTTTTTTATTAAAATTTAAAATATTTTTTTTTTATATATATAATCTTTTTAAACTTTAGATTTACGTTTTACAATTATAAAATAAAAAGGAAATAACAAGTTGAACTGCAATGAGAAAATAATTAAGAAATCATTCGTATTTGTTTTGGAAAAACAAAATCTATTTCGTTCTTTGAGCTTAGAAGGAAAAAATTAAAAATCGGTTAATTTCTTTTTAGGATTTTTTTTTCTTAATTATTTCAAAATGAGTTTTTTATATATATTTTAAGAAAAGTTTGCACATTTACGACTATTTACTTTAAACTTTCTTCAAATTGATTCTTTATTTTTTTTACAGAACTGATTTTTTTCTCCTAGTTTTTGCTAGACGATTCTGGGATAAACGTTTTCTCTTTTTATTTTTTTCATCTTAATTTTCAATGTGTTTTTTTTTCGTTTTAAGTTTAGTAGACTTATTTAATACTTAAATCTAAGAAAGAATTTCTATATATAATCAAGATGTTTATGTTGATGCTTATACTTTCGGGCGTATGTATTTGTTTGTGTTATAAATTGATGCAAATTATTTATTTTTTCTATCCCACGATTATTTTGTTGAGGTTAAATTTTTTATTTTTCAACTTTAATTCTATAGCTGTCGGTTATAGTTCAATGTTCCGTTTCATATAAGAGTTTCCAATTTTACAACAAAGATCTTGCCTCTTGGCAACGAATACAAAATTAAAAAAAAAAACGAAAAAATAAATCGAAGATGAAAAATAAGCATAAAAGATTAATACAAAACGAACAATTTAAATTGAAATCCATCAATATTTTTGCATGATTCTTATGAAAACTATGTATGTTATGTGTGTATATACATATATACATACATACATATATATAAATGTATATGCATATATGTATATGTATATGTATATATATTATATAAATGAAATATGCGAAAACCTATTAGTAAATAACTTCATAAACTGTGGCTTTCTTGTCTCCAGAACCCGTCACTATGTACTTGTCGTCTGTTGATATGTCACAGCTAAGCACCGAAGATGTTTCCTTAGACTAAAATAAATAAAATACATACATACATAATCACTGTGCACATGTTGTTGCAATAGGGAAAAAAAAGTCAGAAATACCTGGAATATACTGGCGCCGTAAGGTGTTCGCCATGCATTAAGTAAGTTGTCTTTACCGGTTGAGACAAACCATTTGCCACATGTGGCAAAACGCAATGATAACACACAGCTTTCGTGCAAGTGCAGTTGGTATTTGTCAGGCTTAGAGGCGTGTAGTACCTCGACATGGGAATTTTCCATACCAACGGCCAACCAATCACCTTTTGTAAAATCATAATCATTTTTAAATGGGATGGAAAAGAAAATGTATGGAAACTAACCTGTTGGGCAGTAACCTAATGAAAATATCTGTGAACTAAAATCATGTTGCTGAAGTTGACGACCTTCGCGCAGATCCCATGATCGAACAGTATTGTCAAGGCCTCCAGTCCATAGACGTGAGCCATCGGGACTTATGTCAATGCATGAAGCACCATCTGTATGACCTTGAAATTGGCGCACTAGTATTTCGTTGTGCAAGTCCCAGACAGCAATATTGCCATCGCTACAGCATGAAAAACACACTTTTGAATCAGGACTTATAGCCAGAGCATAGCATGCGGGCGCTGAGGATGTTAATTCAGCTTTAATTCGTGGTGTTGGACTAGCCAAATCCCATATCGATAGATTTGATGCTTCTCCCCCAACAATTAAAGTGCGTCCGTCCGGTAACAATTTTACAGAACGAATATAATTATCGCGTTGCAAGCAGTCCAGTTGGCTGATGGGGCTTTTGTTGGCCGGCTGTGAAATGTCCCACACCTTAACGCATCCTTTACCTCCAGTGTATACATATTTTGTTGGATTGGATATGGTGACTGCACAAACAACTTCGCCATGTGATAAAGTGTTAATTTGGCGGGCATGTCTTGGTATGCCCACGCCAACAAGAGCATCTGGAGGAAATGGAACGGGCTGGAGACTACCCTCTCCATTCATATGGAAGGAGTACGCACTAAATATGTAAGAATCGTATATATTAATTTTGTTTTTTCGACAATAGAAATAAATCACTTACGGCTTTCCACCAGTTAACGCAGTCGGATGTGGAATGCCATTGGTTCGAACATGCGCATGTGGATCGTATGGTAAAGGCGGTGGTCTACCATAAGTTGGGTCGGAGGGTGGTCTCTGGTAGGGATCAGCTGGACGCTGATAGGGTGAAGCTGGATAACCAGCCGGTGGTGGACCAGCTTGTGGCATCATCTGTTTGGGATTAACACCCTGAGTTGGTGGTGCTGCATTTGGAGTGGGAGTGCGAGCTTTTGCACCCGGAGTTCCTGGTTTTTCCATCTTTAACGGTTAAATATAAATAAATACATATGTCTTAAACATGAACTTGATCGCTAAATTCAAATTATGAACTTACATCTTTTGTTTTAAGGCTGGGTGTTGATCGTGATGAGCTTGACCCTGAACGAGATGGTGGCCTCTCTGTCGGAGGTTTAACTCCACTGCTGCCTGGTTTATCTAATCGCTCGCCATTTAAGCTCTCTCGATCACGCCCTTCCATTGATAAGTGCTCTCCATTAGGTCTGGGAGAATGTGATTCCTTTAAAATAATAATATTAATAATAATAAAGTTGATATTATTAATTGCAGATCTCAACAACTAAATATACATATGTATGTAACATATATTCTTTAAAATAATAAATGTTTGAATATTTTTATGCTTTATTTGATTTAATATGAAATACATATATTTTTTATTAGTAGAGATGTTTAACAATGAAACTCAACTCACCATTTCATTTGCAACATCTACGACTAAATCTTGATCGCTTTTCTCTCCTTCATCCTCCTGGAAAAATTTTGAAAATAAAATAAAATGTGTTAAGAAGCGAACGTACACTTTTATCACTATTAAAATTCTCATGAACAAATATATGTAACTATATTTAATACAAAAAATTATAATATTTAATCTACATAAATGTAAATGTAATGAAGCAGTACAAATAATTATTAGTAGTAGTAATCAAATTTTTAATCAAATAAAAACTGTTTTTAATATGCAGGAGGGAAGGTAGGCATTAATAAATCACTTTATTATATTCTACTCATACTACAAAAACACTACGAATGCTTTGGCGAGCAACAAAAGAAAGACAGAGAAAGAGAGCATAAGAGAACAAGTAAGCCAAACAAAACCTTTACCTATAATTTATTTTTGACACTTTATTACATATTAAATGGTGAGTTGAGCATAAATATTTCTTGCTTTTAATATTCAAACTACAAATATTCTATACTCTTTTTTTTTATTAAATACGAATAAAACAACAATTAAAGAGAGTGACTGTTTCTTTTTACAAAAATACATACCAATTTCTCCTGTTTTGGACGTTTAGGGTCATTTTCGATATCCAAAGGTGATCGTGTTCGATACTTTTCACGATCGGCAGGAGATACCGAATTGCGCTGCAAGTAAAAATAATAAAAAAATAATATGTTAACAATGTTTATGCAACTTTCTTTTTAATTGCTCACCAATCTTTCCTCGGCACTGGCAGGACCCTCAAGACCAGGCTGTTTGATATCAGGTCTGTGATGTTCTGGTGGTGCTTTAAGTAAGCCCTGAGGTCCATGTGGCAAGCCCATCGAAGCTCCTAAAGCGCCAAACGGACCTCCAAGTGGTCCCAAAGCACCCATAGGTTGTGGAGGTCCTCCTGGTACTTGCTGCACATGTATTTGTTGCTAGTAGTAAAAAATCATTTATTTTAACTATTGGCTTTTCTATTCCAAACATTTTTCATGTATGTATTAATCGCTCATTTACTTCAACAACGTCATAACTCAGAAAATGCGATTTTAGAGTTAATAATACCGAATGAATATTTAGGCATATCGTATTTACAGCCTGTTTTTCGAAAATGTATAAGTTTATACGTTCTTTAAATTAATGAACGAAACCATGTTTACGTTTTTATGGCATTTATTTATTTTCATGTGAGTGACAACAAAAGACCTTTCAGTTTTTCAACCACACCCATACAATTTTTTAAGTAAAATTAATTAAAAATCGGTCTACATATATTTCATTTGACTTTACCGAATATGTTATTTAATTTTTGATGTCAAACTGTTAACTGACTTAAAACAGTAAAAAACAATATCTTGCTTTTATTTTAATTTTTTTAACTTACAAAAAAATTAAATAAACGAGAAAATGTGAATGACTTTTTCCATAACGTGATTAACGTAACTTTCACAAGAACGAATCTCGACTTCCCTTGGTTCTGTAATTTTTCTATCAAAGAATCAACACTAAACTAAATTCAGTATAAACAAATAATTTTTACTTTTTTCCATAATTGAACTGTCAAGCATCATATCACAAAAATTTTTAGTATTGATTTAAAATAAAGTACAGGTTATAGAAAAAAAATCAAATTTTAAACGTTATTTTTTTTTTAAACGAAACATAAAAACGAAAGGGCTTGCTTATGTTTTAGAAAAACTGGCTTTTAGTCGTTGTGTACAAAAAATGCATACAACTAGCTGGCTTTTATGATCAATCAACTCTTGAGAGAAATTTTTCGAATTATAGATAGAGCTTAATGCCGAGTTTACATCTGGCATTTCTTGTGTGTCATTTGCCAAAAAAAAAGGAACCAACTAATTACTAATGAAAAACTGTTTGATTGAGACATATATTTATTGATTTAAACAGTTTGCAATCATTTTGGATTCTATAAAATTGTCTATAATTTTATGTATGAAACTATTTAACTTAATAAATAAATGTCTGAATCAAAAAGTTTTTCATTGGTAATTAGTTGGTTACGCTTTTTTACGCTTGTGTAGCATTTGGCACACGGCTGTAAACCCGCCCTTAGTTATGTTGCCACTTGTCATTTTTCAATTTATATACACACACACATATGTACATACATATGTATGTATGTACTTCTCTTCTCTCAAGAGGAGAGTTATTAGACAGTTACGATATATGATTAATTGTTCTGAATTATAAATTCCAAAAACTTATTTTTTGAGATATGACTATGTTACAATAAAGGAGCCGACGTTAAAAATATATATTTTAATACTAACTCTTATTTTCTTATTTTTTTTTTTTTGATCAGAGTTCTTTTGCTATGGCGAAGCTTGGTTTAAAACGAATTTACATTTTTTTTTCTTCACTATTAAATATTTATGTATTTCATTTTTAATAAATATTTAAAATTAAACACTATTATTTATTACTTATGACAATTTTTTTTACATATGAGCAAAAAAAAAAAAGAATTATTCTGAAGCGCTTTTTGAAATTGTTGAATTATTGATGGAAGCAAATTAATTTATTAAATATGAATATACATATAATAAAGATTTGACAGCAGAATAAATGATAAATACAACAAAACAAACGTGAATGGGATATGTATGCAGATATGTACAAGTTACGTATGTATGTATGTATTTATTATGCATGTAGTATGTATGTATGTATGGATGTTTAATGGAATATTCTAAAAGCACTGTTGATTGAAAAACTAGCAGACTCCACACCAACACAATAATTAGGAAATTTTAAACAGCACTTTCTCTTAAAGAGCTAATTAATGATAGTAGTGGTCCTTTATGAACAAAAATACATTAGATACAAAAATGATTTCCTTATACATAGCATATAAAAAAAGACGAAATCAAATATAAATAAAAAGGAAAAACTTACTATAAGTTGTTGCATTCCCTGTTGATGTTGCTGCTACATTTATTGTTAAAGGTGCAACCAGTGACATATAAATTTTATATTTTATGTTTTAAGGAAAATAATTGAAAAATAAACATTTTTTTAATCCAACATAAATAAAATTTAAACTTTTAACTTAATAAGTCTGCTGTCAAACCAATTAATAAACATAGTCTCTCAAATTCGTTTCTACAGATTTAGGTTTGAGATAAAAAAAAATTATTAATTTTTTTAAATTTTTTATAAAATTTATGAATAACTACATAATGACCGGTTAACAAAATCACGGTGGTCTCAATTTTTCTTTACTAATTTGCCAAAATCTAGGCAATTTTCCAAATTCAAAATATTTATCTTGCTTTAGCATTTTTATTTTTCTTTTATACTTTATGAACTCAGAAAAAAGCAATATCACCGCTCATATGCCCAAACAATGTTATAACTAAAAAAAAGTAGTTTGCCAGAAAACGAGTTTAAAGTTTTCTATTTACACAAAACTTAAATAGAAATTCTTAAATTCTTAAATTCTTAAATCGAAAATTCTTATTGGGGTCGTATATGCCCCCCATGGTAATATCCAAGGTTTAAATGAAATTTTGGGTGATTTGTGTTGCCAATATGAGCACTCGTTTATTCTAGGAGATTTTAATAACAACTTATTCAATCCCATTATGGCCGCGTCAATTCGTGAATTATGTCGTGATAATAATTTAAGCTACATACATAACAATATTCCTACCCATTTTGATATCACACACTGTTCTACGTCCCTACTCGACTACTGCTTTGTCAGTGATCCTGATTCCATTATAAGCTCGGGGCAATTTATAGCACCCTCCTTATCTCGTCATGCTTTTATTTACATCTTAGCGAATGTGAAAATTCAAAAACATAGCAATTTCATTGAGTTCAACGACTACAAGAACATTAACTGGGATATTGTTCATGACGTAATTCGCAATCGAAGATGGGATAACATTTATTTAAGCAACAATGTTGATCAGCAGTTAGAATTATTGTACATGGTACTTAATAAATTACATGACGCCGTACCCATCAAGAGATTTAATATACATCCTAATAAAAACTTTCTTCACTATGCTGAAGTTAGATCAGCCTGTAACTTAAGAGACTTAGCTTTTAGAGCATATAAAGAAAGTATGAATGACAACAATTGGAAAATATATTGCAAGCTTAGGAACAAAGTGAAAAGCATTTTGAGAAGACATAAGGCTAAATTTTGGGAATCGAAACTTAAATACTGCAGCTCCAAAGATATGTGGAAAATTATAAACAACCAGAAGAGAAATTCCTCCTGCTCGGTCTCTCATGATCCAGATACTTTCAACCAATATTTTATCTCAACTCAAAATAACTCTGATGGTCCTTTTCCTAAATTCAATGAGTTTTCCAGTTCAGGTTTTAACTTCCACTACGTAAATGAAAATGATATTATACTCGCCTTTACAAAGATAAAATCCAATGCGACTGGATATGATAATTTCTCCTTAAAATTTTTTAAAATTATATTCCCGTTCATTCTCAAATATCTTGCTCACATTTTCAACACTAGCTTAATGACCTCCAGTTTCCCCAACACTTGGAAAACTTCCCGAATTGTGCCAATCTTAAAAAAAGGCTTCGGTACGGGTATTGAAAACTTCAGACCAATTAGTATTTTGCCTTGTTTATCTAAAATTTTTGAAGTGATCTTAAAAAATCAAATAATGGATTACCTTAATGTAAACTCATTGCTTAGCAATTGTCATTTTGGCTTTCTGCCTGGAGGTAGCACTTCTGCTCTCCTGCTAAATTTAACTGAAGATATACGTCAAAACTACAATCGGAAAAATATTTCAACCCTAATATCATTGGATCTTTCTAAGGCCTTTGACACCGTAAATTACTTTGTGCTAATTAATAAACTCGCCTCAGAATTTAAATTCTCCAATGTATCATGTAAACTGCTATACTCCTACCTAGTAAATCGAGAACAATTTGTTAATGTGGGGGGAAAAAGTTCTTCCATTCTTAAGTGCTCGAGCGGTGTGCCACAAGGCTCGATTCTTGGCCCCTTACTGTTCCTAATTTATATGAATGACTTCGTTAGTTTTATCGGGTCTTCCAACTGTAAAACTTTTTTGTTTGCCGATGATATAAACCTCTTATTTAGGGGTGATATGGCTTTTATAGACTGTCTTGAATTAACTATTAATCATGTCCTATCTCTAGCTTCAAATTGGGCTGCTAACAATAAATTAAATTTCAACCCATCCAAATCAAAAGCAATTACTTTCGCTCCAAATAATTACGACACTTCTTCACTTAAAATTTATTTTAATGGAGTTACTGTTCCTTTTGTAGACTCTATGAATTGTTTGGGTGTAACAGTTGACAGGCACCTATCATTTGATAGCCATATCTCCAATATTGCATTAAAAATTAATCGGACATTAAGAACCTTATATTCGTTCAACTGCCACCTACCCACGAGAACAAAAACTTATCTAGCTCATTCCCTGCTTTTGACACACATTCAATACTGCCTCGTGATCTATAGTGGATGTACCTTATCAAATCTACGTCGTATACGATTAATATTCAATCGCATAATTAGATTCATTTTCAATTTAAAAATTACAGACCATATTTCAAATTTCACCAAAATATTCTTGAAGTGCTCCTTCATGGACTTTGTTAATATCAAAATCCTACATACCTTTTTCAACGTAATAAAATCTAATATCAACCCATCTTTGCAGCTCTTATTTCGTTTTTCAAGATCAACCCGAAATCCGCAATTGATCATACCCCAAATTAATATTTCAATTTTTGAAAGATCTTTCCTGATAAGAGCATGTAGGCTCTATAATGAACTCCCGATACATCTTCGAAGATTTGATATATCTGCTACCAGTTTCAAACTCGCACTATTTAACCATTTTTCTGTTTAGACATGTTTCCATTAAACGTCAATCTATCTTATCTTATTTTCCTTCATTGTTAACCAAAGGATTATTTGTTTGTTATCTGCCCACTTACCCACATTATTTAGTTACATATGCACATAGTTATTAATTTATTTAAACTTAAATATATTATTTCTGTATATATTTTATTATCTTGTCATTACACTGTAATCTATGCTTAACTAATCGTATATGGCCCTTTGGGCTCGATTAGAAATAAATGAAATGAAAAATGAAAAAAATGAAAATGAAAACTTAATGAAAAAATTGCTTGCTTGCATAAAAATTATAGTTACGTATCGAGGGTTTATATTCAAAAAGTGATATGTGCAATTCTTGAATATTTGAGCAGACAGAATAAAACTGTTATTTTCTCGAAGTCCAAGAGCAATAACTGTATTTGATTAACATTAGTAGAATTAAGATGTCTTCTGTAAATGGTACTATTCATCAAAATTTAGTTATTAGCCCTTGCACTTTGAGAAAATAACAGTTTTTTGTGCTCTTCTAAAATTTTCAAGCTTTGCAGAATATAAACCCTCGATATATTGTTTAAAAAATTCATTACTAGTTATTATCTTAAAATTGTATGTAGATAGTTTTTGAGTAGTATGATGTGACCGACCGACTATGGCCCATAGGCTAGGTATACATAATGAATAAATAAATTAAATGAAATGAAAAAAAATTATTCCTCATATACATAGATATAATCATATACTTTCAAGTATTGTCATTACATTGGTCAAATATATTTAATACTTAATATGTAGTAAATTTTGGCTGGGGCCCTTAACATCCTGCCTTATCGTGGTTGGCGTATTTCAAATACGACTACGACTGTTTGGTAATAGATTAAAGAAAAACTTTGAAGTCATAGTCATATTTGAAATACGCCAACCTTTTTTCTTTTATATTTTATGCATCCTTATTTTCTAATATTAAGTCTGAAGATCACCATTGTGAATATAATATTCTGTAATATTCTTATTTTGGCCTAAGATGCCTTTTTAATATTAATTCAATTGAAATAATTAAATAAAATAAACGAAAATTGTATTTTTCTTTCAAGAGTTGAGTAAACAATATATCGTGCTATAACCGCAAAAAAGCTTAACCGACCGACACATGTTCGTTACCTCGTTTTTCTTTTGGACGAAAATCAATTATTTACGACCGGCCAAAAAATTAAGTTCAAAAATTATGTCGTTTAATCTGTTTTGGCGGTCATGGCACAATATTTGTATGAAATTTTTACACGATATTAAGAACATCAGCCGGAAAATTCCATTTTTTGAGTTATAAAAATGTAAAATGGTTCATATTTTCTTATACTTGGTGAAACTCAAATTCGCTTCGCATACCATTTGCGCTCAAATGATCTATGAAATCGTTGCCGCTTTCGATAACGAGCTGATTTTATTACGTTTTTTTAGTTTGAGATTAAGGCATTAGATATCGTACCATATTATTACATTGTTCGATAGCGAATGCCATAATTTCAAACCGAAAAACATGACCGAACCAACTCGTTAACGAAAGCGACGATTAGACCCCTGGTTTTCAGGTTAAATCTGCAATAAATGCGTGGAATAGCTTAAGAACTAAAATTCGAAACTCAAGCAATTTCATTCACCCTTATTGCGAAAATAGCTTTCGTCACATCGTCAATTTTTGTTCGTTTCATTTAGGGCGATTTTTTGAGTTCAAGAATAGAGATTAATCTTCATTTCAATTATATAATTTTATAATTTTTTTATTGTTAATTTTTCTAAGCAAAACGGCTGATATCTCATTAAAGCCTTTGCACATCGGTGCACTATTGCATTTAATTTTTTTTTTAAAGAAAAGTAACACTCAGGCAATGAATGCCTACTATTACTAGGAGTTACCTTCTTTAAGAAATTGATACTGATGGATAAGACATGCGGTGAAGGAAGAGACAGAGAAAAACTTCATTCTTTTACAACTCTGCTTTTTGCACATTTTTTTTATAATGCAGTGTTGCAGCGCCTCTGGTGATAAATGAGGCGTATTAAAATTTGTTTGAAGCTGTGGTAAGTAGCTATTTTAGCGGTTATTTTACTTCGCCGATAATTCTGCTACACAACGAAGGAGGGCGCTCTGATGTTATATTAGGATTATTATCTGCTGAAGTCGGTATAGTTCAGTGACCAGTGACCAGTGACTATGCCTTTATCACTTGAACTTGAACGTGGTGTTGTTATTTCTATTTAATGACTATTGGATACAGAGATTGAACCCAGTACCATCGGTTTTGTAGTAAATGTGCTATATGTATCATCTAATTAATTCATATTCACCCTTATTCCAGCTGTTGACATCGTCGTCACTTTAACACAATACCCAAAAATTAGGCTGTATTTACTCGCTCTCGAGAAAAATTTTGTGTCCCTTCCTTAAGGTCTAAAAAATAGCATAAACCTGCTTGCAGGAGTCAGTTGTTTATGACAACGGTTACACAAGCTCTAATTTTTTGGTATTGTGTTAAAGTGACGTGTAAAACGGCAACAGGAATAAAGCTGATAATTGATAAAATTACTAAAGAAACAACTTTTAGTTTCTCTTGTACAAATAATCAACCATGCCACACAATGTTCCAAAGTGGAATTGAACGGATGACAGCTGCAAAAAAAATTTATATTGTCGAATACGCAGTTATATAAATACTTGTTTAGACTTTGATTTGCGCAAAATAATTGTAATTTTTGATATATTTAGGTATATCTTTTTATTTTTTATTAATTACTTAATAACAATAACTTCTTATGCATAATAGTTTAATATGCATAAATAATTTATAAAATTAATGTATGAAATATAGTAGAATGACATAAGAATTGTAAATTGTTATTGCTTTATAGAAACGAATTTGTTAATTGCTTTTAAATTCAACTAACTGATATGGAATTAAAAAAATTAAAGTTTTGGCAAACTTACCCCTATAATTAGATTTAAATCCTGCATTGTAACTTGTTTCGCACGCTCGACAGCTTGTAAAACCTGCTGTTGATGATCAGCTTGTAAAAAGGGCAGCAACTGATTGATTAATGTGTTTAAACGTTTGGCAATTTCCGTCTAAAAAAAAATTAAAAAAAATTTTAGAAGGATGCCTCCTTCAAAACAGATAGATGACTTATATAAATACCTGTTTGTGCATTTCTACGTTCAAGCCATACGACATTTCATAGTACTATAAGGCATATAAAATTTAGAGTTTTCAATTTACAGTCAAGTTATTATTTTAAAAATATAATTAAATTCGAATCTTACCATGACATAATGACGTTGCATTTCAGTTTTTTCGTTTGCCAATTTTTCGCACTCAAGTTTTAATCTATAAAAAAAATATATAAATATTTAATTATGAAATATTTATAAGAATCCATATAAAAAAAGCAAATACAATTTCAACAAAACTATTGGTTTTTAATACATTTCAAAATGTATTAAGAGGGGAATGAATAGACGAGTGAAATACATATCACGGATGGAAATCATGGTACAATTGTACTTATTATGGTACATTTTTGACCTTGTTGGTACCGTGGTACTACCGCGAGTTACTTGGTACAATTTGAAAATGTTAGTGTTTCACTATATGGTAACATTCATTTTGTCTTTGTTCTCTTTAATTTTTATACCCTTTACCAAAAAATGGTAAAAGGGTATATATATAGGTTTGTCATTCCGTTTGTAATTTCTACAATATTAATAAGAGACACATAAAGTATATATATTCTGGATCCTTATGCATAGGGAAGACGAACAAGCGATGTCCATCTGTCCGTCTGTCTTTACGTGAAATCGGTTTTCCCAAGCTCCCAGAACAGCTAGAGACTTCGTTCTTGGACTGGTGTGTCAGAAATTTTCCGAAAAATTTTGCTATTGAAAATCTGCAAAATCGGGCAGACGGTTTCAGAGCTGGAAAACTCAAACTCTATTTTCCCATAGAAAATAACTACCGAAAACAAGTTTTTATTACTTTTTTTTATTAAATTAACTTTTTTTATACTTCGGTATGAATAAAATTGGTATTTATAATTTAAAAAAAAATTTTAAATTTAACAAAATAAAAAAAGTTTCCAGGGTTGGAAAACTTTAACTTTTTTCCTAATAATTAAACATATTTCATGTTTTAGGAAGAAGGCTATTTTCTCAGGAACGGTAAAAGCTACTGGTCTGAAATTTTGACAGTGTATGTAGAACTTTGGTCGCTACAACAACAAATATGTAAAATCTAAAAATTAAAGGGTGTTAAGAGATAAACTCTTGAAATTTTTAAAAACGGTCAAACTAAAAAATCCGAAAATTATAAATTTCAAAAAAAATCGCCAAAATGAAAAAAATCGCCAAAATGAAAAAAACGCTAAAATTAAAAAAAAACGCCAAAACCCGAAAAAAATTTCCAAAACAAAAATAAAAGGTTATATGAACAAAAATCGCCAAAAATTTAAAAAAAACGCCTAAATGAAAAAAAAACGCCAAAGCGAAAATAAATCGCCACAATTAAAAAAAACGCAAAACACCAAAAAAAATCGCCGAATTAAAAAAAATAGCCAAAAATTAAAAAAATCGCTTATATGAAAAAATCGGCAAAATCAAAAAAATCGCCAAAACGAAAAAAAGTCGCCAAAATTAAAAAAAAAACCCAAAAATAGGAAGAAAAAAATCGCCAAAACGAGAAAAAAGTGTTTAAACAAAAAAAATTCCCACAATGACAAAAATTCGCAAATATCGCCAAAAATTAAAAATCATCACCTGAATGAAAAAAAAAATCGCCAAAACGAAAATAAATCGCCAAAATTACAAAAAATGCCAAAAACCGAAAAAAATCGCCAGAACGAGAAAAGTGTCAAAACTAAAAAAATTGCCAAAAGGAAATAAAAACGCCAAAAACCGAAAAAATCGCCATAACAAAAAAGAATTGCCTATATGAAAAAAAATCGCCAAAAAATATAAAAATCGCCTAAACGAAAAAAAAATGCCAGAAGGAAAAAAGTCGCCAAAATTAAAAAAACGCCAGAAACCGAAAAAAGTCGCCAAAACCAAAAAAAAATTGCCTATATGAAAAAAAAATCGACAAAACTAAAAAAATCAGCAAAATAAAATAAATCGCCAAAAATTTAAAAAGCACCAAATTAAACATAATGCCAAAAACCTAAAAATTGCACTAGAGAAAAGAGTATGCATTTTTTCCCAAAATTAATATGTACCTACTTATCTCTGTGCTTATGTATGTATCTCTATACTACATAAACGCACTTTGGTAAAGGGTATATAAGATTCGGCACAGCCGAATATAGCACTCTTACTTGGTATGTATGTGTTTTATTTTAATCTCTAATATAACAGTGGAATCTATGAATGTACCTTTATAAATGTAATATTAAATATTTTTTATGTTAATTCTCATTGTGTACTGAATTTTTATAAAATTTTTTGTTAAGTTTCTCTTTTTTAACCCCCGACTAAAAAAGGGGTGTTATAAGTTTGTAGTGTGTATGTGTATCTGTGTGTCTGTCGGTGTCCACGTGCAGGCCAAACGGCTGGATCGATTTTAATTTAGTTTTTTCTGTTTAAAAGGTGACTTGATCGAGAGAGGGTTCTTAGCTATGCTAATCAATCCCAAGGGTATGCATGGTTTCGTGTTAACTTTGGTGAAGCCAAAAACCATTTCTCGCGGAATCACAACTCCTTTAAATACCACTTTCACTTTCGTAGTCGGAATAAGTGGTGCCAACTATTTACAACACAAACGCGCTAAGTTACAACATTGTCAACTATTTGTAGCTAAAACGCGCCATTTACTAGCGCGCTAAATTAAATTTTAATAAAAGTCGATGTATGTACAAGTATCAGTAAATAAAATTTTTTTTCTAACCCTTTTTCAGATTTTGCAATATTGCTTCTTCGAGATTACATCCTAAATAACTAAAATCATTTAATACAGAATCACAATCGCCTTCCAAATAATCGAAATCCCTAGTTTTTTTTTATTTTAACTTTATTTGTCAAACTTTGTAGCAACATATAAGTTGTCGAATAGTTTTGCGATTCAAATGTTTTTTTTGTTTTTTGCTTTAGCCAAAATAGATGCTTAATAAGTTATCTAAATTTGTTGGGTCATTAATACATAATTTTAACTGTGAAATTTCAAAAACATTTACCATTTAGAGTATTAAAATGAATTTTTAATTCTATCCACAGTCAAGGTAATTTTATTTGCGACAGCTGAGTCAATAACCAAATTGAAAACTTTTATCAGAGTTTTGGATACCAGAAAATTTGTTAAACCTATAAAAAAAAGTAAAAAAAAATATTGAACTGAAATGATATTATCGACTTTATTCAAAACGCGCTAACTTATTTTATTTATTTATTGGATTGAAGCTTGGCACGAAGAAAACCCGATAGAAAATCGATGAGGTATTATAAACCGAGCAATGGGAAATAACACAGGCAGAATTGTACATAATAACTGATGTTCCACACAAAAGTCATGACTGGAGTAGAGATACCGAGCATTTTCCGCTCTCATGATTTACTTACAATCCTTTCATTCATATTGAAATATCCTTTTTGATTGTAGTGTAAATACTAAAGCTAGACTTTGTAAATTTAATGTGCGTCCCGTCGATGAAGCCAGTTAAAGATGGAGTTCTGTATTTGTTGTAATAATAGTGCGTTTACTTGCCTTTTTCATTTGAGTTTATTTCAAATTTGATCCATTGTGGGCGAACGAAACGCTTCATATCCACAAGTACATCATGCAAAACTTGCGCTACTTAAATAGATCGCTGATTGGACCATTCAGCTAAAAATAGCAACGCAGCTCCAACCAGCCCTGGATGGATTTGCGCAGCACTCAAATATCGCGTTAAACTGGGTGCATGGACACGGGACTATTTCAGGAAACATAGTTGCAGATAACCTGGCAAAGAGGGGAACCCTACTAAGAGAAGTCGATATCGACAATCTTTGTGGTCTCCCACTCTCATCTTGCTGGAGACGTTTCGATGTTACCTTTCAAAACAGATGGTACAATGAGCCCACCTGTGTAAAAGCGAGAACCCTCTGGCCTCGCCAAAACAAAAAATCTCACGAACTTCTATAGGAGGCACTTGAGGAACCTCGTGGCCAAGTTGACCAATCACTGTACCTTCGGAACACATGCTAAACGTATGGGTCTCCCGTATAATGACTACTGCTACAGTTGCAATGACGAGGAAGAGGAGAAGGAATCCTGCATCTCCTATCTCTCTGTCCCGCTCTGCAGGATCTCCGTCGGCACCTCCTTGGCAGAATACACTTCGGAAGGTTATCCGAAGCCACCTCCCTCACTTATACTATGTTTTTTGAAACTATAGTAGTATAGTAGCCATCACAAAACATATTAAATAGTTTTAGTTTGGCCCTTGTATTTTTTTTAGATTTCATGTTTTATGCACGTGGCAACAATATTGGTTGACAAATGGTATTGATTGGCGTCTGGAATAATGAAGCAAAACTAATACAACACTCAAAATAAAAACCAAAATACAACTGATAAAAGCAGTTGTCTCATGGAGACAAAAGTTGTAATCCATAATAAAAATGTTACAACTACAACTTAACTATCCATTTAGTTGTAAATCATAATAGGAGCCTAAATTGGGGTGTCTCGCTCGGTGTTTTTCTGTGTCCTTTCGAAAGTTAAAATTGTATTCACAGTGTAATTAATACGCGATTTAAATTTAATGCGATTTAAAATTTTTTCATTCGCTAGGTGGTTTTTCATTTCAGCTGACGATGTACGAGTATCATGCATTAAACATATACATATGTAGACCACAGCAGGCTACATGGCTGCACGATTACAAGTGTCACAGGCAACAAATGTTGCCTGATAGCCAGCTACTTAATCATTTTGAAGACGGCAGCACCACCATAAATATATATTTCAGTGGTGCCGCTTTCAAATGTTTCACATTTATAAAAATAAAATAGTTTATTCAAAAATATAAAAACAAATCAGTTTATTTCTTTATATTTATTTTGCGAATTTTACTATTTATAGGTTTAGTAATTTCTTCAGTACATTTAGCAATTTTTCGCTAACTTGCGATTTTTTTTGCGTTTTTCACGTTATTTCCAAACTTTTAATATTTTTAATGCCTTTCGCGATTTCTAATAAATTTTAACGCTTCCTTCCAATTTTGCAAATGTTCGAAATTTTTTACAAAGTTCACAACAAAAGCGACCTTTTGCATTTTTCAGAGTTTCCTAAAATTTTTGCCTATTTTTATACAATGGTGTCTATTCTGAAATACGCGTTGACTTGGTGAAACTTACATGGAAAACAAAAACAAAACTGTGCAAATGTAAAAAATTTGTTTTTGTTTCTCATACAAAATTAACCGTTTTTGAAAGAAAGAGAAACGCTTTGAAATTCTCACGTTTTGCATGGCAAACAAAAACAATTTTTGAAAATTTGTTTTTGTTTGAATGTAAAGTTTCACTTCTTCGACGCGTTTTCCAGAATAGCCCCCAATATTAGACTCAATAAGTATTTGCGAATTTCCGCCGTTTTCGCGATTTTTAGGCAAATGTTTTGCATTCCTCACAGTTTTGACAATTTTTGATCAAAATTATGGCTTATTTAGAATCTTGTAAATTCTCTCAATTTTTTTTTTGGAAAATTTGGCGATAAAAACTACTTTTATCGTGTCTTTTAGATTCCTAACAGTTTTTAAGATTTTTAAACATTATTATACTTTGTTATCATCCCACTGTTAGAAACTTTTTGCGAATTTTCGCAATTTTCGTGAGTTTTTTGCATTCCTTACAGTTTTATCGATTCTTATGGCCTATTTCTCACCTGCGAAAGAAAACGTTCGACTTACAATTTATCTTGAAAACAACAATAACATATGAAAATTTGTTTTTATTTTCAATATAAATTGTAAGTCGAACGTTTTCTTTCGCAGGTGGGAAATAGGCCATTAATCAATATTATGGCTTTTTTTAAATTTTGCATTTTTTTCGCGAATTGTCGTTTTTTCGCTTTGCAAAAATATAATTAATTTTGTATATAACATTAAAATTATGTACCTTTCTTTTTTGGTTGGCAATATCAAATATTTCTTGACAATAATTTTTTTAACTTATTTTGCTATTTGGTTCACACTGTTTTTGATTAGCAGGGATAAAAAATAGAATTTAGTTTATGATTTGAACGGGCTAAAGTTTAATTTGACTACAACGACTAATGTAGCACTGACGACAATCTGTAGCCTGTTGCCTTGTTGCCCTCGAAATAATCATTCTTATGTAAACATGTGTATTCTATCTTTGACATTTTGTAGCCAGTAACTTGCTGTGGTGAATGTTAAACACATTATAATTATATATGATAAATAAATGCAAATCCAAGTTCATCGACATAACGCAAAAAAAGGAATTATATAAAAAAAATATTACAAAATATTACTTTGAAAATAAGACTTTATATAAGAAAATTAATACTTATTTATTTTGCTAGTAGCTGTATTAATTGAATATATTGGTGTAATATTCATGTATTTAATTATACAGCTACGCCTATTTTTGAAAACTACATAAGAAAATTTAAGTAATTATACTTGTACTATAGGTCTGCACAGATATACTTGTTTCCATCAGTTTTACGTTTGTTGGTTCTGGTATGTACAGATACATATGATATTCAGCGTTTCAGTTACTAGTCATGTTTTAGACTCGATTGTTTTTTTCTTGTCTCAAGTCTGGAGTTTATGTGAGAGAGAGAAGAAAAAAGAAAGAGGAGGCGTACTGATTTGCTTGTACCGATAAGTTATGACTACAAACAGGTATATCTGTGCAGACCCTTAAATTGTACAGTAGGATGTCCCAAACAAATTTTTTTTTGGGAATCAAGTATAATTTGAAATCTTATTTTTGGGATTTTTTTCAGATTTTTCGGCAGATATTTTGAGGTTGCACAAGTCGAATTTTTTGTATTTTCTTCATAACTTTAATCATAACCACAATTTAAAACAAAAATATTCAAGCTTTATTTTTGTGTGCAAAAACTTGCATTATTTGGAATGAATTTCCTTTTAAGCAGCCGACATTAAAATTGTTCGTAATTGTTGAATATTTGTAAATAACGCTTGACAACTTTTAAAATTTTTATACAAAAAAAAAAATTATTATTTAGATTAAAATGCCAATTAGTTCTAAATAATTTAATATATTTTTTTTTAATTTGCTCTTGAGTTCTTGAGTTATAATCGTTTTTAAGGTTTGATTTTGATTTTTATTGTTGGGTATAAACTTAAACTGGTTACAAAGCTAAAAACGAGTGTAAATCAGAAGCGGTAAGAGCAAATTAAAAAATTTATTTATTAATTATTTAGAACTAATCGGCCTTTTAATTTACATAATTAGTTTTTTTTTTCATTTTATTCTTTGTTAATTTTTTATTGTTTTCTTGGTTTGTTTATTTTATTTTTGTCTTATTTTATATGCAAATGTTGTTGAATTTTTATATTAAAAATATATTTTCATTTACAAATAAACCAATTTATTTTATTTTTAAGAGCACATTTTTTAGGTTTCAGTTCTTATTTTCAAATTTTTACTGCGTATTGAATGCGTGTAAAGCCTAGATCCCACTATCGGCGCAATGTGCCGATTTTCGTCGGCTCACTGAAATAAAGGCATAAGTAATAAGCTAAATTGGATTTATTTCTCAACTAGTTGATATATAAGGACATAACTGCACTAGGACATAGCTATTTTGGTTAATTACTTAGGACTTGATTACAGTGTGGCGACGAAAATCGGCATTGTGTCGGTAGTGGGATTTCGCCTTAAAACACATTTTTGGGAGCATAATTCTGGATTCCTTGTTAATATGTATATAATACTCTTATTTTTATAACGATGCAGTTTCAAAACAAAAATTCTCGCATCTATTTTAAAAATAAAAGACTTTCTTAGTTTCATTTTTTATAAACATCTCGTTAAAATAAAATGTTTATCCTTGATTTTATAACTTTTGTTGTTGTAATATATGATGAGTTTATCCACTAATGAAAATATTTTTTTGACAAAGTGTATATATATACATCATACATGCCAAGATTCCGAAAAAGTGAGACAAAAAAAATTATTACTATATAGGTATGTATAATTATTTTTCTCGCATTTGTTACGTACATACTTTGTTTTTGTTTTTTGTTTGCATACAATAAAAATAAAAAAAATAATAAAAAGAATCAAATTTAAATATCTACTTACGTGTGGTACTGAGCCTGCAAAAAGCTAAACTCCTCCTTGATACGTTCCAAAGTGTCAACTATGGTAAACTTAAGCGGACCCTGTGGAGGTGGACCCTGCATTGCGTTCAAAAATAAATATTTCCAAGCCGAACAAATGAAGAAACCATAAGCATTTAGAATGGAAAAGATAATATGGGAGAAAAAAAGTTTAAAAAAAACAAAGAAAATTTGTGAGAAATAAACATTTAATGTGCTTAGCAAAAAATGTAGTTTTAAATTTTACATGAATAGGTGGCAAATTAGGAGTGGGAGTAGTAGTAGATGGATGTGTGCTGAGGTTGAGCGTGTGTGAGTGTGTTTTAAACGTTTGTATATCACTTACCCCCGCTGAAGGGTGCCGCACCGGTGCAGGATACATTTTTTTGTTTTCGAAGAACTAAATTGTAAAACAATAGCGAGGTTCTGTTTTAATAATTAAATTGCGTTATATGGTACGAAATTAAAAGCAGAAGAGACAAATGATGCTGAGGGAGGATAAGGGTATTTATTGGCCAATATTATAACTTTAGACGATCATATGCATATAATTTCGTTTTAAGAATCTTGAAATTTTCTTCTTATTTGGAACACACACCTCCACAACCCAAGTCAAAAATAATTTTCGTAAGGCGCCTCTTCTCCTGTCCTTTCGTGTATAATTCTTCAAAAGACGTTACCGATGACAAAGTTGGTCGGTTATCGTTATTCAGTCAGTAGACGTCGTAAGTTGAGATGTCGATATCGTTGAACTTCTTCACCTCTTTCTAACCGTGGAGAATCCTCCGCTTTGTCTTCTTCGTTTCTTTAGTATGTAGTAATGATAAGTGCTTCAACACAGGTTCTGATGCCTGCCCACTTTTTTAGTATTTTTAACGTGTGTTGGCCACTTATTTTTGTTTGAAAAGTATTTTTTTATTCAATATTGTTATAGCTTTATTGTTTTATTTTTTTTATATTTTATAAAGTAGAAACATAATTTTTTCACGTTTTATTGAATTTTTATTATTTTGCACAATTTTTCGCGTGTGCGCAATCACCAACCAAGCTTCTTCTATTTTCTGCCAGCCTTTCTGTCGTATTCTTCTTCGTTCTTCTTGATATTTTTTCTACTTCGTTGTTCAACTTCACAATGGCGGATATTATAGCTAATTTTTTCACATGCGTATTTTTGCAAAAAATTTTAAACTCTTTTACTAATATTTCCTACATATTTTTTAAAATTTCATTGAAAGAACTTTCTATTCTATTAAAAACTCTCCACTTTTCCATTTTTATATTTATAAACACATTTGAAAAACTTAATTAAGAATTTCTTTTCTCCAGAAAAAATAAAACGACTGAAATTTTCCTGGCCAACGCCGAATATGACGCTGAAAAAGAAAAATGATGATAATAAAAGGAATTCAAAGATAAAACTGTGAAGAATGAGGCAAATAATAAAATACTAGTGGTGCCACCTTACAAAAACATTCTCAGGACTGTGATTTTGAAGAGATGTAATAAACAGTAGCATTATACGGTATACACTTGCAAATCTTTTTATGAATTTTTTAGCAAGTTCCATCAAATATGTACACACATTAGGAGATTATACATCAGCCAATTATTTGATAAAACATTAATAAAATTATTTTACAGATTAGCTCGCTTAGTGCATTTAATAATAAGACATTGCTCTGTGAAAAGCGCAGGGTTGCGTCCAATGCGAGTGCCTGTATCTTATGTGCTTTAGTCTACATGTTAGATTGAAGGAAAAAGAGCTCCCATTATATATTCAATGCGATCCGAAAAATCAAGACCTCTCAAATAACTCCTTGCGTGTGTAAGGGGCGCCATAAATAACTTTCCAGTGTAAAACCCTTTAGACAAAGAAATCTTACTTCTGCTTTACTTAACAGAGTTGATTTTTACGACTAGAGAAATAAGAATTAGTTGGGGAGCACTGAAAATATTGGACAAAAAACTCTATCGCATCTTTTGCTTCTTCCTACTTTGTGTATAGGGAGGACCAAAGTTTATTTAATGTAAAGTATACATGTCAGTCTGCATTGACCAAATATATACTATTAATACTGCCAAGCTGTCAGAAAAAGCCGACTAGAACTATAATAAAACTTCCTCAAAACAGCTAAAGGAAATTTATTATGTTGTTTTCAAGTCTATGCCGCAAATTATTTATAGATAATGATACAAATACAAATTTTTTAGAATTATAAAAAAACAAAAACCGATAGTTTACGAATATTGTAAACAACTTTTGACAGCTACACAAGAAAAGTGTCAATCATCAGATGACTCGCATATACCTTGTATTGATCAGGAACAAGGTCGCCTTGGTCTATCTATGCAAGTGATTGCTTTTTTCATGTGCTTGTTGTCAGATTTGTTATAATTCTTTCTTTAACTGATTTTTCTTCGTTTGTTGTCCTTTTTTACAAGTAAAAACAATTTAAGACACTTTTTTTGCTACTTCATATGTACATGGTTCCTTAAAATCACATGATTCAAAGAAAAGTTGTCAATAGACTACCGTCCAACTATAGTAATTTTTTCATTTAAACAATTTCACTATACCACTGGACTCGGTATTTTATTTTGTTTTGTAAACTATTGACTTGTAGTCCATAATTGCAAAAGTATATTTTTTCTATACATATCCAAGTATTTTAGGAAACCCTGCACTCGATCCGTATAATAATTTGAAGATTTTACCGCCTGTACACGTTGCAACTGTTGATGCGTCTTGTATGGCTCCAGACGTCTATATGAACGCTGATATGAAAATATTCCAGCCAAAAAGTTCCAAATGGTGATTTCAGGCCAAAGTATCTTTGTAAAATACAAAACCGTAGAGTTAAGCTAGAATATAAGACTTCCCTTATACATGTGTATATCTTATTGAAATTATAACCAATGTTACCTGCCACATTAGAAAATCACTTATTCTAGTTTCTCCTGAAGTTCGAATTAGCAAATCTGGAGATGGAGAGCAACGTGAATAGAGACATTCGTTTAATAATTTTTCACTGATATCATCATCTTTCAAGTTATCACCATGTTTTAAAACAACCTCAACGGCTTGCGTCATTTCATCTCGCGATGTATAAGAAAACGCCACATTAAGGAAGAGCTTGTTATTTTTCTCAGTGTCTAAAACTGCCTTCGCTATAAGCCTTTGCAAATCTAAGGGCAATAGTTTTAAATTTCCAATAACTCTTATACGAACACCATGTTCTTCTAATTTCTTAGATTCTTCTAAGAGTTTTGTAAATTTCTCACGAGCCAAGTCTAAAAGACCATTTACCTCCTCTTCTGATCTTTTAAAGTTTTCTATACTGAATGCAAAAGTAGTAACTTCTTGAATTCCCATATCTAAGCACCACCTCAAGCAGTCAGCCAACTTGTCAAACCCCTTGGAATGACCTTCTATCTTCCGAATGTGTTGAGAATCAGCGTAACGACGATTACCATCCATTACAAACGCAATATGATATGGTAAGTGACCACCAGCCTTGATAACGTTAATGGCTGCTGTTTCTAGCCAAGAATAGCTATAATCAGAAACCCACGACATACCGGAGCAATATATTATTTCTCAACATAAACTCGAAAATCTGTGAAACAAAGTATAAATTATGTACTATGGAAAATAAAAACAAAATAGAATGTAGAATAGTGCTAACGGACTTTATATCTCTTTTTCCACACAAAGCGGCATTGTTTCAATATATTCGGCAGCATTATATTGGTAGTAGTTGGCAACACAGAAGTTGGACAAAGTGAAACAGAAAAAAAGCAAAGAAAAGTAATTTTCAGCAAAAATTTTTCATACTGCCCATACAAAAGTTGAGAAAAATTGTATATTTTTCCTTAAAAATTGTGAGAAGTTGTAAAAATTTGTTTATAAAAATGAAAGATGGATAGTAATAAAGAAATTGTTGAGAAAATAGTGATACCAGGTAAGCATAATTTCTGTACAATAAATACTTCACCATTTATGACTGCCTTGCAAAATGCAGCCGTCTTGTTCTTGCCGTGAGGCACCAATCGTTGGAAAATAAACCAAAATATATATGCACATATTTTTAAAAGTAATGTTTTAAATAATTATGTAAATTTTAAACGAGTATCATTGAAAACATATTTAAGGATACTTTTATATTTCAGAGTTATATTTTTTAATATCAAAGTTCTTGTCTGCGGGTCCTCTCAAAGAAACATCAAGGGTGAGCATTCCAATTTGTTTAAAAAAAACTCAATTTAATTACTTGCTCGAACTATAATCTTTTCATATTCATTTTATTGCAGATCTTAATAGAGGAACTAGAAAATAAAAAGGTAAGCAATTAATACAGGATTTAATAACCAACATACGAAGATCAATTAATTAAAATTATTTTTCTTTTGGCGGTATCTTAATAGAATTTGTTATTGTATTTTGTTGTTATTATTTTTAAATTTTACCCATCCATAATGTTTGACCAAAAAAACTGGGCAGGGAACTGAGTAAACAATGTAATGTGAAGAAGTAATGGAAGGATACATGTGTACGTATGCATCCATAGATATGTACGCACACACATATATCAACGGTTCCATTCCAAAACATGCCAAGTCGACATACATATGCAGGGAATATAATTTCTGAATTCATCCATTATTAACTTAGATTCTGTAAAATTGTTGATAGTAATCGGACCATTTTATCAAAAGTTATGAACATAATTTGTCAAGTTGAACAACACCTCAATTTTTAAATGTTTTAAGTACACTTAGCATGATTTAGTTTGGAATTAAATAGTAAAAAAAAATGTATTTACATTTTTCTCCAAACTAAAACATGCTTATGTACTCAGATAACCGCTGTAGGTGAGAAAGGACTACAACTTAGATGACTAGGTAATAGATTTGTGTAAAATCTTAAGTATTCAAAGTCACTTTTAAATATGATCTACAACAAATTTAAAGTTCAAAAAAACTAAAGAAATCTATTGAAATTATTTTATAATTACAAAAAATCTCAAGTTTCTGTCTCGTAACACTCCCGAGATATCATCAATAAACTTTAAAGGCGTTTATCTCAAAATTGGCTTTTTGACTTAGCATGTTTTAGAATTAAGCCCTCGATATGTATATTACATATATATTTTCTTTACATTTAAATTCATTTTGTATGTATGTATGTAAGCTTAAGACTCACGTGTTTTATAACGTAAATATTTACTTTTCGATCTTAAAGTGTGCTATATCGGTGTTTTTGTCTTGAGGACACTAATGTTTTGCTTCAATAGTCATTGACCTCAAATATCCCGTTTTAGTATTTAACCACCAGATCTTAGGGTGGTACATTAAGGTGGTAGGAACTGAGATGTGGTGGATAAATACTAAAAAATTATATTTGATGTCAATGACTATTAAATTGGTCTCATCGAGACAAAAACATCGATATATCACACTTTAAGATCCGATTGTAAATACCAAAGATATAACGAAAAATTTATTTTGGCGACACACTACGTTCAATAAATTTTTTAGAAACTGCTTTGCAATAATACCTTATATGCGGCAAAATTTTTTTTGATATACACCCTAATGTTCATGTACATATGTGTGTACATATCGTTAACTTAATACGAAAAGGCCCCAACTCATAATTTTTCGAAATCGATATTTTTACATATATCGATAGACCATTACTAGATACACCTCTTTTATTTTAATCAAACTAATAAAACACTAAACTTGGAAAGTGTTTTTAATAAAAATTGCGTTTAAAAAAATTTTGTATCAATATTGCATCTTTTTTTATTTAATTTTTTCCTCCTCCTGTAAACTATGAAAAACATGAGTTAGGGCCTTTTTTATGTATGAATACATAATAACTAAATCATACAAATATTCCTGTATGAAAAAAACAAGGTCAAACATGTAAATTGCCACGATTTTTCGTCATCCCCCGTCCAAATTGTTCCAAATGAAAGAAAACCCCGTTTGTACAAAAATGTATCACTTAGGATAATGTCCGTATCATGAAGTAGTCAAGTGTACATGTGATACTTTTGAATTAACAGAACGACCAGTACTGTATTAAAAATCTTCAAACACTACGCGATTTATTTTGAATTATGTTGGTCCATTCTTAAGTTCACGAAAAAATTCATACATACCTATTGACATCATCGCTAAAATAAATCAGATTCGACTCCCAGGACCTCACAACGTCAAAATATAATGATAACTATATTTTCGAAAATTTTGGACAACTTACTTTATTTAGCGAGAAGTTAAAAATTATTGTTGCTTGGAAAATTTCATATAATAACTCAGAGACTTAAAAATATAAAAAATCAAATCATTCGAAATTTTATAATTACAAAGTGGACATCCACCCGGTGTCAAGTTATGGAGAAAAAAATTGGTAACAGCTTTGTTAAATTTTATGTGGGCTTGTATTATTATGAATATTTTGGGGATGCTAATTCATATTAATCAAGTAGAAAAAGAGAAAAGTAAAATGTGTTCCCAAAAATATAAATAAATCTAGCAGAAATCATTGTCATTGCTGCCTTATTTAATTTTTCTTTTGGGAAGTTATAACGTTATTTCGTGTCGTCCTCTTATATATTACTAATTAACTTACACTTTGTCTTCCGACAAGTTTGATGTTATTGCATTTATGTACCATACTAATAAAATAAAAAATAAAGGCGAACAATTTGTTTCCGAAAAGTTCGTTTTTTTCTATACAAAACCACTAATAATTTTTTTATTCGGATTAAATTTTTCTATTTTTAATGGAATCCTTCCTTTCGAAAGTTTTATATTATAACAATTCAACATTAATTTTTTCAGGTTTTGCCTAAACGCACCGACTGGTTGGGAAATGAACATGATCAATCGTTGGCAGAGTTGGTAAGTTTTTTTTTTGGTTTTTACAAATTTACTATTTCTAAATTTATTTCTTTAGTTAAAAAAAAAGAAAAATTAAAGAAAAAACAACTATTTTAAAATAATCTATTGAAACATTAGGTTTGTTCATTTACTAAAAAGTATTACGAATTTGTAAAAATTTTTAGTGGAAAGTGTTCATTAACTCAAAAAGTTTGCAAGGAGAGAGCGTCAAAAGAGACAAAAAATTCCTGCAAATTATTACTAGTAAAATTTTTTACTTCCAAGAATTGTCCAACCACCTGTTGTGTGTTTTGTTGCCAAATAAATTGTTTCAAAAATATCTGAAAATGGAAAACTGAAAAAATTTTAATTTCTTTGTTAAAAAACATGTACACGTATGGAAAAAGAAATCATGTTCTCTTAATTTGTTGTTTTTCTTTCATTAAGCCACTTAAATTCAATTTTAATGGCAAATAATTTTGTTTGTTTCTCATATATGATCAGAGATGGAAAGTGGCATTTTTTTATTTGTTAATGAATACAAGAAGCTGTGTAAAGAATTTAATATTAAATGTCAATTTATAAAAAAAATTCAATTTAAAATATTAGCAATTGAAATACATTAGAAAAAGTACAATTGTATGTTGATTTCCATCCATGGTTCTAATATGAATAAAATTTTCTTGCAAGTTTTTACAAATGAAGTGTTCATTTACTTTTTCATATTTAGGAGAGTAATTTTGTAAATTTATGCCTTACTCTCTCGTTGCTAGTTTCTGCTGGGAAAGTAAATGAACATAACTATTATGATACTATGACAGTCAAGACTACCGTTTGATATCTCAAATATTCCAATAGAGTCCATCGGCTCGATATTTTAAATATAATAAATAAATATATCGAGGGTTTATATTCAAAAAGTGTTATCTGCAAGGCTTGAAAATTTTAGAAGAGCGCAAAAAACTGTTATTTTCTCAAAGTGCAAGGGCTAATAACTAAATTTTGACGAATAGTACCATTTACAGAAGACATCTTAATTCTACTAATGTTAATCAAATACAGTTATTGGTCTTGGACTTAAGACAAAATAACAGTTTTATTTTGTCTACTAAAATATTCAAGAATTGCAGATAGCACTTTTTGAATATAAACCCTCGATATATTTATTTTAATTGAAATATCTTTTATAAAAATAACTGGAAAATAATATAGCAGAACAAATGACATATTGAGAACTACTTACTTGAGCGGGTACAACGAATGTCAGTACAAAAACCTGTTTAACAAAATATAAATGCACTCGTAGCATTAAAATAATAACGCCGAATGACCGTCTGCCGACTCTTGTTTTCAATGTTGCCACAATAATCTAATGGCGTTTTCTTTTCTAAAAGAAAAGTGTAACATGCAAATGTTTTTAAATGTGATTTGCAACATTTTTAAATGCTCACCTGATTGTTAAGAAGTGTTGCATGTTTTACGTTTACAAAAGAACAATTTTCCAACAAATTTTGACATGAAACAATGACGAACTAGAAAATTATTAATTTTTTTTCATAAACAATAACAAAACCAAATGTTAATATAATGCTGCACTCATGCCCCTTTAATGAAAATGAGTGTTCAATATGTAGCATTTTTCTCTTTTTAAGGGTAAAATCATGAAAGAACGCAAATAAATGTAAAAGGCAGTATAAATGCTGCATATTGCTCAGAAAAGAAAATGCCATAAATAGATATAAAGAAATGTTCAAATCAGGGATCGCAAATAACGATTATTTTCCAAATTTAAACTGAAAAAAATCACACTGATAGAGAAGTTCTACGTGCAAAAGGAATATACCAAGATACTCCAAAATGCAATATGCAATGATTTTTATTTTATTAATTTTGATTAAAAAAGTCAAACTTGACGATTATTTTTGATTTTTGATTTTCCTCAAAAAATAACAATTATTTCTTGATTTTTATTTGTTCCTCAGAAAATAATTTTTAATTTAGGAATACATAACAGTTACTTTTTGTGAAGTTTATTTTAAAAATTAATCCACTAATATGGTGTCCTAAACCAATAGTATTGTCTAGTAAAACACCAAGGCATATCATTCGATCGACAAAATCAATAGATTGGCCATCGATCATGATAGAGAGATTATTCGCTTCACTAGGCGGTTTAAAAATCATCGTTTTGGTCTTAGAAGAATTTATACTAAGTTTGCTGTTAATCATCCAACGTAAAGCATAGGACATTAAAGAGTGAATATCATATTCGAAAACATCTATAAGCTGTGTGTGACCTTTAAATAATAGTTCTATACATCGTCAGCAAAAACAAAGGCTTCACATTCAAAGTCGTTAAGTAAAGCAAAGAAATCATTCATATAAATATGTATATCATAAATAGTAGGAGGCCAATAACAGAACCCTGCGTTACACCACTACATACTGGTAGACACCTCGACTTAAGGTTACTGCATTGAACATATTGTGAGCGACCTGATAAATAAGAAGAGAAAAACATAATTTTTAATTTCGAAAATCCAGTTTTTGACCAACAGCAACAAAGAATCTGATTTCGTGCGTGTTCGGGTCGTTTCGTGTTAAACAAAATCGACACGAAAAACTCGAAACGATTTTAGATGTAAAATACATACATATGTATGTATGTACATATGTATGCATTAATTTCCAATAAGAAAAAATTTAATATTTTGTATCGTGAAACAGGCAAAAATTTGCTTTAAATTCTGAAATTAAACAAAAATATTTATTTATTTGAATACATATACTATGTATGTATGTAAAAGAAAATTATTTTTTGCTATTCTATTTCATTTCGTGCGTGTTGTGCAGTGCCGCGTTTAGAAAATTTTTGGCGTTTGGACATCTTAGTATTCCTGTTAAGGTCATGTCGTGTTGGAAAAACGCGACACGCGGCCATCTCTACTCCCCTATGTGTGATGTCGAAAAAAAAGATATGCATTGGATATGGGCATTAGGATGGAAAAATTAAATGTTGATTATCTTCGTGTTTTATTGTTTATAATTAGAAAAAAGCCTACGTTTATGTAGTGGAATGGTTTAATAGCATATCGCAGCTTTTTTAGTTGAGGAAGTTTGGCTGGAAGCTGAAAAATTTTATATTTCCTTTTTAAGCTACTTGTAAATACATTTTTATATATAAGTATAATTATTTTACATGCAAAAAATATGTTATGATTGCACTCTTGCTTCAAATGTAAGGAAAACAAAAAAAAGTTCGAAAATGGGAAGGAGTCATGGTGATAATAATAAAAAAAACATGTAGAAAAATCGTACGTTTGCGACCCGTACGTTCGCAACCGGCTATTAAGCCAATTAAACAAAAACCTGTAGATATCTTTTTTTGTGTAAATACTTGATAGAGACCTACATTAATAAATACACTTTTAAAATAAATTAATCACTTTTCATTATTCTGTTCCATTTCGCAGATTTTTACATTTCACTACGGTCAGCCAAAGTTGACTTCTATTTTGCGTACGTTCGTATAAACATGTTTATAACTATTAATATGAAAACTTAAACTCGATGAAATCCATCTTTTGCACTAAACATAAAGCTTCCAAAATGCTATCAAATCGCAAAAAAGATGCTTGCAAAAGTTTTGTTTTCTATCGGCCGTATGTATAATCAAAAAACGGCATGAAGTTAACATAAGTAACAAAACTGAATTACGTGTTGACGAGTTCCTCCATAAAATTTGACATTAAAAATCGCCGCATAATGTAGTTTTAAAACACGATTACATCCTAGCATGATTTTTAATATAAGATTATATGGCAAAACACGTTAAGACCATGTCCAATTTAGCCACTTATGCTAACTTCATGCCAATTTTTGATTATACATACATAAGGCCGTATATTTTTTGTACATCAAAAGCGTACGAACGTATGTTCGTGACCCCAGGAAATGCCCATATATGTATCATGATTATTATTCCTGATTTTGCCTTTACACACGTCTGAAAGCAAATATTTTCTGTATTGTCCATTGTAAAGTCCCATAAACTCAGACTTGCTGCAAGAAGAATTGCCGAGTCTAAAACATGAGTTAGCATCTCCTGAATTTATTTTCTCCTTTATCGCCAGAGTCTAAAAAAACTATTATATCGAGGGTTTATATTCAAAAAGTACTATCTGAAATTCTTGAATATTTTAGTAGACAAAATAAAACTGTTATTTTCTCTTAAGTCCAAGAGCAATAACTGTATTTGATTAACATTAGTAGAATTAAGATGTCCTCTGTAAATGGTACTATTCATCAAAATTTAGTTATTAGCCCTTGCACTTTGAGAAAATAACAGTTTTTTGTGCTCTTCTAAAATTTTCAAGCCTTGCAGATAGCACTTTTTGAATATAAACCCTCGCTATGTTAAACTAAATATTTACTCTTTTATAGCTTATTCGTTTTAAAAATTAAATTTAAAAAAAAAAAATAATAAAAATCCGAAAGCAACTGTTATTTTGTGAAGAATAAATAAAAATCAACAAATAATGATTAAAAAGTAATTTTTAAAATAAAAATTATAACCGTTACGGTCCCTGCTTAAATGTAACCCGTTAGAAAGTCTGAAAATGTTTCAATTTTAAAAGCAATTTTAATTTCCCTTTTTTAGGAAAGAAAGTATGCTCATATTGGATCGAATCATTTATTGGAAATATGTTGCCGTATTGGACCAATCCTAGAGAAAGAAATTAGCCCTAGTGTTCCTGGGCTAACGTCATTGTTGGGTGCAGGGCGTCAGAGCCTTTTGCGGACGAAAGAGAGTATATTCAAGTCCAGGACGTTGTTGGATTATTGTACTCGTCTTCATGGTGTATCATTACCCGATTCCACTGTGACAAAACCCATACACAATCTTCGTAAGTTAATTTGTTTCAAACGTATTTTTTATGTGTTTATTTATATGTAACGTATAATTCTGGCATGCAGAGAAAGTAATTATTGGTCGCGAGTATGGTGGACCCGTACGCAGAAAGCTCTTAGTACCTACAACTTTGTATGGGAAAACAAAGCTTCTTCGCCGTACTGTTGGACACTTGTCTTCTGTTTATTGCGTTCTGTTTGATCGTACAGGCCATTACATTATAACTGGCGCTGACGACCTTCTTATTAAAATATGGTCTGCCATGGACGGAAGACTGCTAGCAACACTTCGAGGTGCATCAGCAGAAATAACTGATATTGCAATCAGCTTAGATAATACTATGTTGGCAGCTGGATCTGTAGATAGAATTTTACGTGTATGGGATCTGCAGACTACATCTCCAATAGCAGTCCTTGCTGCCCATACGGGCATGATAACTTCCGTAAACTTTTGTCCTTCACCAAGAAATGATTTGAAGTATTTAGTAACAACTAGCAACGACGGATCTATTGCGTTTTGGCAATATTCGAACGCAAGAGGTCAAAAGATAATATTTGCACCAAAACCTATACAGTATCATGAGAAATTAAGACCAGGGCAGTCTCAAATGATGTGTACATCATTTTCGCCTGGTGGCATTTTTTTGGCAGCGGGTTCAGCTGATCATCATATTCGAGTATATTTAATGTCAGAAGATGGACCTAAACGTATTCTGGAGACAGAAGCATATACTGATGCCGTAGACTCCGTGCAATGGTCACATCGGGGTTTAAGATTTATATCAGGCAGTAAGGATGGAACAGCTCATATCTGGACATTTGAATCCCAGCAATGGAAAAGTGTAAAACTATGTATGACAGAACGACTCCCAAGGTAATTTTAAATACAAAGTTTAGTTATTTATTTTCTTAAGGAAAAATCAACAAAACTATGCCGCGGAAATCAATATTAGTCTTCCAAATTCAAAATAGTAAAAGCTGAGACATATATGTACAATCCGTTATACCTTCTACGTCGGCTTTTTCAACTCACAGCTAAGTTGAAATACATACTCTCTTATGTGCTCTGTTACATTCAATACGTCAGCGTCAACGCAAATGACTAAAATTACATAAACCTAAATAATTAATAACGTATGTTGAGTAGTTTGAAATTTTAATAATTTAATAATTTTAATAAATAAAGCTGTTCAAATGTTTCCGTCAACAAATTATTAGTATAACGAACGAAGAATTTTATGCGGCTCGCCCTTAATAAAATCTCAAATTTTTAAAAGAAAAAAATGTTTCATGCATGGAGCTCACATTCACGTTTCATATTAGTTAGCTGAGCTTCTAAAAATTTAATTCGGCAGCTAGTGAACCATTAATCGTAATAAAATTTCACCTAGTCACAGCATATTTATTTTTTTTTTTAATTTTTTGGGCGACCTATTCAAAAATCAAATAATTTTTTAAATATACATATACATACATATGTGAAAAATGTTGCTTCAAAACCCAAACCATATTTACCTCCTTAACTTTTGTTATTTTTTTATTAATTATTTTCTTTTTTTAGGGTTCCGTACACCAAAAGTGAAAAAGTAACCCTATTAATTCGCTACTCTGTCCGTCTGTCCGTCACAGAAAAATATGTATATTGACACTTGAAATTTTTAAAATTGGTGTATTTTTATATAGACTACAACAATTAACATTAAAATATTAAAAAATTTAAATTAAAGGGTTGTCCATCAGTTAATGCAATTTTGAGACAACTTTATCTTGGAAACCGTAAGAGGTAAACTCTTGAAATTTTCAAAAACGGTAAAACTAAAAAATCCGAAAATCATAAAATCGCCAAACCGAAAAAAATCGCCAAACCGAAAAAATCGCCAAAAACCTGAAAAAAATCGCCAAAATGAAAACAATCGACAAAATTAAAAAAAAAATTCTAGCACTAAAATAAATCGCCAAATTCGAAAAAATCGCCCAAAATGAAAAAAAATTTACAAAATTAAAAAAAAATCGCCAAAACGAAAAAAATCGACAAAAATTAAAAAACCCAACAAACCGAAAAAAATAATCAAATCGAGAAAAAATGTGCCAAAACTAAAAAAAATTGCCAAAATGAAAGAAAAACGCCAAAAACCGAAAAAATCGCCGAAACAAAAAAAATCACCTATATGAAAAAAACGCAAAAATTAAAAAAAATCGCCAAAATAAAAGAATCGCAAAAATAAAAAAACGCAAAAATTAAAAAAACTTTAAAAACCCAAAAAAAAATCGCCAAAACGAGAAAGAAAGTGCCAAAACTCTGAAAGCGCCAATAAATTCAAAAAAACCCCAAAACTAAAAAAACGCTTAAAACCGAAAAAACCAAAAAAAGAAAAAAATGCCAAAACTATAGTTTATATTGGCTAAATTTCCTATTGAATTACACATTTCGTGTCCGTACGGAAGGAACCCTTGGTGCGCAAGTCAAAATCGCACTTCACTGAATTTATTTTTTATTAGCGGTGAAACTTCATTTTTAAATTTATTTGTAATTTGGTTATTTCTGATAGCTGAAGCTTACAATTTGCACTTGATCAAAAAGACGGTATTAACTCGGATTTTAAAATTTTTTTATTACGCCTACTTTTTCATTACAAAAAATTAAAAACTTAAACGACTTCAAAAATAAGTACATATGTATGTATGTATTAAAAAGTAGTTGAAAATAATTTACATTTTACAAAATGGGCGGAGTGACTAGACCATATGTTTTTAATTTCGCAAATTTTTAAGATCGATATTTATAAAAAAAATTGGGGAATAGTGTGTTCTGGAATATGTATATGTACATATATGTATGTGTGTTTGTAATATAATAATAATAAATGAAAATATAATTTTTTAATTTTTTGTTAGTTATATGATTTTTAATTTAAGCTAACAATATGCTATATTTAAATATTATTGCCTTTTAGTTGTCCCGACCCGGAAGAAGGCAAAAAATTAAAAGTCACAATGGTGGCTTGGGACTGTTCCGATAAATATGTTATAACTGCCGCTAATGATTATACGGTACTTAATTTTAAATTTTCTTTTACAAATATATATTAAAAGCGAATATTATTATATTGGTCTTATTATATATTATTTGTCTCATTATGTGCAAAACTATTAATATTACTTATTATTTGTTATTATTGTGAAAAGATAAAAATTTGGAATGCGAAAACTGCCAAATTGCATTGTGTTCTGCGCGGTCATAAAGATGAACTTTTTGTATTGGAATCAAATCCTAAGAACGAGCACATCTTGCTCTCAGCCGGACATGATGGCCAAGTATTTTTATGGGATATAGAAAAGGGAGAATCTGTTGCTCATTTTGTAAATAATATTGATGGACAAGGGCATGGTGGAGTATTTGATGCAAAATGGTCACCGGATGGAACAATGATTGCTGCTACGGACTCTCACGGTCATGTATTAATCTTTGGCCTGGGCGTAACAGCTGATAGATATAAAATTGTAAGTTTAAGATTTCAATGCAAATGTTAGTGTTCCTTTGATAGAATATTGATTGTTTTAGCTTCCAAATGAACTATTCTTCCACACCGACTATAGACCGTTATTGAGGGATGCATCCCATCATGTTATTGACGAACAAACACAAGTAATGCCACACTTGATGCCTCCGCCGTTTTTAGTTGATTCTGATGGTAATCCCCATCCACCTAGATTTCAGCGTTATGTTCCTGGCAGAGAAAATTGTTCAACGGAACAATTAATTCCTAATCTTACACTAGCTGTAGAGGGAGTTGTTGTCGAAGATAACAATTATTCAAATATTGATCGTTTAATAGCGGCTTTGGCGAACCGGCAGGGAGGTGGGGCACCGGGGCCTGGAAATCAAAATAATGCTTCAACACCAAGACCAAATCCTTCGCAATTGGATCGCATGATTGAAGCCCTAGCTAACCGGCAAGGTCGTGATCAAGCTCCAGACTCCAACAATCTTCCTTCAGGAAGCCGCAATTCAACCAACGGCAACGTTCTGGAAAATGGACCGAGTACGTCTCGGAATATTTTACTGGATAGAAGATTGTCAGAACAATCTAATAATCAAACACGTCAAGGAACAACATGGGGTAGACCAGCAGCCGAACAAAATCAGACATCTCCAGAAAGTCAACTGAAATATGTACGACGCACTTATGTTCGCCCAATTAGATATGCTCAACTTCAAACTCTTAAGTCAGCCGTCTATACCGCTGGTCAATATGAAATGCAAGACTATAGACGTGAAATGCGTCGGCGACCTATTATGATTAGTACCGCTAGCGTTATCACTTCTCAGTCTGGATCCGGACGAAATAAGACTACTCGAACAAATGGCTTAGGACGTACAGGAATAAATACAGCCCGTGCAGCAGTACAACCACAGCCTCAAACAGCATACCGAACACGAGCAGTGCGCGACCAGCCAGAAGTTGAGGTGCCTCCACAACCGGATGTATTGGAAGAGGACGAAGAAAGTAGTAATTCATCTGGCGATACAAGTTATTCAAATATCGAAGAAAATATGGTGGAATCCTCAGAAGATTCGGATACTGACTCCTCGGATTATTCTGACTGGGTTGCGGATACTCCAGGTCCGAACTTGGAGCCACCCAAACGTTCAAAGAGGAAACCCTTATCGCGTCGGCGTGCTGTTAGCGAAGACAGCAGTGATGACACAGCTGAACAGCCAACCACATCGGCGAAGTCAGGAAGAAAAACTAAAAAAATTCTTATACCTCCGGCGGCTCCTAATGGTGAAATTCCAGAAGTATATCGACCCGCAGAATGGCTTTCAGAAGTTATTCCACGTAAAGCTCCATACTATCCACAAATGGGTGATGAAGTAGTTTACTTTAGACAGGGCCATCACCGTTATATTGAAGCAGTGCGATTAAAAAAAGTATACAAAGTGTCGCACAGTTCAGAGCCATGGAGTTTTCATACTTTAAGAGATCGTGAGCTAGTCCGTGTAATAGGTATAAAGTATGAAATTCGCCCTCCAAGACTGTGCTGTCTTAAATTAGCCATAATTGATGTAGATGGTAATATGACGGGTACAACTTTTAAAATAAAATATCACGACATGCCCGATGTGTTAGATTTCTTGGTTTTAAGGCAAACATTCGATTTAGCTGTGCAACGAAACTGGACAATGGGTGATCGATTCCGTTGTATGATTGGTGATGGTTGGTGGATGGGGCAGATAGAATCACGTCATGCCTTATCAGCCGACTTTCCAGACTCTCCATTTATGTGCTTTCGTGTTCGTTGGGATAACGGCGAATACGAATATATGAGTCCATGGGATATGGAACCCATAGACGAAAGTCGCTTACCTGACGAAGTGGGTGGAGCGGTGCTAGTTATGCAAGAAGAGATCCGTGCAACTCTATACCAACCAAAGTCTGAGGAATGGCACCGAGGAGACCGGGATGGCTCATGCCGTAGAATTATAAATGGTCTAGAACAAGTAAGTATTGCCAAGTGGCGTAAGAAAATTAGTGTTCTGTCTTAATTCAAATATCTTCTAAGCTGTGAGAGATACGGTAACATATTTTTT
This sequence comes from Tachina fera, assembly GCA_905220375.1. Classification (NCBI taxonomy): domain Eukaryota; kingdom Metazoa; phylum Arthropoda; class Insecta; order Diptera; family Tachinidae; genus Tachina; species Tachina fera. The sequence goes on from LR999963.1 coordinate 190,905,009, forward strand.
GAGGGCGCACTGATTTTCAAAATCTTTGTAGGCCCATAAAAAAATTTATCACCAAAATCAACAAACTGAGAATAGAATTTTCCCTGTCGGAAATTTGGCTAACTTTAAGCTAACTATTTCGCAAGTAGTACTGACTACACTTGGATTACTTCGCAATGTAATCAACTGACTACTTTAACATTGCGATGTCCTAGGCGGTAGTCAAATGGCTCACTCTGCATTACTTTCAGCTAACTTAAAGTTGACTTTTTTAAACCAACTTGTAGTCAGTAAATTAAAAAAAACTTTCTCGGGTTCGAACATGTATCATCACAATTTGTGTACTCAACGCGCTACGAGTGGTACGAGCTAAGCTACCGTCTAAAATAACAACAGCAAAATGTTAACATAAAACTGAAATGATTTTCAAAGTAGCTGAGAATAAGTTTGTTGGATCTCATCAAATTCGACTACGTACTCAACTCAAAGAATTAATTTTGGGTTTGTTCTGGATGACATTGCAGTTAGCTTTTAGTCAGTCTAAGAAAAGTTAACTATAAGTTAACTATTTTTTTAGTCAACTACACATTCTCCGGTAGGGTTACTACTATCAAACCTACACTGTCAAGACCGTGCGAATTTTTCACTGTTGCTGTTGTTGTTGTGTAATTAATTAGTAAATAGTATGCTGATTTTAGAATTTCAATGATTTTGAAAGAAAAACATTTTGAATGTTGCTTACGCTTTTAGAATAGTTGGCCTTTTTAAAAAACAACTCTTTTTTCTCGATTATTAATTTATTTTTTTTTCTTTTTGAAATATCGCAACCACAACAACACTGATACAGACGTCTAGCACATAATGATACACACATGCACAAATACATATTACATATTGAAATATTCTTTTTTTATTTACCTTCACAAAGGTTATGCGTTTGTCAATTGCTGAACATTTCCTAGCTCCAGTGGACTTGAATATTTATCCTGACTATGCGTATTTAATTGAGTACCCGATTGATTTAACAACGATCAAATCAAGATTTGAAAACCACTTTTACCGTCGCATAACCTCCGCCCAATTCGATGTACGCTATTTAGCCACAAATGCCGAGAAATACAACAGAAGACACACAAATATTGTAAAACATGCCCGCATAATAACAGATCTTTGTTTGCGCATTATAAGGTTTGTTTTTTATTATTTCTTAAAATAAAATAAATTTAAATTTTTATAATTTGCTATTCAGGGAGCCTAATGATATTGATGTCGCGGCTGTATATCATCAATTAGTCGATGTGTACCATTCTTCTGAATCAGAAAATGACAATGAATCCGATGTTGTTCCATCAACAAGTACGGGGCCTTCAACATCGGCTGCGGCTGCAAAAGCCAGACAGAGCATGTCTTCAACAAGAAGGTGCATACACATAAGTTCAATTGAATAAATGCATGGAAAATTTATATTATTTTACACAATTTGTATATGTATAAATTTAATCTAGATCTAATCGAAATCGATCGGAAATCGACTGGCGTGTTGAATGTAGAAATTTGTTGGAATTAATGTGGTCTCGCCCAGATTCATTACCATTTCGTGAACCGGTGGACACAATAGACTTTCCTGATTATCTGGAAATTATTGCAACCCCTATGGACTTGCGTACAGTAAAAGAAGACCTCCTCGGTGGAAACTATGAAGATCCTTTAGATTTTGCGAAAGATGTTCGCTTGATTTTCCAAAACTCTAAAAATTATAACACTAACAAGCGCTCACGAGTAAGATCAATACATTTACTTCATATTTTTTAAATTATTTTCCGTTGTCTTGTTAATTTTTGAATGTAGATCGTCAATTCATTTGAAAATCGTTATTATTCAATCTCAGGTGTTTCTAAAGAATAATAATTGATATTGGTTTTTATTTCATAAGTATACTTTTCTTAATTTGTAATAATCTGTCGAATTATTTATATTCACATCGCTATTGTTGTGCTTCACATTACTTTTTATTTTTTATTTATTTTTGACATGCTTCCCAAATACATTCTCATGAAATCTAATATAATCTCTAATATCTTATCATCACCCACTACTACCCATGAAAAAATTCTATAAAACATAATAATGAATGACGATCATTATTGTAGGAATACTTGGCGGTAAGGTTAAGTAATATGTACATAGTAAACAAGCTATGTAATTATAATAATACATATATACATACATACATACATATGTATATATTTAAATATATACATACATAAATACATATGTATAAAGTTTTTATTAATTATTTTAAAACATGATAATAATATTTGATGGATGATTTATTATTTCTTTGTGTGTTTCTAGATTTATTCAATGACTTTACGTTTAAGTGCCCTGTTTGAATCGCAAATAAAGACAGTAATCAGCAATTGGAAGACGGCTAGAAGAAGAGCTAACAAGAATAAATCTCGCGGATCTAGTAATAGCCCAAATAAGCGAATACCTCCTGAACGAACACGTAACGCAGGTCGTAGAGGAAATTTGGTGCGAAGTACAAGACGAATAAGAAATTCAGAAGAATCATCACATAATGAAGATGATGATAACGAGCCACGTGGAAGTCAACGTAGGGGGCGCATCGGTCAAACTCGTACTGGTAGTTGTGTGGCAGCTGGCGCTTCAAGTTCTAATCGTGTAACTTCTTCATCACATAAAAGAACGAATGCAGAGGACGAAGCACAAGTGGCAGCACCACGAACATCGAGACGTAAGAATGCCAGCCAAGAATTAAATTGCGGTGAAGATGTAGGAAACACTGAAGCAACTGCTTCCAGTTCAGATGTCGATGTGGATGATGATGGCGAAGATACTTCCACTGATGAGTCGGCAAGCGAGAACAGTGCAAGTGAGAATTCTGAGGAAAGCTACAGTCCAGAAAAAGATCGAAAACAAAAAGGTCGTAAAAGGCATCACCATAAGTCAGGACGCAAAAGCAATCAATCAGGGATTAAGCGGAAACGGCGTCATCTGGAAGATGATACTGATGAAGACTTCAACGTGGGCAGACATAAGAAACATAAAAAATCCAGCCGAAAAGGTCGAAAGGCTAACAATAATGGTTCACGCAGAGCAGGAGGGGTTGCTTCCCAGGTTGATGAAAGCACACAAGATACTATTTCAAATACACCGAAGAAAAAAGGAAGGCCCCCAAAAATATCGCGACATGATGATGGTCCAAGTACAAGTTCCGCTGGAAATGCCTTAATGCTACAAAGTCCTTCTCGAAATACAAGAAACCAAATTATTTCTCAAGCTAACTCAATTAGTGTTGGTGTCGGACGACGTGCTGCTGAGAATGATCATAGTTACCATCTTCCAGCTCGCAATGGTCGCATCATAGAATCAGACACAGATTCCCGAGAAGTTGCCGTGCGACCTACTAGAGCAAGTGTAAAACGTGCCATTATGGATTGGGCTCGTGGCAGCGAGATAGAAGATGGAGACGGAACTGAAGAAGCCGAGGAAGTAAGTAATTATATTAGAAAATATGTATGTACTTACAAAAATAAAAATGTACAGTAAAGTACAATTATTAAGAAACTTATTGGGTTTCTTTGTCAGATTTTTTTTTGTCATAGAGATTGCAACTTATTTATTCCAATTAATCGGTGTTGTCAGAGAAACCGTGTCCGTTTTGCTGATTGTCGGTTTTGCAAACCAATGTTGGTTGGTTTCATTTCGTGTTAAGTTGGTTTTGTTTAATTTCGAATGTATTTATGTAAGTAATTGAAACCAATGAACGAATCAGATGTTGCTTACTTTTGCTTGCTTGTTTGCAAAATTTTATTTTACTCTTTTAGATTTTTGCAGAAAATTGAAAAAAACAAAGGTATTCATTTCAGGTTTTTTTTTGTTGGAAAAATGGAAAAATTTAATTTTTTTACAACAAACAAAGGACAAAAAAAAATCCCCAAAAATTTAATTTTAAATTTCAAAAAACTTGAAATGAATTCCTTTTATATTTTTCAATAAAATATTTGGAGTATTCACAAGGGTGTCTTAAGTGTCCTAAGTCTCATAATGTCTTAACATTTTAACATAGTTTAAAAAAATTGTTGTTTGCGGCTCAAACAAAAAGGTCATAAAGTAATAAGACTTTCTAAGCTATGTTTATTGTGTGTCATAACCACATGTAGAAATGCGTGAGAGTTTACCAAATGAATTGAGAGAGAGAGAGAGAGAGAGAGAGTAAATAATGTACAAAGGTGCTAAAACCAAAATACAAATAAGTACAATATTTATAATTGTTAATTATAAGAGGTTGCTCACAGCAGTCATATTTTTCGTTTTATAACCTTAAAACGTTTTAATTTATGAATATCTTCTGAATACCACAATTATTAAAATTAATTTTATTTTATTAAGGGCCATTATTACAACTTGAAGTTAGTTAAAAGTAGGATTTACAGGCCTGTCACAGAAACAAAATTCGATCGAAATGATTTCGATTCCTTAATTAGATTCTTCAGAGAACGAAAAACGAAGAATTTGCTCGAAATGAAAACCACTTTAATTTTCGTGCTCGGAATTGAAATTTTCTCTATGTGAAAGCTAAAAGATCTATTTTAAACAACTTAATTTCAACAAAGAAAAATGTTTTATTTAAAATATGTTTGTATTATTTAATTTTTTTTTTTAATATTTAAGATATTTTCTCAAGTCTTAAGCAAAAAATGCATCATCATAAAAAATGAAATATTCCATTCTGTCAAATAAAATTAAATAAAACTTTAACACATACACTACGTTTGGATATGAAAATGGATCAAGAGCCAATTTTCCAATTTTTTTTTTTATTGCAATTACAGACTTCGTGTATAATTTTTTAAATTTGGTTCATTTCAATAAAAAAAAATTGATGCTTTAGTAAATTTTTGCTCTTCTAATACGAGTAACCAAGTGTATTTTGTTTTGTGTTGCCCAATTGAGAACAATCGAATTGGTGCTTTTTCGGAATGAACAAATCGATCGAAATCTGGAGAAGATAAAACAAAATCGATCGAAATGAGAATTCGTAATCAAAACAATTTCGATCGATTTATGTGACAGGCCTGTTATTTTGACGTAAAATGTTTTGCATTGTTACCGTTAGTTACCGTTATGGAAAATTGTAGACAATTCAAAAGTTTTATATTTTATTGTCGAATATACTCGTTACGATTTTACAGCTGCGACCGAAAATATCGTTTGAAGTACTTAGAATTTTAAATATGTGGAAATGAAATCAATCCTTTCTTAAGTTCGGCTGAAAACCGAAAAATCTTAGCTGCTGTAAAGTACAAAGGGGTACAGTGAAAAACTAAAAAAAATATGTTAGATGCAGCAATCAACACTTAATACTAATATCTATCACCCTATAAAAATTCATATCAGTTTAATAACCTTAAACTGGGCTCTATTGGTTCAAAGTGTCACTGCTGGGATCAAATTAACAGCAAAAAAATTGAAGCTTTGTTACTCAGAATTTTCTTTTTTTTCACTTGTACCCCATTGTATGAATCCCCTCAACTCAGCAACTGTCAACCGAACTGAAGTTTGGTTGCAATACATGATCGAAAATATGTAATCACGATGATTTCAAACCACATGCTATTCATTAGGTTTTTTCTTGATATAAAGATGGAAAAAAAATTTCATTTACATTTAGATTTTGCCAACACCAACGCCAACTAAATCAAATGGATCAACAAGCAATCGCGAAAACAGTGGTGCATCTTCAAGCCATACTACCACCGTTCCCTCAGTGAGTGTTGTTAGGCAATTGCGAACAAATCGCAACACGAAAGTGGAGTCTCAAAATGATTCTGATAATGACAGCGATGACGAACCGCTAGCTTCAAGTCAGGGCTCACATCATAGGCATCAGCAGAGTAAGTTAAAAGCGAATAGCAAATATGAATCTAAATTTAATTATTAATAAAACATGTTGCATTAGGTATGCCAAATACTTCTTCACCGCACCCTACACATCTACAGCGACACGAATCCGCATTGAATGGAAAACTGAGTGGTAGTAGTTCATCTTCACTGCATATGACACGTTCTCATGCTACATCAACTACATCGAATACAGCTACCTCTTCTACAGCTCCGCCGACTGTTCATGATCACAATTATATGGGTGATCCAGGACCGTCAACCTCCACTGCTGCTAATATCAGAAACTCGAGAAGAATATTCTCAAGACATATGCACAATTTAGTTGAATCAGAGGCAAATTTGCACGGAGCTGAAAACGTTTCGCGCTTAAGACGTGGTTTGCCTTCGTCTACAACAATAGCAGAAATTTCCTCACCGTACCAGAGAGAGATTCACAAAAAAACAATTGAAACATCTGTGTCCGTTAGAAGGGGTCGATCTCGTTTTAGCCAAGAAAATTCGCAAACGGAAGCTTCAGCCGACGAAAATAGACCCGAAGATGACAACGAAGAAGGTGTTTCGGATATGGGTACAGGAGGTTGCACCGACGCCTCCACAACTGATGATGCCTCCGATTCGGAAGACAATCAGCCGTTAACTTCTTATGTACCTAAACAGAAAGTTGGCACGAAACCCCGAACTAAACGCCGACTTTCCGACGACTCTTTTGTCGCTGATGAAGAGGAAGAATATAATAATCGGCGAAATAGGGCGCATAAGCGTGACAATGGTGGAGTAGGCAGTAGAATTAGTAGTCGACGAAATCAAAGAGGTTCTCGTAATCAAAAACGTCCACGTTACTATGAATTAAGTGAAGACGATGAACATGCCGCCATCTCCAATAATCGGGTTAGAAAACAACGTAATGTTTCGGCTTCTGCTGTTGGTAGTTCTGCTCTACACCAAGATGATCACGATGCAAGTACAATGGATAGCGATGATGATCAGTTAGTTAGTGTCAGTAGTAGAGGTCGTGTTCGTAAAATTACTGCCAAAGCGAGAGGGATTTTTAAGGAGTAACCTATTTATCAAAAAGAACTCCTGCGACTGCATCCAAAACATCTACACATAAACTTGTATTGACAAAGTTTCACAGAATTCATTAAATTTTTATTTAGTTTTATGTTTACTTATTTCCTAGAATTAGTATTTGAAACCATCTAAGATACCTATCTATCTCTTTTAAAAATATTTTTCATTAAATGTAAGTTTCACACTTAATAATTACACATACATAGGTATAGCCTACATATTTTTGCTTTGTATCGTATTGTAAAAATATTGAAAACTTTTTTTAATTTTATTTTCTCGACTTAAACTTCGCCTTTTTCAACCGACAGACAGAATTAAAATACGGTGTTTCTTATGAGCTCTGACACATGGAGTTTGACAGTTATAAGTTGGTTTTTTCTTGGTATGTTTTGATTTAGGTTTAGGGGCAAGAATAAATTTAAACAAAAGAAATGAATAAAATAATAAAACAAAACTTAAGTTTAATTAATGAAATGGAGAACAAACCAATCGAAGTTAAGCAAATGTTTCCATCAACAAAGTATTCATTGTGTCAACTTCCTACGTCATTGCGTTAATGTCAGTTGAAAAAGGTGACGAATAACAGTGGTGGACTCGGGCTTTACGCCTCGGTGTATTTAATTAAAGTAAAAGAAACTTAATGCATTAACCGACTACACATATAAATATGTATTTTGTCAATATTTTTTTTTTTTATGCCAGGAATAAACTTGCGCCTATAATTTTTCCATTCATCTATGGCTTAGATTTTGTTACTTTATATCAATTTGACATCTTTTTCATTTCAATTCGTAACACATATACATACATACATACATACATATACATCTATATATAATATGCATTCATTAATTTATTGATATGTTCAGATAAATCAAAAACTACAAGATTCTTAAATTTTTTCGTGTACATTTATGTTTAAAAAGTTTAAATAATAAAATAGAAAAAATTATTACTTGTTTCATTTTGAATGATGAAGTTGTTATTACAGACAGATCCAACATAATTATGGTAGATAGACATTTGCAAATCAAATTTCATTCGCTTTCCTTGTGAAAATGTTAATACGTGTACTATAATGTGAAATGATGAAATAATGGAATGTCTTACAAACAGAGTTATTATAAAAAAATGAGATGGTATGGTGATAGTTTACACGTAAAACTGTTTGCAGCCAACCAATAACCAACCGATGTAATGCTTCTAAAGGACAACTCAGGGCTCGGATTTTAATGACTTAAGAAATTCTAAAATGCCTCAAATAAATGGGAAAAGGACCTTCAAAACACCAAAAAAAATTACTAAAAGGCGTAAAGAAATGCACTTCAAACCAGGAACAAACAGTAACTGTTATGAATTTTATAATAAAAGTAAAAAAATAACAGTTATGTTTTTATTTTTATATTTTTGAACAGAACTAAACATGAGAGAATAATTATCATTCTCTGATGTTTATTTTTTCAAGCAAAAATCATTTTTGTTTTTTTTTTAATTTTTTTGGCCGGAAACAAAAATGCATTTCCTGGATTTTTATTTTTTCGAGCAGAAATAAAAATCAATTTCTGAGATTCCGCAGCCGAAAAAATCATGGTGGCACTATTTTTATCACTTTTATGATATGGGTAGTAAATAAAAGAGATTTTCGGTGTTTTCAAATGGAAAAAATTTTGTTGGTAAGACATTTTTTTCAGTTGTTTGTCTTGCCAACAGTGTTGTTTAGCGTTTGTTTTAGAATATTTCGCTGTAGTAAAGCATTTGAAAAATCTCTCATGTCTTGAAAGGTCTTATAAATAGTCTTGTGCAGGTCACTAATATGTAGATACATACATATGCGTATACATCCATATATGTACACACATGCATACATATTTTTTACCATAATGTAGCTGCCATTTCTGCAAGAAAAATAGAAATCAGGAAATAATTATTTCTGCTCAAAAATATAAAAATAAAAATATTTTCGAAAAATCTAGTTGAAAACAACTGAAATTATTATTTTCTTGTTTATTTCAATCAATTTGTTCTGAATAACAATATACTTTTTATTAAATGCTTTTTTATACTTTAAAGCAAAAAGATCTACGATTATCTTTTAAAATATTTTCGTAGATTGTAAAGTTCTTTTCCATATCGACACTCACATCCGTAAAATATAAAAGATCATTAGTACTTAAGTTTTCAATTGTTCAAAAAAATTCATATAGACCCATATTGTGATTTACAACTAAATGGATAGTTTAGTTGTAGTTGTCAAATTTTTATTATGGATTACAATTTTTTTTACCATGAGACAACTGCTTTTTATCAGTTGTATTTTGGTTTTTAATTGGAGTGTTGTATTAGCTTTGCTTCATTATTCCAGACGCCAACCAATCCCATTTGTCAACCAATATTGCTGCCACGTGCATAAAACATAAAATTTAAAAAAAAAATACAATGCCAAAACTAAATTGTTTTGTGATGGCTACTATGGTTTCAAAAAACATAGCATAGATGAAATCCTTTTCTTTTCGAGCATTGTTTCGAATACAACTAAAATTAGTTGTAATTCAGAATGCTAAAAAACAGTTTAGTTGTTTTAAGGTTAAGTTGTTGCAATTTCAACTGAACTTAGTTAAGTTTGTTTAAGTAACTGAGAAAATTGATTTATTTTTCCTGAAATCTAATGCAGATATGTTGTTTAATGTGTTCATACAAATATGTTGCCAAGGATAGTAATACAAATTCGAGAAAACGCTGTGCAGAGTCATTAGAAATTATTTAATTTGTGTACGCCGGCTCATGTTTGCTTTTTATTTGTTTATTGTAGTTCGTTATATCTACATACATATTTATAAAAAGTGCTCGGAAGTACAATTGGTAATCTTAGAGAAAAATACTCGTATTTAATGAGGTTCGTGTAGAGGATAAATAATAAGTTTTACATATTTTTACTATTCTCTTTTTCTCTGCGCTCTTGTATAGAATATACATATATACATGTCATATTGGCGCGTAAGTGAAAAGTAACGAGCAGTGTTGCTTGCCCCACTTCTGTTTGCTTTTTATGTTTTTCGTTGTAATAAGAAGTTTGACATTTTTCTTTCTATTCTTTTCTTCTATTTTCCGCTCAGATTTATTTTTAATGACTTCTGTCAAATTCATTTAGTTTCGCGCAGTTTATAAACGGTTCGGTTAATAAGTTGAAGTGCCCAAGGAAATTAATATATTCTTGATCAATTAACAAATACAATTTATTTATTTTTTCGGAAATCTAGTACTGATATGTTGCTTAATGTGTGTGTATAGAAATATTCCAAGAAAAGTAATACGAATTCAAGAAAACACTGTGCAAATTCGTTAGAATTTGTATACGCCGGCTCCTGTTGGCCTTTTAATTTTTCTCTGTAGTTCGTTATGTCTATTCATAAAAAACGTGCTCGGAAGCACAATTGGTAATCGTAGTTAAGAAATAATATTAATAAGTTTGGTGTAGTGTATAATTGCAATGTTAGATTTCATAGAAAAAAATATGAACAGAAATATTTAAGATAATAAGTTTGACATTTAGTTTCTCCCTCTTGTATAGTATATACGAGTATGTACATATGTACATATGTATTACATTGGCGCGTAAAATGAAAAGCAGTGAACAGTGTTGCTTTTAAGGTGCTAAAATAAGTGTTTCTTAGGCCGGGTTTACATCTGTGTGCCAAATGCCACAAAAGCGTAAAAAAAGCGTAACCAACTAATTACTAATGAAAAACTTTTTGATTTAGATATATATATTTATTAAGTTAAACAGTTGCATACATACTTAATAGACAATTTTATAGAATCCAAAATGATTGCAAACTGTTTAAATCAATAAATAAATGTCTGTATCAGACAGTTTTTAATTAGTAATTAGTTAGTAACGTTTTTTTGGGCAAATGACACACAAGAAATGCCAGATGTAAACTCAGCCTTAGTTGTGCATATTTACATTTTTAATTTTTTCAAAATAATCACACACAATATGCATACATGTTCCCAAAAAAAATTTAAATTATTTCGGGTTGTAATGGTGAATATGTCTGGAAGTAAAAACTTAAAGCGCTCCCATGACCTAAAATAATGAAAAACTTACCAAAAAAGTAAAAAAGTGCAAACATTTTCCAAAAAATTACTTAAAATAATAAAAAATTACACAAAAAACTTACCCAAAAAGCAAACAAGTGAAAAAATTACCAAAAATTTACTTAAAACAATAAGAAATGACTAAAACTGGAATGTGCAAAAAATTACAATAAAATTACAAAAAAAAATTCATTTTGAAAAGATAATCGTTTATACGACTTTTTATTAACAGAAGCAAATATATACATATCTAACTATAATTTGTGCTGCGTTGTATAGATAATATACTGGTAAGTTGAAAAAATTCGTACACATTAAAAATATTAATTGTTAGCTATTTATTGTAATTAAATTAAGATTCTGTCGGTATAGAAAGATTTTAAAGAACTACTTGCCATATAATGACTTACTTTTCTGATTGCGAAATTTTATTACTCGCTTACAAATCACATAATCAGCCATGTCACAGAGCTCAATTCCGTTCGGAAACGGAATTCAATCCGAATTTTGGTTCTTTGGAAAACGAAAAGCGAAAAAAAAAAATCAGAATGAAATCACTTTTAATTTCATGGACGGAATTAAAATTTTCTGCATATTCAGCCGTGTCACAGATTCCGTTCGGAATGGTTTTGATTCCGTATTAAGCATTCCGTGCAATGTTCATTTTGGTGCTTCAGATTCTGATCGTTTTCATCAATCCGAAAGAAATGGTAAAATCGTTTTTATCTTGTAAGTGTGGCAATATAATTTTGTAGTAAAGCATAATGTGGCATATGCTTAGGCGTTTTAAATTTTTTTTTGTATGCATATTTTAATTTTGTATTGTATTTTTTTGTTTTGTGTGCTGCCAATATGAAGATTTTGATAAAGTACATACAAAAATGGTATGGCAATACTAAAGAAACCAATTCCGTACATTTGGTTCTGTTGAATTTATTTTTGTAATGACTTGAGATATTTACATAATAAATAAATAAAAACTAATTAATTGTAATTCAGCTTTGAATAAATAAATGAAAAATAGTATTCTTTATTGAAACAAATTTTGTAAAAATAGTTTTTTTTACTTAACCATGCAGAAAATGTTAATTCCGTCCATGAAATTAAAAGTGGTTTCATTCCGAATTTTTTTTTTCGTTTTTCGGTTTCCAAAGCACCAAAATACGGATTGAATTCCGTTTCCGAATGGAATTGAGCTCTGTGACATGGCTGAATATTACATATTTGTTTGTCTACTACTTAGAACATGTGCCGATGCAAACTTTGGAAACCAATTCAAATAATAGTACTTGAAGTTATTAGGCGTGCCAATTACTAAACGGCTGGACCGATTTTGATTTAGTTTGAAAGGTGACTTGATCGAGAGTGATATGTTTGAAGTAGATATCACATATTTTCTTGATATATCGGGTGTTTTTAAAATGTTTAATTTTTGTTATTTTTGTTTTGTACCAATGTGAAGATTTTGGTAAAGTGCATACAAAAGATGCATATGTACCATTTTTTGCATTTTTTGCAGTGCTAAAGAAACCAATTCCGTACATTTTTGTAATGACTTAAGAAATTTACATAACAAATAAATAAAAACCAATTATGTAATTGTAATAATATTTTTTTTTACTTTAAAATGCAAAAAATGCTAATTCCGTTCATGAAACTAACGGCTCTTTTCACAATGTACAATTAAAAGCTAACAGGGACTTTAACGAGAACTTTTGTATGAAGAATTATCAGTTAAAGTTCATGTTAACTCTTAATCATACATTAGCCCAATTCACAAACTTGTGCAAATGGTCTTGCATCGTAGCATATGCAAAATGGTTATTATATTGATACCCACCACTTAACAATTCTTAGTGGTGAGTATAAATATGCTATACCGTTTTGCACATGCAGCGATGCAAGACCATTTGCTCAAGATTGTGAATTGGGCAATTGTGAAAAGGGAGGTAAAAGTGATTTGATTCCGATTCTATTTCGTAATCATTTAAAAAGTCTTTACATAGTAAAATTTAAGCAGTAATTACTACTAAAAACACAAGCTTTTATATTTGGTTAATAAATGAATTTTATTTATTTTATATTAATATTTTTTAAATTCATAAAGCGTAAACCGTTAATAATAATAAAGATTTAAGATTATAATAATAATAATAATAATAATAATAATAATAATAATAATAATAATAATAATAATAATAATAATAATAATAATAATAATAATAATAATAATAATAATAATAATAATAATAATAATATTTTTAATATTACTATATGTTATAATACATTGTAATATAATTAATGCTTACAAATAAACTCGCATAAACTAGTACAAATATGTATTTTTAACGTGAACTGGCTTATGTTGCGAGTAATGTACATATGTAATTATATATAATATAAAAAGGATTTTATTCCAAAAATTTTCATACATCAATTTATTTAGGTTAATTTTTGATTAAACACTTTTATCAATATCTTATCAATCCAAACAATGTACCTATGTATGTACCTATGTATGTATGTATATGTATGTATATCGTTACCTTATTATAGAAAGGCGCTGACTAATTATATTTTTGAATTCGAGTTTTTTGCATTTTTCGATACATTTGATGTTTTACTATCGAAAACTCGATTAAGAAATAAACAATGCATTAGGCTGTTTCTATATTAAGGTAAAGATATATACATATGTACATATGTATAAAATATTTACTAGTAATGTGTATGTATGTATGCATTATGAAATATAAATAATTGATTATACAATTTACATGCAAATGTATGTATGCATGCATGTTATTTCACTAGAGTGGCCCAAGAAAAATTTTAATTTAATATTTTGCATAAGTTAAGTTTAGCTTGACAAGACCCACTTAATCTTCATATATTAAGAATTTTTTCGTAAAATTTTATGAAATTTGTTGCACGAAATTTTCTAGTTGCTAATAGTTGCGCTATAGAAGATAGTGTTGTACAGGGTGGCGCAAAAGTAATCCTCCTATCAGAAAATGTTATAAATTTTGCGATTGGAGCCTAATGTCAGTTCTGTTTTGACATTTGTGTAGTAAACACACGCAAAATACACGTTAATAAACAATGTTACGCTACACTGCTCCAGAACGCGGAATATTGGTGACTATTTATTTGCCAAAGTCACCGACCAGCAAGATCGCCTGATTTGACCGCTGCAGACTTCTTTTTGTGGGGCTTTTTGAAATCATGGTTTATGTCAACAAGCCTCAGACTCTTGCAGCTCTTAAAGACAATATCCGTCAAGAATGTGAGGAAGTTTTGGCCAAAGTGATGGAAAATGCCATAAAAAGGGCTCAAATGACAATCAACTGTAGCGGCGGCCATTTACATGACATTATATTATCGACTTGATGTAAAAAAAATTAAAAGACCAAATAAAAATAATCCACAAGAAGAATCAAAGTTTTTCTTTTTTTTTTAAATTACAGCCAAATAACATCGGAAGGTTATTTTTGCGCCACCCTGTATAACAAATGACCTCGGTTGAATCTTTGAAGCATTCTTGACAACCTTTATATTCTGATTTGCTTTTCCAGGCCTGCTATTGACAAATTAAAGAATTTTCATGCAACTAATTTCATGTAAATTAATATATGTATTTATGTAAATTAGAATAAAGTTTCTTATGGTAAGCTGGAAAACGTCAGCTTTGAATTTCTTTACTTACATATCTTCATAAAAGAAAATAATATATAATTTGAGCTTGTGTACAGCAAGAAATTGTTTTACTTTTTTTTTGGGTTTTTAAATTTTTGCGACAGAAACGATTTATTTCCTAGTTGTAACCATTTTTTACAACCTTTTTATCAATTTCGATTTGAGCAATTCTTAAAATATTATCGAAATAAAAGATCATGTGTGCCTGTAGCAAGAAATTTAAAAAACATATAGAGCTAGTGTTGAAAAATATTGTATAAAAAAATTAAATAAAAAATATCGTATAAAATTTTCCAACGCATTACGTTGTCACACACCAATTCTGGACCCTTATTTTTATTTTTATATTCAAAGTATTAGAATTAAATTATCACTAAAATAAATTATGATAGATAAACTACACATTTTTCAGTGTCTATCAAATCTTTTTTCATCGGAGATTCCTTAAAATTTTTTTTGTTCCGTTTTACTTCTCTAGTTATCAATTGGTTCACTAAATACATTTGTAATATATTTGATATGTTATTTTATGTAATAGTATGGTACAAGAATATACCCAGCAAACAATACTCGACACTTATAAGCACTTAAAGCTGCTAGAAACAATACATTGCATCTATAGAAGCACAAACGTAAGCGAGACCTGCGGTCATACACGAGCAGTACACAATTATATATGTATGTGTATAATTCACGTACACGTTTGGTGGATGACTTATTGCTATTGCTTCTAAGTGGCTCATCGCGAACAAAAATCATGCATTATAAAAGCGCAATTGCAAGTGATTCCGTTTCATAGTCTCCCTTACAAAAATGCTTCCAGCAAACAAAAATTTTTGCTGGCTACTACATACTCTCGAGGCCTCAGCTAATTCCATATTTTTTGCTTGCTTGTTTCGTGGAAAGATCTGTTAAAAGTTGTGGAATTTTTAGCAACACCTACTGCCTATTAGTGATGTAACGAATGAGAATACTAAATTTAAAATTTTGAAATATTTATGTTTTACGTTATACGGACTACATATCGCTCATTTACTTCAATAGTGGCATAACTCAAAAAATGGGTTTTTTGAGTAAATAATGCAGAAAGATTCGGCATTCCGTATTTTATCTTGTGTAAAAATTTCATACAAATAGCTTATACCATCACCTCCTGAGAGAAGATTTGTTTTTCATTTCTCCATTCAGTTGTATGCAAATTGAAAACTTAAAACGCGTTTTCTGTAAAAGTGGTTTTTTTGAGTTGTGCCACTATTGAAGTAAATGAGCGATATATTTTTTTGTTCAAAAAAGTTATATATTTTTTTTTTTGGCAAATTTTGGGTATTTGTAGGCAATACATGGTACATACTTATTTTTTGAAAGTAAACTTTTAAGGGATACCCTAAATTTGTTTCACTTTTCAAATTCTTCGTTTATACGAATCCGAATGTTATAAAATAGTTAAATATTCTCGAATACTCGTATGAGTACAAAGATTAAGGGTACGAGTAACTAGTCTATTATTGTACCATTTGTAATGTAATAGATCTACAAAAGAAAACTAATGTTAAATTGTTATTGCTAATAATGTATTTATGTACATCAGGTGCGGGTGGATTTTATGGAAACAAACTAAAACTAAAGGCCGGGGCACAATGATTCCATCATACGTTAAACTTCGCCTTTTTCAACTGACAGCTTATTAGAAATACATGATTTCTTATGAGGTCTGTTAAATTCAGTACGTGTCGGTCAACACAAAGTACAAAAATTGTTCAACTTTTAACTTTTTGCGTACGTTGAGTAGTTTGACAGATATTGGTTGTTTTTTTTTTGTATGTTTTTTGGTATGTGTTTGTGTTTTCTGGCAGTAAAAATAAAATTACACAAAATAAACGAAATAAATAAAAAAGTTGAATTTAATAAATAAAATGGAGAATCAAACTACAAATGCTTCCGAAAATAAAGTAGCCATTGTGCCAACCTTCTACGTGGCTGCGCTAATGTCAGTTGACACAGGCGAATTTTAACGTATGACAGATTCATTGTGCCCAGGCGTTAAAACATGAAAGAAGTTAAATGATTTTACATACAAGTCTAAGAAACTTTGCCGTAGAAACCATAATTCTAAACTGAATTACTAGGCCTAAGCTGCTTAGAATTCTTCGTGGAATCATATCATCCAAGTTTCTTATAGCGGGGTTTGAGCAAAGAGATTTTAGCTTTTAGTTTTATTCACAAAAATGCAACAATGCAAAAAAAAAACATGGCTTTTTAGTTCATCCAAAATGTTAAAAATAAAATTTGTTTAACAAAATAAAAGTTATTCACGTAAAGTAGAAAACATTTCTCCACGGCAGCTTCACTAATAAAATTTCCAACGTTTAGCACTTTTCAAATATTTTTAATATTTTTAAATCTGTTAACAAATAATATTTTAATAAAATATTATTCATGTTGAAATTATTAAAACTTTTTTTTTAAATTTCTTTTTCGTAAAATATTTTTTAAGTTTCCGATGAACTTAAATTTGAAAAAAAAGCTCAGCTGCGTCTTCGCCACTATCTGGTGAGCGTGCTTTGGTGTACTCGGCTCAAATCCCTTTGAGAAATTTATACTTTAATCCTATATGCAAAAAAAAACGTGTGTTTGAAGTGTACGTTAAAACCGGTTTTTGTATGGATTTTTTTTAATGTTAAAAAAATGTACTGAAAAATGTGTGTATATTCAAATTACAAGTGGGAAAAATAGTCAGCTAATCGGTTGCGTCTACATAGTACGGATTGCCTTGCATAAAGGCTCGGTTATCCGACTGTAATGTAAAGTAACTGCAACAGATCGATATTGTTATGTGAAAAGCAATGAAAATGGTCATAGATATGTAATTTAACGTAACCTACTTTTCATATAAAAATATCGATCAGCTGTTTCCTACGTTGCAGTTACATTCCATTACTGTCGGCTAACTGAGCCTTAATAATTATTTTTTACGTTTGGTAATTGTATGCATGGCGTATTCATACAAGGTAGAGTCGCCTGAATTCGCTTTGAAAATTGTCCTTTTCCGATATGAAAATCAGTTGATACGTCAAATTCAATAACTTGTATTTTGACATTTAAGAATTGAAGTTTATTTATACTCGTATAAAGACATTTTGTTCCTATATTAACGCTTCGTTAGTCAAATCGTATCGTGCTGACAAAATGTTGATGCTTATTGAAAATGTAGTGGCAACGTAAACATATTTTTTCTGTAGAGAAATATAATAAAAGCTGCTAGCCTCACGTTTTTATTAACTAACATCCATATTTAAACGATACGACAACTTCAAAAGTAAGACGGTACGATTTGAAGCCATTAATCTATTAAAAAAACGTCATAGTCCATCCACTTAATTATGCCATTTTTCTTATTATGCTGTATGGAAATTTTACGAGGTTTAAGCTTCCACTTAAAAACAGGAAGCAGGGGCTTAATCTTCGCATGACCTTGGCTATCGAACAATGTAATAGTATGGTGCGATATCGAATGCTACAATCTTGTTATGGGAAGCGTCGATTAGATCCCAGTATGGTGCTCTATTAAACATATAATAGATTAGTTGATTATTGTTAGATACTCGTACTAAGTTTAATCTCGGAGTTAAAACCCGCTCTTAGAGTTCTTCGCAGAATCATTTCCTCTACGATTTTCAAAAAAAAAAGACCCGCCCTAATATACTTTCATACATACTTCCTACATAAATGAAGTACATACATATGTATTTACTGTATATGTAATATGTTAAGTATTAACTATTAATGTATTATCCTGTAATATGTAATTGTCTAATAAATTATGTATTCAAGGAATAGTTATTGTATTATATATATATATTATGTATGTAATTTATGTATGAGTGGTTCGAGAATAGTTTTTGGTATTTGGTATATATAAACAGTAAATAGATGAATGTAAGAGTAAAATTTTTTAAGTTCTTAAAGATATACAGCGCATTTGTCCAAAGAGAAAGCAGAGATGTTATATTACTTTTTAGCCTACAATAAGACGAAAGAAGGAAGATTCATTATAGTATAGATTTGTAATTATGTATTTTAAATAATGTATAAACATAGTATTTAAATTAATATTCATGTAAATATGTACATGTGTATTTATGTATTGTATATAAAATAAAATTTACAATGACATTCGAAAATGTCAGCAGGTAAAGAAATTGGGTATGTTGAGGCTATTTGGTATCAATGTGACTTAGAGCGACTCACAAAGAAGTTTTTGTAACCTCTCAAAGGTCTGGATGACATTTAAAAAGATTTGTTTTGGTGCATTTTTGTTAAATAACTAACTAGCCCATATAAAAATATGTATATTATTTGAAAACTAACAATACCTCAGATCAAATAATACGTATAATTTGTTTCAATATAACACCCGTATTTAAAATTTTGAGAACGAATTCAAAAATATAACGGAAAATTAAATCAATACTTGCATTGACCTTATTAAATAGACCTTGGTTTTGTCATTGTCAAAAAAGATTTTAGAATAGTTAGGTTAACTAAAGGAATATTGCGGTGGTGATGGTGCGCAGTGTTGCCAGTTTTTTCTAGAACTTATCCCCAATTTTCGATTTCTCATCGCCAAAAATCCTCAAATTGATTTTTTTTATTAAATTTTTTTCTTTTGTGAAAAAATAAAATTTTTTTAGTTTTTTTTTTTAATTTTATCTGAAAAATAATGACAAAAATAACATATTTATTCAATAAAATTCATTTATATCGATAACTACGAGTATATTTACGTTCATATAAATTTAATTCGTACTTATAAAGCTTGTAAAGAAAAAAAATACACTTAGTTTAATATACACAAGTATAAAAAAATATTTAACCAAAGTTTACCATTTCAAAAATTTTAGAATTGAAATCTTCTGATTCATCAGCGTCAGAAACTTTGTTGTACTAAAAAGCTTTAGCATTTCGCAGAATGTTTAAATTTGTCACAACAAATTGAATTATTTTTAAAGTGTGTGTTTATTCTAAGAAGTGCTTCAAAAAAGGTCGTTTAGCATTTTGTTGCGTATTTTTGTTTTGGTAGTGTTCATTATTGGTTAATCTGCCTTCATACTTCGTTTTAATTAGAAACCATACTCTATGAATAGTAACACACAGACTTGCCAGACGCATATTTCTTAGTTCAAAAATCATTCTTGTTTGACCTTCAGTTTTAAAAAAATCCGCAAAAAATCCCCTAAAGTTTGGTTACATCCCCAACAAATCCCCAGATCCCCAATACGAAATTTTCATCCCCGATCGCGAAAAAAAATCCCCAATTTGGGGACAAATCCCCTAAACTGGGAACACTGATGGTGCATGACGCCATAGGGCGCGGTGCGGCTTGGAAAGGTCTTTCTAATAGTGTAGCATTATTCGAAAATATTAAAATAGACATTATGTACATAGACATATCGCACTTGTTCCTCTAAAGGGGTTAAACTCAATATTCACAAAGTAGTAGAGGCAAAAAACTGTTCTATTTTTGTCATAAAGAGGGATACAACTAGAGGTCTACTCTGTATTTTTTTATTTTTTATTTTTTGCTGAAGTGTATATCGTTTTCTTGCAAAAATTTCATACATTGCATAAGTAAGTTAACGAAGAAAATCGATTTGATAAGAATTTTTGGAGTTATTGGACGATGTTTTTCAAGATAAAAAAACTAAATGAACTGGTGAAACCGAGTTGACAAGGATTTTTTGGTATATCGAAAACCACGGTTTTTGAAATTTTCAACAACAATATACATACATCTATAACTCTCGAAACATCAAATCGGTCTTAAACAAATTTATGGCACTGAACTTAGTTTTCCAAGTTATAAAATAGTAAATTAATTACAAAAATCAATTCGACAAAGATTTTGGAGTCACTTTTTCTTCCAAATTTGTTGTCAATGATATTTCCAAAGCAAATCAATCAGTAGACAGATGCTTACGGTATCATCGCAAAACTAATCAGATCAGATTCCAGTTAGCTCAAAACGTCGGGATCTGATGAAGACTTTATTTTCGGAAATCGGAATGAAATCACTAACTTTTTATTCGAAGTCAAAAAAAAAACTTAACGTATTTCTTGTAATGTATTATATTTGACAAAAGGTGTATAATAAATAAAAACTTTTGTAAATTGTTAACGGCAGACACATATTGCGTGCTTCCACATTTCATGGGTTGGCAAAAACTTTTTTGTATACTTTTCGTATGTACTTACATGCATATGTGTGTATGTATGTAGTATATCTTGACATTTACTTAGTTTTTCGTGCACTTAAAGCACATTCATTGAGGAAGTTAAGAAAATTAAATGAAACTCATTTAATTTGTGTCTTTAATACCGTAATTTGAAAACATTTCATTTCTTGGTATTTTTTTAATGCTTTAATTTGAGAGCTACACGCAGTAATGACCAAAGAAAATTAAAATACATAATTTAAACAAGAATGAGTACTCTCGTTGTAAGTGTCCGTTGTAGATACTTACACGCATACATACATACATACACACAGACATGAATATGCATGCATGTACATGGTTTATGTTATGTGATGTTAATACAAATTAATGATATGTATAAATAAAAAATTAATTATAACTATGTACATACACAAGATGAGAAAGAATTTTGTAGGATGTGAATAACAACAGTATTTGGTTGATGATCTTAGGGGGAAAAAACTCTCAAGCTTCGCAAAAGTGTAGCCAAGACATTAGCTAAACATTCGGCCTGTAAGGCCAACTGGCCAGCGCCCAAAGGACCTGTTTGAACTCCAACCAATTCTCTAAACGATGAAGCGACATCGTGGACTTTTAGCACTATATTACGTGTTTGAAGCGGAGACGATGTGTGTCGTGTCATATCCTGTGAGAGCTCTGTTATGCGCCTTATGGCAGTAAGACATGAAGTTAAATGCTCTGGCAATGATGATAGAGTCATGTCTGACATGGCGACAACTAAATATTTTGAGGCAGTTACTAATACTAATGTTTGTTCAGTTAATTCGTTGCGGGCCCTTTGAAATTTATCTTCATCGATGCTTGTTCCACCGCCAGCCGCTTGCGCTGTGGTGCACTGCGCAGCGACTTGATCAAGTTTCACTAACAATCCAGCCATAGCTACGTCAGTTTTGGACAACAGGGCTTCAGGGTCTATGACATGACCATTCTTAATAATAAATTTATTGCATGTGCTGCTGCTACCTCTTGCTGCATTGGGATACATTTGGGTATGAGTTGTTGGGCTGGTGGTGTGGATTTTCCTTTGAGATTGGGGAGAGCACAGTAAGAGATGTAGTGGTTGTGGATATCGTTTGTCTCGGTATTCCCGATTGTTTGAAAGAGAATGCTGCTGGTTGATATGTTGCTGCAGGGATAATGTTGGTGAAGGTTGTGGTTGTGGTGTTAATATTGGGCTACTTACAGCCGAGCTAATGGGCGACGGAAATACTCGCGGTTGCGTGGGTGGGGGCGATGAAATATTAATTGCTCCGGGATAATTCATTGGCAAAGGACTTTTTCTTAACATTGGTCTTGCGGTTACTGGAGGTAGTGGAGGTTTCTTTGGGGCTGACGGACTCACCGTGATGGTCATATTTTGACGGTCCTCTTGCGAAGATGCACGAAAACTACTGCTGAATGATGTTCTAGGTGGAAGTAATGGCGGATTATCTTCTAGTCCCTCTGAGAGCAATCTACTCCGTTGCGGCAAAGAGGAAGGATCTGAGTTTTGTTTTTTTGGTGAATAGCGCTGCATAAGTACGGCACTCTTTGGTGGTCTTGCAGGCACCGTTTTCTCCGATGTAAGCGACCTGGGAGGTGGTTTAATTGTTTCTAAAACCTCTCTACGAGTATCGGTGGTATCTTCTTTTCTTGACTTGGGACAGCAGGAAAAATTACTTTTTCTTTCTACAGTAGCATACTCAATGATGTGGCCCTTGCTTTCAAGCTTTTTTGGATCATCTTTTCCATTTGTTTGTAACGTTGGTAATGTAGACTTAAAATGTCTTTTGGTAGTTGACGAATTGCTATATAAACTCTCAGTACACACTTCATCCTGCGCGGGCATACCATCGTCAACCTCATCCAAGTTAGGAGGTGGGGGTATTATGAATGACATTATTTCTTCAGGTGTTAATTCTTTTGCTGGAGTTGCTTTCTGGGTGGGCGGTGCAACAACAACTTTTTCCAAAAACTTGTCCAAGTCGTGTTCTTGACCTAAATCATTAAAAGTTTTCTTCAGCAAATCTCCGAATCCTTTTGGCGGTGCATTAAGCAAAGAGATAGAGTCTAACTCATCTGGAGTTTGCGGAGGCGGTATGGCACGTAAGTCTATTAAGTCGGTATCGGTTTCAATGAAAGTGTCTTCCCTTATTTCGAAACCGTAAATTTCTGATAATTTCTTGGCTGCAGCATCTGTATCTTGATTAAAATTGTCTACATTACTTATTTCCTTTAATTGCTTCAGATATTCTTTAAGATTATAGTCCTTTGTCTCCATGCCGAAATTGCTGCTATCCGGGCTGTGAAGTCCAAAACTAGAACGACATGCTAAATTCTGCTTACGACTAGATTTATCATTTGTATTTAATAAAGAAGGCCTTCGGGCGGTCGGTGAGTTTGTTGGTGATGCTATTGATTCTGAATCACTTTCACTTTGTGAAAAATCTGTGCCTAAAGCTTGTAGATTACTAAGTAGTTGACTGAAACCATTGGGTTTCCGTTCAGGTCTTGGACTTGATGTATCTATGAGTGTAGGTTTTTTTCGCTTTATTTCCATTGCACCACCACCAATGGAATTTAAAGTCTGTGCTATACCACTTAAATCATGGCTTATTGTTTCGGCTAGTAGAGCCAATGAGTCACTGTGTTGTAAAGAACTTTGTTGAGGAGTTTCTTCATTCGACGATAACTTACTGCTATTGAGGCTATCACAATCACTGTCGAATTCAGTAACTCCGCTCGAAATAACATTTGAAGAATTCATAGCACTTGTAGGACTTTGCCATGAAACAAAAGCTGAATTATAAGAAGAGCTAGTGTTTGCTAATTCAAAGTCTTTGATCAACTCCCCTTGCTCATTCAAATACTGCTCCGAGTTCTCCACCATCTTCTGCATTTCTTGCACCCGTCTAAAGACCTCCTCATTTTTGGCTTCCATTTTAGCTGCATTGTAAAAGTGGCTATTGCTTCTATCTCCACAATTACTGCCACCACCGCTGCTATCACTCATTCCTGAATCTTTGGCTTCCTCTAAAAGTTCTGTTGCCATAACGCTGTGGATGTCCAAGTCCATGGCTGTTGAAGAGAGCAAATGTATATTTGAAGGCAGATAAGTGCATTCAGAGATATTTGAAGTTTTGTCTGTCACACTTGCAGAAGGCTCCGGTATATGACTACTTTCACAAATGATTGGAGAATTTATTTTACAATGATGGTAAGGCGGAGTCATAAGAAAATTAATACTATGTGGTCTATTATCATATGGTGATAAATAACTCCAAGCTGCTGGTAGTACTGTATGCTGAGCCAGATACGATGGTGCATTATCCTCGTCAACTGGTTCCCGTTCCCTTGACACTGGGAGATTTTTATCTACAAGAATTTAATTATATTAAGTATTAAAGCTAAATTAAGATACAAAATAGTTACCAGTCAATAGCCTGTAGTAGCCAGCTAAGCATAATGAAAACTCGCATGCATCGCGATCCTCCATAGAAAACTTCACAGATCGATCTCCTTGCATAAAAATGCTAACTCCGCATGTGATGTCATCTTCTCTTTGAACACTGATATGACTGAAATCTTCAATGGATGATATCGGTTGGGGCTGTAAAGGGTTTACATATTTGCATACATACGTAGATATATAAATGATAAGTTTGCTTTGGCAAAGTAAAAGCACTTACCACTGAGTTTCTCGCACTTGAAATTTGACTTAAACCAAATCTTGGACTTACTAAGAGAACCCTTTCTATACCCTCTCTTTGGTTTGTGCTAAAACATTTGGCTCCGTAACTAGGTAAGCTTGCAATAATATCTAAATAATGCAACTTAGCCTAAAATGTAAAAAGAAACGTAATCATTCATCGAGATTGTGGAGATTTTATACAAATTATTTGAAATATGTACCTGAAGCTGTGTCAAAACTTTGGTCGATCCTGTCATTTCGGCATTCATTTTCAAAAAATGGGCAACTAACCTTCGCAATTCTTTACGCTTCATACCCTCAAAAAGTGAAGCAGGCACAAAACGTTCTAGGCCAAATTCTCGCCTGCATAGAAAAACCCCATAAATACAATATTATTAAGATTAATTAAAATCAAACTTACTCAACTACCTTGACCGTTAACTTCGAAACTGAAACATTATTGGCCAGGGCATGTTGATGCATGTGTAAAGCTGCCAAACGCAAGGCAACATCCGGTTGGAGTTCGGGAGCAAAACGTTCTTGTATTACATCATTGCAACATTGTAAATATAAATAATCCAAAGCGTTCAGATCTCTTCTGGCCAGCTCAGCTGCGGAAACAGGCACAAAAGTAACACGAAATAGGCAACGCAACTTATGTGCTCCAGGTCGAGAAGCAATCTGTAATTAATTAATTAATTAATTAATTCCTGCTACAAATTATTTAATTTGCTGCTTACTTTAGCTAAGGACTCTTCTGGATCCAACAATGTTAACTTATTTCGTTTAAGGCTTTTGACATGCTCCAATACAAGGCTGAATATTTCGCCACTTGTGAAACATAGCTTGTCCAGTAATGACGTAACCACATCCTTGTTAAAAGTATAAACAAGTTTCGATTGTTTTAACAATGGCGACATTTACTTACATATGTATTTATGTATTATTCTTTTAGAAATTACCTGTACTGTTGTGGTGGCATCGTATTTAAATGATTTAGTTTGACCATTTTCTAAGAAGACCTTTAAGACATTTGCCATTTGTGGTACACAAATATCACCCAGAGAAAAGGCGGAAGGCTACATATGATGGTAATTTCAAATAAAAATATGTATAATCAATTTATATCGTCGGGTGGGTACTGGTTTGCTGCAGTAATAATGTATTTTTAATATACTGTGCGGCAAACCAGTAACCACCCGACGGTATATGTATATGTGAAGTGTTTATTATGTTTGAGTACGTTCTGATACTCGCGCTTGTGACTTGGCAAATTCAAAGCGCAAGTGATCTTTAAAGAAACAACAAATGATGAATAAGTTAACCCCCTGTTTTTGTAAGACGTTTGAGTTAGAAATCTTGGCGTTTTTGTAATATATTAAAGGAAACTTATATGCATGATTTTTTTTAAATTTGTCTCAAAACTTGCACATTAACACCTGGGGGCAAATTACGGCACTCGTTAACGTTCGAAATTACGAAATATTTCAATAGAGTTTATATGGAAAAATTTTAAAATTTTGCTTCTACAACCCAGATAGACGAATTGAGTATAAAATCTATACGGAAAGCACTCATAATTTTGAGTTATGTTCACAAAAATTTTCTGGACCAGTCGTCTGCTTGAGTTGTAGAAACAGCATATTAATGCTAATTTAAACATTACGATGGCATAGAAGAGTTAACAGTTGGGAACTTGAGGATTTCTGTACTGATAAAATAATAGTTGGACATTAGTTCCACCTCCCACAGGGTATGTACAACTTTTCATTGATCTATTACAGAAACGTCAAGATTTCTAACATACATACAGTGTTGCCAGAATTTCTAAGACTAAAATCTGCAAAATTTTTAAAACAACTTTTTTATATATTATTAAAAAAATTTACATAAATATGGACCAACATGTGTAATATAAATATCACAATCAATATCAATCACATTTTTTTTATGAATAGAAGCCTTTAATGTTCGAAGAATGTGCATTTCGTTTCTGTTTAAGAAACTCATCAGCAGACTTCAACCAAAAAATTTTTGAAATAAGGCAAAAAAAACTTCATATGTTTATTAAGAATCACGTACACAAATATAAAAGGTAATATTCAAAACAATTATTTTGGGTTACAAAACGTTTAACAAACAAATTTCCATACAAAGTTTGTTTTGTAAACCTTTTGTAAATCAAAACTATTTTTTATGAATACAGCAGAAGAAGGTTAAAAGCTTCAAGTGATTTAATTTGTTACATAAATATCCAAAGGACTTCGAAGTTTTTTGTTATTCAAGTTCACTTGACTCAAAATTCTTTCGATATTTGCAAATGAATGTGCTAAGGACATTTCATTTTAATTTAACTTAGGGCTGCAAAATCATATTCAGAATAAGCTCGTTTTATATCAGATATTCTATTCCAGAAGCTTGCCAAAGTTACTTCTTCTTTTTTCTTTAATGATGTCTTCTAAGTTCAAAAATTGTAACTCTCTAAACTGTGAGTAGTTCACACATAAAAGAAACAAAAAGTAATAACAGTAATTGCAAAAATGTAACAAAAATTCACTATCATTGGAGTTGAAAAATATGCATTTTTAGGCCAAAAATCTTCAAATCTGGATTTCGTCATTTTGGAGGGTAAAAATCTGCAAAATTCAGATAAATCTGCATTTCTGGCAACCGTACATACATATGCATTCTCTCACAATTTTCATTGAAAATGTGAATTGTTTTCTTACACCCTGTTTGTGTAAGACGTTTGAGTTAGAAATCCTGGCGTTTCTGTAATAGATTAAGGAAAAGTTGTACAAGTTTCCTTTAAACAAGATTTCTAACTCAAACGTCTTACCCAGACAGGGGGTTGGTTATACACTAGCGAATCTTAGCAAATCACAAGCAAAACGCTTTAGTTCTGGACATGTTATAATAAGTTTGGGAATTTGCAAATCTGGTGAGCAATAAACCCAAAAAAAAAATTAGTTTATACCAGAATTAATTTCAAATTTTAATTCAAAAATAGTCTATAATTAAAACCGTCAAGTAACTTTTCGCTTGATAGTATTAACTTCAAATGGATGCCGTAACAAGAGACGGGGACTTTTTCCTTGCAGAAATTGAGGCAAAAGTCTATAACTTAAATTCAAGATTAAACTGTTACCAGACTTTAATGATGATATCTTGTTTTTTTTCAACTCAAAACCACTAAAGTTGTTTCTTAATTTCTTCAGAATCGATCTTAAAACATTAATAACTACAAAACTTTCTGCTTTCACATACCGGAAACAAAGGTGCTCCATTTACGCAAACACTTTCAGCAAATCGTACTCGGCTAGGTCGAGTTCGTAGTTTGGCACGTTTACCTGCCGATAAGAGAGTAGATTTTCGACCCGGAGTTATGTTATGTGCCGGCTGGCAGACCAGCAACGTTACTTGTGTCTCACATGCTCTCACTAATTGTATTACATGATCTCTTGGAGCATCCTTAACATCTTCGCCATTTACAGCTAAAATTTGATCACCTGGTTGAAGTTTATTCATACTTGGCCCATCTTCAGTAACAAATCTAACAATTACCGGTCGCTCGCTGCCAGCAACAAAGCCAAACCCCATGGTAGAACTACGTTGTAAAATCACAACCCGGGGTTCTGGAGGATTCTCATCCCATTTTGCACACTCAGGAGCTTCATATGTTGTAGTTTTATTAAGATGACTACACAAGAAGAAAAATAAATTTTAATATGTACATATTACCATCATATACTATCGATTGACTACTACTTACTTTATAAAATAAGAACGTCCTTTGGAATCAATGGCTCTTTCCCAACCGTAAGGCAATTCTTCCTGTCTGTTCCAGTCTTCACAAGAAGGCAACCATCCCGAGGTGCGCGTGGTGTGACTACAAAATAGCAATACAAAATGTTTTTATAATGCAGGATGACAATAAGGTTGTTTCGATATTTATGTATATTCAGCGGTATATTCCTTCAATACTTATCAACAGATTAGATAGATTTACTTAAAAAAAATAATTCATATTGTAACAGCTTTCATCTATGGGGTCAGCTAATTGCAATGATAAAATATTCATATACTGTGCACCCATATGTACATAAATAAATACATATACATATGTAAATATATACATATGTATATATACATATGTATGTTATGTAATTTTTAATTACCGTGGATTGATCACACAGTGCGATGAGCATTCAAAAGCAATGCACTAATTATTAAATCCCTTGCTGGAATTCAATTTAAAATAGGTGAAATAGGAGAACACATACATACATTTGTATGGCTGTGCATATAAGTATAGAATACAAATCTCATCACAAGTACATACATGTGTATGTACATACATATGTATTAGGGAGGCTACTATTCTTTTTTGTTAAGAATCGTACCTAAAAGAAAAATGTAATACCATGAGAATTATCCGAAGAAACTATACATAGCTCTTAAATCAAATCATATTCAGCAGTATTATGCTAGGAACACAATTGGGACGAACGACGAATTTCGTCCACGTCGACGAATTCGTCGATAACCATTCGCTGCGTAAATTCGTCGTGTGAAGCACAATAAAGACGAATTTACTCACCGAATTTGTCTCTCATATTTGATAAAGTTGATTGTTGTGTGTACAAAAACAGAGAGAGAGAGAGATAGAGAATTTTCTCTCAATTTTGTTTTTTCGTCGTTCGTCGGCGTACAAAATAGAAATAAATCTATCTCAGAGTTCGTCATGCACGACGAATTTCGTTGTACGGCGGTGTTGTGTTCATTTTCATATGCACAAAAGTGTTTTATTTTTTATGACGAAAGTTCGCACCGAAAAATTCGTTGTTCGTCCCAGTTGTGTTCCTAGCATTACTCGTACTATGCATAAAGGTTCTCTGCCCATATCCTTTGATAATAGATTAAGTAATTTAAAATTTTTCCTTACAAAATTTTTGAACGTTTTTTTCGACTTAAGTCGAGTATACAAGTTCTTTAAATGGACGAACTTTTTTAATTGGATACGAAACAAACACATGGCATGTTTTAAGAAATTTCAAGCTGCGACTCCCTGGTTTAGCTCCTAATCATTTTGGGGGTTTCTCCTTCCAAACTTAACCTAAATCCTCATTTTTATTCCAATCTCATCAACCGCTTTGGAACGGACTGAAATATTTTAAAAATTTTTAGATTTTGTCCCACTGTGTGCTAATATGCATAAGACTTTACTTTTTTTACATTTTCGTTCATGTAGCCAAAATTTTGGTCCTAGACTCATAAAATTATCTTAAGTCTCCAGCTAAAGTAGAGAACTAAAACATGCACATACGAGTACATATCGCTCATTTAGTGCAATAGTGGCATAACTCAAAAAATGAGTTTTTTGAGTTAATAATGCAGAAAGATGCGGCATTTTGTATTTTATCTTGTGTAACAATTTCATATAAATAAATTGCACCATCATCTCCTGAGAGAAGAATTTTTTTTTAATTTCTACATTGAGTTGTATGCAAATTGAAAACTTAAAACGCGTTTTCTGCAAAACTGGTTTTTGGAGTTGTGCCACTATTGAAGTAAATGAGCGATATGTATGTATATCGAGCCATAACTGACTCAAACAAATTTGTTTTGCAGAAAACGAATTTGAAGTTTTGAATTTACTAACAAGAAAAAGAAAATTGTATGCCTCTCTCAAGATATTTATATGAAAGGACATAAAAAATAGAACATTTTTGTTCATTATTTAGTAATATGCAATATTCGGTAACTATTCAAAATCGATTGGATGATTTTCCCCATCAACACGCCACCCTAATGCACATGCACATGTTTGCATGTGCAACTTGATAAATTGTAAATGAAAGTCAGTAATTGTGTTCATAATTGGTATGTTGAGGATGATAATGTTGATAATTAATTTAATTCAGCTTTTTGTTTTTGTATGGACAATACCCCCAACAAACACGTAGGCTTAATTTCAAATTGAGAATGATTTCAAATCAAACCTTTTCTCAAACGACGAACGTTTGAAAATGATTTGGAAATAAGTTGAAAAACACAGCATTCTCAACAAGAAGGGGAAGTTATTTTCAAATTGAGAATTCCATTTATTCTCAACTTACATTAAAACGTTATTCTCAACTGTTTTTCAAATGTAGATTGTAAAATAATGTGGAACATAAATGAAATAAAATTTTTGCTTTTTGTAAAATCATGTTGAATATTTAAATTGATGGAATTCATTATCGACTGAGATATTTATGCACTAGTATGTCCATATAAAATCATAAGTAAATATGTAGTATCTCTTATTCTTTTTCTTATTTCTTATCCCCGTTCTTAATCATAATAATTACTTTTTACTCACAAACTATTTATTTAGCGCTTTAAATATTGTTGCAACCAATTTGTTATATTTTGCATTTATAAGTTGAGAATGACACTTGACATCAAGTTGAGACAAAATGGATAAAACACTGGTTGTCAAATGTTTATATTCAAGGCATTATCAACTTAAATTCAAGTGTTAAACATAAACCTTTGAGAAATATTTGAGAATTGTGCTTGATATCAAATTTTAAAGTCATCTTATTTCAAAGGTTTGACTTCATGTTTGCTGGGACGTAAATAGTTTAGATTTACACACATACATACATATGTATGTATGTACACAGATACTACATCCATATCTACGTTTACACATTTATGATGAAACAGAATAAAGTCTGCAACTTCAGGAAAATCGCTGACAAATTAATAAAGCCCATAATAAAATCGACGGCAGTAACTTCAAATGCTCTCTGATTTTTGTTTTATTTTCTTTTGTGCTTAATATTCTTTGTAGTTTTGTTTACAAAATATATGAAATTTATTGAAAGTATGGTAACATTTTTGTGAGAATCAGTATTGATATGTGAGAGAATAAGAAAAAACGTTCTCAAAATAAAATAGATTCTATCTCACGACTGCTTTCTGCGGCTGGTTTTTTGTGTCAAATTGTATGGGAAATGTGTTTAGGCCGGAATTCTGTTTAATCATTTTAGCACTGATTTAATATGTCGAACTTAACACATATTCTTCTTGCAACAAGAATATACATACATGTACATATATACTCAAGGCGATTCCATAAGGTAAATTCAGCTCAATTCGCTTTTGAAAATTTATACTTTAAATGTCAAAAACATGTACTGAAAAATGTGTATTGAAATCAGCGTGACCGTTTGACCGACTAAAGTGGCAATTTGCCACTTTTTCGACTGCCTTGCCACTTTTTCGACTGCTATGCCACTTTTGGTCTCCCTTTTTTAGAGTGAATTATAGATAAATACATTAAAAATAAAAAGTTTAGTGTAGTTTCTCGTTTTTTGTTTAATTTTGCCCCTTTTTTTGATAAATCCCCTTTTTGGTGCCACTTTTTGAAAAATGTCATCGGTCACCCTGATTGAAATCCAACGAATATTCAAATTACAAGCGGTGAAAATAGTCACCTGATCCACTTAGTATGAATTCGCCTTGCATATATACATGCGTTAGATATCAACCAAGGCGAATTCATACTAAGTGGTCGCAAGGAATCAAGTGACTATTTTCGCCCCTTGTAAATTGAATATACTTTGGATATCAACACACATTTTTCAGTACATTTTCTTGACATTTCAAGTATAAATTTCTTAAAGCGAATTGAGCTGAGTATACCTTATATGAAATTGCCTTGATATCAACACTCATTTTTAAATAAATTTGTTTGGCATTAAAAGTATTAATTTATATACAGGGTGGCCCAGAAAGACCGAAGTGGTGTGAATTCCTTATAACTTTTTATTTAAGACAAATTTTTTTAATTTTTTGTTTTTTAAATACAGTAAATTTATAGGGAATATTTTTAGATTGGTTATTAAAAATTGTATCCCGCAAGTGGTGGCCATTTTCTGCTTCGCACAAATGTGCTCTTTCCATTTCCATTATTCATAACTTATTTATGAGTGACGAAGCCCATTTCCAATTAAATGGGTTTGTTAACAAGCAAAACTTTAGGATATGGGCTAAGGAAAACCCGAGAGTACTTCATCAACGACAATTACACCCAGTTAAGTGTACTGTTTGGTGCGGTGTTTCTTCAGAAAGGATCATTGGTCCATATTTTTTGGAAAATGAAAGAGATGTCGCCATTTCCATCAATGGTGATCGATATCGGGCCATGTTGGAAAATTTTGTAAGGCCAGCCGTGGAATACCATCCGCAAATATGGTTCCAACAGGATGGAGCCACAGCGCACACTCCGAGGGCCACAATGGCTATTTTACGCGACATCTTTGGGGAAAGAATAAATTCGCGTAGAAGCAATTTTAATTGGCCTCCGCGTTCCCCGGATTTAACCGCTCCAGACTGTTTCCTTTGAAATTATTTAAAAGGGAAAGTTTATGTTAATAAGCCTAGGACTATTGAGGAATTAAAAACCAATATTCCAGACGAAATTAACAACATAACACCGGAAGTTTTGCGAAAGGTCATGGAAAATGTGTTGAAAAGAGATCATTTGTGCGAAGCAGAAAATGGCCTCCACTTGCGGGATATCATTTTTAACAACTAATCTAAAAATATTCCCTATAAATTTACTGTATTTAAAAAACAAAAAATTAAAAAAATATGTCTTAAATAAAAAGTTATAAGGAGTTTACACCACTTCGGTCTTTCTGGGCCACCCTGTACATACATATGTATGCTATCTGGTGTATAGAATAGGGGAAAGACCGGCCCTATGACACCTAATGGATTTTTTGTGCCATCTTGTGAATATCTGAACTGCAACTTTTTGTTTGTTATCCAGTAAACTCTAATTATCTTAAAAAATTAAATGGAATTTTTTCACATTTCTAAAAAAAATTTAAATAATGTTATTTAATACTAAAAATAAAAGCGGTTCTAAAAAGCTTTTTTTTTCATATAATTAATTTGTAGGCCAAACATAAAGGACACGCAGCAATTGGTCGCGAAAGTCAGAGGATCACACAAATACAGTCTCGCACTGTTGCAAAAAGAGAACTAAAAACTTGCATCTAGATTAAAGAACAAAAGTCTGGCAAATACATACATACATAAAATATAAGAGAGAGTAAACTGTATGCTTTTACGAATTTACGTGTAAAAAAACAAAAAAAAGTGCCCATGGGCGGCCTTTTGCTTATCTCAGATCTAGACACCAATTTTTCTTATCAGGAATCGGCCCAAAATGAGGGTGGCGTAGGCTGAAGTAGTTAACACGTTGGCTACAAAACCGAAGGTACTGGGTTCAATCCCTGTATCCAACAGTCATAAAAAAATAACAAACACCACGCATTTTTCTGATGTGCATTATTATCCCTTTGTGTCAGTTGTTGAAGGAAAGTTCAAGTGATGGAGGCATAGTCAGTGGTCACTGACTTCAGCAAATACTAATCCTCACGTAACATCCAAGCGCCCTCCTGCGTTGAGTAGCAGAATTATGGCCGAAGTAAAATAGCCGATAAAATGGCTACTAACCACAGCTTCAAAAAAAATTAAATACGCCTCATTTAACACCAGAGGCGTTGCAACACTGAATTATTAAAAAAACGAGCAAAAAGCAGAGTTGTAAAAGAATGAAGCTTTCCTCTCTGTCTCTTCCGCCTGTGTTCCCTATAACTATCCCTTTACTAAAGAAGATAACACATAGTAATAGTAGTAGGCATTGATTGCCTACGGAATAAAATAAAATACTTTTCCAAAAATAAATGAAATATTTGTGAAACTTTGGTATTTTGTAGGGAAAAAATAAAAGTTTCACGCGAACAAGCTGTACCTTTTTTCACTGATATGAGGATAATCTTGTACAGAAAATAATTTGCAAATTTCTTCTCTGACTTCTGTCCACACTTTCTGTCTTCGCTCTCTAAAGCATATATTTTTTCAGAAGCATTATTGTTTTTTTTAGAAATCTATAATTTTAGACACGAATACTTTTTATTTTAACACGAATACTTTTTATTTTAACTCGTTTGTTCATATGTAGTTTGTAATATACATACTCGTAGTATTTACTGATGTTATTAAAAGGCGTTAAGCGCTAAAAATAAACAACAAAAATCGCCAATTTAGCGCATTTTTCAAAAGTATCGCATGGTGCATCTTATTTACACAAATTGTTCTCGTGCATACATACGAGTATATCCATAGGGAGTTGTTAAGTTAGTGCAGAAGTAAGAAAATATATATGAATGCTTGTACAAATGCCATTCAGACCAGGCCAACACTAGAGCTCCGATGTGGATTACTTACTTGCAATAATAGAGACGGCCATCTTTGCCCAAATGGACACTCCAGCCATCTTTGAGCTTTGTTTGTACTACTTCTAAATGTCGATCAATTTCTTTCCAGTTACTGGGAGAGACCGAAGCCATTGCAGTCAAAGAATTTCCACTTGCATTAATTTTTCCATTAGCCAATAATTTAGCTGTTGGACTTCCACTTTCAGTTTGACTTCCGGGTGAATTAGATGGCAACATGTTTCCTGTTCTGGTAGAGTTGCAGAGTATTTGGCTGGAGTATGGTTGATGGCTTGAAGATGGCGTCGATGCTGTTGCCTTAGGGGTTGAAGCTGAGCTTGTATGTAATTCGGATGTTGTTGATGCCATTGTGGTTGCAGTCGATGTGGTTGATATGGTTGGAGTTGGAGTTGGAGTTGAAGTTCCTGCTGATATGTCGTAGTTTCCATTGTCAGTTTTCTTACTAGAATTCTCATTGAATTGTGAGGTTGATATTGTTGTAGAAAATTGAGGTTTCCTTGCTTTATTTTCTAGATGTACATCGTTATTTGAGCGCCCCGAAGGCAAAAGCATTATTATATTTCATTCGCTGTAACAAAAATACAAAAATAACTTTGTAATATACATAAATATTTCTCAATAAGTAGGTTAATATTACAATGAGGATTAGAGATGTTTGTGAAATGTCAGCAAGGAACATGAATTTTATGATTTGTGTCAAAAGAATTTATAAGTTTCCTGCTATTCCTGAAGATCTATACTTTATAATATGAAAAGCCCAAACATTAACTTTGACTTATTTTTGTTAGTTTTTTTAGGTTAAATAGTCTGCTAGTTCCAAAGGTTTACCACTCTAATTGTATACCAATCAGTACAGTTACTGAATTTAATAATGTAATGCTGTTGTTTATATAAAGAATTGTTTTAGACAACCTTTTACGGCTCTTTTAACAATGTAAAATTAAATGCTAACCGGGACTTTAATGGCAAGTTTTCTATGAACACTAAAGTTCATGTTAACTCTTAATCATACATCGTGAAAAGGGACGTTAAGCGAATACCTTTCAGTTATTTGGATGACTTCCGTCCTATGACAACTATGTGTTAAATTCATTGATGATTCTCCAGAAAGAGAACTACTTGGAGCTGAGTTCATCATTGCAGAAACTAATGATTTGTATTGCCATTTTTTGCTGGAAAATTAAATAAACCTAGCATCTTACACTCAAAAAAAAATTCAATAAAACTTTGAAAATTTTCTAAATTTTTGGCGTATGGCGCCAAAGCTGTTTTTTACTTGAAACCAGTAAAATATTTACTAGTAGTATTAATAGTAATATATTTTCATATTTAAGTAAAATTTTACTAAAATTAAGTAAAATTTTCCTATAAAATTCAGAGCTTTGCAAACAATTTTTTTCGTCTTTGATCTCAAATTTAGTAAATTTTCCAATTATTTTTGTCTTTAGTTCTGATACTTATATTTATTTTTAATTAAAATTTATACCAAATGCAATTTAATTTATTATATTTTCATATTATAATTCAATTCCTTGAGAGTTGACAAGTATTGAACCAGCAACCTTCTGATTGATAAACAAGCACTCAAAGTAATTGCCTAACAAGGCAGCCTGAATAAGCATTGAAATGATTGAGTTTTAAAATTTAATTTTATTTACAAAAAAATTAATTTTAAGTTCAAATATTCCTCGAAAATATGAAAAATTTACTTAGAGTTTTTGCTAAATGCAAATTAGTAATAAATTCTATAATTCAAAGAAAAAATTATTAAAACTGGTAAATATTTTCCTAAAATTTAGTATACCTTTTTACATCTTTTAAACAAGTCAAATTTCATGAACTTATCAGCAGAAATTCATTTAATAAAGTTTATTTTTGGATTTAAGACGAATTTGACTAGTCCTTAATATAAAATTTCCTTCAGTTTATAACCATTTTCCTACTCTTAGGAAAACATTTCCTGAAATGTGAGAAATTTATTGTGTATTTTTAAGAACTTTTTTTTGGACGATATGAACTTTTTATTTTTTTACTCATATTAAGTAATTGTTACTAGATTTTTGAAAAAATTTACTTAAACTTAGAAAAAATTACTTAAACTTAGAAATTTTTTTACTTGAATTTAGGAAAAAAATTTTCTTAATAACTTTAATTTGAAATTTATTTTCTGGTGGTTCAGCTTGGTCTATATGCTGAACCACCAGCAAATAAATTTCAAATTAAAATATAATTATGACAATATGTCGAGTAATAAATTTCTTAAATTTTCTTAATAATAGTACAGTGTATTAATATAGCTTTCGAGCCGTGGTTAATGAAAACTTGTCTAATTTTTCACCCAAAAATTGTATTCTTAATCCTAACTAGTTAAGAATGTGTAGTTCTGTAAAAACATCAATGGACTTTTAGTCGAATGTATAAACAACACGCAAGTGTGTTCCTTCTTCATACTCACTGCGCTATAATTAGTACACACATTTTTTTTTCAATTAATATCAGGAACTTTGTTGCTGTTAGAGCAGCTTTAGACCAGCCTTATACAATCCTACAGACAATATTGGAATACGTGGTCTATTGTACATACATACGAGTATTAAATTTTTTGGAACGATTCCAGTATCTGTGAGTGGTCCAAAACTACTCCATATTGCAATGTCAATAATATACAAATTCGAACATTTTCTTTTGGAATCGAATTACATAAGTACTTCGAGGGATGTGGCGGTGCAAGCAAGCATTCAATATTTGGCCTACTTCGATATTAACAAATAATTTTCAAGAAATAGTTAAATTGAATTAAGGACTGAGCAAATATTTTTTATTATATAAATTCTGCAAAGAGTTTCATGCTTTTTTAATCTGTTTTAGTAACTGCCACAAAATTTTATTTATTTTAATTTAAAAAAAATCTTTTTTTTGTCTAACGTACATTCATATTTACATACAGACGTATCGTATGAATGTATGTGTATATATTGTGTGTTCGAATTGAATACCTCAATCAGTCTGTTTGTGTAATCATACAAGGCGAGTAAAAAGTTTTCTTTTTTTATTATGTAGAACACTTGTAGTGTTCCAGTTGCTTTAAGTGGCAGCATTCCTTTTATTTACACAAGAAAACTTGACCGTGTTCTTCGTTTCGACAAAATTGGTTGTCTGACAGGCAAGTGAACATATAGAAAAGAGAATGCGCTATTTAACTAGGAAAAGAAAATTTGTTGCAACAAAAACGTGTTCAATAAATCATCAAACAAGATTGCCACTTTATCACATTATAATAAATGAAGCAGATTTGAAGGAATCCATTGAACGATATTTTATAAGTATTTATTACGTTGGTCAAATAATTGAGGTCTGTAAAATGTTGAAATGTCTCTGGTCAGATTTTATGAAATTTCATATAAATTTTCTTGTTTTCTTACAAAATTTTATTTGCTGGCAACATTGGCAATGAGAACATGTTCTTAACTACTTTACACTAAAATAAACCAACAAGGGAAGTGTATTGCAAATAATGTTCCTTTTACGGAATCCCACAATGTGGGTTTACAAAAATATGAAAGATGACACACTTACGAGTATTAAACCAGCACAGCACGTTCACTGGCAAACACCAAAGATTACGATTAACAAACAATTGCACATTGACTGCTAAGTATTGATTATATGCATATCTACTTTTCTGGCGAAAGAACTTTGCCTTCTTAATCTGTAATTCGCTAAAACTAAATCTCTATGTAAAGCCGATTTATCTATTTATTTGTCTACAAATAAATGCAATTTTCGTACACACAGAAAAAAAATGTAGAATCGTTAAAAATAGGATTAATTTTAAATTTGTTGGCAATGATTTTGCTTCATGTGTGTTTCATGTTAATTTAACATGATTTATAGTAATTGTCAATGACAAATATTCCGTTTTAAATAACTTTAGTTCACGTTGAATTAACATTTAAATACTGTTAAAATCAGAATGAAGAATCATGTTGAATCAAAGTTATTTCAACTTAGATAAACATGAATTTCATTTAATGTAATAATTGTATTTTATTAATTATTTAACTTACGTCTGGTTGACATAGACATCAGAAAAATTTTTGTATGTATATAAATTAAATTTGCTTCCCCGGCCAAGATTTGAACTACATCGCGTGCTTACCCCTGCAGCCACAACAACTTTAAATATTCTTAAGATACACACTAAATATGTACCATCTTGAATTAAATTATAATTTAACATTATTTCTAGACATTTTACATACAATTTGTTTGAAAAGTTTTAGTTTTAGTTAAAAAAAACAAAATGCTTTGACTTGAAAAGTTTTAGTTAAAAATACAATACATTACATACAAAATACATTTTTGACTCCAGGATTCGAACCTGCGATCCTCCGAATGCAAGGCTAGTGCATTGTTTACCAGCCAGCAGCAGTTTGGCGGCTGTTTACAAACATAAAAAACAACAACAATACAAAAACAACCTACATAACCAAGCACAAAAGTGTATTGCAGCTATGAACAAAGCAAATTGTAAATTTAATGTGTAAATTTAATGTGATTTCAATGAATTTGAATTAACCTTTTGGCATGTTGATTTTACATTGGTATTTTTTTCTGTGTGTATGTGTATTAAATCAGCTAATTACTTAAAATCTTAATCCGCTGAAATTTAAGATTTTGTATTTATTCAACATTTTAGTGATAAAATTACGATTTATCTTAAGCGAATTATAGAATAAGGGGCCTGATTACTAACTGATCAAATATAATATAAAAGTATCGAAATTTCTTCAGATCGAGAAAAACTTTTATCAAGACAATAGTTGGCTTTTTACATATCGTGTACTATAGGCTTAATTTTTTTTAATATTATAATTTCTGTCTGTAAGATATGTACATATGTATTATTAATTAGCAGTCTCATAACAAATAACTAGACAAATAAAAGACTCTGTAATTTTTTAAATGGGTGACAATACATACATACATACATATTTGTGTACATATGTATGTATGTAAAGGGTCCGCCAGATAACTTTTTTTTGAAAATGCTATAAAAAAACTACTGAAGCTTCGGCTGTGTGGCACGTAGCGCCGTCCTGTTGAAACCACATGTTGCCAATATCCTCCTCTTCATTGACTGTGACGGCCACTCCTTGCTCATTTTCGAAATTATGCCTCCGGGCCAAAATCCTCACCAAACAGTGACTCGTTTTGGGTGCGTCGGCTTTTCAATGTATGCGTGCGAGTTTTCTGTGCCCGAAATGCGACAATTTTGCTTGTTTACATACCCGCCAAGATCAAAATGAGCTTTATCTGAAAAGATGATTTTTTTTTGGCAAAATCGGCATCTTCTGTAGGTCGATCGCAGGCCCACTTAGCAAAGCGAAAACGCATTGGATGGTCAGTTGGCTCGTTCAGCGGAAGGATAAAATTAATTATCTGTTAAATCAGACAGGAGCTAAGTGTTACTATTCACGAAATAAGCACTAGTTGAAATAACCGTTAGATGGCGGACCCTTTATATATGTACCCCACAAACCAAACGTTTCGACTTTTTCTCAAGTCAGACTTGTCGTACCGAATTCGTTAAGACATTTCGGTAATTTGTCTGAACTCAGACATTTCGTAGCGAATTCATTAAGACACTTCGGTAGTTTCTCTAAACAATTTTGTTAATAAAAATTTTAAAAACATTAAAGCTTTGATTTTTAAGCCCATAATGAAAAGTCTGTGTTTTAAATAAAAATGTATAATAAAAAGAAGTACGTTCGTAAAAGCATACAAAGTGCACGTCTGCAGCATCACGCACATCTTACTTTCAAAAATTCATAACTTGGCAGCACTGTTTAGCGTCAAGCGTAATAGGTGCAAAGGGTTCATCTACATATATTAAGAAAAATGAAATAATGTCAACAACTTGACTAAAGTTATCGATAACAAATGAGGATCTGTCAAAAAAATATGTAAAATTTTTCAACTTAAAATTGACATTTCAAGCTTGAAACATAAATAAATTATTAGCGGTTTACAGCCAAACATAGCGATTTTTAGTTTTTTGTAAAAAATAGACAGTAAAACAGAAAATTTAAAAATTTTCTTTTCTTTTCAATAAACATATATGTACATACATACATGCATACACACAGATATTATTAATTCTTTTCCAAACAAAAGGAGAAATATTTCATTAAGATCGGTGTGCAATTTTTAAATTTATTTTCAATCTAGTTAAAAGTTTCGTTTTATATACTTCATATAAAAAATTTAGCAAACCTAATGAACACATCGCTCATTTAATTGAAAATCATAATAACTCATAAAAAATAATTAATCCTACAATCGTTATTCACATTATGTAACAATTTCTTACAAACACTCTTGAGAGAAATATAAAATTTTCCTTTTCCCTTAAGTTGTATGTAAATTGAAAACTTTATCATTTTCTGTAAAAGTAGTTTTTTTTGTGAGTTATGACGTTGTTAAAGTAAATGAGCGATATGTACATACATACTATACATATATATTTATTTCCGCCTTCAACGTGTCAAAACTTTTTCAAGTGCATGAATACAAATTTCAAAGTGATTTTCATTGCCCATTGACCTAAACAAGAGTGAATACATTTATTAAAATGAAAAATTCACTGCCAACAAAATTACACTACGAGTATTTTAAAGTCTTCAGCAGCATGGCGATTACAAAATATTATCATTCTATCCTCTAGAATGGCAGTTTGCATTGTAAGGTACTGAAATGGACTTAAAATGGATTATTGATTTAAAGTAACTAAACCAACAGCAACG